>OY728162.1:924493354-933573354 GCA_963277665.1 Viscum album
AAAAAACTAGTTTGAAATTCATGGTATCATCCTTCTTAAATCTATAATTCATGAATCAATAAACTCTAAGTTTATATGAGAAAACTTAGTGTATAAAAAGAGAGATTAATTCAGTTATTAAATATTTCTATAAATTAATTCATCATGTGAGACCAACTTATAATTTTTAAAATAGGAAATTACATCCATATTTTCATCCAAATCATTACATTCATCTCGACAAATAGGTTAAAATAATTAAAATACAAGTAGGTTACTTCCCTTGTAGATTTTATCATTCACTTTTTTCAAAATAAAAATATGGTTAAATAAAGGAAGAAACTCATATAAGCATAAATCAGTGTTATAAAATGATATTCAATACCATTTTCAGCCTTAGATTCTCAAAAGACCCAATTATAAGTTTTTTTGAGAGAATATAAATAATATTCTCTTTAAATATAACAAATTATAGTTTTAGTATACCTCTGGCTACCATATCCTTTATGAAATGATACTTGATATCAATGTTTTTTAATCTTAAATGATACACTATATTATTGAATATATGTATTTAAATTTGGTTATCACTATCACAAATCATTCCAGGTCAACCCTAAACTGATCACCTGAGTTGGTCTGTGGCATGTCTCAAGGGTCGTTCTCGATCCCCCTAGGATGGAAACTAGTGTTGGGAATCAAAACATACAATAGAGAATGATTTATCTTGAAAGAAATAAACTAGAACCAAATAAAAAAAATGAACCAAACAATCCATAATAATCAACAACTGAACATATATAATATAAAATGATCTAGCTACAAAATACAACTCAATAAGCTGAAAACTAAAAATACAAAACTGAACCGCTAACGCATAAAAACCATGTGACCTCTTGGTCACCCCCAACCATAAAACAATCCATTATCTAATCATGATAATATACTAGTTAAAACCTATATGAAAATGAACCTAAAAAATTTCCTGGGTCTACTGACACTCAGTGGTATAGGTAGGGTGTGAGCTCGACAACTCAGTAGGTAAACACCACAGAATCCATGTCACTTCTTCCCAATTATATTCCATTAATAGTAGTTTGAAATACATTTAAAAATATATTTTTATACACATTATAAATTTAAAACATACAACATGATCTATCTCCCTCATAATTTTAAAACTAAATACCAAAAAAGAAATAAGGAGGTTGTGCTTTCTCTTTCAAAACATCTTCTTATAAATTCTTTTTAAAACATCCACACATTTATAGTTCTTTTCAATAAAATAAAAAAACTAGGTGAAAATGATAGAATTCTATACAATGAGGGAAATGGCTCCAGTACTACTCATATTAGAGAACCACGAGAAATCCTAGGAACTCAGAGGAAAACCATAACATACTAATACATGTGGCTCATCCCAAAGGCATACCCTATCCAATGAAATCATAACTCCCAAATTCCTATTCATCACCCTACCTGGCCTGACCGAGGGACCCAATCCCATAGAAATAAAAAAAATATCCCCCTGCTATATTCTACTAGTTGTGCACAATCTAAATAGTACAAAAATCATTCTTTATAAACATATTTTATATGCTAGGTTCCCATGTATAGTTCTCAAGTGGGTGTACCATACAATTCAATCAACAAGACACATATATAACCAAACACACTACATAATCTGAAATCACCTTGACCACCTCAAGGGTAGTCCATTTCCATAACATTCATTACATGAGGGAGGTCATATACTGAGGCCCCTTACGATCTCACAAATCAACAACTAGGCAAGGAATCCCAACCTGAGAGGGGTTTTCCAAATATCATTTCAAAATGACAAATAGAACTTTATGTTCTACCCATACAAGGTACATTTATCAAAATAAAGAAACAAATCAAAACCATTTCAATGTTAAGAAAACACCTTTCTAACAAGCCTTTTACAAATAGCCTTTTAGTTTCAAACCCACACTCAAACATGACACCACGTCCAAACGGGCCCTTATCTCAAATCCACTTTACTATAAAACTACTTTGAAAATTAATACAATGCATTCAAAAGGTTCCAAACGGGCCTTAAACTATTTCAAGAATTCAACTTCCTTTTTATCCAACACCAAACTAGTCATAAAACCCTTCACAAAATTTTGGAAACCACCCCGAAGCCATTTTTTAAACCGTGGAACCATTTATCAAAAGAAGAAAGGAAAGGGTGAGAAGTAAATTATTTTTATAAAACCGAGGTTCGAGGAAATGACCTATCCAAATGTCATCATCATTTTAAGGCCCATAAATGGGTGAACTCCGTGCATCCATTGGATGTGTCACATCCAATGGAATAATAAGATAACCTTTCCCAATCATTTGGAAATAACTACACACACACTATCCACTAACACATTAAAACATTTCATTAAGTTCCAAGTTTCATAAATCCACCCAATACAGAACAAACAATTTCCATAAAAACAATTTTATCAACAAACACCACCGAAAATATCAAACAATACCATTTAAAAGAACTAGACAATTATTCAAACCAAAATGGAAAGGCATTTACATGTGCATAATTAAAGAAACAATTAAAAACTTGTTTTTAATCAAATCTTCTGATAAAAAAATGGTACCAAGAATAAACTATGGACATAATAACAGTGCGAAATAAGTTTTAAGAATTAATCAATAAAACTCAAGCATCAATTGTATGAAATTGGAAGAAAGGGGAACAGAAACACCTACCTCAAAGAATTGGCCAATCCAATTCTTTCTAACTCAAACCACCACCTACTCACATACATGTACTTAAACAAAAGCACACGTACTTGGAATTGTTCTCAACACCCTACAACAATTAACCATCACCCAAAATTTTCTCATCAAGGACCAATTCACATCTAAATAATTAACTGGAACCCATAAAAATCATAATCACCTAATTCGAATGGTGAGAAACCAATTATTGGGTTTACACCCTTACCCGAAACAATGGTGGGAAAGAAAATTGAGTCCATCCACCTCGCCCTTGGTGGAGGATGCCAGATTATGGACCAGCGGGTCCCAAGACACTGTTCGCATATCCAAAGGGGAGTGGGCTATTGGAGAAGCGGGCTTCTGGACAAAAGAGGGTGCCAGAGTAGGGTGGAGACACTGAAAATGGGGTTTCAGGCCGCACTAGAAGCTTCTATAAAGTATGTGTTCAAAGGGTTCGGGTAAACGGTCACTCACTGTAAAAGGAGTAGGGTAGCCAGACAAGGAGCTGGCCGGAGCAGGGTTTGGAGCCGATGAGAGGAAGAAGGTTGGAGGGCCAGGTGTGTGAAGGGTTATCGGTAGCATGTTGTGCTATTGAGCAGGTCGGAGCAAAGGAGGGGTCGTGCAGTAGGCCACCAAGGGGAGGTTAGAGTAGCGGTTTGCTGGGAACACAGAAAAATGAGGTGTGCTGGGATAGGGTGCATTAGACTGGTAGCACACACATGGGAGACAGCCAGAGGAAGGGGTCGGGTGCACCACTGGTGGAGGAGGCACGGTGGTGAGGAGCTAAAAAGGAGGAGGCATGGCAGTCGGGCCACCGGAGTAGGGTGGAGCAGTAACGGGTTGTTAGAGCTATCATGATGCCCCGAGAAGGAACCAGGGGGTTAGGGGGTCATGATCCAGAAGGGACGAAAGTGGTTGCACCATGAAGGGGGAGGTACTAAGTTAGGGTTCCCTTTTTTTAAAACCCTAAACAACACTATAATAATATTAATAATCACACTAAAATAATAATAATAATAATAATAATAATAACATAATTATAATAAGAAGAATAAGAAGAATAAAAAAATTATGCATTTCATTTAAACCATAATAATATTAATAACAATTTAATAATAATTATATTAATAACAATTTTAAATGATAATAATATCATTAACAATTTTTTATAATAATATTATTATTATATTCTTAATAATTTTATTATTGTGTTTTTAATAATTACCTTATTTTATTCTTATAAAAATTTATTATTTTAAATAGTGGGCAACTGCAGGGGAACCCAGGCTAGCCGCATGGTTACCGCCAATCATGCAGTGCCCGTGCACCGGTTTGGAACCCACCAAAATCATTAAACATCAACATTTTAAAATCAGGATCCAAAACAACTCGACTCCATGCCCTGACAAAACCAAAGGAAACTGAGAGCCTCAGGGTGACCATTCCCAACACACATCACACCCAACCAATTAAATAAGAAACCACAGTAGAATAATGAGAGGAGAAAATGAAAGGGTTCTCCCCACCACAAGAATTCCACTAACATGGAGGCCTTAAAATTTGAGCAAACCACTTCCAGGGGGTAATGTGGGAACTCCCAAACCAAACTCATTAAATTTCTCCACATGGACCAAACAATACCCCAGATACTTAAATGGAAAGATTACTACAAAATGAACCAACAAGATGAGGATGATAAATTAACTCAACACCTCCCACACCGAGCAAATAAAATTCTCATCGTAACCAGAGACTATGGAATTCCTAGCCCAAACTCAAACCACTTTCTCAATGCTAATGGAACAAATCCACCACCAGGATTAAAATAATTATGGGTAAAACCAGCATACTGGGACACTGGGATGGAGGAACCCCCCTAAAAACCAAAACACGCTGTAAAAAACCTACGAAGAGGTGACCGAACTTAGAAAGGGCCCAGAAACACCACCCATTAATTTCACAAAACCAAAAATTCCCCTAATGAACACAACTGAGAATAAAATCAAAATCAAAATCGGTCCATTTATTCATGGGACCAACTCCCTTCAAGGAATCTAAACAATTTAGAAACCACACTAAGAGCAGATAAGGTCACTTGGATTGTGGTAGAACAAGCTCATCACACCCCCACAAAAAGGATTATCTTATGATGGAGATAAGAATAGAATAACGAATATTTGGATATTTCCATCGCAAATATTAAAACATGATCTAGACTGAGGTTTAACGCACCCTTAGCAACTCCTGACTGTACGCAAGCTTCACCCAGAGACTTGTGGCTAGGGGCCAGATGGCTGAAGTATCTTCTGCCTCACAATTAGGCATTTTCATCCTCTAGTCCCCAACTCCTTCTTCCTCCTGATGATTCAAAAGACCACAATGGTGGTACATTTTCAAAGGGATTCGAGATAATGACTTATAATTCCCGAACTGGCCATACTGGTGGAACACAAGAGAATGGTCTGACAAACTAGGAGTCATCACCAGTGAAGAATATTTTTCAGAAATAGGTTCCTCTGGTACACCCTACTCGCCCGATGGGGAACCCACATGAAAACCGACTTCCCTTTAACCATAACCCAAACCCTAACAATGATGAGGCACCCAACCTCTACTAGTCCAAAATCGTACCATCCATTAAATCTAAGAAAAATGAACTAATAAACTCAGGAGTTCCTAACCACCTAAAGACGTGCTCTGATCCTATCAAATTAATCCACTAATTCTAACATACCTCAAATTCCTAGAAGAAAAATACACCCGAGAGGAACCTAAAACTATGCATGACTCCCTAGAAATATTAGCAACCTTTCTGGGTAGCATACTCCAAAAAACAAGAAAAAACTGAAATTAGAATCAAGCCAAAACTCAATCAAAGAAACATCCCAAGACAAGGAAAATAGGATCATAATCCAAACATATACAAACACAAGAAAAAGTTACTTTTCTTGAAATTGATATTTCTTTTAAAGTTTAAAACTCACCTATGGAATCTTATGAACCATCACATGTGCGTTCATCCAGTCCTGCTTACATCATCCATAGAAAAGTTCCCCCCACACACTCTCTGTACGTACCCCCACACATGTGGCCCTCTATAAAGAATGATAAGGTCCAAAAATCTTCTTTCCTTATCAAATCCAAATACATAGAAAATTTTCCAAATCGAAGAACTTTATCTTTAAAAACCAATTTACCCATTTAAAACCATTTGAGGAAAGAACTCACATTCCAAAATTGTTTTCACTTTAAAAGTACACTTTTAATTTCAACACACACTAACATCAACTGAAATGAAAACAAAACACGACCAACAACAACCATCGGAATGGATAACTAGTTATTAAGCCTAACCTAGTGACATAGTGGTGATACATGCCCCAATTAAGGAATAACACTAAGAGGACCTTGAATCGGGCACATGGACTTCAAATGGGTCACCACCCCATGTGAGGCCGCAACATAACTCGATTCGCCTCTATTGTCATCCCTCATTTAAGAACCCCAATCTCTTTTCAGGTATGTTTTCCCTTTTTCTGGAGTTTTTAAGGAAAATAAATTTTCTGGAAATTTCAGAAGTACATGCTGTGTACTTTCTGAGTACACGCCGTGTACTCTTCCCCAGATCGAAGCCGTGTGCTGGCCGTGTCCAAACCACACACACGGTGTGTAAGTCTGAGGTGGAGGCTGGTTAATTCGGAGTAAGTAAAAATGAAGTACACGCCATGTACTCAATAATTACACACCGTGTACTTTCTTTTTTTCATTAAACGGACCGAGGTCATGCCTAACCCCTAGATTCATCTTATTCTCTAGATTTCTCCCACCCAGGAACGACCGTACGGCCGAATCTTCCCCGAGCTCCCACCCCACCGTCCGTTCTCCGATTCGAGCACGGTCAATTGCGTTGGAATCACAGCGGTGATTTCTTATTTCTGCTTTAGCCTTGTTTCTTGATTCCTCCTGGTTTCCAAGTTATCTTAGGTTGATCATTTTTTTCGATTTCTCAGATCTACGTCGTTCCAAGGGTAATCTATCATCGTGGTTCACTTATATCAATCTCCTCGGATCGAGGTAGGTGGTTTGTGCCTTTCTATATAAAGTTGATGAATATTATGTGAAAATTCCACCAATACCCATGAACGGGGTATTGCATGTTTCCTATTTTTCCCCTACTATTTTCCTGTTTTGCTTGTTTGCTTTAGTAGAGGTTATTTCTTGTGATTAGAGTAATTTATTTTTTTCTCAGATTGCTTTTCCATGCTTGTTTTTCCTATTGGGCGTTTTTCCAGTTTCCATGCCTAGTTGTAGGATAGCGGAACTGTTGTTTTGTTATTGATATTGAGCCGTAGATTGATAGCCAAGTGGTTCTTGAGGTTTACTTGGACGATATACATGCACTGAGCATGTTTAGTTATACTCGGGACTGTGAGAACCTAGAGTAGTAGACCAAAGGGAGAATTGACGGAAGGGATTCTCTAGAGTGTCTTTTAATTACTATGTGAGACTATAGGGGGAATTGGCATTGATTTCTTCCCCAGAGAGTCTGTAGATCCTCGACACGGGCCACAGGGGGAATTGACGTTGAGTGCTTACCCAGAGATCCTTTAGCACGATACGAGACTATAGGGGGAATTGACGGTGAGTGCTTCCCCAGAGAGTCTGCTTAATTACATAGCTGAACCAGAGGGGTGAGACTGTGTGTGCGTCTCAGAGGGTTTCTAGTACTTATAGGTTGAACCATAGGGGTTAGGCTATGAGAGATACCTAGAGGGTTACCTGTTTTCTTCTTGTTGTTGACTTCTTACTTGTGTGTTTTACTTGTTAGAACTGTGGATTGTAGCTACTTGTGCTTTTCTGTTTCTTGCTTCTTGTTCTATTACTGCCATGTATTCATTGACTGTTAGGAAAAAATCTTTAGATGATTGCCTACTGGGATTGTATCTCACACCCTTTTTGGGCCATGCTTTTGGGCCCAAGCAGACTATGTTGCTGCAGGTATAGATAAGGGCAAGTTCCCTTCTACTTCAGGATCTTGACTGCTTCAGGAGCTGGGGATCATGGGACCGAGCCGTGGCTCGTGATGCTGAGGAGATTACTTTGTTTATTTTGCACTTTGTTTCAGTTGTATTTAATAATGTTGTTGTGTTTTCTGTTTTCCTAAGATACGTGTACCTGCTGCATCATTGTCATCATAGTTATATATCTACATTGCTTCCGTTGTTTGGTTTCTGTTGTTGTGCATGTTGTTTACTACTTACGCTGATTATTATTGTTTTCTTACCTTCTATACCTTACCGAATGAGGGAATAGTCTCCCCACAGACTCACCAAGGCCCTCGCTGATAGTCGGCAGCCTCTGGCATTCGGGGAAACACTCTTGAGGTCATGTGGTTAATCGGGTATAGGGCACCAGTGGAGGGGCTCTGGATTCGGGTTGTTACAAAGTGGTATTAGAGGGGTTCTTTTCTCTTGCCTTACTATTTGGAGACTTTATCCAGGGATAGGAAGGATCTGGTACTTGGTATTAAGTTATGCCCGGGAGTAGCTAACCCGTGTACAGGGAAAAAAGCCATACTACCTCGTTAATTGCAGTTTTATGGTTTTGAGATTTTATGGTTGGTATGTTTTCACCTAGAGTGATTCGTGTGACCTGTGCGGATTATGGTTTTGATATTTCGGTTCTATTTCTGTCGAAACCCAATAAGATGAGGGTATTCCATCTCATGCATCATATATGCACTTGTAGAAATCACATGTCATGCATTCTTTCCATGCCACCTAGGGTGCATTAGCGATTGCATGCTATTGTGATAGGTTCTATGTAGATTTTTCATGTTGTTGTGATAGATTCTTGATATATTCTCGGCTATTGTGTTAAAAAACTATTTTTTTGTTCCTTTATTAAAATGAACGCCAAATTTTGGTTCTTGAGGTGTTATGGGCCCTCCTGGATCAGATTTTAGCATCTTTTCCCTTATTTTTAGTGTTTCTGGAATTCTACACAGTTTCTGAGCTACTGCCCAGAAAAACCCAGAATACACAGCATGTACTTTTCAAGAACACGCCGTGTAGTTTTCAAGCCGTGTCACTGACCATATGAGCAGAACACGGTGTCGTGGGAGTAACTTTGGGAACTCGTCGTCTACCATTGGTACAAGCTGTGTGAGTTCGGAGTCGTGTACCCGGTCGTGTCACTAACAACACGGGTCGGGGAAGCTCAGATAGAACACACCGTGTCCATAGGGAACACGCCGTGTAGTCCTGTCCAGGTACCCGGCCGTTTAACAAACAACATGGGCCGGCGTGACCTTCTTTTCTATACGTTGTGTCCTTAGGGAACACGCCGTGTAGTCATGTCCAGGTACTCGGCCGTGTCACAAACAACACGGGTCGGCATTACCTTCCTTTCCACACGCCGTGTTTGTTCGGAACACGCCATGTAGTCTTGCCCAGGTACCCGGCTGTGTCACGAACAACACAGGGTGGTGTCGCCTTTGCCTATACACGCCGTGTCTGCTTAGAGCATGCTGTGTAAGGTCCAGCCATGTGGACGGCCGTGTACTCAACAACACAGACTGTCGAAGCCTTGTCTAGTGCACTCCATGTTTGTTTCGAACACACTGTGTGGTCTCGGGTTAAGTCGTATTGTGTGGGTTAGCCGTGTAAGGAACTCATGTAGGGTAATAGTTCCGAGTACACTCTGTGTGTTGTGGTCAACACGCCGTGTAGTCTAAAGTGTACATGACTTGTAGGGAAGGAGTACATGCCCATGTCAATGGATTAAAAATACACACTGTGTAGTTTTTATACACGCCATGTAGTATTGTTTTTCAATATTTTGTGTTTTTATTCCCTTGTTCCCGTTTTGTACCCTTGTGTTATCTGTCCTTGTTTTCCTGATCTAAGGTGTGCTTTTGATCTTTTAGAGATATGCCTCCGAGAATTCCTCTGGTCATACGTCTGTCGTTAGGCAGTGATCAGACACCAGACATGGCTGATCAGGGACTTCCTGTCGATCCCCCAGCTGAGCCAGCCCTGGCACCGGTTGTTGTACCAGTTGTGGGAGCTGATGCGCAGTTCAGGGAAGGTTTCATGAGGATGATGCAAGAATTCTAGGGAGCACCACCTCCTGCCTTGTCTATGGCAGACTTGACGTGGGTCTTTCAGCAGCATCATCCTCCCACGTCCTTGGGGGAGGGAGGACCTCAGGCTACAGAGTCATGGATGGAATCCATGCTAACTATCTTCGAGCATCTGTAGATTCCTCCAGATAGGCAGGTCAATCTCGCCACCTATATGCTCCGAGACTCCGAAAAGAGGTGGTGGGACATTATCTCACAAGCGGTTCAATAGCAGGCTATGACTTGGGATGAGTTCTAGCGCATGTTCTACGACTACTTCTACCCGGATACCCTGAGGGCCGATCGAGCCTGGGAGTTCATGAGCTTAGAGCAGGGTACTCTATCCGTCATGGAGTATTCCTCTCATTTCACTGAGCTACAGCGTTTTACACCCCTTCGGGATGGGAGTGGGGTGTTCTTGGTGAGGAAGTTTGAGGATGGAATCAGGCAGGAGATCTGCTCGCAGGTGAACATCTTCCAGCTGACCTCCATTACTTCCATCGTCAATCAGTCATTGATTGCAGAGCACAATCTGAGAGACTCTGGAGCTTCAAGCCAGGGAGGTTCTACTTCCAGAGTTAGCCATCCTCCAGATGACAGCAAGAAGTGTCGTAGGAAGCCTACGCGTAGTGATTCGAGGAAGTGAGATGCATCATCAGGCAGCCAGGTGACATGATATCAGTGTGGCCGAACAGGGAACACGAGGCCATAGTGCCAGAGGGACCCTATAGAGTGCTGATCTTGCATCAAGATGGGTCACCTTCATCGTTTTTGCCAGGTTTTCTCACCAGCAGCTAGTGACCGGGGTTCTTCCATGACTCCTCGTTTAGGATAATCACCGCCAGTTTCTCACCAGTCGGGGAACTAGAGTTCTTTCGGTCGTTCAGGCCGAGGTGGAGGTCGAGGTCGTGGTAGTCAGCCACCAGTTCCTCAGCACCAGCAGGGAGGTTCAGCTCAGAGCGGTTAGCCAGGGGAACAGGGCAATGGCACGGGCCAGTCTTTTGCCATGGAGCAGACTTATCATGAGCAGGATCTCGGCCCTTCTACTGTTCGAGGTATGATTTTAGTAGCCTCAATTTTATCTTCAGCCCTTTTCGATATTGGTGCTACGCATAGTTTTATCTCTGTTTCCGTTGTGGAGAGCCTTGGACTCTTCATCGTTTCTTCTACCAACTCATTGACACTAGACACACCTTTGGGAACGAGTACATCTAGTGTACGCCAGTGTAGAGAGTGCCCTCTTGAGGTGGCAGGGTATCACTTCTTATGGGATCTCTATGTCCTAGAGATGACAGGATATGATGTCATCCTCGGCATGGACTGTTTGATTCCCTTCCAGGAAGTCATTGACTGTTATCGCCGCAGAGTCGTTTTTATCTCACCAGAGGGTGAATCTTTTCTTCATAGAGGCGAATGGGACGTTCGGGCGAGTCGGGCGGGACTCGAGCATCTTGGGCTAGGAGGGGTGACAGCCCAGATTTCTAGCCTTTACCTGGATGATCAGGTGACTCCTTAGTTGGACTTCCCTCCAGTGGTGGATCGCTTTAGGGATGTCTTTCTAGAAGACTTTTCAGGGTTGCCTCTGGAGCGTGAGGTAGACTTATCTATTGAGCTCGTGCCAGGAGAGGCACCGATGTTCATTCCTCCCTATAGGATGGCCACACCTGAATTGCAGGAGCTCAAGAAGCAGTTGGAGGAGCTACAAGATAAGGGTTTCATTCGACCCAGTACTTCTCCTTGGGGTTCGCATGTTCTGTTTGTGAAGAAGGCAGACGGTACCCTTCGGCTTTGTGTGGATTATTGGAAGCTAAACCAGTTGACGGTCAAGAACCGATATCCCTTGCTGCGGTGGGATGAACTTTTCGATCAGCTTCGAGGATCTCAGGTGTTCTTGAAGATCGACTTGAGGTCCGGTTATCATTAGTTGCACGTTAGACCATCAGATATACCTCTGACAGCCTTCAGGAGCTGGTATGGTCTATACGAGTATACAGTCATGTTGTTCGGTCTCACAAACGCGCCTGCAATTTTCATGGCACTGATGAACCGAGTGTTCCATCCTTACTTGGACTCCTTCGTTGTGGTCTTCGTGGACGATATCTTGGTGTACTCTCACACTCGATACGACCATGACACACATCTTGAGATCATTCTGAGTACACTGAGAGAGCATCGTCTTTATGCTAAACTCTCGAAGTGCCACTTCTGGATGGATCAGATTCACTTCTTGGGTCACGTCATCTCAGAGGCAGGAGTATCTGTGGACCTAGAGAAAGTGAGATCTATAGTTTCCTGGGAGCAGCCGAAGAACATATTTGAGGTACGGAGTTTCCTAGGGCTGGCTGGATACTACAACGTTTCATTCAGGACTTTTCTCGTCTAGAAGCACCTTTGACAGGTCTGACCAAGAAGGGGGCGAAGTTCTTATGGTCATATTCTTGTGAGTCAGCCTTTCAGGAGCTGAAAGTAAGGTTGACGTCAGCACCGATACTAGTCTTTCTAGATCCAGGAAAGAACTACACTATTTACTGTGATGCTTCAGGTATCGGGATGGGAGCTGTGCTTATGCAGGGAGATGGAGTCGTTGCGTACGGGTCTCGGCAGTTGAGGCCACATGAGAGGAACTAACCTACGCACGATTTGGAGTTAGCTGCTGTTGTTCATGCCTTATGCTATTGGAGACACTATCTTCTAGGAGAGCACTTTGTGGTCTTCACTGACCACAAGAGTCTCAAGTATATCTTCACTCAGTGTGATCTGAATCTGAGGCAGGGTAGGTGGTTCGAGTATCTTCAGTCTTTTGATTTCGAGCTTGCCTATACACCGGGAAAGGGAAAATCTGTGGCAGACGCGTTGAGCAGGAGAACTCAGATTCAGGCAGTTCAGGAGGCCAGTAGTGAGTGTAAACTGATGGATCTGTTCTCTGAGATTCATCTGGAGGTGCGTGAGAGACGGGGATAGACTTTTCTATCTTCTGTAGATGTTACCTCCACACTACTTGATCGGGTACGGATGAGGCAGCTATCAGACTCAGAAGACTTAGTCCTATGGGAGAGTGTGTCAGGAGAGGACCCTGTTACTAGATGGATAGTGGGCGAGGATGAGATCTTGCATTTCCAAGGACGCGTATGGGTGCCAGCAGACATACGCGAGGAGCTGATGCGGGATTTCTATTCCTCTGTTTGGGAAGTTCATCCTGGCATCACCAAGATGTATCGGTACCTTCATCGCCAATACTGGTGGCCAGGTATGAAGAAGGATGTTGCTAGTTTTTTCATGAGATGTTCTACTTGTCAGCAGGTGAAAGAAGAGCATCAGCGACCAGCGGGACTTTTACAGTAGTTACCCATTCCGGAGTGGAATTGGAACGATGTTGTGATGGACTTCATGACCAGGTTGCCAAGATCGCCTTGGGGAAATGATGTTGTTTGGGTTATCGTCAACAGGCTTACGAAGGTTGCTCACTTCTTTCCGATCAATGAGACCTTCAGTGTCGATGATCTGGGACGACTTTACATCAGAGAGATCGTTCGTCTTCATGGAGTTACGCGCTCTATTGTTTTAGACAGAGATGCGTGCTTTACCTCTCGGTTCTGGCAGGGACTTCAAAAGGCCTTGGGTACACAGGTACTTTTGAGTACAGCATACCATCCCCAGATTGATGGCCAGTCCGAGCGCACGATCCAGGTGCTTGAGGATATGCTCCGAGCTTGCATTCTAGACTTTGGCGGTTCTTGGGAAAAGCATATCCCTTTGGTGGATTTCTCCTACAAAAACAGTTTTCAGGAGACCATTCAAATGGAACCATACAAGGCTTTGTATGGTAGGCCATGCCGATCACCCTTATGCTGGCTGGAGGCAGGGGAGGCAGCTTTGCTGGGACCTCGTCTTGTTCAGGAGACTTCAAAGCAGATAGAGCTGATTCGGAAGAGGATGACTACGGCACAGTCTCGACAGAAGTCTTATGCTGATCAGCGAAGACGACCTCTGGAGTTCGAGGTCAGTGATCAGGTTTTCCTACATGTCACACCGAGGTTGGGACACAAGAGGATTCAAGGACAGGGTAAGCTTTCACCGCGGTATGTCGGGCTGTTTGAGGTCTTGGAGAGAGTTGGGCCGGTCGCCTATCGGTTGCAGATACCTCAGAGGTATCGGGCCATGCACGACGTCTTCCACATCTCTCAGCTTCGACGTTACTTTTCAGACCCATCTCACGTCTTTCAGCCCGAGGAAGTCGAGCTTGAAGCGGATGCATCATTCGAGGAGCATCCTATCTGGATTTTCGATCACAATACGAAGGTTCTCTGTGGGCGGTCTATTCCTCTGGTACGAGTGATATGGTAGCACGGGCGAGTACAGGACAAGACCTGGGAGAGGGAGACCGATGTACGATCGCAGTGTCCAGAGCTGTTTGGTGTTTCTCCTTCTCCACCACGTTAGGGAAATTCGGGGATGAATTTCTTTAAGGTGAGAAGTTTGTAAGAACTCGGATCTCTTTTCAGGTATGATTTCCCTTTTTCTGGAGTTTTTAAGGAAAATAAATTTTCTGGAAATTTCAGAAGTACACACCATGTACTTTCTGAGTACATGCCGTGTACTCTTCCCCGGCTCGAATCCATGTGCTGGTTGTGTCCGGGCCACACACACGGTGTGTAAGGCTGAGGTAGAGGCCGGTTAATTCGGAGTACGGAAAAATAAATTACACGTCGTGTACTCAATAATTACACGCTGTGTAATTTCTTTTTTTTCATTAAATGGATCGGGGTCACACCTAACCCCCAGATTCATCTTCTTCTCTAGATTTCACCCGCCCGGGAGCGACCTTATGGATGAATCTTCCCCGAGCTCCCTCCCCGCCATCTGTTCTCCGATTTGAGCATGGTCAATTGCGTTGGAATCGCAGTGGTGAGTTCTTCCTTCTGCTTTAGCCTTGTTTCTTTATTCCTCTTGGTTTCCAAGTTATCGTATGTTGAGCGTTTTGTGCGATTTCTCATATCTATGTCGTTCCAAGGGGAATCTGTCGTCGTGGTTCACTTATATCGATCTCCTCAGAACTAGGTAGGTGGTTTTTTCCTTTCTATAGAAAGTTGATGAATATTATGTGAAAATTCCACCAATACCCATGAATGGGGTATTGCGTGTTTTCTGTTTTTCCCCTGCTATTTTCCTGTTTTGCTTGTTTTCTTTAGTAGAGGTTATTTCTTGTGAGTAGAGTAATTTATTTTGTGCTTAGATTGCTTTATCATGCTTGTTTTTCCTGTTGGGCATTTTGCCAGTTGCCATGCCTAGTTGTAGGATAGTGGAACTGTTGTTTTGTTATTTTTGTTGAGCTGTAGAATGATATCCAAGTAGTTCTTGAGGTTTACTTGGACGATATACATGCACTGAGCATATTTAGTTATACTCAGGACTGTGAGAACCTAGAGTAGTAGACCAAAGGGAGAATTGACAGAAGGGCTTCTCCAGAGTGTCTTTTAATTACAATGCAATACTATAGGGGGAATTGACGTTGAGTGCTTCCCCAGAGAGTCTGTAGATCCTCAATGCGGGCCACATGGAGAATTGACGTTGAGTGCTTACCCAGAGATCCTTTAGCACAATACGAGACTATATGGGGAATTGACAGTGAGTGCTTCTCCAGAGAGTCTGCTTAATTACGTAGCTGAACCAGAGGGGTGAGACTGTGTGTGATTCCCAAAGGGTTGCTAGTACTTATAGGTTGAACCATAGGGGTTAGGCTATGAGAGCTACCCAGAGGGTTACCTATTTTCTTCTTGTTGCTGACTGCTTACTTGTGTGGTTTACTTGTTAGAACTGTGGATTGTAGCTGCTTGTGCTTTTCTGTTTACTGCTTCTTGTTCTATTATTGCCTTGTATTCATTGACTGTTAGGCACAAATCTTTGGGTGATTTCCTACTGGGATTGTATCTCACACCCTGTTTGGGTCATGCTTTTGGGCCCAAGAAGACTATATTGTTGCAAGTATAGATAAGGGCAAGTGCCCTTCTACTTTAGGATCTTGACTGCTTCAGGAGCTGGGGAACATGGGACCGAGCCGTGGCTCGCGATGCTGAGGAGATTACTTTGTTTCTTTTTCACTTGGTTTCAGTTGTATTTCAGCACGTTGTTGTGTTTGTTGTTTTCCTTAGATACTTGTACCTGTTGCATCATTGTCATCATAGTTATATATCTACATTACTTCCGATGTTTGGTTTGTGTTATTATGCATGTTGTTTACTACTTCCACTTATTATTTTTGTTTTCTTACCTTGTATAACTTACCGAATGAGGGCATAGTTTCCCCACCGACTCACCAAGGCCCTCGCTGCTAGTCGATAGCATCTGGAATTCGGGGAAATGCGCTTGAGGTCATGTGGAGAACCGGGTACGGGGCACCAGTGGAGGGGCTTCGGATTTGGGTCGTTAAACCTCAATCCAAAAAAAACAAGACAAAAGACTCAAATCTCAGACTACCCCTAGTAACTCGAGGATCAATGTGAGATAGAGTTCGTGACAATATTCATACACCTACCTCTCAAGTCCTGACAATCTTAATATTTGTCTACGAGACACCACAAATATAAATAACCTCCTATGATACCATTTTTTCATGAACTAATCTGGTTCAAACCTAAACCGATCACCCAATATAGTCTGTGTCATGTCCCGAGGGGTGTTCCTGATCCCCGGGGAATGGAAACTAGTGTCGAGAATCAAAAAATACAAGAGGGAACGATTTAGACCGAAAGAAATAAACCATGACCAGAAAAATAATTTAACCAAACAATCCATAAGAACTAACAAATGAACATAAATAATATAAATAGATCTGGCTACAAAATACAGATCAATAAGATGAAAACTAAAAATACAAAACTGAACTACTCACACGCGATCTCCATGTGACCTCTTACTCACCTCTAACCACAAGACTAGCCATGATCCAATTGTGATCATACACTAAGGAAAACATACACAAAACTGAACCTACAAAACATCCCGGGTCTATCGACATCGAGTGGTATAGGTAGGGTGTGAGCTTGACAGCTTAATAAGTAAACACCACAAAATCCATGTCACTTCTTCCCAATAACATTCTATTATTACCAGTTTGAAATACATTTAAAAAATATATTTTTACACTTGTTAGCAATTTAAAACAAACAACATGATTTATTTCCCTCATAATTTTAAAACCAAATAGCAAAAAGGAAACAAGGAGGTTATGCTTTCTCTTTCAAAACATCTTCTTAGAAATACTTTTTAAAACAACCACACATTCATAGTTTTTTTCAATAAAATACCAAAACTAGGTGAAAAGGATATGATTCTATATAATGAGGGAAACAGATCCAGTAGTACTCATATTGGGGAACCATGAAAAATACTAGGAACTCAGAGGAAGACCAAAACATACTAATACATGTGACTCATCCCGAAGTCATTCCCTACCTGATGACGTCATAACGCTTGATCGTCGCCTGACCTGGCCTGACTAAGGGACCTAATCCCATAGCAATAAAAAAATATCCCCCTTCTATAGGCCACTAGCTGTGTGCAATCTAACTAGTGCGGAAATCATTCTCAGTAAACCTCTTTGTTATGCTAGGTTCTCATGTATAGTTATCAAGGGGGTGTTCCATACAATTCAAACAAAAAGAAACAAATATAACCAAACACACCATATAATTTGTCATCACCCCAGCCACCTCAAGGGTAGTCCATTGCTATAACATTCATTACATGAGGGAGGCCATATACGGAGGCCCCTCCCAATCTCATAGATCAACAACCAGGTAAGGAACCCCAACCCGAGAGGGGTTTTCCAAATATCATTTCAAAATTCCAAATAGGCCTTAATGTTCTATCCATCCAGGGTACATTTATCAAAAGAAATAATCAACTCAAAACCATTTCAATGTTAATAAATCACCTTTTTAACATGCCTTTTCTAAACAGCCTTTTAGTTTCAAACCCACACTCAAACATGACACCACAGCCAAACGGGACCTTGTCTCAAATCCACTTTACTTTTAAACAACTTTGAAAATGAACACAACACATTCAAAGGTGCCAAAAGAGCATTCAACCATTAAATTAATTCAACTTCCTTTTTATCCAAAACCAAAATAGCCATAAAACCCTTCACAAAATTCTAGAAACCTCCCCTGAGTCGTTTTTCAAACCATGGAACCATTTATCAAAAGAAGAAAGGAAAGGGTGAGAAGGAAATTATTTTAGAAAACCAAGGTTTTAGGAAAGGGCCTCTCCAAATTTCATTGTCATTTGAAGGCCCATCCATGGGTGAACTCCATGTATCCATTGGATGTGCCACATTCAATGCCATAACAAGAGACCCCTTCTCAATCATTTTGAAAGAACTACACACACACACACCATCCACTAACACATTAAAACATTTTTTCAAGTTCCAAGTTTCTTAAAGCCATCCAATACAAAACAAAAAATTTCTATAAAAAAGTTTATATTGACAAACACCACCCAAAATATCCAACAATACCATTTGAATGAACCATACAATTATTCAAACCCAAATGGGAAGACATTTACATGTGAATAAACAAAGACACAATTAAAACCTATTTTTAATAAAATATTCCAACAAGAAAATGGTACCTAGAATTAACTATGGACATAATAATACTGTGAAATAAGTTTTAAGAATTAATTAATAAAACTCAAGAATCAATGGTTTGAAATTTAAAGAAAGGGGAATGTAAACACTTACCTCGAAGAATTGTCCAAGCCAATGCTTTCTAACTCAAACTGCTACCTTCTCATGTACGAACACTTCCACAAGAACACATGCACTTGGAATTGTTTGCAACACCCCACAACAATTAACCAGCACCCAAAATTAGCATAGAAAGAACCAATGCATGTACAAATAATTAACCAGAACTAATAAAAAGAATAATAACCTGATTCAAAGGGTGAAAAACCAATTAGTGGGTTTAGAATCTGACCCAAAACAATAGTGGAAAAGAAAATTGAGTCCATCTTCCTTGACCTTGGCGGTGGATGATGGATTATGGATCAATAGGTATGTATATACTAAGGGGAGTGGGTTGTTGGCAAAGTCGGCCACTGCCCGAAAGAGGGCGCCAAAGCAGGGTGGAGACGTTGTGAAGGGGGTTTCGGGCTGCACTGGATGGTGCTGGACAGGATGCATGCAGAGGGTTAGGGTTGAGGTTTGTGTGTCGGAAAGGCAGTAGGGTGGCTGGACAGGCAGTTGGCCAGAGCGGGGTTTGGAACCGGTGAGACGGAGAAGGCCAGAGGGATAGGTGCACGCAGGGTTGCAGGGAGCAGGTCGGGATGTCGGGCTGGTCAGAGCAAAGGAGGAGGGGGTTGTGCAGCAGGCCACCAAGGGGAGGTCGGAGCAGTGGGTCACTGAGAACGTGGTGTAAGGAGGCACGCAGGGATAGGATGCATCAGGCGAGTAGCGCACACATGGGAGACAGCCAGGGGAGGGGGTTGGGTGCACTGTTGGAGGAGGAGGCACGGTAGTCGGGAGCCAGAAAGGAGGAGGCGTGGTGGTCGGGTCGTTAGAGTAGGGTGGAGTGGTGAGGGGAGGCCAGAGCTAGCTTGGTGTGTCAGGAAAGATCTAGGGGTTAGGGTGTCGTGATCGAGAAGGGGGGAAAGGGGTTTCACCGTTAAGGGGGGGCACTAAGTTAGGGTTCCCTTTTTTAACCCTAAAAACACTATAATAATATTAATAATCATACTAAAATAATAATAATTATTATTATTATTATAATATAATTATAATAATAAAATAATAATAATAATAATAATTTTATGCATTTCATTTAAACCATAATGACATTAATAACAATTTAATAATTATTATATTAATAACAATTTTAGATGATAATAATATCATTAAAAAAATTAATAATAATAATAATATTATATACTCAATATTATTATTATTATTATGTTTTAAATTATTATCTTATTTTATTCTTATAAAAAAATTAGTTTAAATAGTGGGAAACTGTAGGGGCACTTGGGCCGACCGCACAGTTGTCGCCAACCTTGCGGTGCTCGTTTACTGGTTCGGAAACCCACCAAAATAATTAAACGTCAAAAAATTAAAACCGGTACCCAATCCTAAATTTTTCCAAATGATGTGAGTTCATGAGAAGAATAACATAAAAGGGAATTCAAGGTCGGAGTGTGATAATCACAACCAATGACTTGTGGATACTCACCAATAACATGCATATCATTAAGTTGAGTCTTCATCCAAATCATTTGTGTAGTTGTATGTGATGTAGGAAGATACTCAACTTCAATGTAACTCAAAGAAATTTATGATTACTTATTATAATTTCAAGCCACACATCTTTCACAAATAAATAATACTCCACCTTATATGGACTTTTCCAACATCAATATGACCAGCTCATTCAACATTTGTGAATCCTTTATAGTCCAAATCAACCTTAATCTAATTAAAAATGATATAATTTGAATTATCATTGATATATTTCAAAATTATCTTGTATATATAGAGATTCAATTAATTTGTATTGGATTGGTACCTAGCATAAAGAGTAATAACAAAAAACAATGTATGTACTTAAGGTGATTATTTAAACTGTGTCTATTCTATGCTAGAATTGGAATATAGTTTGCGTTTGTTGTCAATCCTCATTTTAAGATCAATAAATTTTCCAAGAAGGGTATCATATAGTTCAGGTGGGCAACAGTATTGAAGGCAGCGTCATTTCCCAGTGTTTGCCAAATTTTTGGCCCCAAAAATTGGAATATGGAGAAAATTGTTTTTGGAAAAGGGTGTTGCACGCAAGATTGAAGGGTGTTTAGAAACTTTCACACAGGGATTGTTTTGAGATCAGTGCATCAAAATATGGAAAAGTAAAAAATTTCACGCAAGACATAAATGTGCACGAAATATGGGTTTGCGTGGAATAATCTTACGCACCCAATGCAATGTCAAAAGGGGTTTTGCACACTTAGAAAGAAACTTATGTGCACAGATTAATACTCATTGGGATCTTGCACATACGGTCATCAAAGGCCTATAAATATGCAGCTACCCCCATATAATATTTAATAATTTTCCAACAAAAATATGGTCGCTCTACTGCACGAAAGATTTGCATGCGAAAGAATTGAAGATAATTAATCTTGCGCACAAGGTGTTCCTTTACTCTGAAAAGACCAAGTAAACCCTTCTGTGTAGTTTCATGAAAGATAAGTGTTGCATTGAAAGTAGGGTTTGTGTGAAATTCATATTTTGCGACAATTACCAAATCTTGTGCGCAAGATGAGGTATTGCGCGCAAGTGTGGTGTTATGCTTCTGAAAAGATTTTGAATATCCAGTTTGTGTGATAAATTCTATCAAGTGAATCTATTTAGGACTTTGATGCAAGCAGTGTCTCATGCTAGACTGATACAAAGACTTCAATGAAAATTTGTTGAAGAGACCCTCAAGTCAATAAATTGGGTAAGACTTCACCCAAGGTAGTGATCAAGGGAGAGTTGATGGAAGTTCTCTAAGGGATGCAGTGAGCTATCCCTGAATTATTGTAAATCCAGTGTGCCTAGAACAGAGTGACAGTGACCAAACTCTTGTAATCCACAACTAGTTAAGATTTTTAGATTTTGGTACGACTGACACAATGTCGGCATATTCTCCTTGGATGTATCCCTTTTTGGTGAACCAAGTAAAAGTGTCGTGTGGTGTATTTTCGGGTAATTTTTTATTTTTTTATATCTATCATACAGGTTTAATGCATTCCTACCAACATGGGAATAATATCCATCACATTAAAAGAAAAATTTGACACCCTGATTCACCCCTCCCCTCTCAGGTCATCCTGGGGTTCTACAGTGATCAAGTATAAAATACTGCCAATAAACTTTCTAAATTAATTTTCATTAGAAAATTTTCTTTCATCATATTTACTAATCTTTGTTCCCATTATAATTGGTGTAGACAATCCTCTAGAATATTCCATGGAAACGTTTTTTTAACTCCATGGTATATTTCTATTGAGAAATGATGATGTGACCAGAAACTTGAGTAATTTAAAAAACTAAAAATAATTTCTTCTCACCAAGAAAAGAAAACTCAAATTTTTTCTTCCTTTATGTAAAAAATTATTTATGAGTTTTTATCTCATTACTATAAAATATAATTCCATCAATATACACAATCATAATGAGTGATATAGTTTTGGCCTTCCTCACATTCAAGTTGTCTTCCATATGTCCTTTCTAAAATTCCATGCTTCTTAACTACTCATACATATTGAAATAAAAAGGTATTGTGTCTTGTTTTAACCCATATAAATATTTATTTAGTTTTAAAAACCTTTCCACCATATTTATCAAGAATAATTCATTTGGTTGGTTTATAAAAACTACTTCATTCAACACACCATTCAAAAAATAAAAAATTGCACATATTTTATAAACATTGATATTTCTTTATGTTGTGATGGAAAAAAATATTATAATAATTTCAAATATAGATATAGGTAAAAATGTCTCATCAAAATAAAATCCTTCAATTTATACATACCCCTTGTAAACCAATACATCTTGTTTTCTTAAAACTTTACCTTTTTATTTATATTTTTTGTAATAACACATTTAGTACCAATGATATTCCTTCCTTTAGGCATGGGAACAAGATCACATGTCTCATTCCTTTTAATCTAATTTATCTATTCATTCATTGATTCAATACCTTTATTATGTTCAAAGTCTTTATCAATAGTTTGGGGTTTAATTTTTGAAAGAAAACTAGTGTGACTAGCTATTATGTTTGTTCTTCATGTTTATAACCCTAGTTTATAGTCTTCAGTGATGTTCTCAATCCCAATTTGATTTTTAAGTCTTGATTTTTTCATTCACCACTGGAAAAAGACTCTATACCAATGGTTTTAGATAAAACCATGGGTGTACGTAACCCCTATACCCACAGTTTTCCAAAAACCATGGGTATAGGGATTGGCTTAGAACTATACCCACGGTTTACCAAAAATGTGGGTATAGGGATTGGCTTAGAACTATACCCATGGTTTACAAAAACTGTGGGTATAGGTTGAAAAATCTAACATATACCCATGGTTTTCAAAAAATCATGTGTATGGGTCCCCCCTATACCCAAGGATTTTTAAAAACCATGGGTATAGTGTTCGGTTAAATACTTATACCAATGGATCTAAAAAAACATGTGTATAGGTTTGGGTTAAAAAAACAATACCCACAGTTCTCAAAAATCATGGGTATAAGGTTTACTTATACCCACGATTTTTGAAAACCATGGGTATAACTTTCCATCATAGGTGAGGGGGAAAATTTTGGGGGAGAAAAAATATTTCCTTGGGAAAACCTATACCCACGGTTTTCCACCTATATCCACAGTTTATAAATATATATATAATTAAATATATATTTATATTCTCATAGTAGTATGTGTTCTATAGGTTAGGCGTATCGAATGGGTAGAGGTGATCCAGGGTTTGAATCTGGTGGTAGAATTTTTTTAAGCCCTATACCCACGGTTTTCAAACCATGGGTATAGAGTTAATGACATGGTGGAAAATTTCCCACACACCTATTTCCATGGTTTATAATTGAAGGTTCCGGGCGTAGAGGAAGCTCAATTGGGTCAGCACCTAACTTTAATTTTTACCAGGATCAATGATTTTTCTGGTATCAATACGAAGATGAACACCAGTCTCCACTAATTAGAATCAAAGATTTAGATAAAGAAGAAAGAGGCCCAAAACCTTTAGAGAGGATCTTGCACATCATGTTTATAATTAATTAAATTAATTTCATAAAGAAAATAATGCCTGGATCTTCATTATTTTCTTCATTGATGATGTTGATCATCATGAATGACCCTTCTAGATTATCTTATTGTGCTTGAAAGGATACAAACTAGAATACCTCTAGTGGTGATCCACATGTGCTCTGATGGCCTCTAATCGACACCACTCATTCTCCAGGTGCTAGCGTGGTGAAGCGATCATCTTGTGTCGATCTCTCTTGAACACTTGTTCTTCGGCCTTTAAAAACATCTCTCATTCTTGAGAGGGGTGGCAAGAGGATCCGAGAGAGAAATTTTTTAGCTCAACAATATTCAATTCACTGGGTCTGTGGTTCGGTACCTGGCATAATAGATGTATGTGTCTATTTATTGACATGGGGATTCAGTTTCAATATTTAATTGTGTAATATCAATTAAATACATTCATAACCTTAGATAAAACAAATTCTATTAATAATAATATCGTGTCTTTATTTAAGGTGTTCCAACTTGTGCAAAATGAAATTATAAATAAAATTTTGCATCACAAAATAATAGCAGTGTTATTTTAATTTGTGCCAACTAGTTAAATATTTTTTTATCATCTTGTAAATAATTATTCTACTACCAGACCGGACTTGGTCCACTTTAACTCTACTTTCATTTATTGAAAACCTGAATAAATAAATAAATAAATTATTATCTTAAATAAATATTTTATCTACAAACTAGTAAATAAATATTTATTAAATGTTCAAAAAATAACTATATTTTTTTTACCTAAAATCTGATGAATAAACATTTCTTTAATGTATTCAATCATTTTAACTTGAATAAAATTATTCCACTATATTGAGAATAATATTTATTAATTAAATTCAAATTGAATTTAAATGAGACCACCAGAAACACATAGTGTGTGACCCTCTAGGATTATTTCTCATTGTCATTAGGTGGGCTTTACTAAATTCCAAGAGTACTGTCTAGCAATGGGTCAAGGAACCCAAGAGAAAGAACTTAAAGTTGCAACAACGACATCCACATACGAACACTCACTATGTAATATAATACCATTGTTGCAATAACATATCAAGCAGGTTTCATGATAGTGTCATCAACCTTTGTGCATGATACGTCATTCTTTGACTACCTAAAATGAACACGTAATTACACCATGGCCATGGAATTTCACGCGACGGTTCTATTTCAATCAAATGGCTGAGATATCAACTTCTATAAATGAAAGGAACAAATTATTCCTCGACTTATCCATTAAAAACATGCCACTTGTGACACACCCAATGTACCCTACTTCCTGCCAACTATCTCCATGATGGTTTTCATCAGTAAATCAAAGTCCATGAGTCGTGACACATATTAATGATAATATTAAAGTCTTAAGATCATTACACATTCTCACAAATATGAATATCCAATGACACCAAAAAATGTTGAATTCTTACTGGTGGGTCTTTTCTCATAATCTCTTGTCTTGGAGATTACCAAGTGCGAACTTCATGAGAGGAAGTATATCTGCTTAAGAGCACTCACACCTTATGTTTTGTATGATATGTGTCCCATAATAGTATTTCATCCAACTATAGAACTATATTTAAGAATATTTTTATAGAATTTCAAGGTTCTAATCCTAGCGGGGAACTGCCATGACCTTATCAATGAAACAAATAATCTAGGACCTTATTACATCATATTCATAAAAAAACAATGAACAATATGTAATAAATTAAATATACATGTAATCAAAGTACAAATAGTTGGTTCTAGGACACCAACTCTAACAAACTCCCACTTGGACTAGAGCCAACTACCTACGACTTTCATTCCACTAGACCTCGCATGATGATCATGTTTTATGTTGAGTCAAAGCTTTAGTAAAGGGGTCTTCCATATTGTCTTCTAGGGAAAAATGCTCACTACAACTTCACTTATCTGAGAAAAATCTCTCGAGAGATGATAATTTTGAAGTATGTGGTTCATCCGCTGATGTGACCTTGGATCTTTTGCAAGAGACACCACTGCAGTATTATCACAGTACAGTGTGATGGTATCTTTACTACTAGGTATCACATCTATCTCCTAGATGAAGCTTCGCATCCACACTACTTCTTTAGCTACCTCAGAAGCTGCGATACACTCAGAATCTGTTGTAGAATATGTGACCACACTCTTCTTTGTGCTCTTCTAGCTTACTGCCCCTCCATTCAAGGTGAAGATGTATCACGTTTGCGACTTCATTTCATCTTGATCAATATAGAAACCAGCATATGAATATCCTCTAACGACTAGTTCCCCATCTCCTCCATAAACCAGGAACATATCCCTAGTATGCCTCAGATACTTTAGGATAGTATTGACTGCCATCCAATGGTGGTCACCTGGGTCAGCTTGATATTTGCCTACCTCACTTAATGCATAGGCGACATCCAGCCTAGCACATATCATGGCATACATGACTGACCCAATCACTAATGCGTATGGAATCCTTTGCATTATCTTTATTTCCTCATGTTTATAGGGACACATTTTCTTGGAAAGATGAATGTCAAGTGACACTGGAAATAATCCCCTCTTGGATTGTTCCATACTGAATATCTTTAGTATCTTATCAATGTATGTACTTTGAATTAGGCCCAAAAATCTATTAGATCTGTCATGATGGATCTTGATCCCAAGAATATATGCTACCTCGCCCAAGTCCTCTATGGAGAAGCATTGATTCAACCATTCCTTAACAGACTATAAGACTAGTATCTCATTTCCAATAAGTAATATGTCATCAATATATACTATTAGGAAAATGACTGCACTCCCACTAAACTATTTGTAGAAACAAGGCTCACATTCATTCTTGATAAAACCAAATTATATTATGGATTCATCAAAACGAATGTTCCATGAATTGTATGCTTTCTTTAATCCATAAATGGATTTCTACAAATTGCATACCTTATTGGCATCCTTTTGAGTCACAAACCCTTTAGGTTGTGTCATGTAGACGTCTTCCTGAATGTTCCCATTAGGGAAGGTTGTTTTGACATCCATTTTCCAAATCTCGTGGTAAGCCTTAATGGAAATTAAAATTCTGATGGATTTCAGCATTGCAACTATTGAAAAGGTTTCATCATAGTCAATTACTTGATGTTTTTTAAACCCTTTTGCAACTATCCACACCTTATAGGTACTAACTTTTCCTTCCATATCCGGTTTCTTCTTGAATACATTTTTTAAACCAACAGACTTTACATCAACTGGAGGATCTACCAAAATCTAGACTTGGTTTTGGTACATGGAATCCATTTCAAAATTCATGGATTCTTACTACTTGTAAATGTTTGTGCCACTTACTACTTCCTTTTAGGTTAGAGGGTCATTATTATCAACTAATAATAGGTCATTATCCTCGGTAACTAGAAAACTGTACCGTTCTTGTTCTTTAACCTCTCTTTTACTCCTATGTGGTACTTGTGTCTCTAGAACAGATTCTTCTTCTATAGGGATTTTTGGAATCTATTCTTGTACCAACTCTTGTGTACCTTGAGCCTCAACTTCATCGAATTCTATCTTACCCCCACTATCTATTTTGGATATTTTCTACCTCTCAATGAATATGGAATGTCTTGACACTATAACCTTTTTGTCTGAGGGGTTGTATAGGTAATATTATTTTGTTTCCTTGGGGTATCCTATAAAGGTACACTTTGTGCCCTGGGGTGCGAGGTTGTTACCTGAAGAGGCCTTAAGAAATGCTTCGCTACCCTACACATGTAAATTCAATAACATGGCTTTTCTTACACTCCAGAACTCATATGGAATACCATTTATTGATTTAGTTGGTACTTGGTTTAGTATGTGTGCCACTATTTAAAATGCATACCCCCAAAAGGATAATGGAAGACTTGCATGACTGATCATTGATCTCATCATATCCAACATGGTGTGGTTCCTCCTTTTTCTTACACCATTACATTGAGAAGTGTAAGGAGGAGTGAGTTGGGATATGATCCCAAAATCTTATAAGTAATCAATGAAGTCCTGATTAAGATATTCCCCACCACAGTCTGAGCAGAATTTTTTAATATTCTTACCAAGTTGGTTCTCAACTTCATTCTTGTATTCCTTGAACTTATCAAAGGAATCCGACTTATACCGCATAAAGTAGATATATCCATATCTACTAAAATCATTAGTAAAAGTTATGAACTATGAGTACTCACCCCTTTCTTCAACTAGAAATGGTCTACACACATCGGTATGAACCAACTCAAGAATATCTTTATCCCTTTCACCTTTCCCACTAAATGGGGATTCGGTCATTTTACCTTGTAAACATGCATGACATACACCAATTGGTTTTAGTTTAAAATAATCTTAACACCCATCTTGATGTAACTTTGTCAAGCGTTTCTCATTTACACGGCCTAGCTAGTGATGCCAAAGTTGGGTGTGGTATGATTCATGTGAAGTATCTTTATTATCGATTTCCATTACTGGGTTTGTGTAATCCAACACATAAAGATCGTTGTATAAATGTGCCCTACCAAAACAAATGATATATTTATAAAAGAAGCAACATTCATTTCCAAAACTGAAAAAAAAATCCATCTGTATCTAGTCTGGATATAGAAATTATGTTTTTGGTTACATAAGGAACATAAAAACAACCCTTTAACACCAAGATCATCCCAGTTGGCAACGTGAGGTGGTAGTCCCCAACAGCAACAGTAGAAAGTCTGGATCTGTTGGCTACTCATAAATCTACCTCCCCTCAATCAATCTTCCTAAATCTACTTGGTTACTGTATTTGGATACATATTTGAGAACAACAATCTGTATCTAATACCCAATTTGTAGAAACAGATAGATTTCACTCGATAACAAATGCACCAGAAGCTTCCCCTTACTTCTTTGTCTAGGTGTAGTTCTTCTTCCAGTGTCCCTTCTTTCCACATACGAAACAAACAGCCTCTTGTTCCCTTAACTCCCCTTTGATCTTATTTTTCTTGTAAGGTCATGAAGAAGATTTGGTCTTAAAGCTCTTCACCTTCCATTTCCTCTTATTCATCATAAGGACAGAAGGCTTTTCGAGCTTCATAGCTTTTTCCACTTGGATAATGAGGATAATAAGATCAGATATAGACTTCTCAATGTTGTTCGTGTTGAAGTTAACAACAAAGATGGAGAAGCTCTAAGGGAGTGATGCAATAATGAGATCGATGCCCAGTTCTTTGGGGAGTTTAAACCCTAGAACCTCTAGGCGCTCAATGTAGCCAATGAGTTTGAATGCATGAGGCCCATCTGGGGAACCTTCTCCAAGCTTACTTTGAAAGAGTGCATTGGAGATCTCAAACCTTTATTGTCTTTCTCTCTCCTGGTAAAGACCATAGAGGTGCTCGAGCATGCTATAGGCATCCATGTTTTCATGAGAATTAATGAGATTGATAGACATTTATGATAGAATCAAACAATGAATGTCGACTGCATCATTCATATGTTTCTTGTAGACCAGGAAATCCTCGTCATTCACCTCTTTGGTAGATAGATCAGGTAATGTGGACTCTAACATGTAAGACTTCCATTCATGGAATAGGATAACCTGAAGGTGTCTAAACTATTTCTATAAGTTACTATCAGTGAGGATGTTGTCTTTATCTAGAATTGATCGTAGGGATTGTATGGTTGATGATCTTGTCATTTTTATTCTACAATTAAAATAGCAGATAATTATCAATTTCTTGATTACATTTTTATGATAAATAATAGATTAATTTTATTAAGTCTCTCACTATTTTATCATTTACCAATAGCCCTCACCATTGAACTCAGAATGTCCAGTTTCCATGACATTCTAGTGGAAAGGATCCATATTCCCCTTCACATAACCCCAACAAGGGTTGTTCAAGTTATTTAAAGGTATTTAGGTAGGCAAGTCTTTTCCAAATGTGGGTTTTCAGCTCCTTAATCTATTGAGTGGACTCCCCAATCCTGAAATCCTGACTTTGAATTTCCTTAACTATTGCCTCAAATATTACACCATTTCTAGTAAAGGATACTCCTCTTTATCTAATATGGTTAATTCAAACTGAAACCTTTCATAAGGGCTTCCTGTCTAAAAGTAAGTTTCCCAACAAAGGTTGGTCAAACACAAAGTTTTATTAAGTTTTTCCCTATCAAGTAATGGAAGGCTTGGTCTGACTTAATATTTTATTTGAGGGATTTTTATCTCTTATGTGAGAATTTATTATTATCATTATCACATGCTTTTTAATATTAAGTGGAACTTACTTAAGTGATTAACCATGTCTTGGTAATATTTATGCATAAACTTGGTTTATTTTAGTTCCATCTTGCATGCTTGTTTAATTCATTAATTATGTGATCGTGAAAACACATCCATAATGATAAACCATGCATCTGACAGAAATAAAATAATGCAAATGGCATGATCATGATCTTTTCTAGTGGTTAGTTTATCTAGCGGTTGATAAAATATCCCTAACCAAGGGGAGAAACACCTTGAACATTTTGTGTTTGTGTTTACAGCTTTCCACCTGTCCACCTTTATATCTCATAGGATTGATTTCGTCTCAACTCCCACTTGAACTGACTCCACTATCTTGGGAGTCCATCCATTACATATTCCTTTTTTAACTCACATGTAGGTGAGGTGTAAAAGGGGATTTTACATAAAAGAATCCTTAGACATGTAGACCCTACATATTAATAAGGAGAAGGCTCATAGGCCAACAAATATAATTTTAATAAATAAATTAAAAGAAACTATTCACATACAAAGGTCTTGGTCTAGATCATGATCATCCATAAATGCAATGATATTTATGCATAAATAAGACTAGCATTCAATTATTTAATCATTCTTGTTTAAGATAAATCACTTTAAAATCAGTTAATTATCATCTTTAATTAATAAATCCTTTTATATTAAACCCTTTTCTGAATTTTCTTTAAATTATCATCCATCATAATTTTAAACAAATAAATTCATTTAAAATTATCTTTTTACATAACTTGTACCTTGGAGGAAACCTGGTGATTTCTTATTCATAACTACCCAATGAGTATAAATGAATATTACACAGATGTTGAATTAAACACATATATATAAAACACCTATAACATGTTGTGCCTTAGCTTTACGCCTGTACGATGGTACATGTATCAAGGTTTTGTATAATATAATAATAAATTTTCATAAATTTTCATAATTTAGATAATTACATAGCATGTAGTTTTAACTACACGGTTTGTACTATTGTTCACCGCCCATCTAAAGTACATACCTGGGGAAATGACGTCTGAGTGTACTTCAAAAATCTTCAGAGTACATGGCATTTCCATTGGTCACATGTTGTGTAATTCCTCATTACACAGTCTCCAGCCGAGCAATCCATGTATGGGGTACACAGTCCAACCCTAACCCGAAGGGACTACGCACCATGTCCAGGGGTCCACACGACATGTAATCCAGAAACCGCATGCCACCTGTTCCTCTTCAACACACTGAGTCATTAAGACTTAGAAAAACACCAATGAAACTGCTTGGTTTGGAGGACCAAACTCGGTGCATTGAACCTTGACTACATGGCATGTACTGCCAAATACACGCCATGTGTTCTGGTGTTGTATGGTCCGGAACCTTTAGCACCTCCGGATGAGATCCTCTGTTTTATTTTAATCAAAATTAAAAGAAAAGATCATTCTTATAAGGTGAATGATAATTGAAATAGTAGGAACAGATCTCAAGATTCAGATTTATAGAATGATTAACTTGAATTGAAAAAACTAAATTATTAAATGTGTAAATCATCAAAAAAATATTTAAATAATTATAAACTATGATGTAACCTCACTTTGATACCACTTGAAGGTTTTAAACGCAGCAGAAGTACAGTTGGGTCGGTACCCAACTTTAATTTTTACCATGATCAATGATTATTCTGGGATCAATATGACAATGAATTTCAGTCTCCATAGAATAGAATCAAAATTTAGATAAATAAGGAAGAGGCATGAAACCTTTAGAGAGGATCATGTACATCATGTTTATATTTAATTTAATTAATTTCATAAAGAAAATAATACCTGGATATTTAGTATTTTATTCGTTGATGATGTTGATCTTCTGAAATGACACTTCCGGATTATCTTATTGTGCTTGCAAGGATCCAAACTAGAATCCATATAGCAGTGATCCATACGTGTTCTGATGACCTCCAATCGACACCACTCATTCTCCAGGTGCTAGCACGGAGAAGTGAGCATCTTGTGTCGGCTGTTCTTGATCACTTGTTCTTTGTCCTTGAAGAACATCTCTCATTCTTGAGAGGGGTGGGAACAGGATTCAAGAGCGAAATTATTTAGCTCGACAATTCTCAATTCACCAGGTGTGTGGTTCGGTACCTGGAACAATAGATGTATGTGCCTATTTATTGACATGGGGCTTCAGTTACAATATTTAATTGTGTAATAGCAATTAAATAAATTCATAACCTTAGAGAAAACCCATGTTATTAATAATAATACCACTACATTATTTATGGTGTTCCAACTTGCGAAAATGGAATTATAAATAAAATTTCACAACACAAAATAATAGAAATGTTATTTTAATTTGTTCCAATTAATTAAATAATTATTTATCATCTTGCAAATAATTATTTTACTACCGGACCGGACTTGGTCCACTCGAATCCACTTCCATTTATTAACACCCGAATAAATAAATAAATAATTTATTCTCTTAAATAAATATTTTATTTACAAACAAGTAAATAAATATTTAGTAAATGTTCAAAATATATATATATATATATATATATTACCCAAAATCTGGTGAATAAATATTTATTTAATTTATTCAATCATTTTAACTTGAATAAAATTATTTCACTGTCTTGAGAATAATATTTATTAATTAAATTCAAATAGAATTTAACCGAGATCACCAAAAACACTTGTGTGTGACCCTTTAGGATTCTTTCTCGCTAGCATTAGGTGGGATTGACTAAAGTTCCATAGTACTGTCTAGAAATGTGTCAAGGTACCCAAGAGAATGAACTTAAAGTCACAACAATGACATCAACATACGAATGCTCACTATGTAATATAATACCTTTGTTACAATATCTCATCAAGCAGGTTTCATGATAGTGTCATCAACCTTTGTGCTTGATATGTTGTTCTTTGATAACCTGAAATGAACGCATCGTTACACCATGGCTATGGAATTTTGCATGACAATTATATTTCAATCAAAGGGTAGAGATATCAACTTCCATAAATGGAAGGGACAAATTCTTTCTTGACTTATCCATTAATAACATGCCACCCATGACGCACCCAACGTACCCTACTTCCCACCAACTATCTCTGTGATGGTTTTCATCAGTAAATAAAAGTGTGGGAGTCATGACATGTATTAATGATAATATTAAAGTCTAAGGATCATTTCACATGCTCGCAGATAAGAATATCCAATGACACCAAAACATGCAGAATTCCTACTGGCGATTCTTTTCTCATAATCTCCTGTCTTGGAAATTACTAAGTGTGAACTTTGTGAGAGGAAGTCTCATATACTTATGAGCACTCGCACCTGATGGTCTGTGTGCTATGTGTCCCATCATAGTATGTCATCCAACTGTATAACTATATTAAAGAATATTGTTATAGCATTTCAATGTTCTCATCATAGTGGGGAACTTCCATGACCTTATTAATGCAATAAATACTCTAGGACATTATTACATCATAGTCATGCAGAACAATGAAAAATATGTAATACATTAAATATCCATGTAATCAAAGTAAAAATAATTGGTTCTAGGACACCAAATTTAACAATAATTGTGGGTATTTATTAGCGATATACTAATGTCTCCCACTGCCACTATTTCTAAAACCATGGGTATAGCCCTATACCCATGGTTTTAGGGGCTATACCCATGATTTAAAACTGTGGGTATAGGGTAGTTTCCCAGTAGATTTTGTGGTTCTCAAATCCATAGCTTCATCACTTGAATAAGTTGAATCCATATTATCATCTGGAATTTATATATTTTCTTTAGGTTTTTAAGTGGGTTCAAAAGTGATAATATCATCCTTATCATCATTTATAGTTAATTTATTGAGATCATATTCATTTTAAAATAATTTCACAACATCATAGATAATTATCCTTGTATCATTGTTATTGTATCATCAATATGAACTTATATTTAGTGCGTAACAAAGAAAAATCCAATATTTCTCTTTTTATTTAAATTTTCCACCACTCTTTCCTTTATTCTTGATTAAGTATCAACTCACAAACACTGTAAAGTTTTTTAGATTTTGATTATTTTTTAATCACATTTCATATGGAGTTATATCTAAATTTATCCTCAATAATCACCTATTTTTAATAATTCTAGGATTAGTGATATCTTATAATAAGGAATATCTTGATGTTTCATACCTAGTTAGCATGATTCTAGCCAAATTAATAAGGATCGTAATTTTCTTTTTACTAATATATTTTCTTGTAGAGCATAAGGTTCACTAAACTCATTTCCTATTCTATGTTTGTCAAGATATTCTAAAAAAATTATTAGCATACATACTTCCATTGTCTGATATCATCCACTTTAAAGAAAACCCTTTTTATTTGTTAACTAGTCTCCTAAAACATGATGAATTCTTGAGATTTGTGAGATATAAACATAATGTGTTTCATTAAAGTAAATTTATCAATAAATGTGTTGAAATAATTATATCTATTTTTTGACCTCTTGTTCTTATTGATTCAGAAGTTCTAATTCTTAATTTTCTATTCCTTTTGTTTTGGAAATCACAAACACTTTCTTAAAAAATTACTAAATTTTTATATTAAAAGTGTTTTAGTATGTTTATGTAGAAAAAATTATACTTTACCATACATAGAATAAGTTCTAAAATATTCATGAATATAAAGTTACATTCTTCATTATGGTTATAATAATTAGTACATTTATGATAAATTTGAATCACCTTTTTCAGATCAGAAGTCATAATTTAATCATGTATCTCATACTGAAAAAAGTCTTGACAATCTAACTGATACTAGTACTGATAAAAATCAGACTAAAACTCATAAATGTTATAATAATAACAATCGTAAGGAATCCCATCAAACTGAACTGTGTTTATAATTAGAATACAGAAGAATTGTTTCTAATGTAAGGAATACTTCAAACACTGTAGTGTTGTCAACCATTATGACATCAGACATTGAGTTATGATGAGATTCCAAGTTCGAAGTGTCTGAGACCACAACAATAAACTTGGAAAATATGACCATTGGGAGGATGCCTATAAATACTAGGTCATTTAAAGATTTTAGATCTTGTTGATTACATTTTCTCTTGAATTTTTCTAAATATTACTTAGCATGAACATCTCATTCTTAGTATTTTGTAATTATTTAGATAGATTTTTTCTAAAGGAAACCTTGTTAGGTTGTATCCTTAATAATTTTTTTGTAATCGTAACTGCATTCAATTATTATAACAATTGAGGGATTTTCGAGATAGAAATATAGAGAATATGATCCATCTGATTGAGGGCTTATGGGTATAGTAAGACAAATCCAATCATTGTATTAAGGGATTTCAGGGATAAGAATACAATGACAATCCAATCATCATATCTAGGGATTTCCTAGTAAGGAAAGACATACTTTACTATAAGTTTAAAAAAAGTAGATTCTTTTAGTTAGGGTTATTGACTACCTTTCTCTTAAGGTTAAAATAGGTTTATCTTTTAAATATATTATAACTCATTCTCACCTTTTTTTTACTATTGTATTACTTTTTGTTTAAAAAATTTATATTCTGTAGCACATTTAGTAAAAAGTTAGTTATCATAATCATCTTTATATTATATTTGTTTTATTATATTAACTCTGATTACGATACATACTTTGATTAATCAGATCCATCGTGATATCTATATTTTAATCTGATTTAATCATATTGTTTTTTATTATGATTTTGTGACTTTATTAATTGGACTGAGGGTTGAGTCTGATAATCCTACTTAAATAGGTTGTAGGTTTATTAAGTTTAATTATTTTAAACAAATTTTTTAAAACTACAATTCACCCCCATCCCCCTCTTATAAGTATTTCCATCTATGTATATTCTTATGATCCTAATTAGTATTAATGATATACTGATCCAAAAATTGGTATTAGATAAAGTTTCTACTACTCATATAATTGTAGTGTTTTTTACTTTATTTACATATTACAAGTTTGTTAAAGTTTTGATATAAAATTTATGTTTATAAACCGTTGTCACGCTAATATGTTTCTATGGAAAAATAATATTTTTATTTATTTTTCAATATGTAATTTATGAATTTTGGTTCTATAGACAATCTCAATCCAAACAGACCACCTCCCTTCGATGGTGCAGATTATGAGTACTATAGAGATAGGATGAAGACTTTTTGTATCAACATTGGAGTAGATAAGTTTGTTATACTAACCAGAGATTATAAGATTACTGATAAGGAAGTTACTACCTTTACTCATCCTTAAAAACAAGAATTTCAGTTGAACTATAAAGTAATGAACACTTTATTTTGTTCAATGAAAATAAGTATCTATAGTCAAATATCATCTTGTGAAGTTACAAACAATATCTAGAAAAATCTTTAAGTCACTCATTTTAGAACATTAAAGGTTTAGAGACCACGAGATCTATGTTAAGGGAAAATTATCAAGCATTTGATTTTCTTCCTGGTGAATTAGTTGCTAAGATTCACCAGAGGTTTATGACCATTATTAACCATTTACAAGATATTAGTGAAAATAGTATTGATGTTTAGACTATTTTTGAAAAGATAATAGATATTATGCCCGATCAATGAAAATAAAAGACAATTATTGTTGATGAGACAAGAAAGTTGAATAATCTTAATTTGGATGATCTTATTGGTACTCTTATGAAGTACGAGGATATAATCAAAAGAGATGATGAGAAACAAAAAAAAAAGAAAAATGATGGTGTTTATTTTACTAAAATGTCTACCTTACCTTCTAAATCTCAATCTTCTAAAAAAGTTATTAAATCATCAAGAAATAATAATGTTATTTTTCAATCAGATTCAAGTAATTCTGAACATTTTGAGAATGAATTGGAAAATTTCACTCGAAGGATGAACAAAATAGTGGGAAAGAAAGATTTATAGTACTATTAAGATAAAGGTAATAAATATAGAAGTGATAAGAAAGATGAAATTAGAAATCAGGACATATCAGACCAGATTTTCCAAAGATTAAGGGGAAATATAGAGAAGAAAAGAATTTAGAAAGGAATTCCAAGAAGTATTATAAATCGAAAGGAAAGAATGTTCTAAAATTTGTTGGAACTTGGATTTCCAGTGGAGGTAATTCTCCTGAAATCTCATCTGAGAATGAAAGTTACATACATAGGGACATATTCCTTTTTTATAAATTACCTATGGTTAATCAATATTTTATGGAAGAGGAAAGAACTACTAAAAACCTTACCAACATGTCTTTGAGTTCTAATTATCCTGGTGAAAAAAAAATCTACATCTTCAGCTGAAGAATCTTCCTGAGCCATTGAAGATAATCATTTACCCTCTTATGAAGAAGTTTCCTATTTATCAAAAAAATTCAAAAAATATAATTAAAAAAATTAAAAAAATTGATAATTTTGATGCTAAACTTATTAAGGAAAATTCATGAATAAATAATTTAACAAATGAAATATCATATTTTTCTAAATATCTTGATAATACTAATTAAGAAAAAAAACTATTTTTAAAAATTTAGAAAAATTTATTTTTGAGAAAGATAGTTTAAAAAATAATTTTGATAAAATTAGTTCCAAAACTATTACTGATGAAGATAAGAATTTATTTATAAAAAAATTCTAAAATTTCTTCTTTGAATAAACTATTTTCAAAGTTTAACACTTATAAAAAAACTTTGATAAAATATACAAACAAATTTATCCATATGGGAATAGTTCTAGAATGGGGTTTTCATATAAAAACATATTTTTAGAAACAATTTATTTGTTCCTAAAAATGCCCCCTTTTTCACCAAGTGTCAAAGAGGTGGTCATTGGAAACAAAATTGTTCCTTAAATAAAGTTCAACCCCTATGTTTCCAAAAAGATTATTTTTCTAAATAAATTTGGATTCCTAAAGTTTTTTTTTCTGAAATTATTGGTCACAATAAGGTTTGGGTGTCAAAAGTATATTTTTTTTGTTTTTAGGATAACAAAGATATTATAAATAACATAAGTACAAGATACATTAATATTGGGCATTCCAGACATATGACTGGTAAAAAATACCTTTTCAATAATTTTATTAAGATGAAAGGTGAAAAAGTCACTTTCAGAGATAATGATCAGGGAGAGATTATTATAATAGTTAACATTGTTCTTCATGGTAATGCTTTAATTTAAAATGTTTTATTTTTTTAAAGGTATTAAGTAGAAACTTATAAGAATAAGTTAGTGATGTGATGAAGGTTACCTTTTTAAATTTAGGAATGATAAAAGTTTAGTACATAGTTCCAAGGATAAATTTATTCTTTCATCAAATTTTCATGAGAATGTATATAAACATAGCTTAAAAGGCCATAGAAACCAAGACTTACCTTTCTTTAGTGCAATGGAAGATCAATATTGTTTATGGAATAGAAGGTTCAGACATTGTAACCTTAGAAACTTATCTAAATTGACCAAGAATGGAATTTTTAAGGATCTACTAGAATGTAGGTTTGATATTTCAAAAGTATGTGACTCTTGTAAATATGGTTAGAAACATAAGTCAAGTTTTAAATATATTAGTGAAGTCTCAACTTATGATACTTTATAGTTAGAGTAGATGAAATTATTTGGTCCTACACAAACTGAGAGTATTGGGGGAAAATACTATGTATATATCTTAGTTTATGATCACACTAGATACACATGGGTTTATTTTATCACAAAAAATACAAAGATTTTTTTAATTTTAAAACTTTTGTAGCCAAAGTTAAAACTGAGAAAAAACTTCCCTTAATAACTATTAATAGTGATCATGGTGTAGAATTTGAAAATTTTTATTTTGAAATTTTTTTTAAAAATAAATGTATAAAACAAAACTCTTAAAAACCTAGAATCCCCCAAAAAATGGTGTAGTTAAAAGAAGAAATATAATTCTTCAAGAAATAACTAGAACCATGCTGAGTGAATACTCGATTGCTAAACATTTTTGGGTTGAAATTGTTAGTACTACCTGCTATACTATAAATCAAGTTTTAATTCAACCTTTTCTTAATAAAACTCATTAGGAGTTGTGGGCAGGAAGAAAACCAAAATTTTCTTACTTCAGAGTTTTTGGTTGCAAAGTATTCATCCTGAATATGAAAGATAACTTACATAAATTTTCACCCAAATATGATGAAGGAATATTTTTAAGTTATTCCACTACTTCTATGGCTTATAGAGTTTTTAATAAAAATTCATGTACTATTGAAGAAACAGTACATGTTAAGTTTGATGAAACTGACCCTTTTGTTTTCAAATAACCCTAACCAACATCCTCAGATGTTATTTCTAAAATTTATTTTGAAACTTTGTTGGAAAGATCTTATCATAAGGATATAACTCAAGAAATAATTTTTAAAGTTATTCCTCAGGAATATTTTCTACCTTTAGTTGAAGAATAGACTTTTCAAAACCCAAGAATTTAGTTTTTTCTTAGGAAATATCCTAGTGAAAGTATCATTGGTGATGTTGATCAACAAGTTAGGATTAGAGGTTCCTTAAGAAATGAAATTAAACATATAGCTTTCTTATCCCAATTTGAACCAAATAATACTGATAAGGATTTAGGTTATAAGGATTGGATTAAAGTAATGTAAGATGATATCAATGAATTTGAGAGGAAAAAAGTATGTAATTTATTTGAAAGTCCTAAAGAAACTTCTATAATTGGCCTGAAATGGGGTTTTTAGAAAGAAATGTGATAAAAATGGAATATTTTTTAGAAATAAATGTAGAGTTGTTTCTAAGGGATATAATCAATAAGAAGGTATAGATTATGAAGAAAATTATGAACCGGTATCTAGACTTGAACTCTCATATAAATCATTTTTTTGTTATTTTCATGAAAAATTCACTTTTAGGGAAAGGTGGGAACATCAAAAAATACAACTTACAATTTCTAAAATCAAACTTGTCCCAAATTCAAAATTCAAACAATATAGGAATTTCCATAGTAACTAATGTGTCAGAAACAAATCCTGAAAATACCACTACCATGTACATAACTAACATCATCACAACACCATCATCATCATTCCATATCCTTCTGAGTCACCATGCCAGTGATAACCCCACCAAAGATCACACTCGCACTGTCATCAAAGTTATCACACTGTCGTCATCGCCTTCAATGTTGTTTAGTGCCATCAATATCAACCGTCATTGCCAGAGTTGATATCCGAAACAAACAGAAATAGAAAATCCAAAAAACCATCCATGTCTTCATATCTCCACTGAGGATGCAAACATCGCCACCATAAAAGATCTATGATAAAATTCACAAAATCTGAACCTTTGTTAAAGAGCTAGTTGCCAACCAAGAGACCAAAAGCTACTCGAATTTCACCTCCCACAGCCTCCTTGAAGACCGATGCACCAAACTAACAAGGAAAAGAGAACAAGACTATGATTCTAGAGCAGGGTTGATCATATGGAAGCCTCAGCATGAGACCACACTGAAAGACACATCATCAACCACAGGGGGAAGCGAACCTCCATCAGATACATCAAACCAACATCACTAGTCCAGATCTACACCGATGAACGATCCGAGTGTGAGACCAATTCTAACACTCATACATCACCATTATAAGTAGACCCAAATATTGAATCAAGCCCGTCTGAAGTGTAGTTGAACATGATGGGCAGGCCAGTAAGGTTAGTGAGAAAGAAGGGCACCGAAATGAATTAATTGATATGTTCAGGCAGAATTTTATGTTGAAAAACCTTATGGTTTTGAAAATAAAAAACATCTTGAATGCATTTACAAACTTACTAAAGCTTTATATGGACTTAAACAATCCCCTAGATCTCGGTATGATAGTTTAACAGGATTTTTTCTACAAAACAATTTTTTCAAGGGAGTCGCGTATCCAACACTTTTTATAAAATAAGTTAATAAAAATATTATTATTGTACAAATTTATGTAGATGACACTATATTCATTTTAACTCAAAAATATTAAATAGATTTATTTTTTGATCTTATGAAATTTGAGTTTGAAATGAGTATGATGGGTGAGTTAACATATTTTATTGTTTTTCAAATTTTTCACAAACAAGAAGGAACTTTTATATCTCAGAAAAAGTAAATAAAATATATTATTAAGAAATTTAGATATGAAAATACTAAAAGTATTAGTACTCTAATTGGTACCTCAAATACTTTATATCTTTATGGATTTGGTAAACCAGTTGATAAAAATACTTTTATAGGTATGATAAAAATTTTACTTTAATTAACTGATAGTCGTCTAGATTTAATGTTTTTTTTATTTTTGTGTGTAAGAAATCAAGAAAATCCTAAATAAAATCTATAAAACAAATTTTTCATTATCTCAAGGGAACTATGGATTTATAACTTTTTTATTCTTTTGGAAATTTTTTTGAACTAAAATGTTTTTTGGATGCTGAATTTGGTGGTTGTAGATTGGATAAGAAAATCACATTTGGAACTCTTCATTTCTTAGGAGATAGCTTAGTTTCTTTGTCATGTAAGAAACAACACTCAATGGAACTTTCCACTATTGAAGATGGATATGTAGAAACTATAATTTTTCATGCTCAAGTGTTGTGGATTAAACACACACTCACTAACTATGACTTGAGTTTTACTAAAACTCAAATACTTTTTGATAATAAAAGTTCCATTGCTTTAAGTAAAATCCCATCACATCACTCATGTGCTAAGTAAATAGATATAAGACACCTTTTACTTTGGTATCACACACTTAAAGAAGATATAATATTAAAATTTATCATAAAGAAATATCAAATTGATGAAATTTTTAAAAAACCCCTTCCTTTTGATAGATTTTAATATTTCAAATAGAAGGTATGAATGATACTGGTCCCAATAAAAATATGACTAACACTTGTAAAGGTTATCGTAATAACAATCCTAACTACAGAGGACTTACCTATGTTTATAATCAAATTATGGAAGACTTTTTTATAATATAAGGAATTATTTTAACTTTATAGTGGTGTTAACCAATTTGACGTCATACATTCAGTTACGATGAGATGGAAAGTGACAGGTGTCTGAGGCTGCTCTAAAAAATATGGAAAATATAACCGTTGGGAGGATGACTATAAATTCCATGTAATTTGAAGAGTTTGGAGTAGGTTGATTACATTTTCTATCAAATGTTTCTAAAGATTACTTAGCATGAACATCTCATTCTTAGTATTTTGTAATTATTTATAGAGAGTTGTTTTAAAGGAAACTTTCTCTGGTTTTCTCCTTAAATTTTTTTTGTAATTGTAACTATGTATGATCATTGAAATGATCTACGGATTCAGTGGATAGAAAGATAGATAATTTTATCTATCATATTGAGGGCTTATGGTGATAGTAAGACAGATCTGATCATCATATCTAGGGCTTCTAGGGATAGCAAGACTGATTCATTCTGATCATTGTATTAAGGAATTTCTGGTAAGGAAAGACAGATTTTACTATAAGTATAAAATAGTGTAAACCTTTAATCATGGTTATTAACTACCTTACTCTTAAGGTTAAAATATTTTTATCTTTTTAATATATTTTAATTCATTCTTGAATTTTTATCTATTGAATTAATTTTTGTTTACAAATTTTATATTCCACTGCACATTTAATAGAAAGTGAGTCATCGTGTTAAACTTTCTATTATGTTTGTTTTATCGTATTAACTTTGATTAATCAGATCCATTGTCAAACTGATCTTTTACTCTTATTTAATCGCACTTTTTTTATTATGATTTTATGAGTTTGTTAATTAAACCAAGGGCCAAGTCTAAAAAACCTACTTAAATAGGGTTTGGGTTCATTTAGTTTTATTATTTTAAACTATATTTTTTAATCTAAAATTCACCCCCCTTGTAAGTATATCCATATAAGTATATTATTGTGATCCTAATCAGTATTAAAGATATACTGATCCAATAGTTCTTGGGTCCAAAAACATTAGAGTGAACCAACTCTAATAGTCTTATCATTTTTATTTCAACTCCCTTGTGAATTTATTCACCAACTACTTTCTTGAAATATTTTGAAAATAGTGATAGTTTATTATTTCAAAAAAATGGAATATTTCTTATAGCTTACTCTCTAATTAAATTCTCTATGTCCTTTTTTACAAGATGACCAAGTATTTTATGCCACAAATTATTATCAGTTTACATACTTATATTGCAACCATATTTTTCTTCTCTAACCTGAAAAAAATTACCTTAACTTATTAACTTGGTTGATATCATTGCTCTATATTTCATACACTTTAATAAACAACCATAATTTTTGAAAATAACCTCACTACCATCTTATAAATTTTTGATACACTTATTAGGTTATGATTTATCCTATTAAAAAATAAAAAATAATTAGATTTTAGCAGATTCTTACCCATTTTAGTTACATTGACACATTTGATTTTTAGTGAGATATAATTTAAAAGTATAACATATCCTCTTATATATACTTCAAAATTCATATAGTTTTATAAATCACCTACCTTATGGGGATATTATCCACTGTTCATAGTTTATGAATTCTCATACTTACATGCCTTGAAATAAACTTCAACAACATTTTCTTGTTGTTTGAATAAAATTATTTTTAAAAATTTATTAGATCTAATATTTGGGTTTAATTTAGATAGTATGATGGTAATACATTCATTTGGTATGTTCTCTTTTTGATCACGCCTTCCACAAAATTCCTTTAATATCTCATAACTATTTTTCACTTCAATTTTCATCTCTAGCTATTATAACTGATGGTTTTTTCTATTTTATTTTTTTATCCCCTTTAATTCAAGATCCCTACTTTTTCTAGGTTGATACATATTGTACCAAAAACTATCTACCTTAAAAAAACATACTACGACACCAGTAGTTTTTTTAAATCTCTTTATTTGAAAAAAGTTCTATCATTGAATAATTGTTTTCCAACCTTATTTTAAGACCTCTGATTAAATGATTTTTCACAAACCATGTTTTAGATATATTCTTTAGATATTTTAAACTAATATGAATTTTTTTCCAAAATTTATATCCTTACAGATAGGAGAAAATTTTACCTTTTCTTTAGACTTTTCAACGAATCTATATTGTTTTTTTACATGATTATTCTAAAATCATGATTTTATTTTGGGTTTTTATATTAGTGGACCTCCCTTACTCATGTAAAATGTTTTTTTAATAAATTTTGTTTGTTTTAGTTACAATTTACACTCATTCTTCTACTCAGTAACTTTTATTCTCTTCTATGATCCTTAGAACCTTCACCAGTTCCCATGACATCTCTATTATAACTATTCTGGAGATTTTCCATTTGCTTCTTTTCATAAATAATTTTCATCTTTTATTTGTCAACCTATTCATCCCTAATAATGATAGTGGAATTATTATCATTAATTAATATTCTTATCCCATTATTTGTAAGTTTTAACATTATAATTTCTTTGAGCATACTTTATTTTTCAATATGAATATATTTTCTTTGATCAAGGTTTTTCATAAGATGTGAATTTTCATTTCTTATTATTGAAATATTCTTTAATCACATCTTGAACTAAATTATCATGGTATAATCCTTTCATTATTCTCTATTTTTAATAATAATATCATCAAAATTCTTTTCATCCTCTAAGGATAAACTCTCTCTATCTTCATGAGCCATGATAACTTTTTGTGAATCTTATTTATGATTTTTTTCATCATCATAACTTTATTCATTGCCTAAATTACCTTATTCATTAGATAAGAAGTTATATATGAAAGAATTGTATGATATGTTCTTATTTACTTTGGATAGAAATTGATTTCTATTTATGAAATTTCATTTCTTGAAGGAAATCCTAGTATCTACTTCATCTTCATTTTTATTTTATATTCTCAAAGGAAACTTTCTAGTGAAGTTAAAAAATTTCCCAAAAATTAGAATATTTAAAGTGTATTTTTATTTTATACTCACCCATTACCCTTTATATTTTTCTTAACATCAAGGATAGGACCACATCAGAGCCTTCCATATTCTCTTATTTATGAGCGGCAACATACTTATCTTCAATATTAAAATCCTTAAAAGCTTTAAATGATAATTCTTTCACCTTATTGACCTTGATTTTGATAGTAGGTCCTATTCTCATCTCATAATGGAATAAATTGTTGTTTAATTGGTCAATAATAAAGTCATTAGGATATCTATCTTCAAGAACTAATATTTTTTCATTAATGTTTTTTGTAAAAATTCTCATGAGTTTCTTCATATATATGGAGTCTTCAAGAGTTTCTATGTATCCTCTGATAGTAATTAAAATCATATTAAACTTGATAAAAATCATCAATAAATTCATCTTCCTATATTATCACATCTTAAAACTAACTTCTGTGAGGTTATAGATTTTTTTCATTCACCTTTTTATCTCCTACATAAATGGTGTGAATCTTAGCACATACTTCCATAGAAATTTTTTATCCTAGTTATTTTTTTATCTCCTCGGATAAAGAGGACAAAAAAGAATTTATTTCCTTCCCATCACTTTAAATATTCTTCCTATAATGTAATGTCTATACAGTAGTCTCATATGGTACAATAAAACCTTCAAGAAAAAAATTAAGGACATCAATTTCAAGAGAGAGAAGATAGTTTACCATTCATTATTTCTAAATATGTAAAACTTTACCATCAAAAGTTGGAAGTATTTTTTTTTAATAAGTTTTGATGACCATAGAAAATTAAAGAGTGATCGTAAGAGTAAACCTTATCTTTGATACTATTTTTTAGAATCACTTATCAATTTGATAAATGATAATGGGTGGGTGAATTAATGGTGATACCTTATTTTCAAATTTTCTTCTTACATATTCATCACATCTCTTTTAATCTCACCGTGATGAAAAAATATAAAATAGGAATATAGCAGATTTGTTAATGAGGTTTACCTCTAAAATCTATGAATACATCCCTCATGTATGTTTGTTTTTATCCTCCCCCCCTACACACACAATATTTATTTTATTATCAATATAAAGCTAAATACAATGGTATATCCATGTACCTACTAAATTTTCTATAACCAACCATTTGAGAAAAAACACCAACTTATTATGTAATATTACAATAAAGTGTCATTTAAAAATAATCATCAAGAAAGATATGGTCACTACTAGAATGGATAGTTTTGATATTCTTCCTGCTAAATTCTATAAAAACTCGATGGGTTATTATCCTTTTTCTAATTTTTACAGCTCATTCTCATATTCATTCTCAATACAAAATACATGTAGTACACACACTATCTTTTCCTCGTTTTCTTATAACTACCTCACACCATTTCTTTTAGAAACTCATAATATTCTCAAAATAATCACAAGGATAAACTTTCATAATTATAATATATAAAATTATTAGAAATTCAGTATGTTTTTTTCATTTAAAAATTGGTCATTATTACTGATCAAGAACCAAAAAGAATCTCATATATTTTTATTCTTCATAAAAAATGATATAAGAATTTATTTATGACTCTATAAATTTCACATATAATATTCTCAGTAACTCTTTATGAATTTCTCATCATTAATCTCATTTTAATCTCCATGAATCACTAGTTAATATTTCCTTCATATTTCTAAAAAATCTAAAACATGTTTTCAAAAGAGAATGCCTTCATGAATAAATGGTTATTATGTCAAGTCTTAATTCATGGTGTGATCTTATTTTTTAAATCATGAAATAAAAATAACTATAATCACAATTAATTTTAATAATCTTAATGTTTGAATTATTTAAAAACAACTTAACATTATTGCATTTTATCTTACTTTCCACTTGATAAACTATATGGTATATCTTAAATAACCTAAAAAAGTATCTTACATATACATTTGAACCTTATGGTTATTCTTATGAATCAACAATTAAAATTTTCATATATTTTGGAAAATATTATATATCCTTAAAAAACTCTTACACTTATCCTATTATATATTAGGTATCATTAAAGAGGTGTAATATATAACTTGTAAAATATTATTTATCTATTAGTAGTTATTACTTATCATTAAATGGATATTAAATATCATAGGGTAATATTTCTAGTAATTTTCCAATTATATATAAATAATATATTTTATATTACTCTTTAAATTTTCTATTACCTCAAAAATAATACATATGATCTTTAACTATATTAGATATTTTCATAACTATTTTAGAGACCCTTTCCCAATTATAAAATCTATCCCAAATAAATAAATAAATTATCTAGATGAATTAATATCAAATACAACATCATTCTTAATAGATTCAATAGTGACATCATATTATGCATAGGATCCAAACCATGTGTGACCATACCAACTTCATCCAATAAAAGAATGGGATTATATACCCATGGTTTGAACAAACTATAAGGATGAATGATATATCACTCTTAATCTCATAATCTATTTGAATATTGCATGACCATCATAATCCATTTTCTTGAATGATCTATTTCCATTCCAATATCAACAGTAAATGATACATCTCTTGGTGAATAATCCATTGCCTACTCTAGGTGGATGATATATCACCAATATCTATACTTAGGTGATGATATACCATTGATACATATATCAGGTGGATGATGCACCACAAAAACAACACTACAAGGGTGGATGAGGTACCCCTATAATCAAATCCCTTGGGTGGATGATATAAAACATATAACTAAATCTAAGTGGATTATGCATCACTGACATAAAAATATATGTGGAATATGTTCCATAACTAGTAATATCTAAATAAAAGATGCACCACCAATATATAAAGGGTGTAGGATATACCACCACTAACCAGAACTTGTTGGATAAGGTATCACCAGTACATTAGCCTCATGGTGAATTATGGATCCATGGATTAACATAGGTGGACGAGATAGAACTAATCTGAATTGGGGTGGGAAATGTACCACCAAACCATTTCATAGGGTGGATGATGCCCTTATTGTTTTAAAAATTCACAAAGTCAAGAAATTCAGTGTACTTTGTTAGGATCACTTATCATTAATAAATATCCATTGGTTCCAAAAAATCAAAAAAATGTACAGTGGTAGTCTAAAGGTTTTAAGGATAACTCTTACACTTTGTATGGATCATTTTGTGGCCAACATTTTTTTAAAAAAATGAGATTACTAAAGAATAAAAAAATTATTATCCTAAATTAATTAATTTTAGGAATATAAAACTAGATGATTCTATATTCATTTACCATATTTTTTTATGATTAAATAATCATTAATGAATTGTGTTTCATTTTGTTTGATGATATTGTGATCTTTATATCATGGAGAACAGAATCGCCCGTGATAAAAACTAAATGAGGATAAATTAAAGTGAAGTTGATTATTTTAATGATATTTTATATAAAATATTTATATAATGTAAGTGTGACATTTCTATGCTGATTCAAAATTCTTTACTCACAGGAAAATGTTTCATAGTGATTTAAGATGAGATTTCAAGAGTGAGAAATATTTTATTTCTAAGTTATCAAGGGATATTATGCCACAATGAGTTACTTCATGTCATGAGAAGGTTTATGAAGATGATAAATGATGCTAAACCAGTTAAATGGAGAATAAATCAATATTAGGTATTTTTAGAATTCAAAAAAACATTTATTTGTGATTTGTTTTTTAATTTTGATCATTGCGAGAGTTTTCTAGTGAAGTTTAATTTATCAACTAGAATAAAGAAAATGGTATTTTCAAAATATGTTAGAGATAGTGGTTAAATTAAGAATATAGTATTACTTGATTGTGGGAGCACACCCATGTTAACTGTTGAATGAGGAAACTAATCGAAGAACATGAAGGATCAAATTTATTATGGTAATCCTCTAGAATATGAGTTAGAAGTATATTCTAGAATTATTTTAATTATAGAATATTTTTAAGTTCACCTTAATAATGTGTTTATTAAATAGGGGTATTGGGTGTCGAGTATTACTGCATATTGAAAGTCTTAGAGTAAATAAATTCAGAATCCAGAGCTTAATTAAGAATATAAAAATTATAATAGAATCATTATTAATTGTTGTGAGAAATAACTGAATGGAAGTTTCATTCCATCTATAATTGGTATATTTTTTTGTCTCTGTTATTGAATAGGTGATAAATATATTTTATGCATATTTATAAAAGTTCAAAGATGAATATTTATTTCTATTGTTGAAGTAACTCAACGAAGTTCATGGTCCTTATCAAATTGGTTTTATTGTGTTATCCTTAAAACTAGAAGGAGTTATTCTAAAAACTATAACTAGTAGGATGTTGATGTACTATAAGTGAAAGATGATACCTCCTAACCCACAATGTATAATGGGGTGTTCTCTCACAATGAGTCCAAATATTGTAACTATTCATGTGTGTCTTATATTCATTTATTTTCTGATTTCACTGTGTAAGGATGAGTGTTTATATTGATAGGATTATATCCTAACATATCCTAGGGATTTAGTTTATAAAAAGTAAATTGTAAAATTTACAGACATCTGATTCACCCCCCCCCCCCATCAAGTGTCTATACCAACTCCACTTGGACTATCAATTTGTATCATAAAACATGCATTCCTCTATTATATACAATTGTAGTTAAAAATGAATAATATCAAATCAATTAATAGAAAAGGTGTACCCCACCCCCCCAATGGAAATAATTTTCATGGATGGAAAAATATGATGCTTACCTACCTTTTAAATCTCAGTATTAACGTGTTGGTTGTTGTGATAGTGGGTTTTAAACCTATTAAAATAGAAGATCATATGATATTCACTGAAAAATTAAATATTGAGGCTAATGGAAAAGAAAAAAATACCGACCTTATTTTATTTTCAAATAATTCTTTCACTACTGTTATGGTAATTCAGAGTGTTAAAGAAGACTGGGAAATACTTGAAAACAATTTTTAAGGCAATGTAAAAGCTAAATAATACGAGTTTTAAATCTATAAAATTGGGTTTTAGGTTCTTAAAATTGTATATTAATGAATCATTGATGAATAAATCACTATAGTTAATGGCATTATAAGAAAAATCAAGATTTGTAGGGAAAATATTAAAGACTACAATGTTATGAAAAAGATAAAGAAAAATTTCTCTGATGGGTATGATTGAAAATTTTTCATCTTTATAGGATAGAGAGGATATTACCTTGGATGATCTACAAAATATTATCATTTCTTATGAAATTAAAAATGCATATACCTTTAAAAATAAAATATAAGAAGAAAAAATTTAGAATCCATGAGGAATATCAATTTGAAAAAATATGAACCTGAAGACTATCATGAATCTGATAATGATTATGATGGTGATAGAGATGAGTGTTTCAAGAGAATCATTTCTCTTATCACCAATAAGTTAAGAAAAGTTAAAGGAAAATATAATCGACAACTTCCCTTGAAACGCTTCAAATATAGAGATATTTTAATCTTTATATTCAATTATCCAAGGAATAAAGGTTTTGATTTTAAGGCTAATGAAATATTGAAAACCTCAATATAAGAAATGGGAAAAAGAGAAAAATAATTAATAAATCTAGTGACACCCAAGAATAAAGAGAATAAATTTGATGAGTAAATATAAAGAAGTATAAACTTCCTCTAGTAGAAAATAAAATAATGAAACCCATGAGAAATTCACTAATTTCATGAAATGTTTTGAGAAGTATAAAAGTTTCTCAAAGAGTGATAAGGAAGCTGGTGAAGAAACATATATGAATCATATTATTATATATGAATCATGATATTATATTGGGAAGAATGAAAATCTAAATAAGTAAATTAAATTTATAAAGAAATTATATGTAAATAAATATGATTAATAAGAAGTGTTTCTGAAAATAGAAACTAAACTTATTAATGAGCTCAAGAAATATAGCCTAAATTTTGTGAAGAATTAGAAGATCATGAAAGATACTGAGGATAAAACATTTTTGAAAGAAGAATAACTGGGAAAGATATAATCAAAATATATTATATAAAAAAAAATTAAATTAGTAAGATAAAAAAGACTTTAAAAAATCTATTGAGGTCAAATATGAAACATCTAATGTTGTTAATAAATCAACTGCTGAAAATTTGGATAAATATTTACCTAAAAATATAATTATAAATCATTTTTGACTAATAATGCGGGTTTTAATTCAAAATCTAGAAAATTTTAGGCAAACTAAATTGTAGAAAAACATTTATCATGTAAAAGTAAGAATTTATGAACCCATGAAAAATTTATTCCACTATACATAAGTAAGTTAAAATCATAATTATTCAAAATAATCATAATTCTAGATATTTGTTTTGTTGATATAATTTCAATTATTTTAAAAGATTCAGATTCAGTAGTTCTTTTTAGTGTTGTATGATTTTTTTCAGAGAGTATAAACATGTTTTAAAAACATGAATTTACAAGGAAGAAAGTATTAATCAAGGGTGAGTAGTTTTGAGTTGAGAAAGAAAGTATCACAGATGAAGAAAACAGTGAATACAAAATCATATAATATCTCCACTCAAAATATATTTGGTTGTTTAGAATAAATTTTTGTTATATGAAATAAATAGATACAAAGTGTTAATAATTATATGAAAATTCTTCCTTCCCAACAATCCTATAAAGAAAATGTGAAAATTGTTTAAAATAAAAAACAAGAAAAACAATATTTTGTTATTGGTATTTCATTGAAATATAGTAAGAGAGGAAATTCATGGATCCTTAATAGTGGTTGTTCTTCACACATTAATGGATACACTAAAATTTTTAATAACATGAAAGATATTTAAGGGGGAGAAATGACATTTGGTAATGATAGTTCTTTGAAAATCAGAGGTGTTGTAACTGTTAAAATTAATTCAAAGAAACTAAAATGAAAAGATGTTATTTTTATGGAAGGGTTGAAACATAATTTACTTAGTATAAACCATTTTTTCAATTATGGGAATGGTACTATCTTTAAAAATAATTCATTTGTGATCAAGAACTATAAATATGTAAAGGTTATTGCTTGAGGTGAAATAAAATGTGGGAATTTGTTTTAAATCAGTGACCCAACCAATTCATGATACTTTAGTGAAAAAATAAGAGAATAATATATGGAAGAAGATACTGGGATACCTTAGTCAAATAAATGTGTTTAAAATTATAAAACATTAAGTGGTGAGAGACCTTACTTAACTCAATAGGTAGGGATAATATGTTTGTGAAACATTCCATAAGGGGAAGATAGTTTAAGGGACACATGAAATAAAGGAAATTCAGTCTATTAGACCATTAGAACTTGTGAATTCAGATTTTTGTGGTCCTATGAGATGAAAGTCAATCAAGGTTGATCTCTAATTCATTACATTCATTTATTATTATACTCATATGACTAATTTCTTATTGATGATACACAATTCAAAAGTTATAAAAAATCTAAAATCTTTAGTATATGGGTAGGGAAGGATCTTAGTGTTTATATCAAGAATGTAAGGTTAGATAATGGGAGAGAATACACATGAAATACCTATGAAATATTTCCTGAAAAACATGGGATAAAACATCAATATAGCACACCATACCACCCCCAAATGGTTTATCTAAAAGGAAAAATATGAACAGTGTTGAGATGGGAAAGACTATGCTAGTTGAGTATAAACATTACAAATGTTTCTAGATAAAATCTATATATACTACCATACCCATTAAAAATATGTCTTTTTTGATATATAAAACTCATGTAACATCTTAATAAATATATTATAAGAAAAACTCAATTATAAAACAATTTAAAGTGTTTAACATCCCCTATTTCATGGAGATCAGAGGTAGAAATTTGGGTATGTTTGAAGGAAAATCATAAGAAGGTATATTCATGGGATAACTTTTAAATTTAAGTGGATGTAAATGATATAAAAAAATACTACACAAAATCTTTGAGTGTTATAATGTTAAAATTATTAAAAAAAAAGAAGAAAAATAATCATTTCAATTAAGGCTGAAGATGAGAATGTTCAAGTTGAAAACATCTAGTTTTCTAAAAAAATATTATTGAATAATATAGAAGTGAGTAGAATATAATTGATGTCAATTAAGATCAAAATAATTATTATAATTATAATTATAGAAATAATAATCTAATACATCATAGACTTAGTGATCATATTGACTCTAAAAACATCATTGGTAACTAATAGGTTTTGGTTTAAACAAGAAGGAGATTAAAACATGAAAAAAAATAAGTTGTACTCATTTTATTGGTAGAACCAAAAACTATTTTGGAAGCAATTTAACATGAGTAATAGATCACTGCTATGAATGAATAACTCTATCAAATTGAGAACAAGTTCACTTGGGATATTTTTCTAAGACCCAAAAATAAAAATATAATTGACACAAAGTGTATTTTTACAAAGAAATTGAATGAAAAATGACAGACTAGTTTGAAATGGAAATTAATATATTGAAGGAATTGATTCTATAAAAAAATTCACCAGTGTTAAGGGCAAAGTCTATCATAATATTTTTATTGCGAATAATCAATGAAATTATGAATTATATCAAATGGATGTGAATTCAAATTCTAGAATGAATATCTATAAAAAGAGGTGTTTATTAAAAAACCTAACAGGTTTAGTCTAAAAAATATGGTGACATCATTTGATAATGTAAAAAATGATTTTTAGGGCTTGAAATAAGGTCCTAAATTCTAGAACTCAAATATGGATGGTTTCTTGAGATAAATGGAATTTTCAAAGGGAAAGGTTAATGGGAAACTATATGTGAAAGATTTATCCATAGAAACTCTAATTATCATTGTGTATGTTTATGAAATTATATTTAATAGTGAAAAATAATATCTCTATTAATATTTTTAAATAAAAATAAAACATAATTTTTAGGCTTCAATGATGGGTGAGATGAGATAATTATTTAGACTATAGATTATACAAATGAATGAATTCATTTTCTTATCCTAAGGAAAATATGAAAAATGAATTGTTGAAAAAAATTGGTATATAAATTTTCAAGGAAATCTCAACACCCATTATAGTTAGTAAAAAGTTAGAAAATGATAAAATTGGAATTTTTTTGAATTATAAATATTTTATAAAAATAATTGGTGGCCAACTCTATTTAACAACATTAAGGCCATATTTTTTTTGACTCTATGTTATAGGTTTCAAAGTGATTATAAATAGTATCATATGTTTTAAGCTACAAGAATACCAAGATATATCAAAGTAAGTATGAATTATGTCCTGCTTTATAGAAATAAATCTTATTTATATTTTTAGGGATGCACAAATATTGACTGGGTAGGAGATTTTGTTGATATAAAATCCACATCTGGTGGAACATTTATTCTTAGTGATATTTGTGTGAGTTGTAATAGTAATAAAAGGACTTAATTTTCATTGAGTACAAATTAGGAAGAGTATATTTCATATAAACATGCTTGTACATAGATTTTATAGATTCAATTTCATCTGGAACATTTGATAGATAAATTTGAGAGGCAACAAAAAAATTGATTATGATAATCACAGTTCCATTGATTACTCCAAAAATCCTATGAAAAACTTATGATGAAAGAATATTGACTTAAAATTTAATTTAATTAAAGATAAATTGAAAATGGTGTTGTTAAATTTTAATTTATTTGAACCAAATATCAAATTATTGATATTTATACCATTTCAATGCTAAGAGAAAGGTTTAAATAATTGAGGATAAATCTTTATGCTCAGAACCCCCATGTCACTTGAGAAATTATAGAATTTTTTACCATATAAATATTTAGATTGTATTATAAAAGGTGGAAAGAAAGTACTCAACTATTATAAAATGGTAATCACGTTTTTAAAATAGGGTATATGCTTTTGTAAAAGGGGTATGTGATATTTACTTGACAATTTTAATCTAAAGTTGTGTATATTGATTAATGAGGGAGATATTTTGAAGTGATAAATGGAAGTGTGAGTTGAGGGGGAGTTAATTTATGTTATTTGGACACAATTTATTTTCACTAAGAGGTTCAATTATCTTAAAAACATTACCTTATCTAGTAGTAAATATTGATAACCTAGCCTTTTACACATATTATTACATGATTTTAAGCATAATTAACCCTTAAATACAAACCAAGGATCATAAAGTCTAGTCTCTTTGGAAGACTCGGTACTTAAAATTAAAAACATGAAAATAGAATAAAATATATTTCTATTAATCATCCTTAATGAGATCCTAACTTCCTTTGAGATCCTATATCTACATAGGATAACCTGGTGAATACATAGACAAAATGGATTAGCTAAAAAGCCTAGTAAGGGAATAAACATAGGAATAAAGCATAAGGCATGAGTTAAAAGGCATAACATAATGGAATAAAAAGGCATGTAACATGAATAAACATATATAATAAAAACATGTAGAAAATGGGATCATGTAATCATGGAATCATTGGAATGTGGAAGCATCATATAACATGACATAAACATCAGTCAAGGAAAACTACAAAGACTATATCACATGGTGGACAAAGTCCCATAATAGATTAGGTTTACTCCTTAATCCCATACATGGCGTATCATGAGACTAAACATTACCTAATTAATTGTATTAATATCTATGTGAACCCATTTTAACATGTTCATGCATATGTATTTCACATAAATAATCAATTATAAGGAATAAAAATAAGGGTTATCCATGGAAAGAAATGGTTATCGTAATCATGTCATAAGGAATATCCAAATGGTGTATCAAGATCGTGTCCATGAATGAATATATTTAAAACACACATGGACATTCATAATGTAAAATTGTTATATATAATGGTAAATTATGTCCAATTTAAGTGAATTAATGTAAAAATAGTGTTTAATAGACTTTATAAATGAGCAACTTTAGTACGGTTTAAAGGAAAATATTAAAGAGACTTTAAAAGGGACAAAAGCATGTTTTCTATATAAAACCATAAATGAACTAAATTTTTTTTTCAAGATGTAATGAGTGATTTTTTTAAAATATTTTTGGATTCAAATATATTAAGTGATGTATTTGAAAATGGGTAATAAATTGGGAAGTTTCCTTTAACCGAGCTTGCTTATTGGAAGGAATTGAGAAGGGATCCTTTTAAAACATGTATTTCCCATTAAAATAAAGATTAATTGGTATGGATACATAATTTTGGAACATATTAACATAATTTATATGAATTAAATAAGAATAATGAATAAATTCATTAGTTTAAATAAAGATTAAGTGCAACCCAAAGGTACTTTAGAGGTTCGGAGAGATCCCTTACCTTATGTCCAAAAGTGTTCTACACTTTCAATTAATGCCCTGGATAATAAAATTATATCCATTAATTAATTAATTAAAAACCTATTATACATATGTTTTATTTATTATAATTTTATTACATTCATTTATGGTTATTTTTATGAGTTATGTAGTTTAATTTTGTCATTCTGAGAGGGTTCATTTCATGGTTCTATGGCCGGTTCGCTTGTGTATAATTATGGATGTTCTTGTAAAATTGGAATAATTATATAGATTTGGAATTAAATGGTATTAATATACTTCAAAAAAATTAAATGGTCCCTTATATAATTTTTTTACATAAGGATAATTCGTTTGATATAATGTTAACGATAATCATTTTGATTATTTTGGCGGTTTTTCTGTCATCTTGAACTAGTTTTGTTTTATTATTTAATATTATGTATATATGTTACTTACAAAACATAAAATAGGTTATAATATAAATTTAAAAAAAAATTAACCATTATAATGGTTTTATTACCATCCTTTAAGGTGGTAAGGGAAAAGGTGAAATCGTCATCCATGAAGGCAGTAAATCGTCATATCACAGACGATGCTTTCATTTTTAAGATAAAAGAGGAAGAGAAGAGTTTTGATGATTGATATTCCATTAAAATAATAAAATTATAGTATGTATATTTTAATTTATTTATCATGTTGTTTTGTATAGTGGAGTTGATGGGATTATAATAAAATAAAATAAAATAAAAGATAAAGAATGAGGATTTTACATCTTGAATATCATCTCCTTTAGAACCTCCTTAAGGAACTTGGAATTGCTATTTTGGTGAGACCAAAAAGACTAGTACATGGGGAAGAGGATTTATAGATTAATTGGGAATAATATTATCAAGATCTAAATCTTATAAGGTTTGATGATAATAGGTGGTGAGGGGTTGTATTTATAGGGGAGGAGAGAGGTGTTTTTTGAATATTTTATCCATTAGATTATCATTTTGTCTCAAGACTATCAATAGTGTCAATTATTGTATATAATTATAGTAAATAGTGAACTTATGTTCTAAATAATGTTTAATTACATCATTCATGACTCCAAAATTCATTTATTTACTTTTAATGTTAAATACCATAAATTACCATATTTCACTATTCACTAAAAATTCTACTTTTCTAGAAAAAACACAAAAATTAACCCCAAACATTTTTCAACATGTTAGATTTCAAAAATGGACTCTTTTTTATAAAAAAAAATCTAAATATGATAGATTTAATTTTTAATTAACATAATAATTTATTTTAAAAATACCAATTTTAATATTATAACTGATTTTATGACACTTTGAAAAATAAATTAAGGTATTATAAAATTATATTATTATTATGATAAAAACAAAATTTTAATTTATGAATCTATTTTATGAAAATAAATTTTATTTTAAACCTTTATATTAATTATAAAATCGTAAATAAACATTTACATTTCACAAAAATACCAATACTTACTTTATTATTTTTAAAACATTTATTTACTTATTACATGATATAAATATATCATATTTTCATTTAAAATATACTTAAATTTTATTTATACTTTCATTGGTGAGATTAATATTCTAATAGATAGATTATTATTCCTAATAGTCACATTATTATTCTAAGGGTCTGGTTATTATTCCAACAGTCAAATTGCTAATGGTCATAAGGGTTTATTAATTCCTATAAATAAATATTATTCCATTAATCAGTCAAATATATTTTCCCAAAAATGAATATTTTATTATTAACATTATGTTTTATTTCTACATCTTTGTTCGTGATTGTGGTCATTCTAGTGGATTGATTAGATCCAAAATTTTCCGTTCTTATTATCTTATTTTTTATTTATTATCCCGATGTAATATTTAGCATTCTTATTGGTTTGTTTGATGGATAATGTATCATTATTAATTTATAAGATTTAAGTTTTTATTGGGTTCTCTATGTGATTCATGTGATTTATACTATATGACAAAAATTATAATAAGGGAAATTTTCATTGATAAAATTCTAGGTCATTACATTCTTCTCCCCATAGGAAATTTCACCCTCTAAATTTAATTTTATATACTAAGATGAAAATATGTGAGGGTACTTCTCCTTTATCTCTTCCTCAAGTTCCCATGTTTTCTATTTTTATTTATGGTTCCTCCATAGTACTTTGACCTGGTGTGTTGTCTTGTTGCGTAGAACTTTATCTCTATGGTCCAATATCTTCACTAGTAGTTCCTCATAAGAGAGATCATTTTCCAGCTATACCACCTCTAAATTCAATACATGTAATGGATTTGGTATGTAATTCATTAATAGGTATGTGTGGAATATATCTTTCACTTGATACATGTTTGGTGAAAGCTCTAGCCGATATGCCACAGCTCCAATGTGGCCAATAATCTGAAAAGGGTCGATGTACCTGGGACTTGGATTTCCTTTCTTCCCAAATCTCATTAATCTATTCTATAGATATATTCTTAAGAATACCTTGTCTCCAACCTCAAACTTTAGATCCAGTTGAAGATTTTTTATTTAGCTCTTCTGTCAACTTTAGGCTTCCTTGATGTGATATTGAATGGTTTTCACCTTTTCTACCATTTATTCGACCATTTCAAGTCCCATTATCTTATGTTCATCGACTTAATCCAAATGTGTAGGTGTCCTGCATTTTTTTCCTTAAATGTATTCATATGGAGCCATTTTTTATTCTTAAGTGGAAACTATTATTATAAGAGAAATCAACCATAGGTAGATATGGGTCTCATACTCCTTTTAAGTCTATATAACATGATCTCAACATGTCTTCAAGTCTTTGAATGTTCCACATAGATTTTACATTAGTTTAAGGATGATAAGATGTATTGAAGTTCAGCTCATTGTTTAGAGCATGTCGGAGACTTTTCCAAAACATGGAGGTAAATCACATATCTCGATCAGATACAATCGGTATTGGTACTCCATGAACCCTCACATATTATTTGATGTATATCCTTCCAAGTTGATCAAGTGATAAGTCCTCTCAATTTTCAATAAAGTCAGATGTCTTTGTATAATGATCCACAATAACTCATATAGCATTATTAACTTCGGATGTATTTAGAAGTCTAATGAAAAAATTATATGGCAATGTTTTCCTATTTCCATGTTGGTATGGGTAATGGTTGCATCATCCCATTAGAATATTTCCTCTTATCCTTCACTTGTTGACATACTAGGAACTTTAATGTATATTCAGCAATCTCTTTCTTCATATTTTCCCAACAATAGTTCTCCCAAAGATATCAAAACATCTTTATTCTCCGTGGGTTAATAGAGAAGGTTGAGATATGTGCATCATTCAACAGATCTTTATTTATCTCTGGATTTGATGGTACACATATTCATGACCCAAATCATACAAATCTTTCCTAATAAATTTTGAACTCTGAGTATTTATATATTCTAATAACTTCCACCTTATTCTAAAATTCCACATAATTTCTTTGATCATCCTTAGTTTTCTCTGTAAGGGATGGTTGAGAAATAATTTTTGAAAGGAATGATGATGTTAATTCCTTTATTATTACCATATTCATCCTTTTAAAGCCTAATAATATTGGATCCTTCTCAACTCTCATCAGTGATAAAGTTGTAGGATCATTTCTACTTAGAGAATCTATCACTTTATTTTATTTACCGGGATGGTAGTGGATTGATAATTCATAATACTGGATGATATATAACCATATTAACTAGTTCATATTAATATTATACTATTTAAATATAAATTTTAGGATCTTATGATCAGTATATATCTCACACTTCTCTCCGTAGAGATAATGCCACCATATTTTCAACCGAAGATCACATTCACCAACTCCAAATCATTCATGGGAAATTTTTTATCATGAATTTTAAACTTTCTTGAGGATTAGGATATTAATTTATTATTTTTAATTAGTACACAGCCTAATCCCTTATTTGAATCATCATTGTATACCACAAAGAGTTCCCCACTTGTTGGTTGTGTGAGTACTGGTGTAGTGGTAAGCCTCTTTTTTAACTCTTTGAAGCAGTCTTCACGCTAACTGGTTTAGAAAAAATTCACTCCCTTATAATTAATATAGGTTATTGGGTTTGAAAATCATGATAAGTTCCTCAAAAATCATTAGTAATACCCATCTAGACCAAGGAAACTACAGATCTCCATTACAGATGATGGTCTGGGCCACTCCTCAATTTCCTTTGTTTTAGAAGGGTCCACATATATTCCTTTGATGGTTCTAACATACCCCAATAATGATACTTCCTCCATACATAAATCACATTTAATATCCTTTTCATATATATTTTCCCTCCACAAATTATTTATCACAGTATTCAAATGCTCTCCATGTTCCTCCTTGCTCTTAGAGTATATCAAAATATTATTTATAAATAATACTAGAAATTTATTGAGGTAATATCTACATATTATATTCATTAAGTCCATGAATATTTATATAGAATTAGTTATTTTAAAATTCATCACTATGAAATCATAGTTTTCATACCTCATTTGAAAAGAAGTCTTGGGAATATCTCCATTATTCACCTTTAATTGGTGATATCTCAACTGAAGATATGTCTTAGAGAAATAATTTTCCCAAAATAGTTGATCGAAAAATTCATCTATTTTTGGAAAGGGATACTTGTTATTTATCATTATTCTTTTGAGCTCATAATAATCAATGTATAGGCGCATTGGTCTATCCTTATTTTTGACAAAGAGGACTAGTTCACCCCATAGTGAATCACTCAAGAGTATAAAACCCTTTTCTATATTCTCTTCTAACTATTTATTTAATTGATCCAAATCAATGGTGGAAATTATATAAGGAGAATGTTATATATGAAGGGATCCAAAAATAAGTTCAATCGAGAACTCAACCTCTTGGTTAGAAATAAGACTAGATAATTCTTTAGGGAACACATCGGTATTGTCCCTTACAATGGGCATGTCAACAAGCATGACCCTCTAATTTGTATCAATCATTTAAGAAAGAAATTCTTTCTAATAAGAAAATAAAATCCACAATTGAGATGATGATTCTAAAGAAGCTTCATCATCATCCTTATACTTTCACAAAATTGGAGGATGCCTCAGGATGTGAAGATTGATCTCCCTTTCCTGAAAGTTGATGTTGGATTTGTATAACGATATCCAATCCATTCCTAATATAGAATCAAACTCCTACCAAGGAAGTAATACAAATTGTTTTTGGAGGTTTGGTACGTGCATCAATGTGCATCCAATTTTCAAATTTTTATAACCAACTGGCTACAGTAAAAGTGGAGAGCAGGGTCGAACCATAGAGAGAACAGAATCTAGCTCACTAAAAATATTTCTTTGGAAAATGTTTAGATGGAAAAGGGTTGAGGGAATTCCTATTTTTGAGTTTTATTTTTTTAAATTAAACTAAAAGGTGAGAAGTCAAAAGATAAAAAAGAAGATTGCAAATGAGAATGATGATGGACTCTAAGTCAACAAAATGTGTCGGGGATGCTGATGTCGCAATTAAATTTCTACGCAGCCATGCAAGGTATTCTTTAAAGTGATTAAATATTTATTCTGCTTAATTATCACCAGTTCCAAAAATATAAGCATTTTTTAGATGCTCAAATTAAATTTCTTAATTCATTTAAGGTCCTGTTCTCTAGTGTCATAAATCAATTAGAAAACTCGTTCAAGTCCCGAACTATATGGAAAAATGACACAACCTGTTTCTCACAATGTTGTGTCACCAATTTTCACTTACCATCAGTCAACGCAGTTTACCTTCTTGGAACTCCGCATAAACTTATTATTAAAATGGATAGTTTTAATTTCAGAAGTTAATTTAGTGAAAAAATAATTTAAACAGATAAACATTCAATTAAAATATATTTAATTGATAATTAACCAAAAAAAAATATCATTACATGGCATGCGCAATAATTTTCATTACTTGATCAACATCCTCACACTAAGAAAATTACCCTGACATCACGATTGAAAGAATAAACACAGTAATGAAATGATATGTCATGTGGAATAACACCGCGTTACCGAAGAAATGATCATGTCAATCTCTATTTTTTTCACGTGCAGCAACCCTCGACACGTGATGACATCGCACACCAACAGTGTGCCCACCGGAATGGAAGATGTTGGCGATGTAGCGGGGCTAGTCGCACGTCTTTCTGCTGCGTACAAGGAGGGAGGCATGCCTTTTATTTGTTGCACCGGATAGGAGAAGCGCCTAGTGATGTGCGATCCACAGGGGGTGGTGCGTCGCTGCAGCAGGAGGGGAGGAGGGTGGCGGCGCCCACTGGTGGAGTCGTGCGGGCCTACTGCTGGGTGTAGGGGAGATAGTGAGGAGGAGAGTTGGCGGCTGGGCTATGCTGTTGTATTAGGGAGGAGGGCAGCAGAGGAGAGGCAAAGTGGGGGTGCGGGGTGGCGGAGGAGAGGTGGGGTAGGGTATAGCGGGTCGGCCGAGTAAAGAGGAGGGGAGACGGCTTGGGTGAAAGAGAGGGAGGTCGCGGGTTAGGCAGGGGAGAAGGGGGTGCAATGGGGTATCCCGACGGTGGGATGGAGAGGGGAGGTGGCAGTGGCAGGCGGCGTGCGTGGAGCTGGGGGTGTGGGCGAGTGGGAGTGGTCGGGATAGAAGGATAGAGAGGCATGGGAATGGGAGGTAGCGGGTGAGATAATGGAGAAAGGGAGAGGGAGGGTGGCGGGAGAAGGGGAGAGAATAGGGGGAGAGTGGTTTTGGCAGGGGAGAGAGAGAGGGATTGGAGAGAGGGTGTTTAAAAAAAAGAAAAGGGTGTGGCACGGGTCAAGAGGGGAGATAGGAGGGAAAGAAAAAAAATAAATTAAATTCAAAATTTAAAACTCAAATTCAAACTTAAAAATATAACTATCTAATAGTTTAAAAAAAGATAATAGTAATAATAATCATTAATAAAAATAAGAGTTATATAAAAATTATATTGACAAGTTAAATTAATATAGTTAATTAATAAACTAATAATAATAATAAATAATATTAATTAAACTAAAAATAAAAGCTAAAAAAATAAAAGTAAATAACTAATGTTAATATAAATTTAACTAAAAATATCTAAAATATTAAAATACTATAAAAAGAACCTAAAAACTCAAGAATAGGTTAGGAAATTAATTAAAACTAAATTAAAAAATGTTATTAACATCCATGTACATCATGGTTAATTCCATAAAAATTAATTAGGGAGTATTTATATACTTTGGATATAATAATTGACCCATTTTCTATTCTAACAGATAACTCAACCTCTATATTTTGAGGTGGTGTTTGAATAGTTATACTAAACATTCAAGATATGAAAGAATTTTTATAACCATAATAAATTAGTACATTATTGATTCTTGAATTAATAAACATCATACCTATCACCACATCATTATTTTGCTTCACCTCAGTAGAAGTGATAGAATATACCCTTCCTGGTTTCCTTGGAGGTTTTTATTGTTGATTTCCTCTGATAACACTTGGTTTAGGGCATTGTCTAGCATAATTATCATGTTCCTTGTAGTTGAAATGCTATAATATATGTTTTGTGTTGATCTAAAACATCCTTTATTATTTTTCATTTTTGGGATTCTTTATATCCCTTAAAAAATAATGCCCCTCTTTCACATTTGAAGCATCTCTTGGTTTCATTTAAACAGTTAAAAAGATGATTCTTCTCACACTTTTTACACATAGTATATTGGTTTTTCTTTCCATCGTGGGATTAATATATAAATCATACCATATTAAACTCTATTTTCCTCTTTTTATCTCTGATCTCATGATACCACTAATAGTATCTGATCTCCATTTCAACCTTAAGGGAAAAATGAATAATCTTCTCATAGTTGTCACAGTCTCTAGTCTCCAAGGATTTTCATAAACTCGGATTTAGTACACTAAATAATAAATCCACTTTTCTTTCAGTGTTTATGAAAAAGGTGGAGGTGTATCATGCATGTATTGTGGATTTTTCTTCATACACCTTGATAGACTTGTCTTTATTTTTATTTAGTTTGAGTAACTCCCTCTCCATACTAAGATAGAGATTTTGGGGAAAAATATTTAATAAAAAATATTTTCTTAAATTATTCTTATTCTATGGAATCAATTTACTCTTTATACTTCAATTTTTTCATCAGTGTCCACCACTGAACAGCTTCCCCCTCAAAATGATATACCTCCATCACAACTTTATCTTCTTCTGATCATTTGAGGATAGATAATATATTATCAATGGAGTCAATCCATTGTGTTGTGATAAGGGGATAAAAATATAAACTAAATATAGGAGGCCTTTATCATATAATGGATTTTACTACAACTTGGTATTTCTCATGAGAATGAGGGAGTTTCATGAGATTCAAGTTATTATTCATAACTTGATCTAGTTGTGCTAGTACTATCAATAGATTTTGAGCTCTCATTCCCATCATATTTGGAATTTCATTAGGTCAATTGTCACATTTCTTATCACATTGATTTTTGGAATCAGTTCTCCTATTTCAATCCATTAACTAAGAAAAAGAAAGAACAATTAAGGGGACTTGAATACTTTTCTAATAAGAATATAAAAAAGAAAACTTTTAACATAGAAGGACAATCTTGTGGATGAAAATTATATCCTAACTTGTGATTACCTAAGTTTTAATCTAGGTTAGTCATGGTGATAGAAATATACCTAGGGTTATTACTAAAGTTTTATAGTCCTAATCTCCAAAAATAACTAGATCTGGGTTCTGATACCAACTATAAAGACCCTAGACTTTTATGCATATTATTACATGATTTTAAGTATAATTAACCATCAACTAAAAACCAAGGATCGTAAAGTCTAGTGTCTTTGGAAGACAGGGTATATAAAATTAAAAACATGAAAATAGAATAAAACATATTTATATTAATCATCCACAATGATATCCTGAATTCATTTAAGCTACTACATATTCATAGGATAAACTAGGAAATACATATACAAGAGGGATGGGATAAAAATCCCGGTAAGGGAATAAACATTGGAATAAATCATAGCACATGGGTTAAAAGTCATAACATGATAACAAAAAAAGCATCGAACATGAATAAGAATATAGAATCATGACATGTAGAATATGGGATCATGTAATCATAGCATCCTAGGAATGTGGCATAAACATATAACATGACATAAAGATGAGTCAAGTATAACTTCCAAGACTATATCGCATGTTGGAAAAAGTCTCATGATAAATTAGGTTTACTCTCAAATCAGATACATGATGTCTCATGATACTAAACATCACCCAATGCATTAGAGAACTATCTAGGAACAACCATCATAACATGTTCATGCATATGTGTTCCACCTGAATAATCAAACATAAGGAATAAATATAAGGGTTACCCATGGAAATAAATGGTTATCATAATCATGTCATAAAGAATAACCAAAGGATTATCATGATGGTTTCCATGAAATAATGGATTTTAAACATACATGTACATTAATAAGGGAAAATAGGTATATATCATGATAAATTATGTCTAATATAAGTGAAATAATGTAAAAATAGTGTTTAAGAAACTTTATAAATGAGCCACTTTAGTGTGGTTTAAGGGAAAACAATAGAGATACTTTAAAAAAGACAAAGGCATAATTTTTTAATAAAACCATAAATGAACTAAGATGGTTTTTTTATGATGAAATGAGTTTATTTTTAATTATTGGTTGCTTAAAATAGATTATGGGATGTACTCTAAAATGGGTAATAAATTGGTAAGTTTCCTTTAATCGGGGTTGCTTATCAAGATGAATTAAGAAGGAAACCTTTTAAAATATGTATTTACCCATTAAAGAAGGGTTAATTGATATAGATAAATAAGTTTGGAAAATATAAATAGAATTTAGATAAATTACATAAAAATAATTAAGAAATACATTTGTATAAATAAATAGTAAGTGTAACCCAAAGGTAATTTGGTGGTTAGGAGAGATCCCTTACCTTATGTCTAAAAGTGTTCTTAACTTGCACTTAATGTCCAGGATAATAAAATTGGATCTATTAATTGATTAAATAAGAACATAGTATACATATATTTGATTTATTATAATTATATTAAGTTTATTTATGGATATTTTTATGAGTTTTAGAGTTTAATTTTGACTTTCTAAGAGAATTTGTTTCATGGTTTCATGGTCGATTCACTTTTGTATAATTATGGAAGTTCTTATCAAATTGGAATAGTTATCCATAAGTGGAATGAAATAGTATTAATATAATTACATAATTTTAAATGGTCCCTTAAATCATTTTTTTTACATGATTATGATTTAATTGATAAAATATTAATGATAATCATTTAGATTATTTTGGTAGTTTTCCAATAATCAAGAAGTAGTTTTTAATTAATTATTTAATATTAAGTATATATGTTAGTTAAAAAACATAAAATATGTTATAATATATATTTTTAAATATTTTTTAACCACTATAATGGTTTTATTACCACCCTTGAAGGCGGTAATAGAAAATGAAAAATCATCATCCACGAAGGTGGTAAATTGACAGATCAGAGACGATGTTTTTTATTTTAAGATAAAAGGGGAAGAGAAGAGTTTTGATGATTGATATTCGATTAACACAACAAAATTACATTATTTATATGATAATAGAGTTATCATTCTATTTTTTTTATAGGGGAGGTGAGTGGAGGATAAGAAAAGAAATGAAATTAAAAGAGAAAGATAGAGGATTTTACTTCTTGAACATTGTCTCCTTGAGAACCTCTTTAAGGCACTTGGAATTGGTATTTTGGTTATATGAGAAATACCAAGACATGGGTAAGAGTATTTTTAGATGAATTGGAAATAATATCATAAAGATCCAAATCTTATAATGTTTGAGGAGACAAGGTGGTGAGGGGTGGTATTTATAGGGGAGGAGAGGGGTGTTTTTTTATTATTTTATCCCTTAGTTTATTATTTTGGATCAAGCCTATCAGTAATGTTGATTCTTGTAACTAATTATAGTAAATAGTGAATTTGAGTTTGAAATAATGTTTTCTTACATCATTCACAACTCAAAAAATAATTTATTTACTTTTAATGTTAAATATCATAAATTATCGTACTTCACTATTCACCAAAAATTAATCTTTTTTAGAAAAATCCTAAAAACTAACCCCAACCATTTTTAAATGTGTATATTTTAAAAATGAACTCCATTTTATGAAAATAATTTTATAAATATGATAAATTTAATTTTTAATTAAAATAATCATTTATTCAAAAAAATACATATTTTAATATTATAACTGATTTTATAACACTTTGAAAATTTAATTAAGGTATCATATAATTATATTATAATTATAATAAAAAATCTTAATTTATGAGTCCATTTTATGAAAATAAATTTTATTTCAAATCATTATATTAATTATAAAATTGAAAATAAAAATTTACATTTCACAAAAATACCAACACTTTTTTATTATTTTTAAAACATGTATTTACTTATTACATGATATAAATATATCAAATTTTCATTTATAATATAATTAAATTTTAGTTATACTTTCATAGGTAATATTACTATTCTAATGGACAGATTATTATTCACAATGGCCACATTACTATTCCAACAGTCAGGTTACTGTTCCAACGGTCAGAATTCAAACGGTGATAAGGGTTTACTAATTCCTATAAATACCTATTATTTCATTCCTTAGTCACTTATATTTTTTCCCAAATTAATATTTTATTATTAACATTATGTTTTATTTCTATAGCTTTATTCTTGAGTACGTTCATTCTAGTAGATCAAGTGTAGAGACCCAAAGCTTGACGTACATAAACATTACATTACTTTTGCAAAATACTTAATACATGAAAAAAACCGACGCCCAAAGACCATATTAGTTTAGTGTCTTTAGAAACTCAGAATATAATCTTCTAATAATGGTGAAAGATATTCAACATCTCCCATAAAGATCTTCTCCTTTTGTTTTCTTACCTAAAACCTTTCTTTATATCCTGGGAAAAAGAAAACATAAAAAGGGTGAGCTCAAATGCTCAGTAACGGTAAACATGTAGAACATAAAACAAACCATATACATTTGAACTTAAAAACATAAACATAAAGTTTAAACATCAAAATCTTGAGTTGTGAAATAAATCTTGGCAGTACGTAAGGAATAGATCAAAAAGGTACATTAATCATGATAAAATATCATGGGAATAAAACATGTAATTATGGAAACCATTAAGCACATGATATGATTTCCATAGTAGCCAATGCATTGCTGCCAAGACCATCAAAGTGGACAAAGTCTGTTACTGAACCGGGTTTACTTGTCATTCTAGCCCTATATTACTGAACCGGATTTTACTTGTAGTTCCAGCCACATCTATCTCATGAGATATAAATCTTTAAATAGTGCATTGGATGTAGATATAGGTCCCACCCATATCATAATAAAATCATTATTACGTGTGCCACAAAATAAACATAAATCATTCAACATAACCCAAAGAATAAAATGGGTTTCATAAACATCATCCCATTATAAAATAATCCATATAAAACAAATGGATATAATTTTATCATAAGAAAAATCAAACCATGTAAATAATAGAGACAATATTCTTTAAAAATAACCATATTAAATAATGTCATCATAGATGGAAAATAGTTTTGATAAAACACTTGAAATGAATTCTTGAGGAAAATATCCTTTCTTCTTCCAAATCAATTTATTTTCTCAAAATGACATGCAATTTAAAAGAAAATAATTTTGTTGAAAATAATCCTGAAATCTTGTAGAGTAATATTTATGTAAATAATTTGTTATGAAATCTTAAAAATCCATTCACTCCGTATAAGTTAAAAAACATTATCCTCATACTTTTAACAGAAAAGTCAAAAAGTACCACATATGGTAAACAAAAGAAAGATTCCTTCCATAACACAAAGTAAAAGTCAAAACGGGGTAAACATGACTTTAAAAGTACATGGAATAATATTAAAAACTTTATGAAAACATTTTTTACAGAAATGGATGAAAAATATAACCCCATTAAATACTTACGTATAAGCAATCTCGGATAAAAATGAGATTGAAAAATTATCCCTTACATTATGTCCAATTTCTTCCATATGTGTCCAAGACTCCTATATAGTGGGTTTAAACATATTATTAACTTGTAATAGAACCATAATAATATTTATTATATCATATATGATTCACTTACGACTTTATATTACCAGTTCATTTGTCAATTCCATGTTAAAGCAATGTTTTGGGTAAAATCGTTTCATTTATCGTACGTGTTTTGAATTGTAATTATTCATATGATTAATTAGATCATGATTAATTTCTTCCAGAATGTAAAACATGATTTATATATAATATATATTCACAATATAAATATATATAATTGATCAATAAATGGAATTAAATACACCACTCATGGAGACGGTAGGTCATACGTACGCATGAACGTTGTTTCCATTTTCATATTGGATTGAATGGAAGTAAGTAGATGACATAAATATATATACATAAATCCAGTAGCATTATTATGTCATATATTTCATTATTATTCATTATATATACATTATAATCATTCTTGAATGGTTAACATGGAGAATGAATCTCATCGCATCGTGAAGACGGTAATCCGTACGTACGCACGAGCGATGATATCGTTCCCATAATTATTGAATGGAATTGTATTTAAGTGTATAGTGAATAATATTTCAGAATCAATATAACTTTACAATAATCATATATAGTTATTTCTACCATCCTTATACTCATCCAAGTATGTTAGTGATGAAATAAAATATTACACCACGGTGTGGAGATGGTAAGTTGTACGTACGCACGCGTGGTGATTTCATTTTTTCATATGATGGATAGAAGATAGAATATGGTTGTTTCATATTAATAATAAAATATCAGTATAAAAGTGATACTTGAGTTATTACTTAATAATGAAACAACTCATATAGAGGAAGTAGGAGAAGAAATATGTTTGAAAGAATCAGTAACGGATATTACCTCTTCTTCGACGCGCCTCTTCTTAACCTCCTCTAAGGGCACTAAAGTTGGTCTTTGAAGAAGACAAGGACCTCTAGTAGGTTTATAGGGAAGTTGAGAAGATAAATGGATAGGTTTGGTCCGATCTTTAAGGCTCAAAATGTTGTGAAGAGGAGAGGGGGAGGTGCCCTTTTATAAGGGAGGAGAGGGGCACTTTTGGAAACCTCTAAAATATTAATTTATAATAAAATCAAAATCCACTTAAAAACCTCACAAAAAATGACTCAAATACTAATATTAGATGATATAGGGTTGTAATCTCATCATCCAATAAAATTTATACATGTTGGGAATTTATTTTAAACCTTATCAACTTGATTTATCCTTATTTAATCTATTTGATTTTATTTGTGGTAATAATATTATAAAGTTTAAATTGTTATAAATAAGTACTTATGTGTTGTCAATTGTCCATAATTGGATACTTTATGAAATTATAGAACATATAAATTTCAATTTATAATTTTTAAATATTTTTGTGATTTTTAAACAATTTAATAATATGTTATTTTTATAAAATAACAAGTATCAATTTTGAAACTATTCATTTATTTGAATTTAAATAAAATCCACACAGAGGATATATTCAAGAAAAATATTTAATAGATTTTTAACATGTCATATTTTTCTATAAAATTGTTTTAGCACATTAAATAGTTCATATAATATTTATTTTAATATTTTTAAAACCATTTATTTGATATTTCTCTTAATAAAACAATTACTAAAACATTTTTGTATAATTATTTAATATACTTATTTGTTGCATAAAAATTAAAAATAAAATACTATGATGAATATAAATTTAATATATTTCATAATAATACTTTTAGTAGAATTTATCTTCTAAAACACCCAACTTTTAAAATGTTATGTTTATTAAATTACGAAGGTGACAACTTTGACATCATTTAAAATAAAATAATATAAGTTTCATAATCTCTTTGATAAGGCTCAAAATGGTAAGAAATTATACCTTTATATTATTATGGTTTATATGTACACGAAAAATAAGTTTTGGTCAGGTTTTGGGGCCTTTAATGGGTATTATTAGTTTAATAAAAACTATGTTATTGATTTTTCACTAAATAAATAATTTCTGCATCATTAATGTATAAGCTATTAAGGCAATTATATATTTGTTAAAAATTACAAATAAATTACCATGATAAAGAAAAAAAATTAGCTTTCAAATGAGTATTTATAACCAAATTTATATTCTGTATAACCTTATATTAAAAAATAATTTAATTATTAAAGTTTGAGTGATACATATTTCACTTTCATTTAAATAAAATAAATTAAAGGTCTTAATCACATACAAGTGGATTATAATAGATACCATTTCGACCCAAGTATATTTTAGGATGAAATATAATCATCCAATTATATTAATACAAGTGTTATGATAATTTTATAATATTATTTTTACCCTTAATTTCCTAATTTACCTTTAATTGTGGTAAATAAAATTTACCGTAGTTACTATTCATAATGCCCAAAAATAAAAAAGTGACCTATTAACATAATTTTAACCTACTGATTACAAATATGTAATCCATTTTTTCAAATTCAAAACATAGAAGTTTCAGTAATTAATTTAAAATTAATCCTGTTGTCGAAAAAGATGGGTTTTTGTTTAAAACGTCGCAAAAGATTGAATTGATTTTACCTAGGAATTCAATGTAAAATTAATTATAATGACATAAATTATATTAAATGGTAAAAATGTATTCTATTTATAATTTCAAACAATTTACAATTATAATTTAACCGTATAAATTATCTCAATGAAAAAAGTTGTTTTTAAGTAAAATTTAGCGTGTTTTTACTATTCATCAAAATAAGAATGTTGTCAGAAAAATATCAAAACTTTATCCAATGTAAATTTTTATATCCTGATTCAAAATAAAAAAATTATTTTGTAAAATTTAACTTATAAACTTTTCAAAAATTATATTTAAAATGGGTGGGCCATCAAAAGGCGACAAAACTGCATTTTTTGAAAAATACTTATTTTATCTAAAAAAATGATTTTGTTCTCATACCTCATTCTAGAAAATGTGTAAGATAAATTATAATGTTATAAAATTCAAAATTTTGTTAATACTATTCATCACTTCTAGTTCATAATAATATTATAACAATATATCGTTGTTTAGTGAAACTTGGTATTGTGTAGAACACACGCTATTGAGGAAGGTTGCTCTTGCGTGCAAGACAAGCCAAGAATTGTGTTTGCATTTACTAAAAGCTAATACAGTGTTGCGTATAGTGTAATCTAATCATGGTTTAGCGTACAACACAAGACATCAAATAAATTAAAAATAATATTTCTCATAAAATCTCGGGGTGTTGCATCGAGCATATCCAAAATTTCCCATTCTTGTAATCTTATTTTATATTTATTATCCCACTATGATATTTGGAATTATTATTAGTTTTTTTGATGGATAATATATAATTATTCATTTATGAGAATAAATTTTTTACTTCGCTCTCTATGTGATGCATGTGCTTTATACTGCATGACATGATTATAAGAAGGGAAAATTTCATTGATAAAATTTTGTGTCATTATAATACTGTGTCGGGACATCTATTAGTTGATAAATGATGTGATGTGATGATTATTATGAGATTTTATTTATTTTTAATGTATATAATTAAAATTTATAATATTTTAAATATTTTTACAATAAATCTAAATGGGTAGATTGAAGTTCCTTATATATTTTTTAAAGGTTTGTATTTGTTTTCAACGTTGAATAAAGAGTAATTGGAGGATATGGAGGTGTTTTTGTTTTTGAAATAGTTTGAGAAGGTCTAATAAAGTTCCAATGGGTTAAATGATAATTTTAATATAATATATAATTATGTTATGGATTTTAGAAAATTAAAAAGTCTTTGTAGCACTCTATACTGCATAAGGATCATTTTGAGTAGCTGGATGAAATTTTCTATGACATGTGTTCTGTAAGGATGAATATTGTTTGTTTATGGATGAACCCCTACTTTATAAATATATTGGGTATTTATGTAACGATAATTAAAAAAATCATAATTATGATTAATAATTTCTAAATGGATCATGTTGACTTCGTAAGGATCATTCTCTAGTTTAAAAGGATGATTGGTACTTTGTAAGGATGAATCTTGAGGAGCATAAGGATTACTTAAGCTTCATAAGGATATTCCATAACTATGTAAGTATGATTGGTGAGATCATAATGATCATTATTACTTTTTATGGATGGGTTCAGTAATTTTTTAGGATTATTCCATTGGTCTTTGAATAATTGACAAAGGCATGGAATTCAGTGAACCTTTTAAGGATCATTTATCCTTTTGAAATGTCCCTTGGTGCTTGAAAATTGAAAAAAGAAAGAGTGACACTATAAATATCATAAGTATAATACTTATACTTCATAAGGATCATTTTGAGTAAAATAGTTAGAAAAATTTTTAGATTTATTAATAATGAAAATTTTGGGTTTCCAAAATTAATTATTCTAAGGAATATAATTATAAATGAAGCTTGAGTTTTCTATCCCATTTTTTAATGATTAAATTATCACAAATGATTTTTTATTCATTTTTTTATGATATTATGATATTTACATTATCTATAACAATATCACTAATGAGAACAACTAAATGGGTGTAAACTAAAGTGAAACTAAGTCTTCTTAAGAGTAATCTTGAGAAAATATTTCTAGAATGTAAGTGTGATGATGATGTGGGGATTCTGAATTCTTTAATCACATGAAAATGTTGTTTCAGTCATTCAATATGAGATTTCAAGAGTGGGAAATATTTATTTACTGTGTTATCAATATATGTTCTTTCGCAATGATCTTATTTATTCCACGAGTAGGTTGAATAAGATTAACAATAAGGCTAATATTGTTGAATAAATAAAAAATCACTAGTGGTTATTTCTGGAAATTATTTTTTAATGATGATCACTACTAGAGTTTACCTGAGTACTTTAACTTACTAACTGGAATGAAGAAAAGGGTATCTTTGGAAATACACTAGAGACAGTGGTTAAATAAATAATAGAATATTTTTTGATCATGGGAGAAAACCCATGTAAACCATTGGATGAGAAAACAAACCAAGGATATTGGAGGATCAAACTTATTATCTGAATCCTTTAGAATATGAGTAGGCTCTGATTTCTAAAATTATTTTAATTTTATAATTTTTTTTTTCAACCCAAATAAGGTGAGTATCCAATAATGGTATTGGGTGTGGGGTATTTTTTTACATTAAAATTTGGGTATAAACTGATCCTGAAGCTAGAAATTGGTGAAGAACAAAAAACTTGTGAGAGCCTGAGTATTTAGTGTTGTGAGAAATAAGTGTCTAGAAGTTTCATTCCCTCCATAAGTAGTATCTATTACAGTCTCTATTCTGAAATAGTTTAGTATTATCTTTTCTAAATATCTATTAAGGCTCTAAGAGGAAGATTTATTTCTATTCTTGAAGTGACTCAAAGATACTAGAAGTCTTTCTCAATTCGATTTTATGATGTTTTCATTGAAACAAGTAGGATTTAATCTAGAAAATGTATCCAGTAGGATGTTTATGTATTATAGGTGAAGGATGACAACCCTACCCACTATTATTTTTTTATGACTATAGAGTAAAATATGTGGGTAGGGATAGGAATCACACATATTAAGAAGTAATATCTCACACTGAGGTCAAACCTTGTAAAAAAAATTGTGTATCTTATGTTATTTTATTTTATGATTTCATCATGAAAGGATAAGATTTTATATTGATAGGATTACATCCTAACTATTTTTATGATTTTATTTTATGAATGGGAAATTGTAAAATTTAGAGACACTTGATTCACACCCCGCAGGTGTCTACACTCGATCCACTGGGACTATAAAATTTTTACCCATGCACACTTACACGTACCTTCTTAGAAATATTTTTCCTCATCACTCATAGTAGGATTTGGTAAATTTATTCTCATTATCAAACTCATGAATGCATCTTCATAGGATTTATATTCAATATGTCTCTCTAATAAGGAATCAAGAATCTATATCAATATTGAGGGATTTTCATGGTTAAACTATGATTTAATGTGGGTTATCCAATTATTAAAAACAAAGGATAAATGAGTATTTTTAGATATTTAAATATAATATGTGATTTATAATTGTCTAACATAATTAATATAACTCGCTTTGTCCCTTTTATATGATTCTAACATCACCATATTTCTATTTTTGTCATGGATGTTTAAATAGTAATGATAACAATGAATGATATACATCAACTTTTCACCATATTTTTTTAGTTTTTTATTACGTATTTATCTTATTTTTATAAAATAAATATATATTAGTTAATTTCAATGAATATATTGAGCCTTATTTCTGAACAATTGTTAGCATACCATCACATCCTTTGAATAATGAAATTTTCCTCTCTTCAATCTCATAAACACCCCACCCCACCCCACCCCACCCCCTACACACACAAACTTATTTCTAATAATAACCATGGAAACTAATCAAAATCATGGTTGGGGTGGATATAATGCTTTTAATTTAAAAACCCTTTGTTTATATTTATGCCTTAAAGTCAATTAAATGTTATTGGATTATAAAAATTTCATATCATGTAATATATATTAATGAAAATATGTTATCATCCATTTATGTTTATTTCATAGAACATGGGAGATTATATGATAATAACCCACTAGAATATAAGTATTTCAAGGATATCTCTAATTTATGATTATCATATTGGGTTGTAATGATATGTTAATATCATTATGATTCATATCAATTTTACAAAGATATAACTAATAACACATATAATATAAGTTTGTGAACATGTGTTCAAATTGACCAGCTTAAATTACACCACGTGGACTATCATATAAGTGACATTGGTGTTACATAGGTGAACATTTATTATGAATCCTATGGTTTTAGGTTGTTAAATAAGTTTCCTTATTTGTGAGGTTTCATACTTTGAAACATATCTAAAGTTATTTGAGAATTTAATTTAATATAAGGTAATTATGTATGACACTAATCAAATAGAGGGATTTAATTAACCAAGATAGGATTTGATTGCCCTTATGATGAGTTTTGACGTTAAATCCATCAATTAATTTTTTGACTAAGTAGGTGCATGGTAATTCTAAGATAATTACATGTGATGTAATTATATAAGTTTTAGTTAGCTCAATAATTGAGAAAAATATATAAGTTATATGGGATTGACATTATCCATGTCTCGTTCTTAATCTCAATGTTAAGAACCAAGTAAATTTTCTAATATACACGTGGTGGATTATATCACACTATACCCATTTGTAATTTGGGTAACTATTATGAGATAAATATCTTAATTTATTATTATGAGTGATATTTATGATAATTTACCACATTACAAGTGGCGCTTGAGGTGTACATATGATAATGATAATTGGGATTTTTTGGACTAATGTGATTATTTTATGTGTAAATTGTTTTTTATTATTATAAAGATAAATAGGATTTTTGTTATGCACATATTATTTTTTTAATTAAATATTAGTTTATTTATTAAATAAATAAAATGAAATTATAATAAAAAATAATTATTTGTTTATATTATTAATCTGTAAACATGAGGAAATGAAAAAACCCAAATGGGATTTGGTCTTATGATTAAATTAATGGGATTTCAAAGCCCCTAACAAGTGTAAAATTCACAATCCGACCTATAAAGACCATTTAAGCACTTATTTTTCTATCCTTAACTAATTTGGAGGGTTATTTAAGCACCTCAAAAGTGTTCCTCATCTGATATAATTCCCTAGTTTTCTCCATCTTAGAGGTTCTTTAGTTTCTTTCTATTTCCTTTATTTGATCCTTTATTTAGATTAGCGATAAGTATCACTTGGTTAGAAATATGATCCTGCCAATGTGTTGGTGATTTTCATTATCTATGGATACTAAATGAGTCTTGGATTCCATAATTTAACCATGAAAAAAATATTCCAAACTTTTTTTAAAAGTTATTTTTATTTCCTTATTTTATATTTTGTTTTTCCATTTACTTGTTATAATCTTATATGGATTTTATAATTTCTTCTACTATATTTTGAGTGTCAGTAACTTCATTAAAACCATACACCTATCAGAATATTCATGGATTTTAAGGGATAAAAATAGTGGTCTAATAAAAAGGGTGTCTTCAAAAGAGTGATAGTGGAAAGAGGGATTTCAATGTGATTCCTCAATAATTTGGATACAAACTTTTAATTTTATGAAAAAATTAAAATACAAGAATAAAATTTTTTAATTATCATGACATGACTTAAGTTATCTCAAGAAATAACAAAATATGAGGATATATAAAAAAAATTAGAAGCCTCTTATGTCTGTAAAATATGTAATTAGATAGTTAGTAGGACTTGTACTTCCATATTCAATAAAATTTTATTTTTTCTTCCAAAAATTAAATCAAGGAGTTAAAAAAATCAACAATCCTATAAGGTTTAGATTTCCACGTAAAGTAAATCCATTAAACTTAAAAAAAAGTAACCAAACCAATATTTACATTCCATGAATATAAATATTTTTATATTTTATTTTTATAAAACACTCCAAAAATAAAAAATAAAAAATCCTCACACCAAGTTTATTTCCATTCCTTGAAGTTAAATTTTACTACCCTTATTAATTTAAATCATGATCAGAGAAGGAGGGAAGTAAAATTTAATTATAAGTAAATATATCACCTATTTAATTTATAGTGGTAGTATTATTAAGCATCTCTCCAGTGGTTCTCAATATCATACAAATAAAAACCATACATAACATAAGTATATTATTAAAAAAAGGAAATATAAGTTAAAAAAGGTAAAAGAAGTTTTTCATAAACCCCCTAATGGGTGTGGTATTTTTTACTGTATACAACTTGATAGTAGTAGTGGTTATCCAAAATATGAATTATAGTGTAAATTATGTGATGTGAACCACTACATTTTTGTTCTTCTAGTAATCTAGTTGAGGTACTATATGTTAATGTTTTTTTCAATGTATGGTGTTCCCTCCGCTTATTTAGTGGGAAAAAAATTTTGAAATGAGGGTTAAAGAATGTAAAAGGTACTCCTTCTCATATTCTTAAGGATTTATGGTGTTTATTGACTTTTTATTTTAAATTATAAGGATCATATCATCTCCTAAGTAGAGAGAATTTGATTGTTAAGGTAATTAAAAAGTGAACAATGACCTGCCTTAGGGTCACTGCCTTTAAAATTATAATACCTATAAGAATGCAGCATAGGGGAGGACCACAAATACATCTCTAAAGGAATCACAAATCACATAGTTATTCACTTTTACTTTTACTATATTTTTATGTTTTATTTGAATTAAATAAATGGAAACAAGGACTATTTTGTGTAATGATACATAATTAAAAAAATTCATGAAAATGAAAATAAATGAGTTCTAAATAAAAAATTTGAATTTATCTTTAGGATTCACCAATTTCATTCTATCATAGTTTGTAATTGATTATCTTAAGTATATCTATCCTTAATATCATACCTATTATAGTAGTCATCTCGATTAATCTATTGTGAGAATTAGTGTATTGATTCAACTAACATACTTACCTCATCTTCCAATGTGGACTAGTCCACACACCCAAAATGATGTATAGTGGTATTGTGGTCTTAATTACTCAAAATATACATTATCACGGTATTTTTCCATCATGAAACTAATTTTAGGTAATTTAACCAATCTCACATAGCCACCATCATAGACTTCTTCCACCATAATCACCAAGTTCCTAGTGATATATTGGATAATAAAGAAATTATAATCTTGAATTAACAAATAATATAGAGAATAAATCTCAATGAAATGTAATGGTTGGAAAATATCATTAACACCCTTATATGTTAGTAATCCTCCAAAATAGATCCTCTTTCCTTTCTTCAATCCTTGACACATCACCTATGGATTTTTCTTTGAAATCCTCCATGGAAAGCATTATTGGTATTGAATCTATAATTTCAGAATATTATTGAGTTTTAATAAAATACAAATAAAATGAGTTCATGATATTGATATACCTCTCATTTGTCTCATTATATGCCTCATTCTCATTGTACAATATCTCTAGGAAACTTAAAAAGGGGAAATTGGGTAGCGGAAAGTTTTCCCTTATCTCCCTTTGGATATCCCTAGCTTTATCAAAAAAATATATCTTAAAATATTAATAGATTAAGAACTATGGTTTCTTTATGTTTTATTAGGAATCTTGTTAAAGTGTAGAATTTTCCTTTTCTTGGGAATATTTTATCTCTTTCAACTTCTTCAAAAATAGATCAACTTCATTTTTAGCTCAATACACTTCTTCTTATTCTTAATACATCTACTACCTTAGTTATTTATACTCAAAATCCCATAGTTAGTGCACATAACCTTCATAGTAAATATAAAGTATAGTTTGGTTGTTCCCACCCATATGATTTTCCAAAAGGATTGGTGGGGTGGCATTGGATCAAAAAATACAAAAAAAGGAAATGGGATGAGAGAGAAACTATTTGATTTGTATTATCTTCCCTACCAATAGTTATAAAAATTTCATAGTGACCTGACATAGGTTCATTACTTTTAAAATTTATAAAACTCATAATAATCAAACATAATTAATAACAACAGGCTCGTCTCTCAAGGAATTTTAAATCAAAAAGTGTTTATCTTATCACATTATTATATTTTTTTAATAAATTTAAGGAGAACATGGGTGTTCATTATGATGAGATATATATAAAAATGATTAAAGAAAAATATTAATCAGTTTTAGAATTAAATTAAGACTTATTATTTAAGATTTACCAGTTTTATTCTATCATGGTTCTCAATCAATTATCCTAATTCTTTCTCAACTCAATGGTATTCCCACTATTGTAGCCATATCCACTTTTATAATATGAGAATCACTATATTTTTTAACCTACAAATGGACCTGATCTTCCTATATGGACAAGTTGAAACACCTAGAATGATTTATAGTGGTTCCCTAGACTTAATTACTCAAAATATCCACTATCACTGTATGTATCTATAATGACCAGAAACTTATATATATAAATTTCCCTTATGAATATATATGTGTGTCATATTAGTTAATATAGATGCTGAAAAATAACATCACTATATATTTTATTTGGAACATAATACTTTTATAATATTACATTTGGGATAGAAACCTTACTTTTTGTATAGAAATAATATAGATATATTTCTTTCTTTAAAATACATTTTAAAAAAATCTTTTATTGTGTTTTAAGTACTTATATTTAAAAATAATTTCTATAAATTATATAGGTTGAATATAATAAAATGAATTAAATTTTTATATTCATCATGTGAAAATAATCTTAGGATTGAGTTTTGGGATTTTTCTAAAATAATTGATTTCTAGATGAATAGTGAACAAATATATTTTTTATAAAAATGGTGAAATCTATTACCTTATCAATATATATAAGGAATTTATAATTTTATAAAAACATTTTATTTATTTAAGGAATAATTATATTCAATTTAAATATATTATTTTAAATGTATAAATCCTATTTTTAACCTTATAAAAAACTAATATTTTAATTTTAATAAAAAAATATTTTTGATCTTTTCATCTAATTAAACATTATTTTAGTAAAATTAAGTTTTGGAATGATTTGAAATCCAAATAAAATTTATTTGTTTTATAAGATACCAATTTATGTATTTTAAATAAAAAAAATTGATAATATTATCCCATGCTTAAATTTTAAGCTTAAATTGCTTTTTCAATGAAATATTTTTTACCGGTTATGTGCACTAATACTAAAATTAATTTATATAAATTTTAGAAATTTTATTTTATAAAATTATTTCCATATTTTAAATCAGCATTTTAAAATTATTAAATAATTTTAATTTTATATATTTCCATTAAAAAATTCAAGGTTGAATGTGGAGTTACTGTGATAAGGGTAAATTAGGGTAGAAGTGGTTTAACATAGTGAAAGTGGTTAAAACATACAAAAAACATGTTTGATATTGGATAGTGGGGGGATTATCAACCTTATAAATTAATATATACCATTATTGGGTATTTTTGGATCATTTTTTCATTGAATAATAGAGTGAAATTATTGAGAAATAATGAGTTTTTACAAAAGTTCCCTTTTCTTCACTTATAAAAGGAGACCACCTCCTCTTCATTTCTCCACCCATTATAAAACCTTTTCTCAAAAAAATACCACCTAGCCTCTCCTAAAAACCATACCCATGTATTAGAAACCTTTTTCTCACAAAAATACAAAGCTAAGGATCCTCAAGGAGTTACCCAATGGATAACTTCTAATGGGCAGGTAATACTCTCAAACCAAATTTTTTAAGTTCTTTTGTTCTTCAATACCCCTCAAGTATACTATATAATTGAATGTATGATTAAGCCATATATTTTAATATTCTGAAGTGTTATTATACAAATGGAATATACATTTTATACTTTCCTCCAAAATCATTAAGAAAAAGGGTAACATCGTCGTGTGTGAGTGTGTGTGGACTACCACCTCTATGGACAACATGTTCAATTTTCCATCACCACCTTCAATGGAAGGTTAAAATTGGTTATTTAATTAACCAATATTTTATTTTTGAAACTACTAATATTCTTTAAGAATAATATTGTTCATTATATATATTTTTTATTAACAAGAAATGATCATAGTAACTTTAACAACCTTAGATGGACTTATCAATGAACCTTTCTTAATTTTGATCTATTTTGGGATAACCTTTGAAACTATATAAGTATTTTCATAATGGAATAATAAAGGAAATAAACCACCCAAATTATGGATATCATGAAGTTATTTTATAAAATATTTTACCATGATCAACAAACTGAAATTTTTAATAAGAAATTAACTGAACAACCTCAAGTAACTGATATTAGTGAAAACTGTAATAAAAATAAGTAAATAAAGATAATAGATAGACCTTATAAAATTAAATATAGTTGAATAAGTTTATTGTATGAATATATATATATATATAATTTAATTTAATTATTCATTATGTTAAGTGCAAGGTCAAAGAGATTTCATACATGAGGTAAGGGTTTTTTCTCAAAACATCCTTCTTTGAGACACATATCTCTTATGCACATAAATTTATTTAAATTGTGTGTATACTACCAATTTGATATATAATATCATTAATTTTCTTTATTAATTATATTTTAACATCAAATTCATTATTTCTCTCTTTCAATGGGTTTTTTATTAGAATGTATCTTAATTCATAAGGGTTTCCGTGTCAATCTCCATTCATTGAGGCATTCTTTGATATTATGCACAAATATTAATTTTTATTTCATGAATACTTCCTCAATGACTTATAATACCATAAATGTTTTTTGAAATTGTAAAATTATATTTTATTAATTATATTTATTTTTTTGGTCTATAATTGATGTATTCCCTATAATATAAGGTTTTATCATGACTCAATCTTATTTCATGAGTTATAATATTTCTCCTTGAGTTTCATTTTTTATTTCATATGTTATAACCTATTTCTATCTTGGTAGATCAATTTTAATTAAAATATTCCTACTAATGTTCTAATTTTTAATTATAAACATAATTTAGTGTTATCTCATGTGAACATCATATTTTCATTCTTTTATTTTCAAAATTATGGTTAATTATCTTATTTTATGATGAGGGATTTCAACAATGGTGTTTGAAAGATAAAAAGGTATCTTCCATACCACCTTCATGACTTATCAGTTATGTATTCTCTTTCTTTTATCCCTTTTATAAAATATTATTCTCATGTACCTATTCTATTTTTTTATAAATGTGCCTTACATATATATCTATTTAAATATCCTTTCATTTTTGGTGTTGTACATGTTTTTAGTTCCCTTTAAAATTCCCACTTTTGAGCAAGTCTGGTTTAAGGGAGCCTTCCTATTTTTTGTCTCACATTGAGAATCATTATCATAAAAAAATTAAACCCTTAATATATTATAAAAATCATAATTATTTTATAGATAAACCTATTGGTTCAATTCTAGTTTTATGGAAAATAAAAATGTTTTTTTCTTATTTAAAAAGATTATTTACTTATGTAAGATCCCAAATTTTTTTAAGGTGTTTTTTTGTTTCAGTTCTAGTTTAACCTATTCTTTTTGTCTAGATAAGCCTTTCCCAATGTTTTTTTTAAGGCTCAGGGGTGTTTCGGGGGTTCGGGACATGAAATAGAAAGAAAAGCGAGTTCCTAGGCATGTTGCATGGTTTGTGCATGGTTAGTGAAAACTGTGCGGGAATCTTAGGTAACTATGTATCCGTGGACAAAGGATTACACACAGTTGGTGCATGGTTAAGAAAACTGTATAGAATCCCTAGGAAATCATGTGAAGGTGTGTTTTTCAGAGAGTTCCTCACACGCGTTTTGGGCATGGTTTGGAAAACTGTGCGGGTAAACCGTGCGGCCCAGAAACTTTGAGAAAATTACAAAAATACCATCTTGGGATTTTAAATCCCAAATCAAGATTCTACTCCATTCCACCCCCTACAGCCCTAGTGACGATCTTGGATGAACCAAGCTTCCCAAACGTGGTTCTCCTTCATTTCTTGGACATTTGTAGTGTTTTTGGTTGTGGATCGAAGCCTTAGGTAAGTCTAATGCTCCTCTTGCTTTTCTTTTTCAGATTAGGGTTTGTGGTTTATCTCATCTTATTCTGAAACCCTAAAACCCATTTTTTGGGTGGAGCTTAGGTTGGGGTTTCATGGGATTCTTGAATCCATATCTAAGGATATGATTATAAGTGTGTTCATCATCAGAATTGAGGTAGGTGGTCTATAAGTATTATCTCATAGTTTTATTTTAGATTTTTTCATGGAAGCTTGTGTTCTTCTTTTTCCCTAATTGTGTTCTTTGTTCAATTGGAGTGTTTGATAAAAATGAGTGTCTAAGTGACCAAATTAAACCCTCACGATCCTCATGGGGTGCGTAGAGGATGACTCGACCATTTTAGGGCCACCCATGGGGTGCACCGGCAATCTCAGACCTAGAGAGTGGTAGGTTTAAGTGAAGGATTATCGAGTAAAGTGTGAAGTCCATGTAGAGGATGTTTTAATGGTTGATTAAGTTATAAATGGAATGGTAATAGATATGTCTAGGGTGATAAGGCATAAGGGGTTGTTTGGCATGACATGAAAGGGAAATTGGGTTGAATGGGATTATGTCAATTATTTAATGAAATTTGGTTAGAAATGCCTAAATAGATTAGTGAATATTAAGGGTGGACTCATAATGGGATTATAGAATGGGAAATTATGAGTATGTTAATGGTATATATAAGGTAATGGATGAATATTTTTAATGGGTTAATACATGGAATTTGTGGTGCACCTAATGGTTGAATGTAATAAGTGGTCGTGTTATGAGATATGAGAAATGTACTTGAAATGCATAAGTGGGTAAATGCTTGTGAAATAATAAATGGGATAAATGGGTTAATGTATGGTCATTGATGAATGATTTCTAAGGCATAGGGGTTGGTGAATAAACTTAAAGGGTTAAGGCACAAGAAGTGGAATTTGGATAAATGGCTATGAATTATAATTGGTAAATGTATTAATAGGTTATGGAATAGTATTGATTCACATGTTGTTTATTATGTATTGTGATCTCCAATGGAATTTTCATGCTTGGTTGTGTTATGGTATGGTTGTGGTGACTTAATAAATAGGCATGTGCAGATGTCTTGGTAGAGTGGGGTATTGACATGAGGTTCTATGCCCACGGGTCGAGTTGGACTGAGGCTCTAAACTCCACCCCATAAATGAATGAGTTAAGGAAGGGGAAGGAGGATCTATTCCCCTAACAGTTTCATTCCACCCAAACCGAGGCTTCAAGGTGAGGGTAATGTGTCGATGTGATATTTGTATCCCTAGTGAGATAGGGACTTGACTTATTTTCCCTATGAATAATGATTTATTTCCTTAGACCCATGTAGAGATGATGTATATTCCTAACCAAAAGAACATGTTTTAAAAATGGTTTATGTAGTAAAAAATGGTATAAGAAATGGAAATAGGATAAATTCTAGTCATGAATTAAATAAAATTTGATAACTAGTGGCACCTGAAATGTCCCTTGTTTACTTGCCATTTATTTTATACTTACATTCACTATCTATTAGACTGGATATTTTGTAGACATCGTTGGTGGTGGCCTACTGAGTTTTGTACTCACACCCTGCTGGGGCCATCTTTGGGTACCCAAGCAGATTTCTTGGTTTCAGGTTAGGACAAGAGAAATGGCCCTACTCTAGGAAATTGATTTGGGCTCGGGATGTACATGGAGAAGGATTTGGACTTAGAGTCAGAACCTGTTTGGGAGTTTGAAAATTTGTCTTATTTTGAGTTTTTTTCACTATGAAATACTAGTATATCATGACATTGTTAATGTTGAATTTTGGTTTGTACCTAGTTGGGAGATTTTGACTTGTATGTTTATTAGTTGCTCATATTATTTCGTTATTTATATTGTGTTATATTGTGTCTTACTCTAGTAAAGAGGGTATAGTCTCCCTGCGTGACTCATTAGACCCTCACTGCTAGTTGGCAACCTATGGCGTATGGGGAGGAATTCTTGAGGTCATGTGACGACTCATCTTGGGGCATCGGTTTAGTGGCTTCCAGGTTAAGGATGTTGCAAAGTGGTATCAGAGGAGTTATTTTATCTTTCATACTATTTTGGGGATGGTGGACAGAAGATTAGGATAGTTTCAGGCCTTGGTAATGATCTCATTCTTGGGAGTAGTTAAACCATGTATAAGGGAAAACCCAAGTCACCCTGGGTGGGAATTGTTGTTCTTAATGTGTTTTGTTACAGTTAAATGATATTTTACCGTTGGTTGATGCACATTTTTTGTGAATTTATTGATTTATGATATTTTTCTCATCGTTAGAATGGCATGGGGTTGTGCATTCATGCATCATTTTAGGCACCAAAGGATATAGGTGGAATGCATCATTATAGGCACATACACTGGATGGGTGTGCAGGGAATAGAGAGTAGAATTCATTATAATTCCTTGATAAATATGAAGAAAATGATTCCTACTAATGGTAATGAAAGTGGGTGAATGAAAATAATGAAAATGAATAGTTAAGAAATATCATGTATAAAGAAATTTTGTGATTAGGTTAAAGTTTTGGGTTGTGATAAATGGTAAAGGTTGATTCAGTTTCTAAAATAAAAATATTGCATAATGACGGTAAATTTTTAATTAATTTTTCCTAATGAAAGGTGTAAATGATTTAAAATTAAGATTGTAACAATTTTTAAAATGGGAAATGTGCCTAAGAGGAAAGGATCGTGTTGTAAAAGAAGAATTGGTTTGAAGATGTGTTGAATAAAGACTTTTGATTAAATAAATTGGTTACCCCATGTTGACCATGACCCATAGTAGTTATGGTAGATAGTAGTGTTCTAAGTGTGATGATGATCATTCAGATAAAGTATGAAGAATGGGTTGTTTAAGATTAATATCATGAGATCTTTTATGTCTGTGGTAAAATATCATTGGTCATTCTTCGAAGTGTCGGGTGAATGAGAAGTTTTAAATGAGAATGATTGATTTCAAAGATGGATATCCTTTGTGTTGACAGTTAGACCCTTTCATGTGTAGGTTGGGGCAGTGAGATTTCCCTAGTTTGAGACTTTGGATTTGGAATGTAAGGCCTCGCCGGTTATGATATGTCCTAGGTGGTGTGTTAGGGAACCCTTGGTGGGGTTGTGGCTATTGGGTTTTGAGGCATTGTTTGGTAATGTGAGTAAGGAAAATCTCATGGTTCATGACTATATAGAGTGTATGTTGGACCCTAAAAATGGTGACAAGGTCTTAGTGACCTTATGAGTAGAGACCTTGCGAGTTGTGTTTTGAATCCCGGAGTGGATGTTTTGCTTGTAGTGCAGATGAATGTGTGCACCTTGGGTATAGAACCTAGAGTATATGGTTGTTTGGTGCACTACGCGTAGTGTGCATTGAAATAGGAGTGAGAGTGTCATTCACGAGAATTACTTTGTTCGTGTCATGATATGTATTTTTTGGAGAGAGGACCAATGGATTTTCCTAGTTTTGACTCCAGTCTAGGAATTTGGTATCATTAAACCTTCAAGGTGACCTATAAGATAGGTCGGACATGGTTTCTAGTGATTTTGGGTGTGTGTCTCACATGTATATGTTTTTAACATTGATATCATACTCAGCATGTTGCATGGTGCGGGTTTGGCCTAGGGGATAAGTGGGAAGGTTGATGGTTAGTGGTGCTAATCAAGTTGTGGTTATATGATGATAGTTTCAGAAAATAAAGGGTGACCTTGTGGGAGGTTATCCCAGTGGTGTAGGTACCTTAAAATATAAATCATGGGATATGCTTCAGAGGTGGTGTCAATGCATACAAAGTACCAAAAAAATTTATTAAATGGTATAGTTGTTCCTGGTTCTTTCATAAGGTAACCTTAGTGCTTGTGATAGGAGGTAAGTATTGTTTCTAGGGGTTGTATCATATGGATTCATGACTCACCTAGTGGATGATGATTAATGGAGGACTCAAAGTCATGTTCGAGCAGAAGAGACAAGGGTGATTGAAGTGAGGTTGTATTCTTTTGCTCGATGGTGACACTCGAGGTGAGGGTGGTCGCATGGAAGAACTTGTTTGTATGAATGGTTTTATTTTTGGATGAAATGTAGAGGCCGCTTTAGGGTTGATGAGGCTGACTAACCAAGATTAATGGTTAGGTAAGTAAGCGGGCTATGGGTTATACATAGATAAAGTTTGATTTTTGAGAGACTGTTGGTTTGATTGGTGTGGAAGACCATTGTTCTTTGGTTGTTAGCTGTTAGGGATGCATCATAAGAACCTGAGTGGTTTGGTAGAAGTAGTGCCACCTGACATGTTGGTTCATGAATGCCTTGTGATTTGGCCATGGAGTGATGGTTAGACTTGGTTGGAGATCACTCCTGAGTAGGGGTGGTTAAGTTTTGATGAGATTCATTCGGTAGGGGATCCTGAGATCCTTGACAGGTCATGATGTCCCATAGTTCAACATCAGAAATGGATAAGTGGGTGGTGGATTTCTTCGACAACCTCTTATCATACCTCATCTAGTGAATAGAATGACCAACATCTTGACAAAGTCCTGGGTACGTTGAGAATCTCTAACTTTACACCAAGATACTTAAAGGTGTTTGGTTGGATGAGGGACATCATGGATTTTACACGCATGGAAACGGTATGTGTGAAGCTTTATAATGGGATTCACACCCTCAATGGCTTAGGGTGAGGTCCTCAGGATAGACCAGATGTCGAAAATTGACATGGGTGTCATTCATGAAAGCCGGGAATGGGCACTCGGTGACATTATTTTTCTTGTTTTTGGGAAAAATCTAGATGTCCATGTCTAAGTTTTGGGGTTCATCTTGTGATTAAATGTAAGACGCGGTGGTTGGAATCCACCATGGAGAGAAATGGTATTGACACTCCAAAGGTGGTTAGTGATAAGTCAGTCCTGGATGTGGAGAGGAGAACATCTAGTTGATTTAATGGAACCGGGAATCCAAAGAGGAACCTATGAGGTGAATGTTAGGTTCCTCATAGAGGCAATGTGGGACTTGGATGTGGTGACTGATGATCCAAGTGTGGGCTTCAAGCTCACGGTGGTTCCATGTGAATCTTTTTATGTCTATGCTGAAGTCATAGAAGGGTTTTTTGTATATGACAATAGTTTGTCGCAAGAGAGGTTGGATTCTATAACTCCAACAAAGATTTGGGTTAGACTCGGGTAATTTATCCTTAGGTGGTTTTAAAACATCTTGAAGCTGAGGGAACCTTGACCATGTGATGTGGTGTTATGGCAAGGGTGTAGCTTGATGATGTTCTGGAGGGCGGTAACACCATGATGATGGAGTTATACCAGAATCTAAGGAACGAACTCAGTGAGTGCGTGGAGTAATAATGATAGGCTTCAAGTCAATAATAACCTTAAGAACATGAGAAAAAGGGGTAGAATACCATCAGTGGAAGGTGGGTATTCTAGGACAAGCCAGTCGGGTGTGGTCTGACCTGATATGGTAAACATGAATGGGTGTAACGCCCGAACCCCAGTTACCCAGAGTCGGTGCATTATTGCGTAACATTGGCATGATCACAAAAGATCAAGTCTCGAAAGACTGATTAGTTTAGTAGTCTTGGAAACACTAGATACATTCATAAGTCTTACATTACATCATAAAGTAAAACATAACTAAAAAAACATCATGTCTTCATATCCCCTCATACTATCCCTGCAGGTCATTCATAATATACCTCATCACATCCTGGAAAAAAATAAAACATTGAAAGGGGTGAGCTCAGATGCTCAGTAAGGATAACAATATAGCGGAAGCATTCATAAATAAAAATAAACATTTAAGGCAATGTATAACTAAAACAAAAGCCTTTTAAACTTGAACTTCAACATAATATGGAAAAAGTAAAACGAAATAATTCCATTTACTTATTCACATGAATATTCTACTGGTCAAATAATCACATGCAATATCAATAACCACTTTCATAATGATGGAATGCATAATTCCAGAATATCATAACCACATAGCCAAGGCCTCATTCCAAGACTACAAATAATATTTTGTCAAGGCCTCGTGCCAAGACACTAGTTTGTCTCATGAGACCTGCCAATGCATCGAGGAGCTATAGCGGGCTCCACCCGTCACTTATTAAGTCCAATGCATTCCTCATATGAACAGGTTTAAACATATCATAAACCATAACATAATTGTATCACATAAAACATGCATAAAGTAAACATAATATTTCCACACTTCAATCACAAGATATCAATACAACACATTGATATAATAAAAACTTTATCAAAACCATTTTCAATACCAAAATAAAAGAAAAGTAAAACATGGTATTTATTTTTATTTTAAAAAAAAGTAATGGCTTATAGAGGAAGTTGAAACTCAAATAATAGTCACAGCGGCGGAGAAGTCATTGTCGCCGCATACGTAAGAAAAAACATTCCTTTTATCATTTAGTAAAAACGCTTCGTATAAAAATATTCCTTTTGAATAAAAGTAAAAGTCAAAGGGGTTTTATACACCATATAAATGAAAGTTGTGTATAAAACCAAATATGCCTCAATGAAAAGAGATTGAGATGAAGTCCTTACAAAGATAATTTTTAAAATAAAATAGATCTATTATTTTTATTTACTATAAGTACATATAAATAAAGTATAAATACAAGATAGGACATAATAATATCATGACATAATTTGAAAGTATGAGTTTGACCCAAAGAACGGAAATTGGGTTAAGAAGTTTCCTTACAAAGATCATTTTTTAAATAAAATAGATCTATTATTTGTATTCACTATAAGTACACATAAATAAATTACAAATACAAGATAGAACATAATAATATCATGACATAATTTTAAATTAGGAGATTAACCCAAAGAACGGAAATTGGGTTAAGAAGTTCCCTTACCTCGTGTCTGTCTTGACTCGACCGTTATTTAACCTCTTGAATAATAAAATAGAGTTAATTTATACTTTCTTAAGAACCCTTTTAAAGTTCATTATCCATTTTATATCACTTATTACAATGTTACGAAAATTATGTAGTCATTTAAGTTAATAACGGTCGTTTTGTCGATCTTTGGTACTTGAGTCAATAATAAACTTCTTATAATTACAAGTTATTTATGTGGTAGAATATTCATTATATCCAGAATTATATTAATGATTTAGATATCATATATATCCTATATATCCATTATATACATGAATTTATAATATTACATAACATTTAGAGGTAAGAAATGAAATGCACCGTTCATGGAGACGGTAAGTCGTACGTACGCATGAATGCTACTTTCATTTCTATTTCATATTTAATGGAATGAAATCATAATTATATAAAGGTATACTATAATTACATTATAATATAATGTATAATACCATTTACTCCATCCTTTATACATCCCACATATGGTATTAACGATTCAAATCACTTTGAGGGGGCGGTAGTCCGCACTTCCTAAAATGAAAATATCGCGTTTACCCATAGTGGAAACCATAAAGGTATGCCATAAATGAAAAATAAATAAGCTTAAGTAAAACATAAACATATTATATATCATATATAAATATAGTTACATCTTAATGGCCACCTTTTAAGGTGTTATATGAGTGTTGAACAATCATCGTTTCGTGAGGCATAAATACGCCATCCACAGAAACAGTATGTTCTTTAACCATTAGATGTAGGTGTGTGTAAGTGTAGCTCGAATCATTCTTATAAAAAAATACTAGTATATTTATGATACTGGTTTTGTTACAAAATAAATGAATAAAAATAGTTTAGGGGGTTGGAGAAGCAAAATAAAACATAAGAACACAAGAGAAAACACTACCTTTAAAACGGGTAACTCTTTTTTATTTGAGCTCAAAGGATTCCTCGGGAAGACTTATGACCAAAGTGGGGATTCTAGGAGTAATAGTGGGATGTGGAGAGACAAAATGGGCAGGTTTTGGCCGAGCCAAAGGCTTGAGAGATGTGGGTAAGGTGGTAGAGGTGGGGGACTTTTATAAGAGGAGAGGAGGGGCACTCTTGGAAAGTTATAAAAGGTTACTTTATCATAAAATGCTTTTCGTATTTAAAAGGTCCCAAAATTATATATTTCAAGGATAAGGTGATAATAGTTAGAAATCCACCCATCCAATTGGTTTTTGACATGTTAAGGTCTTATATTTTACAATCTTTTCATTTTATTTAAATCGTTAAATAATGAGGTAATTGTTGCATCATCATGGTGTCATAAATAATTTAATTTATTTAATGTCTAAAGATTATAAAAAATATATCATGATGTAGGAAATATTATTTTATTTCTAATGAATATTTATAGTCAAAATTATTACTTGTATAACCCCATTTAAAAATTGTTTTAGTAAAACAACTCATGTTTGTGACATTTTTATTTTAACATTAAATAAAAAGTTTTTAATGTCATTTTCCTACCAAAGTGGATCCATGGGGTACCCAAGTTGACCAATGGATTTTCTTGGTCGTCTAGGACTCATACAATAGGTGTATGACAAGTTTAAAGGTATTTTCATATTTTTATAATATCATTTTTACCTTAAATTTCACTAATTACCTTTAATCGTGATTAATTAAACTTAAAAGTTACTTTTCACCAAAAATTATTTTAATCTCATTGAACCAAATTTTACTTCCTAATGAAAACCATGTATGTCGGATTTTTGAAAATCAAATCACAGAAGTGGTAATGTTTCATTTAAATAAACAATCAGTTTTTTAACTACCACTTAGTGGTTTCACTATTCATCAAAAAATTGAAGTTTTTCAGAACAATGCCAAAATTTCACCCTAAGCTATAATTGATATTCCGAATTCAAAAATGATGTCTAATTTACAAAATTTCAAACATATAAGTTTCACTAATTAATTTTATAATTAATTCCCGCTGTCACAACAAATAGCGTGTTTTTAAGAAACAATATATATCAAAAGTTTGACAATTGTTTATGTCCAATTTCAATGTTAAATTAATTCTAATGACCATCATTGGATAAAATGGTAAAAATATATTCTAATTACACTTTAAAACCACTCAATATTATAATTTATCACTATAAATTATTTTTATTAAAAAAGTTGTTTTTAAGTATTTTTCACTATTCATAAAAAATTGGAAGTTCTCAGAAAAATACCAAAAATTCAACATAGGCTAATTTTGATATTCCGAATCCAAAAATGAAGTAAATTTTGAAATATAAAATATATATAATTTCAAAAAGTGGGTATTACTATTCATAATGGCTATTTTGATTGGTCGCGGTGTGTTAGAATCTTGAACTTGCGTACAATGCAAGCTATTGCATTATTGAAGGAGAAGCGTATCATGGAAGCTTGGGGTGTTACATTATCCCCTCCTTCAATAAATTGCATCCTCGCAATTTGAAATTGTTCTTAGAAAATAAAATGTTGAAAATAGAAAATACCTTTGTGGAAAACCCACATCGGAAATAAGGTTAATAAAAATCTAACTTTAAAAGAAAGAAAGAGAAGTACAAAGGTCACCCGAGATAGCCCATACTAGGATTCTATGAAAATATGGATATGGAGGAAAAACAAACCATCAAGGTCTGACGGAGAGTCATATAAAACAGGATTAGGAGAAATTTAACTACAATAAAATCACAAACTTGTGATTGGTTAAACGGTCATTGATTCTCCAATTGGAAAAGTTAACCGACAACATTTTTGTTTTAAGTTACCTTTCATAAAGTTGAGGAATTTATTTAGGATATTTACTAAGAACGTAAGGAAATATACTTACTTGTCATGTAGACTTTCATTCTTTAATAAATTTTTACCACAAACCCATCTTTCACTCAAAAAGATAATAGAACTCAAAAATATTATATTTATCCTAATCTTATAAGGTTCAAAATATTAACACATACCATTTAGATTAGGAAAACTATTTTTTAATAACCAGGGACTTCCTATAGGCTAGTGGTAGGTAATAAAGGCCTGTCGCACTATAGTTGTGGGTTCGATTCCTACAGCTTTGTCCGACGTGACGGGTTATCCCCCGACCTACAGGTTGTCCTTTTCCTAAAACTATAGTATTATAATATTCCAAAAATAATCTTCATAAATGTTTTAACCTTAAACAATACTATCCAAAGTTCAACTTAATCCATTCCAACCTTTATAGTTATCCAAAATACCTCCGTCCAGACTTTCTCTAAAAGGTCCTTAAATTCCAAAATCAATTGTAACATTAGATTCCCCAAACAAAGTAAAGTTTCTCTTATTGTCACATACTAAAAATATGATTACCTTCATCATATTAAAACCTTAATGAAAACAACAAGTACTGCAGTACAATCCTTATATATATCACATTATTCTTATAACCAGAATATAATCCTTGTTTCCAAAAGCACCAATACATTAATTATTCCACTTCAACTGTAGTAACAGCATAAGATTTTCCTTGATCCCTTGGCCTTTTCTGAGGTAAGGTTCCCTGACGCTTAGGACATTCATTTTCATAATTCCCCATTTCCCTACAATTGTAGCATTCAACATTGATAGTATCTTTCTTTCCCTTGCAATCATGAGCCTGGTGACATTTTTCTCCACATTTATAACAAACTCTCATTCCTTTCAGGAAAGTACCGGGATGATTCTTCCCACAATTATCACATAATGGAAAATCCTTCTTTCCATTTTTTCCTTTATCTGTCTCTTGTTCCACCATTCTCTTCTTCTCTTGCTTTACTTTATTGTCATAAGATTTAGAGAATTCCTTTTTTGTCTTGATAGAACATGAGACAATATCTTCGTACGTTGAGAATGATTGTGATGCTAAAGCTCGACGGAGAAATGGTTTTAACCCATCAAAGAAATGATCAATCTTACTTATTGGGTTACGTATATAATTTGTTACATGCCTTGCTAACCTTGTAAAGTTAGCCTCATACTTTGCGACATTCTCATCCTCCTTTTGTCTCAGACTCAGAAATTGTCTTTCCATATCCGCTCGATGGTCATGAGGAAAGTATTTTTATAATAAAATCTCTTTGAACTCCCTCCATTCCATATTCTATACTTCATCATATTCCTTTGTATTTTGAATCAACGACCACCATTGATCAGCATCTCCAGTGAGGCGGTAAACTTCCATGATGACCTTCTCCCTTTCGCTACTCCCCAAGGAGTGGAATATTTTCTCTAAGGAGTTTATCCATTTCTTAGCTACTAATGGATTTGTACCCCCATTAAATATTTATGGTTTTTGCCTCATGAAGCAGTCTAACATTGATCCTCCACATTGCAGATCAGGGTGCTCCATACAAGTAAGGTTATTATTCATAACCTGAGTGAGTTGTCCCAGTATAGTGATAAGTTGATCAGCACCAGTTGTGTCTCCATCTCTACTATAATTATCTTGAGCAGGAGGGAAATCCCTACATGGAGTGTGTGCATTGATACGGTTTTCATTCCTCCCACTAGGCGCCATTTCTAAACAATGGCATAAACTAGATTAGTTTATGAATCAAACTACATAATTCCATACTTGTAAAATACTTAACATAAATTTAACTATTTGTGGATATAATCCATAATCATAAAAATGTTTTATTTGAGGAAGTATATACTCATAACCCTTCATAGTAGTCTTTAAAGAAAATGAGAATTATCCAAATCATATCCCCCGGGAGTGTCGTAACCAAGAGTGCAGCAAGGCCCATTGTTGTGCACCAGTTCCCGTTTGAGTCTAGCTCAAAGTGGTGTTTTCAGGTTTTACCCCTAGGTACATCTGTGCTAGAGCCGCCTCTACCTGCTCGTATCCAGACAGGGATGTATTGCTCAAAAAAATTCACAAAATCTCTATAATACCAAAATTCTAGGAAGTTCTTTTATACTAATCCTCAAAGTCTATCTTAGGGCTATGTTCTCTAATCAGAGTTTATCTAAATCTAGCTTCCAAGGTTAGTACTAAACTGCCTCTGATACCAACTGTAACACCCCGACCCCAGTTATCCAGAGTCGGTGCATTATTGCGTAACATTGGCATAATCACAAAATATCAAGTCTCGAAAGACCGATTAGTTTAGTAGTCTTGGAAACACTAGATACATTCATAAGTCTTACATTACTTCATAAAGTAAAAAATAACTAAAAAACATCTTGTCTTCATATCCCCTCATACTATCCCTGCAGGTCATTCATAATATACCTCATCACATCCTGGAAAAAAATAAAACATTGAAATGGGTGAGCTCAGATGCTCAGTAAGGATAACAATATAGCGTAAGCTTTTATAAATAAAAATAAACATTTAAGGCAATGTATAACTAAAACAAAAGCCTTTTAAACTTGAACTTCAGCATAATATGGAAAAAGTGAAACGAAATAATGCTATTTACTTATTCACATGAATATTCTACTGGTTGAATAATCACATGCAATATCAATAACCACTTTCATAATGATGGAATGCATAATGCCAGACTATCATAACCACGTATCCAAGGCCTCATGCCAAGACTACAAATAAGATTTTGTCAAGGCCTCGTGCCAAGACACTAGTTTGTCTCATGAGACCTACCGATGCATCGAGGAGCTATAGCGGGCTCCACCCATCACTTATTAAGTCCAATGCATTCCTCATATGAACAGGTTTAAACATATCATAAACCATAACATAATTGTATCACATAAAACATGCATAAAGGAAACATAATATTTCCACACTTCAATCACAAGATATCAATACAACACATTGATATAATAAAAACTTTATCAAAACCATTTTCAATACCAAAATAAAAGAAAGGTAAAACATGGTATTTATTTTTCTTTTAAAAAAAGTTATGGCTTATAGAGGAAGCTGAAACTCAAATAATAGTCACAGCGGTGGAGAAGTCATTGTCGCCGCATACATAATAAAAAACATTCCTTTTTTCGTTTAGTAAAAACACTTCGTATAAAAATATTCCTTTTGAATAAAAGTAAAAGTCAAAGGGGGTTTATACACCGTATAAATGAAAGTTGTGTATAAAACAAAATATGCCTCAATGAAAGGAGATTGAGACGAAGTCCTTATAAAGATCATTTTTAAAATAAAATAGATCTATTATGTGTATTTACTATAAGTACACATAAATAAAGTACAAATACAAGATAGGACATAATAATATCATGACATAATTTAGAAGTATGAGTTTGACCCAAAGAACGAAAATTGGGTTAAGAAGTTCCCTTACAAAGATAATTTTTTAAATAAAATAGATCTATTATGTGTATTCACTATAAGTACACATAAAGAAAGTAAAAATACAAGATAGAACATAATAATATCATGACATAATTTTAAAGTAGGATATTAACCCAAAGAACGGAAATTGGGTTAAGAAGTTCCCTTACCTCATGTCCATCTTGACTCGACCATTATTTAACCTCATGAATAATAAACTAGAGTTAATGTATACTTGATTAAGAACCTTTTTCAAGTTCACTATCCCTTTTATATCACTTATTACAATGTTATGAAAATTATGTAGTCATTTAAGGTAATAACGGCCGTTTTGTCGATCTTTGGTACTTGAGTCAACAATAAACTTCTTATAATTACAAGTTGTTTATGTGGTAGAATATCCATTATCTACAGAATTATATTCATGATTTAGATATCATATATATCCTATATATCCATTATATACATGCATTTATAATATTACATAACATTTAGAGGTAAGAAATGAAATGCACCGTTCATGGAGACAGTAAGTCGTACGTACGCATGAACGCTACTTTCATTTCTATTTCATATTTAATAGAATGAAATAATAATTATATAAAGTTATACTATAATTCCAGTATAATATAATATATAATACCATTTACTTCATCCTTTATACATCCTACATATGGTATTAACGATTCAAATCACCTTGAGGGGGCGGTAGTCCGCACTTCCTAAAATGAAAATATCGCGTTTACCCATAGTGGAAACCATAAAGGTATTCCATAAATGAAAAATAAATAAGCTTAAGTAAAAAAGTAAACATATTATATATCATATATAAATATAGTGACATCTTAATGGCCACCTTTGAAGGTGTTATATGAGTGTTGAACAATCATCGTTTTGTGAGGCAGAAATTTTCCATCCACAGAAACAGTATATTCTTTAACCATTAGATGTAGGTGTTTGTAAGTGTAGCTCGAATAATTCTTATAACAACATCCTATTATATTTATGATACTGTTTTTGTTATAAAAGAAATGAATAAAAAGAGTTTAGGGGGTTGGAGAAGCAAAATAAAACATAAGAACACAAGAGAAAACACTACATTTAAAACGGGTAACTCTTTTTGATTTGAGCTCAAAGGCTTCCTTGGGAAGACTTTTGCCCAAAGTGAGGCCTCTAAGAGTAATAGTGGGATGTGGAGAGACAAAATGGTCAGGGGTTGGCTGATCCAAAGTCTTGATAGCTGTGGGTAAGGTGGTAGAGGTGGGGGCCTTTTATAAGAGGAGAGGAGGGGCACTCTTGGAAAGTTATAAAATGTTACTTTATCATAAAATGATTTTAGGATTTAAAAGGTCCCAAAATTATATATTTCGAGGATAAGGTGATAATAGTTCGAAATCCGCCCATCCAATTGGTTTTTTACATGTGCAGGTCTTAGATTTTACATTATCTTTTCATTTTATTTAAATCGTTAAATAATGCGGTAATCGTTGCATCATCATGGTGTCATAAATAATTATATTTATTTAATGTCTAAAAATTATAAAAAAAATATCATGATGTAGGAAATCTTATTATATTTATAATGAATATTTATATTCAAAAATATTACTTGTATAACCCCATTTAAAAATTTTTTTAGTAAAACAACTCATGTTTGTGACATTTTTATTTTAACATTAAATAAAAGGTTTTTAATGTCATTTTCCTACCAAAGTGGCTCCATGGGGTCCCCAAGTTTACCCATGGATTTTTTTGGTCTGAAATGACTCATAAAATATGGGTATAAAAAGTTTAAAGGTATTTTCATATTTTTATAATATCATTTTTACCTTAAATTTCACTAATTACCTTTAATCGTGATTAATTAAACTTAAAAGTTACTATTCACCAAAAATTATTTTAATCTCATTGAACCAAATTTTACTTCCTAATGAAAACCATGTATGTAGGATTTTTTAAAATCAAATCACAGAAGTGGTAATGTTTCATTTAAACGAACAATCAGTTTTTTAACTACCACTTAGTGGTTTCACTATTCATCAAAAAATTGAAGTTTTTCAGAACAATGCCAAAATTTCACCCTAAGATATAATTGATATTCCGAATTAAAAAATGATGTCTATTTTAAAAAATTTCAAACATATAATTTTCATTAATTAATTTTATAATTAATTCCCGCTGTCACAACAAATAGCGTGTTTTTTAGAAACAATATATATCAAAAGATTGACAATTGTTTATGTCCAATTTCAATGTTAAATTAATTATAATAACCACCATTGGATAAAATGGTAAAAATATATTCTAATTTAACTTTAAAACAACTCAATATTATAATTTATCACTATAAATTATTTTTATTAAAAAATTTGTTTTTAAGTATTTTTCACTATTCATAAAAAATTGGAAGTTCTCAGAAAAATACCAAAAATTCAACATAGGATAATTTTGATATTCCGAATCCAAAAATGAAGTCTATTTTGAAATATAAAATATATATAATTTCAAAAATTGGGTATTACTATTCATAATGGCTATTTTGATTGGTCGCGGTGTGTTAGAATCTCGAACTTGTGTACAATGCAAGCTATTGTATTATTAAAGGAGAAGCGTATCGTTGAAGCTTGGGGTGTTACAATGGGTGTGGTGAGAGTGACCCACCTCTGGGTTCATGTTGTGGCAGAAAGTTCCTTTTTGGAAATTAATTTTTACTTAAGTGAGGTCAAGTTGATCTTAGTCCATGAATGGATAGTGTAGAGATGTCCTCCCAAATGGTTTCGACAGTGTGGATAGATGATAGTGTAGGGTAATGCCCCTATGGATATTTGGGCGTGATGTGTTGGAACATGTTAGATGATGTGAAATTTGAGTTGAGTTCTGGTGGTATTTCATCGAAATTGGAGGTGGAAAGTAATCGAAGATGGTGGAGAGAATCATACTGGATAAATGGTTGGTTGAAGACGTGATCAGAGTTTTGGGTTGGAATGACTCAAGTGGTCACTGTTCGGGTGAGTTAGCCCTGGTAGAGAGCTTTGGCATGGGTTTAATTGATTCGGTAGCCAATATGTTTATGTTGTATTTTGATGAATAGTTGTGGAATTAAATCTTTAGAAAATTTGGTTGGAAGGATCATATGTTTTCCATCCAAGTGGTATCGGGTTTGGACACCATTAAAGTTTGGAAAATACAGGAAAATGATGACAAGTGATTTGGGTCATGAGTTATACAAAGGATTGGGATGATGGGGTGTCGATTGGTTCCTCCATGATGATGTGATGATGGGTGTGAAATTTCCATGTGTAGTGAGTCAGGAACTATTGTCAATGTTTTCTCTGTGAAGTTCTATTGGTTGGGTATGGCTGAATTCGATGCATCCTTGATGATTTTTCAGTTCATGTTATGGTTGTGGTGAAGAAGATTTACGGGGAAAGTATATGCCTTTGATCCATGTTCGGTGTGATATTTTATGTGAACCCATAAACATGGAAGATGATAATGGATTGGAAAGCCTAGTGGAATGACCCCAAGTTGTGAAATCTTAGTGATTCTTGGAAGAGAGGCTCGAGGACGAGCCGTTATAAGGTAGGGAGGTTGTAAGATCCTATATTTTTTCTTAAGGTATGTTTTTTTTAAGTTCTTATTTGACATCTTTTTTTGGCTAGATAATCATTTCTATATGTTTGTGTGAAGTCTTGGGGGTGTTCTGGGGGTTCAAGAGATAAAAGAGGAAGAAAAGGGAGTTCTTGGGCATGTTGCACGGTTTGCGCATGGTTAGTGCAAACCGTGCGGGAATCACAGGAAATCGTGCAACCATGGTCAGAGGCTTATGCACGGTTGGTGAAAGATTAAGAAAATAGTGTGGAATCCCCAAGAAATCGTATGAAGGGGTGTTTTTCAAACAGTGGATCACGCACAGTTTGTGCATGGTTTGGAAAACTGTGCTAGTAAAGCATGCAGCCTAGAAACTTTGAGAAAATTAAAAAAATGTCATCCTGGGATTTTAAACCCCAACTCAGGATTCTCCTCCATTATAACCCATGCATCCCTAGTGACAATCTTGGATAAATCAATCTTCCCAAAGGTGGTTATCCTTCATTTCATGGCTATTTGGAGCATTGTTGGTTGCGGATTGAAGCCTTGGGTAAGTCTAACACTCCCCTTGCTTCTCTTTTTCGGATTACAGTTTGTGGTTTCTCCCATCTTCTTCTAAAACCCTAAAATCCTCTTTTTATGTTGGATCCTAGGTTTAGGATTCATGGTATGCTTGAATTAGGATCTAAGAATATGATTAAGAGTGTGTTCATCATTGTAATCAAGGTTATTGGTCTACAAGTATTATCCCATAGTTTTATTTTAGATTTGTGCATGGAATCACGTATTCTTGTTTTTCCCTAATTGTGTTCTTGGTTATCTTGGAGTGTTTGATAAAAATGGGTGGAAAAGTGACCAAATGAAACCCTCATAATCCCCGTGGGGTTTGTAGAGGATGACTCGACCATTTTATGGCCACACATGGGGTACACCACCAATCCCGGACCTAGAGAGCGGTAGGTTTAAGTGAAGGATTGTTGAGTAAAGTGTGAAGACCATGTAGAGAATATTTTAAAAGTAGATTAATTTGTAAATGTAATGATAATAGATATTAATAGGGTGATAAGGAATAAGGGTTTGTTTTTTATGACATTAAAATAGGAAAATTGGGTCTAATGGGATTATGTCAATTGTTTAAAGAAATCTGGTTAGAAATACCTAAGAGGATTAGTGAATATTGAGGGCGGACTCATAATGAGATGATGGAATGGGAAATGGTGAGTATGTTAATGGGATGTATAATGGAATGTGTGAATATATTTAATGGGTTAATACATGGAATTTTGGTACACTTGATGGTTAAATGTAATAAGTGGTCATGCTATGAGATATGAGAAATGTATATGAAATGCATAAGTGGGTAAATGCTTGTGAAATAATAAATGGGATAAACAGTTCAATGTATGGTCATTGATGAATGATGGATAATGTATAGGGGTTGATGAATAAACTTAAAGGTTTAAGGCATGATAATGGGAATTTGGCTAAATAGTTATGAAAAGTAATTGGTAAATGTATTAATGGGTTATGGAATAGTATTGATTCCCATGTTGTTTGTTATGTATTGTGATCTCTAATGGAATTGTTATGCTTGGTTATGTTATGGTATGGTTGTGGTGACTTAATAAATTATCATGTGCACATGGCTTGGTAGATTGGGGTATTTACATGAGGTTCTACGCCCACGGGTCGAGTTAGACTGAGGCTCTAAACTCGACCTTATAAATGCATGGGTTAAGGAAGGGGATGGAGGATCTATTCCCCTAATGGTTTCATTCCACCCGGACTGAGGATTCAAGGTGATGATAATGTGTTGATGTGATATGTTTATCCCTAGTGATATAAGGACTTGACTTATTTTCTCTATGTATAATGATTGATTTCCTTATACCCATGTAGAGATGATGTATATGCCTAACCCAAAGAACATTTGTTAAAAATGGTCTATGTAGTAAAAAATGGTATAAGAAATGGAAATGGGATAAATGATAGTCATTAATTAAATGAAGTTTTTTAACTAATGGAACCTAAATTATCCCTTATTTACTTACCATTTATTTTGTACTTTCATGCACTATCTATTAGACTGGATATTTTGTATACGCCGTTGGTGGTGGCCTATTGAGTTTTGTACTCACACCCTGATCGGGCCACCGTTGGGTACCCAAGTAGATTTATTGGTTGCGGGTTAGGACAAGGGAAATGTCCCTACTCTAAGAAGTTGAGTTGGGCTCAGGGTGTATGTGAAGAAGTATCTGAACTTAGAGTTGGCACCCATTTGGGGGTTTAGATGTTTGTCTTATTTTGAGTTTTGTTCACTTTCCACTACTAGTATGTCATGACATTGTTAATGTTGAATTATTGTTTGTACCTAGTTGGGAGATGCTGACTTGTATGTTTTTTAGTTTCTCATATTATTCCTCTATTTATATTGTGTTCTGCTATGGATTAATCTGGTAAAGAGGGTATAGTCTCCCCACGTGACTCATTGGAACCTCACCACTAGTCAGCAACCTCTAGTGTATGGGGAGGAATGCTTGAGGTCATGTGATGACTTGGCTCAAGGAACCGGTTTAGTGGCTTCTGGGTCAGGGATGTTACAACTTATTTTATAAAGCTTCACCCAAGGGTTAAGTTTTTAATATTTATTATCTAGGTTTTTCTCATGAAATATATATATTGGAACTCAATGATCAAGACATATGTTTCATTTTCAAATATGAATATCCAAATGATTTAATTCCTTCTTCTCTTGGTAATCCTTATGATTTAACCTTCAGTTATGCTTTGAATCGGAACTATGAGACCCCCTTCCTTCTCATGGGTTTGATCATTCTTATGATTTATGTATATTTTATCTTCCTCATGTTTCATGCATATGTATGATTTTAATTTATGTGATGGGTGGGTTTGAAATTATATATCCCTCCAATGCATTGGGTAAAGATTTATACCTCATTATGTGTTATTTATGTGATTAGAGAGTTAATCTAATCCACCTTTGTACTTTTTCCTCTATGTTTATAGGAATAGGGAGTAAACCCGATCCACCATGGTAATTTTTCCACTTTATGATGATGTTTTAGGGAGTGACCTTTGAATTATGATTATGATATCATATTTTATTTCATTGACACATGTTTATTATTCCATGATATTTTGGTTTCATTTCTTAATTACATGTTTCCATGCTTGTGATCATACTCTATGATATCATGGTATTCCTATTAACTCTCATGTTATTCCTTATTTCCATGTTTTTTCAATTACTTTTATTTCTAGTTCACCCTTTTCCTTACGTATTTTACCTAGGTTATCTTATTCAATTTTATAATATCTATGGGTATTAGGAGTACTTTGTGTAGTTTTAAATGAATATATTTTTTATATTTAAGATGATTTACTTATGTATCTAATATTCCAAAGAAAATTGACCTCTCGATTATTATCATGTATTTATTAGGAAAGTATGTTAAGAATAATTAATTGAAGTGTATTTAAGTATGGGGTCACTATATTTTGTATCAAATCATGGTTTAGTATCTTTCTGAGATTTTGATAAGATAACATTAGTTTAAACTTGAGGGATAAGACTAGGGGATAAGCCTAAGTATAGAAGAACATACTAAGATTTTGGTAGAGAAGAGAATATGTGATTTTCTTTGAAATTATATCCCAATATGTATACTATCAAGTGGGTGCAGTCTCTATCATAGTTATACCTAGGGGTAATAACCCTGAAGAGGGTGTGTTTGGTATTAAATCAATAGTGACCTAGAGAAAGATAAAGAGATCTAACTGCACACATGGATAGACACTCCAATGGGATATGATTTGGTTAATAATATTCTCTTTACAAACCATTTAAAGGATTTGAATGTTTTTCATTATTTAACTTGATTGAGTTAGAAAACCTAATAGGAAAATAACCATTGATAACGTATATTGAAACTTATATATTCATAAGTTAGGTTATACACACCATGTATGATTTACTTATTCTAATTTTATGGTTTATATTTTATACATGTATTAATAAAAGTATTCTATAGTATCCCCCATTTTTATCACATAAACTTTCATTACATTTTACAAAACTGAGGATCTTTAAGGTTTAGTGTCTTGGAAACCAGGAACTTAAAACATGAAAACATAAAACATTCTTGTTAAACACTTGAAAGGCTTCTCCTCATGTTCATCCTAGGTTCATTACTACATCTTAAACCTGGGGACATACATCAAAAGAAAGGGTGAGCAGAAGGCCCAGTAAAGGAAACAAGGGGAAACATTTAACATGTGAACTTGGGATACATCAATAATGTCATGAAAAGAACTTTAAGGCATGAGAAAGAAATCAAGAGATATATCATAATAAAAATAACATTTTTCATAACTTGAAGATGTGGCTAAAACATTTAATATTGAAAATCATTTCGTTTCACCAAGGTCCATCCCCAAGGTGTCATTAAAAATTACTAAGGTTATTCACCAAGGTATGAGTCTAAAAGGTCATCTCTAGAGATTAAGTCTTTACCCAATGCATTAGAGCGCTATCTGGGCGCACCCTTGACATGTCTTTATTATCATGTGATCCACATATATCATCATCAATTATTTCATAAACAACCCATATAGAATAAAAGAAATGGGTTTCATTTCATAATCATAACATTTTAAAAACTGCTTTAAAGACACGATCTTTATGTCACTTTAAACCCACGGAAAAGGAAAAGCGGGTTTCATGTATGTAAATCCCAGAATTTAAAATAGAAAATTTTGATATATATTTGAATACCCCTGTAGAAATAAGATCTTTGAGTATTCACTTAATAACATAAAATAGTTTTGAGATAAAGAGGGAGTCATTTTGAGACGAAAACTATGCATCATAACGTCTATGATACATGGTTTTAGAAAACATTGAAAAGAGAGGGGACATGGGTCACCCACTCAAAAATGATACATAAAACAGTAGGGGAACAGAATATATAGTATTTAAGAACATGGTAATGAAATTTGAATGATATACCATATGAAATGAAGAACTTGAAAGGAAGAGAAAAATAAGATTTCTCTTATGAGAATTCAGCAGCCTAACGGCATCACTTAAAACTTCCAAAAATGGATTGACGAGATCAAATAGGGTCTCTCATCATATGAACATAAATGATCGGTATGATAGATATAGAGATCATACCCCAACATAATAAAAAGGAACTTGAAAGACTTGACATGAAAGTAGATCTTGAAAATGAGAAGGGTGAAAGAACCCCTTAGAAATTCGGCAGCCTAACAGCGCCACTTAAACTTCAACAAAAATGAATTGATGAGATCAAATAGTTTCTCTCATCATATGAAAATAAAATATCAGTATGATAGATTTAGAGATCATACCCCAACATAATAAAAAGTAACTTTCAATACTTGACATGGAATTAGAACTTTGAAAAAGGAGAAAGGTGAATGAACCACTTAAAAATTCAGCAGCCTAACGGCGCCACTTAAAACATCATAAAACGAAATAATGAGAGTAAGAGGGGATATATCAATATATGAACATGAAAAGGGAAGTAAGAGGAGTATAAAAGAACATAATTTAACATAATAACATTTAGCATAAAAGAAATTACATAAAAGATATTTCTTGAAAAGAAAGAGAGAGGTCGGATCCCTTACCTTAAAACGTAACTCTTAAAACTCAAAGGTTGGGACCTTGAGGGCTTGGGGGCACCTTGGGAGGACCCCTTGGGAGGTAAGGAGACCAGAACTTCGTTGATAATGATTTTGGAGTCCAAAGGATGAGATAATGGCTTGGTATTTATAGGGAAAGTGAGGGGACAAGGAATTAATGGCCAAGGGACACCTCAAAAGTGGTTTTCTCAAAACCATGTGCTCTCCCATGATATTTCCCATGAAGTTAGGCCACATGGGGCCCCCAATACAATAATTCATCACCTTTGGTCGACCAACCCTTAAAATATCTCATGACATCATCATGACACAGTTATGATGTCATTAAACATACCGAAACCCTAAAACGGTATTTTTACTATTCACTGAAAATTCAACTTTCTCAGAAAAATCCAAAAATTTCACCTTAACCAAATATCAAAGCTCTGATTTCAAAAATGAACTCCATTTTATAAAAATAATTTTCTAAATATTTTTAATTTATTTTTTAAATAAATACACTATTCACCGAAAATTCATTTTTTTCAGAAAAATCCCCAAAAATTACCTTAACATAATATCGATGCTCTGAGTTCAAAAATGAAACCCATTTTATAAAAATAATTTTCTAAATTTTTTTAATTTAATTTTTAATTAAAAAACACTATTCACCCGAAAAAACTAATACTTGAATAATAATTTATGAAACCGTTATTTAACCATTTTATTGAATCACATTACTTAATCAAGGTGCCAAGATTATATTAATACTTTCATTAAGTGAGATTACTAATCCATTTGGTCACATTACTAATCCTAAGCATAAAATTACTATTCATAATTTACTATTCATCAAAAATCAAGTTGATCTTATTAGACTCTAAATTTCGTACTGAACATAATTGTAGAAGACCATTTTTTAAAAATCATTACACATTTTTAATTATTTAAGGTTTACCTAAACATTTTTAAAATATCCTTTTTCTAAAATTCATCAAAAATATGCATACTATATTTATCCGGACATTTGAAAATTCATAAACTTCATCATAAGAAGAAATCCCAATTTTTATTTAAAACAAAGGATTGCACAAGGAAGTTACGGTCTCCTTACATAGCCCCTTATCACACCAGCATAGGACCTAAGTGTAAGGTGTGCTAAGGTGAGAGAATCTGAGGGAGGCTCGGCTAACATCGCACGAGTAGTAATTTCTATCAGTTTGAAATTCTCGCAAAGGGGAATCCGTTCTAGCTTTACACGATGAAGTTCGGCTTGGGTTTGGTCCAGAGCAAAGCCCAGTGGTGCTACCTCCTTCCCAAGTTCTGTTAGATGGGCTTCGATCGGTCCAAGACTACTGGGTGAGGCCATCGAATCTTCTTTCTATAATAATTAACCAAGATTACTTGTATTTAGAGACAATAATCAAAACGTTTAGTTTCCAGCGGTCATATTTACCAATGGTCATATACCAGCCAAAACCCAATGGTCTCATTTTAATTATACTCATGTTATCAAATGAAACATTTTTATTGAGTATAAAAATAAAATAACACATAAAATTAGGAAACAAGATTTATTCCAAATTTCGGGTCGTTACAATCTTCCCCCCTTAAGAAATTGCGTCCTCGCAATTTTTAAAATTGGGTTTTGAAATTTCATTGAAAGTCCCACATCGGAAAAGGAGTCAGTAAAACTATTACTTTAAAAGAAGGAAATGGAAGTACAAAGGTCACCCGAGTTAACCCACACTAGGATTCCATGTAGGAAAACATGGACTTGGAGGAGAAAACAAAGGGTCAAGTTCTGAGGGAGAGTGATAGAAAACATGATTAGGAGAAAGTTAACCATAAGAAAATCCCAAACTTATGATGTGTGTAAACAGTCTTTGATAACCTAGTAGGAAATGTAAACCAACAACGTTTTTGTTTTGCGTTCCTTTTCATAATTTTGAGGAATTCATTTACAACATAGAACAAAACATAAGGAAATATACCAACCTTCAAGTAGAGTTTAATCCTTTAATAATTTTCTACCAAAACTAATCTTTTCTCCAAACGATGAACATTAAAAAACACTTGGTCTCATCAAAACACAAGAATCATCTTCTTGAGAGTCACGTAATCCACAAAAAATTAACTATCAATTTCTTCTATCTTTAAACATTGTCCCAAAAACAAAAAGGGTAAGATAAAACAACTCTTCAAAAAGAAAGAATCCCATAGGAAGGTAAACTACTTTTAATTCTTCAAAGTTCCACGGTACTACCCAGAGTTCATCATAGACCATTTCATAAATAACTATCCTTAAAATTCCTCAAAATAACCCAAACTAATATTGAAACCCAAATACAAGAGGGATTTGATAACATAGTCTTCCAAAATAAACTTCATTGTTCATCTCCAAACAACATCAACCACTCCTAACATCTTATAACAAAAGTATCTAACCTAAACATATTTTACCCAAGATAGGTTAATCATTCCCATAAGTAACCTAAATTACTATAAGTCCACCTTAAATTCATCAATTCTATAAGTGAACCTTACTCCTCAATGAAAATATTGTAGTAATCTATTTACCTCGATCATATAGGGTCCCCAAAATAGTGAATGTCTTCCAAAATAATAATAATCTTTTAATACCCTAATCATCTCTGTCATATTAATAAGGAAATCGTCGCATTTCCTATCACATTGGTTGTTGGGACATGTTCTTCCATTTCTCACCATTAACTAAGAAGAGAAAGTATAATTAGAGGCTTAAATACTTAACCAATAATCATGAAAATGAGCTTAAAGCATATAAGGATAACTTGTAGAAGAAAAGTATACCCTAACTTCTTATCCCCTAGGTTTCAAACTAGGTTATCCATGATCATATATTCTTATGTGAATCTTTATTTTGTTTTATCCTTGTTCCTTTAATAATGGTTCATACTAACCTTATGAATTTACCAAAGCATATCCCCCGGGAGTGTCATAACCAAGAGTGCAGCAAGGCCCATTGTCGTGTACCAGTTCCCATTCGAGTCTAGCTCAAAGCGGTGTTTTTAGGTTTTACCCCTATGTACATCTGTGCCAGAGCCACCTCTACCTGCTCGTATCCAGACGGGGATGTATTTGCTTGGAAACCCCTTACTCAATACTCACCAAAATACCAGGAATATTTCCTATATATAAACTTTTCTATAGGATTCTTCCTAAAGTTTTCATATCCTAATTTCCACAAATAACTAAACCATCCTCCGATACCAAATATAGCATCCCGCCTTTTTATCACATAAACTTTCATTACATTTTACAAAACTGAGGATCTTTAAGGTTTAGTGTCTTGGAAACCAGGAACTTAAAACATGAAAACATAAAACATTCTTGTTAAACACTTGAAAGGATTCTCCTCATGTTCATCCTAGGTTCATTACTGCATCTCAAACCTTGGGACATACATCAAAAGAAAGGGTGAGCAGAAGGCCCAGTAAGGGAAACAAGGGGAAACATTTAACATGTGAACTTGAGATACATCAACAATGTCATGAAAAGAACTTTAAGGCATGATAAAGAAATCAAGAGATATATCATAATAAAAATAACATTTTTCATAACTTGAAGATTTGGCTACAACATTTAATATTGACAATCATTTCGTTTCACCAAGGTCCATCTCCAAGGTGTCATTAAAAATTACCAAGGTTATTCACCAAGGTATCAGTCTAAAAGGTCATCTCTAGAGATTAAGTCTTTACCCAATGCATTAGAGCGCTATTTGGGCGTACCCTTGACATGTATTTATTATCATGTGAGCCACATATATCATCATCAGTAATTTCATAAACAACCCATATAGAATAAAATAAATGGGTTTCATTTCATAATCATAACATTTTAAAAACTGCTTTAAAGACATGATCTTTATGTCACTTTAAACCCACGGAAAAGGGAAAGCGGGTTTCATGTATGTAAATCCCAGAATTTAAAATAGAACATTTGATATATATTTGAATACCCCTATAGAAATAAGAGCTTTGAGTATTCACTTAATAACATAAAATGGTTTTGAGATAAAGAGGGAGGCATTTTGAGACGAAAACTATGCAGCATAATGTCTACGATACATGGTTTTAGAAAACATTGAAAAGAGAGGGGAAATGGGTCACCCACTCAAAAATGATACATAAAACAGTAGTGGAATATAATATATAGTATTTAAGATCATGTTAATGAAATTTTAATGATATACCATATAAAACGAAGAACTTGAAAGGAAGACAAAAATAAGATTTCTCTCATGAGAATTCGGCAGCCTAACGGCATCTCTTAAAACTTCCAAAAATGGATTGACGAGATAAAATAGGGTCGCTCATAATATGAACATAAATGATCAGTATGATAGATATAGAGATAATACCCCAACATATTAAAAAGGAACTTGAAAGACTTGACATTAAAGTAGATCTTGAAAACGAGAAGGGTGAAAGAACCCCTTAGAAATTCGGCAGCCTAATGGCGCCACTTAAACTTCAACAAAAATGAATTGATGAGATCAAATAGGTTCTCTCATCATAGGAACATAAAATATCAGTATGATAGATTTAGAGATCATACCCCAACATAATAAAAAGTAACTTTCCATACTTGACATGGAATTAGAACTTTGAAAAAGGAGAAAGGTGAAAGAACCACTTAAAAATTCAGCAGCCTAACGGCGTCACTTATAACTTCATAAAACGAAATAATGAGAGTAAGAGGGGATCTATCATTATATGAACATGAAAAGGGAATTAATAGGATTATAAAAGAACATCCTTAACAAGGATAATAAAATAAATTTCATAAAAGAGATTTCTTGAAAAGAAAGAGAGAGGTCGGATCCCTTACCTTAAAACGTAACTCTTAAAACTCAAAGGTTGGGACCTTGAGGGCTTGGGGGGCACCTTGGGAGGACCCCTTGGGAGGTAAGGAGACCATAACTTCTTTGATAATGATTTTGGAGTCCAAAGGATGAGATAATGGCTTGGTATTTATAGGGAAAGTGAGGGGACAAGGCATTAATGGCCAAGGGACACCTCAAAAGTGGTTTTCTCAAAACCATGTGCTCTCCCGTGATATTTCCCATGAAGTTAGGCCACATGGGGCCCCCAATACAATAGTCCATCACCTTTGGTCGACCAAACCTTAAAATATCTCATGACATCATCATGACACAGTTATGATGTCATTAAACATACTGAAACCCTAAAACGGTATTTTTACTATTCACTGAAAATTCAACTTTCTCAGAAAAATCCCAAAATTTCACCTTAACCAAATATCAATGCTCTGATTTCAAAAATAAACTCCATTTTATAAAAATAATTTCCTAAATATTTTTAATTTATTTTTTAAATAAATACACTATTCACTGAAAATTCATTTTTTTCAGAAAAATCCCCAAAAATTACCTTAACATAATATCAATGCTCTGAGTTCAAAAATGAAATCCATTTTATAAAAATAATTTTTTAAATATTTTTAATTTAATTTTTAATTAAAAAACATTATTCACCCGAAAAAACTAATACTTGAATAATAATTTATGAAAACGTTATTTAACCATTTTATTGAATCACATTACTTAATCAAGGTGCCAAGATTATATTAATACTTTCATTAAGTGAGATTACTAATCCATTTGGTCACATTACTAATCCTAAGCATAAAATTACTATTCATAATTTACTATTCATCAAAAATGAAGTTGATCTTATTAGACTCTAAATTTCGTACTGAACATAATTGTAGAAGACCATTTTTTAAAAAACATTACACATTTTTAATTATTTAAGGTTTAACTAAACATTTTTAAAATATCCTTTTTCTAAAATTCATCAAAAATATGCATACTATATTTATCCGGACATTTGAAAATTCATAAACTTCATCATAAGTAGAAATACCAATTTTTATTTAAAACAAAGGATTACACAAGGAAGTTACGGTCTCCTTACATATCCCCTTATCACACCAGCATAGGACCTAAGTGTAAGGTGTGCTAAGGTGAGAGAATCTGAGGGAGGCTCGGCTAACATCACACGAGTAGTAATTTCTATCAGTTTGAACTTCTCGCAAAGGCGATTCCGTTCTAGCTTTACACGATGAAGTTCGGCTTGGGTTTGGTCCAGAGCAAAGCCCAGTGGTGCTACTTCCTTCCCAAGTTCTGTTAGATGGGCTTCGATCGGTCCAAGACTACTAGGTGAGGCCATCGAATCTTCTTTCTATAATAATTAACCAAGATTACTTGTATTTAGAGACAATAATCAAAATGTTTAGTTTCCAGTGGTCATATTGACCAATGGTCATATACCAGTCAAAACCCAACGGTCTCATTTTAATTATAATCATGTTATCAAATGAAACATTTTTGTTGAGTATAAAAATAAAATAACACATAAAATTAGGAAACAAGATTTATTCCAAATTTCGGGTCGTTACATATTCTCATCCCTAACTATCCTTTATTTAAGAAAATGATGGGACATAGGAGGAATCATGTTAATGACATATTCAATGTGGAATGTGATGAATACCCTAAAAAATTCCTAACATGATGGTATCAAGATATGATAACCTCATGGAAGTACTGGAACAATTAACTCAAGTTATGAATAATAATATGAATCACATGGAACACCCAATGAGACATAAAGTAGTAGTTTAGTTCATTAGGCATAATAGACGTCATTATTTTAGTGGATATTCTAATCACATAATTATTGAACAATGTGTTAAATTCATTGAGAATATACTACATATCCTTAAATACTCTAAGAAAGAGAATATTATTTTATATGTATATCACCTTGGGGGATAAGATGACCAGTGGTGGACACTAATCAAAAATACAATGCCCATGGAAGACATAGAATATATAGAGAGGGATGAATTCAAGAAGTAATTTATCAATAAATATTTCCCTCACACTCTCTATCTTGAAATGAAGAGGGGGTTCCTGACACTCAAGAAAAAAGAGGATGAATCAATTAGTTATTATCAGGAGAACTTCACAAATATTGCACAATACACCTCTAATGTTGTTATTAAAAATGAAAGTAGTATTAAAAGATTATCTAGTAGGATAAAGTTGAGTCTATAGATATATTTAGAAATATGAGACTTTGAAAATTATGAATAAGTTTTTTGATACGATATCAAATACAAGATAGAAATAAGTGATTCTTAGTGGTCGCATAGAAATGGAAATAAGTAGTGTAGAATGGATTTTAACTCTAGGGGATCATCAAATAAAACTCATAATGGAAATAAAATTTAACACCCCACATGTCAAAAGTAAATAAATAAGTATCCTAGAAATTGTCTCAAGTGGACCAGAAAATGTTTCAAGTTTGGAAAGGAGGGACATCAAGATGATTTATATATAAGTGAGCAGAACAAGACCACTAGTGTGATTGAAGATAAGAATTATAGATAAATCCTCAGCCTGTTTCTCATTATTTCATCTATAGGGAACATAGACACCATGAAAACCAATACACTGAGCCAATGATTATTTAATATAACCAATGAAAATGACCCCCAAGGTCAAGAGAGAAAGGGTAGGAATATTTTACTACTACTATAGAGGTTGAACAAGAAAAATGTGTTGTGATAAGTACACTATTTATTAATTAAATAATCAAGAATTTACTATTTGATTTTGGTTCTACACACTCTTATATATCATGCATGTTTAGAATAATTATTCAAATACCATCACAAAACAAGGTGGTTAAGCTATCAGTGAAAACTTCTAGTGGATTAATTTTTGAATCTTGTGTACATAACTCTTCCTTAGTTGATATTTGTGGGATGAATCTCCCAGAAAACCTTATAATAATCTCTTTAAGAGGATTTGACACTATACTAGGAATGGATTGGTTTTCTCTATATAGATCCCACATAAAATGGTGGGAGAAGGAAATCAATTTACATATACTAAATTACCCTATGATTATATACAAGTGTAAGGAGTTGGATGACTCTCCTTTAGGAACTTCTTCAAAAGCATAGATATTTTTTCCTTATGAGTAATCATATCTAGTTAAAATAATTGAAACAAAGGAGAATAAAACTCTTGAATAAATTCTCATTGTAAGGTATTATACATATATATTCCCCAAATAATTTTATAGTCTTACTCCTGATAGAGAAGTTAATTTTTTAATTAAACTATACCTGAATCTCTACTGATATCCAAGACTCCATACAAAATGGACCCCATTGAATTAGATTAACTGAAGAATAAATTACATGAAAATATATAAATGGGTTTCATATGACTGAGTGTTTCACCATGGGGTTCCCTAGTTCTATTTTTCAAAAATGAGGATAGGTTGATGTGTATATGTATTGATTTTCATGAACTCGATAAGATCATGATAAAGAAAAGGTATCCTCTTCCACGAATTGATGGATTTTTCAATTAGTTATACGGATCTCAATACTTCTTTAAATTGGACCTTTAATTAGGATATCATCATTTGAAGGTGAAGAAAGAATATTTTACTAATACTTTCTTCATACAAGGTATGAGAACTACAAATTCATAATCATGGAATTTAGAAACATGAATGATCTTGCGGTCCTCATGGACTTAATGAATAGAGTATTTAGAGATTACCTTGATAAATTTGTGTTAGTCTTAATAAAAAATATTTTTATATACTCTAATATAAATTAGTAACACAATTATCATTTTAGTATTATACTAAAGACATTAAGGAGGTAGAAGTTATACACAAAATATTTTAAAAGTCGGTTCATGATAGATCAAGTATTATTTTTAGGGAATATTATCACATGTAAATGGATATATATATAGACCCTTAAAAGAATAAAGTGATTGAGAAATATACTAGAATAATATCTATAATATATTTATATAGTTTCTTCATATTATATGGGTACTATCAGTGATTTTTGAGAAATTTTTCATGATTGTCAAACCCACTAACCAAGCTAACAAGGAAGGGAGTGAAATATGTATGGATAGATGAATGTGAAGATAGATTCATGGATTTTTAGAAGAGGATAATTATTAAAAATGTACTTACCCTTCACACAAGTGGGGAAGGATTTTTGATTTAAAGTTATGTATCAAAAAAGTGCTTGGGGTGTGTACTCATGTAGAATAAAAAAGTGATAGCCTGTTCCTCAAGACAATTAAATGTGATTGAGAAAAAATATCTAATGCATTATCTATATTTGGTTGTAGTAATATTTTCATTGAAAATATAGATGAATCATCTCTATGAAGTGAAGTTTGATATGTATATGGATCACGAGATCCTGAAATATATATTCACACAAAAGGAGGTCAACATGCGCCAATAAATATAGTTAGCGATGATCAAGGATTATGGATGCTCAATCCACTACCATCCATGGAAAAAATGTAATATTATATAATTAAAAAGGATCATGTAACCTTATCTATGATGAGTATTGAGAATAATCTAGTCTTATTAGACATGAAAAGGATATACATGGGAGTCATGAAGAAATGAAGATAATCCTACCTTTCTAAAATTATTTCTAAATCATAACTAATTGAGAATATTAATAAATATCAGAGGGATTAGATGGATATATATAAGAAGGTGGATTTCATAAGGAATAGAAAACCCTATGAGTATAATATTTATGAATATAGAGTTATGATGTTTGTGAAACAACTTTGTGTTCCATAAAATTTGGAGATAAAAAAGAAGCTACTGAATGATGCTCATATCTCTACATTCTTCATTCACCTAGAAATATGAAAGTCTATAGAGATCTATAAAAACATTATTGGTTGGAAATTATGAATAAGTATATTTCAGAATATACATTAAAGTTTCTGGTGTGTTAGTGGGTGAATATTGAGAGGTAAAAATATATATGGATGATACAACTATTTCTCATACCTATATAGAAATGGGAAAACATCACCATGTATTTTGTCATGGGTATTATAAATACATTATATAGGAACAATTCTATATGGGGTTTTGTGACCATATTACAAATAATTCTTATGACATTTCTATTTGAGAGGACTTCTCACTCGATTAACTTTTAAGGACATACATTATAGAATTAATAAGGGAGAATAGAAAACTAATGTTGATTGTATCTGATCAGGATCTGAGTTTCACTTCAAAGTTATGGAAGATCCTTTAGCATGATTTAAACATGGAATTGAAATTTAGTACAACATATCACCCCTGTATTGATGTCAAATCTAAACAAACTATCTAGACACTTGAGGATTTGTTGAGATCTTACTCTATGGTATTTAAGGGAGGTTGGGACCAACATATTCCATTGTTCAAGTTCTCATATAACAACAGTTTCCACTTGATCATTCAAATGGCCCCATATGAACCCATATATGGGAAGAAATATAGAATACCTTCATGTTGGGTTGAATTTTGTGAATGAAAGTTACTAGGGCCTGATATTGTTGAAGAAATGGTAAAAATGTCAATAATACTCAACAAAATATCAGAATAGAGAAAAGTAGACAGAATAGTTATATTGATAACCATTCATGAGACTTGAAATTTAATGCTGTTGAAAATTTTTTCCTCTACATATATCTATTGAATATATTCATGAATTTTGGGAATAAGGGGAAGCTAATTCCAAGATACATTGGGCCCTTTTAGATTTTTGAACATATCAGATATATGGAGTACTAGATAGTGCTCCCAAAAAACCTGTTTAAAGTAACTAATGTGTTCCATGTATCCCTCTTGAGGAAGTACATACTAGATTCATATCTTTTACTAAATCATGAGGTGGTAGAGTTGGAGAATATACTCTCTTACGAGGAGCATCCAGTGAAGTTCTTGGACCACAGAGACACATTTTTTCACAATAAGAAAACTCACTTAGTCAAGGTACTTTGGAAAAATATTAGGTATGATGAATCTACATGGGAACCAAGTAAGATAATGAAATATGAGTACCCAGATTATTTTACACCCTATTGTATGGAATGAAATTTCATTGGAAGAATTTCTTAAGGGGGGAATAATGTAATGACCCTAAATTTATATATATAAATTTCCCATCTAAATATATATGTGATTTATATTGGGTAATATAGAAAATAAAAACTTACATCAATGTATATTTTATTTGGAACATAATATATTAATATTATTACCTTTGGGATAAAAAAACTTTGGTAAATAAATAATGTAGATATATTTCATGATTTAAAATTCATTTTTTTTAAATATTTTTAGTGTGTTTTAAGCACTTATATATAAAAATAATTTTTATAAAATATATAAGTTTAAAATAATATAATAAAATTAATTTTTGATTCATTATGTTAAAGAGATCATAGTATTAATTTTTGGGATTTTTCTAAAATTATTGATTTTTAGATGAATAGTGAAAAATACAGAATTGTAAAAATAGTGACATATATTGCCTTATATAAGAGACATTTAGAATTTCATAAAAACTTTTCATTGATTTAAGGAATGATTTTTGTCATTTTAAAGATATTATTTCATATTTATGAAACTAATTTTTAACCTTATAAAACAAAAGTAATATTTTAATTCTAATAAAAGATTGGTCTTTTCATTTAATTAAACATTATTTTGATAAATTTATTTTTTAAATTTATTTTAATTAAAAATAACATTTAATTGTTTTATAATAAACCAATTTATGTCTTTAAAATCATAAACACTAATAATCTTATCCCACGTTTTAATTTTAATCTTAAAACGGACTTTTTCTAAGAAATGGTTTATACGCGTCATGTGTGCTAATACTAAAATTAATTTATATAAATATTAGAATTTTTATTTTATAAAATAATTTCCATATTTTAAATCATAATTTTAGAATTATTAATTAATTTTAATTTTAATTTTTTCCATTAAAATTATTTTCCAAGGTTGAAATTGGATTTAACACGGTAAAGGTAAATTAGGGTAAAAGTGATTTAACATAGTAAAAGTGGTAAAAATGTAGAAAACATGTGTGATATTGGATGGTGGATATAGAATAATACTTATTAATTTATCCATATAATTTTTTCCCTTTTTTGGAGTCTTTTTCCTTGAATAATGGAGTGGTATTATTGAGAAATAATGAGTTTTTACGAAAGTTGCATTTTCTTCACTTATAAAAGGAGACCAGTTCCTCTCAATTTATCCACCCATTAAAAAACCTTGGATCAACCAAAACTATACGCTAGTCTCTCCTAAAACCCTAACCATGTATTTGAATCTTTGGTATTACCAAAAGATCAAGCTAAGGAGTTACCCAAGGGAGAGGTAATACTCCCAACCCAACTTTTCTACGTTCTTTTATTATTCTACACCCCTAAAGTCCCTTTTATCCATTAAGGTATTATAACACCAGAATTTTTACTATTCTAAAGTGTTAATATACTAAGTTATTATACATTTTATACTTTCCTCCAAAATCATTAATAAAAAAGGGAAACTTCATTATGTGTGTGTGCGGACTACCGCCTCCATGAATGACTTGTTCAATTTTCTTCACCACCTTAAATTCTAGGTTAAAAAATTTATTTAATTAAAAAATATTATATTTTTTCACTATTAATATTCATTAATAATAATATTTTTAATTCTATATGTTATATCAACAATAAACTATCATAGTAACTATAACTAACTTAAATGGACTTACCAAGTTACCTTTCATAATTTTGATCTATTTTGGGATAACATTTGAAACTATATAAGTATTGTAATAATGAAATAATAAAGGACATAAACATCCACAATTCTATAGATCATGAAGTTATTTTACAATGCCTTTTTTCATGTTCAAAAAATTGAAAGTGTTATGATGAAATTTACTGAACAACACTAAGAAACCAACGTAAGAGAAAACTAAACTAAAATAAGTAACAAAAGATAATAGAAGGACCTTATTTAATTAAATATATATGAATAATGTTATAAGTTATATATATAATTAAAAAAATTAATTATTAATTATGTTAAGTAAAAGTTCATAGCCCTTTCAAACACTAGGTAAGGGTTTTATCTCAAAACTTCCTTCTTTGAGACGCATGTTCTTTTATGCACCTAATTTAATTTAGATGATGTGTATACTACCAATTTGATATATAATGTGACACACCAAGACATTAAAATATTTTCCTTTTATAAAAAATATAATTTTTTTTATCATTATTTATACACAAAGTTAAGCTTATGCTATACAAAATATTGAATTAGCTTGTGTTACACGCAAGATCAAGTTTTACCACCTTTTAATGGTGCACTTATTTTAAAACTAAATTTTGACACCATTATAAGTTATATTTTTCAAAATAAAAATCATTTTTAAATTTATAATTTCAAATTTGTCTTAGGATGAATTTTTTGTATTTTTCTCTGAAGTTTTATTTTTTGATGAATAGTGAAAAATACTGCATTTTAGTTAAAAATGATCTTTTCATTTAAATAATTATTAATGAAAAATTATTTTTTAAATTGGTCTTTGAATTAAAAATAGATAAATTATAAATATATTAATTCAATTTAGGTAATTTGAATCATTTTTATATTAAAATTTGATATAAAAACTTATTGAACTTTTGAACATTTTAACTTTAAAAACTCACTTTCTCAAACGTCTGTAAGATTAGCATTAATCTAAATTTTCTCACTTATGTGATTTGAATTTTGAAAAATGGAAATACATGGTTTTAATAAGTGTAGTGTTTTTTGTCTAATAATATCAACTTAATTTTTGACCCAAAATATTAATGAAAGTGATTAAAATTAATTATGATGATTAAGGTAAGATTAAGCTTAATAAGGGGCTAAACCTTAATCTTAAAGACCAAAATGACCTGGAAACTTTTCCAAAATCTGTTTTATACTCATAATTCAACCATATACCCAAATTTTTTTAATTTTATGTGTTATTGGATTATTATTAAATGGAAGTTCCCTATATAAAAGGTCAAGTAATGAAAAAGACGAAAGGGGACTTTTCTTACCTTTAACATTTATAAAATTTTGATATATGTAAAAGACATCATATTTTTATCTAGAAATATCCTTTTGAAATATAAATGGGATATTTTTATCATAATAATTTATCAGTAATTTTTAGATATGATTTAGTTGCTTAAAATATTTAAGAAACACCAACGTAGTGATTATTTTGTTAATAATTAACTAAAATAAATGATACTATAAATATTAAAAGTGAGGTATATTGATTGAATTACTATATTTAATTATTATTTTAGAATACTATATCATGTTACATATCTTTAAACTTAATATATTTTAATTAAAATATTTTTTTTATATTTTAAAATTAAAATTAAATAAATAATGCCAAAATTGACATTATTGTTATTTTATAATAAATGATATTTTATTAAATGATTTAAAATTAATAAAAAATTTATATTCTACCAATTGATTTTTAATTGTTAATAAATATTAAATATGTTATATTAATGTTCCAATTTATCTTTTATAATTAACATATTGACCCATATATTGTAAAAACATTGTTAACACGGTCTGGGTTTAAGCGATGTTTAGCACGTCACATACGCTTGTTTTAAAATTAATTTCCAAAAAACATGGGATTTTTATTTTATAAATTATATATCATAATAATAATTTAGTTTCTCTTTATTTTCTAATAAATCTAAATTTATTTTATTCTTAATGGTTAAATTACATAGGTTGGAAAACTAGATGCTTTAATAAAAACAAAAATGATAAAATTGGGGAATCTTAGAAGTTAAGGAACCATATTATTAAAATACAAATATTTTTTGTGGTGGAGGTTTTCATCAACCATTATTACCCCTTAATCCATTATTTGACCATTTTTTTGGGCACTTTAGGTACGTTAGAACTCCCATTAATGAATACCTTTTGGTATTTACAAGAGTGTCACTCCCCCTCCATTGTAAAAAAAAGAAAGAAAACTACCCCTTATTCACGCCTCTCAATCCACTTCAGCTTAACCAATCTTTGCCAAAATATCTCCTCAACGTCCCTCATCTCAACCTATTAGCCTCACCTTGGTCAGAAAGCTATCGAAGGAATCTTTTTGCTACAAACCAAAAGAAGTTACCTGATTAAGATGAGGATAAAGACCACACAACAAAAAGGAAGGTTAAGTTAAGGGAATTTCATCTCAATTTACATTCTATTGAGACTTATTTTTTATTATTCACTAATTCACATTTATTTTTTGTATATACTGTCTTTTGAAATGTTATATCATGAATCTCCATATTCTCATGATATTCTAAGTTTCATTTAATGTTATTATTTCATGGGGATTATGATTTAAATGTTTCAATATGTAATGGGACAATTTGGAATGTTTAAAGATTATTCTCCTAAATAATGTTCTTAATGATTATCTTTTAAATTACACTTCCTTTTTTTATTGTTTACTTTCTCTTGAAACAATCACTTTATTTTAATAATTTTTTGTTGGAAATTTACATGAATATCCATATTCTACTACAATGGATATTAGTATTTCCTAAATAGTATATCATTTTTACATATGGTGTTCACTTTGAAAGTTATTTGATTAACTAGAAAATTATTGTTAAATCCTTATTCTTTATTCAATATAGATATTTTTTAAAGAAAATTATTTATTTTGATTAATTGATATGAGAAATTCTTAGGACTAGTAATGACGGTTGGGGCCCGGACTTTATGTATCCCCTCGATGCATCGACAAGTTCTCATGAGATAAATAAGTTGGCCAAATTAAATGGGTTTTTATAAATAGTTTTAACCATCTTTTTAGATGGCTTTATGGTATAGGTTTTCATGTGCCTTAGATATGATGTCCAATAATTAAGAATTTCCTTCATAGATATTTTAGTTATCATTCATCCATGAGATTTTGCGTCTACATATCTATAGATACATTTAATTTTTAGTTCATTGATTAAATGTAATGTGTTTTAGTTTCTTACCTTTCCATATTGAATCTGCCTTATCTAGTTATTTGAATGGCATGTGTTATCAGCTATTTACCTTTCTATTCTAATTTATTCTCACATATTCATTATTTATTTCTCTTTACTTACCCTTACTGAGCATTTTAGCTCACCATTATTATGTTTCATTTCCCCATGTTATAAAGAAGAAATCATTTAATAATCATTCATGGATGTAGTTTATTTCATTTTATTATGTATCATTTTTTTATTTTCTATTTACCACTATATTATGGGTATCATGTATATAATCTGGCTTTCCAAGATTGCAAAACTGATCGGTCCTTTAGGATTTGATTCCTTGTAATCATGCTAATGTAATAAAATAATGCATCATCTCTGGGCTTCTAGGGTTGGGGCGTTACAGTTGTAATCAAAGGAAGTTTAGAAGAAACCTTGGGAAATATATTTAGAATACCTAGATTAAGTATCATAACCGTAAGATATACATTGAGGATAATTATGGAGGAACATCCTATAATTTTGTTAAGGTAGATATTATATGGGTATTCCAATCAATACATCCATGTCTAGATACTACAAGTTGAAGTGGTTCTGGAACATAAGTACCTAGGAGTAACAACTCCAACAAGGTGTGTCGATCCTGACTCGGTATAACCTGGTACATGAAAATGGGCTTTACTGTGTACCTAGTTTGATACTCCCATGGGATGTGCTTAGGATAATTCTCATTTTATTTAAGAATCATCAAGAAGTATTTATGTAGAATATGACTATGAATAACCTAGGATAAACCTAAGGTGTCATAGATTAAAGATTAAGATCCATGATTTAGGAATCCTATAAGTAATATTTCTTGATTATGTGGTTTTATGTTTTGATAAGTGTTACCCATTCTATGCTTTCTGGTTTTAGTTAAGGATGGGAACCAGAAGGAACTGGGTTAACATTGAATGTGATGGACAATTTACTAATGAGAAATTAAATGTAATGATCACTGGAGTGAAGGATGTTCTGATCATGCCTAATCAACTTTCATAGAACAAGATTAACAATGTGTACCTTAACCAACTCTCGGACTCACCAAGTAAGAGAAAGAAGGTGTTTACTTAGATTTTAGGTAATTAATACCATAGAGGAAAGTAGATTCAATTTTATTTGTGTCAATAATGTGGAAATAATAACCTAAGTTGATTTCTTATAGGGTCAATAAGATTTTTTGACTGTGGAAATGAAGGACACAAATCAAGTAACTACAAAGGAAAAATGAAAAGTTTTGTTGATTCAATGGATTGGAATATTGGTTTTCCTATGATATTATTGACAGTTAAATTCTCTAAGTGTGTAATGGATGTTCTTTATGAAAATCAATGTTCCAAGTGGAAAGTTCAAGAATAGAATCAGCAAGGTGGTATGAGTCATGGTTATATTGTTGATGATGATAAGACTAACGGTTAAATGTGAAAGGAAAGAGGTATTAAGTAATAGGATCAGGTAGAATTATTAATGACTTAAGGATGGAGTGTAATAATAAATGTGTTTATGTACTTGGATTCAAGAACTATGTAATTTGAATATTTTATTAGTGATGTACTAGTTATAAGAATTATGAAATATATGAGGATTATACTATAGTACTTTTTCCTTAAGGATTTGAGATCATATGTTGAATGATACCAAGAAAATTTATTCAGTATAAAGATAAACTTTTCAGAAAAACACATGATTGGGGGAAAGACATACCTTAATATGTTTTTTATGTTGAGTTAATGGTGAAGAAATGATTGATTTTGAAAAGTGTTGACTACCTTAGAACTGATTAATGACTTGTCGACAAGTGGTTTATCCTATCATTGATAGAGTTTACAATACTTTTTTATTTAAGTAATATATCTAATAACATGTGTCTTATATAAGGAATAAGTAAGAATGAATTTTTACAATAAACTATTATGGTAATTCAATTTATTACCATATTTCAAGAGGATAAATGATGAAGGTGTTCACATATTTGGTATGTGATGATTAAAGAACTACTTCATATTTATTGAAGGCTAATGATAAGTTCATTTTGGAAATTCAGAAACCTTCTTTACAAAGTGTTGGATAAAAATATTTTGGAAAAGTTAACCATTTATGAAATGGTTTAAGTTGAACTTTGGATTTGGTTTTAGAGATTGACATATTATATCACTGTATGATGAATCTTGTTCTAAGCAATGAAGTAAAAATAGTTCAAGGCAAGACCTAGGGATAATATTGTGTTTACAAAATATAAGTGTATATTTACTTATATAGAATGAAATAATTTCTCAACTATATGGAAAACGTTCTTGAAACAAAACATTTGTCATATTATCATCATTTTTTATGATATCAATGACCTTTACTCACACCTCTGGATTATGGTTTTGTGGTTTACAACTTTCAACTGAACATGTTCTCTATAACTATCCATCAAAACATAATGGTTAGATTTATCTTCTATATCAGGTTATCACTAATGTTTTCCTATTCTAAAGCCTAGTTTTTTGGTGAACTTAAAATTACATTTTCCCTCATATTAATAGTATGTTTTATTGAGCCTATTTATGATGTGGGTCTTTCAACAATAGTATTTTCAAATATCAATCCCTTGAATACCAAGATCAATTTTAAATTACAAGGATGAAATTTAATTAAGGTGGGGAGAATGTAACACCCTAGTAATTTACAATATTTTTCTTTTAGGATAAATATAATTTTTTTATCATTCTTTATACACAAATTTAATCTTATGATACCCATAACACTGAATTATCTTGCGTGGCATGCAAGATCAAGTTTTACAACCTTTTAATGGTTCGCCGATTTTAAAACTAAATTTTAAAACTTTAAAAAAAATTATTTTTGTAAAAATAAATATAAAAAATTTGGATGTCAAAATTATCCTAGGTTTAATTTTTTTATTTTTCTGAAAAGTTTCGTTTTTTGATCAATAGTGGAAAATACTGCATTTTCGTTAAAAACTGCCTTTTTGTTTAAATAATTATTATTAATAAATTATATTTTAAATTGGTTTCTAAAGTAAAAATAGATCAATTATAAATATATTAACCCAATTTAGGTCATTGGAATCATTTTTATATTAAAATTTGATATAAAAAAATATTGAACTTTTGAATGTTTTTACTTTAAAAATTCACTTTCTCGCGTCTATGAGATTAGCATTAATCTTAATTTTCTCACTTATATGTTTTGAATTTTGAAAAATGGGCATAAATAGTTTTAATAACTATAATATTTTCCATATAATAAGATCAACTTAAATTTTTTCCAAAAATATTAGTGAAGGTGATTAAAATTAACTATGGTAATTAAGGTAAGATTAAGCTTAATAATAAACAAAACCTTAATCTTAAGGACCAAAATGGCCTGGAAACTTGTCAAAAATCTATTTTATATCAATAATTCGACCATATCCCCACTTGATTTAAATTTTATGGTTTATTGTGATATTATTAAATGTAATTTCCCTATATAAAAGGTTAAGTAAGAAAAAATACAAAAAGGGACTTTCCTTACCCTTAACATTTATAAAACTTTGAGAAATATAAAAAACATAATATTTTCAGTTATACATATCCTTATAAAAGATAAATTGGTTATTTATATCATTATAATTTATAATTAATTTTTATATATTGTTTAGTTTCTTAAAATTATTAAGAAACACCAACATTGTGATTATTTAGTTAATAATTAACTAAAATAAATGATACGATAAATATTAAAAGTGAAGTATATTGATTGAATTATAATCTTTAATTATTTTTGTAGATGAATATATCATTCCACGTAGATTTAAACTTAATATATTTGAATTCCAAATTTTTTTTGATATTTTAAAATTAAAATTAAATAAATAATGTCAACATTGATATTATTGTTATTTTACAATAAATGATATTTTATTAAATGATTTCAAATTAATAAAAAACCTATATCATGCCAAGTGATTTTTAAGTGTTAATAAATGTTAAATATGGTCTATTAATGGACTAATTTATCTTTTAAAATTAATATATTGGCCCATATATTATAAAAACTTTGTTAAAACGGACCAGATTTAAGAAGTGTTTTAGCGCGCCACATGCTCTTGTTTTAAAATTAATTTAAAAATCATGTGGGATTTTTATTTTATAAATTATATACCATATTAATAATTCAGTTTCTATATATTTTATAATAAATATCACTTTATTTTAGTATTAATGGGTAAATTACTTAGGTTGGAAAACTAAATGCTTTAATAAAAACCAAAATGATAAAATTGGGGAATCTTAGAAGTTAAGGAACCAAATTATTAAAATACAAATATTTTTTTGTGGTGGAGGTTTTCATAGACCATGATTCTACTTTAATCCATTACTTTTTAATTTTTGAGTAACTTTAGGTAAGTTATACCTCCCATTAATGAATACCTTTTGGTATTTACAAGAGTGTCACTCCCCCTCCACTATAAAAAAGGAAAGTAATATACCCTTTATTCACACCTCTCAAGACACTTTGGTTAAGCCAAGATCTATCCAAATAGCTACTCAACATCCCTACCCTCAACCTAGAAGCCTCACCTTGGTCATAAAGCCATCCAAGGAATAATTTTGGTACAAACCAAAAGAAGTTACCTGATTAAGAGGATGATAATGACCACACAGTAAAAAGAAAGGTTATAGTAAGGGAATTTCATCTCGATTTATATTCCATTGATACTTATTTTGTATTATAAACCAATTAACTTTTATTTTTTGTATATACTACCTTTTTAAATTTTATATCCTCAATATCCTTACTCTCATGATATTTTAAGTTTCATTTAATATTATTCCTTCATGGGGATTATGATTTAAATGTTTCAAAGTGGTATGAGACAGTTTGGAATATTTAAATATTATTATCCTAAAGAATATTCTTAATGATTATCTTTTCCATATCACTTACTTTTGTGATTGTTAACTTTTTCTTGAAACAATCACTTTATTTTAATCATTTTTTATTGTAAATTTACATGAGTATCCATATTCTCCTATAATGGATATTAGTATTTCCTAAACTGTATATCATTTTTACATACGATTTTCAATTTGATAGTTATTTGATTAACTGGATAATTATTTATAAGTACATAGTCTTTATTAAATATGGATATTTGATAAGGTATATTATTTATTTTGATTAATTTATATGAGGAATACATATGACTGGTAATGATGGGTGGGCCTAAAACTTTATATAGCCCCTCGATACATCGATAGGTTCTCATGTGAAAAATAATTTGGCCAAATTAAATAGGTTTCTATCTGTAGTTTTAACCATCATGTAAAAGGTATTTATGATATAGTTTTTCATGTTCCTTAGACATGACATCCAAAAATTAAGCATTTCCTTTATAGATATTTAAGTTATTATTCATCGATGAGATTTTTCATCGATATATCTATGGATACATTTAATTTTTAGTTAATTGATTAAATGGAATATGTTTTTATTTCTTACCTTTACATATTGAATCTTCCTTTTATAGTTATTTTAATGGCATGTGTTATCATCTATTTACCTTTACATGTCGATTTATTATCACTTATTCGTTATTTATTCCTCTTTACTTACCCTTACTGAGAATTTAATATCACCCTTATTATGTTCCCTTTCCCTTGGTTATGAAGAATAAATAATTTAATAAGACTTCATGGATGTAGTTTATTTAATTTTATTATGTATCATGTTTATATTTTCTATTTCCCAATGTATTATGGGTATCATGTATGTAATCTGGATTTCCAAGACTGGTAAATTGAGCAGTCCTTCAAGATTTGATTCCTTGTAATCATGCCAATGTAATAAAATAATACATCAGATCCAGGATTATAGGGTTGGTACATTACATATAACATAATGAAATATCTTTATTCATTGTATTTTAACTTCAAATTTATGATTTATCTCTTTCAAAGTGTTTTTATTAGAATTTATCTTAATCCATAAGGGTTTCTATCTCAATCACCCATCATTGAGGATTTCTTTGATATTATGCACCAATATTTTTTTAAGGTGTAACTACTACCTCCATGAATTATAATTTCATAAATTATTATTTAACTTATAAAATTCTCTTTCATTCATGGTCTTCCTTACTGGGGGTTATGATTGGTGTCTTCCCTGAAATATAAGGGTCTTTCGTAACTCAATTTGATTTCTTTAGTTATATTGTTTCTCCTTTAGTTTTATTTTTTATTTCATATGGTATGCACTATTTATATATTAGGAGATCCCTTTTTATTAAAATATTCCATATTTTTGAGTTCTAATACTTTTTTAAAATGAAAATATTTTAAGAATAGTTCATGTCAATTTAAATTGTGTTTCCCCTCCTTGTTTATAATTTACCTTCCAGCCAATGTTATCCTTTTAATTGGAAAAATCATTAAGTGTTATATGATGTGAAAATCATATTTTCCTTCTAAAATTATAAAAATAAAGGTTTATAATCTTATTTTATGATGATATATTTTAAAAAGGTTTTTTAAAACATAAAAATGGATCTTTTATACCTCCTTCATGACTTTTTAGTTACACATTCTCTTTCTTTTCTATCTTTTATGAAATATTCTTCTCATGTATCTCATATATTTTGGTATATATGCCCCTTTAATATATACATAATTAAATATACTTTTAATTTATATGGTTATACAAGGTTTTAGTTCCCTTTGAAATTCTAACTTTAAAGTAAACCAAGTTTAAGGAAACTTTCATATTTCTTGTCTCGCGTTGATTATCACCCCTATAAAATGTTATTTAAACCATTAATAGCTTCTAAAAACAGTCATTACTTTTTATAGAACCCTCTTAGGTTAATTATGTATTTATGGAAAATGATAAGGTTTTTACTTCTTTAAAAATATTCTTTACTTATTTCATAAAGCATCACCCAAGTGGTATGTTTTTATTCTTTCTACTCCTAGGTCATTCTCATGAAATCACTTTATTAGAAGTCAATGATTAGAACCTGTGTTTTATTTTAAAATATAACCATCTAATTTATTTAATTACCTCTTCTCTTAGAAATCCTTATGATTTAACCTTTGGTTATTCCTGGAATTAGAACTATGAATCTCACTTCATTCTCATGGGTTTGATAATGCTTATGATTTATGTATAGTTTATATTCATCAAGTGTCACACATGTATATATAATTTTCATTTATATGACACGTTTATCTATAATTATATAGATATATAGTACATTAGGTAAATATTTATGACTCATGAGATGTTATATATGTGATTAGGGAGTGAACCTAATCCACCATGGGACTTTGTCCACTATATTTATGGGAATGAGTGAACCTAATCCAAAATTGGATTTTTTTCTAGTTTATGATGATACTCTTAGGAGTGACCCTTGTCTTAAGATTATGATATCATGTTTTATGTCATTTCCACATGTTTTTTATTCCGTGATATTTTAACACCATTTTATTATTTTATGATTCCATGCTTATGATTATCATGTTTATGATATCATGTTATACCTCTTGATTTTTATGTTATGATTTATTTACATGTTTATTCCCATACATGGATTTCTAGATAACCATTTTACTTATTTATTTTCCCTAGGGTATCCTATGTAGTTTTATAAGATCTATGGGAGTTAGGATCACTATGTGGAGTTTTAAATAAAGATATTGTTTTTATATTTAAGATGATGTGCTTATGTATCTAATCCTAAAAGATACTAAAACTATTGATCCATAACATGTATATATTGGGAAAGTATATTATAATCATTAATTAAAGTGTGTTTAAGTATTGGGTTAATATAATTGTTATCAGAGAAAGGTCTAGTTATTTTAAGATATTCGGATGAGAGAACATTAGCTAAAACCCTTAGGATAATTCTAAGGGATAAGAATGAGTATAAGATAACATCTAAAAATTTATTAAAGTAGAGACTAATTATTTTTTCTTAAAATGATATCATTTTATAGATAATGGAAAGTGGATACAGGCTCTGTCATGGTTTTATCTAGGGGTAATAACCATGAAGAGGGAATGTTGGGTATTAACTCAACTATGACCTAATGCAGTACAAAGAGTACAAACTATAAACCTATCTAGACACTCTCAGGATATATTATTTGGTTAATCATAGGGTCTTTACAAACCTTTATGAAGGATTTAAACATTTTTCCTCATGGAACATAATTGGGTTAGAGAACCTAATAAGAATATGACCATGAATAATGTAGATTTAAACTTATAGATTGTTAAGTTAGGTTATTCACACCATGTATAAGTTACTTATTCTAAGATTATAGTGTACATTTTATTCATGTATTAATCATATTATTCCCATATCTAACCATAATTTATTTTAGATAATGGAGGGACATGGGAGGGATCATGTTAATGACATGTGTAATGGGAAATATGATGGCTTCCCAAAAAAATGCCTAACATGAAGGGACAAGGAGATGAGAACCTAATGGAAGTACTAGAATGACTAACTCAAGTTATGAATAATAAATTGAATCATGTTGTGCACCCTAAGAGAGAAATTTTTAGTTTAGTCATTTATGCATCAGAGACCACCAACTTTTAGTGGATCTTTTGATCCTATAATCATTGAACAATTTATTAACCCCATTGAGAAGATACTATATATACTTTAATGCTCTGATCAAGAGAATTTCATTCTTTATGTTTACCACCTTAAGGGAGAGGTTGATCGGTGGTGGACACTGATCAAGGATACAAAACCTATAAAAGACATTGAATCTATGGAGTGGGATGAGTTTCAGAAGTTATTTAACAATAAATATTTCCCATGCACTCTCCATATTAGTTGGGAGAGGTATTTCTATGCACTAAAGAAAAAGTAGGATGAATCAATCGGATATTGTGAGGTTAAATTCAAAAGGATTACATGATATGCCTCTAGTTTTTTAATTAATAATTAAAGTGATATCAAACACTTATTTAGTGGGTTAAATATGATTTTATAGAAATATTTGGAAAATTGAGACTTCGGTAGTTATGAAGTTGTTCGATATGCCCTCAAAGTCGATATAGAAATGAGTGATTCTCATTGGTCACATGGAACTAGAAATAGAAAGTGGATACTGGATTTTAACTATGGGGGGTCATCAAATAAAACTCATGGTGGTAAGAAAATCCAACACTCCCATGTCAAAATTGTGGAAAGAAGCATCTTGGAGACTGTATCAAGGGGACCAGGAAATGTTTCATGTGTGGAAATGATGGATATAAAGATAATGAATATTGATGTGATAATAATAAGAACAATTATGTGATTTGAGAAAATAATGTCAAGATCAATCCTTAGCCTATTTTATAATGTTTCAATAGAATGAACATGGACACTGAAAAAAAAATGTACTAAGCCAAGGGTATTTAAAGATAATTTTAAATAATATTTCAAAATGCATATTCTAGAATAGAGAATGTACTATTTGAATCTAGTTATACACACTCTTCCATATCATACAACTTTATTAGAACAATTCAAACATCATCACAAAACATAGAGGTTAATCTATCAATAAAAATAGACAATAAAGTGATTTTTGAATCTCAAGTACATAAATCTTCCCCGATTCATATTTGTGGGATAAATCACCCAAAAATCCTTCTCATAATAACTTTAGTAGAATTTGACACTATACTAGGAATTTATTGGTTGTCTCTATATAGATCCTATTTCAATTGTCGAGAGAAGGAAATTACTTTTCATATACTGCATTACCCTCTGATTCTATAAAAGTGTAAGGAGGAGGATGACTCTCCTTTGGAAACTTCTTCAAAAGCCTGGATATTTTTTCTTTATAAGAAATTAAATCTAGTTTAAATGAATAAAACAAAAAATAATAACACTATTTAAGGCATTCCCATTGTAAGCTATTATACTAATGTATTCCCTAAAGAATTTACTTGTCTTCATCCTAGTTGAGTGGTTGAGATCTCAAATGAACTTATACCTAGATCTTTACTGATATCTAAGACTCCATATAGTGTAAGATCCAGGATTTTATAATGATTTATAAACCATTTAAATTTCAGTATAAATCTTTTGTTTTCTTTTAATGTAAGTGATTAAAGGTTTAAGTAAGGGTTCAGGAGCATTCAAGGCTTGTTCGGAGCCCAGATCTATGGTTTTTTGAGAAGCAATCTGAGTCCCATGTGAGACTCAATTATGCGTACCTATAAGGGGTGGAGCATGATTCATAAACTATGTGAAGTACATGGCACAAACATGTGATGAGATATAGAGAAAATGCATAGGGGATTTGCACGGGCTATGGGTTTTTCAAACCGCACACCAAACCCGCATTATTAGTGTCATTAGGCAGTTGCCCCACATGGTTGGTGAACAGTTTGGATGACCATGTAGCCAAACAGTGTTTCATTAGAAGCATATTGGTAAGCTATTTAATCCTATTACTTCCTTCCACCAATTATCTTGTTGTATAGAATTATAAATCCACATGACCATTTTTCCCCTATTTTCATAGTGTTCATATATTTCATTGATTTCTCATGATATAGACCAAATCATAAGTTGATATCATATCGGGAGTTTATTACCAAGCTAAGGTAGGTGGTATCATGTTTTTTTGTAAAAGTATAATGATATATGTATTGTGACGTTTTGCCGAGTCTCGCCTCTTAAATGAATTTTTTCTTAAATTAAATTTGTGGGCCTATGTTTATATGACCCGTGAGACTCTAAATCACCAATGAGGGTTAAGGAACCAAAATAGCACCACCCCTTTGGGTTTGTTTCTAAAATATATGAAACAACCATGAGTTTCTTAATAATTGATTCACCTTATGAGGTGCATTCTTTACCCCATGTAATAGGTATATTATAATTAATAAAAATTGAATGAAAGGATTTATTCCATGTTAGGCCTTCTAATATTAGGTTATAAAATTGAGCTAACTTATGCAGTGAGTTAGTCATATCCTTTATTAATTCTATGGATCACTTCGATTACAAGGGACCTTAAATGGTATGGCTAGATTGAGAGACCATGGACATTTTTTATGTCATGTTTAGGGTGATACATGGGTTCTAGCTCAGAATGCCATGGAAGAACTCATCAGGCTTATTGAATTAAAAATAATTATTAAATAAACTTATATCATTCCATGAGTGATACATGGGTTCTTATATAAATTTTATGGATGGGAACACTTATGTGGATGGATTGACTTTATGCCAGGAGTGATACTTGGGTTCCTTATATAATATTCCAAGGATGGAATCCAAGGGAAGTGATTTATATTATTCCACGAGTGACACTTGGGTTACCGATGTGGAATTCCAATGATGGACTCATAGGTAAATGAATTTATACAACACCTAGAGTGATACCTAGGTTCCTATGAGTAATTTCATGGATGGGCTTGTAGGGTGATGGGTTTATAGTACACCTAAATAGATACGAGGGTTTCTCACATAAAACTCCTTAGATTGGATCAGGTTTCCAATGAATAAATTGATTAATTGATCTAAATGGTGCATCTTCCAAGTCAAAGGACATACTAAGATTTGTCCAATACTTTTAAGCATGAAGGCCTTGTTATGCTTCTATTTATTGAGTGTAATGAAATGGGATGTGTTCATCCATTATATCAATATGATCCATAGGGTATTCCTTGGATATAAACTAGGTCATGAGCCTCTTTTATAAATAAAATCATAAATGGGTAATCTTTCAGAGACATTTTGGCTTAGGCCGAAGTAGGTGGTAGCGAAAATGTGTCATGTTCAAACCTAGTTCAACATGTGATACATGTATTTGATTTATTACTTACATTATTATCTGCACACTAATTCTTTATATATTCACATAATTGATGGAATTAGAGACCATTTTTGGTGTCCCACTAAGTATATCTTACACCCTATTTGATCCTCTTATTAGTACCTAGGAAGACTTCATGGATGTAGGTAGGGACAAGATAAAGGATCCTAGTATGAATACTTTATTTATCTATACTAGGATAGAGTATGGGAGTAGAGTAATGATCTTATGATCATAATTCTATTAGATATAGCTTTTTATCTTTTTTTATAGCATGTTGTATATACATGATTCTCTGTTTCGGGTATACTTTCCCTTTTTTATATCATCATGACATTATCAGCATCATTTTTCATACAACATCAGATATGGTTCCTACCTATTTATTTATGATTATCAAGATGATTTACTTATTCCTATACTTTTTATTTATTATGATTATATTATTTACTACTATTATGAATCAATTATTCCACACTATGATCATGAGGGTATAGTCTCCCCATCATACTCTTGTATACCATCAGTGATAGTCAGCAGCCTCTGGAAAATTAGGAGATGAAATTGAGGCCATGTTTCCACTGGTTTGGATACTTTTATTGAGTGATCCAAGCCGAGACATCACAAACTGGTATCAGAGCATTATTTTTATTTTTTTACTATTAGGGTTTGTAGAAAGGAGACTAGGATTTTTTTTGGAATTTGGTAATGATCTTGTTCCTAGGAGTAGCTAACCCATGTACATGGAAAATCCAAATTACTTAGGAAGGTAATTACTATTCTGGATTATGCCTATTACAGAATAATTGATTTCACTGTTGGGTGAAGGACATGATTTTTTACATTATTATTATTTTTATTATGATGGTTTTTCTTTTACCCTTATCCCAATGATGTAGGGAGGTATCATCTCATGAATCATTATAGTCACTTAGGATTAGCATGTCATTCATATTCCATGCCATATAGATTTCAATTCTTTTCTATCTTATTATGTTCCATGTTTATATATATACCATGTTTATGTAAATATTTGGCATGCTTACTTGTATACCATGCTACAGTGATTATTTCCATGTTTATTCCTATTATTATTCTATGATAGCATGTTTTGTTTTACTTATGATATAATATTTGTTATTAATGTGTCTGAATCAACCTAAATGGTGTTTTCTCAAATAGTTTTATGGTGGCACCTTAATTAATATGTTTTTCCATGAACCGTTGATTGCATGGGATGAAACATTTATGGTTTTGATTGAATGGATGCCAATAACAATTTATAAAGTGTATGGTCCTTTATAAATTGGGAAGGGTAACCCATAAAATCAAACCATTATAAATAGACTTGTTGCATTCTCATGAAAAATATATAACCTGGTTGTAGTTACATGACATGCCAATTTCATCATATAATGCATAGTACTTTATAACTTGGGAATGGTAACTCATCTAACTAGACAATTTTATATACTATGAACTATTGATTCTTAATTATTAAAATTAAATTGTTACTGTTAAATAGTGATGTTAATTGAAATTTATAGGGTGTTTTCCTTTATAACTTGCAATTAACACACTGTATATTGTGACCTCTAATATAAAAAAAGAACATGAACCTAACCCAAACATAGTAGTGTGTAGTGGGAAGTATCTATTGTGATTTCTTATGGTCTTATACATCACCCAAACCAGGATTTATGAGAAGGATGATGGGTGTGACTCTTATATAGGAAGTCTTGTACCTTTCATATTTTTATTTATGTGATCTATATCATTTTCAAATCCTTATCTAAGGCATGTTCTTGGAATTTGTACAGAAATAAAACTACAATATCCTCAATTTTTGTTCCAAGAGGGTGGAAAAGACCATGCTTTGTAGGTGGTGGTACCTAAGCCACCAGTATTAACTCCAAAAGTTCCACTAGAGGCACCTCCCATTATTCCTAAATAGATAATTGATGCCTAGTTTCTAGAGGGATTACTATAGCTCATTCAAACTATACAGGGATCCCCACGACCTTCTCTTACTATGGTAGAGTTGATGATAGAATTTATGTAGCAACATATGCCTATGTTTTCAGGGTATGGTGGTCCACAGGCTGTGAAGTCAAGGCTGGAGACCATGCTATCTATTTTCATGTATCCTTAGACACACCCTAAGAGGTAAGTGAAGATATCTATGTATATTCTATGAGATTCTACCAAGATATGGTGTGATGTTGTTACCCAAGCATATTGTCATCGAGATATGGTTTGTAGGTATTTCTATAAAATATTCTATAACTATTTCTACCATGAGATGTTGAGGGGTGATTGATCCAGAAATTTTATGCACCTAGAGAATGGTTTTTATCAATTATGGACTACTTTTCATGTTTTATGAAGCTCTAGTTCTTCACATTAATCATTCTAGGTGACAAGTTATACATGCCTAGGTCATTCATGGTGGGTCTCAGGTATGACATTTGATCACTGGTGAACATATTCCAGTTGAATACCATATCTAGGATAGTGAATCATGAAATAATTACTGAGCATAAGATGAGAGTGGATGAAGGTTTAGTTTAGGGTGATTCAGATCATATACCTAGAACCACTTCGAGTAGAGGCCAGAAGTTCCATTTTAAGTCATCTTATGGGAGAAGAAGTAGTGAGAGTGTGCGCTCAAGTAGACAGGTGGTATTCCATTAGAGCTGTAGGCTAGGATATACAAAGATCCAGTGTATTAAGGACCTAGTTGAGTATCGTTATGGTGGAAAGATGGGTCATATTCAGTTCTTTTTCAGAGATTTTTCTCCAGTGGCTACTGAGAGAGGATCTGCACTGACTCCACATTTAGGAGTGGGGTCAGTATCCCCATGTCAATCAGGGAGATAGAATACTATTGGTCGATCAATCTGAGTAGGTGTTATAGATGGGGGATCCAGAAACATGGATTTTAGTACTAGTAGATCTGGCCTACCCAGTATAATCAGGCTATATCATAAGGCCACAAACATGGAAAGATATATGCAGTGCAACCAATCCTTGAGGATTAGAGTGTCGGTCCATCTACGGTTAGAGGTACAATATTAGTAGACTCTACTCTAGTATCTCATTTTTTTAATACATATGATTCCCACTCTTTCATATTGGTTTTTATTATAGTGATCCTTGGTCTCTAGATTCATTATTCCTATGGCATAATGATAATCGATTCCCATTTTGGAATTTGATCTGAATGTGTATGATGGTGTAGGGAGTTCCCCCTTGAGATAGGTGGGTATCATTTCTTATGGGACCTCTTTAACTCAAGATGATGAGTTTTGAAAGCATTCTTAGGATATAATGGTTGGTTATGTATCATTATTATGTTGATTTCCATCACCATATGGCGTTCTTTACATAACCAGAGGGTGATAGTTATATTCATAATGGTGAATGGGATGTCCATGAAATTTGATATGGACCCGAGCATCATGGGATGGGTAGGGTGAAAACCTATATTGCTCTACTTTATATGGATGATCAAGAAACATGTTGGGATGATTTCCCTCATGTAGTAGATCATTTAATGGATTTCTTCCCTGAATAATTTTCTAGACTACCTCTTAATATAGTGGTAGAATTTACTATCAAACTATTGTTAGGAGTAATAATGATATCCATTTCTCCTTATAGGATGGACACTATTGTGTTTCAGGAGCTCAAGAGGTAGTTAGAGGACTTTGAAGATAAGGGTTTTATATGACCTATTACTCCCCCCCCAGGATTCGCCTATCCTTTACACCAGAAAGGTATATGGTAACCTTGATATTTTCATGGATTACTGTTGGTTGAACCAGCTTCCAATTAAGAACCGGTATCCACTTCCACATATAGATGACCTCTTTGAAAAAACTCTAATGAGAAAGGTTTTTCTAAAAGATTTATTTGAGTTCAACCTACCATTAGGTGCATGTTAGACCATTAGATATACCATGTACAAAATATCATAGTAGATAAGGTTTTTATGTGTATTTGGTCATGTTGTTAGGTCTTATGAACACACCAAAAATATTTATGGATTTGATGAATTGGGTTTTCCACCTATACCTGGATTCATTTGTAGTAGTCTTCATGGACGACATCTTGGTGTACTCACATACGCAATGCAAACATTCCCAACATCTGGATATCTTTTTGAGAATACTAATAGAGCACCAGATGTATGCTAATCTCACCAAATTCCACTTTTGGATTGATAAGGTTCACTTCCTATGTCACGTTATCTCATATATAGGAGTATCGGTCAACCAAGATAAGGTGAGAGTCATTGTTTCATGGGAGAATCCCAAGAACATCTTTGAAATACATGGTTTCTTGGGGATGGTTGGATATTACAAGAACTTTATATAATATTCCTCACATATTGAATTTCTAATAACATGATTGACCAAGAAGGGTGTCAAGTTCACATGGTCTAGAGCATTTGAGGAAGATTTTCCAAAGATGAAAGGGAGATTGACTTCAGATGTTGGTAATTTTTGCATCAAGTATGACTCAAACACTGGTAGTTCGGGAGGACAATAGTGAGTGTTGGTTGATGGACCTATTTTTTGAGATGAATTTGGAGGTTTTTGACTATCTTGGATTTCATGTACTTGAATCATTATCAATGACCTCTTCACTTCTAGAAATAGTGAAGATGAGGTTGCTTTCTGATCTCAATGGTTTGGTCCTACGGGAGAGATTTTCAAGAAAGGACCAACTGCCTGGTTGGATCATTGATGAGGTTGAGGTCTTGTACATTCATGGAAACATCTGGGTTCCTACTAACATCTAAGAGGAATTGATGATAGAGTCCCATGCCTCTACTTGGGTAGTAAATATTGTCCTTACCAAGATGTATCATGACATATACCTCCAATACTAGTGTTTAGGGATGAAAAGGAAAATAGATGGTTTTGCTACTTGGTGTTCCACCTGTCATCAGGAGAAGTTGGAACACCAAGAACCGGTAGGAATTTTAAAATCATTGCCCATTCCTAAGTGGAAATGGGATGATGTCACTATGGATTTTGTGATGGGGTTACCTAGGTCACCTCAGGGTTGTGACATAGTATGGGTAATCATAGACATATTGACAAAGGTTTCTCACTTTCTACCTATCAGAGAGTCATTTTCAGTGGACGGGCTAGGAAGGTTATATTTCCTAGAGATCATATGCCTTCACATAGTTCCATGAACTATTATATCAAACATAGATTCATGTTTTACATAGCAATTCTAGAAGAGGTTTTAGAGGGAATTGGGTTCATAGATACTGTTGAGTGAAACTTATCACCCATAGACTAATGATTAGTCTGAGTATATGATACATGTGTTAGAGGACATGATCTAGGAATGGTTCCTCGATTTTGGTGGTTCTTGGGATAAACACCTATCACTTTATGAATTTTATTAAAATAACATCTTTTAGAAAACTATACAAATGGATCCTTATGAGGTTCTATACGATAGGTCATGTCGTTCACCCCTATGCTGGTTAGAGGGAGGAGAGGCAGCACTACAGGAACCTCATCTCATACATGAGACTTTAGAGCATGTACATATTATTAGGAAGTGCATGGCTATGGCTCAGTCTAGGAAGAAGTCTTATGCTGATCTTCACCACCGACCACTAGATTTAAAGGTGGGGGTTGGGTTTTCTTACATGTTTCACCTAGACTGGGGCATAGACAGATTCAAAGATATGGTAATATTTTGCCTCATTATGTTGAGGCTTTCAAGATTTTTGAGAATCAATAGCCTATTAGTTGCAGTTACCTCAGAGGTATCAATCCATGCACAATGTCTTCCATGTATCTCAGTAACATTTTTATCAATCAGACCAGTCTTGTATTCATTATACTAATGTGGTTAAGTTATAGGTAGATGTTTCCTTTAAGGAGCATCCTATGCATATCATTCATTAGATCACAAATTCTCTCTGAGGCTGGTTAGTACCACTAGTATGGGTTCTATGGTAGCATGGCTATGTACAGGATGAGACCTGGTAAAAAGGGGCTGATGTACATGCTCATATGCCATAATTTTTCTCATATTATGATTTATCACTCTCAGAAGGGAACCTTGGGGATGAGTTATTTTAAGGATGGGATATTATAAGATCTTTTCCTTTCTAATGAGTTATGAACCCTTTAAATTTATGTATAAATATTTTTTTATTATAATAGAAGTTTTTAAAGGTTTAAGGGAGGGTTTAGGAGTGTCTGGGGATTTTTTGGTGCCCAGGACTCTCGTTTATAGAGAAACAGCCTAAGGCACATGATTAGAACATGGTTTGGATTAATCATGCAGTTCAACCGTGTGGCCCTATAAGCGGTGGAGAACAATTTGTAAACCATGCAAGGTAGGCCACATAGATGTTCAAGGAGATGAAGAGAAACTAAAGAGGGGATATTTATGGGTTGCACATAGTTTTTTCAAACTAAGTGCCTAGTCTGTAGGGGTAGTTCCACTAAGGGAGTGACCCCGCATAGTTGTCCCATAGTTTGGCCACCCATGTTTCCTAACCATGCACCCTTTAAAAGTTGGTTAAAATGGCTATTTTCCCTTCCTTACTAAAAACTAATTTTCCTCTTTTTTCCCCTCACTTTTCATGCACAACAAGCCCTCATGTTTGGGAGATCCTCCTTCCAATTTTACCTAGGAATTGATGCTCCTCTAAATAGACTCTGATCGGACCGTCGTTCATATCATTGGAAGTGTATTGGTAAAATCTTCAATCCACTTTCCTCCTTACTTTGTTTATCTCACCGTATATAATTCTAAATCCATGAAATCTCTTTTCCCCTATTTTTAGGTTGTTCATCTATTTATTTTATTTCCCCTAATTTAGACTGAATCAAAAGATGATATCAAATGGGGAGTATACTACCAATATAAGGTATGTGGTATCATTATTTTCCCAAAAATTCTAGTGATATATGTGTTTCTCCATTGTTCCACACGTCGCACCTTCCAAGTGTCACCTCTTAAATGAAATGTTTCTTAAATTAAATGTGTGGGCTTTTATTTATATGAACCATGAGACTCAAAATTTCTAATTAGGGTTGAAGACCCAAAATAAAACCACCACTTTGGGTGCATTGCTAAACAAGATGAAACAACCATGAGTTATTATTAATTGATTCACCATATGAGGTGTGTTCTTTACCCCTTGTAATAGGGAGGTCATAATTATTAAAAAAATGAATGAATGGATTTGTTCCATTTTAGGACTTCTAATCCTAGGTTATAAAATTGAACAACCTTCTGAGGTGAGTTAGGCTTATCCTTTATAAATGATATGGATAAATTAGATTAAAAGTGACATTAAATGAAATGGTTAGACTGAGAGACCATGACTATTTATTATTCCATGTTGAGGGTGATACATGGGTTCTAACTCATAACACCATGGATGAACTCATCGGACTTATTGAATTAAAATGAATTATTAAATGAACTTATATCATGATGTGAGCGATACATGGGCTCTTATATGATTTCCATGGATGGGAAAACTTGGGCGCATGGATTTAATTTATGCTAAGAGTGATATTTGGGTTCCTTACATGGAATTCCAATGATGTGATCTGAGGGCAGTGCTTTATACTACATCATGAGTGACACTTGGGTTGCCTGTGTGAAATGCCAAGGATGAACTCAAAGGGAAATAACTTTATACCACACCTAGAGTGGTACCTCGGTTCTTATGAGGAATTCCATGGATGGGATTATAGGGTGATGGGTTTATAGTGAACCTAAATAAATACTTAGGTTTCTCATTCAGAACACCTTGGACGGGCTTAGGTTTCTAATGAATAAATTTATTGATTGATATAAATGATATGTATTCCCAGTCAAAGAACATACTTGGATTCAGTCAATACTTTTATACATGAAAACCTTGTTATGCTTCTCTTTATCGAGTGTAATTACATGAGATGTGTTCATCCCTTATACCAATATGATCCACAGGGGATTCATTGGCTATGAGTCAATCTCATGCCTCTTTTATAAATAAAATCATAAATAAGTAATCTTTTAGAGAAATTTCGAATTAGGCTAAATCGTGTGGTATCGGATAGATTTTGTGTTTAGAACCCGGTCTGGCATTTGATTTATGTATTTCATTTACAACTTCCATTATTTTCTTCACATTTCTTCTTTACATATTCATGAACTGGATGGAATTAGACACCACTGGTGGTGGCCTACTAAGCATATCTCACACCCTGTTCGATCTTCCAATTGGTATGAGAGAATACTTCATGGATGCAAGTAGGGAAAAGGAAAAGCGGCCTACTATTTTTTTTAAGGTTGGGGCCGAAGCCTCATTTATTATTAAATAAAAGCAAATACCTCTTTTAATTGGGTAGAGGGAGACCCATTACACATCCCTAAGGCCCAATGGGCATATAGCCCATTACATGGCCCGTAGGCCCATTTTTTTTGCCCAAAGCCCATTCTGTGAATAGTACTACTACAGTATCTGTGTTGCTACAGTACTGCACAGTACCCGCCGCTGCTACTATGGATGATTGATTTATCTATACTAGGATGGAGTACGGGAGAATAGAATTGAGATTATTCTTATGATGCTATTGGATATATATTCTGATCTTTTGTTCATTTTTATATAGCATGTTGTATATTCCCAACATCATTTTGTATGTGACATCGGATATGGTTCCTACTAGTTTATTTATGATTATCTGGATGATTTACTTATTCCACTATTGTTTATATATCGTTCTTCCACTGTTCATTTTATTATGAATCCACTATAAGACAATATAATCATGAGGGTATAGTCTCCCTACTATACTCTTATATACCTTCACTACTAGTCAGTAGCCTCTGGCATACAAGTAGATACTCTTGATCCCATGTCCCCACCAATTTTTCTATGGTTATCAAATGAGATGATTTGGGATGTCACATATAAAATAAACCCCATTAAAGTGGTTTAAATGAAGAAGCAATTACAAAAAAAAATATTGAGATGGGTTTCATATACCTAATTTTTTCTCCATGGGTGGCCACATTTCTCTTTTTCAAGAAGAAGGATTGGTCGATACATCTCTGTATTGATTAACATGAACTCAACAAGATCACAATAAAGAGAAACTATCCCATAATATGGATTAATGACTTGTTCAATTAGTTATTTGGGGCTCATTACTTCTCTCAAATGGACCTCAGACTGGGATATCATCAGTTGATGTTAAAGAAGGGGGATATTTCCAAGATGGACTTTTGTAAAATGCATGGGCACTATGAGTTCATATTCATGCCATTTGGACTCATGAATGCTCTAGAATTCTTAATAGACTTAATGAATAGATTCTTTAGAGATTACCATGATAAATTTTTTGTATCCTTTATAGATGATACTCTTATATAATCCCAATGAAAGGAGGAATCTAAGGGTCATTTGAGTATTATGCTAAATACATTGAAAAATGAGAAGTTATATAAAAAATACACTAAATGTGAGTTTTGGATAGAGAAAGTATCATTCATGGGGCATATTATCACATGCAAAGGGATATATGCAGACCCTTTAAAGACAAAAGTGATTGAGGGAAGGCCTAGACCAACATCTTCAATAAAGATCCATAGTTTCCTCGAATTAGTTGTGTACTAACAATGATTTGTGAGAAACTTTTCATGATTATCAAACCCACTAACCAAGCTAACTTGAAATGAATTGAATTATTTATGGAAAGATGAATGTGAATAGATATTCATGGAGCCAAAGAATAGGATACCTACTACACCTATACTCACACTGCACACAAGTGGGGAAGGATTTGTGATTTATAGTGGTTCTTCAAAAGTTGATTTGGTTGTGTAATCATGAATAATGATAAAGTGTTATCCTATAGCTCAAGAAAGTTCAAGGTGCACGAGAAACATTATCCGACATATGATCTTGAGTTGGTTGGGGTAATATTTTCATTGAAAATATGGATACATTACCTATATAGATATAAGTTTGATATATATACGGACCACAAGATCCTGAAATATAAATTCACATAAGATCCTTGAACCAATGATGATTATTGGAGATGATCATGGTTTATGACTACTTAATCCATTGTCATTCATGGAAGGAAAACAAAGTGTAAGATTCTCTAAGAAGAAAATATCATGTAATCTTATCTATAATGTGGATTGAGAAGGATATTATCTTTTGGAATATGCAAGAGATTGACATGGGAATCATTAAGAAATTAACATCATCCTACCTTTCTCAACTAATTAACATCATCCTACCTTTCTCAAAGGGGGTATGTTGAGATGCAGAAGAAGGTGGATGTCAAGAGGAAGGAAAAAAATTCTGAGTTCAATGTCGATGATTAAGGGATTGTGAGATTTGGAAATGAATTTGTGCTCCATCAGATCTATAGATAAATAAGGATCTACTAAATGATGCTTATAGCTCATCATTCTCCATCCACCTAGGAAACATGAAAATGTATAGAGATCTCTGAGAACACCATTGGTAGGACAATATGAATAAGAATATTTTATAATATACATCAAAGTTCCTGGTGTGTCAGTAGGTGAAGGCTAAGAGGTAAGAATCCAAAGGGATAATGCAATCATTTCCCATACCTATATAGAAATGGGAAAACATCACTATGGATTTTATCATGGTTCGTCCAAAGGCATTGGGATAATGGTATATGGGTTGTGGTGGACCATCTTACAATGACTACTCACTTCATTCTCATTCTAGATGACTTATCGCTCAATCAACTTTTAAGGGCATACATTAGAGAAGTAATAAGGCTTCATGGAACACCACTATTGATTATATCTGATTGGGATATGAGGTTTACCTCAATGTTCTAGAAGATCAATCAGCATGCTCTAAACATGAAGTTGAACTTCAATATGGTCTATCACCCCAAGATTGATGGCCAATCTGAATGAACTATCATAAAACTTTTGGATATGTCAATATCATTCTCTATGGACTTTAAGTGAGATTAGGACCAACATCTTTCATTGGTCGAGTTCTCATATAACAACAGTTTCTACTTGAGCATTCAGATGGAATTATATAAATTCCTCTATGGTATGAAATATATAACCCCCATTTATTGGGATGAAGTTGGTGAAGTAAAGTTTCTAATTCCTGGGATAGTCGAAGAAATTGTATAAAAGGTCATTACTATTCTGCAATACTTCAAAATGACTCAAAGTCGACAAAAGTGTTATATTGATAACCGTCAATGAGACTTAAATTTAAGGTTGCTAAAAATATGTTCCTTCGCATATTTATATGGAAGAGAGTTGTAAATTTTGGTAATAAGGGGAATCAAAGTCTAAGATATATTATCCCCTTTGATATTCTTGAATGAATCAAAGTCGTAGCATATCGGTTAACGCCCCCACCAAACCTTTACGAAGTAAATGATATGTTCCATGTATCCCTATGGAAAAGTGCATACAAAATCCCTCCCATTAACTAAATCTGGAGGTGGTGCAGTTAGAGGATTATCTCTCATGCAAGGGGCATCTAGTAATGATATTGGACCATAGAGGCAAAGTTATGTGCAACAAGAAAACTCAACTACTCAAGGTACTTTGGCGAAATCATAAGTATGAAGATACTACATGGGAACCTGAAGAGACAATGAAACAAAATTACCCACATATTTTCACCCTAGTGTATGGAATAATATTTCAAGGGTGAAATTTCTTAAAGGTAGAAGAATGTAACGACCCTGAATTTATATATATAAATTTCCCTTCTGAATATATATGTGTGTCAATTAGGTAATATAGATAATAAAAACTAACATCACAATATCATTGATTTGTAAAATAATATGTTTATAGTATTACCTTTGGGATAAAAATCTAACTTTTGGTATATAAATAATATGGATATATTTCATTATTTAAAATGCATTTACAAAAAAAATTGCTTTTATTGTGTTTTAAACAGTTATAACTAAAATTAATTTTTGTAACTTATACATGTTTAATGTAATAAAATTAATTTCAATTTTGGATTCATCATGTAAAAATGATCATAGGATTACGTTTAGGTATTTTTGAAAAATAATTGATTCTTTGATGAATAGTGAAAAAATATAGTTTTTGTCAAAATGGTGACATTTATTACCTTATGAGTATATAACAGACATTTAGAGTTTATTAAAAACTTTTCATTGATTTAATTAATAATTTTATTAATTTTAAAAATACTTTTTTTAATTTATAAAACTTATGTTTAACCTTATAAAACAAAAGTGATCTTTTCATTCTAATAAAAAGCTGTTTTTGGTCTTTTCATTTAATTAGACATTATTTTGCTAAAATTCGATTTTGTATTGATTTGAGAGCCACATAACATTTATTTTTTTATAAAAACCCAATTTATTTCTTGCAAATAAAAAACACTAATACTCTTATCCCACACTTAAATTTTAAGCTTAAAAAGTACTTTTTCTAAGAAACGGGTTTTACGTGTCATGCACGCTCATACTAAAATTATTTTCTCTAACACTTAGAAATTTTATTTTATAAAATTATTTTCATATTTTAAATCAACATGTTCAAATTATAAAATAATTTCAATTTTAATTTCATCCATTAAAATTAGTTTCCAAGGTTGAAAGTGAAGTTACCACGATAAGGGTAAATTAGCACTACCGCAAAAATAGTTTTATCCAGCGCTAGAGTTTTAACAGTGCTTACTAAAAACACTGTTAAAAACCACATTTCTCAGTGCTAGAAAAAGCGATGTTAAAGGGGATCTTTAACAACACTTTTTTTAGCGTTGTTAAATAGGGTCTTTAATAACGCTAAAAAAGCGCTATTGAAGGGGTTCATTTATCAGCACTTGTAAAAAAACTGATAAAGGTCCCCCATTTATCAATGCTGGTAAAATGGGAATTTATCAACGCTTCAAAAAAAGGTGATGATGAAGGAGGGGTTTTATCTGTGCTTCTAAAAAGCTTTGATAAAAGGGTGGTCTTTATCAATATTTTTTTAGAAGTGTTGATAAAGCCCCCCCCCCCCTAGTGTTTTTTTTACTAGTGCTAATAAAGGGTATATTTCAAAAAAAATATTTCATTAACAAACACCAGTAGCAGAAGTTATGGTCGTTTAGAGGCCTTCTAGGACTTTTTGGGCTCAATAGATGTGATTGAGGGTTCATGTGGGTCTCTGAGGTGTGGAACTCATTGCAAGATTTGATTTTATATGTGGTAGAGGAAAAACGGACACCTGATTCGGAACTTATGGTCGTTTTAAAGGTCGTCGAATGTGAAAACCCCTTAAAACCCCTAAAAACCATAAAAACCATGAAAAGATCATAAATTTCGGTCCGAGAGTCCATTTCAGCTCCATAACCAATAAAATCAAAGCTTATGAAATGAGATAAAACCACATGAGATTTAAATCATTTGATAACCAAAGAAATAAAATATATTATAGTTTTAAAAAAGTTAGAAATCGAACTCGAATTTCAAATAGCCATAACTTTTGATCTGGGTGTCTGTTTGGGTTATACCACATATCAAATCAAAGCTTGCGATGAGATCTATGCCCAAGATGGTATTGGACCAAGGTTAAAGAAATTTTTCTAGTTTTTAAATCCCAGAAAGGCCCAGAAGACCTCCAAAACTATGTTTTTTGTCACCAACCCTGATTTCTTAAAATTCAAATGCTTATAACTTTTGATCCGAGTGTTCGTTCAGCTTGTACCACATATCATATCGAATATCATTTCATTATATTCTATTTGACTAGTTTTGGAGCTGAAATGGACTCCCGGATCAGAAGTTGTGGTCATTTAATGGTTTTTAGTGGTGTGGGGTTTTCCGAGTTTCTTAACGTTTTTATGTGTTTTAAGGGTGTTTAGAGTTAATATCCATTTGAAAAAATATGCATAAATAAATATGAATTTAAATATATATATATATATATATAACTATATATATAAACATATATATATAAATATATAAATATATGGATAAAAAATATAACAAAATATATATTAATATATAGATATATCATAAAATGTAAATCAAAACAGTATAGTGGAGTGGAAAAGTTGTTAATGTGTACGCTAGAGGTCTCAGGTACAAAACTCGTTGGAGGTAGGGGCGCGTGCTAGGGGTGAGATTATCTAAAGAGCTGATAAAGGGGTGGGGGAAATGATGATAAAAGGGGCGGGGGCATTGATAAAGGTGTGTGAGGGTGGGCCATGAAAAAAAATTATAGCCTTTATTAGTGGGGCCTTTAGCATCGCTTTTTTATAGTGCTGTTAAAGGGGACCTTTATGAATGTTTTTTACGAGCACTGTTAAAGCTAACCCTTTAGCATCGCTTACATTATCAGCACTTCTATGGCGCTGAAAATCCCTTTTACTAGCGCTGTTAAAGGTCTGATTTATAGTAATGTAGGGTAAAAGTGGTTTCACATAGTGAAAGTGGTCAAAATATGTGGAAAACATGTGTGATATTGGATGGTGGATGGAGGTTCAGACTTATAACTTCCCCCATATAAATATTGGTCATTTTTTATAGCCTTTGGTTTTGAGTAATGGAGTAATATTATTGATAAATAATGAGTTTTTACAAAAGTTCCATTTTCTTCACTTATAAAAGGAGACCACATATTCCCTATTTCTCCACTCATTACAAAGACTTGTATTAACAAAAAATTTACTCTATTCTCTCCTCTACACCATTCCCAACTTTGAATCCTTTTTCTTGTCAAATTATGAAGCGAATAATCCTTAACGAGTTACCCAATGGAGAACTTCCAAGGGGGAGGTAATACTCTCGACCCAAATTTTCTAAGGTCTTTTCTTCTTTAACACCGCTCAAGACCCCTTTATCCATGAAGTTGTGATAAAACCAGAATTGTTATTGTGATGAAGTGTTATTATACTAATGGAATATCCATTTTATACTTTCCACCAAAATCATTAAGAAAAAGGGAAACGTCGTCATGTGTGTGTGCGAACTACCACCTCCATGAACGACATGTTCAATTTTCAATCACCACATTAAATGGAAGGTTAGAAAAGGTTGTTTAATTAACCAATATAATTTTTATGACACCATTAATATTCTATAAGAATAATATTTGGCATTTTATATATTTGATTAATAAGAAACGGTCACAGTAACTTTAACCACCTTAAGTGGACTTATCAAGGTGTCTTTCTTAATTCGGATTTATTTTGGGATAACCTTTAAAACTATATAATTATTTTCCTAATGGAATAATAAAGGAAATTATCGTACACAATTCTAGAGACCATGAAGTTGTTTTAGAACACATTTGACTATGGTCAACAAACCGAAAGTGTTATGAAGAAATTAACCGAACAACCTCGAGTTACCGATGTAAGCGAAAACTATATTAAAAATATGTACCAAAAGATAATAGATGGACCTTAGAAAATTAAATAGTGATGAATATGGTTCTTTGATATATATCTAAAGAACATAATTTATATATTCAATAAGTTAAGTGAAAGTGCATAGCACTTTCGGACACGAGGTAAGGGTTTCCTCTCAAAACTTCCTTCTTAGAGACACATGTGCTTTTAAGCACCTTATTTAATTTAAATAGTGTGTATACTACCAATTGGATATATAATATAATGAATTATCTTTATTCATGGTATATGAACTTTAACTTCAAGTTTTCTCCCTTTCAAGGGTTTTTTTATTAGAATGTATCTTAATCTGCAATGGTTTACATTTCAATCACCCTACATTGATGAATGCTTTGATATTATGAATCAATATTAATTTTTATAGTGTAACTGCTTCCCCCATGACATATAATTTCATAATTTTTTGTTGAAATTATAAAATTCACTTCCATCCATGTTCTTCCTTATTGTGGGCTATGATTGATGTCTTCCCGGAAATATAAGGGTCTTTTACAACTCGATCTGATTTCTTGAGTTATAATGTTTCTCCTTAAGTTTTGTTTTTCATTTCATATGACATACCCTGTTTCAATCTTGGGATGTCACTTTTTGATTCAAATATTCCCTACTGTTTAGTTATAATCCCTTTTGAAATTGCAACTGTTTTAAAAATAATTCGCATCCATTTAAATGATAGTTCCCCCTCTTTATCCATAATTTTCCTTCCGTCCAATGTTATCCTTTTTAATTGGAAACCTCATTAAGTGTCATCTCATGTGAACATCATATTTACCTTCTTCCATCTTCAAAAGAACGGTTTATTATCTTATTTTATGATGATGGATTTCAACGATGGTGTTTTAAAACATAAAAGGAATCTTTTGTGCCCCCTTCATGACTTGTCAGTTACACATTCTCTTTTTTTCTCTCTTTTTTGCAATATTCTTCTCATGTGCCCCTTATATTTTTTGTATTATGTCCCTTACATATATACATAGTTAAATGTCCTTTTTATTTTGGGGGTTATAAAAGTTTTTAGTTCCCTTCGAAATTTCCACTATTAATTAAACCTGATTAAAGGTAACTTTCCTATTTCTTGTCTCACATCAAGCATCACCTCAATAAAATATTTTTTAAACCATGAATAGATTCTAAAAACCTAATTATTTTATAGAGAACCCTCCATGTTTAATTATGGTTTTATGGAAAATAATAAGGTCTTTCCTTCTTTTAATATATCCTTTAATTATTTTGTAAAGGTACATTTAAGTGATATGTTTTTACTCTTTCTTCTCCTGGGTCCTTCTCATGAAATATATATATTGAAACTCAAAGAGTAAGACCTATGTTTCATTTTCAAATATGAACATCCAAATTATTTAATTCATTCTTCTTTTGAGAGTCCTTTTGATTTAACCTTCAGTTATTCATGGAATCAGAATTATGAAACTCACTTCCTTCTCATGGGTTTGACCATGTTTATGATTTATATATGGTTTATTTTCCTCATGTGGCACACTTATATATGATTTTCATTTATGTGATAGATGGTTTTATAATTATATAGTCCTTCAATGCATTGGGTAAAACTTTATATCTCATGAGACGTTATGTATGGGATTTGTGAGTGAACTTAGTCCACCATGGGAATTTTTCCACTTTATGACGATCATCTTGGGAGTGACCCATGAATTCTTTTTTTGATATCATGTTTTATGTCATTGTCACATGTTTATGATTTCATAATCTTTTTTAACCACTTCTTTATGACATGTTTCTATGCTTACTGACAGGTTTGGAGGTTTTCATGGCCATCAAAATACAATTTATAAACCTGCACTGGTATAACAGCTAAGGGTCGAACCCAAAGAGGAGGTGGGTTAATGATTCTAAGAGCTTAATATTTCTCTAAACTATTAAAAACTACAAGAAACTAAATCTAAAACAACTAGGTGGTCAATGAGTGAAGAAAATACTTAAAAATAAGTGTTAGCAATGTTAGAACGAACTTCTTTAATGAGCAGAGACATAAATGATAAGGTTGAGGAAAGCCAACTAAGCAGTTAAAAGGGATATTATGTTAAAGAAGAGAATTTATACTCAACATGCAACTGAATCCTTATAAATGACTTAATCTCTCTCAATTATTATGACCAATTATAAGAGAAATCACAATCTTTCTCAAGAATTATGAAGAAATAAAACACATTCTTTCTCAAGAGACATGGTGAAAAAGAATTAGTTGCAGAAGGGAAGAATTATCAAGAACATAAAAATATTAAAACACTAAAATAGTTGAAATTCTTTTCATTCATTTTAACACGATGCATGTTTGATTCTACAAGAATTACACGGACAATATTCTTGTGAAACAAAGAAAGAAAAGAAAAGAGGCGGTGTATCTTTTCACTCCAATTAGATGTATGTCTCTTCCCCTTAATCCTTGGCTTTCACCCACATTGAAGCTCTTATTATTGTTCACCCTAAAAACACCTTCTTCCCCTCTGCTCTAGAGCTCCAATAATCTATTAGTTGAGTTGGTGTCTTCCTGAAAATTAGTCTGAAGTCTCTCAATTGGAGAGAATAAGGGATGCCTAAAAGTGTGTTTGAAAGTTCTCATTTAATGAGATGATTCAACAGACTTAATTTTTTACTTTTACCACTCACCGAACACATGTGGTTGGTCACAGAATGTTATCACTTGCACATGACACTATTAAAACTTCCTAACAAAACGTAGCAATCCCATGTGCACTTTGTTGTAAGTGTGATGAATCATTGATCAATGTTTGCTAGTTTTCAATTATCTTCATGCAGCTCAACCTTGGCCTAACCTCGAGCATTTATCGTGTATTGTTGTCGAACATGATTTTCTATCCAGCTCGATTGACATTTGCACTCGCTTCTTCAAGCTGACAATTCGAGCTCCAAACAGGCATTTCTTCGAGCAGGTGGTGTGCACCATTTCCTAACTTTGCAACCGCATCGTAGGGAACCATTCAAGCCCCCTCCTCTGTTCCAAACTGACCCTGCAAAGAAACATGAAAACCAAAAATAAATAGATTCCCCGAGCTTGACCTAAATAATTATGGGATTCATCATCTTCAAGTCTTATTCAGCAGATCGATCATCGAACCCAGTTCCAGGCTCGTCTGGTTTAGTCGGCTCTTTCGTTTTTCAGATCCAGACTCAGATTCATCTCCCAGTCACTAATCTCGGATCGAAGCATCTTCCTTGAACCCCAATCAGTGCCTGAGCTCCAATAATTCCTAGTTTGTATTCCCTCAACCCGGTTGATTCACACTTTGAACAGATCAGCATCGTCTACCCCAGATCTTGATCATCATCTCGGTCGAAGCTTCTTCTCGGTCTAGAATCGATAATCTTCTTCATTTATCTCCCACAAATGTTGGTCCTCGTCTTCCGCAGGTTCGAACCTTGATTTGGCAATCTAAAATTGAGCTCAGCATCGGCCTTCTTCGGTCTCATGGTTCGTAAAGAATCAGAGTCCCGACCCCAGCTTCAATCTTCACCAGGTGCCGTCAAATATACACGATAGAAGAAATTCCCTAACAAGCACCGAAGAAGCTTGCTTCAATCTCCAGGGAACTTTAGAAGAAATTCCCTAACAAGCACGGTCGAAGATGGTTCCTCGCTGTAACCTTCACGATCCATGGTCGCAGACCGAACACAGGACAACAGAACCGAATTTTAGGCACGGCAGCATCAAGTATTCACGGTTGGAAAGTTCGAGGCGCAACAAATTTAATAATATAAACATAAAATCACATATTTAAATAGTGATGGTTCCGGGGAGCAGCGGAATCGTGCTGAATGAGCGATATATTAAAATATTAAAATAACTATTACCTAAAATCAAGAGGGAAGAATATTAAAATAACTATTACCTAAAATCAAGAGGGAAGATATTACACATCAAATTTATAATTAATTTATTTAATATTTGAAGAAATAAATACACGAGCTTGTGAACTTTATTTGTTGGTGAATGTTGATTGTTTGAAAAAACCCTTTTGGATTATCTCTGTTACGTTGTGAGCATCCAAGGATAGAATCTCTCTAGCTACCAGTGATCCACACGTAATCATATAATCTCCGAGCAACATCACTCGATCTTTGGATGTTAGCTGAAAGAGCGCTGTCGTGAGCGCTCTCAAATGATTAGTGATTTTGGGGTACTTAGGTGCAGTAGAGTGGCTGACCAAGGTCGTCTCTCAAAGGAGGAAGTAGATTTAAAACAATTTTTTAAAGGTATTCTAAAAATAAAATAAAAGAGAATAAAAACACTACCTGAAAGGATGAGGGTTGGTTATAGTTTATGAATCTAGAAGAAGTTTGATGGAAGAAGATTGTTTTTTTTTGTTTTTTTTTTTGAAATGAAGTTCGATTAAAATGACACAACAAAAAGATGTTTTTTTAGAAAATATTTTAAAATGCGTAATCGATCTAGCTCTACCTCTTCAATAATTTATTAATCATTATCATTTAGATCAATATCCACTTAATTATGATCCCCTAATTTGTTATCCCTCGAACACTACGAGAGTTAACTTAACCACAAATATAAAATTACTTAAACCCTAGGCTAACTTAAGAACACGCAATCGCAGCACCCTGCTTTGATTGTTGTTCTAAGGTTAGCTTATGATCAGTGGTTAATTAGAGCACATATCCATTCTGGAAATGAGGATGAATTGTGTTTAGGGATTATATGGTCTCGTATTATCGATTAAGATCGCACTCTCACAATTTACACAATTCCCGACCTCGCGTGTTTTGTGTTAATTGTTCAATTGTTTCCTTAGTTTTTTACAATTTAAAAACTCAATTCATGGATCATATTAAGTGAATTACAATAGCTCAATGATTCAAAATAATTAAATGAAGAAGGATAGAGGTCGATCGATTACTAAAAAGAACTACTCTTCCATGAGCGGTGTAGTCATCGTGAAGACGTTTTGCATAAGCAAAGGATTGAAAGGGTAGAACCCAATCTTGTCTCCACTCTTGATTCCAACCCAATTAAGAAGATTAAGAAAAGAAGAAAAGGGAAGAACACAGAAGATTATTTGAAGAAAAATTCAAGAAACAAACATGAAATAAAAGAAATACAAAGAAGAGGTGGGAGAGGAGAGCCTTTTTGGAAGAGAGGTTTGCACAAAGGATTACTTCTTCCAAGAGTTGTGAGGGGCTCCCAAGAGACACCCTTTCGGCCACACCTTCCCAAAGCCTCGACCATCCCTCCCAAAGAGTTAAAACCCCCTTTAAATAGAGTTTGTGAGAGCTAGGGTAACATAACTTTTTAAGTGTGAAATGAAAAACTCGGCCAAATATTTTATTCCAAGTTTAACCGCCTAGTTGACCTCCGAAACGCGTGAATTGACCGGCCTTCTAGAAGGATTATTTGTGCCAAATCATGTTCTCGAGCTTTCCTCAAAATTTGGGCTCAATCTAAGCCCGGATGAAGAAGATATGACCCAAATACAGAACCCATATCCATTCTGTCGAGTCCAGCCCACCATTGGATTAATGACCCATTTACTCCATCCAAATGCACTTATTAGCTCTAGTGTCCTGAATGGAAGTTGTAGAAAATTAAGTTAGGAACACTGTTACAAAATTTCAAATTCAAATAATAAATATAAAAATATTTATTTTCGAAATACTACAGTACACTATAAAGGGTAAAACTCGAATTTTCACCAAATTTTCAAATGAATGACCAAATCCCAAATATTTTATAAATAAACCTATTTAACACAATGTGAGGAATTTATATCATTTATTATCAATAAAATATTCAACAAAATAGTGTTTTATCAACTCCCCCACACTTACCTTTTTGCACTCCTGGGCAAAACCTCATGTCAAGTAAACATCAATATCAAATCAAAACCAATTTTAAAACACATATCATTGGGATCCATCAATTCCGCACCAAGAATCAAAAGATATCATGCCTCATAAAAAACCTTATTTCAAGTTCTCTATTAATATCATTCAATATATTTCCACTTAATTTATCCTCCCATGCACAAAACACTTACCTCGCTTGAATTTTCTCTCATCACTCAAATATCAATTTTTTTTGCAATGTCTTTCTCATCCAAACTCATACAAGGGTCACCATAGGCTTGATAAATTCCTACATCGCCACCCGATGTGATTCAAGGACATATTTTTATTATGAGGACTTTTCAGGGTTGTTCTGTGGATTTTGGTTGGTAGGATTTAGATGTGAAAAATTCTGAGGCTGAATGAGGAGGGCTTGACTCTTTTTGAAGCAAAATTGCATTAATCTAATTTTCACTTAAATATGGTCTTCTCCTCAATCCCCATAGTATCAATTCAGCTTCATCATCATGAAAAGTCATGAAAAGTTTACACCATTCATCATTTCATCATAAAAAATTTCAATCTTCTCAAACATGATTTTCTTGAAAGCTCCAGATAGGCACAACTTTCCACCTCAATTAGAAGCTCCAGAAAAGGCACAACTTCACTTGTCATGAAAGCTCCAGAAAAGGCACAACTTTCAATATAATGACTTTCTTCAGCAGCAAACACATCTCTTAAGAATTTAATTTTCCACCTAAAGTATCACAGAATTTGGTATCACAACACAACATAGCTTCCCCCACACTTAAGCTCAACTAGATTATGCAATTTCACTTCAAGAGTTGGTTGGATAGGGAAATTTGGCTTGTAATGTGGCTAACCTAACAGGATATGCATGGCTTCTAAGGGCTAAAAAGATTAAATGTTCAAGGTAGTCCATTATAAAAAAAGGATTCTTTGAAGTAGGGGCTTTAATACTAAACAAATGCCTCAATCATTTAAACATAAGTACCTCAAACCCTCAAGTTTTTACAGGAATAAATCAAATTCTGGTTAAATCAAGCATGGTTTGGTTCTCTCAAGAAGTGAGGTGAATGTAAAGAATATGAAAATAATAGTTCAGAAGCCTCACAGGAAAGTGATTTTAAATATAAAGACAGTGAGATGTGGCATGGGATTCAAAATTCAGTGTAATTTTCATGAAATTACTAAATATTTGAACTTGAAACAAAGTCATTTCAGCCTTCATTTAAGCTCAGTTTATTGGGATAAATTGTTTCACTCATTGATATGCATTTCAAAATTTTGATGAGAATTATTTCAGCTCAAAAATTTCAAAAACACAAAGAAAATTGAAAAATAAACACACAAAATTTAAAAAACACACAAAATTTTATTTTATTTTTGTTTTTTTTAAACAGGAAAACAATTGAAATTACTAAACTAAAAGGTTCCCTCCCCCACACTTAAAATATTGCATTGTCCTCAATGTGAACCCATGAGATGATATATGCACATGAAATGTAGAATTTTTAAATAGGACAAATAATATAAAAGTGAAAGGGTCAGGAACAGTCTGATGTGCTCAAGTGATGATGGGGTCATGCAGTGTGATAAAATCCACTACATTAGTAGGAAGTCCCTCAATGTATCTCTTCAAACGTTGCCCATTGACTGTAAAGCTCCTTTCAGTTTTCTCTTGTGTGATCTCCATTGCACCATAAGGAAAAACATTAGATACAATATAAGGACCTAACCATCTAGAACGCAACTTACCAGACATCAGCTTCAGTCGTGAACTATAGAGAAGGACTTTCTCTCCAACATGAAACTCCCTTTGTTGGATCATTCTATCATGATCTGCTTTTGATCTTTCTTTGTAGAGCCTTGAGTTCTCATATGAAGACAATCTAATCTCCTCAAGCTCTTGAATTTGCAGCTTCCTTTGGATTCCAGCTTGGGCCAAATCCATGTTGCATTTCTTTATAGCCCAATAAGCTCGATGCTCAACTTCCACGGGGAGATGACATGATTTCCCAAAAACAATCCGAAATGGGGACATACCAATGGGTGTCTTGTATGCTGTCCTATAAGCCCACAATGCATCATCCAAGCGCTTGCTCCAATCCTTCCTATTTGGCGGCACAATTTTCTCCAATATTTGTTTTAACTCACGATTTGAAACCTCAGCCTGACCATTTTTTTGGGGGTGGTATGGTGTTGATTTTTTGTGTGTCACCCCATACTTTCGAAGGAGGGAAGAAAAATACCTATTGCAAAAGTGTGTCCCTTGGTCACTGATGATGGCCTTTGGTACTCCAAACCTGCAAAAAATCTGTGCTTTGACAAAGTGCACAACAACATGAGAATCTTCAGTCCTGGTGGCCTTGGCCTCCACCCATTTACTCACATAATCAATAGCAACCAAAATATACAAAAATCCAAATGAACTAGGAAAAAGACCCATAAAATCAATTCCACATACATAAAAAATCTCACATAATAGTATGGGTTGTTGGGGCATCTCATGTCTCCTAGAAATATTCCCAGTGTGTTGGCAACGAGAGCATGACTTACAAAACACATGGGCATCATGGAACAAGCTAGACCAATATAATCCAGAGTCTAAAACCTTCCTAGCTGTCCGTTGGGGTCCAAAGTGTCCACCACAAGCAAGTGTATGACATAAATGCAAAATAGACTCAAACTCATGATCGGGAACACACCTCCTAATGACTTGGTCACTACACATTACTACTGGAAAATAGGTCTATACCCACGATTTTACAAAAAACTGTGGGTATAAGATACCCCTATACCCACGGTTTTACAAAACCGTGGGTATAGGGATAGTACGTGAACCTATACCCACAGTTCTCCAAAACTGTGGGTATAGTGTATTTTCCGAAGACCTATATCCACGATTTTGGATAACCATGAGTATTTAATTTTTTTTTGAAGACCTATACCCACGGTTCTGGAGAACCGTGGGTATAGGTTATGGCAGGGAATTAAAATTAAGCGGGGCACGAAAAAAATTTGGCGGGAAAAATATTTTTTCACGGTTTACTTTAATATATTTATAAAAATATAAATTTATATAATCAGAGTTTCTATAGCTCGATTGGTCACTAGTGGAGGCACCACTGTGACTTGCGTTCGATTCCCGCGGTCTGCGATTTTTGAATTTAAATATCCAATTAGATTATATTAATATATATATGTATATGTATATATAAATAACAATAGAAAAGCATAGCCCGGTTGGTGCGTTGTAGTTGTGCGGGAGGGAGTTCCAGTGTGCGATGCGGGTTCAAAACCTCTTTGCGGCGCTTTTCTAGATTTTTTAGTACACCACGCAAATAAAATGAATATATATACAATGTTTTATAATTATATAATAAAAATAATTTGTAGCTTGGTTGGTTAATTACAGCTGCGCAACGTTATGCGCGACGAGAGTGCAGGTTCAAATCCTGCCTGCAGAAGATTTTTTTAAATTTAAATACCCACGGTTTTGAAAACCGTGGGGTCTGTGGTGTGCCACAGTGGAACAGTCGTGGTGCAAATTTGACTCCCCTATACCCACGGTTTTGTAGAACCGTGGGTATAGGTTCAGACCCCTATACCGACGCTGTTCCATCCCACGGTTCCCAAAACCGTGGGTATAGCCTATACCCACGGTTTTGAACCGTGGGTATAGGTCGTTTTTCCAGTAGTGCATGCACCAGAGGTAAGGATCATCCCACACATAATACCTAGACTCACTTTTTAATTTTTGGACTTGATGCTTCTTCAAATTTGCTGGGATTTCAGAGGAAACAATGTAATTAACTAAATCAGCATACCAAGGATGCGTACCTAAGATGGTATAGAGATGCTCATCGGGGAAAGTGTCCCGAAGTGGTACCTGGTCCAAGGTGTCATCCTCTAGTGTGTGAGTAAGCCTACTCATGTGGTCTGCCACCAAATTCTTTGATCCCTTCTTGTCCTTTATCTCAATATCAAATTCCTGAAGAAGGAGCATCCAACGGATAAGTCGTGGATTTGCATCTGGCTTCTTTAGGAGGTACCTCAAAGCTGCATGGTCAGAAAAAACAACTACTTTAGAGCCCAATAAATATGAACGGAATTTATCTAAAGAAAATATGATAGCAAGAAACTCTTTTTCTGTGGTTGTGTAGTTTGATTGGGCTGAATCTAGTGTCCTCGATGCATAGGCGATCACATGTGAACGCCCCTCCACCCTCTGAGATAAGACAACTACAACCACGAAGTTGGAGGCGTCACACATAAGCTCAAATGGAAGGTCCCACCACGGGGGATGTATGATCAGTGGAGTGGTCAGACACTTCTTTAGCCCATCAAATGATACCCTGCATGAATCATCAAAATTGAAGTCAATATCTTTTTGAAGCAATCGAGATAAGGGTAGAGCGATCTTACTAAAATCTCTGATGAAGCGTCGATAAAATCCAGCATGTCCAAGTAATGATCGAACATCACACACACATGTAGAATATGGGAGGGATGAAATAATGTCTACCTTAGATTTATCAACTTCAGTGCCATGTTGTGAGACTATATGACCTAAGACAATTCCATTTTCGACCATGAAATGACATTTTTCAAAATTTAAGACCAGATTCTTCTCAATACAATGATTCAACACCTTTCCCAAACTAATTAGACATTCATCAAATGAAGACCCATACACTGTAAAATCATCCATAAATACCTCCATGCAGGTCTCAATAAAATCAGAAAAAATACTCACCATGCATCTCTGGAAGGTACCTGGGGCGTTGCAAAGTCCAAATGGCATCCTTCGGTAGGCAAATGTGCCAAAGGGACGGGTGAATGTAGTCTTCTCATGATCCTCCAGAGCTATAGGAACCTGAAAATATCCAGAAAATCCATCCAAGAAACAATAGTGTGTCTTCCCAGCTAGTCTCTCAAGAATATGATCAATAAATGGGAGGGGGAAATGGTCTTTGTGAGTGGAATGATTTAGTTTCCTATAATCAATACACACACACCAACGTTTTTGCACCCTCATTGGAACTAACTCATCTTTCTCATTTTTAACAACAGTAACACCACTTTTCTTAGGCACAAACTGAATAGGACTTACCCACTGAGAATTTGAAATAGGATAGATTATACCTGCCTCGAGTAATTTCTCAACTTCTTTTTTAAAAACTTCTAGGAGGGTGGGATTGAGTCTCCTTTTTGGATGTCTCACTGGTTTAGCCCCATCCTCCAAGAGAATACTATGCATGAAAATGGAGGGGATAATACCTGATATGTCAGCCAAGGTCCACCTGATTGACCTGATGTTCTCCCTCAAAATATTCAAAAGTTTTTCTTCATGTTCAAAAGGGAGATTGTTAGCAATGATAACAGGTAATCTCTCACCACTCAACAAGTATGAGTATTTCAGATTTGGTGGCAATGGCTTGAGTTCTAATGAAGGAGGGTGTAGTATGGATGGAGACATTGAAGGAACTGAAATATGTGCACAAAGAGCATCGGTATCAGAATAGACATCATCACAATCATAGAATAAAGCATCAAATCCATCAGCATACTCAACAGCCATGTTATAATCAGAGTTCACATGATCAAGATTAGAATATGAATCTATTTCAAAATCAAATCTAAGAGATGATTGTGTATCAGAAACATGTTTGGAAGTGCTCTTAGACATCAAACTCGAACCAATACTCATAATCTCCCTAAGTATAGGACAATCAAATTCCATGGAGTTTTTATTTGGTGGTTCAAAATGGGAGATAACAAATGCAGAGTGATCCTCTGAGGGGTACTTCATGGAATCCATAACATTAAATATCACGACTTCATCTCCAAACTCCATGGAAAGTGTACCTTCATTGACATTTATGATAGTTTTTGAAGTTTTGAGGAAGGGTCTACCTAAGATTATGGGAGCATGATAACTTACCTGATCGTCCTCCATGTTAAGCACGTAGAAATCTGCTGGGAAGATCATGTCTCTTACCCGGACAAGTACATCCTCAAGGACTCCCGTTGGATATGTTTTAGCTCTATTTGCCAACTGCACCACTACTCTTGTTGGATTCAACTCACCAACCTTCAAGGAAGAGAATACAGAGTGAGGCATCACATTTATTGAAGCTCCTAAATCAGAAAGCGCATCAGAGAAGTGCAACTCCCCTATGGTACATGGGATGGTGAATGTCTCGGGATCCTTGCACTTTGTTGGCATTGATAGAGTTGGTATAATGAGTGCTGATACATTCCTTCCAAGGTTGATCCTCTCATTTCCCTTGAGCCCTCTTTTATTGGTGAATAGTTCTTTTAAGAATTTGGCATACCTTGGGATTTTCTTAATGGCTTCAAGTAGAGGAATGTTGATCTCCACACGCTTGAATGTGTCCAAAACCTCCTTTTGCATTGCTTCTTCAGCCATCTTCATGGTTTGAACAAACCTGTTTGGAAAAGGAAGGGGTTTAGGAGGAACATCATCAATATTTTTCTTACCTTTATCTTTCTCCTTGGATTTCTCATCTATTGGTATGGAATGTGTCTTCTCTGGAGTTGAGGTGAATCCCGGTGGAATGGTAGGTACAGATGTATCGTTCATTTTCTTCCCACTTCTCAATGTGATGGCACTAGCATTTCCCTTTGTATTTGGAGTGGGTTGGGAAGGTAGATTTCCAGAATTCTTACTCACAAGTTCATGGAGGGCGGTGTCAATATGGCTCATTTGAGTCTTCAAATCTCTCAGCTCTGAACCTTGACTCTTCAGCTCATTCTGTTGATTAAGAACAATTTGTTTCAAAAGATCATCAGTATTAGATTCTACCTTGTGTTGGAGATTCCCTTGTTGCTGACTCGTTGATGTTTTAACTTCAAATCTCATTTGGGGTTGTTGGAAACCCTGTTGGTAAGGTGGAGGCTACTGGAAGTTTGGTTGAAAAGGGGACCTTTGTTGTTGTCCAGAGCCATACCTCATGTCCGACTAATCTTTCCACCCTTGGTTGTATACTGGATCAAACTTCTTTTGGGGATATGGATGTTGTTGTTGTTGCTGATATGGTCTCCCAGGGAACACTGTTGCACAATCTTCTGTTTCTTGGAGTTGTGGGCAACAGTCAGTTGGGTGGCTTGTCTCAGTGAAAATACCACAAGGCCTTGAAGGAGGGGGTAGAGATGTATTTTGTGCCAAAGAAATTTGTCTCACCATAGTGGTCAATTCTTCCAACTTGGTATCAATCAAAAGACTTTCAAGAGAAGAAGGACTTACCTGATGTACTCCCCTGACATGTGGTGTACCTCTATCACCAAATTGTTGGGAGTTTTGGGCCATCTTGTCGATCAACGCATGTGAAGCTACTGGTGTCTTGTCCACCAATGCTCCTCCAGCCGCATCATCTATCATGCTTCTCTCCATAGGTGTGAGTCCTTCATAGAAGTACTGGATGAGTAGTTGCTCACTGATTTGGTGATGTGGGCAGCTTGCGCACAACTTCTTGAATCGCTCCCAGTACTCATACATTGACTCCCTTTGTGCTTTCTTGATCCATGAGATCTACTTACGAATAGAAGTGGTCCTTGATGCTGGAAAAAATCTATGCAAGAAAAGACGCTTCAAATCGTTCCAACATGTTACATCTTCAGGTTGTAAATAGTACATCCAATCCTTTGCAGCTCCATCAAGTGAGAATGGTAATGCTCTTAATTTAATTTGATCTTCAGAAACATTTCTTGGTTTCAAGGTTGAGCAAACCACATTAAATTCCTTAAGGTGTCTGTTGGGATCCTCACCAGATAAACCATGAAACTTTGGAAGAAGGTGAATTAATCCAGATTTTAACTCAAAGTCTGATTCGAGATTCGGGTATGCAATACAATTTGGTTGATAGTTAATATCAGGTGTAGCCAATTCTCGAATGGTTCTATTAAGTTCATTACCATTATTTCCAGCCATTGTTTCCTCTTTTATGTTTTAAATTGAATGGCTTCCAATTTCAATGTTTCCAGAAGAGAGGAATTCACCAACTGGTTGAATATTGAAACTTCCCGTAGACTGAGAATGTCTGATTCATGCCCTAAGGCTGCATTCAATATCCAGGTCAAGATCTAAGAGATCTTCAGGATTAGTTCGTGTCATAAATCAAGTAAAAATGAAAAGAAATAAAGTAGACCATAGTAAAATAAAAATGATAAGTTGAGTTGATGGTCCAAAAAGAAAAGAAGAGTATGAAAAAAATGAAAACTTGAGAAAGGGTAAAGATGAAAGAGAGAGGTGAAGAAAATAATAAAATGAAAAATAAAAGAAATAACTCTAAATGGTTGAATAAATTACTTGCCTCCTTGACAACGACACCAATTTGAAAGAGCGCTATCGTGGGCTCCCTCAAATGATTAGTGATTTTAGGGTACTTAGGTGCAGTAGAGTGGCTGACCAAGGCCGTCTCTCAAAGGAGGAAGTATATTTAAAACAAATTTTTAAAGGTATTCTAAAACTAAAATAAAAGAGAATAAAAATACTACCTGAAAGTATGGGGGTTGGTTATAGTTTATGAATCTAGAAGAAGTTTGCTGGAAGAATATTGTATTTTTTGTTTGTTTTTAGTTTTGAAATGAAGTTCGATTAAAATGACACAACAAAAAGATGTTTTTTTAGAAAATATTTTAAAAGGAGTAATCAATCTAACTCTACCTATTAAATAATTTATTAATAATTATCATTTATATCAATATCCACTTAATTATTATCCCCTAATTTTTTATCCCTCGAACCCTACGAGAGTTAACTTAACCACAAAGATAAAATTACTTAAACCCTAGGCTAGTTTCAGAACACGCAATCACAGCACCCTGCTTTGATTGTTATTCTAAGGTTAGATTATGGTCAGTGGTTAATTAGAGCACATATCCATTCTGTAAATTAGGATGAATTGTGTTTAGGTATTATATTTGAACTCTACAAATTTATCCCGTATGGTCTCGTATTATCGATTAAGATCGCGCTCTCACAATTTACACAATTCCCGACCTCGCGTGTTTTGTGTTAATTGTTCAATTGCTTTCTTAGTTTCTTAAAATTTAAAAACACAATTCATGTATAATATTAAGTGAATTACATTATATCAATGATTCAAAATAATTAAATGAAGAAGGATAGAGGTCGATCGATTACTAAAAAGAACTACTCTTCCATGGGCGGTGTAGTCATCGTGAAGACGTTTTGCATAAGCAAAGGATTGAAAGGGTAGAAACCAATATTTTCTACACTCTTGATTCCAACCCAATTAATAAGATTAATAGAATAAGAAAAGGGAAGAACACAGAAGATTATATGAAGAAAAATTCAAGAAACAAACATGAAATAAAAGAAATACAAAGAAGAGGTGGGAGAGGAGAGCCTTTTTGGAAGAGAGGTTTGCACAAAGGATTACTTCTTCCAAGAGTTGTGAGGGGCTCCCAAGAGACACCCTTTCGTACACACCTTCCCAAATCCTCGACCAGCCCTCCCAAAGAGTTAAAACCCCCTTTAAATAGAGTTTGTGAGGGCTAGGGTAACATAACATTTTAAGTGTGAAATGAAAAACTCGGCCAAATATTTTATTCCAAGTTTCACCGAATCTTTGTCCTCCAAAACTCATGAATTGACCGGCCTTCCAGAAGGATTATTTGTGCCAAATCATTTCCTCAAATTTTCCTCAAAATTTGGGCTCAATCCAAGCCCGGATTAAGAATATATGTCCCAAATACAGAACCCATGTCCATTCTGCCGAGTCCATCCCACCATTGGATTAATAGCCCATTTAATACATCCAAATTCACTTATTAGTTCTAGTGTCATGAATGAAAGTTGTATAAAATCAAGTTAGGAACACTTTTACAAAATTTAAAATTCAAATAATAAATATAAAAATATTTATCTTCGAAATACTACAGTGTACTATAAAGGGTAAAACTGGAATTTTCACCAAATTTTCAAATGAATGATCAAATCCCAAATATTTTATAAATAAACATATTTAACACAATGTGAGGAAATTATATCATTTATTATCAATAAAATATTCAACAAAATAGTGTTTTATCATTAGCGTAACGAGTCGAATGTCTTGCATTATTTGTTATTGATCGTTCGTTATTCGGTCCCGAAGAAATCTCTCGTACATTTCTAGTACTTGAGAGGGAAAGTGAGGAGGAGTTGAGAGAGAATTCGTTGTGCGCAACAATTCTCTATTCTCAATTTTGGATACTCTACAAAGTAGGCATAAGTGTATATGTATAGAGTTGAGATTTAAGTTAAAATATTATTTAATTGCATACCGGTCATTAAATAACATTTATTACCTTTAATAAATCTCATTCCACATAATAATAATTATATTATTACTATTTTGTAGTGTGTGAAAACTTTCGCAATAACAAATATTATGTAATGGTCTTGTTAATTAATACATGTCACCGAACTCGATCTTGATTCGTTCTAACTCCTTCATTTATTGAATAACTGAATAAATATTTTATTCATAAATAAAGATTTTATTCACAATCTAGAAAATAAAAATTTATTAAAATATTCAATAAATAAAATAAATATTTTATTCACAAGCCGGCGAATAAATATTTATTTAATTTATGCGATCGATATAACTTGAATAAAATTATTCCACGGACTTGATAATAATATTTATTCCATTAATTAAACTCAAATAGAATTTAATTGATATCAATGAAAACATTTAGTGTGTGACCCTTTAGGATTCTTTCTCATTGAAATCATGTGAGTTTGCCTAAAATTCAAGATTACTGTATAGCAATGGGTCAAGGCACCCAAGAGAAAGAACTTAATGTCACAATGATGACAACCACATATGAACACTCACTGTGTAATATAATCTCTTTCTCAAAATATCTCATCAAAGAGGTTGCACATCCGTGTCACCAACCTATATTCTCAACATGTCTTTCTTTGAATATCTGAAATAAATACGTCATTACACAATGACCATAAAATTTAATGTGACGATTTTATTCCAATCAAAAAGTAGAGATATCGGCTTCCATAAAGATGGAAGAGACAAATCCTTTATCGACTTATTCATTAATAACATGTCATTCGTGATGCATCCAACATATCCAACTTCGTCATTGAGCTGTTATCATCATGGTTTATGAAATACATACGTGAGTTGTGACATGCATTAATAATAATCTTAAAGTCTAAGGACCATAACACATGCTCGTAGATATGAATATTCAATGACACCAAAACATACAGAATTCCTATTGGCGGGTCTGTTCTCATAATCTCTCATCTTGGAGATTACCAAGTGTGAACTTCATGATAAGGAAGTTTCATCTACTTACGAGTAATCAAACTTGGAAGTCTATGTTCTATGTGTCCCATCATAGTACGTTATCCAACCGCAGAACATTATTTGAGAATATCGTCACAGCACATCAAGGTTCTCATCATATCAGAGAACTATTATGGCCTTATCAATGCGACATATACTCTATGTCATTATTATATTAGAGTCATGCAGAACAACATACAATATGTAATAAATTTTTTTATTCATATTCAATACATCGAATATTTATATAATAAAAATACAAACAATTGGTCATAGGACACCGAATCCAACAAACTCCCACTTAGACTAGAGGCAACTGCTTACAATCATCCATCCTCTAGACCTCACATGAAAGTCATGTTTCTGCTCATTAAAGGCTTTAGTCAAGGGGTCTACCACATTGTCTTCCATATATTTACTGTTCACTGCAACTTCACCTCTTTGAGAAAAATCCCTCAAGGGATGATACTTCCGAAGTATGTATTTTTTCCACTGATGTGACCTTGACTCTTTTGTAAGAGTCACTGCTACAGTATTATCCCAATAGAGTGTGATGGAGTCTTTACTACTAGGTACCACATCAAGATCTTGGATGAAGTTTCACATTCATACTGCTTCTTTATCTTCCTTAGAAGCCACAATATACTCAAACTCTGCTGTAGAACCTACAACCACAACCTGCTTTGAGCTCTTCCAGCCCACAACCTCCATTCAAAGTGAATATGTATCCTGTTTGTGACTCCATGTCATCTTGGTCAGTTTGGAAACTAGCATCTGCATATTCTCTAATGACTAGTTTCTTATCTCCTCTATAAACCATGAACATATCCTTAGTGCACCTTATATACTTAAGGATAGTCTTGACTTCCATCCAATGACGGTCACCTGGATCAGATTGATATCTTTCTACCACACTTAATGCGTATGTGACATCTAGCCTAGTACATAGCATAATATACATGACTGACCCAATCGTTGATGCATATGAAATCTTTATCATTATATTTCTTTCCTCATGTGTCCAAGGATAAATTTTCTTATAAAGATGAATGTCATGTGATGCTGGCAACAATACCCTCTTGGATTGTTCTATACTGAATCTCTTCCTCTGAATGGCCCGAAGGCCTTTTTATTTTATTTTATTATAAATAATCCCCCTTTTAAGGGTTGAAGGGGAACTCATACATGACCCGCAGGCCCAAGACACAAGGCCTAACATGACCCGCAATACATGACCTGAAGGCCCAGAGGCATACCATGCCCATTACATGACCCGTAGACCCATCCCACTAGAACTGCCCCTCCCTAGCATCTTGCATCATTGATTGCCTTAGCTCCCAACCTTTCATTACTGATCGGCAAGCATTTCCCCAGACAAAGTTGCACGGTGCTTGGTCCCGATGGCGGCTGCCATACCCTCTCATTCTTCTAATTCAGTTAGCTCTGCATCTGGTGGCTGCTACTCCTGTTGCTCTGATCCTCTTCTGGGGCTTGTTCTGTGTGAACTGGGATACTCCATGGTCTACGTGACCCGAAGGACCTATGGCCCGAAGGCCTTTAATGACCCAAAGGCCCTGGAGACTCGTAGGCCCAAACCGGTGGCCCGAAGGCCCAAATCGGGTGAATAGTTCCGGCTTCCACATTACTGAATAGTAACTGCTACAGTAATGCTACAGTACCCCGGAAAATTCACCTCCACCCGGTTTTGAACCCAGGTCTCTTGGATGCCAAGCAGGAGCCCTTACCACTCGATTACAGACTCGTTGGCTATACCGAATCTCTTCAATATCTTGTCAATGTATGTAATTTGACTTACATCGAGAAAACTCTTGGATCCATCTCAATGGATCTTGATCCCAAGAATATAATCCGCCTTAACATACTATAAGACTGATATTTCGTTTCCAATGAGTAATATGTCATCAACATATACTATTAAGAAAATGATTTTACTCCCACTAAAGCATTTTTAGACACACAAATCACATTCATTCTTTATGAAACCAAATTCTGTTATGGCATCATCAAAATGAATGTTCTATGATTAGGATGCTTGATTTAATCTATAAATGGATTTTTGTAATATACATACCTTGTTGGAATCCTTTGGAGTCACAAACCCTTCAGCTTGTGTCATATATACATCTTCCTAAATGTTCTCTTTAAGGAATGTTGTTTTGACATCCATTTTCCAAATCTCATAATAATGGAAAGCCAAAATGACAAGTATAATTTTTATGGATTTCAGTATTTCAACTGGTGAAAAGGTTTTCTCATAGTCAATTCATTCATGTTGTTTAAACTATTTTGCAACTAGTCACGCCTTATAGGTATTTACCTATCTTTCCTTGTCCAATTTATTCTTGAATACCCATTTAAAACCAACAGGCTTTACATCTACTTGAGGGTCTACAAAAAATCCAGACTTGGTTTTGGTACATGGAATCTATTTTAGAGTTCATGGATTCTTGCCACTTGGAAACATTTGTGTCACTTATTGCTTCCTTGTAGGTTAGAGGATCGTTATTATCAACTAATAATGACTCACCATCCTTGGTGACTAAAAAACCATAATGTTTTGGTTATCTATCCTCTTTAGTACTTCTATGCAGTAATTATGTCTCTGGAACAATTTCTTCTTCCATGGGGCTTTGTGGAATTTGTTCTTGTTCTAACTCTTGTGTATCTTGAGCCTGGACTTCATTGAAGTCTATCTCGCTCCCACTATCTATTTTAGAGATAACATCCTCCTCAAGAAATGTGGGATGCCTATCAAGCACAACCTTTTTGTCTGAAGGATTGTATAGGTATCATCCCTTTGTTTCTTTGGGATATCCTATAAAGATATACTTTATGACTCAGGGTGTAAGCTTGTTACCTGAAGAGGCCTTAACAAATGCTTCGCAACCCCACACATGTAAGTAATACAATGCAAGTTTCTTTCCATTCCATAATTGGTTTGGTATATTTTCTGTTTCTTTAGTTGGTACATGGTTTAGTACATATGATGGTGTTTGTAACACGTATCCCCAAATGGATAATGGAAGACTTGCATGCCTCATCATTGATCTCACCATGTCCAATAAGGTGTGGTTCCTCCTTTCACTTACACCATCCCACCAAGGAATTTAAGGATGAGTGAGTTGAGATAAAATCCTGAACTCCCATGATTATCAATGAAGTATTGATTAAGATATTCTCCACCACAGTCTGGGTGAAGTTTCTTAATATTCTTACTAAGATGATTCTCAACTTTATTCTTGTATTCCTTGAATTTTTTAAAATAATCCAACTTATACCTCATTAAATATACATATCCATATCTAATAAAATCATTAGTAAAAGTTATGAAGTATGAGTACCCACCCCTTACTTCAACAAGAAATGTTCCGCACACATCAGTATGAACTAATTCAATAATCTCATTATCCCTTTCACCTTTCCCACTAAATGGGGATTTGGTCATTCTTTTGTAAACATGTGTGACATACATCAAGTGGTTTTAGTTCAAAAGAATCTAAATATCCATATTGATGTAATTTAGTCAAGCACTTTTCATTTACATGACTTGGCCAGTGATGCCAAAGTTGGGTGTGGTATGAGTCATGTGAAGTTACTTCAGTATCGATTTCTATTATTTTTTTCACGTAATATAACACATAAAAACCTTTATTTAAATGTGCATTACAATGATAAATTCTATCTTTATAAAAGAAGAAAAATTTATTCCCAATTCTGAAAATAAATCCATCTATATAAATTTTGGATACATAAATAATGTTTTTGGTAACTGAAGGAATATAATAAAAACCATTTAAAACCAAGATCATTCTGGTTTGCAACGTGAGGTGGTAGTCCCCGATAGCTACAACATCAAGTTTAGATCAGTTGGCTGCTCGAAGATCTACCTCTCCCCGGTCAATATTTCTAAATTTACTTGGTACCTATATTTGAATACATATGTGAGCACCAAAAGCTATATCTAATAACCAATTTTTAGAAACAGATAAATTTCACTCGATAACAAAAGCACCTGAAACATAGCATTACTCCTTTTACTGGGTGAATTTTTTCTTTCAGTGTCCCTTATTTCCATATGCGAAACCGAAAGCATACCATTCCCTTGATTTCCCATTGATCTTCCTCTTCCTAGAAGGGTGTGAAGAAGCTTTAGGCTTAAATCTATTTGCTCGACCTTTCCATTTATTCACCATAAGGACAAAAGGTTTTTCATTCTTAGTATCCTTATCTACTTGGTGAAGAAGAATAAGAAGATTTGGTAGAGACATCCCAATGTTGTTCATATTAAAATTTATAACAAATCCAGAGAATCTCTGAGGGAGTGATACCAGAATGAGGTTGGTGCCCAGTTCTTCAGGGAGTTTAAACCCTAAAACATCTAAGCATGTAATGCAGCCAATGAGATTGACTACATAAGGCCTAGCTGGGGAACCCTCTCTAAGATTTCTCTGAAATAGAACCTTGGAAATCTCAAACCTTTCTTATTTATCTCTCTCCTGGTAAAGACCATGGAGGTTCTCAAGTATGCTATACACATCCATGTTTTCATGAGACTTCATTAGTTCACTAAACATCGATGAAATCACCAAACATTGAATGTAGACCACATCACTAAAATGTTTTTCATAGATAGGGAACACTTCATCACTCACCTCTTTAGCAGGTGGATCAGGCATTGAGGATTCTAGAACATAAGATTTCCATTCATGGAATAACACAACCTGAAGGTGTCTAAACCAATCATGGAAGTTACTTCTAATTAGGAGGTTATCTTTCTCCAATATTGATCTTAATGATAGTGTGGATGGTGAAATTTTCATTTTATTCTACAATTAAAAAGAGTATATTATTACTATTTTTTCTTGATTACAAAATAAGTGAGATATAATAAATTAAATGTTTTTATTTATTTATTTATTAAATCTACCATTATTTTATCACGTCTCAATAGCCCTCACCATTGAACTCGGAATGTCTAGTTTCTTTAACATTGTAGTGGAAAAGATCCCCATTGCTTTTATTAATGATCCATACTTTGGCCATGAAAACCATAATAAATTAATTAGGAAGGCGGTCTTTCCAACTGCAGACTTACAACTCCTTGATCTATTGAGTGGATTCCCCTATCATGAAATCGAGACTTGAATTTACTCAACACTTGCCTCAAAATTTGTATTGAATAGAATTTGGTCATTAAACTCAATACAATTTTGGTTACGTCAACCCCAAAACCTCATGAGAACTTGTCGATAAATGCAAGTGTCCATAATTTTTATATATATTACACTTAGTTCTATAGTTTCATTCCCAAACAAGTAATGGAAGGCTTAGTCTGACATAATATTTAATTGAGGGATTTTAATTTATTATGACTAAATTTTATCATGTTTTATCCTGTACACGTATTGTTAATATTAAGTGGATATTACATAATTAATTAACCATGTTGTATAAAAAATTTACGCATAATTAATTTATTTAATTTCCATTTTTCACATTAATTCATTTATTTATGTGATCAAGGACTTTCATCCATAAAATAAATAATTGCATATATAGAAATAATTAATTAATTAAATAACCCATTCATGAGCTTTATCTAATAGTTGATTTAATAAGCGGGCATTTAATCAACCTTTGACCTAGGGGAAATAACTCATATTGATGGTCTTGGCATGAGTTACAACATTCCACCTATCCACCTGTGTATCACCTAGGTTGACATCATTATGGTTTTGTGTTGACCACCTCCACATGTCTTGGGATGCTCTATTAATTACAAATATTTATTACTCACATGTAGGTGAGAGGAACCAAAGGATTGGTTAAAGGGGGTTATATAAATATCCTTAGACACGTAGGTCCTACATAATAATGGAGGGGGGATGACACACATGCCATCATTTAATTTAATATTAAATAATTGAAAACTCATGCAATAAATTAAATTAAAATATCCAATACATACACAGGTCTTGGTCAATCTCATGAATGGTCATACATGCACCGAATATGCAAAAATACATGGATAACATTCATTTATTTATTCGTTCTTTTATTATTTAAGATAAACATGCTTGCATTAATTAATTAATTAATTAATTCCCTTTCATATTAATGATCATATGATCTTGTTTGGAGATACCCATCATTAATGTTGTTCATGGTGAATAAATAACAGAACTAATAATGACATATTAATTATAATAAATCAATTGAGCATTTAAAATTCTTTAAAACCATTATTAAATTGTCAAACAAACAATGGTGTGCCAATTAATAAAATAAGTTTTTAATTCTAAAATTTTAAAATTTAAGGTAATTTTAATTTTTCCCATTAATGGGAGACTACATAGTGCGTACATGCAACTACATGCCATGTTACTCAGTTTCCATATATCCAAGTCACATGTATGGGGCTTCAGTGTGTTAAATCGACCAAACTACATGGTGTGTATATGCCAGCGACACCCTATGTCTGCTTTCCATGTGCCAGGTTGGACCTATCTTCATGCAGTGTGCAATAAAAGAACCACATGTAATTTATTGCTTATAGCATCTAGATAGAATGTGCATGGGTAAATGGTGTGTGATTCGGCTGCATGCCGTGTAACCTAATTTTGTCGGCCAATGATTTTCCACTTCCCAAGGGCACCTATGATCATTCTTCATTTGTCCTTAAACCTTTAAGAAAATTAAACAATGAATGAAAATGATTAATATGTTGATAACATATTAATTCAAATCATATTAAAGAATGAATAATATGAAATAAAAATCTAACCACAATTGTGCATAGATAAACAATTAAATAAATAATTATAAATTTAAACATGACTGCTCTAATACCACTTGATTTCTGGGCATAATAGAAGAGTTAAGGTGTGGGTGATATACTAAAATTTATTTTAATAATCGTTTCCCGAAACCAAGAGCGAGGATCTTGCATGTCAAATTTATAATTAATTTATTTAATATTTAATGGAATAAATACCCAGGCTTAGGAAATTTCTTCTTTAGTGAATGTTGATCGTTTAAAAAGACCCTTTCAGGTTACATTCATTGTGGTGTGAGGATCCAAGGATGGAATCCATCTAGCAGTGATCCACATGTGATTATATGATCTCCGAGCAACACCACTTGATATTCGGGTGCTAGTGCGGTGAGTTGAATGTCTTGCATTGTTTGTTCTTGATTTCTCTTTCTTCGATATTGAAGAAATATCTCTTAAACTTATCAATCTTAAGATGGATAGAGGAGGATTTGAGAGGGAATTCTTTGTGCACAAAAATTCTCTATTATCAATTTTGGATACTCTATGAAATAGACATAATTGTCTATTTATAGAGTTAAGATTTAAGTTAAAATATTATTTAATTACATATTGACTATTAAATAACATTTATTACCTTTAATAAACCCCATTCCACATAATAATAATTATATTATTACTATTTTTTGGTTCTCTCCAACTTGCGTAATAAAAAATATTATGTGACGATCTTGTTAATTAATATTTTTCATCGGATTCGGTCTTGGTCCCTTAAAACTCCTACAACATTTATTGAATAATCAAATAAATATTTTATTCACAAATAAATATTTTATTCACAATCTAGAGAATATATATTTATTAAAATATTCAATAAATAAAATAAATATTTTATTCAAAAGACGACGAATAAATATTTATTTAATTTATGCGATCAATATAACTTGAATAAAATTATTCCTCAGGGGATATCATAGGCGATGGTAGCATCACTGCCTCCCCTCCTTGGTCTTCCCATCTGGGGAAGGGAGGAGAACCCTCTTCCTCCTCTATCGCCTTCCCGCCCTCTAATTTCACTCCCTTATTAGATCTTTCCACCCTACCTACCTTCCCCTCCATTGATATAATCCCCAAAGTTTAATTGTACATTGATGGAGTTATGATGGTCCCGCTTTCACCCTTGGAGTCCACGAAGGCCTCCGCGATGGAGGATCTTTCTCTGGTTACTCACTTCGGTAAGAAACATCCCTCTGTTGACATCTTTGACATATTCATCTTCAATAAGTGGAAGATACAATATTGAGATATAGTAGGGCTCCTGGATTTGAGACACCTCTTGGTTTGTTTCTCAGTGGAAGAAGCTATCATCTCTTCTTGGGAGAATGCACTGCGTGTTATCTTAGGTTCATGTTTTTTCTTATTTCGGTGGTCGTTTGATTTTCACTTGAAGCATGACCCCCCTATCTCGACATTATGGATCTTACTACCTGGTCTCCCCCTACTATTTCAAAACCCATTGATTATTCACTTTATTAGAAACCTAGTGGGTCGATTCCTTTGCTCGGACTAATGGACCAGTGTAGTTTGTCATCTAATTTCTCCAAGAATTTGTGTTAAAGTGTATGTATCTAAGAAACCAATAGAAACTATTGGAATAGAGATTTATGGTGATATTGTATGGAATCAAAAGGTTTTCTATGAATCGTGGTCCCTTTACTGTTAATATTTTTGTTATCTCAAGAACTATGCTTACATTTGTAGGAATAGACTGATGGGGGTTCATCGGGTACCCCTATTTGATGATTTTTTGGGAAAGGGCCATCCTCTGTGGGCTGTGGGGGATTGTAGAAATATAAATTTATATGGAGAATAATCTTTTTAAGGCCTTTAGGTGGATGATCTGAGAACCAACCAAGTAAGCCTCCCTCCTACCATCCATAAAGAGGTGGTATCCATACAGTTAGAGCCTAAAATTGTAGATGTGTTTGAGGGACTAAGACATAATTTGGGGGATATAAATGTGTCAAGGAAGGGGAATGATGGGATCGACAAGAACTTGTCTTCCCCCATATATTCTAAGGTCCCTTCCTTCACATATGATGTCAAGGATGGTGACCCAACCTATGTATAATCGACTGATAATTCGGCTGCTTCTAGTGGTGTTAACATCCTTATTGAGGCAAGGGTACTTGCAGAGAAATACGAGGCTCCTGATCAAAATATAGTTCTGTCACCATGCTGAGGGATGGCTGATCAAAATTAAGCATAAAAGGCCAAAAAAATCCAAAATTGTTTCAACACTTTAAATTGAGATGGAAAGGAGAATGAGGATCTTGAAGAATAAAAAAATTATATTCCAATATGGAAGAAGAAACATGTCAGATCAAGGTACTTGGAAGATAATGAGACTACTGACCAAGAAGTGAACTCCCAACCAATGATGGATTATGAGCATGAATATCAAGGGGATGGAATGGTTGGGTGTGGGTTGAGGAAGGGGAAGCAATGTGAGATCATTTATGGGAATTTCCCGATCCACAAGGGGGGAAGAAAACTAGACCTCACAAACACTACTCGAACATTCCAAAAAAATAGTAAGTCAATATTCAGGTAAGGAAAAGAATAACGGTATAGAAGAAAAACTAGGGGAATAATCTATGGTTGAAAGGGTTAACATGTCTCTAGTAAGATGGACAATCAGCCTCCAATCACTAGCAGTAAGGTTTTAGAAGGTGAAATAAAGGTGAAGGAACAGGTGGGAGAGAAAGCGGCTAAAAGATCACTTGAAAGAGAAATAAATGTGCTTGATTAAGGATCTGTTCTTAATAGAGAACAAAATGGAATGGTAGGAGAATTGGTAGTTGAAAAAGGAGAGTCTCTGGAACTTATTCTTTACCCAGAGGAAGAAATTATTGAAAGGGTCATTTGAATCAATGCTCCAAGGGATGAGGTTGATATAATTTTTGAGATATTCCTTCAAGTTTATATTAATGAATAAAAAGAGGTGTGGATTAAAAAACAAGACTGAATTCTAGCTCATGACTTCAACGATTGAAAAATAAACTTAGAGGAATTCATACAGAAATGGGATAGAATGGTCAACCATTTTGAAGATCTTATCAACAATGACCCGGATATCCAGGTAATTACTCTCTACTGGGAATTATATAGGGTGTCCAATTATATCAATATTAGTCTAGTTTTTAATAAATTTTTGATCTCTTTTAGTAAGTTGTGAATTTGATTTATATTTTATGGTTCCCACTTCCCCCTTAAAGTGTATTTGAAATAAAAAATTTATATTTGGTGGTAATAAAATTTTTCCTAGAAATTGAGAATAATATTTATTCCATTAATTAAAATCAAATAGATTTTAATTGAGATCAATAGAAATACTTAGCATGTGACCCTCTAGGATTCTTTATCATTGGAATTAGGCGGGCTTGCCTAAAGTCCAAGATTATTATCTAGCAAAGGGTAAATGCACCGAATAGAAAGAACTTAATGTCAAAAATTTCAAAAATCACATACAAACACTCATTATGTAATATAATCCCTTTGTTACAATATCTCATCAAGAAGGTTGCACATCCATGTCACCAACCTATATACTCGATATGTCTTTCTTTAACTATCTAAAATAAACATGTTGTTACACCCTAACTATGGAATTTAATGTGACGGTTCTATTCCTATAAAAGGGATGAGATATCAGCTTCCATAATGATAGAAGGGAAAAATCCTTCATCGATTTATTCATTAATGACATGTCACTAATGACGCATCCAACATATCCAACTTCACCATGAACTGTTATCATCATGGTTTACAAAATACATCTAAGTACACAAAATTTGACATGCATTAATAACAATATTAAAGTATAAGGACCATCAAAAATGCTCATAGATAGGAATATCTGATGACACCAAAACATGCAGAATTTTTATTGGAGGGTCTATTATCATAATCTCTCATCTTGGATATTACCAAGTGAAAACTTTCTGAGAAGAAGCCTCATATTCTTACGAGTACTCGCACCTAACAGTCTATGTATAATGTGTCCCATCATAGTGCATTATCCAACCACGAAACAATATTTGATAATATCATCATAGCACATCAAGGTTCTCATCATACCAGGGAACTGCTATGACCTTATCAATGCGCTGTATACTCTAGGAAATTATTACATTAGAGTCATTTAGAACCATAAAAAATATATAATAATAAATTTTGTTAATATTCAATACATTGAATATTTATCTAATCAAAGTAAAAATAGTTAGTCCAAGGAAAATAACTCCAACAAATAGAAAATTCATAAATTATCAATTTCAATAGAAAATTAATGGAAATTCACTAATTAGACATTTAAAAGAATAATTTAACAATAAAAACACTATTATACACCAAAATTGATGTGAAAAAATGCATGAAATAAAATAAAAATAAAATTACCCCACACATAATATGTTTATTATCCTCAATCAATCAATTTTAATAAATTAAGTGAAAGAAAATAACTCTAAAGAGTGAAAAGGTGAAGTAACACTAAGAATTAGTTTTTATAAATATTCTTCCTCATAGACTCTCTCAAGTAGGAATAGTGATTTCTATCTTATAAATAGGTTTCTTGGTCAAAATTTGGTTTTGGTTTTACAAAAATGATTGATATTGAAACTTCTGAAAGGGTTTAAACAAATATAAATTTATATTTAACTGAAACTTCAAAACTTCTCTTTACCTCCTGAAGAATAAACACACATAAATAGAACCACAATAATTAGACACTCATTTTGGATTTGAAAACTTAATAATTACATGGCAGTATAAATAAATCATCCAATGAGTTAAAGAATGAAATAATGAAGGAATGAAAGAATGAAGGAAAAAAGACTCAACCTTGATTAAGATTTTAATTTCATATCTCGTTTAAATGCATAGATTAAAATTTTAAAACCCAATCGAAAGGTTAAAAACCAATGATGATTATAAATCCCACTCCCATTGTTTGACCAAAAATAAAAAAAATAAAGAGATAAATAAATTGATAAACTAGATTAAATCCATGAAAAAGAAAAAAAGGTTAACCTCATCAAATTGGAAAATCAATTCTCATAATTCAGTAAAAAAATTAATGCACTAAATAAGAAATTTGAATCTCTAAACTCAATAAATTTTGAAAAAATAGGGATGGTTTTGATGTGAACTATATAGAAGTAAGTTTTAAAAATAATAGATGCCTACCCTGCACTTAAAATCCAATATTGTCTCCATTTTTGAATCTTAAAGTGGAAGAAACAATTGAATCAATTAAAATTAAAAAATAATTGCAATTCAGTATAGTTCAAACCATGTTTAAGGGTTAGAAGATTGTTCAAAAATATTGTTCCCATATATTTTAGAACAAAACTCTAAACAAAATTTAAATGTACATGATTTATCATAATGACACAACATAAAGATATGCATCTAAGATCAAGTAGAATCATGTTTAATAGTTATTCCATAATTAACAACTCAATATGTTTAGAAAATAATTAAATAACATATCTTAAAAAAATCAAAACATTGTTGGAATTTCCCTCCACTCTTAATGTCAATCAGAAAAAAAAATCAAAATTAGAATTAAAATTCATTTTCCAAGGAAGCATGAAATGATTTTAATATATATATATATATATATAAATATTTATAGAAAATAAAAAAGAAATTCCCTTGAAAATTGTTTCTTTGTTTCCTCAAATCTCATATTAATGACCACCCTCCTTTTAACATTCCTTTTTCACTTGGTCTCTCTATGTAGGCACTATCAAAAGGAAGAAGAAAATATTAAACCCATTCATTGAAAAAAAATCAGACTCAGGAAGTGGTGAGAGAGTGAAACACTGCATATTCATAGCTTAATAGGAAGACTTACCAACACCAAGATTGGAAAAAATGGGAGAATATGTTTAAATGAGGTAGCACAAAAAAAATTATACATGTTTTTTATTATAAAAATGGAAAAAAATAAACAAAATAAAACTAAAAACTTGGGTTTACTCCCAAGTAGCTCTAAGTTTTTACTCTTCAACCAGACTCCCCTAGAAACTAACCAAAGTCACAAGGTAGGTGTGGTTTCTCATCCATGAACCACCAAATGTGTTTTCCAAATTATGTTTAAAATAAATTTGATTCAGGTGGGCCTCAAGATTTATATTAAGGAAGAAATTCCCTTATGAGTAGAAAAACTCCCTTAAAAACACCACTTATCATAAATTCATTGGTCAAGGAAGTATCCTAGTAGAGTAGACGATTCATCACCCAAATACACTTTATTATTAAATTAAAAAAAATTAAAATCAGGTTTAAATGGAAATATTCATTCAATATCTAAAAATAAATTCATAATCTCATCAATAAAACACAATTCATCAAAATATTTCTTGGCAGGAGGGCTGTCAATTTCAATATTAAATTTAGGTTTCACAAAATTAGAGTTTTCAAGAGGGGAAAGAAATAAATTTGGAGTTAATAAGGATTTGACCTGATCCTCACGACTTCTTAACTCATTCTGAATATCAATATCACTAAAATCAGGAGTGAAATGAGATGATTATAGACAAAGAGGCTAAAGAATAGGGTTATCAATAGTGTTTCATGAAGAATTAAAACCATTATCAATCATAAGAGTTTCCTCTTCCAAGTAAGTATTAGCTACTAGATGATAATTGGAACCCAAATTAGATGAGTAATACATTGAAAAATAGGTAATAATTAAAAATTTTCATCCATAATCCTAGATTTCACATAATTATGACATTTTTCCAAGAATTCCTCATCTAAAAATAAGACTTTATCAATCACTGCTTTTAATGAACTATTTTTGCTTATACATCCCATTTTGTGCTCAACTACTTGTTTAAGTTCACTTTCAAAAAATTAACCCTCTAAAGAATGTTCAATTTAATGTTTAAATCTAAAATTTTGGGAATTTTTTTTGTTAAGTTTCATAAAAGATACACCCAATAGATCTTAAGTTTAAAAAACATCCTCCAATAATAGCAACACTAATTTCTATTTCTTTAAATATTTCCTTATAGAGATCATCAAATAGGTAAACAAAAATATAAATATCATCAATCCATTTTTATTTAATATACAATCCTTCACAATCTTCTTCAAGAAGTAAATAAAAAAATTATTTGGTTTTCAATATCAACATAGGGAAGATAACATTTATCAATATTTTTAAAATTTTAAAAATCACTGAATTCATAATTGTTGTCTTGTTCCAAGATTTTCATAAATTCAAGTTTAATATAACTTTCTATAATTTCAAAAAAAAAATAGATTAAAGTGTTTTTAGAGTTTAAAACCTTATATGCCAAATTTTCCTCAACATGATCTATCACATTCTCAAAACTCCTATAACAGTGAACATTTTCAAAACTAGGAATGATAAAAAGAATGGGACAGTCTTTTTCAAATTCCTTTTCTTTGTTACTAAAATTTTCTAACTCAACTCCATTTATGTTTAGTATATATTCATTAGAATTATTTTCTTCATTCAAATAGTTTTTTATGTTGATAGATTAGTATTTTTCAGATTTAGAATTACCCAAATCACTGGATTTCTATTTATATTCAGTCTCACCTTCCACTATAATTTCGTTCTTATTTTCAACTTCACTCTCATTCTCAAAATCGCTGAAGTTTTTTTCTTTATCAATTATTTAAATTTCATCCTAATTTTTAATTTTCACTTTTAATTCCCAAAATTCGTTTTAAAATTTTTTAAATTGAATTTGAAGATCTTTGGAAATTTATTGGAAGCTTATAGTCTTATTTTCTTGATGTTGGTCAAGACTATAATTCATTTCCATCATAAGATATTCTAATTGTGAAATTATCTCAGGTTCTGGTTCAAATAAATTTGGGTTTTCTTCGTAATGGTAGAAGTGTTGTGGTTTTTTATATACACATTTCCAAAAAATGTGCCCATAGTAGCCACACCAGTCATATTTAACCTCATTATAATGATTATAACCCTCTTGATAACCCATGTTTCTTAAACACTCAACAAACAAATCTTAAATTATAAAAAAAACAAATCACAATGTAAGAAATACAGAAAAAAATAAAGATCACACACACACACAAATTCCATACATTGAAATACAACACTAAGTAATGAATTAAAATAATATTATTATTATTATTGTTGTTTTATTCATTTTATTTTTTTACACTAAGATGTTAAATGACTACCTTCACTAGAAATGGTGCCAAATTTTGAGATGGATTGATTTTATCATGACCATCAAAATACAATTTATAAACCTACACTATTATATAAGTGAAGGGTAAAACCCAAGGGAAGGTGGATGAATGATTAAATGTGATTATTCTTTCTATAAACTACTAAAAAATACAGTAAACTAAATCTAGAGAAATTGGGTGATTAATGAGTGAAGAATAAAATATGGTAAATAAGTGTTATCAATGTTATAACTAACTATGTAATGAGAAAAGGCATGAATGATAAAGTTGAGAAAAAAACTGAGTAGTTGAAAGAGATATTCTATTCAAGAATAGAATTTTTACCCAATATGAAACTGAATCCTTATAAATTAATTACTATATCTTGATTATTATGGTCAATTATAAGAGAAATCACACTATTTATCAATAATTGTGAAACAAAACATTATTTATCAAGAGATTTGGTGGAAAATAATTAGTTGCAAAAGGGAAAGAATTTTCAATAACATGGAAATATTAAAAAACCGAAACATTTTAAATTATTTTAATTCATTTTAAAACAATTATTGTTTTATTCTATATGAATTATGTGAACAATATTATTTCAAAATAAAGATAGAAAATAAAAGATATAGAGTATATTATCTCTCGAATCAGATGTCTTTCTCTTCCCCTTTATTTTTGTAATTCACCCACATTAAAGATATTGTTCGCGTTCACTTGGAAATATCCTTCTTCCCCTATTGTTTATAGCTCCAAGAATATGTTAATTGAGTTGGTTTCTTCCTAAAAGTTCATCTAAAGTTTCCTAGTCAGAATGAACTAGGGAGTCCTAAAAGTGTTCTATAAAATTCCCATTTAATAAGATGATTCCACTGAATTAATTATTAACTTTTACTACTCACCGAACACTTTTAGTTGGTAACACAATTTTATCACCTTTATGCGACCCTATCAAAAATTACTGACATAATGTAACAAGACCATGTTCAATCTATTCCATGTGTGATAAATGATTGATCACTATTTTCTAGTTTTCAATTATCTTAATGAAACTCTACCTTGGTATAACCTTTAGAATATATTATTCATCATTCGTAGTCATAAATTTATTTTCTTCTCGATTGAAGTTTGGAACGCTGCATTAAACTTAATTGCTTATTAAAGCTGACAATTATAGTTCCAAATAGGAATTTATCTAAGAAGGTGGTGTGTGCCATTTCCCAACTTTGTAGCTGCATCATAGGGAACCATTGAAATCGCCTTATTAATTCTAAATTAACCCTAAAAAAACACAAAAATAAAAATAAACAGAATCTCTGAGATCAACCTCAACAATTAAAGGATTCATCATCTTCAAGTCTTATTCAGTATAATGATCATTGAACTTGGTTCTAAGCTCATCTGATTAAGTTGGATCATCTATTTTCAGATACACACTCTAATTCATCTCTCAGTCACTGATCTCAGATCAATATATATTCCTCAAAATATAATCAATGGTTGAGAACCAACCATTCTGAGTTTTTCCCTAAACCTAGTTAACTAACACATTGAATATATTAACATCGTCTACCCCATATCTCAAGCATCATTTGAGTTTAATCATCTAATAACTCTAGAATCAATAATCCTTTTCTTTTAGTTCCCAAAAACATTAGTCCTCATATTCCACAAGTTCAAACCTCAATCAAGGAATCTAAAATCAATCTTAGAATCATCCTTATTCTTCAGCCTTCTGGTTTAAAAAAACCCGAAGTAATGGCCTTAGATTTATTTTTTACTAGGTGTCCTCAAATACCCATGGTAGTATGTAATTTATTCACATGGTCGAAGTAGGTTCCTCATTAATGCAGCATACTACTTATGGTCGATGAATACATTGCATGGTTGAAGATTGGTTTGATATCTTGGGAAAAGTAGAAGAAATTCACTAACAATCATGGTATAAGTAGGTTCCTTAGGGAATCCAAATAATAGGGTTCATAATCACATAGAAATAGGTGCAGTTTCACTTGAATATCAATCAATATAAGAGAATATTTAGGCATGGTATTACCTCTTCATGGTAGCTCTTTTCCACTGGTCAAGGTATCCAGTAGACAATTACTATAGCATTAGGCTTCATGATCCATAGTTGTAGACCAAATTCAATACAAAAAAGAATAATTTAGGCACTATAGAAAAAAAGATTCACAATTGGAGGTTGCTTTCCTTTTCATGGAAGTAGGATGCTTTCTCACAGTAGTTTACTACACTTAAAAAGATTCCAAAATTAAAATCCATCTCCCAAAAAATCCAATATGCATAATTAAAATTCTATAATTACAATTAAAAAAGCAATTAAATGTTACAAATTTTAAATTAAAATTCTAATATATTAAAACTCCAAAAATAAAAAAATTGAGTTAAATTCAAGTTCTATTAATTAAATATTGAAAATTACATAAAAATAAAAATAAAAAATTAAATTATGAAACACCATTATTAAAAAATAAAAAACCTAAAATTAATATACAAAAAGAAAATTATAAATAAAATAAATAGAAATTCAAGGTATGATAAAATTAATAATTTAAACATAAAAACAAAAAATTTAATAAAAATTTAATAAATTAAAAATTTCAACAGAAAATTAACCCTAATTCAATAATTATACATTTAAAATCATAATTTAGAAATAAAAACACTATTATACACTTAAATCAATGTGAAAAAGTTCATGAAATAAAATCCACATCACTTATAATCATCATATTTATGATATCATGTTATGTCTGTTGAACCTAATGTTATTCTTTATTTCCCTATTAATTCCCTTAATGGTCTTTCTTTCCCACCCTTTCCCTTATGTATTTTCCCCAGGGTATCCATGCAGTTTTAGAAGATCTATGGGATTTAGGAGAACTTTGCAGAGTTTTAAATAAATATGCTGTTTTTTAGTTCATTATGACATACTTATGTATATAATATTCCAAAGACACTAGACCTATCGATCCATAACATGTATTTATTGTAAAATCATGTTAAGAATAATTAATTAAAGTGTGTTTAATTCTTGGGTCACTATAATATCTATTAAAAACTAATTCTAGTTAATGTACCCCAGGTTATATATCCATTTTTATAGACTAGTCACTCTATAACCACCCAATCCCTCAATCATTTATTAGATAAATATGGAAGGGGAAGCTCGAATTTATAGACAGTATAGAGAAAAAATAATAATAAAATGAAATGGTAGAAAACTATCACTGCCCCCATCACATAACACATTTAATACTCAAAGTAATATAATAGAAGTAGAAAAAATGAAAATATGTAATAAAACTCAAGATTTACATTGGATTTTACCTTATTCTAAACATAGTTGTTTATCCCTCCATGAAAATGGATTCCAAAATAGTGGTAAAAAAACACAGAGAATGGAATAAAAAAATTAAAATGCAGAAAACATGAAAACCTAATTTTATCTTATTCCATATAAGATCCATTACCTTTAACTATGGGTTCTTCATCATTTTAAAGAACTGAAAATCTCCATCAGGTAGAAAATGATTATTACATATGGAATTGGAAGATTATATGATTATTATATATGGTAAAGGGAAACTTTGAGAGAACTCTCAACTAATATTGTTCTCTAGAAACTTAGGTTTTAGTGCCTAATATCCTTGTCCTCTTTCTCTCTCTTGGATTAACTTCTACATGTCTTCTTGTTTGAGTGATTTCAAAATTTAGTCATATAGGAATATTTTATTATTGTTCATAATAGCTACATGGTTCTTCCTTTTCATCAATAACTAAGGATCCTTCACTGAGTGACAAAGACAGTGTATTGTTCTCAGCACAACATGCATTATGATCATATGTAGTGTTGTGTACTAGATGTTTCCTGCATTATCTTTGCACATGAAATTATTTTCCTATATCTATTTATATTTTCACCATATACTTTATCCCTGGATGACAATGTCTAGATTGGTGATGAGGATGGTGAAATGGTTCCAATTCTTAAAAATATTTGTTACAAATAGTGTATGTGTGGTCGCTCAACTTCCATAAAATAGAGAATTAAAATGTCAACTGCATTGAGTATTATTCACTATGCGTGTCTGTATATCATATAAAATTATAGATTCTTCACTGTCCTTAGGTGGTAACACTAGTGATGTTCAGTGATCTATCACCATCTTTAGTTGCGATGATAAAATGTAGTGCAAATAACACTATCAGTATTGTGTAAATAACTTCTGATAAGGATTTATTTCTCTTTAGGGATGTGATGTGGGTAGAAATATAGTGATTTATATTTCTATTTCATGATTTTTACTTCACAATACCTTTAATTTTCAACTAATTTCATGGATTTTCTCATCTCCTCTTCACTTACTCAACATCAAAAACATTCTTTAAAACATGGACATCAACATTAAATAAAAAAAATCCTGAATAATTTAATAAAAATTACATTAAAGGAATAGTTCAATAATTAATTTCCAAAATTTCTAAATATGTGAAAATACAATATTTTCCCTAGAATTATTTGAATTATGGGGATTTTATCATTTAATTTTAGAATGGAAAATATGTTTAGTTTTTCATTAATCAAATAAAATGAGTTTTTATTCAATTTAATAACTGACATATATATTTTTATACCTCTATTTATATACATATAATACTTATTAAACCAAATACTTCAAAAAACGTTATATATCTCTTGATCTTGTCTACCTTTTATAAAAAAACCATAACTTTGTATGGAATCAAACCTTATGGAAAACCTCACATTAGCTCGTCTCAACTTTATATTGATAATCCTAAAATATTTATCTAACTAAAATTTACTCAGACCCATGTAAAAAATACACTATATAGATTCCATGTGTCATTATCATTACAAATACTCCTGATTTAGTTATAATAATTGAGTATAAAGATTCTTTTTTGTCAGGTTTTCATGTATGTAATTCACATGGGCTCAATATCATCTTCATAACTTAGGTTCACCTAAGGATAATTTCCATTCATATACTTTATTGTAATTTGATATTCATGATGAAATTTATTGGATCTTTAATGTATAATTTTTTAATAACCTGTATTTTTTATTATTATTGAATCTTTAGAGTTTTATTATCTAAATATATCATAATAGTGATATGAAGTTCCTGCTTCAATCATACCTTATCATAATCATTGATATAACTTGTCATATACCACAATATAAAGTTTTTCTTAATTTTGAATGATTGAATCAACTTATCATAGTCAACAACATCAATCGAACTTACAATATTTCCCATAATCAAATATGATAGGCCAAATTTCCTGAATTATCTACAATAAATTTATCATGTTATATCACTGTATATCAAAAAAATGTGGTGTCAATTTCATATGATGATATATCTAGTCATTTATATTGATATTTCTCTCTCTTCTAATTATATCCATTGATATGTCGATATTGTAAGTAATTATGCACACCAACCCATTATTAAAAAATAGAGCATTGTGGTTTTTTTGTGATGTGCATATATCATATCGTATGATATGGTCGACAACTATGATATAACCAATTTTAAATGGTGATATATTTCTTTCCATTCTTTATTCTCTATCACTCTCATAGATATCCCTCAATTATCATCATTAAATCATTTTATATGTAGTGAAATTCATAAATTGTATAGATAATAAACCTATAATCCTTTATAACCCATTATTAAGCCTATTGATATCTATTATTCATAAAAATAATTCATTTCATGGAGTGTGAAATATTCTTATCCTAGATCATTATGCCTATATTATTTGTATACAAATTTAATTGGCTTTATGATATTCAATATTTTATCATTAGATGTGCATAAATTCACATGAATGGCCTTTTAATCCCTTGAATATCACTATTACGTTTGAGTTTCTAAAAGAGACTTCCTCTTATCATTAAATATGATATAAAATAAACTTAAACATTTTATTTTATAATGACTCCCTCTTTGGTTAACCTTGACTTTAATGTCCTGTAATATTCACCTTATAAAAATCACAGTTCGAACATATCTTTTTAAATCCAAAAAAATTATAAATGTTTTAAATTCCAAATTAAACCTAAATTCACATTTAATTCCAAAATATACTATGTTTCTAAGATATTTTAAAAATAAAAGTTTGTTATGAAAATCATGGGGATTATTTGAACCAATAAATATAAAATACATGAAAATATAATTTTATTGATTCCTCCACACAACCCTTTTTTATCATGAGAGAAATTATATACCTAAGTCAAATATAAATTTCTCAAGTCATAAATGATATATCATTAAAATTATACTAATTTTTAAAATCATCATGTCTCATATATGAATTAATATTCTCTAATTTAATTTAGTTTCATTAAAAATCTTCAAATAATCCATTTACAATTTTAAACAATTTATACATGTCTTCCCAAAATATATCTCCCTTCACTCAAGATAGTATATGAAAAAATTTCACCTTCTTAACTTCATGAATGATTTTCATAGGCTTTTTGTATCTCCAATTCCTCCACCCAATTGAGAAAAGAGTAAATGCTAATCAAAGTAACTTCATTACGGTTTCACTAAAGTTACTAATTGGTTAATAATCATTGAAAATAAATTATTAAATGAGGAGTTTCATTCTCAATGCATAATAGATGATATAAAATTGAGATTTACTAAAAATATTACTCCTTCATCTCCCCTTAATCAAATCACTAAACCCAGTCTCTTCTCTCTCTTTAATTTTAACTCCACACATCAAAACATTCTTTGTTTTATTCTCCATTATATTATATATATATATATATATTTTAAATATAAATAAGATTCATTACATTTCAATGAATATGTGAATTTATTCTTCCTAGAAATTAATAGTACAATGAAATCACTAACATAAAACTATCTATAAAGAATGAATAATGAAAACCATTCACCACACTTATCTTTTATTAAAATCATGAAATTTACCAAAGTGGTAAGAAAGGATTATTATATTGAAATGTGTCCTTTATAATATTTTTCATGGTGTATAATTCTTAAATTGATGATAAAATTTCAGGTTGGATCAATAAGTTTCAAAAAGTGATTTAAAAATAAATTCATTAGTTATATTAACATGTATCTCAACTCTAAGAGTATTAAAAAATATTTACAGTAAGTTCTTGATTATATGTCTTGATTCATGAATCTTTAGAAAAATAAAATTACAAGAAAATGTAAAAGATATGAAATTCCTCTTCACTCAGTAAGTTTAACATTGGATAACACTTATGTACTTATGTTTTAATAATTAATCATAATTCCCATGAATACTAAAAATTAAATCAGGTAATAGAATCATATCAATGATCATGTAAGTTTTTAAACATTCAAATCAATATATTTACAAAAGAAACTCAATAATTTAAATTTACAAAGTTATTCAATTAATTACAATAAAAAAATATAAATATAAAAAAACAAAAAACAAAGATTATTTCCTTCCCCCATACTCATTAATTAAGCATCCTTAATGAAACCAATTCATATATTCAATTAAAATTGATAACAAAAGGACATAAAAATACAAGTATAATTGAAAGGAACAACCTGATGGATCTTTATTTCTAATGGAAAACATGAAAACTAATATTTCCTAGTTGAATTTCAACTAATTTACAAGGAAAACAACAATTGAATTAATTTTTTTACTAAAAACTAATTTAAAAATAAATAAAAGAAAATATATTAAAGTAAACAAATGTTAAGGTAAATCTACTAAGTGGTGATGTATTTTTTGTATAAATTTTGAGAACACTAATTAAATGTAATTCTTAAAATGAGTGAAAATGGTAAAAAATAAAGAAAAAGAAAAAGAATAAGAATGTGAACACAAATATTAACATTGTTTAGGAATAATCCCCATGTCCATAAAGAGTTTTAATAATTAAACTAATTTTTAGAGAAACTTACAAGTCACACACACACTCTCACAAACCCTATCTTGAAAAGAACTCTTAAATAAAATATGTGTTATAGTAATATACATTATTATAATACCCAAATTCATATAGCTAGTCCACTATGTTATAGTATAGATGGTAAAAAAGTTCACAGAGATACAATACCCATGATAGTAAAGTCCATGCAGCTATAATGACCATGTTTAAGTGAACAACATTATAGTTAAAATTTTCAATGTCACTAGTAATATCTACTATAATTGGTCAGCTCTATAAACTACCTCACTGTAGAGGTTGAACTACAAAATTTTTCTTACTAGTGTTCGATACAGGTTTCCTTCACTTGTCTCAACATTATCATATGGATCAAGCTCCACCATTCCAATAGTATTTTTAATCTCTATAGCTAGATAGTCTATATGTCATCTAAATTTATATGGTGGATATGTTTTCCTTGATAGAAACTTCTATATATTTTTATCTTCAGTGTGTATCCAATCACACTACATAATCAATGTAGCCTCATAAAAATTATTCTCTAGGTCCTCATACATAATATATTATTTAGTCTTTACCTATTTATACAATTCAATGAGTAATTTTTTGTTCATGTGGGTGGAAACATAAAATATAGGTCATTTAACTTCACTTAAAATTCTCCCTCTATGTGATATTTAAGGTATTTATAGAGTCCTTTAATAAGTTACTCCACAGGTGCATCAAATTCTTCAAATATCACTACCTCCTCAAAGACCTCACCAACATTTTGTTCACATTCTATATCTAGTGGTTGGTGTGATGAATCTTCAATATCAAAGATTAGAGGAACAAGTTGTAATTCTATCTGTATATATTCTAAAAAATATTTATCTAATTCATTTTATCTCCCAAAGTACTCTTTCACTTTCTCTATACAATGAATAATAAGTTTAGGAAGTGGGTATTCTTTTAATTCTTCCTCAACCACTAAGAGTTCTCCATGAAATTTTATTGGCATATCTTTTTTTATTTTACTAGCTCAAGTGGATTCTCCAATTATTGTTCCTTTTAATCCTAAAAAGTATCAATAACTTAGGAAAATATCATAGTCAACTCATCACTGTAAATGTTTTATCCCTACATCAATATATACAACTCTTCATTCTCTGGATAGTGTTGATATATTAATCTTTTAAAATTTCTTGTATAATCATGTTCTTGCACTCAAAAAGTAATTATTCAATGAAAAATATGGATTCATATTTGAATTTATCATAATTGACTTTTTTATTTAAATAATAAATAAAAAATAAAAAAATAAAAAATAATTAAAAACAAAATAATATAGTGCAAATATTGTCTCCATGACAATGGTTTAATTTTTTAATAAGAGGTTCTTGTAGGATTACAAAAATGATATTTAACCTCATGGATTCACTATAGTCAAAAACCCTTGATCATATGTCACAAGGAATACCTCTACTCAGTGAATCATTTTAGTGTATATTGTTTTTATATTTTATTTTTAAAATAATAAAAATAAGGGTATTAGTATAAATCTAAATAAGGAATATACAATTTTAAAAACTAAATAAAATTGAATGTCATAAGTAGTAGATAATCCTATGTAGGTCCTCTATTTTTTAACCCTTAATTGTTTACAATTGAATCACTCTTACTACTCATTTATTTAGTGAAAGAGATCCACAATCACAAAATCTTCACCTTAAGACATTTGAAGGTAGAGAAACAATACAATTAGATTTCATTGTATGCACTCTTTTCCAATGTGAGATGATTGATTCACTAGTAATATCTAAGTGTCTCAATGTAACCTTAAATATAACAGTTCTTAATCAACTCTCAATCAAGATAAGAATTTAAAATTATGAAATTCAAGATAACTCACCCAAAGGTGATTTTGAATCACTTCAATTGATAATTAGTTTATTCAAAATTATATGAAACTAATTAAAGATTTTGATAAAATTATATAATACATAAGAAGAAATCATTCACTTTAGAATAAAAGAAAATGGTCACCATAATCATCTAGGAAGAAATGAATTCTAAAAATAGAATAAAAGTAAGTTAAAAACGTTATGACTAAATCAATTAAAATAATTAAAATTGTTTCAATTCCTAGAATCAACTTTAATGTTCTTCCCTTCCATATCTCACCTAAGACATTTTTTCTTCCTCTATTAATTATATTTGTAAAAAAATTATCAAACCAAAAACTTCAAAAAAACTATTTATATCTATTGGTATCCTCCTCTTTTTATAAGAAATATAAGTCCATGTAGAATTGAACCTTGTGGTCAAATTCAATTCATCTTAACCCAAATTTATCTTTATACTCCTTAGGCACTATTCTAACTATATTTAACACAAATTCAAATCAAAATCCATTGAATGAATATCATATTCCTTGATCATTGAAAATTTTACTAATTTAGTTAAACAACTTGAGTATAAATATTCTTTACTATTAGGATTGAATATAAGTAATCCATTTAAACATAAAATCACCTCTATGACTTAGGATCAACCAAGGATAGTAATATATTCATATTATATATTCTTCTTTGATATGCATGATGAAATACATTTGATCTTCAAATGATAAGTATTTTCAAAAACTAAAATTGTTTTATAATTGATTTTTGGAGTTTTATAATATAGATATATTGTAATAGTGATATGAAAGTACCAAATCAATAATACCCTATCGTAATCACTAATATATCATATCATAGGACGTGATATCAAATTATTATTAATCATGAGTGGTGACATCAACTTATCATAGTCAACGACATCATTTTTCCTTATGATACCACCCATCATAGAAGATGATTGGTAACTATTCATGTATCAACTCCAGTATAAAAGATTATATCAATTACATATGATTATATCTCCTATAATTACCACTGATATATTTCAAACATTCAATAAATGTCATTGATATGTCAATATCTTAAAAATAAATACATACAAATATAATGTTCATAAAAAACATAGAACAATGGATTATTTACAATATACATATATCACAACATGTGATATATTCAACACCTATAATATATCCAATCATCAACAGAAATATGATGATTTACCTATTATGTTTACTATATCTCTCATTGATATCCCTCTTTTACTCTGATTTATATCCCTAAATTATGATTAGTGACTAATATTATATGAAACAACACCCTTAAATAATAAAGACAACAAACTAATACTCATTTAAAACACACCACAGAGCCCACCAATGTCATATATGGAGATATACAAAAACTTTATGAAAATTTTAAATTGCCTTTATGATATTTAATTTTTTATCATATGATATACATAACATCACATACACAACCATTTGATTCCTTGAATTTCACTTCATAGCTATGTTGTTAAGAGAAACTTCCTTTTCCCCAAAGAATACAAAAACAATTATATTATATATCTTTACAAAAATAAGATAAAACAAAAAAAATTACTATATTCATGTAATTTAGGGGTAATTTATTTTTAAAAATAGAACTACACACCTTTGTGTGTCAAACTATTGAATATTCTTCCAAACTTTTTTATTATAGATCAGGATTTAAATAAATTTAGCATAAGATGAAATTTCATCCAAAGATTATAGGAATAGAATATTCACAATTTTTTTAAACACATCAAGAAATTCAATAAATTTTATCACATTATTCACTTACTTAAATATTTTATGGTTAGGTATGGGTTGTAAAATTTTCTTAATTCATTTTTAGTTACGTCAAATTCCTAATCAACCCTTAATATTTCCATTTTTATTCTAGATATTTATATATTTTTTCAATTTTATATAGAGTCATATGGGTTTAATCAATAGTTTGTTTTATTTCCATCAATTAGAGCCTTTTATTTTTTATATTTTTTATATATTTTTGTATTATCCACCACAATTGTTTCTTGAGTAGTTTTTTATGTTTTTATCCCACTACTAGTAGTAACAACCATACATTTTTTTAAAGGATTTACCCCATTTATGATAGGTAATTTTCTTTTTTATCCTTCATTATTTTTTTGAACCAACAATCCCAATTTTAACTCTAGATTATAAAATGAATGGTTGATTAGAGTTAATATTATTCATGATCTATTTAACAAGAACTTCTAAATTCTATTTAAAAATTAAAAGTACTAGATTTATTTTAAAATTGGAGTTTTGTTTGATTTGGGAATCTAGGTGGTGATATATATTTAATTAACCCTTTATTTTTTAGAAAAATGATTATTAATTTTATAGATTGGATTATAATTGTTTGAAAAGGGGTTAATGTTATTTTTTGTCTACTACCAAATCATGCATAGTTTGAATTTTATATTGGTTATAAAGGCATATAAAATTTTGGAAAAAATGAATCAGTGTGACCATACATCACATAATGTAAACACAACTACCTAAGGGGATAATATTTATTTTTAAATTGAACTTGATTAACATTATTAGTCATTAAATATAGATATTATTTTTGAATTTCAAATAGTTATGAATTAGTTTCTTTACCAGTGGTTTCTTCATTATTAACAACTCTCCTTATACTGATATATTTTTATCATGAATTTTATGAAATGCTTTTGTAAATTTCTTGGATTTCCTCAGATATCATTCAATAAAAATTATCACTAGATATGTGTTCAACTAAATTTTTAAAAGATAGAGTGATTCCATTATAAAATGAGTCCATTTTCAAATTTTAAGGTAGCTACTAGTGAAGAAACTTCATATGAAAGTATCTAAACCTATCTCATGACTCATGAAACATTTATCCCTCATCTTAGATAAATAAAATGATTTTATTTATCAATTACATTTAGAATTTTTTTTAAATACTCCATTATAAAATATTTTTAAATTTTGTCCAATGTGTCAAAAATACTTTCATTTAATTTGAATAAAATATTTCTAGGATTTTCGTCAAAAAAATAAAAACACATCATCCTAAGTTCATCTTCAATGATACCTTGAAAAGGTAACCACTACACATTACTATATAATTCCATAATAAAGGACATATCATATTGAATAGTTATCCCATTAAATGATGTAAATAAGGATAAATGTTGTTGTTGGGGTTCATAGTTTCTATCCATTTGAGAAAATATGGTATAAAAGGGTTTCTAAAAATGATTAGAAGTTGGAATTAAATCTACCTTGGTCTTTAAAAAATTTTATTCCTAAATTTATTTTGTCTAAATTGAACATGAGTATTAAAATCTCTTTCTCCAAACCCCTCCATAACTAATTTATAATTTTTTAAGGGCACTAAAATGTTGTTGAATTTCACTTATAATGGATTAAAATCCATAAAATATTTATTCTATGGGTTTTATATATTATTAGTAAAATAAGAAAATACTCTTATAAACATTCATATAAAAAGGTTTAAACAAAAATCAATAAAACTAAAAATATAAAATAAAATGAAAATTATAATGAATAGATTGATACCAATATTTGACAATGATTCCAAATTTTTATGTGTGTTAGTTATCACAACGAGTTAAAAGTATACTTATAACATATACTCTAAACAATATGTATAACAAAAAATGGTTGAACCACAGAGAAGGTTCTTAGTATCCATTAGACAGAATAAATTTAAAAGTAAACAAGGAAAAAAAGAAATAATTAGTTTGATATTTTATAAATTTAAATTTAAACTAAGATGATTTACATGCTATTTAATAAAATAAAATAATAATAAAATGATTCAAAAATTAAATTTAACACATGAAATGGTAGATAAAATTTTAAAATAATAAATTTAGGGTCAAGGGGAGTCGAGATTAATGTAATTTGAAAAAAAATATCATTCTTTAAATTTATTTCCCATGAATTACATAACTATCAATAGAAAATTTTAATAACCTCCTTTAAGAATTATCAAATTGATATTGAATAAAATTTCATTCTCTATTGAGATATAAAATCCATTTGATAGTTTAAAATATATGCACTTAAAATTGGATCACAAAAATCAATCTTCATTAAATTTTTAAATTTTTTTTCTAAAAGTTTCATCAAACTAATTCTATCAAATTATTTTCTAAAGATGAAAATAATTCTTTAATTATTTAAAATGGGTTAAATATTAGTATTATTTGATTTATACTTTATCCAATCCCAAAACAAATGAATTCAAAATCAATCATTTACAAAATAATTCTTTTAGGATGAAAGGATTGATATCATATTTCCATGATTAATTCTTCATCCTATATTAGAAAATGAATAAAATAAAATATAAAATAGTGTATAATAAAAAATAATTCATGAAAAAATGGTTAAAATTATAGAAAAATATTTGATTAAATTAACCCATCCCCTTGACAATAATTCACTCACAAATCATATCATAGAAAAATAATAAAATATAAGGCCCATGATTTTGAAGAAAATAAAAACAAACTAAAATAATTAGAAAGGATAAATTATTATTTTACAAGTTTAAATTTATTTAGTTATTCACCATATTCTCTCACATACTAATTCTATTTCTATCTACCATTATATATATAATATAATTTTTTCTTAATATTATAACATAAATTTATTAATTTGGAAACCAAAGGTTGTGGTCATTGGAATTAAATTAAATTATTTGGGATACTAATAGTTGTTGATCTTGGAATTAAATAAATTAATTTGGGATGTCAATGGTTGTGTCTCATGTAATTTAATTAATTAATTTTTAATTCCAATTTTTGTAACCCTTGGAATTAAATGAATTAGTATGGAATGAAAAAGGTGGGTATGTCAAAGGGTATGCCTGTAGATTTTAAAAGTGTGGCTTTATAAATTGTCATGGAAAACCTATATTGTTTAATCTATATAAAATAATTCTCCCTCATCATATCAAATAACTAACCCAAATTGATATCATAGTTTCTTCTTTAGCGTTTCATGGAATCCTAGAGGTAATCCAGATTTACCACTAGAAACTTTGTGTGGGGAAAATTAAAACCTTAAGGATAGTGAACTTTCAGGATTCCTAAAATGAACACCATCCTACATATTATCCCAAAGAACTTATGTTTTTAATCTAATGAATGTGGATTCTGAGACTTTGAAGGTTATGAACCAAGTCATGGTCAATATTGATCGATTGATGGTAACAAACTCTCTCGCTTGAAATAAAGGATGGTCTTTTTACTTATAATTTTACATATGAATCTTCCACACATTACTCTCATACTAATGGGAACTCCCAAAAATACACTTTATCAATATGAATTCAACCACATTCAATCACTCATGAAGTATTGTGATGAAGATGAACATATTTTTTTTATGAAATATTATCAACATGATGTTAAACTAACTTTATGATTTCTTCTAACAAATGAAAAAGGAAGGTTAAATTTTGTGCGTTTTAGAATTCAAGTACAAAGTTAAAGAATAATTTATGAATAAATTTATCATTTTCAAGTATCATAATTTTTATATGGATTAAAACAAGATTTTACATGAACAAGTTCTTGTGTTACATGTTATTATGAACAAGATGAGTTATATTTCTATCGGATTATCAGAAGTATTACAAGTATGTGAAATTTTTACCAATATTCAACCAATGTGGAAAGAATTAAAAAAATATATTCTTAATAAAGGTAATGATATTACTTTGGAATAAATTCAAAAATCACTTTAAATATAAGTATAATTAACGGTGATATATTCTTTCATGGCATAAAAATTTTATTATAAATTAAATATCATTGAGGGAAAATCTTCACATAAAAATACCCTTCAACCCAAAATAATAATAAGAAATTCAAAAATAAGGGTAATACTTTGAAAAATAAAGGGCATTGTTTTTTTTGTGGTAAAAAAGTTCATTAAATGATGGAATGTTATCTACACAAAGTACACAGGATACTAGAAAATATTATGACTGAGGAAGATCTAGTCACAATTATATCTTAAGTTAAAATAACTTTGATGATGATTGGATGGTGGTTTGATTTAGGAGCCATAATATAAATATTCAAAATATTCCCAAGCCTTTATTTTTCCTTCATGGGAATATGGTGGTTTGGAAGTATTTTTATATTTTAATAAGTGGTTTTAAAATGATTTTGAAAATTGTGAATGTAATTTCAAAGTTTTAGGAGTTTATTGGGAAATTAATTTCAAAGTGAAATTAAGTTTTAAATAAAAACCTATATTTTTTAATTTAAAAAATTTTGGTTAAACTTGATGTTTTTCATATGTTTTTATAGTATAAGTTGTTTTAAAATGCTATTATATGTGTTAGAATTAATTTTGAATCCTTGGGAAATGGATTTATTTTAAAATATAAATTTTTCTTTTACCCATACATAAATACCCCCCTCTGCGTAAAGGTAGGATGATTTTTCTAAAGGATACATAAAGGTAGCCCAACCTCTATGCACTACATAATGTTAGCTAAATTTTTACATAAAGTTATGGTGAGTTTTATAATGAAAGTTTAAGGGAAACCTGTATCTTCTATGTGTTGTGTATAGGTAGTATATATTTTATTAGTCTCATGTAAAGGTCAAATTATTTCTATATGAGGGGAATTCTAAGTATTTATACGTTGTGTAAGGGTATCTTTCTTGTTACCCATATCATGTAAATTTTAGTCCAAGTTATTTTGAGTTGTGTAAGGGTGACTAAAAATTCCTTAAGCCTATGTATGGGTCCTTTCAGTTTTCCAATACCTGTATAAGGGAAACTAGACTCATAAGGGAAAAACCATGCTCCCTTAGTAGTCTATACTACATTTGTAAGGGTTTCATTTTAAATCCATTTTTTTTGTATTTAACTATGTTTCATATTTTCAATTATTTTTCATGATTTTAAAGGTTTTAAACGTTGAAAATCAAGGATTTAAACGTGTAACGTCCCATACTGACTTCTTATAAGACTAAAATTTAGACTAGTCGCCACATAGCATCAAGAATGCCTCCCCATATTCTAGAGTCTACCAACTAGCAGAAGGGGTATAATGATGGTATGGTTTGGAGATTATACCCTCATGATTAGATTATCATAACATTATATCAGAAAATAAGTAACAAACAATAGAAGAAGTAGTGATAAATTAAAGATAGATTAACACGAGAATAATATAAACTGAATATAAAAAAACAACACCAATATAAAACAATGAATGCAAGTCCATATGATGATACATAAAATAAAATAGTAAACACTCAGTAGGAAACATAATACAGTTTAGTACACAAATAAAGAAAATATATACAATCCCCGAGGGTGAACTCCATGAGACTCCTAAGTACTAGTTCATTTTTGGTCTCCTTACTCCCATGTACATAGCATGACACATGCAATAATCCACGAACCTACGAACATGAAGATCTTCTCAGGTGACCTAGTGTAATAGAGGCCTAAGAAAGGTGTGATATATACTTAGTTTTCCACCATCAATGATGTCTCTAGTATAAACCAATTCACGCATATAAAATAAGTAGTGTGCAGGTATATCAAAAGTAAAGAAACAATATAGAATAAATAAATAACTAAATCAGGCTCAGGTTCCTCAAGGACATCTGACCCTACCATACCTGCTTCATCCAAAGCCAGAAATTTCTGAACCATAGGTAACTTGTACAAATGAGATATGGGGGAAGTGATAATAAGGTTTTTAAAATAGGTAGCATGATATGGACCGAACCCAAGCATGTTATTTAGCTTTGAGGACAGTTACCTTGGATAAAAAATGCATCATCCTTTACTATAAAAGTAATTACCAAAACTAAATAAGTAGTATCCTGGGACTGTGTGAGGATAACCTTTACAAGGAACCCATGTAACGCACTAGTATCACCATAAACACTCACTGCTATTGGAGTCTATCCAATGTGATCCATGAATGGAATCACAAGTGTCACTCCAGCCTAGTGTGAGAAAAATACCTTTGAGTCCATACCTAGTATCTCACATAGGGAACCAAGTATCACTCATGCCATGGTACAACCATCTCTCCAACAAGCCCGTATAAGGTGTCTCCCCTAGGGAACCAGTATCACTCCTAATGAGGTAATAGGAACGCATGGTGAGACTATCCTAGCATAATATTCTTGCCCCTATCATATACACAATCCATCAATGAAACTAATCATAAAAATGATGAGTCCATTCTTGGAATTACTTAAAATGAAACCCATTTATCACTCACAGCGTTCATAATTCATATAATATATTAAATTAAAAAAACAAAGTCCATTTCTATGAGTATACTATAATATTAAATAAGGATTCACTGAGAGGGTTATGTCCATTTACCATTACATTTTTTAAAGGTAAGGCCATGTACATAAGCATGTCACAACACATCTCAAAAATTTTAGTTAATAAGTCTATCGAATTTAACAATATTTAATAAGGTGTACTCAATATCTAAACTATAAGATCCATGGTAAAACACTTATTCCATAAGGCCAAGCAAGACATAACATATACAATTATCTTTCTAATTGAAGAAGTCTCACCTTATTAAGTGGTTTTATTAGAAAACATGATATTGTTATTAAAAAAATTCATTGGGTTCACTTTATGAAAAAACAACACTATCATAAGGCATAAATCATACCACCTCAAAGGTGGTTTAAGTTAAGAGATCATATCATTTTAATATGTAAATAAAATCACACCCTAAGGGGTGGATCTAACCAAGGCAAATAACATGTTAAAAAGGGGATTTCAATGAACTCACACTAAAGGGGTGGTTTGGGTTTATGCCTTAAACTAAAATCACCCCAAGAAGGGTCTAAGCACATTACAAGGTAAGATAAGAAAATCAATTCAATGCATTTTATTATTTTTAAGTGACACTAGGAAAGTCCGATGTTCTTAACAATTGTGACATTTTATAAAATGAAAAACTTGAGGGAAAAGTTATAGAACACCAACCTTATACCATATATGACTCATATGTCCAATATCAAGGTTTGATTCAGTCCGGTTTGAGAGAAATCAAAGAAATGGATAAACTCATTGAAAATAGGGAAAATTAGGTCACAACAAAATAGTGTAGAGTGAGAGAATATAAACGAAGGATGGAAGAAAGTGGAGTCATATAATTTTTGAGGGATCTCTAATTCAATTTAAAGAACTTGAATAGAACAACGTATGAAGACTATATCCTTATACCTAGAGGAGGAGAAGAAGAATCCATAAAGGAGGCTGTTTTATGTGAAGGAGGAAGAAGAAAGGATTAGGAAAAATAAATAATAAAAGAGGGGGAAATCATAAATTCCCCCCTTTAAAGAGGCTCATGGTTTGAACACATGGTTGGTCAAACTATGTGCCAACTGTTCTCTTACTGCTACATAAGGAGGGAGGTTTCACGGTTCATGCACACAATTTGGGAAATTGTGCACAAACTGTGCATTTACCCACTATCTAAAACACATAGTAAGATGCACGACCATGAATCTCCTCCCGCATGGTTACACAAAATTGTGCAGAACCTCCTACTCTATTGGACCAGTCTGCTCGGTTTCCTCTAAAGGATTTACAGTTTCATAAAAACTGTGCATCGTGCCTACTTCTTCTATTAAGTGGACTTTTAGGCCTTGATACTCCTAAAACTTTATAGGACACCCAAGGAACCCCTAATGCCTTAAAACAAGTCTAGAAAAATAAATTGAAGTGTTCCAACTCATGAAATTCCATTCCAAATCTTAGTTTGTAAACTGCCCCTTCCACCAAATGATAAAATTCAAATTCCATTGAAATTTCATATGGTCCAAAAACACGAGATGCTACAATCTCTCCACCTTATAATTTATCGTCCCAGATATGTATTTTGGAAACAACAGAAGCAATACCCAAAATACTGAGGCTATGAAACTTTTCCCAAATGGATGAATTTCATTTTCAAACACCCAACGTACTCTGAGCATCTCTATTAGGTTGGGCATACAAACCATTGAAACCCGATCCAATGATCATGTCTAAACTTTAACAACAATATGAAACTTACCTAAGCTCATAAAACTAAAGATATGATCAAATTACATTCTATTTAAACATCTGTCACATTGAACTTTCCACCACAGATTTTATTATTTAAAAACCAACCCCCAACCACAATACTCCACCATTGGAATTTCCCTTTTTAATCATGAATTCAGAATTCTAATGACGTTTGTGGCATGATTACACATTTAAAAAACAATTGATCCAATTTTTCATGAAAAGATTCATCCGAAAGTATTACACTCGCATTGCCCTAACAACATGCCAAAAGTGGTTTCTCACGGACCACACACGAAAAGGGTGAGAGATGACAAGTCAAACAGTTCATGATGGACTACCCTCAAAACACTCATCTTAGAAGTCCGTTTCATTTTAAGAACTAGACCTGATGCCTTTATAAATGAAGGAACCATGATATTTTCTCTGAAGAGTCTCATCGAATCCCATAACTAGGCTCTAGTGATTTCTCTAGACAAACATCCATTAAGTTGTTGTGATCAACATGAACATGGGTGCATGAATGATCCAAGACACTTGGATCATTACACAATAAAATAACCCATCCGAGCCCAACCAAGGATCAAGATAACCTTAGAATCATTATCGGGAACCAAGAAGTGCATCCAAGGAAGGTGATCCACCAGCATTTACAAGTGAGACTTTAGTACATAGCCGAAACATTCACATATCGAAAACACTGACTAAGCTAGTGATATCAATTCAAAGAACTAGTTGGTATATGTAAATCCATCCCAAGCGTTCCTACTCAAGAACCATGGTATCACTCATAACTAACCAATACTTAAAATAAAATACGATTATGGAACATAAATCTAATGGAAACCACCTCTCAAGCCCAAAAACTGTTAAAAGTTACTGTGACATACAGCTGACACTCTCTCAGTGTATCCTAATGATGTTGAGATATCATTAAGACAAGAGTATACCAAGAGTATTGGGTGATCTAAAAAAGGAACCAAAATACTTCTACTGCATCAAAATGAAGTTCTCGATATAACTCGAACCAACAATATCACACTACGCAAAGAAAAGGATAATCGAACCACCACATGTTGAATTACTTATAATATCTCAGCTACATTCACCGAAGTGTTACTATTACTAGACCATTATAATTTTATTATCCAAGGAATACCATGATCATTTAAGCACAACCACAAAATTACATACATGGACAAAAATGTTTTTTACAGGTTTCATACACAATCACCCATTCATCTTTGTGCTACCTCACAAGCACCGACACAGTTCAAAACTCACCATCCCCAAGGGAGTTTAGAAACAACACTGACCATGTCTAAATATTCCTCTTGGTTGTGCTCTTTATACTCATAAGAACACGTTTAACCAAAATTAAAGCAACTCTCCCCACCTTAGGAGTCCTCTTAATGGCGGTATCATCCCATGGCACACACTCCATCGACCACTAACCGTAGATCATAGAGGTGTCCAACATGATTTTAGCAAGGGTTAAACTAAAGGAGAGAAGGAAACCAACCACTTAAAATCATACTAGATTAGGGCCACGATTTGACATACATGTTTTACTTATTTAGAGCTATGTCCAAGTGCACTATAGCATTAGGAATAATGTCCATAACAAACTGATCAACATGTCAAGACACCCATTCCTATTTAGAGCATCACCTTGAGAATTGGGATGAGTTTGATTTCCCATAGTTCCTAGGTCACTCTACCTCAGAGATTACTTTTGATTCAAGGGTAAAAGATCAAGAGTAAAATGATTCTCACTAAACTCAATAGATCACTACACCATTTAAACAAGTTTATGGGTACCACATGTAACAACATATACTACCTGAGATTCATTCTCACAAGCGAAGCAGTAGATCCCTGATTCTGTCCATGAGCTCATCGGTCTTATAATTCTAGCATATGATAGCTTCCAACAAGGGATTATGCTAGAGTATTATTATCCCACATGACTGAAAAATAAAGAAGATGACCTCCCGAGTCATCTAACACTGAAGAAAAATAAGAAGAAGATGGGTTACATGACTTACTAAGTGGATTTCCATTCCCTAGTCATGTATATCCATCTAAAACCAAGTATTAAAAGATGTTTACACCCATAATGAGGGTCAAAAAATCATTTGACCACCCATACAACTTGGGTGTCATTAAGAAAGATAAGATTCCTACATGATACTATGACACCCGAACAGTACCACACATCTAAAATAATTTTCAAGAACTTAGCAAGGATTTAAAACTCTAAGGGTACTACCTACAATAGGCTAATCCCTAAAAAAATAGAAAACATAGACCCTAATGCCATATCATACCAAGAAGAGGCCACTAGTATCTATTTCCTATCACTTAGGTCAACACAACCTAATAAAAGAAGGGTCCTGCGGGTAATGTTCATGTTCCCCTTTTAAGGAATAACTCAAGGAACACTAAAACTACCCTTACAAGAGGGTTAAAACTTAGGTCACCACTTAAGGTTCCATTTTAATTATTTACCTTAATTAACATTTAATTATTTAAGAATTTCAAAGTATCATATTAACATCAAGAACCAGTTAGAAAAAACATTTGTACAAGGTAATTTATTTAACAAAAATCACTTGAAACAAGGAAAGTATTTATCAAAAATCCATTTTAAAACCATTTTAAGCACAATTACTTTATGTATAATCTTTAAGAAATGTATTAGTTAAAGAAAACTTCAATTTAAATCTATAGAGAAAAACAACCCTGAGGTTGTAATTGAAATTTTATCTAACACCACATATAAGTATAACTTGAAAAAAAATAAAAGGTCTTTTATTAAACAAGGAGGGAACTGGTCAAGTAAGATGCCACTATATGCCTATATGTACATCCATATGGGTGGATTCAAGCACTTTAAATGAACATCACTACATAATGGAAGCATATCCCCATGGGGTTAATCACTAAGGAATATCAAAAGAAAAGGCGACCTATGAGGGTCTCATTATGACATTTTGGGTTAAATTAAATACAACCCCTTTTTTGAAACATTAAGATTTTTAAAACACATTTTATGGGTCTTTCACATAAGAAACATGCCCCCAAAACCTACTTGGGTCTAGTTGTGAATTATGGAATTTAGCCATATGGCTCCTCATGCCCAAGTAATAAAGGTAAAATCCCTTATAAGGAAACCATTTCATTCAAGGTCAAAATTAAACAACATTTTCATTTAAAATAGTTTCTAAATATATAAGGCTCATAATAGATGGTTTGGTTATATGGGTCACCACATCTCAATTTATAAAGTGCCCATACACTTTAAAAATTTTAGGTGGATACCATCTAACTGAAACCATTTCATCTTGGATTAAAAATAAAATTCAACAGCCATAACATTTATGAAATAGAAATTAAGTTTATAAAGTGCATATATAATGGTTAAATTATATGGGCTACTCTTTTATAATTTATAAAGTTCCCATACACTTTACAAATTGGAAATTTGATCCCATTAACTACAACCCAAAAAAGTTTCTGCCCATGGAATCAATGGTGCATGGGTCGAACTTGACATGATTATTTAATAAGGTATCACCATCAATATATACAAAAAAAACACCATTTAGGTTTATGTTTTCACCTTAATAAACATTTTTTAATTTTAAAATTTATTACTAGACATGATAAACATAACCATAACATAGAATTTAACATGACAAGAAAATAGGGAAGCATGAACATTTAACCATATAAGGATACTACATAACCAGGGAAACACAACAAACTTTCTAATAATAACACTAAAATCATGGAATCATGGAATAAAACTCAAGGTAAGAATACTAATTAAACAAATAAACATGTTATCCACAATAATTAAATGAGATACCAAATAAATTAAAAGCTAATCATGTTACCAAAACACCTAGCATGACATATAACAGGTAGGGAAATAACACACAAGTTACATTACAATAAATTTTCAAACAACCTAACAATGAAATCTACATAGCATTCCATGTAAATCCCTATGTTATTATAATGATGCAAATAATTCCTAATTATTATCATACTAGGACAAGGGTAAATACATTAATCCCATAAATTATTAAGCAATTGAAAGTACTCCAATCACTCAAGGTGAAATCAAAATCATCTATAATAACAAAGAACATGAACAAAAGTCCAATCCCTAGACACTTGAAATTTTCCCCATATGTGGGTTGATCACTCCAAGTCATGACTATTTACTAATAACTAACACATTCATAGTATTCTATCTACCAACCCAAAACAACAAGATAAAGGAAAAGAAATCTCTTATACCACTTTGTGACGTCCTGACCCAACTTTCTATAAAACCAGAAGCTAGACTGGTCTCCACATAGACTCAATCATAACTCCCCATATGCCAGATACTTCCAATTATAAGCAAGGGTCTAATGATGGTATTGTAAATACCCAAAAATTCCACAATTTTTTATTTGGTATTATTAAAAGTCTGCAAAAATTGATGGTGATTGATTATGAGGCCTTGTGTGCTTGGAATGAATTTTTGAACTTTTTTAAGGTAAATTCAGTAAACGTGCAGGAAAAATTATATATATTTTGAACTGATGCTCGAATAAAAAATATGAGGGCACCGTTGAATCTGTAGCTCCGAGTTTCTCTTAAGAGAGGATTAATTTCGACCGCAGTAGGTTGGGTGAAAAAATAGTTTTACGGACGTTTTGAAGAATAATAAAATAACATAAAAATGTTATTTTATTTTTCTATCACCTGTTGAGTAGCGGTGACGGTATTGATGGGTTTTAAATCCATTTAATAGATTGACTCTTCTATTTTTTAACCACACCATTGAGAGTTAAGAGTTTCATTAATTAAAACTCATTAATGAACCTCAATAATCATATGATGCGTTAATCTCGCTTTCCCTCTATTTAAATGAATCTAGGGCTTGGATTTTTGACATGGAAGAGGGAAACCTCTGATGAAGTGCCATGGCATCTCCCACTAACAAAGAACAGAGGCTTGGACAACAACATTGGAGGAATCAATCCAGAAACGATGAACGCTGACGGCTTCATCAAACAAGGATTCTTCTTCCACAACCATGATGTCTCCTCCAAATCCAAGGTAGGGGTTGTTATTAAATTTAATTAAATTATCTATACAATCCCTCGTTATTGAAAAGCATAAAGAATGCAGATCAACCGAAACAAGTTGATCTGCGATTCACATGAATTTGTGGGTGGTTGTTATGGGAGTATTGAACGAGTTTTAGTTTATCTTTGATGATTTAATTTCTATCTTCTTGATATGATGCTAACGCAGAGGGTGAGGGCCAAACAGACAAGGTATGAACCCTCCTCCACTTTGGTTTTTGTCGTGTTCTTTAGGGTCGGATTTTGAACTCAACGGAATCATGAATCTGGGAGCTACGTAGTGATGGCGGTAGCCCGAGAGGCCCGTAGGTGCATTCAGAAGGGAAAACGGACCACCAGAGCTCACCCAGTGGTCCGCGAAATCCCCACCAGTGTAGCGGTGTTGGTGACCAGTGGCAGCAAGAAACGGTAGAAGCTGACTGTCTCCAGCCACGGTGGATAGTGGGGCGACTAGTGTCAGCCGGCCGCGGTGGCAGCAGGGTGGCGTGTCGTCGCGTGCTGTGGAAAGAAATCATGACATCGAGCCGCGGTGGAGGGGACCTACACCATGAGGGACCTATTGACAGGGGTGGATCCACATGTCATTGTTGTTCAAAGAACCTGAACATCTTTTCCATTCGGGAAGGAGGGCAGGCCACCCGGCTGGCGGACCATGCTAGACATTGGGCCGGGTCACCCAGTGGGCCGCACCCAGCCAAGGCGGGTCGGGCTGGTCTGCGGCCCAGCCCACTCGGCCCGAACCAGCTGTTTCGGGCCGGGCCAGGTCAAACCTGGGTTAGACCCATACCATGTCAGGTCGGTCCAGGATGGGCAAATTGGGTCGGTCCGACCGGGTCAGACCGGACCTGAACCCCTTTTTGGCCTAGATACGCTTAAAAGGCCGTATCTCACAAACCAGACGTTTGTTTGAAAAACTGTCTATGGTGCTGGTATCCTTGGAATGATACAATCCTTTTGAGATATTCTACCTGAGTTTTGGAGAAATTTAGAGTATGACCGGGTTGGATTGAACCTGAATCCAACTGAGCCCTCGGTACTAAAACGCTTATAACTCACAAACCGGGCTTCCGATTGATGTGCCATCTGTCACGTTGGGACCCTTAAGACATGGTGGCCCTTTGGGTTACTTCTTTGTAAAATTTTGTGGAAGTTTATACATGACCAATATCTTGAGGAGCGGATACTATGGAACTCAAGCACACCGAGTGTGGGGAATCCTGTGACTGACTGTCAATTGAGTAGAAACCCTGTGTGGATCAACATCATAGTGACCCTATGTGGGTCAACATCATAGTGAACCTCTATGGATCAACATCATATAGAACATGTGTGGATCATCATCATAGATACCCTGTGTGGATCAACATCATAGTGACCCTATTTGGATCAACATTCTTGCAACCCTATGTGGATCAACAGTGCGCGACCCGATAAGGAAAAGCCTTAGAGTGGATCATCGTGGATCAGAGACATACGGAATTGTGTGGATTGAAAATGGAACAACTCATTCGTGGTTCATTTGTGGAAAATTACTAATGGAATAAAATGATATAGCTTAATACTAATCATATTTATTCCCAAACTCTAAGTTGTATATATGGTTTGAGTTGAGTCTTTTGCTTTGTGCTATGTGATTGAGATCATGTTTCATGGTTTTCCTTTGTATAATTATTAGAGACCTTCATGGGTCTCGGGGTCCCTACTAGGTATTGTTATTCTCACCCCTACACGAGATTCAACCACACCTTGTTGTGTCTTGTGCAGACAACGAGCAGCTTGGATGAGACTTTAGGGAGCCAGGACCAGGAGGTACACGGAGGTGACTGGTTGACATGGAGATCTGCAGAGACGAGATATACCTACCCTTCAGGTAGGATTCATGGTGGACGATCTCAAGAACTGTTTTCTATTGTAGTTGTATCTTTTCAGTTGGACTTGTATTTAGGACCATTTACTTTCAGTACACACTTTTACTATTATAGTTTTACTATGTGATTTTCATCTTGTCATGTTATTGGTCTGTGTGTTTGCAGTTTTAAAGGCAATGCCTTCCCATTTTCAAGGATATTCCTTTTTGGTGATAGTCACCAACCCATGGCCTATGGAAGGCGGTCTTGTCATAGTCACGACACAAGCCTCAGGGTACATGTCATGACAGGTATGGTGGGGAGGCTATACCCTCATGATCAGAGTAGCATTGTGGTATATCAGAAAATAAGTAACAGAAAACAACATAAATATTAATAAATGAAAGACAAAGTGGCATGTGAATAATATTAACTAAATATAAATTCCAAATTCCAATATAAAAAAATGCATGCATGTCCAGATGATGATACATAAACTAAAAAAGTAAAAACTAAGTAGGAAACATAATATAGTTCAGTACACAAATGTAGAAAAGAGATAAAATCCCCAAGGGTGAACTCCATGAGCCTCATGAGTACTAGCTTAGTCCTGGTCTCCTAAATCCCATGTACACAACACAACACATGCCATAATCTACAAACCTATGAACATAAAGATCTTCTTGAGTACCCCAATGCAATAGAGTATCTAGTAGGGTGTGATATAAACCTAACAAGCCCCTATGAATGGTGTCTATAACATAAACTAGTTTATGAGTAAGAAAAAGCATTGTACAGGTATATAAAAAGTAAATAAGAAATGAACAATAAATAAATAACTAAATTGGTATTAGGTTATCCTAAATAACATTGGGCCCAACCATACCTACTTCGACCTAATTCGGAAATGTCTGAACCATAGGAAACTTGTATAAGTGAGATATGGGGGGGTGTGATAACAAGATTTTTAAAACAGGTAACATGAGATGTACCGAACCCAAGCATGTTATTTGGATTGGAGGATGTGTCCCTTGGATAAAAAAATGCATCATCCTTTACCATAAAAGTAATCACCAAAACTAAATAAGCAGCATCCTAGGCCCGTGCGAGGTGAAACTTTACAAAGAACCCATGCATCACACCAAGAGCGCCATAAATACTCACTATTATTAGAGTCTATCTATTGTGATCTATGAATGGTCTCTCATGTGTAACTCTTAGAATAATGTGAGATAAAAACATCTGAGCCCATACCTGGTATCTCATGTAGGGTACCAAGTCTCACTCATGGCCTGATACAACCATGTTTCCCACAATATCGTCCAAGGTGTCTTCCCCAGGGAACTAGTATCACTCATAATGAGGTAATAAGAACACACGATGAGTCAATCCTGGAATACTAGTATCTCCCCAAATATATACACAATACATCCGTGAAATTGATCAAAATAAATATTGGCCCATCCTTGGAATTTCTTGAAAGTAAACCCTTGTATTTCTCACAACATACATAATTCATTTAATCAATTAAATTTTTAAAAAAATGAAGGCCATTTACACCAGTATTCCATAATATGAAACAAGGGTTCACTGAGAGGGATACACTCATTCAATATTAAATTTCTTAAAGGTAAGCCCATGAACATTATCATGTCACAACACATATCAGAACATTTTGTTAATAATTCCATATCATTCAACCATATTTAAGAAAGAGTACTCATTTTCTAAACCATAAGGGCTATGGTAAAACACTCATGTCCTAAGGCCAAGAAATACATAACATATAAAATTAACATTTCTAATAGAATACAACACACATAATCAAGGGGTTTTATTAAAAAACATGAATTTTTAATTCAAAAAATTCATTGGGTTTGCTTTAGGTAAATCCAACACTATCACAAGGCATAAATCATCCCACCTTAAAGGTGGTTTAAGTCAGGAGAGAATATCATTTTAATATTTAAATAAAAGCACACCCTAAGGGGTGGTTCTAACCAAGGAAGATAGCATGTTAAAAAGGGTAATTCAAGGAACTCACCCGAAAGGGCCTATTATAGTTTAGGTCTTAACTTCCAACCGTGCCAAGAAGGGTCTAAGCACATTACAAGGAAAGATAAGCAAATTAATTCAAGGAATTTTATTATTTTTAAGTCACAACAGGAAAGTCCAGCACATGGCACAACAATGAAATTTTATAAAATGAAGAAAGTTGAGGTAAAATATATAGACCACATACCATATATCATGGATGGATTATAAATATATCATCCCGCCTTTTTATCACATAAACTTTCATTACATTTTACAAAACCGAGGATCTTTAAGGTTTAGTGTCTTAGAAACCAGGAACTTAAAACATGAAAACATACATAAAAAATTCTTCTTAAACCCTTGAAAGGATTATCCTTAAGTTAATCCTAGGTTAATTACTGCATCTCATAACTTGGGGACATACAACAAAATAAAGGGTGAGCAGAAGGCCCAGTAAGGGAAACAAGAGAAACATTTTACATGTGAACTTGAGATACTTCAATAAGAACATGAAAAGAACTTTAAGGCATGAAAATGAAACCATGAAGCATATCATAATAAAAATAACATTTTTCATAACTTGAAGATGTGGCTACAACATTTAATATTGACAATATTTTCATTTCACCAAGGTCTATCCCCAAGGTGTCGTTAAAAATTACCAAGGTTATTCACAAAGGCATTGTTAAAATGGTCATCTCTAGAGATTAAGTCTTTACCCAATGCATTGGAGAGCTATCTGGGTGCACCCTTGACATGTCTTTATTATCATATGAGCCACATATATCATCATAAATCATTTCAAAAACAACCCCTATAGCATAAAACAAATGGGTTTAATTTCATAATCATAACGTTTTAAAAACTGCTTTAAAGACATGATCTTTATGAGACTTTAAACCCACAGAAAAGGGAAAGCATGTTTCATGTATGTAAATCCCAGAATTTAAAATAGAAAATTTTGATATATATGTGAATACCCCTGTAGAAATAATAGCTTTGAGTATTCACTTAATAACATAAAATAATTTTGAGATAAAGAGGGAGGCATTTTGAGACGAAAACTATGCAGCATAACGTCTATGATACATGGTTTTAGAAAAAGTTGGAAAGAGAGGGGACATGGGTCACCCACTCAAAAATGATACATAAAACACTAGGGGAAAAAAATATAAAGTATTTAAGACCATGGTAATGAAATTTTAATGATATACCATTTGAAATGAAGAACTTGAAAGGAAGACAAAAAATAAGATTTCTCTTATGAGAATTCGGCAGCCTAACAACGTCACTTAAAACTTCCAAAAATGGATTGATGAGATCAAATAGGTTCTACCATCATATGAAAATAAATGATCAGTATGATAGATATAGTGATCATACCACAACATAATAAAAAGGAACTTCAAAGACTGGACATGAAAATAGATCTTGAAAATGAGAAGGGTGAAAGAACCCCTTAGAAATTCGACATCCTAACAGCGTCACTTAAACTTCAACAAAAATGAATTGATGAGATCAAATAGGGTATCTCATATTATGAACATAAATGATCAGTATGATAGATTTAGAGATCATACCCCAACATAATAAAAAGGAACTTGCAAGACTTGACATGGAATTAGAACTTTGAAAAAGGAGAAAGTTGAAAGAACCACTTAAAAATTCGGCAGCCTAACAACGCCACTTAAAACTTCAAAATACTGAATTGAAGAGATAAAATGGGGTCTCTCATCATATGATCATAAAAGATCAGTATGATAAATTTAGAGATCATACCCCAACATAATAAAAAGGAACTTTAAATACTTTACATGAGAATATATCTTGAAAAATGAGAAGGGAGAAAGAATCCGTTACAAAACTTTCGGCAGCCTAACGACGCCACTTAAAACTTCATAAAACGAAATAATGAGAGTAAGAGGGGATATCTCATTATATTAACATTAAAAGGGAAGTAATAGGAGTATAAAAGAACATCCTACAACATAAGAACACGGAGCATAAATGGAATTACATAAAAAAGATTACTTGAAAAGAAAGAGAGAGGTCAGATCCCTTACCTTAAAACGTAACTCTTAAAACTCAAAGGTTTGGACCTTGAGGGATTGGGGGCACCTTGGGAGGACTCCTTGGGAGGTAAGGAGACCAGAAATTAATTGGGGGAGAGTTGGGAGTGAAAACTAAAGGAGGAAAGGGTGGGTATTTATAGGGAAAGTGAGGGGACAAGGCATTAATGGCGAAGGGACACCTCACAAGTGCTTTTCTCAAAACCATGTGCTCTCCCTTGGAATTTACCTTGGAGTTAGGCCACATGGGGCCCCCAAAACAATAATTCATCACCCTTGGCCGGACAACCCTTAAAATATCTCATGACATCATCATGACACAGTTACGATGTCATTAAACATACAAAAACCCTAAAACTGTATTTTTACTATTCACTGAAAATTCAACTTTCTCAGAAAAATCCCAAAATTTCACATTAACCAAATATCAAGGCTCTGATTTCAAAAATAAAGTCCATTTTATAAAAATAATTTTCTAATTATTTTTAATTAAATTTTTAATTAAAAAACACTATTCACACGAAAGAACTAATACTTGACTAATAATTTATGAAACCATTATTTAACCATTTTATTGAATCACATTACTTAATCAAGGTGCCTAGATTATACTAATACTTTATTTAAGTGAGATTACTAATCCATTTGGACTCATTACTAATCCTAATCATAAAATAACTATTCATATTTTACTATTCATCAAAAATCAAGTTGATCTTATTAGACTCTAAATTTTGTACTGAACATAATTGTAGAAGACCATTTTTTTCAAATCATTACACATTTTTAATTATTTAAGGTTTACAAAAACATTTTTAAAATATACTATTTCTAAAATTCATCAAAAATATGCATACTATATTTATCCGGTCATTTGAAAATTCATAAACTTCATCATAAGAAGAAATCCCAATTTTTATTTAAAACAAAGGATTACACAAGGCAGTTATGGTCTCCTTACATAGCCCCTTATCCCACCAGCATAGGACCTAAGTGTAAGGTGTGCTAAGGTGAGAGAATCCGAAGGAGGCTCGGCCAACATCACACGAGTAGTAATTTCTATCAGTTTGAACTTCTCGCGAAGGCGATCCCGTTCTAGCTTCACACGATGAAGTTCAGCTTGGGTTTGGTTCAGAGCAAATCCCAATGGTGATACCTCCTTCCCAAGTTCTGTTAGATGGGCTTCGATCGGTCCAAGACTACTGGGTGAGGCCATCGAATCTTCTTTCTATATTAATTAACCAAGATTACTTGTATTTAGAGACAATAATCAAAACGTTTAGTTTCCAGCGGTCATATTGACCAATGGTTATATAACAGTCAAAAACCAACGGTATAATTTTAATTATACTCATGTTATCAAATGAAACATTTTTTTTGCGTATAAAAATAAAATAAAATAACACATAAAATTAGGAAACAAGATTTATTCAAAATTTTGGGTCGTTACAATCTTCCCCCCTTAAGAAATTTCGTCCTCGCAATTTTTTTAAAATTAGGTTTTGAAATTTCATTGAAAGTCCCACATCGGAAAAGGAGTCAGTAAAACTATTACTTTAAAAGAAAGAAAGGGAAGTACGAAGGTCACCTGAGTTAGCCCACACAAGGATTCCATGTAGGAAAACATGGACATGGAAGAAAAACAAAGGGTCAAGTTCTGAGGGAGAGTGATAGAGAACGTGATTAGGAGAAATTTAACCATAAGAAAATTCCAAAATTATGATGTGTGTAAATGGCCATTGATTACCTAGTAGGAAACATAAACCAACAACGTTTTTGTTTTACGTTCCTTTTCATAATTTTGAGGAATTGATTTACTATATAGAACAAAAACATAAGAAAATATACCTACCTTCATGTAGAGTTTCATCCTTTAGTAAGTTTCTACCAAAACTAATCTTTTCTCCAAAATATGAGCATTCAAAACTACTTGGTCTCATCAAAACACAAGAATCATCTTCTAGATAATCACATAATCCACAAAAGATTAACTATCTATTTCTTCTATCTTTAAAAATTACCCCAAAAACAGAAAGGGTAAGGTAAAACAACTCTTCAAAAATAAATAATCCCATAGGAAGGGAAACTATTTTTAAATCTTCAAAGTTCCATGGTACTACCCAAAGTTCATCATAGACCATCCCATAAATAACGGTCCTTAAAATTCCTCAAAATAAACCAAACTAAGATTGAAACCCAAATACAAGAGGGATTTGATAACATAGTCTTCCAAAGTAAACTTCATTGTTCATCTCCAAACAACATCAACCACACCTAACATCTTATAACAAAAGTAGCTAACCTAAACATATTTTACCTAAGATAGGTTAATCATTTCCATAAGTAACCTAAATTACTATAAGTCCACCTTAAATTCATTGATTCTTCAAAATATAAGTCAACCTTACTCCTCAATGAAAATACCGTAGTAATCTATTTACCTTGATCACATAGGGTCCTCAAAATAGTGAACGTCTTCCAAAATAATAATCATCTTTTAATCCCCTAATCATCTCTGTCATATTAATACGGCAATCGTAGCATTTCCTATCACATTGGTTGTTGGGACATGTTATTCCATTTCCCGCCATTAACTAAGAAAATAAGCTATAATTAGGGGCTTAAATACTTAGCCAATAATCATGAAAAAAAACTTAAAGCATATAAGTATAACTTGTAGAAGAAAATTATACCCTAACTTGTGATCCCCTAGGTTCCCATCTAGGTTATCCATGATCATATATTCTTATGTGAACCTTTATTTTATTTTATCTTTGTTCCTTTAACAATGGTTCATACTAAGCTTATGAATTTACCAAAGCATATCCCCCGGGAGTGTCGTAACCAAGAGTGCAGCAAGGCCCGTTGTCGTGTACCAGTTCCCGTTCGAGTCTAGCTCAAAGCGGTGTTTTCAGGTTTTACCCCTATGTACATCTGTGCCAGATCCACCTCTACCTGCTCGTATCCAGACAGGGATGTATTTGCTTGAAAACCCCTTACTCAATACTCACCAAAATACTAGGAAGATTTCCTATATTTAAACTTTTCTATAGGGTTTTTCCTAGAGTTTTCATATCCTAATTTCCACAAATAACTAAACCATCCTTTGATACCAACTATAGCATCCCGCCTTTTTATCACATAAACTTTCATTACATTTTACAAAACCGAGGATCTTTAAGGTTTAGTGTCTTGGAAACCAGGAACTTAAAACATGAAAACATACAAAAAACATTCTTCTTAAACCCTTGAAAGGCTTATACTTCAGTTCATCCTAGGTTCATTACTGCATCTCATAACCTGGGGACATACAACAAAATAAAGGGTGAGGAGAAGGCCGAGTAAGGGAAACAAGAGAAACATTTTACATGTGAACTTGAGATAATTCAATAAGGACATGAAAAGAACTTTAAGGCATGAAAATGAAACCATGAAGCATATCATAATAAAAATAACATTTTTCATAACTTGAAGATGTGGCTACAACATTTAATATTGAAAATCGTTTCGTTTCACCAACGACCATCCCCAAGGTGTCGTTAATAATTACCAAGGTTATTCACCAAGGCGTCGTTAAAATGGTCATCTCTAGAGATTAAGTCTTTACCCAATGCATTAGAGCGCTATCTGGGCGCACCCTTGACATTTATTTATTATCATGTGAGCCACATATATCATCATCAATAATTTCATAAACAACCCATATAGCATAAAACAAATGGGTTTCATTTCATAATCATAACGTTTTAAAAACTGCTTTAAAGACATGATCTTTATGTCACTTTAAACCCACAGAAAAGAGAAAGCGGGTTTCATGTATGTAAATCCCAGAATTTAAAATAGAAAATTTTGATATATATGTGAATACCCCTGTATAAATAAGAGCTTTGAGTATTAACTTAATAACATAAAATAATTTTGAGATAAAGAGGGAGGCATTTTGAGACGAAAACTATGCAGCATAACGTCTATGATACATGGTTTTAGAAAAAGTTGGAAAGAGAGGGGACATGGGTCACCCACTCAAAAATGATACATAAAACACTAGGGAAAAAAAATATAAAGTATTTAAGACCATGGTAATTAAATTTTAATGATATACCATTTGAAATGAAGAACTTGAAAGGAAGACAAAAAATAATATTTCTCTTATGAGAATTTGGCAGCCTAACGGCGTCACTTAAAACTTCCAAAAATGGATTGACGAGATCAAATAGAGTCTCTCATAATATGAACATAAATGATCAGTATGATAGATATAGTGATCATACCACAACATAATAAAAAGGAACTTGAAAGACTTGACATGAAAATAGATCTTGAAAATGAGAAGGGTGAAAGAACCCCTTAGAAATTCGACAGCCTAACGACGTCACTTAAACTTCAACAAAAATGAATTGATGAGATCAAATAGGGTCTCTCATATTATGAACATAAATGATCAGTATGATAGATTTAGATATCATACCCCAACATAATAAAAAGGAACTTGAAAGACTTCACATGGAATTAGAACTTTGAAAAAGGAGAAAGTTGAAAGAACCACTTAAAAATTCGGCAGCCTAACAGCGCCACTTAAAACTTCAAAATACTGAATTGAAGAGATAAAATGGGGTCTCTCATCATATGATCATAAAATATCAGTATGATAAATTTAGAGATCATACCCCAACAAAATAAAAAGGAACTTTAAATACTTTACATGAGAATATATCTTGAAAAATGAGAAGGGAGAAAGAATCCGTTACAAAAATTTCGGCAGCCTAACGGCGCCACTTAAAACTTCATAAAACGAAATAATGAGAGTAAGAGGGGATATATCATTATATGAACATTAAAAGGGAAGTAAGAGGAGTATAAAAGAATATCCTCCAACATAAGAACACGGAGCATAAATGGAATTACATAAAAGAGATTACTTGAAAAGAAAGAGAGAGGTCAGATCCCTTACCTTAAAACGTAACTCTTAAAACTCAAAGGTTTGGACCTTGAGGGATTGGGGGCACCTTGGGAGGACTACTTGGGAGGTAAGGAGACCATAACTTAATTGGGGGAGAGTTGGGAGTGAAAACTAAAGGAGTAAAGGGTGGGTATTTATAGAGAAAGTGAGGGGACAAGGCATTAATGGCGAAGGGACACCTCACAAGTGCTTTTCTCAAAACCATGTGCTCTCCCTTGGAATTTACCTTGGAGTTAGGCCACATGGGGCCCCCAAAACCATAATTCATCACCCTTGGCCGGCCAAACCTTAAAATATCTCATTACATCATCATGACACAGTTATGATGTCATTAAACATACAAAAACCCTAAAACTGTATTTTTACTATTCACTGAAAATTCAACTTTCTCAGAAAAATCCCAAAATTTCACATTAACCAAATATCATGGCTCTAATTTCAAAAATAAAGTCCATTTTATAAAAATAATTTTCTAATTATTTTTAATTAAATTTTTAATTAAAAAACACTATTCACATGAAAGAACTAATACTTGACTAATAATTTATGAAACCATTATTTAACCATTTTATTGAATCACATTACTTAATCAAGGTGCCTAGATTATACTAATACTTTATTTAAGTGAGATTACTAATCCATTTGGACTCATTACTAATCCTAATCATAAAATAACTATTCATATTTTACTATTCATCAAAAATCAAGTTGATCTTATTAGACTCTAAATTTCGTACTGAACATAATTGTAGAAGACCATTTTTTTTGAAATCATTACACATTTTTAATTATTTAAGGTTTAAAAAAACATTTTTAAAATATACTATTTCTAAAATTCATCAAAAATATGCATACTATATTTATCCGGTCATTTGAAAATTCATAAACTTCATCATAAGAAGAAATCCCAATTTTTATTTAAAACAAAGGATTACACAAGGCAGTTATGGTCTCCTTACATAGCCCCTTATCACACCAGCATAGGACCTAAGTGTAAGGTGTGCTAAGGTGAGATAATCCGAAGGAGGCTCGGCCAACATCGCACAAATAGTAATTTCTATCAGTTTGAACTTCTCGCGAAGGCGATCCCGTTCTAGCTTCACACGATGAAGTTCAGCTTGGGTTTGGTTTAGAGCAAATCCCAATGGTGCTACCTCCTTCCCAAGTTCTGTTAGATGGGCTTCGATCGGTCCAAGACTACTGGGTGAGGCCATCGAATCTTCTTTCTATATTAATTAACCATGATTACATGTATTTAGAGACAATAATCAAAACATTTAGTTTCCAGCGGTCATATTGACCAATGGTTATATAACAGTCAAAAACCAACGGTATAATTTTAATTATACTCATGTTATCAAATGAAACATATTTTTTGAGTATAAAAATAAAATAAAATAACACATAAAATTAGGAAACAATATTTATTCAAAATTTTGGGTCGTTACAATCTTCCCCCCTTAAGAAATTGCGTCCTCGCAATTTTTTTAAAATTAGGTTTTGAAACTTCATTGAAAGTCCCACATCGGAAAAGGAGTCAGTAAAACTATTACTTTAAAAGAACGAAAGGGAAGTACGAAGGTCACCCGAGTTAGCCCACACTAGGATTCTATGTAGGAAAACATGGACATGGAAGAAAAACAAAGGATCAAGTTCTGAGGGAGAGTGATAGAGAACGTGATTAGGAGAAAGTTAACCATAAGAAATCCCAAACTTATGATGTGTGTAAATGGTCATTGATTACCTAGTAGGAAACATAAACCAACAATGTTTTTGTTTTACGTTCCTTTTCATAATTTTGAGGAATTCATTTACTATATAGAACAAAAACATAAGAAAATATACCTACCTTCATGTAGAGTTTCATCCTTTTGTAAGTTTCTACCAAAACTAATCTTTTCTCCAAAAGATGAGCATTCAAAACTACTTGGTCTCATCAAAACACAAGAATCATCTTCTAGAGAATCACATAATCCACAAAAGATTAACTATCTATTTCTTCTATCTTTAAAAATTACCCCAAAAACAGAAAGGGTAAGGTAAAACAACTCTTCAAAAAGAAATAATCCCATAGGAAGGGAAACTATTTTTAAATCTTCAAAGTTCCATGGTACTACCAAAAGTTCATCATAGACCATCCCATAAATAACGGTCCTTAAAATTCCTCAAAATAAACCAAACTAAGATTGAAACCCAAATACAAGAGGGATTTGATAACATAGTCTTCCAAAATAAACTTCATTGTTCATCTCCAAACAACATCAACCACACCTAACATCTTATAACAAAAGTAGCTAACCTAAACATATTTTACCCAAGATAGGTTAATCATTTCCATAAGTAACCTAAATTACTATAAGTCCACCTTAAATTCATTTATTCTTCAAAATATAAGTCAACCTTACTCCTCAATGAAAATACCGTAGTAATCTATTTACCTTGATCATATAGGGTCCTCAAAATAGTGAATGTCTTCCAAAATAATAATCATCTTTTAATCCCCTAATCATCTCTGTCGTATTAATACGGCAATCATAGCATTTCCTATCACATTGGTTGTTGGGACATGTTATTCCATTTCCCTCCATTAACTAAGAAAAGAAGCTATAATTAGGGGCTTAAATACTTAGCCAATAATCATGAAAAGAAACTTAAAGCATATAATTATAACTTGTAGAAGAAAATTATACCCTAACTTGTGATCCCCTAGGTTCCCATCTAGGTTATCCATGATCATATATTCTTATGTGAACCTTTATTTTATTTTATCTTTGTTCATTTAACAATGGTTTATACTAAGCTTATGAATTTACCAAAGAATATCCCCCAGGAGTGTCATAACCAAGAGTGCAGCAAGGCCCGTTGTCGTGTACCAGTTCTCGTTTGAGTCTAGCTCAAAGCGGTGTTTTCAGGTTTTACCCCTATGTACATCTGTGCCAGAGCCACCTCTACCTGCTCGTATCCAGACAGGGATGTATTTGCTTGGAAACCCCTTACTCAATACTCACCAAAATACCAGGAAGATTTCCTATATTTAAACTTTTCTATAGGGTTCTTCCTAGAGTTTTCATATCCTAATTTCCACAAATAACTAAACCATCCTTTGATACCAACTATAGCATCCCGCTTTTTTATCACATAAACTTTCATTACATTTTACAAAACCGAGGATCTTTAAGGTTTAGTGTCTTGGAAACCAGGAACTTAAAACATGAAAACATACATAAAACATTATTCTTAAACCCTTTAAAGGCTTATACTTCAGTTCATCCTAGGTTCATTACTGCATCTCATAACCTGGGGACATACAGCAAAAGAAAGTGTGAGGAGAAGGCCTAGTAAGGGAAACAAGAGAAACATTTTACATGTGAACTTGAGATAATTCAATAAGGACATGAAAAGAACTTTAAGGCATGAAAATGAAACCATGAAGCATATCATAATAAAAATAACATTTTTCATAACTTGAAGATGTGGCTACAACATTTAATATTGACAATCGTTTCGTTTCACCAAGGACCATCCCCAAGGTGTCGTTAAAAATTACCAAGGTTATTCACCAAGGCGTCGTTAAAATGGTCATCTCTAGAGATTAAGTCTTTACCCAATGCATTGGAGCGCTATCTGGGCGCACCCTTGACATGTATTTATTATCATGTGAGCCACATATATCATCATCAATAATTTCATAAACAACCCATATAGCATAAAACAAATGGGTTTCATTTCATAATCATAACGTTTTAAAAACTGCTTTAAAGACATGATCTTTATGTCACTTTAAACCCACAGAAAAGGGAAAGCGGGTTTCATGTATGTAAATCCCAGAATTTAAAATAGAAAATTTTGATATATATGTGAATACCCCTGTAGAAATAAGAGCTTTGAGTATTCACTTAATAACATAAAATAATTTTGAGATAAAGAGGGAGGCATTTTGAGACGAAAACTATGCAGCATAACGTCTATGATACATGGTTTTAGAAAAAGTTGGAAAGAGAGGGGACATGGGTCACCCACTCAAAAATGATACATAAAACACTAGGGGAACAAAATATAAAGTATTTAAGACCATGGTAATGAAATTTTAATGATATACCATTTGAAATGAAGAACTTGAAAGGAAGACAAAAAATAAGATTTCTCTTATGAGAATTCGGCAGCCTAACGACGTCACTTAAAACTTCCAAAAATGGATTGACGAGATCAAATATGGTCTCTAATCATATGAACATAAATGATAAGTATGATAGATATAGTTATCATACCAGAACATAATAAAAAGGAACTTGAAAGACTTGACATGAAAATAGATCTTGAAAATGAGAAGGGTGAAAGAACCCCTTAGAAATTCGACAGCCTAACGACGTCACTTAAACTTCAACAAAAATGAATTGATGAGATCAAATAGGGTCTCTCATATTATGAACATAAATGATCAGTATGATAGATTTAGAGATCATACCCCAACATAATAAAAAGGAACTTTCAAGACTTGACATGGAATTAGAACTTTGAAAAAGGACAAAGTTAAAAGAACCACTTAAAAATTCGGCAGCCTAACAGCGCCAGTTAAAACTTCAAAATACTGAATTGAAGAGATAAAATGGGGTCTCTCATCATATGATCATAAAATATCAGTATGATAAATTTAGAGATCATACCCCAACATAATAAAAAGGAACTTTAAATACTTTACGTGAGAATATATCTTGAAAAATGAGAAGGGAGAAAGAATCTGTTACAAAAATTTCGGCAGCCTAACGGCGCCACTTAAAACTTCATAAAACGAAATAATGAGAGTAAGAGGGGATATCTCATTATATGAACATTAAAAGGGAAGTAATAGGAGTATAAAATAACATCCTCAAACATAAGAACACGGAGCATAAATGGAATTACATAAAAGAGATTACTTGAAAAGAAAGAGAGAGGTCAGATCCCTTACCTTAAAACGTAACTCTTAAAACTCAAAGGTTTGGTCCTTGAGGGATTGGGGGCACCTTGGGAGGACTCCTTGGGAGGTAAGGAGACCAGAAAGTAATTGGGGGAGAGCTGGGAGTGAAAACTAAAGGAGGAAATGGTGGGTATTTATAGGGAAAGTGAGGGGACAAGGCATTAATGGCGAAGGGACACCTCACAAGTGCTTTTCTCAAAACCATGTGCTCTCCCTTGGAATTTACCTTGGAGTTAGGCCACATGGGGCCCCAAAACAATAATTTATCACCCTTGGCTGGCCAATCCTTAAAATATCTCATGACATCATCATGACACAGTTATGATGTCATTAAACATACAAAAACCCTAAAACTGTATTTTTACTATTCACTGAAAATTCAACTTTCTCAGAAAAATCCCAAAATTTCACATTAACCAAATATCAAGGCTCTGATTTCAAAAATAAAGTCCATTTTATAAAAATAATTTTTTAATTATTTTTAATTAAATTTTTAATTAAAAAACACTATTCACACGAAAAAACTAATACTTGACTAATAATTTATGAAACCATTATTTAACCATTTTATTGAATCACATTACTTAATCAAGGTGACTAGATTATACTAATACTTTATTTAAGTGAGATTACTAATCCATTTGGACTCATTACTAATCCTAATCATAAAATAACTATTCATATTTTACTATTCATCAAAAATCAAGTTGATCTTATTAGACTCTAAATTTCGTACTGAACATAATTGTAGAAGACCATTTTTTTCAAATAATTACACATTTTTAATTATTTAAGGTTTACAAAAACATTTTTAAAATATACTATTTCTAAAATTCATCAAAAATATGCATACTATATTTATCCGGTCATTTGAAAATTCATAAACTTCATCATAAGAAGAAATCACAATTTTTATTTAAAACAAAGGATTACACAAGGTAGTTATGGTCTCCTTACATATCCCCTTATCACACCATCATAGGACCTAAGTGTAAGGTGTGCTAAGGTGAGAGAATCCGAGGGAGGCTTGGCCAACATCGCATGAGTAGTAATTTCTATCAGTTTGAACTTCTCGCGAAGGCGATCCCGTTCTACCTTCACACGATGAAGTTCAGCTTGGGTTTGGTTCAGAGCAAATCCCAATGGTGCTACCTCCTTCCCAAGTTCTGTTAGATGGGCTTCGATCGGTCCAAGACTACTGGGTGAGGCCATAAAATCTTCTTTCTATATTAATTAACCAAGATTACATGTATTTAGAGACAATAAACAAAACATTTAGTTTCCAGCGGTCATATTGACCAATGGTTATATAACAGTCAAAAACCAACGGTATAATTTTAATTATACTCATGTTATCAAATGAAACATTTTTGTTGAGTATAAAAATAAAATAAAATAACACATAAAATTAGGAAACAAGATTTATTCAAAATTTTGGGTTGTTACAATCTTCCCCCCTTAAGAAATTGCGTCCTCGCAATTTTTTTAAAATTAGGTTTTGAAACTTCATTGAAAGTACCACATCGGAAAAGGAGTCAGTAAAACTATTACTTTAAAAGAAAGAAAGGGAAGTACGAAGGTCACCGGAGTTAGCCCACACTAGGATTCCGTGTAGGAAAACATAGACATGGAAGAAAAACAAAGGGTCAAGTTCTGAGGGAGAGTGATAGAGAACGTGATTAGGAGAAAGTTAACCATAAGAAATCCCAAACTTATGATGCGTGTAAATGGTCATTGATTACCTAGAAGGAAACATAAACCAACAATGTTTTTGTTTTACGTTCCTTTTCATAATTTTGAGGAATTCATTTACTATATAGAACAAAAACATAAGAAAATATACCTACCTTCATGTAGAGTTTCATCCTTTAGTAAGTTTCTACCAAAACTAATATTTTCTCCAAAAGAGGAGCATTAAAAACTACTTGGTCTCATCAAAACACAAGAATCATATTCTAGAGAATCACATAATCCACAAAAGATTAACTATCTATTTCTTCTATCTTTAAAAATTACCCCAAAAACAGAAAGGGTAAGGTAAAACAACTCTTCAAAAAGAAATAATCCCATAGGAAGGGAAACTATTTTTAAATCTTCAAAGTTCCATGGTACTACCCAAAGTTCATCATAGACCATATCATAAATAACGGTCCTTAAAATTCCTCAAAATAAACCAAACTAAGATTGAAACCCAAATACAAGAGGGATTTGATAACATAGTCTTCCAAAATAAACTTCATTGTTCATCTCCAAACAACATCAACCACACCTAACATCTTATAACAAAAGTAGCTAACCTAGACATATTTTACCCAATATAGGTTAATCATTTCCATAAGTAACCTAAATTACTATAAGTCCACCTTAAATTCAATGATTCTTCAAAATATAAGTCAACCTTACTCCTCAATGAAAATACCATAGTAATCTATTTACCTTGATCATATAGGGTCCTCAAAATAGTGAACGTCTTCCAAAATAATAATCATCTTTTAATCCCCTAATCATCTCTGTCGTATTAATACGGAAATCGTAGCATTTACTATCACATTGGTTGTTGGGACATGTTCTTCCATTTCCCGCCATTAACTAAGAAAAGAAGCTATAATTAGGGGCTTAAATACTTAGCCAATAATCATGAAAAGAAACTTAAAGCATATAAGTATAACTTGTAGAAGAAAAGTATACCCTAACTTGTGATCCCCTAGGTTCCCATCTAGGTTATCCATGATCATATATTCTTATGTGAACCTTTATTTTATTTTATCTTTGTTCCTTTAACAATGGTTCATACTAAGCTTATGAATTTACCAAAGCATATCCCCCGGGAGTGTCGTAACTAAGAGTGCAGCAAGGCCCATTGTCGTGTACCAGTTCCCGTTCGAGTCTAGCTCAAAGCGGTGTTTTCAGGTTTTACCCCTATGTACATCTATTCCAGAGCCACCTCTACCTACTCGTATCCAGACAGGGATGTATTTTCTTGGAAACCCCTTACACAATACTCACCAAAATACCAGGAAGATTTCATATATTTAAACTTTTATATAGGGTTCTTCCTAGAGTTTTCATATCCTAATTTCCAAAAATAACTAAACCATACTTTGATACCAACTATAGAATCTCGCCTTTTTATCACATAAACTTTCATTACATTTTACAAAATCGAGGATCTTTAAGGTTTAGTGTCTTGGAAACCAGGAACTTAAAATATGAAAACATACATAAAACATTCTTCTTAAACCCTTGAAAGGATTATACTTCAGTTCATCCTAGGTTCATTACTGCATCTCATAACCTAGGGACATACAACAAAAGAAAGGGTGAGGAGAAGGCCCAGTAAGGGAAACAAGAGAAACATTTTACATGTGAACTTGAGATAATTCAATAAGGACATGAAAAGAACTTTAAGGCATGAAAATGAAACCATGAAGCATATCATAATAAAAATAACATTTTTCATAACTTGAAGATGTGGATACAACATTTAATATTGACAATCGTTTCGTTTCACCAAGGACCATCCCCAAGGTGTCGTTAAAAATTACCAAGGTTATTCACCAAGGCGTCGTTAAAATGGTTATCTCTAGAGATTAAGTCTTTACCCAATGCATTGGAGCGCTATCTGGGCGCACCCTTGACATGTATTTATTATCACGTGATCCACATATATCATCATCAATAATTTCATAGACAACCCATATAGCATAAAACAAATGGGTTTCATTTCATAATCATAACGTTTTAAAAACTGCTTTAAAGACATGATCTTTATGTCACTTTAAACCCACAGAAAAGGGAAAGCGGGTTTCATTTAAGTAAATCCCAGAATTTAAAATAGAAAATTTTGATATATATGTGAATACCCCTGTAGAAATAAGAGATTTTAGTATTCACTTAATAACATAAAATAATTTTGAGATAAAGAGGGAGGCATTTTGAGACGAAAACTATGCAGCATAACGTCTATGATACATGGTTTTAGAAAAAGTTGGAAAGAGAGGGGACATGGGTCACCCACTCAAAAATGATAAATAAAACAGTAGGGGAACAAAATATAAAGTATTTAAGACCATGGTTATGAAATTTTAATGATATACCATTTGAAATGAAGAACTTGAAAGGAAGACAAAAAATAAGATTTCTCTTATGAGAATTCGGCAGCCTAACGACGTCACTTAAAACTTCCAAAAATGGATTGACGAGATCAAATAGGGTATCTCATCATATGAACATAAATGATCATTATGATAGATATAGTGATTATACCACAACATAATAAAATGTAACTTGAAATACTTGACATGAAAATAGATCTTGAAAATGAGAAGGGTGAAAGAACCCCTTAGAAATTCGACAGCCTAACGGCGTCACTTAAACTTCAACAAAAATGAATTGATGAGATCAAATAGGGTCTCTCATATTATGAACATAAATGATCAGTATGATATATTTAGATATCATACCCCAACATAATAAAAAGGAACTTGAAAGACTTGACATGGAATTAGAACTTTGAAAAAGGAGAAAGTTGAAAGAACCACTTAAAAATTCGGCAGCCTAACAACACCACTTAAAACTTCAAAATACTGAATTGAAGAGATAAAATGGGGTCTCTCATCATATGATCATAAAATATCATAATTATAAATTTAGAGATCATACCCCAACATAATAAAAAGTAACTTTAAATACTTTACATGAGAATATATCTTGAAAAATGAGAAGGGAGAAAGAATCCGTTACAAAAATTTCGGCAGCCTAACAGCGCCACTTAAAACTTCATAAAACGAAATAATGAGAGTAAGAGGGGATATCTCATTATATGAACATTAAAAGGGAAGTAATAGGAGTATAAAAGAACATCCTCCAACATAATAACACAGAGCATAAATGGAATTACATAAAAGAGATTACTTGAAAAGAAAGAGAGAGGTCAGATCCCTTACCTTAAAACGTAACTCTTAAAACTCAATGGTTTGGACCTTGAGGGATTGGGGGCACCTTGGGAGGACTCCTTGGGAGGTAAGGAGACCAGAAATTAATTGGGGGAGAGTTTGGAGTGAAAACTAAAGGAGGAAAGGGTGGGTATTTATAGGGAAAGTGAGGGGACAAGGCATTAATGGCGAAGGGACACCTCACAAGTGCTTTTCTCAAAACCATGCGCTCTCCCTTGGTATTTACCTTGAAGTTAGGAAACATGGGGCCCCTAAAACAATAATTCATCACCCTTGGCTGGAAAACCCTTAAAATATCTCATGACATCATCATGACACAGTTATGATGTCATTAAACATACAAAAACCCTAAAACTGTATTTTTACTATTCACTGAAAATTCAACTTTCTCAGAAAAATCCCAAAATTTCACATTAACCAAATATCAAGGCTCTGATTTCAAAAATAAAGTCCATTTTATAAAAATAATTTTCTAATTATTTTTAATTAAAATTTTAATTAAAAAACACTATTCACACGAAAAAACTAATACTTGACTAATAATTTATGAAACCATTATTTAACCATTTTATTGAATCACATTACTTAATCAAGGTGCCTAGATTATACTAATACTTTATGTAAGTGAGATTACTAATCCATTTGGACTCATTACTAATCCTAATCATAAAATAACTATTCATATTTTACTATTCATCAAAAATCAAGTTGATCTTATTAGACTCTAAATTTCGTACTGAACATAATTATAGAAGACCATTTTTTTCAAATCATTACACATTTTTAATTATTTAAGGTTTACAAAAACATTTTTAAAATATACTATTTCTAAAATTCATCAAAAATATGCATACTATATTTATCCGGTCATTTGAAAATTCATAAACTTCATCATAAGAAGAAATCCCAATTTTTATTTAAAACAAAGGATTATACAAGGCAGTTATGGTCTCCTTACATAGCCCCTTATCACACCAGCATAGGACCTAAGTGTAAGGTGTGCTAAGGTGAGAGAATCTGAGGGAGGCTCGGCCAACATCGCACGAGTAGTAATTTCTATCAGTTTGAACTTCTCGCGAAGGTGATCCCATTCTAGCTTCACACGATGAAGTTCAGCTTGGGTTTGGTTCAGAGCAAATCCCAATGGTGCTACCTCCTTCCCAAGTTCTGTTTGATGGGCTTCGATCGGTCCAAGACTACTGGGTGAGGCCATCGAATCTTCTTTCTATATTAATTAACCAAGATTACTTGTATTTAGAGACAATAATCAAAACGTTCAGTTTCCAGCAGTCATATTGACCAATGGTTATATAACAGTCAAAAACCAACGGTATAATTTTAATTATACTCATGTTATAAAATGAAACATTTTTGTTGAGTATAAAAATAAAATAAAATAACACATAAAATTAGGAAACAAGATTTATTCAAAATTTTGGGTCATTACAATCTTCCCCCCTTAAGAAATTGCGTCCTCACAATTTTTTTTAAAATTAGGTTTTGAAATTTCATTGAAAGTCCCACATCGGAAAAGGAGTCAGTAACACTATTACTTTATAAGAAAGAAAGGGAAGTACGAAGGTCACCCGAGTTAACCCACACTAGGATTCCATGTAGGAAAACATGGACATGGAAAAAAAACAAAGGGTCAAGTTCTGAGGGAGAGTGATAGAGAACATGATTAGGAGAAAGTTAACCATAAGAAAATCCCAAACTTTTGATGTGTGTAAACGTTCATTGATTACATAGTAGGAAACATAAACCAACAACATTTTTGTTTTACGTTCCTTTTCATTATTTTGAGGAATTCATTTACTATATAGAACAAAAACATAAGAAAATATACCTTCCTTCATGTAGAGTTTCATCCTTTAGTAAGTTTCTACCAAAACTAATCTTTTCTCCAAAAGATGAGCATTCAAAACTACTTGGTCTCATCAAAACACAAGAATCATCTTCTAGAGAATCACATAATCCACAAAAGATTAACTATCTATTTATTCTATCTTTAAAAATTATCCCAAAAATAGAAAGGGTAAGGTAAAACAACTCTTCAAAAAGAAATAATCCCATAGGAAGGGAAACTATTTTTAAATCTTCAAAGTTCCATGGTACTACCCAAAGTTCATCATAGACCATCCCATAAATAATGGTCCTTAAAATTCCTCAAAATAAACCAAACTAAGATTGAAACCCAAATACAAGAGGGATTTGATAACATAGTCTACCAAAATAAACTTCATTGTTCATCTCCAAACAACATCAACCACACCTAACATCTTATAACAAAAGTAGCTAACCTAAACATATTTTACCCAAGATAAGTTATTCATTTCCATAAGTAACCTAAATTACTATAATTCCACCTTAAATTCATTGATTCTTCAAAATATAAGTCAACCTTACTCCTCAATGAAAATACCGTAGTAATCTATTTACCTTGATCATATAGGGTCCTCAAAATAGTGAACGTCTTCCAAAATAATAATCATCTTTTAATCCCCTAATCATCTCTGTCGTATTAATACGGCAATCGTAGCATTTCCTATCACATTGGTTGTTGGGACATGTTCTTCCATTTCCCGCCATTAACTAAGAAAAGAAGCTATAATTAGGGGCTTAAATACTTAGCCAATAATCATGAAAAGAAACTTAATGCATATAAGTATAACTTATAGAAGAAAAGTATACCCTAACTTGTGATCCCCTAGGTTCCCATCTAGATTATCCATGATCATATATTCTTATGGGAACCTTTATTTTATTTTATCTTTGTTCCTTTAACAATGGTTCATACTAAGCTTATGAATTTACCAAAGCATATCCCCCGGGAGTGTCGTAACCAAGAGTGCAACAAGGCCCGTTGTCGTGTACCAGTTCCCGTTCGAGTCTAGCTCAAAGTGGTGTTTTCAGGTTTTACCCCTATGTACATCTGTGCCAGAGCCACCTCTACGTGCTCGTATCCAGACAGTGATGTATTTTCTTGGAAACCCCTTACTCAATACTCACCAAAATACCAGGAAGATTTCCTATATTTAAACTTTTCTATAGGGTTCTTCCTAGAGTTTTCATATCCTAATTTCCACAAATAACTAAACCATCCTTTGATACCAACTATAGCATCCCGCCTTTTTATCACATAAACTTTCATTACATTTTACAAAACCGAGGATCTTTAAGGTTTAGTGTCTTGGAAACCAGGAACTTAAAATATGAAAACATACATAAAACATTATTCTTAAACCCTTGAAAGGATTATACTTCAGTTCATCCTAGGTTCATTACTGCATCTCATAACCTGGGGACATACAACAAAATAAAGGGTGAGGAGAAGGCCCAGTAAGGGAAACAAGAGAAACATTTTACATGTGAACTTGAGATAATTCAATAAGGACATGAAAAGAACTTTAAGGCATGAAAATGAAACCATGAATCTTATCATAATAAAAATAACATTTTTAATAACTTGAATATGTGGCTACAAAATTTAATATTTACAATCATTTCGTTTCACCAATGTCCATCACCAAGGTGTCGTTAAAAATTACCAAGGTTATTCACCAAGGCGTCGTTAAAATGGTCATCTCTAGAGATTAAGTCTTTACCCAATGCATTGGAGCGCTATTTGGGCGCACCCTTTACATGTATTTATTATCATGTGAGCCACATATATAATCATCAATAATTTCATAAACAACCCATATAGCATAAAACAAATGAGTTTCATTTCATAATCATAACGTTTTAAAAACTTCTTTAAAGACATGATCTTTATGTCACTTTAAACCCATAGAAAAGGGAAAGCGGGTTTCATGTATGTAAATCCCAGAATTTAAAATAGAAAATTTTGATATATATGTGAATACCCCTGTAGAAATAATAGCTTTGATTATTCACTTAATAACATAAAATAATTTTGAGATAAATAGGGAGTCATTTTGAGATGAAAACTATGCAGCATAACGTCTATGATACATGGTTTTAGAAAAAGTTGGAAAGAGATGGGACATGGGTCACCCACTCAAAAATGATACATAAAACAGTAGGGGAACAAAATATAAAGTATTTAAGACCATTTTAATGAAATTTTAATGATATACCATTTGAAATGAAGAACTTGAAAGGAAGACAAAAAATAAGATTTCTCTTATGAGAATTCGGCAGCCTAACGACGTCACTTAAAACTTCCAAAAATGGATTGACGAGATCAAATAGGGTCTCTCATAATATGAACATAAATGATAAGTATGATAGATATAGTGATAATACCACAACATAATAAAAATGAACTTGAAAGACTTGACATGAAAATAGATCTTGAAAATGAGAAGGGTGAAAGAACCCCTTAGAAATTCGACAGCCTAACGACGTCACTTAAAACTCAACAAAAATGAATTGATGAGATCAAATAGGGTCTCTAATATTATGAACATAAATGATCAGTATGATAGATTTAGAGATCATAACCCAACATAATAAAAAGGAACTTGCAAGACTTGACATGTAATTAAAACTTTGAAAAAGGAGAAAGTTGAAAGAACCACTTAAAAATTCGGCAGCCTAACAGCGCCACTTAAAACTTCAAAATACTGAATTGAAGAGATAAAATGGGGTCTCTCATCATATGATCATAAAAGATCAGTATGATAAATTTAGAGATCATACCCCAACATAATAAAAAGAAACTTTAAATACTTTACATGAGAATATATCTTGAAAAATGAGAAGGGAGAAAGAATCCGTTACAAAAATTTCGGCAGCCTAACGACGCCACTTAAAACTTCATAAAACGAAATAATGAGAGTAAGAGGGGATATCTCATTATATGAACATTAAAAGGGAAGTAAGAGGAGTATAAAAGAACATCTTCCAACATAAGAACACATAGCATAAATGGAATTACATAAAAGAGATTACTTGAAAAGAAAGAGAGAGGTCAGATCCCTTACCTTAAAACGTAACTCTTAAAACTCAAAGGTTTGGACCTTGAGGGATTGGGGGAACCTTGGGAGGACTCCTTGGGAGGTAAGGAGACTAGAACTTAATTGGGGGAGAGCTGGGAGTGAAAACTAAAGGAGGAAAGGGTGGGTATTTATAGGGAAAGTGAGGGGACAAGGCATTAATGGCGAAGGGACACCTCACAAGTGCTTTTCTCAAAACCATGTGCTCTCCCTTTGAATTTACCTTGGAGTTAGGCCACATGGGGCCCCCAAAAAAATAATTCATCACCCTTGTCTGGCCAACCCTTAAAATATCTCATGACATCATCATGACACAGTTATTATGTCATTAAACATACAAAAACCCTAAAACTGTATTTTTACTATTCACTGAAAATTCAACTTTCTCAGAAAAATCCCAAAATTTCACATTAACCAAATATCAAGGCTCTAATTTCAAAAATAAAGTCCATTTTATAAAAATAATTTTCTAATTATTTTTAATTAAATTTTTAATTAAAAAACACTATTCACACGAAAGAACTAATACTTGACTAATAATTTATGAAACCATTATTTAACCATTTTATTGAATCACATTACTTAATCAAGGTGCCTAGATTATACTAATACTTTATTTAAGTGAGATTACTAATACATTTGGACTCATTACTAATCCTAATCATAAAATAACTATTCATATTTTACTATTCATCAAAAATCAAGTTGATCTTATTAGACTCTAAATTTCGTACTGAACATAATTGTAGAAGACCATTTTTTTCAAATCATTACAAATTTTTAATTATTTAAGGTTTACAAAAACATTTTTAAAATATACTATTTCTAAAATTCATCAAAAATATGCATACTATATTTATCCGGTCATTTGAAAATTCATAAACTTCATCATAAGAAGAAATCCCAATTTTTATTTAAAACAAAGGATTACACAAGGCAGTTATGGTCTCCTTACATATCCCCTTATCACACCAGCATAGGACCTAAGTGTAAGGTGTGCTAAGGTGAGAGAATCTGAGGGAGGCTCGGCCAACATCGCACGAGTAGTAATTTCTATCAGTTTGAACTTCTCGCGAAGGCGATCCCGTTCTAGCTTCACACGATGAAGTTCAGCTTGGGTTTGGTTCAGAGCAAATCCCAATGGTGCTACCTCCTTCCCAAGTTCTGTTAGATGGGCTTCGATCGGTCCAAGACTACTGGGTGAGGCCATCAAATCTTCTTTCTATATTAATTAACCAAGATTACTTGTATTTAGAGACAATAATCAAAACGTTTAGTTTCCAGCGGTCATATTGACCAATGGTTATATAACAGTCAAAAACCAACGGTATCATTTTAATTATACTCATGTTATCAAATGAAACATTTTTTTGAGTATAAAAATAAAATAAAATAACACATAAAATTAGGAAACAAGATTTATTCAAAATTTTGGGTCATTAAAATACATAAAATATTTAGGTTTGATTTATTCCAATTCGAGAGAAATCGAAGAAATAGACAAATGTCCTGAAAATAGGGCAAATTAAGTCACACAAAAATAGCATAGAGGGAGAGAAGATGAAAAAAGAATGAAAAAAATAAGAGTCTTAAAATTATCAAGTTCTCTCCAATGAACTTTAAAACACTCCAATCATAGGTAGTATGAGGAAGATATCCTCATACCTATAGGAGGAGAAGAAGAACCCACAGAGGAGGCTAATGTACGCCAAGTAGGAAGAAGAAAGGAGGAGGAAAAAGAAATAAGAAAAGTGGGGGAAACAAACAATTAACCCCTTTAAATAGGCACATGGTTTGGATGCATGTTTAGACAAATCATGTGTGAACTATGCTCGTGTTTCTACCTAAAGTGGGAGGTCACACGGTTCATGCACGCAGTTTGGGAAACCATGTACAAACTATGAACTTCCCCTCTATCCAAAACTTGCATCAACCTGAATGGCCATACGACTCCTCCCACATGGTTACACCAAACCGTGCGACACCTCCTTCTCTACTGGATTAGTTCGTACCGTTTCCTCTAAGGGACACACAATTTCAAACAAATCATACACCCTTCCCGCTTCTTCATTTAAGTGGGATTTCAGGCCCCAATGCTCCTAAAAACTTGACGGAACACCCAATGAACCCCTTAGGCCTTAAAAAAGTCAAAAAATATATATTAAAATGTTCCAACTCAAGTAATTTCATTCCAAAGTTTAGTTTTAAAATAGACCATCCAACAAATGATAAAATTCAAATTTATTCAGAATTTCATTTGGTCCAAAAACACGGGACACTATAAAATTCCTCTTAACCATTTAAAATTGTATCTAATGTTTAAATTTTTTTAATTATATTTCAATAAATATATAAGTTAAGATTGAATTAAATTAAAGATAAATATAAATTCTGATGATTATTGTGGAATATCTATAAAACATATTTGTTTCTTCTTAATATCAATGAATTATCTACCATTCCAATATGATTTAATTTTATAAAGTATGGATGATCCTAGAGACTTATCATAGAGTATTTTTAATCCTTAAGTGCTCATACAAGGATTCACCTATGTTTTCGAGACCTACATGTATCACCTCCCTCTATCATGTTCTTGGTGTTGTCTTCCTGAGGTCCCTTATGAGACATAGAGTATTTTTTAAATTATCATTCATATTCTGGGATAATTGATTGAATAAATTTTTTTTATTCCTTACATTCTTATAATCATTCTCTTATTCAATATTATTTTATATGTGATTGTTTTAATTACCTTGGTTCTTTGGGGTTTGATAGTTTTTTCACCACCGTAAATGGATAATAACTTATATCTATTAAATAAAGTGGAGTGGTTGGAATATGAAAATTAAGGTGTTAATATTATATTTGTATGTATATTTTAATACATGGTGATTTGATTATCCCCATTTTTTTATTCACTTGTTTCTCATGTTAAGAATTTAAGGGTGTTGGGGTTGAAACATGAGAATAAAAGAAAAAAGGGAGTGGGAAGTTCAAAATTGTTAACAAGGTAATGAATGAAAATCCAAATCTATAGTGATATGTTTAATTATGAATAATATACTTGAACATGAATTAATTTGATTAATTTAATGTTAAAAATTAAAATAATTAAAGTGAGAGGGTTATGATTATATTATAGTAATAAATAAAAGAATATGTGTTGAAATTATGTTTATGAATTAGAATTTGGAAATCAATTAATAATTCATTAGTGTGAATTTAAAATATGATTATGTGAATGGTTAAATTTTTAAACCATGGTGGGTGGAATGAAAAATGGGAATTGTGTTATGGGTATTGTATGACGTTTGGTGGTGTGATGATACAGATATTATGATGTGGGTTAATAAATGACATAATAAATATAAAAAACATGGTAAATGGAAACCACCAATTGATGGTTTGAAATGATCCACAAAGTTGTTTCTTGTGTGGATTCCCATTTTTAAAACATGGTTGTGTTGTTTAAATCATTATTACTCTTGTATGTATTGCTGGTAATGGAAGTTTAATTTAGTATACTCAACGGTGGATGTGGATTTGGGATGATGATGTATGGTGGGGGTCGTTCATGGTAGGGGGAGGGAATGAGGTTGATGCTCTATATGTTCATAATACCCTACTGTGATGAGGATGATGTGGTTATGATGGTTACTGGTGGGGAATGTAAATGATAGGAGGAGGGAATGAGGTTTATGTCCTTAATGATTACATTACCCTATTGGTATATGGTTTGGATAATGGAATTTTTAAATGTGGTTGGTGGTGTGAGATGGAATATACAGTTGGTGCTGTAAGATATGATATATGATTGGTGTCATTATTGGGCATTAGATTCATCTAGATATGTGGTTGGTTGTGCAAGTGGTTGGTTTAGTTAGTAGTTATTTCTTTACACTCTCAATTCTTGATCAATTTTAGAGAGGGTCCATCCTACCATTTAGTTTCTACTTAGAGGGTGAATGACTCTTCTGATAGATAAGAGTAGTGATAAAAATAATTGGGCCCAATGTAAGAGGATGTTGTAGGAATGAAGATCTTTGTTGACCCTTTATTTTACTACTTTTATTAATGGAAACTCATGTTACATTCCCATGATGTGGGGGATCAATTGAGGATGTTGTGGAAAAGGATTGGTTTGGTGATGTTTGATATTATTGTTATGTTGTATTGTTCCTTCCAATTTTACCATGATAATTTCCATGTGGGATTTCATTACTTGGTTTATTATTGCTCATGTTTATTCCTACATATTTATTATACATGTATAGTGATATTTTTAGAGGGATGATCATACTATTTACTCCCAATTTTTCACCCTACTATAGTTTTCTAGTGTTTGCAGGATAATCCCAGGGGATTGGAGCTATTGTTTGGGTAGTTTGGTAAGTTTTGGAGAATTTTTTGAGTTTTCTTAGTCTTCCTTAATGCATTATTAAGTTTATTTTATGGAATGTTTATGATATTTTTTTTATGGGAAGGATGATGATATATTTCTAGTTCTATTATATATATATGGACTCATATTAGTGGTTGTTTTTATCATAAATATTAGGAATCAAGAGGGTAATGCCTCCCATATGAGTGTTTTATACACTTGGTTCTCATTTCCAACCTGGGGCCAATTGTACATGGGACTCAGGGGTCACACCATCCCTTCTTTTATGGACCAGGAGGGGTACCAGTAGATGGGTAAATCATAAAAAAGTAGTATCAAAGATGTTATTTGAGAGATGGTTTTGGGATCAAAGTTAGAAATATGTGAGGATTGCATGGGATTGGTAGAGAAATAATGAAACTCAAGCCTAACATGTGACATAGACTTAGGATACTAGACATGAAATAAATATTTGGGCCCCCTATGATTCTATATAGGGACATTAACAACCAACCAAACATGTTTAGGTGGAAGTAAAACCATTGTAAGGTTGAAATTATTGGGAGGTATATGCATCATGGTCTTTAGTTACATTTTCATTCACATTTTGAATATTATATGCACTTTGTTGAATATTCATGTGTTGTAGTTGTTAATGAACTACTATATTTTCTAAATTGGTCATATAACCTAAAAGAAATAAGTGAAATGTAATTAACTAGAATAAACTATTTTTTGAACCTTATTTAGGATTACATGTGACATTCCCTTTCAAGTTATAACATGATCCTTCATAAATTGAATTTTATTTCAAAGGTAACGTGTATATAAAGTTAACCTATTTTCTAGTTGTTCATACTTATTACCGAATCATGTTTAGTGTATTTTGTTATAAATAATATTTGAATTTTGTGAACCTCTAAAAAAATATTTCCTTAAGTAGATTTCATAATGTAATTCTGAAATGAATTGTTTTGAAACTATTATTAGTAGTATTCTGGTTCCCATTCAAGTTGATATGCCATGTGTTTTTTTCATTTGTTATGTATCATAATCATATGTTATGGATTTATTGAAAATTTTATTTTACTTATTTTAATTCAATAATTTCTAAAAAATAATGATCATAGTTATTGATAATTAATTTGAATTTGAAAACTTTGTCATGAATAACTCCCCCTTCCTTTTTGTAATGACTACAATTTTGTAGTATCAATCCATTTATGCATTGTATGCATGGGTTGAAAATTTATTACAAGGATGGAAACTTCATGTGATTAACTTCTAAATTTTGGAAAATAATAAGCATGCTCAGTGGTAGCCTGTTAATCCATGAAACTATTTACATGATTTAACCTATTATTTTCAATACTGATAAAAAACTATTATAGTGTTGAAATAAATATGTCTCATATCTTAATCTATGATTAGTTTGTTGCGGAGAAACTTTCTAAAGTTCAAAAAAAATTGTGACTTGCTATGCAATTGATAGTATATAAATATTGACCACGTATCATATTTAGTATTATGGTTTAGATTAAAAAATCATGTCATGTACTGATCATGTTGTATTTAAATATGGAAGTAAAATCATGTAATCCTTATTATAGTATATAATAATGTTTTTATGAATAGTGAATTGTTTAAAGGATATTTAGTTCAATATTTTTAAGCATGAAATTTATTTACATAACATTTTTTGTTTTATTTTATGATCCAAAACATGTTTTATTTTGAAATATAGAAGCATATTCTTCGTATTGTAAAATAATTAAGAAATTTTTAACATGGTTATAGATAACATGATGTAAGAGGGTGCATCATGTACAATTTTTTTTGTATTGGGAGTATTATTCCTTTGGAATAAAATGTTTAGTTTGAGTATCTCAACCATAATTTATAAAACCATGGAATTTGTAATTTTTTATTAAACATGGATGTATATTAGAGTTTTTTAAATTCAAGGCAAGATGATTCCCTAAAAATGACTTAGAAATATTATTTTTTGTTTTTGGTTGCTTTTATTATTAATTGTTTCATTGTATTGTTAATAATCCTTATTGAAATTTATTTAAAAAATTATAAAATGATGTTTTAATGGATATTTATGAAGAATATATCCATTGATGAATCCTAATCCATGAATATATTTGTTTTTCTTAACACAAAAATTGTGTGATCATTGAGATGATGTCTCTTATTGTTGTAAACATGTATCCTTTCTTTGATTGAGTGATGTGTTGAGGTTTTTTTAAAGGAATTACCCAACTACCATAAAAGTTTAATAACATAAATTTGGTAATAAAAAAGTTTGTTTGAAAAATCTTGGAATTCATGAAAATGATTTTCCTTGCCACAACTGAATTATTATGAAAGAAGTGATGGAAGTGTTTGAGTGCTATCATGTTGGTTGGGTTTGTTGTGATTGATCTTATGTTACTGGTATCTATTATGGATTAAACTATATGAATATAAGGAAACCCTCTCCCACATAAATATTTTTTATATTTACGACACATTTTAAAACCATGCAGGCGAGTTAGGTCCACCGAGAGCAGATAATATTCTGGTACAGAGGAAGAGTTTCCACAAACTGTTTCCTTGCAGAATTCCTATCAGTGTTGTTGTTTTTTTATTATTGATGTGATTTTTTTGGTTTAAGATGATTTTTTTATTATTTATCTAAATTTATACAATAAAAATCCCCTTGTGATGCTAGGTGTGATAAGTAGAAAAAGGAATCTTGGGATAAAGCTTTGATAAATTTCTAGCAGCATGAAGCACTAAAGTTCTTCAATGGGGCCTCTATCTCTAATTTTTAGGATTAGATGGAGATATTTGAGGTTTCTTTTGGGTTAGTGAAGATGCAAGATTAGTTATGGGTTGCATTGGATGTTGGTTTATTTTGGAAAGTGGATTGGAAATGGTGGTTGGTGAAGTATAATAGCCCAAAGGAGATGCCTTGGGAGTAATTACATTAGTTATTCAAGAAGTATTTATTTTCTCATGCATAAATATATGGTTAAAAATAGAGATTCATGAGTTTTGGAAGGGTACCAAGAGAGTTCATAGATTTTCATCACATTTATTGGACTTGATTTGTGGGTTCCCATGATTCATGCCCGATGCATGGGAGTAGGAATAGTTTTTCAAGTTTTACATGATACCATAGATTAAATAATTTTTCATGAATTTATTGTTAAATATTCATAAAGAGGTGAGATACTGAGTAAATATCATATATAGGGTCCTATTTTTGGTTGATATTTTTAGCAAGGGACCTTCCTATACTTTCAAGGAGGTCTAAATGAATGCTCTGAGTTATAAGGTTCCAAGTTCATAAAGGAAGAGAGTGAGGTGGTCTTCTAGAGTTAGAGAATAGATTCAAGATCTGGGGTTGAGTAGCTCGAGATATCCTAAGATGAGAGAGCTAATATTTTAACATTTTAATGTTGTGGGGAATGTTGCAAGATTAATCATGTTTTCTAGTCTTCAATAGATATTTAGAAGAGGGGGAATGTCTTTTTTGAGTTATACACTTTTCACTAAATCCTTGTAGTTGGATTTTGATTTTATTTTGAAATTGTATTAAAAAATTTGAAAATGTTGGAATATCTCTTCTCAAATGGAAAGAAATATTTTAAGTAAGTTATGGATATTGTTACAAGGTGTGGAAATCTTTAAACTTTGTTAAGGTGGAAGGAGTAGTTGGGGAGATTTAGTCATGATTGAATAGGGTGGTTCCACTTTGGCTTCACCTGGTAGTGGCATCCCATTTGAGATGTATGCCCTAAGAGTGTATTTTGGTGGTATTCATTTTCCTTATAAGGTTGGTTTTGATCCTCGAGTAAGAGGATTGTTTGAGAGGTTCCTGATGTAAAGGTATAGAATATTACCGAGCCTTCATTTATCATTTTTGAGGAATCTGGTAATTTGAAAGAGTTTTTTATATTATAATAAGTAGTTTTTAAAATGATTTTTCAAATTATGAATGTAATTTAAAAGTTTTAAATGTTTATTGGGAAATTAATTTGTAAATTATATTAAGTTTTAAATAAAAATACTATTCTTTCAATTTTAATAAAAATCTAGTTAAACATAAACCAATTCTTATGTCTTTAAAGTATAAGTTGTTTTAAAATAATTTTATAAGTATTAGAAGTAATTTTAAATCCTTATAAATGGTTTCATTTTAAAATATAAAATTTTCTTTTACCCTTATGTAAATACTGCATTTATGAAAAGGTATGATGAGTTTTCTAAAGGCTTTATAAAGGTATCATGGACTAAATACACTGTGTAAAGGTACCTCTCTTATTACATAAAGTCCACAATAGTTCTCTAATAGAGGTGTAAGGGTAACCTATATCATTTATGAACTGTATAAAGGTTTTACATGTTCTTTTAATCTTGTGTAAAGGTTAGTTTCTTCTCGTGTGAGTGTAAGTATAAGTATTCATATGTTTTATAAGGGTTTCTTGTTATTTACCTAGTGGGCATAAAGACCAGACAAAGTTTTGTTGAGTTGCTTAAGGGTACCTAAAAATTCCCTAAGCCTGTATATAGGTCCTTCCAATTTTTCAATACCCATGTAAGGGTAACTAGACATGTGATGGTAAAAACATATTACCCTTACAAAACACATACTCTATACACAAGGGTATTATTTTAAATTTAGAATATCTAGATTTCCCCTATTTTATATTTTTCATGCTTTTTAATGATTTTAAATGTTTTAAATGTTGAAAATAAAAGATTTAAGTGACTCTTGACCATATAAAATTGTATCTAATGTTTTCAAAAAAAATTATTAGATCAAAATAAATATTTTAGTTAATACCAAATTAAATGATAAATAAATGGAATGTCTGATGAGTTTTATGTAATACCCATAAAACCAATTTATTTCTTCTTAATCATAAGGAATTCTATTTCATTTGAATATAATTGCCTTTTCTCAAGTCTGGGTGATCCTAGGGCCTCCTCTTATAGTCTTGTGAATCCTTTATTTCTCATATTAGTCTTCACCTATGTTTTCTATACCAACATGCATAACCTCCCTCTCATGTTCTTAGTGTTGTGTTTTTGAAGCTCCTTGTGAGAGGTAGTGAATTTATGAACTTTTCATTCACATTCTAGGATAATTTTCTTGAATAAATATATTATGATTCCTTCCATGCTTACAATAATTCTCTATTTATTATTATTTTATATGTGGATATTGTTATTACCTTGGTATTTTGGTTATCGATAATTTTTCCACTATCAAGAAAGGATAATCACTAATATTCAGTAAAGAAAATAGAGTGGTTGGAATCTAAAAATTAAGGTTTTTGATATTATATTTATATGTATATGTTGACGTGTTTTGTTTTCATTATCACCCATTATTTTTGATAAACTTGTTTATTGTGTTAATAATTTAATGAGGTCATAGTTGAAACATTAGAATAAAAGAAAAAGGGGATTGGGCTCTCTAGAATTGTTAATGGGGTAAATGAGGAAAAATTAAATCTATAATGATTCATGATGAAAAATTGGTTTTATCATGAATTAAATTTATTAAATTAATGTTAATATGTGGAGAAATTAAATGGGTTTAGTTATGAACTTCTTATATGAATAACTAGAAGAATGTTGGTAGAAATTATTTTTATTAACTAGAATCTAGAAATGGTTAAAGAATTTGTTAGTGTGAATTGAGGATAATGATTATGTAAATAGCTAAATTGTTAAAACTTAGTGGGAAGAATGAAAAGAGTGAATTATGTTGTATTAATTGTATGATTCTTAATGTCATAATGACTAAGATGTTATGATGTGGGGTAATAAATTAAATAATGAATATAGAAATTATAGTAAAGGGAAACTAGTGATTGTTTATTCGAAATGATCCACAATATTATTTCTTATGTGGATTCCCTTTTTTGAAACTTGGTTGTGTTATTTAGATCATTATAACTTTTAAATGTATAAATATTTTTTATCCTCAATTTGGAAATCATTTGTGGACGTGGAATTTAGTGTACAAAGTTGTGGAAGTGTCTTTGGGATGGTGATGTATAGTGGAGGTCATGAATAGTAATGGGAGGGCACATGGTTGACACTCAACATGTTCATGATACCCCACTGTGATGGAGAATGTACTTTTATAGGGGAGGGAATGGGGTTTATATCCTTAATATTTACATTACCCTATCAGCATATGGTTTGGATGGTGGAATTGAAAAATGTTGTTGGTGACTTGATATTTGATATGTGGTCGGTACTACAAGATATGATATATAGTTGGTGTTTTTATTGGATATAATATATGGATGGATATGTGGTCGATTTTATAAGTTGTTGGTTGTGGTAATGAGGGGTTTTGGTTCCATTCTAGATTCCTAATCAATTTTAGAGAGGGTTCATCCTACCAATAAGATGCTTCTTAGATGGTGAACATCTTTTTTGATAGGTAAGAGTTATGATATAAATATCTAGTCCTAGGGTAAAAGGATTATATAGTAATGAAGAATTTTGGTGACCCTTTTTTACTATTATTAATTATGGAAACTCATGTGTGATGCCCGTGATGTGGGGGGCTTGATTGAGGATGTTGTGGAAAAGGAAGGGTTTGGTGATGTTGGATATTATTGTTATGTTGTATAGTTCTTTAATTTTTTACCCTGCTTATTTCCATGTGTGATTTCCTTTCTTGTTTGATTATTTCTCATGTTTATTCTCACATATTTATTACACACATATTATCATCTTCTTAGATATATGATCATACTATGTACTATCATGTTCTCACCCAACCAAAATTTTCTTGTGTTTTCAAGATAATCTTATAAAGATTGGAGCTACTATTCAGGTATCTTGGTAAGTTTTGGGGGGATGTTTTTAGTTTTATTAGTCTTTATGAATATATTATTAAGTTTATTATATGGAATGCACATGAAATTTAGGTTATGGGAAGGATGATGATAGGTTTTTGGTTCCTTTTTTTACATATATAGAGTTGTCTTGGTGGTTACTTTTATCTTCTTTCCTGGGAATTAAGTGGGAAATTCTTCTCATATGAGTGTTATATTCCCTCGGTGCTAGTTACTAATATAGGGCATACTTCTAAGGGGAATAAGGGGTCACTCCTCTTCACCACCATCCATGTAGGGGTACTAGTGGATGGTGGGGGGGGGGGGGGGGTCAGGACACAAAATTCATGCGTGTAAGGATAAAAAAATGTTAAAAATGTTTAATAAGAGTACTATCACAAAATAAGTCCCTATTGGAAAAAATTAATTCATTTTTTTAGATGATAAAGGGAGTGTGGAACTAGATTTTAATTCTAGGAAGAATATAACTCTCATGAATGTACCATTTGCTACTGAAATTAAAATAAATTTGGTCTTTGTTGTCCTCTTATATAAAAAGGGTTCTCAGGTTTAATTAGAGTTTGGAAAGGTTATCTTGTCAAAGGGTATCTTGTTTGTTGATAAATAGTATTATTGTAATGAGATGTATCAATTAAATTTGTATGAAATTAAATATTATTCTGCTTACTTGGTTGAGTCTTCTAACTTGTGTAATGATCATTTAGAACACATTAGTTCTAATTTATTGATGTTAATAATTAATTTGAACCTCATTAATTTTGGAACTAAATTTATTAAATGTGAAACATGTGTATAGTCAAAAATTAAAAAGAATATATTTCATAGTTTTAAAAGAGATTTGGACTATATAAATTTAATTAATTTTGATATTTATGTGATGAATAATTTGTTTATTATAGGGAAAAATTTATTTTATTTCTTATTTAGATTATTGTTCAAGATGATTGTATTTTTATTTAATTAAATCAAAATATTAATCTTTTTTCATGTTTAAGAAATATAAAATGGAAGAAGAAATTCAATTGGATAAGAAAATAAAAATGTCACACTCTGATGGAGGTGGGGATTATTTTATGAAAGATTTTAGTGATTTTGTTTAAAATTAATGGTATTTTACATCAATATACTCCACTATACACCAAAAAAAATGATTTAGTTAAAAAGAAGAACCGAAAATTTCTATAAATGTTGAATTGAATGCTTAATAAATCAAAATAGCTAATGAACTTGTTGTGTGAAGTGTTACTTACTACTTCTTAAATTCCCATTAAAATCGATTCATGAAAATATAATTTTTCAACTTATAAAATATATTGGAGTAGTAAGCCTAAAATTTTATATTTTAAATTTTAGGGGTGTTTGGAATATTCTAGGTTTCTTGATCCTAAACTCTCAAAATTGGGACCAAGTTCTGTTAAAGGAGTCTTTGCTGGATATGATGAAAATAGTAAATCATATAGAGGTTTGTATTTAAAAAATAATGTTATTATTGAATCTAGATATATATAATTATTTAAAGATAATTTTTATAAATATAATATGGAATATAAAGTTACAAATATTTTTAGTTTGGGTACTCAATTAGATTCTAACCCGTATATACAAAGAGTAATGTTGACTCTCGGGTTGGGTCTAGAAGAAGTGATAGAATTAAAAATGAAAATACAAATTTTATATCTCCCACTTTATTAATTTAACTTTTTTAAGGTGATCAAAACAATAACCTTATAAAAAACCACTAAATGGTTTATACCTTATATGATGATCTAAATATCATATTGATAGTTAGGGAATCTAGAGATTTAGCCATCTATAAAGGGGTTATAAATGATTAGATGGATTCCATTAATATAAAACATAATTGGACCACTAAAAACTTACCAAAAAGTTCATATCCTTTATGTGTAATTGGGTTCTTATAATAATTTGATTCTAATAGAAACATTCAACATTTTTAAGAAAGATTTGTTTCTAAATGATTCAAAAAAAGTTGGGTTTTGATTATTTTTACACTTACGCTCATGTGGATCGTATTACATTGATAAGGATTTTGTTTGCATTAGATTTCATACATCATCTGTGTATTCATTAAATGGATGTTATAAAAACCTTTATAAATAGTGATTTATATGATGAAATTTACATTTAATAACTATAGGGGGTTTTTAAAAGGAAATGAGCATAAGGTTTGTAAATTAGTTAAATTTATCTATGGTCTTAAGTAATCACAAAAACTATAATAACCCAATATTTTAGCGATAGATTAACCCTTAAATAAGCATTGTGTTTAATATATTTATCCACACACAACACAAAAACTTAAAAAACCACAATTTTTTTATTAAAATATACATTGACCAATGTATGGTAGTCATTGAATAAACGTGTAAAAATAGTTATAACCAACTTATGAAATAAAGATTCATTTTAATATGACTTTAAAAAGTGCGGATAAGAAGATAATAAAATAGTTTTTTATTCTTAAAATATATTTTATAAGATCTATATTTTTTTAGGTTTGATAAATCTATTATTATTACTAATTTTAGAAGAATAGTTAATATACCAAAAGTCATTTTCTTATAAAAAACAGCTTTTAGAAATATTTTTTGTTTTTAATTAAAAATAAAATTTATAAATTTTAGGATGAGAATTTGAAAAAATTAAACAAATTTTGGGATTTATCATGGGAATATGTTCTTAAAATGAATTTTTATGTTTTTTCTAAAAAGATTGATTTTTTGGTGAATAACGTAAAATATAATTTTTAAAAAGAACATGAATTTTATGAAATTATCAGTATATAAGTATGAATTTTAAATTCATGAAATATTTTATAAGATAAAATATTTATATTATAATTTTTTTTACTTTATACACCCATATTTGATATTTTAAAACTTAGGTTATATTTATCAAAAAAGTAGTTTTTAATACATTATACATTTAGTATTTTAAAATTTATTTATATCACTTTTAGAAAATTAATATAATAAAATGGATTTAAATTTTTTAATTATTAGGTCCAAATTATATAATAATAACCTTTTTATTTTCATGCATAACAGATAAATTACTTTGGTAAAAACTAGTTACCTCGGTAAAAAGCAGAAGGGTAAAAGGGGTTTAACCAAGAGGGAAAGACCACAAAAATGATTAAAAACTGTGTGGGAATGGGTGGTTTATTAATTTATAGACCTTATACCTTACCATATATATCATTTCCAAACTTTGGAGATAATTTCCTTTAGATTTATTTCCCATTATTAACAAGTTTTGGGTATTTAGAAAAAATGTCATCCCTTTTAACATATAAAAGGGACACTCCTCTCCTCACATTCCCACACAACAAAAACCACATAATTAAGTCAATAATATACTTAAAACGATGCTAAAAATACATATCCACCTTTATGAGTTTATTTTCTTATACAAATACCACCCCTTAAAAGCTTAACCCCCTTTACAAAGGAGATAATCAAAGGAGTGGGGTATAAATTTATAATTGCTCCTTTCTCATTTCTATTTATTTATGCGAGATTATTATTCCTAAAATTACATTATATCATCTTAAAATTATAAAATAAGTATCATTATTATTATGGTATGTTATTATAATGATGTTACAAGCTTTAAATACCTTTCTCTATTCCTTAAAAAAATTAAAATGTGAATCGTGTGTACGTGCAGACTACCATCTCCACAAAGAAACGTGTTTTTTTCCTTCAACAAAAAAATTGAATGATAAAAAAGTGCAATTAAATAAATATTATATATATATATATATATATATATATATATCATATTTAAGTTCCTAAAATGATAAACTATGTTACTTATTTCTTTCTTCCTATGAAAAATGAAATCATTATCCATACATATGTGCGTATAACTGCCTCCATAGAACAATGCATTCCATTTTTCACTATCACCTTCATGGATGGTTTTAGTTTATATTTTATGATTATATAAGATATATATAATTAATATATACTATTTATGTGGTTCTTTATGAATAACACCAAAATTAAAAATCATTATAAGGTAATCTATCGATATCGATAAATAACCTGAAACTAGTGAAACACCAATTTCATCTTCATAAAACACATCTAAAAATACCATGTGATGGAATTATAACATTATATGTATTTATAAAAAAATAAGTTCTAATACCTTTATTTGTTTTTAATAACTAAATTTATAATAACAAGTAAGGTTGACATAACTTTTATGAACCTAGTTTAAAATGTTCAAGATTATTTAAACCCAATGTTGAAAAGAGATTATAAAAATTTATTACCAGAAGATATTTTTTATTAAAGAAGAGTAAAAATAAATTTTTTTATAAATAATTTTATGAAATATGTAATTAAAATGTTTATATTTATGATAGATGAGTTTAAATCATTTTTTTGGAAATCAAGGGAAAATGTAACGGACTTGGTAACTTAAACTCCTTTCTTTGAGTTATAAAATTTCTTATTGAACTTCATTATTCCAATAATTTACATTTTGAATGATTTTATACCTTTTATTTTTGAGGAAAAAGAGTTTTGATTCAAATCCATTTCCAGGAAATGTTTTCTTTTCATTTTTTTAAAATAAAAGGATAATTTTTTAAAAGAGACTTGTAACTATGGCTTTTACAACAATGAATAAAAAATGTTTTCAAAAAATCTCTTTTCATGATTTTGTTTTACTTATCCTATATATATTAAAAATAATCTATATTTGATGAAGTTTTTTTGATGTTTCATCATGTATTTTTATTTTATTATGTGATTATTTTGGGTGATCATGTTTCTAGTATCAAAAAATTTAATTCATGATGTTATTTTATACCATTTAGATGTTTTATGTAACCCATTTTATTTCCATGGATTATTTATGAAAATTTAAATATTTCCATTTTAATTTTTTATGAAACCCATTTTATTTTCATGTTTTATTTATTAAAAGAGAATGATTTTCAATTTGGATGTTCTATGAATCCCATTTTTATTTCCATGGGTTCTTTATGATGTGAAAACTGAATGATTTTTAAGTTGAAGATGTAAGTATGGATGAATGATGGGTGGGGTCCTATATCACTATCCAATTAATTTAATAAGAGTTTATATCTCGTGATATTGGTACTCATGGGTACATTTTATTTTTTTGTGATCATTGTAACTGGTGGTGTGGTTCATGAATGTATTGTTTCCCTATGATAATGTGTGTTCTATAATTAAAGGATGTTACTAATTATGATATTATGATATCATTATTTAAGGTTTCTGTTAAATGATTCTACTCCATGTTATAGATTTTATTCTTCTAAGTTGATCATTTTTGGATTTAAGTTCTTATTCCATGAACTTTGAAACTCACTTATGTCTTATTATTATCACTCATGGTGTTATGATATTTAAATTATACTCATTTTTTCACTTATGGTTATAAACTCATTCTTGATGAGATGTTTATTCACCCCTTAATGAGGATTTAAGATCATTATTTTCTTATGTTTTCATTCCCTAGGTTTCATGATGAGTCTTATTAATGATGTAACGCCCTGACCCCAGAAACTCAGATCCATTGCATTATTTTATTACATTGGCATATATACAAGCTCCAAATCCCAATGGAATGAATAGTTTATAGTTTTGGAAAACAATATTACATACATGATTAACATATTACATTGGGAAAATAAATAATCATAACAAAAATAAAAGCTCAACATCCTTGAAACTCATTCAAAGGATTCCTCTTCATAACCCAGGGAAAGGAAACACAATAAGGGTGAGATCAAATGATCAGTAAGGATAAATAAAGCAGAAGAAATAATGAATCAATAATAATAGAACAACATGGAAAGGTAGATAATTGAGAAAAGATTCCATTTAAATAACTATATAATACATAATCAATACAGCAAGGAAAATAACTGAAACAAATGACATTTAATCAATAAATTGAGAATGAAATTCATCCATAGATTTTATCATGTGAAAATATCATGGATAAAAACAATGATAACTGAAATATATATGAAGGAAATTCTTAATAATTGGATGTCATGTCTTAGACACATGAAAACCTATACCACCAAGACCTTTCACAAGACGGTTTAAAACTACAAGTAGAAACCCATTTAATTTGGCCAACTTATTTGTCTCATGAGAAATAGTCGATGCATAGAGGGGCTATATAAAGTCTGAACCCCACTAGTAACTTCATGTACAAAGCATTCCTCATATCAAATAATAAATTAAATTAATAAAAAATATGCCTTATCAAATATTCATATTGAAAAAAAGATATGGATTTATCAATAATCCCCCAGTTAATCAAATAACTGTCAAAGTGAACATTGTACGTAAAAATGGTATACAATTTAGAAAATTATAATATCCATCACCCAAGAAAGTGGACACTTAAATGATTATAATAAATTGATTTTTTTTTGAAAATGTTGAGGGTCGAGCCCTCTTTATTGAAAGAAAAATAAGAAACCACTTTTAAAATAAATGGATGAAGGGGAAACCCCTTACAAGAAAAAGGAAAATATACCTAAAAGTAACATGAACCAAAGGACCAAACATGGACCTGAATTTCTAAATGACATCACACATCAAAAGAAAGCATCAGTAAAAGTCTATCTCCCCCATCAGATGATGCCACAAATGAATCAGTCAAGAAAAAGCCCCCCCCCCCCCCCCGTACTAAGAAGTTTCGTTTTGAAAATCATGCTGGAACAACCAAGAAGTGTATCATGGAGACAAGTCACACCGAAGAATCCGAGAAGCACATCACGATGCCAAATCATACCGGAGCAACTGAGAAGCACATCATGGTTCCAAGTCACACTAGAGTAGCCGAGCAGTGCATCACAGTGCCAAGTCATGATTGAGAAGCCGAGAAGCGCATCATAGATCCAAGTCACACCGAATAATCCGAGAAACACATCATGGTTCCAAATCGCACCAGAGTAGCTCAAAAGAGCACCATGAATCCAAAATCTAAGACATAACATGGCAGATCACCCATCCCACACATGCTGAAATGTAGTAGGATGGATGGACGATATGTGTCCTCACACCTATCTCTCTTTTGAGCCACCCACCTAACAATACAGCAAAGAAAACCACATTTCCAACCTAATTCAACAAAAAATAATACAAAAAAATCTATGCATAATTTTAAAGGAAGGGTGCCTATCCATCCATCAAAGGATAGATAACTGAAATACAGGTGTCAGCACACCCATCCCTCTTTCAGGGATGCCCACTTAGAAACACCTACAAAGAGATACACTTAACCAAATGAAATAAAAAAAACCAATTCCAATTGAGAAATATACAGCCTAATGAAATAAAAACTCATATAAACTAGTGAAAATTACAACTAAAATAGAATGAAAAAAACTAAAAACCCCAAAAGGCAGAGCTGAAAGAATTGCTCAACACCACCCCATCTTCCTCGCTGAATCCAAACGCCACACCAAAGATAGAATAATCTAAAAACATATGATTTTGTAAGATAATATCTATGCCAAAATATATCATCAATAAGTATCATCACACAAATAATAAATTAAATTCACTATTCACGGAGATGGTAGGTCGTACGTATACATGAATGCTACTTCCATTTATTTATTATATTAAAATAATGGAAAGTAAATTACATATATATATGTATATTATAATTATATTATCATATTTATGCCATATAAATCACTTTTTTTTTATTTTAAACCATCCCTAATACATTCCATGTATAGTGTGAATGAATCAAATTACTTTGAGGAGGCAGTAGTCCACACATCCACAAACGAAGTTATCATATCCCCACAAAATGGAACGCATGAAGTTATGTGTCATATAAGAATTAAATAAGTATAAAGAAATTATAAATATCATATATATCATATAAAAATAGTATTTATATCATAATGACCACAATTATAGGTGGTAAAGGAAGAACAAATGATCATCGTTTTGCGAGGCACTAGTTTGTCGTACACACGAGCGATAAGTTCGTTAACTATTAGGTGAAAGTGTGTGTAAGTTTAGGTAGAAACCTTAGATAAAAAAATTTCAACATATTTAGGATAATGATGTTATTATATAATCATGTAATAAGAATAGTTTACGGGGGGGGGGGGGTGGAGAAGGAAATACAATTAAAGTGATTGTTGACAAATGTTTCCTCATTTTCAGGTAACTCCTTTTTATTTATACCAAAAGACTTCCTTGGTTTGATTTCTGCACAAGGTGAGTCTTCCAGGATGAGTTTAGGGATGTTGGGAGATTATTCTATTATAGTTTTGGTGATTCAAATGGCTTAATACGTGTGAATATATGGGAGGGGTGATTTCCTTTTTATAGTGGAGGAGGAGTGGCATTCTTGTAAATTGTCGAAAAGGGAATTCCACCCAAAGTTTTACCATTTCAAGTGGCTCCAATAATGGTAAAAATACTATATAAGGGATTATAATGTTAAAATATGAATATAAAATGGATTTTGGACAAGTTTATAGATCATTTTGGGCCTTAATTTTATGGTTTGGTCCTTTGTTAAGCTAATTTTTCTCTTAATAATTATAATTAATTTTAATAACTTTCACTAAAAGTTTTGGTAAAAAACTAAGTCAAGATTATTAGAAACTATAAATTATTATGATTCAAAATATGGAATCCATTTTTCCACATTCCAATAACATAATTGGAAAAAATTAATTTTAAATTAATCCAATAGACAGGATGACAATGCGAGTTTTTAAAGTAAAAACGTTCAAATGTTTGCTAGGTTTTTATATCCAATTTAAATGTGTAATTGATTAAAATAAAATTAATTGGATTAATATATTTAATATTTATCTAATTAATATTTAATAATAATCAAAAATTTAATTTAACCTTATAAATAAATTAGATGAAAAAGTAGTTTTGAGTTAAAATTCAGTATTTTTCACTATTCATAAAAAATGAAACTTCACAGAAAAATACAAAAAATTCACCCTAACTAAATTTTGAAATTTATATTTCAAAAATAAATTTTATTTTTCATATTAAATTTATAAAAGTGATAAAATTTATATTTAAAATAGTATTTTCATTAAAATTTAGCAAAAATTCTTTTATAAAATATAGGTTTTTATGTGTAAAATTATGTTTATTATTATCTTATACCTGTAAAATGTATTGGATGAATGTAAAAATATTTTGTTGGATATATAACATATAAATTTACTATATAAATTCTCTAAAAGTGTTATAATTTAATTGACTGTGAAAAATATTACTAAATATTGTTTTTTTTAAACTGAGTGTTGTGTACATTACAAACTAACTCAGTATTGCATGTTTTATAATCCATTAAAAAATTAAATTTATTCTAAAATGAAAACATGGTAAAGTCTTAGTGTGATACTTTATTCCATAATATAAAAAATTATTCCTAAATAACTATTGGAAAACACCATATACCCACGGTTTAGAACCATGGGTATAGCCCTTAAAACCATAGGCATAGCCTATACCCACAGTTTTAGGAACCATGGATTTGGGATTCATCAGTATAGAGATATACCTGTGGTTTCTATTGAAATCAGGAGTATATATTTAAAGTATTTTATCATATCCATGATTTAACCAAAACTGTGGGTATAAGTATCTGTCCCCATTTGGAAACAAAAACAGATCTTCCAGCCCCTAAACATATAAATAAAATAAAAAACATAGTACACATTCAATGCAATAAAAATATTGTATATTCAGCATTCAAAAAACTTCTTGTAATAATTTTCAAACCATTTACAATACTATAACATACATATATATCCATACAACCAATCAATTCAAGTCATTAAACAACATCCACATTTCTCTTTTCTTCTAAGCCAAAAATGGAGGGGATCTATATCTCCCCCATCACCAACTTCCTCATCCTCATCACCTTCAGCAACATGCTCATCACCAACATCATCATCTAGAATAATAGAATCATAATTATCATCATCATAGACACCACCATCAGCTCGACCACCATTAGGACCCTCATTTCCATCACTCAGGTCATCATTTAAAGAGTAAATTGATTCCATATATGAATCAAAAGTAGTGGTAGCCTCTAATGAAAGCGATTGAATTATAACTGAGATAAATTTCTAGAAGTGTCCGGTGATCAGTTTACTTCTTTGAAACTCCTATAAAGCTATTTTTTCCTCATATACTTATACATGATAAATTTACAGCTCGGTGGTCTAAGATATTTGAGAGGAGCCTGATGAGGACCAATACCTAATGGGGATGATGTTTTTCTCAGGTTGACATTAGACTCTCCCATGGTGCTCCTTACCTAATACCTGACTCAAATGATCATTTGGACCAAAGTTTTCATATTATTTATCAGTGAGGGCTTCCAGGGAAGACTATTTAAAATATAAACAAGATATTTAATTATTAATTTCATATAAATATTGTAAATATAAATAAAAAACTTAAAATCTTTTGTTGCGTTTGTTCATTTATTTTACTTCCATCTTTTTTCTTCCTACTCAAGAAAAATAATTTGTCATGAGGAACACAACCTTCAATTCTCAATATAGCTTGCTAAAAATGACATTGATTAATATACAAATATTCACAATATAAATATTTTATAATATTGAATAATAATAAATGGAAATAACTTTTAAATGAAAGAACAATTCATAAATTTAAACATGTGATAAATATTTATGAAAAATTAATAAATAAAAGATAATCATAAACACTTTATCCTATAGATATCAAGTTATCTTTTAAAGGATCATAAAGATTCGGCTCTATACCATTGGCATAAAATTTTGAAAATCAACTTATCCTATTACATGTATTATAAAAGGGTTTTCTAAATGAGGAAAAATAAATTTGGAAAAAGAATATTTTTACCAAGAATGTAAAAACATGATAAAGAATAATCCCATTATCTTTACCATCACATTTCATTCCATTTTAATAAAATAAGGAAACCCACAAAATAAGATCCTGATAGTTAATTTATTTAGAAGTATTTTTAACTCAACCATTGGTATTATTAATTTTGTTTAGTTCAAATTCAAAATAATATATATATATATATATATAAGAGTTTATTGGGGTATGAAACACAGACATGATACTTTCATCATAGGACACAAGATATACAAAACTTGAATCATTCTCTACAATTTTTGTGCCTACAATAAAATATTTTTTAATTGAAGAACCTCTAGTGATTCACTTTGAATATACTAATTTTCTATAGATTTTTCTTCAAAATATGTCAGTTTCTACTCACAACCATGTGTTACACCTTCTCTAAATATTCATTTTTCAACTCTGTATCTTTCTGCACTCATTATGGTTGAGTGTGATAAGGTCATGGATAGGCCATTAGTCTATTAGGCCAATTTTCTATTAGGAAAATTAGATAATTGTGCATTTGGCCATTAGGTCATTAGGAAAATTTACCAATTATGCCATTAGGCCAATTGGCCATTATTCCAATTGTCCATTAGTCCATTATGCCAATTGGATAATTTTACATTAGTCAAATTGGACAATTGTCCATTAGTCCATTAGGTTATTTGTCCAATTGGACATTATCCCATTACGCCATTAGGTCAATTGGACAATTTTCCATTAAAACAAGTGTCTATTAGGCCATTAGGCCAATTTTACATTAATCCATTAAGGAAATTGGCCATTAGGCCATTTTAAAGGGGGTATTTTAGCCTTATATTTAAGGTATTAATCACAATAAAACTTAAATTTCAACATGAAAAGCTAACTAAATAAAAATATAAATATAGATATTATTTATATTCATATTAAAGTACCTGGTGATTCTTATTCTCGGGCATTGTAGTGCACCCTAATGTGTGTAGATATGTCATTGAATCTTTGTTCTTTTTTTCTAACACATCCTAAAAACAAAAATTCAATACAAGTAATAAGAATTAAATTTTAGATGAAAACTATTAAATATTAGGAGTACCTGAAACTCATCAATGTTGAAATATGCGATCATTTTTTGATATTGTGTTATTGGATAGTTGGGAAATATGGGTACACCCTATAATTCAAAACCAACTCTACTCCTTCAACCAATATATAACTCATTCTTATATGATCACCTGAACTCCACAAGATCTGTCAACCTTTAATCCTTAGAAACTTCCCCATCGGAAAAGTTAAACCGAAAATCCAATGAACATGTTAATTCATATAAATAAAAAAAATATAGATATAAATTTAACAAAAAAAATTACCCATATTTCTGCCCATTCTTTTTCCTTGATGTCATTATGGCTATGTCTCCATGAGTCTGGTTCCACCAAAATGATATCGTGGTACTTGGATGAAGTTTACATGGAACTTCTACACTACCTAATTTTTTTACCTATCATCTTATTTTATTCATTGTAATCCCCTATTATTTTTTTGGTGATTCCAGGCTTCATATATATGGGTGTTCCCATGTATCCTAATAGAAGATCTCACTAAATAATATAAAAGGGGGAAAAAGAAGAATTAAGTCATGTTATAATAGGAAAAAATGTTGTGATATAATTTGACAAACCTATAATAAAAAAACCTGATGTAGGATTATCAATAAGATTTGATGGATCCATGGTTTTTATTGGATCTGTAGCCTCTAAAATATGTGTCTATTCCAATGCATTCTCTGGGTGATCTGTATGCACTGGAGTGGAAGATTAAGGAATAGAATCATCATATCATATATGGATAGTAGGAAATAGAGGTAGCATAGACATGGTATGATATGATTAGTAGGGTTGGGGATACATCAAAGGATATAGATATAGTAAATTTAGAAAGATCCTTGGAGGTGGTGTAGACATGGTATGGAAAGAAGAGGCTAAATGAGATGATGATGGAGGCATGGGTGGGAACATCACTTGAAGCCCAAGTTGAGGATGTAAAGGTTTTGTAGATGGGGTGTCCACTGGTGGGTCAGGGTGGGAACGTATATGACGCATGCTCCGTCTAGGTCTAGAAGAATCCCTGCTCGAACCCATACTAGTAGGATGAGGAGGAGTCCACTCTAGTGAGACTGAAAATCCTAATTTTTTAACAAATAATATGAACATGAAATTATATGTAATGTAGAAGAAAAATAATACAATTATTATACTCACTAAAAGAAGTATAGGAGGCAACCCACACTCGTGCATCTATTAATAAATGTAAGATAATCGATTCCTTATAACTTCTATAGTATTTTTCATAATCTACATAATAATTAAATGTAAATTATTTAGAAATAGTTTTTAAAAATCATTCATACAACTTAGAAGTCAAATAAGTCATAAACAATGTCATAACATTTTTTAGTAACAATAATTTTAAAAAAAGTTATATAGTTTTTTAAAACGTATTTTAAACCTATATTTCTGAATTGAAATAAATCTAATTAAATGAAATTAAACCAAAAAAATACTAAAATAGACATCTCATTCCAAAATTAAACTAAATTAAATTAATTATAGTAATTCCAATCTAAGAAACCCATTTCATGGTAAACTAAATGATCTGTGAACATATATAGTTTCTTCTATATATTACCCACCACTACTTTAGATTCAACATCAACTCTCACAATGATAAAATATGAGTCATCAAATGAAATACTTTTTTTAACACCAATGTGGGTGTCAATGGTGTCAATTTAATTCCCAACATCATGAAAAATATGTCTTGGGATTACTTCATTAATGACACTATAATCAGGTCTCATATAATCATTCACATAAAACACTTGTTTTTCCATTAATGCCAAAATGTATGGTTTATAGGTAGCTAGTAATTGAATCATGTTAATAACTATGAATACACAATCATTAATAAATATACCATGTCATTCCATTAAATCAAACCATTTATATTTTATCATACTGAATCGATCTTGAGAGTAGTAATACACTAACAATATTTTCTTAACAATTCCATAATAAGACACATTTTTATATTGGGGCCAACTATCTGATGTACTAACATAATAATCCTTTGTAACAGTTAACATAATTCCATCATAATGTGTTCTCATTTTCACTGCTCGATCAATTTTAAGAAATTTATACCCATTTATTATTAAATATTTTCATTCATGAACCAAATAATTGGGACCAAAATTCAACACTCTTAATTCTTGAGAAACAGAGTCAATAGGTAAAATCAATACCTTAAATATATATGAATAATAAAATTAAATGAATATTTATATTTAAAGTTAATTAATGTAACTATCATACCTTTTATTTCAACCAATAAGGAAACTTTTGTCTATGAAAAGCCTCTCTTCTTCTCAAAAGAAAAGATCAATGAACTTTACTTATAATCTTTTTATGTTCCCTATATAAAATGATAATAAAAGTTTAAAGTATATTTAAAATGACATAGTATGAGATAAAATATAAATATCTAAATTAATTACTTGATATAGTCATAAAAAACCACATTTAAACAAGTATGTGCGATGTTCCATATCCTTCTCTTGAAGGCACAATGTATCAAATGTACATGACCCAATAATTCCTCCTATTTGGGGAAGAGATGGAAATAAGGGATCAATTTCTCTATGATTATCATCTTAATTTCTCATTGGTCGGTTATGTATCATGCTCACATCATAATAATACATTGAAAAAAATATATACATTCTTGAGAAAGATAACCTATCACAATTGAAACTTTAGGAGGATTCTTTTTTCAGACATAAGATTTCATTGTGCACATATTTCTTTAAGTAGGAAACATGCCCCAAGAAGTGTTTTAGTTAGAATATGAATTCTTAAATGTAGCATGAAAGTGAAAAATGATGGAGCAATTTTTTTCCAACTCACGCAAAATTAATCATTCCCCCACTTCATTTTTATCAAGAAAGAATTTGATAACCTTTTAGCATAGCTCTAAAAAATGGCACAAGTGAATCACCATCACCCTTAAATTACTGGATAGAAAATGTTGGATTGTTATTAGAATCAATTCATGAAAAATGATGTGGTAATAATGATTTTTAGGGATTTTAGTTTTAAATCCATTCTATTGAATCATTTAGATATGTTTCTGGAAAAGCCATCAGGAACCTTGATATTCTCCAATACATCCAAAAATTGATTTTTCTCTAAAGGTTTCATCATATAATAAGAACAAGGAACTTTACATTTGTTTTCACCAATACACATAGGATGCATTTATAGTCGAATACCCCAATCCAACAAGTCTTGATGAGATTGGAATTCATCTTTGGTCTTCCCCTTGATATTTTGAAGAATTTAAAGCAACATTTCAAATATATTTTTCTCAATGTACATTACATCTAAACAATGACATAAAAAATTGGTAGACTAATATGGAAACTCAAAAAAGATACTTATCTTTTTCCAATTGTAAGTGGATTCAGTGTCAAAATTTTCCATATTTTTAGATTTTATCTAACCTTTCCCTTTTGAAAAGATAAAATCTTTCAATTTATTAGCACATTAGTTCTTGAAATAAATTGAGGTGGATGTCCAGTGTCGATAGTATTATCAAACATCCAATTATTATTCTTGTATTGATGATCCATTGGAATGAATCTTCGATGCCCCATGAAATTGAAAATACGACAATATTTAAGACATCTCAATTGGGTATTATTTATAAAAATAGGACATGATAGTTTTCCCTTAATGCTCCAACCATAAATCATTTCTTAACAAAGGAAATAATTTAGAGTCTATATAAGGGTAACACACATCTGAAATATATTTTCTAAAGAATCATCAAGTGTGCACACACCCATATCCCAATAATACTTCAAATCTCTAATTAAAGGTTGAAAATAGATGTCTATATCATTTTTAGGATTAGATGGTATAGATATTAGTATGATTTTAGTATACTAAAGAAAGTGAAAGGTCTTTTTATACACACCCATAGAGAAAGATTATAAACAATATTAAAAACTAGACACGTGTTGTGAGCAATAAGAATTTGACCAAATGGATTAAAACCATCATAGGATAGACCCAACCAGACATTACACAACTCAGCTGAAAAATTGGGATGTTTTGCATCAAATTATCTCCATGTTAATTCATCCATAGGATGAACCATCTCATCATTACCTTTAATTAGATTAGAATAATGCCTTCACATATTGACTGATATTTCTAATGACATGAATATATTTTGAAGCTTAAGAATAAATAAAATGTGTCACATGAATTTCTATGGAACACAAGATGGTGTTCCATCATGATGTACCACATTCTTTACAATCATTAAGGATAACTGTTTCCTCCCAAAATAAACTGAAATATTTCAGAGAATCATGAATTTTATTAGTATAAAATCTAAGCTGCTTAGTTAACTTCCATGAATTATAATGATTTGAGAGAATATCTACACCATTAGGAAGAAAGTGATTCAAAAAAGTAATAATTTAATCAATTGCATTATTAGAAATTATATACATGGTTTTCAATGATATAACCGTATTAAAAATTCCAAAATTTTCATTTTAGTACATTCCTGATAAACAAGAGTTATGTCATCATCTATTAAAATTTTCACTCTCTCAACATCATTATCTTCAATATTGTCTTCATGTGTATTGATATCATTTCTTTCTTTCACTGGCATACTATCTCTCTCAAGTTGATGCATAAATGGAAATTGATCCTTTCTTTCCGTTCATGAATAGTATAATATTGTCTTGTCTCTCCATTATGATACCAAACATAATAGTTTGTTTAAAATCTAGATTTCATTATATGGTACCAAACTTCTTCCCAGGTTAACCATGGTCTTCCAACACAATTGTAACATGGACAATGTATACGAACTCTATCTGAAGCATTGTTAAATGAAAAAATCTAAAACAAAATTCCAAATTCTCTTGAAACTCAGTGGAAATCTGATCAGTATGATATATCCAGCTTCTATCTATTCTATTATAGGGAAAAAAGTTATTTTCCAATCAAAAATGTAAACCATAATTACAATGATATCCAAATTCAAATAAAAATTAAAAGTATAGTCTAAAGGAAATTAAAGAACACTAATAGGAAACCAAATTGAATGCAATACATGATATAAGTGACCATTATATAATACTATACTATCCATCCCAAAAAATAATAAGGCATATCACAATAAAAAACCATTGCATACTAATAGAAGTGATGCCAAAACTCTAGTACATGTTGAATTATCTTTGAAAACCATCCCTCACCAATCCAAATATCAAGAATATGATGACAGTTTAAACCACATGAACTATATGTTCTATATAACATGCTCAGTAAATATCACCTCTATATAAATATCCATGATACTAGACAAAGAAGAGAATATATCACATGGAACTATATTCATAGTTAGGTAAGTGTTAAAACTAGAAGGTGGAATAACCCCCAAAGATAAGTACTTCATCTTTACAGTAGGCCATTATAGTATTTCTATGTTAAATAAACATTATAAATCAACCAAACACGGTCATTCCCCCTAAATCAAACCACTCTAAAAAATAATCAAAATTATTTTAAAAAAATCTCTTCTTAAAACTTTGGACCCCCTTATTCAATGATTCCAAAAAAAAAATAAGTGATAAATACCAAGAATTAAACCACCAAAGAGGAAACAAATTTAAAAACAAATTTAAAAAATAAACACCATGTTTAATTATAAGACATTTACATTTTGAAACAAAATAAAACTACCCACTAATGGGATAAATCCCCATCAGGCTGAAAAATCTACTTTTGGTAATCACCAATTTTTTTATAAAGATTAATTTTGACATATTTTTTTAAAGACCACTGTATCATGATTATGAAACTAATTACCATTAAAAAATATCTTATAATAATCTATTTATATTTCATAATGTTTCTAACTTGTTTAATACCCAAACCCCCCTACAATTCACTTATTAAAAATAACCAGTCTTGAAATAACCTTAAAGAGGGTATAATTTATTTTGTGAGAAAACAAAAAATATTATTGAAAACATATTTCATTTCACAAAAAAACCCTAAGCCATAACATAAAATAAAAACATTTATGTCATGGAATCCATTTTTCACACAAACAAATCCAATTTTTTTTGCAATAATGGCATAATCATAACACGCCATAACCTTACTTGAGGAATTATGAGAGAAATAAAACTTTGACACGAGAGCAGACAAGGGAAGAAATAAGAGAAGGAAAATAAATCTTAACACCCAAATATTGTAAAAAAAAACTATTAGAAATGGAGGAAGAACACTTAGCCTATGTGTGAAATGTTGTCTGAGGAGGGGAGGGGGACACCAAATTCACTAAGGAGATGTGTGTGTGTGTGTGGGGGGGGGGGGGGTATAAAAGTTTACTAAGGATGGTGGGGGAGGATATAACTGAGGATTTGAATAATGAGGGGTTGAGGATCCCATTTTAGGTCGTCTATGTAAAGGGTTATACCCATGATTTTTAAAAAACCATTGGTATAGATCAACCTATACCAACAGTTTTTTGAAACTGTGGGTATTGGTTTTGGAAGAGAGTCTACCCATGGTTTCTCTAAAACATGGGTATAAATCCATGGAGATATAGCTAGTTTCTAGTAGTGTAAATTTTAGGGGTATCACCTTCTAAAAATATGTGGGTAGTTCTCCTTCATAGAATCCTATGGTTCCCATGTTTCTTCTTCCATTTTGTGATTTCTCCAGAGTACCTTTACTAGACGAGTCATATGATTCCTTACCACTTTCTCTCTAGTATCAAGAATCTAGATAGATTATTAATAGTATGTAAGTTTAAGTTTCAACTCTATATCATCAGAGATTAGGAGATGTGTTGGGTTTGGAATGTAATTCCGTATCATAAATACATGGAACACATCATATACCTTTTATAGATTTGGTATAATTTACAAAAAATAAGCAACAACTTCAAATATTTCAAGAATTTAAAAGGTTATTATTTACCTATGACTCATTATAGATTTCTTACCAAACATTATAACAACTTTACATGGATATAATTTCAATAAATCATTATTTCTCACTTGTAACTCTAAATATTTCCTCTGGTTATCAGTATAACTATTTTCCTACTTTGAGCTACTTTAATACAAACCTTAATAACTTGTACCTTTTTTGTCATCTCTTAAACAAGTTCTTGGCCTATGAATTTCCTTTCACCAACTTCATCCCAATAAGTTGGAGTATGACGCCTATTTCTATATAATTATTTATACAGTACCATTTGAATACTTGAATAAAAACAATTATTATAGGAAAAATCTACCAAAAGTAAGTACTGACCCCACATACCTTGAAATTCTAATGAGCATGACCTAAACATTTATTCCATTATTTGAATTGTTATTTCATATTGTCCAATATTTTGAGGATGAAAATTAGTGCTCAAATTAATCTCAGTGACAAGATCCTTCTGAATAATTTTCCAAAATTTCGATGTAAAGTAAGGATCTTAGTCAAAAACAATTGACAGAGGTGCACCATGAAGTCTTAAAACATCATTAATATAGAGACTTGTGAGGAAATGTGAATATTTCAAGGAAATGTGAGTATTTTTTAGGAGATCAATGATAACTCATATTGCATCATTTTATCTAGGATTCTTTGATAGTCCTATGACAGAAGTCAATAGTAATTTCATCCCATTTCCACATAGGAGTAGGGAGAGGTTGCATGGATCCTTTAAGATGCTACCTCATAACTTTTAGAATACACTAGAATATCATCAATGAATACCATAACAAAATCATCAATATATTCCTTGAATACTCTATTCATTAGGTCTATAAAAGTAGAGGATGCATTAGTCAATCCAAATGGCATTACTGTAAAATCGTAATTTTCACACCTCATCTAAAAATATTTCTTTGGAATGTATTCCTTTTTCACTTGAAATTGGTGATACCTAGAATGAAGATAAATCTTTGAAAAATATTATCCTCCATGAATTTGATCAAACAGGTCATCAATGTAAGGTATAGGATACATGTTCTTTATTATAACATCATTGATTTCCCTATAATCAATGCACAACCTCATGGATCTATCTTTCTTCTTAACAAATATTATAGGGGATCCCCCTGGTGAAACACTAGGTAAAATAAATTAATTATTACCCAAATCCTCTTGTTGTTTATTTAACTCTACTAATTCCACAGTGTCCATTATATAGGGATTCTTTGATATTATCTTTGAATTAGGGATTAAATAAATGAAAAATTTAACTTCACACTATGAGGGATGTTGAGGTAATTCTTTAGGAAATACATCAATGTATTTTTGCACAATAGATACATCATAAATTTCAAGATTACTTTCATCACCACTAGATTTTGTTTTCTATTCTTCTCTAAGAATTTAATTTATTAGAGCCACTGGGGGTGGATCTAGATGAGAATCAGGTGAGGAATATTCTACTTTAAAGATGAGGTACTCTATATCTTCCTCACAAATCATAATTTCCTTCCTCTTGTAATAAAATTTTTACATCATATTTTGAGAGGCAACCCATACGAAGTATTATATCAAAGTCAACCATAGGTATGATAATGAGGTTTGTAAGTAAATAATGTTTATGTGTCATAAATTGGGACTACCCAAAACATATTTTTTGAAATGATACCACTACCACAAAATAGGGAAAGGGAAGCGCTTCCCTTTATCAGCGCTAAAAAGAAAGCGTTGATAAAGGGGTATTCCTTTATCAGTGCTATCTAAAAGCGCTGATAAAGGTATCTCTTTATCAACGCTAAAAAAGCGCTGATAAATGAATGTTTTATCAGTGATTTTATTTTAGCGATGATAAAAAATACCTTTATCAGTTCTTTTAATGAGCACTGATACAGGTTCTGTCGGTTTTTATTTAATAACCTTAACAGGCCATCCTCGCTCGCACGCGGTCAAGCTTTCGCGGAAGCTGAACCAGGCCCCTCGCCACCACGACCTACTCCTCCTCCTCCTCGTCCTCCTCCTCCTCGTCCTCTTCCTACTCGTCGCCCTCCTCCTCATCCCCCTCCTTCTTGTCCCCCTCCTCCTCCGCCACCATCGCCGCCTCCGCCCCCGCTCCCGCTGCCACGACAGTGGCTGCCTCTGCCGCCTCCACCCCCGTTGCCGTGACCGTTGCCGCCTCTGCCGCCGCCTCTGCCACCGCCTCTACCGCCGCCTATTCCATCACCACCGCCTCCACCTCTGCCACCGCCGCTTCCATTAAGGTGGGTGTGGTTTGATTATTTTCTATGTTGGTTCTTCTATTTTTGTTTTCACTTCAGAAAACATGATCAAAGATTGGTTATCTATTGATGTTACCTGTTGAGGTTGAAGCTTTTGTTATAGCTAGTGGTCTAAGGATTGTGTTTGTATTTTAGAAAAGATTCATCCTGATTTTCCTTAGGTTGAGTGCCAAGAGATTGGTAATCAGCACACTCCAAACATTATATAAATGTAGCTTCATGTATATCTTATGGATCATTTGGATGCTCAGTATAATGGTATCTTATTGAGGTTCATGAGGTTGAAACTTTTGTTATAGCTGGTCATATGCATGTTATGTAGTCTACTATGGCTATTGTGGATTGTTGATCATCTACTGTCAATAGTAAAATTCCAATATCATATACCCTTTATTTTATTTTTTATAAAAGAGAATCACATTCCTTTTTTCCAATCTTTTTGTAAATGTTTTAGGATTGGAGGTGTAAAGCTTGGATAGTGTTATCACCATCAACACACTATTGGTATTATAGTCCAATAATATCACATGTTTCATGGAATTATCTCTAGATATTGGTGGTTATCATTTCTTTTGTGAACCACCCATGATTTATATGATAATATTTTATTTTAGTTTTGTTATGGATTAGTTTTTTTTATAACAATCCAAAATCATTTGTTCCCAGATGAGAGTTACCTTTTTATCTCCAAAATAGATAGAGTTATTTTCACTTGGATGAGAGGAATATTTTATCTGGTCATGTAGAACCAATTCAATCTATATTGAATTTTCTCATGGCTCAAATAGTCAGGCATATTGTAGATGTTTCTAGAATGTTGTAGGATTCTTTTTCCCCAATGGTAGTACATTTTTAGGATGTTTTCACTGATGAGGTATAAAATTTACTTCTTAATAAAGAGATAAACTATATAATCTATTTAGTTTTGGGAGAAAATTCAGTTTCTATCACAATTTCTAAAATAGAACCAAAAGAGCATCAGTTGTTTGAATTCCAATTTGATGATATAGAATATAATGGTTTCATATGGCATAGTACTTTACCATGGGGTTTTATAGTTCTCTAAAATAGACAGTTGATTGGTATTTATTATTTTGTTGGACTATTGGAGATTGAACCTGATGAGAGTCATGAATTTTTATCCTCATTCACGCATTGATATTCACATTGATCATCTATGAGGTTCTATGATCTTCTCCAAGATAGATTTGACATTAGGATACCATTAGATGAGTTAGACATCGATGGACCTACCATGGACTGCTTTTAGGAGTAGTTATGGCCTGTATGAATGTTTAACAATGATATTTGGTTTAACTAATGCATTAGTTGTATTAATGGACTTGATGAATAGGATATTTCATCCTTTTCTAGATCAGTTTTTAGTAGTTCTTTCAATTAAATATTAGTGTACTCCCAACCCAGAGTTGATCTTGACCAACATCTTATCATCACCTTGAGTACATTGAGATAACATCATATTTATGACAAGATAACCAAATGTAGTATCTGGATTGATAAAGTGAACTTCTTGGTCCATGTCATCTCAGAAGCTAGATTACTAGTGGTCCCATAGGAAGTTGTAGTTGTGGTAGCATGGTAAAATATCAACAATGTATGTGAAATTGTGACATTTCTTGGTTTACCATGTTATTATTTGTAATATATCCATTCTTTCTCACAGCTCGCAGCACATATGTTATGGATGACCATAAATGGAGTGATGTTTTTCTTTCTCAAATTCATGTTAGTGATCTTTTTAGGTGATCAATGGTAGGTTGACCTCTGCATCTACCCCCACATTACCTATTCTTGGTAAATAATATTATGTGTACTAAATTTCATTTGGAATTAGACTCAAAGTAGTTATGATGCAAGATAATTGGTGGTTATCATTTATTTGCATGCATTGTATTTTGGGGTTTTTAGGATGTGGTAAATGGTGTACTCGATTTTAGATTATTTTATTCTCATGGGTTTCCCCTATTTTATGTTTTCTTTTCAGTTGGAAATCTCCTCTGCTGTGCACCTCTCCTCTACCACGAACGCTCCTCTGCCGTGTGCCAGACGACACCTTCGCGGTGAGTTTTCTCCTGTTACTCATTGGTTTCCTATTGTTCACATGTTATTACTATTTGATATTGATGGTTATAATGTGAAATGTACGGGCTAAACGCCCCACTGAAAATCGTGGCCGTTGGTGGTCCTTGTTTGCACACTAAATGAATTGAATGTTGGTTGGTTCTTGTTGAACATTGGAATATATAAATTGGTAATTTACGTATACTTGACTTATGAATGAACACCCTAGGATGATAAAACTTCTGTGATAATCCCTGAATTAACAAACAAAATTGAATAAGGGATGCTTTGTAAAATCTAAAATTTTGATTGTTTGGTTTGTATAGCGTTGCGATTGTGATCACGATTGCGTTTTTGTATGGTGTTGTGGTTGTTGGAATAATATTCTGACTCAAACTTGGAATAAGTTTCATTTTTATGTTACATGTCATGTGAACCTAGGTCGCACACAATGTATCTCCAAGACATATACTTCATCATGCAACCATATACATGCCATAAAATAATGGTAGAACCATATAACATGTGTTTTACTTCACTCACACCATGTATAGATACCATAGATACTTGATGTGTATAGACTATGCACCCCTAGTGGTCAGGTAAGGACTACACACCATATATTCCACAAAAATGTGATGCATAGCTGGTGAGGTGACTCAATATGTATCTAAAGTACATGCCTTTAGCTCATGTTGTTCTAAATGTCATGTATTTTCAAAGGCATCATTCAGTCTTTGTAAGACTAACTTGGAATAAATTTTATATATGTCAGATTAAATCATGTATCTTATACATACACGATGTTCACCCTACTGGACACACCATGTATATGGATTTCACACGTGTTTAAAGGCATTTGTACCATGATTTGTTTTTATAAAACCCAAACAATGCTACCTAATTAATTAAAACATAATATTAGGCAAGTTCTTGAGATCGAACCCATAAAGACGATGAATATGAATAAAGAATGGATGAATGCCAATCAGTTGACAAAAGAGTATGAAGATGGCATGAAAGAGTTTATCAAGTTTGTAGAAGATCATGCATGTGACCCTTCTCAAATCCTTTTTCCGTGTTTACACTGTTGTTATTCAAGACAAATTAGTCCAGAGGAGTTGGAAGAACACCTGATCTGTCACGGAATAGATCAAAGTTATACATGTTGGAATAAACATGGGGAAAAAATGAATGTAGGTAGTGACTCAGAGAAGACGACATTTTATAGATCATCTAATATGATTAGAAGCGTGAACAGTGAAGATAATGATGATGAAGATTTTATTGAGGGTGTGATTACAGATGTGAATAATGATGAAGATCGTATTGAGGAACTGACAAGGACAGTTGAAGATGAACTTCATGATTGCCCAAAATTGTTTGAGAAGTTAAAGAGTTGTGCAAAAATGCCATTGTATGTTGGTTGCACTAAATATACAGCATTGTCAGCTGTATTGAAGCTTTATAATTTGAAAGCAGGCAACGGGTGGAGTGACGCCATTTTTACGGAACTACTTTCTCTCTTGAATGACATGCTCCCAGAAGATAATGTACTCCCAAGCCGAACATATGATGCCAAATGAATGCTACGATCGATGGTTATGATCTCTGAAAGAATACATGCTTTCCTGAATGAATGTATATTGTTTCGCAAGGACCACAAATCACTTAAAGAATTCCCAAAGTGTGGTGCTTCCCGATACAAGAAAGATGATTCTAGTCCTACGAAAGTAGTATGGAACTTTCCAATCATCTTATGTTTATACGCCTATATGGAAGCGAGGAGACTGCAGGAAAATTGAAATGGAATGAAAATACAAGAATTAAAGATGGGAAACTACTTCACCCGGTAGACGCTCCTCAGTGGAAGAGAATTGATTACGAGTATCCTAAATTTGGGAATGAGCCGAGAAACCTTCGTCTGGCGTTATCTACAGATGGGGTGAATCCTTTTGGTTTTCAAATCAGCAGTCATAGTACATAGTTGGTTATGTTGGTAAACTATAACTTACCACTGTGGTTATGCATGAAACGAAAATACATCATGTTATCTATGCTTATATCAGGACCAAAACAAACGGGTAATGATATTGATGTTTATTTTTCCCCATTGATCGAGGATTTGAAAATATTGTGGGATTCAGGTGTTACGCTGTATGATGCTTACAAAAATGAACATTTCACTTTGAAAGCCATGTTGTACAGGATGATAAATGACTTTCCTGTTTATAGAAATTTGTTAGGATATAGCTTTAAATGAACTCAAGTGTGTCCCGTTTGCGAACAAGGTACACAGTCAATTAGGATGAAACATTCATCGAAAACTGTGTTTCTAGGACATCGCAGATTTCTACCCCAATGACATAAGTGCCGATCTTGGATAACATCATTTGACGGAAGTTCAGAAGAACGTACAACACTGTCTCCACTAACAGGTGATCAATTGTTTGAGAAAGTAAGGATTTGGACACTACTTTTGGTAAACCATTTAAAAAAAACCTAATGAAAACTGGTTGGAAAAAGTGATTAGTTTTTTTTGAATTACCATACTGGAATTGTCTGTATGTCAGACATTTTCTTGATGTTATGCATGTTGAAAAAAATGTATGTGATAGTGTCATCGGCACGTTGCTAAATGCACCTGGAAAAACAAAGGATGAAATTAAGGCTAGATCGGACATGGTTGAGATGGAAATACTAGAAGAGTTGGCACCAGTGAAGGGTGAAACACGAACATTTATTCCTCCTACTTCTTACACTCTTTCAAGGAAGTATAGATATCAGTTTTGCAATTTCTTGAATGACGTAAAGGTTCTAGAGGGATATTCATCAAATATCAAGAACATCGTGTCAATGGGCGATTTAAAATTAAAGGGTCTGAAATCACATGAATGCCATGTTTTGATGCAAGATCTAATTCCTATAGATTTATGTTGCATTTTTCCCAAGAATGCCCACCATAAATTAACGAATCTATGTTTCTTATTCAAAGCTATATGCAGCAAAGTTATAGTCCCGTCGAAATTGCCAACTATGGAAAGAGAAATTTTCGTCATATTATTTGAATTGGAAATGTTCTTCCCGCCGACATTTTTCGATATGATGGTTCATTTGATGGTTCATTTGGTGAGAGAGATTCGACTATGTGGTCCTATACATTATAGATAGATGTACCCCATTGAACGGTATATGAAGATTTTGAAAGGGTATGTCAAAAACCGAAGTCGGCCAGAGGGTTTTATTGCGGAGCAATATATTATTGAGGAAGCTATTAAATTTTGTACCAAATACCTGTCTGGTGTGGAAATCATTGGCCTACCAAAATATCATCACACTGAGCAGCTTGAGGGTGAAGGAATTTCTGGAAGAGATGTTGTCACAATCAATATTACAGATCGTAAGTAGGCCCACCTTTACATTTTGCATAACAGTTTCGACGTTGACCCACATGTTCAAACCCACAAATAAATTCTTAGGCGTTTGAATCCTTCTAGGGATGAAAAATGGATATCAGATACACATAATCGACAGTTTATAGGATGGTTTCGAGACCATATTTTTAAGCAGTTAGATGAAAATCCAGACTTAATTTCAGAACGACTTCGATGGCTAGCCAGAGGAGCAAGTGTGTACGTATTATCTTACAATTATTATTCAGTTAATGGTTATACATTCTATACTAATGAACATGATGAAGACAGTATCATACAGAATAGTGGGGTTACACTTGTGGCTGAGGCGATGCATGTTTCCGGTGCTAAGGACAAAAATCCAATTTATGTGAATATGTCATACTTTGGCATCATCAAATGAATATGGGAGTTGGATTATAAAAAATTCAAAGTGCCGATTTTTCAATGCAAGTGGGTTGATAACAGAAGTGCTGTTAAAATAGATGAATTAGAATTCGTGAAAGTTGATTTCAGTAAGGAAGGGGAGAAAGATGAACCATTTATAATGGAATCATAGGCAATACAAGTATTTTATGTTCCAGACCCTGCAAACTGAAATTGGTCAATTGTTCTGTTATCGACCAAAATAACTGAAGGGTCAGATGAAAGTTCAACGGAGGTTGACCCTTTTATAGGGACTTCACAATCATTTCGCAGCAGTCCCAATGTAGACAGCGTTTTTTATGTCAGAGGAGACCAAAATTAAGGGATTCACATAGTCGATAGAGGAGTAAAATATCTTCAGCCTTTAAAGAAAAAAGAGAGTACAATAATCAGGTTATTTTTTTATTGTAACATACATTGTGTTACATTATGTTATTATCTATTCGCTGCTGTTTTTATGTAATCTAAATTAAATATAAACCACTTCTGCAGATAATGACTTCTGCACCTGCTGATACACCCAATCCCGAGGCACAAAAGGTCTCTCAACCAGCAGCTGGTGGTCCCACTGCAGAGAAACAACTGGTTTCTCAACCAGATGCTGGTTCTCCCAGTGCAGAGAAACAACAGGTTTCTCAACATGTTGTTGCTGGTCTCAGTTCTGAGGTACAACAGGTTTCTCAACCTATTGCTACTGGTCCCATTGACGATGCTAGCTCTCTGGGGAAAGATATTGATGCTAATTCTGAGGAAATGGTAGGAAATGAAACCCTGAAAGCACAAAAAAAGAGCATCATAGTTTGACAGTGTTAGCCAAAACCCTTAAGGAAAAAGCAAAAGGCATCAAATTTGAGGTGGGATGGAATAAGAGAGGCCAACATGTTAACCCCAAAAGAGCCATCTGTAGTAGCTACATTGGAATTGTCACTCGGCAACACATTCCAATTGATGTACAGTCATGGCACCATGTTTTAACTGGGCTGAAGACACTAATGTGAGAAGAGATTACGGTAACATTATGATATCATTTTTTTAATTTATTAAAATAAAATAAAATACCAAAACATTGAATTACTCTTCATCATCCATTGTAGAGTGCATTTATAGTAGATTCCTCGCACAAGGAATATGTATTAAGAGTTGTAGGAAGGATTCATAGAGGTTTCCACACAATTTTAACGAAATATCATCTTAAAGATGCAGAAGGGAAAATCAAGTCGCACCCACCTCTTCTTTACGCACACTTGATATCCCAAGGAGCGTGGGATGCGTTTAACAACCGTCGTGGGGAGCAGATTTTTCAGGTACATTGTGTCGGGTAATACGTTGTTTAACGTTTGCTTGTATTCATCACTCTGATTGACAGTTTTTTATTTATGAAACAGCTACTGAGTGCTGAAAATAAAAAATGCACAATAGAACCAGCATACCCTTACCGTAAAGCAAGTATGGGGTATACTGAACTTGAGAAAAAATTGGTATGTCTTTTAAATCTACCTTACTACTATTATGTGACATAAAAAAACACCATAACCATGTTTCTATATTTATATGCAGATTGATGAATTGAAATCGAAATCCATATCCATCCCACTCCATGTTCTATGGAAGGAGGCTCATGTAAATAAAGAGGAGATACTGATAGATGAAAACACACAAAAAGTGTGGGAAACATGTGTAAGTATGACATAATATAAATTTGATTTTATTTAAATAGATATTACATTACAATAAATACTTATTTTTATAAATTTTCTATCTGAAATAGTCACAAGAATCAACAACAACCACACCAGATGCAGACATACTTTCAGTAGCCTTGAAGCAGCCAGAACAGTATGGCTGTGTCAGAGGTGCGGGTTTTGGGGTGACACCTCGAACATATTTTCAAAAACAAAAACAAGCGGAGGATAAAAATAAAAAAATGGAAAATCCACAAGAACAATTATCTATTTTTCAAGAAGAATTACAATATCAGAGAGAGATGATATCAAAATTGATGGGGGAGAGGCAAAGAGAAGAAAAAACTCAACAACACCCCGTGCGTGATGATCCCGCCCCACCCCACCAGCTTTGAGGCGAGCCATTCCCCTAAAAAACCTAACTTAGATGAGGTAATCAATGTTTTAATAATTGTTTCTATGAAATGTGATTTACATAGACACTGATACCTTTCCTGGTATAATATTCCACAGGGTGAAAATGACTGTGATTTATATTTATCAACTCGCATCTATCGCCTTGTAGCAAGGGCTACGGTGTTCAATACGCAAAACAACATGCTACACAACAGACAGATTCCAAAAGATCATATTATAGTGTCAATTAACGTAGCTAATGAGCCGAGTGCCAAGCTACCTGTTCCAAATGACGATGAAGACATTCATACGGTTGAACAAGCTGTTGGAACATTAATCGCATGGCCGACAGTTCTTGTAAAAAAACATGTCGACAAAAAGGTATTCATTTCTAATTTATTTTTCAAGGTGTACCTTTAACATTTAATGAAAAAAGGTATGAAACGATGAATGCTATTACAGAATGAAAAATAATGGTGGGTGAAACAAAATATTAGATCAAAACTATCTCAAAGATCAACCAATCGATTGAAATGGTCTACTGAGAGCACCTTCACCCTGCCCGTTCTATATCTATAGTTAATATCATTGTAGGTTCATTTGGATACAAAGTTGAGATACGGAAGTACTCACATAGTTGATTTCGAAAAAGATATGTATGGAGAGGAAAAATTAGATTTCATTAGTGCTGAAAATGTAAATGAACTCCTCAAGTATGAATGGCTAGGCGCCTCAGTTGTAAATGTATACATGAGGTAAGTTTTCATGATTTGATTTTACAAAAGCTGATATACTCTGATAATTATGACTAAATACAATTTATATTTGTCACATACGTATATATGAATTTTTTTTAAGGGATTTCCCCATGAACAAAAATTTGGAATCGTTAGTCCTTACCCCACCTCTTCAAAAGACAAAATAGATTCTAATAAAGAGGCTGCAATAATGTCATCCCTGATCAAATTGTTTGAAAACAAAATTAAGGATGATAGACTCTTTTTAATATCAACGATGTAGGGGTAAAAATCTACAATTTAATCATATCAACTATATTTTCATTTCTTTCTTTACTTATACCTTTTTGTATTTTTAAGGAGCATTGGATGCTGATTGAAGTCAATTTGGATACTCCAAAGATTTATTTTCTGTATTCAACGCATGGATATCCAACAAACCGACCACGTATGATGGAATTTGTTAATTTGTAATACACAAGATCCAACATTTTAAAACTAAACATCTAGTTATATAATTTATGTTATATTTTAATGAGGATTCTGTTATGATAGGGCAGTGCATCAATATCATCTAATGCATGGAATGAATCCAGTGCATAAGGATGAGCACACCTACAAGATCTAAAACTGGAAAAGTATCTGGGTATATATAATAACCTTGCACTATCCAAACACATATCAAAACAAATTACTTATTGTTGTCGATGTTTCTGTAGTGTCCAAAACAAACAAACGGAAAGGACTGTGGTTATTATGTTTGTAAATTTATGAAATAGATCGTATTTCATCAAAAAACTAGCATTCCTGATGAGGTATTTTTGAAAATAATTACAATTTCATTTAAAATATTTATTAATCCTTTGTGTATTTATATTTTTTCAGTATTACCATGACTGTCGCAAAAACTCATATTCAGAAGATGATATACATGTGTTTAGAAACGAATGGGAAACATACCTGATAGAAGATTGTACACAAATAGGTTGAAGGTGAATTCCTACTACTTATGTTATCTATATATGATCATTGATTATCCTCAAACCTTATTTGGTGAATTGAGAATGCTCCAATGTATTGAAATATTAATTTATTACTCAATGTTTTCTATCCCCGGATTCATATTATTGATCTTTGAACAAATCAATATTGAAGTAAGTCATGATGGGGTGCAGTACGTATGGGGTGAACAACGAAACCATCGAGGATCAACAAAATCCATTTTCCAACAAACAATGGATGGAAGCAACAAATATGGTCTATATACACCATTTTTAGTTAGATATAGGGCCTAAATATAAATATTGCTGAAATTAAAGTAGAGGGGTCAGATTCAACATGCAGAGATAGTATTTGAGCACATGTGTACCCCTTGGTTCATTTTTAATAAATTTCAATGTTCTGTATCTCATTTGTTTAAACTTGTATTTGAGCACATGTGTTGTTGTTTGACTTGCACAATTATTTCTAGGTAGATGCATGAGATAATCAGTATCGTTGAAGGATTTTTTGGAACCAAAATATGTGTCCCAGGATAATTCAAGTAAGGGAAAGGCTGGTTGAGATGAAATCCAAGCTCAAACAACCAGTACATCATCAAAAGAATCAACCCTATAATGCACCATCATGTAGAATCTGGTCCTCATGATGTTTTGAGGTGTTTATGGAAGGTATGAGGAGTCTGATGAGCCCCATGGCCACCATAAATAATGTTTACAGATAGCTCCACATGTTTTTTGTGCCTCGTGCCTCTTTACAAGGATTACGCTATTCACATGGTCCATCTTAGCATGTATGTCCAATTCATCCCATTGCTACTCTTGGAAGAACCTGGGAATCTGACAATGCATAAGCCCCACAAAACCCATACTCATCCAACCAAGAGTATTCCTAGTGTGAAGGGAAGCTAACCATGGGTAATACCCACACCATACCTCTTTTAAATATATGGGTTTTGATCCTTGTATTATAAATAGGGTATGTAGGAAGCCTCCATGAGGTTAAATCCCAACCAATGGTAAACCATGGTGACCCCCTCACTGGGGTACACCTTCGCTTATTTTACCTCCTGTATTTCCCTTAGTGGCGTCTGAATAAGTCTTGAACATGAGAAACCTTACCTTTATGGGATGCACCACACTTGGGTCAGACCTTATTGGGCGTTTTGATCCATCTATCAGGTAAACATTCCAGGTGTTCCATCCTAGAGATGTACCTACCTGATCCACCTTTATAAGTGTTTTGATCCACCCATTACATCTCTGTAAGACATTAAATCATGAACTTCTATCCTTGTGGGAATATTAAACTCATGGAATAACACAAGTTAAACATGGGTTTCCATTAATATATTCAATATTAATGTTTAATCCGTCCTTATTAAGGTATTGTGGAGGTGTGGTTTTATGTTTTCCAGCAGATTTTGGAAGACTCCAAGATTTATGTAGGTGATTCTATGCTTTTACATTATATGATGATTTTATTATGCAGTATTTGCTTGCTAAGTGTACTATAAGAAATTTTTGTGTGGTTAAAAATGTGTTATCAAAGGAATTTGGGGTGTGTATAGACTTGAAAGTTATTTTTAAAATGAATGCGATTGTATTTCTTGTGGATTTTCATGCTTAAGTCCTCTAAATATGTTTAAAGAAATGAGAAAGTTTTGTGATGGGTGTTTTCAAATGGATTTAATGTGTTTGTGAATTTTAAAGAGGGTTTTCTTATGAGATGTAGAGAGTCTATATATGTGTATTTACATTGAATGAAAGTACATGAGAATGTGTTGATATATATTATGTGTATAATGTAAATTGAGCACAATTTCCATACAAGCTATCTAGGTGGGTAAACTATGACATGTACACCAGTTTATTTGGAAGTGTCTTAACCCATATTAATCGTCATGGATTTATGATTACAGCACTAACAAAATTATGATGATGATTGGATACTACTAGAAAATTGGATGAATTCCTCTCTAGTGGCTCATGCACGAAAACATTGAGGGTTATGGTTGTTGTACAATGATTCACAGGTATATGAGGATCCTAATGCCTCAATAGTTCTCGTACAATTAGGGATTTCCTATGGTGCTCTGTTGATGTTTCTCATACCATTGGAATATGAGGGACCTTAATCATATGATAATTAGAAAATATTATTTCATGAAATACATTTTATTATGTTTTTGGGTTAAAAATGTTTCCATGTTCTTTTATATAATATGCATAGTCAATCTTATTCTAATAATATGTCATTAAATCTCTCTTTTGGGTGTCATCCTACTGTCCTCTCACTCATACCCTACATACAGCTTTGTGGGTATGTAGATTTTGTTATGTATGGCCTAGATAAAGGAAATATGTAACATAGTGATAAAGGTGGATCCAAATGTTTGTGTTCTATTTATTTTAGATGTTGGTGCTGGTGGCTTGAGGATGATTGTCCACTTATTATAGGCAGTTTTTAGGATATTGTCCTTGTTCCCATACCATTGTATTACTTTTGGGTTTTTTTGATGTTTTCAACCTTGAAAATGAAAAATGGTGTTCTTTGTTTGGTTATGTTTATTCAGTTTATGTGATTTTTATTAATTTTTTCTATTTGTGATTATATAAATGGGTAATATCATTCCCAAACCACCTTGTTAATAACCATTCAATATTTTCCATCCCGTGGTGATTGGGAACACCCTTTGGGAAATGTTTTGAACCCAACTTGGTGTTGGGTTATAATAAATCCCATATTGGTTTGTGAAAATTAACATGCTCCATAAACATAAATGGATACAATCATATAGGTACGATAGAACAACTACATTAAAAATAAAGTGAACCATTTATATATATCTCTAAATAGATCGATCCATGATCTACATGAATCAACCAAGTATGTTGATGTACATGCAAAGCTACATCAGCTTCCACAAATCTACCTATCTTTGGAAAGATAAATCAAATTACAATATATCAATGATAAATGAAATAAAAAATTTAAAAAGTCCAAAAATGAATAACTAGAGATATCACATCAGATACCTATCGATTGATGAAAATATGAGCGGCAATGGGAAATAGGTCTCTAGGGTACCCTTGTAATAATTATAAAGAAAATACCTATCCAAGGATGTCAGCATAGTTATTATATTATTTTAACTTAGGAAATACCACTACATAACTCATAACATTGGTGTACTACATAAAAAATGAATATTTTCAATAAAATAAGAAGTCTAGAATAACCCATTTCATAGTTAGACTAGAATCACCATCATTGGTATCCAATAGCATCATGATGCTGTGGAGTGGAGACCAAAATCCCTAATAGTTGAAACCAAAGTTAGGGAAAAAAGGAGAAGAATATAGAGGAGGATAATAGGGTTGAAGATATTACACCACTCTTTTAATGTAACTGATAATATTTGATTTATCTCAAAAGTACGAGAGATATCCCATGGGGGAAGGGAGAAGGAGGAGAGTGCGTGTAAAGGATTTTGTTGAGTGGAAGGAGGGATATACGAGGGTAACCCGCTTTAATGGTTGATAGTTAAAATTTGTTAATTTCACTCATTAATTAGGTGAATTATTAGGAATAAGGGTAAAATAAATCATTTTCCAGTAATGTGAGAATCAATACACACACACTTCTAATCTGTATAGTTTCATTAAGTGTCTTACAATCCATTATTCAACCATATAGAGATACTTCCCCAAAAACTCATACCTTACACAAGTTCATCACATTATTTGACAAACTATTAACTATCAATGTGAGACCATCATAACCTTAGAACCAAACTGTAGGTTTATCTTTTCCCCCTTGAATAATTAAATAACCCATGTTATACTAAACATTGGGCTATATGATTATTATAGATTATTATCCCTAACCATGCACCAATTTCGTTAATTGGTTATTTTATGTTTTGTGCCTCACTAGTATAATTCCATTTAGCAACCCCATTCTTTATTTCATTATTGTATTACCAACATAATATTTGTTTTATTATGTAGGTGAAATCTTTTTCCTCAGTTTGAATGCTTTGTTCGGAAACCGCCGCCATGGACGACAATTTTTTAGAGCGGATGGATGCAAAAAGGATGGAACATCATTGTTTTTTAACTGTTTGTTGGATAAATGTAATTGTAGCCAAATTAAACATTGTTTGAAATGTATATAGCAGTGTGTTGTTTTGTATGAATGATTTCAAGTAAATGTATGTATCATTGTTTTATTCTGTGCTTTGTGTGTGGGTGTTGTTTGTGCTGTGTGCATGTGTTATTTTTGCTCTGTGCAGGTGCTGTAATGTGTGCAGGTGCTGGGTAGGTTCTATGCAGGTTCTGGTTTTTGCACAGGATCTTTGGCCTTTATCAGCGCTAATTAAGCGCTGATAAATGAATAATATATCAGCGCTATTTTGAGTGCTAATAAAGGTAGTTTTTATTAGCACTCAAAATAGCGCTGATAAAGGTAGTGTTTTTCCGTGCTATTTTTCGCGCTGATATATTATACATTTATCAGCGCTGAAAATAGAACTGATAAAAACTACCTTTATCAGTTCTTGCTTAGAAATGATAAAGGGGACCCCCCCCTTTATCTTCACCGAGATTAATCCATATTTATCCGCGCTATTTTTAGCACTATTATAATTCATATTTGTAGTAGTGTACCTCCCTTATGAGTTTTTACTAACAACTATCTTATTAAAGAAAAATGGAAATGACTAATTTTCTTAAAAAACTGGGTAGATATAAAAGAGTGAAATGATCCAGAATCAAATAAGGCACTGGATAAATTTGAATATTGGATTAATGTACCGTCCACCACATCATTAGTTACTTCTACCTTAGTTTTTGTGATTGCATAAGCTTTTCCATATCTCCTTAGCCTATTTTGTGGTAGATTACCTTGATTCTTAGGGAATTAACTTGCGTATTGACCTATATATTTACAATAGTATCACTGTAAATCATTTATTTGTTTCTTCCCCCTACATTCATGATCCCAATGGCCCCTATATTTATACTTATAACAAACTCCTAGTCCCTTCAAATATTTTCTAGGGTGATTTTTCCCAAATTTTCACAAGATGTAAATTTCTCAAACTTTTTATTATTTAATGAATTCCATTTTTCATGGTGCTAATATGGCCTCATATTTTATTGGTTTCCATTGAGTATATTGATTATAGAAAATTAATTATTTGTCTTGATTCCACAAAAAAACTATTTCATCATATGATGAAAAACTTTGGGAGACTAGTGCCCTTTGGAGACATGGATTAATCCCTTCAAAAAAGTGATCAATCTTACTCTTCGTGTTGTGTATGTAATCTATAGTATTCCTACATAATCTTTTAAAGTTAGATTCATAATATTAAACACTCTCTTATTCATTTTTCTTTAAGCTAAGTAAATTTCTCTTTATCTCAATTTTTTGATCATGAGAGAAGTATTTATCAAATAATGTATCCATAAAATTTCTCTATTCCTTGAGTTAAATTTCTTATTCCTCCCTAGTATTCTCGATCAAGGACCAAAATTTATCATAATATCCTTTAATACAATAGATAGAAAGTTTAATCATTTCCATTTCACTATATCCTATGCCTATAAATGTCTTCTCTTGAGACTTAATCCATTGGTCAGCTATAATTGGATCAGTAGTCCCACTAAAAAATAGGGGCTTCTATCACATAAAGTGATCCAGTATAGTATATTTTCACTATGGAATATGTTGCTCCATTTTTTCAAGGTTATTTTTCACAACCTGATTAAGTTTCCCTAATATTTCCATAATTTTCTCATTTCTAATACCAACTGTATTGGTTTCCTCAATAGGTAAATCAATACATTTTCAATGAGTATTGATTCCATTAATCATTCTAGGCTTAATTTATAAACAATGGAATATAATTTATTATCTCATAAAATCATAATGTATAATTCTAAATATGGTATAAAACATAACATAAATTTATGCATCATAAATCTTAGAATCATGAAATTTGGTTTCTTTGGGTATATATTTACTTTTAAATCCTTTATAGTGGTTTGTGTAGAAAATGTGAATTATCCTAATCATATCCCTGAGAGTTTCAAACCAGGTGTGCAGTAAGGCTCGTTGTCATGTACCATGTTACTCTTGAGTCAGGCCCAATGCACAATGTTAGATTTGTTACCCCTAGGTACACATATTCAAGAACCACATCCACTTGTAGTATCCAAACATGGATGTATTACTATGAAGACCCACATAATATATACCTTACCAAAATTATAGTATGTTCTTAAATACTTATTCTCAAAGTTTATATTAGGGTTATGTTTCCTAATCTAAGTTTTCTAAATCTATTTTCGAAGGTTGTTTTTAAACCTTCTCTGATACCAACTTTAATTCCCCAACCCCAGAAACCCAAAGACGGTGCATTATTTTATTACATTAGAATAGATACAAGCTTCAAATACCAAGGGACCAAATATTTTATTAGTTTTGGAAAACAAGATTACATACATGATACCCATATTACATTAGGAAAATAAATAAAGTATAACAAAAATAAAATATCACCATCCTTGAAACTCATTCAAAGGATTCCTATTTATAACCTAGGGAAAGGAAACATAATAATAGTGAGGTCAAAAGTTAGTGAGGGAAAATAAAGTGGAATAAATAATGAATCAATAAGAATAGGTCAACATGAAAAGGTGAATAACTGAGAGCACATTCCTTTTAAATAACAAGATAAGGCATTAGCAATATGGAAATGAAAATAATCGAAACTCATTCTATTTAATCAATAAAATGAGAATGAATGAATCCATAGAATTTATCATATGAAAATATCATGGATAATAAAAATTATAACTAAAATATCCATGAAGGAAATGGTTAATTATTGGATTTCATGTCTGAGGCACATGAAAACCTATACTGTCAATACCTTCCACAAGACAGTTTAAAACTACAGGTAGAAACTCGTTTAATTTGGATAAATTATTTGTATCATGAGAACCATTCAATACACCAATGGTATATATAAATTTCATCCCCCTCCCTTAAATACCTTTCCAAATCATTCCTCATATTTAATAATCAATTCAATTAATAAAAAATATTCCTTATTGAATATCCGTATTGAATAAAAGATAAGGATTTATCAATAAATCTCTAGTTAATCAAATAACTATCAAAGTGGGAACCATATGTAAAAATGGTATATGATTTAGGAAATAATAATATCCATAATTTAAAATTTTTTATATTTAAATGATTATAATAAAGTGATTTTTCAAGAGAAAGTTAACAATCCCAAAAGAAAGTGATATTGCAAAGATAAATTTTACCACTTTGTAATTTTCAAGCTAAACCCCTTGGGAAAGATAATTAAAAGTGAAACTTAAAATACCAAGAATTATGATATAATCATGATATTTAAATAAAAAGGGGTAGTATATGAACCACATTAAAGTTAATTGGTTCATAACAACAAATAAGTCTCAATGGAATGCAAATTGAGATGACATTCATTGCCTTGTGTTTCATTTTGGGTAAACATGCATTAAAATTATGTATAATAATTTTAAGCATTTTATTAACTTATAAAGGAACCATAATAATATTTATAATATCATATATTTTATTCATATAATATCTTATTACCTGTTTGTTAAAAATCTTTCATTATTTTCACTATTTCGGGTGTTAATTGCCTAGTTTTTCGAGTATGCCTTGACTTATTACTTGTTATTCCTATTATATAATGATTTAATAGTATCCAATATGTAAATAATGTTTTAAATATAATATAAATAGTATATATTTATTTATAATGATCCATAATATTTGGATATAAGAAATGAAATGCACCATTTATGGAGACTGTATGCTGTATGTACGCATGAACGCTACCTCCATTTCTTTGTCGTATTAAAATAATGAAAATTAAATGATATATATATATATTATAATTAAAGTATCATATTTATGTCACATATTTTTATTTAAAAACATCTCTAATAAATTCCTTTTATAGCATGAATGAATCACATAGCTTTGAGGAGGCATTAGTCCACACATCCATAAACAAAGTTATCGTATCCCCACAAAATATAATGCATGAAGGTATGTGTTATATAAGAATTATATAAGTATAAATAAATTATAAATATAATATATAACATATAAAAATAGTATTTCCATCATAATTACCACCATGAGATGTGGTAAAGTAAAAATGAACAATAATCGTTTTGTGAGGCGGTAGTTCGCCGTTCACATGAATAGTAAGTTCGTTAACCATTAAATGGAAGTGTGTATAAGTGTAATTATAATAATTTGAATAAAAAAATATTATTATATTGAGGATATTTAGTTTATTATATAATCATAGAATAAGAATTATTTATGGTGGTGGAGAAGGAAATAAAATGAAAGTGATCGTTGAAGAATGTTACCTCATTTTTGGGTAACTCCTTTTGGTTTATAACAAAAGACTTCATTGGTCTTCTTTATTCCCAATTTTAGGATTATAGGATTATGTGAGGAATTTTTTGAGCTTATTTTATCAGATTTTGGTTGAGCCAAAGGGATTTATAGGTGTGAATAAGTGGGAGGGGTGAGTGTCGTTTTATAGTGGAGGAGTGGCATTCTTGTAAATTTTATAAAAGGGAATTCCACCCACACTTTTCCTATTTCAAGTGTCACTAATAATGATAAAAATAAAATACAATTGTGTACAGGATCAAAATATTAATATCCAATTTATTTTGTAAAATTTTATAGGTCATTTTGGATTTTAAGGTTTAGTCCTTTGTTAAGCCAATTATTCTCTTAATCACTGTAATTAATTTTAATCACTTTCAATAATATTTTATATAAAAAAATAATTTTACCTTATTATAGATTATAAATTATTATTATTAAAAATATTGATTCAATTTTTCCAAAATCCAATCATAGAAAGGGAAGAAATTAATTTAAAATTAATCTTGCAGACATGACGACAATACGGATTTTTTAAGTAAAAATGTTCAAAAGTTTGTTAAGTTTTTATAACTAATTTCAAAATGGAATTGACTAAAATTACCTAAATTTGATTAATATATGGAAAATTTATTTAATTAATATTTAAAACCAATTAAAAATTTAATTTAACCTTATAAATAAATTATACAAAAAAGCAGTTTTGAATTAAAATTCTGTATTTTTCACTATTCATAAAAATGAGACTTCCCAGAAAAATAAAAAAAATAAACCTAACCTAATTTTTTAATTTATATTTAAAAAAGAAATTTATTTTTTCATATTAAATTTATAAAATTTCCAAAATTTATATTTAAAATATGTGTGCCATTAAAAGGTGGTAAAACTGCTTTTATAAAAATGTAGGTTTTTATATATAAAATTAGGTTTATTCTTATCTTATGCCTATCAAATATATTGGACGAATGTAAATTTTTTTATTAGATATATAACATATAATTTTACTATATAAATTCTCTAAAAGTGTTATAATTTAATTAACAGTTAAAAACATGACAAAATAGTGTTTTGTTTAAATTGGGTGATGCGTGCATTGAAAACTAACTTAGTATTGTGTGTTTTGTAATATATCAAAAAAATTAAATTTATTCTAATGTTAAAATATGGTAAATTATTGGGGTTCTAAAAATGATATTTTTAGTATATTTTTTAGTATGGTTTCTTTAAGAAATAATGATCGTGAGTTTTATAAAATAAATTTATTATGTAGAAAGTCTCCAAAGACATTGAACCTATAAGCTCTAGGGATATTAATATTTATGAAATTTATTATTTAAATAATGTAAAAAATATGTAAAATAATGGTATGTTTGGCTATATTCACTATATTTAATATTAAAGAAAAGGTTTAGTTAATTTTGGAGATTAGAGAAGCTATTTTTACTAATTATGGTTAGAAAACTTTAGTGAAAACCATGAAGATGCATCTAAGTATAAGATGATATCCTGAAATTTTTGTAAAGTCTTTATTATCTAGTTTTCCTATAAAAAATACATTTTTAGATTCTAGAAAGTGGATGTGGTCATGTAACAGATGCACTTAGGGTTAATGACCCTGAAAATGTCTGGTTGAGAATTGACTCAGTCATAACTATGATGCATGATGAGTGGTCCTAAGACTGCACACATGTCTAGAAACTCCTAGGGGATATTATCTAGTTAATAAAATTCACTTTATGATCCATTATGAAGGATTTATTTCTTGTTTACTTTTAGGGATTAGGTTAGGATATATAAGAAAAACGATCATAAAGTTTTACCAAGAGTGATATAGGTTGAATCAAAATAATTATAGAATAACATGATTATGTCCAAGAGTAATGGGATTTTAGGTTGAATTTATTTTATGTTATTATTCTATTATGATTTTATTTTTTTTTACTCATGTTAACAAATTTTTGGTTTTAGTAATGAATATAACTCGAAAAAACTAGGATAACAATATTTATGAGGGATAATATGATTCTTGTGCCCAATGAACAACTCAATGGAATAAGAAGTGTTTAAGAAAGTGTTCTTTACCAAGTTTTTTCATTGAAATATTTACATGAATATAGATATTTAATTCTTTGATTTTACAAAAATAGAGTATGAATCCATTAGAAATTATGAATAAAATATTATAAGGCTCACAAGATATGACTATGGATTTATCTATGACCCAAAAAGTAAAACAAATTGTTTATTCAGTGGATTAAAACCTCGTATTCAAAATTAATTTTCCATAAGAGACTTTTGAAGATATGAAGATATTTTTTTGACTTTCACTAAATGTGGAGATGGTATATGAGGTCTCTAATTACTCTGAAGAGGGAAAAATTAAAGTGTAATACTAGTGGAAATCTGACAGTTAGTCACATGGAGATAAGAAATTTATAACCATTACTTTCTAAAAGTTTTGGAAGAAGCACTAGGGTAATTTTCTTAAAGGATCAAGGAATAATTTTAAGTGTGTTAAAGTAGGAAACCAGACGTAAAATTATTAACTTTAGTCTAAGAGACCAATTAAAAAAATTGAGGAGAATAATTTTCTAGCTAATGATCTAATCACACTATAATTCTTCATGTTAAATGAGTTTGTACACTATGCGAATCAATGACCCAAACCTTGGGCCAATAAATAAATAGACCCTAAAAACCTCCCAAACAGAAGAAATGAGGGAATTAATGGTCAATAATACTAAGGTATATTATGATAATGAAGTAATGAAAGGTATAATTAATCTCTATTCTAGATCCGCAAGTACCTTATTTTATTCGAGTTCATCGCATTTTTCATATCACACAAGTTTTCCAAGAATATGGAATCACCATGTCAAACAATGGATATTGAATTGTCTATGAAATCACCTGGTGGCACAATGATCATATCAAATATATATAAATATTCTATGATTGATATTTTTTTGAGGATAATTCATGCAGATCTAATTATTATTCATTTAGTTGAATTTGACATAATTTTGGGCTTGGATTGGATTTCCCAGCATAAAACATATCAATTATTAGGAAAAAGATATCCTATTTAATATCCCAAATAATCATGTTGTCAGGTATCAAAATTATAATAATCATAAACACACTATGGAAGTATATTCTATAATATGAGTCCTGATACCCAATAATGAGGGATTTTTAGATCAAATTATCGGAGAGGAAGTTAGCATTGATGAAATTCCAATTATAGGGGAATATAATGATGTATTTCTAGAAGAAATACCTAGAATTTCCCTAGAGTGCGAGGTTTAGATTTTAATATAACTCATTCCTAGATCTATTCCTATCTCAAGGAGTCTATATATAATGGATCCCATTTAATTGGAGGAATTAAAGAATCAATTATAAGAAAATATATAAAAGGGTTTTGTCCACTATAGTGCTTCACCATAGGGTGAACCAATCCTTTTAAGAAAAATAAGTATGGTTGAATGCACATTTTCATTGAATATCAAAAGATTAATAATATCACAATTAATAAAAAGTATCCTTTAACTTGTATTTATTACTAGTTTTATCAGCTCAGATGATCTCAATTAATTAAAAACATTGACCTGTGATCTAGATATCATCATTTAAGGGTCAAAGGGAATATATTTCAAAGATATATTTTTGAACAAGGTATGGACACTATTATCTTATAATGATTCTATTTGGATTGGATAATTCCCCACAATCATTATGGATATAATGAATAGAGTCTTTAGAAACTACCTGAATCAATTTGTGGTTTTCTTCATTGAAGATATTCTTATTTATTCTAAGAACAAGGAAAACCATGAGGATCATTTTTGAATTGTGTTGATGACATTAAGAAAGGATAAATTTTATGCCAAATTTATTTAATGTGAATTTTGGCTACAAGAGGTGTCATTATTAGGTCATGTAATCACTAGCGAGCTCATATCTATAAATCCTTTGAAGATATACGTTATTGAACAATAGACCACACCAACCATAATAACCAATGTTTTTATTTTTTCGGGTTAGCTAGATATTATCGATACTTTATGAGAAATTTATCATGGATATAAAATCCATTAACCAATTTAACATGAAAGGGAGTAAATTTCCTTTGGATTAAGTAATATGAATATTGTTTCAAGGAATTGAAGAAGAATTTTTCATAATACCTATACTTACTTTACCTTATAATGGAGAAGTATTTGTAATATCTAGTGATTCTTTGAAAAGGGTTGGTATTGAATCATCATGTAGAATGATAAGGTAATTACTTATGCCTCGTGTCAATTAAAGACTTGTCCGAAAAATTACCCAATGCATTATTTAGAGCTTGCAGTGGTGATCTTTGTAGTAAACATTTGGAAGCATTATCTCTATAGTGAAAAGTGTGATATTTATATTGACCACAAGAGTGTGAAATATATCTTCCCTTAGAAGGAGTTAAATATGAACCAAATGAGATTTTGGGAACTGATCAAAGAATATGAATTCTCAATACATTACCACCCTGAGGAGGTAAATAAGGTGTCTAGTTCTTTGAGAAAGAAATATCATGATACCTTATCTATGATGAGGGTTCAAAGAGACCCAATTTCCATGGATTTACAAAGTATGAATGTTTAATTCACAAGGGAAGGTGAGAAATCCTATCTTTCCCAAGTTACTACTCAACCATCCATTCACATGATGATAAAAGAATCCTTGAAATATGATATATAGCAATAGAAAAATTTAGTAAATATTTTGGAGTTCAACATTGATAAATATAGAGTTATAAGGTTTTTAACTCAAATATGCGTTCCATAAAAACCATAATTGAATAGAGAAATTTTGGATGATGATCATAGCTCATAATTATCTATTCATCAAGGAAGTATAAATATCTATAGAGATATAAAGAAAAACTTCTAGTGGGATAACATGATGAGGTAGATCGTAGAATAAATATCTTGATGCTTAGTATGCCAACAAGTTAAGGATAAATAAAAAATATTCAAGGGGATTATGCAACAATTATGTATTCCAGTATAGAAATGGGAAAGCACCACCATGGATTTCTTCATAGGACACCCAAAGTAATCTAAAGGAAATACCATTATATGGGTTTTAGTAAATATTCTTACTAAGTTAACATGTATTATTTCCATCAAAGAAGCTTTCTCTCTTGGACAAACCACCAATATATACACAAGGTAAGTGGTAAGGCTGCATCAAGTACCAATATCTATAGTATCTGATCAATATTCAATTTTTACCTTGAGGTTTTGTATAAGTTTTTAGAAAGTGTTAGAAATATATATGAGTTTCTATAGCTCTTATCACCCTTGTACCGATGGTCAATCTAAGAGGATCATCCATACACTTGAGAACATGCTAAGATATATTTTTTTATATATTTACAAGGATGTTGTTATCAACATCGTCCCCTGGTAGAGATTTAATATAACTATAGATTCCATTATATCATTCATATGGAACCATATAAGGCTATTTATGGGAAGTGATATGAGACTCCAACATATTGGGATGAATTTGGAGAGAGGAAGATGATAGGTCATGACCTTGTTCAAGAAATACTGGTGAAGTTTTAAACCATTAAACATCATATAAAAGTGGATCAAAGTCAGTAAAAGAGTTATGAAGAAAACCATTAATGGGGTCTAAAGTTTTAAGTTGGTGACAAAGTTTTACATAAAATATCTACTTGGAAGTGTGTTATGAGATTTTGGAATTAAGGGAAGTTAAACCCTAGTTATATAGATCTTTTTGAGATCCTTGATCATGTTAGGGATATAACATATTACTTATTCCTCCCTATAGACATCTCTTTATTACATGATTTTTTCCATGTATCACTTTTTAGAAAGTTTATTCTATACCCTTCACATGTGATGAGATCGGAAGTCATGAAATTAGAGGATGATTCCATAAATGAGGAACAACTAGTTGAGGTCCTAGATTACAGAGACAAGGATTTATGGAACAAGTCCACTCATCTGGTAAAAGTCCTTTATAGGAATCAGAAGTTGTAAATCCACAGGATAACCTAAGGATGTAATGAGAAAAAAATACCCTCGCTTGTTTTCATCATGGAAGTAATTTTTTTGGTTAAAATTATTTCTAAGGGAGTATAATTTAACAACCTAAGATTTTAGTGATATATTCCTTCTTAAATAAGTATTGTGTTTCATAGCTTTATCCACATGAAACACCAAAACCAAATAGACTACAACTATTTTTATTGAAATAGATATTGACCAATGTATGGTAGACATCGAATAAGTGAGTACAAACTATTATAACTAACTTATGAAATAAAGGTACCTTTTAATACTATTTAAATAATAATGGATAAGAAGACAGTAAAATATTTTTATTATTAATAAAATTTATTTTATAAAATGGATATTTTTCAAGTTTTATATATTTATGATTATCACTAATTTTATAAGAATAGTTAATATACCAAAAGTTGTTTTACTATAAAAATATAATTTAATTATATTTTATATTTTTAATTAAAAATAAAATTTATAAATTTTAGGATTTTAATTTGAAAAAATTAACCACATTTTTTTATTTACCCTAGAAATATTTTCTTAAGATTAATTTTTGATACTTTTTTAAAAAATTGATTTTTAGGTGAATAGTAAAAAATGTTATTTTTACAAATAACATGATTTTTATGACATTATTATTTTATAAGTATGAATTGGAAATTCATTAAACCTTTTTAGATGTCCAAGTATATATTTTATAAGTGAATTTATAATTTTAAAAATGTTTTTTTAAATTTATAAACCCATATTTTACATTTTATAACTTAAGTTATATTTTATTAAAAAATTATACATTATACATTTAGTATTTCAAAATTGATTTTTATAAATTTTATAAAATTAATATAATAAAATTGATTTCAAATATGAAATTATTAGGTCCAAATTATGTAATAATTACCATTTTATTTTAAATCATAAAGGATAAAACACTATGGTAAAAACTAGTTACCTCGGTAAAAATCAAAAGTGGTAAAAGGGTTTAACTACGAGGGAAACAACATAAACATATTTAAAACATGTGTGAGAATGGGTATATGAGGCCTTTATCAACCTTATCCCTTAAAATATCCATTATTTCCCAATTTTGGAGCTACTTTACTTCAGTGTGATTACCTATTATTAGAATTTTTGGGATATTTATAAAAATTTCATCTAGTTTCACTAATAAAATGGGAACTCCTCTCCTCAATTCCCCTCACACCACAAACCACTTAGTTCGGCCCAAAATATACCCATTACTCATCTCAAAATTACTTACTACCTTCAATAGGTTACTTTATTCTTAAAATACAATCCCTCAAAGTCTTAATGTAACACCCTCACAATTTGGAATATTATGTTTGATATCATTCTTAACAATCAACACCAAGATTTAAGTGAACTATGACATACTATAAAAATATTATTATTTAATGTGGCAGTTATCACCTAACCATTGTATTGGAAGGTACAAATATGATTAACCTAATTAAGAAAAAAATTTATAGGTTATATATATATATATTTATATATTTGATTAATAATAAATAAGTGCTCAATTTTGAATGAATTCATTTTATACTTCAAAAATATGTTTTTCTTAAAAAAAGGTTTTATTTCATTGTATAAATAAATAATATAATTAATTTATACCACTTTGAGAAATTAAATCATGATATTTTTTTCTATATTTGGAACAACGAGGTTCAAATTTTATAAATAAGTCTCTATTATGTTTGGTCATTATGAATAATAACTATAGTAATTTTTTGTTTCCACGGTTAGGTAAATTAGGTAATTAAAGTTAAAAAATAATATAATAAGGTCTAAAAATCTACTCAACACTTAAATATATTTTATTGTATGAGTATATCTCATCCATAATCATCCATAATTCAAAAATAGTGCAGTTTATTAACACTTTCATTTGATTATAACATTTGTACTGTTTTATTAAAATATCAAGTAAAAAATTTCACTCTATCACTTTTAATATCTATAATATTTTGTGAAAGGGATAAATAAATTATGTTTATTATAAATTGTTATTTAAAGGGTAAATTATTTTTTTTCACCATAATTCATTTTTAATTTTTAGTGATGAAATAATTACCTTAAATTCTTACGCAACACCGACACAATGCTTGTGCAAGTAGTAAAAAAATTAAGTAAAAAAATTTAAAAACTATAAAAGTAATATTTTTTGGGTTAGTTAAACTATCTCACTAATTTTGAAGAAAATTATAACATATTAGAGTTTTTTTAAAGGTTTATATTTTAATTCCAATTTTTTCATGTTGTTTTTAAAGTCAAATTATGTGAATAGTTCTTAGAATGACATTAATAATATTTTATGTTAAATATATTTTATTAAATTATTTAAAAATAATTAAAATTGGAAATTAGAAAATTATTATGATTAATTTTCAAAATTTTATTAACTTGGACATTTATGATCCAATTATCATCTTTTAATTAAAATTATAATCCTTTAATACTAAAAACGACATTACCATGATTAAGGTTAAAATTGGTTTAACAAGAGGCTAAACAAAAAATAAGGCTTAAAATGATATCTAAACCTATTAAAATTTTATTTAATGATTATATTAAGACCATATATACCATATATTATAATCTAAGTTATTTTTTAACAATTTTATTTGAGTTAGACACATATTATATTATAATATTTCATGTATTTCCTAAAATTTTATTAATTAAATAATATAAAAAATAATATTTTAATAAATGATTTAAAATTATTAAAAATTAAAACTTCAGAAAGGTGAATGGGATATAGTTGAAACTGAAGGTTCCGAGCATAGTTGAAGTGTAGTTGGTTCGGCGCCCAACTTTAATCATTACCATGATCAATGATTATTCTGAGATCAATACGATGATGAACACTAGTCTCCATAGAATAGAATCAAAGATTTTGATAAAGAAGGAAAAGGGCTGAAACCTTTATAGAGTATCTTGCACATCATGTTTATAATTAATTTAATTAATTTCATAAAGAAAAGAATACTTGGATCTTTGACAATTTCTTCATTTATGATGTTGATCGCTCGGAATGACCCTTCCAAATTATCTCATTGCACTTGCGAGGATCCAAACTAGAATCCCTCTAGCAGTGATCCACACATGCTCTGATAGCCTTTGATCGACACCACTTGTTCTCTGAGTGCTAGTGCGGCGAAGCGAGGGTCTTATGTCAGTCGTTCTTGATCACTTGTTATTTGGATTTAAAGAACATCTCCCATTATTGAGAGGGGCAGGAAGATGATTCAATAGAGAAATTGTTTAGCATAACAATTCTTAATTCACCAGGTGTGCAGTTCGGTTCATGGAACAATAGAACTACGTGTCTATTTATCGACATGGGGATTCTGTTACAATATTTAATTACATAGCAATAATTAAATATATAAGAACCCGGTTCTTAGTTTTGAGGTATGAGGTTCTTCTTTTCTCTTTTCCTTAAGTGTTTTTGAGAAAATATAGAAAATGGGGAAAAATCCCAAAATTTGGAAAGTACACGCCGTGTACTTTAGGCTATGTGGAATGAGTACATAGGGTGTGTAGCCGTGTCAGTGATGAAGGGTGTAGGAACCAACTACACGCCGTATAGTGGTCCCTTACACACCGTGTAGTCAGTCGGCAGGCGAATAGTAAGGTTGTGGCCAGCTATGCGACAGAACACGCCGTGTACTCAAAGAGACACACCGTGTAGTCATGTCGGCAGATGAACAGTGCCACGCTGGCGGGAAGCCACCAGAGGAACAGTTAAAAAATGGGAATTACACGCCATGCACTTTGTTTTTTCACTTAAAATGGGCAGTAGCCTCCCCTGTTCACAGGGAAGGCTTAGAACAGGAAGAGGGAGCTCAGGAGAGGAGGCCGTGGCTTTGGAGATCCACCGAGTGCATGTTCAGAATCCGTTCTGCCTCGGACGATCTCGTTGGAACCGCACAGGTGAGCCCTCCACTCTTCTTTCACTGTTCTTGCCGATTCTTCCCCTAACGGGAGTTATTTACATTTAAGCAAGAATTATTTCACCTCAGATATACGTTGTTATTGGATGATTCGAGGATCGTCGTTCACATATACCGATCAGGGGCGTTTAAGGTAGGTGGCTTGGTGTTTAAATTCCAACTGTTGTGTGTTTTGTGTGCCATTGAGATACGCGCCCATTAATGGGGTGTCGTATGGCTGAGGCCTTGTTGAATTAAATACCTAGAATTGCATAGGTAGTTTAATGAACATGTATAAATGTTGTTTGGGATCGTTTCTTGGATCTAGGACCACCCCGGGGTGCGTTCCTCTATTTAACCGTTTGGCTAGGATACCCGAGGGTATGCCATGTTCATATTATGCATTACTTTTGCCTCGAGAGAAATTGTATGTAAATTGCATGTTTGTATGTTGGGAATGGACCAATTACTTGTTTAACCTGAGGGAAGCGATATATTAGCCTGAGGGCATTGTTGATTAGCCTGAGGGCGTAGTTATATTAGCCTGAGGGCAATGCCTAAGGGAAATATTCTGTTTACCTGAGGGTTTCGTTTTAGTTTGGCCCGAGGGAAAGATTCTATTTCGCCTGAGGGCAAGGTACTTTATAGCCTGAGGGAAAGCCTGAGGGCATGGTTTACTATATTATCCTAAGGGAAAGGTTCTGATTAGCTTGAGGGCTTAGTTCTGAGGAACATTGAATGTTATTAAAATGAACTACTAAAAGAATATTTAAATGGAAATGAAACTGGTAAAGTTAGTTACTTTTAAGTACTGCTTAGTTTATTGCATTTACTACTACGCACTGTTGTTGCATATTTACACACAGTTGAGCACGGTCCTTTGGTGGGTGCCTACTGTGATTTATTTCTCACACCCTATTTGGGTCATGTCTTCGGCCCAAACAGATTACGTTTCTGTAGGTGTAGATAAGGGAAATGGTCTTTATACAGGTACTAGATTGCTACTAAGAAGTAGGGGAGCATGGGACCGGGCCAAGGCTCGTGATGCTACCAGCTGTTTTGTTCTGTTTATTTTTCTATACTTGTACTGCACTGTATTGTTTTGTAACATGTTCTGGTCGCATTCTTAGAATTTGAGGCATGTTTCATCATATCTATATATCTAGTTGGTTATATCTACTAAAGTTGTTTATTTCAGTTGTGTATGGTTTACTGCTTCCGCTGTTGCTGTATGTTTTATTTCATTTTGCTGCGCTACACTTTGAAAAATGAGGGCATAGTTTCCCCACTATCAGAGTTGGTCCCTCGCTGCTAATTGGAAGCCTCTGGCATTTGGGGAAATGCACTTGAGGTCATGTAGCGAACTGGGTTCGGGGCACCCTTTGAGTGGCACCCAGAACCGGGATGTTACAAAGTGGTATCAAAGGGTTTCTTTTCTTTGACTAACTATTTGGAGCCTTAGTCAGGGATAGGACGGGAACGGTAGTTGTTAATAAGTTGTTCCCAGGCGTAGCTAACCCGTGTACAGGAAAAAGCCAATTTACCTCGTATTGCAATTTTACTGATTTTTCAATTTACAGTTGATATGATTTCACTGTTGGGTGACGCACTTGTGATTGTGCTGTTTATATTTTATCTATGGGTTCTATTTAGTTGCAACCCGATGAGATGAGGGTATTCCATCTCATGCATCATTTAGGCACATGCTAGAAATCACATGCAATGCATAGTTCCATGCCATGCAGGTGCATTAGAAATTGCATGTTGTTGTGATAGATATTGTGCTAGAAAAGCATGCTGTTGTGATAGCTTCTTAGATAGATACCTACTATGTGATAGGGTATTGTTGTATAAACTTGTTTATAGAATGAACACCAAACTTTGGTTGTTGGAGAGTATGGGCCCTAAATAACCGGAATTTGGTGGATCATTGACTTGATTACTGTTTATGACACATATAAGATGCCAAAATTTGATTCGTGGGGAGTATAGGCCCTCACAGATCGGAATTTGAAACTTAGGTGTTGTTTTGCAGTGTTTTCTGGGTTCCGGGGAAGTTTCTGAGGCATACTGTCCGGAATTTCTAGTATACACGCCATGTATTACTGTAGACACATCGTGTATATTCTTCTGTTTGGGAAGAAAAATAAACTTTTTGCGTACACGCCATGTACCCTGAGTACACACCGTGTAGTTTCTACCCGTGTAACAAACCGTGTGGGCGGCGACACGGGGAAGGGAAGAGCTTGGGGCGAACATGGCGTGTACCAGATGTACACGCCGTGTAGTGTTGACCCAGAGACCCGGATGTGTAACTAAAAAACACGGGCCGATGTAGTCGTTTCTTGAACACATCGTGTCAATGAAGAACAGGCCGTGTAGTGTGACCTGGGGACTCAGCTGTGTAACTAAAAACACGGGTCGGGGTAATCCTTTCGATTACACGCCATGTGTATATATATAGAACACTCCGTGTAGGTTGATCCATATATCCGACTGTGTAACTAACAACACAGGTCAACAGAGCTCATCTAGTAAATGCCGTGTACCCATGGGACACATCGTGTAGTCTTGTCTGAGGACAGACCGTGTGGAGTAAGCCATGTGGCTGGGAAACGAGGTGGTGTACATTCCATGTGCGGATGTAACACACCATGTAGTGTTAAGCTAAGTAATCGGCCGTGTCACAAGCGACATGGGCAGTTGGAAATAACACTATACATGCCTTGTAGATGGTATACACACCATGTTGTTTTGTTCAAATGAGAGCTGTGTGGCTTAGCCGTGCAGAAGGACCTTGGCAGGGAAGGGAAGCGAAGTACATGCTGTGTAGTTAGTATACACACCGTGTAGTCTTGTTTTGCACTTTTTGAATGCTTTATTCCTCATGTACCCTTTTGGGCTTCTTCGTTTTTGGTCTTGATAATCTGGAATCTAAGGTGTGTTTTTGACCTTGTAGTGTCATGGTGCCGAGACAACCGCGCGTTGTTCGCCAGGAGAGCAACAACGAGTATACTCTAGAGATGGTGGGACATGGGCTACCAGTTGATCCTCTAGAAGAGCCAGATGCGGCACCAGCTGTTATACCGGACACAGGCGCGGATGCGCAGTTCCGTGAATGCTTTATGCGGTTCATGCAGACCTTTCAGGGAGCACCGCCGGCTGCCACATCTATGGCTGAGCTTACTCGTATATTCTAGCAGCAGCATCCGCCTATGTTTTTCAGGGATGGCGGACCATAGGCTGAAGAGTCTTGGCAGGGGTCGATGCAGACTATTTTCGAGCACCTTGAGATGCCTCCAGGGCGGAGGGATAAACTCACGATGTATATGTTGCGTGATTCCTCCAAGAGGTGGTGGGATGTTACCACTCAGTCAGAGCATCACAAAGACATGGCGTGGGAAGATTTTCAGGAATTCTTCTATGACTTCTTCTTCCCAGAGACGCTGAGGGTAGATAGAGCTCGAGAGTTCATGAATCTGCAGCAGGGCGCTATGTCGGTGATGGACTATTCTGCTCGTTTCACCGAGCTTCCGTGCTTTGCACCCATGCTGGTGGGTGATGAGACACTGAGAGCCAGGCACTTCAAGGATGGTCTTTGTTATGACATCTGGGAACTGGTGAATGTTTTCAGGTTGTCTTCAATACATGATATTGTGAACTAGGCACTGATTACAGAGAGGAACTTGCAGAAAGCTAGTGGTGTGGGCCAGGGTGGTTCAACACCATTTTTTGGTACTATTTCTACTGGTAAAAGGAAGAGACGGATGGAGTTCTCTCAGGGTGGCAGTACCAGCCAGGCAGTTTCATCAGGTGGGCTAGTTAGGTGCTACCAGTGTGGTAAAGAGGGGCACAAGAGACCCAGTGTAGTGCCGAGCTTGCGGCAAGATGGGTTATCTGCAACGCTTTTGCAGGGAGTTTCCACCGATGGATAGTGAGAGGGGTTCTGTGCAGACTCCACATGCGGGAGTAGGACCAGTGGCTTCTTACCAGTCAGGGAACTGGAATATGTCAGGGAGTGGAGGAAGAGATGGTGGTCGTGGCCATGGTAGCCAGACACCAGGATCTCAGAGGCAGTAGGGTGGGATAGCTTAGGGTAGTCAGGCTGTGTCGTAGGGCCGCGACATTGGGTAGGCATATGCAGTGCAACAGACCCAGAAGGACCAGGATCCCGAACCTTCTACTTTCAGAGGTACTATTCTAGTAGCTTCTGTCTTATCTTCAGTACTTTTCGATACGGGTGCTACGCATAGTTTCATATCTGTACCCGTTGTGGAGAGCCTTGGGCTTTGTGTTTCTACTTCTTCTTATTTCATGACACTAGACACTCCGTTGGGGACTAGAATGGCTGGTGTGCGTCAGTGCAAGGAGTTCCCCCTTGAGGTTGGAGGGTGTCACTTCCTTTGGGACCTCTATATCCTAGTGATGACAGCTTATGAAGTCATTCTCGAGATGGACTGGTTGGTTCCCTTTCGAGCCTTTGTAGACTGCTATCATCGTAGGGTGAGTTTCACGTCACCAGAGGGCGGAGAGTTTCTATACAAGGGCGAATGGGATGTTCAGGCGAGTCGAGCTGGACCAGAGCATCGTGGGTGAGGTGGAGTCACAGCCCAGATTGCGAGTTTATATCTGGATTATCAGGGCACTTTTCAGAAGGATTTCCCGCCAGTGGTTGATTGTTTCAAGGATGTCTTCCCAGATGACTTTTCAGGTCTACCTCCAGAGCGTGAGGTGGATTTATCTATTGAGATTTTGCCAGGAGCAACGCTGGTGTCCATTCCTCCTTATAGAATGGCTACAACAGAGTTGCAGGAGCTCAAGAGGCAGTTAGAGGAGTTACAAGCAAAGGGTTTTATCCGACCCAATACTTCTCCTTGGGGTTCGCTAGTCCTATTTGCTAAGAAGGTGAACGGTACCCTCAGACTCTGTGTGGATTATCAAAAGCTGAACTAGTTGACGGTTCAGAACCAATATCCTTTTCCAAGGATTGATGATCTCTTTGATCAACTTTGAGGTGCGTGATTGTTCTCGAAGATTGACTTGAGATCGGGATACCATCAGCTGCGTGTGAGACAATCGGATATCCCACTTACAACTTTTTGGAGTAGATATGGTCTGTACGAATACTTGGTTATGCCGTTCGGACTCACAAACATGCTAGCAGTTTTCATGGATATGATGAATTGTGTGTTACATCCTTATCTAGATTCTTTTGTGGCAGTATTCGTGGACGATATCTTAGTGTACTCTCACACTCGACACGACCATGCCACCCATCTTGAGATCCTATTGAGTACACTGAGAGAGAATAAGATATATGCTAAGCTCTCAAAGTTTCACTTTTGGATGGACCAGATTCACTTCCTGGGTCATATCATCTCAGAGGCAGGAGTTTCAGTAGACCCAAAGAAGGTGAGAGCAATAGTTTACTGGGAGCAGCCTATGAACTTGTTTGAGATACAGATTTTCTTGAGGCTGGATGGTTACTACAGATGTTTCATCCAGGACTTCTCCTACTTAGCAGCACCATTGATGGGTTTGACTAAGAAGGGTGTGAAGTTCATTTGGACAGAAGCTTGTGTGACAGCCTTTCAGGACCTGAAGAGAAGGTTGACATCAGCACCGATCCTGATACTCCCAGAGTAGGGGAAGAGATATACAGTTTACTGTGATGCATTAGGTATTGGGCTGGGAGCAGTGTTGATGCAGGGCGATCGAGTTGTTGCATACGGGTCTTGGAATTTGAGGCCACATGAGAGGAATTACCCGATGCATGACCTCGAGTTGGATTCAGTTGTTCATGCGTTGCGTTGTTGGAGACATTATCTCTTGGGAGAGCATTTTGTGGTTTTCACCAACCAAAAAAGTCTCAAGTATATCTTTAATCAGCGTAACTTGAATCTGAGACAGAAAAGGCGGGTCGAATACCTTCAGTCCTTTGATTTTGAGCTTGCCTATACACCTGGTAAAGGTAATGTAGTAGCTGATGCACTGAGCAGGAAGACTCAGATACATGCCGTGCAGGAGGCCAGTGGTGAGTGGCAGCTCATGAGTTTATTCTCTAAGATGCATTTGGCGGTGCACGATAGTCAAGGACAAACCTATCTTTTATCTTTATCTATGACTTCTACCCTTATAGATAGAGTGAGGATGATGCAACTATCTGATTCAGAAGACCTAGTTCTACAGGAGTCAGTGGAAAGTGAGGACCCTCCTCCTGGATGGATGATAGGTGATGGTGAAGTATTGTGTTTACATGGACGAGTATAGGTTCCAGGGGATATACACTGATGCAGGAGTTTCATGCTTAAGTTTGGGAAGTTCATCCCGGAGTTACCAAGATGTACCGAGACTTGAGACATCAGTAATGGTGGCCGGGTATGAAGAAAGATATGGCTGGTTTTGTTACGAGGTGTTCCACCTATCAGTAGGTGAAGGTGGAGCATCAGAAGCCAGCCGGACTGTTACAGCAGTTACCCATCCCGGAGTGGAAAATGGGACGATGTCGCGAGGGACTTCATGACTGGTTTGCTGAGGTCACCTTGAGGAAATGATGTCGTGTGGGTTTTTGTGGACAGACTCACGAAGGTAGCTCACATTTTACCGATCAAGGATACTTTCAGAGTTGATGAGCTCGAAAGACTGTATATCTGAGAGATCGTACATCTTCATGGGGTCCCTCGTTCTATCGTTTCAGATAGGGACACCCATTTTACGTCTCGTTTCTTGCATAGTTTTCAGAGGGCACTGGGTATATAGGTGTTCTGAGCATAACATACCACCCTCAGACAGATGGCCAGTCAGAGCGTACGATACAGGTTCTTGAGGAAATGCTGCGTGCATGTGTCCTAGACTTTGGGGGATATTGGGAGAAGCATATACCCCTAGTCGAGTTTTCCTAAAACAATAGTTTTCAGGAAACTATTGAGATGGAACCATACGAGTCTTTATACGGTAGGCCATGCCGATCAACTTTGTGCTGGTTAGAGGCAAGTGAGGTAGCTTTACTGGGACCACGTCTCGTGCAGGAGACATCTGAGAAGGTCCAGTTGATTCAGAAGTGGATGGCTACTACACAGTCTTTTCAGAAATCTTATGTTGATCGCCGCAGACAACCCTTGGAGTTCGTGGTCGGGGATCAGGTTTTCTTGGGTGTTTTGACGAGGCTGGGACACAGACGGATCAAGAGACAGGGTAAACTTTCACCGAGGTATGTGGGGCCATTTGAGATTCTGAGGAGAGCCGGGCCGGTTGCTTATCGGTTGTAGTTACCTCAGAGGTACCGGGCCATGCACGACGTATTCCATGTATCTCAGTTGCGCCACTATCATTCAGACCTGTCTCATGTCTTTCAGCCCGAGGAGGTTGATCTTGAGTTAGATGCGTCCTTTTAGGAGCATCCGATTCGTATCATTGATAGGAGCACGAAGGTTCTTCGAGCCTGGTTAGTTCCTCTCGTACGGGTGCTATGGCAGCATGGACGAGTGCAAGACAAAACCTAGGAGCGGGAGACCGATGTACGTGCTCAGTGGCCGGAGTTGTTCACAGATTTATCTTCACCACCCTTGTGAGGGAAATTCAGGGACTAATTTCTTTAAGGGGGGAATTTTGTAAGAACTCAGTTCTTAGTTTTGAGGTACGAGCTTCTTCTTTTCTCTTTTCCTTAAGTGTTTTTGAGAAAATATGGAAAATTGGGAAAAATCCCAAAATTTGGAAAGTACACGTCATGTACTTTGTCCACACGCCGTTTACTTTTGGCAGTGTGGAATGAGTACATAGGAAGTGTGGCTGTATCGACGATGAAGGGTGTAGGAACCAACTACATGTCGTGTAGTGGTCCCTTACACGCCGTTTAGTCAGTCGACAGGAGAATAGTAAGGCTGTAGCTAGCTGTGCGACAGAACACGCTGTGTACTCAAGGAGACATGCCATGTAGTCATGTCGGCAGATGAACAATGCCACGCTAGCGGGAAGCCACCATAGGAACAACTAAAAAATGGGAAATACACACCGTGTACTTGGAAGTACACGTCGTGTACTTGGAAGTACACGTCGTGTACTTTTTTTTTCGCTTAAAATGGGCATTATCCTCCCCTGTTCACAGGGAAGGATTAGAATGGGAAGAGGGAGCTCGGGAGAGGAGGCCGAGGCTTTGGAGATCCGCCGAGCGCATGTTCAGAATCTGTTCCACCTCAGACGATCTCGTTGGAACCGCACGGGTGAGCCCTCCACTCTTCTTTCACCATTCTTGCCGATTCATCCCCTAACGAGAGTTATTTACATTTAAGCAAGAATTATTTCACCTTAGATCTAAGTCGTTCTTGGACGATTTGAGGATCATCATTCTCTTATACCAATCAGGGGCGTTTAAGGTAGGTGGCTTGGTGTTTAAATTTCAACTGTTGTGCATTTTGTGTACCGTTGAGATACGCGCCCATTAATGGGGTGTTGTATGGCTGAGGCCTTGTTGAATTAAATACCTAGAATTGCATAGTTAGTTTAATGAACATGTATAAATATTGTTTGGGATCACTGCTTAGATCCAGGACCACCCCCGGGGTGCGTTCCTCTGTTTAGCCGTTTGTCCAGGATACCCGAGGGTATGCCATGTTCATATTATGCATTACTTTTTCCTTGAGAGGAATTGTATGTAAATTGCATGTTTGTATGTTGGGCATGGCCCAGTTACTTGTTTAGCCTGAGGGCATAGTTATATTAGCCTGAGGGAAATACCTGAGGGAAAGATTCTGTTGACCTGAGGGTTTCATTTCAGTTTGGCCCAAGGGAAAGATTCTATTTCGCCTGAGGGCAATGCCTGAGGGCAAGGTACGTTATATCCTGAGGGCAAGCCTGAGGGCATGGTTTACTATATTAGCCTGAGGGAAAGGTTCTGATTAGCCCGAGGGATTAGTTCTGAGGAACATTTAATGTTATTAAAATGAACTGCTAAAAGAATATTTAAATGGAAATGAAACTGGTAAAAGTTAGTTACTTTTGAGTACTGCTTAGTTTATTGCATTTACTACTGCGCACTGTTGTTTCATGTTTACACACAATTGAGCACATGAATTTGGTGGGTGCCTATTGGGATTTATTTCTCACACCCGGTTTGGGTCATGTCTTCGGCCCAAACAGATTACATTTCTACAGGTGTAGATAAGGGCAAGGGTCCTTATACAGGTACTTGATTGCTACAGAGGAGTAGGGGAGCATGGGACTGGGCTGAGGCTCACGATGCTACTGGCTGTTTTGTTCTGTTTTGTTTTTTTCTGTACTTGTACTGCACTGTATTGTTGTGTAACATGTTCTGGCTGCTTTCTTAGAATTTGAGGCATGTTGCATCATATCTATATATCTGGTTGGTTATATCTACTGCAGCTATTTATTTCAGTTGTGTTTGGTTTACTACTTTCGCTGTTGCTATATGTTTTATTTCATTTCGCTGCGCTACACTTTGACAAATGAGGGCATAGTTTCCCCACTATCAGACCTGGGCCCTCACTGCTAGTCATTAGCCTCTGGAATTTGGGGAAATGCACTTGAGGTCATGTGGCGAACTGGGTTCGAGGCACCCGTTGAGTGGCACCTGGAACCGGGACGTTACAAAATACGTTCACAACCTTATAGAAAACCCATGATTTTAATAATAACACCATGTCATTATTTATGGTTCCCCAACTTGTGAAAAATGAAATTATAAACAAAATTATGCATCACAAAATAATAGCAATTTTATTATTATTTTAATTTATGCCAACTATTTAAATAATTATTTACCATCTTGTAAATAATTATTTTACTACCGAACTAGCCTTGGTCTTCTCGAACTCTACTTCCATTTATTAAACACCTGAATAAATAAATAAATAATTTATTATCTTAAATAAATATTTTATTTAAAAACTAGTAAATAAATATTTATTAAATTTTTAATAAAATAAATAAATATATTTTATCCACAATCCGGTGAATAAATATTTATTTAATTTATACAATCATTTTAACTTAAATAAAAATATTCCAATATCTTGAGAATAATATTTACTCTGTTAAATAAATTCAAATAGAATCTAACTCAGACCACCAAAAACACTTAGTGTGTTCCCCTCTTGGATTCTTTCTCATTGGAATTAAGAGGGCTTGCCTAAAGTCTAAGAGTACTGTCTAGCAACGGGTCAAGGAACCCAAGAGAAAGAACTTAAAGTCACAACAATGAAATCCACATACGAATGCTCACTGTGTATTATAATTCCTTTTTCTGAATATATCATCATGGAGGTTTCATGACAGTGTCATCAACCTTTGTGCTTGATATGTTGTTCTTTGACTACCTGAAATAAACTTGTCATTACACCATGGCCATGGAATTTCGCGCGCTGATTCTATTTCAATCAAAGATCTGAGATATCAACTTCCACAAATGGAAGGGACCAATCCTTCCTTGTCCTATCCATTATTAACGTGCTACTCGTGATGCACTCAACGTACCCTACTTCCCGCCAACTGTCTGTATGACGGTTTTCATCAGTAAATCAAAGTGTGCGAGTCGTGACATGTATTAATGATAATATTAAAGTATAAGGATCATTACACACGCTCATTGATATGAATATCCAATGACACCAAAACATGCATAATTTCCACTGGCAGGTATTTTCTCATAATCTCCCATCTTGTAGATTACCAAGTATGAACTTCATGCGATGAATTCTCATCTGCTTACGAGTACTTGCACCTAACGGTCTGTATACCATGTGTCCCATTATAGTATGTCATCCAACCATAGAACTATATTTAAGAATATTGTCATTGAACTTCAAGGTTCTCATCATAGTGGATAACTTCTATGACCTTGTCAATGTGACAAATACTCTAGGACATTATTACACTATAGTCATGCATAATAGTGAATAATATGTAATAAGATGTTTAATAATTAAATATATTAAATATTTATGTAATAAAAGTACAACCAGTTGGTTATAGGACACCAAATCCAACAGAAACTATCAAACATGGTACATTTATGAGTAACTTTCCCTTTATGTTAAATTTTTCAACCCTTAAAGAATATAAAACTTTGACATAGTGGTAATTGTCAAAAGGGTTAATGAGGGTTAAAACTAAGACACAAGGGTGAAAAAATGACCAAAACATTTCTAAATTTTATCGGATTATAGTATTTAAAATCATCATAATTTTATCTTATAATTATACCAATTTGGATCCATTTTATATTAAAATTAATTTATATTAATGAAATACTTTAAGTAATTCCAAGAGTGCCCCTCACCTCACTTATAAAAGGGACCATCTTCTCCTCTCTTCCTCACACAAATTGATCCATCTATCTTGGAAAAATCCCACCCAATTATATTATAAATTTCCCTAGACATGAATTAGATGTAATGGTTTTATTAAAAGATCATTTTAAGGGTCCTTAAGAAAGTATCTAAAGGAGGCATACCGAAGAAGAGGCAATCATCTTAGCCGACCTTTTTTAATTTATTTATTCTTATACCTAATATAAATATAAATTATTAATCATAAAATAATAACTTAAAAATAATAAATATTATTGAAATGATATTATGATTATGGAACCACCAATATCCAACCTATATTCCACCAAATGGGAAGTGAAAGTATTGCTCATGCGTATGTGTAGACTACCACCTCCATGTAACTAAACAATTCATTTTTAAACACCATATTTATCTAATGGGTATTATAATGGATTTAATGTTTATAAAAGATATTTATGACCTAATTATACATCTATAACTATAATATTATTTCAACCTTTTTACATTCTAATTCGTTGGAAAACGATAACATCCCTCGTGCGTACTTGTGGACTACCACCTCCATGAAGTAATGTGATTTGTTTCTCATTTCCATTTTACTTAGATGGTAATAAGGATAGATTTAGTGGATATATATGATGTAATAATGATTCTGGAAAGGTAAATTATTATTTAACTTTTTTGTTTTATTATTTGAAAACTGAAAACAATATTCATACATACATATAGTCTACCGTCACTATGGATAGTTTAATTCATTTTTCTATATCTACTTTTCATGGATGAATTTATTTATATATATATATAATTAATATATATTATAATTAAATCACTATTAATTTTTTTTGGATATGATTAGACTATGATAAAAGTATAAGGACCAGAACTTCTAAACCAAAACTTACACAAAAAACAAGAAATTTAACACTCAATAACGATTATTTTAATAAATAATTATTAATAAATAGGTGTTGGAATATAATTATTAAATATGGTTATTTTATACAATTATAATAAATTAATTTTTTTTATATGTGAGTTTAAAAGAATATATAAATAAAACTGGATTTGAGGAAAGGGTTTATTTCAGAATCTCATCATTATTCAAGATTATTTATGTTTAAGTATCAGATGAGGAAATTATATTTTATTTCTATATTAAACACAATATATTTTATTATAATTTTGTTATTTATATAAATTAAAACTTTTCCTTCCATTTTCCTCTCTTTAAGTAATAAAGATCCAAAAATATTGTTTTTAAGGAAGACCGAATTTGTTTTTCTACTCGGTCAAGAATCTTTTTCTTACATGTCCATATTTTCCATAAAACGATTTTAATACTATCTATTGATTTATTAAAGCAAATTTTAACCATGTTTTAATTTTTAAAAAATGGTTCAAAAGGAATCTTCTTTTCATTTTTTAATGGCATACTTTTTAATTTTTTCTAAAAATGTCAAACAAATCTTTATTTCAACATACACGGCATGAATAGAATTTTCTATTGTAAAAAACAACCAATGATTTAAATATTCCTTTAGAAGTTTAAAAGGTTATTTTAAAAGAAAACGTTTTTCTCAATATTTAGTATTTTTTTATATTTTAAATAAGTGATTTCAAAGTTAAAAGGGTATTTTACTTAAGAAATTCCATAGTGATCAGTTTAGAGTATTTTCATATATTTCAATATCCTTTGATGAATATTATGATTTACTGGGGTTATACTCTAATGATATTATCCACCATATTTATTTGGATTGTCTATGATCAATTTTAATTGGAAAATTATTGAAATTTCATATGATAGTTCTTCTAATATGGCCTATTAATGATTTTTAAGGAATATTGATCAAGTCATATTATTTATTTATATGATGAATGAATTAGACTTATTAAGTGATGGGTGGGGCCCATATTTAAAAATCCCCTTAATTCATTGATAGGTCTCATGAGACCTAATAATTTGGGTATTTGTATGAGGCCTTACCCATTTATATAATATTTATATGCATGGGGACTTGACTATATTTTTATGATGTCTTAGAATGAGACCTCAATAATAAGTTAAAGATGAATTTCATTAGGAATTCTATCCTTATAGAATTAGTTATTGATGTCCATGTGATTATTTGTAATAGTTATGATATCCATGGAAAATTTTCAAGATCGTGTGAATATTTATATGGCATTATTTGATCATCATTTATCCATACCATATTATTATTCATTCTAAAGTTATTGATTTAATGGCATGTTTTTTTAGTTATTTAACTTTACATATTTATTATTTACTAATGATATCTTCTTCTATATATAACCCTTAATAATAATTTTATCTCACCCTTATTTTATTTTCCTTTCCCTAGAATGTTAGGAAGAGTACTATGAGTGATATGTGATAGACCTATGGGCATTGTTAATTCTCAAAGGGTTACCGAATTTAGAAATTTAAAATAATAAATAGAAAAGTCACTAAACTATAGGGTATTATAGGAAATCCAAGTCCAAATATGAACCCTTGGAGACAAGTTTGTAGAAAATACTATTTTAATAATAAATATATAAACTATTTTGTGAAAGAAATCTAAACTAATTTAATTATATAGATAATGATGGACGTTTTCATGGTAAAGAAAATAGAAAACATTCCCAAAAATTGAAAATCCATGTTCATGATTAATTAAGGCATAATATAATGAATTTAAAAACATGGGTTATCAGAATTGAGTCTAATATAATCCAATGGTCATGGTAAAAAAACATCAAAATAATTAAAATCCCATTTTCTCAATTGTCATGTTATTACATTTCATTTGATGACTGGGTGACTCGAGGCCATGTTTAAACATAGTGGAAAAACCACCTAATGGTTATGGTGAGAGTTATCCACTAATAAATGCATTAATTTTTTCACTCCCTCACCTATTACACAATGGTCATGGATGATGAAACCAAAGAAGAGATTTAAGAAACTAGCTATGAAAAAATAAGACCCAAATGAATTACATTAAAAATTAAATAACTCAATACAATAAATCCCCCTTCACCGCAATTGCATGAAACAAGGTCTACCCCCACATGATAGCCTTGAGGGCGTAGGAAAATAAAAATCCTAGATGCATTAGGGCTTCAATCACTCCTTGGTTTGGTAATGCCTCATCCCTAGTCTCCTAATAATCCACTTAAATTACCTGAGTTCCCTCAATTTATAAGAATAATATGAAATACCATGAGTTGGTGCATTAAATATTCATACTTTTTAGTGATTTAACATCATAAATAGGAAGTTTATGGAATGAAAGGTGTGGCATCAATCTTTTATCTTAAAAATATTAAGACATAAATTTAGTTTAAAATGTAAATTTAGTTTATGATGTAAATTATTCTTTGTGGATTTGAAAAAATCTATGAATATATCTTTTACAACATGTTGGGGTGATGTGAATCTCATTGTAGCTTGGCCTCTATCCCAATTTATGTCATTATTTTTTCTGAGTTTTTTTAGTTCTTATCTAGTCTAATACAGCTTCAAAATTCTAGTACTGCGCTAAGACTCTTCATGTCATAGCTCAAAGTGTCATCAGATTACAAAATTCATCTAGTTTTTATCCATTTTTCAAATATTTATTTCATCCTACCAAAACTCATAAAAAAATAAAATAATACAAATATTAGAAATAATATAAATTAAATTATAGAAATTAGTTTATTAAAATATCACAAAATATATACATGAAATATACATATCAATATACAAGGAAATACTAGAGATAGAATAATGATGTTCTTATAGAAAACACTTTGTTATATTTTATGTGTTAAAATATATGTGAGATTTAAGTATGTATCTATTTTACTAAGACTACTAAACTATTTGGTCCTTTGCGATGTGACCTATTGTATCCGATGAAAATGTAATAAAGTGACAACTAACTATAGGCTACTGGTCTTGGGGTCTTTATAGTTGGTATTAGATAAATTTTTATAGAAGCATCAGGAACTAGATTTAGGAAAAAATATATTAAGTAACATAACCATATGATAAACTTTGAGAATATTTCTAATTGTATTATAATATAATAATGGTTTTTGAAAGGTAGATATTATGTGTTTTTCCCTAGAAATACATCCATTTATGGATATTATAAGTGGATATGATTTTTTCATATATTTATCTAGGGGTAATAACCCTAAAAATAGTTGTTTGAATATATCTCATCTATCATTATGATGCATGGTGATTGTGACCTTACTACTAACTAGGTTTGAAACTCTCAAAAAATATGCTTTGGTTAATATAAATTTTATTTATGAACCATTATGATGACTGAGAGAATAAAACATATGGAAAACTGTGATATTCTATAGTGATATGGGATAAACCAAAAGTATATTGTGTTAATAAGTCTAAGTTTATCATAAGTTTAAAGTCATAGATATTGATTTTAGGTTTTATGTGATGGGATTTTATTACAATTAAAGATATTTTGGGAGATATTTATGGTAATACAACCATTTTGTTTAATATATGTTTTAGTGAGATGGTTATTTGAGGAATAATTCTTCTATATTTTTTGGTAAAAATTTTAAAGTTATTTATAAACTTTAGGGTTAATATGATCATTGTTGTTAAGGTAATAATAGTCAATTAATATTATATTATTTTTTTGAAAAAAAGCTCTATAAAAAACCACAGTTGTTTAAAAATGATTTGAGGACTAATGTTATTTTTGAGGATTTTCATCGTATTTTTGGGAATGTTATAGGAATTATATTAATATAGTTCTCTAAAAAATACAACTCGTAGGCCAGGCGACAACTCGTTGTATCTGGCAAGGTCATGGGTATTAAACCCATAACTAAAAGGTGATGGGGGTGCATTACATACCACTGGCCTATTTGATGTCTTGGTTAACATGAAATTATTATTTTTTACTTAAAATATTTAATGAAAAAAGTTTAATTTTATTTTTCTCATCATATTATAGGATCAAATATTTTTGAATTTTTTGTATTTTAAGGTGATTAATGATATTTCAAGAGATGTTTTATTGGTATGAGGTATATATATCCTTAAAGTTAATGTAAAAGATTATTTTGGAATAATAATATTACATTTTTGGTGGTGTAAGATGAAGGGTATGAGATAAATTTTTAGGTTAAAACTTTCTTTAATGTTGGGGTTATTGAGGTTATTTGGGATATAAGGTTATTTATTGATATACGTTAAACCTTTGGTTTTATTATTGAATTTTAGATATTAATGTATTGTTTCTTAATATAAATGTTTTTTAATTTTGGGTATTATCTTATATTATAATAACCATTTTTTAGTAAATATAAGAGTAATAGATAGTTATTATTTTTTGGATTCTATGATCTGTTAGAAGTTTATTTTAGTGCTCCAGGAATGAAAAATTCATCTTAAATACTTATCATTAGGATAAAAATATGATATTATAGTGGGAATGGATTTAAAAAAATAAATTATTCTTTTCAATTAAGTATATTTTCTAATATTCTTAAAAATTCCTCAACTCTAGGAAAGAGATCCTAAAATAAAAATGTGATCCTTTTACCTACATCTTCGATGAATTGATGTTATTTTCACCCCTCACTAATTTATGTTTTTGTATTTTTTAAATTTCTCATTACCATGTTCTATATCAACATATATTAGTACTTGCATGTAATTTTTACCCTCCATGTTTATAATATAACTTCCCACCTATGTTATCCTTATTTGGTAACCTGATTATGTGTTATTACAGGTATCCTTTATGTTTCCCATATTCTCTTTCTAAAATAAGTTTTATTATCTCTTTGTACGATGCAGGTTTGAAACAAAGTTCTATTAAAATATTGAACTTTTGATGACTGAGATAAAATTATGATGTTGAAATTTATTTAATGGGGGTAGAATATAAAAGCCTGAAATTTAGAATACTATGCTGGATAACTTTATAAATAAGTAACATTGAGATTTAAGAGAACCATGATATAATATTAAAATATTATTATTTAATGTGATAGTTATCTCCTCACCGTTGGATTTTAGGGTATGAATATGATTAAAAAAATAATGAAAAATATGTATAATTTTTTTATATAATGTTTTTATTAATAATAAGTAATTACTCAATTTTCAGTAACGTTATTTTATAATTATAAAAAAATTATTCAAAAAATGTTTTTATTAAATTTAGTAAATAAATATTAAAATAAATTTATTCATCATTCTGAAATTTAATCTTGAAAAATAGATTCTATATTTTGGAATCATGAGGTCCTAATTTGGTAAATAATTAACTTTAATATTTTGGTCATTATGAATAGTAACCATAGTAATTTTTTGTTACCAAACTAAATATAAATCAGTTAATTATGTTTAAAATTAATATGATAATCCAAGATATCCATCAGTATGAGAGGGAATCCGACCAGCCAATCAATCATGGAAAATTTGAAATCTCCTTTAGCGCAGGGGTGCCCCTTTCCAAGAGAGATGAACTATGTGCATCTGCAGGCATCCATATAGTTGAAAAACACCAGAAGTATCTCAGGCTACCCAAGGTGATTGTCCGGTCCAAAAAAGAAATCTTCGCATCTCTAGTGGACAGGATTGAAAAAAAATTCAAGGCTGGATCCCGAAAAGAATTTCTAAATATGGAAAAGAGACCCTCATTAAAGATGTCATACAGTCTATCTATAGCTATTTTATGTCCCTGTTTAAGCTCCTGGAGGCCATCATCGACCAGATCTATTCACACACTGCTAACTTCTATTAGGGAAAGAATTATGGAAGGAATAGAACCCACTAGATGGCCTGGGAGAAACTCTGCAAACTTAAAACAGAGGGAGGAATGGGTTTCTGAAACCTTGTTTTTTTCAATGACACACTGTTTTCCAAGCAAGGATGGCACTTTATTAACCATCCATCATCCCTCTATGTGCGGGTTCTTCGTGCAAAGTACTTTCCCCACACAGAATTTCTTATTTACTCTCTTGTCCATCACCCGTGCTTCCTCTGGAGAAGAATTTGGGGGGCTCGAAATCTTCTGGAAAAGGGTTAGGCTAGAGGATTGGGACTGGCTCATCTTTCAATATCTGGACTGATCCCTGGATGATCGATAAGGAAGGAATGCAGGCTACATCCCCCACGCAACCAAGTCTTGAAGATGCCACTATCAGCTACCTCCTTTCTAACCAGGGACTGGGGTGGTGCCTGGAAAATATCCATGAATGTTTTAATGAAAGAGACCAAAGAATTATCCTAAGCATTCCCTGGGTTTCGGACGTAGGCCGAAACCATATCTTCTAGATCAATGACATATCAGGAGAGTATATGGTGAGATCTGGGTATAGATTCTCTCTTGGAAACCACTCAGTCACCCGAGTGGAGGGACCATGGAAATTGATTTGGACGCTCGACGTCCCCTAAAAAATACGCCAATTTTGGTGGTAGGTGTGCACGGGTACCCTCCCAACCATGAGCCTTCTTGTTTACCGACATATGGCCAGTGTCGTTTTCTACCCTTTCTACCCTCATATTCCAGAAACCCCTTTGCACGCCATCATTCACTGTCCGGGAGCTAGGGAAATTTGGAATAAATGGGGTCTGACTCTAGGCGCACCACTGGTCATGGTCTCCAACCTACCCGTTATTCTGATGCGTTGGTGCTCCTCTCTCTCACCAGCTAACGCAGGCTCACTTTTCACCCTGGCCTGGATCATTCGGGTTCGGCATAATGAAGCTATTTTTTATCACGTTTATAAACCTTCCAATTTATAGATTGAACGAGCCACCACATGGATTGAGGGTTGGAAAGACCACAATGGACATTATACGCCAGGTGTTACCCCCTCCTTTTCCTCTCATTGGAATTCTACAACAAAAGGGACTCTTAATATTAACATGGATGCATCTCTCCCTAAGGATAGGCTCATTTCCCTTGGTCTCCTGGCCCGAAATCATATGGGGAAAATCATTGCGGCAAAATACGAACCACATCATGCATTATGGGAACCTGTAGTTGCTGAGGCCACTGCCATCCTTGCTGGTATGATGCTCGTTATTGACCAGGGTTGGGTTGATATGAACATTGAGTTTGACTTCCTCACCGCAATCGATGCTATTAATCATCACGACGGCGGACTCCAGTCATTTCGCCACATCATCAGGAGAATTCTCTCACTTCGCAATGCTTCTCATTATGCACCTTATCCTTCACCTAAAGGGAAGGAAATAATGAGGCCCATCAACTGGTGGCCTCAGCACCATTTAATGCCAACCAGCTCTGGATGGACAATTTTCCTTCATGTCTTTGTACTTGTACGTCTGTTGACCTTCGTCATTAATGATATTCATCTTTATTCAAAAAAAAAGTAAAAAATATCACTCGGTTTCTTTTAATATATATAATATTTTGTGACAGGGATAAAAAAAACTTATGTTCAATTAAAAATTATTATTTTAAGAAAGATTTATTTTTTTCATGGTAATTTATTTTTAATTTTTGGTTTTGATATAATTTCCTTAAATGTTTATACAATTCTAACATGTTGCCTTTTCATGGAGTAAAAAAAATATTCAAATGATTTTAAAAACTCTTAAGTAATATTTTTTTGGAGAGTTAAAGTTTCCCATGAATTTATAAGATAAATATAGCGTATTAGATATTTTTAAAGGGTTTTATTTTAATTACATTAATTTCATGTTGTTTTCAACGTCAAATTATGTGAATAGTTCTTAAAATGACTTTAATAGTATTATATATTAAATATATTTTATTAAATTATTTAAAAATTATAAACATATTTAAAGTGGACAATTATGATGAAAAATGGTCTAAAATTTAATTATTTGTCAACTAATGATCCAATTTTATCCTTATAAGAAAAATTATAAACCTTTAATATTGAGAAAGTCATTTCAACGGTCATAATTAAAACCGGTTAACCAAGGGGCTAAACAAACATATAATGTTTAAAATGATATATAAACCTATAAAAATGTTATTGGATGATTATGTTACGACCATATATTCCTTATAATCAAAGATATGTTATTTTGAACCTTTTTACATGAGTTAGACACATATTATATTATAATATTTCATGTATTTCAAAAAATGCATTAATGGTATTTTATAATAAATAATATTTTATTAAATGATTTAAAATTAATAAAAATACTATATTTATAAAGGTTAATGGTATATGGTTTAAAATTTCAAACATGGTCCATTTATGATTCAATTTTCTTTTTATAGTAACATTCTTAACCCTTAAAAAGTAAAAAACTTTGATATTGTGGAAATTGTCAAAAGAATTAACATGGGGTTAAAACTAAGATATAAGGGTGAAAACATAACAAAAAATTGTCTAAATTTTATTTTGTTAAAGTATTTAGACTCATCCTTATCATATATTATAATCATACCAATTTGGATCTATTTTTTCATGAAAATTAATTTATATTAATTTAATACTTTATGTAATTCTAAGAGTGCCCCTCTCCTCATATATAAAATGTCACCTCTTCACCTATCTTCACTACACCCTTTGAGCCATATAGCTCAACCAACCTTTAATAATTATCTTATAAACTTTCTTATCCATTAATTATAGGTTTTCTTCTTCTTAAAATACCTTTAAAATGGTCCTTAAGAAAGGATCTAAAGGAGGCCTGCCAAAGAAGAGGTAATCATCTTACTCGACCTCTTTCAATTTATTTCTTCTTATACCTCCTATAAATTTGTGGTATTAATCATAAAATAATAACTTAATAATACTAAATAAAATTAAATTTTATTATGATTATTTAATCACAAATGTACACCAACTATTCCATCAAATGGGAAGTGAAAGTATCACTCGTGCGCACGTGTAGACTATCGCCTCCACATAGAGATACAATTCATTATTCAAAACCATCATTAATGGATGGTTATTATTATAGATCTATTTTTTATACATATTATTTATGACATAATTATGATTATATAATTATAATATAATATATACCTTTTTACCTTCCACTTTATTGGAAAACAATAATGTCACTTTTGCGTACGTCAAGAATACCACATCCACGAAGCGATGTGACTTGTTTTACATTTCCATTTTAATTGGATGGGAATATGGATATCTTTAATATATATATATATATATATGATATAATAATTATTTTGAAAATATTAATTATTATTTTACTTTTTTTTCATCCGTCAAAAAATGAAAAAAATGTTCATGCGTACATACGGCTTACCGTCTCCATGAATGATGTAATTCATTTTTCAATATCTACCTTTTCTGGATGAATATATCTATATATCTATATAATTAATATATATGATAATTAAATCATGATTAAAATTATGTAGATAAGGGTACCATGATAAATGTATATGAACCTAAACTGTTGAATAGATACTTACATGAAAAATGATATGGTTAAAACTCAGTAACAATGCTTTTAATATAGAATTATTAATAAATGGGTGTTGAATTGTGATAATTAGATCATATATGATATGGTAATTTTTTATGTAGTTCTATAATAGAATTATGAAAAATTTAATCTTATTATTTATGAGTTTAAAATCATATACAAAGAAATTTGAACTTGTGTTAGGAGTTTATTTCACAATCTCATCATTATTCAAGATTATTTATGTTCAAGTAATAATTAGGTCGAATTATTTGATATTTATATATTAAACCTAATATATCTTATTCTCATATGTTTATTTTTGTAAATTAAAAGTTTTACTTTCATTTTATTCTCTTTAAGTACTCAAGATACCAAAATAATGTTTTTAAGGAAGACTGACTTTGTTTTTATGATAGGTTGGGAATTTCTTTTTCCACGTACATATTTTCCTTAAAATATTTTAAATAATTTTTTTACTATTCTATAATTATTTATTAATGAAATATTTACCCATTTTTGAATTTTTTAAAAATAGTTCGAAAGGAATCTTCTAATTGTTTTATGAAATGATGTACTTTTTATTTTTTTACCAAAAATGTGAAAGGAATCATTGCTTTAACGTACATATCATGAAAATAATTTCCCAACATCATGAAATCCCAATGCTTTAAATACTACTTTACAAGTTCCAAAATTTATTTTCAAAGAAAATATTTTCCTTAATATTTAGGAAATTTTTATATTTTAAATAAGTGATTTCAAATTAAAAAGTGTATTTTCCTCAAGAAAATTTCTAGTGATCTTTTTTAAAGTATTTTCATCTATATCAATATATTTTGTAGAATATTATACTTTACTAAGGTTATAATATAATGATATCATCCAATATATTTCTTGATATGGTTTATGATCAGTTTAACTAAGGAAAGTATTGACATTCTATAAGCTAGTTCTTCCAATATATATAGTTATTGATTTTTAAGGCATGTTGATTAATTTTTATTATTTATTCATATGATGAATTCATTATACTTATTAAGTGATGTTTTTGGCCTAGAATTACATATCCCTTCGATTCATTGATAGGTATCATGAGACAAAATAGGTTGGGTATTTGGAAAAGTCCTTACCCATTTATATAATATGTTCAAAAACAAGACCATGATGGTATATTTATGATGTATTTTCATGAGGCCTCGACTATAAGTTTAAGATGATTGGCATTATGAATTCCATAATTATGAAATAAGTTAATTATGTTCATGTTATTATTTTTAATATTTATGATATCCATGTATATGTTTCAAGATCATGTAATTATTTGATCATCAATTATTCCTAACATATTATTATTCATTCTCAAGTTATTGATTAAATGGAATGTGTTTTCAGTTATTTACCTTTCCATATTGATTATACCTTATTTATTCATGATATATTTCATGGTACATAACTATTATAGATAATTTTATCTCACCCTTATTTTTTTTTATTTTCCCCAATATATTAAGAAGTGTACTATGAATTATAATCAAGGATATTATAGAGATGGAATAATTATGTTTTCAAAAAAAATACTCCATTGTATTTTATATTTTCAAATGTATTTGAGATTCAAGTATTATCTAGTTTATGAAGACTACTAAGATATTAGGTAATTTAGGATGTTATTTCTTATTTCTATTTTCAATTTAATAAATTAACCGACAACTCTAGTCTTCCAGGGTTGGTGTCTTTACACTTAACCCCCTTTACAAAGGATATAATCTAAGAAGTGAGGTATAAATTTCTAACCGCCCCTTTTTCATTTCTATTTCTTTTTGTGAACTTATTCTTCCTCAATTTCCATTAAATCGCATTGAAATGGTAAAATATGTATAATTATTATACTTTTATGTTATTATAATTCTGGTAAAATCATTAACCACATTTCCCTTTTCATTTAATAAAACCAAAAAGTAAATCATGCGTACATGCAGACTACCGCCTCCATGAAGAAACATATTCCATTTTGCTTCACAACATAACCTGGATGGTCAAAAGGGGTAATTAACTAAATAATTATGATATATATCATATTTAAGTTCCTTAAATTATAAATCATGTTACTTATTTCTTCCTCCCTTTAAAAATTTAAATCATCATCTATGCATACGTGCAGACTACCACCTCCAGGTAACGATGCATTTTGTTTTTCACCGTCACCTTCATGTCTGGTTTTAGATTATATTTGATAAGTATATATGGTATATTTAAGTAATATATATCATAAATATGTTTCTTTATGTATACCACCAAAATTAATAATTTTTATAAGGTAATCCATCGATATCGGTAAAAAAACCCCAAACTAGTTCAATAATGCTTTTGTCTTTACGGAACATGACTAAAATTCTCATGTGATGGAATTATAATATTATAGTTCTTTATAAAACATAAATTCTCATACCTTAAATGGGTTTTTAATGATAAAATTTTGAATCATATGGAAGATCAATGACACTTTTTTGAACCTAGTTAAAAACGATCAAGATTGTTAACACCAAATGTTGAAAAGAGATTATCAAAATCTAATACATAAAAAGAGTTTTCATTAATTAAGTGTATAAATAATATATATATGAATAAGGTTTTGAAATATTTAATTAATATATTTATCTTTATGTTACATGAGTATAAATAAGCTCTGTGGAAATCAAGGTTAAAGGTAAGGGACTTAGTGACTCAAACTTCTTCCTTTGAGTTATAAAATTTATTATTGAACTATGTTCTTCTAATACTTTCCATTTTTAATGATTTTAACTCATTTTTTATATGTAAAATGGTGTTTTTATCTAAATAAATTTCCATAAAGAGTTTTATTTTCACTTTTTTAAAGGAAAATGAGTCTTTTTAAAAAGAGTCTCATAACTATGAATTTTATAAGGATGAATACAAAATATTTTCAGGAAATATGTTTTCATGTTTCAGTTTTCATTTTACTATTTATATTCAAAATTATATATCTCTAATGGATTTATTTTTCATGTTTTACCATGTATTTTTATTTTATTATGTTATTATTTTGGGTGATCAAGTTTTTTGTATCAAATGATTTAATTCATGATGTTATTTTATACAATTTGGATGTTTTATGAAACCCATTTTATTTCCATGGGTTCTTTAACAAAAGTGAATGATTTATATTTAGATTTTTTATAAAACCCATTTTATTTTATGTGTTATTTATTAAAGTAGATTTTTTTTCAAATTGGATTTTTTATTAAACCCATTTTTATTTCCATGGGTTCTTTATGATGTTAAAACTGAGTGATTTTTATGTGGCACGTATAAGTATGGAAGAATGATGGGTGGGGTCCTATATAACCCTAAAATTAATTTATTAAGAGTTTATATCTCATGAGATAGGTATTCAAGAGTAAATTTTCGTTTCTTGTAAGTATGGGAACTAATGGTGTGGCTCGTGAAAATAGTGTTTCCCTATGCTAATGTGTGTTCCATAGTTAAAGGATGTTACTTGTTATGATATTAAGATCTCATATTCAAGATTTCTATTAAATGTTTCTAATCCATGCTATAACTATTATTATAATATATTTATCAATTGTGGATTTAATTTCTTATTCTATGAACTTTGAAGAAAACTTATGTCCTATTATTATCACTCATGGTGTTATGATATTTACCTCATGCTTCTTTTTTTCACCTACAGTTATGAAATCATCCTTGATGAAATGTTTATTTATCCCTTTTTGATCATTTGAGCTCAACCATTTCTTATAGTTTCATTCTCTATGTTTTGAGGAATAGTATTACAAATTAGATGTCTAAAATATGGTCTAATATGGTGCCTTTAAGGAGAAATGAAGATGAGTTTTGTAAAATAAGCTTATTTTGTATCATGTCTCCAAAGACACAGAAACTACCGGTTCTTGGAATATTATTATTTATGGAATTTAATGTTTAAATAATGTAAAATATATAAAATAAAGTCATTTTTGTCTAGGGTAACTATACAAATAGTGTCATGTAAAATTTGATTCCATTATTTTTTCTTATGGTTTTTGACATAATAATGTTGATAAGTGCATCTACTCAAAGTTTACAAGAGACTATAAAGTTTGGTTTTATATCTATATAAATGATTTATTAATTTTTGGAACTAATATGATTGGTACAAGTGATACCAAAGCATATCTTTATTTTATGTTTAAGATAAAGGATCTTGGAGTAGTTAATACTATTATAGGAATCAAAATTGGGAAACATATTAGGGATATTCATTAAGTTAGTCTCATTATATAGGTAAAATATTAAATAAATTTAATCATCTTGGTTTTATAGATTCAAATACTTAATTTGACTCAAGTGACCTGTTGCTTTCTAATATAGGAAGAGCTTTAGCACAACTTGAATATGATAGTAAAATTGGATCTCTTATGTACAAAAATCATTGAACATGGACTGATATTTATTTCTCACTGTGTAAACTGAGTATATATAATTGTAATCTATGTATAGACTATTGGAAGTGTGTGTCTGAAGTCTTTGGAAACTTGATGAAGAACAAAGATCTCAGTTTAGTTTAAAATGGTTAAATGACTATATTACAAGGATACACCTATTCAAGATGGATTACAAATATGGGAGATAATAAATCCACATATAGTTAGTTATTTTATCCTATAAGAGGTGTTGTTTGTTAGAAGAGAAAGAAATAAACATGCATTTCACATTTCACTATAGAGTCAAAATTTATTACCTTAGTAGTATGTGGGAAAGAGGTAAAGTGGATTAGTAATATATTATTAGATAATAATTTGTGTATTAATCTAACATCCTCTATTTCTATTCATTGTGATAGTGAAGCAACACTATCATGAGAAAATATTTGCATGTATAATGGAATATTTAGACATGTCATCATAAGACATGATTATGTGAGGAATTCTCTACAAAATTATACCATAATAATTATATATATAAAATATTGTAAGAATATAGTTTATCATTTTATAAAATCTCTATTGAGTGAGATAATATAATTGAATAATTGAGAAATGGGTCTTATACCCAAAATAATAATCATTTGGTAATTATAATAAGACACTCTTATTTTATTGAACCTAATTAAGTGTTTAATGAGTAAAAATATTTATCATAATTATTGTTGATATTAGTATTTTACCCTCAATATTTTATACCAATATCACATATTTTGTTTGAGGTTTAGTTTTAGATCTTTAATAAACATAAATATTCATTGATGAATTATGTTTTAATAAAAATAGAGGCACAATATAAGGTTTCACATATGTGAACTTAGAAGTGGCTCCACTTCTTACAGAAGTTTATGTGTTTGGATTCTGATAGAGTTCAGGAAATTATCAAAGCATATGGTCATAATAGTGATACAAATTTGTGATGCTATAATGAATTTAAAATTTTTATAAGTGTGATTCCTCTTGTGGTGTCCTAGAAATTTTTGGTTTAGTGATTATACAACTTCAAATCTAACAGCACTTTTAGATTTTTACCTTAAGTGCATATTTAAATTAAAATATATATTTATTATATATAATACATTTTTTAGAATTTTAGAGATTTAAGTATCATGTATAATATTGATCAAAAGTGGAGAAATGTTATAAATTATATAAATATATATAGTGTTTTTATTAATATTATAAATTTAAATTAATTAATTTGGATGTGAAAATTTTCAGACCTTGGGATCAAATTAATTAATTTGGGATGTGTTTATTGGAATTAAATTATTTAATTTATAATGTAAATAATTATGACCATTGGAATTAAATTAATTAATTTAGGATGTAAAATTTTGGACTATAAAAGGGTGTGAATATTCATTCTAAGAGTATTGGTCTTTAAATTAGCTTGGAAATCCTCTCTTTTGTAATCTCTAGAAAATAATTTCCCCACATCATAGTGAATAAACTTTCTGACTTTCTATCATTATTGATTCTTTAGTATTTTATATAATCCTCAAGGTAATCTGAATTTTACACTAATAGCTCAGTGTGGGATGGATTAAAACCTTAAATATTGTGTGATATCATGACTTGGAATAGAACTATATTCCTCCTCTTTTTTTAACATCTACTTCTTGATTTAGGCCCCTAATTAATCTCCAGGACTAGTATGTCTTTTCTCTCTGCACTTTCTGAGTCTCCTATAGCACTATCCAAGTCATGTTTATCTCCTTTTATTTATGTCTCTCATGTTGAATTATTATTATAATATATATTAATATTAGTATTATATATGTTAATATTATTGTTATGATATATGTTAATATTAATATATTATAATATATGTTAAAAAATTGATGTTATTTAAAAATGTAACCCTTTAATAAAATTTTATAATATATATAATAGAATATTATATATATATATATTACAATTAGTTATGAGAATGGGATAAATATAAAAAAACAACGCACACATCTAGGGTGGCTCAAACCTTAGACCCCCCCCTACACCACAAGAGTAAAACCACTAGGTTGTACCCCATGTGGATTTAGACACACACACACACACATTAATATATCTTAATATATATAATTTTATTAAAATATATGTGCTAACAGTATTATATTATAATATATATTAAAAAAATTATGTTATTTAAAAATGTATGTTTTTAATAAAATTTCATAATATATTTATAATAATATGTTGATATTATTATAATACATATTTTATTATATATTTTATTATAACACATGTTAATAAATGTTATTATAAATATGTTAATATATGTTAATATATATTATTGTAATATTATATTAATATATATTAATATATCTTATTATATATATATTAATTTAATATATATCAATATATATTATTTTAATATTATAATATAAGTTAATATTGTTATAATATTATATTAATATATATATCTTAATCTATTAATATATATGATTGTTGACGCTCCTTTTGTCACAGAATCTAAAGATCAGAAAAGGGAATATCTGAGCTCAAAGTGATTCGTCCTTTGAAGAAACATCAAAAATCGACAAAGGGATGAACAAGGAGAACATTGCCCATAGGTCGCGCAAGTTCCCTCCTGGTCGCGCAAGTACACTTGCGCGCCGCCTAGTGGTCGTTCAAGTACTTGCGCGACGCCTTATGGTCGTACAGGTGACTTGCGAGACCTAATTGGTAACCGCCCGGTAACCGCCCGGGGTCTTCTTTTGCCTATAAATAGACCCTGTGGGCCCCCCATTCGGGAGGATCTTTTTTCAGAAACTCGGATTGAAGCTCCCGATGCCCAAGTCTCTTCTCAAAGCTTCTGGAACACTTCTAAGGTAATTTCTTACCTAGAACGGAAGATCTAAAGAGAAGAAGGAAGGCCTAAGTGTTGAAACTTATCAAACACTTGCGCGCCGACTTATTTCCTTCAATATAACTTGCGCGTCCCTTTTCTGGAAGAACCTCGAGAACATTCTAAAGGGTTTAAAAAAGAGTCTCTCAAGTATTTCATTGCTGGTTGAAAATTGCACAAGTACACTATGTATCGCGCAGGTATACCTGCGCGACCAACACTTGCGCGCCCACGGAAGACTTGCGCGCCTTGCAAGACTTGCGCGCCCCTATCTTTTTGGGTGCCCATCTTGCCCATTTTTACCCCTCTTAAGCCATTTCACCTTTCCTTTTCAAGATTCAGTCTTCAAGACACTCTTCAAAGCCATTTATGGCATGATTTCTTGATTTGAATTTCTTATCTGAAAGGAATTCTATGGAATCTCTCTCAAAGTCTAGTGATTTAAATATCCTTATGTCACTAAAATACGGAGAGTTCATTCATTCAACCTCATCCTTTAAGATGAGAGAATCTTAACCTGGGTCTCCTTTTCAGGAATAATCCCCAGTTATAAAACCTTTAAAATGGGCATCTTTCTCAGGAGTAAGCCCCAAATTCTTAAAGTTCCCAATCTTGGGAATCCTCCTCAGGAGTAAGCCCCAATCAAGTCCTTTAATCTTGGGAATCTTTCTTAAGAATAAGCCCCAACCTCAAATATGGGCATCCTCCTCAGGAGTAAGCCCCAAACCTTAATCCCTAACATGGGCCTCCTTTTTCAGGAATAAGACTCAGTCATAACCTTGGGCTTCCTTTTAAAGAATAAGCCCCAAGTCTCCTAACCTGAGTCTCCTTTTTCAGGAATAAGACTCAGTCATAATTTTGGGCTTCCTTTTCAGGAGTAAGCCCCAAGTCCCTTAACCTTGGGTCTCCTTTTTATGAATAAGCCCCAAGTTCCCTTAAATTTCTCTTAACCAGTCATAATTTACCTTTGATTTGGGTTTCCTTTTCAGGAGTAAAACCCAATCATAAATCCCCTCCTAACTTGGGCATCCTCCTTAGGAGTAAGCCCCGAGATTAGAGTATTCAAATCTCCATGAAGCACATATAACTTTATGGACCCTGTTCATGGATTTTCTCCCTAAAAGTAAATCCTAAACCTTCATCTATCTGGGCAGTCATCCATACATAAGCCCCAAACAAATTCTTATGATTTCACCTTTCATGGCACAATAGTCTAAATTTTACCAATACCTCTTGTTTCTCACACCGAGCATGACTCACGTGAGCTTAGAGTGTAAAAGTAATTATGACATTCATCTTTGAGCCATCAATCATAAACATCATACTCCATTACTCGAACTACGTGGGTTCTGATTCCTTTTCCAAAACAAAGGATACATAGGTAGCCCATTTATGGGTTCGATCCCAACTTTGAAATAACCTCTGTCCTTCTGAATGACGATAAACTTCAAGTTCCCCACTGAGTGGCTTTAAAACCAGCCTGGTCATCATAATGACCAAGAGACTTTTATATAAATGTTTTTAAGGATACCATTGACCAAGAATCTCTAAACAGATATAGATGATTCTCTATTGATGAAGAACCTCGAATACATATAAAAGATTCTCTAAATTTCTTTCATATTTAATCATTGATTGTTAAAACTAAAGGAAAGCTCATTTTATACTTAGTAATGTAATAAGGATTCACGAACATAACTTAAATCTATAAAGAGAGTCCCGGAGTAGATAATAATTCCCCTCAAAAAGGTGTGATGAGTCCGACCTCCCATCCTCTCGACCAATGCAAATTCCTAAGCCTCATTAGTCCACAAGCTAATGAGCGCCTACCTTTGGAAATTAGGTCCAAACGGATGTGGAATCATTGGATGTTTCCGGTTCTACGAACAAACCCGTTAGAAACCGATCGGAACGTTTGAATCTCCCGTCCAGGAGGTCATCCCCGGATTCCGTGCGAAAAAAAATGGTGAACCCGACGTGAATCCTTAACCAAGTTAAAGTGATGTTCTTCTTATTTGTTAGGCCCCTTGGGCCAACAAAGCAATCATTGACATGTGCTCTTCCAAAATATGCAGTGGCCGGATTCATCTTGATTATGTCTGTTACATGGAACAAGCACTCTTTTCTCAAGATCTTCTGCAAAATGGATTTCCTTAAATTCACCCCTGTGAATACTGCTGCTGTGAACACCTCTACTGTGAGGTCTGCTGCTGTGAAAACCAATGCTGCTACTCCTGCTGGAACGTCATCCGCCCTGAGGATGACATCACCAACTCAGCGTCTTCAACGCTGGGTTTCTAATGCACTGGTTAAGGAGTACCGTCGCAACGGTACTATCCCAACTCTGGAGGCCGCTCGTCAAGCCCTCAAAGTTAACAACTCTACCTGGTCGTCCGGACAACGGCGACCAGCAATCAAGAAGCAAGCGGTGCTGACTACTGTCTCCAACCGTTTCGGGTCGTTATCCCCGGAACGAAATTTCCATTCACTCCCTTACTCTGACGAAGTGAATGAGCAGGTCCTGCAGGACCTTAATTCAAAAAGATAGGATTCCTTCTCAAGGGCTCCCATCAACAATTGCCGCCAGACTCGTGCGGTAGTGCGCCCTCAACATGATGAGGGTACCGACTCCAGGCATTCAGCTCAGGTTCCTCGAACCCGAGCAGGCAAGTTGAACCGCCAGAGACGGAATCCGGTTAACAATAGGTAGGTTGTCATCCCTGCCATCTCCGGAGAAGTCCACCAACCTAACTTGGTGGCAAACAACGAGCAAGCATACACACCTGTTCGTTTTAATTCCGCTGTCCAGCAGACTCGTCTGGCAGCATCAAGCCTATCCCGCCAGGCAATTCCGGCGGAGTACCATAGGCAGGAACATACACCTACTTATACATCACCAGTTAGTCAGCAGGCTCGTCTGACTACATATGATGGATCTCGTCAACCGCATTTGGCGAAGTGTAATCAGCAGGCACATACACCTGCTAAAACTAATCAGGCCTACCAACAGTCTCGCTTGGTAGCACCCAGAGAAGTCAGTCGGAAAGTCCCGATGAAAAACAGGAGGCAGACTCAACTCTCTGCCTCCACACTTGAGTACTGTCAGGATTCACTGACAGGAAAAGGAGGACAGGAGCAGGCACATACACCTACTCCAAGCCCGGAATGGACGTATATCCCCGTTCCGGCGGCTGAAGTCACCAAACATATTTTGTCAATGGTGAAAGAGCAGAAGCAAATTCCTGCTCATATTCTGGATGCTTGCCAGGATATCATAACAGCTTCAGCATCATCTCAGAGACAGACACATAAATATATCCCTAGCAATGGAGTGACACATCAACGATTCACTCCAGAACAGACACACACATCTGTTCCAGTCCAAGAGGGTTATGGGGCATACTCCCCCATATCATACGGACAACCAAGTCAGGCACATACACCTGATTTGAGTGGAGATCGTCAGCCTACCCTGACCATCTTTCCTGATCAGGCACATACACCTGCTCAGAGCAATCACTTTCGTCATCAAGTGGTTTCTAAAGCGAGTAAGAAGGCATCTAAGAAAAAGATCCGCCCAACACAGTCAGGAGATCAAAGGCCAATCTGCAACAAGGCCTTGCTCGATGCTGGAGTTCTTGAAGCCCTCAGACATTTATCTTTCGGAATTCAAGATTCTACTCCCTCAGTTCCCAATAACGGGAACATTAATTCTGAAGGTCTTCAACAGACACTTCCTCATGAAGGCTTGCTTCATGAAAATTCGGTCAATCTTGAAGTTTCTTCTTCAGATGAGAGCCACAGGAACCCTCTGTGTGGTCAGAAGACCAAGGAGCAAGAGATTTCATCTTTTGCTGTAACCCATCATGACAGTCCTCCTCATGGTGATGAACTTCACTGCGAAAGTCCTCTCCGCAGTAGTGATTCACATTGTCTTGAAAATTCTTCAGAAGGCAATGTAGTGACGAGAAAGCCCTCCTATCTCGAGGCACTTGCAAACGTAAAACCAGTCATGTCTGATGCTTTACTATCGGCAGGTGAAACTCTTTCTCCATCAGAAGATAGCCTGGGGTTCAGGTTATTCTCCAAACCTTCCCTGGGTCATTCATCTTCCAGCATGAATAGTGATTTCTCTACCAATCTTGTTGAATCCGATGAAGCAACAATGAAACACCAACTCTGGTCCAAACAGGTAGAAGAATCTTCATTTAATGATAAAGAGGAAATGCTGAACATGAGGAAAAAACTGGCAAAAGGTGAAGTACCAGTCATGTTTTGGCCTTTGGCTGACTCCCAGTATGACATTCCAAAGATGTTGACGGATGATGGAATCCATGATATTCGTCTCAACATATGGAAAACTCTTTGTCAATTAAAGAATAAGGTATTATCTTACGATGAATATGAAAATCATCTTAAGATAATAGAAGGGTTACAACGCCAGATTGATTTGGCATCTCTATCAGTCTCTCGGTATCCAAAGGCTGAAAAGCAACAGAGAACCCTTCAAAGTTCATGCCTTGGAGCACTAAGAAAATTGCGTCAGTTAATTGCCAATGCTCCATCTAATGTTCATATCAGAGGATGGGGTGTTCACGGAGCACTACATTTCACAGTGCTTTCCGGTCAGCAAAGCCCGCCGAAAATGGTCTCATGCAATGTTATTGCCCATGGCCGGCCACAATCAATGGGCTTTGTTCATAATCAAAAGCTTGCTCAAGAACAGGATTCAACTAGTTCCTATCAAAATCAAGTATATAGAGAACAAGTTGTTGAATTGCTCCTACATCAAGCAGGCGAGAATATTGCACAAGCCTCTCGTCTGGAGCAAACATGTCATCAAATGACAGAAGTTTCGGAAATCATCCAACGGTCTGTTGAACCAGGTGATAAAAGTGGATACAGGTTAATGCATCCAGCTAATTTCCGAACTATGATTCGCAAGATCAAGAGAGATTTTAAGAAGATCTCAGACATAGCATGTCAAGAGACACCCCAGCTTGCCAGACTGGGGACTTCTCTAACCCAACCCTCAGAATCAATGAATGGGATTCGAGGAGTTGAGCGGAAGCAGCAGGAACATCCCCAGTCCACCGGACTGGGGACTTTTTCAAATCCTCAATCCCTCCCTCAGAGAAAGTCAGTATTCTCTCGATTAGGGAATAAGCCTCAAGAGGAACGAAGAGCCAAGCTGTCAGGAGATTCTATCCAAGTGACAGTTCTCCAAGAAATTCCTGAGGGATCAAGTCAACGGAATGCCATGTCTCATCATGGACATGGAAGGAGACAATATCACAGAAATACTGATAGAAAGGATTCCATGCAATATGCATCCATTAATGTCATCAATACCGTTGCTGCTGATTCACCAGATGAGGCTCAATCAGAGGGATCAGACGAAGAGGTTCCTGCTCAAGAAGTTGCGCACACAGACCTAAATGAAGAAGGTGTGCGCACACGTAATAAAAGGCTTACCCAAAATCTGGGTATTCCTTCAAGTAACCCACTTCCCCCTCTCCGAAAAGGATCCAATAAGGGGAAAGGAAAGAATCAAGTTACTTCTCACCCTTCCTCTGAAGGAGGTCAATCGCTCTCATTAGAGAAAAGGTTTGCACAACAGGAGGAAGAAATGAAAGAATTAAGAAGGTTGAATGCAGAACTACTTCAGAGTAGTCTTCTTCTTAAGAATTCTGAAGTCCGACAGCTGAAGGAATTTGTTGTAACTACTGAGATGGATCAAGAATATCCTCCTTTATCAGTACACCCACAGAGGTCTAATCCTACGGGTCAAACGCAGCAACGGTTGGCAGCACTACCATCAGTTGCAGCACCAACCACCACGTCTGTCCAAGCTCCATTCATTGCACCTACCCAAAACCAAGTTCAACCTGACGTTTCTCAAAAGTTAATAACTACTATTGAGTCATTAACAGCTCGGTTAGAAACTATGGAAGGGAAGCGGGCGCAAGTTCAACCTGAAAAGAAAGTTTACCATGAATGGGTAGATTCAATTTCTCCTCCATCCAGTTTTGGAAACCCTATTTTCCCTACTTTCAATGGATCAGGCGACCCTGAACAACATTTGACGCATTATGTGTCTTGTTGTGATCCTATGATGGGAACTCCAGAGCAGCAAGAAGCAGTGAAACTCAGATGCTTCGTGCGAACCTTGTAAGGACCAACCTTTGTCTGGTATACAAGTTTGCAATCCCGGTCAGTCATCGGATGGGAGGATCTTCGTCAAAAATTCCTTCTTCAGTTTAGCTCAACTTTTCCAAAAACAACAATTTTCGATCTTACAAACTGCAAGAAAAGGGAGAATGAAAGAGTATCTGATTTCATTGCTCGTTGTAAGGGATTAACGTATTCCTTGAGTTTAGCACTCCCTCAGGAGGAATTGTTGCCAATCTGTGTAGCAAATTTGCGTGACGAATTACGCACGCCATTGATCCCTGTGAAATACACAGGAGGGTTTCGAGACCTTACTTCAATCGCTCAACAGATTGAAGATTCCCTTATACAGGCTAAGGTTAAATCTCGTGTAATTCCATCAGCTCCAGGAAGAAGAATGGGTAAAGCAGAAACTGCTACAGTTATGCTTAAACAGGCACCTGTACCTATTTCTACTTCAAAACCTTCATCTTCTCGAAGGGCTCCACCTCCTGAACGCCAACAACAAAGGATGTTTCGTCCAAATGATCAAAAAGATCAACGACGAAAACAATTTGAGGATATGAAGAGTGAAACATACTCTTTCCGAAGTGAGCAAGTTCCTGGTTACTTCATTTCAGCTCTGGAAAATAATTTGGTTCAATTACCAGTGCCGAAGAGGCCAAACAAGGAAGGAGATGAAGACCTTCCCAATTATTGTCCCTTTCATCAAATGTTGGGGCATCCTATCCGGGAGTGTTTTGTCTTTAAAGACCTCCTGCAAAAGATGGTCGACTTGGGACAAGTCAAATTGAAGGGTTCTTCAGCTCATGTAGCGTGTATTACCGCTACAGATCCAGAGGAAGGAGGCGAGTGGCAGGAAGTCAAAAGCAAAACTGTGAAAAAATATGATGATTGGATGGTCAGAAGGACAATCAATCAGACCCATTCCATTTTGCGAACACAATTGAAGAAGTCAATTGTGTCTCCTACAAAAGCTGCAGTAAAGCCTCCATCAAAAGACAAATCCTCAAAAGGGCAGCGTAATTCAAAGAAGAAAGAGGAATCAGGAGAAGATGAGTATGTAGCAAAGCCTAAATTGTCTTTGACTCTGGCAGATTTCATGCCATCTACTTCGAAGCAACGGGCACCATCCCACCAAACGGCACAGCCTAAACAGGCTAACCAGGTAGAGTCTTTATCAGACGAAGAGTTAATCTTTGGTTCTGTTAATATGATTCAATTAACAGATTCATATTCCAGTCTTGATGAGCCTGAATTCCCTGTATCAAATAAGGGAACCCGAGGAAGTTCTAGAGGTTCAGGATATAGGGGAAAACGTGGATCTTTCCGAAGCCACTACTCTAATTCTACCCCTGCTAGCACTGTATACGCAGCAGAAACTCGTGGTAGAGCCCTTCAGCGAGCTCAAAAAGAACAAGAAAGTTCTTCTGCCAATGGTCAACTCAGCTTCGACACAGTTATTTTTGAAGACCGATTAAAAGTTACATCTTCTTTATCTCAGCAAGTAAACGGATCTAATCAGTCTAATTTTCCAAAACCAAAGATGTTTCCAACTTCAATACAAGATGCATCAGCTTCCAAAGCATTTGCTTCCAAGGTACCTGCTAAACCGCATATTCCTATTGGGAAACGCAGACCTCTAGATCAAAAGTATGATATATTGAAACACTTGGCCCAAGTACCAGCCAAATTATCAATTTTGGATGCTTTGAATCTATCAAGAGATCTTCGGGAAGCACTCATCGAATCATTGTCAAGTCCTCAGGAGTTTGAAGCTGAAATTGCTGCAGCTGAAATTTATCACATAGAGAATAATCCTGCAGAATGCCATGCAGTGATATCTTTTACTGATAAAGATGAGGATGATGTTGTGCATGGGCACATAAAACCTTTGTACTTATCTGGCAAAGTCAATGGTATAGATGTTCGAAGAGATTTCATTGACAATGGTTCAGGAGTCAACCTCATGCCCATTCGCACACTTCGTCGATTGGGCCTCACAGAATCTGATTTATCTCCTTCTACCATGATGTTGCAAGGATATGATAAAAATGAACAAGAACCACTGGGAGAAGTTACGCTCAGAACTCAGTTTGGAGATCTTGTTTCCAATTCGGATTTCATGATTGTTGATCAAGACTCAGCTTTCAATATCTTGCTTGGAAGACCCTGGCTACATCAGCATGCAGCTATTCCGTCATCATACCATCAATGTCTCAAATACTGTTTCGATGGTCAAGTTGGAACATTGTATGGTGATAAGGCCCCGTTCAAGACATGTGAGTCTCAATACATTGAGACGGAATTTTATCACATGAAGGGAAGAGAAAAATCTACAATGAGAGAAATTACCAAAGTTAATGCTCCATATGGTTTGGAAAAAATTCCAATAAATCCATTTTCACATGTGAGTACAGATTATGTATTACCTATCAGTCAAATTGAAAAAATAGGCCCAAATCAAAATACTCTTATGGAAAGATCCATAATGTCAATTACGGCAATCGAGCCAGACAACATGGGAGAAATTGGTAACTTACCAAACAGTGATGAAAGCATAAGTGGTGACGTTTTCATTTCGTCTGCTGAAATCCAACAAGTCTATACTTCGCTAATCAGGCCAGAAGAAGTTATAGCAACACCAGAGGTGAATATTGATGTCGATTCTCAATCCATCATCTCCTCTTCATTTCCCAAAGAAGACCCTTTATCATCAATAGGGTCGGAAATGGAAGCTTCTTCTTCAAAATGTGAAAATTTTGACATCTCTTATGATCATGAGAATTTCGTTTTTTCATCTACTTTGCAAGTAGAAACGGAAGAAATAACACATGATGAAGAGGAAGAGGAAGATCTTAGAGATGCTCCTCCAACATTTGAAGAGGGTATCTCTACCACTGTGGATGAACTCAGAGAAGTAAATCTGGGTACAGAGAAAGATCCACGCCCCACTTTAATTAGTGCGGCCATGACCCTTGAAGAACAAGAGATGTATATTTCTTTTATAAAGCAAAATAAAGATATTTTTGCTTGGAATTATACAGAGATTCCTGGCCTTGATCCTGATGTTGCCACCCATCATTTGGGTTTGACAAAAGAACATCGAGGATTCAAGCAAGCCGTGAGAAGAACACACCCAACCTATGCTTCCAAAATCGAGGCTGAAGTGGATAAGATTATCAAAGCTAACTTCGTCAGAGAAGTTCAATATCCCAAGTGGTTGGCTAATATTGTCCCTGTAAAGAAGAAGAACGGACAAATTAGGGTCTGCATTGATTTCAGAGATCTTAATCGGTATTGTCCTAAAGATGATTTCCCAGTTCCGATTACAGAACTCTTAATTGATGCAACGGCTGGCTATGAAGTACTTTCTTTCATGGATGGATATTCTGGATATAATCAGATCCGAATGGCCCCAGAAGATGAGGAATATATAGCCTTCAGAGTTCCTCAAGGTGTGTTTTGTTACCGGGTGATGCCCTTTGGTTTAAAGAATGCAGGTGCAACATATCAACGCGCCATGCATCGTATCTTCAAACCTTTTCTAGGGAAATTTGTTGAATGCTATGTAGATGATTTGGTGGTTAAATCCAAACAACGTTTTGATCACTTGGATGATTTGGAAGTCGTATTCCACAAGCTTCGACAACATAATTTGAAGATGAACCCCTTAAAATGTGCTTTTGGGGTAACCTCAGGAAAATTCCTCAGCTTTGTTGTACGCCATCGTGGTATTGAAGTCGATCCTGAGAAGACCAAATCAATCCTTGGTATGTCACCTCCTCATAATTTGAAAGAATTAAGAGGAATTCAAGGACACTTAGCCTATATTCGGCGTTTCATCGCCAATTTGGCAGGCAAAAGTTTACCCTTTACCAAATTATTGAAGAAAGGAGTCACTTACCAGTGGACTGAAGAATGTCAAAAATCATTTGATGTTCTCAAGAAATACCTCTTGAGTCCACCAGTACTCATGCCACCTGTTGAGGGTAGGCCTCTTATCCTCTATGTGACAGCTTTAGAGCGATCATTGGGTGCCTTTCTCGCTCAAAAGAATGATGCTGGGAATGAAAATAGTCTCTACTATCTCAGTAGAACTATGCTTGAAGCAGAAACCCGGTATTCAAGTATTGAAAAGTGCTGCCTAGCATTAATATTTGCAGTTCAGAAACTAAGACACTACCTGCAACATCACGAGGTCCAATTGGTATCTCGTAATAATCCACTCAAATTCATCCTTAGTCGTCCAATGCTTACAGGACGTCTGGCAAGGTGGGCGGTTATTCTACAGCAGTTCGACATCCAGTATGTGTCTCAAAAGTCAATTAAGGGCCAAGCTCTGGCTGATTTCCTGGCTGAACATCCTTCAGTGGAAGACACGTATTCAGATATCGAACTCCCTGATGAGGAAGTTTTCTCTATTCAAGAGAGTCCTCAAACATGGGAAATGTATTTTGATGGTGCTTCTAGAAGTCCAACAGGGAAGAAAATTGAAAATCCTAAATTCAACAAAGTTGGTTTAGGAATTGTGCTCATTTCTCCAGATAAGGCAGTGTTACCTTATTCCTTTTTGTTATGGGAAGGTGGTACCAATAATGAAGCTGAATACCAAGCTCTCATTACAGGCTTGGAGTTAGCGCTTCAAGCACAAGTGAATCACTTAAAGGTGAAAGGTGATTCAGACCTGGTAATCAAACAAGTCAATGGGGATTATGCCATCAGAAAAGAAGAATTAATCCCTTTGTATGATTACGTCAGAGAGTTAATGTCGGAATTCCCTTCAGAACCGACATTTTCTTATGTCCCAAGATCAAAAAATGCTCAAGCTAATGCACTGGCTAATATAGCCACAGCTTTAGCAGATCCAAATCGGGACGAGACAACCATCTATATTGCCCACCGTCGTGCAATTTCACCTTATGTTCAAGTCAGAACAGAGGAAATTAACGAAATTAGTCCCATTCCTGAACCGTATGGTCATACTACAGGATGGATGTCACCTATCAAGGAATACCTTCAAAATGGAACACTTCCACCTGATAGAGCCGAGAAAGAACAAATTCGGCGACGTGTGGTCAATTTTACTCTTTATGATGGTCCAAACCACCTCGAGAAAATTCTCTACAAACGTGGTTTTGATGGAGTTCTCTTCAGATGTATTGATGGTGAAGAGACAATGGCTGTCATAAAAGAAGTGCATGCAGGAGTCTGTGGTGCCCACCAGTCTGGACATAGACTGTCTGATCAAATTCGAAGGCTTGGATACTTTTGGCCTTCAATGATACAAGATTGTGTTAATTTCACAAAGAAGTGTCATTCATGCCAAGTATATGCCAACTTCATTCATCAACCTCCAGAGTTGCTTCATACAGCTAAATACTCATGGCCATTTTCCACATGGAGAATGGATGTGGTGGGACCTTACCCTTCAGCTATGGCCAAGCAGTTTAAGTACATTCTTACTGCTACTGATTTCTTTTCCAAATGGGCAGAGGCAGTACCTCTCAAAGAAGTCAGTTCTAAATGCATTGTTAGCTTCATCAAGTCTAACATCATTACTATATTTGGTGTCCCTCATACCATATTGACGGACAACGACACCAATTTCTGTTCTTCTGAGGTAAAGAAATTGTATCAAGAATACAACATTAAGTCCAACCATTCATCTCGATATCATGCAGCGGCTAATGGCCAGATAGAGGCCTTCAACAAGACTCTTTCAAATATACTGCAAAAGATGGTGGATAAAGATAAGTGGTCATGGCCTGATAAACTCTTTCATGCTTTATGGGCTTATCGGACTACCACTCGCAATGCAACGCGGTCTACTCCATATTCATTGGTATATGAAACAAAAGCAGTCTTGCCAATTGAAGTTCAATTACCCTCACTCAAAATAGCCATTTGTGATCAGTTATCAACAGATGAGCAATCCCAAAAGCGTTTGAATGAATTGGAACAGTTATATGAGAAAAGATTGTGCACTTTGCACCACTTGGAAATCTATCAGAATCGGATAGCACGATCTTTTAACAAAAAACTTCGTCTTCGTTCATTCATTCAGGGAGAATTGGTATTGGTTCTCAGAGCACCAATGATACCAGGAAAGAAGCCTCCTAAGATTGAACCAAAATGGGAAGGACCTTATTCAATACATAAGGTCTACTCCAATGGAGCGTATTCTCTGATCTCAATGGATGGAGAACACATCATGACTCCAACTAATGCCAGATTTCTGAAGAAGTATTTTGTATAAACAAAAAATATTGTTCCCAGAACCAAGACTCTTACAATTGGTTCATACAGCAATGGTCCAGTATGACCTTAAACTGCAACTTCATCCAACATGACGTTAAACTTTGTCACCTTCAATGTCCGAGATGACATTAAACTATATTCTGTCCTACATGACATTAAACTGTTATTTTGTCCTATCTACATGACATTAAACTGTACAGAAGATCCTATATTTTGTCCGAGATGACATTAAACTATATTGTGTCCTAGCAACATGACATTAAACTGTGTGGCACTTCCAATGTCCATCATGACGTTAAACTGTAAAAAAAAAAGTCCCCAGAACTGATATCCTCATATTGGTTCACCTTAGTCCTTGCTATATGACGTTAAACTATACAACAATGGTCCAGTATGACTTTAAACTGCAACTTCGTCCCACACGACATTAAACTGTGAAAAAGTTCCCTAAACCGTCCAACATGACCTTAAACTGCATCATCCCTGGTCCATGTATATGACCATAAACTATTTTCAAATCCTTTATGTCTAGCAAGACGTTAAACTGTGACGTCCTAACTACATGACGCTAAACTGTATAAAAGTCCCTCACGTCCGGAAAGACGTTAAACTATATAATCTCAAAAGTCCAGTATGACATTAAACTGCACCATTCACGGTCCATGCATATGACCTTAAACTATTCGCACTTTCGTCCGACATGACGTTAAAATGGTACACTCTTTTGTCCTTACTGCATGACATTAAACTGCACAGTCCCCCTTTCGTCCAATATGACGTTAAACTGTATTGTCCCCATCGTCCTAACTACATGACGCTAAACTGTACAGAAAGTCCTTGATATGTCCTACATGACATTAAACTGTTATTTTGTCCCTGCTACATGACACTAAACTGTGCAGCACCAATAGTCCTAACTGCAAGACTTTAAACTGCATAGTCCCTTTTTTATGTCCTACATGACATTAAACTGTGCATCATTAAGGTTGTTATTACCTCTTGTTTCTCACACCGAGTATGACTCACGTGAGCTTAGAGAGAACATCAACCATAACACTCCCTTTGGGCCACTAACCATGTATAAGTCCCAACAACATTTTTTATTTAGATCATTGTCCACAAGAACAACTTGATCATTAATTCATTCTTTAATTGAACTACACGGACTTTGATCCTTGCCCTCCAGGCTGGGTATGTAGGCAACCTCCCAGGGTTCAAGCCCAAAAACAATCTCTTCACATCGGTTCACCACAACCTCATATGATGTTGATTTGTGAAACCTCCCCTGGAATCAATATCTTTACATTGATTCACTTTCTTCCTTGTTATATGACGTTAAACTATACAACACTTTTGTCCGGTACGACAATAAACTACAATATTCTTTGATTTCCTCATTTGAGAAGGAACCATTATTGACATTGATTTTTTTTAAAATCATGTTTCATTTTCAAAAGACTACGTGCATACATGGTAATGCCTAAAATTTTTATCTCAGGTTAAACCATCATTGCACTAAAGTCCCCTTTCACCCTTCACATGTACGAACCAAATTTGTACAAAGGGTATTTCTAGAACTACGTGGACTTGATTCCCATCCTTATGGGATACGTAGGAACATTCGAGTGTCCCTCGAATCCAGTCCCAAGTCTTTTGGGCCTAACCCCAAATTTCACTTTCAGTCCCTTGGCTGAAAAGTACTCATGAAAACACACACTGTGTATTCATTATTATGGTCCGAATTCTATGACCCTAAACTAAGATCACTCATACTTTCGTCCTGCACGACGTTAAACTGCATTTCAAGAACTACGTATGGCTTGATTCTCATTCTTATGAGATACGTAGTGAAGTCCACGTTTCAATTCAGGACCCATCCACAACATGATTATGGTTTTCATTGACCTATGTATCTCTATATACATTGGACAATACCCATCTTTATGTGTTATAATCCTAACCTTAAATATTTTCAGATCTTCATAACCCTTTTCATGACTTCTAATCACAAAAATGTCAAACTTCTGAGAATTCTTTTGCCTGACTATGCAGCACGTGCCCATAGGTGGCCTTGCATAAGCAGTCCACATAACAGACTTATCAGCCAAAAGATGCTATTCATTTGACCATGCAGCCAATGCCCATAGGTGGCCCTGCATATTTCAACCCCCTAACGGGTTTTGTTAAATAATAGTAACTTAATTCTTGGGAAGAATGCCTCTTTTGTCCTTATTTGTCTTTAACGAAAATATGTAGGGATCCGCAAAAAATAGCAATCCTTAACATATTTGTCCCATATCCTTTTTCATGATCTGAAAGTATTCAAGTCTATGGTTTATTATTCTTCCCTACGTTTGGGTCAGAACTTCGTAGGAGTGATATTCATCCAGTTCTTCGATGTTCTTGTTTGGAAATATCTTCTCCATATTCAAGTACCTCTTTCCATACAAAAACTATATGCTTTAGAAAATTTGAATCTCCATAAACTTTCACTGGCTTTTAGCACTAGGAAAGTAAATTTCTGGGAGTTCTTTTGCCTGACTATGCAGCACATGCCCATAGGTGGCCTTGCATAAACAGTCCACATAACAGACTTGTCAACCAAAAGATGCTATTTTATTTGACCATGCAGCCAATGCCCATAGGTGGCCCTGCATATTTCAACCCCCTAACGGGTTTTGTTAAATAATAGTAACTTCATTCTTGAAAACTACTTCTTCTAATACCTTTTAGCTCTTTTTCATATCATTCCTCAGATTCAAATATTCTTAAGCCATAGTTTACATTTTTTCCCTCATACTTGAGTATGGTAATATGTTTTCAGATAAATTTTCAAGGAATTGAATCCATTTTTAATCCATTTTGGTCAAAGATATTTCGACCTTAAACATTAGCCCCTTTATGTCCGGTGTGCATGACTTTAAACTTCCCACACAAAAGACAAAGGAACTCTGAATAAAAGTCAAGTTCCATCACACTTGCGCGCTGCCCTCTGTGCCCTCCAGACTTGCGCGCCTCCCTTTTCCTTTGGAGGGATTCAATTTCCTCAGAGTCAAATCCTCATTTCTCTCCGGATCCAACTCTGAGGGGGGACTTTTGTTGACGCTCCTTTTGTCACAGAATCTAAAGATCAGAAAAGGGAATATCTGAGCTCAAAGTGATTCGTCCTTTGAAGAAACATCAAAAATCGACAAAGGGATGAACAAGGAGAACATTTCCCATAGGTCGCGCAAGTTCCCTCCTGGTCGCGCAAGTACACTTGCGCGCCGCCTAGTGGTCGTGCAAGTACTTGCGCGATGCCTTATGGTCGTACAGGTGACTTGCGCGACCTAATTGGTAACCGCCTGGTAACCGCCCGGGGTCTTCTTTTGCCTATAAATAGACCCTGTGGGCCCCCCATTCGGGAGGATCTTTTTTCAGAAACTCGGATTGAAGCTCCCGACGCCCAAGTCTCTTCTCAAAGCTTCCGGAACACTTCTAAGGTAATTTCTTACCTAGAACGGAAGATCTAAAGAGAAGAAGGAAGGCCTAAGTGTTGAAACTTATCAAACACTTGCGCGCCGACTTATTTTCTTCAATATAACTTGCGTGTCCCTTTTCTGGAAGAACCTCGAGAACATTCTAAAGGGTTTAAAAAAGAGTCGCTCAAGTATTTCATTGCTGGTTGAAAATCGCGCAAGTACACTATGTATCGCGCAGGTATACCTGCGCGACCAACACTTGCGCGCCCACGGAAGACTTTCGCACCTTGCAAGACTTGCGCAACCCTATCTTTTTGGGTGCCCATCTTGCCCATTTTTACCCCTCTTAAGCCATTTCACCTTTCCTTTTCAAGATTCAGTCTTCAAGACACTCTTCAAAGCCATTTATGTCATGATTTCTTGATTTGACTTTCTTATCTGAAAGGAATTCTGTGGAATCTCTCTCAAAGTATAGTGATTTAAATATCCTTATGTCACTAAAATACGGAGAGTTCATTCATTCAACCTCATCCTTTAAGATGAGAGAATCTTAACCTGGGTCTCCTTTTCAGGAATAATCCCCAGTTATAAAACCTTTAAAATGGGCATCTTTCTCAGGAGTAAGCCCCAAATTCTTAAAGTTCCCAATCTTGGGCATCCTCCTCAGGAGTAAGCCCCAATCAAGTCCTTTAATCTTGGGCATCTTTCTTAAGAATAAGCCCCAACCTCAAATATGGGCATCCTCCTCAGGAGTAAGCCCCAAACCTTAATCCCTAACATGGGCCTCCTTTTTCAGGAATAAGACTCAGTCATAACCTTGGGATTCCTTTTAAAGAATAAGCCCCAAGTCTCCTAACCTGAGTCTCCTTTTTCAAGAATAAGACTCAGTCATAATTTTGGGCTTCCTTTTCAGGAGTAAGCCCCAATTCCCTTAACCTTGGGTCACCTTTTTAGGAATAAGCCCCAAGTTCCCTTAAATTTATCTTAACCAGTCTTAATTTACCTTTGATTTGGGTTTCCTTTTCAGGAGTAAAACCCAATCATAAATCCCCTCCTAACTTGGGCATCCTCCTTAGGAGTAAGCCCCAAGATTAGAGTATTCAAATCTCCATGAAGCACATATAACTTTATGGACCCTATTCATGGATTTTCTCCCTAAAAGTAAATCCTAAACCTTCATCTATCTGGGCAGTCATCCATACATAAGCCCCAAACAAATTCTTATGATTGCATCTTTCATGGCACAATAGTCTAAATTTTACCAATACCTCTTGTTTCTCACACTGAGCATGACTCACGTGAGCTTAGAGTGTAAAATTAATTATGACATTCATCTTTGAGCCATCAATCATAAACATCATACTCCATTACTCGAACTACGTGGGTTCTGATTCCTTTTCCAAAACAAAGGATACGTAGGTAGCCCATTTATGGGTTCGATCCCAACTTTGAAATAACCTCTGTCCTTCTGAATGACGATAAACTTCAAGTGCCCCACTGAGTGGCTTTAAAACCAGCCTGATCATCATAATGACCAAGAGACTTTTATATAAATGTTTTGAAGGATACCATTGACCAAGAATCTCTAAACAGATATAGATGATTCTCTATTGATGAAGAACCTCGAATACATATAAAAGATTCTCTAAATTTCTTGCATATTTAATCATTGATTGTTAAAACTAAAGGAAATCTCATTTTATACTTGGTAATGTAATAAGGATTCACGAACATAACTTAAATCTATAAAGAGAGTCCCGGAGTAGACAATAATTCCCCTCAAAAAGGTGTGATGAGTCCGACCTCCCATCCTCTCGACCAATGCAAATTCCTAAGCCTCATTAGTCCACAAGCTAATGAGCGCCTACCTTTGGAAAGTAGGTCCAAACGGATGTGGAATCATTGGATGTTTCCGGTTCTACGAACAAACCTATTAGAAACCGATCGGAACGTTTGAATATCTCGTCCATGAGGTCATCCCCGGATTCCGTGCGAAACAATGATGTGCCTGATTTGTGTATACATTTTTCATACATTTTATTGAGTTTTTAAAACATTTTTTCACTAGATACAAGTTCTTTTGGAGATAAAATACTATAATTCAATGATCATAATGATTTTTCAGGTATTTCCATGCCAAAGACACAAATCAGGGGAAGTTTTATGAAAATTTCCAAACTACACGATGTGTACTTTAAGACACACACAATGTACTAGTACCCCGACATGGATTGACCAAGCCAAGTACATGCCCAAGTAGCCAAAAGAGATTACACGCCATGTGGGTCCTAGTACACACCGTGTACCCCCTTCTAGAAGCGGTTGGTGGCTAAGAGCAAGACTACACGCCATGTTTTTGGCTGACCATAACACGCCATGTACAACCCATATACACACCGTGTGGACCTTCTAGAAGCAGTTGGTGGCCGATGAACCATAATAAATGGCGTGTGAGGCAGTTCTACATTCCATGTACATCCACTTACCAGGCGACACCCTGTTCAATGTCAAATACGGCATGTTATCTCACCTACTAGTGGAGAAAAGATGTTTAAAACGTGTTTACTAGTACTACACACCGTGTACTTCCTGGTACACGTCGTGTACTCCTAAAACCTATAAATAGGTGGAAGTACCTCCAAGTTCAGGAGTCATTCATTCATTCATCTTCTATTCAATTACAAGTGAGATCACTCCGAAAATGGCCAAGAAGAGAAGAAGAGAGAGGAAGAAGAGGAGAGAACAAAGGATAGAAGGTACTTCTGTACTACCTTCCCGACAACATTCACTCCAAGGTTTTCAAGATAATGCATCCAGGTACTACAAGTTATTTAATTACTAGCTACTCTATGAGTATCTAAATATCTATGTGTTGGTGCTTAAAACTATTGTGAGTTGTAATTTTTCATTTGTGATATTGTAACCATGTTGTTAATACTTTGTTCTCATAATTCCTTATTAATTATTTCTAAATGTCATTAGAAACATCATATCAGAATAAGAACGAGATTTCTAGGGATACTTTAAGGAGTTTTGATTTAAATAATCCATGACCATTGGGTGTTTTAATCGTCAGAAAAGGGACTGAAATCAATAAAATTAAGAGAAATCAATTTCTAGACCAAAAAAATTGTTTTCTATTGATTCAAACAAAACTCACCAGAACAAGGAGGTTCTATTATAATATTAACCCAGAGATTTTAATTATCTTAAACAACAAAACCTCATAAGAAAATTTATTTAATAAAAACCCTTAAAATACACATCCCCGACACATTTCTCTTTAAATTTTCATCCAAATAAAATTACTATATTTTTTTTATCTTTCAATTAATTTATTAAGAAATTGAAATCTAATAACTTTTTATCAAAACAAAAAACAAAATTGATTTTAAATTTTAGAAAAATTCACTAAATCAATTGAAAATTTGATAAAAAAAACAAAGATAACTCCATTTTCCTGTGGATCGATCCCTTATTAGTACTATACTTGTTAGGGTAATACAATTTGGATTATTGAAAAAAAAACTTTGGCAGAAACAATAACCAAATTTTGGCATTGTTTTTAGGGATACAGAATGTTACAATTGTTTTTGTTTAATTCAAGTTTTTATCAATTTACTAAAAATAAAAATTAAAAATTCTAAAAATTTTATTCTTACTCTCATTTCTCTTTTTATTATTTTTTTATCTTCCTTGTTTATGCTTGGTGTGTTAATTACTGTGCAGATTCATAGGTGTATGAGTGGCCGCATCACTCGTTCCAAGAGCACTGAGTCATTATAATTTTTTCCAATTGACCTAGAGATTGAACGTACACTTTTGAGGTGACGACGTTCACTCATAAACGAGCGCAACTAAAACAATCCCATGGCACATAATGAAGAGGGCGATCTAGCTACTATCCATGGAGATGGACATCTGTTTGGGCCGGATGAAAACTAGAATCAGAAAGGTTCACTTGTTCTAGGGTATGTCCTACAACAACTTCAACAGTTCCAACCAGTGTGGATGACATACCTGTAGCCAGGTTATGGGACATACTTTTCTCCTGCACAATAATTTTCCCCCCACCCACATGAGAGAAACTACCCCCAATACATACTCTTATAGAGTATGGTATTCCCTTTATCCAAGGGGAAAACACGGGAATCCTAATACCATTGGTGTAATCCCAACACTTTGAAATCAAACCATCCATTATGAAGCTTCTCCATAAGACGGTACATTTTAGTGGTCTACCTAGTGAAGACCTGAATGCTCATATCTCCAACTTCCTTGAGATCTGTGACACCTTCTATTACCACGGAGTGTCAGATCATTCCATAAATCTTCTCTTCTTCTCCTTATCATTAAGGGATAAGGTGAAAGGCTGAATCAAGGTACTAAATCATTGTTGTATCCTGACCAGGGGGGCATTATCCCATTCCTTCTTTTCCAAATATTTTCCACCATCGAAGATGGTGACTCTACAGAATAAGATCCACAACTTCCAGCAGCATGACTCTGAATCCTTATACAAGTCATGGGAGTGGTTCAAGGAGATTCTACGCAAATGTCCTCCACTCTCGATGCATGTACAAACCTTATATGGAAGCTTGACCACAAACACCAAATCTGTAGTGGATGCCACTGCTGGAGGAACGGTAATGTGGAAATCTCTAGAGGAACTCTTTGACCTCCTGGAGGACATGTCAGCCAACAACTTCCAATGGAACTTGGAGCGGGAGACTCAAAATCATGGTAAGTACTACATTGACGCGACCATGATTCTTTCTGCCCAATTGTATGCGGTGTCCAAGAAGATTGATGCGTTGAACCTAAATAACGTATCCGAAGTTCAAGTAGCAAACCATTCAACATGCAGCGAATGTGGTGACAACCACATCATTGGTGAATGACCAAGGTCAACAATCGGCCCTTCAACAAGATAGGTGAGCTACATTTCTCAAAACTGAGGGTCGAATATGTATCCTCAGTACCAGAACCCAACATGGTGAGAACAAACAAACATGGGGTACCAAAAATGATAGAAAAATCCTTCACCCCAGAGACCACCTAGATATAGTCAACATTAGTACCAGAACCCATATCCAAGACAACAACAACATTGTACTTACCAGCATCAAGGGTACCAAAATACTCTCCTGTAACTACCAAGGCAGCCACCACCTCCACCATCTGCACAACAAACTCAGAAAGAATGCCCATAAAAACTTGAAGAAATGCTGGAAAAATTTATAACAAATGCTGAAACAAGATCTTAAAACTAGGAATCTTCCATTTGAGGCCTAAAAAATCAAATTGGGAAATTTTCCAACCAGCTCTCCACAAGGAAACCTGGTACTCTACCGGGTAACACTTAGAAGAATCTACAAGAAGAGGTCCATGCAATCACCTAACGAAGTTGTAAAGAGCTACCTCAGACACCAACTGCAAATAAAGGTGAGGATATAACTCTAGCTCAACCTTCACCCTATCCAGTTGAAGAAACCTCAACGAAGGACACATCCTCATCAAAAGATAAAGATGCCTCAAATGGTAAGGGGAAAGAGCTGGTCAAGCCTTTTCAACCCACCATACCATTTCTAGGGAGGATGAAGCAAAGGAAGCTGGATCACAAGTTTAGTAAATTCATGGAGGTATTCCAAAAGCTGCACATCAACATACCCTTCACATAAGATTTAACTCAAATGCTGACATAAAAAAATTCATGAAGGATATTCTCTCCAAAAAAAGAAATATGGAGGATCTGGTAACCATTTCATTATATAAGGAATGCTCAGAAGTGGTTAAATGCTCACTTCCTCTGAAACTCTAAGATCCAGGTAGTTTCACTATCCCATGTACCATTGGATCCTGTGAGTTTGGAAAGGCCCTATGTAACTTAGGAGCCAACATCAACTTGATGCCTTTCAGAGTCTTCAAGAATCTGGGGTTCAATGATCTCAAACCCACCCAATTGGCCCTTCAGTTAGCAGATCACTCTATCAAATATTCCAAGGGGATGCTCGAGGATGTGCTGGTGAAGGTAGGAATGTTATTTATCCCTACCGTCTTCATCATTCTTGACACAGAGGAAGACTGGGAGGCACCTTTGATTCTGGGAAGGCCTTTTTTGGACACTGTTAAGGCATTGATCAATGTCCACCAAGGATAACTGATCTTATGAGTAGGTGATGAAAGAGTCTCCTACAATGTCCTCAAGGCTGTCAAGCAAGAATCACTACTGAAACATGATGACTGTTATGTGGTAACAACAATGTATGAGCACTTTATCTGCAAGGAAGATGGTCTGGTATGTTCTTTTCTTATTAATAACCCACTCCTCATAGATATCCAAGATTCACTTGTGGAGTTTCAATTTCTCAAAGGCCAGGGAAATTGTTACTGGCAACACATAGTTGTTCCAGACATTTTGGAGCGAGCAGAGGTGAAACCAATTGTTCCATAAATCCTAAAGGTTCCTAAACTTGAGCTCAAACCTCATCCTTCATATCTAAAATATGGATATTTGGGTGATAGAAAAACACTTCCAGTGATAGTTAATGTAGATATATCTCAAGATCAAGAATATACACTTCTGTAGGTTTTGATGCAAAGAAAGAAAGCCATTGGATGGACAATCACAGATCTTATGGGAATCAATCCTACCATTTTTGCCCATAAGGTTCTCCTGGAAGAAAGGGAAAAACCCTCTCAGAAACCACAGTGGCAGTTGAACCCACCAATTAAAGAAGTCATAAAGAAATAGGTAATCAAATTTTTGGATTCAAGAATTATATACCCCATTTTAGATAGCCCACAGGTGAGTCCTCTGCAAGTGGTACCCAAAAAATGGGGCACCACTATGGTCTCTAATGATAAAAATGAACTCATCCTCACACAGATAGTCATGGGTTGTAGATTCTGTGTAGACTACCGGAAGTTGAATAATACAACTTGGAAAGACCACTTACCACTACCCTTCATGGATAAGATCCTGGAATAACTGGAAGGGCATGAGTTTTACTTCTTCCTCGATGGTTATTCTGGATATAACTAAATCTCCATTTCCCCTAAAGATCAAGAAAATAGAACCTTCACATGCCCCTACGGTACGTTTTCTTATCAAAGAATGTATTTTGGGATGTGAAATGATCATTCAACCTTCCAAATATGTATGTTGGAAATATTCCACGACATGGTAGAACAAATCATGGAGGTCTTTATGGATTATTTTTTCATCTACGAAAATTCATTCAACACTTGTCTGAGGAATCTGGAGTTGGTTTTGGAAAGGTGCATGCAAAAAAACTTAGTTTTAAACTGAAAAAAATTCCATTTTATGGTGCAGAGTGGTATCGTCTTGGGACACTAGATCTATATGAAAGGGATAGAATTTGATCCTGAAAATATAGAATTTATTTCAAATCTACCCATTCTAACTTCTTTCAGAGCTATCCGAAGTTTTCTAGGGAATTCCGATTTCTACAAATAGTTTGTCCTAGACTTTTCAAAGATTTCCCAGCCACTCACCAATATACTCTCCAAATATGCCATCTTTGAGTTTGACGAGACCTATTCCATAGCTTTTCATCATCTGAATCAACTACTGGTGGTAGATCTGTTGATGATTTCTCCAAATTGGGAGGTGCAATTTGAAGTCATGTGTGATGCTAGCAATTATGTGGTGGGAGTAGTATTGGGGAAATGGATGAATCTCATCTTCCGGCCCATTTATGTTGCTAGCAGAACTCTAAATGAATCAAAAGTGAATTACACTACCATAGAGAAATAAATTCTTATAGTGGTGTTTGCATTTAAGAGGTTTTGTTCTTACTTGGTGTTGTCTAAAGTTATTGTATATACTGACCACTCAACACTGAAGTATTTTATAAAAAAGAAGAATGTGAAGACACAACTCATCTTTTGGGTGCTTCTCCTCCAAGATTTCTACTTGGAGATACATGATAAGAAGGGAAGTGAGAACATTATTTCCGACCACCTCTCTCCCTTGGAACTCCCTCATTTAGAGAAGGAGGATGATAAAGACATTAGGGATGAATTCCTAGATGAGCAAATTTTCTCGATCGAGGGACAACCTCAACCTTGGAATGTATATATTGAAAATTATTTGGTTATAGGATCAATTCACCCCAATCTCACTTACCAATAGAATAATCACTTTTTATCCAATGTCAAGAGGTACTTCTAGAAAGACCCTATACTCTTTCGATCATGTGGAAATGGGGTGATTCGTCGGTGAATCCCGAAGAATGAAGTTCAAAGAGTTATAGAGTTCCGTCACTCCTCACTAGTTATAGGACATCATGGACCAGATTGTACGATAGCGAAGATCCTGCAGTCAAGATTTTTCTGGCCTACCATGCACCGGGATTCTCGTTACTTTGTTACGAGGTGTGATCGATGTCAGAGAATAGGTAATATGGGATGATGAGCCAAGATGCCTCAACACCCCATCCTAGAGGTTGAAATCTTCTATGTCAGGGGGATTGACTTCACGGGGGAATTTCCCCCGTCATATGGGAACTATTACATACTAGTCTGTGTGGATTATGTCTCTATGTGGGTGGAAGCCGCTGCTGTAGCATGTGACACGACCAAGGTAGTTGTGGCCTTTTTGAAGAAGTACATCCTAAACATATTTGGTGTTCCTTGAGTGTTGATCAAAGATAGAGGAACACATTTTGACAATGCCTTAATGAAGAATGTGTTCCTTAACTATGGGGTGAAGCATCACATTGGAACGCCTTATCATCCCCAACCTAGTGGATATATAGAATTATCAAATCATGAACTAAAACATATCCTGGAGAAAATGGTGGGAGCTTCAAGGAAGGATTGGTCCAAAAATATTGATGATTCCTTATGGGCATACCAGACCACCTTCAAAACACCTATGGGGATGTATCCATTACGCCTTGTCTATGGGAAGCTATGCCACCTACTAGTGGAGCTGGAGCATAAAGCCTACTGGGCCGTCAAGGCCCTAAATTTTTATTTGAAGGCTGCATAGGAGAAGCACAAGTTCCAGCTCATGGATATTGATGAGATCCAATGAGAGAAGTATAAGAGCACCATAATTTACAAAGAAAATACATGATCATTCCATGACCAGATGATTTCTCACAAAACCTTCCAAATTAGTGATCAGGTATTTCTCTTTAACTCATATATGTGATTTTTTCTAGGTTAGTTGAAGTCCTGATGGTCGGGACCATTTCAAGTGCTCAAAGTTTTCCACCATGGTGCGGTGGAAATTTCTAGTGAAGGCAGATAACCTTTCAAGGTGAATGTACAATGCATAAAGATTTATTGTCACATGGTAGATATGGAGGGTATAATTTCCACCATTCATTTTAGGTAAAAAAAGGTAGGTAGGTCGATCCAATAACCTAAAACAAAGACGCTTCCTGGGAGGCAAACCAGAGGCTACATGTCGTGTACCACCTATAGAGATGGCATTTACTAGACTACTAAGTTTATATTATTAATATTATAAATATATATATTAACTAACTTCATAAATAGGGATGATGACAGTGCTGATGGTATGGTCACTAGAGTTTATCTGAGCCATCACCGTTTTGAATCCCTCCTTACCTACCTTCTGGACGGGGTTCATCCTTTTTATACCCATGTGTACTTACATGGTGTGTGTGGTATTTTTCAAAATAATATATAAGTTATTATAAATAAAAGAAAACCCATTATGGGGATGGACCAGTTGGCTAGGGTCGTATACTGGTTCCCAAAAGACCCGAATTTTAATCTTGACAACCGTCCCATTTCCATCATTTTTTATATTAATAAAAACACACGATGTGAATTTCAATATATGTTGTTTGTGCCAAGTTTTCAATAATTTAAATATTTTTTGAAATACAAACATACATGTGGGTGAAGTTGGCAGATTGGCAGAGTCTTGGACCTGGATCCAAAAGACCTGAGTTTAAACTCGGCTAATCTCCCTGCTTCATCCATTTTATTCCAATTAAAAACCACACAACGTACCTTTTTTTCATCCCATGTAGTATTGGACCTGTACATTAAATATATATAATTCGTAATCATGATCAGTAGTACAACCTTTTCTCCAATGGTTGATGGATTGCGTTTGGATCAGACAATCACCAGTTTAAACCTCACCCCATGCACCAAACCAAAGGTTGTACTTCTCTTTTTCCAATTTTAGAACACACGACATGTATTTTCCGATACATTATGTGTATATATTTATTTTTTGGTAAATTATATATATATATATTTATTTTAATTATTAATATTAATTATTATATAGTTTACTATAATAATTATATTATGTTATTTAGAAAAACTAGTAATACACAACGTGTAGGGCCTATTACTCAACGTGTACCACGACTATAAAGGCCACATCCCACCTGACTTGAGCCCGTGTCATTCGACCCCACTCTCTACCTGTTTTCTTCATCCAGACGTCGTCCACCCTCCTCAATCTGAATTCTTAGATTTTGTGTGTTTTAGCTTTTTTATTTTTCCTACATTGTTATCCTTGGTCCAAGTACACCCTTTTTCACCCTCTATTTCATGGTTTCAATTGCATTTTGCGTGATTGGTGGATCAGCCAATGGTTTCGTTTCCTGTGCAGCACATGGCTTGCGTGAAGAACACACATTGTGTACTTTCTATAAACGGCCACACACAACACACTTTCATCATTTGGATGATACATATAATGTATGTTGGTACACATAGTGTATTGTGCCTCCCCATGCCTTCTGGCCCTAGCCATGTTTGTTCAGGACATGGACCCCTTCCCATGTACCTATACACGATGTGTCTATTCAGGACACGACGTGTCCTCCAACCATTGGGAGGTCCCCGTGTGGAAGGTCTACATGACTTTCAATCCATTTCACAAGACACGATGTGTACCCCTTTCCACGCAGTGTGTATATGGTTTGATTTCCTTCCCTAGTTAAGTCGTGTTTATCTCTTTACATGGACCCCATACCATGTTGATGGACACCGTGTGTACACCTTGTTACACATTGTGTACTGTATTTTTTCCTACTACATTCCCTCACGACGTGTCTATCTAGAGTACATGGTTTCTTATACATATCCTATTACATGCCATGCACCCTAGATTTACACGTCATGTGATAATACTTTTCCAGTTTTCTCACATTTTCTTATTTTTCTTGTTTCTTCTTCTTTTGTTTTGTTTTGTTTTCTTTTTTAGGTATGGATGATAGAGATTCTATGAGTGGGAAGTAGCCCACTTCCACTGCTGAGAGTGAGTGACCTCATCGATGTCAGATTCGTCTTCGACAGGCTGAGTGACCAACTTTGGATTTCCTAATTTTCCAGCCCCCAGTGTTGGCCGCTCTGCCTCCTCTCCTAATGATACCTTCACCCGTGACATTTACTAATCTGACCGTTCCTATGGCCCCTTCTACTGCTGATCCTATAACAGTGGCTTCAGTTCCATATACTATGACTGAGAGCTCCTCTTCCACTTCTCCATCTTTAGGCTCCACTCCTTCTGAGCTACCATCCATGCCAGTGGTGGACCCGACGGAGCCTGTGCCTCCACCTTCTGGCCAGACATCTGCACCCGCCCAGGTATCCACTGCTCTATCTTCTACCTCATCGGTGGGGCCATCTACTCTAGTACCAACCATTCCACCACCACCTACACCAGATACTATACGGCTACCTCCACATCCTTGCTTGGTTTTTCCTGAGGACCATCCTATGAAGAAGCGATTGCGGAACTTTTCTCTCCACACCATCCAGCTGAGCAGTCACTTCCTTGACACTTTGGTGCCACAACACCTTGGTATCTGGGAGGATCTTGAGGGGATTCTGGTCCATAATCACCTGCTAGATACTTTCCAGGTCAGTACTCCTACGTACAATGATTTATTTTTGGAGTTTATGGCCACCTTCGAGTTTGATAGGCCGATGTATCAGAAGACTCCCATAGATACAGCTCACCCAATTAATTTCTGGCTAGGTGAACAACCTTTCTCCTTGTTTATGGCTGAGTTTGGATGAGGGTTCGACTTCTACCCCCATCCTGCCACCCCACCTCTTGTCTCTACCTTTTCCCAACCCGAGCACTCTGATCTTATTGCGATGTGGAAGGATCTTGATGGGTCTGACCATAGGTACACCCCCACCTTAAAGAAGAGCACACTCATTATTGACCCTCTTCTACACTTCCTTCACTAGTGCTTCAGCTCCATCCTTTTTCCACACCATGGGGATATGGTCTTCGTGTCCAGGCGGGACATGGAGCTACTGACATGTATCTTCCTACATGAATACCCTGACCTCCATTGTATCACCACATCCTATTTCTACTCCATGCTCCATGGCCGTCAGGGAAACCTGAACAATTGTTTCTACACCACCCATTTGGCCCACCATTTGGGGTTTTTTGAGCTGTCTCTCCATCACGACCACTTGGGTTCTCCTCAGCGTATGGACATCATCATGCTTATCTGCATGAGGTTGGTCAAGCATTGAGGTGAGTGCTTTGTGCTTGTGCAGGATTCCCCTTCTCATACGGGGGAGAGAGCCAACCCACCTACTCCCACTTGTGTCGCTACTAAGGATCCACCCCATCCACCTATGGATGTACCATATCCACCCACCACACTTCCTCTGGACTTACTTATTCTTATAATTTTCCTTCTTCTTCTATTCCTTCTACCAACCCACCTTCACCTGCACCCTCAGTCAATCTCCCCTTTACCCTCCACCTAGCCACGGTGGAGCAGCACCAGGTTCATCCGGATCATCATTTGGACTGGATTGAGAAGATGTTGGGGCTTCTTCTTTAGCATCATGGAATTACACTACCCCCATAACCTGTTCTTACCTCCACTCCAGGCCCTTCTTCCGCAGCTCCACCACTATTTAAAGCGCTAGCCACAGATTCAGTTCTCCTATTCACCACCGGACTCGTTGGTACCACTCATGCTTCTACCATGGGCATCACTGAAGAGCCACCCACTTAGAGTTCCTCTCCTAAGGCTTTGAATACTACGACTCCTCTTCTGAGCACAACTCCTGCACCTACGACCTCCACTGCTACCCCCATGCCTTCACTGCCTGATCCTCCTGTTATATATGATACCTCGTCTGAGGCGACCCCATGACTGGTTTATCACACATTTATTTTCATTGTATATATCTGTTTTGTGTTATTCTTGGGATTTGATATTTTTTATGCCTACCATTTTTATTTTTCCCTTCCATCCCCAGTCATAGGTACCCTAGAGCACCTTGGTAATCTCTATTTCCAAGGGGAGTATTGTTCAACATTTATTTTTCTTCTCTATTTTGGGTTTACTTCTTCCACTAATTCCCCTCGTATTACCCCCTTGTTTTTCCATTTCCCTCCTCTTCCTTGGTATTTAACTTGGGGACCATGTGCTGTATTAAGTGTGGGGGAGAGCCTCTGATTACACTAGTATTTGGATTAAACTTATCTAGGATACATCATTAATAGTTGACATATTTTGAATTGTGGATTTTTTTATTACTTATAATTATAAATAAAAAGGGAATAAAATTTAATTTTAAAAGTTATATGCTTATTTAAATTTACAAAGAATTATAAAATGATTGCTTATATAATTTGATTTTTGATTTTAAGCCTTAGAAATTTATATTTATTAGACTGGTCATTTTGTATTCATGTCATGACATGATTTACCCCTATATTTTTCCCATTCCCAAGAGGTATTCAAAACCTTTTTTATATATTCTTTATTATAACCTCTTTCTTTAGAGATTCTTGGTATATTCATAACTACCAGAATTTTCTAGTTGTTCTCTTCAAAACATGAATTTTTTTGAATCACATTAAAATGATTGAGGCATTTGATTGTTTTTCAACCCCTTTGACCTTGAGACCTGCCCTATATATGATCTTCATAAACCCTTAGAAGCCATGAACTTCCTTGATAAGAAGCCACATTACAATCCTATTTTTTCCCTTTCCTACCCTAATTCTTTTATAAATTTTCATGATTATTCACTTGAGCTTTAGAGAGGGATACTTTGGTTTTCCATGGTAAATTTTTGTGAGGGACCATGAACTTAAGTGTGGGGGAGTTTGTCACTTGTTCATTTGGGAAAAGGGGTCCCAAAGCCTACTATTCATTGTATTCTTAATGGTCCCTCAATATCATGTTCCTTAAACAAATCATATGAAAAAATGAAAAAGAGGAACCATACTATTTATTACATATTAATGGTGTATAGTCCCATATTGTCAAAGGAATATCATGGTAATGATACCTTTGAGGGATCTTGATTGGGGGTGAATTTTTCATTAATCTCTATTATAAATATCATGCATTGTGTTTAAAAATTTATCCTCCTTTTTCAAGACTTTGATATTATTTTTCACATTATTACCTACCAACCCTTAGCCTCAAAAACACTCAAACCTTGATGAAATCCCTCATGATTTTTGCGATTTAAATTTTTAAAATTGAATAATGAGGAAAATTTCAAGCTTATGGATAAATTTCATATATTTAAGATTGAGTATAACTCTGATTAAATAAATATTGAGTAATGAGTGAGGTATCTTGTGGTGAGGTACATCATCAAGTGGCATGTTTATTTATGAAAAGTTAAACAATGTGAATAAAGGAGGATGTAAATTTTCAATTAGATTATATATGAGGCATGATTTGAATATATTTGGAAATGAAATTTGTTTTGTGCCTTTTAAAAATATTCTAATATGATTTTAATATTTATAGTTATAATTAGTTAAAATATTCCCTTTTAGAGTATTAATTATATTGATTAGATGTTGAGATCTTGCTTGAGGACAACAAAATGATTAAGTGTGGGGGAGTTTGGTGTGCCTGATTTGTGTATACATTTTTCATACATTTTATTGAGTTTTTAAAACATTTTTTTTCACTAGATACACGTTCTTTTGGAGATAAAATGATGTAATTTAGTGATCATAATGATTTTTCAGGTATTTACATTCCAAAGACACAAATTGGGGGAAGTTTTATAAAAAAAATCCAAACTACACGGCGTGTACTTTAAGACACACGCCGCGTACCAGTACCCCAACATGGATTGACCAGGCCAAGTACATTCCCAAGTATACAAAAGCGATTATACACTGTGGGGGTCATAGTACACGCTGTGTACCCCCTTATAGAAGTAGTTGGTGGCTGAGTTCAAGACTACACGCCATGTTGTCGACTAACCATAACACACCATGTACAACCCATATACACGCCATGTGGACCTTCTAGAAGCAGTTGGTGGCTGATGAACCATAATAAATGGTGTGTGTGGTGGATCTACATGCCATGTACATCCACCTAACAGGTGGCACCTTGTTCAAAGTAAAAGATGATGTGTTAGCTCACCTACCGACGGAGAAAAGATGGCCAAAATGCGTTTACTTGTAGTAAATGTTGTGTACTTCTTGGTACACATTGTGTACTCATAAAACCTATAAATAGGTGGCAGGCCTTCCAAGTTTAGGGGTCATTCTTTCATTTAGCTTCCATTCAACTCCAAGGGAGATAACTCTGGAAATGGACAAGAAGAGAAGAAGACAGAGGAAGAAGAGAAGATAATAAAGGAGTGAAGGTGCTTCCTTGCTACCTTCCTGATGACCTTCACTCCAAGGCTTTCAAGATGATGCATTAAGGTACTACAAGTTCTTTAATTAATATCTGCTCTATGAGTAGCTAAATACCTATGTGTTGGGTATGAGGACTATTGTGAGTTGTAATTTGTTATTTGTGATATTGTAATCATATTGTTTATACTTCATTATCATAATTTCTTATTAATTATTTTTAAATATCTTTTTAAATCTCATATCAGACCAAGAATGGGATTTCTAGGGATCCTTTAAGGAATTATGATTTAAATAATCCATGACCATGGGGTGTTTTAATCGTCTCAAAAGGGACTTCAATCAATAAAATTAAGAGAAATCAATTTCCATACCAAAGAAATTGGTTTCAATTGATTCAAACAAAACTCACCAGACCAAGGGGGTTCCATTATAATCTTAACCCATATATGTGAATTATCATGAAAAACGCAACCTCACAAGAAAATTTATTTAATAATAACACTTAAAATCCACAGCCTCGACGCATTTCTCTTCAAATTTTCATCCAAATAAAATTCTAGTATTTTTATTTATATTTCAATTAAATTATTATGAAATAGAAATCCAATAAATTTTTATCAAAATAAAAAACAAAATAGATTTTAAATTTCAGAAAATTTCACTAAATCAATTAAAAATTTGATAAAAAAAACAAAGATGACTCCCTTTCCCTATGGATCAATTCCTTACTAGTACTATACTTGTTAGGGTAATACAATTTGGATTGTCAAAAAATCACACTTCGGTAGAAACGATAACCAATGTATTATTATGTGTGTATGTATATATATATGTATAATGTTAATATATTATAATCTATATTATTATAATAGTATAATATATGTTAATATTATTATAATATATGAAATATATATTATTATATTATAATATATACGTTATTATATATATTATTATAATATATGTTAATATCATTTTATATTATAATATATTTTAATATTATTTTACTATAATATATGTTAATATATTTGATTCTCACTCAAATTTACCCAAGAGATGAAGGTAGAACGGTCCTTGTAGTTTAGCTTGGGTTATCGAATCCTCAGAGATCTAAGAAGTACCTACTGACATGTACATTCTATGGATTGTTTTTGGATATGAAGTGGCCAACTTGGGTTGAATTTAGATGGGTTTAAGGTATCACTAATAGTTTTAAGTTAATTCAAATTAAGGTAATGAGTTGATCCTAGGTTATCGCTCGGGGTGGATTGGATGGATTTCTTTTTTTTAATGATTTCAATTTCTTATAATTGAGATGGGTTCCTTTAAGAGAATCAAACATAATCATCACTTACTGGTTTAATGCCTAAAAAACCTAATACTAATCACCCATACACTTGAAGGATCAAAGAATTTATCACTCCAAGGTAAAGGTTCGTATTAGCACTTGAAATATGTGACCTTAAATTCAATAAGGATGAAGATGTTTTAAAATCATCAAATAAAAATCTCATTTAAAAGAAGTGATTAGCCATTAATAGAGTGAGAAATAACATCCAATCCAGCCCCTAGCTACTCCCATGGATCAACCCATAAAATAGTTAGCCCTCAATTGAGGACATGTCTTCAACGGAAGCAGGAAGTAGACTTGCGAGGGTAGAATTGAAGAAGTAAAAAAACAAAAATCGATCACTCCACCGTTGTGTGATAAATATCACAAAGTATGGTGTGAATAAATTCACACCTTGAACCAACAGTATCAAAGTGATATGTAGAACAATAGAATAAGAGTAGAAGAAGAACTTTTATTAAGAAACTAGGATGAATTAAAACAACTTACATGTGAAGGAAGAACGTTACAAAGAGAAATTGGTAGCATAACATTAAGATGAAAACAAAGATCAAAGATGATAAAATCCTCCACCACCACTACCTTAAATAGAAATTTTGGAAGCCTTGGGTCGAGCCTCCAACAGTAAAAAGCATCCCACTTGATTATGGTAGGCCTAGGGTGGTGGAAAGCTTGTGGAACTTAGACTTTTCCACATTTGACCCGAGGTGGAAGCCAGTTTTCATCCACCAAACAGACGCGCTTGGATGACCTTCTAGATGGCCGAATCAGAGTGGGTAATAGAAGAATAAAATGGATCCCTATATTTCTCCTAACTAACTATAAATTTGGGCCCATTTGGAGTTTTAGATTTGGAGATATGATCATATTAGTGGGCTGTTTTTCTGGGCCGCAGAATCTGGCCCAGAATTTTATCTCAAACGTGGGCCGCCTAAATGGACACCATGAAGGCCGAATTAGAATTGGATCCTGAAGAGTTATTTGTTCCTATACATGTATTCTAGAATCCGAAGAAATTTGGGATTCATTGGGCCTGTATGTTGGGCCCCACAGTCTCATCAGTGGCCTGGTGTCCAATATGACTTCTCCAGAATTGTTTCCTTTCATCACAAAATATCCCCATATTCTTCCATGAATTATCCATTGATCCCTGAATCAAACATGTATATATTTAAGTTTAGATCAATTTCCAAAAATATAAAATTAAAATATGTATAATCATATGAATCATTGGGTACTTCAAATTATGTTCAAAAATGTTCCACATAATAGTGCATTTTAAGAAGGTATTAGAATCATAATGTGAAATTATGTTCAAAGTGTAAAATGCACTAAAATGGTGTTTATAAATATTAAAGAACATAAATATTATAAATATTAACAATGAATATTATCCTCATTTAGTGACTAATCACACCCCCCAACTTGAGTTTTTCTAGTCCCGAGCAAAATATATCTCAACAATATGAAATTTGAATTCCCTTTTCTAAAAATATTTTAATACACAATGATCACCAGAATCCCTTATACCAAACAATCATGAACCCATCAAAATATTTTAATACCAGATAGTTTCATAAGCAGATCCCAATCCCAATCCCATTCCTTTGTTCAAATTCATTTCCATATTTCATCCAATATCAATTAAGTATAAGGATGTGTTGTGCATCACAATAGAAATGGGGGTTCATCTTTTTTCTAAGGGGAAATTACGGAAGCGCTAGGTGGAATCACATTTCAATATTAAGATGAGTATTCAATTTTTTTTTTGTATCATATATTTTTTTTGTTTTTTTGTTGTTTTTTTTTTCAATTTTTCCATTGTAATTGAAATTTCACTCAAAAGAGTCAACCCCTGTAGCGAGACTTTGCCGATGAATCCCAAGCTCAAAGACCTTAGGGAACCAAGTGAATCCCAGATACTCAGGAATCATCTAAAGTTAACTCATTAAAAAAAATCAAATTACCAAAAATAGAGATAAAATTACTAACTCTGGGCCAGACAACTATGGAGTCACGATCCCCAAGTGTCGAAAGCCACGCATTAGGTCATTTCATTTCTCTACACGCAAATTTATTGTTTTTTTTGTTTTTTTATTTAATACTCATATTAAAACTAAAATGATCACCAAACCTATGCTATTTATTTGAGGGACTCCATGAACTCAAACTAATACCCCATTATTTAAAGGACGTGCATTGTGATCTTTTTTTTATTTGGATGAAAATATAAATGATGAAATATCACATTGGACAGCCATAATTTCCAAAATATATGCTCATGAAATTATAAAAGGATTAAAATCAGAATCAGGGCATTCTAAATTATTTGATATTCAGTTTCAATGTGCGCAATGCATATTACCTTGTTCAAATTTAAAGGAATTTTTCCTTCCATTTACACTTTTTTTTCAAATCATTCATCATTTTTTGACACAAAAGCATTTTTTATTTTATCTCCCCCCAACTTAAAATAACACTATCCCCAGTGTTTAAAAAAAAAGAAAATTTAGAAGGGGTTAGAGTTAGATAATGAAAGTTCAAAAAGGAAATTGAAAATGAGGATCATGGAATGAAGTCACCTGGTGGTTGAATTTGAAATTCTTGCTGCTCCAAATTAGTTCTTTAATCTATTAGGGGATGTAGGAACCTCCTTGATTGAACATGTATCACCCAAAATAGTCCCTGAACCATACAAATAAGAACAAACCAGACAAAACAAACAACACAATGACTTATTGAATTCCAAGTATCGTCATTTTTATGGTTTTCCCTGTTTTGTTTTTGTTTTTTTGTTTTTTTGTTTTTTTAAATCAAACTAATGATACATTGTCTTATTTTAAATTTTCGGGTAAGGTATTACTCAGGGATCAAACCGCATGACACAGATGAATACGATGCTCCCCTTTCATACCCATCCATACCCATAAAAGACGAACCGGTCAACAGTCAATTTTTTTATTAAATATCAAAATGATTAATTAATCCTATTTAAAATATAAAGTTGATTAAAACAAAAAAAAAAAACGATTGAAAACTTGAAAACCATGGGTTGCCTCCCATGCAGCACTTTGTTTAACGTCGTTAGCCCGACATGGATCCTAAATCTATCAATTTTTTTCCTGGTTCATAGGATGGCTCAGTTAACTCAACCTCTATTTCCTGTTTATTAAATGATTCAATGAATGGTTTTAACCTTTGACCACTGACCTTGAAAATGTAACCACTTGTGGGATCTTGAATCTCTACTGCCCCATGGGGGTACACATGATGCACTATGAAAGGTTCTGACCATCTAGACCTTAACTTTCTTGGGAGTAAATGATGTTTTAAACTATATAAGAGAACGAGTTTTCCCAGTTCAAAATGTTTGAACTTGATATTCCTAGATTGGTAGGCTTGAACTCTAGATTTATTGATCCTTGAATTTTCACAAGCCTCCATCCTTAGTTCCTCCAGTTCATTGAGATCTAATTTACTTTTTGTTCCGGCCAATGAGAGGTCATAATCCATTTTCTTAATTGCCCAAAAGGACTTATGCTCAATTTCAACAGGTAAACGGAATTATTTTCCATAAACCAACCTATATGGTGAAATTCCTATGATGGTTTTGTATGCTGTACGATATTCCCAAAGAGAATAAAAGAGTTTATCAAACCAATCTTTCCTAGAGGGTTTGACAGTTTTTTCAAGAATTTTCTTAATCTCCCTATTTTCTAACTCATCTTGACCATTGGTTTGAGGATGGTATGCAGTGGAAACTTTATGAGAAATAACATACTTAGACATGAGTGAAGATAATGGGCAGTTGCAGAAATGGGTTCCTCAATCACTGATTATAGCCCTAGGAATTCCAAATTGAGAAAATATGTTCTCTTTCAGAAATAGAATCACAAATTGATGATCATTAGACTTAGTGGGAATTGCCTCCACCCATTTTGAGATGTAATCAACAAATAAGAGTATGTTGAGGTATCCCCTAGATTTTGGGAAGGGACCCATGAAATCAATTCCCCAACAGTAAAATATTTCAACCACTAAGATGGGAGTGAGTGGAATTTGATTCCTTTTTATGATGGACCCTACTTGTTGACACCTAGGACAACTTTGAAAAAATGTGTAAGAGTCCCTTGATAGGGTGGGCCAGAAGAGACCACATTGAAGAACCTTAGCAGAAGTTTTTTTTAGAGGAAAAGTGACCTCCACATGCCTCACTATGACAGAATTTAAGGATGGACTCTTGTTCAGATTCTGGGACACACCTCCTAATTACTTGGTCAGGGTATAACTTATAGAGGTATGGATCATCAAACACATAGTTCCAAACATCATAAATGAATTTCCTTCAATCTTGAGTCCCTAATAATTTTGGAATTAGTCCTGTAACTAAGAAGTTGGCTATGTCAGCATACCAAGGGCAGTCACCCACAGAGTATAAGTGTTCATCAGGAAATGAATCAGACACACAAAGGTGATTTGAGTTGTCTTTGAATTCCATCCTAGAGAGGTGATCAGCTACAACATTTTCAACACCCTTTTTATCCTTTATTTTGAGGTCAAATTCTTGTAAGAGAAGGACCCACCTAATCAGTCTAGCCTTAGCATCTTGTTTTTGGAAGAGCTATTTTAGTGCAAAATGGTCAGTGAACACAGTGATGGGGGGATCCTAAGAGGTAGGACCTAAAATTCTCTAAGGAAAACACAATAGAAAGTAACTCCTTTTCAGTAGTGGTGTAGTTGATTTGGGAATCATTTAAGGATTTTCTTGCATAAGAAATGACATAAGTAGTTTTATCACAACGTTGTCCTAACACAGCTCCTACAGCAAAGTCACCGGCATCACACATAAGTTCGAAAGGAAGGTTCCAATTTGGAGATTTCATAATGGGAGGAGAGGTGAGAGAGGATTTGAGGGTTGATAATGAACCCTCACATCTTTCTGTCCAAAAAAATGGAGCGTCCTTTTCTAGGAGAGAACAAAGGGGACGGGAGATTGAACTAAAGTACTTGATGAATCTTCTATAGAAACCAGCATGTCCTAAGAAATACCTCACTTCCTTGAAAGTTTTGGGTGATGGAAGGTGATGAATGATGTCAAACTTGGATTTATCAACTTTAATCCCCCTACCTAAGACCAGATGGCCTATAACTAGTCCCTCTTTAACCATGAAATGGCATTTTTCCCAGTTTAGGACCAGATTTTTTTCTTCACATCTTGACAAGACTCTCTCCACATTCTACAGACATCCCTCAAATGTATCCCCAAACATAGAGAAGTCATCTATGAATACCTCAAGAAAATCCCCTACCATGTCTGAGAAGATTCCCATCATGCATCGTTGGAAGGTTCCAGGGGAATTGCATAACTCGAAGGGCATGAGTTTGAAAGCAAAGGTGTCGAATGGACATGTGAATGTAGTCTTCCCTTGATCCTCTAGGGAGACCTCAATTTGATTATACCCTGAGTACCCATCTAAGAAACAGTATAAGGCATGACCTGCCACTCTCTCAAGGACTTGGTCAATGAATGGTAAGGGGAAATGGTCATTCTTGGTGAATGAGTTGAGCTTCCTATAGTCAATGCAGACCCTACATCCACTACTCACCCTTGTTGGAAGAATCTCTCCATCCTCATTGGTTATCACTGTGATTCCAGCATTTTTTGGAACCATTTGGATTGGGATCACCCATTCACTCTCACATATGGGATATATGATACAAGCTTTTAACAATTTCAGAAGTTCTTTCCTTAATACCTCCATGAGATTAGGATTGAGTCACCGTTGAGGTCGACGACATGGCTTTGAATCAGATTCCAGAACAATCCTATGAGTCCCAATAAGTGGGCTAATCCCATTAATATCAGATAGGGTCCAACCAATGGCTTTCTTATGTTTCTTAAGTATATCTAGAATAATCTTCTCATGATTGGATTCAAGAGAAGAAGAAATGACAATAGGATGTGTTTGATTGTCCCCTAGGAAAGCATACTTGAGTGTAGCAGGAAGTTCCTTCAATTAAAGATCAGGTTGGTTTAGAATTTCAGAAGAATATTGGGACATTGTATCAAGTTCAATTTCTTTTTTAAGAGTTTCATATAGGATTGATTCCCCACATGTAGAAGTTCCAGCTACTATATTGGCTTGATCATATTTAGGGAAGGAAGTTGGAGTGGTCTCCATGAAAGTGGTTTCTTGAAAGGTTTCACTGATATTTGGACCTAATACTTCATTATAAGAGAAATTTGAAAATGATTCAAGCCAAGGAGATAAACTTCCTTCATATGAACAAAGGAAATCAATCTCATCCTGACTTAAACATTCATCAAATATTACTTGATGTTCTATGGATTCATTATCAATGCTTTCTATCATGTTTACTTCATGAATGTCTTCATCATCCCCTATTTGTGATCTTGCATTATATATGTTCAAGTCTAGACTCATGTTCCCAAAGGTGATGGTCATGTTCCCATTTTGAACTCGGATAACAGAGTTGATTGTTTCAAGGAAGGGACAACCAAGGATGATTGGGGTTTGTTCCTTATTTCCTATGTTTGGATGGTTGTAAAGGATAATGAAGTCAACAGGGTATATGAAGTTTTCAACCTTTACCATAACGTCCTTTAAAATCCCCTTTGGAACCCTAATGCTACGATCAACAAGTTGAAGTGTTACAGATGTGGGTTGGAGTTATTCTAGGCCTAACTGGAAGTACACAGCATAGGGGGTGAGATTGACACTAGCACCTAGATCACACAAGGCCTTGAAAACTTTTCTTTATCCTAGTTCAACATTGATGTAAGGGAAACCTGGGTCTTTCAACTTAGGAGGAATGGTCCCTTGAATGGTGGTACTCACATTAGCAGCCAAAAGGACTTGGTTTTTATGTAAAAATTTTCTTTTAAAAGTGCACAAGTCCTTAAGGTAGTTTGAGTAGGAAGGTATGGTTTGGATGGCATCGAGAAGGGGAATGTTCAACTTGACTTGTGATAATATTTCCCTCAATGTTTCACTCAGTTCAGGCTTGGGTTTCCCCTCATGCATTGAGGAAATGGTGCAGGTTGTGGGGTTGTTTGTTGAAGAGTTGTTTCTTTCACATTGTTATCAGTTTCCTTAGTTTTATCTTGTGGTTCATTTGAATTTTCATCCAAATTTGAATCTTCAGGTGGGTTCTGAATTAGTTGTTCAGGTTTCTCAATTGATTTCCCACTTCTTAAAATAGTCACAGCCTTTAGTTGTTCATGAGTTGTTTGAGTAAAACTTGACTCTCCCCTTGAAGTTGAGGATAGAACTACCTGAGTAGGCATGGTTACCTTTCTAGTTTTTATGGTTTTAAGTTCTTGTTTGAGGGAAGAGACTTCCAAGTTCATCCTTTCCATTTGTTTGCGCAGTTGTTCTAGTAGGCTTTGTGGAACAGTTTGGGTTGGTGCTTGAGAAGATTGGTTTATCCCAAGGGGATATTTTGGAGGTGGGATAGTTTGTTGAAAATGGACTGGTGGTTTTTGGTATTGGATACGTTGGGTTTGGAACTGGTTATGGGTTTAGTAATTCTGATGGGGGTATGGATTTTGTCCCTGTGGTTGGCTAGGTTGTTGGTTATCTTTCCAGTGGAAGCCTGGGTAGTCATTATACCTTGGGTTGAAGTTGTTTTGGTATTGAGGCTTTTGAAAGTTCAAGGAATTTACTTCCGTTGGGGGTCCTCCTAAAATAACATCCTTGATGGATGGAATGGTTGGTCAGTTGTCTATCTTATGGTCATGTTTGTCACAAATTGTATAAACAGGGTCAACAGTTTGGATTTCATGGACTTTCCTAAGGTCTATCTCTTCAACCTTCCTAGAGAGTTATGCAAGTTTATCCCTAAGGATTTCCTCTTCTCTAAGTGTATGAATTCCAGTAGTTATTTGTGGTTTTTCAGAATAAGGTGAAGTTCCCCATGTTTGGTTTTGTTCAGAAAGGATTTCTAGATACTCGTAAGCATCATTTGGGGCTTTGTTTTTAAAGGTTCCATTACACATCATGTCAATGAATTGTTTATTCCCTGGACCCAAACCTTCATAGAAAATTCTCACTTGTTCAGGTATAGAAAAAACATGGTGTGGAACCATGTTTAGAGTGTCTTTTAACCTCTCCCATGTTTTATAGAATGACTCTCCCTCTTTTTCAAAAGAGTTTTGGATACTCTTTTTAAGTGAAAATGTTTTGTGGTGGGGAAAGTATTTTTTGCAGAATTCTCTTTTTAGTTGGTACCAAGAGTTTATGGATGATGGTCTCAAATTGTTTAGTCAATTTTTAGCTCGAACCTTTAAAGAAAAAGGAAATAGCCTCATCTTAGCTGATTCTAGTTGATGTGGGGGACACCTGGTTTCTACAATGTCATTGAACTCCTTAATGTTAAGGTAGGGAATCTCGAACTCCATTCCATGGAATGTGGGAAAATGGTTTAGGAAATGGGGTTTAAAGATGTAGTTGGAATCTCCTAGGGAATTGTTTCTAATGCATGAGGGGGCATTGGTCCAAGATGGAGTGAGGTAGTCATTCATGGTTTGATCGACTACATTCCCTAGGTTTCGAGCTTCTTGGTTTTGGTTCCCCATTTGATTTCCCCCAGTATTTACAATTTGATTTCTGGGAAGAACCTCCATTGAAATGGGCTCAATTTTGGACTCTAGAGTATTAGGAATATTAGGATATAATGTAATGAGTTCCCTTGGTGTACTTGACTCCCCATCCCCAGGACTATCCACCCTAACTAGACGGTTTGATTGATCGCGGGTGTAGGCGGACATGCGCCAAAAAAAAACAAGAAAGGGAAAAGATAATAGAATTTGTATGAGAAAATAAGAAACGAGGGAGAATAGAATGGGTGTTTAGATGACTTACTTGGGTCTCCTTCAACAAAGCCAAAATTTGATTCTCGCTCAAATTTACCCAAGAGATGAAGGTAGAACGATCCTTGTAGTTTAGCTTGGGTTATTGAATCCTCAGAGACCTAATAAGTACCTACAGACACGTACATTCTATGGATGGTTTTTTGCTATTAATTGGCCAACTTGGGTTGAATTTAGATGGGTTTAAGGTATCACTAATAGTTTTAAGTTAATTCAAATTATGTTAATGATTTTATCCTAGGTTATCGCTCGGGGTGGATTGGATGGATTTTTTTAATGATTTCAATTTATTATAATTGAAATGGGTTCATTTAAGAGAATCAAAAATAATAATCACTTACTGGTTTAATGCCTACAAACCATAGTAATAATCACCCATACACTTTAAGGATCAAAGCATTTATCACTCCAAGGTAAAGGTTCGTATTAGAACTTGAAATATGTGAACTTAAATTTAATAAGGATGAAGATGTTTTAAAATCATCAAATAAAAATATCATTTAAAAGAAATGATTAGCCATTAATGGAGTGATAAATAACATCAAATCCAGACCCTTTATACTCCCTTGGATCAACCCATAAAATATTTATCCCTCTATTGATGACATGTCTTCAACGGAAGTGGGAAGTAGACTTACGAGGGTGGAATTGAAGAAGTAAAAAACAACAAAAATCCATCACTCCACTGTTGTGTGATAAATATCACAAAGTATGGTGTGAATAAATTCACACCTTGAACCAACAGTATCAACGTGATATGTATAACAACAGAATAAGAGTATAAGAAGAACTTTTATTAAGAAACTAGGATTAATTAAAACAACTTACATGTGAAGGAAGAACGTTACAAAGAGAAATTGGCAGCATAACATTAAGATGAAAACAAAGCTCAAATATGATAAACTCTTCCACCACCACTACCTTAAATAGGTATATTGGAATACTTGGGTCGAGCCTCCAACATTACAAAGCATCCCAATTGATTATGGCAGGCCTAGGGTGGTGGAAAGCTTGTGGAACTTAGACTTTTCCACATTTGACCCGAGGTGGAAGCCAGCTTTCATACACCTAATAGACGCGCTTGGATGACCTTCTATATGGCTGAATCAGAGTGGGTAATAGAAGAATAAAATGGATCCCCAGATGTCTCCGAACTTTCTGTAAAATGTGGGACCATTTGAAGTTTTATATTCTGAGATAGGATCATATTAGTGGGATGTTTTTCTGGGCCTTAGAATCTAGCCCAGAATTTTATCTCTAGATTGGGCCACCTAAATGGACACCATGGAGGCCTAATTTGCATTGTATCCTAAAGGGTGCGTTGTTTATATACATGTCTTCTAGAATCCCACGAAATTTTGGATTCATTGGGCCTGTATGTTGGGCACCACAGTCTCATCAGTGGCATGGTGTCCAATCTGACTTCTCCAAAATTGTTTCCTTTCATCACAAAATATCCCCATCTTCTTCCATGAATTCACAATTGATACATGAATAAAACATGTTCATATTGAAGTGTAGATCAATTTACAAAAATATCAAATTAAAATATTCATAATCATATGAATCATTGGGTACTTTAAATGATGTTCAAAAATGTTCCACATAATAGTGCATTTTAAGAAGGTATTACAATCATAATTTGAAATGATGTTCAAAGTGTAAAATGCACTAAAATGGTGTTTATGAATATTAAAGAACATGAATATTATATATATTAACAATGAATATTAGCCTCATTTAGTGTCTAATCAATATTTATATATTATAATACATGTTATGTTATGCAGTTAGGGGCTTACATGAGTGGTAAAGTCACCCCGTGATCTTTCATGAAACCCGAGTTCAAATTCTAATGGTGGTGAATTTTCATGGTACTATAATAGTACTATAGCAGTGTGGGTACTATAGAATAGTAATATAATATTGGTACTACTCACCACATATGCGATTTTGGGCTATGAAATTGGGCTTTTGGGATATAAATCCTTTATGATATCAAATGTTGGCATTTAGGAGAACATCAACGAGCATACATCATGACCTATGGTGGATGACTGAAGTGAATGTGGCATGCTACCATTGACACATGACTAAGGTAGCGTTCTAAAGGTAAACACGAGTGTAGGTTGGGGTTTGGTTCTTGTCAGGGTCACCAAGGGACTTCAAGTCACATTCATGGGGATTTTGGTCTATTGGGACCTTTAGGTCATAATATTAAGGTTTTTAGGCTATAAATCATTGGAATTCAGGCCATGAAAATGTAATAAAATAGTTCTAGTGAGTGTTTTTCATTCCTTGTGGGGAGGGATGGAGCTTGAACCACTGCGTGTCTAACTGTCTAAGTTGTTTTTGGTTTGTAACTGAATAAAAATTGTAATATATGTTAATTTTTTATATAATATGTGTAAATTTATTTTAAATTATATTTACCATTACAACATATGTTAAAGCATTTGATGATAGTGTTAGTTAAATAAATAATTTTAATATACATTCATACATAATAAGTGTATGAATAAATATTGAATAATATAAATATAATACATAATTAAAATTTTAAAGTGAGTGAAATGTAAAAGTAATACATCATTGATGCAGATACGAGTATAAGTTCCCTCTAGTCCCACACATCACTCTCTAATAGTTCACCCACATCTACTATTCCATTCATAGAAACTGGAGTGTTCTCAGTTACATGTCTAGATTTCATGTCATAAATAGATGGTCTAATAATAGAACTAAAAATAGTCTCTCATCCACTAGAATGTTGTGCAACCCACTAGAATCTAATTGAATTTGGGATAGGAAAAAACACTATTTGGGACCCCCTCAAATAGGTTGCTCAATCTAATGAATGTGGTACTATAATATCTACTTGTAGATGGAATAGGGGTTCTAATATCAAACATAGAGACCAAACTAGTGTGTGAAATATAATACTCAATGTCCCAACCAATACCCCAACAAATTCCATAGTCGATGCCCCACTAAAAATAAGGGCGTGTGGGGAAATCCATAAATGACAATGTGTATGATGAGGAAGGTCTAATCGGTGGTTGTTTGATGGTATTTATAACCATTTGAGTTTTAGAATGATGCAAGCGATGTTAATTTGATAATTGGTCCTCATCTAAGTGCACCCCCAATCAGTGCCTCAATATGATGAATGTAAAACTATAAGAGCTACATGAAGATGGAATAGGGGTTACAATATCCTACTCAGAGACCAAAATAGTGTGTGAAATATAATACCCAATGAAACAACCAATACTACAATCAATTCCATAGTCAATACCCTAATCAAAAGAAGGGTTTGTGTGGACTATCTTAGGTGATATTGTGTGTAACGCCCCGACCCCAATTACCCAGAGTCGGTGCTTTATTACATAACAATGTCATGATACAAGGAATAATGTCCTGAAATACTGATCAATTTATTATTATTGGAAACAAGATACATACATAAGTTTAACATTACAACTTGAAAAGAAATACAACAATAATTTATTCCATTAGAAACATCCAACCCTCCTAGATTATTCCTGCAAGTCACTCAAAACTAACTTATTCATATCTTGGGATAATGAAACATAATAAAGGGGTGAGATCAAACGCTTAGTATGGGTAATCAATATAATGGAAGATAACATAAACATTAGGCATGGTGAATAATTAAAAACACATTCCTTTAAAAATAATAAACATGAACACTTTATGGCAGAAATATGAGCTAAGTAAATAATTCCATAATAAAACATAGTCATGGGTATTCTACTAGTCGAATAACCACATGAACCATCATTATTATTTTCATAATGAGGGAATGTATAATGCCGGACATTCTGAAACATCTTGTCAAGACCTAGACCAAAAGGTATAAAAATTATTTAGGCCTCAGCCAAATCCATATATAAAATTGGGAAAGGCCTTGGCCAATTCCTCATCTAATTGTCTTATGAGACCTACCGATGCATCGAGAAGCTATAGCGGACTCCACCCGTCGCTTACTAAGTCCAATGAATTCCTCATATGAAAATGTTGAAACATAACATAAACATTAATATTAAAACTAGCATATGAAATGTCAATAATTTTACCATAAACCATAAGTGGTAAAAAAATAACACATCCAAAGTCAAACATATAACAAAGCCTTCAATATAATATGGAAGATGTGTATCATAATAAATCAACTTCAAATAAGTTTAAAATCCATCAAAGGATATTGACATAGATGAAATGAAAACTATTTGAAAGAAATACCTCTTTCTATTTTTAAACTATTTAAGAGTCACATAATTATAAAAAAACATTTATTTTGAAAATATTTTTATAAGATTTTAAGGGAATATTCGATGATTTTATAACAGCGGAAAATAGCCGCACCCACCGTATAAGTTAAAAAAACATTCTTACCTTAATCTTGTAGAAAAGGTCCTAAAGTACCTTGTTTGGAAAACGACGGAAAGTTTCATTTAAAAACATATAAGGTAAAATAAGGGTATAAATTAATTTAACCCATAGTCTAGTAAATAGTAAATTTTTTTTGAAATATATTTTTAAGAAAACATGGATGTGGATGATAAAGAGGTCCTAATAGATACTTAAATAAAAAGAACCTCGGATAATAAAGAGATTGCGAAATTAACCCTTACCTTGTACTTTTCCTGAGTAGAGGGTACATTAAAATCATATATAATAGTTAAATCATTGTTATTAAATTATAAAATAACTATATAAATAAATATGGTATCATATATGATCCTCTAACATTTCTTTGTTAATAATATTTCAGTAGTATCATCGTTTCAGGTGTTAACGGATTCGTTTTCCTTTATATGCTTGGTTACGTAATCCATGTTTGTTATGGATAGGATGTATTTTATTCATATACATAATTATATTATGTTTATAAATATTATTTGTAGTCATCAAATGAAAATTATTCTTGAATGGTTATGATGGGGAAATTAATCTCATCGCGTTTGTGGAGACGGTAATACGTACGTACGCACGAGCGAAAATATCATTATATTGATGGTGAAATCGTATCTAATTGGATGATATATCATATATACAGAATCATTAAAATGTTATATTTATTATTTAAATTAGTTATACTCATTATTATACCCATATAAATAAGGAAGTGTTAGAATAACAAACTACACCACGACATGGAGACGGTAAGTCGTACGTACGCACGTATGATGACTTTGTCATTCATATGATGGATAGAATAATGAATATGATTGTACTATTTTTATAATAACATCACATTATATATAAGATACTGGAGTTATTATTTTATAATGGAAACCACAAAGAAAGAGGAAGTGGAAGAAGAAAAGAACCTGAAAGAGGTGATGAAATATTTACCTCTTCTTCGGGTTCTTCCTTTTGATTTGATCAAAAGGTCTCCTTAGGTTTTCTTTCTGAACAAATTAAGGCCTCTATGATAAAGGGAGTAAAGTTTTGAGGATATTGGGGTAGAGGGTTTCTGATCCAAAAGGATTTGGAGGTGTGATTTTGAGAGAAGGGGAAGTGCCCTTTTATAAGAGAGGTGAGGGTTACTTTAGGAAAATCTTAAAATATTATTTTATAATAAAATAATTTTCAGTTTATAATGGCTCAAAAATAATTTATTTAGAGGATAGGGTGGGTATGGTTCGAAAAACCCTCAAAAAATAGGGTTTAGATAGGTTTAGTTCACCATATTAACATTATCTTTCAGATTGAACTCTTAGTTAAATAGTTTGACATTTACCATGTCTCTTTGTATTTTTATATTATATGGTTAATAAACTTACTATAAACTGACAAGAGAACCCCAAGTGGTTAATTATTAATATATATAACCTTATATAAGTATTTTCTCCAAACCTTAGATTTTTATAAATATTATATCAATTAATAACATAGTATTTGTTTTAAAAAATCAATTATGTCAATTTTGACACTATTTAGTATTTGTTTTTTTTTGAAAGCCATTAAAACCTTATCACTTCGAATAAAATTTATTTGACCAACCATAACATGTCATATTAACCTATAAAATTAGTTTAATTCATCATTAGTATCAATTTACATTTATTTTGATATTTATAGTACCAATTATTTTAATATTTCATTAATAAGGTAATTACTGCATCATCATTGTGTCATAAATAAATTAAATTATTTAATGTATAAAAATTATAAATAAAATACCATTATGTATGAAATCCTTTTATATTTCTAATGAATATTTATAGTCGAATTTATATTGTGTGCAACCCTATATTAAAAATGTTTTAGTTATTAAACCTTGAATTTAACTCTTTTAACTCTTCTTTAAATAAAATAATAATAAATGTATTAATCTAATCCAAGTGGACCAAAGTGGGTCATATTTAATTACTAAGGTTTTTTTGGTCTAATTATACTTATCCAATATAATTATGACACGTGTTAGGGTAATTATGATATCATTTTTACCCTTAATTACCCCATTTACTTTTAACTGTGGTAAATAAAAGTCAAAAGTTACTATTCACCAAAAATTATTTTCATCTTATTGAACCAAATTTTACTTAATGGTATTAACCGTGTCTCTCAGATTTTTTGAAAGTCAACTCAGAGAAGCGGTAAAATTATGTTTTATGCAAATTTGCAAATGCTCTTAAGAGGTGGGTAAAAGACGATAAAAAGTTCAATAAAATATTTATATATCTAAACTTATTATAAAATGACTCCAACAAATTACATTGAACTTATATAGGTATTATGTATCTATTTTGATCTAAAATAAATTTAAATAAAATAAATAATTATTTAAATAAAAAGTCAGTTTTAACCAATAACACAGTGTTTTTCACTATTCATCAAAAATTGAATGTTTTCAGAAAAATACCAAAAAATCACCCTAAGATAATTTTGTTATTATGAATTCAAAAATGAAGTCAATTTTTAAAAATAAAATTTATAAAATTTTAAAAAGTGGGTATTACTATTCATAATGGCTAGTTTGATTGGTCGTAGTGTGTTAGAACCTCGAAGTTGCGTACAATGCAAGCTATTGAATTATTTAAATGGAAACATACAGTAGAAGATTGAGGGGTTACATTGTGTATGATGAGGAAGTTCCAATTTGTGGTTGTGTGATGGTATTTGAAAACGACTAAAAATTGGAACAACGCAAGTGATGTTAATGTAAAAATTGGTTCTTATAGGTGTCTGATGGATCAAATGCAGCCTATGGTAGCATGGGCTGAGGGTGAGAAACACACTCAGGATCTAGAGAGATACTCTCAACATTGTGTAGAAAACTATTCATCCACAAAATAACTAAATCTAACTCATCAAAACTAAATTTATCTCATGTATTGGGGTTGATCATATCACAAACCCAATCGATCCCATCACCCTATAAAAATTGTTTCAAACTTATAAACTTTCAATAATTGATTAAAAAATCAATAAAAAATAATATAGAAGCATGATCAATTTAAATTACCAAAGTATATTATGACCCTATAAGTCAAGTGATAAATTTTCTGGCCAGTCACATATATTAGAGTGTATATTTTGTATGGGGGCCATGATGAATATTCCCTCCAAGATATCCAATGGCACAATACTACTCATGTGAATCCCATATGGATATATGTGGCTCAAGTTTAGTAACTCATTTCCACTCCACTCAATTATGTTTTGATCATTAAAAATTTTTAATTATATTTCATGTGACATGATTTTTGAATCTTGTACTACTTGTAGAATAAAAATTATTTATATTTAAATTGTTTAACATTTTCGTTTAGTTAATCTTCACATTCATTATGTGTCTTGTGAACTGGTTTTAAAGAAAAATTCACATATGTATGAGTTAGATTATGACTCATACACTGATGTTTTCATAATTAGATAATTATAATTTCTCATAGAATTATTTATTTATTACTTAATCATAGTTTTTATGATTATTATTTATTCATTTATTATTTTTTTTATTCATATTCTAATTTATTTTTATTATTACGATCAACAAATATTTATTTTCAAAAATCCTTCATTTTTAATTTTTATCTAAGTCTACAGTCTTAAGATATTTCTAAAAGATGTAGGTTATTTTTGAAATTCTTAAAAATGGTTTTTAATTAAATGGAAATTACCAACATGATAAAAAAAGCATACGTTATGGATTTAAAATCTTACAAAATGAAAATTTCACTGAGTATAGTGTCGTATGACGTCTGTAAAGTCATAAATTGTAGAAAGTATTACACTCTAAAAAAAAGGTCATACACAATAATAAAGGTCATATGTGGAAATAAAAAAGTCCTATACAAGAATTAAAATTCTTATAAAGATGAAAATTTTGTTAAGTAATAATTATTATTTCTATAAATATCATATTCACAGAATATATCGCACATGAGAACTAAAACTTCATACACACAATGGTTAAAATATAATACTTTCTGTAAAATTTGTACACGACATATAATCCATACACACTAATATTGATTTTTTATGGTAATAAATTGAATTACATGATTTCTAAATATATTAGGAACTTGGGAAAATTATTATACCAATTTAAAGTCCTATGTTATTTCATATGAATTCCCTCTCTATTTTTCCATCCATAGAAACATAAAAAAAATTATTAAAGAGACCCGGGATTCTAATAAATCATGTTGGTCTGATGTAATATTACCTGAGAGAATATCCTCTTACAATATCAACACAAATAGGAGGAAGGTAACCCATTCTAGTAAACAATGTAAACATACCATCCTAATTATCCCTTGAAGTAATAAAATCAGTAAATTTTTTTCCTTCACACCACATGTGAATAAATTCCACAAAATTGTTGATAAGGATATTATAACTATGAATATGATAAAAAATAGAACATGGTGAGGTAATTTTTCCTTGAAGATATTTGAGTATGATGGAAGATTTTATTTATATCAAGGCCAAAACAATGTTGTAAGAAGAACATAGCTCAAGTCCATTGAGTATGGTTCATTCCTTTGTGAGGAGAGAATCTCTAGGCCCATAGAAAGCACTAAAGGATATAACAACTGAGGCCATGGGGTCATGAAAAATTCCTCCCCCCCATTACATAAAACCAAGGTTACATGACCCTTCAACATTAATCTTAAGACAACTATTATAAGGATTCCAACATATCCCATGACCCTGTGGAAGTGGCCTCTGAATAGGTGAGGATGTGATCTTACCATCAAGGATCTTCCTTAAATAAGGGATTATCTCCCACTGTTTCAAAAGAGTAGAAAGTTTTCCACTAGATTTATCGTCCTGAACACCATATAAATACTTGTGATGGGGGTTCCTTCATGATGATCCTTGTTCCTCATATCCTAAATGCACCAATATCCAACCGTAAGGAGAATCACCCTCACTTTTAAACCATGTTTGTTGCTTCCCACACCATGAAAACTAAGTTGGAGAATATCCCCACTTAAAATATCCTAGGACACTAGCCTAGCTAGTAAAATCACCAAAATATAACCACATTAAAGTTTCCTACTATCCTTCAAAGAAAAGATGAGAAGATGATTCTTCTCTAGGATTCTGATGATAGAGACTTAGAAATGAGATTAATTCTCTTATGCTTGACCCACTCATCCATATATATATCTTGGTTCAATATTATATATACTAAGAAATTATACATTTAAGGAATTTCCTTGAACCGAATAAGACCACCCAAGCCATCTTGATCCTAGTTTTCCTAAAACAGATGATGATATGCCTTAACAAAGAATATCCCCAATGAGGAGCCTATGAACACACATATATCATAGTTTTATATCATCCTAATATTGTGAAAAATATCTTATTGATCATAATTCAAGATATATTTAATAAAATTTAGATGATTTATTTTTTTCTTGAATGTTAAGTCTAGAGTCATACACCCTAGGAAATTAAGTGTAAATCCCACCCAGTTTTGATTCCTAAAGTTAATCTATCCACACCTAACTATACAAAATGAATGACACCGAGGGTTAGAGATATGGCCTTCGATAATTTTACATAAACTAGAGACTCTCCTCTTACAAATTCCTAGGTCCTTCACATAATTTCCAATGATGGACTTTTCCTAAAGGGAATGGCATTTTATAACCTCTCATGCCATCTTATCTTGAAAAAAATGAATCATGCCTAAGACAATACTTAGGTTAATACCTCCTTTTTCTACTGCATAACTAACCTATCCCATGGATCCCAATGGAATCTCCCATTAGAATAATAAATACTAATAAAAGAAGACATGATATTTTCAATGTCTCTCAGTAATACCTCCATCACCTTAAGAACAGATATAACATGCATGGGAATGTATGTGAGAAACAAATTCATAAGATTTATTATAACTCTAGTTGAGAGAAGTGGTTCTTCCAGTTATTAATATGGTTATAAATTCTATTAACCACCCCTTAAAAATTTTGGATGCATAATAAAATATAATAGATTATATCTCCCAAGTACTCCATGAAAAAACACCTCCATTGAACTCCCAAGATGGTCTCAATAATTTTATATTTCCTCTCAGAATAGAATTTAGAAATGAAAAAATTACCCTTCTCATGGTTTATTTGTTGACCACTCCATTTTCAATATTCTTCCAGTACCCTATTAAAGACCTGGATGAATTTAATACTTATGTTAACAAATAAAACCATATCATCTATAAATAGTAGGTGCAATACTCTATTAAAGTGAGTCCTAAACTAAAAGGGAAGGGTGATTCCATTACGAAGTCACTTAAAAAGGTATCTATTGAGGGAATCCTAAACTAAAATAAATGAATTAGGTGATAACAACCCCCAAACATCATCCAACAATCCAACTTAAATAATCCCCATTTACTCGCCATAAATGTAATAGAGATACAAGGGGATCTGTAACATCTAAAAAATAAATCAATCACCCAAAAAGAGATTCCAATTCAATCCATCACCTTGAGAATGAAACCCCACTCCAACCTATCATACGATTTATCCATGTAAAATTTTATGGAAACATTGGATCTAGGGGTTTTATTATTAATTTATCCAAGAATTTATCAATCTAATCCTATATCATTCTTGATGGACATTTCCTTGATGAATCCATACTAGTCCTCGAATACCCAATTATAGAGGTACACTGAGAGTCCCCTATTGATAGAACTAGTAAGAATCTTGTAAGGGAAGTTTCAAATGATAATGTGTATATACTACCTTAAAGATGAGGGGTTTTTCACATTCAAAATTATAACCATAGTGGTTTCATAGGAAACTCTATGAATACTTCCTCCTTAGAATAATCCTTGAATATCCACCATGATATCACCCTTAATGAGGTCCCAAGAAGCCAAATAGAAGGATCCTAGGAAGCTATCAGGATTGGGAGAACTTTCAGGATTGAGAGTAAGGAAAAATTCATATATCTCCCTCTACTATATAATTTTATCATAAAATGAGTTCTTATGATCGGTCACCATATGAGGGATAGTATTAAAGAGGTCTGTATATCCCCTTAGATAACCATTCTGTATATAAGGGTTGTAGCTTATGAGTATTGTTCTAAAATGCACCTCAACCATACCTCCCACTAACTCAAGATAATTAGAGAAAGAACCATCCTCTATATGGATATTTTAATTATTGAACCACTTATTCTCATTAATGAATACATAAAAATAAGTAGTGTTTTTGTCCCCTTCTTTAAGCCACGTAGCTCTAGACTATTCATGAGCTAACCTCTCTTATTCCAGGAGTATATTTTCTAGTTTTTTATTTTGTGAAAAATAATGATGAAGATATCATCATTCCAACCATATTCAAGACTACTCTTGGTTTTCTCAATTTTCACCTTTATAGATTCCAACTATTGAAAGAGAGAGGGTTGGTTATTATTCCATTTTTATAGATCCCCCTTCAAATGATTAAGCTAGTTATAAAAACCAACACATGATTTTCAAACATGGGATCAGTCTAGGATCTTCACACTACATGATGGTAGTTAAGATATGAGGTCCACTAATTAGAAAATAAAAAAATGAACACTTCTATCTCTTCTACACTCCAGACTAATGTAGATCGGGAAGTGGTCAGAGAGGACCCAAACTAGATGTGAAACCCTTATATTCGAGTAGGAGGATATGGATTGTATATTAGAAAATTATTAGTAAATTAGGATATAGAAAGAACTACTTCCCTTATGGTTATTTTACAATCTATACTTATTTCCTAAAAACCCATGTCCATAATCCCATTGCAAGACATGAAAGACAAAAAATATTGTCTGACCTTCCTGGGGTAAACCCCTTCACCTTCCTTATCTAAATATTCCAAGATAATATTGAAGTATCCTCCAATGATCCAAGTAGATTACCCAGGATTAAAGGATCCAAGGTCATACCATAATGATTTCCTATCTAATGTTTCAAACTTGGTATAAACAAAAAAAAATTAAATAACTATGAGCTAAAAAAATAACTTTAGTAATGACATGTTTATTGGAAACTTCAACCTTATCCACTATAATATTGTTTTTCTAAAAAAATAATATATGTATATTATAGGGATCACCATGCATGTAGTCACATATACCCATCCTATGAGAAAACGTAGTAATCATGGTAGGATGATTCCTAGGTTTATACACCACCATAAGAGAGACTCTATTATTTTGAAACTCATTTTAAATGAAATCATACATCACCCAAGAACCCAGTTCACGGGCCTTCAAAATAATGAAGGAAATCATCATCAGAGAGAACATGTGGATTTAAAACCTGATATCAAAGAGCCCCTTCTCTAGCATATAAGTAAGGATGCCTCACACTTGGAGTGAGATATAGTGTGGACATCACTAGGAGGATAAGATGATTCATTGATATCTTGAGTAGGATTATCCAACTATAATAGAGTTAATGAAGGGACTGGTAACACACCAAAATCATTTGAAATGGGGATATGAAAACAACCCAATGAAATAGGATATTTCATGTTTGGCCCCAGAGGATAAAATGGGGGAAGATATACCACATTACCATAATGAAGTACATTTTCAAGCTTTGGATAAGTGATTGGGGAGGAAAATATAATTTTCCCAAAAAATTTGGATGCAGTCCTTAGACTATAAATCACTATATTAAAATAAGGATCTTACTTGGAAATAGGAGGATACTGAGGAGCGGATTCATCTTAGGAAGTGGAGAAAGTTCCAATAAAGGAATATAATAATGAGAAATAGTAAATAAAACTCCATCACTATTTACCTAACCCTACTAATCCAAGTTATCCTAATCATCACCCATCAAAATAGAAGAAACTGGACTTAGATCAGAACCATCCACAAGGAGGGAAACCTTGAAACCAAAATTATTATTTATGCAGGATGAAAGTGAGTAGAATTGGAGTTATAATTTTGAAAAAATATGAGCAGGAGAGGCATAAAAAAATTTTCTTCAACAAAGCGATCCCCCCATCCTGGAGAATGATGTGAATGGGAATATTATTGAAGAGATCCACTTCAATACATAGTTGGGCCACAAAGGAATCTTGAAAATTGAGTATATGATTATCTACATATAAAAATGATCCAATATCATCACTGATTACCCTAGAAAAATAAAGGTTGTGGAAGGGGAGGGTATACCTTGAAAATTGATCCACACAACTACTTGGGGTAGGTCTTAGCCTGAATGAACCCCCATCAAATACCTAAAGAGATTGATTCTCCACTTAACTATTGATCTAGAGTTTTGGGACCAAGAATTAATAAAATATTCCCTATATATATGAACCAAATAGAACGATTTTTTATTCATAAAACAAATCCTAGCCCAAGAGGTTCAACCCCTAGGACCCAATGAAATCCTAGAACATCTAAAGAGGTGGAATTTATAGTCTAAAACATACCACTACATTCCACCCATGGAAAGACACCACAACCTCAAGATCTACTCCTAGAAATTCAAGAACTGGAGAAACCTCCACTGAGGGGGATTGTATATCCTCCATTAGAACATTTGATATCCATAGAATAATTTCTAAGTGGGAATACACAGATTGAAGAAGAACAACTTAAAGACAAGAACCTTCTTGCACATGCCTACAGGTCAGATGAGGGCTTGCTCAGTCAATAGAACTGATATTCCCTTTGATGGATGAGAAAGGGAGGGAGGAAGGGGCACAAGAGTCATCGTATAGGGAAGCACCAAATTCTCTATGATGGACAAACCAAAGAAACAGTTAAAAAGGTTTGAAAACAAAGAGGCATGTGAAGCACATTCTCGGGAGCACATGAAAGTGCCATCTTAAGGAAAGAGGGATTCATTTTCACAGATTTTTTTTTCAAAATCTAAAAATATGTTTTGTTTTTCTTATTCTTAAGAATTTTAAATAACTACACACTAATGTTCATTATTCAAATTGATTTAATTGTTTCATAATTACTTATTAATTATTTGATTTCTATGAAAATTAGTTTGGAAATATTTTATGTAAATTTAAATGTAAATCATGAAGGAGGAAGTGTCCATAAATTTATATGATGTATATTTTAAAAATATTTTTTAATTACAATCATTATGGATAAATTTTAAAGAATAATAAAAAAAATTACATGCACAATAAATGAAGAATTATATATGAATAATTATATTGTAAATAATCATCAAGAAACTTTGAAGTAGTTTGTTGGTTCCACATGAGTGGCTACTACTTCAAGAAAAAAATAAATGAAGATATTTAATATTAAAGTTTTTTTTGTAAACTACTACCACATTTGGAATTTTTGTTCGTGAGGAAACTCTATAAATATAATTTGACAGAAACATTACAAATATATCGAATGAATTATCAAGGATAATCAAACTGTATTATGCTTCACATTTTTTTAATTATCACTACAACACTACCAGGTAGAATTCATTGTAGATATTATTCACTACTAAATTGATTCTTGCTGCCTTGACATTTAGTTATTTCAATATCTAAATTTCCATGACCCCACCTACATTGGTTCCCCCCATGATCCAATAATGAAGAGAAGGAGTGACCATCGCATTCCTGCCTCCAATAGGCCTCATAACGGGGACTAGAATTGAGGGTATAAAACACTCAAATGGGAGATATTACCCATAATATCCCTAGATCATAACAAAAAACCACTGACCAATCCACAAAAATATAAAATAAATAAACCAATATCCCATAAAAGAAGTATCCCACATGCATGAATATAAAACAGATACAAAAATATCTACAGTTAAAAAAATACTAAATTAACATCATACAAAAGAGAACACAACAACCCAAGATACAAGCTAATACTGACCAGCTCGATCACCAAAGTCCTCCTAAGAAACTAAAAAATAGTGTATATATACATCGGGTGAATATAAAACTTATAGTTAGTATGATCATACTCAAGGTATCTCATAAAAAAGTGAAAATATCATACTAATTCCCTAGTGAAGAAACATGAGAAATAACCAGAACTACACAAGTCCACTATTCCACAAACCTCACTGAGTCCCACTCACTAAAAAATACATTGAATTATAATAAAATAATAATCAGAAGAATACAATCACAAGAACCCCACAACAGCTTCCCCAATGATTTTTTTTCTATCTCTCAATAATAATATATCCTTTTCTCTCATCCCTTATATATCCAATAATGATAGCACCAACCATATATCATATATCATGGAATTAACTACATATTTAATTTTAATGCACCAACTACATATCACATCTCACAAAAAACCACATATCACATCTCGTATCATGTAACTAGGGAACTGGGGTATTATGAACACATAGGGGTCCAACCTTGTTTCCTCATCCTACCATGCATGACCCCCACCATATATCTCATCATCCACCATCAGTATCACTAAAATCTATTAATAAAGAGTGGGGGTGTATTCACCCATCTATATCCTCACCATCCTAGATGTTAGGGAAAATAACCTCAGTGTATTTGGGTGTTTTTCAGGTTACCTAACTTGAGTGGGGTGAATAGAAAAGTCATAAAATAATATAAGTATATTGTATTCCCACACAATCCCACACATATGTCTTTAAACATGAAACAAAATCAAAGCCACTATCAAATAACTTCTAATATTTTTCCACCATGTTTTTCCTCTAATTTATAACAAGAAACCATAAGCATCACACAAAGGGAATAAATCCAAGTTCCATTTTCCATTTTTAATTTAACAAATAAGACACCAAGATGTATTAATTCAGTTATTAGTTTAAATTTTCACCAAATTTTTTATCCATAACAACATTTATATATGTGAAAATTACTATACCATTTCTACTAACCCAGTAACAAGAAACCACCATGTCTAACCAACATATCACTACCAAGGACACTAAGCCACAAACAACCAAGGCCACCAAGAAACACAACACCAAGACCACTAATATGTACACAACCAAATCAACAGAGTTTCACATCACTGAAGCAACCAATTCATTAACAACCAAAGGCACTGATATTCAAACATTAAGTCCACCAAGAAGCATGCGTCAAGTCAATAAAAAAATATACATATTCAACATAGTATTTTCATTTACCATTTTTATTTATTCATCCATTTAAAGGGAATCATTAAATAAATCCATTACTAAAAGTCATAATCCAATAACAAGCATATAGCCTAAAATAATATTAGCAACATCAAGAAAACTTATAACGATATACACATCACTTAATTCTATTTCAATTTCATTAGAACATTTTATTATATTTATTAAGAAAATTCATACCATCCACCCAAATAAAAGTAAAAACATGATAATTACATAGATTCACATAAAATTGGGAGGGTAAGGATCTTCTACCTCTAAATAACCTTTCTGATTTATTTTAAAAAATCCAAAGTAAGAGAGGATGAACTGTGGGGCTATAACCATACATGGAATACTTAAATAAATATAAAAACCAATGAAATCTAATAAAAATTGAAAAAAATCTCCCAACCCCAAACAACACAATCACTATGAAAACCTCCAAGGAAGAAAAGTAATAACTTCTATAGAAAGGGAAGAATAACTCAATTGGAAACACTAGTATAAAACCCCCAAAATCCAAGGATGAACATAAAATATCATAGGCTTTTAGTGATCCAAAAATTTAGTAGTAATCACCTAAATTTTTAGAGAATCAATGGGATAATTATAGAAATGCGAGGGAGGTTATAGTTTATAAATATACTAGAAATCACCTCATTCATAGTGTGAATGGTTGGTTCATGTCAATAACCTCATGAGATTTACATCCACTAAAAAAAGGGATTGATCTAATAAACCTGAATTCATTTTAGATCATGATTATATCATTTCACATCATGAAACATTCAAATATATAAACACCAAAAGTACCACCACTTACATTCATGACATGAACAACATTTCACACTATAAATCAGACCAAGAAGAAATTATAGAAAAATCCATGAAACCACCATGTAAAACATTACACAATGTGAATCAATGATTAAATACATTAATAAACATATAAAGTTGTATATTTGAATCCATATTTTCATCTCTCATCCTGAAACCTATCTCAAGGATCCCAACACCAAAAATCCATAGAGTAATGGGCTGAAAGGGTCTAGTCATTACATAACTAGTTTCTACAGTATTGTATTTCAATATATATTTTATATGTGGGATGATTTGTGGTTTATGATTCTGAATTCAAAATTAGGACCTTGGTTCTAGTTTATAATAAATCTACAAAAGTTATGTGGGTTATTCCTTTAAGTAGAAAAATGTAGGCCTCTGTTGTTCCTTATTTGATAAAAGTAATGGGTTTCTATTGTTCCTTGGTTTAGAAAAAGGAAAGCGTGGTTCTTCCTCCAATTAAAAAAGGAAGGTTTTACTTTATACATCCTTGTATGAAAAAGTTAGGATAAGGTTTATGCCTCTATTTGTGAAAAATACAATGTAAGTGTTGTGAATCCCTTTAAAAGTGGGTTCACTTATATATTGGGTGTTATAATCTCATTCTAAGAGTGAAAAGAGTAGATGTATGATCACTTTGATCCAAACTACTATAAAAATGACTATGTTCATAATTTTATTTCCAACTTTAAATTAACTTAACTATAATAAATATATAAAATTTTATAAAAAAGTTAATTCACTCCCTCTTAACCATTCTATTATCATTCATATTGAGAAAATCATTGGTATCAAAGCTTGGTCCTCAAAAGTATTATTAGATTTGTATTTTATATATATATATATATATGTTTCTATACTTAACATGTATTGAAATATCCTAGGATGAACTGACATTTCATCCACCCATATTTTTACTACGCCCGAAGAGAATTCACAATCCCTATAGGCTTGCAACTAGTGCTTGGGTATCAAGAATACACACTTGTGAATGATTTCACCCTCATATAATATTTAAAAAATCATTATCAACATAAAATAAATCGAAAATCATAGTAATGATAAGTATAACTAGTAATAAAAAATGAATATTAATAATAGTAATACATGAATGAACATAATACAACATAACATAAAAACTAAAAGAAAAACCCAAACTACTACTAATTGGCTCCATGTGACCCAAAATCACTCACCATACCTTAAAACATAACCCAATGGTCCTTCTTATACATGAAACCTAAAGATTAATCCAAAACCATAAGGGATAAAAAACTAGGTACTTGATAGGAGACATAAAAGATGCATAAATTGAACAGTGTGTGAGTTAAAAATGCCCAGTGAGATTTCAACAGAGTTTATGTCATTTCCTTTAAAAATACATTTCATTAATTCTAGTTTTAAATATAAATAGAAAATATGTTTTTCACATTCATTTATAATGAAACCAAATAATATTAAATGAAGTTTTTTTATAAAAACATCCTTTTTCTTAGAATAATAAAGGGTGGAGTAAAAATATTTTTATCAAAACACTTTTAAGTTATAAATAGAGGATTCATTATTAAGTTCCTAAAAAAAATACAAATCCATATCATTACAAAAAATTCATCAAACACACTTATTATAAAGTTACACATCATATCTATTTTTAAATACTGATTTCCAAACCATTTTAAAATTTATTATAAAGTAAGTCAAACAATAGTTTAGATAGAATAGAACCTCAAGTAGGTACCATGATATCAATAGGAAATAAAAAATCAAGAAATAAAGCACAAGTTCCATGAAACCAATCAAGGTAAAGAGGATATGATAAGATATAATACAGGATACCCTAAGTCATCCAAAAATTATCTAAGCATCATGATAAACTCTCTAAGACTCAAGTAACATGGTTTTAACAAGTGATATGAACCCTAGGAAAACCTATAATAACCTATATTTCTGGGTAGTCTCATTAAACTTGTTGAGCTCTATAACCATCCAAAGATTGAGAATCTATCATGGGAACAATCTATCCTAAGAGTGATCAACTTCTATAGGACATGACCACCTAGAAATAGAACAATCTACACTAGTGTTTTCACTTTTTTAGACCTTTACTTAGCTACCTATTACTCCCATGGCATCATTAAATGGAGGTGGGAAAACAAGTCGAGCATGAGATCACCAAATAAAATAGTTTAAATGCATTAAAAAAGAAATCTCATCCACCTCATACGCCCTCACAAGAAAAAAATAATTTTTTATCCATGCATAATTATTAAAATAATATAAAAATATTAAACATCCCCAAAGGGGTCATAAACCATGATGAGTATATCAATCAAAAGGGCTTCAATCGAGGGTCTCATTTGTTTTAGAAAAAAAATATTAAAACATGAAAAATGGTCCTTATAAAATAGGCTCAGGATTCCAATCCATTTCATTCCATTGTATATCCATTTTTGAAAACATTATTTAAAACATACTCATAAAAAAACCTTTAAAATTAATTTCAATAACCAATCCACTTTTTATTGAATTATTTAATAGTACACAAACCATTTATTGTTTCAAAATACTTTATGTAATGACCCAATGTTTTTCAATGGAAATTAAATTATTATAAATATGTAATAAAATCACATGAAAACACAACATAATTAACTACTAAGTGATAAGTTACCTTTAAACATATGTTTTCCACTTCTATGTTTGGAATTTCGAAAATCTGACATGTACAGTTGCAATCAGTAAGTTATTTGGAGTCCGATAAGAAAAACTTATTTTTTAGTGAATAGTAACCTACCATTATGAATAGTAACATAACCTTATGAATAGTGATATACCCTAATGAATATTACCCTTAACTTTGATAGTATAAAAATAATATTCAAGTGAAATTATGATGTACATATATTTTAGAATAAGTAAATGAATGTTTTAAAACCAGTTTTTTAATAATAAATTATGAGCTTAATTAAATATTAAATTAATCATATTTAGAAAATTATTTTTGTGAAATGGAATTCATTTTTTGATTCTACACATAGAAAAATGGTTAGGGTGAATTTTTGATATTTTTCTAAAATACTTTAATTTTTAGTGAATAGTAAAATACATTAATTTACCGTATAAATACACTACAGTAAAAATCCACTATTCCTGACATCACAAGTGATGTAAGAACCCAAATATAGAAATAAAATGAATTTATTACTATTCTTGGTCATGGAATACTTACTATTCCTTTCCCTGTGAAGAAATAAGAAATTAATGATTATAATATTATGAAAACCCTCCTCCCCTCCACTTTAAATACCACCCATTCTTACCTCTTCTCTTCACTCCTCTCAAGCCTTGTGCCTTGCCAATATTCTTCCCAAATATCTCCCCAAGATCCTCCCCCACGTCCAAAGGCCCCTAGTTTCTTCAATATACCAAAACCTCTACCCTTAAGAGGTTCTCAAAGGAGGAAGTCTCAAGAGGTAAATTCCTCTTTCCAATTCCTTCACTTCTTTTAAGTTCTTTTCTTTTTTGTTTCCTTCCTCACCTAACTTAACCCAAATGTTACGATAACTCCTATAACATACATGTACTGGAATTATATTATTCTAATGGTATACTTCATTATCTTCCCCCCCTTCCCCATATTTTATTTGAAAGAAATGGAAGCACCTTTTGAGATGTGCTAATTTAGCACATTCAAGGACAACAGTTTATCAATTTCTATTGTCATATATAATTCTAGTCATGAAACCATTTGTGTTATGGTTGAAACATATTATTTTATATTTAATATATCCTAGTTAAGGTTATTTAATCCTTTTGTACTAATGGTATTAAGTTATAAATCAAAACATGTTCATTGTAATCAAACCCACCAATTAACCAAAACGGTATTCAATAAGGTTTTATATATAGTATCTTAACTTCACTAAAAGTAACCAAATTAAAATTGTAAACATGTAATCTCTTGTTTGTTTTCTAATAACATACAACTTCAATTATGTACAATCACTTTCATCATACGTGTTTATCCAAAAATGAACCGATCATTAAAGCCAAGTAAGCAAACAGACCCGAACAATGAAATTGAACCTCATAACCAATAAAATAGTTATAAATAAACTTAAAATTATTATACTAATACAATTACATATTTAATAGGTTTTTTAATTATTAATTAATAAACCTAATTTGTTTATTCAGGTTTTTAATAACAAGTGGAGAACACCAACAGATTTAAGGTAAGGGATCCTCTTTATTTCTCTCTTAATCAAGATTGTCCTCTATGATATGCCTTTTTATGTGTAATACATAATAATGGGGTATGATTATAAACCTTCTCCATACTTACCTAATAATGTATAAGTGATGAGAAACTCCTTTTCTCTCTCATCAATCCCTCTTAGGTACACCTGATACCATGCCGATAAACCGTAATAGATTCTACCCGAACCTTCTTTGTTATTTCAGGTTGCCTTATCTTTATTTAAATCAAAATAGAGTTATCTTATATTTTTGTGTACATATTATAAATTCTGTGTAGTTTTACAAAATTAATTTATGAAGACACTTTCATCACTCTCTTTCAGGGATATACATGTTTTTAAAATATTCCCTCCTCAGAACTTTATGATAAGAAAACCTATTTTAAGGGAACTTCCCAAAGTTTTACCCAATTTCAAATCCACTATATCCTATGTTTTAATCCAAAATTGTCTTTATAAAATCATTATTTTAATTATTAAAACCTTATTGGTTCAATTCTGGTTTTATATAAAAGATTGTAATCTTTTCTATTTTAAAATCTCTATTGTATTTTCCTTAAAACCACACAAAATGTTTTAATGCTAATGTTTTTAAAACACATTTTATATATGTAATACCTTATGTTTGACACCACTTACCATGTTATATTCCTATTCTACCTTATGAATTTCAATTTATGTTCTAATCCATTTCTTTCATGGACACTTTCCTGATACTCCCATTGGTTATTCTTTATATCATGATTGTGGTACCCAATTCTTCCCATGGCTACCCTTATGATTATGTATGGTTGATTATGTATGATTATTTATGTGGAAAGAATATTCAGGACAATTTTGAGATGGGTGTGCCCAGATAGTTCTCTAATTAATTGGGTAAAGTTTAGTCTCATGAGATGCGATGGTAAATGGTATTGGTGGTTAGCCTTGACCCATACTAAAATGGGAAATGGGATTGGCGGTTAGCCTTGACCCATACTAAAATGGGAAACGGGATTGGCGGTTAGCCTTGAATAGTACTAAAGAAATGTTTTATGATCCTTCAACATTTATATGATTCCATGTTTATATGATACAATTTTATATATTCCATGCTTTGTATATCATTATGTCATGCCTCCTTACTCATGTGATTAAGACGTATCCATATGTTCATTCCCTTACTGGGCTTTTCAGCTCATCCCTTTGTTCATGTGTTCCCCAGGGTACACTATGAATATGTAAGGGCTCAAAGTAAGTTAGGATATATTTATAGATATTAAATAAAGAAGTGTTTTCTTAGCCCCATGTTTTATGTTTTATGTACCTAGTCTTTCAAGACACTAGACTTAACTATCCTTGGCTTGTACTCTGATGTATAATTATGCTTAAAATCATGTAATGTTTTATATAAAAGAATTGGGTTGATATAGTTGATATCAGAGGATGGTCCAATTATTTTTGGAGATTAGGAATATAACCCCTTAGTGTGAACCTTGAGGATGACACTAAGTATAATAAAATAGTTCAAAATTTTGGTGAGTATTGAGTAAGTGGTTTATCAAGTAAATAAATCCCTGTCTGGATATGAGCAGGTAGAGGCAGCTCTAAAACAGATGTACCTAGGAGTAAAAACTCTGACAAGGAGTTTTGGGCTTAACTCGGGATATCCTGGTACACGATAATGGGCCTTTCTACACTCTTGGTTACGACACTCTCAGGGGATATGCTTTGGTAGATTCATGAGCTTAATAACAACAATTATTAAGAGAAAAATCCCATAATAATATAAGTTAAGAAATATATTGAGGATAACCTAAATTTAAACATAAGTAATCACAAGTTAGGATATAATTATTCTTTATAAGTTTTTCCTTTTTTGTGCAAAGTTTCATTTTTATGCTCAATAGCTAAGTATTCAAGACCACTAATTATACATTATTTTTCTTAGTTAATGGAGGGAAATAGAAGAATACGTTCCAACAACCAATGTGATAGGAAATGTGAATATTTCCTTAATGATATGTCTTATATAATGGGAGGGGGTGCTCAAAACTTCATGAAATTACTTGCTCAGCTGGCTCGAGTTATGAATAATAACTTGAATCATGCAGAACACCCTCCTCCTACAAGTAAAGAGAAAGTTGTCGTAGAATCCTTCATGCGGAAAAGTCCCCCCATATTTAGAGGATCTTATGGTCCCCTCTTTGTGGAACACTGGATTAACTCCATTGAAAAGATATTATCTATCCTCCAGTGCTTAGAAGAAGATAAGGTTGTACTGGCGGTCTATCATTTTGATGGGGAAGTTGATCAATGGTAGACACTAATAAAGAATACAAAGTCCAAAGAGGAAATTGATTCCATGGATTGGGAGGAATTCAATAGGATGTTTTTCAACAAATATTTTCCTTGAACCCTCCATCTCTAGATGGAAAAAGAGTTCCCCAGACTCAAGAAGAAAGAAGATGAGTCCATAGAGATGTGCGAATTAAAATTTACAATTCTTTCAAGGTACGCCCCTGGATTTGTTCTGAACACTGAAAGAAAGGTTGATCGCTTCTTTAGAAAACTAAATATGAGTCTACAAAAAGTGTTGGTGATTCAAGAATTCGACAGTTGTGAGGATATTGTCCGTTGTGCCCTCAAGGTTGAAATGGATATTGGAGACTCTCAGTGGTCTCATGGGCCCAGTGACAAGAAGCAAAAAATAGAGAACAACATGGGTGGTTCATCAAACAAATCCCATGATGTAAAGAAGCCTAAATTCTTCTCTTATAAAAGTTTTGAGAAGAAGCATCCTGGTAACTATCTGAAGGGAACCAAAAATTACTTCAAATATGGAAATTTTGGTCATCTGGCCAAGAACTACCGTCGGGATATGAAGAATCCCACCAATGTGAAAAAAAGGATGGTTCAAATCAATACTCATCCTGCAGTGCAGTGTTTCAACTGCAAGGAGCATGGACATTATGAAAACAATTTCCCTAAGCTGAGGGTTGTCGGAGGCAATCAACAACAACCTCCAAGGCAACAAGGAAGGTCTTATTCTATCACTACTGCTGAGTTGGAGTCAGAAAATGATGTGGTGACATGTATGCTTGTTATTCATTCAAGAATAGTGGACGTACTATTTTATTCTGGTTCTACACATTCTTTCATATATTATAAGTTTAGTAGAACTATTAAAACACCACCTCAAAATTTGAAGGAAAAGTTATTTGTGAGAATATAAAATGGGAAAATTATTGTTTCCATGGTTTATAACTCCTCCCCAGTTAATTTTTGTGGACTAAACCTCCCAGAATATATTTTCATACTTCCTTTAGTGGAGTTTGATGCTATATTGAGCACGGGTTAACTATCTTTGTATAAAGCCAACATCAATTGTTAGGAAAGGGAGATCACTCTTCACATCCCGAAGAATCCTTAGATTCTTTACAAGTGTAAAGAGGAAGATGAATCTCCTTTAGAATCATCATCTCAAGTGTGGATATTTCTGCCTTGTGAGTAGGAATATATAGCTCAAATGATTGAGATAAAGCAGAGAATCATGATGTAAGACATTACCATCATGAGGGATTACACTAATGTATTCCTTGAAGAGTTTCTTGGTCTTACTCCTAACTAAGAGGTTTATTTCTCAATTGAACATATCCCGAGATCTCTACCTATCTCAAAGACACCTTACAGAATGGACACTATAGAGTCAGAAGAGATAAAGAAGTAGTTACAGGAGAATATGGAGAGGGGTTTTATAAACTCAAGTGCTTCACCATGGGGTGCGCCAATCCTCTTCATCAAAAATAAGGATGGATCAATGCACCTCTACATTGATTATCCTAAACTCAATAAAATCATGATAAATAACAAGTATCCCCTGCCATGGATAGATGACTTGTTCGATCAGCTTTGTGGGTCCAGTTATTTCTCTAAGGTGGACCTTTGGTCGGGATATCACCAATTAAAGGTGAGGAAGTAAGATATTACCATGACCGCATTTCAAACAAGGTATAGACACTATGAGTTCATAGTGATTCCCTTCGGACTCAATAATGATCCAAAAAATTTCATGGATTTAATGAATAGAGTCTTTAAAGATTACCTTGACAAATTTGTGGTAGTCTTTTTTGATGATATTCTGATATACTCCAAGAGAAATGAGGAACATGAGGAGAATTTGAATACTATGTTAAAGAATTTGCGAAGGGATAATTTGTATAAAAAGTATAGTAAATGTGATTTCTGGATGGAGGAAGTATCATTCTTGGGGCATGTTATCACCAGCAAAGGGATATTTGTGGACCCTTCCAAGACAAAGGCAATTGAAGAGTGGCCCATTCCAACTTTTTTAATGGAGATATATAGATTTTTGGGTATATATAGGTATTATTTATGATTTGTGAATAAATTTTCATGATTGTAAAACCCAATGACCAATTTTACATGGAAGGGAGTAAAGTTTTTATGGACTCCAGAATGTGAAGACTGTTTCTCAGAGTTGAAAAAGAGGCTTATCACTATGCCAGTACTCACACTCCCTATAAGTGGAGAACTATTTGTGGTCTACAGTGATTCTTCTAAGAAGGGATTAGGCTGTGTGATAATGAAAATGATAAACTGATTTCCTACACCTCAAGGCAGCTAAAAATCCATGAGCAAAACTCTCATATGCATGATCTGGAGTTGGCGGCAGTGATCTTTGAGTTGAAAATATGGAGGCATTTTCTCTATGGGGAGAAGTGCGATACATATAATGACCACAAGAGTCTCAAATATATATTAAAAAAGAGAGCTTAATATGCATAAGTGAAGACGGATATATCTCATCAAGTATTATGACTGCTCAATCCACTACCATCCAGGTATGGAAAACAAGGTGGCAGATGCTCTAAGTAGAAAGGATCCTGCATCTTTATCAATGATGAGAATTGAAAAGGATCCGATCTTCTTAGATTTGAAAAAGGATGGACATGGGAATCATTAAGGGAGGAACATCATCAATCCTTTCTCAAATGATTGATCAACCATCCCTCTTGGAGAAAATAAAGGATGCTCAAAGAAAGGATGTGGAACTTCTAAAAAGGGTGGAGGCTGTTAAAAATGGGAAATCCTCCAATTTCAAAATTGATGAGGAAGGAGTTGTAAGATTTGGGTCACGATTATGTGTACGATATGATCCAGATATAAAGAAGGAGCTTATGAATGACACACATAGCTCAATATTCTCTATCCACATAGGGAGCACAATGACGTATCGAGATCTCAGAGAAAACTTTTGGTGGAACAATATGAAAAGGGAGATTGCTGAATATACATCAAAGTGCCTAGTATGTCACAAAGTGAAGGCTGAGAGGAAAAAGTTTAAGAGGATGATGAAAACACTACCCATACCAACATGAAATTGGGAGAACATTACCATGGACTTTTTCACTATACTTCCAAGGACATTCAGAGGAAACAATGATATATGGGTCATTGTGGATATTCTTACAAAGATAGCTCACTTTATCGCGATTTGAGAGGACTTATCATAGGATCAACTTGCACATATTTACATCAAAGAAGTGGTAAGGATGTATGGAGTACCACTATCTATTATATCTGACCGTGATCCAAGATTCACCTCAATGTTCTGGAAAAGTCTCCAACATGATCTAAGCACTAAACTGAACTTCAGTACGACCTATTATCCTCAAACTGATGGCCAATCTAAGTGAAATATTCAAACACTGGAAGACATGTTGAGAGTGTGTTCTATGGAATTTAAAGGAGGATGGGACCAATATCTTCCACTGGTTGAATTCTCCTACAACAACAGTTTCCACTCGGGCATCCGAATGACACAATATCAATACCTTTATGGGAAAAGGTGAAGAACACCTACATGTTTGGATGAAGTCGGCGATAAAATCCATTCAGTAGCATATCAAGGTATCCCAAAGTCGACAGAAAAGTTATACAGACAACGTCGACGAGAACTTGAGTTTAAAGTTGGAGACATGGTATTTTTATGCATATCTCCATGGAAGAAGGTCGTGAGGTTTGGAAATAAAGGGAAGTTAAGTCCTAGGTACATCGGCCCCTTTGAGATCCTTGATCGAGTCAGAGTTATGGCCTATCGATCGACACTTCCACCTACCATGTTGAAAGTACAAGATTTCTTTCATGTATCCCTCTTAAGGAAGTAGATACCAGACCCTTCACATGTACTCTCTTTAGAGGTGGTACAGTTGGAGGATGATCTTTCCTATGAGGAGCAGCCAGTGAAGATCTTAGATCATAGAGACAAAGTTCTACGCAACAAGACTATTCATCTGGTCAAGGTACTATGGCGAAACCATAAGTACAAAGAGGCAAAATTGGAACTGGAGGAAGCAATGAATGAAAATTACCCCCACTTTTTTTTTGTCCTAGAATGTAAAATGAAATTTTGAGGGTGAAATTTCTTAAAGGGGGAAGAATGTAACGACCCAATGTTTTTCAATGGAATTTCTCTCTTATAAATATGTAATAAAATCATATGAAAACACAAAATAATTAACCACTAAGTGATAATTGACCTTTAAACATAAATTTTTCACTTCTATGTTTGTAATTTCTAAAATCTGACATACATGGTTACAATCAGTAACTTATTTGGAGTCTGATAAGAAAAACTTATTTTTAGTGAATAGTAAACTACCCTTATGAATAGTAACATACTCATATGAATATTGATATAATATAATGAATAGTAAAATTAACTTTGATAGTACAAAAATAATATTCAAGTGAAAGTATGATGTACCTATATTTTAGAATAAGTAAATGAATGCTTTAAAACTAGTTTTTTAATAATAAATTATGAGTTTAATTAAATATTGAATTAATCATATTTAGAAAATTATTTTTGAAAAATGGACTTAATTTTTGGATTCTACAAATTGAAAAATGTTTATGATGAATTTTTGATATTTTTCTGAAATACTTGAATTTTTAGTGAATAGTAAAATACATTAATTTACCGTATAAATACACTATAGTGAAAATACACTATTCCTGAAATCATGACTGATGTAAGCACCCAAATATAGAACTCACATGAATTTATTACTATTATTGGTCAATTAATACTTACTATTACTTGTCTTGTGAAGAAATAAAAAATTAATGATTATAATATTATGAAAACCCTCCCCCCTCCACTATAAATACCACCCATTCTTACCTCTTCTCTTTACTCCTCTCAAGCCTTGTTCCTTGCCAATATTATACCCAAATATCTCCCCAAGATCCTCCCCCACGTCAAAAATCCCCTATTCTCTTCAATATACCAAAACTTCTCCCCTTAAAAGGTTCTCAAAGGAGGATGTCTCAAGAGGTAAATTCCCCTTTCCAATTCCTTCACATGTTTTAAGTTCTTTTATTTTTATTTATTTACTCAAATACCTTCACCCAAATGGTATGATAAATCCAATAAAATAAATTTACTATAATTTTATTATGCTAATGGTATACTTCATTATCTTATCTCCTTTTCCCATCTTTTATCTGAAAGAAATGAAAGCACTGTTTGAGATGTGCTAATTTAGCACATTCAAGGAAAACGGTTTATCAATTTCTGTTATCATCATTAATTATGGTCATGGAACCATTTGTGTTATGGTTGAACCAAATTATTATATATTTAATATATTCTAGTTAAGGTTTTGTAATCCTTTTTTACTAATGGTATTAAGTTATAAAGCAAAACATGTTCATTGTAATCAAACCCACCAATTAACCAAAACAGTTATCACTATGGTTTTATATATAATATTTCAACTTCACTCTAAGTAACCAAATTAAAATTGTTACCATTTAATATAATTTATGTTCACTAATAACATACAACTTCAATTATGGACAATCAATTTCATCATATGGGTTTATCCAAACATGAACCGATCATTAAATCCAAGTAAGCAAATGGACCCAAACAATGAAATTGAATCTCATAACCAATCAAAATAGTCATAAATGAAATTAAAATGATTATAATAAAAAAATTAAATATATAATATGTTATGTAATTATTAATTAATAAACCTGATTTTTTATTCAGGTCTATAATAACAAGTGGATAACACCAATGGATTTAAGGTAAGGGATCCTCTTCATTTCTCTCTTAATCAATATTGTCCTCTATGTTATGCCTTTTTATGTGTAATACATATTGATGGGGTATGATTATTCACCTTCCCCATACTTCCCTAATTATTTATAAGTGATTATAAACTCCTTTTCTATCTCATCAATCCCTCTTTGGTACACCCAATACCATGCCAATAAACCATAACGAATTCTACCCGAACCTTCTTTGTTCTTTCGGGTTGCCTTATCTTTATTTATATAGAAATGAAGTTATCTTATCTATTTATGTACATATTCTAAATTTTGTTTAGTTTTAGGAAAATTATTTATTAATACCCTTTCATCACTCTCTTTTAGGGATATACATGTTTTTAAAAGATTCCCTCCTTAGAACTTTCCGATAAGCAAACTTGTTTTAAGGGAACTTCCCAAAGTTTTACCCAATTTCAAGTGCACTCTATCCTCTCTTTTAATCCACCATTATCTTCATAAAATTATTATTTTAATTTTTAAAACCTTATTGGTTGAATTCTGTTTTTATATAAAATATTTTAATCTTTTCTATTTTAAAATCTCTATAGTATTTTCCTTAAAACCACACAAAATGTTTTAATGCTAATGTATCCCAAACACATTTCTTATATGTTATCACTTCTGTTTGACACCACTTACCATGTTATATTTCTATTTTATGTTATGAACGTCCATTTATGTTCTAATACCTTTATTTCATGGACACTTTCTTGATACACCCATTGGTTATGCTTTATGTCATGATTGTGGTACCCAATTCTATCCATGGGTACCCTTATGATTATGTATGGTTGATTGTGTATGATTATTTATGTGGAAAGAATATTCATGAAAATTTTGAGATGGGTGTTCTTAGATATCACTCCAATGCATTGTGTAAAGTTAATTCTCATGATATGTGATGGGAAATGGGATTGGCGGTTAGCCATGACCCGTGCTAAAATAGGAAATGGGATTGGCAGTTAGCCATGACCCATACTAAAATAGGAAACAGGATTGGCAGTTAGCCTTGACCTGTACTAAAGAAATGTTTTATGATCCTGCCACATTTATATTGTTCCATGTTTATATGATTCCATTCTTTTATGATATGATTTTATATGTTCGATGCTTTGGATATCATTATGTCATGACTCCTAACTCATGTGCTTAAGAAGTATCCATATGTTCATTCCCTTACTGGGATTTTCAGCTCATCCCCTTGTTCAGGTGTTCCCTAGGGTACCCTATGAATATGTAAGGGATCAAAGGAAGTTATGAGGTATTTATGGAGATTAAATAAAGAAGTTAGTTTTTAGCCCCATGTTTTATGTTTTATGTATCTAGTCTTCCAAGAAACTAGACTTAACAATCATTGGATTGTACTCTGATGTATAATTATGCTTAAAATCATGTAATGTTTTATATAAAAGACTTGGGTTTCTATAATTTAAAATCCACACTTCTACTAATTTCAAGACCCAAATAAGTTTAAAAAACTCTAATCATCAAATTAAATTTAGACAAGCCTCTTAGGAATCCTTTAAAGAACTTATCATTTAAAAGAATACTTAGAAAAACTAATAAAACCATTTAAAACCTTTATGAAATGTGATCCAGCCTTTAAAAAATTTATGAAACCCAACATAACTATTAAATATAGATTTAATTTAGAAAATAAATTAATTAGGTAACACTGAGAACTAATTGGTATGAAATTTAAAGTAAAGTGAAAAAACACCTACCTCTTATCAAGAGGAACCAAGATGAAATGTGTCACCTTTAATGGAGATTACTCAGCCGAGTAGGAACACACCATTCATGATCCCTAAAAATAAATTCCTTGAAATATAACCCACCCTTAAACCATATTCCCATCCAAAATTCCCCAATATGTCACTAATATTTTCTATAATAAAATAAAATATAATTAGGGAGAGGAAGAAGGGAAACACAAGATAGAAGGAGGGTTTACCTCAGAGTCTCTTCTTAAAATTGAGGGAATAATCCAAAAAATCAAAAAGATAAGTGAGTGAGGATATCCCCTTTATGAACCCAAAACTCAACCAAACAAGGAGGATGAAATAGGTGAAAATAGAGGGTAAACCCAAGGGTGTAATCATTAATTAACTTTTTAATGAAATTCAAGTTGCTCACATGGTTGGGATGTATAGTTTGGTAATTGGTATGCCAACCATGTGGGATCCACTTGACAAGAAAAATACACTTGAATTGTTTGGTTTCACTATTTCCAAACTATTAATCAATATTTAAAAATCACTTTATTGAATTATATTCCCTCTTACACTTTTTTTCACAATTTCTACTGAATATGAACAAGCTATGAGCTATCACCCTTACACGCAAGAGATCTCACATTATTTTTATTCTTTTTTTCATAGTTTTCCCCAAAATATGTTCTACCTATATAAAATAAACCATAAAATAACAAAATCAATTAGAAATGGTATCTTAATAATTTTAATCAAATTATTTTCCAGAAATAGTACGTGTTAACTATGTGCATAGGGAAAGTTTCTAGAAAATCAAAACTTAAGCTCAAAACATCAAAAAATTAAAATCACCCTGAAATAATATAAAATATAAAAAATTAGTGGCATGTGAGGGTCACATAATCATCTATGAAAAAAATATTTGATATGGCATGAAATTTTTTTAATGATGATTATGTTCAATAAAGGCCACCATTTTTTATGGTAATGATTTGGCTATTGGAATGTTCAGATGGAAGAATATCTTAAACAACTAAGTATTGACCATTTTAAAAACATGTTAAAATATTATCATCTCTTTAAATTTTATCTTGATACTCTTAGTGGTGTTGGATCATTGAAATGTGTACTTAATTATAAAATCATTAACATACTTTATTGTGTTAATAACTAAAATTTATTTTTTTCAAATTTTAGTATGTAAAATTGCACATGATATGTATAGAATATTGAAGACTAGTAATTATTCCTATGCTAAATTGATTGGAACTAATATTGGTATGTTAAGGAAAGAATATAAATATTTTAATATTGGTTAAAATGAAACTATTAATCAAATTTACTAGCTATTTACTTGAATTATAAATGGCATGAATGCTTTGAGAGAAGATCTGGATAATAAAGTTCTAGTTGAATTTTTTTTAAGAGCTCTACCTAATAAATGACATGCTAGAAAAGTAGAACCTAATGGGAGTAATAATTTTAAATAATAAAATCTTAATTAGATTATTTAATATTTATTTAAATATGAGTTATAATAGAAAAACACTGATGATGAAGAATATGAAAATTGAAAAGAAGTTTCTTTAAAATAAAAAATGAATATTACTTATTACTCATCACATTCTTAGTTATAAGAAAATTATAGAGATAAATTATCTCATATTTAAAAATAAATATAAAAAATAATTTTGGGATATTCAATAAGGAAAAAAAGATATTTTTCTAGATATGATCATAGAGAAAACTAAAATGGTAATTTTATTTATAATAAAGTTCTAGAAGTAATCTATTATGAACCGAGAATAAAAGAGAATATAAAACCCAAATTCCCAAAGATTAAAGGAAATAAAAAAATATGAACAATAAGGAAATTATATAACTTAAATCTAGATGGATTATTACTAAATACTTGGATTCTAGTTAAAAATGTAGTTCAAAAAAACAATTTTAAAAGTTTTTCTCAATAGATTCTTCAAATCAATTAGTTTTTTTGAAAATGAATCTAATGAATCTAAATCTGTAAAACATTCAATTAATGGATTATATTATGAAATTTATATATTTCAAATTGATGTTTTTAAAATTTTAAATATGAAAAACTAACATAAGAATAAGTATATGAAACTTTTTGAAGAAAATAAGATAATTATTAAAGAAAATAAAAAAATGAGGAATATAGCTTCTAGAACTATGATATAATCAATTTTTATTTATAGTTGGTTCAAAATTAAAACAATTAACTTAATGATTATCTTTTTGAAAATAATGAAGGAAAATAAAGTAAATTTTGAGCTGTTCTAAATGAAAATGACAAGCTAAAAAATGAATTTGGATGTTTAAAAACATATCTCTCTAGATTTACTCAAGTAAGGAAAAACTATAATAAATGGTAATAATAAAAACAATTAAGTAAAATTAAGTCTTATTTTGGTTATGGTAATCAACTACATATAAATTACAAGACAATTTTTTATAAAAATTTCCAAGGGAAATTCTTTCAACGGTTACTTGTTTTAAATTTGGAATGAAGGGAAATTATGAAAATAAATGGTCATTAAGATTGTCAAAATATCTTGTACACACCAAATCCTTTATTTATAAATCCTTATCTACTAAATTCTTTATTAATAAATGTTTGAAATTGGATTGGGTTATAAAGAAAAAAATTTCAAACCTAATTTGACCCAAGTTTTCATGGACACCAAAGTTATCTTAAATATATCTTTATAGGATATGTGCCTTATAATTTTGAAAAAGAAAACTTGGTAAATGGATAATGGGTGTTCAAGGAACATAATGGGTGTCCCTATGTATTTTTTTCATTTAAAAAATTTTAAGGAGCTAATATTAATTCTAGTGATAATTCAAAAGGTATTTTCAATGGTTTTTTGAGGTAGGTGTTTGAAAATATATTATCATTTTAAAAGTTTTATATATTTAAGGATTAATTGGCTTGTATATCAAAATTATGTGATTATTGAATTCATGTAAAATTTTATAATGATAAGTGTATAGTTTTTTAAGACGAATCTATTCTTTTTTATGCACATTGAAAAGAAAATATGTATTCTATCAATTTTTCTAAAAAAATTGTGTAAAATTTCAAGTGCTTAAATATTTTTTAGTTATAGAATATTATATTTCAAGGGAGGATGGGAAATTACAATTTTAGGATATTATACAAGCTTTCTAAACACTGAAAATTTATACAGCTACCTGAACTGAAGCTAGAAAGCACCTATAATTATGTCTCCTGTATAAATGGTAAAAATCATAAAGAGACTTTCAGGCCTATTTAGAAAGTAAAAACTATAAGGACTCTTCATCTCATTAATTTTGATTTATTTAGAACTATACCTACTAATAGTCTCAGTGGTGAAAGGTATGTTTTTATTATTGTTGATGACTTTAAAATATTTACATGGACTTAATTTATTAATTATATGCCTAAAACCATATCTATGTTTATTTCTTATTGAAAAATAGTTCAAAATTAAAAAGTATATTTAATTTTTCTATAAAAATAGTTCAAATTATAAAGTTTTTAAATATGTAATTTGAAAAATCTATAACGAAAATAGTTATTCTCATAATTTTTCATTTACTTAGCCACCACAACAAAATGGTGTTGTATAGAGAAAAAATAGAACCTTGAAAGAAATGAGTAGAATCATGTTAAATAAATTTAAAAACACCTTTATATTTTTGTTTATAATCTATAAATATATATATTTTTATGTGTATAATATATTTAGTTTAAATAATATTTTTAAAAAAAATCATATGAAATTTGGGAAGGAAGAAAACCAATAGTTGAATATCTGAGAGTTTTTTATCGTAAATTTTACATTCATAACACCAAATATTCCATAGAAAAGTTTAATAAAAAATCTAATGAAGTAATATTTTTAGGTTATTAAAACTCTAGTAAATCATATAGATTTTATAATAAAATAACCATGGTGGTTGAAGAGTCTATTAATATAAAATAAGATGAAAATGCTTCAAAATAAAAGAATGATTATTTGATCCAACTTGAAGAATAATTTATATATTTTAGTTTTTGATAGGTTAAGACCCAAAATAAAAAATGAAAATGTTGAGGGGCGGAGTCTCCCTCATTAAATAACCTATAAATCACACAAAAATAATCCTTTAGAAAAATTTATAGTAATTTTTTATTCCTTAATTCAAACAAGAAATTCATTAACAGTTTTTTTTCTCATTCATATTTAATTTCTTATTTTGGTCCTAAAAATATAGATGATTCCTTAAATTATTCTAAATGGATATTTTCAATGGAATAAAAATTAAATAAATTTTCAAGGAATAATTTTTTAAATTTATTTTAACTTTCTAAAGAATAACAAGTTATATGTACTAAATGGATTTTAGGAATATACTGTATGAATATAGAAATATTATAAGAAATCATTCTAGATTAGTATCAGAAGAAAATTTCAAAAAATAAGGCATAAATTATGATTAAAAATTTTCTCTAATTATAAGGTCAGAATCTGTGTGAATGTTTTTTATCTTATGCTACTTTTTCATGAATTTAAATTATTTCAAATGGATGTTAAAAGTGCCTTTCTAAGTGGATTTATTTATAAGGATGTATATGTTAGTCAACCCCATATTTATGAAAATTAAAAGCATCCTAATAATTTTTTAAAACATTCTAAAGATCTTTATAGACTTAATCAAGATAAATGAGCTTGGTATGAAATAATATAAAATTTTATTTTGAAAAAATTATTTTATAAAATTAAAGGTTATCCATTATTTGTTTATAAAGAAAATTTCTAAAGATATTTTAACTATCTAAATTTATGTGGACTATATCCTTTTGTGTAAATAATATTCATAATTAATAACAAGTGAATTTTACATGAGTAGTATGAGAGAATTAAAATTATTCCTTAGAATTAAAATTTTTCAAAAGAATTATGGAATATTTATAAATCCATATAAGTATGCAAATGAATATCTTAAAATATTTGGATTAGATAATTATAAAATTTCAAACACTCCCATGAGTACTTCATGTAAAATAGATGCTTCTAAATTTATAAAATCAATAAATAATATACATCAGAGAGGTAGTATTAGTAGTTTATTGTATTTAACTACTTATCATACTGATTTTATGTTTTCAATTTTTATTTATTATATATTTCAAAGTGATCCAAATAAAAGTCACTTAAAAGTTATCAAAAGAATCATAAAATATATTAAAGATTATATGAACCTTGGTATGTTTTATTCTAAGAACATTGTTTTTTCATTTTAAAAATATATTAATATTTTTATTTAAGTGGATATAAATTAGATAAAAAAAAGAACAAGTGGAATGTGTTGCATTTTATGAAAAATATTAGTTTCTTGGAGTTCTAAGAATCAACTTTCATTTTCTATGTCTACTACAAAAGAAGATTACATATCTATAGTAAGTTATTGTACTCAATAATTATAAATTAAGTAAACCTTAACTGATATTGATGTTTACTTTTACATGTTACCTATTTTTCATAGCAACTCATCGTTTGTTATCATACCAAAAAATATCTTATAATATTCAAGGACTAAGAATATCGAATTTAAATATCTATTTATTAGATACCTTGTATAAATGTGAGTTTTTTTAGATTATGTTCCCATTTATGATCAAATATAAAATATATTTAAAACAAAATTAAATTTGACAATGTTTGAGAGAATTAAATATGAACTTGGATTGATGGAAACATAAATTAAAAGTTTAAAATGGGTCTGTTTAAATATTTTGTTTGTGTCTAGTAAAATAATTTCACTATTGGTATCCCATTTCATGTCAAATCTATTTGTTTATCATTGTTATTAAATGATGATATTTTGGGTCAGTAAGAATGATTAAAATTATTTTGTTTTGTTTTTTACTAACATGAAATTAAATTAGTTTCTAATTTTTTATTGAATTATTTTCTAGTTAGTGAGTATGTAAACTATTTCAATTTCTATTTTATTGGAAGTTTTAATAAGTGTTGGTTACTTTTCTTATTATTTGAATATACTAACATGTGTTCATGGTTCCTTGTTTCATTAAAAGTCTATTTTTGTAGTTATTAATTTATTATACAAGTAGTTTTAAAATTCTTCACATAACTGATTTAAAATTTGAACACATTTTTTTAAAGATCATACTCTTTAAAGAAGGGATGAAAGATTCAATTTATGGGGAGTGTTAATACTTTTATATTATATCACTTTATATTATTTTTTATTAGTCAAGTTGGTATGAATTTTTAGAATACATAACTATGGGAACTGTTTTTAAATATAAAATATACTGTATTGAAATAATTGATCATCTTATGTTTCCAAAAAAGGGGAATAAATGTTTTGGGTTAAAAGACCATATTTCAAAAGGGGTTAGATATTCTTTAATATATTATTTTTAATCTTTTTTATAATTTTAAAAAGGGTGAGAAGTCTTTGAATTTATATTTTTTTAATTATCAAAATGGGGGAGATTATTGAGTGACTCTTTTCTACTTCACTCAATTTTGTTTTTATAATTACAAAATTATTATTTTCTTCCATCTAACATGATTTTTGAATCTTTAACTTCTTATAGAATAATAAGTATTGATCTTTAAATTTTTATCATTTTATTTTGGTTAATCATCACATTCATTACATATCTTATAAAATAATTTTAGAGAAAAATATTTATATGTATGAGTTGGATTATGAATCAATAATTGAAGTTTTCATAATTGGATAATTATGAATTCTCACAATATTATTTAATTATTGATTAATCATCATTATTATGGTTATTATTTATTTATTTATTATTAATTTATTCATATTATTATTTATTTTTATTATTATGGACACCCTATATTTTTTTAAGAAATATTTAATTTTTTACTTTTTATCTAAGTCTAAATTTTTACAAGATTTTTGAAATTCATACGCGAGTTTTCAAACTCTTATAAAATGGTTTTTTGGTAAAGAGAATATACCTACATAAAATTGAATTCATACGTTATAGTTTTAAAATATTAAAAAATGAATATTTTACTAAGTATAAATTTTTACATGAATTTTAAATTCATACGTCTTTAAAAGTGTTATGTGCTAGAAAAAAAGTCATACAAAATAATAAAAATTCATACTCGATAATAGAAATTCCTACACAAGAATTGAAAGTCTTATAAAGGTGAAAAAGTTTCTAATCAATATATCTTAATTCTATAAATATCATATGAAATAAATATATCCTATATGGGAACTTAAAGTCATTCATGTTGAGGTATAAATATCATATGTTCTATAAAAGTTTTATGCACTATAAAAGTTATATGCACTATAAAAGTCATATGCACTGAGTCTAAATTTCATAGAGAAATAAAATTTCTTATGATGTTTATAAATGTCTTATACTCTTTATAAAAGTCTTATGAAAATTAAAATACCTATGTGATTTTATATGACTTTAGAGTTTGTTTTGATTTCATGTGAATTTTGAATCACTAATAATTATATTGGCTATTATACATGATTTAATTGTTTTATAAATACTTATTAATTATTTCGTTCCTATACAAAGTAATTTTGAAATATTTTAAGTAAAATTAAATTTAAATCATGAAACATGAATCATGCATATATATTTACATTGTATATTGAAAAAATGTATTTTTTATTATAGCCTTTCATGATCAATTCTCAGGAAGATTAAATGATGTTTTCATGAAAATTAAATGGATAATTACATATGAAGAATTATCCCAAAAATAAGCATCAAACAACATTGAAGTAGTTCATTGGTTTCACATATGAAATTATAGGTTTTGGAAAAGAAGAAATTCAATGAATATAATATTCAATTTTTCATGCATGTGGCTATCGCCTAAGGAATTATTATGATTGAAGAAACTCTATAAATAGAGTTTGACAGAACCAATGTAATGATAAAGGAATTATTAAGGATACTCAAATTGTACTATGTTACAATTTTTTTTGATCATTACTACAACACTTTGAGTTAGACTTCATTATAAAGATAATTTTCTATTGAAGTGATTATTTTTGCCTCAAAATTCAAGTTATTCACTATATAACAAGTCTTTATGGTGTTTTAATTACATATCTATTTTCTAAGTTCATTGATTTGGAGTTTTTGATTTTTTCATTAAAAATAAAGACCTTGGTGTTGGGATATACAATTTCTAAAAAAGGTATGTGGGGTTGTGCCTCTATGTAGAAAAATCCAAGTCTCTAGTAGTACATTATCCAGTAAAAGGCATGGGTATCAGTTGTACCATGGTCTAGATAATGTCAATGTTAGTTTTTCTTCCACTTCAAAATAATGGTTATGGGTTGTGTCTTATAGGTTTGGAAATTAAAGATAGGTTATGTACCTACATTTGTGAAAAAGTAATTGTAAAATGTTGTGACTGCCTTCAAAATTTAGTCCATAAATATATTTAGTTTTATACTCTCACGTTGATAGTGTAAAGAGTAGACACAAAATAATTTTGATACGAACTACTATAAAAATATCAGTGTTTGTAATTTTACTTTTTGATAAAAATTAAATTAAATCTTATGAGTATTTAAAATTTTATAAAAAAATTAAATTCACCCCCTCTTGATTATTTGGTTATCTATCTTACTGGGAAAATAACCTGTGAATAATATGCCAATATTGATCATGATTTCTTCTAAATCATATACCATGCACCTCTGCAACCTAACTTGGTGGTGCCAAAATAGGATATCGATACTCGAACTACCTCATGAACCTATTAGGTTGGTGCCTCTCAATAATATGAAAATGGATTAGTTTCACTATAGTAGTAGAATGATACAACCTATGTGTATTATAATACTTGAGATATAAAATAATATCACCAGTATATGGCATATACTAAATCTATATAGAGAGAAATAAAGTTTATAAATTTATTAAACAAATGACTGATAATTTCATAAAAAGTTATTTTTACATACCTCATAAATCTAAAGAAAATATCTTAACTTCGTTTTTTTGTAGAAAAATAGTTCTAGTGAATGCACAATGTGTAATGATCATACACTATCTACGAATTGAGGGAGGGAACAAAAAACATTTCAAAATACAAAAATTAAATTATAAAATCTCATTCATTTTATGGAATGCTTTAGTAGCCATTATCATCATTAGTAAAATCTAAAAATTATCTAAAATATGATGAAAAATGACACCAAAAACCACCACCAGTACACAATAGAAGAGCCCAATAAAATCATAGGGATAAGAGATGGTCAATAGGTCCCATAACTGTCAAATACTTGATTTAAAATCACTAAATATGGGTTTATTTACAAAGATAAATTCCATTCATCATAGACATAAATAAAACTACATGTTATAACACACAAAAGGACTAGATGCAACATTGAAAAACATAAATATCCACTTAAATATTAAAAAAGAATACAATACATGCAGTGAAAAAGGATGCAAGATTCTAGAATCACAACTCTATTCAGAGAATCCCTAAATACAAAGATAAATCCTAGATATACCAATCAGTACATAGAAAATAGAGCCACTCAAAACTAGAAAAATATGAAACCTAAAATACCATAAACAATTTAATCTTAGTTAGAGTCAAACCCAACACAAGGCACCCCAAAAGTTATCAGAAATCATGAGGCACCCACCAAGACTATGTTTAAAATTACAATGGAATCTATCAATAGGGAAGAGGGCAGAAAAAACAATGAATAATTGTCAATAAAAAGGAAACAAGTAGACCATGATTGAAGTAGTAAACCACCCAGTGTACGAAAGGTCAAGATAATCTCATGGTAAGTGAACATTTTCAAAATTAGGATTCTTTTTGAATTCATATTAAATTATTGAAGTGATTTAATCTATAATTTTCATTCATATATCCAAAGCTATCTCCATGATCATGATATCTCTTTAACGATAAATGATTTTGTTCCAAAAACCAAGGGAATATTTTTTTCTTAAGACCATCCTTAATAATTTTTATGTCATTCTTAATCTTACTGATACATTCCAATTTTTTATCATCTGTGGATGAAGAAGAATACTCTCTTAATTCTAATTCAGAAGGAATTTGTTTTTCTTTAGAGATAACCATGAAGATCTAGTGACAATAGTTCTATATAAATTAGAGTAATCCTGATGTTTTATAGGATTTTTGGATGGGGTAATTAAATTATCTGAGTCCACCAAGGGTTTCTTAATTTTTTAGTACTCGAGTGAAAATAAACAACTTTAATTATTTGGACTATTTTGTGTATATCAAGGGGGTCACAAAAAAAAAATAACTACGAGTATCCTGTAATGTATTGACCAAGTTTAATATATGAATAGTAACTGGATTAGTTTCCCACATGGCCTCAAGAATGCCACCTTGTATGCCAGAGGCTCCCAACTAATAGTGAGGGTTTAAGGTGGTATAATAGGGATATTATACCCTTAGGATCAGTAATAATCATAGAAGAAGTATAAATAAAATAAAGGCCTTATAAGGTAATAATAAACTAACATTTAGTAATAATAAATAGATAACCAAGATAGTTCAAAATAATTCAACCATGAATGAACATGATGAGTCATAAATATTTAAAGTCAATATATAATCGGTACATAAACTAAGACTAGACAAACACGGGAAAAAAAATACCAAACTTCTATAGGTAGTCTGAATACATGTTCATCCCCTAGATCTATGTCATGTTCTCGACCATGAAGAGTAACGATAACCAAGAATATTACAAGATTGCATACCACAACCAAGAAATCTATTAAGGTACCGAATGGTGGCCCAAAAAGTGTGTGAGTGAAACTTAGTAGGTCACCACCAATGGTGTCTAATGAATATTCAGTCTATGGATATAAAATTAATATGTGTATAGGTGTATCAAATGTAGGGTAGTAAATTAGTAATGTGAAACTAACCATTTCATGGTTAGGTTCTTCATGAGACACCTATAAAACCATACCCACTTCTTCCTAATCTGAAATGACTATGAATATAATAATAATGAAGTAGAAAATATAACCCATGGCTATAATCCCAAGCATCCATTTGTAACACAGGTCATTAAGAACCCAAAGATAAACTAACATGTCTATATATATATATATTGATGATCATATAGGGATCTACATGTTTCAGGACATTGATGGTTTATTATTCAAGGGTAGAGTAATTAGGAATCAAGGAAAATAAAATATCACATGACTTTTGATCCCATCCAAGGAATTACAGATTAGAATCCAAGTATCACCCAAGGCATAACTTAATTCATTTATCCTTTCATCCCATTTGAGGTATTTTGTATCAGGAATCCAAGTATCACTCAATTTGTATATCACATCACAAAACCTATGATACCATACATGGAATTCCATATTAGGAATCCAAGTATCCCTCATGGTGTATCATAATTAATTTATCCTCTAATCCCATCCAATGAATTTCGTATTAGGAATCCAAATATCACTCAGGGATTAACATAATTTCATTTAACCTATGATCCCATCCAAGTCATTCTATATTAGGAATCCAAGTGTATCTCAAGGCATAATATCATAAAAAAGATCATTACATTTAATAATTAAACATATTTCCTAGGATTATCCATGATAATATACAATTATGATGATTTAATTTATTTCTTTATTTAAAATTTCATCTGATTAAATAATAATATCACCCCATTCATCTATAATGATAAGGGGCCAAGTGATGGTATTCAACCATCCAACAGTTATATTAATTAATCTAGTCATTCTTTCTAAATGAAAAAGTACAACACACCTTTAGAGCATGTTTGGTTACATAGGAAACATGGTCATTATAAACATTTAATATCACACACCCAAGGGGTAGATCAAGCGAGGGCTATCAACCTCTGATGGCGTCTAGGGAATCATATTCACTGTAAAAGAAATTTAATTTTAAGATTATCACATCTAATTAAATCTTATTTTCCAAGGTAACACAACATAATTCAACATGGGGAATGTAATTAAACAATCCCTATTTTTATTCATTCCAATTATTTTTTGTCATTTAATCAATTCCCATTTTTAAGAGTCAATCCAAACACACATAGCGGTGGTTTGGATAAGTATTCATATTTTTTAACAAGGGTATATTAGGTGTAACTCCCTTTGGATTATCTATGATAAGGTACCAACCTCTAACCATGTCAATAGGTTTATAGAGGGTCCTAGGTCATAGTCTATACAATCAATTTAATATTTAACACATTTTAGGAGAAATGTGTGGAATGTCTGGCATGCGGTAAGGGCGCATATTATAAATTGATAAAACTTTAAGGGAAAATTCAGAGACCACCTAACTCATACTTAGGATTACTCACACATCCATTATTATAATTTATCTTGATCTAAAATGAGAAAAATTAGAAGAAATAAAAAAACACCCTAAAAATAGGGAATATAAGATCACATGGTAATAACATCCAATACAATAAGATAAGCTAAGAAAATAAGTAATAGGAATGAGTGAATAAATTATGGTGATCTAATGATACTGATATAATTATATTTTGATGTTAGATAGAGGAGAATCATCAGAGCCTAGGTGGTAGGAAAGAGGATCTCACAAGAAGTTGTTGTGTATGTGAATAAAGGGAGAAGAAATGAGAAGGAAGAAAGATAAAGGAGGTAGGGGAAAAACTATTGTTTCCATCCCCTTTAATGTGCTACATGGTTTGGCCAAATGGTTTTTCTAACCATGTTCCAACCATGTAGAGCCACTATCCAATGTGAAATCTTCATCTCAAGGCTAAGAACACGATTAGGAAAACCAAGTGCAAGCCATATAATCCCCCTCTACAATTTATTGCAGAGGCATCACACAACCATATTACCTTGGAAACATGGTTTAAAAACCTATGCACCTCCCTCTCAAGGCTACATATTTTTCTGGGACATGTCAAACTATTTAGAAAAACCATGTCCCTTAAAAAAATAGGACACATGTTTGAGTTGCACAGTGAGTAATAATTGTGATCCAATCATGCACTTAAGGTTTTATCTCTCAGAATTGAGATTTCAAAGTGAGACACTCCAGAAACTCATCCAAGATTACAAGACACATCCTATCCCTTTAAACTCATCAAAAAACAACATGTTTAAGCATTCAAACTCTTATAATTATGTTCTGAATCTCAATTTAATATTTATCTCATCCGCAAAATGAGAATTAAAAACCCTTTGTAATTTCCCATAATATTCAAACATGGGATCTTACAATCTCCCCACCATACAACATGTCATCCTCAAGAAGCCTTGGGAAACTACTAAAAAATAAACTGACAAACATGGTTCATGAATTTTCCACTCAAATGGTCACATTGAGTATCCAATGCCCAACATGCCTATAAACGTTAATTAAATCATATTAAGATTAAACAACTAAAACTCAAGACAAAAATCCCATTTTCCATTGAGACACTAAGACATCGCTTACTCAATCCTGCTTAAACCCAAGACATGATCACGACACCATATATTTAATCAAATGGAATATGGAATTCCCCACTATAGGTTCCATCTTCCAATGATTAATTCTAATCTATATTACTCTAATCATTAAAATTACATTTTAAGGCGTGTTTTCAACATCCAAACAAATATAATAGAACGCTTCTCAAATTTTTTTAAAAGGTTGAATCCCATTCGATCAAATTTACCTTGGTCAATATGACTCTTCCTTGAAAAATCAATGATTGATTTTTAAACTGAACTCACCTCATCCCAACTTCATGCCTGATGCAGTTCCTCACTAACCACATATAAATATTTGAAATAATTCAATTCAAACTACCTCCTATCGACTAACTCCAAAAATGACCAACTTTAATAACTAACGCATCACCAAAATCTGATACTGATGCCTTTTATCCTAGGAAGTATACACTTAGAAGTATACAAGTGAAATGTTTCTATATAGATGATATTTTTACACATCAGAACCATTGACTGAGACCAAAGGTGGTATCTCACCTGGTGGTCGAGTTAAAGAATTTTATAGTGTTTATGATTTCATCTAAGTCATTACTACTTAGGAATCCAAGTACCAATTAAGGCATTACACACAAATAAAGAGATCCAGGTCCATGGCCATAATCAAGCATAAAATAACAAATATATTTCTTGGTATTCCTTGACCTTGTGACTAACATTTATTGAGAAATATTTCCATACATTATTTCGTTATCCAATGGCATTGAAGAGAAAAATGACCATCCTATGGCCAATATCAAGATCCCAAAAACCTTTTCACATGAGGTTTTCCCACTTGATACCAAAATACTACTCCCCACCTTAAGATAATTCATTAAATCATACCTAAAAATGATTTTTATGATTACCACAACCCTTTCCCCATTCATCCCTTGACATAACGACTGGCATGGAAAAAACCTGTTTATTACCAAGCACTAATGTAAATGATATCCATCACCCATTAACACCTTATGGATTACCTTAAACAACTCCTTAAGTGAAATTTACAAGAATTCCTTCCATCAAAACCTCAAAATACATTTAAACAGATCAAGGTATACCAGACACTCTCTCAGTATACTCAAGATGATGTCAATATATTGGGAAATATTGCCTCTAAACTAGGGGATACTAAGATTCCATTAGAATGAATGTATCACTCTCCTGATCCATACTCACATCATCTGGTCTATACATACCTTTGATCAACTCTTTACACCACATATGCTAACAATTCATGTCCAACTCCACCCATGAGTCAGCTATCTCATAGAACCCAACTTATTTGAAAATTAGCCCTTATCCCAGGGATATTTATTTAATTTATCCAAATATTTAGGTAACCATGAACACAAGCATCAGGTTTGAAATCATTGATCCTCAACCCACACTCATCTGCTCACCAATATTCCATATCAAATGGTTCTTACATGCAACTGATGCGAACTAAATTTTCTATACGCAGCGGATGTACATCCCATACCACCTAGATCAAGAACCAACTCATGCTCCTATGATTCATCCATAAAAAAGGTTAAACTAACCGTACTATAAGGCAAATCACTTTTAACATTCTTAGATCTCCCTTGGAACTCCTATTCAATATCGGTTACCTACTTGTTTCATGATTTATCAAACGACCACCCACCTCATATCATTATTTTATAAATTAAAGAATCAATGAGTAACCACTATTAAAAAGGGCTATTCACCCAAACAGAGCATCCCATCAAAACCATTATTGATACCTAACCACCCTAAGTACTTTCTCTGAAACCCTGGGCATCACTATGACTACACCAGAAAGCACTAACACCTATCATGTACCAATTTGGTATCAAGTGCAAATATAATATCACTTACTAGAAAATGAATCTATAAACCTTGGACTAACCTACCTCTTAGGTTTTCCTCGATAAAACTAACCAGTCAATAACTCATGTTTAAGTCAAAACATGGAGACTCTAGGTATACCACCTTGCCCTGCCAATAAAAACTCAAAAAAGTTCCACTAGGTCTATCCACATGGCTCTAGGGTCTCTCACATGAGAAAAATATCCAACATAATGGATGATATTACATGGAATCCAACATGCCTATAAACCCTCTCTAAATAGGTAAAACTAAATGTCGGTAAAAATATCCTCAACCTAATAGGGTCAAAACCTATTAAAGTAATTGTAACGACATCACCTTCCCAGAATCAGTACACTAGGCCCTGATCATTTATAAGAATCCCCATATGTGAGTTATCTTTGGAAGGTCACAATTTCAAAGTAAAAATATAAGGAGATGACACTCATTGGATATCTATACATGGAAACATCCTCTTGATGTTTAGCTTTCTAGATAATTTCTTACCTACCCAGGGTTTCGTTTCATCAACTAAGAGTCCCATCTGACTCAAATGATAAAGGAATTACACTTAGTGTGATTAAGTTCTCATCTCAAAAGTATACTATTTTAATATTCTCAAGGGCATTACCACAATGGGCTAACACCTCACTTCACTCAATACATTAACTTTTAAAATTATAGTCATGCCTAAAATGTCACTAGGCTCTACAGCTTAACCTCTAGATATAAATCAACAAAAGAATTCCATTGAAACCTATGGGAAACATTCATGTTCCCTTTCAAAGAATATATCAAGGACAAACTAAATAAAACCCTTGCATGAGGGTTCAATATAAGAACAACACTAAAGGTTTTTATTCACTTATTTTTCATAACTTCACAATTTTCTAAACCACAAAAGAGTATTAGATTTAAGATATAAAAAGTACCAATTATAAAGGATCTCAAACTGCACTTAGCACTTATTTAGATGATATATCATAGAATTATCTCAAAATTTATTTTTAAACATCATTCATTTATCCATAATTTCTCACAATTAGGGTTAGTTAAAGAAAATTTCACTCACAAGCTATACAAAAAAACACTCTTTTGGTTGTAACTATAATCTTAATTAATAAATGCCTCGTATTAATAAATCTCAAAAAATATGAAAGTATGTTATCATTTTATGGGGATTGGTTAAGTAAGATTCCACCATACATTTATATGTAACACCATATAAGTGGCTTCAAACACCTTAAATAATCATCCCATTTAAAATAAATATACCCCCATGGGGTTAAGTACTGAAGCATATAAGGAGAAATAAAGGAGACCTATGAGGGTATCATCACAAAAACTAGGGTTCAATTATATGGGAATACATTACAAATTTATATATTCAACTATCTATAAATTAAAATTTTCATCCCATTTAGGTGCAACCCATTAATAGTTAAATTTATCATAATTTGTAACACACCCTCAACAGGATTATCTCATCAGAATAAAATTTCTAAAACTCACCTACACGGGTCGAGTCAAATTTATCCTATAATCCTAACATGTTAATATCAGCCTAATCAGATCAATTCAAACACAAGGATTTAGTTGTATGGGTCTTCATTCCTATTTTATGAAGGTACACTCCTTTTTAAGTTGCAACTAAAACCCTATTTAACTAAAATCCATAAGTAATAACTTGAATTTATTTAAAAGAAACCAATTTCCTTAAAATTTAAGGTTTCCTTACAAGTTAATTCATTGTCATTTCAAACCCATTTTATTTATTTAATGTATTTTAGGATATTTAAATATAATTCCACCATTAATCTATATGGTCAAAACGACATTAAGGTTAATTTAGACACTTTATTTAACCAACCATATATCATTCCATAACATAAAAACTATCACATTAGCAAAGAACACATGTAGACATGGAAATAATCACCCTATAATGGTATACAGATAAACGTGCTGAATAATCACCCAACATGGAATACAGATAAGCATGGAACATAATCAAACAAGCATGGTATATATATAAGAATACTAATGACATGTGAATCATATATGTTTGAAAATATGCATGAAATAACCCCATATATTACCATACCAGTACAAGAGGTAAATATCCTAAATCAAAAACCAATGGAAATACATCAATCACTCAAGGTGAAATACTGATCAACTATAATAAAAAAATAATATAAAGAATAGTACCATCCCTAGTAACTTGATCTCCCCATATGTGTGGGTTGTCCATACCCAGACATGAGTGATTTACCAAGTTCTGACACATTTGTAGTATCCTTTATATCATCCCCAAACAGTAATATAAGGAAAAAGAAGCTCTGATACAACTTGTAATATCCCAACATAGTTCACTCTATGAATAGTAACCAGTTTGGTTAGCCACATGGCCTCAAGCATGACTCCCCATATTCTAGAGGATGATGAGTATAAATTAGGGTCTAAGGTGGTATAGTGGGGAGACTATACCCTCACGATCAGTAATAATCATATCAGGAGTATAAATAATTGAAAGGTAGTATATGGTAATAATAAAATTTTGATCAGTAATAATAAATTGACAACCAGGACAGTGCTAAATAACCCAACCATGCATGGACATGTTGAGTCATAAATATTGCTAGTCAACATACATCAGGTATATCTAAAAATACTAGACAACTAATTGAAAAAAATACCCAAATCCTGTAGGAATCCCAAGTACATACTTGAATCCCTAAATCCATATCAATCCCTTTTCTATAAAGATTAGAAAAAAGTAAGAACAGTCCAAGGTCCCATCCTGCAACCAAGAAATATGTTTGGGCACCCAATGGAATCTAGAATACTGTGTGAGTGAAATGTAGTATGCCACCACCAATGGTTTCTAATGCATATACAATCTGTTTATATAAAATTAATTAGTGTTTTGGTATATGAAATTTAGGGAAATAAAATAGTAATGTGAAACTAACCATGTCATGCTCAGGTTCCTCGTGGGACACCTAGCTGACCATACCTACTTCGGCCTATGCCAAAATGTCTCTGAACATGATAATAGTGAAGAATAAAATAGGAGCCATGGCTATAATCCTAAGATTACATGTGTAATGTTATTCATGTGGGACCCAAGGAGAAACTAAGGTTTCCATATATATATTTATGATCATGTAAGGATCTACATGTTTCATGGAATTGAATTTTTATCAGTTGAGGGTAGACTATTTATAACTCAATCATAATAAAATATCACATGACTTGTGAGCCTATCTAAGAAACTCTATATCGAAATCCAAGTTTCTCCCAAGGAATAACATAATTTATTCATCTTCTGAGTCTTCCCAAGGTATTCTATATCAGGAATAAAATTATCACTCAAGGTGTATATCACATTATTCAACCTATAATCCCATCCAAGGAATTTAGTATCGGGAATCCCATTATCGCTCAAGGCGTATCATAATTCATTTAACATATGATCCTATTCAAGGAATTATATATTAGGAATAAAAGTATCATTCAAGGCTTAATATAATTTCATTTAACATATGACCTCGTTTGAATCATTCCATATAAATAATCTAAGTGTCACTCAAGGCATATTATTATATACACGCTCATTGCATTTAACAATTAAACGTAATCCATGGTCTTATCTATTCAAATTTATAATCATAGTGATTTAATTAATTTCTTAATTTTTAATATCATTGGATTTAATATTAATATCAACCCATTCATATATAATAACAAGGGGATAAGAGATGGTATTTAACTATCCAATGGTTCACTTAATTAATGTAGTCAATCTCTCTAAATTAAAATTACAACACACCTTACAAGGTTGTTTGGTTACATAGGCAACATGGTCATGATAAAAATTTAATATCACACACCATAAGGGGTGGTTCAAGCAAAGGCCATCAAACTTCAATGTAATCTAGGGACTCATAGTCATGGTAAAAGAAATTTAATTATAAGAGTATCACATTTCATTCAATATCGTTTTTATTCCAAGGGAACATATCATAATTCAACAGGTTCCATGTAAGTAAACAATCCCCATTAAAATTAATTCCACTCATTTGTTTATAATTTAATCAATTCTAATTTTTAAGAGTCATGCTAAACACACTTAGTGGTACATTGGATAAGTACACACATTTTTCATTAAGGGGATATAATGTGACATGTCCATGGTGTGGTCAAAGTTGAGGTCCCAACCTATAACTATGTCAAATGATTTATTAATAGTCTTAGGTCATGGTCTAGATAATCAATTTAATGTATAACACATTTTAGGAGAAACACACATAAAGTATGGTATGCGGCACAATGGTTCATTTTATAAAATGAAAAAAAATTAATGGAAAATACATAGACCACCTAAAACATTATTAGGATGCTTCACACATCCATTATCATCCTTTAGTTTGATTTGAAACAAGATAAATTGGAAAAACTGAAAAATGACCTAAAAATAGGGAATATGAGCTCTCTTGAAAATAGAATCTGATATAAAAAGATAAACTGAGAAAAGAATAAATAAGAATGAGAGAATAAACAATGAAGATAAAATTAGTCTTATTGAATTTTATTTAGATTTTGGAAGGAGGAGAATCATCAAATCCTAGGTGGGAGGAAGGAGGATCTCCAGGGTAGTTGTTATGCGTGGGAATAGAGAGAGAAGGAAGGGGGTGAAAAGATAAAGAAGGTAGAGAAAAATGGAAATTTATATCCCCTTTAATGAGACACATGATTTGGATAACCATGCACCAACTGTACGGTGGCACTATCCAAATGGGACACCCCTTTTCATGGTTAGGAAAACTATGTGAAATCCATGTGATATTCTTTTACAATTTATTGTAGAGGCTTCGCATAGCCGTGTAGCCTTGGGTGCATAGTTTGAAAACCAATGAACCCCCATATCAGGGTCACATAGTTTTCTAGGATATGTCACACAATTTATAAAAACCATGTCCCTCAATAAAATTGGTTTCATGGTTGAGTTGCACAGTTAGTACTAACTGGGCACTAACCATGCACCTAAGGCCATCTCTCCCAAAAATTGAGATTTAAAAGTGTGATGATCCCAAAACTCATCTTGGATTTTGAGACCCCTCCCAGGCCTTAAACCTTATCTAATAACAACACGTTTAATAATTACAACTCTAGAAGTTACATTTTGAATCTCAATTTAATATTTAGCTCATCCACCAAATAAAAATTCAAACACTTTAGAATTTCCAATCCAATTTAAACATGATATCATACACATTAAATTCCCCCTCCTGATTGGTAGATTTTACTCTCAATGTGATAGTAGGATCCAAACTAGAGTGTATTTTAGGTATCACTGGTGAATGTTTTAAGATAGATCACAAAAAATATTAATTTTACAATTAATTTATTAATTAATTTTGAATTTTCCCAGATGCGACTTACGATTCTCTCATGCATGTGATAAAATTACAAAACATTGATGTTCTCATGTCCATTAATATTTATTAGTTATCACACAAATAGCACCAAATCATTTGTAAAAATATTATATGAATTAAATAAAATGAAGATATATTTTAATGAATAAAAATATAACAGAAAATAATTCAAATGGAAATCAAATATGGTTCCAAAATATTGCCTCACAAACACTATCACATTCATCATGATTCACAAAATTTAATAATTATCCAACCATCAAAAAAATAAAAAATAAATTATATAAATCATTTCATCTGTATCGACACAATGATTACCAAAAGTAATAGCTACTGGCCACCACATGAAAAACATCAATCTATTAATCATTGTAATGATAATATGAACCACCACATGTGTTGTTTTAAGATCCCAGGTTTTTCCTTGAGGTACATATATTTTTAATTGTAGTTTAATTACTTGTTTTAGAAATAATGTGAATTCCTAATGTGGTCACAGAAGGTTTAGGGGTGTTTGGGGCTTTTTCAGAGCCTTGAGGCTCAGTTTTTGGAAAATTAAATTAGTCCACACGGTTAGTAGAAACCATGTGACCCAGAACAAATGGTTTGATTAAACCGTGTGGGGTGGTCCATGGCTCTATCCAAAGATGCATAATTTGAAGAAACCATGCAAATAGAGATGAAAACCCATGAAAACCACCTACAATTTTTTATATAATAAAATCAAATGGTTTTTGCATGGTTTCTTAAACCATGTGCATGAACCATGTGGGTTCAATTTTGAGGTAGAGAGGTGTGAATTATTAGTGCACAGTTTGGCTAACCATGTTTCCAAATTGCGTGATCCCTAATATTTTGGTATAATGACCATTTTTTCTATAAAATTCTATTGACCTAAAACCTACTCTTCTTTTCTTCATTCCAATATATAGGGGGTCCATATTCTCTTATTAGTGATATTCTTAAGCCTTTAAGGAATGATTTTATGTAGTTTCATCATACAAACTACGATTCATCAGTCATTTGTCTCATTGGATTCACTCTAGTAAGTTCTACGTTCCTATTACATCTTTCACCATTTGTCTTCATATCAATGAAGTTATTTTGGTTCAAGAGGATATTCCCTATTTCTAGTGTATTTTTTTGTTCTTTTATTTTCTTCTAATTAAAGAAGATATAGGAGTCAATAGTGGATTAATGTTCTACCACTGACTTGAGGAAGGTATTCTATACCTTTTCCCACAAATTCAAGTTGTTTTATATCTAGTTTTTATTGTACCACATGCCAGACCTTCCAGGAATTTCTCCTAAATTAATTGAAATGCCTTAAATAAATTATTAGAACCTTAAAGATTTTCACCCTCAACCTGGACCACCCATGAGGCTTGTTTACGTATCTACCCATGATTTATCACCCTGTTGAGTGTGTGTGTTTGAGAATTCCATCATAGTGGGATCCTTAATGAATTAAATGGGATATTAGGAGAGGGTTTATGCCTCATTTTCCATTTGTTTACATGTTATTAAATTTATTAAATGGATTAAATGGGAATAGTGTAATGAGTTGGATAAACTCATAGCTTGTGTATGATTTTGAAATGGGTTAAATGATAAAAAATAGGTAATGGATGAGACTTTATTTTCCTTATTTGATAATGTTGAATTCCATGGATATTTATACTTCATTGATTCATAACTAAATTGAATTTATTGTAAATTTCTACTTCATGGATTCAGGATTTAATTGGATTCCATGGGCATCTCTACTCCATGGATCAGGATTACATAAGATTCCTTGGACATTGCTACTCCTTGGATCCAACCATTGGGTCTGACACTTGATTACATGACATAGGCTCTTGAGGATGCCTTGGAAATTTATAATCCTTGGATCTGACACATGTGGTTCTAACACTAGACTACTCAACATAGGACGCAATGGATTTGTATCATGATTTATTGACAACTTTTGTTTATGGTTGATTATTTACAGTGATCCTTGGTAGGTTGGAAAATATCACATTTACATGTATCACTCCTACTTATTAATTTATATTAATTTTATATATTTCACACTACTTCTCTTATTTACACAATCTGGACTTATTATAGACACCATTAGTGGTGGCCTACTAAGTTTTATCTCACACCCTATTTGGGTCGTCGTTGTGTGCCCGTATAGACTTCATGGATGTAGGTATGGACTGAGGAAAGTGCTTGATTTTATGATGTTTGATTGATTCTACATAGGAATGGGGATCACAAGACCAAGCTATGCTCGTGATTCTATATGGAGATATTTATTTTTGGTCTTTTTGGTATTTTAATATATATATTTTATTGGATGTATATTTTCATGTATTTCCTTCCATTTTTTATAGAGACATGACATGTTAATCATATCATATGTAACACTACTTTTGGTTTTGATTATTATTACTATCATCTAGATGTTATCCTCTATCAATGTTTTATATTATGATTCCTATTATTTATTTTCTTGTGATATCATTGTGTTACTCTAATCATGTGGGTATAGTCTCCCCACCGTGCCATTGTAGACTCTCACTTCTAGTTGACAGTCTCTAGTATATGGGAAGGTGTGCTTGAGGCCATATAACCCATCGGTTTGGGGAACCCTTTAGTGGATCCCATTTCAGGACATTACAAAGTGGTATAAGAAGAGTATGTTTTCATGCCTTACTATTTTGAGATAATAGATATGAGATTATGAATAAATCATAACTTGGTTATAAGCTATTATTGGGAGTAGCTAACCCACATTTGAGGTAATTACTATGTTTCCTGGAATGAGGAATTGTTTTTCCATATCTTACATATTATAGATGATTTGATTCCACTATTGGGTGATTCACATGATATGTGATGCTATTATTTCTATGATTATTTAATTTAATTTTATACTTGGCCTGATATGGTAAGGAAACATGGAGCATGCATCATTTTAGTCACCTTAAAATATTCACATTCCATGCATATACCAAGACATATAGGATTAATTTCTTGATTGCATGACATTTATTATGTGTGTCTTGTGTTATATAATTATTATAGACTGAGGATTCTTATATAATATTGATAGACATAATTATTACTTAAAGTGTCATTCATAACCTAAATAGTTCTTTTCCTGCATAAGCTACAACAGACACCTTAAACCATTAATTATGGCATGTTCAGTCATGACCTATTAGTCACATGGGATGAAACATGTTATGGTTGGGATTAAATAAACACCAAACTTAGATTTATAAGGTGTATGTGACCTTTTTAATTGGAATTAGTGATCCATATAGTTCAACCATTTAAATATAATTTTAATATAAATGTGAATTTAAATGAAATTGAAATTTTTAAATGGAAAGGTTTTTGTTAAATGGAGTTTCCAATTGCAATTGACAGTCCATATACCGATACCTATGTTGTGAAATAGATATTTTGATCCATAACCAACTTTTATAGTGGGAAGTAGGTAGTGTATCTAGTTCATTTTATGGTAGTTTCTATTACCCAGTCATGGATTTAAGAGTAAAAAATTGGGTGTGTCTTAGTTATAGGAAGAATTGTACATGTACTATGATTATCTCTATGATATGGTTTTTTCAATATCTTATATGAGACATGAGTTTCAAATTTGTAGAGATATGCCACCATGACGGCCTCCAGTCATGCACTAGGAGGGAGTGGCAACCATGCTTCGAAGGTGGTGGTCCCTAAGCCACCAATAGAAAATCTAGTGGTGAAACTTGCGACACTGACCATTGTTCCTGATATGGGTAAGGATTATTAATTTCAAGGGAGTTTTTGTGCTTTATACAGACCATTAAGGGATCCCCACAAACTTCTTTGACTATGGAAAAACTGATTCATGTGTTATAGAAGAAGTGTCCTCCTAGTTTTTTAGGGGATGGTGGTCCACAAGATACTGAGCTATGGATTGAGAATGTTTTATTGATCTTTAAGCATCCAGATACACCTCTTAAGAGGAAAGTGAAACTAGATACATATATACTTATAGGAGCCTCTAAGAATTAGTGGGATGTTCTGAACCAAGATGATAAACTTAGAAATATGATTTTTATTGATTTCCAATCCAAATTTTATGACTAATTTTTTCTTAAGACTCTGGGAGAAGAATTGGATAATGAGTTTATGTGTCTGGAGTAAGGTGTGATGGCCATGATGAAGTATTTGGATCACTTTATAGAACTGTAGTGCTTTTCACCTGTGTACCTTTTTAATGAGACATATAAGGAGAGATGATTTAAGGAAGGTCTCAATAATGTTGTTCGATTGTAGGTTAATGTGTTTTGATTGACTACTAAATCTAACATAGTGAATTAGGAACTGATTACTGAACATAATTTGAGAGAATATGGGGGCCCAGAGCTGGGTAGTGCAGTTTATTGATCTAGTGGTTCACTATCATGTGGAAGGAAGGGATTTTTTGAGAATTATCATGAATTGAATACTAGACAGGGTGTGAAACTGGTAGTTATGTCTTCTATCATAAGTGTGTAAGGTGGGGACACATGAGGATCCACTGCAATAGAGACCTAGTCAAGTGCCGAGATTGCGATAAGATAGACCATATATAGGAGTTCTGCAGGACCTTTGTAACAACCCGATATTTTATGATAAGTATTCTTTTTAATTTATTTGATGTCATGTGTTTTATGATACAACAAGATTATCTTGTGCTATACGCCACACTATATTAGCTTGAAGTATAAACAACACTATTCTTAGATTGTGTTACACACAATTTCAAGTTCGTTTTATAATAGTCATTCTACGCAACACTGAGTGTATATATATATATATATTCAATGTATAAATGAAATATGGTTGGATTCTGTTATATGAAATAATAAAGGATTCTTTCACAACATGCAACCCTTACTTGGCATGCATTACACGCAATCCCGACCTTCCTCGATAGCGTGTGTTGTACGCAATACCGGGTTTTACTAAACAATGATATATTATTATAATATTATTATGAACTAGCCGTTATGAATAATATTAACTAAATTTTGAATTTTATAACATTATTATTCATCTTACACATTTTATAGAACATGGTACAGGAACAAAATAAATTTTTCGGGTAAAATAAGTATTTTTCAAAAAAATGCAGTTTTGCCACATGGTACAGGAACACGCTATATTTTAATTAAAAACTTTTTTCATCGTAATAAATTATGTGATTAAATTATAATATTTAATGGTTTAAAAGTATAAATATAATATATTTTTACCATTTAATATAATGTATGTCATTATCCTTTATTTTAAATTGAATTCGTAGGTTAAATAAATTCAATCTTTTGCAATGTTTTAAACAAAAACCCGTTTTCTTTCGACAATGAGATTAATTTTAATTTAATTTATGAAACTTCTGTGTATTGAATTTGGAAAAATGAATTCCATATTTTGAATCAGTTGGTCCAAATTATATTAATATACTACTTTTTATTTTTGGGCTTTATGAATAGTAACAACGGTAAATTTTATTTACCATAGTTAAAGATAAATAGGGTAATTCAAGGATAAAAGAATATTATAATAATTAAAAATTACATTGAAACTTGTCCTAACCTTATTGAATGAGTAGTGGCCGACCATGGGCATCCTTGGGTCTATTTTGGGACCCCATTGTGCCACTTGGTAGTGACAATGACAATCTGGATTAATTAATTTAATGTAAAGACAAAATTGACATTAACAAAAATCCTTTAGTAATTAATTTTTATAAGGGGTTATATAAATTATATTTTAGACTATAAATATTCATTGGAAAGATAAAACAATTTCCTACATAATTATATTTTTTTTATAATTTTTAGACACCAAATAAATTAAATTATTTATGACATAATAATGATGAAGTATTTACCTCATTAATAAATGATTTAAATAAATAAGATTATAATGATTACAATATTTTCCAAAACATGTCCAATTATGATTTGATGATTTTATTTCTACCATGAGTCATATTATCTTCATCTTTAATGAATTTTGGTCCTTTTGAAACCGAAGATAAGTTTATAATAAAATAATATTTCCACACATTCCAAAGGTGCCCCTCTCCTCCCTTATAAAAGGGCACCTCCTCCCTCTCTTCCTCACTACACTTTGAGCTTTCAAGCTCGGACAAACCCTGCCAAATTCTCTTCTACACTTCCCTAGAGATATCCTAGAGGTACTGGTCTTCTCAAAAGACCAACTCTAGTGCCTTAAGATAAATTTTAAAGGATACACTTTGAGAAAGAGGTAATACCTTCTACCGTTTTCTTCAAGTTCCATTCTTCTTATACTCCCTCTTATTTAGTTGTTTAATTATGAGGTAATAACATAAGTATCCCTAATATACTGATATGTTATTATAAATATTAAACAACCCTATTTCATCTCTTATCCATCCTACGGAAAACAAAATCACCGCGCGTGCGTACGTACGGAATATCGTCTCCACGCTGTGGTTTAATCTATTTTCCACCACCACCTTACTTGGATGGGTATAATGGTGTAAATAATAACTATATATGATTATTTTAAAGTGATATTGATTCTTTAATAGTATACATACACTCCAATAAAATTCCATGATCATGGGAACGATATCATCGCTCGTGCGTACGTACGAAATACCATCTCCACGACGCGATGAGATTCAATCTCAATGATTAACCATTAATAAATTATTATAAAGTATATATAATAAGTAATCATGAAATATATGACATAATAATGATACTGGATTTATGTATATATATATGTATGTCATCCAATTAATTCCATTCAATTTAACGAGGAAACAAAAACAGCGTTCATGCGTACGTACGACCTACCGTCTCCATGAACGGTGTATTTCTTTCCATTTATCGATCTATTATATATATTTATATTCTGAATATATATTATATAAATCAAGTTTTACATTCTTTATGTAAGTAATCATGATCTAAGTAATCATATGAATAATTACAAGTTAAAACACGAACGACAAATGAAACGATTTTACCCAAAACGATACTTTAACATGAATTTACAAAAGAACGGGTAATATAAAGTCATAAGTGAACCATATATGATATAATAACAATGAATATGATTATGTAATAAGTCAATGACATTATTTAAATCATTATATAGGAGGTTTGTATACGTACAAAGCATATCAGACCTAAGGTAAGGGATAACTTTTCCAATCTCGTTCTTATCCGAGATTGTTTATTCGTAAGTATTTACCGGGGTTATTGTTCTCATACATGTCCATGTTTCCTAAAAATGGTTTCATGTATGTCTAATGTACTTTTTACCCATTTTTGAATTTTACTACATGGTATGTATGAAATCTTTCTTTTACGAGGTACTTTTTGACTTTTCCGACAAAAGTACGAGAAGAATGTTTTTTTAACTTATACGACACGAATGGATTTTTACAGTTTTATAAAGCCTTATTTTCATGAAGCTTCATCCAAGAGATTTCATGACTATTTTCAACAAAATCCTTTTATTTTAAAATTGCATCATATTTTGTGAAAAGAAAATGATTTTGAATAAGAACTGATATTTTCCTCAAGAATTAATTTCAAGTGTTTTATCAAAACCATTTTTCATCTAAGTTGACATTATTTCATATGTGTATGTTTCAAGTATAATGTATTTATGATTTACATGGTTTCACTTTTTGATTATGAAATGATATCCATTTCTTTTATATAGATTATGTTATGATGGGATAATGTTTATGAAACCCATTTTATTTATTGGGTTTTTATGAATGATGTATGTTTATTTTGTGGCACAAGTAAGAATGATTTCATTATGAGATGGGTGGGACCTATATCTCCCTCTGATGCATTGGGTAAAGATTTATATATCATGAGATAGACATGGCTGAAACAGTAAGTTAATCTGGTTCAGTATTACAGGACTGGAACGAGGAGTGAACTCGATTCAGAAAGGGACTTTATCCACTAAGATGGACTTGGCAGCAATGCCTTGGCTACTATAGAAATCATTACATGTGCTTAATGGATGCCACACTTACATGTTTTATTCCCATTCTATTTTATCATGATTTATGTTCCATTATGATCTATGCCTTATGTACTTCCATGTTTTATGTCGTTACTCAAGATTTTGATGTTTAAAAATTATGTTCATGTTTTTAAGTTCAAATGTATATGGTATGTTTTATTTTATCCATGCTTACCCTTACTGAGCATTTGAGCTCACCCTTTTTATGTTTTATTTTCCCCCAGGATTAAAAGAAAGGTTTTAGGTAAGGAAACAAAAAGTGGAAGATCTTTATGGGAGATGTTGAAGATCTTTCACCACGATTAGAAGATTATGTTCCAAGTTTCTGAAGACACTAAACTATTACGGTTCTTGTGTGTCTGTTTTTGTTATGTATTAAGTATTCTGAAAAAGTAATGTAATGTCCATGTATGTGAAGATTCGGGTCTCTACAGTTGGTATTAGAGGAAAGGTTTAGTCAACCTTTGGAAACTAGGATGCGATAACTTTAGTGAGATCCCTAGAGGCATTTCTAGGGTATGTCTAGGGATGTTCCTAAGGTTAAGTATAGGTTGTTTTCCTAGAATTAAAGTAATAATCTTAGAATTAAACCTAGGATGTTAGATATTGAAGGTACTCCGCCTTTATTAGGTTGTTTTTCCTAGCATGATTTTTTCCTCTCACACAATTCTTTTTGGGTTTTAGACGATGTCTGGAACCTGGAGGAACCGTGTTGATCAATGTAACGGACAATGCAATAATTGTCCTCCTGACCAAAACAATGTCATGGGAGATGGAGTGCACAATATTATTTCTATACTTACACAATCTATGAATCATTCTGGATTTCAAAATGAGTAGAGAAAGGATCAAAATTCGGTTGAATCCTTCATGAGGCAGCGTCCACCTTCATTCAGCGGGTCTTCTGATCCCTTGGTGGATGAACAATGGATCAGTACTACTGAAAAGATATTTTCAGTTCTACAATGTTCTGAGCATGATAAAGTCATCTTAGCAGTATATCGTTTGGAAGGTGATGCTGATCAATGGTGTAATATTATCAAGAATACGAGGCAAAGAGATGAAATTGATTCCATGGAATGGGACGAGTTCAAGAAATTGTTTTTCAGTAAGTACTTCCCTTGTATTCTTTGAACAAATATGGAAAAGGAGTTTCTTGAGCTTTATCAGAAGGATGATGAATCTGTTGGTATATACGAAGCGAATTTTACAAGACTTGAAAGGTATGCATCTGGCTTTATCATCCAACCCGAAAGTAAAGTTGATCGATTTTTTAGTGGCTTAAAACCAAGTCTTCGAAGGGCATTAGCTATAAGAGACTTCAGTAGCTATGAAGAAATTTTGCGTTGTGATATCAAGGTAGAAATGGAAGTTGGTGTTACATATCCATCTCATGGTTTTGACAAGAAACGAAAGATGGAGTTCAAGGAGAAATCTCAGAAAAATGGTGAAAAGAAGATGAATATTTCCTTATGCTCAAAGTGTGGAAAGAAGCATGGTGGAGATTGTCTTAAAGGGACTATAAAATTAAGTGTGGAAAAGAAGGTCATCGAGCAGTTGATTATCGAAGTAATGGGAAAATGGTTTCTAATGATATGAATAGAGAAAAGACTATAGAGAACTCTCCACCAACACTTCAATGCTTCAAGTGCAAGGAAATGAGGCATTATACTAATAAATTCCCCAATCCACGGGTTAGTGATGATCGACATGAGCAACCACTTAAGGAAAAGGACAAAGGGAAGTGACATGCAATCACTATTGGCGATGTTGAATATGACAATGATGTGGTGGAATGATTAAGTTTTTATGTAATGGGATTCGAAAATAATGTGGTATATAGTATCATGGAATATTGGAATATTTATATATTGTTCTATTGTGGTTTTCAATAATTTTATGGTACCGGTAACCATGGAAAGTGATTGAGATATTTTTGGAAAAAAGATGATATGCGAATAATGAAGGGAAAAGGAGAAAATGAAATGTTTGACAGTATTCATGAGCTCATTACTGATATAAGGAGAAGGTTATATCATGGTTTGAGTATATAGAATTTTTGTGATTTTGGAATGTGGAAAGAGTTAACTTTTGACAGAATTCATGTTTTCAATAAGGTTCAATGGGTATTCATTTTTCAAGAGAATACATGATTAAGGTATTCACATGATTGGAATGTGATCAACAAGATATATGGGGGATAAATGATGGTATTCACATGTTTGGTTGATGACATTTCAAGTAATCGTTTTCTTTATACTATGAGCTTGGGCCGAAGTATTTTAGATAAATATTGAAATGAATTATTTTGGAAATAAGTTAGTATTGTTTAAGGCTAGATTTGTTTCCCGATATTATTTATAATGTGGTTTTAGAAAAAGGAAAACCTGTAGGATGGGCGACAACCCATCGCGTCAGACAAGGCTGTGGTAATCGAATCCACAACTGAAGTGCGGCTGGCCTTTATCGCCTACCACTGGCCTCTAAGAAATCCATGTTTAGTAGAAACTTGTTTTATTATATTAAGCAGTATGATATATGATGTATAAGTCCATTTTAGGAACTACATATGATTAATCTCACCATAGATGGACTTAGGTATTTTTTGATAACTTTCCTACACTTTTGTTTGAGACAGATAGAATGAAACATAATTCTATCACATGAGCTGCTAACACTTCACTAATGACAAATTCAACTTCATTTCTTTAAGAGATGAAGTGGAAATTTTCCAAAGAACGACCAACAGTGAGAATGTACCAAAATCACGAAAGTATTTATTCTAATTCCAATTTCATCAACTTTAGGGAAATGATCTTGAAAACCAAAAATGTTGTCCTAGTGCCCTTATATCCAATGAACCAGATGGTACCCTAGATCATCACAAATTTATGGCTTTGTGATTGTTGGCTTTTTCATAGCCATGTTATCTACCACTCTCCCTCAAGAACATGATAGTTAGATTTCTCTTCCATATCCATATTTTCACCTATGTTCTCCTACATGGAAACCCAGTGATGAGTTAATTTGGGTAACCGTTACATTTCATACTTTAGTTTTTAAAGCCAATTTTTGGTATTCATTTTTACGATGTGGGTTTCTATTAATGAAACTTTCGAGTAGTAAACCATTTATAACCCCGACGAATTTTGAGGGCGAAATTCATTTTAAGGGGGGTAGAATGTAACAACCCGATATTTTATGATAAGTATTATTTTTAATTTATTTTATGTCATGTGTTTTATGCTACAACAAGATTATCTTGTGATATACTCCACACTGTATTAGCTTGAAGTATACATAACACTATTCTTAGATTGTGTTACACACAATTTCAAGTTCGTTTTATAATAGTCATTCTATGCAACATTGAGTGTATATATATATATATTCAATGTATAAATGAAATATGGTTGGATTCTGTTATATGAAATAATAAAAGATTCTTGCACAACACGCAACCCTGACTTGGCTTGCATTACACGCAATCACGACCTTCCTCGATAGCGTGTGTTGTACGCAATACCGGGTTTTACTAAACAACGATATATTATTATGAACTAGCCGTTATGAATATTATTAACTAAATTTTGAATTTTATAACATTATTATTCATCTTACACATTTTCTAGAACATGGTATAAGAACAAAATAAATTTTTCGGGTAAAATAAGTATTTGTAAAAAAAATGCAGTTTTGCCTCCTTTTGATGGCGCACCCACTTTAAATCTAGTTTTTGACATGTTTATAAGTTCATTTTCACAAAATAAAATTATTATTTTGAATAAGGATATAAAATTTTACCTTGGATAAAATTTTCATATTATTCTGACAACTTTTATATTTTAATGAATAGTAAAAACACGCTATATTTTAATTAAAAACAACTTTTTTCATCGTAATAACTTATGTGATTAAAATATAATATTGAATGGTTTAAAAGTATAAATATAATATATTTTTACCATTTAATATAATGTATGTAATTAGCCTTGATTTTACATTGAATTCGTAGGTTAAATAAATTCAATCTTTTGCAATGTTTTAAACAAAAACCCGTTTTCTTTCGAAAACGGGATTAATTTTAATTTAATTTCTGCAACTTATGTGTATTGAATTTTGAAAAATGGATTCTATATTTGGAATCAGTGGATGAAAATTATATTAATATACTACTTTTTATTTTTGGGTTTTATGAATAGTAACAACGGTAAATTTTATTTACCATAGTTAAAGGTAAATAGGGTAATTCAAGGTTAAAAGAATATTATAATAATTCAAAATTACATTGACACATGTCATAACCTTATTGGATGAGCGTGGCTGACCATGGGCATCCTTGGGTTGATTTTGGGACCCCATTGAGCCACTTGGTAGTGACAATGACAATTTGGATTAATTAATTTAATGTAAAGACAAAATTGACATTAACAAAAATCCTTTAGTAATTAATTTTTATAAGGGGTTATATAAATTATATTTTAGACTATAAATATTCATTGGAAAGATAAAAATATTTCCTACATAATTATATATTTTTTATAATTTTTAGACACCAAATAAATTAAATTATTTATGACATAATAATGATGAAGTATTTACCTCATTAATAAATGATTTAAATAAATAAGATTATAATGATTAAAATGTTTTCCAAAACATGTCCAATTCTGATTGGATGATTTTATTTCGACCATGAGTCATCTTATATTCATCTTTAATGATTTTTGGACCTTTGTAAACCGAAGATAAGTTTATAATAAAATAATATTTCTACACTTTCCAAAGGTGCCACTCTCCTCCCTTATAAAAGGGAACCTCCTACCTCTCTTCCTCACACCACTTTGAGACTTCAAGCTTGGACAAACCCTGCCAAATTCTCTTATCCACTTCCCTAGTAACATCCTAGAGGTACTGGTCTTCTCAAAATACCAACTCTAGTGCCTTAAGAGAAAGTTTAAAGGAGACACTTCGAGAAAGAGGTAATACCTTCTACCGTTTTCTTCAAGTTCCATTCTTCTTCTACTCCCTCTTCTTTAGTTGTTTCATTATGAGGTAATAACATCAGTATCTCTAATATACTGATATTTTATTATAAATATGAAACAACCCTATTTCACCTCTTATCCAACCTATGGAAAACGAAATCACCGCGCGTGCGTACGTACGGAATACCGTCTCCACGCCGTGGTGTAATCTATTTTCCACCACCACCTTACTTGGATGGGTATAATGGTGTAAATAATAACTATATATGATTATTGTAAAGTGATATTGATTATGTAATAGTATACATACACTCCAATAAAATTCCACGATCATGGGAACGATATCATCGCTCGTGCGTACGTACGGAATACCGTCTCCACGACGCGATGAGATTCATTCTCAATGATTAATCATTCATAAATGATTATAAAGTATATATAATAAGTAATAATGAAATATATGACATAATAATGATACTTTATTTATGTATATATATATGTATGTCATCCAATTAATTCCATTCAATTCAACGAGGAAACGAAAATAGCGTTCATGCGTACGTACGACCTACCGTCTCCATGAACGGTGTATTTCTTTACATTTATTAATCTATTAAATATATGTATATTATGAATATATATTATATAAATCATGTTTTACATTATGTATGTAAGTAATCATGATCTAAGTAATCATATGAATAATTACAAGTTAAAACACGAACGACAAATGAAACGATTTTACCCAAAACGCTACTTTAACATGAATTTACAAAAGAAAGGGTAATATAAAGTCATAAGTGAACCATATATGATATAATAAAAATGAATATGATTCTTTAATAATTCAATGACATTATTTAAATCATTATACAGGAGGTTTGGATACGTACGAAGCATATCATACCTAAGGTAAGGGATAACTTTTCCAATCTCGTTCTTATTCAAGATTGTTTATTCGTAAGTATTTACTGGGGTTATTGTTCTCATCCATGTCCATGTTTCCTAAAAATGGTTTCATGTATGTTTAATGTACTTTTTACCCATTTTTTACTTTTACTACATGGTATGTATGGAATCTTTCTTTTACGAGGTACTTTTTGACTTTTCCGGCAAAATTACGAGAAGAATGTTTTTTTAACTTATACGGCATGAACGTATTTTTATAGTTTTATAAAGCCTTATTTTTAGGAAGCTTCCTCCAAAATATTTCATGACTATTTTCAGAAAAATCCCTTTCTTTTAAAATTACATCATATTTTGTGAAAAGAAAATGATTTTGAATAAGAACGGATATTTTCCTCAAGAATTCATTTCAAGTGTTTTATCAAAACCATTTTTCATCTAAGTTGAAATTATTTCATATGTGTATGTTTCAAGTATAATGTATTTATGATTTACATGGTTTTACTTTTCTTATTATAAAATGATATCCATTTCTTTTATATATATGATGTGATGATGGGATGATGTTTATGAAACCCATTTTATTTATTGTGTTTTTATGAATGATGTATGTTTATTTTGTGTCACAAGTAAGAATGATTTCATTATGAGATGGGTGGGACCTATATCTCCCTCCAATGCATTGGGTAAAGATTTATATCTCATGATATAGACATGGCTAGAATGGTAAGTTAATCTGGTTCAGTATTACAGGACTGGAACGAGGAGTGAACTCGATTCAGAAAGGGACTTTGTCCACTAAGATGGTCTTGGCAGCAATGCCTTGGCTACTATGGAAATCATTACATGTGCTTAATGGATGCCACAATTACATGTTTTATTCCCATTCTATTTTATCATGATTTATGTTCCATTATGATCTATTCCCTATGTACTTCCATGTTTTATGTCGTTACTCAAGATTTTGATGTTTAAACATTATGTTCATGTTTTTAAGTTCAAATGTATATAGTATGTTTTATTTTATCTATGCTTACCGATACTGAGAATTTGAGCTCACCCTTTTTATGTTTTATTTTCCCCCAGGATCAAAAGAAATGTTTTAGGTAAGGAAACAAAAAGTGGAAGATCTTTATGGGATATGTTGAAGGTCTTTCACCACGATTAAAATATTATGTTCCAAGTTTCCAAAGACACTAAACTATTACGGTCCTTCTGTGTCTGTTTTTTTTATGTATTAAGTATTCCAAAAAAGTAATGTAATGTCCATGTACGTCAAGCTTCGGGTCTCTACAGCCTTTCCTCTAGTGGTCAGTGAAAGGGGTTTGACACTAAATATATGTTCAAGAGCGGGATTCACATCTCCACATTAGGCTAGGATCTAGAGTGCTACCATTCATTCAGGCTGAGGAGGTGGTCGTGGTCGGGGTAGCCAGACAACAGTTTCACGTTGATAGTATAGTGAGACTGCGCAAGGTAGTATGACTATTTATTAGGACTACAGTTTGGGCAGGATATATTCAGTATTGTCTATACCTGAGGAAAAGGAACCATGCTATCTATAGTGAGAGGTACGGTCTTGGTATATTATACTCTAGTATCTTCCATTTTTGACATAGGTTCTTCACTTTCATTTATATCAATAACTGGTGTGGCGAGCCTTGGGCTTATTTTTTAGTTTTCTAGTGGCATGATGACACTTGTTACTCTATTGGGGATATTATTGGAGGGTGTGCTCTATTACAGGGATTTACCACTTTATATAGGTGGGTGTCTCTTCATATGGGACCTTTTTTCCTCAAGATGATAGGTTTTGATATCATTCTCGAGATGGACTAGCTAGTTCCCATTCATGTTTTCATAGATTTCTATCACTTAAGGGTGACCTTAACATAATTAGAGGGAGGATTTTTTATTCACAAGGGTGAATGGGACATATAGGAATGTACAGATAGACCTAAGAATCATGGTTTGGGTGGGATGATATTCTAGATTACTATCTTATATCTAGATTATCAGAGAACTCCTCAAGAAAAATTCCCTCTAGTGGTTGACTGTTTCAGGGAATTTTTTTTGAAAAACTTTTTAGGACTACATACTAAGATAGAGGTAGATTTTTTCATAGAGATAGTTCCAAGAACTGCATTGATATCCATTCCTAATTATATAATGGATACTAATGAGTTGCATAAGATAAAGAGGTAGTTAGAGGGATTGGAAGTGAAGGTGTTTATATGACCCAGTACTTATCTGTGTGATTCTCCAATACTTTTTCAAAAAAGGTAGATAAAACCCTTTAGTTATATGCGGATTACCAAAAATTGAATCATTTTACATTTAATATTTTATATTCTTTTCTTTGGATAGATGATCTCTTTGACCATCTCAAAGAAGCTTGGGTTTTTCTAAAGATTGATATGAAATCGAGTTATCATCAGGTGCGTGTTTGACCTATGGAAATAACTCGTAAATTTTTTCATAAATGGTATGGTTTATATGAGTATCTGGTTATTTTGTTCCTTATTACAAATGAACCAGTAGTTTTCATGAAACTGATGAACTATGTTTTCTATCCTTATCTGGATTTGTTTGTGGTGGTATTCACAGACGATATCTTGGTACATTATCACAATTGACATGACCATGGCAAACATATTGATAGAATTTTGGATACACTGAGAGAGCATCTATTACATAAAAATTTAACAAAGTACCACATTATTATGGATAGGATTCACTTAATAGGTTATATTATCTCAGAGATAGGAGTATCAGTTGACCTAGAGAAGGTGATAGCTATAGATTTATGGGAGCATCCCAAGAATAACTTTGACATAAAAAGTTTCTTAGGGATATATGGTTATTACAAAAACTTCATACAAGAATTATCATTCTTATCATCACCTTTTATGGGATTGTACAAGAAGGGTGGTAAGTTTTTATTGTCAAATACCTATGAGACAACTTTCCAAAGATGAAAGCGAGATTGACTTCAGCGTTGATCCTGATTCTAACAAAGATGTGAAGACACTATACTATTTATTATGATGCATCAATTATTAGGATGGGAAATATTCTGATGTAGGGGGATAGATTTTTGGAATATAGGTCTCACCAGTTGAGACCGCATGAGAATAATTACCTGACGCGTGATCTCGAGTTTGAAGTTGTTGTTCACACCTTGCGTTGTTGGAGGCATTATTTGTTGGGAGATCATTTTTGTTGTACACAGAGTACAAAATACTCAAGTAAATATTTACAGAGCATGAATTAAAACTTATATGCAGAATGTGGGTTGAGTATCTCTAGTATGTTTACTTTAAGGTTTTCTATATACCTAGATAGGGAAATTCAATTGGTGATCCACTAAGTAGGAGGACTCAAATACATGTAGTTCAGGAGGCTAGTAGAAAGTGACAACTTATGGACTTATTTTCAGAGATCCACTTGGAGGTGCATTGAAATCATAGGAAAAAATTTCTCTCATCTATGGTGGTGAATTATACTTTTTTGGATAGGGTGAGTATGAGACTACTATAAGATTTTGAGGGTTTAGTATTAAGGGAGATCATGGTTGGTGAGGACCCTCCTCCTAGTTGAACTATTGGAAAAGATGAAATTATATGCATACATGGTCACATTTTGGTTCCAATATAAATACATGAGGAAATGATGTGAGAATTACATGCCTTAGTTTGGGAACTACATCCTGGCATCACCAAGATGTATCTTAATTTATGCTTCTGGTATTGGTGTTTTAGTATGAAATGAGAGGTTTTTGGTTTTTTAATGTGGTGTTCCACTTATTAGAAGGTGAAGGTAGAAAACCAACAACTAGGTGGGATTTTAGATAATATTCCCATTCCTAATTGGAAATGGGATGATGTTGTGATGGATTTGATAACTGGTTTATCAAGGTCACCTCAAGGTAGTGATGTCATATGGGTTGTTGTGGATAGGCTCATGAAGGTCACCCATTTCCCACCTATCTGGGAGACCTTCTCAGTATATTATCTTAAGAGAATTTATTTCCATGAGATTTTGAACCTTCACAAGATTCCTCATACCATTGTATTGGATAGGGAAACCAAATTTACATCTCGGTTTTGGAAAGTCTTAAAGAGGAAACTGGGTACATAAGTGTTTCTGAGCACAACATACCACCCTCAAACTGGTGTCTAGTCAGAGTGTACAATATAGGTTTCAGGGGACATGATTAGATAATTTTTCCTTGATTTTTTGGGTTCTTGGGAGAGGCATATACCCTTGGTTGAGTCCACCTATAATAGTAGCTATCATGAGACTATACAGATGACACCTTGTGAGGATTTGTATTGTAGACTATGCCGATCACCTCTATGCTGGTTAGTGGTAGGAGAGGGAGCGCTGCTAAGAATATGTATCGTGAAGTAGACTTCAGAGTAAATAAATTTGATTAGAAAGTATATGGTCGCTCAAAAATCTAGAAATAAATCCTATGTTGATCACCATCAATGACATCTAGAGTTTGAGGTTGGGGATCAATTATTTTTACATATCTCACTGAGGCTATGGCACAAATAGATTCAAAGATAGGGTAAGTTTTTGACTTGATATTTCGAGGCTTTCAAGATTCTAGAGAGAGATGGACCTTAGAGGTAACAATCCATGCATAATTTCTTCAATGCATCTCATCTACATCGTTATCACTCATACCCATATCATACTCTTCATATGGATGAGATTGAGTTATAGGTAGATGTATCCTTTGAGGAGAATCCTATATGTATCGTTGATCAGAGCACAAAGTCTCTTCAAGGCTGATCAGTTCATCCAGTATAGGTATTATGGAAGAAAAAACATGTACAAGATGAGACTTCAGAGAGGGAGGCCAACATATGTGATCTGTGGCTAAATCTATTCTTAGGCGATGCTTGACCATCCTTAGAAGAGCGATTTAGGGATGAATTTATTTAAGGGGGGAAAGATAATAAGATCCTTGGTTTTCCTTGAGGTATTGATCTATTTAATTTTAGTTTAATTCCTTGGTTTTGGCCTAATGTGAATGCCTAATGAGGTCATAGGAGTTCTAGGGGTGTTCAAGGCTTGTTCAAAGCCATGAGGCTTAGTTTTTGGAGAAGGTATCTGGGCCACATGATTAGTAGAAATCATTTTACCCAGGCTGTACGGTTTAAGTAAACCCTACTGGGCGGTATAGGGCTCTATATAGGGCCACATTGTTTTAGTAAATCGTTCAACCAGGGCCGGAGACCTATAAAAACCACCTGAAAAGTTTAGTAGAATCAAATCACATGATTGGAACACTGTTTCCCAAACTATGTGAATGAACCTTGCAAGTTCCATTTTGAGGTGGAGAGGTGTTCATGGTTAGCGTATGGTTTTTCTAACCATGCGACCAAACCGTGCGACCCCTAATATTTGGGTAAAATGACCATTTTTCCTTAAAATTATCTTAACCTAAAACCTATTCTTATTTTCTTTATTCTATTAGATAGTGGGTTCCTTTTCTCTCATTGATGAGATTTTTAATCCTCCAAGGTAGTATTTGATGTGGTTTCTTCATCTATATTCTGATTCTTCAGTCGTTCATCTCATTAGATTCGCATCTGTAAGTTATATATTCCTTTTTCACCTTTAGTCATTTTTATTCATATCTATGGAGTTATTTTGGTGCAAGATGGTATGCCATATTTATAGGGTATTCGTCTGTTCTTCCATTTTCTTCCAATTTGAGTCAAGATAGAAGTTTATACTAGATGGGTGTTCTACCAAGGAGTTGAGGTAGGTGGTCTATACCTTTTCCCATAAATTCAAGTTGTTGTATAGCTAGTTATCATTATTCCACATGCCATACCTTCTGTAAATTGATCCCAAGTTAATTTAAATTCTTTGAATAAATTATTGTAACCTTGATAGGTTTCCCACTTAGTACCATGATATGGTTGGAGGTTTTCACCCTCAACCTGGACAACCTGTGACATGTTTTTATGTATCCACCCATTAGTTACCACACTATTGGGTATTTATATGGGCTTTCCAACATAGTGGGAACCTTAATGAATTAAATGAGATATTAAGAGAGGGTTTATGCCTCATTTTCCATGTGATTACATGTTATTAAATTGATTAAATGGATTAAATGGAAACAATGGAATGAGTTGTATGAACTCATGGATTTTGTATGATTTTGAAATGGGTTAAATGATAAAGGGAATAGTTAATTAATGACCCTTGATTTTATTTATGTGAACATGTTTAATTCCATGGACATTTTTACTCCATGGATTTAGAACTGTATTGAATTCCATGGACCTTTCTACTCCATGGATTTAGGATTTTATTGGATTCCATGGGGATCTAGATTACATGGAATACCTTAGACATTACTACTCCTTGGATTCAAATATTGGTTATGAGACTTTATTACATGGAATAGGTCATTGAGTATACCTTGGAGATTTATACTCTTAGATCTAGTTGATGTGGGTCTGACACCGGATTACTCAACATAGGCCAGAATGGATGCTTATCGTACTTTACAGACAACCCTTGTTTATGACTACTTGATTACAGTGAGCATTGGTAGGGTGGAAAGTATCAAATTTACATGTATCACTCATTCTTATTCATTTATATTGCTATTATATATTTCACAATACTTCTGCATATATACACAGATTGGAATTTTTATATACACCATTGGTGGTGGACTACTGAGTGTTATCTCACACCCTGTTTAGGACGTCATTTCATACTCAGACATAATTCATGGATGTAGTTATGGGATGGTGAAATTTACAGGTTTACGATGCTTGATTGATTGTGTATAAAAGTAGGGGAGCACAGGACTGAGCTATACTCTAGATTTTATCTAGAGATAGTTCTTTTTAGTATTTTTTTATTTTGATACATGTATTATACTAGATGTTTTTCCATGTACCTCCTACCATTTTATGTAGAGACGTGACATGTTCATCATATTTTATATAACATAGAATTTGGTTATTATTATTATTATCATCATCTAGATGCTATCCTATGTTGATTTTTTATATTATTATTACTCTAATTTATTTACTTGTGGTATCATTGGGTTACTTTGATCATGAGGGTATAGTATTCCCACTATACTATTACAGACCCTTGATGCTAGCTGGTAGCCTCTGACATATGGGGATGTGAACTTGAGTCCATGTGACCCACTGGCTTGGAGAACTATTTAGTGTCTCCTGGATCAGGACGTTACAGTTTTCAACATTCACAAACCACCGTTAATTGTGAATGCACTTGAAAGCACTACACAGAATGATCCCAATGCCCAATACAAGATTATTCACACACAAAAACCACAAAAATGGTAGTTCATGTGTCTTGGATGGTGGAAGTCATCCTAGTAGTGTGCAAGGATAGGGATGGAGATGGGTTGTGATTAGCTTGTCATAGGAGTGGCTCAAGCCTAGTGGGAGAGTTCATAGGCCTGGTTATAGTGTGATGCACTATTGTGGTGTGATGAAGGAAGATAGTGGTGCGAGGTTCGGTCCACTAGTACATTGAATGACTATTGTGGCCAACTAAAGAGGTTATCCATTTTCAGGGATATAGGAGGGTGGTATCTTGGTGTGTGGTTATGAATGGAGATCAATCACAAGATGTTTCAGCTAGAGGTGGATATATAGTAAGCAGGTGCTTAGCCTGGTGTGTCACACAAAAGAGATAGATGCCTTATTTCTATAGAGGATATATCAAGCCGCTAATGAAGATAAAGATCCCCATAGTTGTCTTCCCCTCCACTGTGATCTTCTCTATTCACCCTCAAAGTAGAAGGTGCACCTTGCATGCAACATTTTTAAACATTAAATTTAAAAACCAAATTATCATTGATTAATTAATAATAAAATAAATTTTAAGAATATAAATATATATATATTAGATATCATTAAAATTATCAATATAATACTAGAACAAATAATTAGGTGAATTTATACTAATATAATTAATTATATTAATAATTTAATAAAGTTAATAAATGATAGTAATAATAAGTAAAAATACTAATTAAAATACCAATATTAAAAATACTATTACTAATAATAATATATCATGTTAAATAACATATGATAACATTAATGTAAACTAAAAATAATGTTAAAAACTAATATTAAAAAATAATTTTGACTAAAAAATATAATAATGAATATAATATTATAAAATTATGAAAATAAACTAAAATCACCAAAAACTATTAAACTAATTTAAAAAATAAGTTAAAAAATTAAAATAAAATGCTTTTGAAATCCATGTGAATCAAATCCTCTACACTTAAAAATTTTTCCTCCTAGGAAAAACACTAAAAAACAATACATGAATATAGCCATAGTAAAATCAAACATAATCACAAGTTCAAAAACTTTGAATCATTTAACCCACAAAATGACCTGTTTCATTTTAAATCCCATTTTTGAAAAATAGTTTCCATTTCACTTGCATTATTTTTAAAATAAAAATCAGTAATAATACATCATATAATCTACTTATCCATAACCCTTATCACTCAAAACAAATCATAATCCAATTTATGCTAAATTCTTGTAAACATGAATGCTTACCTTATATTTACCATAAATTTCACATCTCTACTAGTGAAAATCAAAATAATTCACTAATATTGAGGGATTTTTACTAGATTCAAATGATCTCATATGGTTTTGGTATGGTGGGTTATTAAAAAATTGGCATTTTTGGGAAAAATGAGTGGTTAGTATTTAAATAAACGGATGATAAATTTTGATCCAAATTTCACCATCAAAATCTCACTCTTCTAAACATAAAACATTTCTTTTCCCCAAGAAAATTATAATATCGACTCAAAAGATAAACATGGGGATGTAGCCCACTCAAATAATTTCAAGACAAGCATGAGAGTATAAACTCCAAAATCCCATAAAAATATATAAGAGAAATAAGATCATAGAAATAGGAAACAAGTATATTATACTCTATATAATCTCAATAAATGTAGGTCATATAAAAACTCTCTGGATCTTGGAGTAATGGGTTATCACTTTCATAGTTATCCCAAATGGTGAGGGTTATTGCAAATAACCAAAAATATACTCGTTCTTATACCAAAAAGAATCTATAATCCCATATAAAACATATATAATTAATCTAAATACTATGAAAATAAACACATATAACCTAAGAAGATATCATATATTCATGTGTATAAAATGCCTCATTATCACTAAAACAAACCACTCCATGAATAAATCCTTCCAACACATAAACAAACATAGATTGAAAATAATCATGAAAATATTCAAGAAATGCTTAGGTAATGGAATCAGTTATTGGGATCATCCTAAAAAAGGGTTATTTTTTTATTTTAAGGGATACACAATAGAGAAAATGTAATGGTGGATCAGTGGGTCAGTGAGGCTAGAAAAAATAAGAAAATATCCGTTATTTCAGTGAAACATTAAAAAATTTAATATCTTTTTATAGAAAAAATGGAAAGTTATAGAAGAAAAAACATGGTCTAGATTCCCAAAAGAAAATAAAAATAGGAAGAGATTTAAAAAGTGGCTAGATTACTATGAGATTTAGAATATAATGTTGGACAACATAGATGATAATGAGTGTAAATAAATGTCTCAAAAATAAAAAAGTTTTAGAAAAAACATTTTTAAAGCATTTAATGATATGATAAATCATCTAAATCATGGTATCAAGGATAAAATCATTTCAACTATGAATCATGTGATAAGACTGACCATGGAAAAAACTAGTATGCCCCAAATGAGTTACTATATAAATAGAACGGTTTTCATGTGAGTTAAATAATGAAATGGATGTTTTTTTATTTTCTATTCTTCTTTTAAATTATTTATGTTACATAGTGATTATAAATGGGTAAATAAAATAAGATATAATATAAATCACTTCCCTAAGTAATTGTAGATAGATGCGAAAATTCTATTATTATCCAATGAATCTCTAAAAATAATATACCTATAAATAAATAATATATACAATGCCTACTAGAATAATATCATAAAGATAACACCAAAATTATATAATATGCGGATGATAAAAATATGTATGATGAATTCAAATTCAGTATATTTTTAAGAGAAACGTTTTTGTAGGTAAATACATTCCACTTTATTACCGAAAAAATAAATGAAATAAAACTAAATATAGTGAAATGAAAAACTAACTTATAATTATTTAGATCCCATTGATCTCTAAGTTTACTTCTTCTTCTATATTTTGATGAAAATCCACCCAGATCGAATAAAAATGTATACCATGTATCTTCTTCATCATTAGTGGGATTGTTGCATATATTTGTTGGGAAAGTAATTATCCTGAAATCCTCAAAATATATCCATATAAATTTATTATTAAAATGGATGGGTGTAATGAAATGAAAATAACTCAGATCAATAGAATATAAATAAACCTCATATAAAGTAAAACTTACTAAATAATTGAAGTTTGTGCTAAGGAAATCAGTAGAAAGATCAAAAATATTTCCTCTTTGAATGTGTCCCAGTGAATAAAGGTCAATACCAAACTCCCTTAATGATAGTATTAGATCCATCACATTATTGAATTTGGTGTATGAGTTTATAATTTATGTCAATTATATTTCATTAATTTCCACCAAAATAGGTAAATACATTAGTTCTCAACTTAATTCATTCCCCAAAATTTCATTGATTGCAGTGAGGTCAAGAGTATGTTTAATGTTTATGGGTATTTAAATTGAAGTGGCATTGACCTCAATGCATGGAGAAAGGGGGAAAATATCAAGTGGAGTAGGGGACTCCATAGTATTAGTAATGATATCTTTTCTCAATGTTTCTTCCATATTACGCTCATCATGTTTCTCCATTTACATATGTGTGAGCATGAACTTAGGATCCTCTAGGTAATCCCATTCTTTTAACATATCTAAAATGTATACTTCCTAGTTTTCTCACTATTTAATTATTTCATACATCACAATTTTAGAAAATGTTTCTAACTCAAAATAATTATCAAAAGAAGGTGAGTCAAGGTTATTTGAACTGATGACCTCTAGTATATAAGAATTCATGATGTATTGGGTAAATTCTAACTATATCGTAATAAATAAGGGTCCCAATTCAATTTCCCCATAATCCTCAAATTAATTTTCATCCTCAAAAGGTGGTAGTTGATATGTATCAAGGGCATAAAATCTCACTTTTGGGGTGGAAGGGCTATGAACTCACATTGTAGGTACATGAAATTACATTGTTTGATAGACCATTATATTCAAAAGAGTATAGTATAGGATGTTCAAATGTGAAAGGAAATAAAGAATAAAATTGTGATTTATAGGATTCATCAATAGTGTGATAGGGTGAAGGATTAATCAAGTTAGTCTCATCATAGAAATCAGTAAATTGATGTTGTTCAAATGGAACTCCTATAACACTTTTCACCTAATAATAGTTCTAAGTTAGAACATTAATTTCTATTGAGAAGGTTTATTTGACCAGCTGACTCAAATGATCATAGTAAATATTTTTTTCTCTAATTTTTAAGTGTTTGTCACACATATTGATTGGTCAAATTTCATGTATTACACTAGTGTGTAAGATGATTCATATTCTATAAAAAAAATTATGATTGTGTAGTTGAGTTTTTTTTCTTCCTAAAATGTCTTTCAATATAGATAGAGAGAATGATTTAATAAGTTCCATATTTTTAGGGATACCTCAACCTTAAGAATAATAAAAATATAGTTATGAATTATCAGAATATAGTGAATCACACTCCCATGGATCATAACATGGATTTGAATAACAATCATTGTAATAAAAATAATTACCTAAAGAACTCATGTGTAGTGAAAAATTATAAGTTGTACCATGCATTTTGGGTGGGTAGGGTGGGAATTTATTGTAACTGTATGGTGTTAACCATTCTATTTTTAATTCATGGGATTATAGAAGTTTCTTTCAAGGAAAAATAAATAGATTAGTTATCTATTTTTTTTTAGTTTTAGATTCTTATTTTTTAAAATTTTAAACCTTAATAACACTCTTTTAAGGACATCCTAATGTTATAATTATTCCCAAAAGTAGTGCTAGAAATTTGGTATGTTTTTTCTGGGTGAGGAGAATTTAGTAATTTATAAACCTACCAAATACTATAGTATTTTACATCAGGTTGACCCCTAGAGAGAATCAATATAGACACTAGTACTTCCACTTTCAAAGAATATTTTGGCTGAAGAGTTTTTCATGTGATTAGAAACTTAAAATTTTAAAAATTAAATAACTATTTAATTATTTTAAAAATAAACCATGGGAAGTAAGTGGGGATGTATTTTTTAGAGTTTTGAACCCCATTCAAGTGAATATAAATCTAATTATTTAATTATTGAATATAAATATTCCTTAATTTAATTATCATTGATTCCAAATTTAACTAAATTTTATAGTCTCGTTCTCTAGTGTCATATAGTGCTCAAATATTTCTCAATAATTATTAAATATTCCATTTCTTGGTGTTATGATTATTTTTGAAGTGTTTTAGTGTCAAATCACTTGGTTAAATATCAAGAATTGTTTCTCAAAAAGTCAAGATACATATTTAGGAAGGTTTTGTTTGCATAATTTCACTTTTTATGTATCACTCGCACATTTTTGAAGAGAGATCACACAAAATATTAATTTTACAATTAATTTATTTATTTATTTTGAATTTACTCATGTTAAACTTATGATTCTCTCACACACACACTATAATAAATGAGGGATGATGTGCCCCTTGAAATGTGTGACGACCAAAGGTGGTCACTACTACAAAGAAAAGGATACCGACCCCCCCCCCCCCACGCACACTCCCTCCCCCTCACAACCCTTGCCTTAACCATACCCATACCCACCACCGCCGCACCCTACCCCTCACCTCCACCACCACACCCCTATCCACAACTTTCCATCCTCCCTCTACCCCATGAGTACACCCCCCTCACACACACCCCAATCCCTCCCTAACTAAAGCCTACGTTGCCCATCCTTCCTCTAAACCCTTGCTGCACCTATATCTGGAATCGTTGCACCTAGATCTTCCACTACTGTAACCCGTCTTCCCTCACCACCCCAACTCCCCTAACCCTCACCAAACCCCTTGTTGGGTAACCTCTTCCACCCATACTCATTCCCTGTCCTTTCCCCTAGCCTCACCATAGCCCTTCCAAAAAAAATTCCATTACTGCCTTTGATCTTGGTCACTGTCATCGCCCCCTCTCTACCACTGTTAGTGATCTCACTACCGTTCTCAGATTCATCACACTATTTTTAATAAACCCTTTGATTATTATAGATATTATCTTGGTTCAACATTTTATACTTAATTTACTACCCATTGAAATTATTTATTCAATAATAAATCTATATATCTTTGGTTAAGTCTTTTGATGTATTAGGTTAGTGTGGGCTAGAAACTTTGTTAATGCATTTGTTATTAAATAGATATTTTTCTATAATGATGTCATTTTGAAAAAAAATTATCAATTAATACATTTTGTGATGTTGTGGCCATTAATATAATTTTATATTTAATTTAAATAATTTTATAATTATTTTACAATTATTTTTTATATGATAATTTACATATGTATGAATAGTATTCCTATCAGATATTATATATACCGTGTTAATGTTTCATAAGTTGTCAAATCTATCTCGACTAGGAGAACTGTTAGGACCGAGAGATAATTAATCTGATTAAACCTCCTCCATGTATGGTATCTTTGTAAGTATACCATTATCGTACACATTAATAATAATAGGAATCATATAAAGCATGTTTATAATGATTGTATAATAGGGTCTATTAAATTGGTTTTTATACTACATACTAATATGATCCATTATATCATATCATTTTTATAATATATATGGAAAATTTTTAAAATAAGTGATGGGATTTTAAATTATAGAATTATTTTATATATTATTAAAAAAAGAAGTGTCCATATCACCTTTTTTAGAAATTATGTGTTAAAAGTCTCTTTATGAATTACCACTTTGAAAAAGTGTAAGGATTTAATCTTATGTGTTATATAAAACTCTTATTAAAAAGACTAGTATCAAAATTATATTCATGACTGTTTTATAGTAGTTCAATTTCCATTTCCAAATTATTGATTTCTATATTTGTTAAGAGTATAATATTGGTTAAAATAAAATTATTTTATTCCTTATCTTTGGAGTAGTTTAAATTAGAAATAAAAATAACTCTTTGACCATTGTTTCCAAATTTAGAATGTATCAGACCTCGATTGTTGTCCCTATTAATTTTGTCAAATCCTCTTGGAGGTTTCATGCTCATCTTCTTCTTCGGATAGCAAAAATCATCCATGTGCCTCACTCTCTATTCTCATCTTCCATAGTTTAAAATGACATGAAATCTTAGTATAATTATCTTTAAGTAATTTAAAATCTATTGGAAGCATCAACACATAAATCAGATACCTGAATTTCTTGGTAGTATCAAAATTGTCTTATGTCCCTTGAATTTGGTGAAAATTGAAAAATCACATAAAAGAGGCCATTACCAAGAAAACAAACCTTTATTGACATGAAATCATGGTAGAATGATCACTGAGATTTTTTTGATCTTTAGGAATAAAAAACACATCAATTAGATTCTTGTGTCTCCCGATATGATGAAAAATTATGGATAACATTGTCTGGTGTTATTAAAATGACATATCTCCCATCATGGGGACAAAAATGAGAAAATGAATTCGTATTAACCTGAAAATATAGGATAAAATTCCTCGAATCATATGTGATATATTGGAATCAACCATACATCAATCTCAGGTCTATATTGGTTGGTATAATTAAAAGTTCATTTTCATTTTTTGTAATAAATAGAAAATCATGTGTAGAGGGGTCAAAACTGACTAAAAAAGCTCTGATTGACATGAAATCTTAGTAAAATGATCTCTAAGTAATTTAAAATCTCTAGGAAGCATCAACACATGGATTAGATAACTAAATTACAGGGTATGATCGGAATTTGTGTTAGTCCCTCGGTTTTGTAGTTAAGTGAAAAATCACATAAAATGGTCTAATACCTAGAAAATTCACTTTATTGACATAAAATCATGGGAGAATGATCACCGAGCTGTATTTGATCTATAGTAATCAATGCCGAATCCATCAGATGCTTGTGTCACCTTGTATGATGGATAATAATGAATAACATTGTCTAGTGTCATTAAAATGACATATCTCCCATTAGGGGGTAAAAAATGATCAAAATACTTATGATTGATTTGAACATATAGGATAAAATTCCTCAAATCATATGTGATCTATTGGGATTTACCTTACATCAATTTGATCCCTATATTGGTCGGTATAATTAAAATTTCATTTCCACATTTATTATCATTTTTATAATAATAGGAAAATCATGTGTGTAGGGGTCAAAACTGGCCAAAGGAACTCTTATTGATATGAAATATAAGAGAAACAATATTTAAGTAATTTAAAATCTATAGGAATAATAATCATGTTGATTAGATACCTAAATTTATTTGTATGATTGAAAGTGGATTTTGAGTTAAGTAAGAAATATTTTAAAAGGTGACAATGCTAAGAAAATGCACTTGTATTGACATGAAATCATGAGAGAATGATCATAGAGTGTTTTTTGATCTGTATGAATCAACGTTGTATCCATCAGATTCTAGTGTTTCTTGGTATGATAGAAAATGATAGATAACTTTGTCTAGTGTTATTAAAATGACAAATCTCTTATCACAGGGTAAAAAATGAGAAAATAAATTATGATTGATGTGAAGATATAGGAGAACATTCCTTGAATCATATGTGATCTATTGGAATCAGCCACACATCAATATGATCCATGGATTAGTTGGTTCAATTAAAAGTTCATTTCCACATTTATCATAATTTTTTTAATAATGGTAAAATCATGTGTGCAAGGATCAAAACTAAAGAAAAAAGATCCAATTGACATGAAATCTTAAGGAAATGATATTTAATTCATTTAAAATCTATAGGAATTATTAGCATGTAGATCAGACACCTAAATTTCTCAGTATGATCGAAATTGTTTTATGTCCCTCAAATTTAGAGTTAAGTGACACTTCATATAAAAGGGTCTAATACCAAGAAAACACACATGTATTGACATGAAATCATGGGAGAATGATCAACGTGAATTTTTTTATTTATATGAATCAATTCCACATCCATCGGAAGATTGTGTCTCCCCATATGATGGAAAATGACAGATAATGTTATCTAGTGTTACTAAAATGACATATCACCCGAAAGGGGGTAAAAACAATAAAATGAATTCTTATTTACATGAAACTATAAGATAACATTTCTATAATCATAAGTGATCTATTGGAATCAACAAAACATCAATCGATCCTTGGATTGGTTGGTACAATTAAAATTTCATTTTCACATTTATTATTATTTTTGTAATAGTGTTAAAATCAAGTGTGTAGGGGTCAAAACCAACCAAACAAGCTCTGATTAACCTGAAATCTTAGGAAAATTATCTTTAAGTCAATTAACATCTATATGAAGTATTGAAATGTGTATTAGATATCTAATTTTTTTGGTATGATCAAAAGTGATGTTTTCCCATGTATTTAGAGTTAAGTGACAAATCACATAAAAGGAGATAATACTAATAAATCACACTTAGATTGACATGAAATTAGGGGAGAATAATCATCGAGCCATTTTTTGATTTATAGTAATCAATTTCGCATCCATCAAATGCTCGTTTCACCCAATATAATGGAAAATGACGAATAACATTGTCTAGTGTTATTAAAATAACATATATACTACCATGGGGTCAAAAATAAGAAAATGACTTCTGATTAACATAAAAATATGTGATAAATTTCCTTTAATCATATGTTTTCTATTGGAATTAACTATTCATCAATACAATCCATGGACTAGTGAGTGCAATTAAAGTTTATTTTCACATTTATTATCATTTTTTTAATAATTGGAAAATAATGTAGGGGTCAAAACCGACCAAATGAGCTCTGATTGACATGAAATATTGGGAAAATTATCTCTAAGTAATTTAAACTATAGTAATCATTGGAACATGGATCAGATACCCAAATTTCTCGGTATGATCAAAAGTGGCATTTATCCCTCAGATTTAGAGTTAAGGGCCAAATCATGTAAAAGGGTCCAATACCAATGAAACACACTTGGATTGACATATAATCATGTGAGAATGATCAATGATCCATTTTTGATATATAGTAATCGATTTTTCATCCATCAAATACTCATGTATCCCATTATGATGGAAAAGAGTAGATAACATTATCGAGTGTTATTAAAATATCTCCCATCAAGGGGTAAAAAATGAGTAAATTTTTTCTAATTAACATGAAAAGTTAGGGGAAAATTCCTAAAATCATATATGATCTATTAGAATCAACCACTTTTCAATATGATCCCTGGATTGGTCGGTGCAATTAAAAGTTCATTTTCACATTTACTATCATTTTAGTAATAATGGGAAAGTCATGTGTGTAGGGGTAAAAAACAACCAAATGAGGTCTAATTGACATGAAATCTTATGAAAATTATATTTAAGTCATTCAAAATCATTAGGGAGTATTGACACATGGATTAGATGCCTTAATTTCTTGTTATGATCAAAAGTGGTGTTTGTCCCTCGAATCTTGAGTTAAGTGAAAAATCATGTAAAGGGGGTCAATACTAATAAAAACCACTTGGATTAATATAAAATCATGAGAGAAAAAAAACTGATCCATTTTTGATATGTATGAATCAACTTTTCATCCATTGTATTCTTGTGTTGTCCTATATAATGAAAAAATATGGATAACATTGTCTAGCATTATTAAAATGACACATCTCTCGTCAGGGGGTCAAAACAAGAAAATGACTTCTGATTGACATCAAAAGATAGGAGAAAATTTATCGAATCATATATGAAATATTGGAATCAATCATACACCAATATGATCCCTAGATTGGTCAAAATAATTAAAAGTTTATTTCATATTTATTTTCATTTTTTAATAACCAACAAATCATTTGTGGGGGGGGGGGGTCAAAACCGACCAAATGAGCTCCGATTGACATGAAATATTAAGAAAATGATATTAAAGTCATTTAAATTATGTAGGAAGCATAGAAACATGGATAAAATACCTTAATTGATTGGTATGATCAAAAGTTATGTTTGTACCTCATATTTGGAGTTAGTGAAAAATCACATAAAAGGGGTCAATAACAAGAAAATAAAATTGTATTCACATGAAATCATATAAGAATGGACATCGATCCATTTTTGATCTATATGAATAAATTCCACATCTATCAGATGCTTGTATCACTTAGTATAATGGAAAATGATAGCAAAAATTTTCTAGTGTTATTGAAATGACATATCTCTCTTGAGGAGTTCAAAAATGAGAGAATGGTTTTTGATTTATGTGAAAAGCAAAGAGAAAATTCATCGAATAACATATGATCTATTAGAATCAACCATGCATCAATATGATGCCTAGATTTATCAGTATACAGTAAACATGGTTTTCATATTTTAATAGTCATTACTAATTAATAAATACTATAAACATACATTTCAGATTATCTTTGCATTATTTCAGTATTTATGATGCTTTCTGTATGTAACACTATAAAAACTATTTTGATTATTCTATATATATATATATTAATTGAATAAATTTGATTAATGTTAAATATATTAATTTTTATCTTCTTGTTTAATAATTTTTTTTGTATCTTATCAGTAGGTTTGATGGCCCAACCGTTGGTGGTGGGGTGGTGACGGCTTGGGGGGTTAGGGGCAGGTCACGGAGTCAAGTCCCCAGGTCTACGTGTTTACTGCAATTTGTTTGCTTGTGTTGTGTTCCGTGGTTGTAGATGTAATCAGATGTTCCTAATTCATGTATACTTTTTCATATATATTAACGAGCATAAAAACTTGTTTTTCACCAAATATCAATCGTTTTTTGGATCAAATTATTTTTATTGGTGATTATGATTATTCTCAGGTGTTTTCCATTCAAATTCACAAATCAGGAAAGGATAGAACAAAAATTGAAAACTACATGTAATATACTTAACATACACGTCATGTACTATTGTCACGACACAGATAGGGAAGACTAGATACACGCCCAAGTGCCGAATAAAGCATACACATTATGTTATTCCCATATACATACTATGTTGTCCCTTCTAGAAGCATTTAGTTGCTGATGATTTATATTACACGCCATGTATTAAGGAACTACATGCCATGTACTTCTACCTACCAGGAGTCACCGTGTTCCAAGTAAAGGGTCAACACGGTAGATCATCCACCAAAGAAGAAAAGAGGGCCAAACCATGTTGACTAGGGTACATGCCATGTACTTTTTGGTACACACCATGTATTCCTAAAAACTATAAAAGGAGGGAAGACCCTCCAAGTTCAGGATAGACATATTCATTCAAAGAAAAACCAAGGGGAAAATTTCTAGAGACGACCAATGAAATAAGAGAAGAAAGGAGGTCCAACCACTACCTCCTCAACGATCTTCAATCTAAAGTTTGTGCCATATTCAATTTAGGTATTGTAAGTAGTTTAGTTATTAGCTACTCCATGAGTAGCTAAATCCCCTATGTGTTGGGGATGCAGACGATTATGTGTTGTATTTATTAAATTATGATATTGTAATTGTGTTATTTATTATTCTATTATAATTCCTTAATAATCATTTCTAAATTCTACTATAAATCTCATATCAGACCAAGAACGATATTCCTAGAGATCTTATAATGAATTATGATCAAGAACATTAATGATCATTGGATGTGATTATCGTCTCAAGAAGGTTTTCAATTAATAAAATTACAATAAATCACATTCTAGGCCAAGGAATTGGTTTCTATTGATTTAAACAAAACTCACCAGACCAAGGGGGTTCTGTTACATTCATAACCTAGAGATATGAGTTATTATGAACAACACAACCTCATAATAAAATTGATTTAATAACAACCTTTAAAATCCACAGCCCTGACACATTCTTCTCATTTTTCATCAAGAATCAACCTTTTGTGTTTTTCTTTATCTTTAGAAGTAATCTACCAAGGAATTGAAATTCAATCACCTTGTTATTAAAACACCAAAATAATCAACTCTAAATTTTAGAAAACTTTACTAAATTAATCACAAACTAGAAAAAAAACACTATAACTCCCTATCCTTGTGGATCGATCCCCTACTTACACTATACTTGTTTGGGTAAATTAATTTGGATTATCTAAAATAACACTTCAGTAGAAATGATACCAAATTTTGGAACCGTTTGCAGGGAGGAAATTTAATAGTGTTTTGATTAATCAGTTTGTATTAATTAAAGTGAAAATATAAACTAAAAATTATAAAAATTTCTGTTCATAAACTCATTTATGTTTTTCACTATTTTTTTCCTCTTTTACGCTTGGTATTTTGTTTAGTGTTGTGCAGATTCAGACATGCATGAGTGGTCAAATCATGCATTCCAAGAGAAATGAATCATAAAACATCCTTATGCTTGATACAAAGACCGAATAAAAGATATTGCGATGATGACATGCACTTATGAATGAGAATAACCAGAACACTACCATGGAGAATATAGAAGAGGGAGATCTAGTTTTTTTCTAAGGAGTTAGACATCCGTTTGGCCCAGATGACAACTAGAACCAACAAGATCCATTTTTTCTAGGGTATGTCCCATAGAAGCTCCAATAGTTCCAACCAGAGAAGTTTCCATACCTGCAACTAGGCTAGAGGACTTATTTTTCTCCTGAGAAAAAATTTGTGTCCCCACCTCCTCGAGAGCAATTTCCCCCACACCGTACTCTTATGGAGTACAGTCTTCCTTCAATCCAAGGGGTAGATATGGGAATTGTCAGACCACCGATTCTGGCCCAGCATTTCGAGATCAATCTATCCATTATGAAACTCATTCAGAACATGGTGCAATTTGGAGGATTACACAGCGAAGACCCCAACACTCATCTCTCCATTTTTTTTTGAGATTTGTGACACCTTCCGCTACCATGGGGTGTCCGAGGACTCCATTATCCTTTGGTTATTTCCCTTTTCATTAAAGGATAGAGAGAAGGACTAGATCAAAGGCCTGTCTCAATGCTCCATTCTCACATAGGAGGCATTGGCCCAGGAGTTTCTGTCCAAATATTTCCCACCCTCCAAGATGGTGACTCTATGGAATGAAATTCACAATTTACAATATCAAGATTCAGAATCCTTTTATGAATAATGGGAACATTTTAAAGAAATGACAATTAAGTGCCCTCGTCATGGACTTCCATTATGGATGCAAGTATAAACCTTTTATGGAGGTCTCACAATGAACACCAAATCCGTGGTGGATGCAGCTATTGGATGAACTATCATGAGAAAATCCCCAGAGGAACTCTTTGAGTTGCTCAAAGACATATCTTCCAACAGATTCCAATGGAATTTGAAGTGGGAAACTCAGAAGATAAACATGCACAACATTAATTCCACAACGATGCTTGCAGCTCAACTTGATGTCATTTCCAAGAATATTGATGTGTTAAATCTGAAGAACTCCTCTCAAGATAAAACGGTTAATCATCCATCATGCAGTGATTACGGGGACAATCACATCCTGAGAGAATTCCCAGGAACAAGTGTCGGTACCTCGACTAGTGAGGTAAATTTCATCTCCCAAAACAGAGGGTCCAATATGTACCCTTAATACCAAAACCCGACATGCCAAGATAACTCTAATATGGTATGGGGGTAGCAACAATAAGAAAAATTATCAACCCCATCCCCAAAGGCCGACTAGTTATGGGAAACAACAATAACATAATCCATATCCAAGATAGTAGCAGTAGGAACCCTTCTAACAACAAGTATATCAAAACCCTCGTCTGACACAACAAAAAAGGCATCCACAACCTCAACCTACCTCCCAAAAATATCAGTAGAAACCCCCATCAAATCTATAAGAAATGATGAAAAAATTCATAACAACTACTGAACCAAGATTTCAAAATCAAGAGTCATCCATTCAAGGCCTTGAGAATTAGATTGGGAAACTTACCAATCATCTTTCTTCAAGTAAACCCAGTACTCTACTAGGTAATACTGAGAGGAAACCACAAGAAGAATCCAATGCTATCATATTATGAAGTGGGAAGGAGCTACCTCACAAGACAACTCCAAATGAAGGTGAGACCGAAACTCCAGCTCAACCAACATCCCCTTATAACAATGAAGTCAAAGTCGAGGAGTCTCCCTCACCTCAGATCCTACCAGATATCATACGTGGAAAGGGAAAATAAATGGTTAAACCTTTTGAACCCCCTTCCATTTCTTGCATGAATTAAGCAAAGGAAGTTGGACCAGTAGTCCATGAAATTCATGGAGGTATTCTGGAAACTTCATATAAATATTCCTTTCACTGAGGACTTAACTCAAATGACAACATACACGAATTTCATGAAGGATATACTCTCAAAAAAAGGTATATGGAAGATTTGGTGACAATTTCTCTTACTAAATAATGCTCTGCAATGGTACAACATTATCTTCCTCAAAAACTCCAAGATCCAAGAAGTTTCACAATCCCATGCACAATTAGATCTTATGAGTTTGGGAAATACCTTTGTTACTTGGGGGAGGTGTTAACCTTATGCTCTATGGATTCTTCAAAAAGTTGGGGCTAAATGATCTCCAACCAACTCAGGTATCCCTTCAACTAGAAGATCGATCCATCAAATATCCTAAAGGGCTACTTGAGGATGTGCTTATCAAAGTAGGATGTCTTATTCTTCCTGCTGACTTCATCATACTCGACATGGAAGAAGATCAACAGGTACCTCTCATTCTGGGAATACCCTTCTTGGGTACTGAGAAGGTGTTGATCGATGTACATCAAGGTGAGTTGATCTTTTGAGTGGGAGATGAAAAAGTCTTCTACAATATCCTCAAAGAAGTGAAGCAAGTATCACCAATAGAGACTGGGGATTGTTTTTCCTTGATGATGGTGAAAAACCCCTTGGGTTATATGGGTGATGGCATAGAATATTATTATATAACCACTAATCCAGTCATCAACGACATCCAGTCTAAAGTTTAACTATAAGAGTTTCAATTCGTCATCAGCCATGGCTGTCATTATTGGAAATGGGATATCATTCCAAATATCCTAGAACGATCCAATTTAGAACCCATGGTGCCCTTAGTTTTGAAGGCCCCTCAACTTGAACTCAAGCATCTCCCATCATCCTTAAAATATGGGTACCTAGGTGATGAGAAAAATATACCAGTAATCCTCAATGATTCACTCAAAAAAGATCAAGAGGAGGCACTCCTATAAGTTCTACATAGAAGAAAAGAGGCCCTTGGGTGGACTGTTACTGATCTTAAAGGGATCATCCCCACCATTTTCACTCACAAAGTGTTACTTAAAGAAGGAGTTAATCCCTATTGGAAACAAAAAAGATGGTTAAATCCTCCCATGAAGGAGGTAGTAAAGAAGGAGTTAATCAAGCTATTAGATGTAAGGATCATCTACCTGATCTCCAATAGCCCATGGGTAAGTCCTCTGTAAGTGGTGCCCAAAAAGGGGGTATCACCGTAATCACTAATGATAAAAATGAACTTATCCCAACCAGAACAGTCATCGTATGGTGGGTATGTGTGGATTACCAAAAACTAAATGATGCCACACGAAAAGACCACTTTCCACTCCCTTTCATGGATCAAATGATGGAGCACTTAGCAGGGAATGAATTTTATTTATTCTTGGATATTTATTTTGGTTATAACCAAATATCTATCTCCCCTAAATACCAAGAAAAGATCAACTTCACATCCCCTTACAGAACTTTTTCCCTTCGGAGGATGTCATTTGGCATGTGTAATACTCCATCCACCTTTCAGCATTGCATGTTGGCCATCTTCCATGATATGGTAGAACAAATTATGGAAGTCTTCATGGATTATTTTTATATCTATGGGAAATAATTAAACACTTGCTTGAAAAATCTGAAATTAATGATGGAACAGTGTGGATACACCAATATAGTTTTGAACTGGGAGAAGTTCCACTTCATGGTACAACATGACATCGTTTTAGGCCATCTAAATCTAAGAAGGGTATTTAATTTGACCTGGCCAAGATTGAAATCATCTCACAATTGCCTATTCCCACATCTGTTCGGTCAATATGAAGCTTTCTTGGGAATACCAATTTCTATAGGATATTTTTTCATGATTTTTCAAAGATTTCTCAACCATTAACAAATCTAGTTACAAAAAAATGGTATCTTTGAATTTGATGAAAAATGAACTAAAACTTTCCAACTTATGGAGAAAAAAATAGTATAATCCCCTATAATGATTTCCCCAAATTGGGAAGAGTAGTTTGAGGTTATGTGTGATGAAAGTGACTATGTAGTAGGAACAGTTCTTTGGTAGAGACTCGATCAAATCTTCAAACCAATATATTATTCCAGCGAATCCTTAAATGAATCCCAAATAAAACACACTACTACTGAGAAGGAGATGCTCACCATGGTTTTTTCATTCAATAGGTTTCATTATTATTTAGTTCTTTATAAAGTAATTGTCTACACTAACCATAAAACACTGAAATACTTGTTGAACAAGAAGGATGTAAAACCACAACTCATCTGTTGGGTTCTTCTTCTCTAAGAATTTGACTTGGAGATTCGTGACAAGACGGGAAGTGAAAATGTCATGGCTGATCATATCTCCAGGTTATAATTGCCTCATCTCAAAAGAGAAGGAAATATATACATCAAGGAAGACATCACGAACGAGCATATTTTCTTTGTTGAAGCTACACCTCACATGTGGTATGCTGACATAGACAATTACTTGGCTACGAGAGTCATTCTCCCTGATTTCACATTCCACAAAAAGAATATATTTCTATCAAACGTGAAAATATATTTCTAGGAAGACCCTCTACTCTTCCAGTAATGTGAAGATGGGGTGATCCAACAGTACATCCCAAAGGAAGAAATTCAAACAATTCTGTCATTCTGTCATTCTTCCCCACTTGGGGGCCATCATAGGCCAGACCGAACAATGGAAACAATTCTCCAATCTAGGTTTTTCTGGCCCACCATTTATAAGGATGCCAGAAATTTCGTGACATGTTGTGATCGATGCCAGCGAATAGGTAACTTGGGTAATCGAGATGAAATGCCTCAACACCCCATTCTTGAGGTTGAATTATTCGACGTATGGGGTATTGACTTCATGGTCCCTTTTCCTCCATCCTTTGAAAACTCTTACATACTAGTTTGTGTGGACTATGTATCAAAATGGTTGGAATCCGCTGCCACAACACACAACACCGTGAAGGTCATTGTGGATTTCTTGAAGAGGAACATTTTCAGCAGGTTTGGTGTTTCATGTGTGTTGATCAGTGATAGAGGAACTGTAACATCCCAGGTAAACAAAGAATAAAGAATTTTCATATTTATTAATATTCACAAATTAAATATTAATTTTAATTAAAAGGGGTTTCTACGTTCGATAGCGTACTCGGTACGCAACGAAGAGTTTCTTTTAAAACTTACGTTGCACACAAGTAATAAAATAATATTATTTTAAATGTTAGTTAACGAGTAGCCGTTGTACTGGCGGGAATGGATAGAAATAACTAAAATATGATTATATATGTTTTTAAATGTTTTTACATTTACCCAATAAAAGATAAAGGCTTAAAATACGGAAAGAGTTCAATTTTAGGCATTTATACCCTAATTTTCACGAAAGGTCCACTTATCACCTTTTGACGGAGAATCGTCATTAAATATAGTTTTGATCGATCTTATAAATTTCATTGGACCAAATATAACTCTTATTTAGAATCGGGACATCAAAATTTACTTTGTGTAAATTTTTGGTACCTTTCTGATAAAGTTCTTTTTTTAATGAATAGTGTAAAATGTTGTATTTTAATTCAAAACCACTTTTTAATCTAATTTATTTATATGATTAGATTATATTTTGAATTGGTTTTAAAGTGAAATTATAAAATATTTTTACCATTAAATCCAATAGTGGTCGTTGGAATTAATTTCACTTTGAAATCGTACTTAAACTAGTGTCAATCTTTTGATACTTATTGTTTCATAAAAATACGCTATTTGCTCTGACAGTGGGAATTAATTATTAAATTAATTAATGTGACTTATGTGTTTTGAATTTTGTAAAATATACTTCATTTTTGAATTCGTAATATCAAATATAGCTTAGGGTGAATTTTTGGTAATTTTCTGAAAAACTTCAATTTTTGATGAATAGTGAAACCACTAAGTGGTACTTATAAAGACTGATTTTCCGTTTAAATGAAATTTTGCCATCATTGTGTTTTGAATTTCAAAAATACGACATACATGGTTGTCATTAAGAAGTAAAATTTGGTTCAATGAGATTATAATAATTTTTTGGTGAATAGTAACTTATTAAGTTCTTAATCGCGATTAGTGGTAATTAGTGTAGTTTAAGGTAAAAATAATGCTTTAATAAACTAATATGAGCTTGACACATGTCTTACCTTCATTGGTTGTGTCATGGCAGACCAAGACAAGCCATGGGTAAACTTGGGGACCCCATGGAGCCACTTTGGTTGGGAAATAACATAAATAACTTTTTATTTAATGTAAAAGTAAAAATGACACAAACATGATATGTTTTACTAAAATAATTTTTAAATGTGGTTATACAAGTCAGATTTTTGATTATAAATAGTCATTGGAAACTTAAAAAGATTTCCTACATCATAGTAGTTTTTTTATAATTTTTAGACATTAAATAAAGTATATTATTTATGACATAATAATGATGCAGTGATGACATCATTATTTGACAATTTAAATAAAATGGAAAGATAATGTAAAATCTATGAACTACACATGTCCAAAACTAATTGGATGAGTGGATTTCGAACCCTTATCACCTTATCCACGAATTAGTTTAATGTGGAACCTTTTAAAACCGAAACACATTTTTCAAATAATGTAATATTTCTTTACTTTCCAAAAGTGCCCCTCCTCTCCTCTTATAAAAGGCCCCCACCTCTACCTCATTTCACACACTCCTCAAGCCTTTGGCTCGGCCAACCCCTGACCAATTACTCTCTCCACATCCCTCTACTCATCCTAGAAGATTCCCTTTGGTCAGAATCCTTTCAAAGGAAGCCTTTAGGCTCAAATCAAAAGTAGTTACACTTTTAAAGGTAATGCATTCTCTCTTGTTCATTTGTTTTATTTTGCTTCTCCAACCCTCTAAACAATTTTTATTTACTTCTTTTGTAACAAAACCAGTATATTCAATATACTAGGATGTTTTTATAAGATTTATTTGAGCTACACTCTCACACAACTACATCAAATGGTTAAAGAACATACGGTTTCCGTGGATGGCGAAATTCTGCCTCCCGAAACGATGGTTGTTCAATACTCATTTAACACCTTCAAAGGTGGCCATTATGATGTCACTATTTTTATATATGATATATAATATGTTTATTTTTTCTTTAAGATTCTGTATTTTTTATTTTGGGCATACCTTTATGGTTTCCATTATGGGTAAACACAATATCTTTATTTAAGGAAGTGCGGACTACCGCCCCCTCAAAGTGATGTGATTCGTTAATGCCATATGTGGGACGTGTAAAGGATGGATTTAAAGTTATTATATATGATGTTATACTGTAATTATAATATACCTCTATATCATTATTATTTCTTTCTATTAAAGTATGAGATAGAAATGAAAGTAGCGTTCATGCGTACGTACGGCTTACCGTCTCCATGAACGGTGCATTTCATTTCTTATCCCCAAATGTAATGTACTATTAAAAGTACATGTATATAATGGATATATATAATTAATGATATATCTAAATGATGAATATAATTCTGGAATTAAAATATACATACCTCTCATTTAGTTTTAATTCCATTAATATGACAAAGAAATGAAAGTAGCGTTCATGCGTACGTACGGCTTACCGTCTCCATGAACGGTGCATTTCATTTCTTACCTCTAAATGATTATGTAATATTATAAATACATGTATATGCTGGATATATATGATATATATGATATCCAAATCCGGAATTTCATTCTGGATATAAAGAACTTTTGACCACACGAACAACATGTAATTGTAAGAAGTCAACTTTCGACTTAAGAACCAAATATTGACAAAACAAACATTATTAACTTAAATGGTTACATAATGTTTATAACATGGCAATAAGTGATATAAAAGGAATAATTAACTTTAAAAAGGTTCTTAATCAAGTATAAATTAACTCAAGTTTATTATTCAGGACGTTAAAGAACGATCGAGTCAAGTCGGACCCGAGGTAAGGGACTTCGTCTCAATCTCCTTTCATTGAGGAATATTTCGTTTTATACACAACTTTCTTTTATACGGTGTATAAACTCCTTTGAATTTTACTTTTATACAAAAGGAATCTTTTTCAATGAAGCGTTTTACTAAACGACAAAAAGGAATGTTTTTTTAACGTACGCGGTGACAATGACTTTTTCCGCCGCCGCGAGTATTATTTGGTCTTTGGATTTCTCAACAAGCCGTAATGTTTTTAGAATAAAATAAATACCATATACTCTTTTAGGTATTTTGGTATTGAAAATGGTTTAGAAAAAAGATTCTATTATGTCAATATATTTATGATATATTGTGATTGAAATGTGGAAATGTTATCATTCCTTTATATTGGTTTTATGTTTTATGATTTTATATTGGTACTTGGACATTTTAATGGGTGGTTACGTTATAAACCATATGACGGGTGGTGCCGTGAATACCAGGACGGGTGGTTACGTTATAACCACCAATGCATTGGGTATGGAAGTCGTCTGTATGGCTATTCCAAGTATGTATGGAAATTGGCCGTAAGGATATTCCATTAAGTGATATGTGTGGAAGTCGACCGTATGGTTATTCCACTTAAGTATGTTTATGTCCCAAGTTACCTTTATATATGTTATGTGTTCTTTATATGGGTTTTATGGTAATCCTTTGGTTACAAAAAGGTAAGTAATGATACTTTATTCAGTTAAGAGTTTTATTACTTCATAAAGGTGAAAAGTATTACTTTGATAAAGTATACATGGTTTACTTGTTGTTTTGAAAAACTAACAATTTTCATTCTTTGTGTATCCCTTACTGAGCTTTTTATGCGCACCCCAAGTTTTTTTGAAATGTTTTTCACAGAACTTAATGTGGAATAGGGTCAAGTATGGGATCAAAGGAAATACATGCTTTATAAAACATGGAATTAGACATGTTTCTTTTTAAGAGTTTTTTTTATTATTCTATGGAAACTTGGTAGAAGTGTCTACTTTGTAATCTTTTGAGATGTAATAGTTATGTTCTAATTCTCTAAAACTCTAAACCTGAAAAGATCCTCAACGTGAATTATTCATTTAATTCAATATTAAGTAAGGTTTAAGGCCGGGGCCTTATAGTTGGTATCAGAGGTCGGTTTAGACAACTTTAGGAGTTAGAAAAATGTTAGATTATAAGTTAATTTATGATATGATTGAAATTATATAGCATTTACAGATTACCATGCTGCTTCGCTAAGATATTTCTGTGTTCAGAATGGTTTTCCGCAGAGGAAACAAAGCAGCTATGTTGGGATGACATCAGGAGGAAGATAACCTTCCAAATCAGCAACCTGAGATGGTCGGAATCGGAACTGAACAGTTTGTTGCAGTGATGGCACAATTGACTCAGGCTATAAATGGTGGTGGTATCCATGCACGAGATCAGCCAGATCAACCATAGAGGAACATGTCAGTGGTGGAACACTTCATGAGGCAACATCCCCCATCATTTAGAGGATCATCTGACCCTGTGCAAGCTGAAGGGTGGATTAAAGCACTGGAGAAGATTTTTGATGTCATGGGGTGTTCAGAACATCAAAAGGTTAGTCTTGCTGTTTACCATTTTGAAGGTGAAGCTGATCAGTGGTGGTCGATGGTGAAAAATATAAGGGATAGTGATGAGATTGAGGATCTTCACTGGGACGAATTCAAAGGTATGTTCCTTGAGAAATATTTTCCTAAGGTGGTTCATCTTAGGATGGAAAAACAGTTCCTAGAATTGAGGCAGGAGGATGATTCAATGGCTGCTTATGAAGAAAAGTTCACTCGATTGGCAAGGTATGCTCCAAACTTCATACGAGATCTTGATAGTAAAATAAACCGTTTTTACTCAGGGTTAAAGCCAAAGTATCGAAGGGATTTAGCTTCTCGTGAGTTCAAAAGTTATGAAAAACTTGTTCGATGTGTGGAGAAGGTGGAAATGGAGTTTGTCGATGATCATGTGTTCTATGACAAACAACAGAATAAGAGGTCTAGTTGGCAGGCAAAGGGGAAGAATTCATCAAAGAAGCAAGGAGGTAAGAAAACCAAATATCCATCCTGTGAGAAGTGTGCATCCTGGAGAATGTTTATCGAAGTCTGGTAAGTGCTTTCGGTGTGGTAAGTCTGGTCATATTGCTCGTAACTATAAAGAAGATGATCAAGAAGGAAATAAAAAGCCAACGGTAAGATGTTTTAAGTGTAATGAAATGGGTCATTATGAAAACGAGTGTCCAACGAAGAACTCTACTGGGGGAATGCAGCCAGACTACAATCAGAAAGGGGTGGTGAAATCCTTTGCAACAACTTTAGCAGATGTTGGGCCATCGAATGAAGTGGTATCAGCTCCAGGGAGCTCAGTATTTTTTGAGGATTGACTTGAGGTTGGGGTACCATCAGTTGAAAGTAAAAGAATCAGATGTTCTGAAGACTGCGTTCCGTACTAGATATGGCCATTATGAATTTTTAGTTATGCCTTTTGGGTTAACCAATGCACCTGCTGTATTCATGGACCTTATGAATAAAATTTTCCATGAGTACTTGGTTAAGTTTGTGTTTGTGTTTTGAAGTTTGGGAAGAGGTTATGTGTGCCTTGTGATTCACAGTTGAAGAATGAGTTATTATGTGAGGCTCATAGTTCCCCGTTTTCAGTTCATCCTGGCAGTACTAAGATGTACAGAGATCTGCGAGAGTATTACTGGTGGGATGGAATGAAAAGAGATATTGCTGATTTTACTGTGAAGTGTTTGACATGTCAACAGGTTAAAGCAGAGCGGCAGTTACCGAAAGGGATGCTTTAGCCTTTACCAGTGCCAGAGTGGAAATGGGAGAATATATCCATGGACTTTGTTGTTGGATTACCGAAGACATCTCGAGGTAATAATGAAATATGAGTTATTGTTGATCGCTTGACCAAATCTTCTCATTTCCTTTCTATACGAGATACTTTCTCTCTAGATCAACTATCCCGTTTTTATCTTAAAGAGATAGTCAGGTTACATGGAGTTCCTCTCTCTATTGTATGAGATCGTGATCCCAGGTTTACTTCTAACTTTTGGAAAGACCTTCAGAAGTCGTTGGGTACTGAATTAAATTTTAGTACATCTTTTCATCCTCAATCATATGGGCAGTCAGAACAAACAATCCAGACATTGGAGGATATGCTACGAGCTTGTTCTATGGATTATCAGGGAAGTTGGGACCAACATATTTCTTTGGTTGAGTTTTCTTATAATAACAGTTTTCATTCCAGTATACAGATGGCACCATTTGAGGCATTATATGGGAAGCGGTGTCGAACTCCAGCATTTTGGAATGAAGTGGGTGAAAGGAAGCTGATGGGACCAGAATTGGTAGAAGAGATGGCAGAAAAAGTTCAGTTGATTCAGAAGCACATGAGAACAGCTCAGAGAAGGCAGAAGAGTTATGCGGATAACCGGAGGAAGGATCTATCTTTCGTGGTAGGTGATCATGTTTTTCTCAAGGTTTCTCCTTGGAAAAGTGTGATGAGATTTGGTAAGAAAGGAAAGATGAGTCCAAGGTTTATTGGACCATATGAAATTCTAGAGAGAGTTGGATCAGTTGCATACCGGGTGGCTTTACCTCCGAGTTTATCAGGTACACAATGTTTTTCATGTTTCAATGTTGAGAAAGTATATGCCAGATCCATCTCATGTTTTGAGTCCAGAGGTAGTTCAGCTGGAAGAGAACCTATCTTATGAGGAACAACCGGTCCAGATTCTTGGCCACAGGGAGCAGGTGTTACGGAATGAGGTGATTCATCAGGTAAAGGTTTTTTGGAAAAACCATGTGATTGAAGAGGCAACGTGGGAATCTGAAAATTCTATGAGGGATAAATACCCCCACTTATTTTGATAAGTGAATAAAATTGCGAGGACGCAATTCCCAAAAGGGGGGAAGGATGTAACATCCCAGGTAAATAAAGAATAAAGAATTTTCATATTTATTAATATTTACGAATTAAATATTAATTTTAATTAAAAGGGGTTTCTACGTTCGATAGCGTACTCGGTACGCAACGACGAGTTTCTTTTAAAACTTACGTTGCACACAAGTAATAAAATAATATTATTTTAAATGTTAGTTAATGAGTAGCCGTTGTACTGGCGGGAATGGATAGAAATAACTAAAATATGATTATATATGTTTTTAAATGTTTTTACATTTACCCAATAAAAGATAAAGGCTTAAAATACGGAAAGAGTTCAATTTTAGGCATTTATACCCTAATTTTCACGAAAGGTCCACTTATCACCTTTTTATGGAGAACCGTCATTAAATATAGTTTTGATCAATCTTATAAATTCTATTTTACCAAATATAACTCTTATTTAGAATCGGGACATCAAAATTTACTTTGTGTAAATTTTTGGTACCTTTCTGATAAAGTTCTTTTTTTAATGAATAGTGTAAAATGTGGTATTTTAATTCAAAACCTCTTTTTAATCTAATTTATTTATATGATTAGATTATCTTTTGAATTGGTTTTAAAGTGAAATTATAAAATATTTTTACCATTAAATCCAATAGTGGTCGTTGGAATTAATTTTACTTTGAAATCGTACTTAAACTAGTGTCAATCTTTTGATACTTATTGTTTCATAAAAACACGCTATTTGCTCTGACAGCGGGAATTAATTATTAAATTAATTAATGTGACTTATTTGTTTTGAATTTTTTAAAATAGAATTCATTTTTGAATTCGTAATATCAAATATAGCTTAGGGTGAATTTTTGGTAATTTTCTGAAAAACTTCAATTTTTGATGAATAGTGAAACCACTAAGTGGTACTTATAAAGACTGATTTTCCGTTTAAATGAAATTTTGCCATCATTGTGTTTTGAATTTCAAAACTTCGACATACATGGTTGTCATTAAGAAGTAAAATTTGGTTCAATGAGATTATAATAATTTTTTGGTGAATAGTAACTTATTAAGTTCTTAATCACGATTAGTGGTAATTAGTGTAGTTTAAGGTAAAAATAATGCTTTAATAAACTAAGATGAGCTTGACACATGTCCTACCCTCATTGGTTGTGTCATGGCCAACAAATACAATCCATGGGTCAACTTGGGGACCCCATGGAGCCACTTTGGTTGGGAAATGACATAAATAACTTTTTATTTAATGTAAAAGTAAAAATGACACAAACATGATATGTTTTACTAAAACAATTTTTAAATGGGGTTATACAAGTCAGATTTTTGATTATAAATAGTAATAGGAAAGATAAAAAGATTTCCTACATCATAGTAGTTTTTTTATAATTTTTAGACATTAAATAAATTATATTATTTATGACATAATAATTATGCAGCGATGACATCATTATTTGACAATTTAAATAAAATGGAAAGATAATGTAAAATCTATGAACTACACATGTCCAAAACTAATTGGATGAGTGGATTTTGAACCCTGATCACCTTATCCACGAATTATTTCAATGTGGAACCTTTTAAAACCGAAACACATTTTTCAAATAAAGTAATATTTCTTTACTTTCCAAAAGTGCCCCTCCTCTCCTCTTATAAAAGGCCCCCACCTCTACCTCATTTCACACACTCCTAAAGCCTTTGGCTCGGCCAACCCCTACCCAATTACTCTCTCCACATCCCTCTCCTCATCCTAGAGGATTACATTTGGGCAGAATCCTTTCAAAGGAAGCCTTTAGGCTCAAATCAAAAGTAGTTACACTTTTCAAGGTAATTCATTCTCTCTTGTTCATTTGTTTTATTTTGCTTCTCCAACCCTCTAAACAATTTTTATTTACTTCTTTTGTAACAACACCAGTATCTTCAATATACTAGGATTTTGTTATAAGATTTATTCGAGCTACACTCTCACACAACTACATCAAATGGTTAAAGAACATACGGTTTCCGTGGATGGCGAAATTATGCCTCCCGAAACGATGATTGTTCAATACTCATTTAACACCTTCAAAGGTGGACATTATGATGTCACTATTTTTATATATGATATATAATATGTTTATTTTTTCTTTAATCTTATGTATTTTTCATTTTGGGCATACCTTTATGGTTTCCATTATGGGTAAACACGATATCTTCATTTAAGGAAGTGCGGACTACCGCCCCCTCAAAGTGATGTGATTCGTTAATGCCATATGTGGGACGTGTAAGGATGGATTTAAAGTTATTATATATGATGTTATACTGTAATTATAATATACCTCTATATCATTATTATTTCTTTCCATTAAAGTATGAGATAGAAATGAAAGTAGCGTTCATGCGTACGTACGGCTTACCGTCTCCATGAACGGTGCATTTCATTTCTTATCCCCAAATGTAATGTACTATTAAAAGTACATGTATATAATGGATATATATAATTAATGATATATCTAAATGATGAATATAATTCTGGAATTAAAATATACATACCTCTCATTTAGTTTTAATTCCATTAATATGACAAAGAAATGAAAGTAGCGTTCATGCGTACGTACGGCTTACCGTCTCCATGAACGGTGCATTTCATTTCTTACCTCTAAATGATTATGTAATATTATAAATACATGTATATTCTGGATATATATGATATATATGATATCCAAATCAGGAATTTCATTCTGGATATAAAGAACTTTTGACCACACGAACAACATGTAATTGTAAGAAGTCAACTTTCGACTTAAGAACCAAATATTGACAAAACAAACATTATTAACTTAAATGGTTACATAATGTTTATAACATGGCAATAAGTGATATAAAAGGAATAATGAACTTTAAAAAGGTTCTTAATCAAGTATAAATTAACTCAAGTTTATTATTCAGGACGTTAAAGAACGATCGAGTCAAGTCGGACCCGAGGTAAGGGACTTCGTCTCAATCTCCTTTCATTGAGGAATATTTCGTTTTATACACAACTTTCTTTTATACGGTGTATAAACTCCTTTGAATTTTACTTTTATACAAAAGGAATCTTTTTCAATGAAGCGTTTTACTAAACGACAAAAAAGAATGTTTTTTTAACGTACGCGGTGACAATGACTTTTTCCGCCGCCGCGAGTATTATTTGTTCTTTGGATTTCTCAACAAGCCGTAATGTTTTTAGAATAAAATAAATACCATATACTCTTTTATGTATTTTGGTATTGAAAATGGTTTAGAAAAAAGATTCTATTATGTCAATATATTTATGATATATTGTGATTGAAATGTGGAAATGTTATCATTCCTTTATATTGGTTTTATGTTTTATGATTTTATATTGGTACTTGGACATTTTAATGGGTGGTTACGTTATAAACCATATGACGGGTGGTGCCGTGAATACCAGGACGGGTGGTTACGTTATAACCACCAATGCATTGGGTATGGAAGTCGTCTGTATGGCTATTCCAAGTATGTATGGAAATTGGCCGTAAGGATATTCCATTAAGTGATATGTGTGGAAGTCGACCGTATGGTTATTCCACTTAAGTATGTTTATGTCCCAAGTTACCTTTATATATGTTATGTGTTCTTTATATGGGTTTTATGGTAATCCTTTGGTTACAAAAAGGTAAGTAATGATACTTTATTCAGTTAAGAGTTTTATTACTTCATAAAGGTGAAAAGTATTACTTTGATAAAGTATACATGGTTTACTTGTTGTTTTGAAAAACTAACAATTTTCATTCTTTGTGTATCCCTTACTGAGCTTTTTATGCGCACCCCAAGTTTTTTTGAAATGTTTTTCACAGAACTTAATGTGGAATAGGGTCGAGGATGGGATCAACGGAAATACATGCTTTATAAAACATGGAATTAGACATGTTTCTTTTTAAGAGTTTTTTTTTTATTGAATGGAAACTTGGTAGAAGTGTCTACTTTGTAATCTTTTGAGATGTAATAGTTATGTTCTAATTCTCTAAAACTCTAAACCTGAAAAGATCCTCAACGTGAATTATTCATTTAATTCAATATTAAGTAAGGTTTAAGGCCGGGGCCTTATAGGAACACATCTTGAATATACATTGATGCGAAATGTTCTTTTGATGTAGGGAGTGAGATATAATTAAGGGACACCTTTCCATCCTCAATCTAGTGGACAAGTGGAGGTATCAAACCGCAAATTAAACATATCCTAGAGAAGACAATGGGCACTTCAAGGAAGGAATGATCCAAGAAAATGGATGATGCCTTATGGGAATACAGGACAACCTTCAAGACACCTCTCGGGATGTCTCCATTCCAGTTGATCTATAAGAATTAGTTTCATTTACCTATGGAGCTTGAGAATAAATCTTATTGGGCTGTGAAGGCCCTAAACTACAATCTCAAAGCTGTATATGGAAAGTGCAAGTTTCAACTGAAGGAACTTGACAAGATTCGGCGAGTGGCATAGAAGAATTCCAGGATATATAAGGAGAAGACAAAGACGGTCCATGACCAGATGATCTCTCGGAAATCATTCCAGCCCAGTGATGAGGTACTTTTATTTAACTCACATTTGATATTTTTCCTAGGTAAACTCAAGTCCCGGTGGTCAGGACCTTTCAAAGTGATCAAGGTTTTTTCTCATGGTGCGGTGGAAGTGGCTGGAGCAAAAGGTCAACAATTCAAGGTAAATGGGAAGCATTTGAAACCCTATTTTCAAATGGAAGCTATGGTGGGTACACTCTCTACCATAAAATTTGGGTAGCACAACACTCAGGTAAGGTCAAACCAATGATGTAAAATAAAGGTGCTTCCTGGGAGGCAAACTAGAGGTTACACACTGTGTACCACCTATACAAACAGCGTGTACTGATATTTTTAGTTTATATTCTAAATATTATAAATATATAGATTAAATAATTTAATAAACAGTGATGATTCTGGTGTCGATGGTAAGGTCACTGGAGTTTATCTGAGACATCACTGGTTCGAATCCCTCCGTACCTACCTTCGGCATGGGATTTATCCTTTTTATACCTGTGTTTAATTACATGGCGTGTGTGGTATTTTTCAAAATAATATATAATTTTTTTCTAAATATAAGAAAACATGTGATGGGGATGGACCGGTTGGCTAGGGTCGTATACCGGTTCTAAAAGACCTGGGTTCGAATCCTAACAACTGGCCCATTTCCATCATTTTTCATATTAATAAAACCACATGGTGTGCATTTCTATATATGTCGGGTGTTCTATGTTTTCACTGATAATTTAAATAGTTTTTGAAATATGAACATACATGCAGGGGAAGTAGGCAGATTGGCAGAGTCTCGTCCCTAGATCCAAAAGACTCAGGTTCAAAATCGGCTAATCTCCCTGCTTCATCCCTTTTATTCAAATTAAAACCATACATCGTGCATTTTATTTATCCCATATAGAATTATACCTTTACTTTAAATATTAAAATTAATTATAAATGGGAAGCACTACAACCTTTACTCCAGTGGTTGAGGGATTACATTCAAAATGACCGATCCCTGGTTCAAATCACGCCCAAAGCACCGGACCAAAGGTTGTAGTTCAATTTTTCCAATTTTAGAACACACGATGTGTATTTCTCGATATATTATGTGTATAGATTTATTTTTTAGTACATAATATATATATATATATATATTTCTTTTAATTTTAAATATTAATATTAATTATTATATATTTTACTATAATAATTATATTATATAATTTATTCATTTAAAAAAACATACATGCTTTGTACGCTTTAAGACATGTTGTGTACTCCATCTATGAAGGTCGGACCCTACCCAGACCTCAGGCCATGCTGCGCAACCCCCCCCCTCTCCTTCCCTGTTTTCTTCTCCCATACACCCTCCGCCCTCCCCATCTTCAATCCATTGATTCTCAGTTTTTTTGGTCACAATTTATTATGCATTTTGATCCATGATCCAGGTACTCCATTCTCCTCCCTTTATTTCATCATTTTACTTGCGTTTAGGGAGATTCCCCAATTGGTTGACCGTTCTACTCCCCATGCAGTATACAGGGTGTGTGAAGAACACACACTATGACATCCTATACATGAACACACATGGCATGTTATCACCATTTGGTTGGTACATTGCATGTACATTCGGTATAAACCGTGTCCTGTACCTCCCCTAGCCATCTGGCCCAAACCGTGTCCTCTGAGACACAACCCCTTCCCATGTGCCTCTACACGACATGTCTGTTCGGGACACATCACGTCCTTCGACCCTTAGGAGGACTTTGTGTGGATGGTATACACATCTTTCACACCATTTTTACACGCACGACATGTACCAGTTTCTACACGGTGTATATTTCCCTTTTCCCCTGCCCTCGTCGAGTCGTGTCTGTCTCCTTACATGGGCACTACTCTATTTTGTACTACATGTCATGTACACCTTGTTACATTCCATGTACTGGGTTTTTTCCTAACACATGACCTCATGGAATGTCTATATAGGGTAAATAGGTTCTTCTATAGATCCTATTACACATCGTATACCCTGGATCTATATGCTATGTTCTCCTAAATTTTCAGTTTTCTCACATTTTCTTCTTTTTATTCTTTTCTTTTGATTTCTTTTTTTCTTCTTCTTGGTATGGATGATAGAGATCATGCGAGTGGGAAGTGGCCCACTTCTATTGCTGAGGGCGAGTGACCTCCTCGCCATCGGATTTTTCTTTGACATTCTAAGCGGCCGGCTTTGGATTTTCCAGTTTTCCAGCCCCCAGCACTGGCTGCTCTTCCTCCTCTTCTCATGGAACCTCCCACTGTGACCTCCATCGGTTTGGTGCCTCATGTTCTCCTCCATGTACCCCAATACTTATACACATTTTACAATGGTTGAGAGCTACAGTGTTTCCCCTCCTTCCATCTCCACCCCCTCAGAGCTACCCTCCATGCCTGTAGTGGACCCGACCGAGTCGGCACCTCCACCCTCTACTAGCTATCCCTTTGAGCTAGCTCTGGTATCCACTAATCCACATCCTACCACTGCGGCATGCCCATATACTCTTTCCCTAATTGTTTCATCACCACCTTCACTAGCTCCTACCTGCCCTCTGCTGTATCCATTCCTGATCTTTCTTGAGGGTCATCCTACAGCCGAGAAATTGTGGTGATTCTCCCTCTGCACTATTCAGTTGAGTGGTTTCTACCAAGACGTCAACATTCCTACATACCGGGATTTATTTTTGGACTTCATGGCCACTTTTGAGTTCGATGGGCCTACCTACCATCGGACACCCACCGATGTAGCTTGCCCAGTTCGCTTTCAGCTGGGCAGACACCCCTTTTCCCTTACCATGGAAGAGTTTGGCTGAGGGTGCGTCTTCTACCCCAATCCTTCCACCCCACCTCCCATTTCTACCCTTACCCACCCCGAGAACTCTGAACTTGTTTCCATGTGGTGGGAGCTTGCTGGGCTTGACCATAGGTACACCCCCACTTCAAAAAAGAGCACACTCATCCTTGGACCGTCCCTTCATTTCCTCCACTGATGCTTTAGCGCCATTATTTTTCCTCGCTATGAGGATATGGGTGTAATGTCCAGCTAGGACATAGAGATACTTACTTGTATTTTCTAGAACGACTACCCTGACCTCCCCTGACTTTCTGCCACCTACTTCCACTCCATGACTCCTGGTCATTAGAGAAACCTGAACGACGGTTTCTATGCCACCCGCCTGGCCCAACATTTGAGAGTTTTTGAGACATATCTCCCTCACGACCCCTTAGGATCACCTCAGTTTCTCTACTTTTTCATTATTATCTGCATGTGGATGGTTGAGAATTGGGGTGATGGATATATACTCGTGCAAGATGCCCCATATCCTACAGGGGTGAGATTAGACCCATTTACTCCCGCTAGAGTTCCTGACCAGGACCCACCACATCCACCCACAAATGTTCCCTCACCAACCCACCCCCTTCTTCTAGCCTTATTAATTTCTCCACCATCCCCTCTTATTATGATCCTTCCACCTACCCACCTCCATCCGTACCCTCGTTCGATCTCTCCTTCACCATCCACTTAGCCGAGATGGAGCGTTTCCAGGATGTTATGACATAGACACTTGGGTGGCTCAAGAAGATGTTGGGGATTCTTCTTAACCATCATGTCCTTTCACTACAGTAAACTTCTCCTGCTCCAGAACAACCCTCTTCTCCTCAACCTTCTGTCGCCCAGCCTCTGGTGACAACTCTGGTCATAGATTTTGTTCTCATCTCTCCTACCGGGTCAACTGTCGCTAGTATACCTCATGTGGCAGATGTCCCAGCTACTACCTCCTCTGATGAGCCTGCGGTACCTTCTATGCCTACCACTCAGAGTGCCGAGTCCATCCCTCAAATATATAATATGGATACTTCTCTATTTCTATATTATTCTATAGTAGATGTTGCCTCTTCTAAGGCAACCCCGTTATTAGTTTTTGGGCACATTTATTTCCTTTGTATATATCATTTTTGTTCTCTTTGTGGGATGTGATGATGTATGTATTTTAAGATTTTTTCCCTTCCCTAGATAGTCACAGGTACTCTGGCGTGACTTGGGCATCTCTCTTTTGAATACTTCCCCATTTTTTTGATTTACCATGATGGGAGTATTTATCTGTGTTTCTTTTTTTTCTTTCTGATTTGGGTTTACTTATTCCATTGCTTCCCATCATCTTCCACATTTTGTTTCCCTAAATTCTCTCCTCTTCCTTGGTATTTCACTTGGGGAACCATGTTCTATATTAAGTGTGGGAGAGGGTCTATGATTACACTAATCCTTTCCTTGAACTGATTTTAGAGTCATCATTAATAGTTGAAATATTTTAAACTATGGATAATTTTTAATTAATTATAATTATAAATAATAAAGACATAAAAGGTAATTTTAAAATTTACATGCTTATTTAAAATTTTCAAAGTATTTTAAAATGACTGCTGATATAGTTTGATTCTGGATTTAAATCCTTGTTCATTTACATTTATTAGACTGATCATTTTGTACTCATGTGATGACCTGATTAACCCCTATATTTTTTCCATTCCCAAGAGGTATTCTAAGACTTTTTGACATATTTTTTCTTATACCCTCTTTCTTGAGAGATTCTTGGGATATGCATAACTACCAGAACTTTCTAGTTTGTATCTTCAAAAAATGAAAATTTTTTAATCACATTAAAATGATTGAGGCATTTGATTGTTTTTCATCCCCTTTAACCTTGATACCTACCCTACATCAAATCTTCATAAAAAACCTTATAAACCATGAACTGCCTTGATAGGAAGCCACATTACAAGCCAATTTTTCCTTCCTACCCTAATTCTTTTATAATTTTTCATGATTATTTACTTGATCTTTATAGAGGGATTTTTTTTCAATTCATAGTATATTTTGGAACAACCAAGCATGTAATTATGGGGGAGTTTATCATGTGTTCATTTGGGAAGAAGGGTTTCTAAAATGAATTTTCATTATATTCTTAGTGGCCCCTTTTTAAGAAAAATGAAATATGCAGAAGAGGGACTAGATTCTTTATTACGTATTATTGATGGTTTATGGGCCCATATTGTTAAGGGAATATCATGGTGATGATACCGTTGAGAGTTATTGATTGGGGGTGCATTTTTCATTAAGATTTATCTTGAATATCATGAATTATTGTTTAAGAATTCAACCTCCTTTTTAAGCCTCTGCAATTAATTTTCATAATTACCTACCAACCCTTAGCCTCAGAAGCATTTGAACCTTATTGAAATCCCTCTTGATTTTTGTGATTTGACTTCTGAAGTGGAGAATGAGAACACTTTCAATCCTATAGATAAAGTTCATATACTTAATATTGAGCATAAATCTTATTAAATAATGTTGAGTAATGAGTTTGGTATCTTTTGGTGAGGTAAATCATCAAGTGGCATGTTTATTTATGAAAACCTAAGAAATTAGAATGAAAGAGGATGCCAATTTTAATTAAATTATATATGAGGTGTGATTATAATATCTTTGTAATTGAAATATGTTTTGTAATTTAAAAAAATCTTCTTCTATGTCTATATTATTTACAGTTATAATTAGTTAAATGATTCTCTTTTTAGAATATGGATTCTATTGATTTGATGTTGAGGTCTTGCTTGAGGACAAGAAAATGACTATGTATGGGGGAATTTGACGTGCCTAATTTTTGTATAATTTTTTATATATATTAACAAGCATAAAAACTTTTTTTTCAACAAATATCAATTTTTTGGGGATAAAATTATTTTTTATTAGTGATTATGATGATTCTTTGGTGTTTTCCATTCAAATTCACAAGTTGGGAAAGGACAAAACAATAATTCAAAACTACACACCTTGTACTCAACATATATGCCGTGTACTATTTCCATGACACGGATAAGGAAGAATGGGTACACGCCCAAGTTCCGACTAAATAATACATGTCATGTTCTTCCCATATACATGTGTTGTTCCTTCTAGAAGCAGTTGATGGCCAATGATTTATATTACACACCATGTATAGCAGCACTACACATCATGTACTTATATTTACCATGCGACGCCATGTTCTAAGTCTATGGGCGACGCGGTAGCTCACCCACTGAAGAAGAAAATAGGGCCAAACCGTGTTGACTAGGGTACACGCCGTGTACTTTCTAGTACACGTCGTGTATTCCTAAAACCTATAAAATAAGGGCAGGCCCTCCAAGTTTGAGACAGACAGATTCATTCCAAGTCAAACCAAGGGGGAAATTTTTGGAGACACCAAAAGAGAGAAGAGAAGAACAGAGGTGCTTCCACTACCTTCATGAGGATCTTCAATATAAAGTTTGTTCCATGTTCAATTCAAGTATTGTAAGTATTTTAGTTATTATCTGCTACATGAGTAGCTAAACCCCCTATGTGTTGGGACTGTGGATGATTATATATTGTATTTATTCAATTATGATATTGCAATCATGTTATTTATTCTTCTCTTATAATTCCTTAATAATACATTCTAAATTTCACTAGAAATCTCATACCAGACCAAGAATAGGATTCTTAGAGATCTTATGAGGAATTACGATAAAAAAAATCCATGATCATTGGATGTGCTTATTATCTTAGGAAGGGTTTCAATTAATAAAATTAGAAGAAATCACATTCGAGACCAAGGAATAGGTTTCTATTGATTTAAACAAAACTCACTAATCCAAGGTGGTTCTGTTACATTAATAACCCGGAGATATGAGTTATTATAAACAACATAACCTCATAATCAAATTGATTTAATAAAAACCTTTAAAATCCACAGCTCCGACGCATTCTTCTCATTTTTCATCAAGAATCAACTTTTTGTGTTTTTCTCTATCTTTAAAATTAATATATCAAGAAATTTAAATTCAATCACCATGTTATTAAAAAACCAAAACAATCAACTCTAAATTTTATCAAAATTCACTAAATTAATCAAAAACTAGAAAAACAAAACACTATAACTCCCTCTTCTTGTGGATCGATCCCTTACTTACACTATACATGTTTGGGTAAATTAATTTGGATTGTCAAAAATAACACTTTGGAAGAAACAATACCATAATCAACCTTATATCAATAGTTTGATTGAGACAGAAGATTTGGAAGGATCTATAGTTGTTTGGGTTGTGGGTTTTGTCTGCATGTCTATCTTTTATTTGCTGTTTTTGTTGTTTGGTGGCTGATTTTTGTTTTTTATATTTTTCTGCTGTAAAACTGATTTTTTTTTAAGAAAATCCTTCAGGACAATGCATTTATTTTCAGGGTGCATTAGTGACCACCTATGTAGATCTCTATATATTTATATGTCATGTCCACATTTGGAGGTCACTTATTATCTTTATAGAAACTTCTAATGCGGTTCTCTGGTGACTGCATATAGTGATCATCATTTGTGACCACTATTTCCCTTTAGCAATGGGTCAATCGCAACCACCAATCGATTTGATGATAGTTGTTAAAGGTCATTAGTGACCACTTTTGGTTATTTCTAATAGTAAGATTTCTAGTAATGGCATGATCAAATTTTGAATAAATAAATTCTTTAATTTCCTTTTGTTTGTGATTACTTATTAGGTTTCACATGTATGACACTAAATCATATGTGAAAATACACTAATGGAAAATTTTCTTATACCAATGGTTTGGAACAGTTCGTATAGGTCCTCAAACTATTGGTATATCTTATACCAATGGTTTGGGAAATTGTTGGGTGATTTATCATTGGGAAAGACCTATCCCAACGGTTTGTAGAAAACCGTTGGGAAAAATCTATCCCAACGGTTTTCCCAAACCGCTGTGAAAGGTAAATCTAAAAAAAGGTTTCAACGGAGGTTTGAACCCATAACGTCTACGTTATATATGAAAAACTTTACCATTATCCTATATTTACCTTTGTGAATATATTTGGATATATATATATATAATTTATATATTGATTTATTTAATGATATTCATCAAAATAATTCATAAAAAATAAGGGTGCATATCCCAACTATTCTCAAAACTATTGGTATAGACCTTTCCAAATGGTTTTGCAAACTGTTGGGATTGGTACATATCCTTTCCCAACGGTTTGGAAAAATCGTTGGGAAAAGTGGTCTCAAAGTAGCCTTTCCCAATGGTTTTCCAAAACTGTTGGAAAAAGTTGTCCCAAATTAGGATTTCCCAACAGTTTGCCTAAACCATTGGGAAAAGTGGACCCTTTCCCAACAGTTTGGGAAAACCATTGGGAAAAGTGGTCTCACCCTTTCCCAACGGTTTGGGAAAACCGTTGGGAAAATTGGCCTCAAAGTATCCTTTCCCAATGGTTTTGAAAAAACCGTTGCGAAAGGGGACATATACCAACAGTTTGGGAAAACTGTTGGTATAGAAGCATTGGTATAGATAGGATTTCAAGTAGTGATATCATGTGAATTAAATAAAACAAAAATATAATTTAATTAATAAAAATCCAACATGAAATACTTTAGTAAGAAATAAAACATGGTTAAAAATAATGGCACACAAACACCATTATGTTTGTCATAATTCCATCACCATGAGACTTATCCAACCATCATGAAAACATGACAACCAAAATAATGAATATAAACCACCATGTCTATCTAGATGCATAAATGAATACTATACAAACACCCGCTATAAGATGCTTCTCATATGAACACCACACAAATAGTAATTTTTGTTGTTGTAGATGGTAGAAATTGGCCTGATAATGTGAAAGAAGAGGGAGGGAAGTGGGTCACACCTGAATGGGTATAGGATTTTCTTAGGCCTGGGGGAGGGTTTGTAGGGATAACTGTAGTGTGAATCACTATTGTGGTGTGATGAAGGAAGATTGTGGTGTAGGGTTTGGTTTGTTGAGATGTTACACTTTCATTGTGACCAATTGAGGAGGTCGGTCATGTGCAGTGATGTAGGTGGATGATGAACTAGTGTGTGGTTGTGAAAGGGCATTATATGTAGGATAGTTTGGCTAGTGTGATGAGGCGCACTAGGAGAGGTCGTGTCGACTAGAGGTGGATATGCAACAGGGAGGTTCTCAGCCTGGTGTGTTTCATAGAGGAGATGAATCACCTCCACTATTATAGATATGTCCTTTAACAGTGCGCAACAATAACATTAATAGTTCTAAAAAAACGTTGTTGTCCTCAGAGATGTTAAAGGTGGGGGGGGGGGTCCCCTTTATCAACGTTAGAAATAGCGTTGATAAAGGCCCAACATGTTGTCGTGTGCTGTTTGTATAACAACACCCCCAAAAAAACCTATAACCTATGTATGAAAAATATATAATTTAATTGAAATAAATTTGACATCATGAATACAAAAAAAGAACTACTGTATACATTTCAAACAATTTTTTGTATAATTACATTTACAATTATCCAAAAAAATTTAAAAGCATTAATTTTTCATCTTTTGGCGTCCATGATCCCCTCTCAAAAAATTCCACCCATGGTATCAGTTGTCGAACAAATCACCTCAACCCAAGAAAAAGAATCCACCTATATAAGAAAACAAATCATATGTTAGTAATACTTTAAATAAATAAATTAAACATTGATTTGAAAGAATACATTAAGAAAGTGTCAACTTGAAATAAAAATACACACTTTGAGTCATACCAGTCACACCATGCATTGTATTGAGGTGGAGCTCATTCCTACACATCCCAAATGAGTTATGGGTCATTTTCCAAAAGTATCAAAATAATCTGAATGTGTTTTCTCAGTTTTCAGTATGTCATTTGTTTTTTTAGTAAAATTAATGTCAATTTTAAATAAAGACGCACATAGAGTTATATCATTCACACTGTGTGTTGGATTAAGGTGCGGCTAATTCCTACATGTCATAAATTACATATGGATCATTGTCCTAAAATATCAAAAAAATATGAATGTGTTTTCTAGGTTTTTAGTATGTCACTTTTATTTTTTACTATAATTTCATTTCAAACTGGAAACACATATTTTGAGTCATACAGATCACATAATTTGTTATTTTTATGTAAGGATAATTCCTACATGTTAAAAATGACTTATGAATCACTATCCTAATTTATCAAGGAAATTGGAGTGTGTTCGCTTGGTTTTCTGTGAGTGACACATGTTTTGAACTAAAATGTCAATTTCAAACTGATAACAGACACTTTAAGTTATACTAGTCGCACCATGCATCAGATTGAGGTGTATGTGATTGCTACACATCAGAAATTAATCATGGGTCATTTTCATAAAAAATCAAAACAATCAGAATGATTTTTCATAGTTTTTAGTATGTGACCTATTTATTTTACTAAAATTAATGACAATTTTAAATAAAAAGACATTCTTTGAGTTATACCAGTCACACCATGCATTTTATTGAGGTGCAGGTAAGGGTGTAATTTTGACCCGGCAGCCCAAAAGCCCGACAAGCCCATCCCGAAAGCCCAAGCGGTCCAGTCCGGCAAAGCTAGCGTCGGGCCAGGTCGGGCTCGGGCCGTAGGTTCAGTGGGCCAAGCCTAGGCCTATCCAAGAAGTCCCGCGGGCCAGGCCTATCCAAGAAGGCTCGCGGGCCAGGCCGGGCTGGCCCGAAAAATCCAGGTCTGCTGGCCCGTGCAAAGCCCAACCCGCTAGCCCGTGCGAACCCTACTTGTTGTAAAAAAAAATTACGGGGAAACTGCAAGTAGGGGGATTTGATCCCCCTACCACAAGTTTCCAAGGCTGCGCCTTGGTCCAGGCGCTGCGTCTATTAAGTTATCACCATCCTGTGTGTATATATATATAGATATATATATCAGTAATATATGTATATATATATCATTATATATTAACAAAAAATAATATTATATAAATATATATAATTATTATTATATATAATTATAATGTGTATATATATATATACACACAACTATATATAATTATATATATATATATATAATAGTGTATATATATAAACAATGCTATTAATATATATATATATAATATTGATTTAATATTATATATTATATTATATATATATATATATATATATCAATAATATATGTATATATATATCATTATATATTAACAAAAAATAATATTATATAAATACATATAATTATTATTATATATAATTATAATGTGTATATAAATATACACAACTATATATAATTATATATAGATAATAGTGTATATATATAAACAATGCTATTAATATATATATATATACCATTGATTTAATATTATATATATATATTATAATTTTTAATATATTAATAAAAAAATAACACACTCACCTAATGATGTTCATGCAAGTCTCTCGACCACATTAATTTTTTTGAAGAATGTTGCAACATGCATATATTATATATATTATACATATATAAATCTATTTAAAAAAATTAACTCACCCACTACGATGCACCCCCAAACCCCTAATAATTATTTTTACAATTTTCTCATATATATATATATATACCAATCATTTAACATTATATATATATATAATAACATATTATATATTAACAAAAAAATAACACATTTACCCAATGATGTTCGCGCACACCCCCAACCTCGCTAATTTTTTTTAAATATGATGAAACTTTCTTGTTATATATATGTATATATAAAAACAAATCTACTAATAATATATACATACATATATATATATATCAATGATATGATATAATATATATATATATATATAAACAAAGCCATTAATAATATATATCTATAAAGATATTAATAATATACATCAACTAAGTGTGGCTTTTAAAAATCCATTAATAATATATGTGTGTGTGTGTCAATGATTTAGTATTATATATACAATAACTTATTATATATTAACAAAAAAAATAACACACTTACCCAACGATGTTCGCGCACACCCCAACCTCAGTTATTTTTTTAAATATGATGAAACTTGCATATTATATATATGTATATATAAAAACAAATCTACTAATAATATGTATATATATATATATGATATGATAGTATATATATATATATATGTATAAACAAAGCCATTAATAATATATATATAAATCTATTAATAATATATATCAAGTAAGTGTAGCTTTTAAAAATCCATTAATAATATATATGTGTGTGTGTGTGTGTGTCAATGATTTAATATTATATATATAATAACTTATTTTATATTAACAAAAAAATAACACACTCACCCAATGATGTTCATGCACGTCCTACAAGCTCATTGATTTTTTTAAATATATTGCAACTTGCATATATTATATATAATTCTATTTAGAAAAAAAAAAATAACCCGCCCACTACGGCGCACCCCCCAACTCCTAATTATTTTTTTTAAAATTTTCTTATATTATATATATATATATAATAACTTATTATATATTAACAAAATAATAACTACTCAACCAATGATGTTCGCACACCCTCAACCTCATTATTATTTTTTAAATATGATAAAACTTGCATATATTATATATACTATATATATACATATATAAATATATTTAGAAAAATATTAACTCACCCACTGCTGCACACCCCCTAAGGGTGTAATTTCGGTCCAGACAGGGCCGGGTCGAGCCTGCCCTGCAAAAAAATTAAAAAACGTTTAAAAAAATGTTTTAAATTAAACAAACGCTTAAAAATACTTTTCATAAATAAGTTAAAAAAATAAATGTAAAAAAAAGTTTTAAATAAATGATAAAATAACGTTTAAATAACAACGCTTTAAACTCACCACCCACTACTGTGCACCCCCCAAACACACATTAATTTCTTTTTCAATTAGTACAAAATATATATAAATTCACAGACATATATAAATCTATTTTTAAAAAATAACATATCCAGCCACTCTAAAATATTTTTACATAAAACGTGCTAAATGTTTAAAAAAATACATGTAAAAAATATGAATTCAAAAAAACGTTTTAAATTAAATGTCTAAAAATAAATGTAAAAAAATGTTTTAAACAAGTGTTAAAAATGGTTTAAATAAAGGTTTAAATAAAAATGATTAAATAAAGTTTTTAAAACAAACATTTAAATTAATTTTTTTAAAACAAACACATAAAAAATACTTTTTACATTAAAATATGAAAATAAAGTTAATTTTTTTTAAAATACTTGTAAAAAGAATGCCTTAAAAAAAAATAAAAAATGTTTTAAATTAATCATTTAAAAATAAATGTAAAAAACGGTTAAATAAAAAATATTAACAAACGCTTAAAAAATTATAAATAATTAAAAAAATATATAAATAAATGTTTTAAATAAATGTTAGAAAAACGTTTAAATAATAAGGCTTAAACTCACCCACTACTATTGCGCACCCCTCATTATTTTTTTACAATTTGTAAATAATATATATATATTCACAATATATAAATCTATTTAGACAAAAAAGCATATCTACCCACTGTAAAATGTTAATAAAAAATAAAATAAACATTTTTACAAAAAATATGCATTTAAAAATAAATGTAAAGAAAAATTTTAAATAAATGTTAAAAAAATGTTTAAATAAAAACGTTTAAAAAAAGTTAAAAAAACAATTATTTTGAAAATAATAAAAGCTCACCATGGCCCGACTCGAAAAATCTCGGCCCGACCCGAAAAAGCCTGGCCCGAATCGATGGTTTGGGTCGGCCTGAGGTCGAGCTCGGGCCACCTCATGGGGTTGTTCGGGCCGGCCCGGCCCGACCTTGTCTGGGCCGGCCCTGGCCGAAATTACAACTCTAGGTGCAGGTGACTCCTACATGTCAAAAATTACTTATAGATCATTTTCCTAAAGTATCAAAACAATCCGAATGTGTTTTCTCATGTTTTAGTATGTCACACATTCTTTTTACTAAATTTAATGTCAATTTTAACTAAAAATATACACTTTGAGTTATACCAGTGACATCGTGCATCAAATTGAGATAAAATTTATTCTTATATGTTAAAAATGATTTATGAATTATTTTTCTAGAGTATGAAAATAATCCTATTATATTATCTTGGTTTTCTGTATTTCACTTTTTTTACTAAAATTAATGTCAATTTTAAATAAATAGACACACTTGGAATCATACTGGTCACATCGTGTATCGTATTGAGGTGTGTCTAATTCCTAAACATCAAAAATGACTTATGGATCATTTTACTAAAGTATAAAAATAATCTGAATGTGTTTTATCAGTTTTCAGTATGTCACTTATTTTTTTACTAAAATTTATGTTAATTTTAAATAAATATACACACTTCGAGTTATACCGATCCCACCATGCATCAGATTGAGGTTTAGTTTATTCCTAAGCCTCAAAAAATGACTCATGGGTTGTTTTACTAAAGTATTGAAATATTCCAAATGTGTTTCCTTGTTTTTTCAGTATGTCACTTGTTTCTTTTACTAAAATTAATGTAAATTTTAAATAAATAGACACACTTGGAATTATACCGATCACACAGTGAATCAGATTGATGTTCATATGTTTTTTACATATAAAAAATGAATTATAGATCATTTTAATAAATTATAAAAAAAATCCAAATGATTTTTCTTAGTTTTCAGTATATCACTTGTTCTTTTAACTAAAATTAATGTCAATTTTAAATAAAAAGGAACACTTTGAGTTATAATAGTCACATTGTGTATTAGATTGAGGTGAGGTTGATTCCTACACATCACAAACAAATCATGAGTCGTTTTCCTAAAGTATAAAAATAATATTAATGTGTTTGATTAGTTTTGAGTATGTCAGTTGTTTCTTTTAATAAAATTAATGTAAATTTTAAATAAATAAACACGCATGGAATTATACCAGTCACACCGTGCTTCAAATTGAGTTTCGGTTGATTCTTAAACATGAAAACTGACTTGTGGATCATTTTTCTAAATTATAAAAATAATACAAATGTATTTTCTTATTTTTTTAGTATGTCACTTGTAGTTTTTACTAAAATTAATGTCAATTTTGAATAAAAAGTCACACTTTGAGTCATATCGGTCACATCATGTGTCACAATGAGGTAAATTTGATTCTTACATGTCATAAATGACTCATGTGTCATTATCCTAAAGTATCAAATCAATACGAATGAATTTTATCAGTTTTCAGAATTTCATTTTTTCATTTTACTAAAATTAATGTCAATTTTAAATAAATAGACGCACTTGGAATTATAGAGACCACACTGTGCATCATATTGAGGTGAGGTTGATTCTTAAACCTCAAATATGAATTATGTATCATTTTTATAAATTATCCAAACAATATGAATGTATTTTCTCAAATTTCAATATGTCACTTATTCTTTTTACTAAAATTAATGCAAATTTTAAATAAAAAGACACAGATCAAATTATACCGGTCACACCGTGTGTTGGATTGAGTTGTGGTTGATTCCTACACATAAAAAATGAATCATGGGTAATTTTACTAAAGTATCAATATAATACGAATTCATTTTATTATTTTTTTGTATGTCAATTTTTTCTTTTACTAAATTTAATGTCAATTTCAAGAAAATAGACATAATTGGAATTATACCGGTCACATTGTGCATCTAATTGATGTTATATTGATTCCTACATATCAAAAATAACTTATGTATTGTTTTCCTAAAGTATAAAAACAATTTGAATGTTTTTTCTCAGTTTTGATTATATCACTTGTAATTTTTGTTAAAATGTCATTTAAAACTAGAAACCCGTAATTTGAGTCGTATCGATCAGATCATGTGTTGGTTTGATGTGAGAATACTTCATACATATCAAAACTGACTTATGAATTATTATCCAAAATTATCAATACAATCAGAGTGAATTCTATTGGTTTTTAGTGAGTTTCATGTTTTGAACTAAAATGTCAATTTTAAACAGATAACATATACTTTGAGTCATACTGGTCACACCATGCATTAGAATATGGTGTGGTTGATTCCTAAATACCAAAATTTAATTATGTATCATTTTTACTAATTATCAAAACAATAATAATACATTTTCTTGTTTTTTAGTATGTCACTTTTTCTTTTTACTAAAATTAATGTTAATTTTAAATAAAAATACACACTTCGAGTTATACCGATCACACCGTGCATCGTATTGGGGTGTGGTTGATTCCTACACATCACAAATAACTAATGGGTCATTTTAATAAAGTATTAAAACAATCTTAATGCATTTTATCAGTTTTTAGTATGTCACTTGTTTCTTTTACTAAAATTAATGTAAATTTTAAATAAATAGGAACACTTGGAATTATAGTGGTCACATTATGTGTCAATTGAGGTGAGACTGATTCCTACACATCAAAAATGACTTATGGATCATTGTACTAAATTATCAAAACAATCTGAATCTGATTTATTATTCTTCAATATGTCACTTATTCTTTTTACTAAAATTAATGTAAATTTTAAATAAAGAGACACACTTCAAATTATACCGGTCACACCATGTGTCGAATTGAGGTGCAGTTTATTTCTACGCATCACAAATTAATCCTGGTTCATTATCCTAAAGTATAAAAATAATCAAAATGTGTTTTCTTGGTTTTAAGTATTTCACTTGTTCTTTTTACTAAAATAATGTCAATTTTAAATAAATAGACACACTTAGAATTATAACAGTCACACCGTGCATCGGATTGAGGTGTGAATGATTCTTACACATCAAAAAATGACTTATGTATCATTATATTAAGGTATCAAAACAATATGAATATTTTTTATTATTTTTGAGTATTTCAGTTGTCTTTTATACTAAAATTAATGTTAATTTTAAATAAAAAGAAGCACATGGAGTCTTACCAATCACATAATCTATCAGATTGAGGTGCGACTGATTTCTACACACCCCGAAGTTTCAAAAAAAATCACGACTGCTAATTTTTATATGGTTCTAATTAGATTTATTTCTAAAACTACCAACACTACATATTGACTCAATGTTCTTAGTTGAAAAACTTTTTTCAACTAAGAACATAAAATCAATATGCATTGTTGGAGTTTGAAAAAGAAAGGTAATGGAAAGCATAGTAATATTGGAAGAAAGGGACATTTAATCTCTTTTTTGTGGCTTGTTGCAGATATTTGAAAGAAAAATATGAATTCCCAAAATATATATGAAAAAAAAAACTAAATAAGTATTAGATAAAAATGATGATGAAATTAACTTACAAATTGTAACACCCCGAGATTTTATGAAATATATTCTTTTAATTTCATTAATGTCTTGTGTTGTACGCTACACCAAAAGGAGCTTGCACAACATGCATCCTTGACTTGCCTTGCATTGCATGCAATCACGACCTTCCTCGATAGCGTGTGTAGTACGCAATACCGAGTTTCACTAAACAACGATATGCTATAAAAATATTATTAAAACTAGCTGTTATGAATAGTAATAAAAACCTTTTAAAATTTTAGAAATTTTATCTCTCAAAATGGACTTCATTTTTTGATTCGGAGTATCAAATTTAGCCTAAGGTGAAATTTTGGTACTTTTCGGATAACTTTCATATTTTGATGAATAGTGAAAATTACTAAATTGTAATTAAAAACAACATTTTCAATCGAAATAATTAATAGTGATAAATTATTAATTTGAGTGGTTTTAAAGTATATTTAGAATATATTTTTACAATTTAATGCAATATTGGTCATTGGATGTAATTTCACATTTAAACCAGACATAAACAAGTGTCAATCTTTTGATAGTTATTATCTCTTAAAAACACGCTATTTGTTTTGACGATGGGATTTAATTTTTAAATTAATTAATGCAACTGATATGTTTTGAATTTGTTAAAATAGACATCATTTTTTAATTCATAATATCAAATATAGCTTAGGCCTAATTTTTGGTATTTTTCTGGAAACTTTCATTTTTTGATGAATAGTGAAACCACTAAGTGGTAGTTAAAAAAATGAATTTTTCATAAAACTTAATTTTACCGCTTCTGTGAGTGGAATTTCAAAAATCCGAGAGACACAGTTGATGTCAGTAAGTAAAATTTGGTTCAATGAGATGAAAATAATTTTTGGTGAATAGTAACTTTTTAGCTTTTTTTTTTACCACGGTTAAAAGTAAATAGGTTAATTAAGGGTAAAAATTATATTATTATTACCCTAAGACATTTACTAATTCTATTGGATAAGTGTAATTCGACCAAAAACAACCTTAGGAATAAAATATGACCATTTATGCCCACTTGGATTAGATTAGGACCTTTATTATTATTTAATTCAAAGAAGAGTTAAAAGAGTTAAAATCAAAGTTTATTTACTAAAACATTTTTAATATAGGGTTATACATAAGATAAATTCGATTGTAAATATTCATTAGAAAGATAATACGATTTCATACATAATGAGATTTTATTTATAATTTTTAGACATTAAATAATTTAATTTATTTATGACACAATGATGATGCAGTAATTACCATAATAGTGAACAATTAGAATAATTGATATTATAAATACCCAAATAAGTATAATTTGAGACTTTTTATGAATTAAACTTATTTTATAGGTTAATATGACATGTTGGGATTGATTTAATTAACTTTGGTCGAAGTAATCATTCTGTTACGAGTTTCACAAAAATCAACTATTGAATAGTGTCAAAATTGACATAAAATAGTTTTTAAAACAAATATTATATTATTGATTGTTATTTTATTCCTAAAAATATAAGGTTCGACCAAGATTCTTATATCATTATAGGTGTATCATTAATAGACCACTTGGGGGTCTCTTGGATGTATATGGTAAGTTTATTAACTATATAATATAAAAATACAAAGTGACATGGTAAATGTCAATCTAATTAACTAAGAGTTAAAAATAAAAGATAAGGTTAATATAATGACCTAAAATTGTCTAAATTCTATTGGATGAGAGGATTTCTACCCATACCCACCTTAGCTTCGAAATAACTCAATTTGGAGCTATTAAAAACCGAATATGACTTTATAATAAAATAATATTTTTAGTTATTCCAAAGGTGCCCCTCTCCTCCCTTATAAAAGGGAACCTCCTCCCTCTCTTCATCACACCACTTTGAGCCTTCAAGATCGGCCAAACCCTGCAAAATTATTTTCTACACTTCCCTAGAAACATCCTAGAGGTTCTGGTCTTCCTCAAAGACCAATTTTAATGCCCTAAAAGGAGATCTCAAAGAGGCGCTTCAAAGAAGAGGTAATGTCCGTTACCGATTCTTTCAACTTTATTTCTTCTTCCACTTCTTCTTATTAGGTTGTTTCATTATGAAGTAATAACATCAGTATCACTCATATACTGATGTGTTATTATAAGTATTAAACAACCCTATTTCACCATCTATCCATCCTATGGAAAACGAAATCACCGCGCGTGCGTACGTACGGAATACCGTCTCCACGCCGTGGTGAAATCTATTTTCCACCACCACCTTACTTGGATGGGTATAATGGTGTAAATAATAACTATATATGATTATTTTAAATTGATATTGATTATGAAATAGTATACATACACTCCAATACATTCCCACGATCATGAGAACGATATCATCACTCGTGCGTACGTACGGACTACCGTCTCCACGACGCGATGAGATTCATTCTCTACTTTAACCATTCATGAATGATTATAAAGTATATATAATAAGTAATCATGAAATATATGACATAATAATGATACTGTATTTATGTTTTTATATATGTATGTCATCTACTTAATTCCATTCAACTCAATAAGGAAACGAAAACAGCGTTCATGCGTACGTACGACCTACCGTCTCCTTGAACGGTGTACTTCTTTCCATTTACTGATTTATTATATATATGTATATTCTGAATATATATTATATATAAATCATGTTTTATATTCTGGAATTAAGTAATCATGATCTAAGTAATCATATGAATAATTACAAGTCAAAACATGAATGACAAATGAAATAATTTTACCCAAAATGCTCTTTAACATGGAATTTACAAAAGAACGGGTAATATAAAGTCATAAGTGAACCATATATGATATCATAACAATTAATATGATTCTGTAATAATTCAATAACATTATTTAAATCATTATACAGGAGTTTCAGACACTTACGATTCAAATCGGACCTAAGGTAAGGGATACATTTTCAATCTCATTTTTATCCGAGATTGCTTATATGTAAGTATTTACTGGGGTTACGTTTATCATCCATGACCATGTTTTCTAAAAATGCTTTCATAAAATGTTTACCATTCTTACATGGATATTTAAAGTCATTTTTACCCTTTATTTACTTTTTACCACATTGTATGAATGAAATCTTTCCTTTGGTTACCATATAAGGTACTTTTTGACTTTTCCGACAAAAGTACAAGGAGAATGTTATTTTTAACTTATACGGCATGAACGGATTTTTACAGTTTCATAACACCTCATTTTCAAGAAGCTTCCTCTACAAGATTTCATGATTATTTTTGAAAAAACCCTTATCTTTTAAAATTGCATGGAATTTTGTGAAAAGAAAATGATTTTAAAGAAGAAAGGATATTTTCCTCAAGAATTTATTTCAAGTGTTTTGTCAAAACTATTTTCCATCTAAGATGAAATTATTTCATATGTGTATGTTTCAAGTAAAATGTCTCTATGATTTAAATGGTTTCACTTTTCTTATGATGAAATGATATCAATTGTTTATGGATTATGTTATGATGGCATGATGTTTAAGAATCCCATTTTATTTCATGGGTTATGCTATGATGTATGATTTATGATTTTGTGGCACACGGAAGAATGATTTCATTATGAGATGGGTGGGACATATATCTCCCTCCAATGAATTGGGTAAATATTTATATCTCATGAGATAGACATGGCTGGAATGGCAGGTTAAACCGGTTCAGTAAAACGGGACTGAAACGAGGAGTGAACTCGATTCAGAAAGGGACTTTGTCCACTAAGATGGTCTTGGTAGAAATTCCTTGGCTACTATGGAAATCATTACATGTGATTAATGGATTCCACAATTACATTTTTTATTCCCATGATATTTTATCATGATTTATGTTCCATTATGATCTATGCCTTATGTACTTCCATGTTTTATGTCGTTGTTCAAGATTTTTAATGTTCATGTTTTTTTTAAGTTCAAATGTATATGGTATGTTTTATTTTATCCATGCTTACCCTTACTGAGAATTTGAGCTCACCCTTTTTATGTTTTCTTTTCCCCCAAGATTAAAAGAAAGATTTTAGGTAAGGAAACAAAAGTAGGAAGACCTTTATGGGAGATGTTGAAGATCTTTCACCACGATTAGAAGATTACGTTCCGAGTTTCCAAAGACACTAAACTATTACAATCCTTGTGTGTCTGTTATTGTTATGTATTAAGTATTCCGATAAAGTAATGTAATATCCATGTACGTCAAGCTTTGGGTCTCTACACAAATAGTAGATAAAATGAACGCAAAATTAATTCAATAAGTAGTAGAAATTCAAATTTTTCTGATGTTTTTATACATTCTTGACCCATTTCCTTGTTGTCATTATCTTAGTTGTAGCCTCAAAATCAATATATCATGAGTATGAGAAGCTTAGAACAAACCACCCCAAATGGAAAAAAAGAATCTACCTGTATAAGAAACAAAATTATTATATGGGTAATACTAAAACAAATATATTAACCATAAATATGAAATAATACATTAATTCTACTGATAATAATTATACTATGAAAACATTATGATTAACTCTATTATTGAGCATTGGAGGGAACTTGAAGGAAATTTATAAATATAAACATTGAAGGGGTGAAAAGGTTTTGAGGGAGAAGAAGTATGTGTAAGTTTTAATGTAGAAAGGCATGAAAGATGGAAAAAAATATTTTAAAATAAATGAACTCTATAAAGAATAATGAAAATTAAATTAACATTTTATTTTATAAATTTTTATAAAAATAGAGAAAGTATATCGTAACATTTCCTTTACATCTTCCCAAAAGGGTTTCCTTCATTATAGTCTATTCTTATATGGGATTGATAACATCATCATGTGCAGAAGACATTGTCTATGTGTGTAGTCAAATATTTAATTTAGATTTTTTTTAAATAGTAGAGAAAACATAATATTATGAGGAAAAACAGAGTATATTAAAAACCACTTTTACCTTCCTTAATGATATTTGTGTACATTTTTCCATCTGGTATGCTACCCATTTGTTTCTAAACAAATATATATCATCTTGTGAATATGATTTTTTTTATTAGTCATAGTAGTACTGGAAAAATATAAATACACAAAGGATTAATAAATATTTTAAATTAAATAGTAATTATCTTCGAAAATACCCCTTCGGGGATGCTAGTTATTTGATGGAATATTATTTCTCTTATAAATTTACAAAACTAATAACCATAACCTTTTCCATTTATTTGTTTCATACACTACAGAAACATTGATAAAAATAAGTAATTTTTTATATGTATTTTGATAGTGAAATATTATTATATATACCCTGATACTTGTCTAATTGTAGAACTTGTCAGGCTCCTTGTGTGCATTGGTTTTCCTCATGCGGTGATTTTCATGATATTTATACACTGCCATATCATAACATAATTGTCATTAAAACATAATATAAAATATATAACTTGAAGTTTAGTTTTAAAATGTTGGATTTAGTGTATTATAAATTAAAAAATGTCATCATGTGTGGTCATTTTGTTGGGTATCCATGTAGTGAATCCAGGAAATAAATCTTTGGATTATCCAAATTGATTGTAATGAGTATCTAATGTTTTCTAAAAAAAATGAATAAGTAATTAAAGAAATGAAAATATATTTTATATGATTAAATTGTAGAGTTTTACCCATGAAATACTGGTATTAATAAGAGTCTATCATCCAAAAGTTTTCTTTCAAAGAATTTGACCAGTTTTTTCATTGTTTCATTCATTTTTTTGAATCTATTTCTTTTTGTTCTGTATAAGTGACATGTGTACTAATAAGTCCAAATTTATTTTAATGGGGTAAATCTCTTCAATTGGTATTTATATATATACCAACACAAAATATGAAATGCATTTAGTCAATTTTAACAAAGTATATCATCTTTTGGATAAACAAATCATGAAAACATACCTCATGTATAAACTTACAAATAATCCTCCTAGTCATTAATAATTGAGGATTTCATTTAAATTATCAAGAGAAATGTATTATGTACCTTCCTATCCATATATTTTTTCTTCAAAATCAACTATGTGACTAGTGCCATTTTTTATCTTTATATCTGCGTGAATCTTCAATGTTAGTAAATGCCGATATTGAATGGGTGGGGTAAAGGTTCTTTTAGAATATCTTTTCAATCAGTTGGTTTATCCTTTAGATATTTTTGAGTCAACCATTCATTTCACCCCTTCCATTTGTCTGTCTGTAATGAAATTAATTAGTTCAGACCTTTTTTCATTAATTATTAAAATTGTATCATGAAAAATAATTGAAAATTAATACCTCCTTATCGACATGTGTTTTTACAATCTCTTAAGACCATGTGATGAATGTTCCAACAACTTTTTCGACCCTATAAATATCTTTTTCACCAAGTGGAATAGGTATCTCGGTGCTCAGCTCATGAGATATGATAATTTCTACTCTCACATGACATGTTGTAAGTAGTCTATTGTATAAAGTGTCTTATTTGATATTGAACACCGTAACACTCATTAAAAGGCGATGGGTGGGTATTGATAGATATAAATCACATTCATTTTCACCCTATATAATATAAATATAGAAAATGTATCATTTTATATTAGATTCACATTCTATAGAAACAATTATTAGAATATTGAATACCCCAACTAAGACAGCTCTTTGAGGGAAATGTCTTACCTCAAAGCTGATGGGGGTGGGGTGCGCAATGGTTGTTCTTGAGTTGTTTCTTCTTTTTGATTCCCCCATAATAGTTTCTAGCAACTCATTCAGCCATTGAAATTTTTCTTCAAGGGTAGATAATCTTGATTTAATCTCTTCCATTTATGTATATTTATCCTCCTATTGTTTTTTTCTCAAAATATGTTCAGGGTGACACCCAAAAATCTTCACCTATGACATGGACACACCTTTCTGGATGCTTTAAGGCCACCGATAGTAAATTTTCATCTGGAACGATTTTTGATGATTCTTATGTATAGGTCGGATAGAAAATATAGGAAAATAAGTAATCATTGTTATGTAATAGTGATTTAAATCAATTTTTTATTATGTCATACTTACACTTGATTCCCACACATTTTTTGTATTTTCATATATTAGTTTCCTATATTTATTTATGTTTTAATACTTCCATATCACATAGTGTGGGATGGAAGTGTCTTTGGATTTAGATTCATCAATATTTATATATATAGAGTAATATAATTATGTTGTTGTTTCATGTCACATAAAAGTATTATGATATATTTAAAATATATACCATTTTTTTCATGTGAAGAATACCCCATCCTTACTTTATAATTGGGATGTGTTGGTTTTTCTTCATGTTCCTTATTTTTAGAACTCAGTTGCTATTTCATAAATAAAAAATTCTCAATAAAATTGATAAATCCACATATTGTCAAACAATGTATTTCCAACCACAATGTAGCTAAAAATACATCTTCGCACGATGACTAGTAAAATAATCCTACACTTCTTGGCTTATTAGATGTTCATACATAAGTGGTGGGTGTGGTTTTATTTTCCCTTCACCATATTTAAGATGAAATCTCATTAGAATTGTGAGAAAGCCTCTATGAATACTTACAACAAGCATTAATAATTTTTTTGTGGGATTCATCTACTATTAATGCACTCTAAAAGAGATTATGAAAAGGAAGTAAATGTTTCAATATTTTATTTTTTAGTAAAATAATGAAATGGTATCATAATGTTACTATAATGTCTTCCCAAATGAGTATCTAAAGAATGGGAACAAAAAGGTGCCACAAATCTACATCAGTCGTCATGCGATTCGGAGTGATGAGCCCAATGTAACTAATGAACATGGAATTATTGGGGTTAACATCCTGGCCCCATCCATTCCATCCAACATTAAATTTGATGCCTTTTATTTTCGCCTTAATAATTTTTTCTAACACCACCACACTACAATGCTCCTATTTTTTCTAAACCATCGGTTCTTAGTCACTTACCATTTCATCAAATCCAAAATCATCAATATGTTGTTTCCATATATTGGTATAATCTTCATGTATATAAGCTAATTGTACCTCTATACTGGGAGTAACAATTGGATGAGAAACTTTTTGTTCCTTGGGGTTGAGAGCACCAACACGTGTAGAAAGTTGTTGTTCATCTACACTAGCAGTAGCAATAGGCTAAGAAACCCATTGTTCCTCGGGATTGGAAGCACCATCACATTCAAAATTCATTATCTATATAAGTGGTTTAACATTTAATTTAAATTTCATAAATGCTGTAGTAAATAGATAATAACATGAGGTAACGCAATGTATATTACAAAAAAAATATATAACATGATAATTGAAATCTCTTTTTTTAATGGTAGAAGATATTTTACCCCTCTATTGAGTATCCAAATACCTTCATTATGGTCTCCTTTGACATACAAAACCCCATATACATTGTGAACACTATGAAATTATTATGACATCCCAATGAAAGGGTTATCCTTGGTTGAATTTTCACCTGATCCTTAAGTGGTTTTGGTTGATAACAGAATATTTGAGAACTTTTGGTTTATGGGATCTGGAACATAAAATACGTGTACTGCCTGTGATTCCATTATAAGAAATTTTTCATTGTGCACTTCTTTACTAAAATCCACTTTCATGAATCGCAATTCATCTATTTTAACAACACTCATGTTATCAACCCACTTGCATTGAAAAATCAACACATGGAATATTGTATAATACAATTCCCATATTTGTTTGATGATTCCAATGTATGACATATTCATATAAATTGAATTTTTGTTCTTAGTAATAGAACCATGTATCACTTCATCCATAAGTGTAACTTTACTATTTTTCATGGTAATTCCTTCATCATGTTCATTTGTATAAAAGTTATAACCATTAATTCCATAACAATTGTAAGATAATACATATACACTTGGTCCTATGACTAGCCATCAAATTCATTCTAAAATCGAATCTATATTTTCATATAAATCTTTAAAAATAGTCTTGAAACTATCCTATAAATTGTTTATTATGTGTATTTGATATCCATATTTCATCATTTGATGGATTCAAATGCCTAAGAATTTATTTGTGGGTTTCAACATATGAGGAAACATCCAAACTATTATGAAAAATGTAAATGTGGGCATGCTCATAATCTATAATATTGATTGTGACAACATCTCTTCCAGAAATTCCTTCACCCACAATCCACCCAGTGTGCTGAGATTTTGGTAGACCAATGCTTTCCACACTGGACAGATAGTCTATATAGAATTTTATGACTTCCTCAATAATATATCACTCTTCAACACAACCCTATGCATGCCTTTAATTTTTCACATACCCTTTCAAAATATTCATATACCATTCAATGGGGTATATCCATCTATTGTGTACATGACCACATAGTTGAATCTCTCTCACCAAGTGAACCATTAATTGAACCATTATATCAAAGAATGTTGGCGGAAAGAACAATTTCAATTCACATAATATGACATAAATTTCCTTTTCCATGCTTAGAAATTTCACTAGGTATATAACTTTACTACATGTAGCTTTGTAAAAGAAATAGAGCTTGGTTATTGAATAAAGAACATTCTTGGGAAAATGTAATGTAAAGCTATAAGAATTAGATCTTGCATCAAAACATTATAGTCAAGTGATTTCATAATCTTTAACTTTGAATCAGTCATTGACATGATATTCTTGATATTAGATAAATACCCCTCTTGAAAATTTATATCATTCAAGAAGTTTAAAAAATAAAATCTCTTCTTCCCGGAAAGAGTGTAAGCATCTAGAGGAATAAAGACTCATTTTTCATCCTTCACTACCACCAACTCTTCCCATATTCCCATTTCAACCATGTCTAACCTAGCCTGAATTCCATACTTTTTTCTTGGTGTATTTAGAAATGTTCCAATTACACTATTACATACATTTTTTCAACATTCATAAGACCAATAAAATGTGTGACATACAGATAATTCTAGTATGGTAATTAATAAAAAAACTGATCTCTTTTTCCAATAGGATTTCATGTGGTTTTTCAAATACAGTTTACCAAAAGTTGTGTTCACATATTTTATTTTCTCAAATAGTTGATCGATTATTAGAAGAGATGGTGTTGTATGTTCTTCTGAAATTCCTTCAAATGATGTCATCCAAGATTGGTACTTACATCATTAGGGTAGAAATCTATTATTTCTTAGAAACACAGTCTTTGATAAATGTTTCAAACTAATTATTGTGTACCTTGTACACAAATGGGACACCCATTAGTTCCTTTAATTATATATCCTAACAAATTTCTATAAGCAGGAAAGTCATTTATCATCCCATACAATGCGGGTCTCAACATGAAATCTTTATTTTTTTTGTAAATATTATAAAATGTTACACCCAAATCCAATAATAATTTCAAATCTTCAATCAATGGATCCAAATAAACATCAATAACATTACCTTTTTTTTGGTCTTAATATAAGCATAGATAACATAATGTATTTCCATTTCATGCATAACCATGGTGGAAAGTTATAATTTACCAACATAACCAGCCATGTACTGTGAGTGATACTTTAAAAACAAAAAGGATTCACTCTATCTATAGATAATTCAAGAAGAAGGTTTCTCACCATGTTTCTAAATTCAGGATACTCATGATCAATTATCTTCCACTAAGTAGTATCTATCAGGTGACAAAGTTTCCCATCTCTATTTCCTGTATCTACACGACACATCAATTTCCTTGTAGTATCCTCACTTCTATATATGTTCTTAAACCTTGGAATGATTGGAAAGTTCCATACAACTTTTTTAGGACCCGATTCATCTTTCTTGTATAGAGAAGCACCACACATTGGTAATTCTTTAAGTGATTTTTGGTTCTTGTGAAATAGTATACTGTCATTTGGATAGACATGTATTCTTTTAGAGATCATACCCATCAAACGTAGAATTCATTTAGCGTCATATGTTCATCTAGGGAGCTCATTATTTTCTGGGAGCATATCATTCAAGAGAGAAAGTATTTCAGTAAAAATGGAGTCACTCCATCCATTGCCTGCTTTCAAATTATACATCTTCAGTACGGCTGACAATGCTTTGTATTTAGTGCAACCAAAATTCAATGGCATCTTTTCACAACTCTTTAACTTCTAATTTTTTTGGACAATCATGAAGTTCATCTTAAAATGTTATTGAAATTTCATCAATAAAATCATCATCATCATTCACACTTGTAATAACATCCTCGATGTGGTCTTTTTCATTGTCCACACTAGTAATTATATCAAATGATCCATAAAATGCAGTGTTATCCTAGTCACTAGCTACATTCACATTTTCCCCATGTATATTCCAATATTTATAACTTCAATAAATTCTGTGATAGGTCAAGTTTTCTTCCAACTCCTATGGAGTAGTTAGTCTTGAATAACAATAGTGTAAACACATAAAAAAGACCCTAGAAGGGTTATATGCATGATCTTTTGTAAACTTGATGAACTCTTTCAAACTATATTCATATTCTTTTACAATAATATTGGCATCCACCCATTCTCTATTCATATCCATCCAATTTGATTTGGTCATATTAGTATTTAAAAAAATAATTAAATACACAAAAAGGGGCCTTTCAAATAAGGGTAACCCAACATTTTAATGTTTCAAATAATTTCATCATGCTTTGATAAAAATGGGTAATTGAATTTAAGAAAAGAATTACTCTAATGGTGGTAGGTGTTATTCTCTCATTTCATCCACAATGTTCACTGGTACCTGGTATGCGATGAATACTGCTCAATGTAGTTCAGGCAACATAAGTGAATGTATAGAAGAGATGGGGGATGATTCTCAAACAACAAAATGCAATGATAGTTGTTCGAGAGATGAAGTTGATGAGGTCATGATGGATATCCTATGGGTTGGATGAGTCTTAGGAAACAAAGTAGGTTTAAGAGTTGCAATGGGGTTAAACATTAATTCACCTTTTGTGGGAGTGCGGTCATGATGGATATCATATGGCTTGGATAGAGTTAGTGACATTTTCTTACCATGGTGTTATTATCAATCTATATTATGTAGAAGGTAATATTCTGTGTATCTAGGAGGTCTCTGAAAGTTTATATGATCATATAAAGATAGATATCACCTTTTATGAGTAAACCATGGTCTACTAATGCAATTATAAAAAGAAATCAATTAAGTTCTCCCTTAGATACATTGTTGAACATGAAATAAAAAAAGAATCTAATTTTGAAACTCATTTAACACTTAATTAAAAGCATAAATCCAACTTATATATGTTATGATTTAAAACATAAAATATTGCATATGATAAAATAAATCTTAATTAGTCAAATGAATTTGTTATAAAAATAATAATCACATTACAAAATAATAAAAATATTAAAGTCTAATTTATAGAAATAAAATTTATAAAATTATAAAAGTATTAATCTATTAATAAATTGAAAAAACGTATATAAGTATAAAAGTATAAATTACAAATGTATATATATTTATATCAGTATATAAATTTATATAGGTATATAGATGTATAACATTATATATAATTTATAAAATAATATATATTTTAAATAAATATACATAATTTATAAATATATATAAATTTATAAAACTATATAAAAGTACATATATGTTATAAAAGTATACATAACTTATAGAAGTATATAATTTTACAAATTTATAAAAGTATAAAATTATAATATATAATAGTAAAATTTATGAAAGTATAAAAGTATAATAATTTATAAAAAATAAAAATATAATTGTATATGAATTTATAAATCTAAAAAACTATAAAATTATAAATAATTAATAAAATTTTATATTTAAACTATATATATAAATTTGATATAATATAAAATTTATAAAATTATATAAATTTATAAATGAATAAAACTATAAAATTATAAATATTTAATAAAAAATATTATTAAATTATATTAGTATAATACGATATACTATAAAATTTATAAAAGTATATAAATTTAAAAGCGTATAACACTATAAAATTATAAATTTTTAACAAAATTTTATATTTAAATTATATAAATATAATGAAAATGATTATTCGAAAAAATATTAATTATAAATTAAGTCACCTACATGAAAGATGCATCCTTTTATATCTTCATTTTTTTTTAAAAATGCACACTTTCTAGGAAAATCCACAAATATTTTCCAAAAATGTTACTCATAAAAATAGAAATATTCGTAAGCAGTCTAAATCTATTTATAAATAAATTTAAAATTGTTAAACTTATTTTTTCTAAAATTAAACATCTAATCCAACACCAAGAAGTGAAAGAGCTTGTCAAAGAAGAAGCTGGGCTTCTAAGGAAATATTTTCTGGAAGATATCATGGTCTAGACAGATCTCATAAAAACTGAATTATCCACCGAATATCATCACCAAAGTAGGGGCATGTAAAAGTTGTCAACGAGAGTCAAAGCCCCCCCCCCACTCTCTATCTATCTTTCCCTACCTTTATGGTTCAAAAATTATGATGAGTCCGCACAACAACTTCAGATAGGGGAAAGACAGAGTACATAGATCATTCCCAAATACTGAGAATGAAAAAGCATAATCATGAAGTGCATTAACACTCGATGAGGTGAAACATACCTTAGATTTGAAGAGGGTTTGGCAGTAGCTGTAGGGTTCAGTGGCATTGGAGGGAGCAGTCGACAGCAGTAGCAGCAGTGGTGGCAACGACACAGGTAGGCTTTGGTGATGACAGTGATAGGGTTCGACAGCTGTCGGGTTCGGCGATAGCAGCAGTCGGGCTACGCGAAAGCTTAAAGGTGTGAGAGAAGGAGACTCTATTAGAGTTATTTTTATAACATTAGGGAAGATTTTTATAAGTGATTTCAAAAAAGTGCTAATAAATAGTAGTTTTATCAACGCTAAAATAAAAACACACTGATAAAGATACTCATTTATCAATTCCCAAAAATCGATGATAAAACGCGTCATTATCCCCGCTAATAAATAAGATTATTATCAACGCTAAAAAAACACTGATAAAGATCTAATGTTAATAATTTATTTATATTATTATATATATTTATAAAATTATAATATATATATATATATATTCATTTATAATTAAAACTGTAAATAAATATTTATTTATTTATGAAGGAAGATCTAATCATTGATTTGGTAACCCAAATCCATGACTCCGTAAAATTTTATTAAAAATGTAAAGGAAATCATTCACACACACCGTGGACTGTAGACTCACATTATTGTAAGACTCAAAATCCAACAACATAAATGCCTAAAGGTCCAAAGCATGAATTTCATACGACCATGAAATCACTATCAGTGTCTCATACCACCAAAAACTCATTTTTTACAAAAACATCGCACCATTGGCATCTCGTACTACCGATAGTGTGTCATGACAGCCTAGCGCAACCACCCAAAATCGTCACAACCACATCATGAGGTCACCCCCATAGATAGTCAGTGTACCACAACACAAGATCATGGTCACCATCTCAAGCCACCATCCCTATCTCGGGGTCAACATCTCGACACCCCATGTTCTATGGTCGTCACTTTCACCATTTTTAGCCATCAATTGTGCACACCAGCTACGCCCACAAAAACATGACTCGAGGTAACAACCACCCTGAATTCCAAGGGATAGAATCCTATCACCAGAAATCCTGAATCTTGATGTCAACCCTGTACTCTGAGGTCGCTTCTAGGGATCAGTTGTAAACACTGGTGTGAGTAGGCCCGCTCGATACCGGTATTTCCGTCTCCCACTGACTGTTAGAAAAATAGGTTGGCAGAAAGAGAAGACGGATAGAACCTTGATGAGTGAATTAAATTCACTGTCTAAAAGGGTTTGATCCACCCCCACGTTGATGGTATAGGTTTCTTGGTGGAAGTATCCCTCGAGGATTTTACCAAGGTTTGGGAAAAATCAAACACTAATTTCCGATTACCCCGCTGCACTGATGTTGGGGGAACTCTGGAGAATTTCTTAAATTGAAATTAATTTTTTTTGTTTTATATATATATATATAATAAAACATTTAATAAATATATATTTAAAAAATACTTTAAAATCATTTTGAAAATATATATATATTATATTAATAGTCCAAATCCCAAAGCTCCCTTAAAAAGGAGATGAGCTATGGGATTCTATTTATACCTTTCAATGTGGGATTCCCTTTTTTAAAACACCTTATCAATCCAAGTGAGGAGTGTTTTGACCAATAAAAACACTCCTATTAATATTTTTTGAATAAAAATAAAACAATCCCCCACTTTTATTTATAAATATTAATTCTCCAGATCACAAGTGTGTCATTATACATTATAAAGGTATCTTTTAATTTAAATATCTACTTGGTATCAAAATATCAATGTTTATTAGATTTATAAGTTTTTGAAACATTAAAATTATTAACCTTTAAGATAAACCAGAGAAATTATACACATAATGAACTTTCATCCAACATATTTTTATTGGAACTTTTAAGGCCATGTTCTTATATCCTTTTCATGAACTCTCTAAGGAGAAAACCCATTAACTCCTGTAAGAAGCGGCACCACTTCTAAGTTCACATAGGCAAAATATTACAATGTGATTACTTTATTATAGCACATAAATCATTGAGTCTTAATATTTTGTTAGGATTTTAAAACTCAACCTCTTGTCATAACGAATGATATTGACACCAAAAATTGGGTTTATAATTGTGAATATCAACAATCATCTTCGTAACTTGTTTTTACCCATTAAACACTTTGATTAGGATCTACCTACAGAAATTGTTGGGTTTCTATTAGTGAAATGATTTATTCTATGGGATTTAACCCCATATCTTTATTAATTGTATGAATAACCTCTCTCAGCAGAGATTTTGTAAACGGATCTGCAAGGTTTTTACACGATGTCACATAAACAATTATTATGGTACCATCTTGTAACAATTGTCTCACATAATCGTGTCTCAAATTTATATATCTAGACTTTCCATTATACATGAAACTATATGCCCTTAATAATGTTGCTTCAATATCACAACTAATAAATATAGGAGGCATCGGACTAGGCCACAATCTAATATCCAATAATAGATTCCTAATCCATTCAACTTACTTTCCACATGCCGCTAAGGAGATAAACTCTGACTCCATGGTTGAATGTGAAATACATGTTTGTTTCTTGCTCGCCCAAGAAACAACACAACCTACAAGAGTAAACAACCATCTAGAAGTGGATTGTTTATCACCAATACTGGTAATCCAACTTTCATCGGTGTATCCTTCTAATACAGCCAGATAATCATTATAGTATAAACATAAATCTTTGGTCTTTTTTAAGTATCCAAAAATTCTTGTTATACATCTCCAATGATCCACACTAGGATTACTAGTATATCTACTCATTTTACATACCTCAAAAGCAATAGTAGGTCTAGTGCAATGCATCGCATACATTAAATAACCAATTACACCAGAATATTCAAGTTGTGCTATAGTTCTACCTGTATTTATTTAAATTTTAACACTAGAATCAAATGGAGTATTGAAATCCTTGAAACTGAGATGATTAAATTTATTTAACATTTTTTCTATGTAATGAGACTGAATTAAAGAATAACCCCCACTATGTTTTCTAACTTTAATGCCTAGAATAGTATCAACTATTCCAAGATCCTTCATTTTAAACATAAAAGATTTGTAATTCTTTGTCTCGATTTTACCAATCATATTGGTTCCAAAAATTAACATATCATCCATATATAAACACACAATAACTCCATATTATTTTGTAAACTTTGAATAAACACATTTATCTGCATTATTATGAGAAAAACCATTAGATAAAATAATAGAATCGAAATTCTCATACCATTGTTTCGGAGCTTGTTTAAGACCATAAAGAGATTTAACTAGTTTACATACCTTGTTTTCATAACCTTAAAAAAAACCCATTCAGTCGTTCCATGTAAATCTATTAATTTAACACTCCATTTAAAAAATCAGTTTTAACATCCATTTGATGAACATACAAATGATTAATTGAAGCTAAAGCAAATAATATCCTTATTGAAGTAATTTGTTCTACAACGACATATGTATTAATCAATCCCTTTTTTTGTCTAAAACATTTGGTAACCAATATATCTTTAAAATCTTGAATGTTACCATTGGAATCATATTTATTTCTGAATACCCATATACTACCAATAGGTTTTGAACCTCTTGGTAAATCCATAATAACCCAAGTATTATTACCTATAATAGAATCCATTTCATCATTAATTGATTCCTTCCAAAAAGAAACATATCTAGAAGACATGAAATATATATAAGTCTTTAGGTCATATTCTATAGTCAAAACCATAGGATACTTATTCAGAAGTTGATTATTTTTATCTCCTTTATCAAGAAAAATTATGGAACTAGGAGAAATAAAATCCAGATGTAGATGTTTCTCCTTCCTAATTCTTGTACTCCATTTATGTTCAACTCGAGAATCATCATAATTCTCTACTATTATATTTTAACTAGATGGAGTACGTGAGATAGGGATATGAGTAATAACTTCCTCCACATCATCTTTATAAAAATTATTTTCAAAAAACTCTACATCCCTTGATTCAACAATTATATTAGCTCTTAAATCCATAATTCTATATGCTTTTCTATTTTCTGCATATCCAAAAAAAACACCTTTAATTGCTCTAATACGGATGTTATTAATATTTTCATGACTTATTATATACTCCCTTTACTTATTTTATATGAAATGTGCATAATTTGTGTGAAATATTAATGTTTTAATACTAAGTATAATTTTTGGGCATTTTTAGAAGTAGTCTAATTGAGTCAGTTTAATATTTTATTTATAACTCTTAACCTACCGATTAAAATTGTGTGTTTCTTGTTTTTCAGGATTAATTATTCAATTTCTCACATATCATTAGAAGGAATCATTTTCCAATTCTGTCATTTGAAGGACCATATAGACCACATAAGAAGACCCAAATAATTTGTGATAAAACTGGACCATCCATGATGATTGAGTTACTGGTCTAAACACCAAAGTACAAATTTTATGAAACTATTCCATATGTTTTAGATTATCCAAATTAATCATTGATAAAAATTTTAAGTCCCAACTACAAGAAAAAGGGTCCCAAATAATTCCATGAATTCCAACCCACCATTCTGGACAGAAATTAAAATTCATACACTATTCATAACATGTCTCCTGATCTAGTCATCAAATCAATCTGAGAATTTTCAGTGTGAAATAGGAGATATGGGAGGCTGACTTTGTTGAATAAATCATTCATATTTGAAGGCATATTCCTATTCCAAAATCCATTCATATTTGGGCCATCGAAAAAGCGTGGATTGAAATTGACAGTTTAACTTTGTTTAATCAAACCGTCATAACTTTGGATCCATAGGTTTAAATGACTCCAAATTTTAAGATATATCAGAAAACATTATTATATACATCTTTTAAGAAGGAGATATCTCTATATTCAGATTTCTGTATGTCTAATTTATTGATCCAAGTGGAGGGACAGATTGGGAGTGCCAATAGTCCACATCCTTAGGCTATAAATACATTCCCCTCCTCTTCTTCAAAGGGGTTGGCATTTCAGAGCAAAGGGGGATAGGTTTGTATGACCAAGGCTCTTCCAAAGGCTTGGTAGTATCTTCCATACTCATGTTTTTACTTGATAAACCATTCCTCCCTATTTCCTTTCATTTACTTTTGTGTTGTACTTCATTTGTAATCGTGTAAGTGTTTGTGTTTTGTAATTCTATTTTAATGAAAGTTTCTTATTCAATATCTCTTATTCTCATACAACTTATATAGTTTCATATTAATGTTATTAAAATAGTTTAAATACATTTGAATCCATTTCCCATATTTTTATTCCTCATTCAATCGAAAGTCCGTTTTTAATTATCATCAATGTTCGTGTGTGTGTGTTCAACGCACCGCTCTTTTCATATCTCTTTCTTTTTCTTCTCTTATTAATTTATCATCATAATAATTATAACTAGATTATTAAACACCCAAATGGATGAGTAAATCTATTATTTGGGTGAGTAAAAGTTTTGGGATGTTAAGTGATTGAGAGTATTTGCTCGATGGATATTCTTTAATTTAACATTGTGTGTGTTGGACTTAACATGTCATGGATTAATGAATTGTTTTGTTTAACGTGTGGTTTACATGGATTATTGGAACCATAAATACACTACCATAAACAAGATCTAATTTATATTATATCCCTAAGTTAATTTAAGGCTTGGATTAAATCCTTAACACTTAGACATTCCAATCAACGTTATCTTGTGAAATAGGTGTTAATTTAAATGCAATATAAAGCAAAGCTCAAGGATATCACAAGCTTAACTCCCTAAAAATGAACTCACCCCAATCTTTATCAATTTATTAAATAAATTATAATCAATCAATAATTTCAATTAAGCTCTGCAAACAAACCCCCCTAATCAAAATACAATCAACTAAAAACAATCAACTATTTAAAAAGTATCATCACCGAGGATTTGACCCGAGTGTTGCTATACACATTAGCAGAGCATCAGAACTTTGACCGGTCAATAGGTGACAATTGACCGCATGTTTCAAGGACCAATTTTAGTTCTTTTAGGATCAGGAACTCTATAAAATGCAAAACACCTCCACACTTTGAAATAAGAAATATTAGGTCTTCTTCCTTTCTAAATTTCATAAGGAGATAACTTAGATTTTCTAGATGCAATCCTATTATGAATATGACATGCATCCAATAAAGCTTCACCCCATAAATTTAATGGTAACTTAGATTTATTAATCATACAATTTACCATTTCTACTAAAGTGCGATTTTTTCCTTTCAACTAATCCATTTTGCTAAGGTGTTTAAGGAGCAGTTCTTTGGTGAATTATACCATTTTCTTCGCAGTATTCATTAAACTCATTCATAAAATATTCACTACCTCTATCTGAGCGTAATATTTTATTCTTCTTGTCTAATTGGTTTTCAACTTCTTCTTTATACTTCTTAAACACATTAAAGGCTTCATCCTTTGTTTTAAGAAGATATATATGTAAATATCTACTGAAGTCATCAACAAAAGTAATAAAATATCTTTTCCTTCCACGAGTTAACAAACCATTTAATTCACAAATATCAGAATGCACTAAATACAATATATCAAAATTTCTTCCAAAACTATGAAAATGCTTCTTAACTATTTTCGATTTTATACATATTTCACATTTATTAAAAACTTTTTCAAAATTAGTCAAGTTTAACTTTTTCATTACTTTTAATGAATTAAAATTAACATGTGCTAAACGATCATGCCACAAATTAGAAGATTCAATCAAATAAGCAGAAGATTCAATAATATTATTAATAGACAGTTGATACATCCCATCACTTGAATACCCTTTTCCCACAAACATTCCTCCCTTCGACAAGATAACCATGTCAGATTTGAATGAAACCCGAAATCCCTTTTTACACAAAAGTTCAACTGAAAGTAAGTTCTTTCGAATTTCGAGAACATAAAACACATTGAGAAGGGTCAACTTCTTCCCAGAAGTAAAGTCAATCTCCATACTTCCTTGTCCACTAACATTGATGCGTGCATTATTTCCAAGGTGTACTTCCTTCATGATAGTACAATCGTTAAATGTTTTGAACATTGAACGATCCTTGCACACATGCACCACTGCTCCAGAATCTAGCCACCATCCCATCTTCATCGAAGTCATGTCGACTTCGGGTATCATAGCGACTAGATTTTCTTCAGTCCGCATATTTGCAGCGGGTTTGTCGACTTTCTTTCGATAACAACATTCCCTTGAAAAATGCCCTGGCTTTCCATAGATTAAGCAATCTCCTTTCTTCTTGAAAGGATTTCTTTTCTTCTTAAATAGTTGTCTCTTTTTATTGACATGTAAGGAAAAATTTTGTTGTTGCTTTCCCTCAACAATATTAACCTTGGTATCAAATTATGAAGTCATACCCACATCTCTCAACATGTATTATTCTTCAATACGAAGAAGTTTTTGCAATTGCTCCAAAGAAATATCATCACTTTTTATAATAAGTGACTTACCGAAATCTTTCCACATAAGAGGCAATTTAGCAATAATTGCACCCACTTGAAAAATTTCTAGTATATTGATCTTAAGGGAAAGGAGTATATTTACTATAACTTGAAGCTCGTGAATTTTCTCCAACATGAGCTTGTTACCAACTATCTTATAATTTACATACTTTGCAATAAGAAATTTATTGGTACCTTCTTCCCTCGCTTTATACTTGAATTCGAGTGCATCCCAAATCTCTCGAGCGGTCTTCATTTGGAAGAATTATTCATAAAGACGATTTGATAAGTATTGAGAATGTGTCCTCGACACAATATTTCATCATCTTCATGTTTCTTCTTCATTTCCCGAATGTTCTCAACTTGAGTCATGTCAACGGGTGGACCGTCGACATTTGAAATGGGCTCATCGGGTATGGGAGGAAGATTCGGTTCCAGAATGTATGCAATCTTCAACACTGTCAGAAGAAATTTCATCTTGTGTTACCACTGGGAAAAGTTGTTTCCATCAAAACGGTCAAGTTTGACCATATCTCAGTTCATTACTTTGAGAGATTCGGAATCCATCTTCAAGGTTCTGCCTTATAAACCCTTTTTATTATTAGAAAATAGGTTGGAAGAAAGAGAAGACGGATAGAACCTTGATGCGTGAATTGAATTCACTATCCAAAAGGGTTTCATCCACCCCCATGTTGATGGTTTAGGGTTCTTGGTGGAATTATCCCTCTATAATTTTCACTAGGGTTTGGGAAAAATCGAACACCAATTTCAGATTATCCCGCTGCACCGATGTTGGGAGAACTCTGGAGAATTTCTTAAATTGAAATTAATTTTTTTATTTTGTTTTGTTATATATATATATATATAACAAAACATTTACTAAATATATATTTAAAAAATACTTTAAAATCATTTTGACAAATATATATTTTATTAATAGTCAAAATCCCAAAACTCCCTTAAAATGGAGAAGAGCTATGAGATTCTATTTATACTTTTCAATGTGAGATTCCTTTTTTTAAAACACCTCATCAATCTAAGTGAGGAGTGTTTTGACCAATCAAAACACTCCTATTAATATTTTTTGAATAAAAACACTAACAACATCCCAGAAGTCACCCAGAATTTGTGGTCATCGTCGTCTCTAGTGAAGGAACCACCTGCCTGCCTCCCACTCCAGGTCATCGTCATTGTCTTTCTCGAAAACTAGCCGACTTCCATCCCTACAGAACACGTGCCACCGCCTGAAGACTCATGCTCCGCTAGGTTTTGAGGTTCATCCCACATCTTGGTGTTTCTAGATTTGAGATAAGATATGTTTTTTGAATATGAGATATCTTTTATCATATCACACAGATAAGGCTGCATGTGTATCTCATGGGGAGATATATCTTGTCTATTTAGATGAGATATGTGTTTGAATCTTTACATGGCAGATACATGGTGATTTGAAGATATATGATATAATATTTCATATCTTATCTATATTTGAAAAAGGAAACAGTGAAGCCTATATAAGGATAAGCTGCTGATGGCGAACAGAGGGAGATTCTCAAGATGTAGTCCACCGAGAGAAAGAAGGGGGGTACTGCATTGGCGGTAGCATGTGCGGCGTCTCGGTGTTCAATAGGTGCGAAGCAACAGTGACACAATTGATGATCAGGGTCACATATCGAAAGTCTTTTTGATCGCGGTGATCAGGTGACGCATCCCGATTGAAGATCGGCAGTACATTATGATGGTGAGATCATTCGAGTGTCGCAAGATGGTGCGAGGTTGACGCGTGTTCGGGTGAAGATCTTCGAGGTAGTGACATTTCGTCGACAGAAGGGTGAAGTTTTGTTACATATTGATCTTCTCATACATGGAGTCAGTGGTATGTTTATCAGAGAGAAGGCAGAGGCGTATCAGGGTGTGGTTTATGCTCTCTCATTTGCAATTCATGTCCGGTCATTGCTTGGATTATTGTATTCTCTGATTCATAGTTGATATTTTAAAAATTGCCCCATGGTTTTTTAATCCTCTGCATCAGAGGGTTTTTCGACGTTAAAAAATCCTGCGTGCTGATTTATTTATTCTGCATATATCGCTTCCATTTTTCGACGTTTCTCACAAATATTTTGGCAAGAAATTTTTGGTCTGGAATCGGGATTCTCCCCAATAAGTGGTATCAGAGGTGATGGTTTGGGCTTGCAATTTGTGGTGAGAATTGTTTGGAAGCTTCTAAGAGGATCGATGGCGCATGTGTAAGGCAGAATATGTTTTGGAAAGAAGGTTGAAGGAGGTGTTCCAGATCTTACACATAATTCTTTTCTTTAGAATGTGCGACTGGTGAAGAAAGAATTAAAATTTGAAGATTGGGGTGATGCGCTAGGTGATCGGGATTTTGAGCAGGGGGAGACAGTTTTTCTTACAGGTGCTCTATATTTTTTGGCGATCACGATTTTATGGTAACTAGATATTGTTGATTCTGGTATTGGCGGTGCAGACACAGGTATGATGAAGACTTCGGCGTTTAAGTTTCTTTTACAGGGGGAGCAGTTAGGTTTCTGCCAGAGTTGCAAAAGGGAGTCGTCATTTATCTGCAGAGGACGATGGTTGGTGCAATACCAACAAGTTTTTTGGTCCAACTAAGTTTGTTGGATGATATCTCCATTGACAGGATGAAGGGGGATATTTTTGAGGTTCAACCCACATCTTGGTGTTTCTAGATTTGAGATAAGATATGTTTTTTGAATATGAGATATCTTTTATCATATCACACAGATAAGGATACATGTGTATCTCATGGGGAGATATATCTTATCTATTTAGATGAGATATATGTTTGAATCTTAACATGAAATATACATGGTGATTTGGAGATATAAGATATAATATTTCATATCTTATCTATATTTGAAAAAGGAAACAGTGAAACCTATATAAGGAGAAGCTGCTGATGGAGAACAGAGGGAGCTGCCCAAGATGTAGTCCACCGAGAGCAAGAAGGGGGCTACCGCGTTGGCGGTAGCATGTGCGGCGTCTCGGTGTTCAACAGGTGCAGAGCGACAACGACACAATTAATGATCAGGGCCACGTGTCGAAAGTCTTCCTGATAGCGGTGATCAGGTGGTGCGTCCCGATTGAAGATCGACGATACATTATGATGGTGAGATCATTCGTGTGTCGCAAGCTAGTGCGAGGTTGACGCGTGTTCGGGTGAAGATCTCCAAGGTAGTGAAGTTTCATCGACAGAAGGGTGACGTTTTGTCACAGATTGATCTTCTGATACATGACGTCAGCAGTATGTTTATTAGAGAGAAGGCAGAGGCGTATCAGGGTGTGGTTTTCATACAGGTTTTCTACGCTCTCTTATTTGTAATTCAAGTTCGGGCATTGATTGGATTCTTGTATTCTCTGATTCATAGTGGATATTATGGGAATTTCCCCATGGTTTTTTAATCCTCCGCATCAGAGGGTTTTTCCACGTTAAAAAATCCAACGTGCGGATTTATTTATTCTTCATATATCTTTTTTTGACGTTTCTCACGAATATTTTTGGCAATCAATTTTAGGTCCGGAATCGAGATTCTCCCCAACACCAGTATCCCACATAAATCCTCCAACCGTCATAGATCTATCAGATATTGAGGAGATACCGTCCGGATCCCAGAACCACCACGCCCCACAAAGAAGCCTCTGTCGTCGCCACCACCAGAAACCCAAACCCGCCGTACCGCTAACCGGTCATCGCCTCCAATCAAACACAAAACCACCATAGGCACAACAGTTCGCGATGCCCAAAAGCAGTCGTAGCTGGTACACGGTCGGTCGGCCCGCGCCACACAAAGATTTCATTCCATGTCGGTAGCTAGGGTTTGGGAGGATCTCCCGCTTCCCTCCCATGGCGTCTAGATTTCATCACGTCGTCTCTTCATGTGAGGCGGTGCTTGCTCATGTAGCATCTGTGAGATCGGTGTTGCAGGTTTGCAGATATGGTGGATCCAGATAGCGGCAGAGTGGTTCTTGTTAAATGGTGGTGTGCGATCAGTGTGGATCTGGGACCAAGACAGCGGCGACGCGGTTCTTGTTCCACATCAGCGCACGTGTTGTTCTGGTGGAGCATGATTACAGCGGTGCGGTTCTTGTTCAGTGGTGGCATGCGTGTTGCAGATCTGGTGGAGCATGATAGAGACAGTGTGGTCCTCTGGTCAATGGTGGTGGGCGATTGGCAGTGTTGTGGATCTCCCCACAGTAGCATCTCACCATTTGGCGGAAGTGGAGACACTGTCTTTTAGGTTGGGATACTGTCATATGTCCGCATGTTGTGTTGATGTCTTCATTGAATCTACCTTATGTGTTCCTTGTAAGCGGTCGCTTCGATTCTCATCGATATGCGGGTGCCACTCTAGATCGGAACCTTGAGGATAAGGTGAAGTCGACTCCTGCTCCAATTGGTCCCAACAGTTTCACGCTTCTCAAAGGGTCAGCCAGTGGTATTCACAGGAGAGGTAGCAATGCCTATGTTACAGATGATCCCACAGGAGTCTCAGAGCGACTGAAACTCGGAGAATTCTCGATTCTTTTCCATCTTGTACTGCCTAAAGGCTTTGTGCCGTGGAAGGTTAGTGATCTTTTTTTGAAACTTTTGAGCATTTGGGGAGGCGTTTCTTCCGCTTTCTCTTCCCTTCGGCCGTGTCTAAAATAATAGTATGGGGCTTGGGTTCTATATCGCTCAAATCGGGATTTTCACACATCCATGAATGGGATCTCTCCTTCAACCCATTGGAGGTAGGCCGGTCTTTGGTTCAGGTATGGGTTTAAGTCTTCAGCTTGAATTGGATTCTTTGGCACCCCAAGATCCTTTATGACATTGTTTTATCCATTGGGATGCCTATTGAATTGGATAAAGAGATATAACTTTCAAGGTTTGGGCACTTTGCAAGGTTTCTAGTTGAAATTGTTTTGGATGATGTTTTAGTTGATTGTGTTTTTCTTTCCATTGAAGATGAAGAAATTGAATTGAGAATCAAATATGAAAAAATTCCAACTTTCTGTTTGAATTGTAAGAATAATGGACATGAGGTATTGAACTTCAGGAAGTTTCATGGTGTGTCTTCAGCTTCAAGAAGAGAAACTCGACAAGGTCCATCTATGGGGGAGGCTGGAAAGCAGAACACTCAAAATGAGTGTGCATATGGTCGGGATGGTCCTAATGATATTCCCACTACTGCTTGTCCTGGTGATGGGAAGATATCTGAACCTTGTCAAGTTGGAATTTGGTAGCCTATCAGATCATGGGCTAATATCATTGAGGGTCAAGATGCGGGTGAGCACTCTGCTGGGTCAGCTGATCTGGTTGTGACCCTCAGAGACCAGAATACGCAGCATTGTGAGGCTAGAGATTCTACTGAAAAGGTTTTGGAGGGTAGATCTGAGGTAACATCAATGGACAATTAGTCCATTGATGATGATGTCATTCAAGAGTCTGCTGATCATGATTTATATCAGGAGCGAATGCTTTTGGAGTGGTGCCACAAAGGGAAGAAAGTCGTTGTGGATGTAGACGGATTCCAACTGGTTTTTCATAGGAAATCTAAAACAACTGAGTCCCGTAAGGCTCCGTTGACGGTATCCCATTGTAAGACTGATCTCCCTATAGACCCTATTTCCAATATTGATTCCCCCAAAGTGGGTGGTCATTCTGATACTTCTTTGGAAAATATTTCTCTCACGTTTAAGGACACTCAATTGGAGGAAGAGCGTCTAAATCCTTATAATGTCATGCATTTTGTGATGGAGAAGGTAGTTGTTGTGAAAGAGGTACATCCAATCATGGATGTGGATGTTGGTAATCATGTGGAATGGAATTACCCCTCCAATTTCTATGATATTATAAAAATTGCTTATGATTCTTTTGGAAAGGCATCGAATGAGGAGTGTTTCATTGCACATAAGAAGAATATGAATGTGAATTTCCCATGAGGATAGGATGGTCAATGACTAATCGTCGGCATTGATAAAGAGGCGGCTGATTGGTTCTTTTTATAGTTGGAAGTCATATTTCTTCTGATGGAGCCGGCATTGTTCAGATGTAGTGACTATCTAGCAGTTCAAAAGCTTCTTGCAATCAACTTTGAGGATGGATTTCAGTCGAATCCAGAAATTTATAATTTTGGAGGAGCCCTCCATGTCATCATCTGAGTCCTCAGATAATGAGTCTGAGGGAGGGGTAGATATCCCCAAAATACGGGATCTAGGGGGCAGTCAAAGGAAGTGACTCTTTGTTTCTTTCTAGGCACGTGGTTCTATGTTTGTTTGTTTTGATCCCTTGTTGTAATTTTATATTTTCTTAATAAATATGGTGTCATGAGAATTCTATTATGACTGGGCTTTCTTGGTATATTTATATATATTTTCATATATATATATATATATAATTAATAGACCAGAATAATTCTAATCATGGATTTGGTAACCCAAATCCGTGACCGCATAAATTTTTATTAAAAAAGTAAAGGCATACAAAAACACACAACATAGCCAGAAGGCCCACATTTTTGCAAATCTCCAAAGCCAACATCAAAAGGCCCAAAATCCCAGAAACACTCGAATCGACAATATAACCATGATGAATTCCAACAACTGCCAACCATGAACAACTCACGCACCCGACCACAACAATAAGGCTGACCGAAGAAACTCCACCTGAGGACACCATCTTAAACGAAACACCGACAGTTTTAGACTATCAACAATGATCGCCTGAGGATGCCACTATGCCCTTCAACGTCATCACTCTCGCAATCATGCTCAACCCGATGCTCATAATTGGAGGTTTTGTTTTTCACATCATCAACGATAGTTGTCACTATCGGTATCCCATACCACTGACACCCCGTGGTACCCAAGAATGTCGCAACAGGCGACATCCCATACAACTGCCAGATGTCCCGCATCTGCCATCATTGTCATCACATAAAAACGTTTTCATGCAGCCCGCAGGCCCAACGCTTTCGGGTTTGGCCAATAATATGTAGCCTTACCCAAGGCCCAAACACACCTCTCGATCGTCACCAGACTATTAACTCCCAGATCACGGAACCGGTTCATCTCCAACCCAAGAAAAATGAACACTCCAACCTGTCTATCACTTGTCCCTGAGGTCATGCCGACAACTAGCTCATAGCTGCGTCCCGAGGAGATAGCCGTCACCATTCTCTAGCCGAGCCACGCGCCATCGCCTTTTCTATGGAACACCACACATCACCACTAGGATCTAGCATGTCTCCAAACAACCATGCCTCGAGGACATCGCCTCCATATCGGCTTTTACACCAACACCAATATTGGTCCCGTCACTGGCCCACAGTCATACCCACAAATGGTCAGCTTCCCTCTCCAAAGATCCCACATAACCCTGCCTTCCATCCGGCTCATCATCCATGGATTACGCTACAATCTGCCATCTGGGCCATTGAGAACCCAAAATGTTCGCGCAACAGACCTCCATCGTCACCTACACCAGAAAAGTGCCTCCATAGCGCCCAAGCACCGTTGAGAGCCAACAACCGAGTTTCGATCACCCTGCAACCCAAGGATCCAAAGATGACACCGACGCACACCATGCATCCCCAAATCCCCAGCTTCCGAACGTGATCCACACTGTTAGGTGTTCATCGCCGGCCCCCATGACTCACCACCACTGGGAACCCAAGCCTTCCTCACATGCTTCCATCACCAACCCCGTCGTTGAGGCGTGACTCTTGCCAATGGTTGTGCAAGATTTGGGTCCGCTGCCAACCTCACATCATCACCAACAACATAGCCGCTGTTGGGGATCCATATCCCTCACCTGCCTACGCTCCTCAAACCATCATCCTCAGAAATGAGGTACTTCAATAAATCTCCATCATAGTCATGATTTGTACCTGTTTCACAGTCAATCCTAGCCAAATGAATCCTTTTTCATGGACAAGAAAGGGAAAATAGATCCTTATGCCGTACATCATCTAAATGGATTCGATCATCCTCTCAAATGATTGGATTAAAGTGGTCCCCATAATAGGATAAAGATATAAGATCTCCCCTAGAAATAGAATCCATCTCAATAATTAATATTTTTATTATATATATTTATAAAATTATAAATATAATAAATATATTTATTATAATTTTAAAATTATTTAAATATATATATATTTATAATTATAACTATAAATAAATATTTATTTATTTATAATTACAAAATTATAATAAATATAAAATTATAATAAATATATTTATTATATATATGTCATTTTATAAATATATATAATAAAAATATTTATTATAATTTTATAAATATTTAAATATATATATATATATAATTAATTATAATTATAATTATAAATATTTGTATATAATTATAAATATTTGTATATATTTATAAATATCTATATATATTTTAGATATATTTATATAATTACATATATTTGTAAAATTATAAATATAATAAATATATTTATTATAATTTTATAATTAAAAATAAATATTTATTTAGTTTTTATTTTATTTTTTAACAGGTAAGGGGGAAGTCCCCCTTTTTTTATTGAAATGAAAGACCCTCTTGTTTATATGTGAAGAGGTACATAATCATATATAGGACCAGTGGACATTAAATCTTGATACAAAGCCCCATTGGACTTGCACACCAACTGTACCAGGCCCGCGGTTGGTCGCTTGCTCATCTCCCGTCATGGTACCCGCTTGTCCGAATAATCACAACCACCCCCTCCAACCATCTACTTCCCACCACCGCGCTCATTGACGTCAATGAAGGCCGAAACCCCCTCCAAGTGTCGTTTCCATCGCAGGTTGTGCTAACTACATCCTCTGTGTTGTCATCGCCGAAGGATGGAATCCACGACCATCCATAGCTATCGCGGATTTCGCCGACTGCCTCCCCTCTACAGTCACTGTTGAAGGCCAGTACCTCCGACTGTTCACACCCATTCACCTCCCTTTGTTGCAACCGGATGCCCACCCCTGCATATGCGGGAGAAAACCAACTGCCCCCGTCAGATTGGAGAAAATATTGAAGCAGTAGAGATTAGATCCCTAGCCACCTGATGTGGTGCCACAGACTGAGTACCACTCAGTTATGGTGGTGGCCACAAAAAGAATATTTATAATTATAAATAAATATATATTTATTTAAATTATTATAAAATTATAATTAATATATTTATTATATACAATTTTATAATTATAAATATAATAAATATATTTAATATAATTTTATAATTATTTAAATTAATATATATATTTATTTATAATTATAACTATAAATAAATAATTTGTGGTTATAATTATAAATAAATATACATTTATTTAAATAATTATAAAATTATAATAAATATATTTATTATATTGAGGGATGGAGGAACTAGAGAAGAGACCGCCTTTTGGTGATCGGGTTGCCTTTCATCTGCGCAATGTGAATATTCACACCTTTGACTCAGCTCTGTCTTCTTTACAATTGGGATCAACCTCATCAGTGCAGAAGTTAGGTTGCGATGTTGCTCATGAAGTATCTCAGGGTGTATTAGTGTGGAAGTTCGGTTGTGTTGCTATTATCGAAGTTTCTTGGGGTGGATCTCTGATGGACTAGAACCCTAAAGGCGTGGAATTAGCAAATTGGGTTGGGTCTATGGTGGATCTCAACCATGGTGGCGACGGGCGGGCGAATCCAGGTGGATCTCTGTCGATCCTAACCCTGGTGGCGAATCGGAAACGAAACCCCATGGTCGTTCTCTTGTCCCTGGTGATGAATTAGAACATGCCACTCAGGATGGATATGTTTCGGCAGATCTTAACCCCATTGGTCTCAGTTAACATGCCTTCTTTCTCTTCAAGTATGCAACTCATGGGGTGATTTGACGCAAGGGTAGCATAGCTCTTGTCAAAGCAGATTCAGATGCGATCATGGAATGACTGCTCCTTGGTAAGCACTCCATAATCACTCGAATTATTTTACCAAAAGGTTCCAAACCCTGGAAATTGGATGATCTATTTGTGTGAATTTCTGAAATTTGGGGTTTTGACAAGTGGAAATGCATTTCGACGGGCCAAGGTTTTTATCACCATATTTTCCCCATGGAAGATCTAAAGATGAAAGCGTGCAAGTATGGATTAGAATCCCTTAAACCAGGGGTGATGTATATGATAGAGTGGGATAATAATTTCAATCCAGAGGATATCAGCAAGTCCTATGTGGAATTATGGGTTAAAGTTTATGGTTTGAATTGGATATTGTAGCATCCAAGGATTTTATATGATATTGCACTTTCAATTGGTTTACCAATTAAACTTGATAAAGAAACATAATTATCTCGATATGGACATTTTTCTCGCTTTCTGGTGGAGGTGAATCTTGGATCTACACTTGTTGACATGGTCTTTCTTTACACCGACTTAGATGAATTTGCTTCAAAAATTGAATATGAGTGAATGCCAAAATTCTGTATGGAATTCAGAATGATTGGACATGACATCTCTACCTGTAAAAAAGCCTTGGTCTATGCGGTTTGTTCAGTGTGTGACCATGAGGAATCTACATGCTACAAGAAGGCCCGATCTAAGAAATGGAGGCAGGTTAGGCATCTTGGGAATGTGCAGATGCAGGGTGAAGCTTCCCTGCCTGTGCATAGAGCTGAACCCGGACAAGGGCTTGCTGGTGGAATTCATCATGCGGATGGGGTTGTTTCTACCCTAGATACCCCTAATTGTAGGTTACCTTTTATTGATGCCAAGGATGGTAAAATGAATGTTTCATCTCATGGTGGTACTCCTTCGTCCAAGCGGCCCTGAGCCGAAATAGCAACATAAGGAAGGGTTGGATGTTCTTCCGATAATGATGATTTAAATGATGTTGAGACCCAAATTCAAAGGGAGTTGGATGAGTAGTTATCTATGTAAAGATCTATACTCACTTCCAATAGAAAAGGAAAAGGCACATTGGTGGTTCCCTCTCCGCAACTGAAGTAAGCCGATTCTGCAGGTATATGTGACTCTACACACATGGTTGGTAAAAAATACAAGACTACTATAGTCGATGAAGAGGGATTTCAAATGGTTCTTCCTTGGAAATGCAATCTGATTTGGTGAAAGGTCAAGATGCTTCAGATGATCGCAAGCATCTGGATTGGAATTACCCTTCCAATTTTTCTGATCTCATGAATGATGCTTATGAACACTTTGCAAGGCATCATATGAGGAATGTCTTAGCATAAGAAAGAAGAATATTAATGTCACCTTTTTAGGAGACCAGGAAGGGGAATGACAAATTTAAGTCTTTAATAAGGAAGCACCCGATTGGTTTTTTTCTATAGTTGGAGGTGATATTTACGATGATGGAGATGGATGTGTTTGGATGTGACGACTATTTAGTAGTCCAGAAACTGCTTTCTATAAACGTTGAGGATGGATTTTTCTTGAATTTGGAGATGAATTTCTGAGACCTTTCTTGGAAATTTAGAATATTGGAGGAAGCTCATGAGTCATCATCTGATGAGGACAAAGACCCTTGCAAAATACATGATGAAGAGGTAGATATCAAAAGGGAAAGGGAAGATATCCTTGGAATATGGGTTTCAGGGGAGCCCATGGGAAGTGATTTGTGTTTCACTATTGGTTTGTGGTGTTCTGCTTATACCTCTATCTTTGTTTGCTTGTAATTTATTTTTCATTAATAAATTTTAGGACCGATCATGCTTGGGTCCTGAACGTTCCTGGTATATTTATTATATTCATAATTTTATAATTATATATAATAAATATATTTAATAAAATTTTATAATTATATAAATAAATAAATAAATAAATAAATATATTTATTTATTTATTTATCATTATAATTATAAATATTTGTATATATTTATAAATATTTGTATATATATATAATTATATATATTTATAAAATTTTAAATATAATAAATATATTTATTATAAATATATACTTATTTAAATATATATGTATTTATTTATAATTATAATTACACATAAATATATTTATAATTATTTGTATATTATTATAAATATATTTATATATATAAACTGGGGAATTTTAGGTACCGAGCGTGTCCGACCCTAAAAATTTATTAATTAAAATAAAAGTATAGAAAAGACAAAGTATGTGACACGTGAAGTGCCACCAATACATGAAAGTGGCCAATCACCACCCAAAAAAAAAGATTGTCCCTACACCCATTTAAATGGCACAAAGACTCACATTAGATGAACCAAAGGCCCAAATTCACTAGCACTGTTAGAACCAGTCATGATCTGAATGACAAATGTCAACCCCAAAGATATCATGAACCTCACCGCATCAATGAGGCACATCAACAACACTCCACCTAAGGTCATCATCTTGGATGCCAAATCATTTGTGTCGAGGTTGTCATTATTCCCTTCAGCATCATCGCTCATGCGATCGGGGTCGTCCCTGATGTTCGTCGTGGGAGGTGTCGATGTCAACACGTCATCAACGATAGATGCTTATTGTTGGCATCCCATTCCATCGAAAGCTCATGGTACTCAAGATCATCCCCCCCATCAGTGTTCTATACCATCGTAAGTCACCCCACAACGACTTTCCCATCAACATGTGAGAAATATATAACCAACATAAAAGGTAAAAACATCCAAAAAATAGCAAAAAATGGTCCAGAAAAATCAACACTCCTCCCAACAACTTCCACATGTAGATAGTCACCCAAAGTCAACACTCTGTCCGAGGTCATCCTCCACCCGAGGTCATCCCACTTGAGGAAAAAAATTTCAAGGTCATCCCCGAGATCAATGCCCTTATGCACGCTGTTTCTAGAAACACCCAAAGCAGCATCACCGTCAGGACCTCCGTCATCACTTCCCGTTGATGTATGTCCTTACCACATTCACTACCATCGATCAACAATGCCGACAGACACCTCAAGCACACTGAGAAGGACACATCAGATCTCATCCTAACCACCCATCATCAATGCTGCAAGAATCCCACAACCGCTATTCCCCATTATAAAAAGAGTTTCCATTGCATGCCATTATCAACAAGAATCCAAACAACCACCATAGACCATCGATGTTGCCTTCACCAGGATCCCACGGTGTCATCAGTCACCGACCAACAAGGAACTCCTTCCGTGCCAAAGATCGAGGCTCCCTGCAATTGAAACACTGACCCCAAGTGCTACCACCAACGTCCCATGCCAATCCTGATATAATTATAATTATAATTATAAGTAAATATATTTAAATATATATATAATTATAATTATAATTATAAATAAATACATTGAAAAAGTATTTATATATAATTAAAACTTTATAATTATAAATATAATAAATATATTTAATATTTAAATATATTTACTGTAATTTTATAAGTATTTATGAGAACATAATAATTTCATGGGTATAACATGAATGAATCATACCTAGTAAAGTATAGATCCTAAAAAATGACTCATCACATATATGGAAGACATGAATAATAAGGGTGCCAAGGTATAAATGAACATTAATGAGTTATGAATACATAACATATCCACACATCATCATAATATAAGCAATATTAACATTTGGAATATAGAAACCCACAATCATGTCCAAAAATAAACTTATGATCATATAACATCAATTACATTCACGCATCAATATATGAACATAAATAACAAAAATCATGTCCATGTTGCACACTTCTCACTCTAGGCCTTTGGGATTCATTTTGACCTTCGGGTTGCTGGGCCTTCGGGCCATGGCGCATTGGGTATTTGGGCCTCTGGACTTCCGGGTCATGTAAGGGTTACCTCTCAACCCTGTTTAAAAGAGGATTTTCTTTTTTCTAATAAAAGGGGTATCAATCCCAACTTGTTAAAAAATATATATTTATTGACCAAATTCATTAGAGACATATTTATTTAAATATATGTATATATATAATTATAATTATAAATAAACATATTTAAAAAGTATTTATATATATTCATAAATATATAATTATAAATATAATAAATATATTTATTATTTAATAAAATTATGATAATTTTATATTTATTTAAATATAATCTTATAAATAATTTATTTAAAGCATTATATATATATTTGAATTGTTAAAAAATATATATTAATATATACTATTTATATTAATTATAAAAATTATTTTTTTAATTAATGTATATAAATAAACATTATCTTTGAATAAAAATATGATAATTTTATATATAATAATAATAATAATTTATTAAAACCTTTATCAATTATAATAATAGAACTGAGAAATATGACCTTTATAAGCACTAAAAAAAGCATTGATAAAGGATATACCTTTATTTGTGATTTTTTAGCACAGATAATCACAACCTTTATCAGCGCTATTAGCTAGCTGATAAAGGTGAAGGTTTATCAACACTTTCTACTTAGCCCTGATAAAAATAGGTGCATTTCTTACTCGGATCCGTGCTAGTGATCCTACTATAGAGGATATATCATGCCCCTCATGAAGTTGGAGATCCCCCCAGTTGTCTTACCCTCCTCTATGATCTACTCTGTTCACCCCTGAAGAAGATGGTGTGCCTGCATTCCCCATGTTTAAACTTTAAATTTAAAAACCAATTTATCATTGATTAACTAATAATTAAAATAGTGATAATAATTGAAACAGGTCTGGGGTGAAGCCCCTTTTATTGAACAAAGTAAAACCCTTTTAACTAGGTTGAGGGGAACTCATTACATGACTCGTCGACCTAATGTACCAAAGACCAAATACATAGGTGTTAAACTCATTATTATATATTGGCCCACAAGAACCATGATGTGGTGATCCTAGGATACCCCTCATTTCCCTGATTACCGCACCTGCAATCCTCTTGTTTCATGGATGGCCTGCGAGTGTCGTGGCTCTTCTGCTCCCAGCTATATCACCTGAGCACTATGGCGTGGTGTTCTCCCTAACATAGTCTTGCTCAGAAACACATTGTTTTTCTCCTCAAAGCATTCCACCAAAATTTCCCTGTGTTTTGGTACTTTTCCCTATGTCACAGACTTCTCCCTGCATCATTGCCTTTACCCTTACACCGTGGTGTTGTCCGGTAATTCCCCCAAATTTTGGGCTGCCATGCTTTATACCATGGTTTATGCCAGATTGTGTGGGAGCCTTTACCACTTATCGAGGACCCTTACTAATAATAATTAGATATTATTAGAATTATTAATATAATACTAGAATAAATAATTATGTAAAGTTATAATAACATAAATAATTATATTAATAATATAATAATAAGTAAAAATACTAATAAAAATGTCAGTATTAAAAATGTATTTACTAATAATAATATATCATGTTAAATAATATATGATAATATTAATATAAACTAAAAATATTATTAAAAACTAATATTAAATTCTAATAAAAACAAAAATTTAAAAATAACTAAAATGATATGAAACTATGAAAAGAATCTAAAAGCATTGAAAAATGCTAAACTAATTTAAAAAGTTAAGTTATAAAATTATAAAAACTGTTTCTAGAATCTATGTTAATCAATGCACATGACATGCTGAACCCCAACTATATCAACCAACATGATCAAAATACCCAATAATATGTAGGGGCATTAGATGAAAATATAGTCGGGAGTGATTCAAAAATAAAGTACTACCGATCAATCACAAAATGTATGATCATGCACATCTCTGAAATGTCGCCTCATATGCATCTGGTTGAATGGGTCCAAAATGGGTGTTCTTCTAGGGCATCCATAACCTACCTCCACTAAGGGTCCCCAACACATCTAGTAACAGTATGTCAAAATATCTATATAAAATATACTTTTATTTTTATATCATAGCACCCATAATAGTGTCCACATCCACAATAATACCCAACAATATAAATACATCCTTTAATGTAATCATTTTCTCCCCCTGGGGTATATGAAATGTATGTGTCTCTGGTCTTAATCGCTCAACAAAAGTAGAAATAAGAATATTTTTAATGGGTATATACCCACAGGCGATCAGCCCATAGAAGCTATAATGACATAAATAAGAGATGATAAGATTCGACAGTCTCTCATGGTGAAAGTGGTGGGCCTTATAGACTTTCAATATATAATCTTCTCCACCATCCTGTAAATTCTAAGATATATGCTCACATTGTGCAGTAATAAGTGATGAATCCTTAGGGATTTGATATAGGTTTGTCAATTCCATCTATGTAAATGATTAAAAAAATGGTAAAAAAATAAATATTTTAAATAATATATATGTTAAGTAGAATAAAAATTAAGAAAATAAAATTCTTCTTCCAATAAACCATTATATATGGAAAATCAAAAAATTGTAATAATCAACTGAACTAAAAAATCATGTTTGGTGTAACGATGAACCCTCAATGTTATCCATTTGAGGAAAATATCTATGATTATACCCCTCCTCCCTACATCTACCACATCTCTACCACACCATTTTCTCTTGTTTCTAATCTATTCTAATTCTCATTCATATAGATTTTCGATGACCTTTTCCACACAACCATGGTAGATCTAGGACCATAATGGGAATTTGTAGAGGAGTATTAAATATTGTTACATCACAAATATTTCTCTACTCTACACTGTGGAAATCCCTTAAGGTATCTAGATTATACATCGAATCGACATAACTTCCCCATGATACATGAATATGGAGACATATTGTAAGTAAACATGAGAAAGACATCCTATAGTCTTGGAAGTAACAACATTCACAAGTCCATTTTTCTAGAAGAGTATTCTCCACATAACCACTAACACCAGTCAGTGGATCCTAACCATTTTCAACATTAACCCAGATCCTAGTCATATGAAAATGATGCACCTAGTATGACGTAACACATGTTTGAATCCCCCCAAACTTCTTTCTAAAAATTTTGGTGCATTGATGACCTTGGAATAATTCTTCTTCACATCCTCTTATTTTTCAAAAAATTATTTAACATATCAATAAAATGTTTGAGATACAATTCATGTGATTGGTAATTTTATGACCCCCTTGAATACATCATCGATGCATTCAACAATGATTATAGTCATGTGTTCATATCTCTTCCTTTCATAAAAATTTAAATGTAATTTCTTCTTTGAAACATGCATCATGTAATTATATACATCCTCATTCATTCCTCTAATTTATTCCAATATTTGAATGAAAACATATTTCCTTGGTTCGTATGTTGTAAAGGCATGGTAGACAAATTTAAACCACTATACAATGATATAAAAGTATTATAAGTACTGAATATGTAGAAGATGTGATCTAATATTTAATTACATATTGACATCATGAAATTTTATTTTTTACATTGCTTTAAATAAGTATCATTTAGTAACTATGGTAGGAATTGGGGGGAATCCAACTAACATCCTTAATATTCATTGATTCCTTGATAACATGATGATTGCCTAAAATAAGTCATATCACTTGCCTATCAGTGACATTAATACATGAGAAATATAGAAACCAACTACACGAGTCTATATTCTCCTTCTATACTATTACAAATTATAGTGTTAAAGGACATCTATTTCTATCCTAAGATGAGGAAATAAAGAGAAATATATTATACCTTCCATATAGGAAAGTGTATTCCCATTGTATAAATTGTTTATAGTGAGGTAAATCTCCCTATATAATTTCCAGTAAAGATTATTTACCTTTGTATCCAGTTTATCTTTGATAATGTCTTCAAAATGATAATCCATCTTTCCCAAAGTTTGGATTAACTCCTATATGGTTATCTTCCTTTAATTGAATACTCTTGTAAAAATTAGATATTTCTTGTTAATATAATCACTCTTCTCTTTATTTGTGTCCACTTAAATTGATATCTATTCCATCATGTACGCATCCTCTTCAAAAGCATGAATAATCAATGTATCCTCCAACATTTCTTCCTCAGAGTGTAGGGGAAGTTCCCAATACTTTACCCCTACCTCATCATCTACTTCCCCCTGTGTGTCTTCCATAAGATCCAATGGTTTATCTTATCTTTAATCCTCTTTAACTAATGGCCCATGAGGAAATATTAGAGACCCCTCTATAATCAAAGAGCCTCACTGTGTTTGAGAACAATATTCCATTATGTCACCCACCTACTCAAGATCTTGTTCCTTATAATCACCAACTTATTCCATTTAACTTCCACTCAATATGTTCATGATCATCTTCGAAACCTACTCATTATTAAAGGGATCACACTCCATCACCTTGGATCCAAATTTTTTGGCTAACCTTCTCTCAATTGGTTTAGTTAAGTAAGTGTAATCCTTACACCCTTTGGATTTCTTCATGTTTCTCACGATGCAACTCTCGAGATCCCTATTTTCTTTTTACCCCTTCTTCTTCATTGGGCTATGAAGTCCAATATCATGTCCTCCATTTTCATTGTTATATAATATTTGGCCATAGAACTCTCCCCAGCTCTACCCATGAGAAGCATCGCCCTATATTGGAGCTCTCTATCCGTATTAGACCTCTTTGATCATGACAGATGCCTTCAATTCCCAAACCTTCATAACGATTAATAAGATTAATATATCACATGTAATTTCTTGGATTTAGCATTCCCACTGCATTCACCCAACCTCCCAGTGCATCTGGAGAGACCTACTCTTGATTCTTATGTCCCTTTGTGGCCACTACCACATGTGAGGTACAATTTCTAAGTTGAGCATCTTCTACATAAGAAGAAGTATTTTCAATATTGATATCTTACTATAGAGGATCGTTTTCACATAACACCTCAATTAACCTGGACCCCGGAAGACCCTGCACTGTTGGATTATGATCATCCAAATCACTTCTCAATCGATCAATGATTTCCACCACCTTCGGAGTTTGAAAGTCTTGCCTCTTTCTAAATGGGAACAACACTTGTTTCATCCTTGATATTAAATTGATCCACATCAAGGGAACCCAAAGTCTATGACCCTAGTGACTATATATCTAAAGAATCAAGAACTTTATGATGATTCCTATGACCATGGTAGCATAAGGATAAATAGTGACCCAAATTTTTACTAGATGAGCAATAATATGTCCAAAATTCAAAGACAACATCTTTTTTTTGCATCAGAATTATTCCTCATCTATGATATAATTACACTCCACTGGTGGTATTGAAACATAAATTTCGATACATATACATGGTGATATCGGGTGACAAACAGAATCTGTCCTACTATCGAAGCACAAAAATCATCCAACCAGGTTCCCAATCATACGTATAATAGAGGGGTTTTGGAAGGGGAGTAGAAGTCCTAGAAACCTTACCCAAAATTCTATCATAGGAGCATAAAAATTCATATGGAAGTCATACAAACATCAAAATAAGTAGAAGGGGAACCCATTGCAAGTTCTAAAAGCTCTGGACCAGGAAAGAATCAAATCATCCTCTAAAGAAAATCAAATCATAATGTTTCATTATTAAAGAAGTTCATAATTTCTTGTTCCTGAAGACCCCAAGAACCGAAGGTACACCTATAAAAATAATCAATCGAGGTCTAGTACATTCTGAATCAAGCCACCAAGGTTATGTTCAGAATACCCAAAGCATCTGTGAACTCTGAAGTCGAGAGCGATAGCTATGGGAATCCATCATAAAGATCTGGAACCTTCATGATAATCATGATAACTAGGAAAGTCATAATAAATTCCAAGTTATAGAAAGGAATAAAGGGATGTAGAAGATCAGGAGAAGAAGGCATATGGGGAGATTCCCCCCTCTCTAATAGAGAGGAGGTAGGCAGATCCATAACTATCACTGCCTAGGGACTCCCAAAGGGGAAGAGTGCACAACTGATCCTGAACCAGATAGGCTGGTCATGAAATACTAGATATATACATACATTACATTTTAACATATAAGATAAAGCATGAACACATTGAGATAACATTATTAAAACTTCCATTATATCCCTAAAAATTTCAAATATTTCTTCTATAGGTTTCCCGGGGAAAGAAAAAAAATAATGGTGAGCTCATATGCTCAGTAAAGAGTAACATACAAGAAAATCTATCATAACATAAACATTTCATATGCGATATGAAATAAACAAATAAAAAAAATAAATCCATAATCAACTAAAACTTAGGGAATTATATAAAAATGATAATAAATAAATATATGGATATCAATAATCATTGATCACATATTGATAGAACACATAATTCCGGACATTAAAAAATATTTTCAAGGTCTTATTCCAAGACACTATAATGATACGAGAGATATATGATCGTACCACGATTCACTGTGTTATTTTCACCCATACACCATTGTATTAAACCGAATTTGTATTGTAAATTCCAAATATAATAACAAAATTCACTTCATGTTTGATTCAGTTATTTTATTTTTATCACTTTTAAAAAGGGAAATGTTACTTGTTTTGATAATATCATTGAAGGTGGAGGTGATTTGTAGGACCCACGATGAAGTCCAAACAATATGGACCAAACTGTGCAGTATATAAGCACACTAGTGGATTAATCTGCACACTGCTACTAGACCATGAATCTAAATGGGATGAAATTTTGTGGTCTGGTCAAAACTTTAATAGGCTACATTTCATCTCAAGGAACCCAATCCCGATTCATCTTCTATGGGGCTCATCCTAACTGATTTGTCCAATACACCGAATATGAACAATGTCAAAAGTGGTGTTCTGTAATATGTCAATATCTCAAGCTGTGGTTTTCCAAATGATTCCAAACTTTTAGTGGTGATATTAAAGTCACAGTGCTACAACTTTTCAGTTTTTTCAAAAGAGAGATTCGACTATCTAGTATCCAAAAACTATCCTTTAATTGGTTTATCAAAATCTAGGTTCCCAAAACCAATTCCCATTTTGGATATAAAAAGGCACCTTGGGAACCCCATTTGGGAGTTCGAACCAGAAGTGAAGCTCTACCATTTTGGAGTCTTGTAGGAGTCTCCACCTCATCCTTGAAGTTATAGAGGCCCCTATCCTCATAGGGGGATCAATAATGAAGAAGGATTTCCACCCGAGCTTCCTCCTCCTCCCGATGTCGAGCTAAACGGTGGGTGATCATTGCGAGGGAGCTACACACTTGATGAGGGAATTCCGTCACCATATATTATACTGATTTTGTTTATTTTTTGTGTGAATTATTTCACTTATGTTTAATCTTTATATGCTTCTTCTTTGAATGCGTTGAGTTGGTTTAATTAAGTGAAACATTTTTTATTTCAGTACTGATTGGATTAAGATTCAAGTGGGAATCTTGGGTTGTTCCGATTGGATAACAAAGGCATCCTATTTCTATCACACATATATGATATTTCAGTATGATTTGGTAGAACTCACTCTATACTTGAGATCCAAACCTTGAAAACATGATTGTTGGGTCAAAGGGTGGTTCTTTGTACATCTTTTAAGAGGAAAGAGGGCAACCAAGATCTTGGTTAACCCTCAACCAAAACATTACACTAAAACCTAATAATAAATTAAGAATGAGGAACTCTTCAAGTGCTGTATTAACTTAGAAATGATCAATTATTTATCTCATATTTTTCAAAATCCACTTTGTCTTTCAACTTTACAACTCTTTATGTTAAGTTACTTTCTTAAAATTGTTTACAAAATCACCCACTCTTTTGTTCTTCTTATTAAAAACACACACTAAAAACCTATCAATGATCCTCGAGATATGACCTAGGGTATACCCTATAATAAAAAATATTATTTAAATAACTATCAATTTGATGTGTAACAAAAACATGGTCAAATTTTGGCACCATTTCTGGGAAGCGCTTTGGTTTATTGTGCGTGTTTTTTATAAGATTTTTGTAAATTTTGTGAATATTTATTTTTTATCTTACATATATACCTATATTTTTTGTATTCTGATTATTTTCTTTTTTAGGTTTTGTGAATGACGCGTTCAACTCTAGGAAACCTACCACCTTTTGAACCAAAACCAGAGAGGATCTTATATCAGCAACACCGATACACACAAGAGAACCCTTCGAAGAAGGACATTCAAAACATAGACACTCTTCTTGATACTTCATCTTCTTCTTCTAGAACCCACATTAAAACTGAAATTAACATGAATAACATGTACGAAAACAATCAAACACTAAAATAACTAACCTTTACTAATGTTGATATCAAACCCACATATATTCAAATTTAATGTGAGGCACCAAACTTTGAACTAAAATCTGGTTTAATTCATTTATTACCAAGATTCCATGGACTTCCTGGAGAAGATCCACACAAGCATCTAAAATAATTTCATATTGTGTGTTCTACATTAAAACCTACAAATGTGGATGAAGAACAAGTAAAGTTAAGGGAATTCCCTTTTTCATTAGAAGATACATCAAAATGTTGGCTTTATTATGTTAATTCCCTAATAAGAGGCAGAGCATACATGAAACACCTTTTTCTTGAAAAATATTTCCCAGAATCTTGCACTGTAACTATATGAAAATAAATATGTGGTATATAAAAATCACAAGGGGAAACACTACATGAATATTGGGAATGCTTTAAAAGGATTTGTTCAAGTTTACCACACCACCAAATAAGCGAATAACTTTTAATTCAGTATTTTTATGAAGGTTTAATCCCTATTGATAGAAATATGATTGATGATGCTGTAGGTGGTGCACTAGTGGATAAGACCCCAATTGCTGCAAGAACCTTGATTGAGAACATGTCATAGAACACTCAACAATTTGGTACAAGGTCCATTGTACCCATTTGAGGTGTCCATGAGGTGCAAAGTATCAAATTTGAAAAGAAGGTGGACACAAAGTTTGAAGAGGTAAGTACCCTTCTAAGACAACTTTCTATTTTCCAAGGGAAATCCCAGTCTCCTACTCTCATCCATTGTGGTATATGTTCTTATGAAAATCAGTACTCTGACCAATGCCCCCAATTGAGAGAAACTTCTGAGTTTTGTAAGACAATCTTTCCAAGATGCCCCTATAACCAACCCTTTAGGCAAGAACTATACTATCCATAAAATCTTGGGTGGAAATACAACCAATATTATAAGAAAGGGAGGTATTCAAACCGACCTCAACAACCATGGAACCAATAGGGTCTGAGTAGTCATCTACCACCACCACCCAAAAATCTTCAACCACCCCAAAGGCCTTTCCAACAACCACCTCCAATACCTGATCCTGGACTAGAAGATATGATGAAAAAAATAGCTGCCAACAATCTCCAATTCCAGCAAACCACCCAGGAAGCCATACAAGACCTCAAAACCCAATTAGGCCAACTAGTTAACTCAGTGAGGGAACTTCAAAGTTACGAGTTGGGTAAACTACCTTCTCAGCTAGTAGTTTACCCTAGGGATAAGGGAAATGTTAGTGCCATCACCCTTAGGAGTGGAAAAAAACTTAAAAACCAAATGAATCCTCCATTAGAGTCATCCCCTAATGAGTAAACCTCCATCCCAACCATTGAAAATGTTCCAAATGTTGAAAAACCTTGTCTTGAGAGAATCCCTTCCAAAGGAAAGAGTGTGTATGTCAATGAGTCTACTAGCCAACCCATTCCTCTTCCATTTCCCCAGAGGGACACCCAACCTAGGAAACAAAAGGAAACTGAACTACATAAGGAAATATTGGAAAATTTCAAAAAAGTGCAGGTAAACATCCCCTTGATTGATGCTGTGAAACAAATTCCAAGATATGAATTTTTTTTGAAGGATATGTGTACACACCTAAGGAGAATTCGTGGAGATAAAAAGGTGAGCTTGGGGAGGAACATATCATCATTGATATATCCATCACTTCCCACCTAGTGCAACAATCCTAGGACATTCTCTATTCCATGCACCATAGGAGAGTATTCATTTTCCAATGCCATGCTTGATTTAGGTGCTTCTATAAATGTGATGCCTTAATCCATTTACTCTACATTGCAGGTTGGGGAACTGAAGCCCACTGGAATTGCTGTTCAACTGGCCAATCGGAGTACCGCACACCCTTCTGGTGTGTTATAGGATGTTCTTGTGAGGGTGAAAATTTTAATTTTTCCTGCTGATTTTTATGTGCTAAAAATGGAAGATGATAGGATGAATGGACATGCCCTAATTATATTGGGGATGCCCTTCTTGAAAACAGAAAAAACCATAATTAATGTCTATAATGGTACATTATCTATGGAATTTGGTGGTGAAATAATCCATTTTAATATCCTTGATGACATGAAGCACCCCTCAGAAGAACATTCCTCTATCTCTGTTAATTCAATAGATGTATTCCCTTCCCATGAAAATACTTCTTATCATTCCCCCAATCCCCTTTTCGAGTTTTCATCCTTGATTGAAATTCTTGTTAATGAATCATGCATTTATTGTTGTAGTGGTCTAGAAAAGTGCCATCCATTTTTATTAATTGATAATCTCTTGAAAACTGAGGATCCAATGACCATTGATGATACTGATAAGCTTGTAAAAGATCATTCCTCTATTGAGGATGATACCATTGAGCAGTTAGATGAGATCAGTGATCTCTCACTTGCACACACACTCCAATCAATCCAAAATCCACTTGAATTGGAACTGAAACAACTACCTCAAGATTTAAAATATTCATATATTGATAATGGAAACAAGTTTCCCGTCATCATATCTAGTTCACTCCCTCCTGAGAATGAATTGCGACTGCTTGAACTTTTGAGGGAGTATAAACAAGCATTGGGATGGAAACATTCTAACATCCCTGGTATTGGCCCATTAATTTTCACACATCATATTTTATTAAATGATGAGGCTAAACCAGTGAGGTAGGCACAACGTCGACTAAAGCCAAACCTCCTAAAAGTTGTGAAAAAGGAAGTAAAAAAATTATTGGTTGCTGGAATCATTTACCCAATATCTGAAAACCAATGGGTCAGTCCCATTCAAGTATTTCCTAAAAAAAATGGCCTTACAGTAATCAAAAATGAAAATAATGAATTGGTTCCAACTTGTGTGCAGAATAGTTGGCGTGTCTGTATAGACTATCGTCGACTAAACCAACACACTAGGAAGGATCATTCCCCTTTTTCATTCATTAACCAAATTCTAGAGAGGCTACCGAGTAAGTCCCACTACTATTTCCTTTATGGGTATTCTAGATACTTTCATATCCATATTACCCCAGAGGACCAGGAAAAGACGACCTTCACTTTCCCCTTTGGAACATTTTTATATAGGAGGATTCCATTTGTTATGTGCAATGCTCCAGGTAATTTCCAATGATGCATGGTTAGTATTTTTTCAGATTACTTGGAGAATTGCGTGGAAGTATACATGGATGATTTCACTATTTATCTCTCTTCTTTTGATGAATGTTTGAGTAGTCTTGCTTCAGTCCTACGTCACTGTATTGAAAATAATCTCATATTAAATTATGAGAAATTCCATTTCATGGTGCGAAAAGGTATAGTTTTGAGACATGTCATTTATGGGGATGAAATCCAAGTAGATAAATCAAAATTAGATGTCATTTCTTCCCTACCATTCCCAAAAAATGTATGGGATGTGCAGTATTTCCTATGTCATTCTAGATTTTACTGTCGTTTCATCCGTGACTTTAGTAAAATTGTACTCCCCCTCTCCCGATTACTCCAAAAAGAAAAAGAATTATTTTTTGATAATTAATTTGAGGAATCTTTTAATAAGTTAAAATGGAGTCTCACATCACACCTAGTAATCCAACCACCATGGTGGGATTTACCATTTGAGATCATGTGTGATGCCTCTAACTATGCAGCTGGGGCAATCTTATCACAAAGGGTCGATCAAGATCCACATGTCATTGCATATGTCTCACATATACTGGACCCTAACCAAGAAAACTACACCACAACTAAAAAAGAATTCCTTTCCATTGTGTTTTCCTTGGAGAAATTTAGGTCATATCTTTTGGGGTCTAAAGTCATTGTATTCTCAGACTATGCAGCACTCTGGTATCTCCTTAGGAAACCGGAAGCCAAACCATGTCTCATTCACTAGATGATCCTTCTTCAGGAATTCAATTTATAAATTAGAGATAAAAGAGGAGCAAAGAATGTGGTGGCTGATCATATTAGTAGGATTACCCCATCCTCAAACATTGACTCATCTCCCTATATTCCCATAAATGACATGTTTCCTGATGAGAAACTGTACCGAGTACAAGATGATATTCTTTGGTATGCTGAAATTGTAAATTATTTGGTAGCATCTTGCATTCCTACTAATTTCAACAAAAACCAGGACAACCTTCTAAAACATGAGTCTTGTTGGTACATTTGGGATGACCCTTACCTTTGGCGCACCTATAGTGATCAAGTCCTCAGGCATTATGTTCCCAATAGTGAGTTTTAGTCCGTCCTTAGGTTCTTCCACACTCTTCCTTGTTGGGGTCACTTTGGTACCCAATGAACTGCTCGCAAGGTCCTCGATTCTGGTATATTTTGTCCCAAATTGTTTTGGGATTCCCATGACTTCTGTAAATATTGTCCTTGCTTTCAAATAATGGAGAATGTATATAAAAGAGATGAGATTCCAAAAAAAACCTTCCTCTTCCATGAAATTTTTGATGTTTTGGGAATTGAATTTATGGGACCATTCCGCAATTCATTTGGTAACCTGTACATTCTATTAGTAGTGGATTATGTTTCAAAATGGGTAGAGGCACGATCTACAAGGACTGATGATTCTAGGTAATTTGTATAATTTTTGAGAACCCAAATATTCTGTATGTTTGGCTTACCTAGGTTCATCATCAGTGACTAGGGTTTTCATTTATACAACCGAACAATGAAATCTCTTTTGGGTTGGTATGGGGTCGGGCATAGAGTGTCTACTACATATCACCCATAGACCAATGGTCAAGATGATGTGTCAAATAGGGAGGTAAAACAGATTCTTGAAAAACAGTTCAACCCAATAGAAAAGATTGGAGTCTTAGACTCGATGATTCATTATGGGCTTACCATACTACTTTCAAAACCCCTCTTAGCATGTCACCATATCATCTAGTGTTTGGAAAGATTTGTCACCTCCTTGTTGAGATTGAGAACTGGGCTTATTGGGCCATCAAACAATGCGATTATAATCTTTCTGGTGTGGGTTCCCAAATGAAGTTGTAGATTCAAGAGCTGGAGGAAATAAGAAGAGATGCATATGAGAACTCTAGGATTTATATGGAGAGAACCAAGGCTGCCCATGAATATCTCATCCTTCATCATCAATTCCACATTGGGTATAAGGTCCTCCTCTACAATAAAAGGCTAAAGTTGCATCCATGTAAGCTTCGTTTTTGTTGGTTTGGACCATACACTATTACTAACGTCTCTCCATTTGGTGTTGTCCAGGTTCAAAATGAAGAAACCAAGCAAACCTTCACTGTCAATGGGCAGTGGCTAAATCACATCCATGAATCCATTTTGGAGTCCCCAATGGAGGAACTCCATGTTCAATAAGTAATATATGAGTGACACTCGCCAGGTTTTATCCTTCCTTCCCACATTCTATTCTATTATAGAGAGGACACTGCACAATTTAGGTGTGGGGGGATGGGTATATTCCTAGGTTAGTTAGGATTTTCATCATTTTTTTCTTCTCTTTTTAACCTTCTTTATGGTATTTTTACTTCCCCACTTATGGTCACAAAATCATGGAAATTATTGAAAATTCATGTTGAAATTTTATATTCCATGTTGATTTAACATTTGATGATAACCTAATGCTGTTATGGAATGAATGTTTGTTTGAATTTAACATCAGGAAGTGATTTTTTGTGAATTGGTTTTTTGTAAATGATATAAATAGTTGTATCTCTGTGAAACCTTTGAGATGACTGATGCCCCTTGTATGAGTAGTTTTTCGGAAAACTGTGGCACTACTATCTCCACACATTTTTGCATAAAACCACATAGTGTGGATATTTATTACTTAATATAAGTTAAATATATGTTAGGTTAATATTTTTCATCCTAAACTGATATTTCCATACATTCATTCCTTATACGATCTGTTTCATTACTGTATCAGATTGACCTATGTGTGTGTACTTGATATTCGACTATTGTACGCCCTAAAAAAAATAAAAAAAGATCAAAATCTGAAAAATTGGGTTGTGTCTTGGGAAGTTCAAAAAACACTCCTCCTCAACCTTTGATCTTATTATAACTATTACAATTAGTGTCATGAGGAGATCAAACAAGGGTTGAGAGATGAGTGTGAGATTTGTTCCAGATGAAACTTCTAAAAAAATATTAAATGAGGGGAGTGATGAAATGTGAAACACATGGGGATATCTAGGTTGGGAGATTATGTTTTGACTTCTGGGAATGCTTAAGTGAGTGGGTCTTGAAATATGATTTCAAAGGATGTAGGACATGTTCGGTGGAAAAAATCTTTTAAGCTGAAAAATATTAAAATAACCTATATTTATTGGATCGAAATTGGAAAGAATAGCATGGAATGATTTTCAAACACACACATGGAGAGTTAATGGCATGGTTGAATTTTTGAATTTCTTTCTCAATTTGGTTTCATGATTCTCTTAATTTCACTGTGATATGATTCATGAGATATCTTTTTCCATTTTTACTAGGAAGAACTCCTTGATATTGTTTGTGCATTGATCACATTACTTTAATGAATTAAAATTTCCTCATATGTTAAATATTCATGATGTTGGTAATATATACATGCATAATTTCTGAAAATGTAACTTTGCCCAGGAGTGCAAATGTTTAGGTGTGGGGGTGTGATCGTACCACGATTCACTGTGTTATTTTCACCCTTACACCATTGTGTTAAACTGAATTTGTATTGTAAATTACAAATATAATAACAAAATTCACTTCATGTTTGATTCAGTTATTTTATTCTTATCACTGTTAAAAAGGGAAATGTTACTTGTTTTGATAATATCATTGAAGGTGGAGGTAATTTGGAGGACCCATGATGAACTCCAAGAAATATGGGCCAAACTGCGCAGGATCCAAGCACACTAGTGGATTAATCCACACACTTATACTATACCGTGCATCCAAATAGAATGAACTTTTGTGGGATGGTCCGAAATTTAATAGGATACATTTCATCTCAAGGAACCCAATCCCGATTTATCTTCTAAGAGGCCCATCCAAACTGATCTGTCCAAGACACCGAATATACACAATGTCAAAAGTGGTATTCTGTAATATGTCAATATCTCGGGATGTGATTGTCCAAATGATGCCAAACTTTCGGTGGTGATAGTCAAGATATTTAGCTACAGCTTTTCAATTTTGTAAAAAGGGATATTCTACTATCTACTGGCCAAAAACTTTCCTGTAAGTGGTTTATAAAAATCTAGGTGCCCAAAACTACTTCCCATTTTGGCTATAAAAAGGCACCATGGGCACTCTATTTGGGAGTTCGAACCAGAAGTGAATCTCTTTTATTTTGGAGTCCTGAAGGATTCTACACCTTTTCCTTGAAGTTATGGAGGCCCCTATCCTCATAGGAGGATCAATAATTAAGGAGTTCCACCCGAGCTTCCTCCTCCTCCCGATGTCAAGCTAAACGGTGGGTGATCATTACGAGGGAGCTACACACTTGAAGAGGGAGTTACAACACATTTTATTCTACTAGTTTTGTTTAATTTTTGTGTGAATTATTTCAATTATGTGTAATATTTATATTCTTATTCTCTGAATTCATTTATTTTATTTAATTAAGTGAAACATTTCTCATCTCAGTACCGATTGGGTCGAGATTCATGTAGGAATCTTGGGTTGTTCTGATTGGACAACACAAGCATCCTATTTCTCTCACACATACACAAGATTTCAGTATGCTTTTGTAGACCTCACTCTATTCTTCAGATCCAAACCTTTACAACATGATTGTTGTGTCAAGGGGTGGTTCTTTGTGCATCATTTTAAGAGGAAAGTGGGGAACCATGATCTTGGTTAACCTTCAACCAAAGGATTACACTAAAACCTAATAATAAATTAAGAATGAGGAACTTTTCAAGTTATGCAGTAACTTATAAATGATCACTTATTTATATCATATTTTTCAAAATCCACTTTGTCTTTCAACTTTAAAACTCTTTACGTTAAGTTACTTTCTTAAAATTGTTTACAGAATCACCCCCTCTTTTGTTCTTCTTATTAAAAATACACACTCAAAACCTATCAATGCTTCTTGAGAGACGACCTAGGGTTTTCCCTAGACTAAAAAATCTTCTTTAAATAACTATCAATTTGACGTGTCATGACAACGCGATCAGTATACCCCAAAATTTAAGTTATTTGTCCTGAGACTTGTCGATACATTGAGGGTCTATATAATTCTAGTCCCTACACATCACTAGATTAAGTCTAATGCATTCTCCATAAGAGTTAACAAGACATTTAATACCATTCCGTGAGGAACCTTTGGCTAAATAAAAACATGGATCTATATGTAATGAAAAATAAAGAAAAAAACACTTACCTATTCAATGTAATAATGTGGATTCTTAGAACAACATCCCTTAATCAACTTTGAAGTTTTGGGGTATCTTCAAATTAATAGGAAGTGGCCTTATCAAAAAAAATATAGCTGTGAGGGAACATTAAATGTGTTGGGTTATCCATGAATGATATTAATTGGGTAAATAGTTTTTATTAGTAGGATAACAAGGTAATGGTTGGAAAAATCTTTCATCATGGTTCATAAATAGTTTTTAAATTTTGAAAAGAATATCCCTTAGGAGTGTATAAATAGGTGTGCAGTCTTATTCCCACTCATTGTGCATTAGAGTGATGATTGATTCAATGCTCAAGCAACCATTTTTAGGATGATTACCACTAGGTGAATCTATTCCACAACCTCTCCCACTCTCTAGTATCTAGATAGGGATTTTTTCTAGGAAACTACAGACATTTTTTACTTTTACCAATATTTAGGATGGTTTTCCACCATAGAAAATTTTGATTTTTACAATGGTTTTGGTAACTCAAGGATCAGACGAGTATGAGGTATGGATAAAAACATAGATATTTAAATCTATTAAAATTAATTAGGAATATGGTAACAATTCTTACATTGAAATTTATGAACCACATAAAAATAAATATATTGTGAATATAATATGATTCCTAAAGAATGAAAATTGAGACGGAAAAACCCACTTATGGATTTGGTAGGAATTCAATAAAAATCTATTTAAAGAGAGGGATTCAAATTGATCTTCAAATAACATGAATAAAATTCATTTCATTATATAAGCTCTCAAAAAGGTAGTATATACACCACATGATGTAAATTAGGTATATCATACAAAACATGTCTCAACGAGAGGGAGTTGAGACAAAAAACCCTTTCCCCTTGTCATAACTTCCACAAACAAAATTTAACCTCATGAATCAAAAGAATATATACCTTAATCACTTGATTTTTAACCTTATTAATATCCATTTTTATTTATACTCTTTATAAATAGTAATTCTCTATATTAATTCTACCTATTTTCCACATTGGGTATTTATTATTTTGATCGTTTGTACTAGTTTCATAATAGTGGTGTCCATATTCATTATTATTAAAAATTTAATCCTTACAAGGTTTTTAAAGTTATTTTTATGGATAATTTATTATAATTTATAATGTTTCAAATTTATTTAATGGGTGTTTTAGTCTTTATCCTTGAAGATGAAATTGATAACAAAAACATTTCGATGTTTCTTGACAATCAAAGTGTGTTTTCTTAATTAATGAATTAAATATTGATATAACATCTATAGAACCAAGAAAATTATTATTTAAAACTTTATATCATATTATACCACTAATTATGTTCCCATATCCATTCATGATATAAATTCATAGTATTGTTCAAGTAGGTGGTTAAACCGACCCAAACATGAGCATTCTCAGATTTAATGAATGATTATGCGGTGGTTTAGTTTTCACATTAGTATACCAGAAAAATAATGATATTATTTAGTGTTTATTAGTGTGAGGTATCAAAATTTTAAGGAATTATTAGAATAATATAACCTATATGAAGTTATTTTAAAGTATAAAGAAATCATTTTTTCTAATATAACACTCTTTTGGGTGTTTAAATTCACCATGGTTGTTTATTGATCATATTGTTAATAGGTTGTCTAATTTATCTTTATAAAACATTAATAATTTAATGACCTTCATATTTATCTATTAAACCTATTATCATTACTATCCATGTAAGACCGTGATGAAAATAATAGTGGAAACTGATCGTTCTATAGAGGTTGTAATTGAAGTGCCTGAAAGTCATCGTTAATTCCTCCATGTGTGAGTCAAATTAGAAATTTATAATGTCCCGAACCATTCTATATACAAAGGTGTAGTATAGAAGAAGTGTGGGGTTTTACCCATATAGAGAATGGAATGCAACGATGACAACTCTTAACTAAAGGTTGGGTCGGTCCAATTTTAGTTTCATTTTATTAAACTAATTGTGCAATTAAAATAAATGAATTTCAAAAGTGAAATAGAAGAGAGGGGAATCAGTTTCTAGGTGTGGTTTTTCTAAATAAATTAATTCCACCTTACTCATAAAATAATCATATTAAATAGCTGCATAACCAAATAGTTTCATTGATAAAAGAAATGTTCATTCCCTATCAAACTGCCCCAAAATACCAATTCATCGTGGTCAGATGAATCAAAATAACTAAAGTTCATTTAGTTTATATTTCTATATAAATAAGAGTAATTCAATTAAATCTTCATGAATAAATTATCTCAATCATATTGGGGTTCATTCATTATTGAAATCATTTGTTCAATGAATAGATGATGAATAAAATAGGCATGTAGGCACAACATGATACTATCTTATAATCATATCATTACGAGCAAAGATAAATCAAACTATGATGGTACGTACCCCCTTTGAACAATTCCTCTCTCCCCTATGGTTTTAGCCAACCCTCCTCGGGTGATCACCAATGACGATTAAACCCAAATCCATAGGAGAGAGATTGAGAACTAAAGAAAGAGACAAGAATAAAGAAAACAAAATGATTGGAATTAAAATATAAACAATTCAATGATTAAATCAAATAAAGGAAATAAAAACATAAATGAAACCTATATATGGTGGAATCCTACATAAGCTCCCAGTGGTTGCGCTTGCTCTCTCAGGTCTGGAGTGCTCTAGAATATCTTGGAAGGGAGGCCAAGGGTGGTATTTATAGGAATTTCTAGCAAAACCCACAACCCGTATCCAATTTAAGTTTTATCATATCTCCATCATCACAACATGTACTTGAGATACACGTCGTGTACTTCATATCTGAGTTTTTCTCTAGCACATTGAATCCGTGGAGTCTTCAGACACTGGTTTGACTCTAGTCATGTCGTGTACTGGAGTTACACGATGTGTACTTGTAGTTCACAGTGCATTCCGTCATCACGACTTTTCTAATACAGATCTGTTTCACATGATATGGACATGATGTGTACTCTCAGTACACGACGTGTAGTCATTTTTCTTCAATTTCCATCTCTTCTTCTCTCTCAAACATCCAGTGTCGTGCCGCTTCACCAACTTCCATGTTTTCCTTTATATTTATCCAAATGAAAATCCTATATAAGAATTTACAAAACATTAATATAAAGAACAAATATTATCTTAAATTAATTAATACGTGATGAATTCGTATGTAAACACACATCAAAATATGTATACAAAATAGAGATATCAAATACCCCACACTGAAATCTTTGCTCGTCCTCGAGAAAAACCTCAATATTAAATCACCAAGGATCCATACATCAATAAGGGAATTTTCAAATTATGAAAACAAGTTATAACTAAATATTATTAAAGAAAAAAACCTATACAATAAATAATCTCTAAAATCTTACCTCATTTATAAAGTGAAATTCACGACATTTTTCCCTTTTCACACACAGTTTTGAACTATTCATCAACACCCACGCCATTTATGATTTACCTCACCATTAATTTTTCCACTCATCACTCAAGGTAAAAATTCAATGGAGTTTTTCTCATTCCTAAAGTAAATCTTCCTAACTATATTCTTTCATTGAATCTACTTTCTCCACCATGTAAATACAAATATCACAATTAATAACAAGGTATTTAGAATATGGATCATATGACTCTGTGGCTGTGGGTAGGTTGATAAAATGTTGAAAATCAAGTAAGGATCAAGGAGGAGGATAAAATATGACATATAATTCATGATATTCAAAATAAAAGCTCAATGAAAGGATCCTCACAAAAATGTAATTCCATCTCACACCCCCCAAAGCATAGAGTGAAGGCTCATAAACAAAGTAATCATAATGAAAAATATCCCTCTCTTGTTGTTATTTTTTTTATTTTTTATTTTTTTTCGAAATTCATGCTTGGAATGAACCTCACATCTACCACTTAACCACATATGATAAACATCATCGGTAATGGTGATTTTTGATTCTCCCATTTCACAACCCTTTTTTTTTATTTTTATTTTTTCATTTTTTAACAAAAAGAGGGATATACATTGGAATGTAATGAATGTAAATATGAACCTTCCCCAAAATCCTATGAGAAAACTCTATAGTCCCCCCTCAATATATACCATACCATATACACCATAAAAAACCACTCCCCCACACCCATTCAATTGAATATCATGAAAAATAAAAAGAGTTGGGAAGGAAAGAAAATAATAGCTTGTAACATGGATTAATCTTAATAAGGCCATCCATGGTTTCTACGGGATAAAGGAGGATCAATATGTAGGTGGGTCTCCAGATAAAAGGGCTCATTAATAAAATCCCTCAATCATTTCAAAATTGAATTTGTATAGTCATAGCTTTGAAAAGATAACAATGCAAGTTCTAATTGGTTTACATTCCCCAAGTTTCACTCAAGAAATATTCTCAAAAAGATATGAAATATTAGGTACAGAATACTCTCAAGAATGGGAATAGAATATGAGTAAATCTGGTCATGGCATGAAAATCAATAATTAGATTACTCAATGAATGATTCAAGTAATTGACATCATGAAAATAAATCATATCAGTAATCATTTTCAAGAAACCCCAAATTAAAGTAAGAAATTGAGTTCCCAAATTTCCATTTATATCTTTTAATTTATGGTCATAATATTTCAAATTTTCCAACATGCCAATAATATTTCTCCTCGATGCTGATGTCTCCTAGATTAGTGAGTACAAGACAAAAATTCAAGCATTTTCGTTGGTGAATCTAATTCAATTCAGTTCATGCAACAATTCAATTCATTTTATTTCTCAAATAATGTGCTAGAAAAAACTAGGGGTGCAAATATATAAATAAGTATAAACAATAATCCACTTCTATTGATGCTTTTGGATGAGTCTCTTAGGTTCTGGCAGGCCAGGTACACAACATGTATTGTGATTACACGATGTGAAATGTCCCAATGTATAGATCTTAAGTTGCTTCATGCTTCTTCCTTCTAGGGACGTGAAATAAAAATAAACTATGAAATAATGTTCCATTTAAAATTTAAAATTTCCAGATCATTCAGGTAAAGAGACCAACCATAGGGAAATTTTTAAACTAAAAAATTAAAATAAATCTAAGTCCTAGAAAAATTTTATTTAAAATTTGGGTTTCTTCTAGGTAGCTGATCTTGTTTATGGTCGTTTATCTTGACCTTTTACCATTGTTAGAAAATTTAAACATGATACAAAGATAACCACCTTGGATTTTACCACATCCAATACTGCTGTGCATCTAGGGTTGTCTTTTGCTTCTTCCTCCAATGGTTCATCTTGGATAGTGGTGGGCTGTGATTTTAGTAAAAGTGTAATGAAGAAAATAAGAAATCAAAATCTAACCAGATTTTGAAGTTTGCATGCTCCACCACTGATTCTTCCTTTTCTTCCTCTGGTTTATATTTTAGAATGTCTTCTTCAATCATAGCCTCCGTATTCTCCTCTTCATATTGAAATTGTAGGAGGGGGTCCCATTCATCTTTAGTCTCAAGAATACTAATGGGTCGATGGATATTTTCTCATTTTCCTCTTCCTTTAATTTGTCTTCATCCCTCATAAATTCACCGAATTGTACCTCCTTAACCTCTTGATCATCCTTCTTTACCACTTATTATTCCTCTGATTCTATATATTTTATTACTTTGACATCCTCCTCTTCTTCCTCTTCAACCATCCAATCACAAATTTCCATCATTTTTCTTTCCTCTTCATCACATAGTTGAAAAAGAAATTATCTTTATTCTTCTTAGTATTTTTGTATGTATAGAGGTGATGCCTTAGGTTCCGAAACATCTTCCAAATCTATAGGATCATCATTTTCAATGTTTCTAACATAATCCATGAAATGTTCCTTGTTTTCTTTCTCAGATATTTCTTCCTTTGTTGTTTCTATAGTATTGAATTCCTTCATCTTTTGATCTTCTTCATCTTCAAACTAATCAATCCCTGCATTAGATTTTGAAGGTAAGTTGTACACTAATGAATTTAAATTTGAAATAAAATGAGAAAGGTGAGAAATCAAATATCATCTTTACTAATTTGGGCTTCATGGTCATCCATTAGCTTATCCAACATTGGAATGAATTTGGCGAGAAATGTGGAAAATCTGTCATCTGAATTCTACTTCTGAGTTTCTTGGGAGGAATAGTCTTTTTGAATGTTTTTCTCTTAAGGTTTCATTATTTCAACTGCTTGGACCTCTCCCGCATCGTGATTTTCATCATATTTAAAGAAACTTGTATATAAATTAGAAACTAATGGAAGAAAATTAATAAGAGAATGAAAATTTTAAATGATTTGAGAAAGGTGAGTAGTCAATTCTCTCTTCTTGTTGAGTTAAGCCTTATTATAGTCCATCATCTTTTCTATCACTTCAATGCACGGGGAGAGTAATCTGGTTAGACTTTATTTGGGATGTTTCTCTTGATTTTTTTTAATGTAGTAGTCATCATTAGTGTATTTATTGGATCAAAAAATGCCTTGGTATCTTTGATAATCAATATATTCTCTGTTGGGATAATATTAGGTGTCATTCCATAGTGGAGGTTGGAATTCATCATTCGAATAAGAATAATTCCGACTATTGTCTTGCTCTGTACACCCTTCTAAATTCAGTGCTTCCCATGTGGTCTGATACTTCAGATATTCTTTGAATTCTAATGGTGTAGTGGCATAATCTTGATTCATCTGAAAACTCATCCTTCACACCATGAAACACTACCAAAATTGTAATATACGATTAAAAACAATTGGCTAAAAAATTAAGTAAACTAAAATTAGTAAACAAAAATGGGATAATAAAATACTTTGACCTAAACAAGTTGTCTCGAGTTTTCTGCAATGATCCACTACTCCCTAGAAACAAATCCAAAATTTTACATGCCCAAAAGGCATCATTAATTCTTCTAGGTGTGAGTCAAATTAGAATTTTATAATGTCCCAAACCATACTATCTACAAAGGTGTAGTATATCAGAAGTGCAGGTTATTGCCCACAGAGAACAGGGAACACAATGATGACAACTCTTAACTAAAGGTTGGTTCAGTCCAATGATTTTATTAAAATAATCATACAATTAAAATAAATTAATTTCAAAAGTGAGATAGAAGATAGTGGAATTAGTTTCTAGGGGTGGTTTTTCTAAATAAATTAATTCCACCTTACTCGCAAAATAGTCATATTAAATACCTACGCAAGAAAACAATTTCATTAATAAAATAAATGTTCATTCCATATCAAACTACCCTAGAATCCCAATTCATCACTGTCAGATGAATCAAAATAACTAAAGTTCATTTAGTTCATATTTCTATATGAAGAAGAGTAATTCAATTCTATCATCATGAATAGATTATCTCAATCATGTTGGGGTTCATTCATTATTGAAATCACTTGGTCAATGAATCGATGACGAATAAAATAGGCATGTAGGCACAATATGATAATATCACATAATATTATCATTACAAGTAAATAAAATTGAACTATGATGGTACGCACCCCCTTTGACTAATTCTGCTCTCCCCTATGGGTTTAGCCAACCCTCCACAGGTGATCGCCAATGACGATTAAAACCAAATGCATAGGAGAGATATTGATAATGAAAGAAAGAGAAAATAATAAAGAATAAAAAATGATTGGAATTAAAATATAAATCATTAAATGATTACATCAAATAATGGAAAGAAAAATATGAATGAAACCTTTCTATGGTGGAATCCTGTGTAAGCTCCTGGTTGTCTCACTTGTTCCCTCAGGTTTAGAGTGCTCTGAAATATCTATGAAGGGTGGATGAGGGTGGTATTTATAGGCGTTTCTTCAAAAACCTGCATCATGCTTCATATTTAAGTTTTAGTGTCTCACCATCATCACGGCGTGTAATCGAGCTACACGTCGTGTACTTCAGATATGAGTTTTTCTTCACTGCGTTGAATCTGAAGAATCTTCGTACGATGGTTTGACTCTGGTCACATCATGTACTGGAGTTACATGACATGTACTTGTAGTTCAAAATGTGTTCCATAATCATTAATTGTCCAATAAAAATCTATTTCACATGATATGGTCAAGATGTGTACTCTCAGTACATGACTTGTAGTCATTTTTCTTTAGTTTCCAGCTTTGCTTCTCTCTCAAACATTTGGTTTCACGCCGCTTCGCTAATTTTCATGTTTTCCTTTCCATTACTCCAAATAAAAATCCTATATAAGAATTTAAAAAACATTAATATTGGGAAAAAATATTATATTAAATCAATTAATACACAATGAATTCGAATGTAAAAACACATCAAAATATGTATACAAAACAAAGATATTAGTAATCTACATGTATGCATGGATGGTGATTTCATTTTCTATAGAATAGGGGAAAGGAGTAATATGGATTATCATTTAATAATATAAAATATGTCATAAATTTAATACTTATATATTAAATTCGATATTATGATCAACCTTTTATGGTGTTTAAGTAAAATGAAACACATTACATCTTGAAGGAACTACTCTGCACAACACACGAATGCCAGTTTTGTTTTTCATAATAGAAAAAGGAAATTTTGTTAATAATTATAAAATCATTATAATAACATAAAAGTATACTAATTATACTTATTTTATAATTTTAATATGGTGTAATATTATTATGTGAAGAAGAAGCGCACATAAATAAATTGAAATGATAAAGGACCAGCTATAAATTTTTAACTCACTTCTTGGATTATCTCTTTTGAAAAGTTTGTTAGGAATTTGAGGGATGGTATTTTGAGAAGAATAAACCCACTGGAATTTGGATAGTAATTTTTAATAAAGGTTTGGGTAGATTTTTGGCCTAAATAAGTGGGTTTTGGTGTGAGGGTAATTGAGGATAAGAGTGCACTTTTATAAGTGAAAATGAATGAAATTTTTGTTAATACCCAAAAAAATTTAAACATGGGAAGTAAATATTAAGGAAAGTGTCTCAAAAATTGATTAATAATGGAGTGGAGGATATATAAGTTTCATAAAAAATATAAAATTCATTTTCACACAAGTTGTAATCATTTTTTCAACTCTTTACTATTAGATTTTCCACTATACCATTTTAAAATTTATCGTTGTAACTAATTTTTACCTTAGTAATTTATCCTTTATGACTAAAAATAAAATGTACCATTTTATATAATTTGTACCTACTAATTATTTTTTTTAAATATATTTAATAAGATTAAAATTATAAGATTTATATTAGTTAATTTTAATGTAGTAAATGTATATTGCATTAAAATAGTTTTAGTGAAATATGTGACATAACTTTTAAAATAATAAAAATAGGTTTATAATTTAAACATAATATTTTAAAATGTGTAATGTGAATTATAAAACATATATTACTTAAATATAAGGGATTTTAGTTTTATTTTATTCTTACATCCTAGATATGTCTTAAAAGTCACGATTTTAAAAAAAATTGTATTTTTACTGTTCACATTAAAATAATTTTTTTCAAAAAAACATAAAATTTAATATTAAGATAATATATTTAAGAAGAAATTAAAACATTAACATTATTTTTTAAAAATAAAATTCTAACATTCATAAACTATACTTTTAAATATACTCATGATTAAAATATCTTCTGAGTGCATGTTTTTTGATAGGTTAAGATATAGTGTTTACCTACTATAGTGGTCTCAAATATTACATGCTACCCCCTTAAATAATTTCATCCTCAAAATTTGGGTATATATAAGGTATTGAAAAAAATATTTATATTCATCCCTCATAGATTATTTAGCGTCCTAGGTTGTCTTTTCTGGTTTTTGATTTCTTTAAAGGACTTTCACTAATCTACTTGTCCAATTTTGAAATACTTCACCTCTACATTCAAGAATCAAGAAAAGATCTTCATTATATGACAAGTCAGGCTCTAATTCTATTCCCTTAGATGTGATCACATGTGTTGGATATAGCATGTATTTCTTCAGTAATGAAACACAGAAGATGTCATGTACTTTATAAAGTTTGGGAAATATATCCAATTGGCAATACATAGATCTAATTATTTCTAGTATTTCCAAAGACCCAATATACCTAAGTATTAACTTCCCTTTTCTCCAAATCTAACAACACAATTCCCTTGAAAAACCTTTAAGAATATATGATCCCCCACTAAATATTCCCATTCATTCCTTCAATTTCCATCATTAATATTTTTTTATACTCTATGATTCTTTAATATGATCCTAAATAGTCCATAATTTAAAACTCAACTTCTCTATAATCTCTGAGATAACTAGATTTATTTCTCTAACTTCTTACCATCAAGTTGGAGTATGACACCTATTCCCATACATTTCTTCATATGGTGAAATATCGATGCTCTAATGGAATCTATTTTTTTTATGAAAATTCCACCAAAGGTAGATACTAGTACCATATAACTTGGAGGTTAAGAGAAAATGATATCAGCATGTATTCTAAAGGATGTATAGTCCTTTTATATTTCCCACCAGTTTGGGGATGGTTGGTTGTACTTAAATTCATCATAGTGGATAGAGACCTTTGAAGACTCTTCCAAAATTTCAACGTGAACCAATGGTCATGATTAGATACAATTGATAAAGGTTACCCTTTAAGCCTTATTATTTCATTAATATACATCTGAGAAAGACTATCAAGGGGTAAATCTTCTCTTATTGTTAATAAATGAGAATACTTAGTAAGGTGATTGATAATGACCCTTATATCATCATTATTCCTTAGAGTCTTCAGAAGTCTAATGAAAAATTTTATTTTATAATATTTTTCTACTTTTATATAGGTATAAGTAGCAGTTTCATAGATCCATTAGGATATTTTATTTCAAATTTTACCAAATAGAATACTAATAATTTGGAAACATGGTCCATAATTTCCCACTTTATACAATCCCATCAAAAATATTATGTTAGATCCCAATACATATTTTTACTACTAGGGTGTATAGAGAAATTTGAGCCATGTGTTTTATCTAGTAATTACCTCTTTAAATTTAGTATGAATGGAACACATAACCTATTTCCAAACATCAAAATTCCATATTTATAGTTTAAATATTAAAATTTATCCTTACTTTATTCTTTAATTTTCCTTTGTAAGTACTCAGAATCCTGGCGGGACTTCTCTGTATTTTCTAGTAATCATTGTTTAACAATTGATTGGAAAAGTAATGATGAATAGCTTTTCCTAAATAGAACCATATCCATCTTAACTAATTCTGTGTATATAAGATCCCTGTTAATCCTCATCATGGTCATAATTCTATGGTCCCTCATACTCAATGCATTAGTTACCTTACTTTCCATCCCAATGTGGTAGTGTATTGAGAAATAATAGTCCTTGATTAGTTCCAACCATCTTCTTTGCCTCATATTGAGTTCATTCAAAGAGAATATAGACATCAAACTCTTGTGGTCTGTATATATATAACATTTTCACCATAGTGGCAGTTTCTTCATATTTTCAAATATAATATTATTGATTCCCAATCATGGTCATGATTTGGATAGTTTTTTATGGATTTTAAATTGTCATGATAAATAGTCAACCACCATATCATTCTATATAAGTTCATAGTCAAGTCCTTTCTTTAATTCATCACTATATATTATAAATCATTCCTTACCTGATGGTAAATTTAATATTTATTCATTAATTAGTCCCCAATTTAGTTATTCAAAACCTTCCACACTTTCCCTTGACCATATGAATTTAATCCTTTTACTTGTTAACTTGGTGAATGGGTTGGAAAACTTGGAAAAATCTTGAAAAAACATCCGATAATAAAGTATTAAACCCATGAAACTTTAGATCTTGGTTTTATTCATTAGTGTAGGCTATTATTTGAAAACCTTTGTCTTTTAAGGGTTAAAAAATATTCTATCATTAGAGACAATATGTCTAATAATATAATATTCATTGATATACTTTTTCAAATAGATAAAAAACTTAACAAGTTTTAACTAATCAATAAATCCAATATGTAACACCAAAGTTTGGATGAACTCCTCTATGGTTATCTTCCTTTAATTGAAGACTCTTGTAAAAATTAGATATTTCTTTTTAATCCAATCACTCTTCTCCTTATTTGTTTTTACTTGAATTGATATCTATTCCATCATGTACACATCCTCTTGAGAAGCATGAATAATCAAGGTATCTTCCAACATTTCTTCCTCGAAGTATAGGAGAAGTTCCCAATACTTTACCCCTACCTCATCATATGCTTACCCCTGTGTGTCCTCCATAAGCTTTAATGGTGTATCTTCACTTGAAGCCTCCTTAACTAATGGTACCTGAAAAAATATTAGAGCATCATCTATAATCATAGAGCCTTAGTGTGTTTGAGAAAAATCTTCCATCATGTCACCCACATACTCAAGATCTTGTTCTTTATAATCACCACCTTATTCCATTTCACCTCCAGTCAATATGTTCAAGCTCATCTTAGAAACCTACTCATTATTAGAGGGATCAAACTTGATCACCTTGGATCCAATTTTTTTGGCCAACATTCTCTCAATTGGTTTAGTTAAGTAAGTGTAATCCTTACAACCTTTGGAGTTCTTCCTATTTTTGATGATGCATCTCTCAAGATCCCTATTTTATTTTTACCCCTTCTTCCTCATTGGGCAGTGAAGACAAATATCATGTCCTCTATTGTCATTGTCATATGATATTTGTCCATAAAACTCTCCCCAGCTCTACCCTTGAGAAGCATCACCCTATGTTGGAGCTCTCTACCTGTATTAGACCTCATTGATCGTGACAAAGGCCTTCAATTCCCAAACCTTCATAAAAATTAATAAGATTAATATATCACATTTCCTTTCTTGGATTTGGCATTCCCACTGCATTCACCCAACCCCCTAGTGCATATGAAGAGACCTACTCTTGATTATCATGTCCCTTGGTGGCCACTACCACATGTGAGGTACAATTTATAAGTCGAGCATCTTCAACATAGGAAGAAGTAATTTAAATATTGATCTCTTGTTATAGAGGATCGGTTGCACATAACACCTCAATTAACCTGGAACCTGGAAGACCTTGCACCGTTGGATTATGATCATCCAAATCACTTCTCAACCGATCAATGATTTCCACCACCTTTGGATTTTAATAGTCTTTCCTCTTTCTGAATAGGAACAACACTTGTTTCATCCTTGATATTAAATTGATCTACATAAAGGGAACCCAAAGTCTCTGACCCTAGTGACTATATAGCTAAATAATCAAGAAATGTATGATGATTCCTAGGACCATAGTGGCATGAGGATAATTGGTGACCAAAATTTTTACTAGATGAGAAATAATCAGTCCAAAATTCGAAGACAACCTCTTTTTTGCCTCAAAATTATTCCTCATATATGATCCAATTCTAATATACTAGTGGTATTGAAAAATCAACTTTGATACATATACACCATTATATCAGGTGACAAATAGAATTTGTCCTACTGTCGGAGCACAAAAATCATCCAACCAGGTTCTAAATTAGACATATAATAGAGGGGTTTTGGAAGGAGAGTAGAATTTCTAGAAACCTTACCCATAGTTCCATCATAGGAGCATGAAAATTCATATGGAAGTAATAAAAACATCAAAATAAGTAGAAGGGGAACCCATTAAAAGTTCTCAAAGCTCTAGAAAAATAAACAATCAAATCATCCTCTGTAGAAAATCGAATCATAATTTGTCATTTGTTAAGAAGTTCACCACTGCCCGATCCTAAAGACCCCAAGAACCGAAGGCACAACTATAAAAAGAATCAACTGAGGTCTAGTACATTCTGAATCAAGCCACCAAGGTTATGTTTAGAAAACCAAAAGCCTCTTTGAACTACGAAGTTGAGAGCGCTAGCTGTGGAAAGCCATCATAAAGATTTGGAACCTTTATGATAATCGTGATAGCTAGGAGAGTCATAATAAATTCCAGGTTATAGAAAGGAATAAGGGGATGCAGAAGAGCAAGAGAAGAAGGCGTATGGGGAGCTTCCCCCTCTCCAATAGAGAGGAGGGAGGCAGATCCATCACCATCGCCACCTAGGTAATCCCAAAGGGGAAGAGTGCACAACTGATCCTGAACCAGATAGGTTGGTCATGAAATACTAGATATATACATACATTACATTTTAACATATAAGATAAATCATGAACACATTAAGATAACATTATTAAAACTTCCATTATATCCCTAAAAATTACAAATATTTCTTCTATAGGTTTCTTTAGGAAAGAAAAAAAATAATGGTGAACTCATATGCTCAGTAAATAGTAAAATACAAAAATATATATCATAACATAAACATGTGATATGTGGTATGGAATAAACAAATAAAAACATAAATCCATAATCAAATAAAACTTAGGAAATTATATAAACATGATAATAAATAAATATATGGATATTAATAATCATTGATCACATATTGATAGAACACATTATGTCAGACATCAAAAATTATTTTCAAGGCCTTATTCCAAGACACTATACTGATACAGGGAGAGGTATACACCAGAACCTAAGTTATTTGTCATGGGACTTGTCGATGTATCAAGGGGATATATAATTCTGATCCCTACACATCCCTAGATTAAGTCTAATACATTATCCATAAGAGTCAAAAAAACATTTAATACCATTATGTAAGGAACCTTTGGCTAAATAAAAACATGGATCTCTATATAATGAAAAATAAGGAAAAAAACTTCCCTATTCAATATAATAATTTGGATTCTTAGGATAACATCCCTCAATAAACTTAGAAGTTGCGAGGTATCTTCAAAGTAATAGGATGTGGCCTTATCAAATAAATATAGCTGTGAGGGTACTTTAAATGTGTTGTGTTATCCATGGAAGATAGTAATTGGGTTTAATAGTTTTTATCGGTAGGATAACAAGGTAATGGTTGGAAAAATATTTCATCATGGTTCATAAATAGTGTGGAAATATTCCAAAGAATATTCCCTAGGAGTATATAAATAGGTGTTCAGTCTTATTACCACTCATTGTGTATTAGAGTGATGATTGATTCAATGATCAAGCAACCATTTCTAGGATGATTACCACTAGGTGAATATATTCCACAACCTCATACACTCTTTAGTATCTAGATATGGATTTGTTTCTAGGAAACTAAAAACATTTTTTTACTTTTACCAATATTTAGGATGGTTTTCCAACATAGAAAATATTGAGTTTTACAATGGTTTTGGTAACTCATGGATTAGAAGAATATGAGGTAGGGATAAAAACATATACTTTTAAATCTATTAAAATTAATTAGGAATATGGTAAAAATTCTTACATGGAAATTTATGACCCACATAAATAGAAATATATTATGAATATAATATGCTTCTTAAAGAATGAAAATTGAGACAGAAAACCCCACTTATAGATTGGGTAGGAATTAAATCAAAATCTATTTAAAGAGTCAGATTCAAATTGATCTTAAAATAACATGAATAAAATTCATTTAATTATATAGAATCTCAAAAAGGTAGTATATACACCACATAATGTAAATTAGGTGTATCATACAAAACATGTCTCAACGAGAGGAATTTGAGACAAAAAACCCTTTCATCTTGTCATAAATTCCACAAATAAAATTTAACCTCATGTATCACAAGAATATATACCTTAATCACTTGATTTTTAACCTTATTAATATCCATTTTTATTTATACTCTTTATAAACAGTAATTCTCTATATAAATTCTATCTATTTTCCACATTGGGTATTTATTATTTTGATCATTTGTACTAGTTTCATAATAGTGGTGTCCATATTCATTATTAATAAAAATTTAATCCTTACAAGGTTTTTAAATTTATTTTTATGGATAATTTATTATAATTTATAATGTTTCAAATTTATTTAATGGGTTTTTTAGTCTTTATCCTTGAAGATGAAATTGATAACAAAAACATTTTGGCGTTTCTTGAAAATCAAAGTGTGTTTTCTTAATAAATGAATTAAATATTGATATAACTTCTCTAGAACAAATAAAATTATTATTTACATCTTTATATCATATTATACCACTTATTATGTTCCCATATCCATTCATGATATAAATTCATAGTATTGTTCAAGCAGGTGGTTAAACCGACCCAAACATGAAGATTACTGGATTTAATGAATGATTATGAGGTGGTTTATTTTTCATATCAGTATAACAGAAGAATAATGATATTATTTAGTGTTTATTTGTGTCATTTATCAAAATTTCAAGAAATTATTAGAATAATATAACCTATATGAAGTTATTTTATAGTATGTGAAAATACGTTTTTCTAATATAACACTCTTTTGGATGGTTGAATTCACCATGGTTGTTTATTGATCATATTTTTAATAGGTTGTACAATTTATATTTATAGAACATTAATAATTTAATAACCATCATATTTATCTATTAAACCTATTCTCATTACTATCCATGTAAGACCGTGATGAAAATAATAGTGGAAATTGATCGTTCTATAGAGGTGTTAATTGACGCACCTAAAAGGCATCGTTAATTCCTCCGGACGTGAGTCAAATTAGAAATTTATAATGTCTCGAACCATATTATCTACAATGGTGTAGTATAGATGAAGTGTGTGGTCGTACCCATAGAGAGTGGGGAACGCAACGATGAAAACTCTTAACTAAAGGTTGGGTCGGTCCAATTTTAGTTTTACTTTATTAAACTAATTGTGAAATTAAAATAAATGAAATTCAAAAGTGAAATAGAAGAGAGAGGAATATGTTTCTAGGGATGATTTTTCTAAATAAATTAATTCCACCTTACTCATAAAATAATTATATTAAATAGATACACAACCAAATAGTTTCATTGATAGAAGAAATGTTCATGCCCTATCAAACTTCCCAAAAATACCAATTCATCGTGGTCAGATTAATCAAAATAACTAAAGTGAATTTTGTTCAAATTTCTATATACAAAAGAGTAATTCAATTCAACCATCATGAATAAATTATCTCAATCATGTTGGGGTTCATTCATTATTGAAATCATTTGTTCAATGAATCGATGATGAATAAAATAGGCATATAGGAATAACATGATATTATTTCATAATGTTATCATTACAAGAAATTATAAATCAAACTATAATGGTACACACCCCTTTTGACCAATTCTTCTCTCCTCTATGGGTTTAGCCAACCCTCCTTGGGTGATCTCTGACGACAATTAAACCCAACTCCATAAGATAGAGATTGAGAACGAAATAAAGAGACAAGAATAAAGAAAACACAATGATTGGAATTAAAATATAAATCATTCAATGATTATATCATATAAAGGAAAGAAAAAAATAAACGAAACCTATCTACGATGGAATTCTACGTAAGATCCCGGTGGTCGTGCTTTCTCTCTCAAGTCTAGAGTGCTTTGGAATATCTTAGAAGGTAGGCCAATGATGGTATTTATAGGCATTTCTTCCAAAACCCAGAGCCCACATCGTATTTATGTTTCATAATATTTCTACCATCACAACATGTACTTGAGACACATGTTGTGTAATTCATATCTGCATTTTATTACACCACATTGAATTCGAGGAATCTCCGTAGACTGGTTTGACTTTGGTCATGTCGTGTACTAGAGTTACATGATGTGTACTTGTAGTTCACAGTGTGTTCCGTCATCATGACTTGTACAATGAAGATCTGTTTCACATGATATGGACATGATGTGTACTCTTAGTACACTACGTGTAGTCATTTTTCTTCAGTTTCCAGCTCTGCTTCTCTCTCAAACATCGAGTGTCGCATCGCTTAACCAATTTCCATGTTTTCCTATATATTTCTCTAAATGAAAATCCTATATAAGAATTTACAAAACATTAATATCAGGAAAAAATATTATATAAAATCAATTAATACATGATGAATTCGTATGTAAAAAAACATCAAAATATGTATACAAAATAGAGATATCAAATACCACCACACTCAAATCTTTACTCGTCCTTGAGAAAAACCTCAACATTAAATCACCAAGGTTCCATACATTAACTAGGGAATTTTCAAATTATGAAAACAAGTTATAACTGAATATTATTAAATCAAAAATCCTATCCAATATATAATATTCAAAATCTTAACTCATTTATAAAGTTAAATTCATGACATTTTTCCCTTTTCACATATAGTTTTAAACTATTAATTAACTCCCATTCCATTTTTGATTTACCTTTCCATTAATTTTTACACTCATCACTCAAGGTAACAATTTAATGGAGTTTTTATCATTCCTAATGTACATGTTCCTAACTATATGATTTCATTAAATCTACTTTATCTACCACATAAAGAAAAATATCACAATTAATCACGAGGTCTTTGAAATATGGATCATATGACTATGTGTATCGGGTAGGTAGGTAAAATTTTGAAAATAAAGTAAGGCTCAAGTAGGAGGCTAAACTCTAACAAATAATTCATTATATTCAATAGAAAATCTCAATGAAATGCTCCTCACAAAAATGTAATTCCATCTCACACCCCCAAAGGATAGAGTGAAGCCTCACAGACAAAGTAATCATAATGAAAAATATCCCTCTATTATTATTATTTTTTTCTTTTCCTTTTTTTTTCAAAATTCATGCTTGGAATAAACCTCACATCCACCACTTAACCACATATGATAAACATAGTCAGTCTAGAAAATGGTTATTTTTTATTATCCCATTTTACAACCTTTTTTTCTTCATTATTTTCATTTTTTTAACAATAAGATGGATATACATTAGAATATAATGAATGTAAATATGAAACTTTTCCAAAATCCTATGAGAAAACCCTTTAGTCTCACCTCAAGATATCCCATCCCATATACACCATAAACTACCCCTACCCTACACCCATTCATTTTAATATCATGAAAAATAAAAAGAGTTGGGAAATAAAGAAAATAATAGCTTGTAACGTGGCTTAATCCTAACAAGGTCATCCATGGATTCTATAGGCTAAAGGAGGATCAATGTGAAGGTGGGTATCTGAATAAAAGGGCTCATTAACAAATGTCATCAATCATTTAAAAAGTGAATTTGTACAGTCATAGCTTTGACATGATAACAATGCAAGTTCTAATTGGTTTACATGCCCCAAGTTTCACTCATGAAATATGCTCAGAAAAATATGAAATATTTGGTACAAAATCCTCTTGAGAATGGGAATATAATATTATTCAATCAGGTCATATCGTGAAAATAAATAATTAGTTTACTCAATGCATGATTCTAGGAATCAACATCATGAAAAGTAATCATATCAGAAATCATTTTCAAGAAATCCCAAATTAAAGTAAGCAATTGGATTCTAAAAATTCCATTTATATCTTCTAATTTATGGTCATAATATTTAAAATTTTACAACATGCCAATAATATTTCTACTTGGTGATTATTCCTCCCAGATTAGTAAGTAAAAGACAAAAATTCAAGCATTATTGTGGGTGAATCTAATTCAATTCAGTTTATGCAACAATTAAATTCATTTTTTTTATAAAATCTTGTGCTATAAAAAACTAGGGGTGAAATGATATAAAGAAGTAGAAATAATACTCCCCTTCCATTTATTCTTTTGAATTAGTATCTTAGGTTCTGCCTGGCCAGGTACACAATGTGTATTATGATTACACGATGTGAAATGTTCCAGTGTATAACTCTTAAGTTGCTTCTTGCTCCTTCCTTCTAGGGATGTGAAATAAAAATAAACTATGAAAGTATGTGCCATTGAGAATTTAAAATTTCTAGATCATGCAAGTAAAGAGACCAACCATAGAAAAATTTATTAAACTAACAAAAAAAATAAATCTAAGACCTAGAAAGAAAATTTTTAAAATATGGGTTGCCTCCAGGTAGCTGATATTGTTTATGGTCGTTCAGATTGACCTTTTACCTTTGTTAGCTAATTAGAACAAGATACAAAGATAACTGTCTCGGATTTAACCACATCCAACACTACTGTGCATCTAGGGTTGTCTTTTTCTTCCCCCTCCAATGGTTCTTCTTGGATATTGGTGGGATTAAATTTCAGGAAAAGTGTAATGAAAATAACAAGAAATCAAAATCTAACCAGATTTTGAAGTTTGCGTGCACCACCACCGATTCTTCCTTTTCTTCCTCTGGTTCACATTTTAGAATTAATTCTTCAATCAGAGCCTCTGTATTCTCCTCTTCATCTTGAAATTGTAGAAGGGGGTCCCATTCCCCTTTAGTCTCAAGAATACCTATGAGGTTGATGGATATTTTCTCATTATCCTCTTTCATTAATTTCTCTTCATCCCTCATAAATTCACTAACTTATACCTCATTGATCTATTGACCATCATTCTTTACCACTTCTTCTTACTTTGATTATATATATTGTATTAATTTGACCACCTCCTCTTATTCCTATTCAACCATCCAATCACCAAATTTCAATCATTTTTCATTCCTCTACATCACACAGTTGAAAAAGATATTCTCTTTGTTCTTCTTAGTATTTTTGTATGTATAGAAGGGATGCCTCAAGTTCTAAAACATCTTCTAAATATAGAGGATAATCATTTTCAATGTTTCCAACATACTCCATGAAATGTTCCTGGTTCTCTTTCTTATATATTTCTTCCTTTGTTGTTTCTGCATTATTGAATTCCTCCACCTTTTGATCTTCTTCATCTTCGAACCAATCAATCCCTGCATTAGATTTTGAAGGTATGTTGTACACTAGGGAATTTAAATTTGAAATAAAATGAGAAAGGTGAGAAATCAAATATCCTTGTTCAATAAGTTAGGCTACATTATCATCCATTAGATTATCCAACATTAGAATGAATTTGGTGCGCAATGTGGAAAGTCTGTCATCTGAATTATACTTTTGAGTTTCTTGGGAGGAATGGTCCTCTTGAACGTTTTTCTCTTAAGGTTACATTTTTTCAAATTCTTGGACCTCCTCTCTATCTTGATGTTCATCATATTTAAAGAAACTTGTATATAAAATATAAAATATTGGAAGAAAATTAATAAGAGAATTAAAATTTGAAATGATTTGAGCAAGGTGAGTAGTAAATTCTATCTGCTTATTGAGTTAAGCATCATTATAGTCCATCCTCTTGTCCATCACTTCAATGTACTGGGTGAGTAATCTATTTAGTCTTTATTCGGGCTATTGCTCTTTAGTTTTTTGAATATAGTAGTCATCATGAGTGTATTTATCGGCCCAACAAATGCCTTTGTAGCTTTGATAGTTAATATATTCCCCATTGGGATTATAGTAGGTGTCATTCCAAAGTGGAGGTTGAAATTAATCATTCGAATAAGAATCATTCTAACTATTATATTACTGTGTACACCCTTATAAATTCAATGCTTCCCATGTGGTATGATACTCCAGATATTTTATAAATTCTGATGGTGTAGTGGGATAATTTTGATTCATTGGAAAACTCATCCTTCACACCATGAAACACTTCAAAAATCATAATATATGGTTAAAAAAATTTGTCTACAAAATTAACTAAATTAAAATTTGTAAATAGAAATGGGATAAGAAAAGATTGTAACCTAAATAATTAGTCTCGAGTTGTCTGCAACTCTCTGCTGCTCCCTGGAAACGATGCCAAAATTTTACGTGCTCGAAAGGAATCATTAATTCCTCTAGGTGTGAGTAAAATTAAAAATTTATAATTTACCGAACCATACTATCTACAAAGGTATAGTATAGAAGAATTGTAGGTTCCTACCCACAGAGAGCGAGGAACACAACGATGACAACTCTTAACTAAAGTTGGGTCGGTCCAATTTCAGTTTGATTTTATTAAATGAATTGTGAAATTAAAATAATTTAGTTTCAAAAGTGAATCAGAAGATGACAGAATCAGTTTCCAGGGGTGGTTTTGCTAAATAAATTATTTCCACCTTACTCGCAAAATAGTCATATTAAAAAGCTGCGCAACCAAATAATTTCATTGATAGCATAAATTTTCATTACCTATCAAACTACCCTATAATCCCAATTCATTTTGGTTAGATGAATCAAAATAAATAAAGTTAATTTAGTCCATATTTCTATATATATAATATTAATTCAATTCAATCATCATGAATAAATTGTCTCTATCATGTTGGGGTTTGTTCATTATTGAAATCATTTGGTCAATGAATTGATGATGAATTAAATTTTAATTTAGGAACAACAAGATACTATCACATAATCTTATCATTATGAGAAAATATAAATCAAACTATGATGGTACATACCCACATTGACCAATTCTTCTCTCCCTATGGGTTTATCCAACCCTCCTCGGGTGATCACCAATGACGATTAAACCCAACTCCATAGAAGAGAGATTGAGAATGAAATAAAGAGACAAGAATAAATAAAAAAACGATTAGAATTAAAATATAAATCATTCAATGATTACATAAAATAAAGGAAACAAAAACATAAATGAAACCTTTCTATGGTTGAATCCTATATAAGCTCCCAATGGTCTCACTTGCTCCCTCATGTCTAGAGTATTTTGGAGTATCTTGGAAGGGAGGCCAAGGGCGGTATTTATAGGTGTTTTTCCAAAACCAGCATCATGCATCACATTTATGTTTTAGTGTATCACTGTCATCATGATGTGTACTCAAAATACACATCGTGTACTTCAGAAATGAGTTTTCCTCCACTGCGTTGAATCCTTAGAATCTTCGTACGCTGGTTTGACTCTGGTCACATTGTGTACTGGAGTTACACGACGTGTAATTGCAGTTCACAATGCGTTCCCTCATCAAGACTTTTTCAGTGAAGACCCGTTTCACATGATATGGTCAATATGTGTACTCTCAGTACACGATGTGTAGTCATTTTTCTTCAGTTTCTAGCTCTGCTTATCTCTCAAACATCCGGTGTCGCTCCACTTTGAAAATTTTCATGTTTTCCTTTATATTTATCCAAATGAAAAACCTATATAAGAATTTACAAAAAATTAATATTAGGAACAAATATTATATTAAATCAATTAATACTCAATTAATTCGTATGTAAAGACACATCAAAATATGTATACAAAATAGAGATATTAGTAATCCACATGTATGTTTGGATAATGGTTTCATTTTCTATAGAATAGGGGAATGGAGTAATACATATTATCATTTAAGAATATAAAATATGTCATAAATTTAATACTTATATATTAAATTCCATATTAGAATCAACCTTTTATGGTGGTTATGTAAAATGAAACACATTCTATCTTGGAGGCTCTACTCTACACAACACACGAATGCCGGTTTCGTTTTTCATAATAGAAAAGGGAAATTTGGTTAATAATTATAATATAATTATAATAACATATAGGTATACTAATTATAATTATTTTATAATTTTAATATGGTGTAATATTATTTTGTGAAGAATAATTTCAGATAAATAAATTTAAATGAAAAAGGACCAACTATAAATTTTTTACTCACTTCTTGGATTATCTCTTTTGAAATGGGTGTTAGGCATTTGAGGGGTGGTATTTTGTGAAGAATAAACCCACTTGAATTTGGATAGTAATTTTTAATATAGGTTTGGGTAGAGTTTTGGCCGAAATAACTAGGTTTTGGTGTGAGGGTAAGTGAGGAGAGGCGTGCACCTTTTATAAGTGAAAGGGAATGCAATTTTTTAAATACCCAAAAATTTTAAAAATGGGAAGTAACTCTTAATGAAAGTGTCTCAAAAATTGATTAATAATGGAGTGGGAGAGATATAAGTTTCACAAAAAATCTAAAATTCATTTCCACACATGTTTTAATCATTTTTTCAACTCTACCATTAGATTTTCCCCTATTACCATTTTAACATTTATCGTTGTAACTAATTTTTACCTTTGTAATTTATCCTTTATGACTAAAAAATAAATGGACCTTTTTATATAATTTGGAAATACTAATTAATTTTTTTAAACATATTTAAACATATTAAAATTATAATATTTTCATTAGTTAATTTTAAAATAGTAAATGTATATTGTATTAAAATAGTTTTAGTGAAATATGTGACATAAATTTTAAAATAACAAATATAGGTTTATAAATTAAAAATAATAGTTTTAAATGTGTAATGTGACTTATAAAACATATATTAATTAAATATAATGGTCTTTAGTTTAATTTTATTCTTATATCCTAGAGATGTCTTAAAAGTCATGATTTTAACAAAAATGGTATTTATACTATTCACCTAAAAATAAATCTTTTCAAAAAAACAAAAAATTTAATATTAAGATAATATCTTTATGAAGAAATTAGAAAATAAACTTTATTTTTAAAAAATATAATTCTAACATTCATAAACTACACTTTTAAATATATTCATGATTAAAATCTCTTCTGAGTGCATGTTTTGTGATAGGTTAAGATATAGTGTTTACCTGCTATAGTGGTCTCAGATATTACATGCTACCCCCTTAAATAATTTAATCCTTGAAATTTGGTTATATATAAGGTATTGAAAAAATATTTATATTCATCCCTCATTGCTTCTTTAGGGTCCTAGGTTGTCTTTTTTAGTTTTTGATTTCTTGAGAGGACTTTCACTAATCTAGTTGTCTGATTTTGAAACACTTTACCTCTGGAGTCAAGAATCAAGACAAGATCTTCATTATATAACAAGTTAGGCTCTAACTCTATTCCCTCAGATGTGATCACATGTGTTGGATATATAATTTATTTCTTCAGTAATGAAACATGGAAGATTTCATGTACTTTATAAAGGTTGGGTGATGTATCCATTCGATAATAAATAGATCTAATTATTTCTAGTATTTCAAAAGATCCAATATACCTAATTATTAACTTCCCTTTTCTCCAAATCTAACAACTGACTTCCCTTGAAAAAACATTAAGAATATATGATCCCCTACTAAATATTTAAATTTATTCCTTCAATTTTCACCATTAATTTTTTTTCTACTCTATGATTATTTAATATGATCCTAAATATTCTATAATTTAAAAATCAACTCCTATATAATCTTTGGGATAACTAGATTTATTTCTCTAACTTCTTCCTAGAAATTTGGAGTATTCCACCTATTCCTATAAAATTCTTCATATGGTGACATCTGGATTCTTGAATGAAATCTATTTTTGTATGAAAATTACACTAAAGGTAGATACTGATCCCATATAACATGGAGGTTAAGAGAAAATGATCACAAAAAGTATTCTAATGTATGTATAGTCCTTTTATATTTCCCACCAATTTGGGGATGGTTGGTTGTACTTAAATGCATCTTAGTTGATAGAGACCATTGAACACTCTTCCAAAATTTCAACGTGAACCAATGGTCATGATTAGATACAATTGATAAAGGTTCCACTTCAAGACTTATTATTTCATTAATATACATCTTATATATACTATCAACGGGTAAATATTCTCTTATTGTTAATAAATGAGAAGACTTAGTAAGGTGATCAATAATGACCCTTATATCATCATTCTTCCTTGGAGTCTTTAGAAGTCTAATAAAATTTTTTAGTTTATAATATTTTACCACTTTCATATAGGTATAGGTAGTTGTTTCATGGATCCCTTATAATATTTTATTTCAAATTTTACCAACTAGAATACTAATAATTTGTACACATAGTCTATAATTTCTTACTTCATACAATCCCATCAAGAAAATTATATTATATCCCTATACATATTTTTGCTACTAGGGTGTATAGAGAAATTTGATCCATGTACTTCATCTAGTAGTTCCTTCTTTAACTCTAGTACGAATGGAACACATAACCTATTTCCAAACATTACCACTTAATATCTATAGTTTAATTATATAAATTTATCATTACTTTATTGTTTAATATTCCTTTTTAATTACTCATAATCCTTGTGGTACTTCTCTATATTTTCTAGTAAGCATGGTTTAACAATTGATTGGAAAAGGAATGATGAATCCCCTTGACTAAAAAGCACCATATCCATCTTAACTAATTCTTTGTATATAAGATCCTTATTAATCCTCCTCATGGTCATAATTCTATGGTCCCTTCTACTCAATTCATTAGTCACCTTATTTTCTTTCCCAATGTAGTAGTGTATTGAGAAATCATAGTTCTTGAGTAGTTCCAACCATCTTCTTTGCCTCATGTTGAGCTCATTCTAAGAGAAGATACACTTCAAAATCTTGTGGTATGTATATATATAAGATTTTTCACCATATTGTTAGTTTATTCATATTTTCAAAGAAAATATTATTGATTCCAAATCAAGGTCATGATTTGGATAGTTTTGTTCATGGATTTTCAATTTTCATGATAAATAGGCAACCACCATATCATTCTATATAAGGTCACAATCAAGTCCTTTCTTCAATTCATCACTATATATTATAAATCATTCCTTACCTGATGGTAAATTTAATACTGATTAATTAATCATTCCCCTATTTAGTTATTCAAAACCTTCCACACATTCTTTTGACCATATGAATTTAATCCTTTTACATGTTAACATGGTTAACGGGTTGTAAAACTTGTAAAAATATTGAAAAAACATCCGATAATAAACTGTTAAACCCAAAAAACTTCAGATCTTGGTTTTATTCATTAATTTAGGATATTATTTAAAAAAAATTGTCTTTGAAGGGTTAAAAAATATTCTATCCTTAGAGACAATATGTCTAATAATAGAAAATTCATTTAGATAAAATTAAAAATACTAAATTTTTCATTTAATTTCTTTTTTCTAAGGGTCTCTAGAATTATTTTCAGAAGACTCTCATACTATTTATAGATTTTAGATTATATCAAGATATAATCAATGAATACCACAACAAAGTTATCAAGATAATCCTTTAATACTCTATTCATCAGATCCATAAAGACATAAGGTTCATTAGTCAATTCAAATGTCATTGTCATTAAATCATAATTTCTATACCTTGTAAGAAATTTAATCTTTTATATATAATTATTCTTTACCCTTAATAGATGATATCCATTTTGAATAAAAATATTTGAAAAGTATTGGGATATTGCACATGTGCCTCAACCCAGTTGGAGAGGACTCAAAAAGTGCATCCAAGAGACCCGAGATCAAATCTGGATGGAGACATATTTCCAGCTTACTGTAACAGGCACTGTAGCATGTACTGTTAGGTACTGTAGCAGCTAGAACTATTCATCCATCTAGGTCTTTGGGTCACTGGTTTGGTCTCAAGTCCTGAAAAGCTTTCAGTCCACCCAAGGCCATTGGTCCAATTGTCTTTCACGGCCCTAGGGCAACATCAAGGCCTTCGGGGCACCCCAAGGACTTCGGGCCACATGAATTTACTATTGTACCAGTCATACTATAAGAGAAAGGGCTCCAAATAAGGATTCTGTAACACCCCGAGCTTCCACGATACGCTTCTCATTCAATAATGCAATAGCTTTCATTGTACGCAACTTCGAGTTCTAAAACACCGCGACTAATAAAAGTAGCCGTTATGAATAGTAATAACCACCTTTTAAAATTATAGAAATTTTATATTTCAAAATGGACTTCATTTTTGTATTCCTAATATCGAAATTAGCCTATGTTGAATTTTTGGTATTTTTCTGAGAACTTCTAATTTTTTATGAATAGTGAAAAATACTTAAAACACCTTTTTTAATCAAAATAATTTATAGTGATAAGTTATACTATATAGTGGTTTTAAAGTATAATTGGAATATATTTTTACCATTTTATCCAATGGTGGTCATTAGAATTAATTTAACATTGAAAATGGACATAAACAATTGCCAATCTTTTGATATAAATTGTTTCTTAAAAACACGCTATTTGTCGTAACAGCGGGAATTAATTGTAAAATTAATTAATGCAACTTATACGTCTGGAATTTTGTAAAATAGACATCATTTTTGAATTCGGAATATCAATTATAGCTTAGGGTGAAATTTTGGCCTTATTCTGAAAAACTTCAATTTTTGATGAATAGTGAAACCACTAAGTGGTAGTTAAATAACTGATTTTTCGTTTAAATGAAATATTACCACTTCTGTGATTTGATTTTCAAAAATCCGACATACATGGTTGTCATTAAGAAGTAAAATGTGGTTCAATGGGATAAAAATAATTTTTTTGGTGAATAGTAACTTATTAAGTTTTAATCGCGATTAGTGGTAATTAGTGTGGTTTAAGGTATAAATAATACTTTAATAATATTAAATGACCTAGACACATGTCCCAAACTCATTGGTTGTGTCATGGCCGACCAAGACAAGCCATGGCCTAACTTGGGGACCCCATGGATCCACTTTTGTTGGGAAATGACATAAATTACTTTTTATTTAATGTTAAAGAGAAAATGACACAAACATAATATGTTTTACGAAAACAATTTTTAAGTAGGGTTATACAAGTCCAAATTTTGATTATAAATAGTCATTGGAAAGATAAAAAGATTTCCTATATCATAGTATTTGTTTTATAATTTTTAGACATTAAATGAATTTAATTATTTATGACATAATAATGATGCAGCGATGACATCATTATTTGACGATTTAAATAAAATGGAAAGTTAATATAAAATCTATGAACTACACATGGCCAAAACCTATTGGATGAGTGGATTTCGATGCCTTATCACCTTATCCACGAATTCTATCAATGTGGGACCTTTTAAAACCGAAACACATTTTCAAATAATGTAATGTTCCTTTACTTTCCAAAAGTGCCCCTCCTCTCCTCTTATAAAAGGCCCCCACCTCTACCTCATTTCACACACTCTTCAAGCCATTGGCTCGGCCAACCCCTGCCCATTTGCTCTCTCCACATCCCTCTCCTCATCCTAGAGGATTCCCTTTGGGCAGAATCCTTTCAAAGGAAGCCTTTAGGCTCAACTCAAAAGGAGTTACACTTTTTAAGGTAATTCATTCTCTCATGTTCTTTTGTTTTATTTTGCTTCTCCAACCCCCTAAACTCTTTTTATTTACTTCTTTTGTAACAACACCAGTATCTTCAATATACTAGGATGTTGTTATAAGATTTATTTGAGCTACACTTCCACACAACTACATCAAATGGTTAAAGAACATAAGGTTTCCGTGGATGGCGAAATTCTGCCTCCCGAAACGATGATTGTTCAACACTCATTTAACACCTTCAAAGGTGGCCATTATGATGTCACTATTTTTATATATGATATATAATATGTTTATGTTTTCCTTAAGCTTCTGTTTTTTTTCATTTTGGGCATACCTTTATGGTTTCCAGTATGGGTAAAACACGATATCTTCATTTTAGGAAGCGCGGACTACCGCCCCCTGAAAGTGATTTGATTCGTTAATACCATATGCGGGATGTGTGAAGGATAAAGTTAATGATATTATATATGTTATTATACTGGAATTATAATATACTCTTATATCATTATGATTCCATTCCAGAAAATATGAAATAGAAATGGAAGTAGCGTTCATGCGTACGTACGGCTTACCGTCTCCATGAACGGTGCATTTCATTTCTTACCTCTAAATGTGATGTAATATTATAAATGAATGTATGTACTGGATATATATGACATATATGATATCTACATCATGAATACCATTCTGGATATAATGGATATTTCACCACATTAACAACTTGTAATCATAAGAAGTTTATTTTTGACTCAAGTACCAAAGATCGACAAAACGACCGTTATTAACTTAAATAATTACATAATGATCATATCATTGTAATAAGTGATATAATAAGGATAATGAAATTGAGAATGGTTCTTAATAAGGTATATATTAACTCTAGTTTATTATTCAGGAGGTTAAAGAACGGTTGAGTCAAGTCGGACACAAGGTAAGGGAACTTCTTAACCCAACTTCCATTCTTTGGGTTAATCTCCTACTTTCAAATTATGTCATGATGTTATTATGTCCTATTTTGTATTTTTACTTTCTTTATGTGTACCTATAGTGAATACACATAATATATCTACTCTATTTTAAAAATGATCTTTTTAAGGACTTCGTCTCAATCTCCTTTCATTGAGGCATATTTTGTTTTATACACAAATTTCTTTTATACGGTGTATAAACCCCTTTGACTTTTACATTTATTCAAAAGGAATCTTTTTATACGAAGCATTTTGCTAAACGACAAAAGGGAATGTTTTTCTTTCCGTACTTATGCGGCGACAATGACTTCTCCGCCGCCGTGACCATTATTTGAGTTTCGGCTTCCTCTACAAGCCATCATTTTTTTTAATGAAAAATAAATACAAAGTTTTAACTTTCTTTTATTTTGGTAATAAAAATGGTTTTGAAAGCGTTTTTATCATATAAAAGTGTTGTATTGATATCTTGTGATTGAAATATAGAAATGTTATGTTTCCTTTATGCATGTTTTATGTGATACGATTATGTTATGGTTTATGATATGTTTAAACCTATTCATATGAGGAATGCATTGGACTTAATAAGTGACGGGTGGAGCCCGCTATAGCTCCTCGATGCATCGGCAGGTCTCATGAGACAAACTAGTGTCTTGGCACGAGGCCTTGACAAAATCTTATTTGTGGTCTTGGCACGAGGCCTTGACTACGTGGTTATGATAGTCTGGCATTATGCATTCCATCATTATGAAAGTGGTTATTGATATTGCATGTGATTATTCGACCAGTAGAATATCCATGTGAAGAAGTAAATGGCATTATCTCATTTTACTTTTGCCATATTATGTTGAAGTTCATGTTTAAGAGGCTTTTGTTTTAGTTATACATTGCCTTAAATGTTAATGTTTATTTATGAAAGCTTCCGCATTATTGTTATCCTTACTGAGCATTTGAGCTCACCCCTTTCAATGTTTAAAAATTTTCCAGGTTGTGAAGAAGTATTTTATGACTGACTTGCAAGAATAATCAGTGAAGATATGAGTGTGGAATATGAAGACCATGTTTTTTTGTAGTTTGTTTAATTTTGATGTAATGAAAGACTTATGAATGTATCTAGTGTTTCCAAGGCTACTAAACTAATCGGTCTTTCGAGACTTGATCTTTTGGGATCATGCCAATGTTACGAAGTAATGCACCGGCTCTGGGTAGCTGGGGTCGGGGCGTTACAGTTGGTATCAGAGGCAGTTTAGTACTAACCTTGGAAGCTAGATTTAGATAAACTCTGATTAGAGCACATATCCCGAAGATAGACTTTGAGGATTAGTATAGAAGAACTTCCTAGAATTTTGGTATTATAGAGATGTTATGAGTTTTCCGAGTAATACATCCCTGTCTGGATACGAGCAGGTAGAGGCGGCTCTGGCACAGATGTACCTAGGGGTAAAACCCGAAAACACCGCTTTGAGCTAGACTCGAACGGGAACTGGTGCACGACAACAGGCCTTGCTGCACTCTTGGTTACGACACTCTCGGGGGATATGCTTAGGATAATTCTCATTTTCTTTACAAACCACTATGAACGGTTATGAGTATATACTTCCTCAAATAAAAACCTTTTTATAATTATGGATTATATCCATAATTAGGTCAATTTATGTTAAGTGTTTTACAAGTATGGAATTATGTATTTTGATTCATAAACTAATCTAGTTTATGCCATTGTTTAGAAATGGCGCCTAGTAGAAGGAATGGAAACTGTATCAATGCACGAACTCCGTGTAGGGATTGCCCTCCTGCTCAAGATAATTATTGTGGACCTGGAGATACAACTGGTGCTGATCAACTTATTACCATACTGGGACAACTCACGCAGGTTATGAATAACAACCTGACTCGTATGGAGCACCCTGATCCGCAACGTGGAGGATCAATGCTAGACCGTTTCATGAGGCAACAACCGCCAACCTTCAATGGGAGTACAAATCCTATAGTAGCTGAGCAATGGATAAATTCCTTAGAGAAAATATTCCATGCCTTGGGGAGTAGTGAAAGGGAGAAGGTTGTCATGGCAGTTTACCGCCTCACTGGAGATGCCGATCAGTGGTGGTCGCTGATTCAAAACACAAAGGAAGATGATGAAGTATCGAATATGGAATGGAGGGAGTTCAAAGAGCTTTTCTTAGAAAAATACTTTCCTCGTGACCATCGAGCAGATATGGAAAGGCAATTTCTGAGTCTAAGACAGAAGGAGGATGAGAATGTCGCAAAGTATGAGGCTAACTTTACAAGGTTAGCGAGGCATGCTGCCGATTATATACGTAACCCAAGGAGTAAGATTGATCGTTTCTTTGATGGGTTAAAACCATTTCTCCGTCGAGCTTTAGTATCACAATCCTTCTCATCATACGAAGATATAGTCTCATGTGCTATCAAGACAGAAAAGGAATTCTCTAAGTCTTATGACAACAAAGTAAAGCAAGAGAAGAAGAGAACGGTGGAACAAGAGACAGATAAAGGGAAAAAGGGAAAGAAGGATTTTCCATTATGTGATAATTGTGGGAAGAATCACCCTGGTACTTGCCTAAAAGGAATGGGAGTCTGTTATAAATGTGGAGAAAAAGGTCACCAGGCACGTGATTGCAAGGGAAAGAAAGAGGCTGTCAAAGTTGAATGCTACAATTGTAGAGAAATGGGTCATTACGCAAATGAATGTCCTAAGCGTCAAGGAATCTTACCTCAGAAAAGGCCAAGGGATCACGGACAATCTTATGCTATTACTACAGTTGAAGCAGAATAACTAATGTATTGATGCTTTCGGACTCATGGATTATATTCTGGTTATTAGAATAATGTGATCTATATAAGGATTGTACTGCAGTACTTGTTGGTTTTAGTATGGTTTTAATATGATGAAGGTAATTATATTTTTAGTATGTGACAATAAGAGAAACTTTACTTTGATGGGGAATCTGATAAATTGATTTTGGAATTAAGAGACCTTTTAGAGAAAGTCTGGACAGAGGTATTTTGGATAACTATAAAGGTTGGAGTGGATTAAGTTGATTTTTGGATAGTATGGTTTAAGGTTAAAAAAAAATTATGAAGATTATTTTTGGAGTATTATAATACTATAGTTTTAGGAAAAGGACAACCTGTAGGGTGGGGCATAAACCGTCGCGTCGGACAAAGCTGTAGGAATCGAACCCACAGTCAAAGTGCGACAGGCCTTTATTTCCTACCACTAGCCTACAGGAAGTCCCTGGTTATTACAATATAATTTTACTAATCTAAATGGTATGTGTTAACATTTTGAACCTTATACAATTAGGATAAATAGAATATTTTTGAGTTCTGTTACCATTTGGAGTAAAAGTTGGGTTTGTGGTAAAAATTTATTAACGAATGAAAGTATACATAACAAGTATGTATATTCCCTTACGTTCTTAGTAAATCTCATAAATAAATTCCTCAACATTATAAAAGGTAACTTAAAACAAAAATGTTGTCGGTTAACTTTTCCAACTGGGGATTCAATGACCGTTTAACCAATCACAAGTTTGTGATTTTCTTATGGTTAAACTTTCTCCTAATCCTGTTTTCTATAACTCTCCATCAGACCTTGATGGTTTGTTTTTCTTCCATATCCATATTTTCATAGAATCCTAGAATGGGCTATATCGGGTGACCTTTGTACTTATCCTGCTTTCTTTTAATGTTATATATTTATTAACCTTATTTCCGATGTGGGTTTTCCACAAAGGTATTTTCTATTTTCAACCTTTTATTATCAAAGAAAAATTTCAAATTGCGAGGACGCAATTTATTGAAGGAGGGTAGAATGTAACACCCCGAGCTTCCACGATACGCTTCTCATTCAATAATGCAATAGCTTTCATTGTACGCAACTTCGAGTTCTAAAACACCGCGACTAATAAAAGTAGCCGTTATGAATAGTAATAACCACCTTTTAAAATTATAGAAATTTTATATTTCAAAATGGACTTCATTTTTGTATTCCTAATATCGAAATTAGCCTATGTTGAATTTTTGGTATTTTTCTGAGAACTTCTAATTTTTTATGAATAGTGAAAAATACTTAAAACACCTTTTTTAATCAAAATAATTTATAGTGATAAGTTATACTATATAGTGGTTTTAAAGTATAATTGGAATATATTTTTACCATTTTATCCAATGGTGGTCATTAGAATTAATTTAACATTGAAAATGGACATAAACAATTGCCAATCTTTTGATATAAATTGTTTCTTAAAAACACGCTATTTGTCGTAACAGCGGGAATTAATTGTAAAATTAATTAATGCAACTTATACGTCTGGAATTTTGTAAAATAGACATCATTTTTGAATTCGGAATATCAATTATAGCTTAGGGTGAAATTTTGGCCTTATTCTGAAAAACTTCAATTTTTGATGAATAGTGAAACCACTAAGTGGTAGTTAAATAACTGATTTTTCGTTTAAATGAAATATTACCACTTCTGTGATTTGATTTTCAAAAATCCGACATACATGGTTGTCATTAAGAAGTAAAATGTGGTTCAATGGGATAAAAATAATTTTTTTGGTGAATAGTAACTTATTAAGTTTTAATCGCGATTAGTGGTAATTAGTGTGGTTTAAGGTATAAATAATACTTTAATAATATTAAATGACCTAGACACATGTCCCAAACTCATTGGTTGTGTCATGGCCGACCAAGACAAGCCATGGCCTAACTTGGGGACCCCATGGATCCACTTTTGTTGGGAAATGACATAAATTACTTTTTATTTAATGTTAAAGAGAAAATGACACAAACATAATATGTTTTACGAAAACAATTTTTAAGTAGGGTTATACAAGTCCAAATTTTGATTATAAATAGTCATTGGAAAGATAAAAAGATTTCCTATATCATAGTATTTGTTTTATAATTTTTAGACATTAAATGAATTTAATTATTTATGACATAATAATGATGCAGCGATGACATCATTATTTGACGATTTAAATAAAATGGAAAGTTAATATAAAATCTATGAACTACACATGGCCAAAACCTATTGGATGAGTGGATTTCGATGCCTTATCACCTTATCCACGAATTCTATCAATGTGGGACCTTTTAAAACCGAAACACATTTTCAAATAATGTAATGTTCCTTTACTTTCCAAAAGTGCCCCTCCTCTCCTCTTATAAAAGGCCCCCACCTCTACCTCATTTCACACACTCTTCAAGCCATTGGCTCGGCCAACCCCTGCCCATTTGCTCTCTCCACATCCCTCTCCTCATCCTAGAGGATTCCCTTTGGGCAGAATCCTTTCAAAGGAAGCCTTTAGGCTCAACTCAAAAGGAGTTACACTTTTTAAGGTAATTCATTCTCTCATGTTCTTTTGTTTTATTTTGCTTCTCCAACCCCCTAAACTCTTTTTATTTACTTCTTTTGTAACAACACCAGTATCTTCAATATACTAGGATGTTGTTATAAGATTTATTTGAGCTACACTTCCACACAACTACATCAAATGGTTAAAGAACATAAGGTTTCCGTGGATGGCGAAATTCTGCCTCCCGAAACAATGATTGTTCAACACTCATTTAACACCTTCAAAGGTGGCCATTATGATGTCACTATTTTTATATATGATATATAATATGTTTATGTTTTCCTTAAGCTTCTGTTTTTTTTCATTTTGGGCATACCTTTATGGTTTCCAGTATGGGTAAAACACGATATCTTCATTTTAGGAAGCGCGGACTACCGCCCCCTGAAAGTGATTTGATTCGTTAATACCATATGCGGGATGTGTGAAGGATAAAGTTAATGATATTATATATGTTATTATACTGGAATTATAATATACTCTTATATAATTATGATTCCATTCCAGAAAATATGAAATAGAAATGGAAGTAGCGTTCATGCGTACGTACGGCTTACCGTCTCCATGAACGGTGCATTTCATTTCTTACCTCTAAATGTGATGTAATATTATAAATGAATGTATGTACTGGATATATATGACATATATGATATCTACATCATTAATACCATTCTGGATATAATGGATATTTCACCACATTAACAACTTGTAATCATAAGAAGTTTATTTTTGACTCAAGTACCAAAGATCGACAAAACGACCGTTATTAACTTAAATAATTACATAATGATCATATCATTGTAATAAGTGATATAATAAGGATAATGAAATTGAGAATGGTTCTTAATAAGGTATATATTAACTCTAGTTTATTATTCAGGAGGTTAAAGAACGGTTGAGTCAAGTCGGACACAAGGTAAGGGAACTTCTTAACCCAACTTCCATTCTTTGGGTTAATCTCCTACTTTCAAATTATGTCATGATGTTATTATGTACTATTTTGTATTTTTACTTTCTTTATGTGTACCTATAGTGAATACACATAATATATCTACTCTATTTTAAAAATGATCTTTTTAAGGACTTCGTCTCAATCTCCTTTCATTGAGGCATATTTTGTTTTATACACAAATTTCTTTTATACGGTGTATAAACCCCTTTGACTTTTACATTTATTCAAAAGGAATCTTTTTATACGAAGCATTTTGCTAAACGACAAAAGGGAATGTTTTTCTTTCCGTACTTATGCGGCGACAATGACTTCTCCGCCGCCGTGACCATTATTTGAGTTTCGGCTTCCTCTACAAGCCATCATTTTTTTTAATGAAAAATAAATACAAAGTTTTAACTTTCTTTTATTTTGGTAATAAAAATGGTTTTGAAAGCGTTTTTATCATATAAAAGTGTTGTATTGATATCTTGTGATTGAAATATAGAAATGTTATGTTTCCTTTATGCATGTTTTATGTGATACGATTATGTTATGGTTTATGATATGTTTAAACCTATTCATATGAGGAATGCATTGGACTTAATAAGTGACGGGTGGAGCCCGCTATAGCTCCTCGATGCATCGGCAGGTCTCATGAGACAAACTAGTGTCTTGGCACGAGGCCTTGACAAAATCTTATTTGTGGTCTTGGCACGAGGCCTTGACTACGTGGTTATGATAGTCTGGCATTATGCATTCCATCATTATGAAAGTGGTTATTGATATTGCATGTGATTATTCGACCAGTAGAATATCCATGTGAAGAAGTAAATGGCATTATCTCATTTTACTTTTGCCATATTATGTTGAAGTTCATGTTTAAGAGGCTTTTGTTTTAGTTATACATTGCCTTAAATGTTAATGTTTATTTATGAAAGCTTCCGCATTATTGTTATCCTTACTGAGCATTTGAGCTCACCCCTTTCAATGTTTAAAAATTTTCCAGGTTGTGAAGAAGTATTTTATGACTGACTTGCAAGAATAATCAGTGAAGATATGAGTGTGGAATATGAAGACCATGTTTTTTTGTAGTTTGTTTAATTTTGATGTAATGAAAGACTTATGAATGTATCTAGTGTTTCCAAGGCTACTAAACTAATCGGTCTTTCGAGACTTGATCTTTTGGGATCATGCCAATGTTACGAAGTAATGCACCGGCTCTGGGTAGCTGGGGTCGGGGCGTTACAGATTCAGAGCTACAACACTCACCAGAGTAGAGCTAACTGAATTAGAAGAATGAGAAGGTATGTAATTACCATCGGTACCGGGCCTGTGCAGCTCTTCACAAGATAGTTATATGACCATCCTTGCGAAGGTAGAGTGCTGATGTCATGACATGTGTTTGGGAGGATCAATTCCAAGTTGTCTTTTTTGGGTTATTTCATCTAATACCTATGGGTCTTGTAATTGTCTCTAAGCCTTCATGCCTTGTAAGGTTTCCGCCTCACCCCTTGAAAGGTGTATTATCAAAAACAAAAAAATAAAGGCCTTCGAGCCATTCAGTCAAAAGTTTTGGAATCCTTGAATTTTATCGAATAAGTCATCAATTCATGGTAAATGATATTTATTCTTTATTGTAATGGCATTGATCTCTCTATAATCAATGCAGACTCTCATAGAACCATCCTTATTTTTCAAAAATAAAATAAGGCATTCCATGGTGAAACACCAGGGTATATAAATCCCTAATCACATAACTCATGTAGTTATTTCTTCAACTCTACTAACTCCACTAGTGATATTATATAGTGATTTTTACATATAGGTATTAAATTAGGAATTATTTCAATAGAGAACTCAACTTCACACACAAGTAGATGGCCAAGTAATTCTTCTACAAAGAAATACATGAATTTTTGTACCAAGGATACATCCTCTATTCTTAGGGTATCTTCATTATCCATAGATCGCACTTGGTATTCCTATCTTCCCAAAATTTTATTAAGGATATATACTAAAGGATAATCCATACATTTTTTAGATGATGAAGAATCCACTATAAAGATAATATAATCCACCTAACTATCATGGATTGTAATCTCATTCTCTTGGAAATAATTTTTTTACATTATACATTAAAATCCAATTCATACCAAAGATTATATCAAAGTTAACCATAGGTATAATAACTATTTTTTAAAATATTTTTTGTTTATGCATCATAATTGGAAATGACTAACATTTATTTATTTTAATAATATTCCCACTTGGATTTCTAATTGATAAATCCCTTACTAGGGTTCTAGTGAAAAATTTTATGTTTTTGGAAAACATGGATGATATGAAAGAGTGAAAAGATAAAAAATAAAATAAAACATTAGCTAAATTTGAGGATATGATAAAAGTAATTTCTACCACATTATTTGGAAATTATACTTAATATATGGTAATCACATAAGCTTATCCCTAATCCCTTTTACTTTCTATAGTAAGATCCCTTGATGTTTGAAGAATTGGTTCATATAATATACCTTCTCTTTATAGTTAAAGCATTAAACATCAACAAAATCTATCTTTCCTTTTCATTAAAAAGCATTATTTCATTTTATCTACACTTTTAACAATTCCCCAAACATCAAGGTAATTTACACACCACATAAAAGGAAATAGGCAGTGAATATAACATGAGTCCCAAAGACTAAAAATTTATGTGAAAAAACCCACTTATAGAATGAGAAGAAAATCAATAAAAAAATATTGAAAAATAGGGATTAAAATTGATATTAAAATACTATGAACAAAATTAATTTCATTATATATCATCTCAAATAGGTAGTATGTACACCAAATAAGTGAAATTAAGTGCATAGTATAAAACATTCCATAAAGAGAGGAGTTTGAGATAGAAAACCCTTACCTCTTCTATGGACTTCCACGAACGTACTTTAACCTCATTTATTAAAAAAAATATTTATTCTAATAAATAAATTTTAAACCTTAATTATATCTATTTTCATTTATAATCTTCATAAATATCATTCTCTATATTAATTCTACATATTTTCAACATCAAGTGTTTATAGTTTTGATCGTTTGTACTAGTTTTGTAACAACAATGTCTATGTTATTTCTTCTTAAAAAGTTCATATTTACCAGTTTATTAAATTTATTTTTAGGGATTATTTATAAAAAATTATGACGTTAAAAATTCCTTTCATGAGTTTTATAGTATTTATCCTTGAAAATAAAATCAATAACAAGCATATTTCAGTTATTATTCATGATTGAAGTGCATTTTATTAATTAATGAATTAAATATTTATATAAAATCTCCAGAATAAAAATCAAATTATTTACACATTTATATAATATTATACCTATAATTATTTTCCCATATTCATTAATGATATAAATTCATAGTATTGTTTAATTAGGTGGATAAATAGACCTAAACATGAACATAACCTAATTCAGTGATTGATTATGAGGTGGTTTAGTTTCAATATCAATATACCAGAAGAATAATGATATTATTTAGTGTTTATTAGAGTGACATGTCATAATTTTAAGTAATTATTTTCTGAATATAACCTATATGATGTTATTTCATGCTATGAATAAATTATTTTATTCTCATAGAATTCTCTTTTGGAGGGTTGAGTTTACCATAGTTGTTTACAGCTCATATTTTTAATATATTCTCCAAATAATCTTTAAAATATATTAATAATTTCATAAAAATAGTATATATCCACTAAATTTATTTGTATAACAATACATGTGAGGTGATGATGAAAATAAAAATGGAAATAGATTGTTTCATGGTGTCGGTAGTCCACTCGTATGGATAGATGGTGACTTTGCTTTCCATAGAATAGGAAAGATGAGTAATATGTTTTATAATTTAAGAATATAAAAAATTTAATAAACATAATAATTATATTTTAAATTACCTATGAGTATCATCCTTGTATGTTAGTGAGGTAAAACAAAAAACTTTATATTGTGGAGGCGGTAGGTCGCACAACACATGAATAACGGTTTTATTTTTCATAATAGAAAAGAAAAAGGTGGTTAATGATCGTAATATCATTATAATAACAAAAAATTATACTAATTATACCGATTTTATCATTTTAAGATTGTGTGATGGAATTTTATGAAGAATAATTTCAGATAAAGAAATTGAAATGTGATAGGAGTTGTTAGAAATTTATACCTCACTACTTGGATTATATATTTTACAAAGGGGTTAGGAATTAATGGGATGATCCTTTGAGAAGAAAAGTAAATCTTGAAGGTGGATATGAATATTTAGGATAGGGTTTTTTGTAGTATGGTATGATCTAAATGGGTTTTATTTTGATGAGAAGTGTGGAGATAATTTCCCCTTTATAAGTGAAATGGGATGGTTGTTTTGTAAATACCTAAAATATTTTAATAATAGGAAGTAACTCTCAAGGAAAGTGGCTCAAAAATTGACAAATAATCTATTGGGAAAGATTTAATGTTTATAAATCCCCTTATATTATATTTTAAGAATATTTTAAACATGTTTTCAACTCTTTACCATTAAATTTTCCACTTTTACCATTTTAAATTTTATTGCGGTAACTAGTTTTCACCTCAGCAATTTATACTTTATGCTTAAAAATAAAATGAACCCATTTAAATACTTTAGACCCACTAATTACAAATTTTAAATCCTTTTTATAAGAGTAATTTTATAAAAGTGATATAATTTAATTTTTAAAATAGTAAATGTTTAATGCATTAAAAGAGTTTTAGTGAAAAATGTGACTTAGGTTTTAAAATATCAAATATAGGTTTATAAATTAAATATAATATTTTAAAATGTAAAGTGTTACTTATAAAAAATATATTTATTTAAGATAAGGTTTTTTGAGTTTTATTTTATTATTACATCCTAGAAATTTCATAAAAGACATGTTTTTAACAAAAATGGTATTCTCACTATTGACCAAAAAATCATTTTTTTAGAAAATCCCAAACTTTCATCTTAAGATAATATCATTATGATGAATTAATAAATGAATATTATTTCATTAAAATAAAATACTAAAATTTATAAATTATAATTTTAAATATATTCATAAATGAAGGCTCTTCAGAGTGTGCATTACGTGATAGTTCAGGATATGATGTGTACTTGCTATAGTAGGGTTTTGGGTATTAGACCTGTCACGAACCAACCTGGGTTGACCCTAAAACAGTCACCCGAACCAATCCGCAGTAAGGCCTAAGAGGATTTTCTGATCCTCTTGGGATGGCGATAAGCTCCAGGGAACCAACAATGACTGTAGGAACGGTTTCACCTAAGACAAACAAATAAAAGTAGAGGAAATAATAAAGATTAGTGTAGAAAAAAACCCACATAAACAACTAAACAAGAACTAAATAAAATAAAAATAACCAAAATAAAAGACCAAACTATCTCTGTGTGACCTCACGGGTCACTCTCTGACTCAATAATCAAGCATCGCCCAAGGCGAGCACACCCAAGAAGGAGCCTTCAAAAGAACTAAAAACAGAAAATAACTATAGGCGTGAGTATTAAAACTCATTAGGGTAGACTGAAAATCTATTCCAAATGAACTAACTTTAAAATAAAAGAAACACCATTTCATGTTTAAACTACAATTTCTAAAATTAAGTTTTTATAAATAATTTACTTTAAAGAAAAGTACGAACTATTTACCTTAACCATTTTAAAATCTAGATTAATTTCATTAGTGTCATTGGAATTTTAGAAAGGGAATGTGGTATTTATATTTTTAGATTTTTACAAAGATAATTAAACACTTTAATTTAAAAACCATTTTTTTAAACCTAATCAAAACCGGTTTACCACTTTCCTAGAAAAACAGTAGACAAAAATTTACCAGAGTAAGTATACAACAAGTTCAATGTAGATATACATACAAGTACTATATTCATCTCTGTAAGAAAATGAAAGTCAATAAACATGGGTGAAGACACCAATACATGAGACCTCATCCTCGTTGACATGTCACACACGATAAAATAAAAACACTCAAATGCCCAGCCATCCTTTCTTAGGCCGACTGAGGGAAAATCCCATAAAAATGAACCCAAAAATATCCGCCTACTATGGGCCACTGATCAGTATCATAACCTACCCGTGTGGCAATCATTCTCAGAATATTCTCTCAATATGCCAAGTTCCCATGTCTCTAGTATTTTAAAAAGGGGGTGAGCCAACCAATTCCAGCCAAGCATCCAATCACAGTATATATATATAATAATAATTCACAATAGGTCTCACCCTGAGACTCCCCTAGGACTCTTCTCATGACTTAAATTAAAACAATTATAACAAGTTACAACCGAAGAACCATAACATTAGATTCAGAGAATCCAAAACAAGGACCTCCCACCCATTGCATTCAATCGAGGCATGATAATCACCCAATGAGGGTTTTCAAAATAATTATATATTTTTTTTTCAAAAACATCACAAAATTTCCAAACGGCCCTTAAACAGACACAATCAAAGATTTATCTCAAAATGAAAGCAATTTTTCAAAAGTGGTGTTAAGTATAATGTTTCCACTCAAAAAATTTATAAACATTCTTCAAAACATTCCTTTCGCACATAAAAAAACCATTTTCACACACATACCAACCGGACCACAATTCAACACTTCACATCAAACATATTAAAAAGCCCCAACTATTCCTCTTAACTTAAAATCATTTAAAACAGTTTTCACAAAACCCACGTTTACCAACTCAAACATGCATTTTTTTAAAGGGGTTAAAGGACACCAAGACACCTTGAAATGAAACAATCTTTATAAAAAAATCCCAACCGGGCTATTTATCAGTGGCACAAGAAATGTTTATCAAAACAGTTTCTAATTAACACTCAACAAGATTCCAAAAACACATTCCATCCTAAAAACTTATTTAAATCAATAAATTAGGTTCAAATATTACTAAAACAAGTTCAATACTAATGATACATTTAATTAAACAAATATTGTGCATAATTGTTATAAAATTACCTTATTTTTCACAAAATAAGAATTTAACTACCAATTTGCATCTTAAATAAATTAACCTGACATTGAACAATAATAAATAGCACATATATATGGGGTTAAAATAGTAGTAAATAGATGAAACTTAATATTTTAAAGGTAGTGCAATGGGAACCTACCTCAGAACCAAGGCACGATGACAATGCTCACTCGGAATCGCTTCATGCGGGTTCTAAAAACTCAAACCTACCCCAAAAAACACTTAATTAACCAATAACTCTAATCAAACCATGGTAAATATATATATCCAATGTTGTATGAAACAAATGGGTATACCATTGTTTACCCATCAGATATTAGTTGCACACGTCGGAATGAGGGTTCGGTCACTCGGCGCACGACGGGGAGGCATCTGAATGGTCGGGTAGGCAGGTAGCTATCCAGAAAGAAAAACAACAAAAAATTCAGAAAATAGGGGGGCCCAAGGGCTGGTTGAGAGGAGGTTGGGTAGGAGGAGGGGTCTCGACTGAAGGTCGGGCACGCCGATAGGGAGAAGGCAGGGCCAGAGGGTAGCGACGGGAAGGCGGGGCCGTGTCGGAGGTCGCCTTCGAGGAGCTGGGGTGCGCTGTAAGGATGAGGGGGGTCGGGGTCAGCTGGCATGATCGGACCAAGGGAAGAGGGGTGAAAACACTAGCTGGAGAATGGATGGGGTGCGAGGCGAGGCCTAGAGCGGGGTAGGAGCACCGGTGGGAAGGAGGGAGAGGTGCTTGGTGTGCTGGATCGCACCGTACATAGGGGTAAATGGGGGGGGGGGGGTGCACATCAAACCATAAAAAACTAAATCTGAAATAAAAATAAAAATGAAAACTAGCTATAACTTTAAAATAATAATAATAATAATAATAATAAGAATAATAATAATGATATTAATAAAAATTACAATAACCTTAAGGATAAAATAAAAATAATAAATGAATTCATATCATTTTAATAATTATAAAATTAACAATTTTATTTTTAATTTAAAATAAAAAATATTAAAATTCTTAATAACCACAAAATTTTTAAAATATGCAATAAATTATCATTTATTTATCTATTTTAATTCTTCAAAGATGAAAAGGCCGCGCAGCTACCTAAGCGAAGCTGCACGACGTCACGCTCTACCCGTGCGTACAATGACGTCGAACCCAAGACACACACTTTTTATCAAAAACTCAAAAATTTCATCTGGGACTCACCTCGGACCCCAACAAAAATTATTTAAGGCCCAATAAATAATAAAATAAAATATATGCATAGGAAGGGGTGTGGAAATTCTCCCCACCATAATGCTTTCTTCCCCTAGAAAGCCATAACACTGTCCAACCGATCGATCAACGCCTAAGGATTCCACACAAGCATGATATAACCTCTTAAGTAAAGGATATTCTAGAGACCACTGACGGGACTCAACCTCATTTTCTGAAACATATCACCAATGGAGGGGAGGCCTGATTGGACTTTCCACCATAAGAATTCAACTATCCTCTGGTAATTACTTAAGAGAAAACCCAAAGATACAGTGGGTCTCCCCACCATAAAGAACCAACCTATACACGGTCAACGGAAGTCCAACTTAGACCTACATGAGGCCTTACTCAAGCTAAAAGAATCACAATAAGAACATTAAAACCCCTTAATCCCTTCCAAAAGGTATAAGAGCTTAAAAAAAACTCCACATGAACCAAAAACCCTAACCCCATGGGCGGGGAGGGAGGGCCCAAGGACTGGATCAATGAAACTATGACGAACAATTGCTCATGACTTACCACTTCGAGATGGACACAATCCAAATCTACAACTGATCCACATGGGTGGTCCATGCATGGCCACTAATCAGCACCACACATCCAAAAAGGCACAATTACTGATATTGTGTGAGGGATAAGTCCATCATACTTTTATGATGAGATAAAATTTACAACGACAGAGAAACCACAATAGACATGCTAAAACTTCCTCACCACAATGATAGAGGCACAACCTTAACCAAACTACTTAAAATTCCCCAGGGTTACTGACTACGTTCCAGCTTCACTCCGAGGCCTTTTGGCTGGAGCTCTGATGGATGAAGCGTCTCCTGACTCACAGTGAGGTTTTGATAATCCCAATAAGAAACATACATCTTTTGATTTTACAAAAGAAGAGACAAGATTTAAAAATAAAAGCCACATTGGCATTGAAAACCAGAGTTCATAAAAAGACCCATGATATTCCCATACATTTTAAAACCCAAAACACCATTAGTACACTGCAACGATAAGAGATTCCTTACACTTGAAGGAAACATACACATGAAACTTTAAACCAAAAACCCCAAAACAAATCACTTCTGATAACATCCTTGACGAAGATTTCTAGAAAATCCCTGATAGAATTATTGTAAGTGACCCAAACTTCTGAAAGCATGATAGGTATTAGGAGTACTGGGGAAGGATGGCCTCTTGTGACCTAGATTTTCACACTGATAACACACAAAGATCTCTAACTCTGAATAGGTTGATGAAAGATCCTGAGGCCTTTTGATTCCATGACTTGCTCCATACACTTTCAATTTCTTCCTCATATCCTTCTCAGAATCTTCACCACAGCTCATTGGGATTGAAGGAGGGAGGATTACTTCGATCACTCTCGCCATCATGACTTTGACATGAAAATCTTGTCTTTCCACATTGAAAAAATAAGTTAGGTTTCACTCTAACCCCTTTGACTGTAGATCATAGTGGAGACCTTCCTCAAAATGTCGATCCTTCATGGAGTCATCTGTGGCATACCATGAATCATAGGGGACTAGCTCTACAAAATGCTGTAAATATTCCAACATAGATCTATCTCCCTGATGAAAGTAATATATCTCCATCCCCTTTCTCACCCTTTCTTCCTAAGAGAAATACTGATGTATGAATAAATCCTTGAAAAACTCTTAATTAAGCTCTCTATGGGGCTTATTCTGAGACATTGACTTTCACCACATCCACGGTGAACCTTCAAGCATGAAGGTTGCAAAATTTACCTTCAACGAATCAGGAAGCCCAACGAGGTTAAAGTCCCTTTCAATCCTCCGCATCCACTCCTCTTCTACAGAAGGGTCTACTTGACCATAAAAGAGAGGTGGATCTAGCTTCCAAAAATCAAGCATAAATTCCTTAGGTTGATCAACCATACTATGATCACTCATCAAAGATTCAAGGGGATAACCATTGGATAAGAAAAGTCAAGGCCAAATCAATAAATAAAAATCCTCAAAATCAAACACCACATAGGTGAAAAGCTCCAAACACAATAAAACATGTGATCATAACCTCAAAACTTTCCTTTTTGAAAACATATTTAATTTAAAACAAGATTGGTGGGTTAAACCCTCACATTTGGTATTATTTAGAGTCTCACTCACATGAATATATCTATGCCACCCCGGGCATCCATCCACCATACCAGAAATCCATTCATATTCCAATAGACCATTATGCATGTGAGCACCCATCAGAACACCAAGGCCAAAACAAAGAAACTTTATTTTCGAAAAACAAATAATTTATCTCCTTTCCTTTAAAACAATCCACAAATTAAATATATCATTCCAAGCAACCAATTTTTTAAACCAATTTTTTTCTTATAATAAAAAAAACTTCCATAAGTCAGAAGAGGCCCAAAACAACTCAAACAAGGAACTAGTATTGGTGGGTGACTTGAACATATGGTTGGCGGCCGTATTCCAAACACATCACTAACACAAAGAGACTTTTGGGACCATGCCCCTAGCTCTACATGTCTTGCCAGACCATGAAGCTTAGGAGAACTATTTGCCCAACTCCTTTTGTCATATCCCAATAACAAAACTTTCCATAAAAACCCAAAGAAACTAATTAAACCAGACATCCCATGAAAGCCTGAGGATTAGAACGTGAAAGAGTTCACAAAGCTCTTCTCTTCCCTACCCCTTGAGTCCTGAAAATCCTACTCCATCTACCATGACATCCCAAATATCGAAGGGTTATCTGAAAAGCAAGGTATGATAAGAGCCAACCTCATTTGATACCATTTTTTCACGAACCAACCCGGGTCGACCCTAAAACGGTCACCCAAGACAATCCGCAACAAGGCCAGAGAGGCGTTCCCGATCCTCCTGGGCTAGCGACAAGCACCAGGGCCCTAATAGAGACTGTGGGAATAGTTTCTACCAAGACCAAAAAATAAAAGTAGAGGAAATAATAAAGAGTAGAGCAGAATAAAAAAACCACACAAACAACTAAACAAGAACTGAAAAAGATAAAACTAACCAAACTTGAAGACCAAAATATCTCCATGTGACCCTACGAGTCACTCTCCGACTCAACGGTCAAGCATCACCCAAGGAGAGTGCACCCAAGCTGGAGCCTTCCCAAGAAATAAAAACAGAAAATAACTATAGGCTTGAGTATTAAAACTCAGTAGGCTATCCTAAAAATCTATTCCCAATGCACTAACTTTAAAATAAAAGAAACACCTTTTCAAGTTTAAACTACAATTTATAAAAGTATGTTTTTATAAATATTTTACTTAAAATCAAAGTACGAACCATTTCCATTAACCATTTTCAAATCTAGATTCATTTCATTAGTGTCACTGTCATTTTAGAAAGAGAAAGTAGTATTTATATTTTCATATTTTTTACAAAGAGAATTAAACACTTTCATTTAAAAATCATTTTTTTGAAACCTAATCAAAACCGGTTTACCACTTTCCAAGGAAAACAATAGACAAAAATGAACCAGAGTAAGTACACAAAAAGAGAAATGTAGATATACATAAAAGTACTATATTCAATACTTCAAGTAACTAAAATTCAATAAACATGAGTGAACCTAGGAGATCAAGAATAATCCAGAAGACACCAATACATGAGTCCTCATCCTCGTTGACATGTGACACACGATGAAATCAAAATGCTCAAATGCTCAACCATCCTTAGGCAGGATGAGGGAAAATCCCATAGCAATGTAACCAAACATATTCGCCTATTATGGGCCACTGGTCAGTACCATAACCTACCAGTATGACAATTATTCTAAGAATATTCTCTCAATATGCTAGGTTCCCATGTCTCAAGTATTTTAAAAAGGGGGTGAGCCAACTGATGCCAACCGAGCATCCAATAAAAGTATATATATAATAATAATGCACAATATGTCTCACCTTGAGTCTCCCCTAGGAATATTCTCATGTATTAAAATAAAACAATTATAATAGGTTCTAACCGAAGAACCCTACCATTAGATTCTGAGAATCCACAACAAGGACCTCCCACCCATTGCATGCAATCGAGGCACGAGAATCACCCAAATAGGATTTTCATAATAAATATATATTTTTTTCAAAAATTTCACGAAATGGAAAAATGACCCTTAAACATACACAATCAAATATTTATCTCAAAATGAAAACACTTTTTCAAAAGTGGTGTCAAGTACACTGTTTCCACTCAGAAAATTTATAAAATTTTTTCAAAATATTCCTTTCGCACATCCAAACAAAACCATTTTTCACACACATACTAATCAGACCACAATTCAACACTTCATGTCAAACAGACTAAAAAGCCCCAACTATTCTTCTTAACTTAAAATAATTTAAAATAGTTTTAAAAAAACCCTTTTTTACCTACTCACACATGAATTTTTTTAAAGGGGTGAAAGCACTCCAAGACACCTTGAAACGACACAATCTTTATAAAAAATGCCAACCAGGCCATTTATCAGTAGCACAAGAAAGTTTTATCAAAATAGTTTCTAATTAACAATCAACAAGATGCCAAAAACATGTTCCATCCTGAAAACGTATTTAAATCGATAAATCAGGTTCAAAGAGTCACAAACCAATTGCAATACTAATGAGACATTTAATTAAACAAACAATGTGTTTAATTGTTATAAAACGACCATATTTTTCACAAAATAAGAATTTAACAACCAATTTTCATCATAAATAAACTAACCAGATGTTGAACAATAATAAATAGAACATATATATAGGGTGAAAATTATAGGAAATAGATGTAACTTAAATTTTAAAAGGCATTGTAATGGTATCCTACCTTGGATCCAAGGAGCGACGACAATTCTCTCTCGGAATCACTTCGTGCGGGTTCTAAAATCTGAAACCCACCCCAAAAAACACATCATTAACCAATAACTCGAATCAAACCATGGTAAATATATATATATATATATATATCAAATGGAGCATGAAACAAATAGGTATACCATGGTTTACCTTTCATATGGGAGTTGTGCACACCGGAAGGAGGATTCGGTCGCTCGATGCATGACGGGGAGGCATCTGGAAGGTTGGGGAGGATGCTGGCTGATCGGAAAGAAAAAAACAACATTGCTGGGAAGTGGGGGGGGGGGGGGTCCAAGGCCTGGTTGGGCGGAGGTCGGGTAGAAGGAGGGGTCTCGACCGAAGGTCGAGCGTGCCAGCAAGAAGAAGATAGGGCCTGGGGTAGCGATGAAAAGGCGGGGATGCGCCAGAGGTTTCCTTTGGGGTGCTGGGGTGAGCTGCAAGGACGAGGGGGGTCGGGGTCGGCTGACACGATTAGAGAAAGGGCGGAGGGGGGCAGACACAAGTTGGAGTGTGGAGGGGGTGCAAGGCGAGCCCAGAGCTAGGAAGGAGCACCGGTGGGAAGGAGGGAGAGGCGCTTAGTGTGTTGGATCGCGCCACACAGAGGGGTAAATGAGGGGGGGGGGGGGGTGCATAGCAAACCCTAAAAAAACTAAATTTGAAATAAAATACAAATAAAAACTAGCTATAACTTTAAAATAATAATAATAATAATAAAATTAATACTACTAATAATAATAATAATAATAATAATAAGAAGAATAATGATATTAATAAAAATAACAATAACCTTAATGATAAAATAAAAATAATAAATGAATTCATATCATTTTAATAATAATAAAATTGAAAATTTTAGTTTTCATTTAAAATAAAATATATTAAAATTCTTAATAACGAAAAAATTTTAAAAGATGAAATAAATTAAAATTTATTTATCTATTTTAATTATTCAAAGATGAAAAGGCCACACAGTTTCCTGGGTGATGTCGCGTGACGTCACGCTCTTCCTGTGCGTCCAACGACGTTGAACCCAAGACACACACTTTTTATAAAAAAACTCATAAATTTCATCCGGGACTCCCCTCGGACCCCAAAAAAATTATTTAAGGCCAAATAAATAATAAAATAAAATAAATGCATAGGTCGGGGTGTTACAACACCATAATGTGGTATGTTTTGTTCGATTTGGGTGGTATCTTCAATTGGATTAACTTCAACATACAATTCCAACATACTTATCCTTTCATGCGCATTATATGTATCAATATAAATCCTCAAATTTGTTTCACTAATCAAATGATGATGCTTGTAATATAGATTATCCTGATTAAGAAAATCAATAAACAATAAATGATATACACCGATTCTCATCAAGATTTAATCGATCATGAATTTTTCTTTTAACTTCGTTCATCATATCACATATAGAAAGATTTATTAATCTTAAAGGACAACTAATATATGAAATCCAAGGATCATATTATATTATTTCCTCTCCATGATATATAAACACATGGAAGTGTTTTGGCCTTTTTTGTGAAACTGTCAATTAGAATAAAATTACATGTAAAATATATACACCAAAATTTCTTCAAATATAACTAAAAGCAACTAACTTTACATATACATTCTAACAACATAAAATAATTTTCCTATTATAACTATAATTGAATATTAGTATTTCATATATTTTTCTTCTAGATATACTTTATTTAATTCATTAAAAAAGAAAAAAATTATTGTTTCAACAATATAAATTTATAAAATCACATTAACATAGAATTAAATATTATTTATTTTTAAAAACATATTATTTATTGATACAATAAAATTATTACACAATTAATACATAATAAAATTAGCACATAACTAAAAAAATATCAGAAAAAATTATTACAAAAAAATAGAAAAATAAAAATAAAATAAAAGACAAAATTATAATAAATATAAATTAAAATAATAAATCATAATTAGAATGAAATAAAATTTACCACATGTGGAGGGGTTCAAATTGAAAGTGGTGATGGTCAGTGTTAATAATTTTCCTTTTATAACTATAATTAAATATTATTATGTCGCTTATATTTCCTATATATAAAAATTATTTAATTCATTACCAAAGGAAAAAATTATTTAACATATATACATTTGAAAAATATAAATACTGAACTATATTATTTATTTATTTTATTTTTTAAAAATTAAAGTAGTTATTATTATATACTCCAAATATTTTGTAAAAATTATATATATCAAATAGTGTCTATTTTCAAAAAAATTATTAATTATTTACATAATGAAATTATTGAAAATTTATTATGTAATAAAAATATTAGACAACTAAAAAAACTACAATAAATAATTATAATAAAAAAAATTCTATAAAAAATCTAAAAAAATTATAATAAAGATAAATAGAAAATAGTAAAATATAATGAAAATAAAATCAAATTTAACCAACTTTTAGGGGACTAAAATGACTACAGTGATGCAACACTGGGAGGTGATAATAATTTTGTACTATAAATATAATTATATATAATTATATTGATTTTATTTCCTTAATATATACTTTATTTATTTCATTAACAAATAACATAAACTATTTAACTTAAATACATTTGAAATACTATAAATATTCAACTAAAATGTTTAATTTATTATTATATAACTACAAAATCCATTATTATTATTTAATTGAATAGTTATGTATAATTGTTTTTAATAAATTAAATATTATATAGTTTCTCAGACTTGTTCATTATTCATATAATAAAATAATTAAACACCTATTACATAATAAAATTATTACACAACTAAAATAAACTACCCAAAGAAATTATTACAAAAAATACCATAAATATTTTTAACAAATAAAAATTATTATAAAGATTAATTAATAAAAAAAATACCTTCAAAATGAAATCAAACTTACCATACTTGGAGGTCATTGAAATGACAGTGGTGATAGATGATGATGCAGCGTAGAGCAGCAAACGACACCAAAACAATAATAATAAACACAATACAATTAATTTTTTTTATCAAATATCAAATTTTTTTACATTGAATTATTTTAGTTACAAAACATTTAATTTAGTTTTATTAAATTAATACCTTATTAAATTATTTTTAATTTAATAATTATGAATAAATTTATATATATATTAAACATTATAAATTGTAAAACAATTCAAAAAACTAAAAATTCCACAATTTAAAAAATGATATCAAAATTAGTACACATTTAAAAATTTATAACTCATTGAGAATTCAACAATTTTTTTTGAATACCACATAAATATCTATTCTATAAAACCACACAAAAAAACAAAACCAAATTAAACTACAATAATAAAATTATTATAAAATTATAAAAAAAATTCAAAAAATTATAAAACTGTCTGAATTTTTTTAAAAAGACACTAATATTTATAAACAAACAAACATAACCAATATAATCCATAAAACAAAAATTACGAAAAATAATTCAAAAAATTATTTTTTAATATATTCAAACTTCTATAACAAATTGAAAGAAAAACCCTAATAATCATAACAGAACTAAATTCAATAATTTAACCCACAAAATAAAATTTATAAAAAATCATATAAAAATTATGAAAAATATTTTTTGAAAACATTATAATAAATTGAAAATAATATTGTACATGTAGTGGTCATCTCACAAAATATCACAAAATAGGGAAACACAGTTAGAGAGCCTCATGGAATATTATGTAACTACTCATGGAAAATTTTCAAATAGGGAGCCTTGTGGAATAGGGGGCATCACAAAAGAGTGAGACTCATATTATATTGTGGAAGAGTGGGGCTTCATGGAAGATCACAGAAAGAGACATCATGGAACATTGTATAATATGGTGAAAGAGGGGGTCACTCATGGTAGAGAGAGAGGTTAATCACGTAAGATAGAGAAATTAGGAGGCTCCCCATGTAAGATCATGAAATCATAATGTGTAAAAGAGAGGTGGGATGTAGGAGAGCATGGTTTTTATTTGGGTGAGAGAGGAAAGAATTATCTCAAAAATCACCCATTATTTACCAGATTTCCACCCCTTCTTCGCTAATAAGTTTCCACAACAAATATTTTAGAAGTTATTTTTTTTATATTAGAAAATTCTCCCTCAACTAAACCTCTAAATAAATGAGCCTCACTATATTGTTTAACTTTATATAGTCTAGAAATTAGCCTCTAATTATTCTATTTTTCTAGAAAATAAGCACACTCATTGTCTTATAGAAACCTCTCATGGTGAATTAGATTCAACATTCAGCCTCCTATATGCTCATAGTCAATCTATATCTATTCATCTCAACCCTTGACGAGTCATCATAAGAACCATCTGAGCTTAGAATCAGTCCCAGGTAGATCAACTTAATGGTGACACTTAAATGAAAATTTCAATCATACATACATATGAAATTTATGGACTAACTAATTCTTACATAGTTCCATTAGGAAAACCCTTATTCAATGAATGCATGTCTCACTTATGCAAGTAGTTTAGAATCAAAATGAGTAATTCAGCTACGTAATTAATACATAAACATCCCGAATATACATTTATACGCAACTATAAGAAATAAAATTCAATTAAAATTCATAATGAAATATTTAAAACTTCAAAAATTCAAAAATAAATTTAAAATATTAGTAATTATGATCATTTGAATTATATAATTTAATAATTTTACCACAATACATTTTAAAATTAATAATTCAAACATAAAAATATTTTTTTCTTTAACTAAAAAATATTTTTAATGTGTTTATGAAGAATATTTTAAAACATGAGCATAAAATAATTAACAATTAAAATAAACTAATAATTCATTTTTCATAATAAAAATGCGTCAAATTATAATTTTAATCTCAATTAAATGAATTTATGGAATTAAGTAATTATAGTTCAATTTAAGATTTAAATTGTTATGAAATTGTGAAAATAATATGTGGAATACATGTAAAATAAAGTCACATTAACGACTACCTATGGATCCATTCTCAGTATGATCCACATTGAGATAGGGGTCTTAATGGACATGAGTTGAGATTCGGGGAGACATATTTGGAATCAGAGACTCCCCCAACTATTATCATTCTAGACGAGTCGTAGGACTTATTATGGATATATTCCCAAAAGATTATATTCATATGATACATTTTGGATATTTTATGTGAGGTGATATAAGGATATCATATTTTATAATATCCATATTACAAGAGGCATATTGTATGCCTTGAGGGTATATCGTTGGATGCGATATAGGTTATCATATCACTTCTGTCTTTTCGATATCATGTCATATGACACATTATTATTGTAATACATTACTATGAATGAGTCATATTTGATTATCATCAAAGGTAGTAGAGTGTTAAACATTAATGCTTAGATCCCTTCCACATTAGCTATCATTAATATATGTTTTAGGTGATGGAATATTCAGGTACTGTTTTAAAAATTAGACCTATCAAACCACTGAACGGTGGATTTTATAGCCTGGTCTCCATTATAAGTCTATTTTGGATTTTGGACTAGATTAATCCACCTCAATCTGGTAGAAAAATTATTGGTCTATCTAGTTCTAACTAGAAATGGATTGGACTAGTTGGATTTTGATTTTTTTTCATTTTTTGTATTTTGTACATACAATAATAAAATAATATTAAAATAATTAAATTAATAAACTGATTCAGCATTATAGATTGATTGATAAAACATGTAAAACCTTAAACCACCCCTCCCTAATTCAATGGATAGTCTGGTTCTTAATATAATATGTTCAAAATATTTTTATTATCCAATAGGTTACACAGAGATGTGACTATAAGTCATTTAATAATACATTATGATCATATGAGTAAATTCTTGGGAGGCTAAGAGAGTATCCCCAAGGTTTATAAAAGGAGTTGAACACCAATGAGATGTTGGTTTATATTTTCCTTTTACTGATTTCATCTATCCCTAAAAATTTTCTTCTTCCTTCTCCCTTTTCCACTAAGAGGTATTATAATTCCATGAGTGTAATATATTGAACCATCTTTAAGACTCAATCTCAACCCCGATCTAAATAGGAATTCCAATAGACCATTTACACCATTCCCTATCCACCAATGTATTTATAGATAAGTAAAAATACCAATATGAACAACGTGGAATAGTGTAATAACACAATACCATCACTAACCACATACCTAAATTGTAGTAGGTAGTGAAAACAATGAATTAAATGAATAAAACCATAATAAATAAGTATTTTTTTTCAATAATATAGTACAACACATAACCAGTGCCAAAAACCATATCATCATCATCATTGATGGCATGAACCAACCATTACTATTCATCATTAGACCACCACCACTACTCTGTTCCACCCCACAAAGCAACATCCTTCAATATAAAACTCATGTAACATTATTTTCAAGGCACCAAGATTCACATACAGGGGGTAATTATAAGTTCTAATAGGATTTCCCCAATTCCCCCCATGAACCCCATCCATGTGAAAATCAAACAAGCTTTAAATGAGTTTTATAAAACACTCCCAATTTATAAAATCATTTTAAAGAACTTTCACAATCAACAAGCTTAAACTAAATCATGTAACACCAGTAAATCAAAATGAAAATCCAAACTTTAACTATAATAATGAATCCAATAAACTAAACCCAACAACAAAAATAAGAATAAAAAACTCTTAATGAAATAAATCGTAGATATTTTTAAATAAAAAACCCAAGGTAACCCTTATAGAATGAGTAATATCCAATAATTGGTATCAGTAACTCGTGAGTGGACCAACTACCCCAAAACCCAACTTTTAAATCCCAAAAAGGTCCCAAATACCAAGTGTGAGTTTACCACCACAGTACCTTACCATAATTGGTAAGGTCCCCACAACCAAGTAGTAGTTTACTAAACTCATGTTTAATCCATCACTAAAACCAAATACACAACACCAATAAGAAACCATAATCCCATGCAACTCTATGCACAAAATACCACAACATCATCCATTGTGAGAACCCAATTCACATCAAACATACAACCCAATTCACAACAAATAACATAAATCATGAAACTCAATGTAGAAATCCAAATAACATTAACTATAAAACTCAATGCACACACTAAATAAAATTAACTATGCAACTCAATGCACACCCAAATAACACCAATAATAAAACTAAATACATTCCCAATTAACACCAAGTGTGACACTCAATGCACTCTCAAATAAAAAAAACTAAGAAACTTAATTAACACCTAAATAACACCTCATGATAAATTTAATGCTTGATACCATCATAATTAAGAATCAAAAAAATAAACACAATAAATCCGAGCCACAATTCACTCCATCTCCCTATTTTAAATCCCACTTTGGAAATACCACAATTTTTTGGAAACTACGCACGCAATTTAAAATTATATGGGTTTCATACGATCCAAAAATAATTGGTATATGTAGTAGAATAAATTGAGAAACCCAATACAATATCAAAACGTTCAATATAGATTAAACCATATGTAAATTGGAAATAAGGAAACATGTCTACCTTTCATTTAAGATGGATTTTGTAATATTTTATAGAATGGGATTGATGAAGATGAACAAAGGGAATCCAATAGATTCTCGGTCCATGAAATATTCATGAGACACTAAATCAATTGACATTTAGGTGGAATTCCTATTCTCACCATGGCCTTCTAGAACCTCATAGTGAAAAGGTGGAAGAAGAAAGAGTGATTCAGGTTCTTATGAATTTTTTTAGGAATGATTAAGTAATCACACCATATCACCATCATATAGAATTAATCTTTATAAATCTATTTAGAATTCTATTCAGGTGTAGCTGAATTTAATCATGTGTTATAACACATGATTAAATTCCACAACTAGTTCATGAAACTGTTTCATGAATTAAATGAACTCACCACCCATTTCTTCTAATAAAAGTAATATTAATGTTATCCAATAAGGGAATTATTCACTTGTATGATAAATATTATCATTCTTATACTGAAATAACTAAATATTGAAGCCTTATGATATAACCATTTGTAAACTATGTTAGGTATGGAAAATTTCCATAGAATATAGCTCAATCATACCTTAGGATTGGATAAAGTAATAATTTCATGATTACATGATTTTATGATATCCATAAATTTTTAAATACAACTCGGGAAATTACATCACATGAAAATGGGATTTAGTGAAAATCTCCTTTAATCTCTTAGTTTCATTAAGGCTTAAAAGCCTTATATGTCATTTCAATTTATATCATATCTTATATAATAACTTGTAAAATAATTTTCAAAAATCCTTTTGGATATATTCTAATTAACGTTTGGAAATCTCTCATTAACTTAACCATGTATCACATCACATGAAAAAATAAGAATTCCCATCCAAAAAACTTTTAGATTAAAAAATAAAACATTTTTAGATCATATCTTCAAGTAAAACACAATCCCCATTCAGTTACCCCCAAAGTGTAACCCCATGGGACTTTAAGGAATTGAAAAAAATGAATATCTAGACCCATAAATGCAAGTAAAGATCATACTCAAGAAAATAATCAATTCTATCCAAGCTACAAAGGGATTTGGTGTGATATTTATCTAACACATGTATATCTATACAAGTATCCACCAGCTGTATCACATGCCAACATGAATTCTCATACATTCCATTTTTTAGACATCAAGAGACCATGGGATATAGAGTATTACAATCCAATATATCCAAATCATATTTTATTTACTCTCTGAGTATAGAATGATATTGTTTATGAATACGTCACACGTAATTCATATCAATGGATGAACACATCACATTTTCCTCAACCGAATAGATAAGAACATCATATGTACTATCTATGTGTGTCTGTGCACTCTTTATTCTATCTCAATCAAGGGATCATATGTTATAATAATCATACAAGAGAACAAATTCCATTTTGGTTTATCTCCATACAACTAAATAATCATCAACATACCTAATCGCCCCATGATTAACTAACCCTCATGAATTGTGAAAGAAAGGAATCAAAGTATAAAAGTTTTCATGCTAGGAATATTTCCAACCTCTAGTATTCGAGACTCTAATATAGTACATACTCACCTAGTATACCAAATATGTAGTGTATGAAACTACCTATAGTATAATTAGTGGTTTATATAGTGCATAAAATACATTTTGTGTACCTCATGGGCATATTATATATCTCTATATAATAATCTCAATCACTATAACTTTAATATTTCATCTCAATCTATAATAATCCATGATGGACATCGATTAGGGAAAATTTAAATTCATACTTTGAGAGGTAAACTATCACTAATCATCATGAAATGTATATTAATATATTTATACATAGTTAACATGAAAGTGTGATAAATAAGAGATTTATTTTTATAAGATACATCTCATATTCAAAATTTTTTTTTAATAATACTTAAAAAAATCATGCATAAACACATGTTTATCATACCATATATGTTAAACTTCTAGACCAGTCTTATGATTTCTACAATTTATAAGGTTTTTAACTCATTAAATTTATATATAATTCCTATAACATGTCTATGTGATCACCTAATAAAAACTACTCACTAAACTATTCATTCAGTAACATCAATAGGGAAAAAAAGTTTGAATATTTTTGATGTTTAGGAATCATAATCCTAATGTTAAACTCCTTGAACATATTAAAAATAATTAAATTAACAACATTAATCGTTACTATGTCAAATTATTTTATATACTTAAAACTCTTTTGGGTTTAATATAATTTTACATAGAAACCATTCTATAAAACTTTTCCCATGAGATATTATAGTAATTAATGTAACTATTTACATTATTACTTATCAGCACATCCTAAATTCCTTCAGGATAAAGTGAAATTTACTTTATTACTATAACTAAATTTAACCCATTATATATCTATTTAATTCCATAAATTAAAACTATTTTTTGATATTAAGTGAAATTTACTCTGAATTTTGACTGGTATAATACTTTAGGAAATAATTATATTCAATTTCTCATAGTAACTATAAGTAACTATTCATCACATATCCTAAATTCATTAGGGTATTAAGTGAAACTTACCATTGAATTTTTTTATAGAAACCAATGAGTCATAAATAATATATATTTAATTAACTATCACATATTATTTATAACAAATCTTTGTCAATAAACAACTTCTCTTATCATATAATAGAAATGAGATGAAGATACACATCCTTTTCTTAGATCGACCTGAGTTTGATTTATTATTTACATTAAAACTTTTATGTAGCACATTTTTCTTTATCACTTGAATTTAAACTATAATCTCTATCAACCCTTACCATAATTTTGAACTTTTTTTACTTAAAACAATTTTAAAGTATACATTTGGCATCATATACCCTTCAAAATTAAATAATTAATTTCTATGAAACAGATGACTGATATGAAAATTATATAGAGTTTCCAAAACCACTCTAGGTATCTTTAACAATTTCATGCCATGGAATAACTACTATTCCATCCTGATAACACCTTAGGGATTAAATTACCTTTAATAGATGCATGAAGAAGCATTTTTGGATTCTCCAACTGAATTTTCTTCTTCTTGTTTGAAAATTTACCCACCTGTACTTTTTTACATGGCACCATAACCTATACAGTAAATGCCTAGTTCATCTATTATCAACACCTTTATAATACCAGGTAAAAATTTATTTAACTTGTTCATATTTCTATAACATTTCAATAGATTATAGTATGATGAATCTATTAATAATAATAATCCTTAAGGAAACCTCTAATCTCATCAAGTCACATGCATACTCAATCATATTGGGTATCATTAAAAAACCCAATCATATTGAGTATTTGAGACTAAAATTAATTTTTCATATAATAACTATGAAACCCTATATAATTCATTACTTTCTCCTCACAAGAATCAAGATTTATCTGTTTAACAACTTTAATACATGGTTACTATGTAAGGGGTTTCTTTAAGTCATAAAATTTATTATTTTACTTAAGATCCTTTACTAATTTTCTGGTCTAAGGAGTTTCTTACATTAAGTTTCTATTTTCTCTAGATTTGTTATGAAAGTTAAGTTTCATGATAATGATGTTATTATCTACAACAAAATATTTTATTAGATGAGTTTTATTTCTTACAAACATTAAATAAAGAATTTTATTAAAAGGATTCCCACTAAAATGATGATCCCTTTTAAATTCATCATATCCATTAGTGGGGAAAGATCCATATATCACTAAACAATTAGTATTTAATTATTTTTCTCACCACTTAGTTATTTAGGTAGGTCATCATTCCAATCATATCATATCTGAATCTTGGAAGGTTGAGTGGACAAACCTTTTATTATCTATAATATAGATATAATAAACTATATTAATATAATATCCTAATTATCAAGGTTTCCTAGAAAATTGTAACCCAAATAAAACTCCAAGAACAAGGGACCTGGCCATTAGGATCACCTCATCACTTTATTTTAATATAAATTATAATCCAAGGGAACAAAGATATGGAATGAAAATACCTAGTTGGATGATTGAGTTCTTGAAAATTTATTATTTTGAAGTAATCTAACACTTGGTATTTTGAAGGGGGTTTAGTCTCATTGTCTTATCTCATGTTATTATCTTTATACAATTATACTTTTAATTATTTATTTTAGAATCTTATTCCTTACACCAAATAATTTTTTTCAAACCATATTTTTGTGTAACTCTTTACATAACTCACAATTTATATCACTCACCCAAAAATTTAATCCAAACATATTTAAATACATCCAAATGAATATCTTGCATAAGGTACATGAAATTTTGCTATAAATGATCAGAATTGTATGAAATTTATAATACCCACATAAGTATGATTGGAGCCACAAATAGGAAAACCCAACCTTTTTAGAATAATTCATAAGTCACTAGGCCAATGGGAATTCTGACCCAAATTCCCTTTAACCATGGATACTTTTCCCAAGACAAATTCTAATTAATCATAACTTTAATAACTAATAATTAAAAACTATATTCAACAACTAATTCAATATTATAACTCTATTTACAAATTAAATTCAAGGTTTTTGGAAACTAAATCCATTATCATACATAGAATTTAACTTTTTAGATGCATGTATAATAATCAATAGAAGTAGTTTCACAATTAAACTAAATTATAAAACTATTAATAATAAAATAATTATATTCATGAATAATTAACATGGGAATAAAATTTTTAATATATGAAGTATTCACATATTTAAAGTAGTTGGGGATTGTCTTAGTGGTAACCACCCCATAATCCTACATGAAAAATGAGGGTTTAAAACTCATTGGGCGCAGGTACTATAGTAGTACTGTAGTGGTACTATAGTAGTGGCCATACTATAGCAGTGGTAGGGAACTGTAGCAGCGGAGGTACTGTGTGTACTGTAGCAGGCGGGTTACTATTCACAGAATGGGCATTGGGTCAAATATTTGGGTCTACGGGCTATGTAATGGGCTACAATCCCACTGGACCTTCGGGCGATGTAATGGTTCTCCCTCTACCCAGTTAAAAGAGGTCTTTTCTTTGCTTTAATAATAAAATGAGGCTTCGGCCACAACCTTTAAAAAAACATATTTAAACATGAGATAAACATTTATGAATAATTCATAAATAAAATAACTAACTATAATCACTTTATAATTTTAGCTATATATTATGGACATTACATAATTTTTAATATAATCACTTTATATTCAATTTATATTATGAAATTCTTAATATTATTCATTATATGGAATTTCCTTTAAATATATGATATTTTAAAAATTATGAACAATTTATAATACAATTTATATTATGAAAACATTTTACTTAATCTAAATATTATATACTTAACATTATTTAAAGCTTGATCAAATCAATCATCAATAATAATATCAACACCTCTATAATTTTTTTTGGAATAAAAGAATCCTACAATGAAGGATCATCACCATCCCATCAAAAAAATGTTTTCAACCCCTTGATCATGGAGATTATGGGATTAAAAATATCTACAACTTCAATCAATTTTTCTAGCACATTTTATGTAAAGGATCATCAATGAAGAGTTAAAGATGATTGCCTTTATGATGTCTAGATTTATAAGAAGGCTCAAATATGGGAATTTAAATTATGTAGACTCCTCTATATAAAATTACCTCAGGGTTTAATTTTTAAATATTTTAGTTAATTTCCACTGTTTGGAAAATATAAATTCATCACACAACTTATGGTTAGGAAACTAAATAGCTACACCAATCTTTAGTCTCTTAAATTCTAATGACCTATCACTTAATACAAATGCATTGATTAAGGATAAAATGGATAAATAATTGGATATTATACCTGATAAAATCAAGGAGGTGGTCTTAAATCATAATTTTATTATTGGAGATGACATCTTAATTTGGGAACCTTCCTCCAATGGGAGGCTCACTTCAAGACTGTTCTACCAAGAAGTTGTACTGGGGAATGAGAATAGCTGGGACGGATGCTTGAATATAAGATAGAACCTTCCATACAAATTAAACCTTACATGGAGGTTTATTTACTCCAATCTCCTTACTAATGATTTTATTAAATATATAAGAATTTTTCTATGCTTGAAATGGGTGATACGAAATCATCATATGGATAAAATCAACCATCTCTTTCTAAGTTGTGTCATGACCAAAACATTGTGACATGAGATCTCTAATTTTTTTAAAGCAATGATCCCCTGGATAGCCACCATATAGAACCATATTTAATCCTATATGAAGCCATATATTTCCAAAAATATTCTTAATATTTTTCTTATGGACAAAATTGAAGTTACTCATGTGATATGGCTTAGCTGGAATAGACTAATTCATGAGAAAACTAGCTTTGTATCGAATTGTATCTAGTTAAAATTATGATCACTATGAGAAGTGTGAACTCACTTTAAAATGGATATTGTAATAATTCTATTAATTTTATCATGTTTCCTAATCATTTTTAATCATAGGTAATTATCTTCCTCTTTTTGGAACTCTTGAAGTTATGTGGATTCCTCCATTTCTGGGTTGGATCAAATGTAATACAGATGGTGAATCAAGAGAAAATCTAGGAACTTTTGGACATGGATTGGTTTTCATAGAACACAATAAAGATTCCATGGTATTCCTCTATGGTTCATGTGGATTCACTATATCTCTTGACACTAAAATTCTCAGTATAATCAATGTGGTTGAAATGAAAATACAAAAAGTTTGGTTTAATGTGTGATTAGAATGTTACTCTACCACTATTTTGAAAGATATCAAAATGGTTCTATCCACCTTTTATGGAAGTTAACTTCTAGATGGATCAAATTAATGGATATGTTTTTGACAATGAATTATATAATCACACAGGAATATCATGAATCAAATTATTTAGATGATGGATTTACAAATAAATAGGTAACTTCTCTTGATCTAATGAGGCTCAATGATGTACATGATGGGTTTTTTTATTTATTTAAAATATATTATTATAAAAAACCTCACTTAAAGCTTTTTAATTTTTTTATTCAATAAAGGAGACTTTTCCTTTCAGAAAAGAACTCATCCTTCAAAAAATAATCAATCATCAAAAATGTTTTCATGCGGTCTAGATAATATCTCAAATAAGGACTTCAATTTTAACTAAAAAAATTAAGTATTATGACAAATTAATATAGTTATAATATAATAACATTATATTTATATTTATTCTATAATTTATGAATACTTTATAAATTACCTTTATGATTTTTAAACACCCATTACAGTTCAAAAAATCCTCCAAACACTCCCTAACCTTCAATAAACCCTTACAACACTCTATAACCTTACCCAAAACTTATAAATCACCTTAAATAACCTCCGAAAAATAATATAAACTGATCATCCCCAATTCCATTCCTTTCTCAAAATCCCAAGGCTTAAAATTACACCCTCCTTAAATATTTTTCATCATAAGAAAAATAAGCATGATCCACTTCATAAACCCATACCTGAAAACCCAAGTATGAAAACTCTCCCCACCAACACACTTTTCTACCTCAAAATTTTTGGATAAATTCTTATCTTCCTACAAATTTCTCAAAAATCAAAACCACCCATGTTCTCCCCACCATCAAGAATCCTCTTGAAAAAAATAAACCCATAGAACTATGGATGATTACCATCATCTTAATGAGAATACATATGAGAGCATTAAAACCACAATTATTGTATATAATTATCTAGGAATATCTACCTCATTACATGAAATCCCATCTCTATACTCAATGATATATGGCTATAACATGAAATATGACCCCAAAATAAATTTAATTAATACTTTATCAACAATCCAAGAGATTTATATACTAGGATGATAAAAAAATTAATTTATATAAAAAATTCACCATCCTTAACATCTCATTGCCATAAATTCCTTTACACCACATCCCTTGATTCATCCTAAATTTCTTAATAAAAGAAAATCCTAAGACTTGAACCATCCTCACATTCACCATATGAGATTATTCAAGGGAGCATTACACAACTCAACCTCTAAAACTAAAGAGAAACACAATAATGAAAATATTATTCCTTTTATCCAAGACAACATGCATATATTTTTAGATTTTATACCTTAGACCCAACTGATTACCATAATATTAATTATTATCTTATCACATGATTATTATTCTTATATGTGACATCAATATGATAATGTCATTAGGGTATTTATATCCTCAAAAAGATATAGTATTTCCTTTCTATAATGATAAACTGAGGGTGTTATGATAATATTATTTAACATATATCCTATAGTATATATAACATATATCTGATGAGATATTGATAATGTTTGACTACTAGATATTTTATTCTCATAATACATTGATACTTATTATCTTGAAGTTCTCACTAGATGGTTTTCAAGAAGAGAGGTCGTGAGTATAAACCTTCCAATAATAATTCCACATGTTTATGTGTCATTGAATATTCCTATCCATGAACCTATATATTGGTACTTAGACATGTGATTATTATTAATGTGTTTCATGAATTACATACTTTAATTAATTTAGTATAACCATGATGGAATATGCTCACAGTGAGGTAACATACATTTAGTGCATCATAAGTTATATAACATTAATTGAAAAAGTAAAGAAAATATTTTTCCATTATATATTAATGAAAAAAGATATGTATTTTCCTTTAATTAAAATAGATGTATCTAATTAAATCTATGTCCATGGTAGTTCATCAATGAGTTCATTTCATAAAGATGAAGAAAGATAAATTATGTATATAGGGTTATGAAAAAAGTATGCATCCTTCTTGATGAGACATAGATATAAAAAGTGTTTATATTACATAGTGGTATTTGTAAAAAGGATTTTCTTTTTGGAACATTAACTTATTTCTCTATGGGTGCCTTTTTTTTATTTCTAGATAATTATTTTGGACTTAAGGTAAGTTCACTTAATGCCACTGAGAAAGAGGTCTAGAGGTACACACACTAAATGTATATAGAATATAATTAAATTATATTGAATATATTATTAAGGATACATATTATCATCAACTTATGGAATAATAATTATTCAAGTAAATTTTATTTCATAAATATTTAATCATGAGATATTTGAGTTTATAATATGATAGTTTAATTTTATCTCATGTTTTTTATTCACATGGTAATAAATTAATATCCATTTTTTTCACTATTTTAGTGAATATATTAATATAAATATTTATTTAATTACGTAAATATTAAAATAAATATTTATTCATGAGTTTAGTAAATATAATTTTTATTTATTTATTTAATGAATAATATTTATTATTTTAGGTTCAATAAATCCCATGGATTATTGATGGGTAAAGTTAATGGACTAATGGAAATGATTTTTTAATATCATTTAATTTTATATTATTTAATTTATTTAACACATGATATTCAAAGAAGAGTGTTTTATAGGTTATAATAATAATAATAATATTTTACATGGGGATTACTTAAAATAAACAAAATGATAAAGGGTTGTTGTAAAATTATCAATTATTTAACCCTAATTATAAAATTTCAATTATATCATATAGAGACTTGTTGTGCACAAAAATAGCCTATATCGAATTATCTCAATACCTAGAGATATTATTACTCTTCCATTCCTCTTAAGAACATAGTGTGAACAAGAGAACCACTTTTTTAAATCAAAAGTGAATGATGTAAAACACTTGTCTTTACTACACCAGCACCTAAAGATTCAAGATCATCATCCAGATATTCATGGAACATGCATGGATACACTTATAGGAATACTCACTTGTATTATACACTACAACAATGACATGACAAGATCATCAATGAAAATTGATCAAAAGGAATTACTGGTTTTAGTTAATTGTAATTTTAAATTAACTGTAAATTAAATGAAAAAGATACTCACTAAGAGATTTCAAGGCAGTGTTTTTCAAGTTATTTCGATTTATCCATTCAAAATGATGAAAACCCAGAATTACCCACTTACCCACTTCTTCAGTTGTACCTCAAAACCTTCATGTTTTTTCATAGTAGTCAAATTATAATTAATAATTATTTATAATTAGTTTGGTCAACTTTTTACATCTATTTGTTAGTTTTAATTTCCATATTTTTATTATTAATCCAAAAATTAAGATAAAGCGTTCATATGAATTTTTATGAAAAATAATAGGCCAAGACATGTGAAGAATGATCAAATATCCCATCTAGATTTTCCAAGGTCAGTGGATGTGTGATATAGATACGTGACATGTAATGGTAAATTACACATTGTGTACCTTTATTCAACTCACATAAGGAGAGAGTCATGTAAATATCATATCACAGTGTGATTTGGAATATAGTTTTATTAAACATATTGTGTTAAATTCCAACTTGATATGAATTTTGATAGGGATCACATGAAATGTTGTTGGAATACATGTCATGTAACCAAACACATATGGTTTTATACCCATGTAAATCTTGGAAATTTGTGTGTTCAATACGTGGTGACATTACACACCATGTATTGATCATCTATTTATCAGTGTAGTGAAACATGAATTACATATTGTGTAGATGGCATGTACACATTTTGTAATTTGTTTTCCACCCATACAAGGTACACACAAAGTAATTTTTGGGGTGTCATGTTAGTTAGTATATGGATTTATCAAAGGGAGACACAAACTACATGGCATGTAGTTGGCTATATACACCGTGTTATAGGTTTTTTTTCTACACCTGGTACATACTAAGTAATTTTTGGTGTGTCATGCGGTTATACATGATTAATTATACTTCTCTATGTAAATTTTGAAACTACATGAAATGTAACAGTTGTCATACATTTTTTTTACTTTACATTCAATACTAGTAGTACACATTGCATATATTATTCCATGTTGTGTGGTTGTACACACCACACATAATACACTACTTGACCCAAAAAACTACAATTATTGTATATCATGGCATGCCATGTGGTTATACAAGACATGTATGTACAAAATACACAATAAGGACCATGCATAGTGTGAGTTACATAAAATTTAGAGTGATAGTTTATAGTGTGTGAGTATTAAATTCTAGGAATAGTTTTAATATAATGTATAAGGTGCACATCTTGTTTCCTCCTTAGTATACACCTTGTACTCAATTATTTTAAATTTTAAATTAAAATTATTTAATTTAATTAAAATAATACAGGATCAGAATCTTATTATATCTCGAGGACCATTTAGATTTAATATTAGGATAATTAATCAATTAATTAATTAATTCTAGGAAATTTTTATTAATTAGAACAAATTGAAATGAATACTATCAATTCTAAATATGTGGTTATTACATGTTGTGATTGATCATGAGATTAATTGACCTATGCATGTGTTGAGTTTATTATTATAATTTAATTATTTATTACATAGTTTTGTGTGATAATTTATTATTAAATTAAATATGATGATCTGTGCATCATCCCTCCCTCTTTTATTATGTATGAGTCTATGTTTCTAAGGATTATTTAATGTAACAAAAAAAATTGGTACTCCTCACCTATGAGCTAGTAAAAATTATAAAGGATATATCTACCAATGATAGGGTATGGTTTTGTACTTGATCCAAGGTAAATCTAACTAATAAGATACATAAAATAATGGATAAATGTTGCACCGTGATCCAAGGATGATATAAATGAGTTATTTCACCTTAGGTTGAGGTTGATTTATCAATGATCAATAAACCAACCAGTAGATAAAATCTCATGATCTTATGACATATTTATTTTATTTTTTTAATGCATGGATGTTTTTTATTTACATGACACATGGTTTATTTTTATGATTAAATGAGATCACATAAATTAAATAAATTAAATTTCATGATAAATATAAAATAAAATAAAAAAAATTCAGAAATAATTATTTTAATAGAAATGGTAAATTAATTATGTAAATTCCACATAATATTAAAAATCACGTGAAGAATAAAATAAATAATATTTACACTTAAATTTTTATAATATCCCTTAATCAAAATATTAAGTTAGAAAATGACTCATGTCACTTAAGTTAGAATGAAACCATTATTAAAATTACTTGATTGGACCTCATCAGGGTCCTTTCAATTATTAGAGAGTTCTAATGAAAGTATTGGGTTAGATTAAAAAATTTAGCATCATGGGTTGACTACCTTAACAAAACCTGGTTTAACATGCAGTTAATATTTAATAAAATACATGTTTTGGATTTCAGGATTGGGGATTCCACTCAAAAGATCTAGGAGTTACAAGTTAATGTATTTGGAAAGTATATCCTTTCTAATTACATTCAAATAATTTTATAATTCTTCAATATGTATTATTTGAAGTAAAATATGAATCCTTTTCACTAAAAATATAAGAGACTAGATATTCTCAATATAACGGTGAGGGTTTTTTGGATTTTATAAAATAGTTGGAGACTAATAAAATTAATCTATTACATCATAACCAGTAATCAAGAAAAAGTACAAAATATCTACATTTATTTTTTTATAGAAAAATTTCAAGTGACTCAACCATTTCACTATACCTATGATCCATTTTGGGGAAAGATAATCTTCATATTGGTATTAACTTATAGGAATGGTAGAGGTGATTATGCATTCTACTACACAAAGAGTATAATTTTTGTGTACTAGAGTACACAGTTCTTATTGATCCTTTTAAGAGGCTAGTGTGGAAGAGAAAAACATATTCTAGTTACATGTGGATTATGTATTGGATTTAAAATGCCTCATTTTATCATCCATAACCATTGATATATACAAGATTCATGAAGACATAGATGTATAAATTATAATGTATCGTCTTTATGATCTCTATTAGGAGAATGTAAGACAAGAGTGAAATGAAATATCCAAGGAACTTTATACATGTAATCAAGGAGAAGGAGTTCCATTTGGACTTCATGTAGTTAATATGATTGGCTACATTGTGTGTTTGGAAATAATGGGATTTATTCCAAACAAGGAATTGTGCACAAACAACTTTATCTCCCCATTTATTCGGATATTATCACATTTAATTGTGAATTTTAACATAGACAATATAGAGAATATGATTCCATATCTATTGACATTGATTTTCCAAGACAAAAAAGGCAATAAGCATGAAAACATTTTTTCCTTATGATGAATAAGAAGAAAGGAATAGAAAAGTCTAAGGAAAATTTTAACTATATGGAACCTTCCCATAACCCTTCTAAAATGAAAAAGATCCATAATGAGGTTAAGGAGTAGGATTTCTTGTGTTTTACTTATGACAAGAAAGGATATTATAAGAATAAATATTCCCTATTAAATAAGTAAGGTAGAACTGTAGGTACATTCATTATCAACGGAAATGTATCTGTTTATACAAATTGGGTATTAGATATAGCTTTTGGTTCTCACATTTTTATCCAAATATGTGAATCTAGTATATTTTGGAATATTTATAAAGGTGATGTGGATCTTAGATCTACCAACGGAGTGAGACTAGTAGTGATGAATATAAGTGTCTGCTTTCTCATGTTATCAAATTAATTGATTTTATTTTTAATGAATTGTTATTATGTTCCCAATGTAACCAAGAATATAAATGTAACCAAGAACATAATTTTTATCTCCAGTTTAGACTTGGATGGATCTATTACCCATTTCATAAATAAAGGTTTCTACTTTTATAAGGATAAAATTTGTTATGGGATGGTGTATTTGTATAATTGTCTTTATATACTAGAATATGGTAATAAATATTTAGAAATAGATAATGAATCAAGTTCACATGACACATATCACACTGAGTTATTAGATCATATAATTGCCTATATAAATGAGAAGTATTTTATAAAAATATATTAAGAAGGGTATTTAGATTCTATTGAAATAAACTATTTAGATATATTTAATGCTTGTTTACAAGGAAAAATTATTAAGGTTTCATTTAGTATAAAATATTAAAGATCCATATAGCTTCTAGAATTGGTTCACTTAGATGTTTGTGGAAATTTTCTAGTAGAATTTAGAGGTGGATGCTCTTAATTAATAAATTGTACTGAAAATTTTAATATATATTGATAAATCTACTTAATAAAATATAAGTATGATTCCTTTGAGAAATTTAATGAATATAAGAATGAAGTATAGAATTAAATTGATAAGGAGATAAATAAAGTTAATTAAAACTTATAAGGGGAGTATCTTAACTAAAAATTTATAAATTATCTTAAAGAGTTTGGGATAAAATCTTAGTTCACTACTCTTTATACGCCACAGTGAAATGGTTTCTGTTAAAAAGAAGAACTACAACTTGTTGGACATAGAGAGATCAATAATGAGTCATACAGATCTTCCATTATCCTTTTGGGGATAATAATTATAGACTATAGCATACAAACTAAATATATTTTCCACTAAAGCAGTAATTGGAATCCCATATAAGTTAAGGTATGGGAAGATATACATTTGTAAAATATATATGTGTGGGGATAGGGAGAATTTTTTAATGATAGTACTAAAAAAACATGCATCTCATGGAAAAAATTGTAACTTTACAGGATATCCAAATGAAAAAAGGATATTAAATATTTAATACCTTATAATTTTTTTAATCATGGTGAGATAATCCATGTTTCTAGAAAGGTATAACACATCCAAAGGAGATAGTTGGAGAAAGATAGATATCGATGAAGTTTAGGATCATGATACAAAATAGTTGGAATAAGAACATATTCCACAAGGCCTAGTGGATGAATTTATTCTAGAGACACAAGTATTATGTAAGAGAATAGGAGAGGTTAGAGAAATAGAGAGGTATGATTTTCTTATCACTGAGGGAGTTGAAACATTATTATTTGAAAATAAAAAACTTATATCCCAAAATGAAGTATTCAGTTTCTCAAAAGATACATAGTGGAACTAATCAATGAATTATAAAATAGATCCTATGTACTAAAACAAAGTATAGGTTTTGTTAGATCCTCTAATTAATGTAAATCCTATTGGATGAAAATAGGTATTCAAGAATAAATTTGACATGGATGATAAAGTTGATACCAATAAAGTATGACTGGTTTCCAAAGGGTTTAAGCTGTTTCACAACATAGATTATGATGAAACATTTATAATATTCGTGAAATTGAAATCCATTATAATTATTCTTTCCATAGTATCTTACCATGATTACGAGATTTTTAAAATGAATGTCAAGGATTCCTTTCTTTCTATAAACCTTGTGGAATATGTCTATATGAAACAACCAAAAGAGTTTGTGACACTAAAGGATGGAAATAAGGGGTGAATGTTTCATAGATCCATTTAAGGGTTGAAAAAATCATCAATATCATCAAAAATTCATTTTTATGAATCCATATAAGAATTTGGTTTCATATATTTAGTGGTATTGAATCATTTTTTCTTATAGTTTATGTTTATTTTATATTATTGATGGAAAATAAAATAGCAGTCATATAGTCAGTTAATACATGGTTAAATGAATGATTATATATAAATATATTAAGTGAAGTAGCATGAATTATAGGTATCAAGATCTATAGAGATAGGTCTAAAATTTTTCTTTGAGTAACTCAAGGTAAATATATTTACAATATATTAAAGTGATTCAATATGGAATAATTAGTGAGGGGATAATTCTCAATGTCACATGGTATATATCTCTCCTTGAAAATTTTCCCTTAGACAAAAGTGGTGAGAGAAAGAATGGGTATAATCCAATATTATTATTTGATTAGATAAATAATTTATTTCATGATATATACCAATATTTATGTTACTTATGCCTTGATAATGGTAGGAAGATATAAAGCAGACCTTGGAGAGCCAAATTGGCAGGTTGTAAACACTATCCAAAATTACCCAAGGCATACAAAGGTTATTTTCCTAGTTTACAGAGTATATGAGGAACTAGTTGTGAGGGGATACATAGATACTAGATTACAAATAGATTATAATGATCTAAATTAATAATTATGATATGTATTATGACTTAATGGAGGATCTATGAACTGGAAAAGTTATAAGAAACTGGTGGTCTATGATTCTAAAACTAGATTTGAGTATATTGTGGTTTCTGATGGAGATAAATAATTAATATGGTTATGAAACTTCATCTAGAAGATCGATTTTATACCTAATGGGTTTTATAGTACCATTTCATGATCAAATAAGTAGAATAATCCCATTAAAGTTCTCAATCTATCATCAATAAACCAACATGCATAATGAAGAACGTAAAATAAAATAGGCATGCCATTACTACTATAAACTCCATCTCTATCAAACCCATCATATATTTCTTGAATGAGTTCATCAATATATAGTATTTATACTCTCACCTCCATAGTTTGTACACTATAAAATAGAATCCTTGTATGCTACAAGAGGACCCCTAAACTCTAAATGTGTGATATGACCATCACCTTGATGATAAATGGAGAACTAGACTAATGAGAGATTTGAAAATAGATTATCTGAGTTACACACACCCAACAAGATGGTCTCTAACCTATATATAGATTCCATTTATCAAATGAAGTGATTCGAGGGTTGGATGTCATCGCATTGAAACTGACATGCATTTCCCACAATATATGAATTTGAGAATACTATCATTTGAATATTCCAAATGAATTGGAATTCTAGAATTGAATAAAACAATTGATCCATAAGAAAAATAAACCATGTAAAATAAATGGTTGTAACCATACACCCATATCATAATATTATATTATTATATGATACAGGCATCACATGCCTTATATGATATTAGGATATCGTAATCTTTAATTTGATCACATGCATATAACAAATTATGACTCAATGTAAATGATACAATATGATATATCAATTTTAGGGAATTTACAATAATATCCCACTTTCACTAAAATCCCATAATGAATTTATGTTAAACATTATAATTAATTATTAATATATCAAAACTCATTTAGATATGATTTATCAAACTCTATTTATTTTGGAGAAAATTATTTATCTAAAATTTATTCCTTATTCTAAGGACTAACTATGTGTCACGACCCCCTCCCAGCAAAGATGCCCCTCCTAAGCTGGAAATGGTGAAAGGGATATAATGACCCCCGAGTCCCGCCTCCAGTAGGCCCCGGGGTGGCGACTAGCACCAAGGGTATGAGTTTTCACAAGTATGGGAGGAATTAACCTTTTTATTTATTTAGGATCGGGAAATAGGAAAAGTCAACCAACAAAAAGGAAAAAAGAACAAGTGTATAGAAATAAACCCAAACCAAGCCCACATGCATGTTTAAACAATTTTATAAAAAGGTACAAGTACAAGAAAGCTCAAAGTACAATACCAAAAGAAAACAAGAGAACAACAACTGCAACAGCTCCAACTGTCCGACTAGTAGGGCCCGACATGGCCCTGGTAGTCCTCTTGGAAACCTAAAAGTAAACGTAGGGTGAGCATACAAGTATACTCAATAGGGAAACCTAAAGCTCTTGTGTACAAGTGGGGAGATATCCTAATGTCCCGTGAGAAAAAAAGAAGAAACCTAGAAAGGAATTCTATCCACCCAACCTCACCAGCCACACTCACCAAAACACAAGCACAACAGGTAGTAGTATATAAGAAACAAGAGTATTGGGTACCCCTCACCAGTTCCCTTTAGTTAGCTACTCTTCCTAACGATGAACGTCCTGATGCTGCCACACTCTCCCCGCCTGCACACACCTGGGCCTCACCACCATGTATCCCGCCCGCACAGACCTGGGCCTCACAACCATGTATCTCGCCCGCACACACCTGGGCCTCACAACCACGTATCCCGCCCACACACACCTAGGCCTCACAACCACCTATCCCTCCCGCACACACCTAGGCCTCACAACCACATATCCCGCCCGCACACACCTGGGCCTCACAACCACATATCCCACCCGCACACACCTAGGCCTCATCCTAAAGATTCTTGGGAAAAAGTATAACTTGCCCAAAGAGTCTTGGGCCTAATACACCCCAATCAAAACCTACCTGAAGAGTCTTAGGTGTAAGGTCGCCTCATTCCATCACAAACAAGGGGAGAAGGAGAAGGAAGGAGCCAGTAACTAAGGGAAAAACACCCTCTCCCATGAAATGGGAGTGTTCGGCACTAAGTGCTCAACATGGGTGGGGTGCGATAAAACACAAAAAATATAAATATATATATGTATACAAAACACACAACCCAACCTATGACTTCTAAATAGAGAAACTGAGCATGTGCCTTGGCACTGCTACCACAAAGTATGCATACAACAAACAATCCCAACCCCTTTAGGTTTTCACGTTTCAGTAGAAATTAGTTTATTTAGTTCCTTAGCTACTGGGAAACTATCCACAACCAACCACATCGATCGTTCGTAAAACATATCCCTATCATCCACAAATCAAGTTAGGAAAACACAAGCAACACAACCAAGCCCTTCTTATCAACCAACCAAACCATTCATTATTAAACCTGTTCTATTACCATGAACCACCATTCATTAACTCTTCCACTTTTATTTAATAATCACAACCCATAGTCCGTTCACATTTAAACCCATCCCTGCAGCCCCGCTGCTAACCACCATAACCACAACCACACCGTACATCATTACCCCTTTAATACCATTTATTGCATCCCCGCTTCCCATCACCATCACAACATTCACACCAACCCACAACCAAGTCAACCGCAGCCCCGCTGCTCACCCAATCCACAACAACCCACAAAACACCCCCAACACATGCCATGTAACCAAGACAACACCCACATATTCATTATTCCATTTTGTTTAACTGGGGTGATCACACAAGGGTTCCAAATTTTCATTTAATCAGACAACTTTACGTGATTAACCAAATTACACATTACACAAAAACGGTCTAGAAAGATAGAGAAACATTTAATTGCACAAGCAAAGGCCCCCAACGACCGTGATTTTCAGTAAGCAGCATCTCATTCAATTCACAACATAATATCACAGGATGTAAAGTAACAACAATCACAAACTTCCCAACCCTGTTATATAAGACCGTTATTATCTTTATTTAAAGGTTCAACTGTTTCTCATGAAAACAAGAGGATACCCACCCCGAATGATGCAAAAATTAGAGAGACGATGGTAAGAACCCTATCTCAATAGTTTCCTGATCGCAACGCTCCCCCAGATCAACCTTAGAAGACGTCTGTTGGCGTCTGTCACTTCTGTCGGGTCATGGAAAAACCTCCTCGGGTGGAATTCGGAAAGGAAGGCCAAAGGAAATAAAAAGGATCCAAGCTCAGAATATACGCCTCATCGTTATGATCCCGTAGCCGCTGACGGATCGTAATTCAGAGCTCGGACAAAGAAGTTATGAAAGGAAGAGCCTTCGAGTCTCTTGAGAGAGCTCTGCTCAGAGGAGAGGGGAGGAGAGGTGTGTGTTGAAAAAGAGGAGGGGACCCCTCCTTTTATAGGAGTGAAAAAAAATGTACATGGTGTGTAATTTATGGTACACGTCGTGTACTCGGTTCTTTCACACGGTCTCCACGTGGCTTCCATCATGGCTGACTGGTCAACACACGGTTTGAGGGTAACACATACGCGGGGAAGGACTACACTGCGTGCTGTTTAGACAAACGGCGTATACTCATTTATTGCACACAACAAGGACACGACTCCAACACGGTACATGACCATTGACTGGTAACACGTACGCGGGGATGGACTACACGTCATGTAGAACTGGGAACACGGCGTGCACCCATTATTTCACACAGCGAGGACACAGCCTGCAACACGTGGTATACCCGGAAAGGGGGTACACGACGTGTACTCAAACTACATGGCGTGTAGTTTCAAAATTCTGGAAAGTGTGGGAAAAGTCAATTTTACCCTCTAGAACACTTCATGACCTTCTTTTTGACGAAGGAAAGGGTCGGAGAGGTCCGGGCTATTACATCAGATACCTCTAAAAACATTCTTGTCCCCGAGAATTCAAAACCAACCCAGAGGAAACTCAACAAGATACCTCTTAGGGTTCTCATTATAACAGGAACCCAACCAACAACCCTAATCATATGTGTTAGTAATTCCTTCTCCCATGTCGAGATATTATCCGATTTAGGCGGCATTGACTCACCTGCACGGGTTTAATCGCATCCGCATTAATGCGTCTCGATTAAGGGTCAGGTTTTTCCCTCTCCCACACATCCGGACATGTCACACATTACCAGGGAATAAGGAAACAAAAAGGTCTCACAACTGACAAGCCAAGCATTCTATATATCAAAGGTACAAAGTACAACATCAACACAAAGCTCAGAAGAACAAGGGAAAACACCAGTCAAAACAACTCCGGGTACTGAGCGTGCATCTGGGTCTCCCGCTCCCAAGTGCTCTCCTCGAGGCCGCCATGCCTCCACAACACACAAACCAAGGGAATGGTTCATCCACGGAGCACATTCTCTTTACGAACTTCGATTATGACTGGTCGTTCCTCGAAGGTCGCGTCGTCCCCCATATCTAACTCTCCCCAGTCGATAACGTGGGAGTCGTCATGTAAGTACCGACGAAGCTGGGAGACGTGGAAGATGTCATGAACCTTCTCCAACTGAGGTGGTAGGGCCAGCTGATATGCCACCTCGCCGGCTCACCTCAGAAACTCAAAAGGTCTGATGAACATAGGTGAGAGCTTTCTCCCCTTACCAAACCTCCACTGCCCCCGTCGAGGGGAAACCTTCAAGAACACATGATCCCCCACCTCGAACTCCAAGGGCCTTCTCTGACGATCAGCATAAGACTTCTGTCGGTCCTGAGCCGCCTTTATCCTCTCACGTACAAGCTGGACTTTCTCTGTGGTGATCTGTACTACCTCTGGCCCAAGAGCACCTGTCTCACCAACCTCTGCCCAGCAAATGGGTGAACGACATGGACTTTCATATAAAGCCTCAAACGGTGTCATGCCAATAGTAGAGTGGAAGCTTTTGTTGTAGGCAAACTCTTCTAAAGGAAAGTGCCATACCCATGATCCTCCGAAATCCAGAACGCATGCTCATAGCATGTCCTCCAACATCTGGATAGTCCGCTCTGTCTGCCCATCGGTCTGGGAGTGGAAAGTAGTGCTAAGGAATAGCTGGGTGCCAAAAGCATGCTGTAACCCCCTCCAGACTCGTGAGGTAAACCGAGTATCCCGATTTGAGAAAATATTCCTTGGAAATCCATGCAAATGCACCACCTCATCTACGTACCTCTGTGCTAAGGTACTCACCGGGCCTGACTCCTTAATTGCTAAGAAGTGAGCTGATTTCGTCAGTCGATCCACCACTACCCAGATAGCATCATAACCTCCCTGAGCTCTGGGTAGTCCTATGACAAAGTCCATCGATATGTCATCCCACTTCCACTCCGGGACATCTAAAGGATGCAACAAACCACTGGGAACACGGTGTTCAGGCTTCACTTGCTGACACACTAGGCATTTAGCCACAAACTCCACCACTGCCCGTTTCACCCCAGGCCACCAAAACTATTCCCTCAGGCCTCGGTACATTTTCGAAACTCCTGGATGTACCACTAAGGATGAGCTATGGAACTCACGGAGAAATCCCTCACGCATCGCCTCCAGAACAAACAACCTTTCATGGAAAAGAATCTGATGTCGGTTGTCCTCTGACCATCCTTCTGGAGCGTTCCACTGATTGACACGATCCCGCATCAATTCCGCCTCGGAGTCCCCCAACTGAGACTCTTCCGCCTGCTGCATCAAGGGGGACTGCACTGTCATCTAAAACAAACAGCCTCTAACACCTTCTACCCTGGCATCCAAGTGCAAGGCAACCAACTCTACCATCGCCTTCCAAGCAACAACAGATTCCCGAACCACTTCCTGATGCGACTTCTTGCTCAGGGCATCAGACACAACATTTCCCTTACCTGCAGTTTAAGAGATCTCAAAGTCATAGTCTTGGAGAAACTCGACCCATCTCCGCTGCCATAAGATTAGGCCACACTGGGAAAAGATATAACGCAGGCTCTTATGATCTGAGAAGACCACAAAGCACTCCCCAAAGAGGTAATGTCACCACAAATTTTGTGCGAACACTACTGCTGCAAGCTCTAGGTCATGGGTGGCATAGTTTTTCTCGTGAGGGAACAACTGTCTAGACCCATAATAGATCACTCCCTTCTTCTGCATCAGCACGCACCCCAGACCAAGGCCAGAAGCATCACAAAACAACTCATATAACAACCCTTACTCTGGCAACCTGAGTATGGGAGCACTGACCAAATTCTACTTTAGGTAGTCAAAAGCCTTCTGGCTCTGCTCGCTCCATAGGAAGACCTGGTTCTTCCTCGTCAAAGCTGTCAAAGGAGAAGCAACTCGAGAGAAGTCCGAAACGAACCTCCGATAGTAACCTGCTAACCCCGGGAAACTACAAACTTCTGCCACGCTCTTGGGTTCTGCCCAAGAAACAACTGCCTAGACCTTCGACGGGTCCACTGAAACTCCATGCTGAGACACCACGTTCCCAAGGAAGTGTAATTCTTGTGTCAAGAACATACACTTCGACAATTTCCCATAAAGATGGTGGTGTCGAAGGACTTCCAAGACTACCCTGAGATGATCAACGTTGTCCTCCTCTGATCTTGAGTAGATCAGGATGTCATCGATAAACACAATGACAAACCGGTCCAGAAACTCTTGGAAGACAAAGTTCATAACTCCCATGAACATAGCCGATGCATTCGTAACTCCAAACGGCATCACCACAAACTCGAAGTGCCCATACATGCACCTGAAATCCGTCTTCAAGATGTCACTATCTTTTACCCTTAGCTGATGATATCCAGATCGTAGATCAATCTTGGAAAACCAACCTGCTCCCCTCAGTTGGCCGAAGAGATCATCTATCCTTGGGAGGGGATAGCGGTTCTTGACTGTTACCTGGTTCAACCTTCGATAGTCTATGCATAGCCTGATACCACCATCTTCCTTCTTCACGAACAAAACTGGAGCACCCCATGGTGATACGCTGGGTCGAAAAAAACCCTTATCCATCAGATCATCAATCTGAATTCGCAACTCCTGCAACTCTGAAGGTGCCATCTGATAAGGGGCCATCGAAATCAGACGGGCACTAGGCTATAAGTCTATCCCAAACTCAACGTCACGTCGGGGGGGGGGGGGGGGGGGGGGTAGAGTCACAACCTCCTCAGGAAAAACATCGAGGAACTCCCCAACAACCTCTGGGACATTCATCATCTCTGTATCAACTGGAACCACTAATATCCCACCTAACAAGGAAAGGAGAGGATCCACACGCTAGATTCCCACCTGATAGCTCCTCTCGCCAACAAAAGCTACACGCTGCCCATCCACGTCGGAGAACACGAATCTTCTCTGGAAGCAGTCGATAACGGCACTAACAGAAAACAACCAGTCGATGCCTAGGATGACATCATATGGCTGCATCTGTAACAAAAGAAGGTCCCCACTAGATCGATGTGGTCCCAACGTCATCCCACATCCCCGGAAAACACAAGATATGCTGGTCTGGCCCCCAACTGGTGTACTCATTACCAGTGGTACAGAAAGTCTCTCTATGTCTAGTCCCAAAGAATGGGCTAGACTAGGTGAAACAAAGGAGTTCTAGGCTCCCGAATCGAACAAATCAGTAACAAGAGTGATGAACAAACAAATCGTACCTCGCACCACCTCTGGTCCTACTGGAGCTATCAACTCTGCTGCGTGGAACTGTCCACAACCAGCTCCTCTACCTCTCTGATGTCATCCACTTCCCCGACCACGCCCTGGTCGAGGTCCCTGAGGAGCACCCTAAGGTCGGTCTCCTCCCGCAAAGTCTACCCTCGGTGGAGCATGGTCCTACTGCTGCTGGAAGGGCCTTGCCGGAAACTGGTGCTGCTATGGTGGGCGCTGAACCTACCCACCTCCACCGTACTGAGATCGGGTTGGGAAACGACTCTGAATGTGCCCGAAAACTCCACAAGAAAAACACCTCGGTCCTGGGCTCGTGAAAAAGGGACGAGGACTCGAAGATCTGAACTGGAACTACTAGGGCCTGCTCCCCACTGGCCTGAACCTAGAAGGACCCATCGCAGGAGACCTCTTGCTGACTGCCTTCCCCTTCGACGAGCCTGGCTGGATCCCTTCTCGGGGTGCACCTCCCAGAGAGTGCATCCTCTCCACAACCTCTGCCTTCTTCTGTACCTCCAAGTACGTCAGAAGGGTGAAGGGGGTGAAAACATACTGGAGCGAAGGACGGAGCTCCTCCTCCAAACGTGTCGCCCGAGACTCCTCATCCGGAAAGAGATCCGGAGCAAAGCGCAGGAGATCTTTGAACTTGATCCCCAGATCTCATACCGTCATACTCCCCTGCTGAAGGGAGAGTAACTCCTGCTGCTTCTCCGCCTTGATCGTGGAAGAAAGGAATTCCTTCTCAAAGTCATCCCATGGAACCTCTGTCTCTGTCCTCTCTCCGAGGTAGAGAATCCACCACTGTCGCGCCGCACCTCTCAGCTGACTGACTGCTAGGGGAACCGAGTACTCCCTCGGAGCACATATCAAGGTAAAAGCGATCCCTAGCTCCTCAAGCCACCCCTCCGTCTCTGTATCCGAAGTACTACCCTCGTACTTCTTGAGGTTCTGCCGCTGAAAAGAACGGAGAGTCTTCTGGCACTGGCTATCTTCCTCCTCTCGGTAAATCCTCAGCTGATCGACCACCTGAATCTGCTGGGCCTTGGCCGTCTGAGCCACCCGAGGATGACATCCAAGTTCCATAGCTATACGGTAAACAAGGATCACCTAAGCCCAAGTAGTAAGGAAAACTCAAGGTTTAATTTTAACATTTTATTTCGATTTCTTTCCCAAAACACCCAAATCAAGTGAAACACAATAAGGATGATGCATGTACCTTCCCTAGGGTCTCTACCCTGCAATCAATGTAGTCTCAGTTGGTCGTTCGGTAGGCTAAGAGTCATTGCATCGGATCACGGGGGCCCCTGAAATCCTGTGTCCTAGCGGGTATTCCCTGGCCTATGTCACACACCAAGATTGACTAACATTGTCACCCTAGCATCCGATGAAATCCTAATTGTGCCTAACTCCAGACTCCATCCTATCTCTCAACCATCACCTCTGATACCATTCTGTCATGACCCCCTCCCACCAAAGATGCCCCTACTGAGCTGGAAATGGTGAAAGGGAGATAATGACCCCCCGAGTCCCGCCTCCAGTAGGCCCCAGGGTGGTGACTAGCACCAAGGGAATGAGTTTTCACAAGTATGGGAGGCATTACCCTTTTTATTTATTTAGGATCGGGAAATGGGACAAGTCAACCACCAAAAAGGAAAAAGAACAAGTGTATAGAAATAAACTCAAACCAAGCCCACATGCACATTTAAACAATTTTATAACAAGGTATAGGTACAAGAAAGCTCAAAGTACAATAACAAAAAAAAACAAGAGAACAACAATTGCAACAACTCCAACTGTCCGAATAGTAGGGTTCCACACGGACCTGGTAGTCCTCCTGGAAACCTGAAAGTAAACGCAGGGTGAGCATATAAGTATAATCAGTAGGGAAACCTAAATCTCTCGTGAACAAGTGGGGAGACATCCTAATGTCCCGTGAGAACAACAGAAGAAACCTAGCAAGGAATTCTATCCACCCAACCTCACTATCCACACTCACCAAAACACAAGCACAACAGGTAGTAATATATAAGAAACAAGAGTATTGGGTACCCCACACCAGTTCCCTTTAGTTAGCTGCTCTTCCTAACGACGAACGTCCTGACGCTGCCACACTCTCCCTGCCTGCACACACCTGGGCCTCACCACCACGTATCCCGCCCGCACAGACCTGGGCCTCACAACCACGTATCCCGCCCGCACACACCTGGGCCTCACAACCACATATCCCGCCCGCACACACCTTGGCATCACAACCACATATCCCGCCCACACACACCTGGGCCTCACAACCACATATCCCACCCACACACACCTGGGTCTCATCCCAAAGATTCTTGGGAAAAAGTAGAACCTGCCCGAAGAGTCTTGGGCCTAAGCCACCCCAATCAAAACCTACCCGAAGAGTCTTAGGAGTAAGGTCGCCTCAGGCCATCACAACCTAGGGGAGAAGGAGCAGGAATGAGGTAGTAACTGAGGGAAAAACACCCTCTCCCATGAAATGGGATTGTTCAGAACTAAGTGCTCAACATGGGTGGGGTGCAATAAAACACAAAAGATACAGATATATATATGCATACAAAACACACAGCCCAACCTATGGCTTCTAAACAGAGAAACTGAGCATGTGCCTCGACACTGCTACCACGAATTATGCATACAACAAACAATCCCAAACCCCTTTAGGTTTTCACGTTTCAGTATAAATTAGTTTATTTAGTTCCATAGCTACTGGGAAACTATCCACTACCAACCACATCGATCGTTCGTAAAACATATCCCTATCATCCACAAATCAAGTTAGGAAAACAAAAGAAACACAACCAAGCCCTTCTTATCAACCAACCAACCCATTGATTATTAAACTCGTTCCATTACCATGACCCACCATTCATTAACTCTTCCACTTTTATTTAATAATCACAACCCATAGCCCGTTCACATTTAATCCCATCCCTGCAACCCCGCTGCCAACCACCATAACCACAAGCACACCGTACATCATTACCCCTTTAATACCATTTATTGCAGCCCCGCTTCCCATCACCATCACAACATTCACACCAACCCACAACCAAGTCAACCGCAACCCCACTGCTCAACCGATCCACAACAACCCGCAAAATACCCCCAACACATTCCACATAACCAAGCCAACACCCACATGTTCATTATTCCATTTTGTTTAACCGGGGTGATCACACAAGGGTTCCATATTTTCATTTAATCAGCCAACTTTATGTGATTAACCAAATTACACATTCCACAAAAACGATCTAGAAAGATAGGGAAACATTTAATTGCGCAAGAAAAGGCCCCCAACAACCGTTATTTTCAGTAAGCAGCATCTCATTCAATTCACAACATAATATCACAGGATGTAAAGTAACAGCAATCAAAAACTTCCCAAACCCGTTATATAAGCCAGTTATTATCTTTATTTAAAGGTTCAACTGTTCCTCATGAAAACAAGAGGATACCCACCCCGCATGATGCACAAATTAGAGAGACGAAGGTAAGATCCCTACCTCAACCGGTTCCTGATTGCAACGCTCCCCCGGATCAACCTTAGAAGAGGTCTGTTGGCATCCGTCACTTCGGTCGGGTCCCGGAAAAACCTCATCGGGTGGAATTAGGAAAGGAAAGGCCGAAGGAAAGACAACAGATGCAAGTTAGGAAGTTACGTCTCGTCGTTACGATCCCGTAGCCACTGATGGATCATAAATCGGAGCTCGGACGAAGAAGTTATGGAAGGAAGAGCCTTCGAGTCTCTTGAGAGAGGTCTGCTTAGAGGAGAGGGGAGGAGAGGTGTGTGTTGAAAAGGAGGAGGGGACCCCTCCTTTTATAGGCATGAAAAGAAAAAGTACACGATGTGTACTTTATGGTACACGACGTGTACTCGGTTCTTTCACACGGTCTCCACGTGACATCCAACACGGCTGAATGGTCAACACACGGTTTAAGGGTAAAGCATACGCGGGGAAGGACTACACGGCGTGTAGTTTAGACACACGGCGTGTACTCATTTATTTCACACGATAAGGACACAGCTCAAACACGGTACACGACCGTTGACTGGTAACGCGTACGCGGGGACAGACTACACGGCGTGTAGAACTGGGAACATGGCATGCACCCATTATTTCACACAGTGAGGACACGACCTGCAACACGGGGTATACCCGGAAAGGGGGTACACGACGTGTACTCAAACTACACGGCGTGTAGTTTCAAAATTCTGGACAGTGTGGGAAAAGTCCATTTTACCCTCCAGAACACTTCGTGACCTTCTTTTTGACAATGGAAAGGGCTTGAGAGGTCCGGGCCATTACACTATATGACCCTACACACCTATATAGAATTAAAAAAAAATATAAAATTACAATTTTATAGATGTTAGAAAAGAGTAGCCTCTAGAAAAACATCAATTTTTTTCAATCTATAAATTGTTCTGGTGTGATTTTGATAAAACATAATCACATCCTCATATGAACATGTCCACCATACGATGTATCATATACATCGTACGTATAACTATATAATCTCTTTATTTATGACATCGAGTGACTACTAGAAATTGAATATGTCAATATTGTATAGGTCGTATCATACATTCATGATTCTCTAAAATAGACATACTGATTTGAATGAATAAAGCATATGAAATTCATCTAACTAGTTAAGCACATCACATGTCACACAACAACGCATAGAAATGAATTTATTAATCTAATTTTATCACTAAATACCATCTTTATTGTACTCTAATAGATGATATGATCATTAATATACCCAACCACTTTCTAATTAGGCATGCCTTAATGCTTACATAATAAAAGTATTAATGTATGAAAGTTATCATGCTAGGTATCTCTCTAGCCTCAGGTAATGGTTATTCATAATGAGTATACACCCCTAGGTATATCAATGATAGTATGAAATTACATGTGATATACATTAGTGGGATAGTCCAAATAATAGTTCATGACTTATTACCTCATTAGTTTCTTCATTGTATATCATATACAACTCTTTGTATCAATTATAACATTTTACTCATGGTAATCTTAAAACATCATCACAGACCATAATACTCTCTGATTATCATCGATTAGGGATAACTAAAAGTTGTAATTTTATGGGATTAGTATCATTTCACTTCTTATGAAATATGAAACCAACATTAAAGAAAGATAAAGTGGAGATTTTATTTTAAACAAAATAATACATTTTATACAATTAAAATCATTTAATAATACTTAATAAAACCATAAATAAGAAATTTTATGACATATAATATATAATAGACTTCCAAATCAACTTTATGCTTCTTCACTTTAAGGGGTTTTGTTAAAATCATTGAATATTTATGTAATTCATGCCATATATCTATATAACCACCTATGAAAACCCTCCTATTAAATACTTTAGTGAGTAACATATTTAAAGAATTATAGTTTGAATAATGGTGAGATTTTTGGAATCATATTACTAATTTTAAACTCTTAGAACATATTGTAACACCTAGGGAATTTGGAATATACTTTCCCCTAAATTTAAACTTTCTTCGATATCTTTCTTCACACGCAACACTGAACTAACAAAAATTAAGACATATTAGATGAATATTATTAATATTTATTTTGAATAATCAAACCTATAGTTAGTAAAAATATTTAAATCAATTATAAATTAATAAAAAATAGGATTAAGAACACATAAAGATATTAAAGGACATTTTTCAATAAAAACTGTATTCCTTTATATATTATTTTTTTCATTTAAAATATAAATTTATAAATGTTATAATTTTAATTTAAGAAATTAATTTAAATTTTTTATTGAATATTTAAATATTCGTTTAGAATGTATTTTTGGGATATTTATGAAATGATTGATGTTTAGGTGAATAGGGAAAAAATATCAATTATACCAAAACTACTACATTTATTACATTATCACAACACTAGAATGAATTAAATGTTTTTGAAACCATTTTATATAAAAAATATATATTTATAAATTAAAATAAATTATTTAAAAATATTATGTTTTTTTTATAAAATCCATTTTTATCATTTTTTAAACTTAAGTAATATTTTACTCTATTTTTTTATACGTTTATATTAAAGAATCATTTTCATCACTTGTAGAAATTAAATCTAAAAAAATAGATTTAAAATTTTAGATAAAAATTTGAATATTATTTAATAATCTCAGTTTTTTTGGCATAAAACAATGATTACTAATATTAAAGTTAATGGTCATGATAAATTCGGAAAAGTTATTTTAAAATAATTATTTTATTAATATTGTTTAACTTTTATGTAATAAACTAAAATGTTATGTTTTATATAAATAATATGATATGATATTTAATTTTTTTTATAAATATATTATCACCCATTTAATTGATTATTAATTTTATATATGATTTAGAACACTTAATGCTTAAAACATTATTCTTATGCAAAAAATAGTTTTTTTTATATATTATATGTTTTAATATAAAAGTTAATTTTCTCATGTTTAGAAATTGAATTGGATTAAATAGATTATAAATTTAGTTCCATCACACACAAATTTGGTAATAGGGTTTATCTTATATTTTTATTAAAACATCAATTACTTAGTAAAAAAACAATTTACTGAGGTAAAAACGAAAATGAAAAAAATGTAAAAATCCAATGGTAAAAGACCCAAAAAAGTTTAAAACATGTGTGAAAATGAATGGTGGAGTATTTATCAACCCAAAACCATATATAGTCAAATATATACCAATTTGGGATCCATTTAAACTTTAATAGTTTCCTGGAATCATTGAGATGTACTGCGTATTTACAAAAACGTAGTATTTTCCACTTATAAAAGGAGGTCACTTCCATCCTTCCAGTTATATGATTCCCCTTAGAAATTTTCTTGAAAATATACCCAATTAACCAATAATATATTTATATTTCTCTTCCATTATCCCCTTCTATCTAGACTTTATCCTAATCCCTTTATTTCTAAGAATAATTTTAAGAAAAGTTAAACCTCTTTACAGGATTAATAATTACTCCTAAAAATTTTCATCCTAATATACCTCTTTAAAATATAATGTATCTATGAAATTATGATAAAATAAGTATTATTAATATATATAAATGTTATTATACTAATGTAATACTAATTTTATACCTTCCACCAAAACCATGTAAAAAATAAAGTTGTTGTCTTATGTTTGTGAAGACTACCACCTCCATGAATGAGAATTTCTATTTTTCATAAAATATTTAAATGGATCCTATAAAATGTTTATTTAATGAAACAATAAAATTATTATAAAATTATTAATATTTTTAAATGATAATTATTTTATTTTTGTATCCCCTCTCATTCTATAAAAAATGAGAGCATCTTTTATGTATGTCTAAACTACCACCTCCATAGAACGACACATTTAATTTATTATTACTACATAATATGGATGAATTTAAAAATATATTTAATGTATAAAAATTAAATCTATTAAATGATTAATATTATTTTTAGATAATATTGAAAATTATATAAGTGATATTCATAATAAAAAATCATAGTAAACTTAACCACTTTAAATGAACATATCACGACACCTTTTTAATTTGAGTCCATTTTGGGAAAACCTAATCAATTATATAAATTTTGTGTTAATTTTACAATAAAAATAAATAATCCTATAAAATTAATGACATTATTAAGCTAATTTAAAACAAATTTTACCATGTTAAATATACTAGTTAAGTTTTAAAGAAATCGATCACACCACCTCAAGAAAATTCTTTAAGTGAAAACAATTTAAAAAAATAATAATAAATAGAACATATAAAATTATATATATATATATATATATTTATATATATTTAAAAGTCTATAGTTAATTTTTTTATTAAAATTAGTTTTATTATTCAGGAAATCAGGCACACACATAGAATAAATCAAGGCCCAAGGTAATAGTTTTTGCATCTCAATTATGTTTTAATGAGATATGATGTATATTCAACACTTTTTCCCTTTTCTGTGGTATATTTTTGATATTGGATTTATTTTATCATTATTTTTCATGAAATATATGGGATTTAAAAATTCATCCCATATTTTACCTTCCATGAACTTTCAGTTAAAAATATTATGATGTTGTAAGGGTTTTTAGAAACTCAATTCTCATTCATTGTGTTATGATCATTCGTCTTTAAATTATTTCATATAATTTTGGAAAATTATTCTATTTAATATAATAATGTGGTATATTATATTTTTTCTATGGATATATATTTTTACCACATAAATCTATTTCTAAATTTCTCTTTCTTAAAAAATTATGATATCCAAAATGGATTTGGTTAACTCAAATTTACTTTCATTGAGTTAAAATATTATTACCTAAGAATAATTCTTATAAGTTTTATAAAGACTTCTATTTACAATTTAATAAGATATTTACTCTTAAATCTAGGTAAAATTATTTTCTTAATGAAAATATTATTTCTATATGAATTTCTTTCTCATCAAAATGAAATGTTTTTAATAAAAAAATCTTATATTATTTAAATATTGTTTTCCTCCTTTTAATTGTTCATTATTTAAAAAAATATTTTAATTTTTTATTTTTAATTCCAAATATTTGTTTAGTGATGTGAAAATTTAGTTTTCATCACTAATTTTCAAAGATAAGTTATACTGCCTCTTTTTACAGTATGGATTTTTAAAAATGCTATTTCAAAATATTTAAAATGTTTCCCTTCCTTTCAAAATAAAATGTTTTATATTCATATAAAAATTTATTATTGATAACATTTATATTATTTATAATCTTTATTATTTAAGTTTATTTTAAAAAATAAATGTTTTCATATTTTTTACTTCACCTTTTTAAAAAATACTTTTCAATGTAATCATAACTTCTTCTTTCACTTCAAAGATAAAAATTATTTATAGAAACTTTTTTATGATTTTTCTTGAATTATATATATATATATATATAAAGGATTTATTTAAATGTAAATTATTTTTCATGAATAAACCTCTAATATTTATTATAAGATACTCTTTTATGGTGTTTAAATTTCAGGTGTTGACTGTTTACATTTTAGAGGAAGATTTTAGTGATACCATCTAGAAATGTTACAAAAGAAATTTTACATTCGATAGGTTATTAATAATGTAAAGAATGACTATTTTTAAGTTTCATGCATATGTATAGTGTTGGTCATAGTAGATGGAAAGAGGAGGGGTGAATTTTAATTTAATAAATAAAGTAAAAGGAAATAGTAAATTTAAATCTAAATGATACTGAAATGATAAAAGGATAAATTGATGAAATTGATAGGATGATAAATAATAAATTTGATCTATGTTAAAAAGTTAATATCAATGTTAATTAAGAAAGTAATCATAATTGAAAATAGATAAATTAAATTTATGAAATTATTTGTATCGATATTGAATGATGAAATGCATAAAATAAAAGGAAGAAAAAACACGATTTGATATAAGAATACAAAAATATCTCAGTGTGAGACCCTCTGTATCCTCCCCTTAGGTTGATAGTTTTATATTATTTCTCCCTTAATCATAGAGGTGATCAATAAATTTTTCCCTAACAATTATGGTTTGTGAGAACCCTATTGATCTTAGTTAATGCTAAAGAACCTTTCCCAAACTTTTGTGATAGTGAGAACCCATTGAGAAAGGTGATGAGAAGAGAGAGGTTTTATTTGATAAAACCATTGCAATTCTTATCCATAATCTATTGAGACGATGAGATATTGAGATATGATGGTAAAATATATACTTTGAGATTGATAATTGTATTTTACTCTTGAGACGGCTTTGAGAGAATTTACTAGAGCTATGCCTTTGGGAGAGAAAACTAGAATCAAGGATTGGATAGGCGTTATTTGTGACCGGTAGATCTTACAAGATAATAAGGAATTCCTTTTATAGTATCTAAAAGAGATATGAAGATTTTTTAATTCTATGGGGGCATTGAATATGAATAAGACCACATTTAATTTATTTTTACCACCATTAAATTGACATTCAAACCATATATCCTGACACCATCGGCTACCCAATGCAACTCAATAGCTAGCAGGTGGGTCACCTAGATCTAAAAGGTCCTTGAAAATAACCACCATCCAATTGATACTATCCATTAGTTGGTTGGTGGACTTTTATAATATTGATAGTCTTCTGGAATTTCCATCAAATAGTTTGTGTTTCTCCACTAATTATCTAGTGAATACTGATTCTACAGCTACTAACCACATGGAGTCAGCTGGTGAGTTCCCTATACTAACTAGCTGATGCAGCTTAAATGCCTCTATCTTCAAGAATGGCCTCCTGGGATTCTTTCTATAACATTTGATGTATCTTCCAACATCATTCCATGATATCAAAGTATAAAATAAGACTAGAATAATCATTTAAAAATACCATCAAAAAGGATTTAAAAAGACTTAAATTACTTTATTTGGTCCATAAATTTCATTCCTTTTATTTTAAAACATGATATTTAAAAACACTCATTGAAAGTGTTAGATACAAAAATGAGTGTTTGTGATCATGAAAACACCATGTGAGAGAGAGGTATAATAATATCCCACTTTTTTATGATCACAAACACTTAACATGAAAAGATATATCAAGTTTCAAAATAAAAAATTTATTCAAGAAGTAAATATAAAATATTCAATAATCTCAGGAAGTAAATAAAACAAGGATTTCATATATTCAGTAAGGGTAAAAAAATTAATACAAATTTCAATAGATTTCCCATTATCAAACAATTTATCAATAACACATATGTTCAAAACCTTTACCCCTTTCAAAAACTATCTCCCTTTTAGAGTTCAAAACATCTCCCACTTTTTGAAATAGTTATTTGTTTAAGAAACGTCTCCACCTTTATGATTATCAAAAAGAAAAACAATGATAGACATGAGAAACTTAAAAGGAAAAATTTAATGAAAACTAAAGAGAAATTTTAAATTGATTTTAAAAAATCCAAAATATATATTTAAAAATAAATATAAAGAGATAAATATATTTAAAAAAATATTATTAAAAACAATAAAATAGTTTTGAAAATACTTATAAATTTAATAACACCCTTTAATAGAAGAATTAGAGAGAGAGGAATGTTAAAAGAAGTTTTAAAAGTGTATAAAAAATATATTTAGAGATATACAAAATAAGAAGAAGAAAAAGAAGATATAAAATGATATAAAGGAGTTTAAGAAGTGAAAATAATAGAGTATCGAGAAAATTTTGTACATATATTTACCAGGTGACATATTCTCTTAGATAGTGGTTTTACGTTCATTGATCAATTATTTTATTTGAAAAACATCCTGATGATGTTTCCATTAGTTATAAAAACATACTTTAAAATCATCCCCCAATTGAAATTTTTTCAAAGAAAACTCAAAAAAAATTATTAGAGATAGAAGTATTTATAAAATTTTTACTCATCCTTAATCTTCCTTTAACACAGATAAAAAAATTGTTTTTAAAGAATAAGTTTATAAACAAACATATTTTAATTTTTTTGAAAACAAATTTAAAATAGATTTTATTGAAAACATAAGTGTATTAGATGTTTAAAAATTACTCATTGTAGAAAATATAACTTTAAAGTTAGAAAATAAGATAATATTATTTTTTAAATTTAAAATTTCATTTAAAAATAAAAGACTCTATTAAGAAAAAATTTAATAATTATAGAGAAAATTATCCCTATAAAATTATAGAACAAGATATAGATATCATATACAAGAGATAATAAATAGAATATAATGAAAAGAAAATAAAATCAAGAACTAAAAATAAAATTTAAAAAGATTTCTCAAGTTATCTAGAGTAAAATAAGGTGTGTCAACCATCCTAATTCACCTTTAATAAAATCAAAATTATGAAGATAATTTATTTAAAATATCATGAAGTTTATATTTCATCCTTTTCTAATAAGATATCACCCTTTTGGAATTAATATATTAAAAAAGGTACCTACAATAAAAATGGTTAGTGTGAGAGTTCTTGATTGGTTTTTTATCGATATTAATAGCACTAGTATTATAACATCTAATAGGTATATGGATATCTATAAGCCTAATGTCTAATAGAGTGTGATTCATATATATTTTTTGGGTGTAAAAACACCATATGGCCATGTATTCCACTTTGATTATCGAAAATAAAATTGATTTTTTCTTCATACTAATACATGAGATGAGGAATTTTCCAAGTAGGTGGAAAGTCCCACTTTTATTTTTCCTATCTAGTTATATTCCTCTAAGAGGAGCATAAAAAACTAGTTAATTCAAAATAATTCCCTTTGGGATAAAAAACCATTATTTTTAATTTCTTTTAAATAAAAAAATCATTTTAACATATTTGAAATGAGATTACTTTGGATTTGTTTAAAAATAAGCATAAAGGAAAACATTGAACATGATATCTGGTTGGGTCATAGTGAGATAAAGTAAACTACCAATCATAATTCTATAAATCTTGTTATTGACCAACTTACCATAACTATCCAAAATTTTCTTAAAAGTTACACCAATGGGCATGTTAATTTCCTTATTTTGATCCATGCCAAATTATTTTAATATTTCATTAGTTTATTTTCCTTTGTTTATAAAAATACTATAATTATTTTAATAAATTTGATAACTAATAAATAATTTTGAGTTTACCCATAAATTTAATTTCAAATTCTTTTTTCATTAAATTAGATAATTGAAAAAAATAGATACATTATTAAATCCATAAATCACATCGTCAATGTAAATTTATAAAAGTAATATGTGACTTGATATGCATTTTAGAAATAGAGTTGAATTATTTTTTCCCATATTAAAACCATTTAATAAAATAAAATACATAATTGTTCATACCAAGCCCTAGAGTCTTATTTTAAACCATAAAGAACTTTTCTTAATTTTAAAACATGATATGGGAAATAAGGATTTTCAAAACCATGTGGTTGTTCTAAAAAACAATTCATTAATAAAATCATTTAAAATGTTATTTTAACATCCATTTCAAATAGTTTTAAATTAATATTATAAGAGAATGAAAAAAATATTTTAATGGATTTTAACTGAGTGATGGTTTCAAAGGTTTCACCATAGTCAATTACTTCTTCTTAGTTATAAATTTTAGCTACTATATGGGCTTTATTTCTAGTGATATTACCAAGAACATATAATTTATTCCTAAAAATCATTTCAGATCCTATGTCAGGATGATCATTAAGTATTTACATTAAAGTATATATATCTTTCTGAATGAATTTATTTAGTTCATATATTATGAAAATAATCCAATTTTCATCATCAAGGCCATCTTTAAGTTTTTTCAGTTTTGAGTGAGAGACAATGGAAAAATTTTCATCCTCATTTAGAACTAATATTTCAGTATGAGTTCACACATGAATATATTTAATTAATTTATAAATGGTATTATCTTCATATTTTTTATATTATTTAGGTAAATAATTTGAAAGATATTCTTTTCCATATTCAACTTCTTTTGATTATAAAGGTTCATTTAAAACACTATTTTCCAAATCATTTTGAGAAATAGATTTTGGAAATTTTTCATAAAAAACAACATGGATCGATTCTTCCAATGATTCATTTTTTTTAAATTCTCTGTATGCCTTTATTGATTTATATCTCTTAATAAATATACCTTCATCAGATTTTGAATCAAATTTTACATGATGGTAGTTGGTGGTGAGAATAAAAAAATTTCAACCAAAAATATTAAAATATTCCATTTTAGGGTTTTTATTTTTCCAATGTTCATAAGGGGTATTCTTGAGAAAATGTATTATGAGAATATAATTAATTATAAAATATTCAGTATTAATGTTCTCAACCCAAAATTATTTTAGTAAATTAAATTCATTTAAAAGAGTTTGATCATTTTCTTGGATAGTTAGATTTCACCTATCTACTACCCCTTTTTATTTAGGGGTTTGAAGTGAATAAAAAGAATTATTATTGCCTTTATAAGAACATAAACCATCAAATTATTTATTATCAAATTCTCTACCATGATCACTTTTAATTGAAGTAATTTTCAAACCTTTTACATTTTAAACTTTTTTGGAAAACTTGATGAAGGATTTGCAAGCTTCACTTTTATAAGATAATTACTAATCCCAAGTGAATCTTATAAATTCACTAAAAATAAAATATTAAATTCTTTAACTCCTAGAATTTGAATTTAATATGGTCCAAATAAATCAAGATGAATTAATTCTATATATTTTGAAGAAAAAAATTGTTTTTTTAGATTTAAAAGAGGAGTTTTATTTCTTACCATGTTGATATGATTCATAATCCATTTCATATTTGAAATAAAATTTGGGTAGATCTCGTACTAGTTGATAATGGTTTATTTTCACAAGTGAATGTGTGCTATAGTGACCAAGTCATATATTCCAAATCCATGACTCACTAACTTGTGCACTCAAGAATTTAATATTTTGGATAGTGAGATATTTTAAATTTATTTTATAAACATTTTTAAAATAAGATGTGGTAAATAATAGTTTTCCTTTTGAGTTAAAAAATTTGAAAAAATATCTTTCAAAATAAATTTTAAAACCGCCATCACACAATTGACTAATTCTGAGAAAATTTTATTTCAATCCTTTTAAAAATAAAATATTTTTAATAAGTCTTGAGTTAGAAAAACTGATGGCACCATCACCAATTATCTTACCCTTAGATTTATCACCTAAAGATATGTAACCACCTTATAGTTTATCAATTCGATTTAATTTAGAGAGGTCCCCATAAATGTGTCTTGAAAAACCACTATCTAGGTACAATAGTGATTCTTAGGTTTTTCTCATAATATAATTTTCCTATAAAATAAAATGAATAAAGTTTTTATTACCCAAATGAACTTGGGTACACTAATGTTATCCAATAAAGATTTAAGTATCCATATTTATTTAGTATGATATATTATTATGGAAATAATGGATAAAATATTAATTTATTTTGGTCTCTCATTTCATTCATTCTTTCAATCACATTCAAAATTTAAATGACCAATTCTTTTACAATAATTAAAAAACTTTTCTTGCGATAAACCTTTAATAAAATTGGTTTTTATGGAGGTATGTCCTGGTTAAATTTTGGTTTAAATGTCCTGTTTTTGGTTAGTGAAGTTTTTCTCGAGTGTATGAAGGGATTAGGGGGTGTTCAATGGGTTCATGACATGAAATAGAGGGAAACCAAGCCAACCTGTGTGAGGTGCATGGTTGGAACATGATTAAGTAAACCACGAAAGGTGGGAGGCCAAGCAGTAAAACATTGGATAGTGGCATATTGCATGGTTGGAGCATGGTTTTTAAACCATGTGAATCTCTTAATTTAATAGTACAACCTCATTCCATTAGATAGTGGCTGGTTCATGGTTTGCACACGGTTTGGAAAACTGTGCGACTAAACCATGTGCCTCTTTAAAAGTTAACAATTTTCAGTTTTTCCATATCAATTTTTTAATATCTCCACCCTATTTTATCCCAAATTTCCTCTCTTTCAACCCTATTGGAAAACTCAAATGAACCAATCTTCCCAAGGGTAATTATCCTTCAATTCTTTGATATTTGGAGGGCCGCTTGTTACGGATCAAATCCCCAAGTAAGTATAATCTTCCTCTTGCTTCTCTTTTGTAGATTAGGGCATGTATCTTAGTAAATATTCTTTCAAATCCCCAAAAACTTATTCTTCCAATGGAGTTTTAGGATTAGGCTTCAAAGGGGGTTTGATCAGGATCTAAGGCTATGTTTAAGAGTGCATTATACATCAGATTCGAGGTAAGTGGTCTACAAGTTATATCCCATAGTCATTGAGTTGATTTTTTCATGTTTGGTTGCGTTATTGGTTATCTCGATTTGTGGTTTTGATTCTTTTGGTGAGATTTAGTAAAATGGGTTTCTATATGATGAATTGAACCCCTCATTATCCCCTTGGGATTCGTTGGGGATGAATTTACCAATTTAAGGCCATCCATTGGGTACGATGACTTTTCTAAACCTATGAATTGGTAAAGTCAAGTGTGGAATCGATGCATGATAACAAAAATCCCTTGTTGAACATGTTAATATGTTGAATTGATTCAAAAATATAATATTGATAGTTATTTCTAGATTTTATAATGGCATAAGGGGTTGTTTTTCATGGTATGAAAATGGGTTAATTGTGTTAATTGAGATTGTGTGAAATGATTTATGAGTTATGTTAGAAAATCCTAAGAGATTTAGTGAATATGAAACATTGACTATGTTATTTGGTGATGGTTTTTGAAATGAGAAATATGTTAAATGGGTTCCATATAGAAAATTGATGGGTATGTTTAATTGATTATAATAAGGGAATTATTGAATATTTCAAATGGGTTGGGACATGAGAATTATAATTTGGGATAAATGGACTATGTAATGTGAATTGTAATGTGATAATGTTAATTGGGATAAATGGGATAAGTAAAAAAAGTGGTAAATGTGTTAATGGGTTAAGGAATGATATTTATTTCCCTTTTTGTTTATATGGATTGTGATGCGATATGTGTATTTATTATGAATGGTTGTGATATGCTATATGTGGTGATTAGATATATGTAATCATGTGCACATGGATTGGTAGAGTGGGGTATCGAAAAGAGTTTATACACCCACAGGTCGAGGTAGACCATGGATATAAACTCCACCCCACAATGCACAGGTTAGGGAAGGGGATAAAGCTCTATTATCCTTATGGTTGAATTCCACCTAGACTGAGGCTTTGAGGTGAGGATAAGGTATTTTTTGTGATGTTTTTATCCATAGTGAGATAAGGAATTGACTTAGACCCTTGTGTTTATTTTTTGACTTCCATAAACCGTTTTGTAATTGCTATAAATTCCTAACCCAAGGAACACATGATGATAATGGAAAAAGTAAATCAGGTGATGTAAATGATGAAATGGGAATAATGTTAAAAATGATTAAGGTAAAGATGGTTGACCAATGGAACCCTATTTTTCTTTTGTTTACTTGTCATTTATTTACTACTTTCATGCACTATCTGTTTAGACTTGATATTTGGTAGACACCATTAGTGGTGGCCTACTGAGTTGTACTTACACCCTACTTGGGACACCGTTTGGTACCTGAGTAGATATCATGGTTCCAGGCCATAATCAGGGAACATGCCATATGCTAGGGAGTCAAGTTTGGAATAATACATGAATGAATAAGGTTCCATACTTGAAGTTAGGACATGTTTTGGGATTAAAATGTTGTCTTTATTTGGGATTTATTTTATAGAACATTTGGGAACTGCTAGCATAACATACAATATTTATTATTGATTTTGGTTTGGACCTAGATTTGTGAGATTTTGATTTTTAATGTTATAAGTTACTTCATCTTGTTTTGGTTATTTTTTTATATAATGTTTATTAATATGGTAAAGAGGGTATAGTCTACCCACGTGACATATCTAGACCCTGACTACTAGTCTGAAACCTCTAGCATAAGGGAAGAAGAGCTTGAGGTCATGTGGAAACCCGACACGGAGAACCGTTAAATGGATTTAAGGATGGGGATTTTACAAATTAGTATCAGAGTGGTGGTTTTATATGGTATTATTAATTGGTATAGTATAAAGGATAATAGGATGTGTCGGGACTTGGAAATAAGCTCATTCTTGGGAGTATCTAACTTATATATGATGGAAAACCCATGTCACCTAGGGTGGTAATTATTGTTCTTGTTATTCGTTGTTTCAATTAATGATATTTCACCATTGGGTGATGCACTTGTTGTGTGACATGACCGTTTAATGACATTTATCTCATAGCTATAATGGCACAAGGCTTTTTATTCATGCATCATTTTAGGCACCTAGGGATATAGGTTTCATTCCTCATGATAGGCACAAATGGGATGGGTGTGTGGGATGTGAAGGGTAGGATACATTTTTTTTCTTTAAATAGGAATAAAATGGTGTCTAATAAAGATGATGCAAATTGGTAAATGGAATGAATGGATAGATAATAGTTAGTTTAAGGAAACATTATAAGCAATTTAAAACTTATGGTTGGAATAAATTGTAAAGATGAAATGATACCTATAAGATAAATATTTACATAAATATGGTAAAAATGTTTAATTAATTTTTCTTAATGAAGGTTATGAATGAGTTAAAATATTAGTTGTAATAAGTTGAAAAATGGGATAGGTGCCTTGAGGGGGAATATTTTCATTAGTAAAGTAGAAATCATTTAAAAAGGGTGCTTAATGAAAAATGGTTGTGACTATGTTGGCTAGTTTACCCCATGTTGACCATGAACTATGGTATGAATGGTTGAGGTTAGTATTTGAGATGTGATCACATGCATTTGAATAGTGTATACAGAATGGGATATTTGTGGAAAGTAGTGTATTTTTCTATTTTAGGTTTATACTAGTTGATCATCCTTGAAATTTCATTGATGATAGTTTTTTGAAATCTAAATCTGATTAAGTTAGGGATTTTGGAATGGTGGGTAAATAGAATGTTGTAAAATGTGAACCCTTGGATCTTAAAAGAGGTGAAGTTAATTATAAAAGAATGTATAATAATGGAACTTTCAGTAAAGACCGGTATTGAGTATTCCTTATGTTGTTTATCTGGACCTTTTGTATGGGGGGTTTGGACAGTGAGAGTGACATAGTATGTAACCTTGATTATATTTTAGGAGACCTTGATGAGTCTCGATATGTGGATTAAAGTAGGATTTCTTGTTATGATTTTAGTAGGGTTGTGAAGTTGAGTTTTTGATATGTTTTCTAATAATTTGAATGTGTCAACCATTGTAGGTTGAATGTGTGTGGGTTGTATGTTGTACTTAAGAATGGGTGTATTAGTTTTGGTTTGGTTAGTGATGGGTGCTTTGTTATGGGTGCAATGACCCATGTTGGTTCAGACCTTGCGATTTTCATTTTAGAACCTAGAGTGGGTGTTTTGGCTCATAGTGCCGATGTATGTGTGTGAGTATGTTTGGTGTGAAAACTAAAGTGGACTTTACTGAGGTTCTTGGATGTAGTGTTTTGGGATGGGGGCAGGAGAACCACCAGTGGGTGGAGACTTGTTAGAATTTTGATGTATGTGGCCTAATGAGAGGGGATAATGACTTGTTACCCTTAACCCTAGTTGGAAAGTTTGTATCTTTCAATCCTCAAGAGAAAATAGTGAAAGTGGTCAACTATTTTTTAGTTCCCTTGGGTGCGTAAGGAATAAGTGGATGTTTTGGATTTGGGAAAGGTGCATATTTTCCTAAGGGGATGAGGGGAAAGGTTAATGGTTTTGGGAGACATGATTCAATTTGTGATGATAAGTTGGAAGTATTGGGAAATAAAGGGTGTTATCATGGGAGATTATACCTATGTTGTTGGTGCCTTTGAATATGAATAATGATGAATGATTCAGATATGAAATCGATGCATAATGAGTACCATCAAGTTTTAGTAAATGGTATGGTTGTGTCGTTGGTCATTCAAAAGGGAACCTAAATACATGTGGATGGAGTAAGGTTAGTTTCTAAGGGTTGTATTATTTAAAGTATGGATCATCTATCTGGATGATGATTAATGGAGGCCTCGATGTCGATTATAGATGAAAAATATGAGAGTGACTGAAGCATGGTTAGATGTCTAATTACAAATGTGACATCGAGGTGAGGGTGGTCATGCGGCTGGGCTTGTTTGTGCCAATGGTCTGATTGTTGGGTGGAATGTTTATAATTACTTGAGGCTGATGTGGTTGATGGACTAGAAGTCATGGTCCAATGAGTAAATGGGCATTATGATAGGCTTTGGTGGTGAGTTCATGTGTGATATAAATATGGTTTATGTGTGGTCACAAGAAGGTACGAGACCTTGAGGGCTCTAAAGAGGTCTAGATACGGGAACCCATTGGAAAGGAATGATTCTGATCAGGATGAAAGAATTTCATTCTATGTGAAACCAAATAGAGAATCATGGATGTATGAGAAAACATTGGTTTTGGTTGGAATGGTGGACTGTTTTTTTATTTTTAACTACCAGGGTCATTCCAGAAGAGATCGAGTAGTGTGGTGGAAGTAGCACCAAAGAAAACATTGGTTCATGACTACTTGGAGAAAGGTAATGGAGTGGTGATAGGTCTTGGTTGGAAATCACACCTAAGCAGTGTTGGTTGAATGTTGATTATATGTGTGTGGGTAGGGACGTCCGAAATTCTTGTAAGGTCATGGTGTCCCATTGTGGGAGGTGAAATTAGTGATGGATAAGTTGTGGTGCTGTTCTTCAACAACTTCTTAGCATACTTTTAGCCAGGGAAGATCATGATAAACATCTTGACATCGTCCTAGGTATGCTGAGAAATATCTATCTTTACAATAAGAGGCTTTAATGTGTTTTGGTTGGATATGGGACATCATAGATTTTAAGCTCATGGGGTGGTGTATGTGGAGATGAATGGTAGGATTTACACCATCAATCAATGTGAACGAGGTCCTCAGGATGGACTGGGTATCAACGAATGTCATGGGTTCTATTCTCAAAAGCCATGAATGGGTAACATGTGATGTTGTTTTGTTGTTTTGGGAAGATATAGATGACCACATCTATGTTTTTGGGTTTAGATTATGATCCATTCATATACTGGGGTGGTTATAATTCCTTGAGGAAAAAAATACCAATGCAACTCCTAAGGTGGAGAGTGAAAATTCAGTCTGGTATGCGTGGAGTAGAGCATATATTTGATGTGGTGGCATCGAGGTTCCAATGTGAACCTGAAAAGTGCATACTGGGTTCCTTAGAAGTGGTCCAGGAGGGCCTTGGATGTGGTGGTTGTTTGAGCCAATCGTTGGCTTTGGGCTCAAGGTGGTTCGAAGAGGAATTCGAAGTGCATGTGTTGGAGCCTTTGAAGAAAATGGTAGGACATGACAATAGTTTTTGGAAAGATTAGTTGGGCTCTGGGACTCCATTCATTCCGGAATGGACTCAGGTAGGTTCCTTTGGATAGAATTTGAATGTATTGATGTGTGAAGGCACCTTGTCCATGTGATTTAGTGTCATTCCAATAGTGAAGCGGAGCGTTTCTATGAGGAGTCAGCTGAGGATAACCCATATCATCTAGGAGCAAGAGACGAATGTGGTGAGATGTAAACAACCTTCAGTGGGTATTTGGAGTGAGAGGTGTGTTTCAATTGTTAGAATGGGTTTGATCATAAACATAGTTGTCTTTAGTCAATGTATAGATAATAGGAGTGATTGTGTTGGATGTGTAGAGGGGTGTAGTAGAGCATAACGATGGTTTGGAGAGTAGTGACAACCTTGATAGTGGAGCTTTACGAGATGTTAGGGAATGACCCCAGTAGGAATTCTAGATTATAGTGAAAGGAATCAAGTCAGTAAGCTCCTTAGGAAGGAGAAAAAGGGGTAACATGCCAATAGTGGAAGATGGATTATCTAAAACAAGAAAGTAGGGGGGGTGGTCTAACACAATGAGGTAAAATGAATGGATGTGGTGAGTTGTAACCCACTTAAGATTTGATTTTCTTAGTGAAAAGTGATTTTAAGAAATGAATTTGTACTAAAAAAGGTCAAGTTTTTATCATTCTAGGAATGAATGGTGTAGGTATTACCTTCATAATGGTTTCAATGGTGAGACTGGATTTTAATTCAGGGTGAGGTCCTTATGGATGTTTAGACACAGTGAGTTGGTAAAACGTTAGGCATGTTGTGGAAGTTGAGTTGAAGTTATAGTGGTCTTTTTTGATAAGCGGATGTGAAAACCACTAAAAGGTGGTGGAGTGAAGGTAAAGTGTGTAGTGGAGATCACCAAAATGGTATAGTGGTTGGTTGATGATGTGGTTGGTGTTTTGGGTTGGATGTACATGAGTGATTACCATTTGGGTGATTTTTCCTTGATATCGAGCATTGGTTTAGGTTTGAATGGTTGTGAGCCATGAGTGTTTTGTTTAAGTTCAGATGCTTGATTGTGGAATGGGACTGTTGGGCCTTGAGTTGTTAAATTATGTGATTCAGGAAATGTGTCTAGAAAGACCAGGTAATATCTCTAGGTGGTTTTGAGTTTATATCACTATTAGATTTTTGAAAACATGAAAAAATGGAACCAAGTGATTTGGTCCATGAGTTGCAAATAGGATCAGACCAATAGGATATCGAATTGATCTTCCATGATGGTATGATGTTGTGTGAGAAGTTTCATTGTGTTGTGATTTTATAAGTGTTTCCCAGTCTTCCCTATGGAGTTCCGGTCATTGATGTGTTGTTAGAGGTTGATGCATCCTTTGAGGAGCATCTAGTTCGTTTAATGGAAGATAATGAGAAAGTTTCACAAGGTAACATGGTACCTTTGGGTTAGGTATTATGGTGGCATGGAGATGCCTAGGAAGTTACTTGGAAGAGAGATAAGTACATGTGGGCCTAGTGGAATGATCTCATTACCTTGGGAGTTTAGTGAAGTTCGAGAGCACAGACTGAGGATGAGCCATTATACGGTGGGGAGGTTGAAAGATCCTGAACTTCATGGAGGTATTTCCTAGTAACATTTTGGTTTAAATATATTATTTTGGTTTAATTAAGTATTTCTTGGGAGTACGAGGGACTTCAGGGGTGTTCCATGGGTTCGAGACATGAAAGAAATGGAAATCGATCCAACCTTTGCAAGGCTCATAGTTGGCACATGATTAAGTAAACCATGAAAGGTGGGAGGCCAAGTAGTGCAACATTAGATAGTGTATTATCATAAAGTTGGTGAATGGTTTGTAAACCATGTGGATCTCCCTCGATAACCATGCAACCTCATTCCCTCAGACAGTGGTTAGCGCACATTTTTCACATAGTTTGGAAAACCGTGCATCCATACCATGTACCCATTTAAAAGTTAAATATTTACAGTTTTTTCATCTTGGTATTTTAAGAACTCCACCCAATTTTCACACCAATTTCTTCCCTCTCAACCTTAGTGATGAAATAAAGCGACCCAATCTTCCCAATGTTTATTCTACTTAGATTCTTGTCCGTTTAGAGTACTGTTGGTTGCAGATCGAAGCTCCAGGTAAGTCTAATACCCCTCCTGCATCTCTTTTCCAGATCAAAGCCTGTATCTTGGAAAATATTTATCTAAATACCTAAAACCTTGTTCCTCCCGTGGTTTTTTTTTGAGGCTTCAAAGTTGGTTTGGATCCAGATTTAAGGATACATTTTTGAGTGTGTTCAATGTCAGATTTAAGGTAGGTGGTCTATAAGTTATATCCCGTTGCCATTGAGTTGATTCGTGTATGTTTGGTTACGTTCTTGGTTATATATCATTTTTATTTTATTTCCTTTGGATAGATTTGGTAAAATGGGTGTCTATATGATGAATTGAACCCCTCATAATCCCCATGGGATGCATTGAGGATTAATTAAACAAATTAGGGCCACCCATGGGGTGCACCGACAATCATGAACCTAGAAATCGGTAAAGTAAAGTGTGGAATTGATGTATGATAATGTATATCACTTATTTAACATGTTAATATGTTTAATTTAGTCAAAAATGGAACATTGATATTTGTACACAGATTTGATAATGGCATAAGGGGTTGTTTGACATGGAATGAAAATGGGTTAATTGGGTTTAATTGAGTCTGTTTCAAATTATTTATGAGTTATGTTAGAAAATACTAGGAGATTTAGTGCATATTAAACATTTACTATGTTATTTGGTGATGGTTTCTGAAATGACAAATATGTTAAATGGGTTCCATAGGGAAAATTTATGGGTACATTAAATTGATTGTAATAAGGGAACTATTGAATATTCCAAATGGGATGGGTCCTGAGAATGAGAATTTGTGTTAAATGGTATATGTAATGTGATCGGTAATGTGTTAATGGGAATTGGGATAAATGGGATAAATAAAGAAAATGAAAAATGTGTTAATGGGTTAAGGAATGATATTGATTTCCCTTGTTGTTGATATGGATTGTGATGTGATATGTGTATTTATTGTGAATGGTTGTGATATGGTATATCTGGTGATCATATATATGTAAGAATGTGTGCATGGATTGGTAGAGTGGGGTATCGACAAATGGTTCTATATTCATGGGTCGAGTTAGACTGAGGCTCTAAACTCTACCCCAAAATTCATAGGTTAGAGAAAGGGAAAAATCTCTATTCCCCTAATGGTTGCATTCCACCCAGACTAAGGCTTTGAGGTGAGGATAAGGTATTTGTTGTGATGTGTTTATCCCTAGTGAGACAAATAATTTAATTACCTATTATGTTTATTTTTTGACTACCATAAAACCTGATATAATTGATGTGAACTCCTAACTTTTGGAACACATGATGATAATGGATAGTGTAAAGAAGATGATGAAAATGATGAAATGGGACTAATGTTAGAATTGGTTAAGGTAAATATAGTTTATCAATGACACACTATTTATATAATTTTACTTGTCATTTATTTATTACTTGCACACACTATCTGTTTAGACTGTATATTTTGTAGACACCATTGGTGGTGGCCTACTGACTTGTACTTACACCCTGCTCAGGCTGCCATTGGGTACTTGAGTAGATTTCATGGTTTCAAGTTAGAACATAGGAAAAGGAATTATGCTACGAAGTTGATTTGGGCATGGGATATGAATGGATGAGGTTATAGACTTGGAGTCAGGACCCATTTGGGGATTCAGTTTTTGTCTTTATTTGGGGTTTATTTTTCATCATATTTGTGCACTACTAGCATGGCATACCATATTTATTATTACTAGTGATTTGCACCCATATTTGGGAGATGTGTGATCATGTAGGTTATCAGTTATTTCCTCTTGTTTCCACTTTTTATATTTGTTAACTGATATTTATTACTCTAGTAAATAAGGTATAGTCTCCCCACATGGCATATATAGACCCTCGATGCTAGTCGCTAATCTCTGGCGTATGGGGAGGAGCACTTGAGGTCATGCGGCGACCCGACACAGGGCACCGTTTATGGGATTTCAGGTTTAGGACATTACATATATTATTATATATAAGCCTAATGTAAAATATATTGCTATTAATATATATTATTTGGGTATAAAAACACACAATGGATATGTATTACACCTTGGTTTCCAATATAGAAACTGCGTTTTTCTTCTTGCTACTATATGAGAAGTGTGATTTTCTACGTAGGTGTAACGTCCCACTTGCATTTTTCCTATCTAGTTGGAATCCTCTAAAATCATCTTAAAAATAGTTATTCAAAATAAGTTCCTTTGGGATAAAAAACATGATTTTTAATTCCTTTTAAATATAGAAAAATCATTTTAACATATTTAAAATGATATTCCCTTGTATTTGATTAAAAATAATCACAAAGACAAAAATTTAACATGATATCTGTTCAGGTCGTAATGAGATAAAGTAAACTACCAATCATACTTCTATAAAGCTTATTATTGACCAACTTACTAGATTCATCCAAAATTTTATTAAAAGTTATACCCATGGGCATGATAATTACCTTAGTGTGATCCATGCCAAATCATATTAAGATTTCATTAGTGAATTTTCCTTGGTTAATAAAAATACTACAATTATTTTGAGAAATTTGAAAACTCTGAAAGAATTCAAGTTCAATGATAAAGTTCATTTCCAAATATTTTTTCATTAAATTAGATAATTCAAAACAAATAGATTCATCATTAAGTCTGAAAATCACATCATTAATGTAAATTTGTATAACTAATAGGTTATTTGATATGTGTCTTAGGAAAATATATGAATCATATTTTCTTATATTAAAACCATTTGATAAAATAAAATTAGATAAGTGTTAATACTAATCCCTAGGGTCTTGTTTTAAATTGGAAATATATTTTCTTAATTTTAAAACATTCTGGGGAAAATAAGGATTTTCAAAAACAGGTGGTTGTTCTACCAAAACATTTGAATTAATAAATCTATTTAAAAGGTTATTTTAACATTTATTTAAAAGAGTTTGAAATTAAGATGATAGGAGAATGAAAAAAAATATTTCAGTGGATTCTAACCGAGTGATGGTTACAAAGGTTTCACCATAGTCAATTACTTATTCTTAGAAACAACTTTTAGCTACTATATGAGATTTATTTCTAGTGATACTACCAAGATCATCAAACTTATTCCAAAAAACCCCTTTTAGACCCTATGACAGGATGATCATTATGTCTTTCTATAAAAGTATATAAATATATATATTTTTTTGGAATGAATTGATTTAGTCTCTATATTATAGAAAGAATCCAATTTTCATCATCAAGGTCATAATTATGTTTTTTGGGTTTGGAGTGAGAGACAATGGAAAGGTTTTCATCTTCATTTAGAACTAATCTTCTAGTATGAGTTCCCGTAAGAATATATCCAAATAACTTTTCAATGGTATTATCTTATTATTTTTTTAAAATATTTAGGTAAATAATTAAAAAGGGATTCACGTTCATCTTAAAGTTATTTAGATAATAAAGGTTCATTCAAAAACACAATTTTCAAAATCATTTTGAGAAAGATATTTTGGAAAATATTCATAAAAAAAAACATAGATTTATTCTTCCGATGTTTTATTCATTTTTTTAAAATATTGGTATGAATTTATTAATATATAACACCTAAAAGAGATTCCGTCACCATATTTTGAATCAAGTTTTACATTATGGTCATTGGTTTTGGGAATAAAAAATTTTCAACCAAAAACATTAGAAAATACAACTTTTGTGTTTATATTTTTACAATGTTCATAAAGGGTCTTCTTGAGAAAATGTCTTATGAGAATATGATTAATTATAGAATATTCTATATTAATGACCTAGACCAAAAATTATTTTAGTAAATTAAATTCATTTAAAATAGTTTGATCAATTTATTAGATAGTTCAGTTTCACCTCTCTACTAACCCGTTTTGTTTAGGGGTTTAAGGAGAATAAAAAAATTATTAAATCCTTGATAAGAGCATAAATTATCAGATTATTTATTATCAAATTCTATACCCTAATCACTTTGAATAGAAATAATTTTCAAAAAATTTTCATTAGAAAATTTGATGAATGATTTGGAGGCTTCACTTTTATAAGATAAGAAGTAAGACAAAGTGAATCTGTAAAATTCATTAATAATAAATAAAGTATAGGATTTACCTCCTATACTTTCTATTTGAGATGGTCCAAATAAATCAAGATAAATTAATTCTTGATATTTTGAAGAATTATTTTCAGATTTAAAATATGATTTTTGATTCTTAACTTGTTCGTATGATTTATAAACCATTTCATTTTTGAAATACAAATTGGGTAGATCTTTTACCAGTTGATAATGGTTTATTTTGAAATGCGAATGTGTGGTACACTGACCAAGTCATATATGCCAAATAAATTACTCACTAACTTTTGCACTCAAGCATTTAATATTTTTTATATAGAGATATTTTAAATTGATTCTATAAACATTTTGAAAACAATATGTGGTAACTAATAGTTTTCATTTTGAGTTCAAAAATTTGAAAAAATATTTTTCAAAAATAAATTTTAAAACTTCCATCATATAATTGACTAACTATTAGAAAATTTTATTACAATAATTTTAAAAATAAAATATTTTTAATAAGTGTTGAGGTAGAAAAACTAATAGTACCTTAACTAATTATCTTACACATAGAGTTATCACATAGGGTGATGTAACCACCTTCTATTTTATCAACTTAATTGAATTCGGATAGGTCACCACACATGTGTCTTGAAAAACAATTATCTAGATACCATAGTTATTCTTAGTTTTTTCTCATAATACATTTTCTTATAAGATAAATTGACTAATGTTTTTATTACCCTAATGAACTTGGGTCAAATAATGTTATCCAATAAAGATTTAGGTATCTAGATTTATTTAGTATGATATTTTATTTTGGAAATATTAGATTAAAGATGAATTTATTTTAGTGTCCCATATCATTAATTCTTTAAATAAAATTCAAAAATTAAATGAATAATTATTTTTTAATATTTAAAAAAATTATATTTCCATAAAACGTTAACGAAAGTGGTTTTTGATGAATTTTTTGAGGTGGTTATTTGATTGGGGAAACTAAGACCAACTTTTTCTTTTCCATGTATTTGGGAGAACAAATTTTATTTAGATTATTTTCACCTTAAGTTAATTTGTAAAGATAGATTTTAAGGTATTTATTGGTAGATTTTTGTTTATTAACATTAAGTTTATTATTAAATTTCATGGATAATTATTATTTTTCCTTGAGGAATAATTTCTTTTCTTTTTTAAATATTTCATTTTCATTAAGCACTTGTATTTGTTTCATGCTCATTATATAATGAATAAAGTTCATGAAAACCATTTTTGAGTTGATCATGAGAATATTTTACATCATTATAATTAAGATGACTTTAGAAGCAAGAGGAAAAATAAGAATATGGGGAGAATTAAGAGAAAAAAGAAAGATAAGGATATAGGAAGAGGGGCACTAAACTTGATGTCTTTTCCCACATGATCCATAAGAAATTTATCACTTGATCCACTTGAAGAGGTTGAGGGTGTTGAGTCCATTGAGTCATCACATGCAATCTGGAATGTATATTTGAGATCTTTCTACCTTTTTTCTTTTATTTAACATTCATTTTCATATATGGAATTCTGTCTTAATGTGACTATTTTTAATTTATTTATAGCAGGTCACTTATGGTTCCTATTTATGATCTACTTTCTTGGATAAATTATTTTTATTGAATAATTTTTTCACATTCCTGGCATGTTTAGAATTTCTTTGACTACTATTTTCTTCACATCCTTTGATTCTTGTATGGTTGTGAATTTGGGTGAATAATTTCTTAGTATAATCCAAAGCATATATTTACTAAGTTTTCTATAGGAAAATCATCACCAAGATAATTTCAACCATTGAAAATGTTAGTAAAATGTGTAAATATATGAGTGTTAGATTCATTTTGATGCATAAAAAAATATTCCAAAAATTTTCTAAATATATCTAATCTATATCTTTATCTGTTTTTGTGCCTTCATGAGTAATTTCTACGAATTTCTATATTTTTTAATCTATTTTACATGTAAAAACTTTATTAAATTCATTTCGATCAAGAATAAAATGTAATTAATTCATATATTTTCTATTAAGTTTAACGTTTTTAACATCATTGGGAGTCCTCTTATCTTCAGGTTCTTTAGTTAGAATATATTCATGCATAAACATTTTCTAAGTAGGGTAACAAATGTTACCATGAAAGGATTATATATGTTTTTTCTAATAGGAATAATTAATTCAATAAAAAATAAGAGATTGAAAATAATAATTAGATTCCATTATAAAAAGATTGAATTCTTATATTAGTTAAGATTTAAAAAACATTATTTGAAAATAAATACAAATACTTTTAATGAAAATATAAACCTCTATTAAATACAAATTATTGTTTGTAGTATATGGAAAGAGGTTGTAAATTTACCTTTAAAATTTATAGTGAATAGAGATGCTATATTAAAATATAAACAATATTGAAATGATAAAGTGATAAATCAATTAAATTTATAGAAAGATAAATCATAAATTTTATATATATTAAAATTAAATATAAAAGTTAATTAATAAATTAAGAACAAAAGAAAATAGAAGAATTGAATTTATAAAATTATGAGAATGAAGATCGAATGATGCAATGCATAAAATAAGAGAGATATAAAATAAATTTTTTATAAAGGAGTTTTTAAATAGATCAATGTAATCCCTTAAATATCCTCACATTAGTTTGATAGGTTTATGTTATTACTCCCTTGATCTTGGTAGTGGTCAAGAAATCCATCCCTTATAATTATTATTTGAGAGAAACCTATTTAAATTCATTGGTATCTAAAGAATTTTCTCTCAATTTTGAAGTAGTAAGAACCCATTGAAGAAGGTGATGAAAAGAGAGAGATTTTATTAGAAAACCCATTACAATTCATCTCCCCAATCCCTCAATAGGACTATAGATTGAGATATGAGGGTTGAAGAAATTATTTTAGATTGAGAATTAGACTTTTCTCTTGATAGGACTTTGATATAATTTTCTAGAGCTTCACCTTTGGGAGAGAAAACATGAATCAAGGATCAATGAGGTATTTTTTTAATCATTATATCATACAAGATTCTAATGAACTCCTTTTATAGTCACTAAAAGTAGTAATAATCATCTATAATTCATCTAGTAAATTGAATATAAAGAATACCACATTTATTCCATTTTTTACCAACATTAAATAAACCTTTGGATATACTATATAGACACAAAAAACTACCAAGTGCACCTCTCCATATAGACGATGGGTCACATGGATCTAAGAGGCCATATAAAACAACCATTTTCTAGCTGATACTATATACTGGCTGGTCGATGGTTTTTTAGAATTTCCATCAGGTGGCCAATTCTCCTTCAGCAGCTGGCCAATGGAATCTTGCTGGTTTTGAGGATAATGAACACATTACATCGGAAGGAGAGTGATATCTCTTCTCAAACAGAAGATATTATAAATTTCCATTAGTCATTTATACCACTTTTAGAACATTTACCCATCAATATTGTGAAGAATATTCAAACAAATATCACTCCTTTTGATATGGTAACCGGTAAACAACCACTCTAGTTGTATCATGTGGAGAAATATATCATTAAATATTAATATAAAATAATTATTATGTGAAATTAATTGGTAAAACAAATATACCAATCATTTTCAAGACCATATTTTCTTCACAGTATGAAATTCCAAAGACTTTGACAAAATAATATATACACTATCTTTATCTGAATAAATGGAAAAATCATTTTAATCTAAAGAATAAACCTCTACCTTACACAAAATCTGAAAACCAATTCATGTAAATAAAATATCTATGTCATGTAATTAGATTAAACTCCCTTTCATTTATGTGGGACCTGATGTTTGAAAGGTAGTCTGGTGATCTCAAATGTGTTTGTATTAATTCTCTAAGGAATTTGTATTATTTGATCATCGAAACTCCCTATGATGTACATATTAGAGGATGTGGAAAACAAGGATCACTACATTTCAATCCACTCCCTTGTCAATAGAGTCCACTGAGAATTATTTCATGCAATGTCATTGCCTCAGGCTAAGTCCTAGACCCGAGATCTACTCATGCTACTCATCCTATCATATAGGGTTCTGTTATCTTTAAATCCTAGAAATAGAAAACTTGATTGGAATGATCCATCAATAAATTCTTGAATCATGCCTCTGAAAAGGTTGAAAAGGCTTTGTATATGAGATAATCCAAATCATTGAAAAAATTTACTCCTTTAATAATGAGTACCTCACATTCATAAAATGCATAGTGCCAATCCCATGCTAAAAAAATTCCCAAAAAATAAAAAAGGAGAAAATAATAGCCATAGTGGTAGAAATTCCAAATAAACCCAAGCCCATAGGTATGGGTGAATTTTTACCACCACCGCTACCCTGAGGATCATGAAAATCTATCTTCTCTAAGATGGGAGAAACTCCACAAGAAATCCCTCTATAGTTTCTCCCTTTGTGTGGCATATATCTCTCTTTAGGTACATGCTCGAAAAGTATTTCTAGAGTCTCACTTTGGATCACCCATCATAAATCAGTTCCATGGGAAAATTGGAATGAGAAGTAAAATCCCCATAAGGGATACAATATTAAATGTTCTACCATGAAAGAAAAGACTAGGTAGATCTTATAATTTCCTCTCAATGGATATTCAGAAGGAGACTAATCTATGTATCATTCTGATTAGGATATAGTTATGAAAGTATACTATGTATTGGTGAATGTCATCAACATTGGTCCCACCAATGATCGAGAGAATGATTCAAACATATAATAGTGAGGTGAAAAAGTTTCTACAAAAAATATGATCCACACCAAAATGCTTGAAGAAGGTGTGTGTACCTAGCACCATAGATGGCTTCAAAATTCAGGGGTTCCCAAATCTTTAGTTTCTAATGCCTCAATGATCATAAACTAAAGAAAAGGGGAATAATGTGGCTGAATACCACCTATCACCCAATTAAGTAAATAATACCACTGTAGAGGAAATATTTTCCTAATATGAAGTAGAGTTAAAAGAGTTAAAGTGACCTAACACTAAAATTATCATGGGAAATATTTTTATAGACTATAATTCCCAAGTGCAAGTTAATGCTTCTCGTATAGTGTAGGTTAAACAAGAGAAAATCTCTCAACCTATACAAATTGAACCTGACCATCCATAATGGTCTGGGTTTAAACATACATTATATCTATCCCAAATAATAGAAAACTATCAGGAATTTTCTCTATTGGTATAGTAGGTAAAACCATGTATGTGAACTAACTCAGGTCGACCTATAATGGTTGTCAATAACAAACATAGTCAATCCAACCACATAAATATATTACCACTACCTTCACTTAGATATTTGGCTCGCTAACCATTCCCCTAGAACATATTGAATCCATTGAGTCTCTAACTACTCAAATAGAGGATATTGAAGGACTAAGTGAACCCGTGTAATGAGAGAGAAAACTCTATCTATGCTAGGTGGACTTGAACCCTCTTCCACCAAACTTAAAGAATACAAATTTTTTTTTCTTTAATGACATATTAAACCCTAGAAAACACATATAACACTTTTTATCTTGATGTATCCCCCTGATGGAAACTCTCAAGTAGAAATAAATGGATAAAATCACGTTTTCTGTGCAGACTCTAGAAGGTTTAGTGTTCGTCTAGTATAAAATATTATTAGAAAATTCCACCACTTATTGGGAAGATCTTGGTTAGAAATCTATTTATCAGTTAAATGCAATGATAAAAAATTCAATAGTACTTAACCTCTAAAATTACAAAAAACACAATAATTATAGGGTATTATAGTTCATTTTCAGATAGATAGGCCAAGCCTACTCCTTGAATATAAAACTCATGTAGAAGAATCTATTGTAACTATGAATATATAATATATATGGTTAATTTTATATGTCATTTCTCTCAATAAAAAACAATGTCTAAATATTTAAAGACTTATAAAACTAAGCTAAGAGTATTTTAAAATCATAAATAGTGATTATGATGGTTAAGATAGCACTGACACCATCTCTAGTACCTAAAACCAAAAAATATCATGTAGTAACTCCTCTTAAAATATAGTAACAAACACAACATCCATGTTAAGATGGGATAAAGGATAAGTGGTTCCCACTATATAGAGACTAAAAGACTAAATTTTATTATTTTTAAAAAGAGAAGGTCCCTAGGTATTTCATCATAGCTATATAGAACAATTTACTAAATATTTTAGTTACCATAAATCCCAATAAAGTTAGATTCAATTAAATCCCTAATTATTATCCCATCCATATAATATTAGTACACACCATCCTAGACTACTTTATCTTCAAATACATCTTCAAAAAGTAGAATATTTTGGACAAGTCAAACTTAGAAAGCCACCAACAGAAGTTTCTTGTGTTTCCACCATCCCACAATAAGAGATTTTTAATGGAAAAAATTACTAAGAAAGGTTACAAATATGTTTTATGTTGTAAGACCATAAAAATGGTCAAATGAGATCATGTTATCCTCATGGAATAGTTGAATCAACTAGATGTTACCCCAACTACCTCTATGACGATTGAGATGACATCATAAACCCCACAATACTCTAAGATATAGTATTTTAGGAACTATATAAATAAACATAACATGAATAAATTGTAATAAGAAACCCATGTTGATTCCAAAGTTGGTTAAACTCCACAATATTTCATAAATTCATCATTAGGAGGATGGTTACCATCCCACCAAATGGGTTCATGACCCATAAAATATTACCCTCATTATATGAAGAGTCTAAATATGGATTTCTCAATGTAATACACTTGTTACACCAATTATCTAATGAGGAACACACATATTAAAATGAAGTTCATAACCAAAATTGGGGATGGATAGAAAGAGGTCGTGGGGATGAGGAAGTCAAGAAAGAAGGGATTAACATGAATCTAAAAAAAATCTTGACATCCATTTCATCTCACTAAAAAAACCATATATGCTACAGACCTTAAGACATGAACTCTGACGAGCTCATCAAGAGAACCAATATACTACATAATTATCTAATGTTCATTCAACCCCATTTTTATTGGGGGACCAATTATAAAATCAACTTTTATTTGGTCAACATCAAAACATGGTAGGGTCATCTCAAACCAACAAATATATGAAAAAGATTCCCACCAATTGTAATTAGGGGATACAATAAAAATAATATATATCCTCAACATCCAATAATATTAGCAAGGAATAGCTTCATGGAGGGAAGAACAAGCCTTTGGTTCAAATGTATGACATCTTTAATTAGTTGACCATTATTCTGGATAATATTTCAATTCTCAACACCCTTTATCTTTGATAGGATATTAGAGAATCACTTGTTGAGGCTTTCCTAATCCCTCACAAGTTATAAGATGAGGTCATTGCTCTGAAGTATATCATACAAAGACTAACCTTGTTGAGCACCATGATGTCATATCCTTTATAGATAAATAAATGGAGACCACTATACATTGACATATCAGGCCCTTGTACATATCTTGAAGGATATAAAAAAAACATTAATCGAGCCCTCATTAATAATGATAATGGAATCAATATCATTCTAGTATGAACCCTATGATGATTGGGTTATAGTGAAGATGATTTATTTCCCTCTACTCTGAAAATACAAGGGCATTACAAGAGTGAGAAAATGGATCTTGGATAGATCATACTCAAAGATAAATTTGGAGACCTTATACCCAATTTTATGTTTATTTTTATTCATCATCATATGGACATAAATGCTTTATTAGTAAGACTGTTTCTATATTTCCATGTGGTGGTGTCTTCATCATACCATCAGTGCCTTGAATACTCTATTGATGGATAGAATGGAGTGTTTCATGGAGATGTTTCCCACTTATATTCCCATTAATCACAATACATAGATATGAGATTCTATTAAAGGTAGGAAAAATAGATAGTGATAAGTGATTTAATTTGAACCACTTCACTTAATGGTATGGAAATGGCCCCCATCAACCCATTACATGAACTCATTGAAGATTACATATTTTCTATTGATTTAATTGAGGAAATAACTCTAGATCTTGGTAAAAATTGAGTTATATGAATTTAGTTTGAGCGGATGAATAATTTGATCACCATTATTCCATATGATGGTTAGGATAAAGTACACCCAAAATAATAAACTCCAATAGAAAGAAACAATTCCACTCTATTAATATATATTAATCACATTCCTCAGCATCTCTATAACAATATTGACTTGAATGATCTCCACATTAAATTAGTGAAACCAAGACTCTTCTACCAAGTGGACATGAATCCTAGGATAAGAAGTAGAGTCCAGGGTTTGGTTACCTTTTTTCTATCTTCATAATATCGGTCCAATCAATTGAATCTAGTTATGAAGAAGAAGGGTGTGATCGTACATACAATGATAATTTCAAAAGTTATAGTGCTATCAATTTTTATCTAAGATCCAAGTAGAATTTTACTTCACCTTATAGATCAAAAAATTATCGAACTTCACAGGAAGAAATTGAAAATCCACATATGTAATATATATAATCTCCGTACATCACCACCTCCTCTACTCTTGGTGATATTGTAGAATAAAGTGGGCATATCTAAAATGTCCTATATGATAATTCCATTTAATTCTCTCTCTTATGGTATGAAGACACCTCTTCATCATTCATAGTTGATGAAAATTCCTTCACAGTATCATATGGACCCAAAAAAGTCCCTTCATCTCCCACCTCCACTAAATTGATGTAGAAGAAAAAGTGGAAAAAGAAGAGTAAGATCTCTGATATTTCCCTTCTACATTTGAGGAAGGTATCTCTATGACCATCGATGAATTCATACAAGTGACTCTGTGTAAATAATAAGACTTGTGAACTACATTAATAGGTGCTTCCATAAATCTCAAAGAGAAGGATACATATATCTCTTTAATTAATAAACATTGAGATTTTTCACTTGGAATTATATAGAAATTATTGGATTTGATTCGGATGTGGACACCCATAATTTAGGTCTACCTAAATATCACCCTGGATATAAGAATACGACCAGGGTAATGAATCTGAATCAGCTACCAAGGTGTAAACTAAAGTTAATATTCTCATCAAATATAAATTCATTTGGTAGGTTAAATAACAAAAATGTATTTCCAACATCATCCTCATAAAAAATAAGAACAATAATATTAGTTTTTTCTATTGAATTTAGGGGTATAAATCTATATTTCCCAAAGGTTGATTTACTAGTTTTGATGAAAAATACTTTTTATCAAATCAAACCACCGTTTTACAGGACCCATCCTTCACGAATGAATATTATGGCTATAACTAAATTTAGATGATCCCTGAAGAAGAGGAGGACACTAATTTCACGGCTCCTTAGGGAGTGTATTTATATCATGTAATTACTTTATTCTTTAATAATGTTAGTTATATATATCAATATGTCATGCACTATATCTTCAAGCCCTTATTGGGGATGAGTGTGGAATGCTACATGGATGATCTAGTTGTCAAATCTTAGAGGCTCCATGATCATCTTTCTGATCATGAAATAGTTTTTGAAAAAAAATGAAAGAAAAAACTAAAGATTAACCCTTTAAAATGATATTTCAGGGTAATATCAATAAATTATCAATATTATGGTACACCATCATGGAATTGAGGTTGGCCTTGAGAAAACCAAGGTGATCCCTCACACACCACCTCGTCAAAATCTCAAAGAGTAGAGAGGGTCTCAGGGACACCTCACCTATATTAGAATCTTCATAGAGAATCTTGTAGGAAAGTTTCAAGCCCTTAATAGGATGATAAATAAAGGAGTAAACTATTAGTGGGATGCATATTTTCAAGAATCCCTTGAAAATATCAAGAAATATCCCTCAATCCCACTAGTATTGATGCCACTTGTAAAAGGAAATCCACTCATTATGTATATGAAAGATTTGAATCAATCACCTAGTGAATTTATCATTAAAATGAATAATTAATTAAATGAAAATGGTTTATAAAATATTATTATAATAATTATAGATATCAAGACTCCGTATTCTGACATTGAGAATAATTTTCATGCACCAATCTTTACAGTTTATAAATTGATACACTACTTGCATAATCACAAGGTCCATTTGGTCTCTTATATTGATATTATCAAATATTTCCTGAATAGTCTAATATTTACTAGATTACTAGAACCATGGGTGGTTATCCTATTATATCTTGATATACAATTTATAGCATAGAGGGTAAACAAAGGGAAAAATTAGAGAATTTTCTCTCAGTACACCCCACCTTAGAAATCATACAAGTAGATATAGAATTTACAAATGAAGAGGTATTATATATATGTTACACACCCTATACATAAGAGAAGTATTTTTATGGAACTTTTATGATTCTAATAAGGATAAGGATAGAACACATGAAACTCAATAGATTTGACATGGGAATTGTCTTCATTTATCTAGAAAAGGTAGTTTTCACCATTCCATCAAGTTGACAGAACTATTCATCAATAAAGAACTAGAATACCATGATTTAATTAAAATCTTGGAATTGGGTTTTCAAATACCAATTTCCAGACTAAATATTAATGGTGTTTCAAATTTTGTAATCAATAAAATCTATGGAAAATATTCCATTAAGAAGGAGGAACTGATTCCCTTACTCGATTATATATGAGGGTTAATGGAAAAACCCTCCCTCTGATCCAACACTATTTCATATCCCAGATTCAAAAAACACTCATGTATATTTATTAGTAAAGTAACCATAACCCTAGTAGATCTATACTAGGATGAGACAATCAGTATCATTTCACATTGTAGGGTGGGGAAATCATTCATTGGTAGAAACATAGAAGAGATCAAAGAGATTGATACCACTCTTGAACAAGGAAATCCAATATCCTTACTAAATTATACTATTATTGGATAAATATACCCCATACTAGAATATATTCATAGAATAATTCTCTCTTATGATCTATCCAGGAAGAAAAATATTCAATGGTGGGAAGTAAATGTCATCTATTATGATGTATTGAGTTCTCATAAATACCTATGTAAATGATGTTTTGATGGAGTCCTCCTTAGATTCATTAAAGGATCAGATAACCTATCCATAATATTGAAAATACATGAAGGATCCCACAACACTCATTAATCCAGAACCAAGATCTCCCACTAGATTAGGTGGGTTGGATACCTTTTACTAATAATGACATAATATTATATGGAATTTACTAGAAAATGTTATGTCATCAAGATACATGAAAATTCCTTCCATAAACCCCTAGAGTTTCTGAAAACCACTAAATATTCTATGTTATTTTCCATTTCGGAAATAGATGTCATGGGGATATATCCCCCAACAACAGTCAAGTAGTTTATATATATCTTTACTACAATTGACTTATTCTTAATGTGTTTTAATTCTATATACCTCAAATAAATATAAAAAAGGTTATCATCAACTACATGAAATCAATTATCATCACTAAATATGGCATAACTCATATAATATTTATGGAAAATAGAACCAATTTATGCTCTTTAGGGTCAAAAAGGTTGTATGAAAAATATTTACTTCAATACAACTACTCATTTTCCTAATATATAGTGGTTAATGGACAAAAAAAGGATTCAAATAAGACATTGTCTAACATACTCTAAAAGATTTTTGATAAAGACAATAAGTCTATTCTTGATAAACTCATACATGCCTTGTAGGATTACCATAACACAACCCATATTTTAACACAAGAGACCTTATATTCAATTGTATATGGTATAGAAGTAGTCCCACCCATTGAAGTATATTTTAATTTTCTTATGAATCATTATCTTGAATCAATTGTTTCAATATGAATAGTCTTAGAAATGGTTGGATGAGATGGAACAACTAAATTAGAAGAGATTTTACACATTTTAAAACCTATAAATCCATTAGATTAGACTTTCATGATATTTAAATAATAATTTTTTCCTCTATTCTTTCCTCTAGGGAGAACTGATATTAGTTTTCATAACTCTGATGATACTAAATAAGAAACCTCCAAATATTGAACCTAATTGGGAATGACCTTTTGTCACAAAAATTTCTACTCTAATGGAGCCTATTACTTGTCCATGATGGATAAAAAATATATAACATCATCCATGAATGAAAATATTCTCAATAATTACATTCCATAAAATTCATGCTGGTTCAATCATAATCATTGTCACATGATAATAAACTATATGGAACAAGACTTAGCTATTTGACTTTAAACTGCATATCATACCATACTCACCATATGATGTAAACCTACATGGTTAGGGTCTTGGTTTCACCACTTGAAAAAGAGCACCTGCATCATCCTCACTATAAGATGTTAAACTTCATAGTACATATCCCAACCACATGATGTTAAACTGTGTGGTACTAGTGAAAGTTTTATGACCTTAAACTACTTAGATATGTTGTCTTCATCATGTGATATTAAATTGCATGACAATTTCCACACCAAAAAGCCTAAGTCCCTTGGTATATGTTTAAAATTTACATATCATGTGTTCTAGTGTGGTACAAGTAATTGAATAATTTCCTCTTGTTTCTCACACTGAGCATGGCTCACAAGATCTTATATTTCTTGGTCAATCGCTTCATTTAGATTGACTAAAAAGAACCATGATTAAAGATGGAGAATAATTTGGTCCACCCTATAAGGACTTAAACTAATTATATCATCTTACACTACCCAACCTAATTCTAATAAATAATATCTATATATGGGTAGGAGTTCTTAGTGCACAATATGTACGTGCCTAAGGAGATTTATTCCCTCACCCCTATATGAGAGTTTGATCTGCATAGGGGATCCTTAAAGAACTATATGTGGATTGATTCATGTTACCTCAGGATATTCAGTGACACCTAAATCCCTTATCCTATGCCTATTCACAAATTAAAAAAATTGTATTTAATAAATTCACCTTTTCCATTCATTTGAGCTTGATCTGTATAGGGAAATTATCTTCAAGAACTATTTGTGTCTTGATTCCTATTATTTCAGGATACATAATGATGCTTGGATTTCCTATCAAAGTCTTAACTATGATTTCAAAAAAAGAAAATTCTATCCTTATTTTCTAGAATTACATTGTGGTGAGGCCTAATTTTCTTCCCCTATACATTATCTATATATATGTAGAATATTCCTTACAAATATTGTGTATATATTGATAGAAATTATTTGTATTGCATACCAACTAGATTTATGTAGATATCCTAGTATAGATTTATCTATGAAACCTATTTCTAGAAATTTCTCCTCTCTTACATATGATCTAGATCTATGTAAGATCCTTTATTGTGGATTTCTTCATTTGTGATCCTATATAAAAAATGATTCCCCCTATTTAGGATTTTGATCTATATGGAGAACCATATCTAAGAAATTCATATTTCTTGATTCCTATTTATGTAGTATATGTAGTGATTCTTGGATATAATATCCCATAAATTTCCATAAATCCCAATTAAATCCCCTATTTTTCTAAATTGGGTTTTTTAGATGTTCAAAATTAGGACAAAGTCTTCTTAGTTGGTGCACAAACTAGATCTGTGAAATGTGCACAATGCTATTTCATCTTTATTGCATGATGATAAACTACACGACATGCAGTACATTCCATATGATATTAAACTATTAAAAGTGGTTAATTTCATAAAAATTTAAACTACATGGATGGGTTTATTCCATATAGCCCAGATTATAAAATAACCCTCCCTTATATTAGAGCTTGATATACATAGAGGACCTTTTTACATCCCTTGAGGAGTCAATGTTTATGGCTATATTATCCAACCCTGACATTATTGTTTAAATAACCTATGATGTAAAATTTCCTATACTATATAAGAACTTCATATAGATTGATTCATATTATTTAATGATACATAGTGATGTATGAAACCTATATTTGAGACCCAACCGTGATTAATTATCCATTTCCACACCTTTCAAGGAAATTATAAAAACCTGATCATAGAAATATCAAGTATAAAACGACTTTATCACTCTTCATGGTCATCATTTTTTGGAAATTATATTTTGGGAACTGAGTGTCTTAGATCACTATAAATATTCTTTTATATCAGTAACAATCATTTTCAACTCCAAAGGAAAATTTTGGTTAACTATAATTATATTCTCATGATATGAATCTGCATATACATTCATAATATGGTCTATCAACCAGAGGCATCCATTTAATAAGGGGAGGGGATACTCTATTCTCTATATTACCTTGATAAATACAACAAAACTCTCCATTAAAATATGTTACATAGTCATACCTTGGGAATATAATTTATATAACTACATCTGATCCACAAAAATCGTGTTTAGATTTATGAAAACACCACTCCTTGTTCAAAATATGTTGATATATTCTTAGTATTTTAGCTCCATATGGGTTTTAATCCTCACACCTCAGGTAAATATATCTTGAACACCTACTATGTTTACCCATTTAATATGGTTTATAGTGGCATTGGGTTCTCCATTTACATTGGTTCAACTTTTCCATTTCCACTAGATATACTATCTTGACCCTTTGGTCCAAGAATCATGACCTTAAACTATGTGAACCATATCTGAGATAGTCTTTACTAGCATTGGGATCAGATTAATGTTACGTTTTACCTTGTTATTACTATATAAACTACCTCCCTTGTTGGTAAAAGTTATATGACCTTAAAATCAACACTTTTTGGTCAAAGTTGTATGATCTTAATCTCTTGACCTCATTAGTCAAGACCATAGGACACTAAAACACAAGTTAAAAATATAAAAAACTTATCAAGATGAAACCCTGTAAATAGAATACTAAGAAAAATTCAAGTCCTTTCTCCCCAATCATCCTGCTCTTAGGGCCTAGGAAAAATTATAGCACAACCAAAAAATACAAAAATATTTAGGCCCCATCATAAAACACTAGAAAAAGTCAATCGATGATTACTGGACCCACTAGTTTGGAAAAAATTTAGAGCAGTGACATATCATATCTCTCAGTGACATATTATATCTCCTTCCCCAATTTTATTTTCTATATATGGTGGTATAACCTTAAGGGTTCTATAACTGTTCTTGAATATTCCTTCCTTCCATTAACCTACTTCATCTTTTAATTGTTTCAATATTTTCAAATGTTCCTCTCTATTTGACTTTTTATACACTCCCTTAACATGGATCTTTATATATTCCCTCAATATATCATATTAATTAGAGAAACTTTAATCCTAAGTGAATTATTTTATAATATTTATATGCTTATACACCATTATAGTATAACCCATCATTTGAATTTGTACAATGTTATCCCTGATAAATATGTACCACTACATCATCCGTGGTTCAAATTTCTTGATTTATGATTCATGTGACACATAATAAAAATATTAAAGTGTATTTTATACCCTCAATGTTACACACTCATGCATCATGATCACTATTAGAGTAGATATTCAATATGCCACCCTTTAAATTTTGAATGGTCCTCATTGCAAGACCCTAAAATGCATGACATGATTGTTTGAGCTTTATGGCCATAAATTGAATGCACCATTTTTCTAGGGTAATTGAAAATTTCACCAAGCACCCATAAATATAAAAAATCATTATATTCCACCTTCATTTCCATATCCATATACAATCTTCAGATCATATCTTCCTCTTGATATTGAAAAATCAAGATTTAGCACAAGAAGTTTCTCTGGGTCCTTGTTCTAAAAAACGAAGTGATATCAAGGGTTGGCCTTATAATTCTTGGAAGTAAAGTCCCCCCATTCAATATTAATCATTCAATCTAAAATATGTACATGATCAAAAGCCTCAGTTCCTACCAACCATTACTAGAAGAAAAAATTACCCTCATGAATTAGAAATAAATTCAAAAAAAAAAGTGAAGTATGGAAAATTTCACTGTAGCTAGGAGGTTGTCACATGGTAACCACACAACCACTCAAAAAACCACGTGGTCATAGGTGAAATAACATGATGACTAGGAATATGTTCAAATAACCTAACCGTGGTTAATAAAAGGTAAAATATGACACTAAAATTTGGGAATCACCGATTCATTAAGCGGGTGATACAATGACCACACAATGGAAAGGATCCACTTACCGAGCTAGTGGAGACCATTTGTCCATGGGGAGGGGTGGAAGAGTAGAGCATTTGGATGTTTTTAAATCCTTAAGAAACTAATTTTCACAAGGAATTAAGTGAAAATTTTTGGAGTATCTCACCGTTTATAAGAGAAATCATGACCTTTCGGCTACCCATAGTGTTCCCTCCATGCGAGTAGTGAAACTCACCACATAGACCATGGTATTTTCAAGGGTACCACATAGGTATCTATGCATGATTTTATTGAATTAATAATAAGGAACACCTATTAATACATATATAACATCATTTTTAGGTGAGGAAATTTATTTACACTCATAAGATTTCAATGAACAAACCAAGTTAAAGAGTCTCAAAATTTAGGGGATAAATGCACTGTGAAACTGCCTTCCTCCCATGTGGACTGATAGAAAAAGAAACCAAGAGATCACATGATTCCCATGAAATTATAAGATGTGAACTTAGGAGACAACCTACTGACCACAAGGTTTTGATATGGTCATCCATGTAGCCACCAAATCAGATGGTAGAACCTCTAGAACATGGAAACTTGGTGAGGACACCACAGAGCCACACACTCAATACTTTATAGTAACCTATTTTGGGAAATAGTTTTTATATACCTTGGATATAAATACCAATGGATTCCACAAATTTGAAATAAGAGGAGGATAAAAAAATAAAATTAGAGATCTTAGATAAACCCAAAAGTAATTTTCAAGCCCATGAACTTCTGAAGAGTTTTCTCTTTTGTGAAGCCTCTTCTGTGAGGGTCTAGCTACGAGCCCAATTCACAGATATTTTCCCCTTAAAATAATCAACTTGTGTCTATTGAATGAGGATCCTTCATAAGGCCTCAACCACATTAAATCTTTTCCTATGTGAATATCTCAGTCAGGGTGGCCCTCCATTGTGAGCTAACTGGGAAAACCAGGCTACCATACATTGTTATCATGTGACTCAACTTTATTTATTCCTTAGAACCATGTGGTATGATCCCAAAATGTATCCCTTAGGTGGAATATCCTCCTTGTTAGGTTTATCAAGTGGACTATCCTTCTTTATGAGGTCTTCAAGTGGGTAGACCCTCTACAAACCCAGATACTGCATAGAATAATTTCATCTATGAACCTACCATGCAGATGCACTTCCCCTTACATAACTACCATGTGGATCAAGGAAATTTTAGAGTGTATAAATTATATTTCTATAAGTAATTTTATACAGGGTATTCAATCAACAAAAGTTTATATTTTTCTAAATAAAATCCAAAAAGATAAATATAATACCACTTCCAAAGTCACCCTATGTATATGATCATGCTTTTAGTAATTCCATAATGTCCCTCCTTTATGCATGCATTACCTTAAAAAATATTTCTCATACTCATACTTTCAAATTGATTGGAACTTTATGTAATTTTCAATTATTCATTACCTTGATAACGAGTTTTCCCATTATAGGTACATTAGTGGGAACATCCTTAGTCCATGAAATGTAATCTGGTCAGCCTTGTCTTAGATCTGATTAGCATGTGTACTTGGTGGATGCATAAATCTATGTAGTAGGGGGAAGCCAAATCTATCATATAACTTTCATCTACCCTTATATTCCCCTTACTAGGAGATATCCTCCTTTATCTCTCCACACATACAAAAAGAAATTAAGATAAAGGGACATGCATCCTATTATGTATAATACCCAATTCTCTATTTCAAGGAAGACTGGTATACATAAGACCTACCTTATCCTCTATTTTCACACTTCTCATGATACAAAAATATATATAGTCTGAATTTAAAATACATAGACAATTTCTAAGTCACATGATGTAAAATTTCATGTTAACTTCATTACCACATGAAATTAAACTACATGTTATGTTCCTATTACATGAACTTATACTATACAACTTGAACTACATGGGCTTTGATTCCTACTAATATGGATGCATAGGAAAAATTTTATAGGATAAAACAAATCATCATCAATCCTTCATATAAATCTTCATGGGTCTATATTCCTTATGAAGCCATTTATTTCCTTTCTCACTGGGCTATATTCCCTGTGAGATCGTTCATCCCTTTCACTAGGTCCATAATCCTTAGGGACTTTCCTCATTGTGATATATTCTCCACGAAACCATGACTTTTCTAAAGGTCCATATTTCTTATAGGTATCACCATATTTCCATCATTAGTTCATATTATTAATGAAACTATATTCCACTATGTGGGCCATAGTCATGTTATCTGAATCAACCCCACACCTCATGATGACATATTACTTATTAAAACAATAGAACCTCATTAGGACATATTCCCTTCAAGATAAACCAAAAAGTTCTTATCATGTGTAAGTCCCACACTAACCATTGTTGGGAACCTTTCGCCTAATTATCATTATCACACGCTGTTAAATCCCATAGATTGTTCATTTTCTCATGATCTTAAAAGGTATTATGTATCACATTAAGTGGAACTCAACTATGTTGGTTCTAATTATTTTCAAAAGGATACATAAAAATATATTCTTATAGGCTTTATCGTAACACCATCAACACTTTCTACATCCTTGGATGGTGATAAACTCTAGGGTCCCCATATATGTGTCTTTAAACCATAGTATCTTATGATTAAACATCACTAATTAGTAAATAATATATATATATATATATATAATCAATAATACATATGGATGTTCATGTTGATACATGTTAACGTCACACCAAAAGGCACATGGGTAACCATTCCCCTGATAGGACATGGGAAGGATTCACAAAAATGACTTCAATCTATAAGATAGTCCAATAGTATGTAAAAGTATCCTCAAAATGGTGTGATGATTCTTACCTCCCACAATCTCCACCAATGAAAATTATAATGTTTCACAAGTAAAGTACCAATGATCACACACCTTTGGAAAGTATGTATAACCCTACTCAAAACCCAAAGAGCCCCATGATGTGGAACCATGGATCATATTTTCACACAAAAAACAGCTCAATATCAGTATCAATGGTTGGTGTCTCAGTAATATTTCATACAGTGCTTTGGCTGGAAATAGTGGGAGAAATGTCCTACTCAGTATCAAGTGAATTTGAATCTTTTTTATCTAAAGGGAGGTCATATAGTGAGCATCTAGATCAATAAAAAGTTCCTTCTATTGATTCTTAGTGGAAAGGCCCTTCCCCATCCTATAATCTATAAGATCAAATACTTGGTGGGGCTATTTATCCATTGGGAATCTTAAGAACCCATGTGTAAAATGATTAAATGGATAAGGATACCTCATATAATTATGCTTAGTTAGGGGTGGATGAATGTGAACAATAGAAGCAAATAGTTGATTAGGATCTTGAGGAATGGTGGGGATAGGCCTAGAAGGTGTCTAATGAGATGGTTTTAGTTGAGGAAATGGAGGTAGTGTTTGGGTGTGGGTTGGAATGGGTGGATTAGGGAATGATAACCATATAAATTGACATATAGAATTTTATAACCTAGTGTTATGTTGTATGGAGTTTACAAAATATTGATTTTACTCCACCTATGTAATGGAAGGTAGTGGAGCCTTTGTGTTTGTAGTGGCTAATCATCCTCTTGGGTGGTTTAGGTGATGTATTGGAAGTAAATGTACCTTAAGAGTGGTCACCTATAACTCTTCCTCCTATATAATGTACACATGATCATATTCCCACTCATAGTGATTTCTCAATTTTTTAGGAGTTCCATATTGTCCAATAAAGGGATATCATCAATCTACAACCTTTCCTATGAATATAGGGGCAATTAAAATCCAAAAACCTTTATATGATTAGCTCAATTGTTTGATAAAAAAAAATTATATGAGCTCATATTAGAAGTCCTTTTTTAGGTTTTGGATTTGATCATATATGTCTCTCTAAAATTTCCTATACTAACACATATAACTCTCATGTTATTATAACTTTACCATTCACCAAACATAATTTTCTAAAGAAATGTCCATTATTTTTACCTATAAAAGTATATCGCATCAAACCATTAAAAATCAATCATACACATATTTTATCTTTTTGATTCATCACCATTTTTCATTTACTAAAGTATTATTATGATTTTAATATAATTTATTCATAATAAAGAGGAAAAAGTTCTTCATTCTAATGGAAGACGTTGAAAAAAGGAGCGATTTCCATCCAAGTAAAAAGTTCTTATTAATTGATTTAATTTAATTTATCATCTACACTATTCCTAAATATTTTAAACCACTAAAATTGTGTCCTATAAAAATCATTATACTTATATAAAAATTATATTATCATAATATAACTCTATATTCTTACTTATTAATTAGTTATAACATGTTCTTGTTTGGGTCAGTTTTACCACCAATAAAATAGAGATATAACGTTTCCATAATGAATAATTAAGATAACATAAATAATAGTAATATAATATAATAATGAATAATTTTTTTCATAATTATATAATTTTAATATATATAAGTATATTCATTAATAAAATAATTTTTTTTGTCGAATCAAAACTAATAAAAAAGGGATTTTAACCGCTCTTTGAAAATCATCACGATAACTTCCATAAAATTACCAATGGAATTTATAAATACATCAAACACACCTATTAAACCTCCATGAACACTATGGTGGTTATGAACATATAATCAAGTATCATGAATTGAAATTTTTATATTGAATCTATCATAGAACAAATGGTATAATCAACACCCAAGTATTAAATTTAACAAAAATGATTAATAAATGAATAGTAAAAAATTATTTATTAATGATATAAATTAAAATAAATATAAATATGGTTATTATATTGATGAATAAAAACCTAAATTGGTTAAACATGAGTTCATATGATGTCTATCCTTTTGGGAATCCAAGTTATGGTTTTTGTTGACTCGAATTCCATTTTGTTGGGTCATAATAATTCTTCTTTGAATATGTTATTCTAAATTCATTATAATATATCATTTATCCATTTAATATTTTATTTTATATTTATATATTGGTGAATTACATTTTCATTTCATAATTTTCTTCTTTTATGTATTTATTTCTTCATAAAAATGTAATATTGTTAAGAATAATTCGCATCCTCTCTATTAACTCTTTCTCCTATGTATTCATATTCATTATTAACATCGATTTTTTATTTTATTATTTTAAAATAAAAATATTTATTATCACCTTTAATCTATATATATCCCTTTATTCTATTTTTAAAAATAAATTTTATAAATATTTTACTGATGTGATGTTTCTATAAAACTGTATAAAAATATTGAACAAGAATTTATTTTCACTTTCATATATTTTGTGTCTTCCACTCCACATTTATTTACATGAAAATTATTTCTTTTAAAGATTCAATTTTTTTTATTATTTTAAAATAATTTTAAAAAAAAAATCTTTCCACATTCTTCAAAATAATTTTTTGAAAGTGACTTGTAACTTCATCATTATACAATAATGTTTAAAATGTTTTATGAAAATATTTTTATGATTTTAAATCCATTTTCATATCTATATCAAAAAATATCTCTCTATTAGGAATTTATATTTAATAAATCATCATATACTTTCTATTATAATGTACTTCTTTATATTTATTGAATATTTGATGTCAACCGAACAATTTTTTGATTTCACTTTATGTAATACATTTTGAAAATGTTAGGTAGACCATATTTTTTTCATTGTTTTTCATGATGAGACATATGATTGATTTATTATTTTACAAATATGTATGGTATATCATTATGTGATGGGTGGGTATGATATAACCATCCAAATAATTGGGAAACACTCTCTATATCATGATTTAATTATGGTACATGATTTGTAATGAAGATAGTGATGCTTGATCCACTATATTATGGTATGCTGGTAGTGGTTCTTGGTCCACTATGTTATGATGGTCTAGGTGGTTAACCATGAAATATATTATGATTTTATGCTTATTTTTGGTCCAAATTCCTATGTTATACTTCGATGTTTTATGATTATTATCACATGATTTCATGACATGGTATATGTGTTACGCTTTCATGATGATCCTTTTGTGATATTATATTCCAATTCCATGATTTATATTGTTATATCATGTATTATTATTATCAATAATGATTGCATGGTCTCTTTAATATGATATTTCTATCATGATCTAGTTTTATCACATTATTATGAACTGACCCTTTATGAATCACTAATAGGTTTTTCCATTACTGAGAATTTGAGATCACCCTTCTTCCGTTTCTTATTTCCCAGAGGAATTATATAATGGAATATGTTTATAATAAAGTTATAAATTGATAATTTTATGGGATATGTTGAATAAATAATATGAAACAATTCAATTTATGTAGATAATCCCAAAATACACTACACCTTTTGGTTTTGAGACTATACATTTATTTGTAATATGTGATGTTTAAATTATGGAATTGATGTAAAATATATACTTGTTAAGATTGGGTCATCTCAGTTGGCATCATAGTGTGGTTTAGTTATTTTTTGTGATTAGGTTATTGATATTAAGGGGTGAAAAATATAGAAACTAGGTTAAACTAATACGGTAATAGTTGGATCCAATTATTACATAGTTTAATCGAAGGTATCGTAGGCTAAAATGAATGTTTAATAGATTAAGACATCATGAAGTTGAATTTTCATATGTATATTTACATTTATTCTCATAAGACATTATTTTTTATGACTCGTGTTAAATCTTTTAGTTTTAGTAATAGATGTATCCTAGATTAATTTAGTTAACAATGAGTGTGATAAATAATATGGTTATTTTTCTAATGAGAAACCCAATGATATGGGACCAAAAGTATAAAATATTACGATGATGCTCACCCAAATTTCAAAGGTAATAAATAATATCATGAACCATATCAAACTCCCAATCATAACAATGAAGGAATAACTCTCCATTGAGTCCTTCATGATATACCATCCTCCCTCCCTTAGTGAGACTTAAAATTCATTAGTTGACGATCAATAGATCAACATAACAGAAATGATATTTCCCATTCTCTAGTTCTTAGAACATAAAATGTGTTTTTAGTTATTTATCATTTTAAAGGTGAATAAAACCAATGGTTAAATCTCATTAAGAATATAAATAAAAATGAAGAAGTTGACTCTATATAATGATATAAGTTTTAAAAAATATTCTTCACCCAATATTTTCCCTAAAAATTTTAGAGTAAAATAGAGATAAAATTCCTAGAGATAAAAAATGGATGATGAATCCATTAGAACCTACAAAGTAAAATTTACAAGACTCAAAAGGTACACCTTAATTTTTATTATAGACCCTGAAAGCAAGATATATTGTTTATTTAGTGTTATAAAACAAATTATTTTAATGGTATTAACTATAAGATACTTTAGTATCTATGAATAAATTTATCTATGTGAACATAAGGTAGAAATTAAAATTGGAGACTCACATTATTCTACTGGATTTTGATACAAGAAATAAAAAATAGAGTTTTATGAAAAATAGAATGATAAATAAATTGATGAAATAAAATTAAATCATCTACATGTTAAATATTTGAGAGGAATTACCTGGGAAATTTCCTCAATGGATCATGAATATGTTTTACATACTATAGAGTAAGACACCAAGCACACTACTATTGAAGAAATTTGTATAGGGTAATTAACACAATAGAGAAGAATAAGGTCCTAAATAATTTAATACACACAATTAAATTCTCCAATCAATGGAGTTTTATCATTATAAAAATAAATTCCTTAATCTAGGTATAAAAAGGATAATAAGAATCAATAAACTTCAAAAGCAAGGGAACAAGTAAGAGCATATGAAATCACTACCACTAGAGTGGAACATGATAATTAAGTGGTGCAAGGTACACTTATTAACCATTGAATAACTAAAAATGTATTATTTGATTAATGTTATTAACATTATTTCATATCATGAAAATTTTATAAGAATATTGATTCATTGACTCAAATATTGGATATTGATTTATTAGTGAAAACACCTTGTAGTGTGATGATTGCATCCAAGGTATATAATTCTTCTCTGATCATGGTTTATGGGAATATAATTCTTGAAAATATAGTTCTTATTCCATTGGTAAAATTCTATGTGATTATAAGAATGGATTGGGTCTCCCAATATAGAGCTCATATCAATTTTTTGAGATAGGGAAATGTCATTTATTATCATAAATCATCCCATGATTGAATATCACTTCAAGTATGATGATGGAATCCCATTGGAAACAAATTACATAATATGGGTATTAATACAAAATAATAATGTATACTTAGATATAATTATTGGGAAGGAAATAAATGTTGAAAATGTTCCAATTATTCAAGAATATATGGATCTATTTTCTGAAAAATGACCTGGTCTTCTCCTAGAATGTGAGGTCGAGTTTTCAATTGAACTCATACCTAGTTCTATGAAAATATCAAAGAGTCATTATAGAATGAACCCCATTTAATTGGAATAAATCAAGAAGTATCTACAAGGGAATATATAAAAAGGTTTTAAATTCCAAAGGGCTTGACTATGGGGTGAACCAATCCCCTTTATTAAGAAAAATGAAAATTTAGTGCATCTTTTAATTGATTATCATGAACTTAATAAATCACGATCAAGAAAAAGTATCATCTACACCATATTGATGATTTTTTTAATCAAATTAGTTCTAATCAATACTTCTTGAAGGTGGAAATTATATTTTTATACCATAAATTAAGGTTAAATAGAAAAGATATAACTAAGGAAACCATCATCATAATATATAGAAACTATGAATTCATGGTGATGTCATTATCACATAAAAATTTCCTTTCTATCTTCATTGATTTGATAAATAGATTCTTCAATTATTTCCTCAAAAAAAAATTGGTAGTCTTTATTGATGATATTATCTTATATTATAAGAGTAAGGAAGAACCTAAATAAAATTTGAGGAATGTGCTAAATACCATACAAAAGGAAAAATTATATTCAAAGTTTAGAAAGTGTGAATTTTGTCTGTAAAAAAGAATCCTTCTTGGGTAATTTAATCGTAAGTGAGGTTATATTGGTAGATCCTTCAATGACAGAGGATTGTCCCAAACCAACTATTAAAAAATAGATCAATAGTTATTTCATTATCTAGATACTATTGATGTTTTTTGAGAAATTTATAATTATTTTCAAATACATTAACCAATTTAAAATTTATGGGAGTGAAGTTACTCTAGATAGAATAATGTAAATATATCTTTAAGGAACTTAACAATAGGTTGGTCACTACTCTTATACTTACACTACCCCATATTAGAGATCTGTTTTTGATTTATAGTGATGATTCAAAAAAGGACTTGAGATGCGTCCTTATACAAAATGAAAATATTATAGCTTATGCATCTCATAAATTATATATCCATAAGAAAACTTATCCAACTCATGACTTAGAGAATGAAATGGTAGTTTTTGGATTAAATATTTGGTGAAATTATCTATATGGTGAAAAGTGTGTTTTATATACTTATCATAAGATATTAAAATACATATTCACACAAAATGAGTTGATCATGTGTCAAAATAGATAGTCAGAGTTAATTAAAGACTATGACTTCTCAATAAATTTCCATCTTGGAAAGGTAAAAAGGGAGGTTGATCATCTGAGAAAAAATAATCATGCTTCACTATCTTTGATAAGGATTTAAAGGGACCCAATATTTATGGATATTCAAATAATGGATATGGAATTCATAAAATAATGGATGATATTATACCTTTACCAAATGATTGATCAACCATCCATCTATGTAAAGATGAAGGAGGCCCATAATTATGATATAGAGCTACAGAAGAAGGTATAAAATATTTTAGAGATCAACCTTGAAATATATGTAGTAATAAGATTTAGAACCTAATTATGTGTCTTATCCATACAAAAATTGAACAAGAATATTTTGGATGATGCAAATTTCTCATCCTTATCTATTCACTAAGGAATCAGTAATATGTATAGGGATATTAAGTAGAACTTTTGGTAGAACAATATGAAGATGGATATTACAAAGTATATATCTCAATGCTTGGTAATCTAGCAATTAAAGGTTGAAATGTTATAAATTTAATGAGATGATGAAATCATTACCTATACCAGTGTAAAAATGGGAGATCATTAGCATGTATTTCATCATCCATATTCATAATATCTATAAAGAAAATAATTTCATCTAGTAAATGATGAATAATCAAATAAATTAATCATAATTAATTATTATTTTAGAGGGTGTATCACTTGATCAACTGATCAATTTATAGATAAAGGAAGTGGTAAGGATATATGGAGTACCAATTTCAATTTTATCTGAATAAGAACCAATGTTGAAATAAAAATTATTGATATTTATTTAACAATAATTAGATACATAATTGTTCCTTTTCAGAACTTATCATCCTCAAACAGATGTTCAATCTATATGGACCATTCAGACATTATAAGATGTGATAAAATCTATCAGTATATATTTCAAAGGAAGTTGTGATCAATATTTTCATACGATTGAGTTATCATATAATAATATTTTCACTATATAATCCAAATGGAACCATATAACGCTCTATATGGGAAGAGATACACAAATTCAACATGTTGGGATGAATTTTGATATAAGAAGTTATCAATACCAAATCATGATCAAGACATGATAGAAAATGATCAAACCATTCAAAAAAATATCAAATCAATGAAATTTTTATATAATTTATTTTCTAATAATCATTTATGTTATCGGGAGTTTGAAGAAATTCCGTTGAATATCTCCTTGTAACAGCGTTATGAGATTCGAGAATAAGGAAAAGTTGATATTTAGATTTATAAATCCATTTGGGATTTTTGATCATGTAAATGATGTAGCTTATTAATTATCACTCCCTACATACTTACCATGGGTTTATGATATGTTCTTTGTATCACCTTTGAGTAAGTACATACCAAATCCATCACATGTACCAAAATTAAAAGCTTTGAAATTGGAACATGATCTCTATTATAAGGAACAGTAGGTGGAGATCTTGAATTGAGAAGATAAATTTTTATGAAACAAGGCCATCAAATTGGTCAAAGTTCTATGGAAAAATCTTATATTTGAGTAAGGCACATGGGATCCTAAAGATGTAATAAGAAAAAATCATCCTCATTTGTTTTCATCTGACTAATGAAATTTTGAGGTTAATTTTTTTAAGGGGGGAATAATGTAACACCCTGAACTTATAATGTTAAATTTACTTTAAAGATATGATAGATTTCCTTACATGTAATATCAAACTAAAATGCACAATGCCTTATTTCATTAAGGTATAAAATTACAATAAAAAATGAAATACAATAAAATATGGATAAATTAAACATAATTATAAAAATTAGAAAGGGAATAAAGCTAAAAGTAAATATAAATATTAAGAGATTGAAATATTCCTCAACCTAGTCTACCTTAAGGATAATACCACTGATAAAAATTATAGAAAGAATATAATAAGTTAAAAATATCATAGATATATTTATAATAGAAATTAGATAATGAAATGAGTGATTTTAATGAACTGTGTAAGGTTATATAGAGAAATGTAATATGTTCATTAAGATTATGAGAACATTGTTATTATATGGAAATTTATACCATTGGAATACATGATAATTAATGAGATAAATTATTAGTCGTATTTTATTAAGATATAATCTTTGTAACATAGTCATTGAATTTGTAGGTATAAACAAAATTAATTGAATTATAAAATCTATGAAAAAATAGGAATAAATGAAAACAAGTAGAATTTGTATTACCCATGAGGATCATTTTTTTGAGATTTTAAATCATGTATCATCATTGGGGTCTCCCTAGACCAAGACTAATATGAACATAAAAAAGTACGGCTTGAGATAAAATATCTACGGGGAAGTTCAAGCTCATGGAAATCACTACGAGATCCATGCTAGCTGAATCCCCACCTGTAACTACCATTATTTATTATATAACCCTTATGTTATATTCATAGTTCTTGAGGTGTTTTTAAGTATAATTTACGATTATATAAACATTTAATTATTAATGTAATAAATTATATATATATATATATATATATATATATTTTATTATTACATGTATTTAATACATTTTTCATTTGTATTAAATTTACTTTTAAATAATGAATTTAATTAAATAAAAAGGGTTTTTTTAATTAAAAAGTATTTATAAGATTAAATTAATCCTTATTAAAAAATATTAAATTTTAAATAATTAGGAATAAAATCATTTAATGTTGAAAAGTGATATTTTTCAAAGAATCATTTTTATTTGTGTAATCTATTTTTATCATAATATATTGAATTAATCACTATTAAATTATTATTTTAATGAAATTTATCTATAATATATATATATAAAATTAAAATTCATCTATGTTTATTAAATTTCAATAGATAATAATAAATTTATTTTATGCTTGAAAATACATTTTTCTAAAAAATGGTTTTTATGCATTATATGCTATTATTTTAAAATTAATTTTTATTAATTTTGAAAATTGAATATAATAAAATGGATTAAAAATTAAGAATAATAATTTTAAAATTATTTAAGAGGGTTAATCTTGTAATTTTAGTAAAAAAATAATTATCTTGGTAAATAATTAAACAAGGTAAAAGGGGGTAAAAAATAATTATCTTGAATTTTGATGATAAAATAGATAAAAAATCATTATATAAGTCATTTTTTTAGTTTTATGAGTCAATAATATAAGTCTCACCAAAATTAAATTCCCCTAACTCAACTAAATCTTATGTGATTCTGTCTTTACCCTTCAACTAACATAAGTTTCCAGAGAAATGTACCCATTTTCAATTGTAAAAGGATCTCTCTTACATCCATTAAAAACCACTCATACCCTTTTTTTATATCTTAAATCTATACCAATTTTGAATATCATAAAGAATTATTAGATTTTTGGTAGCATTGTTTTCACTATAAGTAGGCATAAATTGTTCATTTTGAAGGAAGATGTTTGGAGGAGTGATTTCCATGAAAGTAAGTAACAAGTTCTTCTTTATTACTTTAATTTACTTTGTCATCTCCATTATTCTTAAATACCATTATTAACTCCAATTATTTTATAAAAATATCTTTATAATTGTGTAAAAATTATATTGTAATATTATAACTCTATGTTCATGCTCATTCCTTAGTTATAACATGTTCTTTTTTGGGTCGTTTTGACCGCCTACATGAATGCTTCTATAATGATACCATCATGAATGATTAAGATAACTTAAATACTAATAATATGATTTACTAATGATTAATTTATGATATTTTGATAATTATATTTTGGTAATATATATTTATATAAGTTTTTTCATTAATAAAATCAATTATTTTAATTGAATCAAAAGTAAGAAAAAGTGGATTTTAACCCTTTTTTAAAAACTGTTATCATAATATCCATAAATTACCATTGGAAATTATAACTATATCAAACAAACATAACAGACCTCCAATACCATTCTGGAGGTGATGAAAGCATAAAAATTTATCAAGGATCAGATCCTCCATATCAAAGTTATTATAGAACAAATGGGACAATTAACACCCAAAAATTAATTTTAAAAAATGATTAAACATTAGTTAATAAGAAATTATTAATGAATTGTATAAATTAAAATAAATATAAATATTGTCCTAATATAGATGAATTGTAAACCTAAATTTATTATACAGGACGTTAGATAATGCCCGACCAAATGAGAATCCAAGGCAAGGGTTTTGTGGACTCAATTTTTACTTTGTTGGGTCATAATATTCATTTATTGTATATGTTCTTATAAGTTTGATATATTTAGTAATTTATCTATTTTATAGGGTTTTTTCTTTATCTCAAGGAAAATTACATTTTCATTTCAAAATATTCTCCTTTTTTGTATTTTATTATTCATAAAAATATAATGATATAAAGAATAATTCATATACTCTTTATTGGATCTTTCTCTTATGTTTCCATATTATTTATTACCATTTATGTTTTATTATATTATTTTGGAATAAAAATATGTATATTATTCTTCACTTTACATATATTACTTTATCTCATTTTTAATGATAAATTTTATAACTCTTCTATTAATATGGGTTTTCTCTAAAAATTTCTAAAAAGTAAGTTATTTATTTTCAGTTTATTGTATTTTATTTATTTCAATTCACATTTATTTACTTTAAATTTATTTATTTTCAAGGTTATATTATTGGGTATTATTTTAAATTAATTTTTTTTCAAAAAATTTTCCTCTAACCTTCTTGAATTTTTTTTAATGTGACTTGTAACTTTGTATTTATATGACAATATTAAAAAGTTTTATGAAAAAACATTTTTCACTTTTGAATCCATTTTACTCTCTATCTCAAAAATATCTATATTCTTTGGGGTTATGTTTCATTAATCACCCTCTAATTTATTATCTAAAATATGTTTTATAGGTGATTTAATGTTTTGTATAAACTGAACTAATTCTTGATTTCATCTTATGTGTTACCATTTAAAAATTTTATGCAACACATATATTTTCCATGGTTTTCTCATGATGACATATATGATTGATTTCATGCGGAACACATATGTATGGTTTATCATTATATGATGTGTGGTTATGATATATACCTCCAATTCAGTAGGTTACATTCTATATCTTGTGAGATAATTGTAGGACATGAGTTGTGATGCTTAGTCCATTATGGGATACAGGTATTAACACTTGATCCAATTTTTTATGGTACATAGGTTGTGATTATTAATCCACTATGTTATAATGGTATTCATGGTTAATCGTGAAATATATTATTATTTTTATGATTACGTTTTTTCCACATTCCAATGTTATATTTCCATGGTTTATAACTATTGTAACATAATTCCATGTCATGACCTATGTGTTACAATTCCATGATGATCCTTTTGAAATCCCATGTTCCCATACCATGATATATATTGTGTTATTATGTCTTATAGTTTTCTATTATGATCCCACGGTCTTTTTAATCTATTTCTTATCCCATTATCATGTTGTCTCACATGTTTATAAATTAACCATTTATGACTCATTGATATTTTTTTTCTCTTATAGATCATTTGATCTCACCCATTATGATATTTATCATTTACCTAGGGAATTACATGTAGGAATATGATTATAAAGAATTCATTTATGGTAATTGTTTTGGTATATTTTTAAGAAATATTTGTAATATGATATGTATGTAGATAATATCAAAAGACATTAGACAATTGGGTTCTGTGATTCTGTATTTATTTGTGATTTGTGATGTTTAAATTATAGAATTGATGTAAAATATATACTTGTTATGATTTTTTCTTCACACTAACCTTTACATTTCATCATAACCTATAATAATCCTTGATGAACATTAGTTAAGGATAACTTAAAGTCCTACATCGAGAGGTTAATTTACATAACATATGTATCCAATGTGAAAATTGAGTCATATTTTTATATAATCATGATACATTTTATATTATACTTTAATAATACTAAAAAAATTATATATAATAATCTACCAAACCATATACCATATGGCATACCACTAGATCATTCTTATGGTTATTGTGTCTTTAGGGTTTTCTAAACTTATTACATCTCTATGTAATACCTTCCAAATTTCTATGTTTCCATCTCGTAAAACCATCCCACTAAAATCTATTACTATGTAACATATATTAATAAAGATATTTTGAATAATTTAGATAATTAATAATCATATTCCTAATTTTCAACTCAATTAACAAGAATTCAAATTCCATAGCTTCACAACATTTAATGTTATGATGTTAAAAAAAATTCTATATAGAACATTTTCTATATACGCTATAATCATCATTCTTGGAATAATTCCATTAATGTTTTTCATTGAGATCATTATTGTAACTAATTTAAATATTTAAATTATTTCTTTACCAATATATCATAACCTCCTTAAGGATATAAAGTGATATTATCTTCATTATTATAACTATATGAAACAATTTACACATTTTTTTCCTATAATTTCATCCCCTTAAATATCTTGGGATATTCAGTATAATCACTTCGAATACTGACTGGAATAATATTTTATTTGTTATCTTTGAACTTATTTAAGTCTAAAACATACTACCACTGACCACTAAGAAAGTATATTCTCATTATAATATCAAACTAAGATATAAAAACTCATTTTTGTTCAAGAAATAAAAATTATTTCCTTTTCTGGGAATATTTAACAAATAAGTTATTTTCTATATTATATATTGTTTTCTATATTTTTGGAGGAATATTCTAAAAATATGATCTTATTCATTATAATATTCCACTATAGGGTGGTCAAAACTCCTTCCCTCATATTTTAACAAATATCTTGGATAAATTTTTTATATTAGATAAAAATTATTCTATCCTTATATTCTTCTCAAGCATATTATAAAATTTATGAATCATAAACCATGTTTATAAAAATAATCATATCATATTGTTCATAATAACAATATTTTAACAAAAAAAATTCTATTATGACATAATATAATTTAGATACATTTTCACACAATTTATTTAGATCCATCTAAGCTTGAAATATTCATTTTTATTCAAATAATTTATATAGTAACTCTTTGATTTAATTTTTGAATGAATACCACAAGATTTGAAAAAATGTACTATTCTTTTAAACTCGTATATATTTACAACATTTTAAAAGTAAAAATTTTGTATTATATACGTATAAAAACAGAATTTTTTTTATATAACACTACTACCTAACATGGACTTTCTTGGAGTTTTATAAACCCATTTAGGTATTATGTGCAATTATATCTTATGGAATCATTTCCCCAATTTCCAAACACCATACTTAGAATTGAACCACCATGTATGACTATTGGAAAAATTCAATCTCCAATTTCTAGGTGAAACATTTACCCTTTAGTAATAACAACATGGCACTAGATCCTATAAATCACATGTCATTATCATACATCCTTAACAATTTTATAAGATAAGGTAAATATTTCTTTAACTCATTAAAATTTTCATAAAATTTTTAATGATGAATAAAAAATTAATTACATGCCCAAAGTAAGAATTAGATGATACAATTAGTCTCACTCAGTCATTGACATAATCAATCATTTTGAATATATGAGAAAAGACAAAATTTCCTTTGTTCATTTTTTATTTAAATATTTTTTTTAATCATTAAGTAAATTCATTTATAACTCGTATAATAATTTATATTTAATTATTAAATAAATTCAATATTTGGTTACATAGGAAGGTTTTTAACTAACACATATAATATTTTTTAGTTAATAATTTTTCTTAAATATCTGTACAAGTTTAAGAAGTTACATATATTAATATTTTCCTTCTCAATGATATATATCAATATTAATCTTGATGATGATAATACTTCCATTATATCTAAAATGGGATCTTTTATTAGATGAGTATGATTTTTATGTTTAATTAATAAGGACAATTATTAAATGTATTGATACTAGAATGATGATTCCTTTTAATTTCATCAAACCATCTAGTAGAAAAATATCTATATATCACTAAGAAAATGACCTCGCTTTGGAATGAAAATCACAACTTATCTATTTAGGTAGGGAACCATCCTAATAATATGATAGATAAATCTTAGATGGTTGAGTGTATAACCCTTTTCCCAATCAATTGTATGGATAATCTCAACACTATTCATCTAGTATATTAACTCTTAGTGTTTCCCTAATAAGATTATTCCAAAGAAAATTCCAAAATTGAGGATCATAACTCTTAGGGTTACCTCATTACTTGTATCCTTTATAAAAGATAATCTAGATTAACCTTTCTTTAGAATAAAACTACTCAGTTGGATGATTGAGGTCTTGAAAAGTTTCCACTTTGGAATTAATCTAACACATAGAATTTTAATGGGGAATTAATTTTATCTCATGTCATTACCTTTATGTATTCTTGATTATAATGATATAATTTAGAATAATTATTCCTTCAAACAAATAAATATATCCAAACAATATTGTTGAGTAACTCTTTACAGAACTCATATCCTGTTTTATTAGCCTAAATTAAAATCCAACTATATTTATACATATCCAAAATCATCCCTTGAATAATGTAATTTCTCGGGTTTCTAAAACCATCACTTTGTAATTTTATGAATCCTAGAGGTGTACAGATGGATTTTAGGGTGTTCTCCCTCTGAAATTTTCCATGTTTTCTCTCATGGTCACTTGAATAACCATGTATTATTTTATTCCTTTTTATAGTTGATCATTCCTTTCTCATGGTTTCTTAGTTTAGTCATGTGGTTAGTCATTTTATTCTTATGGTAGGTCAGTTTGTTCTTTTGGTCGATCAATCCTTTTGTATGGTTGGTTGTTTACTTTGTGTAGTTGGTCAGTCCCTTCTTATTTTAGGTTGTTTCTTTCATGTGTTAGGTCAGTCCTTTTGTGTTATTGATTAGGTTGGTCATGTGGTTTGTCCATTATTTATTAGAGTAGGTCAGTTGTTCATGTGGTTAGTATGTTATTTCAAGTGTCCAGTAAGTTGGTCATGCGGTCTTTCCTTTATAGTTGATCTATTTGGTCATTCGATCAATAATTCTCATGGTTAGTTTGTATGGTTTCTTTATTTCTTTATATGGTTGATTGCTTTGTGTTGTTACTTCAATAGTTTTTGAAATATTACAATTTTCTATAATACCTCGTTTTTCCTAGTGTTATGTAATTAAAACATTTTGATGTAAAAAATTATAAATAAAGGCTAAAATAAATGTTTTAAAATCTATTAAGTGGGTATATAATCATATATTTTATGATTTGTAATGTTGTGGGTTTTAAATGGGTAAACTAAATTAAATTAGAAATTTTAAAAGGAAAGTTGATCGTGTTATCTTTTTTGGGGATCTTTGTGGGGTTGTATCTGGAATCTTAAAGAACGGTATTTTCTCTGATTTGAATCCACTATATTTCCTTATAGTCTATAATAAACCAAAAACCTATTCTTCAGCCTTAGGATTCATCTTCCTCAACTTGATCCCAATATGCTTACAAGTTACAGGCTTGTTTGATAACCCTTTTCTTCCTTTTTTTTCTATAACAATGTGTTATGTTAAGGTAAGATTTTTCGCTCCCTATTATTATTTACTTCCCTATAAGTTTTTTCGGTTGATCAAGAGTTTAACATTGTGTTATCCAAGGATTGAAATCATCTCCCTTTTCCATCCATTTTTGGTGTAGTGTGAGTTAAATCTTCTTTCCTAGTAGATGATTCTTCTTCTCTAATTATTTTATGAAACTATGTGATTAACATGATTTTATTTTGCTCTGGTTGGATGGTGCAAATTGACTAATGAATATAATAAAATACATTAAATTAAATTGATAGGAAATGGGTATTTTTACATTTGTTTATTTGTTTCTTTGTTATTTCTATTTATTTTCTCTTGAAACTTATAAGCTATTGTGATATACATGTTGTGGATGTTGTGAAATTTGTGATCCCTTATTGTGTATTGGGAACCTTTTCTATATTATTTATTGAAACTAACCTCTCACAAAGGGTTTAATATGTTTTTTTACAAAACTTATTCTCGGGGAAAACATCAAGATGATGATACACTATTCTTTTCCTCACATTAATACTTTTCAAAGGTGGGAAACCTTTACCACCATGGTCGATGATGTTGGATATTTTATTGGAAAATGGTGATGGGGTGTTAGTTACTCCTTACATGGATTTATCCTTGGAGCTCGTTTCCTAATCTGGGTCTCCCTTATAGATTGATCCATGTTTATAAAGCACATTCTCAGCATCATCTTGAAGTGGACACCAGTTAATTACAATGTTTATATCATGATAGGACAACTACCTACAAATAGAGATGATTGTAAAATTGAAAAAACAAGGACATATGTAGATTTTGGGTGTGTTTGGAATCTATAAAATTACTTCTATTTCAATTTTGAGGTAATCTCATGAATGAGGCATCTTTGGTGTGGAACCTGGGGCATCCCATATCCTCAATGGTGCAACATATGTTCAGGACATAAGGCATGACAAACTTGTTTTCTACAGAATCCCATGTACATTTTATTAGGTAAGAATTATTATGTATGAGGAGGGGTAATGGGTTTAATATCTTTTGGATAAATATTGTCCATAGGTTTAATGTCTTGTGAGTAAAGGTTCGACACAGGTTTAATGTCTTGTGGGGATAGGTTAGTCAGAGGTTTAAGGTCTCGTGGGAATATTTTCCATGTACACATATCTCATACTTGTCCAAATAGGTTGGCATTTCATGGATATTTCGAGGTCCAATGGGGACCTCATGTTTTTATGGTAATATGTCAAGTGTTCCCCTAGGGGTGAGGAGATGATCACACTTTGGGGTTTTCACATTCTAGGGGGAGACAAAATGTGATAATGCTAGGGTTTAGATATCATTATTGAACCTTGGGTATGCATCCTACATACCTTATTAGGATATAGGGATCAAAACCCATATAGTTCATGTACGTAGTTTGGCTTCATGTGACAAGACCAGTCCATGCAGTTTAACATCATGTGGTAAAGAAACTTATGCCTTTAAAGGAGTGATAATGAGGGATAGTGTAGGTATTATTCATAAGGGATACCTAGAGGTGAGGTATCATTATATTCCAGTCAAACATGGGTAATACTATGTTCATTGCACTGGGTTGGTATATAATTTAACTCTATGTGCTAAGGGCGTTGTCATGTAGTTTAACATTGTACAAATAAGATGTTAGTCTATTTAGTTTAAATTTTTTTAGATCAAATTTAGTGGTTATTACACCCATGGAGATTATTTATAAGCATGAGAGAAGGATAAAAAAATATCCCTCATAAAAAGGAATAATAATAGGTTTTCCAGGATGATGTCACCCTTGGGGATTACACGTCAGTTGCACAGGTTCTTCTCAGTAGAAAAAGGCATAAACACCACCATGTTTGGGTGTCATGAGAGGATCCTGACATTAGGGTTCCAATGATGTGAAAAAATAGGTGTTAAAAACATTTAGTCTATTCTTTTCCTAAAGGTCCCAAATGTGTGGGTTGATGATACCGATCTTGAAAGTGATTGAGGTGTGGGTGAACCTATTTAGAGTAGGTGTGGGGAACCTGAGCACTCCACTTATGTGTGTGTTTGGTGAAAGGAGGCAATAGGTTAGGGATCTGGAGGATGTTTTGTGAAACTTTAGAGTTTTATGTGAAATTAGGGTTACACGATCTAGGTGATCCATCATAAGTAAAAATCAATGATAATGGGAGAATAGGTGAACACATCTTCTGAGGTTATGTGAATCTTGGGGAAGCATTTAAGAAACCCATCCTTCAGGAACTCTCATAGACATTAGGGGAAGTTTCATGAGGAAAACTAAAACATGATTTGATGTAATCTAAGGCCTATGTGATTTCATTCAGGCCATTTCTCTACCTATGTTAATCTATGGGAGTATGGAGATATGCAATGTCATTAGATGTGGAGTTGTTTGAACGAGATCTTGACACTTCAAATTCCAAGGTTTTGTCCTTAAAAATGGTGGGTGATACTCTATTTATAGTCAAATTTCCTATCCATTTCCCTGTTCATGAAACTTTAATTGTGTAACACAACTTGTAACTAGTTTATACAAATATAGGTTGTGTGTATCTTATGAATTTTCCACTAGGGAGAAATCATGGAAGGTGATGGTTTGACAATGTCTTCCTTGAGAAAAGTAATTTTCATGTCAAATTGTTTTTATATTATCATATGAAAACTTGTGTAGAACTTTACCCATTGTTTTTAATGGATTTTTTAGCATATGTTTGAGGAAAAGTTGTTGACATTTCCTTCCACACATAAGGGATTTTCATTCCATTATGGGGAGTTCCATGTAATGTGTCAACATTGTCTAAAAATAACTCTTTGGCTCCAGGAAAGTCCCTCGAGATGGTGTGTACCCTTAGTTTAGGAAAAATTCATGTTTGGGACCATGATACCCATTTTTGGTGCCAAACAATTCTCCCCACCTCCCCCACCATAGAATTAGAGATGACAGGGAAGCAGAAGGTCGAGTTTTTTGGAAAATAATAAAATTTAATAAATTTTCACCTTTTCACACAACTTTAGACCCAGGATTCACAAGTAAGTTTTGAACATGAGTAATATATAAATAGGGAGGGGACCTTATATGGTAACTTGAATTCTATTCATGATAATTTGTTTCTTGTGCATAGAACTCAAAGCTCTTTCATGAATTTCTGAGATTTAAGCTACGACCTTCACATAACTCTCTCTTAAATGATATATTATGCACAAAAAAATCCATAATTTTGTGAAAACCAAGATTTAGTTGCATGAACCCAAGCCATTTTTATGATAAAATACCCTGTTGCATGATCCAACCTTTGAAAATCCTCATAACAACCTAGAAATGGCCGATCAAGTTGATCAAGTTTCCACTACTGTCTATACTACTGCCAGGAGGAATGAAATGGCTAGGAATCATGAAAATACACAATATATGAGGGTTATAATCAAGAATAGGGAGTTATTGGACCTATTAATAGATGCATGTTGGGAATATCTACTAATAAATAGGTCATCTCTGTACAAATTCATATTTTTAGATGATATGAACATTCTTAATTTGGGGTTAAAACACATAGGTTGAGGTTTTCCCACAATGATGAACTCAATTGATGGAACATTACCATTATTGCCTACCTAGTCAAAAATTTTGAATCTTAAACTATCTACACCTTTAGTATAAGGATAATTATAGTTACTATGGAAATTATATTGGATGAGTAATTCCTCACTCATTTGATAATCATCACCCATCCTAGCATTCAGAACAACCATATGGGCTAGTATGAAGATTGAGACCTCCGACCTGAGGGGAATTTCACTAATGAGTGGGTATGGCAATACAGAGTATACTTCATATGTGAATAGTATGAGGATGATCTATCTCATATTATTTTATATTAAGTAATTTGGACATCCTTGTTCCATGTATACCATCAGCTGGAACTATTACTTGAGCTCCTCAGAAAGTGATCAGTAGACATGAACACCTTCCACCTCCATCATGTGGAGATGGGAATTAGCTTGTGGTATCTACACTGTAAAAGTGAGATTATACTGATGGATTCCCAATATAATGATTTCCTCCCAATACCCAACTCCTGGGATGATCAGAGTTAGACATTGATCATGGTGAAGATCCTTATGGACCAACCGACCAGGATGGTGGATCATTAATTCCATTCTAATGAGATATAATGTTCAATACATGGTTGATCCTATTATTTAATGTTCCAACAAGTAGTATTCTAGTGTGGATGAAGCAGTGTTTGGGGGTATGGAATAGAAGAGTTCATAGTTCTACTAGATGATATTAGAGGAGGTCTGGTATCAGGAATGGGTATACATCATGAAGGACTAACATATAATGGTTAGATATGTGGAGTTCGTGGCCAATTTCATGAGTGAGAGGATTATTCTAGTCAGATACACCAACATGGGCCTATGGATGGGGATTCTAGTGATGGTGAAAATCATGGATTTAGGGAACCAAGTCAACCTTCACATCCTTGTGTAGGCTTGATATTACAACAAGTTAGGGAATGTTAGGAGGGGGAACATGCATAAAAGTATATACACCCCATTTTAATTCTTTAGTGGATGGGTTGTGGAATATTTCAGGGGGTACAACTTTCCAAAAACCGTCACCCCCCTAAATGATGGTATTCATCCATCCCTCCTCCACATTTTCATGGTTCGACTTGTAACCCTTAGCGAAGCCAGGTTAATGACCAATATTAACAAGACTGGGATTTCAACTTCATGACTTTACTAACCCAACTAGTGAGATGGTAAAAAACATATGGGGGATTACATAGTATAAATAATTCTTAGAATCCTTTTATAGTGGGGTTTTGGTCATATGGATTGATGGAAAAACCTATTGTGAACAGTACACCCCATCTTAGTTTACTCGATAGTTTAGGTGCGTTCAGCAACTGATGAAGCAGGTGCACATGGTGGTTAGTGAGGAGAGGCACCCTTTAATTGTTCTTTAGTTAGGGTTGATTCTTATGATAGAGGGTTTCAGCGAGACCATCAGCCTACCAAAATCCAAACTCAATGTTTTACTCACACATAAATAGACCAAAAAATGGATTACAACATCCTCAGGCACTATTTTATGCCAATGGGTGAGGAAGGTGGCACCATCAAATGATCTATAAGAGTAGTAAGGAAAAATTAAGAATTCTATTTTAGGTAAATGCTAGTTTTTGAGGTATCATAAAGGATAAATGATGGTGGGAGATCATACTGTAGAAGAGACAGTGGGATCTCAAGGGGTTTCTTCAGCATCAACACCCAATGGAGTGTTTCTTTCTCAAAATAATCCACATGAGAAGGTGTAGAACTCCCATACTAGGGTGAGTCCATCATAGGAGGACCTTGGGAAGAATATATTCTATATAGTGTAGTTTTATGAGTATTTAATTCACCCCTATCTTTAGGAGTAATGGAGGCATTTTTGATTTTCCTAGATATTGGAGTGATTATGGTGGAGGCTTATCAGAGAGGGGATCAAACTACCGAAGGTCTGAATCACATCGATCATGAACCGAGTTTATTTATGGGAGGTATATTCCTACCTAGATAACATGTATTTTTTTTATCACACTAGAATAGGGATGGAGAGAATAACACTTCCTAGGTACGGGAGGAGTTTTTTGTGAAACATGATGAAGCAACATCAGCTAAAGTACCTTCCCAAGAGGTGGTAGCAACCTTCATTGATAGGCAAGTCCCCAGTGGTGTGGAGACCTGGTGTTCTGATACCAACCACATATGTTATTAGGAGAGTAGGTAAGTAAATCTTTAGAATGATTACACTATCGATCTTTTTCTCGGTGACGCAAGCCTTCATCTCATTAGCTCAACTATGTATTTATATTTAATTTGGAACCATTAACCCATGTTTTTTGCTCATTTGGGAAACAAAAATGGAAGTTTGAGAGGTCTCTATTGAAGATGATGAATGTTTCTCGATTGGCACTAGGGAACCAACCTCAGAATCCATTCCTGAAGCTCCAATGGGAGAAATGTCTATACAGGATTCTAGAGATGAATCATTAGATCATTTGGTTATCCTAGTCATCTACAGGGGACCTATCCCTTTTATTCTAGTGAAATATCCCTCTTTCAGCGGGGTAGGTGCCTCAGGGTGGATGATTATCGAGATCCTTGTGCTTTTTCATGGTAATACATTAAGTCTCATTCATCCCTAATTTCTTAAAGTCTTTGACAATTGTAATACTATCAAACTTTTTATCCTTGTAAAGCTACCAAGTATATATAATTGAGAGGAACTACAATAACTTTTGTGTTTATTACTAGTTTCGAGGATCCTTATGTGGTGGATCTCTCCTTATAGGCCCTAAAAATAAGCACCATCTATTCCATCACACCACGTAAGATTCTCTTTACACAAGATATATTAATTCAAATTGTTTCCATAGTTTAAACTAATTGTTCTGACTTCATTCATAATAGTGTTTGAGAAAATGATTGCTTATAAATTAGGTATGCTTAGAAAAGATGGGATGATTTATCCAATGGTGAAGATAATCATAGAGGAGATATCTATCCAAGGCGATTTGATGATTTTATTGGAAGATAAATCAATTACATATGGACATAACTGATGGGGAAGAAATGCTTGAATCTAATTAGGATTCATCCATTGGTGAAAATTCCCCATATATTGACATTCTTCTCATCCCATCTGAAAGGATTCACGAGGAGGACCCTGCTACCAAAGTCATTATGGATTTACCCAAGTATGAGCTTACACCACTCGAAGATCTATAATACTCTAGGTCTAATGTTGTCTAAGAGAATAGTATAATAAGGATCTAGCATTAAAAATCATGTGGAACTTTATCTATCACACATCAATAGAAGACCTAGTGAGTTAGATGGGATCCCACGACCCTTGGTTTCTAAACCCAGAGACCAACAGTGTGGTTACCTGAGATCTTCTTGCACTGGATCATGACTACCTTGTCAAGTAGGTGCACACAGGGTGGTGGGAGCTTGATGCCACCTGGTACAAGGAGAAATATGAATTCACCAAGGTGATCAATATGGAAGAACAAGATTTATATAAACTATAGGATAAATCATGGTAGCATGAAACCTTCATTAAGTCCAAACTAGAGTTCATCAGCCAACTAAGGGGACAATTGGTGGTAGCAAAGGATGTGGTGGTGGTGGGAAGCATATTTGGTAGCTGAGTGTCAATAAAAATAGGGATGGGTGTATATCTAGGTCAATTAGGTTCTCCATGCAGATAAGGAGGAGGTAGAAATGCCTGTTCAGTGGAAATAGAACATGGAAGCTTCTAAGTAGAGTCTACCTGAGATGGAGTGATCAATTTCTGAGGTCAATCCCTAGGGGGGGTTTTCCTTTTATTTTTATCCTTCACTATTTTATAATAAAGGAGAGGATCCAGTCTATGGATGACCATCCTTATTGAAGGTAGTATAAGTGTGTTTCAATGCCTTATGTGCATATATATATATATATATCATCTTGAACGCATCAATAAGATGAACAAGTTTAAACCTAGAACCCATGTGATTCATTCTTGATGTGAGAAACAAGAGATAAAAATAAGGTGGATCATTTACATGAGAGTTCAAAATAGGGAATAAATGATTGGGGTTAGAATGATTCATCGACCACTGGGTGTTTCCTAACATAGAAAACATTTTATACAGAGAAGGGCCCTTCACAACTGACTTTCTTTCCCAACATGCATAGGTGTATGAATGGGGTAATATAGAGAGATTTGGATGCTACCTGAACAAATTAGTTGATGGAGGATGTGAATCGATACATCTAGGACTTAGAAAACAATGAGGAGTGATGGATGGAATGAGGATTATAGTTTACCATTTTCAAAATGAAGGTTATATAATTTCATTTCCGATAGTCGTGATATATAAATGAGGGTTGACTATTGACCATTTTCAAAACACGATACATATCAAATAATCATAGAAATTCCTTTGAAGTGTGTACGTAGGAAGGGAGGAGAGACAATGTGTCCAAGAACCATCATCATTAGGGGGATTTTTCAGATGTGGAAGAAGGTGGGGATCCAAGTTAAGGAAGATGCAAACCATGTGGGTAAATTAAAGAAGTGTTAAAATGGAGTTAAAAAATCTAGGGTTATACCACCATGGTTCTGAGAACACTGATTGGTTGTATCACCCAGTGAAAGAGTCAAACTCAACTTCCAAGAGGAGTATTTTCATGATTGTCAAGAAACGGTCAATAAACTTTAGTGGTGTAGTAGGTTACCAGTACTGAATGGGGAAAAGGTCCTCTCAGGTGAGGGCCTAAATCATTTTATTTTTACATCAGGAAATATGGATGGAAGTCATATAGTTTAATGTATTTCATAAAATATGTTGAATATTTAGTTTAACATCTTATAGTGCAGATGATGCGGCATAAATTTTAACATCATGTGACTAGGATGTAAGTAGTACAATTTAGGTTTTGGTGAATAGGTTGTGTGTAGTACAGTTTAGTGTCTCTTGACCAAGATGTGAAAAGTGTAGTTTAGAATATTGTGACCAGAAATTGTGAACCGAAATGAATGAAAATATATCCCTTAAATGTATTGGTATGCATGGAAAGGGAACACAAGATGTGGAATCTAACGAATGCCCTTGTGAAGTAGAGGGAGTTAAGGTTTGGCTCTAGATTTTCCCTAAACAAATTGGTCCAGTGAGCATAACCAGGATTTTTTAGGGCTCAGTAATGGGACCCTTCATATTTTTAAAACTTCCATTAATTAATTCTCTTTTTACCAAGTCATAAGGGTGAATTTAAAGGTGAAATTTTGACTCTTTATCAGATTTACCATATGGGGTTTCAAACTTATAGACACATGTATATCTTTCTTGGGGCAGTTTAGGGTCATGTTAGTTGAACCGTATAGGTAGGGGAATATGAGAAAGTGACTGTTCATAGTTTAAGGTCATGATTATTGGACCCTAGATGTTATTTTAAGGTAACATAGTAGGGACCACCTCTATGTGAGCATCACATCACCTTAGTAATGATTGATAGTGTTAAGTACCATCATGGGATAGGGGCGCCAAAGAAAGGCATGGGTGGAAAGAGGATTTTTGGATGGGCCCATGATAGGAGATATATGTATCACTATATATCCCATTAGATGGGGAATCAATCCACAAATCGTTCTATAAAAAAATATAGTAGAATACCAACACTATAATGGGGAAATACTCTAAAGTTAGGATGTGCTAAAAGGATGGGGAATTAGTTTTCTAATGAACCATAGGTGAGGAAAAATAGATATAGATTGGGGACCATAGGGTACTAGTTAAAAATAGTTTATAGTCAAAATTCATGGACTAAGAGTCCTAGTTTAACATCATATAGTTTGGAAAAAAGACTCATAGTTTAAGGTCATAGATTTTGGATCATAATTGAAAATATGTTTTGGGGATTTTTTTGTAGAATAAAAGAGAATAAAACCAACATTAATATAGCTCCAAGGAGGTAGAATACCATATGAAACATCTCCAAGATAATTTTCATAGAGATTAATGTCACGATGGTTAGACCATATGAGAGATGGTGGGATAGTTTTTTCATCCATTCAATGATAAAACTACTATAAATAGAGGTCCAGGGGGATGAATACTATAGATCTTGGTCTCACTCAACGGGATATTAGTGGATGGAAAAAAGACAGGGGGTTGGGCATCACTACATATCACATAAATTAGAAATCAAGGCACACATGGTTTTGAAACATAACATTATTGGAGACTAATTCTATAATTATGGGGATATTCTTTTAGTCATGGATGATAATCCAACTCTATAGTTTAAAATATAATTCATAAAGACACTAGATACACATTTTAAGGTCATACATTTAAGACCAAAAGGGGCTTCTACTAGTTTAACATTATAGAGCTTGGACCATGGGTCTAAAAACTATTTAATGTCCTGATTCTTGGACCATATGGGTTTTTTTGTTCTAGGAGGATATGTATGGAATCATAGAGCTCAAAAGAAATGTGAAGAGTGGTCCAAGAAGGCCTTACACCAAAATAATTTATTTTGAACAAGTTACACTTGGTTTAGCATAATGATGCTTGGAAAAAGGCTCTTAGTTTATTATTATAGATCTTGGAACCTAAAAAGGGGGTGTTTTTAAGTGGCTCATATTGAATGGGAGATATTTGAACTCCAATTAAAATTATGGCCAATGAGGCCTTGCATAAAATGAATATCACCAAATAAAGTTGTAGATATTTTCGAGTTATAATTTATGGACCACTTTTATCAGAGTGCCACACCACCTCTATATTCATAGAGGAACTATGTTCTAAAGTGGAAAATGGGTGAAAAACAAGGAATTGTAGATAAGAAGATTTATGGTTAGGCTAGATATATAGGATCTAGGTGTCTCTATTTATCTCACTGAATGGGGAATCAAGACATACATGGTTATGAATTATGGTGTGATAGAAGATATGAACCAAAGGGAGTGGCTCCTAGTTTAAAGTCATGGATCTCAAAATATGGGTTTGAAAACATTTTACCATCCTTATGCCTATACCAAAGTGTTTTCAAATAGTTTAGGGTCATGATTCTTGTATCAAAGGGGGTATCTCTTGAAAAATTATGTGAGGAACAAAATAGTAGTAACACGATTTGAAAAGAGGTTGAAGAAATCCCAGTGCCACATGAAGAATCTATGAGACAAGATAAACAAGTTTAGAGTCATAATTCTTGAACTGAGGTTTCTTTATGGTTTAAAATAATAGATCTCATACTGAATAGAGGTGAAATTCCATTTTGGAATTCCTTTACATCTCAACCATTCTTTGGAAATTACAATATGGCTCCTAATCCCATGTGATCCATGATTTGTGTGAAAAATAAAGAGTGGAGGGGAGTTACCATAGTGACAAGGGAGATCACATATGGGGATAGAATAGTTCATCTTAGGAAGATACCAATGACACCAAATTTCTAGGTCCTTATTCATTAACGTATGGGGGAATGACAACAAGGGTGTCAAATCTCCACCAAGGAAATGGGAGGTGCAGGGAAGCTAAATTAGGAATTATGAGATCTGGATCATGAAAGTAGGAAATCTATGGGTAGGGAAAAACTATTGACCATGTTTGAAACACAAGTTCCATAACTACACCAGTTAAGAATGGGAAAAAATGTAGGATTGAACGTTGACCATGTTCAAAACACGGGCACCATCATCTATCACTAGGGATACTTTAAGGTCTGTTCCCAAGATGGGAGGTTATCCATTTTGGTCAAACAACATTTCCATTAGGGGGACTGTTCAGATTAGTAGGGTGATGATGGTCTAAACTGGGAAAGGAATTAAGTGCTAAAGTGGAAATTCTAGGATGCTTAAGGGGAAGTTAAACACTATGGTCACTATTCCTCTACACTCTTGAACACAATAGTTAGGAATATCAATAGGCGTGGATTGGTAATGTTCCTAAGGGGGAGGCCCCATAGTTGTTTAGTGGGTTTAGGCATACGATATGTGATATAGGTGTAACTATACATCCCATCATAGGTGGGAATCAATCCGTATGTCTTTCGTGACCATAGTGTAGTGTATGAACAATACTGGAAGGTTGGGTGTTCTCTCAAGTGAGGTATCAAGGAATCATGCAATTTTATATCATGTGATAGGGATGAATACCATGTAGTTTAATTTATTTTGGTAATAATGTTGAAAAAACAATTTAACATCATACAGTGATAAAATGTGATTGCTGTAATTTAAGGTCATATAGCTTTGGCCATGGTGTTGTACAGTTTAACATAATATATCTAGGACATTGTTATGACTATTCCTTACACATGGGATCTTCCCAGGTGATGGGGGTAGCATCTCACACTTATCACATGAATCATCTTATCTCATCACATGAGGGAACCTATGGTCACCATATATGCTAGACCACAATATAATGTTATGTGCAATGATGATGTGTCTGGGGATTATTCATTGAGCTTCCCATTCTATCTTCTTTATGTTAGGCCATGGGTGCATCTCAACCCGTTGATGGGTCAAGGAATATGATTGGGTCTTACACGTTTGGAGGATTACCAAGGGAAATTCTTGGTATTATTAGAGACATATTCAAGTTTTTCACAATAGGTCTGCCCATTTTTTCCTCCTCATTTCGGGTTTGAGGTCATCTAGACCTATTTATGGGTTAAAGATTATAATTAGGGATTATAGAACCCTGAAATGTCCTAATTGGGGATGGGTATATTAGGGTGTCATATTTTTATTTTAAGGTCAAGAATATTGTTCCAACATTGGTAGGAATGAGTTTAACCTGTATGATGGGTATGGACAAATAAACAATTACATGGAAATACACAACGTAACACTTTTACTTGGTTCACCACAAAGGGCTACCTCTAAGGAGCATATGCCGACAGTGTGTCGGTCGTACCAAAATTTACTAATATTCAATAGTTTTGGAGTACAATATTTCATTCATAGTCACTCTATGCTAAGCACACTACCTTTACAATAATTCAGGGATAACTCACTACATCCCTCAAAACACTTCTATCAACTCTCTCTTGATCACTTCCCTGGGTGAAGGCTTACTAAGTTTATTGACATGAGGGTCTCTTCAACATAGTTTCATTGAAGACTTTTTCTCAGTCTAACAAGAGACACTACTTGCATAAAAACCCTGAATAGATTCACTTGAAGGAACTGATCCCACACACCGAATATTCAATATCCTGTCAGAAACATAACACCACACTTACACGCAATACCTCAACTTTTGGGCAAGATTTCGGAATTTTTGTGAAAGATAACTTTCGAGAAAACCCAATTTTCCGCAAAAAACTTATATTTTTCACAACTACACATAATGGTTCACATGGACTTTTCAGAAAAAAGGAACACCTTGCATGCATGATTAACTATCTTCAATTATTTTGTGCACAAATATTTCATGCAGCAGAGCGACCGGATTTTCGTTGTAAAATTATTAACTCTTCCATGGGGGTAGCCATATATTTATAGGCCTTTGATGAACCTATGTGCAAGATCCCGACGTGTCTTCATTGGTGCGCATAAGTTTATTTCTGAGCGCACAAAACCCCTTTTGACGTCGCTTTGGGCGCACAAGATTCTTCTGTGCAAACCCATATTTCATGCACATTTATGTCTTGCACGCACTTTTTACCTTTGCCATATTTTTATGCCCTAATCCCAAAATAATCCTTGTGTGCAATTTTCTAAACACCCTTTAATCTTGCACACAACTCTATTTTCTAAAAACACTTTTCTTCATATTCCAATTTTTTGGACAAAAAATTTGGCAAACACTGGGAAACTACACCACCTTCAATACTGTTGCCCACCTGAACTGTATGATCCCTTTCCTGGAATATTTCATGATATTAAAATGAGTATTGACAAAAAAACACTAACCATAACAACCATGTTTCCAATAGGGATTTCACCTGAGGAGGAGTCCCATGGGAACTACTTAATGGTTGTCTCATGACGAGGCATCTTACACTAAACACATAGGCATCTCATTCTTTCTACATGAGGTATCCTATGATTTTCACATATGGTATACTATATTTTAACATCATATATCTAGGGTGATGTCATATATTTTTATGTTAGGTGACTAGGATGTTAGTATTTGTAGTTTAAAGTCATACAACTCGAACTAGAGGATCATCTCATATTTGTCACATGAGGAATCCTAAGTTTACCACATAGGTTAAGGATATAGTTTACCATCATACAATAATTAATTTTTCATGTACTTTAATTCCGTATGATTGGGACATTAAGATTTATAATTTAAATTCATATAGCTCGGACTAGTGGATCATCTTATATTTGACACATGAGGAGTCCCATGATTATCATACAGGGTAATTCTACAATTTTACATCATGTTCTAAGGATTTTTTCATATAGTTTAACATCATATGACTAGGAAATTAAGCATTATAGTTTAAAGTTTAATTTCATCTCATATTTATCACATGAGGCATCTCATTTTTATCACACATGGTAAGGCTAAAATTTAACATCACGTTCTAAGGAAGTTGTTGTATAGTTTAATTTCATATTACTAGGAAGTTATGAATTGTAGTTTAAATTTATACAGCTTAGACTTATGTATCATCTCATATTTACCACATGATGCATCCCCTATTTATCACACAGGGTAAGGCTATAGTGTAGGGACATAAAATAAGGAATTTATCATATAGTTTATCATCATGTTACGGGAAAATTAATATTTTTAGTTTAAATATGAAAAAATCAGCCTAGTGGATCATCTCATATTTTTCACATGAGGCATCCTATTTTGATTAAATAGGGTAAGGTTATTATTTAAGTTCATGCTCTAAGGAATTTGTATCATAGTTTAACATCGTATGATAAGATTTTAATATTTTTAATTTAAAGTCATACAACTATGACTAAAGGGATTCATGTGAAGTACAACTATAGAAACTTGGTGTTGGTAGGAGGTGTGATTCACTCTTTTTCTATGGTGATCAATGATTAAGCATCATTAGAGTTGACCTTATGAATAATGTAAGGTCCCTCTCATTTGGATTCTAGTTTTAGTGGATTCTTTATAGGTTTCATTAGCATACTGAGAGTCAATACCATATCACCTTGAAGAAAGGAGTGAATATGGACCTATTTATGGAATTATCATGCCACCCAGTTTTGATGCCTTTCCAGGTTATGCAATGATTGGATCTTGTTTTCTTTGAGAGATTCTAACTCATCCAAATAGACTTTATATCTTCTATATGACATCCAATGATTGTAAAAGGATGTATAGAGTGATAGCAGCTAAACCTATATAGGTATTAATACTCATGTCCTATAAACCAGTAAGTGTGGGGTCTCTTAGGTGGAATTTTGATTCATTCTCCGATTGAACCAAAAAGAATTTGATAGATTATTGGGACAACTATTCTTGTTATGTACAACCATATTCTTTAGAAAGTTAGAGAGGGTTTTTTAATGCCTTGATCTTCCCATTCACCTAATCATGGTATCAACAAGTGTGGTTAGACCAGATTTTTTATTTGACATTCAAATTTTTTAGCTCGGTAGCTTAAAAGTTAGTGTTATTATATTTGAGAATGGTGTGAGAAATCTAGAATCTATGAATTATTTATAACTTAATAAAATCAATCAAGGATCAATTTATGACCTATTTTATAAGGATAACCTCAACCCACTTTGAGAAGAAGTTTGTGGTAGTCAAACTAACATGCATTGTCAAGCTGTCATTTTCGAGTAAGGGTGGCAGCATGGAGAAGATTAATTGGATGATGCATGAAGTTTCCACTAATCTAGTATGCATGACACATCTTGGTAAATTAATTTCATTCATAGACCATGGTGGGAAAAAAGTAACCCAACCTCCAGACATTGTTATAAATCTTTAACCCTAATTTATGGGCCCCACACGACCTGTCATAGACCTCTTGCATGACTTGGAGGAACTACTTCCCTTGGATTCAATGGAGGATTATTCCATAAAATACATTCCTTTAAAGGGTATTATCTATATGGGGTCCATCCTAGAGAGTAAACTTCACTGTGTGCTAATGGATTCACTCATTCTCAGCTCAGTCTGGTGGGAGAGTTCTATGATGGAGGTACTAAACAAAGGGAGTCATCCAGTGAGGTGTTTCTTTGACTGATTGGGCATTTTAGGTCCCTTACATAGAAGTTTTGGTGGCCAACTGTATTACTTATTAGCTATTTAATTTATAAGTGATGGGAGTGATAACCTATGATTTGATACACTAATAACTAATTCTTCTTGGTATTTCTCTACAAGAGATATTTCTAGGCTTGAAAAATTATCAAATTGGTCATTCTATGATTGGGGAGCATGAGTCAGCTCTGGACAGGAAGGGAACTGGGCCATCAACTAACAAGTCCACTCTAACAATGGGATCAATAATTTATTATAGAATACATAGTCACTATTGATCTACTTAATGACTAGATCTGAGTCTCACATCACATGAAAATGGGGGACATCAATCTCAAGATCCAACCTGAGGATAGTGAAAAGGGATTGATACTTGGCCTCATTTTTGGTTCAACCTTCTCAAAACAGTAATGAGTATGAAAATGTTTTTTTTATGGGAGTGATGAAGATAACCTCAAGTCCCACCCTATTGATTTTGGGTTTGTTGAGTCTTATCCTAATCGGGATATGGGAGGCACTATCATAATACATCTTCCAACATTGAATGGTTAGATCCATGGTGAGGATATACTTATCTAGAAAGTCGGCATCCATGGGTAGTCCATTAGGGGTTAGATGTGTAGAAAGTAAATCAACTAATTATTGTCCCTTGATAGCTTTATAAGGGACAAACCTAATGTCTAACTACTAGATAATTACTTCCTAATTTACCAGTTAGCCTATCAGAATGGGTCCATTGGGAATGTACTTTAGCATATTAATGTAGGATACGGGTTATATATACTATTACTTCATGTAGTGATACAATTTATAAAACACAAAGAGTAGGGTGGGGAAACACTTCTCAATGGGAGAATATATAGTCTATGTGTTGAGGATCATGAAACTAAGATAGTAATAAATATTTTCCATAAGTTCATTATTCTTTTGAGCAATAAGGGTGCCAAGGGACCATTCCAACACGATCACATAAACAACTATAGGATTACCAAGAATGGGTGGCATTAGACTAAAGGATGTAGTAAATAATTATTGATGTCCTTGAATTCATAATAGATTCCTTCATCCCACTGATAGAAAATACCTTTATTAATGAGTCTCTAAAAGGAATTACAATTTCTTTCAAGATTCATGATGAATCATCAGATATATAACATGTGACCTTAGAGGCCCCACAACTTCTGGAGGTTGCACAGAGGAGGCATCTAGTTGATATTTTTATCTTCCATGGATTGATATAAATGACTATGTACCTGAAAATGATGATGATGAATATTAAAAATGTAAACCTGGACACACATTTTAAGGGGTTCATATTTAGGTGGTGGGAGTAGAGGAAGTCAAATAACATCTCAATATCCTTCAAATGGCCATGACATTAGAAGGATTTTACCATAAAATAATCCACACAGAACTCCAAAAATGTACCAAGTAGTGGTTTTAAGATAAGTCACATGAAATTATAATTGGAAAATTTTGTATTCTTCAAACCAAATGGAATTACTCAGTAGAATAATCATCCATGAGGTTCATTGAAAGTGGTTGATCCTTTTTAATTAGAGCTATCTGGATCTAATTGTACCCAGAGTATCCATCCATGAATGATAGGTCTTGAAAACTGGAATTAGCATCAATAAATAGTTTTGTCACTATAAGGGGAAAATATTCCTTCATATAGTGTCTATTAAGATCCCAAAATTCAATTAAAACTCTGATATATTCGTTCTTATTCATAACTAGGATTTTTTTTATCCACTTTCGGTATTGAACCTACCTGATGAAGTTGTCCTTGATAATATTTTCAAATTAAGACTCAACCATATCACCATGGTAAGGGCGCATCTTCCTGTGAGGTTTTTTGAACCTAAGGTGGATGACTGATAATTTCCTTATAGCTCCAGGTGAACATATCATGGTTCTATTTTAATAAATCCACATACTAATACTACTCCTCTTATGATATGATTACACTGATTAGTGTTGGGATTGAATCTTTATCAGTGTCAAGATTCACCGAGGTCATATCAAAGACGGTGGTGGATACACCCTCTTAGAATGATGAAGGGGAATAATCCAAATCCTCTTCATAATTTGAGACAATAGGATTAAAGGGATGTTGAAGCTCTACTGGATATTTGAACCCAAGAGTGATAGTTTCACTTTCCATGGAAGGGGTAGAATCTTTAACAAATGATTATTAATCCAAAGAGAACATGGTGTAAAAAGTTTATGAGAAAATACCACATGGTTTTTAAACTTTAGATACACCTTTTATATCAAAGCAATGCTATCAGATCAGCCTCCATTGAGTCAGACCTACTTTTTTTATCATGCGGTAGTGTTGAAGATTGGTTCCAATGGTGTGAATATCTCAATATTCCATAGAAGTAGTGATTTCAGGCACTATCCAAACCTATCTTGTACATGATTATGAGTTAATCAATGGGAAATCCTTCTTCTTGGATACTATGAAGCAACTCCCTAGATATAGGGTTATTAGTTCTAACTGGTGGATTGTTAGAATTAAGATATCTTTTAAATATTCAAAGGGATTCATTAAAGTGGATTTCATATTTTTGGGGGAATTTATGCATTTGACCCCATAATAAGGATTAATTTTCCCTACCTTTTTTAGTACCCAACATCAAAGTAACATATTTCACAAGAGTTGAAGAGAGATGCATCACCCGAGACTACCCCTACTCAATTGCAGCGGTGGTACTTGAGGAATAGATTGATGGTACTAGGGAACACAATAAAAGGAGGTGGTATAGGGATTTAAAAATTTTCATTACCTCCAGTGATCTAAGACCTAGTAGAGGTATGAGGATCTCACATTAATTTAATAAGAAAAAAATTAAAATAATGAATACCTCATTTGAATCAGTGGTGCATTAGAATTTTGGTCATCACCAGTGAGAGTTTCATGAATGATATGAGATTGAACCCCTCTAGATATTCCATACACTTTTAAATAATCCACATAGATTCTGATTTTAAAATTCTAGGTTCTATTGAGGTTCTACAATAATTTCTTGGACATCATAATGATCACCATGATCCTATCCCTTTGATCTGTGAAGTAGATCAAAGATCAAAAGATAAAATAGAATATTTGTTGCTATTTAATGTGGGATGAGTTGATAGGTGCTCTCATTCCATTAAGATGAATTCTAATTGGAAAATAGCCTCTCTTGTGCTTATATATTAGGAGATAAAATACCTATAAAGGTTTCCCTGGCCCTCGTATATCTAACTCCTACTAAATAAGATATAAACACCAAATTATGAAGAACTAATTATATCATAATGTCATTTATATTTTTATTACATACATATAATATATATAAAATATATTACATGTTAAATATGATCTATTAAATCGACCTGTAATTCCGGAAATATTAAATGAACTATGAATATTAAAATAATATTCATTACTATAATATTTTTCCATGTATTTAATAAAATACCGGTAAATACTTGTAATAAAAAAAATCAACCCAATTAATCTATAATTTAATAATAATTTATTTATTTATTATTTGGTGATCAATAATACTTGAACATCACTCAAACCCCATGATGGGGACCACCATTTCCTACACACCTATTCACCATAATATGGAAGACTATTGAATATGCTATTGTGAGTGACCCTCTAAGACCTTATCTCAATTGTAGTGAATATAATTAACAGACCAGTAGTAGAGTCTAGAAACCCATCAACGTCCCTATAGAGACAAGGAACAATCATAGAAATGAAAACCATCCTATGAACATGAATTACACAATATAATATCTTTTTCACATGACATATCATATAGCAGGATGCATAACCTATGTCATCATCCATTCTTGATTTATTATACATTGATCTAACTAGATGAAATCACCTTCGACTACCATGGTGATGTATTTATGAAGGTACTACCATCATAATCAATATACCCAAGATATCACATCCTAAAATTAGAATTGATAAATTCTATATTAACCATTCAACCAATCCCATACCACCAAAGTCACACCCAACACAAATTACCTCTCCACAACTTCAATGTCATGGTTTTTTCCATTTATTAAATTACATGATAAAATGAAACACATTGATAATGATCTCAATTCAGAATACTAATACACATGATTGAATATAGTAATAACCAATGAAAAATAAAACATATTTTTTTTTTCTATTTGTCAGGTATATCCTCCTAATCTCACATACTAGACTTTTCTAAGTTTGAACTTCATGAGAATATGTCTCAATTATTATGATCCCCTAGAACCTAATGGTAAAAAATCATTTGTGTCCTATCACTATGATGTATCTGGACCAAAGAAAATGACTTTAAGATTATTTTCATGGTATCTCATAGTTCTCATTATAGCCTTCGAATTTCTTTAACCATTTTTCATGACATGTAATCTAGGGAAATTACACCAAATATAGTGGATGTAGAAGTATAAACACTATTCTGGTAAGATAGAACATGTATATATCAAACTGTATATATGTAATGGTAATTAGAGTACATACATAATTTTGGTCTAGGGAGCCCACTTTCAACACTACCACTTTCACTAGAGACAACTATAAACATGGATCAACCTGATGGGTCTTACATGAGAATCATGATTCTACTAAGATATGGCTTTAGTTAGGTGTTATATCATGTTATCCTCTATGGATACATTGCTAACTAATACTTCACCTCTCTGGGTAAAATCCCTCAAGATATGAAACTCCCAAAGTATATTATTTTTCTTATAGTCTGACCTAGGATCCTTGGAATGAACCACTCTCATAGTATTATCACAATAAAATGAAATAGGGTCTACACTACTTGGAATAACACCAATGTATGAGACAAATATATATATCCAAACCCCATACTTAGCTACACTAGAATCTTCTATATACTCAAATAATGCTCTATATTTAGAAACCATAGGTTTCATTTAGATTATCCAGCTCAATGAACCACTATTAAAATATAAGACATAGCCCGATTTTGATTTTAGATCATCATGATATATCTTGAAACTAGAATTAGTCTATTCCATCGTTATTAGTTCCTCGCATTCTCCATATACCAAGAACATATCCTTTGTACACCTTAAGTACTTTAGGATTGTTTTCACATCTTCCCTATGAATCTCTCCTAGATTAGCTTGATATCTTACCCTCATGATTACGAAAAGTAAAAATAAAACCTAGTAAATATCACGACATACATGATAGATCCCACAATTGAGGAATAAGGGATTCTATTTATTATTTCAATACCTTCTACTATTTTTGGAAATATATTCTTAGATAGATTGATACCATGTGACATTAGTGATAACCCTCACTTGGATTATTCCATATTGTACCTTTTTAATAACATATTAATATATATACTTTGAATTATCCCATGAAGGCTCTAAGATATATATATCAACAGATCTTGATCCCTAGAATATAGGTTTCTTCACCTATGCCTTTCATGGAGAAGTATTCATTTTACTACGTCATAACTAATTGTAAGACTTGAACTTAATTTCTCATAATTAACATTTCATCAACATATAAGACTATAAAAAAATAGAATTACTGTTAACCTTCATATATACCCATGGATTACTTTTTTCTTGATGGAACCAAAATCACATGTGGCCTAATCAAAATGAAAAGTGCATGATAATGATGTTTTCTTCAACCCATATATGGATATTTGAATCTTTCACACTTTGTTGGTATTATTTAACTTTATAAACCATTTAGGTTGAGTCATATAGACATCTTAAACTAAATTCCCATTTAGAAAAGTAATTTTTACATCTATTTTTAAAATTTTATAATCATGGAAGGATTCTATTGCAAGTAATATTTTCATGGATTTTAGAATCACTACTACTAAGAAGTTTTTTTTGTAGTCTATGACTTTATGTTTCTTGGATACCTTCACTGCCATTTATTCTTTATAGGTATTAAATTTACCATCCATGTCAATATAATTATTAAATTCCCATTTGGACCCAATGGTTTTTACATCAGTTGGAGGGTCTAACAAAATCCAAACTTTATTTTGTCACATGGAATCCATCTCCAAATGAATAAATTCTTTTAATTTAGTAGCCTCCTTTCCATCTACTTCCTCTTTATAGGTTATAAGTTCGTCATTTTAAGGAGTAATGTGTCACCTAACTCATTGAAATGAAAAACATAACACTTTGGTTTTATAACCTATAGAGTATACCTTTATAGTACACGTGTTTCAAGAATATCTCATCTCCCAATAAGTCTTATGGAGATGGTTCTCGTACTAACTCTTATGTATCTAGAAAATCAACTTCATCAAAGTAGATCTTTCTCCCACTATTTAAGATGGAAATGTGTTCCCTCTCTAGAAATATGGAATGTATTTCCACAATCACTTTCTTATCTGAAGGGCAATATATGTAATATCCTTTAGTTTCTTTAGGATAAAATTTAAAGATGCACTTCATGCCTCATGGTTCAAATTTATCACTAGGTATATTATTGACTAAATTCTTACATCCATATACACTTATGTGTGACATACTAGGTTTCTTTTCATACCAAAACTCATATTAAATCCCATATTTCTCTTTATTTGGTACTCAATTAAGGGTATATGTAGATTTCTACAACATGTATCCCCAAAAGGATAATGAAAGAGTTGCCTGAATAATCATTGATCAGACTAATTCAAGAAGGTTCTAATTCCTTCTTTATCTAACACTATTACACTATGGCGTATAAGGATGATTGAGTTGGGAGACAATCCCAAACTAATTTAAGTGATCAATCACATCCTAGTTACGATATTATCCTCCTCGGTCTAAGAATAGTTCTTTAATCTTCTAACCAATATAGTTTTCTACTTCAAACTAATATTCCTTAAACATATTAAAGGAATCTGGATTATACCTAATTAAGAAGATATATACATAACACTATATGCATTGGTAAAAGTAATTAAGTATTAAAACCCACCCCTTGACTATACTAAAAATAGACCACATAAATTAGTATGAATCAAATCTAGTAATTTGGTTGCTCTTACTCCCTTTCCAAAGAAGGGTGATTTGGTCATTTTCCTTTTTAATCAAGTGTGACATACATCCAGGGGTTTTAAATCAGTTGAGTCTAAATACCCTACTTGATGTAATTTCTGTAAATTATTCTAATTTACATGACAAATCCTAAAGTTACATTGGAAGTTGTTATATGAGTTATGTTCACTGGTTTTTTAATTTTTTTTATTATTGGGTTATCGAGTTCAAGTATATATAATCCATTATTATGATACATCATACCATAACACATTATATCCTTATAAAAGAGACAAAATTTATTTCCAAACATTAAATAAAATCCCATTGTGTACAAACTTAACATTGAGATTATGTTTCTTGTAAATCAAGGAACATAATAATAGTTATTTAATACACGAACTAAACCACTAGAAAAATTTAAGTTATAATATTCCACTACCAAGGCTGCTAGTCTCACACCATTCATGTCATAGAGATACAACCACCCCTTTTCAATATTATAGAATCTACTTGGTTCCTATATATGAATACAAATATTTGAGACACATGTTGTATCTAATAACCAACTTTTAGATAAATATATATTGCATTCAATGAAAAAATACTTGAAGTATAAGCATTTAATTTCTTTTCTTCCATCTCTATAATTCTCCTTACTTTGGCCTTTCTTACCACAGGAAAAGAAAACAACCTCCTACTCATTAACTTCTCTCTATATCTTTGGATTTTTGGAAGGTCAATTATTAGGTGTCTTTGACATGGAATTACCCTTAGAACCCACAACTTTTCTCTTCATCTTCTTTTTCACCATAAGGATTGAAGAATTGGTATTCTTCATTTCCTTATCAGCTTTGTGAACTAAATACAAAAGAACTATGAGAAATTTTTTATTGTTATTTATATTATAATTAGAAATAAAATCCAATAATCTTGGTAGTAAAGAGGAAAGAATGAGATCAGTTTTTAGTTCTTTGTTCAACTTGAACCCAAGGGCTTCTTGTCTCTCAATGTACTCGATCATCTTGAGTATATGATGTTATTCTTGATTCCCTTATTCTAGTCTGCATTTATATAGTGCACTGTATATATCATATATTTCTTTCATATGTATCTCTTGATATAATTCTTAGATATGAGTCAGTATCTTGTAGGAATATTCTTCCTCATGAATTTTCTTCAATTGAATGGACATAGATGATAACTTGATACATTATAATTCAATTGAATCATCTAAATGTTTTTTACATTTTTATTTATCCTCCTTTCTTTTTACTTGAGGAGGATCATTAGTAAGTAGGGAATCTAGCACATAATGATTCCTTTCTTGGTGTAGTACTACGTGCATGTGCTTATACCACTCTTGGAAGTTATGGCTAGTCAGAATATTTTCTTTATACAGTATGATCACAATGATAATGTACTAGTGGTGTTGGTGATTTCCATTTTCATCTTCAAAAAATAAACATGATAAGTTAGTACTTTATATTGATGACCTTTTATAAATTATTTATTAATTAATTAAATAATTAAATTTCTCCCACTATTTTATCAAACTCTAGTATCCCTCACTACTAGAATTGGAATACTCTATCGCTTGAGTTTTCAAGTGTTAGGGAACCTTGAAACCACCTCTCATAGTCTACAAGTCATTTCGACTACACTACATGGAGAGTTATATGCTTGGAAATAGATTGTCGAACCATATTAACTCATGATTTCTTAATCTGTTGACTAAATTCCCATATCATCATAATCGTAATCTTGATTCCCTAAATGGTTTGCCTCTAAAGTGATAGAAATATAGATATGGATAATTATTTTTTACCATATTTAGTTAAGTAAACCATCACTCTCATAAGAAATCAATGGTAGTAGAAGGTAGCCTCAATTAAGGATGGTGAGCACCATGTACACCCATATTTGTTCAAATATGAGTGTTGAAATGAGTTCTCACCTTAATATTAGTTTGAGGTATTTTTAATAATTTCAATGAATGCAATACTTTTCTATTAAATATTTTTATACTATGTTTTCATGATCACTACTGAACATGAATTAAAAGAATACATTCATCATGTATTTATGAATTTATTTATTTATTATTTCATGTGTTTTTCACAGACATAAAAATGCATAAAAGAATAAAAAATGCATAAAGGAAATAAATTACTAGATAGGTATTGAGAATATAATAATGGTTGATCCATTTAAACTCAATAAACCAACCATGGCCTAGGGGTTTTGTACCTGAGTTAGATCTTGACTTGTATTGAAACTTACCATTAGTGTAGTGTTTTTACTTATCATTTGGGATACCACCTCATCTTGGTATGGTCCACATATTATAACATCATTGTCAATAATAAAAATGTACTTTCATACAGGTGAGGGGGTATCAAGAAGCGCAATATACATATAGAACAAAAATGATGGACGCGTAGGCCCTTAATCATATTAAATGAAAAAAAACGATGCATAGACCATCATTAGAACTAATTAAATATTATAAGCATCACACATTGGTAATAGATAATAAAATAAAATAAATCCAGAAATTAAAGGGGTTGGTCAATGCTCAAGCCGAGTCAACAAGAAAAGTAAATACACGATAAAATTAAAATGCACTAAATTTATGTTATAAGGATTAAATACAAATATAAATTAATTATTTAAAATAAAATAATACTATTTCGTCTCATCCAAGATTTAATTTAATTTTTTTCTTCCAAAAATTAAATTAATCCATTTAATTAATTTAATACCAAAATTAAATTAATTATTTTAAATAATAAAATTATCATAATTTTAAATAAAAAATTAATCATTTAATTTTTGTTTATATTAAAATTATTCATGGCGTAGTAACCCCACCCAAGCCCATTGCTGGTCGGGTTGAACCCACGCATGCCCGTTTTGGGCTAGGAAGAACTCGCCCAATACTGTTGCAGGCCGGGTAGACCCCTTACAGGACTATACTTGGTTGGGAAGACCCCATTATAGGCAAAAAAAGAAAAATTAGTGTGAACGGTTTCACTGGATGCATCAGTTCTGGCCGGTGGGGTTGGGGAGATGTTAGTGAGCATTGAATAGAGGATGGGAGGGGCATTGTGAGTCAACCTAGTCTTTTCGGAAATGGTGGTGACTGATGGGAGAATACAACCACGATTGGGGGGGGGGGGATTCCATGAATCTATCCCACCTTTTATTTATTTTTAATTAAATTTTGGGAACAAAAAAATCTGACTACATAGATCGTTTTGGTTTTTTACCTCAATAAGTGAACCATCTCCACCCCCTTTAAGAATGTTTAGACAGATATTTACAAAATCCTAGAAAATATTCCTTTAAAAATGGTGTATTTATGTTAAAGCATCAAAGGGAATATTATTACTCATCAAAAAAAACATTATCCTAGGCAAAACTTGGCCTAAATTAGATCACTAGAAGTAAAATAAAAAACAAATATACATTTAAATTTATCTTCAATTTTAACCTGCACCAACCACATTTTCAATCCATGTTAAAAAATTTGGATGGCCATAAGTTGGCCATCCAAAATTGGATTGATTTGTGGTCAGTTATATTATGATTGAATTAAATCCCTTTACTTAATTTTATAAAAATTAATTTTATCTTTGCTCTTAAATTTCATGTGATTACTTTGGTACAAATTGCTGGTATCGGGGTACATAGAGGAATTCAGTGGTCTGGTGATTTTAAAATTTTCCTAATTATAGCAATAAAACATCTATGTATCTAGTGATCCAAGGCGCAATACAATTCAGATGATCGTACATTAATTTAATAAGAAAAAAATTATAAGAATCAATACCTCATTTGAATTGGTAAGAAGTTAATCTATTAGTCATCATCGGTGAGCATTACTTGAAGGATCCAAGATCGAACCTCTCTAGATCATCAAAACACACTTCAAGAATCCATGAAAACATTGATCATCAAATTATGGGTTCTAGAATAGTACTCTGAATATTCCTTTGACATCATGAGGATCACAATGATATCATCCCTTTAATCTATGAAGGAGGTCAAAGATCGAAGGAAGAGATGAGATATTTCTCTCTCTTTGATGCGGGAAGAGGATAGAGGAGCTCTTAATCCATTAGAATTAATTCTACCTAGAAAAAATCTTCTCCTCTGCTTATATGGCTGTAGATAAAATACCCAAAAAGGGTTAACCTTCCCTTGTATATCCAACACCCACTAAATAAGCTATAAAAATATGTTATGAGGAAATAACTATGTCATAATATCATTTATATTTTTATCACATACTTGTAATATATATTAAATATATTATGTGTTAAAACCAAGATATTAAATGAACTTGTAATTCCCAAAATATTAAATAAACCTTGAATATTAAAATAATATTCGTTCATATAATATTTTCCCATGTATTTACTTAAATATAGGTAAATAATTTTAGTAAATAAATTCAAACCAATTATTCTATACTCAAATAATTATGAATTTATTTATTTATCTTCAATCGATAATACTTGGGAAACACCCAGACCATGTGTTGGGTCCCACCATGTCTTATACACATATTCATTAGAATAGGTAAGACTCTTGAATAATCTATTATGTGTTACCCTATAATCCCTTATCATGATAGTAGTTAATACCATTAACAGACTAAGAGTTGATTCTAGCAACCCATCAAGGCCTCTAAATATGTAAGGAATAGTCAAAGAAACAAAAACCATCTTACAACGAAGCCCTATGTAATATAATCTCATTGTGATATGATATATCATAAAGCTATATGCGCATCTTGTTTTATCAACTATTCTTTCTTTATTATTTATTAATAAAACTAAATAGACTTACCTTCGAATACCATTTCCATGGATTTATAAAGGTACTAACCATCCTGATCAACTAGGACCAAGATACCACTTCCTCAACTAAGAATAAATAAATTCTATCCTGACCATTCAACCAATTCCATACAACCAAAGATGCACTCAACACAAGATACCTCACCATGACTTTAATTTCATGGTATTTTCCTTGTATCAAAGTATGTGGTCAAATGTGACACATTGATAATGACCTCAAATTTAGGAGATCGATACACATGTTTGTAGATTGGAACAACCAATGACACCTAAAACATTTGGTGTTCCTATTGGCGGGTATGTCCACATGATCTCACCTACAATAGATCAAAAAGTGAGAAATTCATGAGAAAAAGTCTCAATGATTATGATAACCCAAAAAATGATGATTAAACATCATATTTTTCCTATCAGTATGATGTATCTAGACTTTAGAAAATAACTTTAAGATTACAATCATGGTATCTCTAGGTTTTCATTATTTCATAGTAATAACTATAACCTTTTGATACAACATGTAACTAAAGTTATTTACATAAATATAGTGGTTGAATAAGTATCAACAATATTATAGTAAGATAAAAATATGTATATATCAAAATGTATAAATGTAATAGTAATCAAAGTACATACATAAATTGGGTCTAGGGAACCATCTTTCAATATTATGGTATAATGAAGGGAACACATTGTGGATATAGAGCTAGGGTCTTCTCAATAGATTGTTGTTGGTGGTGTCCTATGAGATGACCATAAACTTGGTACTTCCTATAAGGTCACCAAATTCAGTCTTTAGATGAATCTTGTCTCAGGGTTTCTACTAGCTCTTGTTATATCCCTAAATTTTCCAGTTAGAGGGAGTCGAATCAGATTTTGTGAACCCTAACTTATGGAGCATTCAGGTCAGGATGAGATTAATCTAGAAAAAATTATCTACTTGGTAGTGGGGGATTTCCTTTTTGTTGAACTAGACCATGTCATACAACTAGTGTATTTTCAACTAGACAAAGAAACCCTCTTACTTTTTGGAGAAGTAAATGATGTCTTGAAATTATTTCCATTTAGATTTCTCTACATGGTAGGACCCAATGAAAAATAACCTAGTCTCAAACTAGAGAGGGATCTTTAGGGATTAGAAAATGTCTTCACACTTCTCCTTTGTTATATTTAGTGAATCAAGGATGAAGAGTCTCACTAGTATAATGGAGAGGTGATTAAGCATACTTACTGGAAAGGTGAATGCTTCTTCTCTCCATGTTTCACTCTTTTACAAGGACCATAGTGGGTTCCATTGGATGAGACACTAGGGTCTGGATAACATTGATTGTGCTTCACTATTGACCAAAAATTTTAGGATGAGAACTAGATGGATGAGTTTGGGACCTGGATAGTCACAAATATGCATGATGCTATTTTTTCTAGGTCACACGATCATTTGAGCCCTGGAAAACTGCTATTAAAAGTTATGTTGTTGTGGCTGGGCCACATGATAGACTAATATGGTCAGTTGAAAAGGTGTACTTTATGGAGCATCTTTAAGGGGTTTTGCTTGTTGAGCCCTATTTTTGGCTTATTTTTTGGTGTTAGTAACATGAAAAATCTCTTCTAGATAACTATCTCATATGTATTTTCTATTATAATTCTATCTTCTCCTCCTTCAATGAAGTCAGTTAAAAATTCATAAAGTTGGAAAAGGGCGTTCCTCATCATTGAGTACCATGCAATGATCCACCAACCTGAAAAAATTTACATAAGTTTATTCATATTCTTCATCAGTGGAATATTTTTCGATGGGAATAATTATAAGGTTCTCTCTCAATTCTGGAGGCATGAAGTCACCAAGAATGTATTCAGGTTTCAGCTCTCACCAGAGACTCAGATTTCCATGGTGTCTTCAGTTCCTATTCTTTTAATATTTCAGAGGTTGTGATGTAGACATAGTGGATGGAGTGGACGTGGAGACTATAAGGGGTCTAGTTTTTCTCAAGCGAGAATACACAATTCTATTGGAATTATCAACTATCTTATAATCCATCCAATCATTTTACTTCTGTATACCCTAGTCTAGGGGAAATTAACATTCATTTAAGTCTTCATCTCCACTATCGGGGTTAGTAGATTCATGTGCTACCTATGTCTAGACATCAACAAACATGAAAATTCCATGATCTACCTGATCCCAGAGCCAATACTTGAATACAATGAACTCTTTAATATTTATTCCAAGAAACCTGTGGTATGAGAAGTAGTTGGAATGATTAGTGAGGTTAGTTTCCCTAGGTCTTATGCATTCTAGAAACTTTAGGATGTTATTATCTAAGGCGTAGATGAAGTATCTTGGGTCTATTATTCTTTGAAAGAGTAGGTCTTATTATTCTATTCTGTGAGGGGAATCCTAGCTTCCTAGACCTGATGGGGAGTTGAGCAGTATTTTGATAGTGAGGCTATGCTTAATAAGGATGTTCTTGGTGGGGCCTATCTAGAAGAGGCCTTGAAGATGGACCAGAAATAGGACCATAGTCTGTACATGAGTGGCTATTTATTCTTTCATACATTTTGTCTTAGGAGCTGGAAGAGGTAATGGGTGGAACCACTTCTTTGTTCACAACAAAAATTCTTCCAAAACTGAGCTCTTTTGATGAACTCTCAAAACCCGACTGGATATCTTATGGTGATGAGGGTAGATACTATCTCATCTTTGAAATTCTCCATAAACATCATCAATAGTTGTTCCTAATAATGTCTCATATTGAGTGAGTACATGAGTGTGATGTCCTAAACCTTTCATCTTGCTAATTTGTAGGAAATATGGTGATTGAGGTGTCCTGGGAAAGTCAATAGGGGTTTGGTGGAGGAAAGAAGGAGTTTTGTGTTTTTTTGGAGGAAAATGAAAATTTTAGAGGATCATGGTAGATCCTCATAGTAGATTACTAGTGGTAGATCACTAGTGGTAGATCACTGATGGTACATCACTAAAGGTAGATCCTGGTGGTAGATAATTGGTGGTAGATAACTGATGTTATATCACTGGTGGTAGATCACTAGAGATTGATCACTAGAGAAAGATCACTAGTGGTAAATCACTGGTGGTAGATCACTAATGGTAGATTACTAACTGTAGATCATTGGAATTAGATCAATTGAAATAGATCACTAGAATTATATCACTAGTGGTAGATCACTGGAAGTAGATCACTTTTGGTAGATCACTAGTTGTAGATCACTATCGGTATATACTAAAAGTGGATCCATTTTTCTAGAATTTCACTTTTTTCCTTTTAATGTCCATTTTGATGAAAAATGTTTCTAATTACATAATTAATGTAATTTAAATACATTTTAATGGATGATAATTATATCCTATATTTCTAAAAAGTACAGGTCCTTTTTAATGGTTATACCACATTGATTTTATGAGATCTTCTTTAATAGTCAATTAAAACTGTATCAAATCCTACTGGTTTTAGATTTGATCATTCTAAAGTAAAAAAATTTCCTTCATTCTTTGTGGATTTCTTTCTCTTGAGATGATAGGTTCCAAATAATTTTTTGATAGATTCATGGAACTATGTGGTTCGAGTTCCCTATTGGTGGTTTCCTCATATGTGTGTGCCACTATTTTTGGTGCAACAAATTGGTGTAAATATTCTTTCTTTCAGGTAGGGGATTCCATCATTTCTCCTCAGTTGTAAAATGTAGATGGGGCTCATTCTTCTGTTATATTTTAGGAATATAGTATACACTAGACTAGAAAATATAATAAATCAGTTTAATTGAATCAAAGGGTAATGGGAATGATTCTCATGCTTTTACAGCTTTTTAATGTTGTGATATTGAGTTTATCCATATTTGTTGTATCAATGGAAATCACGGACATTGGTAGCCCCTATTTTTATGGTTTTGATATATGATATGAATCCCATGTCATGAGATTGTTGTGACACCCTATCAAAAAATGGTTAACTGCTTATACTCAGAAAATAAATTTTCTTCACCATGACATATAGATTTTATGAGAATACCCCTAAAATAAAATAATTGGAAGTAATGGACATCCCATTATTAAATATAGAAAATGTTATGTGATGATATGAATAAGTTTTGTTTCTTGTGTGAATGTGTGATGTGTGGTTTTGTTATATGGGTATTATGGGTTTTGTAACCATTATATGGGGAAATTATGATGTAAAGTGGTGGTGCTATGGTAGTTGTGATGAGGAGGTGGTTGTGATTGTGGTGGTGGTTATGTGGGCTCGTTATCATGAGGATGATGGGCTAGCTGATGTTATTATGTGATATATTATAGTAGTTGACCGAGTAGTGAGGGAATTAAATAAATGATAATGTTGAAAATTAAATGGTATGTAATAAAAACGGTTAAATAATGGTTAATAATAGGATGGGTGGTTAAATGGGGTTGATTTTAAATGTGAATTAATGGGATGGAACAATGGAATTAATTGGGTGTGTAATAAAATGGGTTGGTAATGGAAATCTAGAAATGGATTAAATTTAAATTAAAAAAATGGTTTGTGGCTATGGATTTTTTTGTGGTTTTATGAATTTAGAGTCTATAGTAAGAGTGTGGATCCTTTAAGATGGTTAGTTCTTATTGTGAACCCATAGGATAGACTTTTTTGTGTGTGGATTATATATACATCATATATTCTGGTGGTTTCTATTTTTATGTCACCCATGTTGAGGACCTAGTGCTGAAAACCAAATGTTTTGGGTGTTTTTTTTCAACATCCTGGTGGTGAAGATGGATGGATGGCTACCTTTCTTTCCCTAATCCCCCTCCCAGGTGATTATTACATGCATTGATTGTGATGGACAAAGTAAAAGAATGAATCTATCGATGTGTGATGATATCTCCTAGGTTTCTTCGAGAGAAGTGAGATGTGTTGACCCATGCCTTTTCCGGAGAGATGATGCGATGGTTTATAGTGGTAGTTGTGCATGGTATGTGGGGTACATGCGGTCGATTCCCTACATGTTCATGATACTCTACCATTATGGTTATGTGATTTTATGTGATGGACCAAGTGTCTTCAGACAATATGTGATGTGAGGGTCAGTTGCACGCAGGGTTCTTGGAATGACGTGATATACAAAAGAGGTTGGAGTTCTAGGATGTACAATGTTGGGGTGTGAGAGAAAAAAAAATCAGTGGAAAAGTGGTGCGGGGTACCCTTTATCGATATGATTTATATTATTTTATTATACTTAGTTTATGTTATTTAGTGAGTGTGCCTTGGTGAGTTTTTGGATGGATTTTTGACTTGTTTTGGTGTTGTTGGTTTTGTTGTTTGGTCATGAGGGATTTAGTATGCATCTTTCACAAGTGTACAATTGAATATTTTTTCTATTTAGTATAACTATATTCTCACCCTACATATATAAACTGATCTTCAGGTTTCCATAAGGACTATTTGGACCATGATGAACATTATTAGCTTATATATTAATATAGTAGTGGTGTCACTACTTTAGATTTACCATTGGGTATTTTATTTGGGATACTTTTATTTGTATCCTTTTTTATTTATATATGTATTATGGGATTATTTTTGGATTTCTTTTATATTACACCATGTAATTTCTTGTGTTTGATCGAACTTATCTCTTGATCCTATATTATTATAAAGGATAATTCCAACCATTTTATGATATTTTTATTCCCTTGGTTCTATTTGCCAACCCAGGGCCTACTGGAGGCGGGAATCATGGTTCATTATCTATATCCCTTCATTATGGTATCTTTGGTGGGATGGGGTAATAAAAGAGTTGTATAAAAGGTTATGTTTGAGGTATAAGATATATTTTTGAGTTATATAGAGTGAGGATTTCATGGGTTGGTATGGGAACAATGTCATTTGACCTTGGTATGTGACATAAGATAGGGAGACTAGCTAGGATACATGATTTTAGCCCCCCCATGATCTAGGGCATGGACTCTGAAATTATTGAATGAAAAAGTGAGGTAGACCTATTTATATAGTATAGACCTAGGATAGGTACATGAATCATGATGATTTTTTTGCTTATTTGAATTGGTTGGTTTTGGTTTTGAGAAAGTTAAAATAAGTTAAAAATAAATTTAATAAAAATTAATAAAATTCCATAATACTAGACTTAGTAAATATTTTTCTACCCTTTTATCTGTGGATCCTATTCATTTTCTGCATGTTTCTTTGGAAGTGGTGGTTCAGAAGTTTTACCTAGTTGATCATTATAGGATTGATTCATTTGAGGAGAAAGATTAGTATTAGAGGTTGTTGGGAGCTTTTCAACAACATTCTTTGGGTATGTAAGAGGGCAGTGTTACAGATATAGAGATAGAGATTTTGTTGGAGGAGATTTCAATCCAATTTAGTTTGATCCAGTCTTCAGTGGAGTACTAGTTCCCTTTGGTAGTTCTCTAGATGCGAGGAGTTTCATGTCAATAGTGGAAGTTGTATCTCAGCAAGAAGAATAAGGAAAACGTTTTGTGGGAAGAATTTTAGAAGGAGTTCTGATTAGTGTTACTTTCTTCAACCATAAAGGAAGTGAGGAGGTAGGATCTTCTTTATCTTTATAAGGGTAGCTTTTAGTGTGATATTTGGGATCAATTTCAATGAAATTATTCACTTTTTCCCTTATCGTTTTCTAGATGAGGAGTCCTAAGTGAGGCATCTTGAGGAGTCACTCCATCCATGGATCCAGTAAACAATTAATCCTTTTACATTGTGAACATATATAGAGGGTAAAAAAGGCCTAGGTGATCAAGAGGTTTCAATCATGAGGAGGTTTACTAAAAGAGTGGATCTAGTAGGGTTCCTCAAGGAGTAGAGTTTTTAGTGATGGTTATAAGGTATTAGGGGATTTGAGGTTTCAAACAGTTGGGAGTTCGTCTCAAGATCTTCCTTAAAATCCTCTTAGGAGTTTGGGGCTAGTTTTTTTCACATGTGGAGGCCATGGTCATCATTAGGATTAGTGTACAGTGGTTCTTAGGGATCATCTTGGTAGAGGTGGTCAGTTTCAATGACAGTTTCAATATAAATTTCCAATGAGTCCATTTATCAATAGGAGAAGAAATAATATTCTCCTTCAAGAGTAGATATGGAAGGTAGATGGTGACCTTAGGATGTGCCTCACACTTAGGTAGCTCAAACCAAGCATGGTCATGGAGGTGTTTGTTAGCAGAGAGGCACATTATTTGAGCCTGGTCTGTTGTAGGCAATAGTGTTAGTATCACTGAAGAGGCTAGTGATCATTCGAGGTACCCACAGTTTATCAGGTACCCTTTTTCTTTATTTTTTGATTTGGGATCTTCACACTCCTTTTTTACACCCACTCTAGTCCATGTTCTGGGACTATATGTATAGAGGCTTCTCATCACTTTGGAATTGACTACACCAATCACAGGCCAAACCAACTTTTTTGATGTGTGTCAGGGTGTATACTGATGATGGGGACACATCAGTCCCATGGGGACCTTTTCCTGCTTCAGATGTATCCATACAATGTTATCCTTATCATATAATAGTTTTAATATGTATGAGATTTTATTGACATCTTTCATAAAAGATTAATGTTCTTGGATGTGGATGGCCAGTGTGTGGTTTTTTGGGTGAGTGGGATTCTCAGGTGGGTAGTACACACATGGATCCCTTTATTTCCTTGATAGATGATTTGTCTGTAAAATTAGTAGACATAAGGATATTATATGTTCCCATAGTTCTCAGGGAGTTCCTAAATATTTCACCCAAGTAGTTTATGGCACTACCCCCTTGACATGATGTTGAGTTTGGGATATAATTTCATCCTGGTGATTCTCTAAATTTAATGGATCCTTATCTGATGGGGAATTTTGAGTTATGAGAACTAAGGTTTTATATATATTATCTAATGATAAAGGGGTTCATTCAACCTAGTATGCCATTGTGGTGTGCTCCAATGTTGTTCGTGAAGAAGGTAGATAGTCTTCTGAGGCTGTGTGCCAACTATTGGAGGCTAAATCAAATGATGGAGATAAATAATCACTATAAATTTCCAAGGATATATATCCCTTTTTACTAATTAATATAGTCTAGTTGGTTTTATAAGATCTATATGTGTTCTGGGTATCACCAGTTGAGGGTAAATAAGGGAGATATCATGAATACTGCCTCCAGATTCATGTATAAGTACTTAAAGTTCATTTTCTTTCCATTAAGTTTCATGAATTCACCAGATATGTTCATGGGGCTTCTGAACTCTCTATTGGTAAATTTATTTACAACTTTTTAGTCATGTTCATTGATGGAATATTGATCTACTGAAAGTTATAGGATGATAATATCGAGCATCTCAAAGCTTTTTTACAGGCCTGTTGACACCACCAACATTGCAGAAATTTATCCAAGTGTAAGTTTTAGACATGAGAGGTATATTTCCATGGTAACTTGGTGTCTCAAAATGGTGTGGTAGTGACCCATCAAAGGTTGAGGTAGTTGTTTCTTGGGGAGTACCTAATAATGTGGTAGAGGTTCGTAGTTTCCTTGGTATCTCAGGTTATTATCGAAGGTTTGTGCCCAATTAATCTTAAGTTATAGACCCACTAACCACATTGAACAGGAAGGACTAGGATTTAGTGTGGACTGATCAGTGTTAGAAATAATTTAGTTAACTGAAAGAAAAGTTGGTAATCACTCCAGATCTCCAGTTTCTAAAGGAGGGGTAAAGTTTGAGGTGTTTTGTGATGCTTCTAATATGGGTTTGGGATACATTTAGATATATAAAAATGAAATGATCTCTTATGGGTCTAGGTAATTCTATCTCCACTGGTTTAGCTATTCCAACCATGATTTGAAGCTAGTAGTTTTCATGTTTACACTGATTTTTTGGTAGTATTACCTCATTTGGGAGCACTTTGTGGTATTCAAAGATCACAAGATTTTGAGGAATTCTATTTTTCAACATGATCTAAACCTATGGAAATATATGTGGATAGTGTTTCTATAGGATATTGATTTTGAAATATCCTACAACTCAGAAAATGGGAATGTTTTGGATGAATCATTGAGATTAAATCCATGGAAGGATATTGTTTAAGAGTGTGGGGATTCTTAGAGAGAGATGGTGGATTTAGTATTCCATCATTTAGATGCAAGTGTGGTTGATGGAGGAGGTTTCTTGTTTCATATGATGGTGTAATATTCTATGATGTAGTAGGTGGAGGAGCCTCAATGGGGAGACTCATAGGAAAAGGTGATGAGTGATCGTGTTGGACATTGTGATGCTCTGAAAGGATGGTTAGAGGATGTCGAAATCAAATGATGTTTCATGGGATTTTTTATTTATTATAGAGATTTATGAGAGAATACTTTGGGAGTTTCAAAAATAACAATTATCAGTAAATTAAATAGTTTACTAGATGTATTGTGGCTTGAGGGTTCATTTTTTTTGTCTCGGGGTGAAATACGTACAGGTAGAGTATGTGGGTTGGTGTCTGGTTTTCCAGCAGGTAATGGCTTAACACGGTATTCCTAGTGGTTTGTTACATACCTTGGATGTTCCAAAGTATAAGTTGAATGAAATATAAATGGATGTTTTCATAGGATTACCCCTATATTAGGGAGGTTGTAGTTTTATCTGGGTAATCATGGACTGGTTGACGAAATCAACTAATTTTCTAGAGATTAAGGAGTCAGGCACAATGGATGTTTTGTAAAAAATGTATATGGATGAGGTGGTGCAGATGCATGGTGTCCTGAGTTCCATTATCTTGGATCAAGATTCTTATTTTACCTCATGAGTCAAGAGGGGATTTTAGCATGATTTTGGAACTCAATTATGACTCAAAACTACTTTCCACCCTCATAAGGATGGGAATATAGAGAAAACTATCCAAATACTAGAGGACATATTGTGGGAATGTGTCTTTAACTTTTTCATATATGGGGCATGAATATTTTCCTTGGTTGAGTTTTATTATAAAAATATCTATCACTAATCCATAAGAATTTTCCCATTTTATACATTATATGGGTGGATATTTCATTCTTTATTGTGCTGGGTTGAGGTTGGGGAGTCAACATTTTTTGATCCCAAAGTAGTGCAAAGCATGATGGAAAAGGTTCAGTTGGTTTGAGAGAGGATGAAAGTAGAAAAGTATAGACAAAATTATTATGATTATCGTATTAGTAGGACCTTAGAAAGGTGGATTACCATCTTGAACTTTTCCATGAATTGATTGGATCCATGAAATCTTCTACATCTCTCAGATCCATTAGTATATTAATGATTAATCCCATGTCATTGACTGAGGAGAGTTGGATATCAAGGATGAATAGACATTCATGGAACAGCTAGTGGAGATCCAAGATAATTGAGAGAATTTTTTATGAGGATGGAACATTCCTCTAGTTCATGTGTTTTATAGGAATGGTGTCCTAGAGGGGGGTACTTGGGAGTGTGATAAGAATATGAATTCACAATACCTGAAGTTGTTTTAGGCCATTTTATGGATTTCCTTTCCTTGTGGTGCTTTGATGTGATGTTTGGACCTTACTATTTTATATGATATGTGATTCTTCCTTGTTGATATGACGTGTGATTAAAACTTCAATTTATACAAAAAATGAAAACCACGATCCCTAATTGAGAAGTGTTATACCTTAACATGATTGTAACGATGTAGGGGAGTCAATGATGACCAAAGTGGATAGTATCATGACATGAGAGATATAATTCCTTTATTTTCGTACTTGGGGATATTTTATTTTTTGGGTGTATAATTTTTTGTCTTAGGTTGATGTGTCGGGTTTAAAGGGGGTTTCAAGTGATTATGTGGAAGATAGGAGGATTTTGGTTGGAGTGGTTGGTTAGTGGAGGTGTTTTGGATGTAACCATATACATTATAGGTATCTCGAGGGGTTGTTGTTTGGACTATTTATCTATTTACTTCTAGGTTAGTTTTGAATTATTGAGGTAGAGAATACTTTGATAGGTATGTGATGTAATTGACTAAACCTTCTATCCCATTACGTGGCTGTAAATATTTGATTAAGGTTTCTAGGTAAATTCTAGAGATGTTTGGTGGAGGAATGGTAGAGTTTTGTGGTGTTTTAGAGAAAAATGGTATTTTTAGAGGATTAAATTAGATAATATTGGTAGATCACTAGTGGTAGATCACTGACGATAGATTTCTAGTGGTAGATCAATGGTAGTATATTTTGGTGGTACATCACTGGTGGTAGATCACTAATGGTAGATCATTAGAGTAGGTCACTAGTAGTAGATCACTGATAGTAGATCACTAACAGTAGATCACTGGTAGTAGATCACTAGAGGTAGATCCCAAGAAGTATATCACTAGAGGTAGATCACCAGTAGTAGATCACTGGTGATAGATAACCATCAGTAGATCACTGGAGGTATATTACAAAAGGTATATTAGTGGAAGTAAATTGCTGGTGGTAAATCATTGGTTGTAGATTACTGATGGTAGATCCCTAGTATTAGATTAATGGAAGTAGATCACTAGTGTTTGATCACTGGAGGTAGATCTATGGTGGAATATTACTAGTAGTAGATCTATTTTTTCCATAATCTCTATTTTTCCTTTTTGACATATTTTTTAATGAAAAATGATTTTAATGACTCAATTAATAAAATAGAAATCTATTTTAAAGGTGGATAATTATATTCTTTATTTCTAAAAATTACAAATCCTTTTAAATGGTTATACCATGTGGATTTTATAAGATACTCCATTAATGGTCCATTAAAACCATATCAAATCCTACTAGTTTCAGATATGATCATTTGAAAAAATATCCTTCCTTAATTCTTTATGGATTAATTTATTTTGAGATGAGAAGTTCCAGAGACGTTTCACTTGGATTCATGGAACTTTGTGGTTTGAGTTCCCTATTGGTGGTTTTGTCCTATACATGCACCCCCTGTTTTTGGTGCAGAAAATTCATGTAATGATTCTTTCTTCTAGGTAGAGGATTCCTTCATTCCCCATTAGTTTTAATAAGTGGGAGGGGTTCATTCTACTGTTATCTTTTGGGATGATAGTATAAAATATATTAATGAAGATAATTAATTATTTTAATTTAATCAAAGGAGAAGGGGAATGTTTCATATGCTTTTATAGCTTTTTGATATTTTGATATTGAGTTTATCCATGTATGTTGTATCAATGGAAATCATGGTTGTTATTAGACCTTGTTTTTTTTGTTTTCATATATATTGTGTGATAGTTGTGACACCCTGTGCATTAATGGTTAACCAATTCTACTCAGAAAATAAATTTATTTTCACTAGGATTTATGGATTATGTGAGAATACCCCTAAAATAAAAGAAGTGTAAGTAATGGAAAGCCTATTGTTAAATATATAAATCTTTTATGTGATGATGTGAATAAGTTTTTTGGCATGTGTGAATGTGTGATGTGTGGTTGTGGTACGTGGGTATGATGATCTATATAACCATGATATGGGGAAATTGTGATGGAAAGTGGTAGAGATGTGGTGGTTGTGATGAGGTGGTGGTTATGACAATGATGATGGATGTGTGGGATTGTTAGTATGTGGATGATGGGTTTTCTAGTGCTGTGATGTGTTGTGTTATGCTAGTTTCTTGATTAGTGATGGAATTAAATAAATGATAAAATTTAATATGAAATGGTATTGGATGAAAATGGTTAATGAAGGGTTAATAATAGGTTGTGTGGTTAAATGGGGTTAATGAAAAATGTGAATTAATATTCTGAAACAATGGAATGAATTGGGTGTTTAATATAATGGGTTGGTAATAGAAATATGTAAATGTATTGGCGTGAAATGAAAAAAATTGGTTTGTAGATATGGATATTTGTGTGGTTTTATTAATTTATAGGTCTCAACAAGAGTGGGGATTACGTGAGATAATTAGTCCTTGTTATGAACCCATAATATGTAATTTTGTGTGAAGGTTATATATACCTTATATATTCCTGTGATTTTCTATATCCACCCCACCAATGTTGAGCACCTAAGTCAAACAACCAAATGTTTTGGCGGTTTGTTTACCAAAATCCTGGTGGGGAAAATGGATGGCTGGCTACCCACAATTTCTTGCTCTATCTTCTATAAAATTATGACATGAATGGGGTGTTATGGCTAGAAGTCAAATGTGCCACTATTAAGGTGTGATGATATGGCCTAGGTGTCTTTGGCTGAGGTGAGATATGTTGACATAGGTTTTTTAGGTGATATGATGAAATGGTTTATATTGGGGGTTGTGTATATTATGAGGAGGACATGAGGTCAATGTCCTATATGTTCACGATACCCTATCGATCTGGTTATGTGATTTGATGTGTTGGCCTAGGTGTCTTCGAGAAAGATGTGATGTGATGGTGAATTTCACACTGGCTTCTTAGCATGATATGTTATATAAAATATGTGGGATTTATAGGATATATGTCATTGGGGTGTGAGAGAAGTAAATCAATGGGAAAGAATTTCAGAGTAACCTTTATAAATATGATTTATATTATGTTATTATAATTGGATTTTGTTATTTGGTTAGCATGCCTTTCTAAGGTTTGGGATGGAAAATTATCCTGTTTAGGTGCTGTTGGTTTTTTTTGTTTTCTTAGGGGTGCATTAGTATTCCTTGTTCACATAAGCACGAGAGACTTTGGTTTTCCTACTAAGTATACTTGTCTGATCACCCTATGTATATAAACTGAATTTTAGGTTTCTAGGAGGAATATATGGACCACGATAGGTGTTACTATATCAGATCTTGGGATAGTTGTTGTTTCACATATTTAGATTTACTTTTGGTTATTTTACTTTGGAGACTTTTATTAATATCATGTTTTATTTATACATGCATTATGGGATGGTTTTTAGATTTATTTTATTTTATATTAGGGAGTTTATTGTAGTTGATTAATCTTATCTCCCAATCCTATATTATTATAGAGGGTAAGGCCTCTCATTTTATGATATTTTTATACCCTCTATGATAGTCTCCAACAAAGGCCTACTGGAGTCGGTATTCGAGGGGTTCATTATCTCTCTCCCTTCATTGAGGTATCATTGGTGGGAGGGGGCATGACATAGTGGTATCAAAGGTGATGGTTGAGGTATTGGATGCATTTTTTAGTTAGTCACGGTGAGGACTGCATGGGTTGGTATGGAAACAGTGTCAATTGAACTTGGTATGTGACATAAGCTAGAGATTCTAGCTAGGGCATGGGATTTTAGGCCCCCTATGATCTAGTGCATGTACATTGAGATGATTGAATGACCAAGTGTGGTGAACCTGTTTTCAGGGTAGAGACTTTGAAGAGTTACATTCATCATGATAAATTTTGTTCATATTTAAAGTGGATGATTTTGGTTTTGGGAAAGTTGAAATAAGTTAAAATTGATTAAATAAAACTTAGTAAAATTTCATAGTACTAGGATTAGGAAATCATTGTTTCCCCTTTTAGCTATGGCTCCTAGTCATCATCTATGTGTTGATCACATAGTGGAGGTTCAATAGGATAACTCAGTTGATCACTATAGTGCTGATTCTATTGAGGGGGATTATCAGTGGTAGAGGAAATTGAGTTCTTTTAAGTGGCATGATTGGGTAAATATGAGGGAACTATTTTAGATATTGATACATAGAGATAGTTAGAGGTTCTTGGTATCACCTTCAGTTTTATCCATGCCCCATTAGAGTAATTGGTGCCTTTGGCAGTTATCTAGATGCAGGGATTTGTGTATCATTCGTGGATGAAATATCTAGGTTATCGGAAGGAGGAAGATGTTTCATGGGTCAAATTTATGATAGAGTTTCGAGAATATTTCATTATATTAACCTTGAAGGTAGTGAAGAGGTTTGAGCTTCTTTCTCTTTAATAGGGATGTTTTTCAGTGTTGGAGTTGGGAATCAAGTTCAAGGAACTTATTTCTTTTCCCCATATCGTTTTCCAAATAGGGAGTCCTGAGAAAGGAGTCTTGCTAACATATATAGAGTTTCATAATAAGGTATAGGTTATTGAGAGGATGCACTAACAATGTGGTTGACCTCAATAGGAGAGATATTAGGGTTTCTTGAGGAGTATAGATGTTAGTGTCAGGTCTCAGGTTCTAGGTCCTTTGAGGTTTTGACCAGCCAAGAGTCGGCCTCAGTAGCTTCCTTTTAGGCCTCTTGGGAGTTTCAATATTTTTTTTGTGTGTTTTTAGTCCATGGTTCATCATTGATATTGATTCTTAGTGGTTTTTGGGTATTATCTTGGCATAGGTTTTTAGTTTCAATGGTAGTTTCATCAGCAGTTTCTAGTGAGGAAGTTTCATAAATTGGGGAAGAAGGATTATTCTACATCGAGAGAAGATATGACAGGTAACATGTGACATCAGGATGTACCTCTCTATTAGGGAGATCAACCATAGCATGGTCATTGAGGTGGATATCAGTAGATATTTAGAAGAGTTGGGTGTGGTCAGTTGTAGGTAGTGGTGACAGTAGCACTAGAGGGTCCATAAATCATTTGAGGTACACTTAGTTTATCTTGTACCCTTTTTTGTTAATTTTTTGATTCTATATATTCACACTCATTTGTTTCACCCACTCTAGTATACACTCTATAACTATATTTAGAGAGGCTTAATGTTCCCTTGGTGTTGACTATGCTAGTTGGAGGTTATACTAACATGATTGATGTGTTCCGGGGGTTTATACTGATGATGGTGCCACATCAGTCCCATAGAGACCTTTTCATTATTCATATGTAGCCATACAATTTCATCCTCATAATCAACTAGTTTTATTATATGTGTTATGTTATCGACTACATCTGAAGGAGAGTCGTGTTCTTGGATTTGGATGGACAGTGTGTAGTTTTCATTGGAGAGTGGGGTTTTTAGGTGGGAAGTAGACATGTGGGGACCCTAATTTCCTTAACAGATGATTATTCTATGTAATCAGTAGACATAGGGATAGTGGAGGTTCCCAGGTTTGTTAGGGAGATCTTATATGTTTTCCTAAAGGATGTTGTTGTACTAATCCCTTGATGTGATGTTGAGTTTGTGATAGAATTTAATATTGGAGATTCTCTAATTTTGATGGATCCTCATCAGATGGAAAATTTTGAGTTATTGGAATTGAGGTTTTTGTTAGGTCCACTAGGTTAGATACCCTGAGAGGGAGGGGGGTGAATCAGGGCATGATAGATTAAAAAAAACTACCCCTATATATCTTGTTTCACTATTAATAAAAACTATCTTCTCTCTCTTTATCATAGCAAAGTATAAACAAAAATCAAATCATGAACAGGACACGACGATTTTTAAATGGTTCACCCTCACTGATCTATGTCCAAGGAGCATACACTGGCAATGTGCCAGTGTACCAACTTAACTAAAAGCACACTGCTATTTACAATGTTCGAAGCAGACTCACTGTCCCTTATGGTTTACAACCAATCACGATATGAAGGCTCACTTCCCTGTCAACTAAAGTGTGCTCAATAATTCTTCAGAATATCCCCTTATAGTTTATAGACCGGTAGGTATATTCATTATCTCTAATGAAATCTGCATCTTTAACTGTTGATAGATGCTCTGTTGACGTCCAACTTTTACCCACATATGAATTTATCTTTGTACCAGGTGTACCAAGCAACCCAAAATCTTCCACACAACCCTTACTGCATCTTGTTCTCAACTTAAATGCCATGCACACAGGATTCCACTTTTGTCACGAAGCACCCTTTGCACACAACTTAAATCTTTCGTGCAACTCAAATCTTACATGCAACATTATTAGCTTGCGTGAAAATCAAAATATTTCAAGAACCTCCCTTTGTGAAAAATTCATACGCGACCTGTTGCTTAGATTTTTTTCTAAGTGTAAAGCACTTTCAAATAAGGGAGTCACCTCGTATTTATAGGTGTTCTTGACCCCTGGATAGAAGATTCATTTTTTGTCACACACGTTCCTCTTCGACCACACAAAACTCCATTTGACGTCACATTGGCTGCGCAAGTTTCTTTCGTGCAAGCTCCTATTTCGCACCCATGCCCAAATCGTTCACACACCTCATGCCTTTTCCATTTTTCTATTTTCTTCTCCCAAAACATGCCTTGCGTGAAAGATTCCTTCACGCAACTCCATCTTTCACTCACATCTTCAAATCTTTCACGTGCTACATGAATTTTCCATTTTTCCAAATTCTGATCCAGAAACATGCCTTGCATGAAAGTTTCCAAACCACTATAGAACCTACGCACAACTTCCTTTTCCAAAAACATGTTTCCCCATTTTCCGATTTTGAGGCCTAAAAATTTGGCAAACACTGGAAAACGGTTCCATATTATATCTATTCTTTTTGTACTCCCTCCAGATCGTCCATTCCTTTTTCGTAGTTATTTTTCAACATAGGTTGTAAAAAATATCTATAGAGCTCAAAAAATCACCATGTAAACCCCCCTTTGTCAACAAAATTAACATCATGGTACGCTCTATCAACAAACACAACATGGAGGTCCACTTTGTCAATAAACACAATCACCTCAAAATGCTTCAATGATTTCTTGAGATATTTTCTCCCAACAGTTTTAGATATATGATCTGTTGAAAAAGGGATTCATTCGACCCATTTTTTCACCATGGGGTTCTCCAGTGTTGTTTTCCAAGAATTATGATGGGAGTCAAATGTTTTTTATAGACTACCAGAGGATGAATTATATAAAGATAAAGAATCGCTATCCTCTTATGAGGATAGACAATATTTTTGGATAATTAAGTTGGTCCATTTGGTTTTTTAATATTTATCTATGGTTTTTATAGAAACCCTAGACCTTTACATAAAATGTTACATGATTTTAAGCATAATTACTCATTAGAGTACAAGACAAGGATCGTAAAGTCTAGTGACTTGGAAGACTAGGTACATAATAATAACATTATAAAAACAAATTTTTATTTGAACAACGTAATGAGATCCTATCTTCCATTGTGATAATACATCTGCATAGGATAACCTGGGGATAACATGAACAAAGGGATGATCTAAAATCCCTGTAAGGGAATAACCGTAAGAAGAAAGCATTAAAAAATGGGATAATAGACATGACATGATGATATAAAAAGGAATGTAACATATGGAATCATTACATATAAACATAGTATCATTCAATCATAAAATCATTGAAGTGTGGAAGAAACATAAAACATGAATTTAGTATGAGTCAAGTATGACCTCCTAGACTGTTTCTCATAGTATCACTAGCCAAGGCTAACCGCCAAGACCGTTGCACATAGTACCACAAGCCAAGGCCAACTGCCAAGACCATCACACATAACGTCTCATGAGACTCATATTTACCCAATGAATTGGAGCTATATCTGAGTTCACCCATATTACATTTCATGAATATTTTTTCCACATAAATAATCATAAATAATCAATCTTACATAAACATAAGGGTTACCCATGGAAAGAATTGGGTACCACAACCATGACATAAAGCATAACCAATGAGTGTATCATGAAAATGTCCATAAAATAAAGGAATTAGAACATAAATGGATGTTCATAAGGTAAAATAGGAATATATACTAGCAAGTTATTTCAAACATAAGTGACAACATGTAATAAATGTATTTGAGAAATTTTAGCATTAAAACATTTTTTGCATTTTTAAGGAAAATACAATAGAGATTTTAAAATATAAAAGAGAAAAATATTTTATATAAAACTAGAATTGAACCAAAAATATTTTCCAAATACAAATATTTATTTTATAAAGACAGTGGTGGCTTAAAAAAGAGGATAGAGTGCACTTGAAATTCGGTAACAATTTGGGAAGTTCCCTTAAAATGGGTTTGCTTATTGGGAAGTATCAAGGAGGAAATCACTTAAAAGCATATATATCCCTGAAGAAGAATGAAGGATGGTTCTTGAAACAAGATTTTGGAGAATATAAAATTAATTTATAAGTTTTAAATATAAAAAAAGACAAATTCATTTATTTAAAAAGAAAGATAGAACAACCCGAAGGAATAAATACAGTTCGGGTAGAATTCCTTACGGATTATCGACATGGTATTGGGTGTACTTAAGAGGTATTTTTGAGAGAGAAAGGGGATTATAATCATTTATATATCATGAGTTAAGTATGGTGGAGGTGATAAATCATACCCCATCATTATGGATTACACATAAAATGGTATATCATAGAGACATTCTTGAATAAAAGTGAAATGGAGAGGATCCCATACCTTAAGTTTGATGTTCATCTTTTCTTGAACTTAATGACCAGAAAAATAAAATTAGGTTAATTAATTAATAATTATAAAACCTATTATATATGTAAAATATTTATTATAACATTTTTAAGTTTATTTATAACCATTTTGATTGGTTAAGATGTTCAATTTCATTGTTCGGGTCTGTTTTCTTGCTTGGTTTTAATGATCAGTTCATGTTTGGATAAACATGTATGATGAAGGTGGTTTCCAAAAATTTAAGTTGTATTTTATTATTGAAAATACATAAGGTTACATGTTTTAAAACTTAATTTTTTTACTTATTGTGATGTTGAATCATTATATAAAACTTTAGTGACAACCTTTTGGGTTAATTGGCGGTTTTTTTACCACAAAAAACACATTTTGTTTTATAAACCAAAACCATGTGTAAAAAAGGATTATAGAACCATATAAGAGTCATAATACATATATTATGGTCTGTTTCACCCATGAAAATGGTTTCATTACCATAATTGAAGAAATTAATTGAAATTGATAACCCGTCGTCCTTGATTGTGCTAAATTAACACATCTCAAATGGTGTTTCAATTTTTTTTCAAATAAAAGATGGGGAAAGGATAAAAGATAAGGAATTATAAAATTATAAAAATATAATTCTAGTACATGTATTTTACCGGATTTATCATTCAATTTTGGTGAAGGGGTGTGAGGAAAGTAACAAGAAAAGAAAATAACTTAAAAGAAATAAAAGAATTGGAAAGAGGAATTTACCTCTTCAGTTTACCTCCTTTGAGAGCCTCTTAAGGGGAGAGGATTTGGTATGTTGAAGAAAATAGGGGATGTTGGAATTGGGAAAGGAGATTAGTAAGATATTTGGGAAGAATAGTTTTAATACACAAGGCTTGAGAGGAGTTAAGAGAAGAGGTAAGGATGGGTGGTATTTATAGTGCAGGGGAAGAGAGTTTTAAAAATATTATAATCACTAGTTTATTATTTTTCTAGAAGAAAAGAAATAGTGATGATTCCATGACCAAGAATATTAATAAATTCATGGGATTTTGATATTTGGGTTCTTAAATCACTTATTATGTAAAGAATATTAGATTTAAATTATAATGTATTTATATGGTAATTTAATGTATTTTACTATTCACAAAAAAATCAGGTATTTCAGAAAAATCCCAAAAAATCACCCGAACCATTTTTTGATGTGTAGAATCCAAAAATAAAATCCATTTTTTCAAATATAATTTTCTAAATATTATTAATTTTATATTATTTAAAATTATAATTTATTCTAAAAAAGCAGTTTTAAAATATTTTTTTACTTATTCCAAAATATAGGTTCATCATACTGTCACTTTAATACTATTTATATACTATTATAGGTAAGGTTACTATTCATTTGGGTATAACAATATTTAAAAGGGTAACCTTACTATTCATAAGGGTATGTTACTATTCACCAAAAAATAAGTTGGTCATATTAGACTCCAAATAACTTACTGATCATAACAGTGTATGTCAAATTTTCGAAATTCAAATCACAGAAGTGAAAAAAATATATTTAAATGTCACATAGTACTTAGTATTTCCTTACGTATTTGATTTTACGACATAATTATAAGAAGGAAATTTCTATTGAAAAACATTGGGTCATTACATTTTCCCCTTTAAAAAATTTTTCCCATGAAATTTCATTTTACATTCTAAGCCATAAATAAGGGTGGGTAATTTTCCTTCATTGACTTTTCTAGTTCTCATGTTTCCACTTAGTACTTATGGATCTGTTATAGTATTTTGACCAGGTGAGTAGTCTTGTTACACAGACCATTATCTCTATGATCTAAGATCTTCACTGGCTACTCCTTGTAAGAAAGATCATCCTCCAACTGTACCACCTCTAAAGAGAGTAAATGTGAAGGATCTGGTATGTACTTCTTTAAGATGGATACATGAAAGAGATTGTGTACTTTGGACATCTTTGGTGTAAGTTCTAGTCTATTGGACACAACCCTAACATGACCAAGAATCTCGATGGGGCCCATGTACCTAGGAATTAACTTCCCTTTCTTTCCAAACCTCATGACTTTATTCCATGGAGATATGTGGAGAAATACCATATCTCCAACGTTGAACTCAAGGTCTTATTGATGATTGTATGCATAACTCTTCTTTAGACTTTGGGCTGCCTTGATATGCTGTTGAATGGTTTTCACCTTCTCCACCATTTCTTCAACCATTTTAGGTCCTATAAGCTTACCCTCACCGACTTTATCCCAACACTCCAGTGTTCTTTACCTTTTCCCACAAAGGCTTTTGTATGGTTCAATTTGGATGCTTGAGTGGAAACTATTGTTGTAGGAGAATTCAACTAGAAGAAGATGTTTGTCCCATCCTCCTTTAAAGTCTATAGAACATTATCTCAACATATCTTCTAGTGTATGAATAGTTTTCTCAGATTTCCATTCTGTTTGAGGATGATAGGCCATACTGAATTTCAATTCAATGCTTAGAGCACGTTGGAGACTTTTCCAGAACTTTGAGGTGAATCTCAGTTCAAGATCAGATACAATAGATAGTGGTAATTCATGCAGCTTTACCACTTCTTTGATGAAAATTTGTGCAAGTTGATCCAATGATAAGTCATCTCAAATTGCGATAAAGTGAGATGTATTTGTAAGATGATCCACAATGACCCATATAGCATTGTTTCCTCTGGATGTCCATGGAAATCCATTGAAAAAGTCCATGGTAATGTTCTCCCAAATCCATGTTGGTATGGTTAGTGGTTGCATCATCTCCTTATAATTTTTCATCTTATACATCACTTTCTGATATACCAGGCACTTTGATGTATATTCAATAATCTACTTTTTCATTTTGTCCCACAAAAACGTTTACTCGGAGATCTCGATGCATCTTTGTTCTCCCTGGGTGAATAGAGAAGGTCGAGCTATGTGAATCATTCAAAATATCATTCTTTATATCTGGATTGTATAGTACACATAATCGTGACCCAAATTTTACAAATCCTTTCTCATTAATCAAGAACTTAGAGGATTTCCCATTTTTAACAGCTTCCACCCTTTTCTGAATTTCCACATATTTTCTTTGAGCATCCTTTATTTTCTCTATGAGGGATGGTTAAGAAATAATTTTAGAAAGTATTGATGATGTTCCTCCCTTAGTTATTCCCATGTCTATCCTCTGTAAAACTAAGAAGATCATATCATTTTCAATTATCATCATTGATAAAGATGCGGGATGCTTTCAACTTAGAGCATCTTCCACCTTATTTGCCTTACTAGGATAGTAGTGGATTGATAAGGCATAATCCATGATGAGATATATCCATATTCAGTGGCACATATTAATCTCTTTTTGTGTGAATATATATTTGAGACTCTTATGGTTAGTATATATCTCACACTTCTTCTCATAGAGATAATACCACTAGATTTTCAATGCAAATATCATAGTCTCCAACTCTAGATCATGCATGGGAAAGTTTTTATCGTGAATTTTCAGCTACCTTGAGGCAAATGCTATCAATTTATTATTTTATATCAAAACACAACCTAATCCCTTCTTTGAAGCATCATTGTACACCATAAAGAGATATCCACATGTCGGGAGTGTGGGTACTGGTGAATTGATAAGCCTCCTTTTCAACTCCTTGAAAAATTATTCACATTCCTAAGTCCAGAAAAAAATTTATCCCTTCCATGTCAGCTTGGTCATTGGGTTTGAAAATCATGAAAAGTTCTTCACAAATCATCGATAATACCCAGCAAGACCCAAAAATCTGCGGATCTCTGTTACAGATGTTTTCTTCGTCCACTCTTCAATCACCTTTACCTTGGAAAGGTCCACAGATATCTATTTTTTGGGGACAAAATTCCCTATGATTGATACTTCCTCCATCCATAACTCACATTTACTTTACTTTTCATACAGATTTTCCATTCACAAAGTCTTTAACACAGTATTCAAATGCTCCTCATGTTCCTCCTTTCTCTTAGAGTATATCAGAATATCATCAATAAAGACTTTCAAAAATTTGTTGAGATAATCCCTAAAGACTATATTCATTATATCAATGAAAATTTATGGGCATCACTATGACCTCATAGTGTCCATATCTCGTTCAAAAGGTAGTCTTGGGAATATCTTTCTTCCTTGCCTTTAATTGGTGATATCTCGATCGAAGGTCGACCTTAGAGAAATAACAAGCCCCACAAAGATGATCGAACAAGTCATCTCTCCGAGGAAGGGGATAATTTTTATTTATCGGGATTTTACTAATCTCTCAATAATCAATGAAGAGGCACATTGATCTATCCTTCTTCTTGACAAAGAGGACTGACGCACCCCACAATGAAGCACACGGGTGTATAAAACCCTTCTCTAAATTCTCCTATAATTGCTTCTTCAGCTCTTCTAGATCTACGACGTCCATTTTTAAGGTGTATTTGATATAGGTAGAGATCTTGGAATAAGTTCAATTGAGAACTCAACCTCTATGTCAGGAGGAAGACCATGCATCTTTTTAGGGAATACATTAGTGTAATCCCTCATGATGGGAATGTCCTCAAGCACAATTCTCTCCTTTGTCCCAATCATTTATGTTATACATTTTTCCTCATAAGGATTTAATATCCACGCTTGAGATGATGATTATAAAAGAGATTCATCTTCCCCATTACACTTGAAATGAATTGGAGGATGCTTCATGATGTGAAGAGTTATCTCCCTTTCTTGACAGTTGATGTTGGATTTATATAAAGATATAAAATCCATGCCCAAGATAGCATCGAAATCTACTAAAGGAAGTATAATAAGATTTTATAGAAGTTTTAGTCCACAAACATTAACTGGGGAGGAGTTATAAACCATGGAAGAAATAATTTCCCCATTCTTAGTTCTCACAAATAACTTTTTGTCCAAATTTTGTGGTGTTTTTTTAATAGTTCTAATAAAATTGAAAGATACGAAAGAATGCTTAGAACCATAATCAAATATTATGTTCTCTATTATTGAATGAATAACTAGTGAACATATCACCACATCGTTATTTGAATCCACCTTAGAAGTAGTGATATCATAATCCCTTCCTTATTTCCTTGGAGTTTGTTGTTGATTTCCTCTAACAACCCTTGTCTTAGGGAAATTGTTTGCATAATTCCCATGCTCCTTGCAATTGTAACAGTGCACCACTAGCTGAGCATTGATATGAACCTTTCTTTATCCTTCCACATTGGCAGGATTTTTCGTATCCCTTTGGTAGTTCTTGGATAGATGTCCCATATTTCCACATTTGAAGCAATTCTTGGTTCCCTTTAGACAATTCTGAGGATTCTTCTTCCCATAACTTTTACTAGTGGAATATTCGGGATTTTTTTCATCATGGGATTTTTTTTGTTGAAACACCCATGTTGTTCTCCATTTTCACTTCTTTTCACTAGGCCCATGAGACCACTAGGATTCTCCAATCTCCATTTCAACCTTGAGGGAACAATGAAAAATATCCTCATAACTATCGAATTCTCGGATCGACAACACCTTCTGTTGACTCAATTTTAGCCCGCTAAAGAAGAAATCCACCTTTCATTTAGTGTTCATGAAAAATACAGAGGCCTACCTTGAAAGCCTTGTAAAGTTTGCATCATATGCCCCGATAGACTCATATTATTTCTGCCTGAGTTTGAGGAACTCTCTTTCCATCTTGAGATGGAGGGTTTGAGGAAAATATTTATTGACAAAAATCCTCTTGAATTCCTCCCAATACATGGAATCAATTTCCCCTTGGGACTATGTATTATTGATCAGTATCCACCACCGTTCAGCTTCCCCATCAAAATGATAGACTGCTAGTACAAATTTCTCTTCTTCCGAGCACTGGAGGATGGAGAATATCTTTTCAATGGATTTAATCCACTGTTCTGTGAGGATGGGATCATAGGATTCTCAGAACATGGGATGCCTTTTCTTACTGAAGGATTATATGGAAAATTTCTCTTTCCTTTGAGGAGGAGGGCATTTTACATGATTCAAGTTATTATTCATAACTTAAGACAGCTGAGAAAGTACTGTCATGATGTTTTTAGCACCTGTTCCCGTCATATCCGGCATATCATTAGGGAAATCTTCATATTGACTATCACTTTGGTTGTTGGAATGTGTTCATATATTTCCTTCCACTAACTATGAAAAATAACATACAATTAGAGGGTTTTAATACTTAGCTATTGATAATAACAAAAAAATTAAACATAAAAGGATAAACTTTTAGAGGAGATGTATATCCTAACTTGTGATTCCTTAGGTTTAAATCTAGGTTATCCTCGATCTATTTCTTAACATACATTTTTATAGGATTTTTTATTCCCTTAACAATCGTTTGTATTAAGATCATGAATTTACCAAGGCATATCCCCTGGGAGTTTCCAACCAAGAGTGTGGCAAGGCCTGTTATCATGTATCAGGATACCTTGGGTCAAGCCCAAAACTCCTTTTTAGAGTTTTCACCCCTATATACATATGTCCTAGAGCCGCCTCTACCTATTTTATCCAGATAGGGATGTATTTTCTTGATAAACCACTTACTCTATACTTACCAAAACATAGGGGTGTTTTTTTAAACTTTGTCTTATCCTTAAGGTTCTCACTAAGGTGCTCTATTCCTATTCTCCAAAAATAACTAGACCATCCTATGATACCAACTATTGTGACCCTATAATTTTACATATAACATTACATGATTTTAATCATAATTATACATCATATTACAAGCCAGGTATAATATATTCTAGTGTCTTGGAGGACTAGGTACATAATAAAACATTATAAAAACAAATTTTTATTGAAACCCCATAATGAGCTCCTATCTTCCATTGTGCTCATACATCTGTATAGGATAACCTAGGGATAACATGAAGGAATGGATGAGAAAAAATCCCAGTAAGGTAATAAATAAAAGAACAATGCATTATCACATGGGATAGTAGGAATGTCATGATGATATAAAAAGCCACATAACATATGTAATTATAATATATAAACATGGGATCATTCAAACATAGAATAATAGAAATGTGGTAGAAACATAAAACATAAATTTAGTATGTGTCAATGCAAACCACCAAGACTGTTTCACATAGTAGCACAAGTCAAGGCTAACTGCCAAGACTGTTTCATATAGTAGCACAAGCTAAGGTTAACCACCAAGACCGTCGCACATAACAGCTCATGAGACTCAAATTTACCCAATGAATTAGAGTGATATCCAGTTTTTTCCATTTTAAATTTCATGAATATGTTTTCCACATAAATAACCATACATAATCAATCTTACATAATGATAAGGGTTACCCATGGAAAGAATTGGGTACCACAATCATGACATAAAGCATAACCAATGGGAGTACCCTGAAAGTTTCTATGAAAGAAAGGAATTAGAATATACATGGGAGTTTATAAGGTAAAATAGGAATATATAATGGTAATTTATTTCAAATAGAAGTGATAACATGTAATAAATGTATTTGAGAAATTTTAGTATTAAAATCTTTTTGTACGGTTTTAAGGAAAATACTATAGAGATTTTAAAATAGAAAAGGTAACAATATTTTATATAAAACCATAATTGAAAAAATAATGTTTTCATAATAAAAAGAATGATTTTATAAATACAATAGTGGCTTAAAATATAGGATAGAGTGCACTTGAAATTGGGTAAAAATTTTGGAAGTTCCCTTAAAACAAGTATTCTTATTGGGAATTATTGAAGAGGGAATCACTTAAAAGCATTTATATCCCAGAAAGATAACGAGGGATGGTTCTTGAAACATGATTTTATAGTATATAAATATAATTTATAATTTTTACATAAAAATAAAAGACAACTTTATTTGGGTGAAAATAAAGATAGAGCATCCTGAAGGAATAAAGGTGGTTCAGGTAGAATTCCTTATGGATTATCGGCATGGTATTGGGTGTACTTAAGGGGGTTTGTTGAGAGAGAAAGGGGTTTCTCATAATTTATAAATCATAATGAAAAAATGGGGGAGTTTTTAAATCATACCCCATTATTAGGGATTACACATAAAATGACAGATCATAGAGGACATTCTTGAATAAAAGTGAAATGGAGAGGATCCCTTACCTTAAGTCCGATGATGATATTTTATTGAACTTAATGACCTGAAAAATAAAATTAAGTTCATTAATTAATAATTAAAAAACCTATTATATATGTAAAATATTTATTATAACCTTTTAAAGTTGATTTATAACAATTTTGATTGGTTAAGGGTTTAATTTCATTGTTCGGGTCTGTTTGCTTGCTTGGTTTTAATGATCGGTTCATGTTTGTATAAACATGTATAATGATGGTGGTTGTACAGAATTGAAGTTATATTTTATTATTGAACATAAATAAGGTTAAATGGATGAAAACTTAATTTGGTTACTTAAAGTGAAGTTGAATAATTATATAAAACGTTAGTGATAACCTTTTGGGTTAATTGGTGATTTTTTTACCACAAACAACACATTTTGTTTTATAAACCAAAACCATGTGTACAAAAGGATTATAGAACCATATATGAAGAATGATACATATATTATGGTCTGGTTCAACCATTAAAATGGTTTCATGACCATAATTGAATACGATAATGGAAATTGATAACCCTTCATCCTTGATTGTACTAAATTAATATATCTCAAACGATGTTTTCATTTCCTTAAAATAAAACATGGGGAAATGAGAGAAGATAATGAATTATCCCATTAGAATAATAGAATTTTAGTACATTTATATCACCAGAGCTACCATACCATTTGGTTGAATGGAGATGGGGAAAGAAACAAGAAAAGAAAAGAACTTAAAAGAAATAAAAAATTGGAAAGAGGAATTTACCACTGGAGTTTACCTCCTTTGAGAGCCACTTAAGGGGAGAGGATTTGGTATATTGAAGAGAATATGGGATGTTGGATGGGGGGAAGGATATTGGTAATATATTTTGGTAGAATATTGGCATGGAACAAGGCTTGAGTGGAGTAAAGATAAGAGGTAGGGATGGGTGGTATTTATAGTGGAGGGGAGGAGAGTTTTCATAATATTATAATCCTTAGTTTATTATTTTTCTATAAGACAAGAAATAGTGATGATTACATGATGAAGAATAGTAATAAAATCACGTGAGTTATATATTTGGGTGTTTACATCACTTATTATGTTAGGAATAGTGGATTTAATTTATAATGTATTTATACGGTAATTTAATGTATTTTACTATTCACCAAAAATTCAAGTATTTCAGAAAAATCCCAAAAATTCACCCTAACCATTTTTTGACATGTAGAATCCAAAAATAAAATCCATTTTTTCAAAAATAATTTTCTAAATATTATTATTTTAATATTTAATTAAAATCATAATTTATTCTAAAAAACATTTTTAAAACATTAATTTACTTATTCCAAAATATAAGTTCATAATAATTTCACTTAAATATTATTTATATAATATCATAGGTAAGGTTAATATTCATTAGGGAATATCACTATTAATAAGGGAAACATTACTATTCATACAATTATGTTACTATTCACCAAAAATTAAGTTGGTCATATTAGACTCCAAATAACTTACTGATCACAACCATGTATGTGAGATTTTCAAAATTCAAATAACAGAAGTGAAAAACCTATGATTAAAGTTCACATAGAACATAGTAGTTATTTTTGTAGTGATTTCATATGACTATATGAAATATTTATAAGAAAGAAATTTCCATTGAAAAACATTGGGTCATTACAGTTTGGGTATCAGTAGTTGAGGGTGAAGGAGGGATATATCCTAAAGACTTCCTTAAGATGCAAGTATGGGAACTTCGAGTTTGTGTCCATTCCATTTGGGGTCATGAACACGCCAAAAATGTTCATGGGGCTCATTAAATCCAAGTTCCATGAATTCATGGACTATTTCATAGTCGTTTTGATTGACAACATATTGATCTAATCAAATTTAGTGGAGGAGCATGTCAAGTATCTCAAAGTTGTTTTATAGGTGCTTCGACACCATCTGCTTTACAAAAAGTTTTCCATGTGTAAGTTTTAGAAATGAGGGGTGCATTTAATTGTGAGTGTGGTGTCTCATAAGGGTGTGGTAGTGGACCTGTAGAAGGTTGAGGTAGTTTTTTCTTGAGAATAACCTAATAATGTGGAAATGGTTTTCATTTTCCTTGGTCTGGTGGGTTATTATTGGTGGTTCATTCTTGATTTCTCCCAAGTTGCATCCCTACTAACAGAATTGACCAGGAAGGAAAAGTCTCTCATATGGACTGATCATTGTCTTATAATGTTCAGTTATCTAAAATGAAAGTTGGTCAGTGCCCTAATTTCTAGAGGAGGGGTGATGTTTGAGGTGTTTTATGATAGTTATCGTCTGGGATTCTGATGTGTGTTTTTATAGAAGAAGGTGATGATCTCTTTGGGTATTAGAAGTTACATACCCATTATCATAACAATTCCACCCATGATTTTGATCAATCATAGGTTGTTTTTTCACTGAAGTTTTTGGTGGAATTTCCTCACTTGATATTGCTTTATGGTCTTCATAGATCACAAGAGTTTGAGGTATATCTTTTCTCAGCATGATTTGAACCTATGAAAATGTAGTTGGATGGATTTTCTTTGAGATTATGAATTTGATATCTATTAAAACTCAATAATGGATAATTTTTTGGTCAATTATTTGATTAAAAAGTCATGGAAGGATGGTGTTCAAGATTCTGGGGATTCTTATAGAGTGATAGAGGAGTTGGAAACCCAACACATAGATGCAATAATGGTTGAAGGAGGAGGTTTCTTATTTTAGATGATGGTAAAATATTCTCTGATTTAGTAGGTGAAGGATACTTCATGGGGAGGCTCATAGGTAGAGGTGATTTGTGATCGTGTTTTCCATGACTATGCTTTGAATGGATAGTCAGTGGATGGTTAGAATCAGATAATATTTCATGGGAGATTGTTTATTCTAGTAGATATGCCTGAGGTATTCCATATAGAGTTTCATATCTTACATTTAGTGGTACACTTGGGAATTTCCAAGATTTACTGTGGATTAAGGATTTAGTTTTGGTGGCCTGGGATAAAATGAGCAGTGGCAGAGTTTATGGCTTGGTGTCTGGTTTGCTAGCAGGTTAAGGTCAAAAATTATGTTCCCAATGGTTTTATGGAGCCCATGGATGTTCTTGAGTGTAAATAAGATGAAATATTGATTTAATTCATTATACTATTACCCTAACCTCAGGAAGGTTGTGATGTTATCTGGATAATCAGTTACTTGTTGAAAAAATTAGTTCACTTCCTAGAAATCATGGAGTCGGGCACAGTAGAAGTTTTGGAAAGAAAAATTGTGGATGAGGTGGTGGGTAGTCTTGGAGTCCTGAGGTCCAATATCTCATATCAGGATGCACATTTTACCACACAAGTCAAGAGGGTATTGTAGAACTTTTTTGACACTCAGTTACGCCTCAACACTTCTTCCCACCCTCATACGGAAGGGCATATAGAGTGGATTATCCAAAACCTTGAGGAAATATTCCATGCATGTATCTTGGAATTTTGTGGTTCATGGGAATGAAACTTTCCCTTGGTTGAGTTTTCTTATAATACCAGCTATCACTCAACCATTAAAATAACCCCAATTGGGGATTTGTAAAGGTGACCATGTTGTTTTCCATTGTGTTGGGCTGATGATGGGGAGTTTGGAGTTTTTGGTATCTTTGTAGTGTAGAGAAAAATGAAAAAAATTTAGTTAGTTCATGAGAGGATAAAATAATAACAAAATTGGAAGAGGTCTTATATTGATCGTAGGTGTAGATCCTTGTAGTTTGAGGTTGGAGACCACGTTCTCTTTAATGTTTCTATTCGATGTGGGTAGTGGAGGTTCGACAAGGGGAGTAATATCTTGCCCCGATTTTTTGGGCCCTTCATGGTGTTAGGGAGCACTGAGAATATGGATTCCTAGTTAAAAATTTACAATGACGAGACCATATCCATGAAATCTTCCAAATATCTCATCTCTATCAGTATCTTCATGATGACTCCTATTTCATTGATTGGGAGAGTTTGATATCGAGGTTGAAGCGACATTCATGGTGCAGCAAGTGGAGATCTAAGATCATTGAGATAAGCTACTGTGAGGATGAAACATTCCTTTCGTTCGTGTTTTATGGAGGCAAAGTGTTCTAGAGGATATCACTTGGGATCATGAGACACATAAGTGTACCTAGTACCTGAAGTTTTTTTGAGTTATTTTATGAATTTTATTTCTTTATTGTGCTTACATATGATGTTTTGACCTTACTATTTTATAGTATATGTTCTTATTACTTTTTATATGATGCGTGATTAAAGATTCAATGCATACAAAAATAATGGAAAACCAGATCCCTATTCGATATGAATTATACCTTGACATGATTAAAACTATTTGGATGAGTCTGTGATGACCAAAGTGGAGAGTATCTTGACATGGGTGATGGAATTTATTAATTTTTGTTCTTGGGGATCATTTTCCGTTGGGTGTGGTGGTTTTTGGAATAGGTTTATGTGGGGGTTGAAAGGGATTTTTAGGTGTATATATGGAAGAGTGTAGGCTTGTGGTTGGAGTGTTTGGTAGGTGATAGTGTTTCAAATATAAAGAGATCCTTGATAGGTATCTCAAGAGATGGGTTTTCTGACCTTTTATCTATTTCCTTATGTTTTTTTAATTATATAAGGTGGGAATAATTTGATAGGTATTTTATGTAATGGAATGGACCTTTCAGGCCATTTATTTTCAATAAATATGGCGATTAAGGTGTTTGGGGAAATTCCATAGGTGTTTGGTGGAGGAAGGGAGGAGTTTTGTGGTGTTTTGGATGAAAAGGGGTGTTTAGATGATGATGGTAGATCTTTGAGGTAGATCACTGGTGGTAGATCACTTATTTTAGATCATTAGTTGTATATCGTTGGTGGTAGATCCTAGCAACAGATCCTGGAAGTAGGTCACTAATGCTGCATCACTAGTAGTATATCACTTGTGGTAGATCACTGGCTGTATATCATTTGTGGAAGATCATTGGTGGTATATCACTAGTGGTAGATCACTGGAAGTATATCATTGGTGATAGATCGCTTTTGGTAGATCATAGGTGGTAGATCACTAAAAGTAGATAACTAATGGTAGATCAATGATAGCAGATCACTAGTGGTAGATCATCGACATTGGATCACTGAAGGTAGATCATTGGAGATAGATCACTGATGGTAGATCGTAAGTGGTATATCATTGGAGGTAGATCCTGTTTTTCCAGAATTTTATGTTTTGACCTTTTGATGTCTTTTTTGATTAAAAATGGTTTTAATGCCTTAATTAATGCAATTTAAAACTTTTTCAAAGGAGGATAATTATATCCTCTATTTATAAAAAGTACAAAGACTTTTTAATTATTATATTGTGTTAATTTGATGAGATATTCCTTTAATGGTCAATTAAAACCATATCAAATCCCACTGTTTTTTGATCTGATCATTAAAAAGAGGAGATATTTCCTTTATTATTCATGGATTACTTTCTCTTGATATAAGAGGTTCTAGATATTTTTCCCTTGGATTCAAGGATAATCTATGGTTCAACTTTCCTGTAGGTGGTTTCCTCCTATGCATGTGCCCCTAATTTTAGTGCAGAAAACTGGTGTAAAAATGATTTTTTCTAGGTATGAGATTCCTTCATTTCTCATTAGCTATAATATGAAAGAGGGGTTTATGCTTCTGTTATATTTTTTTAATATAGTATAAACTAGATAAATGAATATAATAAATCATTTTATTTGAATCAAATGGTAAGGGTAATGTTTTGCATGATTTACAGCTTTTTGATATTTTGATATTTAGTTTATCCATGTTTGTTGTATCACTAAAAATCATGTCCATTGGTAGACTATATATTTTTTTATTTTTATATATGTTATGAATCCCATGTTGTGTGATTTTTGTGAAACCCCGTGAATAAATGGTTAACCACTTATACTCAGAAAATAAATTGGTTACCCTAGGATATATGGATTGTGTGAGAATAACCCTAAAATAAAAGAAGTGGAAGTAATGGAAATCCAATAGTTAAATATGGAAAATTCTATGAGATGATGTGAATAAGTTTTGTGGAATGTGTGAATGTGTGATGTGTAGTTGTGGTGTGTGGGGATTATAGTATATGTAACTATTCTATGTGAAAATTGTAATGGAAGGTAGTCGTTATGTGGTGGTTGTGATGAGGAGGTGGTTGTGGCTGTGATAGTGGTTGTGTGGGATTTTTAATATGAGTATAATGGGTTATATTATGTTTTAATTTGATGTGTTATGATAGGTTCCCTAGTCATGATGGGATTAAATAAATTATAATGTTTAAAATGAAATGTTTTTGGATGAAAAAGGTCAAAGAATGGTTAATAATAGGTTATGTGGTTAAATGGGGATTATATAGAATGTGAATTAATGGAATGAATTGGGTGTGTAATTAAATGGGTTGGTAACAGAAATCTAGATATGGCTTGGATTAAATTGAAAAAAGTGGTTTGTGGGTATGGATTATAGTGGGGTTTTATATATTTAAATGCAGTAGTGAGAGTGGGGATTCTGTGAGATGGTTAGTTCTTATTGTGAACCCATAGGATGGAATTATGTGTGAGGAATATATATACCTTGTATATTCTAGTGATTTTTTATACACGCCCCACCCATTTTGAGCACCTGTTGTTGACAACCAAATGTTTTAGTGGCTATTTTTTTCAACAACTTGGTGGAAAAGATGGATGGATGGGTACCTTCTCTTACTCTCTCCATCTTACAAGAAATGATGACATTCCTGGAATATAATGGCTAGAAGTTAAAAGTGACACTGTCGAGGTGTGATGAGATGGACCAAGTATCTTTCGGTGAGGTTAGATGTGTTAACCCAGGTGTTTTTTGAGTGATATGATAAGATGGTTTATAGTGGGGGTTGTTCATGGTATGATGAGGACACGAGGTTGATGTACTATATGGTCATTATACCTTACCATTATGGTTATGTGATGTGATGTGATGGACTAGGTTTCTTCGGGTGATATGTGATGTGATGGTCATTTTTACATGGGGTGCTTGGCATGGTGTGATATATGGGAGAGGTGGGAGTGTCAGGACATACGTTGTTGGGGTGTGAGAGTAAAAAATTAGTTGAAAAGTAGTTTTGTTTACCCTTTATTGATATTCCTCATATTATTTTATTATAATTGGATTTATTTATTTGGTGAGCATGCTTTAGTGAGGTTTGGTATGGATAGTTGAACTTTTTAGGTGTTATTGGTTTTACTATTTTCTCATGGGTGCATTAGTATGCCTCTTTCACATAAGAATGAGAGGCTTTGGTTTTTCTATTGAGTGTATCTATATGCTTAACCTATGTATATAAAATGATTTATAGGTTTCTAGGAGGACTGTGTAGACCATGCTAGACATTACTAGATCAGATCTTGGGATAGTTTTTCATTTCACTGATTTAGCTTTTCATTTTGGAATTTTAATTTGTATAATTTTATTTGTATCATGTTTAATTTATACATGAATTGTGGGATGATTTTTGTATTTATTTTATATTATTTCATGGAGTTTCTTATGGTTTATTCATATTATCTCCTAATCCTATATTATTATATATGGTATCACCTCGCATTTCATGATATTTTTATACCCTTGGTGTTATTCTCCATCCCGAGGCCTACTAGAGTCAGAACTCAAGGGGTCATTTTTTATATCCCTTCATTGTAGTTTCTTTTGTGGTAGGGGTTCATGATAGTGAACCCCTTATATTGGGAAATGAAGTAAAAACCCACTCATCATCTCTCTTATTGCACTTGAAGAGGTTGGTAATGCTGCTCATGTATAGGGTGGAGCTGAACTAGAGGAGGAACTTCTTATGAAGATCATTCCAACCAAAAATAGATCATGGGACCAGATGGATATACCAAATAAAGGTATTTCATTCTTAAGAATGGAAGAAATAACAGAGTTTTGTAGGTTATTACTGCTTTGGAGTCTATAAAATCAGACCAAGCCATGAGGTGAAGTGGGCCAAGTGCTACAGCATATCACCCATGTCATTGAACAGGGTGAATATATGATTACAGAACTATGGGGGTGAAAAATGTGGTCCAAACATGCCAAATAAGGTTTTCCTTCAGGTGGGATCATGACTTATTGAATCTTCAAATCATCAAGATGGGAAATGAGAGTGGTTATCATGTCATCATAGTGAGGTTTTTTAGTCACCGATGCTTTAATAATTCTTTGAGATAGTGAGGTCAAACAATCATGATCTCAAGGTGGGAAGTTCTGCTACTCAAGAAGGGTAGGTGGGTCATATCTGGGTTTTTTCATGACCTCCAGCCTCTATCTTGTCTGGGTTTGTGGGGCCACCCACCTCAGCCCCAAGTTCCTATCCAAGATGGACTAGATGTTTGGTTAGATGAGGGACAAGGATCCCTCTAACATTATCTTTCTTGGGGTGTTGTTCAGTGAGGAGCTCAGGAGTGATCCACTTCTAACCCTCAAACGCTTGTAGTAAGAAAGGTATCTAGGCACCTGACTCAGTTTCTAGTGGAGATTTAAATGGTACAATAGGATCTGTGATCCCTTTTCCTATATTGAGATATTGATGGGTAGGTAGAAGTACCTCATTTGGGGGTCTTCTGTGACCCAACTTTTGTCTCTGCTGATGAGTAAAGTTTCCCATCAAGAGATATTCCTGATATTGTGTCTCCCCTCAGTGTGTGTTTTCTCCATCATGCTTTGAGTCATTGGTTCAGTTTCTTAGATCATCCAAGGGATTGATCATGAAAAAATTCATATTAGTAGTGGTCAAAGGTAAGATTTCACCATCATTAGGAAGTCCAATCTAATAGTTACATTTTTTTCTTACAAGGAGAGAGAAATGGAGGGAAATGTAATGCCATTGAACCATGATTTTCATGTGGTAAGACACATCTTTCATGATTTTATGGATTATATTTAGGCTATTGATGCAGATTTACTATAAATTTCGGTAATATCTATACGAATCCAAGCATTGAGCCACTAAAAGTGTAGTAATATTGTTCTTCCATCATTATTGATGGATATACTCAAGGTGTTACTGTATCCACTAATAGTCATATAGTGATTTTTGAGAAATTTAAATGTATCCCAGATATTTTGGATAAATAATATCTCCTGACCCTCAATGAGGAACTTCAGTATGGTAAAACACAAGGTTTCATGAAGCTAGAATACAATTGATAGCTGGTCAATGTCTAGGATTACCCATAAGTATTCCTCATATTTATTATTCATGGGGGTAAAATTCATGAACACCCCAATCTCCAATCGGCACTGGCTAAGAAACTAGAGGTGGTTGTGACACAGAACCACTCTACTGCAGAATTTCTGGTAGAGTGGGCATCACACTGGCTGACCATCTCTGTAATTTTAGAGTCTCTTCTAGTGGGGGGCATCTTCATAACCATATCCATATTTTATGGTTTATCTATGGAATCCTAATGATTCAGATGGACATCATCCCTCTATGGATTAGTAGAGTGCTCACCATAATCTAAGGGTTCCAATCCAGATATTGACATATCTCTTACATCCAAATTAGAGTTTGAGAAGAAGAAAGATAATGGTAGTAGGGATTGTTTCATAGTGATTCCATGTAGGGAGTCTAGAACATAATATTCATGAAATTACCTAAAGATATATTTAGGACCATCATATACCTTACTCTCAGGGATGATTATCTTTATTTAGTGGGATTCTATCCCTGATTATAGTGGTGGGGGAAGTGGTGCTTCTATTGAGTCATCAGCCACCTCAGACACTAAGAGTTTGATGGTGACACTATTTTTCCATCAATCCTACCTTATATAGTGTGGTAGATCATTAATCATGATCCATTTTTATTCATAATCATTCCTTCCATGTGCACCACAACCACCACCATGGGTAGGACCCACCATCTTGGTTTCTCTCCCTCCTACTATGGGACTAAATATTGGGGAAGGGGATTTATTATACATGGGGAAAACCACCATTTATATTGATGATTTTTTGGGGATGACCTTTATGGTATAATTAATCACCGTGGGGTGGACCATGATGGTTTATGGTTAAACCCACAATTTGGGTAGTCAACCCAAACATCATGTTGGGAGGCTGGGGTCTAGATCCCAATTAGGCAAGGACTTCCCCCTCCACAGTGGTTATGAGGGATGGATGAGGTTTATTGATGGGTGAAGGGGAAAATAGAGTCTATGGAGAGGCCTCTTATTAAGAAGGGTTATCAAATATACCATGGCGTCAGTTGTTATGGACTAGGGCTTATTTTGTAGGGATGGGATTCATTGGACTGTAGTCATATGGATTCAATTAGTGTTATTAGTGCGTCTAAGTGGGGTCCTCCTGGGTAGCTCCTGGGTAGTGGTTTCTATAATCATGACTTAAACATATCTTACCTCCTAATTTTAGGGGATTGAACTTTCCAAATATTCTGAGAAGAGGCTCCCAAAATGAATTGTCAATGTGACTGGGAGGGTTTCTCCCTACGCGACCCTTGGGGGTGGCAGTGGCAGTGGAATTTTCATGCTTCCAAGTCCTTTTGGGACATGTCCCTTTTTGGTATGACCCTTTAATATTCATACCAACAAATCAGGGCGTTAATGTCCCTTTTTTGGATGAGTTCGTAGGGGAAGATGGGGAGAGGTTTCCCGGTAGCTGTGGGAGTGGTGGACACCATGGATGAAATGTAGTTTTGTTGAATTTTCACACTATCAATCCTACTTCCCCCACGTTGGTTGGTGGTAGGTCATCAAAAAAATTTACAAATTGAGTCATGTTGGATACATGAAGTAAGCCATCAATATAGGTATGATAAAGACAAGGCCCAATGGTCCCAACTTTATCCATTCTTCCTATGTTGGAGGAAGGATCCACATTGGTGATGTACCAAATTTGAGATAACCAATATCTTTAATTAACCTCTAATTTAAGTAGAATAGTTAAATGTTAAATCCACCATTTTGTTTGGTGAGGCATGATGCCAAATGTTTGGACCCAGTGATGTATAAATCCGATGGGGTATAAAGTTACTGATCTACTCACTATTGAAGGAGAATAGTTTTCACTTTGGGTTCACCATTTTATTTTCTGACAATTTCCTCCAAGGAATTCATTGGTATGATAATACGATTTTCTTTTACCCACATTCCTTCTTTATAAAGTCAAGAAACCTCTACCACCATGGTTGATGATGTTGTCTCTTTGATTAGAATGAGGTGATGGGATGTTGATCCCTCCTTTCTGGATTCCTTCATGGATATCATTTCTTATTCTATCTCACCCTCATATATTTGATTCATTTTCATGAATCTCATTCCTAGGGCCATATTGAAATTTAAATCGGTAAATTTCACTATTTTTTCACAATAGGGAAGATACCTATGGTCGGAGATGATAGTAAAGTTGGATAAATATTGACATTTTTGGATATTGGGTGTGTTGGGAATATGTAAAAGTATCACTCTTTCAAAGTAGAGGGAATAATAATCTTGGGTGTGGAACCCGAGTCATCCCATATATGTTTTGACTAAAATTTTATCAGAGATATAAGGCATCTTGGGATCAATGACCAGGAAATCCCATGTACATTTCATTAGGTAGGAATTATAATATATAAGGAGATATCACAGGTTTGAAATTTTTTGGAGATAGGTTAGGGGTAGGTTTAATTTCATGTGATGATAGGTTAGTCATATGTTTAATTTATTCTAGGGATAGGTTGGTCACAACTTTAAAGTCTTATGGGGGTGTTTTATAAGAACACTTATCACATTCTAGTCTAGATAGGTTAGAATCACGTGGTGATGCTAGGGTCTAGTGGGGACCACACGTTTGGATGGTAAGATATCAAGTGTACCCCTGATGGGGGAGATGATCATGTTTTGGGGTTTTCACCTTCCATGGGGGGGATAGACCGATTTAATTGTGGTGTCAAGATATCAATATTAAACCTTGGGAGAGATCTAAACCTATGTAGTTTGTGTACACAATTTAATATTGCGTGATGATTCTGGTACGTGTAGTTTAAATTCATACAGTAAGGATTCTTGGATCATGAAATGGGTGAAAATGTGGGATAACATGGGGCTTATTCATAGAGGTTGTATTTAGGTGAGGTATCATACCATGTCATTCATACATGGGGAATCTTATGTTCATATCATAGGGTATGACTATAGTTTAATGTCATGTGGTGAGGATATTGTCTTATAATTTAATTTCATATGACCAGGATGTTAGGATATATCTTTTAAAGTATTGTAGTCCAAAAATTTTGGAGATTAATCCTAGGGAGACCATTTCCATGTAGGGGAGAAGGATACAACACTATCCCTCCTTATAAGTAATTATAAGTCATTTCCTGGGTTGATGTCACCCTTAAATCTTATGTTTCTACTGAATATCTGCTTCTCGGTGGAACATGGTGTAAAATTTTTTTTATTTTGGTAACATGTGAGGATCTTGGCATTAGGGTACCTATACTTAGGATAAATAGGTGTCATAACTATCCTATCCATGCATGAAAAAAGGGGCTCAGATGCAAGGGTTAATGATAATGTTCATGTAGATGATCAAGGTGCGGGTGAACCCAGTCGGGTTAGGGATTTGGAGATTGTTTCATGAAACTCTAAATTTGTGTGAGGATTTGGGGTCATGCGAGTCAAGGAATCTAGAACAATGAAAAATCATGGATAATGGGGGCATAGTCATGGATATCTTCTATGGTCACTTGAATCTTGGTTTTGCGCAAAGAAAACTCATCATTCGTAAAGATGCCTAGCTGTTTGGGGAAGTTTCACGAGGACAACTCAAACATTATTTGAGGAAATATAGGTCCTATGTGAGGTCAGTCATGAACTTTTTATACCTATGGGAATCCACGGGAGTCAAGAGTCATGTGATGTCATGATAGGTTGAGTTGTGCGAATGAAATCTCAACACTTCAACTTCTAGGGGTCCATCCTTGAAAATAGGGGGTGGTGCTCTATTTGTTGGAAACGTACCTATCTAGGCACCTAGTTATAGAAATTTTATCATGGAACTCAACTAATGGTTAGTTCATGACACTATATATTGTGTGCATATCATGCATTGGCCTCTAGGGAATTATCATGGAAGGTACTGGTTTGACCTTGCCTTCCTTACACAAAGTGATTTGTGAACCAAATCGATGTTAAACACTCATACATAAAGTTTCATTCCATTTTACCCTTTTTTGAATAATTTTCTAGTATCTATGAAATATGAGGTGTTTGGAACTGCCTTTCATGTTTAAGGGAGTTACGTTCCAAAAAGGAGAGTTTCACACAATGTCTCAATGTTACACACAAATAACCCTTCATCTCTAGGATGGTCCCTTGAGCTGATTTGTGCCCCCGGTTCCATAAAACTTCATGTTTGGTACAATTATACCCATTTTCAACACCAATATACATATAATCTTATATGAATAAATTTTCTATATAAATATAGAAATGTAAAAATACTCGTGCATGAGATGATGAATTAATAAGAAATGCTCCCTAAATTAATTATGGAATTTATGTGTATCAAAAACCTATTATTGTGTGTTGTTGGTCTATTTTTCATTATCCTTTTATAAATGTGTGTTTTTTAGGGGTTTGAACATTGATGATGGTGACCGGTTCAAATGTTGGATGTGTTGTGGGAAGTAGAAGTGCGGTGTTTGATATGTGATTATTGTGGTGAGTTGTTTGGGTTCTGGTTTTGACTTTGATAGGAGATGTAATGATTGTTTTTGTGGGGAGAATGGGTTATTTGGTGACATTGTTATAGTAACCTAGTAGTTATCTAGTATGAAATAATTAATGATATAATTGAAAAGTAATGGCTATTATTTGAGTAATGTTGGCAAGAAATTAATGTGTGGTAATTGAATTAATGAATCTAATATGATAAAGGGGGGATGAACCTAAAATAGATTAATAAATTAATTATTTTTTGTAATGTGGTAATCTTGAAAAATGGTTGAATTTGTAAATGAAAGAAAGGAAATTGTGGGATGTGTGTGGTTGTTTGGTGCGGTGAAGTTTCATTTAATAGAGGAAGCATGCGATAATGGTAATATGGCATTGATGGTAAGATGGTGATGTTGAAGTATTGATTTGAAAAATTTAGGTATATCTTTTGTGATGTATAAGTATATATATATATATAATTATATTTTCATTTTACTTTTATATGTATCTTACTCACATCGAGTACTATGTACTGACATCCAAATGTTTTGGGGTTTTTTTTTTGTCATATCCAGGATAGTGAGGGAGCAGATGATGGATTAGCCTCTCTTACCTTCCCTTACATTATAAGTAGTAAATTATGGCAGTACATAATTGGTGTCTAGTATCATTAGACTATGGTAAAACTAGTGATTATTCCTAATTAAGAGAAAATGTGACATGTGGTGGGGTCATGTGAGGTAAGAGAAGGGCATGAGGTTGATTTCATTCACATAATGATACCCTAATTACCAAGATATTGGGTTTTAGATGGATGTGTGATTATGAAGATGATTATGTTGTATCCATAAGTGATATGTGGACATTGATTATTGCCAACATAGGATGTTGGTCCCTAAATGAGGATAGGTTTCAAGGGTTTTATCTTGACCCAAATCAGATATAACTTGATATGTGATGATTGGAAAACATGGAAGGGATGAGAGTATAGGACATTGGACATTGTGTAATGAGAGTAGAAACTCAGTGAGGAATTAGATTAAGGTAACCTTTATCTATGTTCTCTTGATATCACTTAACTATTTTGGATGTGTTATCTTGTGAGTGAGCCATGGTGAGGTTGGGTTGGATAAATGACCTATTTAGGAGCATGTTGGTTCTAATATTTGTTCACTGGTGCATTAGTACAATCCTTTCACATTTTCAAAAGATATATTGGGTATGATCCTACTAATAATACATGTTATTCTCACCCTAAATAAATATAAATTGTTTTTAGGTTTTTAGGTAGGTTTTGAAGACTGAGTTGGACATTACTATCTTAGAGCTCATAACTATTATGGAGTTACTACTATTAGTTTTCCTTTGGTTTTATTTTAGGGAATTTTATTTTTATTGTCTGACATGAATTGTGGGATGGTTTGGTATATTTTATTTTATGTAATGGTGTTTTTTGTTGTTGTTTATATTTTTCCTTGATAATTTTAGTATATTTAAAGTAATTCCCCCCATTTCAGTGTTTTATACCCTCAGTGTTAGTCTCTAACTTGAGGTCTACTAGATGTAGGACTCAGGGGTTCAATACTTATCTTCAATATCATCCTAGGAGGGGTAACATGGGGGGTCATTATAGAGTGTTATAATAGGTTTTGGTTGAGATATTGAATGGATTTTGGAGTTAGTAACTTTTTAGGATATTATTGGTTGGTAAGGAAAATATGTTAGTTTGACTTAGTGAGTAATGTAGTAAGGGACACCAGCTAATACGTAGACATTTATGGCCCACTGTGATCTAATTCAAATACATTAATCTTACTAAAAACTTTAGTGATAACATGCTGATTATAGGGTAGAGACCTATGATATGTACACACATCATTATTTTTTTTGTGATTATGATTGAATGGGGTGTTTTCATGAATAAAAATGAATTTAACTAAATGAATCTAAATGAATTCCATAATATTGGGTTTTGGGATTTATCTTGGGTGGGTAATGTATGTTATAACGTCATGTAAATGATGAATGGAAATCTTAAAAATTTGTGATGTATACTTCGGTGAGTTTTTGGTAATTTCTAATTTGTTAACAAACATGGAGGATCCATAAAATTAAAAAAAGTAAATTATTTCAATCCCATGATTTATGAAAGATATTATATGTTGATTTAGACACTCTAGTTTTAAAGTTTTTATGTGCTATTGAATTTATTGTCTATAACATACTTTTTATAATAATCTAAGTAAGTTAAAATATTTAGTATGAATGGTTTACTTTTTTTACACCATAATTACTGTGTTTCTCAATAAGTGACATGTTTTTTTAAAAATGATTATAATGGTTTTAAGAGTTATATTTTAACTAGTTTAGAGTTTTATATAAAAAAATTAGTCTTGTGATTCAAAGTATTTTTTTTGAGTTTTGTTAAAAAAATTGAATGATTATTTAAAATTTACTCTCCTAAATGTTTTTAGTTATTTATATAGTTTTAAATTCCTGGGTTTTAGGGAAGAAATTGTAGGTGTTAAAAGTTTATGGTTTTATTTATGGCCTCTTTAAACATTATTTAAGCAGTTAAAGTTTTATAGGGTTCATTTCTTCTTCTTTTGGGGTGAATGAATCATTCTCATAATTATATTTATGATTGGAATTATGAATATTATTAAAGTATTTATTTATACAATAGTGTGTTAATATGATGTAGTCTACATAATGGTAATATATTCATCTTAAACCAATTCATACTAGTTGAGACATTATTTCTTACAGAACATGGAATGATGTGATTTTTAGTTTCCTTTTATAAAATGCCATGTTAGTTTTAAAATAATTAAATTTAAGGAATTATAGGAATTGGAAATGTTATTACAAACTAGTATGAGTTGTATGTTAATATATTTTCATTAATAGGGAAGTGTTATCTAAAAGATCATAAATTATTGGAAAATATTTTCTAAGATCATTTTTTATAAATAAAATTCTCATTTGATGTTATATTTTTAATTTTTAAAGGTGGTATTTAAACACCATGCTCTAGGTTTTTACATTTCTTAATGTAAAATATCATCCCATGAGATAATATAAATTTATTAAACCAAATGATAATAATATGGATTTCAATACTTTGTTAAAGCCTTGTTGTATTATTCCCATGACTTTTATAACATGTTTATAAATATAACAAGATAATTTATTTTTGTAACATTCCCCAATCTAGAACTCTCTCACATGGCCAGAAAGGGTTAGTTATGAGACCTCAATCATGCCTCCCCATACTCCAAATGCTACTGACTAGTATCAGGGGTGTGAAATGTATAGTGGGGAGACTATAACCCATGGTATGAATTTTCATAGAAGTAGTAAAAAATCCTAATAAAATTGAAACAATCAATGTAAAGACATAGAATAATACAACTATAAAGGACAACTAAATAATACAATAAATAATAAAAGAATAATGTAATGACATGATGGAATGTAACTAAATGTAAAGCTATAAAAATAAAATAAAAATAATAGTAGACTCAAATAAAATAATCAAATTCATGAGTCCCAAACCCCACGTCAGTCCTATCTCCAAACTCTAGAACATCCAAAAAAATAAATCAATAGCAAGGTACTTTTCCCTTTTCCAAACCTGCATCTATGAAATCTACTCAGGTACAAAACGATGTCCCGAATAGGGTGTAATTATAACTCAGTAAGTTTACACCACAATGTCTAAACTAAATGAGTATAATAATAAGTTTATGAAATAAAGAAATAAACACATGTATTAATTTATTCGATAATTTAAAAAGTACAATAACAACCTACTTCAGCTCCATTCTAAAATATCTATGAGCATGTATTACAACCATTCCAACCACAAACATATAACCATGGTATTGCCATAAAAATCTGAGTCAAACCCCTATAATCATTACAACATCTAGGATAAAACCCTATAAGCATAACAACATGGAACTGGGAATAACTCACTCTATATAAGCATTAAATAATGGGATGAGGATAAGCCCTCTCAATATTATCATTAAAACATATAAGTGTGAAATTTCCTGTGCCTAGCCCGATATATAAGCATTATAACATGGAACACAATCCCTTTTATACAGTATGAATATCACAATTATCAGTGGTTAATTATGAGAATTATTAGTCTTTATTCATACGCCACATATAATTAATTCACAATTGATTAAAAATTATATCAATAAGAAATAAGCCGCAATTTATTGATTCTATAACAAGAAATCACCCTAGGTCACATGTCATGCTAAACATACTTTAAGCTATTTTCCAATTCAATTATAATCATGGTTCTCTCACCCCATTGGTAGAAATGGGATAGTTAAAAATCCATTTGAAACCAAAGGACATGAAGGAATAATTTAAATTATTTATTTTATTAATTTATGCACACAAAATGATGAAGCACTCACAATAATACATAAGCTTGGAAATTATCAAACTATAAGGTTAAGATTTAGACCCCAACCTTTAACTAATGATCCAACAATGATTCCAAAACTTAACAACCATGAGGAAGAAGGTGTATATGATTACAAATAGTTTCCTAGATAAAAACTAATCAAGATCAAAACCAACACTAAAATCAGTCAAATAATTTCATCACAATGGTTAGAGAAGAGGGAAGAGAAGGAAGAAACCAGTCATGAACCAACCTGGAGCGCCAACCAACCCGACACCTGACCCAATCTAGGGCATGGCCTGAACGGGTTTCCTGATACCCATGGGATGAAAAATAGTGCTTGGGTATCAAATAAAAAATTACGAGAATGATTTCTCCAATTCCATAAACATAAAAAACCCAGAATATTGAACATCACAAGGATGTATAATCATAACCAACATAGTACAACAATTTTTAGATTCAAGGTTTACAACATTAAAAAATATTCAAAAAGGAATAAAAAAATGGAATAATGAAACTATCCCAAAAACCTATATACAACAATATGAGAATCATCCTAATCCACCACCACCAACACCTATAATATAGGACCAATAGAAACCTAGACCACCATCACAATACATCTTTCCCGCACTTGATTCAAACATAACCATGTTTATATACACCCAAAGGTGTATGTGGGGTGTGATCTAAATCCCAATAGGATGCCACCCAATAAAATATATTCCATTCCAAAACATTATAAGAAAAATTAACATGAATTTTTATTTAAAGAAAATATAGGGACATTTTTATAGAAAACATTTTAAAGATTATTTTTAAAATAAAAAATAATTTTCTTTTAAATAACAAAAAAATTTATTTTATGACCATGGTATGTACAATATCAAAAAACAGAACTAAGTTATGAGAAAACCCCCTAGGCACTAGCTAAAATGGAACAATAGGATCCCCATATCTTGGTGAAACATGGTATAGAATCTATAACCCATAATTTTCTCATGCATGATCCACTACAGGGAAACACTTCCCAAGGTCTATTGGTATCCAATCATCAATATAATTTTCTTAGTTTTGTAATCATAAATCCTACTATATGAATTTGGGTCAAGCCACTTTTGAGTCAACTAGCGTACTAGTCCTAGTCCGCCCACCTAGATACCTAGGTTTTCCCTTTGTGGTAAATTCCCATTTATCTTGTCATATAAATATGTCACCACATTCACATGCACACACACAAGAAATGTGAATACCGAATTAAAACCATCATTTATCACAAAAAAAACTCTTTTAAATTCCCATACACACCAAATATACTTTAAAACATGTTTCGCACCACATGCACAATTGATTTAGCCAATTGCACAATTTATAAAATACATTTAAGAAACAAAAAAATGGACCATACTTGAAGTAAAACCAATTTACTTTATAAAAATCATTTTAAAACCATACACACCTCAAAATTATTTTAAAATATGTTTGTATCTCTTACAAATTTGATCAAACAACTTTATGGAGAAAAACAAGCAAGAACACATGAAGCGCACATGAATCTTTACCCATTACCTTTAAAAAATCACCTTTCAACACAAAATAACCTTGAATAATTTTTAAAAAACATTTTATACCTCATAAAAAATATATAAGACACAACAAATAATCAATGAAAGAATATAAAACTCACCAAATAATGTTTAAGCATCGAACAACCTACCTCAAGTGTAGAAACTTCTGAAATTTAGTGCTAAAAACCAACCTCAACTTAAGAGAACCCTATAAAGGAAATATTGAACCAAAAAAATCAATATTAATCCATTAAGAACAAGATCCAAACCTAAATAGTTCACCCCATATGCTGGAAAAGTGAAACCCCAATAAAGAATAAGAGAAACCCTAGAAAGCAGCCTGAAATTAAGAAATAATGGACTAACATAGAGAATATTGGAGAAACCACACCAAAATAACCTAAAAAATAGAGGTAAAAGGGATAAAGGAATAGTTTTGGATGCACCCAGTGCCAGAAATACCAACTGGAGAAGAAAATACATGATTTGGGATTAAATCCTAAGAGGAAAAAACCATCATTTCTAATTTTTTAATGACCTGGACATGGCGCACGGTTTTCCCAGACAGTTTTCCAAACAGTGAAAAAAATGGGCAACCCTCACTATCCAAGAAGGAAAATAACCATGGTTTTCCTACATATCCTAAACACCAGTCCCAATAGTGTGGTTCACCTCTGTCTAAAAATTCCACTTAGTTGTATAGTTTCCTATGTAAGGGTGCATAGTTTTATAAACCATGCGTCAACCATGAGCCACATGTTGTTAACCCAAAACTCAAATTTTCACAAAAAATACTAGAAAAAATAAAGGATAATCATAGGATAAATAATAAATAGAATAATACCTCAAAATATAATCACATGTGTGACAATTATCTGCAACATGAAAACTTTACTCCCTGAGAAATTCAACCTGAATCTTGATCAGAGAATAAAAATAGGTAATCTGCCTCAACCCAAGAATTTCATTCACAAATATCATTCTCATAATTCCCATGACACTAAAAAAAATTGATCAATGGAATATACTTCCCATGAAGCAATTTCTCTTGGGAATCTATAATTCATATTGGCCTCTCAAATATAGAAAAATCGGGCTCCAAATCCAACTCTTCACAATTCAACACATGACGCGGATCTGGGTGATACCTTTTCATATATGAGTTATAGAACACATATTTAATTTACATCAACTAAGAAGGAAAATATAACATATATGACACCTTAACAATCCACTAAATAATCTCATAATGTCTAAAATACCTCAGCATTAGCTTTCCTTTCTTACCCAAACGGTGATGACCCAAGTGAGGTGACACCTTTAAGAACACCCGGTCAGCCATATAAAACTCCAATTTTCAAGGAATATTATTAGAATAAGAATTACGATGAATATGAGATATTAATAGCTACTACCTAATTAGATTTACCTTCTCATATGTCTCTTTCACAAGGCTCGGTCCCAACAATGAGGTCTCACCCACCTCAGCCCAAAACAGAGGAGACCGACACAATCGTCCATAAAGTGCCTAAAATGGATCCATTCAGATCAAGGATTTTTATAATATATTATATAAAAAATAAACCAATCCCAAATGGATATCCCATGAACCTTTGAAATCCTACACACATTCCCGAGCATTTCTTCCAAAATCTGATTCGCCCGCTTTGTCTGGCAATATGTTTAAGGATGGTATGTTGTGCTCAACTTGACTTACAACACCTTTAACTTATTATGGCCTTCCCAAAATCATGATGTAAAATGGGAGTCCCAATTAAGGACAATTTTTTATGGAACACTATAAATCCTAAAAACCTCTTTGATATACAACTATCCCAACTCATCCACCTTAGCTGAATCTATAATTGAAATGAAATGAGAATATTTGGTCATATGATCAATCAATACCCAAATAGTGTTCCTACATTGAGGTGTATGAGGTAAACCAAAAATGAAATCCATCTCGATATCATCCCACTTCTAGGAAGGAATAGGTAGTGGCTGGAGAAAACCAAAGGGTATTTTGTGCTCTTTATTTAATTGTTTACATGTATAACACCACAATAAAAAGTTAGCTATATCCCACCTCATAAATGGACACACAAACTATCAATGTATATCATAAAACATCCTGGTGGAACTAGAATGAATTACCCACTATGATTTTTGGCTCTCATGCATCCCCACCTTCCTCAGAGACAATGGCACCATGAAGAAAACCTTAAGAAAAAAAACCACTTTCTGGAGAAAATGACCAATCATAAGACATATCCCCACCGTGAATAAATTTCATAGACTGGTGAAAAAGTTCATCACTAATCTACTCTCACTTAATAAAATCTATGAGAGAAGGGTTCAATTGAACATTTTCTCAGAATTCACCTTCACTATGCTCCCTTGTTTCCAAGTGTATCTAAGCAAAAAATCCTCATCAAATTCCACTCATCACTTGACTCTTTCAATGCCTAAACTAGAACTTTTATACTCAATGCTTCCACCACAACACTTGATTCTCCTTAGGTATACACTATTTCAAAATAAAACCCCTGAAGGTACTCAAACCAAAGACACTACCTTAGATTTGTATCCTTCTGGGAGAAAATTTAGGCTAATATTTTATGATCAGAATAAACCACAAATTTCTCACCACAAATATAATGGTGCCACATCTCAAACGCATGCCTCAATAATGGTAATTATAGGTCATGGTTTGGGTGATTCTTTTCATGTAGCTGAAGTTGGCGAGAACCATAATCCACCACGTGGTAACCCTGCATCAGTATACACACAAAACCCATACTGGAGGAATCACAATAGACCACATAACCCTTTAAATCTTCAGATAAGATCGAAATAGTAGTATTAGTAAACTACTGATTAAGATCCTTAAAGGACACATGGAATTTTGGGCTCCATTCAAACTTCACCCCCTTCCAGGTGAGCGCTATCATGGACAATACAAGATGAGATAAATCTCAAACAAACTGCCTGTAATATCTAGCTATGCCTAAGAATCTCTTGATTTCAAACAAATTCTTCATTCATTCCCATGAAATCACCGCATTGATCTTTTCAAGGTCCACTGAAACCCCATACTTCAAGATTACATGGCCCAGAAACTTCACCTCTGTTATCTATAAGGTTCACTTTGAAAACTCGGCATAGATATGATGATCCCAAATAATTCCCAACACAATACTCAAATGATACTCATGATCCTCCTTGATTCCAAAATAGACTAGGATGTCATCCATGAACACCACAACAAAGGATTCAAGATACTAGTGGAACTCCCTATTCATAAGTGCCATAAAGGCCACTAGATAATTTTTCAAACCAAAAGGCATGAAAAAATTCTCAAAGTGGTTTGACCAAATTCATAAGGATTTTTTATAAAATCCACCTCTCTAACCTTGACTTGGTGATAAATATAACACAAGTCAAATTTTGAGAATCATATTGCCCCTTAAGCTGATAGAAAAAGCTCAGCTATACATGAAAAAGAGTAATTTTTCTTGAAGGTCACCTTATTTAGATTCCGATAATCATCGCATGACTAAAGAGATTGATCGACCTTCTTTTCAAGTAGAACTGGGGATTCCAAATGATTGGGGATCATGTGAATGAATCCTTAGGATTCTAAATCATCCAACCATACCCTTAATTCCCTAAACTCGGTGGGAGCCTTACAGTATGAGGGAAAAGATATTGGTTGTGTCCCCAGTGCCAAATAAGTTGAAAACTCAACATACCTCTCTAGAGGAAAACCTAAAAATTACTCTGGAAAAGCATATTGAAACTTTTCCACCATATGTGGTAATCCACCCTTAGTAGGACCACCATCGTCCTCCAATGTGAGTGTTGATAATTGTAAAAATATATTTCCCAATTCCATAAGTAGCGGTCCAACATGACCCTACCAGGGATCTCATTGACCATTAAAACCCAATGCACTTCCATCAGGTTCCAAAAATCTCACTCAACCCCTATAACAATCGATGTGTTCCAAACAGTGCATCATCCAATCGATAATGAGGATTATGTTAAAGAGGTGTATTACCAAAATAAGAAAATATCCTTCCAAATCAACCCCTGACATGGTGAGTGCACAATATGGACACCTGAAACCCTTATATCACTTCTTATAAATATTTTTTACAAAATCCATTGCATACAACAAAAGATTAGTTGGAAACTTTAACATAACGATCGAGTGGGTGGAAATAAAAGAAACTGAAGCACCAGTGTCAAACAAAATCATAGCTAAGGATGATGCAATAAAAATAATACCACAAATTGTCATAGGTCTGACATCTAATCTTGTTGGTGGATATTCCACAACATGAAGATGTTTCTTCTCAGCTTGAACCTAATAATGAGAACTAGCATTTGGTTCTTCCCTGAACTAACTATATCTATAAGATGATCCATCCCTACCTCCACGAACACCGAACTGAGAACCCATTGACTTGGATTATTTTGATAGGGATGACATCACCCTAGAATTCAATAATACTACACTACTCTGGTATGGGTGTTCCACTTTTAAAAAATGTTGCAAGTGTCCCATGGCTCCAAATTGGTGACAATGTCTGAGAGAAGATGTTCATGTAGGACGAATGTGCCCTGCCTTCCCCCAACAATGGAAAAAAACCAACCCAACATCAGAATCCATAGATGAAGACAACCAAGAACGATGGTATAAACTTCTACCTCTCTTCTTCCCCTACCCATCCCGCTTCCTCTTTTCCTCAGAAGGCATGCCACTTCCCACAACTGAAACTGATCCATAGAAATCATGCTGGTTACTACGATCAATATCTACCATGATGGCATGATCAACCACCTTAGTAAAAGTCTTCATCTTAAAAAAGAAGACCTAAGATATGATTTCTAGACACAACCCCCTCTTGAACCTCTAAGCACTCATTTTATTATTGGAAATGATCTTGGGTGAATACCAAACTATCTCATCAAAGTGATTAAAATATTAAATCATAGACCAGTCACCCTGGATCAGCTCCATAAACTCATGTTATCAAGAATAGTCCAAGGCCTTGGGACAATACTTATTTTTGAAAATTAACTTGATGTATTTCCAACCCATCTGCTTAGGTTTTCCATCTTGCACCACTGAGTACCAACACTTCTAATCGGGGCCTTCCAACATGAATGGGGCACATTTAACCCTGGAATCCTCTAGTGTATCAAGGAACTCTAGCATCCAACCTATCTTCTCAATCCACTCCTCTATTTCATGATATTTCATGATACCTTGGAAAGAAGGAGGCTTGTTCTTGAGAAACACTTGATATTTTTCCTTCCTGAGACCCATTTCAACCTCTCTAACCAGAGAAGGACTAGAACACACTCCCTATCTCAAAGCCTAGATATCCTAAACCACAATTTCCATTAGTCTCTTATCAATTGGTGAGGTAGAATTCTCTATAACCTCTTTTCACAGCTACACATGACTTCTCCATGGAAGAATTTTACTACAAAAGAAATATCCAAAAGGAAAACCATCAATAGAACCATCAACACGTATTCTAGAGATTTTTAGCAAAACAATAATTCTCTAACACTTCCACAAATCAATAAATTATAAAATTCAATAATAATAATAAGAAAAAATATCCAAAAAAACCAATTCACCCCCACCTAGTGTCCATATACAATCTTTAGCCTGTACATCTCACGTAGAATAGAAGTCAACCAGAATCTCAATATCCCATGACAACTCGAGTCCTGTCATGAGGTGTGTTGGACATGCACCCCACTTGAAATCAAAACCTCAAGCCCTAATAATCCTAGCTCTGGTCTATCTAGAATCATCCCAAATTACTTGACTTAGAAGATTGTAACCTTCTATGATACCATTTTTTATGATCCAATCCAGAGTGACAACCAAATCAACACCCGACCTGGTCTATGGCATAGACCAAAGGGCATTCTTGATCCCCACGGGATGGAAACTAGTGCCAGGGTATTAAAAAAACATTATGGGAATTATTTCACCCATTACATAAACATAAACAACCAAAAATATTAAAAATAAAAGGATGAATAATCATAACCAACATAGTGAAAAAAAAATTAGATTCAAGGTTTACAACATAAAAAAAACTCAAAAGGACTACAAAAAAAAGGGAATAATGACATTATCCAAAACCTCCATACAATAAGTGGATCATCATCCTACAACCACCACCAACACCCATAAGATATGACCCCTAGAAACCCAAGCCACCATCATGATACATCTTTATATTACATGATTCAAACATAACCAATTCTACATGCACCCAAAGGTGTGTGCAGGGTGTCAGCCAAAGGCTAGTAGGATGCCACAAAAAAACGAAATTCCATGATAAAACATTATAAGACAAATTAACATGTTGTTTTATAAAAATAAAAGATAGGGACATTGTTATAGAAAACATTTTAAAGGAAAACATTTTCAAAGAAAACATTATTTTCTTTAAAATAACCAAAAAGTGTACTGCATGAAGACAATAATTATGATATCAAAAAATATAACTATGTCATGGGAAACCCCATAGGCACTATCTAAAATGGGACACTAGGAACCTCGTATCTTGGTGAAACATGGTATAGATACCCTAACCCACAATGTTCTCATACACGATACACTAGATGGGAATGAATCCTAATGTCTAGTGGTTTCCAATCATCAACATGATTTAGTTAATGTTTTAATCATCAATCCTACTAGATGAATCCTGGAAAAGTCACTTTTGAGTCAACTAGAATAATAGTCCTAGTCCACCCACTTAGATACCCATGTTTCCACTTTGTTCTCAATTCCCATTTATATGTCACCACATTCACATGCCCAGACACAAGCAATGTGAATACACAATTAAAACCACCATTTTTCAAAGTCAAAAACTCTTTAAATTTCACACACACACACAAAAAAAATCTGATTTAAAAACTTTTTTTTCACTAAATACATAATTGATTAAGCCACTTTCACAATTTGTAAAAAAAATTAAAGAAACATAACAAGAGAGACCACTTTAAATTAAACAAGTTTCCCTTAGAAACCCCACTTTAAATCCATACACACCTAAAAATCATTTTAAAATATGTTTTCCACCACTTACACACTTTATCAAACACCTTTAAGGAGAAAAAACAAAAAGCACACATGAATCACACATAAATCTTAACCCATTCCCCTTAAAAAAATCACCTTTAAACACAAACTCACCTTGAATCATTTTTAAAACACATTTCACACCTCATATGTAATAAATAAGACACATACAAAAAGTAAAGAAAGCATATTAAACTCACCAAATAATGTTTAAGCATGTAACCACGTACCATAAGTGTAGAAATATTTAAAAATTGGTACTAAACCACAACAAAACCTCAAGAGAATCATATAAAGGAAATGTTTTACCAAAAACATCAAGATTTACCCCTTAGGAACAATATGAAATCCTAAATAGGTCACTTCATCCATTGTAAAAGTGAAACCCCAAGAAACAACAAGAGAAACCCTAGAAAGGAGGAATAAATCAAGAAATGAGGGACTTACTTGGAGAATCTTGGAAAAAATGCATCAAAATATCATATAAAATGGAAGTTCAAGGGATAAAGGAGGAGGTTTAGAGGCACCTTGGGATAGAAATCCTGAGTGTGGAAGAAAATGGGTTATTTGGTGTTAATTACCAAGAATAAAGAACCATCATTTCTATATTTTTAATAACCTCAACATGGAGCACAGTTTTCCAAATTGTGCCGAAACCATGCACCCATTAATGTATAAGAGGAACAAGACACATGTTTTTTCTGCATAGCCTACAAACTGTGCACCAACCGCCTGGTTTACCCATGTCAAAAAATGATACTTGTCAGCATGATTTCCTAGACAATGGGGCACAGTTTTCCAAACTGTACGCCAACCTTGCCCCACCAGATATTAACAAAAACTCTAATTTTCACAAAAAACCCCCTAAAAACTCAAGGATAAACATATTATTAATAATAAATAGTATAATACCTCAAAATAAAATCATGGGTGTGAAACAAAACTAACCATGAAGTTTTACCAGGGATCTCTCACACAAACGGGGCGTCCAGAAGGGAATTTGACACCCCAGAATAGCCTAGAAAATTCTTATAGTTGAGAGGAGAAGACATACAACCAAAAAAATGAAAATTCTTTCACATAAAATGTTTAAAAAATAGATCGGTCATTTACATGGAATGTAATGTCATTACAAGTCATGTAAATGTATTTAATGGAATACGTCAAAAAACCCATCACCTCAGATTTATTTTATTAAAACCCTCAAACATGTACATAACGTGGAATCCATTTACATGGTGGGTAAATGTTCTACAATTGTTTTTTCATCCCATTTTCCTTTTAAACAAATATAACCTATTTTAAAGTTTCTTAACTCACTAAGAACCCATGAAACTCTTAACCTATTTATACCCAGACTCTATTAATTCAAACAAGCATACATCCACACACATTAAGACTTTTATCCAACAAATATCTCATCATGGATACTATTTGATCATTCTAAAGTATCATTTCTATAATGTCAAGACCTGAAAATCCACCCGAACAGTGCTATTGGGTCAGGTGTCACTAACCTTAGTCGCACCTCCCTAAACGCCAAAGGATGCTGACAAGAAGCGAGGGTATAAACAGGTATAGTGGGGAGGATATACCCTATGGTAAAAGATAAAAACATTTGTTTGAGTATAATAATATATAACATGCGATGGAAAAAATGAATTATTAGACTCAAACCAGACCCATAGAGAGGAAGAACAACAATATCATATAAATAGAAAAAAATGATTAATAGAGTGAAGTATCGAAAGGTAAACAGAAAAGCATACTAACCACCACTTGAAACCACAACTAAAACAAAAAGTAATGCATCCATAGCAGGTCGTACATGTCAATATAAAAATATGCACCCATGGATAACCATAGTAGCTACATATAATAATAAGCATACTGACACAGGAATGAAAGCTAAAAAAAGTAAAAATATAGCTAGAAATTACTTCAAGGTACATAACAATATTTATTCCAAATAGTACTACGATCTGGTTCCTAAGATTGATCCCTTAACTATACATAAAACTATAAAGTCTACATGCATCCTAAAGGCCCCGTTTAGGGTGTGAGATAAATCTAAATTGGATACCATCCAATGGTGCATACCTAGTATAAGTGTTTAAGCAGACAATAACACTAAGAAAGGTAAATATTTCAATGCAATAATAAATACCACCTCCACTAGTGTTCAGTAGTCACCAGAGAGAATCACCTGCTTCGGCCAATGACGAAATCTCAGAAGCAAGGAGATTCCTTGGACCATGGCCTAAGATACTCATGTAGTCACAAAGTCCCAGTGAACCCTTACGTTCCCCCTCAATCACATATCCTGACACCATATGCCTCCTAAAACTGCCTATCTCAAAGTACCGATATCCTAAAGGCCCACCAATCAATAGTATCTCAGTGCCAAGTACCCCTACTTGTAAGCTCACGTTATACCATGGCATGACAACCAGAGGAACAATGATGTTTTTCCTAAAATAAATATCTGGGCTCACGACCTCAATCATGATGGGCCTTATCCCCCAACCTGATAGCATCATTGCTATCAACTGAAGGCTCCTTACCTTCCACTAGCTTTCTATGGAAATACCAACCAAACCAAAAATACCTAAACTGAATCTATCAGGGCCTCTACCCACATGAATGGTTAAAACCCCCTCATCATAAATTCTACCTGTGTGTACATGATTCAATTAGAACTTTGGGCATTACGAGTGAGCAGAAATCACTAAATAAAGAACCTAATCAACAACATATATGGAACCTTGTAACCCTAGGACCATATCACTCAAATCCGATGGCCATTCCATCCAAGTATCATGGGACATGCCCAACCTGACAGTCACATTGTTGCAAACTGACATCCATGATGCCCAATACCATGGTCAAAACCACCCAAGAAAACCCGAGATAAGTCCAACCTATGATCAGCACCACTCAATTCTGATGGACATTCCATCCCAACCTCAGTTCATTCCTTTCACAACCCCAAGGGTCACATCATATGTAATATCAACCATTACATAAACATAAAACACATTTAATCACTTTAAACAAGTAATTCAATTTAAGAAGACTGAATTACAATAGATAACATCTATAACATAGTAGCACTGAGGTCTTGAATGCCTCTAAATATCATAATCAAGCTTTAAAAATTAAAACTAAATAGTTTAAATCAAACCAAAACAATTATAACCATTTTTGCACCCCATCAAAAATGTCCCATAGAGTGATGAACTCTAACCCAACCTTGCTCGTATAATCAAGGTAAGGGAATGGCCAAATGCATCCCATAGGTCCAACAATCAATTCAATATGCAAGAACAATTATAATGGGGTATCTCTCAAAATAACCAAAGATGCGCCAAAGGCCACACCACCCAAAAGTATGGAAAAACACAAAACAAGGTATGTGCCACCTACCTCATACACGTATGACACTCCTTTCCCAACATCAACCACTAATTCATCCTAGAATGGGGTAGATATATAAAACGACCAAAAAATATCAACCCTCTATAACTTGGTTAAGATAATAAATCACAAAAAAAACTCAAGGGGAATCTAGAGCTTACCTATTTGGTTCCAATGGATTATAAGATGTACAAATTAGGGTTTAGATGAAGGATTGGGTGAAAAAACGAGTCTCGGTCGACTGGTTTGTGAACCTGGGTGATCCCTACTGCATCTCTACCATAAAATGAAGCCGCTAGTCATTTTAACCAAAAATTAGGAAGTACACAGTGTGTAATTAAAAATTCACACCATGTATATAGTCAAGTTTCCCATTTTAGATGACTTACTTTTCAAGTCATTAAAAAGTCCCATTGAAATGACTACATGGTGTGTGTTGGGAAGTATACAACATGTACTTGGTAAAACCTCTCTTCCTTTCTAACATCCCTACATTCCATTTATTTTCATCACACACGGCCGCACTATACGATGTGTACTTAGGATTACATGGTGTGTACTTAGGATTACACAGTGTGTAACCTTAATTCATGTCATGTAACAGTTTTGTAGTTAGTACTTGTCATGTATCCCCATTTTTCTTATGTAAAACCCAAAAAAGAAACTCATACCTCAAAGGAATAATCAGATTCTTACAAACCTTCCCTCTTAAAGAAATCCATCCCATAATTTCCCTTCTAAGGGTTGTGAAGAAACATTCCAAAATAACTCTGGCCCAAATATCAAATCAAATAAAGTTCCATTGACCTATTTCTAGATCCATGGTCCTCATGTGATGCTCTATAACCCATACACCTCATCAGGCACTCCTATTTCACTTCCGACACCCAATCATATCCCACACCACATATGTGTTCGACTCAATCCCATGACACCCATGGTACAATGAGGTCCCACATCCCATGGATGCTAAAAACAACTTTGTGCCTTGCAAATCAATCAAAACTGCATACTTGATGCACTAATGTGCAAGGAACCTCAAGTAACCCACATCCCTCAGATGCCCTGATGCCTAATCACCTCAAAACATGCATCCCACGATGCTCCTAATTCCAAGAATCTAATATATATATAATCTCGTACACGAGATGGTTCCAACCCAATGACTAGTGTCTGGTTGGTCCATATAAATCATGTGCACCTCATGCAATCCAAATGGGCATGCCTCAATAGGCCATGCCAAAGCAAAGAAAAAATAACTACAGCCACACCAGCAGCGTACCTCTAATCATTATTGGCTCACCAGCTAGCTCAGGTCCTAGGAGATTCACGACATGCACCTAGCTTGACACATGGCTACCTGAAACCTAGCCTCCCTGTGGTGATTCACCATTCACTAGCCATTGACCACACAGCTAGGTCCCACTATCTCTGCCACATCCCCCATGTGAAGCTGAACCTTGGCTACCCTAACTTGGTACTCATCCTAATCCAAATCCAGATGCCACTTTCTGCCATGGTTTCTACCTGCCGACTGTCTGAGAAGGCCGCCTGCAAAATCTCTCAAGATGACCAACCTATCCACATGCTCGACAGTCTTTTGGAGTCTTATCAAATTAAGTACGAGCACGACCTAGATGCCCACACTGAAGAAAAACAACTAATGAACTTCCATGAGGTAGTCTAACTGAGTCATTTTCCTGGCTGCCCTACTAGAACTCATCACTACCTCATTTCTTTCCATTTGAAACATCACCTGAAGCCACCTCCCAACCCAAGTGAGACCTGTCCATTTGGTTTCCCTCGGTTATGAGAACCTGATTCACTGCCTCTGAGAACAAGGCCATCCTAAATATGTTTACCTGTACCCGGATGGTGAGTCATAATCTATCTTTGAATCACCTCACCCTCATGGTGTCATCAATTACCATACCTGGTGTAAAGTGAGAAATATAAGTGAAAGTAGTTGCATAGTCCATGATGGACATGTAACCCTACTGAATTCTCAAGAACTCCCAAGCTCTCTCCTCCCTCAGTGTCTTTGGGAAAAAGTGCTCAATGAACATATCCTCAAATTCCTTCTAGGACAGTCCCTCATGTTTGTGAGCCCGAACCTACACATCTCACCAGCACGTCACCGGTCCTTAGATCATATAAGTTGTCAGCTTGACCCTCCACCGTAGAGGCGTCTCGAGCTACTCAAAGATCATATATATGCTCTCTATTTAGTTCTCAGCTACCTGTGGACCACCCTCACCCTAAAAAAGAGGCGGATTCTATAATTGAAACACCCAAGTAAGATACGCCATATAGGGCTCTGTTCCCTGAGCATCTATGTTGATCCCATGTAAGACACGTACCAGGATAGTACAAAGATTCTCATGGATCCATGTCTCGAACGCTGTCAAACCCGGTAGTTGTCCTGCCTGCACTAAATCCTGAACCTGTACTTACAGCTCATGCTTTACCTGACCCTCAGGGGTCTTAACCTGATCATGCTCCTATGAAAATGTACCATCACCCGCCTGATGCTTCATATGAGCCATCAAAGAGGAACCCGCAGAATACCATTAATGGTCAAACAACCCACATATATAACAATATATATAATATAGATAGTGAAAGTAGTAAAGATGAAAATCATAAAAAATAATCTTACTCTCCCACATCACAACCATTCTCCATGTCATCCTGGACTCATGGCCTCCTTACCCGGCCTCAACAGATCCATGTATCACAAAATCCTTGGGACATACCCATCCTGAAAACTGCCATTGCCTCAATCTGATGATCGAGTCACCCAATCCTGGTGATCAAAATCCCCTCAACCATAGTACCCACCTTCTCCTATAAGAGTCAGTTCCAAGTTCCCTGTGAGATGAAATTTTACATAAATTTAAATCATGGAATATCACATTGCAAAAAACAATTAATTCTATCAAGTTTTTAACATTTTTTCACAAGGAAATATACATATATCACATGGTATTATCACTTCACAAATCATACATACATATATGAAATTGAAATAACCTAAAAATGTGAATTTGAAAATCTAAACAACCACTCCTTTACTTACCAGGATAAGGTCCAATTCTAACTTACCACACCAGGTCAAGGGCTACAAATTACAATTAATAATCTTTTTAATCCAAGTGACCGACCAAGGTAGAAATCATATAGACTGTAATCTAAGAAAAAGAAAAATATAAATTCCCTCCCAAGGTAACATGGTCCATCCCTTATACCTGGGGTTGCAGGTACCCATGAACAAGCTAGAAACCCAGTTCCAATCACAACCTATCTCTAGTCAACCATATCCCAAATAGTAAGACCATTAGAAAAGAAAGGCAGTCTCGATCTCATTAGTATCTAGAAAAACAATGCTATAAAATCCTAGTCAAGAACCTCCTATAATACATCTTTTTAATGTCCCAGACATGAACAACCACCAAAACAGTGCTATTGGGTCAGGTTTCACTGACCTTAGGTGTACATCCCCAAACACCAAAGGCTTCCAATTAGTAGCAATGGTTTAAACATGTATAGTGGGGAGGCTATACCCTTTGGGAAAATATAAAAACACTAGTATGAGTATAAAAATATATAACCTATAGAAGAAATAAATGACACAACAGACTCAAAACAGACCTAAAGTGAAGAAGCACAGCATTATCATATAAATAGCGAAAATGATAAATAAAAATAAGCAACAGAAAGTAAACAAAACAACATGATAAAAACCACTTGCAACCACTACTAAAATAACTAGGAATACATCCATAGCAGGTCATACATGTCAATATAAAAAGGTATCCCATGGATAACCACAAAGTCTTTATATAATAATAATCACATTTATAAAATAATGAAAGCTAAACAAAAGTAAAACTTCAGGTAGGAATGACCTCAAGGTCCATACCAATATCTATGCCAAATAGTACTACAATCCAACTCCTGAGGATGATCCCTTACCTGTATGTAATACCATAAAGTCTACACGTGTCCTGAAGGGCCTGTGTAGGGTGTAAGATGAATCTCAGTAGGATACCACCCAATGGTGAATACCTAATATAAGTGTTTACATAGAAAATAACACTAATCAAGGTAAAAAGTTTGATGCAATAATAAATACCACATCCACTTCTGCTCAGTAACCACTAGGGAGTATCACCTACTTCGGATAATACTAGAATCTCCTAAGCAATGAGAGTCCTTGGCCTATGGCCCAAGGTACTCCTGTAGTCACAATGTCCCGATGAACCATTAGGTTCCACCTTAATGACATAGTCCGACACCATGTGACTCCTGACACTGTGTGTCTCAACATACCGACGTACCAAAGGGACACCAATCAATAGTATCCCGGACCCAAGGAATCCTACTCATAAGTTGATGTCAACCCATGGCACGACAATTTAAGTAACATTGATGTTTATCCTCAAATAAATATCTAGGCTCACAACCTCAATCATGGAGAGCCTCAGACCCCAATTCAATAACATCATCGATATCAACTGAAGGATCATCACCTTCCACTAGCTTTATATGTCAAGAACCACCAAACCAAAAATACATAAACTGCAACTATTATGGGTCTCTTCCCACATGAGTGGTCAAAACCACCTCATCACAGATCCTACATGTAAGAACCTGAATCTTCTTTTCAAGTATGGATATTTTTTTCAAGAGTTTTTTGGGAAAAAGAGGAGAATCTATAAATTTAAAGTGTACACTCCGTGTAATTAAGAGTACACACTGTATACCCAGTGGCTACACAGAGCCATGTACTGGTCGTGTAATGGCTGAGTACATGGTTGTGTGGGGTGACCTAGAGACCACCTAAAGTGGAGGTCGGTTAATACATATATAGACTGTGTACTTTTAAAATACATGTCATTTAATTTTCTTTTTATTTGATAAATCAGACTGGGGTTTTGTCTCATTCCTAGAAGTCACTTCTTCTAAATCTGTCTCATACATGAGTGAAGGATATTGAAGAATCTTCTTTGAGCCCCAGACCCGCCATCCGTTCTCCGAATCAACCACTGCCAGTTGCGTTGGAATAGCCATGGTGATTTATTCCTTATTACTGAGCCTTATTCATTGATTTATCATCTTTTGTGAGATATTTTTGGTTGAAATATTTATAATTTTTTCTAGATCTATGTCATTCTAGGCCAATTCAAGGGCTGATGCCAGAGTATATCGATAATGTAACACCGAGGTAGGTGGTTTGTGCCTTTCTGTAGTTTTTCTTTGAATATTATGTGCAAAAGTTCCCAATACCCTAGATTAGGGTATTGTGTGTTTAGGGATGTTAACCCTGTTGATGTATTCTATTCTTGTTTGCTTGAGTTAGGGATCTTGTTTGTGAATAGGGTTATTTTCTATAATTTGGAGGTGTTTTCCTTGTTTGTTTTGATATTGACCATTTGGTCTAGCCTTTCCTGTTAGGCTGCATGTTTTATATTCCTAGTGTTGTTCGGATGGAGTGATATTATCTGATTTTATAATATGATTTTTAGCTATTTAGCCAATTAGTTATTGTGGTTTACTTTGGCTACTGAACATCATTTGTGCATGATTGACTTACACATGGCTGTGAGATCTTGGTGTAGTTAGACCATAGGGGTAATGGACACTGTGGGATTCTCTAGAGTGTTTGTTTTACTATTTATGTTTTGATACCATAGGGGGGATGGGCTTGTGTGATCCTTTTAGTATCTTTAGTTACACATTGCAAAACCACATGGGGAATTGGACCTTGAGTTCTTCCTTAGAGTGTCTATAGTTACCATTACGAGACCATGGGGGGAATTGACGGTGAGTGATTCCTCAGAGAGTCTTTGTTTAAGCTGAACTAGAAGGTTAAACTGTGAGTACTTCCCAGAGGGTTGCTTGTGCTTGATTGGCTGATTATTTTGATAAATGAAAAAGAATGTAATTGGAACTTTAGTATTGTTTACTTTAGAGTAATTAATTATTTATTGCTTCATTTTTCATATCACCTATTACATATATTCACTGACTGTTAGGCATATATATTTGGGTGGTTACCTACTAGGATTAATCTCACACCCTATTTGGGTCATGATTTTGGGCCCAAACAGATTATATTGTTGCAGGTATAGATAAGGTCAAGCACCCTTCTACTTCAAGTACTTGAATGTTGTGGAGCTGGAGAGTATGGGACCAAGCTGAGGCTTGTGATGCTACTGGAGTTATTTAATTGTTTTCTTTTGTACTTGGGTTTAGTGCTATATTTTAGCATTGTTACTTGTTTGGCTGCTTTCCTAGAAATATGTGACATGCATCACTTATATATGTGCTCCAATTGTTTATTTACTTTCAGTCTTCAGCTGTTTAATGTTGTATGGTATTATTACTACTTCCATTATTATTATATTTTTATTTCCATTGCATTAGTCTACCAATGAGGGAATAGTTTCTCACTGTCACACCCAAGGCCATCGCTGCTAGTCAACAGCCTTTGGCATTTGGGGAAATGCGCTTGAGGCCCTGTGACCAACCAAGTATGGGGAACCTCTATGCAGCACCTAGAATTGGAACATTACAAAGTGCTATCAAAGGAATTATTTTCTTCTTGAATTACTGTTTGGAGCCTATAGACAGGGATAGAAAGGAATAAGTACTTGGTAATAAGTTGTGCCTGAGATTAGCTAACACATGTACTAGTAAAATAAAATTTACCTCGATTATTTAAATTTTTATGGTTTTGAAATTATTAGAGTTGATTTAATTTCACCGTTGGGTGATTCACATGTTTTGTGCCATTACCTTTGATATTATTTAGGTTCAATTTTTGTTGCAACCATATGAGATGAGGGTATTCCATCTCATTCATCATATAGGAACTTTTTAAATATCACATGTCATGCATTCTTATCATGCCATTTAGGGTGTATTACCGATTTCATTTTGTTGTGATAGATATTGTGATAGTTATGAATGTTGTTTTGATAGATGATTTGATATAATACATTCTATTTTATAGGGTATTGGATTGTATAAGATTTCATTTGAATAAACACCAAACTTTGGTCCCTAAAGTGTTATGGGCCCTCCTGGATCAAAATTTGGTGGATCATTGCACTGTTATACTTCTATATGACATGAAGAAGATTCCAAGCTTTGATTCATGGGGAGTATGGCTCCCCACGGATTAGAATTTGGCACTTTAATGTTATTTTTAGTGTTTTATGGTATTCTGAAGTAGTTTTTGAGGCTTACTATATGAAAAAACCTAGAATACACGATGTGTATTGTTGAATACACGCCATGTATCCTTCTATTTGGGAAGGAACTTTTTTTTTCTTAAGTACATTCCATGTACTTAGGTACACACTTTGTAGTCTCTAACTGTGTTACTGCTTATGTGGGTAGAGACACGGAGTTGGGAAATCCTAGGAGGAACACACCATGTATCAAACATACACGCCATGTAGTATGAACTGTGTGTCCACTTATGTGACGAACGACATGGGTCAGTGAAATATTTATAGTATACGCCGTGTTTGGAATAAACACAACATGTAGAGTCAACCGTGTCTCTGACTGTGTGTATAATGTCACAGGAGGTTGAAACTTAAGTGGTACATGTCGTGTTCATAGAGAACATATCATGTAGTCTTCTTTTAGGAGAACCATGTGGGTTATTTGTGTAGAAGAACCCAGGAAGGGGAAAACGATTCAAGTACATGTCGTGTCTTGGGGGAACATGTCGTGCATATAGGGTGTTACACAACCATAGTTGGTAGGAGTACACGCCCATGTAAAGTCTTAAAGGAACACACCGTGTAGGGGTCATACATGCCATGTATCCTTGTTTAAAAAAAATTGAATTCTTTACTTCTCCTGTTCCTTTCATTAACATCTAGTTTTATGTCCTTGATAATCTTGAGCTAAGGTGTGCGCTTGAACTTATAGAGTCATGCCACTAATACTTCCTCCGGTTGTATGCCAGATACAGGGTAATAATCAGACATCGGACATGGCTGATCATGGACTACCAGCAAATCCTTCAGTCGTGCCTGTTTTGGTACAACTATCATTCAAGACACAGGTTCTGACGCACAGTTCAGAGACGGATTCATGAGATTTATATAGACCCTTAGGGGAGCACCAAATTTGGCCCCATCTATGGCAGATTTGATGTGGGTTTTGCAGCAGTAGCATCCACCCACATTCTTAGGGGATGGATGACCTCAGGGCGTAGAGTCAGGGTTAGAAGCCATGCTGTCGATCTTAGAGTATCTAGAGATGCCACCAGAGAGGAGGGTGATTCTATCTATGTATATTATTTGGTATTATGCTATGAGATGGTGGTATGTGATCTCACAGATGGGATTCTAGTAGGTTATGTTTTGGGATGAGTTCCAGTGTGCCTTTTATGATTACTTCTACCTAGATACTTTGAGAGACGATCGATCCCGAGTGTTCATGAGTTTGTAATAGGGTAATATCATAGTCATGGATTACTCTTCTATCTTCACAGAGCTTCAGAACTTCACTCCCATTCCTGGGGGTGATGAGTTATTTCTATCAAGGAAGTTCGAGGATGTTCTCAGGAATGACATCTGATCTCAAGTGAACATATTCATATTGAATTCCATCACTTCTATAGTCAAATAGGAACTAATAAAAGAGGAAAATATAAGGGATTTTGAGGCTGTGAGCTATGGAGGATTAGCATCTGGAGTTGGTACCCCTCCAACTGACAAGAGGAAGAATCGAAAGGAGTTTACGTGCGGAGATCCGATGAAGCGGGATACTTCTTCTGGTATCCAGGTGGTTTGCTACCAGTGTGGGAAGAGCATGAATATGAGGAAACATTGCCTGAGATACCCATTGGAGTTATGATCTTGCAGAAATATGGATCATCTTCATCTTTTTTATCATTTTTTCTCACTAGAAGCTGGTGATAGGGGTTTTGTTTCGACTCCTCATACCAGAGTAGGACCACCAGTCCCACATCAGTCAGGGAACTGGAGTTCATATGGACATTCAGGATGAGGTGTAAGTTTTGGTCATGGTGTTCAAACATAGGGTTTTTGATAGCCATAGGGTGGATCAGCTCATGGATCTCAGTCAGCTTCACAGGGCTGTGGCACAAGTCAGGCTTTTGCGATAGAGTAGATCTAGTAGGATTAAGATCCTGAACCCTCTACAGTTAGAGGTATGATTCTAGTTGCCTCAGTTTTAGCTTCTTTACTTTTTGATATAGGGGCTTCCCATAGTTTCATATCTATTTATACTGTGGGTATCCTTGGGCTTTGTATCTTTACTTATACTAATTTCTTGATTTTGGACACTCTGTTGGGGATAAGAATGACTAGTTCACGTCAGTGAAAGGAGTGCCTTCTTGAGGTTGGTGGGTATCACTTCTCGTGGGACCTTTAACTCTTAGAGATGATGAACTATTATTTATTTCCCATAATATACTGGTTAGTTCCCTTCTAGGTTGTTGTCAATTTTTATCTCCTTAGGGTGAGTTTCACGTCACCAAAGGGCAATTTGTTTCTACACAAGGGTGAATGGGATTTCCAATCAAGTATAGAAGGACTCGAGCATCATTGACAAGGAACAGTTATAACCAAGATTTACATTCTCTATCTAAATGACCAGGGGAATTCACGGATGGACTTTCCTCTAGTGTTCGATCATTTCAATTATGTATTTCTAGAGGACTTTTCTGGTTTACCTCTGAAGAGAGAGGTAGAAGTTTCTATGGAGCCTGTGCTAGGGGTGGAAATGGTTTCCATTTCTCCTTATATAATTTCTACACCAGAGTTACAGGAGCTCAATAAGAAGTTGTAGGAATTGTAGGCAAAGGGTTTCATATGACCCAATACTTCTCCTTGGAGTTCGCCTATCCTGTTTGCAAAGAAGGTGGACAGTACCCGCAGAATTTGTGGATTATTAGAAGATAAACTAGTTGATGATCAAGAACCGATATCCCTTACCGAGGATTGATGATCTCTTTGATTAGCTTTAAGGATCCTGAGTGTTATCGAATATTGAATTGAGATACTGTTATCATCAGTTGCATTTTAGACCATCTGATATTCCTTTTACAGCCTTTTGGAGCAGGTATGGTCTATATGAGTATGTGGTTATTCCATAAGGTCTCAAAAATGTGCCAACAGTTTTCATGGCAATGATGAACCAAGTGTTCCATCCATACTTGTATTCTTTTGTGGTAGTCTTCATGGATAGTATCTTGGCGTACTCTCACACTCGAAATGACCATGCCACACATCTTGAAAACTTTTTGAGTAAACTGAGAGAGCATCAGTTATATGATAAGCTCTCAAAATTCCACTTTTGGATGGACTAGATTCACTTCTTGGGTCATGTTATATCAGAGACATGAGTATCAGTAGACCCAAAGAAAGTGAGGGTAGTAGTTTCCTGGGATCATTTGAAGAACATCTTTGAGGTACAGAGTTTTCTAGGGATGGATGGTTACTAAAGATGTTTCATATAATGCTTTTCTCTATTATCAGTTCCACTAACGGGCCTGACTAAGAAGGGTGGAAAGTACTTGTGGTCAGATTCTTGTTAGTCCACCTTTCAGGAGCTAAAAGAGAGGTTGAATTCAGCACTGGTACTAGTTTTTCTAGATTCAAGAAAGAGATACACTGTGTATTGTGATGAATCAGGTATTGGGTTGGGAGCAGTTCTTATGTAGGGAGAAGGAGTCGTTGCATACATGTCCTGGTAGTTGAGGTCACATGAGAGTAATTACCCAATGAAAGATCTTGAGTTGGTTGCAATTGTTCATGCTTTACACTATTGGAGACATTATCTGTTGGGAGAGCATTTTGTAGTTTTCACCGACCACGAAAGTCTTAAGTATATCTTCACTCAGCATGACCTGAATTTGAGACAGCATAGGTGGGTTGAGTGCCTTTAGTACTTTGATTTTTAGATTTTCTATATGCCTGGGAAAGGCAATGCAGTGGCTGATGCGTTGAGCAGGAGAACTCAATACATGTAGTTCAGGAGGTCAGTAGTGAGCGGAAGCTTATGTCTCTGTTCTCTGATATGTATTTGGAGGTGCATGACAGACATGGGTAGACATTTCTTTATTCTATAGTTGTTACCTCTACTCTACTTGATCGAGTGCGAATGAGGCAGCTATCAGATTCTGAAGTTCTATTCCTACGGGAGAGTGTGTCAGGAGAGGACCCTAATCCTGGATATACTATAGGCGAGGATGAGATATTGTGTTTTCATGGATGTGTGTGTGTGTCAACAGACATACACGGGGAGATGATGTGGGATTTTCATTATTCAAATTGGAAAGTTCATCCTGGTGTTACCAATATGTATCGAGATCTACACATTCAGTATTGGTGGACAGGTATGAAGAGATATGTCACTAGTTTTGTGATGAGATGTTCTACCTATCGGTAGGTGAACTCAAAGCATCAGCGACCATCAGGGATTTTGTAGCAGTTACCCATTCCCAAGTGGAAGTGTAATGATGTTATGATGGACTTCATGACAGGTTTCCTAAGGTCACCTCGAGGGAATGATACAGTTTGGGTTGTCATTGATAGACCCACGAAGGTTTCTCACTTCTTTCTGGTCAAGGAGACCTTCAGTGTTGATGATATGGGAAGGTTGTACATCCAAGATATTTTACATTTACATGGGGTTCTATAATCCATCATTTCACAGGGACTCCCATTTTACTTCTCGAGTATGGAAGGGACTACAGAGGCCTTTGGTTAAACAGGTACGTCTGAGTATAACTTACCATCCCCAGATGGATGGCTAGTCCGAGTGCACGATTCAGGTGCTAGAGGACATGCTACGAGCATGCGTCCTATATTTTGGAGGTTCTGGTGAGAAACACATATCTCTTATAGAGTTTTCCTACAATAACAGTTTTTAATAAACTATTCAGATGGCACCTTATGAGGTTTTGTATGGTAGGCCATGTCGATCACCCCTATGTTGGATGGAAGGAAGAGAGGAATTTATACCGGGACCTCATATTTTCAAGGAGACCATATAACAGATAGAGTTTATTTGGAAGAGGATAAATACTACACAGTCATGACAGATGTCTTATTCTCATCAACATAGATGACCTTTGGATTTTGAGGTTGGAGATCAGGTTTTTCTACGTGTCACATTGAGGTTGGGACATAGGAGGATTAGGAGATAGGGTAAGATTTCTATGAGATACGTTGGGACATTTGAGGTTTTGGGGAGAGTCGGATGACTTACTTATTGGTTGTAGTTACCTCATATGTATCAAGAAATTCATGACGTCTTCCACGTTTCTTAGCTACGAAGCTACTTCTCATACCCATATCATGTTTTTCAATCTGAGGAGGTTGAGTTGGAGGTGAATGCATTGTTCGAGGAGCATCGTATCCAGATTGTTGATTGCAGTGCAAAGGTTTTCATGGGTAGTCTGTTCCTCTTGTATAGGTGCTATGGTAGCACGAGCAAGTACATGATGAGACTTTAGAGAGGAAGGTTGATGGGTGATCGTAGTGGCTGAAGCTGTTTGAGGATTATTCTTCTACACCACCTTGCTAGGGAAATTCAGGGAAAAATTTCTTTAATGGGGGAAATTTGTAAGAACTCAAATCTTCTTTTCAGGTGTGGATCATTTTTTTCAAGTGTTTTTTGGAAATAGAGGAGAATATGTAAATTTAATGAGTACAGTCCATGTATCTGGTGGTCGTGCATAGCTGTGTACTGGCCATGTAATGGCCGAGTACATGGTTGTGTGGGGTGACCTAGAGACTGCCTAAAGCAAAGGTCAGTTAAGGCATATACACATTTTGTAATTTTAAAAGTCATGCTGTGTAATTTTTTTTATTTGATATATCAGACTGGGGTCACGTCTCATTCACAGAAGTCACTTCTTCTAGGTTCTTCTTGTCTAGGAGTGACGAATACCAATGAATCTTTTCTGAGCCCCCGACTCATCATCCGTTCTCTAAATCAAACACCATTGATTGCGTTGGAATTTCCACGGTGAGTTATTCATTCTTCATGAGCCTTGTTAATTAATTTCTCTTCTTTGGTGAGATATTTTTTGTTGAATTTTTTATACTTTTTTGTAGATCTATGTCGTTCTAGGCTGATTCAAGGGACAATGCCAAAGTATATCGATCATGCAATTATGAGGTAGGTGGTTTGTTCCTTTCCATAGTTAGTATTGGAATATTATGTGAAAAGTGCCCAATAACCTAGATTGGGGTATTGCTTATTTAGGGATGTTAACCATATTGATGTCTTCTATGCTTGTTTTCTTGAGTTAGGGATATTTTTTGTGAATAGGTTTATTTTCCATTCTATGGATGTGTTTTCCCATGTTTGTTTTGATATTGACCGTTTGGTCTAGCCTTGCCTGTTAGACTACTTGTTTTCCATGTCTAGTGTTTTTAGGATGGAGTGATATTATCTAAGGTTGTGATATGATTTGTAGCTATTTAGACAAGTAGTTATTGAGGATTACTTTTTCTTATGAACATCATTTTTGCCCAATTGACTTACACATGGATATTGGAACTTGGTGTAGTTAGACCATAGGGGGAATGAACGCTGAGGGCTTCTCCAGAGTGTCTGTTTTACTATTTACATTGTGCGACCATAGGGGGTATGGAATTCTGCGCTCCCTAAGAGTGTCTATAGTTCCATGTTGTGAGACCACAAAGGGGAATTGGACATTTATTTCTTCCTCAGAGTGTCTATAGTTACCATTACGAGACCACATAGGGAATTGACGGTGAGTGCTTCCTTAGAGAGTCTTTGTTTAAGCTGAACTAGAGGGGTTAGACTATGAGTACTTCCTAGAGGGTTTCTTGTGTTTGATTGGATGATTATTTTGTTAAATGAAAATGAATGTAATTGAAACTGTATGATTTTTTACTTTTGAGTACTTCCTTGTTTATTGATTCATTTTTCATATCACCTATTACATATATTCAATGATTGTTAGGCACATATCTTTTGGTGGTTTCCTATTGAGATTCATCTCACACCCTATTTGGGTCATGATTTTGGGCCCAAAAAGATTATATTTTTATAGGTATAGATAAGGACAAGTGCCCTTCTACTATAGGTACTTCATTGTTGTGAAGCTGGAGAGAATGGGACCAAGCCTAGGCCTGTGATTCTACTGGAGTTGTTTACTTGTTTTACTTTGTACTTGGGTTTAGTAATATATTTTAGCATTGTGACTTGTTTGGCATCTTTACTAGACATATGTGACATGCATAATTTATATATGTGATCTAGTTGTTTATTTACATTCATTATTCTTCTATTTACTATTGTATGGTATTATTACTGGTTCAGCTGTTGTTATCTATTTATTTCTACTGCATTACTCTTCCAATGAGGGCATATTTTCCCCACTGTCACACCCAAGGCCCTCACTAATAGTCGGTAGCCTCTGGTGTTTGGGGAAATGCGATTGAGGCCATGTGACCAACTGGGTACGGGAATCCTCTAGGCGGCACCCGAAACTGGGATGTTACACTACATGTATGCACAAAACTCAATTGGAGCTTTGGCCATCATGGGTGAGAGAAAATCACCAAAAAAAGAACCAAATCCACAACATCTCTGGAACATCGTGCCCCTGCAACCATGTATCTCAAATTAGATGGTCATGCTATCCAAGTATCATGGTCCATTCCCAAATTGATATTCAAACTACCTCAAACCAATGCCCAAGATGCCCAATCCCGCGATCAAAACCACCCAAGCAAACCCGGTCCAAGCCTAACCTATGATCAGTATTACTCAATTCCAATAGACATTCCATCCCAACCCCAGTCCATGCCCATCACAACCCCAAGTGTCACTAAATATGTAATATCAAGCATTACATAACCATAAAACACATTTAATCACTTTAAACAAGTAATAAAATTTAAGAAGATTGAATTGCACTTGCTAAAAGATATAACATAGTATAACTGAGGTGTTGAATGACTCTAAATAGCGTAATCAAACATTAATAATTTAAACTAAATAGTTTAAATCAAACCAAAAAAATTATAACCATTTTGGAACCCCAACCAAAATGTCCCATGGACCGATGACCTCTAACTTGACCTTGCTCTCATAATCAATATAAGGGAATGCCCAAAGGCATCCCACATGTCTAAAAATCAATTCAATATGCAACAATAGTTATAATGGGGTCTCACTCAAAATACCTGAAGATGCACCAAATGATGTACCACCCATAAGGCTATAAAAAAACAAAATAAGTTATACACCACCTACCTCTTACACATGTGACACTCCTCATCTATCATCAGCCTCTATTTCGGACTATAATGGGGTAGATCTACAAAACGAACAAAAATGATCAAACCTAGATAACTTGGTTGAGAGAATAAATCCTGAAGAATGAATCAAGAGAAATCAAGAGCATACTGATTGGGTTCCAATGGATCTGATGATGTTCAAATTGAGGTTCATATGAAGGATTGGGATAAAAAAACGAGCCTTGGTCGACTGGTTCGTGAACCCGGGCGATCCCTACTACCTCTCTGCCAGAAAACATGGCTACATCTCATTTTAAGAAAAAATTAGAAAGTAAAAAGTGTGAATTTAATTATACATGTTGTGTATATGGTAAAGTTTCCCATTTTCACTGACTTACTTTCTTGGTCATTAAAAAGTCACGCCGACATGATAGATGACATGTACTGGAAAGTATATGATGTGTACTTGGTAAAACCTCTCTCCCTTACCGAAATCCATGCACGCCATGTATGGACATCACACATGACCACACTACACAACATATACTTATGATTACACATATTTTACTTAGGATTACCCTGCGTGTGACCCTAATCCATGTCGTGTGACAGTTTTTCAGTCATTACTTGGATTGTTTCCCCCTTTTTCTTAAGTACAACCTAAAAAAAAGAAACACATTCCTCAAAGGGAGAATCGGGTTCTTACACTGGAACCCAATACTACTTTTATTAAAATGATAGACTTTTATGAATAAAACACAACTGAGAGAGAAGAATAAAGAAAAACATAGAGAGATGTGTACCTAAGAAAATGAGATCACACAACCTCACCACCTTATAAAAAATCATCCCGAAGATGCTCCAAGAATCACTATGAGGTATCAAGGAATAATTCTGGCCACTGTGTTCATGTATTGGAATCCATCTCCGGTTTATCCTCCTAAACTCTCCCATGCTTCCACCACACCCAAACAAATGGTATAGTCTTTCCCCAAAGTTATTTCTTACTAATATCCACAACCCGTATCAGATTCTCCTCAAAGGATGTATCATCACAATTCTTGACGTCTGCTACATCTATCACATGGGAAGGTTCATAATGATATATTTGTAGCTTCAACACATGTAAATTTTTGTGCATGGAATTGTAGTACTTTTGAAGTTCTAAAAGGTGTGCCACTAGACCGACCCTTTCCATTATTTCAAACAGCCCTACAAACCTCGGTATTAACTTTATCTATTTCCTAACACGGTGTTGTCCTAACCTAGGGGAAAAACAAAGGAAAACATGTTGACCCACCTAGAATTTTAGAGGTAATATCTGATGGCTAGAAAATGATTTCTTTCTACTCTATGTCATCACTAACCACAATCTAATAAATTGAACCTATTCAAATATCTCCTAAATGAGAATAGGCCCAACAAGTCTGACTCACCTTACTCCATCAAACAAAGAGGTGAATGTCATGTATTTCCATAAAAATCCTCAAAATGTTCTATTTGGATCGATTCCTAGAATCCATTATTATATAAAAACTACATGAGTTCAATGTATTTCTCCCATGAACCAACAAAATTTAAAAAAAGGCTCGTAACATATCCACTAAAACCTAAATTGTTTGTTCAGATTGACCATCATTATATGGATAATAAATTGCACATAAAAGAAATCATGATACCAGGGATTTCTGAAGACCCTTACAAAAACATGATGTGAAACGAATATCTCTATCTAAAATGATACTCCTTGGAACACCTTGCAATTTAACCACATCATGAACTTAAATATTGATTATATCATCAATTATGAAGGTTTATCTAATAGGTAGGAAGTGGGATAACTTAGTCAGTCGATCCAAAACAACCCATAAAACATCAATCTTATTGGTTATCCTGGGTAGTCCTGTCACAAAATCCATCATGACATCGTTCAATTTTCACTCCATAATGGGTAAGGGCTGAAAAATCCCAGATGGCCTATGATGTTCATCTTTCGCCTGCTGACATGTGAAGCATCTAGCCATGAAGATTTATAAATCCTTCTTCATTCATAACCACTGGTACTACCTATAGATAGTGTGATGCATAATTGTTAAACTAGGATGCCTCGACCATCTGGAAGCATGAAACTCCTTCATCAACTCCTTACATAAGACTGTAGGAGCCCATACTCGTCCATAGAAAAGAATAGAATTGTTATAGATGAGAGACCATCCTAATGGAATCTCCCACCAAATAATTTCTCTCTCATAACTGATACCTCTATATCATACAACTAATCATCCTTAGTCTGGTTTAAAAGCATGGGTAAAAAAGATTTTGAAGTTAGATCTACTCACCCATGAGATTCTTGAACATCCATATGCATGTCTACAAATAGGGACATTATTCGCCACTCATCATAAGACTCTTGTACTGCCTATTTTATTGTCTTTTGGATCAAAGATTCTAAAATTAAATTTAATTTTTATAGTGTATAAACCAATTAAAATTTGAAATACTGTAGATACTCGACCCACCTCCTCTTCCAAAAGTTCAAGTGTCACTGATAAAATATTTACTTGAGGATCTTGTGATCCGTTTATACCAAAAACCTCTTAACCATGTGATAGTGTCTCTAATATCTCAATGCGTGTACCACTACCACTAACTCCAAATCGTCAGAAGGGTAATTCATCTCATGCAGTCTCAGCTACCTAGAGCTATAAGAAACCACTATATCCTCTTGCATCAGAGCTAATCTGATTCTAACTCTAGATGCATCACAGTTTATGGTATATGCTTTACCCAGCACAAGTAATGTGAGGGTAGGTGTTGAGGTCAGCTTTCCTTTTAGCTTATGAAAATCTTTCTCACAATAATTAGACCAAACAAACTTCACCCATTTCTTCGTTATCCTAGACATTGGTTCTTACAAACAAGAAAAATCTTGTATAAAACACTAGTAATCACCTTCTAAACCCAGAAAGAATTGAATTTTGAAGATGATGTTATGTTGTTCATAATATATCACAACTATGACTTTTTCTGGGTCCACTGACACTCTTACCTTTGAGATGGTATAGCCCATGAAGTGCACCTCATTAATCTAGAAACTCCATTTGGTTATCTTGGCATAAATTCGATGCACTATTAATATACTCAAGATGTTTTCAATATTTTTGGCATGATATTATGATGATTGAAAGTAAATTAAGATATTATTGACAAAAACCACCCCAATATAGTCTAGAAAATAATAAAATATCCAATTCATTGAGTCCATGAATACCACAAGAACATTAGTTAACCCAAAATACATAATTACAAATTCATACAAGCCATACCTACTCCTAAAAGTAGTATGAGGTACATTTGATGGAATTTACTTTAATTGATGATCTTCTGATATCAATTCAATCTTGGATAATTTCTTATAAACTTACAACTGATCGAAAATATTGTCAATTCATGGAATAATATACCAGTTCTTGACCGTAGTCTGGTTCAACCTCGAATAATCCACACATAAGCACAAAGATCCATCAACATTTTGGTGAAGAGAACTAGAGAACCGAAAAGATATGTACTTGGTAGTATGAAGCATTTATATTATAGATCTTCCAAATGAACTTTCAACTCCCTGAGCTCTACTGGTTCTATTTGGTGAGGTAGGATAGATACTGGCTCTACTCCCCGTAACAACTCGATCATGCAATCGATATCTCACTCTGGTTGTAATCCATAGAACTTGTCAGGGAAAAAATCATAAAAATGGTATACCACTATATAAAATTTATACCACTACATTCCACCATCATCTAGAGCAAGAATAGTGATCTGAGCCATGAGAAAATCTAATCTACATTGAATTGGTCTCGCATGACCATCTTGAAGATCCCACTTACACTATTGAGAATAGTTGTTTCCTTATAGAGATAGGAAAGTAACTCTACTCCTATAATATTCAATATGATCTTGGTATAGAACCAACCAATACATACCAAGAATCAAGTCGAAGCCATCCATTTCTAGCATGAATGGTTACCAAAATAAATGGTAACCACCAATCTATAGAGAACACGCCTAGAAACGTTTGATATTTTCTAACTGGACTCTCAATGGGGTTTTAATGGTTAAAACACCATCTAAGACTTCCACATATAAGACCAAACCATTTTAAAAAATTGAAGATAGAAAATAATGTGATTATCCTTTATCAAACAAAACACAAGCTATGGTAGATGATACAAGAATTGTAACTCTATCAGTAGATGGTCTTATATCCACATTATTTAGAGTAGTCTACATAATGTGAAACTAACTTTTCCCCCTATAATGATATCCATTATAACTACCCTTATCTATATCCCTTTCTTAGTACTATATCTAATTCACTATGGTACCATGTCCTCTTCCTTTTCCTGAACAGCCTCGGGAACGCCAGCTACTAGCCTACTGAGGTGTAGCTGATCCCCTTCCAAATTCCAGTTCCTTTATTGATCCTATTACATTGGTCTACTATGGAAATTTCACACAAAACCTATGAATATGACCCAGTCTTCAACAAATACAAAACTCAACTATGGGGTAAGGACTCTAATTGAAATTGTGGCCAAAATTTCCACACTAATAGCACTGGAATAGATCATGATCTTGAGATGGTTTTCCAATTCCTTGATTGCTCTTCCCACTACTATTTTTGTGGAACTTTCATAATGACTCTTCCTACCACTCTAAGAATAACTCCCAGATCGCCTTTCTAAAATAGCCTAACTTCTACTTGGGGCCTCACTTGGATTCCAATATTTTATGAGTTCCTTATTCATCAAGTCTTCAAATATGCTTAAATGGAAAACATTTACCTACAACCTATTCTCATAATGAATAACATCCTAGAATCTTCTCACTCTGTATATCTCATTAGCTTCAAAATATAGAAAAAATCACTGTAGGTCAATAAAACTTCTAGCATTGTCCATAATTGACAAACCATCCCGTGTTAGATGCATAAAATCATGAGATTTTTCTTCCCTCAATGTATCGGGAGAGAAATGGACTAGGAACTTTATCTTGAAGTCCTTACAAGATATCTCATCCTACTACCCATCTTCCTACAGAATATCCCACCAATGCTTAGAAGGGACATGAAGAATATACGTAGTAAGCTTCACACTCCTATTTGTGGTTGTATCAAGATTATGGAAGATTGTATGGATTGAATTGATCTAGAACTCAGCTACCTGATATCCTCCTTCCCTAGTAAACATTAGCAGATGATGCAACTGAAACTCCCTTGTCAGCTCAGACATAGGAGGAACAATATGAATAATATACCTTCCCATGGATCACATAACCCTCAAAAATATATCACGAATATGAATATACATATACTCCTTAGGAAATACATGAATCCATGGATTATCTATGTTAGGAGCATACTGATTTTCATTCTCCTAACATTTGATTCGAAGACAATGAGGAGGCATTTTTTTTACAAGACCGACACACACCTTAGAGAACTGGACAACAACAAGGTCAACCCTAATAGGTGACTACAACTGATAACCTCTAAATCTTGGTCTCTCTAGAAATAGATTAAGAGTATTTCATAATTACATGAAAAATCATTTCATTTATCTAGTGAAACAAATATCTCATATTACAGTTCTATAGGCAAGTATATATTACATGTAAAAATAGGTATGTCCCTATCATGAACAATGCATGTCACTATATCCTTATGTGCATATTATGATGCATGTATTCATATCTCGTGTCATACCAGGTCATAAGTAAAAATATCAAGAAATAGTAATGTCATAGAACAATAACCTCACACAACATATGAATCACCCAAGGTGAAATAACATCAATAGTAATTATCACAAAACGAAACAAAAATCCTATCCCTAGGCACTCAGATTTCCCCCCATACATGGGTTATCTAATCCAATGCAAAACATCATTACAAAGTCTCAAAAAATCTTAGTATCCTTTTGACCTTTCCCAACTAGTAAATTGGAAGGAAATAAAACATGCTCCTTTGATACCACTTTTTAAAATCTCCCAATATAGAACTCTCTCATATGGATAGAAAGGGTTGGTTACGAGACCTCAAGTACGCGTCTTCGTATGCTAGAGTCTACCGAATAGAAATGATGGGTTGAAATGTATAGTGGGGAGACTATACCCCTTGGTATGAAGTGTCATAGAAGTAGTAACAAATCATAATAAAATTTAAATAATTAAAGTTAATATATAGTGGAAGAAAACAATAAAGTCCAATTGAATAATCTAATAAATAATAAAGGAATAAGTAATGATTTTCTGGAATATAACTAAATGTAATTCTAGAACAATACAAGAAAAAGACTAGAAGACTCAAATAAAATACTCAAATTCCTGGGTCCCTAACCCTTTATTGGTCCCATCTAAAAACTCTAGCCCATCTACAAATAAATAATCAACAACAAGGTCCTCTACCCTTGTCCAAACCTATATCCACACAATCTGATTAGGTGGTAAATGGAGGCCCAGATAGGGTGTGAGTATAACTTAGTAGTTCGACACTAGTGTGTCTAAAATAAACTTGTCTTATAATAATTGTATGTAATAAAGTGATAAAAAAGTGTATTAATTAATTCAACAATTAATAAAATAAAACAACAACCTGCTTTGGCTTTATTCTAGAATATATCTAAGCATGTATTATGACCATTTCAACCACAACCATATAACCATGGTATATCCACAATAATCTGGGTTAAAAACCTATAAGCATTACAACATATGAGACAAATCCCTATAAGAATTACAGTATGGGAATGGGCATAGCCCGCTCTCTATAAGCATTATAACATTGGACTTGTCTTAGCCCACTCAATATCAGCATTACCGAATATAAGTGTCCATGTTCCCGGATGAATCCTGATATATAATCATTATAGAATGGAACACAATCAGTATCATAAAACATGAATATCACAATATCACATAATAATTCCAAATAGTTAATTATTATAATTACAATTATTCTTTTATATTCTAATTTCCATTTAATTCACAATTGGTTAATAGTTATATCAATAAGAAATAATCCACAATTTAAATATTTTATAATAAGAAATCACCCTAGGTTACATTTCATGCTAAACATACTTTAATTTACTTTCTAATTTAATTATAATTAAGTTCAATCACCCCATGGGTAGCCATGATCTAGTTAAAAATCCATTTGAGACCAAAAGACATAAATGAATAATTCCAATTGTTTATTTGATTAATTTGGATGCACACAATTATGGGACACTCGAAATATTTCATAAACTTGGAAATTATCAAAACATATGGTTAAGATATAGACCCCCTACCTTTAACCAAAAATAAAATAACACTTAAAATGGACAACACCCATAAGAAAGAAGGTTTAGATGATTTCATAGATGTTCCTAGATCAAAACTAATCAATATCAAAACAAATAATGCAATTGGTCAAAGGATTTCACCACAACAGTTAGAGAATAATGGACAGAAGGAAGAAACATTACTGAAAAGATTTACCAGGGATCACTAACACAAATGGGACATCCATAAGAAAATTTGGAACACCAAAATATCCTGAAAAAATCCTCAGGGTCGAGATAAGAAGAGTTTCAGCTGAAAAAATGACAATTCAGCCACATAGAATGTTTAAAATAATAGGCTGGGAATTCAGATGGTGTGTAATGTCACTACACTTCATATAAATATTTTTAATGGAATACACCAAAATACCCATCACCTCGGATTTATTTTATTAAAACCATCATACAATTATGTGTTGTGTAATCCCTTTACATGGCGTGTAAATGTTTTGTAGTCTTTTTTGCATCCCATTTTCCTTTTAAAAATACCAAACCTCTTTAAAAGTTTCTTAAATCACCAAGAATACATGAAATTATTAACCCATTTGTACCCAAAATTTATTAATTCAAACAATAATACATCCCCTAACTTTAAGTCATTTTCTCTAACAAATATCTCCTCACAGATACTCTCCATTCCTTCTCAAATTTCCTTGAAACCCAATACTATTTTTATTCAAATGGAAGAATTTCATGATGAAAACACAACCGAAAAAGAAGATTAATGAAAAACTCAGAGATATGTATACCTAAAAAAATGGGATCTTACAATTTTTGTGATATATTATTATAAAATCATACATCAAGTGTCCCTAATATGTGTAATTTCTTATTAGATGAATTATAAAAAATCTTTCCCAAAATTGATTCTATTATCATATGCGAATATGAAATGATTTTGATCCATGCCACTTTCATTTTGTGATAGTTTTTATTTCATGATATGCTATAAGAAAATGTTAGGAATTTATTTAAATACTATAACTTTTCTACTTAGGGAATTATTATAATATGGTCATCATGCCTAGTGATAATCCATTTATTTATGACAAATATTTCATGGATAAATTTTTTCCTCCTTCCAAGCATGGATAATGTTTTATGATGCTAAATTTTTTTTATGTTATATAGTGTTTCATAATTACTGTTCCATGTGTTGTTATTTAAAATATTGATATGGACGTTAAAGAGTAATTTGTTTATTTTAAGTATTATTATATGACAAAAGAGTAAATATAAACTTCATTACAAAGAGAACATGTATATATACAAGGAATGTTTTCCTGAGTTAATAGAAAATTATTCTTGAATATATTTTTCATAACTTGATCATATTGTAATAAAATATTATAGGAAAATCATGAAATCCCTTATGCACCCTAAAATCATTTTTTCCTTTATTGTAAAATAATAAAATTATTTTTAATTTATCTTGAACAACATAAATCATGTAATTAAGGCTTGCATAGTTTTATTTTTTAAGTTGTAATCATGTTTCCTATGTGTTGGAGTGATTAAAGAATATTTAATATAAGCATGAATATAATGAATCGTGAGAATAATGAATTTGAAAATTTTAATTTGAGAGAATAACTAAGTGAAATTTTTAAAGTTTCAGATATTATGATTTTAAACTAAATGAATTTAAAGAAATTAAGAATTGGTCATGAAATAATAGTTGGTTAATGATTTAATTTGAATATTGATATGTTTTTTTAAATATCTTCTTAATATATGAGTAGTCATAATAAATTATTATGGACATAATGTTTTTTCTTTAATAAAATCATTACTCTGGAATTCTATTCCTTTTTTAAATTAGTGTGAATTGATTGTTTTATATGATATTTTATATTTCTTTGATTGTGCTCTTTTATTTTAGTTAAATGATTGTAAATAAGTTAACATAAAAGTATAATCATATAAATATAGTAATATAAATTGTTGTTTGTTAATATAAAATAGAGTGATGGTATTTTTGATGGTTAGAATTAATTTATGTTAAAGGAATGATAAAAGTTTTATTGACTTATATCAATTGTTGTGTGGTTTTGTTATTAATGATTGTGTGGTATTTATTGTGATTGTGTAGATTAAATTAGAAAATTGTTTGGAATTGTGTGAAATTCATGAGTTTTTTAAATTTCTTTGTGTCTTGTGTCCTATTAGTATTATAATATTATTGGAGAAATATCTTCATGGGTGTGTGATCTGATTATGATAGTTGTGTCATGGAAGTGGTGAGTGAAAAATCATTCTTTTTCCTTGAGTGGTATGACCTTTTTAGGTGTTGGGGAGATGTTTCTTTTAACATATCTAATATTTATTGAGAGGTCTCTATCTTATCAGTTATATTTCATGTGGATCTCTCATTAGGTAGAGTGGTATTGGGGTGAATTATTTTCTATGGCTATTATTGGGTGTTTTCATTTCATGTATTGTTTTCATGTTACACCTTGTGAGGTATCTCCCCCTAGAATCAAATTTTATATTCCTTAATTGATTATAATTTACGATATATTAATTATTCCTATTGAAGTTGTTTTTGGTCAGTGGTTTTATTTTTTATATAATTATATTCCTAAGATATATATCATGTGATGTTAATACCCCTCCTTTATTACTTTTTGAGGTGTTGGATCTTGTTTGTGTGGTGGATTATCAGTTAGAACTCCCACCATGGTTGGATAGGAATCACAAAGTCTTTCAAGTGTATAGGATTAATCAATATATTCATGATTAATCTAATGTCATTGAATGGAGAGAATTGGAAATCAAAGATGCTACAACATTTTTGGAGAGAATAGTTGAGATCCAATATCATTAAGAGATGATATTTTCTGGGTGATTTGTCCCCTTAGATAATTTTCTATAAAGGTGTAATGGTTCTAAGGAGAAAACATGGGAGCATGAGTCATAGATGCATTATCAATACCCTAATTTGTTTGGATTATTTGTTTTTTTCCTTTATATTGAGATGATGTATTAGATATTATATTGATATATTAGTTTTATTCTCTCTTTGTTAATTATGTTTCCTATTTATGCAATTATTCCTCTAGTGTCTTGGTTATGTTCTTAATATAATGTGATCCTTGATAGGTATCTCATGGGGTGTCTATTCAAACCCATTTCCCTTTCTTCTAAACTTTTTTTAAATTATTGAGGATAAGAATTGTTTAAGAGTTATCTAATGTAATATCTAGAGATTCTAGAACCCTTATTGTTTTTTATTAAATCTAGAGGTGTCAATTGGGAATTAAAAGGATTCTACCTTAGAAATTTTACAAGTTTTATCTCATTGACACTTGATTTACCATGCACTCTCTTATTCCTTTTTTGTAGCTGATTAGTCCCTTCATGTAATTTATTGGTTTAGTCATGTGGTCGATCGATTGGTTCTTATGGTAGGTTATTTTTTTATTGTTGTCGATCGGTCCCTTTATACAGTCATTTTTTCACTTTTTTGGTCAGTTAGTACATTCTTGTGCTCACTTGGTTTGGTCATGTAATCATTCATATTTTTCTTATGGTAGTTTTCTTGTTCTTACAGTCAATCAATTTCTTTATATGGTAGACATATTCCTTCATATGGCCGATTGATTGGTCATGAATTTGATCCTTCACAGATGATATGTTTGGTCATGAAGTCAATCATTTATGTGTTTAGTTTGTATGGATGCTGGACTCCTCTAAGTGGTCAATCTCTACAGGTGGTTGATCCCTTTATGTGGTCTCTTTAACAATATATATAAAATTCTAAATCTTAAAAATACCTATTTTTTCTAGTTTGATGTAATTAAATCATTTTGATGTAAAAAATTGAAATAAAGGATAAATAAATATTTTCAAATATTTTATGTGAGGATATACTCATATATTTGAATTCCTTAATGTTCAGGGTTTAAAATTGATTGTTATGTGGGTTTATAATGAAACCAAATTAAAAGTTATTTAAAAATAAAATTTTACCATGTTAGGTTTTTGGGGATCTTCAAGGGTATGTATCTATAATCTTAAAGTATGTTATTTTATTCAATTTGAGTTATTATTATTTCCTTTGTGTTTGGATGAACTGGAAACCTTTTCTTGATCCTTGGGAGTCATATTCGTTGACTTGTTCCCTTCATACTGACAAGTCCCCAATGTGTTCAAAGGCCCCTTTTTTCCTCTATTCTCTACAACAACGTGTCGCATTAAGGTAAAAGTTTTTACCTATATATTTTTCCTTCATTATCTATAAGTGTTTTGTTGATTATTAATCCTTTACCTTTGTGTTATATAGGGCCCAACATCATCTCCCTTTTCACTATGTTTTTTATGTAGTGAAATTTGAAGCTTCTATCCTAGTAGGGGGGTTTTTTCTCTCTTTATTTTGATTAACTATGTGATTTGTATTATTATGTTTTCCTTTGGGTGGATGATTCATATTTATTAATGAATATAATTAACTATATTAAATTGAATTGGAAATAAATGGGGGTTTTCACATGTGTTTATCCATTTCCATGTTATTGTTTATTGTATTCTCTTGAAACTTATAACCTATTGTGATATGCATGTTGGGCCTATTGGAAATTTTTAAGCCCTTATCATGGATTAAGGACCTTTGTTGTGTTATTTTTTAAAACTCACCTCCTATAAAAGTTTTAATACATATTCTCATCTATGAATCAGTTGCCTATGTAAATCTATAACTTTATGAAATTACCCATGCATGAGATGATTAATTGTTGAGAAATCCCACCTATGAATGAATTTTGGAATTTATGTGTATCAAAAATCTTATTTTGTATGTATATATTATGTTTTTTATTTTCTTTATAGATGTTTTGGATTTGGGGGGTTTTGAACAATGAGGATGGTGATCATTTTGGATGTAGGATGTGTTGTGTATAGTCAAAGTGTGGTGTTTGATATGTTGTTGTGTTGGTGAGATGGATGTATTACAGTGTTGTCTTTGGTAGGATATGTGACAGTCATTTTTATAGGGATAATGGTTTATGTGGGTCCTTTTTTATAGTATCCTATTATATATGGAGTATGATATGGGTAATGATATCATTGAAAAGGCATGGATGGGATTTGAATAATGTGGGATGAAAAATAATTTGTATTAATCGAATTAAAAAATTGAATGTTAACAAAGCGGTCTGGACATAAATGGGATTAAATGGATTAATAAGTGAGTGGTGTTTGATAATGTGTTAATATAGAAAAATGGTTGAATCTATAAATTAAATTACTGAAAGGGTGTGTTGTGGGTGTCTTTTTGGTGTAGTGGAGTTTCATTTAGTAGTGACAGTGTATGAAAATGGTAGTATGGTATTGATGGTGAGATTGAGATGATGAAGTATTTATATGAAACATTTAGTTAAATATTTTCTATTATCTAAGTATATATATACTTATATTTTTATATTATATTTATACACACCCCACCACCATCGAGTTCTATATTCTGACACACAAAAGTTTTGGGGGGGGGGGTGTTTTCTCTAACATCTAAAATGATAAGGGTATGGATGAATAATTACCCCCTCTTCCCTACTCTTTATTTAGTAGTAGTAAATTATGGAAATAAATAGTTTTTGGAAAGTAACAGTTGATGATAGAATAATTGGTGGTGATTCCTGACGACGAGGGGATGTGATATATAGTGGGGGTCATGTGTGGTATGAGGAGGGCATGAGGTTGATGTCCTCCACATCTATGATACAATACCACTCTTGATATAAGGTTATGGATGGATGTGTGATGATATGAATAATTATGTGGTAGTGGTAAGTGATGTGTTTTTAATTATTGTTTTTATCCTAGGATGTTGGGCCATGTATAAGGTTAGGGTAGGAAGGGTTATTCCCCAAGCCACATTAGATACATATTAATATGTGATGAATGACATACATGGGAGGGATGAGATCATAGGATGTCTGATGTTGGGATATGAAAAGGGTAAATTTGTGTGGATGTTGATGTGGTGTTCCTTTATATATGTTCTCTTGATATTAATTTACTACTTTGGATGCATTATTTGTTGAGTTAGCCATGGTGAGGTAGGGGTGGATAACTGTCCTTTTTAGGTTCTTATTGGTTTTGTTGTTTTTTTTCACTGGTGAATTAGTATGATCTTTTCACATTTTCACGAGATACCTTGGGTATGATCCTTATGAGTATACATGATATTCTCACCCTATATATATACATAAACTATCTTTTAGGTTCCCAAAGAGTTTTTAGAGATTGAAATATACATTACTAGCTTGGAGGTCTAAGTTGTTGTGGAGTTTCTATTTTAGGTTTCCCTTTAGTTTTATATTGTTTAATTTTTTTTATTTCCTAATATAAATTTTGGGAATGTTTGCCCACATTTATTTTCTGTGATGTATTTTTTCATGTTTTTTTATCTTTTATCATGATCCTTTTCATATATTAAGGGAAACTCCTCCCATTTAAGTATTTTATACCCTAGATTCTACTAGGAAACTCGGGTCCTACTAGAGGCTGGACTTGAGGATCTATCATTCTCTTCATTATCGGCCTAGGAGGGGTACTATAAGGACCAGATATTTTGAAATAATAATACTATATTTGATAGGATATTCAACATGCAACACTGAGTTTAAACGAACTGTGACATATTATTAAAATATTATTATATGGTCATTTTAACCTACACATTAAATTTAAGGGTATGAATATGATTAACTAATATACGAAATAGATATAAAGTTTCTAATAAATATAAATTTATTTATAAACACCAAGGAAATAAAAACCCAATTTTTAATTAATACATTAATTTCAAAAATGATTTTTGTTAAATTTTATGAGAAAATATTAAAATTAATTTTTGGAAATTTTACAAATATTATTTCATAAAATTAACATCATTTTTTAAATAATCATATCAATATTTACTTAGGGTTAAAGTTTTGTTTTTTTTGGAAAATATTACTTTTTTAGTGAATATTAAAAAATATCTATTTTTGTAAAATTATCATTTATTTTTAATAAATTAAGTACTTTAAAGGCATAATTATAAATTTAAATTGATTTAAAATTAAAATAATTATTATTCAGTTTTATTAAATTCAATAAATTATATTTAAATCATATTTATATGGGATTTTAGTATAAGTTTATTTTTAGGCTTTAAAATGCTTTTTTTCTTCCAAAAACTATTTTAAAGTAAAAAATATTTCTCCATTTTAAATAATTAAAATAAATACTATAGGGTAAAAAATTAACATAAATTTATATATTACATATTGATAAATATTTATTGTAATTCATTTAATTATGATTATGTTTCTCATATTTAATATGAGATCATATTTTCCATAAAAAATGTATTTCTTTAAAAACCTTTTTTTCAAAATATCTGTGGGTTTAATTTTAAATTAAATTATTCTTTTACATTATTTTAATTTAGAATAATTTACTTAATATTTTTAATCATAATAATTTATATTATCTAATTAGATCAACTTAATTTATAACAATATGAATAGTGAAAATAAGAAAATATTACGATTAAGGTAAAAATGGGTTTACTAGGGGTTAAACTAAAAGGATAAGTGTTAAAAATGACCCAATAATTGTCTATTTTATAATTTATATCCATATTTGAAAATTATATCTTATAATGTTATAAATTTTTCTATTTTAGAGTATTTTTTAGTGTAAAAAACATGGGTGTAATTCTTTCTTTTCAAAAATTCCAAATGTGTCCTCTCCCCCACTTATAAAAGGCCACCCCCTGTCATCTTATTTAAAAACATAAAAAACATATTTGTTTGGAAAATAAATACCCAAATAACTTTATTAATTCCCTACACTCATCATATAATACTTTGTTTTATCATAAATCCAATATAAGAAGGCATTATGTATAATCCTCAAGAGGTTGTCCGAAGATGAGGTAACATTCTTAACTGAGAATTTTATTTTATTTATTCTTACACATCCTTTAAATAGTACTAAAAATGATGATTTTATAACCACATTACCTTCCATATACTAATATATTTTTATGTTAATTTAATTACCAAAAACCATATCCTTCTCCCAAAAATGGGAAACAAAACTGTTGATCGTGTGTATAGAGGAATACCGCCTCGCGAACAAACATAATTTATTTTCCATCACTACTTCTCAAAAATGGATATAATGATATATTTAAAGTCTATAAATTATATTTATGATATAATTATACTTATGCAATTATAATATCATATACCCCTTCTTATATTCCATTACGCTGGGAATACAATATTGTCACTTGTGTGTACAACAGACTACCACCTCACGAAGTGTTGTGATTATTTTTTCACTTAATCTTTATATGGAAGGTAATAAGGTATAATTTTCTGTTTATATGAAATATTAATTAAATACTAATCATTATTGTAAATAAATATACCATATAATTTCTTACCTTACCATCCATTGAATAAATGATAACATCGTTTGTGTGTATGGAAGACTACCACCTTTTGAAGCGATGTGATTCATTTTTATTACCAAATCACTTGGATTGAACATGTAAGTGTATTTAAAGAAATAATATGATATTTATTATATAATTATAATAAAATAACACTTAAATTCACTCTATTAAGATCATTTAAAAATGGAAATGTTACTCATGCGTACGTACGACTTACCATCTCTGTGATTGTAAAAAAGTTCCATTTTTATAACCAAACCATATGATTGGTTTTAAAAGTAAAATTTATGTATAAAAATGATAATTATATCATGATTATTATTCTGGAAATTTCTAGTTAATAAACATTTTTACTTTAGTCAACTTACCAAAGTAATATGGACAAATGAGCCGAATATCATCAAAACATATGACATGAACCTAAATGATTAAATAATTAAACCTAGAGTTATAATAAATAAAATAAAATTAATAATAAACCTGAAAAATGTTCTTCAAAAAATAAATAATTAACATAATTTTATACTTTAGGAAGATAAGGGACGCATGTGATGATTTTAGCTCAAGGTAAAGGTTTTTTTTATCAAATTTCCTTCTTTGATACATATGTTATGTTATACACATATATTCTATAATGAGTTGTATATACTACCAATTTTTTATTTAATATCATGAGTATAATTATATTCATGATATTAAAATTTCATTTGATGTTATTCTTTAATGGGTCTTACGATTTAAATGTTACCAAAGTGGTAAGATTTTTATCTGAAACTTCTTTCTTTGAGACTCAAGTTCTTGTATGCATATGATTTCTTTTAAATGGTGTTTATACTACAATTTACATACTATATCATGAATAATTCCTAATTCATGATATTTTTTATTAAAATTCATCCATTTAATTAATGGGAAGTTATGTTTCAAAATATACCAAAGTGGTCAGATTTTATGCTTCAAACTCATTTTAATTGTGATAGTTTATGAATGAATTTCAATTGTATTAAAATATTTGACCATTTTATATTAAAACCATTTATTTTCATTATCCTTTTTTTATTCATGAAATTTTCATTTAATAGTATGATTTTTTATCTCTTCGGTACTTAAAATTATTTTATAAAATATTTTTAATAAAATCGAATTTATTTATCTCTTCTGTCAAAAACCCTTTCTCTTAGTTGTCCATGTCTTATTTAAAAAAAATTTAAAAAAAGTTTTAATATTATTCCATGATCATTTAAATTCATATTTACCCTTGTTTTAACTTTTAAAAAATATAAGGAATCTTCTTGTTGTTTTTTGAATGAGTCACTTTTTGACTTTTTACCCAGGTGTGAGAGGAATGTTTTTTAACTTATATGGAATGTATGTAATTACAAGAAATCATGAATATTATTTTATTTAAACATTATATTATAATTTTCAATGGTTATTTTCAATGAAAATTATTTCCACAATACTTTGTGAATTTTTAGTTTTTCAAAAATGACTTTCCAATTGGAAATGTTATTTTCCTCAAGAATGTTTTAATCTTTTTGTAGTATTTCTATTCATAAATGAAAACAACCTTTGATTTTATAGTTTACTTATACATTATATATATATTTATATAACATATATACCTAGATTATTATCTCTTCTTTTCATGGTGTAATACATGCCTTATGTTTATCTCTCAAATTCCATCATTATGAAATTTCTTTTAATTGTGATATGATACAAGATTATGAAACACATTTTATTTCCATGGGTAGTTATTATATTATTCCTTATGATTGATTAAATTTTTTATAACACCTAAATCATTAACAGGTTATGATGGTTCCTCCCAGATAGTTCTCAAATGCAATGGGTAATATTATAGTCTCATAAGACATCATATATGGGATTATGGAGTAATCATAATCCATTATGGGACTTTTTCTCCATGTGATTCTATCTAGGTAGTTAACCTTGACTCATGTTTATGTAATGATATATGTTTACTCTACATTTCCTATGATTTAATGATTTTATAATACCATGTTCTTTATGTTATGATTCTATGTTATTAATCATTTACCTTCTATTTCATGATATCATGTTATTTCTTTAACTATCATGCTATCTTTATTTATCATGTTTATTCCCTTACTAGATTTCTAGATCACCCATTAATTTTATGTATTCCCCAGGTTATTCTATGAAGTTTTAGGGGAATGAATGGATTTAGGATCTCACTAAGGAAAAGAAAAAAATAAGGATGTCTTTTTTAGTTTCCTTTGATGTATTATGATCCTAGTATTCCAAATACATTAGGACTCAATATCTTTGGGATTATACTTGTTAGATATTTTTTTTTAAATCGTGTAATAATATGTGTAAAAGGAATAGGCCACTATATTTGGTATCAGAGAAAATTTTTAGTTAACCATTGGAAACTAGGATTAGAAACCTTTAGTAAAACCATATGTATAAGTCTAAGGATAATACTAAGTATATAAAAATGTCCTCAAATCTAGAGAAGTATAGAGAGATTTGTTTCTAATAAATTAAATCCCTATATAGATAATATAAGTAGATTTGGTTCTAGAAAAAATGTACATAGGGGTAATAACTTAAAAAAAGTTGCATAGGGATTGACTTGATCATTAACTGGTACATGACAATATGAATAACTACGCACCAGGTTTGACACTCCCAAGGGATATGATTTGGAAATTCACAAACTCTTTACAAAAAATTATGAAGGACTTTACTAAATTTTTTGGATATAAAAACTAATAGGAATCATTACCATAGATAACATAGATTTAAACCTAGAGGCTCACAAGTTAATACGTATTTATCATTTATAAGTTATTCTTTATAGGTTTATAAGTTTTACTTTGGTATGTTAATGCATTCTCATATTGTTTATTTTAGTATTTTATGTTAATGGTAGGACATACGATAAAGATCATAAACAACTAATATGATGGTAACTGTAATTATTTCCCTAACGTGATGCCTAACCTAATGGTGATGGAAGTTAGACATATTGTGATCATAAAAAATTATCTACCTAGAATTATGATTAACATCTAGAACATATTTAAATTTATAAACACATCAAAGAAGAGAATAATGGTGTGTCATGGGGAGGTGGAATTAAGATCCTTCTAGGGTTTTATCCACCTCATAATGGTCACCTCCTTAGCATTGAACCATATTATATGTTCGGTTTTATCGATCTCTATGGTTAAATAGGTAAACCCCATATTACCCTTCTCATTAGATTAGCTGATCCAAGATATACCCAAGGATTTATATTTATCAAATTCTATAATTTTACCACTCTATATCACTTCTAAAGAAGTGGTTTCACTCAAGGGATATCCTTCCTTATCTATATCATCTTTCGAGATCCAATTGGTAACTTCATTCCACTCTTGAAACTTGGTTTCTAGGTTTGTTTTAGATCTCCATTCACTAGAATGTTTACCTAATTTTATTAATGAAGGTTGGGGATAACATTCCATGATAGAGGTTGGTGTCCTAGTTTATTAGTTTGTATCAAATATCCCTTCACTATAATTTTTTTCTTGTTTTATCAATGATGGTTGGGGATAGAATTCCATGATATATGTTGGTGTCCTGGAAAGTGGATTCCAACAAAGGTCGAGACTACAAGTGTTCAGTGGTGTGGAGTTTCCTATTAATATTTCCAGTACCCTTTATAATAAGGTTATACTCAATGGTATGACTGATAGGATTGGTAATTTCATATTCATTAGTGATCATAAAGTGATCTTGTAGGATAGGGAGGTTTCACTATAGAGTTCAATGTTATAAAATATTTCCTTGTTAGATTGGTTTTATAGGTTGTTGTTATAAAAAACATGATAGATTATCATGTTTCTTGGAGTTTTTACTGATCGTATCATTTTTAATGTTCATTGGTCTATAGACTCGAGATAATCAACCCACAACATTCTCTATACAAAGATATAGTTTGTTTTTTATTAATAAAATGGAAGTTGAACTGAGAATCCAACGCATTATGGTTTACTACAATGGGATCTAACTTATCCCAATATTAAACCTTATAAGACCCAATGGAATAAGTAGAGATGAACACATGGAATGTTTCCTTTAGTAGAAATAAACCCATAGGTATTTGTAGAACAATTTATTTCACAAGTCAAGGGATGATCACAAAGATTCTTCCACAAAAATGTGAGCTATCCCGATTATTTTTTCATAGTTTTTTGGGACAACTCCCAATATAGAGATTATATTTCTCCTTATTTTATGAAAATAAAATCCCAATTATTGGTACTAAATTATTTTTATTTTATTAATTTTGTATAATTTTATTATTATTGGGGTGTATCATGGATTTCTAAGTTATTAGGATGAAAAATAAAAGAAGATTCAATTTCCTACATGCCAAAAATGTGGGAATACGAACCATGGAAAATTACTGAATGGAACTTGAAGATGATTTAGGTTTGAAAAATGATTAAACAAAGTATCACATTTCCAAATAAAAATGAAGAGTCTGGTTAACAATATGTAACGAAATAAATCTCACCCTAAGGCACCACTAATAGTTCAATTTCATAAATGTGGGGAACTTGGTAATTATTTGATTCAATTACCTAATACAAGGATTAATTCCTAAGTTCCTATGTTATAAAAATCCTTGAAGGGTAATTATTTAAATGTATAGGTTTTGGAACTTAAGAATCATGTTGTTGGTGTATTTTTTTATCTATGGTCTTCTAGTTACAAGAATTATGAAATTTATAAGGATAATTCTACATTAATTTTTCTTTATGTATTTACAAGAATATTTTGAATGGAACTAATGACTGGGAAAGGTTATTTAATAGTAAGGTGAAACCCTATGGAAAAATAAATAATTTAGGAAAATATAATCTTAGATATGTTCTTGATGTTGAGGTAATTATAGTCAATTAAAATTAGTTGATTTGTGGAAAAGAATGTTCTATATAGAAAACCTTAGTGGTTAAAAAAGTGATTTGATGACTAATTTATTTTTTAATGTGATCATAATATTATTTATAATGTTATAGAATCATAGAGAATTATTAATATGATTATAATATAATGTTTTCCATAGTTTTATAAAAAGGAAAAAATATAATTCAGGTGAAAACCCATCATATTCGACAAGGATGAAGGGATTGAATCCATAACCAAAGAGTGATAAGTGTGTAGAACATACCAATGGACTATGAAATTTACTATTTAGTAAGATATTTTTTTACCTAAATTATTTTATGAATAAATATTAGGTTGATAAAATCATTTTTAGGTGATTAATGATATTTTAGGAGATGTTTATTGGGTGTAATTATATATAACCATTATGTTTATCATAATTAATTATTTTGTAATAATTATATTATGTTTTTTGGAGATATAAGATGAAAGGTTTTAAGGATAGACAATTAAAGAATAGATTAAGTTGAAATTTGGGAGTTACTATTGTGGTATTATAGATTAGTGTATGGGAAAACTTGTGTTAACCATTTTTATTTTAGTAAATATAAGAATAATATCATGTTATTCTTTTGGGGATTATGTGATCCATTAGATGTTTATTTTATTGTTTCAGCCATAAAAAACGATCCTGAATTCTTATCATTTCATGAAAAGATGATATTGTGGTAGAAAATTTTAATGGATGAAATTATACTTATAAAGTAATTACATTTCATTATGTTCTTATTATTTATGGTAAAATGATCACTCAACTCTAGGGAAAGTATATTGAAAAAAACTATCCCATTACCTTCATATCTGATGAAACTATGATCTTTTAACTTATCACACTTTTATGGTTTTTTGGTTGTTGGCATTCTCATAACCATTAATGTTTTTAGTATCAATGATATCTATCACTATCCATAATTATTTATGATTTTATTCTATGTAAATATATTCACTTTCCACTAATTTTCTTCTATTTGGAAACATATATCGTTATGTGATGACCTTCATATTTCCCTTTCCATATTTTTAAGAGAAAGTTTTATTAATCCTTTTTACAATGTGAATTTTTCAAAAAAGAAATCTTCAAATTTCAAAAACATTATTATTGAGAACAAGTTCAAATTGTGATTATTCAATTTATTTAAGGGGGTATAATATAATTCCAGAAGATTTTAAAATTAGAACACTATATTTTATAGTTTATTCAACATGAAACAATGAGTTCAAATGAACCATGACATATTATTAATATATTATTATATGATTGTTTTAAACCAGCCTTTAAATCAGAAGGTATGAATAGTATTAAATAATTTATGAAATATATATAAATTTTCTCTGAAATATAAATTTATTTATAAATTCTTACTAAGTAAGAACTTAGTTTTTAATAAAAACATTTATTTCAAAAATAATTTTTATTTCTTTTTGGGAGAAAATTTAATAATTAATTTTTTAGACCATTTAGAGATGTTATTTTATAAAATCAACATAATTATTGAAATAATTATATATAAATTAACTTTGGATGAAATATTTGATATTTTTCAAAAAATATTACTTTTTCAGTGAATAGTGAAAAATACCAATTGCTATAAAATTATTATTTTTTAATAAATTAATTAATTTAAAAGTACCATTATTATATTAATTTTATTCATAAAATAAAATAATAATTATTTATTTATATTAAATCCAATTATTTAGATTTAAATCATCTTTATACTAGATTTTAGTATAGATATATTTTTAGTGTTTAAAATAATTTTTTTTAAATACTGTTTTGAAGTGAATAATGTTTCTCCATTTCAAATAACTAAAATAACCCTTATTGAGGAATGATTTAAATGAAATATATATATTAAATATCAATAAATATTAATTAAAATTAATTTAATTATTATTATTTTTTATATAGTTAATATGAGGTCATCTTTTCTTTAAAAATGTATTTCTTGAAAACTCATTTTTTTCTACACTTATGTGGGTTTAATTTTAAATTAAATTATTCCACTTATATGATTTTAATTTGAAAAAATTTTATTACACATTTATAATAATCAGAATTTATATTATATAATAACTTCATCTTAATATGTGACCATAATGATCAGTGGAAACAATAAAAATTATTTACCGTAGTTAAGGTAAAAACATGTTTACTGTGGGTTAAACTAAAACAATAAGGGTAAAAATGACCTAAAACTATTCTAATTCATATTTTATGGTCATATTTAGAACATATCTCTTATATGTTTTTAAAATGATCCATTTTTAAGGATTTTTTCTTTTGAAAAATGTGGATGTAATTGTTTCTTTTCACAAATTTCAAATGTGTCCTCTCCCCTATTTATAAAAGGATACCCCCTTTATTCTCCTTTAAAAACATCTGAATGAAATTATTTCAGTAAAAACCTACCCATATAACTTCCTTACTTATATACCCTCTTCTTATAATCCTTGATTTTATCATAAATCCAATCTAGTTATGTTTTAGGTATAATCCAAAATAGGTGGTATGAAGAAGAGGTAACATTCTTAACAGAGAATTTTATTATATTTATTCTTTAACCTCACTAAAATATTATTAAATAATTATTATATAGTATAATAAATATATTACATATATTGATATTTTTTTATTTTAATTTCATTACATAAAACCATCTCCACCTCCCTCAAATTGGAAACGAAACAATTGAACGTTTGTACAGTGGACTACCACATCATGAACCAACATAGTTCATTTTACATCACTTATTATCATGGATAGATATAATAATGTATTTAATATTTATATATTATATTTAATATATAATTATAATTCTTAAATTATAATTTCATAGATGATTTCTTACTATCCATTCCATAGGGAATACAATAACATCGCTCGTGTGTATGGCGGACTACCGGCTTACGAAGCGATGTGATTCATTTTTCACATACTCTTTACATGGAAGGTAATAATGATTAATTTTATTTTTATTTACGATATTAATTAAATATTTATAATTAAATAAAATAAATATATTATATAATTTCTTAACCTACCATCCATTAAATAAATTATAGCGTCGTTCGTGTATACGACGGACTACCGCCTCATGAATCGATGTGATTAATTTTTATTATTTCACCTTGTGGATGGTATATTTATGTGAATTTAAAGAATTAATATTATATTTTTTATATAATAATGATAATTTTTTAAAGACACAATAACACTTACCTTCTTTCCATAACGATCTTTGAAAAATGGAAATGTTTCTCATGTGTACGTACGACTTACCATCTCCAAGATTGTAATATAGTTCGCTTTTCATAACCATAATTAAGGATTAGTTTTAAAAATATAATTTATATATATAAATTATAATTATTTCGTGATTAGTATTCTATAAATTATTAATTAATAATATTTTTTACTTTATTCAATTTACCAAAGTGATTATAGACATATGTGTCGGCAATCATCAAAATGTATGACTTGAACCTAAATGATTAAGCAGTTGAACATATCATGATAATAAATAAAATAAAATAAATGACTAACCTCAAAAAAATTTCAAAAAGTAAATAATTAATATAATTTTATGATTCAAGAAGAAAAGGAACATATGTGACAATTTTGACTCGAGGTAAAGGATTTTTTTCTCAATTTTCATTCCATGAGACACATGTTATGTTATGCACCTATATTCCTTTATGATTTTTATATAATTCCAATTTGATATGTTATAACATTAATATACTTCTATGAATTTTATTTTATGTTTCATTTTATTTTATTCTTTAATGGGTCTTATGATTCAAAAGTTACCAAAGTGGTAAGGGTTTCATCATAAACTTATTTATTTGAGGCACATGTTATTTTATGAACATAATTTATTTTAAATGGTGTATATACTACCCCTATATGTAATACATCATGAATAATTTCTAATTCATGATATATTAATTTATAATTAATCAACTTCATTCATGTGAATTGATGTTTCAAATGTTACCAAAGATTTAAGAGTTTATGTTTCAATCTCATTTTAATCGGGATTGTTTATGCTCGCATTTCGATTATTAGAACATATTTTTTACAATATCTAATAAAAAATAACGTTTATTCCCCTCTATATATTCATGAAATTTTCAATAAATCATACCATTTTTATCTCTTTAGTACTTGAAATGGTTTGAGAAATGTTTTTTAAGATAATCAACTTTATTTATCTCTTTAGTCATAACCCCTTTCTCTTCCACGACAATTTTTTCTTTAAATTTTTTTAAAAAAGTTTAAATATTCTTCCATTATTTGTTTAAATTCATTTTTACACTTTTTTTACCTTTTTAAAAAATGGATTGAGATGAATCTTTTTCTCATTTTCTGAACGAGGCACTTTTTGACTATTTTCCCAAGTGTGAGAGGAATGTTCTTTTAACTTGTAAAAAAAGTATGGAATTACCCACTATAATTATTTTATTTGAAGCTTAATTTATAATTTTATAGGTCAATTTTTAAATAAAATTATTTTTATAATACTTTGGGAATTCATAGTTTTCAAAAAATGATTTACAAAGTGGAAAGGTTATTTTCCTAAGTAATGTTTTTAATATTTTTATAGAATTTATATTCATCAACGACAAAAACCATTGATCTTATAAATTATGTATATATGTCTCTCAAATATATATGTATCCTATTATATATTCCTTTTATGGGATAATACATGCCATATTTTCATCTCTTAAATTACTTCATTATGAAATTTATTTTGATTATTATAATAAATTTTCCTTAAATAATACATAATCTAGAGTCTTAGTCAAGTATTTGATTTCATTCACTTTGAGGATATTTTCATGTTTAGTGTTTTAGAGAATTAGATCATAACTCATACATTACAAAACCACATAATACAAATGGTATACCTCTTATTAGTATCATTTTTCATAATATAATACTTTTATAATAAAGAATGATATATTTCATGGAGAATATTCTTCACATTCAACATCACTCCTTCCATTACCTTAACCATCCTTAAATCATGTAGAAGAAATTTTAAAACATGGGAAGAGCACAAAAATCTCAGTAATGGTTACATAAAGAAGAAAAACTATTAGTCTGGTGTAAAAATAACAACCCATGAAAACTTTATCCTAAAGTAATACTTTTCACTCTTAAAAAGAAGTAAATACTTTGAAAATAAGATCATTGTTTACCTTTGTATAATCAAAATATTACCAGAAAACCCATAGAAATCATAGGTAACACATAAGGGTGTCTTGTGACATAATTATACTCAAATGGAATAACCATGCAGCCAACATCCATAAATTTCACTCTTACAAATGAAATAATCTTATGGTATACTCCCATAATCGATGCATTGGAGGCCTATCATAGACCCACCTATAATTAGTTTATCATGGAACCACCCATCATTGGTTTATAACATAACCAACTATCAAATGTCCAAGTACCATTATATAATCAAAACACATAAAATCTTGAAATTTTCAACGTGTCATGATTAAAATTTCATTTTCAATCATCAGAAAACATTTCAAGTTATTAAAATAATCAATCCATTTTCAAACACCATTTTAACCATTTAAAAATAGTTTTTTTAAATCCAAGTGTCCCATACCACTTTGAAAAATTTGAATCTTATTACCCATTAAATAATATGATAATAAATAAATATATGATATGATTTGTCAAAGGGGTTATTTATACACATCATAAAATATGGTGGGTGTATAACATCAAAATATGTCTCAATGAAAGGAGATTGATATGAAGTCACTAACCTTGAGTCTGACCATTCATGTACAATCCTTATATTCATGAATAATAAATTTATTCTAATTATTTACTTTCTTTAGAACCTTTTTAAGTTTATTATTCATTTTATACCACTTATTATAAGGTTATAACAATTAATTCATTATTTAAGTTCGTATTTGACATTTTTTTTATATTTTAATCAGTAGTATAAAATGAATTTAGTTAGTTGACTATGGTCAAAGTGTACATTATTCCATAATCTCTAGAATAATTATCACAAACCAGCCTAATATGTCATCTGACCCGACACCCGACCCTATTCGTGGCATGGCCCAAAGGGTGGTCCCAATCCCCATGGGCTGGAAACTAGTGTAAGTCAACCAAAATATCTAAGTGGGAATGATTTCCGCCAAATATATCAGGAACAATAAATAAAACACTGAACAAGTAGAGGGTCCAAAAAACTGAATCCCAGAAAAATATATAAACCTATTTAAAGAAAACCCCTAGAACTACTTGGTTCATAACCACCTGTCATCGTAGGGTGAAGCCCCTGAGCTAATAAACAACTTGATTCTCTATCTTAGCCTTACTAATGGAACGACCCTCCTGGCCTATCTACAACTCCAGGAGGGTATAAACCCATCTAATTGGGGTTGATAATCTATCGTCATTCGATCAACTAAAACATGCCAGAAAACCATGGTGGTAATAAAACTGTGTAAGTAGGAGGCCAACACATGCATGACTCATATTACCTACCGTCACCACACTTTCCTGCCCCAAACATGGACACCTCTATATGATAACCCATAAATGAAAATACCTTTTATAAAGGTTCCCCATATACACATATACATATTTCACATCACACAAGGTGACAACTAGGCCTCCATACCATATAAACATTCAAACTGTTTAATAAAAAATTTTAGGTTTCCAATTGGGTTCACAAATTTTACAAACCCCGTTCCATTCAAAACAATTAACACAAACATCACATTTCAGGGCCCCTAAGCTTTGCACACACCAAATGCATTTTCCAAAAGAAATTAAAAAAAAAAAAAATTCCAAACAACACGAAATATAATTTTCACTAAACATTTCCAAATGAACATACCCTTTCAATAATTCCTTTTTAAACCACTTTTATAAACCACCAAAAGGAATAAAAATCATTTAGAAACAAGAACCATTTAAGAAATCGAGGTTTCAAGAAAACACCAACTTAAAGAACCATCTTCATTTGAGGGCACATCTATGTGTGTACCTAGTGCACCCATGGTTTTCCAACATCCAATGGAACACCTAACATACAATAAGACGCTTAAAACTGTTTTCACAAAACTACCACTTTCTTTGAAACTAAATCCAACCACACACATTATTTAAAAAGAACACAAACCATCCCCTTAAAACTATAAAACCCTTTCCAAGGAGTTTTAACACAACCATAAAGCCATAAAAATACGAAATTATAAAAACCAAACCAAATTCACAAAAAATACAATCACAACATAATTAAGGCTAACAGTTTCTTAAAAACTTGCAATTTCACTTTAAAAGAATAATGGTATTTCACAAACACCCTAGGTTCCATAAACCTAGACATCTCACACAGATATCTTTTAAAATTTATTTCTGATAAATTATACCAACACAAAATCACCATTTACATATATACATAGGTATTGTAGAGGTGATAATGACATTTAAAATTTTATTAAAAGCACACAAGTGTCCATGGATTATTCCAGAAAGGAAAAAACCATAAACACCTACCTCAAACATGTGCGGATGGAATAGAACTCCAAGGAGAGGAAGAATAGAGACTCACGAACAACCCACACTTCTTATCCATTAATAAATCACCCAAAAATTATCCAAACCTAACCCTAGGTTTTTTCCAAGATAGACTCAAACAAGGAAACCCTAAAAAAGGAGGAGATAGGGAGAAAGAGATGGAAAATGAAAAAAAGGGGAGGGATATTACATTAGATTAAAAGGAGGAGTGACCCTGGATGTTTGGAAGGAAGAGGGTCACCAAGGACCCCTAGCGCACCTAGGTTAGGGGAAGGAATATAACCCCAAAAATGAAGTTAAAACCAAAAGTGGAGGATTAGGGTTTCAGGTTTTTAATGACTTGGCACGACCACACAATTTTCCAAATCGTGTAGTAACTATAGCAGTCTGGAATTACTTATAGTGGACTATAATTGATACCTATCAGGGCACTCCATGGGCGGCTACACCCCCTGGGCGGGACACACCACCATCCTAGTGGAAGCCATTTCTTCATGAATCCCTTAGGCGGAGAGCCATGCTTTGTCCAACGCTCACATGTGAGAGTTCCCAAGGATCATATTCATTCCTACCTTATTTTCCTCAGATACCAACTGTAGAGACCCGTACTTGACGTAGATAGACATTACATTACTTTTTCAGAATACTTAATACATAACAAAAACAAACACACAAGGAACATAATAGTTTAGTTTCTTTGGAAACTTGGAACATAATAATCTACTCTTGGTGAAATATCTTCAACATCTCCCATAAAGATCTTCCCTTTTTATTCTTACCTAAAACCTTTATTTATATCCTGGGGAAAATAAAACATATAAATGGTGAGCTCAAATTCTTAGTAAGGGTAAAAATAGAGTACATAAAACAATCCATAAACATTTGAATGCAAAAAAAACTTGAACATTAAATCTAAACATCAAAATCTTGAGAAAAGACATAAATCTTGGAAGTATGTAAGGCATATATCATAAAGGAACATCAATAATGATAAAATAGAATGGGAATAAAACATGTAATTGTGAAAAACCATTAAGAACGTGATATGATTTCCATAGTAGCCAAGGCATTGCTGCTAAGACCATCTTAGTGGACAAAGTCCCTTAATGAATCGAGTTCACTCCTCGTTCCAGTCCTGTATCACTGAACCGTATTAACTTACCATTCCATCCATGTCTATATCATGAGATATAAATATTTACCCAATGCATTGGAATGAGATATAGGTCCCACCCATCTCATAATGAAATCATTCTTACTTGTGCCACAAAATAAACATAAATCATTCATTATAACCCAAAGAATAAAAATGGGTTTCATAAACATCATCCCATCATAACATAATACATATAAAACAAATGGATATCATTTAATCATAAGAAGAATCAAACCATGTAAATAATAGATACATTATACATGAAATATAATCATACTAAATAATGTCATCTTAGATGGAAAATAGTTTTGACAAAACACTTGAAATGAATTCTTGAGGAAAATATCCTTTCTTCTTAAAGATCATTTTCTTTTCACAAAATGCCACACAATTTTAAAGGAAAATGATTTTATTGAAAATAACCATGAAAAATTGTAGATTAATCTTCATGAAAATTAGGCTTTATGAAACCATAAAAATCCATTCATGCCGTATAAGTTAAAAAAAACATTCTTCTCATAATTTTTCCGAAAAGGTAAAAAAAGTACCTCGTAATGTAAACAAAAGAAAGATTCCTTACATAACATGTAGTAAAAGTAAAAAATGGGTAAAAGGACTTTAAACATACATGAAACCATTTTTAGAAAATAGGGACATGGATGATAAATATAACCCCATTAAATACTTACGAATAACTAATCTTGGATAAAAATGAGATTGGAAAAGTTATCCCTTACCTTAAGATCGATATGCTTCATACATATCCGAACCTCATGTATAATGATTTAAATAATTTCATTTACTTATTACAGAATCATATTTATTGTTATGATATCATATATGGTTCACTTATGACTTTATATTACCCGTTCTTTTGTAAATTCCATGTTCAAGCAGTGTTTTGGGTAAAATTGTTTTATTTGTCGTACATGTTTGGACTTGTTGTTCATGATATTAATATTACTTATATCATGATTTAATTACTTAAAGAATGTAAATCATGATTTATATATCATATATATTCAGTATATATATATATAATAGATAGATAAATGTAATGAAATACACCGTTTATGGAGACGGTAGGCCATACGTACGCATGAACGCTATTTTCTTTTCCTTATTGAATTGAATAGAAGTAAGTAGATGACATATATATATATATATACATAAATCCAGTAGATTTATCCTGTCATATATTTCATTATTATTCATTATATATACTTTATAATCATTCTTGAATGGTTAATATGGAGAATGAATCTCATCGCGTTGTGGATACGGTAATCCGTATGTACGCACGAGAAATGATATCATTCCCATAATTATTGAATGGAATTGGAGTGGATGATATAATATCTAAGAATAAGTATGATGTTATAACAACTATATATAGTTATTCTTTACACCATTATACTCATCCAAGTAAGGTGGTGGTGGAAAAACAAATTACACCACGGTGTGGAGACGGTATTCCGTACGTACGCACGCGCGGTGATTTCGTTTTCCATAGGATGGATAGAAGGTGAAATGGGGTTGTTTCATATTTATAATAACATATCAGTATATTATTGATACTGATGTTATTACTTTATAATTAAACAACTAAATAAGAAGAAGTTGAAGAAGAAAGAAACTTGAAAGAATCGGTAGAAGAGATTACCTCTTCTTCGACACACCTCTTTTAAGCTTCCTTTTAAGGCACTAGAGTTGGTCTTTTGAAGAGACCAGAACCTCTATAATGTTTTTAGGGAAGTGTATAAGGGAAATAGGTAGGGTTTGGCTGAGGTTGAATGCTCAAAATTGTGTGTAACAAGAGCCAAGAATAGTGTTGCGTATACTGCAAGCTAATACTGTGTTGCATATAGTACAAGATAATATTAGTGTAGTGTATAATAGAAGATATACAAGAGATTAAGAATAATATATCTCATAAAATCTAGGGGTGTTACATTATTCCCCCCTTAAAATGAATTTCTCCCTCGAAATTCGTTGGGGTTATAAATTTTTTACTACTTGAAAGTTTCAATCATAGAAACCCACATCGTAAAAAGGAATACTAAATCATCATTTTAAAAAGGAGCGTTAGAAACATAATGGATACCCAAAGTAACTCATCACTGGGTTTCCACAAAGGAGAATATAGGTGAAAATATGGATATGGAAGAGAAATATAACCATCATGTTTATATAAAGAGTGGTAGAGAACATGGCTATGAAAAATTCAACAATCATAAAGCCATAAATTTGTGATGATATAAGGTACCATCTGATTCATCATATATAAGGGCACTAGGACAACATTTTTGGTTTTCAAGATCATTTCCCTAATGATGAAGAATTTTTGAATTAAAATAAATACTTACTTGATTTTGGTACAATATTACTGTTGTTTGTGCCTTGAACAATTTCCACTTCATCTATTAAAGAAATGAAGTTGAATTTGTATTTTATGAAGTATTAATAGATCATGTGATAGAATGATAGGACATTCCATCTATCTCAAACATAAGGTTAGAAAAAGTTATAAGTCCATATTATGGTGAGATTAATCGCATATGGTTCCAAAAATGGGGTTATAATTCATCTATCATAGCGCTTAATAAAATTAAACTAGTTTCTACTAACCAAGGACTTCCTGTAGGCCAGTGGTAAGCAATAAAGGCCTGTCTCACTTCAGTTGTGGGTTCAATTCCCGCAACCTTGTCCAACATGAAAGGTTGTCTCTCATCCTGCAAGTTATCTTTTTTTCTAAAACTTCACTATTATAACATTACAGAAATAATATCGAAAAACGTTCTAGCCTTAAACAATACTATCTGATGTCTGACATAATCCATTCTAGTCTTTAGACTTATCCAAAATACATCTGTCTAATCTCATAGTATAAAGAAAATTATTACTAAAAATGTCATCAACCAATCATGTTAATACCATCATATATCCCCCATATATCATAATATATAACTTGTTGATCGCATTCCAAACATGTGAATACCTTAATATTTTATTTTGTTGTAACATGAATTACCATAGAACCTTAGTGAAAACATGAATGCTATCAAAAGGTAACTCTTTAAACATAGAAAAATCCCAAAAATTCTATATACTCAAACCATGATATCAGTTTTTCCTTATATCAGTCATGAGCTCAATAATACTATCAAACATCTCCTTATCTCCTTATCCTTTCATTATGCACATATCATATACCTTCCAAAAATATTTGAATAACCTTTCATGGTTACCGGTACCATTCATAATATACTTTCAAAAACTCAAGGAAAGACAACAGTGTAACAATCCTTAGATTTTTTCTTTATTCCATAGTACCATACATTATTCTTGATAAACATACAATCATTCCACCACCTTCTTAAACCACTGACTGAGCTTCATCATTTCTTTCATCTCATATATCATTTCTAGTCTCTTCATCATCATCCACATAAATACTACCCATATGACCATGCTGATTCTCTTCATGAGATTTTCCCTTAGGGAATTGGTTTGCATAATGCCCGTAGATTCCACATTTAAAACATTTAACTGTTGTTGATGTCTTAGAAATACCATTATCCTTGTCCATGGTGTTAACCAAACCTTTTCCTTTATAATTACTGCATTTGTTTCCTTCTTTTCCGCACCCAAAAAATATTCTAGTTCCTTTAAAACATTCTCCCTGATGTCCCTTCCCACATGATTTACATGAGGGAAATTTAACTTTCTTTCCTCTATGATCATCATGAAACTCCATCTTTCTCTTATTAGCTGAGTTGGGAAACTTACCAAAGTTGAGATTATTGATCATATTATGAGATTTCTGATTAGTTATAATAATGATATATGGACTTCCAGATCCAATTTCATTTGGTTTATTATGAATAAGATCATTCCATTGTCCATCATATCCTCCATTATCGTGAATCTTCCTATTTCCAGCCATTTTCTACAACCCAAAAAGAATAGTGTGAGAGGAAAAAATCATAATCAAGTGGGCGTACCTTCAATATCTAACATCTTAGGTTTTATTCTAATATTGTTAATGTAAGTCCAGGAATATAACCTATACTTATAATTAACCTTACGGACATCCCTAGACATACCTTAGAAATATCTCTAGGGATCTCACTAAAGTTTTCGCATCATAGTTTCCAAAGGTTAACTAAACCTTTCCTCTGATACCAACTGTAGCGGTCTAGAATTACTTTCAGTGGACTATAATTGATACCTATCAGGGCACTACATGGGTGGCTACACCCCCTGGGAAGGACACACCACCATCCCCAGTGGCGGCCATTTCCTTATGAAGCCCTTGGGCGGAGAGCCATGCTTCGTCCAATGATCACATGTGAGAGTTCCCAAGGATCAGATTCATTCCTATCTCCTTTGCCTTAGATACCAACTATAGAGACCCGTACTTGACATACATAGAAATTACATTACATTTGCGAAATACTTAATACATAACAAAAACAAACACACAAGGACTATAATAGTTTAGTGTTTTTGGAAACATATAACATAATCTTCTACTATTGGTGAAAGGTCTTCAACATCTTCTATAAAGATCTTCCCCTTTTTTTCTTACCTAAACCCTTTATTTATATCCTGGGGAAAAGAAAACACATAAAGGGTGAGCTCAAATTCTTAGTATGGGTAAACATAGAGAACATAAAATAATCCATAAACATTTGAATGCAAAAAAAACATGAACATAAAATATAAACATCAAAATCTTGAGCAAAGACATAAATCTTGGAAGTATGTAAGGAATATGTCATAAAAGAACATCAATCATCATAAAATAGCATGGGAATAACACATGTAATTGTGGAAAACCATTAAGCACGTGATATGATTTCCATAGTCACTAAGGCATTTCTACCAAGACCATCTTAGTGGACAAAGTCCCTTTCTGAATCGAGTTCACTCCTCGTTTCAGTCTTGTATCACTGAACCAGATTAACTTACCATTCCAGACATGTCTATCTCATGAGATATAAATCATTACCCAATGCATCAGAGGGAGATATAGGTCTCACTCATCTCATAATGAAATCATTCTTACGTGTTCCACAAAATAAACATAAATCATTCATCATAACCCAAAGAATGAAATGGGTTTCATAAACATCATCCCATCATAACATAATCCATATAAAAAAGGGATATCATTTCATCATAATAAAAATAAAACCATGTAAATAATAGAGACATTATACTTGAAACATAAACATTCTAAATAATGTCATCTTAGATGGAAAATAGTTTTGACAAAACACTTGAAATGAATTCTTGGGGAAAATATCCTTTCTTCTTAAAAATCGTTTAATTTTCACAAAATGCCACACAATTTTAAAATAAAAGGAATTTATTGAAAATAACCATGGAAAATTGTAGAGTAAGCTTCATGGAAATTAGGCGTTATGAAACCGTAAAAATCTGTTCATGCTGTATAAGTTAAAAAAACATTCTTCTCGTACTTTTGCCGGAAAAGTCAAAAAATTACCTTGTAACGTAAACAAAAGAAAGATTCCTTGCATAGCATGTAGTAAAAGTAAAAAATGGGTAAAAATGAATTTAAAAATATATGAAACCATTTTTAGAAAATAGATACATGGATGATAAATATAACCCTGGTAAATACTTACGAATAAACAATCTCGGATAAAAATGAGATTGGAAAAGTTATCCCTTACCTTAGGTCAGATATGCTTCGAACATATACAAAACTCCTATATAATGGTTTAAATAATGTCATTTATTTATTACAGAATCATATTCATTATTATGATATCATATAAGGTTCCCTTATGACTTTATAATACCCATTCTTTTGTAAATTCCATGTTAAAGCAGCGTTTTGGGTAAAATCGTTTTATTTATCGTACGTGTGTGTACTTGTTGTTCATGATATTATTATTACTTATATCATGATTTAATTACTTCAAAAATTTAAATAATGATTTATATATCATATATATTCAGTATATATATATATATATAATAGATAGATAAATGAAATGAAATACACCGTTCATGGAGACGGTAGGTCGTACGTATGCATGAACGTTGTTTTCTTTTCCTTATTGACTTGAATGGAAGTAGATGACATATATATATATATAAATATATACAATAGATTTATCATGTCATATATTTCATTATTATTCATTATATATACTTTATAATCATTCTTGAATGGTTAATATGGAGAATGAATCTCATCACGTCGTGGAGACGGTAATCCGTATGTATGCACGAGCGATGATATCTTTCCAATAATTATTGAATGGAATTGAAGTGGATGATATAATATCTCAGAATCAGTATGATTTTATAATAACCATATATATTTATTCTTTACACCATTATACCCATCCAATTAAGGTGGTTGTGGAAAAACAAATTACACCACGGCGTGGAGACGGTATTCTGTACGTATGCACACGCGGTGATTTCATTTTCTGTAGGATGGATAGAAGGTAAAATGGGGTTGTTTCATATTTATAATAACATATCAGTATATTATGGATACTAATGTTATTACTTTATAATTAAAAAACTAAATAAGAAGAAGTTGATGAAGAAAGAAACTTGAAAGAATCGGTAGAAGAGATTACCTCTTCTTCGATGCACCTCTTTTAAGCTTCCTCTTAAGGCACTAGAGTTGGTCTTTTGAGGAGACCATAACCTCTATAATGTTTCATGGGAAGTTGGGAAGGGAAATGGGTAGGTTTTGGCCGATCGTGAAGGCTCAAAATTGTGTGTAACATGATCCAAGAATAGTGTTGCGTATACTGAAAGCTAATATGGTGTTGTGTATAGTACAAACTAATCTTGGTGTAGTGTATAATAGAATACATTAAAGAGATTAAGAATAATATATCTCATAAAATCTCGGGGTGTTATAGTAACTATGTGGAGATCTCTACCCATGGAAGGACAGGTGCATGGTTACCTATGATATACCACACAACCATGCTCTAGTCGTGTGGTAGGTTCTGTTCGAACCCATACCTATCATGTGATCGTGCCGCACGATTTCTACTAACTATGCGGTAACCATGCTACCCTTGTAAAAACCACCCAAAAACTCCTAAAACAAAAAATTTCGACCGAGACACATACCCAAACCCTGACCAAAACACGTAAGACTAATAAATGGATAAAATAAAGGAGTATCTAAGGTCAGGGTGTGATAATTCTCTCTACTGCAGACACTTTCTTCCCCTAGAAAGTCAAAAATCTGATAGTTAACCAAAATTTGAGTCTATGCCTAGAAAAATTGAGGAAACTGTGAATCCTAAGATGAAATTTCTCTCCAAAGGTCACAACCTACTAATTCAAGAAGAAATTAGGGCCCCAATATTGAGGGGAGAACTATAGCGACCCCTACTTTACATACATGGTTAATACTTCAAACTTTAAGCATACTTATTACAACATATAACAAAACCATGAAAGGATCGTATAGGTATAGTTTCTTTAGAAACTGGGAAACATAAACAACTGGTTCATAAAGCATCTACATTGTCTCCCATTTATTTCATCATATATATAGTCCCTTGTTGGCATATCTTACTTAATAACCTTCTTCCTAACCTGGGGAAAGAAAACATACAAAAGGGTGAGATCAAATGCTCAGTAAGGGTAAATAAAATAAATATCAATCACCTCAAATTCATAAGAACATAACATTTTTGAAATCTTACCCTGCAAAAGAGATCATAATTTCATAACATGGGATAAATCATGGTAGTGAAATGTAATCCCAATAATCATAAAATAAAACATGAAACTTTGTGTCATACACACATAATCATAGAGAATCATTTCTTATTAGTCAAGACTCATTGCCAAGACTTTCTTAGTGGAAAAAGTCCATTTCTAAACCGAGTTCACTCCTAGTTTCAGTCCTGTTTCACTGAATCGGTTTAACCTGCCGTTCCAGCCATGTCTATCTCATGAGATATAAAACCTTTACCCAATGCATTGGAGGGAGATATAGGTCCCACCCATCTCATAATGATTCCATTCTTATGTGTTGCACAAAATCATAAACCATTCATCATAGCATAACCCATGTAATAAAAATGGGAATCTTAAACATCGTGATATCATAAAACAATTCATATAAGATAAATGAATTCATAAAAATATTTCCATCACAAAATAATCAAATCAATGTAATAATAGGGATAGAAACAGAACCCTATATTATCTTAGACGAAAAATAATTTTGATAAAACACTTGAACTCCATTCATGAGGAAAATATCCTTTCCACTCAAAAACATTTTTCCTTTCTTAACATGTCATACAATTTTAAACTAAAAGAATTTGATTAAAAATAAACTTGAAAACTTGTAAAGGAAGATTCTTGGAAATAATGTTTTAAAAATCCATTCATACCGTATATGTTAAAAAAACATTCTTCTCGTACTTTTATCGGAAAAGTCAAAAAGTACCTCGTACGAAAAACAACAAAAGATTCCTTTCATATCTTTTACTAAGAACTCACAGAAGGGTAAAATTGGATTTAAAAAATTTTAGGAGGATATAAATAATATTACATATTTAGGAAACATGGATGTGGATGATAAATATTCCCCAGTAAATTCTGAAGTATAAACAATCTCGGATAAAAATTGAGATTGTGAGATTGTCCCTTACCTTAGGTCCGATTTGCTTCGTAAGTGTCTGAACCTCCTATATAATGATTTAAATAATGTTATTGACTTATTCAAGAATCATACTTATTTTTATGATATCATATATGGTCATATTATTAGCTTCTTATTAGTAATATTTCATTACTACTTGTTATTCGGGTGTTTATTACTTTTTGGTCTTATGCATGTTTTGTCGAATAAATTATTATTATTCTATTTAGGTTATAGATAACTCATTTTTATAATGGTATTAGTGTACTATATATCATATTTATTCATTAAATTCATTTATATAATCATTATGCAATGAATATCATGTAGAACGAAACACATCACATCATGGAGACGGTATTCCGTAGGTACGCACGAGTGATGATATCGTTCCCATGATCGTGAAATTGTGTTGGAGTGTATGTATACTATTTAAGAATCAATACCACTTTACAATAATCATATATAGTTATTTATTTGAACCATTATACCCAACCAAGTAAGGTGGTGATGGAAAATAGATTACACCACGGCATGGAGACGGTATTCCGTACGTACGCACGCGCGGTGATTTCATTTTTCGTAGGATGGATAAATGGTGAAATAGGGTTGTTTCATACTTATAATAACATATCAGTATATTAGTGATACTGAATTTATTAATTCATAATGAAACAACTAAATAAGAATAATTGGAAGAAGAAATAAAGTTGAAAGAATCGGTAACGGACATTACCTCTTCTTTGAAGCGCCTCTTTGAGACCTCCTCTTAGGGCACTACAATTGGTCTTTGAAGAAGACCAGGACCTCTAGGATGTTTCTAGGGAAGTGGGGAAGTTAAATGGTCAGGTATTGGCCGAGATTTAAGGCTCAAATTGGTGTGAGGAGGATAGGGATGAGGTGCCCTTTTATAAGGGAGGAGAGGGGCACCTTTGGAAATATAAGAAATATTCGTTTATATTAAATCCCAACCCCACTTAAAAACTTCCAAAATGACTCATATCTAAAGCTTAGATGATATAGGGTTGTAATATAATCAACCAATAAAATTTATACATGTTAGGAATTTATTTTAAACATTATCAACTTGATTTATCCCTATTTATCAATTTAATTTTATTTGTGGTAATAATATTCTAAATTTTAAATTATTATAAATAATTACATATGTGTAGTGTATTTTCTATAATTTGACACTTTATGACATTTTAGACCATATAAATGTTAATTTATAATTTTTAAATATTTTTGTGATTTTTAAACAATTTTATAATATGTTATTTTTATAAAATAACAATAGTGTCAATTTTGACACTATTCATTTATTTGAATTTAAATAAAATATATACAGAAGCTATGCTCGAACTAAAAGCTTTAATAGATTCATAAAATGTCATATGTATCTAGAAATATAGTGGATCACATTAAATAGTTCATATAATATTTATTTTAATATTTTTAAAACCATTTATTTTATATTTTAATTAATAAAATAATTTCAACATCACTATTGTGTCATAATTAATGATAATTATTTAATCCCTAAAAATTATAAATAAATTCTTATGATGTAGATAATTGTATTATATTTCTGTAAACTATTCATCCTCAAAGTTTCATTATGTTTATCACTAAATTAAAATTATTATACTTATAAGATTTAAGAAAGTGACATGTTGTCACATTCTTTGGTTTTAATAATAATTAAATTATTTTCATGGAACAAAGTCTATTAAATGAATCTAATCTGACCCTTACGTGATATGGGTCGACTTTTAGTTATCCAATAGGATTTTGGAAGGTGTTAGGGTAATTTTACAATCTTATATTTACCATTAATTATCCGATTTATTTTTAACTATGGTAAATAAAATTTACCATGGTTACTATTCATAATGCCCAAAAATAAAATGTAGTATATTAACATAATTTGGACCCATTGATTCCAAATATAGAATCCATTTTTCAAAATTCAAAACATATAAGTTTCAGTAATTAATTTAAAATAAATCTCGTTGTTAAGAAAACAGGTTTTAGAAGTTAAAACATTGCCAAAGATTGAAATGTTTTTACCTATGAATTCAATGTGAAATTAATGCTAATGAAATACATTATATTAAATAGTAAAAATATATTATATTTATACTTTAAAACCATTCAATATTATAATTTAACCATATAAATTATCTCAATGAAAAAATTTGTTTTTAATTAAAAATTAGCATATTTTTACTATTCATCAAAATATGAAAGTTATCAGAAAAATATCAAAAATTTATCAAAAGTAAATTTTTATATCCTGATTAAAAATAAGAATTTTATTTTGTCAAATTTAACTTATAAACATGACAAAAACTAGATTTAATGTGGGTGCGCCATCAAAAGGTGGCAAAACTGCATTTTTTGAAAAATACTTATTTTACCCGAAAAATTTATTTTGTTCTCTTAACATGTACTAGAAAATGTGTAAGATGAATAATAAAATTCAAAATGTAGTTAATACTATTCATAACTACTAGTCCATAATAATATATCATTGTTTAGTGAAACCTGGTATTGCGTACTACACACGCTTTCGAGGAAGGTCATGATTGCGTGTAATGCAAGCCAAGTCCGTATTGTGTGTTGTGAAAGATTACTTTGGTGTTGCGTATAACATAAGACATAAAAAAATATTTCTCATAAAATCTCAGGGTGTTACAAGAACATGAGAGGTTCTCCCCACCACAATAATTTTTTTACCATGAACACTTCAAAGATCCAAACAAACCACCCTGGAGGGGAGGCCAAAGCAAGAACTCCCAACTTCTTCATAATAACCAAACAACGACCTTATCTCAACTAGAAACTAAAGAACTATTAATAACAAACTAAATAAACTCCCTCAAAACTAGAAAAACAATTCCACCACAAGGACTCAAGAAGAAAACCTACAACCAAACAACATGTCATACCGGGAAACTGAAACATGAAACTTATTACAAGGACAAAAAACACCTCCTACCACCCCCCCCCCCGGACAAGGGAGAACAACATCACCATTGGAATAAAAAATTATTCACACTATCCAAATTACCCCACACCAGGGATAACCCATGAAAGAACCCAAACTAGAAAAAGGACCCAAAATATCATCCACTCATCTCATAAAACCCAAATATCTCCCAAACAAGCACTGTCGAAACCAAAATAAAAAAACACCTATTTATCCACAAGTCAAACATCTCTTAAGGTCAACGAATGATTCAAAGGAACCAAATTTAGAAAAAATAAATCCACTTCAATTGTGGTAGAATGAGTCTATCACACTATTACAATAATAGATGAACATAAAACAACTATAATAATAAAAATTAGGAAACAGAAAACTAGTTCTGGGCTTCTCATAACCCAGGAACCTCTTGAATGTGTGAGAGATTCACCCCAAGACATGTGGTTGGGGCTCTGATGGATAAAGGACATCCTGACTTGTAGTTAGGCCGCACATCCTCCAATCAAGACTTCTTTTTTATAGAATTCTTGCTGCAAAACTTCTCCAGATAACCCAAATGACTAGAATGATGGAAGGTCTTAAAGGAATGAAACAAGACAACTTCAAGTGTCCAAATTGGTCACACTGGAAATATACAATTAAATGATCTGAAAAATGATGAGTTGAGACTAATGAAGGAGAATCCTTGGAAATAGGTCCCTCTGGAATGTGTTCCACGCCATATGGGCAACCTTCATGATAACCAATCACTACTGATTACACCCTGGATAATATTTCATCTATGAATTCCTCATCCACCATCTTCTCAAAATAGGTTTCACTGAATGAGGGAACTTTTTCTGTAATCTCAAGATATAGAACTCAACAAAAAAATAGTATTTTTCATCTAATATTATGATGATGAATCCAAATAAAATCGAACCAGCTCTTTATAATAGTCAATGTAAGACTTTAATGGTTGTTAGACCTACTAAAAATGTCACAACTCTGCCACCTTTCTCAGCTTTCCCTCCTCCGGTATGAACCTTTGGACGAAATTGGTCTTAAATAATTCCCACATCATCCCAAATTGCATCGATGATGGGGTAACCGACTCCCATTGGTCCAAGGATACACCCTCAAACAACCTTTGAGCTTCACAGACTCTAACAGCTTCTAGAGTTCCCAATGACCTAAAAACCCACTCAACTTCCACAAGACACTCTAAAGAATCTAATGGACCTCGATCAGCATAGAAAATATGAAACACTCAAGGAGGACCAAGAACTGAGCATGACTCATCAGATACTATGGGGACCTTTCTAGTTATAATTTCTCGATCATCATGGAAAACAAAAAACAAATCCAATATTAAACTACAATACAATAAAAAAGAAAACCTCAAACAAAAAAAACTGGTTTAAAAGGAAAAAAAATACAAAAACCACCAAAAATCCCTTTTAAAAAACTACCATTTTCCTTTAAATTTCAAAACATCCTTCTTCCAAGTAAAATTCTAAATTTCCAAAACCCATTTTTCAAGAAAAAACAATTTTTGAAATCATCTTCTCATTCAAATCCATTTTAGAGAGACAATACCAAACCTTTGATTTCAAAACCCCACCCATGGAATCCTATGAACTATCACACGTGTCTCGATCCATTTATATCTACACATTCCAACATGCACTTCCCTACACATACCCACACATGTGAAAATATTCATATGGAATACCAAGGGTTTCACCCAATCCATATTCTCAAACCCAAAACACTTTCAATTTTAAAACCCACTTCGCTAATTTAAAACCATTTGATAGAAAGAACATACATTTTAAATCTTTTTTTATTTCAAAATCTACTTTCATTTTCAACATGCACTTACACTGATCAAAATAAAAACAAAAAAAACCGAAAAATGAACCATCAGAATGAAGAACTAATGCCTATTCCCAACCCGATGACATGGTAGTGGGCCATTCTCCAAGTAAGGCATCAAAATAAGAGAACCTTGAACTTGACACTTGGACTCCACATGGGTCACTACTCCATTTGAGTCCACAACATGACACTATTTGGCCACTATTGTCTTCCCTAAATCCAAAAAAACCCAAGACAAAAGACTCAAATCTTGGACTACCCCTAATAACTCTAGTATCAATGTGAGAAAGACTTCGTGACACTCTCCCCGCACCTACCTCCCAAGTAAAGATAGTTTTAATCTCCTTCTACCGGACACCCCAAATATCAAGAACCAAATATGATACTATATTTTCACAAACCATCCTGTTATCTCATTCGAATTGACACCCGACCCAGTCTGTTTCATGACTCGAAGGGAATTCCCGATCCCCATAGGCTAAAAACTAGTGTCAGGCATCAAAACAAATCTAAGTAGGAATTATTTCAGCCCAATTAACTAAGATCAATATGTAAAAAACTGAACAAGAAAATGGACCCAAAAACTGAATCCTAGAAAAATATATAAACAGATTCAGTTACAACAAATGAACAAATAGAAAACTCTATACAAACTGAGAAAAAAGACCAAAACTGAACCAAGCTACCATGACCTCCGTATGACCTCATGGTCACCACCACCTATAAAATAACCTAATAAAACCATGATCACACGAACCAGAAACCTAAACCAAAGAGAAAACCTTCAAAAAAGCTCGGGTCTACTGACATCGAGTGGTACAAGTTAGGTGTGAGCTAACAGATTAGTAAACAATCACCATAGAATCCAAGTGTTTTCTTTCCCAATACAGTCCATTAACAATAGTTTGATATATAATTATAAAAATGGGGTTTCCACATTTTATTAAACAACATCATTTTCCCATTTTAAAATCCAGCATACGCCACACAAAATTTCCAAAACCAGTTCTCATTTTATAACCAAAATCCATAATAAGGAAAAATAGGTCTCTAATAAAAATAAATAGATAAATAGTATAGTATAAAGAAAAAAATCAATAAAAATAATAACCATGGGTGATCCTAAACATCCCTAGAAGACCCGTTGGCATACTTGGTTCAGAACCACCTGTCAGTGTATGGTGAATCTCCTAGGTCAATAACCCATTGAATAATTTATCCTAGCCTCACTAGTGTCATAACCCTTCTGGACTAACTACAACTATAGGTGGGTACCAAAACATCTAATCAGGGCTGGTAAGCTACCATAACTTTATCAACTAAAAGACGCCTAGGAACCCATGGTGGTAGTAAAACTCTGTAAGTAAGAGGATAACACACAAGTGACTCAGCCTACCTTCCATCACCGCATTTTCCTTCCCTAAACATGGGAACCACTATACGATAACTCATAAATAAAAATACCTTCTATATAGGTTCTCCAAATACATATATATACATTTCACATCACACAAGGTACCAACTAGTTTACTATACCATATAAACATTCGAACCATTTCATAAATTTTTTCAGGTTTCAAATCAAGAACACGAATTTTCCAAACCCCATTCCTTTCAAAAAAATCAACACAAACATCACTTTGGAGTTTGAAGTAACAAATGAGCCCTTAAGATTTTTACACCCCAAATTCATTTGCAAAAACCAATTAAAAATCCATTTTTACCAATTAATGTAAAGTCTCATTTTCACTAAGAACTACCAAACATGAATACCATTTCTTGAATTCCTTTTTAAAACACTTTTAGAAACCACACAAAGGAACAAACATCATTTAGAAATAAGAGCCATTTAGGAAACCAAGGTTTCAAGAAAACACCAACTTAAAGCACAATCTTCATTTGAGGGAACATCCATGTGTACACATAGTGAACCCATGGATGTTCCAACATCCAATGGAACATAAAACATAAAATAAGAGACTTGAAAACCATTTTCAAAAAACTATCACTTTCTTTGAAACCAAATCCAATCACTCACATTATTTAAAAATAACACAAACCATCCCCTTAAAACCATAAAACTGTTTCTAAGGAGTTTTAACACAATCATCAATCCATAAAAATACCAAATTATACACACCAAACCAAATTCAAAAAAAAATACCATCATAACATAATAAAGGATAAAAATTTATTTTAGAACCCCAATTTTACTTTAAAAAAATAATAACATTTCACAAACACACTTGGTACTATAAACCTAGACATCGCACACAAATATCTTTGAAAATGTGTTATTATTAAATTCTACCAAAATGAAATCATTATTTACATATATCCATAGGTATTTTAGAGGTGAGAATGAAAATTAAAAATTAATTTAAAGCACAGAAGTGTTCATTTATTGTTCCATAAAGGAAAAGTTCAAAAACACCTACCTCAACCATGCGCGGATGGAATATAACTCCAAGTAGAGGATGAACCAATCCTCACAGAAAATCCAGATGCCCTATCCACCAAGAAATCCCCAGAAAATTATCCAACCCTAACCCTAAAGTCCACAAAATAGAGATACCATAGAAGGAAACCGTTAAAATGGGAGGAGAAAGGGATAAAGAGAGGGAAAATGACAAAAAAGGATGTATCTTACCTTATATCTGATGGAGGAGTGACCCAGATGTTTGGAATAAAAGGAGGAGTGTCTATAAGGCACCCCTAGTGAGCCTAGGTCAGAGGAAGGAGGAGAACTCCAAAATGGGGTTAAAACCAAAAGGGTTGGATTTGGGTTTTGGGTTTTTAATTACCTGGCATGATCGCATGGTTTGGCTGCACGGTTTTTCAAACTGTGCAGTGACCATGCATAGCTCTCTGCCCACGGAAGGACTAGCACATGGTTAACTGGGATCTACCACATGACCATGTGCTAAAAATGTTTTAGGTTTGGTATGAACCCATAACTTTCGTATGACCGGGCTGAAAAATATCTACTAACCATGCGGTAACTGTGCTCCACTTGAAAAAACCACCCAAAAACTCCAAAAACCTAAAATTTTGACCGGGACTCAAACCCAACCCTCGAGAAAAAGACCCAAGAATAATAAAATGATAAAATAAATGAGTATTTGAGGTCGGTTTGTGATAGTAATATTCATGAAATTTTTATAAATTTTATATATCAATAGGACTTTTAAATAAATCCATTAATTATGGTTATGAAAAGTGAACTATATTATAATCATGGAGATGGTAGGTATTATATACACATGATAACATTTTCATTTTTCAATGATCATTATTGGAAGAAGGTAAGTATCATTTTATCTTTCCATAATGATAATAATATCATATATATATATATATCATTAAAATATACTTATATATATCATCCATGTGATTTGGTGATGAAAAAAGAATCACATCGCTTTTTAGAGATGATAATTCATGCATAAACACGAACGCAGTTATCTTTTTATATTCATGGTAAGGTAAGAATGTAAAGGATATATTATATTTAAATAATTATAAATATTTCATTATTATAATTTATAAATGTTAATCCCATTGTTATAACCAATCTTGAGTGCTAGTGTGGGAAAATTAATTCCATCTGTTTGTGAGGCGATGGTCCTCCATACACCCGAACGATGACTTATTTTCCCATTTAATGGAAGTGTAGATGAATTTAGGTGATGATATTAACATAATAATATATAGGTATATTTAGGATAATATATTTATTATTTCTTCAAGGTTGAATAATATTTTAAGGAGGTGGAAGAAGAAACAAAACAAAAACACTTAATTAAAAATGATACCCCTTCTTTATAAATCCTTCGTTGTTAACACCTTAAGTAAACTAAGAATGGTTTTATGCCTAAAATAAAATATCTATAATTTGTATAGGAATTATTATAAGGTAATTGGGAAGATATTTTCTGAAAAATATTTTTAGGTGTTAATAAAATATGAGATGAAGTTCCCTTTTATAGTAGTGGGTAGGGTAACTCTCGAGATTTCATAACACATTAAATTAATATAAATTACTTTTCTATTCAAAATGACTCAAAATTAATTTATTTAGAATATACTATGATTAAGGGTAGAAATAACTTCATCCAATAAAAATTATACAATTTTTTAATTTTTTTTAATCCTAATCTTTCTGTTTTAACCCTTATTTAACTCTTTTAACTCTTACTGTGACAACATGGATTTTTACACTTTCAGGGTTAATATAGTTACTATAAAATTCCAAACGATACATAAATTAATAATTTATTAAAAATAAAAACTTATCCCAATAATTTGGTCAAATATATTATTTTTAGAAATTTTATATCATTCAATAATATATTATTTATTTTAAAATAGCATTAATGTCAATTTTGACATTATTCATTACATTAACTTTTAGAAACCTAAATACAATAAGATATCTTAAACAAATACTTAAATAAATCCTTAATATGTCAAAGAACTCTATAAATATTTTTTATTACATTAATTATCTCGAATTATATTTATTTTAATAGTTTTAAAATCATTTATTTTATTTTTCTATTAATAAAGTAATTACTCCATCAGCGTTGTGTAAGCATTTAAGGTAATTATTTATTAACTAAAAATATAAATTAAATTCCATGATTAAGATTCATATTTTATATTTAAAAGGAATATATATAGTTGAATATATATTCTTACAAAACCTATATTAAAAATGTTATATTTATTAAAAACATGTGTATTTCATCATTGACTTTTCTTTAAATAAAATATCATAAAGGTATTAAAGTCATCCGAGTGACTCAAGGAGGTCATAAATTAAAACCAAGGATTATTTTAGTCTAAAATAACTCATAAAATAAAATTTTAACAAGTTTTAGGGTAATTTTATAATCCTTATCATACTTATTTTTACCTTTAATTACTCGATTTACCCTTAACCGTGGTAAAAAAAATTACTATGTTTACTATTCATATTATCCAAAAATAAAATGGAAATATTTAATAAATATGAACCTTATGATTCCATATACAGAATCCATTTTTAAAAATTCAAAATAAATAATTTTCTAAAATTAATTTAAATTTAATCTCGTAGATGAGACGAGAAAGCGTGTTTTTAAATTGAAAATGTTCAAAAATTCTCTAAGTATTTATATCTAAATTCAATATGAAAATGATTCCAATGAACTAAATTAGATTAATATATATATAATTTATCAAATTTTATTTTAAAACAAATTTAAAATATAATTTAACATTATAAATTACTTAGATGAAAAGTGAGTTTTCAATTAAAATGAAGTATTTTTAATTATTCATCAAAAAATGAAATTTATCAGAAAAATTACAACAATTAAACCAAAGTAAATTTTTGTATTATTTCTTTAAAAGTTAATTTTATTTTTTAAAATTAAATTTATAAAGAATCAAAATTTTGTTTTAAAATAATTGTTCCATTAAAAGGTTCTAAAAAAGTTTTTTTTAGAAAAATACAGTTTTTAATGTAAAACTGGATTTATCATAAACACTATTTAAAATTGCATCCCTTTTAATTTAAAATTTATACATAATTAATAAATATTAATAAATATTAAAATTAATTATTCTGTCATTACTTGGGTTGTTACAATTATGATATGAGACAATATTATACAACCCATTTTCTTTCCATAGTTAATTCTTATATTATGCATTATGATTGATTTCGTTTTTATGGCACACATAAATCATGAAATTGTTATGATGGGTATGAACAAATGGATCTTCGATGCATTGAGTAATATAATAGTCTCATGATATGTCATGTATAGTATTATGGAGTAAACCTAATCCATTATGGGACTTTGTCTGCCATGTGATATTGTGTAGGCAGTTAGCCTTGACTCATGTCTATGTAAAATTATATGTTCCCACCACATTTATTATGATTCCATGGTCTTATGTTACTATTTTATTTATGTTATTATTCCCTTTTATTAATCATGTATGTTTTATTTTATGATATAAAGTTTTATCTTTGACTCAGATGCTATGTTTCTTTATCATGTTTATTCTCATGTTGAGATTTTTATCTCCCCAACTTCTTTTATATATTCCCCTGGTTATGATATGATGTTTTAGGAGATAAAATGTATTTATGAGCTCACTAAAAAAAATAAAAATAATAAGGATTCCATGGTTTAGTTTCCTTTGATATATTGTGATCCTAGACTTCCAAAGACACTAGGCCTCATGATCTTTGGAATTGTACTTATTTGATATTTATCTTTAAAAAACATAAAATAATATGTGTAAAAGGCATGGTAACTATAGTTGGTATTAGGGAAAAGTTTCAGTTAACATTTGAAAACTAATATGAGAAAAATTTAGTGAGAACCCTAGAGATAAGTCTAAGTATAAGACAAAGTATAGAAAAATATCATGGAATCTTGATGAACTATAGAGTTAGTGGTTTTCGAGAAATTACATCCTTATATGGATACTAAAAGTATATATAGTTATGAAATAGATATACCTAGGGGTAATAACTCTAAAAATTCATGTCGAGATTTACTTGATCATCAACTGGTACATGATAGCAGGCCTTACTGTGCACCTGGTTTGACACTCCTAATGGATATACTTTATAAATTCACCACCTCTTTATGAACCATTTTGAATGACTTGAATGAATTTTTAGGTTTAGAAACCTAATATGAATCATTACCATGGATAATTTATATTTAAACCTAGAGGCCTATAAGTTAGGTCATAGTTATTATTTATAAGTTATTACTCCTAGGTTTGTAATTTTCCATTTGGTATGTTAATGCATTATCATATTATTTCTTCTGTGTTTTTTATTTAATGGTGGGAAATAGGAGTCAGGATACCAACAACAAATGTGATGGGAGATGTATTGATTTCCCTAATGAGATGGATAACCTAATGGGAAGAAAATTTAGACATATTTTTATCATGTAAAATGAGCTATATTGAATTGTGCTTAAAAATTGTAACATAGTTGAATTTACAAACACATCAAAGAAGAGAAGAATGCCCTCTCAAGAAATTTCAAGTGCTGAAGATGAAAAAGAAAATAATAATCAATTTACTATATTCCAAAATATGTTGGAAGATGAACCATCGAAAATGACATAAAAAAGATGAAATATTCTTTAGTTGTGGAAAATGGGGGAAAAAGTAGCTAATTACTGAACAAAAATGAAGAGTCTCCTTAACAAGACACAAGAAAATAAAGATCAAACTAAGGAACCACTAACAGTTCAATGTCATAAATGCGGGGAACTTGGTAATTATATAATTCAATTCTCTAATCTAAGGATTAAATCCCAAGGGTATATGTTATAACAATCATTAATGTGTAATTATTTAAGTATTTAGGTGTTGGAACTCGAGAAACATATTGTTGGAGTATTTTTCAATCAATGGTATTTTCATTTCAAGAATCATGAAAATTAAAAGGTTCATTCCATAATAGTTTTTCATTTTGGATTTATAATAATATATTGAATGGTACTAATGACCTAAAAATTTGATTTAATTTTAAAGTGATACTCTATTTGAAAACACATAATTGAGGAACATATAATCTTATAGATTTTTTTAATGTTGAGGTAATTATATTCAATTAAAATTTTTTGATTTGTGGAAATGAATTAGTTTATGGAAAACCATAGTGGTAAAAAAAATTATTTGATAGATAATGTATTTATAAATATGTTTTTAATAATATTGATAACCTTATAGGATTACTGATAAATATGAATATGATAATCACATAAATTTTCCAATATTTTTATAAAAATGAAAACCCGTAAGCCAGGTGACAACCCATAGAAACAAGTAAGGTCATGATTGAACCCACAACCAATGGGTGAAAAGGGTGAAGTGATTACCACTGGCCTATGTAATGTACGGTTTATTATTACATTTTTTTACTTAAATGATTTGACAAATAAATAGTAAGTTAATAAAATATTTTTTATCTGATTAATTTTACTTCAAGATATTTTTTATTGGGATTAAGTATCTATAAACTTTAGTTTTAACATAAAGGATTATTTTTGAGGAATTATATTACATTTTTAGATATTTAAGCTAAAGGGTTTAAAGGATAGACACTTATGGAATGGATGAGTTGAACTTTGGGAGTTACTATTATGTGATTAGATATTAATGTATGGAAAAAATTATGTTATCCATTATGGTTTTAGTAAATATAATAGGAATAACTTATTGATATTTTTGGGATTATGTGATCCATTAGAAGTTTATTTCATTACTTTAGGCATGCAAAATCCATCTTGAGTTCTCATCATTTGGAGAAAAGATGACATTATGGTGGAAATGATTAATGGATTAAATTATACATGTAATATAGGTATATTTATTTATAACCTTAGATTCTATGGTAAAATGATTCCTCAATTCTAGGTAAATTATCTTGAAATAAAAAAAATATCTTATTACCTTCATACCTGATGAATCAATGGTCTTTTAATTGGTCACAGATTTATGGTTTTTTGGTTGTTGAATTTCTCTTGATCATTAATTTTCTTATGATCAATTGTATATATAATATCCATAATAATTTATGGTTTTATTCCCTGTCCATATATTCACTTTCCATTGATTTTCACTTATATGGAAACCTAGTCATGTGATGATCTTCGTATTTCATTTTCCCTTATTTTAATAGAAAGTTTTTTAACCCTTTATATGATATGGGTTTATTCATAAATAAATTTTCAAATTTATAAACTTGATTACTAAGAAGAAGTTAAAATTGTGAGGATGAAATTTATTTAAGTGGGAATATTGTAATTTATTGATACTTTAGAATAATAACAATATATTCTATATCATATTCAACACGCAACACTGAGTTTAAATAAACCATGACATATTATTAAAATATTATTATATGATCATCTTAAAATAGTCATTAAATTAGAAAGTATTAATATGATTAAATAATTTATGAAATATATATGAAGGTCTTAATAAATATAAATTTATTTATAAATTCATAGGAAATAAGCATTTTATTTTTAATAAAAGCATTTATTTCAAAAATGATTTTTATTGATTTTTCTGAGAAAATATTATAAATATTTGGGGAAACTTTTAGAAAATTTATTTTATAAAATTAAAATAATTTTAAATCAGAATATCTAGATTATCATAGGGTGAAATTATTTGGATTTTTCAGAAAATATTACTTTTTTAGTGAATAGTGAAAATATAAATTTTTATAAAATCCTCGTTTCTTATCAATAAATAAAGTAACTTAAAAGTACCACTATTATTTTAATTTTATTTAAAATTTACTTAATTATTATTTAGTTATATTAAATCCAATTAATAACATTTAATTCATATTTATACTAGATTTTAGTATAAGTTTATTTTTGGATTAAAAACACTTTTTTCTAAAAACTGTTTTAAAGTTCGTAATGTTTCTCCATTTTAAATAATTAAAGTTAACCCTATCGAGAAATTTTTTAAATGAAATTAATATATTAAATATTTATAAATATTAATTTAATTTCATTTAATTTTTATTAATTTTTATATAGTTCATATGATAACAAATTTTCCTTAAAAATGAATTTATTGAAAAACTGTTCTTTCGACATGTATACAGGTTTAATTTTAAATTAAATTATGTAAATTATATTAGTTTAATTTTTAAAATTGTCTCCAATAATTTTAATCATCATAATTTATATTATCTAATAATTTCAACTTAATTTTTGACCACTATGAATAGTGAAAACTTTAAAAATTATTTACCACGGTTAAGGTAAAAAAAGGTTTATCGAGGGGTTAAAATGTAAGGGAAAAAATTAACCAAATATTATATAATTCCTATATTATGGTAATATTTAAAACTTATATATTCTAATTTTATAAAAATTTTAATTTTGGAGGATTTTGTTGTGTAAAAAATATGGTTGTAATTCTTTCTTTTCAAAAATTCCAAATGTGTCCTCTTCCCCACTTATAAAATGCCACCCCCTCTCTTATCCTTTACACACAATCAAAAATAATCATTTTTTACAATAACTACAAAAATAAATTCCTTAATCCATTATCTAATCATAAATTCCTTTTTTTATTATAAATCTAATCTAGGAATGCTTTAGGTATAATACCAAAGAGGCTACCTGAAAAAGAGATAATGTTCTAAACCATGAATTTTATTTTATTTATTCATCCAACTAATTAAAATATTATTAAAACATTATGATATTATAATATATGTATGTTACATATACTTAGAGGTTTCTATGTTTAGTTAATAACCTAAAACCATCTCCCCCTCCCTCAAATGGGACATTAAAATGTTGATCGTGTGTACAACGGACTGCTGCCTTGCAGACCGACATAATTTGTTTTCAATTAAATCTTCTCATGGATGGATATAATGATGTATTTAATGTTTATATATGATATTTATGACATAATTATTCTTTTTTAATTATAATATCATATACACCTTCTTACTTTCCATTCTTTAGAGAATATGATAACGTCACTCATGTATATGGTGGACTATTATCTCACGAAACGATGTGATTTGTTTTTCACATATGATTTATATAGAAGGTAATAATGATTAATTTTATTTTTATATATGATATTAATTATATAGTAATTATTATTAAAAATAAATATGTTATATAATTTCTTACCCTACCATCTATCGAGTTAAGGATAATGTCATTTATGTGTATGGGGGACTACCACCTCACAAAGCGATGTGATTTGTTTTTATTACCACATAAAATGGATGGTATATGTAAGTGAATTTAAAAAAATAATATTATATTTATTATATAATTATAATTATATATTTATAAAATAATAATTACCTTCTTTCCATACTAATCATTGAAAAATGTAAATGTTACTCATGCGTACGTACAACTTACCGTCTCCATGATTGTAACGTAGTTAATTTTTAATAACCATATTTAATTATTGATTTTAAAAGTATAATTGATGTATAAAAATAATAATTATTTAATTTTTATTATTAATTAAATTATTAGTCAATAATATCTTTGACTTTAGTCAACTTACAAAAGTGATTATTGACATATGTGTTCAACATTGACAAAACGGATGAAATGAACATAAATGATTAAGTAATTGAACATATAATGATAATAAATAAAATAAAAGGAATGATAAAATTTAAAAAAGTTTATTCAGAAAGTAAATAATTAACACGAGTTTATGATTCAGGAAGATAATGAACACATGTGATGATTCAGGCTTGAGGTATGAGATTTTTGTCTCAATTTTCCTTCTTTGTGACATATGTTATGTTATTGAATCTATATTATTTTTTGTGGTTTATATAATACCCCTTTTATATTTTATATCATTAATATACTTATATTAATGATATTTAATGTTTCAGTATATGTTGTTCTTTATTGGGGCTTATGATTCGAAAGTTACCAAGGTGGTAAGGGTTTCGCCTCAAACTTCCTTCTTTGAGAAATTCATTATTTTATGCACATAATTTATTTTAAATGATGTATATAATTAACCTTTACAAAATATATCATGAATCATTAATACTTAATGATATTTTAAGTTACAATTCATATAATTCATTTCTCCAAAGTTATGTTTCAAATGTTATCAAAGTTGTAAGAGTTTATGTTTCATTCTAATTTTAATCGGGATAAATATGCTTGAATTTAAATTGTAAGATATTATTTTATCATTGTATCATAAAACCATTTAATTTTATTATCCAATGGTTATTCATGAACTTTTCAATTAAGGGTACAGATTTTTATCTTTTTTGGAATTAAAATTATTTTATAATTGTTTTAAGAAAATCGACTTTATTTCTCTCTTAGATTGAAAATCCTTTCTATTTTATGTACATGTTTTCTTTAAAATGTTTCAAAAAATGTTTTTATATTATTATATGATTGTATAAATAAATTTTTACCCTTGTTTTATCTTTTTATAAAATTATTTGAAAGGAATCTTATTTTTATTTTCTGAATGATGCACTTTTTGAATTTTTACCCAAGTGTGAGTGGAATGTTTTTTAAGATATAAATCATTTATGGAATTACCCATTTCCATGGACATTAATTTATTTTAATATTCCTTTATAATCTTTAGGGTTATTTTCAATGAAAATTATTTCCAAAATACATTGTGAATTTTTAGCATTTCAAAAATTATTTTGAAATTGGAATGGTTATTTTATTAAATAATGTTCTTAATATTTTTATAGTATTTTTATTCATAATCAAAATAACATTTTATGTTATGGATTTCTTATAAATTAATTATATATATTTATCATATATATACCTATATTATTATATCTTACTTTTATGGGTTAATACATTTCTTATGTTCATCTATCAAATTCATTCACTCTGAAATTTATTTTGATTATGATATGAGATAAAATTATGCAACCCATTTTCTTTCCATTAGTAATTATTTTTCTATGAATAATTATTTATTTCCATTTTATGTCACACATAAATAATGAACATGTTATTATGGGTGCACCTAAACAGCTCTCTAATGCATTAGGTAATGATATAGTGTTATTAGACATCATTTATGGGATTTGGTAGTAAACCTAATTTGTTATGGGACTTTGTCCACCATGTGATATTGTCTAAAAAATTATCATTGACTCATATTTTTATCATGCTATATGTTTTTGACATATTTTCTATGTTCCATGATCTTATGATACCAAGTTATTTATATTATTCTTCCTTTTTATTAATCACATGCCTTCTCTTTTATAATATTTTGTTTTATCATCGACTCACATGCTATGTTTACTTATCATGTTTATTCCCTTAATGGACTTTCTAGCTCACCCCTTTCTTCTATGTATTCCTCAAGTTATTCTATGCTATTTTAAGCGATTTAATGTATTTAGGATATCACTAATGAAGAGAAATAAATATAAGGATGTTATGTTTTAGTTTCTTTTGATGTATTATAATCCTATTTTTCCAAATACACTAGGACTCATGATCATTGGGATTGTACTTGTTAGATATTTATGTTTACAAATATTGTAATAATATGTGTAAAAGGAATGGGTTGTTATTGGTACCAGTATAGGAGGTGTCATGACACGAAAACCACATGAAATATTTTTATATAAAGTCTTAAAATAATATAAAATCAATAATCCCAAAAATAGTAATCTTGGAGTGACAGGTAGCCAACCCCCACTTTTTAGACATGGTATAATCTTCTAAGCCAGTGAGAAATATGACCCAAAATCCCAATACCCAAGGATAATTTACTCCAGAGATATATTAATTCCATAATTTTTATAATACCTAATATTTAAAAATGATAATAGAATTATTAATTCAAGTTTATAAGATATTGCAAATAAAAGTCAAGGTAGGAGAAAACTAAATCTAAAATTATACCCAGTATAGAACTATTCTTTATATGCATGTATGAAAATTTATGGAAGAAAATTAAAACTTTATACTAAAGAACACATCCATTAATATTATAAAAAGTTTAAATATATGAAAAAAATAAGGAATGAATAAAATAAATTAACAATTAATATATATATATATATAAACATGAGATAATCTATTTGTGAACAATTCAAAAATAAGAAAATTATAAACACTTTATAACTTATCCAATAATTATGAAAATTTAATAATTAGATAAATATAAACACTTTATATTTACCTATAATATGAACTCCTCCATAATATTCCATTAAATGATATAATCTTTAAGTATTTGATAAATAAAAATAAGCATTATATATAGACTATTCATATATTTTGTAAAATTCAGATTATCCTATATTTAGTATTATTTAAACCATGATTATAAAAATCATCCAAACATTTTTTTTATGTGGTTTACAATAATTTCTCAAAAAAATGAATTTTAATTTGAAAAATCCAAATTAAATACTATGAATAATTCAGAATTTTAAATATAAATGCCTTTATATTTTTCCTTACATTGTAATTTATTAACACATAACAAATAACACCTGTAATTTTTATATAAATACTTTATAACTAAATTATAATTCATTCTATATAATTCAAAAAAAATACTTTAATATTTTTCGTTAGATTGGAGTAGTCAAAAGTCGTGTGAATTTAGTTTCCAATAAAATTATCTATTTAAAATAATTTAGAAAAAAATCCCACAATTTATAAATCACTCATTTAACTGATATAGTGGGTATATCTAATTTAATTTTTTTTAAAAATCACCCTTAAAAATATTGAAGAATATATTAGTTAAGATAACTTGAGATTATCCTAATCTTTTTATATTATTCTATTTATATTAAATTATATATATATTATATATAAAATCTAACTATCAAAGTAAATTTTTGTAAAAGATATTTTAAAATACTTTTAAAAACAAAGTAAGAAAAACTCAAAAATCACAACAAAAATAAAAATACACGAGGTAAAACCTCAAGTTGAGACCTATTCCTCTTCACTTAATTATATCCCATTGTCAATAATTTTTATAAATATGAATAGATGATTCATATTATAGATCAGTTTTAGGCTACAACAACACATTGGTCTATCTAGGCTATCACATGAACTCTTCCACCATTGTCATTGGAGTAAAAATATGAAGGAAATAAAGAAGGAGTATATGATTACTCTTCTATTATCTATAAGAGTATGTGATTTAATATATTTACAAATAAGTTCAAGAATAACTCAAATATAATAGAAACATTGGGAGATATATATAGAGATAAAAAATTTCAATGCACCAATAGATCAAAGTTTAGTTATTCTATAGAAGTCTCTTATCTATGTATTCCATCAGTTCTAGGATAATATGTGAATACTAGAAAAATGTTCTTAAATTTTATGGTGAATTTTAGTTGAAAAAAATGTGTGATATGTCATTGTAAAAGATAAATTGTTTATGTCCCCCCCCCCACATAAAAGCTTTGGCTTTAGTCTTCTTTAAAAAAACTTTCTTCAAAAAGATCAATTGGTGAACGATCGTTATGAATCTTCATACTGATCATGAAATCCAAGGGCATTAAATGCTTCTAACTCAATTTATAATTATACAAAAAATGTGTCTTGAATATATATTATTAAAATATAATCCCACTTTAGACACAATCTCATAAAGTGTTCGAAATCATATAATCCATGGTTTCTCTAAAAAATATAAAACTAATTTAAGAACCCTTAATAAATTTTGTGGTAAATTCATATAAAGTTCAATATCTTTATATGATCATGTTGTCATGAAAATTTTATACGATCATTTCATTACTTTTCAAAAATATCAAATTTATCATACGGTTGATCCAACACTTGGCCTATATTTAACATTCTCATGTGGTTGTTTCACTTGATCGTGCATTATCTTGAATACATATGTTAGCTTTAACATTTTTTCAAAAAAACCAATGATATTGTGTGGTCAGTTGACTCATAGTGTTTCATCACTTAGTCTGGTCTTAGGGTAGCTTCAAAACATAGTGATAAATTCTACCTGGTTAATGGGGTGTTCACACAATTGATGTATTTATTGAGCAATAGATTTAGTACTTAGTGTGTATATATAAGAGTTTTGAGTTTCTTCATGTGGTCAATCTAGTTTTATTTATATTCTATCAATTACACCTATATTTGCTTGATCACTTAGAGGATTTTTTCTTAATCAGACTCATTGTCACATTTTTTTCTTCACAATCAATCTGATACTTAGGAAATTTTCCATAAATAAATGGAAAAGTTATATTACTAAAATAAAACATATAATTCAATAATAAAAAAATAAACATGATTTAATATCTTTAAAAAAATAAATTTTTAGACTAATCCAACAATATCTCCTTTTTTATGATTAGAAATCATGGAATAAATAATTACAAATAGTGTACTAATAAACTTTTTAAATAAAACATAATTATAATCTATTATAACATGACACAATATTTTCACCCCCTTTTGAGATTATCAGAAATATTTTATAAGAGCGTGTGATAATGTAACTGTAGAAATAAAAAAGAAATTACATGATATTACAAAGATAATAAACAAATAAAGTGATGATTTTAAATAGAAAATATATGAATAAAAAAATTCATTAATTTTCAAAAGATATATAAATATTTACAGTTTCTATATTAGAGGCCCTAATGAGAATTATAATCAAAAGTGTCTCAAATTATGGAAGGGTCAATTAGTGATTTTTCTTTGTCCTTGGATGGGGTAGGAGAAAGAGTAACAATAGGCTGAGGAGGAGAAGAAACATTAAGAATCAAAATTCATTTGAAAATAGGGATAATATGGTTAAGGGACTGAGGAAGGTTGAGACAAAAAGGTCATATAGTTGTTTTGATAAGAGAAGGAGTTATAACTTTAAAATCTAGTGTAATAGAAGGAGAGATGTTGGGTATAAGAAGATCTGGGGATGCTTGAACTAGATAATTGGAAATATATATATAATACTTCAAGATCCTAGTAATATCTTCCATATCTCTATAACCATGCTCTATATTTTGAAAAAAACATCTTAATATAACACAAAATAATCCAATAGAGGAAACCTAACTAGTATATTTTCCAAAATGGATTTAATAAATGGGATAATGGAGGAATTTTCAGATCTCCAGGCAAATATCTAAATGTAATCTTCAAATCTTCCTTAGTTAAAATCCTATAAAGATAATATTTTATGAAACCTTTAATGAAATCCTTATATTTGGAAGTCATTATCATCTCAAATTTAAACATGTCAAATTGTTCCTCACTATAATATGTAAGATCTATTTGCATCAAGTACTTTTCATCCTGCAAACTATCCATAAAAACATAGATATACTCTTGTAGAATGTGACATCCCAAACCGAATGCCACTTAATAGGTTCCCTGATCTTGGTGAACCACATGGCCTCAAGCACATCTCCCCAAACCCCAGAGGATGATGACTAGCATTGAGGGCCTAAACTGTGTATGTGGGGAGACTATTCCATCATTACCAAAGTATAGCACATGAGATAAATATAAAAAAAGTTAAATAGTGGAAGAAACATAAGTAAACATAAGGGAAAATAGAAAAATAGAGATAACAATGATAATAACTGAAATAACTGTAATAACATACAACAACTGAAATAATTGGAATAAAATACAACAATTGGTGATGATATGTCATGTATCTAAAAAATTGGAAAACATGGATACAAGAAAGTAGTTATAACATGTTTCGGAAAAGTATAAAGAAAATAAGAAGACTATCCCAAGAATCTTGAGCTTCGGTTCGGTCATCTACTATCAAGATCCATCCTAAATAGAAAGCAATCAAGTTTTCAAAGTTTTACGCTTCCCTTTTTCAATACATAGATTCATTTAATATACTCTCAGTACCGAACAACACCTAGAGAGGGTGTGAGATAAATATCAATGTGCCACCACCAACAGTTTCTATAACATTTGGCCTATGTAATGTAAATATAATAGTGTGCAATCTTGGATATATGTAAAGTAAAACAGTACAATGTAAATAAATATACAAGTACCTACCTTAGCCCTTATCTAGTGTATGAACATGTAATTAGTTCATTATTTTATTTTTACCAGTTTATAAACAATCCACATGTAAGAAATAGTAAAGGTTTCAAGCTATAACTAGGAAACCTATAAATATATTTAATAATGAGTTTCCAATGTAATAACCAAAGAAACATAGACCTCAAGGGTTTCTAACTTAGTAGTAACTGTAGCCTGGATAATTATAAGAGTGTAGTCCAAGGAGTAGTTTTCAAGGAATTTCACAATAAGATGCCTATCGAATCCAAGGTGATCATCTAAGGTAAAATAGGGCTAAGAAGTGACTGGGACCTATGGGTTGTAACCATGGAACATAATTTTCAATGATGGATCTGAGGAGTGTATCCAAGGAATCATGTAATACTATGTGACGGATCCTACAGTGTCGTTCCAGGCATCCAATAATAGACAAGGATAAAGATCTAGGTGGGTATCAACCAAGAAAGCTGCATCCCAAAATCTTAATGGGGTTCTATAGTGCTCAAAGCATTCCCCAATAATAATCCAAGGAGAGCTCGAGTTAGGCCACTCTTGTTTAATTATGAATTCATGTATAATTTCAACTGGTTTAAGCCTTTCCATTCATTACTGTAACAAGTCCAAGTAGCATGAAATCTTTATTAAATCAATTTAAGAAATATTCAATCATTAATTTCCATTCCTCTACCTTCCATTAATGTAGTAATTGGTGCTACAGACATGAAAACTATTATTTATTTACATTCTATCTTGTCAAGTCATATATTTTATATACTTTCTAATTTCCATTTCACATTTACTTATCAATTGAAGCACAAACCTTAGGTGGGTCATGTGGTGAGAATAATTTACATCATGAAATTCACAATATAAATCAAACCATTTAATATAGAAAATCTTACCCTTATAAGGGTCAAGACAAGTAACACCCGAATGGTGGCTCAAACGTGTCAAATACTAAAAAACCAATTGTGGCATAACATCCTACATGGGATTGATGTATTTTTGGGAGTAAATACTAACAATTAATCACATATATGGAAAGAAAATAATCTTATGGTCATAATGATCATAATCACAACATATAAATTATATAAATGGTACCCGATGAAATTGGTGGGCCCCACATGACAATTCCAAAATAAACGAACTTAAGGGACAATTTATTGAATACCCACCTTAGAGTTTTATGACTCTCCTCCTATGATATCATCATTTTATTTGGCTTATAATGGAGTAGATCTGAGAAAAAGGTAAAAATGGTCACACCTCGATAACTAGGTTGAGAGAAAGAGAAGAGAAGAATGGATAAAAAGTACTCGATTACTTATCGTTATGCATGCAATGTGATGAATGAAAGCTCGATCAGAGTCTCGATGAAGGAGATCTTTCAACCCCTACCTTAATCTGTAAAAGAGCTCCAAAATGAGAAAAAATATTGGTTAATCCCATAGGAATTATAATAATGAGTAAGGATGAGGCTTAATTAAATCGTAAAGGAAAAATGGTCATTTTACCCATAAAATAGCATGTGCACGATTTGAAAAACCATGCGCAAACCATGCACGAGTACTTGGAAAAAAGGGAAACTCACATGGTTATGTTGTATGGTTAGGGAAACCATGTGACAACTATGAGGTAAGGCTCTATCCAAAAACCTTCCACCGACATGGTTTTCTCTAACTGTGTTTCCTTCCTACATGAGTTACTATAAACCATGCACTAGGCCTGTTTTCCCCAAAAATGGGTTCAGGGATCTAAACAATCCCCAGATACCCTCAGGACCTTCACTAACTCATTAGGCATCCAAATTAGGTCCAAAATAAATAATTAGACCAAAATTAAATGGATCCATACCTGAGTGAAAAAATGGGTTCTTATAGTCTTCCCCCCATAAAAGAACTCATCCCCGAGTTCACCTTTAAAGGGTGGAGGAACCCTATCTGAGAACAAATCTGGTCACTGGGAACGTATTTTGACTTCCCTCTCCCAAGTCTCATCCTACACACAACCATGCTACCATAGCACTTGTATTAGAGGGACAAACCAACCTCAGAGAGCCTTTGGGCTCTAATAAACAATGCGTACTGGATAATCCTTAAAGGTAGCATCGATATCTAACTCAACATACTTGGGATCAAAGGTATGCGACAGGTTGGTATGATACCAAAGAATCTATGAGACATTGAAGATGTCATTCATGGTATGGAACCTCTAAGGCAGTATCAACCGATAGGCTACCAGACCAACTCTTTATAGTATTTAAAACAACCCTATGTAATGAGGCAGCAGATTCCATTGATTTCATACCCATATATGCCCTAGGATGGGTGATACTCGAAAGAAAAAATGATCCCAAACCTCAAAACCTAGAGGTAGTTTAAGGAAATAATCCTAATATTTCTATCTAGAGTAAGAAGTATTCATATACTTCTTGTTTAGCTAAACCTACTCTGAAGTCTTCGGAACAAGACGAGGACCTAGTAGTGCTCCCTCACCTTCCTCCATCCAGCATAGGGGTGAATGGTATGGCCTACTATATAAGTCCTGAAAAGTATCTATCTAAATTATTGCCTAAAATATATTATTATAGGTAAACTAGATGATTGGGATATGCTTCTCCCAAGAACCATTGAAATCAAGGACACATGTTTAAGTATATCCTCTAAAACCTGTATTTTCCATTCTGATTTTCCATCGATCTGAGGATGAAAGGATATACTTGGAAGCACCTATATTCCCATAACCTTTTGAAATATCTTCCAGAAATATGATGTGAAATGAGTATCCCTATATGAAAATATAGTACATGGGACCCTAGGTAGTCTTATGATCTCATAGACATACAATTTTTTAAGCTCATCGACTAAGAAAGTCTCCCAAATAGAAATGAAATGGGATACATTCGTTAGTCTTTCAATGATAACCCATAAATCATCACTACATCTAGGAGACCTAGGTAAACCAACTATAAATTCCATATAAACATCTTCTCATTTCCATTCCAAGACTGGAATCAACTGTAACAAGCCTATAGGTCTTTGGTGCTCCAACTTAACCTGATGATATGTGGAACATATAGTGATAAAGCCTACTATCTGACGCTTCATCCTAGGTCACCAGTATTGGCGTTGCATGTCTTGATACATCTTTAAGATTACTGGATGATCTAACCACTAAGAAGCATGGTAATCTTCCATCAACACCTCTATCATATTTATTGGAACCCAAACATGTCTATGAATACACAAGATGTTGTCTCTATCCACATACCAATCTGGAGGTGGGGTGTTTCCTAATATACTGCCACAGATAACTGAGCCCTCAGGATATAAAAATTGTATACTCTTCACCTTCTCAAGGAGAGAAGAGATAAGTTCAAAAGCTGAGAAATATGACTGCTTGTGACTATCATGAAACTCCAGATGCATCTTGGAGAAGAGGTCCATTAACTTTCATTCATCAATGGCTTCCCATACGACATGTGTATGAGTTTTTCAACTTAGTGAATTTGAAACCACATTACCCTTCCCAGGCATATAGGCAAGCTCAAAATCAAATGATTGTAAATATTCAACCCATCTATACCATTTGAGGTTCAATTCATGCTGAGTAAAGATATATTTTAGGCTCTTGTGGTCCGTGTACACCAAAAAGCGCTCACCAAACTGATAATGTCTCCAATAACATAAGTCATGGAGAACTACTGCTTGCTCAAGGTGACGTGTTAGGTAGTTTATCTCATGATTCCTTATCTACCGAGATCCATATAAAATGAATTTATCCTCTTATATCAGCAATACTCCTAGGTTGATGCATGATGCCTCACAAAATACTGTGTAACCTCTTCCAAGCTCTACAATAATTAGAATAGGTGCTGATATAAGCCTCCCTTTCAGCTCCTAAAAGGATTTATTGCATGCTTCTGACCAAAAGAACTTGACACCATTCTTGGGAAGGCCAGTAAGTGGTGAATAAAGACCTGATAAGTCTTGTATAAAATTCTTGTAATATATATCCATCAATAAAAAACATTTTATATCAAACACATTCTTGGGTTACTCCTAGGAAACTACATCACCAAACTTTTGTGGGTCAACAGATATGCGTAATTATAAGATAATTTAACCCAAGAAGAGAACATTTTCAATCTATAATTGGAACTTAGCAAGCTTTTCATAAAGTTGATTCTCTCTCGGTGTACTCAAAAAAATATCAAGGAGATTAGCATGCTCTCTATGAGTGTGAGAATACTTTAAGATTTCATCCTCAAAGACTATGATCATAGAATATAAATAGGGTTGGAATACCCTATTCATTAGATCCATGAAAATGGTGGGCACATTTGTAAGATTGAATAACATAACTAGGTACTCATACAGACCATACCTACTATGAAAAGTTGTACGACGTATGTCTGATGGCCTTACTAGCACCTGATGATAACTCGATCTCAGTTTGATCTTAGAGAAGACCCTATATCCACTGAGTTGTTTGAAAAAATCATCTATTTGAGGAATTGGATACCAGTTCTTGACCAAAAGCTGATTCAACCATCTATAATCCACACATAGATGTAAGGTTCCATCCTCTTTCTTGGAGAAAAGCACAGGAGAACCCTAAGAGTATGTACTGGGCCATATAAAACCTTTGGCCTCTAAATCCTCTAACTACTACTTGATCTTCTGAAGATCTTTAGGTGTGATCATGTACCTGAATAATGGACACTGGAGATACTCCTAGAACAAGATCAATTGCAAAATCTACATCTCTCTCAAAAGGTAATACATTAAAGTGGTTAGGAAAGATGTCCCTAAAATAATCCATTAATGGAGGGAAATTAGCTTATCATAATCCCTGATCCTCCATAAAGAGATTTTCAATATGGTCGGTCACTCCTCCTATCCCATGATACTATGGTCCTACTCTACCATCCTGGACATCCCAATCACCCTTATGTAGATAAATGATGCCCGCTGGTGATGTAAATGATACCCTATAGTGATAGAAATATACAAAGGTGTGGTACAGAACTAACCAATCCCACCCAAGAATGACATAAAAGCCCATCATATTAATAAAAAAGTGGTCCCATAAGAAATAATAACTTCCTACCTCAAGGGGACAGTCCCTACACTAGCATATTCCCTATGTTCGTACCCATTATAGCGTATCTAGGGTCATTACACCATAATAATATTTTATCTCCAGTCTGAGACTTTCCATGATTGATACAGAGATAAAATATTTTAAAGAACCCATATAAAATAAATAAGATGCTATAGTAGATTCCACAAGAATAGTACCTCATACTATAAGTGGTCACATATCCTTATCCTCATGTATCTGTTGTAGTGCATGCATCTGACCTGATCTGTAGCCTTGTGAAACAGATGGACTACTATGATCATAACTACACTTTTAGAGCTGATAATGATCATGGGTCTGGATACCATGGCCACAACCTCATCCTAGACCATCCCACTGGTGATACTCCAACTCCCTACCTGACATAGTGTAAAAGAACCCACTCCTAAAAGTGGAGCTGGTGTGGATCCTTTTCCATTGAAATCTAGTGGAAAGGTTCTACAGAACCACGGAAGATTCCCCATAAATTCACAAGATGAGCACTCTATAGGGTCTCTATCAAAATGGGGATTTGGTTCCCCTATCATCCACAATGATGACATACTACAGAGATATCAAAATAAGAACTCTGGTTGACACTTCCCTAAAGAGAAACCTCTAGGGAGTATTTCATGCCACCATGTGAACTACTATCATGCCACAACACTGATCCTCTAAGATCAGATCTATTTCCATCCCTCAAGTTATAATCAGTGATAAAATCATGATTGATTATTGTAGATAAATTTGGTAGGTGAAAGACATTCACCTGGGTACGGATGGTGTACTGGATCCTATCCTCGAAACGTCTAGAATGTGAAATCTCATCATAGGTTAAAAGTGGCGCAAATCTCGATAGCTTCATGAAACATGTTGAATATTCCATAACTGATATAGAACCCTAATCGAGATGCATAAACTATGGATTTTTCATCTCTCAACATCTAAGGAAATAAATTATCATAGAAGGCAGTATGGAAATCAACCCATAACATGCCCTAATAACAACCAACCTGGGTAATCACATCCCACCAATGCTTGGATGAATCCTGAAGCATGTATATAACAATCTTGACCCTCATCTCTATAGGAATATCTAGATTCTAAATGATAGATAAGGTGTCCTCTATCCAAGACTAAGCATCCTGTGGACCACCATCCCATGAGAAAGTAGGAGGATGTTGTTGCTGAAACTTAGAAGTCAGATCAACCATCATGGTTGAAAGCCATGGAGCGCCATTCATGGACCACATCATACATAAGAAACTATCAAAAATTTGGGAATAAGTTCCCAGATCAGGTACATCAAGTAGTACCTTGATTGGAACTCTTAAAAGTAAGATTGCCAGCTTAGGTCCCACCATGTCTGGAGCATGATCATTTCCACCTTCATAGCGTACAATATGATGATGTCATGGTTTCATTGGTTTATAAATTCCAAGTGTATTCTTCATAACAAGATTAAATAGAATGATAGAATAACTACGGAATCTAAATAAGGAAAATTCACTACCCAAGGTATACTACCCCAATTACCTACTTATATGGCCATGTATCGATAAGTTCTCAAGTATAAGTTTCATTTCACTTTAAATTTTATTTTCAGGTTCACTCCTTTACCTTTCATAAACATGACAAGGAGGGATAAGGATATATAACCAAATACATATTATAATTCATGTTTCACTTTATAATGGATATCCATTCCCATTAAATTAATTTCCATACACCTCCTTAATGAAAATGACACCCATTTATTTATAGTATAATGGCTTGACTCGGTAAATTACTCATTTCAACCCATGAGGGACCATACACCTCATGAATTGGGACAAGAAATCACTCAATAAAAACTAAGAGTAATACATGAATAATATAAATATCACAACATCACATAACAATTAGAGTTATATAAAGTAGTCCAAAGTAGTAAAATGAACCTATATGGAATGGAAATGTGCATGACATGTGAATTATAGGTGACTATAATTATGTATGTAGAAATTTCCCTTGTCCTCATAGTATCTGACCAAGGGTGAAATAAATCCTAAAACAAAGTAATAATGATAACCTCAACACATCATGTGTGTCACCCAATGGTGAAATAATATCAACTGTAATAGGAAAAATATAACAACAATTATATGTTTTTCTACTCATCTTTTACCCATAACCTTTACTAGTGGAAATAGAGGTTTTACCAATGCCTTTATTCCAATGTTTTTAACAAACCATTGGTATACTATTTTTACATAAACCTTTTCCCATGGTTTGTTGAAACCATTGGTATACTATCTATATAATGAAGATTTACCAACAGTTTACTCAAACCACTGGGAAATATTTTATTTTTCTAATATATACCAACGGTTTTTTAATACTATTGGTAAATAATATATTTCACAATGGTTTTTAAAAACTATTGGAAAATATTTATCCCAAATACACAGAAGATCCATCTCTCCCATTCCGTGTGATTTTACCTCTATACTGAAGCTCTCCTAAAGATCTCTCTTTACCCTAGGCTGTGAAACTCCTTCCACCCGATAGATCCATCTTCAATCAAGAAATATTTTAGTTCTACACTTAAAATTAGTAATTTATACCTTAATTTTAATGTTATGCAACTATTTTTTTGTATTCTATTTTGATTTGGCCTAAACTAGAGGTATGTGCGGTCTTGGCATGGTATACCGAACACTTTGATTTGTTTTTTGTTTTTGTTCTACACTTCAAGTGTCATGATTTTCTGAATCACCTTTATTTGAATTCTTCATAGACACTCCTTCTGCGTAGATTTATTGAACCATATGAAGTAATGGAGTTGGTGGTGAGATGTATCCCAACTCAAAGATAGTAAAGGGTTTGTTTAGTCATATGCTCTCAAGGTGGGTAATGGATATAAGTATGGTCCATGTGAAGGGATTGGGACTGGTTGGGGTAGTGGTGTAGGTGGTTTTACATTTTTTTAGTGGGGTGATATGGTAGTTTGTGTGGACATTAGTTTAGTTGAAAATTGGATTTGGATTTCTATATTTATATATTTTGTTCAAGGAATATTGGGAAGGGTAGTTATATTGAGGATGAATTGGATATTGTTTGGTTGATGGATTGGAATTTTGATGTTGGTTGGATTGGGTATAGGTAATTTTCAAGGTATTATATGGGTATTGCCTCTCCTAAACACCTCCACCCTCACCCCCTAGACACCCCAACCCCCCTAGACACCCCACCCCCTGGACACCCACCACCACCTTGGACACCCCCACCACCCTGCACACCCTCATGGACACCCCCAATTCAATAGCCCCCCATACCCTACACACCCCACCCCCTTGGAAATCCCCCCTCCCTACCCCCCCTAGACACCCCTCAACCACCTAGACACCACAACCCCACCCTTAGACACCCCTCACCCCCATGGATAGCCCCCACCCCCTAATCACCCCCACCCCTTGGAAACACCCACCCCCTGGACACCCCACCCCCCTGGACAGCCCCCCCCCCCAGACACCCCCCCTTGGAAAACCCCCTGGAAGCCCCCCACCCCTGGACACCCCCACCCCTGAATAGCCCCCTACCCCTTGGACACCCCCACCCCCTTGGACACCCCCTTGGATACCCCCCCCCCCCCCAACCCCTTAGAAAGCCCCCCACACACCACCCCACCCCCTGGAACCCCCCCCCCCCCCCCACACACACACACCCCCTGGACAGCCCCCACCCCCTGGACACCCCCACCCCCCTGGGCACCCCCACCCCCTGGACACCCCCACCTTCCCTAGATATCCCCCCACCCCCTTGGACACCTCCACACAATGAATACTTTGACTTTGGGTATTGGGGGTTATTAAATCTCCTAAATTTTAAAAATATTTCTATTTTTTAGAATCAATAACTTATTTAAAAAACTCTCTTTACACATTCTGTATCTTTGATGAAAATAATTCACTTTGTAATATCTTGAAAAATGTTCTATAATTCCCACGGTTTCTTCTTGTATGTGATAAATAAAAAAATTCCAAAACACATTTCACCTCAAATATAGGAACACATAACTAAATAAATATATCGTCACATTGTTTTAATAATAATGTATCATCTTTGGAATATTTCACTACATCAACTAGAAACCCCTTCCTTTATGGATATCTAAAATTGGTATAGATTATCCCATTTGGAAAAAAAATTCAATATCATCATTTTAAATCTCCATGTACATGGAATAATGCTTCTTTTACCTTTGGAACCTTCATCTTATGACATAAAACTACTCTTAGTTACATTTAATCTTTCTTGGATCATGATCCACATGTATGAACATGATGTTTTAATCCCTGGGAAACTTTTTACCATCATTTTTAGATTATATTTTCCATTTATTCAGAATAGATATTATGAATATCAATTAAATAATCTACTAAAATATAAAATTTCTTGGATCTAAAATTTACTCAACTCCTGAATAATTCTCCTCCACAAGTGTACTTCATCTTGTACACTCATGGACACCCCCACCCCCTTGTACACCCCCACCCCTAGACAGCCCACCCCCTTAGATATCCCACACCCCCAAGACACCCCCAACCCCTTGGACACCCCCACCACCTTGGACACCCCCCTCCCCCCACACCCCCCTGGACACCCCCTTAGAAACCCCTCACCCACTTGGACAAACTCCCCCCACAACCCCACCCCTGGAAACCCCCACCCTTTGGACAGTCCAACCCCCTGGACACCCCCACCCACTTGGATACCCCCCCACCCCCCCATGGACATCCCTCCCCCACCCCCTAGACACCCCCACCCCCTTAGATAGCCCCCACCCCCTCCCCCTCGGACTACCTCCGCACCCCCTTAGACATCCCCCACCCCCCTAGACAGCCTCCCCACCCAATTAGAGATCCCCCACCCCCCCCCCTAGACACCCCCACCCCTGGACATCCCCACCCCCTGGACACCCCCACCCCCTGGACACCCCACCCCCTGGACAACCCCCCCCCCCCCCCATGGACACCCCCACCCGCAGGACACCCCTACCACCGTGGACAGCCCTCAACCCCCTGGATATCCCCCACCCCATGGACACCCCACCCCCTAGATAGCCCCCACCCCTGGGTCACCCCCCCCCCCCCCCCCCTCCAAGAACACCCTCCCCCACCCACCCCCTGGACACCCCTACCACCTTGGACAACCCCCCAACCCCTAGACACCCCCACCCCTGGAAAACCCACCCCAGATATCCCCCCATTAGATAGCCTCCACCCCTTGGACATCCACAACCCCACTGGACACCCCCACCCCCACCCCTTGGATCAAATTTTCATGTGTTGTGTTTATAGAGATGTTTGTTTCTGAGGTGTTTTAGTTTCCAGTGGTGTATTTTGTTGGGTGTATTGGTGTTATTACGAATTATGTATAGTGTACTACAATTTCATTGGTGTTATCTTGATGGAATACTATTTAGATCAAATTTTTATTCATTGGTATTATTTTTAAATATGTATAGAGTATTTCAAATTTAGGTAATTTCCCAAGTAATTGTAGGTAATTAATTCTGAATTCTGTATAGGTTTGTTATTATTGTAGGTAATTGGAAAAGGGGAGGGGACTAGTGTTTCCTGCTACTAAAGTTACAGAAACTCTATGCCAACGGCTTCAATACTATTGGTATAGATGTGAAAATAGAATATATACCAATAGTTTCATCAAACTTTTGGTAAAAGTATATACCAATGGTTTACAAACTGTTGGTATAGACATGTTACCTAAATTCTTACCAATAGTTTCTATAAACCATTGGTAAAAGTATTTACCAATGGTTCATAAAACCATTGGTATATTTATAATGTCAGTTATATTTCAACGGTGTAAAACCATTGGTAAATAGTTATACCAATGGTTATTGAAAATAGTTGGTATATTGTATTGTAAAATGACATACCACAACTATTTATGAATAACCATTGGGATATTTTTATCCCCATGGAATAGTATCCAATGGTTTGGAAAACCCTGGGTATATATTATACTGATGGTTATCAAACCTATACCAATGATTTAAAACCGTTGGTATATCATAGATTTCTAGAAGTGCTGGGTTTGTGATACCCAAGAACAACTTATGAAAAAATCCCATAGATTTCCTAATCTCCAAAAAATTAGCTCCAAATAGTAAATAAAGAAAATAAAAACCTCCCCTAATGCCACTTTTTGATGTCCTTAGACTCGGATGCCACTTAATAGGTTCTGTAAGCCTAGTGGGCCACATGGACTCAAGAGAATATCCCCAAATATCAGAGGCTTCCAACTAGCAGTGAGGGCCTAGGGTGTGTCTGTGGGGAGAATATACCCTCATTACCAAAGTGTAGCATAGTGTATAAATATAAATAGAGGTAAATAGTGGAATAAACATAATTAAATAAAAATAACATCAGAATAATAGAGACAATATAATTAATAACTGAAATAACTGGAATAACATATAACAACTAAGGATGATATGTCATGTATCTTGAAAAATAGAAAACATGGATACAAGATAGCAGGCATAATATGTTCCAGAAAAGTATAAAGGAAATAAAAAGACTCTCCAAAGTATACTGAGCTTTATCTCAGTCATCTTCTATTAATATCCATCCTAAACATCAAGCAATGAAGTGTGTGAATCTGTACACTTCCGTTTCTCAACACCTTCAATCATGTAATCTACTCCGGGTACCAAATGGATCCCAGAGAGGGTGTGAGATAAATCTCAGTGGGCCATCACTAATGGTTTCTATAAGATCTGGCCAATGTAATAGAAATGTAACAGTGCATAAGAATGCATATATATAAAGTAAAATAATACAATATAACTAAATACCCAAGTATCTGCTTCATACCTTGACTGGTTTCTGAACATGAAACTAGTTCATTATTTGATTATTATTAGTTTATAAATAAGCCACATCTAAGCAATAGTGAAGGTTCTAATATGTAATGAGGCAACCTATAATTATCTTTAAAAATGAAGTTCCAAGGTAATAACCAAGAACACGTAGACCTCAATGGTCACCAACTCAATAGTAATTGTAGCATGGTTAAGGGTAAGAGTGTAATCCAAGGAGCATATTCAAAGGAATTCCATAAAAATATGCCTACCGAACCCAAGTTGATCATCCAAGGTAAAACAAGGCTATGTAGTGACTAGGACCTATGTATTTTAACCATGGAACCTACTTGTAAATGCAAGATCCAAATAGTGTATCCAAGGAATCCTATAATACTATGTGTGGAATCCTATAGTGAAATACCAGGCATCCAATAATAGAAAAGGACTATGATATAGGTGGGTGTAAACATAAGAAATCCACTTCCTCGAATCGGAATGGGGTTCCCAAGTGCTCAAGGCATTCCCCGCTAATAATACAAGGTGAACTCAAGTCAAGATACTCATGTTTAATAATAAAGTCATATATAATTTCAATTGGTTTGATCATTTCCATTCATTAGTGTGACAAGGACATGTATCATGAAACCTTTATTTCATCCATTTAAGGCATATTCGATAATTAGGGTGCATTTTTCTACCTTCCATTAATGCAGTAAGGGGTGTTACAGACATGCAACCAATAATTTATTTACATTTAATATGGTCAAGTCATACATGTAGTATACTTTTTAATTTCCATTTCACACTTACTTATCAATTGAAGCACTTACCTTAGGCAGGTCAAGTGGTGAGCATAAATGGTACTTTCCATTATGAAATTTAAAATATAAATCAAACCATTTAACATATAAAAGAATATCCTTAGAAGGGTTAATCCAAGTCACACATGAACAGTGGCTCAAACGTGTCAAATACTAAAAAACCAATTATGGATTAACATCCATCATGGGATGGATGGAGTTGTGGGCGTAAGCACCAACAATTAATCACATATATGGAAAAATAATAACCACATGGTTCTAATTATCATAATCATGGAATATAAATTCAATAAATGGAACCCGATTAAATCGGTGGGCCCCACACAATAATTCCAAAATAAATAAACTTTAGGGATGAGTTATAGACCACCTACCTTAGGGTTGTATGAATATCCTCCTACAATATCTTCCTTTGATTCACCTTATAATATAGTAGATATGAGAAAAATTGAAAAAATGTTCACACATTGATAACTAGATCGAGAGCAAGATATGAGAAGAACAGCAAAAAACACTCTCAAGTACTTACCATTGTGCATCTAACATTATGAACAAAAGCTCAATCAGATCCTAGACGAAGAGAGATATTTTAATCCATACCTTAGGCCTACAAAGAGATCAAAAATGAAATAAAAAATCATTTAATACCACAGGGATTCTGATTAGAAGGAAGAAGGATTCTTAATTAGATAATTAATGGAAAATGGTCATTTAACCCAAAAATTAGTTTGTGTATGTTTTGTCTGCCCGGTTTGAAAAACAGTGAAAAAGACATGCATGAGTACCTATGAAAAAGGGGCACTCACATGGTTAGGGAAACTGTGTGCCAACCATGTGGAAAGGCTCTGTCCAAAAACATGCTACCCACACTATTTTCTCTAACCGTGTGGCATTCTCGCACAGTTTATTATAAACCAAACACCAGGCCTGTTTTCCAAAAATGCTGGGTTCCGAGATCCAAACAAGCCCCATACACCCTAGATACGTTCAATAACTAATTAGGAATACAAATTAGGTCCATAATAAAAATTACATCGAAATTTAAAGGATCCATACCAGATTGGAAAACCAGGTTCTTACATACAATCCTTCTAATAAAATCTTCATGAATACAAATATTAGTAGGAGGAAAAATTGGAATAGGAGAAGGAGTACTATAATAAATATTTATAGAAGATATAAATATCTTATCAACCCTAATAAACAATAGATTAGATCTATCATAAGAGATCCTATATGTCCTCTAAATTTTATAAGATAATGAGCCACATGATCTACATTAAAAAAATTCGGTTGTATATGAGCTATAACACTTGAAATGACAAAGGTAATATTCTCTTTGTTATAATATCCACCAAAAATGTATATACTAAGAAATTATTCTTTCTAAAATTCTAAAATATCACTCTTAAATTGAATTAATTCACTTGAGGTAATAACTAAATATGTAATATATATAGCTAGTTTGGATGAAGCATGTGTAGGGTTGAGATTTGAGCTACCAAAAATCAACTTAGAGGGTCTCAACATGGATCCTTTATTATTTGAGGAGCCATATTTAGGATTCTCAATATCTTGAATTAAAATATCATAATCATAAATAAGTAAAAATTATTTTCAATTTTATGAGTCATAAAGAGGATCCCCTTGGAAGAGATTATCTGAATCATTTCCTATAGAAGAAGTGATAGAAAGTCCTATAGGGGTTGATCCAAACATATTATATAGGAAATCATAAACTTAGATCTCAAGCCTACCTTTTTCTTCAAGAATAGGAGAATAGAAACTCAACACAATAGGTTATGGAGGTCTATAAAAAATAGGTATGACGTGTCCATCTGGTTTTGGTGGACTATCATCATCTTGATCATCCTTACCATTATCATCAAGAGTTGGTGGATCCAAGCTTATGGTAGGGATCTTAGGAGACGTATCCTCTCTAAGAGGTGTGAAATCAAAAATTAGTGTTACCCTTATCTAAAACATGGTTTGTATATCTATAGAATTAGTCTTTCCATTATCACTTATATATTTAGTAAGGTTAGGTCTAAATATAATTGATCATGCAGTCTTCTTCCCCTTATGAGTTTCTACTCCTCCTATAGTATTCTTCCCCTCAAGAGTTTCTACTCCTTTCATGGATTCTTTAATTCTTGCAACCAATGGAGAATGATCCATTCCTCCTTTATAATCCCACAAGTATCCTTCATTAAGTTACACTTATATATCTTAATCATTTTATTTTGAAGATTAATCATCCTAAACTACTCAATCAGGTTCCAAAACCTGTATCAATTGTATCTCTAGCTACGGTTGGGTTCTTTTGAGGGTTATAGATCTCATACCATTTCTCATCAATTGAAATCCAATTTTTCCAAGGGTTCCTCCCAACATTCATCTTTTTATAAGTGGTTTGTTTTAGGAAAACAAAACTTGACACAATAGACATTTCCTCTTCTTGAAGAATTAGTCATTTAAGATCCAAGAGGGAAGAAATAAAATTTATATAGAAAAAATAGTTAATCCAAGAATAAATATTACTCAACTCATCCATATTCCTCATAAGGAATTTGGGTAGACTTATTTAAACTCATTTCACCATTAAATAGAGAAATTAGGGATCTTGATGCTTAAAAATACTAAAGTCTCCTTTTCTAGGAAAAATATTATGTTGAATGAACATGATAAAAATATTAAACTACCCATTGAATTAAAATATATTCAGTATTCTAGAATTTCTATTTCCAAATAATCTCTTTTAAAGAATTTTCAAACTCAAAATGAAGATTATTTATGCGATAACATCATTGAAAATATTCATACTCACTATTTTGAGTTACCTTAAGACTTAAAGACAATACATATAATCAAAATATTTTATCCTTTCTAGAAACAAGTATCCATTTATGATCCCAATTTTCTCCAGATTAAAAATTCATATTTATATAAAAAAACTATTATCAAATGTGGGTAGAAGGTTCTGTTATTATTCATAAACCACTTGATCTATCCTTTAGCACGGATCTACACAAAAAATAATGACTTGATTTAAACCACTTATAGTCAAATTTATTTCTATAACTACTTCTTGTGATAAAAGGTGTGTCTTTAACAGCTTTTTGGTTCCACTGGTACAATCTTTCAATTGATTAGAGGTTTCTGAAGCTTCTAGGGAAGCATCCTCAAGAAAACATTTCATCTTAGCCAATATTCGAGGGCTAAAAACCTAGGGTTTAGTTCTGATCAAGTTAATCTTAAGTTGGAAGGGAATGAGATGATTTGGATTCTAATTTGGGGATGTTAAAATCATTTAGGGCTTGATATATAGTATAGAACAAGAAACAGATAAAATTTTATTAAAATACATAAAAAATATGGTAGCTTTATAAAAATGAAAAAAAAACCAACTGTATTTTCTACATAAGAAGTCATTTTTATTATAAGATATTAATTGTAAAAATAAATAAATAAATTTAATAAATTTAATAAAAGAATACCTTAAACATATACCATATTAAAAATAAGATAATTAAACATAATGAATCCTTACTAACTCATTTATGATACAATTCAATATCTTACAATTCATAGGATTTTTAAAGATTTCAGCAAGATGATTTTTAGTACCAATATAATAATATATAGATTATTGGGGGTACAATACAATGAAACATACTCACACACACTCATAGTTTGGAAGGATAATTCATAGTTCTCCCACCATGAATAACCCATACAACTATCTATTTTATTATAAATAGTGGATAAAAGGCCTAATGTGCTTGAAATACCATTGAATAGACCAAAGGCTATTTCTTGTTTTGGGGTAGAACTAAGTCAACCCTTATACCTACATTAGCCTTCTAGGATCAACATGCATGTGTCAGCTTACATCACTATCATCTGAAATCACCACCTACCTACATCACCACCCATAAATCCCCCCATGGTTTAACATGAATCAATCCCCACTATCTTGGATGTGGAGGTAAGTGGTGAGTACCACCCAAATACGGCTTATGCATTCAAGAGTGATATTATATTTTTTGAAAATGATCACTTAAAAAGTGATGTCTTATATCATTATAAATAGTTCTCAAATGAGATATAGTATTCTTATAAATTTTAATAGGACTTATGTTATCACATTTTATAAGGACATGTATAAACTAATATCCATAATCTATAAAAGTGCATTTCGTCCATATAATATTTGCACAACAACTTACCCCAGCTATGTATTCAGCTTCATTAGTGGATAATGAAATAGAGTTATGTTTTATACTACAACAATATACTAGATAATTTCTCAAAAAGTGACATGTTCTAGATTTACTATTTATATCTAACTTATAGCCACTAAAATTAGTATTTGAATAGATAGTTAAATCAAAATCATGTCCTTTAGAGTAGAAAATTCCTATGTTGGTTTCACTTTTGAGGTATTTCAAAATTCTTTTAACAAAAATCAAATGAGATTCCATAGGTTTTACTTGAAAATGATTACACATACACACACTAACATAATGTCAGACCAACTAGTTATTATGTAAAGTAAACTCCCAATAATACCTCTATAAATCATTTGGACAACTAGTTTCCTAGTTTTATCAAGATCTAATTTATAGGTGGCTCTCATTGGTGTATCACTTCCTTTTGAATTATCCATGCCAAAAAAATTAAATGATATTTAGTTTACTTACTTTGGTTTAAAATAATTCCTTCTTTATTTTGAAATATTTGAAAACAAATAGAAGATTTCAGTTTACTCATTAAACTCATTTCAAATTAATTTTTTATTATTTTTAAAAATTTAGTACAAAAAGAGTTTCTTGGAGAATAAAAAATAATTTTATTGACATAAATTTGTGAAACAAAAAACATCGTTTTAAGATCCATTGATATATAAGGAAGGATTATCAACCTTGTATCTATAAACCCATTCATTTTCAATAGTCAAATAATCTTTTGGTCTCTCAAGTAGTTCCCATACTCTATTCCTTTAAAACTAATTCAATTTTTCTTACATTTCCATCACCTAGTTTTCATATCTATTTGCCTAATTAATGTTATTGGTTTCAAGCTATGAAAATATTCTTAATAATCAACTTGGTTTCTAAGTGATACTTGAGTTTGAGTCACTTTTCCTAGATCACCAAAAACAACACCGAAAGGATGGTCTCTATGGGTTTCAATGGTTTTAGATATTGGGGTACTAGTTTATTCTAGGTTTTCCTTGGGTTATGGTTCCACTAAGTGGTCTTTTCTAGGATATTTTTCTAGTAAATTATTAGTATGGTAATTAGTCTATGAAATTTTATTGATATTTAAAGTGGACATATCAACCTCCAAGTTTTCTAATAAAACCTTTTGTTTTTGTGAATTTATATCATCAAATGTGACATGAATAGATTCTTCCACCACATTTGTTATTTTATTAAAGAATTTATAGGCTTTACTGGATATAGAATAACCAAGTAAAAATATTTCATCACTATTGGATGAAAACATTTCTAGATTATCCTTGATATTGAAAATTTAAACTTTATAGACAAAAACATTGAAATAATTTATCTTTGTCTTTCTCTCATTCAATGATTCATATGGTGACTTCTTTAAAAGTGGTATTATTATGATTTTTTTAATTACATAACAAGATATATTTATAGTTTCAACCCAATAATAGACTTGTAGGTCATATTCACAAAGTATGTTCCAAGCTATCTCTTAAATGGTCATATTTTTTATTTAAATAACCTTATTCTATTAAGGTTTTTAAAGAGCATAGAAGTTATGATTATATCCATGTTGTGAACATAATAATTTGGCATCGTGATTTTCAAATTAATGGTCATGATTCTCACACTATTAATGGAAAGTCCACTATGGTTCTCTATATGTTTTTCATACTTTTCAAAACATATGCAATCCTCACTTTTGTGAGATAGAAAATATACCCATGTAACCATTGAATAATCATCAAAACTTTCATAATAATAGTGTTTTATAGCTAAAATGGGAACTATATGTGGTCTAAAAAGTCCATGTGAACCAATTATAGTGTTTGAGAGGTAGAAAAAGCTTTCTTTTGTTTGAAATTTATGTTTTTTCCCTTTTGACAAGGATTGTGAATTTTTTATTTTGGGAAATATAGTTTACAACGATTCTTGATTAAACACTTTTTGACTCACTTTATAAGAGAGAATATATTACAGTTTCCTAATATCTTATTCCAAAATCATGATTCATGATGAAAAGGATTTAAACAAGAAACATTATTATAAAATAAATAATTTAAATCAACTCTAAAAATATCATCATTCCTTAAATAAGTCAATATCAAATTAAACATAGAATCATAAATATAACATAAATTATTCTCAAAAATTACATTAAAACTTTCATTACATAATTGAGATAAGATTAATAGATTATGTTCTAGTACATAAACAAATAAAACTTTTTAAATTAAACATGTTTTCAAATTACCAAGTTAACCAAGGCCAGTAATTTTTCTTTTTGAATTTTACCCAAAGGTGATAAATCCACCATCCAATCTGGTCAAAATTTTAAATCTATAGAAGTTTCCTATCAAGTGTCTACAACACCCAATATCTAGATACCATAACTTCTTATAGGTAATTTTCAAAATAGTTTCTAATAATCAATGAAATGTTCATCGATTTTGGTACCCAATTTTGTTTGGGTCCAGAATGGCGAGTAATTAAATCTTTTGGGATCTACATATATTTTTAATATTTATTTATAGAGTTTAGTTTTCTATACAAGTTGATAAAAAACATATTTCAGTTTAAGTAAAACAGAAATTATTTTCGTTCTTATGAAAAAATCTTTATTATATTTCTTTAGTTTCCCATTTACTAACTTTAAGTCATTATTTTCCTTAAGAAGCATTTTTTCTTCTCCTTTTCAATAGTAATATCTTATTTAATATTAGCAGGTAGAGTATTTTGATTCTTTAAATTATTATATTTATAATTTATCTTATTAAATGTTTCGTTTATAATATTATATTATTCAAATAGATCTTCACTAGACATACCATTTTTATCATGATTTTTAATTTTAAAGAGATCAGAAATAATATTGGTTAACTCATGTGTAATTCCTATAAATCATAGATTTTATTTCTCTTAAGAATCATATTTGGATGATTCTAAGTCACTTAAACTATCCTCATAAGGAATATAATTTTCCTTAATATATTTGTTGTATTTATTTCCTCGTTATTTATACTTCGGATTATATTACAATTTAAGAAAATCATCTTTGATGTGTCCTTTTCTATTACATACTTATCATGTAAATTCTACATAGTTACCATCCTTATTCTAATATAATTTCTTATAATATTTTCATTTAAAATTTTATTTTTTAAACAAATTTTTCTTTCTATAATATTTCTTGAATCTTCTTCCCAAATGGGTCATTTCCCCATCACTGTTAGAGTCACCATCACGTCCACTAGTGCTCTCTTCTTTGATAACTTCCTTAGATTTTGATTGAGATGGTTTTAAGGTGAATGAATTTTTAGGATCATCATCTTCATTATTCACTCTAATATATTCTTCATACATCATTATCTTCCCTATCATCTCCTTTATTAGTATCTTTCTCACATCACATGATTCATGAATGGATACGAAAGTGACTCTCCATTTTTTAGGTGAGTATCTTATAATCCTTAGTACTTGAGAATTATCATCAATAGTTTTCCACAGTGCATGCATTATATTTGTAATCTCATTAAACATAAGATACATATTATAAATAGAATCATAATTATTTATCCTAAATGTTTCATACTTAATAGTATATGTATTTAATTTAATTTCTTTGAAATTATATGTTCCCTCATGATACACAAATAAGGTATCACAAATTTCATAAGCTACAACAAAAGAAGTTATTCTATTAAATTCATATTCTCATAGTTTATAGTATAAATCATTAATTTATCTATAATTATAGTCATAGGTATCCTTAGTGGCATCACTCCAATCATCTCTAATGGATTTTGGTTTTTCATATTGAACTTAAATGGAATTATATATATCAAAACTCATAATTTCATGATTCCTTTTCATTTTAATCTTCAACTGAGCATAATTTTGTCCATTAAAATAAGGATTTTTGGGATTAGAAGTTCCACCAAGTCACATATTATCCATATATATGGAAATTTAAAATAAAAAAAATTATATCCTTTGGTTAATAATTTGATCATAGTTAAAGATAGATAAATGAAAATAAGAATGAAATAAATTTCCTTTGATACCAAATGTTGGGAAGAGTGGAGTACTCCTGAGGGGATGAATTAAGTATCCAATTAAAATTTCAAATTTGAAACAATTTACAAAAAAATACACCAATTTATAAATCACCTAGTTAACTAATAAAATAATAATATCTAATTTAATGTTTTGAAATAACCTCTAAAAATATTGATCAAAACTCATTTATAAAATCTTGTTATTATCCTAATATTTTTATATTACTCTACTTACATTAAATAATAGATATATCACGTATAAAATCTAACTATAAAAGTATATTTTTTCAAAAGATATTTCAAAACAATTTTAAAAAAAATAGTAATAAAAACTCAAAACACACAACAAAAATAAAAAAACATGAGTTTCAGTCTCAAGAAGTCCTCTCCACATGAAAGTATCCCACTACCAATAGTTCTTATAAATATAAATAGATTATCCAAAACATAAATCATGTGTATGTTACCACAACACATAGTTCTATCTAAGTTATAGCATAACCTCTTCCACCATTGTTGTGGGAGTAGAAATATAAATTAAAGAGTATCTCAATAATATTTTAAGATATATAGGAGTATATTCCTTAAAATATTTATAAAGAAGTTCAAGAACAACTCAAATGTAATAGAAACATATAGAGGAAAAGAAAATAAATTTTAACGCGTAAATAGATAAAAGTTTAGTTCTTCTATATAATACTCTTCATTTCTATATGTCTTCCATCAGTTCTAGGATTAAATGAGAACACTGGAAAAATGATCTTAGATCTCGTGATGGAGTTTTTTTGAAAATAGAGTGTCATGTGTCATTAAAAGAGATAAAATTTTCACATTTTTTCTCCTATGTAAAACCTCTGACTTCAATCTTTTGTTTCTTTCATGGCTCGAATCGGCTTGTTGGATGCGGGTTTTGAGGGAAGTATCTTCACCTGGTGAAACAACCAACGTGGGGGGAGGCATTCATACTGTCGTCTTGATCGATGTTTGATGAACAATGATGCAATATCTATGTTCCCTGACTCTCGAGTCACTCACTTGACTCGGAGTTTGTCCGATCATTCCCCACTTCGCATTTCCCTGGGGGCAGGGGTGCCACGGGAGGAACATGATATGTTTTCCACATCTTGGGTGCAGGTGTAACACCCCGAGCTTCCACGATACGCTTCTCATTCAATAATGCAATAGCTTGCATTGTACGCAAGTTCGAGTTCTAACACACCGCAACTAATCAAAATAGCCGTTATGAATAGTAATAACCACTTTTTAAAATTATAGAAATTTTATATTTCAAAATGGACTTTATTTTTGTATTCCTAATATTGAAATTAGCCTATGTTGAATTTTTTGTAATTTTCTGAGAACTTCAAAATTTTTATGAATAGTGAAAAATACTTAAAACAACTTTTTTAATCAAAATAATTCATAGTGATAAATTATACTATTGAGTGGTTTTATAGTATAATTAGAATATATTTTTACCATTTTATCCAATGGTGGTCATTAGAATTAATTTAACATTGAAATTGGACATAAACAATTGCCAATCTTTTGATATAAATTGTTTCTTAAAAACACGCTATTTGTTGTGACAGCGGGAATTAATTATAAAATTAATTAATGCAACTAATATGTTTGGAATTTTTTAAAAATAGACATCATTTTTGAATTCGTAATATCAATTATAGCTTAGGGTGAAATTTTGGCCTTATTCTGAAAAACTTCAATTTTTGATGAATAGTGAAACCATTAAGTGGTAGTTAAATAACTGATTTTTCGTTTAAATGAAATATTACCACTTCTGTGATTTGATTTTCAAAAATCCGACATACATGGTTGTCATTAAGAAGTAAAATGTGGTTCAATGAGATTAAAATAATTTTTTGGTGAATAGTAACTTTTAAGTTCTTAATCGCGATTAGAGGTAATTAGTGTAGTTTAAGGTAAAAACAATGTTTTATTAATATGATATGAGCTTGACACTTGTCCTACTCCTATTGGATGAGTCATGGCCGACCAAGACAACCCATGGGTCAACTTGGGGACCCCATGGAGCCACTTATTTGGAAAATGACATTAATATATATTTATTTAATGTTGAAATTAAATTGACACAAACATGAGTTGTTTTACTAAAACAGTTTTTAAGTGGGGTTACACAAGTCCAAATTTTGATTATAAATATTCATTAGAAAGCTAAAAAGATTTGCTACATCATAGTATTTTTTTTATAATTTTTAGACATTAAATAAATTAAATTATTTATGACATCATGATGATGTAGTGATGACCTCATTATTTAACGATTTAAATAAAATGGGAAGATAATGCAAAATCCAAGGCTTACACTTGTCCAAAGCCAATTGGATGAGGAGATTTAGAACCCTTATCACCTTAGCCTCGAATTATATAAGTGTGGGACCTTTAGAATCCGAAAAGCATTGTGAAATAATGTAACATTTCAATCTTTCCAAAAGTGCCCCTCCTCTCCACTTATAAAAGGCCCCCACCTCTCCCACCTCATTTACACTTTAAAGCCATTTGTCTCGGCCAACCTCTGCCCAAATACTCTCCCAACTTCCCCCTCTTACTCCTAGAATCCTCACTTTGGGCAGAACTCTTCTCAAGGAAGCCTTTGGCTCAAATCAAAAAGAGTTACCCGATTTTGAGGTAATGTCTTTTCTAATGTTGTTTTGTTTTATTTTTCTTCTCCAACCCCCTAAACTCTTTTTATTCATTTATTTTGTGACAACACCAGTATCCTCAATATACTAGGATGTTGTTATAAGAAAGATTCGAGCTACACTTACACACACCTACATCTAATGGTTAAAGAACATACGGTTTCTGTGGATGGCGAATTTCTGCCTCACGAAACGATGATTGTTCAACACTCATATAACACCTTCAAAGGTGGCCATTAAGATGTCACTATATTTATATATGATATATAATGTGTTTATGTTTTACTTATGCTTCTGTATTTCTCATTTATGGCTTACTTTATGATTTCCATTATGGGTAAAACGCGATAATTTCATTTTAGGAAGTGCGGACTACCGCCCCCTCAAAGTGATTTGAATCGTTAATGCCATATGTGGGATGTATAAAGGATGGAGTAAATGGTATTATACACTATATTATACTGGAATTATATTATACATTTATATCATTATGATTTAGTTCCATTAAATATGAAATTGAAATGAAAGTGGCGTTCATGCGTACGTACGGCTTACCGTCTCCATGAACGGTGCATTTCATTTCTTACCTCTAAATGTTACGTAATATTATAAATGAATGTATATACTGGATATATAAGATATATATGACATCTAAATCATGAATATAATTCTGGATATAATGGATATTTCACCACATAAACAACTTGTAATTATAAGAAGCTTATTGTTGACTCAAGTACCAAAGATCGACAAAACGACCGTTATTAACTTAAATAATTACATAATGTTCATATAATTGTAATAAGTGATATAATAAGGATAATGAAATTGAAAATGGTTCTTAATAAGGTATATATTAACTCTAGTTTATTATTCAGGAGGTTAAAGAACGGTTGAGTCAAGTCAGACACGAGGTAAGGGAACTTCTTAACCCAACTTCCATTCTTTGGGTTAATCTCCTACTTTCAAATTATGTCATGATATTATTATGTCCTATTTTGTATTTTTACTTTATTTTTGTGTACCTATAGTTAATACACATAATAGATCTATTTTATTTTAAAAATGATCTATTTAAGGACTTCGTCTCAATCCCCTTTCATTGAGGCATATTTGGTTTTATACACAACTTTCTTTTATACGGTGTATAAACCCCTTTGACTTTTACCTTTATTTAAAAGGAATCTTTTTTATACGAAGTGTTTTACTAAACGAAAAAAAGGGAATGTTTTTCTTTCCGTACTTATGCGGTGACAACGACTTCTCCGCCTCCGTGACCACTATTTGAGTTTCGGCTTCCTCTACAAGCCATACCTTTTTTTAAAGAAAAATAAATACCATGTTTTAACTTTCTTTTATTTTGGTATTGAAAATGGTTTTGAAAGCGTTTTTATTATATCAATGTGTTGTATTGATATCTTGTGATTGAAATGTGGAAATGTTATGTTTCCTTTATGCATGTTTTATGTGATACGATTATGTTATGGTTTATGATATGTTTAAACCTATTCATATGAGGAATGCATTGGACTTAATATGTGACGGGTGGAGCCCGCTATAGCTCCTCGATGCATCGGCAGGTCTCATGAGACAAACTAGTGTCTTGGCATGAGGCCTTGACAAAATCTTATTTGTGGTCTTGGCACGAGGCCTTGACTACGTGGTTATGATAGTCTGGCATTATGCATTCCATCATTATGAAAGTGGTTGTTGGTATTGCATGTGATTATTCGACCAGTAGAATATCCATGTGAAGAAGTAAATGGCATTATCTCATTTTACTTTTGCCATATTATGTTGATGTTCAAGTTTAAAAGGCTTTTGTTTTAGTTATACATTGCCTTAAATGTTTATGTTTATTTACGAAAGCTTCCGCAATATTGTTATCCTTACTGAGCATCTGAGCTCACCCCTTTCAATGTTTTAATATTTTCCAGGATGTGAAGAAGTATTTTATGAATGACCTGCAGGGATAGTTAGAAGAGGATATGAGTATGGACTATGGAGACTTTGTTATTGTAGTTTTTCACTTTATGATGTAATGTAACGTTTACGAATGTATCTAGTGTTTCCAAGGATACTAAACTAATCGGTCTTTCGAGACTTGATCTTTTGTGATCATGCCAATGTTACGAAGTAATGCACCGACTCTGGGTAGCTGGGGTCGGGGCGTTACAGCAGGAACCGGGTTTCTTAGAAGTGGTCCGAGAAGCTTGGTACTCTCAATATCGGGGGAATACATGGACTAATTTTCACAATAAACTTATGCGGGTTAAGAATCTTCTTCACTGCTGGAGGAGAACCATCCCGGCCCGCGACCATGATGTCTCTAAGATCTGTGAAGAGGTGGATTGTCTGGAGAAAATATTGGAACAAGAATGGGATGACTCCATTTTTTCTGAGCTGAGAAGGAAGAAGGACTCTTTATCCGATAATCTGCTTAAACATGAAAGGGTGGCTAGAGATAAAGCTTGGGTGAGATGGCTTCAGGAGGGGGACCAGAATACAGGGTATTTTCATGCTTGCATCAAGGAACGCCGGCGTGTCCAGAGGCCCAATATCCACAGGGAGGATGGATCGTTCTCCTCAGACCGGGAGGAAGTTAGGGTTATGATTAATATATCTATTCAAACTCTAATGGCTGCTCCTAATCCTACCATGGTAGGGGGGTATCCAAGTAGGGATGCTGAGATTTTTTAGGGTCTCTCCAGCAGTGTTTCGGAGGGCATTGATGTTGAATTAAGGGAAATTCCTGAAGAGGATTAAGTGCATGAAGCGGCATGAACCTTGAACTTAGATAGTTCCCCAGGGCCCGATGGGTTTCCTGGGTCTTTCTACAGGGCTTTGTGGGAGATTATAAAAGGGGATCTAGTTCGGGTTGTTCAGGATTTCTTCCTGGGAGGGGATTTACCGCGTATTGCATGTGCTACTAAAATGATTCTTATCCCGAAGGTGAATAATCCTCAGTCCATTGATAAATATAGACCCATCAGTATGTGTAACATACCATACAAGATCCTAGACAGTATCCTCAATAAGAGATTGGCCATTCACCTGAATGAGTGGATGAATCCAGAACAGCAAGGTTTCATTAAAGGGCGGTCAATTCAGGGTACGATCGGTCTAGTCCAAGAAATGATCAGTGGCATCAACAACAGGTCTTTTGGGGGAAATTTGGTGGTCAAATTGGACATTAGAAAGGCGTATGATAGGATGAAATGGGGTTTTGTTCTCAGAGTCCTGGCTTGTATGGGGTTCTCCAACTGGACTATAGACCTCCTTTTTTGTTGCTTTAGCTCAGCCTCGATTTCCACTTCCTTCATGGGCAAGCATTTTGGATTTTTCAAGACATGTTGTGGTCTTAGGAAAGGGGATCCTTTATCCCCTACTCTCTTCATTCTTGCGCAAAATGCTTTCAGTTGTTACATTAATAAGGGGCTCAGCTCAGGTAAAATCCTTCATTATCACAATAGGTATGCGACTAGGGGAATTTCCCACCTGATGTTCGTAGATGACACCATAATTTTTATCAATGGAAGTAAAAGACCAGTGAGGGGCCTTAACGAGATTTTAAAGGAATATTTCAAGTGGAGTGGGTAGTTGGTGAACAAGGAAAAAGTCTCTTCTTTACATCAAGGGGGATCCCTTTGAGGAGGGAGAGGTTATTGAGATCCAGCATAATAATGGGAAGGGGATCTTTTCCATTGGAATGCCTCGGAGCTCCGATTAGTCCCTCTTCCCTGAGGGTGCATCACTTTGAAACTCTTATAAGAAAAATTACAGGTCGTATCCACAACTAGAAGAACAAATTTCTCTCTTTTGAAGGCCACATCACTCTGGTCAACAGTGTTCTTGTTTCCATCACTATGCATATTCTTTCTACTCTAAAGGTCCCAAAAAGTGTAATTTCTAAGTTGGAAAGGATTATGGTGGCATTCATTTGGGAGGGTCAGATGGACGGTAGGCATCATTGGGCTTCGGGGAAACGGTTAGCACGACCACAATCTGAAGGGGGTATCAATATGAGAAGTGTATCAAATACCATGCAGAGGATCCATGCTAAGTTAGCTTGGGAGGAAATGGAAGGCCGATCTTTATAGGGCAGAATCATGCAGGATGTTTATGGTCGGAATGTGAATATTAAAAGAATGCAATCATTGAGGGTATGGAACCTGACTCTCCCATATCTGGAAATTCTTCAGCATAACTCCCGATGGATTGTGGGTAGGGGGAATATCAACTTTTGGCAGCAGGACTGGGGGGTGGGCAGGCTGTGGTTCCTGGGGTGTCCTACCCCGGATTTATCTTTTAATGAGGTGAGTACTCAGCCAAGGTTCTTACAAACCATTCTTGATGCCAGTAAATTAGAAATTTTCAATTCTATTGTTGTTAAAGATGAGGTTGACCGGCTGGTTTTCATGGAATCTTCGTCAGGTGCCTTCTCCATCAAGGATTTTGATCATGTGACGAGGAGCGTTGGGACTGCAGATCCATGGGGGGGAGTCTTTGTGGTGAAAAGATATCCCTTCTAAATTTAACTTTCTGGTGTGGCATGTGCGGAATAGGGCCCTGCCTACATATGATAATTTGCAGAGAATGGGTGTGAACATGACCTCAAGGTGTTGGTGCTACTGGGCTTTCAACCGAGAGTCAGTTGGGCATATTTTCTATGATAGTGAATGGGCCAGAGGGATTTGGTAGACTTATGGGGCCTTCTTCGGTTGGAATGGGTATGACGGCTCTCCTGAGAATTTTCTGCAGGCGTGGTTTAGCAGAGCTGGAAACCAAGGGGTGGAGAGAAAGGCCAGATCGATCATCCTAAGTGCTAAGTGTTGGACAATATGGAAGGCCCGGAATGATGGTAGGCATAAAACCACTTCGGGATCCTTGACCTGCATTCTACACAAAATGAAAAACAATGTTAGGGATCTGCTTCGGGTATCTCCTGACTATCACTCGGCGCCTTTGGTAAGTGCTCTGGTACTGCCTCTATCTACAGAACATCATTCAAGTGGTGTAGGGCAGGGTCGATGGATTTGGTGGAGCCCTCCGAATGAAGGGATAAAGTTAAACTCGGACGGGTCACTGCGCGGGGGGGGGGGGAGATGCATGGGTGTGGTGTCGTGAGAGATAAATATGGGTCAGTGTGGGCGGATTTCACTGCTTCGTTCGGGGAGGGCGACTCACTTCAGGAGGAGTCCCTGGCCTTGGCCAAGGGTCTAGACATGTGCTCCAGTAGGTAGCTTTGCATTTCGTCGGTGGAGACTGATTCCCTTCTTCTGTATCGAGCGCTGATGGACATGGGAAGAATTCCTTGGAGTATTTTTTTATGCTGTCAGGAGATGTAAAGTGCTAATGGGGTCTCACACGGTGATATCGCATACATGTCGAGAGGGAAACATAGTAGCGGATTTTCTGGCGTCAATGAATACATCTAATAGCGGTACTATTTCCTTTTTTAATTTGGGATCATTTCTTAGTGAGGGGATGAAGTTTTTTGTCAATGATTCGTTGGGGTTGCATTACTTTAGACCTCTGTGATGCTTTTCCTTTTTTGTGTATGGAGATCTCCCAAAAGGAATAAAAATGTTAACTTTCAGTCAGTCAACTATTCGTGCAGTCACTCAAAGTTCATATGGTTGCTTCATTACTTTTCCAAAATATTAACTCTTTCATATGGTCTCTTAACATAATCATATAATCAATCTAACACTTATTTAATATTTAAGATTATCATGTAGTCACTTCACTTCAACATGTGGTATCCTAATTTCATACATTAGCTTCAATATATTTTCTAATAAACTAATGTTTCTATGTGGTTAGTTAACTCATAGCATAAGGTTCCTTAGTCTGGTCTTTCAATAGATTCCATAATTTGTGATATTTTTTACATGGTTGATCATATGGTCACACGATTGATGAATTTGTAGTGTGGTCACTTTAGAACTTAGTGAGAATAACATAGAGTTCTAACTTACTTCATTTAGTTAGTAAAATATGTCTTGTAGTTGATCAATTACACTTATGGTCGCTTGAGAACTTAGAAATTTTTTGTTTTGTCAGACTCATGGTCTCTTGTTTGGATTGATGATCAATCTGATACTTAGGAAATTTTCCATGGATTACTAGAAAAGAGATATTTCTAAGACAAAACATAGAATGAATTAATAATAAAATAAATATGATTTTAGATCATTAAAATAAGGAATTGATGGAATAATCCAAAAAATAATAATAATTAATATTATGGATATTTATTTAATAAAAATTTAATAAAAATTTATTAATTAATTATTAAAAATTTATAATTAACTAATATATAAACCGTTAATATATTAAATAAAAATCCCAAAATATATTTTTTCTATGATTTATAAACCATTTAATTAAATTCATAATTGAAAATAAGAAAACAAAACCTTAACATATAGTTTTTTATGATATAGTATATATCATAATATATGTTAGATAATCTACAGTGCAGAAAACTCTTTTACGCTATCAATTCTATTATACTGTTGGTAATAATTAGAGATGAATTATCCTCTAATAATTTGGTTTATCATTTCCTATTATGGGGGACATTTAAGATAAAAAATCCTTGTGGTGTCTTCTGTAGGATTATCTTGGTGCTTGAAACCATATTACGTGCCATGATTGATCTTTGTGGTATCAAAATAGTGATCGAATACCTATATAGCATTAATATCCATCTCCAAGGAATCATATTCTGTGAGAGAATGTGATGTCTTCATAGTGATATGATAATTTGTTTTAGATCTCACTGGTTGATGATATCATCTATTATGATTCCCTATATCGTACATTATAATATCTCAAAACTGAATAATTAACATTATATCACATGTTACAATATCTGATATTGTATAATATGACCCAAATGTAGTTTACAATATTGAATATCATAATACCATACATAGTACAAAATATTTATTATTTTTTATTATATCTAATACAATATATAAAACAATATCAATCATTCTTAATTTTCAACATGATATCAAGAATTAAACTATATGGTAAAGATCTAATACCACCAATGGATTTATAAGGATTGATTAACATTTAATCAACATAGTATAAAACATTAAAAATAATAAATCCCAAGAACAACATGCATTTGAAACTGAAACCACATATACTGTATATAAAGAATGTGTTCCTTACATTGATGATCAGTGTTTTTATTTCTTATAATATATTGTTGATGAGGATCATTAAAAATATCCAATAGAATATTCCCTATAAGGTGTATTCATAAGATGTATCGAATCACCCAAATGTTTTGGGTATGACCCTCTTACCTTTATGATATTCAAGTATCTTGAGTTATAAATAATAAGGAGAAGTAGATCTTTAAGGGGAGATATTTGTCCAATAACTTACTTGAGAATGAACATAAAATATTATACTCAAGAAACCATTTATATAGTCTACAAGGTTACTCCCCAGACCTCTAAATTTGCTCATAAATAATAATGTAAGAGTAAATGGCTTATGGTTAAAACTCATTGTAAACTATCAGTCAATTAAATATTCTTATAAATTTCATATCATGAATATTTTAATCAATAATAACCTATATTTATGATATTTAAACATTAAATAATAAAATATGGTTTCCAAATTATATCTTAATACTATCAAATGAGTTGTAATATATGATGAATGGCATTAAAATTCAATTATGTTATTCAATATGACTGGTCCATGTAACCTTTATATGATATCTCAATATAGTATAAACTGAAATACCAAAGGCCTAAAACATGGGTTTTTCTATAAGTATATTTTACCCTATGATATATATATCATACCAATTGATATATTATCCACACATCACATGTGTATAATATGTAATGCATATCTCCTTCAAACACCAATGGTTATATAACAACCACCTTCAATGGATACCCCAATGGTTATATACCATTTTATTTTCCTATATATAACCTTAAAACAATATCTAAAAATATTTCTTCTTATTCCCACATTTTATTCACAATATATATACCATATTTTTCTTAGTTTGAATTATTTCTATAATTATATTTTATGGTATGGTTCTCAAGGGTGACCATGGTGACAAATACTTTAATATTAAAATCTTCTTATCTACATGTTTATATTATCCCATTGCACTTGTATTAATCTTAAAAGTGTATTCATCCTTCATATGTAACCAAATAACGATAATTTTATTTCATTTTACACTCGAGTTATATTCTGTATAATATAATTTATTATAAAAAAATTATTAAAATAGAATATATACTAAAATTTTAGTTATTAAATTTTATCCCTTATAGAAATTGCATCCTCAAAATTATTTTTACTCATTGAAAAACAAATAGGTTTATCTATACTTTAACTTGTCCTTATGTAAACTCCTTATACATATAATTGCTCTATAAAACCATATATAAGCTTGTAGTATTTCCCATTATGCTTCATTTATATAATATAAATTTTCCCTAATCTTTATAATATAACCTAACACATTTTTAATTAAAATATATATTTTATAATACCATTAATTTGTTTTATACCTTTACCAAAATCCCCAATTTTTATTGGTGTTTCATTCACAAAGTTTGATGGTAAACAAATTTTAAAAAAAATTAAATTATTTTTGAAATAATTTATTTAATTTTTCCAAATATAATTCATAAAATTAGACCTAAATTGGGGTGGAAAAAAATATAATTTTGAAAAGGTATTATTTTGAACTTATAGTTTTAAAATAACTTCAAATTTATGTTTTAAAAAATGATAGAATAATATTTGAAAATTTCAAAACACAGTTCATTTAATACATAAAAAAGACTAAAATTTAAAACAAAAAACCTATATGTGTATCAGATAACTCCCTCCCATTATACTTATTTAAAACCATTAAGTTCCTGATACTCTCAGGAAATTGTGAAATATTAGTAGACTACTTGACAATATTTTCTATGTTGAGGGGGACAAAAAGGTTGAGATTTTAAAATTTGATTTAAAAATCCATGATCCATGGAAATTTTGATGTAAGGAAGAGGAGTTTGATGCATCATATAGTTGTTTACAAGTGATTTTAATATTATAAAATTTATTTAAATCACATGAACATAGTTTTTCATTAATTATTATAATTAAATCACTTGTGATTGATAAAAAGTAATTTTAGATTTTCTCTCATCCATCTTGAAAAAAATCTATTGAAAAAATTTGAAAAACAATCTTTAATCTGGTGATAAAACTTTTGAAAAAATAATAATGTAAAAAATTATTCTCAAATAAAAATAATAAGATACTTTTTATGTAGAAATTTTTCTAAAATCAGTCTGATTATTTCCTATTGTATTCAATAAAACAATTTATTACCCCTAAAACTCCTTATATATTATTAACTTATATTATCCAAAATTGTAAACCTAAAAATTATCCAAACCTCAATTATATATTCTCTTAATATCCATTAATATTTCTCATAGATAACACCAATCACCGTAACATATTGACCTTTATGTTTATATGATCTTTCTAACCTATGTTATCTAACGAATATATTAACCCACTATGTTTTTAAATATTTTAAATTATACTCATCCATCAACATCCAAACCTATAAATCCATCTAAACATTACTCTAATAATAGATAAAATAGAAAGAACGTAATCATCCCATAATTAAATATTTTATAATAAATATTAAAAATTCAAATTCCTAATACCTTTAGGTTTAGATTTTAGGGAATTCTGACACATAACACTTAATAATTTATAACAAAACTAAAATTTTAAAATATGATAATATTTCTTTTCTTCCACAAAACACATTCTTTTCACTTGCTTTGTTCAATACTATTCATTGTAACTTGAATTTTTAACTTTATTCTTGTTCCTACACATCCTTAAACCCTCTAAAAGTTATTAGAAAATATAGAATGAGTATATAAATCTCAGTAAAGGGTAAATAAAGAGAAAAAAATTATTATTCCATGAAATACTTGAAAGCTCACATAGTTGAATGTAGTCAATAGAAAGATACATTGAGGACATATTAGATCATAGACTTTTTTTAAATCATGAAATAAACTAAAAGAAAACATGTATTGATATAAATATAATTAAAATAAGATCATAAATAAAACTCATATTCAAGAATAATGATAGTAGAGTTATAATGACGGTTTTTAGAATATCATATTCATATTACCCATAATCACTCATAATTGAATAACCATTTTAGTTAATTTTAATATATTTTATCTAGATAATAAATAATTACCCAATATATTGGGGAGATATATATCTTACCCACCCATTATCATTTATAATTCCCAATAACCATAACATAAATAAAACATATAGGAGTTTTCTTTTTACCCCTTAAGAATAAGCATCAAATTTAACCCAATAAAAGGAAATAAGTGAAATGTAATGGGTTAAGAAACTCCATGGTGAGGGGGAAAATGAAATAAAATCATAATATAAATATGAATATAGGTAGTAGGTAAATAAGGGGATTCTTTAATGAAATGTTTTTGATGTAGATGAAAACATCATTCAGAGGAAGATAATAAATTATATATTTTTTAAAAAAACAACTCTTACATTTTGAGTCTTTTTAATAAGAAAAGTATGAATAAATTGAATACAATAGAAGAATATAGACAAGATAATTTATTTAAATAAAAAGGTAAAAGAAATATTCCATATGAATCTATCTAAAGAAAATTAAAGAAAATGGTTTGATAAAGAGAATGAATAAGAAATGTGGAGGAAGCGAGAGAAAATGGATTCCCTTCCTAACTTTTTATATAAGAAAAAAAATGTAAAGAGAAATTAAAAACATGATATATCATAAAGTACATGGATATGGGGGAGGTCCTATCATAGAAATAGATAATCAAAAATAATAATAGAGATCAAGAGAAAAATATCTTACCCTAACCTCTAATGTATTTTAATGTTATCTAAATCTATATATAATCAACTTGGTCTTATTAATAGTTAATTTAAGAACACTATTTATTTTAATTATAATTCAATTATATTTATTCATTACTTTTTTATTTGGAGAGAGTTTATATAGATCATTTGATGTTAGTAGTTTCCACAGTTCCATGTTAGTTTTAGTATGATGATCATTGTAATTCCCCCTGAACCCGGTCACCTAGAGTCAATGGATTATTTATTACTTGGTAATAATATTATATAAGATTATATATCCAATATCAAGGTTTAGTAATCCTTAAGAAACTAAATATATAAACATTACATTAACATATATTTTATCATTTAAGTAAAAATCATTATTCCTTAATGATATCCATATACCTAATCATACATAATATCCCTATTCATTACTTAGGGGAATAAAAATAATATTAAAATTATGAGCTCGAATGTTCAATAAGGGATAGAATAAAATGGAAGCAAACATGGAATAATAATGGAATAAATGACACAGTGTGAATAGATAATCTATAATTCTATGTAAATAAATATATAAGAATTATAAAATCCATATAATGATAATAAAAATAAATATTCTCATAGATAATAAGTGATGACATCATAATGAAGTAAATTATGGAATGTATACTATTGAGCATCATAAACATAATGTCAAGGCCTTTTTCTAAGTCATTATAGATAATGGGTAAGGATGCTCATATTACCCTATCTTAGTTTTATCATGATATCTACCCTTTCACTAATAAGATCTATAATTATAGCTCCCCTTCCATCACATAAAAGTCCAATTCATTCCATTATAACCTATTTCTGAAAAGGCAGTACATGGAACAATGTTTAAAAAAGAAAAACCTTAAAAATACTAAGAATAATTTCTCAATGAATCTTATCCTAAAGGAACTAATAGAGAAAAGGGATACAACCATGGGTGAAAACAATGTTTTTAGGTCTAAAGAGCATGGTTATAGGCTATGGAAATGGTATTTTTTCCCATGGAGGTTATCGACATTCAAATATCCCCATGGTCTTTGTCAATGAGAACTACCCAGGGCTATAGCCCTATTACCATGGGCACGAGTACAAGAACTGCCCATGGCCATATATATATAGCCAAAAGTGAATTTTATAGTCATAAGGATATCTCTATAGGTGATTCTCATGGTGATAGGTCTTGTTAAATTAAAAAAAAGGCCAATGAGTTTTGATCTCGGTGCCTATGAATTATATTATAAAGACTTATACCACTAGCTTAGGTAGCATTGTATGTATATATAGATGTGTATATGTATAAGAATTATTAAATATTTATTATTATAATTATTATTATAATTATAGTTCTATGTGGTCGTGGCCTATGGATATGAAAAACATGGATCAAAACTATATTCCCCACCCATATCAACATACCATTGTGGGCCATGTGGAATATGGTTGTAGGCCCATACCGTATCAACCTACCACCATATGACACATCGATCAAGACCTTAGTCTTGACCCATTTTAGAATACTTCAATGGGATAAATGGCCCATGGCCATAGGCCCAAAAAATGTCACCCTATCACCATAGTCCATGTAGCCTATGGATATAGTCTCGGTCTGTATCGACCTATCACTATAGGTTGTGTGTCCCACTACCATTAGAACATTCCCAAATCAACCATTAATTTTTCACATTAGCCATGAATTTTCCACATTGTACAAGTATTTTCTACATTGGATATGTATTTCTTGTGTTGGCCTATATCCACGGGCTTTGCGGTCCATGGCTTTTGGCCGATGTTGACGAGTATTATGGTCATGTTTCTTGTGACCCATGATGATAGGTTGATGTAGGTTAGTTATATGACCATGTAAATCATGGTTATAGGTCTTTCAAACTATCCCAATAGACCTAGTCCATGTTAACTATGGCCTTAGGCCAACCTATGACCATGTATCTTCTAGCTGTGGCTATAGAACCATGGTCATAGATCAATTTTATAGTAGTAAAAAATTTTCCATATAGAATAAAGTATTATACAAACATGTCAATAGATTTCCCATTTTAATATATTGATAATTATTTCTAGGTAAACTACCTTGAAACATAATATAAATAATTAGGGATTCAAAATTGTAAATTAAGTACCCTTTTCAAGTGACGAATGTGGAATTGTAGTGGTAGGGTGCTTATAAAGATTAAGATTTTCCATATGTTTAGAAAATTTAATACATGAATTTTTAATAGTTAGACACCAAATATATTATGTTTAAATACCCTATAAAAATATAATTATATAATCAAAAATATTTTATATGGATTATGGATATAAAATTTCCTTATAGAGAAACTGTCAGGTAAGTATGCTTTGATGGAAAAGGTGAAATTGTTCCAAAATAGATCTTAATCCATGTGGGACCCAATAGAGGCTTCACCAACTACCCAGTAGTCATATTTACTTAGAATATGTTCCACTATTATAAATAATTTATCCATAATCCCACTAATATGTGGAATACATAAGGATTTTTATTTACGGGACAACATAGAATTCCATTCCTCTTAGAGTACTTTTGGCATTACAACGAATTATGAATGATGTATAATATGGGTGAATTGGTGTATCACGTTTGTAGAATATTATAAGGAAAACACATAAAATTATAGTACAAAAATATTAGAATAAAAAATTTAAATTGAAAAGGATACTATAATGTAAATTTAAAATAGGAATTAAAAAGTGAGAAAATGCACCCTTACATTTCCTTACATTTTTAGCCTATATCTAACCTTTATATCCAACCAAACTCATCAATATTGAACAGGGAGACATATAATTGGACCCTTGATATATATATATATTATGAAATAATTTTATCTTTTTTTGATCAGAAATGATAAGTGTGGTTGGGTATTTATAAGTGTGGTAAGTTTAATCCCATGGAATAAAGTATTTAATTCATTATTGTTTCCACTATCATAAGTGTTGAAATACCCTCCATAGTTCCCCATTACCTCCGTTAATGATAAAATATAATTTTTAACTCCAAAATTAATTGTATAACTATCTTAGTATAATTTATTCATGGTTACATATATATATTATGTTATATTTATGATATTTTTCCATTTTTTATCGTATATTACTATTTTTACAAAACAAATTACCAAATTTCACCCCTTAGATAATTTAGACCTCTTAATTTATAATATTCAATTAATTTTATCAAATTAATCCTATAATTATGTTAACTTAAACCTTTAAATTATGATGATATGTATAATAAAAGTGTGTTATCATAATAAACATCATTTTATTACTATGATAATTTACACATTAATTTTAATTAATCCTCATATAAATAACCCTTTATTATGTCACGACCTTTCCCTCTGGGACCCATACTATGACATACCCCAAGTTCACCTCCCAAAGGCCAGGGGTTGGAGACTAGTGATGAAGTCGTCAACCTAAAAGTGGGAGGAATTTTCCTGAGTACCTGTACGTACACACACACAACCACATACAAAATCTAGGAACGTAAACAATCATGCCACTAAACAACCACTGAGTACAAGTACAACTGAAAGTCAAATGGGATATAATACAAACCCAAAAAAAGACTAACTAGAAAATAAAAAATTACAAAGGAAAAATGGATAGTTGTACATTGAAAACCCAACCTAATGGAAAGAGTAGTGTAGTTACTGAAAGTTATAGGATCATGCCATGTCTGCCAGATCTCACTGGGTCCCAACTGGTCGAAGGCCACCAAGTCCTTCGTCAAAGCATCGATCATCTGCACTAGACACAACACGTGTGGGTGAATCCCATACAGGGGTGAGTAACAAAATAATCAATAGGGGACCCTGAAACACAAAGGAAAGACCACAAGCAATCCTCGAAACAAAGCACAAAGCACAAGCATGAAGTAAGGCAGCTCACACCAAGTATATTATAGAGTAGAAAAGTCAGCCATTAGTCACAACATCAAAAACCTCAATTACTAGAGAACACCTCCTCAATGAGTACAGTGGGCCTGCCGAGTCACACATAAGATGCTTCCCACTAACCTTAGGAATGTTGTGGTACTCATCACTAATGAGTAACATGGGTATCCTAGGTCACATATAATCCCCTCTCCATCGTGGGCATGCCAGGTCACACATAAGTCGCTCCCACCTGTGGGCCTGCCAGGTCACACAGGAGCCTCTTCCCACTGGTCCATAGTATCCTATCCACATAGGGTCACTCGTCAATAGTCTTCTGGTCTCATCCAATCATAGGGTTTCCGCACATAGCACACTTGATTTTGGGAGAACTGTCCCTAAGCCATTCATCGAAATCCAACTTCCATGAAATCCTCCATAGAGTATGCCAAATGCTCCACCTTATTGAGAGGGTCCAAATTCCAAAAATGAATCATCAATCGGATGCTCAGTATACAAAATATGGGCATTTTAGTGAAACAGGGGCTGGTTGGGTTCAGGTCCGGTCTGACCCGGTCAGACTAACCTGACCCGACCTGAACCTCACCTAACTTGGATTTGGTCTATATTGGGCTTGGATCATCCCATTGGGTCATGGTTTCAGCTGTGTAGGGTGGGTCCGGCCCACCAGTGCGGGTCTGACCCTTCGTAGTAGGCCAGATCTTCCATTCGGACGCAGTACAACCACATATGGCTTCACCACATGCTGCTGATGAACCTAGATTCCCCTCCACTACACACGAGGACCAAGTCCATGGGTTGACTTTTCAACATGGTGCCAGCATGGAACCATGAGTCTCCAGTGTTTCGGATGCAGTGGCTACACTCTCCATCACTCGGTGCGCCATCGGGGCGCGCCGTTTCCGTCAGCCCCTCACACGGCCGGCGGCCCTGCTGCCCTGCCATCCATCACGTGGTCAGTGCCACCGAATGTCGACCCCACCGCCACTGGCAGGAACATTAGTAGGCCACCAAACACACTTTGGTGGTCCTTTCTTCGCGCTGCTTGAATCTACGACCTCCAAGAAACACCCTCTTCACTACGATGGCCTTGGATGATCCATGACATCATCTTGGAAAATCTTTTTACAAATAATTCACATGAAGAAGGGGCTTAGGCCTTGTTCATGTTGGCCCACTCCCTCTGTTTTATAGGTTTAAAACCGGGGAGGCTTGGGATGATATTTTATCAACAAAAGTTTAATCACAAATAGAAACCCCAGAAATATCACCCTCCCACAAGAATGGACAATCTGCAGATCAACTTGTTTGTGGGCTTATCTATGTTTGTCATTTAGAAAAAGAACGGGTAAAAATATGAATCAAAATAAACCCCAACCTAGAATTGAATTCCATCGTTGGATAATTCCACTCGTGAAGGATCCAGAAGTTGAAGGTGTTTTTTGCTTCCCAGATCCATTCTTCATAGAGCAATGACGTTGCGAGTGATCTTCCAGCATTCATCATTCTTTTTAAGGGAGGAACTTTTTCATAGGTTCATTGAAGAATTTACACTATTTAATTCTCCACTATCCATTGTATTAGCTTAATAAAAAAGAAATGCATCACAGTATTTCTATTAAGTTGTGATGTTGCATCGTTACACAGTTTCATTTATGAAAATCATATCTGTTATGATCTAATTAAAGAATTTTTATACTGTACAAAAATTAGCCATTAATTTTAACAACCAGATATTTTATGAGAATTATTCTTTCTAATTTCATTGATGTCTTGTGTGGTACGCTACACCAAAATTATCTTTCACTATACGCAACACTGTATTATCTTTCAGTATACTCAACACTATTCTTGGCTTGTGTTACACACAATTTCAAGTTTGTTTTGTGGAAATTATTATACGCAACATTAAGTAAAGATTTTGTTTAATGTATAAATGAAATAAGTTTTTATTATGTTATACGCAACAACAAATGGAGCTTTCACTACACGCAGCCCTGACATGGATTGCATTACATGCAATCAAGACCTTCTTCGATAGCATGTGTAGTATGCAATACCAGGTTTCACTAAACGAGATATTATTATAATATTATTATGAACTAGCTGTTATGAATATTAATACCCAATTTTTGAAATTTTATAAATTTTATCTTTCAAAATGGACTTCATTTTTAGATTTGGAATATCGAAATTATCCTACGGCGAATTTTTGGTTTTTTCTGAAAACATTCAATTTTTGATGAATAGTGAAAACACTGGGTTACTATTTAAAAACAAACTTTTTATTTAAATAATTATTTATTTTATTTAAATTTATTTTAGGTAAAAATTGATACATAATACCTGTATAAGTTCAATGTAATTCATTGGAGTCATTTTATAATAATTTTAGATATATTAGAATTTTATTGAATTTTTCACCATCTTTTACCTACCTCCTATGAGCTTTTTGCAAACTTACATAAAACTTAATTTTACCGCTTCTGTGAGTGGAATTTCGAAAATACTAGGGACACAGTTAATATCAAGGAGTAAAATATGGTTCAATAAGATAAAAATAATTTTTGGTGAATAGTAGCTTTTTACTTTTATTTACCACGGTTAAAAGTAAATATGGTAATTAAGGGTAAAAATGATATTATTATTACCCTAACACATGTCCTAATTCTATTATATAAGTATAATTCAACCAAAAACAACATTAGGAATATAATATTATCATTTAGGTCCACCTGGATTAGATTAGGACATTTATTATTATTTTATTTAAAGAAGAATTAAAATAGTTAAAATCAAAGTTTAATAACTAAAACATTTTTAATATAGGGTTATACATAAGATAAATTAGACTATAAATATTAATTGGAAAGACAAAAATATTTCTTAAATAATTTAATTTTATTCATAATTTTTATACATTAAATAATTTAATTTATTTATGACACAATGATGATGCAGTAATTACCATATTAATGAAATATTAACATAATTGATGTTATAAATACCCAAATAAATGTAATTTTATACTTTTTATGAATTACAATAATTTTCTATGTTAATATGACATGTTATTATTGATTTAATTAACTTTTTTAGAACTAATCATGTTGTTATGATTTTCACAAAAATCATGTACCAAATAGTGTCAAAATTGACATAAAATAGTTTTTAAAACAAATATTATATTATTAATTGTTATTTTATTCCTAAAAATATAAGGTTAGGAAAAATTAATTATATAAGGATATATATATTAATAATTAACCACTTGGGTTTTGTTAGGCTTGTTATAGTATGTTTATTAACCATATAGTGTAAGAAAACAAAAAGACACGGTAAAAGTTAAATTATTTAACTTAGCGTTAAATCTAAATGATAAGGATAAAATAGTAACCTAAACTTGTCTAAAACCTATTGGTTGAGTGGATATTTACCCATACCTACCTTATCTTCTAAATAAATCAATTTGGAGCTAATAAAAGCCGAATATGACTTTATTATAAAATAATATTTTATGTTTTCCTAAGGTGCCCCTCTCCTCCCTTGTAAAAAGGGCACCCCTTCCCTATTCTCTTCACACCCTTTTGATCCTTTAATCTCGTCCAAACCCTGAAAATTAATCTTTTCAACCTCTCTAGTTACATCATAGAGGTTCTGGTCTTCTCAAAAGACCAACTCTAGTGCCCTAAGAAGAAGTTTAAAAGAGGTGCGTTGAGGAAGAGGCAATCTCTTCTACCGACTCTTTCAAGTTTCTTTCTTCTTCTACTTCCTCTTCTTTAGTTGTTTCATTATAAATTAATAGTATCAGTATTAATTATATACTTATATGTTATTATAAATATGAGACAATCCCATTTCACCTTCTATCTATCCTACGGAAAACGAAATCATCGTGTGTGCGTATGTACGAAATACCGTCTCCACACTATGGTGTAATATGTTTTCGACCACCACCTTACTTGGATGGGTATAATGGTGTAAATAAATAACTATATATGATTATTGTAATGTTATATTGATTATTAAATATTATACATACACTTAAATACAATTCCATGATCATGGAAATGATATCATCGCTCGTGCGTACGTACGGACTACCGTCTCCACAACGCGATGAGATTCATTCTCCATGTTAACCATTCATGAATGATTATAAAGTATATATAATGAATAATAATTAAATATATGACATAATAATGATACTATATTTATGTATATATATATATGTATGTATTTCATCTACTTAATTCCATTCAATTCAATAATGGAATGAAAACAGCGTTCATGCGTACGTACGACCTACTATCTCGATGAACGGTATATTTCATTCCATCATATATATATATATATATATATATATATATATGTATATTATGAATATATATTATATATAAAAATAATTTTTTACATTATGGAATTATGTAAATTAGGATATAAGTAATAATATCAGGAACAACAAGTCGAAACATGTACGATAAATGAAACGGTTTTACCCAAAACGCTGCTTTAACATAGAATTTACAAAAGAACAGGTAATATAAAGTCATAAGTGAACCATATATGATATCATAACAATGAATATGATTCTGTAATAAGTCAATGACATTATTTAAATCATTATATTGGAGTTTCGGATACGTACAAAGCATATCAGACCTAAGGTAAGGGATAATTATTCCAATCTCATTCTTATCCGAGATTGTTTATTCGTAAGTATTTACTGGGGTTATGTTTATTATCCATGTCCATATGTTCTCAAAATGTTTTCATAAAATGTTTAATTTTCTTCCATGTATGTTTAAAGTCATTTTTACCCTTTTTTACTTTTACCGCATCGTATGGAATGAATCTTTCTTTTGTTTACCATACGAGGTACTTTTTGACTTTTCTGGAAAAAGTAAGAGAAGAATGTTTTTTGAACTTATACGGCATGAATGGATTTTTATGGTTTTATGATGCATTATTTTCATGAATATTAATATAAAAAATTTTATTTATATTTTAAATAAAATTGTTTTCGTTTAAAATTGAATGGAATTTTGAGAAAATAAAATGATTTTGAAGAAGAAAGGATATTTTCCCCAAGAATTCATTTCAAGTGTTTTATCAAAACCATTTTCCATCTAAGATGACAATATTTATCATGTTTATGTTTCAAGTATAATGTCTCTATCATTTACATGGTGTGGTTTTTCTTATTATGAAATGATTTCTATTTGTTTTATATGGATTATGTGATGATGGCATGATGTTTACGAAACACATTTTATTCTTTGGGTTATGATGAATGTTTTATATTTATTTTATGCCACAAGTAAGAATGATTTAATTATGAGATGGGTGGGACCTATATCTCCCTCCAATGAATTGGTTAAAGATTTATATCTCATGAGATAGATATGGCTGAAACGGTAAGTTAATTCGGTTCAGTGTTACAGGACTGAAATGAGGAGTGAACTCAATTCAAAAAGGGACTTTGTCCACTAAGATGGTCTTGGCAGCAATGCCTTGGCTACTATGGAAGTCATATCAACTACTTAATGGTTTTCCACAATTACATGTTTTATTCCCATTATATTTTATCATTATTGATGTTCCTTTATGATATATGCCTTACGTACTTCCAAGATTTATGTCTTTGCTCAAGATTTTGATGTTTAGATTTTATGTTCGAGTTTTTACATTCAAATTTTTATGGATTGTTTTATGTTCTCTATGTTTACCCTTACTGAGAATTTGAGCTCACCCTTTTTATGTTTTCTTTTCCCTAGGATATAAATAAAGGTTTTAGGAAAAAAAGGGTAAGATCTTTATGGGAGATGTTGAAGATCTTTCCCCACAATTAGAAGATTATATTCCGAGTTTCCAGAGACACTAAACTATTACGGTCCTTATGTGTCTGTTTTTGTTATGTATTAAGTCTTTCGCAAAAGTAATGTAATTTCTATGTATGTCAAGCTTCGGGTCTCTACAATAATGATATCTCATTAATTCTCCTCATCCCCACACTGCATCACTATCGTCCACTACTCAATGGTGCGAATGAAAATAAAAAAAATTAAATTTATTTATTTATTTTATTTCTTCCAAAAAGTCCGAAAAATAACATTTCCATTGAACCCTTTCTGGTTGAATTTATGTTCTATCCATGTGAATCCCAACATTCCAAGTTCAACGTTTCCGTCAAATTTTTGATATAATCACTGGTTTAAAATTTATAAAAACCCAATCGCATATTTACTTAAGTGAACTTAAGGAAAAGTTAAAAATTACGTTCTGGGCTCACCGAGCCTCTAAATCACATGTCGTAAAAGAGTGTGGTCTCAAAATAATTAAATATAATTTCAAAAAAATACATGTAAATTTTGTACATTACATTATCTCCACCTTAGGCTTTTACATCCCCAAAATAAAAAACAAGGGCTAATCAAACAAATGGGGGTACTGAGCATGAATATGAGCCTCCCACTCCCATGTTCTCTCCTATAGATTCTTGTGATGCCACCAAATGCGCACAAGAGGAATCAACCATCCACGAAGGACTCACTTCTATCGATCCTCTATCTCCACTGGGAACTACGAAAACATCTCCCTGTTATCAATGTATAGCTCTCCCCAGTCGATAACATGCAATGGATCATGAATATACCTCATTAGCTATGACACATAGAAAACATCATGCACTTAGTGCATCTGTGGGGGAAGATATAGGTGGCACGCCATCTCGCCAACTCTGTTGAGGATCTGGAAAGTTTTGATGTACCTTAGTGATAACTTTCTGCCCTAGCCAAATCTCTGCACTCTTCATTGGGTTGAGACCTAATGGAAAACATAGTCTCCCTCCTCAAACTCCATGGGACTTCATATCCTATCAGTATACGATTTATGCCTACTTTGTGTATTCCTCATCCACTCCTGGATGATCTGCACCTTGTCAGTGGTGTCCTATTCCAACTTAGGACCCATGAATGCTAACTCTCCTAGGTCTGTCCAGCATAGAGGTGATCTGCATGGCCACCTGTATAAATCCTCAAACAGTGTCATGCTAATGGTGGAGTGATAAATATTGTTTTACGCAAACTCCAACAGTTGTAGGTGGTCCTATCAACTGTGACTAAAATAAAGGACACAATCACGAATCATTTCCTCTAAGGTCTATATATTCCACTTTGTCTAACCATTAGTCTAGTGGTGAAAAGCTATGCTTAAGCATAGATGAGTCCTGAATGGCTCATGTAATCCCTTCCACAACTGGGATGTAAATAATTCATCATAGTATTAGATGATCATCAAAGGCACCTTGTGGAGCCTCACTATCTCTTGGGCATAGAGGCATCCCAAGACCTCTACCGATCCCTGCTCCCAGATGGGTAGGTAGTGATCCAACTTGGTGAGTCGGTCAACGATCACCCAGATAGAATTGTGGCCCTTGGACATGCGTGGTAACCCCAACACATAGTCCAATGAGATACCATCCCACTTCCATTCTGGTACCTCAAGTGGTTGTCCCAAGCCTGCTAGGACCTAATGCTCATCCTTTTCTTGCTGACAAGTGAGGAACCATGAAACGAACTCTACCACCACTTTCTTTATCCCTGGACACCAGTACTATCATCAGATGTCTTGGTACATCTTCACCACACAAGGATGTACTGCCAAAAGGGATGTATGGAACTCCATCGATACCTCCTCCTGCAATATCACTGGTACTATGGTGAATCCTCCAAAAAGTATGATGCGATACCCACCTATCGAAAATACATCAGAAGCCTATCCTGAGGATATTTAAGCATGTTGGGCCTCGTAATCAACATCCACAAATTTGTGCCTCCCTAACTCACTGTAAGAGTGGGGGAGTGATAGTCATCGACTGAAGGTATATTTCTCTATCATCATCCATGAAGGATATTTACATTGCAGCTAGCTGCTCCATCACATCACTCAGTAGCTATAAACCATACTTCATGTTGATCATGTATGCCACCACATTCCCCTTCTAAAGAGTATAAACTATCTCAAAGCCGTAGTCCTGAAGGAACTCCATCCATCACCATTGTCTCATGTTCAAGTCCTTCAAGGAGAAGATATACATGAGACTCATGTGGTCTGAGTAGACGGTATACCACTCACCCATCAAGTAGTGCTGCCATATCTTCAAGAAAAAGACCACCACTACTAACTTTAGGTCATGGTTAGCATAGTTCTTCTCATAATTCCTCAACTTCCATGAGTTATAGGTGATCACTGCTCATTGTTGCATCAGTACACAACCCAGTTCGGTCCCTGATGTGTCTCAGAAAACTAAATACCCAATTCCCTTTTCTGGTAGTCTCAAGAGAGGAGCACTTTTCAGTCTCTACCTAAACTCCTAAAAACTCTTCTAGCTCTTCAGCATCCACCTAAATAGTTGTCCCTTCCATGTCAAGGCTGATAAAGGTATTGATACTCTAGAAAAGTTGGGCATGAACCTTTGGTTGTATCCATCCAACCCCAAGAAACTCCACACCTCAATCACGCTTCTAGGTGGCTCCCAAAAAATCAATACCTCTATCGTTGCCGGATCTACAACAATTTCAGCCTCCGAGATGACATGTCCCATAAAGTGGACCTCTCAAATCCATAATTTTCACTTCGAGGGCTTATAATAAATCTGGTGATCTTAGAGTGTATCCAGCACTATCCACAGGTGTGTAGTGTGCTCCTCCTCCAAAGATGAGTACACTAAGATGTCATAAATGAATACCACCACAAAATGATCGTGGTAAGGCTGGAAGATCCTGTTTATGAGTCCCATGAACACTACTAGGGCATTGGTCTTGCTGAAGGGCATCACCAAGAACTTGTAGTGGACATACCAACATCTAAAGATTTTCTTTGGTATGTCCCCATCCTGTACCCAAAGTTGATGATAGCCTGATCTGAGGTTGATCTTTGAGAAGCACCTTGCTTCCTTCAATTGTTCAAAGAGGTCATCAATCCTTGGAAGTGGATAATTTTTCTTCATGGTCACCTGGTTTAGGTGCCATAAGTCTACACATAGCCTCAAGATCCCATCTACCTCCTTGGAAAACGACACTGGGGATGCCCATGGTGAAACACTAGGCCTCAAGAATCCCTTATCCTGCAATTCCTACATTTATACCCTAAAATCACATAGCTCCACAGGAGCCATCCTATATGCTGGTGTAAATATCAGTGTCGTCTCAGGGTATAGGTTGATGCAGAATTATGCCTCCCAACGAGGAGTTAATCCTAGAACTTCCTCATGAAAGAATTACCCATACTCATACACAACTATAGGAAATCTGGGACTCCTCTCGTCCATCACACTGAGGGTGAGGCTAGCCAACTGGTGAGTGATCAACTGCACCCTACTATGATAAAGTTTATCCTATTCTTTAAAGGTCCCCTTCTCACCGGTGAAGGAATACCTAGTCCCATCCTCATAGACACACCGCAATTTGTGCCTAAAATAGTCGATCTAAGCATTGTCTATAGATAACCAGTCCATACCCAAGATGACGTCGTAAGGCCTAGACACTACTAATAGGAGTTCCCAGCCGAATATGTCACCTCCTAGAGTAATCTCACACTACCGGAACCGATGTGTAATCATCGAACCTCCTCTTATAGGAGTCTCTAATCGTAAGGATTGATATAACATCTCCACCAGAATCTTCGAGCCTCAAATGAAGTCCATGGAAAGGAAAGAGTGACTGAAACCTATGTTTGTAAGAACTATATATAAGGTGAAGAAGACAATGATCATACCTATAATCATCTCTAGAGTTTCGTGGTCGTATGCATCAATCAACTGAAGTTTCCCTCACCCCTTTCTGCCGGCTCCCTGAGCCCGTGGTGGACCACCTGGGGGTGGTGGTGGTGGAACCTTGAATCGTCATCCACTGCATGCCACTCGGCCTGCTCTCCTTTCACATATTCCACCCTGAAGACCTACTCAATCAAAAATCTACCTCTACCTTGGTGTTCCCTCGACCATATGCTGATCATCTGTGTGGAGGGTCGGGCAGTCACAAGACATGTGTCCCTACCCACCGCATGTGAAGCAAATCCTAGCTCCCTGCTAATACCCTCTTCTCTGGGATCCCTACATAGCCAACCCTGAGTCTTGGGGTAATCCCCTGAAATACCTATCCTTCTTGGGCTCCCTCGTCTATTTCTTGCTGCTCACTACTGAAGAATTATTCACCTGAGGTCTGCTAGAGACTCCAACTGTTAGTGACCTCTCCGCTAGGAAGCTCTCCACAAGAAGGACTTTCTCCAGAACTCCAGACTGAGGGGGGTGTTAAGAGACACCATCGATGCACTGATCTCCTGTTTGAGTTCATGCTCAAAGGTATTTTCCCTAAAGAAAGGTTCTTGCACCATGTCTATGGAGTAGCGAGAGAGTTCTGTAAACCTCATCGAGTATTCATCCACTGACAGGTTACCCTTATGTAGGTGAAGCATCTTCTTGATGCGCATGGAGCATAAGTCCGTGGGGAAAACTCCTCCTGGAAAATTTACTCGAAGTTTTTCTAGGTGAGGGTCACCTCATAAAGTGTCTAGATGGTCAAGCTCAACCATCACCCTGTTGAGCCTTCCAGAAGGCTCGCAGCCAAGATAACCATCTGGTCAAGTGGTGTACTCACTAAGCGAAAGACCCACGTCACTACCTCTAGCCAGTCCTCAGTGACCTAAAGATCTATCTCTCCCCTGAACTTGATGGTCTCTGTCTCTGGAACTCATTCAAGGCACTGAGCCTACGGTTTCCTCTACCAGTACTATCGGTAGTAACTACTGATCAACGAGTGGTGGCAACACTGGTGCACCACCCAATAGGGCCATCTCTAGCCTTGGTCCCTGAACCGATGTTTCATCGCTAGGCGGGCTATCCACACAATCATGTATCGGAAGCCTACCTAGCTGTCAACATGGAGGCATCCTGAAATATATCAATATGTACCATACTAAGAAGATTATACTTGGTGATATAATACTTATTCACAAAAATCATAAGGAGACACTTCTACAACTAGTGTTTTTATGAATAGATCCGAAATGCAGAATTCAGGGTCCTAGTGTATGGATACGTCAGCCTCCACACCAATACTAGACTCTCCAAATCTGAAAATCAAACTCGAAACATTTAACATTGTTGCAAAAAAACAAAACAACAGACTCTCTATCTCTGAGGTAGAACCGACCATCTCTAATACCACTTTTTCATGACCCTTCCCCTAGGTCCCATGTCGGGACATATCCCAATCCCACCTCCTAAAGGCCAGGGGTTGGAAACTAGTTCTGAAGGTGTTAACCTACAATTGGGAGGCATTTTATTGAGTACCTGTATGCACACACACACTACCACATCCCAAATCTAGGAATGTAAACAAGCATTCCACTAAACAACCACTGAGTACAAGTACAAATGAAAGTCAAATGGGTCAGAATACAAACCCAACAAAAGACTAACTAGAAAAAATGAAAGTACAAAAGAACACTGGATAGTCATCTACTGAAAACCCCACCTGGTGGTAAGAGTAGTATAGCTACTAGAAGCTATAAGAGTATGACGTGCCTACTAGATCTAACTCGGCCCCGCCTGGTCCTAGGCCACCAAGTCCTCTATCGAAGCATTGATTGTATGCAGTAAACCAACACGTGCGGGAAAAGGCCATGAAAGGGCGAGTAACACAATACTAAGTAGGGGACCCTAAAACACAAAGGAAAGACCCCAAGAAATTCTCAAAACAAAGAACATAGAATAATCATAAAAAAAGCACCTCACACCAGGTATATTATTGAGTAGAAAAGTAAAACCATCAGTTACATCGTCGAACACCTCAGTTTCTAGATAACTCCTCCTCAATGAGTACATTGGGCCTACCGGGTCACACAGAATCCACTTCCCAATAACCGTAGGACTTCAATGGTACTTATCCCTAATGAGTATTGTGGGTATGTTGGGTCACACAGAAGTCGCTCCCCACTGTGGGCATGCTGAGTCACACAAAAACTACAACCCACATATGGCCTAATAAGGTGCTCCTCCTGTCAAGTATCGTGGGTCTGCCAGGTAACACATAAGTCTCTCCCCATAGTGGTCCTTCTGGGTCACACAAAATCTTCTTCCCACTGGGAAATAATATCGGATCTACACACAGTCACTCTTCAGTAGTCTTTAGGTCTCAGCCAACCGTAGGGTTTCCGCACGTAGCATGCTTGATCTCGGGAGAACCGATCCCCAATCCATTCATCAAAATCCAACTCCCATGAAAACCTCCATATTGTATTCCCAAATATCTTCCTCGTTGAGAGTGTCCCAATTTCATAAACGGATTGTCAATTAGATACTCGGTTTTCACGATACATTCATTTTAGTGAAACGGGGGATGGTTGTGTTCGGGTCAACCCGACCTGACCCAGGTTCGGTCAGACCCAGATATGGTCCATCCTAGGATTGAACCCGACCATTGGGCCCTATTTCTATCCTAGTAGGTCTGTTCCGGCCCACCATCTTAGGTTTGGCTCGCTATGGTGGGGCCAGCCCGCAGGTGCGTGTCTAGCCCACTAGCTTTGCCCGGACCGCTGTAGTGGGGTGAATCTTCCATCCGGATGCGGAATATCTGCGTACGGCTTCACCACACAAGGCTGATGAAACCAGATATACCTCCATGTCACCCACTGACCAAGTCCGTGGGTTGAATTTCCAACGCAACACTAGCAGGGCACCATGACCGCGGTCTCCACCACTCAGCACATCGCCGGGGCGCACTGTTTCCATCAGCCACCGACACTGCTTGCGGCCCTACTGCCCCGCCACCCAGCACGCAGCTAGAACTACCATGTGAAGCCGGTGGAAGGAACTTTGGCATACCACCAGACGCACTCTGGTGGTCCGTTCTTCACATCACTTTCACCTACAGCCTCTGGGGACCACCCTCTTTACTGTGATGGCCTCAGATTCCCCTTGCCGCTATCTTGAAAATAACATTTAAAAAACGAACATGCAGAGGGTCTCGAGCCTTGTTCATGTCAACCCAAACCCTCTATTTTAAAAGTTTATAACTAGGGAGGCTTGGGATGATATTATATCAACAAAAGTTTAATCCCGAATAGAAACCCTAGAAATATCACCCTCCCATAAGAACAGATGATCTGCATATCAACCTGTTCGTGGGTTGATCCACGTTCATTTTTTAGAACAAGAATGGCTAGAAACATGAATCAAAACAAAACCCTACTTTGAATCGATGTTCATTGTTGGAGCAGTCCACCCACGAAGGTTCAAGAAGTCAAAGGCATTTTTGTCTTTCTGTCTCCGTTCTTCGTAGAGAGACAACTTTGCGAGCGATCCACCGGTGTTCTTCATTCGTTTTAGGGGAGTAAATTTTACATAGGTTCTTCGGAGAATTTCCACTTTTTAATTCTCCACTCTCCAACGTGTTTTCTTAATAAAATTTAAACACATCACAGCATTTCTGTTATGATGTGATGTCGCATCATTACACTGTTTCATTTATGAAACAACGTAGCAATTATGCTTCAATTAAATCATTGTTACGCTGCACAAAAACAAGCCATTAATGATCTCTCATTAATTCATCTTGTCACCGCACTACAACAACATCTTTTCCCACTCAAAGGTGAAAAATAAAAGAAAATGACTTTTAAAAGTTATTTTATTATTTTCCAAAAAATCCAAAAACTAACCTTTTTTGTCCTACCATTGTTGGTTGAAGTTAATCCATTTCTAGGTCAATCTTAGTGTTCTGAGTTCAATGGTGCCCTCATATTTTTGATCTGAGCACCAGTTGAAAAGTTATAAAAACCCTCTTGCACATTTACTTAAGTGAACATAATAAAAAGTTCAAAATTCCATTCTGGGCTCACTGGGCCTCGGAATCACATGTTGTCAAAGCATGTGGTCTCAAAATAATTCCATATAATTTAAAAAAATTACCAGTAAATTCAAGGAAATTAAATATTACACCAAAATAATCCCCATGGGTAAGGTGTGAAATGGTGGTACTTTTATATTGTTTTTCGACAAACATTGATATGGTGATTATTTCCACTAACATGAAATTATCGCATATATGATTATACTCCAACCTAAATTATTTATGTTTGATGTGGGGTTGACTAAGGGAAACACCTAATGATTCCACATGCTTCCCAATCTATGATAAATTTAATTCAAAATGGATGCTCCTATTGTTCAAAGTTTTTGTTTTCCCTTTCCATCAATTAACTCTCATTATTACCTTTATTATACAGTAATTCTAATTGTCACTTTATAACGATTATATCACTATCATTCATAATACAAAATGTTCACATAACATAAATATTTATACTTAATTCCTATAAATTTATTCATACCGATCAATCAAATAATACTTCTCATTTTTAGATCTTAAAAAATGTTAATTCTATGGAATGTGTTATTTTTATTTTGTACTATATTTGTTACAGTCATGATATTTATTAGAAAATACATGATAAGATACATATACATTATACTCACATTATTTATTATTATCTATTGGTCATTATTATTTATAGAAATATTAATAAATCTATATCTTTCATTTGCACTGATGGAATTGTGTAGTAGTGGAACCACAACAACGTGGAGTTTAGACCACTTTGTGGTAAACTTTTGGATACACCATGGCATGGTTAGTGTCACAACACCATATTTTTTTTGTGTGGAAATAATCATATTGTACCATAATTATTGGGTTTTTCACCATATTCAACTATAGATATCATGATTGGGTTAGTTATTGCTTGATTATAATTAGAGTATTTTAAAAGCACCAAATAAATAGTTAAAATGTAAAACATTTAATAACTGAAATTTATAGGGATTTGTAACCTATGAAACATTTATAAAATTTTCCATTAACATGGAAAAACATTTTATTTCCAAATAGGGAATTTTTATGACCTATATATATGAGCTCTTAGTTTATGAATTGGTTTTCATGACACTATGTTGGAACTCTTCAAAACTAAAATCTCTCTAGCTCTTGTTAGCTCTATACTTTAACCAATTTTTATAGAATACCATGGGTAAAGGAGGATTATTATAGAGTGTTAGGATATTCATTTAGCTCATGGATACCCTAACAGGGAGAAGCCTATTAGTTTTTCTTTAGTGATATTGGTCAAGATTATATGAAAATATTGGATAGGACAAGTCAACTAGTGAAAGATACACCATAGTTTTTCATCATTTTATTATTAATTCCTAACATATAGATATTTTATAGTTTTTGTTTATATTTTTTCATTGAATTACACTATATTTGGTATGATTTTGATCCCTATGAAACCCTTTAATGGTATTATATCCAATCAATCAATGTTTGGTTTGATTTATAAATGAATGAAGAAATTAGAAAAATATTATTGTCTAGGAACTGTGGTATAGCCTTATTAAAATGGGTGCTTTTGTTTTTAAAATTAAAGGAACATGACATGAATATTATGAAAACTCAGGGTGATTCTAATAAATTTTATAATACCAAACTACATATAAATTAAAACATCAAGTTTGGACATTGATAGAAAATCATTGAAAACATAGAATCATAGGATGATACTCTATTTCAAAGTGAACTGATATCTATGTACTGGTTGAATAAAAAATGAGGATCATCCATGATATATGATAATTCATTTTAGATTTATGAAGTCCTACCCAAAGCGGCATGATCCTTATAATGGAAGGTTGAAAAAACATTTCAGAACACTCGGGATAAACTTATAATTTCCACCAAAATGGTTTTGGATCGTGTTATTTTCATGGAATAAAATAGAATAAATTACTTCCTAGTGTAATAAATTTTGGATATTATTTTAATTAAAATTATATTTTTTTAAGATTCACAAAAACCTTCTTCGGTACGTGACACAGAAATATCTAGAGCAGTGATGGAAAATAATTTTGCAGAAGAATATTTAAAGGGGGAAGAAAAAAGAAGAAGAAGGTGATAAAAAATAAATGATTAAAGTGGTTTGGAAAAATACTTATGTCCAAATATAGGGAAAATACTTCACTATTTCATGATAAAATTATAAGATTATTTTATGTGCCACAAAAAACCTAGCTCAAGGAGAGATGATAAAGAAACACAGTGATACAGTAATCCATGTTGCTAAAGTTAAAGTCCACATTGTATGTCTAATGTGTTGTAGTAAGAGGTGGTCATATGTTCACAGAGATATAGTGACCTATCCGTGTCAGAAATTACATACTTATATAGTACTATGTCAAATTATACATAGCTATAGTGCCCTATCAGTGTGCAGTATAAGCCAAGAACATTTTCCCAAATTCATCCAATGGATTGGGCTAAACCATTCTAACATCATGGTCTTATTGGTCTATGTTGAATCTGAGGGGGATTTAAATCATACAAAAAATCTTTTATTATATGTGTACTAGGTTTAAAGTGTATTTACATGGTTGAATAATTTTTAATGTTTTTATAAATTATATAATAAGGTAAAATATAAAATTGTTAATTTTTTTTTGAATAGTTCATACATGTAAATATTAAATGTTTATATTGAGATACCTTATTTGTAAATTATTTAAACTAATCCAAAATAAATATTTGAATAACATAATAAATGGTTTAAATAAAATCAAATATTATATATTTAAATTATGTAAATTGTTTACATAAAATATAAATTTTATTCTATTTGGGAATAAAAGTGTTTATAAAATATCTCTCAATTTGAAATATCAATGAGTCCATATTAAAACCATGTAAATGATAATATGAAAGGTTTATATTATATAAAAGTTATTTTTTTGTTTATCCATGCCTAAATTATAAATTTTTTATAATTTATTTATGAATAATTCTTTAATGTTGGTATCATATTTAAATATACAATTTTTTCATGAATTTATTTTTATTTCTAATGTATTATTCATGAATATAAGAGTTTTATTATAAATATATTCATTATTATTTTAAAATTGTGCAAAATAATTCAATAGATTATCATACATGCATTTAAAACATTACATTCTATGTATGATAATTGATTTAGTTCTATTCTAACATGGATTTGGATTATTTATGAGTTGTGTAATGAGTTTCACATCAATATTACTTTATTATATTAATTTTGTGGAAGGAATAGGGATTACAAAATAAATAATTAGAAGAAATCATTCATAAAGGGAGTAACATGAGGTAATATAGTGAGATTAAATACCCTTTAAAACATTATGAGTCAGATTCCTTCTAAAGAAAAAATTTATCAAGACCTCAATCATCCAACCAGGTTTGTCATGTTAAAGTTGGTTACCCATAGATTATCTTGTATAAGGTAAGAAAGTAATTGGTGAACCTAATAGTATTAAGTGTCTATTTATGAAATTTTATTTTGGTAATACTTATCTATGGAACTCTGATAGGATTAGGATACTAGAGTGATATATTTTAGTTTATCCATGTGATGAATTGGGAAAAGAGTTGTCTATTTAACTATATAAGATTATTATATTATATGATTGAATTGATGGCCTATCTAAATAAAAAATTGATAGGATAAACTATAATGAAAATAAAATCATACTAAAATATGGATATTCTCCCCTAATGCCTATGATGTATATTTAAAAATGGTTCATCACTTTAATGGGATCACATTTAATGAAAATTGTTATTAAATGAATGAAAAATATGATACTCATCCGATGAAAGATTCCATTGTATATAAATGGAATCATCATTATCAAACATTAATTTGAGATAAACCATTATTAATAAAATCTTAATGGAAAAAACTTCTTAGACCAGTATAGAAACTTAAGAATTGTTCCTGGGTAAGAAAGAAAATTTTATGTGTTAATGTAATACCTTATTGAAAATTCATTTATTAAGGTAGTTCAATATCTAGGTTTAGATGATTATAATGAGAATAAATAAATTCAATTATGGTTTCAAATAAATTATATGAAAAATAACATAATGAATATTTCAATCTATACTCAATAACTTAATATGATTGTATAAGTTTATGACTTTGAGAGACTGGAGGTTTCTATTAAGGATTTTTCTGGATTTGGAATTCATTCTATAATCATCATTGTAAATATTATGATAATTATAACAAGTTAAATTCATGTTTACCCTATTTTATTAAATTTTTTATGGTAGATGAATTGGGAATGATATGTCCAAGTTCTAGTGCTGAATTGATAAATAAGTGGGTAAAAGTTCAATGAGGATGAATAAACTTTTATAAAAAAATATAAACAATATTTCTTTGAGTAGATATTAAATTTCATTTAAAACTAAATGAAAATTTAGGAATTGAGGTTATATTTCCATTGGATGGAATTATTTGATATTCCTAAAGGGGTTTGATAAACTCTATCGAGTGTCTATATTAGGTATTAATTTTATAATATTAATTATTTTATTTTGAAGGGTATATATTACCAAATTTGTGTTTTATATATTTTGTAAATATATGGGAATTTGAAATTATGGAAATAATTAACGTTTCTTATGGTTTGTATTCAAATTATGAAGTAAAGGGTTGTTAAATCATGGAGTTAGACGTAAAGGAATACAACAGGCTCAGGTGAATCTAAATAAAGGATGTGTATTTTTCATCTTATTTGTCTTATATGATAATAGAATTTATTTTTGAAAGAAATAATTTTTATAAAAAACATGATATTATTGTTTTTATACACACGGTTTATGATCCATATGATTTTATAACATGTTTTTAACATGTTTGAGAAGAAGATAAGGATAAAAGGAGTTTTATCCCAAATAAAAGATTTTATCTAATATTTTTCTTAAAATATAATGGAAATAGTACCCACCACTCATAAATGTAATATGTTAATGAATAAAATATTATTTTCAGAAAATACTACTCTAAACAGATAGAATACCATATAATATATGGATTATAATAGTTTATTTGTTAAATATTCCCACTAAAAGTATATAATTGTTTTTTTATGAACATAAATGGGTTATTTTATCTTAGTATGATTTTTTAAAGAATATAGTATCTAAGATACTATTTGGAATATATTCATAATTTAATAAGTTTAATTATAAAAAATAAAAGATTATGCTATTCAATGTTCATGGTGATTATCAATTTATTTTCTTAAGGAATTTTTGGTAAGTTAGTAAAGATATTAATGTCAAGAGTTAAACTTTATTACCAAAGGATCTCAAAATAATGTTTAATGTAAAATTAACATGTTGAGAATGTGAAACTAAGAAATAATTTTAATTATGCAATATAAGTTAGTAACATAAAAATATTTGATATTCGGAAGTAAAGAAGAGTGAATACAATGTTCAAAGAGTTGAAAATTAAATTTATGATTCCAAAGTATCACTATTATTCAAAATAGATTTCTTCATAGATGTTACTCACTAAAAGAGTTTAATGGGAATATTTTAATAGACAGTCACTAAGATGTGGTAGGAATTATATAGATATCTAATGAGTTTAACAAAACCCCCCAAAAAACACTAAACATAAGAAATATATGATGGTCTTTCTTATGGGATGTGATTATATGGGAGATTATGTATGGTTTTTTATCATTATTAAAATATTTTAAGAATATTAAAAGTATTGTGTTATACAAAAAAGTAGTTTCTATATTATAATCCTTTCACGTTAGCTGAATATATTTTGTAAAGTGAGAAGATAATTTACCTCTCAAAGTACAACTTTGATTTATACCTAACTGATGTTCATCAGGGAGTATTATAGTTTGTAATGAAACTATAATTTTAGCATGAGTAAAATTTCATATTATAATATGGAATCTGATCGTGAGGCCCAAATTATTTTTTTTATGATGGATGACCTACCAATTATACCACATTGAGTGTTGTAAACTATTTCTTTAGTATTCTAGGAGTGTATATTCCATATTAAATCACTATACCTATGGTTGGTAAGATTTTTATAATGATAAAATTCATAATTTTATACCATTATTACAAAATACTTGAGGGTTAGCTAATCAGGGGGTGTTTGAGTATATTGTTGATCATGTCTTCAGTTGAGGCTTAACCAAGATGGGGATTTTCCTCTTGTATGATGAGTATGAAATATGGTACCCTAATTGAGATATATTGAGTATGTTTATTTACATTAATAGATAAGTTACATGGGATGCTATTATTTAATTAGATGAGGGGAATGTTATGTGACCATCCACTTAGACAAATGATATGTTATTTATTCATCAACTCAGTTAGTCTACACTAAAATAATCTAGAATGTATGAGTGGGATATATGGGATAGATATAATAAATTCCCCATGGTTACTCTATGTATTTGAAAATGTATTATATGATTATGAATACTTTTATATAATACATCTAATAGAAATAGGTGTAGAGATACATGTGTTTGATAGAGATCGCACCAGATCCATTTATAGATTCAATAACATTGATGTTTTGATAGAGGCCACTATTTTCTTACAGTTATGGATTAAAAATTCATAACTATTTTTAAAAATATAAAGGCTTATGGGTAAATTCTATGTAGTTGTGAGAATAAGGATCAAGTTTATGAAACTTTTAAAATTACCCCAAATTTTTTTGATGGATATCTATAAGAAGTTATTAATGTATTTTCACAAACTATTATAGATGATGTATCATGTTGTAAAAATTTATAATATATTTTTAAAGGATTTTTGGATATTGTTTCATGTGTTTTTACATATAATGTGTTATAAGGTGATAGTGTGCTAAGTTTATGAGGCTTTAGTGAAAGTGAGAGATTATTGGTATTGTCCACTGAAGGAACTACCATGGCATGATAGTTTAGACCACATCATGATATGATTTTAGATACACCATGGAATGTTAATTGTAACCACACCATAGTTTTGGGAATAGAGATTATCATATTCTTAAATAATTATTTGTTCATCCACTATATTCCACTCTAGATATCACGATTATTTTTTTAATCATGTGGTGATAATAAAATGAGTTTAAATGTCCTAAAAAACATTTAAAACATTAAACATTTAAGATTCCGAAGTTAAAATGAGTTTAACATGTGAAATTTTTATGAAATGTTCCATTAATGTAATCAATTGTTTAAGTTTCGAAGTGTGTCATTAGATGACTTATATATACTAGATCATAGTTTGTGGATTGATGGTTAGGAAACTATGTTTAAACTCATCAAATCCAAAATCACTCTATCTATCATTCTCTTTATTATATAAACAAATATTCTAGAAAATTGTGGATAAGAGATCATCCTTCCCGATGATTGAGATATTTTTATAGCCCATGGAAACACTATGATGGTGGAATCCAATGGTTTCTCCTTAGTGATATTAATCAAACTCATTTGATAAGATTTTATAGGCTATATTGATTTAAGAATGTTATATCATTCATATTTATAATTTTATTATTCATTCTAAATGTATCGATAGATCATAGTTGTATTTTGGGTTTTAGTGTTGTCTTTCACTGTGTATAGGATGAATTTCATTCCTATAAGACACTTTATATATAACATAATTTTGTAATAAAATATGTTTATTTATTACTATAATTTATCTGGTATTTTATTCTTCTCCATATAATAATATCATCCTTAAAATTGAAAAAAAAATCCATGAAAAAATGTGTATAATACTTTATCATCACATCCTCAAGTTTCCATTTTGCTTCCTCTTATTGGTGATTCCTCCAAATAACCTTCACCAATTGAGTAATTTGACTACGTAGAAATTTCTCTCTCATATCATGAATGTGAATTGAATATTCATTATATGATAATTTAGGATCTAAATGAAGTTGATCAATCTTTAGAACAAGTGAAGTGTTTGTCATATCCTTCATTAGAAGTGATATATAGAATATTCCATGCACTTGAGAGAGGATTGGTGACATAGATAGAGTATATTCCAAATTTTTTAGTCACTCTTATATTTAAAATGATTTAATATTACTTGTACTTTTCATCCCTTTCCTTACAAAAATAATAACCCCTTTATGCTAAGATATCCTTAGAAAGACATGGTTCCTTACTTGGAATTCATGATATTTTATTTGGTTTTCAGCATAAATTTTTTTCTACTATATAATTCATTGATATTATTCTATATGGATTATTCCTTATATGATGTATCTTCCCCAACTTATAAAACAAATAATTTTCTTTCTCAAACTTCATCCCAACATGTTAGATTCTAATATCACTTTCCATACATGGATTTATATGGTTCCATTTTATTCTCGAGTGGTAACTATTATTGTATGAAAACTCCAATATAGGTAAATATAAATATAACCCTCATTACAAGTCAAGATATCATGACCTAAGTATATCCTTCAATGTTTGTATTTTCCTTTTATATTATTCAACCATTTGAGGATGATTGGGTGTGCTCGTATTAAACTCTGTATTTAAATCCTTTTAAGGACTCCCCCAAATTTTTGATGTGGATCTTGGTTCACAATTATATACTATTGATAGGGGTTTACCATGCAGTCTCACAAATTTATTTATATAAAACCTAAAAAATGATAATCTAGAGGTAAATCTTCTGGGATTTCTAGGAAATGGGTGGACTTTTTAAGATGATCCATAGATAAATATTCTCTCATTCTTTGGAAATGGGTAGACATTGTAAGAATATATACAATGAACCATATTACATTATTAAACTTAAATTTCTTATTATTCTTTGTAATTAAATATGTTATAATATTATCTCACTTCAAATCTAGTATAGGTAATGGTTACATAATTACTTTGAGAAGTTGTCTTTCACCCTTCACTTGTTGGTATGATATTCATCTTATAGTGTAATCTCCAATCTCTCACTTCATATTATACCACCAAAAATGCTCTCAAATATCCTTGTATATATTGGGGATACAAGTATGTATATAGAAGTTTGAGTTATGAGCTTCATCCAATATATCATTCTTTATATATATTATTGATTGAACACATAGCCTCTTAAAATACCTTAAAACTACATCTTCATTAATATTAAAATCTGAAAACATTCCATTTATCACATATTTCACATTATTTTATTGGAAATAATCATCATATTAAGAATTATTGATCCTGTCTAAGAAATAAGGTTAGGAAATTACATATAATGGGTGTGATGTTTATCTTTCCATTATAATACACAAGTCTATTATTACTAAAACATTAAGAATTGGATCATTATATACCCTCATCGTAAATAAGATGTCATGATCTTTTAAACATAATGAATCCACTACCCTATTTACATTATCAAGAGGATAATGTATAGAACAATATTAATCCTTGAGTATTTATATCCATCCCCTTTTCCCCATATTAAGATCTTTTCGAGTGAATATATATTTCAAACTATTGTGGTAAGTGTATATATCATATTCCTATTTATAGAGATAATATCTACATATATTTAGTTCAAATATCACTACCACAAACCATAAATCATGTTTTGGATAACAAATCTCATGATGTTTCAACTTTTGAGACACATAATCCAACAATATATCATTTTTCATTTGAACACATCTAAAATCTTTCCTCGATACATCAATGAAAATAGAAAAATATTTTTTACTAGATGGTAGAGTCAATACTAGTTCATTTACCAATATTATACTTATTTATTAAAATATATATTTACATTAATTTATCCAAGGTAATTTTACCCCTACATGTTAACTATGTTATTGGAATATCTAATCAAGTGGTGTTTTCAACAAACCACCAATAGTATCGAGATTATCCAAGGAAACTACATATTTCAGTTATGTTTGTGGGCCTTGTTCATTCCTTGAAAACCTTTTTGGAATATTCAACATATATATCATCATTGGATATAATATGTACTAGTAAATCAACTCATTAAATCTATAATTCACATATAATGAATTTACCATATAACTTTTTTTTCCTCAAATCCTTATGCATAATTTTCAAATGAGTTTAATTCTAATCACAACTCATATAGTGTAAATGAATATAATTAATAAATATCACCAAAAACATTTCAAGATAATCCTTTAATACTATATTTATCAAATACATAAGCATATAAGCCTTATTTGTTAACCCAAAATTATTTACTGTGAACTCATAATGAGCATGCCTTGTATACAAATTTCTATTTGAGATATCCTCATTTTTAACTTTTAATTGGTGATAAATATAATGAAGATAAATCTTTGAGAAGTATTGGAACCCTTGATTTTGATAAAATATTTCATCAATATGAGGTAATTAATACTTTTTCTTTATAATAATTCATTAATTCACTTATAATTAATGCACAACCTCATTGAACAATCCTTATTTTTTATAAATTATACAAGTTATCTCTATAGAGAATCACTTCAAAAAATGAATCCATTATCATATAAATCTTGTAATTGATTCTTTAACTTAACTAATTCCACTGGATCCATTCTATATTGTGGCTTAGATATGGGTTTTTCATAAGGAATAATGTTAATATAGAATTGAACTTTTATATCAAGGAGAAACCCTGGTAATATATCAAAAATATGTAAATATATTTTTTTATAATGGGTACATCTTCTATTCTTAGAACCACCTCATTTATAAATAACATGTCATCCATTTACTCCCTAATGATTTCATAAAGATTGGGTACTGGTGGTTGTTCCTAGTATGATTCTAGTGATAAAATCAGTCCTTTGAAAACAAGTAACTCTATACTTATTTCATCACTTCTATCTTATTTCTCTACATAATAGAATCGTGATTTATAATTTAAGATCTAATATATACCTAAATTTACATAAAATACACCATATGTATGATAATTATATTTGTAACTAGAAAACCCTTATGCATTTTAATTTTAACTACTTAGTATATCTTTTTTGAATTCAATGAACCACTCGATATTCTAACTGATAAATCATTCTTATATGTATCAAGGGTGATTGGATATTCTTTACAAATAAACATTATATAAAAGAGTGTACATATCCATAATCAAATAATGTGTTAAATAAATTTTATTTTATTATTTAATTACCTATTATCAAATCATTATAATATTCAACTTTAGTTATTGTTATTAAAAAAATTCCTTGATCCCCATGCCTCTTCTGGGATAGATACCCTTAGTGCTTGGGAAATTTATTAGAGAAATATCTTATATCCTTGTAATTGAATAATTTCACATTGATATATTCTCTCATGGATTTTTTAAAATGACTCTGATAAACTTCTCTCAATATTTAAAATATATTCCCAATACCTTTAATAATTCCCCAGGGTGTTTCCTCCCACAATTGTTACATATAGGGAACTCCACATTCCCTTATTTTCTTTTATAGTGGTTCATTTCACATGGACATCATATATAATATACTTATTATGTTTCCATTTATAATTGAATGATTTTGAAAGCACTTTCTCTATCTTGATATCATTTTTTACTATCTATTCATATATTAAATATTTTTTAGAGACTAAATATCTTTAAAGACATATATTAAAACAATCAAAGAAGTGGTCAATATTTGTTTTTGGTCTATGTAGATCATTTTATACATAACTTTCTAACCATGTGAAATTATAGTCATACTCATTTATATTATATTATTCCTTTTAACATAAATTGAATAATTCAATTTCTATATCATCATACTCCAAAGAAAAATATTTTTCTAGAAAAATAACCTTAAATACATTTTATTCTGTATTTTCTATCTCATCTAATTTCATGGTATTTTGGATTAGTGGCCACCATTAGTCAAAATATCCCCTTAATAGGTATACAACCAAGATAAATTTTTCCTTCTCACTGCATCCCAATTCTATAAATATTATCTCTAGAAACTTTAACCATTTTTCAACCACCATTAGATTAGTGAACCCACCAAATGATGGTGGTTTCTACCTCCTGAAAATATCTAAAAAGTTTGATCCTTATTGAGGGGAAACTATTTTTTGCATTGGATAAATATTATCTATCATAAACTAAATTAATTTACCTCGAATAGTAATTATTTTTTCAATGCCAACATTCACTCCATTATCCTAATTATTCAAACAATCCATATTATCCCCAATTTTTTCCTTGGTTTACATTTCTTCGAGCATGATCCATTATCTAAAAAATATAATATATCAATTATTAATATTATTAACTACTGAAGTATGAAAAACGACTTATATATCTTGTTTAAAAAAATTAATTCTTATATATTTTATATAGGATACCTGTAAATCCAATTCAAGAATAATTTCTAGAATTTTCAAGTGGTAAAATCTATATTATTTTCATGTGTTCTTATAAATATAGTTTTGAAGGTTTTCACAAAACCTTTCTATGATATCAATTTTAATACCCCCATCTTTGATCACCGATATTAAATGGGTTATTTAATACATGGTATTAAGATTACATGAGATTACATACCCAATATAAAGGTTTAATAAGAGAGTAGATAGATAAACATTACATTATAATATATTATATAATTTGAGTAAAACTATTTATTCCGTAATGATATCCACAAACCCAATCATGAATAATACTCATATTAAATACCTAGGGAAATAATAAACATAAGAAAAGGGTGATATCATATTCCTAGTAAGGGATAGCATACAACAGACACAAAAATTGAAAAATAATGGCCTGAATGACATAATTGGAATATATAATCAATGGTTCTATATAAATTAATACATAAGTATAAAACATTACATGGATAGAATGATAATAGAACTAAATAGTCACATAAATAATAAAATATTATTACATAATGATAGAAATGATGGGAATACATAATTCCCTACACAATAAACATATTTTTATGGATTTGTGCCAATACATCATACATAAAGGGTTAATAATATCTCATTACCCTATATTATTTTTTTCATGAGACCTACCAATTAATTTATGGGATATATAATTTTGGTCCCCATCCATCACATAAAAGTTTTGTGAATCCCATTATAGATTAAGGACTCATTTGGTATGATGGAAGACTTTGTGATGGAAAAGGAATGGGAAATGGAAAAAGGAAAAGGAATTGAATATGGGATGGAAATGGTGTTTAAAACCATGTTTGGTATAAAGGATGATTTTATGATGGAATTTGGATTTAATAATCTCAAAGGACAAAAGTACCTATATCGTATAATATTAGTTTAGAAAATATAATATTAATGATAAAAAAATTGTTATTATATTTTTATAATAAAAATATAATATGAAAAATAATATATTTATAAATATACTATTAATATTATTAATATAATAATAATAGTAATAGTATAATTGATATTAATATGGATAGGGTTTGGAATGAGGGCCCACGAGTGACTCTATGGATATTAATAAGGAATTGATACTAGGGTAAGATATATATCATTTTTAGGGATGATTTTGTGGTGTTTGAAAAGATTCTTTTTTGGTGGATATATTAGGTCCTCATTGATTGCTAAAAAGGTTGAGGATTTCAAGGATCAAGCCTCCATAAAGATTAAGAAGAATATGAATAAAGGTAATGGTTTTGATTCCCAGAATCGTATATTTTGTACTTTTTTTCAAGGTATGGAATCAGGGATATTTTTTAAAAAACGGTGTTATTTATCAGGTCCTTTCAAGGTAAGAAGTTATTTTTAAAATATTTTAGATATTTAATCACTCCATTATCACATAGATTTTTCTCCCAAATGGTGAATCATTATGGAAAAATTGTGATTTAATTCATCAATTCAACTCAATTTAAAGGTTCTCTAATTAGAAATTTATTCTAATTGATAGGTATGTTTTCATGTAACACCTTTCTATTTTAAAACAACACTATGTTGAATAGCATATTCAACACGCAACACTGAGTTTAAGAAAACAATAATACATTATTATTATACTATTATTTAAATATTATTATTTTAACCTAGCCATTAAATTGGTGGATATTAATAGGATTAACTACTTTATGAAATGTATACAAAGGTCCCACTCAATATAAATTTATATATAAATTCTAATTAACTAGTCACTCAATTTTATGTAAAGTCATTTTATTTATCAAAAATAATTTTTATTAAAAAAATTATTTTTTATGATTTCTATGAGAAAATAATATAATTAATTTTTTCAGTTTTATAATATGTATTTTTAAATTGGAATTTATTTTTGAAATTAGTAAATTGATATTAACTTAGTGTGTAATTTTGGGATTTTTTAGAAAATATTTTCTTATAGTGAATAGTGAAAAAATGCCATTTTTTTAAATTTTCATTTATTTTTAATAAATTAAGTAACTTAAATCTTATTTAAATATTATTTTATAATAATTTTATTTTTAGGATTAAAAACACATTTTTCTGAAAACTATTTTAAAGTGCACAATGTTTCTCTATTTTTAATTAATTAAAATAACCCCTAAAGAATAATGATTTAAAAAAAATATGTAGATTATATATCTATAAATATTTATTGAAATTTAATTAATTATTATTACTCATAATATATTTATTATAATATAATCTTATTCTTTATATAAATAAATTTCTTGAAAACCGGTTTTTTCGACACGTCTATTGGTTTAATTTTAAATTAAATTTTGCCACTTCTATGAGTTAAATTTGGGAAAATATATCCCTTATTTGAAATAATAATAATTTATATTATCTAATGAGGTCAAATTAATATCTAACCATAGTTAATAGTGAAAATAATAAAATAAATTATTGTTATTTAGGTAAAAACGGGTTAATCGGGGGTTAAACTAAAAATAAAAGAGTTAAAAATAACCCAAAACATATATAATTACTATTTTATGGTAATATTTAGACCTTATAACTTATAAGGTTAATAATTGGTCATTTTTGGACTTTTTTCATGAGATAACATGGGTGTAATTCTATCTTTTCAAAAAAATTAAATGTTCCCTCTCCCCTACTTATAAAAGGCCACCCCCTCTCATCTCCTTTAAAAAGATCCCAAACCCATTGGTCTGGAAAATACCTACCCAAATAACTTATTTAATTCCCTCCCATAATATTTTAAGCCTTTGTTTGATCAAAAATAAAATCTAGGAAGGCTTTATGTATAACCATGAAGAGGTGGTCTGAAGAAGAGGTAATGTCCTTAACCGAGCATCTTATTTTATTTTTTCTTCCACATATTTAAAATATTAATAAAACATTAATATATAATAAAATAATTTTATTACATATAATTATATGTTTTTATGTTAATTTAATGACCTAAAACCATATCCTACACCCTCGAATGGGAAATGAAACTGTAGATCATGTGTAAGACAGACTACCGCCTCCCAAACAAATGTAATTTGTTTCTGATCACTACATCTTAAAGTTAGATATAAGGATGTATTTAATGTTTATATATGATATCTATTATAAAATTATAATTCTATAATTATAATATCACATGCGCCTTCTTACATTCCATTTCATTGGGAATATGATAACATCGCTCGAGTGTATGACAGACTACCGCCTCGCAAAGCGATGTGGTTCATTTTTCACTTACGTTTTACATAGATGGTAATAAGGATGAATTATGTATTTAAGTATTGTATTAATGAAATATAAATAATTATTTAAAATAAACATATCATATAATTTCTTACCTCACCATCCATTGAATAAATGATAACGTCGTTCATGTTTACGTCGGACTACCATCTCACAAAGCGATGCGATTCATTTTTATTACCACATCAAATGGATGGTATATGTAATGGTATTTAAAGAAATAATATGATATATATTATATAATTATAATAATTTAAAATTAAAATAATACTTACCTTGTTTCCATCATGATCGTCGAAAAAAGGAAATGTTACTTATGCGTATGAACGACTTACCACCTCCATGATTTTAACACAGTTTATTTTTTTATAAAAATCCTTCATGATTGGTTTTAAAAGAAAAATTAATGTATATAAATGATAATTATTTCATTGTTTACATTTTTTATATGATTAAATAACAATCTCTTTGACCTTTGTCAACTTTCCAAAGTTATTGTGGACATATGAGCAGTTTATCATCAAAACGTATAACATGTAATTGATTGGTTATGTAATTGAATATAAAATGGTAAAAAATAAAATAAAATAAATAATAAACATGAAAAAATTTATTAATAAATTAAATAATTAATTTTATTTTATTATTTATTATGATAAGGTATTCACATGACGATTTGGGCTTGAGGTAAGGGATTCATCTCAAAATGTTTTTCTTTGAGACACATGTTTTTATGCACCTAATTTCTTTTTAATGGTGTAAATAATTCCACTTTACATATAATATCAAGAATAATTCATACTTAATGATAGTTTAAGTTACAATTCATCTACTTAATCCATTGTATTTATGATTCCAAAGTTACCAAATCAGTAAGGGTTTATGTTTCAATCTCATTTTATTCGAGATTGTTTATTCCCGAATATCTATTATAGAAAATTATATAATAATTGTCTAATAAAACCCTTTTTTTTAATCTTATGGTAATTCATGAAATTTTCAATAAATATTACCATTTTTCTCTCTTTGGTACTTAAAATTAATGAGAAAATATTTTTAATAAAATCAAACTTTATTTATCTTTGGTCAAAAATCCTTTTTCTTCCATGTCGATTTTTTTCTAAAAAAAAGTGAAAATGTTTTTCCTATTATAATATGATTTTTAAAAGTCATCTTTACCCATGTTTGAATTTTAAAAAATGGTTCCTATCATTTTCTAAACAAGGTACTTTTTAACTTTTACTGAAAATGTGAAAAGAATATTTGTTTTAATGTTTAATTCATGAATAGAATTTTCCACCATCATGACCATTATTTTCCTTGAATATTACTTTATAATTTTAAAAGGATATTTTTAAATAAAATAATTTTATCAATATTTTGTGAATTTAATTTTTTCAAAATTGATTTTCAAAGTTGAATGTTTATTTTCTTCAAGAATATTTTGAATCTTTGTAAAGGTATTTTTATTCATCAATGATAAAAAAACATTTATGTTATGATATTATTATAAACTATGTGTATATTTATATCACCTGTATACCTAGATTAATCTCAATTCCTTTTATGATGTAATGCATTCTTTATGTTCATTTCTCAAATGCCTTCATTATGAAATTTACCTTGATTATGATATGAGAAAAAATTATGCAACCCATTTTCTTTACATGGTAAATTCTAATGTTATGATGTACGATTGAATTCCCATATTTGGTACACATATATCAGTAACATGTTATGTTTGGTTCACCGAGATAACACTCAAATGCATTGGTTAATATAATATCCTCATGAGACATCATGTATGGGATTATGAAGTAAAACTAATCTATTATGGGACTTGTCTTTCATGTGATATTGTTTAGGAAGTTAGACTTAACTCATGTTTAGTTCATGTTTTGTGTTTATACCACATTTCCTATGATTCCATGATCATATGATACCATGTTCATTATGTTATTATTACATGTGATTACTTATGAGCCTTCTCTTTTTCAATACCATGTTATGCCTCTAACTCAAAGGTTATGTTTCCTTATCATGTTTATTCCCTTACTGGGATTTTTAGCTATTCCCATTCTTTTATGTATCACTCAGGTTATCCTATATATTTTAAGAGCTCATTATAGATAATAAAAAATATTATTAGTCTCACTTTAATGTACTACAAACCTAGTTTTCAAAAGGAACTAGGATTAATGATCTTTGGATTGTAATTAATGGATGTGTGTTTAAAAAATCATGTAATAATAATTGTAAAAGTCATGGGTCACTATATTTCACATATTACTATTGGATGAGAAATTAAAAAGGGGGGAAGGTGGATTCTATATGGTCCCTCTAAAACTGGGTTCTCAATGCACTCAATAATAGAACATCAACTTTAATGCATTTAAATTTATAAATTTCATTAAATGAGTCTGGGTTATGATATTTGGATTAAATTGAATCCTTTGGAATCCTATTATATTTTCTGATATTTATACTTCAATAGGTGTCCAAATTAAAATTTATAAGGGGGGAAATAAATATAGTTTGGTTAATTTTTCAAAGTTCTTGTTTAATATCTTAAAAAAACATTAAATAAGAAAGTTATTCTGTTGATTGAAGATAATGAATTGAATCTAATAATTGCTTATGAAAAAATCCAAGAATTTTTACCTGATTATAAAGAAACTAGTCACAACAATGATAATTTTATAAGGTCTTTACCATATTATTTTTTTCTCAAAAAATGGTAATGATGTTGTAGATTGTGAGAAAAGGCTAAAGCAAGGTCATAAATGGGGTGAAAGTATTGATAGTGAGGCTTCTGATAGAATAGTTAGGGATCAATTCAATGATTTAAGGCCCCAATATATCAATTATGGGTTTAAATAAATTAATTTTAAAGTTAATACATTTAAGATTATAATCCATTAGAATATATTTAATAAAATTCAAGTTCCTACCAACAATTTAGATAAGGAATCTATTGATACTAGAACCCTAGGTAGACTAGAGTGTCAAAAGGAGTTGGGGGATCTCGATGTACTTCAAAAGGATGGAACCAATAATTATTAGGAAACTAAAATGGTTACTAGATATGTTTCTCTTTTAGTTTAATCAACTGGTGATATCACTGGAATAGTGGGTTCTAGTACATATGTACATGATCTGGTAAGGAATGATGGTGTGGCAGTGGTTCTGATTATAGGCGTAGACTTGATTGGTTATCTAATAAAGTTAGAAGGATCAAAACAACTTCAGAATACTTAGGTGGTTTTAACCCCACTAGTGGGGGAATAGGGGTGGATGTAGTCACAGGGAAGGAAGTGGGTAGCTCTCATGCTAGTGGTTCATCTTAAAATGGGTTGAAAATGACTTTTTCTCTTATTCAACATGTCTAGGTCTCCTTAGTGGGTCTAGTGGTTACTTCACCTAAATAGAATAAGTGTAGATTTGTCAAGGGTGAACCTATATAGTAAGAAAAATATAAGTATTCACAATAATTCGGAAGTTCTCAAGACCAGGGGGATCAAATAGAGTTATCTTTTTAGAAAAAACAAGGTAGTGGTACTAAAAATTAATAGGGTGGGATATCTACACTAGATAGGTGAGAGATTCTTCTCTTCGGGATGAGTACTTTAATGCTTGTATAATATAAGTTTATTTTAGTTATTCCACTAAACATGACTAGTTTATCTCCTCTAAACTATAGAAGATTAATTATTAAAGGTTTTTTAACAATATTGAAGGTAAATGAGATGATATAGAGGATGAGAATCCACCACTTATGATAAGTTCTTACAAGCGGAACCCTAAAAAAGGAAGAATAAAGTTGATAGTAAAATCTTTGTAACTGCTCAACCATTGAGGAAGCTATGAAAGGATTACTTTCCATTTCCAAGGAATATGTCAACTAGATCAAATAATATTGATACCAAAAAATAAATGTGGAAAGATTCCTTAGTTCAATTAATGGAATCTACTTAGAATGGGAAAGTGATAAGGATGAATATTTTTGATTTTGGGCATGGATTTTTATTTCCCCTTTTCACTCCAAATACGCTTTCCTTTTTCAATAAATTATAACATGAGTGGATTTTCCAACACATGAATCAAGTCATTTATGGTTAATCTTAATGTTATTATTATTATTATTATTATTATTTAATAAATATAATAATTATGATATTTTATTAAAATTTTAATAATAGTATTATTATTTGGACTATTAGTATTACTATTAATGTGTATTTGGTTTAAGCAATTAGAAACTACAAGAAACAAACACACCTAGGTACACTAATGGATCAAGGATCATCCATCCTAATGATGATTGGTAAGTTCCCATTATGTTACTTCATTACATTAATCTGTTTTTATTCATAAATTTATTAAAAATAATAATTTTAATATATTATTAATAATATGTATAAATATATATTATAAATATTGTAGTTATGTTTTATTATTATTTTTTCTAATATTAATATTAAAAAATAATAGTAATATTATTATTAAAATTTAGGAGGAAAGAAATTGTTGGAATTTGATATTTCTTATAGGTATATTTTTCTCTAAAATTTTCACTTCCCTTGAAAGGATATATTTTCCTGCCAATAAAAAAGGTATATAAATTCCATCATATGATGGAATTTCGAATTCCCTATAATTCTTTTTCCAGACTACCAAATATGTATAATACAATATTTTTTTCTTTCCTTTCGAGGTCCTTGTTTCCCACATACCAAATGGTTCCTAAATATATATAGACAATACATGGCATAATTTTCAATAATTAATGAATTAAAATACTTAGAATAATTACTCAATGAAAATTATCATAGTATATTTTCCTTTATAGAATAGAGGATTATACATACATTTCAATAGATCTACCCATTTAATCGATTAATAATAAAATCTAGGTGAATTCCCCTGAAAATTATTATAAATAATTTGGGATTCACGATGTTAATATAAGTACCCTTATCAATTGAAGAATATTGAATTATAGTTATTGGGTAATTATAAAGATTAAGATTGTCAATGTGCTTATACAATTGAATAAATTCATTTTCAATGACAGAAGACTAAATAAATTATGCGTAAATCCTAAATAAAAATAGGTTTACATAATCACACATATTTGATATGAATTTGAGATATAAAATTTCCTTAAAAAGAAACCTCTAGGCTAGTATGCTTTGATGAAAAATGAGAACTTTTTCTAAAATTGAGATTAATCTACACGGGAGCTAATAGAGGATCTATCAAGTATATTATCTTCATAATTACTCATAAAATGACCCCCTCTTAGAAAAAATGTATCCATGATACCATAAATACATGGAATACATTGGTATTTTGGATAATGAGGAAATATATAATTTGATACCTCTTTTGGAAATTTTGGCATTATAATGGCCTATAAACAGAGTATAATATGAGTGAAATGGGGTCTCATGTGCATAGTATATCATAAGTATGATACTTAAAATTGTTGATAATCTCTTCCAAAACTCCCTACATTGGAAGTAAGGTCCCTAGAACCATAATAGTGAAAATTTGAAATTTTAGGACTCTCTGTAACTTTAGTGTACTGAAACTTGGAAGAAGAAACATCAACCAAATCACTACATTGATTTCAAATTACTCAAAATTTTTCATGAAAAATTTACCCAAAAATTCACTGCATGAAGATAGATGAATACAAGTAAGTAAAAACAAGGTTTTACGTGGTTCAAACTTTCATCCTATTCCTATGGGGATAAGGCCCATAACATTTCATTTCATCATAAGTATAGGTTGTTACAATCACTATGACTTGGAATCCATGTAGATCACTAACTCTAGTAAAAAAAAAATAATACCTCGGTATGTAGTCCCACCTAATATTTATAGTGGCCCTCATACATTCAACCAGTTACACTAAACTCTTATATTTTTGGGGTTCTATCTATTGCATTGTACACATGCTGAATCCACATTGTTTTCCTCAATATGTATTCTAATGACTAGTAAAAGAACATTGCACTATTTCCTCACTCATTTTCCTAAAAACCATTATAAGATTGATTCAAATGAATACATATCCAAATTTCTCTGATCAACATCATTTTTCGTATGATGAACTAACTCTACAACCACACACATGAAACCATAAACAACTAGAAACTTCTAACAACATCACTACCAACTCTTTGAAGCCTATTGTCTCTGCCTTCATAAGACCAATGGTTATTTCAGATTTTCTCCTTCTGGTAAACTTACTCCAACACTTGAAGAGGCTTCACATAGTCCAAAAAATCTCCCACTTAAATACTACTCCAAGGACTCCCATAGAATCCTCAAACATTTTATAAAATAAAAATTTCATTCCACTTATTTTTCATGAAATGATACTCTATTACCTTCTACTCACCCAGATCTAGTTGAGGCAAAATGGTTCCCCAAAATCTCCTATACTAAATACTTTTTGGACATATCATCTAAATTTTTTCCTTTCATCTATCTTCTATAGCTCCATTTCTCCATCCCATAGTATATTTAGGATAAAGGGATACTATATGTCAATTTTCTTCTTCATTGAATTGAACACTATATTTTTATCCAATTATATTTCACTTTGGATATTATTGTAAAGTAAAAAAATTCATAGGCTTCATCTCATATCCTCAATCATACACCTCAACCATATCATTTTCTTTATTACATATGTTTTTTCCACATACTTTACTTCCATTTTAGATATTAAAATCACCAGTTAAAACTATGACTTCCAATTGATCATTGTTCCACCAAAAGTGAAAACATATCTTATTATACTCTTCCATTAGTCTGAATCACCCCCAAATTCCACATCAATATACCACTAAAATGGATCATATAATCTAAAATAAATAGATGTATATTTTATTCCACTGAGGTAACAGATAATATTCTTTACATATTCCCAATGTTGTTTCCCTAGATTCTCTATTTACTAGCTAACAACTCCCACTGCATAAGCTATGTCAGGATAAGTGCATAACATGGAATACATGATACTCCCTAACCCTAACACATATGATACTCTCTATATGTTCTTTCTACCTTCATTCATTCTTAGTTCTTATTCCTTTAAATATTTAAAGAGACCAGAAAGAGGTTTTGAGACAGATTTGCATCAGATCCTCAAAAATATATCAATGATCTTATGGATATACTCTCTTTGAGAAAGGAAAAAAATTCTGGTCTTCCTATCTCATTCAATCAACATTCCCAATATCTTCATTTCTTATCTGAGATCTTTTATTTAAATCTTTCCATAAAATTCCTTCGGTATCCCTTAAATCCATTGAATTGATGGACTTTCCATAATAATTTCACCTATATATGAAAAAAAATGATGAATTCCTAATTATTATACTTCTTCTTATAATAGAAATGATCTGATTTTATTCATTTAGAACCTTTCCCCTTAATGAATTAGTTAAATTTATAGTTCTGCTTTTTTAGAGCTTGTTTTAAACTGTAGAGACTCCTATTAATTTTTCACATGAATTCCTTATTCTATTGATCCATGAAATCAATAATTTACTTCATGTAGATATATTTCTCTAGATCACAATGAAGATGGGGTGTTTTCATATCCATTTTTTCATATGTAATCCAATGAAAGGAACCATGTTGAGTACTATTTGAATGGTAGTGAGCTTTAATACTGGAGAAAATATTTCATAGAAGATGATTGTATCCTTCTTTGGAACTTCTTATGCTTCCCTCTAAAAATTATTCTAAAATTTGTAAAATTTTATTATATTCATATCCATCTAATTTCTCTATAATTTGACCTCATATGGATCCACTATTCAAATCAACTTAGATTAATGTATAATATTTATATATAACTTCTTTATTCAACAAGTTATCATCTTTATAAAGGAATTTCTCATTAAATATTACAATTATACTTTTGATTAATTAACTTTTATCGCCATCCAAAAGTCAAAATATGATATTTTCATCTCCATATCTTATAAAGAAACATGCATGATATTTTTCATCGAACATATCATTATACATGGAATTGAAATGTGTTCAAGATAAACTTTTAAATATATTAAGGTGAGTTAAATTCTGTAATTTACCATACCACAATGATTTCAGAATCCCTTGTCTGATAGGTATTGAGGGGATCCTATTTATTATATAAGATATCGTTTTTAGTGATTCTGCTCAAAAATTCATTTGTCAGTATAGAGTATAGTTTCATGCTCTACACACTTTATATCAATGTGTGATTAATCCTTTAAACTATTATATTTTGTTTAGGTGTCCCTAGTATAGTATTCTCATTCCAAATAACCATGTGTTTATAAAAGATCAAAAAACATATTTCAGTAAACTCACCATCATTGTATGAATTTAATCTCTAAAAATTGTTTTCAGTTTCCCTCTATAACATAGATTTCCATTGAATAAACACTCTAAAGAATTTTTATTTATGTTTCATGATGTACACCCATAATTTACTTCAATATTTTTTAATAAAACCCACAAACTATTTTGATCCTATATGAGATTTGACTTTATAAGGTCCCTAGACATAGAACAACACAATCTACATCTTTCTTCATTCCAGTGTTCTTATAAAAAAACTGAAAGAAACCTTATACTACTTAATGAGTATAAAAATATTAAAAAAATTATGCTTGAATGTTTTAAAATTAATATAAGTTTATTATACTAAATCTTTTATAGCATTCTCACTGAGGTTCCCAAGATGGTAGTGCTGTAAATCTAAACTTCCAGAAGTTGATGATTTTGTGAGTGTAGCTCCCACTTCCCTTACTAACAGATTTAGTGTGCGTACTTTACACCTTGATCTATGACAAGAGAACCCTGAGTGATTTTTCACATTTCATTCACAAATATTTTTCCATAACTTGAATCATCGAACATTCTTACTAAAATAATAGTCTTATAAAGACCTAGAATATTTCTAAATACATTCAAATAAATGACACTACCATTTTTTAACCATATTTTTATATCCCCCTTTCCCACTATGTTAATATTTTTATCATATGATAGATTCCCTCTTCCAAATCTTCTAGACACATAATTCAATATGAATCCCTTTTCACCAATGGAGTATAAACATGCACCAAAATATATAATCCAAGATTTATCGGTACATTTTCACTCAAAATTAGGTTTTCATTACTCTCAATTGTTTTTTCCATGGAATTTAATTCTCTATAAAATGATCTATTGGAATTTTCTTTTTGATCACAACAATCCTTCTTGAGATGGACCATTTTTCCATAGTTCCAATATATTGGCCCGGGTTCAGTAGATTTACCTCTACTTATCTCTCTTAATTTTCCTTATAATCACCTTAGACTTATTCAATGAGTTGATAACCCTCTTCCATCAATATGAAACTCATCACCAGAAGGTTTAAGAATCTCCTTCATCTAGATATCTTCATTCAGAATAAATTTTTGGACATCCTTAAAGATAAAGTATACTTTTAAAATTTAATTTCTCATTATTATCACCATTATATATTAATATTTCAATAATGAAGATAAAATAGTATATATTAATCCTCATCAATGAAATTCACCTTCACATACTAAAGATGGCTTCTAATGATTTTGAAATCATTCACATGATCTATAAGAGACCGTCCATATAATAGCCTCATATTAAACATTCATCAAATAAAGGACACTTTATTGAGTACTATAGGATTCTCATACATATCTTTTATCTCTATAATTAACTCCATTTGAGGCTTAATATCTCAGAAATAAAAGGTTACATTCCATTCCAATGATATCATCACCAAATCCAAAGATTTCTTATCCAACCTTTCCCATTCTCATTTCTCTATTTCCTCATGCTTAACTCCTTTCAACGTAACTTTCAAGTCCTTATAAAGTGGTAGTATTTTAGTTATATAATCTAAAATCCAAAGTAAATTTGATCTAATATATCGTTGTTGACCATTCTATCCTCTAATATTGTAATTCTGACAATAGTAATTCCAAATGAAATCAAAATATGTTTGACTAAGAAAAAATGTAACCTGAATTTTTGTCGAGTAAAAAATGTGCCTTCAATAATGAACCTTTTATATAATATTAATTTATAATAATCCCTCCCAAAAGTTTAAAAACTAGAATTTAATTCACCAAAACCATAATAATGGAAACAAGAACTAGTGGGTCTCTTCAAAAATTCAATGTACCAAAAATTGGAAAAAAAATCCACCTAAATTTGTATACTAATTTTGATTAACTCATCCCTATTTACTCATAAATAATCCAAATATTAAATGTGAGAATAGAAATTATATCATGTAATCTATGGGGAGAATCACCATAATCTTTCATTTTAATGAAATTTCAAGATTTTACAATCAATTGGACTTGGTATCCTTGTAGATTGCTAACTCAAGAAAAAATATGACACCTTAGCATGTGATCCCACTAACCTTTTATAGTGGGTCCTAGTTAGTCAACTAGTTTCATTGGATTGCTATATTTTTTTTGTCTATATATTTTATTGTGTAACTACCAACTCAAATTATCTTTAATGAGCTTGACCACCAATCACTAGTTAAAGAATAGTGCACCATATCCTCATTTTATTATCATGAAACAATGTTGAGTTTGATTCAAACAAATTCATATCCAACTTATGGTGATATAAATCATTGTTAATCTATTGAATTGACTCAACTACCACACACATATGACCATCGTAAATTAGAAACTTTATAAAATATCATTTTCAATCTACTAAAGACTATTATTGATGTCTTCATAAGACTAAAGGGTCTACTAGATTTCTTATTTTGTTAAACTTACTCCACTAATTGAAGAGGATTCTCATAATAACAAAAAAATGATATCATAACAATATGGATATAATAAATTATAAATTTAAAATTATTATATATAGGAAATGTAAATAGGAATTGAAATGGGAGAGAAAAAGGACTATAACCTTTCTTGAGTTTCTTCACCTAGATATGAACCTTAAATCCAACCAAACTTTTCAAAATTTATTTTAGATCTATAAGAGAGGCCCATTAACTTATCTTTAAATAGGTAACTCCAATTTTTTCTAAAGAGAAATGATAAGATGGGGTGGTTATTAATAGGTGTGGTGAGTGGAATCACATGGAATAAAGTATTGAATAAATTTTTTTCATTATCTTAATAATTCCTCTTCCTAAAAAAGTTCCCCATTACTTACCTTTAAGTTTTACTATAGTTTTACTTCCATAATTATTAAAAGAGAACAATATTGGGTTAATTTAGTCATTCTTATATATATGATGTTATATTTATAGTATGTCACAATTTTAATTGTATATTACTATCTTTACTAAAAAATATCAAATGTAACCCCTTACCTAATTTTGAAATCCTAATTTCAAATATATAATTCATTCTATCAAATTAAACCTCTATTTAAGTTATATTTAACTTTAAAATAAGGATGATATATATATAATAAAAATGTGTTATCGGAATAAACAATATTCTATTACTAAGAGGATTTAAAAATTAATACCACTTAATCATTATATACAAAACCCCTTATTAAACAAATAATCCATAAGGATAAGGTTTTAAAAGGTGGTACTTTCATGGGGTGGTTCGACCAACATTAATCTTAGGGTGGTTCCACTAACTTGAACATCTCCCACACACAATTCCAATTAAACATATATTATTCAAGTTCAACTTGGATCTGGTCAAGGGAAACCCCTAATGTTGATAAGTCCTTCCAAAACTATGATAAATGTACTTTATAAGATATTTTCCTACTATTAAAAGCTAGAGTTTCTCCTTTTTTCTTTAATTAACTATTTTCATTACACTTAATATACTCTAGTTCTGATGGAAACTTTATAACAGATATATCACTGATGGTTATAATAACTAAAAATATTATAACATTCATATTTACTCTTAATTCCTATTAATCCATTCACAAAAATCCATTAAATAACACTTCTTATTTTTTTCTTTCTTTTAAAATATCAATTTTGTGGCTTGTATTTTTCTTATATTTTTTTTATTATAGTCATGATTGTTATTGTAAAATACAAGACATGTAACATATACATTTTAATCACATTATTTTTTTTAAATATTTATTATTAGTTATAAAGTTATTAATAAATTTTTACTTTTTATTAGTGTTGAAACATTTTATAATAAAATATGTTTACTTATTACAACAATTTATTGGGTATTTTAGTCTTGATCATCATTCCAATTTTAAGTTTATCATATATATAATGATCAATATAGTTGAATAAAAATTTTATAATTATTTATAAGGTCACGTGTCTATTCAATTGTGGTTATAGTTACGATTCATAAGGAATAAATCAATATCATTCTCATTTTGGGTAATTTTATCAATAATTAAGATTCAATTTATAATGAATATTCATTTTAATTTCAATATTATAAAACCATAATAATTAATTAAATTAATTTTAAATATCAAAAATATTTAGTATTAATATTTTTTTAATCCCTAATAACTATAATTAAGAAATAGAGTGGCATCATTTATGTAAGTGTCTAAATAGACATAAAAATGAAAATACTAAAAAGAAATAATGATTATAAAACCATATATATTTAATTATTATACTCCTTTTTCATAATTATATTAGTGTAAATTCCATGATATTAAAGTCATATATCATAACAATGAAGAGGTAGTGGAAGGATACTAAGAAAATAGATAAATAAGGATATGATACTTGCTTTGAAGAGTCAAATATTCCCTTAAAGATTTTATTTGTAATTAAGACTCTGGAACTTATTCTTATGAAAAAAGTTTCAAAAATTATAAAAAATTATAAGGAGATAAATTTTAAAAAATATGGAGAGAGAATTAAACTTTAGATGTGTAATAAATTATCCCATATTTACCTTGAACCTGAGCCAGCTTTCCACTAACCTTAGAATAACTCTTCTTTACTATCAAAGACTTCCAATAAATGATGAGGGATGACATCACACCATGGGGAATGGTTTCTCTCAAACAACATTAATTCCATAAATTCAATTATCCTAATCAAACATAATAATACATTGGAAAAATATAAATGCATGATATTTTAAAATGTTATACAGTAAATAAATTGTATATATAAAATTAAATAATAAATATAAATAATAAACATTTCCTAAATGGTTGAGATCCTCCATATACCACCATCAACCCATACACGAGCTCTATGTGGTTACATTTTCCCACCAATGACCAAAATGAGGAATGACCACATCATTTTACCTAAAATAAAAAACAAGAAGGAATATTTTCATATGAACTTCAATGAATATACATGGGGTGAGTATACACATAATTTGTTGGTATTTCCATTAATGTTACTATAAAAATTACACATAAATATAAACCAAACAATCTAGGTTAGACTACAAATATGAAAGTATAATTTACTTTTTATGAAAAAAATTAATTGGTGAGTCAAAATATCCAAGTACCAATGTGAATTAAAAAATTTAAACAATTTATATTAAGTGTTATCAGGTCATCAAGGTAAAACATCTAATGAACTAAGGAAATAGGAAACCTATGATCTGTTATAATAGTGTGATCCCTAGACCCAACTAAATAGTACTTATTGATTACTATATCAAGTATATAGTGAGTTATGCATAATGTAAACTTACCATTATAATGTTGATATTCTTACATCCACTATTTAAATGGTAATGTCCATATAATATTTTTCAAATTGAAAGGTTATAACATATCTCATGCTATAATGAGAACCTAGATATACTATGACATTAATCTTAAATATTTGTCATGTGGTCTAGATACATCATACTTACTAGACACAGTTGATGTATGACAATCAGGTTCTGGGAGATCATAAGCATTGAGACTTATTCTCATAAAATTATCACTTGGTGATCTTTGGTAATAGATATCGTGGGGACAGACCCTTCAATAAAAACACCACATGTTTTAGGTTTCATTAGATTTTCCTCTCTATGAACATGTGTTGGTCTCCTAACATTAGATCATTATCAATGTGTTCCATTTGATCATGTAATTTTATGTATGGAAAAAAATTATAATGAAATTAGGGTGAGATAGCTTGTTTTGGGTTCATAATTGGTTGTATTAAATTGGTTGAATGTTCAAGATATAATTTTTCACTTTTGAGTTAAGGAAGTAATATCTTGGGCCTGGTTGATCAATATGGTAGTATCTTTATAAATCCATGGGCATGGTTGATGTGGGTAAATCCATTCTATTAGATTAAAAAATAATAAATAAATAATGATAAAAATGTGCATCCTTCTTTATGAGATATCTAAAGACAAAGAGATAATATTACACAGTGCATGTTTGTAGGTTGGTTATTATTTTTATGACTATTCATTATCCCTTTAGAGTCCTTGATGGGTTGCTAGACTCTACTCTTGGTCTTTGAATACTATTCATCTCTATAGAGATAAGGTTCTAGAGGGCCACGCACAATAGTGAATTCAAGAATATTCCCAATTTTGAGTAATTAGTATATCATACATGGGGGACCCACAAAAGGGTCTAAGAGTTTCCCAAGTTTTATCGATCATTGATAAATAAATAAATTCTTTATTATTCATGTAAATAATAATTGGGTTGAATTTGTATATTAAAAGTATTTACAAGTGTTTAATTAAATACAAGGATTAATATTATACCAACTAATATTATTTTAATATTACAAGTTCATTTAATATTAGCGGGAATTAAAATTCGAGTTAATGGCTCAGTTTTATCATGTAATATATTTAATATATATTTAAAGTATGTGATAAAATATAAATTATGAAGTTTAGTTAATCATTAAATTATTTCTAATTTGGTGGATGTTAAATTCACAAAGGGTTGAGGAACCCTTTATAGGTATTTAATGCATCCACTATAAATAGTAAGAGAGAGGCTCATTCTAAAAATTGTTCGTTCATTCTAAATGGGAGACTCTCTCTATCTCCGCTTGATTCCTAGATAGAGAAAGTATCTCTAGAGTGATCAACCCAAGGTTACTATGAAGGATTGAATGCAAAAGATTGTGGTGGTCTTTATGATGTTGAAGAGAAAACCAAAGCTCTGAGCTAGCACTCAGAATTTGATGAATGATGTGTGTACAGATTTTTGATGAATGTGTGTATGATCTAGAGGGGTTTAACTTCAGATCCATCAAGAAATGGTAACCAAATATGAGATTTTTTCAATCATGCAACTAATCTAATGAGGTACTCATCATATTTTATTTTTTGTGATATTTTTAATCCATGCAAGATCCTCGGACCATACCGGGGCTCAGATCCCAGGATACTACAAGTTTTTTCACTCTTATAAATTTTTTTTAAATAACTGGCCCACCAGCTTCCGTTGCATTACCTGGTACCACCAATTGATATCATAGGGTATCATTCATATTTTATGAGACAAGAAAATTATTTTTCATTAAATTTTAAGTATAGGGTTGTAAATCGGTCCTAATGAATCCAACCACATGTCGATATGATCTCAGATGGCCAAGTTTTGGCCATCTAAAAAATTAGGGATCGATATGTTGTTTATCAGATATTATATTTTTGGATATTAAAACATATTAAAATTTTATTTTATATACATATTAATTATTCATGCATCAAAATGATTTTGGAGACACCATTTTATTCTGGTCATGACTTGGCCATAATCTGGCAAGAATCTCTTAGTTGAATTTGATTTAGTCGGTGACCAAATTATTCCTCTAGTGTTGAATAAAAATACTAACATTATAATATTTGTTTTCAAAATACCTAATTTAAAATGGTGGATGGTTTCATCATCAGGGTATGGTTCATTTTCCAAAAATCAATAAAAAATGGCATAACCTTTTATTTGTCAAAAATATAAAATCAAGGATTTTTTAAAAGTCAAAAAAATTAAAGAGGGGGTGGGACTCATTTTCTGGATGGCCCCCCTCCTTCCATGCGGCCACTTACTTCTTAGAGAAGCCAGAAAACCACCCCCTTCACCGACCATGAATATCATGCCACTGTATGGCCCTCCTAACTGGTCATCTCCCCTTTGGACCACCCTCTATCATCCTAATCATTCTTAGTGTGTCATCCATCTAGCCCCCTCTTCATTCTCATGGCCTCACCAATGTTGTGGCTACCTCTTACAAATCATCGATCCAGCCACCCTTCACCACCTCATCAAGCCATCGTCCATCACAGATCCTATCACCACACATGTGCACTGGCCATGAGTAGTCGGTACACCGCCCCTAGTCTCATTTGAGCCAATTGTCGCACTGAGAGAACCCACAGAGGCCACCCCTTCTAGCCAGCCCCAAGCCATCACCTAGCAGCGGACCCCAACCCCATCGCATCCATGTGGGGTTTTCATACCACCTATTGTATCCTCCTTTAGCACTAGATCATATCCATCATTCCTCCCTAAAGATCCCTCATGGGTCGTCCATAATATGTCCCTACACCGTTGTGCAAGACTACCCATGCCACACCGATGAGATGAACCACCTCCCACAGAGGCCGGATCGGCCACCACCCTCCTCTGCTACTATGTTCTTTGACCATCTCCATCACCTCTTGACCATACAATATTCCACCAACCACAATCCAGACACCAGCATTGTCACGCATCTCGAGGTGAACCCTATTGGTTGTATAGCATGGTTAAATGGGTCTATTTTAACCCGACCCACCATGTAATAGGTCTGGGTGAGCCTGTACCGCCCGGAACGGGTCAAGTCAAGTCTTCTTGTCATTGAAAAGCCCTTCACAAGGCATGTTCAGCCAATAATGGGCCTGTGTGGGGTTAGCCTAATCCTCTTTGGCCTTGTATGGGGTTTCAGGACCCAGGTCGATTTTATATAATCAAAATTAATTAAGTAAATTTATTTTATTTTGGTCTTAAATTAAATTAATTAAAATATTAATTTTGGTTTAGAATATAATATTTTAATAGTTGAGGAAATATTAATTCAATTTAGGTGTTAAATTAAATTATTTAATTAAATATTAAATTAATATAAAGGACAAATAAAATATATTATTTGAATTTATATAACTCATTTAATCTATTTAAATACCCTCATACTTTAAATTTATTATAGTTTAATATTTATCATGCGTTTATTATACCAACTGGTCTTGATCTAGTGATCATTCCTTGTATGTATGGTTTGTTTATTTTATTATTTATTATCTTCATACAATGGTTGTAAATAATTAATTATTTTTATGATGGTATGTGCATCATATTTTGTATTTAATATGTATAAGTTTCTGCATACCTAGATAAAAGTGATTTATCTATATTTTTTACTCCCATGGCCCCCTTTACTATGTGCGAGTATTTTTTTACAATGAAAAAGATTAAGTAATACATAGACCATGCTAAGATTAGGGTAAATCCAGACAAAAAGTGGAAACACTATACAGGGATGAGTTTCATCATGATTCAATCTTAAAATTAGGTATTTTTTTGTGTGTGCATGTTTATAGTGAAATCACATAAAATAATGAACAATAAAAATTCATAAGGATGTGATGTATGTTTTTTCAATTAATACATTTTCAGTTGTGAGCGTGAGAATATATTTTGTGAATATTTATTAGAAATGGATTACATTCATCAAGAAAAATATAAAAATCCTCAAAGAAATATTAAGTCGCAAATTACTTTCTTCGTTCAAATTTGAACACAATCAGGTGTTTGGGGTGCTCATTCAGCCATAGTTTAGAGTGTATCCCACTACTGGGGAGTTATTATGAGAATTATGGGTTAACTTAATTGAATTTGAAAGTAAAGGAGTGGTCTTAGCTATGTTTCTACAACTTTAGATTCAAGCATTGAGTAAATCATATTTATGATTTTAGAAGCTATGACTTCACTCAACATATCAATGATATATGAGTTAATATAGTTGTCTAGTAAAATGAATACCTTGAACTCAATGAGTAGTAGCATAGTTTTGTCTTGTATACTATGAGGGGAGGTTCAAGGATTCTTTCCAATAGAATAATCAAGTGACATAGTACTCTGATTCTAGTAAATAGGGTTTCTTGAGATTGATAAAATAGTAGGCGACATTTATGGATTTAATGATTTAAGTAATCAATAATTTCTAAATCAGTAATCAAGAAAAATTACTAACCTCCTGGATTTTACTTTTATTGAAAATGGAAAGTAATACCACAAAAGATACTATGATATCTATTGGACAAAGTCAATGTCTTATCCGGAACAAGTTTCCAAAAAGTAGTATTGTCTCTTTCACAGAATACTAAGATATAAGAAATTTTAGGGACTGGAGTCCCCAATACCTATTGATCCACCTTAGGAAATGATGGTGTTAAAATTAATACATGAGACTCATGTATGACGCATATGATGGTTATTTCATAATGAAATCATCAACATCTGATATAGTATTTGGATACTAAATCTGGACATGGATGATATTATATGTAGTCTCATCTTCGAGAGTTTTTTATGGAGAAAGAGAAGCCTGAATATGAACATGTTATGATTCACTAGATATGTTTGAATTGGAAGATGAATCACAATATTTCAATGAATAAATTTATTATATAATTTTCACCCATTTACTCTAGTTTAGTTTAAGATTACAAAAAACTGTATGGAGAAAATGTATCATTACCTTTTTAGTAAGGTTCTCCAAGTAATAAGAACATAAAGTAATATTAATATTTAGTTATTATGGTGAAAAAGTTGAAAGATAAGACAAAAAGGCCAATGGAAAGAGAAATTTCAAAGACACATTCACAACATCCTTCAATGAAATAGGTTGATTATTAAATATGAGGTTATTTTATTTTCATATCATTAAATAAATATATGAAAGTTTAAACAAAGTGAACTAAATTAAAGAAGCAAGTAATCGCTTCTTATTCAGAAATATTCATAAATAGTAAGTAATGTTTTTTTCATACTTATTGGGTATTAAAAAAAATATTCATATCACATATGTTCATTTAATTATAGTAACCACATAAGTGAAGAAAAAATAAAATAATTAAGGTGTGTTATCCAAGAAAATGAGAGAGGGTGGTTCCTAATTCAATGGTGATAATCACACAACTTCAAAATTTTTATGTTTAATGATTCTAGAATAACTTTTATTGAGTATTACCAAAACATTTATCTTACATGTCTTTTGGACACAAGGATATATTATTCTAGTTTTGTGATGAATATTTTATTTTGGGTCAAATACTCAAGTTACAGTTCAGTGTTACATGAATCATATCAATATGAAATGAATATAAAATATAAGACTTATATACCCAGTTGTGGCTAGATAATTCTTTTTCAAGTAAAACTAAAAGTGGAAGTCAAGGATATAACCAGTATGGAATTTATAATTAGTGTATCTAAAAAAATTAGGTATTATTTATGCATATACTAATTTATTTTTGTATAAAGAAACCTTTATAAATAAAGGTAAGTCACAAAGCATTCAGAATTAGTTCAGCTAGAGAGCATGAACTATTCCTAGGGTAAGCTAGTGGTAAGTATACATCATAAGATTCCTTGAAGTGTTTAAGAAATTTGAAACTAAATAATGGTATATTCATGGTTAGAAGATATGAGTTGCATCGGGCTAGTGTGCCAGAGAATATCTTGACCAAGCATTCATCGATCATTATAATGTAGCTTGGAGTAATTCAAAAATGAAAATTACTTTATTCACATAAAATATATGATTCTATTAAGAAGTATTTATGTTGAGTCATGTGTGTTAAAATTGATCAATAAAATGTTGCAAAATGTAATTCCTAAATGAAAATTTCCTTATACACATTAGATCCATGAAGTAAGTAAAAGGAGAATCAATGTTATAACATATGCATTGCATATACTTCTATCTTTTGAGACACACTTCGAAAATAGTGATGTTATCCCATAATCGTATGCCAACTATAATGAAAAATGGATATCATATGAGTTATAATATAATGTAAATAAATTATTTTATATGAAAAAGTGTTTATATGCAGAGAGTTTGTTTAGGATATAAACAAACGTGCATCAATAAAAACACAATGTGAATCTATAGTAATCATCCTAAAAGTTTATTAGGATATTATATAAACCACTATGGTAGAAAATAGATATTCATGTTATAGAATATATTTATATAATAGGGTGAACATCTCTATTTGAGATAGTGGGAGAAAGATTTAATTTAGCTTAGTCATTGTAGAATATGGACTAGTAGTTGGCATAGAAACAAGTTCCACATATTCTCTTGGAAAAGGAATGTTCCACAGACACATACTATGTAAGAGAGATTAAACCATGGTGTTTGTTTTATATTCACTATGTATAGTGATATATTATTCATTTAGAATAATAATTCCTATAAGTATGAAGTATATGTAAATTATATAAAATTGACAATACCAATTAAAATTCAATAATGGATTACATGTATAAAAGAATAAGGGATTATTATATGAATATTTTGGTGGGTATTCGAGTGAAAATATATATGGATGGTAAAAGTGTGGTACCAATAAGTCTCTATTGGTTATACCAAATCATTGTTCTTAAATCCATTAGAATTTTACTTATCATAGATAATTTCTATAATCATTTTATTGTGCATTGGATTTCAAGACTACTAATAGTGGAATGTGTCTATATGATGCATCCAAAAAAGGGATGGTGACATCATAAAATGCCAATAAGGGGTGGAAGTTACTGAAATATATATTATGATTGAAGTAAGAAATGAGATAATAGAATATTTATTTGGAATGAATATTTTACATGTTTCTACCAAAGGCTATTGAGAGAACAATTATTTTCCAAGTAAAATATGTTTGGTAACATATGGAAAACAACTATTGGTCTTACAGTTATCTAAGAACAGAATGAAATAAATTCTCCAGTAATTGACTTAAAGTAGAAACCTAAGTTATAGAGAATATGATATAATGATGTAGATCTAACAGTTTCTTAGACCTAGTCAATCATACATATATTAACAAGGTATTGGAAAATAAATTTAAAAAAATTCGAGAGAGAGTAGTTTCCAATGTCACATAGAATAAATATATCTAAGAAGACATGTACAGGACATAGGAGGAGATTAATGTGGTGATTTGAATTACATACACTTAGAAATGGACCAATCATGTATTCCATGATATGTACAAGATATGATATTTACAACATATACTTTATAGTATAAAATTATCAGTTATATCCAGAAGAACTGCCAAAGAAGTTGTTATAACTATCCAATTGTACTTAAAGAAGTAAAAAAGAATAAATATATATATATGGTATATTAGATAAAGGGATAATAGTTTTTAGGGGACAAAAACTAGTTTTCCTATGAGGTCAACATGATCTAATATCACATTATAACTAAGGTAATGAGTGAGACAAGCTCATATAGTCTAGTGGTAAACATATCTACAGAATACCAAGTAATTTTTAGCATCTAAGGTAGATAAATAACTAGTGTAAAATACACAATGATTTGTTCTAGTTCTTGAAATCACACCAAGTAAATCAAGTTTTATCATGATGATAATTCTATTAACAGTACTAGCCAATATGTCAAGTTTGGACAGTGAACAAAATAGGATATACTCAAGTTTTACATCCCTTAATCAGACTTACTCAAGAAGGTGAGGTTGAACATATTAGAATAGCCATGATTTGGAGACATGGAAGACCTAGAAACTAAAGTCATGACTTAGTAGAAACATGATCTTAATCATGTGAGTGATAATAAGGATAGTTAACAAGTTGTCTCTAGTAAAAGTGGGAGTGTTGAAATAGCAGGTTCCCTAGACCAAACTAAATAGTATATTTTTATTACCATATCATGTATAAAATGATTTATTCATGATTTATACTTACCATTATAGTGAATAAATTTCTGTTTCCACTATTTAAATGGTAATTTCCATAGATTATTTATCATATCAAAAGGTTGTAGTAGATCCCAGGATATAATGAGAACATAGAGATACTATGACATTAATATTAAATATATATCCTATAGTCAAGATAAATCATACTAACTGGACACAGTTTATGGTTGACTATTAGGTGATGGGCACTCATAATTATTGATACTTATTCTCATGAAGCTCGTACTTGGTGATATGTAGTAAGTGAGACCATGAGAAAAAACCTGCCAATAGGAACACCGCATGATATTGGTGTAATTGTTTACTTTTTTTCTATGGACATGTGTGTTGGTATCTTGACTTGATATCATTATCAATGTGTTCTATTTGATCACATACTTTGATGTAAGGAAAAAATATTGATAATGAAATCAGGGTGAGGTGGCTTATGTTGGGTGCATCTTGGTGGTATGACATTGGTTGAATGGTCAAGGTAGAATTTTTCACTTTCGAATTGAAGAAGTAATATATCAGGCCTAGTTTATTAGGATTGTAGTACCCTTATAAATCCATGGCCGTGGTAATTGAGGATAAATCCATCCAGTTAGATAAACAAATAATAAAGTAAGCAATTAAGATAACATAGGTGTGTGTGTCCTACATTATGATATATTTTAACAAAAAGAGATTATATTACAAAGTGTGTATTCGTAGGTTGGTTGTTGTATATATTACTATACTTTATCTATTTAGGGGACTTGATGTGTTGTTGGACTCTACTCCAAATATGTGAATATTATTCACAACTATCGAGATAAGGTCCTAGAGGGTCACACACAGTAGAACATTAGAGAATCTTCACTATTATGATGAATTGGTATATCATACATTGTGAGCCCCACCACAAGGTCTAGGAGTTGTCCAAGATTTATCGATCACTGATAAATAAATAAATTTTTTATTATTCAAGTAAAGAATAATTGGGTTGAATTTATTTACTAAAAGTATTTACAAGTTTTTATATAAATACAAGGATAAATATTATATGAATGAATATTATTTTAATATTCTAGATTCTTTAAATGTTAGCGCTAATTAAAAGTCAATTTAATGACTCATATTGATCATTTAATATACTTAATATACATTATGGGTATGTTTGAAATATAATTGACATGGTTTGGTTCATTATTTATTTAAGTATAATTTAGTGGATGTTAAATTTACGATATTTGGGGAACCTTTTCTAGGTATTTGATGCATACACTATAAGTAAAAGGGGAGAGGCTCACTCCAGTGATTGTTCATTCATTATGAATGAGATCCTCTCTCTCCTCCTGCTTCCTAGAGGGAGAAAGTCTCTCTAAAGTGATGGTCCTAAGATGTCTTCAACAAATGGAAGGTAGGGGATCATGTTGATCATCTTAATGTCAAAGAGATCATAAAATCTATACGCTAACATCCAAAATTTGATGAACAACAATATATATATTCTTGGAGCATGTGTGGAAGAAATGGAGGGGTTCATCTTTGAATCCTTCATGTAATGGTAGCTGGAGATGAGTTTTAGTCAATTGTTCTCTGAATTGAAGGAGGTACTCATTCTATTTTATTTTTTGTGCTCTGTTTAATATATATGAGATCCTCTGATCACATTGGAGCACATATCATTGGAGACGAAAAGTTTCATCACTCTAGTGATAAAAATTTTAAAATCTCTGGCCCACTGACTTCCTATACACACCCTCATAACAATAAGATCCTTATAAAAAGTCATATCCATGACCATTTCTATATCAAACAACCTCATCATTCATACCACTAGCTAGATCAAAATCTTAAACTAGTGGGGATACTTACAATGGAGTTAGGAAGAGTATAAAACTGAACTATTCTATATTAGATAGAGACAAATACTAAACTATACTGGAAAAATTGGGTAAAGTGGAATCATTCCCCAAGAATATACTTTTCTTATAACCCCTCCTAAGTACCCTAGGTTTCCCATGATGTTTTTTGTAAGTAAAGGGGTCCAAGTTATTTGATACTAAGTGCTGCAAATGACCCCCTTAATCACAACACTACTACATTTATAAAAATTTCATACATTCTCATTTAAAAATAATTGGGTAATTCAAGTAAAAAATATAAAAAAAATAGTAAAATCACTTTCGACTAAGTAAAACACCACATTATCCAAGAATATCTCTTATAAAAACACATCAACAACTCTTTTTAATTTATATATACACATCCCATGAAAATGCTTTTATATAATTCATTGAAAATAAATTCTTGAAATTTACAAAAATACATTGTAATCACCTCTTTAAAAAACAAATTCTCTTTGAGTTAATAAGTATACCATGTCAAGAATCATATAAGATAAAACTATTTTATGGTTATCAAAAAATCATCATCGGTACTAAATAAAGACTATAATATAATAAAAAAATTAAAAACCTGAAAGAACCATTGGTAGTATCAATTATAGAACAATTATTATATAACTCCCTTAAAATTAAATTTAAAATAATAATATGCTGATATCTTTCTTAACATGAAACACCATAATTTAAGTGAATTGTGATATACTATAAAAATACTAGTATTTAAATGTGATCATTATAACCTAAAAATTAAATTAGTAGGTAAGAATATTAATAACCACATTATTAAATATATTCATAAAGGATTTATATAATTTAAATTTATTTATGAATTCATAATAAATAATGACTATATTTTCAAAAAAAATCATTTTATACTTCAAAAATATGTTTTCTTTAAAATTGGTTTTGAATGCATTTTATGTACATAAATTATAAATAATTTATACCATTTTTATTAATTTTATTTTATTAAATTAACATAATTTTTTAAAATAACTTGTAAAAATTATCTTAGGGTGAAATTTTGATATTTTTCTGAAAAAGATGGATTTTTCAGTTAATAGTGAAAATACGAATTTTTACAAAACTATCAGTTCTTTTCATTACATTTATTTTCATTAAATAAAGTAATTTAAATTACCCATTATGTTTTGAAGTTTAAATTAAAATAACATAAGTCTCCTTTAATTATGAATAATATAATTAATTATATAGGAATTATCGTTATACTTGATTGCTGGTGTAAGTTCATTTTTAGGCTTAAAAACACATTTTTCTAAAAAAATGTTTTTCATTTATTTTTACAAATTTATATTAAAATTTATTTCTTCCTAACCTAGAAATTTAATATTTAAAAATCTATTACATATTTTAAATCAAAAAGTTTAAATTTGGAAAATATTTCACTCTTATTTTTTGTCATTATGAATAGTAACTGTAGTGAATTTGAGTCATCTTAGTAAGGGTAAAATGGGTAAAAAAAGGATTAAAACTACGGTATAAGACTTTAAAATATCCCTAACACTAGAATTTATCTTATTGGAAATATTTTTTTAAAATAACTACCATAAATTTGAAAAAATTTCCACTTCTTATCTCTTTACTTTGATTATAACATTTGTTTTATGTTAAGTATAGGATAAATTAAAAATGACACTCTCTTTATTTTAATATAAATAATATTTTTTGATAGGGATAATAACTAGTAATTTTTATTTTAAATTGGTTATTTTAAATATTAATTATTTTTCATCATAGTAATTTATTTTTAATTTTTAGGAATGGAATAATTATCTTAAATTCTTATGCATCTCTGACATAATGATTGTTCAAGAAATAGAAAAATCAAGTAAATGATTTTTCAAAACATTAAAATTAATACAATTTGGATGAATTATTGTGTTAAATTATTTTTTTAGGTAAATATAACATATCAGTTATGTGTAAAAATATTATGGTTTCATTATATTACTATATTGATTTTATTAAAGTAAAACTATGTGAATAATATTGAAAATGGTTTACTGGTATATTATGTTAAATAATATTTTATTAATGATTTAAAATTCATAAAAACATAGATTCAATCAATTGAATGTTATATGGTCTATAATATCAACCATTATCCACTTATGTGTCAATTTTACATTTATAGTAACTTTATTGAATCTTATAGAGTAAACAAACTTTGATATTGTGGTGGTTGTCAAAAGGATTAACCTGGGTTAAAAATAAAAGATAAGGGTGAAAAAATTACCTAAACTTGTCCAAATTTTATTTTACGAGATAATTATGAATCATACTCATCTTAGATTATAAATATGTTAATTGTTTACACTTGAATATGAAAATTAATTTATATTGATTTAATACTTTAAGTATTTCCAAAGGTGCACCTCCCTTCACTTATAAAAGGGAACCTCCTATAATACATTAATAAAACCTTTTCATCATGATAGTTCAACCAATACTGGCTGAAATATATCCCAAACATACCTCCTCACGTTCTAGAGGTGTTTATCTCACTAAAAGACCAAACCTATAAGTCTTAAGGTGTAATCCAAATTGATTATCCAAGGAGAAGGTATAAGTCATAATCGGCATATTTCATGTTTATTTATTATTCTAACTTCTTCAAATATTATTTAAAAATGATGAAATAATAACATAAGTATATTAAATATAATGAAATTTTATTATGTTACAACGCTTTTTCATATCCTTTTTCATTATATGGGAAATAAAAACATCGCTCATGCGTAAGTGTGGATTACCACCTCCACGAAGCGATGTGTTACGTTTTCTATCATCACCTCACAAGGATAGTTATTATAATATATTTAAATAATATATATTATATTAATTACATAATTATAATTATTTAAAGATAATATATCATATATTTTCATACATATCCATCCATTTAAAAATGAAAACATCATTCATGTGTATGTGTAGACAACCACCTCCATGAAACAATGGGATTCGTTTTTCATTTATTACTTTCATAGATGGTTATAAAATTGTATTTAATGTATAAAAATGATAATTATTTCATTATTAAGATTATTTATATTATGAAAAAAATACCCCATTTAATATAGTCAACCTACCCAATCTATTTCTGACTTATAAACTAAATGTTCCTAAAATGTATGACATGAACACAATTGATTAAGTAATTATGTATAACATGCATATAAGAGAAATAAATTGGATAATAAAATTTAAAAAAGGTTATTAATAAATTATATAATTAATATAATGTAATGTTTTTGGAAGAAAAATGAATTACCTCACAAGTTGGACTCTAGGTAAGGGATACTTTACCTTAAAATCTCATTTTAAATATTTTAAAGATTTAATTTATAAATTTATTTCCTCTATGTTCATATTCTTAAAATAATTTTATGGATGCATTTATATTGATATTAATAAATTATAATGGAAATTTTGTGTTCCTTTTGTTGGAATCACAGTTGTTTTGTGCAATAATTGGAGTATGGTTTGTGTTTGTTGTTAATACTCATTGGAAGTTTTAGAATGTTTCCCAGTAAAGTGATCATACAGTTTAATCAGACAAATGTATTGAAGCTGGAGTCATTTCCCAGTGTTTGCCAAGTTTTTAGGCCTAAAAATCAGAAAATGAAGTCATAGGTTGTTGGCAAAAGGAGGTGAGTGCAAAGAGGAAGTGGTGCATGAAATAAGTGAGTTGTGCACGAAATAGGTGGGTTATGTGTGAAAAGGTGCATGGTATGCGAAATAGTGGATCGAGGTTTTTCATGCAAGAAAGTGTTTCGGAATCAGAACATCGAAAAATGGCAAAGGCATGGGCTGCGTGAAAACAATGGATATGTGCGCGGAAAACGGTTCCTGTACGAAATGTATTGTGTGTCGAATGAGAGTTTTTTACTCCATGATGGGTTTTCTACATGGGGGTCGGCAACACCTATATATATGAGGTGACCCCCCTCATTCTGTATGACTGGAGACTTAGAGAAGATCTGAGTGCTGATGCGTGCAAAAGTCTCACATAAAGGGAGTTGCGCAAAAAAATCCGAGTTGTATAGAAAAAGTCAGAGTTGCATGAAAAAGTGGAAGGTGTGCGAAAAAGGAGAAGTTGCGTGTAAAAATTGAGGTTGTGTGTAAAATTTGATGTTGCACAAAAAAGGTGGAGTTGCGTGTAAAAGTTGAGGTTGTGCATAAAAGTTTGAGTTGCGCGAAAAAGGTTTTGTTGCGCAAAATATTTTCCGCATGAAAAGAAAATATTGCGCGCAAAAGTGAGGTCTTGCACGCAAAGGGTAGGTGTTGCGTTCAATTGTCAGTGAAACCTGTTTTCACGTTCTGATTATCCAGTTTAGTGGTTTAGTGCGTTCAAGTTCATCAATTCCAGACTTCGATGCAAGCAGGATCTCGTGCTAAGCAGAGGTAAAGACTTAAATGATAATCTATTGAATAGACCTTCACGTCTATAAACTGATTGGGACTTCACTAAATGCAGTGAGCCAAGGGAGTCAACGGGAGTGACCCAAGGGACATAATGAGCTATCCTTGAACTTTTGTAAAGGCAGTGAGCCTGGCATAGAGCGACTGTGACCAAAAATTTTAATCCATAAACTAGTGAATATTAGTGGATTTTGGTACGACCGACACACTGTCGGCATATGCTCCTTGGACATAGCCCTTTGTGGTGAACCAAGTAAAAGTGTTGCGTCAAATTTCTTCTTTCATTTATTTGATAGATCTAAAATGTTCCTACCAACGTGGGAACAAGATCCACAACTTTAAAAAGAAAAATTTGACACCCTGATTCACCCCTCCACTCTCAGGGTGTTTCGGTGTCCTTCATCTTTTTTACTTTCTTTCAAAGGTTTTCACAATGAATCTTTTAATATATTTTATACAGGATGTTTTGACTTTATTTACCAAGGGAAAATATAATGTTCTATTTTAACATATACAACATCATTGTATTTTACTACCACCAAAACCATTATTTTATGATTGGATTACTTTAAAATCTTCCATGATTATTCAAATAACAATACCCCTTCCTATTTTTGGGTACTTAAGTTTCAAAAATAGGGTTTTAAAGGAAATGGATATATCAATATCTGAAAATGTTTGAATTATGGGTTTGAAAATAAATTTTTATGAGTTTTATGATGGAAATAAAATATTTAATGTGTTTAATTTATAGTATCATCCCTTAATATTTTTTATGATAATGGCTGATCCTGAAATAGATCTCAATTACATTGGGTAATGATTATTTTTTCCAAATAATTATGTTGGAATTAATTGAGTAGGTTATTCCATTTGTAAGGTTTCTTGTAATTTTTCTATAAAGATGATGTCCCAAGGAACCAACATGAATTTTCTATTATTTCTAATAAGTTTTCATGGAAATATTTTGATTTCATAAGATAATCTAATGAACTATTTTTCAAAGAAATGATTATGCCCCTTAAGTGTAAAAAGATATGTTTTTTAGAAAATGTTTTCATGGGTTAGTTTCTTTTATAAAAAACCCTCATGATTATGATTTTGCCTTTATGTTGTCTTATAAAGTGTATTATTAAAAACCCTAGGTATTAAATTTTATTTCATTTGTAATTAAATGATTATTTGAGCTCAAATTAGTTTATGTTAAAAGAAAACTCTCATATACTATCTCATGGTTTTAAAATAGACTAAAGGGTTTGTTTTCATATTTTTGTATGTCCCTTACTCATATTTTTTTCTTCATACCATTTTTTTAAATGTTTTTAGAGGGTTTAAGGATGATTAAGAAAAAGTAAAAAGTCAATTTAAAATCCATGAATATTTTTCATGAAAATTAAATGTGTTTCATTTTAAAAGTTTTATATTTTGGGAAAAATAAATACTGATTAGAAGTCTACAATTTGTAATATATGGGTTTGTTATGTAAGATTTGTGACCTAATTATTTAAAACTCTTAACTGTAAATATACTTGAAATGTTATCAAGTTAATTATTGTCTAAAACAAAAGATTTTATACTTTTTTAAGTTTGGTCCTAAAATTTTATATAAAAGGAAAGTTTTAGATAACTTTAGAGGTTGTGATGATTCAGATGAGAATAGTGTAAGGTTTTTAGATACCATTATGGGTTTATAAGTCTAAGTATAAGATATTAAGTTTTGGTAAATAAAATATTATATGGTTTTTCTATAATTTACATCCTTCTCTGGATACTGTGAAGTGGGTGTGGTTGTGACACAGATGTATCTAGGGGTAATAAATTTGAAAAGGGTCAAATTGGGTATTAACTTGATTGTCACCTAGTTCATGATGAGTAGAAATGTAACAACTCTGGTTTTTTACTTATAATGCTTTTTAAAATTTCTAATAATATTTCCATAGATGGGTGCTAAATCAGTGTGGGATTATGGGGACCAAAGATCATAGATGTGAAAATATCCAAAAAAAATTAAATAGTTTATATCATGAACATGTAGTTTTTGAATAAATTTGGTCTAACTCCTAAGTGGAGTTTCAGATAAAAAATCTTAGCATGTGGTTGAGTTTATAATGTGGGGTTTAACCTAGGTACGATATAAAGTTTTTTGGTGTTGGATGCTCCGTCGGAAGTGACTGTTGGTTGATATGGAAGTAATATATTTTTTTATTTAATAAAATAAAATAATATTTCCTACCCCCTGAGTTTCATGTGTAGAATGAAATGGGAGGCTTCTCCCTTGTGTGAAAAAATACCCAAAGATGAACTGAGGTGAGGAGGTTTTTCTTATCCCCACTTTTGATGGTGATCATCACCATATCAATGTTCAGTAGGTTCTAGGAATCTTTTTGGACCCAAAGCATTATTGTTTTGCTACAAACTAGGTGGATTTATGATATTTAAATTCTAATCCCTATTTATGAATTTTTTTTATGGTTTTATAGACCTATTGTGACTATTAGAGAACCCCTAGGGGTTGATATGTGGGTTTTAGGTAGAGATCAAGGATTTTTAGTGAATTATAGGGATTTCCCATTCAAAAATCCCAGTCAAACAATGTGTTGTATAGAAGAACACACAGTGTGTTATTCCCATTCGGTAAAGATGAAATTTGGGGACTACATTCCATGTATTGGGAGGTACATTCCATGTAGTGATCCTAGGACATGAATTTGAGGACAAGTCCATAATTTCCATGTAGAGGGGATTAGTTGTGTGGTAGTACAGTGCTAGAGGACACAAGCACGGGTTGAGTTACACAAACATGGACAAGGACACAAGCCTAGGCCCAACTAAGAGGAACATATTGTGTACCAAGGGTACATGTAATTTTTAGCAACACAGATAGCCAGGTCATGTTTGGATGAGTACATGCCTAGAGGTTTGGATGAGGTCTCATTCCATGTGACAAAGGTACAAGTCATGTAGTCTTATTATACACATAGAGAATCAAGAGAGGACATGGCCCAGGGTCAGTTTCTAGAGACACTCCATGTATTGTGGGTACATGACATGTACTTCCATTTTTAGTTTCTCCCTTGTGAAACTCCTTATTCATGACTCATAAGGAGGCTCAAAAGTATCATATCCTAAGTGGTTTTATGTGTATAATTTGATGTTGGACATGGTGTTGGAATTAACATTTTGATGTGAGGTGATGCTACCAAAGTTATTCTTTTAGCATCATGTGGACCAGTATTTATTGAACAGTTTCCCTTGGTCTATTACTATGATGGTACAGTGTGGAATTATATCCTCATTGTAGGATTGTGATCCCCTCTACTTGATGAATTCATATAGAGTTTGTGTATCCCTTCGGGTGGTAAGAGTAGGATCCTCTATCATATCATCTTCCCTATATGTGGTTCATGGTATCATCATGACTATAATACACAGGGAGATGATCCCCTATCTAACATGTTATCCCAGTATGGTTTGTGGCATCATCATCTATATTATTCCCTACTCAGCAGGTAGTGCCATTAGGGTTTGTGGTATCATCATACATATGATCCCATACTTAGTGGTTGGTTTCAGTAGGGTTTTCAGCACCCTTGGATATAAAATACTCAACATGGTGGTTAGATATAGATATGGGTGTTTCAGTGTATCCTAGTGGTCATGGGCATGATCCCCTATCTATTTATCATGGTTCTTAGTCACGGTTGGGTTTTTAGTGTCCACTAATGGTCTTGGGTGTGATCCCCTATCTGATTATTATGATCTTGAAAGCTCCAAATTGGGTTCATGGTGTCCCCCAGTAGTCTAGGGTGTAATAACCCGTCTGTGTGATGAGATTTTATGGTTTTATAGTAGGGTTAGTGGAGTCCCAAATAAAGGTTAGGCAGGATTCCCTATCTGAGTGTCAATATCCACAGGGTTCTAGCAACAATTTCTTCCCAGAAAGACCTGAATATCTTGTTTTGTCGGATGTATTCCATCTTGGATAGTGGGGATGTGCCATAATATTAGTTATAACCAATGATTGAGATCTCTTAGATGATTTCTATCAGGAATGGAAGGGCTAGTAGAGTGATATGTTCTGGACGAACGTTAACTTTGAGCCTAGAGTAAAATTTTGTGGCAGATTTAATTGTTCAGACCAAGAGACTGGGAGTCTAAGATGAGTATATCTGGATTATTCTTAGATTCCTTTAAGTGATTTATGATCAATATTCCATGTATTGATGATCTGATAGTCATGTATAGTCGAGGATAGGTTGATATAGAGTTTATTATTCTCTCTCTCATGGGTTTCCTCCTCTGGATTTGGGTCAAGAAAATTGTTTCCTTTTAGTTAATCCTTTTAGTTTGGGTTTTTGGGGTTCCTAATAGGTATTTTTATACCCAACCTTACATGGGATCTTCCTGCACATGTCATATCTTATACAAAAGGTATGCTTTTCGAAGGAGTCCTTGGAGGACCATAGTAGGAGGAGCATAGTGTTCTAGATAGACCGAGGGGTGTATTGGTGGTCACATTTGATATAAATTACCTTCATTGGAGTAGGTTATATGCCTTTTCATTTTTCAATGGTCTTTAATTTTTACCTTTTCATTCTTTTAGTACTTTTTACATACTATGATTTTGGGATAGATATATGCGTGCATTTTGGTATCTTTTTTTTATAATCTATGCATGGAAATGGATGTGTGTGTGTAGGTTTCATAGGATAAAGCATCACATGTGTGTTATATTCCTTCTTAGAACTGGTCTCTAGATCCTATCCTACTAGAGGTTGGCTTGGGGTTGTAGTATCTTAGTCTTATGCCAGCTAGCCAGGCCCCAATGGGTCAGGTAGTTTTAGAGTAGTATTAGAGAAGGTCCTTCATAATGATCATATTTATTTATCTAGAGCTAATATTGGTTTGGTATTTAACGACATAGTTTTGAAGTATTTTGAATTTAGATTTTAGGCCAGGGACTCTAGTGTTGGTGCAGTAGACAATGTGTCCATTCACCAAGACACTCATAACCTGCTTGTTGAATTGGAGCATGTAGACATCAGTTATAGTGAAACATTAGTAAATGAATCATATAGTACTAGGTTGTGGTTTATATGTCATTATTAATTCAGATCTATAGATATACTCATTAACCATAATTTCTTGATTCTATTTCAGGATTCCATCATGACAACATCTGGATAGGGTTCCATAGTAGAATTGTGATGACAATCTGCCTAATGATGAGGCTTTGGTGCTGGGCACTGATCATGATGAAGTACACCCAGATGGTTTTCTATTTGAGCTACTGCCATTTGAGAAGCAGGTCCTGAGGTTAGTTCAGGCCAAGGATGTTCATAGGTTGAGTACACTACATAAATTTCAGTTTCATAGACATCCAATGTATTAGGGTGATTCAAACACCCCAAGAAGTTGATGAATGGCTTGAGGTAGTCATGCATGTTTTCCACATTGTGAGGATAACTTCGGATTATATGGTATCTTTATAGGTGAGTCTTATTTAGATCTCTTCTAGGTGATGGTGAAGTATGGTGATGAATACACATGATGAGATGATTCTCAATTGGATAGAGTTATAGTGAATCTTCAAGGAAGAGTTTTATCCATCCACAGTGAGATCAATGTATATCTAGGAGTTTATCTTTCTTTGGAATTATAGCATGATTGTGGTAGAGTATTCAATGAGGTTCACTGACCAATATTGATACTCTTTGGATATGGTTTGATATTTTTTTTCTAAGCATGGACCTTCGAGTAGGTATTAAACTATGATATTAGGGATTCGATGATATCAGTGTGCATTCCCACCTATGTTGGGGTGCTCGAGTGGGCCTTCGTTTTAGAGAGATTTATGGATGAGTAGGCTCCAACTGTTGGTTCTAGGCACATAGGAGCTGAGATCCTGGTAGATGGTTACTGATTGTAGGTTCATGGATTTTATGTGAGGATCTTTAGAAGACAATCCCAATTTAGAGGATCTATGGATCAGGGATCCTAGGCCAGTTCTAATCATATTTGGGAGAGGTAGTGTTTTTATTGTGATGTATGGAGACATATCGCGCAAGATTGTCCAACCCATCATTTTTTTTAGAGGGAGACGGTTCATGGACCACCCAAGAGGAGACAATTTTAGGAGAATGGGGTTCTTCATGATGGTGGATGTGGTAGATGAGTGGTGAGAGTAGTAGGAGGTGGCATACTATTCGATATGTTTCCACCACCACCCCTAAGTGGTCCACACCAGGCTCAGGGAGCTATAGGATATGGGTCAGGACAACTGTAGGCCTTAGAGGCCTATGACCTAGAGGCTCCAAGTATGATTATATGTATGATCAGTATCGTTTAAACTTTTCTAGTAGTATTATCAGATAAAGGTGTGAGATGCCCTTTTCTTTCTACTTCTTTCTCAAGGATTATCTAGGATGATGCATGGAATAGGTAGAGCCCTGTGATAGTGATGTTTGATGTGGGTTTGGACTCACAATAAAGATGGATGATTCCCCCACCAAGACACATTCTTAATACATGATACAAAATAGTTTCGTTGAGTCAATTTTTTCAAAAGAAGATAGTTTTGAGGTGTGGAAGACAAGTTCCTTTAACTTGTGTGTTTGGGGTGGGTTGGTGTATTGAGGTTTCAAAGTAGGATCCAGTTGGGGTAAATAGGTGGGAAAGGGAAACAATTAACTATAGTCAGAAGGGGCTTCTTTCCTAAAGTATCGAGGGTGGTTCATGGTGAAATGTGTGACTGTACTACCCTAACTATATTAGCACAGGGTCATGATATGCCTTTCCATGATCATATCCCATGTTTATGGCCTAGAGTTTCTAGGGGATCCTTTTTTCTAGACCCTTATCTTTGTATTAACCAATAGATAATATCATACTTCATACACTCATATTTGTAGTGTTACCCAACTCTTGAGTAGGGAGAACCTCGTATAGAGCATTTCTGAAGTGGAAGAGAGAGGCCATATGATACTTTACTCAATGTGAAATGGTTTCCTATCATCCATGCTTATATGATTTTCTAATAGTAGGCATTGTAGTGTTTCCATATTATGGGACAGAGTGTTCCTCCATTATAGAGGAGTGATCCTAGGATGATCAGGACAAGATCATGTGTGGGAAGATACATCCAACTTTTATCAAATGTCCAATATGAACCATGTATAAATAGTTCTATGAGAATCTGGTTCACTAAAGTAGTGGTTGAGTTATAAATGTCTTCCTGAGGATGTGTTGGGTTTACCTCCCCATTGAGTGTTAGTTTTCTGTATAGACTAGCACTGAGGGACTAGCCCAATATTTGTGTCAAGATATCGGTTTACTCCCATGAAGCTTCATGAGTTGTGGTGTAGTTAGAGGTTTTCAAAATGAGGGCTTGGTAAGACCATGTTAGTATACTTGGGAATCCTTGTGTTCACCTAATATATTGATGAAAGACTTATGGACCAGGTCTTTCACCCCTTGTGGATTGGTTCATGGAATGTTTATTTGTTTTTACCCTCGTGTACTCAGTGTTAGAGTTTCATGGGAGACACTTTAAGGTTAATTATAGACATTCTATAAGATTAACAACTTCCTGGGGAGCTCCCATTGTGATAGGTATAGATTCCCAAGGTCCACTACTTGTGATATGTCTTCTTGGACATGAGAGTGATAGTGGACCCTGTAACACCACGAAATTTTATGAGAAAGAGACTTTTTAATTTATTTTTTGTCTTGTGTTGTATGCTACACCAAGATTAGATTGCACTATATGAAACACCATATTATCTTGTAGTATACGCAACACTATTCTTGGCTTGTGATGCACAAAATTTTACGTTCTTTCGAATAAAATTCATTTTACACAACACTAAGTATGGATTTTGATCAATGTACAATTGAACTATATTTTTATTATGTTATACGCAACACCAAAGGAAGCTTTCCTTACACGTAACCCTGATTTGGATTCCATTACACACAATCAAGACGTTCTTTGATAGCATGTGTAGTACGCAATAACGGGTTTCACTAAACAACGATATGTTATTAAAATATTATATAAAATAACCGTTATGAATAGTAATACCCACTTTTTGAAATTTTGAAAATTTTATCATTTAAAATGGACTTAATTTTTGGATTCAGAATATCGAAATTAGCCTAGGGTGAATTTTTGGTATTTTTCTAAAAACTTTCAATTTTTGATAAATAGTGAAAAACACTGGGTTACTATTTAAAAACCGAATTTTTATTTAAAAAATTATTTATTATATTTAAATTTATTTTAAGTAAAAATTGATAAATAATACCTATATAAGTTCAATGTGATTAATTGGAGTCATTTTATAATAATTTTAGATATATAAAAATTTTATTGAACTTTTCACCGTCTTTTACCTACCTCCTAGGAGCTTTTTGCAAACTTACATAAAAATTAATTTTACCGCTTCTGTGAGTGGAATTTTGAAAATCTGAGAGACATGGTTAATATCAGGGAGTAAAATTTGGTTCAATAAGATAAAAATGATTTTTGGTGAATAGTAACTTTTTTCTTTTATTTACCACGGTTAAAAGTAAATAGGGTAATTAAGGGTAAAAATGATATTATTATTACCCTAACACATGGCCTAATTCTATTTTATAAGTTTAATTCGAACAAAAAAAACTTTAGGAATAAAATATGACCATTTAGGTCCACTTGGATTAGATTAGGACATTTAATATTATTTTATTTAAAGAAGAGTAAAAATAGTTAAAATCAAAGTTTAATAACTAAAACATTTTTAATATAGGGTTATAAATAATATAAATTCGACTATAAATATTCATTAGAAAGATAAAACGATTTCCTACATAATGGTATTTTATTTATAATTTTTATATTTTAAATAATTTAATTTATTTATGACACAATGATGATGCAGTAATTACCATATTAAGGAAATATTAACATAATTGATATTATAAATCACCAAATAAATGTAATTTGAGAATTTTTATGAATTAAACTAATTTTATAGGTTAATATGATATGTTAGTATTGATTTAAGTAACTTTTTTTGAACTAATAATTCTGTTATGAGTTTCAAAAAAATCAATTACCAAATAGTGTCAAAATTGACATAAAATAGTTTTCAAAACAAATATTATATTATTAATTGTTATTTTGTTCCTAAAAATCTAAGGTTCAGAAAAATGACTTAGATAAGGTCATATATATTAATAATGAACCACTTGGGGTTCTTTTGGCTTGTTAGAGTAAGTTTATTAACCTTATAGTGTAAGAAAACAAGAAGACATGGTAAAAGTTAAATTATTTAACTTAGAGTTAAATCTAAATGATAAGGATAAAATAGTAACATAAACTTGTCTAAAATCTATTGGTTGAAAGTATTTGGACCCATACCCACCTTATCTTCAAAATAAATTAATTTGGAGATATTAAAAAACCGAATATGACTTTATTATAAAATATTATTTTAAGTTTTTCCTAAGGTGCCCCTCTCCCTTATAAAAGGGCACCTCCTCCCTCTCCTCCTCACGCCACTTTCAGCCTTCAAGCTCGTCCAAAACTTAAAAATTTCTCTTCTCCACTTCCCTAGAAACATCCTAGATGTCCTGGTCTTCTTCAAATACCATATTTAGTGCCCTAATAGGAGGTTAATAAGAGGCGCTTCAAAGAAGAGGTAATGTCCGTTACCGATTCTTTCAACTTTATTTCTTCTTCTAATTATTATTCTTTAGTTGTTTCATAATGAAGTAATAACATCAGTATCACTAATATACTGATATTTTATTATAAATATGAAACAACCCTATTTCACCTTCTATCCATCCTATGGAAAACGAAATCACCGCGTGTGCGTACGTACGAAATATCGTCTCCACACCGTGGTGTAATCTGTTTTCCACCACCACCTTACTTGGATGGGTATAATGGTGTAAAGAATAACTATATATGATTATTATAAAATCATACTAATTCTAAGATATTATATCATCCACTCCAATTCCATTCAGTAAAAATGGGAATGATATCATCGATCATGTGTACGTACGGATTATCGTCTCCAATACGCGATGAGATTCATTTTCCATGTTAACAAGTAAAGAATGATTATAAAGTATATATAATAAATAATAATGAAGTATATGATATAATAATGATACTGGATTTATATATATTTATATATATATATATATATTTCATCTACTTAATTCCATTCAAGTCAATAAGGAAAGGAAAACAGCGTCCATGCGTACGTACGGTCTACCGTCTCCAGGAACGGTGTATTTCATTTCATTCATCTATCTATTATATATATATATATATACTTAATATATATGATATATAAATCATGATTTAAATTCTTAAAGTAAGTAAATCATGATATAAGTAATAATAATATTAATAACAACAAGTCCAAACACGTAAGATAAATAAAACGATTTTACCCAAAAAGCTGCTTTAACATGGAATTTACAAAAGAACGGGTAATATAATGTCATAAGTGAACCATATATGATATCATAACAATGAATATGATTCTGTAATAATTAAATGACATTATTTAAATCATTATACAGGAGTTTCGGATACGTATGAATCATATCAGACCAAAGGTAAGGGATAACTATTCCAATCTCATTCTTATCTGAGATTACTATTCATAAGTATTTACTGGGGTTATTGTTATCATCCATGCCCCTGTTTTCTAAAAAAATTCATGTATTTTTAAAGTCCTTTTTACCCTTTTTTGAAATTTACCACATTTTATTAAATGAATCTTACTTTTGTTTACCACACGTGGAACTTTTTGACTTTTCTGACAAAAGTACGATAAGAATGTTATTTTTAACTTATACGGAGTGAACAGATTTTTATGGTTTCATAACACCTCATTTTCATGAATATTACTCTACAATATTTTATTAATATTTTCAGCAAAATAATTTTTCTTTTAAAATTTCATGTCATTTTTTGAAAATAAAATTATTTTGAAGAAGAAAGTATATTTTCCTCAAGAATTCATTTCAAGTGTTTTATCAAAACCATTTTTCATCTAAGATGACATTATTTCATATGTGTATCTTTCAAGTATAATGTCTCTATGATTTAAATTCTTTCACTTTTCTTATGATGAAATATCCATTTGTTTTATATGGATTATGTGATTATGAGATGATGTTTATTAAACCCATTTTATTCTTTGGGTTATGATGAATGTTTTAAGTTTATTTTGTGGCACAAGTAAGAATGATTTTGTTATGAGATGGGTGGGACCTATATATCCCTCCAATTAATTGGGTAAAGATTTATATCTCATTAGATAGACATGGCAGAAACTGTAAGTTAATCCGGTTCAGTGATACAGGACTGGAAGGAGGAGTGAACTCGATTCAGAAAGGGACTTTTTCCACTAAGATTGTCTTGGTAGCAATGCCTTGGCTACTATGGAAATCATATCATGTGATTAATGTTTTTCCACAATTACAAGTTTTATTTCCAAGATATTTTATCATGATTGATGTTCCATTATGATCTTTTCCTTACGTACTGCCATGTTTTATGTCATTGCTCAAGATTTCGATGTTTAAACATTATGTTCATGTTTTTATGTTCAAATGTATATGGTTTGTTTTATTTTCTCCATGCTTACCCTTACTTATCATTTGATCTCACCCTTTATATTTTTTCTTTTCCCCAGGATATAAAGAAAGGTTTTAGGTAAGAAAAAAAATGGGGAAGATATTTATCAGAGATGTTGAAGATCTTCCACCACGATTAGAAGATTATGTTCCAAGTTTCCAAAGACACTAAACTATTACAGTCCTTCAGTGTTTGTTTTTGTTATGTAATAAGTATTCCACAAAAAGTAATGTAATTTCCATGTACATCAAGTTTGGGGTCTCTATAGTTGGTATCAGAGGTTTGGTTTAGTCAACCATTGGAAACTAGGATGCGAGAACTTTAGTGAGATCCCTAGAGATATTTCTAAGGTATGTCTAGGGATGTCCCTAATTTTAAGTATAAGTATAGGTTATAGTCCTAGAATTACGGTAAAGATATTATAATTAAACCTAAAATGTTAGATATTGAAGTTTCTCTCCCTTGATTATGATTTTGGTCTCTCACACTATTCTTTTTGGGTTTTAGAAAATGGCTGGAAATAGGAAGATTCAAGATAATAGGGGATATGATGGATAATGGAATGATATTCTTCATGAGAAACCAAATGAAATTGGATCTAGAAGTCCACATATCGTTATTATGCCTAATCAGCAATCACATAATATGATCAATAATCTCAACTTTGGTAAGTTTTCGAACTCAACTAATAAGATAAATATGGAGTTTCATGATGATCATAGAGGAAAGAAAGTTCAATTTCCCTCATGTAAATCATGTGGGAAGAGGAATCAAGGTGAATGTTTCAAGGGAACTAGAAGATGCTTTAGGTATGGAAATCAAGGACACAAATACAGTAAGTGCAAAGAAAAAGTTTCAGTTAACACCATGGAGAAGGATAATGGTATTGCTACGACATCAACAATGATTAGATGTTTTAAATGTCGAATGTATGGGCATTATGCAAACAAATACCCTGAGGGAAAATCTTATGAAGAGAATCAGCATGGTCATATGGGTAGTATTTATATGGATGATGATGAAGAGACTACAAATGATATATGAGATGAAATAAGTGTTGAATCTTGTTCAATGGTTTAAGAACGTAGTGGAATGATTGTATGTTTATCAAGAGTTATGTTGTATAGGTAATTTAATTGTACTATGGAATAAAGAATCATCTAAGGATTGTTACACTGTTGTCTTTGCTTGAGTTTTTGAAAGTATATGATGAATGGTACCGGTAACAATGAAAGGTTATTCAAATATTTTTGTAAGGTAGATGATATGTTCATAATGAAAGGATAAAGAGATAATGAGATGTTTGATAGTATTAATGAGCTCATGACTGGTATAAAGACAAAGTGATATCATGGTTTGAGTATATATAAATTTTGGGATTTTGGTATTTGGAAAGAGTTAACTTTTGACCGCATTCATGTTTTCACTAATGTTCAATGGGTATTAATTTTTCAAGAGAATACATAATTATGGTATTCAGATATTTGTAATGTGGCCAACAAGATATATCTTATGATATATGGGAGATAAATGATGGTATTCACATGCTTAGTATATGACCTCTCTAGTAATCTTTTTCTTTATACTATGAGATTGGATAGAAGTATTTTGGATAAGCCTAAAGATTGGAATGAATTAAGTTAGACATAAGATAGTATTGTTTATGTCTAGAACATTTTTCTATTTTATTTCAGGAATGTTATTATAATGTAGTTTTAGAAAAAGGGACAACCTGTAGGATGAGTGACAACCCATCATGTCGGACATGGCTATGGGAATCGAACCCACAACCGAAGTGAGATAGGCCTTTATCACCTACCACTAGCCTACAATAATTCCCCGGTTAATAGAAACTAGTTTTATTTTATTAAGTGGTACGATAGATGAAGTATAAGTCCATTTTAGGAACCATATACGATTAATCTCACTAAAGATGGACTTATGTATACAACTTCTTCTAACCTTACATTTGAGACAGATGAAATGACCTATCATTCTATCACATGATCTGCTAACACTTCACGACTGAAAAATTCAACTTCATTTCTTTAAGTGATGAAGTGGAAATTGTTCAAGGCATGAACAATGGTGAGATTATACCGAAATAAAGTAAGTATTTCTTCTATTTCAAATTCTTCAACTTTAGGGAAATAATCTTAAAAACCAAAAATTGTTTCCTAGTTTCCTTATATCTGATGAATCATATGGTACTTTGAATCATCACAAATTTATGGCTTTGTGATTGTTGTCTTTTTCATAGCCATGTCCTCTACCACTCTTCATCAGAATTTCATGGTTATATTTCTCTTCTATATCCATATTTTCACCTATCTTCTCATATGTGGAAACTTAGTGATTAGTTAATTTGGGTAACCGTTATGTTTTATACTTTAGATTTTAAAGATAAGTTTTGGTATTCCTTTTTATGATGTGGGTTTCTATTAAAGAAATTTTCAAGTAGTAAACCATTTATAACCCCGATAAATTTCGAGGGCGAAATTAATTTTAAGGGGGGTAGAATGTAACACCCCGAAATTTAATGAGAAAGAGTCTTTTTAATTTCTTTTATGTCTTGTGTTGTACGCTAAACCAAGATTATATTGTTCTATAAACAACACCATATTAGCTTGTAGTATACGCAACACTATTCTTGGCTTGTGATGCACGAAAATTCAGGTTCTTTCGAATAAAATTCATTTTACACAACACTAAGTATAGATTTTGATCAATGTATAATTGAACTATATTTTTAGTATGTTATACGCAACACCAAAGGAAGCTTTCCTTACAGGAAACCCTAATTTGTCTTGCATTACACACAATCAAGACCTTCTTCGATAGAAAGTATAGTACGCAATAATGGGTTTCACTAAACAACGACATGTTATTAAAATATTATATAAACTAGCCTTTATGAATAGTAATACCCACTTTTTGAAATTTTATAAATTTTATCTTTCAAAATGGACTTCATTTTTGGATTCAGAATATCAAAATTAGCCTAGGGTGAATTTTTGGTATTTTTCTAAAAACTTTCAATTTTTGATGAATAGTGAAAACACTGGGTTACTATTTAAAACCCGACTTTTTATTTAAATAATTATTTATTTTATTTAAATTTATTTTAGGTGAAAATTGATACATAATACCTATATAAGTTCAATGTAATTCATTGGATTCATTTTATAATAATTTTAGATATATAAAAATTTTATTGAACTTTTCACCGTCTTTTACCTACCTCCTAGGAGCTTTTTGCAAACTTACATAAAAATTAATTTTACCACTTCTGTGAGTGGAATTTTTAAAATACGAGAGACAAGGTTAATATCAGGGAGTAAAATGTGGTTCAATAAGATAAAAATAATTTTTGGTGAATAGTAACTTTTTACTTTTATTTACCACGGTTAAAAGTAAATAGGGTAATTAAGGGTAAAAATGATATTATTATTACCATAAAACATGTCCTAATTATATTTGATAAGTTTAATTCGACCAAAAACAACCTTAGGAATAAAATATGACCATTTAGGTCCACTTGGATTAGATTAGGACATTTAATATTATTTTATTTAAAGAAGAGTAAAAATAGTTAAAATCAAAGTTTAATAACTAAAACATTTTTAATATAGTGTTATAAATAAGATAAATTAAACTATTAATATTCATTAGAAATCTAAAAATATTTCCTCCATAATGGTATTTTATTTATAATTTGTAGACTTTAAATAATTTAATTTATTTATGACACAATTATGATGCAGTAATTATCTTATTAAGGAAATATTAACATAATTGATATTATAAATAACCAAATAAATGTAATTTGAGACTTTTTATGAATTCCAATAATTTTCTAGGTTAATATGATATGTTATTATTTATTTAAGTAAATGTTTTTGAACTAATCATGATGTTATGATTTTCACAAAAATCAATTATCAAATAGTGTCAAAATTGACATAAAATAGTTTATAAAACAAATATTATATTGTTAATTGTTATTTTATTCCTAAAAATATTAGGTTCGGCCAAATGACTTAGATAAGGTTATATATATTAATAATTAACCACTTGGGGTTCTTTTGTCTTGTTATAGTAATTTTATTAACCTTATAGTGTAAGAAAACAAGAAGACATGGTAAAAGTTAAATTATTTAACTTAGAGTTAAATCTAAATGATAAGGTTAAAATAGTAACCTAAACTTGTCTAAAATCTATTGGTTGAGATTATTTGGACCCATCCCCACCTTATCTTAGAAATAAATCAATTTGTAGCTATTAAAAAACTGAATATGACTTTATTATAAAATAATATTTTAAGTTTTTCTTAAGGTGCCCCTCTCCTCCCTTATAAAGGGGCACCTCCTCCCTCTCCTCCTCACACCACTTTGAGCCTTCAAGCTCGTCCAAACCCTTCCAATTTCTATTCTCCACTTAACTATAAACATCCTAGAGGTCCTTGTATTCTTCAAAGACCTTCTTTAGTGCCTTAAGAGGAGGTTAAGAAGAGGCTCTTTAAAGAAGAGGTAATGTCTGTTACTGATTGTTTCAACTTTATTTCTTCTTATACTTATTCTTCTTTAGTTGTTTCATTATGAATTAATAAAATCAGTATCAATAATATAATGATATTTTATTATAAATATGAAACAAACCTATTTCACCATCTATCTATCCTACGGAAAACTAAATCACCGTGCGTGCGTAAGTACGGAATACCGTCTCCACACCGTGGTGTAATCTGTTCTCCACCACCACCTTACTTGGATGGGTATAATGGTGTAAAAAATAACTATATATGATTATTATAACATCATACTGATTCTAGGATATTATATCATCCACTCCAATTCCATTCAATAAAAATGGGAACGATATCATCGCTCGTGCGTACGTACGGATTACTGTCTCCACGACGCGATGAGATTCATTTTCCATGTTAACAATTCAAGAATGATTATAAAGTATATATAATAAGTAATAATGAAATATATGACATAATAATGATACTTTATTTATGTATATATATATATATATGTATTTAATCTACTTAATTCCATTCAAGTCAATAAGGAAAGGAAAACAGCATTCATACGTATGTACGATCTACCGTCTCCATGAACGGTGTATTTAATTTCATTCATATATCTATTATATATATATATATATATATTTAATATATATGATATATAAATCATTATTTACATTATGAAAGTAATTAAATCATGATATAAGTAATAATAATATTAATAACAACAATTCCAAACACGTAAGATAAATAAAATGATTTTACCCAAAAAGCTGCTTTAACATGGAATTTAAAAAAGAATGGGTAATATAATGTCATAATTGAACCATATATGATATCATAAAAATGAATATGATTCTGTAATAAGTCAATGATATTATTTAAATCATTATATAGGAAGTTTGGATACGTACGAATCATATCGGACCTAAGGTAAGGGATAACTATTCCAATCTCATTCTTATCCGAGATTGATATTCATAAGTATTTACTGGGGTTATTGTTTTCATCTATTCCCATGTTTTGAAAAAATGTTTTCATATATTTTTAAAGTCCTTTTTACCCATTTTTTAAATTTACCACATGTTATGAAAGGAATCTTACTTTTGTTTACCACACGAGGAACTTTTTGACTTTTCCGACAAAAGTACGAGAAGAATGTTATTTTTAACTTATATGGAATGAAAAAAAATTTATGGTTTCATAATGCCTCATTTTCCTGAAGCTTACTCTACAAGATTTTATGACAATTTTCATCAAAATACTTTTTCTTTTAAAATTGCATGGCATTTTGTGAAAAGAAAATGATTTTGAAGAAGAAAGGATATTTTTCTCAAGAATTCATTTCAAGTGTTTTATCAAAACCATTTTTCATCTAAGATGACATTATTTCATATGTGTATGTTTCAAGTATAATGTCTCTATGATTTACATTCTTTCACTTTTATTATGATGAAATATCCATTTGTTTTATATGGATTATATGATGATGAGATGATGTTTATGAAACCCATTTTATTCTTTGGGTTGCGATGAATGTTTTGAGTTTATTTTGTGGCACAAGTGAGAATGATTTCGTTATGAGATGGGTGGGACCTATATCTCCCTCCAATGCATTGGGTAAATATTTATATCTCATGATATAGACATGGCTGGAATGGTAAGTTAATCCGGTTTAGTGATATAGGACTGGAATGAGGAGTGAACTCGATTCAGAAAGGGACTTTGTCCACTAAGATGGTCTTGGAAGCAATGTCTTGGCTACTATGGAAATAATATCATGTGCTTAATGTTTTTCCACAATTATAAGTTTAATTTCAAGCTATTTTATCATGATTGATGTTTCATTATGATCTATGCCTTACGTACTGTCATGTTTTATGTCATTGCTCGAGATTTCGATGTTTAAACATTATGTTCATGTTTTTATGTTCAAATGTATATGGTTTGTTTTATTTTCTCCATGCTTACCCTTACTGATCATTTGAGCTCACCCTTTATATGTTTTATTTTCCCTAGGATATAAAGAAATTTTTTAGGTAAGAAAACAAAAGGGGAAGATCTTTATGGGAGATGTTGAAGATATTTCACCACGATTAGAAGATTATGTTCTGAGTTTCCAAAGATACTAAACTATTACGGTCCTTCGGTGTTTTTTTTGTTATGTATTAAGTATTCTGCAAAAAGTAATTTAATGTCCATGTACGTCAATTTTGGGGTCTCTACATACCTAGTGGAGGTTGGGTCATGATTTCTTGGTAGCTGCAAAATGTTTTGGAAATTGCAACATATCCTCATAGATAGGATTTATATATAATGTTTTTGAGAGATGTAATGAATTGGTTGGCCATTTTTTAGTTGGCCCTTGTGGTTGAGGATGAGGAGACATGTCTATAGTTGTTGGTGATTACCCTTATTCTTTTTTAGTGAGGTAGGGAGGCACAACTAGTATATTCTTTTTGCAAGGTATTAAATGATCAGATGTCCACTAGACACATTCTTAATTTATTTTATGAGTTTGGGGCGTGTATTGGCCTTCTAAGGGTAGATTATGACACTAAACATGATGTGAGATTAGGTTTTAAGGAGGTTCTTTTCCCTTAGTGGTAAAACATAGAGAGGGATGTTCATGCTAAGTATAATAAACTATTTGGATTTTATAGAACATGATTAGGGTTTTTATATTGGCATGGTGTAGTTTTCATCTCACCACTAGCATGACACCATTTGATGCCACATTCAGAAATCCGTATAAGCCACCATTGTATTGTTTGGGGGTAGTAAGAGACATCATTATATTCCTAGAGTTGGTTCTGGTGATGTATTTTTAGGGTACAGTTCATCTAGGGTGGATGGGGACTATCGAGTTATGTCAGAATCTATATCGGGTTAGCAAGGTGGTGTACTGCTAGACCCTATGATCACAATTTGACTGGGTGCTTGGTGTTCTTCTACTAGTCGCAGCTAAGGATACATGTGCATGATTCATTGCATGATTTCAACCTAGTTTGATAAGGATGGTAGGTGTGGATTTTCCTTTTAAGGTAACCAGTGGTAGACAAGTAGTTTCCCCAGGTGCATGTTTGTTAGCATCATAAGAACCCTATAGAGAGCTCACTGGTGTGGGAGACCTAGTTGAGAGCTTAGCTGTTTCCCTTGTGCCAAGGTTTTTTCTTTTAAGGGAAAAAACCCTGAAGGTGGTGAGATTTTAATGACTCTAGTTTTTCCTTATAATACTTTGGAATATTTATAAAAATATTTGTAAATCCATAAGCTGAGTTGGCATAGTATTCTAGGGATCGAAGTGCCTCATTGTGGACATATTAATAATATTAAATACTTTATATCGTGAAAACATAGTTTTTTAGTAAATGTGTTTTAACTCGCAAGTAGAGTTTCAAATCATAAATTTGGGACTGTGGTTGAGTTTAGAATGTAGGGTTTACCCTAGGAATGAAATAAATTTTGTTGTCATCAAATTCTTAATCGAGGACGACTGTTGGCAGATGTGACAATGATATATTAGTTTATTTAGTAAAATAAACTAATATGTCATCCACCCCCTTGGGTTTCATGTATAGAAGGAAAGGAAAGTATTCTTACTTTCAATATGGAAAACTCAAGGAAAAACCAAGGTGAGAAGGTGCCTCCAATCCCCATTTTTTATGTCGGTTGACACCGGATCGAGCTAGAGTAGGTTCTAGACATTGTTTTGGACCCAAAGCTTCAGTGTTTCTCCACGAGGTAGGTGGATTTATGTTATCTACATCTTGATAACTATTTATGAACTATTTATGGTTTTATATACCTATTATGACTTCCAGAGATCCAATTGGGGTTGACCTATTGGTTTTAGGTGAAAATCATGGGTTTCAGGTGGCTCGTAGGGATTTCCAGTTTAGAAATCTCGATCGCATGGCTTGTAGTGCAGGAGCACATGCCCTATGTTCTTCTCATTTGGGGTAGATGAACTTTGGGGACTACACATTTTTTATTGGGGGTATATTCCATGTATTTATCCTGGTACATGAGGTTGAGGAGGTGGACAGAATTTCCATGTCATGAGACAAGGTCGTGTCACCGTACACAACCAAAGGGCATGGGAATGGTTTGAGTTACCTGGGCATGCCCAAGGATATGAGCCTAATCTTGACTAATAGGAACATTCCATATACCAAGGGTATACTACATGTTTGTGGAAATGTATATATAGTCCGTGTGCGGGTGAGGACATGCCCATAGGTTTGGATGAGGTCACATGTCATGTGACAGGGGTTCACATCAAGCAGTCTTCTTTTACACATTGAGTACCAAGAGGGAACATGGACAAGGGTCTGTTTATAGAGACACACTATGTACTATGCGTACATGCCATATAATCTCATTTTAGGTTTCTACCTCATGAATATCTATCTTCCTGACTTATAAGGAGGCTCGTGATTATCCTATCCCTACTGGTTTTCCGCATAGAATTTGGTGGTGGCCACGGTTTTAGCATTATAAATGAAACATTAGGTGATGATGTCAAGGCACTTATTTTTTCATCATGTGGACTAGTATCATTTAATTGGGATCTCTTGGTCTATTATTATGATGGTATAGTGTGTAATTATATCCTTGGTGTGGGATTGTGATCCCCTCTACATGATTTGTTCATATAGAGTTTTTGTATCCCTTCGGGAGGCCATGGAATATTTCTCTATTGTATAGTCTTCCTAAAGAGGGGTTCATTGTATTTTAATTACTATCATACACAGTTTGTAGATCCCCTATCTATAATGTTAGTCCATTATGGTTTGTGACATCATCGTCTACACGATCCCCTACTTTGTGGGTAGTTCTAGTAGGGTTTTCGGTATTTTCGTACATATGATCCCCTACTTAGCGGTTGGTTTTAGTAGGGCTTGTGAAATCATTGACTATAAGATCCCATACATAGAGGTTAAATATGTATTTGTGTTTTTTAGTATCTCATATAAGTCCTGGGAATAATCCACTATATTTGTATCATGGATCCTAGTCTAAGTTGGGTTTACGGTGTCCCCTAATAGTCTTGGGTGTGATCCCTTATCTGAGTGTTATGATCTTTAGAGTTCCAGATTGGGTTCTTGGGGTCCCCTAGTGGTCCTGGGTGTGATCCAAAATCTATGTGATGAGATCATATGTGTTTCTATTAGGGTTAGTTGAGTCCCCCGTCAGGGATGGGTGGGATCCCCTATATGACTGTCGAGCTCTATTGGGTTCCAACATGACTTTGTTCATGGTGAGACCTGACAAGTGTGTTCTCTTTGATGTATTACACATATAATGGTGGGTATGTTCAATCATATTAGAGATAACTAATGATTGAGATATCTCAAAATAGTTCCATAAATGATGGAATGTATCATGTGGTGAGATCTCACAGACAAGCATTACCTTTGATCCTCAAGCAGAATTATGTGGTAGGCTATATGGTTGAGACTATGAGACTAGGAGTATGATATGAGTATATATAGGTTATTACAGGATTAATTGAGGTGATTTATGATAAACATTACATGTGTTTATGAGTTTAAAAGTAATTTATAGCTAAGGATCAGTTGAGATGGAGTTTCTTGTTCTATCTTGCTTGGGTTTCCTCCTCTGGATTTGGGTCAGGCAGACTATGGATTTTCAGTTTCTCCCTTTTATTTTGGGTTTATGGGGAAAATACTAGGTATTCTTATACTCACCCCTACATGAGATCTACCTAACCATTTCATGTCTTATGAAGGCTAAACTCCTTTTAATGGTGTCCTAGGAGGACCCAAAGCAGGAGTATCACATTGAGATAGATAGTCTGAGGGGTGTAATAGTGGTCACATTTGATAATTGTTCCCTCTATATGAGTAGTTTAGACTCTTTTATAGTATTTAGTGGGCTTGAATTTTTTCCCTTTTCATGATTTTAGTAAATTTTTCATACTTTTATTGTGGGGTAGAAGTATGCATGCATTTTTGTATCAGTTTTTTTATTATCTCTTCACTATTACATGGAGATTGATGTGTGCGTGTGCATATAGGTTTCATAGGATAATAAATACCATTTGTATGATATTAATTCTCAGTTATAGTCTCCAACCCCTGGAATAATATATTTAGGATCTGGTTTTTAGTTGTTCTTCCTTCTACTGAACAGGTTATCCCTGATGGGTCAATTTGTTATTAGGCTTAAGACTTCACACCTATATAGACACTCCAAGGGGATATGCTTGGGTTAATTCACATGTTTTCTATAAAAATTTATAAAGTATTTTAACATAAGGTTGTATAATTTAATTATGGTCATGTATAATTTATTAAAAGGAAAGTTGTCATGGAGTAAGATATTCAAAATTTATTTAGTTGTTCACTCTGATTTCCTTAATGATTTTGTTTATTATTGAATAACTTATTTCTTTCACCCTCATAAAAGAAATTTTTTAATATGGATTGATAGAAATCAAACACAAACCTTCTTTATATTCTATAAGATTCACTGGTAATAATAATTGTAAAAAATTATGATTTAGACACCTTCTCTAGTACTCAACTTACCTATAAAACACTTTATAATGTATCATAATCCTCTTATATAATTCATTATCATGAAGGACCATGGGATACATTTGGTTGTGTTCTAGAAATACAATTATCTTATCATACCCACTTTGGAAAATACCGTAAGAGTCTTTATAAATTTTTTACAATGTATGATTTAGAAAAAGGATTTATAACCCTATACTCAGTTACAATAGAGGGTGGACTTTTAGTCTCTTATATATTTACCTTGTTTTATTTTTTATTTTTATAAACACCAACCATTATTTAAAAAATTCAACTCAAACCATATCCTAAAGTACTATAAGACACAAGTTTAAGATGGTGTCTCAAAGATATATATGAAAAATAGAATATTTTTTATAAATTTAAATCTCTATCCACATACATTTTAATCATTATATAATCATTATACGTGGATAAAGGAATTAGAGTAACTTGGAAATTTTTTTAGGAATTATAACAATGTGTGGAATCAACATAGTAGATCATGGGGATTCTGTTTTCCAAATTGGCATTGGAAGGAATGGTGGTTTATATTTTAAAGGTATGAGTTATTTATTTTCAATATAGGAAACATTAATAGATAAATATTAATGAATATTGGGACATTATTAATATTTTTTATTATAGTAAGGAAGTATAAATATATAAGATGAAAAATATTAGATAGTGGATTATGAAGAACTTTGAATGATTGAAATTATCTAAATATAGTGTTTCATGATTTATGATATTGTGTTATTTTATTTAAGGGTTGATAAATTTAAGTATGATTATAATTTTAAAGTCCTTAGTACCATTTTTAGGTTTTATGTGACTGGAGTACTTTTGGGATAAATTTATTAAGTTTTTATAAAAAAATTGGTATATGTAACTATTATGTTCAACTTTGGTTGTAATAAAGCATTTATTTAAGGAAGAATTATTTTATATTTTTTGGATATAATTTTAAAGGTATTGATAACCTTTATATTTAATATGATCTCTAATTTTTAGGTAATTATAGTTAATTAGGATAAAACAGTTATTAAATTTTGGGAACATATGATAGATCATATAAATAACCATGGGTTTGAAATATGATTTGGTGACTAAGTGATTAAATTTATTTTTTAATAAATTTTATTTATTGGGAAAATTATATGATTAAAGTAAATGGAAATATATTTTTCTAATATGAATGTTTATTTAAGGAATAAATGTTGGATTATTTTTTGGAAACATATACGATTTTATTGTGGCTTTATGGTGATTTAGGTTATTTATGGAAAAGTTTACATATTTTTGAGATTATACAATTAGGGAATATATTTTTTTTTATGATTGATTTGGAGATAATTTTTATGTTGATCATGGAATAATACAATATAAAATTATTCGAGTTTTTGGTTTTCTAACTTGGTCGGGAATATTTTGAAGAATTTTAAGGTTAAGTATTTATTTAATGATTTAATTTTAACATTGGGTGTTATTATTGAGACATTGGAGATTAATTTTTTATTTCTTCATATGAAGGTTATTCATATTGTATATTATCTTACCTTGTGCTAACCATTTTGGTTTTTATTAATGTCTAAAGACAAAAAAAATAACTTGTTATCCTTTTATGGATCTTTGATCTATTGGAAGTTTATTTTAGTGCTTTAGTAATTAAAAATTCATTGTGAATATTCATTTCTTGGATTGAGGGATGTGATATAAGTAAAAATTTATTGAACCATAACCAAAGGAAGAAAGTTTTCTTATGAAATGGAAAGAAATCAAGTAAGTATATTTTCTTGTGTTCTCTATATTGATTATTAAAGAATTACTCAAATATATAAAAGGGATATTGAAATAAAAAATTATCCAATTACCTTGATTTATGATGAATTGATGGTCTTATGTATCCCCTACTAATATATAGTGTTTTTGTCATTAACTTTCTCATGACCATGTTCTCTATCACTCTTAAGTATTCCTTGGAAGTTAATTTTCACCTCTATGTCTATATTTTCACTTCTTGGAAATGTATTAATTATTTGGAAACCTCATTATATGTTATTATAGGTGAACTTAATATTTCACTTTTCCTCTTTTCAAAAGTATATTTTTTTTATCCCTTTTATAATTTTGGTTTTTTAAAAAAAATTAAATATTAAAAGCTTTTCCTTTCATGATCGTATATGTTATCTTCCACTCCATGGAATTGAATTTTTTAAACAAACCACTTTTATCATAAATGAGTTAAAATTGCATGAATAGAATTTCTTATATAATAGTTATAGTGTAACACCCTAAAAAATTTGTTTAAGAGAATACTATGATCAATAACATTCTTAACATGCAACATTGAGCCTTAATATTTAAATGTGATTGTTATAAACTATGTTTTAAATTGCTAGGTATTAATAGTAATAACAAAATTATGAAAAAATGTATAAAGATTTTATATTTACTTATTAATGTATAATAAATAATTAATTAATTTTCAATAAATTAATTTTGTGCTTCAAAAATATGTTTTCATCAAAAAAAATTTTAATGAATTTTCTATGTGTACATTATAATTAATTTATACAATTTTTAGGAATTTTATTTGAGGAATTTAATATAATTTTCTAAATAATCATGTCAAAATTATCTTAAAAGTTTTTTGATATTTTTTAAAAGATTTATTTTTTAGTGAATAGTGAGAAATACCAATTTTTATAAAAATGTCATTTCTTTTCATTAAATCAAGTAATTGAAAAGCACCATTATATTTTGAATTTAAAATTAAAATAAAATAAGTTGAATTTAATTATATATAATTTAATTAATTACATAACAATTGTCATTATACTTGATTATTGGTATAAGTTTATTTTTAGGCTTAAAAACACATTTTTCTAAAAGTTGTTTTTCATTGAATTTTAAAAATTTATATTAAAATCAATTTATTCCACTTCTATAAATTGAGTCTTAATATATGTATTACATATTTGGAATAATTAAGTTTAAATATGGTAAATATTTTCATCTAATTTTTTTCATTAGAAATAGTAACCATAATGAATATTTATCACCTCAATAAGGTAAAACGAGTAAAAAAATTAAAACTATGGGATAAGACTTTAAAATATCCATAAAATTTTTATTTATTTTATTAGATAAGTTTTTTTTACTATAAAAATCTATATTTTTAAATTTATAAATTTCTTGACAGTTTCATTTGATAATAACATATATATTATTGTAAGTATAGAATAAATTAAAAATGTCACTCTATTGCTTTTAATATTTGTAATACTTTATAATAGGGATAAAAACAAGTTATGTTTTGTTTTAAAGTGTTATTTGAGATATGATTGAATTTTTTTCATCATGGTAATTTATTTTTAATTTTTATTGATGTAATAATTACCTTAAATGTTTACAAAATGCCAACCCAATGCTTGTTCAGAATATAGAAACATCAAGTAAATGATTTTTAAAAACATTAAATGTAAAACAATTTGGATTAATTATTGTGTTACAATAATTTTTTAGATAAATATAACATATTATTGATGTATAACAAATATTTTCTCTAAGTTTGTTACTATCTTGATGTCATTAAATTAAAACTATGTAAATTGTCCCTAGAATGAATGTAATGGAATATTTTGTTAAAAAATATTTTATTTAATTATTTAAAATTAAAAACAAAATCGATTTGAATGTTATATAGTCTATTATAATTTACATTTTACACTTATGGGTCACTTTTCCATTTATAGTAACTTTCTTGACATCTATAGTGTAAAAATAAATGATATCATGGTAATCATCCAAAAGGTTAACTAAGTTTAAAAATAAAGGAATATGGTGAAAACACCACCTAAACCCGTCTAAACTTTTATGAGATTATTTTGAATCTTAATCATACTATATTTGAAAAATGTCAATTTTTTTCTTGAAAATGAAAACTAATTTATATTAATTTAATAATTTATGTATTTCAAAGGGTTTTTCTCCTTTCACATATAAAATTGAACCTCCTCCCCATGTATTAGAGTTTTTGGTCTCACCAAAAACCCAAACCTAGAAGGCTTAATGTGTAATCCAAAGGGTTTATTTAAGGATAAGTTATAAGTCCTAACCAACCTATTTCATGTTTATTTCTTCTTATACATCTTTTAAATATTATTTATCCACGATGAAATAATAAAATTATTATCTTACATATACTTAAATTTTATTATATTACAACCCTTTTTAATATTCTTTTTTATCCCATGGGAATTGAAAAGTTCACTCATGTGTACATTTGGATTACTACCCCCAAAAATTGGTGTGTTTTGTTTTTCATCACCACCTAATAAAGATGGTTATTATGATGGATTTAATTAATATATATGATATTAATTATATAATTCTAATTCTATAAAGATAATACATTTTATATTTTATTATCGTTTCATCATTTTAAAAATGATAACGACATTCTTGTATACGTGTGGACTACCACCTCCGTGAAGCGATGTGATTTTTTTCATGTACACCATTCATGGATGGTTATAAAATTTTATTTAACATAAAAAAATGATAATTATTTCATGATTAATATATTTTAGATGATTTAATAATGACCTCGGTGACCATAGTCAACCTACCCAATCCATTTCTGATTTATAATGTGAATGCTCTCAAAACATCTGATGTTAACTTAATCGAATAATTAATTATGTATAACAAGGATATAAGTTAAATAAAATGAATAAAAAAATTGAAAAATATTATTAATTAATTAAATAATTAACATTATTTTAATATTCAGGTAGATAAAGAACGTATTTGACAATTCAAACTCAAGGTAAGGGACTTTACCTTAAAACTTCATTTTAAATAATTTGAAATTTTAATTTCTAAATCTTTTTACTCTAAGTAAATATTATTAAAATAATTTTATGGATAATTTTATATTGACATAAATAAATTATAAATGAAATTTTATGTCTCTTTTCACTTTATTTCAAAGGTTTTCAAAAGAACTATTTTCAGATATTTTATACGGTATGTTTTCACTTTATTTACAAAAGGAAAAAAAGAATGTTCTATTTTAACGTATTCGATGTTGATGGATTTACCCTAAAACGTCATTTTATGTTTGGATTACTTTATAATATTATATTTTTTATTCAAATAAAAACATTCCTTCTCTTTATTCTGGGAATTTTTATTTTTGAAAATTAGGTTTTAAAGGAAAAGTATATATAAATATCTGAAAATGATTTTCTTATGGTATAAAAAGTATATTTTTATGATTTTCATTATGGAAATAAAATATTTTATGTGATTTATTTATGTTATGGTTCTTATAAATTTTTTATGATGATGTTTTATCTTGATATATCTCTTCAATGCATTCGGTAATGATTCTATTCTTTGGAGAATTATGTTGCAATTAATTGAGTAGGTTACCCGATTTGTAAGGGTTCCTGTAAGGGTTATATGAAAATGTTATCCCAAGGAACCTACATGAATTTTATATGATTTATAATGATTATTCATGGAAATATTTTTATTTCATAAGGTAATTTAATTATATTTTGTTTAATATAAATATTATGCACTTTAAGAATAAAAATGTTTGTTTTTAAGAAATTTATTCATGGGTTATCATGTTTTTTTAAGAAACCCTCATGATTATGATTTTGACTTTATTTTTTCTTATAAAATCTTATTTGAAAAACTTTTAGAACTAAATATGATTTCACGAGTAAGTAAATGATTATTTGAGATAAAATTTTATTATGTTAAAGGTAAACTCTCTTATATGATCTCATGGTTTTCAAATGGGATAAAAGATTTATTTTCACCATTTCATAAGTCACTTATTGAGATTATTGTTCTAATAAAACATTTTAAAATGTTTTTAATAGGGTTTAAGGATGAGTAGGTACTAATAAAAAATCAATTTTAAAGTCATAAATGTTTTTTATAAAAATAAAATGAGTTTTATTTTAAAAATTTTATATTGTTAGAAAAATGGACACTTGGATGGATTTTACACTTTGTAATATATAGTTATTTTATATAAGAGTTATGAAATAATTATTTAAGACTCTAAACTATAAATATCCTTGAAATGTAATAAATTAAATTCTTATCTGAAAACTCAAAATCATGTAATGTTTTAAGGTTGAGTCCTTATATATAGATCCCCATACCTGTTGACATTGATGTAAACAAGTGAAGCATCAAGAAATGGAAACATATAACAATGAATTGGAACCTATTATACCATATATTAAAAGTATCATAAATATTAAAAGGAAGAATAATTTTTATTTAAGATGTGGGTGTTGACATACCTACCAGGTAGTTAATTTTTGATGCCTTTAATTCAAACAATATGTGTGAGGTTAGCCTCAAACTATTCCATTATTCTTACAAAAAGGTCTATTAAAGTATTTTTGTGTTTTTTTATTGATAAATTTGACATATATTATTCTAAAAATGTTTAAAGAGTTATAAAGAATCGACACCATGGATATTGGGGGTGATTAGAAGAAGTTATGAAGATTTCTTCTATAGGAAAAAGATAAAACTGCAACACTATATTCCATTTCATAACATGTCTTACTTAGGAGTAAAAAAAGGAAATGTAAGTGTAAACCTCACTAAAAATTCCTTCATTAGTATAAAATTAAAACCTTTTGGATATAGAATTTTTATTTAACACTATAATTTGATTTCAAAAAGAATTTTTTTTATCATGAAGGATGAGGCCATGTCATAGTTTTAAAATCTAAGATTAACTTTCTCTGAGAATTTTGACCATAGGTAATAATCATTCCATAATTAAGGCCAATTTAAAAAAATTATGTTTCACTATTTAAATCTAGAGTCAGTTCAAATTGTAAATTTAATTCTTACACTGTAATTTTTTTTTCTACAATGTGATGATAAAACTATAAATTACCTATATTATTCAAGAATAATGAATTTAATCATAAAGGGAGGGTTTTTTTATAGATCATTTATTAAACAAGGTTTCATATTATTTCACCATTTTGTAGTTGTAAGAGTATGATCCATGAATATTAGAGGTGAAAGACATTACACCAAAAATGAAGTTAATCACTTTTTATTGATACCTAAATTAATAGAAGACTAATTTTGAGTATTCATGTGTAGGAATGAATTACTTCATGATGATAATGATCACTAAAAATAAAATATTTTCATACATTTTATCTTTATATTTTAATGATTTAAATCCCACCATTTTGTTATTTTATGAGTAATTATCATATATTTAGATTATAGGAGTGTTTTTCGTTTAATTTTGAAAATGGATTAATTATTGACTTGTAATTGTTTTATCTATGTTTTTAATTCTTAGAATAAAACCTAAATTTAATCTTTAGTGTTGTTTTTGACTATTTAAGGAAGTTAGAAGTTATTTTAAATTAATTAAAATGATCATATTATTTAAAATGAGAATTGTAGGATTATTGTAGTAGGAGTCTAAAATTTTGAAAAGGAAATTCGACGTAGGTGTCATTACAGACCTGCATAGGTGTCATTATTAGCACCTATATATAGAAAATTAGAAAATTAGATGATTGTAAATTTCAATCCAGTTGGGTGTAAATTTGAATATTCCCAACATAGTTGTGATGTTCTTTAACATATATTTCATTTTCCAAGGCTAGGTGTCATATGATGGGCATATATGTGATTTTGTTGGGTGTATGCGTCATTTGATCTCAACATAGGTGTCATTCTACACCTGAACACATGTGAATCTTCTAGTATAGGTGTTATTCATGCTTTTGAAAAAATCAACCAAGGGATGATTACAAGAATATTTTGGGGTGTATTCATCTGGTATTCAAGATGAGGTTTTGGGTTTCCATGTCAATATGAATGCAAGAAATGGGAGTTAACCACAAGTATCACTATGTGTATATTATTTTGATCAAAATTAAGAAGGAAACATGCAAAATAATTTGTTTAATTTTAGGAAGATAGGATCGCGGTTGAGAAAGAAAACCTAATAATTGAGGAAAATTTCTAAAATTTAAAAGGGAGAAGATCTCAAAGGTTTTTCCAAAGAAAAATAGGAGGAAATTTTGGGTCTATAAAATAAGGAAGTGGAATAATGAATAGAAATTGGATTATACATAATAGAGGCTAGATATTTTAGGTTTTTTGGAGTTTTGTCGCTACTGTTATTTTATTTTCTATTTTATTATCCTTTCAATGACTTATATTTCAAAATATTCTAAGTTACCCTTCGAATGGAGGGGTAACATTGAGTGATTGGGGAATGGGAGATTATACCTTGTAATTATTGAGTCCGCATGCTTTAAGGAATAAAAATTCTTTCACGTTGATTGATTTCGATTCTCAATGAATTTTTAATCCTTTTTATGAAATCATGTTTAATTTTTTGGACTTTTTTGTTGGTAATTTATTATGTGTATTGTTTTCAATATAAATTCACATATAGAACACTTTATCAAAGGAACATATTTTATTGAGTGGTGAGTCTCTAACAATTTTTAGCATATTTATGAGAGTAGTGAGTTACTCATGAATTTCCTAAGACCACCAACACCCAATTGGGTATTACCTTGGTAGTATATGACTATTTTACTAACTTTTAAAACACACAATAAGGGAGGTATATTAAAAATTAATCAATGTTAGATTAAACTGCATTATAAATTTAATACTAGGGTGTGTGGTGAATCAATTGAGGAACCTTTCACTTATCAACTATATTAGAGAGAAGTAAAACTATTTCAAGGACCATGACAGCATTGTAAGTGGAAATGTTACACCAAAACAATAACCTTTTTCTTCATATTCCCTCAAAATATTTTCTTCAATGTTTGATTTTTCTTTCAAATTCATAAAATCAAAAATAAAACCCCTTTTATTTAACTCATTAACAAGTAAAAAATGATTTTTATTCCCTATTATCTAGAAGAAAACCTTGGGTTACCACTATAAATAAATTTTATCCTAGGAATAAATTACTTTTACCACACCCCATGATTGGTGTGTGTCAAAAATTGGCATCATTATTGTGGATCCAAGTGGTTTTTTACTTGATATTTATTTTTCATGTTTTAAATATTTTATTTATTTCAAAATAAATTAAAAAATAAAAAAATAAAAAATATATGTAACTCTCCCTCACCATGGAGGGTAGTATTTGTTTATATAATAGACATATTAGGGGATATAAAATCCAAATTTTCTCATATAGGGAGTTCAAATAGATCACCTATGACCTTAAAGAGTCCCTTGAGAACCTAGTATTAGAGGAATTGGATTGAGATTTAAATGCGCTCTAGGAGTACTTCCTAGAGTTTCATTAAGAATAATTTGAGACAAAAAAAGAGTCACCCTTGATCATTATCAATTTTTCTAATGAAATTAGAGAGGATGGTGCCTTACTTTAAGTCATCCATAGGCCAACCACCTCAAGAACCCAATTGGGGCCTTTCATGAAAAGCTATAGGATAATTCTAAATAAAATTTTCCTCCCAATGTATATATGGGAGATCAATAATGTTTGAATTAATTTTGGAGATAATATGTAAATATTGACATGAAACATTATTAAACAATCCTAAAATAAGATAAAATGACACCACCCTACCTTTCTCTAGCCTTGGAAAAATAAAACACCCAAGTGGTGGAATTTAAAGAAAAGATGGTGGATCCTGACTATGTATCTCAATCCATGATAGCTCTACTCTAAGTGGAACTTTTCAATGAAGAAGAAATTGAAGGTTGACCAAATTAGTGAGTCAATCCTTTCTTTCACTCAATTACATTTAATTTTGTTGAGACTCAGTTGAGAATTAACTCTCATAGTTTATATTTTTAAAATTCATCCAACACTTGGTTTACCTTATATGATAATGATGAAAATGAAAATACACTTAATGGGGAATATAATGTCCCCTGATCCATCATTATCTCACATGGCCAAAAAGGATTGGTTATGAGACATCAATAACACCTTCACATATTCTAGAGGCTTTAAACTAGAAGTGGGTGTGATAAGTATAGTGGAGACACTATAACCCTAGATACATAGTTACAACATAGTGGAAATAAAAAAAACTAATAATAAAGAATAAATATCAGAGTGTGAAAACAATGGAAACAACACCAAACAAAGTAATATCAATAATAAAATCCAACTGAATAACTCAATAAATAATAAATTGATAATGTAATTATGTTCTAGAATTTAACTAAATATCATGATATAAGTAATAAAAAATATAATACTAGAGGACTCAAAAAAAGACACAAAAGAACCCGGTCTCAAACCCCATGTCGGCCAATCTCCAAACTCCATCACATCAGGCAAGAAAACACTCAACAATAAGGTACCTTGACCTTATAAAAAACTGCATCTATATAATCTTCTTGGGTGCCTAACGGAGGCCTGAATAGGGTGTGATTATAACTTAGTAGGTCTACACCATTGTGCCTAAATATTATCAGTATGATAATCAGTGTATTAATTAATTAAATAAATGGGTGAATAAATTAATTTAAAAATTAAATTAATACCACATCAACATATTTCAGCACCGTGTTATAATGTCTCTAATCATGTCTCACAACCATTCCAACCAGAACCATATAACCATAGTAAAACATAACCTACCTTGGCAGAATGTTGGAATGTCTCTAATCATGTCTCACAACCTTTCCAACCATAACCTTATAACCAAGTTATAAACTGCAAAATTTTGGGTCAAAACCACTATATAATCATTTCAGCAATCAATTAGGGTTAAATCCAATATATAATAATTTAATAATTTATGTGGTCCTAGCACAGTATATAAGAATTTTGGTATATCTCACTGGGAAAATCCCTCTATAAAATAATTACAACATGTCTCAGGGCATTTCCTAATATATAATCATTTTAGTATGTGTCACTTTTCATAGCCCACTATATAAGAAATTTAGTATTTATTAACTGGTCCAATGCCCATATAAGCATTGAAACATTTATCACAACATGTGTCATAATAACATAAATATCACAATATCACATTATCAGGCTTAGTGGTTAATTATGAAAATTACCATTTATTGTTCAATTACCAATTTCATTTATCGATTAGTCATAACTAATAACATGCCATTAGAATAAGAAGGATGGATCCTTTATCTCCTGGCCTTCAATCCCACATGGTTTTTCCATTCCCCCAAGGGTTTTTGATCTCTTCTAGCCATCAAGACTCTCACTCGATTTCTCTTCTTCCAACATCAGTTTATTCCAAGCTCTCTCCCCTTCTGTGGATACCTTTTGGTCGGGTGTGTCCTCATTTCTCTTATATCATTATGATTATAGATTTTTATTGTTTGGTGGTGCTTTCTTATCTACTCTCTCAGATCTATCCAAATATGATTCCTTGGATAGGATTCAATGGCTATGGTATGGTTACTCCTCATCCAGTGATCTCGTAGGCAGCGTGGTGGCCTGAATATTAGGTGGTTATTTTTCAGGATTCTTCTTCCCTAGTTCACTTCAAATCTGGGAATCCCTTGTCATTTCAATGCTAATGTGTGTGTATCTATTCATGTAGTAGCAGTCTGATATGAAGGTGGTGGCTGTCTTGATGGGAGACATTCATCCAGCATCACTCTCGAGCGGTGAATATTGGAGACCAGGTGTTGACTGGGTCTTCTTCTTATGGTGGTATCTAGATATCATTTATGTGATTACTGGGTAAAACATTGTTATTTTGGGTGCCTCTATAGAATTATTTCATGGACAACCTTGGTTGGTCCATAGAATTTCTATTTTTATTGGTGGTTTGGCTTTGGTTGACAGATAATGATGTAGATTGAAGATGATTTGTGTGAGGTATGGACATTTCTTGAGACTTGTTTGCCTATTTTTTAATGTTGTTTTTGAATCTATTTGGTTGATGGGTATAATATGTCGCCATGGGTATTTGATTTTCTTTTATCACATTTGGATGGAAGTGTAGATTCTTGCTTATACTGATAGGTGGGAAGACTTGAAAGAGTGATGGGTGTGTTGACACCCATAATCTAGCCATATGTCCTTCTTATTGGATGGATGAGTGTCTTTAATTGATTTTTTAAAGTGATTTTGGTCTATAGTTGTGTTGCATCAAGTTTACTTATTATGATATCTTTACAAGCATTGTCAGGTGAGTGGATTGAAAAAGATATAGATGTGCTAGAATTTATCTTTTGGTCCACCCTCTATATTTAAATGTTCATGGGAGGGTTTCTTTGCCTCATTGTGCTGCTAGAATGGTGTAACTTATTAATAGGGGGAGACACTTTCTCTATGAATAATTTCACTTGTGCATTATCTTTTAGGGGGGTGATGAAACTTTTTCCCTTACTTATATTTACAGTTTATTTTCTTTTGATCACTTTGTTTTTTCATCCCTTAAGTTCTGGAATTTTTATGGCATTGTTTCCATTGTGTTTGTTATGTGTTTCTTATTTTCCCATTCTTCAAAAGAGAATTTTTTATTTATTTTAATAAAAAGGTCCTTTCCCTATTCTTGCCTTAAAAAACATGTCAGTTATCTCAATAAAAAATTCAATACAAGGTGAATTTATACCAAGAAATCACCCAAAATCCATTTTATTCTAAACACACTTTAAAAAAATAATCAATTAAATTATTCAAATGTTATCTCACCCAAAAAGTAGTAACATGATAAGTTAATAAACAATTGGATCCAAAGTGACTCTGAGGAATAATTTAATTCATAATTTAGTCAAAATATGTGCATGTATGATGGTGAAATTGAAATATTGAATACACTCGACAATTATCAAATCATATGGTTAAGGTTTAGGCCCCCTACCTTTAACTGACTGTAATGAACCAAATCTAGAGCCACTCAACTGGTGCCCCATACCCAGTTATCCACATGACCTTAAGCGTGTTTCCCCAGATGCAAGAGGATGCTGACTAGTAGCGAGGTCCTTGGTGAGTCGTTGGGGAAACTATGCCCTCATTTGATAAGGTATACAAAGAAAAGAAAATAAAAGTCAATTGCGGAAGCAGTAAAAAGCATAAAATAACTGAAACTAAACAACGGAAGCAATGTAAAATATAATAATGATGGAAATGATGCAATAGGTACAAGTATCTAAGGAAAGCATCAACACAACAATGTGCTGAAATACAACTGAGAACAAAGTACTAAAAGTAAACAGCAACTCCAGCAGCATCGCAAGCATAGGCTCAGTCCTATGCTCTCCAGCTCCAACCAGAAATCATGTAACTGAAGTAGAAGGGACAAAATCCATATCCACACCTGCAACCATATAACCTGTTTGGCCCAAAAATTAGGACCCAAACAGGGTGTGAGACTAATCCCAGTAAGCAATCACCACAAGATATGTGCCCTACTATCAGTGAGTAATATAGAAAAATTAAATGAATAAATGAAACATAGAAACAGGAGTAAACTAAGTAAATAATCCTATAAATATCCATTCAAATTCATTTATTAATTAAATTCAGTCATTTAATTATCACCCACGGAATCTAGCAAGATATCTATATTCCTAAAGCATAACAAGTAACACAACAGGTATCTCAGCAGACTACCTAAACTACAAGAAATACAAAACACAAGCTTGTTCATTGGCATGGTGGACACGTCACAACCAACCAAAAAAAATTCACACTGACTCTCTAGGTGGCTCATACTGGAAGACCCTTATAGTCAAGTAATCATACAAAGGCACAGACACTCTGGGAATCACTCACTGTCAATTCCCCTATGGTCTTGCAATGATAGGTATAGTCTCTCTGAGGAAGCACTTACATCTAATTCCCCCTATAGTCTCGATACATAACTAAGGACACTCTGAGGAAGCACAGAGTCCAATTCCTATAGTTCCAACGAATGATACTAATTTATAAAATCCTATCTAGGGAATCCCTTAATCGTCAATTCCCTCTTTAGTCTATCGCACCAGGTTCACACAGCCCTGAGCAGTCTAGTCGTGTGTAATAGACTATCAGCAGCACTAAGTAAGTTCAACAACTACTTCGATAATAGCTACAATTCATTAAAATCATATAAACAGCAGGCAATACATGAATTCAATTATATCAAGGAAGGCAATCAATGCAACAAGGTCTACCTCACAGGCAACCTAAGACAAACGGTGATAAATAGCCAAAACAAGGAAAACACCCTTGGGGTGATCCTCAAACATGCTAACAAGCAATTATTAATCATATAATAACCTTAAGAATACAAGAAATCTAAGGCAGACAATAATACATGTTCAAAACCCTAACTCGAGATACCTGATACATGTGAATCTGACACTTTTTGTACAAAAACTCAAAGACATTCAACGTAGGGAAACAAACCACCTACCTCGATCCTAGGAGATCGATATACTTGAAACATGGCCCGTGAATCATCCTATAATGGAGAATATCTGCAAAAATTTCTAAAACATTCAACCTTAGATAACACTCAAAAGATAAAGAATCAGAAAACATGGCCAAGGAAGAACCAAGAACTCACTGCCGCAATTCTATTTCAACCGACGGTGTTCAATTCAGATAACTGGTGATGGATCAGTGGCTCGGAGAATATTCGGCCTCCTTTGAGGCTCTGAATGTAATTAGGTGAAAAAGAAGACGGAAATAGGGATTAGGCGTGACCCCGGTCCGTTTTATGAAATAAAAAGAAAAGTACATGATTTGTACTTCTTGAGTACACGGCGTATACTCTCCGTTTCCGTACACCGCATTAAGCAGCCTCCACATCACCCCTATACACCATGTGTGTGGCCCGGACACGGACAACACACGACCTCACGTAGGATCAAAGTACATAGCGTGTACTTATAAAGTACACGGCCTGTACTTGTAAAATTTCCAGATTTTCCTCTTTTCCTCAAAAACCACCATAAAATGAAAAACATACATTAAATGAAGATCCAAGTTCTTACAAACTTCCCCCCTTAAAGAAATTCATCCTCGAATTTCCCTAACAAGGTGGTGAAGAAGAAACCTCGAACAACTCTAGCCACTATGATCGAATATCGACATCCCTCTCCCCAAGTCTCGTCCTGTACATGGCCGTGCTGCCCTAGAACCCATACCAAAGGAACAAATCGGCCACGGAGTACCTTTGCACTATGATAAAAAATCCTGATAGGATGCTCTTTGAACTATGCATCCTGCTCCAGCTCAACCTCCTCAGGTTGAAATACATTAGACGGGTCTGAGAAAAAGCGTTGAAGCTGAGAAACATGAAAGACTTCATGCATATCCTGGTACCTCTGAGGTAACTGCAACCTATAAGAAACCATCCCGAATCTTTCTAGAACCTCAAGTGGCCCGACGTATCTTGGTGAAAGCTTACCCTATCTCCTGATCCTCTTGTGTCCCAACCTCGGGGTAACACGTAGGAAAACCTGATCTCAGACCTTGAACTCCAAAGGTTGTCTCCACTGATTAGCATAATATTTCTTCCAAGACTGTGCGGTATCCATCCTTTTTCGAATCAACTCCACCTGTTCTGTGGTCTCCTGAACAAGACGAGGTCCCAGCATAACTACCTCTCCTTCCTCCAGCCAACACAAGGGTGATCAGTACGACCTACCATACAATGCCTCATAAGGTGTCATCTGAATAGTTGCTTGAAAACTATTATTGTAGGTGAAATCCACAAGAGGTATATGTTTCTCCCAAGAACCTCCAAAATCAAGGATTCATGCTCGTAGCATGTCCTCTAGCACCTGTATCGTGCGCTCTGACTAGCCATCTATCTGGGGATGGTAAGTTGTACTCAGAAGTACCTGTGTACCCAAAGCCCTCTGTAGAACTTTCTAGAAATGTGACGTAAAGTGGGCATACCTATCTGAAATTATAGTACTCGGAATCCCATAAAAGCGTACAATCTCACAGATGTACAACCATCCAAGCTCATTGACACCGAATTTCTCCTTAATCGGCAATAAGTGAGTAACCTTCGTGATCCTGTCAATGAAAACCCATATTGTGTCATTCCCTCGAGGCGATCTCGGTAACCCTGTCACGAAGTCTATAGCGGCATCATTCCACTTCCACTCGGGAATAGGTAGCTACTGTAAAATCCCTTCTGGTCGATGGTGTTATGCCTTCACCTGATGACAAGTGGAACATCTCATGAAAAAACCAGCAACATCTCTCTTCATACCTAGCCACCAATACTGACGGTGTAGATCATGATACATCTTGGTGATGCCAGGATGAACTGCCCAAACTGAGGAATGAAAGTCTCACATCAGCTGCTCTCATATATCTGTCGGCACCCATACACGTCCCTAGAAACACAAGATCTCATCCTCGCCTACGATTCATCTAGGAAAAGGGTCCTCTCCTGAAACGCTTTACCATAGAACTAGGCCTTCATAATATGATATATGCCTCATTGGAACTCTGTAAAGAAGGGTAGATGTAATAGCTATAGAAGAAATGAATTCCTAACCCCGTGTATTGTGAACCTTCAAATGCATTTCAGAGAACAGAGCCATAAGCTTCCACTCGCTGGTGGCCTCCTGAACTGCCTGTATCTGTGTCCTCCTGCTCAGTGCGTCTACCACAACATTTCCTTTCCCAGTCGTATAAGCAATCTTGAAATTGAAAGAATGTAGGTACTCAACCCACCTTCGATTTCTCAGATTTAAGTCATGCTATGTGAAGATATACTTGAGGCTCTTTTGGTTAGTATATACAACAAAGTGCTCTCCTAGAAGATAATTTCTCCAAAAATGCAAAGAATGAAGAACTGCAACCAACTACAGGTCATGCGTAGGATAGTTCCTCTCATGTGGCCTCAACTGCCGAGATCCATACGCAACAACATGATCCTCCTGCATAAGAACTACTCCAAGCCCAATGCGAGATTCATCACATAAAACTTTATAACTCTTGCCTGGCTCCAGAAAAAATAGAATTGGTGATGAAGTCAATCTCCCTTTTAGCTCCAGAAAGGTTGTATCGCAGGCTTCTGACCAAACATACTTCACCCATTCTTAGTCAAGCTCATCAGCGGCACTGATAAGCATAAGAGGTCATGTATAAACCACCTGTAGTAACCAGCCAGCCCTAAGAAATTTCATACCTCAAAGACATTCTTCAATTTCTCCCAGGTAACTACTACTCTCACCTTCTCTGGGTCTGCTGATACTCTTGTCTCTGAGATGACATGACCCAGGAAGTTAATCTCGTCCATCCAAAAGTGTCACTTTGAGTTCTTATCATATAACTGATGCTCCCTCAGTGTAATCAAAACGATCTCAAGATGGGTATCATGGTCGTGTCGAGTGTGAGAGTACACCAATATGTCGTCCACAAAAACCACCACAATAGAATCCAAGTAAGGATGGAAAACTCTGTTCATCAGCGCCTTGAACACTACTGGTGCGTTCGTGAGACCAAACGGCATAACCAAATACTCGTACAGACCATACCTTCTCCAGAAGGCTATAAGAGTTATATCATATGGTTTGACATGCAACTGATGGTAGCCGGATCTCAAGTTGATCTTTGAGAACACTCTGGATCCTCGAAGATGATCAAAGAGATCATCTATCCGTGGCAATGGATATCAGTTCTTAACCGTCAATTGGTTCAACTTCTGATAATACACACAAATCCTAAGGGTGTCATCTACCTTCTTTACAAACAGAATAGGAAAACCCCAAGGAGAAGTATTGGGTCAGATGAAACCCCTTGCCTGCAACTCCTCAAACTGATTCTTGAGCTCCTGCGACTTAGGTGTATCCATCCTATAAGAAGTAATAGACACTGGTGTCGCTCCTGGCACAAGCTCAATAGAAAATTCTACCTCTCACTCTAGAGGAAAACCTGAAAAGTCTTCTGGAAAGACATCTGGAAAGAGATTAAAAACTAGAGGAAAATCTATCTGAGAAGTCCCCTGGTTATCCAAATATAAGCTAGTAATCTGGTCCGTAACACCGCTCAACCCATGATGCTCTGGTCCAGCTCTACTCGCCTGGACATCCCATTCACCCTTGTGAAGAAAAGATCCACCCTATGGTGATGTAATGCTCACCCTACGGCGATAGCAATTGACAAAGGCCTGGAAGGGAACTAACCAGTCCATCCTGAGAATGACATCATAGCCTATCATTTCCAAAACATAGAGACTCCATGAAAAACGACACCCACCAACCTCAAGGGGGAAGTCTAAGCACTGAAGCACGCTAGCAGTTATAATTCCCAAGGGAGTGTCTAGCATCATCTTATCCTCAGAAGTAAAAATAGTAAGTATAATAATTTTCACAGTATGCACAGAAATAAAGCTATGATAATATCCTGTATCGAAAAGTGTAGAGGATGAAACTGAGGCTACTAAAATTGTACCTCGAACTATGGAAGTTCCAGGATCCTACTCCTGATAAACCTGCTATACCACAAAAGTCTAGCATGCACTGCGGCCCTGTGTAGCAGCCTGAGATCCATGAGCTAACCCTCCCTGAGCTTGACCACTGTATCCACAGCCTCTACCCTGGCCTGAAAGACCTGAAGAACTCCAACCCCCAGTCTGCTGCGGAACTGGTAATCCTACTCCTGTACGTGGAGTCAAAACTGATCCTCCTTCACTAGCCGCTGGAAGAAGAACCTCGTAGAAACGCTGCAGATGACCCATCATATCACATGATCGGCACTCCACTGGGTCTCTCTGGAACTAAGGATTCTTATGCCCCTTTTTCCACACTGATATCACACCACTTGGTTTCCAGAAGGAAGATCTCATCTACCAGAAGGAATGTCTCGCTTCCTCGAGTCACCTTGTGTAGACTCTCGGTGGCACTTTTTGCCGTCTACCTGAAAAGATTCAGCCCTGGAAGCTGAACCGCCCTGGTCCACAGTTCCAGTCTCCCTCAGGTTTCTCTCCATGATAAGCACCTGTTTGACTATTATAGTAATAGAAGTCAACTAGAAGACGTTCACCTGCGATATGATTTCCGGTCTGAGGCCTTCCTAAAACTTCCTTTCTAAAAACAGATCGTCATTCCCCAGAACATGAGTGAAACTTCATAACTCTGTGAAGCGAGAGGAATACTCCATAACTGTGAGAGTAACCTTCTGCAGGTTCATGAACTCTCTAGCTCTATCAGCCCTCAGCGTCGCCAGGTTGAAGTAGTCATAGAACGTATGTTGAAACTCATCCCAAGCCATAACTTGTTGGCGCTCTGCCTGTGAAACCACATCCCACCACCTCTTGGTGGAATCTTGCTGCATATAAGTCGTTATGTTCACTCTCCTCTATGGAGGCATCTCCAGGTGCTCGAAGATGGATAGCATAGCTTCTATCCATGACTCTGTAGCCTACGGTCCTTCATCCCCTGTGAATGTGGGAGGATGCTGCTGTTGAAAACCCCATGTCATCTCTGCCATAGACGGGAAGGATACTAAGATCCCTAGAAGGTCTGCATGAATCTCATGAAGCCTTCTCTGAACTGAGCATCGGCACCAGTGTCTGGAATCACTACAGGTGCCATGTTCGGAATGATAGGCGGAACTACAGGTAGTCCCTGATCTGTCGTATCAGGCGTACGGTCAATACCCGGTTCTTGACGTGAAATGGGAGGACTTCTTGGTGCCATAGCTCTAAAAAGTAAAAAGCACGCCTTCTTTAATGACGAACATAGTTGCAACAAAAGAGAGTAAAACAGAATAGGGGGGAAAACATTAAAATTCTAGAAATGAAACATGACTACATGGCATGTTAGTCACACTACATGGCGTGTTTTCTAGAAATTTTACCCTGGGTGTGTACCTTGGCCATACAAGGCAGTGTAAACCACCCAGATACATGGAGTATTCCCAAACTACACGGCATGTACTAACCCTTTTTCTCCCTGACTGATCACTCCTACACAGCTAGGAACACGGTCTCTCCTAGCAGGAAACTACATGGCATGTTTGTCCACTACACGACGTGTCCTTAATATTTTCCCCCTGTCCGTGTCATTAGTCACAAAAACTGGTACACAGACCACTACTACACGGCATGTCAACATGGTACACGGTTTTTTTTCCTGTGGATTTTCCCAACCCTTGTATTCAGCTACATGGTGTGGTCACACTGCTCCCCTATGACAAAACTACACGACGTGTTCAAAGGAGACACGGCGTGTACTAGACATGCCTTAGCTGGCCCGTGTTGTTAGCGACACGGCCTGACACACGGCCAACCCTACACGGCGTGTTCCAAACGGGCACGGTGTGTACTTGAAGGAAACCCTCGGCACGTGTTGTTTGCGACACAGCCTGAAACACGGCCGACCCTACACGGCGTGTTCCAGAAAGACACGACATGTACTTGAAGGAAACCCACGGCCCATGTTGTTCGTGACAGGGCCGGATACCCAAGTCATACTACAGGGCGTGTAAACTAGTACATGGCGTGTTACTACAAGAACTTTCACAACCCCGTGTTCCTGTCCACACAGTCAGTGACACGGCTAAAAACTACACAGTGTGTATTCATGATGTACACGCCGTGTATTCTGGGTTTTTCCGGACAGTAGCCTCATAACTACATCGGAGCCCAGAAAACACAAAAAGAACAAGTGTTAAGGTGCCAAATTCTGATCCATGGGGGCCCATACTCCCTAAGAATCAAAGCTTGGCATCATAACAATGAATATAACAAGTAAACAGTATAACAAACTCATGACCCACCAAATTCCGATCCTCGAGGGCCCATAACACCTCTAAGACGAAAGTTTGGCATCCATGATAAGGAAGCTCAAAACAAATGATACCCTACCAACATGGCAGGTATTATATCACAACAACATGCATTGTCTATCACAAATTCTATCACAACAGCATGCAAATTATAATGCGACCTAGATGGAATTGCAAAATGCATGACATGTGATTTTCTAGAAAGTTCCTATATGATGCATGAGATGTCATACCCTCATCTCATCAGGTTTTAACAAAATAGAACCACAATCATATAAACAGTTACAGCACAAAACAAGTGCACCACCCAATGGTGAAATCAAGTAAACTGTAACATTTCCAAAACTCGAAAATTGCAACAATTGAGGTAATCTGGCTTTTTCCCTATACATGGGTTCAAGAACTCTCGGGCATAGCTATTTACCATTTACCTATTTCGTCCTATCCCTGTCTAATGTCTCTAAACAGTAAGTCAATTGAAAAGGAAAGAACTCCTCTGATACCACTTTGTAACGACCCGAATCTGGAGTCACTCAACTGGTGCCCCATACCCGGTTCACCACATGACCTCAAGCATGTTTCCCCAAATTCCAGAGGCTTCTGACTAGCAGCGAGGGCCTTGGTGAGTCATTGGGGAAACTATGCCCTCATTTGGTAAGGTATACAAAGAAAAGGAAATAACAGTCAATAGCGTAAGTAGTAAAAAGCATACAATAACTAAAACTAAACAACAGAAGCAATGTAAAATATAATAATGATGGAAATGATGCAGCAGGTACAAGTATCTAAGGAAAGCAGCAACACAACAACGTGCTGAAATACAACTGAGAACAAAGTATTAAAAGTAAACAGTAACTCCAGCAGCATCGCAAGCCTAGGCTCGGTCCTATGCTATCCAGCTCCAACTAGTAATCATGTACCTGAAGTAGAAGGGCCACAATCCCTATCCCCACCTGCAACCATATAACCTGTTTGGGCCAAAAAGCAGGACCCAAACTGGGTGTGAGACTAATCTCAGTAGGCAATCACCACAAGATTTGTGCCCTACTGTCAGTAAGAAATATAGAAAAAGTAAATGAATAAATGCAGCAGAGAAATAATATTAAACTAAGTAAACAATACTAAAAATCTCCATTCACATTCATTTAATAATTAAATTCAGTCATTTAATTATCACCCAAGGAATCTAGCAACAGCTCTATATTCCTAAAGCATATCAAGTAACACAACAGGTATCTCAGCAGACTACCTAAACTACAAGCAGTACAAAACACAAGATTGTTCTTTGGCTTGGTGGACACGTCACAACCAACCAAACAAAATTCACACTCACTCTCTCAGTGGCTCATACTGGCAGACCCATATAGTCAAGTAATCATACAAAAGCACAGACACTCTGGGAAGCACTCTCCATCAATTCCCCTATGGTCTTGCAACGATGGGTATAGACTCTATGAGGAAGCACTTACGTCTAATTCCCCCTATAGTCTCGATACATAACTAAGGACACTCTGATGAAGAAAAAAGTAAAATTCCTATAGGTCCAGCGAATGATACTAATTTATAACATACTCTCTAGGGAAGGCCTTAATTGTCAATTCCCTCTTTAGTCTACCGCACCAGGTTCACACAGCCTTGAGCAGTCTAGTCATGTGTAATCGACTGTCAGCAGCCCTAATTAAGTTCAACAACTACTTGGATAATAGCTACAATGCATCAAAAGTATATAAACAACAAGAAATACATGCAATCAATTATATCAAGGTAGGAAATCAATGCAGCAAGGTCTTCCTCACAGGAAACCTAATCCAAACGGTGATAAACAACCAAAATAAGGGAAACACCCATGGGGTGATCCTCAAACATGCTAACAAGAAATTATTAATCATCTAATAACCTTAAACATACAAACAATCTAAGGTAGACAATAATATAGGTTCAAAACCCTAAACCGAGATACCCGACACATGTGAATCTGGAACTTTTTGCACAAAACCTCAAAGACATTCAACGTAGGGCAACAAACCACCTACCTTGATCCTAGAAGATCGATATACTTGAACCTCGGCCCATGAATTGGCCTAGAACGAAGAAGATCTGCAAAAACTTCTAAAACGTTCAACCTTAGATAACTCTCATAAGAGAAAGAATCAGGAAACGCGGCCAAGGAAGAACCAAGAACTCACCCTTGCGATTCTATTGCAACCGACGACGTTCGAATCGGAAAACTGGTGACGGATCAGTGGATCAGAGAATATTCGGCCTCCTCGGATGCTCTGGATGTAATTAGGCAAAGAAGAAGACGGGAATAGGGATTAGGCGTGAACCCGGTCCGTTTAATGAAATAAAAAGAAAAGTACACGGCGTGTACTTCTTGAGTACACGGTGTGTACTCGCCTTTTCCGTACACCGCATTAAGAAGCCTCCACATCACCCCTACACACCGTGTGTGTGGCCCAGACACGGCCTGCACATGGCCTTGTGCGGGATCAAAGTACATGGCGTGTACTTATACAGTGCACGTCGTGTACTTAGAAAATTTCCTGATTTTCCTCCTTTCCTCAAAAACGACCAGAAAAGGAAAAACATATCTGAAACAAAGATCTGAGTTCTTACACTGACAATCAACCAATGCTTTCCAACTAGATTTTACAACAAGAACGAAGGTACATATGATTACAAGAATTTTCCTAGATCATAACTAATCAAGATCAAAACCAAAAACACATACGGTTAAGATATTACACCATAATGATTAGAGAATCATGGAAGAGATGAAGAAAAATGAATAAAACCCACTTACTAGGGATCATATGGATGATGTGAGTTTCAGAATCAAGAGAGACACTCCAAAATCACTTGGGAGGTTCCCTAGGGTTGAGAGGAAGAATATTCACATGATATAAAAATAACATCAACTGCACATAACTACTTTAAAAACATTCTTGGGAAATTACACATCGTGTAATTTAGTTACATGTCTTGAATTTCTATTTATATGGATATTCTGAAAAACATGTCACCTTGTATTGTTATTTACTCTAATTGAATATTACATGATGTGTAATATAATTACCTAATGTGTACTCTTCTCATGTCATGAATCAACTCATTAACTGTAACCATTCATGACATTTGTCTGGGGAAAACTACATGGCATGAATTACAGTCATAGAGTGTGTAACTATTCTGCTGATAGTTTTCAGCCGGGTTTCCTTATACAAACTTAAACCCCCTTAAGGTTTCTCAACTTACCAATAACCCTTGGTAACACTTTAACCATTTATACCCGAACTCCTTTTATTTAAATAGAAATCCCAAACTGCTCCCCGTATGGATCCTCTCTAGTTTTCTCAAGCTTTCTCACAACCCAAGTCTGTGTTTATTCAAACAAAAATGCATTCATGAACTTTATGTCATGTTACCCAAAAACATATCTCCATATCCAAACAATACATGGACACCAAGGATCAAATGAAAAACTCAAAGAGGGACCTACCTAGAAAATGTTAGGATCTTACAACCCTCCCACCATATAATAGATTGTCCCTAAGCTTCTCCAAGTATCACTATGGGGTCTCAAATAATAATTCTATCCACTGTTCTCGCATATCAGACTCCCTCTCCTAGGTATCCTCCTAAAATCTCTCATGTTTCAACTATACTCGAAACAAGGGAATCACCCTGCCTTATAAATACTTTTCACTAAGGTCTAAAATATGTATTGGATTTTCCTAAAAGGATGCATCAACACTAAACTATAATATTGTTGTGTCTATCACATGATAAGGGTATGAATAATATCTATAAATCTATGACATGTGAAACACATCATGCATGGAACTATAGCACTATAGAAGGGCTAATCAGTACGACACTGGATTGACCCTATCCACTATCTCAAATGGACCTAAAAACATGGGTGCTCACTTTCCATATTTTCTGATATGGTGTTACCCTAATCTAGGAGACACTCGAAGGAAAAAATGATGACCAACCTCAAACCAACATAAATTTTCACCCACTCTATGCAGTCTCCAACTGTCATCTGATCAAATGAACTTGCTTAGACGTCCCCTGCATGAGACTAGGCCCAACAAGTGCTTACTCACCTACCATTAACTAGAAAAGAGGTGAACAACACATCCTAACATAAAAAACCTCAAAATTATCCATCTATATTGAATCCTGGAATCTATTATTATTTGAAAACTCCATGAGTTCCATATACTACTCCCATGAACCAACAAAATCTAGAATACAGGCTCATAACAAATTATCCAGAACCTGAATAGTCCTCTCAAATTGATTGTCAATCTGAGGATGGTAGGTCATACTCAAAATAAATTGTGATCCCAAAGCCTTCTGAATAACCTTCCATAATCTTGATGTGAAATAAGTATCTCTATCTGAAAATATACTACTTAGAAAACCATGAAAACAAACTACCTCTCACAGGTAAAGACTTCCTAGATCATCAACTGTTAAGGTATACCTGATGGGCAAGAAGTGATCTACATTCATCAGTCGATCCACAATCACCTTTACAATATCATTCTTAATGGTTTTCCAGGGTAATCTTGTCACAAAAATCAATAGTTAAATCATCTCATTTCCACTCAAGAATGGGAAAAGTATGTAAAATCCAAGATGTCCTATGATGCTCAAATTTCTCCTACTGATAAGTGAAACATCCAACCACAAATCATATTACCTCCTTCTTCATCCTTGACCACAAGTACTATATATAGAGATCACAATATATCTTTTTCAAACTAGGATGTACCAATCATCTAAAATCATGAAACACTCTCATTATCTTCTTGTGAAAGAACAAAGGAACCTATACTCGGTCATAAAAAAGAAGAGAATTTTCACCGCCAAGAGACCATCCAAATGGTGTATCACCACCATATAATCTATATCTCATGACTAATAGCTCTGTATCAAATAACTTCTTGGTCTTGATATGGTCCAAAATCATGGGTATAATAGATGTCTATGTCATAGCTACTCATCCTTGAGGCTCCCAAACATCTAGATGCATGTCTACAAAGAGGGTCATCACCCACCACTCATTGAAAGACTCTTGTACTACCTATTCCAATACATTTTGGATTAATTAATTAGAAATAACATTGATCTTTCCTAGTGTATAAGACAAATCACAGTTGAAAGACCGTAGATACTCAACCCACCTCCTCTTCCGAAGGTTCAGGCCCCACTGGGAAAATATGTACTTGATTCTATTATGTTCTATGTATACCAAAAACCTCTCACCCATGAGATAATTCCTCCATAATCTTAGGCCATATACCACTGCTACTAACTCTGAATCATTATTAGCATAATTCTTCTCATGTGGTCTCAATTTTTTTAAATCTATACACAACCACTCGATCCTCCAACATTATAACTACTCCAAGTCCAACTCTGGATGCATCACAATCTATGGTATATGATTTACCCATAATAGGTAAAGTGGGGATATGTATTGTTGTCATCCATCCTTTCAGCTTATGAAAATCTCTCTAATAGTAATTTGACCAAACAAACTTCACCCCTTTCTTGGTCAGCCCTGACATTAGTGCTTCCATATAGGAAAAGTCCTGAATAAAGCACCAATAATAACCTAATAAATCTACAAATCACAGAATCACAAATACATTATTGGGATTCTCCCAAGATACCATGGATACAACCTTCTTTGGTTCCACTGACACTCTTACCTCTGAGATGACATGGGCTAATAATTTCACTTTATCAATATAGAAAATTCATTTGGTTAGCTTGGTGTAAAGATGATTCTCTCTCAATGTACTCAGGATGATGTCAAGATATTTAGAATGATCATTTGATGACTGGGATTAAACTAATATTTCATAAACAACCACCATAAAATGATCCATAAAATAATGAATCGTCTTATTCATCAAGGACATGAATACCACTAGTGAATTGGTCAACCAAAATGGCATCACTACAAACTCATACAAGACATACATTCTCCTAAAAGTGGTCGGATGTATATCCAATGATATCAACCTCAACTGATGGTATCATATTCTAAAATCAAACTTTGAGAAGATATTAGTACCTCTAAAAATGATATAAGATATATTTGATGCATGGAAGGGGATTCTAGTTCATGGTCATCATCTAGTTCAATCTTCGATAATCCACACACAAGATCAAAGTCCCATCATCCTTATTGGTGAATCGAACTGGAGAACACCAAGGAGATTTACTTGGTCATATGAAACATTTAGACTCCAAATATTACAACTGAACTTCCAACTCTTGAATATCTTCTAGTTCTATTCTATAAGGTGTGGTAGAAACTGGATCTTCTCCCATCACCAACTCAATCATAAGCTCAATCTCTCACTCAGGAGGTAATACATAGAACTCATCAGAAAATACATATGAAAATGTTCTACCACTAGAGGAAAATAAAACTACTGCATTCCACCATTCTCTAGAGCAGGATTGGATATATGAGCCATGATACCATCCAATATTAACTGAATTGGTCATGTATGACCAACTTAAAGATATCACTCACCCTAGTAAGAATAGTTACCTCCTTCTAGAGATAAAAAGGTAAATCTCTTTTGTTAAAGGTAAATATGATCATATTATATAACTAATCAATCCATACCAAGATTAAAATTGAATCCTTTCATTTCTAGTATGAATAATTCCCAAAATAAATTGTAACCACCAATCTCTAAACAACACACATTGCAACATTTTTTATTCTATAACTGTAACCCCAATGGTGTGTGTATGATCAAAACACCATCCAATATTTCCACATCCTAGATCAAACCATTTATAAAAAGATAGGATAAAAAGGAATGTGATGCCCTTATATCAAACAAAACACAATAAAGGGTAGATGATATAAAAATCATACCACTAATAGTATACAGTCATGCATCCACACTAGCCAAGGTAATATGCATAACCTGCACCTGACCATCCCCTCTTTCAAGGGCTCTAACCTGACTCCCTTGAGGTATACCTTCTTCCTAGTACAGTCATTTCTGAACTGGGGTACCACATACCCTTCCTTGACTAGAATGTCTCGTGGAACTACAACTACTTTTCTGTTGAGGAATAGTCAAGTCCTTCACAGACTTTGGTGCCTATCTTGTTCCCCTGCCACTACTCTACTACTGTATACCCCTACAAAACCTATGTAGTTGGTCAAATATTCCACAATAAAAAAAATAAAAACCTGGGGATGGACATTGAGGTTGTTTGTGTCCCATATTTCCACATTAATAGCATTGTAATAGAATATGGTCCTGAGAAGGATACACACTACCCTGACTACCCTGACCACTGGTTCCATGGAAAAAACTGTTATAACAACACTTCATTCCACTAGAATAATAGTTCATAGTTTTTCATGCTACAACATCCTGGACGCTACTCGAGGCCTCTCTCAGATTCCATTCTGTGATGAGTGTTGATTCATCAAATCTGCAAAACTACTTAGATGGAAAACATTAACCTTTGCCTTGATCTCATAGTGAATACCATCCTAAAAATGTCTTGCCCTAGAGATCTCATTGGCTACTAAAGATAGCACAAAGTATTGGTGGTCGGTGAAATATTCGGCATAGTCCAACACTGACATTCCATTATGTTACAATTGTATAAACTGATGGTACTTCTCATCCCTCAATGTCTCAAGAATGAAATAGATCCAGAACTTTGTCTCAAAGTCCTTCCAAGATTTCTCCTCTTGTAACCTTGTTTTCTCCAGAATGTCCCAACAATGCTTGGCTAGTCCAAGAAGCATATACGCATCAAGATTCACCCTCCTTTTTGCAGGTGTTTCGAGATTCTTAAAGATCATCTAGACTAACTCAATGTAGAACTCATCTACCTAGGGTCCTCTATCCCTAGTGAACGCAGGTGGATGATATAGTTAAAACTCATTTTTCAGATCAGACATTGATGGCATGATGTGAACAATCTCTATTTCCATGAATCTTATAACCCTCAAGAAGCTACTGCAAAGATAAACATCCATCTAAACATTAAGAAATATAGGAAGATCTAGTTTATCTGTTTTATGAGCTTGTTGATTTACACTCTCCTATTTCTCAACTCAAAGATGAAGATGAGGTATTTTCTCTATAAGAAAAACACACTCCTTAGAACATTGGATATAACAATAGGGTCAACCTCAACATGTGACAAAAATAGAGAACCACTGATTCATAGTCTTTCAAAACATGTATTAAAAGTTTTTTAGCATTAAATATCAATTCATTTACTTTCATTTCTCAGATATAATAGGTATTTTATATTATAGTTCAATAGGTAAATATATATTACATGAAAATAAATATGTCCCTATAATAAACAATTTATGTCAATATATTTACATATGTGACTATTATGAAGCATGAATACGCATCCCACTCCATACCAGGATATGATTATAAATCTCAAGAACCAAAACCATCATAAAACAACAACCTCACACAACATACGAATCATGTAGTGTGAAATAAAATCAATTGTAACAAGCAACATAATAAAAATAAATCCACCCCTAGGCATTTGGATTTTCTCCTATACATGGGTTAGATACTCCCATGTAGAAGCTCATTACCAAGTCTTGACACATCCTAGTCAACTTTCAATATTTATCAAATAGTAAAGAAATAGTAAAGAAACTTGTACCTCTGATACTACTTTGTAATGTCCCCTAATTCAGGACTCTCTCACATGGCCATAAAGGGTCACTTATAAGACCTCAAGTGTGCCTCCTCATATGCCAAAGGTTGTTTAATATTAGTGGGGGTGTGATAAGTATGGTGGGGAGACTATACACCCTAGTTACATAGTTACAACCTAGTGGAAATAAATAGATAATAATAAAGAATAAATATCAGAGTGTTCGAACAATAGAAACAAAACAAAATAGAGGAATACCAACAATAAAATCCAACTGAATAACCCAATAAATAATAAAGTAATAATTTAATGATGTGCTATAATGTAACTAAATTTCAAGATAGAAGTAATACAAAATATTAAACTAAAAGACTCAACAAAAGACTGAAAATCCACAGGTCTTAAACCCCATTTCAGCATGTCTCTAAACTCCATCTCATCCAATATAAAAATACAAAATAGCTAGGTCACTTTCCCTTGTCCAAACCTACATCCATATAATCTTCTTAGGTACCAAATGGTGGCCCAAATAATGTGTGAGTATAACTCAGTAGGTTGACACCAATGTGTCCTGGCATAACTATTCTGATAATAAGTATATCCAACAATGTAGTAAACATGTGTATCAATTAATTAAACAATTAAATTAATACCACATCAACCTACTTCAACACCATGATAGAATGTCTATGAGAATGTCTCACAACCATGCCAACCACAACCATAAAACCATAGTAAAACATATCTTTCCTTGATGCCATACCAAAATGTCTCTCATCATATCTCACAGCCATTCCAACCATAACCTTATAACCAATTTATAAAATACACAATTCTAGGTCAAAACCCACTATATAATAATTTCATCAATCAATCATGGTCAAGCCTGATATATAATAATTTTAGAATTTATCAGGTCTAAGAACGGTATATAATCATTTCATCATGTGTCTCTAGGAAAAGTCCTTTATGTAATCATTTTAGCATGTCTCATGGAATTTCCCAGTATATAATCATTTTAGCATGTATCACTGGGAATAGCCTTATATATAATCATTTCAATATTTATTGACTAGGACAACACCTATATAATAATTACAACATTTATCACAACACATTCCATAACAAAAAATATATCACAATATCACATCATCAGTCACAACGGTTAATTATAAAAATTACCATTTATCATTCAATTAACAATTAATTTTTTGACTGTTAATAACCAATAACATTCCAATTTTCTCAATAAAAAATACAATACAAGGTGAATATATATCAAGAAATAACCCAAATTCTATGTCATTCTAGACACACTTTATGTCATTAAAAAATTCATTTAATCAAAATTTCGCTCACCCGAACAGTAGCCACAAGATAGGTTAATAACCAATCTGATCCAAAGGGACTCCCAAGAATAATCGAATTCATAATTTAATCAAAATATATACATGAATTTTGGAGAAATTTTAATATTACATTAAATAGATAATTATCAACCCATAGGGTTAAGATTTTGACCCCTACCTTTATCTGACGATCAACCAATGCTTACAACAAGATTCTAAAACAAGAATAGAGGCACAGATGATCTCAAGAAGGTTACTAGATCATAAATTGTCAAGATTAAAACAAAAAACACACTTGGTTAATAGATTACACTCAAACGACCAAAGAATTATAGAATAGAAGAGTAAAACTGAAGAAAACCCACATACTAGGGATCTTATTCATGATCGAGAGGTATGGAATCAAGATACGCTCACAAAAATTACCTAGAAGGTTTATTAGGGTTGATAGGAGAAAGGTGCACATGATTTGGAAATAAAATCAACCTCATGAAACTGTTTTAAAAACCTACTTGGGAAATTACATATTGTGTAATTCAGTTACATGTCATGAATTTATTTTTAGAGGGATACGCCAAAAAACCCATCACCTTGGATTATTATTTATTTTGGTATGATAATACATGACATGTAATATAATTACATTATGTGTACTCTTTTCATTTTGTGAATTGGTTCATGACCTGTAATAATTCACGGCATGTGTCTGACGATAATTACATGGTGTGTATTATAGTTACATGGCATGTAACTATTATGTAGACAGTTTTTAATCCCATTTTCCTTATACAAACCCAAACCCCCTTAAGGCTTATCGACTTACCAAGAACCCTTGGAAATACTTGAACCATTTATATGTGGACTCAATTTATTCAAACAGAAATCCTAGACTACTCCCATCATGGATCCTCTCTAGTTTTCTCAAGTTTCCTCATAACCCAAGTCTATGTTCATTCAAAAAACCAAAAATCCATGAACTTTAAGTCTTTTTACCCAAAAAAGGATCTCCATTTCTGAACTATACATGGACACCAAGGCTCAAACAAAAAACTCAAAGAGTGAAATACCTGAAAAAATATGGGATCTTACAAGGAACACATGGAGCTCCATGAACATATTAAAAATTTATTAGATGTAATAACTAAGGAGATCCCAATGTCTTTTCCTGAAGAAACTAAGTCACAAGTTGAGTAATTATAATGGTAATATTCTTATATAAATTTTTCACTTTTTAATTTTATTAAAAAAATTATTATCTTTCTTACCCTTGCAAAATTTTGTTGATGTAGTACATATTGTGTATACACTGGATGATAAAAAAATATGTTGTATAAGTAGTGGCTGAAGAATAAGTGGACCCATATTTTCTCCTACCCCTACCAATAAAATTTTCTTTTGTTAGAATATGGATGGACTTAATACACTCTATCCATGTATTTCTCAACAAGAAAGGAAATATGAATCACATTGAAAGGAAATTCATGTGGTGGTTTAAATAAAACAAGCTCCACCCACCATCAGACTTTAGATTACTATTGGGGATACTTATCTAGGGTTATTAAAACCCTAGTACCCACTTGAGAGTTAAACTAAGTTATATCCTTCTTTTCTTTACTTTTATCTTTCTATTTCATTTCATTTATTTATATTACAGTAAGTTTTTGTATGTTTTCTAATTTTTACTTGTAGGTTTTTAGTGGGAAGAAAATGGGACATTAACGGAATGTTTTTTCTACCAATAACTTGGGTTTTATTTCTCTTGTATATTTATTTTATTTTATCTAATTTAATTATACAATAAAATGTGATGAAATAATTTTTGAATGAAAAGGGGGTAGTGATGGTTTATATATGGTGGAGTGGTACCAATTTGTTTAAGTATTATCATGTTTTGTTTTATTATTTTAATTTTGGTATGTTTTTTAGGTTATAAATTTGATCCCTAAATGTTTTTTACCAAGTAAATAATGTAAATTTAGTCTTTAGGGTTTCATTGATTTTGAAAAAAGTTTAATTTATATGATTGTAGAGATATTTTTTTCAATGATTTCATGAAAAAAAATTAGAATTGAGAAAATTATTGTGAATTGAATAAAATTAAGTGGAATTATAATTATAAAATGAGAAAACTAGAGTTTTGAACTCTATCTTAAGTAAATTTTACTTTTTGACAAATAAATCCTCAGGGGTCAAACCAAAAAGGCATTAATATAAGTCTTTTAAAACTAGAGTAAAATGGGTAACTGGGATCCCATATGATGTTTAGAATTATTTGGTTCTAAAAAAGAAAAAAAAACAAGTGCATATTTATCATAAAGTAATGGAATTGGGTGAGGGGAATATTGAACACCAGATAAAGAAGGTGGAAATTAACTTATAAGAATGAAATTTGGTTTGTATTAGGGAATTGGGAAATTGATATTTGGTATAAGAAACTTATTAAAGAGGAATATATAATAGTTACACTTTTAAACATATTAATTCCACTAAATTAAATTATATTCACAAACCTAGAACTTGAAACTTTACTTAAATTAAAGTGGGGTAGTGGATAAAAATTATTAAGGATGCATAATATTTTCAATGATAGATAAAATTGGTTTCTATTATTTTTTGTTCTTTGTGTTTAAAACCATGTAGGATAATTATTTTTATCATTTAATTTCACTAGACTACCTAGGAGTGAAATGTTTAAGTGAGGGTAAATTTATAGATCAAATATTTTCATATTTTTCCAATTTTAATGTTAATGTTTTAAATCCAACTAATTTTTTAATTTAAGGGTGATTATTAAATTTTCATATTATAAGAATAATTTGGGTTGAATCTTGAAAATGGATTAATTATTGATTTTTCTATTTTTTTATTTATATTTGATATTAATTGATAAATTCATAATTTTTAAGTGATGATTTTAATGGAATTTTTAATTAGAGAATGAATTTGGAAACTATATTGAAATTCCAATTCCTCCTTTTTAATTTCAATCAAGTATTTTTATCATAAAATATTATATATTTCAAATATTAATTTTATATTTTCTTTAAATATTTTTACACATGTTGTAATTCATATTTTATTTAAATATATTGATCTTGATCATGATTTTTCATAGATATAGTGGACCCTAAAATCAATGATGAACCGAATTCATCAATTTGGATATCACTTCAATGATCCGACCAAAATATTTTCATCCTTGATTAGGTTAGGATGAAATTTTAACACAAGTTAAAGGACTTAAAATTAATATTTTATTAAACTATATCAACCTCTAGTTAGATCGTTATGATACTCAATCATGTGAAACAAACTTGTGGATTTAATTTAACTCAATTTTGAACTTTCCATTTTGTAATTTTTGTAACCCTATATTCCCCTCCAATATATAAATATTTATTATTCACCTTTTTAGGGGTGGGGGTAGGAAACTATGATGACAAATATGGTTTAATTTTTTATTGTTTTAGTTTTTTATTGTAATATAATCCATCTTTCATTCTGTAATCACATATTTCATGTTCTAATAAATTATTTTTCTCACGTTTATCTCATTTTATTCCACTATTTTATCTCTCCCTCTCTCTCCCTATCATTATTTTCATTATTATATATTTCACTCATGATAATGAGTGACTAACCCAAGGACTATCCTGGGGGAGTATTACAGTGTTAAAACCAAGTCTTTATGCATTCATACTTAAAATTTCTTATTTTATTAGATTTAGGATTATGGTTATCTAAATTGGGTAAGGTGACTTCGTTTCTCTACTTGGAAGCTAATGTCTAACTTAATATTTATATAATATTATCCCTTGATAGAGGAGGTATATGTGTAGTGAAATTTATGAGTGCATTATATATTCAAAACCAAGGTATAAGAATATGTTCACATATAATGAAGTGTGTTCATAAAGTAGATATTAAACTAAAAAATAAGATAATGAAGGTTCACTCTGTGTAATTCTCTCAAGAGTGTTACCATTTTAATTAACTCTATTCTATATAAGTTCATTCTATTTTTCAAGTTTTCTTTTATTTTTTTCTTTACACATTCAAAACCTCGTGATTTTAATTATTTTATAAAATAGAATACACTAAAAATATAATAATTTATTAATAATAGTAAAGGAACATCTGTGAAATATCCTCAAGTGAGATAACCCTTATTAGTCACTATGTTGCACTAGGAAAATAAATATCATATTTTGTACCACCCCACAACAAGTGTTTCAAAACTTAGCATCATTTTTGGGGTGGTAGTGCCAAAAATAAAAAAAAATCTAAATTTTAATTCGCATGACCCAATTTTCTAATAACCAACTACTAGATTTTGACCTAAATTTTTAAAATACCTTGTTAACTAGACTTTGGAATTTTAATTTATAATCAGACTTTGAGGATATTACTCATGTAGACTCAAGTGAAACCTCAAGTGTTCACTTTGATCATATCATCATAACTAGAAATCCCAACCATACCTTGAAGTATATTTGCTCACCTTAGTTTTCTAACAACAAAATCAAATATTCTCCCCCACCCTTCAAAATGATTTTGAACTGAAAACTTAGTTAATCCATCTATTATCGAAATTTCATGGCCTTACCGGTGAAGGCCCAAAAAAAATTCAAGGAGTTATCACATGTATACTCAACACTAAAACTATAAGGAGTGGCTAAGGATCAAGTAAAGTAGATCTCATTATACTTTATACTTTATGGAGAAGTAAAACGATGATTTTACAACCTATAACCATGATATATCCAGGACTGGGATGACCAAAAAATATGATTTATTTAGTTAATATTTCCAACCTACAGGAGAATAACTATTAGTAAGAAGTTTTATATAATTTTCCTAGCCTTTTTCACATATTATTACTTAATTTTAAGCATAATTGTCCTTCAAATAAAAACCAAGGATCATAAATTCTTGTGTCATTGGAAGATTAGATACGTAATTAGAAAGTATGAAACCAAAATAAAAACATCATTTATTTAATCTTGATAATGAGCTCTTAATACCCTTTGAGCTCTTACATATTCATAAGATAACCCGTGGAATGCATGAATAAACAGATGAGCTAAAAATCCCAATATGGTAATAAACATAATAATAAATCATAGCAATGGATTAGAAGGCATAATAAGATGACATAAAAAGGTATGAAACATAAATAAACATAAGGAAGCATAACATGTATAACATGGGATCATATAATCATGGAATCATAGGATTGTGATAACAACATATAACATGAAATAAGAATGATTCAATGATAATTTCACATGTATGATCACTATTCAAGGCTAACCTCTAGGACCGTTTCACATGGAGCATGATTCAAAGCTAACCACCATTACCGTTGCACAAGGAGCACGAGTAAAGTCTAACCACCAAGACCATTGCATGTGGTGTATCATGAGACCAAACCTTACCAAATGAATTAATGTTATGTCTGGTTGCATCCATTATAAATTTTTCATGAATATGTGTACCACATGGATAATAATATATAAAAATCAAACATAAACATGAGGGTTACCCATGGAAAGAATTGGGTATCATAATCATATAAAAATGCATAACAAAAGAGAATATCATAATGGTTTCCATTAAAGAATGGATTTAAATCATACATGGACATTAATAAGGTAATATAGACATATAAAATTATAATTGATATCAATATTAAGTGAAAAAAATTAAAAATATTGTTTAAGAAACTTTACAAATTAAACATTTTAGTGTGGTTTAAGGAAAATTTTAAAGGTTCTTTAAATTGAAAAGGAATAATTGTTTTTATAAAACCAGAAATTAACTAAGATAGTTTATCATGATAAAATGGGTGATTTTATAAAAATAATAGTGTATTAAAATATATTATATAGACCACTTAAAAATGGGTAAGAATCCAGGAAGTCCCCTTTTAGCGGGCTTGCTTATCGGGAAGAGAGGAGAAGGGAACCTTTTTAAAACATGTATTTTCCCATAAAATAAGGATGAACTGATATGGATACATGAGTTTGAAACATATACATAGAATTTATAAAGATTAAATTAGAATAATTAATAATTAAAATGGGGTATAGGGAGGGAAAGCATCACTTGAAGGAAATTAAAGGTTCGGAAATAATCCCTTTCCTTATCTCCGAAAGTGTTCTGCACTTGATATTAAAATCCTAGATAATGAAATTAGATTAATTAATAATTTAATTAAGAATTTATTTAACATGTATTTGATTTATTATAATTTTATTAAGTTCATTTATGGAATTTTTGATAAGTTTTAATATTTAATTTTTTCGTGCAGTAGTGTCGATTCCTTAATTTTCATAATAGGTTCATTTGTATAAATGTGTGAAAGATCATATAAAATGGGAATAGATATACATAATTGAATTTATATGTTATTATTGAAAATAAAAAATATTAAACAGTTATATAATCATTTTGGTTATTTTGGGTGAGGATGAATCATTAGATAAGACGTTAGTGATAATCATTTAGGTTATTTTGGTTGTTTTTCGATAATCACAAACTAGTTTTATTTTATTAATTAATATTATGTATATATGTTAGCTCCAAAACATAAAATAGAATATAAAATGAATTTATAAATCTTTTTAAAACATTATAATTGTTTTATTACCATCCTTGAATGTGGTTATGAAAATTATAAACTCATCATCTCTGGATAAGATAAATCAACACATCACGGATGATGTTTTAATTTTTAGAAAAAAAAAGAGAGGGAAAGAGAATTAATGATGGGTTATTTGATAATAATAATAATATTCTAGTATATATAATATATTTTAGTTATAATGCTACTTTTATTATTATGGGTGATGATATAATAAGAAAATAAAATAACTTGAAAATAAATTAAAAGAAAAGAAAGAGGTTTTTACCTCTTGAACTCTTCTCCTTGAGAACCTCCTTGATGCACTTGAGTTTGATCTTTTAATGATAACAAAGGGTCTTGGACGTGGGGTAGTTAATTTGGAAGAGGTTTGGGTATAATTTGGACAAGATTCAAGGATTTATAGGTGAGAGGATAAGGGGTGGTATTTATAGTGGATGAGAAGGGTGTTTTTTGATTATGTTATTCATTAGTTTATTATTTTGTCTCAAGAAATGAAATAGTGATGATTCCATGAATAAATACAGTAAATAGATAAGGATAGTTCAATATAATGGTGCTTACAATAGTAATGACTCAATAAATAGTGTATTTAACTTATAATGTATATATACTATAAATTACCATATTTGACTATTCACCAAAAAATTCAAGTATTTTAGAAAAATATAAAAGATTCACATTAACTATTTTTTTATGTATAGAATTAAAAAATGAACACCATTTTAGGAAAAAAATTTACAAATATGAGAAATTTAATTTTTAATTAAAATCACCATTTACTTGGAAAATACCAATTTTAAAATATCACTTTAAAAAAATAATTAATTTCTTATAAAATTATCTTATAATTATAAGAAAAAAAGTTAATTTATAAATACATTTTATGAAATTAATTTTTCTTTTAAATCATTATATTATTTATAAAATTGAAAATAAACATTTATGTTTTATAAAAATATCAATACTTAATTAATGATTTCAAAATCATTTATTTAATTATAATATGATATAATTATATCTTATTAACACTTATAAGATTACAAAATTTTCTATATAATTTCATAGGAGAGGTTACTATTCTATTGGCCGGATTACTATTCTTAAGGGTCATATTACTATTCCAAAGTTCATGTTACTATTCCATTGGTTTAAATTCATTAATTTCTATAAATACCTCCTTTTGCATTCATTCTTAATTTATAATGTTTTAAATGTGTTATATAAGTTATTTTTTGTAATTTATGATATATAACATAATTATAAGAAGAGAATTTTCATTGATAAAATTTTGGGTCGTTACATTCTTCCCCACTTATGAAACTTCATCCTTGAAATTTTGTTTTACAAACTATGGGGAAAATAAATGTGGGTATTTCTCATTCATTGATTCCTCTAATTCCCATGCTGCCTCTTCATACTTATGGTTCCTCTATAGTAATTTGACCAGGTGAGTGGTCTTGTTGCATAGAACATTATCTATATGGTCCAAGAACTTCACTGGATACTCCTCATAAGAGATATCATTTCTCAATTTTACCACATATGAATTCAGTACATGTGAGGGATCTAGTATGTACTTCCTTAATAGGGATATGTGGAATATATCATGTACTTGAGAAATGGTAGGTGGAACTTCTAGTCGATAGGCCAAAACTCCAACACGATCAAGAATCTTTAAAGGGTTGTTGTACCTTGGACATAGATTTAATTTATTCCCAAATTTCATGACCCTCTTCCATAGAGATATGAATAGGAATACCATGTCTCTAACCATAAACTCTAGGTCTCGTCAACAATTGTCTACATAGCTATTTTTTCAACTTTGAGCTGCCTTGATGTATTTCGGAATGGTTTTCACCTTTTCCATCATTTCTTAGACCATTTTAAGTTCTATTAGCTTACATTCACTGACTTAATCCTAGCATACAGATGTTCAGTATAATTTACCATAAAAGGATTCATATGGAGCCATTTAGATGCTTGAGTGGAATCTATTGTTATAATAGAACTCAAATTAAGGTAGATTTTGGTCTTATCCTCCCTTTAAGTCTAAAGAACACACTCCCAACATGGCTTCCAGTTCTTGAATAGTTCACTCAGATTGGCCATCGGTTTGAGGATGATAGTTTATACTGAAGTCCAACTCAGTGTTCACAGCATGTTGGAGACTTTTCTAAAACATTAAAGTGAATCTTGGATCCTGATCAGATACACTTGATAATGCTCCTACATGTAGCCTTACCACTTCTCTGATGCATATCTATGTAAGTTAGTCTAGGGAGAAATCATCTCAAGTTATGATAAAGTGAGTTGTCTATGTAATACAATCCTAAATAACCCAAATTGCATTATTTCCTCTGGATGTATTCAGAAGTATTATTACCTATTTCATGGGGATGTTTTCCCACTTCCATGTTATTATAGGTAATGGTTTCATCATCCCCTTAGACTTTTTCTTTTCAGCCTTCACTTTCTGACATACCAATAACTTTGATATATATTCATAAATCTCCTTCTTCATATTGTCCCACCAATAGTTTTCTCGGAGATCTTGATACATATTTGTGCACTCTAGGTGAATAGAGAAGGTTGAGCTATGTGATTCATTCAGAAGCTATTTCTTTACCTCTAGATTAGATGGTACACATAGCCATGACCCAAATCTCATGAATCCTTCCTTGTCTAATTTTAAATATAAGGATTTTCCATTTCTCATGGCTTCCACCTTCTTCTAAATTTCAACATCATTACTTTGAGAATCCATTATTTTCTCCCTGAAGGATGGTTAAATAATCATTTGAGAAAGGATTGGTGATGTTCCTTCCTTAATGATTCTCATATACAACCTTTTCAAATCTAAGAAGATTAGATCTTTATAAATTCGTATTATCGATAAGGAGGAAAGATCCTTTCTACTTAGAGCATCTTCCACCCTATTTTCTTTACAAAGATGATAGTGGATTGAGCAGTCATAATATCTGATACGCTATAACCATCTTTGCTGGAACATAATAATATTCTTCTATGTGAATATATCTTTGAGTATATTATGATCAATATATATTTCAAACTTCTCCCTATAAAGATAATTCCACCGTATTTTCAATGAAAAGATCACAACCACCAACTCCAGATCATGTGTAGGATAGTTTTTCTTATGAACATTAAACTACCTTGAGACATAGGCTATCACTTTATCATTTTTCATCAGTACACATCCTAATACCTTCTTTAAATCATCATTGTACACCACAAAGAGTTCCCCGTTTTTTGGTAGTGTGTGCATAGGTGTAGTGATAAGCCTCTTTTTCAACTCTTTAAATCATTCTTCACATTCACTAGTCCATACAAACTATTATCCTTTATGAGTCAACTTGGTTAGTGGGTTTGAAAATCATGATAAGTTCATCAAAAATCACCGATAATACCCAGTTATCCCAGGGAAACTATGGATCTGCATTACAGATGTTGGCTAGGGCCACTCTTTAATTTCCTTTATCTTGGAAGGGTCTATAGATATCCCTTTTTTAGTGATTACATTCTCCAAGAATGATACTTACTCCATCCATAACTCACATTTACTATACTTTGAATAAATTTTCTCCCTTCAAAAAGTATTTAACATAGTATTAAAATGCTTCTCATGTTCCTTCCTAATCTTAGAGTACATCAGAATATCATCAATAAATACTACTAATAATCTATCAAGGTAATATCTAAATACTCTATTCATTAAATCCATGAAAATTTATGGATAATTATTGAGTCTTAAGGGTGTCACTATAAACTCATAGTATTCATACCTCGTTCAAAAGGTATTCTTGATAATATAGTCCTTCCTCACCTTTAATTGGTGATATCCCAACTAAAGGTTTTCCTTAGAGAAATACTTTTCCCCACATAGTTGATTGAAAAAGTCATTTATCCATGGTAAAGGATACTTGTTATTTATTGTGGTTTTATTCATCTCATGGTAATCAATGCATAGGTGCATTTATGCATCCTTATTATTGACAAAGAGGACAAGTTCACCCCATGGTGAAGCACTCAGGTGTATAAAACCCTTTTCCAAATTGTCTTGTAACTGCTTATTTAGTTCATCCAACTCGATGGTGGACATTATATAATATTTCTTTGATATAGAAATAGATTCAGAAACAATTTCAATTTAGAACTCAGCCTGTCATTTAGGAGTAATACTAAGAAACTCTTCGGGGAACACATCAGTAAAGTCTCTCACAATGGGAATGTCTTCGAGCATGATTATCTCCTTTGTCTCAATCATTTGATCTAGATATGATTGCTCATAAGAAATTAATATCCATACTTGAGATGATGATTATAACAGAGAATCATCCTCCTTATTACACTTTTATAGAATTAAAGGATGCTTTGCGATGTGAATAGTGATCTCTATTTCCCAGTAGTTGATGTTGGATTTGTATAAAGATATCCAGTACATGCCAAATATAGTATCAAAATCCACCAAAGTAAGTAAGAAAATATTTTCTGTGAGGTTTATTCCACAAACATTAACCAAGGATAATTTATATACTTTGGATACAATAATTTCCCTATTTTCTATTCTCACAGATAACTCAACCTCCATATTTTGAGGTGGTGTTTGAATATTTCTACTAAAATTGAAAGATATGAAAGAATGTGTAGAACCAAAATCAAATAGTATGTTCACTATTCATTATTGAATAACTAGAATACATGCCACCACATAATTATTAGGATCCACCTCAGAATTAGTGATATCATATGCCCTTCCTTACTTCCTTGTATGTTGTTGTTATTGATTGCCTCCAACAACTCATGTATTAGGGAAATACTTAAAATAATTCCCATGTTCCTTTCAGTTTAAACGTTACACTATAGGATGAGTGTTTATTTGAACATTCCCTTATTCTTATACATTAGTGGGATTCTTCATATCTCTTCTGTAGTTATTATCTAGATACCCAATTCTTTCACATATGAATCATTTTATGGTCCCTTTTAGATAGTTTCTAGGATTCTTCTTACCAAAATTTTGAAATGTGGGATGTTGGGTTTCCATTACATCATGGGATTTATCTATTGATCCACCCATATTAAACTCCACTTTCATATTTTTATCTTCGATCCCTTGAGACCACTAAGAGTATCTGGTATCCATTTCAACCTTGAGGTCACAATGAATAATCTCATCATAGATATCAAAGTCTCAAATTACTAATGCTTTTCATAGACTCAAATTTAGTCTTATAAAAAAGTGATCCACCTTACTTAAACTGTTCATGACAAATTTATAGGTGTATCATGAAAGTCTTGTGAATTTTGTTTTATACGCCCCTATAGAATCATATTAATTTTTATTTATACTGAGTAACTCCCTCTCCATCTTAAGATGAAGATTTAATGGAAAATATTAATTGAAAAATATTTTCTTGAAATCCTCCCATTCCTTAGAATAAATTTCCTCCTTGGACATTGTGTTATTGATCATTGCCACTACCGATCAGCTTCCCTGTCAAAACAATAGACCGCCAGCACGACTTTATCTTCTTCTAATCACTGAGGGTTGATAATATCTTCTCAATAGAGTAACTACATTATTCTATGAGGAGGGGATCATAAGATCCACTAAACATGGGAGGCAATTTTCACATAAAGGATTCAACTACAACTTTATTTTCCATAGGAAAAGAAGGGTGTTCCATATGAATCAATTTATTATTCATAACTTAATCTAGTTGAGTAAGTAATATCATGAAGTTTTGAGCACTCTTTTCAATCATATTTAGCATATCAATTGGAAAATACTCAAATTGCCTATCACGTTGATTGTTGGAACAAGTTCTTATATTTATGTCCATTAATTAAGAAAAGAAAGTATAATTAAGGGGCTTGAATACTTTTCTAATAATAATATAAAAATAAAACATTGAACATAGATGTATAAACTTGTAAATTAAAAGTATATACTAACTTGTGATACCATAATTTTCAATCTAGGTTATCCATCGTTATAGAATTGTCCTTAGGGTTCTTACTAAAGTGATCTAGTCCAAATCTCTAAAAATAACTAGACTATGCTATGATACCAACTATAATGGCCCTAGCCTTTTAACATATTATTACATGATTTTAAGAATAATAGGACTTCAAATACAAAATATGTATCATAAAGTCTAGTGTATTTGGAAGACTAGAAACATAATTAAAAATAATGAAACTAAAATAAAAAAATCTTTTTATTTAATCTTTATAATGAGCTCCTAACACCCTTTGAGCCCTTACATCTACATAAGATAACCTCATCAATAAATGAACCAATGGATTATCTAAAAAGAATAGTAAGGGAATAAACATAAGAATAAACCATATCACATGGGTTAGAAGGCATAACATAATGACATAAAAAGGAATTAAACATAAATAAACATAAGGAAGCATAACATGTATAAAATGGGACCATATAATCATGGAATCATAGGAATGTGTAAAAACATATAAAATGACTTAATCTTGATTCAAGGATTATTTCACATGGAGGAGAATGAGTTAATTCAAACCACCAATAATGTTTCACATGGATCATGAGTCAAGGATAACCACCAAGATTTTTGCACATGGATTATGAGTTAAGGCTAACCACCAAGACCATTACACATTATGTGTCATGAGAATAAAAATTACCCAATGCATTAGAACACTATCTTAATGAAACCATAACAACATGTTCATGAATATTTGCTCCCCTTGAAGAATCATACAAAAGGAATCAAACATAAACATAAGGGTTACCCATGGAAAGAATTGGGTATCATAATCATGTGAAAAGTCATAAAAAAAGAAATATCATAATAGTGTCCATGAAAGAATAGATTTAAATAATAAATGTGCATTAATAATGTAAAATAGGTATATATCATTATAAGTAATGTCAAACTTAGGCGAAAACATGAAAAAAGAGTGTTTAAGAAAATTTATAAATAAAACATTTTAGTGTAGTTTAAGGAAAATATTAAAGATTGCTTAAAAAAGGCATAATTGTTTGTATAAAATAGGAAATGAACCAAGATAGTTTTTCATGATAAATGGGTGATTTTATAAAAATAATTGTTGCTTAAAACATATTAAAAAGATCAATTTAAAATGGATCTGAAATCATGAATTTCTCTTTTATCGGGCTTTCTTATCAGAAAGAATTGAGAAGGGAATCTATTTAAAACACGTATTTCCCCACAAAATAATGATAAATGATCTAGATAAATTATTTTGGAACATATTAATAGAATTTATAATAATTTAATAAGAATAATTAATAATTACATTGAGGTATATAGAGAGAAAGTATAGCCTGAAGAAAAAATTGAGGTTCGGAAAGAATCTCTTACCTTATGTATGAAAGTGTTCCGCACTTGATCTTAATTTCCAGGATAATGAAATTAGATTCATTAATAATTTAATTCAGAAGTTATTTAAAATTTATTTTATTTAATATAATTTTATTAAGTTCATTTTTACCCTTTTTTTGAGTTTTAAGATTCAATTTCTTCGTTTGGGAATGTTCATTTCCTTAGTTTTCATGATTGGTTCACTTGTATAAATGTATGAAAGATCGTGTAAAATGGAAATAGATATCCATAATTGAATTTCAATTTTATTAATTAAGATATAGAAGATTAAATGGTTATATAATTCATTTTTTATCAGGGTTGAGGATGAATCATTAGATAAGATGTTAGTGTTAATCACTTAGGTTATTTTGGCGGTTTTTCGATCATCACAAACTAATTTTGTTTTATTAATTAATATTATGTATATATGTTCATTCCAAAACATAAAATAGGTTATAAAATAAATTTTAAAATATTTTTCAACCATTATACTAGTTTTTTTACCAGAATTAAAGGTATTTCTGGAAATTGAAAACTCATCATCCTTGATTGCGATAAATCAACGCAACACGGATGATGTTTCCATTTTTAGAAAAAAAAAATGAGAGGGAATTAGAATTGATTATGGATTATTCCATAATAATAATAAAATTATGGTATATATAAGAGGATATGGTTCAGGATCTCTCTTTGGAGATTCCATCGCGACTCCTAGGTTTTTCCTGCAATGACCGCGATGTTCGATTTGAAATTCCATAAATCCGGTTCAGCATAGAGGCATTCGACCATGAATGGGAAAAATACATCAAAATTTGTGTAGTCACACCGCAAAAAAATAATCCCTATCAGTTTAAAGGACCAAAGGTATTTCCTTCCTTGAAGCTCTCAAAGGTACAGATCTGAAAAAAACTACCTCGACGAAGCCTTCACTTTGCAGGAAACTAGAAGATGGGCGCTTCGCAGTCGAGGCTGATCCTAAAGCCCTACAACAGCATACTCAAATGTATGAGTACTTGATTATGGGATGAATATCATATATCAAAGGATATAAAACCTTGTATCCCTCAGATATCAAGCCTAGGATTGCACATATTTGGGGTTTCATAGACTGAAAGCTTGTTCCAATAGGTAGAGGTTATTTTCATATTTTTTTATGTTCGCAGGATGAGCTTTATCACATTTAGAAATTAGAAAACATTCAACTCAAACCCACTGTTCTTAGAATATCCAAATGGGATTGTGACTTTAATCCAAATACCTATAGGAATACCATGGCTCAAATCTAGGTGAGATTACACGGACTAAATTGGTTTTTCTGGAATCACTACAAGAAAACAGGCGTTTCGCTGCGGTATCTTCGCGGCAGTTTTAAAAACCACCGTGAAATAGCTTTCGGGCCGGTTTTTCGCAGCAGTTTTTAAAACCGCCGTGAAAAAACCGCCGCAAAATGTGTAAAGAAAAATTAATTTTTTTTAATTTTTTCGAGGATTAACAGCTGTTTTTTAAAAAACCGCCGCGAAATGAAATGAAAAAAATAAAAAAACAGGAGAAACTGTGAAATCACTAAAACGACCATAACTTTTGATCCGCGCATCCATTGGAGCACCACGACTAGTAAAATCGAAGCTCATGAAGAGATATAGAAGCACGTATAATCAAAACCATGAGAAGGTCTAAGGTGCGGAAGATATGAGAGTTGTAAGAAAGTTGAAAAAAGTTCTCCAACTTCAAACGGTCATAACTTTCGCTCCGGTGTCTGTTTGGGCTCTACCACATATCAAATTGAAGACAGTGAAAAGAGATACGCACCAAATCAATAGAAGCAAGCTTCTTCCATGTTTTTTGACCCCAAAACCCCCTTTGAGGGCCTCCAAAACCTCGTTTCCGTCACCAGTGTCTCATCGAACTTGTCTTCAAACGGACCTAACTTTCGATCCATGTGTCAGTTCGGAATTCTCCACCTGCCAGATCATAGGTCGTTCTATAAGCTTCGGTTTGACTGGTTGCAGCACCCACATGGACTCCTGGATCATAAGTTATGACCTTTTTAGTGGGTATCGAGTTTGTTATGTTTTTCGATGCCTCGTTTCTAGCACCTGTTCCCTGTCAGCTTTTTTTTAAACAGTCGTAACTTCCGATCCATCGGTCCATTCAGTCTCTTTCACCTATCAGCTCGAAGATCATTTTAGGATCTTTGATTTGACTGGTCGCGGATTTGGAATGGACTCTCGGATCATAAGTTATCTCTGTTAATGTGAATCCAATGATTTTGTCACTTTATGACCGTTTTGACGGGTTTTAACAGTTGCTCTATTTATTACTGTTTATTTGGGTTTCCATGACTTGTTATCTTTATCAATGGTTTTTTGTGGGTTATTATGATGATTGTGTTGAATTCTTAAGGGGTTTTCCAGAGTTTTCATGAGTTTTCATACTTTCTCATTCTTTCTAATGCCACATTCTTCATGTTTCTCCATCTGTTTTCATGCGTTTTCATGATTTTTCATCCTTTATCAAGTCTTTTCATACTTTTTCATCTCTTTCATTTATTATTTATTATTTATTATTTATTATTTATTATTTATTATTTATTATTTATTATTTATTATTTATTATTTATTATTTATTATTTATTATTTATTATTTATTATTTATTATTTATTATTTATTATTTATTATTTATTATTTATTATTTATTATTTATTATTTATTATTTATTATTTATTATTTATTATTTATTATTTATTATTTATTATTTATAATATACTTTAATTTATTTATTATCTATTATTTGTTATTGGTTATTTATTATTAATTATATATATTCATTTATTATTTATTATTTATATTTATTTATTATTTATTATATATTATTTATTATTTATTATTAATAATAATAAAATATTATTATTAATAATAATATCTATTTCTGGTTATTTATTATTTATTATTTATTATTTATTTTTATTTTTTATTTATTACTTATTACTTATTATTTATTATTTATTATTTATTATTTATTATTTATTATTTATTATTTATTATTTATTATTTATTATTTATATTTATAATTATATTTATTATTTGTTTATTATTATTTATTATTTGTTTATTATTATTTATTGTTTATTATTTATTATTATTTATTATTTATTATTTATAATTATTTATTTTTATTATTTATTATTTATTATTATTTATTATTTATTATTTATTATTTATTTATTATTTATTATTTATTATTTATTATTTGTTATTATTTATTTATTAATAATAATACTTTATTTATTATGTTTTATTTGTTATTTATTATTTATTATTTATTATTTATTATTTATTATTTATTATTTATTATTTATTACTTATTATTTATTATTTATTATTTATTATTTATTATTTATTATTTATTATTTATTATTTATTATTTATATTTATTATTTGTTTATTATTATTTATTATTTATTTATTATTATTTATTATTTATTATTTATTTTTATTTATTTTTATTTATTTTTATTATTTATTCTTTATTATTATTTATTATTTATTATTTATTATTATTTATTATTGATTATTTATTATTATTTATTTATTAATAATATTATTAATTTATTATGTGTTATTTATTATTAAATATTTATTATTAAATATTTTTATTATTTATTATTTATTCTTTATTATTATTTTTTATTTTTTATTTTTTATTTTTTATTTTTTATTTATAATTATTTATTTTTTATTTATAATTATTTATTTATTATTTATTATTTATTATTATTTATTTTTATTTTTATTATTATTATTATTTATTACTTATTATTTAATATTAATTTTTTATTTTTTATTTATTATTTTTTATTTTTTATTTCTTATTTCTTATTTATTATTTCTTATTTCTTATTTCTTATTTCTTATTTGTTTATTATTATTTATTGTTTATTATTTATTATTTATTATTTATTATTTATTATTTATATTTATTATTTATTGTTTATTATTTATTGTTTAATATTTATTATTTATTATTTATTATTTATTATTTATTATTTATTATTCATTATTCATTATTTATTATTTATTATTTATTAATAATATTATTAATTTATTATGTGTTATTTATTATTTAATATTTATTATTAAATATTTTTATTCTTTATTCTTTATTCTTTATTATTATTTATTATTTATTATTTATTATTTATTATTTGTTATTTATTATTATTATTTATAATTATTTATTTCTTATTTCTTATTTCTTATTTATTATTTATTATTTATTATTTATTATTTATTATTTATTATTTATTATTATTTATTATTTATTATTTATTATTATTTATTATTTATTATTTATTTATTAATAATAATATTAATTTATTATGTTTTATTTATTATTTAATATTTATTATTTATTATTTATTATTTATTATTTATTATTTATTATTTATTATTTGTTTATTATTATTTCTTATTTCTTATTTCTTATTTCTTATTTCTTATTTCTTATTCCTTATTTATTATTTATTATTTATTATTTATTAGTTATTAGTTATTATTTATTATTTATTATTTCTTATTTCTTATTTCTTATTTCTTATTTCTTATTTATTATTTATGTTTTATTATTTATTATTTATTATTTATTATTTCTTATTTCTTATTTCTTATTTCTTATTTCTTATTTCTTATTTATTATTTATTATTTATGTTTTATTATTTATTATTTTTTAATAATAATATTTTATTTATTATGTGTTATTTATTATTTAATATTTATTATTAAATATTTTTTTATTTCATATTTATTATTTATTATTATTTATTATTATTTATTATTATTTATTATTATTTATTATTATTTATTATTATTTATTATTATTTATTATTATTTATTATTATTTATTATTATTTATTATTATTTATTATATATTATTTTTTATTTTTTATTTTTTATTTTTTATTTTTTATTTTTTATTTTTTATTTATTTTTTATTTTTTATTTTTAATTTTATATTTTTTATTTTATATTTTTTATTATTTATTATTTATTATTTATTATTATTTATTATTTATTTATTAATAATAATATTAATTTATTATGTGCTATTTATTATTTATTATTTATTATTTATTATTTATTATTTATTATTTATTATTTATTATTTATTATTTTATATTTTATATTTATTATTTATTATTTATTATTTTATATTTATTATTTATTATTTATTATTTTATATTTATTATTTATTATTTATTATTTATTATTTATTATTTATTATTTATTATTTATTATTATTTTATTATTATTTCTTATTTCTTATTTCTTATTTCTTATTTATTATTTATTATTTCTTATTTCTTATTTCTTATTTCTTATTTCTTATTTCTTATTTCTTATTTATTATTTATTATTTCTTATTTATTATTTATGTTTTATTATTTCTTATTTCTTATTTCTTATTTCTTATTTCTTATTTCTTATTTCTTATTTCTTATTTCTTATTTATGTTTTATTATTTATTATTTATTAATAATAATATTTTATTTATTATGTGTTATTTATTATTTAATATTTTTTATTTCGTATTTATTGTTTATTATTATTTATTATTATTTATTATTGTTATTATTTATTATATCTATTAGTTATGTATTATTTGTTTTTTCAATTAATATATATAAGTATATTAAATTCTGTTTATTAATCACATGGCGAGCTTGCTGGAGTGGTAAAGTCTTTGGAAAATATGCAAGAGGTTAGGGGTTCAAATCTCACCAATTGCTGTATTTCTTTATATTGCATGGGCATGTGCATTTGCATGTGCATGAGATGTGCATGCATGGATAAATAAAGTAAATAAAGCAATACAAAATAAATAAAATAAATACGAAATAAATAAATAAAGTAAATAAATAAATAAATAAATAAATATGAAATAAAATAAATAAATAAAATAAATACGAAATAAATAAATAAATAATTAAATAAAATAATTAAATAATAATAATAAAAATAATAAAAAATAATAATAATAAATAAAAATAAATAAAAAAATTGTCGCTAAAAAACCGCCGCGAAACGTTCTGCGACGGTTTTGAAAACCGCCGCGAATAGTTTCCCGACGCACGATTTCGCGACGGTTTTTCAAAACCGCCGCCAATCTATTTAGCGGCGGTTTAATTCGCTGCTAGATGCCTTTTTTGCTGTAGTGAATACCAGGATTTTAAACGACATAGTCTCCTGTATAGGTACCCCTCTAAAGATTGATCAACGAACCTTAAATGATGAGCCTGGGTTATATGCTATAATAATGGTAGAATTGAATCTTGACTCTAAAATCCAGAATTTTATTAACTTTAATGAAAATGACTACAAAAACGTAGTTTTGGATTGAATTTGAGTGCAAACCACCATTCTGCAAAGTCTGTAAAATTGTAGGACATTCCTTGCTAAATTGTAGAGTGGTGAAAAGTAAAGTGACTCGTCCAAGGGATGATTAATGGATTGAGGTTAGAAGTAACAAGAAATATAAAAGCACTTCTTTAGAGAAACATGAATCTTCCAAGAAGAAAACTGGGATATGGGTAAAGAAAACACCTCTTTTGGGAGAGACTTCAGGTACTAATAGGGATGAGCTGGTTGATGAAAAAAATGTCACTATTGATCAAGGAATCTTAGAATAAATTTAAAAACTTGTTCTGGACACCTATGTATATCCCCAAGCTCACACAATTTCAAAGGAACCATGCAAAAAAACCTCTATGGATGTTGGTCAGCCTGTTTCACCACTTACGGCTTCATCCAAAGGGAGTGAAGTCAGTAGATCCTTAGAGGGAAAAATTAGCACATCCTCTAAAATGCAGCAGGTTACAATTCCCACAGCCTTAGAGGGTCCTGAGCTTCCTTCTGATAAATAATATTGTTGTGACTCTATTGGTACTACACTTTCCAATGTGAGGGGTAGCCTTGAGGTCTTGGTAAACAAGATGGAAGCTTCCCAACCCTCTTTGGATTCTGCAAGTATGGTTCACTCAGATGCAATTATAGGTGCATCTTCACAATTTAATGTTATTGTTTCCAATGATATCTGAGAGGTAGTGTGCTCACACCACATTGCCCCTATTAAAGATTCTACCTATTTACCTATCACTCGATCTGAACAACTTGTTATTCCTTCAAGGTACAGCCCAATGGCCACATCTTTAAACGCTAAAACATTGTAAATAAATCATATTACTAATAATAAAGGTACTTCTTGTTGGATCTGAATCTACGGATTACACACAAGAGGGGGGTGAATTGTGTCTTTTCAAAATTATTACAATCTCTTCAATTTAGACAAATTTTGTCCACCATGCTTTAGCACGATTAAATATGCAGCGGAAAAAGTAAAAGCATGAACACACGGATGTATAGTGGTTCGGGGAACAGAAGGCCCCTAGTCTACTCCACCAACGCTCAAATCCACGAGCTTGGCGATTTTCACTATCTGGTCCTCGTTTCCACAGACCTGTTCACAACTGAGTACAGGCAGTTGACACCTTTACAAGTTTCAGGCAAACACAGCCTTCCTGGTTCAAACAAAAACCCACAGAGCTTAGAACGAGAAGCTGATCACTCAAAAATAAAAAGGGTTTCGATAAAGAAAACACTTCTCCAGTTGTTCTTTACAATTGCAACAGAATGCAATTGACAGTAGATAGATCGTCGTCTTCAGAAAATAAAGATCTGTAATCAAAACAGTTCTGAGTCGATCCAGTTGCAATAGATATTACAAGAAACTTCACAACTTCAACAGTAGTAGATTCACAACAGATAGTCGATGTAGAACACGTGAATCTGCTATCAAGATCTTCCTTCGGTAATAAAGGTTTTACACTTCTTCTCAATCACCAGAAAAGAATGCCTTCACACAGTCTCTGTTTCTTGCTCGTTAAAAGATCTATCTATCTATTTCATACACTTTCCTGTGTATATATATATATCAGAAGTTTCCAAGATAGAACATATATATTCAAATCTGAGAAAATCTTCCGCATAAATAGATCCATGAAAATCTCCTTTAGATTCGCGATATTAAATAACAGAGCCTTTGTAACTCCCCTGAAGAATCGGCATAAAAAGCTCCGTTTTAAATCAATCATTAATCCGTTAAAAATCTTCTTTAATTCCGTCAAAGTCGTACTTAAGAATCGGCTCGAAATCCGCTTAATAATCCGCCTGTTTGACCAATGCAAAAGGAAATATCGTCTGTCAAAAATATCCCGACGCCAAACGTAGGGTTGATGACGTGGCTCCAAACGTAGGGTTCACAAACGTAAGGTTTACAAACGTAAGGTTCACAAATGTAAGGTTGAACATACATATTTTCTCTTCAGCATTCAAACGTAGGGTTGATCATCCATACTTTGTCTTGCTTCAACTCTCCAAAGAACGTACGGTTGATTATAAAAGTAAGGTTGATGATCCATACTTTTGAGAAACAAACTCAACACTGAAAACTAACGTACGATTTCTCTTCCATACTTGTCCAACAACAAAAACGTAAGGTTCCTTCCAAACGTAATGTTCTTCTTCCATACTTTTCAACAACGTAAGGTTCATTAACCATACGTTTCAAAATAACGTAAGGTTCCTTAACCATACGTTTCTTTTAACATAAAAAGTAAACTTTTCATCCATACGTTACGTTCATCAACGTAGGGTATGAACAGTGATTCCAGTACGCGCTAAAACTGATCTCGCACTACAGTGATTCCAGAACGCGCTAAAACTGATCTCGCACTACAGTGATTCCAGAACGCGCTAAAATTGATCTCGGAATAAATGAAGTATGAAATCTCGTTATATGAAATAAATAAATAAAATAAATTCCTGCAAAATACTCAACGAAATAATTAGTAAATAATTAAGGGTATTTGTGAGCATCAAAATCATCATAAAGAGACAGAGTATTATTTAAAATAATCTCCCCCTTTAAAAACATTATTTTGAATTGTTTGAAAACAATATATTGCTCAACAATCTCCCCCTTTTTGATGATCACAAAACCCATAAAAATAATAGAACTAATTTAATTGCAATCTTTATTGAAAAATTAGTTTTATAAAATTTTAGAATTTTGAAAGGATTAAAACAATATTTAACTATAATAAAATTTCTCCCCCATAAAAATAAATTTTCAGCTAAAAATAGATAAAAGATAAATATCGTATATATCCAAATTCTCCCATATATCCAAATTTCTTCATAGGAAACAAATGAATTTAAATGTTGTGTTTATCCAAATTCTCCCCCTTTTTGTGATATCAAAAAGAATGAAAAAAAAACGGATTTGAACACATTCAATATTGCACTGAACTATAAGTAAATGCTATAGTTAACTGTGTATGAATAAGTGAATTTGTTATACTGGCTAACTCAATCATAAATCAATAAACAACAAAACAAAAAAAAAGTAAGAAAAGAATTTTCATTCACAAGCTGTTATATATAAATGATTGTGATATACAGAGGAATCAAGGTTCATAGATAAGACAGGAAAAACGGTGTCTATTTCCTTTGAATCACGGTCTTTATCTCTGTAAACTGTTCTCTGAGCCTCTTCATCATCCCATCTCCTAACTTGATGATGAGATCTCTGTTCTCTTGAGTCATATGAATATCTTCAATCAAATTAACTCTGAAAAACTCATGAATTCTTTCTTCTTTTTCAACAAAAAGAGCCAGTTTTTCTGATAACTGATTCAAAAGAATCCTAATCGGTTTCTCTCCAAATGTCAACTGATCCACTAAAAATCTCTGATTATCTAGCAAAACTGACAAAGGGGAACTATTACACTGAAGATCGTGTAATCTGTCACTCATATTGCTCATTGCTCCAGTAATTGCTTGAAATCTCCGAATCAAATCAGGTGAAGAGCCTGATCCACTCACAGCACTGTTTGCAACAGACTCAAATTTATTCTCCATGTAAATCTTCAACTCAGACAAATCATCTTTCTTTACCATCTCTGATTTTAACTGATCAACAACATGCAGCATATCAGTCTTAAACAAATCTACTTTCTGTCTTGAAACAGTACATTCTTTCAGCTTCTGAAACTTCAACTGCTCTAAGTTCAGAGAATTTCTGAGACTAACATTCTCAGATTCTAACTGAGAGATACGCTTGTACAACTCAACAACTTTTTCTTTTCTCGAATCAGGGGCACCCTGTGCTCGATTCTCATGTCCAGAATTAGGTTGATGAAGCAGGGCAAGTGGTAAGGAATCTGCATCCGACTGTTCTTTGTCCTTGTCCTGACAAGGTTGATCCACTGAACTATCTTTTGAAGTCTGTAACTCTTCCACTGAAAAATCTTCCTGAAGTACCTCTGTATGAGCTTCAGAAGTATGTTCATCATGAATAGTAGTCTCTCTGACTTCTACTGATTGGTCAAGAACAATATTTTCATGTAAATCTTGAGGTCCGGCCACTTCTTCACCAGGCACTGCCTCCATAAGTTGTTCTTGTTGAATTACTTTTTCAACAACCACAGCAGCAGATTGAGGTTCTTTTTGAGTTTCTGTTTGAGCTGCTGGTTCCTCTATCGGTGCAGTCTGCTCCACAACAGCTTCTCTCACAAATGAATAAGAAATTACCGGTTCAGAGGATTTCAAGGCAGGAGAGATAACTTCTTCATCAATTGACCTCTTCCTTCTAGATTGAAGTCCTTCTTGACTTCTCTCTTCCTCAACTTCCTCCATCTCAAAACGAATTCTCCTTGCCACTGTACTAACTCTTGATTCTGTTTGTCCCTCCTTGGACTTAGCCGGTTGAGCCTGAGCACTCTCCAAGTTTTCCTCAGCTCCAACAGGTAAGAGTTTTCCTTTAATTGTGCTCCAGAAGTATCCTACTTTCCTCAAAGTTCCAGCATTAAAAACATTACTGTGGTGACATTTCACCCCAGCATCTACCAATCTGATCATTCCTCTTTTAAACAAAAACAAAGAAATGAACCTTCCATAAGGGAAAAAGGTCATTCTTGCTTCACTCTGACAGCAGTAACTCAGATATCTTATCATAAACCGAGGAAAATTAAACTTAATATCACACATTAGAAGATACATTATGTACATGTCCGGGTATAGGATTTTCTCCATCTCAGCCATTCTTGGTGCTAAACCAGTCTGAACAAATTTTACCAAAATTTTCTGATCGGGCTCCAAATCCTTAATAAACATCTTCTTTATCACTCTGGTTCCAAACAGAAAAGACATAATGTCTTCAGACTTATGTACAGAATCTCCAATATTCCGTAAATCGAAATGAAAAACTCCTTCATGAGGGCAGTTAAGAATTTGACTTATCTCTATAGATGATATTGAAAAGTCCTTATCCTCTATTTGAGCCAATAAACTATCCTCTGTATCTCCAAGGCTAAACTGAACAGTTCTAAAGAAATGTCTCATTTCTGCCTCATATAGAAACTCAGAATTTGCACTATTAAAAGCTTTCTCAAGGCTTTGAAACGACAACACTTGCTTCAACAGTAAATTAGTTTCAAACAACCACTCTAAATATATGACTTTACCTTGCAGTATTTTCCGACCTACTACCTTAGGTTTCTTTGCAGCACTGCTCTCGGCTTCATCTGGACGCTTAGTCTTTGCCATTCCAACAACGATTTTTGAAGGTTCGTAAGTTTAGGGTTTGAAGATTCAGAAAAGGGTTTTGGAGCAGATGTGTGGTTTTAGGTTTTCGAAAGGGTTTCCGAAAAAGGTGAAGCAATTTAGAAGGTGAAACGGTTCTGACAGCCTTGATTCCCGTGTAATCACTAATCATTACTTTTATTTAAAACAAAATAAAATTACTTATAGCGGAAAACAGAAATTAAGCAGAATTCGAAAACAGAATAAGATTTAAAAAAAAACTATTTAAAATTAAATAAACCTAACTCCCCCTTAATAAATTCAAACCTTTCCGTGGGAAGTGGTTTAGTAAAAATATCTGCTAATTGATTTTCTGTATTTACAAATTCTAAAAATATATCCTTTTTAAACACATGATCTCTTAAAAAGTGATGTCTTATATCAATGTGCTTAGTTCTAGAATGACTAATAGGATTTTTTGAAATATTAATTGCACTAGTATTATCACATAAAATAGGTGTATTATTGAAATTTAATCCAAAGTCCATAAGAGTGTTTTTCATCCACAACACCTGTGCACAGCAACTACCTGCAGACACATATTCTGCCTCGGTTGTTGACAGGGCAAATGAGTGTTGTTTCTTACTAGACCATGATACTAAAGACTTCCCTAAAAAGTGACATGTTCCTGAAGTACTCTTCCTATCTAATCTACAGCTTCCAAAGTCAGCATCTGAATATGAAATTAAATTAAAATCAGAGGTTTTTGGATAAAGCAGAGATTGATAAATAGTACCTTTTAAATATCTAAAAATTCTTTTAACAGCAGTTAAATGGGATTCTTTGGGATTTTATTGAAATCGAGCACAAAGACATACTGAATACATTATATCTGGTCTACTAGCAGTAAGATATAACAAACTACCAATCATACCTCTATATAACTTGTTGTCCACTGATTTTCCAGTTTCATCCAAATCAAGTTTTATATTAGTACACATAGGAGTTGTAAATGGCTTGCTATTTTCAAGTCCAAATTTCTTAAGTAAATCAGTAATGTATTTGCATTGATTTAAAACATTTACAAAGTCTTTTTGAAATATTTGAAGACCCAAAAAGAAATTTAATTCTCCCATCATACTCATTTCAAATTCTTTTTGCATTAATTCTGAAAATTCATGACAAAGAATTTTATTGGTTGATCCAAAAATTACATCATCAACATAAATTTGTACCAACAAAACATTATTTTTCGTAGTTTTCTTAAAGAGTGTTGGATCTGCCAGTCCAACAGTAAAATCATTTTTCAAAAGAAAAGAACTTAGTCTTTCATACCAAGCTCTAGGTGCTTGTTTAAGGCCATAAAGAGCTTTAGTAAGTTTGAAAACAGAATCTGGTTTTTGAGAATTTTCAAAACCAGGAGGTTGCTCAACATAAACTTCCTCCATTAAATAACCATTTAAAAAGGAAGATTTAACATCCATCTGAAATAATTTAAAATTCATATAAGATGTATAGGCTAAAAGGATTCTAATGGCTTCTAACCTGGCTACAGGTGCAAAGGTCTCATCATAATCTATTCCTTCTTCTTGATTATATCATTTAGCTACTAATCTTGCTTTATTTCTAGTTATTATCCCTTGATCATCCTGTTTATTCCTAAAGACCCATTTAGTTCCTATTACTGGATAATCATGTGGTCTTTCAACTAATTCCCAAACCTTATTTCTCTTGAACTGGTTCAATTCATCCTGCATTGCTATTACCCAGCTCTCATCATCTAAGGCTTCTTCTATGGTCTTAGGTTCTTGTTGGGATAGGAAAGCAGAGAATTCAACTATGTTTCCAAGGTTTCTTCTAGTTTGAATACCAGTCTCTAAGTCACCTATCACAGATTCTAAAGGGTGATTCTTTAAGGTTCTAGACTGTCTAGGCATTACATTCAAGGGTTCTTCAGTGTCATGTTCTTCTGAACTGGACTGAATTTCTTTTATATCATTTTCAAAATCATTCTTTAAATTCTCAAGTCTCATGTTTTCATTAGAATCAGGTTCATCTATTTGTTCTATCCTTTTCTCAAAAGGATCAGATTCATCAAATTTCACATGAACTGATTCTTCAACAATCCGTGACTTTTTATTATAGACTCTATAAGCTTTGGAGGTTGCAGAATATCCTAAGAAAATACCTTTATCAGATTTTGGATCAAATTTACCAAGATTATCTTTGGTATTCAAGATGTAAACCTTGCATCCAAAAACTTTAAAGTAATTTACTTTAGGTTTTCTGTTATTCCATAGTTCATAGGGTGTCTTTTTCAAAATAGGTCTTATTAAAATTCTATTCATTATATAACAAGCTGTATTAACAGCTTCTGCCCAGAAATATATAGGTAGGCTATATTCATTTAACATAGTTCTAGCCATTTCTTGAATAGTTCTATTTCTTCTTTCTACAATCCCATTCTGTTGAGGTGTTCTTGGAGCAGAGAAGGTGTGTTTAATACCCATGTTTGAGCAAAAGGAATTAAATTCCTGGTTCTCAAATTCTCCACCATGATCACTTCTCAATGAGATTATATTAAAACCTTTTTCATTTTGAATAGATTTACAAAAACCTTTAAATAAACTAAAAGCTTCACTTTTAAATTTCAAAAAGAAAATCCAAGTAAATCTAGAATAATCATCAACTAATACATAAACATATAATTTACCAGCTAAACTTGCTACTCTTGAAGGTCCAAAAAAATCCATATGGATAAGTTCTAGAGGTTTAGTTGTAGCAACTTTATTAATAGATTTGAATGATGATTTGTGTTGCATGCCAAGCTGACATGCATCACAGAATCTGTCATTTTCAAATTTGAGACTAGGCAAATCAGAAACTAGATGTTTCTTAGATAATTTATGTAAAGCATATATATTGCAATGACCAAGTCTTCTATGCCAGATCCATGATTCACTTATATTAGCAGTTAAGCAGTTTACTTGTTGTTTACACAAGGAATACAAATCCAAAGTATAAACATTATCAGTTCTGGGTGCTCTAAACTTAAACAGTTTATCTTTAGAAACAGTACAACTATTGTTAGTAAAATCAACAGTGTATCCATCATCACATAGTTGAGAGATACTTATCAGATTGTGTTTTAACCCTTGTACATAAAGTACTTTGTTGATTGAGACTGTCTCTGGATCTCCAACTGTTCCAATACCAATAATCTTTCCTTTGGCATTGTCACCAAAGGTGACAAGTCCTCCTTCCTTTCGAGTAAGAGAAGAGAAATTAGCTGAAGTTCCACTCATGTGTCTTGAGCAGCCACTGTCCATATACCATATTTCTTTCTTTCTTTGATGACCTGTTACCTGCAAAGACATTCAAACAAATTGCTTTGGTACCCATATTTTGTTGGGTCCAGGAGTGTTAGCAAGCAGTGATCTGGGTATCCAGATTTGCTTTGTTTTCTTAAAATTGATTGAATCATATAGATCATTGGAAATATAAGCTTTCTTAATTCCACATATTTGAGGTTGTCTTAGAAAACAGTTTTTAGCTATATGACCTTTTGTTCCACAGAAGTTACAAATAACCTGTTTAGTGCTAGGAACAAAATAATTTTTGTATAACTTAGGTTTTTCTCCTTTACTTCCAATTCCAAACCTTTCCTTTTTAATTACAGTTTTTCCAAGTATCTCATTTAAGGCGTTTTCTCCTTTTGTAAAAACTAATGCAGCCTTTTTATAAGATTCTACTTCATCCTGTAGAGTTTTTATTTTTGATTCAAAATTAATTTTATTTGAGTCAGCAGAGTTGTATTTGTCAATTAATTCCTTATGTTGTTTTAGCAAAGTATTTCTCTCATCTGAAATAGATTTATGAAAGTTCTTTATAGATTTATATTTTTTAAATAATGAGTCATACCTTTCTTCAAGCATATTGCAGTAAGCTGCAAGTTTTTTATTTGAGAAACCTGTTTCAGAGTTTGATTCATTATTTGAGTCAGAGGAGTAGTATGAGTGTACCTCATCAGTTTCAGCCATGAAACACATATTTGCTTTTAAATTGGCTTCCTCCTTCTCTGAGCTTGATTCAGAAGAATTACTTGAGTCTTCAGAAACACTCCAAGTAGCTTTCATAGCTTTCTTGTCTTTCTGCTCATAATCATTTCTTTTGAAGAATTTCTTCTTCTTTGCATCTTTCAATTTTGGGAAATCCGGTCTGATATGTCCCATCTTTTTGCATTCATAACATCTCACTTCCTTGCTATCCTTCTTGAAGGATTTCTTGAAGTCTTTCTTCTTACTGTAGAACTTTCTGAATTTTCTGGCAAGCTGAGCCAGTTCTTCATCCGAATTTGAAGAATCAGAGCTTTCTGATTTAGCACTTACTTCTCTGTTCTTCATCTTTCTATCCTTTTGTTGAGAAGTCACTTTCAAAGAAGTATTTTCCCTTTTTATGTAGACTTTATGCTCATTTACCTCATCTTGCATTTCAGCCTCGTACATCATCAATGTACCAATCAGCTCTCTCATAGTTAGATCTTTAACAGAAGTTGATTGTCTGATTGCTGCAGAGATTCCATTCCATCGAGTAGGAAGTACTCTCAGTACCTTTAACGCTTGATCAGCCTGCTTGATTGGTTCTCCTAGAGCTGTTATATTATTGACAATTTCTGTCAATCTTCCATTCATCTGAGTGATTCTCTCTCCTTCAATCATTCTGAAAGTATCGAATTTTATTTTAGCAGTTGCATATCTCATCTGTCTTACATTATCTGTTCCTTCATAAGCAACAGCTATTGTTTGCCACATTTCATATGCAGTCGGGCATTGAGATACTCTGTTAAATTCATCCGGTCCTAGACCATAGATGATTGCATTCATAGCTTTTGAATTCATGTCATACTCAGCCTCTGTAGCAGCACTCCATGTATCAGGATTTTCAGAAATTTCATAGGGAGTCAGAATCTTTGAATAGACTTTGTAACCAAGATTTTTCAGATAAATAATCATACGTGATTTCCAGCAGCCATAATTATCTCCATTAAAGTAAGGTGCTCTGACCATTGACATTCCCTCTCTCGTATCAGCCATGATACACTATGTATAATCTTTAAATACTTCTAGCTTGATAAGACTTTAAAAATAAGAAGCTCCTCCTCTGATACCAATTGTTGGATCTGAATCTACGGATTACACACAAGAGGGGGGGTGAATTGTGTCTTTTCAAAATTATTACAATCTCTTCAATTTAGACAAATTCTGTCCACTATGCTTTAGCACGATTAAATATGCAGCGGAAAAAGTAAAAGCATGAACACACGGATGTATAGTGGTTCGGGGAACAGAAGGCCCCTAGTCCACTCCACCAACGCTCAAATCCACGAGCTTGGCGATTTTCACTATCTGGTCCTCGTTTCCACAGACCTGTTCACAACTGAGTACAGGCAGTTGACACCTTTACAAGTTTCAGGCAAACACAGCCTTCCTGGTTCAAACACGAACCCACACAGCTTAGAACGAGAAGCTGATCACTCAAAAATAAAAAGGGTTTCGATAAAGAAAACACTTCTCCAGTTGTTCTTTACAATTGCAACAGAATGCAATTGACAGTAGATAGATCGTCGTCTTCAGAAAATAAAGATCTGTAATCAAAACAGTTCCGAGTCGATCCAGTTGCAATAGATATTACAAGAAACTTCACAACTTCAGCAGCAGTATATTCACAACAGATAGTCGATGTAGAACACGTGAATCTGCTATCAAGATCTTCCTTCGGTAATAAAGGTTTTACACTTCTTCTCGATCACCAGAAAAGAATGCCTTCACACAGTCTCTATTTCTTGCTCGTTAAAAGATCAATCTATCTATTTCATACACTTTCCTGTGTATATATATATATCCGAAGCTTCCAAGATAGAACATATATATTCAAATCTGAGAAAATCTTCCGCATAAATAGATCCATGAAAATCTCCTTTAGATTCGCGATATTAAATACCAGAGCCGTTGTAACTCCCCTGAAGAATCGGCATAAAAAGCTCCGTTTTAAATCAATCATTAATCCGTTAAAAATCGTCTTTAATTCCGTCAAAGTCGTACTTAAGAATCGGCTCGAAATCCGCTTAATAATCCACCTGTTTGACCAATGCAAAAGGAAATATCGTCTGTCAAAAATATCCCGACGCCAAACGTAGGGTTGATGACGTGGCTCCAAACGTAGGGTTCACAAACGTAAGGTTTACAAACGTAAGGTTCACAAACGTAAGGTTGAACATACATATTTTCTCTTCAGCATTCAAACGTAGGGTTGATCATCCATACTTTGTCTTGCTTCAACTCTCCAAAGAACGTACGGTTGATTATAAAAGTAAGGTTGATGATCCATACTTTTGAGAAACAAACTCAACACTGAAAACTAACGTACGATTTCTCTTCCATACTTGTTCAACAACAAAAACGTAAGGTTCCTTCCAAACGTAATGTTCTTCTTCCATACTTTTCAACAACGTAAGGTTCATTAACCATACGTTTCAAAATAACGTAAGGTTCCTTAACCATACGTTTCTTTTAACATAAAAAGTAAAATTTTCATCCATACGTTACGTTCATCAACGTATGGTATGAACAGTGATTCCAGTACGCGCTAAAACTGATCTCGCACTACAGTGATTCCAGAACGCGCTAAAACTGATCTCGCACTACAGTGATTCCAGAACGCGCTAAAATTGATCTCGGAATAAATGAAGTATGAAATCTCGTTATATGAAATAAATAAATAAAATAAATTCCTGCAAAATACTCAACGAAATAATTAGTAAATAATTAAGGGTATTTGTGAGCATCAAAATCATCATAAAGAGACAGAGTATTATTTAAAATAATCTCCCCCTTTAAAAACATTATTTTGAACTGTTTGAAAACAATATATTGCTCAACACTTCTAACAAATCAGTTGTTTCTTAAATGAGTAAATGAGGAAAGAAACCTAGTCTGACCTCTCCTCAAAATATCAGAAGATCAAAGAGGAGGAACCACTCGGGTAGTTCAAAAAAAGGGGTTCTAACCCAAAAACAGGTTCCAATGAATTTCTTTTTTTGGAATTGTCAGGGTATTGCTAACCCTGACACCTTTATTGTTATTAAAATATTTCTTATGAATCACAGACCTACTTTTTTTTATATTTATAAGACTAAAATAATCATTTCTTTGAAAATTATGCATCTTTTCTCTTATGGTTATAATTTTCTATGTGCATGAAAAGATTTTCTTATTGTTGAATATCTTTGGGTTATTTATCATTCCTCCTTGCAGTATGTTAATGATTTCAATGTTACTAAGAAGATGTTTATTTAGGAATTTTCCTTTTATAAATTACACTCTTTTTGTAATATGATTTATTCTAAGAATAGATACTAAAATTGAATACCTCTTTGGCATGATCTTTATATTTTAGCTAACAATATCCATGATCCCTGGTTTGTGATCAGGGACATAATGTGATTCTTACCTCTAGTGAAAACATTGACCCATCCCACTCTTTTATCTCCTCAAGAGAATTTAAATCTTCTATTGAGGATAGTAATCTTATCAAAATTAACCTCATTGGTGCTAAGTTCACATGGTATAGAAGACACTACAACAAGGTAGTTGCTAGAAAACTAGATAGGGATTTCCTGAATATCTATGTTCTGAAAAAAAAATGGGATACCTTCTCAAGTATTACCTTTCCTAAGCTTAACTCGGACCATCATCCCATTATTTTCAGTCTTTTTCCCGAAAGTCTTAAACCCATTCTTCCTTTCAGATTTAATAATGCTCGGTCTACTGACCCCGACTATATTAATATCATAAAAAATTGATAAATCATGAGGCATCACAATGATGATTTTTCTTGTATCACCAAATTAAAACACCTTAAGTAGTGTCTTAAAGGTTGGTGTAGTTCCAAATCTAAGAAAATTGACAAGGAAATCTCTTCTATGGAGAATGATCTTAGCCAAATTCAAAACTCCACTACTAGCTCTGACTTTTCTTTGGATCCTCAACTTGAAATCAACACCTCTATAAAACTCAACACTCTACTCGTCCTTAAAGATATCATGCCTAAAAAAATCATCAAAACAAAATGGCTTTTAGATGCTGATAGAAATACTAATTTCTAAAACTCTCTCTATAGAATTAGAAAAGTTTGTAGACCTTTTTCCTTTATTAAATATGAAGATACCTCATTGACACTTAGGAGGATATTTCTAATCATTTTTTCTCTTACATTCATAATATTTTCAATGGTCCGGATGTCAAAAAAGACCCCATACCTAATTTAATTCCATCTATGGTGATTGAGGAAGACAAATTTTATCTTTTAGGAACCCCTCTTGATCATGAAATCAAATACAATATTTTTATCCTTAATCCTAATAGTCCCCCAGGTCCTAATGGTTTCAACAATTAATTCTTCCAACACTATTGGGAGGTTATTCATATGGATGTTTGAAAACTTGTCAAATATTTCTTTTCCAATGGTATTCTCCTTCATGGACTAAATGCCCAATTTCTTACTTTAATTCCTAAAGTGGACAATGCCTCTGAGATTCAACTCTTTCATCATATTTCTCTTATTAACACCCTTTATAAAATTATTTTAAAACTTTTTGATAATAGTCTTACTAACATATGAAATAAAATGGTTTCTTGGAATCAATTTGGTTTTACCAAGGGTAGGTCTATACATTATTGCATCTGCCTTGCCTCGAAATGCACTAATATCTTAAACAAATCCACTAAAGGAGGTAATATTTCCATTAAACTTGATATTAGGAAAGCCTCTGATACCATTTATTGGAGTTTCATTTTTAAATTTCTCCAGAGCTTTAGTTTTAATGATACTTTCATCAATAGGATAAACTCCTTATTTAATTCAGCCTCCATCTCGATCCTTGTCAATGGTTTCCGTAAGGAATTATTTAAATTCATCAAGGGAGTTAGACAAGGAGATCCCATTTCTGTAATTATTTTTTCTATTGCGGAATATTTCTTAAGTATATTTCTCACTCGGCTTGTTGACCAACACAAGATTAAACATATTCGGGCTTCTAGAAACTTATATGTTCCCACACATATTTTATATGATGATGACATCATCTTTTTCTTACAAGGCGATAAAAAGAATATTCAAAATATTAAAAATGACATGTCTTATTTTTAAGAAATCTCTGGTCAAACTATAAGTTGGAATAAGTCCTTTGTTTTCTTTGGGAAAAAATTATTTTTTAATAGAAAAGGTAATATCATCAATAATTTAGGCATCAAGGAAGGTTTCTTCCTTTTCAATTATCTTGGTGTACCCATCTTTTTGGGAAGACCTAAATCCAGTTACTTTTTCACCATTCTTGACCAAATCATCAATCAGTTTTCCTCTTAGAAGTGTAAATCCCTCTCTATCGCTGGAATAATTTGTTGTGTGAAATCTACAATTGTCTCAAAAATGGTCTACTTACTGATGGTTTACAAATGGACTACGGGCCTTCTTAAGAAAATTAATTTTCTCATAAAAAAATAATTCTGGACTAAAATAACGCTTGAAAAGAAGCTTGTGACCATTCCCTGAGATACTTGTTTTAAACCTTTAGACAAGGTTAGTCTAAGAATCAAAAATCTTAAACTATTTAATGATGCTCTTCAATCTAGGATCACTTGGAGGTTTCTTCACAAAAACTCTGATTCCATTTCTTTTCTAAAAAAATATTCCTTACTAAGTTAAAGAAGGGAAATATTAATTATATCACATATTCCATCTAGTCATCCATTAGAAAATATTTTACCATCATAATGAACAACTCTATATGGATGTTTAGTATCGATTACTCCATGAATTTTTGGCTGGACAACTAGATTGATTCTTCTTTAATATACATGCTGCCTACCAATTCTCTTACATATAACACCAAATGCACTATAAGGGATGTTATGCACTATCTTAACATCAACCTTCCGGATAACATCAGTCGTGTTATTGAAAATTATCCCTACTCAAATTCTAATGATTTTATTATTTGGGAACCTACTTATAATGGCGTCCTTGATTACAAAATTTTTTACAGTCACAATTTCATAAATTCTGATTCAAACTTTTTTTGTTTGAAATCCTTTTAAAAACCTTGGATTAAACCCTCAAGGGTTACTCTTGTTTGGCATATTTCTCATAAGAGAGTCCCCAATGAAGTTTGTCTTCAATATTTTGGGATTAAACTTTTCTCTAAGTGTCACCTATGTAACCAACATAGAGAAAATATCAACCATATATTTCTATCCTGTGCTGCAACTTCAGCTCTTTGGAATTATTTTTTTGACATTTTTTATTATAGATGGTCACTCTTTGATTTAATCATCACCCAACTATAGCATTGTGTATATTTGGAATCTTCTAAACAAATCAAGAATATTTTCTTGAATACTATTTCTGAACTCCTCCATGTGATCGAGTATGATATAAATTATATTCTTCATAATAATTGCTCATTCAGTCTTAATTCAGGTTAGAAGCAGATTCTCATTGCCATCTGAGATGTTGTCTCAATTCAGAAATCATATTCGGACAACACTATTGGAGACTTTGAGATCCTACGTCGACTTTAGATTGATTTTTTATATAGACAACCTATACGCACTCTTGAGGTATTTTTGAAAGCCCCACTTCTAGGATGGATCAAAGTGAATTTCAATGGTGCTTCCAAAGGCATCCCAGGATCTGCTGGTTGTGGTTCTATTTTTAGATACTATCTTGGTCGATGTCACGGATGCTTCATTGATTATAGTGGTACAACCTCATCTCTAGAAGTGGAAATGATGGGGGTGATTCATGTCATTGACTTTTACAAGAAAAAGGGTTAGAACAAAATTTGGATTGAAAGTGATTTTACCACTATTTTCCGGGCTATTTGGAATGGTGTGGTGCATCTTTTCTGGCTGCTTACTATCTGGTGGGTGAATTGTCTTGCTTCGCTTATGGAAATAAGCTACATTATTACACATTCCTTTCATGAATCTAACATGGTTTTAGGAGATCTTTCTAACAAGGGATTCAACTAGGACATAACTTATGAAGATGACTTTCCTGGTGATTTTCTCCCTCTTTATGTTAAAGATTATAATAAGATTTCGTACATTAGACTCATGTACCTGTTTTCTCTACTCAATAAAATGTTCCCTGGTCTATGAACAAGGGACCACCTTCTTAAAAAATAGTATATATAAGATACTAGAGTTATCATGACACTTGGATGAGGGTAGGTGAGGAGATAATAAGAAAAGAAAATAACTTGAAAATAAATTAAAAGAAAAAGAAAGAGGTTTTTACCTCTTTCTCCATGAAAACTTTCTTTAAGCACTTGAGTTTGGTTTTTTAATGAGACCAAAGGCTCCTAGAAGTGGAGAGATACTTGGGAAGATGTTTGGGAAGAATTTTTACAAGCTTCAAGATTTATATGTGTAAAGAAAAGGGGTGGTGAGGGGTGGTATATATAGTATAGGAGAGGGGTGTTTTTCGATTATTTTATTCATTAGTTTATTATCTTATATCAAAAAAATAAATAGTGATAATTCCATGACTAAATAAAATAAATAGATAATGATGGTTTGATATTATGGTTTTTACATCCACTATGACTTAAGGAATAGTGTATTTAACTTATAATGTATATATATTGTAAATTTTCATGTTTTACTATACACCAAAAAAATCAAGTATTTTAGAAAAATACAAAAAAAATCACTTTAACTATTTTTTAATGTGTAGAATTAAATAATGAACTCCATTTTATTAAAATAATTTTATAAATATGAAAAATTTACATTTTAATTAAAATAATCATTTACTTGGAAAATACTAATTTTAAAATTATAATTGATTTTATAACACTTTGAAAATTTAATTGAGATCTCATAAAATTATCTTATAATTATAAAAAAAATATTAATTTATGAATTCATCTTATGAAAATATATTTTCTTTTAAATAATTATATTAATTATAAAATTTAAAATAAACATTTATGTTTTATAAAAATATTAATACTTAATTAATAATTTATAAAACATTTATTTACTTATACTATGATATAATTATATCATATTAGCACTTATAAGATTCCAAAATTTTATTTTTACTTTCATAGGTGGGGTTACTATTCTATCAGCCTGATTACTATTCCTAACAGTCATATTACTATTCCAAAGTTCATGTTACTATTCTATTGGTTTAAGTTCCTTAATTTATATAAATACCTCTTATTTATTTAATTATTCATTTATAAAGTTTTTATTATGTTCTATATGTGATTTTATATGATTTATGCTATATAATATAACTATAAGAAGAGAATTTTCATTGATAAATGTTTTGGTAGTTACATTTTATTCTATCATATAAACTTCTAGAGAGACTATCTAAGAGTATTAGGAGAGGTTTAAAAATATATGTGCTAGTTTTCCCCATTAATCCATCGAAGAGTAGCACTTTCTTTTCTTCTTTTACCAAGTATTAATGGAAAATGATAGGAACATTCTAATATTTTCATATTTTTCTCTTGAATTTTAATGTTTTAAATCCCACTAGTATGTTAATTTAATATTTTAAATCCTACCAATTTAATAATTTAAGGATGATTGTTACTTTTTTAGATTAGAAAAATAATTTAGGTTGAATTCTGAAAATGGTTTATTATTTAATTTTAATTTTTTATTCATATTTGATATTAATTAATAAATCCATAATTATAAGTGATGATTTTAAATGAATTTATAATTAGAGAAATAATTTGGAAATTGTATGGAAAATCTAGTTTTTCTTTTTTAACTACACACTAGTATTTTTGTCATAAAATATTCTATGTGTTTAATCCTAATTTTAATTTTTTACAAAATTTCACACATTTTGGAATATATATATAAATATATATTTGAATATAGTGAGATGAATCTCATTTTTTTCATGGATATAATGGGACATAAAATTAACTATAAACTTGATTCATCAATCTGTAAATCACTACAATGATTGGGCTATAACTTTTTCATCTATGGCCGAATTGGGATAAAATTTTAAAACAAGTTAGAGGACTCAAAAATAATATTTAATAGAACTGTATAAACTATTTTTCGACCATTATTATGGTTAACCATGAGTCAAAATAATAGGTATTTATTTTAAAATGGTTATTACTTTACTATTTTATAATATTTTTAACCCTAGACTCCCCTCAAAAATATAAAGTTGTATTATTCCCCTTTATATAGGAGGTTTCCTTGGTGGTAATTTAGATAGAATATTCCCTGATTCTTTATATTATCTTTGTTTTTTGTTTTCTTTTCTTTTCATTATGTAGTCACATGTTAAATATTTATAATAAAAGTGTTATCTCATTTTATTATCACTTCTCTCTCATTTTCTCTCCTCATTCATTCTTCATTGTGATCTCATAAAATCATGGTCATGAGTAACTGACCTGAGGAATCTCCTGAGGTGAGTAATCATGTTTTTAACCCAAGTATTCATGTGTTTATGCTTAAAATTTCTTATTTTATTAGGTTTGGTCAAGGGTGATCTAAGTAGGAAAGGAACCTTTGTGTCTCTACTTAGAATCTAATGTTTATGTTTATCTTTTTTAAATATTCTTCTTTCATGGAGGAGGTTTATGTGAAGTGAAATCAATGAGTGCACTGCATATTCACAATTGGGGAAGAAGAGGGTGTTCAAATACAATTAAGTGTGTTCGTTAAGTAATATGAAACTAATAATAAGAGAATAAAGGTTCACTATGGATAATTCCTCTGGGGAGAATTTCTTTTATTCATAACTTTATTTTTTATTCACTTATTTTGTTTTCATTACATTTTTAGTTTTAGGTGTTTAATTTAAAAATCTCAACCCCTGTGTTTTATTACTTTTATAAAATAGAAAATTCCAAAAAAAAATACAATAAGTGGTTAGGAATATTGAGTGATTGACCATGAAATATCATTAAGTGAGATGAATATGGTGAGCCACTATACTACATTATGGAAATGATAAATTTATTTTACAAAATCCCATGATAGGTTTGTATCAAAACATAGCACGATTATCAAGGATCTAGTGGTTTCACTCACTATTTTCATTCACACTTTTTAAATAAATATTATTTTTTAAAATAAAAAATTAATAAATCAAAAAATAATATTTTTCCATGATTTATTAAATTTTATATTATAATGCATGGAATAATTACTCTCAAGTTACACAACAAGAATAGTAAGAATTTCATAATGAAAGAGATAACTAGTTTCAAGGACTTAGAGAATACATAAAGAACCAAATAAGAAAAACATAATGGATAGTTGAATACATTTGTATATATCATGATAAATGGACAGAGAAACCTGAAACTAAACCAAAACCAATGGAGGAAGATATTTACCCATGTAATTTGTTTATTAAGTAACCTAAGGAGAGAGAGAAGATGTTAATTAAATAATTACTATCATCAGGCTGTACTCTATCATGGTTGGGATATATTACTGAAGAACACATTCATGAGGACACACTTATGAGGGATCTATAAAAATAAAACAATCTTGGAATAAATTTATGTAATGTAACCTATAACATTAATTCCCCAACCTAAAATAAGATAACTCATAACTTCTCCTTAGGAGAATAAACTACCCAAGTGGTGGAATTTAAATAAAATATATAAAAGTATGGTTTCCTATCTCTATCCATGACAACTATACTCCAAGTGAAACTTTCCAATGAATAATTAATTAAATTCAAACCAATTGAATTAGTAAATACTTTCTTGAACTCAGTTTTATTTAAAAAAATTAAACTAAATTGATCATTAACTCATGCTATTTTGATTTTACAAAAATGGTACCACACTTGGTTTTCCTTATAGGATTAAGATGAAAATTAAAATGAATCCAATGAGAAACACATTAATCTCTCTAAAATTATTTAATATTTATTCTAGAGAGTACATGAGGAGATACCATTAGCTTTTTATGAAGAAAATAATTAAAAATCTCTGTAATTATAAGGGGAATATTATTACATAAATTGTTAATGTTTTAATTTTATTCAAAAAGAAATATTCTTTGAATTTCCCTTTGAAAATGTTGTTGATACAACATATATTGAGAAGGTATTATATGTTAAAAATGAGTTCAAGGAATTTTTGGTCAAACCAAGGAGGAGGACCCATTCTTTATCATATCCCCACCTTGAAATTTATACCTCATTTCCATGGGTATAGAATTGGTGAACTATATCTATGTTATTTTCTTAGATCTATGTGATCTGAAGATAATTGTAAGTAATAACATGTGGTATTTTAAATCAAAGAAACCTAATCCACCATCAGATTTTGGATAATCAATGGAACTATATTTCTACGTAAAGAAAAAAATAAGGACCACTTGGGGGGTTAAACTAATATTTAGCCTTATCCCTTTCTCAGTCTATTAGTTTTCTTTTTTATTTTTTTATTAAATAAGTTTTCTTATATTTAATTATGTTTAATTGTAGGTTTTTAGTGGGAAACAAATATGATATTAACTCAAAACTACCACTACCAATAAGACTGGTTGTATTATTCTTTTTATGCCTTGAATTTATTTTCATCTTAATTAAATTATATATGTAAATCTATTGTGATAATTTTTTAATCAAAAAGCGAGTATTATTATTCTAAGTAAGGGGAAGAGGTATAAATCTATTTAGGATATTCATGTCTTGTTTTGTTTTGGACTTTTAATTTTTAGAGTGCTTTTGAGGTTAGTAAGTTGGGCTTCAAATGTTATTCTTCATAGTGAAGAATATTATTCTAGTATTTAGGGTTTTAATAATCTTGAAAAGGTTGAAATTATATGATTTCTGTGATATTTTTTTCATTTATTTCATTAATTTTTTTTAAAACTAGGAAAAGGATTATAAATGCAATAAAATTAAGTGGAATTAGAATTATAACTTGAGGAAACTAGAATTATTAACTTTATATTGAGTAACTTTTCTTTTGTGAAAAAGAACACCTTAGATATACAAAAAAATACATTTATATAATTACTTTAAAATTTTATTAAAATTGTAAATTTTGATCCCACATGAAGTTATTATATATTAGAAACTAAAAGAAAAAAAATAAAAAAATGTAGTACCTCATTATCAAAAAGGAATGGATATAGGTGATGGTAATATTAAACACTAGACAAAGAAGGGGTCAATTTACTTATAATAATTACATTTGGGTTGTAACAAGGAAATAGATATTCGGAATAAGAAACATAGGAAATAGGGTTTATAATAGTGCCACTTGTTAAAATGTTAACTTCACTAAATTCTATTCTGTTCACAAACTTCAAATTTTATATTTGGATTAAATTGAAGAGGAGAAGTGGACATAACTTATTGAGGAAGCATGATATTTTCTAGGATGAATGAATCTTTATTTTTTTCCATTTCTAGTTTTGGTGTTTTAAACTAAGTAGGATAATTCTTTTTGTTGTTTAATTTCATTGTATTTCCCAATAGTCTAATGTCTAAGTGTGGGGAAATTGATAGAGATGATATTTTCACATTTTTTAAATTTGAATTTTAATATTTTAAATCACATTAATTTTATAATTTAAGGATGATAACCACATTTTTATATTATAATAATAATTTGGGTTGAATTTTAAAAATGTATTAATTATTTATTTTTAAGTATTTTATTCATCGTTGTTATTAATTGATAAATATATACTTCTTAAGTGGTGATTTGATAGGAATTTTTATGTAGAAAATGAATTTGTAAATTTCATGTAAATTTTATTTCTACCCTCCCACTTTTACTCTAGTATTTTTATCATAAAGTATTCTATGTGTTGAGTTTTTATTAAAAAAAATTTGTGTCTAACCTTTTTTTTGATTTATGGATAATTGTTATATTTTTATATTATAATAACATTTTTCATTGATAAAAAATTATAGGAAATTTATAGATTCATCATCTAGAGTATCCCTAATAGATAAAGCACCAAAATAATCCAAGGTATTGATAGAAAATATTTCTTAGGAATCACAATATTTTTGGACCAAAGGTATTAGTATAAGGGGTATGCTTGAGGTAAAAAATTAAGACACATATATATTATTGGAATATATAATTGAAGAGATAATAATACTTGTGAGGAATATGGATTTAAAATAAAAAATTAAACAACTAGAACTAACCAATTTTTATGGTCTATGTTCTTCCCCTCATCATTTTACTAAACAATTTGTTGAAGTTTAGACCATGGAGTGTTGTGAAGTAGCCTTTCAACCAAAAACATTATAATAAAATCATGTATGGATAGAGCCTAACCAATTCCAATATGAATTTTTGAAATTATTATAATCAATCAAGACTACCCTAAAATATTCAGTACCCATAATAACCTCTCTACCAGCAGTAAAACCAGAAATTTCAAAACCCTCCGCCTTTCCAGCAAATATAAAAGAAATAGTATAACCAACATTTCTACCAAAAACCACCCCATTTAAAAAAAATAAACTCTTTGAACAGACCTAAATGAGTTCACAATCCCCATCACATTAATAGTTAGGATCCAAGGTTAAGAAGTTAAATAAGTTTTCAAATCATATTTAAAATTTTTTGATAATATTTTCTAAAAAATATAAGAGTACTACTAGCCCAGTCAGTCTCTAGCCACATGAAGAATGTGATCATTATAACAACAATAAGTGGAAAGGATATTAACCCGCATTAACATAGTTAATCTCAAAAAAAATTAAAATAGTAATTAAAAAGAAGAAACTGAAATTCCTGAGTCTCAAAAAATAAATCTATTCATAGAAGATAATGTTGTGGAAGAAGCTAAATATAACCAAGAGTAATTTTTTTCTGAAGAACCTGGGAAACAGTCTAAAGTACACCAGGAATAATATTAAATAATATGAGAAATATGAACCAAATATTAATAAAATATCATATATTACATGAAAATGTAAACAAAAATACAAAAAGTTTTTTCACTTCCTTTCCCATTAAGAATGATCCAGTCTAAGAAGAACCAGGAAAAGGAACTCTAAAGAAAAATTTTGGAAACATTCTAGAAATTTGAAATCAACAAATCCCTTCTTAAATATGTCAATAATATACCCATGTATGATAAATTTCTCATAGAAATTTTCCTAAATAAAATAAAACTCTAAGGGAATGAAATAATTAAATTTGGAAGAAGTGTATCAGCCCTTATCACACCAATATTACCCACAAAATTTCAAGATCTAGGGAAATTTTCTATCTCATTCACTATTGGTTTTATAAATTTATTATGTGACTTATTTTATTTTATAAATTTTATTCCTAAATCACTGTTTACATATTTTCATATAGGAGACTTGAATTTCAAAAGAGTGGTTTTGAAGCTTGCAAATAGTTCTAATAATTTTCCAGTTGGAGTATTAAAAAATATTCTTATGAGAGTCCATGATCTGATATTCTAAAAATACTTCTATGTTATAAACATGGAATAAAACATAATAATAGTTCACTAACCAATAATTTTAGGTAGAAAATTCTTTAATATAGTCAATATAATAATTAATTTTCATAAAGTAAAACTCATTGTAGAGTTTATAGATAGAACAATCTATTTCAACTACTTTGACTCCATGAATCTCCCTCCAACTGACCATTAACTCTTTAAACTCTCACAATTTTAAGATTCTTAACCCATTTAATACCTAGGTCTATTACATGAATTTTTAACCTTATTAAAACACTTAATTATTAAAAATTCCATGGAGAATGAAGCTTCCTAGAATTCGAAAGAGTTTATCTTTAGTTTGGAGTAAGAGGTAACCCTTGAATAAATTGATGGATTTGGATATTTATTAAATTATGATGAAACTTATATGTCATATTGTGTGAATAAAATACAAGTAAGGGAAGTGAGATATCTAAATTTTATTTTATCTTTATAACAACTACTGAATCTAGAATTGAAACCATTGCCCATTGGTTTAAAATATGTGTATCTCAAGAAGGGGAAAACTGCCAATGATCATTACTAATAACCTACAAAATCACCAAGAACACAAATTAATTTATCTTTATAAAGATAATATGTAACAAATAGGTCATATTTTGAGTGATATCCCTGTAATTAATTTTAAAATTTGTTCTTATAGAATTTTACTTGAGATGAAGTATAAAGATGCTGAGAATATTTAAAGGATAATAAATCCCACCATAATGGAATTTGTGAAAAAATAGATAGATAAGTTTTTTTGAAGCATTCATCATTTACCCAATATTTGAATCAAAATTGATTAGTAAAATCCATGTGATGCTACAGAAAATAGGATTGACTATTATGAAGAATGACCAAAATGAGTTGACCCTGTAAGAATTCAGAAAAGCTAATGAGTGTGTATACATTATATAAAGTTTAACCAAGTCACAAGGAAATATCTCTTCCTAGAACCATTTATTGACCATATGTTAAAAATATTGGTAGGTAAAAAACATTATTTCTTATTAAATTGTTTTTTAGAATATTTTCAAGTACCAATATCTCTAGAAAGTTGGGATAAGACGATTTCACATGTCCCTTCTGTACTTTGAATTACAATAGAATGCCCTTTGGGATATGAAATTCCTCAGGTACAATTAAAAGGGGTATGGTAAGTATATTTTCAAATCATATTGAATATTTCCTAGATGTATTTTTAGATGATTTTACTATATTTGGAAATTCATTTGATCATTTTTTGAAAAATCTTTAAAAAAATAAAAAACCTTCATTGAAAATAACTTGGTTGTGAATTTTGAGAAGTGTAATTTCATGGTGAAAAAATTTATAGTACTAGGTAATGTTATTTAATAAAAAATAATTGAGGTTGATAAATAAAAAATTTAAGTGAAACATTCTTTACCCTACCAAAATTGTGTGAAACATGTTAGATCATTTCTAGGACTTGTGGGATTTTATTAGAGATTTATCAAGGTCTTCGGTAAGATTTATCTTCCACCCTTTATATTAAATTTTAAGTATATTGAATTTTATTTTAATGATGAATGTAAGGAGTCTTTTTTAAAATTTAGGATTATATTAATCACCCCACCTTTTATTTAACTACCCAACTATGAGAAACCAATTTAAATATTTTGTGATACTTTTAACCAAACTATGGGTGAAACATTTTCCAAAATAATTGAATGTGTACCTAAAGTCTTTCATATTCCTCGAGAAACTTGGATCCTACTCAATTCAACTATAAACCCACTAAAAATTATCTCTTTAAATTATTTTCTTTAGATAAATTCAGATATGATTTTATTGGAACTAAAATCACTATATTTTATAATCATACAGTGGTAATATCTATTATGAATAAAGATGAATCCAAAATGAGGCTAGTTAGATGGATACTGCCATTATAAGAGTTCAACATAGATATTAAATACAATAAAAGAGTTTAGAACCAATTGTATGATCAACTAAGCAAGTTTTCCAACACTAGTAAAGTTGAAATTATAGCTACACACAAATTATAGGGGGAAATCTATATTTAGTTAAAGTAAAAGTATCCGAATATAATGACATGGTAAATTTTATGGTAACCTCCCAGTAGAATCTCGTTTAAATCCCAAACAAGTCCAAAGGATTAAATATTATTAAAACTTTTATGTTTGAGAATATCTATACATGTGTAAATATGTAATGATACAGTGATAATAAGATTTATTCCTATAAGTGAAATGAAATCTATTTTTTAATTTTGTCAAAAAATATCTTATCAAACCCACTTTTGATATCAAAAGACAGAAAGTAAAGTTTTATTATTAGGAATTTTTTGCACTCCTTATTCAATGATGCTCGTGAATTCTGTAATAAATGTGATAAATATTCATTATTTTGGAAACATTTCAAAAATAAAATAAATTCAATAAAATCTAATTAATTTTTTCAAAAAAAATAAATAATAGGGAATATATTTTATGGGACCCTTTCCCATGTCATTTAGAAATTCTTATATTTTATTTTAGATAATTATGTTTTAAAATGGGTGGAATCCAAAGACACCAAACTGATGATGCTAAATTATTATGTGGTTTTGTTAAGACTAAAATATTTTAAAGATTTGGAATTCCAAGAGCCAGAGTTAGTGTTCAAGGTAACTAATTTTTTAATTGAATAATCGAATAGTTGATGAGGAGGTATGGAGTGCATCATAATACGTCCACATCCTACCACCCACAAAAAAATGGGTAAGTTCAAGTGTCCAATAGATAAATAAAAGGAATTTTGGAGAAGACTATTAAGTCAAACTGAAAAGGCCAAACCTTTCAAATACACCTTATGGTATTATAGTAAATCTTATAATACACCCATAAGAATGAGACCACATATACTAATTTATGTAAAGATTTTTTCATCTACTTATGGAGTTCAAATAAAAATCATATTGGGTTTTGAGAGAAATGAATCTAGACCTAGATAGATCTGGAAAATAAAGGAAATTGTAGATGTAATATTTAGATGAAATTAGAAGAGAAGATTTTGAAAATTCCAAAATTTATAAATAAAGTACAAGAGTGGCTCATAACAAACTGATTCAACAAAAATATTTCCACCCAAGAGATCAAGTGATGCTATATAACTCAAGGATGAAGCTAATTAATGGTAAAATTCATTATAGATGGAAAGTTCCATTTCTAATTAATCATGTGCATCATTTTGGTTTGTTTTCAAGTTATCAAAGAAGAAAATCAGAACTCGTTCACTATTTATGGGAACTGTTGGAAGAGATTCTATAAAAATTTACCCTAAGAACTAGTAGATTAGGTCACACTCCTCAAACCTATCTATAAATAAAGACCCATAAGGTTCTACCTCTCATTAATATTTTTTTGATGGATTTTATTCCATTTAAAATATATTTACATATCAAATTATCTTGAATTAATTAAGGACACTCTATAATTTAAGTGTGGTGGAACCTTTATAATATTGAGATTTTAAACTTTTTTTCTAATTTTCTGAATTTTTTGTGTGTTTTATTTTTAATTTTTAGTGCGATTGTAGACCTATAGACATTAATAAAAATTCCATTAAAATGTTTTGATCTACTTTCATATTGAAAAACTAATTTGACCCATACACTCACCTTAAATTAATGATAAAATGAGCTTCTTTTCAAATTCTAATTGAGGGAAATTCATAAAAGGACTATTAATTTTTGAATTTTGTACCATGAAATATTATCTTATATTTTAATCACTTATCTGATAGGATTCTTAACCAACATTGACATATTATTTTCACTGACATTTTTCTTGAAAGAACCAAGACATGTATGGATAACCAACTTTTTCTGAGTAGTCTAGTCAAAACCTTAGAGTATTCAATGACTATGTGATATAAATAATTGCTGGAAATTATTATTTTTGAAATTTATCCCTTATATCACTTATCATCCATGAATGAATTTTTTTTGGTAGCCACATTACAATCCAAATATACTTATCTATCTTTCTCTAGAATCTTTTTTTTATCTAGGTTATATTAGAGTGTAGGGAAAGGTAGAAAGTGATCTAGGAGAATATTTTTGAAATATTTTCTTGATCTAAGTAAAATAAGTTCTTAAAAAAATTTGCTAATTTTTGAGAAAAATCTTGATGGTAAAGATTAAAAAAATCCTTAGATATCATCCAAATCAAGGTATGGGAGTCTACAACTATTTTTTTTAAAAATTACCTATTTCACATTAAAAAATAATTTTTTCATAGAAACTACTAATTTCAAAAATATTAAATAATAATACTAGAAAATAAATAAAGAGAGAATAAATGAATTATTTATGTTGAAATACATAAAGGTGGACTATCAAAGAAGATGGAGAGGATTTTGGAGAACAAATAGAGCTGAATTTCTCTTGCATATGCTTCTTGGAACATTTTTTAATATAATATTTTCACCTGATAAAGAAGGTCCTATAAAACATCATAAGTATAGGGGATACCTCCAAATTAGGGGATACATATGTCTTACACCCTATTAAAAAATAATCCAAAATCCCTCTATTCCTTCTAGAGTATAATTAAAGAAATGGAAACTACTGAAGGAAACATATAAATAGATTTTTTACTACTAATGAAATTCAAAGATTATAAGTTATTTTATCAAAAACCCAAGATAGTGGAGAATAATTAGTGGATAAGGATATAATAGGAACCCATTCTTCAATGAAACTTAAAATCATGCATTGTGATTTAACTTAGAGCTTAACCTTCTAAATATTCACCAAAAATCTCTTATTAGAAACCAATAACCCTTAAGCCTCAAAACTTCCTTAAAATCCCTCATGATATGAAAAAAAAACATGACTCATTGGGTGGATATGAATAAATTAATCAAGCCTATGGTGAAACTTTCATGGTCTTGGAATGAGAAAAAAATTTCTTGAAATTCATACTTGATTGATGTATATAGTATTTCTAAGAAGGTAGGTATAAATGTACACAAGAGGATAAAATAAGTGGAAATTAATTTAATGTACTTAATAAAGAAAATGGACTCAATAACATTAAGGGTTCATGATAACTTTAAGAACATAGTGTTGAAAAAGGAACTCACAATTGGAAAGCATTTCATTGTTTTCTTCGGTAAACTTTTTAATCATTACTTATCTAGGAGTACAAGCATTATGTGTTGTCAAATTGACAATCTAATATTTTCATAACTTTTATCTTGATATTTTAATGGTTTAAATCATACTATTTAATCATTTTATGTGTAATTTTCATATATTTCGATTATAATATTATTTTGGGTATAATTTTGAAAATGGTTTAGTTCTTTAATTTTAGTCATTTTATCTATTTTTTGAATTATTATAATAAAATTTAAATTTAATATTTGGTGTTTTGATCATTATTTTAATAATCTAGAAGGTATTTTAAAGTAATCAGAATGGTCCTATTCTTGAAAATGAGGATTCAAGGATTTTTGTAGTAGGAGTTTGAAATTTGGTAGAGGTAATTTTTCATAGATTCCATTATAGCCCTACATAGGTGTCATTCTCAACACCTGTTGAAGGAAAAATGAAAAAATTGCTAAGATTATGTGTCAATCCAGTTGAGTTTAAGTGTGAATATACCCATTATAGGTGTGATATTCCTCAACATACATGTCATTTTACCATTTTTAGTTTCATATGTTGGGAATGTGTGTGAATCCACTGGGTATATGTGTCATTTGAGCTAAATGTAGGTGTAATTATGCACCTATGTGTGTATGAACTTTTTAATGTAGGTATCATTCATACTTTCAAAAAAAATGAACAAGTGATTATTAGAATAAGATTTTATGGGGGGGTATCTAGACTTCATGTTTAGGTTTTGGGTCACCATGTCAATATACATGTGATAAATATGTAGAATCCATATTTATCACTATGTGCTTATTATTTATATCAAAATAAATAAGGAAACATGAAATATAAGATGCATATTTTTAGTAATATTAGATCCTAGCTAGGAAAGAAACCCCAATAAATAATGAAACTTTCTAAAATTTAAAAGGTATAATATCTCATAGGTTTGAAAAAATGAAAATAGGATAAAACCACATGTCTATAAAATGATGAAGAGGTCGAATGAAAGGTACTTTTCTCATGAAAACTGGATACTAGACAGTCTGGTATTTCTGGATTTATGACACTATTACTATTTTATTTTCGATTTTAATAGATATTCAATTACTTTTACTTCCCTAGTATTCTTTTTACCCTTCAAATAAAAAGGTAAATCTTGATTGATTGGATAAGGTAAGGTTCTCTCTTATAATACTTGATCCCTTATTATTTAATGAATAAAGATTCTTTCTTATTGATTGATTTCAGTTTATAATGACTATTTAATCCTTTTTATACATCCCTATTTAAAGTTTTGGACTTTTTCATTATTAATTAATTAGGTTGATTATTTTCAATATACCTCCTCCTAGTATAACTTGTATTGAAGAAACTGGGTGTATTGATTGGTGTGTGTCTATAAATTTTTTGCATGTGTGTAAGGATAGTGAGTTACTCTCGGATTTCCTAGGACCACCAACACACAATTTGGTATTTACTTGGTAGTTTGGGGGTGGTTTACTAATCTTCAAACACATATATAGGGAGGTTTATTAATCAGTATTCACTATTAAATTAGTCCCCATCATAAATTTCATCCTCAGGTGTGTGGTATTTACTCGGTAGATTTTCAATTACTTTTACTTCCCCAATCACCATTATCATCATCTTACTTCAAACTACGTTCTCCAATGTTTAATTTTTCTTTCAATATTACAAACTCAAAACAAAAACCCTTTTTGGTCACTCATCAATAAGTGAAAACATATTTTTCTATACTCTTATATAAGATAAAACCTTATGTTACCACTATAACTACATTTTAACCTAAGAATAAATTTATTTTACCACACCCCATGATAGGTGTGTTTCATTCATACCACAATATGTCTGAGTTAATCAAAAAATTTAGAATTCAAATTTTTTATCAATTAGAGATTTTGTGAGACTCAAATTACAGAAGGTTAACCCAAAATTGTAGATATATCTTGGAAAAAATTCATATCATAATTTAGGTGAATTAAATATTGATTTAAAGGGATACTTAAAGATTCTATAAATATTGAATCAATATCTTTCTTTACAGAGAGGGAAGGAGGCATTACATATCTTTTTTAGAAGGAAAAAAGGAGAAGAAGATCCATGATTCTATTTAGTTATATGATCAAGGAGTTTTATACCATGGATGAAGGATTATTTTATTGATACAACATCATTATTGTAACCTAATTTATTAGTTGGGGGAGATTAAGAAAAATTCCCCTATGGGAGTAGTGATATTTTTGAGTAGTTTAAATTAGTGAGTTATTTACTTTGTGAGGGTCGTAAACCCGAAGGGTCGTTGTGTATAATCTAAATTATAAAGAAAGAATAATTTTTCTTAGTGAATTTGGTATATCAACACATCATAATTGTATTCTCTTTGAATCTAAACTGGTGTGAGTGAACCAAGTAAAAAAAATTCTCTATTTTTCTTGATTTATCCTTTCATGTTCATTATAAGAGATATAAGTGTTCTAATTAGTAGTGAAGCAATATCATTGGAAAGAGTCATTTGAATAAAATAATCATAACTGGATTCACCCATGGGTGTTTACCTTGTTTGGTACTAACATCCTAGGTAAAAATCATCTCTAAAATTTAATTTTTTATCATATCATGGGAAACCCCTAAATAGAATACTTAAATATGCTGAAATTTTATATTAGTGAACTTAGAGGAGGAGGAGGTGGGAGATGTGGTAAATAGGAAGATCAAACTCACCATTTGTCCTTGACACTCCATAGTGGATAAACCAAGAATAATAAGAGGAGGAGAGTTGAGATGAGAGGGAGACACACCCGAGTCATGTGAGACACCCCAAATAAGAAGAGGAAAATAGGGTTTTCCCTCTATTACTAAAAAATATTAATAATATTATTATTATTAATATTATATATTAAAATCATAATATTTTAAAATAATTTTATTAGTAGTCATAACACTATTTAAGGTATAGTTTACACATGGTATTATATATATAAATACATTTGATGCTGAAATAAACAGAAAGAAAATTATAAATCCACTTTTAAAAGTTAAAAGAACAATCCATCATATAAAATAAGTTTTAAATATCACTTTTAAGACCCCTCATAGTCCAATGATAATGAAAAATCTTAATCAAACAACTATGGAATATAAATTAAAAAAATGAGAAAACATTTAATGAATGCATGGTCAACATACATAGTCCACAAGACCAAGAAACATATATTGTAGTCACTATTATTAAAATAAAACTAACTTATACAGTCCCCATGATCAAGCAATGTTATCAAGAACTTCAAAAAAATAAAAATAAAATAACCCCTTTTTATAAAAACTATCCTTAAAATATTTTATTTAAATAATTATTGAAATTTTATTTTACAATTCTCTATACCATAAAACTTTACACCTTAAAAATTCATTATAATATTCAAATTAAACCCATTTTACATGGATTGAAAAGTTTAAATATAATACCAATTAAAAATTAAATCATTTAAAACACTTTATTTTTTAAAACCTTATTTTTAAAATCCCCTTACTTTAAAAGATAACCCCACATAATAAGAGTCTCCATAGAGGGTCAAGGCCCATGGATAATTTACAATCCAATCATTTAAAAAAATTATAAATCTTCTTTCCATTTTTTAAAAATCCATTCATAAATCACTTAACATAAAATATACTTTATATAATATAATTTAACTCTAATAGTATGTATGGTTGATGTCTATATTCTCAATATATAAAAAATCATAATAAAAACCATTTCTTATTCACTCTCCTCTGAGCTTGAGCTATCCTACATAAGGAATATCCATGAACACCAAGGTTTTTCCCATGAACTTAATCCAAGTTTAACCCTTGATGTTCCCATAAATAATCATTCAAGTTTTTTAGAGGGGAGGTTTAAGTGACATAAAATATTAAATCCAAAAAAACATAAACTCATGACAAAAATAGATCACAAAAGAAAAACTTCGTATAAGAAACTCCTCAAATAAACAAAAATGAGAAATAATTTCATCAATATAACCCAACATGGACCAAGTAAATCCTTTTCACATCAGACACAATAAAAACATCTCATAAAAGGAAAACATTTAATGAGAATTTTACTAAAACGAAATATAACCAAGGATATTTCTAAATAACTTGAGACATAATCATCAAAGATAAATAACCCATATAAATTCATCTAATAAATATATCATCCCTAAGTATTCAAATAATACTACTTTAAAAACATTCATAAATTCATCCATAATAACCATTATCCTTTAGTATTTGGAAGAAACCTCCAAACCACTTACACCCTCCAATAAAATTCAATTAAGAACCTTAAAACCAATAAAATAATTTAGATTAAATCTCAAGAAATATATCATAATATAACAAAAAAATTATTAGAAACTCCTCATTGACTAAGTTAAAACATTTGTAAGTGGTTCAAAATTAGGCCACCTTAACTTAAAACACGAGCTTAGAATACTTTTAGACCTTTTTTGAATGAAAAAAAAACTCTCTATGGGGTGGATAGATATTAAATGTCCTAGAGAACATCACAAGTTTTATTTTAGAATCTCATAAATCCCAAATGGATTAATAGATAAAAATTTATGGTCATTTGAAGTTGAATGGCCATTTTCAACTTCTATATGAACATATATCATATATAAGAACCCTAACTAGTATTTTGGGGAATTTTTAAAGCCAAAATGGCATATTTTTAATTATGTATGGTTAGTGTAATAGTAAATTAAATATTCACCTAACCATGTAGATAGTTATGAACCTAAAAACAACTTTCATGGTTAGTGATAATGGTTAGAAAATTGTGCTTCTAACTATGCTAACTGTGTTGGATGTATACAACACACTTCAATAACCTGATTTATATACAACTTAGACCATATGGACCCTAACTTAAATCCCAACCTTAAAACATTAATATATACTGAAATATAATAATTTTAAATCATTTTCACTCAAAATTAATGGACTTTTAATGATTATCTACTCAAAATCTCCATATCTTTTGAAATTCCTACCAAAACCGATGACCTCAACACTCAAAACCATAATGCACATCCCATATCCATATAAAGAAATTACAATAATATTTCATGGAATAAATACATATTATCCAAACCTAAATTACCATAATTCAATCTAAATTACCATCAAACAAAACATCTATCAAGAAACTATCCCAGTTTTCCACTTATACCCAAATATCTCCCAAATATATAAAATTCCAAAACAACCATTGAAATTAATATAAAATATACCTATTTCCACAAAACTCATCTATAAATGATTTTCCCAAACCAATAAACCCATTCCATGAAAGCCCAAACATCCTTAAGCCCAAATTTATGCATAACCAACAATTCAGTTTTTTTACCCATCCAAACAGGTGCTAAAGAACCGATAAACCTCAAGCCAGGAAAAACTAAAATTTAGACTAAAAATGGTCTCCATACGAACAAGAATCGATTCATATAAACTATACCAAAGTATAAAACCAAACATGACTTAAAACAAATAAAAAATCCACACACATATAATCAATATAGCATTGGTACAACCAAATAAATTAAAATTTAAAATGGTGAAACATGTTTTTGAAAAATAGATATTGTAAACCCACTCTTTATAAAACTAATAATATAGTTTTTTAAACAAAACCACTATTTAGAATATGAATTTACAAAATAGCCTTCCTTAGGTAAAATCAAATAAACTAAATACCACTAATTAAATAAAAATGATTTATTTTAAACTAAATGGGTCCCAATAAATTATCATACAATGATTTTTATAAAAAAATAAATAATTATATTATCTTAAACATGGATTTAATAAAATCACATATCAAAACACACTTATAAACACAAATAATAATTGTTTCTATCACAAACACAAATTCAACCAAATAAATATATGTATATTTTCAAAATAAATAATCAAGCCTCACATCAATAAAAATAAATGAACTCAAAAAAACAAAGTGAAAATTCGTAACACTCAATTTTATAAAATAGATTTTAAAATAATTCAATATTTTCCAATTTTTAAACTCATTCATATTGGTGATTAAAATAATTACCACACCTTAGTCACATTTTCTAAAATTCACATAATTAATTTTCACATCATCACTTTATTAAGAAGGTATATAATTTTCTATTCACTATAAACATAATAAAATAAATCACAAACACATTTTAAAACACTTCCAACCCAAAAACACATGTTTTTCATTTACCAATACACAAAAATATTATCTGAACACAATATTTTAAAATAATATCTTTTTAAATAAAATATACCTATTGAATTATTTAGTTTCTAAGTAATCAATTTCTAAAAATTCCTATAATTCCAAACCAATATTTTTTACAAACACATTATATTAGTCATAAAACTATTACTATTTAAATAAAAACCAAACCAATGAAAATAAAAACTTTGATTAAGGTTTTATGTTTCTGTGATAAGAATAAAATATTCTAAATCTCATGACTAGTTTTAAAATATCTCACCCATTCTATTTTAAACAATATATCACATATATGAAAGTTTACCTCTCTAATGAAAACTCATTTCTAAACCATGAAACACACTCACTAAAAAAAATCATCCTTCAAATTTTATTTAATATTTTGAAATGAAATGAGCATCGTTTTTATTTTTAATAGAAACCTAATAATTTATAATTTCTCGAAACTAATTTTCCAAACCTAAAAAACAATGGATTTTTCCAAAAACATTACAATATTTAGAAATCATAATACAAGAATCTAAAATATGATTAGATTTTAAAACAAAACTGATTTATCAAAACATAAATCAAAAAACACAACAATAAATAATAATAAAATCCACACACATGTAAAATAATCTTTATAAACCTATATGATACATACGAAACTGAATTTCCATCTCTTCCTAATCATGGGTCGTAAAACCGTACCATAGGTCAAAAAAAATAATATTTAGTAACCTTTAAAAGGTATCCTAAAATTTCTATCACTTAGAAAATTCTTGGAAACACGAGGCTCATTACTAAATATGTTGTTCATAAAGTTTTATTAATATACATCTTGAGTATCAACTCTCATATCTCTATACCAACCACAGACTAAACCACCCAGACCGACTATGATATAATTTGTAATGAGTTATCCTAGATTTATCCCAAACCTAAGTTAGTTCACCACTAACCACATGCATGCTCCCCCTGATCTCTACTAGTTTTATACATGAAAAAAGGGATGAAATCATTCTATAGGGGACTGGTTTTCCTAAAACTCCACTAATCCCATAAATTAAACTCTCGTTAACAAACATAATAATGCATTTTAAAAATATTAATGCATGATATTATAAAATATCATACAGTAAAGAAAATGTATACATATAATAAAAATCAATACAATGTAGTAATAAAAAATAATACTCATGGCTTAAATGTCCAGGATCCTCCACATACCACTATCAATCCATATCCAAGCTCTAAATGGGAACACTTTCCCACCAATGACCAAAATAATGAATGAAACCATCATTTTACCTAAAATAAAAAACATGAATACATATATTTATATAGAAAAAATGAATATTTAGGGGGTGAGTATACACATACCTAGTAGTAATTTCTTTTAAGGATTATATAACCATTCCATGTAAGGATAAATTGGTCATTCTAGTTTTGACTACAAATATGAATATACAATTTACTTTTTTATGAAAACAAATAATAGGTGAGTCAAAAATTCAAGTACTAATGTGAAGTAATAAATGAAAATAATGTATGTTAAGGTTTCACAAGTCAACATGGGAGAAAATTTGAGGGTATAAGAAAAGAGGAAAACTTATGATCCTTATACTGAGTCAAATTCATAATCATTCCCATATCCAACTGCCTTTGTGCATAGGCCACTAACCATAGATGAATCCTAAAATAGTAGTGATTCCCATAATGGAACTAGCTAGAGTAGAATATTAAACTAGTCCATTATATCTAGATTGGAATACTAATATAAATTGGGAAAAACTAGGTTGGATGGAATTATTCCTTGGGAATGAACTTTTACTACAACCCCTCATAAGTACCTATGGTTTCCCAATATTTTTTTGTAATCAAAGGAGTCTAAATTATTAAATTTTGAGTACACCAAAACCCCCTAAATCATAGTCTGTCTGTCATTTATAACAACTTTATACGTGATAATATAAAATAAATGTGGAATTGAAGTTATAGATATATAAACCATGATAAAAACACTTTAGGTTAATCCAAACACCAGTTTATCCAAGAATATATCTTATAAAAACATTTTAACAACTCTTTTTAATTTATATCTAAACATTCCATGAAAACACTTTTATTCAATCCATTGAAAATTCATGTTTGGAATTTATATGAACACAATGTGTGTACCTATTTACATAAAATATAATTTATCACTTTAAATCAATGAAACTACCAAGTTAAGAATCACATAAAAGAAAACTATTTTATGGTTAATATAAAATCATCATAGATATCAAATAAATACTACACTATAATAAAAAAACAATTTAAAACGTGAAATCCTCAATATTACTATCAATTATAGAAGAGTCAAAGAACCTTACCTCATGGCATCAACATAACCAAATTAATAATCAAACAATGACACTATATAACCAAGAATTGGAACCTAATATACCATAGAAAATAATAATTATAATTTATTCAAAGAAGAAGAATTTTTCACTAATACTTGGGTATTGACATACCTATTACGCAGTGAATCGGTGATGTCTCAAATCCAAACAACATGTTCAATGTTAGCGTTAATAGCTTCATCCATCCTCAGATAAAACACCTATATTTAATTAAAGGTTGTTCCACCCCATGAAAACCCCCTAAAATTAATAAATAATTTTATAGAAATTATACATTAGGAAACTTAATGGTCGAGGAGGAGGATAAAAAGAGGGAGTGGGGGAAGAAGAAACATTCCTTTTAGCCTTAACACTCCATAAGGGATGAACCAAAAATAATAAGACGGGAATAATAGAGATAATAGGGAGAGACCCCCCCCCCCCCTCATCTTTAGTCATGTGTGATACCCCAAATATGAAGAAGAACAATGGGATTTTCAATCTTTTATTAAACAAATAATATTATCATTATTAAGAATAATATTAATTAAAATCACAATATTTTATAATAATTTTCTTAATACTCACAACACTATTAAACTTATAAGCTACCTATGATAATATATATGTATATATATATGTGTGTGTGTGTGATAATGAAATACGTTGTAAAAATAAATTTCCTTTAAATAAATTCAAAAGTTAATTTTTACCAGTTAAAATTATAATCTATAATTTAAAATAAGTTTTAAAAACCATTTTAAAACCAATAATAGTCTTATAATAATTAAAAATACTAACTTCGGAATAATAATTAAAAAATAAAGAATTTTTTTAAAGAATTCATGATCAACTTGAATGGTCTCTAAGACTGATGGTTTAATTAAACTTAATTGTACAACCCCGATAAATATTTACATCAGTAAAAATTTTAAAAAATAACCATTTTTAGCCAAATTATCATTAAAATATTTTAATTAAATCATTATTAAATGTGTGTGTTACAAGATTTGTTTTTTAAAGGGTATAATGAGGCCCTTTTATAGACAAAACTAGATGAATGTCTTTGAAAATATTCATTCCTTAAGAGTTAATAATATAAAGTGTAAAGTTACTCATAAATGGAAAATAGAATATATGGTCATGTATTCATTATCCTCATATGTCTCCAGATAAGTATTTAAGTTTTTTTACTAATTTATAAATCATTTTTAACATAAAATATCATTTATCTTGATTTTTAGGGTTAATCGTGTAATTTGGGATAAAAAATATCTAGAAAATTTTGTAATTAAAGTTCAAACAATTAAAACATTTATTACATATCATATATATACTTAAAAACCCTAATAAACTATAATTAATTTAAACATTATCACTTTTTAAATTTTAAATCCCCTATTTTATATTTTATTTTCTTGGTTCATAATAATCTTGTCCACATTGCATAAGAATTTTGGATAATTATCTGGATATAAAAATTAATTTATATTTAATGGATAATATTTATATGATATTTTAAGTTTCTTATTATGTAAAACACATTCCATAAGTTTCTATAATGTTATTTATCATTTTAGATAAAAATATAATAATAGGTGGTGAATTTTCATTTGAACTTAAACTCTTATTTTAAAAAGTATTTCAAATGTTTTACTTGAACACTAACCAACTAGAGCTCACCTATTGAATTTTAAAATTAATTTATTAAATATTTTAAGTCTTATAACACGTTCTATACTATTCTCAAGTGATCTATAACTTTCTAGACACATGTTTCATAATTGAATGTAAAGTTCAATTCAAATTTAAATTCTAATATTTAAAATAAAAAAAATACATTAATCAGTGTAACATTATAAACCTTATCAACCATTACTTTGTGACTTTTGGGTGTTGGAGGAATTTTTATGAATTCTAAGGGAATATGATAAACTTAGATCAGAAATTTTAGTTATATGTTTGTGTTGAAATGTGTCCCTATGTGTTGTGCCATCGGGAGTTGGTTGGAGAAAATTGTTTACCTATAGTCTAGTGTATCTCTCTATTGAGTGTTGGGTCATTAAATATTTTTTATATTATTATGTGGTTTGTGATCTAGGAAATTTCTATATCACATTATTTATAAGTGGAAACCTAATTGTTTCATAGAGATGTTTGGTTACGATGTGAAATTTTTTGGATTATTATTACATAGGAAAATCTTTCGGTTAATCCAATGTGAATCCATTTCTGATTATCTTATATGAGGTTGGTTATTTCACAGCTATTGGTTTCATGGTGTGGTAGTCTTTAGGTTTCTTGGGGTTATCTTAAATGATTTAGTTGTCATGTGGGATCTCTTGAGTTTATCTTACATGGTCCCTTCAGTTAATCTTCCATAAAAGTTATTGTGACATCGATCTTCTCACTGTGGTGTGAAGACTTAGGAAGTCATTTTCTTGGCTCTATATTTCTGGTCTCTATTTCACCTCAGTTATTTCCATTACATCATGGTTTGGATTAGGGTTTTTCTAGTTTGAAGGAAGATGTTTAGGATCACACCATGATACTTGGGAGTTTAGGTGTGACATTTTGGTAGCTTTGGATTTAATGTGGTTTAACTCTAAGATTTGGGGATGTAATGCATTTTGGTTTTTGAATTAGAATATTATTATGATGTGATGACCCCTATTATGCAATAATTCTATGATTTTCTATAATGGTTAACAATTCAGGCCTTATATTGAATTCTCTCTTATTTTCTCAAATTCCCTCAAACCCTAGATGATTAGTGGAGTGTATTTAGAGATATTTATCCATTATTTAATTGGTTTTTACCTTATATTTAAGAGATAAACCTCCTTAATATCTAAGGTGAATTCCTCTTCTCTTATTCTTGATTCTCTTATTATTATTTCATGGTAGAATTTATTCCGGTGTTTTGAATTTTTGTTTTTTGGTTTTTGGTCATGGTTTTTTTAGTGGAAACTATGTTATAATTTATTAAGGATCTTCATTGGGTTTCTTGGTGGGATATTTATCTACTTATCATTTTCTTGTATAATTTCTGAAGATTTGGTTAAGGTGGGCAATTTTAGAATTATACTTCTCTATTTAATTTTAAATTACTGATTAATCATACTTTTGATTTGATTAGGTGGATGGTATAGATTACCCTACTAAGATAATGAATTTGTAAAATCCTAGACTTTTCTAGAGATGTCTTGAGCTCATTTACAAGTAATATATTTCTTTATTTTGAGTATATCTTATTTGGGTTTTATCTTTGGTGAATTTGGTTGAAATTTGGAAACATTTTGAAGGGTTTTGGGTAGTGCACAGTTGAAGCACAGTTTTCCAAAATTGTGAACCCTTCCCCAAAAAACTGTGTAACCCAAGATAGAGGGGGATTTCACAGTTGGTGCACATTTTTTAAAACTTTGATACCTCTTATAAGTAACCATGTAGACCCCGTGTAAGAGGTGCACGGTTAGTGGAAACTGTGTGCCCTGAGTAAGAAATTGTGCATGTGGAATTTTAAACCCTTGAAAATTCTTTTAAAAATTCTCGAACCCCCGTCTTATATCCCTAAACACCATAGATCAACCCTAAACCTATTTATCTCATTTTTTGAGGTTCTATGATGGATTATAAGTCTTTATAACATATTTTATTGATTAATAGAATCTCAAATTAATTAGATCTGTCAATAATAGATTCTTATCCTCTATGGTTTCCTCCCTCTCTCTTTTCTTTATCTCATCCTTTAAAGGGATGTTTTTCACCATTGGTAGTGGATCTATATCTATGTTTTGATAGATCTAATTCATTTGATCTTGGATCTAGGTTTCATGTCTAGGTATTTTTCTCCATCATGTTCTTGATCATTCCACTTCAATTGGGATTTCTGTTGGTGAGTGTTCATCATCAATCTTGAGGTGGGTGGTCTAAATTGAAAATCCCATAGTCATTATTTAATTACATACATGTAATTGTGTAATTAAAAATTTCCATTATTGGTCAATTTCATTGATGATTGAATTTATTTGATTTAATTTACATGTGATAATGATTTGGGTTAATTTGGGACAATTGAAATTGGTGGTATTTGGATTAATTAAATGGTTAATTAATTAATGGAATGTTATGATTATGGAATTGATGGGAAATTGGGATTGTGTATTTGGTCAGTTAATGTGATATGAATTAATTGAAAAATTTGTTTAATATATGGTTGACTTGAACTTAATGGGTTAATGGGATATATGAATTGAATATTTCAAAATTGTTTAATGGTGAATTAAACATATTAATTCATTTTATTAAAGTATTGAATAATTATTTGTTGTGATAAATTATAATTGTATACCATGATGTGAATGTTTATGAATGGGTTAATGATTATTAATAGAGATAAATGTGATAAATGTGATATATGTGATTGATTGATAAATGTGTGTGGTATATGGACAACTGGTTCAAAATTCCATAGTGATAATGAGTGTAGGACACAGACTATTTCTTCAAAATCCCACTTGTGTGATTGATTGATAAATATGTGTGGGTCATGGATTACTACTTCAAAATCCCATAGTGATAATGAGTGTTGGACATGGAATACTGCTTCAAAAGACCACTTATGTGATACATGTTGTAATGAGTGTTAGACATGGACTATTGTTTCAAAATCCAATTGGGTTATGTCCATTTAATTCTAGTCCCAAATTGTTGGCATTGGACTATGGTTCTAATTAGCCATTTTATGAATTGAAATTGAATGGATAATAAAACACCATGATTATAATTAATTGTGATAATACTTATGTGATATGGTTCAAACTATATCATGGGCCAAAGTACGTATTGAGGGTTCGAGTGTCCTCGAGAACCTACAGATTTTTTTGGTTAAATAAAGAATAATTAATTGTGTAAAATGTGTACATTATTGAATATATTTTATTATTTATACAATAACATACACTTTTATTAATTGTATATTGTTTTAGATTTTGTTGGTGGTGGCCTAATGAGTTGTAATCACACCCTACTCAGGTTGCCTAATCAGTATCCGAATAGACTTCATGTTTATAGTAAAGGATAAGGAAAAAGTCCTGGTGTTTGATGGATGAGTTAGGATGGATCATAGATGAGGGAACCAGACTTGGTATCAGGACCGTTTTAGATTTATTAGTGTCTTTATTTTGGGTTTTTTATTTTGAAACATAAAACATACTTAGCATTACATATTTCCTACTTTAGTTTTGGATATTGTATTCATGTTTTAGTCATCATGTGATACTGGTTTGTCTAGTTATTGGTTATATCATTTGGCTATTTTTTATTTTTATCTGCTATTTTGAAACTTTGATAAAGAGGGTACAGTCTCGTTGTGATCAATATTAGACCATATCTACTAGATGTTAGCCTCTAGCATATGGGGAGGAGTTCCTGAGGTCATGTGACCGACCGGCTTAGGTCACCAGTGTGTAGAACTTGGGTAAATATGTTACCTAATTTGACTAAAGAAAATTTAATGGAGGGTGATTTATATGTTTTTTATAAAATTTAAAGATATTTATTATATATCGATGATTTTTTTAATGTTTTTGATAAATGACTTATGCTTGCTGCTATGAAAGTAATTTCTTATTATTGTTTCTTGGTTGGAATCAACTTTCATAATAGGTTAATCACTAAAATTTGGTAATGAATTAGTTGTGTGGAAATATAAAATTTAAGTTTCAATGTTTGGGGAGGATCATACTGATTATACATATATTCTAACCCCTATATATATTCACATATTTATATGTATGGAAAATTATTTTTTAGGTTTCCAGGAGGGATTTGGTGACCGAGTTGAACACTACTAGCTCGAGGATTGTATGTGCTATCAGATCATCTGTTGTGGAAGTTTTGATTTTTTTGTTTTGTTTTTAAAGACCTTATTTATATATGAAATTTACAAGCATTGTAAATTGGGTTCTATATTATACTATATGGTTTTGATAAGTAGCTTATCTTTTTTTTTCTGGGATTATGATGGAAATGCCTCTCATTTACATGTTTAATTCCCTTGATGCTATCTCCAACCCATGTCCTATTGGAGGTGGGCTTCAAGGGTCAATCTCATCTTCATTGAAAGCCCGGGTGGGGTTCTTGGTGGGGGTGAGTCATGGTGCAGTGGTTTTAGAGCTATGAATGATAAATAGGGTGGATATCAAAGTTAGTAATGGGTGAGGTTGCATGTTTTGGTAGGGAAACAACATTAATAGAACTTATCATGTGATGTAGTAAGGGATATTGTCTAGGACAGACCCCTTTGATCAGATATAAGGATCTTAATCTTACCAAACATACTAGGTAATATGATATTGATTGTGTGGTATAAACATAGGATAGTTACAAGAATCATGATTGATTGTTCTTGTGTTTAAATTGGGATGATTTTTGAGAAGTTAAAGTAAATCTAAATAAATTATGTTTAATGAATTTCATGTTCTTGAGCTTAGGATTTTTTTTTTTTACTTATAGTGATGGATGGTTAGCATCATCTGTAACACCCAAGATTTTATGAGAAATATTTTGTTTTTATGTTATATGCATCACCAAAGGAATATTTCACTACACACAACACTGTCTTGTCTTGCATTATACGCAAGAGCAACCTTCCTCGATAGTTTGCGTTGTACGCAATACCGAGTTTCACTAAACAACAATATGTTATTAAAATATTATATAAACTAGTCGTTATGAATAGTAATACCCAATTTTTGAAATTTTATAAATTTTATCTTTCAAAATGGACTTCATTTTTGGATTCGGAATATCGAAATTATCCTAGGGTGAATTTTTGGTATTTTTCTGAAAACTTTCAATTTTTGATGAATAGTGAAAACCCTGGGTTACTATTTAAAAACTGACTTTTTATTTAAATAATTATTTATTTAAATTTATTTTAGGTCAAAATTGATACATAATACCTATATATGTTCAATTTAATTCATTGGAGTCATTTTATAATAATTTTAGATATATAAAAATTTTATTGAACTTTTCACCGTCTTTTACCAACCTCCTAGAAGAATTTGAAAATTTACATAAAACATAATTTTACCGCTTTTGTGAGTGGAAATTTCAAAATCTGAGAGACACAGTTAATATCAAGGATTAAAATGTGGTTCAATAAGATAAAAATAATTTTTGGTGAATAGTAACTTTTTACTTTTTTACCACGGTTAAAAGTAAATAGGGTAATTAAGGGTAAAAATGATATTATTATTACCCTAAAACATGTCCAAATTCTATTGGATAAGTGTAATTCGACCAAAAAAACCTTAGGAATAAAATAGTACCCTTTAGGTCCAATTTGATTAGATTAGGACACTTATTATTATTTTATTTAAAGAAGAGTTAAAAGAGTTAAAATCAATGTTTAATAACTAAAACATTTTTAATATAGGGTTATACATAAGATAAATTCTACTATAAATATTAATTAGAAAGATACAAATATTTCATACATAATGGTATTTTATTTATAATTTTTAGACATTAAATAATTTAATTTATTTATGACACAATGATGATGCAGTAATTACCTTATTAATGAAATATTAATATAATTGATGTTATAAATACTAAAATAAATGTAGTTTGAGAATTTTTATAAATTACACTAATTTTATAGGTTAATATGACATGTTAGTATTTATTTAAATAACTTTTTTCTAACTAATCATGCTGTTATGATTTTCACAAAAATCAATTACCAAATATTGTCATAATAGACATAAAATAGTTTTTTTTTAAATTATTATATTATTAATTGTTATTTTATTCCAAAAAATCTTAGATTCGGAAAAATCACTTAGATAAGGTTATATTTATTAATAATGAACTACTTGGGGTTCTTTTAACTTGTTATTGTAAGTTTATTAACCATGTAGTGTAAGAAAACAAGAAGACGCGGTAAAAGTTAAATTATTTAACTTAGAGTTAAATCTAAATGATAAGTTTAAAATAGTAACCTAAAATTGTCTAAAACCTATTTTTTAAGATTATTTCGACCCATCCCCACCTTATATTCGAAATAAATTAATTTGGAGCAATTAAAAACCGAATAAGACTTTATTATAAAATAATATTTTAAGTTTTACCTAAGGTTCCCCTCTCCTCCCTTATAAAAGGGAACCTCCTCCCTCTCCTCTTTACACAATTTAGAGCCTTAAAGCTCGGAAAAACCTTGCCCATTTCCCTTATCAACATCCCTAGAAACATAATAGAGGTTCTGGTCTTCTTCAAAGAACAACTTTAGTGCCTTTATAGGAGGTTTAGAAGAGGCGCGTCAAATAAGAGGTAATATCCATTACCAATTCTTTCAAATTCATTTCTTCTTCTACTTATTATTATTTTGTTGTTTCATAATAAATTAATAACATCAGTATCACTCATATACTTATATGTTATTATAAATATTAAACAACCCTATTTCACCTTCTATCCATCCTATGGAAAACGAAATTATCACGCGTGCGTACGTACAGAATATCGTCTCCACACCGTGGTGTAATCTGTTTTCCACCACCACCTTAATTGGATGGGTATAATGGTGTAAATAATAACTATATATTATTATTGTAAAGTTATATTGATTCTGAAATAGTATAAATACACTTCAATACAATTTCACGATCATGGGAACGATATCATCGCTCGTGCGTACGTACGGCCTACCGTCTCCACAATGTGATTCGACTCGTTCTACATGATCTTCATTGAACAATTATTATATAAATGAATTGAATGAATAAATATGATATATATATTACACTAATACCATTCTGGAAATGATTTATCTATAACCTAAAAAGAAGAATAAGAGTTTATTCGACAAAACATGCATAAGAACATAAAGCAATGAACACCTGAATAACAAGTAGCAATGAAATATTACGGATAAGAAGATAAGAATATAACCATATATGATATCATAACAATAAATATTATTCTATAATAAGTTAATGACATTATTTAAATCATTATACAGGAGGTTCGAATATGTACGAATCAAATCGGACCTAAGCTAAGGGAAAATCTCTCAATCTCATTTTTATTCGAGATTGTTTATACTTCAGAATTTACAGGGGAATATTTATCAACCACATCCATGTTTCCTCAATATGTAATATTATTTCTGTCCTAATAAAAAAATTTAAATCCAATTTTACTCATTGGTGAATTTTTAGTAAAAGTTATGAAAGGAATCTTTTTTCGTTTTTAGTACGAGGTACTTTTTGACTTTTCCGACCAAAGTACGAGAAAAATGTTTTTTTTAACTTATACGACATGAATGGATTTTTATGATTTCATAGAACATTATTTCCATGAATCTTCCTTTACAAGTTTTCAAGTTTATTTTTAATCAACTTCTTTTAGTTTAAAATTTTATGACATGTAAATAAAGAAAAAAAAATTGAAGTAGAAAGGATATTTTCATCAAGAATGGAGTTCAAGTGTTTTATCAAAATTATTTTCCATATAAGATAATATAGGGTTCTGTTTATATCCCTATTTTTACATTTATTTGATTATGTTATGATGTAATTATTTTTATGATGTCTTTTTATCTTATATGGATTATTTTATGATGGCATGATGTTTAAGAATACCATTTTAATTATATGGGTTATGCTATGATGTATGGTTTATGATCTTGTGGAACACATAAGAATGGTATCATTATGAGATGGGTGGGACCTATATCTCCCTCTAATGAATTGGGTAAAGATTTATATCTCATGAGATATACATGGATGGAACGGCAAGTTAATCCGATTCAGTGATACAAGACTGAAACGAGGAGTGAACTTGGTTCAAAAATGGACTTTGTCCACTAGGATAGTCTTGGAAATGAGTCTTGACTACTAAGAAATGATTCTATATGATTAATGTGTATTCCATAAAGTTTCATGTTATGATTATTGGGATTACATTTCACTACCATGATTTATCCCATGTTATGATATTATGATCTCTTTTGCAGGTTAAGATTTTCAAAATGTTATGTTATTATGAATATGATATGATTGATATTTCTTTTGTTTACCCTTACTGACCATTTGAGCTCACCCTTTGGTATGATTTATTTTCCCCACATCAGGAACAAGGGTATTAAGTAAGATATGCCAAAATGGGCTCTAGATATGATAAAATAAAAGGGAGATGGTGTAGATGATTTATGAACCAGTTGTTTATGTTTCCCAGTTTCTAAAGACACTACACATATACGGTCCTTTCATGGTTTTGTTATATGTTGTAATAAGTGTGCTTCAATTTTGAAGTAATAAAAATTTATGTAATGTATGGTTTGTTATATCATCCATGCGTTTTTTCAATTAACAAGGTGTTACAAGATGATTTGGTTGACCGTGGGAGGGTTGACCAAACTTAGGAGGATGGGTCTTGAAGGAAGATATTGCATGATTTTTATTATCATAGTTTGGTGAAGTATGAGTGGGGTTTCTCTAATCTAGAGATGAAGTGTTATTTGGAGGAGAAAGATATTTCCTTTAGCCTAGTCTTTATTATAAAGTATCACTAAATCCCATTGGTTTTTATTTGGTTGAAGAGAGCTGTGAATTATTGGTGGTTTCTATTACTTGGAGAGTGAGAGGATTTAGTAGCTTTATGGGGGGATTTTTGAAGCAATTTTGAGAAAATTTTCTTTCCTTGGTGATGACAGTAGTAAATTAATAATGGTTTATTTCTCTCCATTATGAATGAATGTGTGTGTGAGAGGTATAGATTCAAGTTAAGGACCTTCTCTATTTCCCCTTAATTGTTTCCCATATGAAAATTCTAGAGAACGTCATTTTAAGAAGGTGTTCCATATTTGTATTTAGAATCAGTTAACCCTATTTACATTTCCTATGTATTTGGAGGTGGTTTTTAAGGTAATGGTGATTAATATGATGAATTAATAGTCTAAAAATGTCTATTTTGGAGTTGTCAAAAAAATCATGAGGATTAAAACTACGAATGGAGGATCATGAATGTATAGTTAATTGAATTTTTGACTGGTATGGATTCAGTCTCAGCAACCTTCTTCAAATTTCTCTAGAGTTTGTTGTTATTTTGTGTCTACTAGGATCTCTACTCTAGTTTTATTTTCTTTTGAATTTCAGGGTTATCATTATTATCAATTCTCAGCCATTATATATGGATAAAGTGTAATAGGTGTTCAGTTTCCAGTTTAGCCTCGGTAGTGGTTTACCCTTGGGCCTTATCAGTATTAGGTTCAACAAGCCATCAGCCAAACATTAGGAGATGGGGAAGGTAGAGGATATCCCCACGACACCCATCATCCTAAAGGGTATAGGGATTACTATGGTTATATTTTTTTTTATAAATAGGTATATCAAGGTATAGTATTAGGGATCGGTCAGTTGTATTCCATGAAGATTCCAACACCAAGTGGGTTAGGGATTGTTTGAGGTACCATTTATTTATCTTCTACCATGGATTTGGATTTGATTGATTATGAATATTTACATTCCTTTATTGCATGAACCTTGGTCTGTCCCTTGGTAATCAAGGTTTAGAGGATTATAATTCTTCAATTATTGACTATTTCAGTTGGATCTTAATCTGGTCAGTTTGATGTGTGTCAAGGTTGTGAGATTATGATAGCGTGGTACTAGTCATTAAGGGATTTATTCTTACTGTATATTAAACCATATGATGTCATTGTTTCCATGGATTGATTTTACTTTATATGTGTTTCCATCTTTGGATTATAAAGGAGAGTTTTATTTCTAGATGTGGGAGGATAATGTGCAATGTTCATTGGTGAGTGAGGCCATCAGATGGGTTGTAGGTATTCAGAGCCCTTGTCTTCTCAGCTAGAGAGTTGATGTTGTGCTTAGTGTAGGTTAATGTGGAAGTGCTTCCTAGAGTTTTTGAAAAAAACCTTGATGTTTTTTTCTTAAATAGATTGTGATTTTACTCTTTTTATGTTATATCAATTTCATGATACATTTTCAGTTAAGTTTCACTCCAATTTTTATGGCTCCTTATCAGGTGAAACTTTCAGAGTTGTGGTGGTTGAAAATCCAGATCAATGATTTGATACATAAATGTTTCATCCATCTTGGTGTGTCATCATAGGATGCCCCAATGTTATTATCGAAGAAGTTGTATGATAGACCAAGGTTATATATAAACTATTGGAAGTTGAACTAGGTTATGTTCAAGAACCATTATCCCCACCTGAGGATGGATTATTTTTTCAATCAGTTGAAGGAGGATAACTAGTTTTTGAAGATTGATCTGCAGTATGGGTATCATCAAATGCGGGTGAAGGATGAGGATATATCAAAGACTTCATTCAAGTTTCATTATTGTCACTATAAGTTTTTACTTATGTCATTAGGTGTTATCAATATCCCAAATGTTTTCATAATACTCGTTAATTACATGTTTCATGAGTTCCTGGATCATTTTATGGTAGTGTTCATCAATGATATTATCATATAATTGAGTTCATAGGATGGTCATGATAATAATTATAGGATTTTTCTATAAGTATGTCAACACCTACATCTCTATGGTAATTTTTGTTACTATAATTTTTGGATGTGTGAGGTTCATTTTCTTAGGTATGCAATGTCTCAACAGGGAGTGGCAGTCAATCCTTCGAACATAAAGTTTTTTTTTCTTGGGTGGAACCCAATAATATTGTAGGGTTTCATAATTTACTTGGTATCACAAGATATTATAGGAGTTTTGTATCTGATTTTTGTTTGATTGTATCCCCTTTGATGGCCATGACTAGGAAGGACTAGGCCTTAATGTGTAAAAATTAATGTTTGGTGGATTTTGACTACTGGAAGGAGAATTTGATCAGTAATCTTATTATTTGGTTTCTAGAGGAGGTGGTTATGTTTTTAGTTTTTTCCTAACATGACTTGGGCCACCAGGATCCCACCAAGGTCAGCAGTAAGTTCATTATTCCACCCCAAGGTCGCCACCAATAGTCTAAGGGTTGTGACTAGTGTGATGTCCCCTCCAACCTGTGACCACTCGACAGTGTCTGGAACCGGGATTATCACATGACCTCAAGCATGAATCCTTGTATGTGAGAGGTTTATGACTAGTAGTGAGGGACAATGGTTATACTATAGGGAGACTATACTCTAATATAAGAGTGTAATAATATCATAAATAATAACAATATAATAAATCCAAGTAAAATAAGTAAATAGACATCATGGAAAGTGTTGATAAATAAAAATAACCCATGTGACATAAAAATAAAGATATATAAATGTTAAGAAATGTCATACATAAAAAAAATACCCCATGGTTGGATCATCTATACCAATATAAAAACATGAAAAAAGAATAAAATTGAAAAAACTATGAAAAACTAGTCCTGAGTCCTAGAACGGTCATGTCACCTATGCTTCACACTAGTTAAAAATAATAATCATAATCTATAGGACACTTGGAATTATATTGTTTTGTAACCATGAAGTCTACTCAGGAATGAAATTAATCCTAAGCAAGGTGTGAGTGTTGGGGAACCAGAGTCATGGGTCTGTACTTCCAATAAAACCATTAGAACTTCTGACTTTGATCCATCATAAACTCACATGCAGTACCACAGTGGAAAACCAAGCCTCTGAAAGTTTTATTTAACTTAGTATACAAGAAGAAAGAATTCAATTCACCCTATCAAATTTAATTTTTAAACCTCCCACACACCTTATAAGTAACCCACAAACATTCAAATAAAATGGAAATATAATAAATGGTAGTACCTGAAATGGAAATACATAAAGAAATAAAAGAAAAAGGAGTTTAACATGAATTAGATAATGTTTCTTACATACATGGGAGAAAAAAACTTTATTTATTAATCATTAATTCCTGAACATGATTACCAACTTGATGACCCTTCATTATTTCTCAACTTATGAAGCTTTAATGTTATATCATGAGACTATCGATAAATAAAAAATTCTGATGGTCCTGTTATTATGTTTCCACTATCTACACATCACATATAGCTCATAATATGGTGTGTATAATTCCAATAAATATAATTCCAACTAATGAATATTTAGTGAACTAAAACATACTTCACCTCCCAAAAATATCTCACTGAAATACATGTTGTATTTTCTTAAACTCTCTAAACTTTGCATGCATAAGGGTTCTCCATATATTTATTTATTTATCTCACCTAATTCATACTAAGGAACAATGATTACTTAATATTTCTTAAACAACCACCTTGGTGAATATATCCACCAGATTTTGGCTACCATCTATCTTCTAGATATCAAACATTTTCTTCTCTAGCATGTTTCAAATGAAATGTAATTTCAGGTCAATATTATTTTTCCATTTATGAAATATAAGATTTCTATACAAGTTAATTACACTATGATTATCGCAAAATAAAATTCCTCATTATTTATTTCTATGTATATTTTTCACTAATTTCTTAAACCAACCCAATTATTTCCTAACTTTATTTATTGTAACCTACTTTTCTTTCATTGTGCTTAATGTAATAATATTTTGTAGGTGTGGCATCCAGCTAATTATTGTTCCTCCATAAGTAAACATGAATACAGTTGTAATATTTTGGGTATCTAAATATATATATAAGTATAAATTAATAAATCCTTGTAATAGATCTCCCTCCCCAAGAAACTATATCTACTATTTCCTTAAAATTTATAAGGATCCACTTAAAATATTCACAATTTTCCTTATATATATTTGATATAAATTTACTTAAAACTTCAACTACAAATAAAATATTCATCCAAGAATAAATTATAGAATAAATTAAACTTCTGAAAACTAAATAGAATGGAATTATCTCTATGTAATGGCACTCTTCTTTTTTTGTTGGTACTTATGGTTTTGATAGTCTGAAGTGTCTGATAAGATGAACAGAGACTGGATTACATCTGATCATTACAAACATTTTCATGATCTTCTGGATGTATACTTTATGAGATAGCACCAAAGTTACATCATTCTTATCTCTCTCAATCCTCAACCCTAATATCTTTTTGTTTTCCCTAAGATCTTTCATATTGAAACTTTCAGACAACTTACACTTCAAATTCTAAATCCTCATATAATATATTTCAAACAATAACATTTCATCAAAATATAGAAGTAATATAATGAAATTCTATGAAATGAACAAGTAATAAGGCCACATGATTGATTCCCTAGCTTGATTTTCCACAATACATAAGGTTCACCGCACCATACACCAAAGTTTTTCAACTAGTGGCAGGGGTATAAGGTGATATTATGAGGAAACTACACCCCCATATCATATTTCATGATCAAATATAATAAACCAAACATCATACACATAATAGTACATATAAAATATAAATAAACTAAAACAAAATCATGCTATAATAAAATGAAATGTTGTATATATACCTGAACAGTAATGCTCACATATAACAATTGATCACTCAATGGGCTGATCACATATACAAAAAAACTAAAAACAAATACATCAGGCTTTACTTCAAAATCTGATCCAAGATACATACCTAGCCTCCAATACTATTGAACTACTCCAGCTCGATCCAAGACTTCACATGAGTGGCCCTACTCAGTCATGCAACACTGGAACTCTTCCCTAACCACTATGCATCTCGCGCTCAACCTAAAAATTAGACATTAGGTTTTCATGAATACCAAGGTTCACATGCAGGGGGTGAGAATATAATCCTTATTAGGTCACCTAAAATGGTGTTCCTATGATTTACAATCAATCACATGTTCATAAAATGTGATATACCCATATTATCTTATAAATAGAATAAAACAAATAAAATTAAAAAAACCAGTATCAACCTTAGGTCTGAAACCTCGATTGACCATACCTAATTTATCTAGTTATAGGGTTTCTCTAAGAATATATATATGATCACACCTCTGTATAAATATCTAATCCTAGGGTGTAACCTTGGAATCCCTAATTCTCTGGCTCAAACAAACAACAATCCATAATGAAAGGATTAATAGTCATATCCCAGGCATCATGGGAATCTCTCCATACTCTAACAAAATGAATGGATTGAATCTAATGCATGGTAATATTAGGAAGTCATTGGATCTAAGGTCATCCTTTATGTTACTATTCCAAATATCTAGATCCCAAGCATCTTGGGCATCCTAGTCAAGAATAAGTAAAAAATTAGTCTCAAATATCTAGATCTTAGGGTTAACCTAATCACCTCATAATCATCATCATAAAAATTCATCACAATAATCCCCCAATCCTACAAGGCTGGATCCCAGAAAATCTAGGCATCCTAGGGAATCGTGGAATCCAGGGTGTCCCATATAGACCTGGAGTCAAATATCATCATCTCGGGCTTTCTTTAAATGGAATAATATCCAAACCCCAAGTGGAATTGGGAATATAAGTTGATATCATATTTCAAGACATATCACATTAGTACCATACCAATATCATATAGGACTCAAAATCTGGATCCCATGAAGTAACTCTAGTAATATTGTCACATATCTTCGGGCCCATTGTTCAGGTCTTAGGAAGCATGTTTGGGCATCTGTAGCTACATAAAAAGTAAAAAAGTGAAAGAATAAATAAAAATAAGGGTTTGTCAAACTCTTAAAATCATAACCACTTCCACATGCCATCAGTCTCATAAGTTCGGTATGGGCTCTAAGGTTTCATATGCTACCATCTCCAACTAAGACCATAATGCACCAGCTCAGGGTTGGTCCAAAATTGGGGAACCCACTAGGGTCCCCTAGGTCAATAAAGATGCATAGGTATCCCTATTGTGATACTCTAGTTAAAACCATAAGTGGGGCCATCCCTCATGGGATACTTGTTCATAGAATAGTCTCTCGGGCCTACACCCATCGATCAGGGTAATACATCCCAAGACCCAACATCTAATATCTCACAAAATCATTGGATAAAAAAGGTGATAAAAAAATTTATATATATATATATATATTGGATTCTTTTCATTAATGTTTAATCATGATTTATTTGATAATACCCTAGGTTTTGATGTGTTTTTATAGGAATTGGTAATTCATGAATCAAATGAGGACTTATTGGGAAATGGAAAAAATCAACATTACACATTGTGAATCTTAAGTACACAACATGTACTCCTCAAGAAAAGAACCTATGAGCCAAAATATAGCCCATGAATGTAAATTACAAGGCATGAACCAAGTACATAACATGAATATTTATTACATGTTATGGAAGACTCAAATTTCAAATCTGATGAGATATATGATGCGATATCATTACATGATATGAAAATTTCAAAACCTAATTCCTACTTAAGATACAAGTAGTAAAATCTATAGATCCAAGATATTCAGATAAATTTTAGGATATGAAGTACACTGTGTGAAATATAATTGCATTCCATGAAAACCTCAATGCATAAGTCACTTAAAATAATTTTCATGGTGTGAATTGGTTACACATTGTGAACCACTTGGGCTCTATAAATATCCAGTGACCCTAACGCACAAAAAAGATCTATGATGTCCAAAACTATTTTCCCCTTTTCTTCTATATTTCTTTCTTGTTTTCTTTCTAGTTTGTTTATATTTCTTTCTTTTATTGTTTTATTCATTCTATTGTTTCCACTTTTGATTTAAGACTCATTATTTTAGCATCATTTTCCAACACTGGAATCCAATTCTATTTTTTTTCAGTACCAATTTTTCAATGTGTTCATCATTGTTTCTTTATTAAAGTTAGTTTTTAATTGATTTTACATGATTTTAATTGTGTATTTCTTTGATTTAAGTTGTTTATTTATAATTTCAATCATTTTTTTCATCAGTTTTCCTACTTTAATTTAATACCATCATGTACGGCTAATCCTCTAAGGGTTAGGGTTTGAGAGTAAGGTTGGATTTGAACCTAATGAATCTATAAATAAAAACTTGGTAACCCTATAGATAGTAATTAGATTTAAAAAAATTAATCTCATTCTTTTAAAACTGCTCTGGTTATTGGAGGTGAAATCGAAGGACCCTAACATAATTAGAGTTGAGTAGGCTAGGAACCAATAGCATGTGATACTTTCTACCTAGAGCTTCTTGCATTTAGGTTGTAAACTATCTCTAGACTGAGGACTAGTTTCCATATTAGGTAGATCCAATTGGTTAGACCAAGATCAACTTTTGAACTTTTCACCACTTTTCAGCCAAATATCCCAAGCTAGATTTAGGATTATCTCTTTCATATACCCTGAAATTGACCATGAACCCTTATTTTTAATCTGAATTAAACACCAATATATGAATTTTTAGTAAAACCCAAACATAAGAGATATCTCCAGGTATCCTACCAAAAGGTTCTTACCATTGGGTTTATTTCCTACAATTTTTTCCTATGGGTTCAACCCCTCACTAAAACTTTATTATGCCTTAGTAGTTGAGTGTAGTTTGGGAAATATAAATTTTAATTTGATCAACGCCTGCACTTAATCAACGACACTGTGTGGGATGGTAAAATTTTGGCATTATTGATGGGGATAGTTGTGCTTAGTCATAGTTACCTATGGTATGAACCTAATATTTCCATCCTTCTTCTTCTTTCCCTTTTTTTGAAAAAAAATCTCACATGGACTAGAACTTGTGTCTTATTTTATTCATCTTAGTGCATGCTCCAATGTTCCATGACTCATTCTAGGAGCCTGTAAGGACCAGAATTAGAATTTTTAGATCTTAAAATTGAAAGATATGTTTTTATAAAACCATTTCATCAGGGATTAATGCAAAAAACTTATGCTGCCACACCCAAAAAATTCTCAATATGTGCCACCTGAACTTCGGGAAGAGCGACCAGCACTGCAGGAGTGAACCATTATGAATTACAGCTTTCTATCCATTAGTGTTATTGCATGAAACATTGTGTGACATATTATTCAATAACATTCATTTTAGATAAAACTTAGACTCATACATATGATCCAAAAAATGGGGCATTTTAGTGGACTGCAAAGTGAAGATCCCCATAAACATATTTCTAATTTTCTAGAGGTTTGTGACACTATTCATAATGAAGGAATATCATATGATTCCATAAAAATGTGGGTCTTCCCATTATCATTACACAATTGAGCCAAGTATTTTCTTAAAATCCAAGATCCTGGGCCCATCACGATTTGGGATGATCTATAAAATAAGTTTTTAGATAAATATTTACCACTGATCTAAACTTGGAAGCTCAAAAATGAGATTCAAAATTTCAACTATGCAAAAGGAGAATTTGCTTGGGAAGTATGGGATCACTTCAAAGAGTTAACCCATAAATTCCCACATCACGAACTTGATTTTTGGCTTTAATTACAAACTTTATACAATGGAATCCAACCCACTACACACACCATTGTAGAAGTCATCATTGATGGCGGGCTCATGCTAAAGACACCTAAAGTTAGTAAAGAATTATTAGATAACATTTACCATGATTAAAATATATTGAAAGTGATAGAGTACCTCCCTAATATGGAATCCATTGGGTGGATGATAACACCCACCTTACAGCCCAAGTTGAAGCCCTTACTAAAAACCTTGAATAATTTTAGCTACCTGATCCACCATCACCCCCACCTAACACTATTATAGAGATACTATCATGTTAAATTTTTGAAGCCCCACACCCATATCAGGACTGTAGTGTGGGAATAGAGTATCCAAAAAACTAATATTTTAATTAAATAAATTTAAATCAATAAAATTATTAGTTTCAAACACCCCGATAGTACCAGCATTAGTACTATCAATAGAGACCGTCTTAGCAGCCGCAATAACAAAATCAAAGTTATTATCAATAGAGGAGTGGAAAACTACCACCATGGAATTAGGGACCGACTAGGTACCCACCATATATTTCATCTCCTTGATCATAGAAAATTTTTTATCAGCAACCTTTTCCAAGATCACAATAATTTCCACCATCTCAGTAATAGAAGTATCAACAAACTCCTCTAAGATCACAATAGAAAGCCCCACCTAAAAAATCCCATCATGAGAACTTTCTCACCACCTACATGTAGAAATAATATCATAGTATGGCTATGCAAGATACTTAAATTCAAAACCAAAGGGATGTGATATGCAACCTTGAACACCAAGTGGTCTAAATATTAAAAAACGTATCATATTGATTATTGTGTACATTACCTAGTAATACCGAGACTCATCTAAGAGATGAGACAAAGGTTGTGTTCCTTAGAAGTGAAAAAATGCTTTATTTTTAGAAACCATGTGGATATGAGGAAAAAAATCTTGAAATCCCTAAAAACATGCTTCAATCATGATGAATATGATAGAAAAAATAAATTTTGTCATGAGAAATCTCTAGAAATGGAGCCAACTAAAGAATATCAAGTTCAAGAGAAGTCTGAAAAAGAATAAGTCTTTGTGACACCACCAATATAAAATCCCCTCTCCCCTTCATAGATTATATGCGATAAGATAAAAGAGAGGGTAAATATAAAAAAAATATGTTTAAACAATTGAATATCAACATTCCCTTTGCAGAATCGATTGCACAAAATAATCCTTATGCCAATATTTTGAAAAAAAAATCTTTCCTACAAGAAGACAATGGAATACTTGGGATTTATATCCTTAAATGAAGAAAGCTCTATAGTTGTTTAGTAGAAGATACCTATAAATATGTGAGACCTTGGAACCTCCTCAATTACATGCATTATAAGGACATGTAATTTTGAAATATCCATGTCTCATATTGGTGAAAGTATCAATATCATGTGTATAAGTGTCTTCAAAAATCTAGGGATTGAAGAATTAAAACCAACAATATTGGCACTCCAACTTATTGACTGCTCAATCAGGAACCCTCAAGGACTGCTTGAGGACATCTTAGTAATGATTAGAAAATTCAACTTTCCCACTGATTTCCTTATCATGGAAATAGAGTAAGAAGTTGATGTTCCCATATTTCTAGGGAGAATATTTATCCCCACTATTAAGGTGATAATTGATGTAAACCAAGAAAGGTTAATTTTTAGAGTTATTGAAGAAATAGTTTTTTTTATTTAGTTAAATACACCAAACAAATTAGAGAGTAATTGGATTATCAAGTCATATTTCTTATTGATGATAAAGTTGATTATATAACTAGGGAGGATGGTATAAATACCCTAAATTCTATTAAAATGGATATAGTGATCACAAGGATGTGAATTACATTGCATCTCTATCAAGGGGTATCTTTCCATCATTATTACCCCTATCATCAAGAACTATTCCATGAAGAGTGTGTTCTTAATTTTAAATTCATCTGAATGGAATCATGTCTATATCATGATAATAAACAAATTAATAATTATAAGGTGAACCAAGATTGGTCAAATAGGTTATATTAGGGTTTATGGAGTTCCAATAATGCTGGATATGGATTAGAAGTGTACTTCCAAAAATTTTAAATTTTAAAATACTAAAAAAATCATGTTGTGTAAAATAATGACACAACATGAAATTTTTGGGTATCAAAAAATAAAAATCCAAAGAATTATATAGCATGTATAAAATAAACGATGTGAAATCCTTAGGGTGGCTTTAAATTCATCAACCCTAGGTTCACAACACCCCCCCTAGACCACCGCTCCCTCTTCCCCTCTCCCTCGCCACCAATCATTCCTCCACTACCCTCCACCACTAGCCTCCCCCATTATTCCTCTTATACCTCTTCCACTAACAATTCACAGATCTATCCTCCATGATCATTACCTCCATTAATCATGGAATGGACCAAATCTTTGATGTGTGCAGCCCAACAGTGTGACAATCCTCCACCACCCAAGTGATCATCCCTTACAATGCCACCAGCACCCACAGATCTGACTCTGTCACCTTTCACATCAGCTTATTCCACCCCATCAACTTATAATGAGTCACATTCCACTTTTAGATTATCCCAAGGTTCTTCAATGTTACCAAACCTACACCCATTCCTCCACATTTCCATCCCAAAGAATCAGATTCATTTGGTCCATCTCCTGACCAAGTCAATGAGGTCCAAAAAGACTTTGGACTTAGTCGTACTAAAGAATATTCTCATGCATGATGAGGTTATTGATAATCTGGTCCAGATTCACCTATCATGCATCACCAAGGTGTGTGAGGATACATTTTGGGAGCTTTTCTTGGATTTTTTGTTCTCATTAGAGCCTGATGTGGTGCATGTCACCTTCCTCCTTGGTAGAAGGCCATGGGATCTTGCCTTATGATATTTTAGTGTCAGAATCAGTATCTACACCATATATTTCATCTCTTTCCCAACCTATGATGATATTTGGATAGATATATCTGAGATAGATTAAGTAAGGAGTTTTCCATTAATTTATTTGGATCTAAAGAGATTTTATGACCCTCGTATGTAAAAGAGAACCCAACTGTGGGGTACCGCCTTATGGATTCTACATCAGGATATGACTCATTAATAGCTAGCCCAAGGATATGCTCATTGTAGAATCACCCAAATCAAGTTCATCATTTTTTTTCTTTTAAATGGTAGGACCTTCCATCAAAATGGCCTGACAGTTTTTTTTTATACTACAAGACCTGGGTGCGTAGGGATCAGGGTACTCTAATGGGGGGGAAAATTCATTACTCACCTCACCCATCACCTCGGTATCTTTGATGCCACTCTACCTCTTTCCTCCATTGGGAAGATATATTCGATTTAACTTATCATGTTTCACAAGACGGGGCACTTGAGGAAGGTTGAGGGGCACTACCAGTGGGCCCTTGAGTACATCCATGATCCTGTTGAGGCTCCATCTCAACCCACCCCATCCCTAGCCTCACCTTTACCTACCTCTTCCACTTAACCTACCACCACCACCATCACATACCACATATGTACCCATACTATTCATTCACTATAACATATGTTATATTCTATAGTTTCTTATGGAGAAATAGAGATATATTTTCCACCACCTCCACAATTCCATTCCCTGATCCATCCCATTTCACCGCCATCACCCCAATAAGCTCCTCTAAGATCACAACAGCAAGCCCCACCAAAAAAATCCAATCATGAGAACTTTATCACAACATTCATGTAAAAATAAGATAATAGGATGAATACCCAATATACATAAATTCAAAACCAAAGAGATGTGCTATGAAACCTTGAACACCAAGTGGTAAAAATATCAAAGACCATATCAGATTGATTATCGGGTACATAACCCAGTAATACTGAGACTCATCCAAGAGATGAGACAAAGGCTGTGGTCCTTAGAAGTGAAAAAATTTTGTATTTTTAGAAACCATGTGGATATGAGGAAAAGAATATTGAAGAACCTAAAAACATGCTTCAATCATGAAGAATATGATATCAAAAATAAATATGGTTAAGAGAAAACTATAGAAGTGAAGCCAACTAAAAAACTCTAGTTCAAGAGAATTCTGAAAAATAAAAAATATATGTGACACCACCAATATAAAAAAACCCCTCTTCCCTTTATAGATTGGATGAGACAAGATAAAAGAGAGGGGAAATATAATTTTTTTTAAATATGTTTAAACAATTACATATTAACAATCCCTTTTCAAAATAGATTGAAAAAACTACTGCTTATGCCAATTTTTTGAAATAATTTATTTCTTGAAAGAAGAAAATGGAAGGCTTGTTATTTGTCTCCTTAAATGAATAATTCTCTACAGTTGTTCAGTGGAAGCTACCTCTAAAGATGTGAGACCATGGAACCTTCTAAATTACTTGCATTATAGGGACATGTAATTTTGAAATATCCATTTTTTGATCTTTATGAAAGTATAAATCTCATGTTTATGAGATTATTTAAAAATATGGGTCTAGAAGAATTAAAGCCAAAAATATTGGAACTACAACTTATTTACTGCTCAATCAGGAACCCTCAAAAACATCTTGAGGACATCATAGTAATGGTTGGAAAATTTATCTTTCCCACTGATTTCCTTATCATGTAAATAGATGAAGAAGTTGATGTTCCCATATTTTTAGGGAGAGTATTTATCCCCACTAGTAAGGTGATAATTGAATTTAAACCAAGGAAGGATAATTTTTAGTTTCAGTGAAGAACAAGGTTTTTTTGATTTAGTGAAATCCACCAAACAAATTAGTGATTAATTAGATTATCAAGTAATATTTCTTATTGATGAGAGAGTTGATTATATAACCATGTAGGATGGTATAAAGACCCTAACTTATATTAAAAATGGATACAGAGATCACAAGGATGTGAATTACACTACACCTCTATCAAGGGGTATCATCCCAACATTATTACCCCTATCATCAAGAACTATTCCATTAAGGGTGTGTTCTTAATTTTAAATTCATCTGAATGGAATCATGTCTATATCATAACAATAAAAAAAGCACTAACTAGGAGTTAAACCAAGATTAGTTAAATAGGTTATATTAGGGTTCATGGAGTTCCAAAAATTTTGGATATGGATTAGAGGTGTACTTCCAAAAATTTTAAAATTTAAAATACTAAAAAAATCACGTCGTGTAAAATAATGAAACGATGTGAAATTTTTGGGTATCAAAAAATAAAAATCCAAAGAATTACCCAGCAGGTATAAAATACATGATGTGAAATCATCAGGGTGGCTTTAAAGTCATGATCCCTAGGTTCACAACACCCCCCCCCCCCCGACCACCGCTCCCACTTCCCCTCTCCCTCGCCACCAATCATTCCTCCCCTACCCTCCTCCACCACCGGTCTCCTCCCTTATTCCTCTTATCCCTATTACACTAAAAATTCAAAGATCTGTCCTCCTTGCTCATTACCTCCATTCATCGTGGCCTAGAATAAATTTGTGATGTGTGTAGCCCAACAGTGTGAAAATCATCCACCACCCAAGTGATCGACCCTTACAATGCCGCCACCACCCACAGATCTGACCCCCTCACCTTCCACATCAGCTTCTTCCACCCCCTCAACTTCTAATGAGTCGCATTCCACTTCTAGATCATCCTAATGTGCTTCCATGTGACCAAATGTACACCCATTCCTCCACTTTTCCACCCCTAATCATTAGATTCATTTGATCCATCTCTAGGCCAAGTCAATGAGGTCTAACAAGACATTGGACCTAGTCGTGATAAAGAATATTCTCATGCATGATGACATTATTGATCTTATAGGATAGAATAACCTCTCATGCATCACCGAGGTGTGTGAGGATACATTTTGGGATCTTTTCCTAGATTTGTTTGCCACATTAGAGCCCGAGGTGGTGCATGTCACCATCCTCCTTGGTGGAAGGCCATGGGAGCTCACCTTATGATATTTTAGTGTCAGAATCGGTATCTACACCATGTATTTTGTCACTTTACCAACATATGTTGTTATTTGGCTAAATACATCTAGGATAGATGCAGTAAGGAGTTTTCCATTAATTTATTGGGATCCAAATAGCTTCTATAACCCTTTTATGGTAAAGATCACCCAGCTACGGGGTACTGCCTTACAGATTCTACATCATGATATGGCTCATGCATGGATGGCCCAAGGAGATGATTATAGAAGAATAACCCAAATAACTTCCATCATCTTGTCCTTTTCCATGGGAGGACCTTCCATCAAAATGGCCTGACATTTCTCTTTATACTACAATACCTAGGTGTGTAGGGTTCATGGTACTCTAATGGGGGGGACAACTTCATTACTCACCTCACCCATCACCTCAGTATCTTTGATGTCACTCAGTCTATTTATTCTATTGGAAAGATATATTTGATTGAAATCCCCATGTTTCAAAAGATTTTTCTCTTGAGGAAGGTTGAGGAGAACTACTAATGGGCCCTTGAGTACATCCATGATCCTATTCAGGTTCCATCTTAGCTCGCCCCAACCCCAACCTCACCTTTCCCTACCTCTTCCACTTACCCTACTACCACCATCGCACCACCACCCCTACCACATATATACATATACTATTCATTCCCTATAACATATTTTATATTCTACAGTTCCTTTTGGAGAACCATAGATAGATTTTACACCACATCCACAATTCTATTCATTGATCCATCCCATTTCACCACCATCACCCCACCACCTACCCCAACATCTATCCACATACCACCATCTATAAACCCTAGTTATTCCTCTATTCCCACCCCACATACCACCCCTATCGACCAACCTCCTGATATTACAAGCCTTGATTCCTAGCAATACTTTATAGCAGAGTAGGAACGATGGGGAAAGGACCCCACTCTTCATTCTATATTTGAGGTGCCTCTAATTATCTAGCTTCCAAAAATATTACCTCATTACATATCACCACCCTTACCCCTCTATCCTTGACCGATCATACTTTAAGAACCATGAAACCCCCCATGGTGGTTGATGACCCAACCTCCACTACCATTGGTTCCATATATATGCCAAAACTGATCCAGAACCCCACTATTCAGGTGGGGAATGCTGATGTAGATAACAGAGACACTATCTACACTATTTAGTCGTGTCAATGTTCCCCTGCCTTGTTGTATGATGTTTCTGGGTGTCTATTTTTATATTCTAATTGTATTCCATATTCCCTGATGTTCCATTTTTCATGTATATGGATGAGACATAGTTTTTACTACAATAATTTCTTTCTTATTTTCATTTTCACTTCGATATTAATTTAGTCATGTCTAACTCTACTGAATTCTCTATGGTCATTGATAAGACTATTAGGCCACCATCTATCCTTACACATGACATGTATTAGCATCTAACTGACATATAGAGACATTTTTAGGAGCTCTAACTCTATATTAGCACTCAACAGGAACCTCCTCCACTTTTTTCAAAAAAAATACTACTTCTACATGAGTGTTTTGGTAGACCCATTACTGAGGTATTTAACCCCACCAACCACACTTGTGATCCTAATGATATAGTTGTTTGTTCCTATAAGAGGAAAAGGAAATATAATATTATGGGAAGAACTGACTAATCTTTATTTCCATCTTTCGGGCTGACAATGTTGTATTTATCACTTTATTGGTGGCAACCCATATTTTTTCTATATTTTTTTTTGTACTTAGGACATTTATTTTTTCTTTTCTAGAACTTTTTATTTATTGGTCATCCAATGATTCTTTATATCCAATTCTTTCATTTATCTGATATTCTTTCTTATACTATTGACTTTCTGTACCTACCCATTTTTTCACTTATATATTGATTAACACCGGTTTACTAATGGTTTATTTAGTGCAGGTATTTTGTTTCTAACAAATTTTTTAAGAAACACAATTTCCCATCATTGTCCAATAATTTCCCCCATATCATGACTTTCACTATAGGGAGCTCATGATTCCCTGATTTTAAATTTATAATTCCTATTTTAATTCTATCTACTCTTCAATTGATATCTCTCCCATGATACTTTATATAATAATACAGAAACGGTATCAATTTATTTTTGGGAAGTCTTTATTGATCTTTATTGTCTATAAAATTGATTTTTTTCCCTATTTTCATTAGTCTAGGAGATTTTTTTCATTAAAATAATGCTTTAACATGAAATATCATTGAAGTTGTCATGACACCATCCCACCAAAGATATTCCAATGAAGGGAGAGATATAATTACCCCTGAGTCTTGCCTCCATTAGGCCCTAGGTTAGAGACTAGCACTAAGGTTATCACATAAAATTAGAGGAATTGCACTCTATAATAAAGTAGGATCAGGATATAAGATAAATCAACCACAAGAAACTCCATGACACAATATAAAATAAATCTATAAACCATCTCAGAATTCATGTATAAATAAAACTAATACAGATAAAAGTATCCAAAGTAAATACCCAAAAGTAAAGATAAAAGCAGAAATATAACAACTATTTAAAGATCTGATCTAGTAATGTCTAGAATGATCCATGAAATACTCCTAGAAACCCAAAATTCACTTTATATACATAGGGTGATCATATAGGTATACTTATTAGGAAACCAAAGTCTCTTATGAACATGTGAAAAAAGAATACTAATTCACCCGTGAGAAAATAGTAGAACCAAACAGCACCTATATAGGAATAGTAACCAAACCCATCCTCACCATGGATCACTCACCAAATAACGCATCCAAGTATAATATCATAATATGAAGAATATTGATAAAGGGTACCCCGCACCACTTTACCACTAATTTTATACTCTCACACCACAACATCGAGCATCCTGCCACTCCCACCTCTTCCGCATCACATCACATCACATCTCACCCATAAACACCTCACTCATCAAACCACATCACATATCATAACCAGTGTAGTATGGTATCATGAACATGAACAATATAAACCTCATTACCCCCTCCTACCATGCATGACCCCAACTATAATCCATCTCATCACATCTCATCCAAAGACACCTGGTCCATCACATCACATCTATACAATGGTACTTTTGACTTTTGGCTATCATAGTCTATGCATGTAACCAAAACCTAGAAGAAAGAGAGGTAGTAGGGAAGAGTAGGTATCTATCCATCCATCCTACCATAGGGATATTGGTAAAACACCCCCTCTCCAATATATATATATATATGGGTTTCGAAACATAGTGCTCAATGCGGGTGTAGTGCGTATTGAAAATCACAATAATATACAATGTGTATACATATAGAGTCATAGAACACAAGCCCTATCCTAAGGATTCACAAAAAAGGAATAATCCATCTCATAATATCTTCTACTTATACTGCCAAAACTAAATATACAACCATACAGAAGAAAAAAACACAATTCATGACACCCTTTTAAATCTACATTTAACACATTTCTAGATTTTAAATTATTAATAAATTACACTTTAATGACCCCTTTAATTTATGTTCAATATCCCACCATTTTAACACATATACTATTACAGTTTATTCTAAATTTTTTTATTATTTCTATCCCATTAGCAAAACCATGTTGATTCTGATACTACTCTGGAAACTAGTGCAACACAACGCACAATAGGAATCACAACTCAACAACCCAATATCCATATCCACTTCCACCTTCTATCACATCGCAACTACTTTCATAGACTCACTACATAACCACTACAGGAAAACTGAATATTTGCGACGGGGCTCCGTTTCAAATCTCCAGTTGCCAAAAATGGCGTCGCAAATAGGTGTTTTTGCAGTGGTCCCATCACAAAAAGAGTATTTGGGACGGTATTTTTCCCCCGTCGCAAATGAGTTTTTGTTTGTATATAAAAAAAGGTATTTTCGACGGGTCGTCGCAGATATATTAGTTGCGACGGGTCAGAATCCCGTCGGAAATGCGAAATTTAAAAAATACTTGCGACGAAGGTATTTGTGACGGACCGTCACAAAAAGGTTTTCCCGACGGGTATTCGTCCCATCGCAAATGGTACGGTAAAAAAATATTTACGACGGGAAATCCCGTCGCAAATGTTCCCATCGAAAATATTAAAAAAAATAAAAATAAAATAAAATAATTAATAGAAATCGTATAATATTATATAAAAATAATAATAATATTAATAATATAAAAAAATTATATTATTATAATATAAATAAAAAATATATAAAATATAATTATGAAATATTAATATAAAATAATAATAATATGAATATAAATAATATAATATAATATAATAATACTAATATTAATAATATAAAAAATTAATATAATATTATTATTATTAAACTATCTATATAATAATAATAATAATATTAATAATATAAATAAATTATATTATTATAATATTAATATTAATAATATAAATAAATTATATTATTATAATATTAATAAGAAAAAATATATATAATATAATTATGAAATATTAATATCAAAAAATAATAATAATATGAATATAAATAATATAATATTATATATTATGAAATATTAATATCAAAAAAAATAATAATAGTACTAATATTATTAATATAAAAAATTAATATAATAATATTATTATTAAAATAAACATACATATTTATGAAAAAATAATATTAATATTATTAATATTAATAAAATTATAAAATTATAAACTTCTCAATATTAACAATAAATATAAAATATTAAAAGTAATATTACTAAAATAAGCAGACATTAAAAATAATACTAATAAGTAATAAAATATTAAAAAAATAAAAACAAATTAAATCACGAAATATTTGTACCAATATGAAAGATTAATTGTAAATAGTTAATATGACATTAAACTACGAACTCAAATGTTTATTAAATCTAAAAAAATCACTGGGGGGGTAGATAATCTAGAGGACCTGGAGGACCTGGAGGAGGTGGTGGAGGAAACTCCATCTCTAAACTATGAGTCAGACGACGCATATACTCCATATACTCCTGATGTTGCTCCTCATATCGACGTCTCTTCTCATCCTGCTGCTGATGCATCTGCTCCTACCATCGACGCATCTTTTCATCGTGTTGCTGACGCATCTGTTCCTGCCCCTGATGCAAATCCTCTATAAGCTGACTCTGAGCAGTAGTTGCTCCTGATACTGTGAGGCAGAAGATGATGTCTCTCCATGAGCTCCTCTCGAGCTGGACGCCGACATCGCAGCAGTACCATAATAAGCTGCATGAGTCAAATGAGAGCTGATACCAACTACCCAGCCCTTTTCGAAGCCATATTGGGTCGCATGCATCCATGTCGTCTCATCAAAATGGTGGGCACTAGTCTGATCACCCGTCTCGTCTTGACTCTCATCCTGTGTCTGAGAAGTCACGGCCTCATATGACTCCTTAAGTTTCAATTAGAAATTAAAATAATGAAAATATTATATTCATTTAATTTTCAAACTGAAAAGAAAATAATACTGACCACAATCTGATGCTGGCGGTCACATCTAATCTCTCCAGTAGCTGGGTCAGTGTACATCCTCCGATAAATGCCGTATGTTGAAATACCAGGCTGCTCGACTTCCTATATGAATATAAAATAAACAATTTATATTTTAAAGTTGTATAAAATATTAAAAAAAGTACTTACCAGACGCTCTCTATGCGCACTGAATGTACGACTACCGGCTCGATGCATCACCTCTTGTATCCCCCGATTCTTTCGACCCAATTCAGATCTCCTCTGAAACCCACCACCCAACCAGTGTGTACATAATCCATCCTAAATGTGAGATAAAATGTACTTTGTTCGGTAGTCTCTATAGGACTCATCAAATTCTGTCACTCCGGCTTTCTTCACAGCCGTCTTTCTCAAATTATGAAAAAACTGACGGAAACGGTCACGCATAGACACCACCCATGCCGCGTGGATAGTGGCACGCATGCTCTCATCGATGGGATACCATAAACCCTAATATAAAGTTATTAATGAATTAAATTTCAAAATAAATAATATTTAATTATGTACCAGCCAATGATCGAACATGTCGGCCTGCACATCAGCGGGAATCTGATCCCATGTGAGCCAGGGCTGAGAAAAATAATTGCGCAAGATAGCTCTCCCCTGCCCAATAGTTATATGCATAAAACTGTGGAAAAAGAACAAATAATCAAACAATTATAATATTAATAAATTATAATGAAAGATAACTAAAATACACAGGTTACCATACCACCGCGTGTGCGCATCGAATCCAAGAGGTGGACGTCGCTCCAGGATAGGAACTCGAATCATCAGTCTGGCAAGACCACACCCCCTCCGAGTGCTCCTTGTAGTGCCAATAGCCTGAGGGTCAGATGACTCAAAAACCTTATCATCCATAGGTAGATCAGCCTCCAGCAACTGACGATACGTTTCCGAGTCCATGTGAAACATGAAATGATTGTTATTAGTAAATAGTTGAAAATAACTATTATGTATAGATATATATTTGTTATGATTCTAACCATCATTTTACTGTGTCAATGTTCATCTTCATCATCATCTTCATAGTTTTCAATGTCAATATCTCCATATTCCTCATCAACATCAACAATTTCCATATTAGTTTCACTTTTATCATCTCTTGTCATTTCAAATTCAGTTGTAACATAATTGACAACATCATCACCATCGACCCTTAACTGTGGGGTGTCATCCTCGATATTCATGTCTCTTTATGAAAAAGATGTGTTTTGAGGAGTGTCCTAAAAAAATTCATTTTCTTGCACTTTAGTGGAACCACATTCAGTTTGAGTAAACTGATTTTCTCAAGATTTAACTTTTATTATACTCCACCAATCATCCAACTCTTTTGCAGTAGCACCGTATTTTGCATAATAAATTTGATGTGCTTGATGATCCAATAAAAATGGTTCATTTACTTCAAGAATAATTTTATGTTTAATATCAACAATTCCATGAGTCGGATGAATACGCAAGCCTCTCTCAGTATCCATCCATTGACATTTAAACATTGTTACGTAATTCTCTCCCAAATAACACAGTTCAATAATTTCTTCAAGCATGCCATAAAAGTCAACTTCAATATCTCTATGATGTGATCCCTTCAAAAAAACACCACTATTCATTGTTTTCTTTGATTCCCCATATGCACGTGTATGAAAGCGATAACCATTCCCCACATATGCATTATAAGATTTAACCATTTTGGATGGTGGGATACTCAATAAACGCAATCGGCTATCAATCTTATCATCATGTACAGATACCTGAAAATTTGTAAAACATTTATCACTATTACAAGTAATAAATTGATTTTATATGTAAAACCAAAAAAGAATGTATTTTACCAGTTTTTGAAACTAGTAGGAAAATTTTTTTTGCTGACGTTCTTCTAAGCCAGCTACTGTAATTTGTGGAAATTATTTCTTGATATGATCATCATATAACCTAAAAATACAATATGATTAATTTACTGTAACAGAATCTATAGAATAAGGGATAAGATCACTCACTGTACAATTGGTGACATTTCTTCACAGTTGAGTAGAACATATGTATGATCTCTATGATGTTCATCATCTGAAATCCATCTATCATGAACTCCACCAAAGCCAAGTTCGGTCTGATTGACAACTGATAATTGATTGTTCATATCATCATCAACATTCCCCTCATTCTAGCCCATGTGGTTAAATTTTGAGGGATATTTAGATTCAAAATAATGAGAGCAGAATAAAGCAATTTCTTCTTTCAAATAAGCTTCAACAATTGAGCCTTCAACTGATGCTTTGTTACGGACATTTTTCTTCAATTTCTACATGCATCTCTCAAATGGGTACATCCATCAAAACTGAACCGGACATCCACATTTTGCTTCATGTGGCAAATGTAATATCAAATGTTCCATCAAGTCAAAGAAAGCCGGTGGAAATATTTTTTCCAATTTGCATATAATTACAACAACAGCTTCTTCCAGTTTGCTTAGTGTATCGTAATCTGTTGTCACCGCACACATGTCCAAGAAAAAATATGATATATCTGTTACCAAATACCAAATATTAGAATTCAACAAACCTCTTAATCCAATATTCATAAGTATTTCCATTATAACATGACAGTCATGACTTTTTAATCCGGTAATATGACCATTTTTAACACATCTGCCCAAGTTGGAAGCATAGCCATCTGGAAGTCTCAAATCTGCAATCCACTGACAAAATAATAAGTGACTCTCTTTGGTCAGTGTATAAGCTGCTTTTGGCTTCATTAATCTCTGTGATCTGACATTTTCAAACAATTCAAGTTCTGGTCGCCTGCAAATTTGGGCAAGATCTAATCATGCCTTTACATTATCTTTGGTTTTACCCGGTGTATCCAAAACTGTATGAAATAAATTATCAAAACAGTTCTTCTCAATATGCATGAAATTCAACATGTGTCAGACCAACAAATCAGACCAATATGGAAGATTCCAAAAAAATGCTCCGTTTTTTCCAATTGTGTTCTTTCCCAAAACCATGAATGTTTTGTTGGTTTATTGTCGGTCCAAAAGTGATGGAAGGTAATAAAAATACAACAGATTTTAACTCTGTACCTGAGATCATTTTTGGAGGTTCATTTCTTTCAATTCTGCGTTTTCTTAAATGAGATTTATTCCTCCGAAAAGGATGATCGATTGGAAGAAATCTGCAATGATAGTCAAAATAGAAAGGTTTTTTTCCATTCACGAGCATAAATTCTTTGTTGTATCCCATACAATAAGGACATGATTTTGGACCATGTGTACTCCATCCAGATAACATACCATATGCCGGTAAGTCACTAATTTTCCACATCAAAGCAGCTTTCATTACAAAATTCTGTTTTGCAGCAGCATCATATGTACCAACACCATGACTCCACAATAAATTTAACTCGTCAATCAATGGTTTCAAATAAAAATCAATATTCTTTTTCAGATGTCCTGGGATTAATAATGTCAAAAAGATATAAGGCTCTTTCATCAACATCCATGGAGGAAAATTGTACGGAGTTATAAAGACAGGCCAACAGGAATACTGACTACCAAAAGATCCAAATGGACAAAAACTGTCAGTAGAAAGACCCAATCACACGTTCTGGGATTCTAAAGCAAAATACGGATGCACTTGATCAAAATGTTTCCATGAATCACCATCAGATGGATGAATCAAGCTTTTACCATTTGAAATATTGGTTTTGTGCCATGACATCATTATCGTTGTGTTCTGAGACATAAATAAACGCTGCAACCTGGGTGTAAGCGGGAAATATCTCAACTGTTTTATAGGAATCAATCTAGACTTCCCTTATTGAGCTTCTTTATACCTCGATTGTCCACATGTGGGACAACTATGCAACGAATCATTTTCACCATAATATAAGATGCAATCGTTTGAACATGCATGGATCTTCTGATAACTAAGGCCCGAATTACGAACGAGTCTCTTGCTCTCATAATAATTAGCAGGCAGCACATTTCCTTCAGGTAACAGTGCTTTAACCAAAGAAAATATCTGATCAAAACAGTTATTTGACATTCCATTATCTAATTTAATAGCCATAAATTTTGCAACTGCTTATAATTTTCTTATCTTGCAACCAGGATATAATTTATCCTTAGCAGACCTGAACAACTCAGCAAATTCAGATGGTGCCAACTCGGAAGGTAAATCAACATCATCCTTCATTTCTGTTTATTGAACGGATGACCCTGCAACATCATGTACTAAATTCTGAAACCGTGATGGATCCGAAATCAAATTATTAGTATCTTCTCTGGAACTGTGTTCACCATGTTGATACCAAAAAATATAATCTGATTGAAAACCATAATGCAAGAGATGTTTCCCAACGATGTCAAATGTATCAAACGTTATTAGAGAACATTCTTTACAAGGAAACTTAATTGTCCCTTCTGAAACAAATTCCACGTTTGATGATGCAAATGATAATAAATCTTCAACACCATTAACATATACAGGATTTAAACTAGAACCGTTTGGATTTATGCGTTGATTTATCCAAGCACGATCATCTAATAATGATTGATATCGATTTCCTTGTTCCATATTCATATATATGTTTCTACAAAATTTAAAACCATTACTGTTGTTAAATAATTTGATATAAGAAAAACAATATCCTAAAAAAGAAGATACATAATTACAGTAATTTATTAGTAATTACCAATAATTATAGCCGACACAGTTAGTTTGTAATCATCCCCACTAATTATTATTAATTTAGAAATACTTAGCAATACTTGGAAAAATGAAATATGCTTGAATAATGAAATAAAATTTTGTAATCATCGTTGTGGAGATTATATTACTAACAATTCTGATTTGTCCGACGGCTCATCTCTTTTTAACTTTCTCCTGACTGAAATCAGTATGAAAAACTTGCTCTGACATACGTTAGAGCACATTTTTCATACTGATTTCAATGGGAGAAAGTAGCAAAGATATGAGACGTTGAACAAAAGGTAGTCGTCAATCCACTGGAAATTGTGCCAATTTATAACCATGTACTTGAATTTATTTTATTTTTGATTAATTATTACTAATTATTACTAATTATTACAAATCTCAATATTTCCAACATATTTTACTCTATTCTTAAAATGTTCAAATCTTAAAGAGTCATCAATTTTCAGGTCATTCCAAATAAAAATTTTACATCAACCTTTTCCAATTTAAACTCTATAATTGTCCTTACATGGTTGATCATCTCGCAAGTAGTGTTGCAATAGGATGACAAAAGTAATGAGAAAGACATGACTTGGGTTGTCCTATTGCAATGCTACTTGCGAGGTGATCAACCAAGCAAGAACAATTATAGAGTTTACATTGGACACGGTTGACGCAAACTTTTTATTGGGCATGACCTAAAAATTGGCGACCCTTTAAGATTTGAACTGTTAATAATAAAGCAAAACTTGTTGAAAATATTGATAATTGTAATATTTTATAAATGTTTTATAAATTTAATAATATTAATATTTTTTTATAAATATTAAACATATAATAATAAAATAATTATATTATTAGTATTATTTAACTATTAATATTAAAGTAATATAATATTTTATATTATGTTACTATTTATGTTACTATTTATGTTACTAATTATATTACTAATTATGTTACTAATTAGAAATGTGAAGATATGCATATAGGTCAGGTGGTTAATCAATCAATGAATAGAAAAACAAACGTAATTGACTGCTCATCTACCTGAATTTTCTTTTCATTTGTGTGTTGAGGTTGACAGGAAACTTCTCCCTCCACATGTAATATGTGCTTTTACTGTCAAAATTATAAACCTCCTCACCTCTATATTGGTGAGGAGGTTGATAATTTTGACAGTAAAAGCAGATATTACATGTGCAGGCAGAAGTTTCCTGTCAAGCCTCAACACACAAATGAAAAGAAAATTGAGGTAGATGAGCGGTCAATCACGCTTGCTAATTTTCCTAATTGTTTCCTAATTATGTAATTGTTTCCTAATTATGTAATTGTTTCCTAATTATGTAATTGTTTCCTAATTATGTAATTGTTTCCTAATTATATAATTGTTTCCTAATTATGTAATTGTTTCCTAATTATGTAATTGTTTCCTAATTATGTAATTGTTTCCTAATTATGTAATTGTTTCCTAATTATGTAATTGTTTCCTAATTATGTAATTGTTTCCTAATTATGTAATTGTTTCCTAATTATGTAATTGTTTCCTAATTATGTATTTCCTAATTATTATTTCCTAATTATTATAATTGTTTCCTAATTATTATAATTGTTTCCTAATTATTATAATTGTTTCCTAATTATTATAATTGTTTCATAATTATTATCATTGTTTCCTAATTATTATAATTGTTTCCTAATTATTACAATTTTTTCCTAATTATTATAATTGTTTCCTAACTATTATCATTGTTTCCTAATTAAATCTAATTGTTTCCTAATTAAATCTAATTATTTCCTAATTAAATCTAATTGTTTCCTAATTAAATCTAATTGTTTCCTAATTATTATAATTTTTTCCTAATTATTATAATTGTTTCCTAATTATTATAATTTTTTCCTAATTATTATAATTGTTTCCTAATTATTATAATTGTTTCCTAATTAAATCTAATAGTTTCCTAATTAAATATAATTGTTTCCTAATTAAATCTAATTATTTCCTAATTAAATCTAATTGTTTCCTAATTAAATATAATTGTTTCCTAATTAAATCTAATTTTTTCCTAATTCCTAATTATTATAATTGTTTCCTAATTAAATATAATTGTTTCCTAATTAAATATAATTGTTTCCTAATTAAATCTAATTGTTTCCTAATTAAATCTAATTGTTTCCTAATTAAATCTAATTGTTTCCTAATTAAATCTAATTGTTTCCTAATTAAATCTAATTGTTTCCTAATTATTTTAATTGTTTCCTAATTATTTCTAATCAATTAAATCTAATTATTTCCTAATTATTTGATAATTATTTTAATTAAATATAATTAAATCTAATTATTTCTTAATTATTTGATAATTATATATTTATTCCTAATTATTACCAAAACATCCCCCGGGAGTGTCGAACCAAGAGTGCAGCAAGGCCCGTTGTCGTGTACCAGGTTACACCGAGTCAAGCTCAAAATACCTTGTCAGAGTTTTCACTCTTAGGTACATCTGTTCCAGAGCAGCCTCAACTTGTTCGTATCCAGACAAGGATTATTTGGTACAACCACATAAACTAATTATACTATATAGCTAAACATTCTATTAAAAAAATAAAATTAACAATTAAAAATAATCTAACAACTAAAAAAATATAAATACCTTTGAAGTAATTTTCGCCTTCTAACTCCTTCCTTCCTCTTCTCGGAAGAAAAAATTAAAACAAAAAAAAATTCTACTCAGAACTGAAAATAATAGAGAGAAGAATAGAGATCTGAATGTTATGGAAAAAAATGGATGGGGTGTATATATAGGTTAGATTATTTGTGACCGTCGTATTTCTGATGGTATCCCGTCGCAATACCTAGTATTTGCGACGGGATACCATCGCAAATGCCTTCACCCGCATTAAATACGGGCGGTGGGTAAAAGGACTTTTGCGACGGGCCTGTCACAAATAGCCACCATTAGCGACGGGCGGATATCCCTGTCGCAAATTTCTATTTACCGCCACCGGTATTGGCGACGGGGTCCGTCGCAAATACCTTCACCCGCATTAATTATGGGTGGTGGGTAAAAGGGTTGTCGCGACGGGCCTGTCTCAAATGACACACCATTAGCAACGGGTGGATATCCCCGTCACAAATTACTATTTACCACCGCCGGTATTTGCGATGGGCGGATATCCCCGTCACAAATTCCTATTTACCGCCGCCGGTATTTGTGACGGGTCCCGTCGCAAATACCACCCGTTGGATTCTTTTTTGCGATGGGTAAATAGTCCCATCGCAAAAAAGTATTTACCACCGCCGGGTAGTTGCGACGGGTTGAAGGTGACCGTCGCAAATAGGCTTTACAGCGGTCGGTACTGGCGATAGGGCCCGTCGTAAATAACACCTGGTGAATATTTTTTTGCGACGGGGAAATTTCCCCATCGTAAATACTATTTACCACTGCCGGGTACTTGTGATGGGTAGCCTTTTACCCATCGCAAATAGGCTTCCCGCGTTTTGGCGCGCAAACCGCGCCATTGCAATTACGACGAGACCTGTATTTCCATCACAAATAACTGACCATTTGCGACGGGAATAAGGCCCGTTGCAAATACCCCATCGCAATAATCATTTTTTCCCGTAGTGAACCACACCACAACCACCATCGCAGCCCTTTTGCACAACCACATCACATCCACTCCCCCCACACACTTCACAACATAGCCATCACCCATGCATCGCATCATCATAACCAAGACACAACACATAACCACATACAAAAACACATTAGATCACATACCACAACATTTTCCACAACAAAACACATTTTTAAATTTATAAAAGGAGGTATTTTTATCACATTACACTTTATTTTAGGGGCATTCTCACACAAGCCATATTTTTAAGGAAAAACATGTCATTATCCAAATATAAGTGATTATCCAATTCCATTTAGGGAAATAACATACAATCACAAAAACAATGGTACTATAACATCACCACTATAGTGAAAAAAATCCACCAACATCCATAATTTTCATCAAGTCATTACACTTATACAATAAAGATATCAATAATAATAATAAATCTTGTAAAAAACATGTGATTCATATTCCCCTTCCACTTTTTAAAATTTATTTAACCATTAAATTTATCATAGTTAATTTGGATGACTCTATATTCACATAGATTTACAAAAGAAACCCTCCCCGCATGATACATAGAAATAGAAACAAATAAGAATTCCCTACCTGAAAATAAATAAGATTTACACAATTTTTTGCATCCGTAATAGGGGTGCGAGCATAAGGGGAAACCACCTAAATGGAACTCGAACCAACTATGGAAAAAAAGGATCCATAGCTCTGAGGGAAAAAAGGATTGGGAAACCCTATCTTAATAAAAATATTTCCCAAAGTAATGGAAGAAATATCTTCACTTTAGGATGATCAGATATGAAAATATAGGGATTTGATATGGTTTAGTTGACCATTAAAGTTGGATCTCATCAAATCCATGTGGAATAACCGTTTAAAAAGTATATGTTCTATTAATAAATATAAGATATAATTATTTACCTTTAAAATAGATTTAAATTCCATTAATTAACATAAAAAGGGAAAAACTAGAAATTATGGGGAAAAAATAGATTCACTATAGATCTAGTGTCAGTGATCTACTATTGGGATCTACCGCTAGTTCAATGATAAACCATTGGTGATATACTATTAGTGATCTACCACCAGTTTAGTGATCTATCATTGGTGATATACCACTAGTTCAGTGATATACCATTGGTGATCTACCACTAGTTCAATGATCTATTGTAGGTGATATACCATTGGTAATCTACTTCCAATTTAGTGATCTACCATTGTTGATCTACCTCCAGTTCAGTGATCTAATATTGGTGATCTACCATTGGTGATCTACCACCATTTTAGTGATATACCAATGGTATTAACCATTATAGATATACCACTAGTTTAGTGATCTACCATCAGTTCATTGATCTACCATTGGTGATCTACCTTCATCCTTTTAAACACCCCTTTTTGTTCCAAAACACCATAAAACTCATCCCTCCTCCACTAAATACATCTAGACTTTCCTCGGACACCTCAATCACCATATTTCCCACAAATTAACATTCGGTAAGTTCTAGCTCATAACATCAGATGCCTTTCAAGCTCTTCTATCCCTCAATAATTTAAAACCAACTTATAAGGAGATAGGGAAAAGTTCTAAACAACCATCCCTCGAGATACCTCTCAAGGATCTCATTACATCTGAAACACTTCCACCAACTGAAATTTCCAACCCAAGTTCCCATAATAGCCCCAAAAATCATACTTCCCCAAACATATGAATCAGAAAATTCCATCCCCCGTGTCAAGATATTATCCACTCTATGTGGAACTAACTCACCTATAGGGTTTTATTCACATCATAGTAAAATTCATATTGATTAGGAATTAGGTCCTCCCATTTTCATACATCAGAAGACTTATCATACATCACACATCAAGAAATAATCACATCTCATGTAAAATAACAAGGTCTGAATATCACATCAACAATCAAGAACAACAAGTTAAGAACAAAAAATATATAAAAACAAATCCATTTACTATGCTTACTTTTGTGCCTCATGCTTCCAGGTACTCCCCTCCAGGCCACCATGACCCCAAAACACATGAGACAAGGGAGTGGTTCATCCTCACAATACCTTATCTCGATGATCATGGATCCCCAATGACCACTCCACAAATGTCTCATAATCCTTGATATCCAACTCTCCCCATTAAATTACATGGGAGTAATTATGAAGATTATAAAAGATCTAAGAGACATAAAAGATTTCATGGATCTAGTACAGTAATAGTGGAAGTGATATCCAATAATCTACCTCACCAATTTACCACAACACCTAGAAGGGACCAAAAAAATATTTTGAGATTTTACTCCCTTTTCCAAACCTATTATGATAATGTTGAGGAGAAACCTTTAAGAACACATGGTCTCCAACCTCAAACTCCAAGGGCCCCCTCTTGTGATTAGCATAAGACTTATGCATGTCCTGCACTACTTTCATCCTCTCTTAAACCAACTGAACCTTTTCTGTCATGATTTTCACCACATAGGGTCCAAGAAATTATGACTCCCAAACCTCTACCCGTAAAAATGTAGAATGACATGGTCTCTCACACAAAGTATCAAATGGGTCCATGCCAATGGATGAGTGATAGTTTTTATTATAAGAAAACTCAACCTAGGGAAAGTTTTGTTCCCACAATCTTCCAAAGTCCAAGACACGTGCCCATAACATGTCCACTAGTGTCTGGATAGTTCTCTATATATTTCCATATTTATGAGGGTGGAAATCATTGCTGAGGTGTAACTTAATTCCAAAATCATGTTGTAATCCACTCGAAAATCATATGGTAAAATTTGTTTCCCAATATGATAAAATGGACCTTAGGACTCTATGAAGCCTCACCATCTCATCCACATACCTCCTAGAAAAATAATTCACTACACCTACCTCCTTGATTTCTAAAACATTGATCCAATTTCATCAACATATCCATGATTTCCTAGATAGAATCACAACCTCCCTGAGATTAGGGTAACCTTATGATGAAATCCATCGATATGTCATCCCATTTCCACTCGATAACATCCAATGGACACAAAAAACCACTAGGAACATAGTGTTCAGCCTTTACCTACTGGAAAACCATACAATGAGACACAAACTCCTCCACTGGTCATTTCATCCAAGGACACCAAAATAATGTCCTCAAACCATAGTACATCTTAGATACTTTTAGGTGTACCAATAAAGTTGATCTATGAAACTCATGAAGGACTCCCTCATGCATTGACACTGGAATAAACAGCCTCCCCCAAAACATTATTTGGTACTAAACATCCTCTAAACATACCTTTAGAGTATCATCATGTCCAAAAAATTACACATCACCTTTTTCTCTCAGTCTCACCACTAAGACTCCTCCAATTTTTTCATCAGGTAGGATTGTACCATCATTTAAAATAAAATACCTCCTACATCAACCACCCATGTATCCAAGTGAAGCACTTCCAATTCCTTCATCACTCTCCAAGAATCCTCAAACTCCAAAACAATATCCTTACATGAATTCATACTAAAATAATTTTCCACAACATTCTATTTTCCTAAGGTGTGGGAGATATCAAAATTGTAATACTAAAGAATCTCCATCCACCTTCATTGTCACAAATTCATATTACATTGAGAAAATATATACCTCATTCACTTTTGATCTGTGAATACCAAAAAGTGCTCCCCAATGTATCCAAAACTTCAGTATAAAAAAGTTACTACTAGTTCCAAATCATGGTTGGCATAGTTTTTCTCACGGGGACATAATTTCATAGACCCGTAAGAGATCAATGCATTCTACTACATCAACACATATCCCAATCCCAAATGGTAAGTGTTACAAACAACCTCAAACATCACACCCTACTTAGGAAGCTAAAGAACATGATTAGAAACCAAATTCCCCTTTAGGTAACTGAATACTTATTGTAATTTATCATTCTACACAAAATCCTGGTCCTTCCTGGTCAACATTGCCAACGGGGAAACAGCTTGAGAGAAATTAGGCACAAAACTTTGATAATAGACTATAAGATCTTGGAAGCTATGGAACTCTAACACATTCTTAGGTGTTGTACAAGAAAAAACTATCTAATTATTTAATGGGTCTACTACCACACCATACTAAGACACCACATTCTTGAGGAATGTACCTCTTGTGTCTAAGAAATGCACTTAGATAACTTTCCAAAAATCTGGTGGCATCAAAGAACAAATAAAATAAATATGAGAATCTTGGAATGATCCTACTATAACATTAAGTATATAAATATGTCGTCAATGAACATGACTATTAACTAGTATATGAATTATTAGAACATAGATTTCATGATCCCCATGAACATAGTCGGTGTGTTAGTGACACCGAAGTGCATGACCATGAACTCAAAGTTCCCAAACTTTAATCTAAATGAATTATTCCATACATCCTCATTCTTCACCCTCAACATGTGATATCCAAACTATAGATCAATCTTGGAGAACCAATTGCATCCCCTCAATTGGTCAAAAAGATCATTGATCCTCAAAAGAGGATTTCGATTCTTGATCATCACATAGTTCAACCTCTAGTAGTCTACGCACAACCTTAAACTACCTTCCACCTTAATAGATAATAAAATTAGAGAACCCCATTGTGACACACTAGGCCAGATGAAACCCTTATACATCAGAACATCTATATTAATCCCCAACTCCTATAACTCATAAGGTGCCATTTGATAATGATCCATTGAAATTGGAGAAGCACCATACTACAAGTATATCCCAAACTCAACATCATGTCAAGGAGTTAGTGTCATAACCTTCTTTGGGAAAACATCTACAAACTCTCCCACAAACCTAGGGAAACCCCCAATATGAGCTTCTAATAATATCTATCCTATAAAGGAAATAAGGGTCTCTACATTCCAACTACCCACCTGAAAACCCCTCTCACCAATGAAAACTAAACATTGGCTATCCACATTTGAGAACACAACTATACTCTAAAATAATTTGATAATATCACGTATGGAATACAACCAATAGATTCTTAGGATGACATCATATGGTTTTGTGTACAGTAATAAATGATCCCCATGGGACTGAAATATCCCCATTATCATTTGAAACCCCTAACACACATCAAAAAAGTTTGTCTAGGCTCCAACTATCATAGTCAACACTAAGGGAATGGGAAGCCTCTCTATGTCTAGTTACAAATAATGGAATAGAGTGGGTGTAACAAATGAGTGTGAAGCTCCTAAATCAAACAAGTCACAAATGAGGGTAGAAGATAGACTGATCTTACCCCTAATGATCTATATATCCTCTCCTGATGTTGCCTTAACTACATGCAACTAACCACACCTAAATCTTATAGCTCTCAACTGATGGTCGTATCTACAAAAATGATTAGGTTGATGTCCTTAAACTTGAGGAGCATCCTAAGGTTGTCCTCTAGAAACCAAATCCACTCTATCTAGAGAATAATATCAATTCCCCTACTATTTAAATGGCCTTGATAGTAACTACTGTTGAGGTTGGTGCTGAACTTTTCCACCTCTAGAAAGCTAAGTCCAAGTAGCCACTGGGCACTGATCCAAATGATGATCATGAACCCCGTAGATGAAACACAATGGTATGAAGTCCCCAAGAAGATAAAAAAACCAATGGACTTAGAAGTCTATAAGGTAAGATGCTGAGGTTGACTCCCTACTAGTCGAAACCTAGAAGGCCCTGACACCTGAGACCTACCATTGACAAATCCACTCCTTGAGGAACACTGTTGGTTCCACTATCATGGTAAAACTCCTCATGATTGCATCTTATCAATCACTATCGCCTTATTATAAACCTCCATATATATTGGTAATGTAAAAGGAGTAACTATATACTAGAATTAAAGATTAATTTCCACTTCAAGATATCTTTCACGAGGCTCATCATCAGTAAAAAGATCCATGGAAAACACAAAAGGTCCTTGAATTTGATCCCAAGATCCCACACAAACATACTCCCCTACTAAAGGGAGAGTAGCTCCTGCCTCTTTATAGCCTCCATGGTCAATGAAATAAACTATACCTATAACTCCTTTTAGAATTTGACTCGTGAAACATCCACCTACTTCCATTCACCAAGGTACAACATCCAACACTGACAAACATTTCTTCACATCTGACTAACTTCCAAGTATACCCAGTACTTCATCGGGTCTTGGATCAAACTGAAAGTGATATTCATTTCCTTTATCTATAACTTTGTCACCACATCAAAAATTATTCCCTCATACTTCCCCATAGCCTGCCTCTAAAAAGATCACAATGTATTCTGCCACTAATCATCACCCTCAACCAGATCAACCCTACAATAATCAACTGAGTTATCTTGATGAACCTACACTACCTTATCCACACACAAACAATGACCAAGATCCATAGATAAAAATGGAAATAAATATTTCCTAACACTGATAGTATGGAATTTTATTTAGATTCATTTTAATTTACTTTATTCATTTTAACCTTCCCAAAACAACCCAACTCAAATAGGATCACAAGTTTTCATGATGCATGTACCTATCCTAGGTCTCTACCCTACAAACATGTCCACCTCACTTGATCATTAAATAATATTAGAGTCTATGCACTGGATCATGGGGGCCCAAAATCTCATGGCCTATCCAATCTCCATGGCTATGTCACACACCAAGGTCGACTGGAACTCTTTCTATGCCAACCCATGCAATCATTATTATACCTAAATCCAAACTCCATCATATCTATCAACCATAATCCATTGATACCACTCTATCATGAGCCCCTTACACTAAATATATTACGATAAAGGGATAGAAATAATGACGCCCAAGTACCACCTCTAGTAAGCCTTGGGTTGGTGACTAGCACCAAGGGTTTAAAAATATCATAAAATGGGTTTTCTTACCCTCTGTAATAAAATAGTATTGGGAGATAAGATGAATCAACAAAAATAAACTCCATTACACAATATAAAAGAAATAAAAAAAACATCCCATAATTAATGTATAAATAAAATTGACATAGATAAAAGTATCCAAATAAAATATCCAAAAGTAAAGATAAAGCATCAACATAGAAAATATACAAAGATCTAAGAAAGTAATGTCTAGGACAATCCACATAATCCTCCTGGAAACCTGAAAATAAATTTGTATACATAGGGTGAGAATATAGGTATAATAAATAGGAAAACCAAAGTCACTCATGCACATGTGATCAAATAGTAGAACCAAATAACACCTATTTAGGAATACTAACCGAACCCATCCACACCATGTCTCAATCACCAAATAACGCATCCAAGTATAATAACATAATATGAAGCATATCGATAAACGGTACCACACACCACTTCCCCCCTAATTTTTCACTCTCATGCCCAAAATTCAAACATTATGGCACTCCCACCTCTTCCACATTACATCACATCACATCCTGCTCATAGAAACATGGTTCATCACATCACATCACATATCATAACCAGTGTAGTAGGTTATCATGAACATGAAGTACATCAACCTCATTCCATCCTCCTACCATGAATGACACCCACCATAAGTCATATCATCACATATCACCCGAAGACACTTGGGTCTTCACATCACATCACATATCTACTAGACAACAGAAATTTTTACTTTTGTCCATCACATCCCATGCATGTCCCCAATACCTAGAAGTGGGAGTTGGTAAGAGTGGGTATCCATCCATCCATCCTCTGACTGGGATGTTGGGAAAAACACCCCTCCCCCAATATATATATATATATGGGTATTGGTACAAAGTACTCAACACGGGTGGGGTGCATATAAAAAAACACAAGAATATACAATACGTATACATATAGATTCATAGCACCCAATCCACATACAAAGGGTTCACAACCAAGGAATAATCTATCTCATAAGATCCACTACTTCCACTAAGAAAACTAAATACACATCCCCACACAAGCAGAACAATTCCACAATTCATGACCCCCTTTTAAATCCACATTTATCCTATTTCCAGATTTCACATTATAAATAAATTACACTTTAACAACCGCATTAATTTATGTTCAATATCCCAAAAATTATATAGAAATCCTATTACAATTTATTCTAATTCATTGTATTATTTCTATCCCATTAACCAAACCATGTTAATTCCAAAAATACTCAAGAAACTAGTGTAGCACACCACACAACAAGTAGAACAACTCAACATCCCAATATCCAAATCCAATTCCACCTTCCATCACATCATAACCACTTTCATAGCCCCACTGCACAACCACCATCACATCCCTACTATATAACCAAATCACATACACTAACCCCACACACTTCACAAAATATCCATATCCCATGCATCACATCATCACAAACAAGACAAAACACACAACCACATCCAAAAACACATTATATCGCATACCAAATCATTTTCCACAATAAAATACATTTTAATATTTTATAAAGGAGTAATTTTTATCAAATTACACTTTCTTTTAGGGAAATTATCACACTATCCATACATCCAAGGTAAACCATTTCATTAGCCAAATATAAGTGATTATACAATTACATTTAGGGTGATATCAAACATTTATAAAAACAGGGGTTCCATAATTTCACCATTGTAGTGTAAACAAGACCCCAACAATCATGATTTTCATAAAGGTATTACGCTTATACAATCACAATATCAATAATAATAATAAATCTTATAAAAAAATGAAATTCACATTCCCTTTACCTTTTTTAAATTTATTTAACCAATAAATTTATCATCATTAATTTGGATGGAACCATCTCTACATAGATAAACAAAAGAAACCCTCCCCACATGATACACATGAAGAGAAAAAAATCAGAATTCCATACCTGGAAAGAAAGATGCTTTACACAATTTTCTACACTAAAAAAGGAGGTGCGTGCATAGTGGAAACCACCTATAGGGAACTCAAAACAACTATAGAAATAAGGCTCCATGACTTCGAGGGAAGAAGGATCGGGAACCCCCCATCTTACGATAAATATATCTTAAAGGAATGAAAGAAATATATTCTCTTTAGGATGATTATATCCAAAACCAGTGAGATTTTATATGGTTTAGTTAACCATTAAAGGTGGATCTAATCAAATACACATGGTATAAACTTTTAAAAAGTCTTCAAACTATTAATAAATAGAAGATATAAATATTCACCTTTAAAAAAACTTTAAATTCTATTAATTAACATAAAAAGTAAAAAACTAGAAATTTTAGAAAAAATGGATTCACTATAGATCTACCGTCAGTGATATACCATTTGGATCTACCACCAGTTCAGTGATCTACCATTGGTGATCTACGACCAATTAATTGATCTATCATTGGTGATCTACTGCTAGTTCAATGATCTATAGTTGGTGATCTATTGTTGGTGATCAACTACAAGTTCAATGATCTACCATTGGTGGTCTACCACGAATTCAGTGATTACCATTGGTGATATACTGCCAGTTCAGTGTTATACCATTGATGATTTTCCATTGGTGATCCACCACCAATTCAGTGATTTAATGTTGGTGATCTACCTTCAGTTCAGTGATCTAATGTTGTTAATCTACTATTGGTGATATACTACTAGTTTAGTGATATACTATTGGTGATCTACTATTGGTGATCTACCACTGGTTAAATGATTTATCATTTTTTATCTATCTTCATCCTTTAAAACACCCCTTTCCCTCCAGAACACCAAAAAACTCCCCCACTCGTCTATTAAACACCTATGGAATTTCCCCAGTCACCTCAATCACCATATTTCAGAAAACATAATGTTTCAGGAAATACATGTCATTATAGCACCCATTTAAATAAAATAAAAATATTGGTTGGAGATTTTTGGAATCCATTTTTATTCCTAATTATAATTTTATCATGATTGTTGTGTTGAGTAATTTAATTCTAATTCTATATTCTTTCAATTGATTTTGATTGACTTATTATTGGATACTATTCCCTGAGTGATTTCTAGTTATTTTATATTTCTATTTCTAATAGGATTCTATACCTAAATTGTCATATTATTTTATAAAAATATTTATTAAGATATACTTAGGGCATGTAAACCTATTATAACTTTCATTGGAATATTATTGAGGTTATTATTGAACAAATACACTATTAAAATTATTGAGGAAATCTTTGTTGAACCATTTTTTCTAAGACCCACATTTACATATTTTCTTCTTTAGCCTATATTATCCATGAATAACCTTGTTAGGATGGATACATTTCAAGCCTATTATCCTTTCCTACCCTACACTTGGTATTGTGAATGGTTTTATTTTGAACAAGTGTGTGGTATTTTTCATCTTTGTCATACACAGAATATTTTTGCTGAGGATAAGTATGTTGGAATATTCACCATATTGATATGACATGGTTCATGATTACTTCTGGAAATTTTTACTCATACCCTATTCCTTCAAAAAAAGGATAAATATATAAAAAAAATTAAAAAATAGGTTTTGTATAAGGAAGTTCAAAAAACATCACCAAGGTGATGAATATTATAATGGATCATAAGTGGTTAGGTGATGGATGTGAGATATGACCTAAACATGATTTTTTAAAAATAAATAAAATGAAAAAGGGGAACATGGAACATTATTTATTATCTCTTGATATATTAATATACCCATTTGATCTATTTATATAATGAATACAATTTTTCTAAGAAGAGTTTTTGCATTTCACTATTCATGATTATCTTGCATTATACTTTAGAGTTTAATCTTTTTTTAAATTTATTTTTTTTATGTTTCTTCCACCCCTTAGCCTTAGAGACATTTGAACATTATTTTTTAATCCCTCATGATTAATTTTGTATTTGTCTTTATGATGTGGAGATGTAAGAACCAATGAAAACCTAAGATTAGGATCATGAATTTAATGTATGATCATAACTCTAGTAATATTTTACCTTGAGTGATGATAGAAAATTTATTGTGAGGTAAATTAAAAAATAGGTATATATTATAAGGAACAGTTATGAAATTGTAATTAAAGTAAGAAAGAATCTAAATAAAGAACTTAACTGTAAGGCATGACTAATTTTCTTTGTAGGTTTGATTCTGGAGGACTTTCTTTTTCTTATTGCAATTAGTTTTATTTTATGGGTTGTAATAAATGTTTCCTATTTATTTGTTTATTTTATTTGGAATACCTATTGAGATGATTTTTTATTGAGGATAAGCAATTTTTAAAGTGTTGGAAAATTTGATAAGACAAATTTATATATATTTTTTTATTTCTTTTCTATAATTTTTAATCATTATTTATTTGATAACACACAGGGTTTTGATGTTTTTTTGAATGAATTAAAAATTTAATACTCAAAGGATGAAATGATGGAAAATGGAAAAAAGATCAATATTACACGCCATGAATCTTACGTACATGACATGTACTCCTCGAGCATAGAACCTGTGAGCAGAAGGGAGGCCCATGAATCCAAAATAAAATTCATGAACCAAGTATATGATGTGAATCCATATTATACATCATGAAATACTTGAATTTCAAATACAATAAGATACACTACATGAGCTCATTACACAATGATCAAAGTTCAAAACCTAATTGTCATTGAAGATACAATCCATGAAATCTGGATATCCAAGATATTCAGAGAAATTTGTGGATATTAAGTACATGTTGTTAAATATACTTTAAAATCATGAAATCCACAATGCATAAGTCACTTAAAAGAATTTTCATGATATGAATCGGTTACATGTTGTGAACTACTTGGGATCTATAAATATCCAGTGACCCGATGAATAGTAGAGAGATCTAAGGCCCAAAACCATTTTCCTCTTTTCATATCCATTTCTTTTCTTTTTTATTTCTAATTTTTTCTATTTATTTCTTTTTTTATTCATTCCATCATCGGCGCTTTCAATTTCATGACTTGTTCTTTGTGCACTGTTTTCCAACGCTTGAATCCAAATCTGTTTTTCATTCAATACCAATCTGCCATTGCGTTATTAATTATTTATTCTTTTAAGTTAGTTTTTAATTGATTTTAAATGATTTTAATTTTTTATTTCTTTTATTTAAGTTGTTTACTTATCATTTCAATCATGTTTCCATTTTTTCCCTGCTTTCGTTTAATACTATCATGTGTGGCTAATCCGCTTAGGGTTAGGGGTTGAGAGTATGTTTGGATTTGAACGTAATAAATCTATGAATCAAAACTTGGTAAACATATGGATAGTAATTATGTTAAAATAAATTTTTAATCTTGTTATTTTTCAACTACCCTATCCATTAGAGGTTCAATAGAATGACCCTTGCCTAATTGGAGTTCTGAAGGCTAATACCAATAGTCGGTGATACTTTCTTCTTAGAATCTAAGCTTCTTTCACTTATGTTGTCAACTATATTTGTACCAATGAGTGTTTTATAGCTCAGGTAGATCCAATTGGTTATACCAAGATCAATTGGTTACATTTTCACCACTTCATAGCCTAATCCATAGGTCTATCCTGAGCTATATTTAGGATTATCTTTTTTCTATACCCTAAAATTGACCCTGAATCCTTCATTTAATCTAAATTAAACCCCAAGCTATATGGTTTTAGTAAAACCAAGTCCTAAGAGAGATTGTGATGAATCCTACCAAAAGGTTCTTACCACTAGGTTACTTTCCTACATGTTTTCCCTGTGTGTTTTACCATGCACTTCTACTTTACTATGCCATTGTAGCTGAGTGTTGTTTGGGAAATATAAATTCTAATCTAATCAATGAATGTACATAATCAATGATTACATGTAGTATGGTGAAAGTGAAAACCTTCCAATGGAGGTGTCCTCAAGCCCATCCCCTTTACAAATTACTCAAGGCTAGCTTAAAAACCCAAAATGTCTGTCTCCTCGAGTCGCAACCTAGTCTTACTAACTAGGGGCAGTCCCATGCTAACACCATTGAGGACCTTTATGATCACATGACACATACTATAACCATTATAATGACCCTCATCTAGTTCTCATAATATGTATCACTCTTAGTAGAAACTATATTCAATTATTGTAGGAAAAAATATTCATCATAACTTACTTACCCCAAATCACTTCTTAGAAGTTCTTAAAAAACCCCAAGGGTTCCACCATCGTGTTATATGCATAAAAATGATCAGAATGGACTCCTATGAAGTAACATTATAAATCTAGGTTAAAAATACAAAAAAAAAACTTCCAAGTAAGGAGTACATGAGTACGTGGTTTGTTCCTCCAATAGGCCTCCCTAATATGGTGTCACATCCCACTCAGTGTGTTCTTTTACTAAGTATATGGTGTGAACTCACCCTGCATGGTGTGTACCCTACATGGGGAGCCACCAAAGAACCTATCTTTATACCCCACATATGGTTCAGCCAACCTATGTACATGGACAGTAGTCATGTACCTCACACGGGGTCTGGCATGTATCATATACGACCATGTGGCCTCAACACGAGGTGTTTGGCCGAGTACCCGGGAACACCCTAAGTTACCTCTACATAGAGTGTCTCAAACACAAATGTCATGTAACCCTAATATTCAAACATTTTCCAAAAAATAAGAACATATGGTGTGTGTTCCTGAACAACAGGTCATCTGGTCAGGTTTTCCCAAATAGAAAAACCCTAAAATTGACCGGAAATTCCCGATTCACCCCAAATAATCCCACAGGGGCTCTTATGGCACCCCAAACAAGATATATGAGGCTTTAAAAATTATAAGTGGATAATATATAGTGATATCAGTATAAAATTAAATAAATGTTCTATCACTCGGCATAAAATACTAAATCCTCACACTAGATATGTGCCACTGATCACTGAGCTCTGATCCATGTCCAAACAATCTCCCCGACGATGATCCCTATTTCCTCTCCCTCTTCTATTACTCACTCTCCGTATCATATCTCATCTATAATGAATGGAAACCCTTAAGGGTTGTATGATTTAATCCACATGAGGAAGGAGGAAAGAAAAATTAAAAGAAAAAAATTGGAGAAAAAGGAAAAATAAAAAGGGGGTCACCCCGACCCTGATGCCCGGTACGAGTTTATACCTCACTTAGGAAAAACCACCTATTTCAGACTCAACTATAGAGACAAAATCTCAATCTGAAACTCCATTCAAAATATATCACCAAATTTACATGTGAGAATAAATTAATATTTAATTAATTAATATTAAATATTATATAAAAATTCCAATGGCTCATAATCCCACAAAAATCATGTCCAAGGGTAAACACCCTATTCTAGGACTAAAATAGTGGTCATAAAAATTATCTAATATCAGATACTTTGTAAAAATTACCATTTTACCCCACATAATCACTTAAAAGACAAAAAATCAATGTTTTTCTCATTTTTTTCAACCTAGAAAAATATGCTTATTACAACCTACCCACCATAACACTTCTCATCCTTAAGAAGACTCGATGAAAAATCGAAATCCATGATTTTACTCCAAGCATTGGCATAAATTATGTTTTCACAGCCATCCATTAATTGGTCCAAAAATCTTTAAAATTATCTCCCAATATGAGATACATCCCACTATGACTGATCTAATGCTCTTTATCATAGTAATATCCTTATTATATCCCCCACAACCAATTCATGTGTCCATGTCCCATACTCCATCCATCACCAAACACAATGAATGGATATGGCCAAACTACTCACACTTGAGTACCAACATGAGACATCAACCACCCATTCATAGCCACCGGGAATGGAAACCTCTATGCTCAAAAAAACACCTAAAATGAGGATCACATCCACTAATAGCCTATGGTGTGATCCCCCCATAAGGATTTACTTACATAATTCCTTGAGTTCCATATAAACAGGATCATCTATAGAAATACGTGTGCCACTCCACCCAATACACACTCATTGCCCTATAAATATTTGACTAGGAATGAGCAATATAATCCATACCACCACATCTAATCTATTCTCTATGTCTCCTCTACTATGGAGAGACATTTTTCCTTTTATCATGAATTTTGGGAAACCATGTCTGCAGCATCCCATCAAAACCATTAATCTTAAGCTCACACATATCTACCCACAAATTTCAACTCAATGGGTCCCATGTGTGAAAAATTTTCATCATATGAATTACTTTTAAGTAATAATGGGCATATGCTCCTTTACCTCCTAACTGTAGGAAACCCTACTCATGCACCCGAGAGTCACATTGACAAACAAGGTTGAACATGCACCACGGCATGTCAACTCACATATCAACCACATTCCTAATCGACACTTGATGTTGTTCCTAATCATAAGAATCTACCCACACTCTTATCACTTCCTAAAGTACATCCAAGGTCTATAGGGCCAGGAACCTAGATGATCCTACCCTTAAAATCTAGTCTTGATATCAAAATCATTGGCACTTAAAGTGATTTTCTAGAAAAATGAAATCGGGAAATCACTAAGATTATGTCATACTCTTGGTTATAACTCATGTGTACTGATTTGATCTCTGAAGAATATACATGTGACTCTATATCAAAGGAAACCCCCAAACTAGAATAACCCCTCTTATAGGTCACCCTTTCACATAACTAGGCACTGAATCACTCAAAATCTTGAGTCACGTCTCAAAGGTCACTAGGGTCCCCCACCTAGCCCAAAATCCAAAACATTCATAAGGTTAAAACTCATGGGGAATCATCCATACTCTCATCATAGTTATAAAACAGCATCCAAAATGCCAAAACACCCACTCTAGGGTCTCACATAGAGCCAAAATCCCATGATAAACTTTCTACTAGGGTAATTATCTCACCAAGCACCAAGTTATAGGGATGCTCCCTTGAGAATCAAAACTCATCAGCCTACACTACCATAGCCAAATCTATTTTTCTTGATGATCTATACAAAGTAAAAACCATAACCACTAGCTCAATTAAGTATAATATCATTCTATGATATATTGTAAAACATCATATAGGTTGTTACTGGGACTTTAAGTAAATGAACTAGAACACTAATCACCCTTTATGGGTTTCCCAATAAGGTACCAAATGCATAAATTTACCTACTAGGTTCACTCTGTATCCCACACAATGAGGGAATCTATCTTCATTAATGATAATCTAACTATATATCCACATGATCTTCCATCAGAAGGAAATGTAATACAAGTCATCCCAGCTGAGTGGAATTACACCAAGTGATTATACAGAAAAACATCATCTGAGTAGTTGTTGATACTTTAAACAAATAAGTCTCAGTTTTTATTTATAAAATCATATATTAATACATTCATGTCATGTGGACCCTATGTTCCTAATCATAATACATGATATTCCTCATACCTATATAATCCAAAAGTTAGATCCATAACTGGTCTCTTACCAATGGGAAAAGAGATGGAAATCCAACAACTCATAAATTCAAACATAATTTGTATCACCCAAGGGGAAAATAAAATAAAAATATAACATCACATACTAATAAAAATAATATTGAACCCCTGGTAACCTGTATTTCCTACTAGTGAAGGTGTTTATAATGAACCAGCCTACTATACATCAGAAGGTCCAACACATTCCTATATATTTTAATTACCTTACCCTAGATAGTAAGATAAAATAATGTTCTGTGATACCACTTTGTAATAACTAGGTCCAGAGTCCACTCAACCGGTTCCCCATCCTGGTTTTCCACAAGTCATCAAGTTCCCCTCCCCATATTCCAGAGGCTTCTGAATAGAAGTGGGGATCTAAGGAGGTATTGTGAAGAGACTCTACACCCATATAATATTGTAAAATAATAGATAATAAACCAAACATCATACACATCAGAGTACATGGAAAAGATAAATAAACTAAAATAAAATCATGTTATAATAAAATTAAATACTAATATAGACCTAAAAATCATACTCTTATATAACAACTGATCATCCACTAGGCCATTCACATATAAAAAAAATGACTAAAATTAAATTCATCGGGATATATTGTCAACTCTAAGACAAGATACATACCCATACTCAATTATTTTCAAACTAATCCATCTAAATCCAAGACTCCACGTGAGTGGATCTTATTGTTCATGCAACATTGGAACTCTACCCTAACCACTGTACATATCATTTTCAACATGAAGAAAACATAAGGTCTTCACAAGAACCAAGGTTACCATATAGTGGGTGAGAATATAATCATTAATTGTTCACCCCCAATGGTGTTCTTATGATCTATTGTCAATCATATGTGAATGAAATGTTATATTCCCATCCTAGATGATAAATAACTGTAATAAAACAAATAAAATTAAAAAAACCATCATCGGTCCTCAATTATATGACCTTGATAAACCATACCTACTTCAGCCAGTGTTAGGGTGTCTTTGAGCACATTTCGAAGATCATGCCTCTATATAAATATCATATCCTAGAGTGTAACCCATGAATCCCGAATTCTTAGGTTCAAAAAACCAAAGATATATCATGAAAGTATCGACATCCAAATTCTAGAAATCTTGCAGATATCTCCATACTCTAATGAATTTAATGGCTTAAAGCTAATGCCTGGGCATCCCAGTCACTCAATGACTCTAATTTCATCCCCTATATCACTATACCAAATGGTTGGATCCCATGTATCCTGGTATCTTATTCAGGAACAAGTAAAAAATCATTCTTGACTAATTGGATCCTAGGGTTGACCTAGGAATCTCTTCATCAAATAAAATTCATCATAATAATCCCCTAATACTACATTGCAAGATTTTATAAAATCTATAAATCCTAGGGACCAATGGAATTTATGGAATCCCATATAGTCCTAAGGTAAAATATCAGTATCCCATGGATTCTTTAAGTGTCTTAATAGCTATATCCTAAGCTGCATGGTGCATCCATGATGATATCACAGCCTAATTAATCTCACATAAATACCATACCAATATTACATAAGGTTTGAAAACTAGATCCTAGGAATTACCTCTAGGTATCCTTAATAATACCATCACATTTCATTAGGCCCATAGGCTAGGTCCTAGGGAACACATCTGGGCATCAATAACTATATCAAAACTAAAAAAAATAAAAGTATAAATAAAAGAGATTGGTTTTTCAAATGCCTATACCCAACACCACTTCCACAGCCCCTCAAGATAATAAGTTCAATATGGGTTTTAAGGTGACACCCACTACTATATCTACCCTATCCTATAATGCGCCCAATCAGGGTCAGTCAACCACTTAGCCACCCATTGGATCTCCCTAGACCATTAAAAACATGTAGGAATCCCTCTTGGGATACTCTGAGTCAAACAATAAGTGGTGGAATCACTCTTGGGATCCTCAATCACAAAGAAGTCTTGTGGGCCAATGCTTGTCTATTGGGGTAACACATCCCATGACCCAGCCTCTAATATCTCATGACCCCACAATACAAAAAGGGAAAACCTCCTAAGAAAGGTTTCCTTAATCCCATCACCTTTCCAATTTACTATAGGTTACCTAAACACCTAACCTTGCCTTCTCCTTGAGTCAAAAATATGGCCAACTAATCAGGGACAGTCCCATGCTAACCTAATTGAGGACCTTAATGATCCCATTCCATATCCTATAACTATTTTCATGACCCTAATTTGTGTCTCATCCCATGTATCACTCTTAGGAGACTCTATATTTAGTTACTAGAGTAAATACTCTCTATCATAAATTACTTTCCTTGAATCTCCTCTTAAAAGTCCTCAAAACAACCTGAGTGTTCTACCATCATGTTTTATGTTTAAAAATTCTTAGAATGGACTCCTCTCAAGTACCATTATGAATATAGGGTGAAAACAAACAAAGAAACATTCAAGGAGGGAGTACATGGTCTATACCTCATGTACATGGTGTGCGCCTCCAACAAGCCTCTCTAGTTGTGTGCCACATCCCACTCAGCGTGTACTTTTCATAAGTACACAGCGTGTGCTCACCCTACATGGTGTGTACCCCACATGGCATGTACCCCACATGGGGTGCCTACCAAGCACCTGGTTGTGTAACCTACAACTGGTTCATCCAACTTTCATACACAACCACTAGTTGTTTACCTCGGATTGGGTCTATTCATGTATCCCACAAGGACATGTTCCCCTAACATTGGTTGTCGAGCTGAGTACCCAACTGCACCCCGAGTCACCTCTACACAGCGTGTCCCAAACACTCATGACATGTAACCCTCATTTTCAACACTTCGCCCAAAAATAAGAACACATGGAATGTGTTCCTAAACTAAATTCCTTGTGTTTGGGTTTTCCAAAATCGAAAATCCCCAAAATAAATAAGAAATGCCTGATTCTCCCCAACTCAACCCATGGGGGCTCTCATAGAACCCCAAAAACATATAGCATGATTTAAAAATTAAAAGCATCCAATATATGTGGATATCAGTGTAAAAATTAATAAATTCCCTATAATTGGGTATAAATGCTAAATATTCGCACCGTATCCACACTATATAATCATTGATCTCTGATCCAGGTCCAGACAAGCTCTCAGATAGTAACCCCACCTCCATCTCCCTCTTATATATCTCTCCCTATCCCTATCCTATATCAGCTATGACTAAGAGAATCCCCCAGGGTGTGTGTGAGGAAATCCATGTGAGGTAGGATAAAATAAAAGGTGAAATAAAAAATAAAATGAAGAAAAAGAAAGAAAAAGGGGTCAGCCTAGCCCTAGAACCTAATGTGAGTTTATACATCACCTAGAAAAAAACCTCATTCTAGAATAAACCATGGAGATAGAATATTAATTGGAATCTCCATTTAAAATATATCACTAAAAAATGCATGTAAAGAAATTAATATTTAATTAATTAAATATTAAATATTTTGTGAAATTTTTAACGGCCCGAAATTTCACTAAACACCTTTCTCAAGGTAAAATCCATATTCTAGGACCAATAGAGTGGTCATAAAATTTATTTGAGATCAGTTTCTAGGGTAAAATAACTATTTAAACCTTATGAGCATATGAAAGCCAAAAATTCAAAATTATGATCATTTTTAAGCCCAAAAAAATATGGGTCTTACAATCTCGTTATCTCATTACTTATGATAATAGAAATGATATATGTTACACATATTATATCCTTCCTCCTATATAAATCTATAAAATTTATAATTCCAAATTCATAGTTCTTGATTCAATCTATACAATTTTTTCTTCAAATTTCATACCAAATTATGATTCTCATTTATTATGAAACCGACTAGTTTATTCATGAAATTTTATTATTCCAACTCACCAATAAGTAAATTTTCCTTGAAATATATCTACCATAAGTGTAAATAATTTGATGTTTCCATACTTAAAACTATAAGGATGAAATAATTTTTAACTATTGGTGATAATATTTTCTATAAATCATCTCTATCCTTTTGTTGAAAACCTTTCACCACCATCCATGCTTTTTAATTTTTCTTACCATAAGCTTATTCTTTAATCTAATAAGCTCGTTTATTTTCTATTTATCTTTTCCCTTCTGTAAGTTCAGTCATATCCCAAGTTATGTTGAACTTTAAAGGTGGCATCTCTTCATTCATAGCTAAATCCCACAACTTTTATTTATTGTGTGTTTCTACTTATTCATGGATTTTAAGTTATCTTATATCTATCAAAAGTAGGGAATTCATTTAGTCCTAAACATTTTAACCGGTCTTTTAATTTTGGTTGATCTCCTCAATTAAACTAGCTACTCTGGACTACATGACTTGAGACTTCCTACCAGTACCTAAACATATGTTACTACCACTTAACGCTCAACCACTCTTGAATATTCTATCAATATTCATATATCCTTTCTCTTGTACTTATGGTGCTTTCAACACTCACATCAACATTATCCAAATGTTTTAAACTTCTTTTACCCTTAATCTGATGAACCTGAACTCAAAAAGTTGGTTTTTATTGTTTTCCTACAAGTTATGGTTTTTACACAGAAGTTTCTCATTGAAGAAAATATATCTTCTCCTAATGGAATGTCACTTTTCACCATTCCAAATTTGATGTCAAAAATTTACAACTGTCAATGTTGGGCTTCTACTACTGAGATATGTCACTTTGTTGAGTGCCTCCACCAAAACCCCCTTAGGTATTTCTGAGTGAAACCACATGCTTCAAGATTTCTATGTCAAAGTTATGTTCATTATTTCATCCACTCCATTATATTGTAGATATCCATTCACTATCTTATCATCCCTTATTACCTTTTCCTTATAGAAATTTTCAAATTTGTATCTGGTGTACTCACCAATATTTTCCATCCATATGCACTTCAATTTATATATGCATTCCCATTTTTATAAGGATTTACACTGAATAAACACATGAAATAAATCATATTTATGATTAAAAATATATATATTCATACTTTTCTTATAGCATCATCAATTAAAGTATGAAAGTAAAGGGAACCACTATAGGATTGAATAGGGTTTGGTCTCCAAACATTGTAATTCACAAGTTCCAATTATGAACTCAGGGTTTCTGACCATCTGAGTTAAAGGATTATCTCCTTTGGTTCCCTTTTAAATGACTTTCACACTTTCCTATTTCCATGTGATCAAGATTTAGTATGCCCTTATCTTTTAGAATTTTCATTCTCTTATCACTGAGGTGACCAAACATATAATTCCAAACTTTTGGGTCATTATAAGTTTAACTTCTCCCCCAATGGCCCGAAGACTTTCATTTTTTATTGATTTTTGATAATCTACCTTTCAAGGGGTGAGTTGGAACCCTTACAAAGCCTGTATGCATAAGTATTACATGGCTTGTAGGCCTTAGAGGAATTCATTTCCTATAGGCTTCAAAAATTACATACAACCCAGACTAACTACTTGGAACTACTCCTCCCCAGCATCTTCATCATGAAATCAGCTCTCCACCTTCGCATGGTTGTTCGAATAGGCTTTCTTGTGCATGCATAGGCTTTTCCCGATGGTAGGTTCCATACCCTCTCATTCATTCAATCCATTTAGCTTTTTTTATGGTGAAAGTTCCTTTATCATCCTCCTTTTGGAGCTTGTTCTTTGTAGGTTGTTGGATTTTCATCTACACTTAAGGTGGCCCGAAGGATAAGGTGGCCCGAAGGCCTTGAGGTGGCTTGAAGGCCTTACTGACCCGAAGACCTGGGTGGCCCGAAGGCCTTAAAGGACTCGGAAACCAAATTGGTGGCCCGAAGGCCCAAATAGAGGAATATTCCTGGCTACCATAGTTCCAAACAGTACCTGCTATAGTTCCTGCTAAAATACCTGCTACAGTACTGCCAAAATTCCCACTACAATACTGCTATAGTATCCCAAAAATTATACCTCCACCTGGATTTGATCTCAGGTCATTTGGATGCACTTAATGAGTCCTCACCAACTGGGTTGAGGCTCATGTGCAAAAATGTGGGTTGCTAAGACTGACTCCCACCAGGGGGCCCTTACCAAGCCCAAGTTCCCACCATATTCCCTAGCTAAGCAATGGATTTGAATCGCCTTGTGCATAATATGCATAGTGTACGAGTCTAGCGGGACCTGAGCATGCGCCAGTTCCCATGGAGAGAGAGGGGTATAACTAGCGGGTGCCACTCGGCTAACACCCCATGGGAAAAGAAGTTTAACTTCTAACCATTGTAATCTTAACTGAATTTATGGTCAAGTAAAGATCATCATCCTTTTCTACTCATAAAAAAATCATATATCCTTGGGTAAATTTCCATAAAAAATTGTAAAATAAGTCCCATAACCTACTTCATTGTTTCTTCCAATGAAACTAATATTTTTCTATAATCTAATGTTATGGATAACTTGTGTTAGTTTCAATAATTCTTTATTCTTAATCTGGATGTTGACTTTTCTTTTTACAAAAATATTTAAGAACTTGTCATCTGCTAGATGAAATTGAACAAACTTCCTAGATATATAATTTTTTGGGTATCATTGATTAAAAATTTAATGGAAATATACTCTATAGTTAATCACCCAAGCTTATACCATTGTATTCACAATCAGTAAGTAATTACTACTTCTTTCTGTTAAACTAAATAAAATTAAACTATCATAGGTTTATGTTATTCTAGTGTTCTCCTTGTGAATTTTTCAATTATTCTTGATATTATATTTCTTCACAGAAATATAGCATGTAGAAATTGGTCCATTCATCTTTATTCTACTCTTTTCATGATACATTTCCTTATAATGCTTCTTTTAAGAGACAATCTATTATGTAGGTTATCATCCTCTTTCATCAGTGTTAAGCACACTATCGGGGAGTAATTTGATTTCCCTCCACCTAAGACCCCTATTCAAGATTAGATTTTAGATATCCTCAAACACAAATTATATTTTTCTACTATAATTACTAAACACATTTACCATAGAATCCCAATTTCTGTAAGAGAGGATAACAAAAATAGTTCTCATAAATCATCAGAAAAGTTTACCTTCACTGATTCAAGCTACCCATGAATAATGTTTAAGACATTGACATGATTTTTCACTAGTATTCCTTTATAAAACATTATTCTAAACAATCATCACAACATGAAAACATTTTTAAGATTCATTGTATTTTCATACATGTCTTCCAAATCCTTCATAACATCCATTGTATTTTTCTTCACCCAAATTTTAAATGAAACAATTCATGTTAGATAAATTCTTACAAGTGATAGCACCTTTTTATCCCATCACTCCCATTAATATTTCTCTATTAATACCAGATTAAATCCATAAAAAGTAACTTTTAATTCTTTTTGAATCAAATTATCTTCAATCTATATCCTTCAGAATCCAAAATCTATTCCATCTAATTTATTGATCTAGATCTTTCCTTCATCTAATTCCATGTCTAAGCTACTACCGTTTTATTATCCTCATGTAATAAATTACAATATTTGATATCACTTGTTAGGGAATAGTAAAATCTAATTTAATCTTCTAATAAAATCACTATCATATCACTCTTCAATCTACCAAAAGATCAGATGTAGTAGTATAGCAGGAAACTGAACTCTAGAATCTCTTTCTAACTTAGTGTTCCAAAAGTAATAATTCAAGGAACCTTACCCACTTATCTTCATCAAACTCGATCAAAACATTGTAGTACATGAAAAACATTCAAACCAAATGTTAATTAAAGAAATAATAATACAAGTAATAAAAATAAATAAATCAATAAAGAATAAAGTGTTCAACATGCATTGGATGATGTGTCCTACATGAACTGGAGAAACATATTATTTCTTTCCTTATTATAAAAAAAATATACTATTGATTAAAAAATAAAAGTAATCATCATCAAATTTACAGTTCTCCAATTAAGCTCAAAATGAATCACACTTTTCATTTAAGTATCCACATGATTAAATAAAAAACATATTCGATCTAACCAGTTAAACATACTCCCCTAAAATCCCAAGTCATTAAGCAAGAACACATGATCTTGATTACTAACCGGTGAAACTTCATCCTTGATAAAATTTTGGGGATTCAGTGTTACATTGTAAGACCATTATTAGATGAAAACTTCTAATGTTCCAACTACTATTATAGAAGACTTTCCACCGATATATACACCTCCCATCTAAACCATCATCTAATAAATGAAATTTTGATTAATGAAGTTTTGATGAATGTAATTTTTATGGATGAACTTGTGGTGAAATGAAAAATAATTCACCTTATATTTGTAATTATGAATCAATAGTACACCACTAATAGTGTCTATAAACACATCTAGTCAAAGTAAAAGTGTACGATGATGTACACAATAATAATGAGAAAACAAAAGAAATGAGCCATCGTTGACCCATGGGTTCTAAGTTGACACCCAAGATTGACTAGACCTACTTTGGTAAGTGTTGGATGTATCTAAACATAATAATTCATTAGGATTAATGTCAAATAATATGAGGAAATACTAGGGGTCCCATATCAATAGGATTAATCTGGATCCAAGGAGGTCATCCAAGGCACAACATATCAATAGGCATAAATTCATATCCCAGTTGAGTGTCCAAGGAATCCCATAACCATAAACATAAATTAAAGCTCAAGGTGTGTGTCCAAGGAATCACATAACTATAGGCATGAATCTAGATCTATGGAGTGTGTTGAATGTATCTTATACCCATGAGAATAAAGCCAAATCCAAGGATCTTGTCCATGTCATATTATAACTGTAGGCATAAAGTTGAATCCAAGGAGCATGTATAAGACATCCTTACATCATCATATAATTTGTTACCCTGTGTAATTGGTACTATTATTGGATCCTAAGAGAGTCATGGGAATATATGTACTTTTATTTAGTCCCTATTTTATTTAGAACACCCCTTGGGTTGTTTTTATAATTTCTATACTTATCTATAATCGAGCACATCTCACATGGTGTTCAAAGCTCTAATAAAAGAGTAACTCTAAACTTGAGAAGAAATTTATTACATAATACAACCCAATAAAAACATTTATTAGATATTTAGATCAATGTGTAATGAGTTGGCATGACCACACATCCCATGCATCAAGAAAAAGTGAAATAATTTAAGGGATAATTTAACACCACCTACCTTAGTCTGGTAGAAGTATACATATCTCATATTATCCTTTGATTCGGTCTCAAATGAGTGAAATAATAGATTCTAACAGAAACCATGAAATAGGGAAAAAATGGACATAACCAACATAAAATAATGAAATTGAAATAAAACCATGAAGGAAAGGTTAATGAGTGTTATATTTACTCCTAGATACTCATAGGATCAACTAGTGCTTTTTTAAACAGGTTGAGGGAAAGCCCTCTTTATTGAACAAAAAATATGAATCCCCTTTTTAACCCTTAAATACCCACTCAAATATTCCCATTTTTATTATTTAATTTTTATTTCTTATTTATTTAATTTAATTATTATTATTTTTATATCCCCTCTTCCATTAGGCTTATCTGAACCCAACATCTGGAACCACAAAAGGGTCTTCCAGACCCCCTCTGAGTGAGGGTCACTCACTGAGGGGTGACCCACATAAGGGTGACCCACATAAGAACCACCTTTATATTTTTAACCCCATATGAGTCACCTGGATAAGGGTGACCCTCATAAGGGTCACCTATGTAAGCATGACCCCTTAAGGTACACCCTTGTATGGGTGTCCCTATAAGGTTCACCCGCATAATGGAGACCCACATAAGGGTCACCATATGGGGTAGACATATAGGAGTCTTCCAGACCCCTCCCCCTTCTTCTACACTATAATTTTATAAATTTTTGTAAAATTCTATCCATATATAGGTTTTCTAACTGTAATGTCCTGACCTGGGTTCCACATACCGGTGCCTCAATTCGGTCAGTTACATGACCTAAAGCATTCATCCCTGCATGCTAGAGGCTACTGACTAGCAGTGGTGGTCTAATATATATATATATATATAACATGGGGAGACTATACCCTATTTATCAAAGTATTAAAATAACAAAAATAACCAAGAAATAACCAAAATACAATAACCAACAACCAAAATAATAAAATAACCAGAACAAACCAGTATCACATGATAAACCAAAACTAAAAACAATACCCAAACTTAGAAATAAATATTCCATGCCATATTACGTGTAATGTGTCAATGAAAACCTAAATAAAATAAAGTCACTGAAAACTCCAAGAGGATATTGACACCATGTTTGGTTCCCTTATCTGTGCTCCATCCTGACTAGGCCATCTAACATAGGTATTTCTCCTTTATCATGTCCTACAAACATGAATTCTATTCAGGTACCAATCAATCAGCCTTAGTAGGGTGTGATTACAACTTAGTAGGCTACCGCCAATGGAATTTAAAACAATATCCAGTCAATAACAGTGTATGAAGTTTTATAAATAATAAAGTGTATTCAATAATGTAAATAGTTCATATAATCAATTATTCTTTATTTAACCACATTTTACCTTGGGTTCACAAGGGAACCCAAAAAATCAATACCTTCTTCGGCATGTGTCGGATTCTGAACCATATCACATAAGGAATCACAATTCATTATATCATGGTATTTCATTATCCATTTAATTTCAATTTTATATCACATATACTTAGAAATATAGTCCAATTCCAATATTTTGGGCCTTGAACACCATGTCTAGAACCCCATGAGTATTTAGAGCATCAGTCCCTATCTCATGCCTCATTTATCATTCCATCACATATGGTTATTTGGAGCATAATTCTATGTACCACACTCGCATATTAGTCAATAACATATGGGTATTTGGAGAATCAATACATGTCCCACACTCATATATCAATCAATCACACATATATCACATATATAACATCAATCAAGGTTAATAAACATTAAACCTATTTTATAATTTCATCTCGATGATACCATTTCAATTATCAAAACAATTATGGTTCAACACTTAAACCACAAGGAATAATATGATCAATTCACCATTAATCCATTTTATGATATTTAAATCATATAGCCTATTAACCCATTAAGTTTATGATAACAATCTCATAATTATAATTTTAAATTAATTTATAATCACATTAATTGACTAGTAACACAATCCCATTAATTAACCAATTACATATTCTCTATATCCCATCAATTTCATAATCACATGATTGCATTAATTAATTTATCAATTAATTAATCAAATAAAAGATGAAATTTATAAACATGTAAATTTCTATTTCAAAATTCCATACACACAATATTAATCAAGACTATGGGATTTATATTTTATACCACCTACCTCAAGATCATTGACAGACACTCACCAACGTAAATCTTCAAATTAAAGAAGAATGTTCAATTTCCCAACCAAAAAATGATATCTAGATCCAAAACCTAGATCCAAGATCAAATGTATTATATCCATGAAAACTTATATCTAAAACATTACTAATGGAGGAAATAATACCATTAAAATATCGGAGAAATATGGAATAGAGGGAAGAAACTAATCAGGATGAGAATCTCTTACCGAGAGAGGTGTAGATTCTTTAATCTGGTCTTTGATTTGTTAAGAATGGAGTTCAAAAACCCTTGGAATCCATTTTAAAGCCTCAAAAAATGAGATAAAAGAGTTAGGGTAGATTTGGGTCAAAAATAGGGTGATGTATGGGGGGTTTGGTAATTTTAAAACTAAATTTCAAGGGAAATAATTATGCACGCACAGTTTCCTGGGAAGGAGCTCACGGTTTTTCAAACCATGCGCCCTAACCATGTGCCTCTCCTATGGTGGTGCACTGTTACTCCTAATATGATGCATGGTTTGAAAAAATATGTTTCAACCATCCAATACCTCTCTGTCTAGGGTTGCATGGTTTGTTGGGGGAGGGCGCATAGTTTGGGAAAACCATATGCCAATCATGCACTACCCAAAACCCCTCCAAAAACATCTAAATTTCACCCAAACACACCCAAGAAATGCCTTAACCAAAGTATAACCAAAACAAGGAAAAATAATACCTTAAAATGAACTCGATATATCTCTATAAAAAGTTTTTTATCTCACAATCTCCCCACCTTATGACAACTTATCCTTGAGCTATACTCTCAAGCATATTTAAGATTCTGAGGTAAAAAGATCAAGCCATTGAGCCCACATATCCACTTATCTCTCCCATGTTTCCTCCTAAAAATGACCATGTTTCCAAAATACATGAACTATTGGAATGTTCTTTCCCTAAAACACTTTCTCAATGTTATTTACAACGTGTGTTAGATGCTTCTCAAAGGATACATCGATATTAAGCTCAACATCATCCACCTTGATCACATGAGAAGATTCGATTTGATACCACTGAAGTTGTGACACAAGAAAAACATCATGCATATCACTATACCTATATGGAAGAGCCAATTAGTACACCATTGGCCTGATTCTCTCCACAACCTCAAATGGTACAATAAACATAGGTTTCAACTTTACCTACCTCTGAATCCTATGGTGACCCAATCTAGGTGACACCCAAAGGAACACATGATTACCCACTGCAAATTCAAGTGGTCATAAATGTCTATCAATATATTACTTATTCTTTCTCTGATACATATCTATATGTTTCTAAATCAAATGAACCTACTTTTATGTTTCTTGCATGAGACTCGTTCCCAATAGTTCTGACTCACCTACCTCCATCTAACATAGAGGTTATTTTCATGGCCTACCATAAAGATCCTCATATGGTTCCATTTGAATAGTTTCCTAATAATTATTGTTATAAGAGAACTCAATAAGAGCTAAGTGTTTCTCCCAAGACCAACTGATGTCTAGGAAACAAGCCCGAATCATATCTTCAAGAACTTGTATAGTACATTATGACTTCCCATCTATTTGTGGGTGGAATGTCATACTAAGTAAAACCTTTGTACCAAGAACCTTCTGAAATACCTACCATAAGAATGAATTAAAACAATGGTAACGGTCTGAAACAATACTCCATGGCACCCCATATAGATTGACTATTTCCCAAACATACATATCTCTTAACTGATCCACTAAGAAAGTCTCCTTTATAGGAAACAAATGTGCTGCTTTCGTCAATCGATCTACTATAACCTCAATATCATCATTATTCTAAGGTATACTTGAGAGACCCACCACAAAATCCATGGTAACTTCATCCCAGTTCCATTCTGGAATGAGTAATGCTTGTAGTAAACCACCTAATCATTGATTTTCGGCCTTCACATGTTGACATGTGTAGAATCATGTCACAAACCCTACTATCTCATTTTTCATGCTCAACCACCAATATTGTCATCATTGTTCATGGTAAATTTTGGTAAAACCTAGATGTACTACCCACTTCGAGTTATAAAATACATGCCTCAACTCCTCCCGCAAACTCATAGGCACAACAACATGATTCCTGGCATAAATGGTCTTGCCCTCATCTATGGTCTAATAAAAAGGTGACTCCCCGCCTTCAAGGATTTCTCTTAAGGAAAAACATTCTATATCCTCATACTACATCTCCATAATCTAGATCATAAGTGTGGAATCCACTGAAAATGATATGATGGTCATCTGTTCCTGGGCCTCTTAAGTCACAATATGCATTTCAACCATAAAATTAATCATCTTCCACTCATAGCTATAATCCTAAACTACTTGAGTCTATGTTTTCCGGATCAAATCATCAGAAACATTGTTTCACTTCATGGGAATATCTGTTGTCTCAAAATAAAATGACTACATATACTCAATCCATCTCTTCTTTCGAAGATTAAAGTATTGTTGCGAAAAGGTATACTTTGAGCTCTTATGATTGGTATATGTAGTAAAAAAAATTCCCAATATATAATGTTGCTAACTCTTCAATGCATAAACTATTATAGCTAATTAAAGGTTATATATATTGTGGTTCCATTCATTTGGCCTCAATTTACATGACCCATATTCCTCAACTCGATCTCCTTGCATCAATACTACTCCAATTTTGATCCTAGAAGCATCAAAAAACACTTTATACTCCTCACCCAGAGCTGGTAGGATCAATATTGGTGATGTTTTCAACCACGTATTCAACTCTTAGAAGGAATTATCACATCATTCATACCACTCAAACTTTATTCCATTCTTGGTCAAGCCAGAAATAGGTGCTTCCAATAGGGAAAATTCCAGGATAAACTTTTAATAATAGCCTTTAAACCTATAAAACTACAAAAAATAAAAAACATTATTGGGTTTACCCCAAGAAACAATTGCCCAAACTTTATCTATGACCACTAACACACCTTCCTCTAAGATTAAGTGACCCAATAAGTGTACCAAGACAATTCATAATTGAAACTTGGATGTCTTATCGTATAGTTGATTCTCTCTCAGTGTACTCAGGATGATGTTAAGATGTTGGGCATGATCGTCATGAGTCTTGGAGTACACCAATATTTAATCCACAAATACTACCACAAACTGATATAGGTACTAGTGGAAGATTCGATTCATTAAGTCCATAAACATTGTCAGAGTGTTCGTCAGCCTAAATGGAATTACAGCAAACTCATAAAGACCATAATTGTTTCTGAAATAATTTTGTGGTATATCAGAAGGTATAACTTGTATTAATGATACCTTGGTCTCAAGTTTATATTATAGAAAAAACAAGCTCATATCACCTAGTCAAATAGATCATAGATACACAGAAGAGAATATCGATTCTTCATATTCATTTGGTTCAACTTCAGATGATCAACACACAAGTGCAAGGTCACATCAACATTATTTTCAAACAAGACTGTAGAACCCCAAGGTGACATACTTGGACGTATAAACCCCTTATCCATCAAATCTTCTAGTATATTATTGAGATATTTAAGCTCTATTGGTGTCTTTCTGTAAGGTGGAGTGGAAACTGGCTTATCCCTAGGCATGAGCTCAATCATAAACTCCATGTCTCTCTCAGGTGGAAGCCTTGAGAAGTCCTCAGGAAACACATCTTGGAACCTATCAACTGCAAGTGGAAAGACATCATGATTTACACCTATATCATCTAAAAATATACTAGAAACCTGGGTGGTAAGATTCCCCAGTTTCTGATGAATCGGTCCTGTATGACCTTCCAGGATATCCCACTTTCCATGGTGAATATAATTGTCACCCTCAAACGACATAAAATTCACTCTCCTATGGTAACAATCTATGTGGGCTTGGTATGATACTAACCATTCCATACCCATAATCAAGTCAAAACCTGATATATCTATAATTTAAAGATCCCATAATAAATGATAATTTAAAACCTCAAGAGAACACCCCTTCTATAAACAGAAGTCCCTATAACATACTCCCAAAGGTGTATCAATTGTTATAACCCCACTCAAAAACTCTAATTTCAATCTCAAACCATTCATAGATTGTGAAAATATAAAATAATGGGAGGCACCAATATCAAATATAGCACTAGAAAGTGTAGAAGATATAATAATAGTACCTATAATTGTCGATGGTCCATTCTATCTATCTAAAATTATATGTTGAACTGCATGAAATTGACCTGACCCTCTTCTTTGTTATGTAGTATGAGTCCCCTAAGCTACACCACTCTACCGATACGAGCACTCTTGACCAAAATTACCCCGTATTCTACCTCAACCTCCACAACTAGTAGAACTCCAACGGCCATATTGATATAGTGTAAAATATCCCCTTATCATACTTTGGTTACTCCTAGATACTCTATTATTACCCATATAGAATAGGTTCCTACAGAACCTCTGTAGATATCTTATCCTGCTGCAAGCTCAACACTCTACCGATGGTCAGGGGCCTATCTAGAAAAGTGACCTAGCCTACCACACTGGTGATAGATCACTTGAGTAAGATCCCGAGTAACTCATCCTTCCCCCTGGCTACTCTACTTTTCACTATTCTAGTCAACATTATTATAATAGAACTTCCTAATCTCAAAAGGAATACCTCCTGATTTTCCATTAGAAACCACCCATACTCCACTAGAATCATCCTTCAAGTTCCCCTCAGAAATGAGAGCCTGATTCACCACTTCAAAAAACTTTTTCAGCTGAAATATATTCACCTGAGACTTAATCTCACATTTAATCCCATCCTGTAACCATTTTTTCATCGTATCCTCATCTCCTACCAATTATAGAGAAAAAACTTTAAAGATCCATAAAGTTACCAACATATTTTATAATGGACATACTCCCCTGAGTCAACCTCAAAAACTTAGTCGCTTTCTCCTGCTTGGCCATCTCAAGGTAAAAGTGCTTTAATAACTTTTCTAAAAAGTCCTTCCACTCCATATTTTCCATTTGTCCATACTGATTTTTTATGTCCCATCAACTCTTTTATTGACAACATAACATGTAAGTATCCAATTTAACTCTATTATCATCAATATTCTCTATATGGTCAAGTGTCATCTAGATATACTCGATCCAGAAATCCAATACATCAATTATACCCTCTCCAGTAAACATTGGAGGGTGCTTCAAATGAAACTCCATTTTTAGGTTGGAAATACTCTTCACACCCCTCCCTAGGTCTCAATCTATAAACTGTATAAAATGGGAAAAGTTCTCATGGAACTACTCTCCGACTTCCTCACCTGGAACTATTGGATCCTCAAGTTCTACTACTCGAGGATCATCACCATCCATAATACCCTATCATCCTCTCAAAAAGCGTCGTTGTGGAGACATATATCTAAAATGACAAACATATTTCCCAATATATATAACACAACATTTACACATTTAATAATTGTAATTCGCATAAATCCATGACAAGTCTACCCCCTTTCTCGCCACACGGTCAAAACCAAGGAACTATCACTACCCTTAACCATCCTACATCTAGGTCATGGTTAATAAGGGTAAACACATTCTCATTAACCCAGTTTCTCATTAGACACCCATTTTTTACATTTTTCATAATTTTACAATTTTCACCTCATTTTAGGAACCTTTTTCTATTCAATTACACACACAAAGAAAAACATTTCAATTCCAACAACTTACCCAAAAACCTGTTTTCTCATGCATTCCTAAAATGATGCATGTCACAATAAATATAGAGTTCCTATAATGATTCATAAATACTCAACTCTCGTGTTATACCAAGACATGATTCAAATATCATAAAATATTAGAAATAAATAACATCACACAACTTGTGCATCACCCAATGTGAAATAACATCCAACTGTAAAACCAAACATTAATAACAATAGTCCCACCCTGGGTGCTTGTATTTTTTTCCCATACATGGGTTAGATACTCCCATGCATGAGCTCATGTACAAGGCTCAACTCGTCGCAGTCTCATATCTACCTTTACCAATTAGTAATAAAAAAGAAAAGAAAATAAATTTCTTATGATACCACTTTGTAACATCCCAACCCAGGTGCCATATACCGGTGCCCTGAGTCGGTCAGTTATGTGACCTTAGGCACACCTCCCCATACTCCAGAGGCTTCCAACTAGTAGCAAGGGTCTAATATATATATATATATATATATATATAACATGGGGATATTGTAACCACTTTATCAAAGTATCACAATAGCGGAAATAACTAAGTAGTAACCAAAAGATAATAACCAACATCCAGAATAATACAATAAATAGAAATAACTTATATCACATGATGAACCAAAACTAAAAACAAAATACAAAAACTAAGAAATAAGTATTCCATGCCATAGTATGTTTCATGTTCCAATGAAACCCCCAAAAAATAAAGACACTCACAACTCCGAGAAGATCCTGAAACCTGTCTAGTTCCCTCATCCATGCCATATCCCAACTCAGCAATCTAACATGGATATTTTTCCCTTATCCTATCCTAAAAACATTAAGTCTATTTAGGTACCAATCAGGAAGCCTGAGTAGGGTGTGAGTACAACTCATTAGGCCACCACCAACAGTGTCTAAAACAAAATCGATTCAATAACAGTGTATACAGTTGTATAAAGAATAAAGTGTATTCAATAAGGTAAAAATTCATATAATCAATTATTCTTTATTTAACCACATTTTACCTGAGGTTTATAAGGACACCCAGAAAATCAATACCTGCTTTAGCACGTGCCAAAATCTGAACCATACCACATAAGGAATCACAATTCATTATATAATGGGATTTCATTAACCATTTCAATTCAATTTTATATCATATATACTTGGAACCATAGTCCAATGCCAACATTTTGGGCCTAGAACATCATCTCTATCATCCCATGAGTATTTGGAGAATTATTCCTTTTCTCACACCCTATTTATCAATCAATCACATATGGGTATTTGGAGCATCTGTATGTGTCCCACACTCATATACCAGTCAATCACATATGGGTATTTGGAGCATCAGTCTATATCCCACACTCTTATATCAATCAATCACACATATATCACATCAATCAAGATTAATCAACATTAACCCTCTTTTTATCATTTCACATCAATGATACCATTTCAATTATCAAAAAAATTATGATTCAAAACTTTAACCACATTTAATAATATGAGAAATTCTCCATTAAACCATTTTTCAATATTTAAATCATATAACCCATTAAGGTTAATACACCTATCTCATAATTATCATTTTCAATTAATTCATAATCACATTAATTGACCAAATACAAAATCTCATTAATTAACCAATTTCATATTCCCCATATCATGTCAATTTCATAATCTTATCATTCCATTAATTAATTTATTAATTAACTAATCCAATTCAACATTATATTTTCAACCATGTAAATTTATATTTCACAATTCTATACACATAATATTAATAAATATTATGAGATTTTTAATTTAGACCACCTACCTCAAGATCATTAATGGACGCTCACCAATAGGAACTCCACAAATTGAAGCAGAATGTTCAATTTCCCAATGAAAAATGTGATCTAAATCCAATACCTAGATACAAGATAAAATGGATTAGATCCATGAAAACATATATCTAAACCATCACTAATAGAATAAATCATCCTTTTAAAAGATGGGAGAAATATGGAAGAGAGGGAGAAACTAATTGGGATGGGAATCTCTTACTGGGAGAGGTGTAGATTCTTCAATCCGATCTCTAATTCATCAAGAAAAGAGTACATAAGACCTTGGAATCCATTAAGAAGCCTCCAAAAATGATAGAAACAAGTTAGGGTCAAGTTGAGTCTAAATAGGGTGAATGTTGAGGGGTTTGGTAATTTTAAAACTAATTTTCAGGGGAATTAATTCTACGTGTACGATTTCCCAAGTAGAGGCACAAAGTTTGTCAAACTGTGCACCCTAACCATATACTGCTCTTTGGGGGTGAAAAGTTACTCCTAAGAGGTCACATGGTTTGAAAAACCATAATCCAACTATGAAATTCCTCTTTGTCTGTAGTTTCACGTTTTTTTAGGTCAGGGCGCATGATTTGGACCAACCATGCGCCAACCGTGTACTACCCAAAACCCCTCTAAAAACATCCAAATTTCACCCAAATGCACCCAAGACACACCTCAACCAAAGTATAATGAAAAACAAGGAAAATAGAATACCTAAAAAATCAATACATCTCTATAAAAATTTTGGGATCTTACACTAAAACTCACTCCCAACACCTTTTGACTACCCCAAATGTCACTACAACTAAAAAAATCCACCAAACTCATCTTTCATGCCTAACCAAACAAAAAAACACAAATCACACTTATCTAAACATATCCAACACTTAAATAGGGGCCCATTGTGTATAGAAAAACATATTTTTACCCTAAAATTGATCCTTCATCACCCAGTCACACAAGGAATCTTCCAAAAGTATTAAAAACATCATTTAAACTAAACTTTCATATTAAACACACAATAAAAACATATCTTGCATCCAGAAAGTATATGAGCTCACTCAAAAATAAAACTATGTTCACATCTTAATAAAGGGTTGGGTTTTATAACTTCTATACCAGAAGGCTTCTTTTCCCTGAGTTTCATCCCTAAACATTGCCGATCTCTTTGGTGAATAGATCTAACCATTGTGATCACATATTAGGCTCTCACTCCCATGTATCCTCTTGGATGTGGTTATTCTACCACTACACCCTCACAAAAGAAACCATCTTACTGCAAATAGTATTCTCACTATGTTCCATAATATAGATCGGTCATTACTTAAAAAATGAATCATCCTCAAGCTTGATGTCTTCAATGTGGATCACATGAGAAGGGTTGGAAAAATATCATCAGAGTTGAGACAAATGGAATATATTTTGAATAGAACCATTTAACTATAGAAGAACTAATTATTATACCACCATATTGATCCTTTCTATAATCTCAAATGGACCCACATACCTGGGATCCAATTTCCCCTACCATTGAATTTTATGATTTCCCAATCTAGGTGATACCTGAAAAAACACCTAGTCACCCACCTAAAACTCCAAAGGATGGTGCCATTGGTCTTTATATGACCTCTTCCTACTATGGGAGGTATTCAACCATATCAGATCAAAAGAATATTCTTTGAGGTCTCCTATATAATTCTTGCCCCAAACATCACCGACTCACTAGATTCTAACCAACATAATGGTGAATGGAAAGGTCTATCATATAAAGCATCAAAAGGCACCATCTATATCAATACCTAGTATTTATTATTTTGTGAAAACTTCTAAAGAAAAAAAATAGTTATCACAAGAATCAATGAATTCTAAGATTCATTCCCTAATCATGTCCTCTAAAATTTGGATAGCATTGTCAGACTTCCCTTCTTTCTACGGATGACAGGTAGTGATCAGATTCACATGTGTACCAAGTGTTTTATATAGTCTCTATGAATAATGAAATGTAAAATTAGAATCCTTGTCTAATAAAATACTCTAAGGGATCTGTTATAGGTGATTTATCTCCCAAATATAAAGCTTACTCAACTCATCAACTAAAGAGGTCTCTCAAATCGGTAGAAAATCAACTTATTCTTCTAATTCACAATCACCCATATTGTATCACTACCTCAAGGTTTCCTTGGTAAACCCATAATGAAACACATGGTCACATTATTCCATTTAAACTAGGTAATGGGTGGTGTTTTAGAATACTAGTGGGTCTCTAGTGCTCATCCTTCACCTGCTGACATGAGGATCACTATGTGACAAAACTTGTTGTGTATCTCTCCATTTCTGGACACCATTACTACCTGTGTATTTCATGATACATCTTAGTCAAACCTGAATGTACAGATCACCTTAAGGAATGTGATTCCCTCGTTATCTCTTCAATTATTCTCATGGGGGCCATGATAGGACCTCAGACATGAAGGATCTCATATGTATCAGGAGACATGTTTGGTGGTGGCTCCCCACCATATATAAAGTATATCACAACCAGATAATCTGAATCTGATCATTGAATCGTCATCATACTACTGAGGATTGAGGATTTCATAGATAAGGATGTAAGGTTTTCTCAGTCGAGGTACTTCTGAATTTCAAGACGCATCTCAGTAAAGCGTACCATCAACTTTCATTTACTCTAGAAATATTTCACCACCTAAGTTTTCATCTTCAGAATCAATGCATCAACAACTAAGTTACCCTTTATAGGAGTGTATATCAATTCAAAATTAAATTAATATAAATACTTGACCCACCTTCATTATTAAAGGTTTAGGTCCCACTATGAGAATATGTATTGATCCCACTTTGTGTGAGTTTTATTTTTGGTCAATGATTGTCAATGAAGAAGTATTTAATTGATATTAATATGATAGAGATGAAATTTAAAAGAAGTATCTTGGAAGTATAATTAAAGAATCCAAGCTTATTGATGTGAAAGAAGTATCTTGGAAGTCTAGTTAAATAATCTAATCCTACTTATGAAAAATAAGTATCTTGGGTATTGAATGAAGTACTTGATATAATGAAGTACTAGTCATGGATGATAAATTATCTGATCTTGTTGAAGAAGAGAAGGAGTTCCCAAGAAAGTGAATAATTGTTTCTAAGAGTTTCAATATTGGATAAAATATATTGGATAATTATATTGGAAGTTTTTTGAAGTTATTTCCTTTTTAGTACTTGATATATTAAAGGTAAAAGTGATTTGAATATTAGAAATTCCATGGAGTTTGATGATTCTTCATGTATTTCTATATCTCTGTGATGAGGGAGTTATTTAAAGAAGGTTCATCCATGAGAGTTGGATGATGTTTTAAAGTATTTTTTAGAGGAATTCGAATGATTATTAATCTTGATAATAGTTTTTAGATATCATGGAAGGAATTCATGATGCAATAAGATTTAAGGTATCAGTAGAAGGGGTTCCATGCTACAACATATATTTTATGTTGTAGAAGTTGTTTAAGTAAGAATACCAACATCATAATTAGTTTCCATGTCATGGACAGCTAACATATATATGTTCTAGTAATAGTGTAAGTGCCAGATAGGGTGATTAATCAAATTTAATTTTTTTTAAATATTATGGATCATTCACAATATTTTCAGTGACATGATCTCCATGACCAATGAATTTTTTTTATCAGATATTAACTAAAGAAAAACCTAGAACCTAGAGAGGATCCTCCATGTAAAATTTATACTTAATTTATTTAGATTTGAATAAATGATTTACCTTATCTTAGGATCCTTTCATCAATATATATGTTGATCATCTGAAAACCATTTTTGGATTAACTTAACTATGTTGTAAGGATCCAAGTGTATAATCCCTCTAGAGGTGATGAACACATTCTCCTTTGATCTCTAAGCAACGCCAATTGATTTCCAAGTTCTAGAATAGTGAATCAATTGTATTTCATTGTTTTTTTTTTGATCTCTCATCCTTTAACCTTGAAGTAATATTTTTTTCATTTCTCATTCTTGATAGGGAGAGAGAAAAATGAATTCAAGAGAGGATTAGTTGTGCACAAAAATTATCTATATCTTGATTATCCTACATGACAGATATAACCATCTACTTATAGATCTAGGGTTTAGGTTAAAATATTATTTAATTTCATTTCAGCCCTTAAATAATATAATAGTATTTATTAAACCACATTCAAAAAATAATATTATTATTTTTATTATTTTATGGTGTGTGTGTTAACTTGTGCAATAAAAAATATTATTTAATGAGCTTGTAAACTAATATTTTTTATTAAGAATGGTCTTTGTCCATTCAAACACTTATATAATTTATTGAATTCCAAAATAAATATTTAGATTAAATAATTTATTCATAAAAAATATTTTAAATCTATAAAACATGAATAAAATTATTACTTGGTCTTGAGAATAATATTTATTCTATTCATTAAATTCAAATAAAATTCAATCATGATCAACAGAAACACTTAGTGTATGACCCTCTTAGATTATTTCTCATTGGAATTAATCATGATTGCCTAAAGTCCAAGATTACTATCTTGCAACAGGTTGAGGCACCCAATAGAAAGAACTTCATGTCATAATGATGAAAACCACATACAAACACTCAATTTGTAATATAATCCCGTTATCACAATATATCATCAAGAAGGATGCACATTCATGTCACCAACCTATATTCTAGATGCGTCTTTATTTTACTATCTGAAATAAACACATTGTTACACAATGGAAATGGAATTTAATGTGATGGTTATATTCCAATCAAAGGGCTTAAATATCAAATTCCATAAAGATGGAAGGGACAAATGCTTCCTCAACTTATCCATTAATAACATGTCATTCAGGATGCACCCAATATACCCTACTTCCTGCCAACATATGGCATGATATTTTTTGTCAATAAATCTAATAATGTGAGTCATGACATGAATAAATGATAATATTAAATTCTAAGTAACATTACACATGCTCACAGATAGAAATATCAGATGATACTAAAACATGCGGAATTCTTATTGGTGGGTATGTTATCATAATCTCTCATCTTTGAGATTACCAAGTGTGAGATTTATAAGAAGAATACTCGTTGTCTTAAGGTTATTGGAACCTAATAGTCACATTCTATGTGTGTAATAAACCAACCTGGATTAACCTAAATTTTCACCTGAGTTGGCCAACCACACAGCCCGAAGCACATTCTTAAACACCACGGACTAGAGAAAAGCATCAGGAATAAACAACTAGCACTTGGGAATGGTTTTTCCATAGGTAAGGAAGCACGACCCATCCACGAAATAGGATGTCCATACCGAAATCATCATATTCAATAGAATAAAATAAAAATATGCCATAAATAATGACATTCATTGAGTAAAAACATGATGTAATAATACATTTACATGGTATCTCAAAATAAACAACCCAAACTCAAAATAAATGGTGCAATTCCAAAAAAGGACCAAGTAAAATCCAACAGGTATGAAAAACAAAAAAATGACTCCACAAGAGCCCATCATTGTGAGACCACATCTCCTCTACAAAACACTAGATGATGATAATAAAAAATATCCACCCTCAAACATGGTTCCCTTGACTTTACATGTATCTTTTAAAACAAAATATTTAAATTACCAAGAGGTCCCAAGTAGGGTGTGAGGTATAAATCCCTGTAGGATACCATCATGAATCTAATTAAGTATTTTACCCATGTAAACCAATAAACTAGTTTAAAAACATTTTCAAAACTAAACCACTTTGAAAATATACCATTTCCAAACAAACCTTAAAAATCCCTTTGGTTTTCCTTTTTGAAACAAAAAATGGTTTTCCAAAACACTTTCCAAACATGGAACAAATCAATAAACAAACCAAAAGGCCCAACATGCTCAACATAACCAAAAGTTATAATAAATATGAGTATAACATCAACATAATATAACCATATGAAAGGAAAATAAACAAATAGAAGTAATAAGAATATAAACCAATTTGAAATGAGTAATGTACATCTAGGGGATCTAACCAGTATACCTATTATGAGTGAGTAAACAAGTATTATATCTTGTTAAGAAATTTAATCTCTCTTAGTCTTCCTTAGGCCCAACATGAAATCTCACTTGGTCTTCCTACCCAAAGGCTCTCTCAGCCCCTTGTAAACCAAATTGGAGGCTCACACGGTCCTCCCTATGATAGAACATGTGACTACTTGGAAAAAACAATATGAAAGCTCACATGGTCTTCCCATAGAAGGCTCACAAGGACCCTAAACAAACCCCTTTCTCACACCCCAATAAACCCATGTGATACTCAATGCTAACACATCCACACACAAGTTCCCATATCGATCAAGCTATAATAGAATCCATTTAATAATAAAACATGCATAATTTATAAAATCACCCCTTTACAAGGTAAAATAATTTCTAAAACCACTTTTGAAATCTATTTAAAATCACATAACCTCTTTGATCCATTTTATCAAACACTTGGTGCGAATACAAGCCACACCCATTTGGAAAACCCCATTTTAAACACCCAATTTTATATAAAAATCCATGAAACAAATAAAACATGAAATAATCACCAAGAATAAATCATTTAAATGAAAATTTAAACAAAAATACTAAATGGGATAATGAATTTAAAGGAATTCCATGGAAAACACCCTTAAATCGAGACACCTACCTCAGATTTGGTGTAAAGCTTGTTGCCCTTCACTAAGACCACCCAAAAGAGGTAGAACCATGAATAAAACACCTAATCCATAAGAAATAAAACCATTTTCTCCATAAAAACACTAGTTTTGGAAAACAAACCCTTTTAGGGTTACACACTTCCACAAATATGGAAGAACAAGGATTGAGGAGGGGAAAAGAAGAAGAAATCAATAAGAAAAAAACTTACCTCAAGTAAAACCACCAATAATACAAGATCAAAACCTCACAAAAGGAGTGGATAAAAGATCCAATATAAGGGGGAGGTTTTCTCATGATATAGGAGGAGAAATAAGGGTCAAAACCCTAAAAATTGGTTAGGGGAAAAAAGGAAAAAAATCTCTTTTTAATGAGTTGGATAGAGTCACACAGTTTGGCTGCACGGTTTGGAAAACCGTACACCAACCATGTGGGTGCCACTATCCACCCAAAATTTGATGTACAGTTTTCTATGGTGTGTTTCATGGTTTTAAAATCCATTCTCAAACTATGTGAACCACACTATAAAAAACTACAGCACCCCTCGCACGGTTGTCACACGGTTTAGAAAAATTGTGTGCAAACCATGTGCTCAGGTCTGTCTCCCCCAAAGACTTCCATTTTTTACAATTTAAACCTAAAAACTCAAATAAGGCACTCAATGATAAATAAAACTCAAAATTAGACATACCAATGACCCAAATGGTGTTAAAAACTCCCCACCATGCCCATTTCTTCCCCCAGGAAGTCCTCAAGCTTTATGAGAAGAAAATATGTGATACCACTACTCCCTCACCCAACCTTCCCAATCCCAAATCACATATCTATTTACACCTCTATACTAGAGAAAACATACCAATAGTTTCACCTTCCCATGGAGAACTTTGTTCTGAACATCCATGATATGAACAGGCTACTCCACTATGGTGGCATCAAGCTCTAACTACAAATCATCCCACTCTATTATGTGAGATGGGTCTTGATGGCATCTCTTCATCATGGAGATGTGGAAGACATCATGAATCGAGGTCATCCATGGAGATGTCTCTAATTGATAGGCCACCTTTACAAGATGCTCTACAACATGAAATAACCTAACATAATATGGTGCTAACTTTACCTTCTTTCTTAAGAGACAGTGTCCTAACAAAATTGATGCCCAGAAAAACACCTGATCACCAACCTGAAACTCTAATAGATGATGAAGATGGTCATCATATAACTTATGGTGGATTTGATCTATCACTATCCGTTTATGAATCATCCTAAATATCTCAATCGCTTCTTATATAAGGCTCAATCTAACCAATGAACGCTTTCCCACCTCTACCCAGCACAATGATGATTAGCATGGCCTCTTATATAACACCTAAAACAAGGACATCCTGATCAAGGACTAATTTCTATTATTATATGAAAATTTTTACAATGTAAGGTTCTTTTCCCATGAACCACTAAAATTAAGCACACACAACTACAACAAATCCTTAATATTTTGGATGGTCCACTCATATTGGCCAAATTTTTGTGGGTGATATGTGGTTCTCGACCTCAACTGGGTTCACAAAGCCAATTGGAGTCCCTTCTAAAATTGAGATGTAAAATGGGAATCCTATTTCGACACTATCGTCGAATGAACTCCATGAAGTCGAAAAACCTCTCGAACATACATGTGTTGAGTTCCTCTACCTTTATTTATTCCTTGATGGGTATAAAATGAGCTGAATTCATCTAATGATTGACAATCACCCATATAGAATTTTTCCCACTCATATTACGAGTTATTTTGATCATGAAATCCATATAGATCTTGACCCAATTATACATTGGCATGGGAAGTGGCTAAAATAACTCAGCTGGTCTCTAATGCTTAGTTTTGATCCTCTGGTTGGTCAAGTATCTAGAAAAATTTTTATCACTCCACATCTCATCCTAGGCCCCCAATACAAGCCTCTCAAGGTATAAAATATCTTGGTCACCCCGAGGTGAATGGACCAACTAGAATGATGTGCCTCATTCATCACCTCCTACCTTAGGGTCAAAGTAATAACCATCTGCTTCTATAAAAGGAGATAACTATCAAGAGATTGAGACTAACCACCCGAGGTCTCCCCACCATTTAAATCACTGCTAATCTTTTGGCACTCTAGGCCAAACAACTGGTCAGTCTTTACTCGATTGATGAGAGAGGGTGTAATATTCACACTTTCCAAGAACACTTTACCTCCATCCTCCTACATGTACATTCTCAGATTAGCAAAAAATCTCATCATACCTCACTCATCCATTGATTCTCAAATAGCCTGCACTGTAAGATTTCTACTCAAAGATTTGGTTACCACGTTTCCCTTCCTAAGCATACACACAATCTCGAAATCAAATTTCTGAAGGTGCTCCACCCGGTTCCTCTTCCTGAGGTTCATGTCCCTTTTAGTGAAATCTAATTCAGGATCTTATGATTTTAATACACTATAAAATGATCCTAGAAGACATATTGTCGCCACATATTTAGCACATGCATAACTACTTCTAATTCCAAGTCATGGGTGGGATATTTTTGCTCATGTGGGAATAAATTCCAAGATCCATAGACCACCACATGGTCATTCATCATCATCACACACCCCAAACCCAGACTTAAAGCAAAAAAAACTTTGTATAAGATCTTCTAGAATTAGGTAGAATCAATGGAGGAGCATATGTCAAACAAGTCTTCAACTTATCAAAATAACTCTACCACTTCTCATCCCAATAAAACTTCACCCCTTTCCTAGTCAAATCCATCAAGGGATAATATATCCTAGATAATTCCCTATCAAAATTCCTATAATACCTAGACTATCTCTAAAATCTATAGATCTCGAACACATTCTTGGGATACTCCCAAGACATTACTCCTCGAACCTTCTCTGTATCCATAGAAAATACTATCTCAGAAATCACATGAACCAGAAACTTTACTTAAAAAAACCAAAACTGGGACTTGGGAAACTTATAATATAGAAGATTCTCTCTCAAAGCACCCAAAAAACCTCTATATGGTATTCATGTTCCTCCTCCATTTTGGAATACACCAAGATGTCGTATATAAACATGTCTATGAATGAGTCCATAAAGAAATGAAAGACTCGGTTCGTTAGTGCCATAAAAACATCCAAAGCATTGGTAATCCCAAATGGAATAACTAAATACTCAAAATGTCCATACTGACTTTGTAAATTGATATTTGGACCATCCTCTTACCAGAACCTCAACTTGTGGCACCTTGATCTCTGGTAAATTTTCAAAAACTAATGACCCCCCTGAACAAGTCATATAGATCATCAATTATGGGCAATGGGTATTTATTCTTTACTATCACCTGGTTAATCTTGTGACATTTTATAAAAAATCAGAGACTACCATACACCTTATTTGAAAATAGAACAAAAGAATACCATTGTGACATGTTAGGGTGAATAAAACCCTTTCCATGAAGATCCTCTTTCTGAAATTTCAGCTCCTTCAACTCATTTAGAGCCATCCAATAAGATGTAAAGGAAATCAGGCTCATACCATGAAGCAAATTGATAGAAAACTCAAAATCTTGTTGGGGCATAAATTCTGATAAATCCTATAGAAACACATATGGGTACCTCTACATGACCACTATAACTTCATCTAAAGAACTCCTCTCAATAGCCTAAAAATAACCTCGAAAACTAGTGCAATATCAACCCTAACTATGAAGTAACAGGTCATTCCCTCCCTAACCACAGATCCCACTCTCCCAAAAAGATGTGGTTTCTCTCATTAGGAGTAAGGAACTAGACCTTGTGGAAATATCATTTGACTATAACCTTAAATCTAATCAACTATTACATAATAATAAATAGGTCGAACATGTCTAGTTCTAAAACAAGGAAGTCTCAAATTACCTCCATGTCAGCTACCACAACACGACACTTAGGAAACTTGAAACCTTTATCCTTTTTCATACCCAATAGGTTTATAAAATCCATTAAATATGGAATAAAATCATACCACATACCCAAATAATAAATCATATTAAATGAAATGAAATAATGTGATGCATCTGTGTCAAATAAAACTAATTCCATATAAGAAGCAATAAACATTGTACCTAGAACAGTGGAAAACCCGAAATCTGAGTCCTCTAGAATGACCTCCACTGCCTGGATTCACCCTGACTCAGACCCACTCTATGTCTTATTCCCCCAGTGAGAATCCATATTTCCTTGAGGATAATACCCTATACCCTTGGAAGCCTCTTTCTACACCTGATAACCATTTGAGAAAACGGAGCCTGCACTACTCCCACATGAAGCCAACTAACAAAAGCGCTAGATATGCATTGAAGTCCCATGCTAGTGACATGTCTATAGAGTCTTTTAGAAATTGGTCTTGGTGTGTCCTGTCTTCCCACAATTATAATAGACAACCGGTCTATGCCCCATAGAAACCATAGGAGCTAATCCTAAATATTTTTGGACACTCTTTCCATTTACCCTATGAGACTCATCCCGCTTCCAATTCTTTCCCAATGAATAACTCTAGTTACTGCCCGCAGAAGGAACACCAATAAGACCTATCTTTATATTCAAATATTCCCCTTTCCTCACTTCCTTGTAAACCACCTCTGAATAGGTCAGTATACATAGATTACCTTAATCCCATCTTAGAACATCGAGCCTTGAGGTAATCATTTTTTAGGATATTAAAAGAAACATAAAACAAATTGGTGAATATAGTGGAATAATCCATCACAAAGATATCACCCTACTATATATTTAGAAACTCATGGGCCTTCTCCATTCTCAAGGTATCTAGGCAGAACTGCTAATTAAATTCCACTTTGAAAGTGAACCACGTGAGATGCTCATGATTCCTCAAAAGCACTATTAACTCTCATCACTTCCTACTTGGTCCTCCTAACACATATATTAAAAAGACCAATTTTGATGTATTAGTATTTCTCAAGAACTATAAGATCCAATCAATATGATCCAACCACTCCTTAGGCTCATTAAGTCCCTTTTCACCAAAGAACATCGGTGTATTTTTTCTTGAAAACTCTTGAACAAGGTTGAAGTTCCATGTCTTCTTATGAATACCCATTTGACCCAAGTTTTGGATCATAAAACACTGAATATACCAAGGATGGATCAACATGAGGGTTTTATTGAGGGTTACCCTCTACTGCACCCTCTCTATTTCTATACAAGGTCCTTCTAGGAGGCATTTTCTATAAGTCGCAAATCACAAGCTTCATCAAACACAATTTAACACCAACCCATGACAAAAAGAAACAAAATAAAACCCCCAAAACGGTCATTACTAAAAACATTATCAAAAAGGATAAAAACATCATAAAAACAACCCATAACCAAGTTCAAAATATAACCAAAATCCTAAACCACCCATTGAAACTCAAGGTTCAACATGAAGAAGAGATGGTCAGACACTCCCATGTTCCTACCACTCAAGTTATGTTGGTCCTAGATCTAAACGTACACTAACTACCAAATAAAAAATGATATAATAACATTTTTAAATGAACCAACCCAAGTTAACTTGACTCATCACCTGAGTCAGCCCACCATACAGCCCGAAGCGCATTCCTGATCACTACAGACTGAAAAAAAGCACCAAGCAGAACCAACTAGAACTTGGGAATAGTGTTTCCATTTGAAAACAAGCATGACCCATCCATAAAAAAATATTTACACACCAAAATCATCAGATTCAACAAAAAAAATAAGTAGATACTGTAAACAATGACATACATCAATTACAAACATACCATAATAAGACATGTACATGGTATCTCAAAATAAACAACCTGAAGTCAAAAGAAAGGGTGAAATGATAAAAAAAAGTCCTAAGTATAACCCAAAGGGTATGAAAAACCAAAAAAATGACTCCACTTGATTCCGTCCCTTCGATACCATGTCTCCTCCACAAAACACTAGGTGGAGGTAATCAAGAAGATCCACCATGGAACATGGATCCCTTGTCTTTACCTATGTCCTACAAAATGAAATCTTTAAATGAATATGAGGGACTAAGTAGGGTGTAAGGTATAAAGTATATTAGGATACCACTATAAATATAATTAAATCTTTTACCCATGAAAACCAACAAACTATTTTGAAAACATTTTCAAAACTAAACCACTTTGAAATTATACCATTTCCAAAAAAACCTTCAAAATCCATTTGGTTTTCCTTTTTCAAATAAAAACATGGTTTTCAAAAATGCTTTCCAAACATGGATAAAATCAATAAAAAATCCACAAGGTACAACATTATCAATATAAACAAAATCCATAATAAATGTGAGCACAACATCAAAATCATATAACCATATGAATGAAAGATAAACAAATGGGTATAATAAATCATATAAACCAATCTTACATAAGTAATTTTCACCTGGGGGATCTAACCATAATTCATATCATGAGTGAGTAAACAAGTATTCTAGCTAGCTAAGCAATGGGAGCTCTATCGGTCTTCCTCAGGGTCCAACAAGGAATCTCGCATGGTCTTCCTTCCCAAAGGCTCTCTCGGTCTCTTCGAAACCAAATTGTTGTCTTACACGGTACTCCCTCTGATGGAACACATGACCACTTAGAAAAATAAATATGGAATATCTCATGGACTTCCCTCTGAAGTCTCATAAAATACCTCAAAAAACCCCTCACTCATACCCTAATTAACCCATGTACTACTCAATGCCAACACATGCGCACACAAGTGTCGATATCAATCAAGCTATAATATAAGCCATTTCATGATAAAAAATGCCCAATTTATAAAATAACCCCTTCCAAAGGTAAAATAATTTCTAAAACCACTTTATAAATACATTTAAAATCACAAAACCTCTTTAAACCATTTTATCAAACACTTAGTGGGCATACATGCCACACCCCTTTCAAAAAAAACCCACTTTAAACACCCAAATTACCATAAAAATCCATGAAACACATAAAACATAGAATAAAAACCAATCATAAATCATTTAAATAGAAATTTAATATAAAAAACAATGGTAATAATATATTTAAATGTAATCCATGGAAAACACCCATAAATAGAGACACCTACCTCAAATTTTGTCCAAATCTCATCGACCTTGATGAAGACCACCTAGAAGAGGTAGAACCAAGCCTCACACACCCAAGACATAAGAAATAAAACAAGTTTCCTTATAAAAACCATATGTTTGTATAAAACCCCCTTCTAGTGTTACAAACTTCAACAAATATGGAAGAACAAGGCTTGAGGAGGGGGAAAGAAGAAGAAATCAAGAAGAAAATAACCTAGCTTAATAAAAACCACCAAGAATCAAAGAAAAAACCACACCAAAAGAGAGGAAATAATATATAAGACAATGTTAAGGTCTAAGTATGATGTAGGTTAAGAAATAAGGGTCAAAACACTTAAAATTTGATAGGGAGAAAAGGTAAAAAAACACATTTTAATGAGTTGGACAGGGTCGCATGGTTTGTCTGCACTATTAGAAAAACCATGTGCCAACCATGTGGGTGACACTCTCCAACCAAAATAAGCTACATGGTTTTCTTTATGGTGTTTCATGGTTTGAAAAAACTATTATTAAACCATTTTAAATCGCACTATAAAAAAATGCAACACCCCTCACATGGTTGTTGCGCAGTTTAGAAAAATAGTGTGCTAACTATGTTCCCTAGTCTGTCTCCCCAAAAACTCTTAGTTTCAACCCCCATAACTCAGGAACTCCAATAATGAACTCAATGATAAATAAAACTCAAAATTAGATGTACCAATGACCCAAATAGCGTTACAATGTGTCCCATCATATAAATTTATCCGACTGTAGAACTATATTTAAGAATATCATTATGGGATTTTAAGGTTCTCATCATAGTGGGGAATAACTATGACCTTATCAATGTGATAGATACTCTAATACATTATTACATTAAATTTTAAAATAATAATAAATAATATGTAATAAGATATTTTTTTAATATTCAAATCATTTAATATACATGTAATCAAAGTATAAAAAGTTATTCCTAGGACACTAACTCCAACAAACTCCCACTTGGACTAGAGCCAACTACCTATGACTTTTAGTACTCTAAAATTCAATTGATAATCATGTTTCTTTGGAGTCAATACATTAGTCAAGGGGTCCTCCATGTTGTCTTTTATGGAAATAGTACTCACCACAACCTCACCTATCTAAGAAAAATCCCTCAAAGGATGATACTTATGAAGTATATGACTTGTTCGTTGATATGACCTTAGCTCCTTGGAAAGGGAAACCATTATAGTATTATCATAATGGAGTGTGATAGGATCTTTACTACTGGGTACTGCATCATGATCTTGGAAAAAGTTGTGTATCTATTCTACTTCTTTAACTGCCTCAAAATCCACAATATACTTATACTCTTCTATATAATCTATGACCATATCCTCCTTTGAGCTCTTATAGCTCACATAACCTCCATTTAAAGTGAAGATGTATCTTGTTTGTGATTTCATATTGTCTTGTTCTATTTGGAAAGAAGTATCTTCATATCCTTTGATGACTAGTTCATCATATAATCTATATAGAAGGAACATATCCATAGTAAACCTCATGTACTTAAGGATAGTCTTAACTATCATCCAATTAAAATCACCCTGGTCTACTTGATATCTACCTACTACACTTAATGTGTACATGAAATCTACCCTAGTACATAGCATAACATATATGACTGGCCCAATCGCCAACATGTATGGAATCCTTTCATTATTTATCTTTTATCATGTGTCTAAGGACACATTTTCTTATAAATATGAATGTCATGTGGCATTAGAAACAATCCTATTTTGTATTGTTCCATATTGAACCTCTTAAATGTCTTGTTAATATATATACTTTGACTTTGGTCAAATAGACTCTTAGATCTATCGTGATGAATCTTGATCACAAGAATATATGTTTCCTCACCTAATTCTTTTATAGAGAGTCATTTATTAAAGCAGTCCTTAATAGACTGTAAGACTAGTATATCATTTCTAATAAGTAATATTTCATCAACATATACTATTAAGAAAATGATATCACTCCCACTAAACTGCTTATAGACAAAAGTCTCACATTCATTATTTATAAAACCAAATTATGTTATGGCTTCATCAAATTGAATGTTCCATGACCTAGATTTTTATTTAATCTATAAATGGATTTTTGAAATTTTCATATCTTGTTGGAATCCTTTGTAATCATAAACCCTTCAGCTTGTGTCATGTAGACATCCTCCTATAGTTTACTATTAAGGAATGATGTTTTGACATCCATTTTCCAAATCTCATATTCATGGAAGGATGAAATGGAAAGTATAATTATGATGGATTTCAGCATTGCAACTGGTGAAATGGTTTCATCATAGTCAATTCCTTGATATTGTTTAAAACCTTTTACAACTATTCATGTCTTATAAGTTGTTTCTGATTATTTCATAGTCAGTGGTTACATTGTTGCAGTGACATATATTTCTTTCTATGTATTCTCTATTTCTAAATTCGGGTGGCCTCGTCCACCATGGTTAGTGGTGTTGGCTCCTTGATCGAAACAGGATTATGGGATGTCAGTTCCTTCTTCCATGGATTTCTACTTGGAGATCATCACCTAGTCTGGGTCTCCCTCATTGATATGAGTCATGTTCATAAAAATCATTCCCAATTCCATCTTGAGGTGGATGCCGGTTAATTATTATGTTTCTGTCTCAATAGGGCAACAACCTTTGGTTGGATTAGATGGTAGAATCAAGCATGTATGGGAATCTCTAGAAATTGGGTGTATTGGTCACCTATAAAATCTTATCCTATTTAATTCAGAGGCATCTCATATGATGCATATTAGGCATGTAACTTAACGAATCATGTTCCAACCACGAGGTAGTTGATGCTAGGGGAAGTCTTATCTTTTTGAAGTTATAAGAATCTCGTATGAGGAATATTAGGCATAGAACCTAAGGAATTTCATGTCATACATGAGGTAGTTAATTTCAGGGGAATATGTATTACATGTTTTTTTACTTCAAGTATCCCATGTTTATTGTATGGAGTAGGGATTTTAGATCTGGTCACAAGTTTAACGTCTTGTGGATAAAATCATAGTTTTAATGTATTACAAGGATAGGTTGGTCATAGGTTTATCATCTTTTGAGGATAGTATAGTAGAAAGTTTAATGTATTTTAGAGACAGGGTAGGTGTAGGTTTAATGTCTTGCAGGTACATGATAGGTGTAGGTTTAACATCTTGCATGGACATGATAGGCACATGTTTAATATCTTATGGGGATGGATGGGAGAACTTTTAACATATTTTGAGGACATGATATGAATAGGTTTAACATCTTATATGGATATGATATGTATATTTTTATAATCTTATAAGGACATGATTGGAATAGGTTTAATTCCTTGTGGGTATGGATTAGAGCATCCGGTTGAGATGAATCATGTAACCAAGTGTGTCCCCAGGGGAGAAATATTTCACACTTGATTGATGGAGTGTGTCCCTAAGAGGGAAGATTTCAGATTGGATAATTTCAGGATTGAACCTCAATGATTCATACTATGTACACTACTTATGAGGTAGAGATCAAAACCCATGTAGTTTGATGTCGTACTTTAAGGTCATGTGATAGGACCGATCCATGTAATTTAACGTCATGCGGTAAGGACTCTCATGTTGTGGAAAGAGAACCAATAAGGGATGGTGTGTGGATTACATGTGGAAGCTTCCCTAGTTCCACAAGGAACATTGATGATGGTATTTTTCATGGAATTTTTCTGCTACAAGAGGATCACTTCGCAAGATTTGGTATGGGGATTTTACATGAAATATTCCCATTGCAAAAGGATCACTCTATAGGAGATAGTATGGGGCTTGCATGTGGAAGCTACTAGATGAAAGAGGATCACTCTTAAGAAGATGGTTTGGGGATTACATGTGGAATATTCCCATTTAAATGGGATCACTCTACAAGAGATGGTATGTGGATTATGCATGGAATCTACCCAGGTGCTTCTAGGATTAGCGATGATGTGATTAGGGATTATATGTGGGAGTTTCCCCAGAACTGCTAGGAGAAACAATTATGTTAATGGGGATTATGCTTGGGATCTTCCCAGGTGATGGAGTATCATATCATTCATATCACATGAGGTATATTATGATTCCCACACAAGGAATCCTGCACTAATCACATAGGGGATCCCATGTTCCTAGAATAAGGTAAGGTTACAGTTTAATGTCTTGTGAAATGACGTGGTGTGTGGGGATTATGCATTGAGTTTCTCTTCCTTTCCTCCTCAAGTCTATTCAATAGGTAATCCTATGTACCTGGAATAGTATAAGGTTTTAGTTTAACTTCATTTGAAATTGTGTGGTGTGTAGGGATTATGCATTGAGTTTCCCATCCTTTCCTCCTCAATTTTGATCAAGAGGGAATCCCATGTCCCTAGCATATTTTAAGGCTATAGTTTAACATCATGTGAAAGTATATGGTGTGTGGATCTTATGCATTGATCGACTCATCCTTTCCTCGTCAAGTCTGGTCAAGAGGGCATCCCATGTCCCTGGAATAGGGTAAGGTTATATTTAACATCATGTGAAAGGATGTGGTGTGTGTGGCTTATGTATTGAGTTACCCATCCTTTCCTCCTCAAGTCTAGTCAATTGTGCATCTCATCCCACTGGTGGGTTGTGGAATATGATTAGATATTACACCTAATATGGAGGCCCATACAGGCTAATTGGTAGTATTAGGGAGAAGTAGGGATACATGTAGGGTTGTTACTCTAGGGTTGTATGTTCATATTTATCATGTAGGGTCATGAGAGCATCTAAACTTGTTGATGGGTTGATAGATATGATTGGGTATTAAACATGAGATGGAGACCCATGGTTTCTATTTTGTGGTTGTCTCTTGATTATTACATGAGGCATATTAAGTTTGACACATAAGTAATCTCATTTTTTTCATAGGAGATATCCTATTCTAATTACATAGGGTATACTATAGTTTAATTTCATGTAGTGAGGACTAAGGGGGGCGTATCATGATCCTGGAATTATGAATCTAATGCTTGATGCATAAGTTATATCATGTGTATCATAGGAGGCATACTATGTTTTTCATATAGGGTGTACTTTAGTTTAACGTCATGTAGTGATTACTACTAGGCAAAAGATTACCAAAAATAGCTAGTGTGGGAATTATGAAAGGGAGTCCCTCTTTAGTTCAACCTGGCATAGGAATCAAGTGATTAGGTTTCAAGAGTTTATAGATTATTTTGACTCGGGAACTATGGAAATTAAATAGTAGAAACTAAACTCATAGAATGGGAAAGGGACCAAGAGGAGTAGGTCAACTCAAGGTATTTCAAGGAGTATATAGAAGTATCTTGACTCATAGTATTAAATGGGGTGGATGTTGGGTCCATATAAGTAATGAACCAAAATCTCCTTGACCTGGCCCAAAAATTTCACAATGAAAATCTCCATTTTTCATGGGGTTTAGTGACAGTAGTGAAGGGACCAAGATGGAGGACTGAGACCACAACCCAACACTAATCCCGAGTGGGGGTGTGGGGGTTCATCCCCCATGGTATGGACCAACGGTTATGAAAGTAGGGATTTCGCGAAGGTTAGGGATTTGTAGAGTTTAGGGGTATCATGAAGGTTGTGGATTCATGGAGTTTAGGGTATCAAAAAGGATTAGGCTTCATGAAACAAACTTCCCCTACCAAGGGGTAAAGTCTTGGTTGGTTTCGCAAAGGATAAGTGTCTCACAAAACCCCAAGAGCCACATGGGGATTTCTTCTTCCAAGAAGGGAATGGACCTTCATGAAAGGAATATCCACTATATGTTGAGATTCTCAAAAACCCATGGGAGTTGGTTTCATGAAGGATAGATACCTATAAAGGTCCATATCCTCTTTTATTTTCTAAGCTCAATAGTATTTTGAACTCAGAGAATTTTCCAAAAGCTGAAAAGTTGCATCCCCTTAAAATTTGGACATAGGGAGTATTTATAGGCCCAAGGGAGGTGAGGGAGTTTGTTTCACAAAGAATATAGGGCCTCGTGAAGCTTTATGATCTTCATGAAATGACAGGTATCAGTGAACTAGAGTAACACTATGTGAAGGTTATCATCAAAGCTTCATGCGTGCGTGAAGGGAGATCCACGAATCTAGAGGTTACCATCAAAACTTTGAGCGGTCGGGGACATATGTGAATGGGAACCTAGTGAACCGAACCTCCATGGATCCTACCTCAGTGGAACTGACCTTTGTGAACTAGACCTATTCAAACCAAACCTTTTCACACCGAACCTCCATGGACTAGACCTCCACGAACTAGACCTCCACGAACCGAACCTCCACGAATCGGACCTCCATGAACTGTACATTTGTTAACTAGACCTCTAAGGATTGGACCTTCATAGACCAAACCTATATGGACTAGACCTCTGCAGATTAGACCTCCCTGGACCGGGCCTCCACAAACCAGACCTTCGTGAATCAGATCTCTATGAACTGGAAATCTACAGACTAGACCTCCATGGACCAGACCTACACAGAACGGACCTCTATATACAATACCGCCTTTTACTATACTTCCATAGACCTAAGGTCCCAATCACTAGCCAAAATTTCACAAAATTATGTACTTTGTTTCATAATCACCTTTGTTTCCCGTTCTCTATAGTCTAACTTCAAACGGACATACCTTTTGATATATAAGTTTGTTCGGGATTGATAATCAGTCCAATAGAATCCTACAGAATGAAATATGGTCCTATATAAAGTTCCTTAACATTTTTTCCATTATTGGATGCATTATTCAGCACCCACAAATCCCCCCCCCCCCAGAATAGGGTCTAATGAGGATGAGGAGGGTGAGGTGGACCAGATTCTGAGGAAAGCACTGATGAAAACACCTTACCATGAGGCCCACTATATCTCAATTATAATGGAAAATAGATCATAATTGGGAGAATACTAACTAATAATGCCCTGTTCGTTGAGTGTAACTTTGAACAACCAACTTTCTTCCCAACATGCACAGGTGAATGAGTAGGGTAATTCCAGGGATGTTTAATTATACTCAATCAAATGGAAATGAAGAGAATGAATCGAGACACCCAAGATTTGGAGCACAAATGGGTTGGTGTGATAATGGAGGATAACCACTAACCATGTTTTGAACATATCATCCATTATTGTTTTTCTAAGGATGGGGACAAAAAAAATGAGGGTCAACCACTAACCCTATTCAAAACATGGTGCATATCTCAAAATGTCATCCAAAGTCCTCTAGGGTGTATGCCTAGGATAGTAGGTGAGCCAGTGTGGCATGAGACTATGTCGTTAAGGGGGGCATGTTCAGATGTGTAGAATGATAGGGATCCAAATAAAGGGACATTTTAAGAGTGGATATGAAGTGATGGAATGTTCAAATGGATTTGAACCTTCTTATAATTATGCAAATGTGGCTCTGAGCACATTGGGTAGGAATATCAGTATGAATATAGGTCAAAAACATTTTCCCAGGGAGATTCATCTTTAATTCTGAACAATAGTCAAAAAAACATGAAAGGTGTAGTAGGTGATCAGCACCAGAGGAAAGGAATTCTCAGGTAAGGGCCTAATATTCTCTGCAATTTTATGTTGTGAAATGAGGAAGATGAACTCACTGTTTAACGTCATATGGTGAGGATTTTGTACATGCATTTTAGAATCATATGGTGAGGATGTTAGAAACTTAGTTTTATATAATACAGTGAGGATGATATATCACACAGTTTAACATTGTGTGATTGGGATGTTGAGTCATACAGTTTAACTTCATATGATTAGGACATGATCGCATTATTTAATGTCATGTGATTGGGATGTTGAGTCATACAATTTAACATCATGTGATTAGAAAATGATCTCATAGTTTAACGTTGTATGATTGGGGTGCATGAATCAAGATGAATGAAACCCACCCAGCCATGGTGGTGGGGTATAGGAGGGTAGTGCAATGGGGGTACTCCCTAGAGGTTCCTATAAGAAAAAAGGATCTTAGAATACCCTTCACCAAGAAAACAAATATGGGTTGAGTCACACACAATTTAAGTTTGTGATTCTTGGGACAAAGGGATTATATGTCTTGAAGGGGATATTTGTGGCCTAGGGGAGAGGTAATCCGACATTAATGGAGGGTACTAGGATGCCACTTAAAACACATAATATCATGGAGACATACTGTATGCACACAATTTAAATTTGTGATTCTTAGACCATGACTCTTAGTTTAAGGTCATAGAGCTTGGACCGTAGGGTGAGATTCCCAAAATGATGTAAGTAGCATGGATGATGGAAAACCTAATGTGAAGTGAGGGCCCATAAGGCTTGACACCACACAACACATTATCAAGGAGACTTGCACATAGTTTAAAGTCATGATGCTTAGACTTGGACTCTAACTTTAAGGTCATAGTGTTCATACTATAGGATCTTATTTTAAGTTTATAGAGTTTGAAAAATGGTCTATTAGTTTATGTCCATAGATTTCAGACCAATGTTCACCCAAAAATTTTTCACATGACACAAAATAGTAGTAACATGATGTGAAAGGAGGGCCAAGGGAGGCCCCATTCCATACAAAACATAAGGGTAAGTTTAAAAATATTTTAAGGTCATGATTCTTGGACCTGGTCTATGTGTATAAAATGAATATGTGTGGTATCAAAAAAAGGTTACCTGATGTGAATGGGGGCCTAGGAGGCCACCTGACACTGCACAGAACATTCCTGAGACAAATCAAATCTTACAAAACAAACTATGCTCTTGGATCATGGTCCTAAACATTTGGTCCCTTCTTGGATTCATTTTTCATCTCCCACATAGGTACTGAATTGTCTTTCCATGTATAGTTTATTCTTTAAAACCCATTTATAACCAATAGGATTTACATCCACTGGAGGATCTACCAAAATCTATAATTGGTTTTGGTACATAGAATCCATTTCAGAATTCATGGATTCTTGACGCTTGGAAACATTTGTGTTACTACCTTCTTATAGGTTAAAGGATAATTATTATAAACTAATATTGTTTCACCATCCTTGGTGACTTTAAAACCATACTATTCTGGTTCTCTAACCTCTCTTGTACTCCTATGTATTACTTGTGTCTTTGGAACATATTATTCTTCCATGAGGCTTTGTGGAATCTGTTCTTATGCCAAATCTTGTATACCTTGAGCCTAAACTTTATCAAAGTCTATTTTGCTTGCATTATCTCTTTTAGAGATGTTATCCCTCTAAATTAATATGGTGTTTCTTTCAACTATTACTTTTTTTAATGTGGGATCATATAGGTAATAACCCCTTGTTTCTTTAGGGTATCCTATAAAGGTACACTTTATTCATCGAGGTGCAAGTTTGTTAACTGAAGAGGCCTTAACAAATTCTTTGCAACCCCACACATGTAAGTAAGACAACATGGGTTTATTTCCATTCCAAAATTGGTATGGTATGAGGTCTTCCGCCTTATCTGGCACTTGGTTTATTATTTGTGTCATTGTTTGTAATGAGTATCCCCAAAAGGATAATTTAATACTCACATGACTCATCGTTGATCTTACCATGTCCAATAAGTTTTGGTTCTTCCTTTCACTCACAACATTCCACTAAGGTTTATAAGGTGGTGTGAATTGAGATATAATCCCAAAATCTCATAAAAATCAATAAATTATTTATTAGGATATTCTCTGCCATGTTTTGAGAAGAGTTTATTAATATTATTACCAATATAGTTCTCAATTTTATTCTCATGTTCCGTGAATATTTCAAAGGAATCTGACTTATACCTCATCAATTAGACATATCCATATATACTAAAATTATCAATAAAAGTTATGAAGTAAAAGTACCCACCCCTTTCTTCAAAAAGAAATATTCTACACAAATCGGTATGAACTAATTCAATAATATCTTTATCCCTTTCACTTTTTCCACTAAATGTTGATTTGGTCATTTTTCCTTGTAAAAATGTGTGGCATGCACCAATTGATTTTAGTTCAAAAAAATATAAATATATGACTTTGTGTAATTTAGTCAAATGTTTTTCATTTACATGACTTAGCTGGTGATTCCAAAGTTGGGTGTGGTATGAGTCATGTCAAGTAGTTTCATTATGGATTTCCATTACTTGGTTTGTGTAATCCAACATGTAAATTCCATTATTTAAATGTTCCTTACTATAAAAAATGATATCTTTATAAAAGTAGCAACATTTATTTATAAACTTGAAAATAAAACCATATGTATCAAGTCTAGATATAGAAATAATGATTTTGGTAACATATGGCACAAAGTAACAATACTTCATAACTAAGATCATCCATATTGTCAATTTGAGGACGTAGTCCCTGATAACCATGGCAATAATTTTAGCTCTATTAGCTGCATGTAAGTCTACCTCCCCTCAATCAATTATTCCAAATCTATTTGGTTCATGTATTTGAATAAATATGTTATAACCATAGGATATATCTAATACTAAATTTGTAAAAATAGATAAATTTAACTTGATAAAAAATTCAATTGAATCTTCCCATTACTTCTTTATATGGGTGAATTTTTTCTTCAAATAAACCTTCTTACCACATGAAAAAATGAAAATCATCATGCTCCCTAGCTTGCCCCTTGATATTCCTCTTCTTAGAAGGGTGTTGTGAAGAAGCTTGGGGATTATATATCTTCACTTGTCCTTTCCATTTGTTCACCATAAGGATGGAAGGATTTTCGTGCTTTGTATCCTTATCTAATTGGTGAATAAGAGTGATGAATTCATGTCATGGGGTGTGGAAAAAGAAAATTATTTTTCCTAGCACAGTATACTAGGGTTTTCTTACTTGAGGAGCTTCTCAAGTGTGTTCACTTACTTCATCTATATCAATTAAACTATCTCTTTTTGTTGTTTTGATTAATTTATGAAAACAATAACAAATATTTTTGGGTTTTTTATTAATGACATGAAAATTGTAAATTTATAGTAACATGTAGTTCTAAACAAAATTAATTAAAGAGAGAAATGACTTGGCTTAGGGTTCATTTTTTGGATTCAATCATTATTCTCTTTTATATGTTTGATTTCATTTTGATAATCCAAATATGAAATCTCATGTTTTAACTACTATTCTTTATTTATAAATGGTGAAAATCATTTAATGATTAATAAATATCAATTCCACCTCCTCCTTTAATCAATTTTGATGTCACACCTTGTTCTAGGATGTTCCATCTTCCAAGACTCGGTTCTATTGATGCCATCTCAACCATTTATTAGTTTAACTCCATCGTGTGAAGAACTATTCAATGTAGAGAGGGAAAAGATATTAAATGAAATAATTGAAATAGATTGAGTAGAATGTAATTGGGTGATAGTCACCACATCTGTGATATTATTCTCACTCATTCATGCTACTCAATTATATTAAAAACTTAAAACAAACTTTAAGAAAAATTTAATAACAGCTTAACCTCCCCTCGGGCTAAGCCTTGGGATTAGCCTCTCATTTTCGAGAGTAAGAGATCACTTGGTGGAAATATGGAAGAGAAGAAGAATAGAATAGGAATAAATTAAATTAAAGAATCTATTTAAAAAGAATGGGGATGAGAAAATAAAAGAATAAAATAAAATAGAATTAAGATGAGAGAGATAAAGAAAAAGGGAGAAAGGAATAAAATAAATTAATAAAAGAAAAGAAAATAAGATAAATTTATATAAATTATAAATTATTCTAAAATAATAATTACTATTATTATTATTAAGAGAATAATTTTAAAGAAGAAGAAGAATAAATGTGGAATAAATGGGGGTGACACTATTTTATAAAAATACTGCATAAACTATTTTTATTAAAACTAAAAGAAATTAAAATTACACTTTAAAATAAAAAACAAAAACAAAAAAAACAAAAAAAAATTAAGAAGAAGAAATGGGGGAGATAAGCGGTTCAGCCCGAGCTCCTCCCTTTGTAGAGGATCCTCCAATTAGGGGTGTCAATATCTCATCTTCATGGAAAGGGGTAGCTCCTTTTATAGGTAGTGAGGAGTGGAGCCAGCCTCCCTCTACCTTCAAGGCTCCCTCAAATTAGGGGGGAAAGATCTAGGGGATTTTAATCACCCCAATACCTATGGTGAATGAAGATCTTGCGTGGAATGAATCCACATGGGAAAAGTGTTTCTTCAGCACTGCATGGGATGCGGGACTTTGGTGAGGTGGAAGTGTTGAGCAGGAATCCTCCATGGGCATAGTGGTTGGTGAATAGTGGCAGACTGGTGTAGTGGGTGGCGGTGTTCAGCTCCTTCTTATTTTCCTCTAGCCTTTACAGTGTCCAAAGGAGGATCAAGATGCATTTCATGGGGTCATCGTGAGATTCGAAGACCACTCATGGTGATCTAAGTATCATCTGTAGTGGATGGTAGTTCAAGTTGAGCTCGTGGTGTCCGGCCATGGATGATCTCAAGTTCTTGTACTAGTGGTAGGTAGATGATACCAGGTGGTGGTGTAATATAAGAGTAGCGATAGCAAGGACATTCAGTAGTGGTGAGTGGCAGAGGAAGATGGGGAGCAATGGAGAGGTGGTCTGAAGTGAAGGCGGAGTGGTGGAGTGGCATGAGTAAAGGTGATGGGTGGTGGGGCAAAGAAGCAGTGGTAGTTGTGATAGAGTGTATTGGTTCTTGTGTCCCACATCGAAACATGGGAGAAGGAACACCTCGTATATAAGCATAAATGTGGGACCTATCCTTTAGACACCAGATGCAGGGATGGGCTTCCACTTGACATGTGCGCATACCTTCGGGCCATTAAGAATTTTAGTTGTTAAATTTAAAATTATTCAATATTTTTTTCAATTAATTCCACTTTCATTATCCTTTCACAATTTCCCACAATTTACTAAAACATTGAAAAACATGGGTATTTTCATTGAAAAACAAATATAAATCATTGAAATTAGATTACCAATATGCATATAATTTTGGTCTGTTAAAGAGTAAATAGATATGGGAGAAACTTCTCAATGTTGTTCATATTAAAATTAATAGTAAATCTGGAGAAGCTATGAGGGAGTGATGTAATAATGAGATTGGTGCCCAATTATTCATGAATTTTAAACCCTATAACCTAGACTCAATATATCCAATGATCTTGACTCTGTGAATCCCAATTGGGGAACCTTATCTAATATTTCTCTAAAAAAGATCTTTGAAGATCTCAAACCAATCATGTCTAGCTCTCTTCTGATATAGACCACGGAGATTATTGAACATGCTATAAGCATCCATGTTTTAATGAGACTTCATTATTTCACTGGACATAGATGATAACATCAAACATTTAACATCAACCACATCGCTCAAATTTTTTTCATAGACAAGGAACTCTTCATCACTCGCCTCCTTAGTAAGTGGATCAGGCATTGAGGATTCTAGCATTTAATATTTCCATTCATGGCTCAGTATGATGCAAAGGATTTTGAACCACTTCTAGAAGTTACTTCTAATGAGTATATGGTCTTTCTCCAATATAGATCATAGGGTTAGTTTGGATGATGAACTTTACATTTTCTACAATTATAAAAGATTATATTATTAGAAATTTTTTTGATTACAAATTATGTGAGAAATAATAAATTATTTTCTTTTATTAAATCACCCAAAATTTTATCAAGTCCCAATAACCCTCACCATTGAACTCAAAATTTTTAGTTTATAGGACATTCTAGTCGATAGTATACATATTACCCTTCACATAACCCCAAAAGTGCTGGTCAATCTATTTTATGGTATTTAGGTAGGGATTTCTTTGTCAATTTTGGCCTTGAAGCTCCTTGATTCGTTGAGTGGAATCCCCAATACTAAAATCCTGACTTGGATTTCTTCAACACTTTCCTTCAAGTTACATCAATTTTAGCTAGGGATACTTCTCTTAAAGTAAGATGGTTAATCCAACCAATAACCTTCATAAGAACTCCACATTAAAAGTAAGTATCCCAACAAGGGTTGTTCAAACACTTAGTTTTAAGGATTTCATTCCTAATCAAGTAATGGAAATCCAATTTTGAATTAATATATATTTTATGGATTTTTAAATTTATTATGCATAAATTTTATCATGTTTTATCCTTTACACATCTTATTAAATATTAAGTGGATTTTACTTAATTAATTTACCATGTTGGATAAAACATTTATGAATAATCCATTTATTTAAATTTCATCTTTTCACATTAATTAATTTATTTATGTGATCATAGTCTTACATAAATTAAATAATTCTTAGATAGAAATAAATAAATGACCTGATCATGAGCTTATATAATGGTTGATTTATTTAGTGTACAATAAATCAACATGTGACCTAGGGGAATAACTCCATGTGCCTATCTTGACATGAGTTACATCATTCCACCAGTCCACCTGTATATCACCTGAGTTGGCATCATTATGGTTTCATATTGAACCACCCCCACTCACCTTAGGATACTCCATTAATTACATGTATTTATAAATCACATACAATTGAGAAAAACTAAAGGATTGGTTAGGGGGGTTATATAAATAATTTTGGACATACGGGTCTAAAAAAATAATGGAGGGATGGATGACTCACAGGACATAAAATTTAATTTAATAATAAATAATTGTAACCCCATGTAATAAATTAAATTAAATAATACCAACAAATACACTGGTCTTGGTCAATCTCATGATCAATCATAAACATGTAACGATTATGTATTTAAAATAATTAGCTAGCATTCATTTAAATTTTTTATTTAATAATATATAATGTGCACGAATTAATATGATTAATAATATTATTAGTAAATTAATTCATTTTATCTTATTTTATCCAATATTCCAAAAAAAATCATCTGTTGTGGTTTTAAATAAAATAAATTATTTTATTTTATTTAAAAAAATCAATAAAATGGTGCATAGCTTTGTACTTGGAAGTGACTGAGTGATTACTTTTTTGAACTACTCAATATGGTTTAATTGTAAACAATTCACTCATATGACATATTGTGTACACGACATGTGTCATATTTTCACATCATGTACTATCAACTTAATGACTCATGGAACACATGAAAACTATGTAGCCTATATAATTTAATGCATTGAGTCTTTAATATACAATAACCATACATGATTCATAGTCTTAAATATTATACAGAATTAATTAAACATTTAATATAATATAAAACCTAACAACTGGAATGTAATGTCAACTTAATTTCCCATAGAACTTGTGTAAATACTTTTTAAGAAGTAATTAATTAATTTTAATATTTTCATGCAAACAGGTAAAGTACAATGCATGTACAATCCAGATACACGGCGTGTACTTATCTACACCGAATATCTGTTGTATATTCCTAGGGTCTCACCATGTACATCTCACAAATATTTATAATGTACATAGTTTTTATAGAAGATACACAGTTTTTACTTATAGTTACATGTTTTTCTAGTTTGTAGGAATTATGTATTAAATTCACATGATTCATTAATTAAACAATGTGGTGTAACACTGTATGTTTCATCTTGAAAACACGTGGAATACACTGTGTGTAGTCAAACTACATGGTGTGTACTCTAGAAAAACTATGTCCCACCCTATCTGGTCTACATTAAGTGTATTTATTTCACATGGTGTTCACTTATTAAAAAATGGCCTAGAATCCACATGGTTGTCCTTATGCAATGAATAGTTATACACGATGTGTAAAAAATTAGTACACACCGTGTATTCTTGTGTTATCCAGCCAAGATACTTTCCAATTTCAGATGGGATCTTCATATGTAAACTTTTTTAATTACTAATCTATCTTAATAATATTTTAGAGAAATAAATAAGTGGAATAAGTGATTTAGGCAATAGAACAATAATGAATTAAAACATTAAATGAATCTTGACTTTTAAATTTGTAATAATAAATAATAAAATAAATAATTATAAATTTGAACATGATCACTGTGATACCACTTTAAGGTTCTAAGAACAGTGAAAGCACCAAGCATGGAAATAAATCATATTTAAATTTTTTTGATCCAATGGATCATTCATAATATTTTCAGTGATGTGAACGCCATGACCAAGGAAATTTTTCTGATCAGATATTGACTAAATAAAAACCCAAAACCCAAATATGATCTTGAATGTTAAATTTATAATTAATTTATTTATATCTATTAAAATTATTTACCTTTTATTATGATCCTTTTTTTAATGTAGATGTTGATCATCCAAAAAAACTTTTTTTAATTACCTTCATTGCATTGTAAGGATCCAACTATAGAATCCCTTTAGAAATTATCCACACATTCTCCTTTGATCTTTGAGAAATGCTAATTGATTTCTAGGTGCTAGAATAGAGAATCGATTGTATTTAATCATTCATATTGATCACTCATCCTTTTATCTTGAAGGAATATCTCTTGTGTTTCTTGTTCTTAGGAGGAAGACTGAAAATGGAATTCAAGAGAGAATTCATTATGCGAAACAATTATTTATATCTCGATTACCATACACAATAGACATAACTATCTATTTATAGATCTAGGTTTTAGGTTAAAATATTATTTAATTTTATGTTGGCCCTTGAATAATATAATAATATTTATTAAACTACATGCCAACAATAATAACAAATATTATTATTTAATAGATGTGTAAATTAATATTTGTCACCGGACACAGTCTTGGTCCATTCGAACTCCTCTATCATTTATTGAACACCTGAATAAATATTTAGATTAAATATTTTATTCATCAATTAATATTTTTGATTTATAAAATTTAAATAAAATTATTTCTCAGTATTGAGAATAATATTTTTTCCATTAATTAAATTCAAATTTAATTTAATCGACATCAATGGAAACACTTAGTGTGTGACCCTCTTTGATTATTTCTCATTGGAATTAGTTGATCTTACCTAAAGTCCAAGATCAATGTCTTACAATAGGTAAAGGACACTAAGAGAAAGAACTTGATACCATAATGATGATAACCACATGAAAACACTCAATGTGTAATATAATTTCATTATCACAATATCTCATCAAGCATATTATACATCTGTATCACCAACCTATATGCTCGATACATCTTTATTTTACTATATTAAATAAAAAATTATTACACCATGGATATTGAATTTAATTTTATGGTTTTATTCCAATCAAAGGGATTAGATATCAACTTCCATAAAATAAAAGAGACAAATCCTTCCTCGACTTATCCATTAATATCATGTCATTCATGTGCACCCAATGTACCCTACTTACTTCCAATATGTGGCATGATATTTTTTGTCAATAAATCTAAGAATGAGAGCCATGAAATGAATCAATGATAATATTAAAGTATAAGGACCATTACACATGCTTGAAAATAGGAATATCAGATGACACCAAAACATGTGGAATTCCTACTGGAGAGCTTGTTCTCATAATATCTCATCCTGGAGATTACCAAGTGCGAACTTAATAAGAATAAGCCTCATCCACTTATGAGTAATCACACAAAATAGTCACATTCTATGTGTCCCATAATATAATTATAACCAAATGTGGAACTATATTTAAGAATGTCAGCATGACATTTCAAAGTTCTCATCATAATGGGGAACTATTATGACCTTATCAGTGCAATAGATACTCTAGGAAATTATTACATTAAATTCATGCATAACAATGAACAATATGTAATAATATATTTTATTAATATTCAAATCATCGAATATGTGGGTAATCAAAGTAAAAACAATTGGTCTTAGGACTCTAACTCTATTAAACTCCCACTTGGACTAAGTCCAGCTACCAGATTATTTCAATCCTCTATACCTCACATGATAATAATATTTCTATTGAGTTAAGGATTTATTCAAGGTTTACACTATGTTTTCTTTCATGGAAATAATAATCACTACAACCTCACCTCTCTGAGAAAAAATCCCTCAAGATATGATACTTCTAAATTATATGTTTTATCCACTGATGTGACCATGGATCCTTGGCAAGGGCCACTACTACGATATTATCATAATATAGTGTTATGGGATCTTTACAATTAGGTAATGCATCAAGATATTATAAAAATTTGTGAATACATACTACTTCTTTAGCTTACTCAAAATCTACAATATACTCATACTCTATTGTAAAATATGCGATCATAGCTTTCTTTGAGATTTCCAGCTCACAACACCTCTATTATAAGTAAAGATATATCCTATTTGTGATTTTATATCATCTTTCTTATAAACAAGAATATTTATATCCTATTATGACTAGTTCCTTATGTCCTCTATAGACTAGGAACATATCCTTAGTATGCTTCATCTACCTAAATATGGTCTTGACTACCATCCAATAACGATCACTGGGTCTTCTTGATATCTACAAACTACACTTAATTCCTAAGAAACATCTAGACTACTAAATATCATAGCATGCATGACTAACCCAATCACTGACATGTATGTAATCTTTTCCATTCTTTGTCTTTCCACATGTTTCTAAAGACATGTTTTCTTGGAAAGATGAATGTCATGTGACACTGGTGACAATATCCTCTTGAATTGTTCCATACTGAATCTCTTTAGTATCTTTTCAATATATATAATTTGAATTAGGCCAAGAAGCATCTTGGATATATCATGATGGATCTTGATCCCAAGAATATATGATTTCTCTACTAATTCATTCATAGAGAATCATTTATTCAACCAATCCTTAATAGATTGTAAGACTGGTATCTCATTTCTAATAAGTAATATGTCCTAAATATATACTATTAAGATAATGATAGAACTCTAACTAAACCTCTTATAGACACAAGGCTCACATTCATTCTTTATGAAACCAAATTCTGTTATGTATTCATTAAATTGAATGTTCTATGACCTAGATGCTTGCTTTGATCCATAAATGGATTTTTGTGATTTTCATATATTGTTGGAATCCTTAGAAGTTACAAACCCTTTGGGTTGTGTCATATAGAAATATTTCTGAAGGTTTCCATTAAAGAAACCTATTTTGACATCCATTTTCAAATTATTATAGTCATATAAGGTTAAAATGACAAGTATAATTCTAATGTATTTCAATATTGAAACTAGTGAAAATGTTTCATCGTAGTCAATTCCTTAACACTATTTAAACCCTTTTACAGCCAATCGTGCCTTATAGGTACTAAATTTTCCTTCTATGTCCATTTTATTCTTTAATACAAATTTAAAACCAACTTTATTTACATCCACAAGAGGGTCTACCAAAATTGAGACTTGGTTTGTGTACATGGAATCCATTTCATGGTTCATGGATTCTTTCCACTTAAAAACATATATGCCACTTATTTCTTCCTTGTAGGTTAGAGGATAATTATTATCAACTAATAATGAGTCACCGTTATTTATGACTATGAAACCATACCACTCTAGTTCTCTAACCTATCTTGTACTTCTATGTAGTAATTGTGTATCTAGACTAGCTTCTTCTTCTTCCATGGGGATTTGTGGAATTTGTTCCTGTGCCAACTCTTTTTTTATTTGTGTGTGTGTGTGTCCGATTATGTTATAAGAAATAAATATTGAGAGAGAGAGAGAGAAATATTGATCCATTCAACTTAAAAAGTGATAGCTGTATATTTAAAATTAATAAAAATCAAGTAGTTTGAATTGGATTAAGACTTACCAACACTAATTCACCCCCACCCCTCTCGGTGTGGTTTATATCCCAATCGGTCCCCCTCAAATGGTATAAAAGGGAAAGTCTCAGCTTTATTGGATTTTATTTTTAGAAATTATACTCTTTGAAAATTTTAAGTTCTTTAATTATTTATAATGAAGTGTAGTTTTGGTGAAGAGTTATCAATTTTATATCAACATTTTATTTCTAAAAAGACTATAATGAATAGATAAAAGAAATATAATAATAGGTTGAAGAAGTTGTCCCAATTTTCAAAAGATTAAAAGGTTTCAAGTGCTCCAAACAAGGAAGAAAAATCTATATTAGAATAAGAATAACATATGGTTCAATGTTCCATAGATGATATAGATAGAATTTATAACTGAAAGTTATCAAGGGATTCAAATTATCCAAAGGTATATAAATATTCATGTTTAACTTGTCCACAATAATAAGAATCAAGTGGGTGTAATCATATTTCAATAGGTTTATTTTTTGATTAATTAAACAATATAATGCATGTATTATCCAATGAATTATTTTATATTATTTGTGGGATTTTTAAAAGTCGATAGGATGAGATCAATTATCTTGAATATGAGGCAAATAACTTGGATAAGGATTTAAGAGGAAGATCTCTCGCTTTCATTAAGATATCAAAACAATTTACTGATAATGAATATGAGGATGAGGAGCTTATTATGATATTATACAAATTTTAAGAAGAGTGTATCAAAAAAATCTGATAAAAGGATGATTCCACTAAAGATTTTGATAATAAGGTCAATTCATTAGAAGAAAATATACAAAAAAACATTGATTTCAAGAATTTATAATTGGATATTAAATCCAAGAGGATCAACGAGCTTGAAACTTTTTTAAATGAGAAGATCAAAATGAATGATGAAGATGTTGGTAAAATGAAAAATAACTATGAAGATACAGATGAATTCATTAAAGATCAGAATAATTCTCACAATATGAAGTGTCTTGAATTGTAAATAAAATTGGCCAATTTAGAAATGAAACATAATGAGTCTTAACAATCAAAGAAGGAACTACTTTCACAAACAATTATAAGGCGGATTATGTAAAAATGATTATATTATGTGACAAGAATACCATGAAATCATTTAATGATATTTCCTAATAATTTTTGAATAAAGGGGTATAATCCATATCTCAATGTAATGACTTTTCTAAATATAAATCCACAAAAATTGTAGTTTTAAATAAAAATACATACAAATATGGATAAGTATAAATGGAAAAAATCCTACCAACATATATATGGTGGATGAAAGAATAATTATGGGTGTTGTTTTCCCAAGTGAATCTAAGCTAGTGATGAATAAGTCCTAAAAATATCATGCTACTAAATTTGAAAAATTTGGACAACATGTATTGAAGAAGAGAAGAATATGGTTTGTTAGGAAATGATATTGGTGAAATAGGTTTGGACATTGTTCATTGTATTATTGGTATAATACACTCATTTCAGAAACACAAAGTAAGTCCAATTCTAGGGGTAGAAATCTATAGATGAAGAAAAATCTACAAAAGAAGAAAAAAATCAGATTCAAATATATTCAAAGAACTTGAAGATCTCGGTGGTGTTTTTAGTGGTGGTGATCACAAAATTGATGCATGTTAATCTTATAATATATAAAATTAAAATAATAAAATAAGATCACAAAATTTTTTAATGAATGAAGAAGTATACTTGGGAAGAAAATAGATGGCTTTTATAAGTTGTAATTCTCCCAATAAGATTAAGAAGAAATATTAGTCACTCATGGCCAATAATCTGAATAAAAATCATACTCAAATCAAGTACAATTATTTTTAGGGTATTGATATGTCAAAATGTAAAATCACTCTAAATAATCTATGTGGGGTCTCTAAGAAGGTTTACATGGTTTTAAAATAATGTATGGTGATTTGGCTTGCAGATTTGGAGAGAGTAATGAAGATGAAGGAAGAACAAGAAAAATATAGTGTTAAATGTAAATAAAATTATCCACATGAAGAAGTATAATTTCATGAGAGGTTTTCAAAAAATGAAAATTTTTGTGTTTGATAAGTTTTGTGTGGGAGATGCAAGATGACTGGACATAATGCCAAAGGTTTTTTGACCATATTTCTTACATAAGAATAATACTTGAAAATAATTCAAGCTACATTGAGAATAAAGGATGATATCTCACACAAATAATAAGAGGATATGAATAGATCCATGCTCTAAAATGAAAAATCATATCTAATAAGTATATGTAGAATCATGAAGAACGGAGAAACTTGGTTGAGAAAATCCTCTCACCCTTACTATTCACATTAATAAACATAATGATCCACCTTATTCCCTTAATATTTGTGTATTTTATTTGTACTTGTAATACCGGGAAATGAATTTGAAGCATGTTCTGGAGGTGATAACCAGATAAAGTGAATATATTGTCAATCCTATATAGAAAATATGAATAAGTAATTATCCTAGTATGATTTATCAATTTTTATTCAAATTAATATATGATGGATAATCATCTTTGATTATGTTAAAGAAGGTGATGTTAAAACTTGATAGTAAGAAGATAAAGATCTCATATTGTATTGATCTCAAAAGTTGGTATTACAATAATCATAAATTAAAGTGGCCATCCTTGGTGAAGATATAGAAATTGTTGAATCCCTACATCCACATAAATATTTCCATTTTGGTTTATTCTCATCATATAAATATTGAATCATATCTATTGAAAAGATTCACCATTATAAATATCATGAAGAGTATCTCGTAAAGGGGGATAAAAATAAATAATATTAAATAAGCTGGAAGAATTATTATCTCATGAAAATATAAATATTCTAAAAGGTTCTTACTGAGAATTTCATTGAATAGGAATATATTATTTATAACTCATCCTTGATAAACAAAATCATATTATAAATAAAAGGTAGATAAAATGATTTTATAAATGGTATTAAAGTGAAAGGTTGAATAAGTTACAATGTTTTTGTATCCTTTCATTTGTACTTTAATGTTTTTAACATGTGTGCTGAAGTGGGAACAAGAAAATTTAAGTTGATATATTTCATGGGAAATTGGTATCTCAATTGGTATATATTGTCACAACCTACTAAAGTTTGTATATCCCTTGAAGAAAATTTTGGGAGTTCCCTCATTTTATTTGGTATAATTTAAATTTTTAAGGGGTAGATTAGTTGCCTAAATCAAACCCTATTATTTTTTAAACTGATCATGGATCAGAATAATTAGAGTGTAATGGTTTATGACACTTTTCTAAGTATGAATTGATACCATTTCCCAAGTAATTTTTATTTATTTTCAATAAGGGTAAGAGAAAGTAAAATGAAAATATTGATGAGAAATTGGGAGTGGGGAGATAATGAAATGAAAGTTGACAAGTATGGGGGATAAAAATTAAAGTTATATATTAATTTAGTTTCACATATTAACATGTCATTTTATATGGGTATTTACAACAAATACAAAGGGGGGATTGTTGCAAAAACTTTATTTTAGTTGTATTTATTATCAGCAGTTGTCAATGAAGAAGGATCTCATTGATGCCAATATGTTGTAGATGTGGTTTAGAAGAAGTAACTTAGAAGTATAGTTGAAGAATACAAACCTATTAATATTAAAGAAGTAGCTTGGAAGCCTAGTTAAAGATCCAAAAATGTTGATAAAGAATAAGTATCTTGGATATTGAATGAACTAATTGATATAATGAATTATTTTTCATGAATTATGAAGTATCAGATCTTTTTGAAGAAGATAAGAAGTTCCCAAAAAATGTATAATTGTATCTAAGTGTTTCAATATTGGATGACATATATTGGATGATTGGTTTTTAATTTTATTAAAGTAATTTCCTTGGAATTACTTGATATATTTAAGGAAAATTTGATTTGAATATTATAAGTTCCATGGAGTTTGAGGATTATTGATGAAAGTATCTATCTCTATGATGGAGTTCTTTGAATAATATTTATCCACTAGAGTTTGATGAAGTTTTAAAGGTTTTTTAAGAGGAATTTAATGATGATTAATCTAAATTATAGTTTTTAGATATTATGAAAGGAGTTCATGATGCAATAATATTTAAGGGGTCAATAGAATGGGTTCCACGTCACAACATGGGTTTTTCACCATAGAAGTTGTTTAAGGAAGAAGACCTACACTGTAATTGATGTCCACATTGTATCCAACTGGAATCAAGTTGGATCACGTCACAGAATACTTCTCACACCATTGATATGTTGAATTAGGTAGTGGAATGAAATATGGTCGATAAGACCTTACACCTTAAATTGATTGACCATTCTATAGGGGAGTCTTGATCAAAGTTCTCCATTTCATAGTAAAACTGGTTTTATCATAAGAAAAATATGGTCCTAGAAAATTAGAGACCACCACACCATAATAAAGGCATACACCACAATGCACAGAAATCTATATTTCAGGTGTTCCTAGAGAATTTTAGGCCTACAAACTGTTGTTCATTTTCTATGCTTCATTCAAGAGAAAACATAGAGTACAACACCATAGTTCATGGATCATGTCATAGAGGAGGCTAGATTATAATTTGGTGTTCTTAAATAATTTGAGACTTCCATGTCAAAGAGCCTTTATCACACTATAGAATTTTTTGGAAGTTAAAAAATAAAAAGTTTGAACCACTATGTTATGCCACAACGGAGGTTCCCATGTCCTGATTTTTCAATTTTTGTAAAATTCAAACATCTATGATAACTTGTATTTATCTAAGTTATTTGGTGGTTATTTTAGTCTATAATAACTTCCCATTAAAATTGGATGATCAAGGTCTATTAGAAAAAAGATCCTATAACACCATGAGTTTTTATGAATTATTATTTTTGAATAAATTAAATTTCTTTGATAGACTATTTCATATGAAACATCAATTTAAGATTGCATTACTTGCAACACTAGGTTAGCTTGTGACACTAAGTTTTAACAAAACCACAATATAATATTAATATTACTATTCAAACATGATCATTATAACCTAGACATTAAACTTAGTGAGATACATAGTAATAAATACTTTTTAAATATTATGTATAATGGATTTATATAAAATAAAACTTATTGATAAAAAAGTACTTAATTTTTAATAAAGTATTTATATGTTTGGAAAATATTATTTTCTCAAAAAATGATTTTTATTTATTTTTATAAACATTAATAAAATTAGTTTTTCACAATTTTAGAAAATTAATTTGATAAAAATTAATTAATTTTTGAAATCATCATGTGAAATTAGCTTATGGTTAATTTTTTGGATTTTTCTGAAAAGTTTTATTTTTTTATGAATAATGAAAAAATTTCAATATTAATTGAAAATAGTCTTTTTATTTAAATTATATATAATGTTAAATTATATCTTAAATTTGTTTTAGAGTAAAATTGGTTCAATTATATATATATATATATTAATCCAATTTAGGTCAATGTAATCAATTTTATATTAAATTTTGATATAAAAACATTTCAAACTTTTGATCATTTTTCTCTTTGAAAACCTGTTTTCTCATCATGTTTGCTAGATTAATTTTAAATTAAAATTTACCGCTTATATGAATATAATTTGATAAAATGGATTCCATGTTTTTAATTAGTATAATTTATATAATCTAATAATTTCAACTTAATTTTTTATCAAAATTAATAGTGAAGACAATAAAAATTAATTACTACTGTTAAGGTAAAAATGGGTTTATTGGGGGTTAAACTAAAAATATAAGGGTTAAAATAACCCAAAAATTTTCAAAAAACAATTTTATAGAAATATTTAGACCTTATATATTCAATTATTTATAATTTTCTATTATTTTATCCTTTTTACATGAATAAAACATGGGTGGAATTCTTTCTTTCAAAACAATTACAAGTGTTCCACTCATCTCACTTATAAAAGTTCACCAATTCTCCTCTCTTATTCACACCTTAAAACACTGTTTTAAGACAATACCTACCAAAATAACATCTTAAATTTTCTAATATCATTATATAATCCTTATTTTAGTCATAAATCAAACCTAGTAAGGCTTTTAGTGAAAACCTAAGGAGGATAATCGAATAATGGGTAACGTTCATCAAAAAGCGTTTTTGTTTTATTTATTTCCCCACCTAATTAAATTATTATTAAACCACGATTATATAATAAACTTAATATATTACATATACGGATATGTTTTTATGTTAATTACATTACCTACAACCATCTCCACTTCCATTAAATGGGTTACAAAATCATCATTCGTGTGAATGGCAGACTACCACCTCGTAAATCGATGTAATTTGTTTTTCCATTACCACCACTCAAGGATGTAAATAATGATGTATTTATTATTTATATATGTTATTTATTATATTATTATATTTTTTAATTATTATATCAAACATACCTTTATACTCTTTATTTTTTGGGAATACGATAATGTGCTCGTGTGTATGGAGGACTACCGCCTCGCGAAGCGATGTGATTCATCCACGCTTTACATGGAAGGTAATAAGGATAGTTTTAGTTAAAATATGTGATATATATGAAATAAAAATTATTATTTAATGATAATATTTATTTTTCCATTATTTCTTTCAATCTAACAAGAAAATGGAAACATCGTTCATGCGTACGTATGGCTTATCATCTCAATGAACGATGTATTTCATTTTCTATCACTAAATTTTGATAGATTACTCTAAATACCTATATACTGAATATATATGATTTTTATATCATGGATAAAATTATTTATATGATTAAATCATGATAAAATTAAGAGAAAAAAAATAAATCAAAAAATATATGAAAAAAACAGTTATTACCTAAAACGCAGCTTTAACATAGAATTGTTAATAAATGGGTAATAAAAAGCCTTTGTAAAATCATATATGGTATTATATATATAAATATTTTTATATAATAGAAGTATAATAAACTTATATTTATTATATGGTAGGTTTTAATGTGTACGGTGGAAGTCAAGACTTGAGGTAAGATATTTTTTCCTCAATTTTCCTTCTTTGAGACGTACATTACGTTATGCACCTATATTATTTCACAAGGCATATATGCATCCCCTTTTACATTTAATATAATGAACTTATTTATCCTTATTATATTTTATGTTCCATATTATGTTATTCCTTCATGGGGCTTACGATTCAAAGTTACCAAAGTGGTAATGATTTTATGTTGCAATCTCATCGTTTATCACAATTATTTAAGATTACGTTTCCAATGATAAAATACTATAATCCATCACTCAATAAACTCATGAATTTTTTTCTCATATGTTAATTCATGATATTTTCAAGTAATAGTACCATTTTTCACTCTTTTTTACTTAAAAATAATTGATAATTTATTTTAAGAAAATACGACTTTATTTCTCTCTTTGGTTAGAAATCTGTTTACTTCCAAAACCATATTTTATAAAAAAAATTAAAATTTTTTATTATTATATTATTATTTTAAAATAAATTTTTACCCATTTTTGACTTTTTTTACAAAAAAAATTGAAATTAATCTTAATGCCATTTTCCAAATAATTTCCATTTATATTTTACCAAAAATGTGAAAGGAATCTTTATTTTAATGTGTACGGTATGAATGAAATTTCCCATCATCATAAACATTATTTTCTTTGAATCTTCCTTTATAAATTTTTTTAAGTTTATTTTCAAATAAAATATTTTTAAAATTTTTTATGTATTAAAAAAATCAAAGAAAGGATATTTTCCTCAAGAAATGTTTTAAATGATTGATCAAAAACATTTTATATCTAAGATGACATCCATTGATGTTTCCTATTCCTTAATGGGAATATGATCCAAGTATATTGTTTATATTCTTTCTATGTATAGTTTATGTTTATGATGTTATGATGTTTATGAATCTTGTTTCTCTTCCATGGGTTACACTGTAATAAAATTCTTATAAAACCAGCTTCTTTTTCCACAGGTTATGATATGATGTAATGATGAAATGATTATGAAACCTATCTCTTTTTTATATGTTATTATATGATGAAATGTTTATAAAACACATTTTATTTCTTAGGTTATGGTATGATGAATGTTTTATGATCTTTTTGCATGCATAAATATGGTTTTCATTATGAGATGTTTGGTACCTATATCTCCCTCCAATTCATTGGGTAATGATTTATATCTCATGAGATATAAAGGACTAAAAAAAGAGTGCACCTGGTTTAGTAAGATAATTTTTCCACTGTGATGGTCTTGGGAGTGAACCTTGACTACTATGATGGTTTCGGGAGTGAACCCATTCCACTATGATATCCTTTGAAGTGATCCTTGACTACTATGAAAATTATTTTATATTTTTATGTGTATTCCAAAAATCTATGCCTTTTTTCAATGTTATATTCTCATGGATCATGTTCTTTTATTCTATTATGATTCATTTCTTATGAACTACCAATATTTATTACATGACTCAATATTATGATCATTGATATGAAGGGTATGGTTTTTAAATGTTATTCTCATGTTTTATACCCTTATGTTCATGTTATACTTACGTATCTCCCTTGTTTACCCTTAATGATAATCTGATATCACCCTTTCTTATGTTTCCTTTACTTAGGTTATGAAGTAATTTATTACATATGATATGTTTAATAAGGGTTCTAGTTATTAATATCATAGTGGGAGATTATTTAGTTTACCTATGGACAAGTTTTTTGTGTTTCCAAGTTTCCAAAGACACTAAACTATTACAATCCTCAAGCATGTGTTTGTGAAATGTAATTAATATTCATCAAAAATTATATAATTTCTATGTATGATGAGACTGGGTCTCTATAATTGGTATCAGAGGATATTTTTTGTCAAAATTTGGAAACTAGTATGAGAAAACCTTACTGAGATCCCTAAGTACATGTCTAAGGATAAGTCTGAGGATGACGCAAAGTATAGGAAAATTTCTTAGAATTTTTGTAAAGGATAGAGCAAGTGGTTTCCAAGAAATTACATCTCTTTAAAGATACTATAGGTGGATGTGGATTCGTCATAGAGGTACATAGGGGTAATAACTCTGAAAAAATAATATTAAGATAGACTCAATTTTCACCCAGCGTATAACAATGAGTCTTGTTGTACACCTAGTTTGACACTCCTAGGGAATATGATTTGAAAATTCACAAACTATTTACAAACCATAATGAATTATTTAACTATAGGATTAATATAAATAGCCTATTAGAAACATAAGGTGTCATATATTAAATAAGGTATCATGATTTAGATATCTTATAAGTTAATTTTTATGATTATGTGGTTCTCCATCATGATTATTTTTTCTTACACTATGCTTTTTGGTTTTAGTCAATGGATGGAACTAGAAGGAACCATGTTAATTAAGAGTGCGATGGAAAATGAAATGATTGTTCTCTAGAGAATCCAAATATTATGGGAGCTGGAATAAAAAATCTTGTTTCTATGCTCACACAACTTTCCCATGCTATGAATCATATTGGACTTCCAAATGAACAAAAGAGGGAACAAAATTATATTGACTACTTCATGAGGTAGTTTTCACCTTATTTCAATGGGTATTTTAATCCACTAGTTTCTGAATAATGGATCAGTACCATGAAAAATATATTTTCCATTCTCTGGTGTTTGGAACAAGAAAAATTCATTTTGTTTATCTACTATTTAGAAGGTGAAGCAGGTAAATTGTGAAATATTATCAAGAATACAAGGTATTAGGATGAAATTGAATCCATTTATTTGGATGAGTTAAAGAAATTATCTTTAAATAATTACTTTTCTCATATTATTCATACGAATATGGAGAATGAGTTCCTTGAGCTAAATCAAAATGATGATGAATCTGTTGTTACCTATGAGGAAAATTTTACAAGACTTGTGACGTATGATTTTGGTATTATCATTCAAATTGAATGTAATGTTGATTAATTATTTAGTTGATTAAAACCAAGTATCCAAAGGGGGTTATACATAAGAGAATTTGGTAGATATAAATATATTTTTCAATATGCTATCAAGGTGGAAATTGAGGTTGTAGTTACATATCAATCTCATGGTTTTGATAAGAAGTGAAAAATGGAATTCAAAGGAAAATCTAAGAACTATGGAGAGATGAATATGATCTTTCCTTTATGCTCAAAGTGTGGAAAGAATCATGGATTAAATTGTCTTAATAAGACTAGTATATTTTTTAAGTGTGGAAGGTAAGGTCATTAGGAAATTGATTGCCAAAATGATGGGAAGAAATTAGCTAACAATGCGAATAGAGAGAAAGATGCACAAAATGCACCACCCACACTCCAATGTTTCAAATATAAGAAGTATGGTCACTATACTAAACAGTTCCCAAATCTGAAGTTTAATTGTGATGATCAATTTCAGTAACCCCTTAAGTCGAGAGACAAAGAGAAATCTTATGAAATCATTATTTTTGACGAGGGTGCGATAACTATGTAGTTAAAGGTATACTTACCATCCACTATAGAACTACTAATGTCTTGTTTGAATCTAGATATACACATTATTTCATATCTAAATAATTTTATAAGGGTATCAAGATACCACCCAAATTATTATATATAGAATTATCAGTGAAACCTCCTAATGTAATGATTATTTCATCACAACTATATGATTCCTTTCTAGTTGATGTCAGTGGGAATGTGCTTCCTGAAAATATTATCATTCTTTCTCTAGTTTAATTTGATGTCATCTTGGGTATGGATTAGATTAATCTACATAAATCCCAAATTAATTTATAAGTAATTGAAGTTACATTTGATATTCCAAACCAACCTATGATCATCTATCAATGTGATGATAAGTATGAACTTCTGATGGAGATCACATCCATTTTATAGGGATTAATTCCCATTCAAAATGGTTTTTTATCTTAAATGGTTTGGGAAAAACTTGACATAGATGATAGGATTATTTTGTTGTAATTTTTTAATGTATTTTTGAAAGATTTTACTAGCCTTACAACAAAATTTGAAGCTGATTTCTCAATCTAACTCACTATTTTTATACCAATTTCAAATACTCCCTATAGAATTTCTCCAATTGAGTTGTAGGAATTGAAAAAGAAACTATAGGAAAACCTTGACAAGGGATTAATTCATCCAAGTGTGTCACCTTGGTGTGTACCTATTATTTTTATTAAAAAGAAAGATAGATCAATGCGACTCTACATTAATTGACAGGATCTGAACAAGATCACAATTAATAACAAGTATCCCCTTTCCAATATTGATGACTTGTTTGATCAACTATGCGAAGCTCAAAAATTTTCCAAGATTGACCTTCATTATGGATATAATCAATTTAGGGTCAATAAGGAGGATATAACCAATCCAGTATTTCATAAAAGGTATGGAAGCTATAAATATATAGTGGTTTTATTTGGTCTTACTAATTCTCCTGCTATCTTCATGGATTTAATGAATATATTCTTTAGATATTACCTTGACCAGTTTATTGTATTATTTATAGATGATATTCTTATATATTCAAAGAGAAAGTAAGAGCATCAATACCACTTGATAATTTTATTAAATAACCTAATGATAAACTATATGAAAATTTTATAAAGTGTGAATTTTGGCTGTAAAAGGTTCCATTTTTGGGTCACATAATCTCAAGAGAGGGTATATTGGTAGATCCATCAAAGACGTAGGCTATTGAATGTTATCCCAAACCAACCATGGTGACTGATATTTTTATTTTTCTTGATTTAGCTAGATATTATCAATGGTTTGTGGATAATTTCTCATGACTACCTAATACTTTTACCAAGTTAACTCAGAAGTGAGTCAAGTTCCTATGGATAGATGAATGTGAGGAAAATTTCAAGTAAATGAAAATAAGGTTAGTTGGTGCACCCATGCTTACATTAACATGTAGTATAGAAGGGTTTGTAATCTATAGAGATTTTCCCAATAAGGGATTGGGATGTGTTCTTATGCAGAATTAAATACTTATAGCTTGTGCTTCATGAAAATTGAATATTCATGAGAAAAATTACCCAACTCATAATTTAGAGTTAGTTGTGGTAATTTTTTCATTAAATATATGGAAGTGTTATTTTTATGTAGAATAGTGTGATATATATACCGATCATAAAAGTTTAAAGTATATATTCACACAGAATGAGTTGAATATGCACTAAAGAAGATAGTTAGAGCTGATTAAATATTATTATTGTACATTACCAACCTGGGAAAATGAACAAGGTGGTAAATTCTTTGATTCGAAAGGATTATGCAAGATTATCTATGATGAGGATTACAAAAGAACCAATATTTCTAGATTTTAAAAGGATGGATTTAGAAATCCTAAAGGACGGGGAAAAATATTATCTTGATAAATTGAATGTTCATCCATCTATCCAAGTAAAGATTAAATAGGTGCATAAGGAATATATAGAGCTACAAAATAAGGTTAGAAATGTTTTTGAGTTTAACCTTGATCATGATGGAATGATAAGGTTCAGGAACCATTTATGTGTTACTTCCATACTATATTTGAAAAATGATTTGTTAGTGTAAGCTCATAGTTCTTCGTTCTATATTCAACTGGGAAGTACGAAGATGTATAGATATTTGAAAGAGTATTTCTGGTGGGATGTCATGAAGATAGATATTGATGAGTTTTTATCTCAGTGCTTGGTATGTCAGAAATTTAATTCTAAAAGGAAAAATTCTAAGGGTATATTACATCCATTAACCATAAGATAGTGGAAATGGGAAAAAATTCCATGTATTTTTTCATTAGACTCCCAAAAATGTCTAAAAGGAATAATGTTATATGGTTTGTAGTCAATTTCCTTACTAAGTCACCATACTTCATCTCTATAAAATAAGACTTCTCTCTAGATCAAATTTTAAAGATATACATTAAGGAAGTCGCAAGGTTGCATGGAGTACTACATTCCATTGTTTCTGATCAAGATATGAGGTTTACCACAAAATTTTGGTGAATTATTAGGTAATCTCTTGATACAAAGTTGAGTTTCAGCACAGTGTATCATCTTTAGATAGATGGTTGGTCTGAGAGAACAATTCAAAACCCTAGAAGATATTTTTAGATCTTGTTATTTGGATGTCAAAGGTGGTTGATATCAACACATTCCTCTAGTTGAGTTTTCTTACAATAATATATTTCATTCAAGAATTCATATGGATCCTTATCAATCCCTTTATGTAAATAAATATAGAGCCTCAACATGCTGGAATTAAGTTGGATAAATAAATCTATTAGAACTTGAGATAGCTGAAGAAATGGAAGATAATGCTAAATCCATTCAATAACACATCAAGGAATCTTAGATTTGGTAGAAAAGTTATACTGATAATCACCAGTGTGATCTAGAATTTGAAGTTGGTGATAAGTTTTTTCTAAGAATTTATCTATGGAGGAATATTATGAGATTTAGGGAGAAAGGGAAACTAATCCCTAGGTATATCGGTCCCTTCGAAATTATTAATCATATCGGGACCATAGATTATCTCTTGGTGCTTCTACTGAACCTCTCTCAAGTCCAAAATGTATTCCATGTATATCACCTGGGGAAGTACATACCTGACCCTTCACATGTATTGAACTCAGAGGTCATACCACTCGAGAAAGATATTTCTTATGAAGAACAATCGGTGGAGATTATGGATTGTAAATAGAAAGTTATATGAGAAAAAACCACTCACCTAGTCAAAATTTTGTGTTGAAACCTCCAATTTTAGGAGGCTACATGGAAACTTTAGGATATGGTGAGGTAGAATTATCCTCATTTGTTTGTATTAGAGTGATAAATTTTGAGAGTAAAATTCATTTTAAGGGGGGTAGAATGTAACAACCCTAGTTTTTATGAATTATTTTTTTGAATAAATTAAGTTTTCTGACATATTATGTTAACTCAACACCAATTTAAGCTTGCATTACACACAACACTAAGTTAGTTTGTGCTACACACAACACTAGGTTAGCTTGTGATATAGAGTTTTAACAAAACTACGATATAATATTAATATTATTATTCAAATGAGACCATTATAACCTAGCCATTAAAATTAGTGTGATGAATAATAATAACTAATTTTAAAATATTATGTATAATAGTTTTATATAAAGAAAACATATTGATAAAAACAATTACTTAATTTTTAGTCAATTCTTTATATGGTTTGAAAATACTATTTTCTCAAAAAAATGATTTTTATTTCTATTTATGGATATTAATAAAATTAATTTTTCAAACTTTTAGAAAATTAATTTGATAACTTAAAATAATCATGTCAAAATTAACTTAGGTTTATTTTTTGTAATTTTTCTAAAAAGTTTTATTTTTTGATGAATAATGAAAAATACAGAATTTTAATTTAAAACTGCCTTTTCGCTTAAATTATATATAATGTTAGATTATATTTTAAATTGGTTTAAAATTAAATTTAGTTCAATTATATATCTTTAAATTCAGTTTAGATCAATTTAATCAATTTTTTATTTAATTTTTATAAAAAAAACATTTCAAACTTCTGAACATTTATCTCTTTGAAAACCCACTTTCTCGTCGCGTCTATGGGATTAATTTTAAATTAACATTTACCAAATCTATGAATGGAATTTGAAAAAATTGATTTCATATTTTTAATCATCATAATTTATATTATCTAATAATTTCAACTTTATTTTTGAACAAAATGAATAGTGAAAATAGTTAAAAGTAATTATCGTGGTTAAGGCGAAAATGGGTTTACCGGGGGCTTAAACTAAAAACATAAGGGTTAAAAATAACCAAAAAATTATAAAAAACCCATTTAATTTCCATATTTATAACTTATATCTTATATTATATACAATTATCTATTATTTAATCCTTTTACATGAAACAAATGTGATTGGAATTCTTTTATTCAAAAGCATTACAAGTGTGTCAATCACCTCACTTATAAAAGGTCACTCATTCTCTTCTTCTATTAACACATTAAAACCTTTTTAGTTAAGAAAATACCTACCAAAATAACTTCTCATATTACCTTATCTCATCCTATAATCCTTATTTTGTACATAAATCCAACCTAGGAAGGCTTTTGGTGCAAACCTAATATGGATACTTGAAGAAGAGGTAACATTCATCAACGAGCATTTTTGTTTTATTTATTCCTCCACATCCTTAAATTATTATTATAAAATGATGATATAATAACCTAATTATATTCCATATAATTAAATTTTTTATTTTAAGTTCATGACCAGAAATCATCTTCACTTCTATCAAATGGGTTATGAAATCATCATCTGTGTGTACGGTGGACTACCACCTCACGAACTAATGTCATTCGTTTTTTCCATTAACACCTCTCAAGGATGGACATAATTATGGATTTATTATTTATAAATGATATTTATGATATTATTATAATTCTGTAATTATTATATCACACATACCTTCATACTCTCCATTTTTTTGGAATATGATAATGTCACCTATGTGTACAGTGGCCCCACGAAGCGATGTGATCATTCACGCTTTACATGGAAGGTAATAAGTACGGTTTTAATGAAAATATCTTATATATATTAAATAAAAATTATTATTTAATGATAATATATCATATACATTTATTTATCTCAATTCTAAAAGAAAATGGAAATGGTGTTCATGCATACGTATGGCCTACCGTCTCCATGAATAGTGTATTTTATTTTTTATCACTAAATTTTATGGATTAATTTAAATACATATATAATGAATATATGTGATATTTATATGATTTTTAACATTATGTATATTATTAAATCGTGATTTAAGTAATAGGACCAAAATAATAAATCAAAACATATATAATAAACAAAGTGGTTATTACCTAAAACATAACTTTAACATGGAATTGTTAATAAACTAGTAATAAAAGGTCATAAGAAAATCATATAAGTTTTGATATATATAAATATTTTTCTTTAATAGATGTATAATAAATGTATATTCATTATATAGTAGTTTTGAACATGTACAATGAAAGTCAAAACTTAAGATAATAGATTTTTGTCTCAATTTTCCTTATTTGAGATGTATGTTATGTTATGCACCGATATTCTTTCACGAACTGTATATGTAACAACCCAAAATTTTATCAATGTAAATTACCTTCTTATAATTATTTCGTATATTATAAAACATATACACCACATATTAAACCAAATAAAAACATTATTTTCATAAATTAATAATGAAATAAGTGGTATTTATAGAAATTAAGAAACCTATACCAATGGAATAGTAACTTGACTGTTGGAATGGTAATGTGACCATTAGGAATAGTAAAATGGCCAATATAATAGTAAATTCACCTATGAAAATATAAATAAAATTTATGTATTCTATGAATTAAAATATAATATATTTATATCATTAAATAAGTAGATAGATGTTTTAAAAATGTTAAATTAAGTATTCATATTTTTGTGAAACAAAAATGTTTATCTACAATTTTATAATTAATATAATTATTTAAAATAAAATTTATTTTCAAAAAATATATTAATAAATTAATATTTTTTTTCTTGTTATTATAAAATAATTTTATGATACCTAAATTTATTTTCCAAATTGTCATAAAATCAGTTATAATTTTTAAATCAGTATTTTTCGAATATATAATGATTTTAATTAAAAAATAAATTTCTTATACATATAAACTTATTTTCATAAAATGGAGACCATTTTTAAAATATGTGCATCGAAAAATGGATAGGGTGAATTTTTGGGATTTCTCTAAAATAGTTGAATTTTTTGTGAATAGTGAAATATGGTAATTTATGGTATTTAACATTATAAGTAAATAAATTAATTTTTTATTCATGTTTGAGTCATATATGATGTAAGTGTCCATTATCTCAAACTTATATTCTCTATTTACCATACTTAGTCACAATAATGAACACTATTGATAGTCTTGAGCCAAAATAATAAACTAATGAATAAAATAATCAAAAACACCTCTCTCCTCCCACTATAAATACCACCCCTCACCACCACTTCTCCTAATACCTTATAAGAATTGGAGATTTATTATATTATTTCAAATTCATATACCAAACAGATTCCCCATATTATGGTCTTGTTTGTCTCACCAAAATACCATTTCCCAAGTGTCGTGAGGAGGATCTCAAGGAGACGACACTCAAGAGGTAAAACCCTCCCTCTTTCTATTTTAATTTCCTTTATTTTATTATCCTCCCCTAACCTACCTTATCCAGAGTAAAATGATAACTCCATTATAATACATATAATTTTATTTTATTTTTTTAATCTAATATCCATCATCTAATCTCTTTTCTTTTTTATCTTAAAAATGAAAACATTGTCTGTGATGTTTCGATTCAACCCCTTCATGGATAACGATTTTTCATTTTCTATTACCGCCTTCAAGGCTAGTCATAAAACCATTTTATGGTTAAACTAGATTATTATATGATCATTAAAAAAAATTTATGTTCTAGAGCTAATATATATACATAATATTAAGTAATAAAACAAAATTAGTTTGTGATAATCGAAAATTAACCAAAATAAACTAATGTTCATCATTAAGATTTTATCTAATGAATCAATATCATATAAAAAACAAAATTATATATGGGAAAATTTAAAATCTTTTAGGTGAATAAATATCATATAATTCCACTTCTAGAGTTTTTCTTCCATTTTATAAAGAACTCAAATAATTAAACTCAAGGGAACCAATCATAAAATCATGAAACAAATGCTCCCAGAGTGATGAGATTGAATCTTATAACTCATCAAAAATTACATAAATGAACTTAATAAAATTATAATAAATAATGGGTCTAATTTTATTATCCAGTATATTAAGTACAAGTTCATAATAGTTTCAGGCATAAGGTAGGGGATTCTCTCCAAACCTCCATTTTTCCTTCAGGTTGCGTTTTCTCTATATTTAACCCAATATAATTATTAATTATTATTATTTTATAATCATCATAAATTTTGTTTGTGTGATCCAAAAATATTTACCTAGCTTAATTATTATTTATTTTATAGGTAGATACATTTTTTATAAGGTCTCATTTTCAATTCCTCCCAATAAGCAAGCCCGATTAAAGAGAACTTCCAAATTTCTTACCCATTTTCAAGTAAACTCCATAATCTATTTTAATCCACAAATATTTTTATAAAATAACTATTTTTATCAAGGTATATTATTAATTTCCATTATTAATTTCCATGTATGATTTAAATCCATTCTTTCATAGACACCTTTATGATACGCCCATTTTTTATGCCTTATGACACGATTGTGATACCTATTTCATTCCATGGGTAACCCTTATGTTTATTCCATATGTTTGATTCTTCATGTAGAACACATATACGTGAACATGTAATTATGGGTGTACCCATATACCACTCCAATTCATTTGGTAATGTTTAGTCTCATGAGACATCATGTTGGGATAGAGAGTAAACCTAATTCCTTTATGGGACTTTATCCACCATGTGATAGAGTCTTGGAAGTTACCCTTGAATCGTGTTTGTGTCATGTTGTATGTTTCTTCCCCATTATTATTGTCATTATTACATGATCCCTTATTCTATGTGTTATGATTCTATATGTTTATTCATGTTCCATGACTTTTTATGTCATAATGTTATTCCTTCTAACCCATGTGTTATGCTTCATTTCTATGTTTGTTCCCTTACTAGGATTTTTAGCTCATCCCTTTTGTCTATTTATTCCCCATGTTATCCTATAAAAATGTAAGATATCAAAATAATTTAGGATCTTATTATGGATGATTAATATAAAAAAAAATTATTCTATTTCCTTTTTTTCAATTTTATATACCTAATATTCTAAAGACACTAGAATTTATGATCCTTGGTTTGTATTTAATGGTTAATTATGCTTAAAATAATGTAATAATATATATAAAAGGCTATGGAATCTATAGTTTGTATCATAGGATGGTCTAGTTATTTTAGGTGATTAATATTATAAAACTTTAGTAATAACCCTAGGGATAATTCTATCACCATGGATAACTTAGATTGAAACATAGGGAACCACATGTTAGGATAGACTTTTAATTAGAATTTTTATCCTTATATGTTAAAATTTTCCTTTTTATATTATTATTAGATAAGTATTCAATCCCCCATAATTTTTCTTTCTTTTTCAGAGTCAATAGAAGGAAATATGAGATCATGTGATAACAATCGATATGATAGGAAATGTGGTGATTTCCCTAATGAAATTCCAAATCTAATGGGAATAGGCTCTCAAAAAAATCATGATAGTACTAGCACAACCGGATCAAGTTATGAATAATAACTTAAAAAATGTGTAATTCCCTCCTTATCCTAAGAAATATAATGTTGTGGTCGAATCCTTTATGTGAAAAAGGCCTCCCATATTTAGTTAATCTTCTAATCCCATCATCACAGAACAATGGATTAACTCTATTTAGAATATATTCACTATCCTTCAACACTAAAAAGTAGATAAATTCATATTGGAAGTCTATTGTTTTGAGGGGGAAGATGATTAGTGGTGGAAACTAATCAAAAACACAAAGTCCAAGGAATAAATTGATTCCATGGACTATGATTCATTCAAGAAAATAGTTTTCGGTAAATATTTTCCCCAAACTCTCCATCTTAAGATAGAAAGAGATTTTCTCATACTGAAGAAAAAGGAATATGATTCTATCTAAGTGTATGAGGAAAAAATTACAAGGCATGCATGATATGCCTTATAATTTTTCATGAACATCGAAAGTAAAGTAGATCACTTCTTTAGTGCACTAAAGCCGATTCTACAAAAAGACTTAGCAATTCAATACATTTACATTCTATGAAAAGATTGTTTATTGTGCCTATAAGGTTGAAATGAAGATCAAAGACTCTCAGTGGTATCATGGGTCCAGAGATAAAAAGTGGAAAATGAAGTTTAATATGGGAGGATCAACAGATAAATCCCATGATGGAAAGAAAACCCAACCTCCCACATGTCAAAATTGTGGGAAGAAGAATCTTGGAAACTACCTAAGGGGAACCAATAGATGCTTCAAATGTGGAAGAGAGGGGCATCTGGATAATAATTGCTGAAGGGATATAAATAATCTCACAAATGTGAAGAAATTAAGGAAGGTTCAGATCAACACACAATCTATAGTGTAGTGTTTCAACTATAAAGAACATGAGAATTATGCAATACATTTCCCTAAGCCAAGGGTTGTTGGAGGTAATAAATAACAACAACCTCCAAGTAAATAAGAAAGAACATATTCTATCACTACTACTGTGGTGGAACCGAAAATTATGTGGTTATAGGTATGTTTGTTATTCATTCAATAAGAGAGAATATACTATTTTATTCTGGTTCTACATATTCGTTCATATCTTTCAATTTTAGTAGAACTATTCAAACACCACCTCAAAATATAGAGTTTAAGTTATCTTTGAGAACAAAAAAGGGGAAATTATTATATCTAAAGTATATAACTCCTCCCCAGTTAATGTTTGTATACTGAACCTCTCATAAAATATTTTCTTACTTACTTTGGTGGATTTTGAAACTATTTTGGGCATGGATTGGCTATCTTTATACAAATCCAACATCAACTATCAGGAAAGGTAGATCACTCTTCACATCCCAAGGCATCCTCCAATTCTATATAAGTGTAAGGATAAGGATGAATCTCATTCTAAACCATCATCTCAAGTGTGTATATTATTTCCTTATGAGAAAGAATATATAGCTCAAATGATTGAGATAAAGGATAGAATCATGCTCAAAGATATTCTCATTGTGAAGGACTACACTAATGTGTTCCCAATGAATTTCATGGTCTTCCTCCTGACCGATAGGTTGAGTTCTCAATTGAACTTATTCCTGGATCTCTACCTATATAAAAGACACCTTATAGAAAGGCCACAATTGAGTTAGAGGAACTAAGAAGTAGTTTCAAGAGAATATGGACAAGGGTTTTATATTCTTGAGTGCTTCACCATGGGGTGTACACGTCATATTCATCAAGAACAAGGACGAATCGATGTGACTATACATTGATTGTCATGATCTCATCAAAATCATGATAAAGAACAAGTATCCCCTTCCACTAATAGATGACTTGTTCGATCAACTACGAAGTGCCAATTATTTATCTAAGGTGTACCTTCAGTTAGGATGTCGCCAATTAAAGTTGAAGAAGGAAGATATTCCCAAGAATGCCTTTTTAACAAGGTATGGACACTATAGGTTCATAGTTATTCCCTTTGGACTCACTAATCATCCATAAATTTTCATGGACTTAATGAATAGAGTCTTTATAGATTACCTTGAAAATTTTGTGGTAGTCTTCATCAATGATATTCTAATATACTCTAAAATCAAGGAGAAGTATGAGGAGCATTTGAATACTATGCTAAAGACTTTGAGAAGGGAGAAAATTTATGAAAATTATATAAAATGTGAGTTATATATGGAGAAAGTATCATTCTTGGGGAATGTTATCACCAGTAAAGAAATATATGTGGACCCTTCTATGATAAAGCTAATAGAGGAGTGGCCTAGGACAACATCTGTAATAGAGATCCATAGTTTCCTTGGTTTAGGTGGGTATTATTGATGATTTTTTAATAACTTCTCATGATTTTCAAACCCATTAACCAATATGACTCAAAAGGGATTAAAGTTTGTCTAGACTAATGAATGTGAATACTATATCAAATAGTTGAAAAAGAGACTTATCAGTGCAACAGTACTCACACTTTCAACAAGTGGGGAACTCTTTATAGTATACAGTGATTCTTAAAAGAAGTGATTAGGTTTTTTGATGATGAAAATGATAAATTAATAGACTACACCTCAAGGTATTTGAAAATTCATGATCAAAACTATCCCACACATGATCTTGAGTTGGCAGTTGTGATCTTCGCATTAAAAATCTGGAAGAATTTTCTCTATGGGGAGAAGTGTGAGATATATAATGATCATAAGATCCTAAAATATATATTTACACAGAATGAGCTTAATATGTATGGGTGAATATGGTTAGATCTCATCAAGGATTATTACTTCTCAATCCACCAACATATTGGTAAGGAAAATAAAGTGGAAGATGCTCTAATTGGAAAGAATCCTATAACATTATCAATGATGAGAATTGAGAAGGACCTAATATTCTCATAATTTCAAAGGATAGACATGGAAATCCTTAAGGAAGGAACATAATCAATACTTTCTCAAATTATTGATCAATCATCCCTCATAGATAAAATAAAGGATGCTTAAAGAAATAATGTGGAAATTTAGAAAAATGTAGAACCTATCAGAAATGGGAAATCCTTAGAGTTAAAAATTGATGAGGAAGGAGTTTTTAGATTTAGGTTAATGTTATGTATACCATCCAATCCAAAGATAAAGAAATATATTTTGAATGACACATATAGATCAACCTTCTATATTCACCCAGGGAGCACAAAGATGTATCTAGATCTCTGAGAGCACTATTGGTGGGACAATATGGATAAAGAGATCATTGAATATACATCAAAGTGCCTGGTATGTTAGAAAGTGAAGGATGAAAGGAAAAAATATAAGGGATTATGCAACCATTACCCATACCAACATGGAAATGGGAAAAAATCACATGGATTTTCTCACTTGAGCTCTAACTAAATCTATAGGAAACAATGCTATATGGGTTGTTTTGTATCATCTTAAAACGATAGTTCAATTTATCATAATTTGAGAGTAATTCTCACTTGACCAAATTTCATGGATATATTGTTGAAATAGTGGGTGCCCTAGAATCAACTATTCAGTGCTTTTTATTACCATATCGTGTATAAATTTTTCTATAAATGATGACATCTTACCATAATAGTGTATAATTTTCTGCATCCAATATTGAAATGGTAATTTCCAAAGATTATTTGTTGTATCGAAAGGTTATAGTAGTTACCATGATATAATGATAACCTCCAGATACTATGACATTAATCTTAAATATATGTTTTATGGTCTAGATACATATTACTGATTGGACATAGTAGATGTCTGACTATCAGGTGATGGGGGCTCATAAGCATTGAGACTTCTTCTCTTGAAATTCACACTTGGTGATCTCTAGTAGTGAGATCATGAGGACTGACCCACCAATAGGAACACCACATGTTTCGGGTGTTATTGGATTTTCCAATATACGACCATGTGTAGTGGTCTCTAGACTTGAGATAATTACCAATGTATGTCATTTGATTGCATACTTTGATGCAAGATGAAAACCATGGCAATGAAGTCGTGGTGACATAGTTTGTGTTGGGTGCATCATTGGTGGAATGGCATTGGTTGAATAGTCAAGAAAGGATTTGTCACTTCCAGGTCATGGAAGTAATATCTCTCAGGACATGTTGATGTGGATGGTAGTACCTTTATAAGACCATGTCCATTGTAGTCAAGGGTAAATTTGTCCAATTAAATCAACAAACTATAAAGCAAGAAAAGGGTGATGACACATGAGTACATCCTACTTTATGAGATATTACTGATAAAGAGATTATATTACACATTGTGTATTCATAGGTTCGTTGTCACTGCTGTGAAAATCCTTATCTCTTCAGGGGCCATGATGGGTTGCTAGATCCCACTCTTGGTCTGTGAATACTATTCACTTTTGTTGATATAAGAGCCTAGAGGGTCACACACAATAGCGTATTTAATAATCTTTCCTATTCAGTTGAATAGAATTTTTGGACATGGTGGGCCCCACCAAAGAGGTCCGAGATTTGTTAAAGTTTAAATGATCACCAATGTAATAAATAAATTCATATTATTTGAGTTTAGAATAATGAGTATTGAATTTACTTATTAAATGTATGTACGAGTTTTATTAAATACATGAAAAAATATTAATTTATGAATATTAAATATATTCAAGGTTCAATTAATATTTATGGGAATGACGAGTCGAGTTAATGACTCAATTATTATCATGTAATATATTTTAATATATTACAATTAAATGATAATAATAATTATGACTCAGTTTAGTAGTCATAAAATGTCGTTGATAGTGCGTTAAGTATTCGGGGCTGGCGAGGCGATACCGGGTATTTTAATTAACCAATATACATAGAAGAGGAAGGGATTTTCCAAGCACTATTCATGGAACTTCTCTCTCTTCTCCTCTCTCCCATGATCTAGAGAGATATGCTCTGGATCCAAGGAGCTCAGATGGAGCTCTCTCTTGAGCATCGCTAGCGAAGCGATGCAGTGATTGTTGGAGAGTCGAAGGTGTCATCGCAATTCCTCACTAGTACCTGGATTACAACGAAAGGTGATTCTGAAAATTTCTTGAAGTGTGTGTGGACGATATAGAGGAGTTTGATGTCGGATTATTTGAGAAGTGATCGCCAATGACGAGTAGACATCGTGCGCAGATTTTTAATTAAACCAGGTACTTTACTGTTTATTTTTGTGCTTAAAATCCTTCACGCGTAGTCCTCGGCTAAGATCGGGTTGTTGTTTACCGACGTCGAAAAGTTTGCATCGACCATCGATGGAAAATTTTAAAAACCCACCTGTTTGGGGATTCCACTGCACGCCTGGTTCCAATAAGTGGTATCAAAGGGACGCGTATCTATTTTAAGACAAAATAATTAAATTTTCATTAAAATATGAAGATGGCATCGTTACGGTCCCAACGCCATAGGCCACATTGGAATCCAATATCGGATGACCCATCTGCGGTCATCTGAAGTTTAAAATTAGAATTAAACTAGTTGTTTTATGATCACCAGGTGGACATCCGATTACCGTAATAGTGTTTTCCAGTGAACCTTAATGATTATTATTATTATAAAAAATTAATTATAATAATAATAGTTTAATTATAATAATAATTTTATTATTATAAAATTATATTATAATAATATTTTATTATTATAATTTTTTTATTCTTTCAAGTCTAAATATAGACTTAAGAAAGAAAATAAAAAAAAAATTGGGATGGGTGTAAGACCTGGAAAGCACATCTTGAATTTTTTTTTAAAAAAAAGGGGGTGAAAATACTTTTCAAGTCTAGATTGACATTAAAAAAAGAGGGAGGAGAAACTCTTTTTTTATTTTTTCAAAAGGAAAAAAATGAGGGACGACGACCTGCATGTGCAAATCATGAAAAAAAATAGATTGTTTGGGGGGCTGAGAGGCCCCCCATCTCCCATGAATGGCGGTCCAAAGGGCCACCTCCTCTACTTCCCAAGGAGCAGCCAACACCCCAGGATCCAAAGCCGATCAGCCCCCCTCCTTGGTTCATATCACTACAGATCCTTTTGTGCACCCTGGAGACTCGTGGAATAGGAACCCAAGTGCAGGAAGCCTCCCCCTTCCTGCAGTAGGCGCTGTGCCACCACAGACCACCAGCCTCTACACCCCATCAAGCATGTCCGACCCTCTGCCTTGGCCGACTCCTCCCAGCAATGAAATTCAGTCACCTCTCCTCTAAACCAAGCAAATGCAGCGGTGTCCTCCTCCGAGCCCGCAAGCATCCATGCACTGTAAAGCCGCCCGGACCGCCTCTTATCCTAGATGCCTGGTCTACCTCCCACAGCAGGCGCTGTCGCCGCCTCCTATGACTAGAAGGAACCTCGACCGGACTCCCACCAACGGCGTACTACCTCCTCCCATGGCTGACTAGGCTTCCACCCACCGGGCCAGCCTTCTCCAGCACAGTCGTGCCTCAAGCAGCAGTATCGTCTTCCTATCGCACCTCCCATCTATCAGGCTGCCTATCCCTCTCCCAGACAGTTGCACCGGTGCCCCGCGATGCCCCTACAGACCCCTCTGGGCTTCCTCCCTCCATCGGTGTCCTCCCACTTCACCCACCCTTCGCAGCGGCAGAACCGGCACGACACCCTGATGTAACTTCAATCTCCTGCGGGTCTGTGCACAACCCTTGATGCATGTCCGAAGCTGTGACATCTTGGTTCAGTCCAGCGCACCAGCAGGTAGCAAACCCCAGATGCTGCTCAGTCCTCCTAGTGGGCAGGTAACATGAATTGTCCCGAAACAAACTTGGGTGGGTCTTCCCAGCCCAAAACGGGCTTAGGCGGACTCACCCATCCCAAATCACCCCAGACAGGGTCGGTAGAGCCCAAATTGGGCCTTAGCGGGTTCACCCCAACCTGTAAAGCCCCTTCTTAGGATTTAAGGGGCTCGGGTAATTTTAATTCAATCAAAAATTAATTAAAAAAATTAATTTAATTACAGTTGATAATTAAATTAATTAGATATTCATTTTTGGTTTTTGTGGTGTAATTAATTTAATTGGGAGATTAATTAAATTAATTAAATAATTTAATTTTAGTTTTAAAATTAAATTAATAAATTGGGACCGAACGACGTAAATATTGAATTAAAAATAAGAGTGAAATTTTTAATTCAATAAAATGCCCTAAAATATTATTTTAATTCATGTTTAATTTTATTCTACATTTATTTTATGTACACGAGTTAATGCGTAAATTGATCATGAGCTGAAGACCGACCGATGAATGTCTAGTGCCTTTTATTTAATTTATTTATTTAATTATTGTTTTTCAATTTGTAATAATTATTTTAATTAAATAAAATACGATTTATGTGTCATCTTAAGTGATGTTATATGTATAAGGGCCTACACGCCCATTTTCATATTTATAATTTTATACCCCGAGATCCCCTCACTTGCGCGCGAGTACTGTTGTATAATGAAGAGACAAGGTATGATGCACTTCTTTCCAAGTGACGGTGATGCACCAGACAGGAGTTGGATACCATGGATGAGAAGAAATTTTTTTTCAAGTTGCAAGCCACACAACTAAAGGTACTTACCCCTAGGGTTTTGGTTGGTCTGTTATTCACTCAAAGGATCAACCATTAGAATCAGATCATGATCAGGTTTTTCATTTTGTTTCTGCATGGTTTATTATTTTGTGAATGTGTAGTTAGAACGCGGTCACATGGAATAATAATAAACAAGAATTCAAGATAAAATAAACATTTGATGCGAGGAAATTTATATTTCTTGCACGATCAGTTGTGAGTGAGATCACATAGTATGTGCTTATAAAAATAGAAAATGATTTCTTTCATCTCACTAAAAATAATAAAACCCTCAAAGATATATTAAGTCATAACAGCCTTCCGTCATTCAAATTTGGACAAAACTAGCTGTTTGAGGTGTCGGTCATGCCACAACTGAGGGTGTATCTTACTACCGAGGAGTCCTTATAAGAATAATGGGTTGACTTAACTAAAATTGCAGCAAATAAATAGCCATATCTAGCTTGTTTTAATTTTAGAGGCAAGTGTTAATTAAATCAAAGTTCTGGTTTTAAGAAGCTTGGAATTCACTCAACAGATCAAGGAGTCACAAGTCAAAGTGGTCATCCAGCCAAAAGCCCACCTAGAACCCTCCAAGTAGTGACATAGCCATAGCTTGTAGACTATGAGGGGTGGTTCTAGAGTCTTTTCCACTAGAATAGTCTAATTAAAGAGTATTCTAATTCTAACACAGAGGGTTCCTAGAATCTAATAAAATAGTGGTAAACATTAAATGGTTTAAATAATTAATCAAAATGTATAAACTGGTAATCCAGATAAAAGGCACTAATATGATAAAATTAATTTTTATAGAAAATGGAAAGATATACAACAAGTTTAAAAAAAATCAATATAATATTGGACAAAATAAATGTCCACACTGACATGAGTATCCATGAATTGTACAGGCATGTGCGCATAGTACTGTGATATAGGAAAATCATGGTTCCAGTGTCCCCAACACTGTTAAACTGCCTCAAGAAGCGAGGGTGAAATTTCTTACAGGAGACTAATGTACAAAGTATATGATAATTATATCATTATGCTTCTATCAATGTCTAGTGTCAGTTGCAGTCGCTACACCAGGACATGGATGATATAACATGAAGTCTTATCTCCTAAATGTTTGCAAGGATAAAGTGAAGCAATGATATAAATAAGGCAATGTTACACCGACATGTGTAAATTGAAAGATTTATCATGATCTTTAAATGGATCCATTTCTCATATCATTTTCACCACTTTACTCAAGTCTCATTTTAAGTTACAAAATGAACAAGTATTGAGTAAACGCTTCATTACCTATCCAAGTAAGGTTCGCCAAGATAATAAGAATAAAGGATAGTTAAGTTTTAATTATTATAAAGAATAAATTGAAAGACAATGTGGAAAGGTCAAAGGAATTTAATTCCAATGGCACATTCACGACATCCTTCAATTAATGAGGTATTATCAAAGGTTATTTTCATTTCATATTATAAAATAAAACTATGGATGTTTAAAAAAAATAACCTGATTTAAAGGATAAAGTTACTGATTCTACATTAGGAATATTCATCAATTTAATGTTTCATTTTACTACTTGGGTATTTAATACTATAGTATTTTTACATATCTGTATTTAAATACAGTTACCAAGTAAGTATAGAAACCTTACTAGAAGTCAAGTGTATTCTCCAAGTGGCTGTGAAAGGGTGATACCTAGGCTAGTGCTGAGAAGTACACGACTTCTTTAATTGCCAAGTGAAAGATTCATATTGAACTATTTTTTAGTATAACCACAAACATTAATCTCATGTGTCCTTAAAGGCAAGGAGACATTCTTTTAGATTAAGGAGTGAATGTTTTTTTGGTAAACTCAATCACTAGTTCAATAATACACGAATCATAGGCAATTAGTGATGAATATAAATGTAAGACTTATACCCAATTGTGAAAAGATAATTCTTTAACATGTAATACTAAAATTGGACGTCATGAATATACCAAGTAAGGTATTTAGGCTCAGCACAGCTAAATAATTTTGGTATTATCAATGTCTTTATTTTAGACAAAGGAGCCTTTAGAAATAAAGGTATGTCACAAAGCTTTTGGAAATAGTTCAACAAGTAAGCGTGGACTATTCCAAGTATAATCTAGAGGTATTTATACTTCATAATATTCATTTAAGTAATTAAGGAATAACAAATTGAAGTATATGCATGGTCAAGAGATATGAGTTGCTTCGGTTTCGGATACCAAAGAATATCTCGACTAAGCATTCATCAATCATGATAATATAGCATGGAGTAATTCATAAACGCACATTACCTTATCAACATCACTAAATTGATGTTAATGGGGAGTATTAATGATGAATTCTTACATATAAACATTGATCAACAAACATGTAGTGTGGAGCAATTCCTAAACGCATATGTTATACATAAAAATTTTGATGTAAGTAGTATCAATGTTACAACTTGTAAAAACTTCCATTATATTTCATGACGTGATCTACAAATAATGGCGATATCCCACAAACTTATGCCAAATATAATGAAAAATGTATACTATATGAGTCATAGTATGATGTAAATCCATTATGTCATAGGAAAATGTGTTTGGATGAAAATAGTTTGTTCGGATACAAACAAACTTACATCAAGATAAACACATTGTGCATCTAAGGTACTTATCCTAATGATTTTTTATAATATTACATAAATCCTTAAGATAGAAAAGTTTTACTCAAGTGATGGACTATATATCTATATAAGTATTTACATCTCTATTAGAGATAGTGGGAGCTATATTGACTTGTATTTAGTCAATGCTCGATATGCACAAATAGTTGGTATAGGAACTAGTTCCATAAGCACATGTGAAACAGAGTATGTTCTAGAGACACATACTACTTAGGAAGTATAAAACCATGGTGATGATTTTTACATTCACTGTGGTCGGTGATCTATTATTCAATGTGAATAGTATTTCCTACAAGTAATCAGTGTATGGAAATTAGCTAAAATTGATAAGACCAACTAAAATTCAATTAATGGATTTCATGTATCAAAGTGAAAAGGGGCTTATTTTTTTTGAATACTATGGTGGTTATTCAATACAGTTGATACATGGGTGGTACGAGCACAGTACCAATAAGGCTCGATTGGTTTAACCAAGTCATTATGCCTAAATATGTTAGAATTTTACTTGTCATAGCTAATATCTATGATCAAATTATTTGCATTGGATGTCATGACCACCAATCATGGATGGTGTCTATACGACGCAACCATAAATGTATGGTCATGTCACAGAATGATAATAAAGGTTTCAAATTACTAAAATTTGGTTTAGGATTAAAGTAGGCGACATGATCATAGAAAATAAATTGGTAAAAAATGTTTTCCATGTTTCTACTAAAGGTTGTTGGGAGCTCAAATGTTTTCCAAGAACAAATATTTTCATCAACATATGGAAAATATACATAGGTATTATAGTTAGTTAAGTCCAAAATGAAATTTATTCTCTAGTGATTGACTTAAAGTAGCAACCTCAGTTCTAGGGAACAGGATCTACTAAGGTAGATCTATAGGTTTCTTGGTCTTAGTCAATCATAAATATAGTGACATTGTATTGAAAAATACAAGTTGGAACAAATTAAGAGATGAATTGTTGCCTATGTCACAGGGCATAATCTCTCTATGCTGACTTATTCGTGACATGGGAAGAGATAAATGTGGTGAGTAACAATCCATACATTGAAGTGATAGATCAATCACGTATTCCATTATATGTATAAGAATTGATATTGCCAGGATATGCTCTATAATAGGTAAATATCAGTTGTATCTAGGAGCATTGTATGGGATGCAGTCAAAACTATCCAATTGTACTTCTAAGTACAAAAGATATGTACCTGGTAAGTGGAGAAGAAAGGATACTAGTTTTAGGGGATACAAACTAATCTTCCATAGATCAATGTAATATACTATCACAGATAGGCTAATGATGATGAGCGAGTCAAGCTCATATCAGCCATTGGTAGCCATACCTACAAATAACGAGTATGTTGTAGCTTCTAAGGAAGCTAAGAAGTAGTTAAATGCAACAATTTTTTCTAGTTCTTAGAATCGCACCTGGTAAGAAAAGTATTATCATAATGTAAATTATGATATTCTTACTATCCAAGATGTCATGTTATGATAGTGGAAAAGTGAGATATACTTGGGATACAGTCTCTTGAGAAGTTATACTCAATGAGATAAAGTCTAAATAATATAATTGCCATGCGGCGGAACCATGGTAGGCCCAGTAGTTAAATCCATTACTCAGAAGAAACATTATATTCATCATGTGAGTAGCTAACAATTTTGGTTAGAAAGTTGGCTCTAGTTCAAGCGGGAGTGTTGAAATAGTGGGTTCCCTAGACCCAACTATTCAATTCTTTTGATTACCATATCTTGTATACAGTTTTCTATACATGATGAAATCTTACCATAACAGTGTAGACTTTTCTACATCCACTATTGAAATGGTAATTTCCAAAGATTTTTTATCGTATCAAAAGGTTATATCAGTTCCCAAACTATAATGAGAACCTCCAAATACTATGATATTAATCTTAAATATATTTTCTATAGTCTAGATACATCTTACTAATTGGATACAGCAGATGTTTGACTATCAGGTGTTGGGGGCTCATAAGCATTGAGACTTTTTTTCATGAAGTTCGCACTTGGTGATCTCTAGTAGTGAGATCATGAGGAATGACCCACCAATAGAAACACCACATGTTTTAGGTGTAATTGGATGTTCCTATGTACGATCATGTGTAATGGTCTCCTGAATTCAGATCATTACCAATGTATTTCATTTTATTATGTACTTTAATGTAAGAGGAAAATCATTGCAATGAAGTCATGGTGAGGTAGTTTGTGTTGGGTGCATCATTGGTGGAATTGGCATTGGTTGAATGGTCAAGAAAGGATTTTTCACTTCCGGGTCATGGAAGTAATATATCTCGGGCCATGTTGATATGGATGAAAGTACCTTTATAATACCATGGGCATGGCAGTCAAGGGTAAATCTGTCTAGTTAAATCAACAAACAATAAAGCAAGAAAAGGGAGATGACACATGAGTGTGTCCTACTTTATGAGATATTACTAACAAAGATAATATATTAGATAGTGCGTGTTCTTAGGTTAGTTGTCGCTGCTGTGACAATCCTTATCTCTTCAAGAGTCATGATGAGTTTCTAGATCCCGCTCTTGGTCTATGAATACTATTCACTGCTCTCAAGATAAGGTCCTAGAAGGTCACACACAATAGCATATTCAAGAATCTGTCATATTCAGTTGAATATGATTTTTGGACATGGTGGGCCCCACCACAGGGGTCTAAGATTTGTCCAAGGTTAAATGATCACCAATGCAATAAATAAATTCAAATTATTTGAGTTTATAATAATAAGTATTGAATTTATTTATTAAATGTATTTATGAGTTTTAGTAAATACATTAAAAAGTATTAATTGATGAATATTAAATATATTCAAGGTTCAATTAATATTTATGGGAATGAAGAGTCGAGTTAATGACTCAATTATTATCATGTAATATATTTTAATATATTACAAATAAATGATAATAATAATTATGACTCAGTTTAGTAGTCATAAAATGTTGTTGATAGTGAGTTAAGTATTCGAGGTCGGTGAGGCGATACTGGGTATTTTAAATAACCACTATAAATAGAAAAGGAGGGGCTTTTCCGAATCACTATTCATGAAAATTCTCTCTCCTCTCCTCTCTCCTGTAATCTAGAGAGAGATTCTCTGGATCCAAGGATCTCGGATGGAGCTCTCTCTCGGGCATCGCTAGCGAAGTGATGCGGTGATCGTTGGAGCGTTGAAGGTGTCATCGCAATTTCGCACTAGCACCCGAATTACAATGAACAGTGCTCCCACAGATTTCTTGAAGTGCATGTGAATGATCTAGAGGAGTTCGATGTCAGATTCTTCGAGCAGTGGTCGCCAACGATGAGCATACATCGTGCGAATATTTTGAATTAAACTAGGTACTTTATAGTTTATTTTTGTGCTTAAAATCCTTCACACATGCTCCTCGGCTAAGATCGGGCTGCTGATTAGCAATGTCGATAAGTTTACATATATATTTGGTGGAAAATTTTAAAAATCCATCTGTTTGGGGCTTCCTCTGCACGCCCGGTTCCAATATATACATCAAAGAAGTGGTGAGCCTACATAGATTACCACTATCAATTTTATCTAATCGAAATATGATATTTAACTCTAAGTTTTGGGAAAGTCTCCAACATGATCTAAAAACTAAGCTGAACATTAGTACAGTCTATCATCCTCAAACTTATGTTCAATCTAAGTAGACTATTCATCCACTAGATGACATGTTGAGATCATGTTCTATGGACTTTGAAGGAGGATGAGACCAACATCTAACTCTGGTTGAGTTCTCATACAACAATATTTTCCACTCAAGCATAAAAATGGTTCCATATGAAGCCTTTTATGGGAAAAGATGCAGAACACCAGCATGTTGGGATGAAGTTGGTAAACAGAAGCTACTGGTACCTAAAATAGTCGAAGAAATGATAGAAAAGGTGAAAACCATTCAGTAGAAATTTTGGACTACCCAAAGTCAACAGAAGATCTATGTTGAAAATAATCGATAGGACCTAGATTTTGAGGTTGGATACATGGTATTCCTCGACATATCTTCTTGTAATAGGATCATGAGATTTTAGAAGAAAGGAAATATGAGTCTTAGGTACATCGTAACCTTTAAGGTTCTTGATCATATCGGAGTTGTGGCCTATTGGATAGCACTTCCACCTACCATGTCTCAAGTACACGATGTATTCCATGTATCCCTATTGAGAAATTATATACTAGATCCTTCACATGTACTGAATTTGGAGGTGGTGCAACTATAGAATGACCTCTCATATGAATAGCAGCCAATGAAGATCTTGGAGCATAGAGATAAATTTCTAGGAAACAAGAATACTCACCTAGAAAAAGTAATATGTAAGTACCATAAGTATGAACAGGATACATGGTAATTAAAGGAATAAATAAAGGATAAGTACCCTCGCCTATTTTCACCTTAGTTTGTAAAACGAAATTTCAAGGGAAAAATTTCATAAGGGTGAAAGAATGTAACAACCCAGAATTTTATCAATGGAAATTCCCTTCTTATAATTATGTCATATAGTATAAAACATATACATCACATATAAAACCTAATAAAAGCATTATTTTCATAAATTAAGAATTAAATAAGTGGTATTTATAGAAATTAATGAACCTATACCAATATAATAGTAACTTGACCGTTGGAATAGTAATATGAACATTAGGAATAGTAAACCGGCCAATAGAATAGTAACCTCACCTATAAAAGTATAAATAAAATTTATGTATCTAATGAATTAAAATATAATATATTTATATCATTGAATAATTAATTAAATGTTTTAAAATTTTCAAATTAAGTATTGGTATTTTTATGAAATGTAAATATTTGTTTACAATTTTATAATTAATATAATTATTTAAAAAATCATAAAATAGATTTATAAATTAATGTTGGTCGGAGTGGACACTCAAGAGGGGGGTGAATTGTGTTCCAATTAAAATTTATATTAAAAATATTTCTCTTAAAATCCACAAACTTAAAAACTAAGTTAAACTGTAGTGAATTTATACAAATTGTAAATGGTCAATTAGTTTCTCAAAGATTGATTAGGTCTCAATTAATTTAATCAGAAGATTAAATTAGATTTTCAAACTAACTTAATGGTTTATAATAAGTACAAACACTTGCTAGATTAACTATAAAAGTAACTTTAAAACAAATTGTATTTCAAAGTAATTAGCAGCGGAATAGAAAATATATATAATATACTTTAGATTTAAACTAAGATTCACAGGAGATATAACCAAGAGGTTCAGTCTCAAGTTGAGACTTAGTCCTCTCAAACAATTTATATAAATTTAATCCACACCCTGGATCGGGGTAAAAACATTACAGAGACTGTCCAGGTACTAAGACCTTTACCACAGTTCTTCATGGGAAAACAAAACAACAGCACACAGGCTGTCCAGGTCTTACTTGACCTCTTCCACAATTCACAGTGGGATATAGTAATGTGTAAGAAGTTTGGAGTGAGGATTTAGTATCCTCCAGTTCAGTCCAGGAGTCAGTGTGTAAATACAACACACACTACTCGAAAAGTAAATGAATGAAATACAGTATAGCTAAATAGATAGAGATGAGTTTAGAGTGCTCTGTGTGTTGTGAGTAAATCTCTGGACTCCTTGGATTGATGTAAATGAATCTCTGAGTGCTTCTCTGGTTTTTGTCTGAAAAATAGAGGGTCGTTTTCAAGTTCAGTTTGATCATCTTGAGTGCATGAAGAGCTTGTTGTAGTTCTTCACTCCTTAAGGTGCAGCTTGTGTTCTTCTCTAGAATGAATGGCTTCGTGTATGTCTAGTGTTCTTCCAGTATGAATGTAACCTTTCTTTTTGTGTGAATGCACCACTTTCCAATGGTATTCAGCTCTTACTTTTCCACACACTTCATGTGCCTTGTTTATTGCATTTTGTCTGGACTTTTTCCTTCCTTTTATAGATTTCAGCTTCGGTAAAAGGAAATGATTAACCTTTTATAGGTACGAGTTACAGTCCCCTGACATGCCAACAACTATCATTAAATAACATTAATTGCATTAAAATCATCAAATATGACCATTTCTTAATAAATAAATAATATTGAGAGTATAGAGTTTGACTGGTTAGTCTTTCATCAGTAGCCTTCTTTCAGTAGATGTGTATCGGTGGACTTTGTATAGTTGTGACCTCCTATCAGTAGTTATTTGTCATTGTACTAGTAGCTCCTTGTATCGGTAGTTGTTACTCCATGTATCAGTAGCTCTATTTACTGGTGACTCCTTCTATCGTTAGCTTTTTTGTTCTAGCAGTAACTTGCTTGTATCGGTAGCTTGGTGTATCGGTGACTATTTGTATCAGTGAACTTTGTATTGGTAGCTTGTTTGTTCTAGCAGTAACACACTTGTATCAGTAGCTTGGTGTATCAGTGACTGTTTGTATCGGTGAACTTTGTATCGGTAGCTTGTGCATACCGATAGCTCCATTCTGTACCAGTGAAGTGTATATCGGTAGACTTATGCATACTGGTAGACTTGTTCTATCGGTAGCTCACCTCCTATCGATATCTCTCTGTATCGGTGGACTTGATCTATCAGTGTCCTATGTTTATCGGTGACTATGTCTATCAGTAGACTAAGTACCGGTAGATCTGTATCAGTAGCTATAATCATATCAGTGACTTAACACTTATCTGCTTTATGAAAAACATTTCCGATTGAGTTATAATTATATCAAAATTCATATAACCATAGATAAACATTGATTAACATATTTCAAATATTTTTTTAACATTATTATCATCTTGATAATTGAATGTCATAGATTGAAGGAATTAATATATAGATAAACATTATTTGGGATTATAAAAGTATGTGAAAGCATAATTGGGATTATCAAAACATGTGAGGTCAATAATCTCCCCCTTTTTGATAATCACAACTTATGATATTATAAACCCAGAATAATTAGTAATGTATCAGAGTATAGTGCATTAGATCGAATTGTATGAGAGAAAACAATGTATTATAAAGCATATATAGAAAAGATAAAATATGAAACAAATGTATCAGAGGAAAATGAATTAAGCTCATAAAAGATAGTATTTATACCCTTTGTGATATCCCAGATATGTTTCCCTTAGATAATATTTCTCCCCCTTTGTGATAATCAAAAGGTGGGGCAAGAAGGATAAACACATGAGAAGAGAAGTAACAGATGGTAAAAGAAATTAAGATCAAATATATTTCTTAGAGAAAACAGATACAAAGAAATACAAAAAGAAATAAAGGTGATTCCTATCAAAAAATCCTAGCCATTGAACAATCCAAATCCTCAGAATGAGATTTCCCCTTAGAATCAGAAGAAGATTCAGGTGAGGTGGGTGCAGGTGAAGGCTTAGGAACTCCAGAGATTATCAAAGGTCGTTGAGCTACTGAAACTGTTCCTGGTCTGTACTGCACAGCTCTCTAAGTGATCATCAGAGTAAGGCTTCTGATGGCTTGGGCTGGAGACATCCGAACAGGAGAAGTAGTAGAGGCAGATGCAGGTAAATCTGGAGGTATAATAACTGGTCTATCATCGACATGCAAGAAGGGAAACAAGAGATTTCTAAAATCCATAATAATTTATCCTCCTCTTTCCATGGCAGAAATGAAATCATACTTGTTTTCTATGAATTTTTCCAGTGCAAGAGTCAACTCTCTGATCTTTCTAACTTGTTCTCTGAAGGCTTGATTTACTGGTGGAAGCTTCATGTTTTCTAACATAAGCTTGAAATTATTGTTATGTTGATGCTTGGTATAAATCCTTTGGAAATAGTAATCTACCTTGTCTTTCACCTCTTTTTGAGAAGTATAATCTTCTCTCATATAATCCTGAACAATCTTCATTATATCTCTAGCTATATCTCTAGTATAAGTCACCACTTTGGTCAGATCTGATGAGTCCACAGAGCCACTGGTTGATGCTGAACCAATCTCTTCCTTCATCAAGGCTCGAATCCGATTCAATTCTATTGAAGGTCTGGAGGCAAGAGAACTAATAGATAAAGTTATTGTTTCCTTGAAGTTTTTGGTCAATCCACTAATAAGATTTTTCACTTGGGAATCCTGGGTGCTGACATGATCTTTCATGGAGGTTTTAAATCCCTCAAATACTGATACCATCTGGCTCAAAACACTTTTGACATAAGCTAAGTCCTTGTCTGTTTGAGGTCTAGAACTCATATAAGATTCTAAAGAGATAACAGACTTCTTTAGAACTTCAACATCCTATGCCAGGCTAGACATATGATTCTGGAAAGCTGTAACTTCATCCATTATCTTTTCTACAAAGGTTGATACATTACACCCAAGAGAGAGTTCAAAATACTTTTCCAAATTGCTCATCTATTCAACAAAGTAGTGCTTTAACTCGGCAATATAGGCACTAAAATACTCTTTCAGCTCATTCTTTAAGGATTCAAGATCAGCTCTGGTGATCATATCAGCAGGTGCAACCACAACAGGTGCTCTTTCAGATACTATACTAGCCACAGAGTCATTCATAGTCGATTGAATAGATGACACCAGTGAAGCTTCCATTTTCCTTATTTCTTCCACAAAACTGATTTTGAGATCAGTCTTGAGCTTTTCCAGATCATGCATTCTGACCACATCTTCAGGTAACAACTCAGTCTGAATATCATAATTGATTATTGGTCCATTTGGGGATGTCTCATTATCAAAATCTGGATAATCTAATCCACAAACCACAAAACCTGGGTCTTCTGCCCAATACTCAAATTCAACTGCTACTGAAACACTTCCAAACCTGATTGGATGCTCCCCCTCAACTGGTGCATTCTCTTGTACAGCAGCACCATTCTCATTAGGTCTTTCTTCCTCAGAAGAATCTTCTACAATCAACTCCATCTCTGCAACAGCAAGAGGCTCCTCTGGATTAGGCACAGGTCCTTCCATCTCACCCACTACATCCTTAACAGGCACAACTGAGCTTCCAATCAATGGACTGAGACTTAAGAAGACAGAATCATAGGCTTCAGATTCATTCTATCTTTCTTCTTCATTCTCAAGGGTTGGCTGGTCTTCCTCATCAACAGGTGTTTCTTCTTCTAATAAAGTTTCATTTCCTGAAGATATAATTTCAGAAACAGGACTTGGGGGTAAGTCTGGATCCCTTCCATCAGCAATAGAAGTCTCCTCTTCATCAGTCTCATCACTGTACTCAGGTTCTTCTTCATCAGGTCCTAGACCTAGATCCCTCACATCCTTAGGCCTTGAAGGATGATCCACAGGATTGAACTTATTATATAGCTTCTTGTCATCATTAACCCACTCTCTTCTCCATGGATTCCAGTTTATCTTCATGTATTTTCAAACATTTCTTGTGATACAAAAATTATTCCTTACCACCACTATCTCATCTTGAGACTCAGCTACCCCCTTTACTTTAATCATAATAGAAATCAACTTGGAAAAGAATAAGTCATTGGTCTTTGATTTTGGCCTAGTCATATCCTCCATTTGAATCATTAACAACCTACAGAGATTCACTTTCACACCATTTTTTAAAAGATGTAGCAGATAGATATCTTGATATCATAAATTTTCAAAGTCCCCCCTCCTTGGAATTAAAACATGTTGAACAAACTTGAACAGTAATCTGTTCTATCCATCCATTTCAGCAACCACCACCTGTCTTTGATTTCCACTACCAGTGAGCTTCTCTTGGGCAATCTCATAATCAAATATGTCACTTGTTGGTGGTACTTATTTCGAGAAATATCCAGACACACCTTCGTGTGGGACCTTCAGGCATTCATCCCACTCAACAGATGAAAAAGATATTTCCTTTCCATTTACAAGTTAAATCATTAGTTCTCATCTTCTGATTTCTCAAATCTTACAAACTCATAGAACTGTTTCACCAGCTTCGGATAGTAGGGGCCATTGTTATTTGAAAATCATTCTACCCACTTCTGATCTTCCAGCACCTCGAGAACTAATGATCTAATAGACAACAGTCATTCCATGCATATCTCTTTTTCAATCACAATAACTCTATTTTGTAAATGCGGGTTCACTGGATGCCTCCTCGACCTTGTTCTACTAACACTACTACTTGCTTCTGGCTTTGTCTTCTGCTTCTTTGCATTCATCTCATCAAAGTCATCTCTAACAGCAGGAATTTTGGTTTTTTTCATCTATGTTTTGAGGAACTTGGGGTTTTCACGAGATTCGGGAGCTAAGGCCTGAGGTAAAAGGGCTTGATGTGGATTTAGAAGTAATTAGAGCTTAGTTTTATCATTTAAGAATCATAAAATAAGTAATTAAAATATAATAAGTAAAGTATAAATGATATAGATTCTGGCAGTAGACATAAGTTTAAAACAGCGCATACTTATCGATAGGGTATATCGGTGAGAATTCCTAATCGGTGAGGTTTCATATCGGTGAGGTATGTCATTGAGGTATCATATTGGTGAGTTATCACATTGGTGAGGTATCACATCGGTGAGGTATCACATCAGTGAGGTACATCAGTGAGGTATCACATCGGTGAGGTATCACATCAGTGAGGTATCACATCGGTGAGGTATCACATCGGTGAGGTATCACATCGGTGAGGTATCACATCGGTGAGGTATCACATCGGTGAGGTATCACATCGGTGCGGTATCACATCGGTGATGTATCTACTAGTCAAGGTTAATCATTCCTAACTCATGTCTAATGTAACTTAACCTATCCGAACTTAAAGGTTTGGTGAAAATTTCAGCTAATTGATGTTTAATACCTATAAATTTAAGAGTAATATCAGCTTTTTGGTAGTGATCTCTCAAGAAATGGTGCCTTTTATCAATGTGTTTGGTCCTAGAGTGAGACATAGGGTTCTTTGAAATGTTAATTGAACTGGTGTTATCACAGTTAATAAAAACATGATTAAAATCATATCCATAGTCCAAAAGAGTGTGTTTCATCCACAGAATTTGTGCACAGCAGCTACCAGCAGCTATATACTCTGCTTCAGCAGTAGACAATGCAACAAAGTTCTGTTTCTTACTACACCAAGATACTAAGGATTTTCCCAATAAATGACATGTTTCATATGTGATTTTTCTATCCAACTTGCAACCAGCAAAGTCAGCATCTGAATAACTCATTAAGTCAAAGGATTGTCCTTTCAGATAAAACAATCCTAAATTTGTAGTATGTTTAAGATACTTAACAATTATTTTAACAACAAGAAAATGCGATTCTTTAGGATTAGCTTGAAATCTTTCACACATACACACACTAAACATAATATCTGGTCGACTGGAAGTAAGGTAAAGTAATCTTCTAATCATACCTCTGTAATTAGTTTGATCCACTGGTTTCCCAGTTTCATCTACATCCAATTTACAGATAGTACTCATAGGAGTATCACTTTCCTTAATACTATTCAAACCAAAACGTTTTAAAATATCCTTTGTATATTTACTTTGATTCAAAATAATACCATTTTCATTTTGAAAAACTTGAAATCCAAGAAAATATTTGAGTTCTCCCATTAAACTCATTTCAAATTCATTTTGCATACTCTTGGAAAAATCAGTACATAAAGAATGTTTAGAAGATCCAAAAATAATATCATCAGCATAGATTTGTACTATCAAAACATTTTTAGAAATTATTTTGATAAAAAGAGTTGGATCAACAATCCCTTTAGTAAAACCTTTTGAAATAATAAAATTTCTAAGTTTATCATACCAAGATCTTGGATCTTGTTTTAAACCATATAAAGCTTTTGACAGTTTAAAAACATGATTTTGGAAATGGGGATTTTTAAATCCAGGTGGTTGTTCAACAAAAACATCTTTAATTATAAAACCATTTAGAAATGAACTTTTGACATCCATTTGATATAACTTGAAATTCAGATGAGCAGCATAGGCAAGTAAAATCCTAATAGCTTCTAATCTAGTTGCAGGGGAAAGGGTTTCCTCATATTCTATACCTTCCTCTTGACTATAGTCTTGTGCAACTATCCTAGCTTTTTTTCTAACTATATTTCCAGATTCATCAACTTTGTTTCTAAAAACCCATTTAATGCCTATGGTTAAAGTGTCCTTGGGTCTTTCTACTAATTCCCAGACTTTGTTTCTTTCAAATTTATTTAGTTCTTCTTTCATATCCATTACCCAAAATTCATCATTGATAGCATCATTGATATTTTTAGGTTCTAACTGTGAAAGAAAGGCTTAATGTTCAACCTGATTTCTTAAAGAAGATCTAGTCTGTGTCCCTCTATCAAGATTACCAACAACAGCATCTAAAGAATGATTCTTTAGAATCTTAGTTGATCTAGTAAAGGTAGGACTATAAATTTCAGGCTCTTCTCTTAGTTCGGGTTCTGTAGAAGCAGATTCTGGAATATGTCCAGAACTGGATGTCTTTACAACAGGCTCATTGGTTTTATCATTAAGGTCCATAATAGACAAATATTCTTCAATATTTTCAAGAGAAGACTTTGGTTCATGTGGATCAGTTTCATAAAACTTGATATGAACAGATTCTTCCACACATTTGGTTCTTTTATTAAAGACTCTATAGGCTTTTCTAGTTAAAGAATAACCAAGAAAAATTCCTTCATCACTTTTGGGTGAAAACTTGTCAAGATTATCCTTTGTATTGAGAATAAGGACTTTGCAACCAAAAACTCTGAAGTAACTAACTTTAGGCTTTCTATTATTCCAAAATTCATAAGGGGTCTTCTTGAGGACAGGTCTAATTAAAACTCTATTTATAATATAACAAGATGTATTTATAGCTTCAGCCCAAAAAATAAATAGGCATATCATATTCATTAAGCATAGTTCTTGGAATCTCTTGAAGGGTTCTATTTCTTCTTTCTACTACACCATTCTGCTGAGGTGTCCTAAGGACAGAAAAGTTGTGACTATAAACATTGTGTGAGCAATAAGATTCAAACTCATGATTTTCAAACTCATGACCATGGTCACTTCTCAAAGTCTTAATCTTAAGTCCACTAAGGTTTTCTACAGACTTGGAGTATTTAATAAATTAAGAACAAGCTTCACTTTTATGAGCTAAGAAGTATACACAAGTGTACCTAGAAAAGTCATCTACTAGGACATAGACATGGTGCTTCCCATTTAAACTAGAAACTCTATAAGGTCCAAACAAATCCATGTGAACCAACTCGAGAGGTTGAGAATTTGAAACTTATTTCTTTGATTTAAAAGAAACTTTATGTTGCTTTCCCTTTTGACAGGGATTACAAACTTGGTCTGATGGGAATTCAAGTTTGGGTAGGTCTCTAACTAAGTTCTTCCTAGAAAGTTTTCTAAGTGAATGAATGTTGTAGTGTCCTAATCTTCTATGTCACAGCCAAGATTCTTTATGAAAATTATTTAAGCAAGTAATGTTCTGTTTAGATAAATAATTTAAATCAACTGTATAAACATTTTCATTTCTCAAGGAAGAAAATAATAAAAAATTATTAGAGTTAAAAACATTACAAGAATAATTTTCAAATTTAACTTTTAAACCATCATCACATAACTGAGAAATACTTAGAAAATTATATTTAAGTCCATCAACAAATAAAACTTTAGAAATTAAAACTGAATCAGTGTTACCAATCTGGCCTAGGCCGATGATTTTTCCTTTAAAATTATCACCAAAGGTGACATGGCCTCCATCAACTTTGATAAAACTTTTAAATCATGATTAATCTCCAGTCATATTCCTTGAACATCCACTGTCCAAGTACCATACCTTCTTGTGAGAACTCTTCAAGCAGATTCCCTACAAAACAGGTTTAAACAGAGAATGATTTTGGTACCCAGATTTTCTTGGGTCTACATAGGTTAGCAAGCAAAGATTTAGGTACCCAAATTTGTCTTATGGGTCTCAAATAACTTACAAAATCTATAGATTTTGAAATATAAACTTTATTTGATCTATACCCATATGAATAACTAGTTAAAGCATATGAATTTCCAGAACTAGAACTGGCAGCATTTTGTCCAGATTTAGGAATAAATCTAGTTTTAAAAAACTGTCTCTTTCCAGGATGATAGCCAATTCTAGTGGTATATTTTGGTGCCACTTGCTTACCTATCAGTTGAATAAGTTTATCTTTTCCATTTGTGAATTTTTCTAAGTCCTTCCTTAATAGCTCATTAGACAATTTTAGTTCAGTATTTTCCTTAAATAATTGAGCATTCTTGTCTTTCTCTATATCGAGGGAAGATTTAACAGAGCTGGTCAAAGCATGCTATTTCTTCAAGGTCTTGTATTTGTCCTTAATCTCATTACAAGTTTCTTGTACCATATTACAATATTCAAATAACTCTTCACTAGACATATTTTCTGATTCAGAATCTGAATCAACTTCAGATTCACTTGAGCTATATTCTGAAGCACTCCAGGTAGCTTTCATAGCTTTCTTGTACTTATTATCATTGTAGTCATGTTTCTTCTTGAACTTCAACTTTGGACAGTCTGATTTTACATGTCCTTTCTTTTTTCACTCATAATAGATAATCTCATCATTTTTATCAGGCTTCTTCCAGTCCTTCTTCCAATGACCTTTGATGTCATATTTCCATTTGTAATTTTATTTTCTGAAGAATTTATTCTTCTTGTAGAACTTCTTGAATCTCCTGGATATATGAGTCATCTTAGCATCACTGCCAGAATCTGAACTTTCACTTGTTGAGCTTTCATAAGGTAAGTGAACTTTCTCCTTATCTTTTCTCTTTGAGGCAGTAAACTTAAATGCCACTGACTTCCTTTTAGGTTCATCATCTTCTTCCTTATTTACCTTCAGTTCTTCTGCATACATCATAAGCTTACCAATTAATTCTTTGATAGGCAGTGAACTTATATCACATGATTCTATAATTGAAACTGATGTGCCTCTCCATCTTTCTGGCAGACATCTCAGTATTATCATAATCTGCTCCTTTGCAGGAACAGCTTTTCCAAGTGATCTCATAGTGTTGACAACCTCATTGAACCTGAGATACATGTCAGAGATAGATTCATCAGGCTTCATTTTAAAATTATCATATTTAATAGTATAAGTGTTCAATCGCATTTCCTTGACACTGGTTGTTCCCTCATGGGAAATATCCAAAGTGTCCCAAATTTTATAAGCAGATTTACAAGCAGATATGCGATTGAATTCTTCATCTCCTAAAGAACAGTACAAAGCATTCATTGCTTTACAGTTATTTTTTTAGGCAGTCTTAGTAGCTTCATCCCAAGTAGTTCTCTTAGTGTCTAGAATCTTATATTGAGTTTCTATAGCAGTCCAGATATCAAATCCCATACTTTATAAATGAATTTTTATTTTACGCTTCCACTGGGAATAATTTGTACCATTAAAGAAGGGTGTCCTGTTGGTAGCAGCACCTTCTAATATATTATCCATAACTAGATTTTAGAAAATATATTTAAAGAAATAAAATTTAGAACTAACAAAAATTTAAGATCTTTAGGATACAACTAAAATCACAGTTGAAAAACAGAGTATTTTGAAAACCTTGTTATACTCAACAAACCTCTGATACAAAATGTTGGTCAGAGTGGACACTCAAGAGGTGGGTGAATTGAGTTCCAATTAAAATTTCTGTTAAAAATATTTCTCTTAAAAACTAATTTAAATTGTAGTGAATTTATACAGATTGTAAATGGTCAATTAGTTTCTCAAAGATTGATTAGGTCTCAGTTAATTTAATCAGAAGATTAAATTAGCTTTTGAAACTAACTTACTGGTTTACAATAAGTAAAAACACTTGCTAGATTAACTATCAAAGTAGCTTTAAAACAAATTGTATTTCAAAGTAATTAGCAGCGGAATAGAAGATATATATAATATACTTTAGATTTAAACTAAGATGCACATGAGATATAACCAATAGGTTCAGTCTCAAGCTGAGACTTAGTCCTCTCAAATAATTTATATAAATTTGATCCACATCCTGGATTGGGGTAAATAACAGTACAGAGACTATCCAGGTACTAAGACCTCTACCACAGTTCTTTGTGGGAAAACAAAAAAACAGCACACAGGCTTTCCAGGTATTACTTGACCTCTTCCACAACTCACAATGGGATATAGTAATGTATACGAAGTTTGGAGTGAGGATTTAGTATCCTCCAGTTCAGTCCAGGAGTCAGTGTGTAAATAAAACACACACTACTCAAAAATTAAATGAATGAAACACAGTACATCTAAATAGATAGAGATGAGTTTAGAGTTCTCTATGTGTTGTGAGTGAAGCTCTGGACCCCTTGGATTGATGTAAATGAAGCTTTGAGTCCTTCTCTGGTTTTTTTCTGAAAAACAGAGGGTCATTTTCAAGTTCAGTTTGATCAGCTTGAGTGCATGAAGATCTTTTTGTAGTTCTTCACTCCTTAAGGTGCATCTTGTGTTCTTCGCTAGAATTAATGGCTTTGTGTATGTCCAATGTTTTTCCAGTATGAATTTAACCTTTCTTTTTGTGTGAATGCACCACTTTCCAATGGTATTCAGCTCTTTCTTTTCCACACACTTAATGTGCCTTGTTTGTTGCATTATGTCTGGCCTTTTTCCTTCCTTTTATAGATTTCTACTCCAGTAAAAGGAAATGATTACCTTTTTATAGGTATGAGGTACGGTTCCCTGACATGCCAAAAACTATCATTAGATAACATTAATTTCATTAAAATCGTCAAATTTGATCGTTTCTTAATAAATAAATAATATTGAGAGTATAGATTTTGACTGGTCAGTCTTTCATCAGTAGCCTTCTATCGGTAGATGTGTATCAGTGGACTGTGTATAGTTGTGACCTCCTATTGGTAGCTATTTTTCCTTATACCAGTAGCTCCTTGTATCGGTAGCTATTACTCCATGGATCAGTAGCTCTATGTACCGGTGACTCCTTCTATCAGTAGCTTGTTTTTTCTAGCAGTAACTCGCTTGTATCGGTAGCTTGGTGTATCGGTGACTGTTTGTATCGGTGAACTTTGTATCGGTAGCTTGCTTGTTCTAGCAATAACTCGCTTGTATCAGTAGCTTGGTGTATCAGTGACTGTTTGTATCAGTGAACTTTGTATCGGTAGCTTGTTCATACCGGTAGCTCTGTTCTGTACTAGTGAAGTGTGTATCGGTAGACTTATGCATACCAGTAGACTTGTTCTATCGGTATCTCAGCTCCTATTGGTAGCTCTCTGTATCAGTGGACTTGATCTATCAGTGGCTTGTGCTTATCGGTGACTATGTCTATCGGTAGACTAAGTACCGGTAGATTTGTATCAGTAGCTATAAGCATATCAGTGACTTAACACTTATCCGCTTTATGAAAAACATATCTAATTGAGTTATAATTATATCAAAATTCATATAACCATAGATATACATTGATTAACATATTTCAAAGATTATTTTATCATTATTATCATCTTGATAATAGAATTTCATACATTGAAGGAATTAATATATAGATAAACATTATTTGGGATTATAAAAGTATGTGAAAGCATAATTGGGATTATAAAAATAGGTGAGGTCAACAATTAATATTTTTTATTCTTATGATTATAAGATATTTTATGAGACCTTAATTAATTTTTCAAATTGTCATCAAATCGGTTATAATTTTAAAATCGGTATTTTTCAAATAAATGATGATTTTAATTAAAAATTAAATTTATCATATTAGAAAATTATTTTTATATAATGGATTTCATTTTTTAAATATATATTTTAAAAAATTATGAAGGTGAATTTTGAGTATTTTTCTAAAATAGTTGAATTTTTGGTGAATAGTGAAATACGGTAATTTATGATATTTAACATTATAAGTAAATAAATGTATTTTTGATTCGTGGTTGAGTTAGGGATGATGTAAGTGGACATTATTCTGAACTCACATTCACTAGTTACTTTACTCCACCACAAGAATTGGTACTATTGATAGTCTTGAACCAAAATAATAAACTAATAAATAAAATAATCAAAAACACCTCTCTCCTCACACTATAAACACCACCCCTCACCACCGCTTATCCTCACACATTTTAAGCATTGTAACTCTATTATATTCTTCCCAATTCCTCTCCCAAACCTATTCCCCACGTTATAGTCTTTTTTTATAACCAAAATACCATTTCCAAGTGCCTTAAGGAGGTTCTCAAGGAGACAACACTCAAGAGGTAAAAACCTCCTTCTTTCTATTTTAATTTCCTTTCTTTTCTTATACTTCCCTCACCTACCCTATAAAAAGTAACATTATAACTAAATTATAATAAATATACTATAATGTTATTATATTAATGTTAAATCTTTCATCTAATCTCTTCTCTTCTTTTTTTTATCTTAAAAACGAAAACATCATATGTGAAGTGTCAATTCACCACCTTCGTGAATAAATATTTTTCATTTTCTATTGTCGCATTCAAGTATATTTATAAAACCATTTCCATGATTAAACTATATTATAATATGTGTATTTGAAAAAATATGTTATGGAAATAATATATATCCATAATATTAAATAATAAAACAAAACTAGTTTGTGATAATCGAAAATTTACCAAAATAAACTAACGTTCATCATTAAAATTTTATCTAATGAATCAATCTCATATCTGAAAAAAATGATATATGGGACCGTTTAAAATTTTTTAGTTCCATAAATTTCATATAATTCCACTTAAAGAGTTTTTTCATTTTATAAAGAACTTCAATAATTAAACTCAAGGGAACCAATCATAAAATCATGAAATGAACGCACTCAGAATGAAAAAATTGAATATTATAACTCATAAAAAAGGCTATAAATGGACTTAATAAAATTATAATAAATAAAATACATGTATAATAGGTTTTTAATTAATTAATTAATGGATATAAATTTATTATTCAGTACATTAAGTATAAATGCGAAATAGTTTCGGTCATAAGGTAGGGGATTCTCTCTGAATCTCCATTTTCCCTTTTGGTTGCGCTTTATCTCTCTTTAACCCAATGTAATTCTTAATTATTATTATGTAATCCTCTTAAATTATGTGTTTATGTTCCAAACATATGTACCTATATTAATTATTCTTTCTTTGATAGGTATATACATGTTTTATAAGGTCTCATTTTCAATTCCTCCCGATAAGCAATCCTGATTAAAAAGAACTTCCCAATTTCTCACTACTACAAACTGCACCTTTATCAGTGCTAAAAACCAGAATTAACAGCGCTAGAGAAGCGCTGTTAATGCCGGCGTAGATATAGGGTGGGTCCCCTTTATCAGTGCTAAAAAAATCGCTGATAAAGGACCTCCTTTATCATCGCTTTTTTTAGCGCTGATATAGGTCTCCTATATCAGCACTTTTTTTAGCGCTGATATAGGTCTCCTATATCAGCGCTTCTCGGAGCACTGATAAAGGAACCCTTTATCAGTGCTTCTTTTAGCACTGATAAAGGTATCCTCTATCGGTGCTTAACGGAGCGCTGATAAAGTCTTCCTTTATCAGCGCTCCTCTAGCGCTGTTAAAGGTGTCCTTTATCAGCGCTAAAAAAGCGCTGATAAAGGCCCCATCGCCTGCACCTACAAAACAGCACCTGCACACCTGTACACCAGAATACCTGCACAAAGTAGCACATTCACTCTTCCACACCCTAGCAACCGCACACAATATTTTGACCGACAATGGTATATACATTTACTTAACATCATGAATACAAAAAAAACGCATTGCTATATACATTTCAAACATTGTTTTACATGGTTACAATTACAATTATTCAACAACAGTTATAAACATTCATTTTTCATCCTTTGATATCCGTGATCTGCTCTCGATGGTATTTGTTGCCGAAAAAAGCATCTGAACTCAAGGAAAAAAATTCACCTATATAAGAAAACAAATATTATGTTAGTAATGCAATAATGAAAGAAATTAAAACAGTAATATGAAAGAATACATTAATATGGAAATGTGAAACTAAAATATGAAATTTTAAACTCAAATGTTTTCATTTTCAAAACAATGAAAGGGAATAATGTAAAATCAATATGTTTTTGATTTATTTATCTCATTTAATATATACTGATTCTTTATCTAATAAAAAGACTTACCGGTCACACCGTGCGTCGATCGGATTGAGGTGTGGTCAATTCGTACACGTCACAAATGACTCGTGTATCGTTTTCCTAAAGTATCAAAACAATCCGAACGAGTTTTCTCGGTTTGTCGTATGTCATTGGTGTTGTTTTCCAAATTTTATCTCAATTTGAAACTAATATCAGACACTTTTAGCCATACCGGTCACACCGTGCATCGGATTGAGGTGAGGTCGATTCGTACACGTCACATATGACTCGTGGATCGTTGTTATAAAATATCAAAACAATCCGAACGCGTTTGCTCGGTATTCCGTATTTCATTGGTGTTGTTTTCTAAAGTTTATGTCATTTTCCAACTGATAACAGACACTTTTAGCCATACCGGTCACACCGTGCGTCGGATTGAGGTGCGGTCGATTCGTACACGTCACAAATGACTCGTGGATCATTGTCCTAAAGTTTCAAAACAATCCGAACGCGTTTTCTCGGTATTCCGTATGTCAGTAGTGTTGTTTTCTAAAGTTTATGTCATTTTTAAACTGATATAAAACACTTTGAGCCATACAGGTCACACCGTGCGTCGGATTGAGGTGCGGTCGATTCGTACACGTCAAAAATGACTCGTGGATCGTTGTCCTAAAGTATCAAAACAATCTGAACGCGTTTTCTCAGTTTTCCGTATGTCATTGTTGTTGTTTTCCAAAGTTTATCTCAGTTTGAAACTGATATTAGACACTTTTAGCCATACCGGTCACACCGTGTGTCGGATTGAGGTGCAGTCGATTTTTAAACGTCAAAAATGACTCGTGGATCATTTTCCTAAAGTTTCAAAACAATCTGAACGCGTTTTCTTAGTATTCCGTATGTCAGTAGTGTTGTTTTCTAAAGTTTATGTCATTTTGAAACTGATATCAAACACTTTGAGCCATACGGGTCACACCGTGCGTCGGATTGAGGTGCGGTCGATTTGTACACGTCAAAAATGACTCGTGGATCGTTTTACTAAAGTATCAAAACAGTCCGAACGCGTTTTCTTGGTTTGTCGTATGTCATTGGTGTTGTTTTCCAAAGTTTATCTCAATTTGAAACTGATATCAGACACTTTTAGCCATACCGGTCACACCGTGCATCGGATTGAGGTGCAGTCGATTTGTACACGTCACAAATGACTTGTGGATCATTTTCCTAAAGTTTCAAAATAATCTGAACACGTTTTCTCAGTATTCCGTATGTCAGTAGTGTTGTTTTCTAAAGTTTATGTCATTTTGAAACTGATATAAAACACTTTGAGCCATATGGGTCACACCGTGCGTCGGATTGAGGTGCGGTCGATTCGTACATGTCACAATTGACTCGTGGATCGTTGTCCTAAAGTTTAAAAACAATCAGAATGCTTTTTCTTGGTATTCTGTATGTCAGTAGTGTTGTTTTCTAAAGTTTATGTCATTTTGAAACTGATATCAAACACTTTGAGCCATACGGGTCACACCGTGTGTCGGATTGAGGTGTGGTCGATTCATACACGTCATAGATGCTCAATAAGTGTAAATAGAGATATCAATGACCATATAAAGATAACATAAGTATTAGGAATTCACCTTCATTGTCCTATTTGTTTACATTCTTCCATCAGGTACACTGCCCATTCGTTTCTAAATACATTTATATCATCTTCTGAATAGGAGTTTTTGCGACAGTCATAGTAGTACTGAAAAAATATAAATACACAAAGGATTAATAATTATTTTAAATAAATTAGTAATTATTTTCAAAAATACCTCTTCAGGGATGCTAGTTTGTTCATGAAATATGATCTCTTTCATAAATTTACAAACATAATAACCGCAGTCCTTGTCATTTGTTTGTTTCGGACACTGTAGAAACATCGAGAAAAATAAGTAATCTGTTTTGATATGTATTTTGATAGTGAAATATAATTATATATACCCAGATACTTCTCCATTTGTAGATCTTGTGGGCATTGTCATCCTTATGCCCTGGATTCATTCCAGCCTTTAGACGATATTCATACACCGCCCTATCATAACAAAATCCTCATTAAAAGATAATATAAATTATATAACTAGATATTTAGTTCTAAAATGTTGGATCTAGTGTATTACAAATTGAAAATTGCCATCATGTGTGGTCGGTTAGTTGGATATCCATGCAGTGAATCCAGAAAATATATCTTTGGAGTATCCAAATTGACTGCAATGAGCATCCAATGTTCCCTAAAAACACAAAAAGAAATAAATACTGATAGAAATGAAAATATAATTGATATGATTAAAATGTAGAGTTTTACCCTTGCATCGTTGGTATTAAAAAGAGCCTGTCAGTCGTAATTCTTCTTTGAAACATTCTGAGCAGATTTGACATCAATTCAGCCTGAACATTAGAATCTACTTCTCTTCGTTGTGTAGAAATGGTGTGAGGATTAACGAGTCCAAATTTGTATTCATGGGAAAATCCCTTCAATTGTTTTTCATATATACTCCTGTGAAAAATATGAGATGTATTTATCCATAATTATCAAAGTATATCAGCTTCTGTAAAATCAAATCATGAAAACATACCTCATGTATACATTTATAACTGAGGCGACTAGCCAGTCGTATGTGATGATCTCAGAAACAGCGTTTTCACTAATGAAATCTAATTTTTCCTCTCCGTACATATCTTTTTCACAAACAATTGTATGACTCTTTCCGTATTTCATTTTCGTATCCACATGAGCTTGCAATGCTATTAAATTTGGATATAGAACGGGCGGGGTGAACGTGCTCTCAGTAGATCGTTTGGATCGGTTGGTTGATCCAAAGTTGGAGCTGCTCTTTCATTTTAGCTTCTCCATTTTATCCTTCTGTAAAAAAAATTCATCGGTTCAGCCATTTTCTAATTTAATGTTAAAGGTTCTGCTTGAAAAATGAACTGAAAATGAATACCTCCTGCTCAACATGTTTTTTTATAAGATTCGACGGCCATGCAACGAATTTTCCAACAGCTTTTTCCACTATATGAATGTCGTCATCGTCATTTGGAATGGGTAGCTCGGCGCTCGGCTCATGAGCTACGTTAATCGACACTTTGACATGACCGCTTGGAAGTGGTCTGGAGTGTAGTGTGTCATTCTGCATCTTGAACACCGTAGCCCTCGCTACAAGGCGATGGGTGGGAGTTGATAGATATAAATCACAGTCATTTTCACCCTGCAAAATATCATTAAATGAAAGGTATCAGTGTCTATGTGATTCACATATCACAAAAACGAATATTATAACATTGATTACCTCGGTTAAGTCAGGTCTTTGAGGGGAATGGCTCGCCTCAAAGCTGGTGAGGGGTGGATCTTCTCGCGGGGGTTGTTCCTGAGTTGTCTGTTCTCTTCGCCTATCCTCCATCAAACTCTTTAGCATCTCTCCCTGAGTTTGGATTAGTTATTCAAGGGTAGATACTTTATCTCTCATTACATTCAATTCTTTAGTTTGTTCATCCTCTTCTTCTTTTTTCTTAAAATATGCCCGGGGTGACACCCCAAAACCCACACCTCTGACGCAGCCATACTGTTCTGCCTGTTTCAAGGCTGTTGAAAGTATGTCTGCATCCGGTGCGGGTTTTGTTGATTCATGTGACTATGTCAAATAGAAAATATGAAAAAATAAGTAAGAATTGTTATGTAATAGTGATTTAAAGCAAAACAAGTTTATATTATGTCATACTTACACATGTTTCCCACACTTTTTGTGTGTTTTCATCTATTAGTTTCCCCTCTTTATCAACACGAGCCTCCTTCCATAGCACATGGCATGGAATGGAAGTGACTTGAGATTTTGCTTCATCAATCTACATATAAACAGAGAAACATGGTTACAGTGTTGTTTTATGTCACATAAAATTATTACAGTACTTTTAAAATACATACCAATTGTTTTTCAATTGAAGCGTACCCCAACCTTGCTTTACGGTAGGGGTACGCTGGTTTTGCTGCCCGTTCCGTATTTTCAGCAATCATTTGTTGTTTCATAAATAAAAACCTATCAATCAACGTGATGAATACAAGCAACGTTACACAACGTGTAACCAAACACAATGTACCTGAAAATTCTGTTCTGCACGACGGTTGCAAAACGCATCCCACGTTCCTTGGGATATCAAGTGTGCATAAAGAGGAGGCGGGTGCGGCTTGATTTTCCTTTCAACATCTTTCAGATGATGTTTTGTTAAAATGGTGCGAAAGCCTCTATGAATCCTTCCTACCAGTCTTAAAACATATTATTTGTGCGAAACATCTACTATAAATGCACTCTGCAAGAGATGATGAAGGGTTAGTCAATATTTCAATATTTTATTTTATTTTAATAAATTAAATAGATGATATCGTAATGTTACCGTAATCTCTTCCCACATTAATGTTTTCAACCCGCTGACAACATGGTGCCACGACTCTACGTCAATCGGCATGCATTGTTGAGTGACGATTCCAACGTAGCTACTAAACATGGCTTTGTTGGGATTTACATGTTGGCCTCGTTTATTCTATCCCACCTCATATTTGATGCCTTTTTCTTTTGCCTTGAGGATTTTTGCTAAAACTATCAAACTACGGCGCACCTGTTTTTTTTTTGTCGTTGGGGTTTCATCGCCTACCATTTCCTCAGTTTTTGCATCATCATTATGTATCTCTGAAGCGCTAGCATCGGCACTAACACCAGCTGCAATAGGTTGAGAGACCTGTTGTACGTCTGCAGTGGGACCAGCTGTAACAGGTTGAGAGACCTGTTGTCTTTCATTGGGTGCATCAGCAGGTGAAGAAGTCATTATCTGCAGAACTGGTTTAAAATTTAATTTAGATCACATAAAAGCAGCAGCGAACAGATAATAACATAATGTAACACAATCTATATTACAATAAAAATCAATAACCTTATTATTGAACTCCCTTTTTTTTAAAGGCTGAAGGGATTTGACCCCTCTATCAACTATCCATATCCCTTCATTGTGGTCTCCTCTTACATAAAAAACATCGTCTACATTGGGACCACTGCGAAATGATTGCGAAGTCCCAATGAAAGGGTCATCTTCCGTTGAATTTTCATCTGACCCTTCAGCTGTTTTGGTCGATAACAGAACAATTGACCAGTTTCGGTTTGCGGGATCTGGAACATAAAATACTTGCACTGCCTGTGATGCCATTATAAATGGTTCGTCTTTCTCCCCTTCCTTACTGAAATCAACTTTCACAAATCCCAAATCATCTATTTTAACAGCACTCATGTTATCAACCCACTTGCATTGAAATATCGGAACTTGAAATTTCGTATAATCCAACTCCCATATTTGTTTGATGATGCCAAAGTATGACATATTCGCATAAATTGGATTTCTGTCCTTAGCATCGGAAACATGAATCGCTTCAGCCACAAGTGTAACCCCACTATTCTGCATGGTACTGTCTTCATCATGTTCATTAGTATAAAATGTATAACCATTAACTACATAAGCATTGTAAGACAGTGCATACACACTTGGTCCTCCGGCTAGCCATCGAAGTCGTTCCGAAATTGACTCTGTATTTCCATCTGACTTCTTAAAAATATGATCTCGAAACCATCCTATAAACTGTCGATTATGTGTATCTGATATCCATTTTTTAGCCCTTGATGGATTCAAACGCCTAAGAATTTCTTTGTGGATTTCAACATATGGGTCAACGTCGAAACTGTTATGCAAAACATAAAGGTGGGCCTACTCCAGATCTGTAATATTGATTGTGACAACCTTTCTTCCAGAAATTCCTTCACCCTCAAGCCGCCCAGTGTGACAAGATTTCGGTAATCCAATGCTTTCCACACCAGACAAGTATTCGGTACAGAATTCAACAGCTTCCTCAACAATATATCGCTCTGCAATACAACCCTCTGGCCGACTTCGATTTTTGACATACCCTTTCAAAATCTTCATATACCGTTCAATGGGGTACATCCATCTGTAATGTACAGGACCACATAGTTGAATCTCTCTCACCAAGTGGACCATCAAATGAACGATCATATCAAAAAATTAAGGCGGGGAGAACATTTCTAATTCACATAATATGACGGAAATTTCTTTTTCCATAGCTGGCAATTTCACCGGGTCTATAACTTTGCTACATATAGCTTTGAAGAAGAAACACGGTTTCATTAATGTATGGTGGACATTCTTGGGAAAAATGCAACGTAAAGCAATTGGAATGAGAGTTTACATCAAAACATGATAGTCATGTGATTTCATACCTTTTAACTTCAAGTCGCTCATTGACACAAGGTTACTGAGGAGGAGGAGGCATCGGCGGAGGCAGCGGAGGAGGAGGAGGATGAGGCCGGTGGAGGAGGAGGAGGAGGAGCAGGAGAAGAGGAGGAGGAGGCGGCCGCGGTGGAGGAGGAGGAGGCGGCGGCCGCGGAGCCATCGGCGTGACCGCGGCGTGACCGCGGCGTGACCGCGGCATGACCGCGGCTTGACCGCGGCGTGACGGCGGAGGAGGAGGAGGCCGCGGAGGCACCGGCGGAGGAGTAGGAGTCCGCGGAGGCACCGGCGACACCGGCGTAGGAGGAGGAGGCATCGGCGGAGGCAGCGGAGGAGGAGGAGGATGAGGCCGGTGGAGGAGGAGGAGGAGGAGCAGGAGCAGAGGAGGAGGTGGCGGCCGCGGCGAAGGAGGAGTAGGCGGCGGCCTCAAAGGCACCGGCGTGACCGCGGCGTGACCGCGACGTGACCGCGGCGTGACCGCGGCATACCCACGGCGTGACCGCGGCGTGACCGCGGCGTGACCGCGGAGGAGAAGGCGGCTGCGGAGGCACCGGTGGCACCGGCGGAGGAGGAGGAGGCATCGGCGGAGGAGGAGGAGGCTGCGGTGGAGGAGGAGGCACTGGCGGCTACGCAGAGGCAGGGCAGAGGCAGGGCGGAGGCAGCGGAGGTAGCGGAGGAGGAGGAGGATGAGGCCGGTGGAGGAGGATGAGGAGGAGCAGGAGCAGAGGAGGAGGAGGTGGCCGCAGCGGAGGAGGAGGAGGCGGCGGCCGCAGAGGCACCGGCGTGACCGCGGCGTGACCGCGGAGGAGGAGGCGGTCGCAGAGGCACCGGCGGCACCGGCGGAGGAGGAGGAGGCATCGGCGGAGGAGGAGGAGGCCGCGGTGGAGGAGGAGGCAACGACGGCAGCGCAGAGGCAGGGCGGAGGCAGGGCGGAGGCAGTGGAGGAAGCGGAGGCAGCGGAGGAGGAGGAGGATGAGGCCGGTGGAGGAGGAGGAGGAGGAGCAGGAGCAGAGGAGGAGGAGGCGGCTGCAGCGGAGGAGGAGGAGGCAGCGGCCGCAGAGGCACCGGCGTGACCGCGGCGTGACCGCGGCGTGACCGCGGCGTGACCGCGGCGTGACCGCAGCGTGACCGTGGCGTGACAGCAGAGGAGGAGGATACGTGGAGGCACCTGCGGCACCGGCGGAGGAGGAGGAGGCATCAGCGGAGGAGGAGGAGGCCGCGGTGGAGGAGGAGGCACCGGAGGCACCGACGGCAGCGCGGAGGCAGGGCGGAGGCAGCGAAGGCAGCGGAGGAGGAGGAGGATGAGGCCGGTGGAGGGGAGGAGGAGCAGGATCAGAGGAGGAGGAGGCGGCCGCGGCGGAGGAGGAGGAGCCAGTGGAGGCAGCGGAGGAGGAGGAGGAGGCCGCGGTGGAGGAGGAGGAGGCCGCGGTGGAGGAGGAGGAGGCCGCGGTGGAGGAGGAGGCACAGGCGGCAGCGCAGAGGCAGGGCGGAGGTAGGGCGGAGGCAACGGAGGCAGCGGAGGAGGAGGAGGATGAGGTCGATGGAGGAGGAGGAGGAGGAGCAGGAGCAGAGGAGGAGGCGGTGTCCTTGGCGGAGGAGGAGGAGGCGGCGGCCGCAGAGGCACCGGCGTGACCGCGGCGTGACCGCGGCGTGACCGCGGCGTGACCACGGAGGAGGAGGCGGCCTCGGAGGCACTGGCGGCACCGGCGGAGGAGGAGGAGGCATCGGCGGAAGAGGAGGAGGCCATGGTGGAGGAGGAGGCACCGGCGGCAGCGCAGAGGTAGGGCGGAGGCAGGGCGGAGGCAGTGGAGGCAGCGGAGGCAGCGGAGGAGGAGGAGGATGAGGCCGGTGGAGGAGGAGGAGGAGCAGGAGAAGAGGAGGAGGAGGCGGCCATGGCGGAGGAGGAGGAGGAGGCGGTCGCGGAGGCACCGGCGTGACCGCGGCGTGACCGCGGCGTGACCGCGGCGTGACCGCGGCGTGACCGCAGAGGAGGAGGAGACGTGGAGGCACTGGCGGCACCGGTGGAGGAGGATGAGGCATCGGCGGAGGAGGAGGAGGCCGCGGTGGAGGAGGAGGCACCGAAGGCACCGACGGCAGCGTGGAGGCAGGGCGGAGGCAGGGCGGAGGCAGCGAAGGTAGCGGAGGAGGAGGAGGATGAGTTTGGTGGAGGGGAGGAGGAGCAGGAGCAGAGGAGGAGGCGACGGCCGCGGAGGAGGAGGAGGAGGCAGCGGAGGAGGAGGAGGAGGCCGCGGTGGAGGAGGAGGAGGCCGCGGTGGAGGAGGAGGCACCGGCGGCAGTGCAGAGGCAGGGCGGAGGCAGGGCGGAGGCAGCGGAGGCAGCGGAGGCAGCGGAGGAGGAGGAGGATGAGGCCGGTGGAGGAGGAGGAGGAGGCCGGTGGAGGAGGAGGAGGAGGATCTGGAGCAGAGGAGGAGGAGGCGGCCGCAGCGGAGGAGGAGGAGGCAGCAGCCGTGGAGGCACCGGCGTGACCGCGTTGTGACCGCGGCGTGACCGCGGCGTGACCGCGGCGTGACCGCGACTTGACCGCGGTGTGACGGCGGAGGAGGAGGAGGCCGCGGAGGCACCGGCGGCACCGGCGGAGGAGGAGGAGGCATCGGCGGAGGCAGCGGAGGAGGAGGAGGATGAGGCCGGTGGAGGAGGAGGAGGAGGAGCAGGAGCAGAGGAGGAGGAGGTGGCCGCGGTGGAGGAGGAGGAGGCGGCGGCCTCAGAGGTCCCTACTCTAGGTGGATATATATGGATACTTTCCTTGACTGGTCTCTATATGAAAGAATTATAAAAGGCTCCCTCACCTTCCAAAGATATATTATTTCTAGAAAATTGTTTTGTGGGAGAAATAATTAATCATATATAGTTGATTTCACTTTTAGATCATATGATTCCTTACTCATCAATATAAATAGACAAGAACCAAAACCTAAGAGGCCTCAGGCCTATCCAAATCTCTAGAAGTGATGACTTGCCAGTGCTTATTGGAAAACTATGGAAGTGTCGACTTCCCACATGCACATCCCCCCTCCCCATATCTCCCCCAGCAGACTCCTGCACATCCCCCCTCCCATCCACCCACTACACCCCCCCCACTTGCACAACCCCCCTCCCCCACCCCCACCTTCACACCCCCCACTTGTACACCCCCCAACCTCACCCACCAACAGACTCCCACCTACCTAGACCCCCCCCAACTAGAACACTCTCTTCCCCACCACCCACTTGAACAACCCCCCCCCCCCCTCCCACTTGCATATCCCACCCACCCCCACCTTCACAGCCCACCCCCACCCCCACCCCCAACCTGTACACCCCCCCACCTCACACCCAATAGACCCCCCATTATACGCCCCACCTACACATGTTCACCCACTGCACATCTCCCCCACCTAAACACCCCCACCTGCACACCCCCCACCCACTACACCCCCGCAGCACCTGCACCCCCCCCACTTCAAATAAAATTGATTCACACAAATCATGATAGTTGAAATATAGAACAAAAACAAAAAACAAAGAAAATTACAATTATTGGGCATATCATACCGCACAATGGAGGAGGATGAGTCCGTGGAGGAGGAGGAGGCCGCGGAGGCACCGACAGAGGAGGAGGAGGCCGCAGTGGAGGAGGAGGCCGCGGTGGAGGAGGAGGCACCGGCGGAAGAGGAGGAGGCACCGGCGGAGGAGGAGGAGGCCGCGTGGAGGAGGAGGCACCGGCGGCAGCGGTGCGGAGGCAGGGCTGAGGCAGGGCGGAGGCACCGGAGGCACCGGAGGAGGAGGAGGATGAGGCCGGTAAAGGAGGAGGAGGAGGAGCAGAAGCAGAGGAGGAGGCGGCGGCCGCGGCGGAGGAGGAGGCGGCGGCGGCAGCGGCGCAGACGAGGGCTTCCGCGAGAGCTTGATTGTGTGTGGGGAGGAGGAAGAGGACCCGCGGGTTTTTAACAAATCTGCGGGACCCTTTATCAGTGCTAGTAAAAAGCACTGATAAAGGGTGTATTTATCAGCGCTAAAATGAAAAGCGCTGATAAATACAACCTTTATCAGCGCTAAACCGTTAGCGCTGATAAAGGGGTGCGCAGGCCTTGCCCAGTTTTGTGGTAGTGTCTTACCCATTTTCAAGTACATTCCATAATCATTTTTAAGCCACCGATATTTTTATAAAATAACTCTTTTTATCATTATATATTCCTATTTTATCTTATTAATTTTCATTTATGATTTAAATCTATTCTTTCATGGACACCTTTATGATACGCCCATTTGTTATGCCTTATGACATGATTATGATACCCATTTATTTATATGGTTAACCCTTATGTTTATTCCTTATGTTTTAATTTTCATGTGAAATGAATATGAAAGAACATTTTATGATGGTTTTTTCCTGATATCACTCCAATTCATTGGGTATTGTTTAGTCTCATGATATGTCATGTTGGGATAGGGAGTAAACCTGATTCCTTTATGGGACTTTTTCCACCATGTGATATAGTCTTGGAAGTTAGCCTTGACTCGTGTTTATGTCATATTGTATGTTAATTCCAAATTCCTATGATTACATGATTACATGGTCTCATGTTCTACATGTTATGATTCCATATATTTATTCATTTTCATGCCTTTTTATTTCATCGTGTTATGCCTTTGAACCCATGTGTTATGCTTCATTTCTATGTTTATTCCTTTACTAGGATTTCAATATTATCCTTTTTTCTATGTATTCCCTCGGTTGTCATATTCAGTTTTAATAGAGAAAAGGATTTTAGGAGATAATTATGGGTGATTAATATAAATATGTTTTATTATATTTCAATGTTTTCAGTTTTATGTGTCTAATCTTCTAAAGACACTAAACTTTACGATCATTGGTTTGTATGTGATGGTTAATTATGATTAAAACCATGCAATAATATTTGTAAAATTCTAGGTTCACTATAGCATATACAAACCCTTTGACATGTAATATCATGAATTTATTTATCCTCATGATATTTTACATTCCATTTTATGTTATTCCTTCATGGGTCTTATGATTCAAAGTTGCCAAAGTGTTAATGATTTTATGTTACAATCTCATCATTTATCAGGATTTTATATGATTATGTTTCTAATGATAAAATATTATTATCCATATTTCAAAAAAATAATTAATTTTCTTCTCTTCAATTTATTTATAATATTTTTAAGTAATAGTACCAATTTGTTTCTCTTTGGTACTTAAAATAATTGATAAAATGTTTTTAAGAAAATCCAGCTTTAAATCTATCATCAATCAAAAATTCATTTTCATCAAAAACTCTTGTTTTCTAAAAAAATCAAAAAAAATATTATTATCCTATGATTTTTAAAATATATTTTTACCCATAATTGACTTTTTTTACAAAAATGGTTTTAAAGGAATATTCTTATTGTTTTCCAAACAATGACTATTTAGATTTTACTGAAAAGGTGAAAGGAATCTTTGTTTTAACATGTACATCATGAACAAAACTTCCCATAATCATAACCATTATTTTCTTTGAATCTTACTTTATAATTTTTCAAGCTAATTTTCAAATAAAAATATTTTTAAAATGTTTTATGTTTTAAAAATATTTTTTCATAGAGGAAAGGATATTTTCCTCAATAAATGTTTTAAATTATTGATCAAAATAATTTTCGATATATGATTAAATTTTTTGATGTTACCTCTACCTTATTTGGAATATGATCCAAGGATACCATTCTTATTATTTCTATAAATTTTTTATTTTTATGATTTCATGATGTTATGAAACCTGTTTCTCTTACACGGGTTATACCATGATAAAATTATTATGAAACCCACTTATTTTTTCATGGATTATGCTATGATGTAATTATGAAATGATTATTAAACCTATCTCTTTTCTATAGGTTATGGTATGATTAAATGTTTACGAAACCCATTTCATTTCAAATTTTATGATATGATGAATGTTTTATGATCTTGTGGCACACATAAATATGGTTTTCATTATAAGATAGGTGGGACCTATATCTCCCTCCAATGCATTGGGTAAAAATTTATGTCCACTATGATGGTCTTGGGAATGAACCTTGACTACTATGATGGTTTGTATAGTGAAATTATTCCACTATTATAGGCTTGATAGTGATCCTTGACTACTATGAAAATGATTTTCTATGTTTATGTGTATGCCAAAAATATATGTCTTATGTCAATGTTATGCTCTCATGGATCATGTTCTTTGATTACCATATTATTCATGTCTTATGAACTACCAATATTTATTCCAAAACTCAATATTATGATTTTTATATCTAGGGTATGGTTTTCAAATGTTATTCTCATGTTCTCATACCCTTATATTCATGTTATTCTTATGTATCTCTCTTTTATACCCTTACTGAGCATCTGATATCACCCTTTCTTATGTTTCCTTTCCCCTAGTTATAAATAAATGTATTATGTATGATATGTATAAGAAGGGTGATATTTATGAAGATTATAGTTGGAGATTATGTAGTTACCTATGGACAAGTTGTTCGTGCTTCCAAGTTTCCAAATACACTAAACTATTATGGTCTTCAAGCATGTGTTTATGTAATTTAATTAATATTAATTGAAAATGATGTAATATCTATTTATGATAAGCCTGGGTTTCTATATATCCAAAGAATAATTTTGAAGAATAATTTTTTGGTATTAATTTGAATTTGAAATCCAGATTCAAGCTATAGAAATTGGAGGGTTGTTGTGAAAAACTTCTATATACATAGAAGAGTGGAGAAGAATAAATATGTGATATATGAGTGTGATAATAAGGGTTTAGCACTATAATATTTAAGATTATTTCTAAGTTTCAAGTATAATAGAAGTATAATAACTAGTGAAATATTTTTGTGTACTAAAGTTAAAAAAAATAAAGAATAGTAAAGGAGAATAATAAGTGTATTAGAAATTATGTAAGAAAGGAATTCATCACTTATAATTGTAAAGACAAAGAGTGTGAATAGGAAGAAGGAGATTTCATTCATTATTATTTTTTATACAAAATATATAATTTCTTACATGATATTGTGAAAATGAAAGAAGAAAAAGAAGAATAAGGGAAGGTATCACATCAACAGCTTAAAGAAGTATAATGTGGTGATACTCTCTTGTTGTTACCCTAACTGATTATCATTTTAAGGTGTGAGATTAACTTATATATGGGATGTGTTGAAATATATTCAGGAGATGTGAAAACATGAGTCTTAAGGTTATAACATTCTCTTTGTGCCTCATAGGATAATTTTAGTGGGTTTTGTGATTATAGAGGAATCCATTTCACACCAAGAACTAGTCATCTGACATTGAGTAGTAAACCTTGTAAATTATTTTGTTCCTTGTGTGTGTGTGTGTTCATTTGTTCTGCAAGAAATAAAGAATTATATGGATAACAAGATTGATCCATTCACCTTAAAAAGTGATAGAGGTAAATGGAAAAGGGATAAAAAAAAATCAAGTTATTTAAATTTATTAATACTTACTAGCACTGATTTACCCCCCCCCCCCCCCCTCAGTGTGGTTTATATTCTAATCGGTTCCTCTTAATATGTATCCCACACTCTTTTGGTTGGTGTACACAACAAACCTCTCTCCCAATATGTAATGTCTCCAAAACTGAAATGCATGTACCACTATAGATAAGTATATATCATGGGTTAGATAGTTATGATTATGTGGCCTTAACTAACTAGAACCATAAGTGACCACATGATCATCTTGTATGAAGTCCACTCCCATCCCGACCCATAACACATCATATTAAAAGGTGTACTCCTTACCTGGCTTAGGTAAGGTCAAGATTAGTGTTATATTAAATCACCCCTTCATCTACTGAAAAGAACTTTCATAAGCATAAACCCGAATAAAATTTACCCCTTTCTTGGTCAATCCTATCATTGGAACTTCAAATCATGAGAATTCCTAAATAACCCTTTGGTAATAACTGACCATGCCCAAAAAAGTTATGGATATTAAAAATAGTCTTGTGTTGTTCCTAATAAACCACTTATTTAACCTTATCAGGGTCTACAGATATACCAGGCTCAGATATTAAATACCCCAAGAAGTACACTTAGTTGATCCAAAAGTGTCACTTTGAGAGTTTGAAATATATATGATTCTTTATAAGTATTCCCAAAATAATATTGATATGCCTTATATTCTCCTCCATTGACTAGAATTACATAAGAATATCATCACTGAATACAACCACAAAAGTGTCTAGGTTTTTATAAAAGACCTAATTCACCAAAGACATAAATATCATTGATGTTTCCATTAGACTGAACAATATCACCAGATACTTATATAGAAAATACCTATTATTGAACACAATATGAGGTATGTTTGAAGGTATCAAACTTAATTGGTGATAACTCATTCTAAAATAAATCTTATAGAATACTTTGGATCCCCTAAAATGATAAGTTGGGTTTTAAATATATTGAAGTGATGTCATTTTTTAACTATTTCATGGTTCAGATTCTAATAGTCTACACATGGCCTCAAAGATTCATCTTCCTTCTTGGTGAAAAGGACCAGAGAACCCCCAAGGAGATGTACTCATTTGTATGAATCCATTAGCCTCTAGGTTATCCAAATAAGCCTTTATCTCTCATAGATCTGTAGGAACCATCTTGTAAAGTGGTATATAAATAGGTTATGCACCTGACATGAGCTCGATAGTAAACTCTACCACCCTCTTAGGTGGAAACTCTGTGATATAATCAAGAAATACATCCCTAAACTAATAAAAAAATCGGATTAAAACTATCTACCACATATCCCCATCATCCAACATAAAACTAGCAACCTAATCTAAAATCCCACATAGTTGTTGATAGTCAGGTCTTACATGGCCTACCTATAAGTCCTACTCTCCAACATTTACATAACTATCACCCTCATGAGATTTCAAGGATACACATTAACAATAGTAGTCGATATGGTCTCAATACAACACTAACCAATCAATTCTAAAGATAAGATCAAATCCTAAGGTTGCTAGCAGAAAGAGGTTCCAAAGGAATCTATAACTATCGATAAAAATGGAACATTCCCTTCACTAGTGAATGATATTGGATCATACCCTTAAAGGTGTGTCAATCGATAACACACCATATAAGTACTCAATAAATAAGACTAATCCATCCATGAACTAATATGAAATAAAAGAATGAAATTCTTGGGTATTAAATAGGACACATGATAGGGTGGAATCCACTAAGATAGTACCATTAATATTAGATTTTCAGATGTCTTTTTCAATAGGATTAAGTTGAATGACATGTAGCTAGCTTGTGACTCAACCTTGATCTCTTGTATGAGTTCCTTGTAAAGCACCACTCAGTTGGTGTTTCTACCCATACCTCTGGGAACCACATCAGCCACATTAAATTGAATGGCTGGTGGAGCTCCAAATACCATCCTATGGTGTCACCCTTGGTCCTAATATAAATCCATGTCCTGATCCTCTATGACTGGACCATTACTAAGTTTTCCAGTATAACCTTTGTAGATATATCATCCTCTAACAATATTTTCACTCAATCGATGATCAGTTACACTGGGTATGAATATGATTGGGCCTAACACATGTATAAAACTATATATAACTACCTCCTCGAGGTGGGATAGATAATCTGAAACCCTGGATAATCATCCCACTACCACTATGGATAAATCTATCAAAAGTATTCTTCATGCTACCCAAATATCTGATTCCAGTCCTCCCAACAGAATTTTCATACCTATAGCCTCCACCTTCACCTAGGTTCTTCTTAGTAATTAGTGTCTGGTTCAAAATATCTGTAAAAAATGAAATAATGAATATATTCACCTACACTCAAACCTCATACCCCATCCCTTTCTCAAAATTTTTATCTCTAACCACATCTCTCCTTCCAGTATATCAGTAAAATGTTGTGGGTCTATGAATAAATCAGAATAACCCATCACGAACATACCTCCATGTGTAAGGTGCATAAAATCCCTGAAATTTTCTACTATTAGGTTCTATAGGAATAAATGGTTGTGAAATATAGTCTGGAATTCCTTCTAGGATAAACCCATATACTGGTCTTCATATACCAAGATATCTCACCAATTCTTTGTTGGGCCTCATAATATATAGACAACTAGCTTTATCCTCCTCTATGGGGGTGTTTATAGATGGTCAAAGATTTTCTATATAGACTCTATCTAGAACTTGTCCGCATATGGATTTCCCTCACTAATAAACAATGAAGGATGTTTCATTTAAAACTCCTAGGTTGGGTTAGACATCATAGGTGTAGCTTGTTGCGCCTCCCTCTCCATCGATTATAAATCTCATAATTGTTGAATTTAGCGCCCTATAATCCACTTATAAGTACTTTATTACATGTGTTAATGAAGTTTCTTATCACATAATTATTATTTCTTTGCATGAAATTTTTATGCGATAATGTCCCAATAATATATGATGCACTAAAAGATCATGGTAGTTCCCCAGTATGATGAGAACCAGGAGGTTCTATGATATTATTCTTGAATATATGTTTTATAGCTAGATGATATCATTTAATGGGACACATATGATATAGTCTATCAAGGTTGGAGACTCATAGGACTTTGAGGAGGCCTCTTATGGTGCACGCCCTTGGTAATTTCTAATGTAGGATATTATGAGAATGAACCCGCCATTAGAAATCTATATTTTATGTTTCATTGGATGTTCCTATTTTTGGATGTTTTTATTTATTCTTAGACTTTAATATTATTATTAATGAATATCATAAGTCATATATTTTGATGTATTGATGAAAACCATGATGATATATGAGCATTGTGAGGTAGGATGTGTTGGGTATGTCATGATTGATATTGCATTAATAGATAATTCAAGAAAGGATTTATCCCTTCTGTTGATTGATGAAAGTTGATATTTCAAGATCTTTTATGGGAATAAAACTTATTGGATAAATCCATTTCCTTAGTGTTTAGTGGGTGAGTTCATTTCCAAAAATTCAAATAAAGAGACATCAAGTACATAGGTTGATGACATCAGTATGCAACTTGATTTATTTGAGATATCATGATAAAGGGATTATATTACATGATGAGAATTCATGGGAGTTTATATGTTATTATAACATTAACATATTTCTGTATGAGTGATTTGGCATGTTTCAAGATATTAACCTTGGAATTTAGGTAGTTCTTCCTAATTCCACTGAGAAAGAGGCCTATAGGGTCATCCATTAAGTGTATCCATAATCTCAATTAAATTAAATATTGAATTTAACAAGTTGGAATAAATAATATTTATTGAGGTTTAGTTTATTTCCAAGATTTAAAGAAAATTTATTTAAAATAATAAGTGATTTGAATAACAATAATAATAATAATAATTCAAGGTTTTTTAATATAAAATTTATTATATTTATTGATGAATAATGAAATAGTGTTTATTTGTTAAATAAATAGTTGCTATTCAATAATCAGTAAATATCAAGTAAGAAAATAGGATCGAGTTTAATGGTCAAATTATAAATAATATAAATTGTATTTATTCTTAGGTGTTGTGTATGTAAAGTGAATAATAATTATATTACTATTAAGACACGGGGTTCTCTAATAATTAAGGAATTGGAAAGGGGATTGTGTGCAAGTATTCAACCCTAGACCTTCCCTTATAAATATCTAATTATATCACTTTACAAATCCATTATTTTTGTGCACAATGGGGAGATCAAGGAGATATATCAATCACTAGAGAGAGATAAATAGATCTAGAGTGCTCTCTTCTCCTCCTCCTCTCTCAATCCATCGATAGAACATCAATATTTCTTCATCATCATAGAAGAATTATATTGTGATCAGCCACAAACAACACAAGCATTCAGGATCGAATTTGTTAGCACACAGCGATTCTATGATGATTTTTAGAGATTACAGTTCACATGTGAATCACCACTAGAGGGATTATTCACTTGGATACTATAGTGAAATGATAGTACAGTGAGATCAATTCAACCAAATAATCAATGAAATAAGAATTACAAGTTTAGGTAATTCTATATATACTCATAAATTGATTATAAATTATATGTGAAGATCTTTCTCTTCTAGTTCTAGCATTTAATCGAGAAATTAATCTATGAATTATGTTGTTCATGATGTTTATCATTATGTAAAACAATGATTATTCATAAATTAATACTAAAAAGGTAAGTTCGTCATGCCATCCAGGTGATTCTATTATGCCTAGAACCTACAAGTAGTATCAGAGTGGCCACATGTTTAATTTATAATTATTTATTAATAATTTATTATTTTCATGTTTTTTTATTAATTTTACTTCAAATTGATTCATTCTTAAAATATAGACATATTTTTCCCTTCCCTTTCAACATTCTCACTCATATGAAGAAACATATGAAAACACCATCTGGAGGTGACAAAGGTTCAGTATGGACAACAAAATGCTATATAGAATGTTCCACCTAACTATATGTCATGTACCCATGTATATCCTTTGTATCTTGTGATTAAATCAGATAATTCCAATGAAATCTTGAGATATGATAAAATTTGATTGGGGAGTAGATCCGGATAGGTTAGCATGCATTTTGAAGAACTAGACATCATTTAAACCATGTACAAGACATGTAGTCCTAGTTCTATCATGATCGAGAACACGAGGGGTACAAGTGTGTTATGCATCTACTAAATGACACAGGAACTGGTAGAACATGAAATTTTGTGGCCACACACCGTGTAATAAGGATAACATGCCATGTACCTCATACATGTCCATGGAAAGAAACATGCCTAGTCCCCAAGGTGGGTGTTGTGGACATAAAAAGAGACTATAAACTATGTAAACTAGTACACACCGTATAGTCTACTACAGACAATGTTCTCAAATTAATGCAGGTGTAATTATGTTTTAAATTATTTCCTTGTTAAATTCTAAAACTATAAGTTTTGTATGGTATTTTCTTATAGTGTACTTTGTGTGCATCAAGTACATCACATGTAGTGTAATTCACATGTGTTTTGTGTGTCATTCATTTGATAGTAAACACCATGTAATTATCTATTATTCAATGTGTGTTAGATGCTAAGGGAATAAAGAAGCAAAAGGGTCATGCTAGGTGGATTAGATGAGTACATGTCATTACCTCTAAATTTGCTTGTGTAATTCATTAATTTTAAATGAAATTAATTTATTTAATTTGTTTAGAATTATGGGTAGTGGTAATTTAAGTATTCTTGGATATAATTAAGATAAATTGAATTAATTGGAATAATTTGTGGTGTTTTATCTTAATTAAAGAATGAATCGAAGTAATTGATAACTGGATTAAAAATGTTTGCTCATTGCATTTTTTTTGGATGGTTATGAGATTAGACCTTCCTTGTGTATATGATTAGTTACTTTTAATTTATTTTGATTAAATTAAAATTGATGTTCTTAAAATCATGATAACCTCCTTATTATGTAAGGGTGTGAATTTCTATGGTTTCTTTTATTCAAACCCCCTTTATCCAATCCATTGGATCCCCACACTTATGTGTGAGTAAAAGATTATGTAAGGATGGATCTCCCATGTGAGAGGAGGTAGTATAAGTCCAATATCTAAGGTTAAACCAATCGAGGTGATATATAGGATCCAAGGAGGAATTCTGAAACATGAACCAAGCTATGGTTCAAGTTTTTTTTCCTATAGTTGAGGGTTAGTTTATCATCTTCTAGATAAACTAACCATTAGAGTATATCATGATCATGGCACTTATGTTTTTTTTTAGTTTCATGGTTTATTATTTAGGTTTGTGGATGCTACATGGTAAATTAATAAATTAATTAACAAGAATGCAAGATGGAATAAAGTAAAACCAGATTATGCGTAAATTTTATCTAACATGATTAATCACTTAAGTAAAATCCACTTAATATTTACAAGGAATGTGGTAATATAAAATGTAATTTTATGTATAAGGATAAAAATATATCAACTAAAATATTAATTTGGTATAGACTTTCATTACTTAATTTATAATTGACATATTAATTCAGAGTGCTTGACTGGACCAAGTTGAGGTGATATCAATTATCGGGGAACTTTTAGGTTGAAATATTGGGTTGGCTTAACTTGGTTCAAATCAAGGGTTAACTAACCTAGCAGGACTTGATGTAACCTAGAGGCATGGGTTGTGAAAATATTTATTTAGGATTTCAAAATTAGAGAGTCCACTCAAAGGATCAAGGAACTATGAGTTAATATGCAATTATCAAGTTATGCCTACCTAAAACCCTTTAAATTACTTTTCAGGCACAAGTCTAGGTTATAAGAAGTAGAATATAGATCCTTTCCACTAGAATATCTATGAAACAAGATAATCTAAAACTAATGGTGTGGGATATTATGTTTTTATAGAATATTGGGAAATTAATGGAATTTAGTCAAATTTAAATTTATTTATCTATTTTGGTAAACAATAATGTACTAATTATTTACTCTTAATTTATAGAAATGGTAAATAAAATGAAATCAACAATATCACTGTGATCCATACTAGATAAGGATAAAATTCTCACCAGTATGAATTTCTAGGAATGGTATAGGCACTTATACATTATACTACACTATGAACGGAAATTATATGTGTTGGAAACCCCACTTCCTGGGTCGCATTCCAAAGAATCTAGTGAAAAATGAGTATCTCTCTACATGAATTATGTGGATGATATAATGGATATACAATGTTTCATGCTATCCTCCTTATCCAATGATATTCTAAGGAAATATGAGGATATGGATGCATATTTCATCATTTATCACCTTTGATATCTCTATAAAGAGAAGGAAAGAAAAGAGAGGTATGAGATCCCCAACACACTATTCATGTGCAATCTTGGAGATTCAGCACCATCTGGGACACATGTAGTCAAGATGATTGGCTACATAGATTATCTATACATCTTGGTTTTTAATATCCCTGATAATTTCCACAAATATCACTTTTTTGTCTTCACTTCCTAAAACCTTCTCTGGTTTTATTATGAATTATAAAATGAGAAATAGAGAGAAAACACTTTTAGGAATTCTTAATCTTATTACCAAGTTAATAAAGACATGGGTCCTAACAAACTCATAGTCCTTATGGTGAATAAGAAAAGTAGGAAAAAGGAAAAGAGATTAAATACTCATTCTAAGTCTAAGGCTCCAGAGCACTGTCCTTCCAAGAAGAAGAAGATCTAGAAGTAAGGAAAGGAACATGGTGTAGTATGTTTTGTATATGGTAATTAGGGACACTGAAATAGTAATTACAACCTACCAAATAAGCAAGGGGAAGGTTCATGTGTCTTCATTGTCAATTGTAATCTTTCCATATATACAAGTTGGGTATTAGATATTGCATGTGGTTCTCACATTTGTATCCAAATACAGGAACCAATTAGATTTTGAAAGGTTTCTAGAGGCAAGATAGATCTATAGGCTTCCAATGGAGTGAGGCTGGATACTCTGGTCATTAGAGACTACTGTCTCACATTACCAACAACATTGATTTTGGTTTTAAAAAACTATTATTATATGCCCAGTGTTTCTAATAACATCAACTATGTTTCTTGTTTAGACATGGATGAATTTATTTTTAGTTTTGGAAATAAAAAACTATTATTTTTATAAATATATCATATGTTATGGTATGGAATAATTGAATAGTGGTCTTTATGTATTCATCCAATGTTATGAAGGCCTCAAATTTTTTTTATTATGATAAACCCCCTTTTAAGAGAGGAAGGGGGAAACCCAAAGACTTCATGGAAAAGGGACAAAACACTCCCAAAGTGCAAACAGAGTTAAACCATTATAACAATATAGAGCTACCCCTCCCCATCATATGATCATGATGCAGCTATCCACCATTACAAGGTAATTTGAAAAACAAGCATCCTATGTCAAATCACAGGCCTGCTCTGATGGCAAACGCCATACCCTCTAAATAAACCAAATCCATAAGGCCCTACAAAGATGAACCGCCAGCTCTAAAAACTCCATTGGGCATGTTCTATAAAGACGAGTCTGGGAGAACTGATTTTACACCTTTAGAGTCAAACCATTCAAAACATTTTCTTCCTCCAATCATAGCATGAACACCTTCAAAAACAAAACATGTACCACATGCAAGACCGAAGCCCCGTGCACCTTGAAACATTCACTGGTCGCTGGAACCACTTCCATAAAACACCCTTGTGGCCAACCGCAAACACCCTCAACCAACCACAAAAGCTAACCAAATAGGAAGGTTTGACAAGGCACGCAGAGCCAAATCATCATCACCCAGTACTGGATGGTCTAGTACCACACCCTGGAAGCATCATCAATGAGGGATCTAGCCACACTAATAGGAAACTCCATAACTGGATGAAACCGAGTAGAGAAGGACAACATAAGCACACACCAGAGTCCAAAACGTGCACCAAGGAAATCCAAAGACAACAAGGAAGGGTAGGGGACCTCCAGCGACAGTGACGCTGCACAAACCATCCAAACATCAACACCATCTCATCATACAAAAACATTACCAAATCAAAAAACCTATAAACAAACATATAGAAATGTCAAATCCAGGACCTCCCCCTCCGATCCACTCCAGATCCGCTATCAAGCCACACCAAAAGTACGCCAAAGGCATCACCTAGCTGCATCAGACCGAATCAGGTCTGCTCTAAGCATGCCATCATAGTCGAGCCGCATTAGACCACACATCGGAGAACGTCGATGTGACCGAGAATCCAAAAATGATGTCGGAGCCCCACCGCATCATGACAATTCCAATCCATGCCGAGGCGAGCCGATCCGAAAGAGGCCAACACCAAAATCGAGTCAGGACGAAGGGGTAAGGGAGGCAAAGAAAAAATAGGAAACCCTGGTTACTACAAGCAAAAGGGGAGAAATCGCTCTGAGGCAGTCTGGAATTGACAAATCTGCTACATGTTATTAGAAAAGTGGATGTATCTATGTATTAAATTATAAAAAAATATTGAAAATTGAAAATAAAAAAAATTGAATACATGAGACTCATTTAACACCCAGTTGTGGCATCATCTTCTTGATCACCTAAATGAGAATAATTTGACAAAGATCTATTAAGATGGTTACTTAGACTCTTTGAAGCTTAAACCACTTAAATGATTCCATTCTTGTTTTCAAGGAAGGATTACCAAACCTCTATTTAGTGGTCAAGGTGAAAGTTCTATCGAGCTTACAAAATTGGTACACACTAATGTGTAAAACCCTTTTCAAATAGAATATAGAGGTTAAGTCTCATACTTTATGAATTTTACCAATGACTTCAGTAGGTATTGTTTTTTATACTTAATGAGGCATAAGTCTGAATCCTTTGAGAAGTTCAAGAATGAATTTGATAATCAAATTGGTATGAAGATAAGGAAACTCTGATTAGATCAAGGTGGTGAATATCATAACCAAGATTTTATATTCTTTCTAAGGGAGTTTGGGATTTTATCTCAACTCACTCCACTTTATACACCATAGTGGAATGGATTTAGTGAAATAAGGAACCATATATTACTAAACATGGTAAGTTCAATGATGATTCATGAAAGCCTTCCATTATCCTTTCGGGGATATTCATTAGACATGGAAACATACTTACTAAATTGAGCACCAACTAAAGTGAAAAATAGTATTCTCTATGAGTTATGGAGTGGAAAGAAACCTTTTTGTCACATGATCATACATGGGGTTATGAGGTGTTTGTTAAGGGTAGATCAAGCAACAAACTAGCACCCTAAGGCATGAAGTGTATCTTTATAGGGCATCCTAAGGGTAAAAGGGGATATTATCTATACAACCCTTCAAACAAGAAGGTAACCATCATAATATAGGTTGTATTTATTGAGAGGGAGCACATAATAAATTATGATAATGAGAGAAATATCGATTTTAATGAAATTTATGTTCAAGATACACAATAGTTAGTACATGAATAGATTCCATAGGTCCCCATGGAAGAATTTATTCCTGAAACACAAGTATTGCGTAGGATCACTAGATATATAATAGAACCAAAAATATAAGGTTATCTAGACACTGATGATGGTGAATCATTATTGATTTGTAGTAATGAACCTATCACCTACAAGGATGTGGTAGAGATATCATAAGCTATAAGATGGTAGGAGGACATGAATTTGAGATGTATTCCATGTATCAAAACCAATTTTGGGTTCTGATCGATCCACCAGTTTATGTAAATTCCATTGGGTGTAAATGGTTATTCAAGACAAAACTAAACATGGAAGGTAAATTAAATACCTTTAAATCTTGGATAGTTTCTAAAGGGTTTAAAAAATTTCAAGGAATTAACCATGAAAAAATATTCTCTACAGTTTCCATTTTTTAATCCATTGGAATTTTTCTTACCATAAGAAATTACCATGAATATGAAATTTGGTATATAGATTTCAAAACTAAGTTCCTAAATAGGAACTTTTAAGAGGATTTGTATATGACACAACTAAAAGGGTTTACGACTTTAGGTAATGAGAAAAAAAGTTTTCAAGTTGTATAGATCTATTTATGGTTTAATGAAAGTATACAAGTCATGGAAAATTCAATTTGATGAAGCCATAAAAGAATTTTTTGTCATTAATAATGAATGTGATCCATGTGTTTACAAGTGGTTTAGTGAGAGTGTGTACATTTTCATAGTAGTATATATTTATGACATAAAAATAATTGGAAACGAGATATCAGCCATATAATAGGATAAAGTATGGTTGAGAAAGTGCTTATCCATAAAGTGCTTAAGTACAGCATCCTACATTTTAGGAAGCAATATTATGAGTGATAGATACAAGAGGTTAGTTAGAAAAATTTTAAGTGCATACATTAACCATATACTAGTTCATTATGGAATAATTCAAGAGGGTATTTGATTTAATGTCGCATTGTATAAATATTTCCAAAAAAATATATCCTCAAACAGAAGAAGAAATAGAGAGAATGAGTAAGATAAAATATGGTTCTATGATAGGGTCTATCATGTATGTCATTTTATATATTATGCTTGATGTTACATATGATTTGAGAATTCTAGGTAGATACAAAGATAGTATAGGTGAAATGCATTGGACTGATGTTAAGGTTGTCCTTAAGTGTCTAAAGAGAACTAAGGATATGTTCTTGTTATATGGGAGAAAAGAAGAGTTCTTCATAAGGGATTATATAGATGTTGGTTTATAGATAGATTAGAATAATCTAAATTCATATTTAGGATATCTATTTTTTCTTAATGGAGGATCTATGAGCTAGAAGAGTTCAAAGTATCTTGTTTTTTCCAATTCTATAATGGAGTTTAAGTATAATATGTCTTTTTATACATAAAAGTAAGTGGTATGAATTTACAACTTTTTCTAATAGATTTTTGATTCCTAGTAATCAAGACCCTATCATAGTTTACTAAGATAACACAGTAGTAGTGGATCTTTCCAAAGAGATAAGTTCACATCAAAGAACAAAGCATATAATTTAGAAGTTTCATTTCTTGGGGAATTTTTATCAATGAGGTAAAGTTTTAGTGAGTAGATTATCCATGGAGGAAATAGTGGTAGACCCCTTAAAAGGATTTATATTAGTAGAGTCATGAGTTTCATGTTATGGATAGTGGACTGAAGGTTATTAATAGTTGGATTTAGTGAAAGTGGGATTCTATTGGAGTTGGTTTCCTAGAACTAAATTATAAGTACTTGATTAAATGTATTAATGAATTTTCTTATCACTTTAGAAGGCACTATAGAAGGTACTATAGAAGGTATTGTTTGGTACTGTAGTAGCTAAAAATATTCACCTGTTTCAGCCTTTGGGCCACTAGTTTGGTCCTCAAGTCCTGTAAGGCCTTCAGACCACCCAAGTCCTTCAGGAAAATAAGGCTTTCAGGACACCTCAAGGCCTTTGGGTCACCTCATGGCCTTTGGGCCACCTCAAGGTCTTCAGGCCACATGTAAGGTAGATGCAACCAGACAGAATTCAAGGAATAAGACTCCAGATGAGAATTCAAGAGCAGGCTCATTCACTAGAGCAAAGCTAGCTAGAATTAGAAGAATGAGAGGGTATGGAATTTCCATCGGTACCAGGCATGTGCATCTTTGTACAGGACATCTAATCAGAAATATTTACAGAGGTGGAGAGATGATATTAAGATATTTTTTGGGGAGGGGCAGTTTCAATTAGTCTGTTTGGGATTAATTCCTCTAAGTTCTCCAGGTCATGTAATGTGTGTCTAAGCATACGAGTCATGTAAGGGTTCCCCCTCATCCCTTAAAAAGGGGGATTATCAAAAATTAATAAAAATTGAAGGCATTAAAACCATTCAAGCAATATATGTTTTATAGCTAGATGATATCATTTGATGGGATAAAGATGATACAGGATATTAGGGGTGGAGACTCATAAAACTTTGAGGCACTCTCTCATAGTGTACTCCCTTAGTAATTTCTAGTATATGAGATTATAATAATAGACCCTCCAAAATGAAATCCAAATTTTATGTTTCATTTTATGTTCCTATATACGGATATGTGTATTGATCCTTTGACTTTAATATTATCATTACTGAATTTCATAAGTCACATAATTTGATGTATTTATGAAAACTAAGAGAACATATACTCATGATGAGGTAGGATATGTTGGGTATTTCATATTTGATAATGAATTAATGGATAGTACAATAAAGGATTTATATTTTATGTCAATTGATGGAAGTTAATATCTCAGGCCCTTTAATGGGAATGGAACTGCCTAGGTAAATCCATTTTCATGGTGTTTAGTGGGTGAGTTAATTTTAAAAGGTTTAAGAAAGATACATCGAGCACATAGGTTGATGACACTAGTATTAAATCATATTTATTTGAGATATCTTGATAAAGGGATTATTTTACATGGTAATCATTTATAATAGGTTGTATGTCATTGCAACATTAACTTATTCTTACATGGGTGACTTGGTGTATTACTATATGCTAGCCTTGTAATTTATGTTTTTATACCTAATTCCACTGATAAATAATCCCAAAGGGTAATACACTAAGTGGATATTCAATATTAGTTAAATTTGGTATTGAATTTTAAAAGTTATAATAACTAGTATTTATTTGGGGTTAGTTGATCGCTAAGATTTAATCACAAGCTATTTGAAAGAATAAGTGAGTTAAATAATAATAATAATAAATATTTATTTTTAATGTTTTTAAAATATAATATTTATTATATTATAGATGAATAATGAAATGATGTTTATTTATTAAATAAATAGTCATTATTCAAGTATCGGTAAATATCAAGAAGCAAAAGTAGGACAAGTTTAATGGTCTAATTAGAAATAATATAAATGATATTTATTCTTAGGTGTTGCACATGTCAAGTAAATAATAATCATTTTATTATTGAGATGTGGGGTTTTCTAAAAATTAAGTAATTGGAAAGGGTCTTGTGTGTAAGTTTCCAACCCTAGACCCACCTTAATAAATATCTAATTATATTCACTTTCCAAATTCACTCTTATTGTACACAGTTGATAGATCAATGAGTTTTCTCAAGACCTATAGAAATGATAGGAGATCTATAGTTCTCTTTTCTCTTTCTTATCTCTCAATCCTTCAAGAGTAAATCAAGAGTTCTCCATACTCATAGAATAATTCTGCTAAGATCAACCATGAATGATGCAAGTGATTAGGATCAATTGTTCTAGCACCTGGTGATTCTTTGGTGACGTTCACAGATTGTGGTAAATGTGTGAATCTCCACTAGAGAGATTCCTCACTTGGATCCTATAGTGAAATGATGGTATAAAGAGATAGATTCAATCAAATTTTCAATGAAGGAAGAATTACAAGCTTAGGTCATTCTATATCTTCTCATAAATTAATTATAAATTACACATGAAGATCCTCCTCTTCTGGTTCTAGAATTTAATCTAGTCAAGTAATCTATTAATTTTTTTGGTCATGAAGTTTATCCTTGTATAAATAAATGATTATTCATAAATTTAGACTAAAAAATTGGGTTGTTCATGCTATCCAGATCCTTCCACTACACTCATAACCTACACTAATAAGCTCTCATAGAGCTGAATGTCCATAGTCTATCTTAGTGTTGTAGGTGGTTATGGCCTAACTACCAATGGGGTGTGCTCATCGCCACCCTCATAGAACTATATTATATTCCATCATGGAGGAATCACTCTAAAATTAAAAACACATTCCTCATAACCTATCACCATAACAGTTCTTGATACAAAAAAAATTAGGGAAAGTAATAACAAGCATAACATCCCACAGTTCACGACACCCCATATCATAAAGGTCTCATAACCCTGATCTATCTCTCATTCCCATATACCCATAACTAATATCAATTAATGTATATATAGGATCAACATAATTTCTTTTCATATTACTTTGAATAAGATTTTCATAATTGAGTCTTGGTTATATAAAATGTCAATTACAAGTTATAGATGAAAACACTTTATAATTTATAATTATAATTTTATTTAACTGACGTCGGGTAGTACCCAGAATAAGTAACCATGGATAATGATTTTAACCATTTAAGTATCAATTGGATAAGATTCCACCATCAATATATATAGGAAAATTTCATATATATTAATTAAAAAACTTTAAATAACTGATCCAAATACCATAGAAATGTAAGTAAAACAATCTATCATGGAAATGAAATGTGAATTCTATGTGCCTGATATGATTTATAAATTCATTACCTATTTCCATTTTAGAAAATAGATAAATACCATAAACCAATAGTCTCAAAATAATGTGTGTCACACTAAGTGAAATAAAACAATTGTAAAAAATTAAAATCGAGAATAATAATCTCATCCCTAGAAACTTGGACTTTCCTCATGTGTGAGTTAGATGCTCCCAGAAATAAGTTCCATATCAAGCTCTAAAAATGACGTATCACCTTTCCACCATGCTTAAATAGTAATACAAAATCAAGGATGCTTGGATACCAATTTTTGACATCCCCTCCAACCCATAACCACTCAAAAATGTCCAGACCAAGGGCAGTCACATGACCTCAGAAGAACCTCCCCATATGCCAGAGATTTCCAACTAGTAGTGAGGGTCTATGGTGGTACTGTGGGGAGACTATACCCTCATATTAGAGTTCAATAATAGTGTAAATAATTGAAATATCATACAATCAGGTAAATAAATTAAATAGACATCATGACAAGTTCCAATAAATAAACATAACATATGCCATCAAAATGAATCTATGTAAATATAAACCAATTTTATACATATAAAATGGATCCCCTGTAGGTAGATTATATGCATTAATATCCAAAAAATGAACAAAGGAATAAAACCATGAAAAATCCACAAAACTATTCATGGGTCCTATCCTGGTCCCATCTCTCATGATTTACACTAGTTAACAAATCAATTATCAGTCATAGAGTCATTTCCCTTATCTTCTCCTACAACCATGAAATCTATTTGGGCACCTAAAGTTTCATGATCATGGTGTGAGTATTACTCAGTATACCACCAAAAAATGTGCCTATAAACACATCCATTATGAGTAAAAGTGCATATTGATATGCATAATAATATAGGGAAAGAAAAATAAATGAACCACTATCAACCCATGGGTTCTAAGGTGACACCCAAGATCAACCATACCTACTCCATCCAGTGTTAGATGTATCTGAACATGATAATTTATTAGTATTAACATCATATCCTAAGAGATAATCCTAGGTATCCCATATTAATAGGAATAAGCAAGATCCAAGGAGGTCATCCAAGGAAACCTATTTCCATATACATAAAGTAATATCCAAGGATCAAGTCCAAGGCATCCCATAACCATAGTCATAAATCTAGATCCAAGGGGAATTTCCAAGGAATTCCATAACCATAGGCATAAATCTAGATCCAAGGAGTGTGTCTAAGGAATTCTGTAACCATATGCATAAATTAATATCCAAGGAGCATGTCCAAGTCATCCTATAACCATATGCATAAATGCAAATACAAGGAGTGTGTACAAGGCATTCTTACATCATTAGTTAATTTATTACCACATGTGATAGGTACTACTAATATATCCTAGGAGATTCCTAGGAATCTATGTTCTTTTATTAGGTTAATTTTTTATTTAGAACACCCCTGGGTCATTTCTATAATTTCCATACTTATCCATAATCTAGATTATCTCACTTGGTGGCCAAAGTTCTATCCTTAACACTCATAAATGGGTCACTCTCAACCTAAGAATAAATTTATTGCATGAACCAACCCAATAAAAACATTTATTAGAGTTTTGGATCAACTCATAATGATCCGACGTGACTACACATCACATTCATCAATAAAAAGTACAATGCTATAAGGAATAGTTTAATACCACCTACCTTAGGATCGTAGAAGTTTAATTATCTAGTATTATATTCTGATTCAAGCTCAAAAGAGAGAAAATATAAATTCTGAAAAAAAAACTAAAACAAGGTACAAATGGCCATAACTGGCATAAGATCATGAAATCATTGGAGAAATTGAGAAGGAAAGGTTATGAAGTGTAATATTTACTCTTATATTCTCACTATATTGAATGATTATTAAATCAAAAAAAGCATCAGAAGAGTTCTCACATGAAATAGGAGATCTCGGAGGGCTAGGGAATTCCCTGGAAAAGACATATAGTGGAATACCCTTTCTGGTCCTTAAATACTCACTAAAATATTCCCCCTTTTATTATTTCATTTTTATTCATTATTTATTTAATTTATTATTTCCTAATTATATCCCCCTACCCACTAGCCTCAACTGAACCCAACATTCAAACCCATATAAGGGTCTTCAAACCCTCTTTGTGTAAGGTTCATCCATGTAGGGGTGACCCACATAGGGGTACACATGTAAGGGTGACCCATGTAGGGGACACACATTTAAGGGTGGCCTGGTAAGGGTCTCCCGTGTAAGGGTAGACTCTTAAGGGTCACCCATGTAAGGGTGTCCCCATAAGGGTCACCCATATAAAGGTGACATCATAAGGGTATTATTTCATTTTTATTCAGTGTTTATTTAATTTATTATTTTTTTATTATCTCCCCCTCCCACTAAGATCAGCCGAACCCAACATTCATACCCGCATGAGGGTCTTCCGGACTCCCTCCATGTAAGGGCCACCCACAAAGGGGTGAGCCACGTGGGGGTCACCACATAAGGGTAACCCATGTAGGAAGATATCTTAGATGAAATCAGAGAGATTATAGGTCTAGGGAATTCCCTAGTAGATTCATACATGGGAATCCCCTTTCTATCCCTTAAATACCCACTTAAATATTCACCCATTTATTATTCCATTTTTATTCATTATTTATTTAATTTATTGTTTTCTTATTATCTCCCCCCTCCCACAAGGCTCAATAGAACCCAGTATTCAGATCCATATAAGGGTCTTCCTGACCCCTTTTGTGTAAGGTTCACCCACATAGGGGTGGCCCGTATAGGTGCCACTACATAAGGGTGACCCATGTAGGGGTCACCCATAGAAGGGTGTTCCTATAAGGACCACCTGAGTATGGGTGACCCTATAAGGGCCACGTGCATAAGTTTGAATCTATAAGGCTAAACTAAGTAAGGGTTCCCCATGTAAAGGTCACCACATAGGGTGGGTGTGTAGGGGCCTTTCAAACCCCCTCTCTAGGGGTGTAAATTAGGCTCAATGGCCCAATAGCCAGCTCGACTCGGCCCAAATCTCAACCGATACTAGCTTGAAAAAGCCTAACTCAATCTAGGTCTGGATTAGCTCAATGGATCGGTTAGGTTGGTCCTAGGCCAATATATTTCCAAGCCCAAAAAACCCAATCTGACCTAAATAATCAATTCAAACCGAGTTCATCCCTAGGTTGAGCTATGGCACTGTTTGGGTCAGGACAGCCTAACCCAAATAGTTCCTTTTGGCCTAAAGTTTTTAGGGTCAAGCCCAGTCTGGGCTGATCCTTTTTTACACCCTTACCCCCCCCCCCTCTCCCTCCATAACTAGACTTTTCCAAAAAAAATTAAAAGTCCATCGATGTATGAATTTTCCAAAACCCACACCCAAAACCTATAAACCACACCAAATGTCAATGTAGCTGAAAACAACTACTAAACTCATCCTATGAACCTTTTCAAACATCAAAACTCGACTCATACCTATTCTAAAACATCCAACACTTATACAGGGGCCCATTATGTATAGGTGAACTCATTTTCACCCCAAAATCAATCATTAATCACCTGATCACACATGGTAGCCCCCAAAACATTTTAAGAAACACAATTTGAACTAAAATTTCATATTAAATGGAAAATCAAAAAAAATACGGCTTACAACCGGAATGTATACAAGATCACTTGAAAAATAAAACCACGTTTTCACCTCAATAAAGGGAAGGGTGTTACAACTATCACTAAGAAGAAATAATATACATAGAATTATTTATCTTATAAAAACATGAAACTTAAATGTATCACCAATATATTATTAAATCTAACAACATTAACTGATAAATATATAATAACTAAACTATATACAATGTGAGCATGAGGCATTAATGCCAAGTAAAATTTCATAAAGTAAAATGCTAGAAATGGAAATATATATGTAGAAGATAATAACCACCCGATACAACTAACTTTGGGTAAGGGATGACACCTCCTCTCTATAGGGTCTCTCAAAATATACTCTATTTGAAACTGTCTCTACCATGTACCATCATCAGATACTATGTAAAAACTCCTATAACTCCACTAGCTCTAAATCTACCAATTTTATCTTCAAACTATGAAACTTATACATAGACACAACATGTGTGATAATTAAGCTCGTGCAAGGGTCAGTATAAACATACTCGTTAGGAAACCACAAAAACACAATGTAAATATAAACCAATAAATTTTACCAAATCCAAGATTAGTGGAAAAAAGGTATATCAAAGTAACCAGATATTCTCTAATGTCAATGTATCCATAATAAATATAATAAAACAAATATTTATAGATCAGCTTCACTAAGAATCATATCAAATAAGCAACCAATGGTACCTAGGGTAGCGTAATACCCACAATACCCATAGTTGATAGTTTGGTTATAAGCCATAACTAAAAGCCAACCACAAAGACTTAAAAGGTTGTTATCATCCCAAATTCATATACATGTTGATACAACTCATGATCTATTATATTTCCATGAATTCCATGCCACCGCTCTAGAACTATAGTGGGGGAATGTGCATCGTCATGGTATATGTGTATCGACCAAGGGAGTACCTGATACTTATGGAGGACTATTTCTTGATATATAAGGGAGTGTTAACTCCATATTTGGAGGATATATCCCCAACATGTGAGGCCATATGACCACTCAATGTGTACAATAGGTGCACTGACAAACTATGTGCCCAGTTGAACACAACATGTGAACTAAAGTTACATGATGTGTGATGTTTATAAAACATGGGAACCCTAGATGTTGTGTAATATGAAATATATGTTGTTTTCTCCTAATATTAAACATTGTGTAGTTGGGAAATTTTCACAAGTCCAAATTCTTCCTCTCCACATATTTAGCTACTACCACCACACCTTACATTTCTCCCACTAATCATCATGTGAATTGGCATGTTTTTTAGATCTATCTCCGCAATTAAACAAATACAAACTTCCTAGAAACTCATTCACGGTTTTATAAAATCCCAATGTGGTTTTTCATAATCAAATGGATCATGACACCATCAAATTTTCTTAATTCACATCCAAACACTTGTTGACGACCTATATATTCACCAGCCCACTGTCATACTTCTCCCATCATACCTCAATATATTTTTAGGTTCATTGTCTCTCCTTATCCCCCTCACAAATATAAAATATAAATTGGTACCTTTTTCCTAACTATGACATGATGGGAAAGACAATAGATGTGAAAGACTAATAAATAACATAAGTATGATATTTAGGATGGTGGTGGTCAGAGGAATACACGGCCACCCAAGTCTAGGCTTACATTCAGTTTCATCGAAGAACGTGACTATGAGACGGGAACAAATTCATTATACATGGTAGAATAATTCATAAATGGTTTAAAAATACTCAATTTACATTTTAATTCACAAATAAATTATTCATAAATGAATTATTTAATTAAAGATAAATAATAATATCAATATTTGTCACCAATAAAAAACCATGTTAGAGATATAATCCAAGGATAATTCTTAAAGAAAAAAATATCAACAAACATGGAGGCTTTATCCTCACGTTTATCACATTATATAAATAAAATATTTTACAAATAAACTAGAATGATTGGAGGATAATCATAATCAAGTAAAAAAGGAATCATTTTCTTCATGCATTGAGAAAATTTATATAATATAATTTTTTAATATGACCCCCTTTAAAAATGTTCATTATTTCTATGATATAAAAATCCTAAAATAATCAGAGTCATGCAATTAATATTCATTGAATAAGATGAAGGTATTTTTTGTGTGTTCCTTGAGGGTGAAAATAATAATTTATTTAAATATTAGTCTTTTCTTTTTTTTCTAATTATAATCTTTTTCACATAGAAACATGATCATTGTTGACAATTATATTTTTCAAATAAGAGTTTAGGATGGAAGACAATGATACAAACACATAAATAATAAAAGTTTCACCTCTTTGGTGTTTACCTAATGCTCGATAATCATGTCATGATCCATAGTTTTCATTGTATACACCACCACATTGAAGAACAAGAATATGAAGAATGTGGTGAATTGTTCTCCATTGTTCAAGGAGAGAGAGGGAGAGGAGGATAGATGAAATACTCTAAATTATTTATCCCATGAAGAAAAATATAGGGGTGGATATTTATATTGGGGGGAATTGTTATTAGAGGAAAGAATTATTTTCTTCTATATCCCCTCACATAAATCCATATAAATTCCCCTTATTAAAACTAGAATTAAAATCCTCTCATAAAGGTTTTGGCATGCCAATAATACAAGGTTATAAAATTATTCGTGTCATATATTTGATATCATGGCATGTAGCTTCCATATCACCATGACATGTCATCACCATGTCACTATGCACAACAATCAAAGATAATAATTTGTTTTTTTTTAATTTTAAATAGAAAAATTATTGGTCCTGAAGTTTGAGGACTTGCCATGAAAATTATACCTCCCCAAAGAAATAACCCTCATTTAGGACACAATATCAGTGTTGGAATTTTGATATGGGACTCCATTTAGTAATTATTAAATGTTTTTACTCATGAGATAAATATTTATTCATTTAATAAATAATAAATATCCCAATAAATTCAACTAGTTCATAATTAAAAAAAATCATTCTAAGGATAAATACCAAGTTCCATGTTCAATAAAACCGTTAGAATTTTTTTAGAGGGAAACCTATAGGGTAAATTTACCATTTTATCCTCTTTAAGGGGATTAACCTGCTAAAATTAAAAATAAAACAAGTCTCTATTATGAAAAATTTGGGTGATTACATCCTCCCCACCTATAAACATTTTCTCACTCGAAAAGGAAACAACCCAAGTTGTTATATATAAGCTCATACAAAAACATCATACAAAATACATCCTACCATAATATATATTAAATACACCCTTATAGGTCCATTCCATAAGTGGACCTAAGAAATAACTACTCGGGGAAACATTCTTCACATCCTTATAGGAATCATCTAGCTCAATCCTATCTCGACATGGCCTAAGAAAAGGGTGTAAGCTCACGTCACTTAGCTTCCACCGAGATTTTTCATTGATGAACTTTCTATCCATAGTTCTTCCATATAGATATAATAAACCATAAACATCATCCTTATAAAGGATCATACTTAAATTCATTATCAGAGAGAGTGTCATGATCCCCACCTTTAATGAGAACCCCAAAAACAACAAGCTCACATCCACTATTGATGGTCTTTGGGTTGGGTTATGGTTGATCTATATAGAAAAAAATAATGAGCACATTAGGAAATAGTATTGACTTACTTAAAATTCCATGAAATTTAATCAAAGTTCATTGGTGACCCAGTCTAAAATTATCTATAATGGATTATTCTAATCATCCAGATAACTCTACTATATCAGCTTTAGACCCCAAAATAACACATTTTAACCTCAGGCAAATATAACTACAACCCACAGAACAATATCCTTCATACTATATCTAAAATGGATGCACAATGAACACCAATGTTTCGCTACCACCAAGGTCCCATACCCACTGGGAAACCTTTTTTCTTATCAACTCATCACCACCCAAAATGAGTCTTAAAGATACATCACTATTCAATTACCAAAAGTAATATGGAATAATATTAAAATTTAAGGGAATATATCAGGAGAACTATATGTGAATACTAGATTCCATATGACCCTAAACTCAAACACATTGTACAAGGTGTCCCACATTTATAGTGATGTAAGGTCCATTTCAGTTTTTGAAATATGTACCATAGTTTCTATGAAATCCAACCATTGAGGATAGCTTCTTAGATCTCACCAACATCCACTGAGTATAAAAACTCATGTTATAATCATAAGATACCACAACATTATTTCACCATTATGACCACCTAATACATTACAACCACAATTTTAACATGGATTAACCATTACACTATCATTTCATTTATAATGATTGAAATTTTGGACTTACCAAACCCATAACTCGCACCTTGAGGGTTTATTGTACGGTTGGTGTTCTCGATGTGGGTCAAAAACAACCTCCAAATACCTAAGAAACTTTCCCTCTATTTTAGTTCAAATTAGGGGGAATCAATGAATACCACTAAAAACAATACACAAGTCTTACATTCACTTCATATCTTTCATTAATTCCAAAAAAATCATTAGGATTTTCTAGATGACCCAATGATGCCTCAAATGCTACCTATATAGTATCATTATCACAAAAATAGAGATATTAATAACTAAACCTAAGATAAATTTCTAGGAACCACCAGTTGGTAAGGTCACATAAATCCCAATGAAAATATTCCTCCAAAAAGTTCTATAATTTCACCTAATTTCTTTGATCTAAGTCAAGAAATCCTATAACAAGTAAAAAATATCAGTACAGCCTCTGAAGTAGGATGATACAGGAACTGAATACTCAGTTATGGTAACCCTATTATATTATCCAGGATAATGTTATTAAGTTAAAAAAACACTATAGATAACCACTTAACTATATATGGACATGATAAACTATCCAACTAATGGATGATTTGAAGAAATCATGTAAATGATCTTCCTCATAAGAGGGGAAATTCATAATTTTAGTAGCTATAAACAAAGTATTTTCACCATCAATAGGATTCTATATCCACAACAGTCTATCTAGGAGCTGTACTAGAATCATCAACACCTCAAACAATAATAATATAAGAAGGAATTAACACAATATGACATTGATGGGCATGAGTGTATATAAAGACAACATGAATCATACATCCAATTATATCAGTTACCGTATTCTCTGAGTCATCCACCACATAAAACCATCCAGAATTTGACTATTAAAATTTTGATTCTAATGGGTATTACCTGAATGTGGTATATGGATATGGCATAAATTTTCTCGAAAATCAATTTGCTTTTGCATCATCATCTCCCCACTAGAACTAACTCCTATAAATCTTTTAGATCCCTATATAGGGAAGTGAATAATCTCATAGTATCCCTCACCATAGAGATCTATCCATGTAACCACTCCAACTATCAATAGGAAATCATATCTTATTCTATAATGCATGGGTGCATTACATAAAGAAAACTTCAAAGTAAATCTAAACCAATAAGTTAGCTCAAACACAATATCAGATAATAACATAAGGTATGCCAAAGGAACCAGATATGCTCTAATTTTATGAAAATCATAAGAAAGGTAAGAAACCAAACACAATGTCATAGAGGAAAAAACCAGAAAGGGAAATATACATGTAGAAGACAATAACCAATAGGTACAAATGACTCCAGGTATAGGATAACACCTCCTCTCTATAGGGTCTCTATGAATAGACTCCATCTATAATTTTCTCCACCACAAACTATCATCAACTAATATGTAATATCTCCTATGACTCCACTAGATCCATGTATACCAATTTCATCTCGAAACTTGGTAACATCTTCATAGACAAAATAGTGTGTACATGAAGCCTATGTAGGGGTGAGTATAAACATAACCATTAGAATTACCCAAAAACACAAAGTAAAGATAAACTAGTAAGTCAAATCAAACCCAATATTAGGGAATAATAAAAGATATAATAAAGGAACCAAATATGATACATTGTCAAGATAACTATGGAAATGTAAAGAAAATAAATCTGCAAAGCTTAACTTCACTAAGAATAAAATCATATAAGAAAACATTGATACTCAGGGTAGTGTAAGACCTAGAATACCTATTGTCTATAGTCCAGTTATAATACATAACTAGAAGGTATACATAAAGGTTCAAAAGGTCACCATGATCCTAAATACATATACATTTTGATATTTCATAAGTATCGTGACTCCTAATCTACTATACTTCCATAACTTCCATTCCATCTCTTTGAAAATGTAGTGGGAGACTATGCCTCATCGAGGTATATGTGCATTGACCGAGGGATTACCTAGCCCATGTGGAGCATCATGCCCTAAAATACAAGAGATTATTGAATCCACTAATGGATGATCAGGCCCCAATATATGAGGGAGTAAAAACTCCATCGATGGGGGACCTTTCCCTAACATACAAGGGAGTACCTGAACTCTATCATCATATAGGGGATTGTGCCCTATTATACATATGTCACCAGGGGTTCCCAAAACCTCATATATGGAGGATAGTACCCCAACACATGAGTGAGTACCAAATCCATATCTTTCCTAAATGTCTTACCCACCACTTTTCATCTCTCTAGTGAAGATAGATCCTTGAAATATCCAAACCATAATGTGAACAAATTTTAATTACTGAGGGAATTATATTATTGTTCTCTATGTGAGAAGATGCATACAATAGACTACTCATATGTCCAAAACTATAATACAAGTGATAAATCATGAATAACTCTATAAATGGACTAGTCATGATGTGTTTAGTATAGTAAATGGCGTGTAGGGATCTTGGGAAAGGCCATTCGTGTACTATCACAGTTCAATATATATAAGTTTTCATCCATTCCATGTTAAGCATTGGTACACTATGTATATTGATAATAGGGACATAGTTTAACATTACACATGTAGAAATAACTCTAAGTTATTCCTATTTAGGATACATGACATGTCTGCAGAATTATATGGCATATGGAATTTAAAGTGTAGTGTTCTAATTCTATCCAGTAAACCTACACAAAGTGAACTGAAATCTATATGGTGTGCGGTGATATTCACCCTATATGGGAATTTATCACTAGTAAACAAAGTTATGTCATCTAGAAGTACATGATATGTACTTATAGTACATGGTGTGTAACATTATGTGACTTAATGTACATGAAATTTATGTTAGTACACATGGTGTGTGATTCCAACTGACCACTTGGAATGTACAATAAGTACATGAAAAAAATATTCTACTAGTAGAACATGTGTGTGACCCTAATTCACACTACATTTTATATTTATAAAACATGGTAACTCTATCATCCATGGAATCCAATATACACGGTGCGTGCTTCCGAGACTACATGTTAGATAATTAAGAAATTTTCAACAAACTAATTTCTTCCTCTCTACGTCACCGGCTACTTCCATCATGCCTTATGTTTATTCCACTAATCATCATGTTAAATGACATGTTTTTTGGACCTTTTTTCACCATTGATAGGATCCAAAGTATCTAGAAATTCCTTCTTACTTCATTAAAATACCAATCCCATCATTCTTTATTGAATGGACCATAACACTATCACGTTTTATTAAATTTCATTCAAACTCTCACCAGTTTAACAAATCTTCATTAGCCCACTTACAGAATCCTGCCATCATACCTTCATATTGACCCATGGTCTTTTTCTCCCCTTATTTACTTCAAGAATCCAAAATATAAATCAGTTTTTTGTTGTATAACTTCAATTAGAGGGAAAATATAATATATTTGAAATATAAATTAAGAACATAATTATAGTATTTGGGATGGAGGTGGCTAAAGGAATACTCAGCCACCCAAGGTCGGGATTTCATTTGGGTTCATCAAAGAATACAAGTATGTGACAAGAATTAATTTTTTATACATGGTATAATAATTACATAGTGGTTTACAAATATTCAATTTAACTTTAATTCACAAATAAATTATTCATCGATGGATTATTTAATCAAATATAAATAATAAAAGAAATATTTTTCATCAAGAAAAAAATTGTGTTAGAGAAATAATTTAAGGAAAATTATTGAAGTAAAATTTATCAAAAAAACATGGTTGGTTCATCCACATTCATCCCATTCAATAAATAAAATATTTTAAAAATAAACTAGCATGATTATAGGATAATCATAATCGATTAAAAGTATTATTTTCTTCATGCATTGAGAAAATAATTTAATTAAATTATTTAATCTAGACCCATTTAAAAATTTCATGCATTATATGATATAAAAATCATTAAATAATCTAAGTTTCACAAGTAATATATATGGAAAAAGATGCAAGTATTTTTTTTTGTACCTTAAGGTGTAAAAGAATAATTTACTTAAATATTATTATTTTTTGATTTTTTGATTATAATTATATTCAACAATAAAAATGTTCATCATTAACAATTATCTTAATAGAATTAGAATTTAGGATGAAAGATAATGATGAAAAAACATAAATAAAAAAATTCCTACCCCATTGGAATTTCTTTGAAGATTGATGATCATGTCATGATCCTCGGTTATCATTGTCGCTACCACCACGTTGAACACCAGGGACTTGAAGAACACAATAAATTATTATTATCTATACAAGGAGGGTAAAGGGATAAGGATATATGAAATCCTCTAAATTATTCCCCCCATGATGAAAAGTTATAGGGGGTGGATATTTTTAATGGGGAAAATCGTTATTAGAGGAAATAATTATTTCCTTTCATAATTTTCCCTCTATAAAGCCACATAAATTCCCCTTAAGAAAACTAGAACTAAAATTATTCCATAAAGGTTTTTACATTCCAATAAAACAAGTTTCTAGAATCATCTATTTCGTATCATTATCATTGTGGCATGTAGCTACCATTTCACCAAGACATGTCATCTTCATGTCACTGTACACAACAAAAAATAATAATAATTAATTTTTATTTAATTTTAAACACAAAAATTATTTTTCATGGGGTTCAAAGACTTTCCATGATAATTATACCTCTCTTAAGAAAAATACCACATTATAAAAAAATTATAGTGCCATAATTTTGATACAAGACTTCATTTAAGAGTTATTAAAATTCCACACTTTCAGGATAAATATTTATTCGTTTAATAAATATTAAATATTCCTTAAAATTTAACAAGCTCAAAATTTTACCAAAATTCATTATAGGGGTAAATAAAAAATTCTAATTTAAAAGGAACCATAAAAAAATTTAGAGTCCAGGCACTATTTAAAATTTACCATTTTATCCTATTTAAGGGGCCCAACCCACAAAACTTAAAAATAAATTAAGTCTCACTTATGAAAAATCTAGGTCACTGTATCTTCCATGCTTATCATATTAGATTGGGGGTGTGTTTTGATGTAGTATATGACAATGATATCATATGGGTTTAAGTATTTGTGTACTCATGAGAATAATTATGCCACCTGTTATCTTGAGATAATAGTTGTAGTGTTTTATTTGAAGTTGTAGCAACATTACCTCATCAGTGGGTGCTTTTTGGTCTTCCCAAATCACAAAATCTTTAGGTATATCTTTTCTCAATATTATTTGAATATGTATCAGAGGAGGTGGATGGAGTTACTGAAATACTATGATTTTTCGATATCTTACACCCCATGGAAATGGAATTTGGTTTTTGATGTGTTGAGTAGGAATTCATGGGGATATATTTCATGGGAGTCTGGGGATTTATGGAGAGTGATGGAGGATATTTCAATAGTGAATATTGATGTAGAGGAGTAGGATAGTATATGTTGAATTTATCAGATAAAGATGCAATTATAATTGTTATAATATGTGGGGGAGTTATAGTTTGAAGATCTTGAGATGAATTTTTGGTGTGATTGTGTCATTTGTGGTGATGATCCTAAGGGGTGGTTGGAGGATGTTCAACACTAGGTGTTATTTTGAGGGAATTTTTTCACTCCATCGGTGATGAAAGAGGAGGTTCTTCATGAGTTTCATAGTTCACCCTTGGTTATGCATCTAAGTATATCCAAGATTTATCATTCCTTGAGGAGTTAGTTTTGGTGGTCAATTATGAAGTAATCAGTGATGGAGTTTATGTCACGACGCTTGGTTTTCAACCTATGAAAGTAGATAATCATTTTCTAAGTGATTTTTTATATCCAATGGATATCCATGAGTGTAAATGTGATGATGTTTTAATATATTTCATCACTAGTTTTTTCCAATACCAAGGAGGATGTGATGTTATTTAGGTGATCATGGATCAGTTGATGAATTCATCTCATTTCTTAGTGATTAAGGAGTCAAGTGTTGTTTTTGGTTTATTAAGTTAGTATATCGATGGGATAGTGAAACTTCATGGGGTGTTAAGGGCCATCATCTCTAATAGGGATCCTAGTTTTACATCATGAGTTTATGAAGGATTAAAACATGATTTTGGATTTCAACTATTCCTTAGGAGTGGTTTTCATCCCCGGATGAATAGTCAAATTGATTGGACTATTAAAATACAAGAGGAAATGTTACATTAATGTGTTCTATATTTTGGGATCTCCTAGGTGAATCACTTACCTTTGATTGAATTTTTTTATAATAATCATAATTACTCATTTATCAATATGTATTTATTAAAGGTGATATATGGGTGGAATTTTATGTATATTCTATATTGGAACAAGTTTAGATATTCAGTGATCCTTGGACCAAATGTGGTATAGAATATTATTGAGAAGGTGAAGATTATTTGAGATCAGATGAAAGTGGAACAAGACCGATAAAAGTCTTATACTGATAGGAGTAAGAAATCTATCGAGTTTAAATTTAGATATCATGTGTTCTTTAAGGTTTACCTCATCATGGACAATGGATTTTTGATTGAGGGATTAAGATTTACCCTTGGTTTATCAGTCCTTTCAAGGTATTGGAGTGTGTTGGTGAGGTGGTGTATTGATTAGATCTTCGTCTATAGTTGTATTAGATATATGATGCCTTCTTTGTGTCATATCTTTGTTGGTATCTTCAATATGTCACTTGTGTCATATATTGGGGATATTTCTATGTTGAAAATGACATAATGTTCATGGAGCATCTAGTTTAGATTCAAGATCATTGGGAGAAGGTGTTTCATGGGTGTGTTGTTCCCTTGGTTTGTGTTTTTTGGAATCCTAGTGGCTTGGAAGAGTGTGTGTGGTAATATTATTTTCATTTACATGTTCATCATAACGAGCTATTCTAAACCTTTTCCCTTGATGTTGATATTCTTGATCTAGTGTTGATTTGTTTGAGATTATTTATCTTTATGTTGCATTATGTTTGGGAAATGACATTGTTCTTATTTGAGAGGTATCTCATGGTGGTGTTATAGTTTCATGGATGATGTTTTATTTTATGATTGTGAATTTGATTCTAGAGGATGATAATAACTTTATAGGTTTTTAATGTAATGATCCAAGATTTCATGGGTTATTAATTTTCATATTTCAGGTGTTGGAGGTGTTGGGAGGGGTTGGAGGGAAACAAGTGTAGTTAAAGATAAAATATCTATTGGAAGTATGTGTTTCGATATAGACCTATGAGTTTCACCATGAGGAGTTGACTTGAGAGGATGTTTTACCTATATTATGGTGTGTCACACCATAGATCATTGGTTTTTGGCATAGTTTTTGTGTTTAAGTGTGAGCTATGAGCCATGATATTTTTATATCATGTTGATTTGAGGTGGAATTCTGGTTACAACATAAAGATGTTTGGTTATAGAGTGATGTTTTGTTGATTATTCTTATTTAAATAAATCCTTGGGTTAATCTTCTTCAAATTATATTGTAGTGTGGATCTTCTAATTATGGCATGGATACCTAGGCAGTTGTTTTCTTGTCTCTATTTTTCTGGTGTTTGTTGTATTGTAGTGTCTTCCATTGTGCCATGGTTTATATTGGGGTTCATTGAGTTTGAAGGAGGAGATCTAGGATAGCATCGTGATTCTTATGAGTTTTGGTTTTATGTCATGGTATATTTTTTTGCATTATGATCTTTCTTATTAATATCAATTTTAATGTGGTTTGACTCCAAGATTTGGGGAGGTAACACACTATGGTTTTAGAATCTAATTTTATTATGGAATAATGACCACTATCATGTCATGATTCTTTAATTTTACTGAATTGAAGTAAATTCTGGACTTGTATCAAATTCTATATTATTTTTCAAACTTATCTCAAACCATGGATAGTTAGTGTTGTGTATTTTAAGAACTTTAACCATCCTTTGATTGGTTTTTCCCTCATCTTTAAGAGATTAACCTCCTTGAGATATAAAGTTAATTCCCCTTCTCTTATTCTTTATTTTATTCTAATTCTTTCTTGGGAGAAGTTGTGTTAGCAGTTTGGTTTTGGATATATTGTTTTTTCTTATAGTTTTGATGGTAGAAAATATATTATATTTTATTAAGGATATTATTTGGGTGTTCTTGGTGGGGGTTCATCTTTATCTTATTTTATCATGTAATTATTGAAGCTTCAGTTAAGGTAGGGGATTCAAAAATTATTATTCTTTATTTAAATATAAATTATGAATTAATAATGCTTTAAATTTCATTTGGTATATGGTATGGATTAACCTAATGCAATAATGAATTATACAAAAGAAAAATTAAGTGAGGAGAGTGATTCGCATGCGTTTTATGCAATTTCATGATATTTTTTATATATTGATGTTGTTGCTAAGTGATTTATGGTTTTTTCTATGAAATAAATTGTTTATCATTATTTTTTGGTTGGAATCACCTTTCATAATGTGTTAATCAATTAAAGTTTTTAATTAATTTTTTGTGTGGAAATTCAAAATTTAAGTGTAAATGTTTAAACCTAAAGTTCTTCTTTAATACAAAATAATGTTTGAAGGGGAGTTCATGTGACACATGTTGGGTCACTGGAATATCATATTTCAGCTTTCATTTATCTATTTATTACTTCTTGTAGTTCTTAAGATTCAGGGGATGAAAATATTATTTTTGGGGGAAACAAGACTTAGTGCACAGTTGGCACTTGATTTTTCTAACCGTGTGAAAGAGATTTTGGGAGAGAGATTTATTTTTCATGTCATGAGAATAATTTTTCTAACTGTCTGGATATGCCAAGAAGTCATGAATCCTTGTTTTTGGGAGATAGAGGCTTCTGTAAGATTATCACATAGTTTTTCTAACTATGCGATATGTCTAGATTATTAAAATTTTGAGAAAATACCATTTTTCCTTATGAGTTTTTAAGTTTCTCTCCCTCGTTTCTCATCAAAATCATGAAAAACCCTCTATTTTGTCTTGAGATATATTCCTCTTGGGTTTTGGTAGATTCTCCTGGGATCCTTGTTAGTTTAGCTTGAGTTAATCCTATTTCTTCTTGATTTCTTCATCTTATCCCCTTTATTCTACCCTTGTTCTTACTTTTTCATGGAATTATGGAACCCTAGGATGCCCCATGGAAAATATAAGGTTGTTAATGGGGATTTTGGTTTTTTTTTCTTTTATGGTTTAGGTTTGTAAGGATCCTTAATACTTGAATCTAGTGGCTTTCATCAAAGGTGACAAGTTTATAAGTTATTTTGAGGTAAGTGTCACTATTTAATGGTGTTTTCCATGGATAACCTATAATTCGTTATCCCATTTAGTTTTTTTATCAAATTTACTTTAAATTTATTAGTGATTTATGATTTATCTATGTGTTATGTGATTCATGGTTTGTGTTTGAAATTTGATTCTTTAAAGTGGTTTTTCAAATAGATTTGGCTTTAATGCACTCTATGTGTTTATTAAAATGGAACAAATAGGTTTAATGATTTCAAATGGTTTTTTGAAAGGTTTTTTTAAATAGGTCTCACATGGTTTGGAATTATTTACATATTATGGGAATAAATGATTTATGAAATTGGTTTTTAAATTGTCTTATTCAATTATCACTTGTTATGGATTTACATGTTTGGCATCGAGTAGCACATGAGGGACTTTGGGTGTATGTGCGTGCATGACTTAAGAAAATAGTATATTGTATAATAGAATAAGTGATCCTTTTGGTGTAATATTGATAGAGATTACAATATTTTTTACAAGGGATCGAGTGAGCCTTTGAGAGGAATACCAAGTGAGCTCTAGGAATTTTGGGCTTGGGGAAGACCGGGTGAGCTTATGAACTTGTTTCACTTTATTAGTTGGCTAGAGAACCTTATTTTAGACTAAGTCACACTATACGCATATGTTTATATCACATGTTGCACATTACTTATCCTTGGTTTTATTTTATATGTTTTATGTGTGTTGTTAGTGACTTTGTTGATTGATATTTTTTATGGTTATTCATATGTTCTATTATTCAGTTATGTGAAAGTATTTATGCTTATGATCATGTTGATGAAATGTTTGGGCATGTAGAGCATGTTATTATGGGTGTATTTGTTTATTTATTTTAGCATCGTTTGAAATGTGTGAGAAAATGGTTTATTTGAGAAAACTAAAGGGTTTATAAAGTGTTTCTTTCAAGTGAACTTGTTTTAAAAAGTGAATATGGTTTTTAAAATGAGTTTCAACTAGATTCATTGGTTTTCATGGTTAAAAAACATATATATATTCATTTTTGTATATTATCTAGATTTTTTCCTCACACTTTACATATGCCTTTGGGTGTTTGCAAACATTTTTTTGTAGGACATGGGTAAATCAAGGGAACCATGCATTTTGGTGTCTCTTCTTGATTACTATCATATGTGGTCATTTATAATGGAGGAGACATGGTCTCATGGGTTTTTCTCATAAAGATCTATTTTGAGATTTTGTTTAGTTAGAATGTAATATATTTCCCACTTGGGACTTGATCCTTGTTTTGAGTTTTGATTTTTAATATTTTGATTATGGATATCATGTGGTTATTAATTGTTATATATATGAAGATGGTTGTGATATCTGCCTTCAGTCATTGTTGTGTTTACTCTGGTTATATGCCCATATCATTTTATCATGTCTATTTAGTTGGTGTGGCCATACAATTCATGTATGGTTCATATCAGATTACTAAGGTTGGAATCATTCCCAAAAGGTTATTTGTGATGCCCTAGTTCTTATCTTCAGCTCTTGGTGATCGGGAATGTGCTTCAGGCCTTATGGAGGGGCGGGTCGGATGATGGGTTGGGTTAACCTAGGTTCTTTTACTACTAAAATGGTATTAGAGGTAGGTTTTTTGGAGGTTAGTGGTAGGATGGATCTAAGACTATTGAATCTTGATAGGTAGGATAAAGGGAGTGCCTAGCCAAGTCTTTTTCATGTCTAACCTCGAGTTATTATGGATAGTTTGAGATTGTGTTTAAGTTGTGAGCCTAGTTATGGGATATTTCATTAGGATTTATGTATTTCATGTTGATTATGAGTTACGGGGTGATCCCATGAGTTATGTTGAGTTTTTAGGTGAAATAGGGAGGACAACAGAAATAGAATAGATTGGGTACATGATTATTAGTAATCATGAATAACACATAAAACCTTGTATATTATCCTCTAGTGGTACTCACATGGTTGGTACAAGGTTTTCCTAACCGTATGGTCAATCCGTTCATGGTAAAAAAATGTTTAAAATTTTACACTTTCACCCATTTTCATTTGAAACTGTTGTTTATTCATATTCTCATTGTTTGAGGTTTATTATGGTAAGTTATTATGGTTTAATTTCTATTTATTGAGATTTAAGTTTGTTTTGAATGAGCTTGTGTCTTGTGTTTTATAAAAAATGCCTCCTAAAAGGGCCTTATCTAGGCATAAACAGGGAGTTGTGGAGCATGTCCCATAGTCAAATCCTATAGTTGATCCAGATTTACTGGATTTGATGATCTGTATGATGCAGTCCTTAGTCTATGAGGATAGTAGAGATCATACATGAATTGTGGGCCATGCTTAGGAGTTCACTAAGAAAAATCCACCAGTCTTCCATGGTGATAATGGAACCTAGGATCCTGAGGAGTGGTTGGAATGGATTGAGTGAATATTTTAGTTTTTAAATACCCTTAAAACCTTGATGGTAAGCTTCTCCACTTATATATTGGAAGTACTGGGTAGGAAATGGTGGAAACCCATGGTTCTAGCAAATCGGCATAAGGACCTCACATAGACTACCTTTAAAACATATTTTAATAAGTATTGTTATCCCGATACATTAAGGGCAGGGAAGGCCCATGAATTCATGATGATGGATAAAGGATATTGTTTGATGATGGAGTATGTTTCTCAGTTTACCATGTTGTTTCATGTTTCTTTTTAGCTCCTCATGAATGAATACCTTAAATATCATAATTTTGAAATGGACATGAAGGTTGAGATTAGGTCAATTCTCGCCATTCTTTTTGTACTAACCTATACTAAGGTGGTTGATAAGGTGGCTATAGAAGAGGCTGGAATCGATGAGAAGATAGGACTCAACGGTGTTCCTTCAGTGGGTGGTAGCTAGAGTTCTTCATCTGGATAGAAGAGGAAGTGGGGTGAACCTCATTGGGGTGGTGTCAGGGGTTCTCAAAAGTCATCGAGCTTAGTTCCAGTGGTTTATTCTAGGAATAAGTTTATGGTTTGTTACTAGTGTGGGTATTTGAGTTATCTTAAACACTTCTATAAGGCTCCCTTATAGGGGAGTAGAGTTGCTTATTAATTCCCTAAGGGTTATTATGTGTAATATTACACTTCCAAGGGTTAGGGATCTTTCCCTCAAGTTAAATGAAATTATCATCAGGTGAAGAAGGCTCAGGGTGGGCTTAAGTTAGGATGTCTTTATACAGTAGATATTTCACCAAATGACTCTAAGTCTAGGTCAACCATTGTAAGAGTTATAATTTTTATTGCTTCTTTTGTGGCTTTAGTTTTATTTTATTCAAGTGAATTCCATTCAATCATATCATTAAAATTTCTTTATTTTTTTCTAATGTTAGCTGAGATGATTCCCTTTATAATGGATTTTCTTACCCCACTAGGTAAGAAGAAAGAGAAAGGTTTTAAGTTCCCAAATTTTCATGTTTTAATCATTGATGTGTAAGTCATGTTGGATTTCCTCATATTGAATTTAGACATTTTCAATATCATCATCAGTATGGATTGGTTGATTAGATCTAAAGCCCAGATTGATTACTATTTTCATAGAGTCCATATTATAACTCCTGAAAGGATCACTCATGTATTCTAGGGTGAGTGGGATCTAAGGTCAGGGAGGGAAGGAACTATTGTTTTATATATGGTATTGATCTCGTTTCAGCCTTACATGTTATTCTTTGATACCATTGAGTATATCTTAGTTGGTTTTCTGCTAGTGGTTGTAGAATGGTACCCCAATGTGTTTCCAGAGAATTTTTCAAGGTTCCTACCCCAGCGAGAGGTCAAGTTCACTGTCGATTTTCTCCCTAGGATGAGCCCCATATCTTTACCATATTACCATATGGATCCAGCTGAGTTTATAGAGTTGAAATCTTAGTTATAGGATCTTGAGGGAAATAGATTTATTTTCCCTAGAATGTCATAGTGGGAATAACCAGTTCTATTTACAAAGAATCTAGATAGGAGTATTCATATTTACATATATTATTGTAAACTTAATTAGTTGGTCATAAAGAATAAATATCCATTTCTTAGAATTGATCATCTTTTTCATTAGTTCATAGGATCTCAATGGTTTTATAAGATCAACTTGAGATCAGGGAACCACTAGTTGATGTCATAGGACGAGGATGTTCCTAAGTTCACCTTTTGAATTTATTATAGAAATTTTTAGTATTTGTTCATGTCATTTGGCCTTGATAATTATCTCTAGGTCTTTATGGACTTGATGAACTAGATCTTTCATCTCTTTTTGGACTCCTTTGTGGTCATGTTTATTGATGACATCTTGGTGTATTTTATTATGGAGGAGGACCATACAGACCATATAGATATTTTTTTGAGAATATTAAAAGAGAATAATCTATATGTAAATCTATCTAAATGTCAGTTTTAGATCTAAGAGGTGAATATATTGGTCCATGTAATTTCTAAGAAATGGGTTTTAATGGATCTTGAGAAGATCCAAGCAGCCATATCTTAGGAGTAGTCCAAGAATGTGTTTGAGATCATGAATTTTTTTGTCTTGGTTGGGTATTATAGATATTTTGTGTGGTAATTATCTAGGTTATATTCTCCCTTAATAGAATTAACTGGGAAAGGGGTTAATTTTGAGTATATTTTGATGAGTTTGTTTATAAATATGATTTTGGAGGTGAGGGATGATGAGGAGTGGGTGTTTTTGGCCAATTTGTAGGTCACACACTCTCTTAACAATCGATTTCTATGAGAGAAGGAATATGAACTTGAGTGACAACATATTAGTAGAGATTTAAATAGTGGGGAGACCTTGGGTAATTGGTATTATTCTCTCGATGGTTCTCTCCTTTTAAAGAAATGGTTAGTGATTCCTTTATCCTTAAGGTGGGAGGTAATGAACATGGGGGATTATTCTAGTTGGGTCATGCACCTCAAGGATACCAAGATTTTTTATATCTTGAGAAGTAGGTATCGATGGCTTGGGATTAGGTGATATGTTGCTAATTTTGTTTCATGATGTCTTAGCTACCAGAGGATCAAAGCTGAGCATCAAAGAATGGTGGGGTTGTTGCAACCTATTCCTATTCTAGTTTGGAAGTGGGATAAAATATCTATGGGTTTTTTTATCATCCTACCTCATACACCTATTTTGAAAGACTCCATATAAGTGGTTATCGATATTTTGACCAAATCAACCCATTTTCTTGTCATTAGGGAATCGATAAAGGTAGAGGAGCTCAAGATCCTATATGTTTGAGATGGTTTTAGGCTTAATGGGGTGCCCTCAGTGATATTTTTTAACTAAGATTCTCATTTCACTTCCCAGTTTTGGAAGGGAATCGATGAGTCCATAAGAACCAAGATAGGATTAAGCATAGTGTATCACTCATAGATGGATGGTCAGTCTGAATGGACCATCCAGATCCTATAGAATATACTATGGGTATGTGTGCTTAACTTTGGGGGTTCAAGGGATAATCATTTATCATTAGTTAAGTTTTCATATAATATAGTTATTAGGCCTTGATCAAGATGACCCTATTTGTGGCATTGTATGGGAATCCATTCCAATCCTTGTTTTATTGGGCTGATGTGGGTGAGCATTCCTTATTAGGAACAAGTCTCATCTAGGAGACAATGGATATAGTGTGTTTGATTTATAAAAGGTTATCAGTATCTTAGAGTCATCATAATTCATATGTTTATCAACATCTTTTTTTTTTGGAGTTTGGGGTTGGTGATCAAGTGTTTCTTTGAGTATCTATTAAACTGGGACATCGTCTCTTAGAAAATAAGAGGAATTCGATATCATGTTATGTCAGGTAATTTTAGATTATAGAAAATCTTGGGAAGGTATATTATCAGTTACATTTTCTACCATGGATGACCTCGATTCATGATGTCTTTCATGTATCTCAGTTTAAAGGATGTCACCCAGGCCCATCTCATGTGATGGAGTGGGACAATTTAGGGGTGGATCTTGATGTTGCTATTAGGAGTATCCTGTTCATATCTTGGATTATCAAAATAGGGTGCTTTATGGTAAATTTATCCTATTTATCCGTGTTTTTTGGAAGTGTAGTGATGATATACATGAGACATGAGAGTGGGAAGCCTTGGTGATGGATTAGTGGCCTTGACTATTTTCTTTTAGGGATTCCTGGGGACTTTCTAAGGGAAGAAAGTAACAAGGTGGGGAGGTTTATGACACTTGTTGGGTCACTAGTGTCACGACCTGACACTACTGGTCTCGAGCCGCAACTACCCCAGGCTTGCCTCCATAGGCCAGGGGCTGGCGACAAGCGTCGAAGGAATAACACTCTCTAGGTAGGCCTTTACCTAAGTACCTGTACACACCCACACAGCCCACTCAATGCAAAAGTGTAGAGTAAAAGAAAACCAGAGGACAAGAAACTATAACCCAACCATAGTCATGCATCAACCTCTAAATAGGAAAAAGTAAAGTGTTGAAAAGTACTGACAGATACTGAACAGAAAAAGGGGAAAACACGCGCCCAACCCAAAAGGTTCCACAACCCAACAAAAAGTAAACAAAAGTAAACAGCTGGTGCCTCACACCTGAAAGTCCTACTACGTCCACTGAACACATCCCAAGCTCATGTGTCCTCTACGCTCCTCCGTAGTCTCTATCAACCTGTATGTCGTCTTCAAGGTCATACCAAGTGCGGGAAAAGTCCAAGCAGGGGTGAGTATAAGGATACTCAGTAGGATGCCCCGAAATCTAGAGGGAGAAACAAAGGAGATACCAAAACGATGAGCAGTAGATAGAACAAGGAATAGTGAAAGAGTATAGTAAATAGAATGTAGCTCAACCCAACAGAAGAAAGGGAGTAGACTCATCCAACCATGAGTAACTAGACACAGAAAGTAGGTGGCATACCCCGCGTGTCTTCGCCCCTCCTAGAAGGAGAGTAACTAAACCCCAGGAGTGTGAACAAAAGTAGGGTGTATATATATATATATGCTCAACAAGAAACCCGAACAAGTGTGTAAGGGTATCTCTATCTCCAAGCTCAGCCCAGGAAAATTTTCCAACGGTTCTAAGGATATCCATCACTGATGCCCAACAGTCCCGCACGTCAAAGTTGCCTCATCGCTAAGACGTACCACTAAAAGTCCCACTCTGGTAATCACGGATAAAAACCACTGACTAGCCTCATCGGAAGGGCTGAGTCTGAAAGGAGTCTTCAGATAACCCACTGCCTAGCCCAACTAGAGGGTAAACCCCAAAAGGTCATCGGGTGACCCACTGCCCAGCCCTACTGAAGGGTAAACCCTAAAAAGGTCCCCGGGTGACCCACTGCCCAGCCCTACTGGAGGGTAAATCCTAAAGTCAACAGGTAACCCACTGCCTAGCCTTGCTGGAGGGTAAACCCTGATACGCTGGTGGGTAACCCACTGCCCAACCCCACTGGAGGGTAAACCCTAAAATGGTCTGATAACTCTGCGTTGTCTGCGCCATCACTGGGTGTCGCTAACATCGCAACCGTGCATTGGGTCGGAGTGAGTCAAAGGAACCTCTGACCAACACCCTTTCATGTTTCCACATTTAATGAGATCTTGAAAGGGGCTCTGCATTCCCAAATAGATTACACCATTATAATCCTCGTGGAAAAACACGCGAGATAGACTACTTACTCACTGGAAACGGACTCTCAACAAAAACTTTATTCAACGTCTCTTTATGACCATACGGTGTCTCGTGGGGCCCACACCTCAGTCCCGAAAGAGGTCAGGTGAACTGTGCCATCGCGATTCCCTCAGAAAAACACGCCAAAATGACTACTCATTCGCCCTAAACGGACGTCTGATGAAAAAGTCGCAAAACGCTGCTCACAGCTTAAAAGACGGTCTGTGGGTCCCACGCCTCAACTCCAACTTCAAAGTCTGAAACCACCCTTGACCACTTCGTCTCAACTTCAGGGTCACAATGCCGCTGACAGTGCCTTAAACGGACTCTGGATGTGTTTGAGCCATCTGAAGGAAGAATCCCGATGTAGTACTTAACGAGCATGACGCAGCACCGAGCCCCCATCTCAGGAATTAAAATTTCCCAAGACCATCTCAAAAGCTTCATCTCGAGTCGAGGATTTCACTGCTGCATATGGCATGCAAAACGGACACCCGTAGTGGAAGTTACGGGTGTCCGAAGGCAGGGGACGAACTCCCTTGGGCTGGACCGGCTCAATTTGGCCGGTCCACCCGGTCTAGGTCGGGTCGCGGCTCTGCCGCGCGGCCCGGCCACAGACCCGCAGTCCACCGCATCGACCATCCCTCATGGCCGGTCACTGGTCCGTGCGGAGACCCCCCTTTGGCGGGTCTCTGTCTCCCGCGCGGGTTCGCGCGCCGCGACCCCCGGTCCACCCGGCCGACAACCTCCACCCGGGGACTGCCGCCTGGAGCCCGCCGTGCCACGTGAAGCCACCGCCGCCGCTAAAGGCCTGCCGAACCGCCACACCGAGCGCCGGACCGCCCCTGGAATCACCGGAAAATGAAGAAAATGGCCGAAAAACTTCCCAAAGCCTCCCCAGACACCCCGGGACTCAAAAATTTGATCTAAAAGGATCGTTGGGAAGATAAAATCTATCCCTACGCAACTATGGGATTCGCTCGATGATCGGATAGCATTTCGACGCAAATAATTGCATTTGAAGGGGTTGCAGGAATAAAAAAATGAAAATGCACGAGCCTGCCTCGCAGGGCGTAGCCCGACGCTTCACCAACGATCCGCCAGAGCCGCCACCCACCTTGGAGAGGGAGAGGGAAGCTTTAAGGAGGTTCTCCCTTGTTGATAAGAACTCATGCCAAGGGGAAGAACAAGGGGGAGAAGAGGGTGGGGGTGGTGTGTTTAAATAGAAAACACCTAAACCCCCCACCCGTAGGCCCCGTACTCGAACTTTCAGTGGGGTTGGGGTTAAGCCTCCCCTAGGGTAAAATCCACATTCTGAGCGCAACGGCAGTCTCGGAATTTTAATATAAGCCTCTGTTTAGAAGATACAAAGTACACACCTGGGGCTGCCAAATTACAAATACGCCCATGGTGGCGTTTTCCACAGAAGGGTCGCACCCACGAAAGTTACACCCTCCTAGGGTAAACGGCATGTTCCGGACTCAATGGTTTCATAGTTTTTCCCATCTAAGCAATAGTTTAGGATTTATTATATTTATTTGTCGTGTCCAGTGTGAACGCACTTAAAATTTAATTTTGTTCGCACCGGGGATCAGAATCACACACTGTTTGAACGACCTGCTCTGGAATAACATCAAGAAAATTTCAAAGTCTTACTGGCTCAAAACCTAGGTTCTTACATCATTCCATCCTTCAAGTTTTTCATCCCCAAAAAACAAAACTACAAAAACAACTCGGGATACGGAGCCCGCATCTGGCTCTCCCATTCCCAGGGGCTCTTCTACACTCTCCCATGCTACCACAGCACACAAACCAAAGGAATGGTTCATCCACGCAGTGTCCTCTCCTGTCGGTCCTCAATCGCCACCAGGTGCTCCCAAAGGTGGCTCCATCCTCAATGTCCAGCCCTCCCCAATCGATAACGTGTGTGGGGTCATGCACGTATTTTCTCAGTTGTGACACGTGGAAGACGTCATGCACCCTCTCCAGCTGTTGGGGGTAGAGTAAGATAGTAGGAAACCTCGCCGACCCTGCGCAAGATCTCAAAGGGCCCAATGAACCTTGGGGATAGCTTTCCACCCCAACCGAACCTCCGTGTACCACACCACGGAGAGACTCTCAAAAAGACATGTTCCCCCTGCTCGAACTCCAAAGGCATGTGATGACGATCTTCGTAGGACTTCTTTCTACTCTGAGCCCTCCTCATTCGCTCACGAATGACCTTCACCTTCTTCGTTGTCACCTGCACCAAATCTGGGCCCATGAGGGTGGTCTCCCCAACCTCTGTCCAGCACAACAGTGCATGGTCTCCCGTAGAGGGCCTCAAAATGTGCTATACCGATAGTAGATTGGTAAGTGTTGTTGTACGCAAACTCTACTAAGTGCAGGTGATCCTCCAAACTTAGGCCAAAATCTAACACGCACACCCTGTACATATCCTCCAACACCTGGATAGTGTGCTCTGTCTGCCCATCCATCTGGGGGTGAAAAGTTGTACTCATCCGCAGCTGAGTCCCGAATGCCTCCTACAGGCCTCACCACAATCGCGACGTAAACCGCGTGTTGTGGTCAAAGATGATTGTCGAGGGTACTCCATGAAGGCGGACAATCTCCCAAACATATAGCTACCCAAGGCTCTCCACCGAGCTCTACTCCCTAATGGCAAGAAAGTGTACCGACTTCATGAGTCAGTCCACTATCACCCAAATAGAATCATGGCCCTTTGCTGTGCACGTAAGCCTTGTGACGAAGTCCATAGATATGTCATCCCACTTCCACTTTGGGATATCAAGGGGCTACAACAACCCTACCGGAACCTGATGCTCTGCCTTCACCTGCTGACAAGTAAGACACCGAGAAACGAATTCATCTACGCTCTGCTTCATGCCAGACCACCAAAACTGCCACTGAAGGTCTCTGTACATCTTCCCCACACCGGGATGTACAGCCAAGGGAGAAGTGTGGAACTCCCAAATCACCTCCTATCGCATCTCTACTAGTACTACAGCTCTCCCCTGGAATAGGATCTCATGATTACCTCCTTCATAATACCATCGGGTGCGTCGCCCGTGGATATCTGATCACACAGTACCTTACTATAAACATCCCCTAGCTGTGACTCTCTCTCATGCTCAAGGAGTGAAGGAGTCAACACCATCAACTACAGAAAAGTTGTATCCTCTTGTTCCACCAATATCAGCCGAAGGGAAGCTAACTACTCTGAATCTTCCCTCACTATATGAGCATGGGACTTCCTGCTAAGGGTATCTACTACTACGTTGCCCTTCCCTGGAGTGTAGACTATCTCAAAATCATAGTCCTGCAGAAACTCCATCCATCTCCTCTACCTCAGATTCAAATCCCGCTGATTGAAGATGTAATTGAGGCTCTGGTGGTCTGAGTAGACCACAAAACTCTCACCTAGAAGGTAGTGTCTCCATAACCTCAAGTCAAAGACCACTGCTACCATCTCTAAATCATGAGTCGCATAATTCTGCTCATGGGGCCTCAACTGCCTCGACCCATATGCAATCATTGCCTGCTGCTGCATCAGCACACACCCGAGCCCAACTCCTGAAGCGTCGCAGTACACTATGAACTCAACACCCTCCTCTAGCAGCCTCAACACTGGAGCACTAGTCAGCCTCTGTATAAACTCCTTGAAGGCCTTCTGGCACTGATCAGTCGAGGTGAATGGTCATCCCTTCTGCGTCAATGCATTCAAAAGGGCAGAAATCCTGGAGAAATATTCCACAAACCTCCTATAGTACCCTGCCAAACCAAGGAATCTCCACACCTATGACGTATTCTTGGGTGGCTCCCAAGAAAGAACTGCCTCTATCTTTGCGGGATCTACGGCCAATCCCTGCTATGTAATAACATGCCCCAGAAAGTGAACCTCATGAATCCATAACTGACACTTCGAGATCTTCCCATACAGCTGGTGCTCTTGGAGTAAGTCTAGCACCATCCTCAAATGCTCTGTGTGCTCCTCTTCCATCACAGAGTAGATGAGTATGTCGTCAATAAATACAACCAAAAATTGTTCCAAGTATGGCTAGAAGATCTAGTTCATCAAATCCATGAAAATGGCAGGGGCATTCGTCACACCAAAGGGCATCACCAGAAACATGTAATGCCCATATCGACAATGGAAATCCAACTTCGGGATGTCAGCCTCACGAAACCGCAACTGGTGGTAGCCGGATCGAAGATCAATCTTGGAGAACCACACCGCACCTCTCAACTGGTCGAAGAGTTCGTCGATCCTTGACAAAGGGTACTTGTTCTTTATTGTGGCCTGATTCAGGCGATGATAATCTACAAAAATCCACAGAATCCCATCTGCCTTTTTCACAAACAAAATCGGAGCTTCCCAGGGGGACACACTGGTCCTGATGAATCCCTTCTCATGAAGGTCGTCCAGCTAAAGTCGTATCTCTTGAAGCTCTGTGGGTGCCATCCGATAAGATGCACATGATATCGGGGCAGTCCCCAGCTGCAATTCAATGCAGAACTCCATCTCCCTCCTTAGAGGTAGTCTCAGCACATCCTTGGGAAAGACGTCCATGTAGTCCTCTACAACGGTATAGATCCAGGTGCATGTAGCGTCTACTGCTCCAAGATCCATGCTCGCCAACTGGTGTGAAAAAGTTCGGGGTCTCCTGATCAGAGTACCAATTTGCTCTAGTAAGAGGTCTCATTCACCAAGGATGGTGAACCTTGTCCCATCAGAAAACACACCTATGACTCGTCTGTGATGACAGTTGATATGGGCATGGACTATAGAAAGCCAATCCATGCCCAGGATAATGTCGTAAGGTTCCATCGTGATGAAAAGAAGGTCCCACGTGAAACTCCCTCCTCTGAATGACAGTTCGCACTGTCTATAGATAAAGGTCACTAATGAGGCACTTCCCGTAGGAACCTCAAGGATAAGTGCAGGTGTCAGTGCCTCTACTGGAAGCTCCAACTCCCATACCAATAGTAGCAATATAAAGGAGTGGTTGGTGCCTATGTCTACTAGTACTGAAGCAAGTGTAGAGTAAACACAAAGCATACATCAAACCATCTCGTGTGTTGGGGGGTCATGAACACCCATAACCTGAAGCTGCTCACAGCCCCTACCTCCAGCTCCCTGAGCCTGGCATGGGCTGCCCAGTGGTGGCGGTGGAAGGACCTAAAAACATCATCTCGGACCTCTAGGTCCTGCCACTCTGCCTGCACCGCCTCCCTGAGGACCACCCTCTCCTCACCTGGGGGATCCCTGGTCACGATGCTGCCTCTGCCGCTACGGTGCGCCCACTGCCTACCACGGCTGCTCGGTAAGCCTGGTCGGGCAGTCCCGTGCTAGGTGACCCCATCCTTCACAGGCATATCACCAGATCTCTCCTGACTTCCCTGGTACTCCACGGCACCACTGCGGTGTACAACCCTGCCCCTAAGTCTACTCACGGAAAGGCCTCCTCGACTGAGTCTCTGCTCTCTACCGCCTGCCTGTCACCGAAGGCTCTCCTTTGAAGATACCACTACTAGGCCCTGTCAGTTGGTGTCCCTCAACCAAGAATCTTTCCATCACGAGCACCCGCTCTAGAACCTCGGCATAAGTATGGATGCACAGGGGTACTACACTAGCACGAATCTCCCTACGAAGACCCTGCTCAAACTTCCGCGCCCAGAAGTAACTATCGCGGATAATATCCTGCGAGTAGCATGTCAGATCGGTAAACCGGTCCAAGTAATGTGCCACGAGCATCCCCCCCTACTTCAGCTCCATAAGCTCTTGAATCCGAATGGAGTGTAAGAAAGAGGGGGAGTACTCTTCCCGGAAGAGCTGCTGGAAGCTATCCCACGTGAGAGACGACTCATTGTGGGTCTTCGTAACCAACCCCCACCAACACCCAGCCATCCTAAGGAAAAGTTTGGAATATAGGGCTACCATATAGTCTTTTGGTGTTTGTACCAGCCTGAAAAGTTGGTCCACGAACTCTAGCCAGTCTTCTACTGCCTGGGGATCTGGGTCTCTGCGGAACTTCTGTGGTCGCTGACGCTGAAAGTCTCAGAGCACACTCAGTCTGCGCTCAACCTCGGCCTGTGCTTCCGGTACTAATTGTCGCTCTCCAGGTGGAGGGGCCACTACTGAAGCACTGGGTGGAAGGGGGTCGCGTGAGGGTCCCTGAACTAACGCCTTGTCTCTCTCCAGGTCATCATCACGAACTAGAGAGGGTAACCTGGCTGGCTGCTGTCATGGGGGCATCTGGAAAATTATCAAGGATTACCGCGATTAGATGAGCATATATATATATATATATATATATATCAGTAATAACAAAGGGGATCTGACTCAAGAAGGATAGTCAAAGACTCAATCCTACTAGATGCATGTTCCAAAGTTCCCTGCAACAAGTGTCTCAGCGTGTCGAGTCGACAAGCAGGTTATCAGGGTCCGGGTGAATGGATATGTTGGTCGTCGTACCATCACTGGACTCCATGGCCTGAGAGCCACTCTCGAGACACGTCGACACTATTTCCCTAAATTCCAACCAATTCCTTTTTAGGGATGTTCAAAAAACACCCCAAGGAATGAACCACCTCTGATACCACTTTGTCACGACCCAATCCTACCGGTCTCGAGCCACAACTACCCCAGGCCCGCCTCCATAGGCTAGGGGCTGGCAATAAGCACTGAAGGCAAAACAATATCTGGGGAGGCCTTTGCCTAAGTACCTGTATACACCCACACATCCCACTCAATGAAGAAGTGAAGAGTAAAAGAAAACCAGAGGACAAGAAACTATAACCCAACCACAGTCAAGCATAAACCTCTAAATAGGAAAAAGTAAAGTATTGAAAAGTACTGATAGATACTGAATAGAAAAAGGGAAGAAACACACGCCCAGCCCGAAAGGTGCCACAACCCGGAAATAGGTAAACAAAAGTAAATAGCTTGTGTCTCACACCTGAAATTCCTACTACATCCACTGAATGCAACCCAACCTCCTGTGTCCTCTACGCTCTTCCGTAGTCTCAATCGACTTGTCTGTCCTATGCAAGGGCACACCAAGTGCGAGAAAAGCCCAAGCAGGGGTGAGTATAAGGATACTCAGTAGGATGCCCCGAAATCTTGAGGGAGAAACAAAGGAGATACCAAAATAGTGAGCAGTAGACAGAACAGGGAATAGTGAAAGAGTACAATAAATAGAATGCAGCTCAACCCAACAGAATAAAGGGAGTAGACTCATCCAACCAAGAGGAACTAGACACGAAAAGCACGTGGCATACCCTGCATGTCTTCACCCCTTCTAGAAAGAGAGTAACTGAACCCCAATAGTGGGAACAAAAGTAGGGTATATATATATATATATACTCAACAAGAAACCCTAACGAGTGTAAAAGGGGATCTCTATCTCCAAGATTATCCCAGGAAAAGTCACTAAAATTTCTAAGGATATCCATCACTGATTCCCAACAGTCCTGCATGTCAAAGTCGCCTCATCTCTAAGTCATACCACCAAAAGTCCCACTCCGGTAATCATGGAGAAAAACCACTGACTAGCCTTATCGAAAGGGCTGGGTCTGAAAGGAGTCATCGGGTAACCCACTGCCCAGCCCAACTGGAGGGTAAACCCCAAAAGGTCATCGGGTGACCCACTGCCCAGCCCTGCTAGAGGGTAAACCCTAAAAAGGTCGTCGGGTGACCCACTGCCCAGCCCTGTTAGAGGGTAAACCCTAAAAAGGTCATCGGGTGACACACTGCCCAGCCCTGCTGGAGGGTAAACCCTAAAGTCAACAGGTAACCCACTTCCCAGCCTCATTGGAGGGTAAACCCTAATATGTCGGTGGGTAACCCACTACCCAGCCCCGCTGGAAGGTAAACCCTAAACTGGTCCGATATATTTGTGATGCCTGCGCCATCACTGGGTGTCGCTAACATTGCGACTGTGCGTTGGGTCAGAGTTCATCAAAGGAACCTCCGACCAATGCCCTTTCATGTTTCCACATTTAATGAGATCTAGAAAGGGGTTTCACATGCCCAAACAGATGACACTGTTTTAATACTTGCGGAAAAACACACGAGATAGACTACTTACTTGTTGAAAATGGACTCCCGATGAAAACGTTATTCAACACCGCTTTATTCCCATACGACGTCTCGTGGGGCCCACACATCACTCCCAAAAGAGGTTAGTCGAACTGTGCCATCATGATGCCCTCAGAAAAACATGCCAAAAAGACTACTCATTTGCCTCAAACGAACATCTGATGAAAAAGTCACAAAACGTTGCTCATAGCTTAAAAGTCGATCTGTGGGGCCCATGCCTCAACTCCAACTTCAACTCCTGAAACTACCATGGACCACTTCATCTCAACATTAGGGTCACAACACCACTAACGGTGCCTTAAATGGACTCCAGATGAGTTCATGCCATCCGAAGGAAGAATCTCGGCGTAGTACTTAACGAGTGTGATGCGCCACCGAGCCCTCGTCACGGGAATTAAAATTTCCTGAGACCATCTCAAAATATTCCTCTCGAGCTAAGGATTTCACTTCCATAGATAGCACGCAAAATAGACACCTGTAGTGGAAGTTACGGGTATCTGAAGTCAGGGGATGAACCCCCTTGGGCTGGACCAGCCCGGTCCAGCCGCGGACCCGCGGTCCACCGTGCCAACCGGACCTTGTGGCCAGTCGTTGGTCCTTGCATAGACCCGCCTTCGGTGGGTCTCTGTCTCCCGCGCGGGGTCGCGCGCCACGATTCCTGGTCCACCCGGCCGACAACCTCTTCCCGGGGACCGCCACCTGGAGCTCGTCGTGCTGCGTGATGCCGCCGCTGCCGCGCCGCCATCCCGAAAACCGCCGCCGCCGCTGGGAGCCACCACCACTGCTGGGAGCCCGCTGGACCGTCGCGCTGACCACCGGACCGCCCTTGGAATCACCGGAAAAAGAAGAAAACAGCCGGAAAACTTCACGGGGCCACCTTGGACACCCCAGGACTCGAAAATTTGATCTGAAAGGATAGTTGTGAAGATATAATCGATACCTACATAAATATGGGCTTCGCTTAGTGATCGGACAGCATTTCGATGCAAATAATTGCATTTTAAGGGGTTGCGGGAATAAAAAAAGAAAATGCACAATCCTACCTCGTTGGGCATAGCCCGATGCTTCACCAACGATCTGCCGGAGCCGCCACCCGCCTTAGAGAGAGAGAGGGAAGCTTGAAGTAGGTTCTTCCTTGTTGAGAAGAACTCACACCAAGGGGAAGAACAAGGGGGGGAAGAGGGTGGGGGTGGTGTGTTTAAATAGAAAACACTTAAACCCCCCACTCGTAGGCCCCATACCCGAACTTTTAGCGGGGTCGGGGTTAAGCTACTTCTAGGGTAAAATCCACGTTCTGAGTTCAATGGCAATCTCAGAATTTTAATCCGAGACTCCGTTTAGAAGTTACAAAGTACATGCTCGGGGCTGCCAAATTACGAAAACACCCTTGGTGGCGTTTTCCACAGAAGGGTCGCGCTCGCGAAAGTTACACCCCTCCTAGGGTAAATGGCACATTCCAGACTCAACGGTGCCCTTGGTTTTCCCATCCGAGCAAAAATTTAGGAGTTATTCTGTTTATTTTGTGTGTCCAGTGTGAACGCACTTAAAATTTAATTTTGGTCACACCGGGGCTCAGAATCACATGTTGTCTGAACGCCCTGCTCTGGAATAACATCAATAAAAATTCAAAGTCTTACAGGCTAAAAACTCGGGTTCTTATATCTAGTTTATCTTATTTGAGTTTTTATTTATCTATTTATCCATTCTTAGAGTTCCTAGGAGTGGAGGGAATAAAATCATGTTTTGGGGGGAACAATCCCTGACACATGGTTGGCACACGATTTACCTAACCATGTGGTTCATCATGAGAGAGGGATGTTTGGGGGATATAACCATTTTTCATGGATTGATCATGGTTTTTATAACCATGTGGGTGTACCAAGAATCTATGTAGCCTTTTTTTTTTTTGGAGACAGAGGCACTTACAGGATTGACACATGATTTTCATAAATGTGCGGACAAACCAAGCAGTGTGTCCATATCATTAAAATTTTGAGAAAATATCATTTTTCCATTACGAGTTTTTAAGTTTCACTCCCTCATTTCTCTTACCCATCATGTGCATCCATATCCTTTAGCTTGGGATCTCTTCCTATTGGTTTTTTGTGGATTATCCTTGGATCCTTTGTGGTTTATCTTGAGTTAATCCTATTTTTTTTTATTTCTTCACATTCCCCTCTTTTTCCCTTTTTCTTCATTTTTCATGGAAGTGTGGAACCCTAGCATACCCCATGGATAAATATAGGGTTGTTAATGGGGATTTTGGATTGTTCCTTTATGGTTTATGTGTTTAAGGACCCTTCCTACTTGAATATATTGGTTTTCATTGAAGGTGATAAGTTTGGAAGTTATTTGTAGGTAGGTGTCTCCATTTAATAGTGTTTTCCATGGATAAAATCTAATTTGTTATCACCTTTGGGTTTATTTATCTAATTGCCTTTAAATTGATTTATGATTGATGTTTTATCCATTTTTGATGCCATGCATGGTTTTTGTTGTCAATTTGATTCTTTAAAGTGATTCTTTAAAGGGAGTTGGATTTAATGCACTCCATGTGTTTGTTAAAATCCCACAAATAGGTTTAATAATTTCAAATGGGTTTTTGAAATAGTTTTAAAATATTTCTTACATGTTGTGGAATACTTGACATAGTATAGGCATAAATAGTTTATGAAATTGGTTTTTAAATTAGATTATGTGATTATCCCTTGTTATGAATTTACATATTTTGTATCAAGTATCACATGTGGGACCTTGGGTGCATGTGTGTGCATGAATTGGGAAAAAGAGTATGTTTTCCAAGGGACCAAGTGAGACTTTGTGAGGAATATTGAGTGAGCATCTAAAATATTAACCAAGGGACCGAGTAATCTCTTAGAATGTTGGATCCAAGGAAGAATGAGTGAGCTTCCAAACCTGTTATACTTTCTTATCCGATTAAAAAACCTTGTTTTTGTTGAGTGGCTATGTTTATTTATTTAAGACTCATTTTCCATGTGTGATAAAATGGTTTATTTAAGAAAACCAAAGGAATTTATAAAGTTTTTATTTCAAGAGAACTTTTTTTTATAAAGTTAATATGATTTTGAAAATTATTTTCAACTATATTCATTGGTTTTCATAGTTAAAATCCTTATATATATTCATGGTGGTATCCTATTAGGCTTTATGCATCACACCCTGCATATTCCTTTGGGTGTATGAAAATTTTGTTTTGTAGGATACTAGTAAAGGCAAGGGCACCATGAATTTTAGTGTATCTTCTTTATTTACATTATTCAGGGTTGTTTATGATAGAGGACACATGGTCTCATATGGTTTAGCTCATGAGGAACTATTCTGATATTTTTTTTAGTTGGGATTTTATGTATTACTTACTTTGGTATTGATCCCTATTTTGAGTTTTGTGATTTTGACTATGGATATCAAGTGTGTATGATTTGTTATATATATGAATATGATTATGATATCAACCTTTAGTCATCACTATTTTTGATCTAATTATATGTTCACATTAGTTGATCTTATTTATTTAGTTGGTGTGGTCATTCAATTCATGGATGGTTCATGCTAGATGTATAAGGGTGAAATCATTCCTAAAAGTTTATTTTTGATTCCATGGTTCTTGTCATCGACCTGTGGAAATAAAGAATATACTTTGATCCTTGTGGAAGGGAGGCTTGGGAGATGGGTTGGGCCAACCCTGGTCAATTTTCTATAGTTCATAAGTGTGAATTACTTATATTTTTTCCTTACTTGATGTTATGTATAGGGACCTTCTCAATGTGATTAGAAGGGTTGCTGTTGATTGTTGTGGTTGGCTGGGAGGTTGTGATGTGGTTGTTGATGCAGTAGTGATGAATGGGTTGTTGTGTGGCTATAGTTGTAACACCCCAAGAGTTTGGTAAAAAAAGAATATTATATCTGATTTCATGTACCACATGAAATATCAAGCTTAAAATGAACTATGATATAATATTAAAATATTATAATTTAAAAATGATCATTATAACCTAATCATTATATTGATGAGTATGAACAGGAGTAACCACATTATGAAATATATGTAGAAAATTTTTCTTTAATACAAATGTACTGATTAATTCTTAGGTAATAAGAACTAAATTTTAAATAAAATTATATAAGATTAAAGGAAATATTTTTTTAAAAACTAATTTATGTGAACAATATATTTTTATCAAAGTAAATTAAGTTAATCACTATATATATATGATTTCAATGAAATTTATAGATTATATATTTAATAAAAAAAATTAACATTCATCTAATGGTGTTTACTAGATAAGGAATGAGTATAAACTCATTTTATACTTCAAAAATGGGTTTCATTATATTTTGTGTGCAGATATTATGATTAATTTATGAAACTTTTAGAAATTTTTTTTGATAAAATTTACATATTTTTTTAAATTAGTGTGTTAAAATAATATTAATATAAATCTTTAATATTTCTCTAAAAAGACTGATTTTTGAGTGAATAGTGAAAATTAATGTTTTTACAAAATTGAAATTTCTTTTCTTTAAATTGGGTAATTTAAAAGAAACATTCTATTTTGGATTTTCTTGAAAGCAAATTAAGTTTAATTTTATTAAAAATAATCCAATTAACATCATGGGAATCAAAATTATACTTTATTTTAGTATAAAATCATTTTTATGCTTAAAAGAGGCATTTTTATAAAAACAGTTTTTCATTGTGTTGTGAAAAAATATATTAAAAGTAATTTTTAATAGTTATATAAATTAAATATTATAAAATTTATTTCATATTTGGAATCATCATTTTCATATTATTTAATAATTCCCATTTAATTTTTAGTCATAATGGATAATAACAATAGTAAAAGTTTGCCAACATGGTAAAGGGTAAAATGTGTTGAAACTATGGTAAAACATATCAAAATATCTCAAACACTTTACTTTTTTTAATTATATGAGTATAATTCTAACATAACCATTCTATATTAGAAAATATGTCATTTTAGTGCCCCTTTCCTTTGATTATAGCCTTTGTATTATTTTAAATTAAGAGTAATTACAAAATGCCACTCTCTCTCACCTAGTATGTTTTCTTGATATGGATATAGATTAAAATGATATATAAATAAATTTTGATGATAAAATTTATGAAAAATAAACTATTTTTATGATATTAATTTGTTTAAAAAATTATTGATAGTATAATTACCTAGGATGTTTGCGCAACATCAATGCAAGATTTGTGCAAGTAGTAGGAAAAACAAGTAAATGATTTTAAAAACATTAAAAGAACTATTTTTTAGATGAATTATGGTGTTCCAATAATTTATTGGATAATTATAAGGGATTATTTATGGTTAAAGTATTTATATTTTAATCCCATTGTTATCTTGATGCATTTAAAGTCAAAATATATGTTAAAAAAATTAAATCATTAGAAAATCATAAAAATAATATATTAAATTAAGTGGATGGGAAATTTTTTATTATATCATTCATGGATCATGTGTTTTTCACTTTTAATTTTTAAAATTACATTCATGACCCTTAAAGATTGAAAATTTGTGAAAATGGCTTTAATGTTTTCCTATAAAAAGGGTTTGACTTCAAAATTTTCAAAACATAACTCAAGTTTGGTTTTATCTATAAAATATGCCCAAATACCTCTCTAAACATCCATTCCCATATCCCAAATCACCTTTAGTTACCATAAACCTCTCCTTAAATGGTTTTAATCTCAATGGAAAGGAGGATACCAAAAGAGGATGTATAAGCCTTAACCGGTTTATTTTAAGTTTATTTCTTCTTCTGCCTCTTTAAAAATTATAATAACCATTGTGATATAATAACATAAATATATAAACTATACTTAAATGTTATTATTTTGATGGTAAAACCCTTTTCCATCACCTTTTCCATCCATTGGAAAATGATAATGTCGTTTGTGTGTATGTGTGGACTACCACCTCCACAAAACAATGTGATTTGTTTTTCATTACCGCCTTACATGGATGGTCATAAGGATGTAAAAAATGAATAAATATGGGATTTTAAATATATTTATAACTTTTTAAAGGTAAAATATTATCTAATTTATTTCTTTTCCACCCAGTAGAAAAATGAAAATGTCATTCATGCATAAGTACGGACTACCATCTCTATGAAACAATGTGCTTTCTTTTTCATGACCACCTTAAAAGGATAGATTTAAAATTATAAATAATGTCAAAAAATTGTAATTATTTCATTATTAATATTATGTATATAATGGTAAAATTTCCCCTTTGACCATGTTCAACCAACCGAAGTTGTTTTAGTGTTATGAATCGAACATCCTCAAAACATCTAACATGAATTTAACTGGTTTAGTAATTAAATAGAACATAGTAATAAATGAAATAAAAAGAATAATATTAAGGGAATTAACTTGAAAAAATCTTTAATAAATTATAAAATTAATAAAATTTTATCATTTATAAAAGTAAAAGACGTATGTGGTGAGTTAGGAGACAAGGTAAGGTATTTTTATTTAAATTGTTGTTTTAAATATTTTAAACTCTTTTTCATACATGTATATGTTTTTTAAATGTTTCAAGAATTTTCTTAATAATACTTGAAATATTTTTAAAAGTAAATTTAAACTACTTTTTTATTGATTTTCAAAGGTTTTAAAAGGATTCCCTTCAACTTTTTCCAAACAAGTCCTTTTTAAATATCTTTACAAGAGGTTAAATAGAATGTTTTTTAACATACATGGAATGAATGTATTTTCCTACCAATACATACTTTATTAATTATCAATATTAATCTAAAATTTTACATGGTTTTTCAAAGAATATACTTTTCCCATTATTCATAGATTTTTTAGTTTTTATAGGTTTTCAAAAGAAAAGGATATTTCTTCTCATTTTTATGAGATAACTGGATGTGGTTTTACTTAGGGGATAAAATGTCAATTTTATCATTTATATGATGAAAATTGAAAGTTATTAAATGTTTTTATTTTAAAACATGACACTAGGTCATTATTGATAAAAGTGGTAATGGGGAATGAACCCAAAAAATTATGGGACTATATCCATTATATTAGGGGTGATTCTATTAAAGACCTCCAATGCATTGGGTAAAGAAAGAGAGTTAACTTATGTAAGTTACTCCTAAGATAATTTGGATGGAGTTGATTACTTCTATGAAGTGATGGAGTTAATTTAAGTAAGTTACTCCTAAGAGAATGTGAATAGGGTTAAATTTTAATAAGTTACTTATATGAAGTAATGGAGTTAACAGATATAAGTTACTCCTAAGAGAATGTTGGAATTATCTTGTTAGGTGATTCCATGATGAAAGTATGATTACTTAAGATTTATTCATGGTTTTTTATTCTTTATATGAGTTTTAATAAAATTATTTTGATTTCATGAGGTAATTGAATGGTTTTTTTAAATGTTTTGACCTTATAAAGGTGAAAGGTTTATTTTTTAATGAGAAAATTTTATTTTTTAAGGATAAAGGTTTTTCATGAGTTATCATGTTTTCCTAAGTAACTCTCATGATTATAATTTTTCCTTTATGCTTGCTTACAAAATGATTTGTGAAAACTCAAGGTTTTTAAGTTTATCTCATGAGTAAGCAAACTATTGTTTTGAGCTCAAAGTATATTAAGTAAAAAAGGAAAACTTCCTTATGGGTGTTTGTTATTTTCGAATATACTAATGGGTTTACTTTATTTTTATATCCCTTACTGAGATTTATTTTTCTCATCCCACATTTTCAAATGTTATTCATAGGGAATAAGGATAGGTAAGATCTATTATGAAGTCTAGATTATAATAAAAGAAATTGTACTTGAATAAAACAAGTGTGACATGAATGAAATAAGACTATGAACTTAAGAAACCTATTTTTATGGAAAAATGGCCATTTTATGTCATTTTTTCCTACGTAATGTAATGGTTTTCCTAATTCTCTAAAAATATAAACCTAAAATATCACTAGAATGTAAGAAAGTGAAATCCTTGTTATTAGACTCATAATTATGGGTTATTAAAGTCATAGGTCCTTATAGTTGGTATCAAATAAAGGGTTTAGATAACTTTATAGGTTAGGATATTATTTGAGCATAAGTTTAAATTCATCTATAACTCAAAGGTTTGTAGTTTATGTATAATTAAGGTTGTTTTTGGAATAATAAAAAGATCTAAATAGAAGATAACTTAGTTAAGGATATATTAGTGTTTATCCTCCTCATGATATGGTTTATTATGATTTTATTTTATATACTCACAATGATTATTTTGGTTTTAGTAAATGGATGGAACTATCAAGAACCAAGTTAATAATAGATGGGAAATGAGATGTGGTGGTTGTCTGAATGGGTAACCAAATGGGATAAGAGATAGAGTGAAAACTCTTCTGATTATACCTAACCTGCTATCTTGAGTTATTATTAACAGTATGAACCTATTAGTGTTTCCCAGCACACCAAATAAAATAAAAATGGTGTTTTATGTAGCGATGCAAATCGGGCTCGCGGCCCGCGGGCTTTGCAGGTATGGGGTGGATGTGGGGTGGGAGAGCCTAAAAATTTTGACCGTTTAGAGTGTGGGCTAATGCGGGTTGAGCCCGTGCGGGTGCGGGCTAATGCGGGTTGAGCCTGCGCGGGTGCGGGCTTACCCACGGGCCTCATTTAAAAAAAAATATTATAATTACAATATATGTTTCTTTAACATTTTTGTTTTTTTAATAAAAAAATCATGGTTAAATGGTGACATATGATTTCTCACCGTAATGGTCATATTAATTCACCATTTATTCACATGTGAATTTTAAACAGGCCTATATTTATTGTTTTAATATGATATTATATTATTTATATAGTAATTATTAACCATATTCACATGGTGTGTCAACCCATCTCTCGAAAAATGGAACTCATTTCCCCTGCGCATGGTTTCAATTCTATAAGATTTATTATAATAATAATATTTTTTAGGTCGATTTAATTTTTTTATTATTTTATTTTATTTTTTTATTAAGAGAATTGGATAGAACCTCGTGAAAACACTAATAGATTCCTATGAAACTGATCATTACCTGTAAATACTTCATTCATTCACAGGTTTAGTTTTTCACATCACCACACAACCAACATTATCATTCATCACCCATCTCCTATCACTCACCTACTTTCTATAGCAACAGTTTGCCACCACATCGGCATTACTGCATGCCACCGTTAACCCACAAAAAAATGTTCCATCACATCCTTTAAAACTCTAGTTATTGTTAATTCATACTTCTCCCCACAAATACCTTTAAGAATGATAAAAATACAGTATTTAAATGATTATAAATAGTATTTTTTTTGTAAATGTGGGTAAGCCCGCGGTCAACCTGCGGGAAACCCACGAGTTTATGCGGGGTGGGGCGGGCTTGAAATTTTTTGTTCGCATTATATGCGGGCTTTTGTGGACAAACCCATGCGGGCTCAAACCCGTGCGATCTTGGCCCGCCCCGCCCCGGCCCGCCCATTTCGCATTACTAGTTTCATGTAATTTAGTTGATAAATATCATAAAAGCAACAATATTAAACTTTTTACATGTAAATAATGTGATAAAAAACACTTGTAGAAATATATCAAAGTAACATGAAGATGTTTCAAATATGGGGAGTATAGGCATTATGAAAATCAATGTAATGGGAGGAATTATTTTGAAGGAGATTAGTAAGATCATGTGAATAAAGTATTAGAAAGGTTATATGCCAGAGATGAAGAAACTTAAAATAAAATATAAAAGGTATGTGTTATTTTAATAGTATTTATTATATTTAAAATAGGAAAATTTATTGGATTAAGATTGATGGACTTTAGGACATTATTTATATTTTTTATTATAGTAAGTAATTAATAAGAAATAAGATAGAAAAGTATGATTAAAGGTTTATAGAGGATGTTGAATGATTGAAGCTTCTACATATAGGATTTCAAGAGTTGTAATTTAGTGGTATTTTGTTTAAGGTTTGATAAATTTAAATACAGTCATAAGTTTAAATACATTAATAATCTTTTTATTTTTTATATTATGGGAGTACTTTGGGAGAAATTTATTGAGTTTTAATAGATGTTTGAGGTATATGTAACCCTTGAGATTAACTTGTGTTTGAATGAAAAGGTTATAAGAGTAAGGATACTTTTATATTTTGTGGGAATAAATTGAAAGGTATTGATAACATTTAGGGTTAATATGATCTTTAATGTTAAGGTAATTATGGTTAATTAGGATAAAATGGTTATTACATTTTGGAAATATAAGGTTTATCATATATATAACCATGGGATTGAAAAGTGATTTTATGAATAAATGATTAAAGTTATTTTTTGAAGAAGTTTACTATATTAAGAACATTATATGATTAAGTTAAATTGAAATATTTTTGGCTAATATATGAGTTTACTTTAGGAATAAAGGTTAAACTATCTTTTGGAAGCATATATGATTTTATTGTGACTTTATGGTGATTTAGGTTATTTATGGAAACAATTAGCATATTTTTGAGATCATATGATTAGGGTATATATATTTTTGGTATGTGACTTTATAATTGATTAATGTTGTTTGGATACAAATTTTATATAGATCTTGGAATAATATGTGATCAAATCTTTCTGATTTTTGGGTTTTGAACTTGGTCGAGCGTATTTTGAAGATTTTTAAGGTTGGTTTTTTATACAATGATTTAAGTTTAAATTTGGGTGTTATTATTGTGGATTTGGATATTAATATATTATTTCATAATTTGAATATTTATTCATATTGAATATTATCTTAATTTATGCTAACCATATTTAGTTTTGATTCATGGATATAAACAAGAGAAATAATTTTTCATCCTTTTGTTGTTTATGTGATCCATTAAAAGTTGATTTTAGTGATTAATACATGAAACATTCATCTCTAATATTCATTTATTTGAGTAAGATATGTGATATAAGTGTAAAATTGTTGAAGCAAAGATGAAGAATGAAATTACACTTATGAAATAGAAAGAAATCAAGTACATATATCTTCTTAAAATCTCTATCTTGATGGTAAAATAATTTATCAAATATAGTGTGTCTTATGTGGAAAGTAATAGTCAAATATCAAGGTATTATTTTAGAAAATAATTTTCAAGTATGAGTCATACAGAGTTATATGATTTTATGAAATAATAAGTCACCTCCTAATTATGACCTAGAAATTAAAGTTCATGATAAACTCTATATCTGATTTTATTACAATGTTATGATAAATTAATTTTTGAGAGAATCAAATTAAAATTAATAAGATGTAATTTATTTAATAGGGAGAATATAACACCTATATATTTTAGTTTAAAAATAATACTATTTCTTATTTCATGTACCTCATGCAATACTGAGATTAAAATAAACTGTGATCTCCTATTAAAATCTTATTATTTAAATATGATCATTATAACCTAGATATTGGATTGGCTGGTATGAACAGGAGTAACCGCATTATTAAATATATATTGAAAATTTTTCCTTAATAGAAATGTGTGGATTAATCCTAGTAAATAAGAACTCAATTTTAAATAAAATCATATATGATTAAAGGGGATAATTTTCAAAAAAAACTTTTTTATGTGCGCAATGTATTTTTATCAAAATAAATTAAGTTAATCACTATAGATAAATTATTTTAATGAAATTTATAGATCATATATTTAATAAAATAAATTATAATTAATCTAATGGTGGTTACAAGATAAGGAATGAGTATAAATTAATTTTAAACTTCAATAATACATTTTCTTCAAGAATAGATTTTTATTGCATTTTATGTGAAGATATTATGATTAATTTTTTCCACTTTTAGAAATTTTATTTCTTAAAATGGAAATGATTTTTTAAATATTTATGTACAAAAATCTTAAGGTAAATTTATGGTATTTTTTTAAACAGATTGATTTTTGAGTGAATAGTGAAAAATACTAATTTTTGAAAAACTATCATTTCTTTTCATTAAATAAAGTAATTTAAAAGTTTAATTCTATTTTGGATTTATTTTAAATTCACATAATTTTAATTTTATTAAACATAATACAATTTATTTCATGGTAATTGACATTATAGTTTATTTTGGTATAAAATCATTGTTATGCTTAGAATGGGCATTTTTCTAAAAATGGTTTTTTGTTGCATTGTGTGAACATATATTAAAATTAATATTTAAAAATTTGGAAATTAAATTATATAAAAAAAATTCCATATTTGGAATCATAATATTCAAATTATATAATAAATTAAATTTCATTTTTAGTCATAATGACTAGTAACCATGGTAAAACTTTATCACCATAGTAAAGGGTAAAATGGGTTAAAACTATGGGATGAGGTTTAAAAATCAATTAAAAACATGTATTTATTTTATTTTATGAGTTTAATTAGATAAAAAACATCCTATAATTTAAAATTTTACATTTTTTTCACTATCCTTTGATTAAAACCTTTATATTATTTTAAGTTAAGAGTAATTACAAAAGGTCACTCTCACTCACTTATTATGTTGTCATGATATGGATATAGATTAAAATGATATGTGAGTGATTATAAAATATAAAATTTGTGAATAATAAACTATATTTATGATATTAATTTGTTTTTAATTTTTATTGATGATATAATTACCTAGAATGTTTACACAACGTCGATGCAGCACTTGTGCAAGGAGTAGAAAAATCAAGTAAATGGTTTTAAAAACATTAAAAGTAATATGTTTTGGATTAATTATGATGTTATAAGAATTTTTTGGTTAATTATAAGGTATTAGTGATTGTGAAAATATTTATATTCAAATTCTATTATTATCTTGATGCCTTTAAAGTCAAAATATGTGAATAGTCGTGAAAATGACTTTAAATGGTATTTGATGTTTAAAAAATATTTTTAAATCATCATAAAATTATAAAAATTCTATAATAAATCACTTTTATGGGGAAATATTTATTATATCATGAATGGTTCATGTATTTTCTACTTATTATTTTTAAAATTACATTTATGGCCCTTAAATATTGAAAAATTGTGAAAATTCCATTAAATTTTGTCTATAAAAATAGACTCACTTTAACCTTTTAAAAACACAAATGAAGTTTATTTTTCTCAAAAAAACTACCTAAATACCTATATAAACATAAATTATCATTTTCCTAATTCCCTGGAGTGACCATAAATCTATCATTCAATGGCCTTAAGCTCAATCAAAAGGAGGATATCGAAAGAGGAGGTATCTGTCTTAACTGATTTATTTTAAGTTTATTTATTATTCTAACTCATTCATACCTATCATAACAATTCTGATATAATAACATAATTATCTAAAATATACTTAAATTTTATTATGTTTATGTTAAAATCTTTTTTCATCACCTTTTTCATCCTTTTGAAAAAGATAATGTCATTTATGCGTACATGTGGATTGCAACCTCTACAAAGTGTTGTGATTAATTTTTCATTATAATATCACATGTAAGGTCATAAGAATGTAAATAATGAATAAATATAAAATTTAAAACATATTTACGTTATTTACAATTAAAATATCATCTACTTTATTTCTTTTCCATCCAACAAAAAAATGAAAATGCCGTTCATGCGTACATATGAACCGTCATCTATGAAATGATGTGCTTTATTTTTCATGACCACCTTAAAAGGATATATTTAAAAGTATATTTAATATAAAAAATGGTAATTATTTAATTATTAATATTATATATATAATTTAAAAATGATCTGTTTGACCATGGTTAACCTACCGAAGTTGTTTTGGGGTTATAAACTGAACATCTTCAAAACGGTCAACATAAATTTAACTAGTTTAGTAATTAAACAGAATATGGTAATAAATGAAATAAAAGGAATAATAGTAAGGATATTAAATTTAATTTTTTTAATTGGGTGTAAAATTAATACAATTTTATTATTTAGTAAATTAAAAGATATACACTCTGAGTCGGGATATGTGGTAAAGAATTTTTTGTTACAACGTTATTTTAAATGATTTAAACTCTTTTTCCTCCATGACCATATTCTTTTAAATGTTTTAATAATGTTATTAATTATACTTAAAAGTTTTTTAAAATTTAATTTCAACTACTTTTGACTTTCATTCCAATGGTTTTAAAAATGAATCTCTTCAATATTTTCTGAATAAGTCATTTATGATTTTCTTTGCAATAGATGTGAAAAGAATGTTTTTTTAATGTATACAACATAAACATATATTTTCATGTTCATGTTCTTTCTTCATTATCAATCTTCCTCTACAAGTTTCCATAGTTTTTCAAAGAATATATTGTTCTCATTATTCTGGAAATTTTTATTATTTAAATTTTTTTCAAAAGAAAATGACATTTCTTATCATTTTTATAAGATAACTGAAAGTGGTTTTTCTTATGGGTGTAAATGCCAATTTTATGTTTTTTATAATGAAAACTGAAATTTATTAAATGTTTTTTATTTTAAAACATTTCACTTGGTAATTATTGATGAAAATATGAATGGTGAGTGAACCCAAACCCTTATGGGACTATATCCATTATGTGATGGGTGAGTCTTCCCTATAATGCATTGAGTAAAGTGATATAGTTAACTGATGTAAGTTATTCCTAAGAGAATGTAGGAAATGTTAATTATTCCTATAAATTGATGGATTTAACTAATGTAAGTTACTCCTAATAGAATTTGGATGAGGTTAACATGTAATAAGTTACACCTATGAAGCGATAGAGTTAACTAATATAAGTTACTCATAAGATAATTTTATAATTATTCTATTAAGGTATTCCATGATGAAAGTAGATGTATTAAGACGCCTTTATGGTTTTTTATACTTTATATGAGTTTTAATGGAAATATTTTGATTTCATGAGGAAAGTAAATGGGTTTATGAAATGTTTTGACCTTATAAAGGTGAAAGGTTTGTTTTTCAAGGAAAAAGGTTTTTCATGAGTTATCATGTTTTCCCAAGTAACTCTCATGATTATTATTTTTCCTTTATACTAGCTTACAAAATTATTTTTGAAAACTTTGGAATTTGAATTTGATTTCATGAATAAGTATGTAATTTTTTTATCTCAAAGTTTATTATGTAAAAAAGTAAATCTTTCTTATGGGTTTTCATGAATTTAAATTGGATTAACAGGGTTCCTTTCTTTTTATATCCCTTAGTGAGATTTTTTTACACATACCACATTTTCAAATGATTTCTATAGGGTATGAGGATTATTAAGAACTATTATGAAGTCTATATTTGAATAAATTAAATTTTCCTTGAATAAAGTAAGTGTGTCATGAATGAAACAGGACAATAATCTTAAGAATCCTATTTTTATGTAAAAAATGATCGTTTTATGTCAATGTTCTCTATGTAATGTAATGGTTTTCCTAATTCTATAAAACTCTAAATCTAAAATATAAAATTAATGTAATAAAGTGAAATCATTTCTATAAAACTCATAATTATGGGTCATTAAAGGTATAATTCCTTATAATTGTGGCAGTGGTAGGGCTAGTTGTGTGGAAAATGGTGTTTTGTGGTTGTTATAGTGGTTATTGGCTTGTGTTGTGGTGTGTTTTATGTTGTGACAATTTGGTTATTATGGTATTGTGTTATAATTTCCTATTTATATGGAATATGGTTAGAAATAAATGAATCAGTAATGGTTTATGGTTTTAAATTGATAAATGATGGGTTGTTGAATGATTAAATATAATGGTTGGAATGGTTATATGTAATAAATGGTAAAGGATGGAATGGATAAAATTAATGTTGAATGAATGGATTATAAAAGGGAATGGTTTAATGAATTATTTTACATTAAATATGTCTAATTGAATGTAATGTGGCTAGTAACATTAAATATGGAATTTAGTTGTGATTAATGAAAGGGGAAGCTAATAATGTTTTTATGGATATATTATTTGAATAGATGAGTCTAGTTTGTGGCATGGTAGTGGAAGCATTGGTTAGTTAGTGGTGGTGATGGTTTGGTGGATATTATGGGTGTTTATAGTATTATTCTTGTATGAACCCTTAGGTTGGGATTGTGTGTGACTATATATCTCTTGTATTATTATTTTATTTCTTACACACCATTTCCTGAGTTGGGTAACCTGACTAAAACCCATATGAGGACATGGGTTTTGGGGTTTTTCCCCAACATTCGGTTGTAGAGGGGAAAAATGGTTAACTACTCCCTCTTCTTCACTTTCCCTTCATATATAGTATGGGAAATAATGAAATAAGGTAGGCATATAAATATGGGTTGTAATGGATATCAGCTAGAGTATTTATAACCCATATAACCTTGTTATATGGTTATAATGTGGATGAATGGTAATATAGTGACCCTACTTTTTCTTACATGGATATTACATGATTTTAAAGGTAAGCAACATAATATTTATACATTCAAGGATCTAAAGGTCTAGTATCTTGGGAAAATTAGAATCATGCATCACTTATACATAATAAATCATAAACATTATTAAAATCCTTCTTCTTTATCCACTTAAAAGATTTCACATTATCCTTAGTACATGTAGTCACCTGAGGATATACATTCAAGAAAGGGGTGAGCAAGAAGTTCAGTAAGGGGAAGGATAACATAGTAGAAATAAGAGGCGTGAATCAATAACACATGGGTGAGAATAATCAACATCATCATCATATCATAAGAATAGTATTATCATCAAAATAATGAGGGAAACATTTTATAAAGGCATGTAATGTGGAAATAAATAAAAATGAAACATCATGTCATAGTGGCCAAATAACACACATAGTTGTGAACAAAGCTATCATCATTTTCACACATAACATATGTGCATAAATCATAACATCATCATTATGAAAAAATCTAGAATCATGTTCACAAAAAATACATATAATATCATGAGATAAATCACATTAAATAATGAATTGGAGGTATATATAATTTTGTGCCTACCCATCACATCATAATATCTACATAATCATGCATGACACATAGAACATATAACAATCGTAGTCATGAAATAACCCATGTAAAGGAATGGGTTTCATAATTATTTCATCAAGAATAATTTTATGAATAAAATTAGGGTTCCCAAATGAAAAATGGGAAACATATTTTTCATAAAAATCATCATTATTGATAGAATAATAAACAACTAAAGAGGAATAAAAGATGTGTTTTAGAAAGAAAAGTTTTTTTAGAAAATATTTGTATTTGGATTAAAAATAAAGTTGGAAACATATATATCCTCAAAAAGAAAAATTAATAATATAAAATTATATTTAAGGAACATTATAGGAATATCCATGTCGAAGATGGCATGAAAGACAGATAACCCAAAGAAAATGAGTTGGGTTCGAGAATCCACTTACCTAAAATCCCGCTTTATTTCATCATTTTTCCACCTCATAGATAATAAACTTGTGATTATTAAAACATATTTATAGAATCTAATTATGTTTATTTTTTATACTATTTATCCATTATAATTATTAAATTTTATTTTATAACACTCTTTAATAAATTCGGATTAGTTTGATATCATGTTTTCATTCAATTCTCTCGTTCTATTTTGAAGTTTCTATTTTTGTTCAAGGTCATTTATGCACCGGTGAAATTAAATACAAAAGATTAAAATATATATAATTATACATTAATATATTATAAATAATTTTTTGTAACCATCCATAGGTTTATTGATAAGAAAAGTATTGGAAATTTCCTCATTGGTGATTAACCGACTGTCGATGGGACATTATCAAGAGTGGGAAAGGGAAGTTTGGAATTTATATATGTCATAAATATGATTCTTATAATAGGTTAACATAATTAATATAATGTTAAAATGTTTAATAATTGATTTTATAATATATATTTTTTGAAATATATTCAAAAAAATAAAGAGAATAAAAAGAGAAAATAATTGATAGAAACTTACTCTTTCATTGGTGTAACTTCTCTTGTATAGCACTAAAACTCCCTTGATATTTGGAGTTTGTTTACTCCAGAACACTCATAGTTATTATAATGGTATTAATAAGGTGTATCTGGGAATAATTTTGGATTTTTAAAGTGAGGTAAGATTGGTTTTCCAAGGGGAGGGTGATGGGTTATATATACTTAAAGAGAGAAGTATTTTTATAATAAAATATAAAATAAAATATTATATCAAAGGTAAAAATGTTTTATAGTGAATTTTTTATAATATAAATCATGTATCAATATAATAAAATGGTTTAAATACTTTAAATCCATTTATAATCTGAATTCACTTAGTTTATTAAAAAGGAAAGTGGATAAAAGAAAAATTGTTATGTTAAGGGATCACTTTTAAATTTAGGTTTTGTAAAATGATTTTCTAGGTTTATTGATTAAGATTATTGTATTTTTAATGAATCATATATGAAATTAAATATTCTTTATATGAAACTAAAGTTTTATAAATTATTAGGTCATTATTACATCATGAATGGCGTAATTTAAGATACATTGGTTATGTGAAAAACTATATTTTTACTATTCACCTAAAATTTGAAGTATTTTAGAAATTTACCAAAAAAACACCCTTGGAAAATTTTGATGTGATAATTTCAAAAATGATATTAATTTTTTCAAAATAATTTTCTAACATGGGTAATTTTAATTTTTAATATAAAAAATTGGTTTTTTTATGAAATAATTTAAAATAAAATTTATTAAAAATGTTGTAAGATCCCGCCTTTTTTCAAGTACATCCCTCTTTGAGTTTTTTGTTTGATACATGGTGCTTGAGTCTTATTTGAATATAGATATCCTTTATTGGGGAAAATGACCTAAATTTCAGTGATGTTTTTTTTTTGAATTAATGGAGTCCGGATATAAACATATTAAATGGGTTTATGGTGGTTTTCCATGCTTTGGAAGGATTTTGAGGTGGTTTGGGTCCTTTTGTGGAAACTAGACTGAAAACTGACTACATAGAATTTACATGACATGTACATGTTACATGACATATAACTACCACCAGAGAAATGTCGCGAACCAATACAGGGTGTAAAGCAGTTACACATAGTGTAAATTGTTCACATCATGTAAAGGTCGACCTGGGTTAAATATAATTTAAGGCGATGGATTTTTCAGCATATCCCTATATAAGGGAATAAATTACTTGTAAATGGATTACATTCCATATAATATTACAACCAGAAGTTTTAAATAGTTTCATTTATGATATGTTTCTCATTCTTTCAGTGCATATTCCTCCTCTCAAACTATGATGAATTCCATATGGTTTTGGAAGCCTTTCCTCTATTTCAGACATCCCATTTGTGCGATCGATACCCGGTGAGTCTTTGGATTTGGTTTTTCCCTCCACTTCCATTGTTCTCTATTAGGTCAGTGGAATATTTGGACCAATTTTGGTTGTGATCTTGACCTGAGTTGTTTTAGGTTCTTCTTGTGATCTTTTTCACCTTCTTCCTCATTGGTGTTACCCTTTAGAAGTGTTGCATTAATATCTGGTTAAAGGTAGGGGTATAAACCTTAAACCTATGATCTGTTTAATTGAAAGGTATGTGAAATATTTCATGCCAAAAAAACATGTGCCTAAATTAATTAAATGATGAATTTTATTTATTTCTTGGAATCCCTTTGAATCCAATTGTTTATGACCTGTCTTATAGTTACCGTTCAGGTGAGAAAACTCTTGATTATAAATAAATTGATTAACGGATTAAAGTGTGTTTAGAAATACATGAGTTTTGGGTGATTTCTTGATATAGATTCACCTTGTCTTGTCTTGATTATTAAATGATGGGCATGTTATTGGTTTATACCAAATGATAAACGAAATGTGTAATTGAAAGATAAATGGTTATTTTCATAATTAACCATTGAGATTTATGATGTGATATTGTAATATCCTTATTGTTATTGACTTATTGTAATATATGTTATAATTCTTATATACCGATCTTGGCCATGATTTATTATTGAAATGATTATATTGAAGGTTATGCCCAGTGACACATGTTGAAATGATTATATAGTGGGTTATGCCCACTGACACATGTTGAAATGATTATATAGTGAGCTTGGCCTAAATTTGTGTGATCCATACCATGGATATATAATTATGGTTGGAATAGTTGTGAGAAATGATTAGAGACATACTGGAATGGCACTGAAGCAGGTTATTTGGATATATAGTTGTGGTTGGTATGGTTGTGCTACATACTCAGAGATATTCCAATATAGTGTTGAAGCAAGCTGATATTGTATTAATTTAGTTTTTTAATTAATTAATACACCTGTTTATTACATTATTTCATGCACTTATTATCATACTGGTTATGTTTAGACATGGTATTGTCGACCTACTAAGTTATACTCACATCCTATTTGGGTATTCGTTTGGTACCTGAGAAGATTACATTGGTATAGGTTTGGACAAGGCCAAGAGACCTTGTTACTGATTTTATTTCTTGTTGGTTGGGCTGGATTTAGAGATGGAACCAACATGGGGTTTGGGACTAAAGTCTTTTGGGTTTAATTTGTGTATGTTGATTCTTTTATTATATTGTTTTCAGTTTTATATTTAGATACATCTCAGCTTTTCATTACATGATTCATTACTATTGGTTTATTTGTTCCTCATTTTATTTCCTAGTGGTATGAGATATCATTTTAGCTTGTCTATTACTCTGATTATGTTAATTATATTGTTTATTCCCAATACTATGTAAATCCAAACTAGGGGATATAGTATTCCAACTATATTGATCACACCCCCACTGATAGTCAGTAGCCTCTGGCCTATGGGAATTCATGCTTAAGGTCTTATAATCAACCCTTTATGTCCATGTGAGAGAGTACCAGATCAGGGTATATTACAAATGTGCTTATATTTTCTTTGAGATTTTTAATTATGATAATTATTATAATATTTATATTTACTTAGATTAATCATGATATTTATTTTTTGAAATTATAATATTTATATTTACTTATATTACTCGTGATAAATATTATTTATATCACAATTTATTATTTTGAGGTTAAATTAATATTTCAACGCTCAAGTTATTATTCCCAATAATCAGGTTACTATTCCCAATATTCAAGTTACTATTCCAATAGTCACTTTACTATTCCAATAGTCACTTTACTATTCCAATGGTCACATTACCTCCTATAAATACCACTTCATTATTTCACTCAATATTCACTATAATTACTCCCATGGTTATTTATTTTAATTTTCTATGATTTTGATTAGTTTACTAATATTTTATTTCTTTTCTATAGTTTTTTTGTAGGAGTGATGATTCTAGCATATTGGGGTGATCCATATTTTCCCATTGTATGTTTTCTTTTGTTTTTGTCCCATTGTAATATTTTTAAATTTAATAGATTTAGTATTTGACTAATGTAACGATTTTCATTAATGAAATAATGTGTTGTTTGTTTCACTATGTGTTATATGTGTATAATACTATATAATATAATATAATAAATATTTATTTTAAGAAACAAATATAATTTATAAACTTTGGATTGTTACATTCTTCCCCCTTTAGAAATTTCATCCCTGAAATTTCTACTCATATTCTAGGTTGAGAATATATGAGGGTACTTCTATTTTATTATTTCCTCTGGTTCTCATGTCTCTTATTCATACATATGGTTATTCCACAACACTTTGAAATGTGATTTTTATTGTTTCATAGAAATTTGTCTTTACGATCCAAGATCTTCACTAACTGCTCCTCATGTGAGAGGTCATTCTCCAGTTGTACCACCTCTGAATTCAGTACATATGAGGGATCAGGTATGTACTTCATCAGGAGAGATACATGGAACAAGCCATGAAATTGATCCATATTTGGTGGAAGTGAAAGATGATGGGGCACTGTTCCTATGTAATAATGTATCTCAAAGGGGATAAGGTACCTAGGGTTAATATTCCCTTTCTTTCCAAACTATGTAAATTTCTTCTATGGTGATGTTAGAAGGAAAAAAATGTATCCAATTTAAAAATCCTTGTCCCTTTGATAGTTGTCATCATAACTCTTTTTTCAACTCTGATCTGCTTTTATATGTTGTTAGATGGATTGAACCTTCTCTATCGTCTCTTTCACAAGATCAAGTCCAAGTATCTTTTATTCTCTAACTTCAACCCAACAAGTTGGAGTTCTGAATCACTTCTCATGCTAAGATTCATATAGATCCATTTGAATACTTGATTAGAAGATGTTGTAATATGAGAACTCAACTAATGGGAGATATTGATCCCATACTTCTTTAAATTACATTGATAAATATCTAAACATATCCTTGAGATTCTGAATAATCATTTCAAATTGGCCATTATTTTGGGGGTGATAGGTCATACTGAAATTAAATTCAGTACTTAAAAAATATTGAATACTTCTATAGAATATAGATGTGAACCTTGGATCATGATCACAGATGAAATCCATGGTGATGTTCTCCCATTTTTATTGGGTATAGAAAATGGTTTCATCATCCCTTTGGACTTATGTTTCTTTTAATTAACTTGCTAACATACCAAGAACCTTGATATATACTCTGTAATATCCTTCTTCATGTTGTACCACCAGAAGTTATCTTGAATATCATGGTACATCTTGGTAATTCCAAGATGGATAGAGAAAGGTGAACTATGTGCATTATCCAATATCTCTTTCTTTATATCTGGTGATGCAGGTTCACGATGTCTAGTTCCAAATATAATCAAACCATAATCATCGATGTGGAACTCATGAAGTTTCCCTTCCTTAACTACTTTCACCTTCTTATGAAGCTCCAGATCATCCCTCTATACCTCCTTGATTTTCTCTTAGATATATGGTTAGACAATAACTTGGGAAAGGTAGGATGGATTCCCCACTGTTATGATTTCTAGATCTATCCTTTTCATATCCATAAAGATAGGTTTTTTCTCAATCTACATCATGGATAGAGTAGCAGGATCTTTTCTGCTAAGAGCATTAGCTACCTTATTTTTCTTTCTTGTATGGTAGTGAATAGAGTAATTTTAGTCCTTTATTATCTCTAACCATATTCTTTGATTCATGCTAAGATCCTTATTTGTGAATATATACTTTAGACTCTTATGATTAGTATATATGTCCCACTTCTCACTATAGAGGTAGTTCTAGAAAATTTTTAAGGTAAAGACTATAGATGCTAACTCCAGATCATGTGTCAGGTAGTTTTTCTCATGGATCTTCAACTTTCATCAGTAATAGGCTATCACTTTTTCGTTCTGCATGAGTACAGAACCCAAGCATTTCTTTGAATCATCATTTTATGTCACAAAACTCTCTCCACTTATTAGTAATATGAGTATAGGAATAGTGATTAGTCACTTCTTGAGATACATAAATATTTCCTCACATTATTCTATCTAGACATACTTTACCCCTTTCCATGTTAACTTAGTTAAAAAGCTATAAAATCATGATAAATTTATAGCATCCTGCCTTTTTATCACATAAACTTTCATTACATTTTACAAAACTGGGGATCTTTAAGGTTTAGTGTCTTGGAAACCAGGAACTTAAAACATGAAAACATACATAAAACATTCTTCTTAAACCCTTGAAAGGATTATCCTTAAGTTCATCCTAGGTTCATTACTGCATCTCATAACCTGGGGACATACAACAAAAGAAAGGGTGAGCAGAAGGCCCAGTAAGGGAAACAAGAGAAACATTTTACATGTGAACTTGAGATACTTCAATAAGGACATGAAAAGAACTTTAAGGCATGAAAATGAAACCATGAAACATATCATAATAAAAATAACATTTTTCATAACTTGAAGATGTGGCTACAACATTTAATATTGACAATCATTTCGTTTCACCAAGGTCCATCCCCAAGGTGTCGTTAAAAATTACCAAGGTTATTCACCAAGGCGTCGTTAAAAATGGTCATCTCTAGAGATTAAGTCTTTACCCAATGCATTGGAGCGCTATCAGGGCGCACCCTTAAATTTGCATTTATTATCATGTGATCCACATATATCATCATCAAACATTTCATAAATAACCCATATAGCATAAAATAAATGGGTTTCATTTCATAATCATAATGTTTTAAAAACTGCTTTAAAGACATGATCTTTACGTTACTTTAAACCCACGGAAAGGGATAGCAGGTATCATGTATGTAAATCCCAGAATTTAAAATAGAACATTTTTGTATATATGTGAATAACCCTGTAGAAATAAGAGCTTTGAGTATTCACTTAATAACATGAAGTAATTTTGAGAAAAAGAGAGAGGCATTTTGAGACGAAAAATTCTGCAGCACAACGGCTACGTTACAAGGTTTTAGAAAACGTTGAAAAGAGAGGGGACATGGGTCAAAAAATGATAAATGACCCATAAAACAGTAGAGGGACAGAATATAAGAGATTTAAGAACATGGTAATGAAATTTGAAAATATACCCGATGAAATGAAGAACATGAAAGGAAGACAAAACTAAGATTTCTCTTATGAAAATTGGGCAGCCTAACAGTGTTACATAAACTTCAACCAAAAATGAATTGATGATGTCAAATAGGGGCTCTCATCATATGAACATAAAAGATCAGTATGATAGATATAGAGATCATACCCCAACATAATAAAAGGGAACTTGCAAGACTTGACATGGAATTAGAACTTTGAAAAGGAGAAGGGTGAAAGAATCCCTTAAAAATTCGGCAGCCTAACGACGTCACTTAAACTTCAACAAAAATGAATTGATGAGATAAAATAGGGTCACTCATCATATGAACATAAGAGTCCAGTATGATAGATATAGAGGTCATACCCCAACATAACAAAAAGGAACTTGAATGAATTGACATGAAAGTAGAACTTCAAAACGAGAAGGGTGAAGAACCACTTAAAAATTCGGCAGCCTAATGGCGCCACTTAAAACTTCAAAAAACTAAATTGAAGAGATCAAATGGGGTCTCTCATCATATGATCATAAAAGATCAGTATAATAAATTTAGAGATCATACCCCAAAATAATAAAAAGGAACTTGAAATACTTTACATGATAATAGATCTTGAAAAATGAGAAGGGAGAAAGAATCTGTTACAAAAATTTCGGCAGCCTAACGGCGCCACTTAAAACTTCATAAAACGAAATAATGAGAGTAAGAGGGGATATCTCATTATGTGAACATGAAAAGGGAAGTAATATGAGTATAAAAGAACACCCTTTAACATAAGAACATGGAGAATAAAATAAATTACATAAAAGAGATTTCTTGAAAAGAAAGAGAGAGATCGGATCCCTTACCTTAAAAAGTAACTCTTAAAACTCAAAGGTTTGGACCTTGAGGGATTGGGGGAACCTTGAGAGGACTCCTTGGGAGGTAAGGAGACCTTAACTTCATTGGGGGAGAGTTGGGAGTGAAAAATAAAGGAGGAAAGGGTGGGTATTTATAGGGAAAGTGAGGGGACAAGGCATTAATGGCCAAGGGACACCTCACAAGTGCTTTTCTCAAAACCATGTGCTCTCCCTTGGCATTTACCATGGAGTTAGGCCACATGGGGCCCCCAAAACAATAATTCATCACCCTTGGCCGGCCAACCCTTAAAATATCTCATGAAATCATCATGACACAGTTATGATGTCATTAAACATACCGAAACCCTAAAACTGTATTTTTACTATTCACTGAAAATTCAACTTTCTCAGAAAAATCCCAAAATTTCACATTAACCAAATATCAAGGCTCTGATTTCAAAAATGAACTCCATTTTATAAAAATAATTTTCTAAATATTTTTAATTTTATTTTTAAATAAATACACTATTCACCGAAAATTCATTTTTTTAGAAAAATCCCCAAAAATTACCATAACATAATATCGATGTTCGGAGTTCAAAAATAAAGTCCATTTTATAAAAATAATTTTCTAATTATTTTTAATTAAATTTTTAATTAAAAAACACTATTCACCCGAAAAAAAACTAATACTTGACTAATAATTTATGAAACCATTATTTAACCATTTTATTGAATCACATTACTTAATCAAGTTGCCTAGATTATACTAATACTTTATTTAAGTGAGATTACTAATCCATTTGGACTCATTACTAATCCTAATCATAAAATCACTATTCATATTTTATTATTCATCAAAAATCAAGTTGATCTTATTAGACTCTAAATTTTGTACAGAACATAATTGTAGAAGACCATTTTTTGCAAATCATTACACATTTTTAATTATTTAAGGTTTACAAAAACATTTTTAAAATATACTTTTTCTAAAATTCATCAAAAATATGCATACTATATTTATCCGGTCATTTGAAAATTCATAAACTTCATCATAAGAAGAAATCCCAATTTTTATTTAAAACAAAGGATTACACAAGGCAGTTACGGACTCCTTACATAGCCCCTTATCACACCAGCATAGGACCTAAGTGTAAGGTGTGCTAAGGTGAGAGAATCTGAGGGAGGCTCGACCAACATCGCACGAGTAGTAATTTCTATCAGTTTGAACTGCTCGCAAAGGCGATCCTGTTCTAGCTTCACACGATGAAGTTCAACTTGGGTTTGGTCCAGAGCAAAGCCCAGTGGTGCTACTTTCTTCCCAAGTTCTGTTAGATGGGCTTCGATCGGTCTAAGACTACTGGGTGAGGCCATCAAATCTTCTTTCTATATTAATTAACCAATATTACTTGTATTTAGAGACAATAATCAAAATGTTTAGTTTCCAGCGGTCATATTGACCAATGGTCATATAACAGTCAAAAACCAACGGTATCATTTTAATTATACTCATGTTATCAAATGAAACATTTTTGTTGAGTATAAAAATAAAATAAAATAACACATAAAATTAGAAGACAAGATTTATTCAAAATTTCGGGTCGTTACAATCTTCCCCCCTTAAGAAATTGCGTCCTCGCAATTTTTTTAAAATTAGGTTTTGAAATTTCATTGAAAGTCCCACATCGGAAAAGGAGTCAGTAAAACTATTACTTTAAAAGAAATAAAGGGAAGTATGAAGGTCACCCGAGTTAGCCCACACTAGGATTCCATGTAGGAAAACATGGACATGGAAGAAAAACAAAGGGTCAAGTTCTGAGGGAGAGTGATAGAGAACGTGATTAGGAGAAAGTTAACCATAAGAAAATCCCAAACTTATGATGTGTGTAAACGGTCATTGATTACCTAGTAGGAAACGTAAACCAACAATGTTTTTGTTTTACGTTCCTTTTCATAATTTTGAGGAATTCATTTACTACATAGAACAAAAACATAAGAAAATATACCTACCTTCATGTAGAGTTTCATCCTTTAATAAGTTTCTACCAAAACTAATCTTTTCTCCAAAATATGAGCATTCAAAACTACATGGTCTCATCAAAACACATGAATCATCTTCTAGAGAATCACATAATCCACAAAAGATTAACTATCTATTTCTTTTATCTTTAAACATTATCCCAAAAATAGAAAGGGTAAGGTAAAACAACTCTTCAAAAAGAAAGAATCCCATAGGAAGGGAAACTATTTTTAAATCTTCAAAGTTCCATGGTACTACCCAAAGTTCATCATAGATCATCCCATAAATAGCGGTCCTTAAAATTCCTCAAAATAAGCCAAACTAAGATTGAAACCCAAATACAAGAGGGATTTGATAACATAGTCTTCCAAAATAAACTTCATTGTTCATATCCAAACAACATCAACCACACCTAACATCTTATAACAAAAGTATCTAACCTAAACATATTTTACCAAAGATAGGTTAATCATTTCCATAAGTAACCTAAATTACTATAAGTCCACCTTAAATTCATTGATTCTTCAAAATATAAGTCAACCTTACTCCTCAATGAAAATACCGTAGTAATCTATTTACCTTGATCATATAGGGTCCTCAAAATAGTGAACGTCTTCTAAAATAATAATCATCTTTTAATCCCCTAATCATCTCTGTCGTATTAATATGACAATCGTAGCATTTCCTATCACATTGGTTGTTGGGACATGTTCTTCCATTTCCCGCCATTAACTAAGAAAAGAAGCTATAATTAGGGGCATAAATACTTAGCCAATAATCATGAAAAGAAACTTAAATCATATAAGGATAACTTGTAGAAGAAAAGTATACCCTAACTTGTGATCCCCTAGGTTCCCATCTAGGTTATCCATGATCATATATTCTTATGTGAACCTTTATTTTATTTTATCTTTGTTCCTTTAACAATGGTTCATACTAAGATTATGAATTTACCAAAGCATATCCCCCAGGAGTGTCGTAACCAAGAGTGCAGCAAGGTCTGTTGTCGTGTACCAGTTCCCGTTCGAGTCTAGCTCAAAGCAGTGTTTTCAGGTTTTACCCCTATGTACATCTGTGCCAGAGCCACCTCTACCTGCTCGTATCCAGATAGGGATGTATTTGCTTGGAAACCCCTTACTCAATACTCACCAAAATACCAGGAAGATTTCTTATATTTAAACATTTCTATAGGGTTCTTCCTAGAGTTTTCATATCCTAATTTCCACAAATAACTAAACCATACTTTGATACCAACTATAGCATCCCGCCTTTTTATCACATAAACTTTCATTACATTTTACAAAACCGAGGATCTTTAAGGTTTAGTGTCTTGGAAACCAGGAACTTAAAACATGAAAACATACATAAAACATTCTTCTTAAACCCTTGAAAGGCTTCTCCTTAAGTTCATCCTAGGTTCATTACTGCATCTCATAACCTGGGGACATACAACAAAAGAAAGGGTGAGCAGAAGGCCCAGTAAGGGAAACAAGAGAAACATTTTACATGTGAACTTGAGATACTTCAATAAGGACATGAAAAGAAATTTAAGGCATGAAAATGAAACCATGAAGCATATCATAATAAAAATAACATTTTTCATAACTTGAATATGTAGCTACAACATTTAATATTGACAATCATTTCGTTTCACCAAGGTCCATCCCCAAGGTGTCGTTAAAAATTACCAAGGTTATTCACCAAGGCGTCGTTAAAAATGGTCATCTCTAGAGATTAAGTCTTTACCCAATGCATTGGAGCGCTATCAGGGCGCACCCTTAAATTTTCCTTTATTATCATGTGAGTCACATATATCATCATCAAACATTTCATCAATAACCCATATAGCATAAAATAAATGGGTTTCATTTCATAATCATAATGTTTTAAAAACTGCTTTAAAGACATGATCTTTACGTTACTTTAAACCCACGGAAAGGGATAGCGGGTATCATGTATGTAAATCCCAGAATTTAAAATAGAAAATTTTTTTATATATGTCAATAACCCTATAGAAATAAGAGCTTTGAGTATTCACTTAATAACATGAAGTAATTTTGAGAAAAAGAGAGAGGCATTTTGAGACGAAAAATTCTGCAGCACAACGGCTACGTTACAAGGTTTTAGAAAACGTTGAAAAGAGAGGGGACATGGGTCAAACAATGATAAATGACCCATAAAAAATAGAGGGACAGAATATAAGGTATTTAAGAACATGGTAATGAAATTTGAAAATATACCAGATGAAATGAAGAACATGAAAGGAAGACAAAACTAAGATTTCTCTTATGAAAATTGGGCAGCCTAACAGCGTTACATAAACTTCAACCAAAAATGAATTGATGATGTCAAATAGGGTCTCTCATCATATAAACATAAAATATCAGTATGATAGATATAGAGATCATACCCCAACATAATAAAAGGGAACTTTCAAGACTTGACATGGAATTAGAACTTTGAAAAGGAGAAGGGTGAAAGAATCCCTTAAAAATTCGGCAGCCTAACGACGTCACTTAAACTTCAACAAAAATGAATTGATGAGATCAAATAGGGTCTCTCATCATATGAAAATAATATTACAGTATGATAGATATAGATATCATACCCCAACATAAAAAAAAGGAACTTGAATGAATTGACATGAAAGTAGAACTTCAAAACGAGAAGGGTGAAGAACCACTTAAAAATTCGGCAGCCTAACAGCGCCACTTAAAACTTCAAAAAACTAAATTGAAGAGATCAAATGGGGTCTCTCATCATATGATCATAAAAGATCAGTATGATAAATTTAGAGATCATACCCCAACATAATAAAAAGTAACTTGAAATACTTTACATGATAATAGATCTTGAAAAATGAGAAGGGAGAAAGAATATGTTACAAAAATTTCGGCAGCCTAACGGCGCCACTTAAAACTTCATAAAACGAAATAATGAGAGTAAGAGGGTATCTCTCATTATGTGAACATGAAAAGGGAAGTAAGATGAGTATAAAAGAACACCCTTTAACATAATAACATGGAGCATAAAAGAAATTACATAAAAGAGATTTCTTGAAAAGAAAGAGAGAGATCGGATCCCTTACCTTAAAACGTAACTCTTAAAACTCAAAGGTTTGGACCTTGAGGGCTTGGGGGCACCTTGGGAGGACTCCTTGGGAGGTAAGGAGACCATAACTTCATTGGGGGAGAGTTGGGAGTGAAAACTAAAGGAGTAAAGGGTGTGTATTTATAGGGAAAGTGAGGGGACAAGGCATTAAGGGCTAAGGGACACCTCACAAGTGCTTTTCTCAAAACCATGTGCTCTCCCTTGGCATTTAACATGGAGTTAGGCCACATGGGGCCCCCAAAATAATAATTCATCACCCTTGTCCGGTCAACCCTTAAAATATCTCATGACACAGTTATGATGTCATTAAACATACTGAAACCCTAAAACTGTATTTTTACTATTCACTGAAAATTCAACTTTCTCAGAAAAATCCCAAAATTTCACATTAACCAAATATCAAGGATCTGATTTCAAAAATGAACTCCATTTTATAAAAATAATTTTCTAAATATTTTTAATTTTATTTTTAAATAAATACACTATTCACCGAAAATTCATTTTTTTAGAAAAATCCCCAAAAATTACCATAACATAATATCGATGTTCTGAGTTCAAAAATAAAGTCCATTTTATAAAAATAATTTTCTAATTATTTTTAATTAAATTTTTAATTAAAAAACACTATTCACCCGAAAAAACTAATACTTGACTAATAATTTATGAAACCATTATTTAACAATTTTATTGAATCACATTACTTAATCAAGGTGCCTAGATTATACTAATACTTTATTTAAGTGAGATTACTAATCCATTTGGATTCATTACTAATCCTAATCATAAAATCACTATTCATAGTTTACTATTCATCAAAAATCAAGTTGATCTTATTAGACTCTAAATTTTGTACTGAACATAATTGTAGAAGACCATTTTTTGCAAATCATTACACATTTTTAATTATTTAAGGTTTACAAAAACATTTTTAAAATATACTTTTTCTAAAATTCATCAAAAATATGCATACTATATTTATCCGGTCATTTGAAAATTCATAAACTTCATCATAAGAAGAAATCCCAATTTTTATTTAAAACAAAGGATTACGCAAGGCAGTTACGGTCTCCTTACATAGCCCCTTATCACACCAGCATAGGACCTAAGTGTAAGGTGTGCTAAGGTGAGAGAATCTGAGGGAGGCTCGACCAACATCGCATGAGTAGTAATTTCTATCAGTTTGAACTTCTCGCGAAGGCGATCCCGTTCTAGCTTCACACGATGAAGTTCAGCTTGGTTTTGGTCCAGAGCAAAGCCCAGTGGTGCTACCTCCTTCCCAAGTTCTGTTAGATGGGCTTCGATCGGTCCAAGACTACTGGGTGAGGCCATCAAATCTTCTTTCTATATTAATTAACCATGATTACTTGTATTTAGAGACAATAATCAAAACGTTTAGTTTCCAGCGGTCATATTGACCAATGGTCATATAACAGTCAAAAACCAACGGTATCATTTTAATTGTACTCATGTTATCAAATGAAACATTTTTGTTGAGTATAAAAATAAAATAAAATAACACATAAAATTAGGAAACAAGATTTATTCAAAATTTCGGGTCGTTACAAAATTTCTCACAAACTTTTTTTAGTACCCTACTAAGCCAACAAAACTCTGTATTTCACAACACTAGTGGGTATGGTTAATTCATCAATCGCTTTTGTGTTTTAAGGGTATATAGAAATTCCCTCACTTGTGATCATCTGCCCCAATAATATGACTTACTACATCCAAAATTCACACTTGATGAAATTAGAATACATTTTCCCCTTTTTTAACATTTCCAATACAATCCATAAATGATCTTCATGTTCCTCTTTACTCTTAGATTAAATGATAATATCATCAATAAATACTACCACAAATTTATTAAGGTAGTCTCTAAAGACTCTATTCATCAAATCCATGAAGATTTCAGTGGAATTAGTAAGTCCTAAGGAAATTAATATGAACTCATAGTGTCAAAACCTTGTATGAAAGGTCTTCTTATGAATATATTCCTTCTTCACCTTTAGTTGATAATATCTAGAATGAAAATCCACATTTCAGAAGTACTGAGATCCTCATATTTGATCGAATAATTCTTAAATCCTTGGAAGATGATATTTTTCTTTATGGTGATCTTATTATTCTCCCAGTAATCTATACACAACCACATTGATCCATCCTTTTTCTTTACAAGAGCACTGGAATACCCCAAGGTGATGCACTAGGGCATATGAACCCTTTTTCCAAATTCTCTTGTATCTACTTCTTTAACTCCTCCAGTTTGATCATGGTCATCCTATAGGGGGATTTGGAGATAGGAGTGTCTTTTGGTATGATCTCTATTGATAACTCTACCTCACGGTTTGGGGGAAACCTGGGTAAATATTCAATAAATACATCAGTGTATTCCCTCAATATAGGAATTTCCTCCAGGTTGATACCTTCATTTGACTCAACCATTTGGGAAAGGTATGCTTTTTCATGGGGTATCATCACCCACACCATTGAGGGATTTTCAAAAGGAGATTTGTGATCTTCCTTGCATTTATAGAGGATCATTGGATGGTTCGAACTATGAAAATAGATTTCCTTTTCTCAACAACTTATGTGTACACTATATAATGAGAGATATTTCATGCCCAGTATAGTGTCAAATTCCACTAAGGGGAGGATTATGAGATTAATGGAAGAATATTCCCACATGTACTAATAGTATAAGAGTCCAACACTAAGGTTGAAATGATCGTACCACTAGGTGTTTTCATGGATATATCTACTTCAAGATATTGAGGCTTTGATTCAAAAATTACAGTAAACTTGCAGGATATAAAGGAATGCATGGAACCAGAATCAAATAAAACTTTTTCCATTCTTGAGTTAATAGGAAGTATACCTTGTATGATTTTATTTTCATGCTTTACTTCAGCAGTAGTGATGGCATAATATTTACCTTGATCCTTTATTTTTGGTGGTTTCTAACACTTATTACCCTCAAGGAAGGACCCATGGTTTAGTGCACTAGATTTCATAGTTCCCTTGTTCCCTAAAGTTGAAGCATTGAACCATGGGTGGTGCATTAGGAGGTGTCTTCCTTTACTCCATCATTTTGGTCAACTTCTTCATGTCTCTTCAACATTCAAGAGCTCAGTGAACTTATCTCCCACACTTGAATCATTTCCCCATCCCTATGAGGCAATTCCCATGATGTTTCTTCCCACATTTTTGACATGTGGGTGGTCGGATCCTCTATCCTCCTTTTTCATTTGACCCACCATCTTAAAACTTTATTCTTCTCTTCTTATCCTAATGTCCAAAGGAAAACTATTGGAAATCTATCTCTACTTTGAGAGAACACCAAACTACTTCATAAATCCCAAATTCTTGGATATCTATAGCCTTTCGAAGGTGTGTTTTTAAACCACTAAAGAATCTATATATTTTTTTATCATTGTTAACAATAAATCATGAGGTGTATCTTTCAATACTTATGAAGTTTTCCTCATAAGTTGTGATAGATTCACCTTCTGTTTGCTTCAGGTCTAAGAATTCTTTATCTATCTTTGTTTTAAGAGTTAGAGGGAAATTATTATTAAGAAATATTTTCATAAATTCTTCCCACTTCATCTCTTCAATTTTATCCTTTAGCTTGGTGTTATTTATAAATTCCCATAACTGATTATACTCTCTATATAAATGATAGATGGTCAAAGTCACCTTCTTTTTCTCAAAATAGTAGAGCATAGAAAAGATCTTCTCTATTGATTTAACCCATTGCTCCATGAAAATTAGATCAGAATATACACTAAACATCGGTGGTCATTTCCAAATAAAGGACTCAATGCCTAGTTTCTCCTTCTTTGGTGAAGGAAGGTGTTCCACACAGTTCAGGTTACACTACTAGAGAAAAATCATATACCAATGGTTTGGAACCATTGTTATAGGTCTCCAAACCGTTGTTATAACCTATACCAATGGTTTGGATGGGTTTTAGTTGTTATGGTTTTGGTATAGTTTATATTAAAAATCTATACCAACAGTTTTAAAAAAAATGTTGGTATAGGTAATGTAAAAAATAAAACCCAATTGGTTTTAATCACAACACCTCCCATTTATATTCCAATGACCTAACCACTAAGATAAGATTATTTTTGTTAACATAATTTGATATATATATATATATATATATATATTTACAAGTATTTTAAATTTTGATGTATATAATGTTATTTGAAAAAATGATCCATCAAATATATGGGTACCGATACTAGCGGTTTTGAGAACCTTTGGTATAGGTACCAATATTTTTTTACCTATACCAATGGTTTTGGAAAAAAATGTGGGTATAGGGTCTCTAAAAGGGACTTATACCAACGGTTTTGGCCAAAACGGTTGGTATAAGGTTGCTTCATGGTACCTATTCCAATGGTTTTGAAAAAAAATCATTAGTATAAGGTCTCCCTAAGGTACCTATACCAAAAAAAAATTCCAAACCATTGGTATAGGTCCATTGGTATAGCTTCAATTTCTAGTTGTGTTATTATTCATGGCCTAATACAACTGGGTAAGAATTTCCATGAAGTTTTGAACTCCACCTCCCATGGCATTGGGGATATCGTTCGGGAAATCATTGAATTGTCTCTCACGTAGGTTATTGGCCTAGTTTCTATGGGTTCTCACCATTTTATAAAATAAAAAATGTTTTAAAAAAATTAATTCAACAAATCATGAATAAAAATCAAGTCTAAAATCATATCTTATGGGATCCCTTTATTTATTCTTCTTCCAAAACAAAACTTCTTGGATGTTTACCTATACTTAGAATTATCTTAAGGGTTATCACTGAAGTTATATAATCCTAATTACCAAATTAACTAAATCGTTCCTTTGATACCAACTATAGAGACCCTACTTTTTCTTACATAGTTATTACATCATTTTAAAGTTAAAAACATAATATTTATACATTCAAGGATCAAAATGTTTAGTATCTTGGGAAAATTAGGATCATACATCACTTATACATAATAAATCGCAAATATTATTAAAATCCTTATTATTTATCCACTTAAAATATTTTACATTATCCTTATTACATGTAGTGACCTGAGGATATACATCAAAGAAATGGGTGAGCAAGAAACCTAATAATAGGAAGGATAACATAGTAGAAATAAGAGACATGAATCAATAGAACATGGGTTATCATAATCATCGTCATTGTATCATAAGTATAGGATCATCATAAACAACATGAGGGAAACATTTGATAAAGAAATAGAATATGGAAATGCATAAAAATGAAACATCGTGTCTGTTGGTCGGGGTGGAAACTCAAGATGGGGGTGAATTGAGTTCCTACTTAAAATTTCTGTTAAAAACTTTATGATAAAAATCCTCCAATTTGAAATAGCCCAGTTAATTAAGGAAGTAGAGATATAAATGTTCAATTGTTCAACAAGTTTCTCAAAGGTTGATTATTCCTTAGTTGAATCAGTTCAAAACACTTATCCAACTTTTAAAATAGGTTTATTGAATTAAACACATATACACACTAACCAAAACTAACTATCAGAGTTAATGTAAAATAGTTTTCTATTTTTAAAATTATAAGAAGTGGAAAATAGGAAAATAGAGTATTACAAAATATAGTACACAATAGAATTAAATAAGAGGTTCAGTCTCAAGACAAGACTTAATCCTCTCCACTTGGTGATCACCTACCACCAAGAAGTTTATATTAACAATAAACTTGATACACAGCCTGTATCAGTATTTACAATAGTTTTCACAAATTGTTCAGAGCTCAGGCCCTCTACCATAGTTCTTAATGGGAAAACACACAACTAGGCCACACACGGCCTCTTCCATAGTTACACATGGGAAAAAGTGTAATTAATGTATGGTGTGAGGATTTTCAGTATCCTAAAGTTTAAGCATAGGAGATAGTGTATGTGTAACAGACAAACACAAACTGCTCAGAAATGAAAGAAAAATAACACAATATAGCTAATATTATGAGGATTGAGTTTATAAGGGTCCATGTGTTTTCAGTTAGACTCTAAACTCCTTGGAGTGAATAAATTTCAGTTCGAGTCCTTCTCTAGAAGTTGTCTCCAAAACAGAGTGTCACAACTCCAAGATCTAGCTTCTAGGTACTGAAGTGTTCTTCTTCTTGGTTTAAAAGAGATTTGATGAATCACAAAAGGCAGTCTTGAATTTGTTCTCCCAAATGATCTTTTTGAATCTCTTAGGTTCATAGAGTAGGTGTTGGTGTTCTCCTTGTTCTATATATCTATCATGTAATGTTTTTCTCCCAGTAGCTTCCTTTTTATCTCGATCTTCTATTCTATTTTATATTCTTGAGGTCCGACAGTAGGAATGATAAAACCACATGCGGTCCTCCTTGTACCTCGTATTGTCTCTAGATATGGTCTCTAGATATTTATAAAATCAGCATTAATTAATGTTAGAAGCATTAAATTTACCCAATATGACTGTTAGAATAATCTCAATAAAATTGATAAAGTCTAGAGTAGAAGGGTATAGGTATCGATAGAATGGTAGTAGTAGCCTTCTCAACAGTAGGCTTCATCGGTAGGATTCATCGATAGGATTCATCTATAGGCTTCATCGGTAGGCTTCATCAGTAGGCTTCATTAGTAGGCTTCATTGGTAGGCTTCATCGGTAGGCTTCATCGATAACCTCTATCAGTAACCTCTATCAGTAACATCTTAATTAAAAAAAATTACATTGTAAACTTGATCAAGAAATTAGTGAGATTGAAATTGCATAATTGTTACATGATAGAAACTATAAAAACTAATGAAACGTGATTTTCATATAAATGAAACATGATTTGGGATTATCAAAATAGGTGAGTCCAACAATCTCCCCATTTTTAATAATCACAAATTATGTCACTGAAATTTAGATTTAAGTATTATTAAAGCAGGGTTAAGCGCATTTGTTAATCTCTTTATGGAACCACATTTATTATTGAAAATATATCATAGCATAAATATATATATAAATGTTATATATTAAGATGTCATATATTCAAGTGTCATAATCTAATATATTCAAGTGTCATAATCTGATATATTCAAGTGTCATAATCTAAATCATTCTCCCCCTTTGTGATTAGAAAAAAGAAAATAGGGCAAAAAGAAGACATAATTAGAGTTTTTTATTAATGAGACAAGAGTAAAAAAAGATAGATTACAATGATACCTATCAAATAAGATAGACAACATTAAATCCACATCAGATATGTTCAAAGGATCTTTATCTGTGGGAGCTGAGGAGGTAGGATCAGAAGATGGAGGTATAGCCCTAGGTATAGCAGTAAGCAAGGTAGGAGGATCTACTACAGAAGCATCAGTAAACCGATAATGAGTAGATCTCTGAGTAATCATAAGAGTCAAGCTTCTTATGTCTTGTGAAAAAGTCAACAAAGGGGCAACACTGGAAGATCCTGATGCAGCTGAGGAAGAAAGTAAGGTTAGAGGGACAATAATGGTAATACAGTTCACATGGAGAAATGGAAAAAGGAGATTCCTGGAATCCATATTGATGCTTCCTCCTCTTTCCATAGATGAGATGAAATCATCCTTATTCTCCATGAACATTTCCAAATAATTAGTCAAATCTCTAATCCTACTTACTTGATCCTTAAAAGCCTAAGTGACAGGTTGGATCCTTAAGTTCTCCAACAGCAGCTTGAAGTGACCATCCATCTTATGCTTAGTGTAAACCCGTTTATAATAGAAGTCAACCTGCTCTTTGATGGCCTTTTGATCATGGGAATCCTCCCTCAAGTAATCTCCTACAAGCTTATGAATGTCTCTAGTAGTGGAAATTACCTTAGCCATAGACTGAGGGTATGAGGTACTTTCACTAGATAGCTTCTCCAATTCTTCTCTAACAAATGATCCAAAAAATTATAGATCAATAGGAGGAGAGGTTGATGAGGAAGCAGATGCACACAGAGGTGTCATGGTAAAAGCTATTGTCTCCTTAAAAGACTTGGTCAATCCACTAATCAACCTCTTCGCATCATCATCCTGACCACTCACATGTGTCTCCATAGACTTCTTAAAGTCCTCAAACACAGTGACCATCTTCTGAACAACACTCTTAACATACTTAAGGTCTTTTTCTACTTGATATCTTAAATCCATATATGAGTATAAACTCACAATCGACTATTTCACAGACTCCACAGATTCTTCCAATGTTTTGACTTGATTCTGGCATTCCTTAACTTTATGTAGCAAGTTAGAGTGAAAGGTATAGATTATTCTTTCTAAGGTAGATGCCACAAGATCTTGATTGAGCGCCACTAATCTCTCTATCCCAATGGATCTCTCATCAAGGTTTCTATTCAAATCTGATTTTAATGATTCTAAGTCATCCTTCTTCACATAATCCTGAGGTAGAAGAACCACCGATTACACTATAGTGGTCTCTGAAATAGAATAAACTGGAGGTCTTCTGTTAGGTTTGTCATCTTCAAAATATTCATAGTCTAAACCCAACACAATGAATCCAGGGTCTTCTTATGAATCTTCTATTTCATGAGAAACAAAAACTGAACTTGTAGCAATAGGTTCCTCCCCCTCACTTGGAGCATCCTCCTGGACAACTTCATTCTCATATTCCAGTCTTCCTTGATCAAATGAACCAGCAGGAGAGTCTACTCCTACTTCTTCTATATAATCTTCAACTACATCCATTGAAATTCCATCTCCAACCAATTCAAAATCCTCTTCCTATTCACTCTCATCCATTATTATGTGTCATATCAAAGGAATAAGACTTAGGCATTCTTCTTTACTTTCATAAACATTTGTCTCAAACTCCTCATGATCAGATTCAACTTTATACTCCTCCTATGAGGTCTCTCCAACAGTAATGTCTCTTAAGACATTCTCTTCTCCTTCTTCTTCAGTGATTTCCTCATCATCAATGTCCCTTAGGACAGTCTCTCTTTTGGGTAATCTCTTTAGTGGACTAGGCCCTCCAAAGGATACATCATTAACATTAGGACTTGAGGGAAGTTTAGGATCACTCCTATCATCTATAGGATAATCCTCTTTTTCTTTCACATCAGCAGCCTCCTCTTCTATATCTGAATACACTGGCTCCACTTCATCGGGTTTTAAACCTAGATCTCTTTTCTCCTTTGGCCTAGTAGGATTAGCAATAGGTTTTAAGTATTAATATAGCATAGCCTCATAATTCACCCATTCCCTTTTCCAAGGATTCCAGTTTATCTTCATAAACTTGAAGATCATTTTAGTAATATAGAAGTTGTCCCTTACAACTATTGTTTCTTCCTTATTTCCAGCAACTCATTTCACTTTCAACATCAAAGATATCAACTTAACATGAAATAAGGCATTTGACTTGGAACTAGGCCTAGTCATATCCTCTAACTAAATCATCAACAACCTATAAAGCTTTATCCTTTTCCCATGCTTCAATAGATACAAAAAAATATATGTCTTGATGCTTTAAAATAGAAAAGTACCCTCTCCTAGGACTCAAGACATGTTAGAAAAATTTAAACAGTAATCTTTTTTCCCCATCCATCTCAGTAGAAATTACCTTCCTAGAGATTCCATTCTCTTTCAGTTAGTCTAGAGCCACTTCATAGAATAAATATTCACTGGTGGGAGGCACCACTCCAGAGTAATAGTCAAATATGCCTTCATGTGGGACTCTTAAGCATTTAGCCTATTCAACAGAAGAGAAGATTTCACTTACTCCATTTACCTTTAATGATATTTGTTTCTCATCATAAAACTATTTGAACTTCATAAACTCAAAAAATTCTTTGACTAGATTCAAATAATATTATCCATTGTTGTTTGCAAAACATTCTACCCAATCCTGAGCTTCGAGTGCCATCATCACTAGAGACCTGCTCAACAGAAGCCATTATAAACTTAATTCTTTTTTGAACAAGATTTCCCTCTTCTAAAAATGGGGATTGGTCAGCTTTACCATAACCTTTCCTCCACTAATAGACCCAGATCGAGGTCTCGTAGGGTTCGGTGTGTCTCCTTCATCACCAACCATCGGTCTCTTCAGTCTTTCCATTGCGATCTGAAGTGGTTTGAGGATTTTAGAATAAGGGTAGGCTCAAGGATTCAGGAGAATGAGGTTAGGGAGGGGATTGAAGTGGATAGAAATGTGGATTGCACCTTTTTTTATCATTTAGGGATTTAAAAACAAATCGATTAAACGAAATAAATAAAATTAAAAACGTTTCAGATTCCAGAAGAAAAAAACTAAGTCCCAGACCTATCAGTAAGGTCGACTAATAGTAAGGTTCCAATAGTGAGGTATAATAGTGAGGTCCAATGGTGAGGCTTCCTAACAGTGAGGTACAATGGTGAGGTGTTCTAATGGTGAGGTCTAACAGTGAGGTGTCCTAATGGTGAGGTCCAACTATGAGGTTTCCTAATGGTAAGGTCCAACGGTGAGGTGTCCTACACTAAAAATTTATCTTACATAACTCATGTTTGATGTAATGTAACCTCTCGGAATTCAAATTATTTGTGAATATATTATCCAATTGATGTTCAGTGTTAATGAATTCAAGATTGATATCACCTCTTTGATAATGATTTCTCAAAAAGTGATGTATCACATCAATGTGCTTTGTCCTAGCATGAGATGCTGGATTTTTAGAGATGTTAATAGCACTTGTGTTATCACAATTTATAGAGACATGTTTGAATTGATATCCATAGTCTAGGAAAGTGTGTTTCATCCATAGAATTTGAGCACAACAACTACCAGTATCTATATATTCAGCTTTGGTAGTGGATAATGTAATAGAATTTTGTTTCTTACTACACCATGATAATAGTGACTTGCCAAAAATGTGACATTTTTCAAATAGGCTTTTTCTATCTAACTTGTAACCAGCAAACTCAGCATCAGAATAACTTATCAAATCAAATGATTGTACTCTTGGATAAAATAGTCCTAAGTTTGTAGTATACTTGAGATATTTAAAAATCCTTTTAACAGCAGTTAAATGGTATTCTTTAGGATTGGGTTGAAAATGAGCACACATACATACACTGAACATAATATCAAGTCGGCTAGTAGTAAGGTAGAGCATACTCCCAATCATACCTTTGTACTTGGTTTGATCCATTGGTTTACCAATTTCATCAGCATCCAACTTACAAGTGGTACTCATAGATGTATCACTACCTTTATTACTATCCAAATCAAAACGTTTCAAAAGATCCTTAGTGTATTTACTTTGGTTTAAAACAATACCATTTTTATTTTGAAAAAATTGAAATCCAAGGAAAAATTTAAGTTCCCCCATTAAACTCATTTCAAATTCATTTTGTATCATCTTTGAAAAATTAGTACATAACGAATTTTTAGAAGATACAAAAATAATTTCATCTACATAAATTTTTACTATTAAAACATATTTGGAAATCCTTTTAATAAAAATAGTGGGATCATATATTCCTTTAGTAAAACCTTTTGAAATAAGAAAAGAACTGATTCTTTTATACCAAGCTCTAGGAGCTTGTTTTAGACTATATAAATCTTTAGAAAGTTTAAAAACATGATTTAAAAAATGGGTATTTGTAAAGCCGGGAGTTTGTTCAAAAAACACATCCTCAACTATATACCCATTTAGAAATTCAATTTTGACATCCATTTGATAAATTTTGAAATTCAAATGAGATGAATAAGCAAGTAGTTTCCTAATAGATTCTAATCTAGCTACAGGTACAAAGGTTTCCTCATAGTCCATTCCTTATTCTTGACTATATCCTTGTGCAACTAATATATCCTTTTTTCTAACTATATTTCCAGACTCATCAACTTTGTTTCTAAACACACATTTAGTGCCTATGGTCAAGGTTTCCTTAGGTATTTCTACTAATTTCCAAACTTTGTTTATTTCAAACTAGTTTAATTATTCTTACATATCTATCACCCAAAATTCATCATTGATAGCATTGTTAATATTTTGGGTTCAACCTGTGAAAGAAAAGCTTGATGTTCAACCTGGTTTCTTAGAGAATCTCTAGTTTGTGTCCCTCTATTTATATCACCTACTAAAACATCTAAAGGATGATTATTGAGAGTTATAATACCTCTATAAATGGTTGAACTATACTCCTCATGGTTGTCTATAGGTTCAGATTCAATAGGCCCATATTCTAGAAAATTTCCAGAATTAGTTGTTTTCACTGGGGGTTTACTATTTTTATCATTAAGGTCCAAAATTGACATATCTTTCTCAATATATTCAAGAGAGGTTTTAGGTTCATGTGGATTAGTATCATAAAATTTGACATGAACTAATCCTTCCACGCATTTGGTTCTCTTATTGAATACTCTATAGGATTTACTAGAGATTGAGTGACCCAGAAAAATTCCTTCATCACTTTTGGAAGAAAATTTGTCAAGATTATCCCTTGTACTAAGGATAAAGACTTTGAAATAAAAAACTATAAAGTAATTAAAATTAGGTTTTCTATTGTTCCATATCTCATAAAATGTATTCTTAAGAACAGGTCTAATTAAACCTCTATTGATGATATAACAAGCTGTATTAACAGCTTCATCCCAAAAATAGATAGGCAGGTTATACTCATTAAGCATAGTCCGATAAATCTCTTGACGTGTCCTATTTCTTATTTATATAACTCCATTTTGTTGATGTGTTCTAGGAGTAGATAAATTTTTATTATAGATATTATGTGAGAAAAAAGATTCAAACTCCTGATTTTCAAACTCACAACCATGATCACTTCTCAAGGTCTTAATTCTAAGTCCACTAAGATTTTCTACAGACTTGAAGTATTTAATTAAGTAAGAACATGATTCACTTTTGTGAGATAGAAATTATACTCAAGTGTTTCTAGAAAAATCATTTACAAGGACATCAATATAGTGATTCCCATTTAAACTTGAAACTCTTGATGATCCAAACAAATCCATGTGAACCAACTTAAGTAGTTGAGAAGTTGAAACTTATTTCTTTGGTTTGAAATAAAATTTGTGTTGTTTTCCCTTTTGAAAAGGATTACAAACTTTGTTAAGTGGGAATTCCAATTTAGGTATGTCTCTAACTAAACCTTTCCTTGTTAGTTTCTTAAGTGAGTGCACATTGCAATGTCCTAATCTTCTCTGTTATAACCAATATTCCTTATGAAAATCATTTAAACAAGAAAAAAAATTATCTAAAGAATTTAAATCAACAGCATATACATTTTCATTTCTAAGAGCAGCTAATATTAAATAATTTTTAGAATTAAAAACATTTCATGCATCATTTTAAAACTTAACATTAAAAACATAATCACGCAAATGAGAGATACTAATTAGATTGTACTTTAACCCATAAAAAATACTTTTGAAATTAATATAGTATTAGGGTTACCAATTTGGCCTAAGTTGATGATATTTCCCTTAGCATTATCACCAAATGTAACATGTCCACCATCAACTTTGATTAGGCTCTTGAAGCATGAATAGTATCATGTCATATGTCTCGAACATCCACTTTCCAAGTTCCAGAGGGTTTTACAGGATCTATTTAGACAATTTTCCTACAAAACAGATTAAGCATAGGGTAACTTTGGTACCCAGATTTTCTTGGGTCTAGAGAGGTTAGAAAGTAAAGCTTTGGGAACCCATATTTGTCTTATAGGTTTCATATAATCAGCAAGAATGTTTTGAGACATAAACACTTTGTTAGGTACTTTAGAAAATTGTTTTTCAAGAGGTGATTTAGAACTTGAACTAGTAGTGAACTGTATAGATTTTGGAACAAATTTTTTCTTAATAGTCCTTCTCTATCCTCGTTGATATCCTATACTAGTTTTGTATTTTGGAGCAATTTGTTTCCCTAGAAACTGATTCAAGGTATCTCTACTGTTAGTAAACTTCTCAAGATATTTTTTTAATTTCTCATTTGATAATTTAAGTTTAGTATTTTCTTTTAATAGCTGAGCAAATTTTTATTTTTCAATATCCAAATCAAACTTATAATTGAAATTTAAATCGTGTTTTCTTTTCAATAATTTATATTTATCCTTGAGTTCATTAAAGGTATCCTTAAGCATTCCACAGTATTCAAATAGTTCATCCTTAGTCATATTTTCATCATTATTTGATTCACTTTCATTCCCATAATAGTAGAATTATGTATAGGAGATTTAGGTGTTACCTCATATGTTTCTGTCATGAAACATAGGTTTTCATGATTTTTCTTTTCAGTATCAGAAGTGTCAGATCCAATGGAGCTATCTTCTGAAGCACTCCAAGTAGCTTTCATAGACTTTTTATATCCCTTGCCCTTGTCTTTATATTTCTTCTTAAATTTCATCTTGGGGCACTCAGCCTTCACAAGACCTTTTTGTTTACACTCATAACAGACTATCTCATTTGTGTTGTCATTCCATTTTTTGTCCTTTTTCCAATGTCCTTTACTATCATACCTTCCTTTATAGTTTGACTTTCTAAATAACTTATTCTTTCAGTAAAACTTTTTGAATATTCTAGCAAGAATATCCATCACATCATCACTGTCATAATTTGAATCTTCATTGGTGGAACTGTCTATAGGAACTTGAACCTTTTCCTTGTCTTTTCTCTTTGAGGTAGCAGTCTTGAATGATACAAATTTCTTTCTTGGTTCTTCATCTGTTTTTTTATTCACCTTAAGCTCTTCTTTGTACATCATAATTTTTCCAATCAGTTCCACCACTGGTAGCTTGATAATGTCACGGGATTATTGGATAGAAACAGAAGTTCCTCTCTATCTATCAGGTAGGCATCGAAGCAATATCATAATATGATTCTTGTTGTCCACTATTTTCCCAAGCAGACTCATGGTATTTACTATTTCATTTAACCTGAGATACATTTGAGAGATAGGTTCATTAGGCTTCATTTTAAAATTATCATATTTAATAGTGTAAGTATTTAATCTCATTTCTTTAACATTGGTTGTTAACTCATGAGAAATAGACAAAGTATCCCAAATTTCATATACAGTTTTACAGGAAGATATTCTATTGAATTATTCATCACCTAGAGAATAGAATAATGAATTCATTGCTTTACAGTTATTATTATATGTAGCTTTAGTCAACTGAGACCATGTGTCCCTAGCAGTAGTAGGTAATGCATGTTTTTCTTCAATTGTGTCCCAGATTTCAAGACCCATGCTCTCTAGATACATTTTCAATTTCAATTTCAACTGAGCATAGTTATTACCATTAAATAAAGCTGGCATGTTAGTAGCATCACCCTCAACTTGGTTATCCATAACTAATTAGAGTTTAAAGAACTAAAAAATTAGGTATAACAGAAATTTTAATATCTTTAAGATACAGCTATAATCACAGTTGAAAAGAAGTTGAAAAGCTTTAAATACATTTCTGATTGTGGAAATAAACAATCCTCTGATACCAAATATTGGTCGGGGTGGAAACTCAAGAGGGGGTGAATTGAGTTCCTACTTAAAATTTTTGTTAAAAACTTTTTGATAAAAATCCCCCAATTTGAAACAGACCAGTTAATTAAGGCAGTAGAGATATAAATGTTCACTTGGTCAACAAGTTTCTCAAAGGTTGATTAGTCCTCGGTTGAATTAGTGAAAAACACTTATCTAACTTTTGAAGCATGTTTACTTAATTAAACACATATACACACTAACCAAAACTAACTATCATAGTTAATGTAAAATAGTTTTCTATTTTTGAAATTATAAGCAGTAGAAAATAGAAAAATAGAGTATTACAAAATATAGTACACAACAAAATTAAACAAGAGGTTTAGTATCAAGCTGAGACTTAATCCTCTTCAATTGGTGATCACTTTCCATCAAGTAGTTTATATTAATAATAAACTTTATACACAGTATGTATTGGGATTTACAATAGTTTTTACAATCTCTCCAGGGCTCACACCCTCTACCACAGTTCTTTGTGGGAAAAACACACAACCAGGCCACACACAACCTCTTCCATAGTTACACGTGGGAAACAAAAGTGTAAGTAATGTTTGGTGTGAGTATTTTTAGTATCCTCCAGTTTAAGCACAGGATATAGTGTGTGTGTAACAGAAAAACACTCACTGCTCAGAAATGAAAGAAAAAGAACACAATAGATCTAATATTATGAGTATTGAGTTTAGAAGGATCTATTTATTTGCAGTTAGACTCTGGACTCCTTAGAGTGAATAAAATTCAGTTTGAGTCCTTCTTTGGAAGTTGTCTCCAAAACAGAGTGTCGTAACTCCAGGTTCTAGCTTCTAGGTACTGAAGTGTTCTACTTCTTGGTTTGAAAGAGATTTGATGAAGCACATAAGGCAGTCTTGAATTTTTTCTACCAAATGATCTTCTTGAAGCTCTTAGGTTCACAAAGTAGGTGCTGGTGTTCTCCTTGTTCTACAAATCTGTCATGTAATGTTTTTCTCCTAGTATCTTCCTTTTTAGCTCGATCTTCTATTCTATTTTATATTCTTGAGGTCCAACAGTAGGAATGATAAAACCAAGTGCGGTCCTCCTCGTACCTCATACTGTCTCCAGATACGGTCTCTAGATATGTCTATAATTAGCATTAATTAATGTCAGAATCATTAAATTTACTAAATATGACCGTTAGAATAATATCAAGAAAATTGAAAAAGTATAGAGTATAAGGGTATAGGTATCGATAGACTGGTAGTGGTAGCCTTCTCAATGGTAGGCTTTATCGGTAGGCTTCATCGGTATGCTTCATCGGTAACCTCTATCGGTAACCTCTATCGGTAACCTCTATTGGTAACCTCTATCGGTAACCTCTATCAGTAACCTCTATCGGTAACCTCTATTAGTAACCTATATTGGTAACCTCTTATAAAATTTTGATCTTTAAACTTGATCAAGAAATTAGTGAGATTTAAAGTACATAATTGTTACATGATAAAAACTATAAAAACTAATGAAACATGATTTTCATATAAATGAAACATGATTTGGGATTATCAAAATAGGTGAGTCCAATAATGTCATAATGGTCAGATACCACATATAGTTGTGAACAAAGCTAACATCATGTTCATGAATAACATATGTGCATAAATTATAACATCATCATTGTGAACAAATATACCATCATGTCCATGCATAATATACCACTACTAAAAATTTGACCTTTAGCGACCACCATTGGTGGTCGCTAAAGGTCTCTAGAGACTACCCAGCGATCACCATTTTCGGTCGCTTTAGGCCTGATACTGTAGGCCTACAGCGACCGCTAATGGTGGTCGTTGAAGGTGGATGAAATTCATGCCTACAGCGACCGCCAATGGCGGCCGCTGAAGGATTGCTCGGCTGAGCATTAGCGACCGCCATTGGTGGTCACTGTCCTGATGCTCGGCCAATCTCCAGTGAGCTATAGCGATCGCCAATGGTGGTCTCTATCCTGGAGAAAAAAAAATTAAAAATTTCACAGTACCTAATCAGAAAAAAAGGGTAAAATTCATAAAAAATAGAAAAAAATTCCAAACAGCATAAACATCAAAATCATCATAAACAATAAATGATAGACGTGCTTAAACGATCAAAACAGGCCCATCCATTTCAATCCTGCTTCAATAAACCTACAATAAGATACAAAGAAAACAACTAAACAAAGCAAATGTAAATTAGACATATTTATTCATTTATTATATACATATAATAAAATTAAATCTGACATCAAATCATGGGTTCTATAATAATTTAAAACCTCCAATTTAAGAAATTTTATCATTTTAGGACTTTTTTCCTTGTTTTGGAGTCTTTGGTTTAGTTTGTGAAAGTGTTTTGTTGTCTAAAAAGGAATGTTCTCCACGCACAGCACGTAGAACTGCTGAAAACGACATATTCGGTCGTATCGCACACACCGCACATCTGATGGGAGTTCCGTCTCATCCTACATTTCACGAATAATATTTCTATTGTTTTCGTGTGATTTCAAGTCATTCTGAGCACGTTTTCTCTGAATTCGACCGTTAGACGTCGTTTCGGTGTTTTATGACTCCGGAAATGCATTTTCGGTCACCGCGGTCAAATGACACCCACAATTGACATGTCATCTGCCCAAACATTTTAAAATTCACACCATGGTTGTTGTCTTATGATTTCATGTCATTTTGCGGTCGTTTGGCTGGTTTTGACCACCCAACGCGCCCTTTTAGAGCGCGCTGAACTACTGAAAATGACATATTCAGTCGTTGCGTACACACCACATGTCTGATGGGCATTATGTATCCTCCTACATGTCACGAATAATATTCCTATTGTTTCCATTTGATTTTAAGTCATTCTGAGTATGTTTTCACTGAATTTGACCGTTAGACGCCGTTTTGGTGTTTTATGACTCCGAAAATGCATTTCCGGTCACTGCGGTCAAACGACACCCCCGATTAATGTTCCGTCTACCCGACCATTTCACAATTCACAAAAATGTTGTTTTCATATGATTTCATGACATTCCAAAGTCGTTTGGCTGGTTTTGACCACCCAACGCGCCCTTTTAGAGCACGCCGAACTGCTGAAAACAACATATTCGGTCGTACCACGTACACCGCATGTCCGATGGGAATTTTGTCTCCTATTAGATGTCACAAATAATATTTTTATTGTTTTCATGTGATTTAAAGTCATTCTGAGCACGTTTACTCTGAATTCGACCGTTAGACGTCGTTTCGGTGTTTTATGCCTCCAGAAATGCGTTTCTGGTCACCACGGTCAAACGACACCCCCGGTTGACGTGTCGTTGGACCATACATTTCACAATTCAGACCACACTTGTTGTCTTATGATTTCATGGAATTCTGCAGTCATTCGGCTGGTTTTGACCACCCAATGCCCCCTTTTAGAGCGCGCCGAACTGCAAAAAATGACATATCCAGTCGTACCGCGCACATCACACGTCCGATGGGCATGTCGTCTCCTCCTACATGTCACAAATAATATTTCTATTGTTTTCGTGTGATTTCAAGTTATTCTAATCAAGTTTGCTCTGAATTCGATTGTTAGACGCCGTTTCGGTGTTTTATGACTCCGGAAATGCGTTTTCAGTCACTGCGGTCAAACAACACCCTGATTGATGTGTCGTCTGCCTGACCATTTCACAATTAACACCAAAGTTGTTTTTGTATTATTTTATGGCATTCTGAGGTCGTTCGGCTGGTTTTGACCACCCAACGCGCCCTTTTAGAGCGCGTCAAACTGCTGAAAATGACATATTCGGTCGTACCGCGCACACCGTACGTCTAATGGGTGCGTCGTCTCCTCCTACATGTCACGAATAATATTCCTATTTCTTTCATGTGATTTCATGTCATTATGAGCATGTTTGCTCTGGATTCGACCGTTAGATGTTGTTTCGGTGTTTTATGACTCCAGAAATGCGTTTCCGGTCACCACGGTCAAAAGACGCCCCTAATTGATGTGTCGTCTACCCGAACATTTTATAATTCACACCATGGTTGTTGTCGTATGATTTCATGGAATTTTGTGGTCATTCGGTTGGTTTTGACCACCCAACGCGCCCTTTTAGAGCGTGTCGAACTGCTGAAAACGGCATATTCGGTCGTACCGCGCACACCGCACATCCAATGGGTGTTTTTTCTCCTCCTACATGTCACGAATAATATTCCTATTGTTTTCATGTGATTTCAAGTCATTATGAGCATGTTTGCTCTGAATTCGACCGTTAGACGCCGTTTTGGTGTTTTATGACTCTGGAAATGCATTTCTGGTCACCGTTGTGAAACAGAACCCCCTATTGATGTGTTGTCTACCTGACCATTTCAAAATTCACACCATGGTTGTTTTTGTATGATTTCATGGCATTCTGATGTCATTCAGCTGGTTTTGACCACCCAACGCGCCCTTTTAGAGAGCACCGAACTACTGAAAACAACATATTCGGTCGTACCACGCACACCGCACATCCGATGGGCATGATGTCTTATCCTACATGTCACAAATATTATTGTTGTTGTTGTTTTCATGTGATTTCAAGTCATTCTGAGCACGTTTTCTCTGAATTTGACCATTAGATTCCATTTCGATGTTTTATGCCTCCGGAAATGCATTTCCGGACACCGCGGTCAAACGACACCCCCGATTGACATGTCATTGGACCTTCCATTTCAAAACTCACACCACAGTTGTTGCCGTATGATTTCATGGAATTCTGCGGTTGTTTGGCTGTTTTTGACCACCCAACGTGCCCTTTTAGAGCGCGTCGAACTGCTGAAAATGACATATTCGGTCGTACCGTGCACACCGCACGTCCGATGGGCATGTCGTCTCCTCCTACATGTCATGAATAATATTAATATTTGTTTCATGTGATTTAAAGTCATTATGATCATGTTTTCTCTGAAGTCGACCATTAGACGCCGTTTTGGTGTTTTATGGCTCCAAAAATGCGTTTCTGGTCACCGTGGTCAAACGACACCCCTGATTGATGTATCGTCTTCTATACCATTTCAAAATTCACACCATGGTTGTTGTAGTATGATTTCATGGCATTCTGCGGTCGTTCGGCTGGTTTTGACCACCCAACGCCCCCTTTTAGAGTGCGTCAAACTGCTGACAACGACATATTCAGTCATACCGTGCACACCGCATGTCTGATAGGCGTGTCGTCTCCTCATACATGTCACGAATAATATTCCTATTGTTTTCATGTGATTTCAAGTCATTCTGAGCATGTTTTCTCTGAATTCGACTGTTAGACGCCGTTTCGGTGTTTTATGCCTCTGGAAATGCGTTTCCAGTCACCACGGTCAAACGACACCCCCGATTGATGTGCCATCAGCCCGTCCATTTTAAAATTCACACCACGGTTATTTTCGTATGATTTCATGGAATTTTGTGGTCGTTCGACTGGTTTTGACCACCCAACGCGCCCTTTTAGAGCGTGCTAAACTGCTGAAAACAACATATTCGATCGTACCGCACACACCGCACGTCCGATGGGTGTGTCATCTCCTCCTACATGTCACGAATAATATTACTATTATTTTCATGTGATTTCAAGTCATTTTGAGCACATTTTCTCTGAATTTGACCGTTAGACGTCGTTTCGGTGTTTTATGAACACATAATCGTATTAATTAATAAATTCAAAAATGAATAATAAATACCTCATGTCGGATCTGAGACACGTGATGAGTCTCGAGCCTATGAGGTGGTCCATGCAACACTTGATTCTCAGAATGGCGTGTTGACACCTCCTACATTCAATAATTCAAATTTCAAACAAATCACACATTCTTAAAAATATATATACCAAAATAAATATACAAATTGCAACACCCTCAGTAGAGCAATATGAAACTAAGTCACGCCACTCAGCCAGGAGTACACCTCTCGGGACTTTCTCCATAATGTCTGGGGCACCCACATTTGGTACCCAATGGTCCCTCTTGACTTTGCCTTTATAATCTTTCTGCATCTTACGGCATTTACTCATACACATGGGCTGAAACTCATCGGGGCATACTTTCAAATTTTGTTATTAAAGAAAAAAATCACATATGTTAGTATTGTTTATACATATGGAAGAATGTAAAATGGTCTTCTTACCTGAACCACCCTCCAAAGACGATCTAATGTGTCCTGAGGGATAGAAGCTCAGTCTCATGTGGCCAATGAAAATCTATGTGGGTCGTGTATGATATGACCCATATGACGAATAAATGCAGGGGCATTCAGTCCCACAGGATGAAATACCTCATCAAAGGAAACATCAAACGTCGTGTCAGAATTCCATGATAAAATGCCACGACTAGGGCCTATCTTGTGAGAGGAAGAAGCAGTCGAGTCTGATCCTGTTGAAAACAATTTAATATATAATTTGACATATGTTATAAATATATATATTTATATATATATATATGTTTATCAATTACATAAAAAATAGATACAATGACATTCAAACATACCTCGACCCTGAGACATAGATGGTTCAGATGGATGATGTGGATCTGTTGTCTCTTCCCCTGAAATGCCTACAGTCATAGAAAACATTAGTAAGAGGACTATCCAAAGTGTCCAAAAGATAAATTGGATTGTTTTTAAAAAAAATAAAACTTGTACAGTTGTTAATCAAAAAAAAAGGGATTGAATAATTAGTTGTGAATGAATTTTAAAAAATCAGAAAATTAACAAAACAGATATACAAATTATGTACAAAACCAATCAATGCATAGCCAAATTTCAGATTGAATTAATAAAAATTCAAGCAGCACATGAACCAAATTAAGAATACCTCAATGGGAAGATACACCGACAATAACATGAAGATACCAAAAGAGAAATCACCCTAAATATTTATAAATGAATAAACTTCCAAAAGTGAGGATTAAAACTTTTAAGGATTTATAAAATGGTTAGATAATTTATGATATCCTAGGACATTCAATACTGAATAGCGGGAAAACAATTATACCTTTCATTAAACATGAAAATCGACCGTTTCTCCTTCAACGGCTGCACTGACCCAATATATATCTTCTTCACATTGAACTACGGTGTGTTGATCAAGCTGTTGGGAAACAAATGGAACAGTCTTGGGTTTATCTTTTTCAAATAAAAACACTCCTCGCCGGGACATTTTGACAACAACTTGCCAACTTAGATTAGAAGGAAAAGTAACGAAGAATACTTGTTATGCTTGTGATGTCAAAATAAAAGGTTCATTATCAAATCGTTCATTTATGTATAGCATATAGTTAAAATTCACCAATGAAAACTGATATTGATTGACTTTACATCCACGCACTGGATCAACCCAATTACACTTTAACAATATGTACTTCAACCCGTGTGTGTATAAAACTTCAATTATGTCTATCAATTGACTATAGTACTAACCAAAATTGATGAATGGACAACCGATTCCATTATTTTGTGTTTATTGTTTGTCATCAACATATTTAATGTGAAATTTAAAACCATTAACATCTATAGATTTATAACGACGAGCCGTTATAGATGGACCCTCAGCCAGTTGGATAAATTCTTCAGTTAGCGTGGGGTCCCCTAACTCCCTCAACTTATGAACCTATATAATTCATAGAATTCAATAATGATTTATGCAGAAATAAATTAGTATAATAATTCACTCATAATGAAAATTAATTTATACATACATAATCCTTGAACCAATCATTAAATGATGCATAATGAGATTGTTGAATTTGATACTTAGTCACACGATACATCTCTTCTTTTATCTCATTAATGTGTTTCCTGCAAATGATAATGTGATGTTTAAGTGATCAACTTATGCAAACAAAATATGTAAAAGTTAAACAATAAAAGTGATAAGACACTTACTGCATTAATGGTGCAACTGATGGAGTATTGAACAAGATATATTGATGTGCTTGTATCCAATCGATGTTTTCCATATCAAATATGGTTCCTTCTCCAAATGGACCATCATGAATCTGAGAGGGCTTATCTAATTTTGTTTCAACATCTGTAAGATATTCTTCACAAAAAGTAGTACACTCATCCATCAAATAACCATTGGCTATTGATGCCTCCGGATGAGCTCTGTTGCATACAAATCGTTTCAATGTACTCAAATACCAATCAATAGGATACATCCACCTGAATTGAACTGGACCATCAGCCATTACTTCATCAGTTAGTTTCACTATCAAGTGGACCATAACATCAAAAAATGAGGTGGGAAATAGTTTCTCAAAGTGACAAATCGTAAGTACAATTCGGTCTGGAAAACTTTTTAAATCACTCATTCGTTGATTTCTTAAAAAAAGCTGTATAAAAAAATTACTCATCTCAATCAACGGTTGAACAAAATTGGGGGATAAACAATCACAAATTACGATTAGAATAAACTACTGAAGTAGTATGTGATTGTCATGACTTTTCAACCCTTGTAATGTTCTGCTCGCCAGATTCACACACTTTGAAATATTATAAGAGTAACCATTAGGCACCTTGAGCATCTTAAAAATGGAAAGAAATGTATCTTTCTCCTTTTTAGTCATCATATACTGTACCACAGGCATATATGCCATGTTTCCCTCAGCTAATTGTAAATGCAACTATTTCCTTAAACCCATTTCTTCCAAATCACGATGTGCATTAACATGGTCCTTTGATTTTCCACTGACACCTAAAATGGTCCATAATATGTTATCAAAAACATTTTTTTCAATGTGCATGACATCCAAATTATTCCTTAGCATGTTAGTTTTCCAATACAGAAGACTATAAAAAAATACTTTTCTTTTTCTAATTGCATGTGCTGCCTACCTGCAGCATGAATATTATGTACTGGATGAGCCACCAAATCCTGAATTTCATATATCGTGCGGATGTTTTCTTCCTCAATCTGTGATAAAATTTCAACTCCCGTCATGATCTTTAATGCTGGACTGAACTCTCTAGAACCATAAAATGCCACTCTGTCCTTTCTAAACCTATGATGAGGGGGAATAAAACGTCTGTGACCCATGTATGCCCATTTTTTGGAATGCTTAATCCATATAGATTTTTTACTTTTATTGCAACAAGGGCAAGAAAATTCCCCTTTCGTACTCTAGCCTGATAAATTTCCATAAGCTAAGAAGTCATTGATTGTCCACAATAAATCATCCTACAGTTTTAACATTTCATTCGTTTCACATTCATAAGTCATCACACCATCGCCCCAAAATTCATTCAACTCATCAATCAATGTCTGAAGGTAAACATCAATCTTATCCCCTGGACTTATAGGTCCATCAATAAGAGTGGAAAGTAATATAAATTGTTGCTTTATACAAATCCACGGAGGAATATTATACGGAACCAACACCACAGGCCATGTGCTATGAGTTTCACCAACCATAGATTTGAATGGATTGAAACCATCTGTTGCCAACCCCAATCGAACATTACAAACATCTTTAGAAAAGTCGGGATATCTCTTATCAAAATCCTTCCATGCATGACAGTCTGTCGGGTGTGTTAACATATCACTTTCATGAACTCTTTATGCATGTCATCTCATTAAATTAGAAACTTTAGATGACATAAAAAAATCTTTTCAACCCTGGTTTAAGGGGAAAGTAACGAATTTGATTTACGTAAATCGGTTTCCCCTGTATCGCAATCTGACTTTGATGAGTCTGATTTCCCCTGTTCTCTTTCCACCTGGAAGCTCCACAAACCATACAAATATTCAAATGGTCAGTTTCCTTTCTAAACAACATACAGTTTTTTTCACATGCATCTATGGTCTCATATGTAAAACTTAAGTTCTCTGTCAACTTACGAATATAGTAATACGACTCGGGAATCTTAGCATCGATAGGAAGAACCTTTTTCAATAACACCAACAGCATGTCGAATGATGTGTCTGACCAATGATTCAAAGTCTTCAAATGCAACAACTCCATGATAAACAACAATTTATTGTAAGAAGTACATACAGGATATAATTCTGTTTTTGCATCATCAAGCGCATCATAAAACCTCCTCAAATCACGATATGCACCAGAGCGAAGATTTATCTCACCGGTCTCAAGATTCTAGATGTCAATGCCTTCAGTATCTAACCCACGTACCATTTCACTAAGCATTTTATGCATTGGATCATTCATCCTTGCATCAACATCCATCTGAACTGCATCCGTATTTTGACAACAAACATATTCTTCTCCATGACGAGTCCAGCTCTTATAATTTTTCAGAAATCCATTAAAGAATAGGTGTTCCCTCACAGTATCTCGTGTGAATTAATATATTTTAGCACATTTTCTAAATGGAAAACTAATATAGTCACTTTCAAATCCTCTATTGAAGTTAATAAATTGCATAATGCCATTGAAATATTCTCTAGACGTTCTATTTGGAAGATCAACCCAACTCTTATCCATAATAATATATGTATAACAAACATTTACACGAGACTTATTACATATGCATTTTTCATATCAAATATATTTAAAATAAATACTAATAAATTGTTTGTGGACCATCGATAAAATAATAAAATTATATCTCTGAATAATAAACAAGATAATATATAATGTAATGTAAGTGAAAACTCATGTCATACATGATTGCGCTACAAACCTGGAAGGGAGGGGAGTCGAAGGCGGTGCTATGAGGGAGAGGAGAGGCAGCGGAGGGGAGCCGGAGCTAGAGGAAGTGCGAAGAGGGAGGGGACGGGCAGCGGTGGCGGCGGTGAGCTGGAGGAGAGGAGGCGGTGAGGTGGTGACGGTGCAGCAAGGGTGGGACGACGAGGGAGGGGACCGAGGACAACAGGGATTCGGAGGGCGGCAGTGGTGAGGGGACAAGTAGCGGCCATGCGGGGAGGGAGGGGACTGGGCGGTGGTGGTGCAGCAAGGGAGGGTATGGGTGGCGGTAGTGCGGCGAGGGAGGGGGATGAAGAGGGAGGGGACAGGGGATGGCGGGGAGCTGGAGCGGAGGGCGGAGAGGTGACGGGGGATGGGCAGCAAGGGGGTGGAGGGCTAAGGGGGCAGAGGGCGGAGGCTGGAGGCTAGAGACCGATAGGAGGGCGGAGGTTGGAGGGAAAAGGGGGCAGAGGCCGGAGGGGGCGAAGGCTGGAGTGGGGAGGATGGAGGCCGGATCCCGGAGCCCGGAGGCCGGAGGGGATGGAGGGAGAAGGGGGTAGAGGGCGAAGGGCGGGTAGAGGGTGGAGGGTGGGCAGGGCAGGCAGAGGGTGGAGGCCGATGAGGGCGGAGGCTGGAGGGTGGAGGGCGAAGAGGGAGGCGAGGGGTGGAGGGTGGCGAGGTTGGAGGGCGGAGGGCGAAGGGGGAGGGCGGAAAGGGCGAGGGGGCGCAGTAGGGTTTCACGAGGGGAGGGGGGGCTGAAGCCTCCCTGATTTTTTTTGCAAAACCCAGTGACCGCTAGAGGCGGTCGCTATAGGCCACCTACAGCGACCGCCAAAGGCGGTCCCCCCGTGTTAGGGGGGATTCAAAGCCCATTATTATAGTAGTGTACATAATCTCATGAAATGAATCACATTACCCAATGCGTTAGAGGGATATATAATTCTGGGTTCATCCATCACATCATAATATTTACGTAATCATGCATGCTGCATAGAACATATAACAATCGTAGTCATGAAATAACTCATGGAAAGGAATGGGTTTCATAAGTATTTTATCAAGAATAATTGTATGAATAAACTTGGGGTTCCCAAATGAAAAATGGGAAACATAGTTTTCATAAACATCATCATTCTTGAGTGAATAAGAAACAACTCAAGAGGAGTAAAAGATGTGTTTTTAAAAGAAGTCTTTTTATAGAATCTTTGTATTTTGTTTAAAAATAGAGGTTGAAACATGTATATCCCTGAAGAAAAAAAGAAATAATATAGAAATGATATTTAAGGAACATTATAGAAATATCCATGCTAAATATTTCTTGAAATATAGATAATCCAAAGAAAATGAGTTGGGTTCAAGAATTCCCTTACCTAAAATCCCGCCTTATTTCATCGCTTTTCCGCCTCCTAAATAACAAAATTAGGATTATTAAAACATATTTATAGAAGTTAATTATGTTTATTTATTATTATATTTATCCATTATAATTATTTTATTCTATTTTATAACACTCTTTGTTAAATGTGGATTGTTTTGATATCATGTTTTCATTAAATTTTCCTGTTTTTGTTTCGTTGTCACTATTTTTGTTCATGGTCACTTATGAAATAGTTAAATTAAATATATAAGATAAAATATATATATATTTATACATTAATATATCATAAATAATGTTTTGTAACCATCCATAGGTTTTGTGATGATAAAAGGATTGAAAATGTCCTCATTGGTGATTAACCAACTGTCAACGGGACATTATCGAAAGAGCGGGAAAGGGAAGTTTGAAATTTATATATGTCATGGATATGGTACTTATAGTAGGTTAATATAATTAATATAATTTTAACATACTTCCTAATTAATTTTATAATATTTGGTTTTGAAAGTAATTGGGAAAAGGAGAATAAGAAAAGGAGATAAGAGTTTATAGAAACTTACTTTTTCCTTGGTGTAGCTTCTCTTGTACAACACTAAAACTCCCTTAATGTTTGGAGTTTGTTTACTCGAGAATGTCCCTAGGTTCTCTAATGGGATTTATATGGACTATTTGAGAAGAATTTTGGCTTTGGAAAGTGAGGTAGGATTTTTTTTCAATGGGATTCATAGGGGTTATATATACTTGAAGAGAAGGGTATTTTTAGAATAAAATATTAACTAAAATATTATATCAAAGGTAAAACTTGTAATAGTGAATTTTTTACTATAAATCATATATCAATATAATAGAATTTTTTTAAGACTTTAAATCTCTTTATAATTCTAATTCACTTGGTTTATTGAAAAGAAAAGTGTAAAAAATAAAAATTGTTATTTTAAGGGATCACTTTTGACTTTAGGTTTTGGAAAATGCTTTTTAGGCTTGTAAATTAAGTTTATTTTATTTTAATGAATCATTTATGAAATTAAATATATGTTTTAGATGAACATAAAGTTATATAAATGATTAGTTCATTATTATATCATGAATTATGTAATTTAAGATACATCGGTTATGTGAAAAAATGTATTTTTACTATTCACCTTAAAATTGAAGTATTTTAGAAAATTACCAAAAAATTACCCTTGGAAAATTTCGATGTTCTGATTTCAAAAATGATATTCATTTTGTAAAAATAATTTTTTAACATAGTTAATTTTAATTTTTAATATAAAAATTATGATTTTTATAAAATACTTTAAAATATATTTTATTAAAAATGTGATTATATTTTTATTGAGTTTTTTTATCATGATAATTATTATAATATTTATATTTACTTAAATCAATCAGGATATTTATTTTTCAAAATTATAATATTTATATTTACTTATATTACTCATGATAAATATTATTTATGTCGCAATTTATTATTTTGAGGTTAAATTATCATTCCAACAGTCAGGTTACTATTCCCAACGGTCAGGTTATTATTCACAATGGTCAGGTTGCTATTACAATGGTCACATTATTATTCCAATGGTCACATTACCTCCTATAAATATCACTTCATTCTTTCACTCAACATTCACTATAATTCCTCTTGAGGTTAGATATTTTCATTTTCTAAGATGCTGATTGGTTTACTAATATTTTGTTTCTTTTCTATAGTTTTTTTTCTGGGAGGGATGGTTCTAGTGGATTAGAGCAATCCATATCTTCCCATTTTAGTTTTTCTATTTTATATTTTTTTCCCTTGTAATATTTGGCATTTTAATGGGTATAGTATTTGACTAATGTAATGATTTACATTAATGAAATAATGTGTTACTGGTTTATCTATGTGTTGTACATGTATAATACTATATAGTATAATATAATACACATTTATTTAAAGAAAAAAATATAATTTATAAACTATGGGTTGTTACAGGTAAGAGTCATGCATGGTAGGAGGAGGGCACAAGGTTGATGTACTTCATGCTCATAATACCCTGCTATGATGAGTATGTGATGTATGGTTGTGATGTGGTGGTATGGTATATGGTTATGGATATATGGTTATGGTTGTGATATGGTGTACAACTATGTGGATTCATGGATATAGAGGATATTGAATCATATGACATATGTCATTGGAGCATGAGAGCGACCAAATCAGTGGGGAAGTGGATGTAGGGTACCTTATTTACATATTATTTTGAACCTATGTTACTATAACTAGATGCAATATTTGGTGAGTGAGTCTTAGTGAGGTTGGGTGATAGTTTACATGATTTATGTGTGAGTTGTTTCTACTTTTTATTCACTAAATCATTAATATGTATTCCACTTTTGCGTGAAAGGTTTTGGGAGGATCTTACTGAGTATACTTGTATGATCACCCCTATATGTGTGTGTGGGGGGGGTCTATTTTTCAAGTTTTCAAGAAGGATTTGGTGATCGAGATGGACACTATTGAATCGAGTCATGGAGGTTCTTTCTAAGTTTCTACTGTGTGATTTTTCTTTGGGTATTTAATTTTGAATACATTGTTTATGTATGAAATTTACATGCATTCTGGATTAAGTTTTATTTTATGTTATATAGAGTTGATTTTTGGATTATATTTTGTTATTGATATTATGAGGGTAGTGCCTCCCATTTTGATTCTTTACAACCTTGATTATAGTCACCAACTTGTGGCCTATTGGAGGCGAGCTTTTAGGGTCAATCACATCTTCACTATCGACCTAGGAGGGTTCCAAGTGAGGAAAGGTTGTTACACTCAAACTCTAATAAAATGAAATTTATATGTTTAACTTTTAAAAACTGTGTTTTTATATCTTAGATATTATAACATATTTCAAATAATATTCATTTTTTTCTAAATCATTCTAGATTCTTATAAAATTATGATTAGTAAAATTTAATTGGAATTTAAGCACTTGTTTTTTAAGAGGAATTCCAATTAAGATGTATCACTCGATTTATAACCATAATGAATTTGAACATTGGATTTCAAAATCAATTAATTAGATATTTAATAAACATAAATTAAATAACAAATATCATTTAAAATACTTTAACATGTTTTTTATCAAAACATCGATTATACATCATATTTATTATTTACCATCATATCTTGTATTTTATAAATTTATAACAAAATGTTTCCATACAATTTTGATATGATTATTCAAAATCTAAAATTGATTTTATTTAAATATATTTAAAATTATGAAAGTCTACCCTTTAAATTAAAAACACTTAATATATTAAAAATTATATGTTGTTTTAGGATAACAAATATTTCCTTTTAAATGAAAAACCCCATTCATATTTTGTATCATGCCATAATTATTTCAAAGATTGTCATAGTAATAAAAAAATTATAAAACCATAAAATGAATATAAATCTTCATTTGTTAAAATATATAATAATTACATAAATTATTAAAATAAAAATCATGTTAAATAAATATACTCAACCATTAAATAAAACATATTTTATGATATAAAACATGCATGATATTTTTAATATAAAATGAGTATCTATTTGATCATATTATATTTACCTAATTGGTCATATGATGAGTATTGTAATTCCCCAACCCTATTAAATGGGACTAAGATGATGTGGCACATGACCTCATGTGTGTCTCCCTGTATGCAAGTGTCTATTTACTATTAGTGAAGTCCTAAGTCATGTAGTGAGGAGATTGTGCCCTCGATATCAGGTAACCATCAATCACAAACACAGTGGAATCAGTATTAAATAAATAACCATAATAAGAAAATAGTGGAAGACATCAAATAATAACATCAAATGAAATATCAAAATGAAAAACAATAGATCATATATCTAAGTAAAAAAGTATCCCCGCATGTGGTGGATCAATACCAGTGATAAACAAAAGAACAAAATAATATCATAGGTACAATAGAAAAAGGATCCCATATTATATCCTCACATCACCTCAAATCCCTAACCAACTCCATATTCTCAGTAACCTAACATCAAGACCTTGTCATTGGTTGGATCCCTAACAACAAAATCTGTATGTGCATTGGGGTGCTCATACCAAGTGTGAGTAATAAACCCAGTAGGAAACCACCAAAACATCCCTAAAATAAGTGAAACAGATATATGTAGGTGTATACACTGATATGAATAAATATATAACAACCACACACTCTATATCACATCATCACACATTAAATAGGTTTTCATAAACCCCACACATACCTAATTTGGCTCTATTTCATAAGGAAGAGTCATCTTGAGTCACAAATACATCCAAAACATGACCGGTACCTTCTCACTCAAGGTATGACCCCACATTAAGCACCAAATTGCATCTTGTATCAAGTAATAGACCACACACTTCTCACTTAAAGGTGTCTAATCATCAAAATCCATATCAAGTTCCCAACCATTCCATCTCAATCAAGGTTGGCCATGCATTGTATTTCACATTAATATTTGACCACACCCTTATCACTCAAGGGAGGCCACACATCATCATCTCATAGCCCAACCTTCTCACTCTAGGTTATCCCCACACTACCACAAAAATAGGTTTTTGCAGTGCCACCCTTTATCAGCACTAAAAAAAGCGCTGATAAAGGGGGTGCCATTATCAACGCTAAAAAAGGGTTGATAAATCCCCCCTCCCTTATCAGCACTTTTTTTAGCATTGTTAAAGGGGACCCCTTTATCAGCGCTTTTTTTAGTAGCGCTGATAAAGGGGGGGGGCTTTATCAGTGCTTTTTCTTAGCACTGATAAAGTGTATATTTCAAAAAAAATCATGAAAAATAATATATTGTTATATAAGTATATTTATATTGATATAAATATAATATATATTTTTTAAATATGTTTTAGATAAGTATAAATAGACGATTACATTTAATATAAAATAAATTTAGTTAAAATGGCTTTAAAATATTTTAAAAAATATTATTAATTAATAATTTTCTAATTATCATTGATTAATAATCATTTAATAACAATTTTAAGACACAAAAAATCAAAAAAATAATAAAAGATCTAAAATAAGTTGAAAATGTAACTCAAACTTCAAACAGCCATAACTTTTGATTCGAGTGTATTTTTGATCTCTACAACATATCAAATTGAATTTTGCGACTAGATATATGTTCTAGTGACTGAAAGAAACCTTCTGTTGCATTTTTCAAGGCCCAAAATGGCCCATAAGTCCTCTAAAACTGAGTTTTTAGTCAGGATACCCCGGTTTTTTAACATTTAAATAGGTATAACTTCTGATTCAGATTTCCGCTAGGCCTGTACCACATATCATATAGAATATTGTTTAATTTTATTCGATTTGACTGGTTTTGGAGTTGAAACGGACTTCTGAATTAGAAGTTATGGTCGTTTTAACATTCTATGGCTTTTCAAATACACATATATATGCATTCATTCGTAAACATGTATATATATATTTGTGTGTGTGTGTGTCTGTGTGTGTGTGTGTGTTGTATATATGTATGTATGTATTTATTTATTTATTAATAAACACACATAAAAAATATTTTATAAATGTATTTAAAATTAATCTTATAAATATATATTAATATACAAATAAATATACAGATAAAAAATTATAACTAAAAATATATATATAAATAAATATAAATATATATTAATATACAAATATATATATATACTAATATATGAATAAATATATATTTATTAATATAACTAAATATATTTATATTAATATGAATCTATATTAATATACGAATAAATATAACTTTATATATATAAATATATATTAAAATATGAATAAATATAACTTTATATATATATAAATATATATTAATATATGAATAAATATATATATTAATATATGAATAAATATATATGTATTAATATAACTAAATATATTTATATTAATATGAATCTATATTAATATACGAATAAATATAACTATATATATATAAATATATATTAATGTACGAATAAATAAATATATATTAATATATTAATAAATATATATGTATTAATATAACTAAATATATTTATATTAATATGAATCTATATTAATATACGAGTAAATATAACTATATATATAAAAATAAATAGATATATCATTAAATAGAGAAAAAAACTAAATAAATTAGTGGTAAAGGTGTTGGCGTGCGAGGGGGGAGGTCTCGGGTTTGAGTTCGGGTGGAAGCAGGGGTGCACGGGCAATTGGGGGATGCACAGGCAAGTGCAGCGCGTGGGAGAGTGGGAGGGGGTCCACCTAGCACTGATAAAATGGGGTGTCAAGTGCTGTTAAAAGCTCCTCGAGCATTGTAATTTATTTTTAACTTTTTTTAATTTTATTTTTTACTTTTATCGGCGCTAAAAAAAGTGCTCATAAATGACCTTTTTATCAGAGCTTTTTTTTAGTGCTCAAAAAAGGGTCCTTTATCAGCACTTTTCTGAGTGCTGATAAAAGGGACCCCCTATCTTCGCCTCGATTAACAACGCTTTTCTAGCATTGTTAATGCCCTTTTCTAGCACTGATAAAGGCCATATTTGTAGTCGTTCCAACACCCATGATCACATACCATTATCTAACAACCCACCATCCTCTCACTTAGGGCGTAGTCACAGTCATCTATCTCAACGTGTCACATATTACACAATGAGAACATTTAATAAAGCAGCACACACAACCAACACTAACCCAATAAAAAATTACAAACATAAAGAACCATAAGGATAGACCTATGGATTCTCCTTTACCAACCCCTCTAGGTTACCCCCATAAACAAATTACATGCACTCAAAACCCTTTCAAGTGAAGGAATTTATCACCAAAACCCAGATACCAACATATCAAGTCACCCGAGCCTCAATCAAGCCTAAACAACTCACTCTAGACCAAATTTTCCCATGCATACAACCCCACCTCTATCCATAGAACACGTTTAGTTTTCCCAGTTTCCAATATATTTCACCTAAAATTCACCTTTAAGGAGTAAACTACATTAATACGTACCCACCTGATCACTTTGATACCAAAATAAGAACTTTACTAGGCTAACTCATGCATCCACATGTAAGTCAAACATACAACTACATAAAAAAAATTTAACATAGTAAGGACTTATTACCTCAATATTAATGGATAACACTTTTGAATTCACTCTATATGATTCATGACTGATCCACCAAAACACTAAAATCATCCCCAAATCCTCATAATTATAGATTTGAGGCGGGAGATAAGGAAATAGTGAAATAATAATGCATCTAATGAATAAATGATCATGGCCTTACCAAGTGAGAACCCCCATAGTGAATAAAAATTAAAACGAACAAGAGGAGTGAGTGGGAGAGATTATGAATCCATGAAGGATCTTAAAAATCATACAAGATCATGTGGGGTGGAGGGAGAAGGAGAAGAGGGGTTAAAGGTGTCTCTGAGAGAATTTATGGTTCTTCCCTTAAAAAACTATTCAAAATTTTGGTCATGGAATATCCATGATGGACATGTTGTGATACATCCATGTCAGGGGTGAATTATAGCATGGACCCTCTAGATCATGGCATAATTTCCCCCAAGAAGAGGGATTGGCCCCAACAGATCACCTTCATGGCATGACCATAATGGTCACTATATGGTGTCCCACCCTATAGACATCTCACAACATGAATCCCCTCTAATATTTCATGATCCTTTCAAATATATATTGTCATTTTGCAACATCCTATGTCATTCCATGATCTCATGTCCTCATACCCATCCTCATGTCATCCTTCATTTTTTGGTGCCCCTTAACCAAAATGTGATCCCTGATCATGGAACTTGTTATGTTGTGAGTCCCTACATCATGGTGTTACGATTTAACCATTATAGAATTTATTGGGTAAAAATCTATAAAGGTGTCTTATCGGTATGTTTTGGGTGTGATTGTATTTGTTGATAAATCCAAATAACTGCAAATGAGAACGAATGGTGTTTGTTGAAGCATTTGTGTAAGGTGGTACAGTTTCCCAGTATTTGCCAAATTTTGGGGCCTCAAAATCAGGAGTTTAGTTTTTGGAAAATGATGATTTCTTCATAGGGGGACACAGTACACAAACCATAAAGCATAGTTTGTGGATTGAAAATGTGGTACATGGAACATCAAAGGAAATTGTCAAAGGAAGGGAACCATAAAGTGCGAGATATAGACAGCGTACGGGAATGGTTTGTGGGGAGCAATCGGTTCACGGTGAAGGCATGCGGTATGCAGAAGTCTTGTGGTACATGGGATGACTTTTCATTCATAAAAATGAGGTGGTGATTTGATAAGTTTCAAAGGGTATTTTTCACAAAAACGTGATGGTGATTTGGTCTGCCATGAAGGAGGAAAGACAGTACGTGGACCGTGTAGGGAAGAACGGTTCGTGGGAGAAGCGGTATGCGGTGAAGGCTGTACCACATTGAAGATTTGGGTAATCTCAGATTAGCATATTTTTCGGATCTATTTGCCTATATAAGTAGTGTTAATACCCTCATTAAGAAGAGTTATTTTCATAAGAAAACATCTTTTCTCTGAGAATTAAATGAATTCGAAAAGAGGTTCACGAGGAAGAATTCCATGAAGGGTGAAGTGTTCCACACAGAAGTAATTTCATCAAAGGTTTTTGCAGGGAAATATAGCCTGCAAAGAAAGTGGTATGTGGAGGATGAATACTCAATATGAGAAGGAGGAAGACCTGGTATGCAGAGGATGGATAGTCTGTAGAAGGAGAGGTAATCCGCAGAAGTGGATCCAGTATGCAGATGTGGTACGTGGAGGTAGTTTGCGGAGGCAAAACATGGAGGCGCTACGCAGTGGTGGAAGTAGAGGCTGTTCGAGGAAGAGGTGGTTTTCAAACCATATGAACTATGCAGTTCGCATAAGAGAAAGTTAATTCGTGGAGGGATTTAGAAATTATTAAAATGCACTATAACAGTTCACAAAAGTAATTTCTGCTAACTAACAATACACAAAAAAAGTGGATTTCATATATGGGTGAAAAAGGAACTTCAATAGAGCATCTACCTATATTTAAGGACGCATTCTTTCATGAAATTAAGGGACCTGCAAGTCCATAAATTGTGTGTGGATCCCTTCCAAGAGAAGTGAGTGAAGGAAGAGGAAGACAGTGATCCTTTCTACTAACAGTGAGCCAGAGAAAAAGACATAGGGAGTGACCTTTGGGAATGCAGTGAGCAGACCCTAAATCTTATAAAGGTAGTGATCCTAAGCATAGAAGTGGTGTAGCTTGAACCTTGTAATTGGAAGTGATCTTTAGTGGATTTGGAACATCGGTACATCGTCGTTGTATTCTCCTTGGACATAGCCCAGTGAGGGTGAACCAAGTAAAATCGGTGTGTCCTATGCATGATTTCATTTCTATTCATATATTGCTACAGGATAAAGAGAGAAGTGTGTTTTGTTTAACAATGAAACACGGTCTTAAGGGGTAGTATTTTTAATCTCCCATACCCTGATTCATCCCCCCCCCCCTCAAGATATTTGACCTAGTTGAACTAATCATTACTGGAAAAATACCCCATACCAACAGTTTGGAACCATTGGTATAGGCCTCCAAACCGTTGGTATAGCTTATACCAACAGTTTGGAGCACCGTTTCCAAGTAATCTGTGAGGATAGGTCTATACCAACGGTTTTGGGAAAATCATTGGTATAAGTAATAATATGAAAATATATACCAACGGTTCCATAAAACCATTGGTATATGTAATTAAAAAAATAATCATTCGCTTGGTTTTGATCCCAGCACCTCCTGTTTGTGATTGAACGACCTAACTACTAACCTAACTTACTTTTTTGAACATAATTTCATAAATATATATATATATTATCATAAGTATTTTAAAATTTGATTTATTTAATGTCCTCTGTAAGAAGATTCCATTAAAAATACATGAACCTATACGAACATTTCTCAAAACTATTGGTATAGGTTCTTTGATTTTGGGACCTATACCAATGATTTTGGACAAACCGTTGGTATAGGGAGGACCTATACCAATGGTTTGGTGAAACCGTTGGTATAGGGTCTCTATAATGGACCTATACCAACGGTTTTGGCCAAACTATTGGTATAGGTCCATATAAGTGACCTATACAAATGGTTTTGTCCAAACCATTGGTATAGGTCCAAATAAGTGACCTATACAAACAGTTTTCCCAAAACTGTTGGTATAGATCATATTTCCAATAGTGAATATAATTCCTGCTCTGCACCATGCCCGCCTCCCCAAACCCCGATCTTGGGACCTTATCAACACCCCCAAACAACCCAAACTCATCAATATATATAATATTTAACAAAATTTAAATAAAACACTCCTTGAAATTAAAGGGGAGTTATAAACTCTCCCTCTAAGGGATTCTCATCCCCGAAAAACATCTTTAGGAATCCTCGCAGAACAGCTCCGGCCACTACACCCATATATATAACTCCTGCTACCAAGTATCCTCTTGGGTACACTCTTATTTCCATAATAATAATACTAGAGGCATTGTACTCACTTGTATCACATTCTCACTCTAGTCCATCATATGCATTAGGCGCTCCTCAAACGACACTTTCACCCCCAACTCAACACCATCACTATCAATCACATGTGTAGGGTCCTTCACATACTTCTAGAGTTGCAACATGTGAAACACATCATTAATACCTTGATTTCATGGAGGAAGAGTCAATCAGTAATCCACTACTCTAATATATTCAAAATTCTTGAATGGGACAACAAACCGTAGTTAGAGCTTCCCTTGCCTCCTCAGACGTCAATGTCCCAACTAAGGAAATACCCTTAAGAATACCTGGTTTCCCATGAAAAAACCAAAGGGTCATCAACTTCAGTCTACATGCAATAATTTCCTACTCTTAGCAGTAACCAACCACTAATAGATTAACTACACACACTCAGTGGCCTCCTATACCAATCTCAACCCAATCACTACCGACACACCCACCTTTAACCAACATAATAAAGAGAAACATGGCCTATTATAAAGATCCTTGAAGGGATCTCGCCAGATTGAGACCTAAAATATATTATTATACACAAACTCCTCCAAGGATATATAGTCATATCATGCTCCACTAAAATCAAACACACACGCCCTAAGCATATCCTCCAATATCCTAATCCCTTAGACAGCCCCCCCCCCAACCCCCTGAACAGCCCCCCACCCCACCCCCTTGGACACCCCCCCCCCCACCTACCCACCCCCTAGACACCCCCTGCCCCATTTGATAGCCCCCCAACCCCATGTACAGCCCCCCCCCACCCCCCTGGACACCACCCCACCCCTCGGATACCCTCTACCCCTTGAACAGCCCCCCAACACCTAGAAAGTCCCCCCCCCCACCCCCACCCCCTGAACACCCCCTACCACCTTGGAAAGCACCCCCAACCCCCTAGATAGCCCCCCCCCCCTCACCCATGGACACCCCCACCCCACCCCCTTGGACACCCCCACCCCCATGGACATCCCCCCACCCCACACCATTGGACATCCCCCCAACCCCCTAGACACCCTCCCCCCCCCCCCCCCGAACACCACCCCACCACCTGGACACCCCCTGTGGACACCCCCCCACCCCCATGGACACCCCCCCACCCCCTGAACACTCCCACCCTCTGGACAGCCCGCCCAACCCCCTGGATAGCCCCCCCCCCCCCCCCCACCCCCACCCCCACCCCCCTAGACACCACCCCACCCCCTTGGACAGCCCACAAACCCCCTGGACAACCCCCCACCCCCACCCCCCTGGACAGCCCCCCACCCCCTGGACATCCCCTACCCCCTTGGATAGCACCCCCAACCCCTTGGACACCCCCCACCCCCCCTTTACATCAATATCTTATTTCACTCCTCAACACTATATCATGCCAAAATCATTGATAAAAAATACAATCCAATTAATAGGAACATCAATGTCCCCCTTTTTATTTGTTTTACAATACCAACAAACAACTCTTATAATAATATGTTTGTATCTTTTTCCACATTATTGATAATAAATACAAAGGATATCTTGGTATCTTCTCATTTCATTTAACTTCTCTAAAAGATACCATCCTATCCCTATTTTACTCAAAATTACATCATGCATCACCTTTTGAGAGAATGAAAGTTTCACTAACAACTTACCTAAGATACTTTGGTTAATCTATGTAAGAACCCAGTTTTTGGGACTCTGAGACTTTGAAAATTTTCTTGATGTCATTCCAGAGTCGGGCCTTCAGACGGCGTGCAATTTCAAGGCCCGGTGTGCCCGGAATTAATTATATAATAACGTTAAGTGTTTTTATAATACGCACGCGTGGTTAACTAAAGAAAATGTGATATCTCTTAGACAGTTGATCGAATTAGAAATCTGAGACCACATATGGGTCTGGAACGTGGTGTTTACCCTAGGCATGACATAAAATGAGTCGGTGCGGGACGTTCGGACCCCTCGCTCGTTGGTGGTGTGTTAAATGGATAATTAAATTATCAAATTATTCATTTAATAACTCAAACCTGAATAACTCCTAAACGGTTTCTTGGATGGAAAAAATGAGGGCATCGTTGAGTTCGTAGCGGGTCATTTACCTTAGGCGGGGTGTAAAAGTTACGAGCACGGGCCTGCTGTGAGAGATGTCACCCAGGGGAAAAATCGTCATTTAAAAAAAATATGACTTAGTGATTTTTATCACTGATGTCCCTTTCAAATAAATTTCAAAGAAACCCTCAGAATGGAAATCTGAGACTTCCCTTGAGTTCGAAACGGGGCGTTTTGCCTAGGCGTGACGTAAAATGAGAGGGCGCCATGAATTTGGATTCCGCGCTAAGTGGGTTTTTCTATAAATAGAAAAACAGGAGTTTGGAGTTGGGGTTTCCCTTTTCTCTCTCTCTCTCCCTCCCTCTCTCTCTCTCTCTCCAACGTTCTTCGGCGTTCTTCGTCGTTCTTCGCCGGATCGAGGAGCGGTCTTTGTCGAAACCTCATTGGATCGAAGGTGGAGCGCAACGAAGGCATCGCCAACGACGAACGGATCCAAAGAGGTATGATTCTTGTAAATTTTCCACACCTTTGTCAATTTTGTCGTTTAATTTCTAAAATTTTGGAATTGGGACGATGGTCGAACGAACACAGCCATCGTTCGATCCCCGTTTTCACTTCTCGTTCTTGGGCATTCTTCGTCCCAATTTTCGGACGTGCCAATTCTCGAAAGATCAACGAGCGAGGGGTGGCATTGTGACGGCCTCGTCCCAAGCACCTGGATTCTGGCCTCGGAATCAAAATCGGACCTCTGATGAGGTCCTGGCGGTCCGCGGAAGGGACCCCCGGTGTGGGCTGGCAGGAGCGACCGCGGTGTGTCGAGCGGCGGAGCTCGGAGGGAGTGTGCGGCGATGGCGGGGGTGTATCGCGGTAGGTTGAAGCCGACGCAGATCACCGGACGGTGGCGGCACTAGGCGGCTAGCGGTGGGCTGCAGCAGGCCGCGGCGTTCGGCAGGACTCTGGAAGGCGGCACGAGGAGGCCGAGGCAAGCGAGTGGCCGGGGCGTGCGGCGGTGCGCGGGCGAGCAGCGGCGTCTGTAGGATGAGCGGTGAGCCCAGGCGGAGGCTCCGAGGGTGCCGGTGTGGCACGGTCGGGAGGAACCTGAGGCGCTGACCTCGGGGTGTGCGACGTGGACAAGGACCCGCATACCGCGGGTCCTGTTGGGCGACGAAGACCGGCCAGTTGGCCAGTCTGTTTGGAGAAAACCAGACCCGAGGAAGGGGTCTGGTGTTACTGTGTGGGCCACGGCCGGCAGGCCACGGCATGATAGGCCGGACCCGCGGTTGGGCCACGGGCTGGCGGTTCGGATCGGGCTGGCCGGGGTGAACCGGCCCGGTTAGGCCCCCTTGCGTTTTGGGGGGCCGTAACTTCTAAACGGTGCATCCGTTTGACGCGTCGTCTCTGGATGTGGATCAGTCTCTTCGAGACGGAGTTTTTAAGATGGGTTATGGGGTTTATGGGGTTTCGTGGCCGAAGGCAGGTGACCCAAAACGCGTTAATTTAATAATAATAAATTATGATTAAAGTTGCGACGGGCGTGGCTTGCGAGATGGACGTCCGTTTGACGTGTCGTCAGAGACGCGGTGGCCCCAAAGTTGAGACGGTCCTTCCAAGTTGGTTCGAAACCTTTGGGGGTTGGTTTCGTTGCTCGGTGGCACGAAACACTAAATGTGAATAATTAAGTAATTATTTAATTAATTAATTGTTGCGTCGGACCTAACTCCTTCTTGGGATGTCCGATTGACGCACCATCAGCAGCAGTGTGACCCCACTCCTTGTGCGGACTTTTTGAGATGCTTTTTGAGGCATTCGGGTTGGAGACAAGTTGTGGGCCCCACAGGGCCTAGTTCGCACGCTTTACGGTGAAACACCACTTTTTCACCCGGCATCCATTTAGGGTGTTTGAGTACTCTTTTTTGAGTGTTTTTTCAAGGGGATTTCAACGGCACAATCTGCCCGCCTAAATTTGGGCTCGAGGTGTGGGCCCCACAAGGCCCCATTTGCGTATAATGCGGGAGTTGCAGCTTCTACATCCGGAGTCCGTTTTAGGCGTCGTCAACGGCGTTGTGACCCTGGAATCGAGGCGAAATTGACCGGGGTGGTTTCAGGCATTGAAGTCGGAGTTGAGGTGTGGGCCCCACGGGCCGTCTCTTAAGCTACGTGCAGCATACTGCGACTTTTTCATCAGGTGTCTGTTTGGGGCATATGAATAGTTGTTTCAACGTGTTTTTCTGAGGGCATCGCGATGGCGCAGTTCGCCCGACCTCTTTTGGGACCAAGGTGCGGGCCCCACGATATGCCATAAGGGCATGAAGTGGTGTTCAATAACTTTTCCACTGAGAGCCCGTTTCCAGTGATTAAGTATTCTATCTCGCGTGTTTTTTTATGAGGATTACAACGGTGTAATCTGTTTGGGAGAGCAGAGCCTCTTTCGAGATCTCATTAAATGTGGAAACATGAAAGGGCATTGGTCGGAGGTTCTTTTGGACGCACTCTGAACCTACGCACGATAGCGGTGTTAGTGACACCCAGTGATGGCATGAGTAGTGTGAAGATATCGGGCCAATTCCGGTTTTACCCTCCAGTAGGGCTGGGCAGTGGGTTACCTAACAACCTCTTGTGGTTTACCCTTCAACGGAGCTGAGCAGTGGGTTACCTGACAACATTTTGTGGTTTACCCTCCAGCGGGGTTGGGCAGTGGGTTACCTGACAACCATTTTGTGGTGTACCCTCCAGCGGGGCTGGGAAGTGGGTTACCTAATGACCATCTTGTGGTTTACCCTCCGGTGGGGCTGGGTAGTGGGTTACCTGACGAAATTTTGTGGTTTACCCTCCAGCAGGGTTGGGCAGTGGGTTACCCATTGACCTTTGTGGTTTACCCTCCAGTGGGGTTGGGCAGTGGGTTACCCTTTGACCTTTGTGGTTTACCCTCCAGCGAGGCTGGGTAGTGGGTTACCTGTAGACCTTGTGGTTTACCCTCTAGAGGGGTTGGGCATTGGGTTACCCGACGACTCCTCTCAGACTCAGTCATTTCTACTAGGCTAGTCTATGGCTTTTCTACGTGACTACCGGAGCATGACCCTTGGTCGTACGGGTCAGTGATGTGACGGCTTTGAATTTGAGAAGACCTCTCGACTGTGTGATAGTGACGAGGTGTGGTTTGAATTTCCCCAAAACTCTCAAGAATGAGGGGTGCTTTCCCCACCGAGACACATCCTTGTTACGTGACCTAAAACCGTGCGGATGAGTCAGTACCGCCCAAAGTAGATAGTGTCAAGGTGCGGTGATTTGAGCCCCTTGACTTGTAGTTCAGGGCAGACGTGCGGGATACTGGGCATCGATGGTGTTTACTTCTGGGACTTTTGGCGACTCACTTTCTTGGGATGAGTTATGAGATGGATATCCCCTTACGATCTTATTCAGGTTTCTTGTTTAAGCATATGGATATGTATATACTTCATTCCAGTACCCCCTTCTTGGGTTTTGGTTACTCTCCTTCTAGGAGAGGATAAGATGCATGGGGTATTCCACGTGCTTTCCGTGTCTAGCTTCTCATGGTTGGACGAGTCTACTCTCCTGCTATAGGTAGCTAAGGCTCAACAAGAATTTCATATTCTCACCGTTTATAGCTCCTTGTGTTATGAAGAGTCTATTTCCTTCCTCTTGTTGGGTCGAGTTGTACTCTTTACTGCACTCTTTATTGTACTTCTTTACTACTCCCTATTTGATATACTGCTCACCCTTAAGTACCTCCTTTGTTGCTCCCTCGAGCCTTTGGGGTATCCTACTGAGTATTTTTATACTCACCCCTACTTGGGCTTTGCCCACACTTGGTGTGCCCTTGAAGACGACAAACAGGTTTCTCATGACTACAGAGGAGCTTAGGAGTTTGGGAGCTTGGACCGCGTGCGGTGGTCATAGTCGGGTTCTAGGTGTGGGACTCTCCCAGTTGTTTTACTTTTGTTTACCTGTTGTCGGGTTGTGGCACTTTTCTGGTTGGGTGCGTGTTTTGCCCTTTTCTTTTCAGTTTACCTTCTGCACGCACTTTGTACTGTTTAGAAGTCGATGCACCTTGTTGGTTTGTTTATAGAAGTTGGTACTTTACTTTTCCTTTTACTCTACACATATGCATTGAGTGGACTGCGTGTGTTTGTACAGGTACTTTGGCAAAGGCCTCCCTAAGTTGTTTAGCCTTCGACGCTTGTCGCCAGCCCCTAGCCTATGGAGGCGAGCTTGGGGTAGTTACGGCTCGAGCCTAGGTAGGGTTGGGTCATGACAAAGTGGTATCATAGGTGGTTCATTCCTTGGGACGCTGTTCGGACGTCCCTAAAAAAATTAGTTGGGGTCTAGGGAAACAGTGTCAACATGTCTCAAGATCGGCTCTCAGGCCAGGGAGTCCAGCGTTGGTGCGGCGGCCGACATATCCATTCACCATGACCCTAATAACCCTATTGTTGGCTCAGCATGTTGAGACACCCGTTGTAGGGAAAATTGGTTTGTGCATCACATAGGATTGAGTCTTTGACTATCTTTCTTAAGTCATCTCCCCATTGTTGTTACTATCATATACATATATGCTCATCTGATCATGGTGCTCCTTGATAACATTTAGGATGCCTCCGTGAAGACAGCCAGCCAGGATACTAGATTTGGTTTGTAACGATGACCCTATGAGCGATGAGGCCTCAGTCCAGGACCCATCATGCAAGTCCCTTTCTTTGAGTGGGTTGGTAGCAGCACCCCTGCCTGGTGAGCAGTAGACAGCGTCAGTAGAGCAGACTAAGCTTGAGCATGGGTTGAGCGCACTCTATGAGTTCCAGCGGCAGAGACCGTTGAGGTTCAGTGGTGAGCCAGACTCTCAGGCAGTAGAGGTTTGGCTAGAGAAAGTGGTTCGCCTCTTCAGGCTTGTGCAGACGCTTACAAATCTTATGGTGGATTTGGCCGCCAGCCTTTTCCGCAGAGCAGCTGGGCGTTGGTGGAGTCTGGTGACTTAGTTACTCGATGAGTCGTCACTTTCGTGAGACAACTTTCATCTGTTGTTTCATGAGGAGTTTTAACCCTCTTTCTTACACTCCATTCGGATCCAGGAACTCTTGCAGTTTCAGCAGGGAGGCATGAAAGTGACTGAGTACGCGACTAGGTTTGCGGACCGTGCATGCTTTTACCCAGACTTGGTCCATGATGGCAACTTCCGAGCACGAAAGTTCGATCAGGGTCTCCGCAGAGATATTCATGCCATCATCGTACCCTTGTGAATCCCCACTTATGCCGAGGTGCTAGAGCAGGCGCTGGTGATAGAGAGCTTCCTGTCATGTTTTACTGTTGGTGGTGACAGTAGGCACGACAGAGCCGAGACGTCTGCCGCAGCTAGTAGGCACCAGAAGACAGAACCTCTACGTAGGTGGCCTTCCCACCTCCAGTTTTGGAGATGTGGTTGTGCACCACTATGGCGGAAAAGCGCAGGGCCTCAGCCGAGGAGACCCTTCTGTGAGTGGACTTCAGGACGTGGTCGTACACCACAGCGGCACCGGAGGGAACCAAGGCAGCCCAGAGAGTGCTGGTGCTTTTCTTGTGATGGGTGAGGTCACTTGGCATGGGACTGCCCAGCCAGGTATGCTGAGAACTTCGGGCAGGCAGCAGGCGCGCCACCACGACAGAGGCAGCACCATGATCGGAGTAGTGCCCAGAGAGGTGGTGCTAGCAAAGGAGCGGGAGGAGTTGGAAGTGGGGGACGACATTATGAGGTCTTCCCATCACCACCAGGCGGTCCACATCAGGCTCCGGGAGCTGAAAGTTGGGACCACGGACAGTCGTAAGCTTTGGATGTCTACGATCCTATAGAGCATGAGGTGAAAAGAGGTACGCTCTACAGCTCTTCTACTTTTTGTAGTAGAATTGTTAGACTCTGTATGTGAAATTCTTTTCTCCCTACTCCTTGTTTGAGGTGTTATCAGGGTGATGTGTGGCGTCGATGTAACCATGTGTCAGTATATTAGAAGATGTGGAACCTTTTCTTTAGTCGATGGTATCAACTCCTTCGCTTTCCAAGCGTGTAAGAGAGTCTTGGTCGTGGGACATCGACTGTGAAACCTTGCGTGACCAGATATCCTTGAGTGTTTCACCATATGGATATTCTGAAAGAGGGAATCATGAGACCATTTTCCAGGAACAAACCATGATTTCGGTCGTGATGTGGAAAGTATGGGATTCATCCAGGGAAGACCCCCGAGTTTCCTTGGGTCATTTGGGAATCATGTAAGCGGTTGAGAGGTTGCCTACCGTCTTGCCCTACCCTCCCAACAGAAGGAGTAGGTGCATGGAGTTTTCCACGTTTCACATCTGATGAGGTGTGTGCGTATTCCTATGCGTTCCCTCGAGAGTAGCAGACCTTATGAGTACGAACCATCCTTTTGGTTCGCGTGTTGTGCAAGTTTTCTTGGGAGTGGGAGAACTAGGTGTGGGCTCTGTATCCTGAGTTTTTTTTTCTAGTTTTGCTTTTCGGGGACGAAAATCTTGAAGGAGGGAATGATGTAAGAACCTAGGTTTTGGGACTCTGAGACTTTGAAAAATTTCTTAATGTCATTCCAGAGCCGGGCCTTCAGACGGCATGCAATTCCGAGACCCGGTGTGCCCAGAATTAATTATATAAAAATGTTAAGTGTTTTTATATTATGTACGCGTGGTTAACTAAAGAAAATGTGATATCTCTTAGACGGTTGATCATATAAGAAATATGAGACCATGGATGGGTCCGGAACACGGTGTTTACCCTAGGTGCGACATAAAATGAGTCGGTGTGGGACGTTCAGACCCCTCGCTCGTTGGAGGTGTGTTAAATGGATAATTAAATTATCAAATTATTCATTTAATAGATAAAACCTGAATAACTCCTAAACGGTTGCTCGGATGGGAAAACTGAGGGCATTGTTGAGTCCGGAGCAGGCCATTTACCCTAGGTGGGGTGTAAAAGTTATGGGCACGGGCCTCCTGTGAGAGATGTCACCCAGGGGGAAAATCACCATTTTTTAAAAAATAATGACTTAGTGTTTTTTATCTCTGACGTCCCTTTCAAATAACTTTCAAAAGAACCCTCATAATGGAAATCCGAGACTTCTATTGAGTTCGAAATGGGGCGTTTTTTCTAGGCGTGACATAAAATGAGAGGGCGCGGTGAATTCGGATTCCGCGCTAAGCGGGTTTTTCTATAAATAGAAAAACAGGAGTTTGGAGTTGGGGTTTCCCTTTTCTCTCTCTCTCTCTCTATCTCTCTCTCCAACGTTCTTCGGTGTTCTTCGCCGTTCTTCACCGAATCGAGGAGTGATCTTCGCCGAAACCTTGTCGGATCGAAGGTGGAGCTCAATGAAGGCATCGCCAACGATGAACGGATCCAAAGAGGTAGGATTCTTGTTAATTTTCCGCACCTTTGTCTATTTTGTCATTTAATTTCTAAAATTTTAGAATTGGGATGATGGCTGAATGAACACAGCCATCGTCTGATCCCCGTTTTCACTTCTCGTTCTTGGGCATTCTTCATCCCAATTTTTGGACGCACTAATTCTAGATGGATTAACGAGCGATGGGCGGCGCTGTGACGGCCTCATCCCAAGCACCTGGATTCCGGCCTTGGAATTGAAATCAGACCTCCGATGAGGTCCCGGCAGTCCGTGGAAGGGACCACCGGTGTGGGCCGGCAGAAGCGGTCGTCGGCTGCGTGCGGCAGCCGCGGTGAGTCGAGCGGCGGAGCTCGGAGGGAGTGTGGGGCGGCGCCGGGGTGTAGCACAGTAGGGTGTAGCCGACACAGAGGAGCAAACGGAGGCGGCACCAGGTGGCGTGCGGTGGGCTGCAGTGGGAAGCGGCATTCGGCGGGACTCCGGCAGGCGGCACGAGGAGGCCGGGGCCAGCGGGCGGCCGGGGCGTGCGGCGGTGAACGGGCGAGTAGCGGCGTCCAGAGAAGGAGCAGTGAGCCCAAACGAAGGCGCCGAAGGCGCCGGCGTGTCGCGGTTGGGAGGACCGTGAGGCGCTGACATCAGGGTGTGCGGCGTGGACAAGGACCTGCATACCGCGGGTCCTGTTGGGCGATGAAGACCGGCCAGTTGGCCGGTCTGTTTGGAGAAAACTGGACCTGAGGAAGGGGTCCGGTGTTGCTGGGCGGGTCGCAACACGATGGGTCGGACCCGTGGCAGGGCCGCAGGCCGGCGGTTCGGACTGGGCCGACCGGGGTGAACCGGCCCGGTTAGGCCCCCTTGCGTTCGGGGGGTCGTAACTTCTAAACAGCGCGTCCGTTTGACGCGTCGTCTGCCGCTGTGGATCGGTCTCTTCAAGAAGGAATTTTTAAGATGGCTTCCGAGGTTTTTGGGGTATTGTTCCCAAAGGTGGGTGACCCGAAACGTGTTAATTTAATAATAATAAATTATTATTAAAGTTACAACGGACGTGGCTCGTGAGCTGGATGTCCGTTTGACGTGTCGTCAAAGACGCGGTGGCCCCGGAGTTGAGACAGTCCTTCCAAGTTGGTTCGGAACCTTTGCGGGTTGGTTTTGTTGCTCGGTGGCACGAAACGCTAAATGTGAATAATTAATTAATTATTTAATTAATTAATTAATTAATTATTGCGTCGGACCTAACTCCTGCTTGGGATGTCCGATTGAGGCGTCGTCAGCGGCAGCGTGACCCCAGTCCTCGTGTGGACTTTTTGAGATGCTTTATGAAGCATTCGGGTTGGAGACAAGGTGCGGGCCCCACAGGGACTAGTTCGTATGCTTTACGGTGAAACACCACTTTTTCACCCGACATCTATTTAGGGTGTTTGAGTACTTGTTTATGAGTGTTTTTCTGAGGGGATTGCAATGGCGCAATCTGCCCGCCTAAATTCGGGCTCGAGGTGTGGGCCCCACAGGGCCCCGTTTGCATATAACACGGGGAGTTGCAGCTTCTGCATCAGGAGTCCGTTTTAGGCGTCATCAATGGCGTTGTAACCCTGGCATCGAGGAGAAATTGATCGGGGTGGTTTCAGGCATTGAAGTCGGAGTTGGGGCGTGGGCCCCATGGGTCGTCTCTTAAGTTGTGTGCAGCAAACTGTGACTTTTTCATCAGGCATTCGTTTGGGGTGTATGAATAGTCATTTCGTCATGTTTTTCTGAGGGCATCGTGATGGCGCAGTTAGCCCGACCTCTTTCGGGACCGAGGTGCGGGCCCCATGAGACATCGTATGGGCATGAAGCGATGTTGAATAAATTTTCCACCGAGAGCCTATTTCCAGTGAGTAAGTAGTCTATCTCGTGTGTTTTTTCACGAGGATTACAAAGGTGTAATCTATTTGGGAGAGCGGAGCCTCTTTCAAGATCTCATTAAATGTGGAAACATGAAAGGGTGTTGGTCGGAGGTTCTTTTGGATGCACTCTGAACCTATGCACGGTAGTGGTGTTAGTGACACCCAATGATGGCATGGGTAGTGCGGAGATATCGGGCTAGTTTCAGGTTTACCCTCCAGCGAGGCTGGGAAGTGGGTTACCTGACAACCACTTGTGGTTTACCCTCCAATGGAGCTCGGAAGTGGGTTACCTGACAACATTTTGTGGTTTACCCTCCAGCGGGGCTGGGTAGTGGGTTACCTGACGACCATTTTGTGGTTTACCCTCCAGCGGGGCTGGGCAGTGGGTTACCTGATGACCATCTTGTGGTTTACCCTACAGAGGGGTTGGGCAGTGGGTTACCTGATGATATTTTGTGGTTTACCCTCCAGCGGGGTTGGGCAGTGGGTTACCCATTGACCTTTTTGGTTTACCCTCCAGTGGGGCTAGGCAGTGGGTTACCCATTGACCTTTTTAGTTTACCCTCCAGTGGGGTTGGGCAGTGGGTTACCTATTGACCTTGTGGTTTACCCTCCAATGTGGCTGGGCAGTGGGTTACCCGATGACTCCTCTCAAACTCAGTCCTTTCTACTAGGCTAGTCTTTGGCTTTTCTCCGTGACTACCGGAGCAGGACCCTTGGTCGTAAAGGTCAGTGATGTGACAACTTTGACTTTGAGAAGACCTCTCGACTATGTGACAGTAACGAGGTGTGGTTTGACTTTCCCTAGAACTCTCAAGAACGAGGGGCGCTTTCCCCACCGAGACGCGTCCTTGTGACGTGACCTAAAACCGTGCGGGTGAGTCAGTATCGCCCAAAGAGGATAGTGTCAAGGTGTGGTGATTTGATCCCCTTGACTTATAGTTCGAGTCAGACGTGCGGGATACTGGGCATCGATGGTGTTTACTTCTGGGACTGTTGGTGACTCACTTTCTTGGGCTGAGCTGTGATATAGAGATCCCCTTATGATCTTGTTCGGGTTTCTTGTTTGATCATATGGATATGTATATAACTCGTTCTAGTACCCCCTTCTTGGGTTTTGGTTACTCTTTTTCCAGGAGAGGCGAAGACGTGCGGGGTATGCCACGTGCTTTCTGTTTCTAGCTTATCGTGGTTGGACAAGTCTACTCTCCTGCTATAGGTAGCGAATGATCGATGGGAATTTCATCTTCTCATCGTTTCTAGCTCCTTGTGTTAGGACGAGTCTACTTTCTTCCTCTTGTTGGGTTGAGCTGTACTCTTTACTACACTCTTTGTTGTACTCCTTTACTACTCCATGTTCGATCTACTTCTCACCCTTTAGTACCTCCTTTGTTGTTCCCTCGATCCTTTGGGGTATCCTACTGAGTATTTTTATACTCACCCCTGCTTGGGCTTTTCCTGCACTTGGTGTGCCCTTGCAGACGACAGAAAGGTTTCTCTTGAATACAGAAAAGCTTAGGAGTTCGGGATCTTGGACCATGTGCGGTGGTCATAGTCGAGTTCCAGGTGTGGGATTATCCCAGCTGTTTTACTTTTGTTTACCTATTGTCGGGTTGTGGCACTTTTCTGGTTGGGAGTGTGTTTTGCCCTTTTCTTTTCAGTTTACCTTCAGCACTCACTTTGTACTATTTAGAGGTTGATGCACCTTGTTGGTTTGTTTATAGCAGTTGGTACTTTACTTTTCCTTTTACTCTGCACTTCTGCATTGAGTGGGTTGCGTGTGTGTGTACAAGTACTTAGGAAAAGGCCTCCCCAAGTTGTTTAGCCTTCGGTGCTTGTCGCCAGCCCCTAGCCTATGGAGGCGGGCTTAGGGTAGTTGCGGCTCGAACCCAGGTAGGGTCAGGTCATGACAATCTACTTTATGTCTATATGAGATAACTTAGTATAGAAAATAAGAGAGAATTAACCAAGACATAAAGTTTTTACATTAATAAACTCAAAATGTGTTACCATTTTGAAATAACTCAAATTTGGGGTTGTATAACAGATCCATCATAAATATACAGTCTACAATCAACTCAACACACAGATTATAAAATTCAATCATAAGACATAATATGATATTTTAGGGTTTTGAATGGGGGAGATCATTATAAACCTGAAGTGCATTTATAGACCAGTGGTATAGAATTATAGGTATTTTGTATTCTGAATTCTGTGTTATTCTGCAGGTAAAATGCTAGGTATTCTGTATTCTAAATTCTATGTTATTCTGCAGGTAAATGCACTGAGGGAAGCCGCTTGCTTCTGGACAGGAATTGCAGGATCTGTACCAACAATTTCCAAAACCGTTGGTATATAATTGAAAACCCCACTCTTTGCCAATGGTTTACAACCATTGGTAAATTCCTGTTATTCTCAATATTTACCAACGGTTTTCAGAAACCATTGGTAAAGGCTTGTTAGTCTCAATCTTTACCAAAGGTTTTCAGAAACCATTGGTAAAGTCCTGTTATTCTCAATCTTTACCAATGGTTTGAAAATTATTGGTAAAGATCTATTTCAACGGTTTCTAAACTGTTGGGAGGTATAATATGACTTCTATTGGCTTATCCCAACGGTTATTTTATAATTGTTGCTATAAGACTATCCCCACGGCTTGCTTGCCAACAGTTGGCTGAACCGTTGGTATCAGTTTTACCAATGGTTATACAGCCTTTACCAATGGTTTAAAATCGTTGGTATATACTAAATTTCCAGTAGTGTAGATGAGTTTTAAAAGTGATAAAAAACTAAAACTTCTAAAATGCAAAAAACTTTTTTGAATTAACTAAAACTATCAAAGTGAAATAAATTAATTTTTGGAGGAAACAGGTAGAGATGGAAGTGTCATAATTTTGATGTCTGTTCAGGTGCATGAAAATGCCAATTATTTAATTCTCACATCTGAATATTTATTCATTTTGATTATAAATTTAATAAAAACACTATCAAGTATCATTATATTATGTTAGATAGTATTCTAATTTCTTCACAAATTATGTGTCATTTTGTTCTCTAGCCTGACGAATAATTTGCGAGTCATTGTAACAATGAATCACTTGGTGAAATACCACAACCTGTTTGACACAAAGTCGAAGTACAATCTATGTTGGGTTTGCTCACATGAGATCACTTATTAAGTATAACTCATGCAAGTTTTAATAGAGTGCACACAAAATATTATTTTTTCAATTAATATATGTATTTATTCATAATTTGCTTGAGTGTGATTTACGATTCTCTCGTGCACGTGATCGACTTCCGAACAAATAAATTCTCCGATGATCTCCCGACCATGATTAATTATTAAGTATCACACGAATAGACACCAAATCATGCATGCAGAATTCAAATGAAAATTAATTCAAATGCAGATATAATTAATTAAATAAACATCCAATCAAAAATAATTAACTGTAAATCAAATATGGAAACAAAATAAAGGCATGTAATTGTCTTCACATTCATCTCAACTCTGACACACACAAAAATTATCCCTTTATGATGAAGAAACAACACATAAAATAATAAACAAATATCACCATGCTAGTGTCGTCATAGTTTTTACCTCAAGATGCCTCAGATGATCGAAAAATAATAACCTTCACTCTGTCGATCGCCGCAATGTCAAACCAAACCATCGCACTTCCAAAAAAATGATCGGATATATGTTAACTCTAATTTTGTAATGTCAATATCCATAATCAAAATGACTCCACTGAATGCATTGACGCCATGTGAAACATGAAAATAACCAACAATTTTGCACCCCAATCGGACCAAATGTGCAAGGATGAGTAGCGTAAGCGAGCCAATGGTGTTGTGGTGTCCATCCCCCTCAGAGGAGGTTGTTGGTTCACCAGGAAGGTAGGAGGCATTGCCCTATATTTTTGTGGATGAGGGTAGACGCGTGCAGTACAGAGAGGGAGGTATGTGTGGTTTTACGCAGCGAAGAGGATATGTGTTGGGTGGTGCGATGGGTGAAGCGTTGAATGCGACTGCCCGTGGTGTGCTCGAACCGGGTGGAGGGGGAGACTGTGGGTTGGTGCGATGTAGGTAGTGACCAGCATTGGAGGGTGTCATCTCAAGGAGGAGGTCAAGGCAGGGTGTGTTCCTGGTGGAGGAGATGAGGTGCGTCGCCAGTGGTGTTGCAGGGAGTACGGATGGTGTGTCGTGGGTGATGGAGGCGTTATAGGAGGATGGAGGGAGGCGCTACCTCCTGGTGTATGACCCTGTCTAGGGTTTCCAGCAGCCCATCCAAATAAATATTGAGCTTCTCTGAGTTTTTTTTTTAATTTTTTTTTAAAAAAAATCACAAAAATCGTCCAGGTTAAAAAAAATCAAAAATGCACTCGAAAGGCGGTATTGTTTTGTTTTGTTTATATATAAATATATATAAACAAAACAAAAAAATTAGCAGAATTTTTCTGCTATTAAAGATCCAGCGCTACAGCCATTACAACAGTCTAGATTCTGACAGAAACCCTCACCCAGGCATCCCTTTTATAAGAGGGCTTGCCCTGAAAATTATTCTGCATTTTCGATGTGGGATTCAGGTTCTCCCTTTCCTGCGCAGTACATTCTGCATTTCTGATGTGAGATTTTGTTTCAAGTATGTGACTTTGAAATACAATAAAATATAAACTATAAGACCAATATAAATGAAATTTTAAACATTGATTAAACATATAATAAATAGTTGAAAACAAAAATAATTTTCTCAAAAATGTTGATGAAAAATAATCTATAATCTTTCAAAATTTCCTACTTGAAACTTAAAAATGTTTCAAGTACGTGAATTTGAAAGACTATAAAATATAAACTATAAAACGAATATAATTGAAACTTTAAAAATTGATTAAAAATATAATAAATAGTTGAAAACAAAAGTAATTTCCAAAAAAATGTTGATGAAAAGTAATTTATAAGCTTTCAAAACCGCTTACTTGAAACTAAAAAATGTTTCAAGTATGTGAATTCAAAAGACTATAAAATATAAAATATAACACCAATATAAATGAAACATAAAAAACATTGATTAAACATATAATAAATAATTGAAAACAAAAGGAATTTCCAAAAAAATGTTGATGAAAAATAATTTATAATCTTTCAAAACCGACTACTTGAAACTAAAAAATGTTTCAAGTACGTGACTTTGAAAGATCATAAAACATAAAATAAAAGACCAATATAAATGAAACGTTAAACATTGATTAAACATATAAGAAATAGTTGAAAACAAAAGTAATTTCCAAAAAATGTTAATGAAAAATATTTTATAAGCTTTCAAAACCGCCTGCTTAAAACTTAAAAATGTTTCAAGTACGTGACTTTGAAAGACTATAATTATATTACTAATTAACTAATTAATTATTATATAATTAATAGCCATATTAATAATCAACTAAATAATTATTATATAAGTAATAATTAATGCGTAATAATTAATAACTAATAATTAATAATTAATAATTAATGAGTAATAATTAATAATTAATAAGTAATAATTAATAATTAATAATGTTTCAAAATTGTCTACTTGAAACTTAAAAATGTTTCAAGTACGTGAATTTGAAAGACTATAAAATATAAACTATAAAATGAATATAATTGAAACCTAAAACATTGATTAAATGTATAATAAATTATTTAATTATTTAATTAGTAATATAATTATTAATTATATAATAATTAATTAGTTAATTACTAATATAATTATTAATAATTAATTAGAAAATTAGTAATATAATTATTAATTATATAATACTTAATTAGTAATATAATTATTAATTATATAATACTTAATTAGTAATATAATTATTAATTATATAATTATTAACTATATAATAAATAATTATTAATTAGTAATATCATTATTAATTATATAATAATTAATTAGTTAATTATAAATATAATAATTAATTATAATAAGTAATTATAATTATTAATTAGTAATTATTAATAATTAATTATGTAAACATTAATTAGTTAATTAGTAATGTTATTATTAATTATATAATAATTAATTAGTAAATTTGTAATATGATTTTTAATTATAATTATTCATTATAATTATTAATTATTAATTAGTAATATAATTTTTAATTATAATTATTCATTATAATTATTAAGTAGTAATTATTAATAATTAATTATATAAAAATTAGTTAGTTAATTTGTAATATTATTATTAATTATATAATAATAAATTAATAAAATAGAAATATAATTTTTAATTACATTTATTCATAATAATTATTAATTATTAATTATTAATTAGTAATATAAATATTAATTATTAATTATTAATTATTAATTATTAATTATTAATTATTACTCATTAATTACTACTTATATAATAATTATTTAGTTAATTATTAATATAACTATTAATTATATAATAATTAATTAGTTAATTAGTAATATAATTATAGTCTTTCAAAGTCATACTTGAAGCATTTTTAAGTTTTAAGTAGGCGGTTTTGAAAGCCTATAAATTATTTTTCATTAACATTTTTTTGGAAATTACTTTTGTTTTCAACTATTTATTATATGTTTAATCAATTTTTAATGTTTCATTTATATTGGTCTTCTATTTTATGTTTTATGGTCTTTCAAAGTCACGTACTTGAAACATTTTTTAGTTTCAAGTAGGCAGTTTTGAAAGCTTATAAATTATTTCTCATCAACATTTTTTAAGAAATTCCTTTTTGTTTTTAATTATTTCTTATATGTTTAATTAATGTTTTTTATGTTTCATTTATATTGGTGTTATATTTTATATTTTATAGTCTTTCGAATTCACTTACTTGAAACATTTTTTAGTTTCAAGTAAGCGGTTTTGAAAGCTTATAAATTACTTTTCATCGACATTTTTTTGGAAATTCCTTTTGTTTTCAACTATTTATTATATGTTTAATCAATGTTTAAAGTTTCAATTATATTTTTTTTATAGTTTATATTTTATATTCTTTCAAATTCACGTACTTGAAACATTTTTAAGTTTCAAGTAGTCGGTTTTGAAAGGTTATATATTATTTTTCATCAACATTTTTGAGGAAATTATTTTTGTTTTCAACTATTTATTATATGTTTAATAAATGTTTAAAATTTCATTTATATTGGTCTTATATTTTATATTTCCAAAACCGTTGGTATAGAATTGAAAAACCCACTCTTTACCAATGGTTTACAACTGTTGGTAATTGCCTGTTATTCTCAATCTTTACCAACGGTATTCAGAATCCATTGGTAAAGGCCTGTTAGTCTCAATCTTTACTAAAGGTTTTCAAAAACTATTGGTAAAGTCCTGTTATTCTCAATCTTTACCAACGGTTTAAAAATTGTTGGTAAAGATCTATTGAAACGGTTTCTAAACTGTTGGGAGGTATAATATGACTTCAAGTGGCTTATCCCAACAGTTATTTTATAATTTTTGCTATAAGCCTATCCCCATGGCTTTCTTTCCAACAGTTGGCAGAACCATTGGTATCAGTTTTACCAACGGTTATACAGCCTTTACCAACGGTTTAAAATCGTTGGTATATACTAAATTTCCAGTAGTGCAGATGAGTTTTAAAAGTGATCAAAAACTAAAACTTCTAAAATGTAAAAAAAAAAATTTTGAATTAACTAAAACTATCAAAGTGAAATAAATTAATTTTTGGAGGAAACAGGTAGAGATGGAAGTGTCATAATTTTGATGTCCGTTCAGTGCATGAAAATTCCAATTATTTAATTCTCACATCTGAATATTTATTCATTTTGATTCTAAATTTAATCAAAACATTATCAAGTATCATTCTATGATGTTAGATAGTATTCTAATTTTTTCACAAATCATGTGTCATTTTTTTCTCTAGCCTGACAAATAATTTGCGAGTCATTGTAACAATGAATCACTTGGTGAAAAACCACAAACTGTTTCACACAAAGTTGAAGTACAATCTATGTTGGGTTCGCTCACATGAGATCACTTATTAAGTATAACTCATGAAAGTTTTAATATAGTGCACACAAAATATTATTTTTTTCAATTGATATATTTATTTATTCAGAATTTTCTCGCGTGCGATTTACAATTCTCTCACGCACGTGATCGACTTCCAAACAAATAAATTCTCTGATGATCTCCCGACCATGATTAATTATTAAGTATCACACGAACAGACACCAAAGCATTCATGCAAGCTTCAAATGAAAATTAATTTAAATGCAGATATAATTAATTAAATAAACATTCAATCAAAAATAATTAACTGTAAATCAAATATGGAAACAAAATAAAGGCATGTAATTGTCGTCGCATTCATCTCAACTCCGACACAAAAAAAAAATATCCCTTCATGATGACGAAACAACACATAAAATAATAAACAAACATCACCATGCTAGTTTCATCATAGTTTTTACCTCAAGATGCCTTAGATGATCGCAAAATAATAACCTTCACTCTGTCGATCGCCGCAATGTCAAACCAAACCATCGCACTTCCAAAAAATGATCAGATATATGTTTACTCTAATTGTGCAATGTCAATATCCAGAATCAAAATGAATCCACTTAATTCATTGACGCCATGTGAAACATGAAAATAACCAAAAATTCTGCACCCCAATCGGACCGAATGTGCAAGGATGTGCAGTGTAAGTGAGCCAACGGTGTTGTGGTGTCCATCCCCCTCAGATGAGGTCGTTGGTTCACCAAGAAGGTAAGAGGCATTTCCTTATATTTTTGTGGATGAGGGTGGAGGCATGTAGTATAGAGAGGGAGGTATGTGTGGTTGTACGCAGCGAATAGGATATGTGATGGATGGTGCGATGGGTGAAGCGTCGAATGCGACTGCTCGTGGTGTGCTTGAACCGGGTGGAGGTGGAGACTGTGGGTTGGTGCGATGCAGGTAGTGAGAAGCATTGGAGGGTGCGATCTCGAGGAGGAGGTCGAGGCAGGGTGTGAGCCTGGTGGATAAGATGAGGTGTGTCGCCAGCGGTGTTACAGGGAGGATGGATAGTGTGTCGTGGGTGATAGAGGCATTGTAGGAGGATGGAGGGAGGCGCTGCCTCCTGGTGTACGACCCTGTCTAGGGTTTCCAGCAGCCCATCCAAATAAATATTGAGCTTCTCCAAGTTTTTTTTTAATCTGTTTTAAAAAAAATACAAAAACCGTCTAGGTTAAAAAAAATTCAAAAATGCACTTGAAAAGCGACATCGTTTTGTTTTGTTTATATATATATATAAATATATATATAAACAAAACAAAAAATTTCAGCAGAATTTCTTTGCTATTAAAGATCCAGCGCTATAGTCATTACAGCAGTCTGGATTCTGACAGAAACCCTCACTCAGGCCTCTTTTTATAAGAGGGCTTGCCCTGAAAATCATTCCGCATTTTTAATGTGGGATTCAGGTTCTCCCTTTCCTGCGCAGTACATTCTGCATTTCTGATGTGAGATTCTGTTTCAAGTACGTGACTTTGAAATACAATAAAATATAAACTATAAGGCCAATATAAATTAAATTTTAAACATTGATTAAACATATAATAAATAGTTGAAAACAAAATAATTTCCTCAAAAATGTTGATGAAAAATAATCTATAACCTTTCAAAACCGCCTACTTGAAACTTAAAAATGTTTCAAGTACGTGAATTTGAAAGACTATAAAATATAAAATATAAAACTAATATAATTGAATCTTTAAACATTGATTAAACATATAATAAATAGTTAAAAACAAAAGGAATTTCCAAAAAAATGTTGATGAAAAGTAATTTATAAGCTTTCAAAACCGCTTACTTGAAACTAAAAAATGTTTCAAGTACGTGAATTCGAAAGACTATAAAATATAAAATATAACACCAATATAAATGAAACATAAAAAACATTGATTAAACATATAATAAATAATTGAAAACAAAAGGAATTTCCTAAAAAATATTGATGAAAAATAATTTATAAGCTTTCAAAACCGCCTACTTGAAACTAAAAAATGTTTCAAGTATGTGACTTTGAAAGACCATAAAACATAAAATAGAAGACCAATATAAATGAAACATTAAAAATTGATTAAACATATAATAAATAGTTGAAAACAAAATTAATTTCCAAAAAATGTTAATGAAAAATAATTTATAAGCTTTCGAAACCACCTGATTAAAACTTTAAATTGTTTCAAGTATGTGACTTTGAAAAACTATAATTATATTACTAATTAACTAATTAATTATTATATAATTAATAGTTATATTAATAATTAACTAAATAATTATTATATAAGTAATAATTAATATGTAATAATTAATAATTAATAATGTTTCAAACCCATCTACTTCAAACTTAAAAATGTTTCAAGTGCGTGAATTTGAAAGACTATAAAACATAAACTATAAAACGAATATAATTGAAACCTAAAACATTGATTAAACGTATAATAAATTATTTTATTATTTATTTAGTAATATAATTATTAATTATATAATAATTAATTAGTTAATTAGTAATATAATTATTAATAATTAATTATATAATAATTAATTAGTTAATTAGTAATATAATTATTAATTATATAATACTTAATTAGTAATATAATGATTAATTGTATAATTATTAACTATATAATAAATAATTATTTAATTATTAATATCATTATTAATTATATAATAATTAATTATGTAAAAATTAATTAGTTAATTAGTAATGTTATTATTAATTATATAATAATTAATTAGTAAATTTGTAATATGATTTTTAATTATAATTATTCATTATAATTATTAATTAGTAATTAGTAATATAATTATTAATTATAATTATTAATTATTAATAATTAATTATATAAAAATTAGTTAGTTAATTTGTAATATTATTATTAATTATATAATAATAAATTACTAAAATGGTAATATAATTTTTAATTACATTTATTCATAATAATTATTAATTATTAATTATTAATTAGTAATTAGTAATTATTAATTATTAATTAGTTAATTAGTAATATAAATATTAATTATTAATTATTAATTATTAATTATTACTCATTAATTATTACTTATATAATAATTATTTATCTAATTATTAATATAACTATTAATTATATAATAATTAATTAATTAATTAGTAATATAATTATAGTCTTTCAAAGTCACGTACTTGAAACATTTTTAAATTTTAAGTAGGCGGTTTTGAAAGCTTATAAATTATTTTTCATTAAAAAAAATGGAAATTACTTTTGTTTTCAACTATTTCTTATATGTTTAATCAATTTTTAACATTTCATTTATATTGGTCTTCTATTTTATGTTTTATGGTCATTAAAAGTCACATACTTGAAACATTTTTTAGTTTCAAGTAGGCGGTTTTGAAAGCTTATAAATTATTTTTCATCAACATTTTTTAGGAATTTCATTTTGTTTTCAATTATTTATTATATTTTTAATCAATGTTTTTTATGTTTCATTTATATCGGTGTTATATTTTATATTTTATAGTCTTTCTAATTCACGTACTTGAAACATTTTTTAGTTTCAAGTAAGCGGTTTTGAAAGCTTATAAATTACTTTTCATCAACATTTTTTTGGAAATTCCTTTTGTTTTCAACTATTTATTATATGTTTAATCAATGTTTAAAGTTTAAATTATGTTAGTTTTATAGTTTATATTTTATAGTCTTTCAAATTCACATAATTGAAATATTTTTAAGTTTCAAGTAGGCGGTTTTGAAAGGTTATAGATTATTTTTCGTCAACATTTTTGAGAAAATTCTTTTTGTTTTCAACTATTTATTATATGTTTAATCAATTTTTGTAATTTTTTTTTAAATGGATTAAAAAAAACTCATATTCTCCCGAGTTTTTTTTAAATACGTTTTTTTTTTAAATTGAAAAATAGCTTAGGTTAAAAAAAATTAAAAACACGCTACAAAGGCAACATCGCAGATGCCACCTTTGTATTAGTGCGCAAAGGCAGCATCAGTGATGCCGCCTTTTCTCCCCTGCGTCGCCTTTGGCCCAGATCGATGACATGGAAAAGGCGGTCGGGGGGAGGCCGCCTTGGCTTGAACTCCCTATAAAAGGGCGGCCACCCCCCCCCCCCTCCTCCTCACTTGATCCTTGCCTTCATCTCTCCTAAATTCTCTCTGTCTCTCTCTAAAAAATTCATTTGTTGTGCGGGGTTTTATGAATCTTCATTTAGAGGTATGTTTCTTTATTTAATTTAATGTTTTTATTTAATTAATTTAATTTTTTTTAGTTTTAAATATTTCATTTTTTCAGTAGTTTAGGTAGTTTTTAATATTTGGTTATTTAGTTTCTGTAATTAGTTATATATACTAAGAAAATTGGGGGAAAACTCCTTTATTAAAAAAGAAAAAACACACAACCCCTTTTGTGGGAAGAGGGGGAACCTAGAAGAAACCAAACATCCAAGGAATAGAAGCCTTAGAAAACAATGGTCTGAAGGCCCAATGTCACAAAACCATTAAGAAAAAGGTCTAAGAGCTCTGTGAGACACATCTCATAGAGAAACCATGTAGAAAATACCAACACAAAAGTGTCAGCAAACCCTAATGAATCAGCTACATCAGTCGATCCACCGCCCCGCACCCACAACCAGATCAGCCCGACCAGCCCGAACGCCTACCGCCATTGCGCTGCGTCACACCATCCCACGCTGCCTCTGCCCGCGAGGCTGAAACCCGCCCTGGTCCAATCGATCGAAAAGGATGAGATCGGTCATGTTTCCAAGATTCCCATCAAGGGGTCGCCTCCCCTTCCACCTCATCAGTAGAAAAGATCCCCTCGCACGTGAGATGCCCACATCCTGGAGATCCATCAGGACTCCATCGGCCACATGAACCCGAACACTCGCTGCCTTAAATGGACCTCCCCATCGCTCCACACCGGATTTGAATCATGATCTCCGATCTCAAGCAGATCTAGAAATACACCAACAAAAATATTGCAAGACTAAAAGTAGATGAGGACCTAAGCTGCTCCGCAAAGACGTCTCACCCCCGCCGCTGCCAAGAGACTGCATCCGCCAAGGAAGAAAACATCACATGGGTTGAAACCCTACAGAGCGTGAGAGCTCTCCGCCAAAGCAGAGAGCCCCCGACTGGCATTAGTTATATATAGTTTGAAATAATTATTTTTAGGTAGTATAGATTAAGTATATATTAACTTAGGATTAAGTATTTTGAAATTTTGGTAGCTTAAAGATTATGTGGTTATTTAAGAAATTAAATTCCTGTCTGGATACAAACAAGTGGATGTGGCTCTGGCACAAATGTACATAGGGGTAAAACTCGAAAACACCGCTTTGATATAGACTCGAACGGGAACCGGTGCATGATAATAGGCCTTGTTGCATCCTGGTTTGACACTCCCGAGGAATATGATTAAGATAATTCATATTTTCTTTATAAACTACTAAAATATCTAAGAGAAGAAAAATCAAATCAGTATATTTATCAATGATAAAATGATAAATATAATGTTATTGAATCAAATAAAGACATAATCATTAATTAATTAAAGTTATTATTAGTTAATTATAATTAACTAATGAAGATAATATGATTAACAATTAAAGAATAAATAATTAAATAATAACTTAATAATGATTAAATAGTGATTAAAGAATGATTGATTAGTTAAAAACTGTATTAAGAAAATCAGTTTAAAATGACAATTATAATTATTTAAAATGAAATGGAGAAGAAAATGTTTTAAAATGTAAAGATTATATCGTTTAGAAATAATAGTTACTATTAGACATAATTAATTATAGAATAATTAATAAATAACATAGGATTAAAACATGGATCCATATAATGATTAGCTAACAATACTGATGAACATATAAAGTGAAATGAAGAAGAACAAACACATTAAATAAAAAGGTGCCCTAAAATTACACTCTAATAAATATCATATGTTCAAACATCAGTAGATTAGTTTAGGGTATAGAAAGGTGCCCTAAAATTACATTCTAATAAATATCATATAGTCAAACATAATTGTTAATATTTGTTACACTATCATAATTTTGATGAAAGAAACATTTTTGACATAGAGAGTCATGTTTTCCTGTGTGTACTACTATGGGGAGATTATTCAAACTGAGCAAGGAGCTTCTTACAGTACACAACCAATTACGGTGGTTAGTACAACTGATTGTGTAACCATAAGTGACCTTCAAGATAGAATTTGTGTTTCCTTAAATCTGGGAACCGATCAAGAGATCATGTATATGAGCTATAGACATTTGCAATTTCTAACAGCACTGTGGCATCTAGCTTGTCCATTAGTTGCTGATGCGCAGTGGGTCCAAGCAATTAATTTATTTTCTCAACGGTCAGATGGTACCATGATGGAGTTATACGTTGATGTTGCTACTGTACAACAACAACGTCCACTTGTATGAAGACATAGAATTACAAGAGTGGTTGAAGATAATCCACCCCATGAAATTGAGCCTATTCCAAATGATACAGCAGAAGAGGACAACCTAGATGATCTCTCGGATATACATGTCAATCTGACTTCTGATGAGGAGTTTCATAATGATGGATCAGATGGTGACAATAGTGCTGATGAGGAGGGACCAATGGAAGATAGAGATGAGGTTTTGAGAAATGCATTAGTTGTACATCAACCTCGACCTATAATAAATCATCCACCACTCTTTTCATCTTTGTTAGAAGCAATGACACGCGTGCCTGAATTTGACAATACTGTTCTCACACCGACAACTGAGTTCCCTGGAGTTGTACCAGATAGGTTTAGTGAGGTGGACAAAACCTTATATATTGGAAGGAATTTTCCTAGTAAAGATGACTTAAAAATCATGTTAAAGAGATTTCATATTGAGAGACACTTAAACTATATAGTTCACGAGTCATGTCATATTAAATATGTTATACTGTGTGAGAAGTATGAGGATGATTGTAGATTTCGCTTAAGGTCGATTCCAGACATTACATTTAGAGGTTGGAGAATATTGAGGATTGAGGCGGCTCATACTTACGTTCAACCAAGCCTCACACAAGATCATACCTCATTGGATGTAGAATTTGTGTCATCTATTGTTTTTGATATGATTAGGACATGTCAAGATGTTCCAATAGCCCTTGTGCAAGAGAGGATTCAACAGACATTCGGTTATAAGATTTCATATAATAAGGCATGAATGGAAAAACAGAAGGCAATTGTGAAGGTATATGGTGATTGGGATGACTCTTATCGGGTGTTGTCGCAATTGCTAGCCATACTGAGGCATCATAACCAAGTTGTCTTCCATTTGGATACAAACGAATATGTGTCTCACGATAACCGACTTGATCCATCTTGTGTTCAATTTCATCGGTTGTTCTGGGCATTCCTTCCCTGTATCTCCACATTTCGTTTCTGCAAACAGTTTATTCAGATTGATGGAACGTTTCTGTATGGAAAATACAAGGGCGTATTTTTTATTGTGGCAACCCAATATGGAAATCGTTCACCTCTTCTGCTTGCCTTTGCCATTGTAGATAAAGAAAACTATGAATCAAGGAGTTGGTTTCTGGCATGTATCAGCAACCATTTCACCAACATTCAGGGAGTTTGTTTGATATCTGATCGCCATTGAGCAATTAATGAGGTAATCAATGAAGATCCTGATACATGGAGATACCCAAATGCACATCATCAGTTCTGCATTAGACACATTTCTAGCAATGTGCATAAAAAATTCCACAACGAACCAATGAAGAAGGCAATCACGAGATAATAGAATTTATTTTATAAATCCGAAAGCAGAACACTTAACCCATATTGTAAAGTAAATGTTATTAACCCATAAACATGTTTCTTGAATGTTAATATTAAAAAAATTAACCCTAAACCCTTAAACCTAAACCCCAACCTAAACATGTAGGATATTTTAGTAAACTATTCTATAATGAAATTATGGTATCATAATGATTAGCATAAGTTATTGAATACATACAATTAGATAAATTCTAAAAACATCATTACTAATTGACATGGTTTATCTTAATCCAATCCATAAGTGGTTAATCATAAATCTTCCCCAAAATATGTGTAACCAAATTCAAGACTCAATATTTTAGATAATAGAACTTATTTCATATTAATATTCTTACTTTCAAGAAATAACTTTAAATCTGAGATAATAGAATTTATTTCATAAATTTGAAAGCAGAACACTTAACCCATATTGTAAAGTAAATGTTATTAACCCATAAACATGTTTCCTGAATGTTAATATTAAATTTTTTAACCCTAAACCCTCAAACCTAAACCCCAACCTAAACATGTAGGATATTTTAGTAAAATATTCTATAATGAAATTATAGTATCATAATGATTAGCATAAGTTATTGAATACATAAAATTAGATAAATTCTAAAAACATCATTACTAATTGAAATTGTTTATCTTAATCCAATCCATAAGTAGTTAATCATAAAGCTCCCCCAAAATATGTGTAACCAAATTCAAGACTCAATATTTTAGATAATAGAACTTATTTCATATTAATATTCTTGCTTTCAAGAAATAACTTTAAATCTGAGATAATAGAATTTATTTCATAAATCTGAAAGTTTAACACTTAACCCATATTGTAAAGTAAATGTTATTAACCCATAAACATGTTTCCTAAACGTTAATATTAAATTTTTTAACCCTAAACCCTCAAACCTAAACCCCAACCTAAACATGTAGGATATTTTAGTAAACTATTGTATAACAAAATTATAGTATCATAATGATTAGCATAAGTTATTGAATAAATACGATTAGATAAATTCTAAAAACATCATCATTAATTGACATTGTTTATCTTAATCCAATCCATAACGTTATATTTACATTTTACACTTATGACTCTTTTCATTTGTTTATATGTAGATGGATGATACCATACTACTCACTCAGCAGCCTACCCATATTTCACAGGTCGTGTTAGAGGGTCGTCCAGATCGATTGGTGAAGGTGCGTCGAGCGCACCATTTTCATCACATGGAGCCTCCACGTGCCATTAGACCTTACTTGCATCGTGTTGGCTTCTATGGCCTTGTCGTATCAGATTTTACATTTGTAGATCATTACCTACTTGTTTCCCTCATTGAGAGATAGAGACCAGAGACACACACATTCCAATTGCCTGAGGAAGAGATGATCATCACCCTCGAGGATGTCGCAGTGCTTCTCGGTCTGCCTATCCAGGGGAGACCCGTTATTGGACTCACTCGTGCAGCTTGGCCAGACCTTGCTCAGCGCTTGTTAGGCATTGATATTTTGTCCGACCGTAGGGATACATATGGATCATCCATATCTATGCCTTGGTTGGAGTCACAGATTCCACATTTGCAGGATGATGATGATGAGAAGGCTGTCATGTGTTACACCCGTGCATATATCTTACGGCTTATTGGCGGGACCATGTGTACTGATCACTCGGGGATGCACATGCATATACCCCTACTAGAGGAATTTTATCGGGCTGGGACGTACAGCTGGGGATCATCCTGCTTGGAATACACGTACAGATCATTATGCAGGCTATCCCATAGGGACCGTACAGGTCTCAGAGAATGCATCATCCTTATTCAGATGTGGGCATGGGAGCGCATCCCAGCATTTCACCCTGACCTTGTTGGTCCATCGGTCGAGATGGAGGTGCTTCATGACCCTCCACATGGACGCTGGTATGATAAGTCATTTCTATTGGTTTATGATTCAACTATGAGTTATTGACTATAATTTCTCATTATTTGTCACTATCGTTGATGTATTTTACAGGTGGTGTCAGCGACGCAATTTTGACGTGGTTCCGAGATAGTATTTGGGCGTATATCGGCTATAGTTGGACTATCTCTTACCTAATCAGGTATGTATATACAATCTATCATTGTCTAACATATTTAATAATAACATCAATTTTGGTTTTTAGTTAGCTATTTTTTTGACAAAATCACATGTCATTTCAGATTTCATGGCTTCCATACTGGAGTATTATGGACCAGTTGCCAGCATACTGCACTGTTGGCCTTGAGGATTTTATGGTTGTAGTACCCCTCATTCACTTCCATATTATTGAGTGGCAGCAGCCTGATAGGGTCATGCACCAGTTTTTCCATACTCAGCTGATTCCATTACCATCGATACAGATAGACCGGCTTCATGGGATGAAGCTGACAGGGAGGCAGGATGATGACTGGTCCCAAGTACATTCCAGTTTTATCAACTGTTGGCATAGACGTGCAGAGTTACGTATTCAGGGTGTTCCTACGAATCGATTCTCTCTTTCAAAGCAGGTTGAAAATGCGCCATGGTATAGAATGAAGTCTATAATGTATCTTACCCAAGCCAACATAGAGATGAAGAGGATGGTAAGTCAATAAATTTCCATTAGTTTGTTTATTGAATTATTTTCTAATTCCATTTGAATATATTTATAGGGAAGTCACACAGAGCATCTTGTTCACATGAGTGATGAAGAGGAGGAGGGGGGCTTTAGCCGGGTAGCCGTCCATGCTACAGTGCTGGAGGTGAGGGAAACTTTTCGTGCGCTTTTCGGGAGCATCTTCGTGTGTCCGTCTCGAAGAGGGTAGGTTTCTGCCCCAGAGGCACATCCTGCAGCTGCTGCTGGTGCTGAGGAGCCACGACCACGGCGACGTAGACAACATTGTGATTCATGTGAGGCCTCACCTGTTCCACAGGCAGAGGTCGGACCTCTAGTAGTCCAGGATCATCCATTTCAGGATGTGCCTCAGGTGGCATGGAATCCGTATTTCCTGATAGTATATTCACAGTTCTCTCCATCTTGGGTTCTAGATCCTTCACAGCCTTGGATTCTAGATTCATCGTCGTCTTGGGGTATAGCTCCATCGCAGGCTTCATTCCCCACTATGATGAAGGCAGGTCCTTCTACCACCCTAGTGGGAGAAGGATCTGGATAGCAGTACAAGATGTAGTTGACAACTCCTCCCACTGACACACAGGTGGAGGATGCGACAGTCGACGTTTCAGTGCCCAAGGATCAGCCTTCTCCAGGACATCAGACTCCACTGCACACTCGACGTGGACGTCTTATTCACAGACCACCATGTGGGATGGAATCTCCTCACCACAGACATAGGCATTGATTGTACATTATTGTTTACATGTTTTATCTCTACTGAAATCAAAATACTATTATTACTTGTTGGTCGGAGTGGAATCTCAAGAGGGGGTGAATTGAGTTCCAATTTAAGCAATGTTTAAAATTTCATTCATATCAGTCTTATAGTTTATATTATATAGGACAGCAAAGTCACGTACTTGAAACATTTTTAAGTTTCAAGTAGGTGTATATGATAGGTTATAAATAATTTTTCACCAAGATTTTTTAAGAAATTATTTTTATTTTGGACTACTAGTTATATGTTTAAGTAATGTTTAAAATTTCATTCATATCAGTCTTATAGTTTATATTATATAGGTCAGCAAAGTCACGTACTTGGATAAAAGATAAATTATGTTGAAACATTAAGTTTTATTTATATATATTTATATAACCATACGAATATAATAATAAAACATTAATAATTAATAATTACTTAATTACAAATTGTATAATTAATAATTCTATTACTAATTAACTAATTAATTAGTATATAATTAATATTTATATTACTAAGTGACTAGTTAATTATTAAATAGTTAATAATTATATTACCAATTAACTAATTATATTACTATTTAACTAATTAGTTATTATATAATTAATTATTAATAATTACTAATTAAGTAACTAATTATTATACAAATAATAGTTATATAATTAATAATTATATTAATAATTAATAATTAATAATTATAATTAATAATTTATAATTAATAATTATAATTAGTAATTATAATGAATAATTAGAATTAATAATTATAATGAATAATGATAATTTATAATTATATTGCTAATTAACTAATTAACTATTATATAATTAATAATTATATTACCAATTAACTAATTAATTATCATATAATAATTTTTAATAATTAATAATTATTAAGTATAATGAATAAATATAATTTATAATTATATTACTAATTAACTAATTAACTATTATATACTGAATAATTATATTACTAATTAATTGGATAATTATTATATAATTAATTATTAATAATTACTAATTAACTAATTAATTATTATATAATTATTTTTTTAATAATATTAATTTAATAATTTATTATATGCTTAATCCATGTTTTAACTTTAAATTATATCGGTCTTATAGTTTATATTTTATAGTATTTCAACGCCACATACTTGAATCATTTTTAAGTTTCAAGTAGGTAGTTTGAAAGCTTATAAATTATTTTTCATGAACATTTTTTATGAAATTATTTTTATTTTCAACTATTTGTTATATGTTTAATCCATGTTTTAAGTTTCATTTATATCGGTCTTATAGTTTATATTTTATAGGCTTTCAAAGTCACGTGCTTGAAACATTTTTAAGTTTCATGTAGGTGTATTTGAAAACTTATAAATTATTTTCCATCAACATTTTTTATGAAATTATTTTTATTTTAAGCAATTTTTTATATTTTTAATCCATGTATTAAGTTTCATTTATATTGGTCATGTAGTTTATATTTTATAGGCTTCTAAAGTCACGTACTTGAAACTTTTTAAGTTTCTAGTGTGTGGTTTTGAAAGCTTATAAATTATTTTTTATCATCATTTTTTATGAAATTATTTTTTTTCAACTATTTTTTATATGTTTAATCCATGTTTTAAGTTTCATTTATATTGGTCTTATAATTTATATTTTATAGTCTTTCAAAGTCACGTACTTGAAACAGAATCTCACATCGGAAATGTTGAATGTTCTGCGTAGGAAATGGAGAACCATAATCCCACATCGGAAATTCAGAATGATTTCTAGAGTAAGCTCTCTTATAAAAGGGAGCCCTGTGTGAGAGCTTCTATCAGAATCCAAACTGCTGTAATGGCAGTACTGCTGGATTTTAAATAGCGGATAAATTTTACTAAATTTTTTTTGTTTATATATATATATATAAACAAAACAAAACAAAACAAATAAAAAAAAATTAAAACAAAAAAAAATAGTTTTTTTTGTTTTAGTAGAAAGGCGGCAATGGGGTTGCCGCCTATCCACTTAACCCGAAAGGCGGCATCGTCGATGCCGCCTTTCTAGCATATTTTTTAAAAAAAAAATAACCTAAACTGTTTTCCAGAAATATTTTTTAAAAAAAACTCATTTAAAAAAATCCTCCGTATTCCCTCCTTTAATAATAAGAAAAAATAAATCTTAGATTAATAAAATAATAATAATAAAAGATAAAAAATAAATTTTAGATATAATTACACATATAATTAAATATACTAATATATAGATATAATTAGAATGAAAAAAGATCAAACACATGATAATAATAAAAAAATAATAATAATAAACTAAAATAGTTGAAGAGAGAGAATTACATAAATATATATATATACTAATCTTACAAGTTAAAATAAATTAATATAATTATACATAATAATAATAATAAATAACTAATATTAATATAAAATTTAACTAAAAAATGTAAAAATACAAAAACTCTACAAAACTATAAAAAGAACCTAAAAACAATACAGGCAGATAGAAAAAATAATTAAAACTAAATTATAAAATCATAAAAATACAAGTGAAATCCATATACATCAAACTCTCAGGTCCTGGTTTGTCCCATGATTAAGACCATGATCACCTCATCCCTCTTTCATACTGGCACCAAAAGAGGTTGAAGTAACCCACTTGGTTGTTGGTGCTCTGCCTTTATCCTCTAATAAGTAAGGAAGTGAGAAACAAACCCTTCAATATCATTCCTCATACTCGACCACCAAAAATGACACCTAGTACCATGTGACAGCCTCGTAGGGCATCATTAGTTCCCTATAGTTCTATGCAAAAACAAAATTTATAAAACCCATCCAACCCTACTTAAATATGTAGTGTGTGGTAAGTCTGAGTGTCAAACCCACAAGGACAGAGTGTACATATTAAATTAATTAGAAAACAGAAATTGAAATTGTTTGATTTGATTGGAAAGAAAGAAACAATAGTAGTAATGGTTGGGTTTTGAAATCAAGATGGGGGGCATGCTAGGTTCAATTATTTCCAAGTTTGTGTGCTAGGGATTTACTTGAAAGTGTGTTTATTCAGTCTTGGTATGGGAATTAGTCGACAGGAATCCTTGGTCTTGGTATCCCGCCCTATTCCTATTATTTCACCTTTGGAATGGTCATCTACTTAGTGAAATCACAGAAATATGTGACCTAAAACCTTTTTTAAACATAACTGGCATAGATTTCATAATGGTCGTATGAAAAATAAGTCGGTTATTCGATGAAACTAAAATAGAACTCCTTAATTCACAAGAAATTGTCATGTGATTTTCAAAAATAATGATATTAGAATTGATAAAAGGTGTTTGCAACAATCCAAAACATGAATAATAAAATAGAATAATCCCTAAGCACACATCCCCCTACATATCACATCACCAGGCACTAGAGATACTACTCACTCATGTTGTGAGTGAGCATCTTGGGTACCCGAGGAAGAAAGGTGGTGAAGAACAGCTTTGAATCTTCACTCATTTGTCTATTGGTGTTGCTTGCCTTCTGATCGTCCCAGAGTGCCTTGGAAGGGTGGTCATAAGCCTCTTTTTATAGGCAAGCTCGTCCAAAACCCACACCCTACGTCGCCTGATTTTTCTATGCGCATCAACACCTACACGATGTGTGCTTTGGGTACACGACATGTACCTCAAATCCGGTTTTTCCACCATCACGTTGAATCCGCAAAAACTTAGTACGTTGGTTTGACTACTGTCACATCGTGTACCACCAGTACATGATGTGTACTTGAAGTTCACAATGTGTTTCATTTCCACAACCTATTCTTCATGGTTATGTTTCACTTGAAATGGTCACGAATTTTATTTGAATTTCATGACATGTAATGCATTTTTCATCCAATTTTCTTTCCTTTTCCACAAATTCGTTATTTCCTACCACAAAACATAAAACAACTCAATTCGTTCCAAACACGATAGGTTTAATCATTTAAATACAAAATTTAATATATTAAAACACTCGAAAATATATGCATCAAATACACGTATCACCATGATACATCTTGGTCAAACCTAGATGTACCACCCATCGTGGGGCATGTGTGTCCCTCATCCACTCCTCTCTCATTAAATTAGGGACCACCTCCCTACCATGGATGTAAAGCACCTCTTCCTCATCCTGAGACTATCTTGGGACTAGATCATCTCCCATGATTTGTTCCTTCCTATATCATAAGATAATATGAATCATGATCTTGGATAGCCTTTACCTGATCCACCAACAAAGTGGTGATGATCAAAGGAGCACATGTCACATCCCATCGACCCTGTGATACATCAATTTTTCAATTAGTGAGCAAGCTCATCAGCTTTCACTCCTTATCATACATTTGAATTCCATACTCCGTAGTTTTCCTACTGAAATAATTCTCAATGATAATCCCCTTCCCTGTGGAATATGTCATCTCAAAGTCAAAATTATAAAGGTACTCAACCTAGAACCTTTATTGTGGGTTCAAGTCCCATTAAGAGAATATGTATCACAAGATATTATGGTTTATGTAGATGAAAAATATTTCACCGAATAGATAATTACACCAACACTTAAAGTATTTAAACACAACAGATAACTCCAAACCATGGGTAGGGTAGTTCTACTCATGGGTTTATAGCTGTTGGGACCCATAAGTGATCGTTCGATCCCTGTATATTAGGATAGATCTTAGGAAAAACCATGAGTCATCACAATAGGTGGTATAAATGATATCTAGATTAGAAAGAATTAGAATCAAAGTAGTCTTCAACCACATATTCAACTATTGGAAAACATATTCTCATCGACTAGTCCACTAGAACTTTACTCCCTTCTTGGTCAACCCTATCGTGGGTGATTAAAATCAAGATAATTCTTGGATAAACCACTTGTAATATCGATCCAGCCCAAGAAAACTTTTTATCTTGAACGCATTCTTGGGTTATGCCCATGACATCACCACATTCTCCTTCCCTACCTCTAAGATCACCTACCCAAGAAAGCACACCTCTCGAATCCAAAAGTGAAACTTTAAGTACTTAGCATAAATCTGATGTGCTCAGAGAATACTCAATAAAATATCTAGGTGTTAGGAATGCAACTCTTGGATCTGTGAGTATACCAATATGTCGTAAACAAACACCACAGTGAAGAAGTCCATGCGGGGGTGAAGAATCCAGATCATGTGATCCATGAATGTCACTGGCACATTCCTCAAACTAAATGACATCGTAAGGTACTCATATATCTATTACCTACTCTTAAACACAAATTTTAGTAAATCCTATACCCTAACCCACAATTGAAGGCAATTTTATCTTGAAGAACCATCGAGCTCCCCCCAACCGATTAAAAGGTCATCTATCCTCAACAATGGATATTTTTTCTTTACTGTAACATGATTCAAACTTCATTAATCCACGCATAACCTAAGGCTACCATATTACTTATTGGAAAATAAATTTGGCACACCTCAAGAAGATTTACTCAGATTAATAAAGCCCTTTATCTCAAGGTCCTTACACTACCACAAAATTGGGTTTCCGCAGCACCACCCTTTATTAGATCTAAAAAAAGAACTGTTAAAAGTGACTCTTTATGAGCGCTTTTTTTAACACTGATAAAGTCCTCCTTTATGAGTGCTTTTTTAGCGATGTTAAAGGGGATCCCTTTATCAGAGCTTTTTTTAGTAGCGCTGATAAATGGGGGCTTTATCAGCACTTTTTCCTAGCACTGATAAAGTTTATATTTCAAAAAAAATCATGAAAAATAATATATTGTTATATAAGTATATTTATATTAATATAAATATAAGATATATTTTTAAAATATGTTTTAGATAAGTATAAATAGATTATTACATTTAATATATAATAAATTTAGTGACAATAGATTCAAAATATTTTAAAAAATATTATCAATTAATAATTTTCTAATTATAATCAATTAATAATCATTTAATAACAATTTGAAGGCACAAAAAATAAAAAATAAAAGATCTAAAATAAGTTAAAAATGTAACTCAAACTCATAACTTTTGATCTAAGTGTCTGTTTGAGCTCTACAACATATCAAATCGAAGATTGCGATGAGATCTATGCACTAATGATATAAGAGAACCTTCTTCCACATTTTTTTAGGCCTAAAACGGCCCATAAGACCTCCAAAACTGAGTTTTTAGTCGGGATACCCCGACTTTTTAACATTCAAACAGGTATAACTTCTGATCCGGATGTCCTCTAGGCCTGTAACACATATCATATCGAATATTGTTTCATTTTATTCGATTTGACTAGTTATGGAGTTGAAATGGACTTATGTATTAGAAGTTATGTTCATTTTAACATTTTATGGCTTTTTAAATACACATATATATGTATTTATTCATAAATATGTGTGTGTGTGTGTGTGTGTCTGTGTGTGTGTGTGTTGTATATATGTATGTATTTATTTATTTATTTATAAACACACATAAAAAACATATTTTATAAATATATTTAAAACTAATCTTATAAATATATATTAATATATAAATAAATATACGGATAAAAAATATAACTAAAAATATATATAAATTAATATAAAAATAAATATATATATATATATACTAATATATGAATAAATATATATGAATTAATATAAATAAATATATTTATATTAATATGAATCTATATTAATATACGAATAAATATAACTATATATATATATATATATTAATATATGAATAAATATATATGTATTAATATATCTAAATATATTTATATTAATATGAATATATATTAATATACGAATAAATATAAATATATATATATAAATAAATAAATATATCATTAAATAGAGAAAAAAACTAAATAAATTAGTGGTAAAGGTGCAGGCGTGCAAGGGGGAGGTCTCAGGTTCGAGTTCGGGTGGAAGCAGGGAGGGGCGCGGGGGCATTTGGGGGATGTGCGGGCAAGTGCAGTGTGCGGGAGAGTGGGAGGGGGTCCGCCTAGTGCTAATAAATGGGGGGCCAAGCGCTGTTAAAAGCTCCCTGTATTTATTTTAATTTTTTTTGACTTTTATCAGTGCTAAAAAAAGCACTGGTAAAAGTGATCTTTTATCACCGCTAAAAAAACGCTGATAAAGGACTTTTTTATCAGCACTTTTTTTAGCACTGATAAAAGGATCCTTTATCAGTGCTTTTCTAAGTGCTGATAAAAGGGACCCCCTCTATCTTCACCTCGATTAACATTTCTTTCCTAGCATTGTTAATACCCTTTCACAGTGCTGATAAAGGTCATATTTGCAGTAGTGTTAAGCTACACCATTGACTCTTTCAACTCCACAGGTGTCATGTGATAAGAATGAATCAATATGGGCTCTACACCCAGCACTAGATCAATCAAAAACCCTATCTCTCTTCCAAGAGGGATTTCAGGTAAATCATATGGGAATACATCCTAGAAACAGTCCACCACTAGAGGGAAAGTAGTTGGCATCATCACTTGTTCCGTTGTAAGAACAATACCCGTCACCTGCATTGTAACGGATCCCATCTGACTAAAGTTAGGCCCCACTTTACCTGCATCCATATCTCACTCCCTCATTAGAATGTACTCTTATCCCTTAAGGGAGGTAAAAGACACCTACCTTCGATAGTAATCAATGTGAGCCTGAAAGCACACCAACTAGTCTATCCTGAAGATGTTATTGAAACTCATCATATCTAGAACAAGGAAATCCCATAGATATTTGTATCCCAAACCACTACAACATAAATTGGGCATCACTAAACACAACCCAACATATTCTTAAGATGTGTATTATGACAATTGGGTCCCGGTGACAGCACAAACACCCCGCCTTAACATGGTCGTCGGGTCCTGGCCCACCAGGTACCACCAATTGCCCCGCAGAAACGTGGGGCCCACCTCAGGGTCCACCCACATGCCCGAACGGGTCATCTGACTAATGATAGTCCCCATAGGCCAACACGTGTCATTTCCAGTGTGCTTTGTCCTCACTCACACACACCCTGTGAAATTTCTCAGAAGGTCACTCATCCTGATTACTACTTCAGGTCAAGCACGCTTAACTGTAAAGTTCTAATCAGACAGGCTCCTGAAAAGGAAGGTTCACCTTGTTGGCATGAGTCATATCATTTAGTCATTTAACCCTTTATCATTTGGGGGCGTTACAATCACCCCCCCCCCCCCTTTAGATCACAACATCCTCGTTGTGGGCCCTATATCTCAACCTAGGTTGTGCATCGCACTTAAGGATGGGTACCGCCTCTGATAAAAAATGTGACAATTGGGTCCTGGTGACAGCACAGACACCCCGCCTTAACATGGCTGTCAGGTCCTGGCCCACCAGGTAAAAGACACCTACCTTCGATAGTAATCAATGTGAGCCTGAAAGCACACCAACTAGTTTATCCTGAATATGTTGTTGAAACTCATCATATCTAGAACAAGGAAATCCCATAGATATTTATATCCCAAACCACTACAACATAAATTGGGCATCACTAAACACAACCCAACATATTCTTAAGATGTGTATTATGACAACTGGGTCCCGGTGACAGCACAGACACCCCGCCTTAACATGGTCGTCAGGTCCTCGCCCACCAGGTACCACCAGTTGCCCGCAGACACGTGGGGCCCACCCCAGGGTCCACCCACATGCCCGAAAGGGTCATCTGACTAATGATAGTCCTCATAGGCCAACACATGTCATTTTCAATGTGCTTTGTCCTCACTCACACACACCCTATGAAATTTCCCAGAAGGTCACTCATCCTGATTACTACTTCAGGTTAAGCACGCTTAACTGTAAAGTTCTAATCAGACAGGCTCCCGAAAAGGAAGGTGCACCTTGTTGGCATGAGTCATATAATTTAGTCATTTAACCCTTTATCATTTGGGGGCATTACAATCACCCCCCCCCCCCCCTTTAGAGCACAACATCCTCGTTGTGGGCCCTATATCTCAACTCAGGTTGTGCATCGCACTTAAGGATGGGTACCGCCTCTGATACCAAATGTGACAATTGGGTCCTGGTGGCAGCACAGACACCCCACCTTAACATGGCTGTCAGGTCCTGGCCCACCAGGTACCACCAGTTGCCCCGCAGACACGCGGGGCCCACCCCAGGGTCCACCCACATGCCCGAACGGGTCATCTGACTAATGATTGTCCCCACAGGTCAACACATGTCCTTTTCAGTGTGCTTTTTTCCTCACTCACACACACCCTGTGAAATTTCCCAGAAGGTCACCCATCCTGATTACTACTCCAGGCCAAACACGCTTAACTGTGGAGTTCTAATCAAACAGGCTCCTGAAAAGGAAGGTGCACTTTGTTGGCATGAGTCATATCATTTAGTCATTTAACCCTTTATCATTTGGGGGCGTTACATATATCAAGAGATAACATCTCAATATAGAACTCAATGGAAAACCCTAAACTAGACACAACCTAGGAAGAAATAAAAGAATGAGATTCCCATGTATCGAACAAAGCGATTGAAAGCATCTAGGAAACCGAAAATGCACCTCTGATGGTATAAGGACCCTTTGATCCATCATTCAGAACCTGGTCTAAGGCGTATACCCTGCTTACATTAGACCTATAATATTAACCCTGTGATCCTTGGTTCACCTAAGGAACTGACCCATGTGGCGCCTGTAGCCGTTCCACCCCCTCAGACCTGGGCCAAATCTATAGCCTGATCTCTAAAATGAGGCTCGAATATGTGTATGGTGTCCACCTAACCAAGTCCTCAAAGCCTACATCTACCAAGAACCTATTTCTAAACCCAAATAATACATTCTCATATAAAAAACATTACATCTATCCCATCCTTCCACATGCATGACACTCCTTTGGCGGGCTCATACAAGATCGGTGATAATGGTTTGGTTTCCCACACTAATAGCACATAAGGAGAGTTACTACCATGGGAGGGAGCGATTAACCCCTGCCTTACATAGACTTTATCTCACCACCCTAATTCATTTCATTATACCTTATTTTCTTACTAATGGAAAAGTCATTGATAGCTCTGTTGGTAAGGCCACCACCTGACCCACTGAAGACGAGAAGAAAGCCCACTATATTATCCTATTTCATTCCCTTATTAATGTTCAGGGCCTTGTGAATCATGTTTGAGTAAGAAGTTAGGTTAAACATCCTAAATTGGTGCCTCACCTTTATTCTAAGACCAATCTCAAATCTATGGGCCTTGTTATTTGCTAGCAACATTGCAAAACGCAACAACATGGTGAACCGAGTAGCATAGTCTATCACTGAAATCATACCCTGTTATAGCTCCATGAAATTATGTACTCAATATAGACTTAGAGACTCAGGGAAGAACTCCTTGAAGAAGAGTTCCTTGAAGGCCTCTCGTGATGGGCCTTTATGTCTCCTGACCTATACCATGACACCCCACCATCGCATAGTAATTCCTTGAAGCATATAGGTTTCTAGCATCACCCGACGATCATTGAGTGTCTTAACCAGATTAAAGACACCCTCAATCACCTCAATACAATCCTCAACATCTTGAGGAAAAATCATACCCTATAGAGTAGGTGGGTGTTGTAGGTGAAAATCCTAGGCGAAGTCTACCACGGTAGGTCCACCCCGATGTACACCTCCATCGCCCATCGATACTGAGCGAAACACCCCTGGTTGAAGCAGATCTACTACCTAAACTACTATGATAGCCTCAAGATCATGATTACCCCCACCCCCATGAAAATATGTTGATATAACATGATCATTCCCTACCTCAGGAATAGCCTCAACTTGATCCACATGTGGCACCACGGGACGTCGTCGAGGTGACATTTTCTGAAATTCAAAAACAGAGACTCAAAAACACCTTTAATAACTTAAATATTTTACAAAATTTAAGAAATTAATAGGCACATGAGTACAAAACAACCCTATAATACACACCCTATGGACTTATCCAAATCCAATAGGCATAAACACCCTCTACTCACCCAAGGATCAAGCCCATACCACTTGTTCTTGCATGTTCGTTAAAGTTAGATAAAAATGGAATTATAAACACGGTTGGGCTAAATTAATTTGATGTCACCAATAATGTATTTTTTAAAACACCAAATATATTATTTTTTTCATTTTATTAATTTAAATCTATATCAACCATAGGAAATAAAGTGCGTGACATTTGAACCTAAGTGCCTATCCATGATGCATGAACTCAACCACTCTCACCAACTGAGGTCATAGAAAATTCCTATATACCATAACTGCATAACAACACTTAAAGAACAACATGAAGTTGTAACTGCATAACCAATAAAAGTAATCACACCACCATGATAAATTGGATGTACGCTATATAGGTGTTTTCCAGACATAAGCATAACTTCCCACCCAAGTCCCGACCATCCTATCTTTGCTCTACCAAGCCCTGTATAATTAATAAAAGAAAAAGGGGCTTTGATACCATTTTGTAATGCCCCAACACAATTCACCGAGACCGAGTCAGTTTGTCACATGACCTAATGCACACCTCCTCATATGTAAGAGATTGTTGATTATAAATGAGATCCTAAGGCATGAATTGGGGACATTATTCCCTCAATATCAAGTAACCATAAATTATAAACACATCGAAAGAAGTAATAAATAAATAAATAACCACCAAAAGAACATAACAGAAGAACATAGTATAAGCCAATGGATAATAAAATCACATGCAATATCGAAATGAAATATATCTGGTCATATATCTAAGTCAAAAAAATCCCCACATATTATGAATTAATACATGCGATAAACATAAGAATATCAGAGGCACATCAACAAAAGGATCTCAGAGTATGCCCTGACATTGCCTCAAATCCCTAAACAACTCCATATGCTCCTCAACCCAGCATGAGTCCCTTTCCATTGGATATATCCCTAACAAAAAAATTTAAACACGCACCGGGATACAAGCGCGGGGTGTGAGTAATAAACCCAATACCACCAATGTGACTTTATCATAAGTGAAGTAGATATATGAAGTTGTATACATTAATGGTAATAAATATATAACAACCACATGCTCTCAATCAGGTCATTTTGTGTTAATCAGTCCTCTATGAACCCCAACCATGCTTGTTTCAACTCAATGCTAGAAGGAAGAGTCATTTAGAGTCATAGATACATCTATAACATGACTGATACCTTCCTAGTCAAGGTACGACAAAACATTAAGCACCAAGTTATATATCATATCAAGTATTAGACCACAACCCTCACACTCAGGGGAGGACACTCACCAAAACCCATACCAAGTTCTCAACCACACCTTCTCACTCAAGGTTGGTCACACATCGTATTTCACATCAGTCTCTGGACACATCCTTTTCACTTGAGGGAGTCCACACATCATCATATTAGAAAACTACTAGAAAAAAAGGCTATACTGATAGTTTGGAACTGTTATTACATGCCCTAAAACTATTAGTTTAGTCTATACCAATAATTATCCATTGGGTTAAATGTTGTCAGGATAGACCTATACCAACATTTTGGTCAAACTGTTGGTATAGGTGGGATATTCCAATAATTGCCTGACTATTGGTATAGGTAATTTCAAAGGAAAGGCTTATACCAATGATTTGTTCAAAACTTTGGTATAAGTATTCTATTGAAAAAAATCAGTGTCATGTTTTGATCTTCGGACATCACCATTATTTTCTAAATACATTACCATTATACTATAGGCACTTTTGTGTTCTTACACACACACATGTATAAAAAAATTATGAATTTTGAAGTGCTTATTATTATTATTATTACACATAAATAATGGTGTCACCTATACCAATGGTTTGGTCAAACCATTGGTATAGGTGGACAGAAACCATACCTATACTGATGGTTTGTTCAAACCATTAGTGTAAGTTAGATTTATAATAGCAGATCCCAACCTTCTCACTCAAGTTTGGCCCCAGCACCCATGATCACATGCCATCATCTAACAACCCACCATCCTCTCACTCAGGTCATCATCGCAACTATCCACTCGACATGTCACATAGTACACAACATGAACATTTAATAAAGCATCACACATTACCAAAATTATCCCAAAAACACATTCCAACCCTTGTCATATACTCCCATCAACCAAGTCTATACACCCAAAACCATTTCAAGTGAAGGGATTCATCACCAAAACCCAGATACAAATGTGTTAAGTCACACAATCCTTAATTGAGCCCAAACAGCTTGCTTTGGGCCTAATTTCCCCCAAGAAGACAACTCTACCTATAGTCAGAGAACAAAGCTAGTTTTCCCTATTTCTATTCCATTTCACCCAAAAATACCCTCTAAGTGGTCATACACATCAATACAGACCCACCTGGTCACTTTGATACCAAAAATATAACTTTATCGGGCTTACTCATGCACCCATATGCAAGTCATATATACATCCACATATAAAAGTTGTAACATGGTGATAAGGGTAGTAAAACTATTGAGGTGACTCATAAGATCATATAGAGTTTATGAGCTAACTCGAACAACCAATTCAACTTGTTTCCAAACTCGTTTTTAGACAGACTCATTGGCAAACTTGTAAACTTTGTAGTAAGTTCATATAAAACTCATAAACTCGTGGTAAACTCATACAGACTCACCATCAACTATTTTTTTATTTAAAAAAACAAAAACAAAATAGAAAGTATAAGATACACACCTAAAGGATGAACAAGTCAAATTAGACTCTTATGAGTCTACGAGTCAAGCCTGCAGGTGTCAAATGAGTCCAAGTTGACTCTCGAATTTGACAACCTTGATGGTAAAGACTTCCTACCTCAAGCTTAACGGAGAACACTTTCCAATATGTACTCTCTGTTTTACACCCAGTCTATTGAAACCCTAAAATCAGCCTTAAACCCTCATAATTATGGATTTGAGATGGAAGACAAGGAAACAGTGAAAGAAGAAGGCATTCAGGGCATAAATGGGCTTAGATTTACCAAGGGAGAACCCCCACAATGAATGACACTTCAAACGAATAAGAGGAGAGAGTTGAAGAGCTTGATAAGCCATGGGGAAGCTCAAAAATCATCCAAGATCATGTGTGGGGTGATGGAGAAAGAGATAAGGGGTTAGAGGGGTTTGTGAGGGAATTTTCAATTTTGCCCTTTTTAAAAAACAACCCAACGGTTTGGCCATAGTATGACCATCATGGTCACATCGTGATATATCCATGCTTGGGCCACATTGTAGCGTGGCCCCTCTGGATCACAGCGTAAGCACCCCCAGGCAGAAGGCTCGATCCCTGGGAGGTCACCTTCACTACATGACCATAATGATCATGTCGTGATAACTCACCCTATAGACGTCTCACAATGCAACACCCATCTGCCACACCATGAGCCTTCTAGTTCTGGTCCATCATGTCATAGGACCCTCTGTCGCACTATGAACTCCTCACTACCACAAAACATGGCAAGAGAAGCACCTCGTTTTGTCAGTGCTAAATAGAAAGCGCTAATAGGGGGGCCTTTATTAGCGCTAGCTAAAAGTGTTGATAAAGATGTACCCTTTATCAGTGCTTTTCTTAGCGTTGATAAAAGTCTTTAATAATAATTTATATAAAATTATTATATTTATATTCAAAAATAATGTTTATTTGTATACATTAAATAAAAAACGCATGTTTATAATTAATATATATTTTTTAATAATTCAAATATATATATATATATTTAAAAAGTATTTCTAAGATTATAATTATATATATATATATATATATTTAAATAATTACAAGATGATAATAAATTTCACTAAATAATAAATATATTTATTAGATTTATTAGATTTGTTATATTTAATATATTTACTATATTTATTTTATTTATAATTAATATATATATAAATACTTTTTAAATATATATATTTATATTATAATTATTAAATATATATGTGTTTCCAATGAATTTTTTCAATAAATATATTGATCATGCATGCATATATGTTATGTATCATTATGAATGTTCATTTATACATTACACCCTTCTTATTATTCATGTTGTCCATTAATGACTCGTTTTTTATTATGTATATTTTACTAGGCATGCGATTAATTCATGTTGCCCATATATACTATTATGTTCTCAAAAATACTTATAAAATTACATTAAATATATTTAAATAATAAATATATTTATTATATTTATAATTATTAAATTTTAATGATATATAAATGATTTGTAAATATATTTATTTGTAATTATAATTATAACTATATATATATATATATATATTCAAATAATTAAAAAAATTACAATAAATACATATATTATAATTCTATATATATATATATATATATATATTTATTTATTTATAACTATGTATAAATATTTATAAATATATTTATTTATAGTTATAATTGTATTTATAAATAAATATTTATATATATAAATAATTATAAAATTATAATAAATATATTTATTATTCTACTTATATAGTTATAAATATATAATTAAATAAATATATTTATAAATATATACAAATATTTATAAATAAATACAAATATTTATAATTATAATTCACAATAAATATAGATATATTTAAATAATTAAAGAAATATAAAAATATATTAATTATATATATTTATATAAAAATAATTATAAATAAATAAAAATAATTATAAATATAATTCTAGATAAAAGAAAATATATTTAAATAATTAAAAAATATAATCAATATATTAATTATATATATTTATAAAATTATAAATATATTTGTTATAATTTTATAATTATTTAAATATATATATATAATTACAACTATAAATAAATATTTATTTATTATAATTTTTAATTACAAATAAATAAATAAATATTTATTAGTTATAAATATAAATAAATATATATTCATTTAAATAATTATTAATTTATAAAAATATATTTATTATTTTCATATATAATTTTATATATAATTAAATAAATATATTTATAAATATATAGAAATATTGATAAATAAATACAAATATTTATATTTATAGTTATAAATAAATACAGATATATTTAAATAATTATAAAATTATAATAAATATATTAATAAAAATATAAATATTAGAAATATAAATTTGTTATAATCTTATAATTATTTAAAATATATATATATATATTCATATAAATAATTATAAAATTACAATAACTATAGTTATATATATCTATAATATTATAAATAAATATAATAAATATATTTATTATATATATTTCTAAGATTATAAATATAATAAGTATATTTCTTATAATTTTATAAATATTTAAATTATAATTTTATAAATATAAATATATTTATTTATTTATAGTTATAATTATAAATATATATATATATATATATTTATCATATATATAATTTTATAAATATATATAATAATATAAATAAATTATTATCGTTACACCTTTATCAATGCTTTTTTAGCGCTAATAAAGGTATGTTTTATCAGCGCTTTCTATTTTAGCACTGATAAAACATATCTTTATCAGCGCTTTTCATCTAGCATTAATAAAAGGTTCATCGGATTTTATAAAGAAACTCTAAATTTCTCCTCCTTCCTCGCACCCCTCAAGCTCTCATGGAATCTGATCGTCATTGCCTCCTCCTCCTCCTCCTCCTCCTCTCTCACTGACTCCTCTGTTGCGAACCCACCTTCCCCGCGCGCCTCTCCTCTATCATGCGACTCTCCTCCAGCGCGCCACTCTCCTTCATCGCGCAACTCTTCTCTGCCAGAGGACTCCTCCATTGTGTGCCTCTCCTTCGTTGTTGACTCCTCCGCCTTCGCGATTCCCTCCACTGCGAACTCATCTTCCCCACACACCTCTCCTTCGTTGTTTGCCTCTCCACCGCTAGAGGACTCCTCTGTCACGCGCCTCTCCTCCGTCGGAGGACTCCTCCGCCACGTGCCTCTCTTCCGCCACGAACGTGCCTCTGTCATGCGCTGAATCACACCTCTATGGTGAGTTTTCTCCTCTTTCTCATTCACTTCATATGTTATTATAGTTTGATATTAATGGTGATTTGTGAATTGTACGAGCTAAACGCCCCACTGAAAATTGTGGTCGTTGGTGGTCTTTGTTTGCGCGCTATTTAAAAAAAATATTTAGGATATGTGTGTTAAAATGGATTTTTGGATTTAATGATGTTTTGTGATGGCATTACCATTTTTTCTGAATTATATATATTTTACTATTGGGAGTATTATATTTGGTAATCCTAATAGAACCTATGTGATGGTTTAGTTTTTCTTCATAACAGCTTTTCTAAATAGGATTTTTCAGAATTTCTTGATGAAACTTATTAATTTGGTTTAAAGATTGGTGTTTTAATAAAATCCATGGAATGGGTCGCCCAAATATGCAATGGTTTTATAGAAATTTAAATTAATTAGTTGCACTGAAATTATAAAGTTCTAGATTTGTTTCATTCGTACATAAAAATTTGATGTTCTTTATCTTTTGTAATAGATTGTAAAAATGTGGAATTTTATACACATGTAGATGTGAAATTAGTTTTGGAAAGTCATATTTTTAGAGAATTTGGAAGCTTATGTGGAGTCCTTAGGCATACTAGTTCATTATTGATTTTAAAATATGAAATTTTTGATAGATATAGTATTGAAATTGATTCAAAGGTATTGAGATTGTGATTACTATGTTGCTGTTTGTGACATTATCTTCTTGAGAGAGTGATGAGAGTTAAGCAAGTTTGGTTCACATGTGTAGTGAACCATTTTGGATCTCAAAAGGTTTACTAAGTAATGTTGGGTGTGATTAAATGAAATTAAGAAATTATGGTTTGGGTATAATCAATTTTTATTCATGTTTAATGTGTCTATGGAAAGGGATTTTATGTTAATATTGCATTGTTGTTTTTGGTGTTGTTGATGGGATAATAGTGTGGTTAGGCGTTCTTAAGGATTTTAGAAAAGATTCATATTCATAATATTCTTTTAAATGTTTTGGTAGTATATTGTAAAATAGTTGGATTATATGTGGCGTATCTATGATCAATGGACTTTACTTCATTTTTAAGTTTTTAGTATGAATACTCATTGTGATGTGAATAGTGGTCATCGGGTCTCTGGGATTCATTTGAGGCATGAACTAGGTTTTTTTGGAATTTTCTGGTAAAGGGGTATTGTTTTTTATTTGGAAAATGGTTGGATGGTCAACTAGATGGGTGTTTGATCACTTTTGATAAGTGTATAACTTAGGGCATAGGGAATTTAGGTGTTAATTGCAAGACCCGAGACTCTACTATAATAAGAAAGCACTCCATTACTATAACTATTTCACAACGTATGTTCTATATGGTATTAAATAGGTACCTCTATATTCCATCGTTCATTTTGAGGTCTTTTTTATATAATTTTTTATTTGATTGAACCCTCAGAAGTCTATGTCATATTTTTTTATATAAATGTCTAAGTTGGGGATACCATTTTTGAGTTGTTTTACATGCTTTTATATTATAAATATGCCACATAGTTTCATTTGTTATTAATCATTGGATGAAATTGAAACAATAAGTTTTCCAATTGTGTCAACCCACCATGATGAATAATTGTAAGATAGAAAATGCATCTTAGATTAAACATTCTATGTTTTTTATATTATATATAATGTAAATCTTCTTGAATCATATTATTGTTCTATAAAGGAAATCATCGCTTTACACTTAAACCTGAAAAAATTATATGTTAACAAAACCAATTTAACCTTTAATTAAGAGGATGATTTGGTGGTGATGTAATGGATGGGTTTACTAAGTGGGAATTAGTAAGATGAAATTAAAATCATGATTGTTACAAAATAACTTAAGACATAATTTATATTAAGAAAATTATTTTTCCTAAAGATTCAATGGTGTAAATAATTTTTATATAAAACACATTGTGTTTAAATGGTTCATTTTAATATGCATACTTAGGTGGATTTTAATATTCATTAAAATCAATCATTTAAATATAAATATTATTATGAAAACACTACTCTCTCTTTATAATTATTATTTCATAAATATAAAATCGTAAATTTTTAATGAATTGGAATGTGTGGGGATTAGTTTCAATTCATTGGGCTTGTAGGGGTCTTCTATCACCAGAAGATAATTATATAAAAATACACCTTTGTGGGTAGGCATGTGGATGCATTGGACTTGAGAAGTGGAGTGTTGGGAGCACTCTCGATCTAGTAGTTGGGTTCATGCTTATAGATTTTCTTAGGTGTATTTATAAAGGAAGGAACCAATAATACTTAATGTGAGAGACATATAAATTATTCTTGGGATATGCAACCAATTTATTTGGTGTGAGTCAATGATCATTGAGATAATGCAGTGTTTGTAGTAAACTGGAACACAAGTGTTTCATGGCTGTGAGTGTGGTCACTGACTATGGAACATATCCATTGGGACTCTGGTGTTGTGGTGAAGGATAATTGATATAATTGGCTAATGGAAGAATGGATAATGGATATCCAATGGTGGGGAGCACAATATCAAATGCTTATGGAAATTATTATTATTACACCAACCTTTAGAATAATGTGATGGAATCATACAACACTGATTGATTTGTGATGAATTGAGGTGTTTTCTATGTATCTTTTATAAAGTGTCTCTCTTGGGATCTATGTCTTTGTGAAAATGCCTAAGTCGATGAAACTGGATGAACAACTGATACTTACTATAAGAAAGTGGGACAACATGCATAAGAAACATGTGATAGAGGTATTTTTGGAATACTCATTGAGAATAAAAAGCATTGCACAAGAATCTTTGGAACATGAAATGAGAATTTTATTATGGTGATTTTGTTAGGGGTTCACTTTTATTACCAGAGGGTCAACTAGGATTCTTCCTGATTGGAAGCGCTAAGAAGGCCTTAACCAAGAATGCGGTATGGTTTCTTTTCTTAGATGTTCATGAGATATCCTTCTATGATCTTAATGAGAGATTGATGAAAACACCAATCTTGACCATAAATGATATGGGTAATGAGTATGACATATATTATGATGTATTAGGAGTTAGTATTTGAATAGTTCTAGTCCATGATGGTCATGTGGTTGCTTATGGGTCTAGATAGTTAAGAACACATAAGAGAAACTTTTCAAATTTGTTCCTATATTTGGAAATAGTGGTTCTTTCCATGAGGTGTTATTGGAATACACTAAAAAAAGTGTTTGAAATGTATTTAATCACAAAGTGAAATGAACCATTGATAGTGGAGAAGGAATGAGTACCTATAGTCCTTTAACTTTGACTTAATGTATACCCTCAAGAAGGGGAACATTTTTTCTAATGTACCATATTGGAAGGATCAAGATTAGGTAGTACATGATTCAAGCATCAATTGGAAGATAGTTACCCACTTTGAAGATATATGAATTTATGTTCAAAAGTATCATTGTCAAGTGACACTTATGTTTTTATCTATCACTTATTCACTCCTCAGCAGTATTACGGGAGTAAACTATATGATTCATACTATTTATTCATGAGAGACATGATAAAACTTTTATAGATTTATATTTTATAAAATTTTGGTTGTTTTTTATTCATGAATCCTTTATAAAGTTCCTCTATTAGGATTTATGTCTTTGTGAAAATGCCTAAGTGGCTCTTTTAAAATGATTCAAGTGTTTTGCAATGTTTCTTAAAAAATTATATGTGTTCAACATACCTTTTTTTGTTGTTAAATACTTTTAAAATGATTTAAACACTTGGCATGGACATAGGTTGCATGCCAAGTGTTTGTCAACTCATTTGATTGGATTTCAGAAAGGGATGTGAATGTTTTAAAAGCATATGTAATGTTGGTTCCATTTTAACAAGGTGTGTGTGAAGTTTTAAATGAAAATTTGTAAAATATAAAGGGTTTTCATTCATTTTAAATGATTAATATTGTTGGGTCATAAAGTTTCCTTGACTGATTTAAAAAATGAATTTGGGTTTTAAGAAAGAGTGTTTCAAACTGATTGGTTTATTTTAAAAATGGCGTGTTATTTTAAAGAGGAATTTGTGTAAATGGTTGGTTTTTTTTAATGAGATTTCAATTGTGATTTGATAAATAGTTTTCAAAGGAGACTTAAAGTCTATGTATTTTTTTAGACTTGGTTAATTTTTATATCAATATTTTGTGTATTTATTTTGTTAAATAATAATATCACCGAATCGAATAGGATAGATATGAATAAATAATGGATTGATGTCAATCATTTGATAAAAGAGTATGAAGATGGAGTGAAAGAGTTCATCAAGTTTGCAAAAGATCATGCATATGACCCTTCTCAAATCCTTTATTTGTTTTTACGCTATTGTTATTCAAGACAAGTTAGTCTAGAGGAGTTGGAAGAACACTTGATCTATCACAGAATAGATCGAAGTTATAAATGTTTGAATAAACATGGGGAAAAAGAGAGTGTAGCTATTGGGTGGGATAACATTACGTTTTATGGATCATCTGATATAATTACAAGTATGGATAATAAAGAAGACTGTATATATGACATGATTATATATGTGAATAACGATGAAGACCGCATTGAGGAAATGACAAGGATAGTTGAAAATGAACTTCGTGATTGCCCAAAATTGTTTGAGTAGTTAAAAAGTTGTGCAAATACATCATTGTATGGTGTTTTTACTAAATATACAACATTTTCAGTCGTACTGAGGCTGTATAATTTGAAAGTAGACAGTGGATGGAGTAACGCCGGTTTTATGGAATTACTTTCTCTCTTTAATGACATGTTCTCAGAAGATAATGAGCTCCCGCACTGAACATACGACACGAAACTAATCTTATGCTTGATGGGTATGATCTCTGAAAGAATACACGCCTACCTGAATGACTGTATACTGTTTCACAAGGACCAAAAATCACTTAGAGAATGTACAAAGTGTGGTGTTTCTCATTACAATAAATATTAATCTAGTCTTATGAAAGTTATATGGTATTTTCCGATCATTCCAAGGTTTAGGAACCTATATGGAAGTGAGGAGGCTGCAGGGAAATTAATGTGATACGCAGATAGAAGAAATAAAGATGGGAAACTACATCACCTGGAAGACTCTTCTCAGTGGAAGAAAATTGATCATGAGTATCCTGACTTTGGAAATGAGCCGAGAAACCTTCGTCTTGCATTATCTACAGATGGAGTGAATTTTTTTGGTGTTCAAAGCATAACTCACAATACATGGATGATTATGTTGGTAAATTATAACTTACCATTGTGGTTATGTATGAAATGAAAACACGTCATGTTATCTATGCTTATATTAGGACCAAAACAACCGGGTAATGATATTGATGTTTATTTGGATCAATTGATCAAGAATTTGAAATTATTATGGGATTCAGGTGTTAAATTGTATGATTCTTACATAAATAAAGATTTCATGTTGAGAGTCATGTTGTATGAAATGATAAATGACTTTTCTACTTATGAAAATTTTTCAGGATATAGCATTAAAGGAACTCATGGGTGTCCTGTCTGCGAACAAGGTACATAGTCAATTAAGTTGAAACATTCATCGAAAACCATGTTTCTAGGATATCTCAGATTTCTAACTCAATGACATAAGTACTAATCTTGGACAACATCATTCAATGGAAGTTCAGAAGAACATACAACACCATCTCCACTAATAGGTGATCAACTGTTTGAGAAAGTAAAATATGTAGACACTGCTTTTGGTAAACTGTTTTAAAAAAACTTATAAAAACCAATTCTAAGAAGAGATCAATTTTTTTTTGAATTATCATACTAGAATTGTCTATACGTCAGACACTTTCTTGATGTTATTCATGTTGAAAAATATATATGTGATAGTTTCATCAACACGTTTCTAAATGCACTCGACAAAATAAAGGATGAAATTAAGGCTAGGTTAGACATGGTTGGCATGGGAATACGAGAAAAGTTGGCACCAGTGAAGGATAAAAAATGAACTTTTCTTCATTTGGTTTCTTACACTATTTCTAGGTAGGGGAGATATCAATTTTGTAACTTCTTGAATAACTTAAAGGTTTCATAGGGGTATTCATCGAATATCAAGAACATCGTGTAAATGATCGATTTAAAGTTAAAGGGTCTGAAATCACATGAATGTCATGTTTTGATGCAAGATCTAATGCCTATAGCTTTATGTTTCATTTTTTCTAAGAATTTTCATCATACATTAACCAAACTCTATTTCTTCTTCAAAGCTATATGCAGTAAAGTTATAGGCCTGGTGAAATTGATGAGTGTGGAAAGAGAAATTTTCATCATATTATGTGAATTGGAAATTTACTTCCCGCCAACATTCTTTGATATGATGGTTCTTTTGATGGTTCACTTGGTGAGAGAGATTAGACTATGTAGTCTTGTACACTATAGATGGTTGTACCCCATTGAACGGTATATGAAGAGTTTTAAAGGGTATGTCAAAAATCAAAGTCGGTTAGAGGGTTGTATTGTGAAGAAATATATTATTGAGGAAGCCATTAAATTCTGTATAGAGTACTCGTCTGGTGTGGAAAGCATTGGTCTACCGAAATATCATCATATTGGGCAGCTCGCGGGTAAAGGAATTTCTAGAAAAGATATTTTCATAATGAATATTATAGATCGGGAGTAGGCTCACCTTTATGTTTTGCATAACAGTTTGGAGGTTTCCCCATATGTCGAAACACACAAAGAAATTATTAGGCATTTGAATCCATCAAAGGCTGAAATATGGATATCAAATACACACAATCAACAGTTTATAGGATGGTTTTGGGACCATATTTTAAAGGAGTCAGATGAAAATCAGGATTCAATTTCAGAACGACTTCGATGGCTAGCCGGAGGACCATGTTTGTATGTATTATCTTACAAAGGTTATGTAATTAATGGTTATATGTTCTATACAAATGAGCATGATGTAGATAGTACCATGCAAAATAGTGGAGTTACACTCATGCCTGAAGCGATGCATGTTTCTGGTACTAAGGAAAGAAACCCAATTTACGCAAATATGTCTTACTTTGACATCATCAAAAAAATATGGGAGTTGGATTATATAAAATTCCAAGTTCCTATTTTTTAATGCAGGTGGGTTGATAATAGGAGTGTCATTAAAATAGATGAATTGAGATTTGTGAAAGTTGATTTCAGTAAGGAAGGGTACAAAGATGAACCGTTTATAATGGCATCACAATTAGTACAAGTATTTTATGTTACAGATCCTGCAAACTGAAAGTGGTCAATTGTTCTATTATCGACCAAAACCATTGAAGGGTCAGATGAAAATTCAACTGAGGATGACCCTTTCATTGGGACGTCACAATAATTTCACAGTAGTTTCAATGTAGATGGCGTTTTATATGTCAGAGGAGACCATAATGAAGGGATTTTGATCATTGATAGAGGGTTCAAATCCCTTCAGCCTTTAAAAAAATAAAAAGAGAGTTCAATAATCATGTTACATTTTCTTCATAATATATATCATGTTATCTCATGTTATTGCTTGTTTGTTGTTGCATTTATGTACTCTAAATTAAATGTTAAACCACTTCTTCAAATAATGAATTTTGTACGTGTTGGTACTCTCAATCTTGAGGAACAATAAGTCTCTCAACCTACAATTGCTCGTAGTGAAGAGGAGAGACCTTTTGCACGTGTTGGTACTCTCCTTCCCGAGGAACAACAGGTCTCTCAACCTATTACTGCTTGTAGTGCAGAGGTACAACAACCATATACACGTGTCGATATCACCTCTCCAGAGGAACATATTGACGATATTGATTCTGGAGAAATGGTAGGCGACGAAGGACTGATGTCGCAGAAAAAAAAAAGAAGCATCGTAGTTTGACAGTGTTAGAAAAAATATTTAAGGAAAAGGCCAAAGGCATAAAATACGAGGTCAGATGGAATGCACATGGTCAACATGTTAACCCCACATATTCAACAGTTATATTGGAATTGTCACTCAGCAACACATGCCGATTGACGTAGATTTGTGGCACCATGTTGTGATTGGGCTTAAGGTACTAATATGGGAAGAGATTATGGTAACATTATGATATCATTTATTTACTTTACTAAAAAATAATAAATAAAACATTGACTTGATCTTCATAATCTATTGCAGAGTGCATTTATAGTAGATAACTTCCACAAGAAGCATGTATTAATGCTTTCTGGAAGGATTCACAGAGGATTTCGCACAATCCTAACAATACATCATCTTAAAGATGTTGAAGGGAAAATAAACCTGCACCCACTGCTTATCTTTGCACACCTGATAACCTAAGAAATGTGGGGTGCATTTACTGTCCATCATGCAGATGTGTCTTTTCAGGTACATTGTGGCCACTAATACATTGTTTAATGATACATGTATTCATCACTTTGATTAATAATTTTTTATTTATGAAACAACAAATGAGTGCTGAAAATAAAGAACAAGCAGAAAAACCAGCGTACCCCTACTATAAAGCAAGGATGGGGTACACTTCACTTGAAAAAAATTGGTACGTATTTTAAATCTACCGTAATACTTTTACGTGACATTAAATAGCACCATCATCATGTTCCTCTATTTATTGCAGATTGATGACTCGAAATCCAAAGCCACTTCCATCCCACGTCGTGTGTTATGAAAGGAGGCACGTGTAAATAAAGTTGAGATACTGATAGATGAGAACACGAAAAAAGTGTGGGAATCATGTGTAAGTATTACATAATAAAAATTAGTTTTTCTTTACATCACTATTACGTAACAATGATCACTTCTTTTCCTATATTTTCTATCCTATATAGTCACAGGAATCAACAACATCTGTTCCAGATAAACACAAACTATCAGTGGCCTTGAAGTGGTCAGAACAGTATGGTTGCATCAGAGGTGCGAGTTTTGGGGAGACACCTTGAACATATTTTGAGAAAAAAAATAAGAGGACGATCAAAGAGAATTAATAAAACATATGAGAGAAAAAATAGCTACCCTTGAAGGACAATTCTGATGGCATAGGGAGATGATGAAAATTTTAACGAAGGATGGGAAAAGAGAAGAATAAACTCAAGAACAGCCATCGCGTGAAGATCCCACCCCACCCCCACCAGCTATGGAGCTAGCCATTCCCCTTAGAGAGATATCTTAGTAGAGGTAATCAATGTTATAATAAATGTTTCTATGAAATTTGAATCAAACAAACACTGATACCTTTCCTGTATTTCTATTCTACAGGGTGATAATGAGTGTGATTTATATCTAGCAACACTCACCTAGCGCCTTGTGGCGGGGGATATGGTGTTTAGTATTCAAAAGGAAACACTACACAATAAAACACTTCTAACAAATCATGTGCGAGTGTCGAACAACGTAGCCCATGAGCTAAGCGCAGAGCTACCTGTGCCAATTCAAGAGGATGATATTAATACGGTTGAAAAAGATATTGGGATATTCATCACATGGTCGTCACATCTTGTAAAAAAAGCATATTGAAAAGGAGGTATTCATTTCCAATTTACTTTTCAAGTTAAACCTTCAACAATTAATGAAAAAGGTCTGAACCGATGAATGTTATTACAGATAGACAATGAGAAGGGAATGAAATGAAAGACCATCTCAAAACTATCTAAAGGATCAACCGAGCAATCAAAAAGATCTACCGAAATCACAATTACCCCACCCGTTCTATATCCACATTTACTATCATTCAAGGCTCATGTGGATACAAAATTAAAAGATGTTGGCAACCACATAGTTGAATTTGAAGAAAATATGTACGAAGAGATAGATCAAGACTTCATTGGTCTTGAGAGTGCAACTGAAATCCTCGACTATGACTGGCTAGGTGGCTGAGTTGTAAATGTATACATGAGGTATGTTCTCATGATTTCATTTTCTAAAAGTTGATATATTGTGTTAATTATGACTAAATACATTTTATATTTTTGGTAGGTGTATATATGAAAAACAATTGAAGGGATTTTCCCATGAGAAAAAGTTAGGACTCGTTAGTCCTCACGTTACCTCAACAGCAGAAGCTAAAATAGATTCCAACAAAAAGGATAAAATAGTGGCAGGTCTGATCAAATCCTTTGAAAGAAAATTTTCAGATGACAAACTTTATTCAATACCAACGATGCAGGGGTAAGACTCTATAATTTAATCATATTAAATTTATTTTCATTTCTTTCATTACTAATTCCTTTTTGTGTTTTTAGACAGCATTGGATGCTCATTGCAATAAATTTAGATACTCCAAAGATTTATTTCCTGGATTCATTGCATGGGTATCCAACAAACCGTTCACACATGATGGCGTTTGTCAATTTGTAATACACTACATCCAATGTTTTAGAACTAAACATCAAGTTATATAATTTATATTATCTTTTAATGAGGATTCTGTTATGATAGGGTGGTGTATCACTATCGTCTAAAAAAAGGAATGAGACCAAGGGATGAGGATAATAAAGAACACAAGTACTATGACTAGATAAGTATCAGGGTATATATAATAAGATTTCACTATCCAAGCACATATCAAAACAAATTACTTATTCTCATCAATGTTTTTGTAGTGTCTAAAACAAACCAATAAAAAAGATTGTGGTTGTTATGTTTGTAAATTTATGATAGAGATCACATACCATGAACAAACCATCATCTCTGAAGAGGTATTTTTGAAGATAGTTATTATTTCATTTAAAATATTTATTAATCCCTTATGTATTTATATTTTTCCAGTACTATTATGACTATCGAAAAAACTCATATTCACAAAATGGTATAGATGCACTCAAAAATGAAATGGCAGCATACCTTATGAATGAATGTACACAAATAGCATGAAGATGTGACTTCCATATGCAGAGTATGGATTTCTAATGTTAATATCACCTTCTAACATCTTTTTGCTCATGTTATCCTTATATGATCATTGATATCTCCATTTTTTACACTAATTGAACAACTATGATCACCCTTTATTATGTTTCATATCCTTATTTTATTAAGAATGGTTTCATAAATGATGTCTAAGAAGGCCGGTACAACTCAAAGTGTCTCTTTTTATTTAAAATTGACATTAATTTAAGTAAAAACAACAAGTGACATACTGAAAACTGAGCAAACACATTCGGATTGTTTTTATATTTTAGGAAAATGATATATTAATCATTTTTTATGTGTAGGGATTATCCACACCTCAATAAGATGCACGGTGTGACTGGTACAACTCAAAGTGTCTCCTTTTATTTAAAATCGACATTAATTTAAGTAAAAACAACAGGCGACGTACTGAAAACTGAGAAAACGCATTTTGATTGTTTTGATATTTTAGGACAATGATCCATGAGTCATTTGTGACGTGTAAGAGTCAACCACACCTCAATTCGGCACACAGGGTGGTCGTTACAACTCAAAGTGTCTCTTTTTATTTAAAATTGACATTAATTTAAGTAAAAACAACAAGTGACATACTGAAAACCGAGCAAACACATTCGGATTATTTTGATATTTTAGGACAATGATCTATTAGTCATTTTTTATGTGTAAGGATCAGCCGCACCTCAATGAGATGCACGATGTGGTCGGTACAACTCAAAGTGTCTTCTTTTATTTAAAATTGACATTAATTTAAGTAACAACAACAAATGACGTACTTAAAAATGAGAAAATGCATTCGAATTGTTTTGATATTTTAGGAAAATGATCTATGATCCATTTTTAACATGTAGAAGTCAACCACACTTCAATATGACGCACGGTGTGGCCGTTAAAACTCAAAGTGTCTCTTTTTATTTAAAATTGACATTAATTTAAGTAAAAAACAACAAGTGATATACTGAAAACTAAGCAAACGCGTTCGAATTGTTTTGATATTTTAGGAAAATGATCTATTAGTCATTTTTTATGTACAGGGATCAACCACACCTCAATATGATGCACAGTGTGGCCGATACAACTCAAAGTGTCTCCTTTTATTTAAAATTGACATTAATTTAAGTAAAAACAATAAGTGACGTACTTAAAACCAAGAAAACACATTCAGATTATTTTGATAGTTTAGGACAACGATCCATGAGTCATTTTTAACGTGTAGGAGTCACTCGCACCTCAATCCGATACACGGTGTGACCAATATGACTAAAAATGTCCGTTATCAGTTTAAAATTGACATTTTAGTTCAAAATGTGTCACTCACTAAAAACCAAATAAACGCGTTACAATTATCTTGATAATTTAGGACAACGATCCATAAGTCATTTGCGACGTGTATGAAGTAGTCTCACATCAAACCGACACACGATGCGATCAATATGACTCAAAATGTGTGTTTTCAGTTTAAAATGGCATCTTTGTAAAAAAACACAACTGACATACTGAAAATTGAGCAAACACATTCAAATTATTTTGATACTTTAGGACAAAAATCCATCAGTAATCTGTGACAGGTAGGAATCAACCGCACCTCAATACGACGCACGATGTGACCGGTATAACTCCAAATGTATCATTATTTAAAATTGACATTAATTTTAGTAAAAGAACAAATGACGTACTCAAAACCGAGTAAACACATTCAGATTGTTTTGATATTTTTGGACAATGATCCATAACTCATTTGTAACGTGTAGGAATCAACCCAACCTCAATAGGACGCACGGTGTGACCAGTATAACTCTAAATGTGTCATTTTTATTAAATATTGATATTTTATTAATGTGTTCTTTCATATTAATGTTTAATTTATTTCTTTATAGTATTACTAGCATAATATTTGTTTTCTTATATAGGTGGAATCTTTTGCTCGGGTTGAGATGATTTGTTCAACAACTGATGCCATGAGAAGAGATTTTTGAGAGGGGATCACGAGCATCAAAAGATGAAATATTAATGTTTTAGAATGTTTGTTGGACAATTGTAAATGTAATTATATAAAACATTTTGTTTGAAATGTAAATAATAGTGTTTATTTTTGTATATACCATGGGTGGACAGTTTTGTATTCCTGATGTCAATTAAATGTATATAGTAGGTTTGGTTCTAGTGTGTTGTTTAAATTACAGTTTGCTTAAATTGCAGGTTGGGTGCACTGTTATATAAAATCTCATTGCAGGCGGGTAGCCTTTTATTAGCGCTAAAAAAACGCTAATAAAGGTATCCTTTATCAGTGCTAAAAATAACACTGATAAAGTGTGTCTTTATCAGCGCTGGAAAAGCGATGATAAAGAGCGTTCTTTATCAGCGATTTTTTAGAGCGTATAAAGGACACCCTTTATAAGTGTTTTTTACCGTTGATAAAGTGGACCCCCTATCAGCGCTCCGATTAACAGTGTTTTTTAGCACTGTTAATGGACATTTTGAGCGCTGTTAAAGGCCATATCTGTAGTAGTGCCTGCCTTCATCCATGTCCTCATACCAGCCTTCACGTCGTAGTGCCCCCTAGCCACGACACGATCCTTGATCACACCACTCACCACGTTGTGATTTCTTGCATCACGACATAACAATCTGTCTACTATATAATTCTAGCTCCACACCATGCTCAACTCCCGAGATTCTGATCATGAGCCCTCACCAACACCCCGGACAATTTGAACTCGTTAAGATATGCAAGATTTAACAAAATATAAACTAAGCACGTCTCGGAATTCACGGGATGTTACTATTATCTCACCTCATATTTCGATGATCATGTATCAACAACCTCAACGATTATATAACAACCACAATTAATGGCTAACCTGATGATTGTATAACAATTTCTTTTCCTATATACAACCCATATGCTTGTCTTAAAATCATTAATCATGTTCTCTCATTTCAACCTCAAAATTCTTATCATATTTTTAATGTTTTGTCTTCTTTCTATGATTGTATTCGACAATGTGATTATCATAAAAGATCATGATGACAAATACTTCAAATTTGCAATCTTCTTATTTACTTGTGTATATTACCCAGCTATACATGTATCAATCCCCTGACGTGTCTTCCTACTTTGTATCCAATGAAATAACGATCATTTTATTTCATCCAACACTCGAGTGATATTCTGCATGATATAATTTATTATGACAAACATGTAAATTTATAAAAATAGAATGCATAGTAACACTGTGCCCCACTCCCTACACCCAATGGAGTGAGTTTTTTTAAAAAAATATAATTGATATTTATATGTAATTAAAACATTTATTTTATATTAAAATTTATAAAAATCATATGATTTTTTTTTGTTTTGTTTAAATCATAGATGTGAATGTGTTTAGGAATTGAGTAATTAACTGATCTTTTGCGTTGGGCTTTAGGGTAACCCAAACAAAATTATAGTGGGTGTGTGGAATTTTGGGTTTTTGAGTCACCATTATACTTTTACCATCAACCCCTACATGCAAAGGTTATTAAATTTATACAATCAATTGTTACAACTAAGTTACAACTAATCAAATTTTGTAAGATTTGTATATAGGTGATCCTGTGGATATATCAAGTAATGCCACCGTGTGTGATCACTTGTTAGAAAATATTTACGGTGTAATCCAAACTAAACTCGCCACAAATGCAATCCTTTCGAAAATAACCGTCTGGTCAGGATTTATTTTCCATCTGTCGGCAACCTTTTTTGTGTTCGTTTTTCGCGAGCGTGGTAGAACCGTCGATAATGGCGGACGCAGGAGGGGGAGACATAAGCAATTGGAGCATGGCAGTGGAGGATTTGGCAGACGTCGGAGACACCGATGGAGCCATCTCTCTCCTTGAATCTTTAGCGTCGAAAGTCGATGCTTCTGACTCACCTGCTGCCAATCTCGAATTAGCTTCCATCCTCAGTGATTTGGCCAATCTCTACTCCCTCCAAGGATTCTCGCTCAAAGCCGACGATGCTCTTTCTCGGGCGTCGCTCATCAAACTGAGTTCTCAACACTTACTCTCGGCTTCGAGGTTCTTGGGCAAAACTGATGTTTCTTGTATTATTTTAAAAGGGGCTCGGAATTTTGCACCTTTATTACGTAATTGCAGAACCTTCGGAGCTTAAAGAAGGAGAAAATCGATGTCAAACCTGCCTTCCAGGTTTTCATGCTTAATGTTTTTCGTAATTTCAGTGGCTTGGAGACGGTAAAGAGGGAACCCGAGAGTGATGAGCTAATGTTGCCTCATAGGATCAGTCCTGCTTCGGCCAGCTCTGCCCATGAGGGCGGCTTGGATGATGGTACCCTACTCCCTGTCACATTACCCGACCTTTTATTGGAAATGTCTGTCCAATGGTTTTTCAATTCAGCCCAGCTTACTCTTCTTACAAATTATCCGGACCCTCATGTTTGATTTTTTAGTCATAAACTTCCATGAATTTGCGATCTCTCGTGAAGCTAACAGTTACTGATTTGTTAATGAAGGGAAGACTACAGATGTGCCCCAGAACTCTTCAAGAGAGCCTAGCAACTCGTATTCAGATGATGGTATGCGTTGTTTTGCAAAATTATCAATGATATCAGTGATGGCTGTCACTTTAATTTTATGTTTTTTTGGCACCCCCCTCACTCATGGAGTTTTTCCCGCACATATATTGAATTTTGTTTCTAACTATCATCAACAGAAGCGGGTAAAAAGCTGAAACGCTTCATCATATAATTTCTTTATCTCTTCAGTTGTCCTTTTTCCTTATTTTGTTTATTAGCATTTTTGCAAGTTGGGAGTGTTTTTATGAATTTGATGGACAACTTCATCCTCTGTATCTAAAGAAACAGATTCCAAAGCCAACCTCCCGAGAATAGCGACTGTGATTTCTCTAGTGCGGGACATCCCTTTAACTAGTATTCAAACTGTCACATGGCAATCAGTTTGGAATCATTATTCCATTCTGTTTTAATCACAGTCAATGCGACTGAGTTTTCATGCCTAACATTCTGAAGCTGTTCATTGCCGTGACAATCCTTTGACCGTTGTATCAGGATAAAAGGCAGGCAAATTTGATGATTATGATTGGTTGGTTCTATTTTTTTTTAATAATTCAAGTTAGCTATATGATTTTGAATTTAAAACTCGTAGTTTGCTGATTTAGTCATTGCATTATGTATCCAGTATTCTAAGCATTGGGATGTTGGAATCATCGTAACTGTTGATCTAAATGTTCTAATTGAAAACTACAACTGGAAAGTTAATAGTTGGAAATTTATTATTGCTTCTATGAAATACTTTTCCTTTGATATAAATGTCCAGTTTTAGGGTTTGTGTACTATAAATCCGATGACGTTTTTTTTGGTTGCTGTTGTTGGTCAATACATACAGACTGGGAGGCTACTGCAGATCGCACACCCAATGGCTTGGCGGGTCATTGCATACCAGAGGTTTCTCTTCTCTCACTAGAAGATACTAAAATCCAAACCCCCAAACGCCGTGGAAGGGGAACATTTTCTTATAAGAAAGATAACCTGTACAGTGATGAATTGTTGGATGGTCCTAGTGTCGCCTCTCGGGATGAAAGTGCTCATCAGGTTTCAGAGAGCAATTCCAAAGCAGGGCATTGTAAGTCTGCGATCCATGTTCCTTTACTTCAAGACATGTCATCATGTTACTATGCCATCACCTGTTGAATTTTGTCTTTTCATATTGTTAAGTTTCAATGAAGGCTTTTTTTTTTAATAGCTGTGGGAGCAAATCCCATCGACATAGAGTTCCTCAATCTTATGCTTTCTTGTCAGTTTTTTGCCCATCCATTGGACCTGCTTGCCATCATATAGCTGTAGCATTTCAGACTGAAAATTCTTTGGTCCATCTTATCTTTCAAGTCTATTAAAGGTTCTGTCTATCTTAGGATTAGATTCAGTTGGGATCTTTTCCTAGGGGAGCTAAGCAGGTGGGTGATTTGGAAAAGTTCAGCAAGGGATACACAAATGAGTATTGTAGAATGATAAAAAAGGGTAGACTCCAATACCCAAGGTTCCTCTCTGGGAGGCCTTGAGGTTATTTTATAATGAATGATAAAGACCACATCAGACCACTATTCCGATGTGGGATGCCGACTCAAACACTCCCCCTCATCTAGCTTGAACACATAAAGAAAAACAAAGCAATCAACAGATGTTGCAAACACTCCCCCTCAAGCTAGACATACCCAACTTGATTACAAAACAAGACAAAACAAAGAATAGATAAACTGTCATGGCTGCTGCTCCCCCTCAGAAAGGTGATGGATGATGGAAGAAGCTGCTGAAAAGGATGTGCCAACAAGGAGCCGGGAAAGCAACATAGGCGGGACTGGACGACAGAGCGTTGGGAAATCCGCACCAGCGGGCTAGTCGTTAGAGCGCCGGGAAAGCCGCACTGGCGGTGCCGGTCGATAAAGCGTCGGGAATGTTGCATAGGTGGGGCCGGTCGTCGGAGTGGAAGGTGAATTCTGCAGGAGGAGGCCGACATGGAGGCGGAGGCTGCCGCAGGTGGAGGCGTCGCGCAGGGGTCGCTGGACTGGAAGGAGGAGGAAGCGGGCGTGGCTGGAGCCGTAGCACAAAGAACCGTCGACCAGGGTGGATCCGAACAGGTACATGCCCGATCTAGAGCAAAAATGAACTGTTCTGGGGCAGAACGAACGCCAACACCACAGATCTGGAATCACCAGATCGCATCAACGCGAGGCCTCCAATGTTGAGCCAGATCTCAGATGGGAGAGGAGAGATGCGGAGGGACTGGAGCGGGGCGACGACAGTGGGGCGAGCAAAGAGAAGAAGTCGGCGCTGCGGGAGGGAAACGGGGTCAGAGGGCCGTCGGGCGTCGCGCGCAGGGAGGCGGGGGCGTCACACGCAGGGAGGTGGGGCCGTCGCGAGGGCTGTTGAGGGTCTCGCGATCAGGGCCACATAAGCGCCGACAACGGAAGAAAGGGGGGGTTCCGCAGGAGGAGATTCTGGCGACAGGGAGGCGATGGCTTCAGGTTGGCGTCGGTGCGCAGCAGAGGAACTGCGCAGGGGCGTCGCGGCTGGATCCCGTCGCATAGGGGAAGCGGGCAGGGAGGGAGGGAGTCGCTCGAACGGAGAAAAGCCGACGGGTCTTGATCTGCCGGGACGGAGGAAAGCCGGCGGGGGGGGACTAATTCGGCTGGGAGCCGCTGCCCCCCGACGGGGAAAAAAAAGCTGGAAAACCTAGACGGGAAAAAAAAGGAGGGAGTGCTCGGGTTAAGATTATACCTCCTCTGATACCATATAGAATGATAAAAAGGGGTAGACTCCAATACCCAAGATTCCTCTCTAAGGGGGGCTTTGATGTTATTTTATAATGAATGATAAAGACCACATCAGACCACTAGTTCGATATGGGATGCAGACTCCAACAAGTATCATTTAAACAAAGTTCAGCAATTATAATCAACAAAATTAGCACCGAGCAATGTTCAATTACGGGACAAGCTCACACAGCATGATTGCTATGCTCATCATTCACAGTGACAATTGAGACAAATTTTTTGAATTAATGATTTTAATGCAGCAACCAACCAATTGAATACTGCACACATATATATTTTTCTCTTTTTTGTATTATTTCTTATCTATTTTTTTTATGTTTGCACTGGTCAGTAAAAACATATTATTGAATATGCCCGCACAAAGGTAAAATTCCAATTAGTGGAATGGAAGAAAGATTGTATTAATTAGTTAACTGTTTTTTTACAATCAAATGAATGGTTATGTGTGTTGGTTCGTGTGAGGTTGGCAAGAGGGGGAGGGGGATGAATTGACTTTTAAAAGTTAAAACTAAATAATGCAATACAAATATTTAATTAACCGATAAAATAAAATTAAACAAGCGCAGCAGAAATATAAAATAGAAGGCAAGACAACACTTTGATAAAGGAGTTCGGCAAAATGGGTCCCTACGTCTCCTCCCCTCAAGGTCATTGAGAGGTTTTAGATTTATCTCTTGGCTTTAACGGTAGCAAAGATACCCGAGAAGAAGGAATACACTTTATTTTCAATGGAGAAAGCAATAAACCCAAAGCATTTGTTTTTTAGTGGTTGTAGCAAGAAACCCGCATTTTCTCACTTTAATGGTAGCGTCCGGTAGCGTCCAAATCCCTCACTTTGGTGGTAGCGAGCACCCAAGAAGAAGAAAAAAGAAGAGGTTTGTTAAACACAAACCCTTTACAATGCACGCTCTCAATTCTCCACAAGCAAGAGATATGAAAATATGAGAATTGAGAGTAAGGATGAAGGAGCAATTGAATACAACAATGAAATGCAAAATGAGAGCTCAAGAGAAGGCAAAATAGTAGCAATATGGCGTCCAATGTGATCCCAGCCTTCAAGGGAGTGTATTTATAGATTCTATTCTGTTTTTTCTTTTTACTCTTTTGTGACCCGTTTATCGTTTCGTTGCTCTCGTCGTTTTCTGCATCATAGCCAGGAGCCACTGACAGCCTCACCGGCTGACCGGTGAGTCTGGACAGAAGTATGTGCTTTTGTCCAGCTGTACCGGCGAGTCGGTGCCTTCCTACCTGGTAGCCGGTGCTTCAAGCCAGCAAGGGCCTCCAAAATGGTCCTCCAAGTGTCTCTTGATCCCTGCGCGATAACCCCTTCCGCCCCGTGCGTGTCCGTACCTCCAATCGACGACCCCTCCCTGCACGATGACTCCCTGCGCGACACCGCCTGCGTGATAGCTCCCTGTGCGATGACCTCCTATGCGTCGCCCCTCCCTGTGCGATGACACTCTTCATCGTCGCTCCTCCCCGTGCGACACAACCCCCAGCTCGTCACCTCTCCTGGTGCGATCGCCCCTCCCTGTGCGTTGATCCCTCCAGCTGATCACCCCTCCCTGTGCAGCGACCCCCAACCCGTCGCCTCTCCTTACGTGATGCCCCAAACTGCACAACTGCGCCCCTCCGCCATCCATGATACTCTTTCTTCAATAACCTAATTGATACCAGATGTTCCAGCTGTGCATTTTTAGTGCCTACTATCCCGTCTTCCTCTTTCATGATTGATCGCAATGGGTAACAACTCAACAACTTTTGTCTACCATTTGTACACCTTCAACTCCTCAACGTGCATCTTTAGCACTCAACGTCCCTCTGCTTTTGCTCTTTTATCATCCTATGGCATCATTGAATGCCGCTGTTGCTCATGGCTATCCTCCAGTAGTGCGTCTATTCCAACGATCCACCTCATGGGTTCTTGACTTTGGTGCCTCAGAGCATGTCATTGGGGATGCTGGTGTTCTTCAATCCTATCGCTCGACTTCAAGCGGAGGTAATATGACTGTGGCCGATGGTCAGACAGTGCAGATTGCTGGTTATGGGAGTTGTACGATTATGTCTGGCTTAACCCTATCCGTCATTGCCTTTGTTCCAAACTGTCTCTTTAATTTACTTTATATTAGTAAACTTACAGCTGATTTACAGTGCCAGTCCATTTTATCACCTACTTTGGTTATCTTCCAGGAGCATTCGACGACTCGGGTGCTTGGTAGTGGATGCCTTCTGGGTGGTGTATGTGCTTGACTCAGCCCTAGCTCTCGCCTGTCCTGCCACTTCTGCTCATGCCCTCTAACTTCATTATCGCTTTGATCATCCACCTGCCCCCATTTTTTCAGTAACTTTTTCCAGGGTTGGGTCCTCTTCTTCCGTTTAACTGTGAGTCCTGTCATTATGCAAAACATCATCGAGTTACCTATGTTCCCCGAGCAATCCTCCGTGCATCCACTCCTTTTCACGAACAACTTGGGTTGTTGAAAAATTGTTCTGAAATTTTTACCGTGTTTCGCCCCTATTATCAATAAATCACCACTCAGTTTTCTGTTAAATTTCACTGTTTGTGTTCTGACAATGGTCGTGAATATTTATCTGGACCTTTCTAGTATTTTTTTGATGATCATGACATTATCCATCAAACTTCTTGTCCTGATGTACCTCAACAAAACGATGTTGTAGAATGAAAGAACCGTCATCTATTAGAAGTTGATCATGCACTTTTATTTTAGAAGAAAGTTCCGACCGTTTTTGGTGAGATGCTATTCTCACAACCATTCCATTATTTATTTCCAACATCATCATCTCATTCCCTGCCTCTACGCATTTTTGGCTTGTGTGTGTTATGTTTGGGATATTCGCCCCTCGATTATCAAGTTTGATGCGCGCGCTCTCAAATGCATCTTTCTTAGCTACTCCTGAACTTGGCGCAAATATCGCCGTTTCTTTCTAGATTTGCGTCGTTATGTTGTCTCTGTTGACGTTTCCTTTGTCGAATCCTTTGTTTTTTCTATTCCTGATTTCCCACCACCATCTGTTATTTCTGATTTTGAAGTTATTTTACCATATTCTCTTGATACCCACCAACCCCATCTCTTCCTAGTGATGTTGTTGGATCACGATTTGGTTAGGTATATACTCGTCGACCCATTACACCTGCCACCTCGGGGCCCGATGCTGCTTCCACACTTGACGACTCATCTGCTCCCGATCCTTCATCACCGGAGTTGCCTATTGTGCTTTGCAAAGGTTCCCGCTCACATCAGTCTTATTAGGGCTTATCTGTGGTTACCTCTCACGCTATTGCTACACTGGCTGCTCACTTGATACCGCGCACCGTGGCTAAGGCAAAATCCCATATTGACTAGTTAAAGGCAATGCGGGATGAACTTCAGGCCCTGGAAACCAACCATACTTGGGATCTTGTTCATCTCCCTTCGGAGAAACAGGTTGTTGGTTGCAAGTGGATCTATACTGTGCGCGTCAATGCCGATGGTTCTCTTAATCGTCTCAAAGATGGACTTGTTGCCAAGAGTTATGCGTAGACGTATGACATTGATTACTTTGATACCTTTTCTCCAGTAGCCAAGATTGCATCGGTCAGCTTATGTATCTCTCTTGCCGTCTCCTATCACTAGCCTCTCCATCAGCTAGATGTTAAAAATGTTTTTCTTCATGGTTTTCTTGATGAAGAATGGAGCAACCACCAGAGTTTGTTGGTCAGAGGGAGTCTTCCAAGATTTGTCGCCTTCGTCGATCGTTGTATGGCCTCAAACAGTCATCTTGTGCCTGGTTCTGACGCTTTTGCACCGTTGTGCTTAGCTTTGGCATGTGTCAAAGCATAAAAGATTCTTCTGTTTTCTATCATCAATCTACAACAGACAATATTCTCTTGATAGTCTATGTGGATGACATTGTCATTACTGGCAGTGATGCTGCCGACATTGATCGACTCGAATCCTTCTTTCATCAGAATTTTCACACGAAGGATTTGGGTCCACTGTGATATTTCTTGGGGATTAAGGTCTCCAGATATACCATTTTTTTTAATCTCAGTGAAAGTATATTCTTGATTTTCTGTAGGAGACTAGAATAACTCGAGCTGACTTAGTTGACCCACCCCTCGAACCTGGAGAAAAGTCACTTTCATACTGACAGTGAGATGTTTTCTTCACCCAACAGATATAGACGACTTGTTGGGAAACTTAACTATTTGACGACGACTCGACCCGATATTGCTTGTGCTTTTAGCAAAGTCAGTCAGTTTGTGGAATACCCAACAAAAACGCTATGGGAGGATGTTCTTCGCATTGTTAAATATGTGAAAAAGGAACCGGGTTTAGTTCTTCTATATTCCGATCATGGACATACAAATATTGAGGCATTTTGTGATGCAGATTATGCTGGATGTCTCTCTTCTAGGAGATCCACGTCTGGTTTTGCAGTATTTATTGGAGGAAATTTGATCTCATGGCGAAACAAGAAGCAAACGATTATCTCCCGATCAAGTGCAGAGTCAGAGTATCGTGCCATGACATATGCGACTGCATAAATTATTTGGACACGACAAATTCTACGGAAGATTGGGTATACTGTCAAGAAGCCAACACATATTTGAAGTGACAATGAAGCTGTTACCAAGATTGCCACAAATTCAGCCTTTCATGAGCAGACAAAACATATTGAGGTTGATTGTCATTTCGTTCAAAAAAAACTTTGAGAAGAAGATTACCTTCGACCATGTTCACACCTCTGATCAACTTACATATATTCTCACAAAAGGGGTGCCTTAACCACGCGTCCAATATTTATGTAACAAGCTGAGCATGATAAATATATATGTCTCAGTTTGAGGAGTGTTAAGAGTATGAGATATTTTTTAATATTCGCGTCTCACATTGGTGTGGGTTATCTATTGTACTTCTTTTCTCATCTATAGATAAAACACCCTACCTCGTTGTGAGGTACGGTTTCCATTTCAACAATATGTTTAAAAAAAAATCATTTCTATGGGTTTAGGTAAAAGTTTTATAGGTTTGGGTTATGAAATGCGTAAGGGCGTTAAGGTATTTCGTTTTAAAAATTTCTTAAGGAATGTGTTAAGGGCGTTATCGTATTCCTTTGAAATTTTTAAATGAATGCGTTAATGTCCCCAACACACTCTTTTCGTCGCAACCTATAATACTCCACGACGAATATCAGTTAAAGATAACTCAAAGTTGTACTTTGAGAGGTCAATTATCATTTCACTTCATGATAGACAGACAGACAAAAGCTTTAGTCAGAAGAATATCATGTTTTACATTCATTAAATAAGGACTTTTATTAAATGTGCTTCCACTAAAATGATGATTCTTTTTAAACTCTTCATGTCTATCAGTGGGTCAAGATCCATATTTCACTAAGCAAATGATCCCCGCTTGGGCGTGAACCTCACCGCTTAGCTATTTAGGTAGGCCATTATGCCAATCATATTGTAGATATGTACAAGTCTCTACCTCAATGAGAGGTCGAAACATTCTTTTATAGATAGAGAGGACAAATTACAAGTCGTAAGAATCCGATGTGGGACTCAGAAAGACACTTAACCCGAAAATACAATTAACCGGGTTTAACACTCCCCCTCAAGGTAGTACATGTATAGCTTGGAAGAAGAGTCCCAAAAGAAAGAACACACCAAAGAAAAACAAGACTCTGCACACTCCCTCTCAAGCTGGGTCGCTGATGCTGTGGATGCCCAACTTGGTGCAGAGAGAGTCCAGTTGAGCTCCTGGGAGGCCTTTGATGAAGATGTCGGTAAGCTGATCTGCCGTAAGAATGTAGTTTAAACTAACATGGTGTTGCTCGAGGTGATTGCGAAGAAAGTGACAGTCCACCTCGATATGCTTCGTGCGTTCATTGAAGACTGAATTGGAAGCAATCTTCGTGGCTGCCTGATTATCACACCAAACATGAGCAGGCGTTTATGGCGGGAAACCAATCTCCTGGAGAAGATGACGAAGCCAAAAAATCTCAGTAGTGACGATGACCATTGCACGGTATTCAGATTCAACACTGGATCTGGAGACGACAGTCTATTTCTTGCTTCACCATTAGATAAGGTTACCTGTCAGGAACACGGCAAACCCAAAAGCAGACTTCCGGGTAGCTAAGCAACCAACATAATCAGCATCACAGAAGGCCTCAATATTTAGATGATCGTGATGTGAATACCGAAAACCATGGGCATGATCTTTCTTGATGTACTTGACAATTCGAAGGACAACATTCCATTGAGACTTCGTTGGACGTTCCATGAATTTGTTAACTTTGCGGACATCGCATACAATATGTCATGATAAGATAATTGAGTCTGCCCACAAAACAACGGTATCTCTCTGGGTGAGAATATGGTCCGTGCTATCATATTGATACCATTCCCCGGGTTCAAGAGGAGTGTCAACGAAAGTTGTCTGAGACAAACCAACATTTTGCAAGATATCTAAAGCATATTTCCGTTGGGAAAGAAAGATGGTGTTCGGAGAACGAGAGACTTCAATGCCAAGGAAGTATGTCAGAGGCCCCAAATCTTTGGTTTGAAATTGTTGTTGAAGATACACCTTTAGATGGACAATGCCATGTGAGTCCCTCCCAGTGTTAATGATATCATCAACATAGACAACCAGTAGGATGCAGTCGGAGGATGTCGTGCGGTAGAAAACAGTGTGGTCCTTCATACTTTGAGATAGACCAAATGTAGTGATGACCGTGCAGAATCTTCCAAACCAAGCACGAGGAGATTGATTGAGTCCATAAAGAGAGCGATGAAGCCGACAGACTTGAGAATCGACTCCTGAGGCAAGGAAGCTAGGAGGTTGTTGCAGATATACCTTGAAAAAAACTATGTAGAAAGACATTCTTGACATCAAGTTGATGAAGAGGCCAATGATGAGCAGTGTCAAGAGAGATGAATAATCAGACAAATGCTATCTTCGCAACCGGAGAGAATGTATCAAAATAATCGACACCATATGTCTGGGTAAAGCCTTTTGCCACAAGTTTGGCTTTAAGGCGATGGAGAGTGCCATCGACGTACTGTATAAATCCATTTGCTGCCGACCACCTGTTTACCTGTCAGAAGGGGGACCGGATCCCTGGTATGATTGTCGTCCAGAGCTTGCAATTCATCCCGCATTGCTTGAAGTCACCCAGGGTGAGATTTGGCTTCACTAACCGTGTGGGGAATATATATGGTCTCCAAAGCAGGAAGACCTCTCTATGAATTTGTGTAAAGAGGAGTATTTTGACAAGAACAAGTACCTTTCCGCAATGCAACGGGCAAGTTGTTTGTTGCCGGAGCAGGAGCGTCAGACGAAGCTGGGGAAAGGTGTCCTCGACCTGGATGGGGGGCACATTCGATGGTCGACGAGAGTAAACGGTGCCAAAACGGTGATCAACAGAGTGGGACACCTGAGGCAGTGGTGGGTGGATGGTGAGAGGAAGACAGTCATCGATAGTGGTGTCTGAGTGGGAAGAGGGAGGAGAGAATGGAAAACTCTCAACAAAAGAGACATTAACAGAGATGATATAACACTGCAAGTCTGGAGAGAAACATCGGTATCCACGCTGGGTGCGAGAATATCCGAGGAAGATGCAACAGAGGGATTTTGAAGAAAATTTTGAGAGGTTGGGACGAGTATCACGTACGTAACAGACACCCAAACACACGGAGTGGAAGCGGGTGAGGAGGGAGAGAGGGGAACAGAGCCCGAAAAGAAGTCTCCCCCTGAAGGATAGAAGAAGGAAGACAATTTATAAGGTAGGTGGCGGTAAAGATAGCATCCCCCAAAAATGAAGAGTCACTTGCATGTGGAATAAGAGGGAACGATCAGTCTCTAAAAGATGACGATGTTTACGCCCGACCACTCCATTCTGCTGAGGTGTATTGGGGCAGGATGTCTGATGAATGATGCCGTGATCTTTGAGAAACTGCTGAAGGGAAGTGGATAAATATTCTCGACCATTGTCCGAGCGAAGACATTTAATTGACTTGAAGAATTGAGTGTGAATTTCATGGTAATTTTTTTTGAAAATATCACACCTCGGAACGATCACAAAAGAGATATTGCCATGTCATCCGAGAGAAGCCATTAATAAAGGATACATAATAACGGTACCTTGATTGACTAGGAACCCTGCAAGGACCCATATATCGGAATGAACTAGGTCAAAGGGATTCGCTGCACGCGTTTCCAATTGAGGAACATACGTCACCCGACGATGTTTAGCTAACTTACAAGATTCACAATAGAAGGAAAGATGTGGACTGAACTGGGGGCAAAACTTATGTAAGACAGAAGCTGATGGATAACCATGACGAAAATGTAGGTTGAGGGCATGAGTAGAGGTGGATGTTCAAGCAAGGGATGGTGGGGTATGGAACATGTACACCCCATCACTAAGACGACCTCTACCAAGTTCCCGATTCGTTGACCGCTCCTGAAAAACAACACCGAAAGACGTAAAAATAGCAACACAATTTAGGCCCTTTGTGAGTTTACTGATGGAGAGAAGATTAAAATGACAACGAGGAACATGAACCACTGAAGCTAGGCGAATAGTTGGAGTCAAGGAGCATGTGCCAAAAATCCTATAATAGGGATTGTAGATCCATCATCAACAGTAATTGCAGCGACACCGGTATATGGATGATAGGTAGTTAGCAAACCCGAATTACGTATGAGATGATCAGAAGCACCAGAATCAAGCATCCAAGCTGTCTTTCAACGAGAGACACAAACGACAGGTCCACCAGTTTGAGGAATGGAGGCCGAAGAAGAAACGAGCGGCAAAGGTGTTGCGAAATCGTCGGGAGGCACAACGACAGAAACGAGAAAACAAAAGAAAGAAAGCAACAAGGACACAGCGATTTACGTGGTTCGGGAATAATCCCTACGTCCACGGGAGAGGCAGAATTTCACTATATCGGGAGCACAAATTACAGAGGTTTTTCAGTAGTAACCCTAGCCCGAAAAAGGACTATAAAATGGAGAAGACGATCACTGTTCGAAAAAGGTGAGTCCGCGTCGCTACAGTGAATGACGACCAGCTTTGTCAAAAGCGCTACAGTGAAGTTGACTCCGAAGTCCGCACCGCTACAGTGCCTGTCGGTGTCGGGCGGTCAGCTCCGCTACAGTGGTCAACACCATAAGTCTGCGCGAAGCCCTTGACCACAAGGTGGGCTTTGAGTCGATGAAGAGTGCCATCGAGATTAAGCCTGACTGTGTAAATCCATTTGCTGCCAACCGCCTGTTTGCCTGTTGGAAGGGGGACAAGGTCCCAAGTATGGTTTTCTTCCAGAACCTGCAATTCATCTCGCATTGCTGCCAGCCACCCTGGGTGAGATTTTGCATCACCAACTGTGTCTCTAGAGCTGATAGACCCCTGTATGAAGATGTAAATAGAGGAGTATCCTGGCAAGAGCGAGTACCTTTCCAGAGTGCGATGGGCAAGTCATCTGGTGCCGGGGTAGGAGCGTCGGACGAAGCGGGGACGACAGTGTTATTGGCCGGGACGGGGGATACAGTTGATGGACGACGAGAGTAGACCCTACTAAAATGGGTATCAACAAGGGGAGACACCGGAGGAGAGTGAATGATGAGAGGAAGACAATCATCAATGACAGAGTTAGGATGAGGAGAGGGAAGGGAGAACGGAGAGCTCTCAACAAATGAGACGTCAGCAAAGATGACATACCTCCGTAGGTTCGGTGAGAAGCAACGATATTCGCGCTGAGTGCGGGAATAACCAAAGAATATGCACCAGAGGGATTTGGGAGAGAGTTTGGAGAGGTCGAGACGAGTGTCGCGAACATAACAGAGGCATCCAAATACCCGAAGTGGAAGGGAGTGAGGAGGGAGAGAGGAGAACAGAGCCCGAAAAGGAGTCTCCCCCTGAAGGATAGAAGAAGGAAGACGGTTTATAAGGTAGGTAGCAGTGAGGATCGCATCTCCCCAAAAGAACAGAGGCACCTGTCGGTGGAAGAGGATGTCACGAGCAGTCTCCAGAATATGTCTGTGTTTCCGCTCGGCCACTCCATTCTGCTGGGGTGTATCAGGACAGGAGGTTTGATGAATGATGCCTTTCGCTTGGAGGAACTGTCGAAAGGGAGTGGAGAGATATTCACGCCCATTGTCCGAGCGGAGACATTTAACAGAGATGAAAAATTGGTTATGAATTTCATTGTAAAATGTCTGGAATGTGGAAAACACTTTGGAGCGTTCTCAAAGGAGGTATAACTAAGTCATTCGTGAAAAAACATCAATGAAAGATATATAATATTTATACCCCAAATGACTCGAGATGGTACAGGGACCCCACACGTCTGAATGAACCAGATCAAAATGTTTTGAGGCCCTTGTATCCACTTGAGGAATGTATGAAGTGCGATGATGTTACGCAAATGAACAAGACTCACAATGAAAAGAAATATACTAACTAAAATTTGGATAAAGCTGATGAATGGTGGAGGCGGGTGGATGTCCCAACCGGGAATGAAGATCCATTGCTCGAGCAGCGACAGATGTGCTGGCGACAGTTGCCGGTCCATCGAACATGTAGACCCCGTCCCGAAGTTGGCCTCTACCAAGTTCCCGGTTCGTAGGCCGCTCAAGACAACAACAGAGGATGTAAATATGACAGTACAGTTGCAATCCTTTGTAAGCTTACTGATGGAAAGAAGATTAAATGGATTGCGGGGCACATGTGCCACAGAGAGCAGGTGAATCGATGAAGTTAGGGAGCATGCACCTAAGCCCGCAATGGGGATAGTGGAGCCATTAGCGGCGGTGATGGCTGAGGAATCGACATAAGGACAGTAGGAGGTCAACATACCAGCATCACCGGTGATGTGGTCGGAGGCACCTGAGTCGAGTATCCAGGCAGGGGAGCGACAACCGACGAAGGCAGCGGAACCAACAGAGTGGGCTAGAGAAGCCGAAGACGGACCGGGTCCTGCGGGGGGTCCGAGGATCATGAAGCAGCCGGAGGTCCGCCATAGAAAGGTCCAAAGATGGTGGAAGAGCTGCGATTGATGAGGAAGCCTCCTGGACCGCCGCCTGACCCTGCCGCGGTTGTTGAGATGGTCGTCTATGAAGAACCCAACAACGGTCGATCAGGTGGCCGAGTTTGCCACAGTGCTGACAGAGGGGATGAGGACGACCCTCCACACGGACACGTCCACGAGTGCCCGAGGAGCGTCCACTGCCACGACCGACGAGAGCAGAGTGATCGATGATGGGGGTGGGCGAGGGAGCTCGTTGGGCCTTGCCCAGGCGATGATACACCTGTTGTATCTCCAGCGTAGAAGGGCTGACGAGCATCTCGGTAGCCGTCGTGGCATACTCAGGAGCGAGACCATTGAGAAGATTGAAGATGCAGAGTTGGTCCCTTTGGGTCTGAGCGTTCGCCGATGTCTGGGGAACGAGCCACAACTCTTGCAACTCATCGCGAAGACCTTTCTATTCCACGAAATATGCTAGGAAAGGCTTGTCCTGCTGTCGGATATGCGACAGTCGCTAAAGAACATCAGAGAATCCCGACGCCCCTCCCTGCGGTATCCTCTGGAAAGATCGGCCCTCCCTTCCAGGCGGCGTCCCGACATCATCCCGACTCTTCCTGTGCGTGGCTTGCATCGAATCCCGGCGCCCCTCCCGCTGTCCGCTGCACCTCGCGGCTTCACACGCTGCCCGCAACTGCGGCTTCCTGGCTTCCACTGACCCCGCCTTCTACCGGCTGCGCATCGTGGCATCCCACTACTCCTGACCTCTTCGGTGGTTGTCCCATGCCTCCATGGCAGCCTCTTCGGCTCTGCCCCAGATGATCACCGCCTCCACCCGCCTCGTTGATGAGCGGCTCGACGCCACCAACTTCTCCATCTGGTGGAAGACTGTATTGATGTCCCCGACAGGAATGGACCTGGATTCTCACCTGGAGGATCCTCCACCGGCATCGACTGATCCCGACTACCGTCCATGGAAGCTTGCTGATAGCAAGATCTTCGCCTTGCTGGTCAACTCAATGGATCGCTCAGTGAAGGATGTCACCCGGACCGCGAATACCGTCAAGGAACTCTGGGATGCCTTGCACATCACGTATTCTGAGACCAACAATTTGGCTCGGGTCTTCGATATTCTTCAGTGATTGTTGCTCCTTCGCTAGCAGGATCGACCCTTCACGACCTATTTCATGGAATGGAAAGGTCTTCGCGATGAGTTGCAAGAGTTGTGGCTTGTACCCCAGACACCGGCGGCCGCTCAGACCCAGAGGGACCAACTTTGCATCTTCAATCTTCTCAATGGCCTCACCCCTGAGTATGCCACGACGGCTACTGAGATGCTCGCCAGCCCTTCTACGCTGGATATACCACAGGTCTATCATCCCCTGGGCAAGGCCCAACGAGCTCTTCCCCCGACCACCCCCATCATTGACCACTCAGCTCTCGTCGGTCGTGGCGGTGGCCGCTCCTCGGGCACTCGTGGCCGTGGCCGTGTGGAGGGCCGTCCACGTCCCTTCTGTCAACACTGTGGCAAACTTGGCCGCCTGATCGATCGATGCTGGGTACTTCATGAACGCCTATCTCAACACCTGCGGCAGGGTCAGACAGCGGTCCAGGAGGCTTCCTCGTCTATCGCCACTCTTCCACCATCTCTGGACCTGTCTATGGCGGACATCCAGCTGAGTCATGATCCTCAGACCCCTACAGGACCCGATCCATCTTCGGCTTCTCTAGCCCATTCAGCTGCTTCCGCCGCCTTTGTCGGCCGTTGCTCCTCTGCCTGGATGCTCGACTCAGGTGCCTCTGACCACCTCACCGGTGATGCACCATGTTGACCTCCTGCTGTCCTTATACCGGTGCATCAGCCATCACCGTCGCAGATGGCTCTAATATCCCTATTGCGGGCTTCGGTGCATGCTCCTTGACTTCATCAATTCAGTTGCCTTCTGTGGCACATGTGCCCTACAGTCCCTTTAATCTTCTTTCCATCAGTAAGATCACAAAAGATTTTAACTGTGCTGCCATATTTACCTCCTCTACTGTTGTATTTCAGGAGCAGATTACGAATCGGGAATTTGGTAGATGCCAACTTCGGGGCGGGGTCTACATGTTTGATGGACCGGCACCCGTCGCCTGCACATCTGTCTCTGCTCGCGTCTTGGATCTTCATTCCCGGTTGGGACATCCTCCCGCCTCCACCATTCATCAGCTTTATCCAGATTTGAGTCATCATATTTCTTTTCATTGTGAGTCTTGTTCATTTGCGAAACATCATCGCACTTCATACATTCCTCGAATGGATATAAGGGCTTCAAAACCTTTCGATCTGGTTCATTCAGACGTTTGGGGTCCCTGTACCATCCCGAGTCATTTGGGGTATAAATATTATATATCTTTCATTGATGATTTTTTGCGAATGACTTGGCTATACCTCCTTCGAGAACGCTCCGAAGTGTTTTCCACATTTAAGACATTTTACAATGAAATTCATAACCAATTTTCCACTTCTGTTAAATGTCTCTGCTCGGACAATGAGCGTGAGTACCTCTCCACTTCCTTTCGGCACTTTCTCCAGGCGAAAGACATCATTCATCAGAGCTCCTGTCCTGATACACCCCAGCAGAATGGAGTGGCCGAGCGGAAACACCGCCATATTTTAGAGACTGTTCGTGCCCTTCTCTTCCACCGACAGGTGCCTCTGCATTCTTGGGGAGAGGCGATACTCACTGCTACCTACCTTATAAACCGCCTTCCTTCTATCATTCAGGGGGAGACTTCTTTTCGGGCTCTGTTATCTTCTCTCCCTCCTCACTCCCTTCCGCTTCGAGTGTTTGGTTGCCTCTGTTATGTTCAAGACACACGTCTCGGCCTCTCCAAACTCTCTCCCAAATCCCTATGGTGCATCTTCCTTGGCTATTCCGGCACTCAGCGCGGATATCGCTGCTACTAACCGGACCTCCGGAGGTATGTCATATCTGCTGACGTCTCATTTGTTGAGAGCTCTCTGTTCTCTCTTCCCTCTCCTCATCCTAACTCTACCATAGATGATTGCCTTCCTCTCCTCATCCACCCTCCTCCGGTGTCTCCCCCTGCTGCTGACATCCATTTTGGTAGGGTATACTCGCGTCGTCCATCAACTGTATCCCCCGTCCCGGCCAATGACATCGTCGTCCCCGCTTCGTCCGATGCTCCTGCCTCGACACCAGAGGACTTGCCCAATACCCTTTGGAAAGGTACTCGCTCTTGCCAGAGTACTCCTTTATTTGTATCTTCTTACAGGGGTCTGTCAGCTCTGGAGACAGTATCTATTCCTCGCACAGTGGGTGTTGCAAAATCTCACCCGGGATGGCTAGCCGCAATGCGGGATGAGTTGCAGGCCTTGGAAGAAAACCATACTTGGGAACTTGTCCCCCTTCCAGCAAGCAAATAGGCGGTTGACAACAAATGGATTTACACAGTCAGGCTGAATCCTGATGACACTCTCCATCGACTCAAAGCCCGCCTTGTGGCTAAGGGCTTCGCCCAGACTTACGGTATTGACTATTTTGATACCTTCTCTCCAGTTGCCAAGATGACCTCCGTTCGGTGATTCATCTCTCTGGCGGCTCATCATCGTTAGCCTCTTCATCAACTGGATGTAAAAAATGCCTTCCTCCATGGATTTCTTGAGGAAGAGGTTTTTATCTGCATCACCCCCCGGTTTTTGTGCCTCCGGCGCCGAGTCTCAAGTCCGTCGACTCTGTCGTTCTCTTTACGGCCTCAAGCAGTCTCCTTGTGCTTGGTTCGGCCGCTTCAGTACTGCCGTCACCGACTTTGGGCTCTCTCGCAGTATGAAGGACCACACTGTGTTCTACAGGACGACCTCCACTGGTTGCATCTTGTTGGTAGTTTATGTGGATGATATCATCACCACCGGCAACGACAATGATGGTATCGCCCAGCTCAAGGGGCATCTTCACCAGCACTTCCACACTAAGGATCTCGGTCCTCTCACATACTTCTTAGGCATCGAGGTATCCTATTCTTCGGACACCATTTCCCTCTGCCAACAGAAATATGCATTGGATATTCTGCAGGATGTTGGGCTGACACAGACCACTGCTGTAGACACTCCTCTGGAGCCTGGGGAACGGTCTCTTTATGACTCCTCGGAACTGTATTCACACCTAGAGCGGTACCGTCGACTGGTGGGCAAACTCAATTATCTCACCATGACTCGTCCCGACATTGCCTGCGCTGTTGGCAAAGTGAGCCAATTTATGGAGCATTTGACCACCTTTCATTGGGATGATGTCGTCCGCATCGCCAAATACATCAAGCGAGATCTTGCCCGTGGTCTTCGCTACTCCCAGCATGCTCATCTGGATATTGAGGTCTTTTGTGATGCTGATTATGCTGGTTGCCTTGCTACTCGGAGATCTATTTCTGGTTTGCCGTCTTCTTGGCAGACAACCTCATCTCCTGGCGCAACAAGAAACAGACGGTCGTCTTCCGCTCCAGTGCAGAATCTGAGTACCGTGCCATGGCCACCGTCACCACGGAGATCATTTGGCTTTGACATCTCCATTAGGAACTTGACTTTCCTCCGCAGACATCTGCTCACATCTGGTGTGACAATCAGGCTGCCACCAAGATAGCTTCGAATCCCGTCTTCCATGAACGCACGAAACATATTGAGGTGAACTGCCACTTTTTCGCCACCACCTGGAGCATGATCACGTCAGCTTTAGCCACATCCCAACGGCAGACCAGCTTGCCGACATCTTCACCAAATGCCTCCCAGGGGCTCGTCTAGCCTCGCTCAGTTTCAAGCTGGGCATCCACAACATCTGCGGCCCAGCTTGAGAGGGAGTATGTCTGGCATTGTTGTTGGCAGAATTTTCCACCGACGGTGCAGCCCCTTCATTTGTCAAAGGAGGTGGGCTGGTGGTAGATGGTGGGTGGCCAACCCCACCCAATCTTCCAGCGGGAGAAGGCAAGGGGAATATAAGGCCCCGACCTTAAACCTTACTTAATATTGAATTAAATGAATAATTCACATTGAGGATCTTTTCGGGTTTAGAGTTTTAGAGAATTAGGACATAACTATTACATCTCGAAGATTACAAAGTAGACACATCTACTCAGTTTCCATTTTCTTCACAAAATAAAAACTCTTGAACAAAAGATTCATGTCTAGTTCTTGTTTTAGACACCATGACATTTCCTTGATCCCATCCTTGACTCTATTCCACTTTATGTGCTGTGAAAATCATTTCAAAAGTTTGGGATGAGCATAAAAAGCTCAGTAAGGGATACATAAAGAAGGAAAACTGTTAGTTTTTCAAAACAACAAGTAAACCATGAATACTTTATCAAAGTAATACTTTTCACCTTTATGAAGTAGTATAAACTCTTCAATGAATAAAAGATCATTACTTACCCTTTTGTAACCAAAAGATTACCATAAAACTCATATACATAACATATAAAGGTAACTTGGGACATAAACATACTTAAATGGAATAACCATACGGTCGACTTCCACACATATCACTTAATGGAATAGCCATACGGCCGACTTCCATACCCAATGCATTGGAGGTTATAACGTAACCACCCGTCTTGGTATTCACGGCACCACCCGTCATATGGTTTATCACGTAACCACCCATCAAATGTCCAAGTACCATTATAAAAACATAAGACATAAAACAAATATAGAGGAAAGAAAACATTTCCATATTTCGATCACAATATATCACTAAAATATATTGTCATAACAAATCCATTATAAAAAACCATTTTCAATACCAAAATACATAAAAGAGTATATGGTTTTTATTTACTTTTAAAAACATTACGGCTTGTTGAGGAAGCCAAAGTCCAAATAATACTCGCGGCGGCGGAAAAGGTCGTTGTCACCACGTACGTTAAAAGAAATATTCATTTTTGTCGTTTTGTAAAACGCTTCATAGAAAAAGATTCCCTTTGTATAAAATTAAAAGTCAAAGGGGTTTATACACCGTATAAAGAAAGTCTTGTATTAGAACAATATATGCCTCAATGAAAGGAGATTGAGACGAAGTCCCTTACAAAGACGGTATCCTTGGATTAAGGATAAATCAATTACATAATTATGTGTGACAAACGAATACACCAAATATAAGTGGATATTAAGTGTAAAACAATCAGAGGTCATTCACACATATTCATAGAACGACATATTCAAGGAGTACAAATTTATCCCAAAGAATCAAAGTTGGGTTAAGAAGTCCCCTTGCAAAAAAAAATTTGACAGCCTAACGGCGTCACTTCAAAATTCAGAAAATGAGTTGATGAGAGATAAAAAGGGTATCTCATCACTTGGACATAAAATTTACATCAATAAGGATATAGAAGAACATATCCCAACATTACAATATTTAAATTAAAAGACCCAACAAAAGAAGTCTTTTAAAAAGAGGAGGGTGAAAGGTTCCCTTACCGACTTGGGTATCTTTCGAAACATACACTCCATGAAAGAAGGACAATACAACATTGATGTAAATTCTCATAAACGAAAGTATATTACACAAAGAGTAGAATAATGGGCAGTACATATACTACTCAAAGGAAATGGTGACAAATGTAGCATAAATCTCACGGGAATAAAAGTGAGATGAAAAATCCCTTACGAAAACTCGGTAGCCTAACGACGCCACTTAAAACTTCCAAAAATGGATTGATGAGATCAAATAGGGTCTCTCATCATATTAACATAAAATGTACAGCAAGAGGAATATAAAAGAACATCCCCCCAACATAACAAAGAGGAGCTTAAAAGAAGTGACATAAATGAGAGTACTTAAAAAGAAAGAGAGAGGTTGGATCTCTTATGAAAATTCGGCAGCCTTACGGCGCCACTCAAAACTTTCAAAATGGATTGATGAGAGAAAATAGGGTCTCTCATCATATAAACATAAAAAAGTACAGTAAGTGTAATATAAAAGAACATCCCAATCATAAGAAAGATGAGCTTAAAAGGAATGACATAAAAGAGTGTACTTAAAAAGAAAGAGGGGTAGGATCCCTTACCTCAAGTCCGACTTGTCTTGTTCGTTTCTTTATATTTCTGAATAATAAACTTTGGTCAATTTATAATTGCTTAAGGACCTCCTTTAAAGATTATTATTCAGTTCATATCACATATTATAATGTTATAATAATTGTTTAATAATGTTAGTTCATATCAGACGTTTTTGCCGATGTTTGGTACATGAGTAAAAAATGAACTTGTTTGAAAATGATTGCCTATGTAGTTATAAGTAAATCATTTCCAGAATAGTATTAATGATTAAAATATCATATATATCCAGTACATATTCATTTTATACTATTCCATAACATTTGGAGATAAAAAATGAAAAGTACCGTTCATGGAGACGGTAGGCTGTACGTATGCATGAACGTTACTTTCATTTTTTTTTGTCATATTAATGGAATTAAAAATAAATGAGATATATATATATATATTATAATTCCAGTATAATATATATGTTATATAGGTTACGTATGTTCATTAATTTCATTCTTTATACATTCCATGTATTGCATGAACGAGTCACATCACTTGAGGGGGCGGTAGTCCACACTTCCTCATATGAAATTATCGCATTTGCACAACATGCAAAGAATAAAGATATGTTTTAAATATAAAATACAGAAGCATATAGAAAACATAAATACCATATATATCATATATAAAATACAGTGACATCATAATGGCCACCTTTAAAGGTGTTAAAAGAATATTGAACAATTATCGTTTCGTGAGGCAGTAATTCGCTATCCACAAAAACAGTATGTTCTTTAACCATTAGACAGATGTGTGTGTAAGTGTAGCTCGAATCCTTCTTATAACAACATCCAAGTATATTGAAGATACTGGTGTTGTTACAAAATAAAGGAATAAAAAAAGTTTAGGGGGTTGGAGAAGCAAAATAAAACAAAAGAATACTAGGGATGACTTTACCTTTAAATCAGGTAACTCTTTTTGATTTGAGCTCAAAGGCTTCCTTGGAAAGACTTCTGCCCAATGTGAGGCTTCTAAGAGTAAGAGATGGATGTTGAGAGACAAAATGGGCAGGGGTTGGCCGAGCCAAAGGCTTGAGAGGTGTGGGTAAGGTGATAGAGGTGAGGGCCTTTTATAAGAGGAGAGGAGGGGCACTCTTGGAAAGTCTTGAAAAGTAACATTATTATAAAATGCTTTTCGGATTTTAAAGGTCCCACAATTATATATTTCGAGGATAAGGTGATAATAGTTCGAAATCCACACATCCAATAGGTTTTTGACAAGTGTAGGTCTTAGATTTTACATTATTTTTTCATTTTATTTAAATCGTTAAATAATGAGGTAATCGCTGCATCATCATGGTGTCATAAATAATTTAATCTATTTAATGTCTATAAATTATAAAAAAAATATCATGTTGTAGGAAATCTTTTTAGCTTTCTAATGAATATTTATAGTCAAAAATATGACTTGTATAACCCCATGTAAAAATTGTTTTAGTAAAACAACACATGTTTGTGACATTTTAATTTTAACTTTAAATAAAAAGTTATTAATGTCATTTTCCTACCAAAGTGGCTCCATGGGGTCCCCAAGTTGACCCATGGATTGTCTTGGTCGGCCATGACTCATCCAATAAGGGTAGGACATGTGTCAAGGTCATTTCATATTATTATAACATTATCTTTACCTTAAATTACACTAATTACCTTTAATCGCGATTAATAAAACTTAAAAGTTACTATTCACTAAAAAATTATTTTAATTCCATTGAACCACATTTTACATCCTAATAACAACCATGTATGTCGGATTTTTGAAATTCAAATCACAGAAGTGGTAAAGTTTCATTTAAACGAAAAATCAGTTTTTAAACTACCACTTAGTGGTTTCACTATTCATCAAAAATTGAAGTTTTTCAGAAAAATACAAAAAATTCACCCTAAGCTATATTTGATATTCCAAATTCAAAAATGATGTCTATTTTACAAAATTCAAAACATATAAGTTGCATTAATTAATTCCCGCTGTCAAAACAAATAGTGTATTTTTAAGAAACAATATCTATTAAAAGATTGACACTAGTTTAAGTCCAATTTCAAATTGAAATTAATTCCAATGACCACCATTGGATTAAATAGTAAAAATATATTCTAATTGCACTTTAAAACCAATTCAAAAGATGATCTAATCATATAAATAAATTAGATTAAAAAGAGGTTTTGAATAAAAATACAACATTTTTCACTTATGCATTAAAAATGAACTTTCTCGTAAAAATACCAAAAATTTACACAAAGTAAATTTTGATGTCCCGATTCTAAAGAAGAATTTTATTTTGTCAAGTATAACACATAAAATTGTCAAAAATTGGATTTAAAAGAGGTTCGCCATCAAAAGGCGGTTAATCGACCTTTTAAAGAATATTAGAATGTTTACGCTTAAAATTGGATTCATTCGCATTTTTAATCCTCTAACATTTATTGTAAAAAGTAAAAATATTTGAAAAACATATATAATCATTTTGTAGTTAGTTCTGTTCATTCCCGTCATTACAACGGCTAGGTGTTAACTACCATTTAAAATAAAATTATTTTATTATTAGAGTGCAACGTAAGATTTCAAAGGAACTCGTTGTTGCGTATTGGGTAAGCCATTGAGCATAGCGTTCCCTTTAAATTAATATTAACATTTTATTCACAAATAGGGATAAATATAAAAATGTCATATTCTTTATTTACCTGAGGTGTTACAGGGAAGGGGTGAGGAGGCCTATAAAAGGAGGCTCTCCCCTCTTTCAAACATCATCCCATCATCGGTTCTCATCACCAGTACAACAGATCCCATAGCAGAGCGGTTTTGTGAGGTTTATTTCCCCGCTTATTCAAGAGAGATTTTACAAGGTTTTTCTCCTTGTAATAGTGAGGGAGTGTGTACCCACTTTTACCCCATAGCGATCCTTCTATTTGCCCATGGTTTTTTACCCCTTCCATTTGGGGGGGTTTTTCCACGTTACCTCTGGTGTTATTTATTTTTCCGCATTTTGCACTTTATTTTTATCTCGTGATTATCGCTGCACCAGTGGGCCAATCATTTACGGTCTTAACAGGTGGTATCAGAGGCAAGGTTCTAGCCCAGTGATGTTTACGTTTTCGGGTATTAATAATTCTCGTAAATTTGAATATGCTCTGTGATTGCAACTCCGGTTGATCTGTCACATCAGAAAAATTTATTGAGATTATTAAATACACCGTTGTGAAACGGAAGAGGTTCTGGACTGACGACGTGTCCAGATGACGGCGAAATTCGAGATCGAAAAATTCAACGGGAATAATTTTTCATTGTGGAAAATGAAGATGCAGGCAGTGCTGCGGAAGGATAATTGTCTACTGGCAATTGGCAAAAAGCCGACGGGTGCAACAGAGGAGAAATGGAACGATATGGACGAGAATGCTATTGCCAACATCCATTTGGCTTTGGCAGACGGGGTTCTATCAAGCATTGCAGAGAAAAAGACGGCAAAAGAAATATGAGATACTCTGACGAAGCTATACAAGGCCAAGTCACTCCACAACAAAATTTTCCTGAAGAGAAAATTGTACACTCTTCGGATGGCGGAGTCATCATCGGTGACTGACCACATCAAACTCAATACCATGTTCGCTCAGCTCACGGCGTTGGGCTATAAAATTGTGGATACTGAACGTGCGGAGATTCTACTCCAGAGTTTGCCAGATTCATATAACCAACTCATCATCAACCTCACCAACAATATCCTGACGGATATGCTGCTCTTTGATGATGTTGCACCCGCGGTTCTTGAAGAAGAAAGTCGGCGCAAGAACAAGGAGGACAGACAAACAACTTCACACCAAGCAGAGGCTCTGTCAATGGAGAGATGAAGGATGATGAAGCGTGGTTCCAGTGGGAGCCAAAATCATGGCAGATCCAAATTGTTGGAGTCTGTATCCCACATCGGACTTGTGGTCCGATGTGGAGTTTATCATTCATTATAAAAGAATGTCTCCGCCTCACTTTGAGGTAAGGAGGCAAGGGGGTTTCCTCATTCTACATGGTATCAGAGGGATTTACTCCCGACCCTCCCTCCCGATTTTTTTTTTCTTTTCTTCTTCCTTCCTTTAGGGTTTCTCCCGGTTGGGGGCGGCGGCCTCCATGGCCAGCAAGCCATAGGTATCTCCCGCCGTCCCCCCTGCCGGCTATTCCTCCCATCCGGCGGATCTCCCCGCTGCCTCCTCTGCGCGCGCTGGCGACGCTCCCTACGCCCCTCCAGGCAGCGCTCCCTCCCGGCGGTCCTCCCTTTCCAGGCGGCTCTCCCTCCAGGCGGCTCTCCCTCCCGAAGGCTCTCCCCACCGGCGCGGATCCCCTCGCCCAGCGACGGATCGCCCTCGGCCTCGCCCCGGCGCCCTCGCCCACGACGTCCCACGACGCCGCCTCCTCCTACTGCAGGTCCCTCCCCGCGATAGCGGCTCCCTGCGCGCGACCCGCTGCTCCTGTACGGACATCCAACCCTCGCCCCAGTGGAGTCCTCTCCCAGCGGTGCCATCGCCCCGACTCCTGGCTCCCGGCGCACTCGGCCAGGCGCGGCTCCCCTTCCCGGCGGCCCCTCCTCTCCCGGCGCGACTCTCTTCCGGTGGATCTCTCCCTGCCGGATGACTCCCAGCGCCGACTGCCTTCCTCCCCCAGCGGCCTCCCTTCCCCGCTCGCGGTGGACCAGGCCACCTGTGCTCCGCCGGCCTCTATATCTGCCGGCGCCTCCAGTTCTGCCGGCCTCTCCCCCTGCCGGTGCCTCCGACTGCCGGCCTCCAGCAACCGGCCTCCACCCTTGCCGGCCCCTCCACACCGGCGGCCTCCTCCGGCTTCCAGCGCCGCCTCCCGCTGTCCTGCTCCCTCGCCGGCCTCCTCCTGCGCTCCTCTTCCGGCAGCCAGTCGGCTCCAGTTTCTTCCAGCGGCTGCCCAACTTCAGTTTCGGCTCTCTGGCACCTCCTGCGGCATCCCAGCCTCGCGCATCTCCCGATGACTCCCGGCAGCCGCATCTCTGTCCGTCGGCACGCCCATTCGCTGGCGCAGTAGCTCGACCACCTAGGATTTGGGCCCGTTGGCGCCGCCAGCCCCGCAACAATTCTGCGGAATCCCCGCCTCCCGTCGCCGGCCCCGCAAATGCGGTTTTCCCGGTGCTAGTTTGGATTTCCCGGCGTTTCATCGACCGGCCCCACTAGTGCGGCATTCCTGGCGCTCAGTCCATCGGCCCGGTTTGAGTGGTTCATCTGCTGCGTCCGCACAATCATCCATCCATCATCCTGAGGGGGAGCTTCGATCGTGAGGGGGAACAACAACCTTTGCAGCTTTATATTTTTTTTCATCTTGTTTTGTAATCAAGCTGGGTCTGTCCAGCTTGAGGGGGAGTGTTAGCGTCTGTTTTGTTGCTTTCTTTTCATTATATGTCCAAGCTAGGTACACCTAGCTTGAGGGGGAGTGTTGGAGTCTGTATCCCACATCGGACTTGTGGTCTGATGTGGAGTTTATCATTCATTATAAAAGAATGTCTCCGCCTCACTTTGAGGTAAGGAGGTAAGGGGGATTTCTGAATTCACACAAATCAAGGAGTAAGAAGAAGAATGTCACATGTTTCAATTGTGGCAAGAAGGGGCACATCAAGAAGGATTGTTGGAATAGGAAGAGTAGTGAAAAGATCTCTCAGGGGAATGTGGTGAGTACTTCTGGAAGTGGAGATATACTAGTTAGTGAAGCGGCGACGACTACTGGAAGCAGACAACATCTCGACGATGCATGAATTATCGACTCAGGAGTAACATGGCACATGACGTCTCGACGGGAATGGTTTGACCAATATGAAACCATCCCGGAAGGACTTGTGTACATGGGAAACGATTACACTCTGAAGATCGTTGGAGTTGGTACCATCAAACTGAAGATGCATGATGGCATAGTACGGACCGTCCAAGGAGTACGTCATGTGAAGGGCCTGAAGAAGAACATATTGTCTTTGAGACAATTTGATGACATCGGAGGCAAGACTCGCACAAAGAAGGGAGTGATGAGAATCGTGAAAGGCGCGCTTGTGGTAATGAAGGCAGAGAAGATCTCAAAGAACCTGTACGTGCTTATGGGTGAAACGTACAAGGAGGTGGAGATAGTTGTTGCATCAACTACCTCGACGGAAGCGTTGATGACGTTATGGCATCAGAAGCTTGACCATATGTCAGAACGAGGCCTGAAGATTCTTGCGGATCAGAAGTTCCTACCTGGGCTAACAAAGGTATCCTTACCATTTTGTGAGCATTGTGTTTTGAGCAAGCAACACAGGTTAAAGTTTGGGACGTCAACAGTGAGAAGTCAGGAGATCTTGGAGTTGATCCATTCCGATGTTTGGCAAGCACCGGTTATATCCCTGGGAGGGGCAAGGTACTTTGTATCATTCATTGATGATTATTCCAGGAGATGTTGGGTGTACCCAATTAGGAGGAAGGCGGATGTTTTTGAAGTTTTCAAATCATTCAAAGCGCCGAAGGAGCTTGACTCTGGAAAGAAGATCAAGTGTCTGAGGACTGACAATGGTGGAGAATATACAAGTGAGGAGTTTGATACTTTTTGTCAACAGGAAGGAATCAAGAGACAGTTCACGATGGCGTACACTCCTCAGCAGAATGGAGTGACAGAGCGAATGAACAGAACCCTGTTGGATAGAACAAGGGCGATGCTGAAGACTGCAGGTATTGCCAAAACTTTTTGGGCAGAAGCAGTGAATACCGTCTGTTATGTGATCAACCGATCTCCTTCAATGACGATTGAGCTGAAGACACCGATGGAGATGTGGACTGGTAAACTCGCTGACTATTCTCGGTTACATACTTTTGGAAGTCCTGTATATGCAATGTTTAATGACCAGGAAAGATCGAAGTTGGATTCGAGATCCAGGAAATGTATCTTCTTGGGGTACGCTGATGGTGTGAAGGGGTATCGTTTGTGGGATCCCACTGCCCACAAATTTATCATCAGCAGAGATGTCATTTTGCAGAAGACAAGGTGCATATGACAACTGATCAAGGCATGGAGAAAGAGAATACAAAAACTACAACAGTCGAAGTAGAGGACAAATCAAAGGAAGAACCAGTTTCCTCTGAGGCATTACCAGAGCACGATGATCAAGTACCAGTTGAGTCTGGACCACGACGGTCAACTCGGGAGAAAAGAGCACCAGTATGACACTCAGACTATGTCACTGAGAGCAATATTGTGTACTGCTTATTGACAGAGGATGGAGACCCATCTTCTTTTGTGGAGGCGACCCAAAGTCCAGATGTATCCTCATGGATGGCGGAGATGCAGGAGGAACTGGAAGCCCTGCACAGGAACAATACTTGGGATCTTGTTCCATTACCTCCTGGAAGGAAGGCTATCGGAAACAAATGGGTCTTTAAGATCAAGCGGGATGGAAAAGACCAGGTGGAAAGATATCGTGCAAGATTGGTGGTCAAAGGATTTGCTCAGAAGGAAGGTATTGATTTCAATGAAATATTTTCTCCTGTTGTTAGATTGATGACTGTTCGGTTAGTTCTGGCGATGTGTGCTACATACAGCTTACATCTAGAGCAGTTGGATGTGAAGACAACGTTTCTCCATGATGATCTTGATGAAGAGATCTATATGCTCCAACCGGAAGGTTTTGCAGAAGAAGGAAAAGAGAATTTGGTTTGCAGGTTGAACAAATCTCTGTACGGTCTCAAACAGGCGCCGAGGTGTTGGTACAAGAGATTTGATTTCTATATCACGAGCTTTGGATATGACAGACTTCATTCAGATCCTTGTTCATATTTCAAGGGTTCAGATGGTAATGATTTCATCATTCTTCTGTTGTATGTGGATGACATGTTGGTTGCAGACCCCAACAATGATCATATCCAGGAGACGAAGGCACAGTTGGCTAGGGAGTTTGATATGAAGGACTTGGGATCTGCTAACAAGATTCTTGGGATGCAGATTTATCGGGACAAAAATAATGAGAAGATTTGACTATCACATAAAAGTTACTTACAGAGAGTCTTGAAACTCTTCAACATGCAAGACTGTAACCCAATCTCTACCCCTCTTCCCGTTAATTTCAAGTTATCCTCCACGATGAGTCCTAGCAGTGAAGCAGAGATGATGGAAATGTCTCGAGTACCGTATGCATCAGCAGTGGGTAGTCTAATGTTCGCTATGATTTGTACTAGACCACACATTGCACATGCAGTGAGAGCAGTTAGTCGGTACATGGCGAATTCAGGACGGGAGCATTGGAGCACAGTGAAGAGGATCCTGAGATACATCAAGGAGACCTCAGATGCTGCATTATGTTATGGAGGATCATATTTTACTGTCAGAGGATATGTTGATTCATATTTTGCAGGTGATTCTGACCGGAGGAAATCCACTACTGGTTATGTGTTTACTCTTGCAGGAGGAGCTGTGAGTTGGATTTCGAAGTTACAGTCAGTTGTGGCTTTATCCACGACGGAGGCAGAGTACATGACAGCTACACAGGCTTGCAAAGAGGCAATTTGGATGAGAAGGTTGTTGGAGGAGCTCGGGCACAAACAGGAGAATATTCCTTTGTTTTGTGACAGTCAGAGCGCCTTGCACATTGCAAGGAATCCATCTTTTCATTTCAGGACGAAGCACATTAGGGTACAATATCACTTTGTCCGAGATGTGGTGGAGGAAGGAAGTGTGGACATGCAGAAGATTCACACTAAAGAAAATCTGGCAGATTTCCTGATGAAGGCGATTAACACTGATAAGTTCAGATGGTGCAGATCCTCGAGCGGCCTTGCAGAGACTTGAGCAGCATGTTTGACAGATAGAAAGGATGTGGAGATGTGATTGGTTTACAATCAAATCTCCAAGTGGGAGATGTGTTGGCAGAATTTTCCACCGATGGTGCGCCCCTTCATTTGTCAAAAGAGGTGGGCTGGTGGTAGATGGTGGGTGGCCAACCCCACCCAATCTTCCGGTGGGAGAAGTCAAGGGGAAGGGGTGAGGAGGCCTATAAAAGGAGGCTTTCCCCTCCTCCAAACATCATCCCATCATCGGTTCTCATTACCAGTACAGCAGATCCCATAGCAAAGCGGTTTTGTGAGGTTTATTTCCCCGCTTATTCAAGAGAGATTTTACGAGGTTTTTCTCTTTGTAATAGTGAGGGAGTGTGTACCCACTTTTACCCCATAGTGATCCTTCTATTTGCCCGTGGTTTTTTACCCCTTCCATTTGGGGGGTTTTTCCACGTTACATCTGGTGTTATTTATTTTTCCGCATTTTACACTTTATTTTTATCTCGTGATTATCGCTGCACCAGTGGGCCAATCATTTACGGTTCTAACACTTGTATGATGTCATCTTTCTTTTTTGTGGGACTCGTTGTTTAAGCTGGGCATGTCCAGTTTGAGGGGTAGTGTTAAACCCTATTTTCTATTATTCTGGGTATTTCCGAGTTCCACATCGGAATACTCCTGTATGTAGTCTGTATTCTCAATTTATAAAAGTAGGCCTCCGCCTCACCTTGAGGTAAGGTGTTTTTCTTTCTACAGAATTCATGGAGCGTTTTGGCAACCCGGACGATCAGAACCCATACACCGAGATGACAAGTAGAGGAGCAGTTTTACAGGAGGCATCAAACACACCGACACCTGGACTCATAGATAAGGAGAAGCAGGTACAATCAACAGTGTTTTCACAGCTCTCAGTACGACCGTTTTTTTCCCAGGCAAACAACACAAGCGGCAGCAGAAGCTTGTTTGAGGGATGAAGTTTATGACCACTGTCCCGTACGATCAAATGCAAGTCAACCTGGGAACACGATCACTAGAGCGGATCTGTGTTTTCCTGGGATGCCTGCACACAACAGGGGTACATAATTTGTGGACCAAGCCAGTGGACTGAAAATTCATCAAGTGTACGAGGAATTGGTAGCTCTTCAACAGCAGGAAGTTGTCCATGAACATACCAAGCAATTTGAGAACCTGGCTTTTCTAATCCCGCGCCAACTGGATCTGCAGAAGGCAGCACATCCTTCATTAGAAACACCATCTGTTGCCGTTTGGGGAACTGCAAAAGCTTCCAGGTTTGGGAGAAGTGGCATGATACAACCCGGGAATACTGCGACGAAGGCAAAATGCTACAGTTGGGGCACCGTTGCAACTGGAATTCCAAGGCTGTGCGGCCTACCTGCCGGATGGTGTTCAACAAACGCAGCAGTTGTGGTGGATTTTCACTCATGGCAGCAGCTCCTCCCCAAAACGGTTCAAAGTTGAGGGAGTCATCTCAGTTGGGGGAGCTGCACTCTGTCCCAGGCAGAATCAACCGGGAATGAGTATCTGATTTGGGTACTTTGCCCAAGAGTTGACCTGTCTTCCCCAACCCCAAGTTTTTCTGCCCGCCTTGGATTAGAGAGGTCAGGTTGTCGCTGTTTCTAGAGCTGACACTAATGGACCTCTAGTCCTGCGTGAGGAAGATCTCGCAAACCACTTGACTCTCTTTTCTAATGGAGGCGTGTTTCGGGAATCAAGAGGTGCTGGGGAGGTTCTTACAAGAGTTGAACTAGATATAACATGTTTCTCCAAGCAGCTGGTTCTCTTGAATATGCTTATGATGCACAAGACAGCGCAGGATAGTGATTTTGACACTTTGGTGTCAGATCCTGGTCATGCATCGTCTCTCCCTGCTGAGGGGACGCTTGGATATAATTTCTCATCTGAAATTTGTGTCTCAGGGGTGAGAAAATTGGATGATTGAATGTCTGAAATCCAGCCAGTAATGGTCAATGCCTGCGGAATAATTTCTTCAGATGGAATACAAACTGGGTATTATGGTAACATGGGCGAAAAGATTATTGACGCTGGAGAATCAGTGGTGCTGTTGATGAATCAGAAAAGAGACATGAGAATGTAGTCTGCAGCGGGTTCCTGACAGCTCTCTTACCTTATGACAGTAACAGAAAATGGGACGTTCAAAGAAATGTGCATGTTTTCCAAAATGGCAAACCTGCAAATGTCCACACCAAAATTCAGATGCAGTCAGCAGAAATAAGCCAAGAGATGCAAGGCCTGCTGTTTCCATCAATCTGGGATATGGCAAAGCATCCTGATTTGAAGGAGTATGCCATTTTTTAATGATTCTGGACATGTGTTCAAGTGCGCTGCACCGGTTGACAAGCTTACTTTTGATTTTCAAAATGGGTTGGCGGGGATAAGGGATGGCTGCTCTCAATCACAGCAGGAGATAGAGATTGGGTGCATGCATAAGGCTGGCACACTTTATGAAGAGATGAAAAGCGAGTTGCTGGGCAACAGCATAGTGAAATTTCTGCAGCAGCAAGCCAAAGGAGACACCCGCCAAAGGGAGGAGGATTGCAAGAACTCGGTAGATCCGAGTAACCACACTGCACTTGCACCAAAGATCAACCCCCCCGCCCCTGCTGTTGCGTTCTGATCTGGCTCATTGGAGGGGCAGGACCGAGCCGTCCAATATGGGACACGTCCACCACCTCGAGGACAAGATGGTCTTTCGGGAGGGTGGCAGTGATGGGAATGCGATAGACGCCAGCTGGACACCCTGGAGGGTATACTCCAGGAGGGGCAAGGCGGTCACCACAGGCAGTTAGCTGGTGGTCCTAGCATGTGGACCGAGCAGGCTGTTAGCAGGTTGTTAGGAGTTTGTTAGACAACTGTTAGAAGATTCCCTGGGGGGGGGGGGATGAGGGGGAGAGAACTCTGTTGTATTCGGCCTGGGGCTTGGGACAGGATTAGGGAGCTTGCTCACCCATAGTTTATGCTGTTTTTCCCTGCTTCTTCCCCACAGAAATTCCCTCCATTATTCTCTCTAATACACAAGAGTGCCTCCACTGGGCTGACTCTATCAGTGTCCTACAGGTTTCTAGTGGACATGCCACTGATAATAGGAGTTGCGCTGTGATATTTCAATTCTAACATTCTCTAAGTTGGTTATGTCATTTCTGGACAAATAAATTGCAGAAGCTAAGAGCTTTATTATTGTAGATTCAACAAAATATGGTACTCGCCATGTTCTTGTCCTGGCTGATTTCCCGCCGTGTACTAAGATGATAGAACTGGAGAAGCTCTTTGAGAACTTCAAAGAACATGGAGTGTCTGTTCGATGGGTTAATGATACAGTTGCCCTTGCAGTTTTCCGAACACCATCAATAGGTATTTATCCTCCATGTACAGCTTTCTAGTGAGATGCTTTTCTTTCTAGCCTTATTAATGGGAAATCAAACAAATTTTAATTGTTGCCTGAGACAGACAGTATGAGTTTACACCATTTACATTTTATCTGCTAATGCAGCACATGAGGCTTATAACTCCCTGCGCTGCCCGTTCACTGTGCGCATGCTTGATGAGGATGATTCTCTTACCAGCTCAATCTCGGTAAGAGGTAAATTTTATTGACTTTCTTCTGTTTCAGTATAATTACGTGAAGGCGTGTTTCACACCATATGAACTTTTCAAGACCGAAAAACTATGAAAATGGAAATGCTTTGGTCATGGAATTGCCATTGCTCCCTGTTGAAATCCACAATGTAGATGAAAAATGTTTGAAATTTTGTTTTTTGTTATGCTTGAAAAATGATACTAGAGGACAACAGAAGCAAATTAATTATGATCAAGCACTTCAAATTTGGAAAATGATAGTAAGAGATTCTTTTTATTAATGGATAAAGATATTTTTTCCCTAGAACTCATCCAGTTATAGAGTTAAAAAATGGGTTAATTTTAAGTCTAATGAAATGAAAGTTGTAAATATTACGCATTTACAACTAAGCCTTGAACATTAACAACTACATTCAATACACTTGAGAGCCAACTCTAGAACTGGTTGAGTTTTACAGGACGAGCCCTTCTGTCATTAACAAATTTAAGGGTCTTAGCTGAATTCAATTCAATTCAGCTTCCCTTAGCCTGTAAACCCGTGGCTGCTTGAAGCTGTCCATGATTAGATTAGATTCTGTTGAAACTGACTGAAGGACATGTTGTGTATTTTCAGATTTGGATCCGCCTCGTCCAAGGCCTCAAACCTCAACGAGGACTGCAGAGAGGCTGATTGCTCAGGTCATGGGGCTGAAGTCGCCTGCCACGATCTTCGGATCTGAAGAACTGAGGAAACAGGAGGAAGCTCGGAGAATCCGCATGACAACCAGGAGAAAAATGAAGGATGAAGTTTGGGGTGAGGGTGATTCAAAATGAGGCTGTGTTCAGTTTTCATAAAGCAGTGTTTGGGGAGAATTAATGCTGTTGGATTTTATGTTTTATATTTGTGCTTTATGTATATCTATTGAAGATTTATGGTGAAGCTACCCATGAGCATGCATGGTGGATAGTAATTCTGATTATCGATCTACTGACCCCCATCAATTTGATGTCGGAGGAAGATGTTTCTGATGAGTGACAAATGGGGACATTGAGGCTTCTCAATGCCTTGGAAGTCAAGAACTTGCTGAAGGCACTGTCCAAGGACGGGCTTGTGTTCGGAAAGTTTGAGGTGAATGGGAAGACCACCTTTGTGTTGTTGGGCACCTAGAGCTACTCACAACTTCATGGCCATGGATGAGGGCAAGAGACTGGAATGATTGTAGTGAAGTCGACAAGTCAAATGAAGACTGTTAATGCCTCATTGAAGCCTGTAAGTGGCATGGTGAGTGAACCTGGACATTGGGGCATGCAAGTGAATGATTGACTTCATAATGGTTAACATGGATAATTTCAATACCATGTTAGGCATGGTTTGCTTTAAATAATCCAAGGTCATTCCAACACCGCACATGGAACAAATGATGATCTTTGATGAAAATAGCCCTTGCATGGAACTCACCAAGGTATGCGACCCTCATAACCTTTCATTGTTATTATCCATGCAAGTTAAGTTGGGCTTTAAAAAGGGTGAAGATATCTTCTTGGTGGCCTTAAATGGAAGATTGATTGATGGAAAGTGGAAAGGAGTTGCCAAGGGTGATCAAGGATGTGCCGTGAAGCATAGTGTTGTCATGCCACGAGGGATGCATAAATAGTAATCATTTGAATGAGCTGGTACCATGAGTAAAGCCATGTGTTATGTTATCTTATCACATGGATCTTCCTGAGTTGGATGAATTAAAAGGGTAGGAAAAAGAGATGTTGGATGTTGCGCAAATCAAACCCTCCAAGGTGCTATATGCCTCGCTCTTGTTATTCTAAAAGAAGTGTGATGAGTCTTTTTGGATGTGTGTCAACTATTGGGTATTGAACAATGTCACGGTGAAGAATAAGTTTCCAATTTCTTTGATAACAGACCTCTTTGATCAATTAGGGAAGACAATGTTCGTGAAGTTGGACTTGTGGTTGGGATATTATCAAGTTCCCATAGCAATGAAGGACATGCTAAAGACCACATGTGTAACGAGGTACGAGTCTTATGAACTACTTGTTATGTCTTTTGGTCTAACCAATGCCCCCACAACCTTTTGCATCTTAATGAACAAAGTGCTCTATCTATACTTAGACCGGTTTGTGGTAGTTTACCCAACATTGTTTATAGTAACACAATGGAAGATCATGTAAACGACAAAAAAATGGTGTCCAAGGTGTCAAGGGAGAAGGAATTATATGTGAAAAAAAAGAGAAATGCTCTTTTGCAAAGGATGGATTGATATTCTTGGGGTACAAAATCAAATGGAGCTAATTGTCACGACCCAATCATGGGGGTCCTGTCCCACACCAGCAAGAACATCAAAGCTGCGGTTCAGCTGATTAGTCCCTATCTAAGAGATGAGAGTCGCCCCGACAAAGAGGAAGATGATGCGTGTCAACCTTGACACCACTGGTTGGGAGTTGGGGCCACTCTCCTGATAAGTCCATGGCAGGACGAAACCAGTGAACCTCACATATGAAGAGCTGGAAGGCTGAACCCCTCCCGCCTTGGAGGGGGCTAGGGTGCCGCACGGGCGAACCGCTGTGCTGAGACGCTCAGCCCGTGACAAGTGATATCAGAGGGAATGCGTCTCGTGGTGTTGCGGAATGCTGCCGGACGGACCTTGGTAGTGGGAGCGGAGTCCCGGGGTGTCATGTTGAGGTGACACGACAGAGAAGGTCGCACTCGAGAGAAGTCTGAGGCAGAGACGCCATTATGAAGGGTGGGTCTCGTGGAGGTGGTTTTTGACCCTGAGAGAGGGTGGACCACAGTGGTTTGCGACCCAGAGAGTGGGTGGACAATTGATGCCAACGACAAGGAAGAAGCGTCCCATGAGGCCATGCTTGGTAGCCGGTTAGTTGGAAGCACCATTTCACGGACACACAGAAGACCACGATCCTGCATGCACGAGGGCGTGCATGGAATGGTGGTGGGAGAATGTCACGACCCAATCATGGGGGTCCTGTCTCACACCAGCAAGAACATCAAAGTTGCGGTTCATCTGGTTAGTCCCTATCTAAGAGATGAGAGTCGCCCCGACAAAGAGGAGGATGATGCGTGTCAACCTTGACACCACTGGTTGGGAGTTGTGGCCACTCTCCTGATGAGTCCATGGCAGGATGAAACCAGTGAACCTCACATATGAAGAGTTGGAAGGCTGAACCCTGCCCGCCTTGGAGGGGGCTGTGGTGCCGCACGGGCGAACCGCTGTGCTGAGACGTTCAGCCCGTGACATAATGGTCTCTGAAAAAGTCCGACCCACTGCTGATTGGGAGACCTACCAAGGTTACACAGTTGAGATCATTCATTGGATCAGTGAACTATTATTGACGCTTCATTTGCTACTACTCAAACAAGGCCGCTCACTTAACATTTTGTTAATGAAAAATAATCCATGGGAGTGGACCAATTGACATGAAAAAGCTTTTAAAGTGTTAAAGATGACTATCACAGGAGATCCAATATTGAGTAGGGCTAACTCAACCAAGCCATATGAAGTGCACATTGATGTCTCAGATTTATGCTATTGGGGTTCTGCTTATGCTGGATAGAAATCCCGTACCTTATGAAAGTTGGAAGTTACATGACACTGAAAGAGGTACACAATGCAAGAGGAGATGTCGAACGTAGTACATTGTCTTCATGCATAGGGGCATTACTTCATAGGTTCAAAGTTTGTGGTGAAGATTGACAATGTTGCCACAAGCTACTTTCAAACATAAAAGAAGCTAACTCCAAAGCATGCTCAATGGCAAGACTTCCTCATTGGATTTGATCATGGTTTCAAGTACAAACTAAGTTAGGAAAATGTGGTTGTTGATGCACTTAGTAGAAAGATGGAACTTTGCCACATATCTTAGGTGGATGAAGATATCTTGGGTAGGACCAATGAAGTGATGCAACATGATCCTACGACTAACTTGTCAATCCTTATAAAAGATGGCAACATACAAAGATTTTGGGCATAAGATGGCATCCTATACACCATAGGTGTCACGACCCGACCCATTGGGGCTTGCCTGGTCGGTGGTAAGCCAAGTGAGACACCCCAAGCCCGCCTCCAATAGGTTAGGGGCTGGTGACAAGCACCAAGTAGACAATAATGAACATGGAAGGACTTAGCCTAAGTACTTATATGCACGCACACACAACTATCTCCATGCAACAATGCAGAGATAAAAAAAAAGGCTAAACATCTAGAGTGTAACCATGCATGCAACAACCTCTAGGAAAGCATTAGAGTACAATAGTGGAATACAAAAGTATAAAGGGGAAAAATACACACCCAACTAGAAAAAGGAGTCTCAACCTGACAACAACTGGTAGGAGGGAGACCGAAGAGAGCCCAACTCACAATCCTTAAGGTCAACCACCAAACACGGTCAGCTCCAAGGGCCGCTAAGCTTCATCAAAACCAGGCCCATCAAAATCACCACCGATCTGTCTGTCGTTTATATAAGACACAACATGTGCGAACAAAGCCCATGCATGAGTGAGTATATACATACCCAATAGGCACCCCAAAAACAAAAAAGGGAGCAACAGAAAGGTACAACAGTAAGCTCAACCCATAAAGCAAAAGGGTAAAGAGAAACCCAATAGACATGTTCATAAAAAAACCCAAATGAGAGAGAAATGAGATCTCCATCTCCATAGCCCAGCTAAAAATGAAGAGTCAGCCCACAACTCTAAGGGTCCCATCACTAAAGCCAAACAGCCCGCGTGTCCATAGAAGATATAGAGTGGAGGGTTTGCACCTTGTCACTGTGTGCCATAGCTGAGGGGACTCTATCTCCTATCCATGCACCTTGCATAACTTCACAAGAATCCATGTGTAGGGCCACACCTCATCATTGTACTCTACAACCGAGGGGGCACAATCTCAAGTGGAGGACCCGCTCCCCATTAGAGCTCAAATATGGGGGGGGGGTCCATTTTGTAGATAGAGTACCCACACCTTATGTAGTAATGGGGGTTTCCAACCCTACATGTAAAGAGTATAAGGGATCCGCACCCTGGCGCAATAGGGGGATTACCAACCCTAAGAACACTCCGATGATAACATCCAATCGATGTCACCAACCACGTGTCACTGAAAGAAGCATCCTGCTAGCATCACCTCACATCCTATCTCTAATTCCAAAACGAAGGCCACCATCGCGTGTAGAAAAACACTCATAGGCTACCCGTGAGCCCTAATTTGAGTCTCGAAGAAAGAGATACGTGAGGGAGAAGTCTCTAAGGGGAGTACACAACGTCTCACGAGGCCGAACCTTGGACGTGTCCCCTCACGGTACTCGACATGTATAAATAGAGTACCCAACATGTATATAATGTCACAAAGCGTGTGACCTCACTTGGACACCTGGGCGTGTCCTCACCTGCACATGGCTTGGCTTACCATGTGAATATACATGACATGTACATGGAGTACACGATGTATACATGGAGTACACGACGTGTCTTGGCTACCCAGGGTATGCCCGTGTCCTCCAGCCTGTGACCGTGTACTTCGCCATGCTCGAGTACACTCAGGGTCTAACCATCTTTTGCTACACGACCATTTCCTCTTAACATGGGGTGTATGCCTATGTACTCAACCATATGGAAAAGTCCCACTACATGGCGTATACCCCGAGTACACAATGTGTAGTCCCTAAAACTCTATCTTCCCATAATGGAAAGAACACACAATGTGTGCTCCTAAACCACACGCCGTGTAATCGGGATTTCTGAACGGGAAATCCCTATGACCCTCTCGAAACACCTGTTTCCCCCCGATTAAGCACAAATCTACCCCCAGGGGGTCCTTTACAGTTATAAAAGGGCTTTAAAAATTCTTAAACAACACATCTATAGGGATCGAGGCTCAAAACACAAAATCCGTCTACCTCATGGTGAAAACGCCGAAGCTTTGGTTCCAAATCCGTGCCCAGAAGCTACTGCACCTTGATCTGGTCTCTATCACCGTCAATGACGAAGTCCGACAGTGCCTCTTCTCCCTTCCTCGGTTCACCCGTTGTGTAAGGGAGAAACCCTCTCCCTTCTTCCTACCTTGTGTAGGAAGCCAAATGGGAGGGGGATGACTATTTTACTCCTCTTTTAATTAATTAAATAAAATAAGTTATTTAATTAATTACCGCATCTGCCAATGGTCGCCTTCCACCGAAGGCCCGATGCCGACCAACTTTATATCGTGTTTAGGGTAAACCCCACACCCCGAAACAACCGCAATCTCAGATTTCCCATACAAGTTCCCAAACAATAAGAAAAGCATTTATTCCAAAAATATGTGTGCACGTGCTTTAATATATATTAACATTTTTAATATATTAATTTGAGGGTCCCACGACACCCAAACACCACCAATTCTGAGGAAAAAAATCTAGAGATATATATAGAAATATCCAAAGGACTATTCCGTTGAAACCATGGACATTACATTCTACCATCCAAGGATTTTCACCCTGAAAAGCATAAGCTATATAAAAAGGTGGGGGTATTGAGCCCGCATCTGGCTCTCACGCTCTCAGGAGCTCTCCTGCATGCTCCTATGCTGCCACAGCACTCGAACCAAAGGGATGATTTATCAACACAGGGTCCTCTCCTATTGATCCTTGATCGCCACTAGGTACTCTACAAAGGTGGTGTTATCCTTGATGTCCAGATCACCCCGGTTGATAACGTGCGTAGGATCATGCACATATCTCCTCAACTGTGACACATGAAAGACTCCATGCACTTGATCCAACTACTGGGGTAAGGCCAAACAATAAACAACCTCTCTAACCCTCCATAGAATTTGGAACAACCTGATAAACCTGATGGATAACTTGATTCCCCGACCAAATCACCGCAACCCTTGTCGTGGGGAGACTCTCAAGAAAACATGGTCTCCCTGCTCGAAATCCAAAGGCTTATGACATCGATTTGCGTAAGATTTTTATCATCTCTGGACTATCCTTATACACTTATGGATCACCTGAACCTTCTCCATCATCGCTTGCACCAACTCTGGCCCAACAAGAGATGTCTCACCAATCTCAGTCCAATATAAGGGTGACCTGTAGGGTTTCCCGTACATGGTCTCGAAAGGTGCCATGTTGATAGTAGAGTGATAACTGTTATTATAAGCGAACTCTACTAATGGAAAGTGATCCTCCCAGCTTTGGCCGAAGTCTAACATACAGACTCACAACATATCCTCCAACACCTGGATAATACGCTCGACCTGCTCATCCATTTAGGGATGAAACACCGTGATCATCCGTAATTGGGTCCCAAAAGCCTCCTGTAGCCCCCTCCATAACCATGATGTAAACTGAACATCACGGTCAGAGATGATCATTGTGGGTACCCCATGAAGTTGGATGATCTACCACACATACAACTACCCCAAACTCTCAAATGAACCTTGCTCTCAGATGATAAGAAAATGTGTTGACTTGGTGAGTCGGTCAAAAATCACCAAATAACATCGTGGTCTCTCATTGTTCACAGAAGCCCCATCATAAAATCCATTGATATTCCACCCCACTTCCATTCTGAGACCTCAAGAGGTTGGTCCAAACTTGTTGGAACCTGATGTTAGACCTTTACCTGCTAACATGTGAGACATCGAGAGATAAAATCAGAGACACCCTACCTCATGCCAGCCCACCAAAATTGCTGTTCATGGTCCTTGTACATATTTTCCACACTGGGATGTACAATTAAGGGAGAAGAATGAAACTCCATCATCACCTCCTCATGCGATGTGACTAGAACCACCATCCATCTCTGAAAAAGGATGATGTGTTCCCCTCCTTCAGGGAATCCGTTTAGTGTATTTCCTGAGGATATATAGTCATATAAAACCTCACAGTCTATGTCTTCCAACTGAGCTTCTATCACACGCTGAAGAAGTGGAGGAGTCACCACCATCATCTGAAGAAAAACTACTCCCCTCTCATCAACCAGGTTCAATTGCAATGAAGCCAAATGCTCTTATGCCTCCTCCACTAAGTGAAAATGAGACTTCCTGCTAAGGGAATATTCCACAATGTTTCCCTTCCCAGGAGTATAGAATATCTCAAAGTCACAGTCCTACAGAAACTTTGACCAATGCCTCTATCTCAGGTTAAGATCTCTCAGAGTAAAGATATACCTGAGACTCTTATGGTCTGAGTAAACAATAAAGCATCTTCCTAGAAGATAGTGTCTTCGTACCTCTAGAGTGAAGACCACCACTACCAACTCTAGGTCGTGAGTTGCATAGTTCTTCTCATGGGGACTTAACTACTTCACCTATAAGTGATCATTGCCTGCCTCTACATCAATACGCAACCGAGCCCAGTTTTAGAGGCATTGCAAAACACCAAGAACTCAATGCCCTCCTTCAGTAGTCTCAACATATGAACACTGGTCAACCTCAGCCTTAACTCCTCGATGACTCTCTGAAACTGCACAGTCCAGATAAATGACTACCTTTTCCATTTCAAGGCGGTCAAAGGGGCTATTATCCTTGAAAAGTCTTCCATGAACCCTTTGTAGGACCCTTTCAGACCAAGGAAACTCCGCACCCACATCAGGCTCTTAGGTGGTTCTCAAGCAAGCATTGCATCGATCTTCACTAGGGTCCATAATTAGAAAATGATCAGAGATGACATGCCCTAAAAAGTAAACCTCGCAGACCCAAAAATGACACTTTGAGAGCTTACCATAAAGCTAGTGCTTCCAGAGTAAGTCAAAGACTATCCTCAATTTTTTTTCATCTTCCTCTTCTGACATAGAGTATATGAGAATGTCGCTGATAAAGACCACTACGAACCGGTCCAAGTATGGCTGGAAGATTTGGTTCATAATATCCATGAACACGGTGGGGGTATTAGTCACACCAAATGCTATCACTAGGAATCCATAGTGTCTGTAGAGACAATATAATTCCATCTTTGGAATATCATCCTCACAAACCCTCAACTGGTGGTAGCCAGACCTAAGATCGATCTTAGAGAACCAATTCACACATCTCAACTGTTTGAAGATGTCATCAATCCTTGGCAAGGAATAATTGTTCTTTATTGTTACCTGATTCAGGCGACGATAATCAATATAGAGCCTCAAATTCTCGTCCGCCTTTTTCACAAACAAAACTAGAGCTGCCCCGGGGACACACCGAGTCTGATAAAATCTTTTTCTCCAAGGTCCTCTTATTGCACCCTATACCCATGGAGCTCAGTAGGGGACATACGATATTCCATAGAAGATATCAGTGTGGTCCTAGGGTGCAATTCAGTGCTGAAGTCTATCTCCTACCTTAGAGGCATCCTAGAACATCCTTGAGGAAGATGTCCATAAAATCCCCCACTACTGTAGGAAGCCAGATGCCCGAAGAGACCGTTGCACCAAGGGATAAACTCGTTAGCTGATGGGTGATGGACTACAACTTCCTACTCAAAATCCACACTCACTCGACTAGAAGATCTCTCTCACCTATGAATGAGAATCTCATCCCATCTGCACAAAGGCATTTAACTCTCCCCTGATAACATTTTATCTAGGCACAAACCATAGTCAACCAGTCCATAGACAAGATTACTTCATAAGGTTTCATCGCGATGACCAAAAGGTCTCATGAGAAACCCTCTCTACCAATGACCAACTCACACTATCGGTAGATGAACGATATAATAGAATCGCTCCTAGTAGGAACCTCTAGCCATGACCGTTGGGCTAAAGTCTCAACGGGAAACTCTAACTATCACATAAGGGATTTGGAGATAAAGGAATGACTCACACCTATGTCTATAAGTACTAGATCAAGAGTAGAAAAGACACAGATCGTATCTCATATCATCTCGTAAGCAACCTGGTCATATCCCTCCATAGCCTGTAGCTGCCCACGACTTCAACCGCCATCTCTCTAAACCTAGTGTGGGCCACCTGATTGTGGTGGTGGAAGTAGCTCGTAGCGTCACCCTCCACCAGTAGCTCCTCCCTTCGGAGCTCCACCCGCTCCTCTGCCAACACCACCTCCCTAAGGGCTGCATTGACCATGCCCGAGAGACCCCTCATCATGGAGATACCTCTGTTGTGGTGGTCCATCCACTGTCTTCCTGCCTTCCTCAACACATCGGGTCCGACAATCATGAGCCATGTGACCTCACCCATCACAAGCATAACATCACCTCTCACTAGGCCGATTGAATCCTCTGCGCGACCCCTGTGCTGCAGATCCATGCGACTAAGCCCGAGCATGGGGAGGTCTCTTGCTTTGAGACCCTGACAAATGTTTCCTAATAACTGCTGCAGAAGACTCAGCCTCATGATGACCTCTCTCTGCCCCGACTGCCCGACATACCTCTGCTAGGAATCTCTCTATAACCATAGCTCGGTCCAACACTTCAGGATAAGTGGGGAGGCATAGGGAGACTACACTAGCACAAATGTATCTACGAAGACCCTACTCAAACTTACACAACTAGAAGAAACCATCTCGAACCATATTGAGGGAGTAACGTGTGAGGTCGGTGAACCTCGTGGCGTACTCAGCAACATACATGTCACCCTGTTGCAGCTCGAGAAGCTCCCGAATGCGCACAAAGTGAAAGCTTGAGGGGTATTTTTCCTCATAGAATAGATGTTGGAAGTCTAACCATGCGAGCATTGTCTTATCATGGGCCTGTGTGATTAAACTCCATGAGCGCCTTGCTACTTGATGCAGAAGACTGGTGGAAAGTGCAACTATCTGATCTGTCGGGGTCCGAACAAGTATGAAAACCCAGGCCACCGACTCAAGTCAATCCTCCACTGCCTGTGGGTATGGATTTCTGTGGAACCTCAGTGTTCTATAACACTAGAACTCATATAGTTTACTAAGCCTGTGCTCATCGTCATCCTGTCATACTGGGGTTATTAGTTGTACAACCAGCAGTCGATCATCCTCTCAAACCACTGGTGACAGATCCATATTCTTCTTAACAGGTGGTGGCACCACTCTATGCCCTCTTGGAGGAAGCACCTCATGAGAAAGTATTTAAACTGAGGCCTCATTTCTCAAAGGATCGTCGTCATGATCTGGTAGCGACATCCTTGCTGACTATCATTATGGAGGCATCCTGAAAATTACAAGATGTACCACTATTAGATGAGCATATCTAGGGAGGTGACTCAAGAAGGATATGAAAGTCAAAAGACCCAATCCTATCTAATGCATGTACCATAGGTCCCATGCAATTGATGTATCGTTATGACGAGTCGACAAGTAGGTAGTCAGAGTTTTGGTGTATGGATACATCGACCACCGCACTAACATTGGATTCCCTATCCTAAGATCTGAACTCGAGACACTGCAACCCCATTACCCTAAGTTCCTATACCAAACCCCACACAGGTCCAACTCCACACATCAACCCGCGAAAAGACCATCTTTGATACCACTCTGTCATGACCCGACACATCGGGGCCCTCTTGGCCGACGGTAAGCCAAGTGAGACACTCCAAGCCCGCCTCCAATTGGATAGGGGTTGGAGACAAGTGTCGAGTAGGAAATAATGAATATGAGAGTTTATATCCTAAGTACCTACACACACACAATGATCTCCATGAAATAGTGCAGAGATATAATAAAAAGGCTAAACATGTAGAGTGTAACCATGCATGCAATAACCTCTAGGAAAGCATGAGAGTACAAAAGTGTAGTACAAAAGTATAAAGGGGAAAAATAAACGTCCAACTAGAAAAAAGGATTCCCAACCTGAAAACAACTGGTAGGAGGGAGACTGAAGAGAGACTGAATCACAATCTCTAAGGCCGACCACCAAACATGGTCAGCTCTAAGGCCGCTAAGCTCCACCAAAACCAGGCCCACCAAAATTACCATCGATCTTCCTGTCGTCTGCATAAGACACAACATGTGCGGGAAAATCCCATGTAGGGGTGAGTATATACATATCTAGTAAGCACCACAAAAACCAAAAAGGGAGCAACAAGATGGCATGACAGTCAGCTCAACCCCAAAAGTAAGCAGGTAAAGAGAAACCCAAAAAATATGCTCATAAAGAAACCCAAACAATAGAGAAAAGAGATCTCCATCTCCACAGCCTAGCTAAGAACGAAGAGTCAGCCCAAAAATCCAAGGGTCCCATCATTGAAGACAAAAAACCCATGTGTCCACAGAAGATACAGAGTTGAGGGCCTATGCCTCATCACTATGTTCCACAACTGAGAGGCCTCTAAGTCTTATCCATGCACCTCACGTAACCTCACAAGAATCCATGTAGAGGGCCCACACCTCATCACTGCGCTCCATAGCTGAGGGGGCACCATCTCCATTGGAGGACCCACTCCCCATCGGAGCTCAAAGACAGGGGGGTCATCCCATAGATAGAGGACCTGCACCCTATATAGTAAGGGGGTTTCCAACCCTACCTGTAAAGAATATGGGGGACTCACACCCTAGTGCGATGGGGGGTTTCTATAATGACCTGAAATTTTATCAATGAAATTTCCCTTCTTATAATTATGTTATATAGTATAAAACACATACATCACATAAAGAATTTAATAAAAACATTATTCTCATAAATTAAAAATAAAATAAGTGGTATTCATAGAAATTAAGAAACCTATACCAATGGAATAGTAATGTGACCATTAAGAATAGTAAACCAACCAATAGAATAGTAACCTCACCTATGAAAGTATAAATAAAATTTAAGTATCTTATGAATAAAAATATAATATATTTATATCATAGAATAAGTAAATAAATGTTTTTAAAATGATAAATTAAGTATTACTATTTTTTGTGAAATGTAAATGTTTATAATTAATATAATGATTTAAAAGAAAATTTATTTTCATAAAATAAATTCATAAATTAATATTTTGCTGTCTTATGATTATAAGATAATTTTATGAGACCTTAATGAATTTTCCAAAGTGTCATAAAATCAGTTATAATTTTATAATCGGTATTTTTCAAATAAATAATTATTTTAATTAAAAATTAAATTTATCATATTTAGAAAATTATTTTCATAAAATGGAGTCCATTTTTGAAATCTATACATCGAAAAATATTTAGGGTGAATTTTTGGGAATTTTATAAAATAGTCAATTTTTTGGTGAATAGTGAAATACAATAATTTATGGTATTTAACATTATAAGTAAATAAATGAATTTTTGAGACATGGTTGAGTCATGAATTGTTGGTTTGGTGTAGCCTGATCTGGTTGAGCCGAATGCTTGTGGCCCGTACTACGCACCAGCATGCAACTTTCGCGAGCCTAGCTTCACAGTGAGCTCACTGGGGGTTGCAGGGGGCAACGCACCCCTACTTTGGGGGTTCAGGGTTTGAAGGCCCTCGACCAAAATTTTGGTCTACTATAGCATCTCTGACCACTGTAGCAGAGCTGACCAACCGACACCGACAGACACCTTAGCGACGCATACTTCCAGCCGCCATTCACTGTAGCTTCTTGGACTTATAGCCGGCTGCCACTGTATCACTTTTGACTTGGGTGGCCGCCTTTCACTGTAGCGATGTGGACTTTCTGTTGGTTGGTGGAATAGTGCTTCGTTCTCTACATTAGCCCATTTTCGGGCTAGAGTTTCTAGTGTGTGTGTGTGAGAAACTCCCACAAATCGTGCTCTCGGTTTTTTCATAGTGAAGTTATTTTGCCTCTCCATGGATGTATGGATTATTCCTGAACCATGTAAATTCTTGTGTTCTTGTTCTTTTTTTTCCCTTTTACTCTTCTCCAGATCGTTGTTTTGTTGTTGCGACTCCCGACGTTTCTGCATCATGAATGGTGTAAGTGGCCAGTATCTTGAACTCAAATGTTCTAGTTAATGTACTTAGTCACAAGAATCAACACTATTGATAGTCTTAATCCAAAATAATAAAAGAATTAATAAAATAATAAAAAACACCCCTCTCATTCCACTATAAATACTGACCCTCACCACCTCTTCTTCTCACACATTCTGAGCCTTGGAGTTTGCTTATATTCTGCCCAATTCCTCTCCCAAACCTCTTCCCCACATTCTGGTCTTTCTGGTCTCATAAAAAGACTATTTCTAAGTTCCTTAAGGAGGTTTTCAAGGATACGACACTCAAGATGTAAAACCCTCCCTCTTTCTCTTTTAATTTCTTTTTCTTTTCTTATCCTTACCTCAATTCCCCATCCAAAGTAACATGATAATTCTAGTATCATATATATACTGGAATGCTATTGTGTTAATATAATATCCATCATCAAATCTCTTCTCCCCTCATTTTGTTCTAAAAATGAAAACATTGTCTGTGAGGTGTCGATTCACCACCTTCGTGGATGATGAGTTTTGGTTTTTCATTACTGCCTTAAAGGATAGTCATAAAACCATTTTTATAGTTAAACCAGATTATAATATGTTCATTACAACTTATTTAATGATTTATAACTAGTATATAAACATAATATTAAATAAAATGATACTAGTTTGTGATGGACGTAAAGAAAACCACACAAAAAACTAATAATTTTTTTATCAATGCTTTATCTAATGAATCATTTTCATGTCAAAAAATAAAATCATATATGGTACCATTAAAAATTTTGGAGGTGAATCAATATCATATAATTCCACATCTAGATTTTTTCTTCTATTTGAAAAAAACTCCCATAATTAAACTCAAGGGAACCGATCATAAAATCATGAAACAAACACACCTAGAACAACAAAATTGAATCTTGTAACTCATAAAAAATTCCATAAATGAACTTAATAAAATTATAATAAATCAAATACATGTAGAAGTGGTTATGAATCAATTAATTAATGGATCAAATTTTATTATCCAAGACATTATGTACAAGTGAAAAACACTTTCAGACATAACGTAAGGGATTCTTTCTGAACCTCCATCTTTCCTTCAATTTACACTTTCTCTCTCTTTACCCCAATGTAATTTTTAATTTTTCTTATGTAATCCCCCTACATTATGTGTGTATTCTATAAACATATGTACCTAGCTCAATTCTTCTTTCATTGATAATGAAATACATGTTTTATAAGGTTTCCTTCTCAATTCCTCACGACATGCAAGCTCGAATAAAATAAACTTCCCAATTTCTTACCCATTTTCAAGTACAATCCACAATATATTTTAAGCCACCATTATTTTTATAAAATCACTAATTTTACCATGAAAAAATATCTTTTTCCATTTCTGGTTTTATACAAACAATTATTCCTTTGTCCGTTTTAAAGACTCTTTAATATTTTCCCTTAAACCGCACTAAAGTGGCTCTTTTCTAAAGTTTCTTAAACAAACTTTTTACATGTTTTCACTTCATCTAGACATCATTTATCATGATACATTCCTATTTTCTCTTATAAATGTACAAGTATGACTTAAACCCATTCTTTCTTGTACACCATTATGATACGCCCTTTAGTTATGCCTTATGACATGTTTATGATACCCAATTTCTTCCATGGGTAAACCTTATGCTTGATTCTTCATGCGGTGTACATATTCATGGACATGTTATTTTGGGTGCACCCAGATAGCGCTCCAATGCATTGGGTAACGTTTAGTCTCATAAGACGTCATGTTGGGACAAGGAGTAAACTTGATTCCTTTATGAGACTTTATCCACCATGTGATATAGTATTGGTAGTTAGCCTTGACTCATGTTTATGTCATGTTATATGTTGCTGAAACATTCCTATGTTTCCATGATTACATGATCTCATGTTCTATATGTTATGCTTCCATATGTTTATTCATGTTCCATTCCTTTTTATTTCATCATGTTATGCCTTCTAACCCATGCGTTATACTTTATTTCTATGTTTATTCCCTTACTGGGCTATTTAGCTCATCCCTTTTGTCTATGTATTCCCTAGGTTATCCTATGAAGATGTAAGATCTCAAAGGAAGTTAGGAGCTCATTATGGATTATTAATATAAATATGTTTTATTATATTTCCATGTTTTCAGTTTTATGTTCCTAATCTTCCAAAGAAACTAGACTTTATGATCCTTAGTTTGTATTTGATGGTTAATTATGCTTAAAATTATGTAATAATATGTGTAAAAGGATAGGGTCACTATAGTTTCCAACTCTGGAAACACTCCAATGATAACACCCGAGTGCTATCACCGACTACTCGTTGCTAAAATAAGGACCCCATTAGCATCACCTCACATCATATCTCTAATTCCAAAATGAAGGCCATTATCGTGTTCTGTGTGGAAAACCACTCAGGATAGGCTACTCATGGGACCCAATATGAGCCCTGAACAAAGAGATACACGAGGGAGAAGTATCTGAGGGGAGTACATAGTGTGTCCTCCTAGGGTACACGACATGTCTCACAAGGTCTAACCCTAGTCGTGTCCCCTCACAGTAATCGATGTGTATAAATAGAGTACACGATGTGTACATAATGTCACATAACATGTGACCTTTCTCGAACACCTGGGTTTTTCCTCTCCTGCACATAGCTTGGCTGGACATGTGACTATACATGGTGTGTACATGGCGTACACAGATTGTCTTGGATACCCAAGGTATGCTTGTTGAAGGTACCAGGGTATGCAACAGAAGTTGGTAGGTCGGGGATTTAAAATTTTTCATCATCGGAGCAACGTAAATTCATTGTCTATTGTGATCTGAGCCTCAATAGAGGTATGAGGATCTTGTGTGATTTTAATAAGCACAAAATTAATAGAATGAATACGACATTTGAATTGGAGGTGCGTTCGACTATCGGTCACTTCTGGCAAGCGTTACTTGAAGGATCCAAGCTCAAACCCCTATAGATCATCCACACATGCTTCAAGAATCCACATAGATTCCAATCGTTGAATTTTGAGTGCTAGTGTGGAGCTTTGATGATTCCTTAAATGTCATGATGATCACCATGATCCCATCCCTTTGACCCGTGAAGGAGATCGAAGATCGAAAGCTTGGATGGGAGCTTTATCTCTCTTGGATGCGGGAAGGGGAGATATGATCTCTCAATCCATTGGAATGAATTATTCTTGGAAAATAGATTCTCCACTACTTATATAGAGGGAGATAAAATACGTGGAAAGGGTTCCCCAACCCCTGTATATCCAACGCCCACAAAATAAGCTATAAATGAAAGGTTATGATGAACTAATTTCATTATAATTCCATTTATATTTTTATCACATACCTGTAATATATATTAAATATATTATGTGAAAAAACTGATCTATTAACTCGAGTCATAATTCCCTCAATATTTAACGAACCTTGAATATTAAAATAATATTTGTTCATATAATATTTTTCCATGTATTTACTTAAATACATGGTAATATTTTTAATAAATAAATTCACTTTGATTATTCTATACTCAAATAATAATGAATTTATTTATTTTTTGGTGATCGTTAATACTTGAAAAACACTTGGACCCTGTGGTGGGGCCCATTATGTCCCATACACCTATTCACAATAATATTCAAAAAGATTTAATATGATATTGTGTGTGACCCTCTAGGCCCTTGTATCGATAATAGTGAATACCATTCACAGAACATGAGCAGATTCTAGCAAGCCATCAAGGCCCCTAAAGGGATAATGAATAGTCACAACCATGACAATCATCCTACAAACACACAATGTGTAATATAATCTCTTTGTCTCATGATATCTCATAAAGTGGGCTATACATCTTTTTTCATCATCCATTCTTGATTTATTATTTGTTGGTCTATCTGGACAGACTTACCTTCGACTACCATGACCATAAATTTAATAAAGGTACTACCACCCTAATCAACTAGGCATGAGCTATCACTTTCTCAACTTGGAAGTGACAAATTCTATCTTGAACATTCAACCAATGCCATACCACCAAAGATGCACCCAACACAAGCTACCTCACCACGAATTCAATGTCATGTTTTTTTCCTTGTATCAAATTATGTGATCAAATGAAAAACATTGATAACGATCTCAATTCAGGAGACCAATACACATGTTCATAGATAAGAAAAAATGATAACACCTGAAACATGTAGTGTTCCTATTGGCAGGTCTGTCCACATGGTCTCACCTATTAGAGATCACAAAGTGAAAACTTCATGAAAAGAAGTCTCAATGATTATAATCCCCCAACACCTGATAGCTGCACATCATCTGTGTCCTATCAATATGATGTATCTAGACCATTAGACATAACTTTAATATTACTATCATGGTATTTTTGGGCTCTCATTATAGCTTGGGAACATCTATAACCTTTAAATATGACACATAATTTAAGGAAATTACTATAAATATAGTGGACACAGAAGTATCAACACTATTTTGGTAAGATAAACATATCTATATATCAAACTGTATATATGTAACAGTAATCAAAGTACATACACAATTTGGGTCTAGAGAATCTACTTTCAACACTCACATTTTCACTAGATCCTACTACTAACATGTCTCAACTTTCTAGCTCTCACATGAGAATCATGATTCTACTTAGATATGGCTTTAGTTTGGGGGTTTTACACATTATCCTCTATAGCTACTCTTCTAATTACGACTTCACCTATCTGGATAAAATACATCAAGAGATAAAACTTATGAAGTATATGCTTTGTCCTTTGGTGTGACCTAGGCTCCTTGGAAATCACTATTGCTTCAATATTATCATAATAAACTAGAATAAGGCTTTCACTGCTAGACACGACACTAATGTATGAGAAAAAGATGCATATCCAACCACCACCTTAGCTGCATCAGAAGCTGCTATATACTCATATTCTACTATAGAGTCAGCGACTATGAGTTTCTTTGAGCTTCTCCAACTCATTTCACCACTATTCAGACAAAAGACATAGCTTGACTGCGATTTCAGATCATCATGATCTTTTTGGAAACAAGCATAAGTGTATCCTATTACTACTAGTTCACATCTCTTCCTTACACCCAGAACATATCCTTTGTATGCCTCAAGTACTTCAGGATAGTTTTTACACCTGCCTAATGCAGCTCTCCTAGATTAGCTTGAAATATGACCACCATGCTTAAAGCAAAGGCAACATCAAACCAAGTACATAACATGAAATACATGATAGATCCCACTACCGAGGCATAATCAATTCTACTCATTCTTTCAATCTCCTCTTGTGTTTGTGGACATATTTTTTGGAGAGATTGATACCATATGACATTATCAACAACCCTCTCTAGGATTGTTCCATATTATACCTTTTAAGTACCTTTTCAATATATGTACTTTGACTTATTCCAAACATCCTCTGAAATCTATATTGATAGATATTGATCCCTATAATGCAGACTTCTTCACCTAATTCCTTCATGGAGAAGCATTAATATAACCAATTCTTAATTGATTTTAATAATTTTACTTTGTTTTCTATAATTAATATGTCTTTAACATATAATACTTGGAAAACGATGGAATTTGTGTTAATCTTGTTACATACACATGGCTCACTTTCATTCTTTACATAACCAAATTCTCTTATGGATTCATCAAAATGGACATTCCATGATCGTGATGCCTAATTCAACCCATAAATGGATCTCTGTAGGTTGCATGCTTTATTGGTATTCTTTGACTTAATAAACCCTTTGGGTTGAGTTATATATACATCTTCAATCAACTTCCCATTTAGAAAATCATTTTTGAAATCCATTTTCAAAATCTCATAATCATGGAAGGCTGCTATTGGAAGTAATATCATGAGGGATTTTAGAATTGATACTGGTGAGTAAATTTCTTCATTGTCTATGCCTTAATGTTTCCTGAAACCCTTCACTACCAGTCGTTTCTTATAGGTATTGAATTTACCATCCATGTACAGTTTTTTTCTTGAATATCCATTTGGAACTAATGGGTTTTACATCAGCAGGATGGTATACCAAGGTCCAAAACTTGATTTTGATAGATAGACTCCATATTAGAATGCATAAATTCTTTCCATTTAGTAGTATCCTTTTACATATACTACTTTCTTTTAGGTTAGAGGTTCATCATTCTCTAAGAGTAATGTGTCACCTGACTTGATGATAATAAAACCATAACACTCTGGTTCTCTAATCTCTTGAGTTGACCTATAAAATACTTGTGTCTCGGGAACATCTTCATCTTCCACTGAGTATTGTGGAGATGGTTCACATATTAACTCTTGTGCTTCTGGAGCATCAACTTCATCGAATTCAATCTTTCTCCCACTATTTCTATTAGAAATGTGTTCCCTTTCTAGAAGTATGGGATTTATTTCCACAATCACTCTTTTATCTGAAAGGTTATATAGGTAATATCCTTTAGTTTCTTTAGGATAACCTATAAAGATGCACTTCATGATTCAGGATGCCAATTTTTCACTAGGTATAGTTTTGAAAAAAATCCTCTCATCCCCATACATGTATGTTTGATAGAATGAGTTTATTTTTATACCATAACTCATATGAAATTCTATCTATAGCTTTAGTTGGTACTCAATTATGGGTATATGCTGATGTCTATGATGCATATCCCAAAAGGGATAATAGAAGAGTTTCATGACTCATCATTGATTTGACCATGTCAAGCATGGTCCAATTCCTCCTTTCACTAACACCATTCCACTATGGTGTATAAGGAGTAGTGATTTGGGATACTATCCCTCACTCCTTTAAGTGATCAATGAATGCTTGGTTAAGATATTCTCTTCCTTGGTTTGAATGGAGTGCCTTAATATTCTTACCAAGATGGATTTCTATCTCATGTTGGTATTCCTTAAACTTCTGAAAAGAATCTGACTTATACCTCATTAAGTATATATGACGATACCTACTATATTCATCCATAAAAGTAATGAAGTATGAAAAATAACCTCTTTCCTCTATTGGAAATAGACCACATACATTAGTATGAATCAATTCCAGTAATTCTATGGATCTTATTCCATTGCCAGAGAAGAGTGCTTTGATTATTTTCCCTAGTAAACAAGCATGACATACATTCATAGGTTTTAACTCACTTGATTCTAAATATCCTGCTTGATGTGATTTCTATAAATGCTTCTCATTTACATGGCCAAGTCTGAAGTTCCATAAGTGGGTGTTATATGAGTCATGTTTGCTAGTTTTTTTATTTATTTTCATTACAGGGTTTTCGACTTCAAGTATATATAATCCATTGCTAAAATGCGCCATACTAGAACACATGTTATACTTATAAAAGAGAGAACCCAAACTTGAAATAAAACCCCATAATGTCCAAAATTGACACTGAGATTATGTTTATAGTAACCAAAGGAAAATAATAACAATTATTTAATACAAGAACCAAACCACTAGGCAAAGTTAGATGATAATCTCCCAATTCTAAGGCTGCTAGAATCACACCATTTATAGCCCATAGATCCACCTCACCCTTTGAAATCTTCTTGAATCTACTTGGTTCTGGTATATGAATACAAATATGTGAGCCACACACCATATCCAATACCCAACTTGTAGATAAAGATAGATTGTATTCAATGAAAAAAATACTTGAAGTAGAAGCGTCACCTTGCTTCTTCTTATAATCCCTACAATTCTTCTTTCAGTGACCTTTCTTACCACAAGAAAAGCAAACGCCCTCTTGCTCATTTTCTTCCATCTGTATCTTTGGTGTTTTAGAAAGACAATGTTTAGCTGTCTTCGACTTGGACTTAGAATTAGACCCTTGTCCTTTCCCTTTCTCCTCTTGTTCACCATAAGTACTAAAGAATTGGTATTCTTTATATCCTTATCATCTTGGAGAACTAAATCCAAAAGACATGGGAGCAACTTTTTCATGTTATTCATATTATAACTAACAATAATATTTGAGAAGCTTGGTGGTAAAGAGGCAAGAATGATATTAGTCGCTAGTTCTTGGTTTTTTCTTGAACCCAAGGGCTTCAAGTCTCTCAATATATCCGATCATCTTGAGTACATGAGGTCCTTCTTGATTCACTTCTTCTAGAACTACTACAAAATAGGATTTTAACAACGATCGACTTTATCAACACTAGCAAAAGCACTGATAAAGGAGGTTCTTTATTGGTGCTAACAAAAGTACCGATAAAGGCCCCCATTTATCAGCACTTGTAAAAAACTATTGATAAAGGGGGGTCTTTATGAGTGCTAGTAAAAAAGTGCTGATAAAGGGGGACCTTTATCAGTGCTAGTAAAAAAGCACTGATAAAGGTGGGGTATTTATTAGCACTTTTTTACTAGTGCTGATAAAGGGTAAATTTCTTAAAAAAAATTAAATCTTAAAAAATAATATATTAGCATACAAATATCTTTTTATTGATATATATATATAACATATTTTATTAAATATGATTTATATAAGGCTAAATACATATTTACACTTAATATACAAGATATCTAGTAAAAAAGGATTATAAAATAATTAAAAAAATAATATTAATTAATAATTTTCTAATTATTATCTAGTAATAGTAATTTAATAAAAATTTGAAGATAGAAAAAATCAAAAAATTAATACACTCTAAAATAAGTTAAAAACGTGACTCGAACTTCAAACAACCATAAATTCTGACCTGAGTATCTGTTTGAGCTCTCCCACATATCAAATAAAAACTTGTGATGAGATCTACATACTAGTGACCCCAAGAGAACCACCAGTCACAGTTTTTGATGCTAAAAAATGCCTAGAAGGCCTCCAAAACTGAGTTTTTAGTCGAGGTATCCTAATTTTTTAACATTCGATGAGATTTTAGCCTCGTTTAAGAGGGTCTTATTATCTTTTTTCAGTGAATAATGAATTTATTCCTAGGTATTAAATTCATATTGATATTATGGTTTTTAAGTTTTATCATTTTTCACATTGTGCTATTATTTTTAATTAAATATATATATATATATTTTATATATCCACATATAAAAATTTAATTTTATAAATAAATATATAAACATATTTACATATAAAATATATTTCTCAACATATAAACCTTATCTAAATAAAAAAATAACACCCATTTTATTTAAAATAAAAATGTATGGATATTTATATACCTATAAAGTTATTACAAGTTTGTAATAAGTGCTGATAAGGGGGGGGAGTGCTGATAAAAGGTGGGGTGGGAAGAGGTCTAAACAAAAATAATTTTATCTCCCTTTATCAGTGGGGCCTTTATTATTTCTTTTTTAGTGATGAAAAAGGGGGCCTTTAACAGTGCTGATAAAGACCCCCTTTATCAATGATTTTTTTAACACTATCAAAGAAGGCCTTTATCATCACTTTTTGTGAGAATTGTTAAAGCCAACCCTTTAACATCACTCTCATTATTAGTGCTTCTATAACACTGATAAAACCCTTTTACTAGTGTTGTTAAAGGCCAGATTTGTTCCAATGTAGCCTACACCTATACAGTGCACTGGAAATCTCATATCTTTGTTACCTAGCCTTATCTTGATATAACTGATAGAGATGAGTTAACATATTGTAGGAATCTTCTTCCTTGTGTTTTTTCTACAATTGACTGGACATAGATGAAAACATGATACACTGTACATCTAGTGCATCATTTACTTTCTTTTTATACTAGTCTTTATCCACCTTACTTTCTCCCTGAGGAGGCTCTACTGGAAGTGAGGAATCAAACACACAAAGCTTCCTTTCTTGGCGTAGTACTATACACAAGCGCTTGTACCACTCTTGGAAGTTATGGTCAGTCATGATATTTTCTTTATCCAGTATTGATTGTGTAATGACCCAGACTCTAGTAACCCAGAGTCGATGCCTTTATTAAATTGGCATCATTATAAGGAATCACATCCTGAAGAACTGAATAGTTTAGTAGTTTTGGTAAACTATATACATACATTATACCCATTTTACATTGGGAATATAAAATAAATCATATTACATAACAAAATCTAATAAACTTCATCCGTGAAAACCCATTCAAAAATGTCTTCTTCATAATCTAGGGAAAGGGAAAAAAATAAGGGTGAGCTCAAATGATCAGTAAGGGTTAAATAAAACGGAAGTAATAATGAATCAATGATCATAATCAATATAGAAAGGTAAATAAATGAACACACATACCATGTAATCAATAAAATGGGAATGAAAATGCATCCATATATTTTTTCATAGTGAAAATCCTCTGGATAGTAATAACTGAAATGAAGGAAATTCATATTGTCAGATGTATGAACTATCAAGATATTTCCTCTAGATACTCATTGTTAAGATCAATCCTCTTTCCAGTTTAAGTCTGTGGGTATAAAAACATTTGATTCTGATCGGAAAGAAACATGAAGGGTTTGTCGCCAATTGATTTTATCTCATGAGACTACCATTGCATCGAGGGGATTGCATTAACCGGTCCCCAACCCATATATTGCATGTCCAAAGTATTCCTCATATATTGACTAATAGATTTATTAATAAACAATGTGTCTTATCATCAAATATTCATATTGAGTAAAATATATAGATTTAACAATATTTCCCCAATTATTCAAATAAATTTCTAAGTAAACACCATATGTAAAGATGGTATACAGTTTAGGAAATAATCAAATGAATTGATTATGTGTATCAGTTGTAAATCCACATAAAACAAGTGGAATTAAAACATAATACAACCAAAAGTCATTTCACACATAATCTTAGAACGAAATAATCAATGAAGTAGAAGGTTAACCCAGTGAATGAAAATTGAGTTAAGAAATCCCTTACCACTTTGTAATCAGTCGAATCATATGCCCTATAAAAGTAATAATTATCAAATGTAACATTGAATACCATGAATATGATGAGATTCATGATATGATATATCAAAATGAAATATATACGAACCACACATAAGAAATATGTGATGAATGAGGCATATATGTCACATAAGTAAAAAGTGATACGAGAAACCCTTACCCTATGCTTCCCTTTAGTTTAGTGTTTTTTAACCTCATCACGAATATCACCTCCTTGAAGGACCCCTTGAGGACCTTGGATTTGGTCTTTTGATGAGACCAAAAGTACATGTACATGGGGAGAGTGTATATGAGAGGGTTTATAAGACATTTTATGATCTTCATGGCTTGTGAGGAGAAATGGGGTGGTATTTATACTTGAGGGGTGGTTTTAAGTGATTAAATAATGATTATTTTATAATCAAAGCCAACCACATTGAGGTGGAATTAATTTCCAAGAATTTTTCTGATAATTAATGCTGTAAAGTCTGGTTAGGGTTGATAAATGCATAAACCAGCCATTAAATTCTATAATTTTTAGGTATTTTAAGCCTTTACTTTTTAAATTTAACCTGTTTCATTATTTTACCTACACCACATTAAATCTTACTTTTTACCATGGTAAATTTTTTATTCCTAAAAATGAAAATGACCTTAATAAATAATTTGGACCATCTAATTCCAAAAATAGAATCCATTTTCCCAAATTTAATTAACATAATTTGAAAAATTAGGTTTAAAATTAATCCCACAGACGCAACGAGAGAGCAAGTTTTTAAAGTGAAAAAGTGAAAAAGTTTGAAATGTTTTTATATCCAATTTCATTGTGAAATTGATTATAATGACATAAATTAGATTTATTTATGTATAATTGAACTAATTATACTTTAAAACCAATTTAAAATATAATTTTATATTATAAATTATTTAGATGAAAAGCCAATTTTCAATTAAAATGTATTATTTTTCACTTTTCATCAAAAAATGAAACTTATCATAAAAATACAAAAAATTTACCCTAAGATAATTCTGATAACCCGATTTAATTTTTTTTCCAAATAAAATCTATAAGTTTCAAAATTTAGTTTTAAAATAGGTGCACCATTAAAAGGTGGCCAAATTGCCTTTTAGAAAAATATTGATCTTTATACTTAAAATTGGATTTATTCTTATCATAAGCCTATTAAAATTATTAGATGAATTTAAAAACATTTTATTGAATATATAACATATAAATTTTATTATAATCTTTCAATAATAGTGATTAATTTAATTTATTAAGATAAAATTTCATTGTGGGCATAAAAATAGTTTTTTATAAAAACACACCCTTCATATTCAATTGGTTTTTTATTTTCATTTATAATTAATTGGTAACAAATGAATTCATTTTATAAACATGTGTAAACTATATTTTCATAATTCATTTAATCTCATTCATTCCTGCCATTGTAATGGCTAGGTGATAACTATCATAATTAAATAAAATTTAATCATTTGTTTAAACTTGATGTTCTGTGTAACGTAAGCTATCGAAGAGATTAAATTTAAAAAGAGACATACCATAAAATATTGGGGTGCTACATTCACCCCTCCTTTAATAAATTATGTCTCTAAGATTTGAAATTTCACTTCAAAAATTAAAGGTTGATACTTGAAAATTCCTTTGTGAGAAACCCACATTGTAAATAGGGTTAATAAAACATCCCTTTAATAAGAGTGAACGGTAAATGTGAAGATCACCACAAAATTAGGCTTTTGAATAGGATGAAATTAGTGTAGAGTGAAAAAATGACATGGAATAGAAATATAACTATCAAGTTCTGATGGATAATGATAGAGGACATGACCATTAGAAAGTTAACCATCACAAAACTATAAATCCATGATCAGTTTAAAGACCATTGATTTCTCAGAAATATAAGTAAACAAATAACGTTTTTGTTCTAAAATCCTTTCCCTAGATTTTGAAGGATTATTTTACTATCTAGATAGGCACTTGATAAAATAAATTTACTTGATCACCTTCCATTTCATAAGCATAATCTCATCCTTTGGTTGTGATTCCATCTATTTCCACTTCATCTCTTTCACCAAGAAATGGATATTCAAGATGAATTTTTTTATGCCTTAAGAAATTTAATGAATCATAAGATCCAAAAATTATTCTTTCATCTTTTAAATATTTACTGAAGGAAAAATGGTTATCACATGTTATCAACAAACAATAATATCCAAATTTTAACTTAATCCATTCCATAAGTAGTTAATCTTAAGATTTATACATATTTCCAAATTCAATGTCCAAAAATTTAAAAGGAAGGTCACTAAATTTCAAAAATAAAATTAACATTAGATTCCAAAAACAATATAATTTATCTCTTATTTTAACATACCAAATATATGGATACCATACTCACTTTAAAACCTTAATGAAAACACGCATTCTTCTAAAAATAAAATCTTAGGTTGCTGATTATATTCCTTAAATCCAAATATACTGTAAACTACATAAATCATAAAATTAATAACCAATTCCATGATCACTAATAATTTCCCATAAAGACATATTTTTCATTATTATCTCAACATCAAGCATATATTAAGGGTTATCATCCCTCAATCATGTGTTTTCCAAAAGATTAAATTACAACAGAATCACTTCTCTTGGTTACTGGTACTATTCCTCACATGATTCCAAATCCTTAAAGAAGTACTGTAGTACATTCCTTGTATATCTCATGATTCTTATAACTAGAGCATCATTGATAAAATAATTATTGATTCAAAATACATAATAAATTTAATCATTCGACTTCATTCTTAAACCATTAACTATGTTTCATCATCTAATTCCTTAATACGTCATTCCTTTCATTTGTCATTTTTAGTCCCTTCATCATCAGTAGTATAACAATTACTCATACAACCTTTGCTGATTCTATTTACGAGTTTTCCCTCACAGGAAATCGATTAAATTTCTAAAGAACCCAATTTGATTGGAACTAGAAGTAATATTTTGTGTTGTAATTGTTGTTAAGATAGTTTTTTGATAAAAAGTTAATGTGATATTAATTGAAGGTAGAGGTTATTTCATTGAATTGATATGGAGAATTATTAAGTTGGCAAGTTTGTTTTTGTTTTTATTTTAAGAGTTGATTCCAATTAATCAACATAAAGTTTGAAAATTGTAGAGCTGGTTTGTAGTTCAGAATAACTTGTGTCATTGGTTATTTGAGTTTGACACATTTTTTACAACATTAAAAGAAGTGAAAAGTTTTGGAATTTATGATTGAATTCCAAATAGACATGAATCGAGTTTGTTGACTTTGAAATACTTATGGTTTTATTTTGAGAAGAAGGTTGGATTATTTTGTATTTATTTCTTTTTATGAAGTCTTTGGTACACTCGAATCATATTTTTGTTAGGCTTTGCATTATATGGTATTTGACAAAGTTTTTTAATTGAGTGTTAACAAAAAAAATCCAAGCATATCAAGCGATCCAAGAGGACTACAGGCGCCGGGCTAGGGGCGATTCCAGGCAGAGAAGGGAGTATCCGCACCTAAAAAAGCACAATCGTTTGATCATCTTTTCCAAGTTCTGCAACCGTGAGATTTGTCCGAATGAACTCCCACCATCCGATCTGTTCACTTTTTTCATCAGGACCGTCCATTCCATCCAGGCACGTTGTCTTCTCCGACAAGCCGTCGATAGCTACAGTTCACCAAGGATCTCAATGCTATATTGACTAAAGCTCGATCCAAATATTTCTCTTCATTTATTTCATCATCTTGGGCATTCGATTAGACCAGGAAGCTCATCTTCAACCCATACCTTGCTTAATTGTTCTTCTTGCCATACAATATCCTTGAAGCCACATCTTCCGATGATTGAGGTAAGACCTTAGAGCACCATTTCATCATTATAAAAATCCAAGGATGATGTAAATGTGATGCAAATCCATTTTCATCATAAATTGAAGATAAAACCGTTGAAATTAAGTGTAAAGAAAAACAGAAATGAAAGGAAATAGATTTTCCAATCACGGTAATGGTTTGCGTTATGTAACTTGTTCATTGAAAGCTCTTAAGAAAAAATTGAATGAGTCTCTTTAATTATAGACGGTTCTGAGATTATGATTGTCACCTATAGATATCAGTATGCACTGAGGCAGTGGTGTGTGTTGATCATTTGGTGAGAAGTGCTCATTTTTGGAGAAATAAGGAATCGTGAGCCCTCTGGTTCGCGTAAGGAAGAAGTTTCGTGCAGCTACAGCTTGTGTGAAGAAGTAGAAGAGTGCAAGTGTATGACTTTTGCTTAGTACAATTTAATAGCTTCACAAATAAACTTGTTTCTGTGAAGCATTCAGGATAGCACTTCAGGCGCCTCCCTTATTATTTTGTGAGGTACACTTTGTTTTCACACTCTGTATTTGCGAATGAGGTTTCATGTGTTTGAATTGATCATCCAAATTCATGTTCATGTGATGTTTTGGAAAATCAATGAATCTATTTTGCAAAGGATGATTTGAACCATGTAAAATAAGTTGTGCGAACCAACAAGAAGAAGGTGAGACATGAAGAAGAAGTGTTTCTATGAAGAAGTGTTTTCTGTGAAGAAGAAGTATAATTCGTGGAGCAGGAGAGTTTTTGTGAACCCGTTTCAATATCCACACAATTGTTACGTGAAGTAAATAGAAGCAACATGTGTACATTTTATGCAAAGAAGAAGAGGATTAGTGGAGCTGTATGTGTACTCATGAATGTTGTACATATCATTTTCACAAACTGACATTCTCATGATTTTATATTTTCATGAACTATCTATTATGTGAAGGTTTTAAGACTCATTCTTGAGTTTGGTTCATGTGAAGCATTTATACTAAGTTTTGTGTGAAGAAGATTACGAGTTAGTTGTGAAATGAGAAAGAAGGCAATGACATCTTATATCCTGTTTATGTGATACATGCTTTTCAAAAATTACAGTGGTAGTGGCATCATGCGTGTACCATGAAAGAACAACAAAGTGATATTACGTGTTTAATATATGAATTGTAAACAGAGTATTCTTATACTATTTTAGTATACATAAAGGGTATACTGATGAAATTCCACGAGTTGAATGTATGAAACATAAGATGCATGCATGCTTTGTTAAACATACATGATTCACATACTGATATTCATGCACATACAAGGTAAAGTGTGGAAGAAAGTGTGGAAATGTTTGTATGTGTGATTCCCTTGTGATACTTGTGTGAAAATTACACTCATACTTAATTGAGTTTGTGTAAGTAAGACCAAATAATCATACAAAGAAGATCACAAAAAATATTTGATTTTCATAGAGGTGTAGCATGGTGTAGTTTCATAAAGAAGATCAAGAATATACATAGTGTTGTGCTTTTTTCATTGCACAAAGAAGACACATAAATAGTGTGGAGAATTAAATGAATTAAATATTTGCATGTGTTGATGATAACTATATGCATGAAGAAAATATGATATTTATGTGTGTAATATTTGAGTTGAGCTGAAGCAATATTTTTCAGTGAACCAAAGAAGAAGTCAATTTGAATTATATTGGAGAATATTTAGTTGTTCATTTTGATATTGAAGTGAGTTGATTTGGAAGTATTATCTTCTACAATTCAAGAGAGTATACTGAACTGAATAACATACATTGTTGTTGATTAGATTTAGTTGTAGTCGAAATGTTTCAATTGAAGCGAGCAAGTGCAGTATTAGTTTATACTTAGTGGCTCGAAGAGGAAGATCAATTTTGAGTTGTAGTGGGGTCTTATAGTTCTTGTGATATTTCTCATTGTTTTAGTGTTGTAATTATGAAACACTGGTGGGATTCTAGTATAAAAAACACTAGTGGGATGCAAGTATAATTTGGGAAAAAGTTCATACCTACCCACCATGGTTTCAAGGTGATACCTGACCAACCCACTTATAATTGATGATTTATTCATAGTAAAGAATCTATGTCTCAGATCATCCTGAACACAGCAAGGATGTAGTCACTCACATCAAGGGAGAACCTTGTAAAAATACTATGTGATGTGTTTCATTTATTTTCAGTCTTTCATATGGTATAATTGTGTTTGTTAACAAGGAATATCCATTCAATATAACAAGTGCATAGCTTCGAATTAAAATGGGTAAGAGAAAAGAAAAGAAAATTGGTAAAAACTTGTGTACACTGATTCACCCTCCCTCTCAATGTACTTGCATGATCCACTGAACACTTCACTTTCCACATTTAAAACATTCAAACATCAATGATACCTTAGAGAGACCATTATTCCAGAACTTTCATTTTCTTAGGAAATTACTTGCTTTATGTACTTTTTTTCTACACCCAAAACATATTCCCCTTCCTCTAAGGCATTTAATTGTGTGTTTCTTCTCACATTCTCAACATATAGGAAAAAAAATCATCTTTTCCTCTATGGTTTCCACCTCCGAAGCTCTTAGAAAACCCTATCCTTCTCTTCTTTGGTGAGTTAGAGAGTTGGTTAAGGTTCATGTTGTTAATCATATATTATAATCACAATATTTTTCATTTCAATCATTATCCCATTTGGTTGATCATCAATAGATTTTCTATCACATTAAACCATTTTCTTATGGTACCATCCATTAACTAAATCAAAAGTGCAGTGTGAGTAACACTAATCAAAGTTATATATTCATGAAGAATCATTTATAGGATGTCTAAATCATGAAATATTCTCAATCTATGAATCCTTAGGTTTAACCCAGGTTGTCCATTGTTATTTCCAAATATATAGGATGATATCCTATACTTAGACTTATCCTCAGAGTTAGTCATAGGGTTATGTTTTCTAATCCATGATTTCCTAAATCTGGTTCCCAAGGTTTCTGTTAAACTTCATTTGATACCAACAGTAACGACCTAGACTCAAGTAGCCTAGAGCTGGTGCCTTATTTTATTACATTGACATGATTATAAGGAATTGAATTCCGAAGGACCGAATAGTTATGTAGTCATGGTAAACTAGATACACACATGATACCCATTTTATATTGGGAATAGAAAATAAAATAAAATATATAAAAAAATCTAATAAACTGCATCCTTGAAAACTTATTCAAAATCTCTTCTTCATAACCTGGGGAAATGAAACAAAATAAGGGTGAGCTCAAATGATCAATAAGAGTTAAATATAGTGGAAGTAATAATGAAATAATGATCATAATTAATATGGAAGGATAAATAACTGAACACACATACCATGTAATCAATAAAACAAGAATGAAAATACATCCATAAATTTTTTCATAGTGAAAATCTTCTGGATAGTAATAATTAAAATGAAGGAAATGCATAATTTTGGACATTTGAACCATCAAGATATATCCTCTAGATAATTACTATCAAGATCAATTTTCTTGATAGTTTAAGTCTATGGGTAGAAACCCATTTGATTCTTCTTGGAAAAAAATGTGAAGGGTTTATCTCCAAATGATTTCATCTCATGAGACTGTCGATGCATCAAGAGGAATGCATTAACCGGTCCCCATCCCATGTCTCGCATGTCCAAAGAACTCCTCACATATCAAATAATTTATTTAATTCATAAAAAATGTGTCTTATAATCAAATATCTATATTGATTAAAATATAGATATTTAATATTATTTCCCCAGTTATTCAAATAATTTTCTAAGTAAACACCATATGTAAAAATTCTATATGATTTAGGAAATAATCAAATAAATTGATTATGTGTATCAACTATAAATCCACATAAAATAAGTGGAAATGAAACATAAGGCAATTAAAAGTCATTTCACACATGATATTAGAGTGACATAATCAATGAAGTAGAAGTTTAACCCAATGAATGAAAATTGCACTTCTGGAAATGGGTTCTAAGCCAACGGATCTATACCCACGGTTTAGAGAAACTGTGGGTATAAAGTATTTGATTGAAATTATTCCCATGGGTTTTAAAAAAACCATGGGTACACCCCCTTGCATATCCATCCTCCCTGGACTCCCTGCCCCTCCCCGCCTCCACCTCGACCTCACCCTCCCGGCCTCCATGTCGACCTCCCGGCTTCCGACTCTGCGTCGACCTTCCGGCCTCTGCCTTCATCTCCGTGTCAACCTCTCAGCCTCCGCCTCCGCGTCGACCTCCTGGCCTCTGCCTCCCAGACCTCGCCTCCCTCCCTCCACCTTCCTGTCTCCGCGTCCATGTCCGCCTCCGCCTACCAGCATCCGCCTCCACCTACCACAAATCCATAGGGATATCTTTGGAGTTTTACAAGGATTTTTCTCCAAGTATAGAGGTATGGAAGTGATCTGTATTATTTTCTTCTCATAAATGATAGAGAACTTGAGAGAATAGAAGAGTCTATGAATCTAAAAGTATCTAATTATTGGGATATAACCACGTGGGATGAGATTGATTATTCAAATGTGTCTGGAACATGGGATATAATGGAAAGGCATTCTGAGAATAATGTTCTTTAGAATAAATGGGTTTATTAGTAGAGGGAAGAAATGGGTTTTAGACGAAGGTATAAGGAGAGGATATTCATGAAGGGGTTTTAACAAAATGAAGGTGTATATTTTTACAAAATATTTTCTTTGATAGAAAAACACATGACCATTTCTATAGTGACCAACATGGTTTTCAATGGATGGACTTCATCTAAGTTCTGGTGCTTTAGTTGGGTTTATTTCGGTAATTTGTTTCCACCCATATAAAGTTCCATATGCATAAAATCAGGTAGTATAATTAGAAGTTACATTATTCCCAACACCTTATATGGTTAGTGTGATATATCTGAGTTTATTTGCTTCCTGTTGTTCTATATTTCCCAATATCGAGCCATAGTGGGAAGAAAAATGAGTTAAATGTTTCTCTAGATCTCTTATGCCATTAAATATTTAGGAACTGCGATTTCCAAAATTGGACTTAGGTGGAGTCTAGTACACTCATTCATGATATGGTTTCTTCTCTAACTATATTGATGCACACCAAACTTTAACAGCCTCTAATTGAGTGGTAATAACATCCAACATATCTACATGTGATTATTTTTATTATATAAAAATTTGACTAAGATCGCCTATTTGAGGTTATACCAGGTGACTTTTTGGAACTTTTGACTATTGATATCCTAGTACAAGAAAACCATGTTTATCAATGGAGGTTTTAGTTAATCAAACAGGTTGATGTTTTCTATGGTCGGTTACGTGGGTCGACTCGACTTTCATGGGTTGAACAATATCCTCTTTCCATAGAGGGATAGAAAAGATAGATATGGAAACTTCATCTTGGAAATAAAAAATAAAAAAGTATGTTTCCCTAAGTAACTCTACATTAACTTGTTCAATATTTTCTATTTTATCTTGAAATATGAAATTTATTCTTTGATAGAGATGAAATCAACACACACAAGTAGAAGGTGGGCTACAGATATAGCCAGATTTTTCTTTTGATCTTAAAACTTTAAGTGTTTCTTTATTAACTACACTATAGGTTTCTAGAGATATAATATTTTATTATCCTTCCCACTTCGTGAGAATCAATTAATTTTATCATTCCATAGTCATTGAGGATGATATATATGGTATTAATTATTCTTCTCACCTAATAAATTTTAAAGAGGATTGTATTAAATTTATGGTGTCACATACTTCATTTCCAAGTGATATTTCAATCCCCATATATATCGATGATAATAGATCCATTATTGATGGATAAGATAGTTTAATTAAACTATCATTGTGTGAAGAGGAACTTGATGAATTTACTGAAGAAATTATCTTGAGGAGATACCAAAAGATTCATAAGACTTCTGTACCTAATGACTATAGTGTAACATCAAGAGCATGAATTTAATTTGAATAATAAAAATGATCTGATCACTTTTAAAGATGATAATTCTAGTTTTGATACTTTATAGTGATTAAATTAGATACATGAGAAGATGAATTATATGACTCATAATAGCATATGGGATCTTTAGGAATTGTCAGATAGTTTTAAACATGTTATATGAAAATGAGTTATTAAAATCAAGTGTGATTGAAATGGTAATATTTAGAGATAGAAATATAAGTTATAAGTAAAGGTATATAATCAAATAGATGGTATTGATTATCAAGAAATTTTTTCACTAGTTTACATTGAAGAAGAATTTTGAGTTATTATGCTCTTAGCATCTCATATTGATTTAGAGCATCATCAAATGATTGTTAAAACAACTTTTCTTGAATGGTGAATTTGGTAAAAAAAATTATATGGTTTATCATGATGATTTTATTAATTTTTTTTTTGAAATTTGGTTTATAAGATAAATAAATCCATTTATATGATAATATATGCTTCAGGACAATGGTATCTGAATTTTGTATAAGTGATAAATTATTTTTATTTTAAATAGAGTGATTCAGATCACATTATTTATTTAAAATAATCTTAAAATTAATGAATTTATTTAAAATATAGTAAAAGAAAATTTATAATTAATGTTTCTTATATTGATGGCATATTTTTTCTAGTAGTTTTGTTAAACTTTTTAATGAGACAAAATTGATGTTGAGTGAGTACTTTGATATAAAAATATTTTCCAATGATTATGTTGTTTTAGGCATCAAAATTCATAATGGTAGGTCCTCTGATAATCATGTATTCTCCTATAGAAAAATATACTGAAACAATCCTCAAGAATTTTAACTCAAATTTTATCTCCTCCAATACTACACCTATTTTGAGAAATGATAATCTTTATAAATTCTAAAGTCCTCAATGTTAAAGAAATAAATTACATGAAAATTTATTATATGATTTCATTGTTGGTAATTTGATATTTTCTTATCTTTATACTCATCCTGAGAATAATTCTATTATTATAACTTCAGTAACCTTTATCTTGAATTTCATGAACACATCAAAAGTTTTACTCTCTATGTCGAGAGATTCCTCATTTGGTTCAACATTATTCCCATCATCTTTCTTTAAAGTTATAGCTTCATTATTTAACTTGGTATTCAATTAAATTTGGGCCTTTAACTTAGATATGAGCATGTATTTTGTATTTTCTTCTTCCCCAAAATCTTATTCAATAATTAAGGTTGTTTTGTTGACATTCCACATATTCAATGAAATTGGTGACTTTCTTTAGTGATTCATCCACTAATTGGTTTCTAGAGGAAGTGTATTCTTCTTCTTATTTACACATCAAATGTTTTCTATTTCTTCCAGTGAATTTTTTCTTGATGCCGCTAGACATGTACACTATTCTACAGGCGGATTTCTATAATCTCATAGTAGTGGTATGATGTGAACTTTTTTCTTCTAAATAGTCCTTCCAATATAATATGTTTCATCCTTGCTTGCAGGAACATGTTTTGACCCATGGGGAATTGTGGTTCTTATATTGGGACAATGTCATGTATAGTCACAAGAGACAGGTATGTTCTAGTTTAGTTTTTATTTTATTTTCTTTATTGCATTGGCCACTTAGGCCTTTTACTGCTTTCTACAGACAGAGGGCAGTTATATTTTGTGAAGGGGGCCAGAAGGGAAATAGAGGCAGCTACATGGTTTTTTTGCAGGGGAGGGAGATCGAGGAAGTGGAGTAATTAATTAGTGTGTTTCATTATTTTCTACCGTTGTACTATGTTATTTTTATTTATTTTCTTTTCCTTCTATATGGAAGTCTGGTGTACAGATGGGCCGTGATGAAATTTTATTTATTTTCTATTGTTGTTTTAATTAATTTTTTGTGGGTGAAATCATTCCCGAGTGGTGATTCCTAGATTCTTGGACACTTGTTCCAGCCTGTGGGTGTAGCCCATCCACATTAGTCTATTCTAGTATTCCTATATTAGAGTCTATGTCTGAACCATGGGAGGGCCTAAAAAGTATTACTAACTTCTCTTACTTCCAGTCTTCCACATCAACCTCTTAAATTTTTACTTCACCTTTTGGAATTTCTTTCTAGTACATGATGATCTAAGAGAATCCTTCGCATCTATTGATTTAATTTATAGATTTACATTCTAAACTCTTTACCTCTCATGTTTTTGGTTCATGTTTTAGATTTAAAACATTCAGATACTTCTCCATCAATCATAGAAAAAACCCATCTTCCATACTTAGCATGAGTCATGAACTATTTTCAAACATTCATGATGATTGTTACATTAAATAATCGGTATAGAATCATCTTAAGTAACTTCTAGAATATCATTCAAGAAACCTCAAATTATTCCAAACAGATAAACCTAATGTATCACTTTGATTGTAACACATACATATTATCTTCCTAGCTATTACGTAAGAAACTGTTAATCTTATGTATCATTATGAGAAGTTTCTTCATTCCATGTTCTTAAGATATTTTATCTTCTAGTCAAGTCTTATGAACTTTTTCAAGGTTGTCTCATTTAGCTTCCATTGATTCCTCTACTTCCAGTGATCGGTACTATCTTTTGGATAAATGATAGCTTTTATCTATGAATCATATTTTGAAAATGTATCTGTATTCTTTCTTCACTTCAACATATCTTCCAAATGTGAACTTTTATTCATCTATCATCTTTTAGATTCACTTCAGATTAGCACCAATAAGTCATCTTCTAACTTTGGTACAATAAATTCTATAATGCTTTATCTTCTATGTAATGTTAATATTTTAGAAATAATGCTTCTAGAAACCCAGTTCGGGTTACTGTAGCAACCCAGTGCAGGAAGATAGATGATCCTTACATCGATGTCAGGACACCTACATGAATGCCAATACTCTTATATTGATCCTTGTAATATGTAATCACTCATACGTTTCTATTTAGTAACATGAATTTTACGTCGGCTCATCCTTTGTCATATTTTGGATCAGCTACCACTTCATAAATATAGATGATCCTTACGACCATAAAAATGATACAAAAACCCAAATCATCCTTAATGGTTTTTTAGTCAGTTCTTCAATTGATCCTTACGCAGTTGTAAAATTGTCCTTACAGATACAAGGGAGGGTTCATGCCTTTGCCATCTTTTCGATCTCTCTAGAAAATGATTCTTAAATTGATCCAAATGACTCTTATGTCGATCTGAATGACTGATACATATTTCCATGTACGAGTTCTTTGTAAATTTTTAACTCCAGCATATAAATTTCATCTTTGATCGATCTCACCTCAGGTCAACTCTGAATCACTTCAAGGCATTCTCAGATTATTCAAAACATCATCCAAAGGATTTTTTTTCAATGGATGGATTCTCCAACAATCAACCAGCTTCACACGTGATTATTGATTGTGTACAAGTCATTAGGTGTATTGAGTATGATTCATTGGGGGTTGTCTACGAGTCATCTGAGAAATTTAATATGGTTCATTCCCTTAATGTAATTTCTGAATATGGTTGACCAACATCAGTAGAAACAATTACAATATATTTTATTAATCATAAAAAATGGCCCCCCAGGGTGCAGCTTAGTGGTAGTTACTTCTATGGGTCTCGGAAAGGTCTTGAGTTCGAGTCTCGCTGAGTACATCCCTGCATTGTATGTTGCATGTTTTTCTTTGTAATGTAACCTTTTTCCCTGAATTAATTGAGTATTCAGCCTTAACTTTTAAAAAATGGTTAATTTTGTGGCAAGTTTTGAGTGGATATAATCAAGGAAAAGTTTTCAAACTTCACTTCTGATATTTTTTGGACACCACCGAAACCATTTCATCTGCACTTTTCCATATTTCCATATAATCCAGCTCCACAAGCATCACAATTGATTATTCACAACACCTTCACAGAGATAAACTGATCAATATCATCCACACTCTATGGGTTAAAATTCCTTTATTAAATCAAATCGGTTACCACAAATTCTTCACATGAACTCTAAGAAATTTCTTCATCCAACTTTTTCATACAACTGATCTTAGTTTTCCAATGGCAGAACTTCATTTCATTTCCATAAAATTTATCTCAACTATTCCAATAGCAAAACTTAATTTCATTTCTCTGTCACGTGGTGGCACCTACCAAAGTTGAAGTGATCTCAGAAGGAGCACTATAGGTGTTATGAGTTTAACCTATTCCTAGGTGTGGTGAATGAAACACTAGTATGTGAGGACAACAGGCTGGGGGGGGGGGTGGCGGGCAGTGAAGGGGGCTGGGGGAGGGGAGGGGGGGCTGGCAGTGCAGGGGGCTGGGGGGAGGGTGGGGGAGGCAGTGCAGGGGGCTGGGGAGGGGAGGGGAGGGAAGGGGAGGGGGGAAGGTAGTGTAGGGGATGGGGGGAGGGCTGGGGAGGGTAGGAGAGGGGGTAGGCAGTGCAGGGGGCTGGGGGGAGGGTGGGGGAGGTAGTGCAGGGGGCTGGGGGAGGGTATGGGAGGGGAGGGGAGGGGGGCAGGCAGTGTAGGGGGCTTGGGAGGGGAGGGGGGTAGGCAGTGCAGGGGATGGGGAGGGCATGAGGGGAGGGTGGGGGAGGCAGTGCAGGGGGCTGGGGAGGGGAGGGGGGTAGAACTTCATTTCATTGTCCTACGATTGATCTCAGCTATTCCAATGTCAAAAATTAATTTCATTTCTCTGTAACATAAAAAATGGTGACACCATTGGCGACACCTACCAACTTCCAAGATTTAAAATGCATCACCAATCCTCATTCATTTTTTAGAGCTCAACACATTTTTGTATTAAGACTTTAGAACTCTATTTCAGCTCATCAAACAGCTTAGGGACACCAACTTCCTTACAATAATCTTGTCTTCATCACATATTGACATCATGCATATTTCCTCCTTCATTGATAGTGAATACAAAATAAACACAAATTGGTTTCAACAGATTCATGTGTTTGGATTAAAATGGAAGTGTTTTTATCTCACGAAATGTTGTCTTTGAAGAATCATGGTTTACTTTTCAACATTGGCACTCATATTTATCATCATCAAAATTTTCTGCAACTAGATCAAAATCTTGTTGCTTTCCTCTTTTAGTGGATTATTTGTGTCCCATCACTAAAGCAACTAATAGCCAAGGTTCTTCAATTTCAATTTATGGTTTTCTACATGCTGGTTTCTCCTATTCTCCTCATACTAATTCACCTCTTGCTACTTCAGTTTCCCTTGATGAGTTCTTGGTTCTCATCCCACCTCAGCGTATTTTTTTGGAAAACCTCTTAGTGAGAATTATTTGAGACAATCTCTTGCTGATGATCCTTCCCCAGAGCAGTCTTCTGGCCAGTCAAAACTCATTCCATTCCTCATAATTCTCATCCTATGACCACATGTTTCAAGGATGGTATTTTCAAACCCAAAGTTTATATTGATTCTGTGGAACCTAGATCTTTTAAGGATGCCTTGTTTCAACCTTAGTGGCATCAAGTGATTCATTAAGAGTTTTTATCTTTACTTAGAAATCATACCTGGTCTTTAGTTCCCTTTGTTGTATTGGATGACGTTTAAGGATGAATGATTGTGGCTCATACTGCGCACTGAACCGTAGGAAGGTTTCATTTTTCTGGCATGGTTAATTGATTCATTATTTAGTTTGGGTTAATATTTTTCTGATTTGTTTTGTTGATTCGGTTATTCGTTTTGTTTAGTTTGAGTCGCTATTATTTGTTTAGTTTGATATTTCCCTCACCCAACAATATTTTTGGCATGGTTTGAGTTTTTTTGATTCATTGTTTAGTTTGATTAATTATTTAGTTTGAGGGGGGGGGGGTGTAGGGGCTGGGTGCAGGGGGGTGGGGGCTGGGTGTAGGGGGAGGGGGGGGGGGGGGGGTAGTGGGGGTGCATGTGGGGGGGGGGGGGGGGCTGTTTAGGGGGTGTCCAGTGGGGGGTGTCCAGTGGGTGTCCAGTGGGGGGTGTCCAATGGGGGGTGTCCAGGGGGTGTGTCCAGGGGGTGTCTAGGGGGGTGTCCAGGGGGGTCTAGTGGGGGGTGTCCAGGGGGGGTGTCCGGGGGGGGGGGTGTCCAGTGGTGGGGGTGCATAGGGGGGTGTCCAGGGGGGGTGTCCAGGGGGGGTGTCCTGGGGGGGTCCAGTGGGGGGTGTCCAGGGGGGGTGTTCGGGGGGGGGGGTGTCCAGTGGGGGGTGTGCAGGGGGGTGTCCAGGGGGTGCAAGGGGGTTCTGTCCATGGGGAGAGTGGGGGTGTGCAAGGGGGGAGGGGGTGTGGTTTCATAGTGGTTCTATTATTTCTGATAAGAACTTTTTCATTGTTTCACATTGCATTCTAGTTTGCTGTGAAACTATCTGTACCCACGGTTCAACAAACCATGGGTATGTGTGCTGTGAAGAAAACTATCTATACCCACAGTCTACTTAACCGTGGGTATATAATTTGTGTTGTAAAAATGTATACCCACTGTTTTGTAAACCATAGATATAGATGTATACCCATGGTTTACTAGAACTGTGGGTAATATGAAATTTCAATGGGCTATACCCATGGTTTCTACAAAACTGTGGGTATAGGGAAATCCTGATGCCTCAGGAGCCCACGGTTCCTGAAACCATGGGTATATCTTATACCCACGGTTTCATGGGCTATACCCATGGTTTCAAACTATGGGTATAGGGAAATTTTCTAGTAGTGTTGAGTTAAGAAATCCCTTATCACTTTGTAATTAGTCTAATCGTATACCCAATAAAAGTAATAATTATCAAATGTATCATTGAATATCATGAATATTATGAGAGTCATGAAATGATATATCAAATGGAAATATATATAAACCACACACAATAAATAATTGGTGAATAAGTCATATATCTCAAAAAAGTAAAAATTAAGATGAGAAACCCTTACGTCATGGTTCCCTTTAGTATAGCATTCTTTAACCCCTCTTGAACATCACCTCCTTGAAGGACCCTTTGAGGACCTTGGATTTGATATTTTTTGTGAGACCAAAAACACATGGATGTGGTGAGAGTGAAAAGGAGAGGGTTTGGAAGATATTTGAGGATTTTCAAGGCTTGTGAGGAGAAATGGGGTGGTGAGGGGTGGTATTTATACTTGAAGAGGGGTGGTTTTAAGTGATTAAATAATGTTTTTTTATAATTAAATCCAACCACATTGAGGTGACATTAATTTCCATGAATTTTGATAATAATTAATGTTTTAAAGGATTTTTAGGTTTTAGAAAAACATCAACCAACCATTAAATATTGTAAGTTTTAGGTATTTTAAGCCTTTACTTTTTAACTTTACCCTTTTTCATTATTTTACCTATACTGTGGTAAATCTTACTTTTTACCATGGTAAATTTTTTATGCCTAAAAATGAATATAAAATTACTACTTAATTTATACCTTATGATTCTAAATATAGAATCCATTTTACCAAATTAAATTTATAGAAGTAGAAAAATTAGATTTAAAATTAACCCCATAGACACAACGAGAGCACGGGTTTTTAAAGTTAAAAAGTTTGAAATATTTTTATATCCAATTTCAATGTGAAATTAAATCCAATGACCTAAATTGGATTTATTTATGTATAATTTAAGTAATTATACTTTCAAAACAATTTAAAATATAATTTAACATTATAATTATTTAGATGAAAAGTCAGTTTTCAATTAACATGTAGTATTTTTCACTTTTCATCAAAAAATGAAACTTATCATAAAAATACAAAAAAATTACCCCTAACCTAATTTTTATACCTCGATTTAAAAAATGAATTTTATTTTTTCAAATAAAATTTATAAAATTGTTAAAATTTAGTTTTAAAACAGGTGTGCCATTAAATGATGACAAAATTTATTTTTAGAAAATATATATTTTTATGAATAAAATTGGATTTATTATTATCTTAATCCTATAAAACTTATTGGATGAATTTAAATTTTTTATTGGATATATAACATATAAATTTCATTAATATTTTTCACTAATAGTGATTAATTTAATTTATTAAGATAAAATTATATTATAGATATAAAAATAGTTTTTTTTATAAAAACACATCCTTCATGTTAAATTGAGTTTTTATTTTCATTTATAATTAATTTTCAACCAATTAATTTAGTTTATAAACATGCGTAAAATATATTTTTATAATTTAGTTAATCTCATTTATTCCCTCCATTTTAACAACTAGGTGATAACTATCACAATTAAATAATATTTAATCATTTGTTTAAGTTCGGTGTTCTGTGTAACATAAGCTATCCAAGGGATTAAATTTAAAAAGAAACATACCATAAAATATTGGGGTGTTATAGAGTGTAGTGATAATGTACTGGTGGTGTTGGTGATTTCCATTTTTTATCTAAATAAATATTTTGCAGTTAGTACTTTATCTTGATTACCTTTAAGACATTATTGATTGATTAATTAATTCATTGAATGTATCCCACTATTTTATTGAACTCTAGTATCTCTCACTACTAGACTTGGAATACTCTTTCACTTGAGTATTCTAGTGGCAATGATCCTTGAAATCTATCAGCATAGTTTATAAGATATGGATATGCCACTACTTAGAGAGTTCTAAGGTATGCACTATATTGGCCAACTATATTAACTCACGGTTCCTTGATCTATTGAGTAAAGTACCAACTTATAAGAATCGTAATCTTGATTCCCTCAAATATTTGCCTCTAAAGTGATAAAAAGATAGCTATGGATACTTATTTGCTACCAAATTTAGTTAATTCAACCCATCACTCTCATACGAACTCCCTGGTAGTATGTGGCACCCTCAACTATGGTTAACAAGCACCCCATACACCCAATTTTGTTTAAATTTGAGGGATGAAAGGAGTTCTTAACTTAATATTACTTTGAGAGACTTTTATTATTTTCTATGAATGTAACCCTTTTCTATTAAATATTTTTATACTATATTGTTACACTCACAACTAACTTTTATTAATAGAATACATTCATCACATCTTTATGAATTTTTTCTATTTATTATTTTATATGTTCTCACAGACATGAAAATGTATAAAATAATAAACAATGCATAAAAGAAATAAATTAACCAATTAGTCTTGAGAATCTAATAATGATTGATCCATTTAAGCTCAATGGATTAACTGTGACATAGGGGGTATCATACCTAAGTTCAATATTGACTCGTATAACAGCTCACCCCCAGTCCAGTGTTTTCACTTCCCATATACGATACTACCTCATCTCAACATGGTCCACGACTTACATAATCATCTTCAATATTAAAAATGTACTTTCCCACAAGAGAGGGGGTCTTGAGAAATGAAATACATACACTGATAAGAACCGATGGACGTGCAAACCCTTATACATATTAATAGAAAAAGGATGATGTTCCAACCATAATTAAAACTAATTAAATATTAAATGCATCGAACACATGTAATAAATAATAAAATAAAATAAACTCATACATGAAAGAGGTCATTCACTGCACAAGACCATTTGACAAGAAAAGTAAATGTGTGATAAAATTAAAATGAAATAAATTTAAGTTTAAGGGCATAAATATAAGATAAATAAATTATTCAATTTAAATAATTTATTTTGTTCGGTTTGGAAATTAATTAATTAATTTTATTCCAAAATTAAATTAATCAATTAATTTAATTCTATACTAAAATAAAATTAATTCTTAAATAATTAAATTATTATTATTTTTTAGACAAAAAATTAATAAATTAATTTTTGATTATATTTAAATTTTACTAAGCCTAGAAACCCCACCCAGACCCATTGCGGGTCATACCAAACCCACACAGGCCCATTTCAGGTTAGTCCAGCCGAGTTTTATCCACAAGGGGGGTGGATCAAAGAAGGAAAGTGAGCTGCTAAAGAACCTGAAAAATAAGGAACCAATGATGGATGCCGGAATAGGGAAAGACTGTTGGGGTTACCTCACATGGTGCTCGAGGGGAGGCTGATGGCCATAATGGGGTACAAACTGGGGTATCGGGCACCAATGAGGTAACCAGGTAGAAGAAATGATGATAGGATTAGGTGGTGGTTGTGAACTTGGGTGGCCTTCCTCAGTTAGGTGGAATCCGATGCATGGTGGCCATTGGAAATGGTGTTACTCATTGTAGATGCCAAAAAATGGTACATTGATGGTAATTGTGTTTTGACGGTGCAATGTGGTAGGGGTGTCAACGATTTTCCCAGGGTAGGGGTGGCATCTGAAGGGTCGACCATAGATACAAGGAAGTGGGGCTTGCTGGAGTGACCCCTGAGAAGGAGCTCATAGTAGAGGTTAAGGAGGGAATAAGGCCTGACTGTGTGGGGTTCAGTCGGGATGGCTTACTGGGTCAGTGGTTGAGGAGAAGGCCATGAGGAGGGTGCCTACAGGAGGGAAGGATTCCTCTAAAATTTGACCCCTCATTTTTGATTTTTTATAACAATTTTTTTGCTTGATGATAGTGAAAATCCCCCCAAATAAGGTTTTAGTATTTTATTGTTTAGAAAAATTTTACAAAATCCTAGAAAATAGGCTTTTAAAAGCGATGCCTTTTTTGTTAAAATTTACATGAGAAGATTAAATCTATAGTCCTTTTTTTCGATTCCAAAAATAGTAGAATAAGAATTCGTGAAAATATTTTCTGATCAGAACCTGGTCATAACTGGATCTCTGGAAAATAAAAAAACACAATTTTTTTATTATTCTTCAAATTTCAACCCGTAAGATCTGTGTTTTTGATCCATATTATTATTTTTGGATAATTGGACATCTAAAATTGTATTTACATGAGGTTTGTTCCATTGGGATCAAATTAAATCCTATACTTAATTTAATTCTAATTATTTTTTTCTTGGCATATAAAATCCACACGATCGTTCTGATATCAATTGAAGGTAGCAGAGCGGGCAGCAGAAGCCGATGGCTCGGGGATTTAAAGATTTTCATTGTTGGAGTGATGTAACTTAGCTGTCTCCAGTGATCCAAGCCCCGATATAGGTATAAGGATCTCACTTGAATTTAATATGAACAAAATTAAAATAATGAATACCTCATTTGAATCCGTAGTGCGTTCAACTATCGGTCACCACCGAAGAGCGTTCCTTGAAGGATCTGAGCTCGAACACCTCTTGATCATCCACACATGATTCAAGAATCCATGAGGATTCCTATTATCAAATTCTTAATGCTATCATGAATATTTTATGATTCCTTTGACATCACAAAGATCACCATGACCCCTTCCCTTTGATTTGTGAAGGTGGTCGAAGATCGAAAGATCGGATGGAAGCTTTCTCTCTCTTAGATGTGGGAATAGTATAGAGGAGATCTAAATTCATTGGAATGAATTATTCTTGGAAAATGGATTCTCCTCTGCATATATAGTGGGAGATAAAATACCCAAAAAGTTTTCCCCGATCACCGTAAATTTAATTCCCACTAAATAAGCTATAAACGACACGTTACGACAAACTAATTGCATCATAATGTCATTTATATATTTATCAAATACTTGTAATATATATTAAATATATTACCTGATAAAAATAATCCATTAACTTGACTTGTAATTTCTGCATTATTAAATGAACCTTGAATATTAAAATAATATTCGTTTGTATAATTTTTTTCTATGTATTCACTTAAATAATTTTAAATAATTTTAATAAATAAATTCAACCTGATTATTCTATACTTGAATAATAATGAATTTATTTATTCATAGATGATCCTTAATACCTAGACAACACCCAGACCATGCAGTGGGCCCCACCATGTCTCATATACCTATTCACCAGAATAGGGAAGACTCTTGAATAATCCATTGTGCGTGACCCGCTAAACCCTTATCTCGATAGTAGTGAATACCATTCATAGAACATGAACAGAGTCTAGAAACTCATCAAGACACCTAAAGAGATAAAGAATAGTCATAACAATGACAAATATACTACGAACACACATTGTGTAATATAATCTCTTTTTATCGCAATATCTCATAAAGAAAGATGCACAACTTGTGTCATCATCCATTGTTGCATTATTATTTTTTAATCTAACTAGATGAAATTAACTTTGATTAACAAAGACATTGATTTAATTAAGGTACTACCATCCTGATCAACTAGACTCTAGATATCACTTCCTCAACTTGGAAGTTACAAATTCCATCTCGACCATTCAACCGATCTTATAACACCAAATATACACCCAATAAAATCTACCTTGCCATGAATTCAATTCCATGGTTTTTTCCTTGCATCAAAGTAAATGATCAAATGGAACACATTGATAATGATATCAAGTTAGGAGACCAATACACATGTTCATAGATATGAACTACCAATGAAACTTGAAACATGTGGTGTTCCTATTGGTGGGTATTTCCTCATGATCTCACTTACTATAGATCACCAACTGTGAACTTCATGAGAATAATTTTAAATGATTATATGCCCCCAACACATTATGGTCTCACATCATCTCCATCCTCTTAAAATTAATATATCTAGAATATAGGATATAAATTTAGGATTACTCTCATGGAATCTCTAGGTTCTCATTATAGCCTGGGAACTTCTATAAACTTTTGATATGACACATAATCTAAGGGAATTACCATAGATATAGTGTATGTAGAAGTATCAACACTATTCTAGTAAGAGAAACACATGTATATATCAAATTGTATACGTGTAACGGTAATCAAAGTACATACATAATTCGGGCCTAGGGAACCCACTTTCAACACTTGTGTCCTTCATCCCATGACCTTGTACATTACCCCATGCCTATGTACATTGCCCCATGCCCATGTACTTGGCCATGCCCGAGTAAACCTGGGATCTAGTAGTGTTCTGATACATGGCCATGTCCACTTAACATGGGGTGTCTTCCCATGTACTTGAACACATGGACAATTTCCACTACAAGATGTGTACCCTGAGTACACAACGTGTAGTCCCCAAAACCATGTATTCCCCCAACAGGAATAAAACATAGTGTGTACTCCTAAACTACACATCGTGTGATTGGGATTTTTGAATGGGAAACCTCAAGAAACCCCCATTTGTCCCTAATTAATTATAGCTTGACCCCTAGGGGGTTCTTAGCAGTCATAAAAGGCCTTTAAAAACTCTTATAAAACAAAACTATGAGGATCAAGGCTCAAAACTCAAATATTTCCACCTTATGAAAAAAACACTAAAGATTAAGGTCAAGATTTTCACCCAGAAGCCACTGCACCATGATTTAGTCTCGATGTCCTTTAAGGGAAAAGTCCGGCAGTGCCTCTTCTCCCTTACTCGGTTCGACCATAAAGTAAGGGAGAAACCCTCTCCATTATTCCTATCGTTTGTAGGAATCAAAATTGGAGGGGGAAGGATATTTTACTCCTATTTTAATTAATTAAATAAAATAATTTATTCAATTAATTACCATGTCTACCAACGTCCGCCTTCAATTGAATTCCCAACACAACCAACTTTATGTCACACCTAAGAAAAACCTCACATCCTGAAAATAATCGTGGTCTCAAATTTCCCATCCAAGGTCCCAAATAATTAGAAAACTATTTATTCCAAAAAGATTAGCATGTGTGATTTAATATATATTAATATTTTTTATATATTAATTTGAGGTCCCATGACACCCAAAAACAACACCGACTCTGAGGAAAAAATTATATATATATATATAGATATATATAAAGGACTATCAAACTAGATTCATTACAACAAGGGGATTTATATCCCATATTTAGGGAACCTATATAGAGACCTTATAAAGAAGTTTCATGATTTTAGGGGGGATGGGCATCTAGGAAAATATTTCACTAAGGTTTTACTAGGAACATATAATTGTCCAAGGTTGGATGACGACATGGAGTCCTATGTGAAGAGATGTCTTATTTCCCAACAAGATATGGAAGATAATAGACTTCCTAGAGGATTGTTTCATCCCCTACCCATTGTAAAGAGACCATGGGATATAGTAACCATGAACATAATTATGGAACTACCCAAATGTAAATGATTTTAGAGTATCATAGTGTTCATGGAAAATTTTTCTAAGTATACCACATTCATAGATGTTCTAGTGGATGTAAAGGTAGAGGACATCACCACACTATTGTTTAAAAATGTTGTAAAGTATCAAGGAGTACCAAGACACATCATTAGTGATTGATATACACACTTCATAGGGAAGTTTTGGATGGAAATATTTGGGTTATTGTGGAGAAGATACATTTATCAAAAAGATTTCACCCATAGAAATATGTGACATGAAAATTCTAGGAGCTCCAATGATAGATGATTTGATAAGAAAAGTGTGAAAGGGATAAAAAAATAATAAGAAAAAGATCACAAGAACCATGATTTGTGTGGTTTGTGAATAATACCTATGTTTATGGATATGTAGAACAATATCAATATATCTAGGAGCATGATTATAGGAAAAATCAGAGTTACAGAAACCCTAGATTGAAATGAGATCATAAAGCAAAACAATACTACAAGAAACCATTTTTCTGTAGTTCCAAATACACACAACAAGTCTACTATGCTATAGTACCACTGGAAATAAGTCCACAAAGCTACAATACCAAGTTGATGTCATTATTCAGTTATTCTATAGTAACCATGTTGAATTCTACACTATTTCATTACCCCATCCATGTCACTGATCTACTTTTCTACTATGGTCAGCATTACTATAGTACCTTTAAATTCTAGTCTTCGACCCCCAAAACCTCAACCAGTGGGGTGATTCCTCCTTGTAACTCAAAAAAACATCACCGTGAAAGTTAAACTGCAAGTGTTGTGGCTTGGTGTATAGTACTGGCTACTAGTAGTTGGTCCAACATCATCTAATGGATTGAGCTATGCCATTCCAAAAATCGTCCACTTAGAGTCTCATCTAAAAAACCGACATCCTTATATGATTCTATATTTACAAAAAGTACTTAATATGAGCTTATCCTCCTCTCCAGTCAGTATTGGGTGATTTCCCATAAAATATTTATTTTCAAGATGACGATTCTTGAATAGATGTTTTCCCTTTAAAGATTCAATTTCAAGCCAATGATTCTTGAAATACAATCTACTTTCCCTTCCATTATCCCATGGTTCTTCTATATTATGCCTATCATCCTCCATTAATCAATGAATACTAATAGATCCACAATAGTTCCTCAACTTCTTAATCACTCTTGGCTTTGATAACATGTCTTCCAGATTATTGGTTCCACATATTTGTTGTAGTGTTAACAACCCTTATGTAGATTAGTTTGAATTTTAACCCTGACATCATTGTAAACACAAATTTCAACCTTTGAATATGTAGATTAGTTTGAATTTTAACCACATGTAAATGTATATATATATATACCCGAATATACACTTAGGTATTTATTGGGTTCTATAAGAAGTATAATTCTAATGTCATCCGAAACTTAATTCGCAACTAAAACATTATTTGAAGATTGGAAATCATCCTTTAAAATTTATAATTTTGGTTAAGATTGAGTCTAGGGCATAAATGTATATACTCGAATATGCATATAAGTAAATATATTGAATTTTGTGTAAGAAGAACAATTCTAATTGAACCCAAAATATAATTCGCATCTAGTCTGTTATGTAAGATTTGTAAATAATCTTTTAAAAACTATAAATGGACTTGTTTTGAACTACATACTTACATATATAAACAACTGCATATACAAAGTATATATTAAAAAGAGGTTTTACAGGATTATGACATATTCAAAACAACCATATATATATATATGTAACATTCTTTATGAAACTTGTTAATTATTTCTTTAATTACATAAAGAAGGGTGATATATATATATATACACATAAAACCTTATATACAGAATATATATATATATATATATATATATATATATATATATTGTAACACCCCAGGTAAATAAAGAATATGAAATTTTTATATTTATCCCTTTTTTTGAATAAAATGTTAATATTAATTTAAAGGTAATGCTATGCTTGATGGCTCACCCAATACGCAACAATGAGTTCCTTTGAAATCTTACGTTGTAGTCTAATAATAAAATAAAATTATTTTAAATGTTAGTTAACACATAGCCGTTGTATTGGCAGGAATGAATAGAAATAACTAAAATATGATTATATATGTTTTTTAAATGTTTTTACATTTATCCAATAAAGTATAAAGACTTAAAATATGAAAAGAATTCAATTTTAGGCATATATACTCTAATTTTCACTAAAGGTCCACTTATCAACTTTTGATGGTGAACCGTCATTAAATATAGTTTTGGTCACTCTTATAAATTCTATTGGACCAAATAAAACTCTTCTTTAGAATTGGGACATCAAAATTCACTTTGTGTAAATTTTTGGTATTTTTCCGATAAAGATCATTTTTTAATGAATAGTGAAAAATGTTGTATTTTAATTCAAAACCACTTTTTAATATAATTTATTTATATGATTAGATTATATTTTGAATTGGTTTCAAAGTGAAATTAGAATATATTTTTACCATTTAATCCAATAGTGGTCGTTGGAATTAATTTCATCTTGAAATTGGACTTAAACTAGTGTCAATCTTTTGATATTTATTGTTTCATAAAAACACGTTATTTGCTCTGACAGCAGAAATTAATTATTAATTTAATTAATGTAACTTATATGTTTCGAATTTTGTAAAATAGACATCATTTTTGAATTCGTAATATCAAATATAGCCTAGGGTAAATTTTTGGTAATTTTCTGAAAAACTTCAATTTTTGATGAATAGTGAAACCACTAAGTGGTAGTTAAAGAAACTAATTTTTCGTTTAAATGAAACTTTACCACTTCTGTGATTTGAATTTCAAAAATCCGACATACATGGTTGTAATTAATAAGTAAAATGTGGTTCAATGGGATTAATTTTTTTTGGTGAATAGTAACTTTTAAGTTTATTAATCGCGATTAGAGGTAATTTGTGTAATTTAAGGTAAAAATAATGTTTTAATAATATGAAATGACCTAGAAAAATGTCCTACCCTCATTGGATGTGTCATGGCCGACCAAGACAATCCATGGGTCAACTTGGGGACCCCATGAAGCCAATTTGGTAGGAAAATGACATTAATACCTTTTTATTTAATGTTAAAATTAAAATGTCACAAACATGTGTTGTTTTACTAAAATTTTTTTATATGGGGTTATACAAGTCAGATTTTTGACTATAAATATTCATTGGAAATCTAAAAATATTTCCTACATCATAGTATTTTTTTTATAATTTTTAGACATTAAATAAATTAAATTATTTATGACACCATGATGATGCATCGATTACCTCATTATTTAACGATTTAAATAAAATGGAAAGATAATGTAAAATATAAGACCTACACATGTCAAAAACCTATTGGATGAGTGGATTTCGAACCCTTATCACCTTATCCTCGAAACAAATCAATGTGGGACCTTTAAAATCCAAAAATCATTCTAAAATAAAGTAACATTTCCTTACTTTCCAAGAGTGCCCATTCTCTCCTCTTATAAAAGGCCCCCACCTCTACCTCCTTACCCACACTTCTCAAGCCTTTGGATCGGCCAAACCATACCCATTTCGTCTCTCCACATCCCTATCTTACTCCGAGAAGCCTCACTTTGGGTAGAATTCTTCCCAAGGAAGCCTTTGAGCTCAAATCAAAAAGAGTTACCCGATTTAAAGGTAGTGTCTTCTCTTGTGTTCTTTTGTTTTATTTTGCTTCTCCAACCCCCTAAACTCTTTTTATTATTTTCTTTTGTAAAAAATCCAGTATCTTCAATATACTAGGATTTTGTTATAAGAATAATTAGATCTACACTTACACACACCTACATATAATGGTTAAAGAACATACTGTTTCTGTGGATGACAAATTTCTACCTCACGAAACGATGATTGTTCAACACTCATATAACACCTTCAAAGGTGGCCATTAAGATGTCACTATATTTATATATGATATATGATATGTTTATGTTTTACTTAAGCTTCTGTATTTTTCTTTTGTGGCATACCTTTATGGTTTCCATTGTGGGTAAACACGATAATTTCATTTTAGGAAGTGCGGACTACCGCCCCCTCAAAGTGATTTGATTCATTAATTCCATATGTGGGATGTATAAAGGATGGATTTTAAGTTATTATATATTATTTATGTTACATATAAATGATGAATATAATTATGGAATTAAAATATACATACCTATCATTTGGTTTTAATTCCATTAATATGACATAGAAATGAAAGTAGCGTTCATGCGTACGTATGTCTTACCGTCTCCATGAACGGTGCATTTCATTTCTTACCTCTAAATGATTATGTAATATTATAAATACTTGTATATTCTGGATATATATGATATATATGATATCCAAATCATGAATATCATTCTGGATATAATTAACCTTTGACCACACGAACAACATGTAATTGCAAGAAGTCCACTTTTGACTTAAGAACCAAATATCGACAAAACAAACATTATTAACATAAATGATTAAATAATGCTTATAACATGTCAATAAGTGATAAAAAAGGAATAATGAACTTGAAAAAGGTTCTTAAGAAAGTGGAAATTAACTCAAGTTTATTATTCAGGATGTTAAAGAACGATCGAGTCAAGTCGGACCCGAGGTAAGGGATCCAACCTCTCTCTTTCTTTTTAAGTACTCTCTTTTATGTAATTTATTTTAAGCCCATATATCTTATGTTTGAGGATGTTCTTTTATATTCCTCATACTTTAATTTTTATGTTCATGTTATGGGAGACCCTATTTGATCTCATAAATACATTTTTGGAAGTTTTAAGTGGCGCCGTTAGGCTGCTGAGTTTTCGTAAGGGATTTTTCATCTCACTTTTATTCCCGTGACATTTATGCTATGTTTGCCACTATTTAATTTGAGTGGTGTATGTACTGACCATTATTATACACTTTGTGTATTATAATTTCATTTATGGGTATTTACATCTTCATTGTATGAACCTTCTTGCATGGGGTGTACATTTTGAAAGTTACCCAACTCGGTAAGGGGACCTTTCACCCTCCTTTTTTTAAAAAGACTTCTTTTGGTATGTCTTTTAATTCAAATACTATTATGTTGGGATATGTTCTTATATATCCTTATTTATGTAAATTTTATGTCCAAGTGATTAGATCCCCTTTATCTCTCTCATCAACCCTTTTTGTAAAATTTTATGTGACGCCGTTAGGCTGTCGAATTTTACCAAGGGAACTTCTTAACCCAATTTCGATTTCTTTGGGTTCAAAATGTAGTTATTGAATATGTCATCCTTTGAATATGTGTGAATGACCTTTGATTATTTTACACTTAATATCCACTTATATTGGGTGTATTTATATTTGTCCCACATAATTATGAGATTGATTTATCCTTAATTTAAGGATACCTTCTTTATAATGGACTTCATCTCATTTTACATTTCTTTTGAGACTTCATTGTTGTTATGCACCAATTCACTCTTATATGGTGTGTATACTGTCCTTTGACATATTATATCATGAATCCCTTTATTCTCATTATATTATAAAGTTCGGATTAAATGTTATTCCGCAATTATTTTTATTCAAGAGTCTCTCATTTTGTTAAAAACTCTTTAACAAAAATATCGTTTTAAATGTTTTAAAGATTTATTATTCTAAATATTTATCTTTAATGTCCATGTTTTCAAAATGGTTTTCAGTATTTATTTATATGGACATTAATGTTTTAAAATTATAATTACAATAAAATCTTCAAAGTGGTATGGGACACTTTGATTCAAAAATCACTTTTAAATGGTTTTTGAAAATGGATTGATTTCTTGGAATTACTTATTGTGATTGCAAAGGAAATGTTGTTATTGAAATGTTTATATTTTCAATATTTTATGAGTAATGATGGTACTTGGACATTTTACGGGTGGTTACGTGATAAACCATATGACGGGTGGTGCCGTGAATACCAGGACGGGTGGTTACGTTATAACTTCCAATGCATTGGGTATGGAAGTCGGCCGTATGGATATTCCATCAAGTATGTGTGGAAGTCGACCATATGGTTATTCCATTTAAGTATGTTTATGTCCCAAGTTACCTTTATATGTTATGTGTTCTTTATATGGGTTTTATGGTAATATTTTGGTTACAAAAGGGTAAGTAATGATATTTTATTCAGTGAAGAGTTTTTACTACTTCCTAAAGGTGAAAGGTATTACTTTGATAAAGTATACATGGTTTACTTGTTGCTTTGAAAAACTAACAGTTTTCATTCTTTGTGTATCCCTTGCTGAGATTTTTATGCTCACCCCATGTTTTTTTGAAATGTTTTTCACAGGAATTAATGTGGAATAGGATCAAGGATGGGATCAAGGGAAAATAATGCTATCTAATACATGGAACTAGACATGTTTCTTTTTAAGCGTTTTTATTTTATGGAAATTTAGTAGAAGTAACTACTCTGTAATCTTTTGAGATGTAATAGTTATGTCCTAATTCTCTAAAACTCTAAACCTGAAAAGATCCTCAATGTGAATTACTCATTTAATTCAATTTTAAGTAAGGTTTAAGGCCGAGGACTTATAGTTGGTATCAGATGTCAGTTTAGATAACTTTAGAGGTAAGGGTATTCTCTAAGTATAAGTGACATTACCATAATGATTAGGATTTCAGAAAGAGTCCTAGTTTTAGATAAAGTGAATGAGTAAGTATATATTAGTTTTTATCTTCCTCATTAGTACATTATAGTTTTGTTGATATACTCACACTGACCTTTTTGGTTTTAGTAAATGGCTGGATCTAGCAGGCACCAAAGTAACAGTGGATGTGAAGGAAACTGTGACAGTTTTCTGAGAGAGCAACTGAATGATATGGAAGCTGCAATGAGAACTGTTATGTTTATCCTCAACCAACTATCTGGAGTCATGATTGACCACCTAAACCACGGTGATTTCTATAAGGCATCATATATGCGAGAAAAAAATCCCTACGGAACTATAGGTAATAATCATAAAGGTAAGTGTGTTCAAAAACCTATGTGTCAAAGATGTGGAAAGAAACACCTAGTAAAATGTTTCAAAGGGACAAAAATATGCTATAGATGTGGAAATGAAGGTCATAAAGTAAGAACCTTCCATGGAAAAAGGAAGCATCTAGTTGACTCAAGGAAAAGGAAAGAAGTTCTTTCTGAGGGATCAATTGAATGTTTTAAATGTGGTGTGCATGGTCATTATGAAAACACATGTCCTATGAAGAAGTTTCGGGAATGGGATCACCAAGATCGTACAAATATTCATTTACCAATACCTAATGCCATTCCGGTTGAGGATGAAGAAACTGACAATGACCAGTCAAAGGTATGGATTATTTCATAACATTTGTTTTCCTATTTTGGAATCTTAGGATATGATTCATGATTTTGTTTGTAGGAAAGAAGTATTTCAGAATAAGTTGTAAAGGAATGGTTAATGGATCATGATGAATGTTGAATGAGTAAGAAGTCAACATATAAGGGCTTCAAGAGTTATGGTGAAATTCTTAAGAGTATTAAGTCTCTTTTGATGATGGGGTTACATTAGAAGACTTTTTATAGTATGTGTAACACTGATGTTTGATATATGAAAATTTTATTCAAGGAATAGTTATCTGTTCTTTTGTGGACATAGTTATAAAGAACCATTTGGGTTTATATGATCCTTACTTTTGAGGTAATTATGGGTTACTATATGTTATGATGGAAAGTGAAAGGCATGAGATAAAATTGAGGTTAAATTATGTTATGGTTATTTTTGATGATTTTATCTCTTTTTGGGGAATGATTTGAGAATTATATAGTTTGGAAAAAGGACAACACGCAGACCGTGTGACAACCCGTCGCATCGGACAAAGATGCGGGAATCGAACCCACAACCAAAGTGTGACTGGTATTTATCGCCTACCACTGGACTACGCGAAGTCCCTGGTTAGTTTGACTGACTCTTTTTAGTTAGATGATTTTATGAATTAAGAGTAAGTTGATTTTGGGTTATATATGGAAATTTATTAACCTATCATGGAGGATATGTTATTAGGTTAATTAATTTTCAATACGAGACTTTAAGAGCAACTGATGTTGTTTGGAGATAAATGTTACGATTTAACTTGGAAGACTATGTGACTAAATCCTTAAAATATTTGGGTTTCAATCTTAGTTTGGTTTAATTTGAATAATTTTATGGACAAATTGTTTATCGAATGGTCCTTGTTTAACTTTGGGTTTTGTTGGACAAATTTTGGAGATTAAGAATAGATTTTCTTTTTATAAAGGGTTATCCTTTTCTGGATTATCTGATCTTGTAGTAACCTTTTTGGTTTTGGTTTTGGTTAAAGTCTAAAGACATGGGAAGTATATTGTTCTCTTTTGTGGATTAGGTGATTCTATAGAAGTTGATTATAGTACTCTTAATGTGAACAAGTCTTCCTAAATACTCATCTTTTGGAGAAAATATGAGTTTGTGTAAGAAATATAATAAAAGATGAAAGTCAACATGATAAGTAATTATGTTTCCTTATGAATAAATTCCTCAATAAAAAGTAACTTAAAACAAAAATGTTGTCTATTAAATTTTCCTACTGGGGAATCAAATACCGTTTAACCCATCACAAGTTTGTGATTTTCTTGTGGTTAACTTTATCCTAAACATGTTTTCTATCACCCTCCAACAGAACATGACCCTATGTTTTCTCCTCCATGTCCATGTTTTTCTACATGGAATCCTAGTGTGGGTTAACTCGGGTGACCTCTGTACTTCTCTTTATTTATTTTAAAGTGATTGTTTTACCGACTCTTGTTCCGATGTGGGACATTCAATGAAGTTTCCGAGCCCAATTTTAAAATTGCGAGGACGCAATTCCCAAAAGGGGGGAAGGATGTAACACCCCAGGTAAATAAAGAATATGACATTTTTATATTTATCCCTTTTTTTGAATAAAATGTTAATATTAATTTAAAGTAAACTCTATGCTTGATGGATTACCCAATACGCAACAACAAGTTCCTTTGAAATCTTACGTTGCAGTCTAATAATAAAATAAAATTATTTTAAATGTTAGTTAACACGTAGCCGTTGTATTGGCGAGAATGAATAGAAATAACTAAAATATGATTATATATGTTTGTTAAATGTTTTTACATTTATCCAATAAAGGTTAAAGGCTTAAAATATGAAAAGAATTCAATTTTAGGCATATATACTCTAATTTTCACTAAAGGTCCACTTATCAACTTTTGATGGCGAACCGTCATTAAATATAGTTTTGGTCACTCTTATACATTATATTGGACTAAATAAAACTCTTATTTAGAATCGGGACATCAAAATTCACTTTGTGCAAATTTTTGGTATTTTTTCGATAAAGATCATTTTTTAATGAATATTGAAAAATGTTGTATTTTAATTCAAAACCTCTTTTTAATCTAATTTATTTATATGATTAGATTATATTTTTAATTGGTTTCAAAGTGAAATTAGAATATATTTTTACCATTTAATCCAATAGTGGTCATTGGAATTAATTTCATCTTGAAATTGGACTTAAACTAGTGTCAATCTTTTGATACTTATTGTTTCATAAAAACACGCTATTTGCTCTGACAGTGGGATTTAATTATTAATTTAATTAAGGTAACTTATATGTTTTGAATTTTGTAAAATAGACATCATTTATGAATTCAGAATATCAAATATATCCTAGGGTAAATTTTTGGTAATTTTATGAAAAACTTCAATTTTTGATGAATAGTGAAACCACTAAGTGGTAGTTAAAGAAACTGATTTTTCATTTAAATGAAACTTTACCACTTCTGTGATTTGAATTTCAAAAATCCAACATACATGGTTGTCATTAAGAATTAAAATGTGGTTCAATGGGATTAACATAATTTTTTGGTGAATAGTAACTTCTAAGTTTATTAATCGCGATTAGAGGTAATTAGTGTAATTTAAGGTAAAAATAATGTTTTAATAATATGAAATGACCTAGACACATGTCATACCCTCATTGGATGTGTCATGTCAGACCAATAAAATACATGGGTCAACTTGGGGACCCCATGAATCCACTTTGGTAGGAAAATGACATTAATACCTTTTTATTTAATGTTAAAATTAAAATGTCACAAACATGTGTTGTTTTACTAAAACAATTTTTATATGGGGTTATAAAAGTTAGATTTTTGATTATAAATATTCATTGGAAAGATAAAAATATTTCCTACATCATAGTAGTTTTTTTATAATTTTTAAAAATTAAATAAATTAAATTATTTGTGACACCATGATGATGCATCAATTACCTCATTATTTAACGATTTAAATAAAATGGAAAGATAATGTAAAATCTAAGACCTAAACATGTCCAAAACCTATTGGATGAGTGGATTTCGAACCCTTATCACCTTATCCTATAAAAACATCAATTTGGGACCTTTAAAATCCTAAACTCATTCTAAAATAAAGTAGCATTTCCTTACTTTCCAAGAGTGCCCCTCCTCTCCTCTTATAAAAGGCCCCCACCTCTACCTTCTTACCCACACCTATCAAGCCTTTGGATTGGCCAAACCCTGCCAATTTTGTCTCTCCACATCTCTGTCTTACTCCTAGAATCCTCAATTTGGGCATAAGTCTTCCCAAGGAAGACTTTGAGCTCAAATCAAAAAGAGTTACCCGATTTAAAGGTAGTGTCTTCTCTTGTGTTATTTTGTTTTATTTTGATTCTTCAACCCCATAAAATCTTTTTATTCTTTTCTTTTGTAAGAACTCCAATATCTTAAATATACTAGGATTTTTTTATAAGAATCATTAGAGCTAAACTTACACACACCTATATATAATGGTTAAAGAACATACTGTTTATGTGGATGACAAATTTCTGGCTCACGAAACGATGATTGTTCAACACTCATATAACACCTTCAACGGTGGCCATTAAGATGTCAATATATTTATATATGATATATAATATGTTTATGTTTTACTTATGCTTCTGTATTTTTCTTTTGTGGCATAACTTTATGGTTTCCATTGTGGGTAAACACGATAATTTTATTTTAGGAAGTGCAGACTACCGCCCCCTCAAAGTGATTTGATTCGTTAATGCCATATGTGGGATATATAAAGGATGGATTTAAAGTTATTATATATTATGTATGTTACATATAAATGATGAATATAATTATGTAATTAAAATATAAATACCTCTCATTTGGTTTTAATTCCATTAATATGACATAGAAATGAAAGTAGCGTTCATGCGTACGTACGACTTACCGTCTCCATGAACGGTGCATTTAATTTCTTACCTATAAATGATTATGTAATATTATAAATACTTATATATTCTGGATATATATGATATATATTATATCCAAATCATGAATATAATTCTGGATATAATTAACCTTTGACCACACGAACAACATGTAATTGTAAGAAGTCCACTTTCGACTTAAGAACCAAATATCGACAAAACAAACATTATTAACATAAATGATTACATAATGCTTATAACATGGAAATAAGTGATAAAAAAGGAATAATGAACTTGAAAAAGGTTCTTAAGAAATTTGAAATTAACTCAAGTTTATTATTCAGGACGTTAAAGATCGATCGAGTCAAGTCGGACCCGAGGTAAGGGATCCAACCTCTCTCTTTCTTTTTAAGTACTCTCTTTTATGTCATTTCTTTTAAGCCAATATTTATTATGTTTGGGGATGTTATTTTATATTCCTAATACTTTAATTTTTATGTTCATATTATGGGAGACCCTATTTGATCTCATAAATCCATTTTTGGAAGTTTTAAGTGGCGCCGTTAGGCTGCCGAAATTTCGTAAGGGTTTTTTCATATCACTTTTATTCCCGTGACATTTATGCTACATTTGCCACTTTCCTTTGAGTGGTGTATGTACTTCTCATTATTATACACTTTGTTTTATTATAATTTCATTTATGGGTATTTACATCTTCATTGTATGACCCTTCTTCCATGGGGTGTACTTTTCGAAAGTTACCCAACTCGGTAAGGGGACCTTTCACCCTCCTTTTTTTAAAAGACTTATTTTGTTATATCTTTTAATTCACATACTATTATGTTGGGATATTTTCTTCTATATCCTTATTTATGTAACTTTTATTTCCAAGTGATGATATCCCCTTTATCTCTCTCATCAACCCTTTTTGTAAAATTTTATGTGACGCCATTAGGCTGTCGAATTTTACCAAGGGAACTTCTTAACCCAATTTCGATTTCTTTGGGTTCAACATGTAGTTATTGAATATGTCATCCTTTTAATATGTGTGAATTACCTTTGATTATTTTACACTTAATATCCACTTATATTGGGTGTATTTATGTTTTTCACACATAATTATGAGATTGATTTATCCTTAATTTAAGGATACCTTCTTTATAATGGATTTCATCTCATTTTACATTTCTTTTGAGACTTCATTGTTGTTATGCACCAATTCACTCTTATATGGTGTGTATACTATCCTTTGACATATTATATCATGAATCCATTTATTATCATGATATTATAATGTTCGGATTAAATGTTATTCCAAAATTATTTGTATTCAAGAGTCTCTCATTTTGTTAAAAACTCTTTAACAAAAATATCATTTTAAATGTTTTAAAGATTTATTATTCTAAATCTTTATCTTTAATGTCCATGTTTTCAAAATGGTTTTCAGTATTTATTTATATGGAAATTAATGTTTTAAAATTATAATTCCAATAAAATCTTCAAAGTGGTATGGGACACTTTGATTCAAAAATCACTTTTAAATGGTCTTTGAAAATGGATTGATATATTGGAATTACTTATTGTGATTACAAAGGAAATGTTGTTATTGAAATGTTTATATTTTCAATATTTTATGTGTAATGATGGTACTTGGACATTTTACGGGTGGTTACGTGATAAACCATATGACGGGTGGTGCCGTGAATACTAGAATGGGTGGTTACGTTATAACCTCCAATGCATTGGGTAAGGAAGTTGACCGTATGGCTATTCCATTAAGTATGTGTGGAAGTCGACCATATGGTTATTCCATTTAAGTATTTTTATGTCCCAAGTTACCTTTATATGTTATGTGTTCTTTATATGGGTTTTATGGTAATCTTTTGGTTACAAAAGGGTAAGTAATGATATTTTATTCAGTGAAGAGTTTTTACTACTTCCTAAAGGTGAAAGGTATTACTTTGATAAAGTATACATGGTTTACTTGTTGCTTTGAAAAACTAACAGTTTTCATTCTTGGTGTATCCCTTGCTGAGATTTTTATGCTCACCCCAAGTTTTTTTTGAAATGTTTTTCACAGGACTTAATGTGGAATAGGGTCAAGGATGGGATCAAGGGAAAATCATGCTATTTAATACATGGAACTAGACATGTTTCTTTTTAAGAGTTTTTATTTTATGGAAATTTAGTAGAAGTAACTACTTTGTAATATTTTGATATGTAATAGTTATGTCCTAATTCTCTAAAACTCTAAACTTGAAAATATCCTCAATGCGAATTACTCATTTAATTCAATTTTAAGTAAGGTTTAAGGCTGGGGCCTTATATATATATACACAGGGGTTTAGTAAATTGAAGCCAAGACCTTACTCCATTTAAAGAAGACCATAAACTCTGTCTTAAAAGAGGCAGGGTGGCGATTCCAATACTGAAAAATCTATATATATATATTCATATAGTATAACCCGTTAAACATGGTGTATGTAAAAATTAGTTTTGCACTATAAAATAAATGATAATATCCACTTACATTAACTTGAGTAGGAGGAGGTGACGTTGGAATGCTAGGAAGAGGAGGTGAATCACGAGAGACTTCTGGAAATCTTGGAGGATGATTGGAGGTCGGCTAAAAACTTGAGCAAGGAGATGGGAGGTCTTGTGAATTCTACGGATAGATTTTATAAACTATATCTACAATGAATGAGGAACAGATTCGAGGCCACTAGCAAAATAAAAAAAACACTGGGAAAGAGACCCGTTGTGGAAACTGCGTGAGAGTGGAGGGTTCGACGGCTGAAATGTGTAGAAATGGTAATAATACGTGGTGTATGGCTACTGTAACTGGGCACACCATGGGAATAGGATAAAGACTCAAAACCAAGATGTCTACCTCAATCAAAATCTGAGAAACAAAACAGTGAAAATCAAACAGGATTTCCCACAACTGCAACTCGAAACCCCATGCACACATGCATCCGTCGACACCGCTCAGATACCTCGGCCTCGAACGACATACGCAACACCACCGGCTGCAGCGCGACCTCATGGACCTGCTCGACTCCCCTCGCACGACCGGCCACCCTCACCGCGAAGACGCACATGGCCTGTCCTGCTCGAGTTCCTTCGCATGGCCGACCACCATCTTCGCTGCGACACACACACACAAGCGGACATCCTGTTTGCGGCCTGCACCTGGAGTGTGACGTGATGCACCCCGCTATTCTGATGCGGTCCCCCCTTTCACGGATCTCAAACCCGGCATGGGGTTTCTCTATTTTATTTTTATTATATTTTATTTTTTTGTTTCTCTCCTCCAGGTCAGCGCTAACCCCACGAGATTCCTCCTCTTTTGTTTTTAAACTTTCAATATATTTTATTATAATATTGTTAATATTATTATTATATTATTATCATTATTATATCATTAATACAAAGTCAAAAGTTTGTTTTATTTAATCAATACTTTAGAAAAGTAAGGTTTAACATTTATCACGATATAAATAAACGAATCTTAATTTAAACTTATAATTAAACATATACATTATATATATATAAATGAAACCGATTATATATGAGTATATACATTTATAATAAAATAAATATTTATAATTCATAAATCATAATATAATTTTGATTTATTAAATAAAATTAGGATTAATTTGAAACAAATAAAAATGTGTTTATTATTAATAAGTTTATTTCTATATACATAAAATTTCAAAATTAAAACAAAAATTTTATTAGATTTATTTATTTTGATAAAACATAAATATGTAATAAAATTTTATAAAGGAAATTATAAACTAATTTTATAAATGGTTAAATAATTTTATAAAATTCTAACAATAATTATAATTTCATATATATATATATATTGTTTTTTTGAAAGCGTACGAAACCTACATAATTTTTCATTCGTTTGCATAATGTATTTCTCTAAATAATGTCATATAATAATTTCAAATTGACATATAAAATTATAATTTTATAATAATATTAGTTTTATTAATAATTTTATAACAAATTAATTTAATCATATTTTATGATGATAATAATCCAAAACTATATATATAAAACAATTACATATAAATAAATAAAATACATCACTTATTATTATTACTAAATATATTTAATTAATTTATCATGTCATTATGTACTTAAATCATGACATTTTTTTATAAATCAAAGCATACCTTTTTTTTTCATTTTGAAAATACATTGTTTTCTTAATTTATTTATAACATTATTTTCTTAAATTATAAAAATTTAAAATTATTCTTTAAACAATGTGAGATAATATTTACTCTGACAACCGCACTGGTTATTATGACACATAAAAAGGTCGGGGCGTTACATTATTCCCCCCTTCGAAGAATTGCATCCTCGCAATTCTAAAATGTTCATATACAAACCAAAATAACACCAGACACACGTCACTCCTAAAGTCCCTTTATCGGGAACTCCATCGATGGTAGGGTGCTGACGACCTCAGGTGAATTCCTAAGGTGGTATTCAGCTGCTCGATCTCTTTGGCCCAAACACATTGTGGACAACTAGGGTCGTATGTGTTCCTAATGCACTCGGCCTTCCATAGAGAGGCGCGGGAAGTGTGGAGGTTGGAAAGTTCTGAGTGGGCTAAATCCCTATAAGTCCCACGCACCATGTCGTTCTTGAAAATATCAATGTCGTAGAGTTCTCCATACATACTAAAACTCAGGACCTAGAAAAGGTAGGCCGCTCGATGGTCTCCATCCAAAGCAACTTCTAGGGATTTACCTACAGCTCGGTAGTTATCAACCAAAGTGAAACATAGAAAAGGATATTCATAAAACTTACCTCTTTTCCTATATGCCACAAATTGTGCAATTGCTATGCGGTAAAAGACAAGATTGCTCCCCTGGTAAAGATGGAGAATGTTTGGGAAGTTCGACACTCGATGTAGTTGTTCACAGGACAACCTAAGGTTTTCGAAAGTCTCGTAGTCCCCTAAACATGACTTGACCATTATAGTTTCTACTATCTCCGTTGGGAGAGACAGAAGGCGTGATGTATCAGCCATCTGAAAATTATAATATAATTACTTAGTAATTCTCAGTCATATATTTATACTACCTAATTTTCCAGAGTTATCTGAACCTATCCTCTGATACCAACTGTAAGGACCTGGACTCCGAATGCCCGGAGCCGGTGACCATGAGACATGATGTACCAAAAATACATTACAAACATTTACAATTAATACATCATGTCCCAATATTACAGAGGATCATGAGGTTATGGTTATGGGAAAACCAGCTGCATTATGAAATATTTCAACTACCGAAAACTGTAACCTGAAAAATTTTAATCAAAAACGCAGGGAGAGCATTGAAATACTCAATAAGGGGTTTTGAAAGTACTTAAATATAGTTTATGAATACTACCTTCGGAAATAATTTCACATAAATAAAATAATTCCTTTTAAGAAAACATCACAACACTTCAAATGTAGCTATAAAACATTTAGAGCAATACATGCACAAGTATTTGAACATACCACTGAAAGTTATTGAACTATCAAAATAAGAATGATTGCATGGAGGTACATAAAAACTACTAATTAAGAACAATATAGCATGAAAGGTGTGCCAATACTACTAGAAAAGAATATTATCAGAGTGGTGCATAATTAATCTCACTACAACTTATTTAAATGAACATGATGACATAAATGTAATACTAGCATTTGCATTAATAATCTGGAAAGGAAAACTGATGATGCATTATATGTCATATGCACATAAAATCATACTCATAAGTAATGGTTCTTGATTAAAATACACATAATGAGGTATTATAATGTAGAACCTTCTGTAAACATATTTTCGAGGCCTCAGCCAAGACATCTATTGATTAAGGCCTCAACCTTAATCCATAAGCTCTTTAACTAATATTATACTAATAAAATATTTTTTATGGTTAATTAAATTACATAGTCATAATGAGGAAAATGAATATGAGGGACTGTGTCGAGGCCTCGTGTCAAGACCATAATCATCTATGTACAAGAATTTCACCTGAACCGTCTATGTCCAGGAATTTCACCTGAACCGTCTATGTACAGGAATTTTACCTAAACCGTAACTGTTTTCAGGCCTTGTGTCATGACACTGTTTTGTCTCATGAGACCTACTGATGCATAGAGGTACTATAGTGGGCCCCACCCATCACATAATAAGTCCAATGCATTCCTCATACCTCATAAATCAAAGTGCACATACACTACCACAAAATAGGGCAAGGGCAGCGCTACCCTTTATCAGCGCTAAACAGAAAGCGCTAATAATGGGGTATGCCTTTATCAGCGCTATATAAAAGTGCTGATAAATATTACATTTATCAGCGCTAAAATAAGCGCTGATAAAAGGTAACATTTATCAGCACGTTTTTTAGTGCTGATAAAGGCAGCTCTTTATCAGCGCTAAAAAAGCGCTGATAAATGAATGTTTTATCAACGCTTTTATTTTAGCTCTGATAAAACATACCTTTATCAGCTCTTTTAACGAGCGCTGATAAAGGTTCTGTCGGTTTTTATTTAATAACCCTAACAGGCCATCCTCGCTTGCACGCGGTCAAGCTCTCGCAGAAGCTGAACTAGGCCCCTCGCCGCGCGACCTCATCCTCCTCGTCCTCCTCCTCCCTCCTCCTTCCTCCTCCTCGTCCTTCTCCTCCTCCTCATCCTCCTCCTTCTCCGCCGCCGCCACCGCCTCTGCCCCCACTCCTGCTACCGCGACCGCCTCTACCTCTACCACCTCCACCCTCGCTGCCGCGACCGCCGCCGCCTCTACCGCCACCGCCGCCTCCGCCTCTGCCGCCGCCGCCGCCTCCACCCTCGCTACCACGACCATCACCGCCTCTTCCTCCTCATCCTCGTGCTCTCAAGGTGGGAGGTGAGTTCCATGGATGGTATTCCCTTGGTATATTATTTATATATTGTGTGTGTGAGGACCAAATAGTGAATATAGATGTGAGATAGGAATGATACCATATCTTGAGCCTAATTCCTGTAAGGATTTCCATAATAGATAGTGTGGTCTTAATGTGATTATGATTATGTCTAGGGATGTGATTCATAATTAGTGATGAGTGTCTAAATAAGAGATGTTATTGATATTTAGCAACACAAGTGGGTTTTTTGTGAATGATGTGGAATTGGATACCCTATAGGTTCCATAGGGATATCTTGACTCTAAGATGAAGTATATGGTAATTGGTTAGTTATGATGGTTCACATGTGTGAGAGGTCTACCAAGGTTATGTGTGATGACTTCTGTGGATCCATATTAATTTTTATCACATAGCATAATCTCATAGTTATATGATTAGACAAAGATGAACCCATAATACAAAACATATCACCTAGTATGTCTGTCACATATACGAATAAATAAATTAGAAAAAAAACATGCTACAAAGCATAAAGGTACCATTAAATACTTACATTGGTTAACTTGTTTTAGAAATTGTTTATCTTCATCCGTGCCTTGTACTTGCACCCATGAATTTAAAGGTGAGTATGTGTACACGATAGTTGAACTTCTTAGAGAAGAGTTTCTGGTAGAGTATAAGAGACATGAAGCAATGAAGATCATTAGAGTGTTGGAGCAAATTTGGTTGCTACAAAAAATGTGGCAATCGGCTTGTGCAACACGACCTAAGTTATAACTTGAAGGTATTGTAACTTAGGCCACGTTTCACAAGCCGATTGCCACAATGAATAGAAAGATCTTCATTGCTTCATGTCTCTTATACTCTTCCAGAAACTCTTCTCTAAGAAGGTCAACTATCGTGTACGCATACTCACCTTTAAATTCATGGGTGCAAGTACAAGGCATGGATGAAGATAAACAATTTCTAAAACAAGTTGACCTATATAATTATTTAATGCTACCTTTATGCTTTGCAGTATGTTTTTTTCTAATTTATTTATTTGTATATGTGACAGACATACTAGGTGATATGTTTTGTATTATGGGTTTATCAGGAGTCTGTATGATTTCCTGTTTCCACATTTCATTTTAAATATCATGTTATAATTATATATTTACTGTACCCTAATGGCTCAAATAGTCAGGCATATTGTAGATGTTGCTAGAATGCTGTAGGATTCTTTTTCCCCAATGGTAGTACATTTTTAGGATGTTTTCACTGATGAGTTATAAAATTTACTTATTAATAAAGAGATAAACTTTATAATCTAGTTAGTTTTGGGAGAAAATTCAGTTTCTATCATAATTTCTAAAATAACACCAAAAGAGCATCATTTTTTTGAATTACAATTTGATGATATAGAATATAATGGTTTCATATGTCATAGTACTTTACCATGGGGTTTTATAGTTCTCTAAAATAGATGGTTGATTGGTATTTATTATTTTGTTGGACTATTGGAGATTAAACCTGATGAGAGTCATGAATATGTATCCTCATCCACGCATTGATAGTCACATTGATCATCTATGAGGTTCTATGTTCTTCTACAAGATAGATTTGACATTAGGATACCATTAGATGAGTTAGAAATCGATGGAGATACCATAGACTGCTTTTAGAAGTAGTTATGGCCTGTATGATTTTTTAGCGATGATTTTTGGTTTAACTAATGCATTGGTTGTATTAAGGGACTTGATGAATAGGATATTTCATCCTTTTCTAGATCAGTTTTTAGTAGTTTTTTTCAATTAAATATTAGTGTACTCCCAACCCATAGTTGATATTGACCAACATCTTATCATCACCTTGAGTACATTGAGATAACATCATATTTATTACTGTTTTCTCTTATTACTCATTGGTTTCCTCTTGTTTGCATGTCATGTATTTTCTAAGGCATCATTCAGTCTTTGTAAGACTAACTTGGAATAAATTTGATATATGTCAGATTAAATCAGGTATCTTATACATACATGATGTTCACCCTACTGGACACACTATGTATATGGATTTCACATGTGTTTAAAGGCATTTTTACCATGATTTGTTTTTATAAAACCCAAAAAAATGCTACCTTATTAATTAAAACATAATATTAGACAAGTTATTGAGATCGAGCCCATAAAGACGATGAATATGAATAAAGAATGGATGAATGCCAATCAGTTGACAAAAGAGTATGAAGATGGCGTGAAAGAGTTTATCAAGTTTGCAGAAGATCATGCACGTGACCCTTCTCAAATCCTTTGTCTATGTTTACGCTGTTGTTATTCAAGACAAATTAGTCCAGAGGAGTTGGAAGAACACCTGATCTGTCACGGAATAGATCAAAGTTATACATGTTTGAATAAACACGGGGAAAAAAGAAAATGTAGGTAGTGACTCAGAGAACATGACATTTTATAGATCATCTGATATGATTAGAAGCGTGAATAGTGAAGACGATCTTATGGAGGGTGTGATTACAAATTTGAACGATGATGAAGATCATATTGAGGAACTGAAAAGAATATTTGAAGATGAACTTCGTGATTGCCCAAAATTGTTTGAGAAATTAAATAGTTGTGCAAAAACGTCATTGTATGCTGGTTGCACTAAATATACAGCATTGTCAGCCGTATGGAAGCTGTATAATTTGAAAGCAGGCAACGGGTGGAGTGACGCCAGTTTTACGGAACTACTTTCTCTCCTGAATGACATGCTCCCAGAAGATAATGAACTCCCAAGCCGAACATATGATGCTAAACGAATTATACGATCGATGGGTATGATCTCTGAAAGAATACATGCTTGCCCGAATGACTGTATATTGTTTCGCAAGGACCACAAATCACTTAAATAATGCCCAAAGTGTGGTGATTCCTAATACAAGAAAGATGATTCTAGTCCTATGAAAGTTGTATGGTACTTTCCAATCATTCCTAGGTTTAGACGCCTATATGGAAGTGAGGAGACTGCAAGAGAATTGACATGGCATGCAGATACAAGAATTAAAGATGGGAAACTACGTCACCCTGTAGACTCTCCTCAGTGGAAGATAATTGATCATATATAATTTATGTTATCTTTTAATGAGGATTCTGTTATGATAGGGCGGTGCATCAAAATCGTCTAATGCATGAAATGAATCCATGGAATAAGGATGAGCACGCCTACAAGATCTACAACTGGAAAAGTATTCGGTTATATATAATAACATTTCACTATCCAAACACATATCAAAACAAATTACTTATTGTTGTTGATGTTTCTGTAGTGTCCAAAACAAACAAACAGAAAGGACTGTGGTTATTATGTTTGTAAATTTATGAAAGAGATCGTATTTCATCAACAAACTAGCATCCCTGATGAGGTATTTTCGAAAATAATTACGAGTTCATTTAAAATATTTATTAATCCTTTGTGTATTTATATTTTTTTTGTACTAGCATGACTATCGCAAAAACTCATATTCAGAAGATGATATACATGTGTTTAGAAACGAATGAGCAACATACCTGATGGAAGATTGTACAAAAATAGGATGAAGGTGAATTCCTACCACTTATGTTATCTATATATGATCATTGATTATCCTCCAACCTTCTTTGGTGAATTGAGAATGCTCCGATGTATTGAAATCTTAATTTATTACTCAATGTTTTCTATCCCCGGATTCATATTATTGATCTTTGAACAAATCAATATTTAAGTAAGGCATGATGGTGTGCAGTGCATATGGGGTGAACGACAAAACCACTGAGGATCAACAAAATCCATTTTCTGTATCTCTTTTGTTTGAACTTGTATTTGAGCACATGTGTTGTTGTTTGACTTGCACAATTATTTCTAGGTAGATGCATGAGATAATCAGTATCTTTGAGGGATTTTTTGGAACCAAAATATGTGTCCCAGGATAATTCAAGTAAGGGAAAGGCTGGTTGAGATGAAATCCAAGCTCAAACGACCAGTACATCATCAAAATAATCAACCCTGTGATGCACCATCATGTAGAATCTGGTCCTCGTGATGTTTTGAGGTGTTTATGGAAGGTATGGGGAGTCTGATAAGCCCCATGGCCACAATAAATAATTTTTACAGACATCTCCACATGTTTTTTTTGTGCCTCGTGCCTCTTTACAAGGATCACGCCATTCACATGGTCCATCTTAGCACGTATGTCCCATTCATCCCATTGCTAATCTTGGAAGAACCTGAGAATCTGACAATGCATAAGCCCTACAAGACCCATACTCATCCAACTAAGAGTATTCCTAGTGTGAAGGGAAGATAACCATGGGTAATACCCACAACATACCTCTTTTAAATATATGGTTTTTGATCCTTATATTATAAATAGGGTACGTAGGAAGACTCCATGTGGTTAAATCCCAACCAATGGTAAACCATGGTGACCCCCTCACTGGGGTACACCTTCTCTTATTTTCCCTCTTGTATTTCCCTTAGTGGTGTCTGAATAATTCTTCAAAATGAGAAACCTTACCTTTATGGGATGCACCACACTTGGGTCAGACCTCATTGGGCGTTTTGATCCATCTATCAAGTAAACATTCCAGGTGCCCCCTCCTAGAGATGTACCTACCTGATCCACCTTTATAAGTGTTTTGATCCACCCAGGTCTTACATCTCTGTAAGACATTAAATCATGACCCTCTATCCTTGTGGGATGTTAAACTCATGGAATACCACAAGTTAAACATGGGTTTCCATTAATATATTCAATATTAATGTTTAATCATTCCTTATTAAGGTATTGTAGAGGTGTGGTTTTATGTTTTCCAGCAGATTTCAGAAGATTCCACGCTTTATGTAGGTGATTCCATGCTTTTACATTATATGATGATTTTATTATCCTGTATTTGCTTGCTAAGTGTACTATATGAAATGTTTGTGTGGTTAAAAATGTGTTATCAAAGGAATTTGGGGTGTGTATAGACTTGAAAGTTATTTTTAAAATGAATGCAGTTGTATTTCTTGTTGATTTTCATGCTTAAGTCCTTTAAATGTGTTTGAAGAAATGAGAAAGTTGTGTGATGGGTGTTTTCAAATGGATTTAATGTGTTTGTGAATTTTAAAGAGGGTTTTCTTATGAGATGTAGAGATTCTATATATGTGTATTTACATTTAATGAAAGCACATGAGAATGTGTTCATATATATGATGTGTATAATGTAAATTGAGCACAATTTCCATAAAAGGTATTTTCTTTATGATGTGCAGGGGACAGGGTGAGAGGGCAGGGGTGGTTTTCTGGGGGAGGGGGAAGGGGGAAAAGTGGTAGGGGGAAGGGGTAGGGGGTGTGCTGGGTTCTTTTGAAATATGTAGGGGGTGGGAAGGGGGGTGTGCAATGGGCAGGGGGGAAGTGCAGTGGGCAGGGGTGTGCTGGGGAAGGGAGCAGGGGGTGTTCAGGGGGCAGGGAGTGTGCAGGGGTAGGGGGTGTGCTCAGGGGTGGGCAGTGTGTAGGGGGTGTGCTGGGGAAGGGTGCATGGGTGCTTCTTTTTTATGGAATGGGGGGACTTAATATTTGTTTTATGTTTTGTGCCTCACTAGTATAATTGGTTATTTTATGTTTTGTGTCTCACTAGTATAATTCCATTTAGCAACCCCATTCTTTATTTCATTATTGTATTACTAATATAATATTTGTTTTATTATGTAGGTGAAATCTTTTTCCTCAGTTCGAATGATTTGTTCGGAAACCGCCGCCATGGACGACAATTTTTTAGAGCGGATGGATGCAAAAAGGATGGAACATCATTTTTTTAACTATTTGTTGGATAAATGTAATTGTAACTAAATTAAACATTGTTTTAAATGTATATAGAAGTGTGTTGTTTTGTATTCATGATTTCAAGTAAATGTATGTATCATTTTTTGTTCTTCTGTACTTTGTGTGTGGGTGTTGTGTGTGTTGTGTGCTGGTTTTGTTTGGACTATGTGCAGGTGCTGTAATGTGTGCAGGTGCTGGGCAGGTTCTGTGCAGGTTTTGGTTTTGGATAGGATCTTTGGCCTTTATCAGCACTAGTTAAGCGTTGATAAATGCATAATATATCAGCGCTATTTTGAGCGCTGATAAAGGTAGTTTTTATTAGCGCTCACAATAGCGCTGATATATTATACATTTATCAGCGCTGGAAATAGCGCTGACAAATATTACCTTTATCAGTGCTTGCTTAGCGCTGATAAAGGGGAACCCCCTTTATCTTCGCCGAGATTAACAGCGCTTTTTTAGCGCTGTTAAAGGCCATTTTTAGCGCTATTATAAGCCATATTTGTAGTAGTGATACCACTTTGATTTATTTAATTTAATTTTATTAGATATTACCCAAGGTTTCCCATACTACTTTGGGTAATTTAATTTAATTTCTCATTATTTTTCATATGCATGCATTATCAAATATGACAATAAATAAAATGCATAATGGGACTATTGTACATTTACGGTAGAAATACATGATATGATAATGAACATATAAAGTTTGATGATAACCATTTCCCAAGGCAGGCATGGATAAGTGAAATATCTTTTGCACATGTAATAATAATAAAAGTACATAAAATGAGGAATGAATGGGGTTTTCCACATGAAATGATAATTTCTTAGTTTAAAGTCCCTATTTCATGCACATTTAATTACGTGCATGTTGATAAAAGTTCTATTGAGCATGCATTTAGACCAAATCACAACTTGATTAACCAATGACCATGTCTGCAGGGGGGTTTATTAAGTAATAAGACTATATATGAGCACATAATGATATATAACATATCATGATTTAAAAAAAACTCATTTATTATCTAATATATTTTGGGTTAAGTCAAAATATATTATTTTAATTAATACATGGATAATATTATTAAATCTGATTTAATTAAAATAAACCTGACATGTTAAACGTATTATTGTATACCCATACACATAAGTGCATATTAGTTTAGCAAACACTAAATTAACATTTACTAGTAACCCTTCAAACATTAATTGCATCAAACCATTAACTAATTTTAATATTTAATACTAGAAATTAGGGTTTTGGAAGCTATATCAAAATAACACCGTGTATACACAAGGTTTATGTATTTAAATCTTCATAACCAAATAGGGTTTAACTAATTCCTACGTGTAATAAATGTTACCAAAACATTTTTATTTATTAACTCTACTTGATTGTAAACCAAAAAATGTTAGGTTTATAACATATACTACCAGATGCATTTGCATGTATAAAATTTAGGGTTTTACATACCAAGTATAAATATGATTGAATTCAAAACATTTTTCGCATCCAATCCATTAATTAAAGAGTGGTATTCACCCTTTAAAAAAAAGATAATAACCAGATTTTTAATCAATTACTCATGTATACTCGAATGTACGATAGTGTATATTTGGTTTTGATTTAGTAAAACAATTCAAAATAAAACCCTGACATCATTGTAAACACAAATTTCAACCTTTGAATATGTAGATTAGTTTGGATTTGAACCACATGTAAATGTATATATATATATATACACACACACACAACCGAATATACACTTAGGTATTTATTGGGTTCTATAAGAAGTACAATTCTAATGTCATCCAAAACTTAATTTAAAACTAAAACATTATTTGAAGATTTTAAATCATCCTTTAAAATTTATAATTCTGATTTAGATTGAGTCTAGGTCATACATGTGCATACTCGAATATGCATATAAGTAAATATATTGAGTTTTGCGTAAGAAGAACAATTCTAATTGAACCCAAAATATGATTTGCATCTAGCCCGTTATGTAATATTTGTAAATAATATTTTAAAAACTATAAACGCACTTGTTTTGAATTACATACTTACATATATAAACAACTGCATATACAAAGTATATATTAAAAAGAGGTTTTGCAGGATTACGACATATTCAAAAAAACCATATATATATATGTAACATTCTTTGTGAAACTTGTTAATTATTTCTGGAATTTCATAAAGAAGGGTGATATATATATATATACATAAAACCGTATATATATATATATATATACATACAAGGGTTTAGTAAATTGAAACTAAGCCCTTACTCCATTTAAAGAAGACCATACACTCTGTCTTAAAAGAGGTAGGGTGGCGATTCCAATACTGAAATATATACATATATATATATATATATATATATATATATTCATATAGTATAACCTGTTAAACACGGTGTATGTAAAAATTAGTTTTTCACTATAAAATAAATGATAATATCCCCTTACATTAACTTGAGCAGGAGGAGGTGACGTTGGAATTCTAGGAAGAGGAGGTGAATCACGAGAGACTTCTGGAAAGCTTGGAGGATGATTGGAGGTCCGCTGAAAACTTGAGCAAGGAGCTGGGAGGTCTTGTGAATGCTAGGGATAGATTTTATAAACTATATCTACAATGAATGAGGAACAAATCCGAGGCCAGTTGCAAAATAAAAAAAAACACCGGGAAAGAGACCCGTTGTGGAAACTATGTGAGAGTGGAGGGTCGGGAGGCTGAAATGTGTAGAAATGGTAATAATACGTGGTGTATGGATACTGTAACCAGGCACGCCATGGGAAGAGGATAAAGACTCAAAACCAAGACGTCTACCTCAATTAAAATATGAGAAACGAAATAGTGAAAATCGAACAGGATTTCCCACAACTACAACCCGAAACCCCATGCACACATGCATCCATCGACACTGCTCGGATACCTCGGCCTCGAATGACATACGCAACACCACCGGCTGCAGCGCGACCTCACAGACCAGGTCAACTCCCCTCACACGGCCGACAACCCTCACCGCGAAGACACACGCGGCCTGTCCTGCTCGAGTTCCTTCGCACGACCGACCACCATCTTCACTGCGACACACACACACAAGCGGACATCATGTCCACGGCCTGTACCTGGAGTGTGACGCGATGCACCCCGCTGTTCCGAGGCGGTCCCCCTCTTTCACGGATCTCAAACCCCGCATGGGGTTTCTTTATTTTATTTTTATTATATTTTGTTTTTTTTGGTTTCTCTCCTCCAGGTCGGCGCTAACCCCATGAGATTCCTCTTTTGTTTTTAAACTTTCAATCTATTTTATTATAATATTTTTAATATTATTATTATATTATTATCATTATTTTATCATTAATACAAAGTTAAAAGTTGGTTTTATTTAATCAATACTTTAGAAAAGTAAGGTTTAAAATTTATCACAATATAAATAAACAAATCTTAATTTAAACTTATAATTAAACATATATATTTTATATATATAAATATGAAACCGATTATATATAAGTATATACATTTATAATAAAATACATATTTATAATTCATAAATCATAATATAATTTTGATTTATTAAATAATATTCGGATTAATTTGAAACAAATAAAAATGTGTTTATTATTAATACGTTTATTTCTATATACATAGAATTTCAAAATTAAAACAAAAATTTTATTAGATTTATTTATTTTGATAAAACATAAATATGTAATAAAATTTTATAAAGAAAACTATAAACTAATTTTATAAATGGTTAAATAATTTAATAAAATGCTAACAATAATTATAATTTCATATATATATATATATATATTATTTTTTTGAAAGCGTACGAAACCTACATAATTTTTCATTCATTTTCATAATGTATTTCTCTAAATAATGTTATAAAATAATTTCAAATTGGCATATAGAATTATAATTTTATAATAATATTAGTTTTATTAATAATTTTATAAAAAATTAATTTAATCATATTTTATGATGATAATAATCCAAAACTATATATATAAAACAATTACATATATATAAATAAAATACATCACTTATTATTATTACTAAATATATTTAATTAATTTATCACGTCATTGTGTACTTAAATCAAAGCATACATTTTTTTTTCATTTTGAAAATACATTGTTTTCTTAATTTATTTATAACATTATTTTCTTAAATTATAATAATTTAAAATTATTCTTTAAAAAATGTGAGATAATATTTACTCGGACAACCGCACTGGTTATTATGACACACAAAAAGGTCGGGGCGTTACAACAGGCATCCAAGAGAATGTATTCTACAAGTGCTACCAAGGTGGAAGAAGAAGTTGATAAGCTCATTAAATAAAACTCCATTTAGGAAGTCCAACACCTAAAATTTCTTTCCAATATCATACATGTTAAGAAAAAGAACATGCATATTAGGGTTCACTGACTTCAGGGTTCTCAATCGATATTTCCTGAAGGATTATTTCTTAGTCCCGATCACAATGATTATAAGAAATTTGATCATTGGGTTTTAAGACCTCTTCTTCATGGATAGATACCCTGGATACAACCAGATCTATATGACACCTGATGATAAATAAATTACTACTTTTAGGGAACCCCAAGGGGTATACTATTATTAGGTAATTCCCTTTAACTTGAAGAATGCTGGCACCGCATACCAATGCACCATGCATCATATATTCAAATCAAACTTGTATAGAAGTATGGAATGATATGTTGATTATTTGGTGGTCAAATCCCAATGATACATTGATCATCTTGTTGATCTTGAGACAATTTTCAATAAATCGTGAAAATAAAGCCTAAACATGAACCCCTTGAAATGTGATTTCTAGGTAACCTTTGGGAAATTGCTTAGATTTGTGGTTATAAATCATGGCATTGATGTTGAAAATGAGAATACCAAGATGACATTTAACATTTCAACTCCTCAGAATCTCAAAGAGTTGAGAGGGATTCAAGGATTCCTAGACTACACTAAACACTTCATAGCTAACATTGTGAATTTTTTTAGCTTTTAAAAAGTTGATGAAGAAGGGATTCACCTACTAGTGGGATGAGTATTGTTAAAGATATTTTGATGATATTAAATAATATCTATTGAGATAACCTATATTGATGCCCCCTGTTAAAGGAAAGACACTCATTCTCTATGTGGTAACCTTAGAGTGATCACCCGAAGCCCTTTTTTCTAAGAGAAATTATAGGAAAATAAAATGGTATCTATTATCTTAGTAGGATTATGTTGGATACCAAGACCCCATACTTGAAGATCAAGAAGAATTTCCTTATATTAATCTTCATAGTATAGAATATGAGACAAAACCTACATCAGGATGAGGTCCACCTAGACTCTCGTATTGACCCACTCAAATACATCCTCCGTCATCCAATGTTATCTGGAAATCTGGCATGGTAGGAATTCATCCCATATAAATTTGACATTTAGTTCATTCCCTAGAAGATAATCAAAGGAAAGGTATTGGTAGGATTCCTTGTGGATTATCTTTCCTTAATATTACATCGGTGAATATAGAGATCCTTGACAAAGAGTTATTCTCTGTTTGAGATGCTCCCCATATATGGGAGATGTATTTTAATGGTGCTTATAGGATCATAATAGGAAGAAGAATGAAAAATCCAAAGCTCCATAGAGTTGTCTTGTGGATTGTTTTCATTTCTCTGATGAAGGAAGTTCTTCCCTATTCATTCCACTTTTCGGGATTTCTAAATAGGAAATCCCTACGAGTCTCTCGAAACCCCTATTTTTCTATGATTAAGCATAGATATACCCCTAGGGTGCCTTTATTAGTCATAAAATGGATTAAAAAACTATTAAAAACACATCTATAAGGATCAGGGATTGAAACTCAAAATACGCCTACCTCATGGAGAAAATGATGAAGTTTGGGGTCCAAATCCATGCCGAAAAACTACTACACCATGATTCGGTCTTAATCACCCTCAAGGAAGAAGTTTGATAGTGCCAGTTCTCCCTTCCTCAGTTCTCCTGTCACATAAGGGAGATACCCACTCCCTTATTCCTAATGTGTGTAGGAATAAAAATGGGAGGGGGATTATTATTTCACTCATATTTTAATTAATTAAATAAAATAACTTATTTAATTAATTATCCCATCGACCAATGATTTCCTTGCACTAAATTCTCGATTCCAACCAACTTTATATCACACCTAGGGTAAACCCAGTATCCTAGAAATAATTGTGGTCTCAGATTTCCCATACGAGTTACCAAAAAAAAAGAGAAAACCATTTATTCCAAAAAGACTCAAGCACATGATTTAATATATATTAATATTTTTCATATATTAATTTTAGGGCCCCACAACACCAAAAAACCGCACTGAATCTGAAGAAAAAATCTAGAGTTATATATAGAAATATCCGAAGGACTATTTTGGTGAAACCAGAGCTATTAAATTCTGCCACACTTTATAATGATTTTTCCTTTAAAAGCACAAGATACAAAAAAAGGTGGGGATAATGAGAACGCATATATATCTCACACTATCTAGATCTCTCATGCATGATCCTATGTCGCCAAAGCACTTGAACCAAAGGGATGGTTTTTCTATGCAAGGTTCTCTCCTATTGATCCCAGATCACCACTAGGTACTCTATAAAGGTGGAGTTATCCTCGATGTCCCACTCTACCCAGTTGATAACGTGCATAGAAATTCACACTCATCTCCTCAACTGTGAAACATTGAAGAAATCATGCACTTGATCCAACTACTGGGGTAATGGAAAGTTATAAACAACCTTTCCAACCCTCCATAGGATATGTAACAACCTTATAAACCTTAGGGATAGCTTGATTACTCGAAAAAATCACAACAACCCTCTTCATGGGGAGATTCTTAAGAAAACATGGTCTCCCTGCTCAAACTCCAAAGGCCTATGATGTTGATCTGTGTAATATTTATATTGGATTTGGACTATACTCATATTATCATGGATAACTTGAACCTTCTATATTGTTTCTTTCACTAGATCTATCCCAAAAGATATATCTCTCTAATCTCAGTCCAACATAAGGGTGACCTACAGGGTTTCCCATACATGGCCTCGAAAGGTTTCATGTTGATAGTAGAGTGATAAATATTTTTATAGGAAAACTATACCAACGGAAATTTATCCTCCAAACTCCATACAAATTCTAACACATAGGCTCACAACATATCCTCCAATACTTAGATAGTATGCTTGACCTTCCCATCTGTTTAGGGATGAAACACTGTGATCATCCATAACTGGATCCCAAAAGACTTATGCAACCCCATCCATAACTATGATATAAACCAAGAATCATGATCAAATATGATCATTGTGGGTACCCCATGAAGTCGGACAATCATCTATATGCACAAATTCCCCAAACCCTCAACTGAACCCTTCTCCAAGATGATAAGAAAGAGTTATAACTTGTTGAGTCTATCAAATATCAACCAGATAGCATCATGGAATATCAATTTTCATGTAATACCCATTAAAAAATCGATCAATTTTCCATCCACTTCCATTCATGGACCTTAAGATGTTGTGTTAAACCTGTTGGAACCTGATGTTGGGCCTTTACCTGCTGACATGTGAGACACTGAGAGATAAACTCAGAGATACCCTACCTCATTCCATCCCACAAACTATCATCTAAGGTCCTTGTACACATTTTCCACACTAGGATTCACAACTAAGGGTGAATAATGAAACTCCCTCATCACCTCCTCACACAACATGACTAGAACCACCATTCATCCCCAAAAAAGGATGATGTGTTCCCCTCCTTCAGAGAATCCACTAGGCACATATCCTAAGGATATATAGTCATGTAAAAACTCATATCAGTTGTATCCCAGCCAAGCCTCTCTCACAAACTAAATAAGTGAAGGATTCACCACCGTAAACTGAAAAAATACTACACCCTCTCATCAACTAGGGTCAGTTGCATTGAAGGCAACTGCTCATACGCCTCCTCTACCAAGTGAGAGCAATACTTCTTACTAAGGGAATCTTCCACTACATTTCCCTTCCTAAGAGTATAGACTATCTAAAAGTCATAGTACTATAGGAAATATGACCAAAAACTCTATCTCAGGTTAATATCTCTCTAAGTGAAGATGTACCTAAGACTATGATGGTCTGAGTAAACAACAAAATGCTCTCCCATAAGATATTGTCTCTGCATCTTTAGAGAAAATATTACTAATACCAAATCTAGGTCATGAGTTTCATAGTTATACTCATGGGGTCTCAACTTCCTTGATTCATAAGTGATCACTACCTATCTCTTCATGAACACACAACCAATCCCAGCTCTAGAGGAATTGAAAAACACCATGAAATCAACATTCTCCTTTGGTAGTATTAACACTGGAGAGCAGCCAACCTCATAATCAACTCCTTAAAGAATCTCTAACAATATTCTATCTAGATGAATTTATTCCCTTTCCACATCAAGATAGTCAAAGGGGATACTATCTTGAAAAATTATGCCACTAACCCCTTGTATTACCCTTTCAAACCAAGGAAAATTTTCACCTCTGTCATGCTCTTGGGTGATTCCCAAGAAAATAATGCATCAATATTCACTGGGGTCCATAGTTAAACCATGATCAGAGATGAAATTCCCCAAAAATTGAACCTCATGGATCCAAAAATTACACTTTGAGAGCTTACCATAAAGATGGTTCTCCCAAAGTAAGTCTAGGACCATCTTCAAATGCTTTGAATTATCCTCTTCTGACATAGAGTATATGAGAATGTCATCGATAAATAACACTATGAACCAATTAAAGTGTGGATAGAAGATTTGGTTCATAATATCCATGAAAACATTAGGGGTATTGGTTACACAAAAATGCATCATTAGGAACTCATAGTTCCCATAATGACATTAGAATTCCATCTTCATAATACCACCCTCATGAACCCTCAAATGGTGGTGAAAATTTCACATGGTTTAATGGAATACTTTGGTTGAGTTTTGTCAAGATATCGATCCCCCTCTTGCCTCTCAAAACAATGCAGAAAGAACCAACCCTTAACACAACAATCATGTTGTCAATGTTTGGACCTAAAGCACAGGAAAAGGGATACCAAAGCATACTAAAATCTTATATACGTGGAGATAAAAATGTTTTTTCTGTTTTCCAATCAGAACACCACATGATTCCCAATTGAAATATCAATCCAATTGGTATTGAAATGAAAAGTGTTTCACTTTATTATATCAAAAAAATTCATTAAAAAAATAATAATTTTAAGATAAAAAATAAATGAAATATTTCACACAAAAATTACACAAAAATAGTAGAAGAAAAAGTGATGGAACTCCCCCCCAAGTGAGTGTAGCACCCTAAAAATGATCATCCACCATTTAACTCTCCATCGAGAGAAGGAGGATCGGGTGGAACTTATCCTTCATCTTTGAACCCCCTATGAGGATATGGGACTCTAGAAATTATAGGATGAGGATATTAATCCTTTTAGTCTTCAAAATGGCAGATACTTTCTCCCTAGCTGAGCTTCCAAATGAGGTTCCCATGGTGCCCTTTTATAGCCATTATGAAAGGTGGTTTTGGGAACCCATATTTCAAAATACCACTTTTCACATGGTTTTTGTTGATCAGAAAGTATTATCTCATTTTTAAAAAACTAAAAAGTTGTTTCCACACAATTTTAATATCTCTATAAAAAATTTTGCGTCATTTTGAAAACTACAACCCTTGATATAGATGAAATACCGAACTTAACTTTTTTACTTTGAGAAGATTCTGTTTCTTGGAAAAATCAGTTTTGTTGGGCCCCTGATTTGAAAAATTGGAATCAGGTGTCTTCAGAAGAGTTATATAAAACTGAAATTTAAATCATCCCAAAATTTTTAGCCCAATTTGATTCATAGATTAGTTTCATTATGCATTTGTGTCCACAAGCGTGCTTCAGATCCTGAATTGTTTGCCCCGTTTTTCTTGAATTCCATTATGATATCTCCAAATTACCACCACCTATAATGAAAACATAAAAACAAGTGAAATATCACTTTTTAAAAGTGATAAAAATTAAATAATTGAATCAAACATGAAGTGAATTTTTTTATTAAATTTTTAATTTTCAATATAAAATCATTTTAATACAGTGGTGTAAGGGTGAAATAAAATAGTGAATCGTGGTGCAATCACACCCCCACACCTAAAAAATTTCACTCCTGGGAAAAGTCACATTTCCAAAAATTATGCATGGAGATATTCCCAACTTCATGAATATTTAACATTCATTGAAAATTTAATTCCTGATAGAAATGAGATCAAATGAAAAACTACACCAAGGAGTTATTCTCAGTGATCATGAAAAAAGATGTCTTATAAATTGTATCAAAATAAAATTTCAAGAGATGCATGACACTAATATGAGTAAATAATTAAAAAGTAAACCGTGTCACTAACTCTCCATGTGTGTGCATGACAACCATTTGATGCAATTCTTTCCACTTTCTATCTAATAAATACATGTTATTTAATTTTTTTCCTTCTTACATGATTCTGTCCACCGAACCTTCCCTACATCCTTTGCAATCAAATTTTAAGACCCACTCACTTAATCATTCTTGGAAGTCAAAACTTAAGATCCCAACCCAGATATCCCCATATGTTTTCCATTTCATTACTCCCCTCATTTATTAATTTTATTGCTGTTTTGTTGTTTTTTTATAAAAATTTACTCTTGGAACAAATATCAAACTCATATCTCAACCCCTATTTGATATCCTAACAACACTAATTTTAATAGTTATAAAAAGATCAATGGTCGATAAAGAGTGGTTTTTGACCTTCCCAAAACATAACCCATATTTTTTTTTGTTTTTTTGTTTTGTTTTTTGTTTTTTAAGGGTGTATAATAGTCAGATAACAGTTACACACACATAGGTCAATCTAGTACAGTAACGAAAAAGATCATACAAGGAATGAATGTATGGAAAAATAATTTTTGAAAGATGATAAATATTTACCTAACTTATATTTACCTTCTATTGAGTAAGAAAAATTCACACTTCATGGTTGGGTGAAAATATTTTTAGAGATATTAAGTGACACAATTTTCCCATAAACTACTCACACAAAGGGTATCAATATTCTCAAAGGTTTGAAAATGATACAACCATATATTTCATAAAAAACCAATTTTATATAAAAATTCACACATCAATGTTAAATACATGATAAAACACACATTTCATCAGTGATTTTGTTTGTTAAAACAACTTGAAATATGGAAATTCCTCATACAATTTCAATAATTTTCATGATTATATGGGAATAAAAAATGAATATTCTGGCACAAAATTAATGGGGGCAGGGGGGGTTAAAAATGATATGAAGTAAGTAAAAAAGATAAAAAGATAAAAAGAATAAAGGTGATGAAAATCCTAATGAACTTAGGAAAGTGGGGAAAATTAAAAATACTATGCAACAAGTGAAAAAGAGAAAAAGGAAGAAAGATGATAATAAATCCCAACTAACCTAGGATTTTACTCATCCCACCACACCTATAGTATGAAATTTACTCACTGTAATAAATGAGAATTTGGGAAGAAAAGATAAAACATGGTGGGTGTCATTGGTAGGTTTCTTCTTGAACTTGGTGTTCCTCCATCGAGGAATCCAGAATGGATTCATGAAAGTGCTACAACCACAACCCATTAATAGTGAAGGTGTTTTTGGTTTATTCATTTTGAACTTGAAAAACACCAAATAGATAAACATTATTAATAGTGTATAGGACAAATCATTGGGAATAAAGATTACTTGAATGAAACTTTAGCCTTGCATTGAAAAGGAGGACCTTCTATCCAATGTGAAATTGAAAATAAAGGATAAGGAAGTCATGGGAAACCTTGGTTATCTCCTTATAGATATATGAGTTCTCATAAAAATCACTTCTCATTCCTCCATCTTTTGAATTTATAGATTTCTTTGAGAACATGCACCAGATAGATTAGAAATGGCCTAGTAGGCCCGATGCTCTATCTCAATAGGGAGGTGACAAATCTTTTTGAGAACAAGATGATAAGTAGTCATTATAATGTGAGTTTTGAAGACAGTACGATAAGCCCATAATTAATCATCAAGTCTAATAATACAAACTTTTATGTTGGGTTGAACCATTTTTTCAAGAATTTGTTTTACCTCTTTATTTTACACCTCATATTAACCATTGGTTTATGGGTGATATGCAGTAGAAAATCGACACCCGAACCCATACTGATGAAAAAGTGATTGAATTGTTTGGTTTTAGAAATGTGAACCCTAGTCATTAATGATAAACTTAGGCAATCCAAACCTATAAAAAATTTGGGTTCTCAAAAATTCTACATTTATTTTTGAATCATCAGTCCTAGTGGATCGTGATTATACCCATTTTGACACATAATATACTTCCAAAATAATGTACAAGTTCCCAAATGAATTGGGTAATGGTCCCAAAAATTCAATACCCCAAATATAAAAAATTTCCTAAAATATAAAGGGTTGTTATGGAATTTCATTTCTTTTAGAGACATTCCCCATTATTTGATAGTGAGGACAAGATTTATAGAAATCACATGCATACTAAAATAGTGTTGTCCAAAAGAGACCAGAATAGTGGTCCTTGAGATATTTCCATTGGGGAAAAAAGTGTACCCCACAATAAAGTGTGTGGAAGAACCTAAGGACATACTAAAACTTTCTATCGAAAACACAATGCTAGATGAATTGATCACTACATGTGTGCCAAAGGTAGGGGTTATCCCAAATATACCAACGAGACTCATGTTTTAGAAGATCAAATTGTTTTTTTTGAAATCAATATGAATTAAATATTCTACCAAATCGTTTAAAATTTTATCATCCCAAGAAATAGAATATTTTACTCAGTACAATTTCTCATCAAGAAACATGTCATTTATGGGAATACAAGGGGATGAGTCAATGTACGAGGATGGGAGGATACTACTATAAGGACCCGACCTTATTACATAAATAATCTTGAATTTAGTCAAGAAAACACTTCCTTTTACATTGAGGATCTTTTCAAGTTTATAGCTTTAGAGAATTGGGACATAATACATTCATAGCATTACACATTGTTACAAAGTGGATACCATAAAAACAGTTTCCATTTTTTTTCAAAATTAAAAACATTAAAACTTAAAACATGATTCCTTGATAATTATTCAAAATTTAACATGGATTACTTATTTTTATTACACATCTATTAACCTGTGAAAAATAATTTAAAACTTATGATGAGCACAAAAACTCAGTAAGGGATATAAAAAAAAGGAAAGAACACATTAGTCAATGAATACTTGCAACGTATGAAATCATTTTCATAAGACATACTTATAACCTATATATATATACTTACTTTGTGAAACATGAGATTTAAAAAATAACTAATAACATAAGTAGAACCATAAAGGTATCTTGGGGCATTACTTACATAATCTTGTAACCCTATCGGCTACCTTATAATTTTCAACCCTCACGACTACCTTACTATTTTTGTAACCATCGCAGTTACACTTGGAGTAACCATACGGACGACCTCAAACATACACATACCCAATGAATTGGAGGTAAATATAGGTCCCACCCTTCATCATAAACAATTCCCAAGATCCATAACATAATCATACAACATGAATATTAGCATAAAAACATTGCTTTTGAATTTTATAAAACAGAATTTTAAAAGAGGATTTTAAAAGAAAAGTACCTTATAAATATCATATAATTGAAGTGAGACTTAATATAGTGGATGGAATATGTATATACTCTGTAAATATACATAATTAAACATATTATAATCATAATTCATCACCAAAACAGTTTAAATACCACATAAATAATGAAGAATAAGGTTAACCCAAAGGATGAAAATCGGGTTAAGAATTCCCTTACCTCAGGCTTGTCTTACTTTAAACTTGTTTAAAATTTATTTATAATGGTTAAAAGAGTGTTATTATTATTTTATAGAAACATTTTCATGTTTATATCATCTTATATGATCATTTCATAACCTCATTTCACCCTTTAATTGTTAGTATTTTGTTCCTTGCACTGTTTTGGGTGAGTTCCTTACATGATTTCCATGATTGGTTCATGATGGATGTTTTGTTGATTGGAAGTGAAACTCCAGAATTGGAATGGAAATATATTTACATATTTACAGTACAATAATTTATACCATTTATCATTTTTATGTTTTATATGAGGATGATTCATAAGTTAAAACATTAATGATGTTCGTTTAGATCATTTTAGTGGTTCTTTGTTAATAACAACCTCATTTTGTCTTATAAATTAAAACCATGAGTAAAAAATAATTCCAGAAACATGGATGATATATAATATATATATTATAACCCGGTTCAAACATACAAATGGTTTCATGACCATAATTGACAAAATTAATGGAAATTGAAATCACATCGTTGACGATGTTAGTAATTCGACACATCACGAACAATGTTTTTATTCCTTGAATAAGTGAAAGAGGAGAAAAATAGTGATGATGAATTTTACATGAAAATGAGAACATCCAAAATATACATTATTCCTGGAGATTTCATGCCTCTTGGGTAAGAATAGATGAAGAAAGAATAAGAAAATAAAATAACTCAAAATAAAAGAATAATTGAGAAATCCCTTACAAAAATTCGGCACCCTAACGACTATGCAACATGGTTTTAGAAAATATTAATAAGAGAGGGGACAAGGGTAACCCATCCAGAAATAAATCATAATACATAATAGATCAATAATAATAAGGAAATAAGAACATGGTATGAAAACTTGAAAGTTATACCACATAAAAGAGAACTTGAATGGAAAAAGAAAGAAATTGATAATTTTCTTACCTTGTAGAGTAACTCCTAGAACTTGAAGGTTGGGACCTTGGGGGATTGAATAAAACTTGGGAGGGATACTAGGGAGGTAAGGAGGCCAGATATTCATTGATTAGGAATTTGGAATGAAGTTAATGAAGGAATGAGTTGATATTTATAGCAATAGTTAGAGATTATTTTAATAATTTCCAAGGGACACCTCATTAGTGGTATTTGCATAAACATGGGCTTGCCCATGGTATTTTCCCATGGTATAAGCCACTTGGGAAACCTCATAACTTATTTTACTGTACACAAGTCGACCAGATTTATTACATCATTATTACATCATTAATGATGTCATTAACACACCGAAACTCAAAACTGTATTTTTTACTATTCACCAAAAAATCATCTGTTTCAGAAAAATACCCAAAATCCACCCTAACCATTTATTGACGTGTAGAATTAAAAATTGAATTCCATTTTTTGAAAATAATTTTCTAAATATTTTTAATTTAATTTTTAAATAAAATCACACTTAATTCGACAATTAATAATTTAAAAACTATAACTGCTTTTATATCACGTATAAAAATTAATCAAGATGTCATAATCTTAAAGCCTTAAGAAAATAAAATAATAATAAAATTCACTATTCATTAGGGTCATATTACTATTCATATTACTATTCATAAGGGTATGTTACTATTCACAAAAAAAAACAAGTTGGTTCCAATAGACTCCAAATAACATACTAAACACAATTATAGATGACCATTTTTCGAAATTCAAAACATAGAAGTAGTAAAATTATGTTTAAAGGCTACTTATAAATATCTACATTAAAAAAAATTTCAAGCATTTATTTTTAGAAAACCTTAGGGTGTTACATTATCCCCACCTTCTGGAAATTGCGTCCTCGTAATTTTATTTATTTATTAAACAAGTAAGGGTACCTTTACCTTATAGCATTTTCAGACTCCCATGTTGCTTCTTCAACCATGTGGTTTCTCCACAAAACCTTTACCTAGTGGATTAACTTATTCTACAATACTAGTTCCCTTCGATCAAGAATCTGAACTAGTTTCTCTTCATATGAAAGGTTCTCCTCCAGCTGAACTGCTTTTGGGCTCAAAACATGAGTCAAATCTGGTACATACTTCCTCAACATCGAAACATGGAAAACATTGTGTACCTGAGACAAACTCAGAGGAAAAGCTACTCGATATGAAACTCATCCAACTATCTCTAGGATTTAAAAAGGACCGATGAACCGTGGACTTACCTTTACTTTCTTACCAAAATGCATCACACTTTTCCAAGGAGAGATTTTACGGAAAACATGGTCACCTACCTCGAAAGAGAAGTATTTCCTTCTATTATCTGCATAACTTTTCTGCCTGCTCTGAGCTGTCCTCATGTGCTGCTGAATCATCTTTACTTTATCAGCCACTTCCTCTACTAATTCTGGCCCCATCAACTTTCTTTCAACTACTTCATCCCAAAACATTGGAGTCTAACACCACTTTCCGTACAAAGCCTAAAAAGGTTATATCTGTATACTAGAATAAAAACCATTATTATAAGAAAACTCAACCAAAGAAATATGATGATCCCAACTTCCCTGGTAGTCTGTTGAACAAGATTGAAGCATATCCTACAAAGTTTGAATCATTTGTTCTGACTGCCCATCTGATTGAGGATGAAAAGTTGTATTGAAATTTAACTCTGTTCCCAACGACTTCTGAAGTCCCTTCCAAAAGTTAGAAGTGATCTTGAGATCCTAGTCAGATATAATGGAAAAAAGAACTCCATGTAACTTGACAATCTCCTTGAGGTACAATCGAGAAAGCTGATCCAAAGAAATTATATCTCGAATAGAAAGAAAATGTGTAGATTTTGTCAGCTGATCCACAATAACCCAAATTGCATTGTTACCTTAAGATGTATTAGGTAGTCACACCACAAAGTCCATGAATAAATTCTCCCACTTCCACTCTGGAACTGGTAAAGGTTTAAGCATCCCCTTTGGTAATTGCCTCTCTGCTTTAACCTGCTGACTTGTCAACTATTTCATGGTAAAATCAGCAATATCCCTTTTCATTCCATCCCACCAGTAATACTCCTGAAGGTCTCTATACATCTTAGTACTGCCGGTATGAACTGAAAATGTAGAACTATGAGCTTCACACAATAAATATTTCTTCAAATGAGAATCACAGGGCACACACAACCTTTTTCCAAATATTAAAACACAAACTTTTTCAAGGTTAAATTCTGGAAGCTTATCCATTTTAACCAATTCTACCTTCAACTGTAGCTCATAGTCTTCCTTCTATGCTCTCTTAATTCTATATGAAAATGAAGACTACACTGAGACCTAAAAAAATAGATTTATTCCCTACACGAACAAATTCTAATCCAAAATTCATCAAATCATTAATCAAGGAATAATGTTCCAAATGTAACATGGTTAATGATGCATGATATTTTTGACTCAAGGAATCCACCACTTTGTTTGGTTTTCTAGGATGGTAATTAATCATGCAATCATAATCCTTTATCAGTTCAAGCCATATTATCTTCCTCATGTTTAATTTCTTCTGAGTGAATATATATTTCAGACTTTTATGGTCAGTATATATTTGACATTTGGCTCCGTATAAATGATGCCTCCAAATTTTCAAAGAAAAAATCACAGCTTCCAGTTCCAAATCATGTGTGGGATAATTTAACTCATGAGGTTTTAGTTGTCTTGAAGCATAAGCAATTCCCTGATCATTCTGCATCAAAACACAACCAAGTACCTTCAACGAAGAATCACTGTAGATGACGAAATCACCATTTCGGGAAGGCAAGGCTAAAACTGGAGAATTTACCAATCGCTTCTTCAGTTCCTGAAAACAAACATCACATTCTTCTGTCCAAACAAATTTAACCCCTTTCCATGTTAACTTAGTTATCATACTAGATAACCGAGCAAAGTTCTTAACAAAATGTTAGTAATAACCTGATAATACAAGAAAAATACGAATCTCTGTAACATTTGTGGGTCTTAGCCATTCATAAACCACTTTTGTTTTGTCAGGATCAACTATTATTCCATACTTATTTACAATGTTCCCAAGAAAAGAAATCTGTTGCAACCAAAAATCATACTTTCTGAATTTTCCATATAGTTTCTTTTCTTTTAAGGTTTGTAAAAAAACCCTTAGTTGTTTTTCATGCTCCTCTTTATTTTTAGAAAATACTGAATGTCATTAATAAATACAACCACAAACTTATCCAATAAATCATGAAATACTCTATTCATAAGATTCATGAATACAAAAGGTGCATTAGTTATCCCAAAGGGCATAAAAAATTCATAATGTCCATATCTAGTACGAAAGACTGTTTTTGGGATATCATCCTCCTTCACCTTCAACTGATGGTATCCAGATCTCAAGTCAATCTTGGAAAAGTACTGAGCTCCTCGGAGCTGATCAAACAAGTCATCGATATGAGGAAAATGATACTTGTTTTTAATAGTGATGTAATTAAAATCTCTATAATCAATGAAAAGTATCCTGGAACCATCTTTTTTTAACGAACAAAATAGGAGCTCCCCATGGTGAAGTGCTAGGACGAATGAAGCCTTTATCAAGAAAATCCTGCAACTGGTTTTTCAATTCAAGAAGTTTTATTTGAGCCATATGATATGGGGGTTTTAAAATTGGATTAGCATCAAGAACTAATTCAATTGTGAATTCAACTTCCCGATTAGGTATGACACCGGGTAACTCATCAGAACATCAAGGTATTCATTTACCATAGGCACATCATCAATCTGAACAGTTCCCTTATTTTCAATAATATGAGCAAGATAACTTTCATTTAAATCTTTCAATATTTTATTAGCTTCTTGATATGTTATCAATTGTATGGGTTCATTATTGTATAAAAATTGAAACTCTTTCTGAAAAACAACTTCTTTAACTCTACAATCAATCTTAACATGATAAACAGAAATCCAATCCATTACCAAAATAAAATCAAACTTGACTAAGGGTAAAACAACAAGGTTTTCAGGTAAAGACTTTACATAGACCATAATATAAATATTATTATAATTTCTCTTTGCTATAAAATTTCCCCCCTGGTGTTTTAACAACAAGTTCAGGTCTCATTTATTGGGGTGATATTTCCAATTTACCTAAACATTTCTCAGAGATGAAGGAATGTGTAGACCCTATATCAAATAAAACTTTAGAAAAATCTGAGTGAACAAACAAAGTACCTAATACAACTTCATTGGATGACCCAACATCTACTGACATAGTTTCAAAGGATCTCACTACACCTTTCTATTTATATTCTAGCTTCTTTGCATCATTTAGATCTCTATTTGGGTAGGCATTTTCATAATGAACCATCTTACCAAATTTAAAAAACTTTACAGTTTTCTTATCAATATCAGTCTTAAGATCATTTTCATTGAAATATCGGGCCATATGTCCAAACTTACCACATTTAAAACACTTCTCAGTTTTTCTAAGACACTCCCCAGGGTGTTTCTTGCCACACTTTTCATAAACTGAAAACTAGATTTTCTTACCATCAAATTTATTTGGTTGATTCTTACCCATCACTTTCCACCTAGACCTCTTCTTCTCCTTGTTTCCAAATTGCACGTGATCATAATCAAACTCCATCTCTACCCTCTCATCACATCATACAAGTTTCTCATTACTTTTGAATTCATGGGAGGCCAACGACCTTCAATACCTTGGATTCATTCTTGAGTAAAAATAGTTTATTTTACTATCAAGATTCAGAATAATATTTTGAGCATACCTCTCCAATCGGGTGAATTTCTCTTCATACACAACCATTTAATCCTCCTCCCTTTGCTTCAATTCAAGTAATTTATTCTCCATCCTAAGTCACACCACCTTAGGAAAATATTTTTCAAGGAAAAGACTTTTAAACTCATCCTACTCTAAGGCATAAAAATCCTCTCTACCCCTAATATTCCTTACCATTGACCACCACTGATCAGTTTCACCTTCAAAATGATAAATGGAAATACTTACCTTTTGATTGTCTAAACATCCCATAAAATCGAACATCTTTTCAAGATCTTTGATCCATTCTTTAGTTGCTACTAGGTCAAAAGATATATTGAAAGAAGTAGGGTGTTGTCTAATAAAATGTTCCACTACTGTCATGTTCTATTGTGGTACCTCTATTTTTTCTCTTGAACGGATTCCACCACCATTTATTGTCTGCATTAGCTGATCCATTACTATCACAAACTGCTCAGTCCCAATCCCTACCATTCTGGGCTATAGATCTAGAAGGATTTCATTTTGTTGGTGCCTCTCCTCTTCAGCATCCCTATTCCATCTGTGGACAACCATTCTGAAAAAACATATCTTAGATAAATCAACATGGTAATCTTTAAATTCTATAACATTTAAAATTAATGATAGTGTAAAAATCATTTATGGTATTCTTTTAACATCATCATAACCCCTAAAGTTATCTAAACCATCCTCTGATACCAAATATAAGGACCCAAACTTATTACATACATAATCTTGAATTTAGTCAAGAAAACACTTCCTTTTACATTGAGGATCTTTTCAAGTTTAGAGCTTTAGATAATTGGGACATAATACATTCATATCATTACACATTGTTACAAAGTGGATACCATAAAAACAGTTTCCATTTTTTTCAAAATTAAAAACATTAAAACTTAAAACATGATTCCTTGAAAATTCTTCAACATTTAACATGTCTTCCTTATTTGTCTTACACATCCATTAACTTGTGAAAAATCATTTAGAACTTGGTATGAGCAAAAAAAATTAGTAAGGGATAAAAAAAGGAAAGAACACATTAGTCCATGAATACTTGTAACGTATGGAATCATTTTCATAAGGCATACTTATCACCTATATATATATATATACTTACTTTATGAAACATGATATTTACACAATACCTAAGAACATAAGTAAAACCATAAATGTATCTTGGGGCATTAATTACATAATCTTTTAACCCTCTCGGCTACCTTATAATTTGTAACCCTCACAGCTACCTTACTATTTGTGTAACTATCACACTTACACTTGGAGTAACCATATGGTCGACCTCCAACTTACACATACCCAATGCATTGGAGGGAAATATAAGTCCCAAAATTAATCATAAAAAATTCCAAATATCTAGAACATAATCACACAACATGAATATTATCATAAAAACATTGCTTTTGAATTTTGTAAAATAGAATTTTAAAAGAGGATTTTTAAAGAAAAGTTCCTTATAAATATCATATAATTGAAGTGAGACTTAATAGAGTGGATGGAATATGTATATACTATGTAAATATACCTAATTAAACATATTATAATCATAAGTCATCACACAAAAAATTTAAATACCACATAAATAATGAAGAATAATGTTAGCCCAAAGGATGGAAATCAGGTTAAGAATTCCCTTACCTTAGGCTTGTATTACTTCAAAATTGTTTAAAATTATTGTATAATGGTTAAAAGTGTGTTATTAGTATTTTAAAGAAACATGTTCATGTTTATAAAATCTTATATGATAATTTCATAACCTAATTTTACCCCTTAATTGTTAGTATTTTGTTCCTTGCACTGTTTTGGGTGAGTTCCTTACATGATTTCCATGATTGGTTCATGATGGATGTTCTTGTCGATTGGATGTGAAAATCCAAAATTGTAATGTAAAGGTATTTACATATTTCTAGTACCATAATTTATACCATTTATCATTTTGATGTTTTATATGAGGATGATTCACAAGTTAAAACATTAATGATGTTCGTTTAGATCATTTTAGTGGTTCTTTGTTAATAACAACCTCAGTTTGTCTTATAAATTAAAACCATGAGTAAAAAAGAATTCCAGAACAATGGATGAGACATAATAAATATATTATAACCTGATTCAACCATAGAAATGGTTTCATGAACAGAATTTATAGAATTAATGGAAATTGAAATCACATCGTCCACGATGTCGGTAATTTAACACATTACAGACAATGTTTTTATTCCTTGAATAAGTGGGAGAGGAGAAGAATAGTGATGATGAATTTTACATGAACATGAGAACATCCAAAATATACATGATTTATGGATATTTCATGCCTATTGGGTAAGAAGACATGAAGAAAGAATAAGAAAAGAAAGGAACTCAAAATAAAAGAATAATTGAGAAATCCCTTACAAAAATTCGGCAACCTAACAGCTATGCAACATGGTTTTATAAAATATTAAAAAGAGAGGGGAAAAAAGTCACCCATCCAAAAATGAATCATAATAAATAATAGATCAATAATAAGTATTAAATAAGAACATGGTATTGAAACTTTAAAGTTATACCACCTAAAAGAGAACTTGAATGGAAAAAGAAAGAAATTGAAAATTTTCTTACCTTGTAGAGTAACTCCTAAAACTTGAAGGTTGGGATCTTAGGGGATTGAGAAAACCTCAGGAGGGATAATAGGGAGGTAAGGAGGCCAGAGCTTCGTTTATGAGGAATTTGGAATGAATTTAATGAAGTAATGAGTTGGTATTTATAGAAAAAGTGAGGGATTATTTTAATAATTTCCAAGGGACACCTCATTAGTGGTATTTACAAAACCATGGGCTTGCCCCTGGTATTTTCCAATGGTATAAGACAATTGGGACACCTCATAACTTATTTTACTTTAAAAAAGTCCACCATATTTATTACATCATTATTACATGACTAATGATGTCATTAACACACCGAAACTCAAAACTGTATTTTTTACTATTCACCAAAAAATCAGCTGTTTCAGAAAAATCCCTAAAATTTACCCTAACCATTTATCAACGTGTATAATTAAAAAATGAATTATATTTTTTAAAAATAAATTTCTAAATAATTTTATTTTAATTTTTAAATAAAATCATACTTAATTCAAAAATTAATAATTCAAAAACTATAACTGCTTTTATATCACATTTAAAAATTAATCAAGATGTCATTATATTAAAGCCTTAAGAAAATAAAAAAATAATACAATTTACTATTTATTAGGGTCATATTACTATTCATATTACTATTCATAAGGGTATGTTACTATTCACCAAAAAAACAAGTTGGTTTCAATAGACTCTAAATAACATACTAAACACAATTGTAGATGACCATTTTTCGAAATTAAAAAAATTGTAGCAGTAAAATTATGTTTAAAGGATACTTATAAATATCTACATTAAACAAAATTTCAAGCATTTATTTTTAGAAAACCTTGGGGTGTTACACCTACTAATATGGTCAGACACTACATTCTATGCTCCTTTTTTTATCCGTAATTTCTAGATTAAATTCCTATAAGAGCATCTACTGAATGAGATGTGGTTTGAATTTTGATTTCTTAAGGAGATACCATAGGGATGTATGGTTAGAGAAAAAAATTACTTTGGACCCTAAAATGTATGAACTAAATTTATTCAAGGGAAAAAATGGCTAGGAATTCTTTTTTGGTTGTGGTGTAGTTTTCTTGGGCAAGGTACAGTGTGTGTGAGGCATAGGCTATGACATGTGGAGCTCAATCAACCCATTGTGATAAGACTTCCACAACTACGTAGTTAGAGGTTCCACACATGAGATCAAATGGTAAATACCACTGAGGTGGCTGGATTATTGGGGGTGATCTAAGACTCCATTTTAGTTTTTAGAAGTATCCTCATAATTTTTATCAAACACAATTTCTTTTTTTGGAGTAATCGGGATATGGGAAGTGTAATCTTACTAAAGTAACGAATGAAACGATGATAAAATACACCATGAACTAAGATATACTGAATATCCTATACATTTTTGGGGAATAGTGTAACATCCCAAGTAAGTAATGAATAATATATATTTTTATCTATGTCTATTAATGAATTAGATAGTGTTTTAGAGGCTTAAAATGAAAATAAATCCAATCTTAAGCATGGAATACACTAATATTTTTAAAAGATTGTTTTACTGCCTTTTGATGGAAAACCATTTTAAATCAATCTTTTCACAATTTTATAAGCTATGTTTGTCAAAATAAACTTATTATTTATGATTGGGATATCAAAATTTACTTTGTGTGAATTTTTGGTATATTTCAGACAATGTTCATTTTTTTAATGAATAGTGAAAAATACTGCATTTTACATCAAAACTGATTTTTAATCTAATTTATTTATATGATTATATTATCTTTTGAATTGGTTTTGAAGATAAATTAGAATATATTTTTACCATTTAATCCAATGGTTGTAATTGGAATCAATTTCACTTTGAAATTGGACTTAAACTGGTGTCAATCTTTTGATACTTATTGTTTCATAAAAACACGCTATTTGTCATGACAGCGGGAATTAATTAGTAAATTAATTAATGTAACTTATATGTTTTGAATTTTTTAAAATAGAATTCATTTTTGAATTCGTAATATCAAATATATATTAGGGTGAATTTTTGGTATTTTTCTGAAAAACTTCAATTTTTGAGGAATAGTGAAACCACTAAGTGGTACTTATAAAAACTGATTTTTCATTTAAATGAAATTTTACCACTTTTGTGTTTTGAATTTAAAAAATCCGACATACATGGTTGTCATTAAGAAGTAAAATGTGGTTCAATGAGATTAAAATAATTTTTTGGTGAATAGTAACTCTTAAGTTCTTAATCGCGATTAGAGGTAATTAGTGTAGTTTAAGGTAAGAATAATGTTTTAATAAAATGAAATGACCTAGACACATGTCCTACCCTCATTGGATGTGTCATGGCCGACCAAGAAAATCCATGGGTCAACTTGGGGACCCCATGGATCCACTTTGGTTGGGAAATGACATAAATAACTTTTTATTTAATGTAAAAGTAAAAATGACACAAACATGAGATGTTTTACTAAAACAATTTTTACATGGGGTTATAAAGATTAGATTTTTGATTATAAATATTCATTGGAAAGCTAAAAAGATTTCCTACATCATAGTATTTTTTTTATAATTTTTATACTTTAAATAAATTAAATTATTTATGACATCATGATGATGCAGCGATGACCTCATTATTTAACGATTTAAATAAAATGGAATGATAATGTAAACTCTAAGACCTAATGGGTGGATTTATAACCCTTATCACCTTATCCTAGAATTATATCAATGTGGGACCTCTTAAATCCGAATAACATTTTAAAATAAAGTAACTTTTCTTTACTTTCCAAGAGTGCCCCTCCTCTCCTCTTATAAAAGGCCCCCACCTCTACCTCCTTACCCACACTCCCAAAGCCTTTGGCTCGGCCAACCCCTACTCATTTTGTCTCTCCACTTCCCTCTATTACTCCTTGAAGTGTCACTTTGGGCAGAAGTCTTCCCAAGGAAGCCTTTGAGCTCAAATCTAAGAGAGTTACCCGATTTTAAGGTAATGTCTTCTTTTGAGTCCTTTTGTTTGGTTTTGCTTCTCCAACCCCCTAAACTCTTTTTATTCTTTTATTTTGTAACAAATAAAGTATAAAAAATATACTAGGATGTTGTTATAAGAAGGATTCGAGCTACACTTACACACACCTACATCTAATGGTTAAAGGACATACTGTTTCCGTGGATGGTGAATTTATGCCTCCCGAAACGATGATTATTCAACATTATTTTAAAACCTTCAAAGGTGGCCATTAAGATGTAACTATATTTATATATGATATATAATATGTTTATGTTTTCCTTAAGATTCTGTATTTTTTATTTTGGTCATACCTTTATGGTTTCCATTATGGGTAAACGCGATATCTTCATTTAAGGAAGTGCGGACTACCGCCCCCTCAAAGTGATTTGATTCGTTAAATACCATATGTGGGACATATAAAGGATGGAACTATGATATTATATATGATATTATACTGGAATTATAATATACCTTTATATCATTATGATTCCATTCTATAAAATACGAAATAGAATTGAAAGTAGCGTTCATGCGTACGTACGACTTACCGTCTCCATGAACGGTGCATTTCATTTCTTACCTCTAAATGATTATGTAATATTATAAATGCATGTATATACTGGATATGTATGATATATACATAATGATTATAATTCTGGATATAATGGATACATGAACAACATGTAATTATAAAGGGTTTATTTTTGACTCAAGTATCAATGATCGTTAAAACGACCGTTATTAACTTAAATAATTACATAGTGTTCATGACATGGAAATAAGTGATATAAAAGGAATAGTGAACTTGAAAAGGTTATTAAACAAGTAGAAATTAACTCAATTTTATTATTCAGGAGATTAAAGAACGACCGAGTCAAGTCGGACCCGAGGTATGGGACTTCGTCTCAATCTCCTTTCATTGAGGCATATTTTGTTTTATACACAACCTTCTTTTATACGGTGTATAAACCCATTTGAACTTTACATTTATCCAAAAGGAATCTTTTTTATACGAAGCGTTTTACTAAACGACAAAAGGGAATGTTTTTGTCATACGTATGCGGCGACAACGACTTCTCCGCCGTCGTGACCATTATTTGAGTTTCGGCTTCCTCTACAAGCCATACCTTCTTTTTAAAAGAAAAATAAATACCATGTTTTACTTTTCTTTTATTTTGGTATTGAAAATGGTTTTCATAATATTTTTATATCAATGTGTGGTATTGATATCTTGTGATTGAAAGGTGGAAATGTTATGTTTCCTTTATGCATGTTTTATGTGATACGATTATGTTGAGGTTCTTGGGAATTAGTATGAAGAAAGGTGGTTCCGTGATAAACTAAGGGCGGGTGAGCCTGATATAGCTCTCCAATGCATTGGGTAACGCGAAGGAGTGAAATGTTAAAGTTTCTCCGAAGAGATTTAGGGAATATACTGTGATGGGTATTCCAAACGTAATCAAGAGGGTTACTCCCTACATAAGAATGTTATGAATGCCTCAAGTTACCTTTATGTCTTATGATTTCTATGATTTATTCATGATTTAATGAGGTATGTGGAAGTGCTTATGTTTTATGGGTAAAGTATGATTTCATTCTTATGTATATATGTACCCATGTTTCCTTTCCATATATATTTTATATCCCTTACTGAGATTTTTATGCTCATCCCAAGTTTTTTTGAAATGTTTTTCATAGGTCAAGGGTAAGGTACATGATATGATGATAGTGTCAAAGGAGTGTCAAGAAAGAATCCATGTTTTATTTTAAATATGTTTCCATTGATGGGAAAGAAGAATATTATCTTTATGTAACCACTTTGTTTATATGTGGAATGTAATGAAAGTTTTATGATCTAATTCTCTAAAACTCTAAACCCGAAAAGATCCTCAATGTGTAATCTTGTAATAACTCAAGATTAAGTAAGGTTTAAGGCTGGGGCCTTATAGTTGGTATCAAAGGTCAGTTTAGATAACTTTAGGAGTTATATTTCTATTAAATGATTATCCAAAAATATTTTTTTTATGGTCAAATTGAAGTGATATAGTATTTGAAGATTACCATGTTGCTTCATCTAAGACATGTTTGTTCAGAATGGTTTTTCGCAGAGGAAACAGGGAAGCAGTGCTAGGAAGGCATGCAGAAGGAAATAACCTTCCGAATCAGTATCCTGAGATGTTCGGAATTGGAACTGAACAGTTTGTTGCAGTAATGGCGCAGTTGACTCAAGCGATAAATGGTGGTGGTATCGATGCACGAGATCAGCCAGATCAACCACAGAGGAACATGCCAGTGGTGGAACATTTAATGAGGCAACATACCCCATCATTCAGAGGATCATCTGACCCTGTGCTAGATGAAGGGTGGATTAAAGCACTGGAGAATATTTTCGATGTCATGGGGTGTTCAGACAATAAAAAGGTTAGTCTTGCTATTTACCATTTGGAGGGTGAAGCAGATCAGTGGTGGTCGATGGTTAAAAATATCAGGGTCGCTGATGAGATTGATGCTCTTGACTGGGATGAATTCAAAGGTATGTTTCTTGAGAAGTATTTTCCTAAGGCTGTTCGACTTAGGATGGAAAATCAATTCTTGGAATTGAGGCAAGAGGAAGACTCAGTGGCTGCCTATGAAGAAAGGTTCACTCGATTGGCAAGGTATGCTCCAAATTTTATCCGAGACCTTGATAGTAAAATCAATCGTTTTTACTTAGGATTAAATCAAAAATATCTAAGGGCATTAGCTTCTCGTGAGTTTAAAAGTTATGAAAAGCTTGTTCGATGTGCTGAGAAGGTGGAAATGGAGTTTGCCGATGATCAAGTGTTCTATAACAACCAATAGAAGAAGAGACCGAGGTGGCAGGAGAAAGGTAATAATTCTTCAAAAAAGTCTGATGGTAAGAAAACTAAGTTTCCAGTTTGTGATAAATGTGGCAAAAGGCATGCTGGGGAATGTCTTATGAATTCTGGAAAGTGCTACCGATGTGGTAAGATGGGACATAAGGCTCGTGATTGCACTGAAAAAGATCAAGGAGAAGGTAAGACTAAATTTGATTTACAGTTAGTGAAATGTTATAAGTGCAATGAGATGGGTCACTATGAAAACGAGTGTCCGACAAAGAGCTTGGGTGATGGGAAGCAGTTAGACTACAAGCAGAAAGGGGTGGTGAAATCCTTTGCAACTACTTCAGCAGATGTCGGGCCATCAAATGAAGTTGTATCAGGTAATTTGTTTGTTTTTTCAGATTATGCCAGTGTGTTGTTTGATTCGGGGTCTACACATTCTTTCATCTCTGAAACCTTTTCTAGTAAAATGGGAATACCATATCAAGAAATGACTCCTGAACTTGTGGTAAAAACACCTGGGGGAAATGTTGAGGAAAAAAGAATTTATAAGAATCTTTCTATCCTTATATGTGGAAAGAACCTACTTGCAAACCTTATTGTTCTACCTCTAGTAGAGTTTAATGTTATCCTGGGTATGGATTGGCTCTCTATTTACCATGCTAATATTGACTGTAGAGCTAAAGAAGTTTCTTTTCCAAAAGACTTTCAGTTTGTGTACAAGAATGAACCCTTACTGTTGATAACTTATCAAGAGGCCAAGAAACTTGTAAAAGATGGAAATGAATGTTACCTTGCGCACATCGTTGAAAATAAAGGAACTGTTCAGATTAATGATGTGCCAGTGGTAAAAGAGTATCCTGATGTTTTTCCTGATGAGTTTCCTGGGATAATACCAGATCGGGAAGCTGAGTTTACTATTGACTTAGTTCCTGATGCTAATCCAATTTCAAAACCCCCTTATCGAATGGCTCAAATTGAAATTTTAGAGTTGAAGGTGAAATTGAAAGATTTATTAGAGAAAGGTTTCATTCGATCTAGCACATCACCATGGGGTGCTCCTGTTTTATTTGTTAAAAAGAAAGATGGTTCAATGAGACTTTGCATTGATTATAGAGCCTTGAATAACATCACTGTTAAGAACAAATATCCTTTGCCTCATATCGATGATTTGTTTGATCAACTCTAGGGAGCTCAGTATGTTTCAAAGATTGACTTGAGATCGGGGTACCATCAGCTGAAGGTAAAGGAAGAAGATGTTCTGAAGACCGCGTTCCGTACAAGATATGGCCATTATGAATTTGTAGTAATGCCTTTTGGGCTAACCAATGCACCTGCTGTATTCATGGACTTAATGAATAGAATTTTCCATGAGTTCTTGGATAAGTTTGTGGTGGTTTTAATTGATGATATTTTGGTGTTTTATAAAAGTAAAGAGAAGCCTGAAAGACATTTAAGGGTTATCTTACAAACCTTAAAAGAAAAGAAACTGTATGGAAAATTCAGCAAGTGTGAGTTTTGGTTGCAAAAAATTTCTTTCCTTGGTCATATTGTTTCTAAAGATGGGATAACTGTTGATCCTGAAAAAACAAAGGTTGTTGAAGAATGGCCAAGACCCACAAATGTAACAGAGATTCGTAGTTTCCTTGGTTTGGAAGGCTATTACTGAAGGTTTGTTAGAAATTTTTCACGGTTATCTAGTCTAATGACTAAGTTAACTCGGAAGGGTGTTAAGTTTATCTGGACAAAATAATGTGATGATTGTTTTCAGGAATTGAAAAGAAGATTGGTGAATGCTCCAGTTTTGGAACTACCTTCCAGGAATGGTGAGTTTGTTATATACAGTGATGCTTCATTGAAAGGACTTGGTTGCTTCCTAATGCAGAATGATCAGGTAATTGCTTATGCTTCACGACAGTTGAAAACTCATGAGGTAAATTACCCTACACATGATTTGGAAGTAGCTGCTGTTGTTTTCGCTTTAAAAATTTGGAGGCATCATTTGTATGGAGTAAAGTGTGAAATATATACTGATCACAAAAGTTTAAAGTATATATTCACTCAAAAAGAGTTAAACATGAGACAAAGGAGATGGTTAGAATTAATCAAGGATTATGATTGTACAATTCATTACCATCCGGGAAAAGCAAATAAAGTGGCTGATGCTTTGAGTCGAAAAAGTAATGCTTCATTAGCAATGTTGCGTTTGGAACGTGATCCTTTGGTTAAGGATTTGATGAACTTTGGCATAAAAGTTGTTGGTGCAGGAAGTTATTCTGTTTTGTTTCAGGTATCAGTGAGATCATCTCTATCAGATAGAATCAAGCAAGCACAGAAGAAAGATAGTGAGTTACAGAAAAAGGTAGAGCTGGTTCAGAAAGGTAAGTTGCCTGAATTCAACATTGATAATGATTGCGTTTTGAGATTTGGGAAGAGATTGTGTGTGCCTTTTGATTCACAGTTGAAGAGAGAGTTGTTATGTGAAGCTCATAGTTCTCCGTTTTCAGTTCATCCTGGCAGTACTAAGATGTACAGAGATCTTCGGGAGTATTACTGGTGGGATGGAATGAAAAGATATATTGCTGATTTTACTATAAAGTGTTTGACATGTCAACAGGTTAAAGCAGAGCGGCAGTTACCAAAAGGGATGCTTCAGCCTTTACCAGTTCTAGAGTGGAAATGGGAGAATATATCCATGGACTTTGTTGTGGGATTACTGAAGACATCTCGAGGTAATAATGCAATCTGGGTTATTGTTGATCTCCTGACTAAATCTGCTCATTTCCTTGCTATACGAGATACTTTTTCCCTAGATCAACTTTCCCGATTGTATCTTAAGGAGATAGTCAGGTTACATGGAGTTCCCCTCTCCATTGTATCTGATCATGATCCCAGGTTCACTTCTAACTTTTGGAAAGGCCTTCAGAAGTCATTGGGTACTGAATTAAATTTTAGTACAGATTTTCATCCTCAATCAGATGGGCAGTCAGAACGAACAATTCAGACCTTGGAGGATATGCTACATTCTTTCTCTATGGATTATCAGGGAAGTTGGGACCAACATCTTTCTTTGGTTGAATTTTCATATAATAACAGTTTTCATTCCAGTATACAGATGGCACCATTTCAGGCATTATATGGGAAGCGGTGTCGAACTCCAGCTTTCTGGGATGAAGTGGGTGAAAGGAAGTTGATGGGACCAAAATTGGTAGAAGAGATGGCAGAAAAAGTTCAGCTGATTCAGAAGCACATGAGAATATCTCAGAGTAGGCAGAAGAGTTATGCGGATAACCGGAGGAAGGATCAATCTTTCGAGGTAGGTGATCATGTTTTTCTCAAGGTTTCTCCTTGGAAAAGTGTGATTAGATTTGGTAAGAAAGGAAAGCTAAGTCCAAGGTTCATTCAACCATATGAAATTATGGAGAGAGTTGGATCAGTTGCATACCGGGTGGCTTTACCTCTGAGTTTATCTCAGGTACACAATGTTTTTCACGTTTCGATGTTGAGAAAGTATATGCCAGATCCATCTCATGTTTTGAGTCCAGAGGTAGTTCAGCTGGAAGAGAACCTATCTTATGAGGAACAACCGGTCCATATTCTTGACCACATGGAGCAAGTGTTATGGAATAAGGTGATTAATTAGGTAAAGGTTTTGTGGAAAAACCACATGATGGAAGAGGCAACATGAGAATATGAAAATGCAATGAGGGATAAGTACCCCCATTTATTTGATAAGTAAATAAATTGCGGGGACGCAATTTTCTAAATGGGGGAAGGATGTAACATCCCAAGTAAGTAATGAATAATAGATATTTTTATCTATGTCTATTAATGAATTAGATAGTGTTTTAGAGGCTTAAAATGAAAATAAATCCAATCTTAAGCATGGAATACACTAATATCTTTAAAAGATTGTTTTACTGCCTTTTGATGGAAAACCATTTTTAAATCCATATTTTGACAATTTTATAAGATATGTTTGTCAAAATAAACTTATTCTTTATGATTGGGATATCAAAATTTACTTTGTGTGAATTTTTGGTATTTTTCAGACAATGTTCATTTTTTTAATGAATAGTGAAAAATACTGTATTTTACATCAAAAATGATTTTTAATCTAATTTATTTATATGATTAGATTATCTTTTGAATTGGTTTTGAAGTGAAATTAGAATATATTTTTACCATTTAATCCAATGGTGGTCATTGGAATCAATTTCACTTTGAAATTGGACTTAAACTGGTGTCAATCTTTGGATACTTATTGTTTCATAAAAACACGCTATTTGTCATGACAACGGGAATTAATTATTAAATTAATTAATGTGACTTATATGTTTTGATTTTTGTAAAATATACTTCATTTTTGAATTCGGAATATCAAATATAGATTAGGGTGAATTTTTGGTATTTTTCTGAAAAACTTCAATTTTTGATGAATAGTGAAACCACTAAGTGGTACTTATAAAAACTGATTTTTCATTTAAATGAAATTTTACCACTTCTGTGTTTTGAATTTCAAAAATCCGACATAAATGGTTGTCATTAAGAAGTAAAATGTGGTTCAATGAGATTAAAATAATTTTTTGGTGAATAGTAACTCTTAAGTTCTTAATCGCGATTAGAGGTAATTAGTGTAGTTTAAGGTAAGAATAATGTTTTAATAAAATGAAATGACCTAGAAACATGTCCTACCCTCATTGGATGTGTCATGTACGACCAAGAGAATCCATGAGTCAACTTGGGGACCCCATGGAGCCACTTTGGTTGGGAAATGACATAAATAACTTTTTATTTAATGTAAAAGTAAAAATGACACAAACATGAGATGTTTTACTAAAACAATTTTTACATGGGGTTATAAAGATAAGATTTTTGATTATAAATATTCATTGGAAATATAAAAAGATTTCCTACATCATAGTAATTTTTTTATAATTTTTAGACTTTAAATAAATTAAATTATTTATGACATCATGATGATGCAGCGATGACCTCATTATTTAACGATTTAAATAAAATGGAATGATAATGTAAAATCTAAGACCTAAACATGGCCAAAACCTATTGGATGGGTGGATTTATAACCCTTATCACCTTATCCTAGAATTATATCAATGTGGGACCTCTTAAATCCGAATACCATTTTAAAATAAAGTAACTTTTCTTTACTTTCCAAGAGTGCCCCTCCTCTCCTCTTATAAAAGGCCCCCACCTCTACCTCCTTACCCACACTCCCAAAGCCTTTGGCTCAGCCAAACACTGCTAATTTTGTCTCTAAACTTCCCTCTATTACTCCTTGAAGCCTCACTTTGGGCAGAAGTCTTCCCAAGGAAGCCTTTGAGCCCAAATCTAAGAGAGTTACCTGATTTTAAGGTAATGTCTTCTTTTGAGTCCTTTTGTTTGGTTTTGCTTCTCCAACCACCTAAACTCTTTTTATTCTTTTCTTTTGTAACAACTCCAGTATCCTCAATATACTAGGATGTTGTTATAAGAATGATTCAAGCTACACTTACACACACCTACATCTAATGGTTAAAGGACATACTGTTTCCGTAGATGGTGAATTTATGCCTCCCGAAACGATGATTGTTCAACATTCTTTTAACACCTTCAAAGGTGGCCATTAAGATGTCACTATATTTATATATGATATATAATATGTTTATATTTTCCTTATGCTTCTGTATTTTTCATTTTGGGCATACCTTTATGGTTTCCATTATGGGTAAACGCGATATCTTCATTTAAGGAAGTGCGTACTACCGCCCCCTCAAAGTGATTTGATTCGTTAAATACCATATGTGGGACGTATAAAGGATGGAACTATGATATTATATATGATATTATACTGGAATTATAACATAACTTTGTATCATTATGATTCCATTCTATAAAATATGAAATAGAAATGAAAGTAGCGTTCATGCGTACGTACGGCTTACCGTCTCCATGAACGATGCATTTCATTTCTTACCTCTAAATGATTATGTAATATTATAAATGCATGTATATACTGGATATTTATGATATATAAATAATGATTATAATTCTGGATATAATGGATACATGAACAAAATGTAATTATAAATGGTTTATTTTTGACTCAAGTACCAATGATCGTTAAAACGACCGTTATTAACTTAAATAATTACATAGTGTTCATGACATGGTAATAAGTGATATAAAAGGAATAGTGAACTTGAAAAGTTTCTTAAACAAGTAGAAATTAACTCAAGTTTATTATTCAGGAGATTAAAGAACGATCGAGTCAAGTCGGACCCGAGGTATGGGACTTCGTCTCAATCTCCTTTCATTGAGGCATATTTTGTTTTATACACAACCTTCTTTTATATGGTGTATAAACCCCTTTGAACTTTACGTTTATCCAAAAGGAATCTTTTTTATATGAAGAGTTTTACTAAATGACAAAAGGGAATGTTTTTGTCGTACGTATGCGGCGAAAACGACTTCTCCACCGCTGTGACCATTATTTGAGTTTCGGCTTCCTCTACAAGCCATACCTTCTTTTTAAAAGAAAAATAAATACCATGTTTTACTTTTCTTTTATTTTGGTATTGAAAATGGTTTTCATAATATTTTTATATCAATGTGTGGTATTTATATCTTGTGATTTAAAGGTGGAAATTTTATGTTTCCTTTATGCATGTTTTATGTGATAGGATTATTTTGAGGTTCTTGGGCATTATTATGAAGATGGGTGGTTCCGTGATAAACTAAGGGCGGGTGAGCCCGATATAGCTCTCCAATGCATTGGGTAACATGAAGGAGTGAAATGTTAAGGTTTCTCCGAAGAGATTTAGGGAATATACTGTGATGGGTATTCCAAACGTAACCAAGAGGGTTACTCCCTACGTAAGAATGTTATGAATGCCTCAAGTTACCTTTATGTATTATGATTTCTATGATTTATTCATGATTTGATGAGGTATGTTGAAGTTATTATGTTTTATGGGTAAAGTATGATTTCATTCTTATGTATATATGTACCCATGTTTCCTTTCCATATATATTTTATATCCCTTACTGAGCTTTTTATGCTCGTCCCAAGTTTTTTTGAAATGTTTTTCACAGGTCAAGGGTAAGGTACATTATATGATGATAGTGTCAAGGGAGTGTCAAGAAATAATCCATGTTTTATTTTAAATATGTTTCCATTGATGGGAATGAAGAATATTATCTTTATGTAACCATTTTGTTTATTTGTGGAATGTAATGCAAGTTTTATGATCTAATTCTCTAAAACTCTAAACCCGAAAAGATCCTCAATGTGTAATCTTGTAATAACTCAAGATTAAGTAAGGTTTAAGGCTGGGGCCTTATAAATAGTATGGATGAAATGATGTCTACTTTTGATTTATGAAATTGGATACCATCCTAAGAAATGACATTTCCAAGTACTATACCTTGTCGCAGCATGAAATGAAATTTATCATAATTTAATTCAAGATTATTTTCAATAAAATAAAGTAAGATATAAACAAAAATAATTAGACATTTATCAAAAGAAAAACCATATACATTGAACTTTTATATGAATATTTCCATACAATTCTCTAGGTAATTGGAACAAATACTTAACACACATAACTGGAAAATACCTGGAGCATTGCACAGACCAAATAGAATCCTTCTATATGAAAATTTTCCAAAGGGGAAATTAAATGTTGTCTTTTCCTAATACTCATAAGAAATATGGATATGAAAGTACCCAAGGTACCCATCAAGGAAACCGTAATGGGACTCCCCTGCTAGCCTCTCTAGAATTTGGTCAATGAATGATAATGGGAAATAGTCCTTCCTAGCATGTTTGTAATGCCCCAAACCATCTAGACTGGAGCCAGTTCACTAATTGTTATATTGGAATGGTTAGGAGGAATAAAAATCCCAAAGGAATGATCATTTTATTAGTCTTGAATAAACTAGATACATATATGTTACTCAAATTACATTGTAGAAGTTTACAAAATACAATACATAATGAAAACTAAAAACTACATCCACAAGAACTCAATAAATGATCTCCTCTTTGTCACCTGTTGAAAGTAAATAATGAAAGGGGTGAGATCAAATGCTCATTAAGGGTCACAAATAGCATAAGCATGAATACAATAATTAGTTAATCATAATCAATATGACATAATCAATATGACATGGTGAATAGATGAAAAACTCACACCATTAATAAACTGAGAATGAAACTACATCTGTAGATTTTGTCATAGTGAAAATCTAAAGGATAGTAATAACTAATAATGAATAAAAAATACGAATTATTTGGATGTCATGTATCTGGCACATGAAACCATAATACCGTAAAAACGGTTTAGTTCCATGGGTAGAAACCCGTATGATTTTTGGAAACAAACTCGAAGGGTTTGTCGCCAACTGTTTTGTCTCATGAGACCTACAAATTCATCGAGGGGATATAGTGGGCCCCAACCGCCACTGTATGTCCAAATAATTCTTTATACATTGATTCAATATAATAGCAATATGCCTTTTCAATATCCGTATAGAGTAGAGTATATGGATTCATCAATATTTCCATAATTAAAATAACTTTCCAAATAAACACCGTATGTAAAATGGTATACGGTTTAGAAAAAAACATGTCCATGATATGAGATTATGGATATTTAATATAAATATAATTTCAAATTAAAATTTATCTCAAATGGTCAGTAGGTACACCACATAAGGATTATTAGGTGCACAATACAAAGTTAGTCACAACAAAATAGTAGTTGAGACAAAGTCTCTTACCACAATTTAATCGGTCGAATCATATGACCGGAACTAAATAACCCTAAAATGAATCATTGAATAACATGAATATAAATATAATCATGTTATTATATATCAAATGTCAGTACAAATATACCACATACAATAAATAAGTGGAAAACAATGAAAATCTCACAGAATTAAAAGTGAGATGAGAAACCCCTTACAGACATTTTGGCATGGTAATGAGTGTTATTGAGAGAGCTTAATGAGAGGTAAAGGGGTATTAAATTATTTATATGTCACAAGGGCAGTATGGGGGAGGTCAAAAAACATACCCCATCATTAGGAATTAAAAATAAAAGGGCACAACATAGGGGAGATTCTTGAACAAAAGTGAGAGAGAGGATCCGTTACCATACGCTCGAAGGTGTTCTTGTTTGTTCTTAATGACCTGAATAATCAAATTTAGCTTCATTAATTAATAATTCCAGAATCTCGTAAACATTTAATTTATATGTTATAATCTTATTAAGTTCATTAATGTCTTTTTTTATGGGTTTAAGAGATTCAATTTTATTGTTTTGGAAGCATTGTTTTACTTGGTTTTATGATTTGTTAACTTGTATTCTTGAATGGAAGTTCATTTGAAATGTGGTTAAGCATCCAGAATTATTAATATACATTATTAGTGAGATTAAAGAGATATAAATGATCTTATAGCGATTCTGGTTATATACCATGAGGATGAATCATTCTATGAGTTAAAAATAAACGCTTGGATTTGGCTTGGTGATTTTGTGCACAATAAACTTGTTTTGTATTATTATTCCATATTATGAATGTGTAAAGATTACAGAACATTAATCAAGATAATATACATATATTATGACCTGGTTAAACCATTAAAAAGGTTTCATGACCAGTATTGAAGATAGTAATGAAAATTGAAAACCCGTCTTTGTTGTGTGTGATAAATTTACACATCTCGGACGGTGTTTGCATTTATTGTATAAAAGGAGGAGAAAAAAAGAGATTATGATGAAATATTCCATTATCACAATGAAAATAAAATATATTTAAGGTGCTGGTATTATCATGGAATTTGGACTAGGGGAGGTGAGAAGGGAGAACAAAAGAATGGAACTTTGTAAAAGAAATTGAAAGAAAAGAGAAAGAATGTTCACCTCTTGAGTACTCATCCTTGATAATCTCCTTAAGGCCTTTGTTTTTGGCCTTTTGGTGAGACCAGAATGTCTTGGACGTGGGGATAGGGCTTGGAGAGAGTATTTGGCATAATTTAGGCAAGGCTTGAAGCTTGAGTCGTGTGGGAGGAAGAGGGGGCGAGGGGTGGTTTATATAGTGGAGGGGAGAAGAGTTTTCTTAATATTATAATCATTAATGTATTATTTCCTCTCAAGACAACAAATAGTGAGTATTTCATGACCAAGAATAGTAATATATGCATGTGAATTCTAACCAATTGGTCTTACATCAGCATATCATCATCAATAACTAAACAAATTTCTTATTTATCATTTATCATAAATTATTACATTTTACTATTCATAAAAAATTTAAGTATTTCAGAAAAATCACAAAAATTCACCCTAACCATTTTCAACATGTAGAATCCAAAAATGAAGTCCATTTTTAAATTTTTTTCTTCTAAATATGATTAATTAAATATTTAATTAAAATAATTATTTGATCGAAAAATATAAACACTTCAAATATTCATCTTCATTTTTAAGGTGCCTAAATTCATTTATACATTCAAGGGCATGGATACCATTCATAAGGGTCATATTACTATTCATAAGGGTAAGTTACTATTCATAAGGGTATGTTACTATTCATAAGGGTATGTTACTATTCATCGAAAATTAAGTTAATTCTATCAGACTCTAATTATCATCTTGATCACAACCGTGTATGCTAGATTTTTAAAATTCAAATCACAAAGCTAACAAATATAAGTTTTATGGCTAGGTTTTGACTATCTCCTATAAGTAACCATGTTTTTTTCTATAGAGGCTTAGTGATTCATGAAATATAGGCTATAAATAGAATGTATTTAAGAGAAACATACCATAAAATGTTTGGGGGTGCTACATTATTCCCTCCTTCAGAAATTTCATCCTCAAAATTTTTCATTTATAAAGCCCACCAAAAAGATGTGGGTGATTCTTCTTCATAGAATTTGTAGGTTCCCATGTTTCTTCCTCTATATTTCAGTTTTTACAAAGAACCTTTACTAGATGAGTTGTCTGATTTATCAATACCAGCTTCCTTGTGTCAAGAATCCCGATAGGCTCTTCACAGTATGATAAATCAGGTTCCAGTTCTATTTCTTCACATGTGAGTACATGAATTGGGTCTGTCATGTATTTATTTAACAATGACACATGGAACACATCATGAAATTTGGAGAGACTTGGCGACATTGCTAAATGGTATGCTACAGCTTTGATTCTTTCCAGAATTTCAAATGGTCCTATGTACCTGGGGCTCAGTTTCCCCTTCTTACCAAACCTTAAGACACCCTTTCATGGAGATACTTTCAGAAAGACATGATCTCCCACTTGGAATTCCAAATCCTTTCTCCGGTTGTTAGTATAACTCTTCTGCCTACTTTGGTCTGCTTTTATATGGGCTTGGATTGTCTTCACCTTTTCCATGGACTCTTCAATAAGTTCTGGGCCTATAAGTTTTCTCTCACCAACTTTATCCCAACAATTTGGAGTTCAATATCTCTTTCCATATAATTCTTTATATGGAGCCATTTGAATACTAGAATGGAAACTATTGTTGTATGAAAATATCACCAAAGGAAAGTATTGATCCCACATACCTTGAAAGTCTAGAGAGCATGATATCAACATGTCTTCCAGAGTTTGAATAGTCCTTTCAGACTGTCTGTCAGTTTGAGGGTGATAAGAAATACTCATACGAATATCAGTATTCAAAGCCTTCTAAAGAATTTTCCATAATTTTGATGTAAATCGGGGATCTTGATCAGACACAATCGATAGAGGTTCACCATGAAGTCTTATAACTTAATTAATATAAAGTCCTTCCTGGTGCTCAAGTGGTAAATCCTCTCTTATTGGAATGAAATGTGATGATTTTGTGAGACGATCAATAATTACCCATATTGCATCATTCCTTCTCGGTGTCCTCGGTAGTCCAGTGACAAAATCCATCATAATGTTATCCCACTTCCACATAGAAATATGTAGAGGTTGCATCACTCCTTTGGGACGTTGTCTCTCTGCCTTCACTTGTTGAAAAACTAGACACCTTGACACGTAGTCAGCAATTTCCCGCTTCATATTATCCCACCAAAAATGTTCATTCAGATCTATATACATCTTTGTGCTACCCAGGTGTATAGAGAAATTTGAACTATGAGCGTCGTCTAATAGTTCCCTTTTTTAGGTCAGGTATTGATGGAACTAATAACATCTTCCCAAATTTCAGAACTCCTTCCTCACCCATAGATATTGGGTTCTCTTCCTCTCCAATAATTTCATTTAACAGAGCTACTGGGGGTGGGTCTAGATAAGAATTAGACGGTGAGGTCTCTGCTCTAAAGATAAGTGATTCTACACCATTTTCAAAAATTTAAACTTACTTTTTCTTTCAATATATCTTTGCATCATAATTTGACTTCCAATTCATATCGAGAATTATATCAAATTCAGTCATTGGTATGATGATAAGGTTAGCAACTAAAGTACATTTTTGTATCATGAGGGGGACAAGTTGACATGCCTTTGTTGCAATGATGCATCCCCTAGGAGTTTTGACTGATAACTTTTTTATTAAATAAAATTGGACATGTCTAATTTTTGTGGTAAAATGGAAATATATAAATGAATGCGATGATCCAGAATCGAATAAAGTGTTGTCTAAGTTTGAGGAAACAATTAAAGTACCTACCACCACATCATTAGGAACTTCAACTTCCACAGTTGTAATCACATAAGCTCTCCCTTTCTCTCTTGGATTTTTCTGAGGCATGTTTCCTTGGTTCTTAGGACACTCATTTTCATAGTGTCCCCTCTCTCTATAGTTTTAGCATTGAACATATTCAAATTATTTCTTCCCCTTTCATTCATGAGATAGACGACCCTTTTCTCCACACCCATAGCTGAATCCCATGCCTTTCAAGCATTTCTTGAGATGATTATTTCCACAGTTCTCACATAATGGGAATTTCTTCATTCTCTTATTCTTATTTGGAACTTCACCTTTCCCTTTGTTATCAGAGTACCAATTTTTATCTTGGTTTTCCTTAAACAAATTTGATCTATAAAATTCCTTCTCTATTTTGATGGCACTTGATACAATTTCATCATATGATGAAAATGTTTGAGAAGATAGTGCCCTTCGAAGACTTGGCTTAAGACCTTCAAATAAATGATCAATCTTTTCTGCCGAGTCACGTATGTAATCAATGACATACCTGGCTAGCTTTGTGAAGGTAGCTTCATACTCTGCAACACTATCATCTTCACTTTTCTTTAAGCCAAGGAATTTCCTCTTCATTTCGGTTTGTTGCTCATGAGGGAAATATTTTTCAAAGAATATTTCCTTAAAAGTCATCCATTTCATATATTCTATATCTTATTCCTCCGTGGTATTCTGAATCAAGGACCACCATTGATTAGCATCTCCCTTGAGACAATATACTGCCAGTACTACCTTTTCATTTTCATTGCATCTTAATGCCATGAATATCTTTTCAAGGGACTTGATCCATTGCTCAGAAACCACTAGATTAATAGTCCTGCTGAAATATGGGGGCTTCTACCGCATGAAACGGTCCAACACATGTGTGGAATGGTTATTCGTTACAACCTGAGTAAGTTTTCCAAATATGATCATGATCTGATCTGCTTCAACATTGACTATGTTGACTTTCTCAGTAGGGAGATCCCTACCTTTCCCAAGAGTATTGATTCCCCTTATTCCATTAGACTCCATTTCTAAATAATGGAACACACTAGATTAGGGTATGATTCATAATGTATAATCTTAACTTAACAAAATACTTAGCATAAATTGAGATCCTATGCATTACTAATCCCATAATCAGAAAAATGGTTTCTTTGAGGAATAACTTACATTTCAATCCTTCATAACGGCTTGTAAAGAAAACATGAATTATCCTAAGCATATCCCCCGGGGGTCTCATAACCAAGAGTGAAAAAAGGCCCGTTTTCATGTACCATGATACCTCGGGTCAAACCCAAAACTCCTTGTCAGAGGTTTCACTCCTAGGTACATCTGTGCCAGAGCCACCTCTACCTGCTCGTATCCATAAATGGATGTATTTGATAGAAAGATTCACATAATCTATCCTTAACACAATTCTAGGAAGTTCTTGTACGTTCATCCTCAAATAATACCTTAGGGATTTGTTCCTAATCTATATTTTCTAATCTTGTTTCCAACTTTGCTACTAAACTTCCTCTGATACCAACTGTAATGACCTGACCCCTCTAGACTAGAGTCGGTGCACTACTTGTTATATTGGAATGGTTATAAGGAATGAAAATCCTGAAGGAACAATCAGTTTAGTAGTCTTTAAGAAAGTATATACATATATGTTACTCAAATTACATTGTAGAAGATTACAAAATACAATACATAACGAAAACTAAAAACTGCATCCACAAGAACTCAATAAATGATCTCCTCTTTGTCACCTGTTGAAAGTAAAAAATGAAAGGGGTGATCTCAAACACTCAGTAAGAGTTACAAATAGTGGAATCATGAATAAAATAATAAGTGAATCATAATCAATCTGACATAATCAATATGGCATGGTGAATAGATGAAAAACTCACGCCATTAATAAACTGAGAATGAAACTGCATCCATAGATTTTGTCATAGTGAAGACCTCATGGATAGTAATAACTGATAATGAATAAATAAAATGATTATTATTTGGAAGTCATGTATCTGGAACATGAAACTATAATATCGTAAAAACGGTTTAGTTATATGGGTAGAAACCCGTTTGATTTTTGGAAACAAACTCGAAGGGTTTGTCGCCAAAAGATTTGTCTCATGAGACCTACCAATGCATTGAGGGGATATAGTGGTCCCCACCCACCACTGCATGTCAAAATAATTCTTTCTACATTTATTCAATATAATAGCAATATGCCTTTTCAATATCTGTATAGAGTAGAGTATACAGATTAATCAATATTTCCATAATTAAAATAACTTTCCAAATAAACACCGTATGTAAAATGGTATACAGTTTAGACAACAAACATATACATGATATGAGATTATGGATATTTAATATAAATATAATTTCAAATGAAAATTTATCTCAAATGGGTAGTAGGTACACCACATAAGGATTATTAGGTGCACAATACAAAGTTAGTCACAACAAAATAGTAGTTGAGACAAAGTCTCTTACCACAATGTAATCGGTCGAATCATATGACCAGAACTTAATAACACTCAAATGAATCATTGAATAACATGAATATAAATATAATAATGTTATTATATATCAAATGGTAGTACACATATACCACATAGAACAAATAAGTGGCGAACAATGAAAATCTCACAGAATTAAAAGTGAGATGAGAAACCCCTTACAATCATTTCGGCATGGTAACAAGTGTTATTGCGAGAGCTTAATGAAAGGTAAAGGGGTATTAAATTATTTATATGTCACAAGGGTAGTATGGGGGAGGTGATAAAACAAACCCCATCATTATGAATTAAAAATAAAAGGGCACAACATAGGGGATATTCTTGAACAAAAGTGAGAGAGAGGATCCCTTACCTTATGCTCGAAGGTGTTCTTGTTTGTTTTTAACAAACTGAATAATAAAATTTAGCTTCATTAATTAATAATTAAATAACCTTGTAAACATTTAATTGATATGGTATAATCTTATTAAGTTCATTAATGGCCTTTTTGATGGTTTAAGAGATTCAATTTTATTGTTTTGGAAGCATTTTCTTACTTGGTTTCATGATTTGTTTACTTGTATTCATGAATGAGAGTTCATTTGAAATGTGGTTAAACATCAAGAATTGTTAATATAAATTATTAGTGACATTAAAAATATATAAATGATCTTATAATGATTCTGGTTATATACCATGAGGATGAATTATTCGATGAGTTAAAAATAAACGCTTGGATTTGGCTTGACGATTTTGTGCACAATAAACTTGTTTTGTATTATTATTCCATATTATGAACGTGTAAAGATTCTAGAATATTAATCAAGATAATATACATATATTATTACCTGGTTCAAACATTTAAAAGGTTTCATGACTAGTATTGAATATAGTAATTCAAATTGAATACCCGTCTTCCTTGAGTGTGATAAATTTACACATCTCGGACGGTGTTTGCATTTATTGTATAAAAGGAGGGGAAAAAGATAGATTATGATGAAATATTCCATTATAACAATGAAAATAAAGTATATGTAAGGTACTAGAATTATCATGGAATTTGGATGAGGGGAGGTGAGAAGGGAGAACAAAATAATGGAACTTTGTAAAAGAAATTGAAAGAAAAGAGAAAGAAGGTTCACCTCTTGAGTACTCCTCCTTGAGAATCTCCTTAAATCCTTTGTTTTTGTCCTTTTAGTGAGACCAGAAGGTCTTGGAAGTGGGAATAGGTCTTGGGGAGAGTATTTGGCAGAATTTAGGCAAGTATTGAAGCTTGATTGGTGTGGGAGGAAGATGGGGTGAGGGGTGGTTTTTATAGTGGAGGGGAGAGGTGTTTTCTTAATATTATAATCATTAATTTATTATTTCCTTTGAAGACAACCAATAGTGAGTATTCCATGACCAATAAAAGTGATATATGCATGTTACTTCGAACCAATTGGGCTTACATCAGCATATCATCATCAATGACTCAATAAATCTCTTATTTAGCATTTATCGTAAATTATCGCATTATACTATTCATAAAAAATTTAAGTATTTCAGAAAAATACCAAAAATTCACACTAACCATTTTTCAATGTGTAAAATATAAAAATGAATTCCATTTTTCATAAATAATTTTCTAAATATTATTAATTAAATATTTAATTAAATTAATTATTTAATCGAAAAATATAAACACTTAAAATATTCATCTTTATTTTTAAGGTGCCTAAATTCATTTATACATTCAAGGGAATGGATACCATTCATAAGAGTCATATTACTATTCATAAGGGTAAGTTACTATTCATAAGGGTAGGTACTATTCATAAGGGTAGGTTACTATTCACCAAAAATTAAGTTAATTCTATTAGACTCTAATTATCATCTTGATCACAACCATGTATGTTAGATTTTTAAAATTCAAATCACAGAGCTGAAAAATATAAGTTTTATGGCTAGCTTATGGATATCTCCTATAAGTAACTTTTTTTGTTCCATAGATGCTCAGTGATTCATGAAATATAGGCTATAACTAGAATGTATTTAAGAGAAACATACCATAAAATGTTTGGGGTGCTAAAATGTTGGTTTAGTTAGTAACAATCTATACAAACATTACAACTATTCTTCATATGGGTTCGAATCAATTCATTGTTTTCATTTTTAATTATTGTACGACCAATTTTATTAGGAACTACCTACACTGGATTGACCCATTTCCTGTCAAAGATGGGGTGAATGATTACAATATCCAATAATTTTGTTACCTCACTTCCAAAAAAATCAATGAGGTTTGGGTTCAGTCAACATTGTGACTGCCTCACTGGTTTAGACTCACCATTTAATAATATATTATATGTAAAAATTGATGGGATAATACCAAGAATATCAACAAGTGTCCATCCCAATGCTTTTTTATTCTCCCTCAAAAGGTTAAGCAGTCACGATTCATACTCTAGAGGTATTGAACTAGCAATGATGATAAGCAGCTTGTTTCCTTTCTCAAGATACGAATATTTCAAATTTTTATGTAGTGTTTTAAGTTCCAATTCAGGTGGATTTTGTATTTATGGGAGTGAATGTGAAATTGAGAGGTCAATGATCTCATTTAACTGCTCAATGGTAACATCCTCATATGAGGAATAAGCTTTTAAAAGATTAGCAATATCATTGATGGTCATGGGATCCTCAGTGATCAATAAATAATCAATTAACAAACATGCATTACATTTTTATATGCCACTAAAACATTTAATGCATGATTCATTTACTATAATTTTTATCAATGATGAAAACTTATAAAGGGTATTTGGGGAAAAAAATAAGTTTTTTAGGGTAAGGAAGTAAATCAATAAAATTAATTTAAAGTGAGGAATGTTCTTGTGAGGGGTGATTCATGGAATCATGGATGTTGAAGTCGAAAATATCACCACCAAACTCTATAGATAATGTAACAATATGGAAATTAATTATGGGTTTTATAGTTTCCAAGAAATGATTCCCCAATATAATCGGGGTATGTCCATTAATCATACCATCTTCTATTTTAAGTACATAAAAATTAGTAGGAAAAATTAAAATTTTCACCCTAACAAGAACATCCTCTAACACAACAGTGGGGTGTTCGGTACTCCAAATTTTCATCTGAATAAAAATTCCCATGGGATTCAATTCCCCAACTTGTAATAAAGAGAAAATGGAGTGAGGAATCACATTTATATAAGCACCCAAATCAAGAATAACATTGAAAAAGAAATAATCCCCTATGGTGCACATAATCAAGAATATTCTAGGATCATTGTATTTTGTGGGAAGTTATGGCTCTATCAATTATGATATGTTCCTCCCTAAGCTCATATTTTCATTACCTTAAAAACACATTCGGTGTGTACACATATCCTTTAGAAAATTGGCATATCATGGAATTTTCTTCGCAACATCAATCAAGGTGATGTTAACCTTCAATTTTTTGGAAGTTTCCAAAATTTACTTGTCAAGTTCAGGTTCATTTTGTTTCCTTGGTTTGTTTTACCTTTGGGGAAATTTAAGAGAAATGGTTTGTCTTGATGGTTCATCAAATGAAACTCTCTTTCCTTTTGTAGGGCTTCTTTTAGGACAAGGTTTTTCCACATTTGGACCATTTTGAATGGTTGGGATGGTAATTTTATTAGGAGGGGATGCCTCTAATAGAGGGGTTATTTGGATTTTAAGTTGCGTTACACTATGAAGGGTGATAGAACCGACATTTCCTTTATCCCTATGGTTGAATAGTGATTGATAGGATAGTTTACCTGCCCCATGACTTTGAATTTTTCCCACTGAGTTAGAGAGTTGGCCTAATTGGGGTTTTAGGTCTTGTATGGAATCTTGGGTGTTTTTTGGAATTAGATATTATTTACACCCATTTGTTTAATCATTTATTCTTGGATAGGCTCCAGTTTTGTAGGGGTTGTTAGAAAGGCCGTTGTGTTGGTTGAGTATTTTTAGGTGGTGGTGGTGGATGACTACGATTCCCTAGTTTGTTCCATGGTTGTTGAGGTTGGTTTGAATACCCCCTTACCTATAGGATTGGTTGTCTTTCCACCTATGTTTGGATGTATAGTATGATTATTTATTAATGGGTTAGTTATAGGGGTGACCTAGAAATATTTCCTCACAAATCTCAAATGGTTCTCTCAATTTAGGGCATTGTTCATAATAGTGGGTATTAGTAGAACAATTACCACAATGGATGGGAGGAGGAGATTTGGATTTCCCTTGGTAAAGATAAAGTTATTGGAGAATGGTACTTACCTATTTAAACTTTGTGTCCACCTTCTTCTCAAACTCATAACTCTAAACCTCATGGACACCTCGAATGGGTACACTGGACCTTGAGCCAAATTATTGTGTGTTCTGCCCCATATTTTTTATTAGGGTTCTTAAATTAATTGGGGTCATATAAACTAGTGAACCACCTATAGAAGCATCAGTTATGTTATGATCAATAGGAATTAAAACTTTATAAAAATATTGTATTAAAATTTGATCACTTATTTGGTGGTGTAGACATCTTGAACATAACATTTTAAATCATCCTCAATATTGTTGCAGTGTTTACCCTTGTTATTTCCTTATACCATATATTTCTTTATTTATAGTTTCATTTTGAGAGGCAACCAAGTATTTTTCAAGAAAAATTTATTTCATGTGTGGCTAGCCTCTTATTGGGGAATTAACATAATATAACCAATCTTTTGAAGTGAATTATAATGAGAAAGGAAATTACCTAAGATTTAGTTGTTCTTCATCTACATTTTAAAGTTTTAATATTGAACACACTGTGTGAAATTATTTTTAGTGCTAATGTGGGTCTTCTCCAGCGAGTCAATGGAATCTTGGTAATAACTGAATTGAACCAGATTTTCATTTGAAATTTGATGCCTCACCTTATACTTGAATATATGTAGGTTTCATATCAACATCAAGCATGGTTAGTTATTTTAGTGTTCATTTATTTTCATCCATGTTATACATGTTAAGTTCATTTTTGTAGTTTGGCTCCAGAAGAAGAAGGGTTTAGAAAAATCTCAAGGTGCGGTGTGTCCTCCTTCAAAGGATTTTCTTATATGTCTCAGTGTTGCTGACGTAGGACCCACTCCAGATTGGGGTTTTAAGGAGGTAAATATACCTAAGTATAATGTTTCATTCATATAAACTAAACAAGAAATAAAACAGATCACAAAATATATATAAATCTAGAAGATAAAACAAATAAATATTCACAAAATTTACAAATATCTTATAAAAAACACTCACTAAAAACTGAAGTGCTCCCTAGAAATGATGCCAAAATTTGACTGTGTTGTCATGAAATGTCAAATTTATTATATTTTTAAAGGTGATTTATAGTCTAGGGAAGAACCTAGGTCATCTATCAAGGATCATTATAGGTTTAAAGTGTATATTTTTAATATAAAATACTAAAAAAGTGGGTGGTTTTGAAATTTTTTTTAAAAATAAAATGACTCAATTAAACAGTTTAATAGTTGACTTAGAAAGATGGTGTTTTTAGAATTATAAGATATGGAGGCTATTTCAAGTTTACTACACATTTTATATCATTAATTTTTCTTAAAGTTCACATGGTTTAATTGAATCCTTTGGTTGAGGGTTTTCATGATCTTGATTCCCCTCTTGCCTCTTAAAATGATGCATAAAGAACCAACCCTTAACCCAACAATCATGTTTTCATGGTTTGGAACCCAATAATAGAACAAGGGATGCCAAAATAATACTGAAATAATATATATTTGTGAGAGAAAAAATATTCATCTATTGTTCAATCGAAATAACCCAAGATTCCCATTTGAAATATTAATCCAATTGGTATTGAAATGGAAGGTGTTTTACTTGATTATATCAAAATAGTGCATTAAATGGATAATAATGTTAAGATAAATCATAAATGAAATATTTTACACACAAATTACAAAAAACTAGTAGAATAAAAAGTTCCATAACTCCCTCTCAAGTGTGTGTAGCTCCCTTAAAATGACCGTCCACCGTTTAGCTCGCCATCGAAAGGAGGAGGAGGCTCGGGTAGAACTTCACCTTCATCCTTTATCTACCTTTGAAGATATGTTACTACATAAATTCTAGTATTAGTATAAGAATCCTTTGGGTCTCTAAAATTATAGATATTTTCTCCCTAGTTGATCTTCCAAATGAGGTTCCCATGGTGTCCTTTTATATCCAAGATGGGAGGTGGTTTTGGGCACCCATATTTTGAAATACCACTTGGAACATGGTTTTCAGAGACCATAAAATATTATCTCACTTTTAAAAAAACTAAATAGTTATTTTCCCTCCTCTTTAATATCTCTAAAAAAATTTTCAAATCATTTGGAAAACTATAGCCTGAGATATGAACGAAATACAGAACCAAACTTTTGACTTCAAGCATATTCAGTTTCTTGGACAGATCAATTTGGTTGGGCCCCTTGTTAGATGCATTGGGATTGGGTGTCTTAATAAGAGTTGTATAAAATTTAATTTTACATCATAAAAAATATTTTACCCCAATTGGATGCATATATTAGTTGAATTGTAAATTTGAGTCCACAAGTGTGCTTGGGCTCCTACACAGTTTGACCCATTTTACTTGAATTACATCGTAAGATCTCCAAATCACTTCCAAATATAATGAAAATATAAAAAAATTTAAATATCCATTTTTAATAGTGATAAAAATTAAATAATTTAATCAAAAATGAAGTTCAATTTTTTATTACATTTGTAATTTACAATATAAAATCAGTTTAATATAGTGGTGTAAGGGTGAAATAAAATAGTGAATCATAGTGAGATTAGTAGTCGTAACCATGATCGATCTTATAGAACCATATATCACCTATCAACTAGTTTAATAGGTCATAAATCCTTAGAAATGTGTATCTTTTCTTTATCATTACTTTATTTAGGTGATGATAATCAATATATATCCTCAAACTCCCATCTGCATTTTTCATAAACAAAACTAGAGCTGCCTAGGGGGACACACTTGGTATGATAAATCATTTCTCTCAAAGGTCCTCCAACTACACCCTTAGCTCCCAAATCTTTATAAGGGCCATCTGATATTCCATATAAGATATCAGTGTAGTCCCTGGGTGAAAGTCAGTGTTGAATTATATCTCCCACATCAGAAGTAGTCCCAGAACACCCTTGTTCAATATTTCCATAAAATCCTCAACTACTATTGGAATCCAGATGCCTGAAGAGCCTACTACATAGATGGATAAAGTTTATAACTGATGTGTGATGGGATGAAGCTTCATAATCTTGATCCCCACTCTCTCAACCATAAGATATCTCTCACCCATGAATGATAATATCATCCCATATTTATGAAGGAATTTAACTCTCATACGATGACAGTTTATCTAGACATGAAACACATACAACTAGTATATACCCAATATAATGTCATAAGGTTTCATCATTATGACCAAAATATCCCATGATAAACTCTCTCCACTAATCGACAACTCGCACTACTGGCAGCTGTGCGATATAACAGAATCATTCCCAGTAGAAACCTCTAGACATAGCTATTGGTATAAAGTACCAATGGTAAAATCTATAACTTGAATGAGGGATTTGGAGATAAAGGAATGACATGAACCAATGTATACAAGTACTCGATAAATAGTATAAAAGATGCAAAACATACCTCATATCATCTCATGAGTAGCCTGGTCATATCCCTCCATATCCTGTAGCCACCCACAACCTCAAATTCATCTCTCTAAACCAAGAGTGGGCCACTTGATGGTGGTGGTGGTGGAAGTAGCTCATAGCATCACCCTCCACTAGAAACTCCTCCCTTTAGAGATCCACCTTCTCCTCTGTCAGTACAACCTCCTTGAGGGCTACCTTGACCATGCCTGGGTGACCCCTCATCATGATGCTACCTATGCCGTGGAAGCCTATCCACTGTCTTCCTAGCTTCCTTAGTATGTCAGGTTGGGAAATAAAAATCCATGTGACCTCAACCATCACAAGTATAACATCGCTTATCAATGGGCTAACTGGATCCTATGAAAAACCCCTATGCTGCAGATCCACATGATTGATACTGAGAATGGGGTGGTCTCTTGTACCAAGACCCTGATGACTATTTCATGTTAGCCACTGTAAACGACTCAACCTCACGATGACCATTATCATCCCCAAACACCTGACATACCTCTAATAGGAAGCTCCCTATAACCAGATCCCACTATAGAACTCTAGGATAAGTAGGGAGGCACAGGGAAACCGCACTAACACAAATTTCATTGTGAATAACCTTCTAAAAATTCCATGACCATAAGATAACATACCAAACCATATTGAGGGAGTAATGTGTGTGTTTGATGAACCTCATGGCATACTCAACAACATACATGTCACCGTGATTCAACTTGAGAATCTCCTAAATGCACACATAGTGAAAGCTTGAGGGGTATTTTTCACCATGGAATAGTTACTGAAAGTTTAACCATGAGAGAATCATATTATCATAGGTTTGTGTGATCATTCTACACCAACACCTTACTACTACTTGTAGAAGACTAGCTGTAAGTGAAACCATTTGATCTATTGATGTACAAACAAGCTTGAAAACTCAGGACACTGACTTGAACCAATCCTCCACTGCCTGAGGGTCTGGTTCTCCATGGAACCTCAACAGTATCTGATAGATTAATTCACATAGCACGCTAAGAATTCACACATCACCATCCCATCCTATTGGGGATATCGATAGTACAATTGGCAGTTAATCATCCACTCGAACCATTAGTGGAATATCCAAACACTCCTCAATTGGTAGTGGAACCACTCTGTGCCTGCATGGAGGAAAAGTCTCATGAGGGAGTCCTTGAACTGTGGCCTCATCACTCATCGGATCATCATTAAAATCTAGTAGTGATATTCTAGCTGGATATCATCATGGAGGCATCCTGAAAGTTACAATATATAACACAATTATATGATCATGTCTTGGGAGCTGACTCAAGAAGGAAATGAAAGTAAAAATACCCAATCCTATATGATGCATGTACCATAAGTCCCCTACAATAGATGTATCGATATAACGAGTCAAAAAGTAGGTAGTCAGAGTCATGGTGTATAAATACATTAGATAACAAACCAATATTGTATTCCATGGTCTGAGAGATGAACTCGAGACACTCTTACAACATTTTCCTAAGCTCCCATACTAAACCCCATGTAGTTCCAACTCCACACATCAACTTGGGTAATGAACACCTCTGATAACACTCTATCATGACCTAACCCACTAGGGCCTACTTGGCTGGCACTAAGCCGAGTGAGACAAACCAAGACTGCCTCTAATTGGCTAGGGGATAGTGAAAAGTGCCGAGTAGGCAATAATGAACATGGGAGGCCTTAACCTAAGTACCTATATGAAGACACACAAAACTAACTCCCTAAAATAGTGTAGATATATAATAAAAAGGATGAATATATAGAGTGTAACCATACATGAAAAAACCTATAGGAAAACATCAGAGTACAACAGTGTAGTAAACAAGTGTAAAGGGGAAAAATACACACCCAAATAGAAAAAGGATTCCCAACCTGAAAAAAATTGGTAGGAGGGAGACTAAAGAGATCCTAACTCACAATCTTGAAGGTCGACCACCAAACATGGTTAGCTCCAATGACCTCTAAGCTCCACTAAAACCAATCCCACCAAAATTACCATTAATCCTCCTATAATCTGTATAAGACACAACATGTGTGGGAAAATTCTATGCAGGGATGAGTATATACATACCTAGTAAGCACCCCAAAAACCAAAAAGGGAGAAACATAAAGGCACAAAATTCATCTCAACCCTAAAAGTAAGAGGGTAAAGAGAAACCCAAAAAATATTCTCATAAAGAAACCCAAAAAAGAGAGAAAGGGGATCTTCATCTCCACAACCTAACTAAGAATGAAGAGTTATCCAACAACTCCAAGGGTCCCATAATTGAATCCAAAAAAACCATGTTTCCATAAAAGATACAAAGTGGAGGGCCCATTCCTCAACACTATGCACCAAAAATTAGATGCCTCTATGTCCTATCCATGCACCATACATAACCTCACAAGAATCCGTGGGGAGGGCCCACACCTTATCACTACAATCAACAACTGAGGGGGAACAATCTCTATTGGAGGACCCACTCCCTACTAGATCTTGAAGACAAAGGGTTCCATTCTGTAGATAGATTACCTTCACCCAATCTAATAAGGGAGTTTTTTAACCCTACATATCAAGAGTATAGGGGACCCGCACCCTAGTGGGACAAGGGGGTTTCCAACTATGGTAACACTTTGATTATAACACCCAATTACTATCACCAAATACACATTATTGGAATAATAATCCCATTAGAATCACCTCACTTCATATATCTAATTCCAAAATAAAGGCCAATATCCTATTCTATACAGGAAAACATTCAGGATAGGCTAATCATGGGCCCCACTCTGAGCCCTGAAGAAAGAGATACATGAGGGAGATATCTCTAAGGGGAGTACATAGTGTGTACTCATATGTTACATGATGTGTCTCATGAGTTTTAACCCTAGATGTGTCCTATCACAATATTCGACATGTATAAATAGAGTACACACTGTGTACATAATGTCACATGGTGTGTGGAATTTCCTAGAAACTTGGGTGTGTCCTCACCTATACATAACTTGGTTGGACCTATGAATATACACAGTGTGTACATAGACTACATAGATTGTCTTTGATACCCAAGGTATGCTTTTTGAAGGTCCCAGGGCACGTAGTAGAAGCTGTTGGGTTGGAGATTTAAATTTTTTCATTGTTAGAGAAATGTAAATTCATTGTCTCTGGTGATCTGAGTCCCGATAGAGGTACGAGGATCTCATGAAAATTTAATAAGCACAAAATTAAAATAATAAATACATCATTTTAATTGGAAGCACATTTTACTGCTAATCACTACCAGAAAACATTTCTTGAAGGATCTAAGCTCGAACCCCTCTAGATCACCCACACATGCTTCAAGAATCCAAATGGATTCCAATCATCAAAATTTGGGAGCCAGCACGAATCTATGATGATTCCTTTTATGTCAATATGATCACCATGATCTTATCCCTTGAACTTGTGAAGGAGATCAAAGATAAAAAGCTCATATGTGAGCTTTCTCTCTCTTAGATGCATGAAGAAGAGAGAGGATCGCTCAATCCATTGGAATGAATTCTTCTTGAAAAATAGCTTCTTTTATTCAAATATAGTGGGAGATAACATACCTAGAAAGGTCTCCCTTTCCCATGTATATTCAATACCCATTAAAAAATCTATAAAATACACGTTATGATGAACTAATTGTATCATAATGTCATTTATATTTTTATCATATAGTTGTAATATATATTAAATATATTATGTGATAAAACCGATCCATTAAATTGAGTCATAATTCTTAAAACATTTAACAAACCTTGAATATTAAAATAATATTCATTCATATAATATTTATCCATGTATTTACTTAAATATGTGGTTATAATTTTAATAAATAAATTCACCATGATTATTCTATACTCAAATAATAATGAATTTATTGATTTTCCAGTGATTATTAATACTTGGAAAACACTTGGACCCTGTTGTGGGTCCCACCATGTCCCATACACCTATTCGCCAGAATATGAAGACTCTTGAATACACTATTGTGTGTGACCCTTTAGGACCTTATATAGGTATAAGTTAATACCATAAAAAAACATGGAGTAGAGTCTAGTAAACTATCAAGACCCCTAAAGAGATAAGAAATAATCATAGAAACAATAACCATACTAAGCTTACGTGAGTCATGCTCGGTGTGAGAAACAAGAGGTATAAGTAAACCTGACGATTGTGCCACGAAATATGCAGTCATAAGAAATGATGTGGGGATCACGTATGTATGACTGCCTAAGTAGATGAAGACCATGACTTACTTTATGAAAGAAGCCCAGGACCAGGGTTCATAAAGGTATTTGTACTTTATAGAGATTTGGAGTTTTAACCTGGGGCTTACTCCTAAGGAGGATTCCCAAATTAAAGGGGACTTATAACTTGGGTCTTACTCCTGATATGAAGGCCCAAATTAAAAAGTTACTTATGATTGGGGCTTATTCCTAATAAGGAGGCCCAAATAAAAAGAAATTAAGATTGGGGCTTGATCCTAAGGAGGATGCCCAATGTTTAAAGGAAATTATGACAAGGGATTACTCCTAAGAAGGAGGCCCAGGTTAAAGGAACTTATGATTGGGGATTACTCCTGATAAGGAGACCCAAGTTAAGGGGACTTGGGGATTACTCATGAGGAGGATGCCCTAATTAAAATATCTTCTCATCTTAAAGGATGAGGTTATATGGAGGAAGCCTCTAACCGTAGTGACATAATGCTTGTAAGTCACAAGGTTTTGGGAGAGGTTCTCATAGAATTCCTTTCAGATAAGGAAGCCAACAAAGGAACCATGCCATAAATGCTTTTGAAAAGGGGTTTGAGGGATAATATCTTGAAGAAGAGAGGTGAATGGGAGAGAGGCACACAAATGAAGTTGCCACGCAAGTGTGGGTCACATAAGTCATTTGGAACGCAAGTCTTGGTCGTTCAAGTATACTTACGCAACATGGGTTCACCTGGGCGATGAATAATCTGTAGGGTAATACTTGGGCAAGATTTAACTCAAGCCTTTAGTATTATCCAAAGATGTTTCCAAAAGGGCGGCACACAAGTTTCATCGAAAGGGTAAGGTCGTGCGCAAGTGTTTCCTTTTTTAATGAGGTCTGGATAGTTAGGCATGCAAGTGTTGATGAATTCTAAACACTTAGGACTTATTCTACCCCTTCAAGTATTCCATTCTAGGTAGAAAGTTGCCTTAGAAGCTTTCGAAAGAGTTGAGTTGAAGACTTGGGCGACCAGAGCTCAATTTTGACTTTTGGAAAATCTGTCCTTGAAATGGGGGCCCACAGGGTCTATTTATATGCCACCATGCACCTTGGGAAAAAAAAATAAATAGGGAGCACAAGTAATCTACATGACCCATAGGTGGCGTGAAAATGACTTGCGCGGTGCGCAAGTAACTTGCACGACTTACTCCAAATGGGTTCGAAGTTCATGTATTTGTCAATTTTTTTGATTTTCTTCAAAGGGTGACCCTCTTTGTGCTTAAGGTATTCCCCTTTTTCCATTCATTGGACTCTGTGACGAAATAGGAGCGTCAACAAAAGTCCCCCCTCAGAGTTGGATCTGAAAAGGAAAACGGATCCGAATTTGAGGTAAAGCCGGAGAAATCAAGGGTCTGTGGCGCGCAAGTTCAGAGCGTAGATGCTGGGGCACGCAGGTATGGCACAAAGGTGGTCTGGATCGCCTATATATACAGGCTCACTCCCATGAAAACTCATTAGGCTTTTATAAACTTGATCTCTCATAGTACAAAGTGCTTCTGTCTTCGGAGAATCACCCTTCTAGATTGTGTCGCACTTCTGGAGAAGGTATTTGACTTGCGTGCCATGACTAGGGTGGCAAAACTTGCGCGACCGGTTTGACTTGCGTGCCAATTTGGGACTTGCACTCCTTAATTACTTTTCCATTTTTTTGATTTCCTTCATCAAAATTTCACAAAAAAAACTTACTTACAAGATGATTGTTTGATCTTTGTGTAGATTCAATGGATCCCAGAAGAATTGGATCAGCTGATGAGTTGGCCAACTAGAGAATAGATGACATAATGAACATCTTCGGCCATGACTATTATGTTATTTTCGATATCACTCTTTCGGATTTGGATAATTACTTGAAGAAATATCATGTCAATTTCCCACAGAGTATCTACTTGCCCTTGTATGGACATGGTCATCTGCAAGGAGTCAACATTCCAGAGGAAAATAATTATATCCCTCATTCCTGGTTTCATACCTACACCAACTTATCTTTGGAAAATGTATCAGTTGCAGGATCATTTGTCAATGTTGGGACAATTGAGAAGGCATACATAATGCATCATAGCCCATGTGCTCCAGATCTGAATCCCCACATGCCTGAGCTGAAGCCACATTTCTATCCCTCTATTTTCCAAAATTCTCAGATGGACCAATCTAAGGGATGGAAGAAGATTTGGGATTTATGTCCTGAAGGAGGTATGAAGCTAACTTGGATGTGGGCATATTAGGTGCAACAAACATGTGCAGATTTTGTCGATGATCTGAAGGGAGCTACAATATATGAAGCTGTCTGGGCTGGGAAGACGTATGTCTACAGGAATGACAATTTCATACCGGAGTTAATCAGCCGTTGGAGCCCGGAAATGAATTCTTTCCATCTGACTCATGGAGAAGTAGGCATCAGTTTGTGGGACGTCTACAAGATTTCAGGGGATCCAATTTTGGGAGATATGTATGATGAATTTATCCCCCCAAGGTGACCTGGAATGATTCAGAGAAGATTCCAGATTTGGCTCGATAGTTAATGAAAATTTTCTACAAGCTTAAGAATAACACCACCACAAAAACCCACTCTATAAAAGATATCCATATAGAGGAGTGAATGCACATATTTTTTATTAAGAAGAGAGATAAGGGACCTTCCTTCACTCGTCCTACTAGTTTCCCTAAATCAGAAAAGAGGGGTGCTCCGGGCACATTTTGACCAACTCTGAAAGAAGGAGAGTTTGATAAGTGGGGGTATGAAGTGAAGTAGAAAATTCCAGAAAAGACCTGTATGGAAGGATTTTTGGCCTTGTGGCTCAGTGTTTACCTTTTACCAGTTCAGGATTCGAAAGGAGGTGTGAGGTCGGGGACCTTTGTCATTGCAGCCAAGATGGCTGAAAGGAAGATGGTTGGGTTAGCCACCCCAGTTTTGGCAAAGATTCATAGGATCTTACTTCATGTTTATATGGGTAAGTCTCCTCTAATAATAGTGGGACCATTCTAAGTTTTATGAGGATAGATCACCACCCATTTCAGGAAATATGCTGTACATAGTGGGGTACATGTTCCTGGAAGTTCTTTCCAGCCATCTGTTCAGGCCTTTTCTAGAATTTCTACCTTATCCCTAAATGCTTATGATATCATAATAAGGATGAGCATGTTCAAGGAGTTTCAATTATTTCATTATGTAAATATGCCAATAGGGCGATTTTTTGATGATGGAATAGCCAACCTGGATGTAAGGGCATATGTGCTGTCATGTAGAGATGGTACATTGGACACGAGGATTGACAGAGAGATTATATGCGAGGCCTATGCTCCATACAGATTTGCACATCAATTCAAATGTCTGCAGCAAATTACCATATCCCCTCCAATTCATGTCAGGTTAGAGAAACATCTGGTGGTTACTCATCAACTATGGTTGCTGACATCTATGGAGAAGATTGGGGCGGTATTTGATCTACCATCTATTGAAGAAGCAAGTTGATTGACTATATGGTATGCCGAGAGATGGGTAACATCATACCTTGAAGGGGTTCTGAATCAACTGGTCTCTCGGGTGGGGATAAAGAAGAGAACCATTAGGAAAGATGCTTTTCATTTGGAAGGTGACTCTTCCTCACTCGGAGCTAATTCACCGGATTCCTCACCCGGAGCCGATTCACCAAATTCCCAGGATGGGGATGATGAGGCTCGAAATGCGTCAAAGAGGCCTCATTCCATATATAATCTGCCTGCCAGAGTCAAGATACCTACTTCATCTACTCCTGGTGAGTTACATCATTGAGGCAATTTAGTCGCCATTATTTTAAAGAGCAACAAGTTTCATTTTCTTATCCTTTATCTGTGATTGCAGGAGCTGGGAAGAAGTTGAAGTCCCAGATTTTAGGACCCTCCTCATGGACTTCTGGTGCACATTCTAAATATTTATGACCAAAGTCTGTCTGGACATGGCAGAGTTTATATTGTGATGCTGAAACTGCCTGGATGGACTTATGTGAAGGGATGCATATCCCTGGAGTGGGGAATCTTCAGGCTTCCTCTGATATCCACTTTGAGGACAACCCCAATGAAGTGAGGCCTTACACCAAAGAGCTAGAAATGCTCATATATTCCATTGATGAGTTAGTTCCTGTCACCAAGTAGGTGAAGGAAATGATGGACCGTGGTACCAATGAGGGGATTAGTCCTTCATTAGATGAATAGTGGCATGATTACATGGCTCCTGAAGATGTAAGTTTCCTTTATCATATTTCTATTTTCTTTGAAATTTGAATTTAGTAAAAGCTTTGTTGTTCAAGGAAATAATCTTCTTCAACCTGCATCTTGTAAAGGAAAGAACCACTGATATCCCTTCACCGTGGTATAGCCCTAGTGGCACTGCTCTTGGAGACACTAAATCTCCTCGTGAGCCAGGCGAAGTATCTCCAGGACAACAAGTCATGGATGAGGAGTTATAAAGGGAGTTATTGTCTACGATACTTGTTTTTGGATATTATGATTCCATTCCACCTAAAAAGGTCAAGAAGAAAAGGAATCAAAGAAAGAAGACTACAACCAAACGCTTTATTAGTAGTGGTAAGTCTTTCTAATAGTCATGAATCTTAACTTATGAAAAAGTGCTCAAACTTCTTGGGATTTCAGAGGATTATTCAGTTTACCCTTTAAGGGAAAGGACTAACCATCCTCAGAGTACAACAGAGGGTGCTGTAGAATGACTGCAAGTTCCTACTGAAACAACTGTTTCTGAAGAAATACTGAGAGCATATGAGCCAATGTCTGTTCCCAACACTGCTCCTGTTTCTGATGCTAGGATAGAAAAGACTTCTGGTAAATTAACAATACTTCATAGAACCTCAAATGAGACAACAAACTACTTCCATTATATGATGTTTTAGGTTCAACACATGCACCAAAACATTTGGCAACCATCAAATATGACCCCACAACTAACTTTGAAGAAGCTATCCGGGGTCAGATATTTCTAGATGAAAGTCACAAAGAAGACATGCCGAGTGCTCCCACTGGTGAGACTAACCTGGGATCTAGGAAATCATTGGATAAAATGATGAATCTTGGCATGTCCTTTGAAGAAATTTTAGAACATGTTAAATTACCACATGATTTAGAAGATTTTGGAGATCTAGTTATAGAATCAACTGGATGTGAGTTTCATCATTTGTCCTGTTAATCTTCTCATGATTACACTTCTAACCATGTTTGGTTAAAAAATGTATAGTTCCATATAAAGAAACTGTTGAACCAACAACAATTTAAAGGGGGTTTATACATTGATGTCAACCCTATTATTGCAGAAACACTGTCTTAGGTGGAACTTAGCACGACAAACCCTCCTAAAACCCATCCTGAGAATCTTGTTGAAGCTAAGAAAGATGGGGAGGAGTCTTCACAAGTTTCTGATCTACTGTTAGGTAAAATATGATGATATTTTTGGCTTACTTAACCTGCAAGACAATCAATCAAATTTTACTATCCTTTGAAACTAACCATACTTTCAATTGACCAAACATGGCTGTCAACTTCAATGGATAGATCTGGAGGTTAATCCTTAGCCTCAGCCCAAACAGTAGCAGAAGGTGAAGAAACCAGGGTAAGGGAAGGAGCAGAACATGGAACTTTCTTAAGTGAATTAATCCCATACTATGTTCCTCCCTATGATAGCGATGCCGAATCAGACCCAGAGGTGCAAAAGGCACTCCAATTATCACGTCATAAGGCATAAAAACATAAATGGAAGATAATATATGAGGTGTATCTTGAAGATATGCCTTCAAAAATTCCAAGACTTTCATCCCTGTTCATCATGCTGGGACTTGGCGGTTTTGGATATCAAGAAATCCATGTCTTAGTGAAACAAGTCATTCGAAGGAGGGAGCAAGAGAAAAGGTGTCATCAAGATCTGATCTGAGTTAGATTGCTGACCAATATTAGTGAATTTAAGGATTCAATGTCCCGAGCTGAGGCTGATCATGCTGTAAAGCTGAAGGAGTTGAAGCAAAAGATCAATCAGAAGATTTTCCAGAAGTTGTGCCTTCAACAAGAGCTAGATGCTGTTACTGGGGAGCTTGACCATCTTCATAATTTTTTGGAAGAAGTCTAAGTGGATGGTATAAAATCCATCACAAATGCCAAATAAGAACTTCATTGAGTTGAAGAGAGTGAAGCTGGTCGAGTAAATGAACTTCAAGTGGCTGCTGATAAAGCTCAGGATGCTGTGAAACATATGAGAACTCATGTTGAAAGTCTTTTGTAATTTCTGAAAAACATAGAAGAGACTCCAGTCTGTGGATGTTCTTCTAATCTTGTTCATCAATGAAAAAAAGTTCATTTTCAATCATATGTACCTTAATTTTCTTGATAATTGCTGTTATTTTTACCTAATACAATAATCCTAGTAAACACAGTTTGATTTTTACTAGGGTTATATAAAAAACCCCACAAACTTTTCATCTTTTAATTTCTCAATATTTCCTAAATCATAAAAAATGTACATTTAGCGAGCTGGGACTTGACTTTTGTTCAGAGTACCTTTTATAGGTTCCCAATTTAATGAGTACCATGTCTTTTGTTATTGACAGTTTAAAGTCATGCATGTTGGAATATAAAAAGGATAATATTTAAGGTCGAATAGCTTTGACCGAATGGATGATATTGACTCAATTCTTGATAATTTGTTTGGAAACATATTACCATATTCAATTATGGAGGGGAAAAAATGTAAACTGTGACTTGAGAAATTTTGAATATGAGGAATGACATGGGAAAAGAGATAAAATGCATTAGAGGAAGTCTTTTCTAAGAATGAAGTTACCACTACTTGAAAAACCCGTTATGGGGGCTAAATTATGCAGGGCCAATTAGGGCATAAGTTGCATAGTCAACTAGTAGTATCTTTTGGCTGACAGATCTGTTATGTAAACAACTTATGCAAGGCCCCCTAAGGGCACATGCTGCATAGTCGGGCAAAATAACTCTCAAAAATTTGAATTTCTATTTCTAAAGGCCGAAGAAAGTTTTATGGAGATTCAAAATTTCCAAATAATAGAGTCAGCTTTATAGAGAAAGTTACTTGAATATGGAGAGGATATTTCCAATCAGAATTGTCAAAGAATTGGAGGAATGTGACTTCTACGAAGGTTTGAACCAAACATAGGAAAAACGGTATATGTGGTTTTACATCATATGACTAAAATTGGAGATAGAAACATTATACGATATATGGTCAAGTGGTCCAAGGTTATTTCATATTTATCTGAACATATGGAGAAGGAGGAAAATTTAAACCATGAACTTGAATACTTTCAGATCATGAAAAAGAGTATGGAACAAATATGTTAAGGATGGTAGTTTTTTTTGCAGATCCCTAAATATTGCTGTTAAGATCAATAGGGACAAAAGAGGCTTCTCCTAAGAATGAAGTTACCATTACTTGACAAACCCATTATAGAGGTTGAATTATGAAGGGCCAACTAGGGAATATGCTGCATAGTCAAATAGTAACATCTTTTGGATGATAGGTCTGTTATGTAGACAACTTATGCAAGGTCACCTAAGGGCACATGCTACATAGTCAAGAAAAAGAACTCTCAGGTATCAGAAATTTTGCGACCAAAAGTCAAGAAAAGGATTATGGAGACCATGAATATTATTTGTATAATGTTGTTGCTGGGTACTGAATTGAGATTCAGGATGTCACTACATATCTCATTAGGATGAGAATCAAACCACATGTAGTTCTTGAAATAAAGTTTAATGTCTTGCAGGACGAGAGCATGGAAAATCTTAGTTTAGGGTCGTAGAGCTCGAACCATAGTGAGGGAGACACAATGTGAATTTGTTATAAACCTGATGTGAATAAAGACTAGGGTGTTCTATATCATACCATGTGCTCCCAGGGGGGATTTCCAGTCAAGAGACTGAAAGTGGAGTTTGGGGTTAGGGCCAAAGGCTCGGGGCTGGACTCGAGGAATACTCGAGCGTTCCTACGTATCCCATGAGGATGGGAATCAAGATGCACGTAGTTCTTGAAATAACCTTTGTACAGATTTGGTTCATACATATGATGGGTAAAGAGGACTTTATTTCAATTATGGATGGACCCAAGATTAAATAATTGAATGTCACTACATATCTCATAAAGATGAGAATCAATCCATACATAGTTCTTGAAATATGACATGGTTAGAGACCATGTCAATGATGATTCCTCTCGAGTGAGGGTATCAGGGATTGTTGCAGTTTATTTTTCATACATGAAAAAAGTGAAAATAGTTTAAGGTCATATGCATGGACCGGTGCTATGCAGTTTAATGTATTGCAGCAAGGAAAATGGGGGACTATATATTTTAACATTATATAGCTAGGATGATGGGACATACATATTTTAACTTCATGTAGGATGAAAGTGAAACGATATGAATAAGATGGTTGACGGGGGCTTCATGGATCAACATAGTATGGGATGGAGGTAAATAGATGTGAAGAAAGTGGTTTCAGGCTTGAACCTTAGAAGGTTGCCTACGTACCCGGCCTAGGAGGCAAGGATCAAAGTCTGCGTAGTTCAATTGAGAGGGATTCAGCGATCGGGGTGTACTTGAGGACAATGAACCAAAGATGATGTTGGGAATTAAGCATGGTTAGTGTCCTAGAGAAGATTGCATGGTCGAAGCTTACTCTAAGCTCACGTGAGTTGTTCTTGGTGTGAGAAAAAAGAGGCAGCAACAGACTTGATGATCGTGTCGCAAAAGATGCGGCCACGGAGGATGGTGTGGGGCTTATGCATGGTTAGCTGCCCATGGCACGCATGAAAATAGAGTTTAAAAGACAATTGCACATGTGGTGATCACAGTTTAATGTCATGTGTCACAGACATGGGGTGTTTGGTAGTTTAACGTCTTGTATCTTGGACGATGCATAGTTTAACGTCATGTAGGACGAAAGTGAACCGATATGAATAAGACGGTTGACATAGGATTCACAGATCAACATCGTATGGGATGGAGGTGAATCAATGTGAAGAAAGTGGTTTCGGGCTTGAACCTTAGGAGGTTGCCTACATACCCGGCTTGGGAGGCAATGATCAAAGTCCGCGTAGTTCAATTGAGAGGGATTTAGAGATCGGGGTGTACTTGAGGACAATGACCCGAAGATGATGTTGGGACTTAAGCGTGGTTAGCGTCCCAGAGAAGATGTCATGGTCGAAGCTTACTCTAAGCTCACGTGAGTCATGTTCGGTGTGAGAAACAAGAGGCAGCAATAGACCTGGCGATCATGTCGTGAAAGATGCAACCACGAGGGATGGTGTGGGAATTATGCATGGTTAGCTTCCCGGGGAATGCATGGAAACAGAGTTTAAAAGACAATTGTGCATGCGGTGATCACAGTTTAATGTCATGTGTCACATACATGGGGTTCTTGGAAGTTTAACGTCCTGCCACTCAGATGATGCACATTTTAATGTTATGTTGGACGATAGAGGGGACACAGTTTAACGTCATGTTGGACGATAGAGGGGGCTATGAAGTTTAATGTATTGCAACAAGGAAAAAAGGTGTATTTGTGTTACAAAAAATACTTCTTCAAGAATCTTGCATTGGTTGGAGTTGTAATGAGTTATCCATCCATTGAGATTAAAGAATAAGCTCCATTAGAGTAGACCTTATGTATTGAGTAAGGTTCTTCCCACTTTGGCTCAAGCTTGGAGGCTTCTTTCCCGATATCATTGGGGTTATGAGGACCAATACCAATTATCCTTGAATGAATGAATGAAGACAAACTTTTTTTATTGAAATCTAGTGCTATTAAATTCTGACAGACTTCTAAATGGTGCAGTGTGCACAATCTTTTTTCATCTAGTCGTTCCAATTCATCCAATCGCTTTTGATATTGCTCATCTGTAGATAACTAATCATAAATGGAAACTCTAAGCGAAGGTAATTGGACTTAAATAGGCAAGACTACTTCCGTTCCATATACTAATGAATATGGAGTTGATCATGTAGCAGTGCGGGTGGTAGTCCGATAAGCCCATAAAGCATGAAAAAGTTTATCAGGCCTTGAATTCTTATCTTTATCCACCATCTTTTGAAGTATGTTTTAAAGAGTCTTATTGAAAGCCTCTACTTGACCATTGGCCGCTGCATGATATTGAGATGAATGGTTGGATCTGATATTGTATTATTGATACAATTATCTTACATCAGATGGACAAAATTTGGTACCATTATCCATCAATATGGTATGAGGAACACCAAATCTGGTAATATTGCTGGACTTGAAAAAGCTAACAATGCTTTTAGAACTGACTTCTTTGAGAGGTATTGCCTCTTCCCATTTGGAAAAGAAGTCAGTAACAGTAAGAATATACTTAAACTGCTTAGATGTAGCCGGAGAATAAGGTCCTACTACATCCATTACCCATGTAGAAAACGACCAGGAGTATTTAGCCGTATGAAACAACTCCGAGGGTTGATGAATGAATTTGGCACATACTTGGAAATAATGACACTTCTTAGTGAAATCAACACAATCTTGCATCATTGAAGGCCAGGAGTATCCAAGCCTTTGAATTTGACCAAAAAGTTTATGTCCAGACTGGTTGCCACCACAAACTCCCGCATGTAATTCATTCATGACAGCCATTGTCTCTTCTCCATCAATACATTTGAATATAATTCCATAAAAACCTCACTTGTAGAGAATTATTTGGTGATTTGAGCTATCATAAAGAGTAAAATTGACCACATGTCACCGGAATTGTTCTTTCCCAGCTCTATCAGGTGGGAGTGTTCCATTTTGAAGGTATTCCTTGATAGGTGTCATCCATCCTGTAGTATGACCATATGGTTTAGAAATTGAGATGATTTCATTGATTTTCTCTGTTCTTATTTGAACAAAAGGTGAAACTATATGACAGTGGGCAATACTGATGATTGTTTCATCCCTATTTGGATCTGCCAGAGATGTGGCTACATTAGCCAGTGCATCAGCTTGGGAATTTTGTGATCGCGGGACATAAGAAAATGTCGATTCCGAAGGAAATTCTGCCATTAACTCTCTGATGTAATCACACAAAGGTATTAACTTTTCCTTTCTGATGGTATAATCCCCATTGATTTGTTTGATTACCAAATCTAAATCACGTTTTACCTTCAAGTGATTCACCTGTGCCTGAAGCGCCAATTCCAAGCCAGCGATGGGAGCTTGATATTCTTCTTCATTGTTTGTACTGACTTCCAACAATAAGAAGAAATAGGGTAGCACTACCTTTTATAGGAAAATAAGCACGATTACTAACCCAACTTTTTTGAATTTAGGATCTTCCATTTTCTTCCTTGTTGGACTTCTAGAGGCACCATCAAAGTACATTTCCCATGTTTGAGGATAATATTGAATAGAGAATACTTCCTCATCAGGAAGTTCAATATTTAAAGATGTATCTTCTACAGATGGGTGTTCAGAAAGGAAATAAGCCAAAGCATGGCCCTTTATTTCCTTTTGAGACACATACTGGATGTCAAACTACTGCAAAATAACTGCCCACCTTGCCAGACATCCTTTAAGCATTGGACGACTAAGGATAAATTTGAGCGGGTTATTGTGAGATACCAATTGGACCTCAAGATGTTTCAGGTAGTGTCTCAATTTCTGAACAGCAAATATTAATGCTAGGAAGCACTTTTCAATACTTTAATATCAAGTTTCTTCCTCAAGAATAGTACAACTGAGGTAGTAAAGGCTGTTTTCATTCCCAACATCATTCTTTTGGGCAAGGAAGGCACCCAATGATCACTCTAAAGCTGTCACATAGAGAATAAGTGGTCTTCCTTCAACAGGTGGCATTAATACTGATGGATTCAAGAGATATTTCTTAAGGGTATCAAATGCTTCTTAACATTATTCAGTCCACTGGTAGGTGACTCCCTTCTTCATTAATCTGGTGAAGGGTAAACACTTGCCTGCCAAATTGGCAATGAAATGCCGAAAATAGGACAAGTGTCCTTGAAGTCCTCTTAATTATTTCAAATTTCTAGGAGGTGACATATCAAGGATTGATTTTTTCTTCTCAGGATCAACTTCGATACCACGATGGCGTACAAAAAAGCCGAGAAATTTTTCTGAGGTTACCTCGAAAGCACATTTCAAGGGGTTTATCTTCAAATTATGTTGTCGAAGTTTTTTAAATATGATTTTATATCGGCCAAGTGATCAGAACGTTTTTTGGATTTAACCACCAAATCATCCACATAAAATTCAACAAATTTCCCTAAAAAGGGTTTGAAGATATGGTGCATGGCATGTTGATACATGACACTTGCATTCTTCAGGACAAAGGGCATTACCTGATAGCAAAACAAACCTTGAGGATCTCTGAAGGCTGTAGAATCCTCATCTTCTAGGGCCATTCGTATTTGATTATACCCATAGTAACTATCCATTAAGGAAAGATCTTCATAGCTAGCTGTTGCATCAATTAAGAGTTCTGTGATCAGAACTGGAAAATCATCCTTGGGACAATGCTGATTAAGATATCTGAAGTCAATGAAAACTCTAATTTGTACATTCTTCTTTTTCATAGGGACAATATTAGCTAGCCATTTGGGATATTGAACTTCTCTGATGAAGTTATCCTTGATAAGCTTATCAACTTTAGCTTCAATTTTGGAGGAATAAGTTGGGTGTGTTCTTCTTGCTGCTTGCTTGACTCCTTGATGTTCTTCTGGAAAACACAAATGATGAGTGGAAAAATTGGGATCAAGACCTGGAAGTTCTATATAATTACAAGAAAATACATATCGATTTTGCTTTCAAAATGAAGTATACATTTCTTGCTCTTCAAGAGTCATGGCTGCACTAATTAAAGTGGGGCGTGAATCTTCTTTTGTACCCAGATTTATTTATCTGAGTTCATCCACAGTGGTAGAGATACCCTCTTCAAATGATGGAGGAGAATCCCTGAGATCTTTCTCTTCTTCTTCAATATGTGTTACTTTTGTTTCTACTTGCATATAGTAGATGACGAAGCAAAATTTCCATAGTCAGGGGAGAAGTTAAAATTTGAACATCTTGAAGAAGAGGCCGCCATTTCTGACCTTATTGATGATGAAGGGTCTTCCTAGGGTGATAGAGAGGAGATGATGGATTGAGAATCAACATCATTGTTTTCCTCTGGTATTGCTATAACTTCTTCTGGACTGGTTGATGAAGTATAGAATTGCTGGATTTCAGTGGATGAAATGAAGAAATCTCCATTTAAGCTTCCATCACTGCTTGGTGAATCAACAATTTCTCCCATGCTGTCTGGCTTGATTGTTATAATTGACATTATGGAAGTTTCCATAAGAGTGTTTGGATTTAGGTCTATCCTGTCAATTTGAATGATAGGCTACACATAATCTGTACTCACATGTATGAATGGGTTTACTAGAATCATTTCCAAACCATTTGGAGCATTAATTTTGGTGACCTTCTTTACCGTGGATTTTTTCTTTCCCTCCATGTGATAAAATTCTGCCTCAATGTATTGAGATTCACACGTTTTGAATGGGGCCTTGTCACCATACAATGTCCCAATTTGACCATTGAAACAATATTTGAGACATTGATGGTATGATGAAGGTACGACCACATGTTGATGTAGCCAAGGTCTTCCAAGAAAAATGTTGAAGGCAATGTCCTGACGAACAACCATGAAATCTGAATTAGACAGAAGGTCTCCAAACTGAATTCTAAGTTTTATCTCACCCAGAGGTTCTTGTTCATTCTTATCATATGCTTGCAACATCAAAGTAGAAGGAGATAAATCAGATTCGGTGAGGACCAATCGATGAAGTGTATGAATAATAATGAGGTTGACTCCTGAGCCATTATCAATGAAAGCTCATCGGATGTCTATGTCATTGACTTTTCCATATAGATATAGAGGTTTGATATGTCCATGTACAACATCATCTTCATCTTCATCTGTAAAAGATATCACTTTATGGCATTCTGCAGAATCATTCTCTATATGGTAGACCTCAGTTGTAGCAATTTCAGTTTCGAATTCTTGAGGACTTGACAAAGCCTCAATAAGCGCCTCCCAAAGATCTTTTGATAGATTCAAGGCATCCAGAATTGATAACTTGACTAGTACTTGGAAAAAATGTTTCAAGTCATCATACTTTTGGTCCAAAGGTCTGCATTTCCCATCATGAAAATGTGGTTTTGTAGGTGTCTTGTAAGTTGATTCTTTGGCAGTTGATGCATTCCGTATCGGGCAGGAATTGGAAACACTCCTGGATTTGGAAGAATAGGCTGACTAGGTCTATCTATTTACTGAGAGGAAGATGGTGTAACCTCTAACCGGTCCTCCAAAATAACTGTTTCATGACCAAATCTGCCATGTGTGGAAGAACTTTCTTGTTCCCGTTGAGCCTTCTGAAGAGCTTTACCATGAGTTTCTGCCGCATATACAGTTCTAGAAGGGGTAGGATTGAAATAGTGGCTTCTGAAATATCCACATCTTCCCCTGTATCCTAAAACTATATCTCTTCCTCTAATTCCTCTATTAGATACATGGAACTTAGGATCATCATGATCGAAACTGTCATTTGCATAGGGATATGTTAAATGAATCATGTTAATGAAATTAAAGATCAATTATTCATCTGATGAAGATTCTACCTGATGAATCAGTTCAGGCTGTGCCATTTGGTGGGGCGGTGCCCATGATTTTGAAGCAAATGGCATAAAATATGCTAGATTCAAAGACAACTTAGGCTTCAAAACGAGTTCATCTTCTTCTGACTGCTCTTCTTTCTTCAAATTACACCGCTTCTTTGAGGATTTTCCTTCTGATGAAGGGGGTTTTGTTGTGGCAGAAATAGAAGAAGACACACTTGGTTGATTCAATTGTGTTCATAAAATGGCATGAGTTCTATTGATCATTTTCCTAACCATCCAATCATCATATTTCTGCGCATTTTTACTTTTGACTTCATGCCACTCACCTTCTTCCTCTAGATCAGTAGCAGTAACACATGCTACCTGGGATGAAGAACCTTTCAACTTTACTTTTCCAGAGTCCACCATCTTTTACAGGAGGTCTTTCAAGACAAAAAACTCCTGAATGGGATGCCACAACATCTGATGAAATGGGAAATAGTTGGGGAGGTCTTCATCTCCTTCCTTGTTCGACCTTTTGGGCCTTGGCAACTGAACCCGATTATTATCCAGAGCCGAGATGAAGTAACCAGGAACTTGTTCATTCTAGAAAGAATAAACTTTGTTCTTTAAATCCTAAAACTTTTTATGCCTTTGATCTCTTTGATCATCTTGATGAGACGACCATTGTTATTGACATTTAGGAGGTGGAGCCCTTCGATATGATGAATGTTTTTAAGTGGAAGCAGGTACACGTGCTTGTTTAAGTGTAATTGTAGCAGCTTCTACCTTTCCTATTCTCCTTCCTGAAACTGATGGAATTACACAAGTTTTAGCCCTAGTCTATATAAGAGAGTCATCTATCTGCTGAGCGATTGAAGTAAGGTCTCAAAACCCTCCTGTGTATTTCACAGGGATCAATGGTGTGCGTAATTCATCACGCAGATTTGCCACATAGATTGGAAAAAAAATTTCTTGAGGGAGTGCTAAACTTAAGGAATATGTTAATCCCTTCCAGTGAGAAATGAAATCCAAAACTATTTCATTTTCCCATTGCTTACAATTGGTGAGATAAAAACTTCCAGCTTTGGTAATGTTGAGATAAATTGAAGAAGGAATTTTTTACGGAGATCTTCCCACCCAATAATTGACCGAGATTGCAAACTTGTATACCAGACAAAAGCAAGTCCTTGTAATGACTGCACAAAACACCTGAGCTTAACTGCTTCTTGTTGTTGAGGAGTTCCCATCATAGGATCACAACGAGAAACAAAATGTGTTAAGTGTTGTTATGAATCTCTTGAACTATTAAAAATTGGGAATATGGTACTCGCAAAATTTGATGGGGAGGAATTGTATCCACCCATTAAGGGTAATCTCTCTTCTCCAGTTGAACTGGTGCATGTCGTTCCTCCATAGCTTCCAACCGAGATGCTAATGACTCAATGGTAGTCATTAATGTTTGGGAAACATCTGGTTGAGCTGGATTCTGTTCAGGTGAAATAACTAGAGTTTGGATGGGTGTGGCGACCGGTACTATCACTGATGGTAGTATTTCCAGTTACTATCACATATGACCCATAGGATTGGACCTGTGAGGCTGTACTTGTAAAGGGGGATATTCTTGATCCATCCCAATAACTGCAAAAAATTCCCTTGATTGATTAACTCCAGCATGCTTAGGCAGAAGACTACCTTGAAGTAGTTCTGTATTTAACCTCCTTAACTCCTTCATTTATTCTTATTTCTATGTGAAACTTTCCTCTAATGAGAGTTATTGGACTTTTTCAGAGGTAGGGTGGAATGTAACCTTAATTTTTCCTTTCCCCTTGTTGGATGCCTTTCGAAGAGGGGGGAGTTGGTTATTTGAAGGAATACCTAGATTTTGGGTAAGCCTTTGATTTCGGGTACGCACACCTTCTCATTTGTTTCGGTGTATACAAACTCTTGAACATGAACTTATTCATCTGATTCCTCTGAGTGAGCCTCATGTTCTGGGGGATTAGTGACAACGACATTGATGACATTTATCGATGCATAACACATTCCATCCCTTCTGTCAGCGTTTCTGCGATACTGTCTTCTTCCATGTCCTTTATGAGACATTGCCTTTTGTTTGGTTGATCCCTTAGTAACTTCTTGATGAACCATAATTTGAAGGCAATTTCCTGATAATTCAGCTATGCGTTCCTCTTGTGGCTTTTTCCCTAATCGAGATAAGACTAACTTTTTCTAAGGAAGAGATTGAGAATTTGAAAAATTCCCCAATCCGGTGGACTAAGGCTGTTCCTGTTTTTCATGCTCAACTCTCCAAATCCTGTCTGTTGATCCTGAGGGTTGGATTAAAAGAGTCCTCAGCCTGGAAATATGAGGTGTCTCTTGAGCTACTACATCTGAAACTTTCTTAAAAGCTCTTCTAATTTTGTGGATTTTAGTCCGGAAATTGGCCGAATGCATCATCCGACATCCACTCAAATCACCTGGCTCAGATGACCGTTGGATTATTTTTGACACCTCTTTCACTTGATGATGCACATGATCTAAATGAGAATCCTGTTCGTTATTCTCATTTTCTTGATGCATGGGTAATTTAACAACTTATTCTTTATATTTCTGACTTTGGGAAGAACTAGTTGAGGCCTATTCTTGAGCAAGCCTTTGATTACACACAAAACCAGTTAGATGTGGCCAGCCATGGGCAATAACACTGCATGAGACCACTTTTGGCAGGCTTTGTTGACTGGTGAGCACAGTGAAATGCAATGCTCCATGAACACCCCATCCTCTGATATGAATACCAGATGGGGAATTGGTAATTAACTGGAGAAACCTTTTTAATGCGCCAAGGCATGTATGCTGAAGGGTTCTATGCTTCTTTTAAACCTTTGGATGTTGGTAAACTGAGAGAGATGCCAAGTCAATTTGGTGTTTCAACCCTTCTATTAACTTAACATGATTTTTATATTCATCATAAGGTAATATTTTATCTTTTAAGTGACAAAGAGTTTTCCACATGTTGAGACAAATATCGTGAATACAATCTTCTGTCAACGTCTCTGGAATATCATACTGAGAGTCAACCAAAGGCCAAAACATGACTGGTATTTCACCTTTCTCCAATTGTTTTCTCATATTCAGCACTTCCTCTTTGTCATTTGATGAAGATTCTTCTACCTGATTGGACCAAAGCTGGTGCTTCTTTGTTGTTTCATCAGATTCAACAAGATTGGTAGAGAATTAATTTTTCAAATTAGAAGATGAATGACCCAGGGGTGGTTCAGAGAATGAACTACACCCCAGGATATGTTCTGATTGAGAAATTATTTTACCTGCTAGCAGTAAGGCATCAAACATGACTGTCTTCGCATTTTCAAGTGCCTCAAGATAAGAGGGATTTTTCTTCACTGCATTGTCCATTGAAGAATTTTCCAAGAAATGCGAATTACTACTGTGGAGAGGACTTTTGCAGTTAAATTCATCATCATGTGGAGGACTACCAGGTGGGTTACAACAAAAGATGAAACCTTTTTCTCATTGGTATTCTGGCCACATAGAGGGTTATCGTGGCTCTCATATAAAGATGACGCTTCGAGATTGACCGAATTGTCATGAATCAAGCCTTCACAAGGAAGTGTCTGATGAATACCTTCAGAATTATTGTTTTTATTTCCGGAATTTGGAAATGAGAGAGTATAATCTTGAGTTGCAATAGATAATTGTCTGAGGGCTTTAAGAACTCCAGCATTGAGCAAGCCCTTATTGCAGATTGGATCTTGATTTTTTAATTATGCTGGATGAATCTTTTTCTTAGACGACTTCTTACTCACTTTGGAAACCACTTGTTGACAAAAGTGGTTATTATGAGTAGGTGTATGTGCCTGCTCAGGAGAAATGGTCAGGTTAGGCTGACTATCTCCATTTAAATCGGGTGTATGTGTCTGACTTGATTGTTCGTATGACATGGGGGAGTATGACCCACAACCCTCCTGGACTGAAATAGAGGTGTGTATCTGCTCTGGGGTGATATGTTGATGAGTCACTCCACTGATAGGAATAGATTTATGTTTCTTTCCCTATGATGTCACTGAAGTTGTTATAATATTCTGACAGGTATTCAGAATATCAGCAGGGATTTACTTCTGATCTTTCACCATTTTCAGAATGTGCTTGGTGACTTCAGCTACCGAAATAGGAATATAAGTCAATTCCATGTTTGGAGTAGGTGTGTGTTCCTGCTCCTGTCCTCCTTTTCCTGTCAGTGAATTCTGACAGTACTCATGTGTGGGGGCAGAGAGTTGTGTCTGCCTCCTGTTTTTCATTGGAGATTTACAATTGACATCTCCGGGTGCTACCAAACAAGACTGTTGGTTAGCTTGATGAATTGCAGGTGTATGTGTCTGCTGATTGTTCTCCACCGAATATGATTGATGAACTTCCTTCAATATTGGAAGATGAGACAGCTGGCAGAATTGATGAGTGTAAGCAAGTGTATGTGCCTGTTTACAGGTGGTCACCACATTTGGTTGGCAGGCTTCTTTGGATGCAGTCAGACGAGCCTTCTGACTGACTGATGATTTATAAATAGGTGTATGTGCCTACCTATAGTACTCCACCAGAATTTCCTGGCAGGATTGGTGTGTTACTGCCAGACGAGTCTGATGGGTAGTGAAATTATAATGGACATGTGTATATGCCCGCCCGTTGTTTTCCATAAAGTTGGGTTGATGGACTTCTCTGGAGGGGGAAGAGGTAAGAACCTGCTCCCTGTTGGACAAATTTTTCCTTTGACGGGTTGTCTTGCATGCTCGGGTCTGAGGAACCTAAGCCGGACACCTGGAAGCGATACCCCATCATGTTGAGGGTGCACTACCGCACGAGTCTGGCGGTGATTGTTGGTGGGAGTCCTCAGGAAGGACTCATGTATTCTTGAACTGAGGCCTTGGGTGACCTCTTGATTCACCTCCCTCTAATATGGGAGGGATTGGTTGTTGCGTTCCGGGGATAAAGACCCAAAACGGTTGGAGATGGTGGTTGGAACCACCTGCTTCTTGACCACTGGTCGTCGTTGTCCGGACAACTAGGGTGAGTTGTTAACTTGGAGGACTTGTCGAGCGGCCTCCAGAGTCGGGATGGTACCGTGTTGATGGTATTCCATTACTAATGCATTTGAGAACCAGCATTGAAGACACTGAGTTGGTGATGTTGTCCTCAGAGCGGATGAAGATCCACCAGGAGTAGCGGCCGAGGCATTCACAGGTGTGAACCTTAAAGAATCCATTTTGTGTTGCAGAGAGATCTTGAAAAAGAGTGCCTGTTTGATACAGTAGACATAATCAAGATAAGTCTGTCTAGACTACATATTTTGGATGAGCACATATGTTATTGATTACTTTGTTTTCCCTCATATTGAGTTTAATAGGGGCCTAAAAAATAATTGAAACATCATTTAACTTGGTTAAGGATTCACGTCGGGTCACCATTTTTTGTTTCCTTTGGAAATGAGGATGAACTTATTTGTTTAAGGTTCAAACTTTCCAATCAGTTTCTAACGGGTTTATTTGTAGAACCAGAAACACCCAATGATTCTATATCCATTTGGACATACTTTCCAAATGTAGGTGCTCATTAGTTGTGGACCGATGAGGCATAAGAATTTTCATTGGTCGATAGGATGGGAGGCCAGGCTCATCACACTTTTTTGGGGGGAATTATTGCCTACTTTGGGACTCTCTTATAGATTTAAGTTATGTTCATGAATCCTTATTAATTAACCAAGCATGAAAATGAGTTTTCCTTTAGATTTGGAAATCGATGATTGATATATATGGGATTTAGAGAATCTTTTATATGTACTTGAGGTTCTTCATCGATGGAGAATCATCCATATGTATTAGATATTCTTAGTCAATGGTATCATTCAATACATTATATTGAAATCTATTGGTCATTATGATGACCATACTGGTTTTAAAGCCACTCAGTGGGGCACTTGAAGTTTATTGTCCTTCAGAAAGACATGGATTATTTCAGAGTTGGGATCGTACCCGCAGATGGGATACCTACGTATCCTCGTTAAAAAAGGAATCAGAACCCACATAGTTCGATAAGAAAGATATAGTTTAACATCATATGGGGCGGAAAATAATTAATTAATGATGGGATTGAACCTTAGAAAGGCTTCCTATGTACTATACTTTTAAGGTAGAGATCAAAGTTTACGTAGTTTGGGTGAAGAAATATGGGGATTATGCATGGTTAACGGCCCAAAAAGAGATGTCGTGATTACTTTTACACTCTAAGCTCATGTGAGTCATGCTCGGTGTGAGAAACAAGAGGTATCAGTAAACCTGACGATTGTGCCATGAAAGATGCAGTCACAAGAAATGATGTGGGGCTTACGTATGTATGACTGCCTAAGTAAATGAAGACCATGACTTACTTCAGGAAAGAATCCCATGAGAAAGGTCCATAAAGGTATTTGTACTTTATGGAGATTTGAAGTTTTAACCCGGGGCTTACTCCTAAGGAGGATGCCCAAATTAGAGGGGACTTATAACTTGGGGCTTACTCCTAAGAAAAAGGCCCAAATTAAAAAGGGACTTATGATTGGGGCTTATTCCTGAGAAGGAGGCCCAAATCAAAAGAAATTAAGATTGGGGCTTGCTCCTAAGGAGGATGCCCAATGTTTAAATGAAATTATGACTGGGGATTACTCCTGAGAAGGAGGCCCAGGTTAAAGGAACTTATGACTGGGGCTTACTCCTAAGAAGGAGGCCCAGGTTAAGGGGAATTGGGGACTACTCTTGAGGAGGATGCCCTAATTAAAAGATCTTCTCATCTAAAGGATGAGGTTATATGGAGGAAACCTCTAACTGTAGTGACATAAAGATTGTAAGTCACTAGGTTTTGGGAGAGGTTCTCATAGAATTCCTTTTAGATAAGGAAGCCAACAAAGAAACCATGCCATAAATGGCTTTGAAAAGGGGTTTGAGGAATAATATCTTGAAGAGGAGAGGTGAATGGGAGAGAGGCACACAAATGAAGTTGATGCGCAAGTGTGGGTTGCGTAAGTCATTTGGCATGCAAGTCTTGTCCACACAAGTATACTTGCGCGACATGAGTTCACCTGGGTGACGAAGAATTTGTAGGGTACTACTTGGGCGAGACTTAACTCAAGCCTTTAGTATTATCCTAATATGTTTCCAAAAGGGCGGCACACAAGTTTTATTGAAAGGGTAAGGCGACACAAAAGTGATTCCATTTTTAATGAGGTATGGATACTTAGGCACGCAAGTGTTGATGAATTCTAAACACTTAGGCCTTATTCTACCCCTTCAAGTCTTTCATTATAGGTATAAATTTACCTTAGAATATTTTGGAAGAGTTGAGTTGAAGACTTGGGTGACCGGAGCTCGATTTTGACTTTTGGAAAATCCATCCTCAAAATGGGGGCCCACAGGGGATATTTATAGGCCACCATGCACCTTGGGAGAAAAAATAAATAGGGTGCGCAAGTAAGCTGTGTAACCCATAGGCGATGCGCAAATGACTTGCGCGACACGCAAGTAACTTGCGTGACTTACTCCAAATGGGTTCGTAATTCATTCCTTTGTCAATTATTTTTTGATTTTCTTCAAAGGGTGACCCTCTTTGTGCTTAAGGTATTCCCCTTTTCCATTCGTTGGACTCTATAACGAAAAAGGAGCGTCAACAATCACATATCCCATGGAAATAAACTACATGATTCATATTCTATCCTATAATTCCTCAAACTATTTAGAGTATCCTACCTTGTGTGGTTGATCTCTCTTACATGAGATCCATATCGATGTAAGATCTTCACTAACATGTGGATTCCTATCCATGATTCCATGGTGAAATAAAATACCCCCACATGCGTAAGATCCATATCTATATAGAATCCTTTAACACATAGTTATTTATCTACAAACCAAAGATAAAAATGATCATATTATCCAAACATCTCTATCTAAAAAGTCTCTATGGATATAACTGTATTTTCCTCTACAAATTTCTTGGTTCATTTAAGCTATAAACTAAACAAGGCCCCAATATTAGAATAACTATGTGTGTCTTGATTCATAGTTCCCCAGGATATGTAGTGATGCCTAAATCTTGTATCTTAGGCCCAACCAAAAAACTAAATATACTTCAACTCCCTTCTCATCTTAGTGTTGATGTCCACTTCATTCATGTTAGGTCTTTCCCCTGACCTCTTACACTAGGACTTAATAAGAACTAAGTGTGCCATAATACCTATTATTTCAGAATACATAGTGATTTTTGGGCTATATATTTCAAAACCAACCATAAATTATCACCCATGTCCATTTTCATTTCATCATATTTAAATGTCCTAATTATTTTTAATTTGGACAGGAATATTTCAACCACCTCTTGGATATTTCCTTATGTATATCACACTTCATGTATTAAGTGTTTGAATTACCATAAAAATTTCATGGCTATCAATAATGAGTGTATTAGAATCCAAAGGAAACCTCTATTTGGTAATGATAATTGGTGCCACCATATTTGATCCCACCAACCATAGGAATCTTTGTCTTGGAGAGAAGGTTCTCTAATATCCATATACCTCTAACAACATTTCTGAAAAACATGGCATTCAAATTCTAGTTAATAGTCATCCTTAACATAATTATCCTACCTAATTTTATAGATTCAAACCCTTAATATAATGATTTAAATCTTTATCATTACCCATTCAAAGGTGTTAGGATGATCTTAGATCTCGAGTCCCATGTGATTTTTCATATCACACTGCCTTTTGTTACCCCGAGCACTTCAACCTTAAACTGTACTTACCCATTTCCAAGAGAGCCTCAATATAATTGGAGTCCCTGATTTGCACCATATTTTTCCTCAACCATGCTATGTATAATATCTCACTCTTCTTGTTAATGATGTATGACCTTAAACCCCCAAAACATATAGTCAAATCTATACGACCTTAAATCACAACAACACCCAGTCAAAGTTGTTTGACCTTAAACCCCAATAACATTAGAAAAAAGATCCATGACCTTAATCCCCAACAATATATAGTCAAAGACATTCAAAATTAAAATCTATCCCCTGATGGTCTAAATTACATGATCTATAAACTAAATATAATACAAGAGAATATAAAACTTATCAATTCTAAAACCTGTAAAGGGCATCTTGAGTATAAGTCAAAGTTTCCACTCACTATGTCATATTTTATATATGAACTAGGAAAAATCTAGAGTGAAAACAAAAGAATAGGAATAAAGATTATGGTGACCACCATATAGACTTAAAAAATCCATTCCATTCTTACTAGAATCACTAATATAGAAAAAGTAATATAAATTTCATGTTATAAACCTTTTCCCTAAATATGTGTTCAATACATAATGGAATAACATTTAGGGTGCTTGAATCCTTCTTGAGTACCTTCCTTCCATAAAATTACTTAATTAATAAAGTGTTTGGATCCTTAAAAACCTTTCATGAATATAGGTAACAAGAGTATCTATCTCTAAGGGACATCTTTGTTTGGTAATGATCATTGATGCTTCCATATTATGTCCTATTGTCCAAAGGCATATTTTTCTTGAGGAAAAGGTCATATAATCTTTGTATGCCCAAACAACATCGAAACATAACCCATCATTAAAATGTGGTTAATGGTCATCCCTTTCATACATATTCCATATCATTATACCTTGATTAAAATTTCTTTAGTTATGATTTACCCAACTCATAATCCAACCATTCAAGTGGATTTGAATACCCTTGATGTTACACATTCATGCATCATACTCATTTTTGAAGTAAGAATATGACATTAAATTATTGAAACTTCCTTGGTCCTCATCACGTGACCCTAAACCACATGAAACAATAGTCCAAGCACTATGAACTTAAATTGCATACACCTATTCATGGGATCATCTAAAATAGAATTGGGCTCTCATTTACATTAGGTTTTGTCTTTCCATTACTAGATAAATTATATTAACTTTTTTTTTCTAATCATCATGACCTTAAACCAAATGCACCATTCCTTGAAGCTTTCTATATTTGTGACATTAGGATCTTCAATCACATTGGGTATTATTCCCTCATGTTTTTATATATATTGTCTCACATTTTGGTTAAATCCATCCGACCTTAAACACTAGCTACATTGGTCTGTCTTGAAAGACCTTAAACTACCTAAGGGAAGAGGTACAACACTATCCAGGTTGAAAAACCGCAAAGGGAGTCATGGAAAAAAGTCAAGTTGCTACTCATTTGACATAAAAATTTCATGATATATGTATAATTGAGCACTTAAAAAGAAAAATACAAAAATATTTTTAAGTTGAAAACCTATAAAGGGTAGCCAGATCAAAATCCAAGTTCCTTCCTGCTAAGTCTCCTCAATATAAGGCTTAGGAAAAATTTAGGGAAATACAAAAAATGATGAAAAAGATACAAGGTTTGTGAGGTCAACTATATGATCCTAGTAAAAGTCAATCCATTCTCACTAGGTCCCTTGACCTAGGAAAAAATTATATCACTCCATCATTCCTAGAATATGGGTTCAGATATTAGAGTTGTCCCATTATAAAAATTCCTATTTGTGATTTTCATATTTATGAGTCACCAATCTCTTATATCTGAATGGAAAAACTATAATGTAAAATTATTGTTCATTTTCCTATAAAAATTTATAAGTTCATTCCTTGTAGGAAACCATTTTTAATATTTGAATAGACTAAATCTAGTTTACAATGATGGTACATATGCCTATACTCGTCTATGAGAACACTCCCAAGAGGGAACACTCATTAGATCAAGATGTTGGAAGTCATGATTAACATTTATTCATTCAAATTCAATATCTAGATGAATTCAATTATGTTTTTATAATCTCAAAGAGTTTCATTAATTATTATGAATTAATGATCAATATGGAACAAGAATCAGGCAATCGGTAATGATATGATTTTTATTCATTAATCAAAATAGGAGAGGAGCATCCACATTCTGAAGTATCTATCATATATAAAAAAAGACATATTGAATTATAATGTTATTAAAATATTCACTCAATTGAATCTTGAATATGGATCAGTATTTTCTCCAAGTTATTCACAATTTGGTGTAGCTCAGCCAACATGGAAACTTCTACTTCTTCATGAAATTTTAATGTGTTCAACCTTAAAAAAATATCCATAATATCATTTTAAACATCATCAACTAGATATTATTTCTCATATTCCACCTTATCAGTGGTAGATAGTTCTTGGATGAGTCTTTCCAACACCTGGTGTAATCGGTCAAACTCTTGGTGGAGCTGTTCTACTCGAGCCCTCCTCTTTATGACCTAATATTTCCACTCTGATGCTACTGTTTCATGTTTCAAACCTTATTCAAGAGTCATAGTTTTGATATAGAAGAGTTTTTCCATGGATTTTATAGTGTAGAGTCATGATTGAGGACCTTTCATTTTATCCCTAGCAACAATCATCTCCTTCACCCTGGAATCGACTATGTGGTAATCATATCTACCAAATCCCAGTATAATAAACACATGGTGAAGGAGATGTTATTGTCCTCCAAGCTCAATGAGAGGAGTCCATGAATAAAACCAAAGATCCTATTCCACACTCACTGCAACATTTTTTACTAGAGGTGATCCTTTAGATCCAGATCAATGATGTTAATTGGGACCGACACATAATCTAGAACCAGATCACTCAAAGAGGGCCTAGTTTTGACACATCTAGGGTACAATAACACTAGATCAACTTGCATCCCCATGAAATTCAATAACTGTGAAATTGAAGTAGTGTCACTTTAAGGCTATGTGTTTCATGGTAGGGTTTCTAGAATTTATACCTAAATCATATTAGTCAATAAGGAGGAGAAGGATTTAAAAGTTAAGAGGTGTGAGCATTCACCTTTATTTACTAGAACATTAGTCCCCTAGACTATTGTCACCCCATCAATAGGTAAAATATGTGGGTATTATTTTGTAAATTTCAAAAATGGACTTCACAATACTATATCCATTTTCAAGGGAATCACATCCTCTAACATAGAAATAATCCCATAGGGAATCTCTGACCTAGACCTCCCTGAATTATCACCATTGAATGATGTGAATACATATCAACATAGATTAACATAGTTACAAAATAAAATTATAAATCCTACTTTCATTGAAATTATTTAATAGATGTTCTTATTATGTCAAGATCAGAGGTAGAATAACTAGTTGGTTCTAGGATCTTCATTAGGTCTTCCACTAGCCTTAGATGTTTAGGGATATTGGGAAAGATATTTGGCTCAAAGGTCAGTTCTGATTCCTCTTGGACTTCAAGTGATACTTCCACTCTTATGGTAGTACCTTATGGAAGAATAAGGGTTATTTGTTCTTGTATATTCACTTCCCTTGAATATAGACCCCCCATGACATCACACACTAGCCTTGGGTCTGTAGGGTTAGTGGATGATGCAATCAAGTCCAAATTTTTATTCTACCTTCCTTAGACTTTCCACACCACCAATTCCATGGATCCCCCTTATGAAAGTGTAGGTGTTATACACTATTGGGTAGTTGAAACCCTTGGGTTAGTGGAACTTGGAAAAACATCTAAACAAACCAATACAACAATATTAAGTCATGTGAATAACATAAAATATGAGTGATAAAGTATAGTATTTACTTGATAGTCCCAAGTGAAGGCATATCATCAATGATCTCACCAGTTTCCACTTGTTGGTTTCTCCTATAGATGGAATCATGGGTGGAATCACCAATGGTATAACTTAAAGTACCTTTAGAGGATTAGAGATCACTACCTTCATGTTTCCATTAAGTAATGGGACCATTCATCCTTGAATCTCTCATCAGTGTGAGAACCTTTGCTAATTTCCATCCCTCCAGTAGAATATTCAAGGGATGAAATAGGCGACCCATTATCTTCATCCTCTTATAAGAGTTAGATAAGAAGGTGAAAAAAGAAAAAAAAAGAAAAAAAAGTGAAACAACTATAAAGGAGAATTTATCTTACTTCTCCAAAGGAGGTGTTGTGACTAGAACCTCCTTCTTTGGTTGAGTCAGCTCGAGACTTGAGCATATTAGATAATCAATTCATGTGAAGGACTATGCCCTTGAGAAAATAGATCATATTATTGAGTTCTTTGAGGTGGTATTCCACTTCCCCATGTTTATTTTCCCAAGAAATTACCTTATTTATAGAAAAATGCTCAAACCTTGTTAAGGATATTTCTTCTGCTTGGAGAAAACGCCAAACCTCTTAAAAAAATAATTTGTGCCTCCAAGCATCCCATTACCTCTAATACTCTTGTAATACAACTTCAATAGGGATAGATAGTTGGGTGGGTGCCTCAGTCATGGATGGAGAAGTGTCTGGTTTCCCTATTTGCCTTAAAATATAGGAAATTAGGGGATTCCTTGGGGAAAACCTCTTAAAATGTATTTATACCTCCACCTTTTCCCCATGTTCCTCATCAATTTTGGTCACAGGTGGTCCCTTGGGTTGAGGCACTTGATCAACCAGTTTCTAACTAGGGTATGCTCAAATCCATACCTTGAAATATGTATTCACAAGTTCAATGGAATCCTCAGTTGGTGGGAGAATGGACATAATCCCCATCTCCTCTCATGAAACCATCAACCATAACTAACATGTGACCATGAGATACTATTTGGTTTTCACTTTGTGTAGAGGAATATAAAATTTATTCTGAACATAATGGAATTGTTATCTGAATATACATGGAGAATACCCCTCATAGATCAACTCATAGTCAATCCTGACATCCAATGTAACTTACCTATAATATATTATATATTATTTATCCACATGGATAATGATTTCATTATCCATAATTATGATCATTGGTACTGAATACTATGCAAAGATGATTTTTCTATGTTGGTTTTACATGAATTTTATGTTTCATCCATTCAAAAGGAGGGTCTTGACTCATCCTAAGAATTTAAGGTAAGTTTAGAATTGAGAATATAGAATGGGTTGGTCATAAATTAATTTATATCCCCCTATATGGGATTCAATCCAACCCCATAGTACTTAGAATAGTATAATGATTCTGAATAGGGCCTTTACCTTATGGATATTTTTGAAGAGGTGGTATAACATTTCCAAAACCGGTACCGCTGGGTTAATCTATCTTCAAATTGATAGATGATACTCCATAATAAATATCCTAAATCTGACCCTAGTATGTCACTCATACACTAGAAGGATATATATTTTGAGGAACATCATAAGGAATTACCCTATGAGAACTAGTTGATCTATTCCAGGGTTGACCTCCCAAACCCATGTGGCATAACTTCATTCTTCCAGTATCTACCAATATGCATCAGGAATCCCATGAGTCCTATGAGTTGGATAGGTCCTTGGTATTCTCACTTTCTTATCCTAACCATTTTATATGATAAAAACCTCATCCTAGGTGCTGGAAGGAATATCAATCTTTAGAAAGAGCCCATCCCCCATGATGTTCCATTCCATTACAAGAAACTCCCATGTAATTAGAGGAGTTCTTTACACATTTTTCTAAATAGATAGGGAAGGGAAGAATTCATTATACATATCCCCCCTTGAAAAAGTATCTATAGATCATATGAACATCCCATTGTTTTATTCCAACCTCTCTATGATCTAGATGAAATGCATTATTATTTAGGATCCATCTATTGATCATATCTAGAATGATGTGTTTACTATGGTAAAAAAAGGACCATGAAAACCAAACCGCCTCATATAACCCAACAATATTCAACTCTTTCTCCAATTTAGAACAACTTTGTCTCACCTAGAAAGTCCATCCCCAATCCATTCTAAAGGTCCCCCTAGGTGAAGATCCTAACTGGATACCAAACCCAGTTTATGATTCATTATGAATTTCTTCAAGATAGACCCATAACTATAAACACATGGTTGGAACACACTATACTTATTTTAGGGTCAATGTATTTGTTGCAACCCCAATGAATAATTCCAGATTAATTAAAAAAAGTGGTTTATTAAAGATGAAGAATAAGGTAGGTGTGACCATGACATTGATTATGGTTGTGGCAAATAAGGAGATTCCCAACATGAGTAAGTTTAAATGGGACACACCATGGTGGTACCTGTGGTGGAATTCCAAAGCATCTATGCAATTCATCAAAGTGAAGACATTTTATAAAATAAATTTAGTGGTTTTAGTGTTCATAGAAGAACTGGTGGTTCAATACATCTAGAAAAAGGATGACCATGTCATGTAACATGCTGTGGTGAGTAAAACACAAGAAAAGTTTTTGTACCATGCTATGTTTGAAAGGTTGTGCTACATTGAAGACCTGAAGTTTCCAACACAAACAAGGGATATGGAACACACCATGGTGATGGATGTATTATTTTGAGAGTCTACTTATAAGAAATATGAAGGATCTTTATGATCATGGTGGTGGTTATGTTGATGTTTTTTTCTCAGAATATGAAAGTGGCCATTCGTATTCCTAAAAAGAAGGAAAAATAGACAACATTCCATGTAGCTGGGTGTGTTAAAGGGTGTTTTATCCTATAGCTACATATAAAATTCCATGATATATGAAGGAAAGCTATGTCGGTGGGTGTGCTGGCTGATGATTCATCCAATATATAGGATTTGACTCAGGCGATGCATGAACTGTTCTTAATTAGTTTAGTAATCATGGGCTTTAAATTTAGTCAATGATGCACCTGCAGGACATTGTTAGTTCCAAAAATATTATAAAATTTATAAATTTATTAAAAAACTCAAACTAACTAAAAATACTAACCAAAAAAGTGTAGTAATTGGATATTTTGATAGCGAACCCATTGATAAAATTGATAATGACTTAGAAAAATTATAAAAGTTATTGATGTTATAACTAAGGATATTCTTTTCTAGAAATGGATTTTGGTTTGTGTTTATAATCAATCAACTCTTGGTTGGTGAGGGAGTTTGTAAGACAAGTAATCTTATGGTACAAGATGACTACAGTGTTTAAGGTGGTGTTATTTCCTAGTGTTTTCCAAATTTTTGGTCTCAAATTATGGAGGAAGGATCAAGCATCCAAAAAGGTAGTTTTTTGGAATTGAATCTTCATAAATATTGTAAAGTCATGGGTTTCATGAAGCTTGGGTTTTGAAAAGTTTGAGATTCACAATGATGAGGAGCATCACGAATGGAAAGATGGGTTGACAGTAATATCCATGACTATGAGAAGTAGAGCCTTGCGAAATGAGTGAGGAGGTTGATAGTAATATCCACGAATATGAGAATCTTCATGATCAGGTTGAATTTAATTGGATCTTCATGAGTGAAGGAGCTTGGAAAAAGGGTTTTTTGAGTTTCATGGAAAATTCATTAGAGGTGTGGGAGCATCATGAAAGGCCAATCCAATAAATGTGAGGCTACCATCACTTCATTTTCCATGAAAATAATTTGAGAAGGTATGAATTTCTCGAATTTAATTAAGGTTGGGAGATTAAAAAATTTGGTTTTCTATGCGATATTGAGAATCGCTAAAAGACTAGTTAAGTATTGACTGATGCCAATGCTTTTGAGTAATGAGAGTTTCATGATGATGAGATATTCCATGATGAATCAGTGAGATTTATGAAGGAAGTTGGTTCTGTGAAGGAAATTTTCTTCACGATGGTAGTGATCTTCATAAAGGAACTTCATGAATGGAATTTTTGAACATCTGGTTTAAGAAAATAATGATTTCAAGTGCATCAACTCAGGACTATGATGCAAGAAGAGTCTCATGCTAGTCAGCGAAAAAGAATTTAATGACAATCTACTAAAGATACCTTCAATTTGTTAAACTGAGTGAAACTTCACCCAAATTAGTGAGCTAGGGGGAGTCAATGGAAGTTTCTTGAGGGAGATAGTGTGCTATACTTAAAATATTGTAAAGGAAGTGTGTTTGGCACAAAGTGACTATGTTTGAACTTTTATATTCCACGATTAGTGAATATTAGTGGATTTAGGTATGACCGACACACTATCAACACATTCTCATTGGACTATCCCTTAGTAGTGAACCAAGCAAAACTATTGTATTGTATCTCTGCATGTGAATATTTAAATTACTACACATTACCATCAGACAGTTTTAATAGGTTCCTACCAATATGGGAAAAATATTCATCACTTTTGAAGAAAAATTTGACATCTTGATTCACTCTTCCCCTATTATGGTGTTCTAGGGTACTACAATTGGAAACAAAGAAAAAAATAAGATTAAAGTTGTGATAAACAACAATATTAGAAATAATACCAAGTTTAGTAATTTTAGGTACGTTTTTTAGTAGTTTGACCGTTTAGATTAATTTTTCATGTTGTTTCCAAATTGAATCTAGGAGGATACTTGGTTTTGGTACCCTTTATCTAACCTAATAACCCCCTCATTCATATGGTCAATTACTTGGGGTCATTATTGAATTAGGTGATCCAAAAACATTTTTAAACATAGCCTCTCCTACACACATAGTGGTCATACATGGATTGAAGTGACTAGTAATGTATTTAAAGATTAATTATTAATTAAAATATAAATGATCATGATATAATAAAATGAAGGTATAATATTAAATAATGAAATACATGACCCAAGCATTAATAGAAAATAGAATAAATATCAACCAACACAATCTACCTTAATTATACAACTCAAAACAAGAAAGAATTACCTCATCATGCTAGTTATGAGGAGGTGTAAAAAACTAAAAATAAACTAAAAGAGGAGAGGGAATTAATATGTTTAGCAGTAGCAATGTAGCAGTCTTCTCGACCACTTCAGATCCTCCTCTTATAGATGCCTCATCTCTATTGGTTGAGCCTCTAAATTTAAAGTTAAGGAAAAAACCATAGGTTCAAACTTATCATCTTCAAAATATAATCTTTAAATTCACCAAAATCTACGCTTGAATATTCATGGGAATTTATAATGATACTAGCCTTTTACACATAACATTATATGATTTTAAGTATAATTAAAAATTATATTACAATCCAAGTATTGTAAAGTCTAGTGTCTTGGAAGACTAGGTACAAAAAACTGAAAATATGAAACTAAATGAAACATTTATTTATTTAATCGTCATAAAAAGCTCCTAACTTCTATTATTCTCATACATATTCATAGTTTAACCTGGGGATAACATGAACAAATGGATGAGCTAAAAATCCTAGTAAGGGAATAAACATAAGAATAAATATTTAGCACATGAGTTATAAGGCATGACATAATGATATAAAAAGGTAGGGAATATATGGAATCATAACATATAAACATGGGATAATTTAAACATGGAGTCATAGTAATGTGGCAGCAACATAAAACATGAATTTATAATGAGTCAAGGCTCATTTCACATAGAGGATCACAAGTCAAGGTTAACCACCAAGATCGTTGCACATGGTAGCATGAGTCAAAGCTAACCGCCAAGAATAATGCACAAAATGTCTCATGTGACCCAAATTTAACTAATGAATTGGAGTTCTATTTGGGTTCACCCATCAAAATATGTTCATGAATATGATTTTCACATAATAATCAATCATATATAAACATAATGGTTACCCATTGTAAGAATTGGGTATCATAGTCATGTCATAAAGCATAAAAAATGGAAGTATCATAAAAATTTCCATAAAGGGAATGAATTGATTGTACATGGAAAATAATAGGGTAAAATAGGAATATATCATGAAAAGTGATGTCCCTAGAAGTAATAACATGTAAAAGTGTACTTAAGAAACTTTAGAATTAAAACATTTTAGTGCGGTTAAAGGAAAATACCAAAGGTTATTTAAAAAATAAAAGAGAATAATAATTTATATAAAACTAGAACCGAACCAAGAATGTTTTCATAATAAAAAGACTGTTTTTTTAAAATAATGGTGGATTTAAAACATATTATTTAGTTCACTTGAAATTGGGTATGAATTTGGAAAGTCCCCTTAAAACGGACTTCCTTATCGGGAATAATTGAGGAGGGGATCATTTTAAAAACTGTATATACTTGAAAGATAATGATGACTGGATATTGATACATAAGTTTGGATAATTTAAAAAACATTTATAACATTTACATAAAATAACATATAACTTGATTTGGATAAAAATAAATATAGATCAACCCAAAGGAATAATGGAGGTTTGGGTAGAATCCCTTACCTTAAATGTGACAGTGTCCTTATCTTGATGTTAATGTCCTGGATAACCAAATTAAATTCATTAATTAGTATATAAATAACCTATTAATCATTTAATTTATTTATTATAACCTTATTAAGTTCATTCATGACCTTTTTGATGGGTTAAGAGGTTCAATTTCATTGTTTGGTAGCGTTTTTTCCTTGATTTTCGTGATTGGTTTACTTATAAACATGTAAGGATAAAAATGTAAGATGGGAATGGTTGTTGAGAATTTAGGTTGTATGTTATTAGTGAAAATCCATAAGATTACATGGTAATAAAATTCATTTAGTTAATTTGAGTGAATATGAATCATTATATAAAACTTTAATGATAACCGTTTTGGTTAATTGGCGGTTTTTTGGTCACAACAAACTAATTTTGATTTATAAATCAATATCATGTGTACAAAAGATTAAAAAAACTTACATTAGAAATAATACATAAATTATAGTCTGGTTCAACCATTAAAATGGTTTCATGAACAGAATTGAAGACAATAATAGAAATTGAAAACCCATTGTCCTTGAATGTGATAAATTAACACATCTCAGATGATGTTTTCATTTCTAGTATAAAAAGAGGGGAAATGAGAGATGATGATGAATTATTCCATTATCATAAAAAATTCTATTACATGTAAGGTTATGGATTTATCATAACATTTGGATGAAATGAGGTGAAGAAAGAAAAATAGAAGAATGGAACTTGAAAGAAAATAAAAGAAATGAAAAATGAATTTACCTCTTGAATATATCTTTCTTGAGAACCTTTTTAAGGGAGAGAATTTGGTATTTTGAAGATACCAAAGGATTATAGAGGTGGGATAGGGGATTAGGGAGAGATTTTAGTATAATTTGTGTAACATCCCAGGTAATTAAAGAATAAATAATTTTCATATTTATTAATATTTGAGAATTAAATATGAATTTTAATTAAAAGGGGTTGCTATGTTCGATAGCGTACCCGATACACAACGATGAGTTTCTTTGAAACTTACGTAGCACACTAGTAATATAATAATATTATTTTAAATGTTAGTTAACAAGTAGCCGTTGTACTGGCGGGAATGAATAGAAATAACTAAAATATGAATAGATATGTTTTTAGATGTTTTTACATTTACCCAATAAAAGATAAAGGCTTAAAATACGGAAAGAGTTCAATTTTAGGCATTTATACTATAATTTTCACTAAAGGTTCACTTATCACCTTTTAATGGTGAACCATCATTAAATATAGTTTTGATCACTCTTATACATTCTTTTGGACCAAATAAAACTCTTATTAAGAATCGGGACATCAAATTTTACTTTGTGTAATTTTTTGGAACCTTTCTGTTAAAGTTCATTTTTTTTATGAATAGTGTAAAATGTTGTATTTTAATTCAAAACCTCTTTTAAATCTAAATTATTTATATGATTAGATTATCTTTTTAATTCGTCTTAATGTGTAATATGAATATATTTTTACCAATTTATCCAATGGTGGTCATTGGAATCAATTTCACTTTGAAATTGGACTCAAACTGGTGTCAATCTTTTGATACTTATTGTTTTGTAAAAACACGCTATTTGCTCTGGCAGCGGGAATTAATTATTAAATTAATTAATGTGACTTATATGATTTGAATTTTGTAAAATAGACTTCATTTTTGAATTCGGAATATCAAATATAGCTTAGGGTGAATTTTTGGTAATTTTCTGAAAAACTTCAATTTTTGATGAATAGTGAAACCACTAAGTGGTAATCAAGCAAACTGATTTTTCAGTTAAATGAAAGTTTACCACTAATGTGTATTGAATTTTGAAAATCCGACATACATGGTTGTAATTAAGAAGTAAAATGTGGTTCAATGAGATTAAAATATTTTTTTGGTGAATAGTAACTTATTAAGTTTTTAATCGCGATTAGTGGTAATTAGTGTAGTTTAAGGAATAAATAATGCTTTAATAATATAAAATGACCTAGACACATGTCCCAACCTTATTGGTTGTGTCATGGCCGACCAAGACAAGCCATGGGTCAACTTGGGGACCCCATGGATCCACTTTTGTTGGGAAATGACATAAATTACTTTTTATTTAATCTTAAAGTGAAAATGACACAAACATGATATGTTTTGCGAAAACAATTTTTAAGTGGGGTTATACAAGTCCAAATTTTGATTATAAATAGTCATTGGAAAGCTAAAAAGATTTCCTACATCATATTATTTGTTTTATAATTTTTAGACATTAAATAAATTAAATTATTTATGACATAATAATGATGCAGCGATGACATCATTATTTGACGATTTAAATAAAATGGAAAGATAATGTAATATCTATGAACTACACATGGACAAAACCAATTGGATGAGTGGATTTCGAACCCTTATCACCTTATCCACGAATTCTATCAATGTGGGACCTTTTAAAACCGAAACACATTTTCAAATAATGTAATATTTCTTTACTTTCCAAAAGTGCCCCTCCTCTCCTCTTATAAAAGGCCCCCACCTCTACCTCATTTCACACACTCTTCAAGCCATTGGCTCGGCCAACCCCTGCCCATTTGCTCTCTCCAAATCCCTCTCCTCATCCTAGAGGATTCCCTTTGGGAAGAATCCTTTCAAAGGAAGCCTTTAGGCTCAAACCAAAAGGAGTTACACTTTTTAAGGTAATTCATTCTCTAATGTTCATTTGTTTTATTTTGCTTCTCCAACCCCCTAAACTCTTTTTATTTACTTATTTTGTAACAAAAACAGTATCTTCAATATACTAGGATGTTGTTATAAGATTTATTTGAGCTACACTCTCACACAACTACATCAAATGGTTAAAGAACATAAGGTTTCCGTGGATGGCGAAATCCTGCCTCCCGAAACGATGATTGTTCAACACTCATTAAACACCTTCAAAGGTGGCCATTATGATGTCACTATTTTTATATATGATATATAATATGTTTATGTTTTCCTTAAGCTTCTGTTTTTTCATTTTGGGCATACCTTTATGGTTTCCATTATGGGTAAAACACGATATCTTCATTTTAAGGAAGTGCGGACTACCGCCCCCTCAAAGTGATGTGATTCGTTAATGCCATATGTGGGACGTGTAAAGGATGGATTTAAAGTTATTATATATGATGTTATACTGGAATTATAATATACCTATATATATCATTATCATTTATTTCCATTAAAGTATGAGATAGAAATGAAAGTAGCGTTCATGCGTACGTACGGACTACCGTCTCCATGAACGGTGCATTTCATTTCTTATCCCCAAATGTAATTTATTATTAAAAGTACATGTATATAATGGATATATATAATTAATGATATATATAAATGATGAATATAATTCTGGAATTAAAATATACATACCTCTCATTTAGTTTTAATTCCATTAATATGACAAAGAAATGAAAGTAGCGTTCATGCGTACGTACGGCTTACCGTCTCCATGAACGGTGCATTTCATTTCTTACCTCTAAATGATTATGTAATATTTTAAATACATGTATGTACTGGATATATATGACATATATGATATCTACATCATGAATACCATTCTGGATATAATGAAACATTGACCAAATTAACAACATGGAAGTGTAAGAAGCCTATTTTTGACTTAAGAACCAAATACCGACAAAATGAACATTATTAACTTAAATGATTACATGATGTTCATAACATGGTATAAAAGGAATAATGAACTTGAAAAAGATTCATAAGCAAGTATAGATTAACTCAAGTTTATTATTCAGGAGTTTAAAGAACGGTCGGGTCAAGTCGGATACGAGGTATGGGAACTTCTTAACCCAATTTCCATTCTTTGGGTTAATCTCCTACTTTCAAATTATTTCATTATATTATTATGTCGTATCTTTTATTTGTACTTTATTTATGTGTACTTATAGTGAATACACATAATGTATCTATTTTATTTTAAAAATTATCTTTGTATGGGACTTCGTCTCAATCTCCTTTCGTTGAGGCATATTTTATTTTATACACAAATTTCTTTTATACGGTGTATAAAACCCTTTGACTTTTACGTTTATTCAAAAGGAATCTTTTTTATACAAAGCGTTTACTAAACGACAAAAGGGAATGTTTTTGTCGTACGTATGCGGCGACAACGACTTCTCCGCCGTCGTAACCGTTATTTGAGTTTCGTCTTCCTCTACAAGCCATACCTTCTTTTTTAAAAGAAAAATAAATACCATGTTTTACTTTGGTATTGAAAATGGTTTTCATAATGTTTTTATTATATCAATGTGTTGTACTGATACCTCGTGATTGAAATGTGTAAATGTTAGGTTTCCTTTATGTATGTTTTATGTGATATGATTATGTTATGGTTCTTGGGCTTTATTATGAAGACGGGTGGTTCCGTGATAAACTAAGGGCGGGTGAGCCCGTTATAGCTCTCCAATGCATTGGGTAACGCGAAGGAGTGAAACGTTAAGGTTTCTCCGAAGAGATTTTAGGGAATATACTGTGATGGGTATTCCAAACGTAACCAAGAGGGTTACTCCCTATGTAAGAATGTTATGAATGCCTCAAGTTACCTTTATGTCTTATGATTTCTATGATTTATTCATGATTTTATGAGGTATGTTAAAGTGCCTATGTTTTATGGGTAAAGTATGATTTCTTTCTTATGTATATATGAATTCATGTTTCCTTTCCATGTTTTTTTTATAACCCATACTGAGTTTTTATGCTCATCCCAAGTTTTTGAAATGTTTTTCACAGGTCAAGGGAAAGGTACATGATAAGATGATAGAGTCAAGGATGTGTCAAGAAATAATCCATGTTTTATTTTAAATGTGTTTCCATTGATGGGAATGAAGAATACTATCTTTATGTAACCACTTTGTTTATATGTGGAATGTAATGCAAGTTTTATGATCTAATTCTCTAAAACTCTAAACCCGAAAAGATCCTCAACGTGTAATCTTGTAATAACTCAAGATTAAGTAAGGTTTAAGGCTGGGGCCTTATAGTTGGTATCAAAGGTCGGTTTAGACAACTTTATGAGTTAGAAAAGTGTTAAATTATAATATGATTGGAATGATATAGCATTTACAGATTACCATGTTGCTTCGCCTAAGATATTTCTGTGTTCAGAATGGTTTTCCGCAGAGGAAACAAAGCAGCTATGTTGGGACGACATCAGGAGGAAGATAACCTTCCGAATCAGCATCCAGAAATGGTTGGAATTGGAACTGAACAGTTTGTTGCAGTAATGGCGTAGTTGACTCAGGCGATAAATGGTGGTGGTATCCATGCACGAGATCAGCCAGATCAACCGCAGAGGAACATGTCAGTGGTGGAACATTTCATGAGGCAACATCCCCCATCATTCAGAGGATCATCTGACCCTGTGCTAGCTGAAGGGTGGATTAAAGCACTGGAGAAGATTTTTGATGTCATGGGGTGTTCAGACAATCAAAAGGTTAGTCTTGCTATTTACCGTTTGGAGGGTGAAGCAGATCAGTGGTGGTCTATGGTTAAAAATATCAGGGATGCCGATGAGATTGATGCTCTTGACTGGGATGAATTCAAAGGAATAATTCTTGAGAAGTATTTTCCTAAGGCTGTTCGACTTAGGATGGAAAAGAAATTCTTGGAATTGAGGCAAGAGGAAGACTCAGTGGCTGCCTATGAAGAAAGGTTCACTCGATTGGCAAGGTATGCTCCAAATTTTATCCGAGACCTTGATAGTAAAATCAATCGTTTTTACTCAGGATTAAATCCAAAGTATCGAAGGGCATTAGCTTCTCGAGAGTTTAAAAGTTATGAAAAGCTTGTTAGATGTGCTGAGAAGGTGGAAATGGAGTTTGCCGATGACCAAGTGTCCTATAACAACCAGCAGAAGAAGAGACCGAGGTGGCAGGAGAAAGGTAAGAATTCTTCAAAAAAGTCTGATGGTAAGAGAACTAAGTTTCCAGTTTGTGATAAATGTGGAAAAAGTCATGCTGGGGAATGTCTTATGAATTCTGGGAAGTGCTACCGATGTGGTAAGATGGGACATAAGGCTCGTGATTGCACTGAAAAGGATCAAGGTGAAGGTAAGAACAAATTTGATTTACAGTTAGTGAAATGTTTTAAGTGCAATGAGATGGGTCACTATGTAAATGAGTGTCCGACAAAGAGCTTGAGTGATGGGAAGCAGTTAGACTACAAGCAGAAAGGGGTGGTGAAATCCTTTGCAACAACTTCAGCAGATGTTGGGCCATCGAATGAAGCGGTATCATCTCCAGGGAGCTCAGTATTTTTCGAATATTGACTTGAGGTCGGGGTACCATCAGTTGAAAGTAAAAGAAGCAGATGTTCCGAAGATTGTGTTCCTTACTAGATATGTCCATTATGAATTTGTAGTTATGCCTTTGGGGTTAACCAATGCACCTGTTGTATTCATGGACCTTATGAAAAAAAATTTCCATGAGTTCTTGGATAAGTTTGTGTTTGTGTTTTGAGGTTTGTGAAGAGGTTATGTGTGCCTTGTGATTCACAGTTGAAGAATGAGTTGTTTTTTCATCCTGGCAGTACTAAGATGTATAGAGATCTGCGGGAGTATTACTGGTGGGATGGAATGAAAAGAGATATTGCTGATTTTACTGTGAAGTGTTTGACTTGTCAGCAGGTTAAAGCAGAGCGACAGTTACCGAAAGGGATGCTTCAGCCTTTACCAGTGCCAGAGTGGAAATGGGAGAATATATCCATGGACTTTGTTGTTGGATTACTGAAGACATCTCGAGGTAATAATGCAATCTGGGTTATTGTTGATCGCTTGACCAAATCTGCTCATTTCCTTGCTATACGAGATACTTTCTCTCTTGATCAACTTTCCCGTTTGTATCTTAAAGAGATAGTCAGGTTACATGGAGTTCCTCTCTCCATTGTATCGGATCGTGATCCCAGGTTTACTTCTAACTTTTGGAAAGGCCTTCAGAAGTCGTTGGGTACTGAATTAAATTTTAGTACAGCTTTTCATCCTCAATCAGATGGGCAGTCAGAACGAACAATTCAGACATTGGAGGATATGCTACGAGCTTGTTCTATGGATTATCAGGGAAGTTGGGACCAGCATCTTTCTTTGGTTGAGTTTTCATATAATAACAGTTTTCATTCCAGTATACAGATGGCACCATTTCAGGCATTATATGGGAAGCGGTGTCGAACTCCAGCTTTCTGGGATGAAGTGGGTGAAAGGAAGTTGATGGGACCAGAATTGGTAGAAGAGATGGCAGAAAAAGTTCAGCTGATTCAGAAACACATGAGAACAGCTCAGAGCAGGCAGAAGAGTTATGCGGATAACCGGAGGAAGGATCTATCTTTCGAGGTAGGTGATCATGTTTTTCTCAAGGTTTCTCCTTGGAAAAGTGTGATGAGATTTGGTAAGAAAGGAAAGTTGAGTCCAAGGTTCATTGGACCATACGAAATTCTAGAGAGAGTTGGATCAGTTGCATACCGAGTGGCTTTACCTCCGAGTTTATCTCAGGTACACAATGTTTTTCACGTATCGATGTTGAGAAAGTATATGCCAGATCCATCTCATGTTTTGAGTCCAGAGGTAGTTCAGCTAGAAGAGAACCTATCTTATGAGGAACAACCGGTCCAGATTCTTGACCACAGGGAGCAAGTGTTACGGAATAAGGTGATTAAGCAGGTAAAGGTTTTGTGGAAAAACCACATGATTGAAGAGGCAACATGGGAATCTGAAAATGCAATGAGGGATAAGTACCCCCATTTATTCGATAAGTAAATAAAATTGCGAGGACGCAATTCCCAAAAGGGGGGAAGGATGTAACATCCCAGGTAATTAAAGAATAAATAATTTTCATATTTATTAATATTTGAGAATTAAATATGAATTTTAATTAAAAGGGGTTGCTATGTTCGATAGCGTACCCGATACACAACGATGAGTTTCTTTGAAACTTACGTAGCACACTAGTAATATAATAATATTATTTTAAATGTTAGTTAACAAGTAGCCGTTGTACTGGCGGGAATGAATAGAAATAACTAAAATATGAATAGATATGTTTTTAGATGTTTTTACATTTACCCAATAAAAGATAAAGGCTTAAAATACGGAAAGAGTTCAATTGTAGGCATTTATACTCTAATTTTCAATAAAGGTTCACTTATCACCTTTTAATGGTGAACCGTCATTAAATATAGTTTTGATCACTCTTATACATTCTTTTGGACCAAATAAAACTCTTATTAAGAATCGGGACATCAAATTTTACTTTGTGTAATTTTTTGGAACCTTTCTGTTAAAGTTCATTTTTTTTATGAATAGTGTAAAATGTTGTATTTTAATTCAAAACCTCTTTTAAATCTAAATTATTTATATGATTAGATTATCTTTTGAATTCGTCTTAATGTGTAATATGAATATATTTTTACCAATTTATCCAATGGTGGTCATTGGAATCAATTTCACTTTGAAATTGGACTCAAACTGGTGTCAATCTTTTGATACTTATTGTTTTGTAAAAACACGCTATTTGCTCTGGCAGCGGGAATTAATTATTAAATTAATTAATGTGACTTATATGATTTGAATTTTGTAAAATAGACTTCATTTTTGAATTCGGAATATCAAATATAGCTTAGGGTGAATTTTTGGTAATTTTCTGAAAAACTTCAATTTTTGATGAATAGTGAAACCACTAAGTGGTAATCAAGCAAACTGATTTTTCAGTTAAATGAAAGTTTACCACTAATGTGTATTGAATTTTGAAAATCCTACATACATGGTTGTCATTAAGAAGTAAAATGTGGTTCAATGAGATTAAAATATTTTTTTGGTGAATAGTAACTTATTAAGTTTTTAATCGCGATTAGTGGTAATTAGTGTAGTTTAAGGAATAAATAATGCTTTAATAATATAAAATGACCTAGACACATGTCCCAACCTTATTGGTTGTGTCATGGCCGACCAAGACAAGCCATGGGTCAACTTGGGGACCCCATGGATCCACTTTTGTTGGGAAATGACATAAATTACTTTTTATTTAATCTTAAAGTGAAAATGACACAAACATGATATGTTTTGCGAAAACAATTTTTAAGTGGGGTTATACAAGTCCAAATTTTGATTATAAATAGTCATTGGAAAGCTAAAAAGATTTCCTACATCATAGTATTTGTTTTATAATTTTTAGACATTAAATAAATTAAATTATTTATGACATAATAATGATGCAGCGATGACATCATTATTTGACGATTTAAATAAAATGGAAAGATAATGTAATATCTATGAACTACACATGTCCAAAACCAATTGGATGAGTTGATTTCGAACCCTTATCACCTTATCCACGAATTCTATCAATGTGGGACCTTTTAAAACCGAAACACATTTTCAAATAATGTAATATTTCTTTACTTTCCAAAAGTGCCCCTCCTCTCCTCTTATAAAAGGCCCCCACCTCTACCTCATTTCACACACTCTTCAATCCATTGGCTCGGCCAACCCCTGCCCATTTTCTCTCTCCACATCCCTCTCCTCATCCTAGAGGATTCCCTTTGGGAAGAATCCTTTCAAAGGAAGCCTTTAGGCTCAAACCAAAAGGATTTACACTTTTTAAGGTAATTCATTCTCTAATGTTCATTTGTTTTATTTTTCTTCTCCAACCCCCTAAACTCTTTTTATTTACTTCTTTTGTAACAACACCAGTATCTTCAATATACTAGGATGTTGTTATAAGATTTATTTGAGCTACACTCTCACACAACTACATCAAATGGTTAAAGAACATAAGGTTTCCGTGGATGGCGAAATCCTGCCTCCCGAAACGATGATTGTTCAACACTCATTAAACACATTCAAAGGTGGCCATTATGATGTCACTATTTTTATATATGATATATAATATGTTTATGTTTTCCTTAAGCTTCTGTTTTTTCATTTTGGGCATACCTTTATGGTTTCCATTATGGGTAAAACACGATATCTTCATTTTAAGGAAGTGCGGACTACCGCCCCCTCAAAGTGATGTGATTCGTTAATGCCATATGTGGGACGTGTAAAGGATGGATTTAAAGTTATTATATATGATGTTATACTGGAATTATAATATACCTATATATATCATTATCATTTATTTCCATTAAAGTATGAGATAGAAATGAAAGTAGCGTTCATGCGTACGTACGGACTACCGTCTCCATGAACGGTGCATTTCATTTCTTATCCCCAAATGTAATTTATTATTAAAAGTACATGTATATAATGGATATATATAATTAATGATATATATAAATGATGAATATAATTCTGGAATTAAAATATACATACCTCTCATTTAGTTTTAATTCCATTAATATGACAAAGAAATGAAAGTAGCGTTCATGCGTACGTACGGCTTACCGTCTCCATGAACGGTGCATTTCATTTCTTACCTCTAAATGATTATGTAATATTTTAAATACATGTATGTACTGGATATATATGACATATATGATATCTACATCATGAATACCATTCTGGATATAATGAAACATTGACCAAATTAACAACATGTAAGTGTAAGAAGCCTATTTTTGACTTAAGAACCAAATACCGACAAAATGAACATTATTAACTTAAATGATTACATGATGTTCATAACATGGTATAAAAGGAATAATGAACTTGAAAAAGATTCATAAGCAAGTAGAGATTAACTCAAGTTTATTATTCAGGAGTTTAAAGAACGGTCGGGTCAAGTCGGATACGAGGTATGGGAACTTCTTAACCCAATTTCCATTCTTTGGGTTAATCTCCTACTTTCAAATTATTTCATTATATTATTATGTCGTATCTTTTATTTGTACTTTATTTATGTGTACTTATAGTGAATACACATAATGTATCTATTTTATTTTAAAAATTATCTTTGTATGGGACTTCGTCTCAATCTCCTTTCGTTGAGGCATATTTTATTTTATACACAACTTTCTTTTATACGGTGTATAAAATCCTTTGACTTTTATGTTTATTCAAAAGGAATCTTTTTTATACGAAGCGTTTACTAAACGACAAAAGGGAATGTTTTTGTCGTACGTATGCGGCGACAACGACTTCTCCGCCGTCGTAACCGTTATTTGAGTTTCGGCTTCCTCTACAAGCCATACCTTCTTTTTTAAAAGAAAAATAAATACCATGTTTTACTTTGGTATTGAAAATGGTTTTCATAATGTTTTTATTATATCAATGTGTTGTACTGATACCTCGTGATTGAAATGTGGAAATGTTATGTTTCCTTTATGTATGTTTTATGTGATATGATTATGTTATGGTTCTTGGGCATTATTATGAAGACGGGTGGTTCCGTGATAAACTAAGGGCGGGTGAGCCCGTTATAGCTCTCCAATGCATTGGGTAACGCGAAGGAGTGAAATGTTAAGGTTTCTCCGAAGAGATTTTAGGGAATATACTGTGATGGGTATTCCAAACGTAACCAAGAGGGTTACTCCCTACGTAAGAATGTTATGAATGCCTCAAGTTACCTTTATGTCTTATGATTTCTTTGATTTATTCATGATTTTATGAGGCATGTTAAAGTGCCTATGTTTTATGGGTAAAGTATGATTTCTTTCTTATGTATATATGAATTCATGTTTCCTTTCCATGTTTTTTTTTATAACCCATACTGAGTTTTTATGCTCATCCCAAGTTTTTGAAATGTTTTTCACAGGTCAAGGGAAAGGTACATGATAAGATGATAGAGTCAAGGATGTGTCAAGAAATAATCCATGTTTTATTTTAAATGTGTTTCCATTGATGGGAATGAAGAATACTATCTTTATGTAACCACTTTGTTTATATGTGGAATGTAATGCAAGTTTTATGATCTAATTCTCTAAAACTCTAAACCCGAAAAGATCCTCAACGTGTAATCTTGTAATAACTCAAGATTAAGTAAGGTTTAAGGCTGGGGCCTTATAATTTGGACTAGTCATAATGATTGAGAGGAGTGAATAGAAGAGGGGGGTGAGGGTGGTTTTTATAGTAGAAGAGAGGAGGGGTTTCCCACTATTTTAATCATTAGTTTAATGTTTTTTTCTCAAGACTATGAATAGTTTTTATTATTGTAAAAAAATAGTAATACATGCACTTGAGTTTGAACCAATGGCAATTTACATAATCCATGACTCAATCATGATGTAGAAATTCATTTATTTAGCATATTTCGTAAATTAATGAATTTCACTATTCACAAAAATTCAAGTATTTTAGAAAAATCCCAAAAATTCACCCTAACTATTTTTTAACATGTAGAATCCAAAAAATGAACTACATTTTTCAAAAATAATTTTATAAATATGATAAATTTAATTTTTAATTAAAATCATAATTTACTTGAAAAATAAAAATTTTCAAATTAAAATTGATTTTCTAACACTTTGAAAAATTAATTAAGGTCTCATAAAATTATATTATTATCACAAGACAACAAAATACTAATTTATGAATTCATTTTATGAAAATAAATTTTCTTTTAATTTATTTATTTAATGATAAATTTTTAATTAAATATATATGACTTATAAAAATAGGAGCACTTAATCAATAATTTTTAAAATACTTATTTACTTATACTATGATATATTTATATCATATTTTCACTTATAATATGGGTAAATTTTATTTACACTTTCATTGGTGAGGTTACTATTACATTAGCTGGTTTACTATTCATAAGGGTATATTACTATTCGTAAGGGTCAAGTTACTATTCATAAGGGTACATTACTAAGGGTCAAGTTTCTATTCATAAGGGTAACATTTCTATTCATAAGGATAAGTTAATATTCAAAAAAAAATTAAGTTTGTCCTATCGGATTCCAAAAATATTACTGATCGAAACCGTGTATGTGAGATTTTCAAAATTTAAAACACAAAAGTGACAAAATTTCGTTTAACAACTAGGTTATAACTATCTCATTAAAAAAGTGCTATTTTACATAGACATAGTGTTTTATGCATTTCATTAAATTTATTTTTAAATACACTTGGTGTTACATTCTTCCCCCCTTATGAAATTTCACTCTCGATTTTTTTTACATACTAAGGTGAAAATAGGCGAGGGTTTGAATACTTAGCTATAAAAAGGAAACTTTAAACATAAAAGAATAAACTCTTAAAGGAAAAATATATCCTAACTTGTGATTCCCTATGTTTCAATCTAGGTTATCCATGATATATTTCCTAATATATATTCTTATGTGGTTTTTAATTCCCTTAATAATAGTTCATAATGAGCTTATTAATTTACTAAAGCATATCCATCAGGAGTGTCAAACCAGGAGTGCAACAAGTCCTGTTTTCATGCACCAGTTCCCATTCGAGTTTATATCAAAGCATTGTTTTCTTATTTTACCCCTAGATACATCTATTCCCAAGCCACATCCACTTTTTCATATCCAGACAGGGATTTTTTTTCTTGATAAACCACTTACTCTATACTTACCAAAATTTAGAGATGTTTTCTTATACTTGGTATCATCCACAAGGCTCTTACTAAACTAATATATTCATAATATCCAAAAATAACTATACTATCCTTTAATACCAAATATAGTGACTCTATCCTTTTAAACATAACATTACATGATTTTAATCATAATTAAACATCATATTACAAGCCAAGGATCGTAAAGTCTAGTGTCTTGGAAGACTAGGTACATAAAACAGAAAACATGAAACTAAATAAAACATTTCTTTATTTTATTTTCATAAAAAGATCCTAACTTCCATTGTGCTCATACATCTTTGTAGGGTAATATGGGGATAACATGAACAAAGGGATGAGTTAAAAATCCCTATAAATTAATAAACATAAGAATAAAGCTTTAACACATGGGTTAGAAGGCATGACATAACGATATAAAAAGGCACATAACATATGGAATCATAAAATATAAACATGGGATAATTTAAAAATAGATTAATAATAATGTGACAGAAACATAAAACATCACTTTAGCATGATTCAAGGCTCATTTCACATAGATGATCACAAGTCAAGGTTAACCACCAAGACTAGTGCATGTCGTAGCACGAGTCAAAGCTAACCGCCAAGACCGTTGCACATAACATCTCAAGAGACTCAACTTTACTCAATGAATTAGAAAACTATCTGGGATTACCTATCATAAAATTTTCATGAATATGCTTTCCACATATATAATTATACATAATCAATCATACAAAAACATAAGGGTTACCCATTGTAAGAATTGGGTATCATAGTCATGTCATAAAGAATAACAAATGGGAGTATCATAAAAATTTCCATGAAGGGAAGGAATTGATCATACATGGAAAATAATATGGTATAATAGGCATATATCATGAAAAGTGATGTCACTTGAAGTAATAACATGTAAAAAGAGTACTTAAGAAACTTTAGAATTAAAACATTTTAGTGCGGTTAAAGGAAAATATCAAAGGTCATTTAAAACATAAAAGGGAATAATTATTTATATAACGCCAAAATTGAAAAATAATGTTTTCATAATAAAAATAGAGGGTTTTTAAAAAATAACGATGGCTTAACAATATATTATATAGTGCACTTGAAATTGGGTAAGAATTCAGAAAGTTCCCTTAAAACGGACTTCCTTATCGGGAATAATTGAGGATGGAATCATTTTAAAACATGTATATCCCCACAAGATAATGATGAATGGATCTTGATACATGATTTTTGAGCATTCAAACAACATTTATAATATTTACATAAAATAATAGATAAATTTATTTGGGTAAAAAGAAATATAGAGCAACCTGAAGGAATGATGGAGGTTCAGGTAGAATCCCTTAACTTAAATAAGATAGTGTAATTATCTTGATCTTAATGTCATGAATAACCAAATTAAATTAATTAATTAGTATTTCCAGAACCTCTTATTCATGTAATTTATTTATTATAACCTTATTAAGTTCATTCATGACCTTTTTGATGGGTTAAGAGGTTCAATTTCATTGTTTGGGAGCATTTGTTTCCTTGGTTTTCATGATTGGTTTTCTAATATACATGTAAGGTTAAACAAGTAAGATGAGAATGGTTGTAAAAAATTGAAGTTGTATTTTATTAGTGAACATACATAATATTACATGGTTATAAAATTCATTTGGTTAATTGGAGTGAAGATGAATCATTATATAAAACTTTAATGATTACCGTTTTGGTTAATTGGTGGTTTTTTGATCACAACAAACTCATTTTGATTTATAAATTTATATCATGTATACAAAAGATTCCAGAACCTAAAATTATATGTAATACATAAATTATAGTCTGGTTCAACCATAAAAATGGTTTCATGACCAGAATTGAAGACAATAATAGAAATTGAAAACCCGTCGTCCATAAATGTGATAAATTAACACATCTCAGATGGTGTTTTCATTTCTAGTATAAAAGGAGGGGAAAGAAGAGATTATGATGAATTATTAAATTATCATAACAAAATTATATTACATTTAAGTTATTGGAGTTATCATAACATTTGGATGAAAGTAGGTGAGGAAAGAAAAATAAAATAATGGAACTTGAAAGAAAATAAAAGAAATGAAAAGAGGAATTTACCTCTTGAATATATATTCCTTGAGAACCTCTTTAAGGGAGAGGATTTAGTGTTTTGAAGAGAAAAAAGGCTTATGAATGTGGGATAAGTTCTTAGGGATGCATTTAATTAGAATTTTTACTAGGCACAAGACTTTAGAGGAGTGAAGAGAAGAGGGGGTGAGGGTGGTTTTTATAGTGGAGGAGAGGAGGGGTTTCCCATTATTTTAATCATTAGTTTAATATTTTTGCTCAAGGATATGAATAGTATTGATTATTTTGGAAAAAAATTAATAAGTGCATGCTAGTTCTAACAAATGGACATTTCATCAGACATTACTCAAGCGTGGTTTATAAATTCATTTATTTAGCACATTTCGTAAGTTAATGAATTTCACTATTCATTAAAAATTCAAGTATTTTATAAAAATCCAAAAAATTCACCCTAATTTTTTGATGTGTATAATCCAAAAAATGAACTCCATTTCTCAAAAATAATTTTCTAAATTTGAGAAATTTAATTTTTAATTAAAATCATAATTTACTTGAAAAATAAAAATTTTAAAATTAAAACTACTTTTCCAACACTTTGAAAAATTAATTAAGATCTCATAAAATTATATTATGATCCTAAGACATAAAAATAATAATTTATGAATTCATTTGATGAAAATAAAATTTATTTTAATTTATTAATTTAATCATAAATTTGTAATTAAATATACATGACTTACAAAAATACCAACACTTAATCAATAATTTTTAAAATATTAATTTACTTATACTATGATATATTTATATAATATTGTTACATATAAGATGGGTAAATTTTATTTATACTTTCATTGGTGAGTTTACTATTATATTGCCTGTTTTATTATTCATAAGTGTCAAGTTACTATTCTCAAGGGCACATTACTAAGGGTAAAGTTACTATTCATAAGGGTACATTAGTATTTATAAGGGTAACATTAATATTCAAAAAGGTAAGTTACTATTCAACAAAATTTAAGTTTGTCCTATCGGACTCCGAACATATTACTAATCACAACTGTGTATGTTAGATTTTCAAAATTCAAAACACAAAAGTGGAAAAATTTAGTTTAACGACTAGGTTATAATTATATCCTTAAAAAAGTGCTATTTTATAGAGAAATAGTGTTTTATGCATTTCATTAAATTTATTTGTAAATACATTTGGTGTTACATCATCCCTCTTGACATCTCACATGTTTGACTAATTTAAATTCTGATTGTAATGTCACCATGCTGTAGTGATTTTTCTTTAGCTGTTTTCCAGTTGTGTTCATGGAGAAATATTCTTCACCTCACACAAGATATGTCTACATATGAATTACCTATAGGAATTGACACTTTATAGACTTGGAATTTTAGAATTTTTAGTTCACCTATCAACCATGAATTCATGCTTCCACAAGGGTTGTAATGACCGTTTCACCCTTCCTTGCTTTCCATGCATGCGATTCGATCACGACTAACTCAATACGATATAGTGAATTTTTTGAAACCATTTTTCATTGTATATTACATGAAAAAAACCTTAATCTAATTTTAGTGGTTGTTTCCTCATTCAAACCTCCCTGTGCGCTATGCCCAGACTCCCTACGGAGTAGTGGAATCTGTGGTATTCATCATTTCCTTCAAGGGTATTACTGTATTTGAAATGAGATCCCAATGTTCACCTGAGCTCTAAAAGGTCATCCAAGGTGATTCTTGGAATTATAGTGGTGTACCGTCTTAGGTTTAAGCTTAACAACAATGATAATGGTGCCCTCCAGTGATAGCATCAATGATGATGAGTGTGAGAGACAATAGAGCACAATAGCGAGGTGTGTCCAAGGTGGGTGATTAAAAAGTGGGCCAAAACATGGTCATTTCTATTAAAATGAATAGTATATGAGTTGTGAACATATCACATTGAATTATATCAAGTCAAGGCACTTTGAAACATTCGTTTGATAGAACAAGCCTAAATAGAAGTCAGTGGACTCATATAAGTCCGTATGACATCCCACATGTAAGAGGATCTCCACTATGCGCATGTTTATGCATGACATTCCAAACTATTCAATATCACTTTACAAATGACCTCATAATTACCCTCAAAGATTATTTAAAATTCTAATTTCAACAAAACCAAGTGATTTAAAATTTTAAACTTTATAAAGATAATTTCTTCAACTCATCATTTTTAAAGAAATAAGTCAAGAATGTATTTTAATTTCCTTATTTTAAAATGACCATTTCTCTCCTTTATTCCAAAACCCATTTAAAAAAAATTATTAACCCAAAAAATAATTAAAAAAAATATTATTTTTACAAATTTAACAACTTAATTAAAAAATTAATTAAAATCAATTCTAAAAAATTATAGATGAAAATAAAGGCATAAAATACCCACACACATTGACTCATACTTGTCCTCAATAATGACATCTCAATTTTTTTTAAAGGAACCTCACCCTACCATGATTTAAAATGCCAATGTAAACAAAACCAAGTGATTCAATGGGGAATTAAAACTTTCAAACTTTACAAAGAGAATTTCTTCAACACAAAATTTTTCAAAGAAATAAGTCAACAAAGTATTTTAATTTTCTTATTTTGAAATGACTATTCTTATAGTTTATTACATTTTTATTCTTAAATTAAATATCGGTGTGCATTCCAATTTAAATATACCTTGATTTTATTATTTTATTTCATCTCTCAAGGTAAAAATGTAAATAGATTTTTTCTCATACCTCAAAGTCATGTCAGTTACCATATGCTTGAAAAACATCATAAATATCTACTGTATAAAGACAAATATCACAAGTAATCATGAGGTATTAACATTAAGGATTCAAAGATTCTGAGGCCTTGGTTAAGTAGTTTTGATGTGAAAAACATTTAAATATAAAAAAGTAGGCTTTCTATTAAGTATAATACATGATAATCAACAATGTAAAGTTCAATGAAGTTATCCTCCTCAAAAAGTGAGATCTACCCTTTCCCCTAACTTAAATAAATGTCATGAATACATAAAAACATAATTAATGAATACCCTCTAGGAATTTTTCAATTTTTTTTAAAGTTATGCTTAATAAAATTCTCACATCCACTACCCAACCAGAAATGATCAAGATCATTGGTCAAGAAAATGGTGATTTTTGACCTTCCCAAGACACAACCCATTTTTTTCCTATTTTTTATTTTTTTAAAGAGTGGTAAAAATAGAATACAATGGATTAATTTAATGATACTTCTACCAAAATACAATGAAATCACACCCCAACATATCCTTATCAATAGAGTGTATCTCTTCCACCATGTAAAACCTTCCCTAAAACTTATACAATTTAATGTCATGAAAAACACTAAGAGTAGGGTAGGAAAGGATATGATTGGATTTTAATGTGAATGTTTTCTAATCAAGTATAATCATGGATTATATTTTCTTAAATAAGGATAAATTTCATGGTGGGTTCTAGGATAAATGGATTATTAAAAAAAAATTAATCATGATAAGTGTGAATTTTTACAATCATAATTTTGATCAGATGAAATGAAAGTTCTAGAAGAAAATATGCCTGAGTTTATCTCAAGAAATTTTCTCAAGAATGGAAAAAATTAGGCGTATAAAATAGCTATAGAATGAGAACATGTGATTAGGAAAATCACTCATGGAAATTAATAGTAAAAAAAAGTTAATAAACAAAAAATTTAGAAATTTAAAGCATGAAAAATATATGAAAAATTTTATTTAAAAAAATCAACAAGCCCCCCAAATCATGATTTTTCAAATACATTATCCCATGATAAACTATAATTATTATATATCCATTTTTTCATTAAAATTAATTTAAAAATAAATATAAATCATTTAATTATGATTATCCTAAGTGTCCTTTATCTCCTATATCAAAAAGTATCACATCATAAATACAGGTCATATAATTTCTCAATGAAATCTTAGAAGACAAACTTGAAAATAGATATAAAGGAATAAAAAGGGACTAAATTTAAAATCATACCCCCGTTTGTAACTTTTAGCCCATTACTTTTATTATTTTTTCTGAAATTATGCATCTCTCCCTTTATGCCTTCCATTATGAGATAGAAAATAAAAAAAACTTGGTGAAAGAACAGATCCAATTTTTAGTTAATCTCAAAAATCATAAGGGAGAGTGAATACTATCTTCTAGAACCTAAGAAAGATTAAAAACTTGGGATACCTCACAAAATATCATTTATTAAGGTTATTAAGATAAAAATTACCTCTTTTTTTCTCAAGTGATGGAGGATTGGGAAGAGTTTAACTAATCCAAATCTACAAATGGTCTCAATTGAGATCTATCTACATAGATGGGCCCTATTCCCTCTTCAAAAAATAGCTTCATTCTTCCTCATTGTAAGACTTTTTCCACCCCCATCAGGCTAATACACCAATGTTTAGTTAAACCTAAAAACCCAAAATCTAGGTCATGAACCATCCAAACTTATTATAGCTCTCCAAACTTGTGTCTTCTAGTTATTCCTCTATCTTCAGTGATCTTATCTCTCAGTTTTCCTCTTTTTTTCTTATATTTTTATTCTTTTTATTGAGTTTGAAATGTAAAAATATATTTATTCTCTTTAAGGAAGCACATGAGCCTCAACCTAGTTGGTGAGGTATCCTTAAGTGCATCCAAAAGACCAATGTTCAAAACCAGGTAGAGGCATATTTCTGGGCACCGTAGTAGTACTGTAGTAGGTACTGTAGCAGAACTATACATTGTACGGGTACTGTAGCAGAACTATACAATGTATAGGTACTGCAGCAGAACTGTACACTATGTGGGTACTATAGCAGGCACTGTAGTAGTTACTGTAGTAGGTAATATTCAGTACTTTAGCAGTTGGAACTATTCACCTTGGGCCACCAGTTTGGGCTTGGAGTCCTTAAGGATTTTGGGCAACCCAGGCCTTTGGGTCAGTAGGAATTTCAGGCCACCTTTAAGGCCTTCAGGATACCTCAAGGCCTTAGGGGCACATGAAGTTTCCCTAGACATACTACAAAAAAGAAGCAGCCCTAGAAGAGGCTTTAGAGAAGGTGCACTCACCAGAGCAGAACCAAATAGATTTTTCAAAATGAGAGGGTATGGATATGCCATTGGGACCAACCTACACTTGCATGAGAATCCTAGCCAGACGACTATGCAAAGGTGGAGAGCTACTATCATGATGCAGATACTGGGGAGGGGAAGTTCCTTGTATATAGTTTGGTTGAATTCTCTAAGACCTTTAGGTCATGTAATATCCTAAGCCTACGGGCCATGTAATATCTGAGCCTACGGGCCTTGTAAGGGTTCCTCCTCATCCCTTGAAAGGGGGTTATAAAAAATAAATAAAAATGATGGCCTTTGGGCCATTCAGGCTTTAATGAAAGTAGGTAAATCTTTTTTTCTTTAATGATTGTAGAATCATCAACTTATTGATTATTTTCCTCATCCAGATCATCCTTCTTTTCATTACAATTCTCCACTTATCAATGAATGTTAAACCTTACTTTCTCATCACCAACCCTTAAGCTCAGCTCCCACTTTAGAAATCAATTAATTTTCTCCATGTAGCTCAGAATAATATTCCCAAAATTATGATGGTCTTATTATCATCCATTTTAATCATAATTAAATCAACTGGGAAGTATAATTTTTCATCATTGACCATGAAATATTCAAGAAATCCTTATGGACGTCTCACCTTCGTGTTAGCTAGTTGAATAAAACTATAGTGTTCCTTATCTATTCCAATCCCAAGATCTTAAATATAGACCATGACATGGTTTTCACACACTCTCCTAGATCATATGATGATTTTCCAAAATTTTTAGACCCAAAATTAACTATAATAGAAAAACTATATGGGTCTTATTGCTTCTTTGGTAAACTCCTTGACACCATCATTGTTCATTATCCGGAGAGTGGTATTGTTCCTAATTCATCAAGTTTACTCTTATTTGATACCAAATCTTTCATAAATTTAGAATATGTTGTAATATTAATATGGATTTTCTTAAACATGTTCAAAAACTTACCTCATTTCCTTCCAATTTTCACTGCCTTAATCTCTTTAGGAAGGGTAACCTTAGTTTTTAGGGTGGTAAGGATTTTAAGTGACCCAAACATTATATACATAAATATTTCATCATTTTTAAACGAATATTCAATTCATTTCACAATACTATAGGTCTGGGGACTGAAAAGGTTTAGTGTCTCTGGAGACTAGATATATAATCATCTTATTTTGTGAATGATCTTCAATATCGCCCAAAATGTATTCTCAGACAGTACACTTCTTAGTCATATCCTACTTAAAACCTTTCTTCATAACCAAGGGAAAGGAAAAATAAGAAAGGGTGATATTAGATACTTAGTAAGAGTAAACATGTGATATATAAATCAATGATTATAAGTGAGAATAATATGAGAATATGGGTATGAGAGAATGAGCTTAAAATTAGAAAATCATACCCAACAATTCATAGGTCATAAACATGAATCATGGCATAAATATTTTACATTTCATAAGACACGAATCATAATAGAATCAAATATCACGAGCCATGAAAATATAAATTTGGCATAAGAACATTTTATAAGAGAGTGGAATAAAGCGCAACATAATCATAATCATAGAAATAGTTTTTCAAGGATATATAATAAGAAATTCATCACATGTTAGTCTTGGGATAACCACCCATGTACCCTCTTTGGGCTTGAGATAACCTCCCATGTACCCTCTTTTGGGCTTGTGATAACCTCCCATGTACCCTTTTTTGGGATTGGGATAACCTCCCTTGTACCCTTTGAGATCATAAACTTTAAACATTACCCAATGCATTGGATATATATAACATACCCCATATCATATAATCATAATCCATTCATACATATGTCACAATATCATGAAAACATTTATCTTTTCATCATAGATTAACTTATGGAAAATAAAATGGGTTTTATAAATATTTCATCATCATAACAAATAAACATCCTAAGAAAGAATAAATATGGTGACATTGTATCATCTGAATATTAAAACATAAAAAACATAAAAGGATGTTGTTATATATGAACATGCTCTTAATAGACTACTGAAACATTTCTTTAGGAAAATAACCTTTTCATTTTGAAATAACTTATTTAAAAACTAAGAATTTATAGAATATTAAGATTTTTCCTTTGAAATGAACTATCAAAACTTTTAAAGTAAGCTTAAAAGAAAAGAGTATTCATGATAGTTGGAAAATATGTTCTTGCGGTATATGTTAAAATAAAGATTATGTTAACACCTTTGGTAAAAAGTGCCTTATTCAAAAAAATCAAGAAGATTGATTTTAAACCTTTTTATAAAAAGGAAATAATTTTTAAAAATTAATTTAATCAATCATTGGAGTATAGTAAAAAAATTACTGAAAATATTTTAAGGAAAATATGGTCATGAAAGAGAAATATTCCCAGCCAAAGAGAGAAATAAAGTTAGGTTTCCTTAAAAACATTATTTTTGGAATTTTGAGTACATAGAGAGAGGAAAATGAAAGAAAAACTTGCAATTTATAGAAATAAATATAGGTGAATAAAATTCATAAGATTTATTATGTATATATCATATAATTTCATCATTATAAATTTAAGCATAAACAATATCAGTAAAAAGTGATATTGTAACATAAACCCTTACACATTTGGAAATCTATAAATCAAAACCTCATGAACAAGAGAACCTTTTATGGATTTGTAAATCCCAATAATTTCTATGAAAGGAAACATAAAATAATTTCATGGGTAGTATATAAATCACACAAAGGATATAAGTGGTGATTATGAAATATGTCTTATGGAAATAAAAGTGAGATGAGAAACCCTTACCTCAACCATGATTTGATTATTAAGTGTTCTATACTTATGTATAATAAATTTTAAATTTATTATAGTTATATAAATGAACCATATTCAAACCTATTATACCATACATGTTTTAATTTAAACATATCATCACCTATTCATTAACAATCTTTCATTATCATCACCATTTCAGGTGTTAATTACTTCATTTTTCATGTATGTTTTAGTTTAGAATTTGTGATCATAGTTACATCATCTCCATAATCTTAATAATTTCATAATTATCATATTTAATCATCATATAAACTTTTATAACCATTCATATGAAGTAGTGATGAAAAATTAATTGCATCACTTCATAGAGATGATAGCCTGTACGTATGCGCGCGTGATGTTTCCACTTTTCAATTGATGGAACAAAATAAAGGTAAATAATAACTCAACTTTAAAAAATAATTATTATATCACAAATATCATATATATTCATTAAATATATCCTTATTACCATCCATGTAAATAAAAAATAAAAAATTAATTACATCATTTTGTAGAGATGGTAGTCCATATGTACACACGAGCAACTTTATCGTTTTGCTATAGATGATGAGGTGTGATGGTATATAAGATATCATAATTATAGAATCTTAATTATTTCATAAATATCATATATAATCATTGAATATATCATAATAACCAACCATTAAACAGGGTTATGGAAAATGAATCATATCACTATGTGGAGTTGGTAGTCCACATGTACGCATGAGCGATACTTTCATTTTCTATTTGATGGAAAAGAGGTGGAAAATGGTTATCCCATAGTAATAATAACATCTCAATATATTGATGATTCTAGATTCATTATATTAGGATATATATAAAATATTTAGATAAATTAAAAGAAGAAATAAACTTTTAAAGAGTTGGGTAAGACGATTACCAATTCTTTAAGTGAATTCCTTTGGCTTACACATTAACCATTCTTAGGATGGTCCTAGGGTAAGAAAATAAGATCAAGTTTAAGATACTGAAATTTATTGAGAAATATTATAAGGCCCCAGCCTTAAACATTACTTAATCTTGAGTTACTTCAAGAATACACATTGAGGATCTTTTCAGGTTTAGATTTTTAGAGAATTAGATCATAAAACATGCATTACATTCCACATTTAAACAAAAGTGGTTACATAAAAGATAGTACTCATTTTTCCCATCAACGGAAACATATTTAAAATAAAACATGGATTCTTTCTTGAAACTTCCTTGACACTATCATTACATCATGTACCTTTCCCTTGACCTGTGAAAAACATTTCAAAAACTTGGGATGAGCATAAAAAGCTCAGTAAGGGATATAAAAATATGGAAAGGAAACATGAGTACATGTATACGTAAGAATCAATGAAATCATACTTTACTCATAAAACATATGCACTTTAACATACCTCATCAAATTATGAATAAAACATAGAAATAATAATACATAAAGGTAACTTGAGGCATTCATAACATTCTTACGTAGGGAGTAACCCTCTTGGTTACGTTTGGAATACCCATCACAGTATATTCCCTAAATATATTCGAAGAAACCTTAACGTTTAACCCCTTCGCGTTACCCAATGCATTGGAGAGCTATATCGGGCTCACCTGCCCTTAGTTTATCATAGAACCACCTGTCTTCATAACAATGCCCAAGAACCATAACATAATCATATCACATAAAACATGCATAAAGGAAACACAACATTTCCACTTTTCAATCACAAGATATCAATACAACACATTGATATAAAAAAATTATGAAAACCATTTTCAATACCAAAATAAAAGAAAAGTAAAACATGGTATTTATTTTTCATTCAAAAAAAGTTATGGCTTGTAGAGGAAGCCGAAACTCAAATAATGGTCACGGCGGCGAAGAAGTCATTGTCGCCGCATACGTACGACAAAAACATTCCCTTTTTCCATTTAGTAAAACGCTTCGTATAAAAAAGTTTCCTTTTGTATAAATGTAAAATTTAAAGGGATTTATACATCATATAAAAGAAAGTTGTGTATAAAACAAAACATGCCTCAATGAAAGGAGATTGAGATGAAGTCCCATACCTCGGGTCCGACTTGACTCAATCGTTCTTTAATGTCCTGAATAATAAACTTGAGTTAATTTATACTTTATTGAGAACCTTTTTCAAGTTAATTATTCCTTTTATATCACTTATTACCATGTTATGAATATTATGTAATCATTTAAGTTAATAACGGTCATTTTGTTGATATTTGGTACTTGAGTCAAAAGTGAACTTCTTATATTTACAAGTTGTTCACGTAGTCAAATATCCATTATCTCAAGAATGATATTCATGATGTATATGCCATATATATCATATATATCCAGTATATACATGAATTTATAATATTACATAATCATTTAGAGGTAAGAAATGAAATGCACCGTTCATGGAGACGGTAAGCCGTACGTACGCATGAACGCTACTTTCATTTCTATGTCATATTAATGGAATTAAAACTAAATGAGAGATATGTATATTTTTATTCCATAATTATATTCATAATTTATATTTAACATACATCATATATATCTTTTATATATATGTACTTATAATAGTACATTACATTTGGGGATAAGAAATGAAATGCACTGTTCATGGAGACGGTAAGCCGTACGTACGCATGAACACTACTTTCATTTATATCTCATACTTTAATGGAAAGAAATAATAATTATATAAAGGTATATTATAATTCCAGTATAATATCATATATAATATCATTAAATATATCCTTTATACGTACCACATATGGTATTAACGAATCAAATCACTTTGAGGGGGCGGTAGTCCGCACTTCCTAAAATGAAGATATCGCGTTTACCCATAATGGAAACCATGAAGGTATTCCATAAATGAAAAATACAGAAGCTTAAGTAAAACATAAACATATTATATATCATATATAAATATAGTGACATCTTAATGGACACCTTTGAAGGTGTTATATGAGTGTTGAACAATCATCGTTTCGTGAGGCTTAAATTCGCCATCCACAGTAACAATATGTTCTTTAACCATTAGATATAGGTGTGTGTAATTTTAGCTCGAATAATTCTTATAAAAACATCCTATTATATTCATGATAATGTTTTTGTTACAAAATAAATGAAAAAAAGAGTTTATGGGGGTTGGAGAAGCAAAATAAAACATAAGAACACAAGAGAAAACACTACCTTTAAAACGGGTAACTCTTTTTGATTTGAGCTCAAAGGATTCCTTGGGAAGACTTATGCCAAACGTGAGGATTCTAGGAGTAAGATAGGGATGTGGAGAGATAAAATGGGCAGGGTTTGGCCAATCCAAAGGCTTTATAGGTGTGGGTAAGGTGGTAGAGGTGAGGGCCTTTTATAAGAGGAGAGGAGGGACACTCTTGAGAAGTTATAAAAGGTTACTTTATTATAAAATGCTTTTCAGATTTAAAAGGTCCCAAAATTATATTCGAGGATAAGGTGATAAGAGTTATAAATAAACCCATCCAATAGGTTTTTGACATGTTTAGGTCTTATATTTTACATTATCTTTTCATTTTATTTAAATATTTAAATAATGAGGTAATCGTTGCATCATCATGGTGTCATAAATAATTTACTTTATTTAATGTCTAAAAATTATAAAAAAAATATCATGATGTATGAAATACTTTTATCTTTCTAATTAATATTTATAGTAAAAAATATGACTTGTATAACCCTATTTAAAAATTGTTTTAGTAAAACAACTCAGGTTTGTGACATTTTAATTTTAACTTTAAATAAAACGTTTTTAATGTCATTTTCCTACCAAAGTGGATCCATGGGGTCCCTAAGTTGACCCATGGATTGTATTGGTCGGACATGACACATCCAATAAGGGTAGGATATGTGTCTAGGTCATTTCATATTATTAAAACATTATTTTTACATTAAATTACACTAATTACCTCTAATCGCGATTAAAACTTAAAAGTTACTATTCACCAAAAAATTATTTTAATCCCATTGAACCACATTTTACTTTCTAATGAAAACCATTTATATCAGATTTTTGAAATTCAAAACAAAGAGGTGATAAAATTTCATTTAAACAAAAAATCGGTTTTTTTAAGTACCACTTAGTGGTTTCACTATTCATCAAAAATTGAAGTTTTTCAGAAAAATACCAAAACTTCACCCTAAGATATATTTGATATTCCGGATTCAAAAATGATGTCTATTTTACAAAATTCAAAACATATAAGTTACATTAATTAATTTAATAATTAATTCTCGCTGTCAGAGCAAATAGCATGTTTTTATGAAACAATAAGTATCAAAAGATTGACACTAGTTTAAGTCCAATTTCAAAGTGAAATTAATTCCAACGACCAATATTGGATTAAATGGTAAAAATATATTCTAATTGAAATTTAAAACCAATTAAAAAGATAATCTAATCATATAAATAAATTATATTAAAAAGAGGGTTTGAAATAAAATACAACATTTTTCACTATTCATTAAAAAATGAACTTTATTGGAAAAATACCAAAAATTTACACAAAGTAAATTTTGATGTCCCGATTCTAAAGAAGAATTTTATTTGGTCCAATATAATGTATAAGAGTGACCAAAACTATATTTATAGATAGTTTTCCATCAAAAGGCGATAAGTCGACCTTTAGTGAATGTTAGAGTATATATGCCTAAAATTGAATTCTTTTCTTATTTTAAGCCTTTATATTTTATTGGATAAATGTAAAAAACATTTAAAAAACATATATAATCATATTTTAGTTATTTCTATTCATTCCCACCAATACAACGGCTATGTGTTAACTACCATTTAAAATAATATTGTTTTATTACTAGTGTGCAACATAAGATTTCAAAGAAACTCTTTGTTGCGTATCGGGTACGCTATCAAACATAGCAACCTCTTTAAAGTAAAATTAATATTTAATTCATAAATATTAATAAATATGGAAATTATTTATTCTTTATTTACCTGGGATGTTACATCCTTCCCCCCTTTTGGGAATTGCGTCCTCGCAATTTTATTCACTTATCAAAATAAGTGGGGGTATTTATCCCTCATAGCATTTTCAGATTCCCATGTTGCCTCTTCACTCATGTGGTTTTTACACAAAACCTTTACTTGATTAATCACCTTATTCCACAACACTTTCTCCCTGTGGTCAAGAATCTGGACTGGTTGTTCCTCATAAGATAGATTCTCTTCCAGTAGAATCACCTCTGGACTCAAAACATGAGATGAATCTGGCATGTAATTCCTTAACATTGAAACATGAAAAACATTGTGCACCTGAGATAAACTAGGAAGTAAATCCACTCGGTAAGCAACTGATACAACTCTCTCCAGAATTTCATATGGTCCAATGAACCTTGGACTCAACTTTCCTTTCTTACCAAATCGCATCACACTTTTCCACGGCGAAACTTTGAGAAAAACATGATCATCTACCTCGAAAGATAGATCCTTCCTCCTGTTTTCTGCATAACTTTTCTGTTTGCTCTGAGCTGTTCTCATGTGTTTCTGAATCAACTGAACTTTTTCTGCCATCTATTCTACCAATTCCGGTCCCATCACCTTCCTTTCACCCACTTCATCCCAAAAAGATGGATTTCGACACCGCTTCCCATATAATGCCTCAAACGGTGCCATCTGTATACTGGAATGAAAACTGTTATTATATGAAAATTCAACCAAAGAAAGATGTTGGTCCCAACTTCCCTGATAATCCATCAAACAAGCACGTAGCATATCCTCCAAAGTCTGAATTGTTCGTTATGACTGCCCATCTGATTGCGGATGAAAAGCTTTACTAAAATTTAATTCAGTACCCAATGACTTTTGAAGGCCTTTCCAAAAGTTAGAAGTAAACCTGGGATCACGATCAGATACAATGGAGAGGGGAACTCCATGCAACCTGACTATCTCTTTAAGGTACAATCGAGAAAGTTGATCTAGAGAGAAAGTATCTCGAATAGGAAGGAAATGAGTAGATTTAGTTAATCGATCAATAATAACCCAGATTGCATTATTACCTCGATATTTCCTCGGTAATCCCACAAAAAAGTCCATGGATACATTTTCCCATTTCCACTCTGGCACTGGTAAAGGATGAAGCATCCCTTTCGGTAACTGCCGCTCTGCTTTAACCTGCTGACAAGTCAAACACTTTACAGTAAAATAAGCAATATCTCTTTTCATTCCATCCCACCAGTAATACTCCCGCAGATCTCTGTACATCTTAGTACTTACAGGATGAACTGAAAACGAGGAACTATGAGCCTCACATAACAACTCATTCTTCAACTGTGAATCACCAAGCACACATAATCTCTTCCCAAACCTCAAAACACAATCATTATCAATATTAAAATCAGGCAACTTACCCTTCTGAACCAACTCTACCTTTTTCTGCAACTCACTGTCTTGCTTCTATGCTTGCTTGATTCTGTCTGATAGAGAAGATTTCACTGATACCTAAAACAAAACGGAAGGACATCCTGCACCAATAACTTTTTTTCCAAAGTTCATCAAATCCTTAACCAAAGGATCATGTTCCAAATGCAACATTGTTAATGAAGCATTACTTTTTCGACTCAAAGCATCAACCACTTTATTTGATTTTCCCAGATGGTAATGAATTGTACAATCATAATCCTTGATTAATTCCAACAATCTCCTCTGTATCATGTTCAATTCTTTATGAGTGAATATATACTTTAAACTTTTGTGATCAGTGTATATTTCACACTTTACTCCCCACAAATGATGCCTCCAAATTTTTAAAGTTAAAACAACAGTAGCTAATTCCAAATCATGTGTAGGGTAATTTACCTCATGAATTTTCAATAGACGTGAAGCATAGGAAATTACCTGATCATTCTGCATTAGGACGCAACCAAGTCCTTTCAATGAAGCATCAGTGTAGATAACAAACTCACCATTCCTGGAAGGAAGTTCCAAAACTAGAGCATTCACCAATCTTATTTTCAACTCCTGAAAACAATCATCACATTCTTTTGTCTAGATAAACTTAAAACCCTTCCGAGTTAGCTTAGTCATTGGACTAGATAACTGTGAAAATTTTCAACAAACCTTCAGTAGTAACCTGACAAACCAAGAAAACTACGGATCTTGGTTACATTTGTGGATGTTGTCCATTCTTCAACAACTTTTGTTTTTGTAGTATCCACAAATATTCCATCTTTAGAAACAATATGACCAAGGAAATAAATTTGTTGCAACAAAAAATCACACTTGCTGAATATCCCATAAAATTTCTTTTCTTTTAAGGTTTGAAAAATAACCCTTAAATGACTTTCATTCTCCTCTTTACTTTTAGAAAACACCAAAATATCATCAATAAAAACAACCAACATTTTTCACCTGAGTCAACTGAGCCATCACTGCAACAAACTATTTAGTTCTGATTCTGACCATCTCAGGATACTGATTTGAAAGGTCATTTCCCTCTATATGCCTTCCCAAAAAATCTGTTCTGTTTCCTCTATGAAAAACCATTCTTAACACAGAAATATCTTAGGAGAATCAACATGGTAATCTTTAAATGCTATATCATTTCAATCATACCATAAATTAATTTATAATTTAACAATTTTATAACTCTTAAAGTTGTCTATACCGACCTCTGATACCAACTATAAGGCCCCAGACTTAAACATTACTTAATCTTGACTTACTTCAAGAATACACGTTGAGTATATTTTCAGGTTTGGAGTTTTAGAGAATTAGATCATAAAACATGCATTACATTCCACATTTAAACAAAAGTGGTTATATAAAAGATAGTACTCATTTTTCCCATCAATGGAAACATATTTAAAATAAAACATGGATTCTTTCTTGACACTTCCTTGACACTATTATCACATCATGTACCTTTCCCTTGACCTGTGAAAAACATTTCAAAAACTTGGGATGAGCATAAAAAGATCAGTAAGGGATATAAAAATATGGAATAGGAAACATGAGTACAAGTATACGTAAGAATCAATGAAATCATACTTTACTCATAAAACACATGCACTTTAACATACCTCATCAAATCACAAATAAAACATAGAAATAATAAGACATAAAGGTAACTTGAGGCATTCATAACATTCTTACGTAGGGAGTAACCCGCTTGGTTACGTTTGGAATACCCATCACAATATATTCCCTAAATCTCTTCGGAGAAACCTTAACATTTAACCCCTTCGCATTACCCAATGCATTGGAGAGCTATATCGGGTTCACCCTCCCTTAGTTTATCACGAAACCACCCGTCTTCATAACAATTCCCAAGAACCATAACATAATCGTATCACATAAAACATGCATAAAGGAAACATAACATTTCCACTTTTCAATCACAAGATATCAAGAAAAAACATTGATATAAAAACATTATGAAAACCATTTTCAATACCAAAATAAAAGAAAAGTAAAACATGGTATTTATTTTTCATTCAAAAAAAGTTATGTCTTGTAGAGGAAGCCGAAACTCAAATAATGGTCATGGCGGCAGAGAAGTCGTTGTCGCCGCATACGTACGACAAAAACATTACCTTTTGTTGTTTAGTAAAACACTTCGTATAAATAATATTCCTTTTGGATAAACGTAAAAGTCAAAGGGGTTTATACACCGTATAAAAGAGAGTTTTGTATAAAACAAAATATGCCTCAATGAAAGGAGATTGAGACGAAGTCCCATACCTCAGGTTTGACTTGACTCGATCATTCTTTAATGTCCTGAATAATAAATTTGAGTTCATTTCTACTTGCTTAAGAACCTTTTTCCAGTTCATTATTCCTTTTATATCACTTATTACCATGTTATGAACATTATGTAATCATTTATGTTAATAACGGTCGTTTTGTCGATATTTGATACTTGAGTCAAAAGTGAACTTCTTATATTTACAAGTTGTTCACGTAGTCAAATATACATTATCTAAAGAATTATATTCCTGATTTATATGAAATATATATCATATATACCCAGTATATACATGCATTTATAATATTACATAATCATTTAGAGGTAGGAAATGAAATGCACCGTTCATGGAGACGGTAAGCCGTGCGTACGCATGAAAGCTACTTTCATTTCTATGTCATATTAATGGAATTAAAACTAAATGAGAGATATGTATATTTTAATTCCAGAATTATATTCATAATTTATATGTAACATACATCATATATATCCATTATATATATGTACTTATAATAGTACATTACATTTGGGGATAAGAAATGAAATGCACCGTTCATGGAGACGGTAAGCAGTACGTACGCATGAACACTACTTTAATTTCTATCTCATACTTTAATGGAAAGAAATAATAATTATATAAAGGTATATTATAATTCCAGTATAATATCATATATAATATCATTAAATCTATCCTTTATACGTACCACATATGATATTAATGAATCAAATCACTTTGAGGGGGCGGTAATCCGCACTTCCTAAAATGAAGATATCGTGTTTACCCATAATGGAAACCATAAAGGTATGCCATAAATGAAAAATACATAAGCTTAAGTAAAACATAAACATATTATATATCATATATAAATATAGTGACATCTTAATGGCCACCTTTGAAGGTGTTATATGAGTGTTGAACAATCATCATTTCGTGAGGCAGAAATTCTCCATCCACAGAAACAATATGTTATTTAACCATTAGATGTAGGTGTGTGTAAGTGTAGATAGAATAATTCTTATAAAAACATCCTATTATGTTGATGATACTGTTTTTGTTACAAAAGAAATGAAAAAAAAGAGTTTAGGGGGGTTGGAGAAGCAAAATAAAACATAAGAACACAAGAGAAAACACTACCTTTAAAATGGGTAACTCTTTTTGATTTGAGCTCAAAGGCTTCCTTGGGAAGACTTCTGCCCAAAGTGAGGCTTCTAGGAGTAATAGAGGGATGTGTAGAGACAAAATGGGTAGGGTTTGGATGAGACAAAGTCTTGAGAGGTGTGATTAAGGTGGTAGAGGTGGGGGCCTTTTATAAGAGGAGAGGAGGGGCACTCTTGGGAAGTTATAAAAGGTTACTTTATTATAAAATGATTTTCGAATTTAAAAGGTCCCAAAATTATATATTTCGAGGATAAGGTGATAGGAGTTTGAAATAAACCCATAAAATAGGTTTTTGACATGTGTAGGTCTTATATTTTACATTATATTTTTATTTTATTTAAATCGTTAAATAATGAGGTAATCGCTGCATCATCATGGTGTCATAAATAATTTAATTTATTTAATGTCTAAAAATTATAAAAAAAATATCATGATGTAGGAAATATTTTTAGATTTATAATGAATATTTATAGTCAAAAATATGACTTGTATAACCCCATTTAAAAATTGTTTTAGTAAAACAACTCATGTTTGTGACATTTTAATTTTAACTTTAAATAAAAAGTTTTTAATGTCATTTTCCTACCAAAGTGGCTCCATGGGGTCCCCAAGTTGACCCATGGATTTTCTTGGTCGGACATGAAACATCCAATAAGGTTAGGACATGTGTCTAGGTCATTTCTTATTATTAAAACATTATTTTTACATTAAATTATACTAATTACCTCTAATCGCGATTAAAACTTAAAAGTTACTATTCACTAAAAAATTATTTTAATCCCATTGAACCAAATTTTACTTCCTAATGAAAACCATGTATGTCGGATTTTTGAAATTCAAAACACAGAGGTGGTAAAATTTCATTTAAACGAAAAATTGGTTTTTTAAGTACCACTTAGTGGTTTCACTATTCATCAAAAATTGAAGTTTTTTAGAAAAATACCAAAACATCACCCTAAGCTATATTTGATATTATGGATTCAAAAATGATGTCTATTTTACAAAATTCAAAACATATAAGTTACATTAATTAATTTAATAATTAATTCCTGCTGTCAGAGAAAATAGCGTGTTTTTATGAAACAATAAGTATCAAAAGATTGACAGTAGTTTAAGTACAATTTCAAAGTGAAATTAATTCCAACAACAACTATTGGATTAAATGGTAAAAATATATTCTAATTTCACTTTAAAACCAATTCAAAAGATAATCTAATCATATAAATAAATTAGATTAAAAAGAGGTTTTGAATTAAAATACAACATTTTTCACTATTCATTAAAAAAATGAACTTTATCGGAAAAATACGAAAAATTTACACAAAGTAAATTTTGATGTCCCGATTCTAAAGAAAAATTTTATTTGGTCCAATAGAATGTATAAGAGTGACCAAAACTATATTTATAGATGGTTCGCCATCAAAAGGCGATAAGTCGACCTTTAGTGAATGTTAGAGTATATATGCCTAAAAATGAATTCTTTTCGTATTTTAAGCCTTTATCTTTTATTGGATAAATGTAAAAAACATTTAAAAAACATATATAATCATATTTTAGTTATTTCTATTCATTCCCGCCAATACAACGGCTACGTGTTAACTACCATTTTAAATAATATTGTTTTATTACTAGTGTGCTACGTAAGATTTCAAAGAAACTCTTTGCTGCGTATCGGGTATTCTATCGAACATAGAAACCCATTTAAAGTAAAATTAATATTTAATTCATAAATATTAATAAATATGGAAATGATTTATTCTTTATTTACCTGGGATGTTACACATATCATACTATTTTTGGGCATTATTTTACCATTTTTGGTCGTTATTTAGTTAGATCTTGCTTTGAGGTTTTCTTGGGTGAATTTGGAGAATTTTGGAAGCCCATGGGTCTGTGCATGGTTGACACACATATAGGGAAAACTATACAATTTTCTCTAGAAAACTATGTGCCCCATGTTGAGGCACTGGTAGGGGCGCATGGTTTTTCCAAACCATACAGCCAAACCCTAAACCGTGCACCCTTTCAATAGATGGGTTTGTATGGTTGGCACACAATTTGTCAAATCGTGTGCCCCGAGTGCAAACTATTCACCCCAAGATGTTAGGTGCACACAGTTTGTCTAACCACGTGACCCATTCAAGAAACCATTCTTGAAGTTATTAAAATCCCCAGAAATTTAATTAAGTTTTCCCAAACGCTTGATTTATATCCCTAATCACGCCTATTCGGCCTAATACATTTTCCCTTTCTCTTGGAATCTTTATAGGTCTTTTAATCATAAAATTATTTCATTAAAATTTAATAATTATTTCATAAGAATTAATCAATAAATTTGAATTAAGGAAAAAATTTATATATATTTCATAATTTGGTTAATCCTATTCATACCCACCAATCTAGTGGCTAGGTTATAAAGACCATAATATATCGTGGTTTAGTTATATTCAAGGTTGTGTGTAATGAAAGTTGCCAAATACGTCAAATTTATTTTAATGGAATAATTATAAAATCTTAGGGTGTTACAATCTACCCCCCTTAAAATGTTTTTATCCCTATAAATTCCATCACTCTAGTGAAAATAGATGAGGAAACTTTTGCTTTATCACATTATTGATTTCCCATGTTGCTTCCTTAATTTTTTAATTCCTCCAAATAAATTTAACCAGGTTAGTAGTATTATTCCATAGAAATTTATCTTTGTGATCCAAGATTTATTTATTTTTTATTCATAAGAAATATCATTCTACTACAATATAACCTATGATTTCAGTACATGTGAAGGATCATGTATGTAATTTCTAAAAAGAGATACATGTAACACATCATGAACTTGAGAGAGTTTTATTGGAAGTGATAAGAGATAAGATACCACACCTAGTTGATTAGGAATCTCGAAGGGGCCAATATACATAGGGATTATCTTTCCCTTATTTCTGAATCTCATAACCTTATTCCATGAATAAATTCATAATAATACCTTCTCACCAAATTTGAATTCCATATCTGGCCATCGATTTTTATCATAACTCTTCTATCAACTATGAGTTGCCTTGATGTGATATTGAATGGATTTAACCTTCTCTTCCATTTCTTTATCTAGTTCAGGTCCTAATAGATTTTTTCTCTAACTTTATCCCAACATGTTAGAGTTATATACTTATTTATTATAATGGTTTCATAAGGATTCATACAAATTCTCGAGTGAAAGCTATTGTTATAAGAATATTCAACAAGATGAAGGTTTTTATCCCAACCAACTTTGAAATTTAGAGAAAAATATATTATCATATACTCAAAGGTTTAAATGGTTATCTCAGACTAACCATCTATCCAAGGATGATAGGTAGTACTGAAACACAACTCAGTATCCAGAGCTTGTTGAAGACTTTTCAAGAACTTAGAGGTAAAACTCAAATATCGATAAGATATAATCGAATATAGCACACCATGAAACCTTTACACTTCTTTAATGTATATCCAAGTAATCTAATCAAGATATAAATATTCTCTAATAAAAATGAAATGTGTTTATTTCATAAGGAGATTTACTACTACCCAAATATAATTATGTACTTTATATGCCTTGCGGATCCCTATAATGAAATCCATGGTGATGTTTTCCCATTTCCATTTAGGTATGGGTAATGGTTGTAACATCCCCTTAGAATTATACCACTCAGCCTTAACTTTTTGGCATACCAAGTACCAAGATACATAATCCACAGTATCAATTTTTATGTTATCCCACCATAAACTCTCCTTAAGGTCTTTATACATCTTCACACTTCCAGGATGAATAAATAATGATGAGATATGAGATTCATCAAATAGACCCTTCTTCAATTATAGTATAACAGGGATACATACTCTATTTCTTAACCTTATCATTCCATCAAAATCAAGTTTTAACTTTGGAATATTTATCACCATTTTTATAGCTTAATACCTTCCTTCTACCCCACTTTAATCTTCACATGCATAGATAGTTGAATACTCATTTGAGAAAGATAAGATTTATTCTCTTCCTTAATGATTTCAAGGCCCATCCTTTGTAAATACATAAAAATTGTATCTTTTTTGATCCTCATCATATATAATATGGCACGATCCTTTCAACTCATAGTATCATCCACATTGTTCACTTTCCTAGGTGGTAATGTCTTGAGGAGTCATAATGTTTAATAAAATTAAAACATATTCTCTGGAGCATATTCAACTCTCTCTTAGTGAATATATAATTTAAAATTTTATGATAAGTTTTTATGTCACACATTTCTCTATAAATATAATTCCTTCATATATTCAATAAAAAATTACTTTTACTAACTCCAAGCCATGCATTGGGAAATTTTGATTAGATCCTTTAATTTATGAGATTTATAAGTTACCACTATGTCATTATATATAAGAAAAAATCCCAATACCTTCTTATATGTATCACTACAGATAAAAAACCCTTGTATATTGTAGGTTAGTGTGAGTATAGATGCACCGACCATCCTTATCTTTAACTCATTAAAATTTTATTCACATTCATTGATCCAAAAGAACCTGAATCCCTTTTGTGTTAACTTGGTGAGTGGATTATAAATCCATGAGAAATTATTCACAAAGCATCGATAATATCCATACAATCAAAGAAAAATATAGATCTCACTCAAAATGGTTGGTCTGGGACAATGTTAAATTTATTCCATCTTATATGGATCTTCTGATATACTCTCTCTTGTGATCATGTGTCCCAATAATGATACTTTTTGTAACTGTAATTAACACTTTCTAAATTTGGAATACAGTTTCACCTTAACCAGGATATTCAACACAATTCTCATGTGATCTTCATTATCTTCATTACTTTTGAAATATATAATAATATCATATATAAAACCACTACAAAATGATTGAGGTAATATCTAAAGAATTTATTCATTAAATCCATGAGGATAATGTGATAATTAGTAATTCCAAATGGAATCACTATAAATTAATAATATCCATACATCGTACAAAAATATATATTAGGTATGTATTCAATTTTTACCCTTAATTGATAGTATCTAGAACAAAGGTCAATCTTGTAAAATTATAAAGATCCTCACAACTGATTAAAAAATTATTAATACATGGAAGATGATACTTATTCTTGATCATGATGTTGTTTAGTTCCCTATAATCTATACAAAGTTGCATTGATCCATTTTTTTCTCAAAAAAGTACAAGTGCACCCTATGGTGATATACTCGACTGAATGAATCCATTATCAATATTTTTCAAGAGTTTCTTCTTCAATTCCTACAACTTAACTAGGTTCATTCTATATGGAGTCTTTGGAATAGGCATAGAACCAGGTATGGTTTATATTGAAAAATAAATTTCACAATCATTCATGACTCCCTAATTGGGGGAAGTCTAAGTACTTGGTCTATATCTTATATCATTTTTAGGTTTAAGGTCCTCATTAATCACATAGAGGTTCTTCACACCTATCAAGATAAAAAAAGTGGCTAACTTCCTTACCCCCGCGGCTGCCCAAGATGTCTAAATTACATGTTTCACTAGAATAGGTTCCCTTCCACATAAGGGTGTGAATTTAGTGAGAGGTGACTCTCTCGGACTTTACTATTTGGATCCCCATGACCCCCTTCCTTTTCTTTCTGGCTTATGTCCTTTCTTGTTCTCCCTTACCCCCCATTTTTAATAAAAAAATAAATGTTTACTATTTTTTGGATTTGAGTTTCTCCCCAACTAGAAAATACTATTTATGAATAGTAATAAAGACCAATAAAATGGAAGTAATTTCCATTAGAATTTCATATTAATCCTCACACAAAAATATGATCATATGTTGATTTTGATTACGAAAATCAATTTCCCTTCCTTGTAAGTTAATATGAGATCTATATAAAGAGATCCTATCCATGCCCAAAATCATATCAAATTTAACTATAGGGTGAATGACAAGATTTTCAGGAAGCACATTCCCACAAAATTTAATTAGATAAGAATCATATACTTGAGATGTGATTATCATACAATTTGAATATTTTACTTCTAATTCAACATCTAATCATTGAGGATATTCATTAACATTACTTGAAAATTTTCATGATATATAAGAATTCATATAACAAAGATAAAATAGGGTACTTCAATATTTTATCATACCTATCAACACAAATAATATATCATTATATCTTCAATCCCCTATAAAAACCAAAATGGTTATCATGATCATTAAACATCATTAATTAGAGAGAGCAATCATATAATCATGAAAAATCATTTATACGATGTCTAAATCATGACACCTTATTTTCATTCTATGACACTATAGGTTTAACCCTATTCATACATGGTCATCATCTATTCAAATAATTTATAATGGTTCATAAATAAAATATGAATTAACCCAAGCATATCCCGTGGGAGTGTCTGTCCAGGTGTGCAGTCTTATGCACACTCATCATGCACTAATGACGATCGAGTTAATACCCAATCTGATTCTTTCAGAGTTTTTACCCCTAGGTGTATCTGTACCACAACCACATCCACTTACCAATATCCAGATAGAGATATATTTTCTAGGAAAACCACACCCCTTTCTTTACCATAACTTAGGATATTCACTTATATTTTGGCTTATCCCATGGGTTCTCAATATAGTTTTCTAATACTAATATAAAAAAATAACTAAAATGTCCTCTGGTACTAATTGAGGCAACCTAAACATTACATACATAAACATTACATCATTTTAGATTAATATTCAATACATTTCAAAATAGTACACACACTAGGACCATAAAGGATTAATTTTTTTAGTTAATAGAAACATAATCATCTTACTTCGTGAAAAATATTCAATATATCCCACAAATTCTTCTCTCATTGTACACTTATTAGTCGTACCCTACTTAAAACCTTTCTTTAGAACTCAAGAAAAAGAAACATAAGAAAGGGTGAGATCATATTCACATTAAGTTTAAATATGGGAGATATCAATTAATGAACATAAGTGAGAATAAGATAAACATAAGGGTATGATAGAAAAAGATTAATATTATAAAATCATACCCAACAATTAATATATCAAAAACATAAATCATGAAATAAATCTTTATCAGTTCAAAATATATAAATCATAAGACAATCAAAGATCATGATCCATAAAAATACAACTTTGGCATAATAACATGTCATAAGAGAGTGATATAAAGTGTAGGATAATAATAATCATAGAAACAATTTTTTAGGGATATCTACCAATACATTCATCACATTTTGGTCTTGATATTATTACCCATGTACCCTCTTTAGGCTTGGGATAACCTCTCATGCATCCTCTTTTGGGATTGGGATAACCTCATGTGCACCCTCTTTTGAGATTAGGATAACTTCTCACGTACCCTTTGATATTATAAACATTAAACATTAAATAATTCATTAAAGTGATATAACAAAACTTCCTATAAAATAAACACAATTCATTAATATTCACTCCACAATATCATGAAAATATTTTTCATTTCATCATAGCTAAACCTTTGGAAAATAAAATGAGTTTCATCAATATTTCATCATCATAATCAATAATTATCTAGAGAAATAATAAATATGGTAAAATTAGATCACATGAATAATAAATAATAAGAAACATAAAAGGATGCTGTTATAGATGAAATTTCCTTTAAAAGATCACTGGAACATTTCTTGAGGAAAATACAATTTTCATTTTGAAATCACTTATTTAAAAACTAAAAATTTACAGAATATTATGAAAAAATATTTCTTTGAAAATAACCATGGAAACTTGTAAAGGAATATTAAAATCAAAGAGTAGTCATGAAGGTGGGAAAATCTGTTTGTGTGGTATATGTTAAAACAAAGATTCTATCCATACCTTATGTAAATAGTAACTTGCTTGGAAAATGACAAGAAGATAAATTTTAAACCTTTTTATAAAGGGTAAATCATGGGTAAAAATGAATTTAATAAATAATTAGATAATATTAAAAAAATTATTGAAACTCTTTTTATGAAATTATGGACATTGAATAAAATATTACCTTCCAAAGAGAGAAATAAAGCCAGTATTCCTTAAAAGAATTATTTCAGAATTTGAGTATTTAGAGAGATGAAAATGGAAGTAAAAATTTTAATTTATATAAATAACCTGAGGAGAATAGAATACATAATATTTTTTAGAGATATATCATATAATTCCAATATCATAAATTCAAGAATAAATAATCCTGAAAGAAAGTGATATTATAACATAAAACCCTTATAACTTTGTTAATATTTGAATCAAAACCTCATGAAAGAGAGAAACTTATATAGGTTTTTAAATCCTCAAAAATTTTATTGAAAAGAAAAATAAAATACATTCATGGGAATTATATACACCACACATATGAAATAAGTAGAGAATATGACACATGTCTCATAGAAATAAAAATGATATGAGAAACCCTTACCTCAAATCCAAATTTATTTTTAAGTGATATAAACTCCAGTATAATAAATTTAAATTTATTATACTTATATAATATAACCATATTCATACCTATAATACCATACATATTTTACTTATAACATCTTATCACCCATTAATTGACAATATTTAATTTTCATCATCATTTCAGGCGTTAACTGCTTCATTTTTCATGTATGTTTTGGTTCAATAGTTATTATCCTTGCACTTTGATCATGGTTTAATCATATAAAGGAGTTTAATAATGTAATATGTATAATATTTAATTATTATAGACACTTTTATAACATTTCATATGAAGTGATGTTGAAAAATGAATTACATCACTTTATGGAGATGGTAGTTCATACGTACGTAGGAGTGATGTTTCTAATTTTCGATGGATGGAATGAAAGAAAGTTAAATAAAAATTAAAATTTATTGAATAATTATTATCTCATAAATATAATATATATTCATAAAATATATTCTTTTTACTATCTATGTAAATCATAAATGAAAAATGAATCACATCACTTTATGGAGGTGGTAGTCCACATGTACACACGAGCGGCGTTATTGTTTTACAATTGATGGGAAGGTAAGAAGATATATAAGATATTATAATTAAAAAATAATAATTATTTCATAAATATAATATATAAATATTAAATCCATCACAATAACAAACCATAAAAGTTGGTGATGGAAAATGAAGCATATCGCTATGTGGAGGCGGTAGTCCACACTTACACATGAACAATACTTTCATTTCCCATTTGATGGAAAATAGGTGGAAAATGGTTGTACCATAATAATAATAACATAATAATATTTTTATTATACTATATTAATTATTTTATGATAGATACAATATATTTATAGGAATTATAAGAAGAAATAAACTTTGAAAGAGTTAGGTAAGATGATTACCTTTTCTTTAAGAGACATCATTTGGCTTACACCTTTAGCCTTTATAGTATGGTATCGGGATATGAAAAAAATATCAAGAATGAAGTAAAGGAATATATAAAGGTTTTTGGGTAGGTATTTATTGATATATAAGGCCTAAATTTTGTGAATAAGGGAGGATAATAGGTTCCCTTTTATTAGTGAGTGGAGGGGCACATATAGGATTACTTAAAATATTAGAAAAATATAAGGTCAATTTAATGTGAAAGTGAAAAAAATAGAAAAGAATTTTAATTTAAGATATTTTATTGTGTAAATATATTTAACTAATAAGATTTAGAAAATTTTAAGTTTCATTTGTACCCTTATCTTTTAGTTTAACCCTTGATAAACCCGTTTTAACCCTAATTGGGTAATAAATTTTTATTAAATTTACTATTCATATTGAAAAAAATTTAAAGTGGAATCATTATAAAAATTATAAATATTTATTCCAAATATATAATAAATTTTATAAAATTAAATTTATATAAGTTTAAATAATTAATTTTAAAATAATCTTGCAAAATGCAATAAAAAATCCTATTTAAAAAAATGATTTTTTAGCATAAAATCAAATTTATTCTAATTATTTTCCTCGTAAAAACTTTTATATGAATGTTAAAATATTTTATTAAATATATATTATATAAATTTCATTTAAATCATTAATCTATAGTGTTTTATTTAATTTATTAAGATAAAGACACATTGTACACATAAAAACAATTTTATGAAAAATAACTCTTTTTACCTTCAAATGATTTTATATTCATTCATAAACATTAGATAACTAATGTATGGATTATTATTAATACATTATAAATAAATTTAATTAAAATAAATTTTTAATAGTGATCAATATAATTATTTATATAAAATTCATAACACCTAGAAAGATATATTTCATTAGAAAAATGGGTCTTTTAATCATGAAATGATTTAATTAAATTTTAATGATTATTTCTAAGTCATTAACAAATAAATTTTAATTATGGAAAAAATTTACATATATATTAAATAATGTGGTAAATCCTATTAATATCCTCCAATACAACTACTAGGTTATAAAGGTCATAATATATCATGGTCCAGTTAGACTCAAGGTTACATGTAAAGAAAGCTATAGAATAATTCAAATTTATTTCAAAGGAATACATATAAAATATCTAGGTGTTATAGGATTCCTATTTCACTCCTTTATCCTTTTATTTTTCCCTTTTTATTCCTCTTTTCCTCATATTTCTCATCATCATCTTGTTTCTCTTACTATTTTCTCTCCTCCTCAACACTTTCCTCTACTAGTTTTCCAATTATTAGGATGATAACTTTTAGTTATCTTTAAGGATTGACTTATGGATTTCCCAGTAGTACTAATTTTGGCCTCTCTATAAGTTTATCAATAATTTGATAAACTTGAAACTCTCAATTTCTTAAAGTAATTTTTTGATCTTTATATTTTTCCTTACCTCAAATCATTTTTTTCATTTTCTAAAAAAGTCACTTTTTGGCGAATTGAAGGTAGAAAATATCTCTTCTAATGAATGAACTTTTCTTATGAGTGAGGGACCTTAGGCTGCTTATTATTGAAATATTTGTGGCCTCATTTTTAATTCTTAATCATGCAGCTATTTTGTTCTCCACCCCTAAAATTAATTTTGTCTATTATAATTAAAATAATTAATATCCTTAGTATGCATACCTTGGGTGTTGTGGAGATCAATCATCATATCCAATTTCTTAGACATGGTTTCAATTTGAGAAACTAGAAAACCGTTTTCCACTGCCTTCACTCCCTTTATTTGAGTTCCTTCTGATTATCACTATAAAATATTATTATCCATATTTTTCAATAAATTATAGCTCTCCTCCAACGACTAATTCATTAATGATCCTCCAGCCAAGACATCAACAATAGAACTATTTGTCTGTAAACAACTTTATAAAAAGTTTTAATTATTATAAAAATTTATATACTACGATGAGAGAACTTTTTTATTAAATTTTATAATCTATCCCATGCATTATATAATGAATATTTGTCAAATTGATTTAAATTTAAATTGAATAAATGAATATTCATGGATTTTGAAGGGGAAAAATACAGGTTATGAAGTTCCTTACCAAGTAATCCCACATAGTAATGAAATGAGGTGGAAGGATCTAAATCCAACACCTATCTTTATCTCTTAGTAAAAATGAAACAACCTCAACCTAATTACATCAATCAAGACTATTAAATTAAAATATACGATATAGTTTGAGAAAAATCACTATGTGAGCATTTAGATCCTCATGTGGTGGCCCAAATAATTGTATCAAGTTGAAGATTATTTGACTAATGGCTGAATTGATCTCGATGTAAGAACCCAAATATTCTTTTCTGTTATGGATCTTGATTTAGGGTTGTTTTTGAGGAAAAAAGAAGAAATTGGGTTTTTCTAAATACACACCATGTACTTCTATTCACACACTCTGTACCCGGTTACTGTGTAGAACTGCGTACTAGTTATGTAACGACCGAGTACATGGCCATGTGGTAACCTGGAAGTCCCGCTTATGACGAGGGCCGATTGAGGCTAATATATGGAGTGTAGTGTTAATGAACACTCGGTGTACTTTTTTTATTTGATATATCTGAGCAGGGTCACAACTTATGTTTGTAAACATCTTCTTCTCCCCATGGTTTGTATAGGAGAGCAATGGAATGACCGATGAACTTTGAACCTCTCCCGATTCTCCATCTGAGCTTCGATTGAGACACCATCAGGTGCGTTGGAACCCCATTGATGAGTTCTAAAACCCCCCAGAGCCTTTCTTTCTGATTTTTCCTCTCTCATGAGTTATTCAAGGTTGGGATTTTTTTCACTTTTTTGTAGATCTATACCTGTCTAGGACAATTTAAGGGCTGACATTCAAGTATATCGATCATACTACATATAGGTATGTGGTTTGTGCCTTTTTTTGTTCATATTTGGATTATATATGCTAAATGTGCCGCATAACCACATTTGGGGTATTTCTTGATTTGGAATTTAACCTTGTTTATTACCTGTTATGGTTTGATTGATTGATAAAGGGTAGTTTCATATGCGTAAGGTTATATACCTTGTTTACGAGATACTTGTGGGTGTGTTTCCCTTGTTTGATTGTTTATAGACGTTTGGTCTAGGATTCTTGTTAGGCTTGTGTTGTTTTCTATGCCTTGGTTGATTAGGATGTAGTTTGATTGATGATATGAAATTCATATGATATTCTTGTGAATGATTAGCCATATAGTAGTTTCAGATTACATGAGTTTCTTTGATATTATACCCACATTATTTACACAGGAACATGAGAGCCTTGGTGTAGTTGATTGAACTAGGGTTATTTACTATGACAGATGCCCAGGAGGTCATTTATAATTTATTGATGCTATGTTGACCAAGAGGTATTGACCATGAGAGCTACGCAGGAGGTCATTTATAATTTATTGATGCTATGTTGACCAAGGGGTATTGACCGTGAGAGCTACCCAGGTTGTCATTTGTAATTGATTTAGTGCTATGTGGGACCAAAGGGGTTATACCCTAAGAGTTTCCCAGAGGGTCATTATTTAATGAATTTGGTGCTATGTTAAACCAGAGGGGTTATACCATGAGATCTTTCCCAGAGGGTTGTTTATGAATGGTTGAATGATTATGGTGAGTCTTCCAAGACAAATCACAAGCTTGTACTCAGTTTTACTTGATTGTTTAGATGGTCTTCCGAGACATCTATTTTGTTACTATTACATGGGGGATACATAGCTTTGTCTAGATCCCAGGGTTAAATTATTCAATGGATTGAATAATTGCTAGATGAAAATGAATGTAATTGAAAACTATAGGATTGTTTACATTTGAGTACTTGCTAGTTTATTGTTCATTTCTTCATATTACCTGCTATATATATTCACTAATAGTTAGGCATAGATCTTTTGGTGGTTGCCTATTAGGATTCGTCTCACACCCTATTTGGGTCATGTTTTGGACCCAAATAGATTACATGATTTCAAGTATAGATAAGGGAAAACGCCCTTCTTCATCAGGTATTTGATTGCTATTGGAGATGAAGATCATAGGACCAAGCTGAGGCTTGCGATGCTATTAGAGTTTACTTTCTTTTTTGTACATTGGATTATATATTGTATTTCCAGCATTGTGACTTATTTTTATTATTTCCTAAACACATGTGACATGCATCATTTATATATATATATACTCCATTTGTTTTATTACTATCATTTTTCCACTATTTACTTCTATTGTTTGGTATTATTTCTTCCGATATTGTTTACTACTGGTTTTCTGATGTGTATACTCTACCAATGAGGGAATGGTTTCCCCATTATCAGACCTTTTCCCTCTCTACTAGTCGGAAGCCTCTTGCTTTTGGAGAAAATGTGCTTGAGGTTATGTGACCAACCAGGTTCGAGGCACTTTTGGGTGGCACTTGGATCCAGGAAGTGACAAATTGGTATCAGAGGAGGTTTTAATTTTGGCTTTACCTTACTATTTGGAGATATTAGAAAGGAATAGGAATGAAATAGGTAGTTGGTAATAATCTATGCTCGAGTGTAGCTAACCCGTGTACAGGGAAAAGCCAAGTTACCTTGAATATTGCAATTTTTCTGGTTTTACAATTATTATATTTGATTTGATTTCACCATTGGGTGTTTCACTTGTTTTGTGCTATTATGATTGATATCATTACAATTATATTTCTATTGAAACCCGATGAGACAAGGGTATTCCATCTCATGTATCATATAGGAACTAGCTAGTGATCACATGTCATGCATTCTTATCATGCTATTTAGGGTGCATTACTTATTTCATGCTGTTGTGATAGATGTTGTTCTAGATATTCATGTAATTATGATAGATGTCATGATATAAATACCTCATATTTTTATAGGTTATTGGTATATGTAAAGTTTCTTTGGGATGGATTTCAAGCTTTGGTCTTGAGGTGTTATGGGCCCTCTTGTATCAGAATTTAGTGGATCATGTTTTAAATTTAATTGAATTATATTAAGATATGATATGAATAAGGATTCCAAAATTTGATTAACAATGATTATGGGCTCTCAAGGATCAGAAATTGGCATTCCTTGACCAAATTTTATGATTTTGAGGGTTCCAAAGAAGTTTCAGAGGCTTACTGTCTGGAAAACCCAAAAAACACGGTGTGTGATGTTATAAACACATGCCATGTGTTCTTCTATTCTGGAAGAAATGAATTTTCCTAAGTAAATTCTGTGTACTGTATGTACACACTGTGTAGTGATTTACCATGTGACTAACTATGTGAGCAGAGACACGAGGTTGGTAAACTTTTGGTAGAACATGCCGTGTACTGGGTGTCCACACTGTGTGGTGATCGACCGTGTATCCGTCCGTGTGACTAATGAAACGGGTGGATGGAACCTTAGTAGTACACATCGTGTCTAGGGTGAACACACCATGTAGTGTTACAACAGCAGGACTAGGTAGTTCTATTCATGTATAAGTACTTATCAAGGAGGAAATATTCAAGTATATGCCATGTATCTAGAGGAACACGCCGTGTGTAGGGGGTGTTACACAACCAGGTTGGCAGAGGTATACGCCCATGTGGAGGCTTAAGGGAAAACACTGTGTAGTGGTTCTATATACCGTGTAACCCTCTTTCGTAAAACTTGAATGTTTTTTTCTTCTCTTGTTCTATTTTAGCACTTCTAGGTTTTAGCCCTTGATAATCTTGAACTGAGGTGTGCGCTTGACCTTGCAGAGTCATGCCACCAAGACATCCTTCGATTGTACACCAAGTGCAGGGTGGTGAAAAAATACCAGAAATGGTAGATCAAAAAATACCAATAGATCCTCTAGTCATGAACATCTTGGAACCAACTATTATACCAGACTTAGGTGCTGATTCATAGTTCCGTGAAGGATTTATGAGGATGATGCAGACCTTTCAGGGAGCATCACATCTTGCCCCGACTATGGAAGAGTTGATGCAGGTGTTATAGAAGCATCATCCTCACTCTTTTTCAGGGGATATAGGACCACAGGCTATAGAGTCATGGATGGAGGCCATGATTTATATCTTTGAGCAACTGGAGATGCCTCCTAAGTGGAGAGTGAAGCTCTTGACTTACATGCTACGTGATTCTGCCAAGATATTGTGAGATGTTATCTCACAGGTGGGATGCCATCGGGATATGACTTGGGAATAGTTTCAGAGGACCTTATATGATTACTTCTACCCTGATACATTGAGGGTCGACCAATCCCAGGAGTTCATTCATTTGGAGTAGGGCACTCTTTCAGTGAAGGATTATTCTTCTCTCTCTACAGAGCTTCAACGCTTCACACCTGTTTTGGGAGGTGACGAGTTATCCCTATCTAGAAGATTTGAGGATGGTCTCAGGTATGACATCCGATTGTAGGTGAATGTTTTCAGGTTGAATTTGGTGACTTATATAGTAAAACAGGAGCTGATTACTAAGAAAAATCTGAGGGAGTTTAGAGTTTCGAGCTAGGGAGGTTCAACATCTAGGGTTGGTACTCTTCTGACTGATAGCAAGAAGCACTGTAGGGAGATTTCATGTGATGTTTCTTCAGATAGCCAAGCGGTGTGCTATAAATATGGAAAGAGTGGGAACATGAGACCACATTGCCCAAATGACCCAGTTGAGTGCTGATATTGTAGAAATATGGGCCATATTCAGCATTTTGTAGGATGTTCTCACTAGAAGCGAGTGAGAGGGGATCTATTATGACTCCAAATTCATGAGTAGGACCAATAATTTCTCATCAGTCAGAGAACTAAAGTTCATCAGGATATTAAAGCCAAGGTGGTGGTCATGGAAGTGGTAGCCATACGTCAGGTTTTTAGCGACATTAGGGTGAATCAACTTAGGGTATCCAGGCAGGGTCGTAGGGATACGATATAGGTCATAATTTTGTGATGGAATGGACCTAGTATGAGTAGGATCCTGGACCCTCTATAGTTATAGGTACAATTCTAGTTGCCTCAATTTTATATTATGCCCTTTTTGATATAGGGGCTTCCCATAGTTTTATATCTGTTTCCATTGTGGAGAGCCTTGAGATTTGTATCTTTACTTATGATGATGTTATGACACTAGACACTCTGTTGGAGATTAAGACAGCTAGTGTACATCAGTGCAAGGATTAACCTCTTGAGATTGGTGGGTGTCACTTCTTATGGGACCTATATGTATTAGAGATGATAGGATTAGATTTCATTATTAAAATGGACTATTTGGTCTCCTTTTAGATCTTTGTTGAATGATATCGCCACAAGGTGAGTTTCACGTCGCCATATGGTGTATATTTTCTACACAAGGGAGAATGGGATGTCTAGGAAAGCAGAGCTATACCTGAGCATCATGGGTTGGGAGGAATCACAACCCATATTTCTAGTTTATATCTAGATGACCAGGGAACTTCACAGATGGACTTTCCTCCAGTGGTGGGTCGTTTTAGAGATGTATTTCCAGAGGACTTTTCAGGTTTACCTCCAGAGAGAGAGGTATATTTCTCTATTGAGATTATTCCTTGAGTGGCACCAGTGTCTATTCCTCTATATAGGATGTCTACAACAGAGTTATAGGAGCTCAAGAAGTAGTTAGAGGAGTTTCAGACAAAGGTTTTCATCTGACCCAATACTTCTCCTTGGGGTTCACCTATTCTTTTTGCAAAGAAGGTGGACAATACCCTCAGAATTTGTGTGGATTATCGGAAGTTGAAAAAGTTGACGGTCAAGAACCGATATACCTTGCCGAGGATTGATGATCACTTTGATCAGATTCAAGGATCCCGAGTGTTCTCAAAGATTAACTTGAGATTTGGTTATCATCAGTTTCACGTTAGACCATCAGATATACATCTTATAGCCTTTCAGAGCAGGTATGGTCTATACGATTATTTGGTTATGAAATTCGGTCTCATGAACACACCGATATTTTTCATGGCACTGATGAACCAAGTATTCCATCCTTACTTGGATTCTTTTGTAGTAGTCTTCATGGGTGATATCTTGGTGTACTCTCACACTCAACACAACCATACAGTTCATCTTGAGATCATATTGAGTACACTAAGAGAGAATCATTTATATGATAAGATATCAAAGTGACACTTTTGGATGGACTAGATTCATTTCTTGGGTCATGTCATATTAGAGACAGGAGTATCAGTAGACCCAGATAAGGTTAGAGATGTAGTTTCCTGGGAGTAACTGAAGAAATTATTTGAGGTACAGAGTTTTTTGGGGCCAGCTAGTTACTACATATGCTTTATTCAAAACTTTTCATGCTTATAAACTCCACTGAAGGGCCTGAATAAGAAGAGTGAAAAGTACTTGTGGTCATATTCCTATGATTCAGCCTTTCAGGAGATGAAAGGGAGGTTGAATTCATCACCAATACAGATTTTACTAAAGCTGGGAAAGATTTACACCTTTTACTATGATGAATCAGGTATTAGGCTAGGAGTAGTGCTTATACATGGGGAAGGAGTCATTGCATATGGGTCTCAGTAGTTGAGGCCACATGTGAGTAATTAACAGACACACGATCTCAAGTTAGCTACAATTGTTCATGCCTTGCGCTGTTGGAGACATTATCTTTTGGGAGAGAATTTTGTAGTATAAATTGACCACAAAATCCTAAAGTATATCTTTACTCAGCGAGATATAAATTTGAGACAGTGAAGGTGGGTTGAGTACCTTCAGTATTTTGACTTTGATCTTTCCTACAAGCTTAGTAAAGGCAACATAGTGGATGATATGTTGAGCAGGAGGACTCAGATACAAGTATTTTAGGAGGCTAGCAGTGAGTGGCAACTTATGGATCTATTCTCTAAGATGCATTTGGAGGTACATAACAAACAGGGGAAGGCATTTCTTTCTTCTTTAGATATTACCTATACTCTTTTAGATTTAGTGTGAATGAGTAAACTATTAGATTCCAAAGGTCTAGTCCTACGAGAGAGTTTTTCAGGTAAGGAACCTACTCCTAGGTGGACCGTAGGTGAGAATGAGGTTTTGAGTTTTCATGGATGTGTATGGATGTCAACAGACACATGTGAGGTGATTTTGTGAGATTTTAATGCCTCACTATGGGAAGTTCATCCTGGTGTCACCAAGATATATCAAGATCTATATCATCAGTATTGGTGTCTAGATATGAAGAGGGATGTAACTGGTTTTGTTATGAGATGTTCCACCTATCAGTAGGTGAAGTCATAACATCAGTGGATGAAAGGGCTATTATAGTAGTTAACCATTACTAAGGGGAAGTGGAATGATGTCACGATGGATTTCGTGATGGGTTTACAAAGGTCAACTTGAGAGAATGATGCGATTTGGGTTGTTATCGATAGACTCACAAAGGTTGATCATTTCTTGTTGATAAAAAAACCTTTAGTGTTGATGAGATTTTAAGGTTTTATATCTGAGAGATAGTACGTTTTCATGGGGTTACACATTATATCATTTTATATAGGGAGGCCCAGTTTACTTCTTGTGTCTGGAAGAGAAAACAGATGGATTTAGTACATTGGTACGTCTGAGTACAACTTAGCATCCCCAGATAGACGGTCAGTTCGAGTGCACAATATAAGTTTTAGAGGACATTCTTCAAGAATGCGTCCTAGATTTTGGGGGCTCTTGGGATAGACAAATACCCTTGGTGAAGTTTTCCTACAATAATAATTTTTATGAAATGATTCAGATGGAACCTTATGATTCTTTGTATGCTAGGCCATGTTGATCACCCCTATGTTGGCTGGAGGCAGGAGAGGCAGATATGCTGGAACCTTGTCTTTTCTAGGAGACCACTGAGAAGGTGGAGTTGATTAAGAAGAGGATGACCACAACACAATCTTGATAGAAATCTTATGCTGATCAATGGAGACGATATCTGGAGCATGAGGTCAGAGATCAGGTTTTCCTACGTGTCACACCGAGGTTGGGATACATGATGATTATGAGACAATGGAAGCTTTCACTGAGATACGTTAGGCCATTTGAGGTTTTGGAGAGAGTCAGGCTGATTGCCTATCAGTTTCAGTTACCTCAGACGTATTGATCTATTCACGCCGTCTTTCATGTTTCTCAGATACGATGTTACTTTTCAGATCTGTCTCATTTTTTTCAACCAGAGGAGGTTGAGTTGGAGGTGGATGCATCCTTCAGGGAGCAACCTATTAGGATTGTGGATCATAGAATAAAGGTTATCCATGGCTGGTCTGTTCCTCTGTTGTGGGTGCTATGGAAGCACGGGTGAGTACAGGATGAGAGTTGGGAGAGGGAGGCTGACATACAATCATAGTGGCTGGAGTTGTTAGTAGATTCTTCTTCACCACCCTTGGAAGGTAAATTTTGGGATGATTTAATTTAAGGGTGGTTGTTTGTAAGAATCTAGATATTCTTTTCAAGTATGGATCTTGATTTTGGGTTGTTTTTGCGAAAAAATGAATAAGTAAATTGGACGATATTGATTACCTCATAACTGATAAGGGATTTGTTGAAAAAGTAGTATATGAAGTTTAAAACTTCTTATACTTAAGAAATATATACAATGAACTTTGGAATAAGGAAACATGAATTTTTTCAATAAGGATGTTTGTTAATTTAGGTAATTATCATGTTTCAATAGAATACATGATAAAAGTATTCACATGTTTGGAATGTGACAACCAAGAGCTACTTTGTGTTATATGGGGAATCAACATTAAGCTGATTTCATGAATTTGTTTCTAAAGTTTTGGATTTTTATCTTTGAAAAGTTTTACAAGGTTAACCATTTATATAAAGTTTATGTTAAACATCAGATGAATTCGGTAAGATTAAAGTGTTATCTCACCACATGAGGATTCATGCATACTGGACAACTTATTTTAACAACTTTGTGTTGATGATAACTGAAGACAAATGGGATGTCATGTCATGGATCTCATGATCGGTTAGTACTTCAGGAATGAAAAATTCACCTTCCTTTTTGGAGAAAGAGGTGAAATGGATCAAGGAACAACAAAGGGCGAGGTTATACTGGAATAACGTAAGTATATATTTTTATGAAAAATTCTTTAAATTTAGGAAAAAGGATCTTGAAACCAAAAATGTTATCCTAGTACCTTCATTTATAATGAATTAGATGATCCCTTAGGTTATAAAAGATTTATGGTTTTTTGATTGTTAACTTTGTACTAACATTTTTCTCTACCACTCTCCATAAGAACTTGATGGTAATATTTCTCTTTCATGTCCAAGTTTTCACTTCCCACTTATGTTCTCTTTTGTGGGAAGCTAGTTATGAGTTACTTTGCATCACCCTTATGGTTATAACTTTTTTTAAGTGAGTTTTAATATTTATTTTTATGATATGGGTTTCTATGAAAGTAACTTTTAAGTAATAAACCTTTGATAACCCATATAAATTTTAAGGGTGAAATTCATTTTAAGGGGGTAAAATGTAACACCCCGAGATTTTGTGAATTTTTTTAAAATTAATTTAATCGCTTTCATTTCACACAACAAAATATATAATATATTTTTTATATAAAAATATAAAATAAATAAGTTTTTATTACATTATATGAAACACTAAGTTGATCTTTCATTATACATAACACTTAGATTGGCTTGCGGTACACACAATACTGAGTTAGCATGTGTTACATGCAAGATTGAGTTTTACAGTCATTTAATGGCACACCTATGTTAAAACTAATTTTTGAGACCTTTGTAAACTTTATTTTTCAAAATAAACACAATTTTTTAATTCATAATATCAAAATTGTCTTAGGTTGAATTTTTGGTAGTTTTATGAGAAGTTTCATTTTTTTGATAAATAGTGAAAATACTGTATTTTAGTTAAAATTTGCCTTTTCATTTAAATAATAATTAACATTAAATTATATTTTAATTTTGTTTTTAAAGTAACAATAGATAAATTATACATATATTAATCCGATTTAGTTAATTGGAATCATTTTATATTGAAATTGGTTAGAAAAACTTATTGAACTTTTGAACATTTTTTACTTTAAAAACTCACATTCTCGCTACGTCTATGGTATTAGCGTTAAACATAATCTAGCCAATTATATGGTTTGAATTTTAGAAAATGAACATAAAAGGATGTAATAAGTATTATATTTGAATTATAATAAGATAAAATTAATTTTTTACTAAAAATATTAGTGAAAGTGATTAAATTTGATCACAATGATTAAGATAAAATTAAGCTTAATTAGGTACTAAATCTTAAATTTAAGGACCAAAATGACCTAGAAACTTGTACACAATCCATTGGATGCCCATATTTTGACTATATACCATAATGGTTCTAATTTTATGATTTATTGGGGAACAATTCAATACAAGTTCTCTATTTCATAAGTTAAGTAAGGAAAAAGACAAAAGGGGAACTTTACTCACCTTTAACATTTATAGAACATTGAGATATGGAAAACAACATATTTTCAGTTATACATATCCTTATGAAAATAAAATGAGTTATTTTTATCATAAATACTTATCAATATTTATTTGATATGATTTAGTTGCTTAAAATTCTTAATAAATGCCAATGTAGTGATTATTTAGTTAATAATTAACTAAAATAAATGATACTATATATATTAAAAGTGAAGTAAATAGGTTGAATTATTATAATTAATTATTTTTTAGAAAAATATATCATGTTAGAAATCTGTGAAGTTGATATATTTGGATTTGAATATTGTTTTTATATTTATTTAATTAAAATTAAATAAATAATGTCAAAATTAACAATAATGTTATTTTACAATAAATGATATTTTATTAAATGAGTTAAAATTAATTAAAATACCACCTTCTGACAAGTTATTTTTATGTGTTAATAAATATAGAAAATGATCCATTCATGGAACAATTTATCTTTTATAATCAAAACATTTACACATGGATAGTAAAAACATTGTTAGCACAGTCTCTTTTAAAGTAGTGTTTTTGCGTGTTACATGCGCTTGTTTTAAAATTAATTTCTAAAAAACATGGTATTTTTATTTTTTAAATTAAACATAATAATTATAATTATGTGGGTATTTTTTTTATAATAAATCTAACTTTAATTTATACTTAATGGTTAAATTACATATGTTATAATACTATATACTTTAATAAAAACCAAAATGATAAAATTGGGGAAACTTAAAAGTTAAGGATCAAAATTATAAAAATGCACTTATTTTTATGTGGTGTAGATTTTTTTGACCATTATTAAACTTTAATAAATTATTTTTCCATTTTTTAGGTTCATTAGGTAAGAGATAACTCCCATTATTGTATACCATTTGGTATTTACGAGAGTGCCACTCCTCCTCCCCTATAAAAAGACCTTCTCTCCTCCCTCTTCCTCACACCTCTCAAGATACTTTGGATAAACCAATATCTTCCATAATATATCATAAACATGAATCCCTCTATACTTATAAGCCTTAATTTGGGTATAAATCCATACAAGTAATCCCTTTGGTTCAAACCAAAAGGAGATACCCGAAGAAGAGGTAACATTCTTCTTCATACTCTTTAGTTTTATTTTCTTATCCACTCTTTAAATTATCCATATTCCAGGATTATATAACAAAACAATTATCCTAAATATACTGAGTTTTTTTTATACTAATATTTATACCTAAACTTACACACACTTACATCTAATGGGTAATGAACTTACCATTTATGTGTACGGTGAACTACCACCACACGAAACAATGATTATTCATTCTTCCTTTAACACCTCTCATGGTGGGAATAATGATAGAAAATTTGTTTATATATAATATATATGATATTTATAATATATTTATTCCTTTTTAATTCTTTTATAACATATAACTTTATACTTTCCATCTTTTGTAAATACGATAACATCGTTTGTGGACGTGTGGACTACCGCCTCCTCAAAGCGATGTGATTCATTCACACTTTACATGGAATGTATTAAGGATGATTTTAGTAAAACAATATGATATATACTACATAATAATGATAATTTAATGATATTATATACATATATACATATATTTCATTTACTTACTTTCTTTCAATACGACAAAAAAATAGAAACAACGTTCATGCATACATACGACCTATCGCCTCCATGAATGGTGTATTCCATTTCATATTTATATATTTTATATATCAGTATAAATACCTATATAATAAATATATATAATATTTATATAATATTTTACATTATATAATTAATTAAATCATGATCTAAGTAAGATGATCGAGAATAACATGTCAAAAAATGTACAAAGAACAAGGTAAGAGAATTTCATCTCATGTTTTTTTCTATGTGAGATACATGACTTATTCACCACTCACTTGTTTTGTGTGGTGTATATAATTTCCATGAATTTATTATATGACTATTAAACTTAAATTTATGGGAATTTAAATATCCATTTTATAATATTTCTTTTATGTGGTTTATGTTTCAAAAGTTCCCAAATCAGCAAAGTAATTTTTGTCTAAATTTTCCTTCTTTGAGACACATGCTATGTTACGAAACAATTTTTTTTCTAAGATATTTATATAATTAATTTAAAATTTTATATCATGAATATAATTATTTTCATTATATTTAAGCTTTATGTAATTTCATTTTCTTATATGGGGAGTATGGTTCAAAGTTGTCAAGTGGCAGGAGTTTATTGAAATAATCTCATTACTTTGTGTGATTGTTTATGAAGATGCCTCCTTTGATTAAATATTATAACCCATATATCATTAAAACTCATTAATTATAATATCCTCTAGTTTTTCTAGGATATCTTCATGTATTAGTGTCATTATCCACTCTATGGTACTTAAGTTAGCTAATTTTTTTTATGAAAGTCTGAATTTATTTCTCCTTTCAGTCGAAAATATATATTATTTCAAAACTATGAATTATAAAAATATTTTCAAAAATGTTTTACTGTTATACTATGATGTTGAAGGAAATTTTTATTCCTGATTTATGTTTTTAAAAAATGGTTTTATAAGTAATCTTCTTGTCATTTTCTGATCAAGAGAATTTTATGAACTTTTAAGGTAAAAAAGGAATGTTCAACATGTATAGACATACCCTACATTATGACCGTCATTTCCTTGAAGTTTACATTGTATGTTTAAAAGTTTATTTGTAAGGAAATTTTTTTCCTAATATTATGGATTTTTTTATTTTAAATAATATTTTCAAATAAAAAGGGTTTTCAAAAAATATTTTATGTTTAAAAATTGTTTTAAATGATTTTCAAATCTTCCTTTATATGATTTCAGAAGTCCATTTTCAAAGGAAAGGATTTAAATTATATAAAATATTATTTTTATAAGTTTTCAAGAAAAATGGTGTTCAAATTTTTTTTAATATTTTTTATAAGTTTTCAAGAAAAAGGTTTTCAAATTTTTTTCAGGATTCTTTTTTAAGTTTTCACAGAAAACGTTTTCAAAAGGTCTTATGTTTTAAAAAGATTTTTTTTCAAAGAATAAAATATATTTTCCCTAAGAAATTTTATAAAATATCTTTCAAAATTATTTCCCATCTAAGATGACATCCATTGGTGTTACTCATGGATTTTTGGAAAATGATCCAACAGTTCCATTTATATTCTTTCTATGAATGGTTTAGATTTCATGGCATGATGTTTACAAGATAAGTTTCTCTTTCATGGGTTATATGTTTATGAAATTTATTTATCTTTCATGGGTTATATACTTATGAAGCCCACTCTTTTCATGGGTTATGATTTGATGAAATTATTATGAAACATGTCTCTTTTCCATAGGTTATGATATGATTACATGTTTATGATACCCGTTCCAATTCATGGGTTATGATACGATTTTTTATGATCCTGTAGAACATGTATATATGCTTTCATTATGAGAGGGGTGGGACCTATATCTCTACTTAATTCATTGGGTAAAGATTTATATCTCTTGATATAGACTTAGATGGTCTTGTGATTGAACCTTGACTACTAGGATGGCCATGAGAGTGATCCATGACTACCAATATGGAATGGGGAGCGAACTCATACTACTAATATAGAAATGAGAGTGAACCATGACTACCAAGATGTTATGGGGAGTAAACTCATACTACTAATATGGTCATATGAGTGAACCATGACTACCAATATGGTATGAGGAGTGAACCCATACTACTAATATGGCCTTGGAAATGATACCTTGAATACTATGGAAATCATTTTTATATACTTATGTGTCTTCCATAATTCTATATATTATTCATATGTTGTGCTTTCATGTCTTATATTCTTTATTGACTTATGATTCATGTATTATGAAATTTAATGATTTATTCCCTTATTCATGTGTATGATCTTATGATTTTTAGGGTATGATCTTCTAATGTTATGATCTCATTTTCATACCCCTATGCTCATGTTTATGCTTACATGTCTCCCTTGTTTACCCTTACTGAGCATCCAAGCTCATCAATTTTTATGTTTCCTTTCTTGCAGGTTATTAATATATGTATTATGTTTTATGTTTTTAAGAAGGGTGATAGTAAAAAAGAACCTAGTGGGAGATAATGTATCTCACTCATGTAGTAGTGATTACATTTCCATGCTTCCAAAGGAACTAAACTAATATATTCTTTGGGAATATATTTGTATAATGTTTTAATTATTCCAAAAAAGTGATGAAATGTTAATATATTAAAATCAAGTTTCTCTATATATCGACTCTAAGTAGAAGAGAAATAATAGAAAAGATCATATTTCACATACATATCTCTAAGTGAGAGGTGTTCCGGGTGAGGGTCTGGAAGGAAGAAGAAGAGATTGGAAACCATTGAAGACTCTATTAAGAGGATGAAGGGATATATCGCTACTGTGTAGTGAAAGAGGTATTCCTAAGTTTGTTATGGAAGTAGTTAGAATATTGTTCAAGTGGATATCATAGAATGTTTGTGAATATTAGTAAGAGGATTTCAATGTTACCCATTTACACTCAGTGCAACCATGTAAGTGATGTTGGTGAAGGGACCTATAAGTCTATAAATTGTGTAGAGATCCTACCCTGGACAAATGAGAAAAGGTGGAGGAAGGTGACAATGATCCAATAATGATAGTGAGTCTTGTGATAAAGTGATTAAAAATAAAAAAATGTAAGGTAGTGAGCCTATAGAAGAAGTGACCTATCCCAAACATCACCATTGTTCAGTGAAGATAGTGGATTTTAGTGCATGACACATCACTATAGGATGCTCCTTGGAGTAGCCCAGTGAGGGTGAACCAAGTATATTCTTGATGTCTTATTTACTTTCTGAATGTACAAAAAATTTATGTCAAGAAACCTTAATGAATATTTGGTAGCAAGGGCCAATTAGGTGAATAAGTAATTAGATCAAGTAGTCAAAAAAGAAAAAAAGTGAAAACCTTAAGGTTAAGAGTTTGAGATCTAAATAGAATAGTGAGGAATTTAAGGTAAAGTGTTTAAGATGATTTTGAATTTCATACTCTGATTCACCCACCCTCTCTGGGTATATCTCACATATTCCCCTAGTAGGACCTAAAAATATTATAGACTTGGACATAGTTTTCAGTGTGATTATCCTCCATGACAAACCATCATACTATTGAAATGTTGGCCCGAGACAATTCTTGATGATAGTGGATCCAGGTGACCGGATAGTCCCAAGGTGCAGTGTGTGAATAGAAACATCACTTAGTAGTACAAAACCACATACAGGAAGCCAATTTGATACTAGGTAGGCTCATAGTCTATCTCCCATTATATCTGAAAGAGTATGGTGTTTTAGGAGAATGATGTGTCATTGAATAACATCAACACCATTGAACATTTTCTCTCTTCGTACATCAAAATCTTGTATAATCTACTTGAGATTCATTCTTAGAAAATAAATGAGAATATTTAGGATTTAAAAAATACTAAGAATGGTAAAAATATATAAAATGAAAAATTCTTGATTTTCCTGTAGCACCTAGGTGAATCACATAGGTGCTACACAAACTGCATAACACTACACGAACCCACATAATGTTTTCAACTGATTTGGATAGTTTTTCAAATGATGACCATAAAGGAAATTCCTTTAAGAATGATAATGGTTTATGTTGTATATGAAATAGATATTTTATACAATGTTTATGAGATCTATATCTACTTGTGAAGTAGACTTCAGATGTCTCTAACAAGTGAAGGGGGCCCAAACAGCTTATATAAGGAGTCCTCCACCTCATGAACTGCATAAAAGTATCATATAAAACATTACCTCCCTTGAATCAAGTTCTCTTTATTCCAATCAAACCCAATTCCATGGGGGGTATTTTTTGGGGCTCATAAATTTGAAAGGACTTAAAAAAATCCTATAAATAAGGTCAAAGATCAAATAATATGTCAAAATTTGACTGTAAATTAGCTAATGAAATGTTTTCACGAATCATATAAAGTGATTCTTGAACCTCCACTTGGTTCAAAAATAATTTTTTCATGAAATTCATGGATCATTAATGAATCATTACCTAGATCTTGAAGAAACTTTATAAAGAACCTGTACTATTTCTAAGGAATCATGATAATCCATGAGTAATTTATTATTTGTGGCTTTAAACCAGTGATTACAAGCCCACCATATAGCTCCTTTGAGAAGACAATGTGTATATATCTCTAAGATAATGATTTCATACTCTCCACATACACCCTTCACGAGCCTTTATCACCTGTGATTTCACTATTCAACCATGTACTCCCTAAAAATACACCCATATTAGGTAATAAATTATCCATCACCACCTATAAATATCCCATAACCAACTTAAAATTGATACATGGAGAGTATACTCAGAGGCGAAGGTAGAGATACCTGTGCGCTTTGGGAAAACTTTGACAAGGTTTTACGAATCTTACTTTCATAAAGGAGTATCTAGGTTTTAGGGAGTTGAATAAAAAAATAATTAAACAACTAGTAAGTCCGCTTCATGAATAAGAGGTATATGAGGTTCCATTTGTGAATGTGGGTCCCCTTTTCAAAAATAAAACCCCTTAATAAATAGTAGAATTACAAGGATTCTTTTACAAAGGTCCCTTGATCTTGGCTCTATACGAACTCCTATTTTTTCAAAAAAAATATCTCTATGTGATATATAGGATCTCTAGGGAACTAAATTCCTTATTCTTAGTGTAATTAATGGAAAAATAATCTATATCTATGGGACTATATCCACGGTTGGTCTTGCCCATGGCTATAGGTCACCTATAACCATTGGTAAAAAATGCATGTGGATATAAGTGGCATATATCCACGAGCTCCCCATGCTCGTGGATATATATTTACCTACACCACCACATGCAGGAAAGACCCTATAGCCACAAGAATACCATGTCCATTCCTATAGCAGAAGCTATCACCACAGGCTGGGGAAATTCATGGCTATAAGGACCATGAGAAAACCCTTTTTCCATAGGTGCTAGTGCTCATGTCTATAAGGTAGGATACTTCCATTGATGATACCAGCTCATGGAAATAGCCTATAGTGTAAATAAGTGTAGCCACAATTGAAATTTTCCCATTTCTAAATGGGATATATAGTCATAGGCATAGTACTCCCATGAAAATATCCTTTGGCTCCCATAATTAATTGTAAATAATTTAATATAATTATAATAAAATATATTTCAAAATTATTATTATTATATATATATATTTATATATGTAATTGATTTGTGTTGTAGTGTATTGGTAAAGTGTGTTATGTAATCTACGAGAGGCACAGGTTTAAAACCCATTAACTGATTTTTTTGGGAAACAATATAGATAAGGATACTTCCCCATGGCTATAGGTGTATCCATATATAAAACCTTATATCCACATGATATAGCCATGACTATGGAATCTGTCTATATCCTATGAGGCTATAGTAATTCCGATGTTTCTCACAGGTGTTAGGACTATAGCTATAGCCTATAGCCATGGTCATGGTCCCTGGCTATGAACCATTTTTCCAATAGTGTGGCACTTAAACTTGAATCATTCAAATTTTATTTGACCACTTCATAATGTATCCAAGATGGAAAATTGGACATTCTTAATATCCTTTCTTCCATATAGGAAAACCACCTAGGTTTAATTAACCTGATTGACCTTCATGGACTCCTTTTTATAAGCCCAAAACCTAGAAAAGGCTAATTTAAGGCCTTATCTAAAACCACTAGATATATATGATCAAGACATTAAACATTCCAAAGTGCCCTATTTTTATTATTTATTCCATTGATAAAAGAAATCTCTCAGGTTTTCTCCTATAATTATTGGACCCACATGGTAATAATGATTATTTATTCCCTTGATAGTGATGGATTCTATCATGAGGATACCAGTAAGACTTCTCTTGGCTCATGCTACCCATCTTGGATTCCAAAGTGTTATACTAACCAACCTAATTACACTCAACGAGCCATACCAACATGGGATTCCTCATTAGGTGTAAGACCCAAACACATTCCCATTGATGATTTTATCACCTTGAATCATTAATGAGTTTTTTATATACTCAAGGGACTACTAATAGGTTTAATCCCCAATGCTACCTACCTTAACCTAATCCATCGACTAGGTAAGGAATAATGGGAAGCATCCATGAATTTTTAGCCCAAGAATTGGATGAGTGACAAAAATATACAACTCAGTATATTTCTCATGGGATATATCTCTTATGAGTTTACTCAACCTTCCCAATACCATTTCCAATAGACAGGGCATGGGTGTCCACAAATTTGGGCCTCCTTCCAATAGGTGTAATCCATAACTCATTCCTCAAAGGGCTATATCCCCTGAAAAACACATATGGGCTACCCAAGTGTAATACTATACCAATCCTCTATTATCACCCCTTTCATGAAATAGGTTACTGGGTCAAATGATGTAAAAATTCATGACTACTTTCTTATCACATGATGTTGAAATACATTGTATAGTCTTATCACATGACCATAAATTATGAAACTCAAACTATGTGGTCATTGATTCATGTTATCGATGATATATAGGAAAACACTTTGAGGTTCAAACCCAACATCCAAAACTATATCCTCACTATTCCATGTTCCCTATGAATCTTTTCCTCATTAGAAAATATTCCTCATGAGATTCATCCCCACTAGGCCATATTTTTTTGTGATCCATACCACTACTTATTGGTTTATATTCCCTAGGATCCATATAAATATTATTTGAAGGGAAATATTATATATGAGAAGAAATTTTATCAAAGGACCATATTCTATATAAGGAGAAACCAAAAGGGCCTATCATTCATAAGTACCACACTATCCATTTCTACACATCGTTCGTCTAGTTGTCTGTAGGTCCTAGACACATGACCTTAAAAATAACTTCACTTAGTCATGGCTGCATGATCTTAAAAATCAACATGATGGTTTTTTTTCACGTGAACATAGAAGTTATGATGTGTCCCATTAAGTTTTACTAAACTATGTGGGGTTTGATTCCCTTTACAAGGATACTATTGAAGTGGCTCATTGATCTAATTTATTTCTCTATGTTTTGATATTAAAATACTTATTTATTGAAAAATTATAATTTCTCATAGAATTATTTCATTCATTATTGAACTTTATTAAGTTTTTTGATGATTTAATTGATAAATAATTAAATTATTTTTCTAAGTTGTACTCTTACACAAGTTATGGATATACTTTTTTACCTTTAAATGAGTATAGATCTACCCTTACATGGTTATCCTTTACCCTTCCAAAACATGTGAAAATTTACTATTACCTTTATGCATGTTTTATTCTACCATTACATGGGGTATATGAAATATATATTTCTTTTATGAAGATATATTTATTCTATTAATATCTTTATGTGAGTTTTCAAATTTTCATTTTAGATTTAAGTGAAGTATAGAAATAACAATTAACCTTTACATAGTTCTTATACATAAATTTATGCATAACTTAAATGTTCTAGCTTACCTATATGCAACCTATAAAAAATACTAATTACCTTTTTGAAAAATGAGTAAATTACCTTTACATGAGGCTTACAGATGATTGAATACATGATTAATGCATCAAATACAAGAATAAGGATTGATCATGAAGATTACAAATAATCAACCGCATGAGAAATACATCAACCACTAGGAAAAAATGGACTGACCATAACTAAAAATTTCACCAAGTCATTGATTGGAATCATAGAATAAATGGATTGACCACACACTAAATTCAATCAAACACATGTTGATCCTGACCTACCATGAGGTAGGAAAAACTGAAAGGACTAACCTACCATAAAGAAGTTGACCATATGAAAATGTTTCTAGAATTACAATTCTCTATTTCTCATGTATTTTATATTTATATTCTTTTTTATTTTTTGTAAGTTTTTATTAATTTTTTCATTGATTTAATTATTTATTAATTACTTATTAATTATTTGGATACTAAGTAATATTTTTGGGATTATTCAATTTATGTTTTAATGATTATCACATGGGTTAAAGTCTCAAAATTCTTTCTTTAAAATCATGAGTTCCAAATTTAAAATGTTTGGAATTTGAATAGTTTGGTTCATATGCTTCATAGGAATGTTACAAGGAATTTTAATGTTATTTATTATGGATTGTTAGTACTGTCTTAATTTTTAAAAAATGTTCCATTGTAAAACCTATTTTAATTATACATATAATTAAAGTGAACCATATTGGAATATGTTTCTTACATATTCAATAAAGAAATAACATATTTCTTAAGGAAGGATTAAATTCAACAAGCGTCATATTTTGAATCTAATTTTATTGAAAGAACTCTATTTATTGAGTTCAATAAAACCATTTTGATATTGAAGTTGAGGATATTCTTGAATTTTTCTATCTAAAATACCTTGGTGATAATCTATTATTATCATCTATACTTCATTCGTTTGATATTTTTTATGCTAGAGAGAACACTCCTACCTCTGTAATTAGAGTTTTACTTGTTCATATAATTTCTATGATTATTAATTATTTATATTATTATATGTGAGTAATTATACTAGGTTATAATACCCATAAATGGTAATACTATTAGGTTATAACACCCCATAAAAAGGTACGAGTGGGTTTTGACAAATTAATAAATGGCAGGGGGACTAATTATTTCTTGATTCGGTGAAAGATAGGTTTGGTTTTTCCCACCACATCAAAAGAAATATAGTTATTTTGTGACTCCAGATGAGAAAAAAATATACTTTGGTTGTTCATTCATGGTTTAAAAAGGTATTGTAAGGGTTATGACTCCCCAATAAAAGTTATATATTCCATTATAGTGGGTTCCATTTATATTTTCTATTTTTATTTTCACTTCATTAATATTTAACTTTGATAATATTCATTAATTTTTTTAAAAGGTTAATTCTCCTCCTTCTTGACCATTAAAAAATTCTCATATTGGGACCAAACAATTGGTATTAGATCTTGACCTATATATTTTGAATTTTTATATTTTCTTATACTAATAAAATCCCAAATTAACAGTCAAGGGGAAAATATTTGTTTGAAATGGAAGGGAAAAGTAAAAATAATGGTTGGACTCCTCAATAACCTAAAATATTTGATGGAATAGATTATGGAAATTAGTTTTCTCACATGGAATATTTTATTAATAACATAAGAATTAAAAATTAGAATATCATGGTAAAACCATACAAATTGTTGGAAGATGATCTTGAATATTTATTTGGTAATAATATAGTTAGATATGTACTGAACTACAAGGTAATGAACCTTTTATGTTGTAAAATAAATATAAATTTCTACAGTCGTGTATCTGTATATAAATAAACTCATGAAATTTAGAAAATATTACAATTTACTCATCTTGGTTCAGATAAATTAATAAGAACAAATTTAGGAATGTTAAGAGCTGAATATCAATAATTTAAAATGGGTAAATAAGAAACAATCAATAAAATGTTTCATAGTTTTAAAAGTATTTTAAATGGAATGATTTCATTAAGAGAGACATTAGATAATTCAATTTTGGTTAAAAGAGTTTTAATATCTTTGCAAAATAAATAGAATGATAAAAAGGTATAAATAGATGAAATAAAAAAATTTAAGGAATAAACATTATATGAGTTTATGGGATCTTTATTATAATATGAATTAGAAAAAAATATTAATCCGGAAGAGTTTTTAAAAAATAAAGGTATTGATTTAAAATAAAAAGTTACTAGTTACTCTTTTGAACATGATCTATAGTTTAGGGAAAGATATGGTGTTGTTCATGTAGAAAAGGGCGATATATAAAGAATAAAATTTACTGTTGAAGATTCAAAAAGTATAATCCTAAAAAGGTGGTGGGAAAAAATCCCTCAAGGTAACATTATAGTGTTTTGGGTCCATTGTGTTTATTGAAAAAGTAGGTTTCCAAGGTTAGTTGTAGAGTTATAGAGATATTGTTGACAAGTAATCTTTACAAATATCCATAAAAAATAAATGAATACCCTGGAAATGGGAAAAAAATTGTGTATAGAAGGTGGTGTTGTTTCCCATTTTTTTCCAAATTTTTGAGATCCAAAATTTAGAGGATGGATCAATCATCTCAAATGTTGGATTTCCATGAATGGATCATAAAAATATGACTAAGTCATGGATTTCATGAAGATTATATTTTTTTGAAGGTATATAGATTTATAAAGGCATACAATGTCTTGAAGGATGGATTTTGTGAAGGTGTGGAGCATCGTGAATGTGTGATGGAAGGATGGTAAATATCCATGATTATGAGAAGCTTTGTGAATAGAAAAATTTCCCCAGTTCTTCATGAATACATAGAGGTTTGTGAAAAAAATAGGATCTTCATGAAAAGATGGTGGGGACATTGGAATCTTCATAAAAGGGTGTAAACACTTATAAATAGGCCTATACCCCCTAATTTCAAGAGAGAAAGCTTGATTAAAAATAAAAAGTCTCTGAATTCGTGAAGGTCGTTACTATAAAAAAGTTCTTTATTAATGTAAGTTCATGAAGGCTATGTAATACAACCAAAATGTGTAAGAATAATGAATGTATTGATCTTTGTGAAGGCTAAGTGAGCTTAGTGAAAGTGCTGAGCTTCGTGAAGGCTAAGTGAGCTTCACAAAAAGAGGGTGCTTTGAGAAGGCTATTTGAGCTTGAAAAAAGTGGTGAGCTTCATGAAAGCTATGGTTTTCAAAAAGGAATAACATTTTTGTGAATATTTGGGAAGTTTCATCAAGTATATGTGAGATTCATGAAAGTAGTGAGCTTCATGAAAGTAGTAAGCATTGGAAAAGTGTTTAAAAGGAATTTACCAGTAAATCTGTGATAAAGTGGAATTCATCAATTGGATTAAATTGGAACTTAATGATACACCAAATTAGTAGTAAAAAATATTGATTCAAGTGATAAAAATAATATTTTTTAGAGGATAAATGAATATAATTCAATTGAGAGACCAATGAGATTTTAAATTGTTATTGGTTTTAAACCAAGAGGGGCAATGAGTCTGCTACAAAATGGTAACAAAAATGTACTTGAGTTGATTAGTTACATAAGAAAATTTCCTTTTTATGCTACTTGGACACAACCTAGTGAGGGTGAACCAAGAAAAATTGTTTTTTCTTGTTTATGATTTCATTTATGATCATACATTACATCAAGAAATAGAGAGAATAGTATTTTGTTTAACAATGAAATAAGATCCTAAGGGGAATTAGTTTTAGTATGTCACAACCTGATTCACCTCCCTCTCAGGATATTTAACCTAGATAGGATATAAAAAGGATTATAGGGAGAAGGAAAAAAATATTAAAATTTCTAATGATGATTTTGAAATTATTTTATATGAGAGAAGAAAAAGAGGGAACATCAAGCCTAATTGTACATGACACAAGAATGTTAAGAATAAAATAGAATAGTATAAAAAAGGAAAGGAAAGAAACATTATTTGGTTGGAGTTAATCTTTAAAATCGCATTCTTTTAATGAATTTGGTTCTGAAATAGAATCAACAAACCTTTTTTAATGGATTCATCAAAATAGGTAAGCGAATCAAATTATACTTATTCATTTTATTCTGGTCCTAATCCCATTAAAGATTAGTCATATAATTTTTTTATAGAATCAATTATAATATTAATAATATTAATATATTATTAAATAATATTAATAATAAACATAATATATTTCCTGAATAAAATGAAAAATTATGAAATACTTCTCCAGGATCAAATGATAAATTATGAACTGATATGAAAAGTATACAACTTGAAAATTTTAAAATTAAGGATTATCAGTCTAAATGAGAAAAATATAAAAGAATGAAATTTGATTCTATTTTAGAGGAATATAAATATATTAGAAATGAATTTGAAAAATTGATAATAGAAGTATCTATATTTTTTTAAATTAATGAGAAATATGATAAAATTATGAGCTTGAATAAAATGAAAAAAATGAAGACTAGTCTTGGATACGGGAATCTCTTTCAAAAAATGTATAAGATGTTTTTTTAAAATCATAAATGAAATATTTCAAGTGTTACATTATTTTGATTTGAAATGGAGGGACATTATGAAAATGATATTTCCTTAATACTTTAATAGTCACTTGGTTATACTAAGGCCTTAATTTATAAATCATTATCTTCAATATTACCTATGAATACTTTATTGAAATGGATTTTCATTCCCAAGAATTATTTTTCTAACTCGATTGGACCTAAGTTTTTGTGGGTACCAAAGTATTATAAAATATGTTTTACATGAAATGTGTCTTGAAATTTTTTAGAATGACACATGGTATATGGATAGTGGATGTTCATGACACATGACCCGTGATATCTGTAACTTTATATCTTTTAATAAGTGTGATGGTGGTACTGTTACCTTTAATAATAATTCAAAGGGAAAAGTAAAAGGATTTAGTGAAGTTAGAATCTTATATTATATTATTATTTAATTTTTTTTATTTATTAAAGTTTTAAATCATAATTGGATTAGTACATCACAGTTTTTTTATGATTATATGAATTTGAAATTTGAAAATGTTAAAAGTATTTTTTTAAAGTATGAATATGTCTTATTTTAAACAAATAGAAAATAGAAAATTTATTTAATTAAATTTTGTTAGTTAACTATGTAAATTATCAAATGTTTAAATAATTTAAAAACTGAAAATGTGTTATGGAATAGAAGATTAGGCCATGCAAGTTTTAAGTTACTATATAATCCTTCAAAAAATGAAAAGGAGTTAGATCTTCCTAAATTAAATTTAGACAATACCTATACATGAAATTCATGATTAAAAGGTAAACAACATAAAGATACCTTTAAATTAGTTCATGAGGTTAAAACTACTAGTCCTATTCAACTTTTACATTTGGATTTATTCGGACCCCTAAAAACTATTAGTCTAGGAGGAAAAAGATATGTATTTATTATTATAGATGACTATAGAATATTTACGTGGACTTATTTTCTCTCACATAAATATAAGACTCATATAACTTATTATTTATTGTAAATTAGGTCAAGATGACAAAGTTCATTTAATTTCATCAATTAAAAGTGATAGATAAGGTCAACTTTTAAATATAGAATTTGATAATTTTTGTGAAGATAATGGATATAATCATACTTTTTAAGCCCTTATGACACCATAAAAAAATGGAGCGATATAAATGAAAAATAAAACCTTGAAAGAAATGGATTGGATAATGATAAATGAGTATAATTTATCAAAATACTTATGGGAATAATTTTTTAATACATCTTGTCATGTTTATAATATAATTATTTTATGGCCTTTCTTAAAGAAAACACCTTATGAAATATTTAAAGGAAGGAAACCTATAATTGGATATTTTAGAGTATTTAGTTGGAAAGTTTACATTCTAAATATCAAATATCATTTAGAAAAATTCAACTAAAAATTTGATCAGGGTATTTTTCTAGGTTATTCTGATTATAGTATGGTATATAGAGTTTAAAACAAAAGAAAATTAATTTTATAAGAATTTTTTGAAGTTAAAGTTAATGAAAACCATTTGGAAGAAATAAAATATGATTTATATAAGTCTAAGGAAGATTTTATAGATTTTAACTTCATAAAACTTAAAATTTTTGATTTAGATGATTTAATTTTGGGGGAAAGTACCTCTCATGTAAAAACATTAAAATTCCATAGATATCATTTGGTTAGAAAAGTAATTAGTGAAGTAACTTATATTTTTAGAAATAAACATTCCTTAAGAATTTTTTCTTATCAAGATTTTATTTTTTATTTTTTGTGCCTTAAAATATAGATGAAGCTTTATATTATTCAATTTAGATTATGGAAATTCATGAAGATTTAAATCAGTTTGATAGAAAGTGTGGGCCTTAATTGAACCTCATAAGGATCAAAACATTATTATAACAAAATGGTTTTTTAGAAATAAGTTAGATGAATCTGGTTAAATAATTAGAAATAAGTCTAGATTAGTGTCTTAACGCTACAATCTTTAAGAATGAATCGATTTTCAATAAATATTTATGCCAATTGGTAGATTAGAATTTATAATAATTCTTCATTTGCATGAGTTTCATTTTAGAATAAAATTGTTTCAAATGGATATCGGAAGATCATTTTTAAATGGATATATTTATATTTTTTTAAAACAACCCCTAGTTTTGAGAATAAATCTAAATATAACATTTTTTGAAGATTTCAAATTCTCTCTATGGTTTAAATGAAATTCACCGAGTTTGGTATGAAATATTATGAAGTTTTCTTTGAATTTTTTTTGAGAAGAGGATGATTGATCTAGTTTTTTTTATTAAATAGGGGTTTAAATATATTTTATTTATTCAAATATATGTTTAAGAAATTATATTTGGATCCTAATGTGAAAAAATTTATAATGAATTTTCAAATTTAATGAAAATTGAGTTTTATATGAGTTTAATGGTTAAACTTAAATTATTTATCCGTCTTCAAATTTATCAAAGGGATGATAGTATTTTTAATAATCAATATATGTAGGATAAAGAGTTAATCAGAATATTTGGTTTAAAATCTTGTAAAAGTAGCAATAATCTTATGGATACTATTTTTAAGCTTGAAATATATAATGTTGGAAAATATCTTGATGTTAAAATGTTTAGAGGAATTATCAGAAGATTGTTAAACTTACCTAATTATTAGCCTGATTTATTTTTTAGTGTCTTCATGTCTTCTATATTTAAAATTAATCCCAAAGGAATTCATTTAAATATTATTAAAAGTATTATAAATAATGTTAAAGGATCTCTGAATCATGGTTTATTTTACCATGCTAGACTTTCTCAAAATATAATCACTTACAGTGATTTGAATTTAATGGATGAAATAAGGATAGAAAAAACACATCATGTTTGTGTCACTTTCTTGTAAAATACATGGTTTTATGGTTTTATAATAAAAAAATGCAGTTGATTTATTAACTACTAAGAGTGGTTATGTTTTTTCTATATCCTATTGTTCATAGTCATTATGGATGAAACAAACACTTCTAGATTTTGGATTTAATTTTGAAAAGATCCCCATATATTGTGATAACACCTTTGTAATTTTTATTTCTAAAAAGTCGTTACAACATTCTAATACTAAACACATGGATGTTATATTTCAATTTCAAAGAGATCATGTTCAAAAAGGGAATATAATTTTGGAATTTGTTTCCATATAAAATTAACTTTCTAACATATTTAATATGCCACCAGGTTTTTCTAATTCTAATAAAATAAAATTTAAACTTGGTATGATAGAAATTTAATTTCATAGAATATGTTTAGGGGGAGTTAAATTTTGTTTCTAAGTTGAATCTTCAATTTTTATGTTTCCTAGCTGCATGATAAATTATTATTTGGTTCTTTGATATGTTCTTTAATAGTTGGTACCAACTTTATTCATTGAATATAAATTTCTATCATTCCTTGAATATATTTACATATATTCATGTATCCTTCAAGCTTGTGAAATATTTTTTAAAAGGAGATTTTTTAGAATAATTTTAATCCTACACACACTATTTTAAAGCTGCAATGTATTCTTTACCTTTATTTTTAAAATGCATGGATTTAGGGGGTGTTTAAATCATTTTTTGATGTAACATTAAGATAATTAGTTTCTTTACATGAAATAATTTTTTTCATTTAGGGGGATTCTTATGGAGTCCCTGTTTTTTAATACATAAAACTTTCATTACTTGGTATAACACTTAATAATATAAAGTAATTTTGAGGTTTACTTTTTTAGAAATTAGGAAAGTAATACATGTAAAACATAAACATTCTTATAATAAAATTTAAAGGCTTATTTATAGATTCATACTAGGTTAATTTTACCGCTCTCATATCCTAGGGACATATATTAAAATAAAGGGTTGAGCATAAAGCTTGGCAAGGGAATAAACATAGTAAATTTTTAGCATGTGATCATATGGCATATAAAATTGGGAATGATCATAAGAACAAGAGGAAAATAATAATTGAACTATCATGAAGTATAATATGGAAATGTGGATAAAACATAAAACCGATACATTCATAAGTATGTCACCAAGGCGTCATAAAACATAATTACCAAGGTTATTCACTAAGGTATCATAAAAAATATCATCTATAGAGATTAATTAATTACGTAAAACATTGGAGTACTATCAAGGAATACCCTTTATATGTATTAATTAATTTAAACCACATTTATCATAAAGAGTCATTTCATCAATTACCCTAGTATAATATAGAACTTGTTTCATAAAAAATCATTGAGTATATACATGCTTAAATAGTTGAACATTTCATAATTTTTAACCTATGAGAATGAAATATGGGTTTAATACATTTAAATACCCATTAAATAAATTATGTTTACATATAGGTGAATACCCATGGATAATTAAGGGGTTTGTGAATTCAAAATATAATAATATTTTATATAAAAGAGATAAATTCATGAAACTAATTCAGTAACATGACTTGTATATAATGCAAATTAAGGAAATGAAATAATGAGAGGAAAAATGGTATCCCATTGATAAAAAACTATTTTTAAAGCAATGAGAAAATAAAAAGTGTATAAAAATAAAGTAATTCTATATTTATAATAAGAAACATAAAAGAGGTACTTGAATGGAAAATAAGAAGAGGAGTGTTCCCTTACCTTGAAGACCTATTTCCTAGAACTTAAGGATGGCACCTTAAGACCTTAAGGACACCTTGGAGGGACTATTTGGGAGGAAAGATGATCATAAATTAATGGATAAAGTATTTTGAGTGGAAATAAATGGTGGCATTGTGGGATATTTATAGTAAAAGAGGAGTAATTGTTTAATAATTTCCAAATATAGGTCTTAGAATTCTAAGTTATAGAAAATGAAAAACCATTTACTTACCCATAGTTTTCCTTATGATTTTAAAATTTTAAGTCATTAATTGTAATATTTTTATGCATTAGAACTAGAATAATTTTTTTTAATATTACTTTGTCAAGGGAAAAGTGAATTTTCTACAAAATATAGTTTTTAAAATATTAATTTCCATTTTAGAATTTGGAAATTCATTTATAAGTTTGTAAATTGATTTAAATCCATTAAAACACATAATATTATTGAAATAATATATTTTTAGTTGGTAAGAACTTTAACCTCATTATTATATCCCTTTTATGTATTTATGATGTCATAATACTTATTGTCTATTATACTATTTTTTATATTTTACCCAAAAATTCAACTATCTCATAAAATTATGAAAAATACACCATTGGATAATTTAAATGCGATGGTTTCCAAAATTTCACCCATTTTATAAAGAAAAATTTCTAAATATGATAAATTTAATTTTTAAATATAAAATACTTATTTATTTAAAACCACTAATTTTTATTATACAATCAAATTTCTATCCCTTAGAAAAACTATATATAATCACATAAAATATTTTATAAATAAATATTGTTGTTTTTTACCTTTTAGAAACCTTATTCTTTTTTAAATAAATTTTAATGAAAATTGAATATATATATCATAAAGAAAAATAAAATCATGTTCTTTTTGTATAAAAATCTATTTTGTTGTATTCTTTAATAATATTAATTATATATAAGGGAATAACACTAAATAAGAATATAGAATCAATAAGTATATTAATTAATTTCTAAAATAATCACACTTTAGTACTACTAGGGTCTAGATACATAACCCCTTATTATAATGGCATAGACTCTAAGGGTATGGTGTGTGATAATGGTGGTTTCATGAAGCAGTATAGAAAACATAGATCTAGTAGTAATCTCAACTAGGTAAAACCTCTCTTGTAGGTGATTTTATTTGAGCCTTAATTTTTGAATCTTTTCTTGGGATTGATCAAGATCAAACCCGAATGATTCTACCTCCCTCCTTAGCTTTGATAAATGAGATTCATAAGGCATGATTCTACTAGCTGAGGCCACTGTTTCTTTATTCTACATTAAATAAACTATTATCATTACCCTTAATATATACTAACCCAAATGAACATTTTATAATTAATACATTACCAATGATCATACTTCCCAAAAGTCACACAAAACAACATTCATATTAACTAATGGTCATATTGACCAATGGTCATATTGACCAATGATAATGTACTAGTAATATAACAGTCATACCCTAATGATCAATTTTTTTATTACATTATATATATATACTACCAAACATTGAAATTTACTACTTCATTCTAAAAGGTTTTTTACAATTACTTTGATAATTTCTATCATATTCTCAATGATTATTTTTCTTTTAATAGTTTTCATGGATTTTATAATTTTCCTAGAAGAGTTTTATATTATGAATTATACCATTGTGTGGTCACTCTTCTTTGTTTTTTATATCCCTGTACTAGTCTTAGATGTAGTAATTGGTATTATTTCTTGAAAAGTACTATTATTTTTTTGTAATAGTGATTCTATTTACTTCCATTTTTCAATATAATAAGAGGGTCATGATGAATAAGAAATATTTCTTTTATTAATAAAATAAGTAATTATTAGGTTGTTACAATCTCCCCCCTTAAGAAATTTCATCCTTGAAATTTGTACCCTACTTCAAAAAATGGGGGTATTTCCCCTTTATATCTTCTTTAGGTTCCTATGTAACTTATTCAAAATTATGAATTATCCATAATACTTTCAAAAGTAGCGTTGTCTTTTTCCTCAACACATTTTCCCCTTTTGCTAGAATTTGTCTCGATTCCTATTTATATGAAAATATAGGGTCTAATTACACACCATTTATATAAATTATATGTGTGGATTCAGATATATAATTTCTTGATAGAGACATTTGGAAGATTTCATGGACATTGGAAAGTTTTGGAGGTAGTTTTAATCGACAATAAATTTCTCTAACACACTCAAGAATCTCAAAAGGTATAATGTACCTTGGACTCTGTTTCCTCTTCTTTCAAAATCTCATAACTCCTTTCCTTGATGTTATCTTTAGAAAAACATGATCCCTAACATGAAATTAAATATCCTTCCTTCAGATGTCAACATAAAATTTCTATCAAATCTGAGGATCCTTGATGTATTTATCAATCACATTTATTATTTCAATAGTCTCCTTCACAATGTTTAGTCCCAGTAGTTCCCCTTATTTAATTTCATTACAACATGTAGGAGTTATATACCTTTTTTATAGAGAGATTCAAAATGTGCCATTTGAATACTTGAGTGGAAAATATTATGATAGAATAATTCAACAAGTAGATTTTTTTGGTCCCAAATCCATTTAAAATCAAGTGGTCTATCCCTTGGAATATCTTCCAATGTTTGAATTTCCCTCTCAGACTACCCATAAGTTTGAGGATGAGGGGGTTTACTTAGGTTTACTTCTATATTCATAGCCTTTTGAAGGATCCTCTAGAACATAGAATTAAATATTGGATCTTAGTCAGAAAAAATCGTCAATGGTACTCCATGGAGTCTCAATACTTCTTGAATATTGAGGCGAGTTAGGAATGGTAGGGAGAAATACTCACTTATGGAAATAAAATGGGATTTGTTTTAAACCTATAAATGATTATCCATATATCATTATTTCCTTTGTATGTCTTATGCATGCCATTGAAAAATTTGATAATGATCCTGTCTCACTTCCATATAAGTATGGGTAGTAGCTACGATACTCATTTAATAATTTTTCTCTCTTCCATTACTTATTAACACACCAATAACCTTAAAATGTAATTAGAAATATCAATTTTTATATTATCCCAACAATAATGATCACAAAAGTCCCTATACAGTTTAGTGAATTTGATATGTATATAGAATCTAGAGCTATGAGACTCATCCATTAACTACTTCTTTATCTCCAGAATAGATGGGATATATATACTTGTAGAAAATATTATTACAACTTATTGATAAATATTGAATTTAGGAAACTTTTCATTTTTAATAGCCTCTATATTATTTTGAATCAAAGGATTATCCCTTTGAGATTTATTAATTTTATATAGTAATGATGGTTGGGAAATAATTTGGTATAGGATTGATGATGTCCATTCCCTTATGATTCCCGTTCCCAACCTTACTAGGTCCTTGATCAATGGATCTCCTTCAATCCACATCATTATAAGAACACCATGATCTTTCCTAGTCAATGCATCTATGACTTTGTTTACACTTTTGTAGTGATAATGAATTGAAAAATCATAGTATTTAAGAAGTTAAAACCATTTACTTTGTCTCATGTTAAGTTCCTTTTGTGTGAATATATACTTTGGACTTTGGTGGTCTGTGTATATATCACATTTTCCCTATAAAGTTAGCATCCATATCTTTAAATAAAAAATGACTACAACTAACTTAGGGTCATGAGTAGGATCATTATACTCATGAGGAGTTAATTTTAGAGATTAATAGGTGATCACCTTATCATTTCTCATTAGAACACATCTAATCCCTTTCAGTGATGCATAATTAGAGATAAAAAATCCTTCTCCAACATAGGGTAAAGTCAGAATAGGTGTATTAACCAACATATTCTTTAGTTATCAAAAACTTTATTCACACCCATTTTTCCAAATAAACTTAATTGTTTTTCAAGTTAACTTTTTTAGTTGATTAGAAATCCATATTTTTTTTTCAATACCCTTTTTAGTATCTTGATAGAATAAGAAAAATATGAATCTCATTTACTATTGTAGTATGTGGACACTCCTCTAGGAAATTTGTCTTTAATAGATCCACCAATATTCCTTCACTAGCCATGATGTGTCCCAAGAATGTGACCTATTATAACCAGAACTCAAATTTATTGAATTTAATAAAAATATTCTCCTCTATAAGAGTTTTTAATATGACCCTTAGATGATCCTAATTCTCCTTGATAATTTTGAAATATATCAGAGTATCATTAAATAATACCACCACAAATTTATCAAGGTAGTCCTAAATGAATATATTCATCGAATCCATAAATATGGAAAGAAAATTATTAATTAAAAAGGGTATAAAAATAAACTCATAATTCCCATATCTTTTTCAAAAGGCCGTATTTGGGATATATTATTTCATCACCTTCAACTGATGATATCATAATTAGAGGTTAAACTTGGAGAAGAATTGATTCCCTAAAATTTGGTCTAATAAATCATCAATCTTGTTAGATGCTGCATTACTCTACCTGGATTCTTTTTGGATATTTGGATTTTCCTTCATAGTCATACAGATTAGATTAAACTATTGTGCTTCGATTTTGAAGATGAATATTGATCTGTCTTCACATCAGTACAAGTAAGGAGCAGTCTAATCCTTTTTGCAATGGATCTCATGAAGGCTGCAAGAGTCCACAGGTTTTGTTGAAGCCAATTATCAAGACCCCTTCCAGTGGATTTCAATGTTTCACCATGACTTCACCTTAGGGCCCTGGAGCTTGCTCGGAGTTGCTGCACCTTGGCATGTGGTTTCTGATGTCTTCATGAAGATACAGAACTGCCTACCTATCCCATGGATTCTTGACATTCTTGCAGTAGGACAGAAATATCAGTGCATGTCAGCAAGGATGCTCTTTAGTAGGGCTATCTAACTGCATTTCCCTTTGGTTTTAAATGTATTTTTTTATTGGTTTCTTTAAATTTCATAGGGCGTAAGCGCATTACACCTCGAGATTTCCATGTACCACTTTTTTGATTTAATAAATTTATTGGACATGAACTGGGAAACCGGTTCATGTCAACTTTCAAAAAACAAAATCTATCTTCCCTTTTCCCAAAGAGAATAGGTTCTCCCCAAGGAGAAAAACTTGGTAAAATAAATTCATTTTCCAAGTGGTTTTTTGTTTCTTATTTAATTATTCTAACTCCACATATTCTATTATATATGGGTTCTTCGATACTATCTTTTATCTAGGTATGATTTCAAAATATAAATCTGCCACTCTTTTTAGGGGGGGTCTAGGTAACTCATCAAGAAATACATCAATGTACTCTTGAATAATGGAGACATTTTATTTATTTATACTTTCATTTTAATTACACATTTCATCAATTATCTCTATAAAGAAGTCTATATGATGTGTTTCTAGATAGAGATCATGATGGAATATCAATACTTTGAAAATAAATATATATTTTCCATTCAGACCATTAAAATTTCCCAGATTCTACAGTTGATCTTAAGATTATACTTTTTGAGAACCAATATTTCCCTAGTATAGTGTTAAATTCCACCATGGGAATAACTACTATATTTGTTATGAGATTGTAGCCTCCAACATTGATACTAGATTTTCTATACACATTTAATTATTGGATAATCAATCTAGGAGTCTTAATTGATAAATCTACTTCTAGAAGTTTAGGGTTTGATTCTACATTCTTTGAAAACTTGGAAAAATTAAATGAATGAGTAGAACCGAATTCAAACAATGTAATTTCTATCTTGTAGAGAACATTGAGTTCACTTTCCATTACATCATTTGGAGTCTCTACTTCATCCATAATGATTGGGAATGCCCAACCCTACTCCCTTGGCCTATTTAGAGGTTGATGGTGGTTAACCTCCATTATCTTCTGATTTGGTCATTGATTTTCAAAGTTCCCAAGCATTCCACACTTGAAGAATTGAACTTAAAGCTATTCTTACATCATCTTCCCTTTGTAATTTTTATTGAGATGTTGAAACTTCACATCACCGCGATATTTATGATCTATATAGACTTCTCTTTTACACTTAAATAAATTTCCACTTCTATACAAGTAGTTACCTAAATGTTTCTTCCTATATTTGTGACATGTGGGTAGTTTTTTTTTCTTTCATTCTCTTTAGTGATCAAAATTATTCATTGAGTTTGAATCCATTTCTCAATTATTTTTATTTTTCCAATGAGACCAATGTGTCTCTCCAAACTCTATTTAAGCATTGATTTCACCACACACTATCTTATCATAGTTCTTATAATCTTGTTTTTCTAGATTCCTCCTCATATGAGGTCTTAGTTTACCAAATAACATATCAAACTTTCCCTTAGATCTCATAACATAGTTGGAGTTATATCGAACAATTCTTATAAAGTTCATTTCATATCTTTCATTGAATCATTTTCATTATGATTCAACTCTAGGAATTCCTTATCTATTTTTGTTTAAAAAAATGATTAAAATACTTATTGAATAAGATTCTCTAGAAATATTCCCATTCCATAGCATTAATATCATATCTTGGGTTTGTGTTCTTAATCAGTGTCCACCACTAATCAGCTTCTCCTTCTAAGCATTATAATTCCAAGGTGAATTTCTCTATATATAAACAATGGAGTAAAAAAAATATTTTTGATAGGGGCGATACATTTTTCTATAATCATTATATTATAATATCCCCTAAAAGAAGGTGTTAATTGATACATGAAGAAGTCAAATGAAATTTGTCCCCTTTGAGGCGAATCTTGGTGCTAAACATGATTCATGTTATTATTGATAACCTAAGATAGTTTATTCATCATCTTTATGAAGTTTTTCATTCTATATTCCATCATGTTAGGAAGGTCTTCAATGCATCATCCATTTCACTCATCATTTATGTGGCTCCTCCTATTTCTTATCATTTTTCTAAATAAAAAAACTTAGTGGGAAATGTTTCACTTTTAAGAATATTTTAATTCTAAAGGGATTTTAAGTACAAAAACAATATGATTCAACAATTATATTCATTAAAATCTTCTAATAACAATTAAAATTTCTATATATCCTTAATAATGGTTCATAAAAAGCATGTTATTAACAAAAAATATCCCATAAGAGTTTAAAACTAGGTCTACAATAAGACCTATTTGTCGTGAACTAGGTAATGATTTATTTAATATCAAATGCACCCTTTTGGGGGTTATTACCCTAGGTAAATTGTTCTAGATCCACATACACTTATTGTATCTAGATAGGGATTTCATTGTTTAGAAACCACTCACTTTATGCTTTAAAAAAATTATATAATGTTTTCCTATATTTAGAATTATCCCTAGGGTTCTTACTAATGTTTTCTAATTCATAATTTCAAAAAACAACTAAATATTTCTTTGATAGAAACTATGAAATCCCAAATTTTAATACATAAAACTTTCGTTACATGGTAAAACATTTAATAATATAGAGGATATTTTAAGGATTACTTTATTTTAAATTAAGAATATAATACATGTAAAACATAAATATTATTTTAATCCACTTTAAATTATTCTTCATTAATTCATAATAGGTTACCTTTACTATATCTCACATCCTGGGGACATACATCAAAAGAAAGAGATGAGCATAAGGCCCGGTAAGGGAATAAACAAAATAAATATTCAGCATGTGATCATGAGAAATAAACAATAGGGTATGATCATAAGAACATAAGGTATATCATAATATAAATATCATGAATCATAACATGGAAATGTGGATACAACATAAATATGAGACATTCATAAGTATATCCCCAATCTTTATCACCAAGGTGTCATAAAACATAATTACCGAGGTTATTCACCAAGGTATCCTAAAACATGTCATCTCCAGTGATTAATTATTTTCCCAATTCATTGGAGTTCTATTAGTGTGAATAATTGATATGTATTAATTCATTTGAGATATATTGATCATAATAAATCATTTCATTAATAAATCTAGGAGAATAAAGAATGTGTTTCATATAAAATCAATGAGTACATAAGTAACTGAAGACTTGTACATTACATCATTTTTAACCAATGATTAGGTAATGTGGGTTCCATACATGTAAATTCCCAATAAATAAATTATTTTTATATCTAGGTGAATACCCATGGACAAGGATGGGGTTTGGGAATTCACAATATAAGACTATTTCTTGTAAAAGAGAGAAATCCATGAAATGAATTCAACAACATAATGAGTATACAACATAGATTAAGAAAATGGAATAATGAGAGGGAAAAAAGGTATCCCATCGATAAAACACTATTTAGGTAGTAATGGGATAATAAAAAGTGTATGAAAAGAAAGTAATTCTACATTTAGAAGACATTCCTCAAAATAGGTACTTGAATTGAAAAAAAGAAGAGGAGAGTTCCGTTTGAACTGTCACTTCCTAAAACTTGAGGATGGAACCTTAAGACCGTAAAGACACATTGGTGGGACTCTTTGTGAGGATAAATGAATAAATATTCATGGATAAAGGATTTTTAGTGGAGTGGACTGGTGGTTTTGGTGGGTATTTATAGTATTATAAGAGGAATTGTTTAATAATTTCCAAATATAGGTCCTGTAATTCTAGGTTGTGAAAAATGAAAAACCATTGTATTACACATGGGTTTTTCTTATATTTTTATTCATTTAATTAATGTATTATAGTATTTTAATAAATTATAACTAAAATAATTTTTTAAATATTACTCTGGCCAATGAAAAGTAAATTTTCCACAAAATATAGTTTTTAAAATCATAATTTGTATTCTAAACTTTAGAAATTATTTTATAGGTACGAAAAATGATATAAATCTATTAAAGTACATAATATTAATAAAACAATCTATTTTTAGATGAAAAATACTTGAAAATAATTATCACATCAATTTTATATATTTATGATGTTATAATACTTACTGTATATTATGTCGTATTTTATATTTTACCAACAAATTTGGATGTCTTAGAAAATTATGAAAAATTAACCATTGGATAATTTCTCTTTGATAGTTATAAAAATATCATCCATTTTATTAATAAAATTTTCTAAATATGATAAATTTAATTTTTAAATAAAAAATACTTATTTATTGAAAATGACTAATTTTTATTATAAAATCAAATTTATATCCCTTAGATAAGCTATATATAATTTCATATAAATATTTTATAAATAAATGTTCTTTCTTTCAACCATTTATAAACATCATTATTTTTTTAAATGTATTTTAATGAAAATTAAATATATATATTTTACAAAAAATATTCAATTATATACTATTTGTATAAAAATCAATTTTATCATATTCTATAATAATATTCATTATATATAAGGGTGTAACACTAGATAAGAATGTGTAATCAATAATACCATTAATTAATTTTTAAAATAATTACATGTTATTACTACTGGGTTCTAGATATATAAACCCTTATAACAACAAAATTATCTCTAAGGGTAAGGTGTATGATGGTGGTTATTTTGTGAGGTGGTTTGTCCAACACCGATCAAGTGGTGATCTCCACTAGAAGAAACTTCTCTCATAAGCGATTTTGATCAATACACAATTGTCAAAACTCTACTTGGGATTGATCTAGAGAAAACCCCAATGATGCTACATCCCTCCCTAGATATAACAAATGAGCTTCACAAGGCATGATTCTACTAGCTTATGGCATCATTTATTTCTTTCGAATTCAATTATCTCTTATCATTACCCTTAATATAAACGAACCCAAATAATCACTTTATAATGACTACATTACCAATAGTCATATAGAACAATGATCATATTGATCGACGATCATGTAATAGTAATATAATGGTCATACCCTCATGATCACATTTCTAATTACATACTATATATCATCATCATTCCATTATATTTATTCAAAGAAGAAAGAAAATACAAAGGAAACAATGTTTAGGGGGGGTTTAAAATAATAAAGTCCAAGGGTTTTACAATTACTTTAATAATGTCTATCATATTTCTAATGATTATTTTTCTTTTAACCATTTTCATGGCTAGTGTAATCTTCTTGGCCGAGTTCGATCATATGGAGTATACCATTACATGGTCACTATTTTTTTTATTTTTATATCCATGTACTAGTATGAGGTTTAGTTATTGGTTTTATTATTTAACATGTAATATTTCTTATTTTTAGTATTATTTATATGTACTTCCATTATGAAATATAATAAAATAATCATTATAAATAAAAAAGAGTTATTTTATTAATCAATGAAGGAATTTTCAGGTTGTTAAAATTATAGTTCTGTGTTTAATGTAGCTTTTAGAAAAGTTATTTTCATTCCCAGTAATCATTCAGGGGGAATTTTTCAGTGTTCGATGCTGACATTAGAAGGGTTAATTTCTTTCCCAATAATTATTGTCTATCTTAGGGGGTGAATTTTTTCCCATAAACTATAGTTATATAATGTTTAATATTTTTACCATTCCAAAAATAGGAAGAAATTTTTGAATTGATGTTTGGTTTTATAATTGTTAAAAAGGAGGATAATTTTGAAGTGGCTCCTTTATCCACTTTGTTCAATTATGTTTTGATAATTACAATACTTATTTATTACATAATTATAATTTCTCACAACATTGAATCATCCACTATTATACTTGTTTAAGTTTTTTTAGGCTTTAATTATTAAATAATTAAATTATTTTTTCTTTTTTTACCCTTATGTAAGTTTTGGATATACTTTTTTTATGTTTACATGTGCATGGATCTACCCTCACGTGGTTATCATTTACCCTTCTACAATGTGTTAAAGTTTCATGTTACCCTTAAAAAATTTTTATTCTACCTTTTCTATATAAACTATATTTTACCTTTATGAATGTTTTCTTATTATTTTCATACCTTTACATTAGTTTTTGACATTTCATTTTACCTCTATGAAGAGTATAAAAATATAATTCCACCTCTATGTAGTTCTTATTTGTTGCTTTACATAGAACCTAAATGTTCTAGCTTAACTATACATGAATAATAGGAAATTTTGATTATATTTACGAAAAATGAGGAAATTACGTTTACATAAGGCTTATAGATGATCGATTAGATGAGTAATGCATCGACCATAAGAATAAGGATCCACCACGGGGCTGACATATGGTCGACCACATGAATAATGCATTGACCGCATAAAAAAAATGGATCAACTAAAATTTTAATCCAATAAAACACACATTTATACCAAATTAACTTGATATTGGACTAACCATAATCACTAACCTACCATCAATCAATCGACCGTATGAAAATGTCTCCAAAATTATAATTCTTTTTTTCATGTTTTTCATATTTTTATGAATATTGATTTATTTCAAGTTTTTATTTATTAATTTCATTGATATAATTATTTAATAATTACTTATTAATTAATTTAATACTAAGAAATTTTTTTTAGAGAATTATATACATGTTTTAATGACCATCACATGGGATAAATCTCATGCTTCTTTGAAAATCATGAGTTTCAAATTTGAAATGTTTGTAATTTGAATACTTTTCCATGAATGTTTCATGGGAATGTTCTAAGGAACTTTAAAGTTGTTTATTATGGATTATTAGTGTTATATTAATTTTTATAATTTTTTTTTGTACAACATGTTTTAATTATAAAAATTATTTAATTGAACAACACGAGAATATTTTTCATGCACATTCAATGAAGAAATCACATATTTCTTTAGGAAGGATGAAATGAAATTAGATTTATATTTTGATTCTAATTTACTTGAAGGAACTATATATATTGAGTTTTATAGAACCAGTTTGATATTGAGGTTGAGTATATTCTTGAACTCTTCTTTGTGACACATATTGGTGATCGACCACTGCTATTGGATAGACTTCATTCATTTTATCCTTTGCTGCTATAGAGAACCCTGCTACATCAACACTCAAATATTTAATTTTTATTATGTTTTATGGGGTTATTAATTATTTCTATTAACCTATTGTGTAATTATAGTGGGTTATACTACCCATTAAAGTTAGTATCATCAGATTATACCACCCCATAAAAAACGTACATGCAGGTTGTGCATAAATGATAAAAAGCTAGGGTATCTATTGTACCTTAGTTTGGTGAATAGTAGGTTCGGTTTCTTACACCACCTAAAAATGAATCTAGTTGGGTTGTGACTATAGGTGAGAAATAATTAGACTTTGGGTTTTTCTTTTACGATTTAGAAAGGCATTTTAAGGTTTGTGAATTACCAATAAAATTAAAATATTCCATTATAGTAGGTTATATTCCTCTTTACATTTGAGAGGGGTTAAGATTAGTGTAGGATCATTTAGATCCAAATTACTATAAAAATCACTATGTTATTTTTTTTATTTTTGATTCATTAGTATTTAACATTGATAATATTTCATAAAATATATTTTAAATGATCAATTCACCCCATCTTAATCATTCATCTATTCCTATATTAGGACATAATAAATATATAGGAATCCCCTATCATGAGCCCGATACCAAACCTACAACACCTACCACCTCCCTAGATGAAGATAAACTCCATAACACCTAGTTATGTGGTTTTAAACTAACAAATCACTAATTAATAAAAGAAATATGGAGAACAACTGATAAGTATAGATATTGACATTGATGGAAATTATCTGATACGTACCGATGATACCATCGATAGATAACCTCTGATATATATATATGTTTACATCGATTCATTTCTATGATTGATTTATATAATGGTAGTAAACCAATCAAATATTGGGATTTTAGAAGGATTCATGAATATTTCTTAAATATTTAAGGGAGTCCTGAAGTAGGCAATAATTTCCCCTCAAAAGGATGAGATGATCCCAAAATCCCATCCTCTCAACTAATCTAGATTCTATGATGTTACTTATAAATTATTAGTGTCTATTTTCCTTTAGAAATAAAATCTTCACCAGCTCAAAATACTATAGTTGGGAAGAGTGTTAGAGTTTTTATTAAAAACAGAATGGTGAACCTATTGTGAAACCTTTACCTATGATAAAGATTGATCAAGCATGCTGTTACTTATGATATAACACTGATGGTTTTCTCTTATTTATGTATTTTGATCCATAAATGAATTCCAAACCTTTCCCAGAACTCCCTTCAATCCAAAAAATGGAATCATCAAAGAGTTATACATACACCTCATCCACTAAAAAGATCATGGCCCTAATGACCAGGAGGATATTGTCACTGATCTAGTTCCTTTATAAATAAGTTTTGAATGATTTTATTATATATTATTACCTAACAGTACTATCCCCACTATGGATTAAGACCAAAATATCCTAAAAAGATAAAGTCTCTTGGACCTTTTCTCCAAAGGAGAACCACGAAAAAGATAGTGGTTTTGAAAAAAACATCCAGCAGATTTAGAACCCTATATCCAGAGTGGGAAAACTTCATCTTGCAATGAAAAAAATTGATTTTTAATTTTTATACCACTTGATTATTCCTTTATATGTGTCATGAAATTAATTTGGGTCATCATAGACACATTTCTTTTCATTTTTGGTGAGAAATACCTGACCACATATCCATATCCACTACACTAGAAATAGTGGCCATAAAAAGAATGCTTGACATGTTAAACTCTTATTAGCTTCCTTTTTTGTTATTGTGCACTTCATTACCTATTAGATATGGAAAATACACTCTAATAATATCCAATATTTCCACAATAACAACAAAAAATCCATTCTTTACCCCTGTGTGTTTTTGATACTACACCAGTTGTCTTTTTTGGATTCTTTGAATGTTTTGATTTTTGATTTGTACCCAAATCAACCATTAAATTTAGAGTGTGAGATTTCATCTTAGCATCAACCAAAACTACCTTTTATGTATCATCAATACCTATACTAGCCATTATATCATGATGTATCTTTTTATTTTGCAGACAATCTTATTACTATCTTTCTATACATCCATTCTTCTACTATACTTTTTATACATCCCTTTGATCAAATTTCCTGATGTCATACCGAGTTTCAAGAGTCTATCTTGAACTCATATTTTCCATATTATACGGATAACTAATATCTCAATCTCTTTGATAATAATGACTTGATCTTTCATCGTGTTAGTCAAACCATCAATAATCCAAGTTTTCCCTTTAACTTGATCATGTACTCAACCTCCTTATCCAATATTTATGGCTTTTCATATTTAATATTTTCAATTTCCACGTTTTACTAAAACTTATACTCTTATTTTAGTATAATATTTAGTTTTTAATCATGAATCACCCATTGGATTTACTTTTCATTTCTCCCCAAACACCTATCTATATAGAGAAGCTTCCAATTATGCTTAGAGATCAACCATGCATTCTACTTATCCTTCATCATTGTCACACTATTATTTTGTTTATGAGTTTTTTAAAATATCCATGAGAATATATTCTTTGAGTTATTTTTAATCTTTAATTTATTATACTTCTATCTCTTTTGAGCTATTTTCCTCCTGTGAAAGTAGGTTTATCTTCTTGAAGAAGTTATTCTTTATAATCATCCTACCTTTCACATTAGTTGAAGATTTATTCATTGGAACTTCATCATCCCTATTATCATATTTAAACTTATTGGGGTAGTTTTATGCATGGTGAATAACCTTTAGACATCTAAAGCACTAAAGTGGAAGCTTACCTTTTAACTTACCCTTTCCCCTTTTCAGATTTGAGGAAAGAAATGACATGTCTTCGTTAACCTATTATTCTTCCAGGTCATCCTCCATGGTGAACTTATTCAAATACTTTAATTCCATATCCTTATAATTAACTATTTCCACATCATATTTATCATCATTTTTCATTTTATACGCAAAAAGAGTACTATGAAGACTATCCAATGTTATCTCATTTTAATATTTACCCTTAAGAATAAATACTATCAGATTAAATTGAGGTGGAAATCTTCTAAAGATTTGTTTATAGATATTCAAATCATCAAGTTTTTCTATTATACCATTCATATCCTACACAATTACATTCACTTGATAAAATAATGCATCAAAATATTTATTTTAATGCATTCCCATGTCCTTGTACTTGTTCTACAGAACCTGAAATTTCTCTTCACAGACTTTCGAGTCACCTTGAAAGATGGTAATTAGATTTTCCCACATGGAATGTGAGTATTTACATGAAATAAACTTTGTGTATATGTAATTGGATAAATATTTCTCTAAATCCTTGATTCCTTTGACATCAACATTCACTTATTTATGGAATTATTTTAAAAAATATTTGATGTCCATGCTGATTTAAATACCATAAATAGTGTCTATATAAACATCCATGAATAAAGATTATAATTAGTACTACATTCGATTCTTCCAAAGCTAAAAATTATTTCCATCAAAGATTGAAATACCTTTGCGATTTACTAATTATGTAAGGGTCTAGGTTTTCCTCGAGTCCTTCCTTTATCATTCTAAGGCATAAAGTGGTTTGGGATAAATTTTCTCTCTCAAAAATTGATGAAGTTATTTTAAAATGGATTTGAAAATTATTAATGTAATTTTAATTTTTTAAAATTTATTTTGGATGGGTATATAAATTTATTTGGGTGTTTTTAAAGTGATTTAATTATTTAACAGTCAAGAATTTTGGAAATAATATTATGTTTTCAAAGAAAATACAATGTTTTTGAGCTTAATAAAATCTTGGTTAAGTTTGGAATTATAATCATATTTTATAGAATAAATTGTTTTAAAATGATTTTATAAGTGAAAATGTAGTTTTTTTATGAAAATTTAATGTTTTAAAGAAACTACTTATCCTTATGCAGGACCTGCTAACTGCATAAGGGTAAGTCCATTATGTTGAATAAAGGTTGAGTTTTTTTTACATAAGAGGGACATGATATTACTTAACTTGTGTAAGGGTAGTTTAGGGATAAGTAATTTTATCAGTGTGAGTCAATGTCCATATCAGGGTGGATTATCGCTCGTGTAAGGGTTATATGAAGCTCACATAGGAAAATCAATATTCATGTTAGGGTAACCATGAGATACTAAAGATTGCAGTAGGATAAAATTATTTATTGAGTAAAGGTTGGTATGTTATTACCTTTTCTACATTAAGGTCATCATGTTGTGTAAGGGTAAATCAGTTTACCCTTACCTAGTGAGATCATATATATAATTTTTTGTATAGGAATACTAAATATTTTCTAGAATTTGATATGCGATGTTATTTTATAAAAAATAAATGCAAGTTATGAATAATAGTTTTAAAAAATGGTTTTAATATAATCTTGACTTCCTTAAAATTAAGAATTTTAAAATGGGTGTATAAGGAAAGTTTAAATAGAAACTTAATCAAAGGGAAATAAAATTGAAACCAATTTAATCAGAAATAATTGGGATATTTAATGATGCTTTTGGATATATATATAAAACCTATATCAACATATCTTAAAAGGTATTTTTTTCTAGATTGAGACCTTATTTATTTCTCTTGAATCTATTTGATCAAGACTTCCCCATAAAATCTAGAAGGGTTTATACAAATCAGTCTAAGTCTATCTCCCATGATTTTCCCAATCCTATGAAATACCTAAAACTTATTATACCCTCTCTCTCTCCTCGATTTTGGTCCTGCTTTGATTGTAAATATTATTAAGATAAGGTATCTTAAAATTATCTTTTAATTAGTATATGTGTGAAATTATCACTCTTTAGTTTCTTTTTTTTTAAATTATTTCTATTAAACTTAATCAGATAATAATTAGGAAAAGAATCAAAAAATAAATAAATATTATTCAATAATTTAGAAATATGTAAAGGACAAATAATTATTATTAGAATCAAAATATGAATATTATCTCATGATATTCTAGATTTTTTTTGAAATAGGTTGAAAGTAAAATACCATGAAGTATAATATTATTAATTCGAATATAGAAATAACATGTAGTGAATACTATTATTATTTGGATAATAAAATAGATAAAAATTCATGTTGTATGATATTATTAATACATTCTTAATATTATTTCAATAATTGAAAGAGGAGTATTCCACATTCCATAAATATTATCATTTCTTTAGGAATAAATGCATAAATTGAATGATTCTAACTTATTAATGATTAAAAAAACATATGTTTCTGTTAGTCTTGTTCATTTGAAATTATCACTTATTGATGAATTATAATTAATTACCATTTTATAAATTATCCACGAAAGATAAAAAATATAATTACATGAAACTTATTATCTTTTGATATTTCATAAAATTATCTAAGAGTTATAAAACTAATTATTTCATGCAATATCACTATTTTCAAAATTTATGAATTTTTAGAAGGAATGAAAATATTTCACATTATTTTTAATTATAATTTTATGATACAATAATTAAATTAATATGGAAGGATTATTTTATTCAATAGATTAAATTATTATTCCATAATATATAAATTTATGAGTTGATATAGTGAATGTGAGCATGCAATAGATTATTAATTTTACTAATAAACTTGAAATCAAATGATGTGATTTATGAATGATAATTCATTATATGGAAATTTTCTAGGAGAGAGAAAATACATAATCGCAAGTAGAATACTTGAAGTTAAATTAGACTATGCAAATTAGATAATAACATGCTGTAGTATTAGCCTATTAATAAATAATGATCATAATTATAAGTATAATTATTGATATTAAAGGATTGAAATGGGAATTATTGCATGTTTATATAATTAATATTTCACATTGTGGAGATTATATTTTTTTGGTTAGGATTTTTTGAGATCATGAACTTTATATTATTATTTATGCTTCCTCTTGTCATTTTTTTAAATAGTGTACTATTTTTTGGAAGTATCTTCTTATTGTTGTTTTGCATGAATAATTACTTAAAATAGATAAATAATGTAAAACTATTTCTATTAATTGGTTAAGTGATATAAGCATAAACATATTAATTAGTGTTCATCTTAGAGATAATTATAAAATTATAACAATAATGTATAGATCCTATTTATTTTGATTTCTAGATATTATTAGCTACTGCCTATGGGTTTCTTGATGGAGGCAACACTTGCATAAAAAAATTATTAATTCAATATGGGAATTAAAATGTTTTATTTATAAGTATAAATGTATAGGAAAAAATGTGATAATTCTTGATTACGAGAGGCTTGAAAAGTATGATGATATATCCTTAGTTTCTCTACTTGTGTGTGGAAAATATACAATTAAAAATGTATTTTTGTTCGAAGATGATTAGAGCCTTTTTGTGGTTTGATGTCGTTGTTGATAACCTAATATAGTTGGAATATGTGACAAGCAATGGGATGGACTCCCAGGTATATATTTATGGTTGGTTTTATATTGAGTAATGGGTTGGGAGTTTGGGGATACAGTGATGGTTGATATCAGTGATAGAAGAATAGATGGTATTATTTACAATGTCATGGGAATGAAACTGAGTGGCCTAAATGAGTTTAGATCATTATTTTCTTGTTGATTTATTTTAATCTTTCTTGATACTCTCTTGATTTCCATGTTGTTGGATGCTTTTTACATTGTCATAGTCCAAATTCTCGATGTAGTTTGATGAAATTCACTATAGGTGTATTCTTGAAGTGGTATCTTTGCATGAGTCCTAGAGTATTCAGATGATTAAGAAAGGTTAATTAAATTTGAAAAAAATGAGTACAAGGCTATATAGTTTCCCTTAGTGTGCTTTATGTGTGATTTTTTTTTGATTTCATACACTATACTACCCCTGTTAGTAGGGAAAATGAAACCCAAATTTTTTTGGGGGGGGGGGGGTGTTTTCTCTAACATCCAAGGTGGAGAAGGAATGAATTGATAACTTCTCCCTCTCTCCCAATCTCCGTTAAAAAGTAGTTGGTGGAGGCATTTCCTGATCTATAATGACTTATGTTATAGGGTGTGTTCCTACCCAGACTATGATGGATCTCAGTTTACTATAAATTTATGTGCGGGCTAAAACATCATGAGTTATAAAGTATACTTGTATCCAATCGTGGTGAATACAGCTTCCCACAAGTTTCCCTTCATGGGCTATGATGACTTGAGGTATAATTAATTTACAAGAGATATGATAGATTATGGACTATTACATGGTTACTATTGATATGGGTTCATAAGGTATAGGATGGGATTATGATATAAATATATGTGCTAATGCCAAAACGAGATGTTGGGATCCACAGGGGATAAAGATAGGTAGGGTTGAGGCCTGACTCACATTAGGGAATACTAGACTTATGGAAGGGATGAGCATAGGATATCCATTGAGGGGTGGGATCAACAAACCATTGGGGAAGTGTAAGTGGGGTAACTTTATATATATTTATATATATATGATTTTGAAATAGAATGTTTTACTTCTAAGAATTACTTGGTGAGTGATCCATGATGATGTTGGAAAAATAGTATTACCTATTTAGGTGATGAGTTTGCCTCATTTATTTATTTAATAGGCTATAGTTTTCTTCTTTCAAATTATTTTAAGAGTGGTTCCTACTAAGTATACATTTTATGATCATTTTATGTATATAAAAACTATTTTCCTAGTTAGTAGGAGTTGGTTGGTGATTGAGTTGGACATTACTAGTTCGATGAGTTTTTCAAGAGATGTTGGAGCTCATTGTCCTTTCCAAAAATTATTTAATTTTTATACTTTTAGTTTTCCGTTTCAGTTGTATGACATTACATCATGTATTGGTATTGATTCATTAATTTATTCATGGTTTTTATTGGTGTATTTCTCATCTTATCTATTATTACTTAAATATATATGAGGGTAATATATCCTATGAGTGTGATTATATAACCTCAGTGCTAGTCACTGACCCAAGGTCTATTGGTGGAAAGATTTGGGCCTCATTATCTTTCTCTCTTAATTTCCATCCTAAGAGGGGTACATTTAAAGGGAGAGTGTCATGATAGAGTGATATCAAAGATGATGGTTGAGACATTAAATGGATTTTGGAGATATCCACTAGTGAGGATTCATGAGTTGGTAAGGAAATAAATTATTTGGTTATAATACATGTTGTATACAATGAAGACTTGTTAGAAAACAATATTTTAGGCCCCCCTATTATATGATCTAAGGACCTTCAATTTTATTATACATTCAAAGAAAAGTGAAACTACTTGTGGGGTAGAGACCAAGTAAAGGATTAGGCATTATGTTTTTTGCGCTTGTGTTTGAATTGGGTGGATAATGAGAATCATGTTAAAAATTGAATAAATTAATTAATCTTAAATAATCTGTGACTTGGATTAGAATTACATAACATTTTTTATTTTACAGGAATGGATCTAAGGTAAAGTCTCTATCAGGTTCATGTTGAATATGTTCAGTAAGATATTCCATAAAATCTATATAGAGTGGAGGTCGATGATAACGATCCTTATAGGTGGATGAGAGTTTATTATCTAGGGTCTATATAATTATGAGATCTCCATTTTAGATCATGGTACACAGGGTTGGTTGAAGGATAAAGAAATAGACTTTAGTTTTCTTTATTATTAGAGGCAAACTAGGTCTTTGTTGGCTAAGATATTGCTATGAATGAAAATTTGGCAGTGGTGGTTCTTATTCCTCAGGGACTATAAGGATTCATTTGGTTTATGGGGGGAGTTATGAGATATTTTTTCAGTCTATGTTTATTTTTTTGACCACAAATGAGGGTTGACAGTAAGAGATTCCTTTCCTCCAATAGGGTATTTTTGAGTTATTCTCTTGATATATTATATATCCTTATAGGCCCTTTTGATCCTTAATCATTCGATTATTAGATCTTAGAATTAAATGACTGAAATTATCATCATTCTTTTATTGTTATCCCTTTCACATGAATGATTAGAATTTCCATCATTCTATTTAATTAAAACCCACTTACTTAATCCCATGATAAATTTTCTTATACCTCTTCAAACATTGATTACAAACTATTGGACTGATAATTTGGGTTTTAACCAAGGTGTGACTCAATGTTCATTCACATTGGTCCTTTTTTCAATGATCAATCATGGCCTAATATTAGATAAATTAATTTTTTTAAAAATAATTTCATAATTTATTTGTTTAAAAAAAAATACTCCTATATTTAATCCTCATTATAGCCAATCAATAGGGTTAAATACATAACCCTGAGATATTGATAGGGGGAGATCATAACTATGAGGAAAGAACCTTCAATGTATAATCGAATGAGGATTGAGGATAAAAAATTGGATTCAATAGATCTCTCCATCAATGATAAAATTCTTGGACCTTTTCAATGATAGAGATATTCAAACGGTATTTGTTATTTGAGGAATATGTCCAAGTTATTTTAGATTCAGATCATGGTCTATCATTCAGCTATTAATTTTGCTTCTACCCTATTTTTTTATTGAAACTATTATTTTAATTATTTTCCTTAACCCTAGATTTAATTCATTTTGTTGGAATTATTTGATTTAATATTTTTTTTTCAAAATTTTGATTGATGGCTAAGTTCTCAATAATAATCAATGATATGACTTCATTATAGATCATTTCTCCCTCATTTATTCATGTTCTTGTTTTTGGCCTACGATAGGTAGATGATTCATAAATCTATCTAGTTTGAGATTCTATTAAACCCTATATTCATGTAAGTTTGTTTGTTTGATTACAAAGATGATGATTTATGAAAGTGATGATGATCCATGATGGAATAAAAAGGTATGAACCCTCGAGATATGACATAAGCATGAAAATACTTTCTTGGTTGACAGAAATCCCAATTCCTGACCATCAAATGTCATAAATTGATGACTAGAGGAGTTTCGTTCTATTTTGGGGCTATAGAAGAAGCTTACAGTGATATTTGTGCTGGTATTGATAGACTTAGAAATATTCAGGTGGAAGACTCCACTTTCTATGAAATTATTGACTACATGCCATGTGTTCTTGAAGAACACACTACATGTAGTAGTTTTTTGTGGAATATAGGGTTTAGAGATGAGTTAAATATCACATGGCCATGTGGTGAGCCCACACACCATGTGACTCATCCTAAAAACTTGTTCATGTGTAGGTAGTACATGTCTAGGACCTCGAGTGGCCTTACATGTTGTGTCATCTGATGGACACAATGTGTGATGTTACCTAGCCAGCTATGAAATGTTCAGAGGGTACATGCATGATAGCTTGGGTGATTTTACTTGTTGTTTGGCTTGAACCACATGACGTATACTTCCACTTTTCATATAACGAGTAGTGCAGTAGGATAAGAATAGATGAGGACTTTGAAGTACACCACATGCACCCTAAATAAAATTCTATGTACTTTTTTTCAAATCTTATACCTTTCATATATCCTTCTACAGGACTCATAATTGAACCCTCGAGTGGTCCTCCTTTAGTAGATTACTATGTTGGATGCAATAGTGGACTTTTTTTGAAAATCATAGATATAACATGTGATGGTGATATTGAGTCACTATTACCACACTGAAAATTAACTGATATCAAGGTATGGGTGTGATCATGGAAGTTGATGTTAGGTTTGGTACTCCCTTGATAGAGGAATTTTCTCTTAGGGAGAAAGTCTCTAATATCCTTTATACAAGTGGGGTCCCTACTCCCCATACATATCTAATTGTGGTTCCTCTATCTATGGAGTTAGTACTCCCCCATTATTGAGATCTAGTAGGGATAAATTTCTCCACTAGAGTTAGTAATCCATTGACTGAGGTATATTCCAATGATGTACAAGTCCTCTATTATATTTTGGTGAGGTTTATATTGGGATATTGGCATTGAGAAAACATTGGATCTTGGAGCTATGTATAAACTCATAATTATTAGATGGCTATGAAGATTGATATTACTCTCTTTTCATCTAGGGTTTCTTTATGAGAATATCTATTTTTTGGGATTCTTATCCCCTATTTTTCTTGTGAGTTTAGTTGAATATTTATTTCTATTACTATCCCCTTTAGTTTTTGATGGTTTCTTACTATGTATGTATATAATCGCCCCTAAATAGGTTTTTCACACACATGAAATGTGTTATAAAAACAAAATCCAATTATATAGAGACCTTACAAGTCCTGGTATTTTTAAAGGTTAGAAATACATAGTGGTGATGATGTATGTGGAGGTCGGTATCATAGTTCATAACCAGGACCTTCCTCCTCACCATTTGTTAGGTTGGGACTCCCTTAATTTATTTATAATCATGTACTTACCCCTTTCTACCCTTGGGTATATTTATTTTGTTGCACTATGGCTATTTTATAGGTTATTACATGCATTTGTTTCTTCTTGGTTTAATACAGTTTTATTTATCTTGCACTGTAGTAATATACTTAGAGGTGTACATGTGTACAAGTTAATTAAACTATGGTCACTAATATTTTTTATATACCTACTCGATACTTGTATTCAACCCCTATCCCATCATAGGTAGGAATGGGGTGTCACTCTTGGCTTACTGTTGGTCCTGGTGGGGATATGATGGGTTTGGTAATGACAAAGAGGTATTGTAGTGGTTTGTCCTTGGGATGGTGTTCATAGTTAGATGTATTGTGAGAATTTGTATGATAACTTAGGGAAATTGTGTTAAGGTTTCTTGAGTTTTTATTTTAGGCTAGGGAAACCATTAATTGTGTGGTGGCTGATGTTTCCATACACTAAGACTCTGATAACTTTCTTGTTGACTCGATACATTGAGACACCAGATACTAGAAAATTATTAGTGTATGCATCATATAAGAATGAGTCATTTATTTAAATTCCCTTATTGAGTTAGATCCCCAAATATGTTCATCTTATTTTTTTCATTTTTAAATTTCATGATGCTGCCATAAAGATATCCATCTAGGATACTAAGATAGAGTCATGATAATGACCGGTTGAGTGATGTGGCTTTAGTATTGGGAATTATTCATAAGGTATTGCCTCTAGGTGAGAATAGATCAGTTATTTAACTTTATCATAGGCATGTAGACCCATCTATAGAGGTCTAAGAAGATGTTTGACTGAATTTTTAGTAGTTAATTATTCCAAATGGTCAGGACAATGATGCACTTAGTTTAAGTGTGTTGGACAAGTTTTAGTGGTAGAAACCATCTAGGATTCATGGTGAGTTGAACCCTAGGGTAGAGGAGGATTGGATAATGACCATAAAAAATGTTTTCCAACTCATACAGATCTATATTTATCATATGGTTAAGCTTATGACCAATCTCTTTTAATGAGAAATATAATACTAGTGGATTTTGGTCACATAGACCCATGATGAGGCGACACTCTCATGGAAAATGTTTTAGCACTTGTTACTTGATGAGTAATATCCTTCAACCTTGTAATATATATGAATTCATGAGGTTATGGAGTCAAAATAGGGTTGTATTTTGATTACAAATTATTAATTAGGGTTCACCATCCTCATGAACTACTCTCTCAATATATTGAAAGATGGATAAATCTAGTCATGGAAGTTTAAACATAGCCTTCATAGTGACATCCGAGCTATCATGGTCTCTATATGAATTCCCAATTATAATGAGGTGTTGGAGTGGGCCATGGTGGCATAGAGATTCCTGGAAGATGAGTGCCAGGCATCAAAAGTGGGTAACATACATCATGGACTAGAGTCATCTACTAAGGCTATCAGATTATAATATTTAGGTTTTTCACAACAATATGTGTTTTCTTAATATTAATTATTAGTAGGGATCATTAAATTTTAGAATACACCTAGCATTAAGTCATCCAAGATATAGATAGTGATATGCTTATGAAATGTTAGGTTATATGGCTTGTTATTTATTGACTCAATGTGCTACAGGTGGTGAGAAGGTAGTGGAAAAAACTCTACGATAGAGGAAACATTGTGATTAAGGATCCTCCAAGGGTATTCAGGGTGGAACCTAGGGATTAATTGTTGATATAGTGGTTGGAAGATCCCTAGTAGGAGGAGTTATGGGTAGAGAATAACCCTATTACATACTTCCCCCACTACTACCAGGATAACCACACTAGGCTCAGAAGATTGGTAGTTGAAGGAATAATCAACTATAATCTATATAGAGATACAATTTGGAATCTCATGAGATGATTTAAGGTATGATCTATGTATTACAAACTTTATCTCTAGTACTGATAGACATAGACACAAGTCATTCTTTTGTTTCCTTATCCCCTATTCATGAGCTTGAGATTCCATTAGATCACTTAACTTGATCTATGTGGCTAGATACTTCTACTAGTTGAGATTCCACTATCTCACACATCTTCTAATAATGCGAGCTTGTGATTAGTAGATAAAGTTTTTCAAGGTATCACTTTGTGGCTCTAATCAAGCTATATGATGCCATTCTTATTATGGAATAGTTATCTGTAGTTCATACCCAAATAGACTATCATTGTTATAGAATTAGGTGCCTTAAGATGGATGAGATGATATTTTCCTTCCCCAATGAGAAGGAATTTATGGAAGAGTGATCATGAATCATATTTAGAAAACTGAAACATATATCTTATTAGGTGGAAATATTGTCCCTTGGTGTAGTAAAATCTTTAGACATCTAGCTTCCAGTGTTTGTGGAGGAATATATGGATGTCTTCACCAAATATGTTCTTAGACTATCTACATGTAAGGAGATCGGCTTCTATATTTACTTCCATTTAAGGACTACTCTAATATATTATATGACATATCTAGTGGACCATACTGAGCTCTAGTATCTGAGGGTGTAGTTAGAGGACCTTTATGATAAGGGATTTATCAAACCCAGTGTGCCCCCCTGAGGATCTAGTGTTTTTTCTAAGATGTTGGAAAAGAACATGAGGATATGAATTGATCATCATCACATGAATACCCCTTTTGTGTTTATAGAACTTATGGATTGGATATTCCATCCTTTATTAGATCAGTTCATGGTTATTTTTTATCGATGACATCCTCATTTACTTTTCATCAGATGAGGAACACACAAACTTTTTAAGGATAGTCTTAGACTTACTTTGGGAGCACCAGTTATATGAAAATTTCTCGAAGTGTTAGTTCTAGATTACATAGGTTTACTTTATAGGGCATGTCATCTCTAAACATGGTATAAATGTGGACCTAGTAAATATGAAGGCAATATTAGCTTGGGAACCACCTAAGAGCGTATCTAAGGTGTAGAGTTTTCTTGGTTTGGATGGGTACTTCCAGAGCTTTTTGGAATAATTTTCCAATATTATGTCCCCTTTGAATACATTGATATAAAAATGACATATATTTTCTTGGAATGAGTAGTGTCATAAAGTCTTTGAGGAGCTGAAGCATAGGTTGAGCGATGCTATTATTTTGAGACTACTAGTGGAGGGTGTGGAGTACATACTATTATTTGATGCCTTTGGAATTAGGATTAGGTGAATGTTGATACAGAGGTGTGAAATGATTACTTACACATCAAGGTTATTGAGACCCCATGAGTAGAACTATGTGACCCCTAAATTGGATTTGGTAGTAGTAGTTTTCAACTTGAAGATATAGAAGAATTATCTTTTGGGTGAGCCATTTGTGGTCTACTTAGATCACTGGAATCTTAGGTATATATTTTACTATATATACACTAACCCAAGATAGAGTAATTTCATAAAATTAATATAGTAATATGAATTCAATATAGTATATAATTAAGGGAATATAAATGTTCTGGCAGATTCCCTTAGTAGAAAATACCATTCTTGCTTGGTGGAGGAGGTATCAGAGTATTAAGCCTCTTTATAACTGACATTGGGGAAGGATAAATGGGTAATTTATCTTTAGTCTATGGTAGTAACTCCAAGTATTCTTTATAATGTGGGATTGGGTCAGTTTAGCGACATCTATTACAAATTTATGTATAACCATATATTCTCAAGAGTGAACTAAATGATTTTATTGAATGTGGGTAGAATGTAATTCTTTTTAAAGGATGAATTGTGGTTGCAGTCACATTGCATGAGAAGGTTATAAAGGATTTTTATACCTCACCCTTAATGGTTCATCCTAGAGTGGATAAGATACACCAGGACCTTTGGAGGAAGTTTTTATGGGATGATATGTGGCATATTGTTTCCAACTTTGTTTCTTGATGCCTCACATTTCAATAGGTGAAGTTAGAGAATCAGGTCCTAGTAGGTTTGACTCAACCTATTGATATCCCCAAGTGGAAGTGGGATGACATATCTATGGATTTTTTGATGGGGGTTCCATGTAAATTGAGAGGCCACAATGATGACTATGTGATTTTTGATCAACTCACCAAGTCATCTCAATTTCTTACCACTAGGGTGTAAAGTTCTGTTGAGAGTTTAGGGAACTTTTACATACAATAGATCATAATACTTCATAGGATACTCTCAATGATTGTCTCTAAAAATATTTCATAGTTCATGTCAATGTTTGGGGAGGTTTGTAGGAAGCCTTTAGGACCCTATTACGGATGAGCACGATGTTCCACCCCTAGATAGATGAATAAACTAAATGAACCAACCATGTTTTTGAGGATATGATGAGATCCTGATTGTTGGACTTTAGTTAGAGTTGGGAGGATCACCTACCTTTGGTGTAGTTCACTTATTATAATAACTATCACTCCAATATCGACATGGAACCATTAAAGTCTCTTTATGTGAGACCTTGTAGGTCCCCATTATACTAAAAAAAAATAAACGAGTCATCGCTTATGGGTTTGGAGATAGTACATGTAAAAACATAAAAAGTCTAGATGATATGGGATATAATGATGACTACTTAGAGTCGATATAAATATTATGTGTAATGAAGTTGTAGGCCCTTGGTGTTTGATCATGGAAACCATTTATTTATTAAAGTCTCCCTAAGATGAGGTTTTTAGAGGTTTTGTTAGGTTAGAAATCTATCCTCGAGGTTCATTAGACCTTTCCAGATTCTATTCAGGGTTGATGTGGTCACTTACTACTTGTCTCTACCTTTGAAGTTAGACCAAGTGCATAATTTTTTCCACATTTCATGGATATGGAGAAAAATTTATGAATTATCACATTATATTAACTAGTGTAAATTGGACATCGAGGATGGAGACACCTTTTTGGAGTACCCAATGACCCTCGAGGATCAATAGGATATGATCCTTCATAGGCAAACCATTACACTAGTGTGAGTTATTTAGTAGAATTGGTACATCCAGGGGAGCTTGTGGGAGCATGATATCTAGATGTGGGTTTAGTACCCTCAAAATTTTCAGTAGATTTTTTATTTTTGGGGTAAAAATACTTGATGGTGGGGAGAATTAAACGACTCTAATTTTCATGTTGGGACACTTTGGATATTTATATATATTATTCTAGTTTTTTCTTCATAATTATAATGGTATTACGGGTGTCACAGGGCCCCAAAATCGATATATTAAAAATATTACAATATATTAAACCACGCATGAACATATTTTAAAAAATAATGATTTTCCTATTGATTGGATCCTTGAATGGCAGATCCAAGACTTCTGTTGGGCTTAGAATACATGTTTTACCCTAATCATGATATAAGATTTGTTCACATCTTAACTATGGTCAATGCACAGTAACATGTGGATGTTAGATTAAATAAATAAATCAAATCAATCTATTAATTTAGTTATCTAAAACTAATTATCTATTTATTTTATCTATGTTATATCCAATCACTATGGCCAATTTCATAACCTTGAGATATTGAGAGGGGGATATAATCATTATAGGGAAAGAACCATTGATGTCTAATCAAAGAAGGATCGAGGATTAGAAATTAGATTCAATAGATATTTCCATTGATGATGGAATTCTTAGGTTGATTACGATATGTGGCATTATATTTAGTACCAAATAAAATGTTTAGATAAGTTTAGTGGTTAATATATTATTTTAGCATAATATATAAGTCTTCTATAACCATAACAATTAGTATGTTAATGAGAACTATTTTTATTTGTTGATGAATTGAAATTTTTTAACTGAAGATGAGATTGATAAAAATAAATTAGTGATAATCCCCCTCATAAGATGATTTATTATGATTTTATTTTATATACTCACACTAACTATTTTTGGTTTTATTAAATAGATAAAACTAGAAGGAACTATATTAACAATGGATGTAATGGACAATATAGAGGTTTTCTGAATAAGAAACTATATTGTATATAATTTTGTAGTGAAAACTATTATGGTGATACCTAACTAGATGTCTTGAGTAATTATTAAGAACATAAATCTAGGTGAGTTTCCCAATATACTCAATGTAACAGCCCATTATATTCTAATATGAATAATATATAAATGGATGGTAATACATGACCTCAGGTGTGCCTCCCCACATTCCATATTCTACCGACTTGCAACGTTGGTATAATGTAATATTGCGGGGAGCCTATACCCCTATATTAGAGTTTATAATAATAAATAAATAACTAAACATCATACACATAAATGTATGAGAAATTAATAAATAATTAAACATGCTATAAAAAAATAGAATATAATCATAAAAGTATATAATATAGATCACCTACTGGGATAATCACATAAATTGAATATACAAATAAAATAAAATAAAAAGGCTCCACTACATCCCCTAGTCATAGCTAATCCTAATATTTACATCCAATTTGAGGTGCTCCATATCTATCATGAAATTTAGAGCCTCAACCTAACCTATACCTATGGAAAATGAGAGGTTTCATAGGAACCCAAGTGTAATGATGACTCGAACAAGGTGTGAGTACATAAAAAAGTATGGAACCACTGAAAAAATGTCATAAAAATCCAGAAAATGTAGTGATTTGTGCACATGAAATGATATTTAATATAAATAAATTATTGTAGTAATATGAATAAAACAGAGAACTGTTGATCCTCGTTTCCATGACACTGATCATTCATGCCTACTTTATACAGTTCTAGAGTGTCTCTGAGAATATCTCGATGATTTTACCAACCTTCAAAATAAATTAGGTGTTTTCACCCTTGTATATAATGATAATAAACTAGGTATAAGCTCACATTGGTATATAATATAATGATATAGGGTGAGATCTATCTCAAAAATCATAACCTAAGTACTACTGTATCTCGGTATACAATATACCCAATAGCCGAGCGTTAGAAGTGTATGACACTCAACCAAAAACACCAAGCAGCACACAAATGATAACTCGCATGTGTTAGGAATTACTTCCTCTTCCTAGAAACAAATTAATCCTAGCTCCAAATCCATGGAATCCCTTACTATTTGGATGACTGACCTTCTTGGATAGAGTTTTCATGACCTCCTTGAAGAGAGATTTAATGACCTCATAGTAGGTAATATTTGTAACCACCCCATATGAAGTATTCACGACCTTTAAATACAATGTTTTCAGAGTCAACCATAATGGTGTTTTAAATTTAAAACAAAAAAACTCCTATTAGAATTTTTTTTATTACCACAAGAATAACCAATAAAATAATAAACTCAATCACCTATGGAAAATACCATCCTTGTATTCTAAAATAATCACGAACACCCTCTATAAAAGGTCATTAACTCATTAGGGTACTATTTTAAGTCTCTTAATTATCATCGGGGTATTCTCACCAAGGTCACCATGTATTAGTGGGGAAATAACACCCCATGATCATCTCACTTTACTAAAGGAGTAAGGAATATCTTTGAATCCTAAGGCTAACCCACAGACCATCCATCCAAGATCTCCAAATTCGTTAAATTTAGTAAACACTTGTAATGTCTTAGATTATTTCATGTATTATTTTTAAATATTATATGGAATTATTACAATACCATAATTTTTGACGGCATGAAATTCCAAGGCCCGATGGGCCCAGAATGATGGTTTGAACTTTTTAAGTTAAGTGAGTTGGCGGGTGCGGGCGGTTGTGCCAGTTTCAAAACAGATACTCGAATTAAAAACCTAAGGTCACCATTGCATCTAGTACAACGACTTCATCTAAGAATAGGCCTAACCTCGATCAGTGTAGGTTGAGAGAAAAATTTAATTTTCAGATGTTTTTAGTAAAATAAAATAAAATAAAATAAAATAATTCTAAAAGTTTATTTTATTTTATTTAGAAACATTCGCTGTAGCACAACGGCAGAGCAACTGTTTAGATAATTAATTCTACTCCATAATGACTCAAAAACAGCAATGCTAACTCATTAATGTCGCAATGTGATGGAATGATGAAATACATTCCCTCCATTTTAAGGGTTAATTGAATGTTGGTCATTGGTGAAAAATTGAGAGGAACTCTGGAGAATTCTTGGATCTTTGGAGGAGAACCCGTTGGCGGATGACGACGACGCAATCGGTCGACGCATATTAGATTCGATGAACCTCACCAATGAATATGATGCAGTGATCTTTCTTCAATCGAATTTAGGTAGGGGTTGTTATTTTGATTCTTCTTTCCCCTATTCTTGGATTAAACATCAAACGCATATCAACCCACAAATAGGTTGATCCACGGATCGTGCATTCTTATGGGAGGGTTTTTATTGTGTTGATTTTGGGGATTAATCCACAATGTTAAAATCTATGTTTCAATTCACTCTATTTAAATCCTTATAATGGGAGTGAATCGACACTGTGACGAATGATGGTGGATGTACGTTACCCTTTTTTTTATTGATTTTCTTCCTCCTCCTAACCCCGTGTTGTTTTCATTCTTCATAGAGTTATGAACATTGGATCATTGTGCGTCCGTTTCTCAATGAAACAACCCCAAATTAGAGAATCGACATCACGAAGACTCAGGGAAGGTGCAACGATGATTCCGACAGATGAATCTACCTGGTTCAGGAGAAATTGTTCTTCAACTGTTCTTCACGCGGATAATCGAAACGAGATTTCGGGGCCGATCAAACACCCAAAACCTCTTGAAACATCGATGGCATGGCAGTGTGATCTTAAATATAGAGTTTCGTTGCTATCAGATGTCCATATCAAAGACCAGAGGAGTACTTGAGGCACAACAGAGCGGGTTCGGGATTCTGGAAATTTTTGGAACACACGGCGTGTATTTCAATGAACACGCCGTGTGGACTGGAGGAGACATCTAGGGTTTGCATGCTATATGCGATGAAGAATACTGTGTGCCTCTGGGGAGACACGATTGGTGGACCCCACCCAGTGGTGTCTAGAGTCCCGGGCGATAAGAAGCGTAGACATGGTGTGTGACCACTTTCACATGGCGTGTGGGTCCTTACATGGGGTTTGGCGTGTATCTCAGATGATAAATGGACACAGGGTGGAGTATATGCCATTTACTCCACCACATGGCCATACGAGGCCAGTAACGTGGGTCAACCCATGTTCCAATTACACAGGTTGGCGTACATGGGTTGAGGACCTGTACGGGCACATGGCTAGTGTACACAGAGCAGACCCTAGATACTTTGACACGACATATGATCCTTTATACATGTCGTGTAGTTGTTTTTTACATTAAAATCCTTATGACACATTCTTTTGTACACAAGAAATACCCAGGGTCATAAGACACAGTGTTTGACACTTCTACACGCTGTGTACTTCTCAGTACATGGCTTGATATTCTTGTCCACTGTTTCTTAGATAAGTTTCATTTGGGTTAGTGCCCCTTTTTCTCATTCCTCTAAAGGTCATGTATTGTTTCCATTCCCAGGATTATGATCCCTTTAGCTGGAATTTCTGATATAGAGTCAGGTATATCTTCTAGAGGTCTGAAGCGAGATCCTCTATCCATTCTTGATCCAAGTTAGAGTCGGGTATCGACGTGACTATTCCTATAGGATGCCAATCCTTTACTTAGCAGGTGAATCCACATGAGTCGTAGTATCCGTCAAGGACCTGGTAGTGATCCTCTTCCGTGTATCATGATCTTTCCCTACTCAGGAGTGTGTTCTCCTGGAATGAGTGTATCTATCTCTCGTGACCTTTCCCGACAAACAGTACTTCTCGGACGGACATCATCAGGACCATCAGACTCATGGAGTGAGTTCTCCCAAACGAGTGCTTTTTGGAACCTTCGAATTGAATCCCTAGTGGCGGTATGCTATTGTGTAACTTATCTCTAGACTTCGGGTCTGAGTTTTGAGTATATATGAATTGTGTTTTCTAGATATATGTTCAGTAGACATATATTGTGTAGAGATGACTATACCTTTACTTTGTGTATTGATTTTTGGTTTTCGGGGTCCTCTACTGATTATTGTTATACTCACCCCTACACAGGATTTTCCCGCACATGTCGTGTCTTGTGAAGACGAGCGACCTTTTGACAGAGTCCAAGGAAGACCAGGACTGGACCAGGATTTTTGAGTTATCTACTAGCTGAGGTGTTCCTACGACCACGAGAAGCAGTCCCAGTACCTCTTTGTGCTTACAGGTTAGACTTTGTAGTTGCAGAAGCTTGTTTTTTTGGGTTTGTATTCTGGACCAGTTTTACTTCCTATACTTTACTTCCGTTGTACTATGTTGGTTGGGTTTAGTTGTATGCATGCATTTTTGTTCCTTAGTGGTTTTTACATTTCAGCATTTGTGGACTTGGAGATGTGTGTGTGTGTACAGGTACTTAAGAAATTCTTTCTATGTTAGTAATATGCCTACTCGGTGCTAGTCACCAGCCCCTGGACTATTGGTGTCGGGCTTGGGGAGTCGCGGCGCAACCCCCCCTAGGATGGGTCATGAGAGAGTTGTATCCAAGGTGGTCGGTTCTACTTTAGGACCAAGAGTCTGTGAGTTTGGTTTGGGGAAACAGTGTTAAGTGTGTCGAGCTCGAATTTCAATTCAGAGACTCCAGTGTTGGTACAGGTGGCTGATGTATCCATACACCAAGACTCTGATAACCTGCTTTTTTACTCAGTATATGAAAACACCAGTTGCGGGGAAGTAATGGAGTGGTACATGAATCATATAGGAATGAGTTGTGTTTTCCATGTCCTTTGTGTGAGCTATCCAGATATACTCATTAAGCATGGAATATCTTGTTTCCTTATAGGATGCCTCCATGATGCATACTCTCTAGGATTTAGTAGTACGATCACAAGGTTGACCACCTCAGTGACGAGGCTTCGATATATGGACCAGTTTTCCAAGAGTTACCTCCAGGTGGTGCACCTGCTATACCACCACCAGTGGAGCAACCCATGGCACCTGTAGTATTGATAGACGAGGGGTTCAGGCTAAGCGTGATCTATGAGTTCCAAAGATAGATACCCCTTAGGTACCAAGGCGAGCCCAAATATCAGGAAGATGAGGACTAGCTTGAGGCAGTGACCAAAGTTTTCCATATAGTGAGGACACCAGCGGACCATATGATGATCCTAGGAGCGAGCCTTCTTTAGGATTCAATGGGATGATGGTATATTCTGACCACATAGACTCATAACGAGGATACTATTTTGTGGATGGAGTTTGAGCGACTCTTTATGGAGGAGTTCTCCCCAGTTATGCTGAGTGTAGTGCATAAACAGGAGCTTCTTCATCTCCAGTAGGGCAATTTGACGGTGGATGACTATTCATCGAGGTTCACCAACCTCACCAAGAACTCGATGGATATGGTTATGGATCAGTAATTCAGAGCTCGAACCTTTGAATGAGGTTTACGACAGGGCATCTAAGATAGTTCCATGCCTCTATGAATTTCGACTTATGATGGAGTGCTCGAGCGGGTCTTGGTGATCAAGAGCTTCTTGGTAGAGCAGAGACAACCGACGACAGTTACAAGTAGGCAGACAGGTGCGGAGACCTTCACAGTAGGGAGCCGACATCCAGAACATGGATCAAAACGCTGGACATGTCACAGGAGGACCCATGAAAGGGGATCAATAGTCCATGTCTCTCAGGCTGAATCCAGTCAGCCTAGGGAGAGGTGATGCTATGCGTACGACGGTAGGGGACATATCACTAGAGAATGTTCAACCCGTTGAGCTGTTGACAGGTAGGCGGTAGATGGACCATTGAGGCAGTAGTAGAGAGTGGATCAGATAGACCCACCGAGTTTCGGATGTGCCAGAGGAGTAGGGAGAGCTAAATGTGGTGGAAGACTCTTCGATCTACTTCCACCACTGCCCCTAGGAGGTCCACACTAGGCTCATGGAGCTTGGTGATAGGGGCGAGGAAAATTACATGTGGTCGATGCATATGACCCAAGGACTATAGGGATGATCCTAGGTATGATCTATGTCTTCTATACCTTAGCTTCCGTACTTATAGACACATGTTCTAGTCATTACTTCCTTGCCACACGTCTTTTGAAAAACCTTGAGATTCTAGTAGAGCCGTTGACTCAACCCTTATGCTTGGAGACACGTACGGGAGGAGACTCAATGATCACACACCTTTACAGATAGTGTGATCTTACCCTTAGAGGAGAGAGTTTCAATTGAAACCTCTTGGTGGTAGCATCGAGGCCTTACGAAATCATTCTTAGTACAGATTGGTTATCTTCGGTCCATGACTAGATTGACTGCATTAGGCGAAGAGTGCAGTGTGTCCATAGTGATGGGAAGCTGATTTTCTATGTAGGTGAAAAGGATACCCATGCAACATAGAATGATATCATGCATAGATGGGTGCATTTGATCACTCATGAGTTGGCTAGCCTTACCCTCAGAGCAGCATATGTCGTGAGCTTCCAGTTCCTAGAAGTAGTGGCGGAGTATGGGGACGACTTTCCCGAAGATGTTCCAAGACTACCTCCCCACTGGGAGATCGACTTCTACATCGAATTTCATCCCAGGACGACACCAATATCCTCACCATCATATAGGATGTCTCCCACAGAGCTACATGAGCTGAGGGTGCAGCTAGAGGATTTATAGAGGAAGGGGTTCATGAGACCTAGCATTTCACCCTGGGCAGCCCTAGTTTTGTTTTCCAAGAAGGTATATGGAAGTTTGAGATTATGTGTGGATTACCAGTTCCTGAAATAGGTGAAAGTGAAGAAAAAGTATCCACTGATGAGGATCAATGACCTATTTGATTAGTTGATAGGGGAATAGTGGTTCTTGAAGGTTAACCTTTGGTCAGGTTACCACCAGCTACGAGTACGAGACAAGGATATAACAAAGACAACTTTTAGATGCCTCTACGGTCACTATGATTACTTGGTTATTTTTTTGGTGTGACGAACGCCCCCATAGTGTTCATGAGACATACGAACTAGCTCTTCTAACCATACTTGGACCAGTTTGTAGTTGTCTTCATCGATGAAATCCTTGTGTACTCGGCGTCAAAGGAAGAGAATGCAAGACACCTGTGGATGGTTCTAGACGTACTCTGAGAGCAAAAAATTTATGGGAAGCTTTCAAAGTTCTAGTTTTGGATACATGACTTCCACTCTCTGGGACATTTCAACTCAGCAAATGGAGTAGTTGTGGACCCAGCTAAGGTGGATGCATTATTAACATGGGATCTACCTCAGACCGTAACAGAGGTGCGAAGCTTCCTTGGGTTAGTAGGATATTACAGGAGATTCATTCCTGATTTCTCCTGGATATCAGCACTGATGAAAGACTTGACCAGGAAGGGGAAACCCTTCATGTGGATGGATAAGTTACAGTAGGATTTTGAGTAACTAAGACAGAGTTTGACAAGCACCCCAATTTTGAGATTGCTGGAGGAGGGTGTCGAGTACATAGTTTTCTATGACGCATCAAGGACCGGGCTTGGATGTGTCCTCATGCAGGGATAGGTAGTGATTCCTTATGGTTCACGCCAACTTTGGCCACATGAGAAGAACTATGTGACCCATGATCTCGAGTTGGCAGTGGTAGTCTTTGCGTTGAAGATGAGGGGACACTACCTTATGGGCGAGCGATTTATCATCTACTCTAACCAAAAGAGCCTCAAATAAATCTTCTCACAGAAGGATTTGAATATAATACAAAGGCGTTGTCTAGAGTTACTCTAGGACTACGATTTTGAGATCATCTATAATCTTGGGAAGGGAAAAAATGTGGCAGATTATCTCAGCAGGAGATCGAGCTCACAGTTGTTGAGTGAGGTGACATAACAGTTGGCCTCACTATAGTTATCCTTCTTGGAAAGAGAGGATATATCTTACCATCAGTTTATGGTTTTCACCCCTCCACTCCTAAAACAATTCAGGGAGGCACAGCTAGGGGATGTCAATTGTGAGGCTTTATGTGCTCAATTATCCACTAGACATGCTCATGATGGATATTCTCAAGGTGGGGAGCACATAGTTCTTTTTAGAGGATGCACTGTTTCACTAGTGGAATTATGGGAGGAGGTCCTAAGGGAGTTTGATACACCCCCTAGGTAGTAAACCCTGGTATGAAGAAGATGTACCAGGATCTCCGACGATAGTTCTAGTGGTCAGGCATGAAGAAGGCAGTAGCGGAGTTCGTTTCTCGATGCCTTACATGCCAGCAAGTGAAGGCTGATCACCAGGTTCCAGCGGGTTTATCTCACCCATGGAAGTTCCAGAGTGGAACTGGGATAGAATATTGATGGAATTCATTACAGTCTTTCCATGGATGTCCAAGGGGCATGATTCCATCTGGGTGATCATTGATCAACTCACCAAATCGACCCACTTCCTAGCTATCAGGGAGCAGAGTTTCGTAGAGAGCTTGGGACGCCTATTCATGCAAGAGATAGTTCGGCTTAATGGCATAACTTTTACAATAGTCTCAGATCAAGAAACATGCTTCATATAACGATTGTGGAAGGAATTGTAGGAGGATTTTGGGGATCAACTATGCTTGAGAACAACATTACATCTCCAAACAGATGGTCAGACTGAGAGAACCATTTAGGTTATGGAGGATATGTTGTGAGCCTGTATCTTGGACTTTGGTCGTAGTTGGGAGGACCACCTACCACTGGTGGAGTTTGCGAACAACAACAACTATCACTCCAGCATTGGTATGGCACCATTAAAGGCTTTATATGGGAGACCCTGTCGGTCACCACTTTGATGGAATGACCCTGGAGAGTCAGCACTCATGGGTCCAGAGTTTGTACAAGCTACCATTGAGAAGGTACATATCATGCAGGAGTGAATGAAGACCGCACATATCTGGAAGAAGTCTTATGTTGATAGATGATGGAGACATCTAGAGATCGAGGAGGGAGACCACGTCTTACTTTGGGTCTCACCTTGACAAGGTTTACGAAGATTTGGTTAGGGCGGAAAGTTATCTCCAAGGTTCATCAGACCTTTCCAGATACTGCACAGAGTTGGTGAGGTGGCATAATTCTTAGCTCTACCACATAAGATGCACCAGGTACATGATGTATTCCATGTGTCTCAACTGAAGAGGTACGTGCATGAACCATCACACGTCATCGACTGGGGCGAGCTAGACATCGAGGATGGAGCGACCTTTGTTGAGTACTTAGTAGAGGTTGATGATCAAAAGGAGAGGATCCTTCGTGGGTAATCGATTCCATTGGTGTGTGTCTGGTGATAGCACATGAATCTTCAAGAGAGAACGTGGGAGTGGGAGGCTCATATTCGGGCCCAGTACCCACATATTTTTTAGTAGCTCTTGTTTTGTATTTTTGAGGATGCAAAGCCCTAAGGTGGGTAGAATATAATGTATTAGATTTTTTTGTTTATTATTTTTAAATATTACATTGAATTATTACGAGACCATAATTTTCAATGAAGTTCGATTCTGAGGCCTGGTGAGCCCAAAATGATGGTTTGAATTTTTTTAATTTAAGTGAGTTTGTAGGTGTGCACAGTTGTGGCGGTTTCCAAATGGATGCCCGGATTAAAAATCTGAGGGCACCACTGCATCCGGGATGATTGTAAGAACCCGAATCTTCGTTTTCAGGTATGTCTTTATTTTTCCTGGAGTTTTTGAGAAAAGAAGAGTTTCTGGAAATTTTTGAAGTACATGCCGTGTACTTTATGAGTACATGCCGTGTACTCCCTTGCCACACCAAGCCGTGTACTGGCCATGTCCGGGCCACACACACGGTGTGTAGGGGTGAAGTGGAGGCCGCTCAAAGCGGAGTACGGAAAAGTAGAGTACACGCCATGTAATCAAGAAGTACATGTCGTGTATTTTTTTCATTAAACGGACCGGGGTCACGCCTAAGTGACAGAACTGTCTTCTTCTCCAGCACCTTTGACTGAGAGTGACCTGTACAACCGCAAATCTTCTCTGAGCCCCTGAGCCTCCATCCATTCTCCGAATCAACCGCCATCGATTGCATTGGAACCACATCAGTAAGTTATTCATTCTTATAGAGCCTTGATTTCCAATTCCTCTTCTTTCATAAGTTATCTTGAGTTGAAAATTTTGTGCGTTTTCGTAGATCTACGCCATTATGAGGAGATTCAAGCCACGTAGTTCAAGGAAATCAATCTCCTAGGATCGAGGTAGGGGTTTGTGCCTTAAATTTCGATGTCTTTGAGTTTTATGTGAAAATTACACCAATACCCATGGACGGGGTATTGCATGTTTACCTTTTTTCCCTTGTGGTTATTCCTGCCTTGCTTTCATGCTTGTGTAGAGGTAAATTGATCATGTTTGTGGATAATTTTCATGCTTGGATGTTTTTCCCATGATTTGTTCTTGTTGAAATCTTTGGGTCTCTTTATCCTTTGGTCGTTGTACCTGTTTCCATTCCTTGTGATCGTAGGACGGAATGATGTTGTTAACATGCTTGTTGCTCTGTAGACTATTTGTCCAAGTAGTTATATAGGTGTACTTTGGTTAGCCAAGTAGATCTATAGGTGTACTATGGCCTTATATAATTAATATGCACTGACTGGCACATGACAATGAGAACCCGGTGCTATAGACTATAAGGGATAGACCGAGTGAGTTTCCTAGAGAGTCTTAGATATTATAGACTATACAGGGATAGACCAAGTGAGATTCCTTAGAGAGTCTTGGACATTATAGACTACAGGGGATAGACCGAGTGAGATTCCTAGAGAGTCTTAGTTATTTTAGATTACAGGAGGGTAGACTGAGTGAGCTTCCTTAGAGAGTCTTTACCATGTTTGAATGTCCTTAAAACCTTCCCAGGCTAGAGGAGGAATTGACCGAGTGAGCTTCCTTAGAGAGTATGTGGTATACCTGAGGCTATAGGAGGATTGAACGAGTGATCTTCCTCAGAGAGTCTCTAGACCTTGGGGCCAAGAGGGTTAGACCGCATGATCTCCCTCAGAGAGTACCTGACTGCCCTAGACTATAAGTGGAATTGACCGAGTGAGCTTCCCCAGACAGTCTTATAATTTTGTATGACCAAACCAGAGGGGTTATACTGAGTGCACTGCCCATAGGGTTGTGATACTTCTTGGATAGGACCAGAGGGGATGGATGCGAGTACTTCCCAGAGGGTTTCCTGTGTGTGTTAGCTATTGCTTCACCGCTACTTATTGTTCTGTGGATTGATCACTGTTCTATATCATCCTGTTTACTTTTTACTGATTACTGCCTACTATTTCTGCCACTATTTACTATTTTTTTGGGTACTATTACCTGCCATATACTCACTGACTGTTAGTCACAAATCATCGGGTGGTTGCCTACTGGGATTTAGTCTCACACCCTATTTGGGTCATGTTTTTTGGCCCAAATAGACTATGTTGTTGTAGGTATAGACAAGGTAAAGCACCCTTCGACTTCTGGTACTTGATTTCTTTAGAGTAGGAGAGCATGGGAACAAGCATTGGCTTGCGATACTGAGGATCTGTTTACTTTCTTTTGTACTTGTTTTGTTACTATTTCATTTTTCATAATTGTGACTTGTTTGGATGCTTTCCTAGATATGTATCATGCATCATTTCATATATATACATATGATCTCCAGTTGTTTGCTAATTTAGTCATTCCGCTGATTATTATTGTTGGTTATTTACTGCTTCTACTCTTTCATGTTTATTTACTTCCGCTGTGCACTCTGCCAATGAGGGCATAGTTTCCCCATTATCACACCCAAGGCCCTCGCTACATGTCGGCAGCCTCTAGCGTTTGGGGAAATGCACTTGAGGCCATGTGACCAACCAAGTATGGGGAGCCTCTGGGTGACTTCCGGAACCGTGACGTTACAAAGTGGTATCAAAGGAATTCTTTTCCCTTGATTTAATTTTTGGAGCCTTTAGCCAGGGATAGGACGAATTCGGTACTTGGTAATTAGCTGTTCCCGGGAGTAGCTAACCCATGTATAGGGAAAATCCATACTACCTCATTTATTGCAGTTTTCTGGTTTTGAGATTTTACAGTTGATATGATTTCACCTAGAGTGATTCACATGACTTGTGTTGTTATTGATGTTGCTATTATGGTTCTATGTCTGTCGCAACCCGATGAGATGAGGGTATGTCATCTCATGCATCATATATGCACTTGTTAGAAATCACATGCTATGCATTCTTGACATGCCATCTAGGATGCATTAGAGATTGCATGTTGTTGTGATAGAATTTGTGTAGATTATGCATGCTGTTATGATATATGCTTTGATAGAATCTCTGCTATTTGATAAAGGACTGTTTGTTTTGTACCTTGCTTAAATGAACGCCAAATTTTGGTTCTAGAGGTGTTATGGGCCCTCTTGAATCGTAAATTGGTGAATCATTGACCTGTTTTTCCTTATATATGACTATTTTGGATGCCAAGCTTTGGTTCGTGGAGAGTATGGGCCCTCATGGATCGGAATTTGGCACCTTCATGCCTTTTTTTCTGTGTTTCTGGGCTTCGGTGCAGTTTTTGAGCTACTGCCCGTAAAAACCTAGAATACACGACGTGTAATTTATGACTACACGTCGTGTAGTTTCAGACTGTCTCACTGATTGTGTGATCAGGAACACGGTGTTGAGTAAATTTCTTTAGGAAAACGCCATGTACAGTAGGTGCACGCCGTGTAGTATAGAGCCGTGTACCCGACCGTGTCACTAACAACATAGGCTAGGGGAGCTTGAGTAGAACACACCGTGTTAGTAAAGAAAACTCCGTGTAGTCTTTTTCCAGGTACCTGGATGTGTCACAAACAACATGGGTCGGTGTTATATTCTCCTATACACACCGTGTTTATTTGGAACACGTTGTGTAAGGGTCAGCCATGTAGCCAGCTGTGTAACTAACAACACGGATTGCTGAAACCTTGTCTAGTACACGCCGTGTCCTTAGTGAACACACCATGTAGTCTAGGGTTAAGAAGAATGTGTGGGTTAGCCATGTAAAGAGACTCGGGTAGGGGAATAGAGTTCAAGTACACGCCATGTGTGGGGACAACACGCCGTTTAGTTGGGGTGTTACATGAATAGAGGTGGCAGAAGTACACGCCCATGTCTTTGGTATAAGTGAACACATCATGTAGTTTTTATACACACCATGTAGTTGTGTTTTGTAAACATGAATGTTTCTTTCTCCTGTTCCCATTTTGTACTCTTGTGTTCTAAGTCTTTGATAATCCTGATCCGATGTGTGCTTTTGATCTTTTCAGAGCTATGCCTCCAAGACGTCCTTCGGTTGTACGTCAGTTTCCAGATGGTTATTAGATACCAGATATGGCCGATCAGGGACCTCCTATAGATCCTCCTGTTGTGCCAGCCTTGGCACCAGTAGTCATACCCATTGTAGGCGCCGATACGCAGTTCCGGGAGGACTTCCTAAGGATGATGCAAACTTTTCAGGGAGCGCTGCCTCCTGGCCCGTCGATGGAAGAATTGACGCGGGTCTTTCAGTAGCAACATCCTCCTACTTTCTCAAGGGATGGAGGACCCCAGACTGCAGAGTCGTGGTTAGAGGCCACACTGATGATCTTTGAGCATCTGGAGATACCCCCAGAGTAAAGGGTAAAGCTGGCCACTTATATGCTCTGTGACACCACCAAGAGGTGGTGGGAGGTGATCTCATGGATAGGGCGCCAGTAGAGTATGTCTTGGGACGAGTTTCGCCGCACCTTCTATGACTACTTTTACCCAGAGAACTTGAGGGACGACCGAGCCTGGAAGTTTATGAGTCTGTAGCATGATACTCTTTCTGTTATGGAGTACTCGTCCCACTTTATCAAGATACAACACTTTATGCCGATCCTAGTAGGTGATGAGTTGTTCCTTGCTAGGAAGTTCGAGGATGGCCTCAGACAGGAGATCCGTTCCCAGGTGAATATCTTCAGGTTGACTTCGATATCCTCTATCGTCAACCAGGCATTGATCACTGAGCACAACCTGAGGGATTCTGGAGCTGTGAGCCAGGACGTTTCAACATCCAGAGCTGGTGTTCCTCCTACAGATAGTAGGAAGCGCAACAGAGAGTCTTCTCAAGGAGATCAGAGCAGGCATGATGCATCTTCTAATAGCCAGGTTGTATGATACCAGTGTAGTAGGAGTGGTCATACTAGGCCTCAGTGCCAAAGAGACCCGATGGAGTGCCGATCTTGCGGCAAGATGGGCCATCTTCAGTGCTTCTGTTAGATCTTCTCACCTTCAGCTGGTGGTAGGGGTTCTTCTATGACCCCGCGTTCAGGAGATGCTTTGCCAGTTTCTCACCAATCTGGGAATTAGAGTTCTTCCGGCCATTCGGTTTGAGGTGGAGGTCGCGACCACAGTGGTCAGTCACCAGGTTACCAGTGAAAACAAAGTGGGTCAGCTCAGAGTGGTCAGCCAGGGGCGCAGGGCCATGGTACATGCCATACCTTCACCGTGGAGCATACCTATCAGGAACAGGAACTCATCCCTTCTATAGTTTGAGGTATGATCTTAGTAGCCTCAGTTTTATCTTTAGTCCTTTTCGATACTGGTTCTTCGCATAGTTTTATCTCTGTTGCTGTTGTGGAGAGCTTTGGGATCTGTATCTTTTCGTCTGCCGACTTGTTGACTCTTGACACATCGTTGGGAACGAGGACATCTAGTGTACGTCAGTGCAGAGAGTTCCCTCTTGAGGTTGCAGGGTGTCATTTCTTATGGGACCTCTATGTCCTGGATATGCTGGGCTATGACGTCATTCTTGGGATGGACTGGTTGGTTCCCTTCCAGGCAGTCATCGATTTCTATCGCTGCAGGGTGAGTTTCATATCACAAGAGGGAGGATCTTTCCTTCATAGAGGCAAGTGGGATGTCCAGGCCAGTAGAGCTGGACCAGAGCATCATGGGCTAGGAGGAGTTACGACCCAGATTTCTAGTCTTTATTTGGATGACCAGGGGACTTCACAGTTAGACTTTCCTCTTGTGGTGGATTGTTTCAGGGATGTCTTTCTAGAGGACTTTTCAGGTTTGCCTCCGGAGTGTGAGGTATACTTCTCGATTGAGCTCGTGCCAGGAGAGGCACCGGTTTCCATTCCTCCTTATAGGATGGCTAACCTGAGTTGCAGGAGCTCAAGAAGCAGTTGGAGGAGTTACATGCAAAGGGTTTCATCCGACCCAGTACTTCTCCTTGGGGTTCGCCTGTCCTATTTGCGAAGAAAGTAGACAGGACCCTTCAGCTTTGTGTGGATTATTGGAAGCTAAACCAGTTGACGGTCAAGAACCGATACCCATTGCCGAGGATCAATGACCTCTTTGAACAACTTCGAGGAGCCCTGGTGATCTCAAAAATTGATTTGAGGTCCGGTTATCATCAGTTGTGCATTATACCATCAGATATACCTCTTACAACCTTTAAGAGAAGGTATGGTCTATACGAGTATAAAGTCATGTCGTTCGGTCTCATGAACGTGCCAGCAGTTTTTATGGCACTGATGAACCGAGTGTTACATCCGTACTTAGATTACTTTGTGGTGGTTTTCATGGACGATATTTTGGTGTACTCTCACACTCGACACGACAATGACACACATCTTGAGATCATTCTTAATACACTGAAAGAGCATCTGTTATATGCTAAGCTCTCGAAATTATACTTTTGGATGGATCAGATTCACTTTCTGGGTCATGTTATCTCAAAGACAAGAGTATTAGTGGACCCAGAGAAAGTGAGAGCTATAGTTTTCTGGGAGAAGCCAAAGAATGTCTTTGAGGTGTGGAGTTTTATAGGGATGGCTGGATACTATCGGCGTTTCATACATGACTTTTCATGCCTAGCAGCACCGCTGACAGGTCTGACCAAGAAGGGGGTGAAGTTTTTATGGTCAGATTCTTGTGAGTCATCCTTTCAGGAGATGAAGGGGAGGTTGACGTCAGCACCGATACTGGTCTTTCCAGAGCCAGGAAAGGGATATACAATTTACTATGATGCTTTAGGTATCAGGCTGGGAGCTGTGCTTATGCAGGAAGATGGGGTCGGTGCTTACGAGTCTCGGTAGTTGAGGCCACATGAGAGGTACCTGATGCATGATCTGGAGTTGGCAGCTATTGTTCATGCCTTACAGTGTTGGAGACACTACCTTCTTAGAGAGAACTTTGTGGTTTTCACTGACCACAAGAGTATCAAGTATATCATCACTCAGCATGATCTAAATCTGAGACAGCGCAGGTGGGTCGAGTATATTTAGTCTTTCGACTTCGAGCTCGCCTATACACCGAGAAAGGAAAATGCAATGGAAGATACGTTGAGTAGGAGAAATCAGATTCAGGAAGTTCAAGAGGCCAGTAGTGAGTGAAATATTATGGCTCTATTCTCAAAGATGCATCTGGAGGTGCACAATAGACAGGGACAGACTTACCTATCTTCTATAGCTGTTACTTCTTCTATTCTTGATTGGGTACGGATGAGGTAGCTATCATACTCAGAAGTCTTAGTCCTGTAGGAGAGTGTGTTGGTAGAGGACCCTCTTCCTAGATGGACAATGGGAAAGGATGAGATCTTGCATTTCCAAGGACGCGTATGGGTGCCAGTAGACATACGCGAGGAGCTGATGCGAGATTTTCATTCCTCAGTTTGGGCAGTTCATCCTGGCATCACCAAGATGTATCATGATCTACACCACCAGTACTGGTGGCCAGGTAAGAAGAGAGATGTTGCTAGTTTTTTCATGAGATGTTCTACTTGCCAGCTGGTGAAAGCAGAGCATTAGTGACCAGCAGGGCTTTTATAGCAGTTACCCTTTCCCGAGTGGAAGTGGAACAATGTTGCAATGGACTTCGTGACCGGGTTACCGAGGTCACCTTGAGGGAGTGATGCTGTTTGGGTTGTCATCGACAGGATTACGAAGTTTTCTCACTTCTTACCGATCAAGGAGACCTTCAGTGTTGATGAGATGGGATGGTTGTACATCAAAGAGATTGTACGTCTACATGGAGTTCCACACTCCATTGTTTCAGATAGGGATGAACGCTTTACTTGTCGGTTCTGGCATGGACTTTAGAAGTATTTGGGTAAACATGTACTTTTGAGTATAGCATAACATCCCCAGACTGATGGCCAGTCTGAGCGTACGATCCAGGTTCTTGAGGATATGCTCCGAGCTTGCATTATAGACTTTGGTGGTTCTTGGGAGAAGTATATTCCTCTAGTAGAGTTTTCCTATAACAATAGTTTCCAGGCAACTTTTCATATGGCACATTATGAGGCTTTGTACGATAGGCCATGCTGATCACCCTTATGCTGGCTAGAGGCAGGATAGGTAGCTTTGATGGGAACTCTTCTTGTTCAAGAGATCTCAGAGCAGATAGAGTTGATTCAGAAGAGGATGGCTACAACACAGTCTCGACAGAAGTCTTATACTGATCAGCGGAGATGACCTCTGGAGTTCGAGGTTGGGGATCAGGTTTTCCTGTGTGTCGCACCGAGGTTGGGACACAAGAGGATTCAGAGATAGGGTAAGCTTTCACCACGGTACGTCAGGATGTTTGAGGTGTTGGAGAGAGTTGGGTCGGTTGCCTATCGGTTGTAGTTACCGCAGAGGTACCGGGCTATGCATGATTTCTTCCACGTTTCTCAGCTCCGACATTACTTTCCAGACCCGTCTCATGTCTTTCAACCCAAGGAGGTTGTGATTGAAGCAGATGCATCATTTGAGGAGCATCCCATCCAGATTTTCAATCACAGTATGAAGGTTCTCTATGGCCGGTCTATTCCTCTAGTACGGGTGCTATGACAGCATGGGAAAGTGTAGGACGAGACTTGGGAGAGGGAGACTGATGTATGATCGTAGTGGCTAGAGCTGTTTGGGGTTTCTTCTTCTATGCCTCTCTAGGGAAATTCGGGGACAAATTTCTTTAAGGGGTGAAGTTTGTAAGAACCAGGATCTTTGTTTTCATGTATGTCTTTATTTTTCCTGGAGTTTTTTGAGAAAATAAGAGTTTCTGGAAATTTTTGAAGTACACACCGTGTACTTTATGAGTACACACCGTGTACTCCCTTGCCGTGCCAGGACGTGTGCTGGCCATGTCCGGGCCACACACACGGTGTGTAGGGGTGAAGTGGAGGCCGCTTAAAGTGGAGTACGGAAAAGTAGAGTACAAGCTGTGTACTCAAGAAGTACACACCTTGTATTTTTTTCATTAAACGGACTGGGGTCGCGCATAAGTGACAGAACTATCTCCTTCTCTAGTTCCTTCGATTGAGAGCAACCTGTACGGCCGCAAATCTTCTCCAAGCCCCCGAGCCTCCATCCATTCTCCAAATCGACCTTCGTTGATTGTGTTGGAACCGTAGCGGTGAGTTCTTCCTTCTCATAGAGGCTTGATTTCCAATTCCTCCTCTTTCTTAAGTTATCGTGGGTTGAACTTTTTTTTGAGTTTTCATAGATCTACACCATTATGAGGAGAATCAAGCCTCGTGGTTCAAGTATATCGATCTCCTAGGATTGAGGTAGGTGGTTTGTGCCTTAACTTTCAATGTCTTTGTGTTTTATATGCAAATTCCACCAATACTCGTGGACGGGTTATTGGGTGTTTACCTTTTTTTTCTTATGGTTATTCCTGCCTTGCTTTCATGCTTGTGTAGACGTAAATTGATCATGTTTGTGGATAATTGTCATTTTTGGATGTTTTTCCCATGCTTTGTTCTTGTTGCAACCTTTGGGTCTCTTTAGCCTTTGGATATTGTACCTGTTTACATGCCTTGTGATCGTAGGACAGAATGATGTTGTTAAAATGATTGTTACTCTATAAACTGTTTATCCAAGTAGCTCTATAGGTGTACTTTGGTTAGCGAAGTATCTCTATCGGTGTACTCTAGCCTTATAGCATTAATATGCACTGACAGGAACGAGACCATGAGAACCCGGTGCTATAGACTATAAGGGATAGACCGAGTGAGCTTCCTAGAGAGTCTTAGATATTATAGACTATATGGGGATATACTGAGTGATCTTCCTCAGAGAGTCATGGACATTATAGACTATAGGAGATAGACCGAGTGAGCTTCCCAGAGAGTCTTAGTAATTATAGACTACAGGAGGGTAGACCGAGTGAGCTTCCTCAGAGAGTCTTTACCTTGTTTGAATGTCTTTAAAACCTTCCCAGGCTAGAGGAGAAATTGACCGAGTGAGCTTCCTCAGAGGGTCTGTGGTATACCTGAGTCTATAGAAGGATTGACCGAGTGAGTTTCCTCAGAGAGTCTCTAGACCATGGGGCCAAGAGTGTTAGACTATGTGATCTCCCTCAGAGAGTCCCTGACTACCCTATACTATAAGGGTAATTGACCAAGTGAGCTTCCCCAGAGAGTCTTATAATTTCATATGACCAAACCAGAGGGGTTAGGCTGAGTGCACTGCCTAGAGGGTTGTAGTAATTCTTGGATAGGACCAGAGGGGATGGATGCGAGTACTTCCCATAGGGTTTCCTGTTTTTGTTAGATGTTTCTTCACTGCTACTTTTTGTTCTATGGATTGATCACTGTTGTATATCATCCTATTTATAGATTACTGATTAATGCCTGATATTGCTGCCACTGTTTACTATTTTTTGTACTATTACCTTCCATATACTCACTGACTGTTAGGCACAGATGTTCGGGTGGTTGCCTGCTGGGATTTAGTCTCACACCTTGTTTGGGTCATGTTTTTGGGCCCAAACAGACTATGTTGTTGTAGGTATAGACAAGAAAATGCACCCTTCGACTTCTGGTACTTGATTGCTTTGGAGCAGGAGAGCATGGGACCAAGCTTTGGCTTGCGATGCTGAGGAGCTGTTTACTTTCTTTTGTACTTGTTTTGGTACTATTTTATTTTTCAGCATTGTGACTTGTTTGGCTGCTTTCCTAGATATGTATCATGCACCATTTCATATATATACACATGAGCTCCAGTTGTTTGCTGATTTAGTTGTTCTGCTGATTATTATTGTTGGTTATTTACTGCTTCCTCTCTTGCATGTTTATTTACTTCCGCTGTGTACTATTCCAATGAGGGCATAGTTTCCCCACTATCACACCCAATGCCCTCGCTGCTAGTCAGTAGCCTCTGGCGTTTGGGGAAATGCGCTTGAGGCCATGTGACCAAACGGGTACAGGGCATCTCTGGGTGGATTCTGGAACCGGGATGTTACAATGATGACTTCACCTAAGAACAGACATAACCTCAATCGACGTGGGTCGAAGGAAAAAGTTAATTTTCAGAAGTTTTTAGTAAAATAAAATAAAATAATTAAAAAAAATTATTTTATTTTATTTGGAAACATTCGATGTAGTGCAATGATGGGGCTACTATTTTGATAATTGATTCCATGCGATAATGACTCATAAATAGAAATGCTGACTCATTAATGCTTCAATGTGATGGAATGATAAAACATGTTACCTACTTTTTATGGGTTAATCGAATGTTGGTCGTTGGCAGAAAATTGAGAGGAATATTGGATAATTCTTGGAGCTTTGAAGGAGAAACCGTTGGCAGATGATGACGACATAATTGATCGACACATCTCAAATTCGATGAACCCCACCAACAAATGTGACACAACGATCGTTCTTCAACCAAATCGAGGTAGGGGTTGTTATTTCAATTCTTCTTTTCCCCGTTCTTGGATTAAACATCGAATGTGGATCAACCCACAAATAGGTTGATCCAAAGATCGTACATTCTTGCAGGATGGTTTTTATTGGGTTGATTTTGGGGATTAATCCACGATGTTAAAATCTATGTTTCGATTCACTATGTTTATATCCTTCTAACAGGAGAGAATTGACACCGTGAAGAATGATGGTGGAGGTGAATTCCTATTTTTTTTATTGATTTTTTTCCTTATATTAACCCCACATTCTTCACATTCTTCACATTCTTCACAGGGTTATGAACATCATATCATTTCATATCCATTTCACAATGTAATGACCCTAAATTGGATACCCGACATCGCGACAAATCAACGGAGGTGCGACGACGATGGAGACAGAAAAATCGACCCGGTTTGGGAGAAACCATTCTTTGACTGTTCTTTACATGGATGATTGAAAAGAGTTTTCAGGGCCGATAAAATACCTGAAACCTCTTGAAACATCGATGGAATGGAAGGGTGGCCTTGGATCTAGAGTTTTGTTGCGATCAGATGGCCGGATTGAAGACCAGAAGAGTACCCGAGGAGCGGTGGAGTAGGTTCATGATTCTGGAAATTTCTGGAACACATGACATGTATTTAGATGAACATACCATATGGACCGGAGGTGGTGTCTAGGGTTTGCATGCTACCAATGATAAAGAACATGGCGTGCCTCCGGGGGGACATGGCGTGTTGACCCCCTAGCGGTGGCCGGAGTCCCGGGTGACAAGAAGCGTAGACATGGTGTGTGACCACTGTCACATGACATGTGGGTCCTCACATGGGGTTCAGTGTGTATCTAATATGATACACATACATGGGGTGGAGTACATGTCATGTACTCTACCACATAGCCATACGAGGCTAGTAATGCGGGTCACCCCATGTACCAATTACATGGGTTGGCGTACATGGGTTGAGGCCCTGTATGGGACCATGGCCAGTGTACATAGAGCAGAACCCAGATACTTTGACACGGTGTGTGATCCTTTATACATTTCGTGTAGTTGTGCTTTAAATGATAAGCCTTACAACATGATCCGTTGTACACGGGCAGTACCCAGGGTCAGAAGACACAATGTGTGACACTTCTACATGTCATGTAGTTCTCAGTACATGGCTTGATCTTATTTTCCACAATTTCTTGGATATGTTTCATTTGAGTTAGTGCCCCTTTTTCTCATTCCTCTGAAGGTCAGATATCATTTCCATTCATAGGAGTTTGATCCCTTCAGCAGGACTTTCCGAGATAGAGTCAGGTATCCCTCAGAGAGGCCCAGAGTGAGATCTTCTATCAATTGTTAACCCTAGGTAGAGTCAGGTATCGATGTGTCTCTTCCTACAGAACTCTGATCCTATACAAAGAAGGTGAATCCATATGAGTTGCGGTATCAATTAAGGCCCTGGCAGTGATCCTCATCTATGTATCATGATCTTTCCCTACTCAAAAGTGTGTTTTCCCAGAATGAGTGTATCTATCTCTTGTGACCTTTCCTGATGAACAATACTTCTCGGGCATACATCATCAGGACCATCCAACTCATGGAGTGAGTTCTCCTAGAAGCGTGCTTCGTGGAACCTTCGAACTGAATCCCTAGCGATGGTATGCAGTTGTGTGACTTGTCTCTAGACTTCAGGCCTGAGTTTTGAGTATATCTAGATTGTGTTTCTCTTACTATATGTTCAATATACATATACTGTGTAGATCTAACTGTACCTTTATTTTTTGTATTTCTTTGTGGTTTTTTGGGTCCTCTACTGAGTATTGTTATACTCACCCCTATACGGGCTTTTCCCGCACGTGTCGTGTCTTGTACAGATGGGAGGCCTTTTGACGATGTCCAAGGTGGACTAGGACGGGACATGGCTTTCTGAGTTCCCTACAGGCCGATGTGTTCCTACGACCATGAGCAGTAGTCACAATACATCATTGTTCTTACAGGTTGAACTTTGTAGTTGCAGACTCTTGTTTTTTTGGGCTTGTATTATGGCCCAGTTTTACTTCCTGCACTTTACTTCCATTATACTATGTTGGTTGGGTTTCTTTGTATGCATGAATTTTTCTTCCTTAGTGGTTTTTACATTTCAGCATTTTTGGACTTGGAGATGTGTGCGTGTGTACAGTTACTTAGAAAATGCCTCCCATGTTAGTAATATGCCTACACGGTGCTAGTCCCCAGCCCCTGTACTATTGGAGGCAGGCTTGGGGTGTCGAGGCGTGGGCCCCCTTGGGATAGGTCATGAAAACACCCCTCATGGGATCTCAATGTCCAAGGAATACAATAATAACATTGTCCTAGTCCATCAGTGGATGAGGTAAAACAACCAATGCCCAATATCCATAGGGTTTTTGCACTTTGTGCATCCATATTGAGGGAATCCAGTTTACTAAGAAAACAAATTTTGGATTATAAATCATAATTTAAATTAAATAAATTTACAATACCTTTTTATAAGGCCAATTCCACATTTGTTTGGCCACATATCCATGAATCATAACAGAAAATGCATAATACCAACAAGAGAGTACTAAAGACTGCCTATAATTTACAAAGACCATTCCAACTCAACCACATGCTATGAAAGCTCTATCTAGGATCACCAATCCTATCTATGCCTCAACCAGACTCATATAATCACTCAAGAATCTATCCCCTGATAGAACATAGAAAATAATTAATTAGAACAAAAAAATATTGATTTAATAAATTATAATTTAATTATAAATGAGGCAATCTAGAATAATTAAAGAAACACATATTTAGTGTCCTAATCATACCCAAACTTTGAAAAATCATCCACTATAGGTTCCTACCACTCCTCAATCACTAACTTATATAAAATCCCTATGAATTAGAACCAATTCCATAACCATTTCAATTAATTTTTTTAAGAAAAAATTCATAATATTCCAATAACATTATACCTTTTCCAAACAAAGAGAAAAAATATGTAGATTACATTATAGGATGCACTCTTACTAGGAAGAAAAGAATCAACTTTTTAAGAACCCGGATCTTCGTTTCAGGTATGCCTTTCCTTTTTATGGAGTTTTTAAGAAAAATGGAGTTTCTGGAAAATTTCAAAGTACACGCCATGTTCTTTCTGAGTAAACACTGTGTACTCTTCTCCGGCTCAAAGCCGTGTGCTGGCCGTGCCCGGGCCACACACACGGTGTGTAGGGGTGACGTGGAGGTTGATTTTGGTAGAGTACGGAAAGACCTAGTACACGCCATGTACTCTAAAAGTACACGCCGTGTACTTTTATTTTTTTTCACTAAACACACCGGGGTCGTGCCTGACGAACAGAACAAACCCCTTCTCCAGGTTCTTCGTCCGAGAGTGACCCGTATGACCGGATCTTCCCCAAGCCCCCGTTTCTCCGTCCATCCTCCGATTCGAGCACGGTCAATTAAGTTGGAAGCGAAGCGGTGAGTTCTCCCTTCTGCTCGAACCTTGTTTTCAAATTCTACCTCCTTCTCAAGTTATCTAAGGTCGAACATTTTGTGCATTTTCTCAGATCTATGACATTCTAGGGAGAATAAGTCGTCGTGGTTCAAGTATATCGATCCCCCAGCATCAAGGTAGGTGGTTTGTGCCTTTCTGTAGAAATTCGATGAGTATTTTTGGGAAAATTCCACCAATACCCTTGAACGGGGTATTGCATGTTCTTGCTTGCCCTTGTTGTATTGCCTGCTTTTCTTGATTGCTAGAGTAGATGTTTTTCCTGTGATTATGGTAGTTTTTACTATACTCTGGAGGTTTACTATGATTGTTCTGCCTGTTTGGCATTTTTTCAGTTTCCATGCCTAGTTTTAGGATAGTGGAACTATTGCTTTGTTATGCTGTTGATCCTTAGATTGATAGCCAAGTAGTTCTGGAGGTTTACATGGACGATGCACGCGCGCTGAGCATGTTAATTTCCACACAGGACTGTGAGAACCTAGTGTATTAGACCCTAGGGAGAATGGACGTAAGGGATTCTCCAGAGTGTCTTTTAATACGATGCGAGACCACAGGGGGAATTGACGATGAGTGCTTCCTCAGAGAGTCTATAGTTCCTCGATGTGGGCCACAGGGGGAATGAGATGTTGAGTGCTTCCCTAGAGAGCCTTTAGCAAAATACGAGACTATAGGGGGAATTGATGGTGAGTTCTTCCTCAGAGAGTCTATTCTTCACTGAACGAGAGGGGTGAGACTGTGTGTTACTCCAAGAAGAGTTTCTAGTACTTGTGGGTTGAACCATAGGGGTTAGGCTGTGAGAGCTACCCAAAGGGTTACCTATTTTCTAATTTTTGTTGGTTGTTTACTTGTGTACTTTATATGTTAGAAATGTGAATTGTAGCTACTGTGTATTTCCTATTTACTGTTCCAGTACTTTACTTGACATGTATTCATTGAATTTTAGGCACAAATCTTTGGGTGGTTTCCTACTGGGACTTTATCTCACACCCTGTTTGGGCCATGTTTTTGGGCCCAAGAAGACTATATTGCTATAGGTATAGATAAGGGAAAACACCCTACTACTTCAGGTACCTGACTTGAACTGGAGTTGGAGAGCATGGGACTGAGCCATGGCTTGCGATGCTGAGGAGTTTAATTTGTTTTCTTTTTCACTTTTTTTCAGTTGTACTTTAGCAGGTTGGTTTTTTTACTTATTTCCATAGACATATGTACCATGTTGCATCATTATTATTTTATACATTGCTTCTGTTGTTTAGTTCAGTTGTGGTATGCTGTTTATTGTTTTTGCTATTGTGTCTGGTTGTTCTTCCACTGTATACTTTACCTAATGAGGGCATAGTTTCCCCACCGACTCACCAAGGCCCTCGCTACTAGTCAGAAGCCTCTGTCATTTGGGGAAATGTGCTTGAGGTCATGGGGCGAACTGGGTACGGGGCACCAGTGGAGGGGCTCCAGATTCGAGTCGTTACAAAGTGGTATCAAAGGAGTTCTTTTCTCTTGCTTTACTGTTTGGAGACTTTATCTAGGGAAAGGATAGATTCGGTACTTGGTATTAAGCTGTGCTCAAGAGTAGCTAACCCGTGTACAGGGAAAAGCCACACTACCTCGTTAATTTCAGTTTTCTAGTTTTGAGATTTTACGGTTGATATGATTTCACCTAGAGTGATTCACATGCTTTGTGTTGTTATTTTCTTGACGATTTTGGTTCTATTTCTGTCGCAACCCGATGAGATGAGGGTATTCCATCTCATGCATCACATATTCACTTGTAGAAATCACATGCCATACATTCTTTCCATGCCATCTAGGGTGAAATAGAAATTGCATGCTATTGTGATAGACTTCATGTACATTATGCATGTTGTTGTGATAGATGCTTGATAAAATCTCTGCTGCCTTGTTAGAGGATTTTTTGCTTCCTACTTTTCTTAAATGAATGCCAAATTTTGATTCTTGAGGTGTTATGGGCCCTCTCTAATCGAAAGTTGGTGGATCATGATCCTGTTTTCTCTTGTCTATGACTGTAGGAGATGCCAAGATTTGATTTGCGGGGAGTATGGGCCCTCACGGATCGGAATTTGGCACCTCTTTGCCTTGTTTTCAGTGTTTCTGGGCTTCTATGTAGTTTCTGAGCTACTGCCCAGGAAAACCCAGAATAGACGGCGTGTACTTTTTGGATACACGCCGTGTAGTTTTTAGGCCATGTCACTGACCGTGTGAGCAGGGACACGCTGTTGTGGAAGTAAATTCAAGAACACGCCGTGTACGGTTGGCACACGCCGTGTAGTTCGGAGCCCTATACCCGACCGTGTCACTAACAACACGGGTCGGGGAAGCTCAAGTAGAACACACCATGTTATAAATGAACACACCACGTAGTCCCGTCTAGGTACCCAGCCATGTCACGAACAACACAGGTCAGCGTTACCTTCTCTTCGACACACCATGTTGTCTTCAGAACACGCCGTGTAGTATTGTTCAGGATCCCGGCCACGTCAAGAACAACACGGGACGATGTCACCTTCACCTATACACACTGTGTTTGTTCGAAACACGCCGTGTAAGGTTCATCCATGTAGACGACCGTGTGTTTAACAACATGGGCCGCTGAAGCCTTGTCTAGTACACGTTGTGTGTGTTCAAAACATTCCATGTAGTCTCGGGTTAAGTTGGACCGTGTGGGCTATCCGTGTAAGGAGACTCAGACAGGGGAATAGTTTTCAAGTACATTCCATGTGCTGGGTCAACACGCCGTGTAATTTGAGGTTTTACACGACCTGTAGGGTAGGGGTACACACCCATGTCAGTGGCCTAAGAAGACACACCGTGTAGTTTTTATACGCGCTGTGTGGTAATGTTTTGTAAACTTGTGTGTTTTTCTTCCCATGTTCCCATTTTGTACTCTTGTGTTCCTGTACTTGTTTTCTAATCTAAGGTGTGATTTTGATCTTTCAGAGCTATGCCTCCGAGACGTCCTCCGGTTGTACGTCTATCATCAGGTAGTGACCAGACGCCAGATATGGCCGATCAAGGGACTTCCTACCGATCCTCCAGTCGGGCCATCCGTGGCACCAACTGTCATACCAGTTGCAGGCACTGATGCGCAGTTCAGGGAAGGTTTTATGAGGATGATGCAGAACTTTCAGGGAGCACCACTTCCTTCATCGACTATGGCAGACTTGACGTGGGGTTTTCAGCAGCAACATCCTCCCACGTTCTCGGGGGAGGGAGGACCTCAGGCTGCAGAGTCATGGATGGAAGCCATGATGACTATCTTTGAGAATCTAGAGAAACCTCCAGATAGGCAAGTCAATCTCGCTACCTACATGCTCTGAGACTCCGCCAAGAGGTGGTGGGATGTGATCTCACAGGTGGGTCATCAGCAGGTTATGGATTTGGAGGAGTTTCAGCGTGTGTTTTATGACTACCTATACCCGGAAACACTGAGGGCCGATCGAGCTTGGGAGTTTATGATCTTAGAGTAGGGTACTCTTTTTTTCAGGGAGTATTCCTCTCTTTTCACCGAGCTGTAGAATTTCAAACCCCTCCGGGATGGGAGTGTGGTGTTCTTAGTAAGGAAGTTCGAGGATGGTCTCAGGCGGGAGATCCGCTCACAGGTGAATATCTTCCAGTTGACTTACATCACTTCCATCGTCAATCAGGCACTATTTGCGGAGTGAAATCTGAGAGTCTCCGAATCTGTGAGCCAGGGAAGTTCTACTTCCAGAGCTAGTTTTCCTCCAGATGACAGCAAGAAGTGCCGTAGAGATTCTACACGCAGTGATCCGAGGAAGCGAGATTCATCGTCAGGCAGCCAGGTGCTCGCTACCAGTGTGGCCGGTTAGGGCACACGAGGCCACAATGCCAGAGGTACCCCATGGAGTGCCGATCTTACAGCAAGATGGGTCACCTTCAACGTTTCTTCCAGATTTTCTCACCAGCAGTGGGTGACCGGGGTTCTTCCATGACTCCTCGTTCAGGAGCAGCACCACCAGTTTCTCACCAGTCGGGGAACTAGAGTTCTTCCGGCCATTCAGGCCGAGGTGGAGGTCGAGGCCATGAATGTTAGCCACCAGTCCCTCATCACCAGCAAGGTGGATCATCCTAGAGTGGTCAACCAAGGGCGCAGGGCCACGGTGCAGGCCAGTTTTCGGCATGGAGCAGACCTATCAGGAGTAGGATCCCGACCCTTCTACAGTTCGAGGTACGATTTTAGTGGCCTCAGTTTTATCTTTATCCCTTTTCGATACTGGTGCTACGCATAGCTATATCTCTATTGTTATCGTGGAGAGCCTTGGGCTCTGCATCTTTTATTCTTCCTACTCGTTGACACTAGACACACCTTTGGGGATAAGGACATCTAGTGTGCGCCAGTGTAGAGAGTGCCCTCTTGAGGTTGTAGGGTATTTTTTCTTATGGGATCTTTATGTCCTAGAGATGACATGCTATGATGTCATTCTTGGGATGTACTGGTTGGTTCCCTTCTAGGAAGTCGTCGACTGTTATCCCCACAGAGTGAGTTTCGTTTCACTAGAGGGTGAATCTTTTCTTCATAGAGGTGAATGGGATGTTCAGGTGAGTCGAGCAGGACTCGAGCATCATGGGATAGGAATGGTGACAACCCATATTGCTAGTATTTATCTAGATGATTAGGGGACTTCTCAGTTGGACTTTCCTCCAGTGGTGGATCATTTTAGGGACGCCTTTGCAGAGGACTTTTCGGGTTTACCTCCGGAGCGTGAGGTAGAATTTTCTATTGAGCTCGTTCCAGGAGCAGCACCGGTGTCCATTCATCCTTATAGGATGGCTACACCTGATTTGCAAGAGCTCAAGAAGTAGTTGGAGGAGTTGCAGGCAAAGGGTTTCATCTAACCCAGTACTTCTCCTTGGGGTTTGTCTGTCCTGTTTGTGAAGAAGGCAGACGGTACCCTTCAACTTTGCGTGGATTATCAGAAGCTGAACCAGTTGACGGTCAAGAACCAATATCCTTTTCCGAGGATCGACGACCTCTTTGATCAACTTCGAGGAGCCTAGGTGTTCTTGAAGATCTAATTGAGGTCCGGTTATCATCAGTTGTGCGTTAGACCATCAGATATACCTCTAATAGCCTTCAAAAGCAGGTATGGTCTATACGAGTATAAAATCATGCCGTTCAGTCTCACGAACGTACCAGCAGTTTTCATGGAATTGATGAACCGAGTGTTCCATCCTTACTTGGATTCCTTAGTCGTGGTCTTCGTGGATAATATCTTGGTGTACTCTCACACTCGACACGACCATGATACCCATCTTGAGATCGTTCTGAGTACACTGAGAGAGCGTCTAATTTATGCTAAACTCTCGAAGTGCCTCTTTTGGATGGATCAGATTCACTTTTTGGGTCATGTCATCTCAGAGGCAGGAGTATCTGTGGACCCAGAGAAAGTGAGATCTGTAGCTTCCTTGGAGCAGCTGAAGAACGTTTTTGAGGTAAGAAGTTTCCTAGGGCTGGCTGGATACTACAGACGCTTCATTCAGGACTTCTCACACCTAGCAGCACCATTGACAGGTCTGACCAAGAAGGGGGCGAAGTTCTTATGGTCAGATTCTTGTGAGTCTGCCTTTCAGGAACTGAAGGGAAAGTTGACGTCGGCACTGATACTAGTATTACCAGATCCAGGAACAATCTATATAGTTTATTGTGATGCTTCAGGTATCGGGCTAGGAGTTGTGCTTATGCAGGGAGATGGAGTCATTGCGTACGAGTCTCGGCAGTTGAGGCCACATGAGAGGAACTACCCTACGCATGATCCGGAGTTGGTAGCTATTGTTCATGACTTACGCTATTGGATACATTATCTTCTGGGAGAGCACATTGTGGTCTTCACTAACCATAAGAGTCTCAAGTATATCTTTACTCAGTAGGATCTGAATCTGAGGCAACACAGGTGGGTCTAATATCTTTAGTATTTTGATTTCGAGCTTGCCTATACACCGGGAAAGGGAAATGCAGTGATAGATGTGTTGAGCAGGAGAACTCAGATTCAGGCAGTTCAGGAGGTAAGCAGTGAGTGGCAGCTTATGGCTCTGTTATCTGAGATGCATCTGGAGGTGCACGATAGATAGGGAGATACTTTCTTATCTTCTGTAGATGTTACCTTGACACTACTTGTTCGGGTACGGGTGATGAAGCTATCAAACTCAGAAGGCTTAGTCCTGCGGGAGAGTGTGTCAGGAGAGGACCCTCTTCCTGGATGGATAGTGGCTGAGGTTGAGATCTTGTGTTTCCAGGGATGCGTATGGGTGCCGACAGACATACGCGAGGAGCTGATGTGGAATTTTCATTCCTCCGTTTGGGAAGTTCATCCCGACGTCACCAAGATGTATCGGGATCTTCATCGCCAGTACTGGTGGCCAAGTATGAAGAGGGATGTTGTTGGTTTTGTCATGAGATGCTCTACTTGTCAGCAGGTGAAGGCGAAGAATTAGTGACCAACATGCCTTTTACAGTAGTTACCCATTCTGGAGTGGAAGTGGAATGATGTTGCGATGGACTTCGTGACTGGGTTGCTGAGGTCACATCGGGGGAACGATGCTGTTTGGGTTTTCGTCGACAGACTTATGAAGTTTGATCACTTCTTGCTGATCAAGGAGACCTTCAGTGCTGATGATCTGGGATGAATTTACATCCGAGAGATTGTGCGTCTGCATGGAGTCCCACACTCCATTATTTTAGACTGAGATGCATGCTTTACCTCTCAGTTCTGGTAGGGACTTCAGAAGGCCTTGGGTACACAGGTACTTTTGAGTACATCATACCATCCCCAGACTGATGGACAGTCTGAACGTACGATCCAGGTGCTAGAGGATATGCTCAGAGCTTGCATTTTGGACTTTGGCGGTTCTTTGGAGAAGAATATTTCTCTGGTGGATTTCGCCTACAACAACTGTTTTTAGGCGACTATTCATATGGCAACTTACGAGGCTTTGTATGGTAGGCCATGTCGATCACCCTTAAGTTGGCTGGAGGCAGGAGAGGCAGCTTTGCTGGGACCTCATCTTGTTCAGGATACTTTAGAGCAGATAGAGCTGATTCGGAAGAGGATGGCTTCAGCACAGTCTCGGCAGAGGTCATATGATGACCAGCAGAGACGACCCCTAGAGTTTGAGGTTGGGGATCAGGTTTTCCAGTGTGTCGCACCGAGGTTGGGACACAAGAGGATTCAAAGATAGGGTAAACTTTCATCGTGGTACATCAGGCCGTTTGAGGTTTTGGAGAGAGTTGGGCCGGTCGCCTATCGGTTGCAGCTACCCCAGAGGTACCGGGTCATGAACGATGTCTTCCACATCTCTCAGCTTCGACGTTACTTTTTAGACCCATCTCATGTCTTTCAGCCTGAGGAAGTTGAGATCGAAGTGGATGCATCGTTTGAGAAGCATCCTATCCAGATTGTCGATCGCAGTACGAAGGTTCTCCGTGGGCGGTCTGTCCCTCTAGTACGAGTGCTATGACAGCATGGGCGAGTACAGGACGAGACCTGGGAGAGGGAGGCTGATGTCTGATCGCGGTGGCCAGAGCTATTTGGGGTTTCTTCTTGTACGCCTCGCTAGGGAAATTCAGGGATGAATTTCTTTAAGGGGGAAGTTTCTAAGAACCTGGATCTTCATTTCAGGTATGCCTTTCCTTTTTCTGGAGTTTTTAAGAAAAATGGAGTTTTTGGAATATTTCGAAGTACACGCTGTGTACTTTCTGAGTACATGCAATGTACTCTTCTCTGGCTTGAAGCCATGTGTTGTCCGTGCCCGGGCCACACACACGGTGTGTAGGGGTGACGTAGAGGCCGATTTTGGTGGAGTACGGAAAGACCTAGTACACGCTGTGTACTCTAAAAGTACACGTCGTGTAATTTTATTTTTTTCACTAAAAGCACCGGGGTCACGCCTGACAGACCGAACACACCCCTTCTCCAGGTTCTTCATCCGAGAGCGAGCTGTACGGCTGAATCTTCCCTGAGCCCCCGTTTCTCCGTCCTTCCTCTAATTAGAGCACAGTCGATTGCGTTGGAAGTGCAGCGGTGAGTTCTCCCTTATGCTCGAACCTTGTTTTCCAATTCTTCCTCTTTATCAAGTTATCTAAGGTCAAACATTTTGTGCGTTTTCTCAGATCTACGACGTTCTAGGGAGAATCAGTCATCATGGTTCAAGTATATCGATCTCCTAGCACCAAGGTAGGTGGTTTGTGCCTTTCTATAGAAAGTCGATGAGTATTTTGGGGCAAATTTTACCAATACCCTTGAACGGGGTATTACATGTTCCTATTTTCCCTTGTTGTATTTCCTGCTTTGCTTGATTGCTAGAGTAGATGTTTTTCCTGTGATTATGGTAGTTTTTACTGTACTCTGGATGTTTTCTATGCTTTTTCTGCCTGTTTGGTGTATTTCCAGTTGCCATGCCTAGTTGAAGGATAGTGGAACTATTGCTTTGTTATGCTGTTGAGCCTTAGATTGATAGCCAAGTAGTTCTTGAGGTTTACATGGATGATTCATGCAAGCTGAGGATGTTTATTTCCACACAGGACTGTGAGAACCTAGTGTAGTAGACCATATGGAGAATGGACGTAAGGGATTCTCCAGAGTGTCTTTTAATATGATGCAAGACCATAGGGGGAATTGATGATGAGTGATTCCTCATAGAGTCTGTAGTTCCTCGACATGGGCCACATGGGGAATGAGACATCGAGTGCTTCCCCAAAGAGCCTTTAGCATGATACGAGACTATAGAGGGAATTAATGGTGAGTGTTTCCTTAGAGAGTCTATTCTTAGCTGAACAAGAGCTATGAGACTATGTGTGCCTCCTAGAAGAGTTGATAGTACTTGTGGGTTGAACCATAGGGGTTAGGTTGTGAGAGCTACCCAGAGGGTTACCTATTTTCTACTTTTTGTTGGTTATTTACTTGTGTACTTTATATGTTAGAACTATGAATTGTAGCTGTTGTGTATTTCCTGTTTACTGTTCCTGTACTTTACTTTCCATGTATTCATTGACTGTTAGGAACCGATATTTGGGTGGTTGCCAACTGGGACTTTGTCTCACACCCTGTTTGGGACATGTTTTTGGGCCCAAGCAGACTATGTTGCTGTAGGTATAGATAAGGGCAAGCACCCTTCTACGTCAGGTACCTGACTTGCACTAGAGTTGGAGAGCATGGGACCGAGCCATGGCTTGCGATGCTGAGGAGTTTACTTTGTTTTCTCTTACACTTTGTTTTTTCAGTTGTACTTCAGCACATTGGTTTGTTTACTGCTTTCTATAGACATATGTACCATGTTGCATCATTATTATTTTATACATTTCTTCCGCTATTCAGTTCAGTTGTGGTATGCTGTTTATTGTTTCCGCTATTGTGTCTGGTTGTTCTTCCACTGTATACTTTACCGAATGAGGGCATAGTTTCCCCACCGACTCACCAAGGCCCTCGATGCTAGTCGACAGCCTCTGGAGTTTGAGGAAATGTGCTTGAGGTCATGTGGCGAACCGGGTACGGGGCACCAGTGGAGGGGCTCTGGATTCGGGTCATTACAAACTTCATATAGGGATGTTTCCACTATTTGTCAGTGGAAAAATCTCTAAAAACCCTAACTAAAGAAAAATAAATTAAGTGACAAGAAAGGGTAAGTCAAGAAAGTTACAATGTAGAAAAAGTATGACCTCAAAATAATGGGAAATCAACACTAAGAACACCCCTTAGTCATGGAGAAGGTGGGGAAGGAAGGGGGTTTGGTCTCTAGTCTATGTTAAAAATATACAAACATAAAGTGTAATTGTTCGCTCTTTATATTTAATGTGGAATATAACAATTTTCACACTTAAAATTCAATTGGTATGCTAGTATTAGGGAACCATCTAGATGGTTTCTCCCTAGTGGGTGAAACACAACTACTAAAACCCCTAGCTATCCCAAAGACCCTACTGACTAGCAGGGCCACCTGATCTTCCATAGCTAGTCTTCTATTACTCCCAGCCAAATTCCAAACCTCATTACCTCCCAAAAATACCCCCTTTGAAATTTTCAAACTCTCGGAATAATGTTTGGGTTTTTTTCTAAAAATATACCAAACACCAATTAAAATTTCAGAATTCTCTTAAATTTAAATTATAATCTACACATATGGGTTTTTAAAAACTCTTCACCATGAAACTTTTCATCCCTAATAAGTTATAGTGGTAATCAAAATGTACTTCCTGACCTAACACAACATCTAATTAACCATTAATTATTTGTACTCCGACGCGACCATAATATAACTCTATTCACATGAAACCCACATATCAAAAGATGGGTTTCCCCTACCACCACAAAACAAATTCAAGACGGTGTGAGCTCATACCTAGCCACCTTGAGGGAAAAATAAATCTTGATCAATTTAACAATAATCATATAGTACTTCCCATTATATGACTTAATTCAACCCATTTTACATGATTTCAAACTCACCACACCTAGATACACAAAAGGTCACTAAAAAAATGTAGATATGAAAGCTTGTTCCTAATTCCCAATAGATCTATATAGCTTCCCACCATCTAAGAAATAAACTAAAAAACATTGAATTTTCTTAAAAAACCCTAGTATAGGCCTTGAAGAACACCCTTAATTCCCAAAATGGAAAACAAGATGTGTTTTCCAACCCATCGTATTTGATTAAATTTGAAAAATATAGTTGGACCCCCCTCTAGATGACATTTTTTGAAATTATTTATTTCACCCATCAACGTGTCATCTGGATCATCCAATTCTGATGCCTTTACTTCCAAATAATACATGATCCATTCTAAACACATTCATGAAATACAAACCTAAATACCAGTTTTAATTTCATGATTGGATCCTAAACCACCCCAAAACTGCTATCATGCTCTTCTAAAACATGATCATCATCACTATTCCAATCTAACCACATTAGGATCACATCAAATTTTTTCCAAGCATGATGTAACCACATGGAATCTATCTAGTATCAATCCTAGTTCAAACATATTTTTTATCGATGAATCTAATTGAATTCAAATTATTTTACTCACAAACACCAAAATTCAAAATGATCATAGAAAGGTCAATCCCACACCTCCATGACCCTTCTAATACAAGGGTCATGGAACCATGACCATCATCACTCTCCCCAATATAAGATTGTTATTATTGTTTTAGGGAATCAAAATCTAGTCACTTTATCCCACACTCCATTAATCAACGAATGCAATGACTAGATGTGGACATCCCTCTCATACCGAAGATTCAATATAGAATTCAAATTTATCTCTCATTACCAACTTATGGTAACATTATCTACAATGCCCATAAAAATATCAATCAAAATGAGGTTCTCATCTTTTGAAAAACAATTATGAACTCCCCACTATTTGGATTTCCATATGCCATGCATCGAGTTCCAAATCAAATGTGTCCTTCTAGAAATACATTTGTGTGGCTCCCCTAAATACATGATAACCCATCACACTATCCAAATTCCTCATGTCACACTAGATTAATTTTAAATTCTTATTTATAGCCTTGGCCCATCGTTTTCACAACTGATCATCAAAACTACATTGCCCCTCATCCTATAGAAGGTTTCTCAATGATGCACAATTTAATAAACACCATATTCCTCCAATATGAAATGACCCAATATCATTTGAATATAGAGGGAATATTCTCTCAGGCCATGTAATCACATAACCAAACTCACACTCCCATAAGTCACACACCATTAAAACTCAACTTATCTACCTCACCCATCAACCTTGATACATGGAATGTCACACTTTTCAATAAATTTTCTCCCTCATTTATCCACTCCAAATTTATGAAATTCAATTATGATAATATCCAAACACATTATTACCCTATAACCTAGGAATCATTCATAAATCTCAAGCTTTTATCCTTGATCTGTCATTGGGTCACTCACAAACACAACCAAAATCAACATTTTTGGATATCTTGACCGTTATTTACCTTGATTACCCAATTAGACACCTAAACTATATCACTCATATTTATTTCCATTACAGATAACCCATGAATCACTATTCCTATGTCATATACCTAGTAACACCTCAATTTCATCATCTCATAGATGAATCACCAATATGTGCTTCCATATCCATAGAAATAAAAAACCAAAGATAAACCCTCTCATGGGTTACTCCCATGTGTCACATCTTGTCAACAAACCAAAATATTGAGTCACATATCACTATCACTAGGGTCTCTCACATAGGCCACAAACTAGGTCTCACATATGATGTAACCCACAAAGAATCACCCACACACTCTTCTCAATCATAAACCTACAAAACATATGATAAATACATTCTAGGGTCCTAGTATATATATCAGAAATCATATGACAAGACCCCACCCACACCTAGGGAACCCACCCCCTCTGATAATATGCACATCAGACTGATCCATGAAGGATAATATCTCATCCATAGGCACTCCTAATATTGGAATCATGCTAATATGATCTATATCCAATGAATCAAAACACATGGTTTAGTAAAGTATAATTTTATTCCCATACATATGTAAAGAAAAAATTTAGGTTGTTATTGTCATTTTAAATATCAAAACATGAAAAAAGAAACCCACATGGGGTCTAAGATTAAGGTATCATTTTTTTGATCCAACCTACTATGGTTTCTATATGTCTTTTGCTCCAAGGGACTGTATCACCATCATCATTATTGATCATACATCTATATAATCCACATGACCTGGAATTAGAAGGTAGAGTATATATACTATGACCAAACTAAGGATAATTCCCCCAAGAACATATATAGGGAAACACTGTATTTGTGGGGTTTGACTCATTAGTCAACTGAACCCTCATGGTCAATAAAATTTCACACTTGCAAGAATATTTATAATTTGAATCCTACATGCTGAGAATGATGCATTTAAATATGTATCATTCCACTATTCCAAATTCTAAGAGAATAATAATTGGCCTCTTACCACTAATCCAAGTGTGGAAAATCCTATAACTCATTAATCAAAACAACATTTTTCATCACGGGTTAAAATTAATCATATATAACATTAAAAATATGAACCATTTTTTCCAATCCCCTAGAAATTTGTACTTCCACCTAAATAGGTGCTCATGATACACCATTATTCATTAAATCACAAGCTCTCACACATTTCTATGTCTCTTGTCTACCAAATATCCAAATAGTAAAATAAAATAAAACTCGTATGATACCAATTTGTAACATCCCAACCTGGATCACTACAAATAGTAACAAGTCCAGTGGTGCTATATGACCTTAGGTGTATGTAGACACCATGAAATGTGTTCCGTGTACTTTTCTGCAAAATTTCATCAATCGGACTCAAAAATTTTATGTCGTGACTCTGCATTTTTCATGGGGGTCAGTGATGGTGGTGAAGGAACCGACTTGAAAGGATGGGACCATAGCCTAACACTGATCCTAAGTAGGGGTGCGGGGGTGAAACCCCCGTGGTATAGAGAAATTTGTTTGGATAAGTCCCTAAAGTGGTGCCCAAGGTACTAGAGACGTGAAAGTACTTGTGTGCCCCCATGATGGCAGGCAAGACTACTTGATCACCCCATCTCCTTTTTCCCAGGGTTCTATTTTTTCCTATAAATAGACCCATAGGGTCTTCATTTGTGTGAAAAGATTACCCTAAAGCCCAATTGCTTCTCTGGTCACCCTAGTGATTTTCCCAAGTCTTAAAAGACCCTCAAGGTAGTTCTTTAACACATAGGGTGGAAGAATTAAAGTAGGATCATAGGACTTAAGTCCCTTCAATGTTTGAAATCCATAGAAATTGCACGCCTAAAGCACCCACCCCTCCAAAATCAGAAACACTTATGCGCCACCCATTCCTCTCAAAGGAACTTGAGAAGCACACTTCTGGGAATACCTAGGAATACTCTTGAAGGCTTGAGTCAAGTATCACCCAAGTTTTAACATCTAGGTGGTTCTTCACTTAATTAAACATCAGGTCACACAATCCTACCTGCATGCCCATACATGCGCGCCAGATGCCTATTTGGGTGCCCCTCTTTGATTCACCTTATCCGTTTACCTTATACAAGCCTTTCAACAAGCCTTCTTCAAATTAATTCATGGAAATACTTACTCTTCATTGTCTCCATTATCTGAATGGGATTAGGTTGAAACCTCCACCAAAACCTCATGACTTACCAAACCCTTGGGAAAGGCACATCAAAGTATCTCCCATTTGGGTTTGTATATCCATAGTCAGAGGTTTCCCACATTTTTTTTATAATGGGTTCAGGATTCATGGAGTGTCTGTGGGTTTATATATCCATAGTCACATGTACTTTTCTCCCAGGAAAAGTTTTGGGGAGTTCCTAGTTTAGAGGATTAGGGTTCAGTGCATGCCTGTTCCTTATCATCTTTAAAACATGGAGCCTCGATTTCTTGATAGGAAAGGTATTGTTCACACCTAATTTTCATTTTTAACAAAGGAAATGTCTCCCTACCATACCATGACCAATTCCAGGGCATCCCTCATAGATTAAGCCCCTAGTCTTTCAAGTGGGATTCAATGACCTCCAATGTCATCCCATATTGAAATGTTCATCGCTCCGCGCCCTTGACCACCATCGCCGCTATAGGACCATCCTCTTCCTCCAACAGAGGAGGAAAAGTGTGTGTGTATTTGTTGAATATTTAAAATCCTCTTTTTTATCACACTAATAACGAATCACACGGGATTATAGATTTGTGATGATCACAAAATTTACACAAGCACCTCATTGAAGGAACTACGAGAAATCTGATTCACATCAAAACTGGGATGCATAGGAAGCCTTCCTAAGGCTATATATCCATCTCATCTCATCCATAAATGGTAATACTATTTATGAGTAATCCCTAACCTATTTCTCTAAAAGGATTATACACCCATATGAGACTCCCTGAACTATGTGAGATTTGATTCTCATCCAAATGAGATACATAGGAAGCCTCCATAACATTCAAACCCAATAATCCAAATCAACCCTATCATTTCTAGGCCACATTCCCAGTAGGGAATAACTAAAATTGGAAATTCATATCCCTTCCAGGTTCTTTGGGATGCTTAAGCATAGTCCCACTATAAGCTTTGACTAAACACCTTCCGCTTAGATGTCCTTACCACATGAAATTAAACTGTATGGTTAGGTCCTTATCACATTACCTTAAAAGTTATGATGTGTCCCATTAAGTGGAACCCAACTATGAGGGTTCTGATTATTTTCAAAATGATACATAGGTATCCCATTTATGGGTATGATCCAAATATAAAAACAAACTTTTATCTCCCTAGACGATAATAAATTCTAGATTTCCTCACTAAGTTTCTTAAAAACCAGTATTACCGTAAAAATGGATAAAAGAATATCTAAATTGTAACACCCCAAGATTTCATTGTACATTATTTCTTCAAAGTAATTCAATAACTTGCACTACACGCAACACTGAGTTCAAGTGCACCATGACTTACCAAACTAACCATTCAAAAGTGGTTATGAATGATATTAACTAAATTTTGAACTTTATATAACCCTTATAATTTTAGAATCCATATTATTAGTTTCTTAGACATAATGTAAGAACATACTCATTTTTTTCAGATAAAAGAGGTATTTTTCAAAAAATGCAATTTTTCCGCCTTTTAATGGCGGACCCTTTTTAAATCCAATATTTGAAACTTTTATATATTAAATTTGAAAAAATAAACTTCTTTTTTAGAATTGGGACATAATAATTTAGTTTCAATAAATTTTTGGTGTTTTTTTGATAACTTTCATATTTGGGTGAATAGTGAAAAATACTATATTTTAACCGAAAACAACTTTTTTAATAAAAATAATTTATAGTGTTGAATTATACATTTTAATGGTTTATAATTATAATTAGATTAATTTTTTAATCATTTAATACAATTTAGGTCATTTTAATTAATTTTACATTGAAATTGGACAAAAAAATGTGTCAATCTTTTGATATATATTGCTTCTTAAAAACATGCTATTTGTTTTGACAACGAGAATTAATTTTAAATTAATTAATGCAACTTATATTTTTTGAATTTGGTAAAATAAACATCATTTTTTAATTTGGAATATCAAATATAGCTTAGGCTGAAATTTTAGTATTTTTCTGAAAAGTTTCCATTTTTGATGAATAGTGAAAAACACTGAGTTATTGGTTAAAACTAACTTTTTATTTAAATAATTATTTATTTTATTTAAATTTTTTTTTGGTAAAAATAGATACATAATACCTATATATTTTCAATATAATTCATTGGATTCATTTTATAATAATTTTAAATATATAAAAATTTTATCGAACTTTTTAGCGTCCTTTACCCACCTCATAGGAGCATTTGCAAATTTGCATAAAACTTAATTTTACCGCTTCTGTGAATTTAATTTCCAAAATCCAGGAGAAAAAGTTGATATCAGTAAGTAAAATGTGGTTCAATAAGAGGAAAATAATTTTTGGTGAATAGTAACTTTTTACTTTTATTTACGACGGTTAAAAGTAAATATAGTAATTAAGGGTAAAAATGATATTATTATTACCCTAACACATGTCCAAATTCTACTGGATAAGTATAATTAGACCAAAAACAACCTTAGGAATAAAATATGATCCTTTAGGTCCACTTGGATTATATTAGGACATTTATTATTATTTAATTTAAAGAAGAGTTAAAAGTGTTAAATTCAACATTTAATAACTAAAACATTTTTAATATAGAGCTATAAATAAGTTAAATTCGACTATAAATATTCATTAGAAATATAAAAATATTTACTACGTAATGATATTTTATTTATAATTTTTAGAAATTAAATAATTAAATTTATTGATGACACAATGATGATGTAGTAATTACTGTATTAATGAAAGATTAAAATAATTGATATTATAAATATCCAAATAAGTGTAATTTGAGACATTTTATGAATTACACTAACTTTATAGGTTGATATCACATGTTAGGGTTAGTTATATGAATTTTGTTTCTAAGTAATAATGCTATTATGAATTTAGCAAAAACAAAACACCAAATAGTGTCAAAATTGACATAAAAGAGGTTTTAAAACAAATATTATATTATTAATTGATATTCTATTCCTAAAAATCTAAGGATCTACCAAAATACTTATATAATGATATTTTTATCATTAATGAACCACTTGGGGTTCTATTGGAAGTTTATAGTAAGTTTATTAACCATATAATATAAAAATAAAAAGAGACATGGTAAATGTCAAACTATTTAACTAAGAGTTAAATCTAAAAGATAAAGTTAATATAGTGACCCAAACCTGTCTAAAACCTATTGTTTGAGTGTTTTTTGACCCATCCCCACCTTATAATTTAAATAATTTATTTTTTATTCATTTGAAACCGAAAATGATTTTATTATAAAGTAACATTTCTAGCTTTTCCTAAGGTGCCCCTCACCCCTCTTATAAAAGGGCACTTCCTCTTCTCTCAAATTCACACCTCCAAATCCTTTTGGCTCAGCCAAAACCTGCCCAAATATCCTCCCAAATATCCTCCCTTCATCCTAGAGGCATTAATTTAGTCAGAAAGCCAACATAAAGATCCCTTTTGATCAAATCAAAAGGAAGAACCCGAAGAAGAGGTAAATATTTCATCACCTCTTTCAAGTTCTTTTCTTCTTCCACTTCCTCTTTCTTTGTTGTTTCCATTATAAAATAATAAATCCAGTATATTCTATATACTGTGATGTTATTATAAATATGGTATAACCATATTAATTATTATATCCATCCTTTGAATGACAAGTCACCATACGTGCGTACATACGACTTACCGTCTCCACGTCGTGGTGTAATTGTTATTCAATACAATATTATTTGGATGGGTTTAATAATGATGTGTAATTGATGTAAATAATAAATAAAACATGCTAATGATTCCATATATATGATATACCATCCAATTATATATTATTTTAATATCAAAAGAATGATATTGTCGCTCGTGCGTACGTACATATTACCATCTCCACGACACGATGAGATCCATTTCCATGTTCACCATTCATCGATGATTATAAAAATATATATTACTAATAAGTATGTAATATATGACATAATAATTCTACTGGATATATATATATATATATGTATATGTATGTATTTATGCTACGGAAACATCGTTTATGCGTACGTATGGACTACCATATCCATAAACAGTGTTTTCCATTTCATATATATGTCTATTATACATAATTATATTCTAAATAAATATGATATATAAATCATGCTTTATATTCTGGATGTATTTAAATCATGATCTAAGTGATACAATCAAGAGTAACAAGTTAAAACATGTACGATAAAAAAAGCGATTATTACCCGAAATGTTAATTTAACATGAAAATTATTATTAAATGGGTAGTATAAAGTCATAAATGAATCATGTATTATATTATAAATATTAATATGGTTCTGGTATAATTTAATAACATACTACGGTCTTTATACATGAGGTTAAACGTACCCTTGACTAAAGAAAAGTGCAAGGTAAGGGGTTTCTTATATCACTTTTAATTCCGTGAGATTTCCATAGTTCACCACTTATTTATTGCATTTGGTGTATTGTGTACTTACATTTGATATATATTATCATTATTATCTTTATATTCATGATATTATGTGACTCATTTGGTGGTTATTGACTATTTTTCATACGACTCGATTGATTACAATGAGGTAAGGGTTAATTTCACAATCTCTTTATTATTCGAGGTTGTTTTTAAGTAAGTATCTAATGTGACATATTTATTATACATTTTCATGTTTAATGAAAGAGTTTTAAAAAGGATATTTTTAAATGAATTTTTTACTAAAACATCATTTTAAATGTTTTAAATATTTATTCTTCTAAATCATTCTCATTAATGTCCATGTTTTGAATATGGGTTTTAATGATTTATTTATATGGACATGAATGTTTTTAAAATGATAATTACTTTCAAAAATTTCAAAGTGGTATGGGAAACTTTGATTCAAAAATGTATTTAAATTTCTTCCTTTCTAAATTGTGTTACTTTTACATGTTTTTATAAAAAAGGGATATTTCATGCAAAGATTTTTACAAATCATTTTCATCAATATCAATATCCATTGATGGATTTTAAAATTTTTTGAAGTTGATTTATTATGATTCAAATATTCCATATTGTATTGAAGGTTCTGTGATATGTTTGACTGTGGATGTGTTATTTTTATACCATTCATGGTTTATGGATAAAGTATTGACATTTCATATGCCAGTTTTAATATGAATTTTTATGTTATGTTTAAACCTTTTCATATGAGGAATGCATTGGACTTAGTAAGTGATGGGTGGAGCCCTCTATAGCTCCTTGATGCATCAGTAGGTCTAATGAGACAAACTAGTGTCTTGGCACAAGGCCTTGACAAAATCTTATTTGTAGTCTTGGCACAAGGCCTTGACTATGTGGTTATAAAAGTCTGGCATTATGCATTCCATCGTTATGAAAGTGGCTATTGATATTGCATGTGATTACTCAACTAGTATAATATCCATGTGAGTAAGTAAATGACATTACTTTGATTTATATTTTCCATATTATGATAAAGTTTATGTTGAAAAGGCTTTTGTTTTAGTTTTATACATTGACTTAAATGTTTATGCTTGTCTATGAAAGTTTCCGCTATATTGTTATCCTTAATGAGAATTTTAGCTCACCCATTTCTTATGTTTTATTTTCCCAGGATCCCAAGAAGTGTTTTATGTTTTAGATATAGGGTTAAGCTAAGGGAACAATGGAATTATCAAAGAATTTTTTGTGTGTTTTATGTTAGAAAGTGTAATGTAACATTCACGCATGTAATATATTTTCTAAGACTGCTAAACTAATCGGTCTTTCGGGAATTGAATCCTTGTAATCATGAAAATGTATTAAAATAATGAACCAACTCTGGAAATCTAGGGTCGGGGCGTTACATAAATAGTATATAAGAGGATACCATTGTTGGAGAAACTTGAATACATACAAACATCTCCATTAATGAATAACCTCGAATACATATAGATGATTTTGAATTTCACACATGCTAAGAATTGTTTGAAAATTAAAAGGGAAGCATACATTATACTTGGTGAATTTATAAGGATTCATGAAAATATCTCAAATATGTAAGAGAGTCCTAGTGTAGGTAATAATTCCCCTAAAAAGGGTGTTATGAGTCCAAAATCCCATCCTCTCAACCAATGTATGTTCTTAACTATCGTAGGTCCAAACCTAACGAACGTCTGCCTTTGGAATGCAGGTCCCATTAGATAAAGAACCATTGGATGTTTCCGGTTCCATAAATAAATCCAATGGAAACTAACTGGAAGTAGTGACTCTTAACCAGAGCACACATTCTGGGGGAAGATGGGAAACAAAAAGGGTGAACCCGATGTGAATCCTTAGCCAAGTTGATAGTATTACCCATCTATCAGGAGCCTATAAATTTATAAAGTAAAGGAAAAAAAGGAATAAATAACACATGTGTATATATAAAAGAAACTTATTTAATAGAGTTCATTTTTTGTATTTTTCAAAATTTTACAAGAACTCCCTTCACTCCAAATGGATTTCTTTAAGTTTACACCCATGAATGCCTCAGATGCTGCACAAGATGGATCCTTTTCCGCTCAAAGGACATCATCACTAACTTATCATCTTCAAAACTGGGTTTGAAATGTATTGGTTTGGTAATACCATCAACATGGTACTATCCAAACTTTGGAGGCTGTCCAAAATGCTCTCCAAGTTAACAACAACCCTAGATCGTCCGGTCAACGATGAATGGTGGTCAAGAAGAAAACAGTTCCAACCATTATCTTCCACTGTTTCAGGTCCTCATCCCTAGAACGCAATAACCAGTCCCTTTCATACTATAGGGAGGTGGACCAGGAGTTCACTCATGGCCTCAACTCAAGGATACAGGGGTACTTCCTGATGGATCCCACCAAAAATTGTCGCAAATAGAATCGTGTGGTAGTGAATCCCTAACATGATGGGGGTGTTGCCTTCAGTTGTTTGGTTCAGGTCCCTCAAAACTAGGCATGAAATACGAACCATTGGGGACAACATCTGGCCAATAGGGAGCATGTTCTTACATTTTCCACCTCTAGAGAAGTCCATCAACCTAACTTGGTGACAAATAATGAATGGGCACATACACCCGTCCACCCTAATTCCACCATCAAGTAGACTTTTCTAGAGGCACCCAACAAATATCTCCATTTAAATCTGATGGAGTACCATGAGTAGGCACATAAACCTGCTTACAAACTATCAGCCAGTCAGTAGACTCATCTGGCTGTATACAATGAAGCCCACTAATCAAATATATTTGCAACTTATAAGCATGAACATACACCTGCCTGCACTAACTAATGATGCCAGCAGTACTGTCTATATGCATTGAAAGAATTCCGTCAAAAATGCTTGGTAGGAAACATCTATAAGAAACATATACCTTCTAACATCCATCAAGCCTTCCAATAGTCTCATTTGACTGTACCTAGAGAAGTCGGTCGGAAAGCTCCGATGAAAAACTAGGGGAATACTTAACTCTCTTCCCCCACACATGAGTATTGTCAGTATCTACTAACAGGAAAGGGAGGATAGAAGTAGGAACACAATCCTACTTCAGATAATAAGTGGACATATATTCTCATTCCATCTGCTGAAGTCACCAAACACATTTTAACAATGGTGAAATGGTAGACACAAATTCTTGCCCATATTCTGGAAGCCTGCTAGAATATCCTAATGGTAACTTCAGTAGTACTTGGGGGAAAAACACATAATTCTGACCCAACACCTAGGATAAATCATTGACATGTCATCCTGGAGCAGATACACACCTCTATTCTAGTCCAGGATGGCTATGGGGCATACTACCCCATATCATACAGACAACCAAATCTGGAACATACACCCTTTCCAATTGTATATAATCATCAAATTTTGATGACCACTCCAAGGCAAGCACATACACCTACCCATGATAACCACTTCTCCCAGTAAGTGGCCCCAACTACGTGTAAAATAGCATCTAATAAGAATTCCTACCCAAAATAGTTGGAAAATCAAGAGCCAATATGTGATCTGCCTCCTCTTAATGCTGGAGGTCTTGAACCCCTCAGACATTTATCTGTTGAAACTCAAGATCATACCCTCCTATTACCAAATTATGAGAGTAGTAGAAATAATTTTGATGTTCCCCATCAAACACTTCATCATGAAGGCTTGCTTCATGAAAATTAGGTCAATCTAGAGAAACTATCTTTAAATGAGAGCTATGACAGTCCTCCTTGTTGCCAGAAGACCAAGGAGCAAGAGGAATTATCCCTTGCTATAATCCACCATTGTGGTCCTCCCCATAATGGAATTAATTGTGAAAGTTCTCTCTACAGTAGTGTTTCAAATTGTCAAAATAATTCTCCAATTGAAAATGTAGTGATGAGAAATCCCTCTTATCTCGAGGAACTTTCCAACATAAGGCTAGTCATGTCTGATGCCTTATTATTAATAGGTGAAATACTTTCCCAACCTGAATAAAACCCAAGGTGATGGTCATCCTCTAAACCTACTTTGGTCCATTTTCCTTTTAATATGACAGAGGAAAAAATAGCTGATCATATTGTTTATGATAGAACAATTGAGAAGCATCTCCTTTAGTCAGACTTAGTTGAGAATCCTATATAAATATATGAGGTGGATATGTTGAATATGAGAAAATAACTAGCTAAGGGTGAAATTACAATCATGTTCTAGCCTTTGGCAATCTCGCAATACAAAATTCCATAATTGATGGCAGAATATTGCATTCATGATATCTGCCTCAACATATGAGAGAATCTTCATCAATTTAAATCCAAAGTATTACTTTATGGAAAATATCAAAGTCATATAAATGTAATAGAAGGGTTGTAATACCAAATTGAATCAGCGTTTCTATCAGTTTCCCGACATCCAAAGGTTGAGAAGCAGTAGGGAGCCCTTCAACATGCATGCCTCAATGCAATAAAGAGGCTATGCCAGTTAATTACTGATACCCCATCTAGTGTTCATATCATAGGATGGAGTGCACACAAAGCATTATATTTAAATGCACTCTAAAATCAACAAAGCCCGCCAAAAGTGGTCTCATGTAATGTTTTTTCCCATGGTTGGCTACAATCAATAGATTTTGTGTGCAATCAAAGTTATGTTCAAGAACATGCCTTGATTAGATCTTATCAAAGTCAGACCCAAAGATAGAAAGTTGTTGAGATACTTTTTCATAAAGCATATGAGAACATTAAGTAGTTCTCTCACTTAGAGGATGTCAGCCATCATATTGCGCAAATGTATCAAATAGCATAATGGCCTTTTGAAACAGGCTATTTAAGTGGTTGTTGGATAATGCGTCCAGCCAATGTTCAGACTAGAATTCATAAAATTAGAATAGTAGCTATGCTAATATCATCCATAACAGTTCAGGAGCCACCCCATCTTGTAGGGATGGGTCCTTGTTTAACTCAACCTTCAAATTCAATAAACAAAGTTCAAAGGTTTGAATAATAAGAAAAAGAACAACCTCAACCTATAGGGTTGGGGGATTTTTCACATCTATAATCCCTTCCTCAATGGAAGTCAGTTTTCTCCCGATTAGGGAAGAATCCACAAAATAAATGCACAACTAAACTATCCAAGGATTTTCTTCAGGTTACTGTCTATCAAATAGGTCCTGAGAATTCTGCATATAGGAGAACAAAGTCTAATGGAGGGCACAAAAAGAAACGATCTTAGAAAGATATTGACAAAATTCCATCAATGCATTATGCATCAGTGAACATCATTAATACCATTATAGAAGATCCTCCAGAACATGAGTCCAATTTAGGGGAGTCGGAGGATGAAGGTCTTATTCATAATACAATACACACTGACACAAATGAAGGAGGTGTGCATACCAGAAATTAGAGGCTTACCCAGAATCTAGGTATCCCCTCAAGTAACAAACTCCCACCTCTTCAAAAGGAATCTAACAAGGGGAAAGGTAAAGTTCAGATCATGTCTCACTTTTCCACTGGATAAGGTCAATCTCTTTCTCTTAAAGAAATATTTTCCCAGTAAGAGGAAGAGATCAAGGAGTTGAAATGACTCAATATGGAGTTACTTCAAGGCAGCATTTCTACTGGAAGTACTCCTAAAAAAGATCCTCAACTTACTCATCCTATAGAAACTCCTTAGTAATGAGGGTTTATTGCAAATACAAAGGTAGATAATTAATTCCCTCTATTTGGTACATAGCTAGGACATGATCAAACACATCCTTACAGTGCTATCCTTACGGGTTATCCAAGAAAAATACTAACAATACCACCACCAGTGGTTTTGCTAGTCATCATTCCATTTGAAGCTCTAGCTGCTATACCTGTATAGGTCCCAGATCATCTAGATATTCCCCAAATACTTATGAATAAAAATGAGGCATTAAAAACCCGATTAGAATATATGGAAGAACGAAATGCATTAGTACAACCAGAAAAAAATCTTACCCTGAATGGGTAGATCCGATACCTCCCCCACCAAACATTCTGAATACCACATTTCTAATCCTTAATGGTTTTGGAGATTTGGAGCATAACTTAACACATTTTGTTTCTCATTGTGATCCCATGATGGGGACCCCTCAACAAGAAGAATTAGTAAAACTCAGATTCTTTGCACAATCATTATAGGGGCCAACCTTTGTCTGCTATACAAGTTTGTAGTCTCAATCAATTACTAGATGGGAAGACCTCCATCAGAAATTCTTTCTCTAATTCATCTCAACACTACTGAAGACAATAGTTTTTGATCTTACAAATAGAAAAAAAATGGGTGAATGAAAGAGTTTTATATTTCATTTCTCGATGAAAATGATTTAAATATTCTTTAAATCTACCAATCCCTCAAGAAGAGTTTCTTCTAATCTGTATGGAGAATCCGCGTGATGAGTTATGCACACCACCAATCCCTGTGAAATACACAGGTGGGTTTTGAGACCTTACTTCAATAGCTTAAAAATTGTAGGATTCAATTGTGGAAACCAAAGATAAATCTAGTATAATCCCATCAGCTATGGGAATGAGAAAAGGGAAATCAGAGGCTGCTACAGTCACACTCAAACAAGCACTCGTACCTGCTTTTACTTCAAAATATTCATTATACTGAAGGGCTCCACATCCTGATTGTTGGAAGAAATTACCACCTCATCAAAATGATAAAAAATATCAAAAATGGAGATAGTTTGAGGAGTTAAAAAACAAATTTTATTCATTTTAGAATGAACAAGTTCCCGGTTACTTCATTTTGGATTTGGAAAACAATTTAGTTCAGTTATCAAGGCTGAAGAAACTGAATAAAGAAGAAGATAAAGAGCTCCCAAATTATTTCCCTTTTCATAAAATGCTGGGGCATCTAATTCAGGAGTTTTTTTTCAAAGACCTCATAAAAAAATAATAGACTCTGGACAAGTGAAACTAAAAAGTTCATCAGACCAAGTAGCATGTGTTACTGCTACCAATCCATAGGAAGAAGGTAGATGGCAGGAATTTTAAAAAAAATGTAGAAGTATGATGATTGTATGATTAAGAAAACAATCAACAAAACTCATGCCATTATACGAACAAAGTTGAAACAACCAATTATGACTCCTACCACTTCCGCTACAACAAATGCATCTTCATCAAAAGATCAATCCTCCAAAGTTCAATCCTCAAAGAAGAGATATGACCAGAAAGATAAAGAGAAGTTAGAAGAAGATGAGCTCGCATCAAGGACAGAGTTTTCCTTGAATTTGGCAGATTTCATTCCAACTGTTTAAAAAGTACAGGCACTACCCTGCCAAATGGCACAATAAGAACCAACCTGTCAAGCATAATCTTCATCAAATGATGAATTGATATTCGGTCCCATTAATGTTATCCACTTTACAAACCCCTATGAAAATGATGATTTCAGTTATGAACTTAAATTCCCAAAACCTGATTGGGGAACTAGGGGAAGAAGTCAAGGTCGAATATATTGGGGAAGATGTTGATATGAAAGAAACCACTATTTTAAGTATACCCCTACTCTAACAATTTATGTGGTAGAAACTTGTGGGAGAGACCTTCAGCAGGCTCAACAAGAATAAGGAAATTCTCCCACACATGACAGGATCAACCCTGAAATTATCTTCTTGGAAGACCTATTAGAGTATATAACACAACTCTATTAGCATATAGATAGACCTAGTCAGTCTAATCTACCAAGAGAAGAAGTATTTTCAGCTTCTACCCTGACACATGGTATATCTACCTTAAGAGAATCAACTTCCAAGGTGCATACAAAACCACATCTCCATGCTGGAAAACATAGACATTTGGACACAAAGTATGATGTTTTGAAACAACTATCAAAATTAATGGATAAGTTGTAAATCCTAGATGCTTTGAATCTAGAAAAAGAACTTTGAGAATCACTTATTGATGCTTTGTCAAGTCACCAAAGAGTTTGAAACCGAAGCTACTACTGCTAAGGTTTATCGTATAGAGAATGATCCTACAGAATGTCATGCAGTTATATATTTCATGGATCAAGATGAGGATGATATTGTACATGGAAACATCATAACCTTATATATATCTGGTAGGGTTAATGATATATACATTCGATGAGCCTCTATTGATAATGGATCAGGAGTCAACCTCATTCCCATTCGTACAATTCATTTATTGGGTCTCACTAAATCCGACTTATCTCCTTCCACAATGATGTTTCAAGGATATGAAAAGAATGAACAAGAACCTCTAGGTGATATTACACGTAGAAATCAGTTTGAGGATCCTGTACCTAATTCATATTTCATGGCTATCTGAAAGGACATAGCCTTCAACATTCTTCTTGGAAGGCCTTTACTACATCAATATGTGGCCATTCCTTAGTCATACCACCAATATCTCAAGTATTGATTCAATGGTAAAATTGGGACATTTTATGATGACAAGGCTCCATTTAAAACATGGGAATATCAGTATATTGAGGCATAATTCTACCTCACAAAGGGAACAAGGTGTGTGGAAAAATATGTAACAAGAATCAATGCTCTGAATGGTCTATAAAGGATACCAGATAACAAATTCAAAAATATAAGTATAGATTACTTATTTCCTATCAATCAAATTGAAAGGATAGACCCAAATCCAGGTACTCGTCCAGTGAATTCTATAATGTCAGTTGTGGCAATCGAGCCTGACATCATGTGAGAAATTGTTGATAGTGAAATCTTAAATGGAGATGTCTTCATATCATCCACCGAACTTCAGCAAGTATTTGCTTCATCAGTCAGGTTAGAAGAATTTGTCTCATTAATAAAGGAAGAAAATGATGTTTATTCCCAACCCATCATTTTATACTCAATACTCCAGGAGATCCTTCACCATCAGTAGGGTTAGAAATGGTTTCCTCTTCTTCAGTATGTCTAAATACTGACTCCTCTTTTAGCTTTAAAAGTTTCACTTCATCACCTACCCTTCAAGAAGAACTAGAAGAAGTGACACATGAGGAGGAAGAAGAAAAAGATCTCAAGGACAAAACTCCATCATTTGAGGAAGGTGTATTCACCACTTTGGATGAGCTCAGAGAAATAAATCTGGGTACAGAAGAAGATCCACTCTCCACTCTAATTAGTGAGGTAATGACTTCTAAAGAGAAAGAGATGTATAATTCATTTCTAAAGAAACTGTAACAACCCGGGATTTTATGAGAAGTATTATTTTTAATTTATTTAATGTATTGTGTTGTATGCTACACCAATATTATCTTGCGCTATACGCAACACCGTATTAGCTTTCAGTATACGCAACACAATTCTTGGATCGTGTTACACACAATTTCATGTTTGTTTGATAGTAGTTATTCTACGAAACATTGAGTATATATATATATATTCAATGTATTTTGTTATACGCAACAAAAAAGGAGTCGTGCACTACACGCAACCCTAACTTGGCTTGAATTACACGCAATCATGACCTTCCTCGATAGTGTGTGTTGTACGCAATATCGGGTTTTACTAAACAATAATATATTATTATAATATTATTAAAACTAGCCTTTGTGAATAGTAATAACCACTTTTTTGAAATTTTATAAATTTTATTTTTCAAAATGGACTTCATTTTTGGATTTAGAATATCTAAATTAGCCTCGGGTGAAATTTTGGTATTTTTCTGAAAACTTTCAATTTTTGATGAATAGTGAAAACACTGGGTTACTATTTAAAAACCGACTTTTTATTTAAATAATTATTTATTTTATTTAAATTTATTTTAGGTCAAGATTGATACATAATACCTATATAAGTTCAATTTAATTCATTGGAGTCATTTTATAATAATTTTAGATATATAAAAATTTTATTGAACTTTTGACCGTCTTTTACCCACCTCATAGGAGAATTTGCAAATTTACATAAAACTTAATTTTACCACTTTTGTGAATGGAATTTAAAAAATCCGAGAGACACAGTTGATGTCAGTAAGTAAAATGTGGTTCAATGAGATGAAAATAATTTTTGGTGAATAGTAACTTTTTACTTTTATTTACCACGGTTAAAAGTAAATAGGGTAATTAAGGGTAAAAATGATATTATTATTACCCTAAAACATGTCCTAATTCTATTGGATAAGTGTAATTCGACCAGAAACAACCTTAGGAATAAAATATGACCATTTAGGCCCACTTGGATTAGATTAGGACATTTAATATTAATTTATTTAAAGAAGGGTTGAAATATTTTAAAATCAAAGTTTAATAAGTAAATCATTTTTAATATAAATTTATACATAAGATAAATTCGACTATAAATATTAATTAGAAATATAAAACGATTTCCTACATAATGGTATTTTATTTGTATTTTTTAGACTTTAAATAATTTAATTTATTTATGACACAATGATGATGCAGTAATTATATTATTAATGAAATATTGACATAATTGGTGTTATAAATACCCAAATAAATGTAATTTGAGACTTTTTATGAATTAAAATAATTTTAAATGTTAATATAACATGTTAGTATTGATTTCATTAAATTTTTTCAAACTAATCTTTCTGTTATGATCAATTACCAAATAGTGTCAAAATTGACATAAAATAGTTTTTAAAACAAATATTATATTATTAATTGTTATTTTATTCCTAAAAATCTAAGGTTCGGCCAAATGAATTAGATAAGGTTATATATATTAATAATAAACAACTTGGGGTTCGTTTGGCTTGTTATAGTAAGTTTATTAACCTTATAGTGTAAGAAAACAAGAAGACACGGTAAAAGTTAAATTATCTAACTTAAAGTTAAATCTAAATGATAAGGTTAAAATAGATACCTAAACTTGTCTAAATTATATTGGATGAGAGGATATCGACCCATCCCCACCTTAGATTCAAAATAAATCAATTTTGAGCTATTAAAAACTGAATATGACTTTATAATAAAATAATATTATTTGTTTTTCCAAAGGTGCCCCTCTCCTCCTTTATAAAAGGGCACCTCCTCCCTCTCCTCCTCACACCAATTTTAGCCTTCATGATCAGCCAACCCCTGCCCATTTCACTTCCCCAATTCCCTAGAAACCTTATAGAGGTATTTTTCTTCTCAAAAGACCAACCCTAGTGCCCTAAGAAGAAGTTTAAAGGAGGTGCGTCGAAGAAGAGGAGGTTCGAATACTTACGAAGCATATCAGACCTAAGGTAAGGGATAACTTTTTCCATCTCGTTCTTATCCGAGATTGTTTATTTGTAAGTATTTACTAGGTTTATTGTTCTACTCCATGTTCATGTTTCCTAAAAATGGTTTCATGTATGTTTAAAGTCCTTTTTACCCATTTTTTACTTTTACTACATGATATGTAAGGAATCTTTTTTTTACCATACGAGGCACTTTTTGACTTTTCCTGCAAAAGTACGAGAATAATGTTTTTTTAACTTATATGGAATTAAAGGATATTTTAGGGTTTTATAAATCCTTATTTTCATTAATCTTCCTCCAAAATATTTCATGATTATTTTCAACAAAATCCTTTTCTTTTAAAATTGCATGACATTTTGTGAAAAGAAAATGATTTTGAAGAAGAAATGATATTTTCCTCAAGAATTAATTTCAAGAGTTTTATCAAAACCATTTTTCATCTAAGATGACATTATTTCATATGTGTATGTTTCAAGTATCATGTATTTATGATTTACATGGTTTCCCTTTCCTTATTATGAAATGATATCCATTTCTTTTATATGGATTATGTGATGATGGGATGATATTTATGAAACCCATTTTATTCGTTGGGTTATTATGAATGATGTATGTTTATTTTGTGGCACAAGTAAGAATGATTTCATTATGAGATGGGTGGGAACTATATCTCCCTCCAATGCATTGGGTAAAGATTTATATCTCATGATATAGACATGGCTGGAACGGTTAGTTAATCCAGTTCAGTGTTACAGGACTGAAACGAGGAGTGAACTCGATTCAGAAAGGGACTTTGTCCACTAAGATGGTCTTGGCAGCAATGCCTTGGATACTCTGGAAATCATAACATGTGCTGAATGGTTTCCAAAATTACATGTTTTATTCCCATGCTATTTTATCATGGTTAATGTTTCTTTATGATCTATGCCTTATGTATTTCCATGTTTTATGTCATTGCTCAAGATTTTGATGTTTAAACATTATGTTCATGTTTTTAAGTTCAAATGTATATGATTTGTTTTATTTTATCCATGCTTACCATTACTGAGAATTTGAGATCAGATTTTATATGTTTTCTTTTCCCCAGGATATAAAGAAAGGTTTTAGGTAAGAAAACAAAAGGGTAAGATCTTTATGGGAGATGTTGAAGATCTTTCACCACGATTAGAAGATTACATTCCGAGTTTCCAAAGACACTAAACTATTACGATCCTTCTGTGTTTGTTTTTGTTATGTATTAAGTATTCCAAAAAAGTAATCTAATGTCCATGTACGTCAAGATTCAGGTCTCTACAGTTGGTATCAGAGGAAAGGTTTAGTCAACCTTTGGAAACTAGGATGCGAAAACGTTAGTGAGATCCCTAGAGATATTTCTAAGGCATGTCTAGGGATGTCCCTAAGGTTAAGTATACGTATAGGTTATAGTCCTAGAATTGCGCTAACGATCTTATTATTAAACCTAATATGTTAGATATTGAAGGTAATCACCCTTTATTATGTTGTTTTCCTAAGCATGGTATTTGCATCTCACACTATTATTTTTGGGTTTTAGACGATGGCTGGAACCCGAAGGAACCGTGTTGATCAATGTAATGGACAATGTAATAATTTTCCTCACAGCCAAATCAATGTCATGGGAGATGGAGTGCACAATATTATTTCTATACTTACACAAGCTATGAATCATTCGAGACTTCAAAATGAGAAGAGAAAGGAGAAACATTCTGTTGAATCCTTCATGAGGCAGCTTCCACCTTCATTCTGTAGGTCTTCTGATCCCTTAGTGGCAGAATAATGGATCAGTACTACTAAAAAGATATTTTCAGTTCTACAATGTTCTGAGCATGATAAAGTCATCTTAGCAGTATATATTTTGGATGTTTATGCTGATCAATGGTGGAATCTTATCAAGAATACGAGGCAAAGAGATGAAATTGATTCCATGGAATGGTACGAGTTCAAGAACTTATTTTTCAATAAGTATTTCCCTCATATTCTTCGAACAAAGATGGAGAACGAGTTTCTTGAAATAAAGAAAAAGATGATGAATCTGTTGGTATATAAGAAGCGAATTTCACAAGGCTTGCAAGGTATGCATCTGGCTTTATCATACAACCAGAAAGTAAAGTTGATCGATTCTTCAGTGGCTTAAAACCAAGTCTTCGAAGGGCATTAGCTATAAGATACTTCAGTATCTATGAAGAAATTGTGTGTTGTGTTATCAAGGTAGAACTGGAATCTGGTGTAACATATCCATCTCATGGTTTTGACAAGAAATGAAAGATGGAGTTCAAGGAGAAATCTCAGAACAATGGTGAAAAGAAGATGAATGTTTCTTTATGCTCAAAGTGTGGAAAGAAGCATGGTGGAGATTGCCTAAAAGGTACTAGAAAATGCTTTAAGTATAGAAAAGAAGGTCATCGAGCAGTTGATTGTCGAAGTTATGGGAAAAAGGTTGCTAATGATGTGAATAGAGAAAAGACTACAGAGAACTCTCCACCAACGCTTCAATGCTTCAAGTGCAAGGAAATGGGGCATTATGGTAATAAATTCCCTAATCCAAGGGTTAATGATGATCGACATGAGCAACCACTTAAGGAAAAGGACAAAGGGAAGTCACATGCGATCACTATTGGTGATGTTGAATATGAAAACGATGTGGTGGAATGATTAAGTGTTTATGTAATGGGATTCCAAAATAATGTTGTATATAGTATCATGGAATATTGGAATATTTATGTAATGGTCCATTGTGGTTTTCTATAATAATATGGTACTGGTAACCATGAAAAGTGATTGAAATGTTTTTGGAAAGAAGATGATAAGTACATAATGAAGGGATAAAGAGAAAATAAAATGAGCTCATGAATGACAAAAGTAAAAAGTTATATCATGGTTTGAGTATATAGAAATTTTGGGATTTTGGTATGTGGAAAGAGTTACATTTTGATAGCATTCATGTTTTCACTAAGGTTCAATGGGTATTCATTTTTCGAGAGAATACATGATTAAGGTATTCACATGATTGGAATGTGACCAACAAGATATATGGGGGATAAATGATGGTATCCACATGCTCGGTAGATGACATTTCTAGTAATTGTTTTCTTCATACTATGAGCTTGGATATAAGTATTTTAGATAAGACTAAATATTGGAATGGATTATGTTGGACATAAATTAGTATTGTCTAAGGATATAATTTTTTTTTGATGGGATGTTATAATAATGTAGTTTTAGAAGAAGGACAACCTGCAAGACAAGCGACAACCCATCGCGTCGGACAAGGCTATGGGAATCGAACCCACAACCGAAGTGCGACTGGCCTTTATCGCCTACCATTGGCCTACAGGAAGTCCCTGGTTAGTAGAAACTAGTTTTATTTTATTAAGCGGTATGATATATGAAGTATAAGTTCATTTTTGGAATCGTATATGATTAACCTCACCATAGATGGACTTATGTATATTTGATAACTTTTGCTAACCTTTTGTTTGAAACAGATGGAATGACCCATCATTCTATCACATGATCTGTTAACAATTCCCAAATAAAAAATTCAACTCTATTTCTTTAAGAGATGAAGTGGAAATTGTCCAAAGCACGAACAACAGTGAGATTGTACCAAAATCAAGAAATTATTTCTTCTAATTCAAAATTTTCAACTTTAGGGAAATGATATTGAAAACCAAAAATGTTGTCCTAGTGCTCTTATATCCGATGAATCAGATGGTACCTTAGATCATCACAAATTTATGGCTTTGTGATTGATGTATTTTTCATAGCCATTTCTATACCACTCTCCATCAAAACTTGATGGTTAGATTTTTCTTCCATACCCATATTTTCACCTATGTTCTTCTATATGGAAACCCAGTGATGAGTTACTTTGGGTAATCGTTACATTTCGTACTTTAGTTTTTAAAATTAAGTTTTGGTATTCCTTTTTACGATGTGGGTTTCCATTAAAAAAAACTTTCAAGTAGAAAACCATTTATAATCTCGACGAATTTCGAGGGAGAAATTCATTTTAACGGGGGTAGAATGTAACAACCCGAGATTTTATGAGAAGTATTATTTTTAATTTATTTAATATATTGTGTTGTATGCTACACCAAGATTATCTTGTGTTATACACAACACCGTATTATCTTGCAGTATACGCAACACAATTCTTGGATCGTGTTACACACAATTTCATGTTTGTTTGATAGTAGTTATTCTACGAAACATTGAGTATATATCTATATATATTCAATGTATTTTTTTATACAAAACAACAAAGGATTCGTGCACTATACGCAACCCTGACTTGGCTTGCATCACACGCAATAACGACCTTCCTCGATAGTCTGTGTTGTATGCAATACCAGGTTTTACTAAACAATGATATATTATTATCATATTATTAAAACTAGCCATTATGAATAGTAATAACCACTTTTTGAAATTTTATAAATTTTATTTTTCAAAATGGACTTCAATTTTGGATTCAGAATATCGAAATTAGCCTAGGGTAAAATTTTGGTATTTTTCTAAAAACATTCAATTTTTGATGAATAGTGAAAACACTCAGTTACTATTTAAAAACCAACTTTTTATTTAAATAATTATTTATTTTATTTAAATTTATTTTAGGTCAAAATTGATACATAATACCTATATAAGTTTAATGTAATTCATTGGAGTCATTTTATAATAATTTTAGATATATAAAAATTTTATTGAACTTTTGACCGTCGTTTACCCACCTCCTAGGTGAAATTGCAAATTTACATAAAACTTAATTTTACCGCTTTTGTGAATCGAATTTAAAAAATCAAAGAGACACGGTTGATGTCAGTAAGTAAAATGTGGTTCAATGAGATGAAAATAATTTTTGGTGAATAGTAACTTTGTACTTTTATTTACCACGGTTAAAAGTAAATAGGGTAATTAAGGGTAAAAATGATATTATTATTACCCTAAAACATGTCCTAATTCTATTGGATAAGTGTAATTCGACCAAAAACAACCTCAGGAATAAAATATGACCATTTAGGCCCACTTGGATTAGATTAGGACATTTAATATTAATTTATTTAAAGAAGGGTTAAAATAGTTTAAAATCAAAGTTTAATAAGTAAATAATATTTAATATAGGGTTATACATAAGATAAATTAGACTATAAATATTCATTATAAAGCTAAAAAGATTTCATACATAATGGTATTTTATTTTTAATTCTTATTTTTTAAATAATTTAATTTATTTATGACACAATGATGATGCATTAATTATATTATTAATGAAATATTGACATAATTGATGTTATAAATACCCAAATAAATGTAATTTGAGACTTTTTATGAATTCCAATAATTTTCTATGTTAATATGACATGTTAGTAATTATTAAATTAACTTTTTTCGAACTAATCTTTTTATTATGATCAATTACCAAATAGTGTCAAAATTGACATAAAATAGTTTTTAAAACAAATATTATATTATTAATTGTTATTTTATTCCTAAAAATCTAAGGTTCGGCCAAATGAATTATATAAGGTTATATATATTAATAATAAAAAACTTGGGGTTTGTTTGTCTTGTTATAGTATGTTTATTAACCTTATAGTGTAAGAAAACAAGAAGACACGGTAAAAGTTGAATTATCTAACTTAAAGTTAAATATAAATGATAAGGTTAAAATAGATACCTAAACTTGTCTAAATTCTATTGGATGAGAGGATTTCGACCCATCCCCACCTTAGCTTCAAAATAAATTGATTTGGAGCTATTAAAAACCGAATATGACTTTATAATAAGATAATATTTTTTGTTTTTCCAAAGGTGCCCCTCTACTCCCTTATAAAAAGGCACCTCCTCCCTCTCCTCCTCACACCAATTTGAGCCTTCAAGCTTGGCCAACACTTGCCCATTTCACTTCCCCACTTCCCTAGAAACTTTATAGAGGTACTGTTCTTCTCAAAATACCAACCCTAGTGCCCTAAGAAGAAGTTTAAAGGAGGAGCATTGAAGAAGAGGAGGTTCAGATACATACGAAGCATATCAGACCTAAGGTAAGGGATAAATTTTCCAATATTGTTCTTATCCAAGATTCTTTATTTGTAAGTATTTACTGGGTTTGTTGTTCTCCTCCATGTCCATGTTTCCTAAAAATGGTTTCATGTATGTTTAAAGTCCTTTTTACCCATTTTTGACTTTTACTACATGGTATGTAAGGAATCTTTTTTTTACCATACGAGGTACTTTTCAACTTTTCTAGAAAAAGTACGAGAAGAATGTTTTTTTAACTTATACGACATGAAAGTATTTTTTACGGTTTTATAAATCCTTATTTTCATGAAGCTTCTTCCAAAATATTTCATGATTATTTTCAACAAAATCATTTTCTTTTAAAATTGCATGACATTTTGTGAAAAGAAAATGATTTTGAATAAGAAAGGATATTTTCCTCAAGAATTCATTTCAAGTGTTTTATCAAAACCATTTTTCATCTAAGATGACATTATTTCATATATGTATGTTTCAAGTATCATGTCTTTATGATTTACATGGTTTCACTTTCCTTATTATGAAATGATATCCATTTATTTTATATGGATTATGTGATGATGGGATGATGTTTATGAAACCCATTTTATTCGTTGGGTTATTATGAATGATGTTTGTTTATTTTGTGGCACAAGTAAGAATGATTTCATTATGAGATGGGTGGGACCTATATCTCCCTCCAATGCATTGGGTAAAGATTTATATCTCATGAGATATACATGGCTGGAATGGTAAGTTAATCCGGTTGAGTGTTACAGGAATGAAATGAGGAGTGAACTCGATTCAGAAAGGGACTTTGTCCACTAAGATGGTCTTGGCAGCAATGCCTTGGCTACTATGGAAATCATAACATGTGCTGAATGGTTTCCACAATTACATGTTTTATTCCCATGCTATTTTATCATGGTTAATGTTTCTTTATGATCTATACCTTATGTACTACCATGTTTTATGTCATTGCTCAATATTTTGATGTTTAAACATTATGTTCATGTTTTTAAGTTCAAATGTATATGATTTGTTTTATTTTATCCATGCTTACCCTTACTGAGCATTTGAGCTCACCCTTTATATGTTTTCTTTTCCCAAGGATATAAAGAAAGGTTTTAGGTAAGAAAACAAAAAGGGAAGATCTTTATGGGAGATGTCGAAGATCTTTCACCACGATTAGAAGATTACATTCCGAGTTTCCAAAGACACTAAACTATTACGGTCCTTCTGTGTCTGTTTTTGTTATGTATCAAGTATTCCGCAAAAGTAATGTAATGTCCATGTACGTCAAGCTTCGGGTCTCTATAGAAACATTGAGATATATTTTATTGTCACAATATAGAAATTATAGGCATTAATCTTGATGTGGCCACTCATCATTTGGGAGTACGAGAAGAGCATTGAGGATTTCAGCAGGCAGCAAGAAGAATGCACCCAACTGATACCTCTAAAATTGAAGCTGAATTTGACAAGCCTATAAAAGATAAACTTTTTAGGGATGTGAAATGTAGAGACCCAAGCCCTACATACATGGACATTAAATTACTTTTTCGGAATACTTAATACATAACAAAAACAGACAGCCAAGGACCGTAATAGTTTAGTGTCTTTGAAAACTCAGAACATAATCTTCTAATCACGGTGAAATATCTTCAATATCTCCCATAAAGGTATTCCCATTTTGTTTCCTTACCTAAAACCTTTATTTATATCTTGGGGAAAAGAAAACATATAAAGGGTGTGATCAAATGGTCAGTAAGGGTAAGCATGGAGAAAATAAAACAAACCATATATATTTGAACTTAAAAACATGAACATAAAGTTTAAACATCAAAATCTTGTGTTGTGAAATAAATCATGGTAGTACGTAAGGAATAGATCATAAAGGAACATCAATAATGATAAAATAGAATGGGAATAAAACATGTAATTGTGTAAAACCATTAATCACATGATATGATTTCCATAATAGCCAAGGCATTGCTGCCAAGACCATTATAGTGGACAAAGTCCATTATTGAACCGAGTTTACTTGCCGTTCCAGCCCTGTATTACTGAACCGGATTAACTAGCCATTCCAGACATGTTTATCTCATGAGATATAAATTTTTACCCAATTAATTGAAGGTAGATATAGGTCCCACCCATATTATAATGAAATCATTCTTTTGTGTGCCAAAAAATAAACATAAATCATTCATCATAACCCAATGAAGAAAATGGGTTTCATAAACATCATCCCATAATAACATAATCCATATAAAACAATGGATATAATTTCATCATAAAAAAATAAAACCATGTAAATAATAGGAACATTATACTTGAAACATAACCATATTAAATAATGTAATCTTAGATGGAAAATAGTTTTGAATAAACACTTGAAATGAATTCTTGAGGAAAATATCCTTTCTTCTTCAAAATCATTTTCTTTTCTCCAAATGTCGTGTAATTTTAAAAGAAAGGAATTTTGTTGAAAATAATCATGAAATGATTTAGAACAAGATTCATGTAAATAAGGTTTATGAAATCATCAAAATTTGTTCACGCCGTAGAAGTTAAAAAAACATTCTCCTCATACTTTTGCTGGAAAAGTCATAAACACCTTGTATGGTAAAAAAAAGAAAGATTCCTTCCACACAATGTGGTAAAAGTAAAAAAAGGGTAAAAATGACTTTAAACATACATGGAATAATATTAAACACTTTATGAAAAAATATTTATAAAACATGTACATGAATGATAAATATAACCCCAGTAAATACTTATGTATAAGCAATCTCAGATAAAGATGATATTGAAAAATTATCCCTTACCTTATGTCCAATTTCTTCTATATGTGTCCGAGAATCTTATATAGTGGGTTTAAAAATATTATTAAATTGTAACAGAACCATAATAATATTTATGATATCATATATGATTCAATAAGACTTTATATTTCTCGTTCATTTTTCAATTCCATGTTAAAACAGCATTTTGGGTACAATTGTTTCATTTATCGTACATGTTTGGACTTGTTGTTCTTGATATTATTACTTATATCATGATTTAATTACTTCTAGAATGTAAAAATATATTTATATATCATATATATATTCTGTGTGTGTATATATATATAATAGATAGATAAATGAAATGAAATACATCGTTCATGGAGACGGTAGACTGTACGTAAGCATGAACACTGTTTTCCTTTCCTTATTGACTTGAATGAAAGTAAGTAGATGACATATATATATATACATAAATAAATTATAATTATTATGTCATATATCTCATTATTATTCATTATATATACCTTATAATCATTCTTCAATGGTTAACATGGATAATGAATCTCATCGCGTCGTGGAGACGGTAATCCATACGTACGCACGAGTGATGATATAATTTATATAATTATTGAATGTAATTGGAGTGGACGATATAATATCTAATAATTAGTATCATGCCATAATAATAATATATATAGTTATTATTCTCACCATTATACCCATCCAAGTAAGGTGGTGGTGGAAAAACAGATTACACCACAACGTGGAGACGGTATTCCGTACGTACGCACGTGCGGTGATTTCATTTTTCATAGGATGGATAGAAGGTGAAATAGGTTTGTTTCATATTTATAATAACATATCATTATATTATTGATACTGATGTTATTACTTTATAATGAAACAACTAAAGTAGAAGAAGTATAAGAAGAAATAAATTTGGAAGAATCGGTAGAAGATATTACCTCTTCCTCAAAGTGCCTCCTTTAAAATTCCTCTTAGGGCACTAGAGTTGGTCTTTTGAGAAAACCAGAACCTATATAATGTAACTAGAGAGGTTTATAATAGGAATTGGTAGGGGTCGGCTGAGATTTAAGGCTCAAAATTGAGATAATAGGAGAGGGAAGGAGGTTCCCTTATATAGGAGAGGAGAGGGGTACTTTTGGAATCTTCAACAATATTAATTTATAACAAACTCAAACCCCACATAAAAACTTAAAAAGTGACTCAAATTATGATATGAGATACTATATGATTGTAATATCATCAAAAAATAAAATTTATAAATTTTTTAATTTTATTTTAAACCTTATCATTTTGATTTATTCTTATTTAATCTATTTAATTTTATTTGTGGTAATAATGTTATAAATTTTAAATGGTTATAAATACATACTTATGTTTTGTTAATTGTAACTAATTTGATACTTTATGACATGGTATACCATATAAATTTTAAGTTTTAATTTTCAAATATTTTTGTGATTTTTAAACAATTTAATGATATGTTATTTTCATAAAATATCAATAGTGTCAATTTTGACAAAATTCATTTATTTGAATTTAAATAAAATCCACATAGAATATATTTTCAAAAAAAAAAACTATTTAATAGATTTATAACAAGTCATATTCATATATAAAATTCAGGGATAATATTAATTAGTTTATATAATATTTGTTTTAATACTTTTAAAATCATTTATTTGATATTTCTTTTAATAAAATAATTATTACAACATTTTTGTATATTTATTTAATATAATTATTTGTTGCATAAAAATTAAAAATAAAGTACTATGTTAAATATAAATAAAATATATTTCATAATAATACTTTTAGTATAATTTATCTTTCAAAACACCCAACTTTTAAAATGTTATGATTATTAAATTATGAAGGTGACAACTTTGACCTCATTTAAAATAAAATAATATAAATGTCATAATCTGTTTTATAAGGATTAAAATGGTCCAAAAGTCGACACGTGTATGAATATGATGTAGATATACTCGAAAAATAAGTTTTGGTCAAGTGTTTGGATATTTTTATGGGTATTATTATTTTAATAAAAACTATATTATTGATTTTTTACTAGATAAATAATTTCTGCATCATTAATGTATAAGCTATTATGGTAATTATATATTTCTTAAAAATTACAAATAAATTACCCTGATAAATAAAAACATATTAGATTTAAAATTATTATTTATAATATAATTTATATTTAGTATAACCTTATATTAAAAATAATTTAATTACTAAAGTTTGAGTGAGACACAGTTAACTTTTCTTTAAATAAAATAAAATAAACGTCTTAATCAAATACAAGTGGGTTCCAATAGATTAAATTTCTACCAAAGTATATTTTAGGACAAAATATAATCATCCAATTATATTAATACAAGTGTTAGGGTAATTTTATAATATTATTTTTACCCTTAATTACCTAATTTACCTTTAATTATGGTAAATAAAATTTACTATAGTTACTATTCATAATGTCCAAAAAATAAAAGAAGACCATTAACATAATTTGAACCTATTGATTCCAAATATGGAATCCATTTTTTCAAATTCAAAACATAGAATTTGCAGTAATTAATTTAAAATTAATCCCGTTGTCGAAAAAAACGGGTTTTTGTTTAAAACATTGAAAAAGATTGAAATGTTTTTACCAATGAATTCAATGTAAAATTAATGATAATGACATAAATTTTATTAAATGGTAAAAATATATTATATTTATACTTTAAAACCATTCAATATTATAATTTAACCATATAATTTATCTCGATGAAAAAGGTTGTTTTTAATTAAAATTTAGCATATTTTTACTATTCATCAAAATATGAAGGTTATCAGAATAATGTAAAAAATTTATCAAATGTAAATTTTTATGTCCTTATTCAAAAGAAAAAGTTTAATTTGTCAAATTGTACTTATAAACTTTTCAAAAATTAGATTTAAGGTGGGTGCGCCATCAAAAGGCGACAAAACTGCATTTTTTTGAAAAATACTTATTTTATCTGAAAAATTAATTTTGTTTTCATACTGTGTTCTAGAATATCTGTAAGATGAATGGTAATGTTATAAAATTAAAAATGTGGTTAATATTATTCATAAAAGCTAGTTCAGAATAATATTATAATAATATATCATTGTTTAGTGAAACTCGGTATTGCGTACAACACACGCTATTGAGGAAGGTCGCTCTTGCATGCAACACAAGCCAAGAATAGTGTTGCATATAATACAAGCTAATATAGTGTTGTGTATATCACAAGCTAATATTGGTGTAGTGTACAACACAAGACATCAATGAAATTAAAAAGAATATTTCTTATAAAATCTCGGGGTGTTACATTCTACCCCCCTTAAAAAGAATTTAACCCTTGAAATTCGTCATGGTTATAAATGGTTTACCACTTGAAAGTTTCTTTCATAGAAACCCACATCGTAAAAAGGAATACTAAAACTTAATTTTAAAAACTAAATTATGAAACATAATGTTTACCCAAATTAACTCATCCCTGGGTTTCCACATAGGAAAAAATTGGTAAAAATATGGATATGGAAGAGAAATTTAACCATCAAGTTCTGATGGAGAGTGGTAGAGAACATGACTATGAAAAAGCCAACAATCACAAAGCCATAAATTTGTGATGATCTAAGGTACCATCTGATTCATCGGATATGAGGGTACATGGACAATGTTTTTGGTTTTCAATATCATTTCCCTAAAGTTGAAAATTTTGATTTAGAAGAAATACTTACTTGATTTTGGTACAATATCACCATTGGTTGTTCCTTGAACAATTTACACTTCATATATTACAAAAATGAAGTTGAATTTTTCATTAATGAAGTGTTAGCAGATCATGTTATAGAATGATGATTCATTTCATCTGTCTCAAACAAAAGGTTAGCAAATGTTATCAAATATACATAAGTCTATATATGGTGATATTAATCGCATATGGTTCCAAAAATGGACTTATACTTCATCTATCATACCGATAAATAAAATAAAACTAATTTCTACTAACTAGGGACTTCTTGTAGGCCAATGGTAGGCGATAAAGTCCTTTCTCACTTCGGTTGTGGGTTCGATTCCCACAACCTTGTCCGATGCGACGGGTTGTCACCCATCCTATGGGTTGTCCTTTTTCTAAAACTACACCATTATAACATTTCAGAAATAACATCAATTTTTTTTTTCTAGACTTAAACAATACTATCTTATGTCCAAATTAATCCATTCTAACCTTTAGGCTTATCCAAAATACTTCTGTCTAAAATCACAGTATAAAGTAAACGATTAATAGAAAGGTCATATAACAAGCATGTGAATACCATCATTTATCCCCCATATATCATAACATATATCTTGTTGGTCACATTCAAAACATGTGAATACCTTAATCAGGTATTCATGGAACATGAATTACCATAGAAACTTAGTGAAAACACGAATGCTGTCAAAAGTTAACTCTTTCCATATACCAAAATCCCAAAAAATCTATATACTCAAATCATGATATCACTTTGTCCTTATATCAGTCATGATCTCATTAATAATATCCAACATATTATTTTCTCCTTATCCCTTCATTATGCGCATATCATATACTTCCCAAAAATATTTCAATCACTTTTAATGGTTACCGGTACCATATAATTATTGAAAACCACAATAAACCAATAAAAAAATATTCCAAAATTCCACGATACTAAAAATGAGATTCCACAACACTATTTTCGAATCCCATTACATAAAAACTTAATAATTCCACCACTTCGTTGTCATATTCAACATCGCCAATAGTTATTGCTTGTAACTTCCATTTGTCCTTTGTCTTAATAGGTTGTTGATTCCGATCATCATTAACCCTTGGATTAGGGCATTGGTTAGCATAATGCCCTATTTCCTTGCACTTGTTGCATTGAGGTGTTGGTGGTGCGTTCTCTATAGTATTTTATCTATAAACATCATTAGATACCTTTTTCACCTTAATTTGGCACTCAGCTGATCGATGAATTTCTTTCCCACACTTAAAACATTTTCTAGTCCCTTTAAGACAATATCCGCCATTCTTCTTTACACACTTTGAGCATAACGAAACATTTGTATTCCTTTCACCATAGTTTTGATATTTTTCATTGAAATCCATCTTTCGTTTCTTGTCAAAACCATGAGATGGATATATAACAACAACTTATAGCTCTATATTGATAGCACAACACACAATTTATTCATAGCTACTAAAGTCCCTTATATATTCGAAGACTTGGTTTTAATCCACTGAATAATTGATTAACTTTACTTTCAGGTTAGATGATAAATCCAGATGCATACCTTGAAAGCCTTGTAAAATTCACTTCGTATATACCAATAGATTCATCATCCTTTTGGTTAAGCTCAAGTAACTCTTTTTCCATTTTTTGCTTGAAGAATACAAGGGAATTAATTACTGAAAACAAGTTCTTAAACTCGTCCCATTCCATGGATTCAATTTCATCTTGGGGCCTTGTATTCTTAATTAGAGTCCACCACTGGTCTGATTCACCTTCTAAATGGTAAACAACCAGAATGAATTTTTCACATTCCAAATAGCGAAGTATGGAAAATATCTTTTCAGTGGTACTAATTCATTATTCATCAACAAGTGGATCATAAGACCTAATGAAAGAAGGTGGACATTGGCTCATGAAGGACTCAACAAAATATTTTCCCCTTCTCTGCTCATTTGTAAGTCTAGAATGATTCATAGCTTGTGTAAGTATATCAATAATATTTTTCACTCCATTTCCCATAACATTTGGTTGTTGAGGAGGACAATCATTGCATTTCCTAGTGCATTGATCATTAACACAGTTCCTTCAGGTTACAACCATTATCTAAAACCCAAAAAGAATAGTGTGAGAGGCAAAAATCATACTAGGAAAACAACATAATAAAGGGGAGTACTTTCAATCTCTAACATCTTAGGTTTAATTCGAGGTTATTCATGATCGTTATCATAATTCTTGGTCTATAAACTATACTTATACTTAACCTTAGGGACATCCCTATACATAACTTAGAAATATTTCTATGGATCTCACTAAAGTTTTCGCATCCTATTTTCCAAAGGTTAACTAAACCTTTCCTTTGGTACCAACTATAGAGACCCAAGCTTGACGTACATGTACATTACATTACTTTTTCGGAATTCTTAATACATAACAAAAATAGACACCCAAGGACCATAATAGTTTAGTGTCTTTGGAAACTTGGAACATAATCTTCTAATCATGGTGAAAGATCTTCAACATCTCCCATAAAGATATTCCCCTTTTATTTCCTTACCTAAGACCTTTATTTATATTCTAGGGAAAAGAAAACATATAAATGGTGAGCTCAAATTATTATTAAGGGTAAGCATGAAGAAAATATAATAGACTATATAAACTTGAACTTAAAAACATGAACATAAAGTTTAAACATCAAAATCTTGTGTTGTGGAATAAATCTTAGCAGTACATAAGGCATAGATCATAAAATAACATCAATCATGATAAAATAGAATGGGAATAAAACATGTAATTACGGAAAACCATTAAGCACATGATATTATTTCCATAGTATCCAAGGCATTACTGCCAAAACCATCATAGTGGACAAATTCCATTACTGAACCGAGTTTACTTGTCGTTCCAGCTCTGTATTATTGAACTAGATTTAATATCTGTTCCAGCCATGTTTATCTCATGAGATATAAATATTTACCCAATGCATTGAAGGGAGATATAGGTCCCACCCATATCATAATGAAATCATTATTTCGTGTTCCACAAAATAAAAATAAATCATTCATCATAACCCAATGAATAAAATGGGTTTCATAAACATCATTCCATCATAACATAATCAATATAAAACAATGGATATCATTTCATCATAAAAAAAATCAAAGCATGTAAATAATAGGAACATTATACTTGAAACCTAACCATATTAAATAATGTAATATTTTATGGAAAATAGTTTTGAATAAACACTTGAAATGAATTCTTGAGGAAAATATCCTTTCTTCTTCAAAATCATTTTCTTTTCTCCAAATGCCGTGTAATTTTAAAAGAAAATATTTTTTTTGAAAATAATCATGAAGTATTTTAGAATAAGATTCATGTAAATAAAGCATTATTAAATTGAAAAAATACTTTCACTCCGTATAATTTAAAAAAAACATTCTCCTCATACTTTTTCCAGAAAAGTCAAAAATACCTTATTTGGTAAACAAAATAAAGATTGATTCCATACAATGTGGTAAAAGTAAAATAAGGGTATAAATGAATTTACACATACATGGAAGAATATTAAACAATTTATGAAAACAGTTTTATAAAACATGGACATGGATGATAAATATAACCCCAGTAAATACTTATGTATAAGCAATCTCAGATAAAAATGAGATTGTAAAATTATCCCTTACCTTATGTCCAATTTTTTCGTATGTGTCTGATACTCCTGTATAGTGGGTTTAAAAATATTATTAACTTGTAAAAAAACAATAATAATATTTATGATATCATATATGATTCACTAAGACTTTATATTTCCTGTTCATTTGTCAGTTCCATGTTAAAGCAGGGTTTTGGGTAAAATCATTTCATTTATCATACATGTTTGGACTTGTTCTTGATATTATTACTTATATAATGATTTAATTAATTCCAAAATGTAAAACAAGATTTATATATCATATATATATTCAGTATATATATATAATAGATATATAAATGAAATGAAATACATCGTTCATGGAGACGGTAGGCCGTACGTACGCATGAACGCTGTTTTCCTTTCCTTATTGACTTGAATGAAAGTAAGTAGATGACATATATATATATACATAAATCCAGTAGCATTATTATTTCATATATCTCAGTATTATTTATTATATATACTTTATAATCATTCTTGAATAGTTAACATGGAGAATGAATCTCATCGCGTCGTGGAGACGGTAATCCGTACGTAGGCACGAGCAATGATATCATTCCCATAATTATTGAATGGAATTGGAGTGGATGATATAATATATCATAATTAGTATCATTTTATAATAATAATATATATAGTTATTATTTCCACCACTATAACCATACAATTCAGGTGGGGGTGGAAAAACAGATTACACCACAGTGTGGAGATGGTATTCCGTACGTACGCATGTACAGTGATTTCATTTTTCGTAGGATGGATAGAAGGTAAAATAGGGTTGTTTAATATTTATAATAAAATATAATTATATGAGTGATAATAATGTTATTACTTTATAATTAAACAACTAAAGAATAGTAAGTATAAGAAGAAATAAATTTGGAAGAATCGATAGAAGATATTACCTCTTCCTCGAAGTGCCTCCATTAAACTTCCTCTTAGAGCACTAGAGTTGGTCTTTTGAGAAGAATAGAACCTCTATAATGTAACTATAGAGTTTTAGAAGAGGAATTTTTAGGGTTTTTATAATCTTGAAGGCTCAAAATTGAGAGAATAAGAGAGGGAAGGAGGTTCCCTTATATAAGAGAGGAGAGGGGCACTTTTGGAATCCTCAAAAATATTAATTTATTATAAACTCAAACCCAACATAAAAACTTCCAAAGTGACTAAAATTAGGATATTAAATAATATAGGGTTATAATATCATCAAATAATCAAATTTAGACATGTTTTGATTTTATTTTAAACCTTATCATTTTGATTTATCTTTATTTAATCTATTTAATTTTATTTGTGGTAATAATGTTATAAATTTTAAATGGTTATAAATACTTAATTATGTGTTGTTAATTGTACATAATTTGATACTTTATGACATGGTATACCATATAAATTTTAATTTGTTACTTTTAAATATTTTTTTTGATTTTTAAACAATTTAATAATATGTTATTTTCATAAAATATCAATACTGTCAATTTTGACACAATTCATTTATTTGAATTTAAATAAAATCAAAACAAAATATATTTTCAAAAAAAATATTTAATAGATTACTAACAAGTCATATTAATATATAAAATTCATGTAGCACACTAATTAGTTCATATAATATTTATTTTAATACTTTTAAAACCATTTATTTGATATTTCTCTTAATTAGATAATTACTACAACATTTTTGTATAATTATTTAATATACTTATTTTTTCATAAAAATTAAAAATAAAATAATATGATAAAGAAATTAAATATATTTAATAATAATACTTTTAGTAGAATTTATCTTTTAAAACACCCAACTTTTAAAATGTTATGTTTATTAAATTATGAAGGTGACAACTTTGACATCATTTAAAATAAAATAATATAAATGTCATAATCTGTTTTATAAGGATCCAAATGGTCCACAAGTAGAAACTTGGATACTTATGGTGTAGATATATGTGACCAATAAGTTTTTGTCAAGTTTTTGAGTCTTTTTATGGGTATTAGTGTTTTAATAAAAACTATACTATTGATTTTTCACTAGATAAATAATTTCTGCATCATTAATGTATAAGCTATTATGGTAATTATATATTTCTTAAAAATTACAAATAAACTACCATGATAAAGAAAAACATATTAGATTTAAAATGAGTATTTATAATTGAATTTATATTCAGTATAACTTTATATTAAAAATAATTTAATTATTAAAGTTTGAGTGAGACATATTTAACTTTTCTTTAAATAAAATAAAATAAATGTCCTAATCACATAAAAGTGGGTTCCAATAGATACCATTTAAACCCAATTATATTTTAAGACGAAATATAATCATCCAATTATATTAATACAAGTGTTAGGGTAATTGTATAATATTAGTTTTACCCTTAATTATCTAATTTACCTTTAATTATGGTAAATAAAATTTAATGTAGTTACTATTCATAATGCCCAAAAAATAAAAGTAGCCTATTAACATAATTTAAACCTACTAATTAAAAATACAGAATCAATTTTTCCAAATTAAAAACATAGAATTTGCAGTAATTAATTTAAAATTAATCCCGTTGTCGAAAAAAATGGGTTTTTGCTTAAAACATTGCAAAAGATTGAAATGTTTTTACCAATGAATTAAATGTAAAATTAATGATAATGACATAAATTATATTAAATGGTAGAAATATATTCTATTTATACTTTTAAACCATTAAATATTATTATTTAACCATATAATTTATCTCGATGAAAAAATTTGTTTTTAATTAAAATTTAGCGTATTTTTACTATTCATCAAAATATGAAGGTTATCAAAATAATGTCAAAAATTTATCCAATGTAAATTTTTATATCCTGGTTCAAAAGAAGAAGTTAAATTTTTCAAATTGAACTTATAAAATTTTCAAAAAATATATTTAAAATGGGTGTGCCATCAAAAGGCGACAAAACTGCATTTTTTTTTGAAAAATACTTCTTTTATCTAAAAAAATAATTTTGTTCTCATACCATGTTCTAGAATACGTGTAAGATGAATGATAATTTTATAAAATTTAAAATGTGGTTAATACTATTCATAACAACTAGTTTATAATAATATTATAATAATATGTCGTTGTTTAGTGAAACTCGGTATTTCCTGCAACACACGCTATTGAGGAAGGTCGCTCTTGCATGAAACACAAGCCAAGAATAGTGTTGTGTATACTACAAGCTAATACAATGTTTTGTATAGTGCAACCTAATCTCGGTGTAGCGTACAACACAAGATATCAATGAAATTAAAAAGAATATTCCTCATAAAATCTCAGGGTGTTACATGAAATATCCCAAATATCTGGACAACATTGTCCCAAAGAAAAATAATGGGAAAATTAGAATTTTTATTGATTTCAGAGATCTTAAATGGAATTGTCCCAAGGATGACTTTCCGGTTCCAATCACAGAACTTTTGATTGGTGAAATATCTGGAAACAAATCTCTCTCCTTTATGGATGGATACTCAGGTTGTAACCAAATTCAAATGTCCTTAGAATATGAGGATTCTATAGCCTTTAGAGCCCCTCAAGGTGTATTTTTATATCAAGTAATGCCCTTTATCTTGAAAAATGATGGTGTAAAATATCAATGTTCCATGCACAATATCTTTATACCCTTCCTGAGAATTTTTTTTGAATGTTATATGGATGATTTAGTGGTGAAATATAGACATTGTTCTGATCACTTGGCCAATCTAGAGACCATATCCAGTAAAATTTTGAAAAATAATTTGATTATGAACCCCTTAAAATGTTCTTTCGAGGTCACCTCAAGAAAATTCCTTGGCTTTGTTTTATTCCATCATGGAATCAAAGTTGATCTTGAGAAGACAAAAACCATCCTTGGTATGTCACCTCCTCAAAATTTGAAGGAATTAAGAGGACTTAAAGGACACTTGGCCTATATTCGGTTCTTTATATCCAATTTGGAAAGTAAGTGTTTATCCTTCACCAGATTAATAAAGATAGAAGTTACTTATCAATGGAACAAAGACTACCAAGAGGCATTTGATATCCTCAATAAATATCTATTAAATCCACTAATATTAATGCCACCTGTTGAAGGAAAGCCACTTATTCTCTATGTGACAGCTTTAGAGTAATCACTGGGTTCCATCCTTGCACAAAAGAATAATTCTAGGAATGAAAATAGCCTTTACTATCTTAGTCGAACCATGCTTGACATGGCGACTCGATATTCAAGTATCAAGAAGTGCTATCTGGAATTAATCTTTGTAGTTCAGAATATAAGGAACTACCTAAAACATCATGAGGTCCACTTGGTATCTTGCAATAACCCGCTCAAATTTATCCTTAGTCCTCCTATGCTTACAGGATGTTTGTAATGGTGGGATGTTATTTTGTAATAGTTTGATATCCATTTTGTGCCTCATAAAGTAAAAAAAGTCCAAGCCTTGGAAAAATACCTTGCTGAAAACCCATATTCATAAGATACATATTTGAATACTGAACTTCATGTTGAAAAAATATTATATATTCAAGATAATACCCAACCATGGAAAATGTACTTTGACGGTGCTTCTAGAAGTCCAACATGGAAGAGAATGAAAGATCCTGAACACAAAAAAGATGGGTTATGAATTGTGATTATCTCTATAGAAAAGGAAGTGTTTCCATATTTCTTTATGTTATCAAAATGCAGTACCAATAATGAGGAAGAATATCAAGCTCTCATTGTAGGCCTGGAATTGGTGCTCCAGGTACAAGTGAACCACCTGAAAGTGAAAGGTGATTCTGAATTGGTAATCAAATAGATCAATGGGGATTATGATATTAGAAAAGAAGAGATAATCCCTTTGTATGATTATTTCATAAGGTTAATGAATGGATTTCCCTTAGAGCCAACATTTTCATAATCCCCGCGATCATAAAATGCCCAAGATGATACATTAGATAATGCATCCACAACTCTGGAAAATGCAAATTGGGATGAGACAATCATTAGTATTTCCCATCATCGTGTGGTTTCACCTTTTTTTTAAACTATAATAGAGGAAATTAATAAAATCATCCCTATTTTCGATCCATATGGTCATACTAAAGGATGGATGAAACCTATCATGAAATACCTTCAAAATGAAATAATTCTATCTGATAGAATTGGGAAAGAGAAAATCTCACGATGAGTGGTCAATTTCACCCTTTATGATAGCCTAGATCACCAGAAGATCCTATACAAATGTGGATTTGATGGAGTCCTCTTCATGTGTATTGATGGAGAAGAAATTGCAGTTGTCATGAAAGAATTACATACAGGATCTTGTGATGCTCACCAGTCGGGGCATAGGATTTTTGATCAAATCTAAAGGCTTGGATACTTTTAGACTTCAATGATTCAAGATTGCATAGATTTCACCAAGAAGTTTCATCCCTACCAAGTGCATGACAACTTCATTCATCAACCCCCAGAGTTACTACATACAGCTAAATACTCATGGCCATTTGCTATATAGGGGATGGATATAGTAGGACCTTATCCTGTAGCTACAACTAAGTAGATTAAGTATAGTTTTATTGCTACTGATTTCTTTTCCAAATGGGCTAAGGAAATACCTATCAAATAATTTGGGTCCATAAGAATTTTTAGCTTTGTCAAAGCCAATATCATTACTAGATTTGGTGTCCCTCATATGATATTGATGAAAAAAATACCAATTTCTGTTCTGTTGAGGTAAAGAAGTTATATTAGAAGCACAAGATCAAATCCAACTATTCATCTCGCTATCATACAACATCCAATGGATAGATAAAGGCTTTCAACAAGACCCTATAAAATATACTATAGAAAATATTGGATAAAGATAATAAATATTGGACTGATAATATTTTTCATGATTTATGGGCTTACCAAACTACTTCCCATACTGCCACTCGAGAAACTCCATATTCATTGGTATACAGAACAGAAGAAACTGCATGAATTAAAACTACTCAACATAGTGTCCTAGTTTTAAGAAATTAAACTACGAAACAACCATATGTGTCCATGATGTATGACATTAAAATTCGTATCAACTTTGTCCTTGTCTTATTATGTTAAAATATATGACATCACATGTCCTTGCTGCTTGAATTAAAACTTCACAACATAATGTCCTAGTTGAGAGACATTAACCTACATAACTACCATATACACCCATGATGCACGACGTTAAAATGTGTAGTATCTTTTTTCCTTATCGCACAATGGTAAACTTCATGACATCCTATGTCCTCAATGCATGAAATAAAACTGCACAACAGAATGTCTTAGTTGCAAGACATCAAACTGCATAACAAACATATGAATCCATGATTCACAGTGTTAAAATGCATAGCATCTTTGTCCTTATCACACGACATTTAACTTCATGACATCATATGTCCTCGCTGCATTACTAGATCTCCATTCTTGGTCCCAACCATAACCATAAATAAATTTATTTCACTTTTTAGTCCTATATATGAACCAAATTTATACAGAGTACTCTTCCAGGATATATGTTTTGATCTTCTTACCATCTTGTGTATTAAATTTAACCATTATTACGGAATGTGATATAAGCCCTTGTCTCTCACATCAAACTCAATTTGTGTGGGGATTTTTTTTTGCAAGAACTACATTTGGATTGATTCTCATTCCAATGGGATACGTAGAGATGCCTAGATCTCCAATCTTGGGCCCAACCCCAAAAAACCCCTCTTCCCCACGTCAAAACGTGATTGATATGGGGAACAACCTCAAGAACTACATGTGGCTTGATTCTTGATACATAAATATACATAGTGATACCTGGGTTTTATCCTCTAGTCTAGCTCCAATATTACTTTTCACAACGTCCTCACCACATGAAAATAAACTGCATGGACCTACAAGAACTACGTGTAGCTTGATTATCATATCTGTGAGATACATAGTGACATCCAGATTTCCAATCTTATACCTAGCTGCAACATGATATGAAAAATCCTCTTTTCTTCTATAAATTATTTAGATCTACATGAGGACATTCAATTTATCTTCATATCAAAGCCCCTAATGTCTTCCCTACATGACTTTAAATTTTACGGTTCTCAAAGAACTATGTATGGCTTGATTCTCATCCCATTGAGATATATAGTGAAGACTAGGACTTAACCCTTAGTCCCAGCCATGAGAGAAAATAAAATTCTCCCCCTCCAACATGCAATTTAAAATCTATATAGGAGATCTTCATTCTAAGTCCTCTCCTTAGAGAGCCCACCAAGGAAACAAGAAATGTAACCATTTTTCATATGTGTTAGATCTATGTAAGGGACTCCAAACTCATGTCCAATATTGATTTAAATATTTCTCTTATGCATTGAGAATCACCCCTTTTATATTTCATACTCTTAACATTGAATACTTTCAGATCTCTATAATATTTCTTTATTTTCTGCTGGAATAGTTTCTGATACTTGAGAACTCTTTCACCCAACTATGCAGTACGTACCCCTCAGTGGCCTTGAATAAGTCACCTACCAAATAGGATTGTTAGTCAAAAGATGCCATTTTTTGGATATGAAGAATATTCCCCCAGTTGGCCCTGCAAAAAACAGCCACCATAACGGGTTTTTTAAAATAACGGTAACTTTATTCTTGGTAAAATCATCTTCTGTCCCCTTAAAACTTTGATGAAAATATATAGGAATCTGTATCTTAAAGCGGTTATCTATGTATATTTATCCCATTACCTTTTTGTTGATATTAAAGCCTCCAAGACCATGTTTTACACATCTTTCCTCTCCATGTGTTCAAAGAATATTGAAATAACCTTGGATCATTTGACCACATATCATCCATTGTTTCAATTATATTTTGGTCCTAGTCGTATGACCTAAAACTACAAACACCATACTTCCTACATTTCGGTCAGACATTCATAGAAATCTAATTCCTCCGATTATTTGGAAATCATGATTGGAAATAATATTTATGTATTCAGGTACCTTCTATATAAACCAAACTCTATGCTATGTAAAATCTAAATCTCTATAAACATTATTCAGTTTTTAGAAATAGAATTTTGATACCTAAGAGCTCTTTTTCCTAACTATGTAGTACTATCCCCAAGGCAACCTTGCATAAGTTTCCTACATAACAATTTTGTCAGTCAAAAGATGCCCCTATTTGGATATGCAATATATTCCCCAGTTGTCCCTACATAATACAACCCCCATAACGGGTTCGTCAAATAATGGTAACATTGTTCTTGGAAAATACTTCCTCTAATGCCTTTATCCCTTTTCCCATTCCATTATATGGATAAATAAATTCCCAAATCATAGTTTACAATCCTTCCTTTCCAGACCTGAACATGGTAGTATGTTTCTAGACAAATTATCAAGAGATTGGAGACTCATAAACCTTTGGTCAAAGAAAAAGACCTTAAATTAAATCCCCCCAATGTCCTCACCGCATGACTTAAAACTGCATAGTATAATGTCCTCACAGCATGAATTGAAACTGTACAGTATAATTACCTTGATGCATGACTTTAAAAATGTATAGTATGATACTAGAAATCCCCCTTTCTGAAAACTTTTAACCATTCTTCACACACCAAATTTGTATATAAGTGGTTTCCCCATTTCTAACCTATGTTGGTACAAATGGACCTTTATTCTTAGATCTATTTCCTTGGAAAATCCACCCACTAATGTCTTGAATCACCCAAATCTTAATTTCCCTTGTCTATCAACAATAAAGTGTCAAATTTTTTAGATCTCTTTTTTTTGACTATGCAGAACGTGCCCTTAGGTGGCCTTGCATAAAAGTTTCCTACAAAACAGGCATGTTAGTCAAAGGATACCACTATTTGGATATGCATCACATACCCCTATTGGAACTACATAATACAACCCCCGTAATGGGGTTGTCAAGCAATGGTAACTTAGTTCTTCAAAAATACATCCTCTATGTTTATACATCAAGTTTTAGATTTGGCGACCATAAAAAAATCATGACTCAGGATTCCCCTTGGAAGTATCTAAAGAATATTGGAGTAATTCCTATCCACTAATCCTTGTTTGGGAAGTAATTTTAAACTCTATGGTTAGAGATATTCGACCTTAAAAACTATCCTTATTAGTCCAATATGCATGACTCTAAACTATGCTTAAAAAAAGACATGATACTCATCAGATTGAAAACCCACAAAGGGAAATCTGGATAAAATTTGAGTCTCAGCTCTCTAGAACTATACTCTATATGGTCTGGTCAATACAAAGCAATGATATTAAAGGTCAAAAAAAAATGTTAGGTTGAAAACCCGAAAAGGGAAATATAAGAAAAAGAAAAATCTTACCCACTAAGTATTTTTAATATTGAGATTAGAAAAAAAATCAGGGTAATGACACAAAATATACAATGTTTGTAGGGTTATCCATATGACCCTAGTAAAAAAATCAAACTATGCTCGCTAGGCCCCATGGCTTAGAAAAAAATTAGATCATCCTTCAAAACTTGATGTAGATTTAAATCTAACCAAATGATATTGGAATACATAAAAGTTCCCTACTTTTACCTTAGAATAAGATTATTTTTATTCCAAATGAATAAAATTCTAAGGGGGGATTTTTTAAACACCATGAAATGTGTTCCATGCACTTTTTCGAAAAATTTCCTCAACCGAGCTTGAAAAGTTTGCGGTGCGACTCTGAATTTTTCATGGGGGTCAATGATGGTAGAAAAGATACCAACTCAAAGGGCCAAGACTATAGACCAGTACCAATCCCAAGCAGAGGTGCGAGGTTTCATACCCCGTAATATGGAGCAATAAATTTGGCTAAGTCCCCAAAGTGGTGCCTAAGGTACCAATGACATGCAAGTACTTGCGCGCCCCCATTATGGAAGACAAGCCTACTTGAGCGCCCCATATTCTTTTTCACAGGGTCCTAATTTTTCCAATAAATAGACCTATAGTATCTCCATTTTTTACAGAAAAATTTCCCTAAAGCCCAATTGTTGCTCTGGTCTCCTTAGTGCTTCTCCCAAGTCTTTTGAAACCCTCAAGGTAGTTTTTTTAACATCTAGGGTGGAAGAATTAAAAGAGGATCATAGGACTTAAGTCCCTTCAGTGTTTGAAATCCATATCACTTGCACACCTAAAGCACCCAACCTCCCTAGATCAGAAACACTTGCACGCCACCCATTCCTCTCAAAGGAACTTGAGCACCCCACTTCTGGGAATACCTGTGAATACTCTTGAAGGATTGAGTCAAGTCTTGCCCAAGTTTTAACATCTAGGTTGTTCATCACTTAAGTAAACATCAGGTCACCCAAGCCTACCTTCAAACTTATACCTACGCGTGACATACTTAATTGGTCACCCCTATTTGATTAACCTTATCCCTTCAACCTATACAATCCTTTCATCAAGACTTCTTAAAAGTCATTCATAGAAAGGCTTACTCTTCATTGGCTCCATTTTCTGAAAGGGATTATGTTTAAAACTCCAAAAAAATTGCATGAATTACCAAACCCTTGGGAAATTCATATCAAAGTGTATCCCATTTGGGTTTTTATATCTACAGTCAGAGGTTTCCCACATTTGTTTTATAACGGGGTTAGGATTCATGGAGTGTCTTTGAGTTTCTATATCCACAGTCACATGGACCTGTCTCCCAAGAATAGTGTTGGGGAGTTCCTAGTTTGGATAATTTGGGTTCGACCCATGCCCTTCCCTTATCATCTTTAAAACCTGAAGCCTCAGGTACCTGGTAGAAAGGGTATGGTTCACTAATAATTTTCCTTTTGGAAAAAGGAAAGGTCTCCCTCCCATACCAGGACCAATTATAGGGAATCACTCATGGATTATGACCCTAGCCTTTTGGGATAGATTCAATGACCTCCAATGTCATCCCACATTGAAAGGTTCATCACTCCACACCCTCATCCACCTTCATCACTGTAGGCCCGTCCTCTTCCACCAGCAGAGAAGGAAAAGTGTGTGTGACTTTTTTTAATATTTCACATCCTATTATTTCTCACACCAAGAATGAATCACATGGGCTTAGATATTTGCGATGATTACAAAATTTTCACAAACACCTCATTGAATGAACTATGAGAACTCTGATTCCCATCAAAACAGGGATTTGGTAGGAAGCCTTATTATGGTCCGAGATCCATCTCATCTCATACATAAATGGGCATCATATTTAAGAGTAATCCCCTACCTATTTCTCTCAAAGAATCATACACCCCTCTGAGACTCCTTGAATTATTTTGTCTTTGATTCTTTCCAAATTCAATACATAGGAATCCTCCCTAAGGTTGAAACCCAACAATATAAATCAACCCTATCCTTTCTAGTCCACATTCCCTGTAGGGTCTAATTCAACTTGGAAATTCGTATCCCTTACAGGTTCCTTGGGCTTCTTAGTCATAAGTCCCACACTAAGCATTGAATAAGAACCTTTTTATTATATTTCCTTACCACATGTCATTAAACCATATAGTTAGGTTCTTATCACATGAACTTAAAAGGTATGATGTGTCCCATTAAGTGGCATCAAACTATGAGGGTTTTGATTCCTCTCACAAGGATACATAGGTATCCCATTTATGGGTATGAAACCAACATCAAAACAAAATTTCATCTCCCTGGATGACAATAAATTCCATAGTTCTCCATTGAGTGGATTAAAAACTAGTATTATCGTAATAATAGTTAAAATAATCTCTAAATAGTATATAAGAGGACACCATTGATAGAGAACCTCAAATACATACAGACATCTCCATTAATGAAGAACCTCGAATACATATGGATGATTTTGAATTTTACACATGCTAAGAATTGATTTCAAATTCCAATGGAAACATACATTAGACTTGGTGAATTAATAAGGATTAATGAAAATATCTCAAATCTATAAGAGAGTCCCAATGTAGGCAATAATTCCCCCCAAAAATGGTGTGATGAGTCCAACCTCTCATCCTCTTGACCAATGTATGTTTTTAAGTATCATAGGTCCTAACCTAAAGAACACCTGCCTTTGGAAAGTAGGTCCCTTTGGATAAAGAACCATTTGATGTTTCTGGTTCCATAAATAAACCAATAGAAATCACTCAGAAGTAGTGACTCATAACCAGAACACACATTCCAGGGGATGACGGGAAACAATGTTCCAACCCAAATATAAGTGGTTGGTGATTTGAAGTGGGATTAAAAGGTAGAACCATGTGGAGTCTATACACCCAAACTAGAGTTTGAAATATTAAATATATGACCAAGAAGTAATAAATATCTAAACATTCTATAACAAAATGGAATGTAGTTCTAAAGGCATACAAGATGGATCACCCACTAGGATGAACACATTAATAAGATATGAAAAAAATGGTTCAATACATCCTCGGGACATACCTCATACCATGCTATACATTCCATATAAGATCCTCAAACTCAATCAAGAAACACTAGGCCTCCTACTAACCTATAAATATGATATTTTAGAGGCTACTCAGGTACCCAATTGCAATGGAGACTCGAGTTAGGTGTGATTACATAAATTAGTAAGGAACCTCCAATGTGGTGATTTACATTAAAATTAAATTCAGAGATATGAGTATCTAAAATGATTTGGAATTTTAATATTTAATTATTAGAATAATAATAAAACAAACCACCCTTTATCCTCAGGTCCATGACCCTGATCAACCATACTTTCTTCGACTAGTGTTGGGGTGTCTCTTAGAATATTGCGATGACCGTGAAAACCATCACAATGAAATGAAATTCATTCACCTCATTATACAGTGAAAACAATGTAGGGATAAACACACCCTGGTATACAATATAAAATTCTTGGCTAAGCTCTATTCTAGTATCATAACCTATGGATTACTCCATTCTAGCATGCAATGGTCCTAGCTGTTGATCCCTAGATGTGTCGGAGACATGACCACACCCTCCAAGGAACCCATAATCCCTAGAAGCATATATAAGGTAGTTAATACATCCTCTTACCATAACCAAGTCAATTTTAGTTCTAAATCCATGGCCTCACCCACTAGTAATATCAAAATCCCCCTTGAAGGGAGTTTTCATGACCTGTATGAATGGATTTTTCACTATCTCACATTAGGGATTATTTATAACTTGCCCATAGAGACTATTAACTACCTCCATATAGGAAGTATTCAAAGAAAAATAGGAGTGTGTTTTATATTTAATATAAATTACATCTTAATGGTGTTTCCTTTTTTTATCACCATAATCATAACCAATAAAATAGTAAATAAAGGCAGAAAGGGGAAATTAAATATCCAGTCTACAAAAAGAATACTGAAAACTTTCTCACTAGGACCATAAAATAACTGGGGTACCCTTTAGGGTAACTTAAGTCTCATGAGGATCTACCCACCTTGTTCACCATGTCTCAATGGGGAAATAACACCCTACGATCATCTCACTTGCTAAAGGAAAAATGGTTTTATTTGGTCTGCGATGGACAACCCTAAGGAATTCAATCCCTTATTTTCATGTTCATTAAATTTATTAAACATAATTAAATGGGTTTCAATATTGAAGTAATTACATAATAATCAAGTCTTTAACCATTAGAATCCATGGAAAACTAGCTATTTCCAAAGATCTAGCAGGGCCTTGGCATTTTCAGCATCATAATTGATGGCATTTCATCTAATAAGGAAACCTATTTAAGATTAAAACCATGAATTTAAATTATTTAATTCAATAATTAATTCTCTAATGGTCAATTCCTCAATGGTGTTGTAACATATCTAGGAATCATAACAAAACATGAATAATACTATAGTAAAAGTTCCAAATACTGTATACCTTTTACCAAATCCAATCCAACACAACCACATTTTATGATAACTCTGTATGGGCTCAATAGTCATTTCCATACCTTAAATAGTCTCATACCATTACCCCAAAAAATATATTCCAAGAAAATACATACCAAATATTTAATTTAGATAAATAAAAATTGATTTGGAAATTTACACATTAATTATAAATTATAAAATTCCTTATAATTAATGTGACACATTTCAATTGGACCCATCACACCCAAACCATGAACAAACATCCATCAAAGTTCCATGAAACTCTTGGAGAACTATACTAAGAAAATTCACTATGAATCCAAACAAATTCCATAATTTTTTCAATTAATTTTCTAAAGAAAACCTTAAGAAAATCTCTAAAGTGGTCTGTCATTTCTAAAACAATGAGCACCTATGTAAACATGGAATTAACGGATTCCATATAACTAGGTATAGTGTAATACCCATAATATCATTATGGTTCCACCATTATCTAAGGGAACCATTTCTTAAAAAACTAATCACATAAGAATAAATTATGGGAGAAAAAAGGGGTAGATTTTTTTTCCATTGGAGATGGAAACTCACCTAAAAATGTTGGAAAATGCCATTAAGAACACCCCTTAATCAAGGTGTATTAGGGATGTAAGGGTTATTGACCCATATTCAATGTGATAAAGGTAGTAATAGGAAGAGGGGTTTACCGATCATTATTTTCTAGTGTAAAATAATACTCTTCTACCTTAAATACCACCAGTTAGTGGGTACTGGGCCACCAACTGGATGATGGATCCTTAGTGGTTGAAACAGTACTACTATAACCATTAGAAAGACAGTACATGGTCACTAACTAGCTTGTGGAACCTACAAAACAGCAGAGTGATGACCCTAGACATAAACATTCTATAAGCCTTCCATATGATGGCTAGTGGCTATAGGGTATAGTCCTAGAAACCTTTCCTTCCGTTAGTGGAATCTTGCTACTCCCAATCAATCTTCGAACCTAATTACCCCACCAAAATACCTCCTTTGTAATTATTGTAGACGCTGAAAAAGTCCGTAACTCCTGGAAGAAGTTTCGAAGTGACGAATTGAAGTCATATTCGGAGTCAGAGGCCCGATTCAGAGGCCCGGGAAGCGGTGCGTGAAATAAAGGAGGATCCGCGTGAAATAATGTTGTGTGCGCGAAGTATCCCCGGGATTCGTGTAATCTAGCTGATGAGGCGCACAATATTTGCGCGCCCCGGTTCCGCGATTCGAGATTTTGCGCGTCGACTGCTCTCGGCACAGAAGATTACGCGCACTGCCTATATTCTGTGCCGGCTGGGGCCTATAAATAGAAGGCGACCCCCGAAGGTTTGGGGGTTGAGGAATTCAGATCTGCTCTCGGGCGCGCAATTCGACTCCCCCCGCAAGCAATATTACTTCCAGGTAATCTATTTTTTCGCGCAACTTTGCCCTGGGGTTCGCCTTTGCGCGCAACGCCACCGGCTTAAGTGAATTTTCCCCCTCCTCCGAGTTCCTTCCTTGCACGCAATCTATGTCCAGTGCGCGCAATTCCCTTCCATGTAAGCAATACCCTGCACGCCATTCCCTCGCCGTGCGCAATTCCCTGGCTCCAATTGCACGCCATCCCGATGTTTTGCACACAAACCTTCTCTTTGCACGCGCAAAACCCAGGACCCTTCACCTTGACGCCCCTTGGCTGCCTTTCCACGCCGGAACATGATGTCTCCCCTGCCGTGCATGCGCGCCATGTGTTGTTTTACCCAATGGCCTTCCAGGCTTGTGCAAAGTAAACTCAAGGTCCCTTGGGCGGTGTTTCCCATTGCGTTGCTTTGCCTTATGCTTCTCCGCATAGGCACACTAACGGCTATTTCTTCTTTGCATAGCCACACTAACGTGGACCCCCCAGTGGTTCTCCCTGTGGCCCCCCTTCACCACGACATTGCCGATGCCTTCCCTCCCATAAGGGGTAGAGGGAGTTGGGCATGTAATCCCTAGGGATGTGGAGCGAACCCACCTCGTCCAAGCTACAGGACGTTAAACTGCTAAGAACCTCGTCCTTAACACATGAAGTTAAACTGTGGTTCAACCTTATGCTTCGCACGCAGGGTCCCCCCAGCTCGGACATTTTTATGCCTCTCATCTCCACGGGAATGGACTCTTCCTCGTATGGAATGAGATCCTCTTTGTTGGAGTGGCGTGTGTCCGCGGGGGAAGGGCTTCCTCAGAGCGTAAGCCCCTAGACTCTCTTACAGAAGGTTGCACTCGTGCATCTCTGTACTTCCCCCCTGCCAAGGCCAGTGGAGTTCCTTTCCCACTATGCTTTGTCGCACCACGGGCCTCCACCCTGGAGTAAGCCCCGGCACCCAGGGCCGCTAACCACAGGTAAGCCCCTGTTTCCTCTTTGGGCCGCTCAACGCGTAAGCCCCATTCCGCTTCTCACGGACGCACCCTTCGCGACGTGATCGTCTGGTCCCTGCTGCCTCTTGTTTCCCAAACTGAGCATGACTCATGTGGGCTTAGAGCACACATCGACCATGATATCCTCCTATGGGCTGCCTCAGAGCATAAGCCCCATGCCAGCGAACTACGTGGACTTTGATCCGTGCTAACGCATGGTACGTAGGAAGCCTCCACGAGGTTCAAACCCACCACCCGGTTGTTCCGACCTCTCCATGTCGGTTCCATACCCACCATGGGCCGCCTCAGAGCGTAAGCCCCAAATTCCTCATCCCGCATGACGTTAAACTGTATGCCCTCGTCCCACATGATGTTAAACTGTATCTCGTCCCGCATGACGTTAAACTGTATCCCCCCTCTTGGGTCGTCTCAGGGCATAAGCCCCTTGCCTCACTCCATCATCCATCCTGATCCTTACCCGGGCCGCCACATCCCGGTGAGATCATGCCACTCCACCCCACTCCGTAGTATCTGGGAAGCCTCCCACGTGCTGGCCCTAACATCGGTGTTCCCCCTAGGGGGTCCTTCAATCTGATCCACTCTCAGTGTTTCGATTAGTCTGATCCATCTACGAAAGACGTTAAACTCACGACATACCCCATGTTAAACATGGGAAGCTGAGGAAAACCTCAGACGATACACATTCCCCGCGTTTGATGTGGGATGCCTCGGGCTTCCGTGCCCTCGAGAAGCCCCGTGATAAGGGTCAGAAGACAGACATGCTGATCCCCAACGTCAAGACATGCCAACGACATCCCAACGTGACCTTTCTCCTCACCGAAGGTTGCTGCCCCGACAAGACCCCTTGGAGCGTCTTGATGGAAGCAGCGTAATTAACTGGCATCCATGCAGATATGGCACCGGGAATGAGCTTCACGAACCCGTCTTAAATCTATGAGTGAGACCCGGACTAAGTGACGAGCTCCGAGGAGGTATCCATGGAATGAAGAACCAACATCCCATCATCCCAGTTTTGATCAAGGAGTAGACGTCCTTGAATAAGGAATGGATGTCGCCCGCCTTTGGAAAGCAGGAATGCGGGGCTGCGAGCCGCACGTCCTCTCATGCGTGACAGACACGCGCGCGCGCCCCGACGTAAAAGTGTCAGAAATAGAAAATGGTGAACCCGACATGAATCTCTTCTCCTCAATATGGGGACAGGTAGCATTCGGGATGTTGGAAGATCATCATGTCACCAGGTCCGGGTACCTATCACCGGGACGTGAAACCCACCAGGGGTCGAGGCAGTCCGGATGTTGTGCACTCCGTTCCGCGAAGAAGGAACGACGCTGGGCTATTGGTTATCAATTTATTTTCTTGTTAGAACTGATGGGTTCATCTCCCTGCTTCAAGGAATCAGATCACTGCATCCGGAGCTCGATCACCACCTGCCCACCGGTGCAGGGGCAAGGGCAGTACCGACGCGGCTACCCCGCGCGGTCCCGTTTCTTCCACAGTCGCTCCGGCTCCGATTTCCGCGACTGTCACGCCCCCTCTCCCCGTCAGAAATCATCCAGAGAAGGGTGACCCACAACTTGGTTCGTAGGTACGATGAGGAAGGGATCATCCCCACTAGGGGCCTGGCCCGTTTGGATCTAGAGGCGGTTGCGCCCCACTATCGTCGCTGCCCCCGAGGGCCGCACAGGGATCCGTCGCTCCCCACTCCGACGTTCAACCGTTTCGGGAGCCTATCCCCGGAGCGCCTTGACACATCCCTCCCCTATGCCAATGAGTTGGGGAATGTCCGGGTCTGCCCGATCAGAGACCCGTCCCAGGGGTTAACGGCAAAAACCCCTGCCAGGCTGCGTCGACGTCATCGGTTGGCTTCCCGGGCCGAGGAACAAGCAATCTCTATGCCCGCACCACCGTCTCCAACCCATCCAACCCGACGCCAGTGTTGGGCGCGAGTGGAAGAGAATGCCCGTCCTGGGGCACCAATCTGAGCAGCCACTGTGGCCCGAGCCACTACTGACGCCTCCTACCAGATCCCCGCACGTGTTGAGCGGGGGAAGCCCCATGCCCGACTGGGATTGAAACCCCGACCGCCCTGCAGGCAAGTTGGGTTGAATCTTCCGGTTGCGGGCACTGGCAATGGCCACTGCGAACCAATCCGCGGTAGTGACACCCATCATGAAGGCTCATTCTGTGCCACTGACCTGGAAATCCGAAGGCTTCTTCGCGACGGCTATGCTCCGGGTATGACTCTTTCCAGCACCCACTGCATTGGGTATGAGGTCACTCCCCCTACCGCCGACCGCGAGTATGGATCCGTTGTGTATCCAGACACTCACTCACATGGAGGTCCTCCCTATGTCCCTTTCGACATCTATCCCGGTGCTTCTTGCACCCTGGCCTTCAGTCCCCTCTGCCCCAGTTCTATTGCGACGAGGGGACTCCTTGATGGAAATCATACTTACCCTAAAGAGCCACCCAGGGGTAGGATGGCCGGGCGTCATCTCCGTAAGAGGAATGTCAGGGGAGTCCGGATGGAAATTAGACCAGTCTATTTCTCGGATTCTAAGGCGGAGTACGACTCGACGATGGAACCTCCCCCCAACCCTTCGAGTTGAGGGCAGGGATGGGGACGCGGCACGTCAGTCTCGTACTCCCCGAATGCGAGATCCGTATGATTCCCTCCTCCCTCCAAAGGTATATCCAGGTGGACGAGGACTTGGCGTTCCCCCAGGGGTCGAACCTGCAGTTACCACTGGCCTCCCTGGAAGAACCTTCCGCCCTTGTCAGGGAGGGTGGGGAACTTTTCTGGGGACCGACGGAAGAGTCGCAAGACAACACACCCTCGGCGAGCACCGACGCTGTGACAGGAGGCCCATTCACTGGCCCATCCTATCGCGATGTGGCAGCCAGGGCACTACAACCCTCAGAGGATTACTCAGGGATCATCGACCAATTAGCATGTTCGCCGTATTCCCCGCCGGCCAGCCCACCGGCCCGACGTCCTGCCTCAGCGCCATTGCTAGTTCCCCGACCATCCTTGGTGAATGAGCAGAGGCAGCAAGGTCCGGACCCCGAACTGGAGTCATGGATATTCTGGACCGTTCTTGCAGTAGGCCACTTCCCCAAGAAGTTTTGGCCGGTCGCAGAACCAGATTTTGATGTGCCAGAGTTGCTCACCCCGGGAGAGTTTGAATTTTTCCGCCAGACTCTTGGAGAGACTCACTCCCACCTTTTCCATCAGCTAGCGCCTTATCCCGGGAGCCAAGAGAATCTTGAGGATATCTGTGAGCAGTGTCGTCGGGTCGACTTTGCAGCGCTCCCTGTGGTTCGGCACCCCGAGTCACCGGGCCACCGCAGGGCCCTCCAGCAACAATGCGTCCAGAGTTTTCAAGTACTACGCCAAGTTATTAAAGAAGCCAACCCCCACGCGCACATCCGTGGATGGGGGCATTATGCTGCTATTCTTTTCTGTGCGATCCGCCAACAACCCGACTCATTGGGTGGTCCGGAGGGAATGTTGCCAAAGGCAGTGGCGGTCAACATGGATGACCTTTCAGATGAGGGAAACGGTGTGGAGATCCTCAATGGGGACTCACCCCCTAGGGACAAGCTTCCACTGGACCCATCTGGGAGGATCACTCGCCACCAGAGGAGCCTCCTAGGTCTCCCCACGCCCACTGAGGCACTGACACTGAGCCGAAACATCGGCAAGGGTAAAGAGCCCATCGGGTCTGTCAAGCCCGCCGACCCATCTGCCTCGGTGCAGAAGGTAGAGGAAGACCCTGAGAAGGCCACGCTACGCCAACTGCTTGCTGAGAAAAAGAGGATGGTTGCTGATCTCTTGGCCGAATGCATTGCGGAGTGGCAACCTGACTATGGTAATCCCAGGTCAGGACAGCAGGGATAGGAGCACCTACCACTTTTCGAGATTCCCCCGGGCAACCGCAACCATGTCCTGTTCGCCGACAGGGGAGAGGCTGGAGCCCATGGCAAGAGGGCGCGATACGTCTCGCTGAACCCTCCCGAGCGGCGGAATCACCTGGGGGACCTTGCTCGGTTTCCTCCCGCTGCCCCGAGAGTCGCTCCGCCAGCCGCCTCGTGAGCTGCTGAGCTTGACTACCAGATTGGAGAGCCCGAAAATGCGCTTGTAGTTAGAGATCCCTATTAGGACAGGAATACGCATCCAGATGATCTGATGGAAGTACTCATCGCCCGCTTGGAGGCCCTGGAAACTCGGCAGGTGGCAATCTCACCGGACGGCAAGCCTTACCCAGCATGGGTGGATGATATGCCGGCCTCGCCAGGATTTGGGAACCCCACTTTCGCCCCCTTTAACGGGACCGGAGACCCGCCACAACACTTGGACCACTTAAAATCGAGGTGCGGGCCTATGTTAGGGACTTCGGCGCAGCAGGAGGCTTCCAAGCTCCGTTGCTTCGTTCAGACACTGGAAGGACCAACATTCGTCTGGTACAGCTAGCTCCCTGTTGGATCTGTGACTAGTTGGGAGGACCTTCGTCTGCAATTCCTCTACCAGTTCAGTTCCACAACCCAGAAGACGAAAATTGCAGACCTCTTCAAGTGCAAACAAAGGTCCGACAAGCGAGTCGCGAACTTCATCTCCCGGTGGAAGGGGCTCACGTACTCCCTTGACATGCCGCTGACTCAGGAGAAATTACAGATGATGTGTGTAAGGAACTCAAGGCAGAGATGGTTACTTATATGATCACTTAGAATTACCCTGGGGGGTTCCGGGATTTCTTGGACAAGTCTCAACTCCTCGAAGAAGCCCTGCAACAGGCCAGTCAGGCACACCCGCTGCCTCCTGTAATCCCTGAAAGGAGAGCCGCCAGGGATGAGCCCGCTGCTGTAGCCTAGATAGAGGACCCCAGATAGATGGAGCTGCTTCCAGTAAGGCCAGATCAGTAGGCTCATAGGGGTCCACCCCCACGGGCACAGCCTCCGGCCCAGCAGCGACCGCCTCAAAATCGGCAGGCACCTCCGCGTAACGCGCCACCGCCACCCAAGCGAGATAATCTGGCTCCAACTTCTTGGCCTGCTCCTCCGGCCCCTGGTCATGGTCAGCCCCCAAGAGACCCCTTTCTAGACAGAAGGAATCAAACTTACTCTTTTGGCAAGGCCCAGGTCCTCGGTTATTTCCGTAGCACCTTGGAGCAGAGGATCGTGCGGCTACCTGAGTGTCGGAAGCCAGAAGAGGCATGTCTCACTGATCAACCTAACTACTTCCCTTATCACCAGATCCTGGGATACACCATCCAGCGATGCTATGTGTTCAAGGACTGGCTCCAAGACCAGATTGACAACAACATAGTCAGGTTGGGCCCAGCCCCGGAATAGGTGGCAGGTGTCTTCGTGAGATCATATGGCAGCAGTGACAATGGGGATGAGTGGGAACAGGTTTCCGACTGTGGGTCCCAGAAGTATAATGACTGGATGGCCCGCAGGACGGTCTCCTGTGCCCATGGCATCATCTGTGCCCGCCTAAGTCAGCCAGATCCCTCGGAGTCTGCAAGCGCTTCTTTGACATCGTCGTCCCGACCTACCTCTGCTTAGAAGAGCAGGCGGCGACGCAAGAAGAAAGAACGCGCCCTGCCATTTCCATCATCTTCCCACACGCTTGGCGATTTCATGCCCCCAGAAATGAGGATCCCTCCGAGACCCTGTCCGGTAGTGGATGACTCCTCGAGTGAAAGCCTGGGGTACGCTTCGGTTAACACCGTAGATTTGGTAAATCCCTTTTTGGCTCCCGACGATGAGGAACTCCAGGTGGACTCCCCCAATGTCCCCCGCTGTCGCCAACGTCGGCAGAGCCATGGCTACGTGAATCGCCAGGGCATGACAGTCGTCACCTCCAGTCAGGCCGTGCACGCTACCGAGACCAGGCAGCAGGCCCAGTACAGAGAGCAGCACAAGCGGATCCCTCACCCGGTGTCAACAGGTTCGCCTCCACCACCGTTTGTGTTGCTGGATTAGGCAGGACCACCTCGTCCATGTCGCAGCCAGCCCTGCCCTGCCGCTGGCCGGCTACAGCCTTCTGGTCCTAATGTGGCAGCCACCTCTCAGGCTTCAACTAGTGAATGGCGAGACATGCCTAGTACGAGTCAGTCACCGGTCCCACTAGTGGGACCCTTCATGCCTCCGATTGCAGAGCGGCCTCCTGTAAGCAGAAGCCCGCGTTTGGCTTGAAAGTATGATGTTCTGAAGCACCTGGCCAGAATTCCAGCAAGGATTTCTTTCGTTGAGGCCCTTCTCCTGTTGTTTGAAATGCGTGAGGTGCTCGCCGAGGCTCTAAGGAGCCCCCTCCAGTTTGAAATGGAGGTAGCAGCCACATAAGCCTTCCACACCGAGGTGATTGAGGACGCCGAATGTCAGGCGGTTATCTCATTTTCCGGTGAATATGAAGACTTTCCCATATAGGGTCACATCCTCCCACTATACATCACCGGCCAGATCAACGGCGTGGAAGTCCGTCACTATCTTGTCGACATGGGTTCTGGGATTAACTTGATCCCAACTCGGACACTGCGGAAACTGGGTTGTCTGAGGATGATTTAACTCCCTCTGGCCTCAGGATCTAGGGGTATGATAGGACCGAGCAAACCCCACTCAGCAAGATTTGTCTAAAGACCCAGTTCGGCGGCCTAATTGCTAAAACTGAATTCATGGTTGTCTCTCATGACACCGCCTACAACGCGTTGATGGGCAGGCCATGGCTCCACCTTCACGCAGAAGTTCCCTCATCATACCATCAGTGCCTGAAATACTCCCTTAAGGGTTGAGTGGGCATGCTCCAAGGAGATGCATCTCCGTTTGCCTCTTGTGAAGCCCATTACCTGGACGCTGACTATTACAAGAGCAAGGACAAGTAGATCCTGGCAGGTGAGGTCGAGCCCGCCGCTGTCACGAGTGATCCCTGGGAAGGTTTGGATGACGCATATGTCTTCCCAATCTATTGGTTGGAGGCCACGACCCCCGATATGGGAGAGTGCTTTGTTGTCTCGGGTACCGGAGGAAGGAATATTTCCAGGTCTAAGCAATGGTGAGAAATCGCCTCGTACTCTTACACCAACCAGGCTCAGGTGATCCCCGAACCTCCTACCCCTGTATGATATCGGGACGTTGGGCTTATGGCAATGACAGTATGTCATACACATCTGTTTCGCCGAGCCGAAATTGACCGGATCAAGCCAACATGTCACTATTTCTTTGATGCCATAAATCTGGCCCCTTGGGCCGAAGGCCATATGGGATTGGATCAACCACGTTCATCGCCATGGTCTCCGCGGTGCATGGGTCTCCCGTCGTGATGACCTCCGCCGCCCAAGCCAGTGCCAACTCTCCATCAGGGTATAGAAGCCCTGAAACGGCTCCCTCCGTGGACGAACCTTCCACAAACGGAGATGAGGACATGGAAGATGCTCCTCCTACCTTTGAGAAGGGCGTCTCCACCATGGTCGACGAGTTAGTGCAGGTGAACCTCGGTAGTGAGGCGGACCTGAGACCCACATTGGTCAGCGCCGTTATTCCCCCCGAGGAACGGCAATGGTACATAGACTTTCTCAGACAGCACCGTGATGTGTTTTCCTGGAGTTATGAAGAGATGCTGGGACTAGATCCCCAGGTAGACATCCACCGCCTTGGCCTCCCAACAAACCATCGTGGGTTCAAGCAGCCTCCCAGAAAGATGCACCCCTCTCATGGTGTCGTGGTTGAGGTCGAAGTTGATAAGATCATCAAGGCCAACTTCTTCAAGGAAGTCCAGTACCCCAGGTGGCTAGCCAACATTGTGACAGTCAGGAAAACGAATGGGCAGATCAGGGTGTGCATCGACTTCCACGATCTCAATCGCCACTGTCCGAAGGATGACTTTCCCCTTCCCGTGATGGAGCTGTTGATTGATGCAACGACCGAGTTCCAAGCCCTCTCCTTCATGGATGGGTACTCTGGGTACAACCAGATTCGGATGGCCCCCCGAGGATGAAGAGTTCACTACCTTCAAGGCCCCACAGGGTACTTTATGCTACTGGGTTATGCCCTTCGGCCTGAAGAATGCAGGTGCCACCTATCAACGGGCCATGCACCGTATATTCAAGCCAATTCTAGGGATGCTGGTGGAGTGTTACGTGGATGATCTGGTGGTTAAATCTCGTCAGTGCCAGAACCATCTCAAAGACCTTGAAAAAGTTTTCGGCTTCCTCCGTTCTCGTCACCTGAAGATGAACCTATGGAAGTGTGCCTTCGGGGTCACCTCTGGAAAGTTTCTTTGCTTCGTTGTTAGGTATCGAGGCATCGAGATCAACCCAGAGAAGATCAAGGCCATCAGTCAGATGCCTCCCCCCGAGTAATATTCGGGAGCTTCGAGGCCTCCAAGGCCACTTAGCCTATATACACCGATTCATTGCAAATCTGTACGGTAAGTGTAAGCCATTTTCCCAGCTCATGAAGAAGGGCGCCGCCTAAGAATGGGATGAAGGGTGTCGGATTGCTTTTGAGGAAATCAAGCAGTATCTGCTTCACCCTCCAGTCTTAATGTCACCCATTTCCGGAAAGCCGCTCGTCCTTTACGTGACCACCCTAGAGAGATCCCTCGGTGCACTTCTCGCCCAGAAGAACAACAAGGGAATACAGAATATCCTCTACTACCTTAGCCGCATGCTCCTCGACACGGAAATTAAATATTCCCCCATCGAGAAGAGCTGCCTGGTGCTCGTATTTTCCATGTATAAATTGCGACACTACTTGTAGCACCACGAGGTACAACTGGTCTATCGGGTAGACCCATTGAAATGCATCCTGAACCGACCTATGTTGACCGGCCGATTGGCACACTGGGCGGTGATCCTCCAGCAGTTTGACATTAGGTTCGTACCTCAGAAGGACGTCAAAGGACAGGCGTTGGTAGACTTCTTAGCTGCCCACCCAAACTCTGCGGACCAGCCACTAGATATAGGATTTCCTGATGAGGCAATCCTCTCAGTCTATCACGCCATCCCATGCTGGCAGATGCACTTTGACAGTGCCTCCCAAAGCCCTACCGGTAGAAGGCTCAACGATCCTAGGCTTAACAGAGTGGGCCTGGGTATCGTCTTAATCACCCCAGAGTAAGCCGTTCTGCCATATTCATTCTTATTGTCAGAAGGCCCCACCAACAATGTGGAAGAGTATCATGCCCTCATCACTGGCCTCAAGTTGGCTCTGGAGGTTAACGTACCCCATCTCTATGTAAAAGGGGACTCTGAGCTAGTCATCAAGAAGGTCAATGGTGACTACGCTGTCAGGAAGCCAGAGCTCGTGCCATTGATGGGGTGCACCCTCCGTCTAATGGCTAAGTTCCCCTCCCGGCCAGAGGTCGTTCACATTCCCCGGTCGCAGAACGGTCAAGCTGATGATTTGGCCAGCCTGGCCGCATCACTCGCGGAGCTCGAACAGGATGACCTAATCATCCATGTGGCGCACCGGAGAGTCATTGCTCTTGTTATTCCAGAAGGTGATCATGGACTGCGAGTGAACCATCTCACTGCTGGCGCCCCTATGTCAGGATCCTCAGGGGCTTCAGGCATGGTGATCGAGACAGTTCCTGACTAGAGGATGCCCTTGGTTGAATATCTCTGGCACGACAATCTTCCGCTGGACCGATCAGAGCGAGAATGAATCCGACGCCGCACGCTGCAATTCACCCTTCAAAGCGGTCCCAGCCGTGAGCAGCTCCTTTACAGGCGCAGATTTCACGGTGTTCTCCTCCGTTGTCTTCAAGGAGTCAAGATCCCACAGGTCATGCAAGAAGTGCACGTTGGTTTCTGTGGTTCCCACCAGGCCGGGTCGAAGTTGTCTCACTAGATTCGGAGGCTGGGATACTTCTGGCCCTCCATGATCCATGACTGCATCGAGTATGCCAAGAGGTGTCATGCGTGCCAAGTTCATGCTAACTTTGTCCATCGGCCACCGGAGCCTCTCCATACTACCAAGTATTCTTAGCCCTTTGCAGTCTGGGGGTTGGATGTCGTAGGGCCTTACCTGCCGGTGATGGCCCGCCAGTGCCGGTTCATCTTGACCGCTACAGATTTCTTCTCAAAGTGGGAAGAGGAAATCCCGCTCAGGGAAGTCAAGGCTTGTTCTATCGCTGACTTCGTGAGCTCCAATATTATCTATCGGTTTGGAGTGCCTCACTCTATCCTCACGGATAATGGAACCAACTTCTGAGCAGCTGAGCTGAAGAAATTGTACGCCAAGTACAACATTTGTTCTAACCACACCTCCCGCTATCATGCGCCGACGAATGGACAGATCGAGGTGTTTAACAAAACTCTCTCTAACATTCTGCAAAAAATGGTTGTTCAGAACAAGAAAAGTTGGCCGGACAAGCTCCCCAACACCCTCTAGGCCTATAGGAAGACGAATCGTAACTCCACACAGGTGACTCCGTATTCCCTGGTGTACGGATCTGAGGCCGTCCTGCCCATCGAGATCTAGTTTCCCTCATTACGCACGGCGGTCTACGACTAGCAAGCGTCAGATAGAGTTGCCGAAATCCGTCTAGCCGAATTGGAAGCGCTGGAAGAAATTAGGCTTCGTGCTTTACATAACTTGGAAAGGAATCAGAGCAGGATGGATCGAGCTTTCAATAAGAAGGTTCACCTCCGCTCCTTCCAGCAAGGTGATCTAGTGCTGGCTCTCAGAGCGCCAATGATTCCTGATAGGAAACCACCTAAGTTGGATCCCAAGTGGGAGGGGCATTTTATTGTCCATAAGGTCTATCCCAATGGCGCGTATTCCCTAGTGACTATGGATGGTGAGCGTGTAACTCCTCCCACCAATGCCAGGTTCCTCAAGCAGTACTTTGCCTAAGCCTTTTCTAGGTCCAGCATGACCTTAAACTGTTGGTACAACATGACCTTAAACTGTTGGCCCAACATGACATTAAACTGTATGGTCCTGCATGACCTTAAACTTCACCTGGTCTAGCATGACCTTAAACTGTATGGTCCTGCATGACCTTAAACTGCACCTGGTCCAGCATGACCTTAAACTGTATGGTCCTGCATGACCTTAAACTGCACCCAGTCCAGCATGACCTTAAACTGCATTTTTCCTACATCTGGGATCCTGTGTCTGAGTTCTAAGACCTAAAAATAAGATCCGTATTTCGTCCAGCATGACGTTAAGCTGCCTTTTCAGAACTACGTGTGTCTTGATTCTCATCCTAATGAGATACATAGGAATTCCTGAACATTTCGTATTGGGTCCAGCCCCATGTTTTTCAGGGTCCGAGTTCTATGACCTAAAACTAAGATCCGCATTTCATCCTACATGACGTTAAACCGTGTTTCTAAGAACTACATCTATCTTGATTCCCATCCTTATGGGATACGTAGGAGAGCCCAGACCTTTCATCTTTGGGTCCAGCTTGAGGTCCTCTATCGCGTCTGTCCTGCCTTTGGGACCTTGACCACAGGATCGCGTGGCGTGGTATGGGATTATATCCTCATTCACGTCGGGTTTGTAATAGCTGCACCACGCGCACCCTGTCCTCAGGATTAGCCCTCCTAGGTCGTGTTCCCCATGACATTAAAAGGCGACGTCTAGAACTACGTATGGCTTGATTCCCATCCTTATGGGATACGTAGGACTTCCTGAACACCTAGATGTCAGGTCCAACCCCACCTTTTAAGAGATCCAGCGATCTCCCGGTTGCCAGGGTGTTTGGCATTTAGCCCCCCTCTTTTTCCCGGGGACCCGCCGTCTTTTGGCCGTTCTCAGACTGAGCCCTTTGACCCTTTCCAGTGGTCTTCTAATGTGTTCAGAGTACTCTGGTCTAGGACCAAGAGTGTCAGATTCGACTTAGAAAAGTTTTTGTCCACTTGTCAAGCTTCGTGTTCCCCTTTATTCAGGCCCCACCATCCTTCACACCCGGAGGGAACCCCAAGAACGGCCTGGATACAACACCTAAGGGCTCTCCTACCGTCACGGGCCAACACCCCCGAGGGTTTTGGGTGACAAATTGATACAAATACCATGTTGCGAATATGGTCAGAGGTTGATGCTCATTTGTTTGCCCCTGCTTCCAGGCTAACGTGATAGGATGCTGTGTTGCGAACATGGTCAGCAGTAATCCTCGGTTGTCACGCCAGTTTACTTGGGCCTTGAATGTTGGTAGCATGGTTGACACTGTGTTCCGCCCCCACCGTGTCGAGGTGGGATCCCGACACTCCTTATACTAACCCTCAGTACACCCCCGCACATCAGACAGACCAAGCTACATAACGGTGTCTCTCGGGGCTCCCGCGATCCGAGCGCTAGAGTATGTGCTTGGGTTTCTTCTCTATAGGTTGCATGCAGCTTGACCCTCATCCCCATGGGGAATGAGGAGTCGCCCAAACATTACGTTTCGGACCCAGCATAGCTGGGAGCTAGAATCTCTTGCCCCTCCCTGATTGCTGAACCCTCGTAGGCCCCTTTGGCCCATGGCTCCTCTCTCGGAACCGTGCGTGGTGATGGTATGGGATTACGCCCTCACCAGCATCAGGTATGCTGTATCGCATCATGCGTGTTCCTGTCGGTCTAAACCTTAAGACCTTAAACTGTGTTGCCGGTCCAAACCATACGACCTTAAACTGTGTTGTTGGTCCAAACCATACGACCTTAAACTGTGCTGTCGGTCCAAACCATATGACCTTAAACTGTGTTGCCGGTCCAAACCATACAACCTTAAACTGTGTTGCCAGTCCAAACCATACGACCTTAAACTGTGCTGTCGGTCCAAAACATATGACCTTAAACTGTGTTGCTGGTCTAAACCATATGACCTTAAACTGTGCTACTGGTCCAAACCTTAAGACCTCAAACTGTGCTGTCAGTCCAAACCATATGACCTTAAACTGTGTTGCTAGTCCAAACCATATGACCTTAAACTGTGGTGCTGGTCCAAACCATACGACCTTAAACTGTGATGTTGGTCCAAACCATACGACCTTAAACTGTGCTATTGGTCCAAACCATACGACCTTAAACTGTGTTGGTGGTCCAAACCATATGACCTTAAACTGTGTTGCTGGTCCAAACCATATGACCTTAAACTGTGCTATTGTTCCAAACCATATGACCTTAAACTGTGCTATTGGTCCAAACCATATGACCTTAAACTATGCTGTTGGTCCAAACCATATGACCATAAACTGTGATGATATCGCCCTAGCCGCATGATGAAAAATGGCACCGCATTGTGATGACCTCCCCAAGGGGGACATCACACCAGGTATTGGTCGATTACCATGCTGCTTGTCAATGCCCACTATGGCTTGATTATTGTGGAGACGCCAGGAACTTCTACCCTAGGCCAGTCACCCAAAAAAAAACCATTTACCTTCAAGAATAAAAAAGATATATCAAATGCCGCTTCTTTTGGTGCGAGGGCTAGACCCGCATGAATCCTTTGCGCATGCACCCCATCGCGCCATGATTCCTTCTCAGAACTACGTATGGCTTGATTCTCATCCTTATGAGATACGTAGGAGCGCCTGGGAACTTCCCCACAGGCCCAACCTAACCTTTTCTGGTCCGAATTCTAAGAATTAAAACTAAGATCCTTTTCTTGGCTTTCCATGACTCAGTCTCTCTTGTGGGATCACGTGGAGTAGTGCGGGATTATGTCCTCATTCACATCGGGTTACTCGCCGTGCCATGCCTGTCCCCAGATGAGGTGTGTTCCCCATCCCACACGACGTTAAACTGTATTTCGTCCAGCATGACGTTAAAATGCCTTTTCAGAACTATGTGTGGATTGATTCTCACCCTAATGAGATACGTAGGAATTCTCGAACATTTCGTCTTGGGTCCAGCCCTAGGGATTATCAAACCCCATCCCTCCTTATTGTCGGCCCCTTAGCCTGACTTTGTGGGAAGTGGTGTAATCGTAACATCCACCCCGAAAAAGTTTGGGATGCCCCATGGTAGTAATGGGAAGTGGTAGTTCTCTCGCCAGAGAGGTCCTGCCTGAAAATTGGGACGACCCATGACCAGGTTGGTACGTCCGCCTGATGCGCCTACGCCACGGTGGTGCAATTTTGGTAGTGTTGGACTCTGTTCGAACAAACCACCACTCCACCTTCCACGCTTTGCGTGCCCCTTTATTCGGATCCTCATTCTCTTTCATGTCTGAAGGGACCCCCTAACAGTATGGATGACAGACCTACGGTCCGCCTACAGTCCTGGGCCAACGGTCCGAAGGGCTGGTCATGTTTGACGGGACCCCCTAATAGTATGGGTGACAGACTTTGGTCCACCTGCTGCCACAATATGGATGACAGACCTTTGGTCTGCCTATTTTAGCAACATGGATGATAGACCTATAGTCCGCCTACTGTCCTAGGCCAACGTTCCGGGAAACTGACCGGAGATATTTGAGTTAGGCCCCGTGTTGCGAACATGGTTAGCGATCAGCCCTCATTTATTGTCCCCACTCCAGGCCAACCTGATATGGATGTTGTGTTTCCATCACAGTTAACAGTTATCCTCTATTGTCGCACCCCACAGTGTTCTGAATTCGGGTGGCGTGATTCACCTTTTCTTTCCATCTCCCAATGTTCGGATGGATTTCAATGCCCCGACATTACCCAACTCGTGTGTCAGAGCACATTGGGATGGTGATATATCAATCAGTCTAAGGTCTTCTCCTCAGAAATCCAGGCCTAATTTCGGATGCCTGAGGCTTGGTCAATGCCCTGTAGTTGGACGAGATGATGACCCGAGTATCCTTTGCTTCTCGCGTTGGGTGCGACCCACAAGAGCTTAGTGATGGGTTGTTGGTCATTTCGGAATTATGGTTGAGCATATTAAACCAAGATAAATGGATTTGGCCCTGTATTGGATTGAGATGGTGAGCATTACAAGAAAGAGGTTCATGAGATGGCCAAAACAAATCCCTTAAGGATCGGCGTGCTGAATCGACCTCTCCAGCGCTGCAACCCTTTGGCTGGTGGCCTCCAGGACCGCTTCTCGCTCCTTGAAGATGCTCTCCTCGTCATCCGACACAAAGCACAGCTCGCCAACCCTATTAGAGAATCACATTCACTAAGAAAGGTGGCTCTACACGCCGACCCCTTTGGCGTGCGTATGTGTCCATGACCGTCAAATAAGCATGCCACCGATGGAAGTTCACCCAGTCGGTAATTCAAACGAGCCCGACCTCTAGCAGCTAGATCCCGTTTTTCATTATCTTCTACGAGATAGCTTCAACACTCAGGGATTTCCGCAGGGTTATCCAAGCCGACCACAATGCCGGGAGAATTGCATCTTGGGAAGGTTCGAGCATGTATCTTATCTGTGTCCAATGCAGTTCCCTAGCCACCTCACGTGTCCCCCCTATGGGTAACGAGGACACGGCGGCGCTGCGTGATGTTCCTGCTGCTGAAGTCCCGACCTGCGCAGGCCTCGCTGCCTGACGAACCCCTGGTTCCCCTCTTCCGGCAACCCCTTGCCTTCTCCCCTGTCGCCCGGTTTCCGCGCGAGTAACCTCGAGTTGCCGGACTCTCTTGCGTAAAAGCCCCTCAGGGTACGCGATGGTCCAGTGTTCGGCATATTAGGGTTCTAATCCAGCATCAACCTTGGTGGGAGGAAGAGTAATGACTTCTCCAGAGCCGAAGGTGGTGAACATCAACCACATCTGGCGTAGGACGCAGGGATTCTTCTCCTGCCACACAGCCATGAATACCTTCTTCAGCATTCGTTGGAGGCACCCGAACTGCATGGAAAATTAGGATGGCACGTAAGGATCGCAGATCACCTTCCCGTCCATCCGAGCCACGAGCACCCCGCCCCGAATGCACTAGAAATATTCCTTCTATTCCAGAGAGCCTCGCACGTTGTCCACCATCTGGCCAACTGGGGTGGGGAACGGGCTGAAGTTGTAGTTGGCATGGTTGCCAATGCAGATTCTCACGCCCTCCTCATTGAGCATCATCGGCGCCACCCCTGCGATGTTTAGCAAGGATGGTCACAGACCATTTCCCGGAGGACGAACGACGTTTGGGAAAGTGTACCCGCTGGGATGAGCCGCCACCTAGCCATGGAAAATCTGGAAGGGGCCACATACTCTCCGAGGCTACCCCCCTCGTGAGATGCGTCCCAGGATGGCATACAGCTTGGCCAGTACGGGGACGCCCAAGTTGAACCGTTTTTTGGCGGCCATGGTGCCCGCCATCACCAGTGTTGCTGGACGGACGCCCATCCTTGCATCCTGCATTGGTAGGAGCCACCCACTTAGGAAGGCAGCAAGGAACCCGACATACCAGACATTCGGGTCCTGGGCCTCGATGACGCGATAACCCCATGATTGGTATTGCCCCGCCTCTAGGGTCCTCTAGTATGACCCATCCCTGCTCCTCTGAGCCGCAGTTGGGCACCATTTACCCCGGCCCGACATCTTGATGGCTGGATCCTTCTCAAGGAACATGCTGAACTAGCCCTTGTAGGTGATGCCCTTCAGGAAGTCCTTGACCCCCAGCCTATCTTTGGCCAGCTCCAGCAGGTGCCACGTCAGCATGGGTGTCCGTGACCTGTCTTCCCAGGTGTTCTTTGGTGGAACGAACTCATCGTATTGGTATCCCTCCAGTGGGATACCCCCGATGCAGTGAACGTTCCAGACACTGATGCCGACTTCCCCATGATGAATGTGGAATTTGTTGATGTCAGGAGACCATTGGGTGAATAGCTCCGGCCCGAGTTCAGGTTGAAGGTGGAAGTGGAACTACGATGTCCATACCGCCTAGAACATGCCGATATACCGCAGTTCATCCCCGAACTGGTAACAGGTATAGCGAACCCAGAACGCCCAGGCCCCTTCGCTGGTGAAGTTACCCCCAGACCACAAGTCCCAATCCTTCAGCCAGCCCTTCGTGTCATCTGTGACACTCTGACAGAACGTGCTCGCGTAGAGGGCGGGAGAATTCTCTGCGATAGGATCATCCCCAATAATGGTCTTGGTCCTTGGGTTCAGAACATATTCCTCCATATGTATGGTTTCCCTAGCAGGATGGCCATTGTTGGTAACGTTGTAGCGAGGAAGCTCGTCCTCCCGGGTCACCCATGACCGCGACATGTCCACCTCGAAGCCCGACAGGGGCACCTCCTCCAGGATGCCAAAGTTCCAGAGCGGGAGGTTTTCAGACATCAGATACGTCTTCTAGGCTGAGGTCAGCAGATTGAAAAAGGTTAGATTGTTGGAAATGATCGCCTTGGCGCCATAAACCTCCTCGTTCGCCGCCATCTCTATCCTACGAGCAATGACTTCCCCCTCATCAACTCGGTTTACGGCCATCTCGAATTTTTCGGGAGTTGCGCGAAATCAGGATGCAGTGCATGGAATCAGAGAGTGATCAGTGAAATATGTAGGAGTTGCGCGAAATCCTAGAGATGGGTGTGCAATCGGCACCCTAAGCATGGAGTACCCCAAGCAGGCGTGAAAAGACGGCCAAAATTCGGAAGGGATTCCACGCTGCCAGAGCGTTTTTTACGTGCAGCCGCGGGATCAATTTCGTGCATGAGAGCGATGAGCCTGTCACGCGGAAAAGCTTCGGTATGGATTCGCGACCCCACGCCCCTTTTTATAGGTGAGGCTAGGGTTCCGTGCCGCATGAAAGAGAGAATTACGCGTGGATCCATCCTTTTGCACGCCGAGTCGGTTGTTTACGCGCTACACGCCCGGGAGGGACCCTGCTTCGGTGTTTCAGCGTTTCCCTTGGAATCCGATCGTTGCGACCTCTCGCCGATCCAATTCCAAGGGGGGGCATTTGTAGACGCCGAAAAAGTCCATAAATCCTGGAGGAAGTTTCGAAGTGACGAAGCGAATTCATATTCGGAGTCAGAGGCCCGATCCGGAGGCCCAGGAAGCAGTGCACAAAATAAAGGAGGATCCGTGCGAAATAATGTCGTGTGCGCGAAGTATCCCCATGATTCGCGTAATCGAGCTGATGTGGCGCGCAATATTTGTGCGCCCCGGTTCCATGATTCGAGATTTTGTGCGCCAACTGCTCTCGTCATGGAAGATTGCGCGCGCCGCCTGGATTCCTCGCCGGCTGGGGCCTATAAATAGAAGGCGACCCCCGACGGTTTGGGGGTTGAGGAATTCGGATCTGCTCTCGGGCATGCAATTCGACTCCGCCCGCACACAATATGACTTCCAGGTAATCTCTTTTTTTTTTGCGCAGCTTTGCCCTGGGGTTCGCCTTTGCGCGCAACACCACTGGCTTAAGTGAATTTCCCCCCTCCTCTGGGTTCCTTCCTTGCGCGCAATCCTTGTCCAGTGCGCGCAATTCCCTTCCGTGCGTGCAATACCCTGCGCGCCATTCCCTCACCGCACACAATTCCCTAGCTCCAATTGCGCGCCATCCCGGTGTTTTGCGCGCAAACCTTTTCTTTGCGCACGCAAAACCCATGACCCTTCACCTTGACGCCCCTTGGCTTCCTTTCCGCGCCGACACCTGATGTCTCCCCTACCGGGCATGCATGCCATGTGTTGTTTTCCCGCACGACCTTCCAGGATCGTGCGAAGTAACCTCAAGGTCCCTTGGGCGGTGTTTCCCGTTGCATTGCTTTGCCTTATGCTTCTCCGCATAGGCACACTAAAGACTATTGCTTCTTCGCATAGCCACGCTAACGTGGACCCCCTAGTGGTTTGCCCTGCGGCCCCCCTTCACCACGGCCTTGCCGATGCCTTCCCTCCCACAAGGGGTAGAGGGCGTTGGGCATGTAAGCCCTAGGGGTGTGGAGCGAACCCACCTCGTCCAAGCTGAATGACGTTAAACTGCTAAGCACCTCGTCATTAACACATGACGTTAAACTGTGGTCCGACCCTGTGCTTCGCACGCAGGGTCCCCCCAGCTCAGACATTTTTTACGCCTCTCGTCTCCACAGGAATGGAATCTTCCTTGCATGGAATGAGATCCTCCTTGTCAGAGTGGCGTTTGCCCGCGGGGGAAGGGCTACCTCAGAGCGTAAGCCCCTAGCCTCTCTTACGGAAGGTTGCACCCGTGCATCTCTGTACTTCCCCCATGCAAAGGCCAATGGAGTCCCTTTCCCACTGTGCTTTGTCGCACCACGGGCCTCCACCTTGGAGTAAGCCCCGGCACCCAGGGCCACTAACCACGCGAAAGCCCCTGTTTCCTCTTTGGGCCGCTCAACGCGTAATCCCCATTCCGCTTCTCACGGACGCACCCTTCGTGACGTGATCGTCTGGTCCCTGCTGCCTCTTGTTTCCCACACCGAGCATGACTCACATGGGCTTAGAGTGCGCATCGACCATGACATCCTCCTATGGGCCACCTCAGAGCGTAAGCCCCATGCCAGCGAACTACGTGGACCTTGAACTGTGCTAACGCATGGTACGTAGGAAGCCTCTTTGAGGTTCAAGCCCACCACCCGGTTGTTCCGACCTCTCCACGTCGGTTCCATACCCACCATGGGCCACCTCAGAGCGTAAGTCCTATACCCACCATGGGCTGCCTCAGATCATAAACCCCAAATTCCTCATCCCGCATGATGTTCAACTGTATGCCCTCATCCCGCATGACATTAAACCGTATCTCGTCCCGCATGATGTTAAACTGTATCCCCCCTCTTGGGCCGTCTCAGGGCATAAGCCCCATGCCTCACTCCATCATCCATCCTGATCCTTACCTGGGCCGCCACATCCCGGTGAGATCATGCCACTCCACCCCACTCTATAGTATCCGGGAAGCCGCCCACGTGCTGGCCCCAAAATTGGTGTTCCCCCTAGCGGGGTCCTTGAATATGATCCACTATCAGTGTTTTGATCAGTCCGATCCGTCTCCGAAAGATGTTAAACTCACGACATACCCCATGTTAAACATGGGAAGCTGATGAAAACCTCAGATGGTACACATTCCCTGCATTTGATGTGGGATGCCTTGGGCTTCCGCGCCCTCGAGAAGACCCGTGATAAGGGTCAGAAGACAGACATGATGATCCCCAGCGTCAAGAAATGCCAACGACATCCCAACGTGACCTTTCTCCTTACTGACGGTTGGTGCCCTGACAAGACCCCTTGGAGTGTCTTGATGGAAGAAGCGTAATTAACTGGCGTCCATGCAAATATGGCACCGGGAATGAGCTTCAAGAACCCGTCTTAAATCTATGAGGGAGACCCAGACTAGGTGACGAGCTCCGATGAGGAATCCACAGAAGGAAGAACCAACATCCCATCATCCTGGTTTCGATCAAGGAGCAGACGTCCTTGAATATGGAACGGATGTTGCCTGCCTTTGGAAAGTGGGAATGCGGGGCTGCGAGCCACACGTCCTCCCATGCGTGACGGACACGCACGTGCGCCTTGGAGTAAAAGCGTTGGAAACAATGATCAAACTCTCAGAATATAGTTCTGATTTCTAGTTCTTAAAAAGAACCTTCCACCAATTCAAATTTCAAATTTCTATTGAATTTCATGATTTTTTTTGTAAATACAAATTGTTACACTAAATAAGTGAAAAATAAAGTTTCATGTTAGTTAAAGTGATAAATATCACGAAGATAAAATGATTAAACTTATTATCAATTAATAATGTGGGAAGAATTTCCCAGAGAATTTTATCAAAAGAATAGGAATATATATCAAATATGATGCATGAAGAAATAGATAAATAACAATCCATGAAAAAAATGAAGAGTTAAATTAACATAATAGTGGGGAAAAATATCTTCCTAAGATATTACTTGAATGTTTTAAATATAGATATTATAGGTTTTATAAAAAATTAATTTCTATAAAGAAATATTGTGAAGGGGATTATCAATATGATAATAATAAAGGCTTACCAAAGTTAGAAGATAAAGATAAAGAAACCAAGAATAATATATATAATATATGAAATAGTTTTTAAATTTTTTGCATTGATTTAAATTAAGAAATATGATAAGATTTAGGTTGATTAATCTTAATAACTGATTCATATTTTCTATTTTATGTAGGAATTATTTATGAATAAGGTGAAAAATCATGGTTTAAGGTTTACAGAGGAAGTTGAGTGATTAAAATATATACATATAGGGTTTCAAGGATTATAATTATGTTTTATTTTATTTAAGGGTTGATAAATTTAAGTATGATCATAAGTTAAAATGTATAGATACCATTTTGTGGTATTATGAGATTTTGATGTGATTAATGATATTTTACAATTTTTTATTTGGCTTTCAAAGATGAGTGAGGTTTATGTAACCATTAGGTTATCCTATGATTTACTATAATGGCTATTTATAAATAATTGTAATATATTGGGGATAAAATATGTAATATAAGGATAACCTTTAGGGTTAATAAGATCATTTATGTTGAGGTGATTATGATTAATTAGGATCAAGGGTTATAATATTTTGTGAATATATGTTTTATCATATAAATAATAATGGTATTGGAAATGATTTGGTGAAAAAGTGATTAAATCAATTTTTGAAATGTTATCTACTTTGGGAATATTACATTATTAATGTAAATTGAATATTATTGTCTAGGATGATATTTTATTCAAGGTGTGAAGGTTATGTTATATTTTGGAATCATATTTTTCTTATTGATTTTTAGGGTGATTTATATTATTTTGTGAATATTTTTATATTGTGGGATAATATATGATTAAGGAATATAAATCTTTGATATGTGACTTTATGATTGATAAATAGTTTTTATACATAAATTTTATAAGTGATCAAATCTTCCTAATCATTGGGTTCCAGATTTGGTCTTTCATATTTTTTTTATAGTTTTAAGGTTATTTATTTATGGAATGATTTTTGTTTAAATTTGGGAGTTATTATTGAGGAGATATATATTTATGTATGATAGTTTATTAATATTGGATATTATATTAACATGTTCCAACCATTTTGGTTTTTGAAAATATCTTGAGATAGGAGGAATAACTTTTCATCATTTTAATAAAATTATTATCCACTAAAATATAATTTTTGTGCTTTAGGTATGAAAAATTTATCTTGGTTATCTATAATTTAGAAAATGAGAAGAGGTAGAGGTTTAGAAATTCGAAAAACCCAACTAAAGGATGAAATTTTGGAAGGAAATCAACTAAGTATAATTTATTATTTTTACTATCTAGACGGAAAAAAGAATTTTTCAACTTAAGAGAGAGGAATATAAATCTATTGAGTCTTATCACTCTATTATGAAGTAATTTTTCATCTTATTCGTAAGTATAATTATAGAAATATTTATATAACATATAAAGTACTAATCATGATAAAATCTAAATCTTATTTTATATCTATGTCACGATATACCCATTTTTGTAATAACATATTAAAAATTAAATGAATTTAATTTAATGAATGTGGGGAGAATGTAATGCCCTAAGATTTTAGATTATATTCTATTACCTATATACTATGTTCAATATCATGTAAAACATATATTTCCATGATTAAACAAATCATGATATACTATAGAAATACTATTATATAAATATGATTTCCATAATGTAGTCGATAGATTGATGGGTAAGAATAGGCATAAATTCATTTTGAAATATAAGTAGAAAATATTTCCCAAAAAAATATTTATTATTTTCTAGGAAATAAGTACTAATTTTTGAATGATAAAAAGGAAATCATATACTGTTAAGCACAATTAATCTTTAAAATGTTCATTTTTTTCAAAAGTAAGGTTTGTTTATATAATCTAATTTCATTTATAAGATGAATTTATCAGTTTTAGCACTTTAAATTAATAAAATGAACTTATTTTTTAACATCAACATATCAAAATACGGTTAAGATATTTTTTTGGGGGTTTTATGAAATATTTGATTTTGTGTTAATAGTGAAAAATAATGATTTTACAAATACTGCAATTTTTATAATATTATCATGATTTAATAACACCATGAATGTGTATGAAAATATTTTACCATACCATATATATATATATTAAATGTAATATAATAAATTTAAAAATATAAAATTAAACATAAAAGCACAATGTTTCGAATTTTGTAAATCTAAGTAATATTCTCAAAGAAATAAAAAAACTATTTTTTTATTCTCTTTAATTCAAGATTTTATAATGTTACATTCATTTTTGGTTCGATTTGAAAATTAAATAATTCTTATTGTATTCAACCTAATATAATCAATTTCATGGGAAACAATGTAATGGTTAATTTCTTATTAATATAATTTTAATGCTTAAAAGGGATATTTTTCTAAAAATGGGTTTTCATTGTTTTTTTTGTGAACTTATATGAAAATTTGAGTCTACAGGTATTTAATTATGACTTTTATTTTTTTTTTATAAAGATTAATTAAAAAATGTAACTCTCTTTCACTAAATATTTCAAATATGCTATCGTTGGGACATTGTTTTAATGTTTATAAATTATTTTATTGATTATAAATACATTATGTTTATGATATAGATTCATTTCTAATTTTTATTTATGGTATAATTACTGAGGTTATTTACACATTTATGATGTAGTGCGTGTGTAAGAAAAATAAAAATCAAAGTAAATAGTTTTAAAAATATTAAAAATGATAATATTTAGTGGCGAGAATATCCTTCTCTTCGTTGGATGCATGTGAGGAAATAAGGTACCCAGGTGGTGGACACCACTACAAAAGGATATTGGGTCTGATGGAACCCACCATCCAAGGGTATCAAGCTGAACACCGATGGGTCTTGTAGTATGGGGGTCTTGTGAGGGGGTGGGTCTGTCCTGGACTCACACATCTCGGTCTGGTTGGCCTTCTCCTCTCGCCTCAGCCAAGGTTCTTCTCTTTAGGCCGAAGAATAGTATTTGATGCTGGGTCTTTCACTCTGCTGCCGGGAAGGTATTTCCATTTTATAGGTTGAAACAGACTAAAACATTCTCCATGATGCCTTAAATTGACTTTTCCCCACACCTTGGTCTATTACCTATATCATTAGAAATTGTAGAGATATGATCACCGACAATACTAAAGTGGTGCACTCATGGAGGTAAGGAAATCAGGTTGTAGACTATCTTGCATCATTAGAGGTCATTGGACCGGACCCATTTTGTGTACATAATATCCATACTTTCAAACCTGAAGGGGTGAACTTTATCAGGGGGATGACCTCAACCTGCATCATTTCAGACCTCCTTAGGCCCTTTCTTGAGGGTTTGTGGGGTTGAGGGGTTGGTTTGTACTCCTTTTATTTAATAAAAATTTAAATTATTATAATGATGATGGATGTTATTTAATGTTTGAAATATTCAATTTTTAAATATATTGTTATCTAGATGTCTTAAAAGTAAAACAATGTGAATATTCTAGAAAATAAAATTAAGGATATTTAATGTTAAATAATATTTTATATATTTATTTAAAAATAATAAAAATATTAAAATAGAAAAATTGGGATTGTAAGTGGTCTAAAATTTGATATGTGGTCGATTTTTTACCCACTTCATAATTTTAATATTATTTTCAAGACCCTTAAAGACTTAATATTTCCATAAAACAATATTGTTTTTATTCAAATAAAAGTGTATTTTATAAAACCTTTAAAAATTTACTTATGAAATAAATTTCAATATAAAAACTACAAAAAATACCTTCCCAATTATTCTATCCATATAAAAGAGGTAATTTTATTACCAAAATTTCAATCCTATAAGTCATATGGTGTATCCTAAGGAAGATATCCAAGGAGGAGTTATAAGTCTTAACTGAATTCTTTCAAGTTTATTTATTATTAAAATTACTTTAAATATAAATTAATAATCATAATATATCAATATAAAAATGTTTAATATTCATAAATATTATTTTTTAAATGCTACAAATGTTTTCTTCCTTTGTTACATTTTATGGAAGATGAAAATGTTTCATGTGCATACATATAGAATACCACCGCCATGAAGTGATGCATTTTTTTCTCCATCACCTCAATATATGGTTATAAAGTTTGATTTTATGGATATATATGTTTTTTATGAAATAATTATGTGGTTTTAAATATAAAATAGTATCTACCTTCTTACCCTCCCATCCATATGAAAATTATAATGTCGCACGTGAGTACGTGTGGACTACCACCTCCACGAAGTGATGTGATTCCTTTTTCATTTTTTACATACATGGATGGTCATAATAATTGACTTAATGAATAAATATTATATTTATAATATGGTTATTTTTATTTAAAGAATAAAATTTTAGAAATTATTTTATTTTCAATCTTTAGAAAAATGAAAACATCACTCAACAGTTTATGTAAACTATCACCTATATTAAAAGACATAATTCATTTTTTGTGAACATACTACATAGATGATTTTAAATGTATATTTAATATATAAAAATTATAATTATAAATTTTTTATGATTTTTAAATAATTAACCCTTTTTACCATGGTCAACGTAGTAAAGTTATTTTAGAAATTATGATCCAAATGACCAAAAAAAGTCCGATGTAAAATTAACTGATTTACTGACTAAATAGAACATGATAATAAATAAAATAAAAGGAATAATAATAAAGTAATCATCATGATATAGTCTCATAAATAATAGATAAATAATATAATTTTATTTTTTAGTAATTTAAAATACATGTGTGACAAGTTGGGATATGATGCAAGGGAAATTTCATTAAAACTTTCTTTTAAACATTTTTAACTCTTTAAATTATATATACATATTCTCTTAAATGGTTTAATAATGTACTTATTAATATACAAATTATCATTAAATTTAATTTTCAACTACTTTTTACTTTAATTATAAAGTTTTTATAAATTAATTCTTTTAACATTTTTATATGGGTCACTTTTGACTCTTTACCAAAGTGAATTTTTTTTATGTTTAACACATGATTAACTTTTCCTTATGTCATATGAATCATTCATTACTAAAACACCTATTCAAGTTTCTATGTTTTTTCATTAAATTTTATATTCATATTTTATGGACTTTTTTTTGACTATTTTCAAGAGAAATGGATATTTCTTCTAATTTTTGTGATATATCTTAATGTGAATTTGTTATGGGATATAACATGACATTTTTTGAGTTTTATAAAAAAAATGTAAGATTATATATGTTATAATAAAGATATGGTTCTTATAAATTTTATATGATGATAGGTGGGTCTGGTATGACCATAAAATTCATTGGGTAATGATATGTTCTAATGAAGAGACATATTGGAATTAACCCTAAAGGTTATTCCATTATAAGTGTTTTCATATGGGTAATTGTGAGGACAATGTCCAGAGATTCATTATATATTTTTATATGATTGAAAATTGATTTTTTGGAAATATTTTTATTTAAAAAAGTAAAAAAAACTATTTTATGATTTAAAGGATATTATTCTCAAAAGGTGAATTTTTTGTTTTCAAGGGAAAATGGTTTCAATAGTTCATATGTTATATTAATAAACTAACACAACTATGATTTTTACATAATGTTTTCTACAATTTTTTTATGAAAATATTTTGGAAATAAATTTTATTTTAAGAGTATGTAAATGATTAGTTGAGCTCAAATTTTATTTTGTAAAAAGGAAAACATTCTTTTGTATTTTTATTTTTAAGGGACTAATAATTTTACATTGTTTTTATATCCCATACTGAGTTTTTTCCTCATCCCATATTTCTAAATGTTTCGAATAGGGAATATGGATGTCTAATAATTTTTGTTAGTTTAATGGTTTCATTTCTAAAAATATGTAATAGTTTCATAAAGGAAATAAGGTCGTAAACATAAGTACCCATTTTTGTGGAAAAAAATGAAAAAAATGTGAAAATTTACACTTTTTTATTTAATAGTTTTCCTATTTATTTAAAACTTTAAATCTAAATTTTTTGAAAATGTAAAAAAGTTGAACCCTTTTTATAAATTAGTTAATTATGTGTTCATTATGATACAATGTGTCATATGAATCCCCCTTTTTAGTGCAAAACAAGCCTTTATATTACACCTTATAAATCATAATTTAAATTTTTTAGTGAAACCTAATATTGAAATCAAACAACAATTGAAAATAATTTATAAACCGAGGGAAAATCCCACTTTAAAACCATTTTCATTAAATCAAGAGGTCATTATTTTGAAAGCATCCCTTTCATAGAAATCAGATAAATGAAACAACATAAAACAACATATTGAAGGTTGAAGAAAAATAAACCTCATATAAATGAAACATGAATGAATCCAATGAACCCAGAAAGAACCCTTATAAAATAAAAATAAAATAAAACTATGTCTCATATCCATAAAATAATTCACATTAGAAGACATATTTATAATAAAAAAACATATGAAATAAATCAAAACAGACATAAAACTCCATTGAAAATATTCCCCAAACTACAATCCCCTAAAACCCATGTAATATATATTTAAAAATAAATTAAATGATAAATAATTCGTTTTAAACAGTCATTTCCTTTCGAGAAACCTCTTATGCTCTTAAAATAATACATATAATACATAGATTTATAAAATGGATTTATGAAAATCCAAGAAAAAAAGTGTTATATTAGAAAATGGGAAAAATGAAAACACCTATCAAGGTCAAGGGAGGATGAAGTGAAACCTTAAAATACAAAGATAGGGGGGACCTAGGAAGAATCTACACACCATATGAAACAAAAAATCATTTAAATTTAAACCCCACATATGGTTCAACCAACACCATCCTATAATAATAGAAAGAGTAATAACCATAAAGAAAAAAACAGGTTAATGGGATCGAACCCATGTAGAGATATTTGAAACATAAAGAAGAACACAAAAATACAAAAAATAAGGTAAGAAGGATAATTCCTAGGTATCCTTGGCTGGTGTCATGTGAATGGGTAGGAGAATAGGGGAGTGGGTGGAAAAATCATAGAGGTTAGATATGTAATTTCATTGTTTTAAAAAATAATGAATATATATAAATTAGATTTTTTTATAAAACAATGCACTAACCATGAAATCACTTCTATAAAATGTTTCATGTTTTGGATGAGAGTGCTATACAGTTGGCACTAATTATTCACAAATAGTGTGCCTAGAAATAATTTATTTTTGAAAATTCAAGGATTTTAAACATAAAAATGAAGAAATGAATAAAAAAAATTAAATAATAAAATAATAAGAAAAATATATATTGTGTTATGAAAATTATCTCCGACATAATAATTAATTCCCATAAAATTCACCAAATTCCTAGAGGAAAAACTAGAATAAATGCATATAATATGAGAGGATATCGTTCTATATCTGGAACGATCCAAAAAAAAACTAACTCCATAATTAGAACCGTAGCTTGATCATAATACTCTAGAAATACAAGAAAAATAGAAGAAATAAAAAATGATGAATTCAAGAGATGAGACCTTTAATAGTTCACCCAAAAAAATAATTATTTCACTTATAATATTGAATCTAGCAATTATAATAGTCTTAGAGAAAACCCCCAAAGTCCCTACCCATCCCTCTAACCAAGGAAACCCAAAACCAATCACTAACCAAACATCTCATCCACAATTCTATAAAAATATATAAAAGTATATCCAAAATATAATAAAGATCCAAAAAACCTAAAAAAAGCATGGATTAGGAAACAAGGAAAAAATTTGTAATATGGGAAAAAGGAATCACCATGAAAAATATTGATTGTAATACCACCAAGATCAAATATAATATAGATATTTCATACTTCATCGACACCCAAGCATACAAATTTTTTGAAGATAGACTAAATGACCACACCTATGGTATATATTTGGGACTCTCCAATAGAAAGACTTATAGTTCATAGGGTTACCACATTAATATCACATATGATATCTCTTATTCACTGATATAATAACAACATAATAGGATGAATATCCTGGAAAAATTATGATTTCATAATGTAGTTTCACCATTAATTAATTTAATATAATATGTTGAATTTTAAATTATATAAAAATAAATATGGAAACCACCCTACTGGGATATCCCCAAGAAACTAACTCTATTGTAATGGAAATATTTACTAGATACACACAAAAATATTGATAAAATGATAGTATTTTAGACTTGATTTTAGGAAAAAGAATATTCATATAAACATGATTATTTAGTGAGTCCTCAAACACCAACTCAAAAGAGAAGGGAATCAAATAATTAAAATGGGTGATATACTCTTTCACCAATAGATCAACTTAAAAGAGGTTCATAAGAACTGTCACCATATACACATTAATATTCTAAAAACATGACACTAAGTAACTTGTTTTTAAATAATTTCTAGGATATGACAATTTAAAACTGAATTATAATGATATCCTTCACTATTCCAAACATGATCCTTTGAATTAGTCTAAAATGGTTTCCATTCATGAGGATTATAGAGTTTATAGTGAGTTAAAAAATCTTTCATTTTTTCTCTTATAAATCCATATCCTCTTCATACCCTTGATCACCATAGAAAATAAGGGAAAACTATGAAGTGGTAGGATCTACTTATCTATGAATATTCTTGGTATGTTTAATAGTTGGAAGAAAAATATTCAATACCTGAGAGGTAATAGTTTGGGAAACACCCCGTGATAAATTTTTTTTATGACCCTCATACCTTTTTTGTGTGAAATGATCTAAATAGAGAAACAACAAATAAGACTTAATAAAATAGTTACAATTCAAACTCACACTAAAAAGAATAACTCTTGAAATCAATTTATAATCACCATTTTGAAAAACAAACAAAAAAATATGAAAACCCACTTTTAATTCTATTTTAAAATCATGACTTTTCACATAAAAATAATTTTAAAATCACACACACATTTCTCAAATCATTTTTTAAATTCAAAACCCCCAATTTATTTTTAAAACAATATGAGTATTCTTATTCATAAATTTCTGAAACCAAGTATTTAAAAGTTTAATCAAATTTTTCAGTATAAAATATCAATAAAATCAAACTTAATATCATCAAATCATTATAAGACCCCCTTTAATTCGACTAAATAATAATGACAATTAACCCATAAGCTTCTTGAAGAAAAAATGAGTCCAAAAAAATTCAAAGTAGGGTAATTTGTTTCTCATATATTTTCTATATGGTTTGACCGACCTTATTCCAACTGTGAATCCACAACTAATATCACCTCCTAACAATATTTATAGCCTTCGCATAGTTTTTCAGGTCATACGAGCTAATATTGAATATCCAGTTTAGCCGCCAATTTTTTCTCAAAATATAGAAAGTCACTAAGAAACCTACATAATAAAATCTTAAATTAAAATTATATCTATATGAATCAAAATACATTAGAAGAAAATAGATAATGAAAGAAATTAAAGACTTATGTCTTGAAATACCACGGTATCTCATTTTTCCTCACAAGAGGTGGCGATCATGAACCTAATCATGTAAAACCTCCTAAGTTCCAATAATATTATATTCTATCTACCATCATCTGTAAATATTAATTTATTTCTATACCTACTTTTCATGAACCAACCCCTTCCACCCCTGATCTTGACACCAAAGATGGAATGTGGCATGACCCAAAGGGAATTCCCAATCCTTGTGCTATAGAAAAAAGTCCCATGGAATCAATATACACATGATTTTAATGATTTCTCTTAAATGAATAATATTTAACATGTAGTTTAATTTTATCAAGAATCATATATGGTGCATCCATATATTGTACATCCATGAAAACATGAAATCAACATACTCAAATAAGTTTGAATCAAATATGAATCAACTAAGGATAAGAGACTAACTACAATTTAATAAAAAAATTAAGATAGAAACTAAAATACAAGATAGAACGACATGAAAAAATGATCTATATTATATTAAAGTTACAAAAATACCAACTGAAACTCTCCTCATAACCTAAGGTCACCATCCTACCCAACCACCCCATGATTTTATAGAAAAAAGAAGTACAAAAATATGATCTTCTTTAGAACATAAGCCTAAACCTATTTGAATATACTCCATCAACAGGCACTGAGTGGTGTCAGTATAGTTTGAGATAAACATCTTAACTAAATTTCACCATAGGGTCAATGAGATTTATTTTTAAAGAATTCCTTGAACACTAGTTTGAATTTTTTTTAACAGTTTAATAAAATAATACCAATGAAAAATTCATTTCCCTTATGAAAAACAAAATAATTCTTAAATAAAATTTAACTTCTCTTTTAAAACAAACCTTTTAAAAGGTACATTTTTGAAACCTATTCCACACTTCTTTTAGAATATGCTAAAGAAGAAAACTGATACTTAAATAGACATAAATATCATAAGTATAAATGAGTAGCAGAAACAAAAAGGTTACTAAATAAACTAAAATCAAAATACACCTTAAAAAATAGAAAAATTTTAATTAAGAAATACTAAATAAAGTATAAAATTAAAAAAACATATTATAGATAATGTAAAATAGAATATAACATTATAGAGAAATAATGAGAAGAATAAAGAAAAATAATAATCTAGTATAAAAATAAAGGAGGTGAAATAAAGAACAAATAATCATTGAAAAATCCTAAATATATAGTGTGATAATCCTAGATGTACTTGGGTGGAACTATCTATCAGTATATCAATTCATTCAAAATTGATAAACAGTCAGTTTAATCCTAACTAGCCTCACTGGTGGCACTAAAATAGTTATAACTAGTCTATTACGAGTGGATAAAAGTCCATATCATTATAAAAATATTAGGAATCATCTCTTAATATCTCACTAAGACAGTTAGGATCCTGATGAGGTATGCTCAAGGTATTTAGGTAAAAATTTATATTACCTCAATCACATCACAAACACATATCCACAACTTGACTCATTTAACCACAAATGGAAATAACCTTTATATTTTACATTAAAAAATTATAAATAATATAATATACATTTTTCACATCAAATAAGAATAATATGGAACTTCCATTGAGGTTGAAGCACACTTGATGAATAACCATTTATATAAAGTTCTAAATAGGTGGTGGATTTTTAAAAAAGTAATATATTTTAATAACCCCAATTGAAAATTGTATCTAAATAAATATCATTTCAAAATCCCATTTTCATTTTTCAAGTAGGCCTTTAGATCATAATTTCGAAATCACACATTATAATAACTTTTGAAAACAATATTTAAAATTAAACGGTATTTGAAAACCTCTTTGAATCTAAGTGGAAACCCCACTTTAATTTTTTTTCTTTATATCATGAGGTCACTTGTTTTATAACATACCTTATATAGTAAAAATATATATAGAACACCATAAAACAACATACGGATGATCATAAACATAATCCTCAAATGAAATATATGAATTATTCAACTAATCCCATCATGAACCTTTAATCAATGATATTATAATGAAACAATGTCTCAGCCCCATAAAAATTCACACAAAACACAATAAAAATGTATAATAAATATAAAATATATGTAAAAATTAAAAATAATCATAAATAAAATTGAAAATAAGAATAAAAACTAATCCTATAACACCCATGAGATTTCCACATAAAAATCAGTAAATGTTAAAAAAATACAACTAAACACCCATTTCTTTTGAAAAAACCTATTAGGCCCTAAACTAAATACATTGAACACAAACTTTTAATGAAGAGGTTTTTTAAAAACCAATTAATAACATGTAATGTTATGAAATAATGAAAAATCATGGAAAAAACTACCAAGGTAAAGAGAATATAAGGTAAAACATTCAAATATGAAAGGGTGGCCCTAGATAGTTTTCCAATTCAATGAGAATTGTTTTAGTCTCATGATACAGAATTTACAAGATTAGGGAGTGAACCTAATCCATTATGGTAATTTTTACACCATGTGATGTTGTCTTGGAAGATATCCTTGACTTATGTTTATGTTATGTTTTATTTTTCTGACACATTTCCTACGATGCCATGATGTTATGATAACATGTTCTTTATGTTAAGTTTCCATGTGACTACTCATATTCCTTGTATTTTAGGATATCATATTATATATTCGACTCAAAATTTATGATTCCTTATCATGTTTATTTTCTAAATGTCCTTTTATTTCACCCCTTTTTTATTTATTCCCTAGGATATCCTATATATATTCAAAAGTTCAATTGTATTTCAGTTCTCACTAAAGAAAAGAAAAAAATAAGGTTTCCATGTTTTAGTTTCCTATGATTTATTATGATCATTATCTTCCAAATACACTAGGAATGATGGTATTTTGGTTTTTATTAATCGATATTTATGTTAAATATCTTGTAATAATATGTTTAAAAGGAATGGGTAGCTATAAGATATTTTTTAGTGATAAAGGAGAAGGTATCCTTGAGAAGGGGGATGTTCATTCTTAAAGTAGAACAAGGATGAGAGAAACTACACTAGAAAATAGTATGATTGAAGACATGTTCAAGGAGGAGTTATGGATGATCCTGGAAGAACTATCAGGATATAGTAAAAATATTGAACTGGGAGGTGGAAATTGGATTTTTGGGATTTGGATTCAACTAAAGGGATATAAGTATAAAGAACCCATCATAAGGTGGCTGTTGTGATCACTTGAAGACCAAAAATTTCAATATATTTTTTGTTATATATTTTTGGGTGATTTATCATCATGATTTTGTAGAGATATTTTTTTCATTATACTATAAGGATTCATTGCGGAGAAATCGAGACTTATACACCACCCAAACACATAAAGGATTCGTCTTCCAAGTAAAAAACCATACAAATCATTTTTTCTTAGGCCTTTTATATTCATCAAATTTTACTAATTTTGATAGATAACAAGATAATTGGATCAAATCATTAACCAAATACATATGTTGAATTCAGTTTTCATGTTCATAAAATGAAAAAGGATAACTTATTCATCCCCTACCCTTCATATTGATCTCACATTACTTGGAAACTACCAGTGGAATCAGATTAATGGATCCATCTAAAATATCTATCCATGATAAGATCATGAAGGATTTAAATGTTTTCAAATACCTAGGAGTACCTAATTTTTATGGAAATGATTCCATGGATTTAAGAATAGGATACTCCATATTTTTTATCATATGGTATTGAGTTTATTGTTAATGTAAACTAGGATTTACTCCAATTGGATGTGATAAACCCATTATTTATTATGAAAAGATAAATGTTCATATAGACAAGGAATCTATAAATTCAATCATTTAACCTATAATAGATACAAATAAACGAATATAAATAATATTTCTAATGTTATATTAAAAAATATATTGAACATGTAAGAAGAAAATGTAAAAATTTAGGAATCCAAACTAAAACTTTGGAGGATAAATTTTCCTAAAATTTGAATGGATGGTGATTTGAGTACTGATAACTATTTAAGTGTAAATGAAATTTTAACTCATGTTAGGTGTTTTGGGGGATTCTTTGGATGACTCAACTACTTTCAACATGATAATTATGAACTTCCAAGATATATTTATAATGATTATACCTATCTTAGAATAAATTAGTTACTTTTAACATTATTAATTACACAATACACTCTTTAATAATGAGATGATTAAATCCTTGGTATTTAAAAATAAATAATAGGAATAAATGAAATTAAAATTCATGAAAAAACTTTATCCAAAGGGGGAGAGATATGAATCATCCTAAAACTCTTATGAGGATATATAATGTGGGGAATAAAAAGCTTATGGGAATCATATGGTCATCTCTTTTATGTCCAAGATCATTAGAAGAGGGAGAAGAAATTAAAAATTTATACTTCCTCTTAAATTATTTCATTATAGATGTGTTTTCAATTTTGAAATTAATTATAAAAATAAGAATAAATTTTATGATTCTAAAATTTATGATGAAGGGTATCCAAACTTATTTTTTCTCCTAAGAAATCACTTCATGCACCTCATTTCTTTAAATTTTTTTGGACAATTTCTATGTTTTTCCCTCATAATGTAATGGGTGTATCCTCCCTTTACAATATCCCATGGGTAACTCACTCCCTTGTCTCCTCATATTTTAGATGAATCTCAATCCCATTAGAGGTGCCTCTCCCTCATCCAACCAGCTCAGAGATGTTGGAAAACCCCTCTATAAAATATTTTCTTCTTCATCCCCCATCCTACCAATCAAAAACACTTCCAAGGATTCCATAGTTTCCACCAAAGGAAATCTAATCAACCTCAATTAATGGATATTTAGTGCTCAATATTACAATAATCTCTTTTAAAGAATTGGTGGATATCCAGAGATATAATCTGGTGGCTATATTCTTCTTAGAAAATCATTTTTCACCACTGTTCAAAACCTTCATCAAATACTAGGGGATATCCTACTTGGTGAGGGATTCATGATAAACTTGAAGGACTTTTGTGTGTTTCTTTCCTCCAGAGATAACTTCTCGAAGGCTTATTTTCTTATCCCATATAGATTTTGAAAATGATGTTTCAACCCATTTATATGTAAGGACTATGTTTTTTCACTTAGGTATGGATACTCTTAAATTTTATCTAATTCTTTATTTTGGACCTAATAAAAATGTCTAATGAGTTATCTAAGGTTTTAGAGGTGTTCATGGATTATTTGAATCTTGGAAACCTGACTAGTGGGGAATAAAAACTAGGCCTCATGGTTAGTAGAAATCATATGACCCACCCTACATGGTCTCTCCTAACTTTGTGGGGCTGGATCGTATGGTGAAGCATGACACATAGTTTTCTCAAACCGTGCACCAGGGGCCACCCTCCCATGATTTTTTATAGTTTTTAGCATATGTGATTTACATGGTTGTAACATGGTGTCCCTAACAATGTGACCTAACCATTATGATTCCCCTATAACACAAAAAAGGGAACACAGTTGGTATATGGTTTTTCCAATTATGCAGTCAAATAGCATGACCCCATTTTTTTGGGTGAAATAATGAAATGTACCTTAATGAAATTTTTAATTCTTCCTTATTCCTCCTTGGATCATTCCAACTGATATCCCTACCCATTTTTCTCCCATTATAATATCCTCTACATAAACCTATTATTATTTATAACTTCCCAATCTAGTGTTTGATTCAAGTGCCATCAGTCTTGTTAGATAACCATTGGTAAGATCTCAATTCCTTTTTAGTCGTTGTTTCATCTTGTGGTGCGTGAGTGTGAGAGAACAAAATTCACCAACATATAAAAACTAATTTCCCATTGTTATAGATATTTTTACATTGGGTTCACCATTTTTGTTTCATCCCGAGTCACATCGTACCCTTTTTGGTGGGGGCAAGATTTTCCCACCGAGACTGGGCAGTATATCATTTTTATGTTGTGAAGGAGGTGCCTCATTTGTATGATCTCAGTGGGAGATTGTATTGGGTTAGGTGTTTTTGGTAATTTGAACATGTTGGGTATAAATTCCTCAGATTGTATCTAATGGGTTTATTCATGGATCCAGAAACACCCAAAAACCCTTTTATCTTTGATTTATGGACTTGGTTTTAAAAGGAAGTTGCTCATTGGATTATTTGGCCAATGACACTTAAGGATTCCATTGGTTTAGAGGATGGGAAGTCGGGCTCATCACACCCTTGGTGGGGGGGGGGTATTTCATATGTTCCAAGACTCTATTATAAATTTGAGAAATATTTATATGTTTGTGAATCCTTGGTTCTTTCCCAAGAATGTGTATGCGGGTTACCCCGAGGTTGAAAGATTAAACATTTATATGAATGGGCCAGGAATTACTAAGACAACTCTAGTTTAATACGTATGATGAGGTGATTTAGAGTTTATCATCATCCAGGAGAGAAAGAAGTTGTTTCGTTGTTATAGTCAAACCCATAAAATGGACTTCCCACGTATCCTCATGAGAGAAATCAGAACCCACGTAGTTCAGTTCTACTTAAATGGACACATCGCCTTTTAAGGTCATACGAAAAGGACCTATCCATGTAGTTTAAAATCATGTCGTAAGGACACCTAGGTGAAAGATTCTATTGAGAAAAAATCCCTCAAGGTAACATTGCAGCATTTTTGGGTTGATTTTGTTTGTTGACAAAGCAAGTTTTCTTGGTGAATTGTCAAGTTCCAAAGATGTTGTTGACAATCAATGTTGACAAAGAACCATGAAAATAGAATGGATGATCTGGATGTGGTACAAAAAGAACAGATACAAGGTGGCGCCGTTTTCCAGTGTTTTCCAAATTTTTGGGGTCCAAAATTTTGAGTTTAGTGAGCATCACGAAAAGTGGATATCCTTGAAGATATCATCAAAATATTAAAAAGTCATGGATTTTGCGAAGATATACTTCATGGTTTGGATTTCATGAAGACCAGAAAAATGTTGACAGTGATACTTCATGATTACGTCAAGCTTTTCGAACGGCACAGTTGAAGAGCATTGCGGCGGCGAAGGGCATTGCGAGTAGAGCTTCACGTCGGAGGTGCAAAGTAATTGATGGAACACTCCGTGATTACGAAGAGCTCCATGATCGGAAAATTTCCATGGTGCTTCGTGATTTTGAGAGAATTTTGGTGGGAACTTTGGAGCTTTGAGATTTGAGATGACGTGGAGTTGACTTCACGCAGAAGGTTCAATGGTCGGTGGAATTGCCTATAAATAGACCTCGACCCCCTCAGGAGAAGTAGAGAGAGTTTTCAGAGAAAATATTTTTACACTCGGCTCGTGAAGGTGGTTCACGAAGGCAGTGTGCTTCACAAAAGGAAAGAGCTTTGCGACAACTATTCTAGCTTCGTGAAAGTTGGGCGCTCCGCGTTGGCTCAATGAGATTCATGAAGAGGTAGGAGCTACATGAATATGCTTGTGCTCCGCAAAAAGACAGGAGCTTCACAAAGGATTGTTTGAGCTTCGTGAAATTGGGAGCCTCACGAAGTAGGGTGCTTTGGGAAGGTATTTCCAAAGTAATTTACTTGTGTTCAGAAGCAAAGGGGTATTCATCTGTGGATGAATGTTGGACTTAAAAAGAGAATCTATAAACAGTTTAGGATGCATGTATTCATGCAAATGAAGAGACCTATAGGTCTATAAACATTTAGTGAATCCCTTCCAAGTGCAGTGGGCCAAGAAAGAGGAAGAAAGTTATCCTTTATACTGGCAGTGAGATAGAGAGAGATAAATATGGAGTGACCCTTGGGAAATCAGTGAGATGACCCTAAACATTGTAAAGGCAGTGAGCCTGAGCATAGAAGTGATCTAGCCCAAACATTATTGGCAGTGAGATTTAGTGGATTTGGTACAACAGCACATCGTCGTTGTATGCACCTTAGACGTAGCCGAGTGAGGGTGAACCAAGTAAAAATCTATGTGTCTGCCTGGTTGCTTCCCTACATTGCATCTAAATCATAACCATTAGATAAAGATAAAAAGAAGTGATCAACATAAACACATAAGAGCAAACAAAGTGACCCTTATAATATAGAGGTCAAGATCCAGTGGGGCAAGAAGAATTTTGAAATAGAATATCCACACCTTGATTTACCCCCCTCTCAGGGTATCTAGGCCCCTTTTGGTCCTAAAAATTGTTATCATAGGGATAAGTTTCTTTTATCAGACTTCTTTTCCCTAACTTGGGTTAGTCGATTTTTGTGGTTAGTGTGGTTAAAGATTCAATCTGTTCATATATTGGTGCGCCATGACAAAGGGTAGAACATCAAAGAAGAAGCAGAAGTTGGGTGGTATCCCTCAGTGTGGAAGTGTCTATGTAAATAGTCTGATTCAGTTAAAGGAATATAGTAGTGAACCAAATGTTTATTTGGATAAATTTTATAGTGAAAATTCATACTCATTCAATTATGCTGAAGTAATGAGTGAAGAACCAGACATTCCAAGTGATATTGGAACTACTAATGATGAAGAAACTCTCAGAAGTCAAAAAGTGGAATTTGTCCACAAAGAGAAGGAATTGGATCCGAAATTTACTAATGAAATTAAATCTAAAGATATTCAGATGCAAGAATTGAAAACTGAGATCAACAAGCTAATAGGTTTGAATAAAAGGCTTATTGATGTAGCTACTGATATGAGGGAGAAGAATGATTCTCAAGATGAAGAACTGCGAAGGAGATCTGCAAAGGTTGAAAAATCAAAAGCTTTTGTCAAGGGAAAGAATCTGAACTCAAATGAGATTCAACATTTTAAATCCATAAATGTAGATCTTTCTACACATCTATCTGAAATAATTCAGAAAAATCAATGGCTAAAACAAGAGAATGCATGTTGTTTTGATTCTGTTGCTCAGAAGAAATTACAAGTAAAAGAGCATAATGACATGGTGGATAAGCTGAAAAATGAATTGGAAGATGAGATGAGTAGATGAAATCTTCTCAAGAGAGAACTTGATGCTAAACTAGAATCAAGATATAAAAAGATTCAGCAATAGTAGGAAGAAATAGAATTAGTCACGAAAGAAATGGAGAAATCTAAATCCAAAGACAATCCCAAGTTTAAGGATGCACTGCACTTACTATTTGATTGTCCTTCAAAAAGTGATGAAAAAATGAAGAACAAATATTATATTTCTAAAGAGAAACAGCAAAATATTTTCTCATCTCAAACACCATATAGTTTGGGAAAAACTGGCATTGGATTTGATGAACTCCCTCTTAGGCATGATAGAAAGAGATCCGTGAATAGTTCTAAAAGTGGAGAAAATCCTGTAGGTGATGGAGACAGGCCTAAGAGGATAGTTACAAGATGTTGTAATATCATGTTCTATTTCTATGGGATTTATGGAAATACATCGAGGTTCTGTTTAGAGGCTCTGGAATACATTTCAGGCTGTGAAAATAGAAACTGTAATAAATATGAAAATAAGAAGATGTGTCAGGAGAAATTCGAAAGAAGAGTCTCTCAGAGGAAAGAATTCATTAGATGCTATTACTATGGAAGAATGGGACACACCATGAGTATGTGTTAGAAATATCAGGAGCTCAATGTTAGAGGAAGAACTCAAGCTATATCACCATCTCGATAGAGATATGATGAAATGTGGTATTCCTTTGATGGAAAATGTTTTATATGTTCTGATTATTTGAATTTGGGAAGGCATTGAAGCAAGAAGAAAGCAATAAAGGAAAAGGAACTCAAAATGAGATTCTCAACTCCAGTGGTGCATGATAAGAAATTATGCATTGAAAGACAATGTGAAAGACTTTAGTGGAGAGAATGTGAACAAACCTGGAAGATTAAGGGGACATATACTTTAGCTGTGAGTAAGAAGAATTCACATTCAGTGGAGGAATCACCACCAGTGAAAAACAGTGTGGTGACTCAGATATCTAATAAAAGAAAGATAAAAAAATAATGTATTGAAAAATTCACATGTCGTGTGCCACATGGAGAAGTGGAGGAAAGAGGAAGATCCCTGCAATGAAGGAAGAAGAAAAAGAAGATGATAAGTAGAGAGATTCTTACCTAGATAAGGAATCAAGGGAAATGGCATATTGGTGGAACACCAAAGAAGGAAATGTCTACCAGTGAGTTTAAACCCCAAATGGTGGGAATGGCCAGGCCTACAGAATGTACATTTCAGAAAAAGGCCCAACATGTGGGTAATGAATGCTTAGTCATATGGCCAGAGTAGTTGAAGTTGGCTAGGCATATAGAAGAAGCAAAGAAGGAGTGTGATTATCTAAAAGAAATAATCAAAGAGTTGACCCACCAGGATCAACCACAATCCTCATCTTGAGGATTCTGGAAGCTCCCCTCTCCTTATGTATATAAATGCTGTTAACTAATGATTCAGATGTTTTAGGTTTTAAAAAGATACGATCCAAGGGGAATTGGTATCTAAAGATTCAAAGTGGAGAAGTGATATGCTTCAGAGTTCTAATTGACTCAAATCAGGTACCAGAGTTGATGAAGAAAGGGAGTAATATAGTGCAATAGGAAGTGATTATGTTATTAACTTTATCTCTTGTTTCCTACACCATATTCCAACTCAATCGACTTAGAGATTTTGTTGATGGTTCAATGTCGAGTGCCAGATGAGAATAAATGATGTAGGAAAATGAGAATTTTTATGGGTCTAAACAGGGGGTATAACCATAGGAAGTTTTGCATAACATAGGGGGAGCATTCAATAACAAAATCAGATGCAAGATCCATCAATGAGATAATTGGATGAATCAGCTTAGGTGTTGTCTATTGAGGGAAGAAATATTGAAGGAAAAGCATAAATAATCATGCTTATATCTTTCGTTCTAACATTATGGTATCATATGACTCCTTTTAGGATACCAAGAATCTACGAGAGAATGTCAACCCTGTTTCAACAAGAAGCTCAGAAAAGTAGTTCAAAGAAATGATGCCACTAAACAATGACATAGTGATAAGTTTTCTATTGAAAGTGAGGAAGTGGTAAGAGACCCAGGGGGAGTAGAAGTGGAAATTGATAATTCAGAAGTAGACACTGATAATGACCATGAGGAAGGAAAATCCTTATGAGTATGAAATTCTAAGGGATGAGCTGAAATTGACCTGAAAGACATCATTGGTAATCAGACAGTTCCAATGAAGACACAGAGGATGATTACTCTATAGCATGAATTGTACTTACCATAGGTAGAGCCTAATTGTTTTAGTGAAGCAGTTGAACATGAGAACAAGGTTTTTCAACTGAAGAAGATGTTATATGGGTTGAAGCATTCACAAAGAGCATGGTACTCAAGGATTGATCATTATTTCATAAACAATAGTAATCAAAGTATGATGGTCCTGGTGTATGTCAACGATATAATATTTGGCAGATCAAATGAAGTTCAATGCAAAAATCTCTCTGAATTCATGAAAAGTGAGTTCAAAATGTCAATGATTAGAGAGATAACATTTTTCCTTGGTCTACAGGTGACACAAGGAAGGAATGGAACATTCATTTCTCAATCCAAATATGCCAAAGTGGTTTTGAGAAGATTTGGAATGGAAAATTACAAGGAGACAAAGACTCTGGTTGCTACCCGGATGAAATTATTGAAAGATAATAATGGAAAGGTAGTAAATATCACAGAATACAGGCAGATTATTGGGATTTTACTGTACCTGATAGGAACAAGACCTGGTATTGTTTTCACCCATGCTAAGCAGCGCGATATCAAATTAATCCAAAGGAAAGCCACATTCTTGTAGTGAAATGAATACTTCAGTATAACAATGGAACTATGGAAATCAGATTGATGTGTAATGGAAAATATCAGACAGAGTCATTGGGATATACTGATGCAGATTGGGCCGGTTCAGGGGATGACATGAAATCAACGTCATGAGGTGCATTTTATCTTGCTAGACTATGTATTTCTTGTCTTTTCAAGAAGAAAGATTGCATTTCATTGATCACCATAAAATCTGAGTATATTGCTACCAGTCAAGCTTGCACACGATTATTATGGATGAAGCAACAACTTGATGATATGGGAGTTGAAGTCAAGTCTCTGATCAGAATCTAGTGTGACAACTCAAGTTCTATAAATCTTAGCAAAAATCCCATCCATCACTCAAGGAAAAAAGCACATTGAGATAATGTATCATTTTATCAAGGAGAAGGTTGATCAGGGAATCGTGAAGTTGGTGTATGTGCCTACAGAACTATAGGTTGCAGACATTCTGACAAAGGCCTTACCCAAGGAAGCATTTAAAAGGCATTGACTGGCTCTAGGAGTTCAGTCGACTCCCTGCACTTAAAAGAGTGTGGATGTGGAATCCCCTCTCCTCAAGGTATGGTGTGTTTTTCTCTACTATGGTAATATGTATTCTTTACAATGCCTCCGACCATAGAGGAGTGCCCCTTTGGGTTCGTTGAAAAAGGGGGAGAAATAGTGACTCCTCAAGGGGGAGAAACTGTGGCTAATAAAGAGAGAAAATGTCTTTGTCAAAGACGCAGGGAGAAGCTGACAGGTGCAACAGTGAGATAGGGGTAGAGCAATGAGAAAGGGGGAGAGTTTTTAAATGTGACGATTCTAGAAGTGATCGATCAAAGATTAGATATCACGATAGCTAAGGATCGTGATGAAAGTAAAAGAGTGATGTTGGAATAGTGTGATAAGGGTTCCAACAATCAACAATTGGTATCAGATTGATAATTGGTATCCGATTAGTATCACCAATTGGTATCAGTTTAGAAATTGGTATCTGTTGAGTGTCAAGATTTGGTGGTAGAAATGAAGTGATTCATTGATGATCCTTTCAATTACTCTTGTTTCTCACGATGAGTATTGGTCATGTGGGTTTAGAGTATGTGGTGAGGGAATATATGGTCGCTATCTGAATCGTAAGAGGTGAAGGATAGGTGATGATGGAAGGAGACTCAGTGAGGTATCAACGTGCAGAAAATCATTCTGAGAAGAGTTGTCAACAAACCCAAAGGGGGAGATTGTTGGGAAAAAATCCCTCAAGGTAACATTGCATCATTTTTGGGTTGACAGTTTTTATTGACAAAGTAGGTTTCCATGGTGAATTTTTGAGTTCTAGAGATTTTTTTGACAATCAATGTTGACAAAGAACCATGATAAAGGAATGGATGATTTGGAGGTGGTATAAAAAGAATAGATACAAGGTGGCGCCATTTTTTAGTGTTTTCCCAATTTTTGGGGTCCAAAATTTGGAGTTTGGTGAGAATCATGAAAAGTGGATATCCTTGAATATCTCATCAAAATATGGAAAATGCACGAGTTTCATGAAGTTAGGCTTCATGGTTTGGATTTCGCAAAGACCATAAGAATGTTGACGGTGATGCTTCATGATTATGTTAAGATTCTCGAATGGAAGTGTTGAAGAGAATTGCAGATATGAAGGGCATTGCGAGTGGAGATTCACGGTGGTGGCGTGAAGTAATTTATGTAAGGCTCTGCGATTACGATGAGCTCCGCGATCGAAAAATTTCCATGGTGCTTTGAGATTTTGAGAGAATTTCGGAAGGAACTTCAGAGCTTCGCAATTTGAGATGACATGGCGTTGAATTCACGCGAAAGGTTTGAGGGTCAGTGGAATCTTCTATAAATAGACCTCGACCCCCTCAGGATAAGTATAGAGAGTTTTCAGAGAAAATATTTTTACTCTCGGCTCGCAAAGGTGGTTCACGAAGGCAGTGTACTTCACGAAAAGAAGAAGCTTCGCGACGGCTATTCTAGCTCCATGAAAGTTGCGTGCTCCGCATTAGCTCAGTGATCTTTGCAAAGAGGTAGGAGCTTCGTGAAGAGGCAGGAGCTTCGTGAAGAGGCGTGAACTTTGCGAAAAGGCATGAGCTTTGCGAATGCTTGTTTGAGCTACGTGAAATTGGGAGCCTTGCAAAGTTGGGTGCTTTGCGAAGGTATTTCCAAAGGAATTGAGTAGTGTTCAGAGACAAAGGGGTATGCATCTATGGATGAAATTTGGACTTCAACAGAGCATCTATCAATAGTTGAGGATGTATGTATTCATGAAAATGAAGAGACCTACAGGTCTATAAACTGTGAGTGAATCCCTTCCAAGTGCAATGGGCCAAGGAAGAGGAAGAAGGTTATCCTTTCTACTGGCAGTGAGCCAGAGAGAGAGAAATAGGGAGTGACCCTTGGGAAAGCAGTGAGCTGACCCTAAACATTGTAAAGACAGTGAGACTAGGCATTAGAAGTGATCTAGCCCGGACATTATTGGCAGTGAGCTTTAGTATATTTGGTACAACAACACATTGATGTTGTAAGCTCCTTGGACATAGCCCATTGAGGGTGGACCAAGTAAAAATATTTGTGTCTCCTTGGTTGCTTCACTGCATTGTATCTAAAGAATAACCATCAGATAAAGATAAAAATAAGTGATCAACATAAACACATAAGAGCAAACAAAGTGACCCTTATAATATAGAGGTCAAGATCCAGTGGGGAAAGAAGAATTTTGAAATAGAATATCCATACCCTAATTCACCCCCCCTATCAGGGTATCTAGGCCCCTTTTAGTCCTAAAAGATTCCTAGTAATGATTTCATGTAGGACTTACACTAAAGTGTCCCAAGATTCTCAAAAGGAGTGTGGTCTCTTGGGTGGGTATGACCCACTGGGGATATGGCCCGGTGAACACTGAGGGAATTTGGGTTTTGGGTCTGTACCTTAGAGAGGCTTCTTATGTACCCCAGTTAGTTGGGAATCAAAGAACTCATAGTTTGTTTTAAGTTGGGGCATATACCATAAAGGAGGACCTGTTTGTGGGGGGCATGATTGGGGATTAACCTTTAAAAATGATCTCCTTTGAGCTCAGGCCTTTAGATAGACATCCTACATATCCTGTTTGGTGAGGGAATAAAATTTATCATAGTTCATTTATGTTGGGTCTTATACAGTAAATGAGGCCCTATTTTTTGGGGGCATGATTAGGGATTAACCTTTGAAAAGGATCTCCTTTGAGCTCGATCCTTTAGATAGGTGTTCTACGTATCCTGTTTGGGGTAGGAATTAGAGTTCTCACAGTTCATTTAAGTGGTGTGGATGCTATGATCATCATCAAACTCTAAGCCCCTGTGATTCATGCTCAGTGTGAGAAACAAGAGGAGGTGGTAGATATGGGAAATCACACACTTTTCCCTTTCCACTTATGGAAAAGGATAAGGATGACGGAGGAAGAGTCCATGGCTACAAGCCCAAAGGGGGAGAGGGAGAGTCTTTGAATATTCCAATTCACACCCGTGTTGATATCCAGGATAACCATGTTTGGTTATATATCCATGTGTGTCTCAGGATGAGGTAAAGAAGAACAAGAGTGAAACCTCCCATGGAAAGGATAAAGACTTACCTAATCAGGAGTAAATTATTGAATATCATATGGGGTTATACTATAGTTTAAATTAATATAGCTTGGACGATGATTAACTAGAGGATAATCATGCAGAGATGTTCCGACATACCTTGAACATGAGAGGGAAGGAACATATAAGCCATGATTATGTAGGATATCAGATTAGGAGAAATTATATGAGGCATGGAATCCATTATGGCGTACAGAGGTACAAAAGGCCTCTCTTGAGGATGAATTTTTCTCTGATTGACAGGTCTTTTTTGTGGGAAATGTTTGCAGATCCACTAGGGCATTGTGCGCATAGTCAAATAGAGGTGTCCTCAAGACACCTACCTTCCATTTCCAATGGCTGGGGATGTTTATGAAGATCCAAAATCACCTGTTATACTATATTTTAAAGTCATATATCTTAGAAAATGGAATCAAAGTTTAATTTAGTGTTGTAGAGACTAATACCATACAATTTAATATCATGTGGTTAGAATGATAACTCATAGTTTAAGGACATAGAGTTTGGACCGTTTATTAAAGAAACCATGATTAACTGGAGGATAATTAGTTCAGGATGTGCTGAAATTCCTTGAATATTATAGGGAAGGAATGTGTAAACCATGATTCCAGAGGATCTCAAATCAGAAGAAATGGTATGAGGCATGTAATTTATTGGGTGTATAAAAGTAGGAAAAGCCTCTCCTAAGGACAAATATGTCTCTGGTTGACAAGGATTTTTTTATAGGAAACATATACTGAGCCACTGGGGCATTATGCACATAGTCAAGAAGAGTTTTACTTAGGACACTGAACATCCATTTTCGATGGCCGTGGAAGTTCTTGAAGATCTGAGATCACCTGGGACACAAAGTTTGATGAATGGAAAGGATGTGTCCAGGCATGTAAGAAATAATTATACCATGATTTTACATGGGGTTATGGATAAAACTAACATAGGAGGTAGGTGATGAGGATTTAGGAGTCTCATGTGGAGTATCTAGACTCATGGTATTGAAGGAATGGATGTCGGGGAAGCATTAGGGAACAACATAAAATGTTGTTGACCTGACCTGAAAAGTTTGAAGTGTGACTATAAAATTTTCATGGGGGTGAATGACAGTAGCGAAGGGACCAGCCCGAAGGGCTAGGACCACATCCTTGAACTGATCTCAAGAAGGTGTGCGAGGGTGAATCCCCCACATTATGGATAGGTGGGCATGAACTGTTTTTTCACATAAGGCTGGCTGTGTAGGAGTTGGCCACGTACTGTTCTCGCATAGGAGCATCCTCATAGGATCTGGCTGAAAACTGTGTTGTACGCATAATAACATCCACATACTATTTCCTACAAAGGGTCATTCATGAACTTTTTCCCATAAAGGGATGGCCACGTAGGATGGTCCATGGACTATCTTCCACGTAGGGGTATTCCGAAAACCATTTTCCGCATAAGGTGTCTTCTGCAAACTGTAGTCCACATAGGGGTCTACCATGAATGTTTTTTATTCATTCATAGGGTCATAAAATGATGCCTCATTTACTTGACTGACACTAACTACTATAGAGGTTCTTCTATATATGTTCTGTGGTATAGTGTTTTGTGAACTTGTACCACATATGGTTCGTAGGATGGAGTTCCGAGAACTGCTTCAGGTGCGAGAGAGATTTCTCCTACACTCTTTTTATCTTTCTCCATGATTTTTCCCTTTTCTCTACTTGAGAGAGAGCCCTTTTCCAATGTCCTTCAGAGTTTATTTATAGAGTAACTAAGGTTCTGGATTGATGGTCCACATATCACCTTTTACAAAATCCCATGGTGCACATAGTCATTAGGGGGCTTCATTTGTGGGGGCTAGAGATGCCATCTCATCCTGTGAACTAAAGTTCATAGGGGATCTGGTATGTAGGGTACATCATACATGGGGGGGGGGGAATTTTCCACCTCCATTTCTCCAATGATGTAGTTCTTAGGATCCAATTCCATCATCTTCGTTCCGTGAATGATTTGGTTTGCAGATGTCTTTGCACAGCCGCAAACTTCCATGCAGAGCGGTAGTATGCAAACTACTTTTAAGGTTTATAGTGCCTCTAGTTCCCTTTAATGAATTGGGTTTCTTCTACATTTTTCTTTGAATATTATTCGGCATTTTATTTCTATCCTTTTCAAAGTTTGATGAAATTTTCTTCCTATTGAATGTGGAATTCTCAGGACACTACAAATTCCCCCCATTAGAATGAGCTCTGATTGGGATGAAGAGGAGGCTATTCCGAAATAGAAGTGGTCCTGATTTGAATGATCAGATAATGATCTCATTTTTTCCAGATCCAAGGGACTCAAAAAGTGTATTTTTACTATTTCTAGGGTTTCATGAAAAACCCTATAAACTTTTTGTATTTTCTGTTATTACCCTAATTTTTTCCTAAGCCCGTTATGGTGTTGACTTAGCAAGTATAACATGAATTTTTATTAGGCTTCCCTTTGCAGGTTTTTGACCTAACAAGATTTATGTATATTTATTTTTGGTTTCTCAAAATTTTTTCCTAAACTATACTTGATATAAGTTTAGTGATCTAACACTCTACTTTTGTTAAAGATTCCCTTTGAGGGTTTTCATCCTAACTTGTGTTGTATCTATCATGGGTATTTTAAAGTCTATTAAAGCAGACTATCATTAATAGTTCTTTAGGTCAAACATCTTTGACCAAGACTGATGTTTTAGGTCGAACAGTTTGGATCCCTGATTTTTAGGGTGATGGACCCAATTTAGGGCTCGTTAAACAATAATGTCCCCACAGCATTCAAACATGTATTATGGATTTTTCTTAACCTTGAATTATGTTGTTCTTAGACATGTAACATGATATGGGGAATGAAATCCATGGGGTGTATGTAAGTGGGAAAGGCCTCTCCTGAGGATGAATTTACCCTTGGTTGACATGCCATTATTATGGGAAACATATGCAGATCCATTGGGGCATTGTGCGCAAAGTCAAACAAAGGTGTACTCATGAAATTGGCCATCCATTTCTGATGGATATGGAATTTATATATAATTTTGGATTTGTTTTTATATTGAGGGCTATTGTGGGTGGCCTATTAAGAGAATGATTCCTGAATGTAATAGGGACATCTGTATTTTCCTTGGATGAGAAAACAATCCCATATGAATTCAACTTGTGTAATGGAAGGTTAGTTCATGGTTTTGTTTAACAATATAAAACTATGAAATTTGGGATTTTTTTATGAAATATTTTACTCTGATTGGATGAGGATAAATAATTCATCTATTCCATATTAGTTTGACCATAAATGTCCTTTACATTCAGCCATTGAAAAATGGAAATATAGAAACCATAATCCAGAGGGTTTTTGAATCTAGGGATTGAGGTGGGACATAAATTACATAAGAGTGTAAAGAGGTAGAAAAACCCTCTCATTAGGATTAATTTTCCTTTGGTTGACATGCCATTTGTGTGGAAAACATATGCAGATCTGCCAGGGAATTGTATTCAGAGTCAAACAAAGGTGTCTGGAGGACACTGGTCATCCATTTACGATGGCTAGGGATAGTTATAGGGGTTTGGATCTTTCTAAACATATATTATGGTGTGTGGATAGCGGAACCAGAACATAAAGGGAGGAATTTCATGTTGAACTTTACCTGGAATATCAAGAACAAGTGTATTCATTTTTATCCTATCCATATGAGTTATTTTCTTACACAGGTCTAACCCTTGCACATACAGGGATGTGACACTTTTGTTTGATGGCTGGATATAAGATATGAAACTCCGATGTCACTACGTATCCTGTGATGATATGAATCAAGACATACATAGTTCTTTTAAGGATAATCCCCTTTTGAGATCTGATTAATGCAATTGGTTGAGGAATTTTTGTTTTGGATATGAATTCACCAATGAGACCGGGTGTATGTTTAACTTTCCCATGCATATTCATTTCATGCGTAGGAACATGAGGGGAAATACCCTTTTATATGAACTTTCATAAGGGTAAATACTAGGTATTGATTGTCATTAAGTTTAAATGTCATGTGATTAGAACATTAGTATATAATCCTCAAGTATCTAGAGTATAATCAGGCTAGGATGTTCTGATGTGTCCAGGACATGAGTAGGAACGAAAGTGTAAACCATTTTTTTGAGAGATTTTGGATTAGGAGAAATGAAATGGAACTTGTATTCTATTCGGATTAAAATATAGGAAAAGCCTCTCCTGGGGAAGAATTTTCCTTTGGTTGATAGGCTGTTTTTTGGGAAACATATGCAGAGCTACCGGGGCATTGTGTGCATAGTCAAACAAAGGTGTCCACATGACACTATCCTTCCATTCCTAAAGGCCATGAAGGATTATGACGATCCAAGATCAGTCAAAGCATATAGTTTGAAGAATGGAGATAATTGGTTTGGAAATATCAGAAATACTCAGGTTGTGATTATATGTGGAATTGGGAGTCTCTCTATATAGATTTGACCCATATATGGGGTGGTAAATTTTGACTTCCTTATTAGACCGAGGCCCAATTTTGAAGATCTAGGTGTCCCAAGATCATAATCCCTACATAATTTTGTTACTTACATAGGGATTGGGGGAATTTTTATCTATGTTTGGGGTACCTTGAAGTTTAATGTCATATGGTTAAGATTTTAGGTTTCCCAACATGGAGGGGAAACACTAATATGCATTTTAAAGTTATGCCAATAAGATCAGTCATTGTAGATTGATTCACCCTATCTCTATAGGGAATCAACTGCCAAAATTTCTAATCTCACACGAGCTATGCTCGGTATGAGAAACAAGGGGTAGAAAGGGTTTCACTCAACCACCTAGTGATGGTAAGATCAGATAAGGGATCATTTTTGGGCCATATAGTTTACTGTCATACAGTGAGGATGCTGATATCATATTTTGAAATTATACTACATGGATGAACGGTCAAAGGAATCATACAAAAGAATGGGCTAATCAGGCTAGGATATCCTTGGTATTCCCCATACTTGAGAGGGGGAAGAAAACATAAACCATGATTCTGAGATCCCTCAAATTAAGAGGGATTATGTGAGGATTAAGAATCAATGGGCATATAGAAGTAGGAAACGCATATCTCGAGGATGAATTTTCCTTTGGTTGATAGACCATTTTTGTATTCCATATATGCAAAGCATCCGTGGAATTGTTTTAATAGTAAAAAAAAGGTTTCTGTAGGACACTAGACATCTATTTCTAATAGTTGTGGGTGATTATGGTGATATGATATTTCTTGGGGCATGGAGTTTGATAGATGAAAATGGGATGTCTGTGTATGTGAGAAATATCTAGACTATGATTAGTGATGAGGTATGAGATCCTCTACATAGATATTATTCATATGTAATGGGAAACACGGTCTTTGGACAATTTATGTATGTAAGAGTCTAGATTTGAAATCCCATTAATCTATTTTGATTTCACATGAAATAGATTGGGGAAATTTTTTTAATTTTATTCTGCATAGTTGGAATTGGAATTTTTGGCCCAAGTATCACTATGTATTGCATTAATGGATAGGAATCAAGCCACATATAGTTCAGGTATCCCATGTAGTTTAATGTAATATAGAAAGGATGTGAGTGAACCTAATGTGAAGAGGATGAGGTTAGTGAAGTGTCGGGATTAAACCTCATGGAGGTTTCCTATATATCCCAATTAGTTAGGAATCAATGTTCATGTAGTTATGACAACATTTTCCATGTACTAGTAGGACCCGTGTAGAGGGAGGGGATTTTTTTTGAATGCTGGCTGGACTAAAATAAAGGATCCCAGCGTCACTACGTATCATGTGTGGGAAAGAATCAAGACACACATAGTTCTTGACGACTCCCCATGCTAGTCTGACCTATGCACAGAGGGGGGGGGGGATTTTATACAATTCTTTCAAGATGATGGGATTATCATATTCCTCTATTCTTTGTCCACATAGGGAAATCATTAACACTATTCCTAAGCTCATGTGAGTTATACTCAGTGTGAGAAACAAAGAGCGATGAGAAGTTCCCTTGTAGTATAGGGGAAATAGAGGATATAATAGAGGCATTTCATGTAATGTGATGGATGGACCATGATCTAGGGTTGTGGCATCTCCACTTACCCCATTTATGAATGGGAATTAATCCATACATAGTTTTGGAAATCATGTTCCCTGTACCGGTCTTACCTACGCACAAGGAAGGAGGTCATTCATTTTTTTGTTGTGGCTAGACCAGGATGTGGGATCTAGGTGTCACTATGTATCCCATTGATGAATTAGAATCAATCCACACATAGTTATAAGATACAATCCCTATGACAATATGACTCATACATAGAAATGGGGGTTATTATTTTTACCTTTCCCTCGCATAGATCTGATTCATGCGCAACTAGTCATTTTACCAGACATAATGATCATTATGTAGTTTAATGTCATGTAGTTATGACGAAGATGCTAAGAAGTGTAATGACGTACAATATAGACACAAATGTTTTAATGCAGTTTAACGTATTTCATCTTACATGAATATTATATGATTACACATAGTACTTATTTAGGACCCTCGCATTGGTGGGAGCTATGGTGAGCTGAAATCCATTGAGACTAAAGAATATACTCAATTGGAGTAGACCTTGTGTATAATATACGATCCTTCCCATTTTGGATCCAATTTCAGAGATTTATTTTTGAGTATCATTGAAGTTATGAGGGACAGAACCATATCTCCTTTGAATAAAGACCAAAGATGAACCTTTTTATTAAAGGCTCATGGGATACAGTTCTGGTAGACTTCCAAATAGTGTAGAGTGTGCACTATTTTATCGTCCAATCGCTCCATCACATCAAAACGTTTCTAGGAATTTTCATATGTGGATAATTGATCATAGATGGCCAGGAAGAGCGATGGTAATTAAACCTCAATTGGTAGAACTACCTCTGTATCATATACTAATGATTATAGGGTTTCTTGGGTGGCAGTGCAGGTCATGTTCTGGTAATCCCATAGTGCATGTAAGAGCTTAACTATCCATGCTTTCTTTTCCTTGTCTACCATTTTCTAGAGTATATTTGCTAGGGTCTTGTTGAAGGCCTGTATTTACCCGTTCTTCATTCTTTGGTAGCAGGATGAACAACTAGCCTTTATTCCATACTTTCAATAGAGAAGAAATTGGTGCTCTTATCCATCAATATTGTATGAGGGACACCAAACATGGTGATTATGTTGGGTTTCACAAAGGTGAAAATTCTTCTTTCCCTAACATATTTGAGAGATATAAGTTCTTTCCATTTGGAAAAGAAGTCGGTTGCTGTGAGAATATATTTGAATTGGTTGGCTGTGGTGGGAGGGTATGGTCCCAGGACGTCCATTCCCCATATTGAAAATGGCCAGGATTACTTAGCTATGTCAAGTAACTATAGGGGATGGAGAATGAAATTTTCATGAACTTGATAGGAATGACACTTCTTGGTGAATGTGGTACAATCCTGCACCATGGGGGGCCAATAGTACCCAAGCCTTCAAATCTACTGTGAGAGCTTAGATACTGATTGATGTGCTCTATAGGTTTAACATGCACTTATTTTATGATTATAGTAGTCTCTTCTCCATCAATGAACCTAAGAAGGACTCCATCAAGGCCTCACTTATAAAGTACCTTCTACCTATTTGTGCCATTATACAGGATGAAGTTGGTTTCCTATCTCCAGATCTGTTACCTTCCAGCCCTATCTGGTGGGAGATATCCCCTTTTAAGGTAATCTGTAATGGGGGTCATCCATCTGGTGGTAGGACCATATGTCTCAGAGATGGGACTGATTTTGTTGATTTATTTCTGGTTGGCCTGAATGAATGGTAAGACCATCCGTCGGTGGGAAATACTGATGACTGTTTCATTCGGATCAGGGTCGACTGGAGCCATGTCTACATTTCCCAATGCATTGGCTTGCACATTTTTTGACCGAGGGACATAATTAAATGTTGGATTTGATGGTAATTCTTCTATCAGTTATAATACATGGTTTATCAAATAGATCACCTATTATTTCTCAATGGCATAGTCACCATTGTCTTGCTTGATGACCAGTTCCTAACAACCTTTAATCTTTAGGTGTTCATCTTTTACTTCGAGTGCCAACTCCAATCCTATGATACATGCATTTTATTTTACTCCATTGTTTGTGTATCACTCTAATAGTAGGAAAGAACAAGGAAGAACATATATTTCTATGGATATGAGTATGATTCCCAACCATAGTTTTTGAGTATGGGGTCTTCTATTCATTTTCTTATCATGCTTTTAGAGGCACTGTCAAAGTGAATTTACCACATCAGGGAGTTCTATTGAATAGATAACACTTCCTCATCAAGTAATTTAGCACCTAAAGTTTCCACCTCCATCGAGGGATGATCTTCTAGTAAATGTTCTAATACTTGGCCTTTGATTTCTTTCTGCAGTATGAACTGTATATCGAACTGTTTCTAGATGACCGCCCATCGTGACAAGCAACCAATTAACATTGGATAACTGAGAATATACTTGAGCGGGTTTCTATGTGTGACCAAATGGACATCATGGTGTTGTAAGTAATGCCTCATCTTCTGGACCACTAATAATACCACAATTTACCTCTTCTCAATATCCGAATAATGATTCATAGCATCGATCATGGTTCTACTGAGGTAATAGACACTATTCTCACTATCGGTATCATTATTCTATGAAAGGAAGGTGCCTAAGGATTTCTCCAAGGCGGTCACATAAAAAATGAGTGGTCTTTTTTCATCATGAGGCATTATCACTGATGGGATTAAGAGATATCTCTTGAGATTGTCAAATTCTTCCCGACAATCATCCACCCACTGATATTCCACTGCTTTTTTCATCAACTTGGTGAAGGGAAAGTATTTTACTAAGAGGTTTACTATGAAGAGACAAATGTGGTCCAGGTGTAAATTAATTCATCTCAACTCACTGAGGTTGCAAGGAGGTGACATGTCAAGGATGTCCTTTTTCTTCTCAGTGTTGACTTTGATGCCATAGTGGCGTACAATAAAGGTGAGGAATTTTCTTGAGGTAACACCAAAATAAAACTGTAATGGGTTTATTTTAAGATTGTGTTGTCATAGTTTATTGAAGAAGGTTTCAATATATTTTAGGTGGTCTGATCATTATTGAAACTTAACCACCAGATCATCCACATAGCATTCGATGAATTTTCCCAAGAAGGGTTTTAAAATGCGATGCATGGCACACTGATAAGTGGCGCAAACAATTTTCAATCCTAAAGGCACAAATTTATAGAAAATCACCCCTTGGGGAGCCCTAAAATCCATGTATTATTCATCCCCTTAGGACATTTGGATTTGGTTATATCATGAATACCTATACATGGAAGAAAGATCCTCATATCCAACAATTTCATCGATCAGTAATTCTGTGATTGGGATTAGGAAGTCATCTCTAGGCCAATGCCGGTTGAGATCCCTAAAGTCAATGAAAAATCTAATATGGCCATTCTTCTATTTGACAGGTAAAATTATGGACAAATAGATGAGGTAATGGACTTACCAAATGAATTTGTCTCTAATGATCTTGTCAACATCAGCCTTTATTTTGGTAGCATGGGTCTAGTGTGTCCTTATAGAAGCATTCTTGTAACCAATGTGGTCTTTTGGTAGGCCCAGGTGGTGAGTGGCCACCTCTAGATTGAGTCATGGAATTTATCTATAATTCTAGGTGAAAACATCTCGATAATTCTTCAGGAAGGAGGTATATCTCTCTTGTTCTTTGGAAGACATGGCCACACTAATCAGAGTGGGTCACATGTCTTCTTTAGTACCCAAGTTGATTTCCTTAAGTCCATCAATTTTAGTAGAGACACCTCCCTCAAATGATATAGGGGAATCCCTTAGGCTTTCTTCTTCCTCCTCTTCATCCTCATCATCTTCCTCTTTGTCTTCTGATGGAGAAACAATTCTTGAAACAATTACTCCATATCTGAGGGAAGAGTTTCAATTTTGGTTTCTGGGAGGTGAATCTATCTCCTCTACCTCAACCATTAGTGGGGGATTATTTGGAGAAGATTCAATGAAGGTTAAATGAGTTTCCTACTCTTATTTTAGTGAAAAAACACTTCCTCCTACCTCGGTTGGAAAGGAAAGGATTTTATGGAGTTTTGATGATGGTTTAAGAGCATTTCTATCCGATCTGTCAGCATTATCTTGGGGTTCCATGAGTTTTTAAACATTACCAGGTTCGTCAAATGTGGCCAAAATCATGAGGACTGCTGAATACATGTATGAATTTGGAATTGTGCTTTTAATACGATAGATGGGTAGTACGTATTCTTCCCTGAGCTGCTTGAAGAGATCAGTGGGAAACATTTCCAAATTTTTTAGAGCAGTGACCCAATAAATTCCGTCATTTGAGGCTTGTTTTTTTTGCTTCGGATCGTATAACCATGCAGTAATATAGTGTGATTTTTTGAAGTCGAATGGGGCCTTATTAGCATGAAGTGTCCCACTATGTCCATTAATGCTATTTTGAGGCACTCATGGTAAGAAGATGATATTGTTGTGTGTTTTTTCATCTAGGGCCTTCCTAGTAGGGTGTTTTAGGCCATATTATTTTGGACAACCAGAAATTATGGGTGAGATATGAGTTCACCGAACTAGGTTTCGATCTTGATTTGGCATAATGGATTCTTCTTGATTTTTTCATAGCCTAACAGAGTTGTGGTGCTAGGAGTCAGATAATCCAAATTGTAACAAAGCTAATGAAGTGTCCGTAATGGGAGGAGATTAACCCTAGATCCATTGTCAATAAATAATTTTTAGATATCGACACCATTTATCGTTCCATACACATATAAGGGTTTAATGTGTCCTTTTATGAATACACCTTCATATTGATCTATGGAGGAGATAATTGTGTGGAATTCCTTAGGAATGGTCTATATCCGGTAGAATTCAGTAGCAACTACCTCAAATTCAAACTCATAGAGACTTAGAAAAGATTCAATGAGTTATTCCCTGAGATTTTCTGATAGATTCAGTGCATCCAAGATTGAGAGCTTAGATGGAAATGAAGATAACTGTTTCATAATGTTATATCTCTAATATAAAGGCCGATGCTTCTCAACATGGGGATTCTCTTTCATAGGTGCTTTAGGGGATTGATAATTTGATGAATATGGGTCAAAAATTGAGGTCAGAGCCTGAGTAGCATCCATCCTTTTCAGATTGGGATGAGCAGGTCTACTCACCTGCTGAAGGCAATTAGTCATCGATTTTTCCTCTAACAGATTTTTCAGAAAGATTGGACTAGGGTGGATTCTTGTGGGGGTAAGATAATTTTCTTGTCCCTGTTGGATCTTTTAGAGGATCTTTCCTTGAGTTTCTACAACACTAATGGTTTGAGCGAGGGTGTAGCCATAATCTTGATTTTTACCATGGATTTGTCTCCCTTGATATCCCTAGACTCTGTGGATTCTTCCTCTAGCCACCCAATTGGGTGTAGAGAATTCTGGTTGATAACTATATTCATCATTATAGAATGGATCCATTAAGTGGATGAAATTAAAGGAGCCAAAAAACCATCTCATCTTATGATGGTACCATTTGGTGGGGTGGTGCCCGTATCTTCAGATTTGATGTCATGAAATTTTATTATGTCAAATCAGACTTTGGATTTTGTGCAAGCTCATCTCCCTGCACTTTATTTCCAGCCTTCTGATTGGGATTATTGTTGGGTGGTCGGCCTTTGGAGGGTTGTGGGGATGAGGATGTTATCTTTGTTGCATCAAGAGTAGTTGGAGTCATAATTTGTTTCTTCAAATATGTATGGAGAATACTATGGTCTTGATTGATTTTTTTGAGTTATCTAACTAACAAAATTTTTCTTGTAGTTTTTAAAAATGTTTTTCCACTCCCCCTCTTCATCAATATCATTGGTGGAAACATACACCACTTGCAATGGTGGTGGTCCCAGCTTGACTTGTCTGGAATCTATCATATTTTGCAGGAGGTACTTAAATTAAAAGAATTCATAGATGTTGTGCCACAATATCTAGTGGAAGGGAAAATAATCTGTCTAGTCATCAAGACCTACTTCATCAACCTGGTTTGGCTCTGGAAGCTGAAGGAAGTTGTAATTCATGGAAGATACAAAGTAACCATGGACATGATCATCCTAGAATGACAAAAGTTTATTTATTTATTCCTTGAATTTATTTCTTTTTCCCCCTTAAACTCATCTTGTTGAGGTGGGGGCGACGACTGACATCTCGAGGGCCTTGCACGGTTTGGTGGGATCCTTGGAGCTAGAGCTGGTGCAAGGGGTGGATTAAGTGTGATAGAAGTTACTTCAGATCTTCCCACTTTTTTTACTAGGGCTGATAGGGCCACCTAAGACTTGATATTAGTCCGTTTCAAGGACTATTACATCCTTTGAGTGATGAAAGAGAAGTCTTGGAACCCACTTTTATACATCACTAGGATGTGTAGTATTCATATCTCATCACAGAGGTTAACGATGCACTTGGACAACATCTAATATTGGGGGAGTGGCCGGTTCAAGGAGTAAGTCAGACCCTTACATCTAGAAATGAAGTCTGAAACTCTCTCATTATCTCACTATTTGCAGTTCATGAGGTCACTAACTGTTGTTTTTGGAAATGTTGAGCTGATCTAGAATAGGAACTGGTGACAGAATTCCTCCCATCCTATTATCTAATTATCTAGAAAGATGGTATACCAGACAAAGTTTTAACCTTTTAGAGTTCATATAAAGTATTTGATCTTCACAACTTCTTATTGCTTTGGGGTTCGCATCATGGGATCACAATAAGATGAATAGTGCATTAGGTGTTTCTCTAGGTCACCAGATCCATTGAACACTGGGAACATGGGGTTCCCAAAATTTGGTGGAAGCAAAACATAGCTCACCCAATCAGGGTAGGGAGTTCGTTCTAGTTGAATTGGGGTGTTTTGACCTTCCATTTCTTCTATTTGAGTTATTAATAACTTGATGGTATTTAGGAGCCCTTGATGTATGTCATGTTGAACCTAAGCATGGATAGGTGCAATATGGGGAAATATTGGATGTTCTGGTGCTTCTAGAACATGATATGGATACCCAGTAAAATAAATTCTCTATACACTTTCTTAAATCTATATGGTTTATTTTTTAATTGGGGTGAGTCTTGATTCTTTTCAGGGTTTGGTTCAGGTAGACTGATGGCCTCGATGCTTCCTGGAATGAGCTTTCCAGCCTTGCTTTGTCCATCGGGATGAGCCTGTGAGGTAGAGGTGCATACGATGGAAGTGTGTGTTGATTCTCCACCTAAGGAACATACCTAGTATGATGGATTTCTCGTAGAATCTCAAAATTTATTTTCCTTAGCTCTTTCATTTCTTCCTCCCACCAAGTGAATCTCTCCTCAAGCGCGGGGGAATCATCTTCATGGGGAGGAGAAGGTGTTTTTTATACCTTGATCTTATTATTCTTCTTATTGGGGATTCTCATGGGTGTTAATTTAAAATTAACTAAGGGGGTACCCAAATTTAGGACAACTCTTTGGTTTCGGATGTGCACACCTCAAATCTCGGTGTGGACCGTCTCCAGAAGGGAACCCTCTTCTCCTATTTCCTCATTATTTGTATCATTTTTAGTGAGGTCTATATGGATTATGTACACAATATTCACCAATTAATATCATGTTAGGGGTGACATACTATGTGCTAAATGGTAGGAGAGCTTCTTGCATCCTTTTTTGGATCTTCTCTAGGCATTCCGTGATACTCTTCAAGTTTCTTGGCGAAGAGTGACTCGAAGGGAGTCCTAATATTAGCATATAGTGCACCTCCATTCCAAGGGATGTGAATCATAGGATGAGGTAGAACAGGATACCTCCCTATTTGACATTCTACCCAGACAGGAGAAGACAGACACCTGCTGGATGAGAATTTGAGGTAAAAATTCCCCCAAACCTATGGGTTGGGGTTTCTCTAGTTCCTTTATCTTTGTGTCTTGACCCTAATTTTTAGTATTACAGGGGATTTTTTTGTTAAAAATTTCTCCAACCCTATAGTCCAAGGCTGATCCCATACCATGGTGGTTTTTGCGGGTATTATAGCTCTCTTGATCTCACATATTTCAATGTGGGCATGAGCTGGATATGGTGTCAGGTCCTCATGTGATTTTTTTTTCTTCCGAGAACACGAGGATTGATATTTTATTGGAATCCCTTAGGTGGGAAGCCTCTTAGGTGTTCTCGGTTTCCAAGATCATGAGCTTTTCTATAGCTTAATCTCATTGGGCCTAGAGCTTTTGAGACTTACTCAGGGCCAGTTCTTCCCAATCCTGTCATCTCTCCTGAACAAGTACTTCATTTTGATGCCATCTTGGGATGATGAAATTACAGGATTCCATTTCCAGTGGGTTCTACTAGATGAGAAGTGGAGTGAAGTGTAGATATCCATGTTCTCCCCATACCCGGATATGAACACCAGATGGTGCATCACCAATGAGGCAACACAATTTGTGCAGCATGAGGAGGCAAGCCAATTCAAGGTTTTTCTTTTTCATTTATGATTGCGACTATCGTGAAAATGAGAGGGATTCTAGGTCAATTAGATGAAAAAGTTCCCATAATAAATTGATGTGGTCTATATACCATTCATACTTAGAAATTTAAATTTAAATTGGAGGATAGTTGTCAAGACATTAAGTCGAATGTTGTGCATACATTCGTCCGACAAATATTTTGGAATGATGAACTGAGAAGTGGAGTGGGCCAGAACATAACTGGTATGTCATCTTTGGAAATATTTCTTCTTATGAGCAACATATTATGTTGTTCTTCTACCAGGGCTTCCTCCACTTGTTTTTTCCAACTTTGATGCTTTGTGATGATTTTATACTAAGTAGTGGGGAGAGTAGAGATTTCATTGATACATGAACGATGTGGGGGTGGATCAGAGGATGAGCGTATCCCCGGGCTATCTCTTGGATGAAAAAGGATGCCACATATCATTGAAAAAGTTTCTAGATTATCCGACCATATCCTTTCAAGCACCTCAAAATATGAGGGCTTTCTCGTATATTGACCAGTAGGGGGAGGTCATTCTCATTGGTGTGAATTTTGACTGCGGGGAGGGAATTTACAATCATTTCCATGATAGAGGGTACTACCATTACAGATTGGCATCTAAACATAGATAGAGTTTCTGGGGTGTATACCCTAGGGAGGACCTCAGAGAGGACCGTAACAAGGGGAGGACCTTCTTGCTGCCCGACGTCATTGAGGGGAGGACCTTCACAATGACTGTTATCATGGTCAGTACTACCATCATATTTCTAGATCCAGGGAGAATATATGCAGTGTACATTATGGGGAGGACCTTCAGGATGTACTGCAATGAGGTGAGGACCTTCTCATTTCTTTGTATCACTATAGGGAGTGCCTTCGTAGTGACTATCATCATGGAGAGGACTACCATGATAACTTGGAATATGACTATAGGGAGAATCATATCTACAACATATACCCTAGGGAGGACCATCAGGGTGAACTACAATAAGGGGATGGCCTTCTTACTGTACGATATTTTGGTCAAAGGGAGGGCTATCCTGAAATTCATCAGGAGACAAGATCTCATGATTGATCATTTCGGGCCCATAGAGTAAGCCCCCATGGGTGCTTTGGGGAGGACCTTCAGAGCTACTCATAGCAACTTTGTAGTGAAGAATTTTGCAACTATTTATGCTGCTTCCATAATTTGGTAACAGATTGGTAGAATCTTGAGCCTCTATTGATAAATGTCTTATGGTTTCAAGAACCCAAGCTTCCAATAGATCATAATCATGAGCGTTCTCTTCATTTTCCTACTCCCTTTGGGACCTTTCATTTTTGGGCACTCTCTTGTAAGAAACTGGGGCCGCCTACTTTTGATAATGACCTTTATATACGAGACACTATTTTATTGGTTCCTGCAATATCATCAGGTTATACCAAAAAGAATCTTTAGTTCTGACAGGGATATATTTCTTTCCTAGAGTGGCCACCACATTGGACCAGTTTCCCCCAACTATAATGGGTATTTGTTCCCAATATGATTGTCCTTGTACCATGGAATATGTTCAGACAATAATTTTTCCTTACGAATTTTCCATTCCGTTATGTTTTGAAAATCACAAATACTCTTTCTCAAGGAAAATTTTATTTCCCATAAGATTTATCTTATTAAGGAAAATTTTTATTCCTAAGGAAATTTTCTCCCTATCTTTGTTTTCATTGTTCATGATTTAGTTTCACTAAATCTAACTCTTTTTATTTCTAAGTGTAAAATTTAGTTTCATTTTTAAAACCTTGGAATACTATAAATACTTATATATAAAGTATTCTATTTTCAGGTTCTGAATTCAGATTCTGAATTCTTCTGAATTCAGATTCCGAATTCTTCTAAATTCAGATTCCAAATTCTTCGGAATTCAAATTCTGAATTCTCTGAATTTTAGATTCTGAATTCTTCTGAATTAAGATTAAAAATTATTCTAAATTTATATTCCAAATTCTTTTGAATTCAGATTCCGAATTCTCTGAATTTCAGATTCCAAATTCTTCTGAATTCAGATTCTGAATTCTCTGAAATTCAGACTCCGAATTCCTCAGAATTCGGGTTCCGAATTCTTCAAAATTCAGACTCCGAATTTTATTATAATTTAGGTTCTCAATTTCTTATAATTCAAGTTCCAAATTACTAAGAATTTAGACTCCTAATTCTCTTAGAATTCATGTTTCGAATTCATTAGGATTTAGGTTCCAAATACCTTAGAATTTAGGTTCAGAATTCCTTAGAATTCAGACTCCGAAGTCTATAGAATTTTGATTCCAAATTCCTTAAAAAATAGAATCTGAATATTCATGTAATATAGATTCTGAAAGTTTTTCTCTTAGACTCTGAACTTAATTTTTTACTCAGACTCTGAAAAATAGATTTTGTTGAGAAACCAAATTTTACTTTTGTTATAATTATGAAACGATGTCATGCATTCTGTTTCTAACTAACCATTGTTTGAGTGACACCTGTACATGTCCCTCTAAAATTCAGGGAAAATATGACCATTAGAGGTGGGAGCTAACCATTGAAGAAGTGACTATAAATAGGATCTCATTTAAATGAGCTCAACACTGATCTATAACTCTAGATATTACATGCTCTTGAAGTGATTTCTAGAGAGAAAGAATCTCATGCTTTGTGCATACTAAACATCTTGTTCATCTTGATTTGTGCGACTCCGATTGTTACTATGTACAATCGAGGACTTCTAGGGATAGGAAGATAGAGGTTCCGAATACCTTAAAGTTTGAGGACTTCCTTGATAAGGAAGAAAGAGGTGCTGACTACCTTGAAGTTTGAGGGCTTGTGGGGATAGCAATAAATATTCTGATATTCCTATCGAGGGCTTAACCTGGTGTGGGTATGACTGACTTTCGTGAATGTATTAATCAAAGGACCTTTATCCAAGGTTGTTTTATACCCTACTCTTTGGGTTAAAAGATTCTATACTTGTTAATTGTATTGTTTCAAGTTTATTTTCCACTGCATTTTGATTAATAAAGAAAGTATAACAATCTTATACTTTCTTATACTTTTATACTCTGATTAGTAAGATTCTATATGATTTAAGGTAGAATCCTTATCCTTGTAAAATTTTCTTAAGTTTCATTTCAGGAACCATATTTCCGGAATCTATCAAGTTTGTAGAACTAAGAGGTCTTGTGAATTTACCTTGTTTAACTTTGTTAAGCAAAGTTTTCCTTAAGGTTGAAAACAAAAGTTTGTATAACCAAGTTTAAAGGTTCCAAATGAATTTTTGAATTGTACAATTAACCCCATGTATATTGAGCATATACATCATTATTTAGATCCTACAATTGGTATCAGAGGAGGTCTCTGAAATACTTGTATTCAAATATATGTTTTCTTGCTCAAGTTTTCATTGTTCTATATTTTCCTTGCCTAGGATTTTTATCCTTGTTTAAAAACTTTTCCTATTAATTAGTTTCTATGGAAATATATTTTCTTTTAGATGTCAGGAATGAATGTTGGTTCAATTGACAATCTTAATCCTACTAGAGCACCTATATTTGATGGGAATGATTTTGAACATTAGAGAGATCGTATAAAGACTTTCTTAATTAATAATGGAGTATAAAACTTTTTTATGCTTACTGGATATTACAGGATTCTTGATAAGGAAGTCATAACTTTTACTAATCAGGAAAAGTCAGAATATCAACTAAACTACAAGGTACACAATACTTTGTTGTGTTCCATGACCAGGAATATATATAGCCATATTTCTTCTTGTGAATCTGTAAATTATATTTGGAAGAAATTGGAGGTCACTCATTCTGGTACATCTAATGTTGTAGAAACTAGAAGAGCCATGCTTAGAGTAGAGTATGATGGATTTCTATATCCTTATAGAGAACCGGTGTGAAAGGTTCAACAAAGGTTTATGACTATTGTTAACAGTTTACAATCCGTGGGTGAGAAAAGTTAAGAGGATGTGGAAATTGTGGACAAAATTATAGATATTATGCCTAATGAGTGGGAATCTAAGAGAACAGCTATTGATGCGAATAGAGAAGTATCTAAAATTACTCTTGATGAGATTTTTGGAACTCTTCTTCAACATGAGAAAAGAATGAAAAGAGATGCTGATCTAAATAAGAAGAAGAATGGCAATGAAAGTGTAGCATTTACAACTACTAAAGCAAATACTCTTGAAAGGGTTACTAGATACAAGTCAAAGAAAATCATTGTTGTATATGAATCTATAGAAATTGAACATTCTGAGAATGAACTAGCTAATATTGCTTGAAGGATGAACAAGATAGTTGGGAACAAATACTTTCAGTATAGATATAAGAAGAAAGAAAGGAAGGACAAGAAAGACTCTGAATTTACATGTTATGAATGAAAAAGAGAAAGTAATATAAGGCCAAATTGTCATATGATTAGGAGAAAGGAAAGAAAGGAAAAACATTCTGAGAAGAATAGAAAAAGTACTACAAATATAAAGATAAGAAAGGTTTGAAAGATAATGACAACTGGAGTGCCAGTGGTGGGGACTCTTCTGATGAATCCTCAGAGTATGAATCTTTTGGTCAAAAGAATTTTGGTTTACTAAACAGATTCCCTATTGAAAATAATTGTTTAATGGACAAGGTACACAATGCTAAATCCATAACCAATGTATCATTCAATTCTAATTATAGTGATAATAAATATTATGAATCTTAGGATTAAGAATCTTCTTCTGATGAAGATAATACTTTACCTACTTATGAATAAGTTTCTAGGTTTGCTAAGTTCCTTGAGAATGAAAATTATAAAGTCAAGAAAAAGCTTGATAAGGAAAATTATAGAATTTCTATTCTTACTAAAGAAGTATCAGATATTTCTAATGATCTTGATAAGAAAATTTATGATTTTTAAAGTATTTCAAAAACCCTTTAAGAAGTTAATTCTGAGAAGGATAAACTTTTTAACGATCTAGAAAAAGTAATTTCTATGAAAAATATTTTAGAGACTAACTATAGTGCTAAAACTAATGTTTTTGAGGATAAAAACATAGTTATTAGACTTAAGTGAGAAATATTTTCCTTGAGGAAGTATTTTTCAAACTTTAACTTAGGTAAGAAAAACTTTGTTCATATGTATTCCCAAATATGACCTCTAAGGAATAATTCTGAACTTGGTTATACTCATTTAAAACTAGTTTTTAGTAATAATTATTTTGTTCTTCAAAGTGATCTATTATGCACTAAGTGTCAGTGGGTTGAGCATTGGGAAAAAATTGTTCCTTAAACAAAACTCACTCTTTAGGTTTTAATAAATCTTATTTTTCAATGAAAATGCGGATTCCTAAAATTTTTCTTTCTGAAGTTTCAGGATCCAAGAATAATTGGGTTCCAAAAGTCTAACACTCTTATTTTTAGGAAAGTAAAGATAGTACCGATAGAAATACATGGTACATGGATAGTGGATGTTCCTGGCACATGACTAGTAATAAAGACTTCTTTGAAAATATTATCAAGAAAAAGGGAAGAAAAGTAACTTTCAGAGATAATGCTCAGGGAGAAATTATTAGTATAGGTAACATTGTTCTTCTTGAAAAAACTTTGATTTTAAATGTTTTATTTGTTAAGGGCCTTATGCACAACCTTATTAGAATAATTTAGTTATGTGATGAAGGTTACCTTGTGAATTTTAGGAATGATAAGTGTTTAGTACACAATTCCAAGTAAGAGTTTATTCTTTCTTCCCATAGGCAAGAGAATGTTTACATAATAATCTTAGAAGACCTTAGGAGTTAAGATCTACCTTGTCTTAGCACAATGGAAGATCATTTTTGGTTATGGAATAGAATGTTAAGACACTGTAACCTTAGGAAACTATGCAAACTATCTAAGAAAATACTTGTTAAGGATCTACTAGAGCTTAGATTTGATTCTTCAAAAGTTTGTGATCCTTGTAAATATGGAAAACAACATAAATCAAGTTTTAAATCAGTCGGTGAAGTCCCAACCACTGATGCATTGTAGTTGGTGCATATGGATCTTTTTGGTCCAACACAAACTGGAAGCATTAAAGGAAAATATTATGTATTTGTCTTAGTTAATGATTACACTAGATTTACATGGGTCTACTTTCTCACAAATTTTTTTTAATCTTTTTCTTATTTCAAGATTTTTAGATCCGAAGTTAAAAATGGGGAAAACCTTCCATTGATAACTATTCATAGTGATTATGGAGGAGAATTTCAAAATTCCGATTTCAAAATTTTTTTTAGTAGAAAAGGCATTACTCATAACTTCTCATCACAAATAACTCCTCAATAAAATGGTGTTGTCGAAAGAAGAAGCCGAGTTCTTCAAGAGATAAGAAGAACCATGTTGATTGAATATTCAGAAGCCAAACATTTTTGGGCTAAAGATGTAAGTACTGATTGTTATACCATAAATCATGTTTTGATTAGACTTTTTCTGAATAAAACTCTTTATGAGTTATGGAATGGTAGAAAACATAGACTTTTATACTTCAAGGTTTTTGGTTTCAAGGTATTCATTCTAAATACTAAAGATAATCTACACAAATTCACACCAAAATCTGATGAAGGAATTCTCTTAGGATACTCCACAACTTCTAAGGCTTATAGAGTTTTCAATAAAAATACTTGTACTATTGAAGAAATAATACACGTTAAATTTTATAAAACCAATTCATTTATTTTTAAACAACCTCAACCTACATATTCCGATGGATTTTAAAAAACCAATTATCAACCCTTGATAGAAGATCCTTCTGATAAGGAAAATGTTCAAGAAAATGTTTATGAAGCATTTACCCCAGAATATTTCCAACCATATGTTGATGAACAGGTTTTACAAAACCCAAATTAATTGTTTCTTAAAAATCATCCTAGTGATAGTATCATTGGTGATGTAAATCAACCCATAAGGACTATAAGTTCCTTAAGAAATGAAGTAGAACATCTACCATTCCTTTCCCATTTAGAACCAAAAAGCACTGATGAATCTATAGGTGATGATGATTGGATATAAGATATGCAAGATGAACTAGATGAATTTGAAAGGAATAAAGTCTAGAACTTGGTTGAAAGACCTAAGGAAACTTCTGTTATTGGAGTAAAATGGGTCTTTATAAATAAGTGTGATGAAAGTGGAATCATAGTAATAAATTAATCTAGATTGGTTGCTAAAGGATATAATCAACAAGAAGGAATAGACTATGAAGAAACCTATGCTCTAATAGATATACTTCAATCTATTTTTATTCTACGTGCCTATGTAGCATTCTTTAACTTCAAACTTTTTCAAATGGATGTTAAATGTTCTTTCTCTAATGGTTATGTTCAAGAGGAAGTTTTTGTTGAAAAAACTCATAGTTTTGAAGATACAAAACATCCTGAACATGTTTTCAAACTTACCAAAGACTTATATAGACTTAAACAAGCTCCTAGAGCTTGGTATGATAGACTTACATGGTTTTTTTCTTCAAAACAATTACATTAAGGGAAATTATAATCCAACCCTTTTTATAAAGAAAGATAAGAAAAAAGTTTTGATTTTTCAAATTTATGTTGATGACATTATATTTGGTTCAACTCGGCAATCTTTAACTAATTCCTTTTAGGATATAATAAAATCTGAATTTGAAATGAGTATGATGGGTGAGTTAACATTTTTTCCTTGGTTTTCAAATTTCTCAAAAACAAGAAGTAATCTATATATCCCAATATAAGTATATTAAATATATTCTTGAAAAGTATGGATATGAAAACACTAAGAGTATAAGTACTCTTATTGGTACCTCAAATTCACTTGATCTTAATGAAGCTAGGAAATTAGTAGATCAAACATATTTTAGAGGTATGATAGGAAGTCTACTTTACTTGATATCTAGTCATCCAGACTTAATGTTTTTAGTATGCTTATGTAAAAGATAAAAATCCAATCCTAAGGAATCTCACTTAAAGGTAGTGAAAAATATTTTTTGCTACTTAAAGGGAACCATGGATCTAGTACTCTTTTATACTTCTGGAAATGATTTTTTTAAAAGGTTTTTCAGATGCCGACTTTCGTGGATGTAGAATGGATATGAAAAGTACATCCAGAACTTTTCATTTCTTAGGAGACTCATTAGTTTCTTGTTAATGGAAAAAGTAACAATCAGTAGCACTTTACACTACTGAAGCTGAATATGTAGCACCTGGAAGTTGTTATGCTCAAGTGTTGTGGTTGCATCACACACTCAGAGACTATGATATGAGTTTTACCAAAACAAAAATATTGTGTGATAATACTAGTGTCATTTCCTTAATTAAAAACCCTACACATCACTCTCGTGAAAAACACATAAATATTAGGCATCACTTTCTCAGGGATCACACACTAAAAGGAGATATCATTATTCAATTTATCAGAATGCAAGATCAACATGCGGATATTTTAACAAAATAATTACCCTCTAATATATTTGAATATATTAAACATAAGTTAAGAATGATCACCGTAAGGTAATATTTCATATTAACTTTTTGTTAAAACCTATCTCCTTATAGTAAGAAACTATTTTTCATAGAGGGAGTACATTTTCTTATTAGTTTCAAAATTATTTTTTCGTAATCAAAATTTTTTGTAATTCTGTTTTGTTTCGTAATGAAATTTTCAAAATCAAATTTTCCTTTAAATTTTATTTTAAATTTTTCTAGAATCTAATGTTCTCCAAGAAATTTTTTCCTCATTACGAATAATTTTCCTAGAAATCCAGAAGGTATGTTTTTATATGTTTTCATAATCAACTTTTTACTTGTTGGTATTTTTGTATTGTTTAAGAAACTCTTTCAGATTCACTTTTTTTGTTAAATCTGAATGTTTATCTTAAAAAAACTCAAAAGACCGAAACCTATCAAAATTGTTCTTCGGCTATCATCTCAACCGTCAGATTTGATTAGAAGTTTTTAACTGTTGGATCAACCATGGAAGTTGAACCATCACCTAAATCGCCTATATAAATCCCCCTGATGGTTTTCCCACATTGGTTTTTTAGGATCTCACTTGTTGAAGCCCTGCTTCTTTATTTTAAGGCCGTTCCGAAGCATCAAAAGTTCTCCTCTGTTCCGAATGTCTGTTAAAGCCTCTCTTCAAAAAGAAATGTCGACTGTTAAGGAAATCTTAATGTGGTAGATATACCGAGAGAGGTTAGTTGATCCAAGATTCTTCAAAAAACTATGATTCTGTCATCTCTAAAAATATTAAGTTGAATGGATGGGAGAGCCTTTGCATTTCAAAACTAAAGGCATAGGATCTGGTGTATCCAGAGTTGATTGTGGAGTTCTATGAAATAGTTAGTTTTTTTAATGAAGGAGGAAGAGATAAATTTTCTTTCAAGAGTTATGGAAAGACCTACTCTCTTTCATACAATAAGGTAGAAATTCTTATTGGAATTCTTTACGAAGGTGAATCAGAGTTTGTTAATCACAAACTACCTGATGAATCCGGATCTTTTGTTAAGGAAAAGGAAATAGAGTGTCTTGGCTTGAAATGAGTGAAGACTCCGAAGTTATTTTATCTCTCTATGAATTTGCATATTCCTAAGTTGCAGGTTCAAGGATTTATAATTACAAGGAAAGGAGATAAGGATACTTTAAAGAAGTGTGATATCTATATATTGGATTTCTTGCTGAACCTCAAAAATATAAACTTGGTTAAGTATATCTTGGTAACGATTGATAATATCTATAATGGGAATCTAAAATCTCAAATCATCATATATCTAGCAATCCTTTCAAATAATATTGTTCTTTGCCTTCATTCATTCAAAATCCCATGTAGTTCCAAGATGAGAAGTTACAATGTGATGTTGTTGAGTTATGGCACCCTAAGTAGAATAAAAATTGGTTTTTCTTGTGAATTTATAGAATTTTATGAAATTTCTAAAGAAGAAGTAGAATCTTTTTCAAAGAATATGGAAGTGGATGAAACCTCTAAAAAGGTGGAAGGAAGAGAATGAATAAGGAATAGAAAGAGAAAAGAAAAACTCTTGTGGCCAAGGAAACTCGTCAAGACCTCCAAAGAAGCAAAAAGATTATCCCGATGAAGTAGTGGCCAAGTGGAGAAAAGATAAGAATAATTAGAAGGAAGGGGAGCCTATGTTTAGATTGGACCCTGTTAAGGCGAAAAAATTAAAGGAAAAGGCTACTGAGAATCTTGAAAATGAATAAAATGAAAATAATCAAAAGAATAAATTGTCAGAAGATGAAGTTGTTCAATCTCTTCTCAAGGCTACTGAAAAAGCCTCTGAGAAAATTCTGGTACCAGAATCATTTTTTAATTGAACCATTACTAGAGATTCTAGAAAAGAAAGTGGTGATTCTTGAATCACATTAAGAAAAAGAAATAGTTGATGAAGAAGAAGTGGAAGATGAAATAGAAGAAGAATAAGATGTGGAAGAAGAAGGGAATGAAATTGATGATATCATAAAGAAAGTTGAAGAGTACCATGAGAAGGATAGTCCATCCATAAAAGTTTCGATCCAGAATTCCAAAGTGGAATCATCAAAAATTAATACACCAAGAAAAGATGAGAAGGGTTAAGAATAAGTGAATAATCTAATAGATGATGAAATCAATAATCATGATTTAATTCATCTGGAAGATCAAGTGGTTGATGTAGAGAAAGTGGAAGTTGAGGAAGATAAGATTGTTCCACTATCTGATAGTGAGCATGAATCTCCCAAAGAATAAGATATCATTCAGAAACCTGATAAGGGAAAGCAAGTGGAAGTAGATAAACCTAGAAAATCTAATGTGATGAAATTTTTTTTTGGTGCTTCATCAGAGAGGAAAGCTAAAGACATAGAAAAAGAATCCTCACCAACCAAAAATTCAGATTCAAAATCATCTTCTCTTGGACACGAATTTATTGTTCAGTTATTGAAGAAGCTAATGGGTACTATTCCTTTATTCCCAAGCATAGATTAAAGATGCCATATGATTTAGAATATGATAAATCAGAAGTCAGATTCAGTTTCCATGGTGATGGATAAATTTGTTTCACTAGAGGAAGATTTCAAGTCCTTCCTCATTGGTTATGAGGCTCGTAAAATATCTTGAAAGAATATGACAAGCTGGTCAAATAAAACTATTGAAGAAATGATAATCTTTGATAAATTACATGATAATGTCATGGATGAATTTGATACCAAAGATGAGAAGATCAATGATCTTACAAATAGTTTTGAGGAAAAGTTATCCCTAGAACAAACTACTCAGAAGAAAGAAGTAACAGATCTGAATGGAAAACATAACTCTGTGGCCATGAATTGGAAGAGGGAATGAGATCTTAGAATGGAGATTGAAGAGAAGCTTGTTAAGAAAAAAGAATTGTTGAAAGCTCAGACATACATTCTTAGGGCTCGGGAAGAGAAAATTAAAGCCTTAGAGAAGAAAAGTGAAGACCAGGATTAGTTGCTTAAGCGAGTAGAAGAGGATCACAAGGACCTCAAGAAGCTAAAGACCATTGTGTAGAAGATGATTCTGAAGGAGAAAAAAGGATAATTTCATTCCATTCCGATATTTTTTGGAATTTTCTTCATTGTACAAATTCTTTCAACATTATTGAAATTTTGGTTATTCTTCATATATTTTGTTGTTTAGTACCAATTTCTTAGGTATCAATTATTTTTTTCAATTCTCTTTTTTTTAAAACCATAAAGGGGGATAAAGGAATGATAAAAAGAATACAAAGTAAAGAAGATATTTACCTAAGGGGGAGTTCATCTAGAAGAATGTTCTTTTCAATGATATTTTTCTAATACAAGAAAATGAAAAATTTCATTCAGGAAATCAAGAATACTATCTTTCGTGTATCCAAAGACTAAGGGGGAGTTAGTCACATTCACTATGATCCATAAATAAATGGAGATATGTTTTTTATTTTCAAGTCCATAAAATTTCTAAGTCCTTAGATTGTTTTTAGTAAGGATGTTTGTGCTTCCCAAAAAGGGGGATATTTTTGAGTCAATAAGGTTTCTTTATGACTTTTCCATTCCTTTATATTTTGAACATCACAAACACTCTTTCTTAAGGGAAATTTTATTTCCCATAAGATTTATCTTATTAAGGAAAATTTTCCTTCTGAAGGAAATTTTCTACCTATATTTATTTTCATTGTTCATGATTTAGTTTCACTAAATCTAACTCTTTTTATTTCTATGTGTAAAATTCGGTTTCATTTTTAAAATCTCAGAATCCTATAAATACTTATATATAAAGTATTATGTTTTCAGAATCTGAATTCAGATTTCAAATTGTTCTGAATTCAGATTCTGAATTCTCCTGAATTAATATTCCGAGTTCTTCTGAATTAAGATTCTGAATTCTCTAAATTTCAGAATCCGAATTCTTCAGAATTAAGATTCCAAATTCTTCTAAATTCAGAATCCAAATTCTTCTAAATTCCGATTCCGAATTCTCTGAATTTTAGATTCTGAATTCTTCTGAATTTAGATTCTGAATTCTTTGAAATTTAGACTCTGAATTCCTCATAATTCAGACTCTAAATTCTTTATAATTCATGTTCTGAATTCCTCACAATTCAGGTTCTAAATTCTTCAGAATTCAAATTCTGAATTCTCTTAGAATTTAGGTTCAAATTTTTTTAGAAATCAGGGTCTGAATTCCTCATAATTTAGAATTCAAATTCTCTTAGAATTTAGGTTCCGAATTCCTTAGAATTCAGGTTCTGAATTCCTTAGAATTCAAGTTCCGAATTCCTTAGAATTCAGAATCTGAAGTCTACAGAATTCTAATTCTGAATTCCTTAGAAAAAATAATCTGAATATTCATATAATATAGATTCCGAATGTTTTTCTCTTAGAATCCGAACGTTATTTTTCCTTAGACTCTAAAAAATATATTTGGTTGATAAATCATATTTTAATTACTCTTGTTATAACTATGAAACAATGTCGTGCATTCTATTTCTAACTAACCTTTTCTTGAGTGACACATGTATAGGTCCCTACGAAATTCAAGGAAAATATGACCATTGGAGGAGGGAGCCGACCATTAGAGAAGTGACTATAAATAGGAGTTCATTTGAATGAGCTCAACAATGATCTATAACTCTAGAGATTACATGCTGCTGAAGTGATTTCTAGAGAGAAATACTATCATTCTTTGTGCGTACTGAACATCTTGTTCACCTTGCTTCGTGCGACTCCGATTGTTGCTGTGTACAATCGAGGGCTTCTGGGGATAGGAAGACAGAGATTCCGGCTACCTTAATGTTCGAGGAATTCCTTGATAAGAAAGACATAGGTTCCAAAAACCTTGATGTTCGAGGGATTTCAGGGATAACAATACAGATTTTGATATTCCTATTGAGGGATTACACTAGTGTGGGTAAGACAAACTTTTTTGAAAGTATAAATCAAGGGACCTTTATCCAAGGTTGTTGGATACCCTACTGTTTGGGTTAAAATATTCTATACTTGTTACTTGTATTGTTTTAATTTTATTTTCCACTACATTTTGATTAATAAGGAAAGTATAACTATCTTATACTTTCTTATATTTGTATACTCTGATTAGTAATATTCTATACACTTTAAGGTAGAATATTTTTTCCTTGTAAACTTTTCTTAAGTTTCATTTCTGGAACCATATTTCTGAAATCTAGAAAGTTTTTAGAACCAAGTGGTCTTGTGAATTTACCTTGTTTAACCTTGTTAATCATAGTTTTCATTAAGGTTGAAAACTAAAGTTTTATAACCAACTTTAAAGGTTCCAAAGGAATTTTTAACGTGTAAAATTTACACCCATCTTGTATATTGAGCATCTAAATCATTATTTAAATCCTACAGAATATGGTTTTCAACCCTCTTGGACTGAAGTAGGAATGAAGGTTTTCTCCTGGGTGACTATCTAATTTTTTGAATAAATCACCCTGCCTAATCAGAACAATTCATGAGCCCAACTCCTTACTTTTTCCGCCGACATAATGAAGTCTTGACACATCTAGAGGATATAGTCTAGGATTAATGTGTAATCATCCATCATGACCAAGATGTGTTGAGATATGGCTTTGGATGGAATGAGTATGAATGCCCATTTTGATATCAGAGAAGGATTTTGTGCCTACTGTAGTCCTTCATGGGTTTCCAGCGGGTACTGGCGGTTATCCTATTCCAAGGAAGAGGAGCGAGTCTGCCCACAACTTGTATCTGGTAAAAGCCAAATACCTTCTCCGATTTTCACTATATTTGACTAGTGGGCTTTGTATGCATCCGTAGGAATCTGACTCTTCTCATATTTTATTGCCACCATATTTGACCGGTGGTCTTCATGTTCATCGAAAGTGTTATATGAGTGCCCATGGTTTTCCTATCTATTTGGATGGTGGGCTTGGTGTGCATCAGTATGGATTTTTTCCTACCTATAGATGGGTTCCATCCTATTTGGATGATGGGATTCTTGCACATTAATTGAGATTTTTATCTTCCTATAATTTCCACTCTCTCTGTGTGGCAAGACCAGTGAGCTTTGGTGAGAATTTGCACTGGCTCGTGATGTACCACTATGTATCCATGGTCGGATTTATAATATTGAGTGGGAATATACGTCCGCTCATAGGTTTCCATTGTATTTCTGTGGAGGGCTTGAGAAGAGGGGGCAGAGTTGTATGTCTTCCCATTTCATACAGCCACATTTGTGAGAAAGATCTTCTACTCAGGAACCAAGGTGATAACCTACTCTTGATTGTGCATTTTCATCCCTTGGTGGGAATCCCAAGGGGACCATGTTCATTTTAATTCAATAGGTTCCCTTAGTATGAAATCCTCTTCATAGCGAGGATATTGGGTTGCACATCGCTGGTGGTGGTGTCCTTCGGCAAGAGCCCTAGAGAGAGGTTCCTGTGCAATTAGGATGAAGTCATTAGTGTCGAATTCATCTGCATCCCTGAGATAAAGGAGGTATTCATTATCACGTTCTAGGGAAAGCCTCCCAAAATTATTTGAGATGGCTAGTGGAGCCGTCCTGTTCTGGATTTCCAGCCATGTTTGAAGAGGTGGCTAGAAAGATTTCACTGATTGGAGGGCCTGTTTTATAGCCTTCACCATGGGGAGAATACTGTTTCTGTGGTACTCTTTGATTAGAAAATTTAAAACTCGGTGTTTAATATGCTGGGTGGGTGAGGGAGTCTCATTATTTTTTGGGGACCCATCCACTTATGTGGTCTCTGACATGAATTTCTGAGAAAATTTTCAGGATTCCATCAGATTATTGGATTAAAGGAATCTCTATGTAATGTCTGCAACATATATAGAATATATAAGAAACAAAACCCTGTTAAAGTTGTATCTCATTAGTGCATGCATAATTGATGTTATTTCTTGGATCTCTTCCTTTTAAATGAGAAAGGGTCTTGAGTTGGAGTAACCCGACACTTTGGTTAAGGATTCACTTTTAGGTCACTATTTTTATTTCATCCTAAGGTGTGTGTGGGGGGGGGGGAAATGGTATGATGGATAATAAAAAATTTCCTATTGTTATAGAGAGTTTCATATCAGGTTCTCCATTTTTTGTTTCATCCTGAGTCATATCACACTCTTTTTGGTTGGTGAGAGAAGGTCCTCCAGAATTGGGAAATATATTCTTTTTATGTTGCAAAAGAGGTGCCTCATTTGTGTGATCCTAGCGGGAAATTTTAAAGGGTTATGTTTATGTGAAATCAGACCATGTTTGGTACGAGGTCCTCTTATGGTCTTCAATAGGTTTATTCATGAATCGAAAAAACCCAAATAAAATTTTATCCATGATTCTTGGAACTTATTTCCAAAGTCGGGCACTTGTTGGATGATTTGGCCAACGACACTTAAGGACTCCTTTGGTTGAGAGGATGGGAAGTTAGGCTCATCACACCTTTTGAGGGGGGGGGGGTGATTATTTCCTATTCCAAGAGTCTCTTATAGATTTATGTAATGTTAATATGTTCTTGAATCCTTGGTTCTTTCCCAATAATGTTTTCGAGGGTTACCCCTGGGTTATAATATTAACCATATATACGCATGGGTCAGGAATTACTGAGACAATGCTAGTTTAATCCATATGATGAGGCTCTATTGAGTTTATTGTCATCCAGGGGGGAAAAGTTGTTTCACTCTTAGGATCAAATAGATAAAATAGGATTCTTACATATCCTCATGAGAGGAATAAAAAACTACGTAGTTCAGTGATGCTTAACTGGACACATCACCTTTTACAGTTCTACGATGAGGAACCATCTGCGAATTTTAACATCATTCGGTAAGGAGACCTAGGCTAAATATTCCTCGTCAAGATTTCATGTAGGATTTCCACTAAAGCGGATTGGGATGCTTAGAAAGGCATGGTCTCTTATGTGGATATAACCCCACTAGAGTTATGTCATAGTGAACACTAGGGTGATTTGGGTGTTGGGTTTGTACCTCAGGGAGGCTTCCTACGTATCCCAATTAGCTGGGAATCATATCCCTCATAGTTTAATTTAATTTGGGGCTTATACCATAAAGGAGGAACTGTTCATAGGGGGAATGATTGAGTCTTAACCTTAAAGGATATCCTTTGATATTGAGCCTTTAGACATTCGTCTTACATATCTAGTTTGGGGTAGGAATCAGAGTTCTCATAGTTCATTTAAGTTAGGGATCATACCATAAAAGAGGCCATGTTTGTAGCAGGGGGGGCATGATTGTTGATTAATCTTTGAAAAGTATTTTATTTGAGCTAAGTCCTTTAGACATAAATCCTACATATTCAGTTTGGGGATGAAATAAAAGTTCTTTTAGTTCATTTAAGTAGTGTGGATGCTCTGATCATCATCAATATCTAAGCCCACATTAGTCATGCTTGGTGTGAGAAACAAGAGGAAGTGATATATCTAGAAAACCAAACATTTTTCATTTTCCACTCATAGAAAATAAGGAGGATGATGGCAGACGGTTCCGTGGATATGAGCCCAAAGGGAGTGGGGGAGAGGCTTCGAATGTGCCAATACTCACTCGTGTTGATATCCAGGATAAAAACGTTTGGTGATCTATCCGGATGTGTGCTGGGATGAGGTGGAGAGGAGCAAGAGCGCCACCTCCTATGGAAATCTTAGGGACTTACCTCAGGAGGATTGCCCTATTGAATATCATATGGGGTTATAATACAGTTGAAATTCATATATATTGTATGATGATTAAATATAGAATAATCATGTTGGGATGTTTCGATATGCATCAAACATGAGAAGGAAGGAATATGTAAACCATGATTCTAGAGGATCTCATATCAGGAGAAATGATACCAGGCTTGGAATCCATTATGGAGTACAGAGGTAGGAAATTCTTATATTGAGGATGATTTTTCCCTAGTTGACATGCCTTTTTTGTGGGAAATGTATATAGATCTACAAGGGCATTGTGTGCATAGTCAAATAGAGGTTTCCTCAAGACACTAACCTTCCATTTCCGATGGCCAAGGATGTTTATGAAGATCCGAAATGTCCCTGTATACTATAGTTTAAAGTCATATAACTTAGAATATGGCATCACTATTTAATGTCGTGTTGTAGGGACTAATACCATAAATTTTAATTTCATGGGGTTAAGACAATAGCTCACAGTTTAAGGTTATAGAGTTTGGACTATTTGTCAAAGAAACCATGATTAATTAGAGGATAATCAAGTTATGATGTTCTTACATTCCTCAAATATGATAGGGAAAGAATGTTTAAACTTTCATTCTAGAGGATCTTGAATCAAGAGAAATGATACGAGGCATGGAAGCCATTGAGTGTACGAAAGTAGGAAAATCCTCTCCTGAGGGTGAATATGTCTCTTGTTGACATGCCTTTTTTGTGGAAAACATATGCAGATCCATTAGGGAATTGTGCGCATAGTCAAGCATAGGTGTCCTTAAGACACAGACCGTCCATTTCTGATGGACGTGGAAGTTTACAAAGATTCAAGATTACTCAAGACATATAGTTTGATAAACAGAAAGGATGTTTTCAGGCATGTAAGAAACAATTAGACCGTGAATTTCCATGGGGTTCTGGATCAACCTGGCATAAGAGGAAGGTGATGGGGTTTTAGAAGTCTCATGAGGAGTAGAACAACTCTTGGTATTTAAGGGGAAAAAGTTGGGGTGGCATTATGGCACAACAAAAAATGTCTTTGACCCGACCAAAAAAGTTCATGGTGTGAATCTCTATTTTGATGGGGGTGAGGGATGATAGTGAAGGGACTAACATAGAGGGCCAAGACCATAGCCTGACACTAATCCATATTGGGGGTGTGGGGGCACAACCCCTATGATATGGACCGGTGGGCGCGAACTATTTTGAGCATAAGGCTGACCACATAGAATTTGGCTGTATACTGTTCCCTAATAGAAGCGTACACATAGGAGCTGGTCGTGAACTGTGCTATCTGTATAGGAACGTCCGCATACTATTTACCACAATGGGTCATTCACTAACTATTTCCCATAAAGGGTTGTCTGCATAGGATGGTCTGTGAACTATCATCCATGTAGGGGTCTTCTGTGAACCGTTTTCTACATAGGGTGTCTTCCACAAACTATAGTCTACATAGGGGTCTTCTACAAACTATTTTTTATTCATTCATGGGGTCATAAAATGGATCCTCATTTCTGCGAATTACACTACCTTCTATGGAGGGTATTCTTCATATGGCTCGCATGATAGTGTTCTATGAACTGCTACCACATATAGTTCATGGGATGGAGTTCTGAAAACTGCTTCGGGTGTGGGAGAGATTTCTCCAGCACCCTTTTTATCTTTCTCTGTGCTTTGTACATTTTTTTACCACTCTAGGGAGAGTCCCTTTCCACTCTACTTTGGGGGTTATTTATAGAATATTTGAGGACCTAGATCGATGGGCCGTGTAGAACCTTTTGTGGAACCCACAATGGACTTAGTCATCAGGGGGCTTAATTTGCGGGGGATGGCGATGCCATCTCATCCTATGAACTAATGTTTATGGTGAATCTTGTACGTGGGGATGTCGTATGTGAGGGAGGAATTCTCCACCTCCATTTTTTTCAATTAAGTGGTTTGTTGGAGCTGATTCATTCATCTTCATTCCGTGAACCATTTGGTTTGGGGATGGCTTTGCACAACTGTGAACTGCCATGTGGAGATACGATCAATAAACTGATTTTACAATTTGCAGCACCTCTCACTCTGTTTTCTGAATTTGTTTTCAATGATATTTTTCTTCAAATATTCTTTAGAATTTTATTTCTATCCATTGTAGAGTTCGATGGATTTTTCTTCATATTGAATGCAGAATTTTGGGGACCCTACAACTGTTCTTCATTTCTCATCTCCTCGATAATGAAATTTTGGTGCAGGCTCATATTCCATATTTTCAGGGCATTGATCCATTATTCATATCTATTCTAATCTCGTCCAAACTAATGGATGATACTAGATGAGGAGAGTCGTACAATCTTAAGGTAGGTGGTTTATGACTCATCCCTCAAGTTTCATCATTTTATAAATTTTTATAGTTGTATACACATCGATTTCATCAGGTGTGGCCTATTAAATTCATATTCTATAATTAATGTTGTTAGAATCATGTTCTAAGACACTTTTTATACATGTTATCCACCATTTTAGGGTTGTTATTCAACTTAGACCACCCCATGTAGGGTGTTTTTTTAATTATGATTTTAGTAGCTTGTCAATCCTATATGCACCACTGTTATGGTGTGCTTTGACTTGACCATTATAAAGGTAATTGTTTAATTCAATTCATGAATTGTAATATCTATCACAAGTATGATTATCTCTTGACCCGTATAAGGAAAGTGTTCTAATGTAATAATTCAATTTGAAATGTAAATGGTAAGAATATTATATATATATATCACTTGGCCTATTTAAGTGTAATTAAATGGTTTTGTTACATGTACATAACACTCCATGAAATTTATAATAGAAGGTAGTAGAGTGAACCTAATGAATAGATTATAAATTTTATGACCAATTAGTGGTTTCATGTCCCTATAACCTTGTTACTTGTATGAAAGGCAAGAGAATAGACCAAATTACATGATAAATGGCATGACTATTACATGGACATAATTAAAGAATGAGTTAATTATATATCTCCTATTACATATGGACCTATTCATTGTTATATTAGTGGTAAAACTTGATCTGTCCATATATTCCCAAGGGAATTTCTTGATCACTCATGGACGCTATTTTGATTCAAGGATATTGATTTCCAAGGGTGATACCCACCTTTTAACTTCATATTTTTCTAATTTTGGATTCCTAGTATGACACTATATGATCAATATATTATCATTATAGGATGTCTTGGATACAATCCTTGGATATAGTCTAATTTCCACAGACTTGTGGTGCCTCAAATATACCCTTGGTCCAAGTCAATTCTTCTCCCATTTTACCTTAGATGAGTTCCTTGTACTCAGTTAGAATTATGTTATTATGTAATTACTTGGATGATTCCACTTGGATTACAATCTTACCCCATATATCCATTCTAAATATTATTATTGAGTTGGATTGACCCATAATTTAACGACCCAAACTTTTATTAATAGAAATTACTCTTGATACAATTAAATGTCTTATTATGTAAAATGGTTATATAACCTATGAAATTCCTTGGCTTTATGTTTTTTGATTTTAAAATACTGTTAATAATTGTTACTGTTGCTAATATAGCCATTGAAAAGTGATCACATGATTAGTAAAAATATAGGGCATTAACAAATCCAATTTACTCAAACAAAGGAAGCAATGGCCTCATCCAGTAGAATTACTCCATACAAAGCCCGTTTTTCAGAGCTCATAAAGGAGTTGATATCACTAGGATTTGATCTTGACCAATCCCAACCTGATCCTCAACACATTAAGCTTGAATAGAACTGACTACAAGAGAAGTGGAAGTTAATAGAGATTACCACCCGAGCGATGTTATCTGAGCCACCCCAAGTGTCTGTCACCATCACACACCATACCCTTAGGCCTTATACCAGTGTTATAAGGTGTTACATAATAATACCCTAACACTAGTATTATGTGCATTATTTTTTGTATGAATAATATACATTCATTTTTTTATTGTTACTTTGTAAATGGTTTTTAAACCACAAATAATATTTTTAGTTAATATTAAATTAAGAAAGCCATTTTGAAGGATTAATAGATTTTTTAATTATATAATATTTTAATAAAATATTATTAAAAATTTACTTTTTATTAAATAAAAATGATCTTATAATTTTTATGAATATAATTGTAATTTTTATTAAGGTTTGAAAGCAATTTTTGTCAAAACTCATGAATTTTCGATAAATGTAATTTTTTATTTTAAAAGTAAAAATTCACATGTTTGGAAAATTATTTAGATAAAATGAATATTATTTTGGGATTTAGTATGTATAAATTATCTAATGGTTAATTTTTCATAATTTTCTGAGACAGTCGAATTTTGGGGTAGAAATTAAATACCGTTTAAATATATAATGTGTTTTATGACATCATAATGACCCAATAGTGATGTAATAAAATACTAAAAAAAGTATTTTCGGACAATATATGTTTTAACTTTAAAATAATCTGATTTTATATTTCTTTGATTAATTTTATGGTTCTTTAGTGTACCATCAAAGACTTATAAAACATTTTTACTTTTAAAATGATTTCCTTGAGAGTGTGACTCACCTCCACATAATCATGCATAATATTTTAATAATTTCTACCATTGGACTTATAAAATAATTTTTTCCACTCCCCTTTGGTAAAAAAAACTTCCAAAAACCATTTTATGGTTTGTGGTTTTGATTAGTTTAATGTGTGGTTTCCAAAACCTAAATAATAAAGAATTCCCTATCATTTTCTATATAAACCCATTCAATATCCCATTACTCTTCACTCAAACCATTTGGATCTCAACAAAAATCTGACCTCATCTATCTATAATCCTCCCATGGAGCCCAAATCTCCCAATAATACTCTCTTAAGCCTCTCCCAAGCCTTTGGATCACACTTCCAAGTAAGGGATTTCATCCTTTCTCATTTTTTTTCTCAATTTCATTATATTGTTATACCCTTTTATTTTCAATTAAAAATGTTGGGGTATGATTTAATACCTACCCCATACATCCCTATTTATGTTTGAATAATGAGCTACATCTTTCTTTCTCATTAATGCCTCCCATGTACACCCGTTACCATGCCGAAATTCCATAAGGGATTTCTCTCTCCTCATTTACTATCAAGAAACTCTTTTATATTATGCATATAAATTACATTACATGTGGTGGGTCATGTATATATATAACCCTATTAGTGTACGTTTCATGTAAATATGATGAGATACCCATTTATCTCTCATCAACTATTTTTATGAGTTCTTATGTCATGCCATTATGCTGCTGAAATTTCACTACGATTTTCAAAGCCAAAGTCATTGTATAGTGAATACCATGCCCATTTCTATATCAAAGGTATTCAAATTTATGCACATTTACTTATTGATTATATAATTTCATTTAAAAATCCCACATTTCTTTATTGTGGAATAAATGATGATGTTTAATGAATCCATGTTGTATGATCTATGTGGCGCACTTATGCATGAAATGAAATGATTAAGAAGGGTGCACCCTAATAGCACTCAAATGCATTGGGTAAAAATTAGTATCATGATAAGTCAAGTGAAATGAGAGTTTACTAATGATAATTCAAGTTCAATGAGGGTTTACTCATGATACATGTTAAATGATCCTTGGTTCATGCTAATATCATGTTAAATGTTGATGCCACATTTCCATGTTATGATAACCATGCTCTATCATGCCTTTATGTTCATGTTTCTCTTATTCTCTATTGATATGATTATTGCCTAAAATGTACTATATTATTCATGTTATGCCTTTTTTACTCCCTTACTGGGATTTATATATCACCCTTTTCTTATGAATTTCCCCAGGTTATCCCATGAAATGATATGTACAAAAGAATATTGTGGTAATATAAAATAAGTTTTCAATAAAGATGTTGTGTTTTTTATTCTAATTTGTTATGTAATGTTCTTAATTTCCTAGGAAACTAGACCTCTCGATCCTCATAGTTGTCTAAAGTGAAATTTTATGAAATAAATTATGTTTAAGTTTGAAATAAAGAGAAAGGTTTTTATAGTTGGTATCAGAGGATAGTTTTAGTTATTTTTTAGATTAGGATTAGAAAACTCTAGTGAAAACATTATGGATAAGACTAAGTATAATAAAAACATCCCTAAAGTTTGGTAAGTATTGAGTAATCAGTTTATCATGAAAATACATCCCTGTATGGATACGAGTAGGTAGAGGCAGCTCTGATATAGATGTATCTAGGGGTAAAACTTGAAAACACTGATTTGATCTTGAATCGAACAGGAATTGGTGCACGAAAATGGGCCTTGATGCACTCTTGTTTACGACACTCCCAAGGGATATGCTTTGGTAAATTCATAATCTTAGTATGAACCATTATTAAGGGAATTAAAAAAGTTCCCCTAAGAATATATGTTGGGAATTAGATCATGGATAACATAGATAAGTTAAGGAAATAAATGTAATTTATATATTATCCCTTTTTTCATTGGATTTCCCTTTATGTATTACCTTTAACATTCCTTTTATTCCATCCAATATCCAGTAATTGGAGGAATATGGCTAACAACCGATGCGAAGATCAATGTGATGACTGTTTTAATGAGATTCCAAATCCGATGGGAGCGGGAATCACAAACCTTTTCATGGTACTATCTCAGTTAACTCATGTTTTTAATAGAAACACGGGTTAAGAGGAATCTTCAACCCCCCCCCCCCCAAGAAAGAACAAGCCACAATCAAGAGCTTCATGAGACAAAGGCCTCCTACTTTCAATGGATCATCTGATCCCTCAATCGCTAAAAAATGGATCAAATCTATTTAGAATATCTTGTCCATCCTTCAATGTTCTGAATAAGAGAAGGTACTTATAGATTCTTATCACATGGAAGGTGAATATGATCAATGGTGGGCATTGATAAAAAATATGATGCCTAGGGGGGAGATCAAGGTTTTGTAATGGAAGGATTTTTCGAAAATGTTTTTCGATAAATATTTTCCTCACACCCTCCAACATAAAATGGAAAGAGACTTCCTTGACCTCAAGAAGAAAGAAAATGAATCCATCAGAGTCTGTGAGGTAAACTTCACAAGGCTTGCATGATATGCCTCCAACATTGTTGTTACCCTCGAATGAAAAGTTGACCACTTATTTGGTGGGATAAAACCTAGCCTACAAAAATACCTAGTGATTCTTGACTTCAAGAGCTATGAGAAAATTGTTTGATGTGACCTAAAAGTTGAAATTGGAGATCAAAATATCCCAAGGGTATCATGGGGATAAGAAGCACAAGGTAGACTTTAATTCTAGCTATCTGATGGATAAATCCAATGGTATTAAGAAATTCCATCACCACACTTGCTAAAGGCATGGAAGGAAGCACCCCGGAAATTTGCTAAAGGGGACGAGAAATTTTTTTTGGTGTGGAAGAGAAGGGCACCTGGGCATTAATAGTCGGAAAGAAAAACCTGCTACTGCGATAGAGGATAGGAATGCTCTGTTTGACCCCCAACACATTGTTCATTTCTTCAAATTCAAAGAAACAAATTACTTTAAAAACTAGTTCCCTAACCCAAGGATTTTTTGAGGCAACCAAAAACATTCAATGCAGCAAGGGTGAACTTTTTTCCATCACTACTACCAAAGTGAACCCCGAAAACAAAGTTGTGACTGGTACGCTAGTTATTCATTCAAGAATAGCGAACATACTTTTTGATTCTGATTCTACACATTCTTTTATATCCTGAAATTTTATTATAACAATCCCAATACCACCACAAAATATGGAAGTAAATATGTTGGTGAGAATTGAAAATGGGAAAATCATTGCATTCCATGAATATAACTCCTCCCCTATCACAATTTGTGGATCTAAATTCCCAGAAAACCTATTAATACTCCCACTAGTTGAATTTGATGCAGTTATTGGAATGTATTGGATTTATCTATATAGATACAATATAAATTTCCGTTAGAGGGAAATCACTCTCCATATGGATAATCAACCCTTTATTCTATACAAGTGCAAGGATGAGGATGAGTCTTCTTTAGCACCATCATCTCAAGCATGGATATTAATGCCTTATGATCATGCATATATTTCTCTGATTATTGAGTCTACAGAAGCAACCATCCTTAAAGAATTATTTTTATGAGGAAATTCGATAAAGTGTTTCCTGAGGAATTCCATAGTCTTCCTCCTAGAAAAGATGTTGAATTCTCAATTGATCTTATACCTAGGGAATTTCTAATATCCAAGATTCTGTATAAAATGGTTGTTTTGGAGAATGAGGAGATGAATAAACAACTATAGGAGAATCTGGATAAAGTGTTTATACTTCCAAGTGCTTCACCATGGGGTGCACCCGTCCTCTTCATCAAGAAGAAGGATGGGTCAATGCACCTTTTCATTGATTGTCGCGAGCTCAAAAAAATCACGATAAAGAACAAGTATCCTCTTACACGAATTGATGAATTTTTTGATTAGCTACATGGAACACAATAATTCTCCATGGTGGATCTACGGTCAAGATATTATCAAGTAAGGGTGAAGAAGGATGATATCCCCCAGACTAATTTTCGTACAAGATACGAGCAATATGAATTCATAGTAATGCCTTTAGGACTCACTAATTCGCCAAAAACCTTCATGGAATTGATGAATAGAGTCTTTAAATATTACCTAGACAAATTTTTGGTAGTCTTTATAAAAGATATTATAATATAGTCCAAATAAAAGGAAGATCATGAGGAGCATCTAAGTACTATACTAGAGACCTTGCAAAAGGAGAATCTCTATGAAAAGTACAAAAAGTGTGAGTTCTGGTTGAAGGAAGTCTCATTATTGGGTCATATCATCACAAGAAATATAATATCTATGTATCTATCCAAGAAAACTACAATTGAGGGATAGATGAGGCCAACATCGGTAACAGATATCTGTAGCATCTTGGGGTTATCTAGATATTATTGTCGATTTGTGAGAAATTTCTCACAATTGTCCAACCCTCTTACAAAGATAACTCGGAAGAGAGTAATGTTTTCTTGGAGTGATGAATGCAAAGATTTCTTCAAGTAGTTGAAAAGGAGGATTATCATTAAACCCATGATCACACTACCCACAAGTGGAAAAATTTATATGGTATTTAGTGATGCTTCGTAGAAGGGCCTGGGCTGTGTGTTGATGCAAAATTACAAAGTCATTGCCTATGCTTCAAGTAAATTGAAAGGTCATGAGAAAAAATATCCAACACATGATTTGGAGTTGGATATAGTAATATTTGATTTAAAAATTTCATGAAATTACCTATTTGGGGAGAAGTGTGAAATATATATGGATAACAAAATCCTCAAGTATATATTCACATAGAAAGAGTTTAACATGAACTGATGAAGATGGTTAGAGCTGATCAAAGACAATAACTGCTCAATCCATTACCACCCTAAAAAAGAGAACAAGGTGGAAGATTCTATAAGTAGAAAGGACCCAGTGATTCTATCATTGATGAGAATTGAAAATCATCCAATCTTCATAGATTTGATGAAGATGAACATGAGAATTATAAAGAAGGGAACATCTTCAATCCTTTCACAAATTATTTCTCAACCATATCTTTTGGAAAGGTTAAAGTATGATCAAAAGGATTATGTGGGAATTCAAAAGAAATTGGAAACTATTATAAAAGGTAAATCCTCAGAGTTCAATGTTAATGAATAAGGAATTGTGGGATTTGGGACAATACTATGTGTTCCATCAAATTTAGAGTTAAATAATGAACTTTTGGATGATGCACATAGTTTGAATTTCTCTATTCACTCAGGAAACACAAATATGTATTGAAATATCCAAGAGAATTGTTGGTGGGATAACATAAAGAAGGAGATCACTGAGTAAACATCAAAGTTCCTAGTATGTTAGTAAGTTAAGGCTGAGAGGCATAATTATAAGGGGATGATGAAACTATTACCAATACCAGCATAGAAATGATAGAAAATGAACATGGACTTTGTCACCAGACTTCTGAAGACATCCAAAGAAAACAATGATATCTTGGTTGTTGTGTATTGTATTACAAAGACTGCACACTTCATTTCAATTTAAGAGGATTTCTCATTAGATAAAATGGCACATATATATATCATAGAAGTGGTAAGGATTCATGGAGTACCACTATCTATTGTATCCAATTAAGATCCAAGATTCACCTCTAAGTTCTGAAAGAGTCTTCAACATGCTTGAAATACTGAGCTGAACTTCAGTACGACTTATCATCCTCAAACTGATAGCCAATCTGAGTGGACTATCCAAACAATCAAGGACATGTTAAGAGCATACTCAATGGAATTCAAAGGAGGATGGGATCAAAATCTTCCTATGGTTGAGTTCTCTTACAATAAAAATTCACACTCAAGAATCCAAATGGCTCATTATGAATCCCTTTATGGGAAGAGGTGCAGAACACTAGCATGTTGGGATGAAGTTGGGGAGTGAAAACTTATAGGTCCAGAAATGGTTGAAGAAATAATGGAGAAGGTTAAGACCATCCAATATCACATTAAAGATGCTCAGAGTCTAAAAAAGAGCTATGCTGATAATAGTCGATGATACCTAGGGTTTGATGTCAGAGACAAGGTATTCCTCCACATATCACCGTGTAAGAGAGTTATAAGATTTGGGAATAATGTAAAGCTTAGTCCAAGGTAAATAGTCCCTTTTGAGATCCTTGATCACATTGAAGCAGTGGCCTATTGACTAACACTCCCAACAAATCGATCACAAGTACATGATGTATTCCATGTATCACTATTCATGAAGTACATACCTGACCCATCACATGTACTCAATCCAAAGGTAGTACCATTTGAGAATGACCTCTCCTATAAAGAAAAGCCAGTGAATATCTTAGATCATAGGGAAAAGGTTCTACAAAATAAGACAATTCCCCTTGTCTTGGTGGTGTGAAAAAACCACAAGTTTGAAGAAACAACATGGGAATTGGAGGAAGTGATGAAGCAAAGTTACCTTCATCTATTTTAGTGTGCAAAAATGAAATTTCGAGGGCGAAATTTTTAAGGGGGAAATATTGTAACAACCCAAAGTTTTATTAATAGAAATTCATCTTGATATAATTAAATGTATTATTATGTAAAATGGTTATATAACCTATGAGAATCCTTGTTTTTATATTTTTGGATTTTAAAATAACATTAAGAATTATTACTGTTTCTAATATAGCCATTGAACAATGATCAAATGATTAGTATAAATATAGGGCTTTAACAAATCCAATTTACTAAGACAAAGGAAGTGATGGCCTCATCTAATAGAATTTCTCCATATGAAGTTATTTATTAGAGTTCATAAAGAAGGTGGAATCACTAGGATTCTCTCTTTACCAATCCCAAACCAATCTTCAACACGTTAAGCTAGAATAGATCTTCCTATGGGAGAAGTGGAAGTTAATAGAGATTACCACCAGAGCGATGTTATCCGAGCCACCCCAAGAGTCTGTCAAAATCGCACACCTTACACTTAGGTTTTATGTGGGTGTTATAAGGGGTTATGTAAAAATACCCTAACACTATGATTATGTGCATTATTTTTTGTATAAATAATATACATTCATTTTATTATTGCTACTTTGTAAATGGTTTTTAAAGGACAAATAATATTTTATGTTAATATTAAATTAAGAAATCTATTTTGATGAATTAATGGATTTTAAAATTAAATAATATTTTAATAAAATATTATTACTAAATTATTTTTTATTAAATATAAACGATCATATAATTTTTATGAATACAATTGATATTTTTATTAAGGTTTGAAAGCTCTTTTTGTCAAAACTCAAGAATTTTCGATATGTGTAGGTTTTTATTCTAAAATTAAAAAATCACATATTTATAAAATTATTTATATAAAATTAATATTATTTTTGGATTCAGGACATCAAAATTATCTAACGGTGAATTTTTCATAATTTTCTAAGACAGTAGAATTTTTGGGTAAAAATTAAATACTGTTTAAATAGATAATGTGTTTTATAACATAATAATGAACCAATAGTGATGTAATAAAATACTATAAAACGTTATTTCAGACAATATATGTTTTAAATTTAAAATAATTTGATTTTATATTTGTTTGATTAATTTTATGGTTCCTTAGTGGACCCTCCAAGACTTATAAAACATTTTAACTTTTAAAATGACTTCCTTGAGAGTGTGACTCACCTCCACTTAATAAAGACTAATATTTAAATAAGTTAGGTCATTTACCTTATAAAATAATTTTTTCCAATTTCATTTGGAAAAAACCATGGGAAAATCCATGGGATGGTTTCTGTTTTGATTAGTTTAAAGTGTTGTGTCAAAAACCTAAATAATAAAGAATCCCCTCTTTTTTCAAATATAAACCCACTCAATATCCCATTACTCTTCACTAAATTTTTTTATATCAACCAACCTCTTCCCTCATATCTATATAATCCTCACAAGGTGCCCGGATCTCCCAATAATCCTCTCTCAAGCCTCTCCCAAGCCTTCCGATCACACTTCCATGTAAGGGATTTCATACTTTCTCATTTTTGTTTCAATTTCTTTATATTGTTATACTCTTTTATTTTAAATTAAAAATTTTGGGGAATGATTTCAAAAATCCCCCCGTACTTACCTCCTTATCTTTGAATAATTAGAGACCTCTTTTTCTCTCATTAATGCCTTCCATGTACACCCATTACCATGCCAAAATTCCGTAAGGGATTTCTCTCTCCTCATTTACATTCAAGCAATTATTTTATATTATGAATATAAATTCCATTACATATGTTGGTAAATGTTTCTATATTAACCTAATATTATCTATTTCATGTAAATATGATGATATACCCCTTTATCTCTCATCAAAAATTTTATGAATTCTTATTTCACGTCGGTAGGCTGTTGAAATTGCACCACGATTTTCCAAGACAAAGTCATTGTGTAGTGAGTACCATGCCCATTTCTCTATCAAGGGTATTCACCTTTAGGCACATTTAAATATTGATTAAAAATTTTCATGTTTTAATTCCACATTTATTTATCATGGAATAAATGATGATTTTTAATGAATCCGTGTTGTATGATCTATGTGGCACAATTATGCATGAAATGAAATTATTAAGAAGGGTGCGCCCTAATAGTGCTCCAATAAATTGGGTAAAGATTAGTATCATGATAAGTCAAGTAAAATGAGGGTTTACTCATGATAATTCATGTTCAATGAGGGTTTACTCATGATAATATAATGTTAAATGTTGATGTAACATTTCCAAGTTATGATAACCCTACTATATCATGCCTTTATGTTCATGTTTCTCTTGTGCTCCATTGATATGATTATTGCCTAACATGTACTATATTATTCTATTTATTCCTTGTTTACTCCCTTACTAGGCTTTACATATCACCATTTTTTATGCACGCCCTCAGTTTATCCCATGCAATGCTAAGTACGAAGGAATGTTGTAGTTATATAAAAGAAAGTTTCAATTAAGATGTTGGATTTTTTGTTCTAAGTTGTTATGTATTGTTCCTAATTTCACAAGACACTAGACCTATCGATCCTCAGAGTTGTCTTAAGTGAAATTTTATGTAATAAATTATGCTTATGTTTGAAATAAAGAGCAGGTTTGTTATACCTAAGGTTAAGGATACCTTGGTTGTTTCCTTGGATCCACTTATTTTTTAAGGCCATAATGGATGCCTTGTTATATCTTGGATACTTTATTATTATTATTATTATTATTATTATTATTATCATGCCAGGATGTTAGTTCTGATTATACTTCACATGAATTATAATAGAAACTATAACATAATTAATAAATGAAATGGTTATATGTTTAGACACCCGCTTTGGCTGAAGAAGGTACTTGGGTATTTACATTACTGTACTGGTTTAATTTTATATATGCATGACATAACATTTTTTTAGTTTATATTATGTAGATTGGATTTTATAGACGTCATTGGTGGTAGAATATTGAGATTTATCTCACACCCTATTAGGGACGATTTTAATTCCTGGGTAGATTACATGTATGCATGTGTTGAAAAAGGGATGCATCCCACTTTGGAGGCTTGACACAGCTTGCTTGCATTATGATGAAGCTTGGTAGCAGATGACCGAGCTAGAACTCAGGATGTTGGGGATAGTTTTTTAATTCTTTTTGATTCATTTGTATAGCATGTATTAACTACTACCTATTATCCATTTTTTCCATTTTTATAGATACATGACATGTATCATCATCTTTTGTTTGATTCAACTTCCAGTTATTGTTGTTTATTTTAAATTGATTCTATTGTGCCATCCACTTACTTATATTGATTCCAATATTTACTTTTTATTCTATCTTATCCATTGTGTTACAATTTGATAATGAGGGATTACTATTTTATGGACACATACTAGGCCCTTGCTACTAGTCGTCAACCTCTAGAAATTGGGGAGATACACTTGAGGCCATATGGACAACCGGACTCAGGGAACCTTTGAGTGGAAAATGGGTTCAAGATGTCACAAAGTGGTATCATAGTTATTTTCTTACTTACAATTTTGAGAAAATAGAAATTATTTTAGGAATGATTTAGGACTTGATTATAATTCGTGCTTGGGTATATCTAACCCATGTTTAGGGTAAATGTCGAGTTTCCTGAATAATAATTATTGTTCTTATTTTTCCTATTAAAGTTAAAATATTTTGAAATAACATAGTTTTGGAATCAGGTATGGATCTTATAATTTTTTTTATAATAATTTATTCTTCACCTAATATGGATTCCAAATGAGTTAATGGGTGTCTTGGGGGTGCCTGAGGCTTATTTGAAGCTGAGAGCCCAATTTTTGGGAGAAAAATGCCCGCCTTATGGTTACAAGAAACCGAGTGGGGCTAGATGCATGGTTAGGTCTAACCATGATAGGATAGATAGTGGAGTCTTATATGCCACATAGTTAGAGAAACTGTGTGATTTGGGCCGCATGACTATGACAAAACTGTATAGATGTTACAAAGGTATTTTGCATAGTTGGTTCATGGTTTCTTTAACCGTGTGACCTAAACTTGTGAGGTTTCCTTTCCTACAACATATGGTGCATGGTTTGCACATGGATTGTCCAACCATGTGGTCGTACTATGTGATGCCCATTTTTTTGGTGATTTTATCATTTCCCCTTAAGAGTTTTAATTAAATCAACCCTCCTCTCATTTCCACTCTAGTGGATAGAAAAGGCTCATCCTCCCTCTTTGAGCTCCATTTTCCCCTATGGTAGAATTTTGATCCTTTCTCACCATCCTAACTCTGATTTGATCTCTATTCATCTCGTTGGATCCACATTAGAAAGTACTCGATTCCTTTTTATCCATTTATAGTTCTTATTTCTATCAAAGATGTTATTTAGATGCAGGAACATATTCCTTTATTTTCATGGAATTATTCCATTATTCATATATCTTATAATCTAGGAAAAACTAGAGGATGATACATTATTAGGATAGTCATACGAGTATAAGGTAGATGGTCTATAACTCATCCCTTAAGACTAGTCATTTTATAAATTGCTCTGTGTGAACGCTGATTTCATGGGATGTGACCTATTTGATTTATATGAATTTATTATAGTCTTTAGAACCATGTTATAAAACCCTTATAAAATATGATATTAATAATTGTTGGTTACATCCACAATGCTGAACACCTCATGTAGGGTGTTTCTATAATTGTGTTTTTAGTGCTTTGACAAGTTAGTCTGAGCCACTGTTCAGGCATGCTTAGGCTTGACCTTTCTAATAGTAAGTCATCCTTGATTAAATGACTATTGAATTGGTCATTACTATCCCTTGATTAGGTTGGTTCCACTTGACCTTATAAGGAATGTTTTTTACTCAATTAATAAATGTTAAATAGTAAATTGGAAATTACACTATTTATATGACTTGAAATAATTAAATTTAATGGAATAACTCAGTTTCACGTCTGTATCACACAATTCCATGATTATGGAAGGTATCCAAGTCAAAATTATTAATTTAATATGACATATATAATGTAATTAAATGGTTAATTGTCCTTGATATTCCTTGAAACTTGTATGGAAAGCATGAAATAAAGTTCTTGACTTATTAAATAGAATGATTATTACATGTCTTGTTAAATTACATGAATTGATTTTATGGTGTCTAATGAACATGGATCTAGTTTTTATAATAGGATTTGTTAGAATCGAACCTACCTTGGATTCCTGATAGAATTCCTTGAGCACTCATAGATACCATTCTGATTTAAGGATGAAGGTTTCCAGGGGAGAGACCCACCTTGGAACCCAATCCTTGCCTATTTAGTGGATGTACGATATGACACCGTAGGATCCATCCTTTATTATTATAGGATTCCTTGGATACACTCCTTGGATCCATCACGACTTTTATGAAGTTGAGGTTCCATGGATATACCCTTGGGCCTAGTCACTGCTTATCCCATTTTACCTTAGACGTATTCCTTGGAATCAGTTATAACTGCTACTGTGTAATTCCTTGGATGATGCTCCTTGGATTGCACTCTTATCCATATATCCAAGCTACAATTACTACTGAGTTGGAGACCATTGAGTTCAATGATTCTTTGGTTAATACCTTGGTACCAATTCAATATTATTATCATTACGGGATTCCTTGCTATGGCTTGGATCCCTCATTATTATTTCCATGTTTGAATTTCAGTATTTGATTCAACTCATGTGAAATTTTATATAAATTTAACTTAATTAATTAATGAGTTGGTTACATGTTCAAACACCATCCGCGGGATAAAGTAGGTAATTGGGTATTTACATTATTGTACTGCTTTGCTTTTTTTTATATGTATAATCGCACAATATTTCAATTTATATTACACATAATATTTATTATAGATTCCATTGGTGGTGGACTACTGAGATTTATCTCACACCCTATATAAGATACCTATGGCACCTGGGAAGATTAAATGTATGCAGGTGTTGATAAAGGGAAGCATGATGCTTAGGAAACATGATTGATTTCTTATTTAGGATGGGGCTGGTAGAAAATGACCGAGCTAGAGCTCAATATTCTAGAGATAGTTTTGGATTAATTTTTTATACTTTTTTAAAAAATTTATTATCTACTGATTTGTATCCATGCTTTACAGATTTCTAATACATGACATGTATCATCATCTTTTATATATGATTATCAGCTGTTCAGTAGTTTATTACTCATGCCTACTTCTATTATTCCATCTGTTTATCTTATTTTAATTATGTTATTTACCTGTTATTATATCAATAAACTATGATCCAATCTAGTAATGAGGGCTTAGTCTCCCCATAGACATACACCAGACCCTCGCTACTAGTCTGTAGCCTCTGGCATTTAGGGAGGTGCATTTGGGGCCATATGGCCAACTGGGCTTGGGGAAATTTTGAGTGGAACCCGAGTTCGGGACATCAAAAATTGGTATGAGAGGCTCTATTTTCTTTCTTTAATATTTGATACAATATACTAGAAATTAGGAATTATTTGGAATAAAAGGTTTTTGGGTGTAGCAAACCCATGTTTGGGGTAAAGGCTAACTTTCCTGAATTATAATTGTAATTTCACTTTTCCCATTATAGTTGATATCATTTAACAATTGGGTGATAAAAATTATGTGTTGTGGTTATTAATATTATTATGATTTAGTACTTTATTTCATCCTTGGACCAATGATATGAGGGTAAGGATCATTGTTACATGCATCATCGTACACACCTATAATTCACATTCCATGCATATTGAAATCCCATATAGGTGAATTTCATTTCTTTCATTTCTTAATATGCCTATTATTGTTGAATGATACTTGTTTATATATATTATTTTTCTACTATTGGATATAATTGAGTAATTTTTAGTTTCAATTCAAGAGGTGTATGGGCCCTCGTTGGTTGGAATGTGTGATTTACCGAGTTGAGCCATTAGATAAAATTAAATGGATGTCAATTTCAGTGATAAGGTGTATGAGATCTAATTCACTAGGAATAAAGATCCATTATAAATGAACTTTTATATATGGAAATAAGAAAATTAAAACTATAAAAGTGAAACTTGACACTTGAAATAAAATGGCTTCCAATAAGCGATGAGGTAAGGTATAATTGACCCTTCATCTACTGGAACCCTTGTAATTTAAACATGAGAACTTAACAATACCTAGATTTCTATGTGGATAGTTGGGGTAGTATATTGTGGGTAGTGATCCTTTTTTTTATCTTTCACTTTTTCTATCAGTATGATTCAAAGCTTGTTCTGAGGCATGTTCTTGGAATTTGTAGACCAAAGCTGCCATGATGTCCTCATGTCATGCACCAGGATGGTGGTGACGACCATGCTCCATACAAAGTGGTCCCTGAGATGCTAGTATTAGAATCAGGACATCCACTTGAGGCAATATCTATTGTACCTAATCTGGGCATAGACGCTCAGCTACGTGATAGTTTCCTATGTCTAATGCAGTCCGTACAAGGTGCATCATGACCTACACTTATGATGGATGATCTGACCAATGAGTTCCAATAGCAGCATCCTCCTACTTTCTTAGTGGATGGTGACCCACAAGATACTAAGTCTTAACTAGAGTCCACCTTGTCTATCTTTGATCATATGGAGATGCCTCTAGAGCATAGGGTCAATATACCTGCTTACATGCTGTATGATTCATCTAAGAGCTGGTGGGATATAATTACCCAGGCTGGTCTCCATAATGTCATGGTATGGAGTTATTTCAAGACTATTTTCTATGATTACTTCTTTCCTTATACACTGAGAGATGACTGAGATATAGAGTTCATGCATCTCGAGAAGGGTTCTTTGTTAGTTATAGAGTATTCAACACATTTCACTGAATTGTAGTGCTTTTCACCACTTCTAGATAGTGATGAGATTTTTCATGTTAGACATTTTGAGGATGGGATATAGTATTCCATACATACTTAGGTGAATGTATTTCTCCTACATACCTTTTCTAAAATAGTAAATCACACTTTTATCATTGAGTACAACCTGAGAGACAGTAATAGTATTGGGAATAGAGGATCAGTTCCAACGTAGGCCAGTAGTTCATCCAGTGGTAGAAAGTGACCCATTGAGGTTTCTTGTCAGGACAGTGGAAAATAGAGTAAACATACTGGTAGCTCTATGGTGTGTCATCAGTGTGGATGAATTGGGCACCTAAATCCTCATTGTGATAAAGAAACTATGGAGTTATAGGCTTGTGGAAGTATGGGGAATCTTTAATTATTTTGTCAATCCTTTCCATCATCTTCTAGTGGAAGAGGTTCCACACCATATCCACCATTAGGGGTATGTTTTTTATGTCGTGTTAGGTGGGAAGTTGGAGCAGGACCGACAAGATAGGATGAGGTGGAGGTTGTGGATTTGGTAGCTAGACTACTAATAAAAATAAGTGCTAGCAGAGTAGTCATGATCATGGTAGTCCAACTATTTCGCAGGGTTGGGTATCTAGTCAGTTGTATGAACTACAGTTGATACCTGAGGATTATACTGTAGGTCCATCTATAATATGAGGTACTATTCTAGTAGCCTCCACTATAGTATTTGATTTTTTTTGATACATGTGATTTAGACTCATTCATCCCCTTATCAATTGTGGAATTCCTTGGGCTAGAGATATAGTATTGATGTGGTGTAATGACCCTGAATAAAATGCTGGGAGTATGTTCAGAGGGAATATGATAATGTAGAGACCTTCCCCTTAAGTTATGTAGTTAACATTTCTTATGGTACCTCTTTGTTCTTAAAAATATAGGCATCGTTGTCATTATTAGGATGGGTTGTTTGGTTCTGTATCATGACTTTATAGACTACTATTACCATAGGGCGTTGTTTACATCACCAGAGGGAAGAATTTATCAAAACAAGGGTGAGTGGGATGTCAAGGACAGTAAATATGGACCATAGCATCTTGGGATAAGTGGAGTGACCAACCATATTTCTAATCTCTTTATGAAGGATTAGGGTTTACATTAGGCTTAATTTCCTCTAGATATAGATCATTTTAGGTGATATTTCTAACTTAACTATTGAGATAGAGGTAGAGTTTACGATTGAAATTATTCCATGAGTCGACCTAGTGTCCATTCCTCCATACAGGATGGAACCTACTACTCTCCATGAGCTCAAGTGGCAGTTTGAGGACATAGCCTAAAAAGGTTTTATATGGCCTAACACTTCCACTTGTATTTATCCCATGATTTTCAGCAATAAGGAAAATAGTAAACTTCATCTATGCATGGATTATAGATGGATGACCCAACTAACTATCAAGAAATGATATCCACTACTCAAATAGATGATCTCTTTGACCAGCTCTGAGGAGATAAGGTGTTTTCTAAGATTGACCTGAGATCGCGATATCATCAGGTGTGGGTTAGAACATCATACATACCTTGTAAAACATTCCAAATTAGGTATGAACTATATGAGTATGTAGTTACTCCATTCAGTCTCATGAATGCACCCACAATTTTAATGAATTTGATGAAAAGGGTTTTCCACCCCTATCTTGATTTGTTTTTTATAGTCTTTGTGGATGAAGTCTTGGTGTATTCTCACACTCTTAATGATCATGACAAGAACCTCGAGATCATTCTGAGTACTTTGAGAGATCATTATATTTAGGAAAATATTGTTAAGTTCCACTTCTATATTGACAAATTTCACTTATTGGGTCATATTATCTCAAAATCAAGAGTCTGTATTGACCCATATAAGGTTAGTTCTATAGTTTCCTAATATTATCCCATGAATGTGTTTGATATATAGATTTTCTTAGGGATATACAGATAATACAATCATTTTATACAAGCCTTATCATGCCTTTTTTCACATATTAATGGTATTATAAAGAGGGGTTTCAAGTTCCTATGGTCAGAAGAGTGAGGGAACGCCTTTCAAGATCTAAAAGGGAGGATTATCTAAGAACCTATTTAGATTATGGAAGATCCTAGATGAGGTTATACCATGTTTTGTGATGAAAATGGAATCGGTCAATAATCATTGATGTTGTAAGAGGAAAAAGTCGTTGTGTATAGATCTTGGCAGTTGAGGTCACATGAGAGAAATTATCCAATGCATGACCTCGAGCTAGCAGCAGTTGTGTATACCTTACGTTGCTGGAGACACTACTAGATGGGTGAGTGATTTTTGGTTTATAAAGACAAAAAGAGATCAAATATATATTTACACCATGTGAATTGAACATTAGACAATAGAGATGGGTCAAATATCTTTAGTCCTTCGATTTTGATCTTGACTATACACTTAGAAAAGGTAATGTGTTAGATAACATGTTGAGTCAAAAAACCCAGGCATAGGTTTTATGGGAAGATAGTGAAAAATGGAAATTGATGGCCCTATTTTATAAGATGCATATGAAGTTTCATGATAGTCACAAGTAGTCTTATCTCTCACCCTTGATAGTCACCACTTCCATCCTTGATAAGGTGAAGAGTAAGAAATTTTTAGATCTGTAAGTCTTGGTTCTCTATGAGAGTATTTCAGGAGCTAACCCACTTATGGATTGTTCTGTGAATAGGGATGAAATCCTACATGTACATGGACATGTATGGGTTCCTACCGAGATGATAAAGGAACCGATTTGAGATTCCCATGCTTCTTAGTGGGAAATTAATCCCAACATCTCAAAAATGTATCGAGGTATGTGAAACTAATGTTGGTAAAATTTAGATATCATGCTTTATCATTAGTTTTTACCCCTGTTAGTTGGTGAAAGTACAGTGCCATAGAACTGATGGATTGTTATAACTGCGTCCAATCCTAGAATGGAAATGGGAAGATGTCTCAATGGGCTTTGTAGTCAGTTTACCAAGGTCACCTAGAGGAAGCAATGTTGTATGTGTAGTTATTGATCTAATTATGAAATAATCCCTCTTCTTTCCTATATGAGACACTTTATCAGTTGATGAGATAGAAGGATTGTATGTATGTGAGATCATATGACTACATGGGGTACAACATACTATTGTTTCTAAGAGGGATGATCACTTAACATCACAGTTCTATTAGGGGATATAGAAGGATATGGGTACATATGTTCTTCAAATCACAACCATCCAACCTTAGATCGATGAATAGTTAGAACGTATGATACAAGTTCTGAAGGACATACTTCGAGCATGAATCCATAATTTTGGAGTTTCTTGGGATAAACATATCCATCTTGTTGATTTATCCTATAATAATAGGTTTCAAGATGAAATTTAGATGGATCCTTTTAAGGCCCTGTATGGTAGTCCATGTTGTTCACCACTATGCTAGCTAGAGGGAGGTGAGGAATCCCTAATAGGTCCTCATATTATGAAGGAGAATTTGATGTAGGTTCAACTGATCAAAAAGTGTATAGAACTGTTTAGTCTGGACAAAAATCTTATTCCGATTTCTATTGATGACCTCTAGAGTTTGGTGTCAGGGATTCTATTTTCCTAAGGGTATCACCCAGGATAAGGAATAAACGGATACAGAGGAAAGGGAAGTTGTCTACTTATTTTTTAGGGTCATTTTAGATCTTAGAGGGAGTAATTTTGATAGACTATCAGTTGATACTACCTCAAAGGTACTATACAATGCACAATGTCCTCCACATTTCATAGCTTCACCGATACCATGATGAACCATCTCATACTTTTGATCTTGAGGAAGTTGAGTTATATATTGATACCTATTTTAAGTAGTATCCTATAAACATTTTTGATCAGAGCATGAAGGCTCTTCGAGTATAATTTATACCTTTAGTATGGTTTTTATGGTAGCACGACTGAGTACAGGATGATACTTTGGGGTGAGAGGCCGATGTACATGCCCAGTGGCCATATTTGTTCTCAGACAGTGTTATGCTTCCCTTGGAAGGTGAGCTTGGGGATAAGTTCCTTTAAGGGGGTAAAACTATAAGAACCTAGTTTTTGAATCATGTATGGATCCTTTAAATTTTGGTCTAATTATTATTTCTTGACCTAATACGGATTCCAAATGAGTTCATAGGTTTCTTGGTGGTGTCTGGGTTTTTTTCAAAGCCAAGAGCCGAGTTTTTAAGAGAATATTCATATGTCATAGTTAGAAGAAACCATGTGGGGTTGGATACATAGTTAGTTCTAACCTTGAGAGTCTCGAGAGTGGAGTCCTACAAGATGCATGATTAGAAAAATCATGTGATTTGGTGCATACAACCATGCCTAAAATTGCAGACATGTTTCAGAGGTATTTTTCATGGTTGGCATATGGTTTCTCTAACTGTGTGGCCTACCATTTCTTTTCTAGAAGAAAGAAATATATCCTTATCGCTCAACCAAAGCATGTGACACATGATTGGGGCATGGTTTGGCCAACTGTGCAACCAAATCATGTGATTCCCACTTTTGTGTGGTTTTACAATTTCCCCCCTTAATTCATCTAATAAATCAACCCTATACTCATTTCTTTTCTAGAAGAAAGAAATAGATCCTTATCCCTCATTAATAACCCTTTTTCTATGTTTACAAGACTTTTGATCCCTGATCACCATCTGAACTCTAATTTGGTCACCATTTGTCTCGTTGGATCCAAATCGGTAAGTAATCGATTACTTTTTAGCCAGTGTCATTATTCATTCTATAGATAATGCTGTTTAAATGCAGGCTCATATGGACTATTTTTAGGGAATTGATCCATTATTTAGATCTCTTCCAATATATTTCAAACTAGAGGATGATAATGGATTAGGATAGTCGTACGAGTATGAGGTAGTTGGTCTATAACTCCTCCCTCAAGATTTTTTGTTTTACAAATTGTCGTGTGTGCACACCGATTTCATTGGGTGTGACCTATTTGATTTATATGACTTTCCTATTGTTGTGAGGACAATGTTCTAGGACCCATGTTAAATATTTTATCCATCATTAGTGGTTATGTCTAAAACATGACCACCCCATGTAGGTTTTTTCTATAATTGGGTTTTTATTGCTTTGGCATGTTAGTCTGAGCCACCGTTCGAGTGTTCCTAGTCTTGAACCTACTAATGGTAAGCCATCCTTGATTAAATGACTATAAAATTGGTCACACTATCCCTTGATTAGGTTGGTTCTACTCAAACATCTAAGGTAAGTTTTTTACCTAGTCAATGTTAAATGGTAAATTGGAAAGTATACTATGTATACGACTTGTACTAACCAAATGTAATTGAATTACTTAATTTCGCAACTATAGAACACATTTAAGTGTTTATGGAAGGAAGTGGAGTGATCATTATTAATTTAATATGACTTATATGATGTGATTAAATGGTTTATTTTCCTTAAGATTCTTAGACACTTCTAATAAAGGCATGAAATGAACCTATTAACTTATTAAATGACATGATTATTACATGGACAATTAAATTAAATGAATCGATTATATGGTTCATAATACATATAGACCTATTTTCTATAAAAGTATTGGTCAGAATCAAGATTTCATTAGATTCTTAAGGGAATTTCTTGAGCACTGGTGGACACCATTCTGATTCAAGGATGTCAGTTGCCAAGGGTGAGACCCACCTTGGAACTCAATCCACATATATTTAGTGGATGCCTGATATGATACAATAAGATCCCTTATTTATTATTACGATATTCTTTTGATACACTCCTTGGATCTAGCATGACATCTATGGACATGAGGTTCCTTAGATAAACCCATGGGCCTAGTTACTTCTTATCCCATTTTACCTTGGATGTATTCCTTGGAATCTATCAGAATTGCTATTATGGAATGCTTGGGATGATGATCCTTGGATTACACTCTTACCCATATATCCAGGATACAGTTACTACTAAGTTGGAAACCATCTACTTTAATGTTTCTTTTGTTAATACCTTATAACCTCTTCAATATTATTATCATTAGAAGATGAATTTATATGTATTAGATCCCTCACTATTATTACAATGTCTAGATGTCAGTTCTGGATTCACATCACATAAATTATTATATAAACTGAAGTGAATTAATCAATAAAATGGTTACATGTTCTGAAACTAGTCAAGGTATGAAGAAGGTACTTGGGTATTTACATTACTATACTAATTTACTTTTCTATATGTATGCTTGCACACTATTTCAGTTTATATTACATGGGATAGATTTTATAGATTCCATTGTTGGTGGCCTATTAAAATTTATCTCAAACCCTATCTGATCCTCCATTGGCACCCAGGAATATTACATGTATGCATGTGTTGATAATGGGAATCATACTACTTTAGACACTATTGCTTTCTTTTTTAAGATGGAGCTGGTAGCAGTTGGCCAAGATGGAACTCGAGATGCTAATTATAGTTTTGGATTCCTATTTTCTGCTTTTGTACAATATGCATTGTATTCTACTTTTTATCCATATTATTCTAAATTTATAGAGACATGACATGTATCATAAGCTTTTGTAAATGAATATTAGTTATCAAGTTGTTTATTACTCGTGTCTACTTCTATGGTGCCACCTGTTTATCTTATGATGCTTCCACTATTTACCTATTATTGTGTCTATCTACTGTGTTCCACTATGGTAATGTGGGAATAGTCTCCCCAAGGACACACCCTAGGCCCTCACTACCAGTTATAAGACTCTTGAGTTTAGGGAGATTCACTTGAGGCCATGTGGCCTGCCGATATTGGGGAACTTTTGAGTGGCACCCAGGTTTGGGATGTCACAACTTTTCACCATTGGGTGATAAAAATGTTTTGCGATCATTATTATTATTATTCTGATTGAGGATTTTATTTCATCGTTGGCCTAATTATATGAGAGAAAGTCAAATAAATCATTCATAATGATAGCCACCTATAATTCACATGACATACATATTCCATTCCATATAGGTGAATTTCACTACTTGCATTTTCCTATATTTACTGTGTTTGTTGAGTGAGCGTTGTTTATTAATATATATATATATATATTGTGAGGTTATTTGGATGTGATTGAGTGATTTATAGTTTCAATTCATGAGTTTTATGGGCCTTTGTTGGTTGGAATGGGTAGTTTACCGAGTCAATCCATTGTACCTAACATGTGACATTCTAAGACCGAATATATAATGGGTTAAATTGAGATTAAATGGGTGTCTCTTTATGTTTTAAGGTGTATGGGGCCCTGATTCACTAGGAATAACAATCCATTTTAATCAAACTTGGATATAAGTTTATAATAAAATGAATCTCAAGAAGTAAAAAGTGACTTGTAAAATGAAATGGTTTCTAATAAATAAAGAGGCAAGGTGATATTTAACCCTTCATCAACTAGAACCCATGTAATTTAAACTTAAACACTTACCAATACTTGGCCTTCTAAGTGGTTAATTGGGGTAGTATACCTTGGGTAGTGATCCCTTGTAATTACATTATGGCTACACTAGTATTTCTATCTTAATCAATATTTTTATGAGGTGTGTACTTGGATTTTTTAGACCTATGTTTCCATGACTTCCTCATGTCATGCACTAGAAGGGTGAATAAAAACATTATTTAGACATGGTGGGCCTTGAGATTCCAGTATTATCGCCCGGAGTGACACTTGAGGAACTGCCTACTATTCCTGATCTGGGCACTGGTGCTCAAATTTGTGAGAGTTTTATATGTATGATGTAGTTCATGCAAGGTGATCCATAACATGAACCTATGATTGTTAATCTGACCCATGATTTCTAGCCGCAACATCCTCCCATATTTTCGAGGTATGAAGGTCCAAAGGCTTTTGAGTCTTAGTTGAATCAACTTTATCTATCTTTTAGAATCTAGAGATGCCTCCAAAGTGAAGGGTCAACCTTTCCACTTATATGCTATGTGATTTGTCTAAGGTGTTGGAAGGATGTGATTACCAAGGTTGGTCTCCATCAAGGCACGATCTGGGATGAATTTTAGATATATTTTTATTATCACTTCTCTCTTGAGACACTAATGGCTGAGCAATACAAAGTGTTCATGCATCTAGAGTAGGGTGTTATGTCAGTCATGGAGTATTCGGTGTGTGTTATTAAGCTACAATGCTTCACACCACTTCTATCTAGTTATGATATATTTTTGTGCTAGATTCTTTGATGATGGGATCCTATATTCCATCCATACTCAGGTGAACATTTTTTGCCTACCTACTTTCTATGAGATCATCAATCATGCCCTTATCACTGGATTCAATTTAAGTCAAGGTGACAGTTCCGGTCATATAGGATCAGTGCCAAGGTAATATAGTGGTTCTTCCAATAGGAGGAAATAATCCCTTGCAGTTTTTGTTAGAGAAGTGGAGGTTAGAGTAACCACACTGGCATCTTTGTTGTATGCCATCAGTGTGGAAAGAAGGAGAATCTGAATCCTCATTACGAAAGAGACCTGATGGAGTACCATGATTATAGAGTCATGGAGCATATTTAGAGATTCTATCATAACTATACATATACTTCCATGGGAGGAGGATCTATACTAGATCCACCTTCAGGGGTAATTTCTTTTACATCCTATCAGGTATGAAGTTTGTGTAGCACTAAAAGGACTGGATAAGGAGGACATCATAAAAATTGTAGAAAAAATCTAGAGCATTAGTGCTAGTAGAGTGGTCATACTTAGGGTAGTCAAGTTATCGCTCAAAGATGTGGATTAGGAAGTTTCATGATTTATAGCCAATACTTGAGGATCATAGTACATGACCATATACAATAATATGTACTATTCTTGTAGCACCCATTATAGAATGTTCTTTATTTAATATAGGTGATTCACACTCCTTCATCTATTTACCTATCATGGAAAGTCCTAGTCTAGAAATTCAGTATTACTATGGTGTAATGATACTGGATACACCGTTGGGAGTATGATCAAAGGGCATACACTAATGAAAGGAATATCCCATTGAGGTAGGAAATTACCCTTTCTTGTGGGACATCTTCATACTAAAAATGAGAAGCTTAAATTTTATTATTGGGATGTATTTTTTGGTTATTTATCATGACTTTTTAGACTACTATCATCATAGGTTATCATTGACATCACTAAAGGGAAAACATTATCTACATAAGGGTGAGTGGGATGTCTAAGCTAGTGGAGATAGACTAGATCATCATGAGATAGGTGGATTTAATTCCAAAATTATTAATCTATTTGTGAAGGATCATAGTTTACATTAGGATGAATTCTCTTAAATAGTATATCGTTTTAGGGAAAACATTCCCGATGATTTTTCTTGATTACATATTGAGAGAGAGGTAGAGTTTATGATTGAGCTCATTCTAGGAGTAACTATAGTGTCTATTCCTCCATAAAGGATGACACCTAATGGGTTCCAAGATCATAAGAGGTAGTTTTAGTATATATATGCCAAAAGTTTTATATGAACTACCACTTCATATTAGGGTTAAACCATGTTTTTCTCCTAGAAGGTGGATATGAACCTTCTTTTATACATGGATTATAGATGGTTGAGCAATAATAAGGTCAGGAAATGGTATCCACTGCCTTGAATAGATGATCTCTTTAACAATCACTGAGGAGATATAGTGTTTTCTAAGACCAACCTATGATCGGTCTATCATCAGGTGTGAGTAAGGTCATTAGACACACCTCATACATATTTTTATAGCTGGTATGGGCTGTATGAGTATCTCATTTTTCCATTCTGTTTTATGAACGAACCTATCATTTTTTATGGCCATGATAAATAGGGGTTTTCACCCCTATTTAGATTCATTTGTCGTGGTCTTTGTGGATGAAATATTAGTGTATTCTCAAACTCATAGAAACCATGCTAAGAATATTTATATCATTATGAGTACACTAAGAGAGCATCAGTTTTTTTTGCAAGATTTCTAAGTTCCACTTATATATCAAAAAAGTTAATTTATTGGGTCATATTATCTTAGAATTCAGAGTACCTGTTGAACTAGAGAAGGTGAGTGTTGTGGTTTCCTTGGAGTAGCCTAGGAAAACATTTGATATACAAAGTTTCATAGGGAAAGAGAGATATTATAGGAATTTCATAAAGGTCTTCACACACCTTGATGCACCAATGAATGGTCTTCAAAATAAGGGTATCAAGTTCCTATGGTCAGAAGAGTGAGATAAATCCTTTCAGGAGATGAAAGGAAGGTTTATCTTAATACCGATTCTGATACTTCTAGAGCTTGGAAAAGTCTATATAGTGTTCTGTAATGCATTAGGTATTGATATGGGATAAATTTTGATGTAGGTGGAAAGATTTTTGGATATAGATATTTGGAAGTTGATGTCTCATGATAAAAATTACCCATAAGTTTTCCATGACTTACGTTGTTGGAGACACTATCTGATGGGTGAGGGATTTGTTGTGTACATGGACCAAATGAGTAAAATACAAATTTACATAGTGTGAATTGAATATTAGACAGTGAAGATAGTTCAAATATCTTCAGTACTTCAATTTTGAGCTTGCCTATATGCATGAAAAGGGAAATGTAGTATCTAATCCATTGAGTCTAAAAACCCAGGAATAGAATGTATGAGAATCCAGTGATGAATAGAAATTGATGGCCCTATTATCTGAGATACATCTATAGTTTCATGATAGTTACAATTAGTCTTATCTATCAAACTTGATAGTTACCTATTCACTCCTTGAGAAGGTTAAGAGTAGAAAATTTGTAGATCCTGAAGGATTGGTTCTCTATGAGAGTATTTCTGGAGATGACCCAACATTGTATTGGTCTATGGATAAGGATGACATACTACATATACATGGGATTGTATGGGTTTCTATAGATATTATAATGAAATGATGTGGGGGTCCCACATTTCTCAGTGGTCAGTTCATCAAGGCATATCCAAAATATATTTGGATATGTGACGCCAATATTGGTGGCCTGAGATAAAACATCAAATGGTAGGCTTTTTCGCTAGTTGTTACACTTGTAAGCAAGTAAAAGAGGAGAACCACTGAACGATATGATTGTTATAGTTAATTATAGTACCAAAATAGAAATTTAAAGATGTTTATATGAAATTTTTAGGTAAATACCAAGGTCTCCTTAATGTATAAACATATTTTGGGATGTTATTGACAAACTGATGAAAGAATCCCACCTCCTTTCTATCCAAGATACATTCTTAGTTGATGAGATATGAATATTTCATGTTTGTGAGATCGTCCAACTACTCAGGGTCTCTCATACTATCATTTTAGATAGGGACAATCACTTTAAGTAATGGTTCCAGTAGGGTTTATAGAAGGTGATTAGTATACAAGTGCTCTGAGCACAACCTTTTTTCCCTAGACTGATGGTCAGTCGTAACAGAAGATAAAGGTGTTAGAGTGTAGAGACCTGAAGCTTGACGTACATTGACATTACATTACATTTGCGGAATACTTAGTACATAACAAAAACACACACACAAGGATCGTAATAGTTTAGTGTCTTTGGAAACTCAGAATATAATCTTCTAATCCTGGTGAAATATCTTCAACATCTCCCATAAAGATCTTCCTTTTTTTTCCTAAAACCTTTCTTTATATCCTGGGGAAAAGAAAACATAAAAGGGTGATCTCAAATGCTCAGTAAGGGTAAACAAAAGAAATATCAATCACATCATATACATAAGAACATAACTTTTGGAAATCTTAACCTGCAAAAGAGATCATAATTTCATAACATGGGGTAAATCATGGCAGTGAAATGTAATCACAATAATCATAAAACATGAAACTTTGTGGAATTCACACATAATCATAGAGAATCATTTCTTGTTAGTCAAGACTCATTTCCAAGACTATCTTAGTGGACAAAGTCCCTTTCTAAACCGAGTCACCCTCGTTTCAGTCCTGTTTCACTGAACCGGTATAACCTACCATTCCAGCCATGTCTATCTCATGAGATATAAAATCTTTACCCAATGCATTGGAGGGAGATATAGGTCCCACCCATCTCATAATGATACCATTCTTATGTGTTCCACAAAATCATAAATCATACATCATTGCATAACTCATGTAATAAAAATGGGATTCTTAAACAACATGACATCATAAAACAATTCATATACGATAAAAGAATTCATAAAAATAATTCCATCAAAACATAATAAAATCAATGTAATAATAGGGATACAAATAGAACCCTATATTATCTTAGTTGGAAAATAATTTTGATAAAACACTTGAACTCCATTCTTGAGGAAAATATCCTTTCTACTTCAAAAAACATTTTTCCTTTATTAACATGTCAAAAAATTTTAAAATAAAAGAAGTTGATTAAAAATAAACTTGAAAACTTGTAAGGGAAGCTTCTTGGAAATAATGTTTTAAAAATCCATTCATTCCGTATAAGTTAAAAAAAACATTCTTCTCGTACTTTTGTTGAAAAAGTCAAAAAGTACCTCGTATGAAAAACGACAAAATATTCCTTTCATATCTTTAACTAAAAACTTACCGAAGGGTAAAATTGGATTTAAACAATTTTAGGTGGATGGAAATAATATTACACATCGAGGAAACATGGATGTGGATGATAAAATACACCCCAGTAAATGCCAAAGTATGAACAATCTCGGATAAAAATGAGATTGTGATATTTCCCTTACCTTAGGTCTGATTTGCTTCGTAAGTGTCCGAACCTCCTATATAATGATTTAAATAATGTAATTGACTTCTTACAGAATCATATTAATTGTTATTATATCATATATGGTCACTTATGACTTTATATTACCCGTTCTTTTGTAAATTCATGTTAAAGTAGCGTTTTGGGTAAAATCGTCTCATTTGTCGTTCGCGTTTTAACTTGTAATTATTCATATGATTACTTAGATCATTATTACTTAATTATAGAATATAAAACATTATTTATATATAATATATATTTAGAATATACATATATATAATGGATCGATAAATGGAATGAAATACACCGTTCATGGAGACGGTAGGCCGTACGTACGCATGAACACTGTTTTCGTTTCCTTATTGAATTGAGTGGAATTAAGTAGATGACATACATATATATACACATAAATCCAGTAGATTTATAATGTCATATATTTAATTATTATTTCTTATATATACTTTATAATCATTCTTAAATGGTTAACATGGAGAATGAATCTCATCGCGTCGTGGAGACGGTAGTCCGTACGTACGCACGAGCGATGATATCATTTCCATAATTATTGAATTGAATTGGAGTGGATGATACAATATATCAGAATCATTATGATGTTATAATAACTATTTATATTTATTCTTTACACCATAATACCCATCCATGTAAGGTGTTGGTGGAAAAACAAATTACACCACGGCGTGGAGACGGTATTCCGTACGTACGCACGCGCGGTGATTTTGTTTTCCATAGGATGGATAGATGGTGAAATAGGGTTGTTTCATACTTATAATAACATATACGTATATGAGTGATACTGATGTTATTACTTCATAATGAAACAACCTAAGAAGAAGAAGTGGAAGAAGAAATAAAGTTGAAAGAATCGGTAACGGAAATTACCTCTTCTTTGAAGCGCCTCTTTGAGACCTCCTATTAGGGCACTAAAATTGGTCTTTTAGGAAGACAAGAACCTCTAGGATATTTCTAGGGAAGTGGAGAGGAGAATTTGGCAGGGTTTGGTCGAGATTTAAGGCTCAAAGTTGTGTGTGTAAGAGAGGGAGGAGGTGCCCTTTTATAAGGGAGGAGAGGGGCACCATTGGAATAACTAAAACTATTATTTTATTATAAAGTAAAATTCGGTTTTAAATAGATCCAAATTGATTTATTTCGAGGATAAGGTGGGTATGAGTCGAAATCCTCTCATCCAATAGAATTTAGACAAGTTTAAGTTCCTCATTTAACCTTATCATTTATATTTAAAATTAAGTTAAATAATTTTACTTTTACCATGTCTTCTTGTGTTATTACACTATAAGGTTAATAAACTTACTATAAGAAGCCAAAATAACCCCAAGTTGTTTATTATTAATATATATAACCTTATCTAAGTCATTTGGCCGATCCTTAGATTTTTAGGAATAAAATAACAATTAATAATATAATATTTGTTTTAAAAACTATTTTATGTCAATTTTGACACTATTTAGTAATTGATTTTTGTGAAACTCATAACAGAATGATAAGTTCGAACAAATTTAATTAAATCAATAATAACATGTCATATTAACCTATAAAATTATTGTAATTCATAAAAAGTCTCAAATTATATTTATTTGGGTATTTATAACATCAATTATGTCAATATTTCATTAATAAGATAATTACTGCATCATCGTTGTGTCATAAATAAATTAAATTATTAAATGTCTAAAAATTACAAATAAGATTCAATTTTGTAGGAAAGATTTTTAGCTTTCTAATGAATATTTATAGTCGAATTTATCTTATGTATAACCCCATATTAAAAATGTTTTAGTAAATAAACTTTGATTTTAACTCTTTTAACCCTTCTTTAAATAAATTAATAATAAATGTCCTAATCTAATCCAAGTGGGCCTAAATGGTCATATTTTATTCCTAAGTTTGTTTTTGGTCGAATTAAAGTTTTCCAATAGAATTAGGACATGTGTTTGGGTAATAATAATATCATTTCTACCCTTAATTACCATATTTACTTTTAACCGTGGTAAAAAAAAAGTAAAAAGTTACTATTCACCAAAAAATTATTTTCATCTCATTGAACCACATTTTATTTACTGACATCAACCGTGTCTCTCGGATTTTTGAAATTCCACTCATAGAAGTGGTAAAATTAAGTTTTATGAACAATTCAGTTTTTTTTAACTACCACTTAGTGGTTTCACTATTCATCAAAAATTGAAAGTTTTCAGAAAAATACCAAAAATTAGGCCTAAGCTATATTTGATATTATGAACTCAAAAATGATTTCTATTTTACCAAATTCAAAACATATCAGTTGCATTAATTAATTTAAAAATTAATTCCCATCGTCAAAACAAATAGCATGTTCTTAAGAGATAATAACTATCAAAAGATTGACACTTGTTTATGTTTGGTTTAAATGTGAAATTACATCCAATGACCAACATTGTATTAAATTTTAAAAATATATTCTAAATATACTTTAAAACCAATCAAATTAATAATTTATCACTATTAATTATTTCGATTGAAAAAGTTGTTTTAATTAAAATTTAGTAATTTTCACTATTTATCAAAATATGAAAGTTATCCGTAAATCACCAAAATTTAACCCTAAGCTAATTTCGATATTACGAATCTAAAAATGAATTCCATTTTGAAAAATAAAATTTACAAAATTTTAAAAAGTGGTTATTAATATTGATAACAGCTAGTTTTAATAATATTTTAATAGCATGTTGTTGTTTAGTGAAACTTGTTATTGCGTACTACACACGCTATCAAGGAAGGTCGCGATTGCGTGTAATGCAAGGCAAGTCAAGGATTCGTGTTGTGCAAGTTCCTTTTGGTGTAGCGTACAACACAAGACATTAGTGAAATTAAAAAGAATATTTTTCATAAAATCTCGGGGTGTTACATAGAGGAAATTCTCCAGGAATGTATCCTTGATTTTTAGGGCTTCTGGGAAAATAATATCCCTCTCATTGATTGATCCTATTAAAATATTTTTCAGGTGACAATTCAGATGGCTCCATTTGAGTTATTGTACGGCAGGTCATGTTGATCATCCCTGTTCTGGTTAGAGGTTGATGAGGTGGTGATAATAAGTCCTCATCTCATGAAGGAGACTTCATATTAAGATCACTTGGTCAATAAGAATATGTCTACTGCTCAGTCTAGACATAAAAATTAGGTAGATATCCATCAATTACCTCAATATTTTGAGTTTAGGGATCATGTTTTCCTGTGGGTATCACCCAGGCTTGGGAATATATGGGTATAAATGCAAGGGAAGCTAGTGCCTCAATAAGTAGGGCCATTTGATATTATGGAGAGAGTTGAGCCGATAGCCTATCAGCTATTATTACCTCATAGGCACCATACCATGCATTATATCTTTCAAATTTCATAGCTTAACCATCATCATGTTAACCCATCTCATACTTTTTATCATGAAGATTTTGAATTAGACATTGAGTCTTTGTTAGAGGAGTATCTTATATGTATCATTGATTAGAGAATGAATGTTATTTGAGGTTGTTATATCCCTTTAGTGAAAGTTATATGGTAGAATGACCATTTATAGGATGAGATTTGGAAGCAGGAGGCCAACGTACATGCCCAATGTCAAGAGTTTTTCTCAGATAGTGTTTTGCTGCCCTTGTAAGGCGAACTTGGGGATGCGTTTCTTTAAGGGGGAAGACCGAAAGAACCTAGTTTTTCACTTAGGCATAGATCCTCTAAAATCTACTTTATTCTTTATTTTGGACCTAATATGAATACCTAATGAGTTCACAAAGGTTTGGGGGGGTGGGGTGTTCGAGGCTTGTTTAGATCTTAGAACCCCATCCAGTTTAAAAAAAACACTAGGTCACATGGTTTATATACACCATGCGGTCAATCCCCTATGATCTCTCATAACCATATAAGGATAGATGGTGGGGTGAAGTAGGGTGAACATTTTTCCCTAACTGCATGCCAGGGCCTGAATGCCTATACGAAATGACTATAGTTTTTAGCTGAGGTGATTCACATGTTTGGTGCATGGTTTTCCTAAACATGTGACCTAACAGTGTATGAGAACCCATATAATAGTAGAGGGCACATGGTTGCCACATAATTTTTCCAACAGTGTAGACAAACCATACAAACTAGTTTTTTGGGGGTGAAATGATGAAATTTCCCTTAATGAAATGTTTAATTTGTCATTCATATTCATTGTATCATTATAGCAGACAAACCTCGCTATGATCTCTCCTCTACCTAAATCTATTTTTCTTGATAAATTCTTGATCTAGTGTCTGATTCAAGAACCGTCATTATCATAAGACATCCAACTATAATATATTAATTCCATTTTATCTATTCTTCATTTATCTTCTCCTCGATATAGTTATTAAGGTGTAGGATCATATGCCCTCTTTTTAGGGTGTTGATCCATTCTTCATATATCTTCCAATATAGGAAAAACTAAAGGATGATACTATATTAGGAGAGTCATAAAATATTAAGGTAGGTATTCTATGACCCATACCTCAAGCTTCATCATTTTATAAATTCCTGTAGTTGTACACATGACTATTTCATTAGGAATGTCTTTTGAAATTAATATTCCATGATTATAGTCATAATAATCATGTTTAAATCCTTTTTTATAAATTTTATCCTTTTTAGAGGATTCTTTCTTGATGGTGACAACCCCAAGTAGGGTGTTTTCCTTAATTAAACTTATACTAGCTTGTTAAGCCTATCTACGCCACCATTCAGGTGTGTTTTGACTTGAACTTTATAAAGGAAAGTGTTTAATTAAATTTTTGAATTTTAATGGCTATACCAATTTTGTTTATCACTTGAACCTTCTAAGGTAAGTGTTCTAATGTAATAATTCATTTTTAAATGAAAATGGAAAGTATATATATATAAATAAATATATATATATATCCCTTGGCCTATTTAAGTGTAATTAAATGGTTTAGTTTCATGTATGTAGCACAACTTTCCATGTATGATGGAAGGAAGAGGAGTGAAAATATTGAATTGATTATAAGTTATATAATCCAATGGGTTGTTGCATGACCCTCTAACCTTGTCACTTTTATGAAATTAATGGGAATGGACTAAATGACTTGATAAATTGCATGAATATTTCATGGAATTAATTAAAGAATAAATTAATTATGTGTTTTCTATTTCATATGAAACTATTAATTATTATAGAATTTATTAAACTTGAGATCTCCTTGGATTCCTAAGGTAATTCCTTGAGCACTCATGGATACCATTCCGATTCAAGGATGTTGATTTCCAAGGCTGATACCTACCTTAGAACCTGATTTTTTTCTACTTGTGGTTGATCAGTATAAAACCATTGTATCCCTCCATTATCTTTATAGGATTCCTTGGATACACTCTTTGAATTCATCTTGATGTCTAAGGACATGTGGAACCTTGGATACACCCTTGGGACTAGTAATTGATTCTTCTATTTTACCTTAGATGAATTCCATAGACTTGGTTAGAATTATGTTATTGTGGAATTCCATAACTGATTCCCCTTGGATTAAACTCCTACCCCTTTAGTTAGGATATATATTATTACTGAGTTGGCATGACCCTTGAGGTCAAGGATGCCTTGGTTATTACCTTGGGATCCTCCTCTTTATTAATGTCATCATGGATGCCTTGTTATATCTTGGGTCCTTTATTATTATTATTATTATTATTATTATTATCATGTTAGGATGTCATTGCTGGTTATACCTCACATGACTTACTTTATAAACTGTAACATAATTAATAAATGAAATAGTTATATGTTCTGACACCAGTTAAGGCTAAAGCAGGTACTTCGGTATTTATATTATTGTACTTATTTCCTTTTATATATTCATGCCCACACACTATTTTAGTTTATATTACATAGACTGTATGTTATAGATTCCATTGGTGGTGGCCTAATGAGATTTATCTCGCACCCTATTTAGGAAACCATTGGTACCTAGTCAGATTCCATGTGTGTAGTTGATGAAAAAGGGAAGCATCCCACTTTGGACACTTGATAATGATTGCTTGTATTAGGATGCAGCTTGGTATCAGATGACCGAGCTGGAGCTCGGGATGTTGAGGATAGTTTTTTGGATTATTTTTTCTTGTTTTGTATAACATGTACTAAATGCTTCCTTGTATCCATGTTTTCCAGTTTTATAAAAACATGACATGTGTCATCATATTTTGTATATGATTAAGCATCCAGTTATAGTTTATTATTTTTAGTTTCTTCAATTATGACATCTATTTACTTATATTATGTCCTTGAATTACCTATTTTTATATCTTATCCACTATTTTCCACTATAGTAATGAGGGAATATTCTCCCCATAGGCACTCCCTAGGCCCTCACTGCTAGTCGACAACCTATGGTTCTTAAGGAGATGCACTTGAGGCCATGTGGTGAAACATTCTTAGGGAACCTATGATTGGAATCCAGGTTCAATACGTCACATTATATGGTTAATGGAAGTTCACTTGGGACATGACCCTCTCAAAGTGGTGGTGTGGATCGACCTTTCAGTCCCCCTCTACATTTCCATGATAACTCATTCCTTTAGGGAAATTGGGACAACATTATATATTCCTCTCTATAGATGATCACACTCTTAGTTTAGAGGATACCATTATGTATCGGATTTACATTGAAAGTTATATCTCCAAACACCCTTAATGAAGATAGGAAATGAAATTCTAAATGTAATATGGTATACCCTCACCCCGTCCCCCTTATGATCTCAAGCCCTCAAATTTAGGATATTGTGGATACTCACTTATCCTTCTATCAAATGGATTCAATGTGTTATCAAACCTTGATCTAGATCAGTTAAATCTAGATGCTATAATCTAAGATTTAATTTCTCTACATTTCCCTCTAAACAGAATTTGTTATAGATCTCGCCCTAAGAAAGAGGCATGCCCATAATTATCCTAGCCAAGGAAGACCCTAATTTTGGGTTCCAAATCTGGGGGTCATTTCTTGATATGGACTCCATTATCATTTAGAATAACCTCATTCTAGGAGCCTAGGTGAAGACATAAATTATTTATAATGAGCTAATTAGTAAAAAAATCTTTATTATTGAGGGTTTGGAACCTAAGGAAAATCCTCTAAGGATTTAATAATTCTAACATAGGATTGTTCAATGTGATTTAATGCATGGAGAACCCTCCAACAAGCACAAATAGATTTTTTTTGAAAAATAACACCATATTGAATAATATTTATGCATCCAACTAGCATTTCATCATAAAGGTTAGTTTTGTATCCCATAACTGCCTCATCTATTTTTTCTATGTATAATGTGATGTTTTGGATAGAGAATCATTAGGGTATGACCTGAGTTCCTTCATCCCGGGGAATTCGGTTTGGCACTTTAGAGGGGAATTTAATGTTATCCTCTATTTTTTGGAGAAAGAACACAGAGGGATTTATTCAATGAAGGAAAGAAAAGATTTTCCATCCTTTAAATCTCATAATAGGATATTGAATATGGGTTTCTCTAGAGAGAAATATACCTTGTGAAACAACCATATAGGGAGTAATCACACTAGGTATCATCCTGACCAATGATTTTCCAACATTCTTTATTTTACCATATACCCCACTACAACAATTTACCACTTTTTTGGGCTGTATTTGATCACTCCCTAATTATCATTAGTCTGGCACCAAGAAGATATGGTAGCTAAAACTACCTCTTTTTTAGTTGGTGGTCTTCAAACCAAAACTATATTAATGTGGAATTCACATCCTAAAACAATCCCATGAAGGAGAATCTATTTGATGGGATTTCACAAAAAAATAATATATGTTAAGGGAGATCTTGAATCCTAGTGTGAAAAACAACCATCATGATTTAAAGAGATAGACTCCATAAAAGCATACATTGAGTGAGCTGGGGCTAGACTAGAAGACGGATGGGACGATGAGATCTTTAGAAGTCTCATTTGTAAAAAAACACATAATGAAGCTATTCCTAGAATAATAGAGGATAGAGTATAAATTTTCAATGGATACATGGATCAAAAAATAGGACATAATACTACTTATTTTCAAGAATTAATTTAGGTGATGAAGTGAAACAACACCCTCAACATCCTCATAATGGGTATCTCTTTCACTAATGATCGTGAGGTGGTGGGTGGTATATACAAGGATCATTTTAATACTCTTTTTTTAGGGAATATCCCTTTTTATCTAGATGGGTAACCTAGGGACCTTACATAACTCCTTAATTCAATACCTTGAGTGGTGTTTGATCAGATCACCTCTCTTCTTAGACACATTCTAAATGAAAAGGAGATATGGGAAGCTAACATCTCTCTGAACATGGATAGTTATCCTAGCACAGTCAGCTTCTAGGGATCATTTTATGTGTATTATTAGGATCTATTTACAAGATATCTTGTTGAGGTATTCTAATACTACATATAGGGAGGTGTAATTCCTCAAGTTCCTTATGAAACCACCCTAATCATAATCTTTAATGTTAATGATCCATCTTTTCTAAATCATTACTGACCCATAAGCATTTTAAATTTCTATTATAAGGTCTTTGCTAAGTTTATAAACATTAGGCTCTCAGTGTATCTCCGAAATTGGTTTTTTGAGGATCATCATGGATTCATCAAAGGATGTTCCACCGAGTGTTCTATAGTAATATCTCAATAAATGATTTTAAAAAAACAATCGATTCCAACATTACCATCAAGGTGGATATGGATAAATTGTATGACATGTTGGAAGGGGGTTTCATTATAAAGGAGATTTCATACAATGTATTCTCTATATAGGTGAAAAAAATCATCTTTAGATTTCATATCTCCCCTTGGATATCTATTTAATTTATGGGAAAGAAATGTGGTTTCTTTAAGTCATATCAATAAATAAGGTAGGGATACTCATTATCTCTTAGTGTGTTCATTATGGTTCAATATTCTAATAACTAATACTTTGAAAGATCCATTAACAATGGTAGAATCCTCTACTTATGGAGTAGAAATCACTTTATTACAGTTTTCCAACTTCACTTTGTCGATGATATTATATTCATTGCTAATGTTATTATCAAATCTATCTAAGGATTCAATAGATATTTGGAGGAATATTTCAAATTCAGTGGTCATATCCTCAATCATGAAAAAAGTAGTGTTTTCATTTTGGAACTTTTCTCAAAAAGGTGACCTAATAAGATCTATACAAAATTAGGATTTCACAAAAGGTAATTCCTTATGGAATACATGGGTGATTAGATCTCTTCCAGTAGATTTCATATCTAAAATTTTGATTTGGGTGGGTTGAAATATGTGCATTAATTACTGGAAGATGTTTTTCCTATAATTTGGTGGTGGAATCGACGTTGTTAACTATGTTATCACATGTATTCCCATGCATGTTCTTTCTACTCTAAAGGTGTTGAAGGCTGTCTGAAAAATAGTGATAATATAATGAATTAATTAATTTAGGATGATAATTCTGATGGGATATTCCATTGGGATTCATGGAATTGGATGAATAAGGTGGTAGATGAAGGATTAATTAATCCGATAAGAATATCATACAAGATACAATATTTTTAGTCTAAGATGTAGTTGGACGTTATGGAAGGATGGTCCCTCTAGGGCATGTTCATCTTAAGAAACTATGGGAGAGACCTGAACCTTTTAAAAGGGAGAGTCTTTGTTAATAGTATATACTCCAAGGAAATACCTTAAATCTTCAAAGAAACTCATGAGGGATATTTTAATGTAGATATATCAATATCTATAATCAAAACATAGCAAGAGTAATGCTGAGCTTCCCAGGGTTCCTGACTCTAGATCTCACATTTAGGAAAGAAACTATCCAACCTACATTCATTCAACATATCTTGAACTAGATATAACACTATACCTTCATCAATATAAGGATGAAAGTGGACTATGAAAATTTTATTTCATAGGCCCCTCTATGAGAATTTTCTACGCTATGGACTATCACAATGTGCTGTATGAAAACTAGGAATATGATGATTAAGGCATTTCTCTATAGTGTAAGGATATACCTTTGAATAAAAACTAATTAGTATGGATTATATGGAACCATTAATTATATATGGTTGAGGTGGTCAAACATAAGGTGATCAACCCTACCTCTAAGTATTTATATTTTTGGAACCCCAATGATGAATCAGTTTCCCAACAATTCTTTGAAGAAGAGTGGACAACTACAGTGTGGAACTCCTTTTGTGAATTCAAAGGGATTGCTTCCTAAGATATAATGATAAATTACTTCTTCCAGTACAAGTTTCATGGATTTGGAAGAAATATTAATGATAATAAGGTGAGATTTATTCTCTTTGTTGCTATATTTTTGTGTATTTAGAATGAAATGAATAAATCCCAGTTTGAAAGATCCCATAGAATGAGGACGACTTTTGTTGTTAGGACCAGAATATTGGTAGATAACCAGGGAATCAAAGTGAAATGGTGGGACAACACCCCTTATTTTAGGAATATTATGGCTAGTATGATCTCCTCCCTTCTATTTATATCTCACTCCCACAATGTCATTGGATCAACTGCCCCCCCCCAATAATGGCCTAAAATTAAACATTGATGGATCGTGAAATTGTGGCTTTATGATGGGGAGATATATTATTCAAACCCCTAGGGGATTATTATTTTTTAATTAGAGACTTCTATAGATCTGGTGACTCCCTTCTTACAGAGGCTTCCACTATACTCAATAGTATTGAGCTATGTCACTGTAGTGGGATTTAGCTAGCCTCGATCAAATAAAAAAAATCTTCTATCATCATCAATTCCTTACATGGGAATTTCCCCTCTAATTAGACTATTTATTACCTCATCTATTAATGAAAGATCATAATTGAAAATTATATGTAATTCTTTCATACATTAAAAGAAGGAAATAATTCTACTAACTTCTTTTCATCACTGGCTACTCAGGATAATTCCTTTATTTCTATTACTAGAACAAATAATATCCCCCTAGATGTGTTGATCTAGTAAGGGAAGCTGCTCTTGGGTCACATTAGTTTAGGCCCCATATATCCTTTATGATCCTTTTACTATTATAATAATTCTTATGTCTGGATGTAATAAAGTGAAGATGAACAAATGAATTTTTCAAAAATAAGATCAAGAAAAGTAAAAAAAAAAGATGAACATGAAAAGAAGAATATGTTCTCAATAATTTATAGAATAAATATGATGATCAGGGAAGAATGTGAGGAATAATCAAGAAGAAGTGAGTTATATTAAGAATTAATCTATTAAAATCAAATAACCATCATTTATAATGATAAAAAAACAAAACTATATTTCATTAAGTGAAGAATAATGAGGAGAAGAAGATGAAAATACATAGTATATGATAATATAAAAATTGTTTTCAGGCATTTATTAGAATTTCAAGATCAAGAAAAGTGTAATTTTTTTTTATAAAAGTAGAAAATATATAAAGATGTGAAGGAAGGAGATCTAATAGAAGAGATAAAAAATTTTAAGGTGAAACTTATAGAACATGATAAGATGTTGGATGATATTAATATAGAACTAGTTTTAAATTATTAATATATTTATGTGGCTTAATATAGGTGTCATAATGCTAAAAATAGAATTAATTATATAAGACAAAAATATGATAAGGAAGTAGAGATTCATGTCGAATCCCCCAAGGATGTTGTGAAATCTATCCCTAATAATAACATATAAACTGTATCAAAATGATCAAGTGAAACTAATTATATCTCTTTCTGTTGTGTTTATTTGAACGAAAAATATGGATATGTTTAGACTGATGAAAATTTTAAGAAATTTACTACTATTTAAATGAGAGGTAATGTTGTGATAGGAAAGAAAAAAACCCAATTTAAAGGAAAGAACCTACGCTATCAGTTCTGTAGAAAATAAAGAGTTTTTTATAAACAAACCTATCAATATATTTAATGATCAAACATAAAATGATATCCTTGTTAAATGGATTATTTTCCAAAAAATAACATAATTTCATGATCAAAATTTCCCTCCCCTAAAACTGGTATAAGGAAAGGGGAATCCTTACAAGTAGTACTACTATAATATGTATAAACAATCTCAAAATATAGAAATTTTTAACAAATAAATTAGCAAGGAAGACACCATAGACTACCAAAGCTAGAGAGAATCAATGAATATGGATAATTTACTGATATAGTTAAAGTATTTCTTTTAAAAATATGAATGTGAATAAATCCCGAGGAAATTATTATTCTAATAAAATACAAAAAAATCATAAGTGGAGGTGTTGTGTGGGATTAATGAGAAATCATGACAAAGATTAGAATATGGTACATTATTTCTTCAATATAATCCCAAAATGATGAAAAATAATAGACAAATATTTTATATTTAATGTGATATCACTTATCCCAATAATAAGGTGTATTCACATAAGTATACTGGAAATTAGTTGGGGAAAATAATGATGTATAAAGAGAGTCAAAGTAGGAAAATCAAAATTGGGGGCTTAAAAATATCCTATGTAGCTAAAACTAGATTATAAAGAAAACATTAGTTGAGTGGAAACTCTAAATATTGATTATTTTTATAAAAAAAATTAAATTACCCTCTCCTTATTCCAATTTAAGTATTTTGTGCACCAACATGAAAAGAATTGAAGCAATGAAATATTGGGGGAGCTGGATGAGGTTGTTACTATTATACAATGATGGAAATATATCTTCTTGAATTTTACTGTCTTCCCATGATCAAGAAGTGGTGATTAAATCCCACATGGGGGAGAAATACATGAAGTGAATATATCAAAATATTAATCCATAAATATGCATAGCCTAATTTTTTTGAAGGTTAAGGTATCCAAATCACACATTCCATCCTTGTTTTGACTATAATAATTATATTTACAAATGGGGAGTGTTAGTTGACGTCTTGGTAAAGTGTCTTCTATTTTATCCACTGGTTAGTCCCATTTAAACTTTGAGTGGTCCAACTCAAGTCTCTTTGCTATGATTTTTGGGATTATATTATTCTATAATAATTTTATCTTTCTACAAGTCATATTTAAATAAATAGAATAAGTACTCATAAAAAAATTCATTTAATGATAAAATGTGTGAGTTACAACCTCTGTATTCCCTTGATATTTATTATCAATAAGGTTATTAGAAAAAGGGTTTAATAAGGAATATTTAAATCGAGTATTAAGGGTGTGGACAAAAAATAAAAATGGAGATATTTAAGAGCCTATGATTAAGATTTCATTTTTTGTTATTTTTTGAGATCACTATTATAAGAATTATGATTTCAATATATATGTAGTTTATAAAAGGTATTTCGAGTTGATGTTCTACAATTATAAATAGAAAAGGGACCTATCGGATTATTCTTGGAGAAATAGGCTAGATATATTCAATTAAAGGCCCTCATCATGTGATGATCGATGAGTTATTCATCAAGGAAGTTAAGAAAAGTGTATGTGGAAGAAGGTACATTGGTCAGAATTATTTTATATTTTTTTAGAGGAATGAGGATGTATCTAAATGAATTTTAGTGGACCTGAATTCATTTGAGTAATATTGATAATTTTATTCTTGAATTAGTAATTTCCCATAGGCATTTATTCTAAGTGTAATTCATTTTCTATTTTCCGTTGATGTTTGGAGAAATGGAAATCAAAATTAGCCTACACATTAGAGACTATGTCTAGTGTATACTATATTTGAAAGGGATAAGAAAATTTTGAAAAATGGAATATAGAATTCATCTATGTGAAATAGATGTAACCATTGCATTAGAAATTTAATCTATAAAGCAGGGAATTTACCAAAAATACATCATAATTCATCTATGTGAAGATGAATTGAGCTACACGATATGTCTAAAAGGTATTTCATAAATCTTATATAAAATTTAGGTATTCCAAAATTTAAGAAGGGGAAAATTTTTATTCCATATGATATTTCAAAAATATATAATATATTTGATAAGGAAATAATATTTTTGGACTACTCATATGATAGTTATCGACACATATCACATTATCACTAAGTAAAATTTTGTAAAAACTAAAAACTAAAGAAGAATTTATGAGGAATAATTTTAGTAGATATTTTGATTAATTTTAAGAATAAATGTTTAGAATAAAATAAATTAAAAGATGGAGTAATTTTTTTTATTTCATTCAATGTTATTAAGATCAAAATTAAATAAAAAATATGTGATTCAAGATAATTTATTGAATCACTTGAAGAGTTCCATAGTGAAAATGGAGTTCCCATATCCTAGTTCATAAAACTGTGCACCTATGGAGTTATTTTAAAAAAATAATTAAATTCCATGTATTTTGTTGTGCGATTGAAACAGATACATGATGATGAATGGGTTTTAAATGGATAAAATCATGGTGATCATAAGTAGTTTTTATCTATTATCTGTGGTGATAATATTGGGTACATTTTTCTAGATATTTTAAAATAATAGAGACAATCATGGACTTGAAACTAACATAAATAGAATATTATGTGCGATATTCTAGAAAACAACATCATGAAATTTTCAAGTAAGGTGTGAGGTGGAGGAAAATCACAAGGAAATATCTTTTATTCAAAAGTGTAATTATATTCTATTTTGATTTGTGAATTTTAAATAAATTAAATATTTAAAATACTCTTATGTAAATATGAAATATGCATGTGAAAAAAAGAATGGTTTTGATCACATTTCTAATAGAATTATGAGAGATATTGATACTATTGAACTAGAGAAGTAGATCATCTATTTTATGAAGGATATGAAACCGGCGTTGTTGGGAAAATCTTACTTATTATAGAAAAACTAGGAGACATGGTTGACTACATTTAGGATTTCATGTGTATCTGGGAAGTGAGAAGATGAACAACACTACAATTATTGTACAAGAGATACCATGGTGAAATGATCCTCAATAAGAGATGATGGAATGACTTGAAAACAAACAAGTATATAACAAACTATAATAGTATATAGAGTGTTTAAATACCTATTCAAATATTATTTTAGGAGGAACCTTCATGAACTATCAAGAGGTAGTATAAAGATCACACCAAGAGTTGGCAGTTGGCCTTTCAGGTGATAGCTTCAACTAGAGGGATTTTTGTTTATATAACCCATTAAAAAGTTTGTGTTACGATCACTTCAAGAATATAAATTTTATTGGATATTTTTCTCGGGTATTAAGTATGTTTTATCATCAATCATTTTTGGAGATAGATTGTATATTGTACTCAAAATATTCATTGTGGACAAACCAAGACTGGGAACATAACCCAAACATGGAAATGATTAGTATCACAAATATGAACCATATAAATCATTTATTTATATTCCTTTTATATTATATATAATATACTAATGTTGATAATAAATTAGAAAATTTGATCAAATCATTAACTAGACACAAAGGTTGAAATAATAAAGAATATTTGTAAAAATAAATTGGATCACTGATTCACCGCCTCTTTAATATCATAGGATCTAGGAACCATTTGTTTTATGGACCACACAACAACCTTGTGACCCCTTATAAGATATCCACTGAAACATTAACATAAGATCCACATGGTTTGTCAGACCATACAAGCTAACATTGTTTCTTCAATTCAATGATTAGTTTCACATCAATGTTAGGAAAATCTCAAAAAATATGCCTAATTAAAATTAAGTTCAAAAAAACATAAATATAAATCATATAAAAAAAATGAAATATATAATTCATGATGATCAAGAGTAACAAACTGAAATACAATGGAAACTTAGGTTTTTTTCATGAGAGGTTGTAATCTGGAACCTACACTTGACCTACCTTATAAGATATGATAATCGTATCTCCCATCTACCAGATTCACTAAATAGAATTGGTGATATGATACCATTTTCTCAATAAAAAAGCTATTACTCCTATAATATAGGAAGATAAGGTGACCCATGACAAGGATTATACGGTATTCATAATCCCAATAGACTGGAAGAAATTTCAAGATAATCAAAATACATAAAGTGGGAATGATTTATCCTAGATTATTAATATTTAAGAAATGATTATATTCTCCCATGAATTTGAAGTATTTCACTACTACATTAGATCTCTATGAAAACATGTAATAGAAAATCTCAAATAATAATTTAAAAACTAAATAATAAACAAGGATAAACCTACTAATCCAAATAAATATAACAAAACTAAGACAAAAAAATAATATACAAGAAATACTATATTGGTCAACACATAAAAATAAAAAATACCCCTAATGAAACCAATATAACAACTAGAGTTATTTTCAAGACCTATGGTCTCCATCAAACCCAACCACTCCATGAACATCCAAAAAGAAGAAGTCCACAAACAAGGGTTTCTTGGGAACCTAATATTGAACTTGTAAGAATCCACTCGGTCTAGAGATACTGATTTTTGTAACTTGTCTGACCAAGAATACCTAGTAGGATTTCAAAAAATAGCCCAGATGTTACCTTGTAACAATACCAACTATAATAACTTAGATCCAGTGGGTAAATAACCACATTATTATAATATACAAGAGATAAAATCCCATGGGATCAAATAGTTTAGTAGTCTTAAGAATGTATTTACATACATGATTCTGACATTAGATTAAAAAACATGAAATGAAACCAAAATTCCAGTGAGGACATTATTATTCATTATATTATTTCCCTAAAAGAACATAAAGTTCAATTATTTTAATAATAGGGAATGAAAGGCATAATAAAAGGTTATATTAGATTCTCAGTTAGTGAAATCATATAGCATAAGCTATCATAGAATAAATATAACATTAAAAATAAGGAAGAGATAAACAATAATAAAATTTTCTATATAACAAATATCAATAAAGGGTAACATATTAATGGATGGAATAAAAATAAAAATAATTACATGTATAATAATAACTGATTTCATAATGGTGGAAGTCATAATACCAGATATTATAATCCCTTTGTCACGACCTTGTTCCCATACATCATATGTAAATATGTAATCTATATACCAAATACCTATGATATTTTTCTTATTAGACCCATAAATGTATTTCTGAGATATATAATATTGGACTACACAAATCACTTACTATTCCCAATTCATTCATTATATCAAAAAGTGATTAGTTATACAATATATAATAAATAGAATTATTTATACTAAAAAACTAGAATATGAAATAACTATATTTTCCCCAATGAATAAATTAAACAACATGATAATAATTCATCTAGAGGAATAAGGTTGATTGCATATTTATATTATATCATTAGTGAAGCATAATAATCATTAAATAATTTTGACATAGATAAAAAACCATTATAAAGACATTGTAAATTTTATTTAAAAAATAAAGAATAAATATCTTTTTCTTTTGAAAAAACATAAAAATAAAAAATTCCTAAAATAATTGGAATAATATTATCACTGAAAAAATATGGAAACATATATTTTAATATGAATATTCAATAACATACATAGAGGCTATAAAATTCTTTCTCACTGTATATTTTAAAAATAACATTTCCCTCAAGTCTTGGTAAAAAATCTCAAAAAAATCATATAACTTTAAGAATAGTTATTTATAAAATAATTTAAAATAAAGTAAAATATGTTTGAAAATTAATTTTTACAGTCATTATAAAATAGATAGTAACATTATTGAAATATTTTATACAACCATGATATAGAATAAAAATGTTCCTAACTCAAAAGAAGAAATAAGGTCAGTTTCGATTTAAAAAATTATATCTATCCTTGTGTACCAAAGAGAAGATAAGTTAGAAGAAAATTATGGAAACCCAAAAATAAACATAAGACAAAAAAATATATGGGGTTTCAAATATAAATATCATATAATTTCTCCAATGTATATTTAAACATAGACAATTCTGAATAAAAATGATATAATATAATTAACCCTTACCTTAGATTTTTCATTATTCGAACATGTTCGAGCCCCATTTATAATAAAAATATATTAATTATTCACCTAAATAATAACATTTTTTGGTTTTATTCATTTATCATAATCCATTTAATTTAATATATTACCATGTCTAATATAGTTACTAAATTGGTTAAGTTCATGCCAGATATTTTGAGGATGTTTGGTTCATGATCTCATAAAAAACTTAGGTAGGTTGACCATGGTCAATGGGTTCATCGATATATCATAAAATAATAATAACCAGGACATAATTATACTATTTATACATTAAATAAAATCGTATAATCAATAATCAAATAATTTCTTAAAAAAGACTTTACATCCTCTCATAGAGATGGTAGTTTGTACGTACACATGAATAAAATTTTCATTTTTCTAAATGGGGAAAAATGAAATTATATAGATCATTTTTTAAATTTAATCATATTAGAAATTTAATATTTAATTAATAGTTACACCATTATGAACAACCATGGAAGGTGAAAATGAAAAATGAATCACATCACTTCATGGAGGTTACAATCCAAACATAAACATGAGAAACACTATCATTTTTTAATGGATAGAAAGGTAAAAATGTATATATTACAATATATTTCTAAAATAATAATAATTTCATAAAAAATATATTTATTAATATATCATTATATCATTACATATGAGGAACTGATGAAAAAAAATACATCGGTTCGTGGAGGTGGTAGTCCATACATGAATATGAGTGATGTTTTCATTTACCATTGGATAGGAAAGGAGATGAAAATGGGGTTTTCAATAAATATAAAAAAATTTAATTACATTGTAGATAATAATGTTATTTTATCATCCTGGTTATGATCAGTTTTATTGAGGTATAAGTCAAAATATACATGAAATAACTCAATTAAGAGTTATACCTATGCTTTGGAAATCATAATTTTTCATTCACCTTAATCCTTATAGGATGATATTGTAGTGAAAGAAAACCTATAGGATATGGGAATGTATGTAAGGATGGTATTGTTTTATGTATTGGAAGATCTAGAGTTACCCATGTTTGTGTATAACTGAGGAGATGAGGATCCCTTGTATAAGTGAGGGGAGTGGCATGTGTGTAATTATTTATAAGCTTTATATATTATAAGTTTCTTACTCATGGTAAAATGACACAAAAATTTATGTTTTTATGATAAGTTTATAAGGGTAAAATTCCCCTCACACAATAAGAATTTATATTTTATCTAGGGACCTTATTATAACTTTTTATCCTTAATTAACATGTTTTACCCCTTTACCATGGCAGTAATATTTTTTCCAAGGTTACAATTCAGAATGAACAAAACAAAAATTGAATTTATTAATAAAATTTAACCTCATAATTCAAAATATTAAATACATTTCTCCTAATTCAATTTGTTGAATTTGGATTAATTAATTTTATTTTATGTGTAAAAAAATAAAAAAAATAGTTTTTTAAAAACATGCTTTAATAATGATGATGTTTTTCCATTAAAATTATTCATATTATCGATTTTCATGATGCTAATTGTATTATAATTTAAAAAATTAATTTAAAATGAAATTTGGATTGTTAATAAAACTAATGGATACTTCCAAACACACTATTGAATGAAAAAAAATAAAAAAATAGATTTTAATTAGAATAAAATATAACTTAAGATCCAACAAGTCAGGTATAGGTTTCTATTTTTTTAAAAAAATTAAATGTTTAATTTTAATACATAAAACATATGTTTCATTTAAATGGTTTAATAAAATTTTAGTTAATTATTATATAATAATGTTTTCATAAAATATATGGTATTTTAAAATCTGTATTTTCACTATTAATCCAAAAATCAACCATTTTAGAAAAATTCAAAACCAAGTCATGATAATATATGTTTAATAGTATGAAATAAAAAATTATAATTTTTTTAGAAAATTAAAAATATAAAATAAACTAATTTTAATTTTAAATACTACCATGATATAATTCAATTATAATGACAAAATAATATAATCTACATTGGGCAATATTTTAGGGTTATAGTGTTTACCAGCTATAATAGAATATCAGGCATTACATTCTACCCCATTAAATAAATTCATCTATGAAATTATAATATTTTAGACCTATTAAAAAAGTGTGGTTATTCCATCCTCAAATAATATTTAGGCTCCCATGCTTCTTCTTTTTCTCGATCTTATTTTTCCAAAGGAATTTTACCAACTGAGTTGTATGATTCCACATTACACACTCTCTTGAGTCAAAAAGTTGGTTAGGATCTTCATTATATGACATTTGTTATTGCAAATATATTACCTCAATGGTGAGTAAATTTTTTTGATCCATAGTGTATTTCCTTAAGAGATAAATGTAGAATACATCATGTAATATAGAGAGTTTGGGTGGTGTAACGTCCCATATTTTTAGCGAGGTACACACTTCTTTATTTTTCGTTAAATCTACACGACATGCCTAAGGGAATGTTAGTTCATTCCAAAAAAAGAGGTAGATGGTTTGATGGATCTTGGATATAGAAAAAATTACAAGATTTGTATTTAAATACATGATGTGTATTCAGTTGGACAGACCCATTCACGCCTTGTAGAGGATTCGCCCTAGGAAGAAAATATTGAGTATTACACAATGTGTAAGGAATTTAAACGTCATGTAAATGTCCAACCTAGTTTTTTAAAAGGATAGAACCCTTGTTTTTTAAAAAGGATTTTATTTCTTCTCTCATACAAAAGGAGCAGGGCACAAGAGCTCCTCTGGCACCAGACCCAAGTTTATCAACATCTCTTTCATCCAGACTATATTTCCTTCACCACGAGATGTGTTGGAATCCACTTGGAAATCCCTATACTCCACCTACTTATATTCCTAGTTTATCTTCTCTTCCATTTCCCTATTTTGGTTTAAGATCATTTACCCCATTTTCATGGCGTTTGACATTTTCTTCAATTTATTCCAACATAGCTTGAATAAAAGGTTGGTACTGGAAGAGGGAAGCTCTATAAGGACAAGGTAGGTGGTCTAAGTTATTTCACTTATTTTCATTTCATTATATAATTTGTTTCATTATGTATCTTGTTGGTCTAATAGGGAAATTCATCTAAAATATGAATTTAATTATTCCGAGTGGTTTCATATGTGTATTCTATTCCTAATTAGCAGCAAATCAGCCCTGATGTTGATTTCCTAGTCCCAAACTACCCCAATGGACTAATTTCCCCTTTTCCTTTAAATTTTTAAAAAATACTTGGGTGTGTTATTACATGACTAACACATCAAATTAATTAATTGGATGGATTCAGGTGTTTTTCCATGTCGTAGGCCCCTACACACCCATGCTATAAATGAAGTAGTCTAATGAAATGAATTTGATATGTTCTTAGATAATTTTGTCTTATTAAGTAAGTGGATTAATCCAATTTCACACCTTTTCCTTCATAATCATCACCATAGAAATTCTTGAAAGGAAATGTAATGGTTGTTAAATTTAAAATTACTATAAATTAAATTAATGTTAAATTATTTCATCTTAGAGTCGAGGGTGAAATGAGGGGTTCCGATTTAAAGTCCCCTTGGACATAATATCATGACTTTTTGTCAAATTTTTTGATAGTTAGTAAACATGCCAGGGTAGATATCAACTATGCCAGAGATGGGATCACCATGTGGTATCAATTTTTACCTCTAGAAGAGTGACACCAGTTCCTTAAGGGAGACTCCTTGGATAGCCTCAAATGCACGATTGGTTGTACCATGACTCGAGAGAGACTTAGGCCCCTATGTGCGATACTAGATACAGACTCAAAGTTCTTTTAGTACTTAAAAATTTTCAAACCATGTTTTGAGTAACCCTTAGGACTTCATTATTGGGTCACCATGGATGGACTCCTTGGATTTGGTCATAAAAATAGCCATCAAGCAAAACATGGAAAGTCCATATCGATTTACACAGCTGGGATCAAGATGTATCACTACATTTAACGAAGTTGTTTCAAATTAAAATTATTTCATAATTAAATAAATGTTTTCAAATGAGTAATGATATGTTGGTTTAGAAAAAGTAGGGATGTGTCCTCCAAGACCAATCATAATCTTGGGGACAGTCCAACCTATAGAATTTTAACCTTCACACTTTTCTATTTCAGGATCTCTCAGTTTAGACAAACCAGCTTAGGGTAAAGAAGGTATATTGGGTGGGTCTCCAAGTAGAACCCAGTCCAATAAATTTATTTTATTATTATGTATTGCATTTAAATTCAATAAGGCACACTATTTATTTTATAGTGAATGAAATTTAAAGTCCTAGACACCATGGGTGCTAGCATACTAATATTTTATCTCACACCCTGATCGAGCGCCTTTGGTACTCGAGTATAATTTATGGTTGTAGGTGTAGAAAAAGGGAATCATGGAACATCCAATTATTGAATTGGTTTACTAGGATAGAGTTTTGGGAGTAGAGGACCAAACCTATGCTCAATATGCAAGACATAATAGTTTGGTATTTTTTTTATATTTGGTGAGCATGTTGTATATGATTTTATCCCCTAGCTCTTGCTTAGTCATTTCTGTATATCTACAGTTCCAGGACATGAATATCATCTTTTGTATCTATTATTATTATTATTATTATTATTATTATTATTATTATTATTATTATTATTATTCATCTTCTGCTTATTTTTTATTCTTCTTGTATTATTTATTATATTGTTTCTGCTGCCATTTGTATGCTTCTACTATTTCTTATATATCTATTTCTGCTCTCTACTCTGATAAACGAGGGAATAACCTCCCCACAAACGTACCCAATTCCCTTGCTGCTATCCAGTAGCCTATGGTCTTCGGGGGGGGGGGGGGGGCACACTTGAGGTCTTGTGGACCACTGTCTCAGAGCACCTTTGAGTGGAATCCAATGCTAGATTCTACAAAGTGGCATCAGAGGTTTTATTTACATTTTATCTTAATATTTTTTCTTTATACAGGAGACTAGGACATTTGAATTTGGTCATGAGATTATTACTTGGAGTATCTACCCCACATATAAGGTAAAACCAAATTTATAGGGATGAGTAAATGATGTTATTTATTTCTCTATTACAGTTTCATGGATTTCAACATAGGGTGATGCACATGCTTTACTTTGTTATGGTTTTTATGAGATATTTATTATTTTGGTCTGATGATTTGAGGGAGAAATAGAATCATTCATCATAATAGGCACAATAGGACTTAAAATATTATGCATTATGACATTCCATATATACTTTTTGCATCTATTTCGTGTGTTTCAAGTGATTTATTCTTGAATTTTTCTTATTATGCATTATATTCCTTGATTGTTATATATATATATATAAATATAAATTACATAACATTTCTTTCAAGACTAAGAAACACAATTGAATCTTAAAGAATATGCCTTAACCTAATAGTTTTTTCATGAATAGGTTAAAGAATTTTCTTTAAAAAGCTAATTATGGCATATTGAGTGTAAGAACCTAGTTCTACCTTTGAGGTACATATTTATTTTTTTGGGTTGTACTTAAGAAAAAGGTGGGAAACTGGCCAATTACTGACTAAAAAATGTTATATGACATGGCTTATGGTTACACACTGTGTAATCCTAAGTACATGTTTTGTAATGTTTGTTTATGTGATGGACATACATGGCATGTAGGGATGTAGGAAATGAAGAGGGAAGCATCCCATTACATGTCATGTACTTTCTAGTGAATTCCATGTAATCATGACAATAAGGAATTTTAATGACCCGGAAATGAATTTGGTGAAGGGGGTAGATTTGGAATATACACATCATGTATCCTCATGTAGATGATATGTAATTTTATTTTTTAAAATGGGAAGTAGTATCTTTTTCATTATATAGATAGAGGGTTTCTCATTGAGTTCAAAAACAGCAGCGTAAGATAGAGTTTTAAATCCTGATCATTCGTATGAACTTTGATTCGAACACCGTCAGATGAAATGGAACCAAATTTATCTACCCCATTATAGGACAAATTAGAATCTAACCCTAGATTAGGAGAGTCATACTAGTACGAGGTAGGTGGTTCATACATTTTTTTGTGTTTTCACAGACATTTGGGGGTTTTGACTTTTTAGTACAATGCCAGGTATTGATTGAGACCACTATTTGTTCATATAGAATTGACCATATGCCTCATGGAAAGCCATTGGTAATCCCCTTACATTGGTTATGTGAGAAAGGTTGGGTTAGAGGCTGTCTCTTCATGGAATATTTTGTATGGGGGTTCTAATATGGTTATAATTGTTTTGTTTTGATTTAAACTATTTAGTTTAAATTGTTAAAGCTTGATTATGCTTTTAGAGGCATTCAAGAGCTCTGTACTATTGTATTATAGATGGTAACTAGTGTAATTCAATCTATTTAAATTTAATTATTTATTTAAAGTGATTTATTGTGATTTATATTAATTTAATGCTTGATATTACATATATTAAGACCCTTGGGGTTGTGATGGGAATGACCCAAGGTTAGGATGGAATGGACATCGGAATTGAGTGATACTGATCACATGTTAGGCTTGGCGTGAGTTTCCATGGGTGGGTTTGACTACAATATTGAGCATCGTGGACGTCAGTTTGAGGCCATGTGACTATCTAGTTGGGCATGAACTGGGATAGTTAGATGGCATGGCCATCATATTTAAGTGAAATGGTCGCATGGGCATGAGGTTCTAGAGATGTTGTGTCTTATTCTCTTTATTTGGTGACTAACACTCACCCGTGATGGCCAAAGTCCCAATTGAGTCATATGAACATAGGTAGACTATGTGATGAGGTGGTTTGATAAATCGTGTGGGTAGAGGCCCCTGATAGTTGCATTTTAGGTATTTGTGGTTTGGGGGTGCTTACCGTAGAAAGCCAGTGGAAGGTGAGGAGCCTTTAGTTGATAACGATGATGCTATCAAGTTGGGGGATGAGTCTTGACGTGATTAAGGCTATGATACTAAACATATATTTGAGTAAAGACATCATTGTTCCTATAATTTTCATTCCATGAGCTGACGCGAGCTTACGAGTAGGGGTTCTTAGGACTAGGATAATATTTATTGGCGTGCCTTCAGGATGTCGGTACTTTGAGACCTGCAGTGTCAGGAGGAAAATGGTTATGGGATATGTGATTAGGGTGGAACCTAAGGGTTCACCATGAATTTGTGACTACAGGATTACCTTGAGCCATGGGAAAAGTAATATCCTTGCTTCTGAGATTTCAGCACTGGCCGAAGCAGGTGACACTCCTTGGTGGATGCTGAGCACCAATGGAGGTGGTATTTATTATTGCATTGAACTGTTTACCTTTCGTAGTGTTATTGTCTACTTAAAGAATTCTACTAGGTATGGACCATTGGTTGGTATTCCACTGAGATTCATCTCATACCCTACATGAGCCCTTTAGGATACATGTTGACTTCATGGTTTTATATACAGGTAAAGGATTAACCTCATAAGCTAGATCATAGTAATATTTGGCATGAAGGTTGGTATGGACCTTGAGGTCATGACTAGCTGGTGTTTTTATTTTGTTTAAATTTAATTCTTGTATCATCATGCTTATTTATTTGTAGCTATAGTGGTTAGCCATGAGCGGCCTTTTGTATATTGACATGTATGACCTACTATGGATGCATGACTTGTTGTTTTAGTAGTGGTTACAAGTGGAGTTTATCATATAGTTCTATTTACTTTACACTCTAATTATTTCTATATTGATTCTACAGTTAATCTACTATTAGATGTGCTTCTGCTCTGCGAGTCTGGTTCAAGTCTAATGAGTCATTTATTTCCATTGCATGTATTATGACTATACTCAGAGAAGTGTATTATATATTCTCAGAGGGTACAACCTCCCCACTATACCTGTTTACACCATATCTATTAGTTGAAATTCTTTTTAATTTGGGGAGGTGTGCCTAAAGTTAGTGACACCCAGCCCAATAACACTATTTGGGTCTCTATTTGGGTCTAAGACATTACAAAGTGGTATCAGAGGTGTTTTGACAAGGGTTTATTAGAAGTTTTTGATTGGATACTAATGAGATTGAGACTTCCGTTGTTTTCTACTGGTCTTACTGTTTGGGATATCGTATACTGGAGAAAGGTTGTGATGGGAACTGGGTTTCTAGCTTGTGATTAGGTGCCTGCAGCCCCATGTATGATGGATAGACCAAGTTGCCTTGTGGGAAATTCTATTTTTATTTTTCTCCAATTATATCTTATATGATTTACACCTTGGTGACTAAATTGGATTCTGATGATTATTGATTATGATATGTGACCCTTGAACAGGTATGGTAAGGGATAATTGAACCTTGGCCTGTTAAGGCGAGGTGTGGTTTTTTGGATTTTGATTAGCACATTTTTACAATATTTCAATTTTATAATTGCACGTATTCTTTGTAAATTCTTTATACCATGTGAATAATATAAAATTCCATGTGAAATGTAATATTCCATGCTTTAAATTTATGTGAAATTTTATGTGATAGGGGACTTGAGACTGAATCTTATAGGAGCAGGCATGTACTACGGTTGAGGTGATTTTGATCACTAGGATTGGGTGACTCAGTCATTGGATTGAGGAAACAATGGTTGTTAGGATATGTGTGGCCTGAAGATTTTGTGATACTTGGATTTTTTGAGGGTGGGTAAAGAGGATGGGATATCGTGGGTAATGGTTGTGATGGGGGAGAATAAGTATAGTGGTTATGTGATTCCTCTTTACTGTTTTCCATATCCGCATTATATATATTTTTATATATGTGGGTCGTTTGACCATTAATAGTATTAAGAGAGTTCCTCTTAAACGGCTCAGATGGAGCATTTGGTGGGTGATGGTCCAATGCCGCAGAAACACGATCGAGTTCAGAATCTTGAGGGTCAGGTAGAGTATGAACTTTAGGTATAGGATCAAGGATATGATTGGATTTAGGATCTAGTGTAGGTAGGATAACTACCGGGTTTGACAACGTTTGGGCCGTGGCTTGACGAGCAGCTTTGAACTAGCTTAGTACATGTCTTGCAGGGAATTGATAGAGGTGCTTAGGGAATAGAGTCCTCTATGGCGTATCTTACTAGACATTTCAAGTTCCAATACACACCACTTATTCAGGGTGAGGGTGGTTCATGGGCAGTTGAGAAGTATATAGAGAGCATGCAGATGATATTCAAGTATCTAGAGATGCTTCCAGGGCGGAGAGTCAAGATAGTGAATTATATGCTTAGAGGACCAAGAAAGTGATAGTGTGTAGGTTCAAGATCATAAACACAAGGGAATGTCCTAGAAGGACTTCAAGGATAGATTCTTCGAGCACTTTTTCCCAGAGATTCTGAGGGTAGAGGAGCTCAAGAGTTCTTGAACCTTCAGCAAGGTGACATGTCCGTCATGGACTATGAAGCTACTTTCACCAACCTATCTCGCTTCACACCTGGTATGGTAAGCAATGACACCTTGAGGGTGAGGTGTTTCGAAGATGGCTTACAAAATGCTATATGGATACAGGTAAACATATTTAGGCTGGCCTCGTTCTCATAGGTGGTTATTCAGGTGTTCATATTTGAGGGGAATCTGATTGGCATGTCTCTCTTGGGCCAGGTGGTGGATTTAGGAGGTGGTTCATATGGAAAGAAATGAGTTAGGGATGAATTCTAGTAGGGCGGTCAGGCCAAGGACTCATCTAGACCACCTGATGGTAGTTCAACAATAGTTTTCTTTCAGTGTGGGTAGCTGGGTCATGTTTGAACTCAGTGTGATAGGCCCCCAAATATATTTTGGGCATGTGGATATGTTGGTCATCTTGAGAGGTTCTACAGGAAGACTTCTTATAAAACTGGCAGGTTGGGACTAGGGAAGATAGTGGTGTCTAGGGTTGGATCAAGATCGGTACCAAGTGAGGGTAGCTGAGGTTTAGCTACACGTGGGGGATATGGAAAAGAAAGTGGGACCCAACCATGGGGTCAGTGTCTAGTGACTGGTGTAGTACCATAGGGAAGATAGGCTTCAGGAAGCCATGTGTTAGGCTAAGTTCGCGTCGTGGAGATTCTTGGGGATGAACATGCTGGTGAACTGACAATGATTAGAGGTACTCCATGAGTGCAGTCGTAGTTATTTTTTATTTTGTTTGGAATGGCCTATAGAGTCATGTCCATTTTGAGTGCAAAAGGTGCACATGATTTACATGGATTAACCAGATGCTAGTCAGTGGGTCATCACCATCTCTAGTGAATTATATATATATATATATATATAAGGTGATTGGAATCAAGATAATCATGGGATGCAGGTTATTTGAGGTGCCTTGGGCATAAAGGCATAGAGGATACAGTTGTGATTGAGGTGCAAGGAACCAGGTTGTTTTGAGAATCCACAAGATGTGAGACTTCATTGTTCCATGTGTGCTATGGGCTTGAAGCGAGCGTTGGTGTGGTTCAGGATATGATTGGGTGCCGAAAGTGACACTGGAGCTCTTGATGAGGTGTAGGGGTGATGAAGCGTCCCGAGAGGACCATGGGCCTAAAAATGGGACAATAGACCTTTTATTGATTTGATATTTGGAAGAGATTTGTTTTGTAATGTTCCTTTACCACCCTTAGAAGGGAAATTTAGGGAAAATTTTCATTAAGGGTGGAAGTTTGTAAGGACCTGGTTCTTCCTTTGAGGTACATGTTTCTTTTTTTGGGTTGTACTTAAGAAAAATGGGGAAAACTGGCCAAGTAATTACTTTAAACTATTACACAACACGGATTAGGATTACACATTGTGTAATCCTAAGTACACACCATGTAATTTCTGGTTGTGTGATCTCCATACATGGCAAGTAGGGATGTCATCAAGGACGAGAGAACTAACCTAGTACATGCCGTGTAATTTCTAGTGCATGTTGTGCAATCATGTTGGAAAGGAATTTTAATGAACCAAAAAGGAAGTCGGTGAAGGGGGGAAGATCTGGAATATAATAATCTTGTATCCTCAAGCACACTCCATGTATTTTTTTGTTAAAAGGGACAGTAGCCTCATTTTCATTAGATGGATAGAGGACTCCTCATTGGGTTCACGAATAACAGTGCCAGACAGAGTTTGGATCCTGATCGTTCGTCTAAACTTTAATTCGAACACTGTCAGATGCATCGGAACCCAATAAATCTACCACGTTATAGAATTAATTAGAAACTAACACTAGATTAGGAGAGTCATATGAGTACGAGTTAGGTGGTGCATACCTTGTTTTGTATTTTCATGGACATTTGGGGGCTGTGGATTTTTCGCGCAATGACAGGTATTGAGAGAGACCCTTGTTTCTTCATATTGAATTGACCATATGCCTCATGGGAAAATATTAGGAATTCCCTTACCATGACTTTGAATTTAATGTTGGGTTATAGGCCATCGCTCCATATGACATTTTTTCCGAGGTGACAAAATGGTTATAATTGTTTTGTTTTGATTTAAACTGTTTAGTTTAAATTGTTAAAGATTGATTACACTATTTAGAGGCATTCCAGACCTCCGTTCTATTGTCTTATAGCTAGTAGCTAGTGTAATTCAATTTGTCTAAATTTAATTATTTGTTTAAAGTGATTTATTGTGATTTATATTTGTGCAATTCTTGAGATTACATATGTTGAGACCATTGGGGTTGTGATGGGCATGAACCAAGGTTGGGATAGAAAAGACATCATAATTGAGTGATGTTGATCATTGGTTGGGCTTGGCCCAAGTTTTCTTGGGTGGTTTTAAGCACAATATTGGGCATCAGGGATGTTGATTTGAGGTAGTGTGACGGTCAGTTTGGGCATGGCCTGAGATACTTGGATGGCATGGTCATCATATTTGAGAGACACGGTCATAGGGACACAAGGTTCCAGAGATGTTATGTCATTAATTTCTTTATTTGGTTACTTACGCTCACTAGTGATGGCCAAAGTTCCAATTGAGTCATGTGCACACATGTAGACTCTATGATAAGGTGGTTTTGACTACTCATGTGGGTAGAGGCCCCTGATAGTTTCAGTTTAGGTATTTTTGGTTTGGGGGTGCTTCATGTAAAAATCCAGTGGAAGGTGAGTAGCCTTTGGTTGATAACGAAGATGCTATCAGGTTGGGGGATGAGGATTTCCGTGATTGAGGATGTGAGTCTGGATATTTATTTTAGGACATACATCACTATTCCTCTAGTTTTTGTGCCTTGGGCTAACATGAGCTTATGAGCAGGGGTACTTAGGACCAATATACTATTGAATGGCATGCCTTTGGGACATTCGTACTTTGAGACACATAGTGATAGGAGGAAAATAGTGTCAAGCTATATGATTGTGGTTGAACTTGTGGGTTCACTGGGACTTTGTGACTACAAGAGTACCTTGGTCCATGGGCCATGGACTCTCCTTAATTCTGAGATTTCAGCATTGGTCGAAGCAGGTGACTCTCCCTAGTGGCTGCTGAGCACCAGTGGAGTTGGTATTTATTATTGTATTGAAAATTTTAACTTATTTAGTGTTATTATCTTCTTAAAAACTTATACTAGGTACACACCATTGGGTGATATCCTATTGATATTCATCTCACAACATACACATGCCCTTTGGGATTCATGTAGACTTTATGGTTTTACATATAGGTAAGGGGTGAGCCTTAAGATATAGATCGTAGTACTATTTGGAAAGGATATTTGTATGGACCTTGTGGTCATACATAACTGGAGTTTTACTTTTGTTTAGCATTCATTCCTATATCAGCATGCTTATTTATATGTAGCTATAATAGTTAGCCATTGGTTCCCTTTTTTTATATTGACATGTATGGCATGCTATGGTTGATTTCCTTATTGTTTTAGTAGTGGATAAAAGTTGTGTTTATCATGTTGTTCTGTTTAATTTCCACTCTAGTTGTTTCTATATTACTTCCACTATTAATCTACTATTAGATGTGCTTCCGCTCTTCAAGTCTAGTTTGAGCCTACAAATTCATTTATTTCTACGTCATGTGTTTTTATTATACTCAGACCTGTGTATTATCTATAAATATACAGTATATCCTCCCCAATATACCTATTTACACCCTCACTTCTAGTCGATAGTTTTTTTCATTCGGGGAGGTGCACCTAAAGCCAGTGACACCCAGCCCATTAACACTGTTTATGTGGATTTTTGAGTCTAGGATATTATATTGAGCCATGGAATACCAGTCACATGGGTTGGAAAGTGTTGTGGTTTGAATCAAATGGACACCACCATCCAATTTATAATGTGTAATGACCCTTATAAATAGGAGATGAAGATTTAAATTTTTCAATGAATTAAAATAAATCTAAATACATAAATGAATTAAAATGAGAATAATACTTAAAATGAATAGGTTATTGTATATGTGTGATACAAGACCTTATCCTGACCCAACCTAATAGTGGGAAGTAGGCTGTGTCTTCTATGTTCCTTCTGTTTCTCGTTCTTCTCACCTAGACATGACTCTAGGAATATGTATAGGGGTATGTTTCTTTAGTAGGATATCATTGTGCCAATCATTTTTATAGCTTTCCCTATATATAATAAATTTTGTATGAGGAATGAAATTGGAATTTGTAGAGATATGACACCATGAAAACTTCATGTTTATGCTAAGAAAGTATCGATGATCATACATTAGAGGTAGTGGGCCCTGATCGACCTGTGATACCTCTTGTAGTGCCACCCAAGGAATCTTCTATAGAACTTCCACTAGGTTCAAATTCCTAGTTCCAGGATAGATTCCTTTTCTTTATGTAATCTGTTCAGGGTGCACCTTGACCTACCCCTTCTATGGAAGAACTAACTAGAGAGTTTCAGAAGTTGTATCCTCCCACCTTCTTGGGGGATGGCGGACCTAAACCAATTAAATCATGGTTAGAGGCTTTGATTTTAATATTTAAATACATTGATATGCCTCTAGATAGGAGAGTAAATATTGTGACCTACATGGTCCATGACTCTTGTCAAGCATTAGTGGGATGTTCTGACTCAGGCTAGTCGACATCAGGGTATAGTATGGGTGGACTTCTAGGTATCCTTATTTGACTATTTATTCTATTAGAACATGATAACTGATAGTGTTTAGAAATTCATGCACCTTGATGAAGGAGACATGTTAGTAATTTAATACTCATATCGCTTCACTAAGTTGTAGCGTTTTCTACCGACCTTGACTGGTGATGAGCTGACTACTATGATTCACTTTAAGGATGGACTTTCATATACCATTCAATCGTAAGTGAACATCATTTGTTTAACCACCATATATAAAATAGTGAACCAATCCCTCATCACTAAGTAGAACCTAAGGGAGTTTGGTGGCGTGAAGCAAGGTAGTTCATCTTCTAGAAAGACTCGTAGTGGTTTATCTAGTGGCATGAAGCCAGAATTTTAGGGTACATGTAGGGGAAGTACTGGCCAAGTGGAACACACTGATAGCTTTGTGGTGTGTCACTAGTGTGGAAGGACATGGAATAAAAAGAACCAGTGTAAGAGGAACCAGATCGAGTGCCGAGATTTCAGTAAGATATGTCACCTATAATGTTTTTTTTTCAGTTCATTCCTTTTGTTCCAAGTGAATAGGGTTCTTTTCTAGCATTACCTTCAAGTGTAGGATTCATGACACCTCATCAGGCATGAAGTTGTTCTTCTATAGGAAATTATAACTAAGAAGGTAGTCTTGGATGAGGTATTTAGGCTTTAAAATTCCATCTTCAGTAGAGTGGAACTTCTCAGGCTACTCAGGAAGTATCTTAGGGCCATGGTTCTAGCCATATCTATGTTGTTAATTCTATGAAAGATGAGAAGAGTCTAGTTCCATTTATAGTTATAGGTATTATTCTAGTAGCATCTACTTTAGTGTCTTCCCTATTTTATAATGCCGCATCAAACTCTTTCCTATCTACTGCAATTATGGAAAGTATGGGATTAATGGTAGAGTACTACAGTGGTGCTATCAAACTTGACACACCTTTAGGAGTTAGAGAAGAGGGTATAAGCCCATGGAAGTAGTACCCCTTTAAAATAGATGGGTATTATTTTTTGTAGAGTTTTTTATCCTTGAAATTAATAGCTTTGACATCATTTGAGGAATGTAATGGATTGTTCCTTATAGATTTTGGGTAGATTTATATCATCTTTGAGTGTCATTCACATCACCTAAGGTCCACACATATATTTATAAGGGTGAATGGGTTCTTCAGGCCAGTCGAGAAATACCCAAGCATACTAGGATGGGTGGAATGATAACCCAAATAGACAGTATCTTCATGAGTGAGTAGGGATTATAGCTTGTAGAATTCCCTCCTATTGTGGATCATTTCAAAGATGCATTCCTTGATAATTTCTCTAGATTACCTTCTGAGAGGGAATTTGAGTTCCCCATAGAGCTTTTACATGGTGTGACACCAGTGTCCATTCCTCCTTATAGAATGACACCATAGAGATACAAGAACTCCAGAGGTAGCGTAAAGACTCACATGCTAACAGTTTTATCTAACCTAACACATCACCATGGGGTTCACCAGACATTTTTGATAAAAAGGTGGATGGTACCCTTTGATTGTGCATGGATTACTACTGACTGAACCAAATCATGGTGAAGAAAAGTTATCCACTTCCTTTGATAGATGACCTCTTCGACCAGCTTCAATGAGAAACTTTATTCTCTAATATCGACGTGAGGTTGAGCTACCATTAGGTTAATGTGAGAAAATCTGAAATATTACATACGAAATTATAGAGATTGTATGTTCTATATGATTATTTGGTTATTATATTCAATATAAATAACATTATGGAAGTCTTTATAGCCATTATGAATTAGGTTTTACACCTATAACTTGATTCCTTTGTGGTAGTCTTCGTAGACAACATCTTAGTGTATTCACGTATCAGAAAAGACCTTGAAAACCATCTTGATATCATGCTAAATACACTAAGAGATCACTGGATATATGAGAAGCTTAGTAAATTCCACTTTTAGAATAGTAATGTTCAATTATTGGATCATATCATATCTGAAGCAAGCGTATCAGTTGACCCAGAGAAGGTGAGTTCTATGGTTTTCTGGGAGAATTCCAAGAACATATTCGATATACGTATATTCTTATGGAAGGATGGATACTACAAGATATTAATCAAGGAGTTATCACACCTAGAATCATCACTTGTGGGATTGACCAAAAAGGGTGTGATGTTCGACTGACTAAATATTTTTAGATAAATTTTCAGAAGTTTAAAGGAAGAATCACTTCAGATTAGATTTTGATTCTACCTAATCTAGGAAGAAGTTATATAGTCCATTGTGATACTTACGTATTAGTCTTGGTTCATTTTTTATGCAAGGTGATCAACCTGTGGCATATGTATCCCAACAGATGAGGCATCATTAGTGGAACTATCCTATGCACAACCTCAAGCTAGCTGCCATGGTTCATTATCTACGCTATTAGAGGAATTACATGTTAGTTTATTGGTTCTTTGTTTATATAGACTATAAAATTCTCAAATAAATCTCCACTAAACTATAATTGAATCTAAGGTAGCACAGGTGGGTTGAATACCTTATGTCATTCAACACTGAGTTCTCTTATACACCCGATAAGGTAAATTCCATTGATGAATCCTTGAGCTAGAAGACTCAGTTTAAAGCCTTCAAGGAGGAAATTAGTGAGTGGAAATTGATGGATTTATTCTATAAGATACATCTATAGGTTTAAGAAGAAAACAAGTAGCCAGTTTTAGCAGCTCTAGTAGTGAAATCCTTTATTCTGGAGAAGGTCTGGATGAGGCAGTTGTCCAACTCCAAGGGACTTGTTTTGAGGGAGAGAATCACATGAGATAACCTACCTCCTGGTTTGGTTGTGGATGGTAGTAAGACATTGATCTTCCATGGGCGTGTTTGGGTGCCTTCAAATATATGATAAGATCTTATGAAGGAATATCATGCCTCTTTTGGGTAGTTTATCCTGGTCTTACCAAGAGGTATAGTGAAATGAATCGTCAGTATTGGTGGCCAGGTATTAAGAGGAAGATAGAAGGCTTTATCATATGGTTCTACACCCATCAATAGGTGAAGGTAGAGCACCAGGGACCTTCTATAATTATACAACCACTTTCCATTATTGAGTGGAAATGGAACAACATCACTATGGATTTTCTGATAGGTTGACCAAGGTCACACACTTTCCACCAATACGGTATGCCTTCTTTGTTGTTGAGATAGAAAGGATTTATATCCAGAATATAGTACAACTTCATGGTGTACCTAATTATTTAATATCAAACAAAGATTCCTACTTTACATCATAGTTATGGTAGGGCTTACAAAAGGAACTAAGTTAACAGGTGGTCTTGAGTACTGCTTATCACCCAAAAACCAATGGGAAATGTAAGAGAACAATATGGGTGTTAGAGGATATGCTACAAGCATGTATCCTTGATTTTTGAGGTTCCTAGGAGAATAAAATTTCTATGGTTCAGTTTTCATTAAATAAATATTTTAGGAAATTATTCATATTCATTCCTATGCGTCCCTCTATAATAGACTACCTAGTTCACCTATGTGATGGCCAGAGGCAGGTGACAAAGCTCTATTGGGTCCTCATCTTGTTCAGCATACTTTAGAGCAAGATTAAATGATTTATAATCATATTAATACAACTCAATCTAGGAATAAGTCTTATATATATTGTCTCTACACACCTTTAGATTTTGAGGTGGGACATAGGCTCATTCTGTAAGTATCACCTATATTGGTTCATAGACAAATGATGAGATAGGGAAAGTTATCACCTCAATATGCTGGGACTTTCAAGATAGTGGAGAGAGTTGGGATGATAGACTATCGATTCCAGTTACCTTATAGGCACCTTTCCATGAATGAAATCTTCCACATATATTATCATTGATAGTATAATCCTAAACTATCTTGTTCGTTTGACCCCAAAGACATCGAGCTGGAGGTGGATGCGTCCTTTGAGGATCACCAGATATTTATCTTTGATCCTAGCATAAAGGCTATCTCTGATAGGTCCATTCAACTTGTTTGGGTTCTATGGAAGTAATGACACCTATAGGAAGATACTTGAGAGTTAGAGGCCGATGTACGTGTGTAGTGGCCATAACTTTTCATAGATGACTTTTTACCACTCTGAGAGGGAAAATTCATGGAAAAGTTGTCTTAATGAGGGGAGGTTGTAACGTCTTATATTTTCCGTGAAGTATTCTCTCCTTTAGTTTTGGTTAAACATGTAGGACATGCCTAAGGGATGGTTGGTTCATTCCATAAAAAGAGGCAGTTGGTGGGATGGAGCTTGGATGCAGAACAAATTACATGAAATGTATTTAAATACATGATGTGTATTAAATAAATTATGTGTATTAAATACATGATGTGTATTCAGATGGCTTCACCCATTCATATAGTGTATAAAATCTTCCCTGGGAAGGAGATATTGAGCATTACATAACGTATAATGTATTTAAATGTCGTATAAATGACTGACCCAATATTTTCTAAAAAAATAAAGAATCCTTATTTCTTAAAGGAATTTTAGTTTTTATCCTGTATAGAAGGAGTAGTGCATGAGATGTCCTCCGGTGCCTGACCTAGGGTTTTCAAGATCCCCTCAATCCGGACTATTTTTACCTCACCACTAGATGTATTGAACTTCTCTTGGTAATATCTTTGCTCTACCTCCTTCTATATATGGTTTCTCTTCTATTCTATTTAACTTTTTGTGTTCAATCTCATTTGCCCCATTTTTGAGTCATTTGACAATTTATTAAATTTTTTCCATCCTATCCTGAATCAAAGGTTGATACTATATGAGGGAATATCTATGAGGCCAAGGTAGGTGGTATAGGTTAGTTTCCTTCATTTTTTGGAATTCAATAATTTTTTTGCTATGACTCTTGTTGGGACAATCTCGTGATGTCACTAAAATAGGAATTTAATTATTCCAAGTGGTTTATCACATGTATTTTGTTTCTAAATAGTGGAGAATCACCCATGAGGCTGATTTCCTAGACCAAAACCACCCCAATGGTCATGTTATCCCTCTATGTATTAATTTTTACACTTTTATTTAAATTGGTTAAATTTCCATGGGGGCTTCATTACACGACTAACACCTAAAATTGATTAATTGGTTTGATTCGGGTGATGATCTATTCCTTAGGCCCCAACACACCGATACTATAAATTAAGTTGTCTAATTGAATGAATTAGACATGTTCTTAAAGATTTATTCCTTATGAATTAAGTGGATTAATCTAATGTCATGCCTTGGCCTTTGTGCTCATCACCATACAAATTATTGAATGGAAATGTAATGGCAATTCAATTGAAAATTGTTATAAATGAAATTATTGTTAAACGTTTCCATATTAAATGTAAGGGTGAAATGAGGGTTTATGATTTAAGGAGCCCTTGGATAGACTCTCATGCCCCTTTGTTAGATTTCCTGAGGGTTAGTAAACATGTCGTGGGTGATATCATCTACAAATGAGATATGCTCACTGTGCATTATATATTTTTACCTCTAGATGAGTGACACCAGTTCCCTAGAGGAGACCCATTGTATGGTATCAAAGGAAAGATTGGGTAAACCATTCATCGATAGAGACTCAAACCCCTATGTATGATACTAGGTACAGACTCGGAGGCCTTCTATTACTTTAAATTTTTCATACCATGCTTGGAGTGACACATGTGACTTCATTCTTGTGTTACCATGGAAAGACTCTTTGGATTTGGTCATATGAAGATCCATTAAGCGATACTTGGAAAGTACTTTTGGATTTCCATGTATGGGCTGAGGGTGTCTTGCTAAATTTTTACAAAGTGGATTCAAATTTAAATGATTTCAAAAGTAAATAAATATTTTCAAATCAGTAATTATTAGTTGGTTTATAAAATATAGGGATGTGTCCACCAAGCCCAATCACAAGCTTGGGGAAAGTAAAACCTTTGTAATTTTATCCTACCCACTTTAACATTTTAATATCTCTTGGTTCCGACACACCGGCTATGGAAAAATAAGGTATATTGGGTGGGTCTCCAAGCGTAACCCAATCCAATGCTTTTATTTATTTATTCTGTATATAATTTAAATTAAATATGCGACACTAATTATTTTTTAGTGTACGAAATGGAAAGTCCTAGACACTGTGGATGATGGAGTACTAAGATTGTATCTCATACCCTACTCAAGCACCTTTGGTACCCGAGTAGACTTCATGGTTGCTAGTGTAGACAAAGAAAAGAATCCAACTTCCAATGTTTGACTTGATTTATTAGGATGTGGTTTTTGGATTAGAAGACCGAAGCTATTCTCAAGATTCTAGACATAACAGTTTTGGGATTTTTTATATATTTGGTCAGTATGTTGTATATGATTGTGTCCCCTTCCTCTTGCTTATTCATTTTCATATAGTTAAATTATAAGGACATGAAAATTGTATTTTTATCTATTATTATTATTCATCTTTGGATTATTTTGTATTATACTTGAATGGTTTGTTATACTATTTCTACTTCTACCTATATGATTCTACTATTTCTTATATATCTGTTGTTTTTCTATACTATGATCAATGAGGGAATAGTCTCCCCATAGACATACCCTCGGTCCTCGCTGATAGTTGGCAACCTCTGGTATTTGGGGAGGCACAATTGAGGTGTTCTGACCCACTATCTTGATTGAGTGGCATCCGAGGTGGGATTTTATTGGTGGGATAACTGATCAGGAATCCATAACTATAATTCCCTCTAAAATTTCAAAAGGACCATTGTACCCAGATCTTAACATACACTTTTTTCTGAATCATATAACTCTTTTCAATGGTCCTATATTTAATAAAATAAGATCCAACACATGAAGTTTTGAATAAATCTTTATATTATTTACATAGATATATTTCCTTCTTTGAGCTACCTTAATATGATTTGTAATTAATCACATATTTAAAATTATATCCCAAATATGTTATAGGCCCAGTAGCTTTGTTTCTCTAACTTTTACTCAAAATGATATATTAATACATCTTTTCTTGTACATTGCTTCATAAAGTTCCATTTGGATGCTTGAATGAAGGTTATTACTATATTTAAATTCCACTATAGGTAGATACAAATACCACATACCTAGAACATCAAGTGAAAAATATATTTTCATTTATTTTAGTGTCTGAATTGTCCCTTTAGGCTACCAATAATTTTGATCATTATAGTAAGTTCTCATATGTGTATCAATATTGATATACCCTTAGATAATCCTCCAAAATTTAATTTTCATCCAAGGGTCATGCTCATATACAATTGATAAAAGTGTGTCATGAAGTATCACCACTTCATTAATGTAGAGTTGGAAAAGGTGATCAAGGGGTAGATCTTCCATTACTTTTATTAAATGTGTAGACATGGTAAGGTGATAAAAAATTAATCACATTGTATCATTATTCTTAAAAGTATTCATAATTGTAGTAAAAAATTCTATTGTAATATTTCCCTACTTTCATATTTGTATATGTAGAGGTTGCATGACATCCTTATGATGTTTTTCTTTAGACTTTACGCACTGGAATATCATGAATCTTCATTCATAGTCCAAAATTTCCTATTTTATACCCTACATCCCTAAGTGTTCTCTTAAATCCCTAAACATATTTATTCTACCATAGTTCATAGTGAAATTTAAGGTATTTTTTCATATAGTCTCTCCCTTATCAAATACAATATAAATGAAAGACATAAACTATTATCAAACATTAACACTCTATATTTATAGATAAAGTTTCAAAATGTACCATCTTTTACTGCTTTATTCTTCCCTTTCAATTCACTATCATCATTTTGGGACTTCTATATCCTTTATTTTAAATATGTGTTTTCAATATTATTAGAAAAGGAATGATGTTTCCACTTTCCTAAAAATTACAATATCTGGATTTACTAAATCCTAGAATATAGAATCTTTATTAATCATTTCAAAGTTAGAACTCCAAAATCCCTTATAAATTATGAAACAACCACATTATTTTCCTTCCAAGGTGGTAGTATATCATGAAATAATTCTTTAAGTAGTTCTGACAATATTCATTGCCTCATGTTGAGCTGTTTTTGATAGAATATATACTTAAATACTTTGTGTCTTGTATGTATGATACATCTTACACCATAGAGATAATGCCTCTATATCAAAAAGTAAATAATTATAGTTTCTAACTCAAGATAATGAGTTGGATAGTTATGTTCATGGATCATCACTCTACTTGATTCATAATAAGACACTCTATCTATTTTTTTAAGGACACAACCAATTTTTTTCTTTAATGCATAACTATATATTACAAATACTTACTTTATTAATAATTATTTCTATACTAGTTAATTAAAAAATACAATATTTTTATTCTCAAAATATTCTTTTCATTCCCATAACCATATTAATTTAACACCATTGCATGTCAACATGGTTAATGAGCGGGAAAATTAAATTTTTATTGAAAAAATCACCAATAATAACCTATTAAACCAAGGAAACTATGTATCTCAATTATATTATCCATTATAGGTCATTCTTTGACTACCTTTTTCATTTAAGGATCAATAGATATTCCATCTATGGAGAAAATATGTCCGTGAATATAAATATCCTAAATCCAAAAATAACACTCGCTAAATTCCATGTAAAATTTCTTTTCTTTGAGAGTCTCAAGGATTTTTCACTTATGATTATAATTCTCTTCACTGGATAAATATTATATCATTATATGATCAATTAATACTACCATAATGTTATAAAGAGAGTATTTTAATACTCCATTCATCATATCTATAAAGAAGGTGTATTAGTAAATATGAATGGAATTTCCATAAATTCGTAATGTCCATACTACATATGAAATGTAATTTTTGGTATATCATCTATCTTTACACTCAATTGATATTAAATATACTGAATATTTATCATTGAAAAATATTGAGCTCCTTATAGATGATTAAATGGGTAATAAATGCATGTAAAGTAGAACTTATTCTTTATAGTAATGGCCTTAACCTTCTTAGAATCATTGCAAACCCTTATAGAGCCATCCTTCCTTTTCAAAAATAGGATAGGGGCTCTCCAATGTGAAACACCAGGCCATATAAATCCCTTTACACACATCTAATTTATTTTTTTCTTATAATATACCAATTAAATAGGTTCAATTATATAGAGAGTCTTGGAAATTGGTTTTTCATCAAGGATGAGTTTAATAGAAAATAAAACATCAATTTTAGGTGGATTTCTAGGTAATTATTCTTGAAATACATTAATTTATTCCTTTAAAATTAGAAAATTATATACCATTAGGATTAATTTTTCATCCAAAGATAGATTTTTCTCTTCCTATTCCCCCAAAATTTTATTATGGTGAGCTACTGGAGGTGGATCCATAAAAGATTATTAAAATGAAGGTTCTACCTTAAAACATGGGATTCACTTACCCCTTCATAAAAATTAATATATTTATATCAATACTATTTTTTATTATACAATGAAAGTGAATCCATAATAATATTTATATAAATTTAAGTCATAGGTTTGAAAAATATGTCTTTAAATAGGGAATATATATACATAAAAGTAGAGATTTATTGATATATCCTTGTTGTAAAAAGAATACAATTATGTTTCTCAATTGAACACCCTTTACTCAAAGTGTCAGTGGATGAATATATAATATCACCAAATATAAAATATATAGAAAATTTCTTAGATCCAAAATCAAATAACGAATATTATAACTTTGAGTTTATGATCTGAGTACCCATTATTATGTAATTTGGATCTTTAACCTAAACTATAGTTATTGCATAAACATATCATTTCTCTATTTTATTTTGATGAGGTAAATTTCATTAATGATTTAGGAATTCATTCCAATAGTTCCCCATCTCCTTAAATGTGAATCATTGGACATTGAATACTTGTTTCTTCCCCTTAATATATCGAGCCTAATGACCTTTCCATCCACACATGAATAAAACTATAATTCCATTGAATCATGTTCTATGGTTTTTCATTCCAAAACTATTACAAATTTAAAATTATACTCTGCAATTATTCCAATTTCTAGTATTTATTTTTATAGTCTTCTTAGTATACAACTTATATTCTTTATTTCCATAAAAATATTAATACTTGAAGAATTATATCTCTGCCTTGATGCCCTAAGAAACTATATCCTCATATAAGAAAACATATCAAATAATAATTTCATTTGAAGGAAATACTTTATACCCTCAAATAAGGGATCGATCTTACTTAATGGACTACATATATAATTCAAGGCTTGAGTTCCTATCCTTGTAAAGTTAGATTTATATTAAGAAAATTTTTCCTATTCATATTTTCCTACAATTGAGAAATTTTAATTCCATATCAATTGATTTCTTATTATGAAATTATTTTTCAAAGAATATCTTCTTAAAATTATTCCACTGCATTCTCTCTATCTCCTCCAACTACTTAATGTTCTGGATCAATGTCCACCATTGATAAGCATCTCCATTGAGATGATAGACTACCATAAAAAGATCCATTTCATAGATAGTAATGTTTTAATAGTCCCATTTAGTATTGGAGGATACATTTATAAGAAGCGGTCCAACATTATATCACCATGTTGATGATTAATAGGTTTCACCATATAGATAAGAATATTAGTGATGATCTTAGTCAATGGAACCATTATAGTTATAATCCAATATTTTAAAACACCAGTCTCATTAAATTTATTAACATTATTATGAGGGAAATCCATATATTGGTGGTTTGGTTTTGATATGGTTTATGTTCCTTCTGCTAAGAATCATTTCTAAATAATGGAATACACTAGATTATCTCATAAGATAATAAAATTTGATTCCTAGGTATGTAAAAAATTATATAATGGTTTCTTTAATATCATAAAGGAATATAATAATGCCCAAATTATTTTATACTATATATATATATAGTTCTTAAGGTCCTACTAAAAGTTAGGTAATACCAACTGTAATAACTCCTACACTAGTCACCTAGAACTGGGGTTACTTTACCACATTCATACAATATACAGGATACCACATCCCATGATGTTGAAAAATTTAGTAGTATTAAGAGACTAAATTGATATATGATTATAAAATTATAATTAAAAAAATAAAATAAAAATAAATTTTCTAATGAGAACATTATTATTCCTTTTAGTATATCCCTAAAATCATTTAAAGTTCACTTCATGGTACCCAAGTGAATGGAAAAAACAATGAATTTTAACAACTAATAGTTAATTGTGGTAAGTAAAATATTCATTCCATATAAAATATAATAAAATTCAGATTTATATTTTTGATAGTAAAATATTTCTATATTGATTGGATGAACATCGCTTTTGAACATACTAGGTCAAAATAAGTTGTGAATGATTTTTTGTAATTTTCACCCAGGTTTTTTTATGAATAATTTACAATGTAATATTTGAATAATTTTATTTTAATTATAATAATGTCTTATAAAATATATAATTAACCATACATTGATTAATAGTTGGTTTGATATAAATCAAAATTCATTTTAATGTAAAAAAAGTTATTTATTTTTTTAAAAATTGTTTTTATTTTCCCAATATATTTATAAATAAAAAATTACTATTGATTAATAACATTAAAGAAATGTGATGATTATATATTCAATTAAATAATTTTAAATCTATATAATAGTTTTTACTTTGAATAGTGTTAGAATAAATTCATCTTATGCTTGAAAAATACATTTACCTTAAAATATTTTTCAACATATTTTATGGGTTTACTTTTAAATTAATTTCTATAACTTATAACAATTTAATTTGATTTTTTTAAAAAAAATCAAAAAAATAATATAAATTTTTTATAATAATTTCAATTCCATTTTTCATAAGGAATAGTATCTTTGGATAAAATTCATTACTATAGTAAATGATAAAATGGGTTAAAAGGGGGTTAAACAAAGAAGATAATGGTTATAATGACGAAAAAACATATATAAATTATATTGGTTGATATTATATATAAATTACCCATCTAATATTACATATTTTTACAAACTCAATCTACATAACTTCAGTAGTAAATATAATATATAATAATATTTCATGTATTTACATGATTTCCATCAAACTCAATTATGAAAAGGTGCCGCCTCTCCACTATTATTCACAATATTTTTGCCACTTATATTAAAAAATGAATAAATAATGCAATCTTAGATTACTTACCAATGTCTTATGGATTATTTTCTTACCCTAAGACCATCATAAGATAGATTAAGGTGTAATCCAAATGATGTCTCTCCAAGAAGAGGTAATCGTCTTAATCGACTCTTTCCAAATTTATTTATTCTTATAACTCATTAAAATATATCATATATATATTAAAATATTTAATTAATTATCACAAATATAAATAAATTTTATTATTATTATTGAAAAACATTTTACCACCTCTTTTCTACCAAATTAGAAATGAAATCTTCACTCGTGTGTAAGTAAAGACAATTGCCTCCATGAAGCGATGTGTTTTTTTCATCGCAATCATTCATGGTTGTTTATTATGATAGATATATTTTTTATGTTTTATATTTATGATAAATTTATTATAATGGTATGAAAATATATGATATAATTTCTTAATATTAAACCTAATATAAATTGAAAGTGTCACACTTGTATACGTACAGACTACCATCTCCATATAGAGATCTCATTCATTTTCATATCCACCTATCATGAATGTATATAAAGGTTATTTTATTGATTATATATCATAAAATTGATATAAATATATTTTTTAATGATAAAATATTTTTAACCTTATTTATATATTTTCATTATAAAAGGAAAACAAAGTTTATGCATACGTATGGACTACCGTCTCCATGAATGGTTTATTTTTTTTTCTACTACCTCTTTTAATAAACTATTATAAAAATGTGTACAATAAATAAATATGAAATTTGAAATATGAATAATATTATTTAAATAATGAATACATGGCCATGATGTATGAACCAAGCCATCAAAACTAAAAGAAACTAATAAAATGGATTAGTTAACACCTAGAATAATGATGTTAATAAATAATTCTTAATTAATGGGTGATGTTATGATATAAGTTAACAATATATGTAATGATAAGTATGAATATGGTTCTATTATGAGTGATTAACTATTATAAAACCATTACACAAGATGATCAAGAATTATATTCATTAAACACAATTCATTATTTAATGTAATTTTCAACTACCTTTGACTTTATTTAAGAAGTTTTAATATGAAATATTCAAATGATTTTCTAGAAAGTTTATTTTTAACATTATTTAAATTTATTTAAATGAATATATTTAATTTATATGGAATGAACATATTTTCCCAATTTCTTGACTGTCATTACTTATATATATATTCCTTTATATGTTTCTATATATCTTTAAAGAAAATCATTTTCTATTAATTTTTAATTTAAAATAAAAGGGTAATATTTTCTTACAGAAATGAAAAGAATACTGAAAGTGATTTATAACTTAGTTATTATAAAATTTACAAGGATGTTATTTTTAATGATTTTCTTATATATTCCGTTCTATTTTTGAAAGGTTTAGTTTTACTATAAAACCTTAATTTATAATGAATTTGATTGTATTTTTTGATCCTTTATTGATTCATGGTTTGGTGGTTATTAACTTTTTATTGATTACATTTTCAGTCAATCTCCATCATTTAATTGGACATTATTTTATCCTCTATGTCCATATTTTAATTACCTAGATTTATACGATATCATTTTCACTAATTGGATATTTTCTTAACAATATACCATTTCTATATGTAGTATCAGGTGAAGAATTCATATTAAGAATTTTATTTCATTGAATATAGAAATATTCTGTAATCTTGATTCTGTATAGATAATTTTTGATTTGTAATGAATTTTGAGAATGAATTGTATTGATCATTCAATATACGAGGAATGTGTAGGATATTAAAGTGATGGTTGTGGATTGTATAAAGATAACCCCTTGATTCATCAATGGGCATCATGAGTGAAAAAAACATGCATTCCCTATTAGATGGTTTCTTGTTTCCACCTACCCATTAATTATGAATTTCTTCGTTTAGGACTGGGTAATAATAATAATGATATATTGGCTAAGTACTTGATGGTAATATCATGAATTTTAAAAATTATACCTTCCTTTTTTTTTTGAGAATTTAGCTTTCATTATCCACGTGATTACTATGTTGATATTAGACATGGATGTACTATGAACTCAAGTAGTTGATTTAATGGAATGGGTTTTGATTATACAATCTCCTATATTTGTAAATACCCTAACCCTAGTATCCAAGATTCAATGGATAATTTATTACATTGGTTCTAAATACAAGAGACCACACCAAAAAATACTGAATAGTATAACAGTCTTGAAAAAATAGATACATACATGAATATTATATTAAAATTTATAGCATTAAAATAAAAATTAGAATTTTATTTGATAATACCATATCTCCCTTTAGAATATCCTTTCATATCATTCATAAAACACTTCCTAGAATCCTAGGGAAAGGAAACACAAGAAAGGGGTTATCATAGATGCATAGTAATAGTATGTGTAAAATAGATGATATTATGGTTACATAATAGATAATAAATTTAAAAATGTAAATAAATTAAACACATTCCATTTAGTAAAAAATAGGATCATGAAAAATAATAATATAGGAATAACTGTTGATCAAATAATTCCATATAAGTAATCATAGATGCATAGTAAGAGTACTATAGCAGATACAATTCAGCACTGTAGCAGCCATAACTATTCACCTAATTTGGGCCTCCAGGCCACCAGTTTGGGCCTACGGGTCTCAGGGTCTTCAGGTCATCAAAGGCCTTTGGGACTTAGGGCCTTCGGGCCACAGAGACCACAGATTAACCAAGTTCACAAAGAGTAGGCCCTAGAAGAGGATCAGAACAAAGAGTAGTAGTCACTAGAGTAGAGCTAACCAGATTGGAAGAATGAGAGGGTGTGACAACAACCATCTGGACTAGGCACTGTACAGCTTTGCACAGGGCAATGCTATCCGATCAGAAATGTAAGGTTGGGATCTAAGGTGATCAATTATGTATAACCTGGGGAGGGTCAGTTCTAGAGGGTTGGGCCTATGAGTCATGTATTGGGCATAGTATGACTCTGAGCATTTGGGCCAGGTAATTGGCCATCAGGTCATGTTGTTCCTTCTTCCTTAGGCCTACGGGTCATGTTAGGGTTTCCCTTAAACCCTTAAAGGGGGATTATCCATAATAAAATAAAAAATAAGGCCTTCAGGCCATTCAAGAAAAATGCTTATATGTTCCCTAATGAATAAACATTATCATAAACAATTCATTGTAATAAGGAGAATTGTACCCAAATAGTATGTACCATTTAAAATTGATCTTAAAACATCTAAAAAATTATAATTATGATATCATTACAACATATTCCCAATATTTCATAAGTAAAATAAGTTTTGTTGTCATTGACCAATAGAAATTCCATAAAAAGACAGTTAAACAATTATTGAGGAAAATAACCATTTTTATTTTGAAAATTACTTTTATAAACTAAGAATTTATAGAATATTTTCAAACACATTTTCATTGAAAAGTGTATTTTAAACATTTAAATGAATAATAAAATAAATAAGTAGTCATAATGATGTGAAAGTTCCATGCATGTCGAGTATATTAAAACAATGATTCCTTTCATATTTTTGTTTTAAAATTCAAAAGTGACTCATTGGGAAAATAGTTGGAATATTCATCTTAAAATATTTTATAAAAATACAACTATGGGTAAAAATTAATTTAAAATTCATATTAAAAAATTTATAATTTTTTTAGGAAACATTTATTTATAAGAACAAATATTTTTAACAGAATAGATAAATGAAGTCGAATATTATTTAAAAAAATTTATCAGTAATTTTAAGTACCAAATAGAGGAAAATGGTACCACTAATAGAAAAATACATGAATAACCAGTGGATAAAAAAATTAAATAGGTATATTATATAGTGATCAAATAATTTTTTTAATTGAAATTTAAGAAAAAAAATACCGATTAAACTGAGATTGAAACATAAATCTCTTACCACATTAGTAAATTTTAAATTGTAAACCCCAAGAAAAAATTAACATCAAATGAAACATTAAATACCATTAATAAAGTGATTAATTATATAACAAATAAAAATGGTAGTATATACACCACAAAAAAGAAATATGTGGTGAATATGGAATACATATCACAGAAGTAAAAGTGATACGAGACACCCTTATCACAGTTCTGATTTCCTGCATACATATCCACACATCCTATATAATAAATATATATTTATTATACATATATTATATAATCATACCATATATGATTTAATTATTATCTTTTGTTACCCATTTTATAATAATTATTTGCTAAAATCAATGATTTGGGTGATAATTACATCGTTTTAAATATATGTTTGTCTCAGAAATTTTAGTAATTTTACTTAAATCATGGTTCCATAATACCTAGAATTTTATCAATGATATAAATACCAAATATAATTATTATATATGTTTTTATAATAGTCCATAAAAATTAGATATGGGAAAATGAGTAACACCATTTATGGAGATGGTAGGCCATACGTACGGATGAATGTTGTTTCTCTTTTATAAATTATGGAATGTAATAAAGTTAAATATTATTTGTGATGTCCCAGAACTGGATGCCACTAAATGGTTCCCCAAACTTGGTTGGGCACATGTCCTCAAACACACCTCCCTAAATGCCAGAGACTGGTGAATAATGGTGAGGGCCCTGGGTGTGTCTTTGGGGAGACTATGCCCTTGTTAACAGAGTAAAAAAATGGTATAATCAATTGATAAATAGTGGAAGAATAATATAAAATGATCGAGTAACAGAAGAAAACACTATAAACATTGTACCAATAACCCATTGTAGTAGAAGCATATACAAACAACCAATAAATAATAATAAATTGATAACTGGGAACTGAATCATATATAAAAGGATGATAATGTATGTAATGCATCTATAAAATAGGAAAACATGTATACAAATAATATGTAGGATTACTATAGATGCTATAAAAAAGCCAAAATTCTATACAAGAATCCCGAGCTCCTGCCTGGTGATCTATTACCCAGCTCTATCCTAAGTCATGCAAGAAGTTAAGAATCCACAAGAGGAGACTTCCACTTATCTACACCTATAAGCATGTAGTCTGCCCGGGTACCATAGGCGGCCCAAATAGGGTGTGGGATAAACTCAATAGTCCACCACCAATGGCATCTATAAATATCCAGTTTGTGTATAAAATATGACAATGTGTAGGTATAACAAAGTAAATTAGTAATAACAACAGTAAATGGGTTCGCTTTATTTTCTGAAAGGAAACTAGCATAACACTACCGACTTCATCCCATTCCAGTGTAACTCTGAACATGTATCAAGGGACGCAATTTCGAGTATCTCATTTATAATGGATGCCATGCACAATATCACAATATTAAATGGGACTCCATTCCCAATATCATAGTAGTAATAGATTCCTTCCTGTTATCACAGTATAGTAAGGGACACCATTCATAGTATCACAGTAGAGGGACACCATGCCATGTATCATGTATAGAGATATTGTGCCTGTATGGTATCAAAGGGGAATTCATTCCCATATAGTACCACAAGGGACATCATGACCATTTAGTATCAATTTTATATAAGGGTATCCATGCCCAAATTTATTTAACATGTTCAAGGGCTATCATTCCCATTTAGTATAATTATTAAGGTCATCATGCCCATTTGAAATTAAGCAGGAGGGATGCCATGGCCATATATATGTCATGCATTAGGTTCATCATGCCCAATTTTCATAATTCAAGTGGTTCACCATGGACACACATCCTTAGTAGTAGTATCCATTGTATTTAATACAAGATAATAAATAATTCATTATTCATTTAAATTTAATCATGACAAGGGAATAACCATTGTTCTGTTTAAGTATGTGACATGGAATCACCACCCACTTCAATTAAATTTATTAAAATCATTAATGGTACTATACATGCTATAACACTTCATTTAATCCATATCAAATGACATTATCATGTAGGATAAAATCCACACACAGCTTTAGGATTTTTGGATGTAAAATATTGAAATCCAATTACGTATAAAGAAGGAAAACCCAAAAGGAACAAATCACTCCAAGATTAAAAATTCTAGATACAAAATGGGTTTTAACAATTCATTATATTTTATGAAAGGTAACCAATTCAAGATAGATTAAATTTAGGGTCATGACCAGTGAAACTGGTGTGTGGTGCATATCGCATATTATAAAATATAAAAACAAGAAGGGATAATTAGTGGGCCACCCACCTCATGCTCATACAACTCTCCTAATATAGCATCAATCCTTGATTTGGTAAATATTGAGAGAAAATGTAAGAATTGATCAATGACCTAAAAATAGTGAAGATGAGCCTACACCTTGATAACATCATCTAGAGAAAGAAAAACTTAAAAATGTGAAAGAGGAAGGAATATATTACTGTGATGAATCCAATGATACAAATAGAAGATCGACCAGACATCAGGTGAAGGAGTTCCTTCAATGTAAGGACCCTGACCCTAGTTGCCCAGAACTGGGGATTTATATTAATACATTAGTATGTTTAAAAGGATGTCTCATCCTGAAGGATGGAATATTTTTGTAGTTTTTGAAAACCAGATACAGACATAAGTTTTACATTACAACTTGAAAGGAAAAAAATAGGGATCCCATTGGAAACATAAAAAAATCTTAGATTATCCTTGAAATCCATTTATAATATTCATCTTCGCATCCTGGGGAAAAATAAAACATAATAAAGTGGTGAGTTTAGATTATCCTTAATGGTATGTAATACAGTGGAATATATCATAATCACAAACACCAAGGAATGTGAACAACTATAAATACATGCCTTTAAAAATATTTCTGAACATAATATGGTAGGAATGAAGATGATTAAATAAATCCATATAAATGATCATATGAGAATGAAACATGAACATTGATATTATACTAGTTGAATAATATCATGGTTTATGAATTAATAATATCATAATGAGAGTATGCATAATGTTGTACATCTGAAACATGTTGTTATGGACTCAGCCAAGATGTCTAAAAATTATAGGGTAAGGCCTCGACCAAAACCCAATTTTGTTTTGTCTCATGAGACCTTCTGATGTATATAGGGGATATAGAGCACCCAAATCACCACTTCATAAGTCCAATTCATTCCTTATATTAATGGGGTTAAACATAAACATCATATACATATGCAATGTAAATAACTTTCCCCAATCTGTAAACACAATTACCAACCATTCTGAGTAGTATGACGAATAGTATCAAAATAGCACATCTGTAGTAAAAAAAATATGAAAAAATTTAATAAAATATGGTGTATGATAAACATAAGATATTAAACTCAATTTAAATTTCAATAGAGGTGTTTAAATAGACAAAAATACTATAACAAAACCATCGAGCAATTTTTGAGAGAAATACACTTTTACATTGACAAGAAAGTTCATTTGGAAAAATATTTGCATAAACCCAGAAATGAACTAAGTTAGTTTTTACATGATTAAAATATGGGTTTTAGAAAAATAATTTTGGATTAAAATAGATTATATATTTCACATAAAAATAGGTAAGAAATTGGTAAGTCCTCCTTAATCGAGATTGCTTATCATGAAGAATTGAGAAGGGAACCCATTTAAAACATATATTTTCCACAAACAAAAATGAACTAATCAGAATAAATGATTTTGGAACATATTACCTTAACTTTAAAGGAATTATATAAAATAAATTAAGAATAACATTGGTTTATAAAGGAAGAAATCACCACCCGAATAAAAATGATGGTTCAGTAAAGAAACGCTTACATTATGTACGAATGAGTTATGCACTTGACCATAACATCCTGGATAATAAAACTAAATACATTAATTAATTAATTCATAACCTTTTATGCAGTTATTTTGTTCATTATAGTTTTATTAAGTTCATTTATGGCCGTATTGATGAGTTATAGAGTTGAATTTCATCATTCAGGAGTATTTGTTTTCTTGGTTTTTTTGATCGGTTCACTTGTTTATAAGTAATGAAGTTCGTGTAAATGGGTATAATTCTCCCCATTTAGAAATAAATGTTGTTAATGATAATATAAAATTATAAATGGTTATATATATATATATATAATAAGTTTATATGAAATGAGGATGAATCATTATATTAGAAAATTAGTGATAATCGTTTAGATTATTACAACGGTATTTCGATCACCACGTACTAGTTCTGTCATATGAATTCATATTATGTATATATACTGGTTCTAGAACATTAAATAATACATAATAAATATTTTATAATATGTCTCAACCATTAAAATGGTTTCATGACCAGATTTGAATGATAAATTAAAGAATGAAAGTTCATCATCCATGAAAGTTGTAAATCAGTACCTCCCAGATGATGATTTCGTTTTTAAAATAAACGAGAGAGAGTAATGATATTGATGATGGTTATTAATTTAACATGATATAATTATATAATATAAATGATATTTTATTTATCATTATAATTTTTATAGAGGAGGTGAGGATAGAATAACAAAATAAAGAACTTGAAAAAAAAAATAAAAGAAGAGGACTTTACCTCTTGAATACTCTTCCTTGAGAATCTTCTTATGGGGATTGATTTTAGTTTTATGATGAGACCAAGAGATTATGGATTTGGGGGAGGATATTGGTAAGAGTATTGGTCCTAAATTTTATAATCCTCAAATCTTGGAAGGTGTGAGGAGAAGAGGGAGTGAGGGGTGGTGTTTATAGTGGAGGAGAGGGGTAGTTGCTCATTATTTTATCCATTATTTTATTATTTATATCAAGACAACCAATAATGTTGATTATTATGACTAAATTTAGTAAAAATATCACATGAGTTCTAACTAAGAGTTATTACATTATACATGACTCAAATAATAATGTATTTATATTATAATGTATTTATACCGTAAATCACCATATTTTACTATTCACTAAAAATTCAAGTATTTTAGAAAAATCCCAAATATTTAACCTAACTATTTTTCTATGTGTAGAATTAAAAAATGAAATTGATTTTATGAAAATATATGTCTAAATCTAAGAAATTTAATTTTTAATTAAAATAATCATTTACTAGATAATATAGTTTTTAAAATTAAAACTAATTTTATAACACCCTAAAAAATTAACTAAGGTCTAATTAAATTATTTGAAAGTCATATGAAAAAAATATTGATCCATGAATAAATTTTATGAAAATGAATTTTCTTTTAAATAAATTTATTAATTATAAAATTGTAAATAAATATTTATTATTCAAAAAATACCAACAATTAATTATTAATATTTAAATATTCATTTACTTATACCATGATATAGTTATATGAATGTTTCATTTATATGGTGCCTAAATTTTATTTATACGTTCAAGGGTGTGGTCACTATTTATTAAGCCAATTTACTATTCCTAAGGGTCATATTACTATTCCTAAGGTCAAGTTACTATTCACTAAAAATGTAATTTGGTCCTATCAGACCCTAAATATCTTACTGATCACAACCACGTTTGTCCATTTTTTGAAATTGATGTCACAGAGGCAGAAAAATTATGTTTAATGGATAGGTTATAATAACAATGTTTTGTTTCTAAGAGACTCAATGTTGAATGCATGAAATTATATATGAAATTTATTCATAAATCCTTGGGGTGTTACATTTCCCCCCTTAGAAAAATTTAATCCTAAAGAATTTTAGAATGTTACCTCATAAAAAGATTTGGGTAGGTCTTCATCATATTTTCCTCAGGCTCCCATGTAACCACTTCAATTTTATGATTTCTCCACAGTACCCTTACTAGCTGAGTTGTCCAATTACTCAACACCTATTCTTTAGTGACCAAAATTATTATAGGCTCTCATAGTAAGATAAGTATGGTTCCAATTCTATTCCTTCATAAGTGAGTACTTGTGTTGGTTCTGGCATGCACTTCCTTAAGAAGGAGACATAGAACACATTGTGTATGTTAGAAAGGCTAGATTTCATTGCCAAATGATAAGACACAACTCCAATTCTCTCTAGTATTTCAAAAGGACCAATGTACCTGGGTCTTAGTTTTCCCTTCTTCACATATCTTATAACACCCTTCCATGATGATACTTTTAAGAAAATTTGATATCCCACTTGAAATTCCAAATCCTTCCTTCAATTATCGATATAGATATTTTGCTGCTTTGAGATGCTTTGATATGGGTTCGAAAAGTCTTTACCATTGTTTTTGTTTCTTTAACAAGCTCTGGACCCCCAAGCTTCATTTTACCCACATCATCCCAACAAGTTGGTGTATGACATATCTTTCTATACAATGCTTCATATGGTTCCATTTGAATACTTTAATGGAAACTATTATTGTATGAAAACTCTACCAAAGTAAAATACTGATCCCATGTACCTTAAAAATCAAGTGCGCATGATCTCAACATGACTTATAAAGTTTGGATCATTCTTTATGACTGAACTTCAGTTTGAGGGTGATATATAGTACTCAAATGAAGCTCAGTATCCAAATATTTCTAAAGAATTTTCTAGAATTTTGATGTAAATCATGGATCATGACCAGACCCAATTGAGAGAGGTTCTCCAGGAAGTCATACAAATTCATAGATATAGATTCGTACGAGGAAATCCATTAGAAAAGATTACCTTATAGAAAGAAAATTTTTATATTTGGTAAGTCAATCAACAATTAACCATATTTCATCATTATTTCATGGATTTTTTGGTAATCTAGTGAAAAAAATCCATCAAAATGGCATCCCATTTCCATGTAAGAATATGTATAAGTTTCATGAATTCTTTAGGATATTGTCTCTTAGCCTTCACCTATTGTCAGACTAAACATCATGATACATAATTAGAAATTTTATGCTTTATGTTTTCCCACTAGAAATGTTTCTTCAAATCTCTTTACATCATAGTGCTACCAAGGCGTATAAAGAAATTCAGACTATAGGAATCATCCAATAACTCCATTTTTAGATCTGGTATAGATTAAACACATAACCTTCTCTCAAATTTCAGAATTCCATCCTCACAAATGATTTTTGGAAGCTTCCCATAATTCAAAGCTTTAATTTTCTTTTAAATATTAGCATCGTCGTATTGAGAACTTTTAATTATTTCCAATAATGATGGTTGGGAAACTAATTGAAAAAGTAATGATGCTTCACATTATTTAATAATTCCCATATCCTTCCTTATTAGATCCATGTACATAGTATCCTTTTAAATCCTAATTTTATTCAAAACTCCAATATACTTTCTACTCAATGTATATACCACCATATTTTCCTTCCTGTATGGTAGTTTATGGGACAATCATAATCCTTGAGTAGCTCAAGCCATCGACTTTGCCTCATGTTGAGTTCTTTCTATGAGAAGATATCTTTCAAGATCTTATGATAATTATATATCTCACATCTTTCACTATATAGATAATGTATCAATATCTTCAGAGTAAATATTACAACTGCTAATTTAAGATCATGATTTCGATAGTTCTGTTCCTGAATTTTTAACATCCTTGATTCATGGGAAATAACTCCATAATTTTGCATAAGGATACAACCAAGTCCTTTTTTGATACATCACCATAAATTAGAAATCCACCATTTCCTAATGGTAGATTCATTATTTGAGAATTCACTAACCTCCTCTTCAATTCTTTAAAACATTCTTCACATTATTTTTTCAATACAAACTTAACCCCTTTACGAGTAGGCTTGTTTTACTGGTTAGCTAATCGAGATTTTTTTTAATGAAACACTAATAATAACTTTCTAAACAAATAAAACTACATACCTTAGTTATGTTCATTGAAGTATAACATTCATGAACTACCTTTATCTTATCAAGATCAATTATGATTCCATTCTTATAGAAAATATGGCCAAGAAAAGAAACTATTTGAATCTAGAATTCATTCTTCCTAAACTCCCCATATAACTTGTTTCTTCTAAGAGTCTTGAGGATAATACAGAAGTAATTATCACGATCTTCATAGATTTTGTATAATACCAATATATCATCAACAAATACTACAAAAAATTCATCAATAAATTATTTAAAAACTCTATTTTTTAGATCCATGAAAATAGAGGGTGCATTAATCAGTCTAAAAGGTATTACTGTGAACTCGTAATGCCCATATATTGTTCTGAAATTCTATCATTAGAATATATCCCTTCATAACACAAAACTTATGATATCTAGATAGAAGGTAAATCTTAAAAAAATATTGTTCTATGTGAAGTTTATCAAATAAATCATCAATATGAAGTTGGGGATACTTGTTCTTTATTTTAATAGCATTGATTTATCTATATTCAATGCACATCCTCATGGATCCATATTTCTTCTAGAAAAAGAGAATAGGGGAACCCATGGAGAAACACTAGGGTGGATAAATCCTTTATAGCTCAATTCCTCTAGTTCTTTATTTAGTTATACTAATTCCACTTTGTCCATTATATAAAGAGTATTTGATATCGTCCTTTCACCAAGAATTAAATTAGTAGAAAACTAAATTTAACACTATAGAGTATGTCCAAATAAATCCTCTAGAAATACATTAATGTATTCATTCACAATAGGTACATCCTAAATTTGACTATTTCTTTCCTCACCCATAGATATTGGTTTATCTTCCTAACAAAGAATTGCATTCAATAGAGCTACTATGGGTGGATCTAGATAAGAATAAAATGATGAGGTTTCTTATCTAAAGAAAATGGATTCTACATTATTCTAAAAAATTGCAACTTCTTTCTTCTTGCAATATATTTTTGTATCATAACATGAAAAAAATTTATACAAATAATTATATCAAATTCAATCATGGGTATGGTGATAATGTCAGTAACCAAATCACATTTAAGTATCATAAGGGGGACTGATCGACACATCTTTGTTGCAATGATACTTCCCTTATAAGTTTTGACTGAAAAATCCTCTATTAAATCAAGTTAAAATGTCTAATTTTCATGGAAAACTAGGAAGATATAAAAGAATGAAATGATATAGAATCAAATACAACATTGACTATGTTTGAAGAAATGATTAAAGTACCTACCACCATATCATTAGGAACTTCACCCTCAATAGTTGTGATTGCATAAGCTTGGCCTTGCTCTCTTGTCCTTTTCTGGGTAATGCTTCCTTAACCCTTAAGAAAATCATTGGAATAATGTCCCATATCTTTACAATTTTATCATTGAAAGTTGGTGGCTTATTTATTTCCCTTATAATCATGATATTAGTGGACTATTTCTCCATATTTGTAACACTCCTTTCCCTTTTAAGCAGGCTCTGAGGTGCTTCTTTCCACAAGTATCACTTGTTGGAAAACTCCCCTTTTTATTCTTCCCTTTATCTATTCATTCATCTTATACCCTATTATTCTATTGATTTCCTTTAAATTCATAATCCATATAGAAATATTTCTCTGTATTTATTACACATGATACTATATCTTCATGGTATGAGAAAGTTTGGGAAACCAGTCCCTTCGGAGGAATTATTTTAAACAATCAAAGAATCAATCAATACTACTCATCAGATTACGTATGTAGTCTGTGGAAAGTATTTATAGCCTTTTATAATTGGATATATAATTCACAATGTTTTCATCCTCTTTTTGTTCAAACTCAATAATTGCCTCTATATATCTTCTCACTGTTCTCGAGGTTAATATTTTTCTATGAATAATTACTTTAAGTCCCTCCATTCCATTTCTTATATTTCTTCCTCCTCCTTTGTGTTTTGAATTAATGACCACCATGGATCCAAATTTCCTGATAGATGATAAAATGTCACGATAACCTTTTCCCTTTCGTTACATCCCAAAGTGAGAAATATCTTTTCTAAGGAACTTATCCACTGATCCACTATGAATGGATTTGTAGTCCCATTGAATGATAGAGTCTGTTTTTGTATAAAGTAGTTTAAAATTTCTATTCCTTGTTGTGGATCAATATTCTCTATATGGGTAAGGTTATTTTTTATAAATTGAATCATCATTCCTAGTATAGTTATAAGTTTCTCACTATCAGTCACAGCTTCAAAACCAACATAATTATTTTCGCATAAGAGGGAAATCCCTATATGGGAAATGTGTGTTGATGAAGTTTCTATTCCTTCCACTGGAACCATTTATATATCATGTCATACACTAAATTAAGTTATGAATCATAATGTATAATGTTGAACTAGAAAAAAACTTATCATAAATTGAAATTTTATACATGTCTAATTTCATAATCATAAGACGGGTTTCTTTGGGGACATATTTGAAATTAAATCCTTCGTAATGGTTTGTAAATAAAATGTGAATTATCCTAACAATATCCCCTGGGATTGTCAAACTGGGTGATGAATAAGGACCACTGTCGTGTATTGGGTTACACTAAGTTAATCTTGGAACACCTTGTCAGAGTTGTTACCTCTAGGTACATCTATGCCAGAACCACGTTCAATTGTAGTATCCAAACATGGATGTGTTTCTAAGAAGATCCACATAATCTATACGTTACCAAAATTATAAGATTTTATTATTTTCTTATCCTCAAAGTATATCATATGGTTTTATTACCTAGTCTACATTTTCTAAATCCAGTTTCGAAGGATTATAATAAACGTTTCTTGATACCAACTATAATGACCCAGCCTAGATTCAATGCCTTATATTAACACGTTAGTATTTTTAAAAGGATGTCACATCCTGAAGGACTAAATAATTTAGTAATTTTAGAAAACAAGATACAAACATAAGTATTACATTACTACTTGAAATAAAAAACAATAAAGATATTCTGTTGGAGACATCCATAACTCCTTGATTATCGTTGAAAGTTATTCATAATATTAATCTTCGCATCCATGGGAAAATAAAACATAAGAAAGGGGATAGATAATATGCTCAGTAAGGGTAAGTAATACATAGGAATATATCATAAATATAAACACTAGTTAAGGTGAACAACTATAAACACATGCCTTTATTAATATTTTTGAGTATAATATGGCAGGAATGAAGCTGATTAAATAAATCTATACAAATGATCATAAGAGAATGAAACATGAAAATTGACATTATACTAGTTAAATAATAACATGTTTTATGAATTACTAATATCATAATGAGGGAATGCATAATTCCTAACAAATGAAACATGTTTTTAAGGCCTCGACCAAGACGTAAGAAAATAATAGGGGTAAGGCCTCAACCAAAACCCAATTCTGTTTTATCTCATGAGACATAACGATGAATCAAGGGGCTATAACTGGCCCCACCCATCAATTTTTATGTCCAATTCATTCCTCATATGAATGGGGTTAAACATAAACATCATATACATATGCAATATAAATAACTTTCCCCAATCTGTAAACATAATTTCTAACCATAATGAGTAGTATGGTGAATGATATCAAGATATAACATCCACAATCATACTGATCAAAAACCATTTAATAAAATATGATGTATGATAAACATAAGATATTAAGATCAATATAAAATTCAACAGAGGTGTTGAGATAGACAAAAATACTCTAATAAAATTATCGATGATTTTTTGAGAGAAATACACTTTTAATTGGAAAAGAATAGTTCATTTGGAAAAATATTTACATAAAATTAGAAATTAAATAAGGTATTTTTTCCATTATTAAATGAGTGGTTTTAGAAAAGAAATAGTGGATTAAAATATATTATAGAGTGAACTTGAAAATAGGTAATAAATCGGGATGTTCCCTTTAATAGGGCTTTCTTATCATGAAGAATTGAGAAGGGAACCCTTTTTAAAACATGTATTTTCCATAAAAAATATGAATTACCATAAAACATGTTTTTTGAAAATATACCTATAATTTATAAGAATTATATAAAATAAATTAATAATTACATTGGTTTATAGAGGAAGAAATCACAACCCAAATGAAAAAAAGGTTTGGAAAAAAACCCTTATATTATGTCTGAATGAGTTTTGTACATGAACTTAACACAATGTATAATCAAATAAAATACATTAATTAATTAATTTATAACATTTTGTATATTTATTTTATTTATTATAGTTTAATTATGTTCATTTATGGATTTATTTATGAGTTATAGTGTTTAATTTCATTTTTTGGGAGCATTCATCTTCTTGGTTTTCATGATCAATTCATTTGTATGTAAATGGGTATAATTATAACTATTTGGAATTAAATGTTTTTAATTAGCATCTTGAATTTTAAATGGTTATATATATCATATGGTCAGATAATACATTTAGTTATATTTGTTTAGTTTATTACGACAGTATTTCAAATACCATGAACTAGGTTTGTTGTATGAATTAGTATTATGTATATATACTAGTTCTAGAACATTACACAACACATAATACATATTTTAAAATCAGTTTCAACCATTAAAATGGTTTCATTACCATCCTTGAAGGAGAAATTAAAGAACAGAAGTTCGTCATCCATGAAGGTTGTAAATCGGTACCTCCTGGATGATGATTTCATTTTTAAAATAAAAGAGAAGGATTAAGGAGATTGATGATGTTTATTACATTAACATGATAAAATTATAGTATATAAATGATACTATATTTATCATTGTCATTTGGACAGATTATTTTAGGAGATAATAATAAAAGAAAGAACTTAAAAAATAAAATAAAAGGATGAGGATTTTTCCTCTTGAAAACCATTCCTTGAGAATCTCTTTAAGGGGATTTATTTTTGTATTTTTATGACACCAAGAGTTTTCTGATTTGGGGGAGGATCCTGAGAACAAAATTGGGTAGAAATTTGATAAGTCTCAAAGCATATTAGGTGGGAGGAGAAGATGGATTGAGGGGTGGCTTTTATAGTGGAGGAGAGGGGGTAATTTCTCATTATTTTATTATTTTTCTCAAGACAACCAATAGTGTTGATTGTTGTGACTAAATACATTAATAAGTGCATGTGAGTTCTAAAAAAGTGTTATTACATCATATATGACTCATGGAATAGTGTATTTAGCTTATAATGTATTTATACTGCAAATTACCAAATTTTACTATCCACTAAGTATTAAAGAATTTTTGAAAAATCCCAAAAATTATGTCTAACAATTGTTGATGTGGTGAATTAAAAAATGAACTCAATTTTATGAAAATAATTTTCTAAATATGATAAATTTATTTTTTTTATTAAAATTATCATTTACTCGAAAAATTTTATTTTTAAAATTAAAACTGATATTATAAAACCCTAGAAAATTCACGAAGGTCTTATTAAGTTATCCAAAAATCATAATACAACAAAATATTGATTTATGAATACATTTTATGAAAATTAATTTTCTTTTAAATAATGTTATTACTTATAAAACTGTAATTAAATATTTATTATTTACAAAAATACCATGAATTAATTATTTATATATAAATATTCACTTACTTATACCATGATATAATTATATCAATGTTTCATTTATAAGGTGACAAAATTTTATTTATACTTTCATGGGTGTGGTTACTATTCATTAGTCCAATTAATATTCATAAGGTTTATATTATTATTCCTAATGTCAAGTTACTATTCACAAAAAATGTATGTTGATCCAATCAGACCCTAAATATCTTACTGATCGCAGCCATGTATGTCAATTTTTCAAAATTCATTTAACAGAGGTGAAAAAATTATGTTTAATGGATAGGTTACAATAACAAAGTGTTATTTCAAAAAGAAATAGTATTAAATACATTAAATTATATATTAAATTTATTTACAAATCCTTGGGGTGTTAAATTCAATACCTAGTTTAGGCCTTCAAAGGTGCTCAATGGGAGGAGAAAATGGGAGGTCATGTGATTGGAAAAAAATAGAAAGGGGGTAAAAGATATAAGAATTCCAAGCTAATTTGGTAATTTTACTAAAAAAACATAGGCACATGGTTTGGCCACATGGTTGGATAAAGTGTGTGCTAACCATGCATGTATTCATTTTTATGGATGGTACCTACATTGTTAGGACACATGTTTAGAGATACCATGCACCAAATATGTAAAAAACCTTTACTAAAATTTGGGTAGTTGTTGTAGTGGAATGTGCCTAATGATTAATGGTTTCCCCAAACTGTGAGACCTCCTGCACCCCGCTTTCCATCCCTACATGGTTTGGAGAGACCATGAGGGTTGGATCACAAAGTTTCTACTAACCATGTGACCCTATGTTTTTCTCCACCAGCCAGGGTTTTGAACTCCGAACAAGCCTCAAAAACCCCAATAACCTTTCTAACCTCAAAGGGAATCCATATTAGGTTCAAATAAAAGTATTTGACTGAAATTAAAAAGATTATTAACTCAAATAAATAATAGGTTCATATTGTCTTCCACCCTAAAATGAATAGTTCCATGAGTTCACCTTCCAAGGGAATAAAAACTTCATATGAGAACAATTCCTTCTACTGAGCATACACATCATCCTCCCACTCCCTTGTCTCATTTTGTACCTGGACGTACTACTATATCACCCTTACTAGAGGTATATAACAACCTTGGAGATTATTTTTTATCCAATAAATTATTCTAAAAGAAGCATCGACATATAGATCAACATCCTTGAGATCAAGAGTATGAGATGGGTCGATGTGATATTGGTGAATCTGTGAAATTCAGAAGACTTCAGGCATGTAATGGTACCTCTAAGGTAATAGAAACCAAAAGGATACTGACTCAACTCTCACAATAATATAAAACAACTATACAAAGTGTGATGAAAGCTTCCCTTGCCTCTGTATCCATCCATGCCCAATTCTGGGTTATACCCATAAGAAAACCCAATCCTCATCCTTGAACTCCAGAGGTCATCAATGATTATCAACCTAATATTTATGTCTTTACTAATTAGTAGAAATCTACTTCCATATTATCTAAACCTCCTTTTAAGTCTTATGAATGAGATGAGGAACTGATAGTGTTTTCTCTCCTGCTTCTAACAATCATAGGGGTTAACAATGCGATCTACCATATAGGGCCTCATAGGGAGGCATCTATACCATCACCTGAAAAATTTTATTATAAGAGAAATTGATGATAAAGATATAATTCTCCCAAGAATAGCCAAAAGCAAAAATTCAAGGTTGGATCATGTCCTCTAGAACATATATAGTCCAATTAGATTGGCCATTAGTCTAAGGGTGAAAGGATTTTCTCAGAAGTAGTTGTGTACCCATAGACTTCTACAACCCCTTCCATAATCTCGATGTAAATAAAGAGTTCCTATTTGAAATGATAGAATATAGAACCCCATGTATTAGTATGATCTCACAGAAATAAAATCTTCCCAAATTATAAATTAAGAAAGTCTCCTAGATAGAAAGGAAGTGGGCTACTTTTGTTAGTTGATCTATGAATAACCAAACTACATCACAACCTCAAGGTGACCTTCGTATGATAACAACAAAGTCCATCAAAAAATCCTAACATTTCCATTTTGGTATTGGTAATAACAGTAATAATTCATAAGGTTTCTAGTGTTCTATATTAACCCGCTAATAGGTGGAACACCTAGTCAAAAAACCTACTCTCTAGCATTTCGTCCCTAGCCACTAATACTATCAGTGATTTTCTGGATACATCTTGAAAATACCAAAGTGAATTGCTCACATATAATCTTGTGACTCAAATATTTTCTCATCTCTCATGTTATGGGAAGATAGATTTTCCCATTTACATGATGGATGTAATCACCATCAATAGTCTAATCTAGAGCCGGGTCCTCACCAACAATACTCTCTCATAGGACCAAACCCTTAGTATATGAAAATTTTCTCATATTCACATTATCTAGAATTAATGAAGTCAATGATAGCAATGAACATATATAATATCCATGACTAGATTTAAACTCTATGTGTATATTATAAAATAGAACCATAAGCCTCCATTCACTATTGGACTCTTGAACTGCCAGATTTTGAGTCATCCTGCTTAGAGCATCATCGAAAACATTTTCATTCCCAGGCATATAGGAAAGTTCAAAGTCAAAGTAAAGTAGAAATCAAACCCATCATTTCTTACTAATATTTGAGTATCAATATGTAAAAATATACCTAAGTCTTTTATGGTCTGTAAACACCACAATATGCTCTTCTAGCTAGTAATGCATTCAAAAGAGAAAGGTATAAAAAATAGTTTCTATGTTGAGATCTTGTGATGGGTAATTCCACTCATGAGGCCTCAACTTCTATGACCCATATGTAATGACTCGATATTCCTACATCATAACTGCTCCTAGACCAATACCTAAATCATTACAATAGACTGTATAACTCTTTACTAGATCTGGAATAATCAATATTGGAACTGAATTCAATCTCTCTTTTAACTTCTGGATGGTTATCTCATAGGATTCATACCATATAAAAATCACAACCTTCTTATTCAAGCCTGTAATAGGTTATTCTAATCATGATAAGTCCTGTATAAAATGAATTTAGTAACTTAATATCCACAAGAAACTCCATATATCAAATGTGTTCATGGTTTTATCTCAAGTAACCAAAACTTCCAACTTCTCTAGGTCAACTAAAACTACTGCCTATGAGATAATGTGATCTAATGAGTGGACCTTGTGACTATATAAATGAAATTTTTGAACTTATAATACAACTGATTCTCTCTTAGTTTATTCAAACTTTTCTCAAGATGAGTGGTATTGTTGTTATGATTATGAGAATACACCAATATTTCATCTATAGATACCATGAAAAAGGAATCCATATATGTATGGAAAACCCTATTCATCAAATCCATAAAGATATTAGGTGTGTTCGTAAGACCAAACAACGTCATGAGATACTCATATAAGTTTTACCGACTATAGAAAGATGTATGTGGGATATATGAAGGTCTAACCCAAACCTAATGATAGCCTTATCTTAGATAGATTTTTGAGAATACCTAAACTCCTTTGATATGGTCAAAAATACCATAAATGCAAGGAAAAAGATACCTATTTTTCACTATAATATTATTTAAATTTCGATAATCCATGAAAATCCCAAGGGTTTTACCTAACTTCTTGAAACAAAGACCAGTGAACCCCATGGAGAAGTATTGGGCTGTATAAAACCCTTAGCATCTAAATCTTCTAGCCGACTCTTAAGATTTTACAACTCAATAGTACCCATCATGTAAGCAGGAATAGATATTATTGAAAATCCATACACTAGATCTATAGATAACTCTACCTCTGTCTTAGGTGGTAGTACGGAAAATGCATCATTGAAAACATCCTATAACTGATTGATTATAGGAGGGAAATAAATTTGATGTAGTCCTTGATATTTTATGTAGAGGCTAGACATATGGGAAGTCACTACACCTAACCCAAGATGTGATGTTACAGATTTACTATCATGAACATCCCACTCTCCCTTGTGGATATATGTACCATCCTCTGGTGATGTAAATGACACCCTCTAGTGATAACAATCCACATAAACATGATAGGGAACCAACCAATCCATACTAAGAATGACGTTGAAGCATGTCATCTTGAGGATGAAGAGGTTCCATAAGAAACAACAGCTACCAACCTTAAGAGTATAGTCCTTGAACTAGCGTATTCTATCTTATCTTATACCCAAATGTGTATCAAGTGTCATAATGCCACAAGAGTAATAAACATGAAGTCCAAGACAATCCACAATAGGTACAAATATGAATGAATATTATGCACCTATATCAATTAAGGTAAAAACAATTAGAGGATACTAGAATATTAACTGGAATAGTAGATGGTTTAGTGTTCTTATCCTCTAGTATAGGATATATTGAATAGAAATGGACTTTCTACAGCCTTGTTCTATAATATAACCACCTAGAGTAGGTCTGATTAGTCGGTGCTATATATATGAAGTCTAGATACCACTATGACCTCCTTATCTTCCTATAGGGCTAGTAGTACTCTAGCTACATTCCTATATTGGTGTTACTGAACATTCCCTAGAAGGTATAGGTAACACATATCCTTTACCACTCATAATAGATGTCAAGGTTCTGTAGAATCTCATTATATTTCCCAATGTGCCACATCCTTGGCACTCAATGGGGTCTCTGGGACACTAGTGATTTTTATGTTAAGGCTTACAACATTGGTGACATACCACGTAACAATATATGTAATTAAAATAGCTATCACTTCTCACGTGCGCAGTCTCAAAGCATCTCTCCTGACTGCTAGTAGAACCACTACTCTGTCTAGGTTCTGAACTACCTTGGTTCACACCATTTTCTTCCCTTAGGTTTAGATTAGTGATAAGGGTCTATTTCACTATTTTAGAAATAATAGTCAGCCATAAAACATTTACCTGAGAATGAATAGGATGCCTCAAACCATACTCAAATGATCTCACCTTCACTAGATCATCAATAGCGTAGATAGGCGTGAAGCACTAAATCCTTGTAAACTGAGATGAATAGTCCATTACCATCATCAGACCCTACTGTAGGTTCATAAAATACCTAGTAAGATCGGCCCTTAGGGTCTTGGGAAATAAATAATCAAATAAGATCAACTGGAAATTACTCAAAGTCACTTCCATATACTAACCAATCTGATTCAATATATCCCACTACCATTTTATGGATTTTTGAATCATATATGTAGAAAGTTTCACTCTCATATCATGAGGTGTCTCTAGATTCTTGAATATATACAAGGATATCTCAATCTATAACTCTGTATCATGTAGTCTACCATCCCACAAAAATGTGGGTGAATGCTGTTGCAGGAACTCCCGAGTCAACTCTTCCATAGATGGGGCAGAGAATAGAGGTCCCTATAACACCTTCATAATCCATAGGAAATATCCAAAGAACCGGGCATTATCACCCATGTTGGGAATATGTAGATGAACCATAAGAGCCCCTGTTGGAGGTATAACTATTGTCTCATGTCCCACCACCTCTGAGGCATGGTCATCACCACCCTCCTAGTGTATTACTAGAGGACATCATGGTATCATTCCTCTATAAATTCCAAACACATGAATTAGATAGAATTTAACAGTGACAACATTGCATAAACAAAAATAGGACAGGTAAAAGCCTTTATATGTAATAGTCACAACCCTCTTCCAACTCAAAGAGTCAGCTCAAGGTGATAGAAACATTTTATAGAACACAAGAGGCACTACCTACTACCTACTACTAAGGTTATGACTATGTGAAGCTATGTGTTTTTTAATTTTAATTTTATTTATATTTTATATTTATATCATTATTATATTTAAATGGTTAAACCATATGGTCCACCAATTCCAATCTATAAGGGTCTATACACTTTACGAATCGAAGTGTGGTTCCCACCCATTTCACACCATAACATGTTCCAATCTATACGTCTAATGGTCCATGACTCAATGTTCCATAGATGACTGCATAGGGTGTCTGCTATAGCCTATGCAGGAAAACACTATTAGGTTATGGCATGCACTCTAAGAACCAACTATGATTTCTTAATCACTTTTATAAATCTTTAGTTGATAAAAATTCTATTTTTAATAGTCAAATTACTCATGTAAATAACATGTGATGAAAATAATACAATTTTCTTATATGGTGTGGCATATGCATGGAATATGAATTTTCTAAAATGTGCCTAATATGATGGTTGATAAATGCTTATTTTACCTCATCTCATTGGCCCAAGGATAAATGATAAACAAAAATTATATCAATAGTATCCTCAAAATTAAAGTGGATCACCCAATGATGGAATCAAATCAACTATAATAAAAAAAATACATAAAATAAAAATTTCTAATTGAGGAATTTTTTTTCCTATATACATGGGTTAACTACTCCCAGGAAAAACTTATTACCAAATCCCAACTCCTACCAAATAACCTTTATATTATCTTAAAATATTATGTCAATAAAAGAAACCCATGATACCACTTTCTGATGTCTAAGACCCAAATGCTACTAAATGGTGCCCTGAGCCCATTTGTTCACATGGACTCAAGCGCATCTCTATAAACAATAAAGGCTACTGAATAGCAGTGAGTGTCTTGGGTGTGTCTGTGGGGAGATTATTACCACATTATCAGAGTAGCATAGCGGTAAAATCAACAGATAAATATAGAAATCATAATATAACTAGATGGAATAGAAGAATCAGCCACTATAAACACTGGTCAAGTAACCTTACATAACAAAAGTAGATATAAAAAACCAAGAAATACTAACCAATTGATAACTTGAAAATGAATCATATATAAAAGGATGATAATATATTTCACATATCTATAAAGTAAGAAAACATGGATATAGACAATATATATTAGTACTATACTTTCTATACAAAAATAATCTAAAATTGTATCCAATAATCTCAAGCTCCTTTCTGATTATCTCCTACCCACCTCTATCCTAAATTATCCAATAATTCAAGAATATGTAAGAGGATGCTTCCCCTTATATAAAATTTAAAGCAAGTAGTATACCTAGGCAACATAGGAAAACTCGATAGGTTGTGTGATAAACTCAGTAGGCCACCACCAAAAACATATATAAATATACAGTTTGTGTATATAATAAGATAGTGTGAAAGTGTAACAAAGTAAAGCATTAATAATAACTGTAATTGGGTCAAGTATGATCCATGAAAGGAAACCAAGCAGACACTACTTTCTTGGTCCCATTATAATGTAACTCTAAACATGTATCAAGGGACACAGTGCATGGTATCATGTTTATAATGGACACCATGCCCAATATCATAGTAGTAAATAGGACTCCATGCCCAATATCACAGTAGTAAGGGACGCCATGCCTGGTATCACATTAGTAAATAGGACTCCATGCCCAATATCACAGTAGTAAGGGATGTTGTGCCTAGTATCACATTACAGTATAAGACTCCATGCCTAGTATCACATTATAGGGTCTCCATTCCTGATATCATATATAAGGATGCCACACCTATATAGTATCACAAGCGACATCATACCCTGATAGTATCACAATGGATATTGTACCCATTTGTATCGCATTTATATAGTGGTCTATATGCCTGCATTGATTTAACATGTTCAAGGGATGACATTCCCATTTAGTATAATTATTATGGGTCATCATCCCCATTTTATATTAATCAAAAGGGACACCATTCCCATATATATATATCATGCATAAGGGTCATCATACCCAATTTCTATATTTAAAGAAGGTCTCTATGTCCAGACATCCTTTTTAGAAATATCCAGTGGATTTAATACGTTTCAAGGAATAATTAATAATTAATTTACATTTAATCATGACAAGGGTGTAACCATTGTCCAATTTAATCAAGTGACATGGTCTCACCACTCACTTAAATTCAATTCAATAAAATTTAAAGGGAAATATGTGTACTATGAAAATTCATTTAGTCCATACTAAATGATATTATCATTTATAGTAAAATACAAACACACCATTAGGTGTTTAGGATGTAGAATATTGAAATCCTATTAGGTATAAAGAGGTAATACCCAAATGGAATGACTCACTCTAGTGTTGAAAACACATGATTTGAAATGGGTTCTAACATGTAATTAGGTTGAAGAAAGACAACTAGTTTAATAGAGATTCAATTTAGGTTCATGCATGGTGAAACTAGTTTGAGACACATGTCGCATATTATAAAACATAAAAACATGAAGGGATAATAAACAAACCACCAACCTCATGATTGTACAACTATACTCCTCTAGTGTCGACCCATTATTTGGTCTAGATCAAGAGAAAATAGGATAATAGATCAATGCCCTAAAAAGAGGGAATATTATCCTACACCCCTATAACTTCATCGGGAGAAAGAAAAATAGAGAAATGTGCGAGAGGAATGAAAATCTTACTGAGATGAATCAACTGAGACAAAGGAAGCTTGATCAAACATCAGAGAGATGAGTTTCTTCAATATATAGGTTAGACATTCAAAGGATCAAAATGATATGATAAAATGGGAGGCCCTATCCCTAGAAATAATAAATAGGAAAGGATAAAAGATATAATTATTTAAGGCTAATTTAGTAATTTTACACAAAGAGTGGAATATTATTTGCCTGCACAGTTGGACAAACCATGTGCCAATAGTATATGGATCACTGCTTAAAGAGGGTACCCACACTATTAAGCCACCCAGTTATATAAATTGTGTGTAAACTATTAAAAATAACTCTAATAAAATTTATATAGTTTTTTGAAGGGCGTGCGCCTGAGGTTGCATGGTTTTCCGATACCGTGCGACCTCATATACCCCACTATCCATCCCTACGCAGTTAGGAAAGACCATGTGGGATGATTTACATGATTTATACTAACAGTGCGGGCTAGTGTTTTCTACACCATATGGGTTTATAAGATTCTAACAAGACCTAGACACCCCCAAAACCTTTCTATCCTCAATGGGAATCCATATTAAGTTCAAAGAAAAGAATTAGAACAAAATTAAAAGGATCTGTACCTAAAATAAATACCAAGTTATTACACTATTCAACCTTTTTAGGAACATTATTATATAAAAACTATCATATATATTCAATAAATATAACCTTATTACCATCCATGTCAAAATAAAATAAAAAAAATCTCACATCGTTACATGGAGGTGGTTGTCCACACATACACATGAGCGACATTATTATTTTACAAATTGTTTAAAGGTAAGAAGGTATATGTGACATTATAATACCAGAAGTATATTAATTTTAAAAATATCATATAATTATATAAACCCATCATTATATCTAGATGAGGGAGGAAATGATTTAAAACTAATTGAATCAGTTCATAATGTAGTAGTCTTCTGCACACAAGATCGAAGATTTCTTTTCCCATTTGATGGAAGACTATACGAATAAAAGTTGTTACATTAACATAATAACATATTAGTATATATTAGAAACTTTTTTTATTATTTTATCATATTTGGAGAAAATTTTGGAGATTTAAAATAAGAATTAAATAAAAAATGAATGGTTTGGAACTTTACATCTTCGTTGGAAAACCTCTTTAGGTTTATACATAAAGAATTCCTAAATTGGATTTTTGATCAATCCATGATATTTAGAATTTTTTTAGGGATTAAATGAAGATATTTGGTCATGTCCTAGCTAAAAAAAAGACTTTTGGAGTTTGAAGAGTAGAGGATTTGGGGTTTCCTTTTATAAGTGGGGGAGAGACATCCCTAGAATTTTTGAAATGAAAAAGTGATACCCATGTTTTTCACATGCCAAAAGGTTTGAAAATGAATCATAATCAAAACATGGATGATTAAAGATAGAAATATTCCCATAAAATTGGAATTAAACAAATTTATTTGCCATTTTAACCCTTATCTTTTTAGTTTAACCCTGTAGTAAAATCGTTTTAACCTTAACCGTGATATTTTTTTAATATTAAATAAAAAATAATTCTATTTAAATTAATATATAATGTAAATTATTATTATTCAGAAAATGGAATGATTTTTTAAAATAAATTTACATAATCTGTAGAATTGAATTTAATATTAAACTCGTAGAAGCGATGAAAACATGTTTTTTCAACAAATTTCTTTTCATATGTATAAAATGTTTAAATATCCCAATTCAATATGAAATTGATCAGAATAACCAAAATTTTATTTATCATTATATAATTAAAATAATTATATTTTTTTTAAAAATTAAATCTAAATTAAATTGTAAAATTCTTTAAATGAAAAGGTAGTTTTCAATAAAAGCCATTATTTTTAACTACTCATTGAAAAATCAATCATTTAAGAAAATTCTAAAAAACTAAATCTAAGATAATTTTGACATTATACATTAAAAAATAAATTAAATTTTGTAAATTTGTTAAAAAATAATTTCAAATTATGTTTAAAAATAATGACGAAACAACCTTTCACAAGAATACGTTTTTTTCATTAAACCTTTACTTTTCTTTCAAATTATTCTTATTTTATTAAAAATAAATAGATAATAATTGAATTTATTATATTCATGTATGGACCTTATAATTTTAATATTTTATTTATTACTATTCATTCCCTCCAATTTAACCACTAGGTTATAATTGTATATTATATTATGGTTCATTTAGACTCTGGGTGCTGTATACCACAAGATATAAATGGGATTAAATTTAAATAAATATATTTTTGGGTCAATTTAAACGTAGTGTTTAACATCACGTATGATATAATACATAATTATATTCTCATTAAAATCTTAGGGTGTTCCATTCAACTCAAATTCAATAAATTTCAACCTGGAAATTTGAACTTACTCTCAGAAATAAAGGGGTTTCCATCAAAAAATACCTTTGACAAAAACCCACATCTTAGGAAGGGTTTATAAACAATCATCTTAAAAATAGGGAAAGGGAAATTAAAAGGTCATCTAGAGTAACACATAAATAGGTTTCCATGTAGGATAACATTTTTGGGATGCCAAAATATGGACATGAATGAAAAGTTTAAACAATTATATAGAGGGATAAAGATCATTGATCATAATAAATTCATTGGTCAAGATAATGTTAACAACAAAAAACCATAAATATGTGATGAGTTAAAAGAACATTGATTTATCAGATATGAAACAAAATATGATAAAATTTTGTTTCAAGATCTATTTTTAGAGTTTAGGGATTCGTTAATATATTTATAGAAAAAACCACAAAACGTACTTACTATTACATTTTCTGTTTGTTCTTAAATTAATTTTCACTTAATTTATTATTCCACTAAATTAATATCCATGATTAATTTTTTTATTCCTAAAGCACTACAAATATATTTTAACAGATCATAAGATCTATAAAAGTGTGAAAATTCCTTTAGTGTGTCTTTAATTATTTACCAAAACAAAAATGGTTAGCATGTTTTTTTTAAATATAATACATTAATATATAAACCTAAATAGCAACACCAAAATTTCAAATAAATCCATTACACAAGTATTTATACATAAAATTGTTTAAGTAAAAAAATTCATCTTAACTGCAACATCATGTAGGCCAGTGGTAATAACTACAACCTTGTTAGCCTTAAATTATTGGTTCAAGCCCCGCAGCCTTGCCAGATTCGATAGGATGTCACCCAATATATGAGTTGTACTTTTTCTGAAAACTTATTAGCATAATTCCTATAATATTTAAAAAAAATATTATGAATTTCCTCAAAATTTATTTTCATCAAATATTAGTTTAACCACAATGATTTTTATATGATTTATTATTTTTTCCATGAAATCAAATAATCTTAATTGGCTATTATTACCTTCATATAAATGATCATATTGACCCAAAAGGTTATCAATACCTTTAATATTATGTATAGAATATCTAAATTCATTCTTCTTTAATTAATTTTTTTCTAAATAATATACTAAACCAATGGGTTGTATTATAATAAATGTCTTAGAAAATATCTTTAATCTTGATAAAATCCATTCACATAAATCCTCAAAAGGCTGTTTAAGTCATTGAACATACGATCAACCTTAACATAATAAACCCATCATGGTATCCTAAACTCTTATGTTAATCTTTCATGAATTATATAAGCTTTTAAAATTAACACAAGCCTTAGATGTATCATGATTCTTTTAACAAAAACACCATTGGTAAAAATACTTCTACAATATATTTATTGAATCCAAATACAAAAGAAATTTAATCATTCCAATTTATCGATATTAATATCAAATAATTTTCCTTGATCTCTAATATTATTTAGAGTTATACTCCCTTGATTCTATGGGAATTCATTTATGAATTTCCCCATCTCATTACATTTTAATTACTAAATAATAGAAACATATTTATTGACCATGAAATCATGAGACTGATGGCCTTTATCTCTATACTTGAAGCAAAATCTCACTCTTTTTAAATAATTTATAGGGTGTTTCTTTCCATAATTATCACATGTGGTAAAATCATTCATTCCCTTCATCCCCTCATCAATTTTTTCTCTATTTTCCACTTCTTCTCTTGCATACATTTGAATACTTAATACATGGATAATTATTTCTTCATCTTGATATCACGTGATACTGTTTCCACGTAAGATGAGATGTTTTGAGAGACTAGTTCCCATTAAAGGATTAGAATCAAACAAACAATGATATGGTAAATAAAACTCCATGGATTACGTATATAGCCCATAATATAATTTTCTAACCTTGTAATTATGGATTCATACATAAAAAAATCATCTTCCTTTTGTATTAAATATAGTAATTGTCTCTCCATATCATCTTATTAATCACAAGGGAAATTTATTTCCAAGAAGTGTAATATAATATGATTACACTCCATGTTTTATATTCCTTCCTCATACTCAATGTTTTGTATCATTAAACACTATTGATTCACATATCTAGAGGGATGATAAAATTACATGACAAACTTTTACTTTTCATTACTTCTCAGGGTGAGAAATATCTTCTATATGGAATATTTAAATTTCCTAGCTACAATTGGATTTGTGTCCCCATTTCATTATATAGTTTACTATCACATGAAGTGGTCTAACATTGTTAAACCACATTGTAGATCTATAGGTTGATCCATAAGAGCTGATTCATTTTTCATAACCTAATTTAGCTATGCCAATATAGTTATAAATTTATTAGTTCTAGCTATATCTCTATGTCCTGAATCATTATTTTTCTTAAGAGGGGAATACATACATAGAATATAAGCATTGATAAAATTTCCATTAATTGCACTAGGTTCCATTTCTATAACAATTTCATACATTATATTATATAATAACATTATAACCACAATTTATAATCCCTAGACTAGTGAAATAATAACACAAATGGAAAAAAATTGCATATATAGTCTCATAATCACATAATTGGTTTTTTTGGGAGAATTTTCAAATCACATTTTCAAAACCGTTATAATAGGTTATAAAGGAAATGTTAATTATCTCTTGAATATCCCTTAAGAGTTTCAAACCAAGTGCGTAGTAAGGCCCATTGTTATTTACAAGGTGATGATCGAGTAAAACCCTAATGCACCCTTTTCAAAGTTACTACTTCAAGGTAAAATTGTGATAGAACCACATCCACTTTTAGTATCCATAAATTGACTTATATTAAGAAAAAACCACATAACATCTTCTTAACAAAACAATTATGGTGGTATTCAACACATATTAACAAATTTTATCATAGAGATATGTTTCAAAATATATGATTTCCTAATTCTACTGCCGAAGGTTTCTACTAATCATGCTCTGATACCAACTGTAAAGTCCCCAACCCTAGTATTCTAAAGTTAGTGGTTACTTTGATACATTAGTTCATGATACAAGTTATCACATCCCAAAAGATAAAATAGTTTCTTTTATCTTGGAATACTAGATACATACTTAAATTTTATATTACAATTGAAAATCTATAATAAAAAATAAAATTTTCTTTGAGAGAACTATTATTCCATTTATAATGTCCTTGGATATCCATCATGAAACAATTCATGTAATCCTGGGTAAAGGAATCATAATAAATGTGTGATATTTGAAACTCATTAAGGGTATGCATACTATGGAATATATCATTAATACATAAGATATAATTAATATGGAAAGGTAAATAATTGAAACACATTCCATTAATTCAACAAATTGAACATGAATAATAATATAGAATGAATAAGTTATGATATAAAAATGTCATTGTAATCACATGAGATTGAAACGTAACCATGGATATTTTAACTAATTGAATAATCATAGGGAACATAAATTACTAATCTCACAATAAGGGGATGCATAATACCCTACATCATAACCATACCATCAAGGCCATGTGACAATACATCATACATAAATGGGTAAGGCCTACACCAAAAATCCAAGATAGTTTATCTCATGAAACCTACTGATTCATCATGGGGCTATAACATCCCCCCATCACATACTTAGTCCAATTTATTCTTTATATGAAAGGTGTAACACCCCAAAAATCTAAAGTAGGAACATTGTATTCGATAACGTGTAAGACACAAAACACCATGAGTGTAAGGAATTATAAATTCTTTAGACTTTAAAATATATTTAAAATTTTAATAAAATTAACCCATGTTAGAGATTTAAATGCATGAAACATTGAGTGATATTGCATCTTACGCAATAATGGGTTTCTTTGATAACATACGTTACACACAAGAAAGAGTTTTACAAAAAAATAAAATATTATTAAAATATAATTATTTAATATAATAAGATATTACCTAGTTGTGAAATTTGAAGTTATGAATAGGATTAAATAACTTATGAAAATAAACTTTTTACACAAATATTAATTGAATTAATTTTTTAATAATTAATTATAAATGAATATAAGAACCAAATAAATGCAAAAAGAATGTTTTTATAGAAAAATATTTTTACACCCACAAAGTCGTTTTATCTTAAAAAATTAAATTAATTACAATTAGTGAGTGATATTAATGTAATATATATTATATGTTCAATAAAATGTTTTTATATTCATATAATATATTTGATAGATATGATATAAGAACAAACCCAATATTCTATATAAAAACCATTATTTTTATTAAGGAAAATTTACCAATTTTTAATAGTTAAACTATTTTAAATCCAATTTTTGGACCTTTTATAAATATTACATGTTAAAATAAACTAAATAATTAATAGAGGAATTTAATTTTTTTTGTTAGGATATTTTTTGGTACTTTTCTATGAGGTTTCATTTTTTTAATGAATTTTGAAAGTACTGAATTTTAACAAAAAAAATATTTTTTTCTAATTTATTTATAAGGATAAATTATATAGACCAAATCCTCCATGGTATCTAATTTGTTCCATTATTGTATCCACTTCAAATGGGAAAAATTTTGGTGGAATTCCCTTTCAAAAAATCTTCAAGAGTGCTACTCCTCCTCCTCTATATAAAGGAACTCAAGACTCCCACTTCCCCAGACATCTAAAGACACTTATTTTGACCAGTATATTCCTAAATAGATCATAAAAATCCATAAATTCAACCTAGAAGCCTCACCTTGTTTAAAAATCCATCCATGGTTGATCTTTGGTGAAAGCAAAAAGGAGTTACCCAAGAAGATGTAACATCCTTCCTCAAGTTCTGTAGTTTTATTTTCATTCTCCACCCCTCAAATATTCCTATTACTTGATTATATAATAACAAAATTATAATAAATATACTGATATTTTTTTATTATAAGGGTTATACCTACAATTACAAAACTTCCGTCTAATGGGTAACAAACTTACTGTTTATGTGTACAACGAACTACAACCTCACAAAACGATGTCGTTCATTTTTCATTTACTATCTTTCATGGTTGGGAAATATGATGGAAACTTGATTTATATATGATTTATTATATTTATTTTTTTATGCACTCCATTTTGTGAGAATATGATAACGTCGTTTCTGGAAGTGTGGATTACCACTCCCTCAAAGTGATGTGATTCATTCACAATATACATAGAATATATAAATGATGGTTTTAATAAAACTATATAACATATTTGAAATATAAATGATACTATAATTATAATATAAATATATATAATTTTATTTTCATACTTTTAATATGACAAAGAAATGAAAGTAGCATTCATGCGTACGTACGACTTACCATCTCCATCAATTGTGAGTTTTATTTATTATATCCAAATATTATAGATTATTATAAATAAATATATATGGAATATATATAATCAATTCATAGTTTATATCTAGGATATGGTTAAATCATGATCTATGTAATTAGAACAAAAAGTAAAAATAAAAACATACTCGAAATACTGGGCAATTAACACCCAAAATAGTGATAATAATGAAAGATTGTTATCAAGTGGGTAATAAGATATTATAAACATGAATATGGTTTTTTAATAAGTTATTAACACTCTTAAAACCATTATATAATAGGTTAAATACTATTCATAAAAAATGAAACACAAGGTAATTGATTTCGTCTCAATTTACATTTCATTGTGACTTATTTATTGGTATTTATCTAGTTTATTTTATATGGTGTATATACCACCATTTGACATGTTATATCATAAATATATTTATTATCATGATAACATAAGTTTCATTTAGTGTTATTCATTCATAGATATTATGATTCAAATGTTTTCATGTGGTATGTGACACTTTGGAATGTTTAATTATTATTCTACTCGAGAATGTTTTTAATGATTAACTTTGTAATCTCACTTATTTTTTTTGTGATTTTTAACTTTCTATTTAAACAATAAATTTATTATTATTCACCTAATTTATTATATATTGTGTACATAATTCCACTTCATCATATAATATCATGATTCATTAATTATTCATGATATTTTGAGTTTCATTTTGAATTATTTCACTTAAGGGGACTTGAGTTAAAAGTTACCAAGTGGAAAAGAATTTCTTATCCCAATTTATTTTTATTGGGTTATTCTACTACCTAGTTGTTGTTAATATTCTATGATTATGTTTATAATGAATTTTACTGTCTATTAATGTATTTACACTTCATTTTGAGGATTTATATTTTATATGCCTAATATACTCATTGATTGATTCTTATTTTAATATTATAATATTTTCAAGGGTTTACTTTACTATCTCATTTTATATGGGAATTTTTATAACTGAATTTATATCAAAAGAAATTATTTGATAATTTTTTAATAAAACCTTTAATTCTTCTATCCTCTGGTTATTGATGAACTTTTTCATGTATTAGTACCATTTTTTTACTCTTTATTAGTCAAAATATTTTAGGAAATGTTTTTAAGAAAACCAGACTTCATTCTCTATTTAGTTAGAGAAATTGTTTTTTTTAAAAACCCTATTTTCTAACAAGGCTTTCAAAAAATGTTTTTAACCTTTAGAAAATAATTTATTAAATTCATTTTTAACATTTTTTTTATTTTACCCATGTTTTCAAAGGAATATTCTTATCGCTTTCCGAACAAAGATTTGTTTCTTTCCTTTTTACCGTGAAAAAGGAATATTATTTTTAACTTATAAAACATGTATAGATTTACCATCCTTCATTTATTGAAATCTCTCTTTGAAAGTTTAAAAGGTTAATTTTTAATTAAACTGTTATTAAAAGGTAATTTCAGAGAAAATTATTTTCAAAATATTTTTCAATATAATAAAGTTATTATACTCAACAATGTTTTAAAAAAATATTTTATACTATTTCTATTCATCAATAATAACAACCCTTTATTTCTAATTCAATTGGGATATATTTTATTTAAACAATACTTATTTGTACTCTATATTTTTTATGATTGATTTGGATAATGATTATATTCAAATTCACTTACTTTATTATTTTTTAGTTCCTTTGAAATATTCAATTTTATATAACCATTAGACATTGAATTTAACCTAATTATCCATATCATTTATCATGGAATTTTTTATTTCCTAAATCATATATCACTTTACAAACGATTTTTACTTTGATAGTTATTTTATTATCTTAGGAAATATTGATAAATCCATATTCTTTATTCCATATAGATATTTCATATGGCATATTATTTATTAGTTAAATATATTATTTGATATGATGAATAATTTGGATATTAAGTGATGGGTGGGTCCACAAATTTATATATCCCCTCTATGCATCGATAGGTTCCCCTAAAAAAGTATTTTCAAATTAAATGTGTTTCTACCTATAGTTTTAAACTATCTACAGGATGGATCTTGATAGTAGAGGTTATCATGTGATTGAGACATGACATCCAATAATTATGAATTACCTTTATTTTGATTCAATTATTATTTATCCATGTGATTTTGTGTTGACATATCTATAGATGTATTTCATTCTATGGCTATTGATTAAATTAAATGTGTTTCCATTTTCTTACCTTTACAAAATGTTTATGAACTTCATTCTCAGTTTATTGCTTACATGGAATGTGTTATCGTTTATTTAGCTTTTTATATTGATTATTCTCATTGATTTATTATTGCTTCCAAAATACTTTACCCTTACTGAGAATTTGAACTCACCATTATTATGTCTCATTTCCCCATGATTCCCTAAAGTTCACTAAGAAAGATATGCAGGGATATATTAGATGTAATAAAGTTATTATTATCCTTGAAAGGGAAAAAATAATATTGTAATTAGTGTTTTATTTTTTAATACGAAACTGCTTTATGTATTCTAGTTTTCCAATACGACTAAATTATTCAGTCCTTTGGGAAAAAATTTACCTGTATCTTATGCCAATGTATTAGTAGTATACACTAGCTTTGGGCTCTCTGGTGTCAAGTCACTACAAAAGGGGTGAAACATAATCAACATAAACATTTATATTTAAAAAATATCATACAAAATGTTAATGATTTTCCCTTATCAATAAAAAATACCATAAAACATTCAAATTAATAAGTGAATGGTATCATAATATTACATCCCCATTTAAACGAATCATAAACTAGCAAAAAAATAACAAGGATAGTGTAATTACAACATATTCCCTATGTAGCATAAGTCAAATAGGATTTGTTATCATTAATGAATATAATACCATAAAAAGATCCTTAAATCCATTCTTGAGGAAAATAACCTTTTCAATTTTGGAAATTAATTTTTGAAAATATGAATTTAAAAATTAGAAGTAAAAAAAATTTCATTGAAAAAAACCATTTCAACTTTTAATGAAATCTTCAAGAAATTAGTGTTCATGATAGAAGGAATGTTTTATTCATGAAGAGTATGTTTAAAAAATTATTCCATTCCTAATTCTGTAAGAAAATTCAGAATTACCTTTTTTGTAGAACTAAAATGAAATTCATTATTTTTTTTGAAAAATACAATTCTAGGTAAAAATTAATTTAAACAATCATAGTAAAATAGTTCCAAAAACCTTTTTAGAAATCATGGATTTAGAAGAAAAAGTTTTTTTACTGAATAGAGAAATGAAGTTGAATATTGTTAAAAAAAATTTAAATCATTTTAAGTACTAAATATAGAAAAATATTAATATTACATGAAAAATTCATGAATAAGAATATGGTAAAAAAATAAATGTGTTTATTATAAAATGACTATATAATTTACTTCAATGTAAATTGAATCATCAATGATCCTGAATAAAATGATATTGAAAAAAACCCCTTACCACTTTGAAAAAATATTTAACATAAGACAAATAAAAGAAATAAATTTAAATACCATGAATATTAATTGATTAATGATATAAAATATCAATGTGGTAGTATGTAAACCACACAAAGGACTAGGTGGTGAATATAACATATATCTCATAGAAGTAAAAGTGAGTTGGGAAGGCCTTACCTCAGGTCTAAATTCCTTATTAAATGTTCATACTTACTATATAATAAATATAGGTTTATTATACATATATTAGATAATCATACCAAATATAATTTACCTATATTCTTTTATTAACCACATATTAAAAATCATTATTTAAATCACTATTTTGGGTAATAATTGCTTTGATTTTCATGTATGTTTTGGTTCAGTAATTTTGTTCCTTTTACATTGATAATGGTTACATAATCTCCAGAATTTTATCCACGATATAAATATTTTATATAATAATTATATAAGTATTTAAAATATCCCATAAAATTTAGATATGGGAAAACGAGTTACAAAGTTCATTGAGACAGTTGGTCGTATGTATGCATGGGCACTATCTCTATTTTTATGAAAGATGGAACTTAAGAAAGTTAAATAATATTTAACCATTAAAGATAAATTATTATATAAAAAAATTATTATATATTCATTAAATATATTATTAATTACCAACCATGTCAAAATATAATGAAAAACATTTCATATCGCTACATGGAAGCAGTATTCCACACATACGTATGAGCAACGCTATTGTTTTCCAATGGGTTATAAGGAAAGAAGTTATATGGGATATTATAATATTAGAAGTATAAAAATTTCATAAATAACATATAAATTTTTTAAATCCATCATTATATCTAGATGAGATAGGAGGTGATAGAAAAGAAATTACATTGGTTCGTGAGGCGGAAGTCTGCAGTACACACAATCGATGATTTTATTTCACATTAGATGTAAAGGGAGATTGATATATGATATTAAATTAATATAATAATGTATTAGTATATATGATATACTTTTTTTTTCATATTTTGATATAATTTTTGGGAGTTTTAATATGAAGTAAAATGAGAATCCATGGTTAGGAACATTACCTCTTTTTCGCACAACCAATTTATGTTTCTACCTAAATCCTTCCTATATTGAATTTATAATAAAAAATGGACTCTAGGATGTGGGTTTGGATGTAATAAATTTGTATGGGTATTTAATGGCTAGAATAAAATTCTTTGGGAGTCTGAAGAGAAAATTAGAGGGTGTGGCCTTTAATAAGTGGGGGAGAGGGAACACTTCGAATTTTGGATAAGAAAATATGATACCCACATTTTTAACAGGAAAAAAGGCTCCAAAATATATCATTACCGAACCATGGATGATCTAATATCAAAATATTTTTATAAAATAGGATTTGGACATGTTTCTAGTTTATTTTATCCCTTATCATTTCAGTTTAACCCCTGGTAAACCGTTTTTAACTTTAACTTCAATAATTATTTTTTAATATTTTTACTGTTAATTATAACCAAAAAATAAGTTTAATTTATTATATAATATTAATTATTCTAATTAAAAATATTTATTCAATTTTTCTAAATTCAATTCACATATGTGTTTAAATTTAATTTAAAATTAATCCCACAGATGCGATGAAAATACAGATTTCCAATGAATTCTTTTTCATAAGTATAAAAAATTTTAATATAAAATTTCAATATAAAATTTATTAAAATGACAAAAAATATATTTTTAAAAATACAATTAGACTAATTTTAATTTTAAAAAAATTAATTGAAAATGGAAGCTTTAAGTGATTTAAACAAAAAGGTAGTAAAGAAAAACCAATATTTTTTAGTATTCTTTGAAAAATTATTTTGTTTAGAAAATTATATAAAATTAACTATTAGATATTTGTAAAATACCGAATTCAAAAGTTAATTTAAACATTTAAAATAAATTTTAGAATATTTTTAATTATTAATTTTAATGTATTTTTTCAAAGTGTGAGTAATCGACCTTTTAGAAGAATATAAATTTACATAAAACATTTGTTTTCTTTCAAATGATTCTTATTTTATTTATAATCAATAGACAACCATTGAAAATATTTTATACATGTGAAAACCATAAAATTTTCATAATTTAGTTATTCCTATTCATACCCTCCAAGTTAATAGTTAGTTTATAACTGTATACTATATTATGCTTCACTTAGACTCAGGTTTGTGTACACCCTAACCTATCGAAAAGATCAAATTTAAAGAATTATATATCATGGGTTGATTAAGCTTAGTGCTTCATGCTATATATTCCATAAAAAATAATATTTTTTTTAAAAATCATGAGGTGATAAATATTTATTATACATTATTTACTCATGATAGATTCTATTGTACGTAACCCTTGATGTTCATTTCAGCTCACCCGTTATTTATCATCATTTCTTAAGGGTATAATGAAGGATTTATTAAATAAATTAAAGGATTCAAGAATAATTCATATGTTATGTTTTTATATTTACAATTTAATATTTTAATCAAGTATGTATCATGTATTCCAATACTGCTAAACTAATCAATCCTTTATGGGTTGATCACTTATATATTGTACCAATGTAATAAAGTAAAAACCGTATTTGGGTTACTAGAGTTGGGGTTGTTTTAGTTTTTTATTAAATAAAGGTTAATAGGAACATTGTGAACTATTTTTTAAATGTCATAGTTAACATGATAATAATGATAACCCCATGGAGTATTCATGAAGTTTTTCCATAATAGAGATTTTATTTTTTTCTCAATATTCATGATGTTTATGAGCTAACTCGGTGTGTGTAATTTTTTATAAATGGATCATAGTATATGGAAGGGAATAAATTCCCATAGTCAATGTATAGATTTTTTTAATGAGAAATCCAATACATCTATTGTTAGAGTTGAGAATATCAAGGCCATATTAGGGAAGATAACTCAAGTTACGATGAATAACCTTTCCCATATGGAGAAACTTGTTGTTTTTAAACATTATTGAAATATGTTGGATTATTTAATGTGAAAAAAACCTCAATATTTTGATTTATAAACCAATATATTAGTAGATTAACAATTCATTAGGTTCCTTAAAATGATATTTCTGGACTTGGGATATAATTAAATAGGAAATGTTACTCTGGAAATGTATTGTTTGAAAAGATATGTCAATCAACTGTGGTGTTGATCAAGAATACAAGGTATGAAATGGAAATATGACATATGGAATAGAGAACATTTATTTTGATATTCTTGGGAAATTACTTCTTCTTGAGAGAAGCGAACTGAAATGGAGAAGAGTTTTCTCACATTAAAGTAAAATGAAGAAGAATATGTTTCATAGTATGAGTGTAACTTTCCAATATTATTGAGTCATTTTGTAGACTATATAAATAATTTGAAAATAAATATTGACCATTCCTCTGATGATATTATTTATAGTCTTTTAAGGGAAATCATTTCATAAAGTTTTTCATCATATGATGATATTGTACCACAATCTATCAAGAAAGGGAATGGTTTTTTAGGGCCATATATAATCAAGGAAAATAATTAAAAGAATAGGTCAACTGATCACCATGAAAAAATAAATTTGTTAAAGAATAATAAAGGGAATATTAGATTTAAAACATGTGATAATTTTGGAAGGAAACACCCATGTAATTTCTAAATGGTAAATATAATATATTTCATGTACATAGAAGAAGTTCATAAGGATCATGAATTAAATATAATGAAATAAATCACTATTATCCATTTATTTATCTACAAAGATATAGAACATTATTCAAACCAATGTATCCATCATTAAGGGATCCTCCCGTAGAGTATTTCGATGTGAGAATTCCAAATATATGTGATTACTACAGGTAATGTGGAAGTTCCTAGTGATGTGGTAGAAAGTACATTGATCAAAACCTCCAATTGTTTGAACCCTTTATTTTATTATATACTGTGAGACTCTTTTATATATTATATTCTTTATAATAACATAAAAAATTTCCTAGAACCATATATAGGGAGTTTTTAGTCATGAATCTTTGTAGAAATATTAATACTATGAGGATATGTTAGTTATACTATATTATTATTCAAAGGAATAAAATATTTACAAACATGATTTTTAAACATATGGTTTAATATTATATAGTCCTTGGTATATATTGCATTTAAAATTATAATGAAAATAATTATTTCCAAGATACTGAGATTATGACTCATAAATGATATATGGAATCTATTATATTTAGCGGGGAAACTTCATCATTTGATTTGTTTCCAGATCTAAATTTTTTATCTTTACATAATGAAGTTATTGGATTAAAAGAGTAGGAATACCTAATAAATGGTAAAGGTATCCTTAGAATATACTATGTACCTATTATGCAAGAATAAATTGATTATTTTCTTGATGTGCTACTTAGACATCCACCTAAGTATGAAGTGGAGTTCTCAATTGACCTCATCACTAATACAGAACATATAGCTAAGACTCTATATAAGATGGAACTTGGGTAATTAGTGGAACTAAAGAAAAAATAATAGGTGTTTTGTGATAAGTGGTTTACACGCCTTAGTTTTTCACTACAGGGAGACCCTATTCTTTTTATTAAGAATAAATATGCATCTATGAGGTTATGAATCAATTTTAGAGAAATCAATGTTATTTATATAATGAAAAATTATCCTATACCCTGTTATAATGACTTGTCTAATTAAATTCAAAGAGATAAATATTTTTCAATGATTTATTTTCATTATGGGTATCATATACTATGAGAAAATAAGGAATATGTTCTAAAGATTACATTTTGTATGAGGCATGAACAATATTAATATACATTACTAGATTTTTGATTGACTAATTCACCCTCTATTTTTTTTGATATGATGAATAGAGTATTAAAGTATTATCTATATAATTTCATTAGGTTATTTACTTATGATATCTTAGTATATTATAAATGTTATTATGAGAATAAGATTCATTTGTGAATAATTATTCAAACTTATAGAGAAAATGCATTATATGGGAAATTTATCAAGTAATAATTTAGGATTTAAGAATTTTATTTTATTTTATATATTAACACTAAGGATATAATATTAGTTGACCCTTCAATGAAAAATATATGGATGGAATAAGAAAATCTAATGAATATAAATGAGGTTTGTAGTTTCTTTGGTTTACCAGAATACTATTGATGATGTTTTTAAAAAAACTCTTGATTAGCTTACCCATTAATAAATTTAACACATAGAAGTTTTATGTTCATATGGTTAGAAGAATATAAATAATGATAAGAATAATTATAGTGGATATTGGTTAATTTATTTATATTTACATTACCAATAGGAAGGGATGGATTTGTGATATATTGTAACACATCAGAAAGGTAATTGGATATATGATTATTAAGAATGATTTATTTGTTGCATATGCATCAAGGTAATTAAACATCCATGAATAGAATTACCCAACAAATGATCATGAGTTGGAAGTCACAATATTTTCATAGAATACAAAGATGAATTAAATTTATAACATATTCATTGTACTAGATGGTTTGAATATTATTAAACAAATTATGAAATATATTTATAAAATAAATACTCAATAAAAATTTAATGATTATTTATTAAAAATTAAGAATTAATTTTTTAGTGAATTCATTTTATTCTTTAAAAATATATTTTCATCAAAAATTGTTTTTATTAATTTTACTAGAAAATATTATAATTATTTTTTCATCCAATATAAATTTTATTTTACAAAAAGGATATATTTTTTTAAATAATCATATAAAAATTATCTAAAGGTAAAATTTGGGGATTTTTCTAAAAAGATTAAATTTTCATAGAATAGAAAACAATTCCAATTTTATAGAAAACTATATCCTCCATTTAACTAATTATAGAGTCACATTATTATTTTGAATTTATATTGAACTTTCATTAGTTCATTTTTGTTAAAAACAATCCAATTAATTTTATTTTAATCAAAATTATAATTAATTTTTTTATAAAATATGTATATACCTAAAAATAAATTATTATATAAAAAAAATTTCATCATGATTTGTGGGTTTATTTTAAAGAAAAATTCTCCCACTTATAGATATTTAATTTATAAATATTCATTCAATATTTTGAATACAAATAATTAATATTACATAATGAGTTCAACTAAATATTTTTTACTTATGGATAGTAATTGAGGAAAAATATTCATTACTATAGTACATGTTAAAAGTGGTTAATGAGGGGTTAAGATAAAGATATAATGTTTAAAATGAACTAAAAACGAGTCTAAATCATATTTTTAGAATATATTTTGATTATAAATCGTCATATACTCAAACCAGAGCCAACTTGTATCCATTTAGATTAATTAAAATAATAATGTATTTTAATCTTTTGAAAAGTTATAAGTGTATCCTCTATCTCCCTTATAAAAGGATAAAATCACTTCTCTCTTACTCATACTTCATGATCCATATAGTTCATACATTCATCAATAAAAAAATTTCCTAAAATATATCTTAATTTTATAGAGTTATATTATTGTTCAAAATATCAACCATATAAGGCTTAAGGTGTACGTCAAAAGATCTTTTCTGGAGAAGAGGTATAACTCTTAACTGATTGTTTTCATTTTATTTATTCTTATACCTCTTTAAATTATATTCTAAACCTGATTATATAATAACGTATTTATCTCCCATATAGATAAATTTTATTATTTCAATAGGTAAACATTTATCAATCTCATTTCCATTGAATGGGGAATGAATTATCTCTCGTGCATACGTGTAAAGTACAGCCACCACATAGTGATATGAATCATTTTACATCACAATTATTAATTTTATGTTATCATGATGTGTATAATGTTAATATATTATATTTTTGTCATAATTATTCTTCTATAATTATAATATATTATCTATCATCTTTCCTCTCAAGTCATTGTGAAATGATAATGTTGTTCATGCATACATTGGACTACCACCTGTATGAAGTGATGTGATTATTTTTTTACCTATAATTTATATGGTAGTGAATAAGGATATATTTAATTAATATAAATTATATTTATGATATAATAATTATTATTCAAATGTTAATTTTTATTTACCTTTCGTTTGATTCATACAAGGAAAAGTGGAATCATTAGTCATCTGTACGTATGGATTACCATCTCTATGACGTGATGTAATTCATTTTTCACCACAAATATATAATTATAATTATAAAAATTCATATAATGATAAAATATCTTACATATGAAATTACTATCATTCTATATATTATGGAACCATGATCAAAGTATAAGAACAAGAACTGGAAAATCAAAACATGTATGAAAAAATAGCTATCACATGGAATAATTATTTTAATATAGAATTGTCAATAAATAGGTGATAATATTTTAAAATTATATCATATATGGTATTATATATATTAATATGGTTCTTTAATAGATTTATAATAAATATATATTTATTATACATTTGGTTTGGATGTATTCGAAGCAAGAGAAGACTTGATTAAAGAGATTTATGAAACAATCTCAGTTCTTTTCATGATTTTTTATGATGAATTTCAAATGATGGAAAATATATATATATATATATATATATATATATATTTTATTAATTTATTTTTCCTCCCCATTGTGTTTTCATGGATTTTTCATGTAATAATATCATTTCCCCTCTTTCATACTTAATATGAGTAATAAAACTGTTTTTAATTAAATGTGGATCATATTTAATTTGTGGTTAATGAAAATTTTGTTCCATATCTATTATCATCAGAAAATATTTATTTATGTTTTTATCTATATTTGATATTTTTAAAGAGATATTTTAATTACCTTTTACTTCATTTAAAGAGGTTTAAAAATAATATATTTAAAGAAAAATTTCTTAAACTAGTGTTCTTTTTAATTTTATATGAAAGTGTGAAAATAATGTTCTCTTTTAACATATATGGTAATAATAGATAACCTCATTTTTATGATATTTTATGAAGCTTAATTTACATGTTTCCATGGTTCTTTTTAGTAAAAGTTTTTCCCCAATATACTATAAATTTTTAGATTTTAAATATGTGATTTCCAAATTAATAGGTTATTTTCTTTTAGAAAATTTCAATTGATTTTTTAATGGTATTTAATTATATGAAAACATACATAGATGTTACTTATAATTCATAGGGGATAAGATCCAATGATACCATATTTATTCATTATATGGATTTTTTATGATTATGTTGATGAGATAATAAAGAAACCCATTTTAGTTTCCTTGGGTTAATCAATGTTAAAATGATAAACGTTTTCATGATATTATGGTATATATATGAATGGATTATGTGACATGTTGGTCTATAATAAACCTCCAATGCATTGGGTGAAGATGGATACCTCATGAGATAAATATATTATTCATGAACCTAGTTTAATTTTCATAACATTATGCGTGTACCTTGTTTCATGTATATATGTTTATGAAAGGACCTATTTTCATTTCCATATATTTATGCTAGGAATTTAATTCTTTTCCACAACTTAATGAGTTAACTTGTTACAATTTATACATATTCAAAATGTTAAAAATATATAATTATTCCATATTCTTATATTTATGATATTATCTCAGGCATCCTGATTGATAACTAATGATTCCACACTTATAATTTTTTTATTTTTACCCTTACTATGTATCTAAGCTTTCCCTTTATTATGTTTCCATTTTACAAGGGCTATGATTAATGTTTTCAATAAGGGAAATTCTAAGGAAAGTACTATGAAAGAAGAAATTTCTTGGAAATTTTAAAAACTACTTGTAAAAAAAATGTTTTTATATCTAGTTTCCAAATAAATTAAACCATTATTATTATGTGAAATATATATCTAGGTTATGTATTGAATATTCATTTAAAATGATGAAATTTCTATGTATGTTATGCTCAGGTTACCTCATTTCATAAAAAAGTGGAGTTTACTTGTTTTTAGAGATTATGATGAGATAACTTTGTTGAATACCCTGGGGATGTATCTAAGTATAATATTGTATCTTAATATTTTCATAAAATAGGGATTGTGTCATTTTACTAGAAATAAATCCCCATCCAGACATTATAATATGTATTTAGATATGGAAAAAATTCATGTATGGGTAAAAATTCTGAAAGGTGTAGATTGGGTATTAACTTAATTTTCCCAAGTGCACAATGACTATACCTAATAGTATACAACTATCTAGACACTCCAAGGGATATTATTGGGTAAATTATCATTTTACTTATGAACTATTATAAAGTATTTGAATACATTATGGCCCTGAATGAATTTAGTTAACCATAAGGTTTCATAGATTGATAATAAGGTGTCATAATTTAGAGCTTATTAGGAATCATTTTCATTATTATTTAATTATTCACCATGATTTTTATTGAATGAATATTACATTATGTTTTTCGTTTTAATCAATAGATGTAACTATAAGGATGAAAAATTAATGTGAAGGATAATGAAATGATCGAACTCATGAGAAACCAAATGGAAAATGAGTTGGGATGAAATATCATATGACTATGATCACTTAACTCTCTCTAGATATGAGTGATAAAGTAAATCTTATTGAACATATAAATACATAAAGGCTAGAGAAACATTACATTAAATATTATATATGACAATATCCACCCTCCTTTTATGGGTTATCTGATTCATTAGTTATATAGAAATAGAACAATATGATGGAAAATATATTTTCCACTCTTTAGTTCTTGAAATAAGAGAATGTTTTCTTATATGTATATCACTTTAAAATAGAATTTGATAAACTATATAATATTATCTATAATATTATGCAAAAAGAAGAAGTAATTTTTTACACAACAAGTACTTTCTCTAAACAATTTATGGAAAAATGAAGATGAAACTTTTACAGTTAAATTAGAATGATGATGAATCGATCAATACCCATGAAGAAAACATTAAAACACATATGAGGTATGATTTTAGTTTTATCATCATCCTTGAAAGATATATTATACTATTAATTAGTGTTTTTAAATCAAGTATTCAAAAATAATTAGCCATAAGGTACTTTGGAAGCTATAAAGAAACCATTCTATGTGCACTGAATGTAGTAATGGAAGGTGGAAACCCTCATGTTTCCAATGGTGGAGTTCCATGAAAGATATTGTGGTATGTAACATACAGGGAAGAATAATTTTCAACATCCTAAAATCCTAAAAATAGGAAATGGGAACTTAAGTAATTTATTTAAAGGAATGAGAATATGTTTCATGTATGTGAGGCTTAAATATTGAGTAAGAGAATGTTTTAGTGATTTGAAGAGTCCAATTAATGAAATGAATGGAGAAAAATATCAAATAAATACACCATTCCCACCTTATTGAATTATATGTTTGGATTTTGGTCCTTAAATTATTTAATCTCCTAATCCAGGTGCTAATGAGGATCATAAGGATCAATAATCTTAGATGTCAAAGGAAAAATAAAGAAATCTCATGTGATCATAATTTATGAAGTAGGTTACAAGAATGTAATGGTGAAAGGTGGAGTTATAATTCACTCTATAATAAATAATTTTTTCTTTGATTTAGGATATACCCATGCTTTTATATCAAAGGAATTTTTTACGAGTATCACGTTACCTCCAGAATGAATAGATTTTGAGTTAGTAGTGAAAACTCTTAATGGTATGATTATCGCATCTCAAGTATTTATCTTCAAAATAATATAAGTGTTTGTTAATATGATTTTTTCAAATATTTTTTTGATTCTTACTCTAGTTGAATTTGAGGTGCATTTGGGTATGGATTGTATCTATTTTGTAGATCCCATATAAATTATCGGGGAAGGAATTCCACATCTTCTATTTTGAATCAACCTCCGATCATCTTTTTATGCGAGGTTGAATAAGAACATCCAATGAATGCGACATATATTATATGTTTTTACTACATATTCATGAGGGATATTTATCTAAAATTTTTATATAGAATCTAAACATCAAATATATGCCTATTTTTTTTTGGGATTATTCTAATGTATTTTCTAAAGACTATCCCAGCCTTCCCCTAACCATAAAAGTGAATTTTAAACAAAATACATACTTAGTGATACACCTATTTCAAATAATACATATATAATGTCACTTTTTTCATTTTAGTAATTGAAGAAGAAGATCTATGATAATCTTGGTAATGAATTAATATAACCTAGTGCATCATCATAGGGTGCACTTATTCTTTTTGTTAAGATTAAATACTGTTAAATGAATCTTTTAATTTATTATTATGAATATAAAAATATTTCTATTAAGAAAAATTATGTTATACCAACATCATATTGATGATATGTTTTATCAAATAAAAGAAGATCAATATTTTTTCCATGATTGATCTATAATTTGGATATCATCTTCAAAGGGTTAAAAATGTGGATATAAATAATACAAACTTTTGTATGAGGTATGGTCACTATGATTTATAATAATTCCATTTTCACTAACCAATTCCCATGTTATCTTTATGTATTTAATGAATAGAGTTCTAGAGATTACCTTGATCAATTTGTTTTAGTATTTATAGATTATATTCTTATATATTTTAAAAAAAGGTAGAGCATGAAGAACAATTGAGGATTGTTATGAAGACTATTTGGAATGAGAATATATCTTCCAAATTTACCAAGTGTGAATTTTGGATAAATAATTCCCATTATTGGGTTATATAATTTCATGTTAGGGTATATCAATGTTTATTTAAATGATAGTAGTTATTGAAAAATGGACCAGACTAACCACACTGACTATGTTACATAGTTTTATTAGTTTTAACGGATACTATTGATGCTCAATGAGAAATTTCTAATTTCTATCATATCTACTAAACACATTAATATATAAGGGAGACAAGTTCTTATGTATAGATGTTTTTTAGGATTATTTCAAGAAACTGAAGAGATGGTTTTTCATAAAACCTATAATCACACTATCCTATTGCAGAGAAGTGTTTTTTTATTAATATTGATACATAAAATAAGGGACCGGGATGTTCCCTCATGTGTAATAATATGGTGACAACTTATGACTAATGCCAATTTAATGTTCAAAAGAAAAATTACCCAACACATGATTTAGTGTAGAAAAATGTAATTTTGGCATTGAAAATATGGTATCATTATCTACATGGTACAATGTAGGATATATTCACTAATAATTATAATTTAAATTATATAATCACACAGAATGAGTTGAATATGAATCATAGAAGATATTTGGATATGATAAAATATTATAAATTTTAAATAAATTACCACACCGAAAATCCAAACCATGTGGATGATGGTTTGAGTCGGAACAACCATTTCAGTTTTTCTATGATATAGATTGAAAAATATAAAATATTAGTGGATTTTCCTAATATTGAACATGAAATCATGAGGAAATGATAAAAATATTATCTTTCTCTGATGAATTTTAAAACATAAATCTATGAGAGGATTAATAAAATATAAAATGGGGATATGGAAATATAGAATAATGTGAGAAATGTTCCTAATTTTGAACCATGATTTTGATAGAATAAAAAGGTTAGAAAATGAGTATGTTTCCCATCAATACCAAACTTGATGAAGGGGCTGTTGAATGAAACTCAAAGTTCATAATTCTTTATTTATCTAGGATATATGAAGTTGTATGTATGTATAATATTATTTATAGTAGGATAAAAATAAAATGGATATTGCCGAATATGTGTCTTGATGCCTAGTATGTCAGTAATCTAAGACTAAGGGATATAAGTTTAAAAAGAAGTTAAAACCAATTACAATACCTAAATTAAAATGAGAAAACATAACCACAAACTTATTTATAGTACTAACAAATAAATATAAAGGGAATGATTCTATTTGGGTTGTATTTGATATCCTTATGAAGTAAGAATATTTAATTTACATTAAAAAGTATACATATTTTGATCAACTTACTCAGATATAAATTAAGGATACGGTAAGATAGAACATATTACCACTATCAATTATATCTGATCAGGAACTAAGTATTAACTTGATGTTCTAAAAAATTCTTCAATATTAATTTGATATAGAGTTTAGTTTTAGAACTATATATCATTCTCAAATAGATGTTCAGTCAGATAGGAGAATTTAATCTCTAATATAAATGTTAGAGGTAATTCTCTATAGATTTCAAAGGTGGTTATGATCAATCCCTTTAGGAAAATTTTCTTAAAATATAAACTTCACTCTAAAATTTTGATGGATCCTTATGATTACATCTATCGAAAGAAGTATAGAATTCCAACATGCCCAGATGAAGTTGGGGAAATAAATCTATTGGGGTTTAAGATTTTTGAAAAAATGGTAGAGAGGTTTAGAGCCATTCAGCAGCACATCAAAGAATCATATAGTCAATAGAAGAGTTACACTTACAATTGTCGATGATATATCTAATTAAACTTTAGTGGGAATGTATTATTACAAATTTCTCCATGGAATAAGTTTATGTGATTAATAATAAATTTAAAGTATTATAGTAGATATATCATCCATTTCAATATTCTTGATCAGGTCGTGATTATTCTTTATCACATGCTGCTTCCACCGAACTTACCTAAAGTTCACTATGTGTTCCATGTACCAATCATGAGGAATTATATACTTGATACTTCACATGTACTAAAAATAGAAGATGTATTATGGGTGAATTATATTTACTAAAATTAAAAACTATAAAAAATCTTGGATCTTAGTGATATAGTGATAAGGAATATGAAAACTCACATGGTTAAATTTATCGAGAGGAATAAAAAATTCAAGGAAGCTACATGGGAAACATAGGATATGATAAAGAATAGATATAATATTATTATATATAAGAGTGATATATTTTTGAGTGTGAAATTAATTTTAATAGGGGTATAATGAAAAAACCCAGGATTTAACATATATTTTTATTTTGAAATACAATTTACATATACTATAGCTTATATTAGATTCACCCCAAAGTATAAGAGAACTGTGATATAGTATAAGTTTATAACATATCTATTGGAATGTTGGATATGAATATGATTAACCACATTATGATATATATGTTTAATATTCACACTCAATTAACATTTATAGATCAATTCTTATGAATTAATCAGAAAACCTTTTGTGAAGTTATTTTATGATTTAAAAATTATTTTTCTTCAAAAATGGGGTTTAATACTATTTTTAGAAATTATTTTAATTAATTACATACAATTTTATAAATTATATTTTATAAAATGGATTTAGGTTTTGAAATCATCTTATCAAAACATTATTAAGGTAAAATTTCTTGATTTGTTTCTAAAAGGATTATATTTTCTGGGAATAATTATAAAATAAACATTTTATAGAAAACATTATCTTTTATTCACTTATTTAAAAACACCCATTTTTATTTTGAATTTAATTTAAAATTAAATTATTTATTTTTTATTTAACATAATTCAATTAATGTTATTGAGATTTATATTTTTTTTTAATTTTTGGTATAAGAACCTTTTTATAATTAAAAATATTTTTTCTAAAAAAACCATTTTCATTGAATTCGGAAGGATTCATTAAGATAAATTTATGAAAAATATAAATATTTAATTTAATAAAAAAAATCATATATTTTGAATCATAATAATTAGTATTATATAATAATTTAAAATTAATTTTTTCTATTATGAATATAAACTGAGGTAAAAATTTATAATTACGGTAATGGTTAAAAGGGTTAAATGAGAGTTTAAAATAAATAAATAAGGATTAAAATGACCTAAAAAATGTCTTCATATTATTTTATAAATTTAATTTTCTCATATATTATTATAAATTCAAACTTTATCCAATTTTTCTTCATTTGGATTCAGTAAGACATTAATATATTTTAATCATTTGAAAATTTCAAAGTGTGTCATGTCCCTCACATTTAAAAGAACACCACATCTCCTATATTCATCAGTATTAATAAGTCTAATATCTCTAGAAATACATAATTTAACCCCTTTCTAACATACTTAACCATGATATAGAGATATTTTTGATCAAAATACCAACCTTAGAAGGCATAATGTTTAATTTAAAGGAGTTTTTTCAAAGAAGTGGTATATATTTTAACTAGGTGTTTTCATTTTTTTTATTCTTATACCTCCATAAATTATATGATGACCATTATGATATAATATCATATGTATCTCTAATATAATTTGTAACACCCCAAGCTTCCACGGTATACTTCTCTTTGAATAATATAGTAGCGTGTGCTGTACGCAACTTCGACTTCTAACACACACCACAACCAATCCAAGTAGTCATTATGAGTAATAATACCTAATTTTTGAAATTTTGTAAATTTTCTTTTTTAAAATGGACTCCATTTTTGAATTCAAAATATCAATTATAGCTTAGGGTGAATTTTTGGTATTTTTCTGAAAAACATCAATTTTTGATGAATAGTGAAACCACTAAGTGGTAGTTTAAAAACTAATTTTTCTTGTAAATGAAACATTACCACTTCTGTGATTTGATTTTAAAAAATCCGACATACATGGTTTTCATTAGGATGAAAAATGTGGATCAATGGGATTAAAATAATTTTTTGGTGAATAGTAACTTTTAAGTTTTATTAATCACGATTAAAGATAATTAGTGAAATTTAAGGTAAAAATGATATTATAAAAATATGAAAATATCTTGACACTTGTCCTACCCTTATTGGATGAGTCATGGAAGACCAAGACAATCCATGGGTCAACTTGGGGACCCCATGGATCCACTTGGGTAAGAAAATGACATTAATACCTTTTTTAAAGTAAAAATAAAATTGTCACAAACATGTGTTGTTTTACTAAAAAAATTATTACATGCGGTTATATAAGTTAAATTTTAGACTATAAATATTCATTCGAAAGATAAGAAGATTTAATACATCATGGTAATTTTTTGATAATTTTTAGACATTAAATAAATAAATTTATTTATCACACCATGATGATGCAACGATTACCTCATTAATTAACAATTTAAATAAAATGAAAAGGTAATGTAAAATCTAAGACTTACACTTGTCAAAAACCTGTTGGATGATTATATTTAGAACCATTATCACCTTATCTTCAAAATATACAATTTTGGGACCTTTGAAATCCGAAAATCATTTCATAATAATGCAACATTTTATGACTTTCCAAGAGTTCCCCTCCTCTCCTTTTATAAAAGGCCCCCACCTCTACCACGTTATTCACACCATAAAAGCCATTTGGTTCGGCTAACCTCTGCCCAAATACTCTTTAAACGTTCATCTATTACCCCTAGAAATCTCACTTTGGGCAGAAGTCTTCCCAAGGAAGCCTTTGGCTCAAATAAAAAATAGTTACCCGATTTTAAAGTAATGTCTTCTCTTATGTTCTTCTGTTTTATTTTTCTTCTCCAACCCCTTAAAATATATTTATTAAATTATTTTGTAATAAAACCAGTATATTCAAATACTATAATGTTTTTAGTAGAAGTATTTTATTTACAATTACACACACCTTCGTCTAATGGTTAAAGAACATACTGTTTCTGTGGGTGGCGAATTACTGCCTCACGAAACGATGATTGTTCAATATTCTTTTAATACCTCTCATGGTGGCCATTATGATGACAATATTTTCGTATATGATATATATATTATGTTTATGTTTTCCTTATGCTTCTTTATTTCTCATTTATGGCATACCTTTATGATTTCCATTACGGGTAAACGCGATAATTTCATTTTAGGAAGTCCGGACTACCGCCCCCTCAAAGTGATTTGAATCGTTAATGCCATATGTGGGGCGTATAAAGGATAGAGTAAATGATATTATATATGATATTATAATGGAATTATAATATACCTTTATATCATTTTTATTCCATTCCATTAAATACTAAATAGAAATGAAATTAGCATTCATGGGTACGTACGACTTACCATCTTCATGAACGGTGCATTTCATTTCTTACCTCTAAATGTTACGTAATATTATGAATGAATGTATATACTGGATATATATGATATATATTATATCTAAATCATGAATATAATTCTGTATATAATGGATATTTTACCGCATGAACAACTTCTAATTATAAGAAGTTTATTTTTGACTCAAGTACCAAAGATCGAAAAAACGACCGTTATTAACATAAATAATTACATAATGTTCATAACATGGTAATAAGTGATATAAAATGAATAATAAACTTGAAAAATTTTCTTAAGAAATTATAAATTAAATCTATTTTATTATTTAGTAGGTTAAAGAACGGTCTAGTCAAGTCGGACACTAGGTAAGGGACTTCGTCTCAATCTTCTTTCATTGAGGCATATTTTGTTTTATACAAAACTTTATTTTATACGGCGTATTAATCCCTTAGACTTTTATGTTTATTCAAATGGAATCTTTTTGATTTAGAATTTTACTAAACGACAAAAGGGAATGTTTTTTTTTCATACGTATGTGGTGACAATGACTTCTCCACCACCGTGACCATTATTTGAGTTTTGACTTCCTCTACAAGCCATAAATTTTTTTAAATGAAAAATAAATAGAAAGTTTTACTTTTATTTTATTTTGGTATTTAAAATGGTTTTATTATATCAATGTGTTGTATTGATATCTTGTGATTGAAATGTGGAAATGTTATGTCTCCTTTATGCATATTTTTTGTGATACGATTATGTTATGGTTTATGAAATGTTTAAACATTTTCATATAAGGAATGTATTGGACTTAATAAGTAATGGGTGGAGCCTGCTATAGCTCTTTGATGCATTAGTAGGTATCATGAGACAAAATAGTGTCTTGGAACGAGGCCTTGACAAAATATTATTTGTAGTCTTGGAACGAGGCCTTGGCTGCGTGGTTATGATAGTCTGGCATTATACATTCCATCTCTTTGAAAGTGGTTATTGATATTGCATGTGATTATTCGACTAGTAGAATATCCATGTGAATAAGTAAATGGAATTATTTCATTTTATTGTTGCCATATTATGATGAAGGTAAAGTTTAAAAGGCTTATGTTTTAGTTATACATTGCCTTAAATGTTTATGTTTTTTTATGAAAGTTTCCATTGTATTTTTATCCTTACTGAGTATCTGAGATCACCCCTTTCAATGTTTTAATTTTTCCAGGATGTGATGAAGTATATTATGAATGATCTGCAGGGATAGTATGAGGGGATATGAAGACATGATGTTTTTTTATTTTTGTTTTACATTATGATGTAATGTAAGACTTATGAATGCATCTAATGTTTCCAAGGATACTAAACTAATGGGTCTTTCGAGACTTGATCTTTTGTGATCATGCCAATGTTATGTAATAATGCACTGACTCTGGGTAACTGGGGTCAGAGCATTACAATTGGTATTAGAGGCAGTTGAGTACTAACCTTGGAAGCTAGATTTAGATAAACTCTGATTAGAGCACATAGCCCAAAGATAGACTTTGAGGATTAGTATAAAATAACTTCCTAGAATTTTGGTATTATAGTGATTTTGTGAGTTTTTTGAGCAATACATCCCTTTCTGGATACGAGCAGGTAGTGGCGACTCTGGCACAAATGTACCTAAGGGTAAAACCCGAAAACACCGCTTTGAGCTAGACTTGAACGGGAACTGGTGCACGACAACGGGCCTTACTGCACTCTTGGTTACGACACTCTCGGGGGATATGCTTCTGATAATTCTCATTTTCTTTACAAACCATTATTAAGTGTTTATGAGTATATACTTCCTCAAAGAAAACATTTTTATGATTATAGTTCAATTTATGTTATGTGTTTTACAAGTATGGAATTATGCATTTTGATTAATAAAATAATCTAGTTTATGCCATTGTTTAGAAATGGCGCCAAGTGGGAGGGATGGAAACCCTATCAATGCACGCACTCCATATAGGGATTTCCCTCCAGCTCAAGATAATTATAGTGGAGTTGGACATACAACTGGTGCTGATCAACTTATCACCATACTGGGACAACTCACTTAGGTTATGAATAATAACCTTACTCGTATAGAGCACCCTAATCCGTAACGTGGAGGTTCAATGTTAGACCACTTCATGGGGAAACAACCGCCAACATTTAATGGGGGTACAAATCCATTAGTAGCTGAGCAATGGATAAAATCCTTAAAGAAAATATTCCATGCCTTGGGGAGTAGCGAAAGGGAGAAGGTTTTCATGGCAGTTTACCACCTCACTAGAGATGTCGATCAATGGTGGTCATTGATTCAAATCACAAAGGAAGATGAAGAAGTATCAATTATGGAATGGAGGGAGATTAAGGAAATTTTCCTAGAAAAATACTTTCCACATGACCATCGAGCAGATATGGAAAGGCAATTTCTGAGTCTAAGGAAGAAGGAGGATGCGAATGTCGCAAAGTATGAGGCTAACTTTACAAGGTTAGCGAGGCATGCTCCAGATTATATACGTAACCCAAGAAGTAAGATTGATCGTTTCTTTGATGGGTTCAAAACCATTTCTCCATCGAGCATTAGTCTCACAAACCTTCTCGTCATACGCAGATATTGTCTCGTGTGCTATCAAGACGGAGAAGGAATTCTCTAAGTCTTATGACTTTAAAGCAAAGAAAGAGAAGAAGGGATCTTCTGATCAATCTGGAAATGGAAATAAGGGGAATAAGGGAAAAGTTTAATATCGGTCCTACAGTAAATATGAGAACAAACACCTCGGTACTTGCTTGAAGGGAATGTGAGTCTGTTACAAGTGTGGTGAAAAAGGCCACCAAGATCATGATTGCCAGGGAAAGAGAGTTGCTATCAATGTGGAATGCTATAATTTTAGAGATGTGGGACATTATGAAAATGAATGTACTAAGAGTTAGGGGAACTTACCTCAAAAGAGGCAAAGGGATCAAGGCCAAGCTTATACTATCACTACTGCTAAGGTTGAAGCTCCGAAAGACGTGGTGGCAGGAAATTTAATGGTTTTCTCAGGTTTAGAAAATGAATTATTTGATTCGGGATCATCGAATTATTTCATATATTCCTAGTTTTCTAATAAAATTAGATATTTCCAGTTTGATTTAACAAGAGAATTGTCAGTCAAAACTCCAAAGGGAAGTATCATTGCAACAAAGTTTCATGAATCAGTACCCATTAGATCACATAAATGTTTTTTATCTGCTGATCTCATTGTCATAACTATGATTGAGTTTGATATAATCCTCAGTATGGATTGGATTTCAGACTATGATGCAAATATTTATGGTAAGAAGAAGGAGGTTACAATTTTTGATGATGATGATAAGGAACACCTTATCTTTAGAGCAGAATCGTCACCACCTGATTCTTATTTCGATCCACCCCCAGTAGCTCAACTAAATTCAATTATTGGGGAGGAAGAGAATTAAATGACTGAAGGGGAGGAAATGAATGTTCAAATAAAGGATGTACCTATTGTGAAAGAATATGTAGATGTGTTTCTGGAAGATTTACCTGGACATCCTCTAGAACAAGAAGTTGAGTTTTCCATTGATTTAATTCCTGGATCACGGCCTATATCGAAGACCCCTTATAGAATGACCACCATGGAATTAGTTGAACTAAAGAAAAAACTAGAGGAATTGAGTAATAAGGGATTTATTCTCCTTAGCGTTTCTCCATGGGGAGCCCCTGTCCTTTTTGTTAAGAAGAAAGATGGATCTATGAGGTTGTGCATTGACTATAGGGAGATCAATGCTATAACAATAAAGAAGAAGTATCCCCTACCTCGCATTGATGATTTATTTGAACAAATGCATGGAGCTCAATACTTATCAAATATTGACCTTCGATCTGGATACCATCAGTTGTGTGTGAAGAAGGAAGACATTCCGAAGACAACATTTCTAACAAGGTACGAGCATTACGTGTTTACAGTAATGCCTTTTGGATTGACTAATGAACCCTCTGTATTCATGGATCTAATGAATAGAGTTTTCAAGGAATATCTTGATGATTTTGTGGTGGTATTTATTGATGATATCTTGGTATACTCCAAAAGCTATGAAGATCATGAAAATCACTTGCGCATTATCTTAAAGACTCTTAGAAGGCATGAATTATATGGGAATTTTAGCAAGTGTGAATTATGGCTTCAAGAAATTTCTTTTCTTGGCCATATTGTCTCTAAGGATGGAATTTCCGTTGATCCTTCTAAGACTAATTCAATCCAAGAATGGCTAGCACCGACGAGTATAACTGAGGTATGCAGTTTTATTGGTTTGGCAGGTTATTATCGACATTTTTTACAGAATTTTGCCCGATTGGCTAACCCATTAATGAAGCTCACACGTAAAGGGGTTAAATTTGTCTAGAAAAAAGAGTGTGAAGAATGTTTTGAAGAACTGAAGAGAATATTAGTCAATGCTCCAATATTGACTCTACCATCGGGGAATGATGAGTTCGTTATTTATAGTGATGCATCAATGAAAGGACTTGGTTGTGTCCTTATGCAGAATGATAGGGTTGTTGCCTATGCATCACGACAGCTAAAAATTCATGAGCAGAACAATCCTACTCATGATCTCAAGTTAGCTGCTGTAATCTTTGCCTTGAAGATATGGAGACATTATCTCTATGGTGAAAAATGTGAGATATATACAGATCACAAGAGTTTGAAATATTTTTTTTTGACAAAAAGAACTCAACATGAGGCAAAGGCGATGGCTTGAACTACTCAATGATTATGATTGAACGATACACTACCACATGGGGAAGGCAAATAAGTTTTCATATGCTTTGATTAGAAAAGATCATGGAGTTTTGAACATGATGAGAGTAGAAAGGAATCCTATTTTCATGGATCTAGTAAAGATGGATATGGGAGTCACCATGGAGGGTGAAACAACAAAAATCTTTCAAATGGTTGGAAAACCATCTTTACTAGAAAGGATAAAATGTTCTCAAGATGATGATGAAGAGTTGAAAAAGAAGATTAAAGCTGTGAATGATGGGCGATTGAGTGAATTTGTGTATGAAGATGGAATTTTGAAATTTTGGAGTAGACTTTGTGTTCCTGATATACATGATTTAAAGAGTTTATTGTTGGATGATTCTCATAGTTCTAATTTCTCTATACACCTTGGGAGAACCAAAATGTATAGATATTTAAAGGGACATTTTTTGTGGGATAACATGAAGAGAAAGATTGCGGATTTTTTGTCAAGATGTATGGTTTGTCAACAAGTGAAAACTGAAAGGCAACTGCCTGGTGGAGTATAGAAACCTCTTCCCATACATGAGTGGAAATGGGATAATATTACAATTGACTTTAACATGGGACTACCAAAGACTCCTAGAAGGAATGACGCAATATGGGTCATTGTTGATCATCTCACGAAGTTAGCACATTTTCATGCTATAAGATAAGATCTACCACTTGAATGTCTAGCAAGACTATATATTAATGAAGTTGTGAGACTTCATGGAGTACCCCTATCGATTGTCTCGGATCGTGATCCCCATTTTACATCAAGATTTTGGAAAAGTATTTAGAAGGCCTTGGATACTGAACTTCGTTTGAGCACTGCTTACCACCCTCAAACAGATGGGCAATTAGAACGAACTATTCAAACCTTAGAAGACATGTTGAGATCATGATCACTTGACTTTCAGGGTATGTGGGATCAATATTTACCTATGGTCGAATTTTCCTATAACAATAGCTTCTATTAAAGTATTAGGATGACACCATATGAAGCATTATACAGAATGAGATGTCACACACCAACCTGTTGGGATGACGTTGGTGAAAGAAAAATTGTAGGCCCAGAACTGGTAGAGGAAACGATGAAAAGGTGAAGGTAATCCAAAACCACATCAAAGTAGCTCAAAGTATGCAGAAGAGCTATGCTGAAAACCGAAGGAAGGATTTGGAATTTTAGGTAGGAGATCATGTTTTCTTGAAGGTATATCCATGGAAGGGAGTTATACGTTTCGGTAAGAAGGGTAAATTGAGTCCTAGGTACATCAGACCCTTCTAAATTCTAGAACAAATTGGGGCTGTAGCTTACCGTTTGGCAATTCCGCCAAGACTCTCCAAAGTTCATGATGTATTCCACGTATCACTGTTGAGAAAATACATGCCTGACCCAACTCATATACTCACCTATGAGGAATTAGAACTGGAACCCGATCTATCTTATTGCGAAGAGCCTGTCAGGATTCCTGATACAAGAGAACAAGTGCTGAGAAATCGGACAACTCGTCTGGTAAAAGTTCTATGGAGAAACCATAAGATGGAGGAGGCAATGTGGGAACCCGAGGAACTTATGATGAAGAACCACCCGAGTATTTTTATATAGTGATATTATATGAAATTTCGAAGATGAAATTATTTGAAGTAGGGGAGAATGTAACACCCCAAGATTCCACTGTATGCTTCTCTTTCAATAATACATTTTTGTGTGTTGTACGCAAATTCGAGTTCTAACACACACCACAACCAATCAAAGTAGCCGTTTTGAATAGTAATACATACTTTTTTAAATTTTATAAATTTTATCTTTCAAAATGGACTCCATTTTTGAATTCATAGTATCAATTATAGCTTAGGGTGAATTTTTGGTATTTTTCTGAAAAACTTCAATTTTTGATGAATAGTGAAACCACTAAGAGGTAGTTTAAAGACTAATTTTTTGTCTAAATGAAAAATTACCATTTCTGTGATTTGATTTTCAAAAATCTGACATACATGGTTTTCATTAGGATGAAAAATGTGGTTCAATGAGATTAAAATAATTTTTTGGTGAATAGTAACTTTTATGGTTTATTAATCGTGATTAAAGGTAATTAGTGAAATTTAAGGTAAAAAAGATATTATAAAAATATGAAAATATCTTGAAACTTGTCCTACCCTTATTGGATGAGTCATGGAAGACCAAAAAAATCCATGGGTCAACTTGGGGACCCCATGGAGCCACATGGGTAAGAAAATGACATTAATAACTTTTTATTTAAATTAAAAATAAAATTGTCACAAACATGTGTTGTTTTACTAAAAAAATTATTACATGGGGTGATATAAGTTAAATTTTCGACTATAAATATTCATTGGAAAGGTAAAAAGATTTAATACATCATGGTAATTTTTTTATAATTTTTAGACATTAAATAAATAAATTTATTTATCACACTATGATGATGCAGCAATTACCTCATTAATTAACGATTTAAATAAAATGAAAAGATAATGTAAAATCTAAGACTTACACTTGTCAAAAACCTATTGGATGAAAATATTTAGAACCCTTATCACCTTATATTAGAAATATATAATTGTGGGACCTTTGAAATCCTAAAAGCATCTCATAATAATGCAACATTTCATGACTTTCCAAGAGTGCCCCTCCTCTCCTCTTATAAAAGGCCCCCACCTCTACCACCTTATTTACACTATGGAAGCCATTTGGATCGGCCAAAATCTTCCCAAATACTCTCTAAACTTCCCTATATTACTCTTAGAAGCCTCACTTTGGGCATAATTCTCCCCAAGGAAGCCTTTGGCTCAAATCAAAAAGAGTTACCCGATTTTATGATAATGTCTTCTCTTATGTTCTTTTGTTTTATTTTGCTTCTCCAACCCCTTAAAATATTTTTATTCATTTATTTTGTAACAAAAACAGTATCTTAAATATACTAGGATGTTTTTAGGTTAATTATTTTATTTACAATTACACACACCTTCGTCTAATGGTTAAAGAACATACTGTTTCTATGGGTGGCGAATTACTGCCTCACGAAACGATGATTGTTCAATATTCTTTTAACACCTCTCATGGTGGACATTATGATGACACTATTTTCATATATGATATATATATATTATGTTTATTTTTTCCTTATGCTTCTTTATTTCTCATTTATGGAATACCTTTATGATTTCCATTATGGGTAAACGTGAAAATTTCATTTTAGGAAGTCCGGACTACCGCCCCTCAAAGTGATTTGAATCGTTAATGCCATATGTGAGACATATAAAGTATGGAGTAAATGATATTATATATGATATTATAATTTAATTATAATATACCTTTATATCATTATGATTCCATTCCATTAAATACTAAATAGAAATGAAAGTAGCGTTCATGCGTACGTACGGCTTACCGTCTCCATGAACGGTGCATTTCATTTCTTACCTCTAAATGTTACGTAATATTATGAATGAATGTATATACTGGATATATATGATATATACGATATCTATATCATGAATATAATTCTGGATATAATGGATATTTTACCACATGAACAACTTGTAATTATAAGAAGTTTATTTTTATCTCAAGTACCAAAGATCGACAAAACGACCGTTATTAACATAAATAATTACATAATGTTCATAACATGGTAATAAGTGATATAAAATGAATAATAAACTTTAAAAAGGTTCTTAAGAAATTATAAATTAACTCTAGTTTATTATTCAGGAGGTTAAAGAACGGTCGAGTCAAGTCAGACACGAGGTAAGGGACTTCGTCTCAATCTTCTTTCATTGAAGCATATTTTGTTTTATACACAATTTTCTTTTATATAGTGTATAAACACCTTTGACTTTTATGTTTATTAAAAAGGAATCTATTTTATATGAATCATTTTACTAAACGACAGAAGGGAATGTTTTTTTGTCGTACGTATGCGGCGACAACGACTTCTCCACCGCCGTGACCATTATTTGAGTTTCGGCTTCCTCTACAAGCCATAACTTTTTTTAAATGAAAAATAAATACCAAGTTTTACTTTTATTTTATTTTGGTATTGAAAATGGTTTTATTATATCAATGTGTTGTATTGATATCTTGTGATTGAAATGTGGAAATGTTATGTTTCCTTTATGCATATTTTATGTGATAAGATTATGTTATGGTTTATGATATGTTTAAACCTTTTCATATAAGGAATGCATTGGACTTAATAAGTGACGGGTGAAGCCCGATATAGCTCCTAGATGCATCGGTAAGTCTCATTAGACAAACTAGTATATTGGCACGAGGCCTTGAAAAAATCTTATTTGTAGTCTTGGCACGAGGCCTTGGCTACGTGGTTATGATAGTTTGGCATTATGCATTCCATCACTATGAAAGTGGTTATTGATATTGCATGTGATTATTTGACTAGTAGAATATCCATGTGAATATGTAAATTGAATTATTTCATTTTATTGTTGCCATATTATGCTGAAGTTCAAGTTTAAAAGGCTTTTGTTTTAGTTATACATTTCCTTAAATGTTTATGTTTATATATGAAAGTTTCCACTATATTGTTATCCTTACTGAGCATCTGAGCTCACCCCTTTCAATGTTTTAATTTTTCCAAGATGTGATGAAGTATATTATGAATGTATTGTAGGGATAGTATGAGGGGATATAAAGAAAATATGTTTTTTAGTCTTGTTTTACTTTATGATGTAATGTAAGAATTATGAATGTATCTAGTGTTTCCAAGGCTACTAAACTAATCGATCTTTCGAGACTTGATCTTTTGTGATCATGCCAATGTTACACGATAATGCACCGACTCTGGGTAATTGGGGTTAGGGCGTTACATAATTAGATTTTATAAATTCAATGGATCGTGTTATATTTATCTGCTATTCCAACAAATGGGAAATGAAAACATCACTCATGTATACATGTAGACTACCACATCCATATAGTGATATGAATCATTTCCATCAGCATATTTCATGTTTTTTTAAACACATGTATTTAATATTTATTTAAAATATTAAGGATATAATTATGATCCTAGAATTTTAATATAATATAGACCTTATTACTTTCCCATCCATTTTGAAATGATAACGTCCCTCATGCTTATTTCTGGATAACTACCTCCATGACACGATGTGATTTGTTTTACATTTCATCTTAACATAGCTATTAACCCTAATAGATATAATAAATATATATAATATTAATCATACAATAATTATTATTTAAAGGTGAATTATTATTTATCTTTACTTAATTCCATCCATTGTAATTTTGAATCATCACTCATGTTTATGTACGAATTACTATCTATACAATGTGATGTAATTCATTTTTCATCACCACATTATATGAATACTTACAAAAATGTATATAATGGTTTCCTATAGTAATTATTACTTGATTAATTTTTTTTTATATTTTGGATCCATGATCAATGTACAAGGAGTGGAACTACTGAATCAAAACATGCTTGAAAAATGAAACAATTATCACTGAGAACCATGATTTTAATACATAATTGATAATAAACGTGTGATAATATAGTATACGTAAATAATATATGATATAAAATTTATTAATATTGTTATATAATATTTTTATAACAAAACTATATTTATTATATTGGAGTTTTGAATTCATAAAAACCATGATGATACTTGAGGTTATATATTTTTGATAAAATATCATTTCATTTCGTGATTGATTATACAAAATTTATATTAAGGGAAATTAAATAGATCATTTAATTTAAACACATATATTTTCTTATATGATCTTTATCTATGAAATTTTCATGTAATAGTACAATTTTCCTCTATTTGATACTTAAAATGATCAAGAAATTTTTTTTAAATAAAATACAACCTTATCTCCCCTTTTCCAATGAAATTTTCCTTCCAAATCCATTATTTTAAAAATATTTATATAATTTTTCAGCTATACATGAAATATTTTAAATATTTAATTTTCATGGTTAAATTTTTTTTTTTTAATGGGTCATTTTTTCTTTTTTACAAAATTATGAAAAGAATGATCGACTTTAATATATAAATCATAAAAGGATATCCCATTGTCTTAACCATTAATTAAATTTAGTATTCCTTTATATTATTCTATTTTTATTTTCAAGTAATTTTTTTCCTAATATTCTTGAATTTTTTAGGTATTAAACCGATTTATTTCAAAAAAATAATGGAAGTTTCCTGAAGAAATATTCCGTTGATATTTTAAAGGTACTTATACCTATTAAAAAAAATATATGTATTACTCATGGTTAAATAATTATATTATCTAATGATACAATAATTATTCATTCTCTATATGTTTTATGAATATATTTATTAGATATGGATGAAAACTATTTTCTTTTCCTCAGGTTAAGATATAATAAAATTATAAATGTTTTGTGGATCTTGTGGTATATATATGAATGGGTTATGTGATGGGTGTGTCCATTATATCTATTCAATGGATTGGGTAAAGATGGATATCTCTTGATACAAATATGTTATGTTTGAACATGATTTTATGTTCACAACATTATTCATGGATCTTGTTTCATCTCTTTAAGTTTATGTGTGGATATATTTTACATCCATATGTATAAAAAAGGTATATATTTCATATCCTTACAACATTGAGTGAACATATAACTATTTTTACATGTTCAAATTCTTATATATTTATTAATGTACCATATTATTCTGTTCATTATATTCTCTCATAGCTCATGATTGATTACTGATGATTCCACTCTCTTTTGAATTTAGTGTTTTGTAATGACAATTCCCAATGCCATTACTCATTATTAATGACATTTAATTTATTCAGTATTAATTACTTATGATATAATCATGTTCTCATAACCTTATTCTCATTTATGATCATCGATTAATGTATAATACATTCTATATTACTGGGAATCTATGCTCATCCTTTCTTATGTTCTATTTTCCCTAGGTTATGAAGAATGGTTTTAAGTAGTTAATGTCTAAAAAAAGTATTACGATATCATAAATTTCTTGGAGATTTTAAATATACACTATGAAATAATATTTTTATTTATTTAGTCCCCAAATAACCTAAACCATTATGATTATATGGATTTTAATTTTTCGTTATGTTTTGAATATTAATGTAAAATTATTAAATATCTATATATGTTATGATCAAGTCATCTCAGATAATATCAAATTGAAAATTGTGGAATATATTTCAAGAGACTTAGTTTCAAAAAATAATGTTTATGACAAAAAATTCTAAAGGATTGATTCATCCTGTACCTATTCCTATGTGAATATAGGTTTATATTACTATGAATTTTTTCAGTATATTATTAATGTCTCATATAAAGAATGGTTACATATGGGTTATTTCTGACTTTCTAACCAAGTCTGCACACTTACTATCTATAAGGGAAGATATACCTCTTGATCTCCCTATGTGTCACTATATTAATGAAGTTGTGAGAATTTTGGTAAACCTATTTTTATTGAATCTGGTATTGATCTTTAGTTCACATTTAAAGTATAGAAGAGTCTTCAGAAGGATCTTGTCATCGAACTACATTTCAGCACCACCTATCATCATTAATATGAAGGGAAGTCTGAATGGAATATTTATACATTAGAATATATGTTGAGGTCATTATTTATTATATTTTATGGTATATGGGATCATAATTTACCTTTGGTATAATTCACATATAATTATAGCTTCAATTCAAGCATTCAAATGGTAACATATAATGCATTGTATAGAAATATGTGTCATACTCCATCTTGTCTGGATGAAATTAGTGAGAGGAGTCTTATAAACATAGATATCATGGTAGAGTAAATGTAGAGAGTGAATAAATTATCAAATTATACTAAGGAAGCTCTATGTATAAAAAATATTTGTGTCGATAACTGAAGGAAGTATTTATAATTTCAAGTGGGAGATCATAATTTCTTGAAGTTATCTCTATAGTAGTGTGTTATAATGTTTTTAAAGAATAGTAAACTAAGTCTTAGTTACATTAATAATTTTTATGTTCTAGAAATAATTTTATCTATGGATTACCATTTTACAATTTTACCTAGACTCTCTAAAGAACATGATGTGTTCTATATCCCTTTATTGAGGAAGCACACAATAGAGATAACACATTTTCTCACCTATGAGGAATTATAATTGGATCATGATTCATCAAAATTTTAAGAGGCTAAAGAGATTATTGTAACAATAGAATATTTATTTTAGAATTTTATAAATAAATTATTGAAGGTACGTTTGAAAAATCATAAAATAGAAGAGGAAAGGTGGTAACCTGAGTTAGTTTTGATGAAGAACAACCCAAATTTTTTCAGGAAGTTATATCCAAGAAAATTTAAATTTGGAAACATTTTGAGGGAATAATATGACACCTGGTCATTAATTATAGTATGTTAACTTTTCATTCTAATGAAATTATAGTAAATGAATTTTTTTATATTTCAATATTTTTTTTCTAAATTAATATAATGAATATAGATTTTAAACATACTATGTAAAAACAAGCCTTGATTTATTTTTCAAAATTTTCCATTATAAAAGGACTATTATGAATAATTGAAATATTTATATTAAAATATTTTAGTTGTATTTATATTAATGTGTTAGAAAATAACAATTAATTATACATTGATTATCAGTTGGGTTAAAATAAAGATAAAATTAGTTTATAGAAAACAAATTTATTTAAAATAAACTAATTTTAACCATACATTGGATTTTTAAATTTATATAATATCCATTGATGATTTATTTAAATTAAATTTATAAATTATATATTCAATGAAATAAATTGGAATTGATATAGTGGCGGTTACTAGGCAAAGAGTTATAAAAACATTAATCTTATTCTTGAAAACTTCATTTACTAAAATGACCTAAACAATTTTCCAAATTCTATTCAATAATCATATTTTGGATGTATATCTATAATAATGTAACTTTTGACTATTTTTAACCTCTTTATATGAGTAATAGATATAATATATATTATAATTTCAAGTAGTTACAATATTTTCACCCACTACACAAATAAAAGCAAAGCCACTCTCCACTCTTATACACAAACATTTAGCCAGTTATATCATCAAATACATTAAAACAATACCTTAATAGATACATTACCCACATTCTATATCATTTTTCTTCCCCTAATACTATCCTCAAAATGGGTTAAGGTGTAATCTAAAGGTGGTCTCTCAAATATAAGTTAATCATCTTAACCGACTCTTTTAAAATTTATTTCATGTAATAACTGCAGAAAATCAATTGAACACATTCCAATATAATTAATTAACTATAATAAATATAATAAAATGTTATAATGATTATGGGAAAACTTTTATCTACTTAATTTTTATCAAATGGGATGTGAAAAAATCTAATGTGCTTGTGTTCAGAAAACTGCCTCCATGAAGTGATGTGTTTTGTTTTTCACCACCCCCATTAATGGTGGGTTAATATTATAGATATAATGTGTATTTTGGATATAATTATAATTTTATAAAGTTAATATATAATATATCTTCTTACTATTACATATAATGGAACATAAAAGCATCACTAGTGCGTATGTATGGGTTACCAACCCCACACAACGATGTGGTTCATTTTCCAACACCACCTATCAATGATGGACATAATTATATATGTAATGATTATATATGATGATTATGATATAAATAAGATTCTATAATGACAAAATATTATATTACATTCTTCTCTTATTTTCATTAGAAAATGAAAAATGGTCATGCATATGTACCAACTTTCATCTCCATGAATGATGTATTTTATTTATCTATTATATCATTTCATTGAATTTTTGAAAATTATATATAGTGATAAGTATGATTTTTTATATCATGATTAGGATTTATAAAATAATGAAACCAAGAACAAGATTTATGAAATTGTGCTTTCAAATATAATCATACATGAAATTGGAATGACTAACAACCAGGAGAATTATGTTAATTAAGCATTGTAAATTAACGAGTGATGAGTTTTTATAAGTTAATAATATATTGTAATTTAAGTATTAATATAGTTATTGAATGAGTTTTTAACAATTATAAAATTATTATATGGGAAGATTAAATATGTTTTACAAAAAATATACACAAGATAATGGATTTCTATTACAATCTCATTTTATTTAAGGATTGTTACATTCAGATATCAATTGGGGATTCTATATTAACTGAATATCTTATAACCAATAACTTTTTATTCTCACACGGTTACATTTCGTGTTTACATGTTTATTTAAAATTTATTATATTATTAGATCAAGAGTCAAAAAGTATGTAAAATTTATGGGATACTGGCATTATCTTTTATTTTTAGATGGGAATCCTTTTATTGTATATACATGTTCATCAAATTATTTCGAGAATATTATTCCTTACACTACAATGATTTTTTGAAGTAATTTTAAAAAACCTTTTACTTTATTCATAGTGTTTTAATATGTAATCTTCTAATTATTTTTCAAAAATGACATTTAAGAACATCTTTACAAATGTTTGAAATAAATTTTTAATGTATATGATGAAAACAAATTTTCCCACCTCCATAACTATTATTCTCCATTTATATTCCTCTACAAGTTTTTATGATTTTTTCAAATTAAATCCTTTAATATCAACTTTTAATTTAAACTAAAAGTTTGTTATTTTCATAAAGAAATGAAAAGAATTATTAATGTGATTTATAACTTCATTCTTACTGAAAGTTAAAAGGAAGTTATTTTTAATGTTTTAATTATATTTTCATTTATATTTCATATAATCTTTGTTTTCCTAGAAAACATTCATTTAAAATGAGTTTTTATACTTCTTTCTTCCTTTAATGATTCATGGTTTTTTGGTTACTAACATTCACATGATAATATTAACAATCACTATCCACCATTTCATTGGACATTATTTTCTTCTCTATTTCCATATTTTAGGTATCATGGATTTATATGGTATATTTTATAATATATTGAAATTTTTATAATCGTATACCATTTCAAAATGAGGTATAAATTAAAGAAATATTATTAATAATGTTAATTAAATGTCTATTAATTATCCCATAATATTCCTTAAATATAGATAGTTTTTGATTTATAAGTCATTTTGAGAAAGGATGGTTTTGATAATTCAATATATGAGGAATTTATAGATTATGAAACTGATGGGTGAGACATGGTTAAAGATAAACCCATGATTCCTTAACATGTCTCATGGGATAAAAAATATAAATTGCATAATATATGTGTATTAGGTTTACAATTACTCATTTATTATGAGTATCTTGGTCAAGGCCCAAATGGTATGATTCCTGATATCATGGTCGAGGCCTTGATGATAAGATCATAAATTTCCATGAATATATATTCCCATTATTGAGAATATAGTTTCAATTTTACATGTGATTTTTTTTGAAATTATCCATGGATATACATTGAAATTAGGTTATTGATTGCATGAAATGTGTTTTGATTATCCACTACTATAGACTGATTATGCCTTATTTAGTCATGACAGATTCTATTTTACAAAACACTTACTAATAATATAATACAAACCAATTATTTTTTCACTAGGGTATAGTGAATGATTCATTGAATTATTTTAAGGCAGCATGAATATTTATTATACTCTGTTTTCTATATTTCCAATGTACTATAGAAATCAAGTAAGTATCTAGTTTTCCTACCCTTCTAAACTGGTAGATCCTTTATGGTGTAATATGTTATATCTTGTACCGATATAATAATGTAAAAAAATATCTTGGTTTCTAAATTCAGGTTGTTTCATAATGGGTGAGATTATATGCTCGGTAAGAGAAATTGTACAATAGAAGCTATAATAGTATATATAAATAAATAATAATAAGGTAGAGATAAACAATAATAATAAATTCTATATAAATAATATCTAGGAAAATATATCCAATGATTACATTAAAATATAAATAATTAAATGGATAAAAACAACTAATTTAATAATTATGGAATGAATAATTTGAGACATCATAATATTTACATAAAGGTCTAGTTAACGGAAATTATTTATAAATAGGTAAGGAATACCCCAAATATACAGTCTAGATTATCACATTAAACCAACAGATGCATCACGGGGCCATCTATCATCGGTACCCATCCATCATATTACATTTACAATAATTTTATCATATAATTTTTTAATAACAATTAAATTCATAATCAATATAAAAATTCATATTAGAATGACATGAACATAATCCAATAAACACAAACATTCATATGAACTATCAATATTTTACCCAATCAATAAAAAGAACAACATGATCATAAGACATACCAAGAAATAAGGTTTATGGAATCCTTAGAATATGTCACTAGTGAAGCATAATAATATTTAATGAATACATAAATATATAAAAATATCATTTATAAATACATTATAAAGAATCATTGAAAACAAGAATAAATATCTTTTATTTTTGAAAACATTTTATATCAAAAAATTCTCAGAATAATGAGAGAAATAATTTCATTATGAAACTTTGATAACATTCTGTGGAAGATGAAAAGTGAATAATGGATATGGAAGTGGGAAAATTTATTCATATCTTATATTTTAAAAATAACATTCCTTTTACAATATTGGAAAGGAATTAAAAAAAGAAACCATTTTGAAAACATTAAAAAGTTTCTAAATAAAAAACTTTAAAAAAGTCACAAATAGTTGAAAATGGATTTACCAATATTTATATTTTAAAAATAAGTTTTTTAGACATTTTCATTATTCTCTGCATAGAAGAAAAATATTTCTTAACCTGAAAAATAATAAATCCCTTTAGTTTTGTTTAAAAAATATTATTTCTATCATTGATGACTGACTAACTGAAAATCATTTTTTTTTATTATCAAAAGTCGGTTTATGGGATCCGGTACCCAAACATACAAACACAACATAAATGAGAAAACCAAAAACCAATGCAATACAGTCAATAGAGACTTACACATCATAAAAACCATAGTCATCTCCGCATCCCAAGCCAGATTCATCTTCACCGGTAGCCGTAGCCGATTCCCATTCTGGAAACCTCCAGAAGCTTGCACTTTGTACCCGACACCTAAGCTGTTCTAGAGCTGATTGATCTGGTGAAGTCTCCTTGATTAAGAAAAACTTTCTAATAGCCACTTTCACCTCACTATTCCTCTTAGAGGCAGACCTAGTCTGCATCGGCTGTGGGAGGCAAGAATAATCTCTCCTTGGCCGCTTTCTTGGAGTATCCGAAACACGCCCTTCAACTGAAACAAGAGGCTGATTCCCACCTTGAACAATCTCACTGAATGAATGACCAACCGAGAAACCTACATTTTCTTTACCGCCCCCAGAGATCCCCTTTCCTTTACCAAATTGATCCCCCAAATCCAAACCAGGTCTCCCAGCGGTTTTCTCCCTCTGTTGGTCTAGAGTATTGTTCTCCATCAAAGGAAGGTGCTCACCCACTATAAACACATTAACCACAGACACTGAATATCCAGACTCCTATATTTTTCAACCAAATTGGAGCACTTGTCCACTGAGTGGTTGTCCTCCACTATCAAACCACCAACATCTGGCCCCCTGTCTCAATCCTGTGTAACCTCCACTGACTTCCACTTTGGAGCCACCTCCCCTGCAGTATCTCTGCAACCTTCAACCGGATGACTCTCTAGATGTCCCAAGTCACCAGCGAGAACAATTTCTAGGTATTCAACCTGCTGCCTCTCAAGTTCCACCTCACTAGAGATCCCTGCAGAAAGACCAGCCTCCTCCAGACCCTTAGCCATCAAACCATCAGAAAATCCATCAAATCTATTATAAAATTTTATATGGATGAGAATAAATAATGTTATAAAGTATTTTTTTTTTCAATTTTGGTTCACATTTTTATCCTTATCATTTTGTTTTGACCCACTATTAATAGACTTCACACTTACTGTGATATTGGGGTTTTTTACTCCTTGAGGATAAAGATAGTTACCATAAATGGGGAAATAACTCATAAATGGGAAATGGTTGATATTTTAAAAAAATTTAATATTACCAATAAAAATATAATATTTTTATGAATTTTGTATCATTTAATAAAATATTACTTATTACAAAATATCATTTATGTCAAGTTTAGAACTATACATTACATTTAATTTAATAACCTCATGAAAATAAATAAAATTTGAACCAAATATTTTAATACATCACTAAAATGTTATATTCCTATAAAAAATCATGTTTCACCTTTCTTATTTCTAATTAAACAATATTTTAAATTTTTAATATCATTTATATTATTTCTCCATTTATTGAATAGTTAAAAAATTTATATTGTGTATACATTTAAGGTAATTATTTTCACTAAAATTAAATTACTGTGATGCAGATAAATAATTTATATTTAAAAATAATATTTTTAATCAAACATATCCTTTAGTCATCCCCATGTTAAAAAAATTAGAGTTATTAAAAATAAGAGTGTGACATTTCTTATATTACTTTTCATAAAATATTATAAGGGTCGTAATCACATCCAAATATGAAAAAGGCCACATAACCAAATATTGGATGATTATGGACATTATGGACTCATAAAATAAAACTAAGAAATATTTTTTGGTTATTTTATATTTATTATGATATTATGTTTGACCCTTAATTACACGATTTACCTTTTAATGTGGTAATAAAAATTACTAAGTTTACTATTCATATTGAACAAAATAAATGGAAAATATTTTCTAAATTGAGAACTAATAATTTCAAATATTTGTTCAAATTTAATGATTCAAAAAATAGTATGTTATAATTAGATGAAAAAATGTAAGGAAAATGGTTTTTCAGAAAAATTACCTTTTAAAGTAAAAACGTTATATAATAAATTAAATTAATAATTAAATTTAAAAAAACAAAAATTTAATTATTTTATATAATAATTAACTATTGATATTTTAAAACTTGTATAATATATTTGGTTAATTTTTAATAACTTTTAATTAAAATAACATTTTCATTAAAAATAAATATTTTTCACTATTCATTAAAAAATTTATATTTTCATAAAATTATCAAAACTTAATCCTAAGATAATTTTAGAATTATTAATTTAAAAATGAATTTAATATTTTTAAATTAAAATTTTATAACTTTGGAATAATTATTTTAAATTAAACCATATATTTTTATAAAACCCAATTTGGTTAGAAATAATGTTTTCTACTTTTTGACCAAATTATTGTATAACACTATTATAATGAATATGAATCTATAAATTATAACTATTGAATTAATGAACATGTTTTATATCAACATTAACTAGGATTTTACATACTTTTCACCCTTTTTAAATTTCATCCTTCATATTTAATTCACTTATGAAACATGTGGTGATACCTTTCCCTCATATCATTTTTAGATTCCCATGTTACTTCTTGAAGTATATGGGTTTTCCCAAAAACTATAACCTAGTGAATTACCATGTTCTACAACACACTTTATCTATAATTAATAATCTAAATAGTCTATTCCTCATAAAATTTTTTATCTTCCAACTATACCAATACAGGGCTCAAAACCCGACATGAATCTGGAACATTATTTCTCATAATAGAAACATGAAAAACATCATGAACCTTCGATAAACTCAAAAGAAAATCCACATGGTAGGAAACCGATCCATAGTTCACCTAGATTTCATATGGTCTAATGAATCTTGGACATAACATTCCCATTTTAACAAAATTCATAAAACCTTTCCATTGAGATGCTTTAAAAAAACATGATCACATACTTCAAAATTATAATCCTTCCTCTAGTTATCTGCATTAAATTTATTCATACTATATTCCTTCCTTATAAGTTACTGAATCATCTTCACTTTGTTAACCATTTCATCTACCAATTCTGGACCCATAAAATTCTTTTCTCCCACTTAATCCTAAAATGATGAAGTATGACATTGCTTTTTATATAAATATTCAAATGGTTCCATCTTTATACTGTAATGAAAATTGTTATTATAAGAAAACAAAAATAATTAAATATTTTGGTCCCAAAATCCCTAGAAGTCTATTAAACATGTGTGAATCATGTATACCATGGTATTAATTATTTTCGCATACTGTCTATCATATTGAGGATAAAAATATATACTGAAATTTAATTCTTTACCCAAAAACTTCTCAAGTCATTTCAAAAAATTTGACGTTAACCTAGGATTACGGTCATATATAATGGATAGAGTGACTCTATATAACCTAAATATATCCTTTGGAAAAAATTGATATTGTTTATCTAAAGACATATTAACTTGAATGGGAAGTAAATGCATAAGTTTATTTAATCAATCAATAACAACATGAATTTTATTATTAATTCAAGAATTATTTCATAATCCCATTACAAAATTCATGGATATATTTTCCAATATCCACTAGGGAATTGGATAATATTGAAGCATCCCCTTATTTAATTTTCATTATGCTTTACCCTAATGACAAGTCAATCATTTCATGTTAAAGGAAACAATATATCTTTTCCTTCCACCCTAGAATTAATACTCTCGAAGGTCCCTATAGAACATAGTTCTTATAGGATGAATGGAAAATGGGGATTAATGAGTTAAATTATTTAATTAATTATAAAATTGGGAATCATGAGGAACAAATAATCTATTTAAAAATACTACAAATTCTTATTTATCAAAATTAAATTTCGAGAACTTACCCTTTTTTAACCAATTCTACCTTTTCCTTTATTCGATGATCTTGATTTTGAGATTGATTAAATATTTATGATGAAGATGATTATAAAAACACCTAAAGAAATAAAGGAAGTTCCTGCATCCACAACATCAAGGCACAAATTCATTAAATCGTTAACTAAAGTGTTCTATTCCAAACATAACACCATTAATTTAGAAATACTTTTCTATCTCAATCAATCAACTACATTATTTTCTTTTATTGGATGGTATTGAATTGTGAACTAATAATCTTTAATAAGTTCCACCCATATCCTCTATCCCATATTCATCTATTTTGGAGGAATATGTACTTCAGAGCTTTATGACAAGTATATATTTCATACTTTACACCATATAAATTATGAAAAAAAAATTTTAAATAAAAAACCACTTCAAATATTTATGGATCATATGTAGGATAATGTAAATCTTGATGTTTTAATTGACATAAAGAATAAGAAATTACCTGATCATTTTATATCCAGACAAAACCATGACCATTCAAACATGAATCACTATAGACGAAAAATTCCCTATTTCTATAGGTAAGGTACAAAGATGGATAATTCACCAATATTATTTTCAATTCTTGAAAACAATAATAACATTCTTTCATCTAGATGAATTTAACTCATATTCAAGTTAACCTAATCTACGGGCTAAACAACTGAGAAATATTATAAATAAACCAATGGTAATATCATACTAACCCAAGAAAACTATGAATCATAGTAACATTAAGAGTTATTTTCCAATAATGAAAAAATTATTTATAGGGATCAATAGTTATGCAATCTTTATTTACAATGTGTAAAAGGAATGAAAATTTTTATAACCAAAACTCACATTTACTAAAAATTTTCTAAAAATTATTTTATTTTATGGTTTGAAAAATAATCCTTAAGTGTATTTTATATTCCACATGACTTTTATAATATACCAAAATATCATAAATAAATAATAGAAACAAATTATCTAAGAACTCATTGAAAACTATATTTTTTACATACATCAATAAATTGTGAATTAGACCACTAAGAGGGAATAACTACAAACTCGTAATTAATATATCTAGCTTGATATGAAGTTTAGAGATATCTTCCTTATTAACCTTCAAATGATGGTACCCCAACCATATATCAATGTTCAAAAAATATTGTGCTCCCTAGAGCTGATCAAATCAATCTTTAATATGAGGAAAAGTGTACGTATTATTAATAGTGATGTTATTCAAAGCACTATAATAAATGGGAAGCCTTATAGAACCCCATTTAATTTTTACTAATAAAATAGAATAACCCCTTGGTGAAGTTCTGGGAAGAATGAAACTTTTTTTAAGAAACAACCAATTTTTTTTCAATTATAGAAGTTCTACTTGAGCAATTTGATATGGGTGTTTTAAAATAGGATTAACATCAGACATGAAGTCAAAAATAACATCAACCTCCAAATTATTAGATACATTATAAAATAATTAGGTAAAATATCTATATATTAATTCACTATAGGAACATCATTACATTATGTAGTTTATATCTCTGAAAAAACATGAGCTCGGTAACACTAAGAAACATATATAATCAATCTTTCAGCTTCATGGTAAGCTATAAAAAGTATAAAACCATTAAGTATAAATTTAAATCTTTTAAATATTTATTATCATGAAATAATGAATTCCAATCCATACAAAAAATGATATAAAACACTATTATGGTCATTTCAACATGATTTTTATGAAATAAAATCCCACCAATAATAATAATATGATTTCTATAAATCTTGGTTGCATTAATATTTCCCATATGAGTTTTCACAAAAATTTATATCGTCTTTTAATGATTTTATATTACCATTTTAATTTAAAATTTGTTATAAAATAAGGAATTTGAAGTTTCGAAGTCAAACAGGGTATTGGAATACTCTGAATACAATAGTAACATGTGTTTGACCACTCCATTAGATGTCACAACTTCAACTGTTGTAGTAGTAAAATAATTTTACACACCTTTATAATATTGATCTTGAATATTTCTATCTGGTGTAACTAAATTTATACACATGTTGTCATAATGTTCTAACTCATTACAACTAAAAAATCTCACTATTTGATGGCTATTAGTTACCCAATTATTTGATTTTTCATGACTATTTTTTTTAAATTTCACGAGCCCTATGACCAAACATCCCACACCTATAGAACTTTCTAAATCCAATAAAAATTCCTTGAAATTTATTTGTATACACTTGAAATATTTTTGGGGCTTAACTCCAGGCTTCTTATCTTGATTCTTCTTTATTTCCTATCACATAAACCTTTCTTACTTTTGTTAGCTCAAGGAACATATGTGTTGAAAAAATCCATCTCCACTTTCTTATCACATCAAAAAAAAATTGTCATAAATTTTAAATTGTTATACAGATAAATATATTTGTAAACTTGGTTTTAAGACATAGTAAAATCTATTAATTTTATTATAAGTTACATGAATAAAATATGGTATATACCTAGTGAGTCTTGTAAACTTTTATGCATACAAAGCTACCAAATATTCATCCTTTTACCTCAATTAAAAAAATTAATCACATATTCTTAGTAGAATAATTATTGGGAAATATTTCTCACTAAATTGGTTCTTAAATGTGTCCCAATTCATAGAATCAATCTCGTATCTTTCTCTAGTATTCTTAACCAAAGACCACCATCGATCAGTTTCTCCTTCAAAATGATATACGGAAAGGGTTACCTTTTTACATTTCGAACATCACATGGCTTCATATATCATTTCCATGGCATTAATTTATCCCTCAGTGACCAATATGTTGAAAGAAACACTAAAATTAGGAGGATTTTGTTCCATGAAATGTTCCACTGTCTCCATGTTACTCTATTGTAGATCTGGATCCTCTATAGCATATACACCACCACAATTTATTTCTTACGTCCACTTAGAAATAAAAAACAATCAACCACTTTTTTACAATTGTAATAATTAATGGTTGCTAACTTATAAGGATATTTTTATCTTGGTGAATTTCTAATATAGCTTCCATATTTTCCCTATGGAAAACCATTACAAAAACATAGTTTAGAGAAATTAACATGGTAATATTTGAATTATATATCATTTAAATTATCTAATAGGTAAATTATTTAAATGGTATTATATTAAAATTATCCTAAAATTTAAATTTCATAAAACCTTTTATCTGATACAATCTATAAGTAATGGGACTTAAACATTATATGATCTTAAGTTTTAAGTTAATGAGTCATTCTCTTACATTTGGGAATCTTTTTAGGTTATGAGTTATATAGATTTAGGTCATAACTCATTCATAACAATACTCTATTTTATAAAGTGGGTACTTATAATAAGTATACATTACTTCCATAATATAATACTATTAAAATAAAACATTATTATTTTTGAAAAATCTTTGTGACTTTGAAATTGACTTATTCCTTTCCCTCACACATAGTTAAGCCCTATCAGAAAAATTCTAAAACATTATATGAGTAGAAAAAATTTCATTAATGGAAAATAAAAAATAATTTAGTATAGTGAAAAAAATAAAAACCATGAAACAATTACTTTTATCTCAATTTATATTTCTATAAAAAAATAAATAAATTTCACATGATAAAAAATATTCTATTTTCTCAATGAAATCCATTAAAAACAATATCATGGAAATTAATAACATTTAATGATACATAATGCATTACATTCATGACCCATTTTAAAATATTATTAGAAATAAATAAAGACCAATTAAATAAATAAGATAAACCCTATCATAAATCCCTCTTTATTTCCTCAAAATATAATGAATTTTACCCAAAGCATTAGTGTAATATCTGGGAACACCCATCATATAAGTTGTATTGGGCTCACCTAGTTCAATCTAGGTGCACCCATTGTATTAGCTATATCAGAATCAATTGTGATATATAATGGAGATAAACCCATCATATAATCTATATCAATCTCACTCATGATATATATAATTCTAAAGTACCATAAAACATTTTATGCCCTCACCTATTCATTATAAAACCTTTGAAAAACTTTTTTAAACCCTTCTGAAAAACGCATTTGGATATCAAAATAACTCTTTTTTAAAAACAATTTTCTATATGAAAGTACCAAAAAAAATAATTCGGGGGATTATTTTTAGAAAACATTTATACCTTAAAATAAATGAAAAAAAATTACAAAATGGTTATAGAGGGGGGAAAGTTCATTGTCACCGTATAAGTTAAAATAGAAAATTTCTTTTGTCTTTTGTAAATAAAGTCAAAACATTTGGTAAAAATATTACTTTTGAAAATAATTGAAAGAGTGAAAAAAGGGATAAATTATGTCCTCTATAAATATTTAATGTATATATGAAAACATCCATAAAATAATTTTCAAACTATTTACATGGAATAAAATGAGTTGAAAGGGAAACAATAATTTTTTATTTTTCAAAGAAATTCCAATACCATGTTCCCAACTTATCACATGAATTTCTTATATTACTTAATAAAAAAAATATGTTATTTATAAATTTTTTTTTTCATATTTATTATTCCTTTTATATAACTAATAAAATTTTATATATGATTACACAATAAATTAACTTAACATCTGGTGTTTTGATGATATTCTGATCAAATGTAAAATATTACATTGGTATGTTAACTATGCTCAAAGGGGTCATTATTCCATCACATAATAGATTTTATTAAAGTAATAATTATAATTTTTAAACATAAATTATAATTTTAAATCTAGAAATTAAATATGGTCATGAAAAATAAACAATTTTATAATCATGGAGATGGTTGGCCATACATAAACATGAGTAACAATTTCATTTTTCAATAATAATTATAGAAAAAAGGTAATCATTATATAATCTATCTAGAATGATCATAATATCATAAATATAATATTACCTTTTTAATGTAAATTTATATGTATCATCCAACAGATGAAGTAATAAAAAAACCAATCTCATCATTTTGTGGAGGTGGTAGTCCACACGTATACACGAATGCCGTTATCATTTTTCAGTGACTAGAAAGGTAGAAAGGTGAATTATATATTACCTTTAAATAATAATAAATATTCTATAAATATTATTTATAAACATTAATTCAATCATTATAATCCAATATTTAGAGAATTTTATGGAAAACTAATTACATCAGTTTGCGAGACGGTAGTCTGTCAAACACACGAACGATCATTTTGTTTCCCGTTTGATAGAAGAGGAGATGGATATAGGTTAATACACTAACATAATAACATATTATTATCTGGATGATAATTTTTTCAATATTTTATCATGGTTTCAGAATTTTTTAAATAAGTGGAAGAATAAATAATTCTTAAACACGTGGTTACAAACTATACCTCTTCTTTTGAAAATATAACTTTCTCAACACCTTTGTACATATAAGATTGGTATTATTAAAAAATTATTAACTATATAACTTGGAAATATATTTTAAGAATGTATTTGGCTATGTATTTTCTAAAAAAATTTGTTTTTATGTTGGAATAAATGACAACAAGTGGTTCCCTTTTATAAGATAGAGGATGGTAACTTTGGGAATTTCTAAAAATATTAAATCAATATAAATTAATTGTGATGTAAAAATAGCTCCAAAATGATAATATTAGAATATAATATGATGAGGGTTTATACAAATTGCATCAAATAAAATTTTGAGAAGTTTGGATCACATTTTTACTATTATCCATTTGTTTTGACCCTCTAGTAATCCATTTCACACATACCTTGTTAACAATGTTTCTTACTCCTTGAGGGTCAATATAGTTACCATAAATTAATAAACGAACCATAAATTGAACATGGGTAATATATTAAACCATATATTAATATATTATCTGAAAATAATATTTTTATGAATTTTATATAATTTAATTAAGTATAATTTATTATAAAATATCATTAATTTCAATTTTAGACTTATTCATTACATAGAAATTAATAATATCAAGGGAAAAAATAAATTCAAAAAAAAATCTTTAAATAAATCTCTAAAATGTTATTTTAATATATAAAATTTTTGGGTCACATTAATTATATCAAATTGTACCATATTAAATATTTTTAGTATAATATATTTTATTTTTCAATGAATTATATATTTACTGGGCCAAAGTTGTGTAAGAATGAAATGTAATTTTTTATTCCCTAAAATTAAAATTAAATTTCCCTGATTAATATAAATAATTTATATTTCTAAATAATATTTATAATCAAACATATCCTATGGTTCTCAAAATGTGAAAAATATTATATTTATTAAAAATAAGAGTGACATTTTTGACTTTTCATTACATAAAATATTATAAATTTTATAATCACATACAAATGGAAACTAAAGGCCATATAATAGAATCATGTATGATTATAAAAAAAATGGTATGATATAATAATGTTATTTCAAGTATTATGTACATTTTATAGTCTATACCATATTATTTTTAACCATTAATTACCAAATTTATCCTTTACTATGGAATAAAAATTATTAATAGAACTATTCATATTGATCAAAATAAATAGGAAATATTTTATAAATTTGTAACCAATAATTATAAATATTTCAAACATTTTTTGAGATTTCAAAAATAGATGTGGCATAATTTAATATAGAATTAAACTAATATAACATGAGGAAAAATGTTTTTTTTGAAAAATTATCTTGGTAAATTAAAAATATTTTTATACTAAATTCAATAAGAATATTCAATTAAAAAAATATAATTGAATAATTATAAGTAAAAATCATAAAATGAAAATTGAAAACTAATAAAAAATATAATTTTTATATGTAAGTATTTTATAAGAATATACATTTTTGTAAAAATAAATATTTTTCACTATGAATTCATAAAAAATATACATGTATAGAAAATTATCAAAAATTCATCATAAGATAATCTTTTTGAGGAAATATTAAATAATTAATAAATTTATTTCAAATTATAATTCTATAATTTTGATATAAATATTTTATATAAAACCATAAAATATATAAAACCCAATTTGGTTTGAAATTAAACTTTTTTCATTTTGAGAAAAAAAAACTGTCTTGTACTTTTAAAATGAGTATGACTCTATAAAATCTATCTAATTAATATATGAAATTACATTTTATCAAAATTATCTGTATTGTTATAGAAATATCATGTAATTCCTCCAATGGTAATTTAAACATGAACAATTCTGAAAAAATCGATATCGTAGAATAAACCCTTACCTTAGATTTATTCTTCGTCAGATTCTTTCCAATCTCTTATATAATAAAAATATATTAATTATATAATAATTTTAGAATTGTTTAAATGTTTATTGTCTTTTCATAATCTCTCTTAATTACTTTATTTCCATGTCTTATATAGTTACAAAATAAGTTATGTTCATGCTAGATGTTTTGAGGTTGTTTGGTTCATAATAAAAAACAATTGGTTGGATAACCATGGATAAAGGGTCAATTTACCCATAAAATATAGAATATATTAATAATTAAATAATTTTTATATTTATACATTTTTATAATAACCCAAAAAATGTGTTCATAAAAATGATGCAAATAATTTCATGGAGATGATAGTCAATACGTACACATGAATGAAAATCTTCATTTTTCTAATAGAAAAAAATGAAATGATATTGATTAATATTAAAATTTATAGAATTATAATAATACTATAAATAATATATTTATTAATTAAATCCACCGTTATGACTGGCCATTGTTGGAGGAAATAAAAAATGAATCACATCTCTTCATGAAGGTGGATTCCCACTAGTATGCATGACTGAAGGTAAATTTTTTCATCTTATGGGAGTGTAAGAAGATTAATAATATCATAAATTTAAAGGGTATTAAAAATTTCATTCACATATAATATATTCATTATTTACCACTTTATAACTATCCTTTTTAAGGGATGATGAAAAATTAAATACATTTCTTCGTAGAGGAGGTAGTACACATGTACGCATGAGAAGAGTTTTCATTTCCCGTAGAATAGAAAATAAGATTAAAAAGGGGTCATAACACAAAAATAAAGAAATTTAAATATATTTTTTAAATTTAGGTTATTATATCATCACAGTTATGATAGGTTTGAGGTATAAATTAGAAAAAATAAACTTTAAAGAACTCAATTTATATTTACACCCATTCTTTAGAAACATTATCTTACACCATAATCCTTCTAGGTAAGTATTTTGGTGATAATAAAACCTCTAGAATGTGGGTAATGAGTTTAGGAAGTGATTTGGGTAGAGTTTTGCTGATATCGAGTGATCAATGTTTTGGAATAAGTTAGGAGATGTTGGATCTTTTTATGAGTTAGTAAAGTGACACGCTTGTAATTATTCTTAACATTTAAATATTATAAGAGTCTTACTTAGGGTAAAATGGGACCAAAACAATTCTATTTTGAATATAAGGTGATATGGGCCAAAATACCCTCATTAATTAAGAAATAATGTGATATTTTGTACATTATCCCAAATATTTAATCTTAATTAACCTATTTTACCCCTTAACTAAAGCGACCCAGGCTTAACATACATAGATATTACATCATTTATTATGAATATTCAGAACATTATAGAAATACATTCCCAAGGACCATAATAGTTTAGTGTCTTTGGAGAATTTGAAAAAAATATTGTAATTAGATGAAAGATCTTCAATGTTTCCCACAAAGATATCCCCCTTTAGTACTTGTACATAAAACTATTCTTCATAACCTAGTGAAAGGAAACATAATAATAGGGTTAGATCAAATGACCAGTAAGGATAAACAAATGAGATTCATAAGCATAACATGAGCATAAGGGTATTATAATAACATTTTTAGATGATACCATACATATCAAAGATTATATACATGAGTCATGGAATAAATATTAGTAGTTCTTAAGACATGGATCCTAAGGAAAAGAGAATCATAATCCCTGAAAACATAGCATAGGGATAAGATATGAAATTTTTGGTACACACATAAGCATAGAAAATACCATGTCAAGGATACCGACCAATGCTATTATAATATGTTAGGATTGGGATAATAACCCATGTACCATCTATGGGATTTGGATTCCCTCCTTTGTACCCTTTTGCTTCAGTCTTAGGATTCCCTCCCATGTACCCTCCTGTCTCAGGCTTGGGATGACCTCATGTGTACCCAATTATTTTAGGATTGGGATACCCTTGTACATACCCTCTTGTTTTGAGATTAGTATACCCTCTTATTTCAAGCTTGGGATTCCCTCCTGTGTACCCTCTTGATCTCATAAAAAACTTATCATTACCCAATGCATTGGAGGGAGATATTGTCACACATGGGTTTTTGATTTCACCCTTTATTCTATTATTTTTTTTATTTTAGTTTCTATATCAATTTAGGGTGTGGAAGTTTTGAATTTTTAGGTATTTACTTTTTTTATTTTCATCCCAGTACTTGAACATGAGTTTTCCCCTTGAGTTTTTATGAAAAATATAAGTTTTGGGTTGGAAGACTGATATGCACTGTTGGTTCATGGTTAGTAAAATCGTGCACCATTGTCTTGATAAACATGCAGTAGTTTATGGTTTTTGGATAGAATATACTGCATGACTTCTATACAGTATGTCAGACCATGCAGACTAATCGTGTGGTGGGATTCTTTTTGATAGAGAGGGGTGCACAGTTACTACACTATTTTTCAAATTGTGCAGGAAAACCATATACGATGTCCATATCATTAAAATTTGGGTTTTTATTTTTATTTCTCAATTATTTTTACCCCAAAATCCACCACTATACCCCATTCTGGATCTCCATCCCTAGGCACCTCCTAACCCTTCATGGATCCCTAGAATATCCACTTTTGTGGTGGATTTGTCTTGGTAACTCTAATAAATCATTAAGTAAGTGAGTTTATTCCTTTATTCCTCCTATTTTCAAGGTGTTTCCATATTATTTCTTGGGGTTTCATTTCTCCAGTGAGTTGGGTGACGTTTTTAGGGTTTAATCTTGTTTATTAGGGTTTAATATTTTTTTATTTGGTTTGATATTGCCTTCCTAGGGTCTTGGGGTGGTGCAGTTTCGGTTTCACACCATTTTCTGGAAGTTTATCCATTTAAGATAGGTGGTTCCATGGTCTAGAATTTTTAGATGATTTTATATTCTTTCTTTCTATGTTCAAATTTTATGATGTGGAATGTGATTTAAAAAGGATTGTATCTCTCATGTGATGGTAATGGATTTTATAAAGGAAAATTTCTATGTTTCTTGCGTTCTTTACTGTGGTATTTTTTGGGAATGTTTTATGGGTTGTTTGAAGGGTTAAAAACATTTTTTCAAGGAAACTTGAGGTGAGAATTAATTGAATGTGAATTTCTTCCAAGGAAATGTATTTTTATGGCATGAGTAATTACATGTTTTGTACTTTTAATTTGACTTGTGAGTTGTGAAATATTGAAAAATTTGTTTTAACGGTAAATTGGTTTATGTGTGGATTTGAAAGGGGCTTGGCCCACAGAAATGACTAAAATATTTGTGTGATGTTCTTGCGATACATTTTCAAAGGGATTTCATAAAATGTCAAACTGATGGAAAATGTATTTTAAAATGGTTTTGGAATTTGTATGTGAAAGTATGGATGTGAGTGACATGTGAACATGAATTGAGCCCAAAGGGAATCTCAGGTACCTAGGTGGGATGACTAGAAATAGTTTTTTAGTGAACATAAGTGTCCTTTTCCAGTTTCACTTAGCAGGATTGATGTTTACTACACTAACTAAAGCATGACGATGATTGATCACCATTGGAATTTGAGATGTTTTCCCTCTCTAGTGGCTCATACATGAGGACGCTGACGACTGTGGTTATTATACCATGTTTCACCAAGGTATGAGGTTATAGTTACTTACTTGAGTTAAATAACCCTTAGGGATTTACATATGGTGCCATATTGTGACATGATACTTTTGTGATGTGGTTCCATCTGTCATTATATAGTGGACCGTGAGTGTATTTCATTTTAAAAAAAGTTTATTCTAGTAAAAGTTTCCTTTTGTCATTAAAAGTGTTGTTTTTAAAAAATTTTACTTAATGAAATGGTTTCCTTTAGAGGTGTTTTTACTGATAATGGTTCTTCTTATAAATGTTTTCTTTAAAAATGATTCAAATTATTTTGCATTGAATGAGGATGTTAATTTATATTTTAACGTTATAGCATGAAATATTATCTTTTGGGTGGAATCAAACTGGGATTTGGCTCACACCCTATATACACCTTTGGTTATATATAGTATTTACATTTTATGACCCAGGTTGGGGCAAGATGTGCTGTGAGGGATTGGGTTTCTAGATTCCCATGTCATGTAGGTGTAAGTTGTGGTGGATCGAGGGTGATGCCCCTCTCGTCTCATGGATACCTTGGGTTAGTTTTGAGTTCCCTTTATAGTTGATGAATTTTTAGTTTATGGTTATAATTATAAATCCTTGATTATAAAAATTTATATACCTTTTTTGGTTTTGGTTATTTAGTTATGTTTTTCTCATTATTGTTGTTTTTTTATATTTATGGAGTAGGGTGAAATCATTACCAAAGGATTTTGTCGATACCTGAGCACTAGTTGTCGACTCATTGGGATAGGGAACACCCTTCAGGTTATGCCACAGACCGAGTTGAGTTTCACGTAGAATTATACATCTACTTGGTTCATGAAAATATGGTATCCGAGTAGGTATCACTCTTTTGGGGTTATGTTATTTAAGGAAGAGTTTTGATAGACTGAAACTAGAAATTTTAGGGCCAAAGGTTTTGATTATGAGTAGGTTTCCTGGCCAATACAACTCATGAAGAGACCTGATTTACATCGAGATGTCAGGTTTCTTTTAGAGTATTTCATTCTTGTGGGTGGTTTTGGTGTTTTCTAAATGAAAATAGAGTTTGTTCAATGGTCTTCGTGAGCTCGTAGGGTCTAGAAATCAATGTGGAGTCCGGGAAATGACCCTAGAATACTCCCCAGTGATTATGTTGCAATTAGAATATGGCCACCAACAATATGGCCAAGTCTCCCAGCAATGATATTTTCTACTTGAGGATTGTTTTGTGTCTTACTTAATTTTGAAAAACTATTTTATGAACCCTTCTTTTGGAAATAGTGAAAAATTGTGTTTTAAAATGTAATAGTTTGGTTTTCAGGGAAGATGGAAAATGGATTTTTAGAATCATATTGAATGATTCTTTATAAAAGTAAATCATTATAAAGTGATTTTTGAGTCAATTGGGAATGAGTTTTTTGAGAATTCAGTTTTTGTAACCAAAACGTGTCGTTTATCAACATTGAATATTTGGAAAACATAAAATATTCTAGGGGGGTTGGAAATATGTTTTAAATGAGATTGTTGAACTGCTAAAAATAATTTGGATGGGGTAATTTGGATTTTCGGATGAAATCAAATAGATTTTATTGTAATAAAAAATGAAGGTATTGAAGGGTGAAGTTTGAAAATGGTTTTTTATTAGGTGGTTAGTGAATCTTTGAGAATTTTTCTAAATTAGTTGAAATAAGAAATAAAATGGGAAGATGGAAGTGTGGCTTGAATGTTTGTTTTATAGAGTGGAAACTTTTTTTTGACCTTTGGTATTCCCATGAGTGACCAAACACATAGGATATGTGTGGAAAGTGCATGATTTTCTATCTTGGAATGAGAATATGCATGTGTGAGACTCTATGGAATACCTTTGGGGAAGGTGAAACCCACAAGTCCTATTTTATTTTCAAATGTGTTATTAATATAAAATGTGATGTTCTGATAACCAGTGGTTTTGTGGTGTGTATTATTTTAATTTGAGAATGTTTCTTGAGAGGTGTTTTTAGTTTTACATATGTTCACGATTGAATGATGTTTCATGTTTGTATTATTTTTGATAATGTGGTTTTGAGATGACAGTTTAGCGGGTTCTTTTGAAAAGTTATTTGGGAAGACTTCGAGGTTTTTTACTTTGTGTGTTCGGTTTTGGTTGTAGTACGTTTTGGACGATATATTAGTTTTGGTTGGGTTCTTGGTTTTTTTGATTGGATAGTGTATGACGCCAAAAATATTTAGTGTATGTTCAAATCATGGACATGGGTGGTTTTCTTGTTGAAGGACCCTCAAATTAATAAAACCACAAACCATCTTATTTAGTTTTAGAAGGTTATTTCGTCCATCTATTGTGGTCAAGTGGATCCTCTCCAAGCGGATGAATCGATATAGAGAGTTGAATGAAAATTCAGTCTCCTGCAGTTTTTTGATTGATTAATGGTGAGGTTTTCCACATTTATTCTTAATAGTCTGACCTGGAAGCGATGATTGGAAATTTTAATAATGAGAGTGGAAAGAGGCTTGAGAATGTTGGAGCTCAGTTTAAAGACCAATTCCTCTTAATGATTACTTGTTTAAATGATCACATCTAGTGGTGTTTGGTGGTGTTTTTTTCTTGGATTAAAATGTGAGTGTTAGATTTTAACTCTTTCAACAACATCTCTTTTAAAGGAAGTGTCTTTTCTCCCTAGAATTTTAAATTTCTCCATTCTAGAAGGAGTTATCTTTAGTGTGTTCTTATTTCCATTTTTCCTCATTCAAGGAGAAAGGCGTATGATGAGTGTGTATCTTATAATTCCTCGCCTAGGTGAAAATTACATGCTAAGGTGAAGTGAGTCCCATGGTGTGTTGTGTTCTATAGGTTCCTCTTGAAATATTGTGTGGTTGATCATGATACCAAAGGATGTGTTTCAGTCAGGGATTTTCAGCTTCTGGATGTGAGGCATGAGATGCTTCAAACATCAAGGCTCCAATTATAGGCCCCATAATGAAGCTCACATGCAGTTATGGAACCCATGGGTGTGAGGGACCTCGGTCCATCCTCTTTCTTTAGTATGGGAAATGCATATAATTTAATCTCATTGTGTAGCTATTTCATTTTGAATCATCCCATTTTCCTGAATGGTACAAGGAGGCCTTGTGTTCTTATTGCGGATCATGTGGTTTGGAAACTTATATTTTTATGTAAGGAGGCATGGTAGTCTCATTTTCTTAGGATTATAGTGGTTGAGATTTCTGAATGTGGATCCCTATTTTGTTGTCCTTGTGCTTCCAGCCTTGTAAATAAGTTTCAATTTTAGTCTGTACGGGGAGTTTGGGGTTATCCCATGTTAGGTTTCCCATATTGGTCAATGCTATTTGGTTAAACTGGTTGGTTCTTATGGTGGGGAGACCCACCATAGGTATCGTTGAAATTTTTTCTAAAGTATATCATTGGTAGTTTGTTTCCATGGTGATGATTATATTCATGCCACCCCGTATTGATAATTTGGTTTCGTTTTTGAGTTAAATTGGTAGTGGGTAGTCTCATTTGGACTTATCTAACTTCCAGTTCCCCCCTTAGGTAAATTTGCGACTTTTGGAGTGCACCCAAAGGTATCGTTTGAGTTAATAATCGTAAGAGTTTTGGTTTGAGTTTTTTGATGCACTTCGAGAAGTGGTTTAGGTTCTCTAGTTCATTTCATGTAAGAGTTATGAGTTTCATTTGGTAATGTTTGAGGTGTTTTTTTCTTGAGTGGTTGGATTATTCATTATGATAATTAATTTTTTTATCGATCAAATGGAGGTGTTTTATCTTTGGGGTGGGGGATGCATATAGCGGGGAGTCTATTTTGGCCTCCCAAGTTAAATCTTGTAAATCTTTCTTTCTATTTGTGGTGTTCTTACCTCCTATAGGTTTTGATGCTCATTAGGAATCTCCTGGAGCTGTGAAGGAGTAATGGTTTTTGTTTTATTATCACCCCTTGTTGTGGATTTCTAGGGCCAAAAATCATTATGGTGGGGAGAATTTTCTCACCATGGTTTTTTTATTTCACCCTTTATTCTAGTTAAATTTTGGATTTCAGTTTCTATCTTGAGTTATGAGTGTGAAATTTTTTAATTTTTAGGTATTTTATTTGTTTATTTTTATCCTAGTGCTTTCACATGAGTTTCCCCCTTTATTTTTCATGAAAATTTTATGTTTTGGGTTGGCATATTAATATTCATGATTAGCACATAATTTTTCAAATCATTTTCTGTTCTCTAGGTACTATGTCGTAGGTTGATGTTTTTAGATAGAAGCTACCATACAACTTCCACATGGAATTTCAGAACGTCTAGAATAAACTTGAATTCGATTCCTCTTGGATAGATAGGGGAACATGATCACCCCATAGTTTTTTGAACCATGAAGGAAAACCGTGGGTGATGTCCAGGTTATTAAAATTTAAGTTATTATTTTTCTATCTCCCGATTTTTTACAACTAAATACATCTTTCTCTCCCCTATTTGGGATCTTCTACCCTAAGAGAATCCTCCCCCTCCCATGGATCACTCATATCTCCTAATTTTCAGTGTATTTGTCTTGTAAACTCAAATAAATATTCAAGTAAGATAGTTTATTCCTTGATTCCTCCTCTTTTATTTGGGTTTCCCATTTCTTTTTTGGTGTTTCATTTCCCCAGTGGGTAGAGTGACATTTTTAGGGTTGAATCTTATTTATTAGCGATTTATATTGTTTCCTTGGTTCAATATTTCCTTAATAGGGTATTGGAGTGGTTAATTTGTGGTTTCACACCATTTTCTAGAAGTTTCTTCATTCTAGGTAGGTGGTTCCATGATCTAGCATTTTTAGATGATTTGATATGCTTTCTTGGATAATTTTTACATGTTATATGTTTAATTTTTGTGGTGGAAAATGTGATTTAGAAAGTAATGGAATGGTCATGTGATGGGAAAAGATTTTATAAAGGAAAATATCTTTTTTGGTGTGTGTTTTTATTATGGTATTTCATGGAAATGTTTTATGGGTTGTGTGAAAGGTGCGAAACATTTTTAAAGGGAAATTGATGTGAGAACACATTGAATGTGAATTTATTAAAATAAAATAGACTTAATGGGATGAGTAATTCCTTGTCATGTAATTTTAATTTGATGTGTGAATTGTGAAATATTGGAAAATTTGTTTTAAAGGGAAATTGGTTATATGTTGATTTTAAAGGGGTTTAGACTAAAAAATGTATAAAATATTTTTGTGATATTTTTGTGATAATTTTTTTGGAGGGAAAATGTATTTTAAAATAATTTTAGTATTTTTATGTGAATGTGGGGATGTGTGTGACATGTGAACATGAATTGAGCACAAAGGAAATCCCGAGTATCTTTGTGGGTAGACTAGAACTAGTGTACTAGTGATATGGATGTGGATTGTCCCTGTTTCACTTAGCTGGATTGAAATTTACAATACTGACTAAACTATGATAATGATTAATCGCCATTGGAATTTTGGATGTTTCTCCTCTCTAGAGGATTGTGCATGATGACACTGATGGTTGTGGTTACTATACAATGTTTCACCAACGTACGAGGTTCTAGTGACTCACTTGAGCTAGATCACCCTTTTGTATTTACCCAAGGTTCTCTCTTGTAACATGAGACTTCTGAGATGTGGTTTCATCCATCATCATATGGTCGACCTTGAGTGAATTTTATTTTAATGCAAGTTTATTTTAGTAAAATTTTATTTTTGTAACGTTACCTTTAAAATTTGTGTTTTAAAAATTATTCCTTAATGAAATGGGTTCCTTTGGTGGTGTTTTCCTTGAGCACAACTTTCTAATAAATGTTTTCTTTAAAATTGTTCCAAATGAATTTACAAGAATGAGCATGCAAATTTATATTTTAATGTTATAGAATAGAATATTCTCTTTTGGGTGTCATCCTACTGGTCTTTGGATGACATCATACATACATCTTTTGGTGTATGTAGTATTTATATTGTATGACCAAGGTTGAGGAAATATGTTTCCTGGTGGCTTCAGTTTCTAGAGTTACATCTCATGTAGGTGTCAGTGGTGGTGGTGTGAGTGTGATTCAGCTCTTATCGCATGGAGACCTTGGTTTAGTTTTGAGTTCCCTTTCTAGTTGTTTTATTTTTTTGGTTAGAATTATAAAACCTTGATTCTGAAAATTTATATACCTTGATTGGTTTTGGTTATTCAATCATTTTTTCTCATTATTTATGGTTTTTTATATTTATATAGTTGGGTGAAATAATTCCCAATGTATTTTATCAATACCCGAGCACTAGTTACCAACCCATATGGTTTGGGAATTACCTTTGGGTTATGTCATAGACCAGGTCTAATGTCAGGTTGGATGATACACTATCTTGGTTCATGATAGATATAGGTCCCCCATCACATAATGTAATCATAAATTCATGTGATAGAAGATAACAAAAAATTCATTATATCATGTCCTATGAAATGAAATGGGTGTCATTAACATCCTATCACATCATAACCTATGAAAAATAGATTGGGTTTGTAATCATTTCATCAAATCATAACCTATGAAAAGAAGTGGGCTTCAAAATCATATAATCGGTTGATGAGAAATGGGTATCATAAACCTCATTCCATTAAAAACATAAACCATTATTGAAAGAATATTAATGGTATTCATAAACTAGAGAAAACTGTGTCATCTTAAATAGATAAGGATTTTGGAAGATCACATGGAACATTTATTAAGTAAAATAACCTTTCATTGAAAATCCATTTCATAAAACCATTTAAAAAACCACTTCTTATAAATATGGATTTACCATTTCATTTAAAATATTTATTGAGGAAAATAACTTTCCCACTTTTATTGATTATTTTTGAAACATAAAGAATTTTGAAAACCATTTTCTTTGTAAACACCATGATAACTTAAAAATAAGGCATGGAATCAATATGAAACCCCTTTACTAAGAAATGGTATTTGAAAACATATAAAGAACACATGAAAGAATTTAAATCATTTTCTTTGAAAATAACCTATTGAAAAATTATAAAGGGGTATTTTAAAATCTTTTAAAACACTTTGTAAATATATAACATTTTTAAAAACCTTTTTATTCGAAAAACCCTTCAAAATCAAAAAATTTCCAGAATATTAGGAATTGTTTATTTAAAATATACTTGTAAATTTACAAAGTAATATTCAAGGAAATAAAATTCATGGTGGTGGGTAAGTTTGTACATACTGAACATTCCTTTTTCACCTTAAAAATGAAGAAAAGTACCTTGATCAGAAAACGACAAAAAGACTCCTTTTATAACCATTTTGTAAAAAAAATTCAAATATGGTTAAAAATTTCCTTTAAACATAATAGGATAATAATAAAAAAATTTAAAATATTTTTATAAAACACAGTTTTGAAAGAACACAGATTTTCGACCGAAAGGATAAATAAAGTTGGATTTTTATAAAAAACCTCTTAACTATATTAGGTACCAAAGAGTGAAAAATTGTACGAATACATGAATATATAATGGATAACAATAAGATAATAAACTTCATTAGTTTTCTTGATATAGGGATTATAATTGTTCATCAAGAGAAGCAAAATCATAAATAATCCTGAGAAATGATGAGATTGTAGAAATAAGATATTACTACTTTAGTAACTTTGATGCACATGAGATATTAACATTATATGAAGATTAAAATATCATTAAAGAATGATATTCATGATATAACATATCAATGTTAACACATCATATAAAAATTTAGGTTTATAACATGTAATGTATCTTAAAGAGGGAAACTTGTGACAAAAATTAATTTACTGATTTAGTAACTTTTGAACCATAAATCCCAATAATGAAAGATCATAAAATGGATATATAAATAACCATAAATATAATTATAAGAATAATAGTATAAGTATAGAAGAATTATATACACCACACAAAAATAAATGAGTGGTGAATAAGGTATGTATCTCACAGATATAAAAAGTGAGATGAGAAAACCCTTACTACTTGAGTAACTTTGGAATCATAATCCACATGAAATAATAACACCAATTAATGACTTTAATACCTTTAAATAAATTAAATTAATTATATAACATGTCATATATCAGTATAAACCCTTCACAAAATAGTTGGGTGGTGAATATGTCATGTATCTCACGAAAATAAATAGTGATATGAAGTTCCCTTACCATAAGTCTTGAATTTCTTCACACACATTCAAAAATACTTTAAAATAAATATACGTTTATTATAAAAATAATAAATAACCATATTATTATATCTAATTCCTTATATGATTTGTTTATGACTTTAAATTGCCCATTTATTAACAACTTTATGTTAATGTTACATTTCAAGTAATATCATCTTTGTTTTTCTTATTTGTTTTGACTTGTTATTCTTGATCCTATTACTTAGATTATGATTTACTTATTTCAAGACTGTAAAAAATGTTATAAATATCATATATATTCATAAAGTATTTATTTATAATAATCTATATAATATATAAGTATGAAATGGAATACACCGTTCATGAAGATGGTAGGTCGTACGTATAAATGAACATTGTTTGTGTTTTGTTATCGTATTGAAAGAAAGAAAATGACATATATATATATATATTATAATAATAGTAGAATTATTATTTCTTATATATCATATTAATTCAGTAAATACATCCTTAAAACATTCCATTTAAGGTGTGAACGTATCACATCGTTTTGAGGAGGTGGTAGTCCAAACTTCCCCGAATGAAATTATCATACTTAAAAAAATGGAAAGCATTAAGATATGTGTTATATAATAATTAAATAAGAATAAATTAATCATTAATATAATATATGACATATAAAAATATAGTTTCAATAATAATTTCCAAACATGATTGGTGGTAAAAGAAAAAATGAACAACATCATTTTGTAAGGCAGTAGTTCCCCGTACACAAGAACTTTAAGTTTGTTACCCATTAGATTGATGTATGCATAAGTGTAGGTATAAACCATATAATAAAAAAACATAAATATATTTAGGATAATTGTGTTACTATATAAGCATGTAATAAGAATAATTTAGGTGGTTGATAAAGATAATTAAAGAAAGAAGCTTGAGGGAGGATGTCACCTCTTCTTTGGGTAACCACTTTTACTTTGAACAAAAGGGCTTCCTTGGTTGGATTTATTCCCAAAGGGAGGATTTAAATATGAATTTAGGGATTTTTGGATCTTATTTGAGCATATTTTTGGTGATATAAATATATTTAGAGATGTGAATAAGTTGGAGGGGTGAGTGCATTTTTATATTGAAGGATGAGTGACATTCTTGTAAATTTTTTAAAAGGGAATTCCACACACATTTTCCCTATTTTCTTAAATAATAAACCAAAATACAATAAAAAGGATAATAGGGTCAAAATATAGTAATATAATAGATTTTTTTATAATTTTCTAGGTAATTTATCCCTTAAGTTTAATGTTTATTCCATTGTTAACCGAATATTCTTCTTAATCTATGTATTTAATTTTAATTACATTCATTAATATTTTTATTCAAAAACTAAGTTAACCCAATTAGAAATTAGAAATTATTATGATTAATAATATTTATGACATTTTTCCAAATTATACTAAAAAAATTAGTAGAAATTAATTTAAAATTAATCTTTCATGTAACATGACAATGCAGGGCTTTAAAGTAAAAGTGTTCAAAAACGTTTCTCAGTTTTTATATCTAATTTCATGGTAAAATTTACAAAAATGACCCAAATTAGATTAATTTATATTAAATTGATATAATTATACTTTAAAACCAACTATAAATATAATATAACCTTATAAATAAATTATACAAAAAAATACATATGAATTAAAATTTAGTATTTTCACTATTCATCAAAAAATGAAACTTCGTAGAAAAGTATCTAAAATTCCCCATAACCTAATTTTTGTGTTTTTTATTTAAAAAATGAAATTTATTTTGACATATAAAATTTATAATATTTCAAAAATTTATGGTTTAAAAAAGTTTTCCAATAAAAGGCAGTAAAAATTATTTTATAAAAATATACATTTTATGTGCAATACTGGGTTTGTTCTTATCTTATGAAAATAAAATATATTTGATGAATGTAAAAAATATTTGATTTAATATATAAAATATATATTTAATTAATATCATTCAAAAATAGTGATAAATAAATTTTTTTATGGTTAAATTACTTTGTGAGGGTAAAAGTAGTTTTTATAAAAACATTCCCTTTATATTCAATTGGTTCTTATATTCATTTGTTATTAAATTATAAGAAATGAATCTAACCTTGTATTTTTATATGTTAGTTAATAACATTACTAAACTCCAACTTAATGGCTTGGTTATATCTTATTATATTAAATAATAATCCTTTTATCATATATTATTTTTTGTTAAAACTTAGTCATGCGTGTTACGCAACACATAGAGGAAAGTGAGTTATGCATGTAACGTAATCTAAACTCAATTTTACATGTAGATAATGATAGACCTTATATTTAATATAGTGAATGATTAACTTGGTTTTACATATAAATCAATCCAAACATATTGCTTTAATAAAAAAAATTTATTTAGTGATGTGTGAAATACAAAATATCAAAAAGGATAAATAAATTTTAAAAAAATCATAAAATCTCATGGTGTTACATTATACCCCCCTTAAAATGAATTTCTACCTTAAAATTCCTAAGGGGTATCAAGGGATTAATATTTTAAAGTTCCATTCATATAAACCCACATTGTAAAATTGAATACTAAAACATTTAAAAAAATAAAGTTGAAAACATAATGGTTACCCAACATAACACATAACTAGGTTTCCACATAGATGAACATAGGTGGTAAGTTAAAACATGGACATAGAAGAGAAATATAACTCTAATTTTATGATAGAGAGTGATATTGAACATGGTTAGAAGAAAGTTAACAATCACAGTGACATAAATTCTTGATGGTCTAAAGGGAAATTTGATTCATCAGAAATGAAGGTATTAAGATAACATTTTTGGTTTCAAGATAAATTTCTCTAAAGTTGAATAATTTTCATGAAAATATATACGTAAATTATTTTCAGGAAACGTTACCCTTTGTTGTTCCTTGATCAAATTCCACTTCATCTATCATTCTAAGAAATTAAGGTGAATTTTTAATTACTAAATCATTATTACATCATAAGATCCATGAATAAAATTACATTTCATTCCATATAGTTTTTCATAAAAAAGGTTAGAAAAAGTTATCCAATATAAAAAATCCAAATATTGTGAGATAATAGTTTAATCTCTAAAGCCTTATCCAAAATTTAATATAAACTATTCCAGAAATGGTTAAAATTATAACCCTTATAAAAAATATAATTCTCCCCTTATTCCTTAAATAAGATATAATCTTATACCAAAAAAGTTTCATTAGAAACCTGGGTACATCCTTGTGCCAATAGAACATTAAATGTAATTTTACTATTCAAAAATCCATGTAGAGGTATATAATCACATGAAACTTTACTAATGGATGAACAATATTATATTCAGAGGGATTATTCATACAAAACCAAACATGAAATTAAAAAATATGGTGGGGAGGATAAGTGTTAGCTGATTACCATGGTTTGCTTTATCCATTATGATAGTATAAGTTTTCACTTTATCCCATGTCTTAAGAGATTACTGATTCCGATCATCATCATTATCCTTTGTTTTAAGCACTTCCTAGAATAATGAACATACTATTTATATTTGAAATATTGAATTGAGGGAGGTATATTCTTTGGAGCTTTATATTTATTCCCATCACCTCAGAAATCTACCGCTCAATAAACTTTCTTGCCACACTTCAAAAAATTTATCCGTTATCCTAAGGTGATTTCCTCTATGTAATCTTCCACAATTTTAGCATAAATTATAACTAATATTATTCCCTCTGGAGTTTTTAGACATTTTTTTGAAATATATCCTTATTTTCTTATCATAACCATGAGATTAATGGGAAAATTAAATCTCCCATTTTGTCAAAAGAATATGAGGAAGTTTGTTATTCAAAAATAAGGTATATAACTCTTCCCAATCCATAGAGATAATGTTATCCATTGCCTCATATTCTTGATAAAGTTCCACCACTAATTTTCTTCACATTCAAAGCGATAAGTTCCCAACATAAGTTTTTTACATCATCAACAATGGACGAAAAAATATATTTTCAATGTAATATATCTATTAATCAGTAAATAGTGGATCATTTTTTCCACTTAAAGAGGGTGGAAATTAATATAAGAAGGATTCAAGAAAAAAATTTCCCTCATTTTTTTATTTTGAAACTCAGCATGATTCATGGCTTGATAAGGCTATGTGGTCATAGAAATACAGTTTTTCACTCCATAATACATAAAATTTGGTTTATCAAGAGTAACATCATTGATTTTCCCATCACATTCCTCATTAACATAGTTCCTTTGGGTTCCAACCATTTACTAAAAATAGAAATTATAACATGAGAAAAAATCATCATAGGGTAAAACTACATGATCATGAAAAATCACTTATAGGATGTATAAATAATTAAACTAACATTTTAATCTTTGAAATATTAGGTTTATCCAAGATTATTCAATGAAATTATTTATCTACATCCTTCAATATGGTTTGTAAAGAGTTTGTGAGTTCCTGAAGCATATCTCCCAGGAGTGCCAAACTAGGTGTAAAATAAAGCCCATTCTCATGTGCCTTGTTACACCCGAGTTAGGCACGATGCACCTTGTAGGAGTTGTTACCCATAGGAACATATATTCTAGATCCATATCAACTTATATCCAGATATGGTATTAATTCTATGAAACCACTCACTCTATCCTTTACCGAAATTCCAAGAAACTTTCCTATACTTTTGCATATCCTTAGACTCTCTTTAGATACATTTCTAGTTATTTCCTTAAAAATATCCCTAGGGATCTCAATAAATTTTTCTCATCCTATTTTTTTAGGTTGAATAAACCTTCCCTTAGATACCAATTAAAGAAACACAATATTAACATACATGTACATTATATAATTTTAGATTAATATTCAACCCATTATAGAAATATATGCACAAGGAACATAATAATTTAGTGACTTTGGAGACTTGGAACAATGTCTTCTAATTCAGGGAAAGAACTTCAATTTTTCCCTCAAAGATCTCCCCCTCTAGTACTTATAATTAAAACCATTATTCATAACATGGGGAAAGGAAACATAATAAAGGGGTGATCTCAGATGAATAGTAAGGGTAAAAAATGAGATATATAAGCATAGCATGAGCATAAGGGAATGATAATAACATTTATAAATAAAAACCTATAGATAAAAGATCATATACATGAGCCATATCATAAATATTGGTAGTTAATAATATATGAATCACAAATTAAACAAGAACATAATCCATGAAAGCATAACATAGGGATAAGACATGGAATTTATGGCATGCACAAAAGAATAGAAAATCCTATATGAAGGATAACTATCAAAACATTCATAACATGTTAGTCTTGGGATAATAACCAGTGTACCTACTTCGGGCTTGGTTCAATTTTAAGGTGCACACTTTTTTGGGGATTTGGAAGCCCTCCCATGAATCCTCTTGAGCTCATAAAACAATTATCGTTATTCATGTTCAGGAAGATAACAAAAAATTCATCATATCATGACCCCTGAAATGAAATGGGTATCATCAAAATTTCATCACATCATAATCTATGTAAAAGGGATAGGTTTCATAATGATTTCATTAAAGAATAACCTATGAAAATAAGTGTGTTTCAAATTCATATAAACCATTGAAGAGAAATTAATATCATAAAAATCAATCCATGAAACAAAAACCATTCAATAAATAATATGAATGTTATTCATAAACTATAGAAAAGTATGTCATCATAGGTAGAGAAGGATATTAAAAGATCACATGGAACATTTCTTAAAGAAAATAACATTTCTTTGAAAATCAATTTCATAAAACCATTTAAAAAAATACCTTTCTTATAAATAAGGATTTACCATTTCATTTAAAACATTTATTGATGAAAATATATTTTCCACATTGGAAAACTATTTTTAAAACATAAATAATTTTGAAAATATTTTTCTTTGAAAACACCTTGAAAACATAAAAAGATGTCTTAAAATAATTTTAGAAACCCCTTTTGAGAAAAAGGTTTATAAAAACATATAAATTAAAATTGAAATCATTTAAATAATTTTCTTTGAAAATAAACTTTTGAAAAATTATAAAGGTAGCATTTAAAATAATTTAAAACACTTTATAAACATTTTTTTTAAGAAAACCTTTTTCTTTGAAACCCCATTTAAAACCAAAAAAATTAAAAAATATTTGAATTTTTTTTATTTAAATAATCTTTTAAACTTACAATGTATGATTCTAGTAAATGATGCTCATGATGGTGGGTAAGTCTGTTCATGAAGAACATTCCTTTTTCACCATAAAAATTTAGAAAAGTGTTCTAATAGAAAATGAAAAGAAGATTCCTGTGATTTTTTATTTGTAAAAAAAGTTAATAAAGGGTAAAAGTTACCTTTAAACATAATAATATAATAGTAGGAAAAATTGGGAAACATTTTTAGAAAATAAAGTTTTGAAAGAACATGGATTTTCGACCTAAAGGAGAAATAAAGTTAGAATTTCATTTAAAAAAATTCTTAATAATATTAGTTAAAAAAGGGTAGAAAAATTATACTAATAAATTAAGATATCATGGATAAACATATGAATATAAAATTAATAATTTTTCTTGAGTGATTTATTATATTATTTCTTCAATGGAAGCATAATCATAAACAATCCCTAGAAATGATGAGATTGTAAAAATAAACTATTACAACTTTGGTAACATTGACCCATAATATACACGAGATAATAAAATTACATGAAGATTAAAATATCATTAAATAATGATATTCATGAAATAAATTTTTAAAGGGCAGTATATACACCCCATATGAAAATATAGTTGCATAACATACTTGTATCTTAAAGAAGGAAACTTGAGATAAAAATTACATTACCATTTTTTAACTTTTAAACCATAAAAACCATTAAATAAATATATTAAAATGGATATTTTAATACCCACAAATATAATTATAATAATTATATAATACATTAATGGGTGTTATTTACACCACACCAAAAGAAATGAGTGGGGAATAATGCATGTATATCATAGATATAAAAAGTGAGATGAGAAAACCCTTACCACTTGAGTAACTTTGGAATCATGATACCCATGAAATAATAACATCAATTAAATATTTTTATATCATAAAATAATGAAAATTAATGATATAAATTTCACAGTTCAGTATATACACAACATAAAATAAGCGAGTGGTTAATATGACATGTATCTCACGGAAATAAAAGTGATATGAAATTCCCTTACTTTAAGTCTTGAATTTATCCATACACATTCAAAAATAATGTATAATAAATATAAGTTTTATATTCATCTAAAATTGAACTATATTATTATATATAATACCATATATGTTTTATGACTTTATATTACCCTTTTATTAACAACTCAATGTTAATGTTTCATTTCAAGTAATATCCGCCATATTTTTTGTATATGTTTTGAATTTTAATTATTGATCCTTCTACTTAGATCTTGATTTAATTATTTAAATAATTTAAAAAATATAATAAATATCATATATTTTCATTATATATTTAAATATTATAATATGTATAATATATAATTATGAAATGGAATAAACCATTCATGGAGACGGTAGGTCATACGTATGCATGGACGTTGTTTCTATTTTATTATCTTATTGAAAGAAATTAAATGAGATATATATATATATATAATTAAATTAGAATTATTATTTAATATATATCATGTATTTTTACTAAAAATTTCTCTAACATATTCCATGTAAGGTGTGAATGAATCACATCGCTTTGAGAAGATGGTAGTCTACAGTTCCCCAAACGAAATTATCATACTTACACAAAATGGAAATCATGAAGGTTTGTGTTATATAAAAATTAAATAAGCATAAATACATCATATATATAATATATAATATATAATAATACATTTTCCATCATTATTTAAAACCATGATAGGTGGTAAAGAAAAAACTAATAATAACATTTGGTGCGATGGTATTTCATCGTACACAAGAATGATATGTTCATTACCCATTTGATGGAAGTGTGTGTAAGTGAAGGTAGAAAACTTAAAATAAAATCATATCAGTATATTTATTATTATAGTTTAATTATATAATCATTAAGTAATAATAATTGGGATGGTGTAGAAAGAAAATAAAATAAGGGAGCTTGAGGAAGGATGTTACCTCTTTTTGGGTAATTCCTTTTTCTTTGCACAAAAGGGATTCCTTGGTTGGATTTATGAAAAAGGATGATTAAAGGAGGAATTGAGGGATTTATGTATATTATTTTATTAAATATTGTGTGAGAAAAATGGATTGAGAGGATTGAATAAGTGGGAGGGTTTAGTGACTTTATATAGTGGAGGAGTGACAATCTTATAAATTTGGAAAAGTGAATTCCACCAATATTTTTCCTATGAAAAGTTAATCTAATAATGATCCAAATTAGGTAAAAGGGATGATAGGGTATAAAAATGTTCATAAAATTTTTTTTGGACAAGTTTCCAGGTTGTTTTGTCCCTAAAGATTAAGGTTTAGTCACATGTTAACCTAATTCTCCACTTAATCGTTGTACTTAATTTTAGTTACATTCACAAATATTTTTGGTCAAAAAATAAGTAAAAAATATTATAAATTATAAAATATTTGTATTACAAAGATTGAATCCATTTTTAAAAATTCCAATATTATATTTTCTAGAAATTAATTTAAAAAAAAATCCCACATATAGGATGACAATGAAGGTTTTTAAAGTAAAAATGTTCAAACGTTTGTTATGTTTTTATATCTAATTTCAAATTGAAATTGATCCAAATGAACTAAATTTTAAAATTTATTTATAATTTGTATAACTATATTTTAAAAACAATTTAAAATATAATTTATCCTTATAAATAAATTATACAAAAAATTAGTTTCAAATTATAATTCAATATTTTTCATTATTCATCAAAAAAAGAAACTTCACAGAAAAGTAAAAAAAATTCAACCTAACTTAATCTTTATGTTTTGATTTAAAAAATTATTTTTATTTTTAAATATAAAATTTATAATAGTTTCGAATTTTATATTTAAAATAGGATCTCAATTAAAAGGTGGTAAAATTGTTTTAATAAAAATATGGTGTTTTATGTGTAATATTGGTTTTGTTCCTATATTATGTCTATTAAACATATTAAAAAAATCTAACAAAGATTTTATTGAATATATAAAAAATATACTTCATTAATATAATTCAAAAATAGTAATTTATTTAATTAATTATGATAAAATTTCTTTTTGATAACAAAAGTTGTTTTTATAAAAACATTCCCTTTATATTCAACTGGTTCTTATATTCATTTATAATAAATTTGTAACTAATGAATTCAACCATGAAATTTAATATTTTATTTAATATTATTCATAACCTCAAACTTAGAAACTAAGTTATATCTTAATATATTAAACAATTATATTTTTATTAATAAATTATTGTTTAGTAAATCTCGGTCTTACGTGTTACGTAAGCCTTCATGGAAAGTCAGTCTTGCGGGTAACATAATCTAACAACAGTGATGTTTGAAGAGAAAGATAAAATTTATGTTGCGTGTCGTGTATGATTAACTATGTATTTTATATAAATCAATCAAAACATAGTTAGTTAATAATAATAAAACTATATTCAGTGTAGCGTAAAATAAAAAATATCAAAAATATTAAATTATTTTGAAAAAAATCACAAAATATCAGGGTGTTACATTTACCATGTTGACAACATTTTTAGCAAGGATACTATTAATAATGACCAAAAATAAAATTGACCACATAAATAAATTAAAACCTAATGGATCCAAATATGAAATCCATATTTCATGAATCAATTTTTATAAGTGTTGGAAATTAATTTTAATATAACCGTGCAAAACACATTGAAGAATGATTTTTATAAAAAACGAGTTTGAAGAATAAAAATATTTTTACATTAAAATTATTAATATTATTGATTCTCATGAAATTAAATGGATTATAATTGAAAAGTGTAATTTTTTTGACATTTTTATCTTCTCAAAATAGAATGGAACCTTTTAATCACACTATTGAATTCAATGATCAAAAAATATATTTTAAATAGAATTAAATATAACTTACGGTCAAAAAATTAAATAATGTGATTAAAAATTCAAAATAATGTTTCTAAATTATTTATTTTTCTCCATAAAGTCATTTTGAGTCATAAAAAATGGTTTATTTAATTTTTAAATAATTCATATATTACTGTGATGTCATAAATATTAGGGTACTGTAAAACATATATTTTCACTATTCACCCAAAAACAAAAGATTTGTGAAAAATATTAAAATCACCCTATGATAAATTCAACCATCAGAACTAAAATATATATATATTTTATAAAATTTGAAATATAAAATTAAAAAAATTTACTTTTAAATATAATCCTAAACTATTTCTATTATGCTTATTATATAATAGAATGTGCATTGAGAAATATTTTGGGAATGTAGTGTTTAATTACTATAGAGAGATCTAGGGTATTACAATACATTTTCAAAATGTTATAAAAAATAGTTTTAATGATGGTATTTTAAAATTTATTTAGTAACACTTAAAAAAAATGAACATTCCTTACTCATTTACTTTATTGAAAACCAGATAATCTTAAAAAGAAATTAACCTTTATTTTAAAATAGTTTTTTTAAAATTTTTTCTTTAATTCTATTTTTAATATAATTTTAAAAAACTTTAAGGAATATACCTAATAGAATGATAAGAATAAATCTCATATGTATAAATATAAAGTGTAAAAAAGGAAACTGTATAAACTAAGTTAAAAAGAAGTTATAAACCAGAATAAAATATCAATAATGAACCTTTAAACAAAGGATACATTTATGACAACCATATTTCTTATGAAGATAAATGGTATATTACATGATAAACTAATAATAGAAATAATGAAGAAAAATACTAATCTAGTATAAAAATACAGTAGAAATAAAAGAATATATGATCATGGAAAATCCCAAACATATTGTGAGATGATAATAGATATACTTGGGTGGAACCATCTATTGATATATCAATCAATTAATTGTCTATTACCAACTATCTTACTATCAAATAAATTGACCAGTAGAACTCATATTATGTTACCAATCCAATAATAGAGTATATAAGATATTATCATTTGTACAAGCATAAAAACCATCGCTCATTCTCTTATTAAATTTTTTTGGATCCCCATGAAGTTAGCCAAAGGAGGTGATGGGGCATTTTATAACACATCAATAACATTACAAAAATGTAGCCTCTTCCCACATCCTTCCCCCAGTAGTCTAATAACACTTTATCATTGAAATAATGAGCTTATAAATAATAGAGTATCACAATATCTCATTAAGAAATTTAAATATATGACTTTAATGGATGTGTAGCTCATTTGATAGAAACCCATTTATAGAAAGTGAAAAAATATCCTTACCTTTTAAAAATTATTTTATAATTTAAAAACCCATTTGAAAACCATTTCCAAATAAATATAATTTCAAAATCCCATTTTTTAGTTTCAAAATGAATATTTACATCATAAATTATAAATCAAACTTTAAAATATATTTTAAATCCGTTTTTGAAATCAAAATACATTTGAAAACCTCTTTGAAACATAGGGGGAAAACCATGTTAAAACACTTTTTCTTTAAATCAGGAATTCATTAGTTTGAAAAATGTCCCTTTCATATAAAAACATAAATAAAAAATCATGAAAAAATATAGAATTTCCTAAAAATAGGCATTACAGGATATAAAAATGAATTAATCAAGTGAATCTTTTAACAAACCTTAAGAAATTAAATTATAGTCAAACAATATTTCAACCAAAAAAATTGATACAAAATTCCATAAACGTGTATAATAAATAAACATTATGTGAACAATTTTAAAACAAAAATAAAGTTATATTCAAAAGTAATCCTAAACAATGATACCTTAAAACCAAGAGAAATTACTAGTAAAAATAAATTAAAATATTAAGGAAATCCTCTTAGACACCCACTTTGTTTGTGAAAACCCCTTAGGATATTAAATAAATAAATTCCATACATAACTTTAAGTAAAATGATTTAAAAAAACATAGAAATAACATTGATTGTAGGGAAATTTGGAAGGAATGGAAACACCTATCTAGGAAAAGCATGGAGGATGTGAAACCTTCAAATTTGAAGTGAGTAGGGTATAATGATGAATATATACACCCTAGTAATTGAACCCATGATGATTTTTATTATAACACTATATATGATTGAACCAACACAACTAAAAAACAAGAAAGAGGTGATGAAACAATAAGGGGAGAGAAGGAAGAGGTGAATGTTCTGCAAACCATGAAGAACATGCTGAAATCCAAATAAAAGTACTAGCATCCCATGGATAAAGGTATTTGGGGTTATTCCTAGGGTTATATGTATAGTTTCAAAACAATGGGGAGGATAATATGGGAAAGAAGGGATAAAATTAATGTGGTTCTAATTCTAATTTCAATATTTTAAAAAATCAACAAGATCACATAATTTTTGAATATATTACTAAACCGTGAGTTCACTATACATACCTCACTAGATACACCTAAGGAACATAGAATGATTTGAATTCATGGTTAGGAAAACCATCTGACCACTTTAGTTTCATGCTACATGTTTTATATGGGTAGGATTCTTGATTATTACTAACCATTCCCCCACCATGCCCCTTTCACTATAACCCAAAAATTATGAAAATACATGGAAAATTTACAAAAATAATGAAAAAAATTAAAGTTAACTAAATTAAAAAGAATAATAATGTTTTAGGTTTTATAGTACCCCTCATATCCCAATGATTCAATAAGTGGAGTAAAATCAAGAGGAGTGTAAAAAGTTCATACTCTTAATCATTCACCAATTCTAAGAGATGATGGTCATACTTGGACGTACCCAAATTTTTTTGAAGCTATCATAGAAATATATAATGATTTGGTTGATAAATACCCCCTATGATAAAAGACCACCTTGAGGATCCAAAAGTAAGATTTTATACTATATTGGTTTTACCCATTGTGGATGTCAAAAATCCATGGAAGTTATATATAATTTTTAACCCATCAATTTTCTAACATATTCCCATTGATTCTATATATCCAAATGAGTTTTATAAGTGGTATACTTTAATTTATCACTATAGTTACCACATGATTTAGGATTTTCCTAGAGATCGAATAGATTACAAAAATAATTAATGCATCATTTTCAAAGGGAACTAGATACTTTACTAATCATATAATTACTGGTGTGTAGTTTTTGGAGTTCAAAATATTTTTGTCTATTATATTTGGAGGTTAAGTCAATAATTAGGTTTTGATGCACTTATTAGCTATTATATGTGGATGAAAAATTGAATTAGAAGATGAAGAAACCAAAGGGGTCATAGAATATCATGATTATATGAGATAAATAAAAACTACAAGCTAGTAGAAAAGGGATATTTTTTGATGGCCTAGAAAAATATATTAATGAGTAAATTCCCCCTATGGTTGCACATTAATTTATTTCAATATTGTTTTTTTACATCCCAATATTCTATGAAAAAGAGGTTAAGTTGATGCATGTATCATCATTAGGGTGCATACTAAAGCTTAAATTATTTTTTTATTTGGTTATACCCTCAAGATATAGATAAAGATATTTATATTTTAGGATCATTGTTAGTGATTTTACCAATATCTTTGACTGTTTCAAGACCAACATGAAATGATGATATTTGGAAAAATCTAGGGGAATTTAGGTCTATTTAATATTTGTCCTCTCATGTTAGCATGAAATTTATTATTTCCTATTGTATTTATATATTTTCAAATTTTTATATATGAATTCATGATCAATTAAAACATTAAGCGCGTCACCCAATACTAGTGATAGAATCCCATTGTTCAATACTAAACACTCAACACCAATTGAGAGTGGGAACACACATGATATGTATAAATTAGGGGGAGTCACCATTATCCTATCACTATAAACAACAAGATAGTTAGTCTTTGATAAATCTTTTATAATTTTATATTTTTAAAGTATGGGGAATATAAGAATTTTGAGAGTAAAATAAAGTATCTCAATATTCCAAATCCAACTTTTCTTTATGAGGGACTATGTTATGGTAGAATTTAGGTATCAACATATTCATTTAACACATTAAGAATCATATTTTTGACGTAGTATAGAAAAACAGGAATATGAATATGTAAGTCCTCATTCTAGTCTTTATCATTTAATTAGTTGTTAGTAAAACTTTTTTTTCAATCAATAGACATATTGGTGAAAATCATATTTGACAATGGAATTTTTCATTACTACTAATAACAGGAATCAAATTTAAAACCATTGAAGAAGAAAAAAATCATGGGTAATAGATACCATCTTCTAGTGAGGTGGGATCAATATAGATCTTAATCTTATGATAGATAGGGAATAGAATTATTACCTCATAGTCTAATTTGATTTTTAGTTATGAAATTAATTTCATAGACTATATTATAGGTTACATAGATTCTCAACAACAATCTATATATTAAGTTGTATGTGTTAGGGATGCAAATTATATGTTATATGCAATATCTATCCACACAATGTTCCTACAAATTAATTTCATCTTATTATACTACTAACTAATTCCCCTCAAAATATAGTTATAAGTAATGTCCCATTATTGGTTGATCTAAATCTCACATATACACCCATATGAGTTAGTGAGGTGGAATGTGATATGTAATACACTATTAAAAATTCAATAGTGAGTATGTTGGAGTTATGTAACATTCATGGATTTACCTTAATGACTACACTGGAGGATATTTGGAGAATAATGGAATGTAGATGATAGTTTTTTGTAGATCTGGTCATTCTTGGATTTTAATTACAAGAGTTTCATGAGAAAAAATTGATTTTCATTTTAATAAGAAGAAATAAACCCTATAATAATAATATTAATACTCCAACGATGATCTAGTAATCAAAGGGGAAATATCATCCTTAAACATGGATTTTTAATCAGAATTCAAAGTAAAGAAACTAAAATTAATATATTCATATAGCAAGAAAGTGATATTTAAAGTGATTATCAAGACAAAAGTAATCTTTAATTACTTGAAAGAGTTGGTCACTGAATAACAGAAATTATACATCGAAAAAAAATGAAGCTTGAATATCATAAATTGACTCATAGAATAACATTTAAAACCTGCTATTGGGTGATTTCAATGATAGGGAAATGAAACTTAAACATTTTAAAGGGAATCCTTGATATTATGTATTCATTATTTATAAATACTTTATAAGGAGTATTATTTAAAAATATCATCTTTCTCCTTATGTCTTTGCAGAATGATAAATACACCTAATAATTTTTATTATAGGGCCTCGTGATATTTTTCATAATTAAAGATATAATAATAAATTATCTATTTAATGAAATAATTTAGACTTTAGAATTTGGAATATAATTTATAGGTTTGGAAAATAATTTTATTATTTTTATATGACCCATTTATATGATTAAATTGGTTTTAGGTCGAAATAAAAAATTATTAATTGAGGAATTAATTATTTTATCATTATTATGTCATAAAACATGTGTATTTGATAAATAATATTTTTGACTATTCACATAAAATTTGAAGAATTTCAAAAAATTTCTAAAAATACCTTTGACAATTTAGATATGCAGTTTCTAAAAATGTCTTTCTTTTTTAGAAAATATATTTATAAAATTGGTAATTTTAATTTTTAATATTAACAATATGATTTTTAAGAAATAACTTAAAATATAATATATTCAAAATGTTCTTATACTTTATTTGAGTCATTAATCTTGATATTTATTTTATGGAATTATAATAATTATTTTTTCTCAAATAAATAATGACATTTATTATTTACATTACATTTTACTATTTTAGGTGAAATTACAATTCCAATGGTTCTGTTACTATTCCTAATGGCCAGGTTGCTATTTCAAACCATCATGTTACTATTCCAATAGTTACATTACTATTATAATGGTCATATTATATCCTATAAATACCTATTCATTCATTCATAAATTATTCACTAAAATTAACAGATATATTTTTTACTATTTTTTATGATTTCGATTTGTTTTCATATGATTTTTTTATTTTATATTAGGTTGTTCATGGGTGAAATTATTCCATTATATTGGTAGTATCCCAAATTTCCCATTTTAATTTTCTTATTTTATATTTTTCCCATTGTAATGTTTAAATTTTTCATGGGTTTTGTTGCTAACTAAATTAATGTCCATCATTTGTGAAATAATGTGTTGTAAGTTTTTCTATGGGTTATATATATATATAATATTATACAATAAAATACAACAAAATTTTATTTAAAGAAATTAATAATTAATAATTTAGTTTTATTACATTATTTCCCCTTTATAATCGATTTCCATGAAATTTAAAATCATATTCCCAATTGAGAATAAAGGAGGTTACTTTTGTTTCATCATTTTCTCTATTTCCCACATAACCGATTCTTATATATAGTTATTACAAAACACTTAGAAAGGTTGATTTGTATTGTTTTATAGAACAAATTCTCTATTGTACAATATCATCACAGGATTATCCTCATAATAGTGTTCATGTTCTAATGGTACCACCTCTAGCTTAAGTACATGTGATGGATAAATTATGCACTTACTCAAGAGAGATATTTGGTTTACATCATGAAATTGATCCATGTTTTATAGAAGTGTTTGATGATAGTCCACTACTCTTATTGGATCAATGATAAAAAAGTATAAAATGCACCTAAGGTTAAATATCCCTTTATTTTCAAATAGCATGACTATAGTGACCTGACCCTAGTATTCCCAAAGTGAGTTTTAACTACCATTACATTAACGTGATTACAAGGAATAAAATATCAAAGGAATGAAGAGATTAATAGTCTTATTAAACCGGATACATACATAATTCTTGTATTAAAAATGAAGACACTAATTTTAACATAATGCTTTTTCTACTAGGATAACATTATTCCCAATTAGCATATCAATATCTTTCTTTGTACACTTCTTGGATTCCTAGGGAAAGGAAAAAAATAAGGGTGAGATCAAATTCCCAATAAGGGTTATATATAGATGAAGCAATAATTAATCAATGATAATAATCAATATAGAAAGGTAATAACTAAAGAACATTCCATTTAGTCAATTAAATGTGAATTAAATTCATCCATAGACAATGTCAAAGATAAAATGTCACAAATAATAATAATTTAATACGGAATGAAGGAAATGGTTAATTACTGGATGTCATGTTTCCCAAGAACATGATACCTTTACCATCAAGAATTTCACAAGATGGTTTAGCATACTACTATCAAGTCCTTTCATTATAAAGTTTAAATATGAGGGTATAAACTCATCAATATTACTTGGAAACAAACTCAAAGGGGTTTTTACAAACTAATTTCATCTCATGAGTCTACTGATGCATTGAGGGGTTTACTTTAAATGGTACCCAACCTGTATCTTTCTTGTCCAAATCATTCCTTATATATTTAATACTCAATTTAATTCAAAAACAACATGCCTTATCAAATATCTGTATTGATTACTGGATACAGTTTTATCAATATTTCCCCATTAAAACAAATAACATTAAACGTAAATAGTGTGTATAAAATTTAATACAGTTTATGAAATGAACATATCCATGATAAATGATATGGATAATAAGAGGAAATTCAATTTTCAATGATCATTGGAAATTAAATATTTCAAGGGGACAAAAAGGAATCAAGGTAGTAAATTTCAATACAATTCTTATAAAAATAAATCAAAAATGATTCATAGAAATAATAGGGATGGTATCAATACCACATATCCCAATTAGAGTAAAAATAAAGTATCGTTGTCATCGATTAATGGAAATGTTATAAAAAGATCCTTTAAATAAATTTTTGAGGAAAATATCCTTTTAATTGTGAAAAAAAATTAGAAATACTATTATTTGAAAATTAATTTTAGAAATATTCTATTTAAAAATAAAACTTTTAAAATTTTAAAGGAAGCCTCAATGAAATTAAGATGGTTAATTTCATACCTGTCATACAATGTAAAAATAACATTCCTTTTGCTAGGTAAAAAGGGTTAGAAACGTTTATTATTCAGAAAGATATAAGAAAATAATAATTTAAAAAAAATAAAAATAAAAAATGGGGTTAAAAATTAACTAATAAATCATTTTTAATGTTTAAAATCATCTTTAAAAACCTTTTTAGAAAACTCGGTTTTTATAAGAAAACAGGTTCTCCAACTAAAGAGAGAAATGAAGTCAGGTTTTCTTACAAAAATCTAAAACATTTTGAGTACCAAGGATTGAAAAAATGGAAATATTAATTGAAAAAGAAAATTAATAACTGGTGGATAATAAAATTAAAATTTTTTATTTAACAATAATTGAATAATTTCATTTTTTTTAAATTCAAGCGTAAACAATCCTGAACAAAATGGGACTGTGAAGTAAACCCTTGTCAAGACAGTAACATTGATGTGAGGATCAATAAATGAATAGATTATGTGTTTCAAATATAAATACACATAAAATAAGTTTAAATAAAAAAAATTGATTGTAAAAATTTATTATACACATAATATTATAAAATTAACGACAATGTGGAAGTAATATAACCCAATGAAAATGAGTCAGGTTATGAAAATCTCTAAAACTTGGTAAGTTTTAATTTAAATCCCCTTAGAAGAAATAATTAAAATTTAAACTGAAAATACCATGAATATAAAATAATTCATGATATAATATATCAATATGGGAAGTACATACATCACAAAAAATAAGTAAGTGGTGAATATGACATTTATCTCACAAATGTAAAAAGTGAGATGAAAATCCATTATCCTCATATATAATGGTTTTAAACATTTCAATGACTTATTAAATAACTATAATAATATTTATAACATCATATATGATCTTCTTATAATATCTTATTACCTCTTTGTTAATAATAGTTCATTATTTTCACTATTTTTGGTGTTAATTGTGTAGTTTTTCGGGTATGTTTTGAGTTGTTACTTGTTGTTCCTATTACATAAACCATTATTTAAACATATAAAAAAATTAAAAAATTATTTAAATATAATATATATTCATTATATATATATTTATAATACTCCATAAAATTTGGAGATATGAAATGAAATGCACTGTTTAAGGAGACCGTAGGCCGTACAAACGAATGAACGCTACTTTCATTTTATTTCCTTATTTAAAATAATGAAAAGTAAATGATATATATGTATATATATATTATAATTCCATTATCATATATAAATTATATATTTCATTTATTTTTATTAAAATGATCGTTTATACATTCCATGTATTTCCAGAATGAATCACATCGCTTTTACAAGGCATCAGTGCACTTTTCCACAAACGATGTTATCATATTCCCAAAAAAATTAAAGCATGATGTTATGTGTTTTATAAAAATTAAAGAATTATTAAGACAACATAAATTTCATTAATATCATATAAAAGCATTGTGTCCATCAAAATTAACAACCATGATAGGTGGTAAAGGAAAAACGAATGACATTATTTTGTGGGGCAGTAGTTTGTCGTACACCAACTGTAAGTTAGTTACCCATTTGATGAAAGTGTGTGTAGGTGTAGGTCAAAAAAATAACATAAAAAAATCTCAATATGTTTGGGATACATATTTTATTATATAATCATTTAGTAAAAATAATTTAAGGGGTGTAGAAACAAATAGAACATAGATGCACATTGAAGAATGTTACCTCATTTTCAAGTAACTTCTTTTTGTTTATACCAAAAGACTTCATTGTTTGGATATATTTTAAAGAATATGATTATATTATGAGGTTAGGGATGTTTTTAGGTTATTTTACCACAGTTTAAGAAAGTAAAAGGTCTTGAGAGGTGTGAAAAAGATGGTGGGGTGAGTGCCTTTTTATAGTGGAGGAGGAGTGACATTCTTGTAAATTTTTTAAAAGGGAATTGTACCCACGTTTTACCATGTCATGTGCCTCCAATAATGATCAAAAATATATAAAAGCGATTATAGGGTATAAATTGGAACAACGAATGGAATTTGGGAAAAAATCTATGTAATTTTAGCTCTTAAGATTAAGGTTTAGTCCCTTGTTAAAATAATTTTACTTTTAGTTGCTGTAATTAAATTTTATTACTTTCACTAATATTTTTTTACCAAAAACTAAGTTGAACTTATTATTAATTATATATTATTATGATTCAAAATATGGAATCCATTTTTCAAAAATATAATAATAAAATTTCATAAATTAATTTAAATTTAATCCCATAGACGGGATGAGAAAGTAGTTTTTTAATGTAAAAATATTCAAATTTTTTAGATGTGTTTATATCCAATTTCAATAAAAACCTGATTAAAATAAAATTAATTGAATTAAATTATGTAAAATTTATCTAATAGAATTTTAAAACAAATATAAATTATAATTTAATCTTATAAATAAATTTTATGAGAAAGCAGTATTGAAATAAAATTTTGTATTTTTAACTATTCATCAAAAAATAAAACATCATCGAAAAATACAAAACATTCACCCAAAGATAATATTTATTTTACAAATAAAATTTTTAAAACTTATGAAATTTTTATTTAAAATAGGATCCCCATTAAAAGGTTTTAAAATAGACTAATTATAAAAATAAAAATTTTAAGCATAGTAATGGATTTATTATTATCTTATGATTATCAAACCTATTGTATAAATTTGAAAAATATTTTATTAAATATATAATAAATATATATCACTAATTTTATTAACTAATAGTAATTAATTCTATTTATTTGGATAAAACACCTTTGTAAGAAAAAAACAACTCTTTTATATTCAACTCATTCTTATATTCATTTCTAATAAATTGATTTTTAATGAATTAATTTTATATTTTGTAAACCATATATTTTAATAAGTTATTTAATACTATTTATAATCTCTAATTTAATGGATAGGTTAAATATTATTATATTAAATAATAATGTTTTAAAAATATATATTTTTGCTAAAACTCAGTCTTATATGTAATGAAAATGATCGAAGAAACTCATTATTGCGTGTGATAAAAGATAACCCACTGTTGCATGCATTACAAGATATAAAATATATTAAATTTATTTAAAATGTTATATATACTATAAAATCTCTATAGGTTATATTCTTTTCTACATTTGGTGTTGTGTATCAAACACATTATCGAATAAAAGTTACTCTTTTATAATTTTCAAGGTGTTACATTCTCTCCACTATAATTTCATTACATCTTCACAATTTAAACCCTATATTGGTAGTAAAAGGATTTATATATTTAAATTAATATTCTTAAAACCCCCCATCATAATTTTTTTTATAAAATTTCCTTTTAATAGGAGATATTGAGAAGTAAAAAGGTCACATAGAATAACATATAACTAGGTTTCTTCATAGGCGAACATTAGTCACAAGTGAAAATATGGACATGAAGGAAAATCTTAAATAATTATTGTGAGTGGTTGAGGTCATCAATAAATAACAAGTGAATGATCAATGTAATGTTGAGGGCTTTAAATTCATAAATTTATGATGATTTAAAATACCATTAGTTCAACAAAAATAAAGGTACTATAAATTTTTTTTCTTTTAAGATCATTTAATAATTTTTAAGAATCCTTCTATTGACCAAGAATTTAATTACTTTATAAGTTTCAATTTCATATGAACAACTTAATATTTTTATTGTTCATCGATCAAATCCCAGTACATCCTTTACTTCAGGAAACAGATATCCAAAAAATTATTTTGATGTCTGATGTACTAAAATACAAGTCTAACAAATATTAAGGCCCATAAAGAGTGAAATTTATAAGTATTTATCTCTAACTATTCTCAAAATACAATATGGTTAATACATTAATCTATAAAAAAATAAATTAACACTATTGGTTCATCGTTAATATTTATTCATCAAATTATTTAACTAAAACAATGAAATATTAACTATGAAATCATGCAGGCTAATGGTAGGTGAAAACCCCTTATCTTCCTTTGGTAATGGGTTCAATCCCCACTACCATGCCAGATTTTATGGGCTAACATTGATAATAAAAGTTGTGATTTTTCTAAAATCATATTAATATTATGTAAATCCTTGTAATTTAATCATTAAATAATGTTTTAACTAGGGTTTTTAGTACAACCTCAATACATAAATACTTCATCCATTTATTTCAACATAGGTCCTTCCTTAGTATAAGGTTTATCCAAGGTTATTAATTATCATTATCTATTAAAATAATTTATAATTGTTTATAAATAAAATTGGAATTATCCTAAGTGTATCCCCTATGTGTGTCAAACTAGGTATGCAATAAGGCCCTTTATCGTGTAATACGTTACGGTCGAGTCATAACCCACTCACGTTTTCAAAGTTATTACCCCATGGTAAATGTGTTCCAGAACCACATCCACTTATAGTATCCAAACACTGATGTATTTATAGGAAAAAAAATATAATATATATTTAACCAAAATTTTGGATGACCTTATATAACATCCTTAAATTCTACCTTAGGGTTATGTTGTCTAATATATGTTTTCCTAAATATAGTTCCCAAGGTTACTAATAAACTTATTTTTATACCAACTATAGAGAACCAACCCGAGTATGACCGGAGATGATGTATAATACCATTAAATTATCACGATTAATAGGAATAAAAAACTAAAGTATTGAAAAATATAATAGTATTGGAAAACCAGATACACACATAAGGCTTTTATTACAAATAAATACACAAATTATAACATAATTTATTTCCTTATAGGATAAATTTATTCCCAATTATAATATCCTTTCATATATTTCTTATTATACTAACCAGATTCCTATGGAAAGAAAAAAAAATAAAGGTGAGATTAAATACTTAGTAAGGATTAAGTATAGTAGAAGTAATAACAAATCAATGAGAATAGTCAATATATAAAGGTAATAACTAAAGCACATGACATATAATCAATGAAATGTGAATGAAATTCATCCATATATAATGTCAAAGAAAAAATATCATGGATAATAATAACATAATAGTTAATGAAAGACAATATTAATTATGGGACGTCACATTTACTAGGAACATGATACCTTTACCTGCAATACCATTCAAAATATGGTTTAACATACTACTATAAAGACCTTATACAAAACAAATTAAATATGTGGGTAGAAACCTATCTATTCTGCTTAATAAAAACTGAAAGGGTTGTTTCCAAATAGTTTCATCTCATGAGACTACTAATACATCTATAGACTTACATTAAGTTGTCCCAAACCTATATCTTACATGTATAAATCATTCTTCATATATCGAATAATCAATTTAATTCAAAAACTACCTTATCAAATATTTTCATTGATTAAAGGATACATATTTATCAATATCTCCCCAACAAATAAAATAATTTTCAAATTAATCACCATATGTAAAAATGGTATATGGTTTATTCAAAAAAAATATCCATGATAAATGATATTGATAATTAGGGTAAATTTAATGTTCAATGGTCGTTGGAAATTAAATACTTCAAGGAGACTAAAAATAATAATTGAAGTGATTTTCAATACTATCCTTTCCCAAATCAATCAAAAACTATGCAGAGGAATAATGGGGATAATATCAATATAATATATCCCAAGTGGAGTAAAAAATGGGTGTTTTTCATTGATGAATGGAAATATTATAAAAATATCATTTAAAAACATTCTTCAGGAAAATATCCTTTTATTTGAAAAGCATTTTAAAAAAAAATTTATTTGAAAACCAATTTCAAAAACATTTTTTATAAAAATTAATATTTTAATCTTGAAAATTAATACCACACTAAATGGAATTATAAAATTCTATAAATACCATACAAGGGAAAAAACCATTCCTTTTATAAGGTAAAAATGGTTAGAAAAGCTACTTATTTAGAAAGATACAACAATATTACTTTGAAAACATTTGTAAATGAAAAAAGGTGTAATTTTTTTAATAAATTATTTTTTAATAGTTAAAAACATCTTTTAATCCTTTTTAGAAAACAAGGTTTTTATAAAAAAATATGTTCTCTGACAAAAGAGAGAAATGAAGTTGGGTTTTCATAAATACATTTTCTTTAACATTTTAATTCCCAAATAGTAGAAAAATGGTACTATTACGTGAAAAGGTCACGAATAACCTATTTAGAATAAAATAAAAAGGTTTTATTAAATAAATATTTTAATAATTTCTATAATTGGAATTAAAGTGTAAACAACCCTGAAAAAAATGGGACTCTAAAGTAAACTCTTAAAAAGACCACAACGTTTATGTGAGAATAAATCAATGAATATATTATGTGTGTCAATTATAAATTCAAAAAAAGAAAGTGTAAATAAAAAAATATATACTAATAAGGTATTATTAACATAATATTATAATATTAATGACAACGATAAAGTAATATAACCCAAAGAAAAGTAATCGAGTTTTGAAAATACCTACCACTTGGTAACTTTTAATTCAAATAATCATAGAATAATTAATTTAAATTAAAAATAAAAATACCATAAATATTAAAAAATCAATGATATTATAAATAAAAAAAGAGAATTAGATACACCACAAAAAATAAGTAAGTGGTGAATAAGACATTTATCTCTTAGATGTAAAAAGTGGGATGAAAATTCCTTACTTTGTGTTTTATTTTTGGGGAAAATCCTTTAATGTCCTATATAACCATTTTAAATATGTCACTAACTTATAATAGAACCGTAATTTTATTTATAATTTGATATATAAAATTTTTATAATATATTATTACCTGTTTTTTAATTATCTTTCAGCATTTTCAGTATTTCTGGTGTTAATTGTCTAGGTTTTAGAATGTTTTGAGATTTTACTTGTTGTTAATATTAAATAGATTATGATTTCATCATATCAAGAATGTAAAAATATGTAAAAATCATATATATTTATTATATATTTATTTATATAAATCAATCAATATTTTGAGAAAGGAAATGAAATGTAATATTTATGGAAGTGGTAGGTCTTACGTACGCATCAAGACAGATTTCATTTATTTTCCATATTTAAAAGAATGAAAAAAAATTATATATATATATATTTATATTATAATTATAGTATCATATTTATGTCATCTATTTCGAATAGTTTTATTAAATAAATATTTTATACATTCAATGTATAGCGTAAACGAATTACATCTCTCTATAGAGGCGGTAGTGCACACTTCCACGAACGATGTTTTCGTATTCCCAAAAATTAAAATCATGAAGTTATATGTTATATAAAAATATCATAACTATTAATAAAATATAAATATAATATATATCATATAAAAAAATAATTTACACCATAATTCCAAACCATGAGAGTTGATAAACGAAAAATGAACGACATTGTTACACGAGGTGGTAGTTCATCGTACATGAATAGTAAGTTCATGAAACATTTTATGGAAGTTTGTGTATGTCAAAAACATAATATAAAAAATAATATTATAATTAGGATAATTATTTTATTATATTATATTGTAATAAAAATAATTTAAGCGGTGTAGTATCAAATAGAGCATAGATGCACATTGAAGTATGTTACCTCATTTTTGAGTAACTCATTTTTTATACCAAAATACCTACTTTGTTGGATTTATTCCCAAGTTTAGGTCTATATTATTACAGGAGGGGTTTTGTGGATCTTATTAAATTATTTTTTGGGTGAGACAACGGGTTTTAGAGGTGATAATAAGTGGGAGGGGTGAAAGCATTTTATAGTGGGAGAGGAGCGACATTATTGTACATTTTTGAAAAGGGGATTCCACCCATGTTTTATGATGTTAAGTGGATCCAATAATGAATTATTTTTTATAAAATAGAGTATAGGGTCTAAATAAGAACAACCAATGTATTTTAGAAATTTTTATAGGCCATTTTGACACTTAAGATTAAGGTTTAGTCCCTTGTTAATCTATTTTCCTTCTTCATCATTATAATTAATTTTAATTACTATCACTAATATTTTTGTTCAAAAACTAAGTTTAAATTAGTACTATATATATATTATTATTAATAAAAATACAAATTCCATTTTTACAAATTAAAATCAGAAAGTGGAGGAAATTAATTTAAATTTAACCCCGCAGACAGTATAAGAAAGTGTGTTTTGAAGTGAAAATGTTCAAAAGTTTGATATGTGTTTATATCCAATTTCCATAAGAAATGATTCAAATTACCGTAAGTGGAGTAAATTATGTAAAATTTATCTAATTTTACTTTAAAAAAAATTAAAATATAATTTTTCCTTATAAATAAATTCTTTGAAGAAAGTAGTTTTGAATAAAAATTCAGCATTTTTCAATATTCATCAAAAATGAAACCTCACATTAAAATACGAAAAATTCACCATAAGATAGTTTTTATATCCCAATTTAAAAAATTAAGTTTATATTGACATAAAAAATTTAAAAAAGTTACAAAAATTGGATTTAAAATAGGTTCTCTATTAAAAGGCAATAAAATTACCTTTTTAGAAAAATATAATTTTTAAACATAAAAATTGATTAATTATTATCTTATTATTATAAAAAATATTGGAAAAATTTAAAAAATATATGATTGAATATATAATATATATATCTCACTAATATAATTCAATAATAGTAATTAATTTAAAATAATAGGATAAAATACCTTTGTAAGTATAAGAACATTTCCTTTATATTCAAGTGGTTCTTATATTCATTTCCAATAAATTGATTACCAATGAATTCATTTCATATTTTTGTAAACCATATATTATTATAATTTAGTTAATCCTATTCATAAAAATTAATATAATAGCTAGTTTATATCTCATTATATTAAATAATAATATTTTAATAATATACTGTTGTTTAACATAAATTGATCTTGTGTATAACTAAAACTATCGAAGAAACTTGTTTTTCTGTGTGATGCATGATAACTCAATGTTGTATGTCTTAAATTCTATAGAATATATTAAATTTATTTAAAATATTATATATATAATAAATTCTCTATAAATTATATCCCTTTCTACGTTTTGTTTTTCGTGTCATACATGCTATCGAATAAAAGGTATTATTTTAGAATCTTTAAGGTGTTACATTCTCCCCACCTTAATTGAATTGAATCCTCAAAATTTTAACTCAATATTGGTAGACAAAGGTTTTAGATTTGGAAATTAATTTGTTAAAAAACCCACATCATAAAATAGTTTATCAAATATCCTCTTAATAAGATATAATGAGAAGTACAAAGGTCACATGGAATAACAAATAACTTGGTTTCTATATAGGTGAACATTAGTGGTAAGTGAAAATATGGACCTGAAGGAAAAGGGTAAATAATTATATGGAGTGATTGTGGTCCTCAATAACAAACAAGTGAATGATCAATGGAGATTTAGGGGCCTCAAAACCATAAATCTAAGATGATTTAAAAGACTATCAGTTCAAAAAAAATTAAGGTAATAGGGAAATATTTTTTTTAATTTTTTTTTGATAATATTGAAGAATCATTTTATTGAATAAGAATTTAATTACATGATAAGTTTCAATTTCATATGAAAAATTTCATATTTTTTTTGTTCTTCAATAAAATTCTATTTCTTACCTTTCTTCAAGAAATGGATATTCAAAAATTTAATTTGTTTCCTAAAGTACTAAAATAACCTTTTAACAGATCTTAGGTCCCATTAAAGAGTGAAAATTATAATTATTTATCTTTAACTATTTTCCAAATATAATATGGCTAATATATTAATATATAAAACTAAAAATTAACACTATGAGTTCATAATTAATATTTATTTACAATTTATTTATTAAAACTATGGTAATTACCTAGGATATTGTGTTGTATAGGGGTAGGAGTGAAACCCTTATCACCCTTTTGTAATGTGTTCAACCCCATCACCTTTCCAGATTTGATGGGTTATTACACAACATACAGTTTTCTATTTTATAAAACCATATCAATATGACAGTAATAATTTAAATTCAATAATTAAATTAACTTTTAACTATGTTTTTCAGTAGAACCTCAATATATAAATACTTCATCCATTTATTTCAACATATGTGCTTCCTTAGTCTATAGTTTAACCTTGGTCATTAATTTTCATTAAATATTAAAATCCTTTAGAATGGTTTGTAAATAAAATTTTAATTATCCTAATTGTATCCCCCATGAGTGTAAAATCATGTGCATAGTAAGGCTGACTATCGTGTACTGGGTTACGCTCGAGTCTGACTCGACACACCTCTTAGTAGCTGTTACAACTATGTCCATCTATGGTGGAACCATTTCAACTTATAGTATCCAGACATGGATTAATTACAAAGAAAACCACATAATATCTTTCTAACCAAAAAATTAGGATGTTATTTTATACATTTCCTCAAATTCTACCTTAGGGTTATGTTCAATAATCTATGTTTTACTAAATATAGTTCCCAAGGTTGCTAAAAAACTTCCTTGGATACCAACTATAGAGACCTGACCCTGGTATTCCTAGAGCATCTGTCTACTACCATTACATTGAAATTATTATAAGGAATAAGATACTAATGTATTAAAGAGTTTATTAGTCTTGGTAAACTAGAGACATACATAAGTCTTGTATTAAAAATTAGTACACTAATAAAAAAAATATTTTTTTCATCTAGGATAAATTTATTCCCAATTATCATATCCTTGAATATATTTATTATCACACTTATTGGAATCCGAAATAATATAATCAAAATAAGGGTGATCTAAAATTCTTAGTAAGGGTTATGTAGATAAAAAGAAATAATGAATCAATGAAAATAGTCAATACTGAAAGGTAATAACTAAAGTATGTGCCATTTAATAAATGAAATGAAAATGAAATAAATCCATAAGTAATGTCAAAGAAAAATCATCCGGATAATAATAACTGAATATTGAATGAAAAAAACACTTAATTATCAGAGGTCATGTTTCCCAAGAACATGATACCATTACTGTTCTGACTTTTCAGTAGATGGTTCATCATACTACTATCAAGACCTTTCATAATAAAAATTAAATATGTTGGTGGAAACCCACTTATTCTATATGGAAACAAACTCGAAGGGTTTGTATAAAAATAATTTTGTCTCATGAGACTACCAATTAATTAATGCGATTACTTTAAATGGACCCAAACCATTTCTTTCTTGTCCAATAATTTCTCATATATCAAATAATCTATTGAATTCAAAAAAACTGTTCCTTATAAAATATCCATATTGTGTAAAGGATACAAATTTATGAATATTTCCCCAGTAAATCAAATAACTTTAAAAGTAAACACAATATATAAAAATAGTATATGGTGTAGGAAATGAAAATATGCACGATAAATGATATGAATAATTAGGATAAATTCAATGTCTAATGATCATAGGAAATTTAATATTTTAAGTGGACTAAAAGGAATCAAGTAAGCGAATGTCAATACTATCCATTTCAAAATTAATCAAAAACTATCTAAGTTAAGAATATGGATAATATAAATAAATCATATCACATGTGGAATAAAAATAAAGGGCTTTTTTTCATTGATGAATAGAAATAATATAAAAGTACAATTTAAAAAAATTCTTAAGGAAATATCCTTTTCATTTCTGAAAATCTATTTTTAAAAATATTTTATTTAGAAATCACATTAAAAAACATTTTCTTTAAAAATGAACCTTTTAAACCTAAAAAGAGGTCAAAAATAAATTATGGTGGGAAATTTTTTAGATGTCATACAATGTAAAAATAAAATTCCATTTGTAAGGAAATAAATGTTTGAAAATTTCCTTGTTCGGAAAGAGACATGAATATTACTTTGAAAAAATTTATAAAATACAAAATTCAGTAAAAATTAAATTAATAAATAATTTTAATGGTTAAAAATATATTTGAAAAAAATTATATAAAATATTGTCTTTATAAGAAAATAAGTTTTCTGACTAAAGAGAGAAATAATGTCGAGTTTTATTAAAAACATATTCTAAATCATTTTGAGTACCAAAGACTGAAAAATGGAACTATTACATGAAAAAGATCATGAATAACCATAGGAGAATAAAATTAAAATGTTTTATTAAATAATTATGGAGTAATTTTTTTAATTGAAATTCAATCGTAAACAAACCCAAACAAAATAGGATTATGAAGTAAACCCTCTAAAAGACCACATCGTTGATGTGGGAATCAATTAATGAATAGATAATGTGTATAAAATTTAAAGCAGCATAAAAAAGATTAAATATAAAAATATATGGTAAAAAGTGATTAAATACATAATCTTTGAATATTAACAACAACAACAAGGAAGTAATATAAACCAATGTAAAGGAACCGGGTTAGGAAATTCTCTTCCAATTGGTAACTTTTAATTAAAATACTCTTAGAAGAAATATTTAAAATTAAAACTAAAAATACCATGAAGATAAAATAAATAATGATATAATATATAAAAATGGGTATTATATACGCCATAAAAAAAAAGTAAGTGGTGAATATGACAATTATCTCATAGATTTAAAAAGTGAGATGAAAATCCCTTACCTTATGTTTCTTTTCCGGTGAATGTCCTTTAAACATATTTATAATGGTTTCCAACATGTCCCTAAATTAAACCATAACCGTAATAATATTAATAATATCATAAATTATCTTATAATAATATCATAAATGTTCTTATAATAATCTATTATTAACCATTTTTTAATAATCTTTCATTATTTTTACTATTTAGGGTGTAACTTGTCTAATTTTTTTAGTATGTTTTGAGTTGTTACTTGTGGTTATAATGAATTATATAATTATTTTATCATGTGAATAATGAAAAAATTTATTTAAATATCACATATATGTTTTATTTTTTATTTATAAAAATCCATAAAATGTTTATATTGGAAATTTAATGCATCATTTATGGAGACAGTAGGTCGTACGTACGCATGAACACTACTTTCATTCCTTTCCCATATTTATAATAATGAAATTGAAATGATATATATTTATAAGTATATTATAATTAAATTAAAATATTTATTTGATATATTTTATATAGTTTTGTTAAAACCATCTTTTATACATTCTATATATAGTGTGAACAAATTATATCGCTTTATGGAGGTGGTAGTCCACACTTCCACAAATGATGATATCATATTCTCAAAAAATGGAAAGCATGAATGTATCTGTTACATAAAAATTAATAAGTATTAATACAACATAAATATCATATATATCATATAAAAACATTTTTTACATCAAAATTCCCAACCATGAGAGGTGGTAAAGTAAAAACGAACAACATCATTTCACTGGGTGGTAGTTCAACATACACGAATGATAAGTTCGTTACCCATTTAATGGAACTGTGTGTAAGTGTAGGTCAAAAAGTTTACATAAAAACATCTTAGTATATGTAGGATACTTATTTAATTATATAATCATGGAATAAAAATGATTTAATGAGTGTGGAATCAAAAAGGACATAGGTACACAATGATGAATGTCACCTCGTTTTCGAGTAACTCCTTTTGGTTTATACAAAAAAGCCTCATTAGATGGATTTCCTCCCAAGGTGAGGATTTCAGGATTTGGGGAGGAAGGTTTGGATATTATTTTAGCATATTTTGGGTGATAAAAAGGGCTTTAGAGGTGTGAATAAGTGTTATGGGTGAGTGCCTTTTATAGTGGAGGAGTGGCATTCTTATATATTATTGTAAAGGAAATTACAACCACATTTTTCCCATGTAATGTGGCTCCAATAATGAAAAAAATAAAATCCAAGGGAGTATAGGGTAGAAATATGAATATAAAATGTACTTTTTATAAGTTTATAGGTCATTTTTATCCTAAGTTTAAGGTTCAGTACCTTAATAAGAAAATTTTCCTATTAATCACTCAAACTTATTTTAATTACATTCACTAATATTTTTTGTCAAAAACTAAGTATAAATTTTTATAAATTAAAAATTCTTCTGATTAAAAATATGGAAAACATTTTTGTTCAAATTATAATAATATAAGTGCATTAAATTAATTTAAATTTAATCCCACAGATGAGACGACAAAACAAATTTTTAAAGTGAAAATGTTCAAAAGTTTGAGATGTGTTTATATCGAATTTCAATGTAAAATTGATAACAATGACCCAAATTGTTTTAAATGATGTAAAATAGATCTTATTTTATATTAACACAAATTCAAAATATAATTTTCATTTATAAATAAATTTGACAAAAAAGTAGTTTTGAATTAAAATTCAGTATTTTTCACTATTCAATAAAAAATGAAAGCTCATATAAAAATTCTAGAAATTCACCCTAAGCTAATTTTTATCTTAATTTTTCAAAAAATAAATTTGTTTTTTCATATAAAATTTATAAAAGTTCCATAAACTTATTTAAAATAGGTTATTCATTTAAAGATGGTAAAATTACTTTACTATAAAAGTATAATTTTTAAGCATAAAACTGAACTTATTGTTATATTTTTCTTATAAAACCTATTGGATTAATCTAAAAAATATTTGATTGAATATATAATTTATATATATATATTTCAATAATAAAATAATATATTATTAATCTTTTTAATTTAGTAGGATAAAAAACCTTTTTAATCATAAATCATTTTCTTTTTATTCAATTGGTTCTTAGATTTGTTTATTATAAATTGATTTCCAATGAATTAATATTATATTTTTGTAACAAATATATTTTAAAATGTTAGTTAATTGTATTCATAAACTCTAATTTAACATCTAGATTATATATTATAATATTAAATAATAATATTTTAATAATATATTATTATTCATTGAAACTCGGTCTTGAATGTAACACAAACTATCAAAGAAACTCAATATTTCATGTGGTACAGTATAACTCAATGTTATGTTCATTTCAAGATATATAATATATTAAATTTATTTAAAATATTAGATATAGAATAATGTCTCTAAAGGTAGTATTCCATTATACATTCGATATCCCATGTCACACATGCTTTTCAATAAAAGTTACTCTATTAGAACTTTCAAGGTGTTATAATGAAACTTTTCCAAATAGTTATATTTGAATGGAAACTTTGTCTAAAAAATAAAACTCTAAGTCCCTTTAACTATTTTTAGCATTATCTCTTCTATAGACATTTAGAATATATTATATGTTGTCGTATGGATGAAACCTTCTCTATCATATCTTATACATGATCAGTTCCATGTATCTCTCATTCACCAAATTCATACCAAAAAGTAGGAGTTATATATAACTTCCCATAAAAAACTTAATATAGATCCACTTGAATACTCAAGTGGAAGTTGTTATTATATGATAACTCATACAATAGGATATGTTGATCCCATCCCCTTTCAAATTCCATTGAGTAATATCTTAATACTTCTTTGAGTGTCTGAATGGTCCTTTAGTATTGGCCATCAATTTGGGTGGTGATAGGTCATACTAAAACTCAATTCAGTATTTATATATTTTGGGTAATTCTATATATTTTTGAAGTAAACCTTGGATTATGATCAGATACAATTGAAATTGGTTCTTCTAGAGTCCTCACATATTCTTTTATGTATATCATGGATTTTTTTTCAAATGATAAATCTTATTAGTCAGTTATGATTTGGAATGTCAAGCTGAGTTGATCAACCAGATCTTATATCACATTACTTCCTTTGGATGTCCTCAGGAGACTAGTGAAAAAGTAGTTAGTGATGTTTTCTCATTTCCTTGTGTGTATGGAAAATGGTTTCATCATCCCACTATAATTTTGTGACTCTAAATTATCCTTATAACATGCCATGTAATTGGAGGTGTACTCAATTATGTCCTTCTTCATGTATTCACCCCAAACTATTCCCTCAAAAATAACTATACATCTTGGTTATTCCATGATGGATAGAGAAATTTGACTTTGTGTATCATCTAATGGATATGTATTTATCTCATGTGATTATGGAATATAATGGATAGTTACAAATCAAATGAAACTATCTTCATCGATGTATAATTTATAAATATTCCCCTTTTTTAATTCTTCCACTTTATTTTGAATCTACAAATCATCCCTTTTTACCCCATTATTCTTATCTTAGATACATGGTTGGGATTTTTTTAGGAAATATAGTATGTATTCCTTGCTATTATTATTTCTAGATCTATGCTTTTCATATCCATGATGATAGGGTTCGTCTCAATTCACACCATTGATAGAATAGTATGTTATTTCTTTATAAGAGAATCTAACACCTTGTTCACCATTCTATGATTATTTGGAATAGAGTAATAAAATACCCCAATCAACTGCAACCATATTCATTAATTCATGTTGATATATATATATATATATGATAATATATAATTTAGACACTTTTAATCTGTATATATGTAACAATTCTCACCATATATTTAGTATTTCCAAACCATAAATTAAATGATCACAGATGATTACTCTAGATCAATCAATAGGTAAATCTTCACATGGATCATTAAATTTCACGAGACATAGGATATCAATTTATCATTTTACATCAGTACACAAGCCAATTTTTTTTTTCAAAAGAATCATTAAATATATCAAAATATTATTCACTTGATAGTATTGTGAGTATAGATGTAGTTATTATCCTCTTCATGAGATATTTAAAGAATTCCTAAAATTCATCCATCAAGACAAAAATTACCCCTTTATGTGTTAACTTTGTTAGGGGCCAGAATATGGTGATAAATTTCTCACAAAACATTATCTAAACCAGCTAATCCAAGAAAACTACTAAATTTTATGACTCACGAGGGTCTGAAATATTCCACAATTACATTTTAATTTGAGGTGTCTATAGAATTTTCCTAACTTCTGATCACGTGCAAAACAAATTTGACTTGTTGCATCCAAAAGTGATACTTTTTGAACATAGAATTCATTTTATCCTTTCGTAATTTCTCAATCATAATAATTAGATGCTACTCATGATCCTCCTATATTTTAAAGTAATTTAAAATATCATTGATACGGACAACCCAAAATTTGATAATTTAGTCACTAAAGACTCTATTAATCAAATCCATACTGATTTTAGGGGAATTAGTAAGACCAAAGTGTATCTCTATGAACTCATAGTATCTATATCTAATATGAAAATAAGTCTTCTAATTATATTCCTTCGTTACCTTCTCCTAATGAAATCCATAATGAACATCCACCTTTGAGAATTAATTAGATACTAAAAGTTGACTAAACTAGTTCAATCCTTGGGAGGAGATATGTGTTTACCATGATTATCTTGTTGAGCACTTAGTAATGAATACAGAACCAAATTGATCCATCTTTTTTATTTATAAATATAACCAATTCACCCCAAGATGTTGCACTTGAGAGTATCAAATCTGTATCCAAATTATCTTGAAGATTCTTCTTTTACACTTCTAGTTAGATTAGGGCCAACCTATAGGTTCATTTGGATAGAGGAGTGTCTTTGGGTATAATTTCTAAGGAAAAATCTACCTCATTATTGAAGGTAATTCTGGGAAACTCTACAAAAAATACAATAGTGTATTCCCTCAAAATTTAAATTTCATCATTTTTAGGGATTTCCTTTAAATCCACAATTTTTGAAAGGTATGATTCATCATAAATTATCATCACCGACATAGTTAAGGGATTTTTTGAAGGAACTTAATGATATTATTGGCATTATTATAAGATCACGGGATGGTTTAGAATATAGAATAATGTTTCATGTTTTTGATAGTTTTTGTTATATTTATATAATGAGATCCAATACATTCCGTATATATCATAAAAATCCATAAAGGGAAGGATTATGAGATTATCTAGATGAATCTTTCCACAAACACTAATATAAGAAGAGTATAACACTTGGGTTTTATTTATCAAACCACTAGGTGTTTTTATGGTTATATTTACTTCAATGTATCGGGGATGTGATTCAACAGTTATATACAACATTTTACATTCTTGAGTGAATCAGAATTGAAACTCATATAAATTTATTTTTATGTTCTACCTTAGTGTTGGTGCTGGAATATTATTCCCATATCTCATTCAACTTTGGTGTTTAATAACATTGATAATCTATGATGAACTATGTTTTAGTGAACTAAAATTTATAGTTACATTTCTCACTATACTTGAATCATTTAATCATAGGTGGTTCCTTTCATTCCTCCCTCATATTTCTAGTCTTCTTTATGACTCTTATAAATTTATGATATTAGGGGCATTTTATCCAACACTTGAAGAATTTACCTTTACTTTTAAGTCAATTCCTGTGATTATTTTCCCCACATTTTTACAATGTGGGTGTTTGGATCTTATTTGAACTTTTTTTATTTGATCTTCCATCTTGAAAATCCATTTTTGTTTATTATTTCCACAAAAATGGGACCATTCTTTGAAATACATCTATACATTGAGATCACAACAATATTCTTCTTCATAACTCCAAATATATCTGATTAATATAGCCTTATATAGGTTTAGTTTTAAACTACTAATGAACATATACATTTTCTATCATTTTTGGTAAAAAAACGCAAGGAATATATTGAAATCATTTTGAAAGATGGATTATAATTCATAAAAAATTCACCCTTATTTTTCATAATCTATAGGAATTCTATTTTTATATTTATCTAATTAGTTAGAGGGAAATACTTTTTAAGAAATAAATGATTAAAATCTTCCACCACCGGTTCCTCTATTTCATCCTTTTACTTCATTATCATTATCAACACCCACTATTTATCAACCTCTTGATACAAATGATTGCTTTCCAGAGCAACCTTCCCCTTCACTGAAAAGTATAAAACATAAAATATTAGATCCATTGAGTTAGCACATTGTCATGCGATTAGTGGATCTTAAGATATACTAACATCCATGTTTGTTGACAAATAAAGTACTCTATGGATAGTTTCTCCTTTGTTAAAGGTGGACATTCTATATGATTTGGGTTATTTTAAATATCCTGAGATATCTGGTTAAGCATCACTATGATTTTCTAAACTCTATATCATATGGAATTGGGATTTTTATCTGGATAATCATTTCATTATCCCTCACATGGGTTTTTGGTTAGGTTTCTCCTAGCTCCCACTATTTTCTAAAATAAAAAATGTTTGGAAAAAATATATGTCAAAAAAATATGAATAAATAATTTATTCTTACAGTAAAATTAATTATACTATCATATATTACAGGATACGTATACTTAAAATATAATTCCTATAAAATCATTCTTTTGGTATCATATACTTTAATTCTAATCTAAAATTAATAGTAATAATTACATTATCTATTATTCATTCATAATGATTTTATAGAGTTTTTGATTAACTAAAGCATACCCGCTGAGTGTGTAAAACTAGATGTGCAACAAGTTTCATTATCCTACCCCATGTATTAATTGGATCAATTACTAATCCTCCTTTTAAGGGTTATTACCCATAAGTAAAAATATTCTAGAGCCACATCCAATTTTGGTATCCATATAGGTATTTCATTGCTTGGAAACCACACACTCTTATAATTAACCCAAACATAGGATGTTTACCTCTACTTAGAAACATTCTTATGGTTTTTAGTGATTATTTCTAATCCTAAAATCAATATTAACTAAACCATATAATAAAAACTATAGTGACTCAAATTTTTCATAAATAATAATTAAATCATTTTTAAGATAAGAAATATAATTGTAACACATTTAGGGATTAAAAAGTTTAGTATCTTAGGTGAATTAGGGTTATAAATCACTTGTAAATAATAAAACTTAAACTTTATTTAAATAAATATTCTTTATCTTTATAATGGATATCATGTTCTCCTTATTACTTTTAATCATTTAAAGATATGAATCAATGACTTGGGAGAGTTAAAATCTTATTAATTCGAGAAAAAATATAGACGGAATAATAGAAAAAAATACATTTTACTTGGTTGAGATTAATCGAAATCATTATATCATAAGTAAAGGATCAACATCATAATCATAAGGGTAAAATTTAATAATTTCATGGAATTTGTAATAATCATATTAATTAAACATTTTAACATACTTTTCAAATACTACACATAGTTTTGAATAAAGCTAGCATCATGTAATTGCATAACATATGTATATAAATAAAAAAATAAAAATTTTAAACAACTATAGAATCATGTTCACACATAATATAAATATTATCATGAGATATATAAAATTACCCAATGAATTTTTGGCTAAAAAAATACTTGGACAACCTACCACATCATAAAATTCTTATAATCATGCATGCCACATTGAATATAAAATAATCATTGTCATAAAATGAACCCATAGAAAAGAATGGGTTCCATAAATGATTCATAAATTATACATAAAGGAATAACCTTTTGGGATTACCATATAAATAAGGTAAAAAAATTTTGTTATAAAACACCATCATTCGTGAGAGGAGATGAAAAAACTAAAGAGAATTCTTTATAATATTTTTTAAATTAATGTCATTTAAAAAAACATTATAACCGGACTAGAAAAAATATTGAATGGGTTCAAACATGTTTATCATAAAAATAAAAATATAAACTATATTGATAATAAATTTTAATTAAATTAGTATAAAATCTATATAGAAAATTATGTGAAGAGAAGATAACCCAAAAAGGAAGGATTTTTTGTTTTAGGGTCCCCTAGCCTTGAACCCCACTTTATTTCGTCACATTTCTGCCTACTGAATAACAAATATAAGATTATAAAGAAATTTAACCATAATTGAATTATATTATTATTTTTAAAAAATAATAAATAATAATAATTTTATTTTTTTCTTTAATATCCTTTGTTAATGGAGAAACATTTTATATCATGTTTTACCTAAAAATATCATGTTTTATTTCATTTTTTCTATTTCTGTTCAAGGAAATCTATAAATAAATAAATTTATTATATTTAAAAAATATAAATATATTTATAAATTATTATTTAATAAATATTTTATTATAACCATCTATAAATATTGTTATATTAAAGGAGTTGGAAACATCCTCATTAGTGATTTCTGACCATTAAAGTGACATTGTCTGAATAAGAAGAAATAGAAGTATGCAATATAAATACCTTGTAAATATAATTTTAAAATATTTTAAAGTAATTTATAAAATTTTAAAATAAACTAAATTAACATTATATTATTAGGGTTTGAGAGAAATATAGAAAAAGTTAAGAGAATAGGAATGTGTAATGAGAATTTGATGAAAACATAAACTTTTCTCAATATTTCTACTTTTTAATGACACAAATATATTTTGACACTAAGATTTGGATTACCCCATAATTTACATGAGTTTTATAAGGTGTTTTAGAGAGTGTATTCGAGAATATATATAGATTTTGTAAGTGAGGGAGTAGTGGTTTTCAAATGATATGGTGTATTTATACTTGTTTAGAGGGGTATTTTTGAGTTATAATATTCAAAAAATTATATATCAAAGGAAAACCATGTAATAGTGTTTTTTTAATAGTATGAAATGTATTGGTATTAAATAAAATTATTTTAATACATTAAAACACCTTATAATCCAAATTTATTATTTTAATCAGAAAGAAATGAGAAAAATGTCAAAATATTATTTTAATTGAATATTTTTGACATAGACATTGAACATATTTGATTTTTTTATAAATTATATATATATATTTTTTTAAAAACCCATTTATCCTATTAAATTGGTTTGTGATAAATAACCAATTTATCATTTATTATGTAATTATTTCATCATTACTACGTCATAAAACGTGCAATTCATGGAAAATAGTATTTTTTAATATTCATCTAAAAATGAAGTATTTACAAAAATTTACAAAAATATCAAACATGGATAGTTTCAAAGTCTCAAATATAAAACTGAAATTTATTTTATCAAAATAATTTTCTAGAAAGGAAAATTTTAATTTTTGATATAAAAATTATGAATTTTACGAAATAGATTAAAATACAGTTTATTAAAAATGTGTTTCTAATTTTTTAATCTTTATATTTATTATAAGGATTTATAATATTTATATTTTATTAAATTAACCATGGTATATATTATTTAGATTAATATTTATTATTTTTAGAGGAAATTACTACTGCAATAGAAATGATATTATTTCCAATGTTCATATTACTATTCCCAATGGTGAGACTAGTATTTCAATGATCACATTATTATTTCAATGGTAATATTTACTCGAATAAATAAATCTTCATTTTTTAATACAATATTCACTATAATTCAAAACAGAGATTTATATTTATATTTTCAAATATATTGATAGGTTTTTTAACATTCTATTTAATTTCTATACTGTTGTTTATAGGGGAAACCATTCTATTACATTAGAAGGATCCAAAAGTTTCTCATTGTTTATATCTTATTTTCTATTTTTTCTCTCATTTTAATGTTTAGGATTTTCAACATGGGTTTAGTTACAAATGAATGTAATGATATATTTATTTTTGAAATAAATTGTTGTTGTTTTTTATAGGTGTTGTATGTGTGTAATATAATATAATATAACAAACTTTTATGCAAGGAAAAAAATATTTAAAAAGTAATGGTTGTTACATTAGGATAGTATTATGATTTCATATTCATGTAACCAAGGTTCACTCACATGGAGTATAATAAATCTCTTATAAATTTTCCTATATCTATGTTCCTAGTGAGAATATACCATTTCTTAGTGAGATAAATTATGGGTATCATAGAATTTATGTATTTTTTCATTCATAAACATTAATTTTTTTTCATTATAATGGCAATGATTTTAGGTTAGCAGGTGAACACTCCACTTTTTCATAGTCCCTCTTTCAATGTTTTTGACCTTATATGTTTTATATATCATTCATAGATTATAGGAAATACTTTTTTTTATGAAAATATACTAAAACATTATGTTTTTATATCTTAAAAATGTATTTTTTAAGTTTAAGGATATTTATCTTTGACCAATAGGTGTAAAAAGTATAAGGTGTTACATTATCTAATAATATATGGATCCTATAACACCCCTATATTTTAGAATATATTTTGTATTTAATAATTTTGATGTGTCTAATAAATTTTATCGAATAAAACCATGAAATTATGTGAATGGAGATTAACCATTATCAAATTAATAATATTATATTTTATTGAAACTAAATATAATTTTCATAAATAATTTCTAATTTACCTAAGAAATATTTTTTATCATAATAAATTTTTTAGAAATATTTTGTGTATGAGCATTGTTTTTTTCATAATTTTTTTTTAAATAAATTATAATATTAGTAAAATTATAAAAAGGTATTTTTTAGACATTTATAAATTTAATTAATTTTTTATAAAATTTTTATAAATAAAAATAAATTTATTTGATGATTAATATATAAGTTTTTCTCGAAAATGGATTTATACACTCAATGTGTAATCAATTGAAAAAAATTAAATTGATAACTATTGATGAATTATTTTGATGAAATTTTAAGATAATATATATGTTGAATTAAGTTTAAATTTATCTAATTATTTTTTTGAAAAATAATATTATTAAATTCAATGTTTTTTATAAATAATAATTTTTTTAAAAAGTATTTTCGTTGTGTTTTGTGTGATTATTTTAAATGAAATTCCAAAAAAATCATAAATAGAATTTGATAAAATGTTTCATATATTTTAAAATATATTTTCAATTTTTTTAATGGGTCCACTTTTATTTTTTCATAATAAATAGTAACAATGGTAAAAGAAATCAGCTCGGTTAATGAAAAAAAAGGTAACGAGGTGGTTAAACCGAAAAATATGGTATTAAATGTCAGTAAAAAATTTCTATATTTGTATCGACAAAGATATTTATACCTTAAAATATCTTATATTTTAACCTTTGGCCACTTTGTTCCACTTTTACTTGAATATGAATTTATTATATTTTAATGTTTTAAGTATATACAAGAGTTCCACTCCCTAACATATAAATGGGAGATTCCTCTCATATCTTATTCACACCTCCATGAGCCACATATATCAACCAAAACCTTAAAAAATGTCTTATATACATCCATATGCATGTTTATGAGGTTCTTTTCTTCTTAAAATAACAACCAATGGGTCCTTAAGAAGAGATCTAAATCCAGTTTCTCAAAGAAGAGGTAATCATCATCACTAAATCCTTTTAAGTTTATTTGTCATTATATATCCAACAAAACATATAAAAAAATCTAAAAATTATTAAATAATTATCATTATGAAACTAAAATGTTTTTATGTTAATATTATATCCATTTTTCATCTCTTTTCCATTCTATGAGAAATGATATCATTGTTCGTGTGTATTTGTATACAACGACCCCTATAAAGCTACATGTTTTTTTTCATATACACCATATATGGATGGTCATATGGATGTATTTAATGGTAATATATGATATTTATGATTTTATTATGGTTTTGTGAAGATAATTTTTTTATCTTTCTTTCATTCCATTTATTATAAGATGATAACATTACTAGTATGTACATACGAAGTATTGTCTCCATGAAGTGATACTCATTTATCATCACTACCTTATATAAAGGGTAATAAAAGTATATATAATGAATTCATATTATAATTATAACATTATAAATTTTATCTATATGATTAAACAATGACCAAGGTGAAAGGAATAGAATTGTTGAATAAAAACATGCATAGGGAATAGAACAGTTAACACCATAAATGATTATTTTAGTGAAGAATTTTTAGTAAATAGTTAAATTAAAATTATAATTGAAATTAATATTTTAACATAATTATGAATAATATTATTTTATAGATTAATAATAATTATAAACTTATTATACTTGTTCTTAAGAGTGAATGCATTATATGTCAGGGCTTTTGGTATGGGGTTTTTTTAATCTCATTATCAATTGGGATTGTTTATGTTTAAATATACTTAAGGGAATTAATGATTGTAATATATTAACAACCATATATTTTATTCTCATTATTTTATTTCTATAATTTCAATATTTTCTTTGCAATACTTACTCACTATGTCACTCAAATTCCACAAGAATGTTTTTATAAAAAAAACGATATAATTTTTTCTTTTTGATTAGGAATATTATTCATAGATGTTGATATTTTATAATTGTATTTAAGAATGTTATTTTCTATTCAAAATTTTTTCTAAATTCATTTTCAACTGTATATTTATTTCTATTCATGTTTTTAAAAAATAATCTCTTTAATGTTATCAAAACAAGTTTTTTACGTTCTTTACAAAAGTATGAAAGGAATGTTAATTTAGAAATATATGGAAAGAATGGATTTTCCCATCACCATTGACATTATTTTATATGAATATTTCATTACTAGTTTCTATGGTTATTTTCAAATAAAATATTTCTTTAAATATTATGTAAATTTTATGTTTTAAAGATACTAAATGAAAATGAAATTTTCACAGGTGTTCAATGAAATGTTAAAAAATATATTTTAAAATTTTATTACATATATTTAAATATCTATAAATTTTTATTAAACTTCACTAATAATATAGTCTTATGATACAATTAATTTTATTTTATTCAATGTCCTATGATTACATGATGAGGAAATCATTATAAAACCTAATTCTTTTACCAGGTTTTGATATATTGAATTGATTAATGTATTATGATTTTGTGGGATATATATGTATGGTATTCATTATATTATTGGTAGGTCCATTAAATAATCACAATTAATTTATTAGTTTTCGGTATATCATTAGATAATATGAAGAGTATATGGAGTTAACCCATTATGTGGATGAAAATATGTTGGGGAGTGAACATAATCTATTATGGGGCTTTATGATGATGGAATTGGTAGTGATCCTTGACTAATGAAATTATTCTCTATGTGTATGATTCTTCCATAATTCCAATTTTTTTTATGATTATGATATTCTCTCATAGATCGTGATTAATTAATTATTATTCCTCATTTTTATGAATCGTGTATTTTTAAATTTTAAACCATTATTCTATGACCAATGATTTATCATCTATGACTAATTGGATATGAAATTTAGAAGTTATGATCATTATATCATAAAAATATGACTATCTTGTGCTTTAATTTAATCACTAATAGATATCTCCAATGTTTAATGTTACTAAGAATATAAACTAAACATTATCAAGTTTCCATTTCCTTATCTTATGAATAATGTTTCAAAGTGGGATATGTATAAGAAATGTATAATGAGATAATAACATTGTGGGGGGATATTGAAGATATATAATGAAATAATATAATTGTGTATCTAGTATCTAAATAAACAAAACCTTTATGGTTTTGGGGCATGTATAATTCTATAATATATTATTTTTCTATATAAAGTTAAGAAAATATGTATGTATATATTTCTTGGGTCACCCCAAATCCTAATTTAATTTTTTATCTATCAGACCAAATTATGGATTGAGGTTAACTAAATTGGGGTAATATAAATTATCTATATTTTAAAGATTATTCAATAATTAATTTGTGACAATAAGAAGGGGTTTTCTCTAAAATTTTCATAGGCCTTTTGACCTAGTGTAAGAAAGGCTCAACACTTATAATACCAAATAATATCAGTGTGACATATAGGTTTTTTCTATCATTATATGAATTATATAACTATTTTTTTATATAGAGAAATATTTTTCTTGGCGAGTGAAAAATTTCAATTTTACTTAGTTGATCCCTTTTTCCATTTTTATGTGACAAATTTTATGCCACTTTTGGAGTTTTAGTTCTTTAGTTTTGAAAAAAATGTGTTGAAAGTATAATTTCATGTAGCATTGGGAAAAAATAAATCTAGATGTTTAAGGTCATATATATTTTACTATAGTATAGATTCTAGTTCACATTCATAGAGCCAAGAATATTTTATATATCTTTGTTTTTGGTTAAATATTTTTCACCATATCATATGAGAATTTTTTTATCTGGGTGAATTAGACAACCCATTTTGAATGAATAATAAAACACTGACATGAAAAACCAAATAAAGTGGTTGAGATATATCTTCCATTTTAAGATCTTGGAGACTAGAATATAATGGAAAAAATCATTCAATCACCCAATATAATCACAATCAATATGGATTTAACAAAATTCCAACAAACCAAATTGGGGGAAATCATGAATTTCATTTTAGTTGATCTTGGAAATATGTATGACAATAAATAACATCATGATAATAGTAATTTAAATTATTGAACATAGGAATATCAAATGATGTAAATCATAAGTATAAATAACTAAATTTGTAATGGTATAGTTATAATGGATAGGCCAGGGTAGTCTCTTATCATGTTCCAATAATAAACCCACTACCATTCCATTAGATACATATACTAATTAGTTCCACTGACCACATTATAAAGGAGTATTACACTACAATACATTTATACGAGTATAGAGTTTGGGATTTTTTGTTACTGTAGATATATGAGACTATTTTTGTATATAATGGATATAAATGTGGTGCATGTTTCATATTTGTGACAAAAGATTATTACATTGATTAAATATACATTTTTATAATTGTCATGGAAATTTTATGGAAATTTGAATTTTTTAGGTATAAAATATTGTATATGGTAATTTTTTATCAATTGTTTTTAAAATTCACTAGTAAGAATATAATCAAAGAGTGGTAACATGAGATGTTGGGATAACAGGTTAATGTTGGTAAGAAATGACAGATGGGCTCAAGAAGAATTTATTTAATAATTGCTATATATCCTATTACAATATAATAAATCATGAAAATTTTATTAAATTAGATCTATATTTATAGTTCAGGATCCTATGTAATAGAACATTTAATGGAATGAAGTGGTACCCTAGAATGGGGATAAATCATATACCCAGTATGAATTGGTGAGAATTACATTATTATGGGAGATTAAGGAATGTAGTGATAAAAGGACTTGAAACTGGGACAAGGATAAAATATCTAGGAATATATATATATACACACACTAGGATTTGAGGATTCAATACCATATATCTAGTGGCATTTAAGTATTTGATATCTCATCTCTGGTAGGATTTAAGGGTTCACTATCTCAACACAGGGGGGATTTATAGGATTAATTGGCCGATCACCAAGGGGATTTAAGGATTCAAAGGATCATCATCAGTGGGATATGGAGATTTATTGGCTCAACACTAGAAGGATTTGATAATTAATGGATTATAACCAATGATATTTGAGGATTAATTAGTGGATTTATGTTAGGATTTAATGATTAAATATATCATACCTAGTGGAATTTCAGGACTCACATTCTCATCAAAAGTAGGATTAAAGATTCACTATCTCATCATTAGAAGGAATTGAGTATTGCCAAGATCATCACTATTAACATTTAAGGATTAACTAGAACATCACTAGTAAGATTTCAGGCTTCACTGTCTTATTAATATTGGGGTTAATCCATTAACCATCACCAATAAAGTCATGGTTTTATGAAAGGTATCTCTTTATAAAGATACCAAGTGATAAAATTACTCTGTAGTTTTGTGTTATCCAACAAGGTTTAACTATTCAAGGAAATTTTTGGGCACATCAACAATGAAGATAATTAAGATGAGAGTATCTATATAGAAATATACTGTAGTGTAATCTATAGTTTTTTCATCTATAATGTCTTTATAGTTTCAAATATATTTCATAAGGTCATCACCACTAGGATGTAAGGTGTTTTTGGTATTAGGATGCTGAAATGGGATCCCTACATATCTCTAAAAAGTAATCAATTCAAATATAGTTCAGAGTCATAGTTTTATTAACTTGGGTTGTTCCTTTTTATTTCATGTAGTTATGAACATTGGTAGTTTCTTTTATGGTCATGTAATAAGGACAATTGATTGTTCCTTTTAGGGTAATGCATCCAGGACTCTTGCGTAATTTTTTTAATTTCATCAAAAAGGTCCCTTAGGTGATAGGCTCATAGAAACTATTTGTATTGGGAATTATGAATTAGTGTTCCTTTTATATGATTCTAAAAAATGTTAATGGTGAAGGTATTATTCATTATATATGGATGGAGTTCATTAAAAGGCTCATGCTCTATGTAATACTCCACAATCGTATGATATCAAGAACCACCCCCATTAATACACCTCTTAAGATGGAAATGAAGATTATAATGATTCCAAAATCCCACCCCCAATGGGATATTAGTTCATGATGAACAATGAGAATATAATAAAATCATATGGGGGGAATTTTCCTCTTAAATATTAGTCATATAAGATAAACCAATAATAAACTCTTATAATATAAAATAAAACTCATTCTATAATGTATTTAAGTATCATTCCACAAAAAATTATGCAGAATAAATTAATAAAAGAAACTCATATTTAATCTTCCACAAAAATTACAATTTTATCACCCTAATATTTTATGATATATTTCTCTTCAAATATTTTTTTTCATCGATAGCATTATTTACACACAACATCATGTTTAAACAAACTGTGATATAAATTTTATTATTTAAATATGACTATTATAACCTTCCCATTAAAATTGGAGGTATTAATAGGAATAACCAAATTATAAAAAATATTGATAAATGTTTTATAAAATTTTAATTCATCAATAAATAAGTAATCAATTTTTCATTTAAATCAATTTTTTCTTCAAAAATGGTGTTTATTAAATTTTGTGGGAATATATTATAATTAATTAACACCAATTTTAGAAATTTTATTTGATAAAATGAATATAATTTTTGAAATTATCATATCAAAATTATTTTAGTTAAATTTTATGTATTTTTGAAATAGGATTAATTTGATAGTGAGTAGTGAAAAAAATAATTTTTATTGAAAACTATATTTTTATTTGAATAATTTACAAAGAATAATTTTTTTCTCAACTGGTTTAAATATAAATCTAATTCATTTATATTTTTAATTATACAATTAATTCCATTTTAACTAATATTATTCAAGATTTTCGTTTAAAAATTTTCATACTAAAGAAGAAATGTTTTCTTGAAAACTCTTTTTCGCCACATTTTGTTGGTTTAATTTTAAATAATACTCAACTAATATGATTTGAATATAATAAAATGGATTAAAAATATTTAATTTTCATAGTTAATATAATGTACTGGGTGAACTGAATTTTTTTCTATTATGAATAATAACCACATAAAATATATGTCACATCGGTAAGGGTAAAACATGAAAAAGTTGGATAAAACATTATGACATGTCTTTAAAATTTCTTTCTCACGTTTATTTATCCTATTGGAAGAGTGTAGTTTGACCATTCATTTTAAAGTATATATAAAAATGTCATTATGTTTCCATTTTTCATTTATTATGACCTTTATATTGTTTTTAGAAAATAATAAATAAGAAATGTCACTCGCTTGGGTTTAATCTCAATAATATTTTTTCATATTGATAAAAACATGATATAATAGATTATAAATGTTTATATGAAATTTAAATTAATTATTTCTTATCTTGTTAATTTATTTCTAATATTTAGTTATTTGAAAAATTACCTTAAATACTTATGCAATGATTCCATAGTATTTATTCATATTAAATAAAATAAAATAAATGCTTTTAAAATTAAAAAGGTAATACAATTTTGGTAAATTATCTTTTCCATACTTTTTTCGATAAATATAACATAATAGTAGTGTTTTAATGATTTATTCTCTAATTACGCAATTATATTGATGAAATTAAATCCAAATTAATAGAATAGTTCCAAAATTGACCTCAATGATATTTTAAAATAAATAATAAGTTATTAAATTATTTAAAATTAATGAAAATACTATATTAATCAAATTTATTTGTATATTATTTAAAATTTAAACAATTATATATTTATGTACCACTTATCATTTTTATAGTAACATTCTAGACCCTTAATGTGTAAAAACATTGATTCTATAGTAATTGATAAAAGGATTAATAGGCGGTTAAAACTAAGAGATAATGTTACAAATGTCACCTAAACTAATCAAACTTTTGTTTAATGAGATTATTTAGAATAATAATAATTATATGTTATATAAAATTCAATTTGGTTCAAATTATACATGAAAATAAATTTATATTAATTCAATACATACAAATATCCCAAGCGTTCCCCTCCCATCGCTAATAAAAGGTCACCTATTCTCATCTCTTCCTATCACCTTTTGAGCACTCTGTCTCAAAAAATAACATCTATAATACCTTCCTCTCTTCCATTCCCATGTTTTATATCTTCTTTTCTTGTAAAATACCATCTTTTAAAGTCTTAAACTATAAGCTAAAAAAGATTTCTCAATGAAAAGGTATAACACTTAACCAAGTCCATTTGATTTTATTTCTTCTTTTACCGGATATAAATATATGATATCCATCCTAAAATAATTTCTTCAGTATATTCAATAATATGAATTTTTATTATGATAATGGAACACCCATTATCCACCTCCTTTCCATTATATGATAAAATAAAACATCACTTGTGTGTATATGTGGACTACCACCTCCACGAAGTGATGTGTTTCATTTTTCCTCACCCCTTTACATTGATGTGTATGATGATAGAATTATAGAACTTATATTTTATATATGAAATTTTTTATGGTTCTACAATGGTGAATTATTATTTTCCCCCTTTCTTTTTATCAACTAAAAAAATTGAAACATCACTCGTACGTACGTACGAACCACCATCTCTAAGAAGAGATGTAATTATTATTTTTCACCATCAAATTATATTAATAGTTATAAAAGTGAATATAATGACTAAATATTACAAAAAAATTACATGATTAAAACTCTAGATATAGTGGTTCCATGATCAATGTACAAGGACTGAGAATGGAAAACTAAAACATGCATGAGAAACGAAGCAGTTATCACATGGAACAATGATTTTAATAAATAATTATTAATACATAGGGTGATAAAATATTATATTTAATTCATATATGGTACGATAATATAATTATATTTCTATAATATATTTATAATAAATATATAGTGATTATATAGTATGTTCAAATGTGTATGAATTAAGACAACACATGAGGTAAGGGATTTTTGTTTCAATCCCATTTTAATCGGGTTTGTTTACGCTTGAATTTTCATTAATAAAATTATATGATACTTACCTAATAAAAAAATATAGTTATAATCTCATATGGTTGATTCTATAGAATTGTTTTATTACCATTTTTTCTCTTCAGAACACGAAATGATTCAGATTATATTTTAAGAAAAGTTGATCTTATTTCTCTTCATTCAGTCAGAAAACATTTTTTATCCATATCAATGCTTTCTAAACTATTTTTAAAAATGATTTCAAATATGTATACTATTATTAAATTATTTTCTAACATTATTTTTACCCAAGGTTGTATTTTTTCAAATAAAATAAAAAATAATCTTTTAGCCATTTTCATAACAATATAATATTTATTAAATGTGTGAATAGAATAATTTTTTTAAATATTAAAACATGAACAAAATATCCCACAATCATGATTAATCTATGTTTTGAAGGTTCCTTCCCATATTTCTATGTTTATTTTCAATGAAAATTAGTTTCCTTAATATTTTGAAAATATTTTTATTATAAAAAAATAATTTCAAAGTTAAAAAGCGATTTTCCTCTGGTAATATACCATTGATATTTTAAATAATAATTCCATCAATAATAACATTCATTGATAATAATTAAAAATTATTGGGAATTTGATATGATGATTACATACGAATTCTTTATATATGTGTTTTATGATTATTATGATAAGATGTTTTGAAAAACCATTTATGTTCAATGGGTTAAGATATGATTAAATTTTTGTAAACATCATTTACATTCCATAGGTTATGATATAATGATATGATAAATGTTTTATGATCTTAAGGAAAACATAAGCATGGTTTTTATTATATGAAACATGCGATTAAGTTTATATATCCCTATAATACATTGGTTAAAGATGGATATAACATTATATAATATGAATTGTAATGTGGATTGAACCTCGTTCATTAAGGGACTGTCCACTTTGATAGTATTTCGAGTGAACCTTGAAAAAGTATATGATGGAATGAATAGTGAACCCAATCCAATATGATAGTCTTGAAAATTATTATTTTCTAAGAAAATTATTTTATATACAATTTTATATGAGAAAAATTATTCATTATTCTTATGATGTGTTCACATGGATTATGATTAATTAATGTTGATTCCATAAACTTATGACTTTTGTCTTTTATTATGAAAATTTATTGGGCTATGAATTATAATTATGATATTTTCCTAGTTGAGTTTGATTACTGTATTTTATGATCATATTCTCATACCTTTATTTTATTTTATGCTTACTTATGATCATAAATTGATATCTGTTTTTTTTAACCTTACTGAGCATATAAGCTCAAAATTTATTTTTTTCCCTTTCCCCAAGTCATAAGAAATGTTTTAATTAGGGTATTTCTTTGAATAATACTGTGTGGGAAGATCATTGTGGGATATGTTTAAGATATTTCATGAAATAAGAATATTTCTTATATAATATCCAAAAATAGTGGACCGTTATAGCTATAGAGTGGATCATAATGTTATTTAATGAATATTTTTTATAATAAAATATAATATATATGTATAAAATGCTTGTGTCTTTATAACTAGTATCTGAGTGGGTTTTATTCAATATTTATGTACTAGGATTATATATTTTTAGTGAAAACCTAGGGATAACTTTAAGTATAGGATAACATATTAATATTTTGGTAAGATAGATATTTTATGGTTTTCTTAGCAATACATCCCTTTCTAGATAATACATGTAGAAATAATTTTGGAGAATATTCTTCTAGTTGTAATGACCCTAAAAAGAGTTGGTTGTGTACATCTATTCTATAATTTTGGTGCACTGCGAATGTTCCCATATTATACAACTAGTTTAACATTCTTAAGGCATATGCATGGGTAAATTCACATTTTCTATATAATTCATTATAAAGGATGAGAATAGATAGCTTCCAAGGATGGACTAGGTTATACCTACACTAATATATATTTAAAAGAAGGTTTCATGAATATTAAATCATATAAATAATTTTTCATGATTACGTAGCTTCTCACTAAGACTGTTATTTCTTACGCTATGATTTTTGGCTTTAGTAAATGGTTGTAAATCTAAGGAATCATGTTAATTCTAAATGTGACATATAATGAAATGATTTTATTCCAGGGCATCCAAATAAAATGCGAGTTGGGATAAAAAATCTTATTACAATGATTATGAATCTTTCTCATGTTATGAATTATGTTGATATTAAAAATGCAAAAAGGCTGGTTCAATTTATTATTGAGTCTTTAATGAGGCAACATCCACCTAATTTTAGTAGGTCTCCAGATAAAATGGTCACTGATTGATGGATCAATTAGAAAGACAATTAGATAAATTGTGGAATATTGTTAATAATATGAGTAAAGATGATGAAATAATCTCCTTTGAATGGGATAATTTTAGTATGATATTTTTCACTAAGTAGTTCCCTTGAATTATATATAAAAAATAGAAAAACAATTCCATGAGATTAAGAATTGGAATGATGAATCCATTAATATCACTGAGGAAAATATTTTAATGCATGTGAGGTATAATTTTGGTGTTTTTATTGAACCATAAAGAAAAAATGATTGATTCTTTAGTGGATTGAATCAAATTTTCTAAAGGGTGATTTCTATAAGGGACTTCAGTAACTATAAAGAAACTATTCGATATGATACCATGGTATAAATAGTGATTAGATTTACCCATAAATAATGTGGCTTTTATAATAAATAAATCTTGGAATACAAAAAAAATTATAATAATAAACATCATGGAGATAAGAAGATGATCATTCCTATACACTCAATGTGTGGAAGTAAACATGGAAGAAATTATCTTAAGGGGATTGAAAAATGTTTTAATTATTTAAATGAAGGCCATAAATAAAAGGAATATTGATGTTATGTGAATAGTCAAGTCGATGAAAGGAATGTTGAAAAAAATCCAAGCATACTAGGATATATATTAAAGAAGTGGTAAGGTTGTGTGGAGTGCCACATTTTATTGTATCAAATTAGGATTCTATGATTACCTCAATGTTAAGGAGAAGTCTTCAGTAAGATTTGGATATAAAGTTATGTTTATTACTTCTTATCATCCAAATAAATATGGTTAATCATTGATGATCATTAAATCTAGAAGACATATTGATATATTTCTCTATGTATTTTTAATGTTCTTGGGATCAATATATTACTTAGTAAGCATTTTATTAAAAAATATTATTTACTCAATAATTCAAATCAATAATTATGAATCTCTATATAGTAGGTAGTGGAAAACTCAAATATGATGGGATGAAGTTAGAGAAATAAAGTTATTGGGACTTGTGTTAGCTTGGGAGATGGAGAAGAAGGATATATCCTTTCAAAAGTAAATAAACAAAGATTAGAGTCGACATAAATATTGTGACAAAATTCATCAAGGAGATATAGAGTTAAAATTTGGTGATAATGTATTCCTATGAATATCTCCATGGAATTTTTTTTTGGGATTTAGAAATAATATAAATAAAATCCCTATATATAATGGTAACTTTTTAATTAATTATTGTATAGACATGATAGCTTATTGTTTGGAACTTTCACTGAATATCACTAAAGTGTAAAATGTGATCAATATAAATCTCCTGAGGAAGTATATAACTTATATTTTACAAGTACTAAATTTAGAGGTTATACCACTGGAAAAAGATATCTCTTATGAGAAACAATTTCTTGATATTCTAGATCGTAGAGAGACTCTTAATTGAAACAAGACTGCTCACCTGGTAAAATTATTATGGAGAAACCATAAATTGAAAGAAGCTATGTGTGATCGTGAATATGTGATGAGCTAAAAGAATCCTAAATCTTTTTTATTGAAGTGAAAACAAATTTGACAGTGAAATTCTTATATGTTAAGAATGTAACACAACAATATTTAATGATATACTTTTCATTAAATAAATTTAATTTCATTGACAGATTTCTTTATACACAACACTAAGTTTAATCAAACCGAGATATAAATATTGTTATTTAAACCTAACCATTATAAAATAAACATTAATTTTAGAGGTATGAATTATAATTACAAAATTATGAAAAATATTAATGAAGGGTTAATATAAACTAAATCCCAATTTTTAGAAAAAAATAAATTATGCATCAAATATATATTTTCATCAAAAATTGATTTTATTTGTTTTGTGAGAGAATATTATAATTAATTTCTGCCTATTTTACATTTTTTTAGAAAAATATATATCAATTTTGAGATCATTATATCAAAATTAGCTTAGAGTAAAATTTTGTGATTTTTCTGAAAAGATTTATTTTCCACTAAATAGTGAAAAATACTAATTTTTATATAAAATAATTTATTTATTTAAATACTTTTTACACATTCATTTTTTTATAAAATGATTTAAAAGTAACAATATTTAATTTATATTATAAATAATCAAATTAATATTATTCCTAATTTTGGTATATATATATATATAGTTAAGAAGTAATTATTTCTAGAAAGCTGATTTTCATTGAATTTGGATGGTTCAATTTTAAATTGAATTCTAACACTTAAATGAAATAAATTTTATAAAATAGTTTTCAAATTTTAAATCATATTAAAAAACATATTTAATGGGGGTTATTTTAATTATTTTCATTTTAATCATTGAAAATATTTGTCCCTCCAGTAAGTGTAAACTGGGTAAATGAGGGTTAAGACTTTGGGATATGGATTTAAAAATTTTATAATACATACCTTTATCCTATTATATGATTTTATTTCAACCATTATTATAAAATTATCTAAAATATTTCTACTTGGATGTGTTTTTCATTTTTTATGACCATTATATTACTTAAAAAAATAATTGATACAAAATGTCACTCACTTAACATTAATATCTAAAATAGTTTATCATATGGAAAAAAGAGGTTATGTTTGGTTATAAATTTTTATTTTAAATATGTCTTTTTAATTTTAATTTTTTTTCTAATTTTTTTTGATTTAATTATTAACCAAAATTCGTACGTATCACCAACATAATATTTATTAAATTAATAGAAAAATAAAATAAATAATTGAAAAATACGAGATGTAAAATAATTTTGGTGAATTATTTAGTTACGAAAATTTCGTTGATACATATAAAATATTTGTGATATTTTTAAAATTTATATTTGAATTAAATTGTTATCTTGATTAAATTAAATTCAATGAATAATTCCAAAAATGACATTAATGATATTTTATAAATAACAATATTTTATTAATTAATTAAAAATCATAAAAATTTAATCATGAGCCAATTGAATGAGATATGGGTGAAAATATCATCCATGATAAATTTATGGGTAAATTTTTCATTTTATGGTGACATTACTTACCCATATGCAGCAACAAACGTTGAAATTGTGATAATTTATAAAAGGGTTAACTGGGGTTTATATAAATAGATAAAGCTGAAAAAATCACCTAAAATTTTCCATTTTTTGGGATGAGATTATTTAGACTCATACTTATACTATATTGTAAAAATAAAAATTTGGGTCCATTATTCCATAAAAATAAATTTATATTAATTTAATACTTTAAGTAATTCCAAGAGTACCCCTCCCCTCACTTATAAAAGGGAACAACTTATCCTACTTTATTTAAACCTTTTGATCACCATCACGTGTAAAATATAAATAAAAACACCTTCCACGATTCATTTTTCACATCGTAGATATGTTTTTCCCAAAATACCACATTTTCATAGATTAAGGTGTAATCCAAGGCTTCTCAACGAAAACATATAACTCTTAACTGAGTACCTTCAATTTTGTTTCTTATTTTATCTCCTCTGATTATTTTGTATAAATTATAAAATAATAATGTTTTTATATTAAATATTATGAATTTTTAATATATAAATTTAACACCCATTATCCACCTCATTTCCATCATATGGTAAAAGAAGACACCACTCATGTGTATGTGTGGATAACCACCTCTATGAAGCTATATGTTTCATTTTTTATCACCATTTAACATTGGAGGTTATGATGATATAATTAATAAAAATATATGATAAAAATGATATTATTTTGGTTATTTAAATTTTAATTATTATTTACATTTATTTCATTCTATCAATTGGAAAATCTAAACATCACTCATGCACAGAAACATATTACCATCTCCCTGAAGTGATGTAATTAATTTTTCATCCCGCCTTTTATGAATAGTTATAAATGTTTTTATAATGATAAAATATGAAACTCAGGAAATGATTAAATTTATATATGTGAGGGAAATGTGATCATTTTACAGTGATTTGGACTTCCTTACAAATCTTATAAGATAAACGATGCAGTTATCACATGTAATATTAATTTTAATTAAAAATTGTTATTACACACATGATAAAATGTTATAAATATATAATATATGGAATGGTATATATAATTATGGTTCTAAAATATATTTATAATAAATATATACATATTATATAGGAGGTTTGAATACATTTGGAGAAAGACGAGACTCGAGGTATGGGATTTATTTTTATGTCACATTTTAATCAGAATTGTTTATTCATGAATTTCCATTGACAAAAATTATAAAATAATTATATGATAAAACTAGTTATTTCTATTCCTATGGATATTTTTTTTTTAATTTTTTGTTTTAGAACTGTTTACTCTCTTTGGTACTCTTAATGGTTTATAATTTTTTTTAAGAAATTCAACTTTTATTTCTCCTATTTCTAATAGAAAAAAGTTTTCTTCCATTCCATTATTTTCTAAAATATTTTCAAGAATGTTTTTAAATGTTATTTAATGATTGTTTAAATTCATTTTACGAATTTTTAATCTTTTATAAAATTGTTTTAAAAGGATAATATTTTCATTTTTTATCACTGTAATTTTTATTATAAGTATGAATATAATCTTTTTTTAACTATTTTCGTTTGAACAAGATTTCCCACTATCATGGATGCATAATTATTTGAAAGATTACACTACATGTTCCTATTCCACTTTTAAAATAAAATTATTACCTTAATATTTTTGGAAATTTTTGAATTTTTAATTAGTGATTTCAAAATTTAAAGGGTATTTTCATCATAAAAAATTCAAATGATTCTTTAAAGAAAATTTTCATTGATAGTAACATACTTCAATGTTTATTATAATTTATCAGGGTTATGAAACAATTATACGGTACTTATTCTTTCTCTATATGTCTTATTATTATTATTAGATTTTGAGGAAACCCGTTTATTTTTCATTGGTTATTTCATGATTAAATGTTTATGGAACCTGTTTCATTTCCATGGGTTATGATACGATGATATTGTGAATGTTTTATGATCATGTAGAAATAATATTTATGGTTTTAATTATGTGATTGGTAGGCCTGTAATTTTAGATCCCTCTAATGAATTTGGTACATACAGATATCTTATAAGATTAAAAAAATTAGAAAAGAGAGTTAACCTAGTTCATTAAGTTACATGTCCACTATGTTAGTCTATGGAGTGAGCCATTACTAATGATATGATAAAATGATGAGTGAATCCAATCAACTATGATAGACATGGTAGTGAGACTTGACTATGGAAACGATATTATATTCTTATGAGTATACCAAAAAAATTATTTCTTTTTCCTATGATGTGTTCTTAGGGCCTATGATTGATTGTCAATGATTTCATACACTTATGATTTTATCTTTTTTAAAAACACTTATAATATTCTTTATGATTAATGATCCTTGACTAATTATGTTTGATTACTAAAATTTATGATCATATTATCATATATTTACACTTATCTCATGCTCAATTATGATCATCAATTGATATATCTTATTTTTACCATTAATGATCATTTAATCTCACCGTTTATTATGTATCATTACTAAGGTTTATAGAATTATTTTATATAAGTTATATTTAAGAAGAGTAATATATTGGATAATATTTCTGGGTTATTTTAAAGATACTTCTTGTAATAAGTATATTATGAATCTAGTCTCGAGAAATCATAAACCTCAATTATAGTGTGGATAGTAATGTTATCTAATGAATAATCATATAATAATATTTAATATCTTTGTGAAAAATTATTGTGTTGTTATACCAATGATCACAATAAGATAATATGATCCAGCATATTTACTAACTCCAACCTGGAAACCTAATATATTTATAATTCACCAATCCCCCAACTAGTCTCCATCACATAGTAACACATCCCATTATAGTAACATGATATCAATACAATATATATATATATATATATATAATGTAGCTCAAAATAACTTCCACACTAATATACTTCTTCTCATACACTAATAACATATGTCTTGGTACTACCATCCATTCCATAATAACATAACCATTTCATATCCAAAAACATTTAACTTTTATTTTACATTCCACATAACACATCCTAAGCACATCCTCATCATCATCACCACATTCCACAACCATATTCTATATCCCCACAACATAACTACAAATAATATAATCATTATAGTAGTATAATTTTAACTTGAAGTAAATCAACCTTGTTCCATAATCCAACCATTTACTCTCCCCAAATGTATCTATATATAAATTATATCATAGACACTCTAAACCAAATCCATTATAACTTGTGAAAAAAACCTAAATCCCTTATTTCTTGTATCATAACCTCACGACATAGTACCCTATACTAAATGTAGAATTTATAGTAGGTAAAAAGAAATAGATATCCATATATTCACTATATAGAATTTTTTCAAGGAAAAATATCCAAACCCAAAACTATATGGGCATCAGTAATGTTACAAAAATCTGGTTGTGGTCAATATGAAATAACATGAAAATAAATATGTAATATAATAAAGCACACAAGCCCATCTTAAGCATCAAATCACTAACCATATTTAATTTATTACAATAACATATGGTAATAATATAAAAACCTCACACCAACAATTGCTACCATAACTAAAAAAAAAGATCTAGACACACCAAACCCAACAAAGACTATACATAAATCATAACATCCCATTTTATCACATTATTATTAATTTCTATGTTTATCGCTACAAACCACATTATATTATTTATGTAATGTTAATTGGCTTCCACTGATATATCATATAAAATATTCTATTTTAATATTATGATCAAAAATAAAAATATATCATTTAGAAATTACTTTAGTTATTAATTTAGTCAAAAAATCAAACATTTACCTAATTAAAATTCACTTAATTCAACTTTCGATCTTATAAATTATTATTAAACTACATTTTTTTTGAAAATATGACATTAACACTCTAGACTCCCCTAAAATCATGACCACTACCACATAAAAAACCATAATATATGAAGCAAATTCCAAAATATCCAAATTAATATTTTTATAGTGACCCTTGCCTTTTACACATATTATTACGTGATTTTAAGCATAATTATCCATAAAAACAAACCAAGGATCGAAATGTGTAGTACCATTGGAAGAATATGTACATAAGTATAATATATGTGACTATAATAAAACATCATTTTATTTTTCTCTATAGTGATCTTCTAACTCCCTAGGTTATTATACAGCTACATAGGATAACCTGGGTAATAACTACACAAAAGGGAAGAGTTAAAATTTCCAGTAAGGGAACAAACATTGAAACCAAACATAAAGAATGAGTTAGAAGGAATAACATGATAACATAAAAGGAATGGATAATTAATAAGAAATGGGGGAATAAAATGTAGAACATGGAATCATATGATCATAGAAACACAGGGAAGTGGAAAAAACATATAACATAACATAAACATGAGTTATAGGTAACATACAAGACTATATCACCTAGTAGACATAGTCTTATAATGGATTAGGTTTACTCCCCAATCCTATAAATAAAATATCATTATCCCAAACATTACCCAATTAATTTTATTACTATCTAGGTGCACCAATTATAACAAGTTCTTTCATATGTGTTCCACATAAAGAATCAAACATAAGGAATAAACATAAGTGTTACCCCTAAAATGAAATGGGTTTCACAATAATGTCATAAGGAAAAACCAAAGGTCATATCATGATGGTATCCATGAAAGAATATATTAAAAGATAATTTGACATTAATAAAGGAAAATTAATAATATTTCATGAATAAATATGTCTAACTAACAAAAAAACATGAAAAAATGCAGGTTTGACATAAGAGATAATATCTCAAAGCATTATTCTTTGAGATACAAGTTATTTTATACTTATAATTTCTTTTATATTGTGTATATAATACCCATTTACACATTATATAATGAATTCATTATATTTCAAGTTATTTTAAGTTTTAATTTACTTACATCATTCATGGGGGGTATGATTTAAAATTTTCTTAGGCAGTAAGGGTGTATGCTTGAATCTCAATTAAACCATGATTTTTTATGCTTGAATTTACATTGAAGAAAATTATTTCATAATTTTATATTAAACCAATTAATTTTATTATCTTATTTTTATTCATTAAAATTTCAAGTAATTTTAATATTTTCCAGAATATAGTATATAAAAATATTGATACAATATTTTTAAGTGAAATCATTATTATTTCTATCTACAGTCAAAAAACCTTTTAATTATAGGTCCATGTATTCATTAAAATTATTTCATAAATGTTTTAATAATATAATAATATTTTATAAAATAATTGTTTCCCATTTTTACATTTTTTCCAAATTTTTAAAAAGGAATATTATTTATATTTTCTGAATGAGTTACTTTTTAGATTTTTTCTGAAAATAAAAAATGATTATTTTATTTAATTTATATGTAATGATAAAAATTAACCTATATCATGAAAAATATTTTCATTTAATATTACTTTATAACATTCCATCGTTATTTTCAAATAAAATATTTCTCACAATTTTTTTTAAAATTATTTTAATGTGGAAATTATTTTTCGTAAGAATTGTCTTTAAAATTTTTAAAAGTATTTCAATACATCAAAAACAACAAGTTTTAATTTTATGGAATGATTCAAAGTTATGTGAGTATTTCTCTTACATATATAAATAGATCACTCTCCCTTACTTTTATAGGATAATAAATCCCCTAGGATAATTTCTCAGATTCTTTCTTTAGGAAAACACTTTTGATTATGATATGATGCAATATTATGAAATCGAGTTTCTTTCCATGATTAATTCTTATGTTTATTACTTGTTATTGATTTCATTATATATAACACGTATTAATGTACAAGAAATGTATGTGACAGGTGGGACTATAATTATATATTTATCTAATGCATTTGGTAATGTTTTAGTCTCATGATATATCTTATATGGGATTAGGGATTAGACCTAATAAACTATGAGATTATGTACACCATGTGATTTTGTCTTTGTAGTTACCCTAGACTTTTTTATTTATTGTCTTATGTTTCTATTATATTTATTATGTTTCAATGATCTTTTGAATCCATGTTATTTATAGTATTCTCCTATGTGATTAATCTTGGCTCTTCTATTTTATTGTATCATGTTATACCTTTAACTCACATGTTATGTTTCCTTGTCATGTTTATTAACATACTGGGTTTTTTTCTCACCCCTTTTTTCTATGTATTCTACAGGTTATCCCATGTAGTTTATATAACGACCCAAAGTTTTTCAATGGAAATTCTCTTCTTATAATTATGTCATAAAATCACATGAAAACACAACATAATGAACTACTATGTTCTAAGTGACCTCTAAACATAATTTTGTCACTTATATGTTTTGAATTTCGAAAATCCGACATACATGGCTATTCTCAAGATGATTCTTGGAGTCTAATAAAACAAAAATATTTTTTGGTGAATAGTAACCTACCCTTATGAATAGTAACATACCCTTATGAATAGTAATATGACCCTTATGAATAGTAAATCATCCAACATAAGAGTAACCTTACCCATGAATAATTAAATAATATTTAGACATCTTAGAAAGTTACAATTTGACCGTAGTAAACATTTTGGTATTTTGTAAGTCATAAATAATTATTTATAATTAATTAATTAATTTAAAAGAAAATTTATTTTTTCTGAAAATGTGTTCATTAATTATCACATCAATGTATTATAGTTTTTAGATAAATTTATAATACCCTACATAATTGTTTAAATCACTATAAAAGCAGTTTTAATTTTAAAAATTGTTTTTTTAAGTAAATTATGATTTTAATTAAATATTAAATTAAAAATATTTAGAAAAATATTTTTGAAAAATGGACTTCATTTTTGGATTCTACACATCAAAAAATGGTAGGGGTAAATTTTTGGGATTTTTCTAATATACTTGAATTTTTTATGAATTGTGAAATACCATAATTTACAAAAATAAGCTAAATAAGCTAATTATAGAGTCATGTGTGATGTTCTACTGATGTAAGCCTACTTGGTTCGAAATCACCTGATAAAATTAATATTCTTGGTCATTTAAGACCCACTATTCCTTTTTTTAGGGGAAATTAATAAACTAATGAATTTTATATTAAGGAAACCCCTCTCCCCTCCACTATAAAAGCCACCCTTCACACCCACATTTCCTCACACCTCTCATGCTCTAAACCTTCTCTAAACTCTTCCCAAACATCTTCCCTATCCCCTATTCCACGTTTAAGATATGTTGTTCTCATCAGAAGACCAATCCTAGCTTTCTTAAGGAGGATCTCAAGAGGAAGACTTAAGAGGTAATTTCTCCCTCTCCTCCTTTAATTCCTTATCAAGTTCAAGTTCATTTATTGATCTATCCCCACCTATGTTCATATAAATTTTATTGTAACTTTAGTATTATAAATCTACTGGAATTTTATGATGATAATGGGATATTATATCATCCAACCCCTTTCCCTCTTCCTTTTATTTTATTAAAGAGAACGTTGTTTGTGAGGTGTTAAGTTTCCACCTTAAAGAACGGTATGCTTTCTTCTTCCATTTCTACCTTCATATCTGGTCATGAAATCATTTTTATGGTCGAACCAGAACATTTTATATGTATTACACAAGGTTCTGGATTTCTAATTAATGAATATAATTTCATTATATAGGAAATTAAAGAGAACGAAGCATTCAGATACAAGGTAAGGGGAAATTCTCAAGCCCAAATTTCATCCATTGAGTTCTCCCTCTTTCCCTCTATTTTTGATATGGTAACTCCTAGATAATAATTTTTTCATCATTGTATTTCTTTTTCTGGGATATACATGTTTACCACTATTGTTTATGTCAAATGAAATGTTTTCCAAAAGAAATTTTCTTTCAATAACACACCTTTTACTTCTCATTCAAGATTTACGGTTCTTGTATCAAGTATGTTATTCCCCATTTCTTTTGGGAACCCATAGTTTATGAATGCATTCTTATGAGATGAAAACCATTCCTTTTCATGGGTTCTTTATGTTAATTTATTCTATATGTTCATTTTTGAAAGCATGATAAATGATAATGTTATGATGTGATGGGTGTGCCCAGAATTATATAGCGCAATATGAATGTTTAAATGTGATGGGTGCGCCCAGAATTATACAGCGCTCCAATGCATTGGGTAAGTGATGAATCAAATGAGTAAATTTGAAATAATGTGTCAACGATATGCTAGCTTGGTTCACAAGTATGTGTGTTAGTTAACCACTAAGACATGATGTTTCATTTTTATGCATTGCCACATTTCAAGTCTTGTATTTATGCTTCCTCTCATATTCATGATCATTTTCCCATGTTATGATTATGCTCAACCCATGATATACTATTCTTATCTCTCCTCTTACTAGGATTCTATATCACCCCTTTTGATGTATATCCCAGATGGCCACATGTACTAATGAGAGGATAAGTGCTAATAAGAAGCTACAGAAGAAGAAACTAAATAAATGTTTAGGCTTGATGTTGTAATTGCTATGTATAGTCCTAGTTTTCCCAAGACACTAAACCATTGGATCCTTTATGTGTAATACTATTATGTTTTTTATCTTTAATATGATTTAATAGTAATGTAATAAAAGTTAGGGTCGCTATAGTTGGTATCAGAGTCAAGGTTTAGTTAATTTGGGAATTAGGATTAGTGAACCCTAGAGAAAACCTCTAGCATGAGACTAAGTACAAAAATGCACATAAGAATATTTACATAGGGAACCCATATGTTATGTTTTTGGTATAAATTGTTCAAATGAATAAGTTATTCAGGAATTTTTTACTTATATTTTGTTCTAACATTTTCTATTTTAGAAAATTGGGGGAACTAGGAGAAATCAGACCAACAACTCGTGCGAGGCCCAATGCAACGATTGACCGAACGACATCCCTAATGATTTGGGAGGTGGAGTTAAAAACATCATGGTGAAGCTTACCCAATTATCTCAGGTTATGAACAATAACCATAATAATGGGGAACTTCCTCCTTCACTAAAGAGGGAGCAACTGGCTATGAAATGTTTTATGCGGAAACGACCACAGACGTTTTATGGATCTTCCGATCCACTAGTTGCAGAACAGTGGTTCAACTTCATGGAGAAGATCTTTTCTGTGCTTCACTGTACTGAGATAGAGAAGGTGACCCTAGCCATTTATCGTTTGGATGGAGAATCTAATCAATGGTGGGCTTTTATTAATAACACCAAGACAATGGAGGAAATTATGGAATGGGAAGACATTAAGATAATGTTTCTTAATAAGTATTTCCCATGAACTCTTCGCACGAAGATGGAGTGATAATTCATAGAGCTCAAGCAAAGAGAAGGAGAATCTATCACAACCTATGAAGCGAATTTCACAAGGATTTCCAGGCACACTTCAGGTTTTGTTATCAACAATGATAGCAAAATTGATAGATTCTTTAGTGTATTAAAACCACACCTTAGAAAGTCTCTTGCAATTCAAGACTTTGGGAGTTATGAAGAAGTTGTTAGATGTGCTCTCAAAGTGGATATGGAGTTTGGAGAATGGTCCCATGTATATGGGGTTAAGAAACGAAAGATGTATTTTCAAGCTGGAGGATATAATGACAAAAGTGGGAAGAAACTCAACGACCCACATGCCAAAAATGTAGGAAGTTACACTATGGGAACTACCAAAATGGGGCGGGGAAATGCAACAAGTGTGGGAAAGAAGGACACTATGCTCAAGAGTGTCGAAAATAGAGGAAAAGAAAAAATAATGTAGCTGATGAAAGGAGAGAACCACTCATGGTTCAATGATACAACTGTACGGAGCTAGGGCACTATGCAAACCAGTGCACTAAACCTCAAGCTCTCTCGGGTAATCAGCATCAGCAACCACTGAAGCCAATTGAACAAGGGAAGGATTATGCCATCACTACTGTGGAAGTGTAGCAAGATAATGAAGTCATACAAGGTACACTTCCTATTCACTCAAGAATGGAAAAAGTCTTTTTTAATTCGGGTTCTACGCATTCCTTTATATCTTGAAAGTTTGCTAGAACTATAGAATTGAAGCCCCGAAACCTTGAAGTAGAGATATCTGTAAAAACACCAAGTGGTGCAATCATTGAAACCCAAGTGATTGACTCCTCTCTCGTTTGTTTATGTGGGAATATTCTTCCGGAAAATCTCGTAATACTTCCCTTAGATGAATTTTTCAACATAATGGGAATAGATTGGCTCTCGTTATATAGAGCACATATCAACTGTCGGGAAAAGGAAATATCTTTTCATATTCCAAACCATTCCATACTCCTCTACAAATTCAAGGAAGATTATGAATCTCCTTTGAAAAATCCTTCAATGGTTTGGGTGTTGATTCCCTATGAAGAAGCATACTTCGTCCAAATGGTTGAGTCGAAGGAAATTTCCAACCTTGAGGAAATTCCCATCGTAAGGGAATACAACGATGTATTTTCTGAAGAGTTACCCGAAATTCCCCCAGATCATGAGGTAGAGTTCTCAATTTAACTCATACCCGAAGCTACTCCTATCTCAAAGTGTCCCTATAGGATGGCTCCTATTGAACTGGAGGAGTTAAATAAGCAGCTGCAAGAGCATTTGGAAAAAGGGTTCATACGCCCTAGTGCATCGCCATGGGGTGCGCCAGTGCTCTTTGTGAAGAAGAAGGATGGAATAACATGGTTGTGTATTGATTATTGGGAACTCAACAAGATCACCATAAAGAACAAGTACCCTCTCCCAAGGATTGATGACTTGTTCGATCAGTTAAGAGGATCTCAATACTTCTCAAAGGTGGATCTTCGTTCTGATTATCATCAAGTAAAGGTGAAGAAGGAAGATATTTAGAAGACTGCTTTCCGTACAAGGTATGGGCACTATGCGTTTTTGGTGATGCACTTCAGACTTACTAATGCCCCGGAAATATTCATGTATTTGATGAATAGAGTCTTTAGACATTACCTCAATAAATTTGTGGTAGTGTTTATTGATGATATTCACATCTACTCCAAGAGCAAGGAGGAACATGAAGAACATCTAAGACATGTTTTGGTGACATTACAAAAGGAGAAGTTGTACACCAAGTTCAGAAAAAGGCGATTGAGGAATGGCCCAGTCCCTCAAGTGTCACAGAAATCCATAGTTTTCATGGATTTTCTGGGTACTACCGGCGTTTTGTGAGAAACTTCTCATGATTTTCAAGCCCTCTAACTAAGTTAACAAGGAAAGGGGTAAAGTATGTCTAGACAGAAGAATATAGGGGAAGCTTCAAAGAGATAAAGAGAAGGATGATCACTATACCTGTACTCACACTATCGAAAAGTGGAGAAAGTTTTTTGATATACAGTGATGCTTCAAAGAAAGGCTTGGGTTGTGTACTCATGAAAATGACAATGTGATAGCCTACGCCTCACGGAAGTTGAAAATCCATGAGTAGAGCTACCTGACGCATGATCTAGAGCTAGAAGTTGTGATTTTTTCCTTGAAAATCCAGCGGCACAACTTTTATGGTGAGAAGTGTGACATATACACTGACCACAAGAGCCTAAAGTATATATTCACACAAAAGGAGCTCAACATGAGTCGAAGGAGATGGTTAGTGATAATAAAAGATTATGATTTATCTATTAACTATCATCCTAGAAAGGAGAACAAGGTAGATGATGCACTATGTATAAAATAACCTGCTACTCTATCCATGATGCGAATTGAGAAAGACCCTATCTTCTTTGATATGCAAAGAATGGATTTGGAAATCATAAGGGCATGGGATTCATCCTACCTTTCCCAAATGATTGTGCAACCATCCATCCAAGATAAGATTAAGTTAGAATAAAGAGATGATGTGGAGATACAAAAGAGGGTGAATGCAGTAAAGGAAGGGAAGCTGTAAGAGTTCCATATCGAAAATGATGGTGTGATTCAGTTTGGAATGCGGCTTTGTGTGCCTTCATCACCCAGGGTAAAGAAGGATCTATTGGACAATGCACATAGCTCAACTTTCTCTATCCATCCTGGGAGTACCAATGTGTACCATGATCTATGAGAACACTTCTGGTGGGATAATATGAAGAAGGAGATTGCAGAATATATATCAAGGTGCTTGGTATGTCAGCAAGTTAATGCTGAGAGACAAAAGTCCAAAGGTATGATTCATCCATTTCCTATACGCATGTGGAAATGGGAAAACGTTACTATGGAATTTTTCATGGGTCTCCCAAAGACGTCAAAGGGAAATAATGTGATATGGGTTGTGGTTGACTGACTCACAAAGACTGCCCATTTTATCTCTATTCAGGAAGGCCTCTCGCTTGAACAACTTGAAAAGATATATGTAAAGGAAGTGGTGAGACTTCATGGTGTTCCACTCTCAATTGTCTCTGACCGTGAACCAAGGGTCACATCTAAATTCTGGAGGAGCCTTCAACATTCTTTGAGTACTGAACTAAATTTCATCACGACCTATCACCCCCAAACTGATGGCCTGTCTGAAAGAACTATTCAGACGCTTGAAGATATGCTAAGAGCCTGCTCGCTAGAATTTAAAGGTGGGTGGGATCAGCATCTCCCATTGGTTGAGTTCTCATACAACAATAGCATCCACTCGAGTATTCATATGGCTCCATATGAAGCTCTGTATGCAAAGTGATGTAGAACTCCAACCTGTTGGGATAAAGTTGGAGAAAGAAAGCTACTTGGACCTGATCTTGTTGAAGAGATGACAGAGAAGGTTCAAGTCATCCAGAAACACATCAAATCTTCTCAAAGTCAGAAAAAGAGCTATGATGACAACCATCGAAGGGACTTGGTGTTTGACGTTGGAGATAAAATCTTCCCTTGAATATCTCCATGGAAGAGAGTCATGTGATTCGGGAAGAAAGGGAAGCTAAACCAAAGGTATATTGGCCCCTTCAATATCCTTGACCACATAGGAGCCGTGGCCTATCGTCTTCCACTTCCACAGAATATTTCTCAAGTTTATGATGTGTTTCATGTATCACTACTGAGGAAGTATATACCAGACCCCTCATATGTACTAAACTCAGAGGTGGTGTAGCTGGAAGATGATCTCTCCTATGAGGAGCAGCCAGTAAAAATTCTGGACCGGGGAGATAAGGTTCTACTTAACAGGATAACCCATCTTGTCAAAGTGTTGCGGAGGAACGATATGTTTGAGGAAGAAACTTGGGAACAAGAAGAGGAAATGAAAGAGAAGTACCCTCCCCTGTTTGTGTAAAGTGAAATTTCGGGGGCGAAATTTCTTAAGGGGGGAAGAATGTAACGACCCAAAGTTTTTCAATGGAAATTCCCCTATAATAATTATGTCATAAATTCAAATGAAAACCCAACATAATAAACTAATATAGACTAAGTGACATCTAAACATAAGTTTGTCACTTATATGTTTTGAATTTTGAAAATTTGTCATACATGGCTGTGTTCAAGATGATTTTTAGAGTCTAATAAAACAAAAATAATTTTTTGGTGAATAGTAACCTACCCTTATGAATAGTAAAATACCCTTATGAATAGTAATATGACCCTTATGAATAGTAAATCATCCAACACAAGAGTAACCTTACCCATGAATAATTAAATAAAATTTAGACATCATTGAATGTAACAATTTAACCTTAGTAAAGGTTTTGGTATTATGTAAGTCATACATAATTAATTATAATTAATTTATTAATTTAAAAGAAAATGTATTTTTTCTTAAAATGTTTTCATTAATTATCAAATCAATGCCTTATAGTTTTTAGATAATTTTTTAAGACCCTACGTAATTTTTGAAAGCACTATAAAATCAATTTTAATTTTAAAAACTATTTTTTTAAGTAAATTAGGATTTTCATAAAATATTAAATTAATAATATTTAGAAAATTATTTTGGAAAAATGAAATTCATTTTTGGATTCGACACGTCGAAAAATGGTAGGGGTAAATTTTTGGGATTTTTCTAAAATACATGAATTTTTTATGAATAGTGAAATACCGTAATTTACAAAAATAAGCTAAATAAGCTAATTATAGAGTCATGTGTGATGTTCTGCTGATGTAAGACCTCTTGGTTCTGGATCACATGATAAAATTACTATTCTTGGTCATTCAAGACTCACTATTCCTTGTTTTAGGGGAAATTAATAAACTAATGAATTTTATATTAAGGAAACCCCTCTCCCATTCACTATAAAAGCCACCCTTCACACCCAAATTTCCACACACCTCTCAAGCTCCAATAATTCTCTAAAATATGCCCAAAAATATTCCCTATCCCCTCTCTCATGTTAAAGAGCTTATGATCTCATCAAAAGACCAATCCTAGCATCTTTAAGGAGGATTTGAAGAGGAAGACTTAAGAGGTAATTTCTCTCCCTCTTCTCCTTTCATTTCCTTTCAAGTTCAAGTTCATTTCTTGATATCTCCCCACATATCTTCATCTAAATTGTATTTTAACTCTATTATTATACATATAATAAAATTTTATGATGATAATGTGATATTATATCATCTAACCACCTTTCCCTCTTCCTTTTATTTTATTAAAGAGAACATTGTTTGTGAGGTGTTAATTTTTCACCTTCAAGAACGACATGCTTTCTTCTTCCATTTCTACCTTAAGATATGGTAATAAAACCATTTTATGGTTGAACCAGAACATGTTTTATGTATTATCTCCTATTTAAATTTCTGGAACTAACTTATGACCATAGTGCTAGTGATAAAATAAAACAAGTTCATTATGATCTAAAAATCGCTCTAATTAACCCAAACAATCATCATTTAATTCTTATCTAATGATTAATCCACATGAATTTAATATAATTAATTACAAGATCATCCAAAATCCTATAATATCATTAATAACATGTAATATCTGTTCTGGATGTTTACCCATGTTCTACCGAAACTTCAATTTAAGAACACAGGTGAACCACTCAAGAAAACCATAAAAACAAACATTCCTAAATAATGTTTTTAAACTCTATAAATCATCCTAATGCATAGAAAATCACTTAATGAAACCGTAATTAACCATATTAATTTACACAAGGTTCTGTATTTATAACTAATTAATATAATGTCATTATACAGGACATTAAATAGAAGGAAGCATTTGAATACAAGGTAAGGGGAAATTCTCGAACCCAAATTTTGTCCTTCGTGTTCTCCCTCTTTCACTCCATTTTTGATAAGGTAACTCTTAGAAATAATTTGTTCATAATTGTCTTTACTTTTCTGGTATATACATGTTTACCACTATTTTTTATTTCAAACTAAATGTTTTCCAAAAGAACACTTCTTTCAAGAACACACCTTTTACTTCTCATTCAAGATTTACGGTTCTTGTATCATGTATGTTATTCCCCCTTTATTTGGGAACCCATATTTTATGAATGTGTTATTATGTGATGAGACCAATTCATTTTCATGGGTTAGTTATTTTCATTTATGATATATGTTCACTGTGGCATGCATGATAAATTATAATGTTATTATGTGACGGGTGCACCCGGAATTATATAGCGCAATATGAATGTTTAAATGTGACGGGTGCACTCGGAATTATATAGTGCTCCAATGCAATGGGTAAAGTGATTAATCCCATGAGTAAATGTGAAATAATGTGTGAAAAATATGCTAGCTTGGTTCACATGTATGTGTGGTACTTAACCACTAAGACATGATGTTTCATTTTTATGCATTACCACATTTCAAGTCTTATATTTATGCTTCCTCTCATATTCATGATCTTTTTCCCATGTTATGATTATGCTCACCCCATGCTATACTATTCTTATATATCCTCTTACTAGGATTCTATCTCACCCATTTTGATGTATATCCTCAGCTGGCTGCATGTACTAAGGAGGGGACAAGTGCCAATAAGAAGCTAGAGAAGAATAAATTAAATGAATGTTTATGCTTGATGTTGTAATTGCAATGTATGGTCCTAGTTTTCCCAAGACACTAAACTTTTGGATCTTTATGTGTAATAAAATTATGTTTTTTATCTTTAAAATGATGTAATAGTAATGTAATAAAAGGTAGGGTCTCTATAGTTAAGGATCTCAAAAGGATTTTAGAGAACATTGTGGAGAATTAAATAAAGGAGTTTTGTTTTATTCATAATTTTATATATTATTAACCTAGTCTTATAAGGAATCTAGGTCTCACAATCTGTGAGTTATAATTAATGGTTTCTTATGTTAAAAATAATGTAATGATATGTTTAAAAGAATTTGGTCACTATTTTTAGTATTATAGAAAAGGGTAATTATATCCTTTGGAATCTAATATGAGAAAACATTAGTGGGAAATCTAGGGATAAGTCTAAGTATAAGTATATGTATCAGAAAATTTCTTATAATGTTGGTGAAGGATAGAGCGAGTAGTTTGCAAGAAATTACATCCCTATATTGATACAATAAATAGTTGAATCTCTATAAAAATTGTACCTAGGTGTAATAACTTCTAAAAAGATTCATTGGGATATGACTATATCGTTACATGGTGCCTAACAATTGTCCTTTACACACAACTAGTTTGACACACCCTTGGGATATGTTTTGGAAATTCACAAACTCTTTGTGAACAATCATTAAGGATTTGAATAGATGATGATGTTGAATAAACTAGGATAAACCTGAGGTGTCATATATTGAAAATAAAGTTTCATGATTTATCCATACTATAAATAATATTTCACGATTAGTTTTTCTCACACTATGATTATTAATTCTCATTATATGCTTTGTGGTTTTAGTCAGTGGATATAACCCAAGGGAATCATGTCAACACTGAATGTCATGGAAAATTCAATGATTATGAAAAACCAAATTGTATGATTTATTGGTATAAATATATTATGATTATTCATAATTAGGTATTGTGATATAACATTAACAATGTGAATTTAGGTGAGATTCCTAACACATCAAAGAATATAAATATGGAATTTTATGAATGTTAAAGTGGTAATGAACATATTAAAATGAAGATTAATCACCTTACATGTTAATAAGGTGGGAAAAATAACTTAAAAGAATTTATCAAATTGGGGGGGATATATTTTATATGTGGAAATGGAGGTCAAATAAAAATATATTACTAAGGAATTCGATGTCTTATACATGGGGAACTTGGGAATTATCCGAGTTAATAATCTAAAATAAGGGTTATCCTATAGACCAAATAAGGATTTATATTATTCCAAATCATTTAAGTGAAATGGTTGAAGTATTTATTTATTCAGATTCAATAATTATCTTGTAGAAGTATTTTTACAAATGTTATTTTGGTTATAATAATCATTAACATCAATGGATTGTGTTGATTTTGGGTATATATATGACTTCATGTAAGATTAAATTGATAGTTATCGATACCATTGTGAGCTTATGAGTTAAAGATTGATCATATGTTAAATATCTTAGATGGCCTTTTTATGTTTCTAAGTGATTGGATTTTGAAGAGATTAATGATATTTTAGAAATTATTTTATTAGGTTGAGATATATATAACTTTTTGGTTTAACATAAAAGAATTTTGTGAAGAATTTTATTATGTTTTTAGAGATAAAAATTGAAAGGCATGAAATAAATTTTTAGGTAAAACCACATTTTATATTGAGGTTATTAGGGTGTTTTAAGATACATGGATATTTATTTATGGAATTATATATGTTAAATCTTTTGTTTTATTATTGAATTTTGGAGATTAATATATTCATCTTCATTTTGGGTATTATCATACACTGTGATAAAAATTTTGGTTTTGAAAAAATAGGAGGAATAACTTGTTACTCTTTTATGCATCTTATAATATCTTAAAATATAATAGTGCATAAGAAATAATAAATGGATAGTGTATATTCATTCTGTAGAGTACGAGGTGAAGTAAAAACTGATCAAAGAATAACCAAATGATGAAATTGGGTTTATGAATTAAAAATATATCAATAAAGTACATTATTTGACACTCACTAATACTGAAATAACCCCTCAACTCAAGCAAAATGATATTGAATCAAAAAATTTATCTTATTACATTTATATCAGATGAATCAATGTACTTTTATCTCATCATATATTTTCAGTTTTTTAGTCGTTAACTTTCTATTAATCATTAATTTTCTTGTGATCAATGATCTATATCACCCTCCATATTTATTTACACTTTTCATCGATCTCTATATATTTTTTTAATTTAAATCAATTTTATCTAAATTAGAAACCTAGTTAAATGTTATTTTAGATGACCTTCATATATGCCTTTACCACTTTTAAGAGAAATTTTTATTAAAACCCATTATGATGTGGGGTTTCCATAAAGGGATATTTTAAATGTTGAAACCGTATTCATCAATTATAAGTTTAAATTTTAAGTATGAAAAGTAACACCATGATATTTTAACTGATCAATATGTTTTATAGCATACACAATAAGCAATCCCGAGACTAATTAAACCATGATATATTATTAAAATGTTATTATTTGAACATAGTTGTTATATCCTAGCTATTAAAATTGGCAGGTATGAATAGGATTACATAATTTATGACATATATGAAAAGGTTATAATTAATATAAATATATTTATAAATCAGTAGGAAATAAGTAGCCAATTTTTAATAAAGACTTTTATTATTAAAAAACATGTTTTCTTCAATAATGTTTTTTTGTGAAAATAATATAATTTTTTCTTGTATTTTTTAGAAATGATAATTTATAAAATTAACATTAGTTTTTAAATCATAATATAGATATTAAATTAGGTAGATAATTTAGGTTTTTTAGAAAGTATTTACTTTTCAATGAGTAGTTAAAAATATTGTTTTTTGAAAAACTATCATTTATTTTAATAAATTAATTTATTTAAAAGTATAATTTTTTTATTTTTAATTAGAATAATTATTATTTATTTATACATAAAATAATTAATTACATTTAAGTCATATTATTACTCTATTTTAGTATATACTAATTCATAGGATTAAAAAATATTTTACCGAAAACTATTTTAATGTGAATAATCATTATCCATTTTAATTAATTAAAATAACCCATAATAAAAAATTATTTAGAGTAAATTTATATATTATATATATATATATTTTAATTAGAATTCATATAATAAATATTTATATTCATAAAATTAATATAAGCCCATATTTTCCATGGAAATGCATTTTTTGGAAAACCTCTTTCCACCACAGTTGTAGGTTTTATTTTAAATTAAATTATTCCAATTATTCAAATTATTCAAATTGAATTTTATAAAATGGATTAAATATTTTATATCATAATAATTAATATTACGTAATAAGGCTAACCTAATTTTTTTACATTATGAAAAATAAAAATATTTTAAAAGTAGTTACCGTGGTTAAAAAATGTGAATGGTAACAGTGAGTAACTTAGATATAAAGTGGATAAAATGTTTAAAACATGTTTATTTTTATTTTAGAGTTTTGTAGGATCCTTAAATCTTCTCAATTAATTTATTTTCCAATTTTTAGGCCCTTATCTTAGGAGTGGCTTCCCATTACTGAATAGTTTTTTGTATTTAGAAAAATGATACCCCACTTCTATTATAATAGGGAACCCATCGCCTCACTTATTCACACATTTAAAGCCATTTTAATTGACAAATCACTTCCAATATCTCTCCTCAAAATCCTTATATAGATTCTATAGATTCTTTTATTCTTAAAATATCACCCATAGGGTCATTAACAAGATATCCAAAGGAGGTAAGTTAAGGCCATCGTCTTCACCACGCTCACTATTTTTAAATTTTATTTTTCTCACCTCCAATCAAGTCTTAAAAATTAAAATATAATAAAAAATATCTACTATATACATAGATTTTTTTAGGTAAAAATTAATTTCTTTCTCCTCTTTTATCAAATGGTTAATGAATCTATCATTCATGTGCATGGAATATTACTACCTTGCTAATCGTTGTAATTCATTTTCCATCATTTAATCTCATAACTATTCACGATGATGTATTTAATTTTTTATATATTGTTTTCATGAAATATTAATAATTTCTAAAACCTAACTTATTATATACCATCTTACCTTACAATCCATTGAAATAAACATTATAATATCATCCCTGTATTTGGAGGACTACCACCTCGCAAAGTTATGTTATTATTTTTAAATTACCACATCACATGGATGATATATGTAAGTTTATTTATAGAAATAATATAATATTGATGATCTTATTATCCATATAGAGTGATAAAAGAATACTTACCTTATTTCCATTATGATCGTTAAAAATGGAAACGTTACACAAGCATACGTATTACCTACCATATCAATGATTTTAACTTTTGAGACCCTACCCCCAATATCCAGGATCTTATTGTTACTTTATTACAATGAAATTAGATAAAATAAATTTTATCCCAAAGGAAAAAATTGTTTAATAATATTGATAAACTATATACATTCTAAAAATTCAAATTTCATTTTAAAACATAAAATACATAATTAATTTTCATTGAGATCGTCAATACTCACCTTAGAGTATCCCTACATATCAATCAAAAAACACTTCCTATTATCCTAAGGAAAATAAAAAAATAAATGGGTAATTTTAGATGATTAGTTTGCATATGTGTACAATGGAATATATGAAAAAATAAGTCATAATATTTATGTAAAGGTAAATAACTGAAAGACATTACATTTATTACATATCTTGATCATAAAATGAAATGATTAAATGATGATTGGATAATACCCTATAAATAATCACATGATCTTGAAACCTAACCACAAATATTATGACTAATAAAGTAATCACATAAAATATTGTTGACTGAATTCATAATGATGGAATGCATAATACTAGATATATTAAACATAATGTCAAGGGATCATTCCAAGACTTATTACCATCAAGGAATAATTCCATGATATCTTACATAAATGTGTAAGGCCTTAGATAAATACCCAATCTAATTTGTCTCATGAGACCAAATAATGAATTAATGGGTTGTGTAATTCATGGACCAAACCATCACATAATAATTCCAATTCATTCCTCATATGAATGGGGTGAAACATAATAAACACAAACATTCATATTTAAAGTAACATTCCAAATATTAATAATAACCCCAATCAATCAATATAATCATAAATCATCTAATTTAATATGATGAATGACAATAAAATTGTACATCCCCATTAAAATTACTCACAAAACCATCCAAAAAAATAATTAGAATGGTATCAAAACAACATACCCCATTTTATATTAATTATAATAAAGGGTTAATGTTTTTTATTAATTTAAATACCGTAAAATTTTCATTAAAAGAAAATTTGATGGTAGTTAACTTTTCACTTCAAAAATATTTAAAAAACTAAAAGTTAAAAAGAAATGTTTGAAAAAAATTCATTGAAAATAAAATTTTAATACTTGAAAAAATATATATAATATTTTTTGGTGATCACAGGAGAAAATTTCATTCATACCTTAAATGTTAAAATAAATATCCCTTTCAAATTTTCGATAAAAACCAAATGAGACATATTTTGAAAAAGAACTGAAGATACATTTACTTTTTTTTTGAATATTCAAAATGGAAAAAATTTATTTCATAAATAATTTTTAAATTGATATTTTCTTTTAAACATTGTTTTTGATGAAAAATATTTTCAGGCAAAGGGAGAAATAAAATAAAATTTTCATGAAAACGTTTTTCTCAATAATTTTGATAACCAAAGAGTAGAAAATGGTAAAATTAAATGAATAATTTTATTAATAACCATAGGACAATAAATAATCTTTATTTTAATATATAGAAATAATATAATTCCGCTAAAGTTTACTTAAACAAAAACAATCCAAAATAATTATAAGATTGTAAAATAATCCTTTACCACTTCAGAAATTTTTTTAAAAAAACCCTCGAAATAAATAAATTAAAATAAATTTATAAATACCATGAATATAAACATTTTAATTATATAACATAAAAAAATAAATTTATATACAATACATAATGGAAATTGAGGTGAATACGGTGTATGTCTCACAGAAGTAAAAGTGACACGAGAAATCTTTACCACTTGTTCAAATTTCTTAATATGTGTCTCAACCTCCTAAATAATAAATGTATTTTTATTAAAAATAAACAAATTAATGATAAAAATATATATCACATCCCAGATTATTTAATTATATTCTTTTATAACTCATTTATTAGTAATTGTTTATTAAAATCGTGTTTTTTGGTGAAATTTACTTTATTTTTTATGTATGTTTTGGTTCCTTAATTTTGGTCCGTTTAATTTTATCATCATTACATAATATATAGAATTTTATCCATGATATAAATATCACATATATTTATTATATATTTATTTATAGTAATCTATAAAAGTTATAGATAGAAAATAAATTACACTGTTAATGGAGATGGTAGGCCGTACATACACATGAACATAGTTTCCATTTTTATTAAATGATTGAACGAAAGGAAAATAAGTATTAATTAAAATTTAAAAATAATTAATAATTTATATATATAATTTCTACTAATAAAATAAAACCTTATTCCAATCTATGAAAAAAAATTAAAAACATTTCACATTTTTACATGGAAGCGGTAGCCAACACGTACGCACGAGCGACGTGATTATTTTACCATGGAGTAGAAGGTAAGAATTTATATGTGATATAAAATTTATAGAAATATTTTTAGATCATTAAAATCATATATATTCATTAAATATTATCCTTACTACCATCCATTTAAAGAGTAATAAAAAAAGGAATAATACCGCTTCACGAGATGACAGTCCACCGTACACATGAGCGACATTATCGTATCCCTCACGGAATGGAAATTAAGAAGGAGTACATGATATGATAATTAAATATGTATAATAATATCATAAATATCATATAAATATATATAAATATATATGTGTGTGTGTGTCTAAAATCCATATTTTCATCCATAATTGAAAAGTGGTTGTAGAAAACAAACTACATTAGTTCGTGAGGCGACAATCCACTATACACAAGACCGATGATTTTGCTTTCAACTAAATGGAATAAGAGATGGGTATAGGTTATTCAATTAAAATAATAATATATAATTATACAGTAGATAATTCTAGATTATTTTTTATATTTGGAAAATATTATAATGAGTTAGAAGAAGAAGTAAAAGCACGATTCATAGAAAAAAAATTGAACCCTTCTTCAATAAACCTATTTAGTTTTAACCTAAAGAATTTTGAGATTAGATATATGATAAAAAAGGACACCAGGATGTGGAGAGTATTTATAGGGTGATATTTTAGTTTTTCTAGTCTGAAATAATCGTCTTTGTGTGTGTAAAGATGGGAGGAGAGGGGGTGACCTTTTACAAGTGGGGTGGGGGAGGACAAACAAGGTATTTTTGAAAAGAATCAATTACACCTACAATTTTATCATTTCAAAACCCTAAAAAATTAGTAATTATATAAAATATGATATGATATGGTCTAAATATATCTATCCAATGTGTTTTGATAAGTTTTTAGTTCATTTTAACTCTTATCTTTGTAGTTTAACCCATGATAAACCCATTTTTACATTAATCGTGGTAATTAATTTATATGGTTGTTACTATTTTGGATGGTAAAGAATATTTCAAGATTATTTGATTATATAAATTATTATGATTCAAAATATGAAACAAAATTTTCCAAATTAAATTCATAGAAGTTACATAACCAAATTTAAAAGTGTGCCTATAGATAGTATGAGAAATTGGGTTTCCAAAGAGATAATTCACATAAGTATAGAATTTTTTAAAATGGAAAATAGATAAGAAATTGATTCCATTGAACTAAATTAATTAAATAGTAATAAAATATAAATAAATTTAATTTAAACCTAATTTAAAATATCATTTTACTTTATTAATTATTTAAATGAAAAGATAGTCTTCAATTAATATTTTATATTTTTCATTATTCATGAAAAATTTAATGTCATCATAAAATTATTAAAAATTCACCCAAAGATAATTTTGAAATATGGATTTAAATTTTTTTTCTAATAAATTTTCTAAAATTTGAAAAAAAATAATTTTATATTATTTGTGAAATGCGCGTCTAATCCACTATTCATAAAAATACAGTTTTCAAAAAACATTTATTTCTCTTTAAAATAGTTCATATTTTATTAATAATAAATTGATTAAAAATAAATATATTTTATGCATGTTTAATACATATAATATACATAATTTAATTATTTATATTAATACCCAAAAAACTTATTAACTGGGTTATAATGACCATTTTTAAAGAATCATATTTTAATTGACTGTCATGTTTCATTTAAACCCAATGTTTTATACCACACAAGTTTTCAAAGAGAATGAATTTATTTAAAAAGAAATATATTATAAATTATTAGGTTGTTATATTTTATTCTACGGTTGGTTTTTCATGTGATGCACACTATCCAACATAATGTTCATATTTAAAAATCGCAAGGTGAAACATTCTACCCCTATAAATAAATTGTGTCTACACAATTTACTCTTTATCTCAATAATCAAGGGATTGAAATTTGAAAATTACATTAATTAAATTAGACGTCATGAGATGGTTTATAAAACCATCTCAGGATGATATAGAATGATAATTATAAAGGTTATCTAGAATAATCATATAATTAGGTATCCAAGTAGGAGAACATATGTGGGAAGTAAAGATATAAAAATTTATGAAATGTATAGTGACCTAATAATGATGAAGGGTGATAGAGGTAATTTATCACAAGAAGGTCAATGGTATAAATAAATTTAGTACCACAAAAACCATAAATATATTTTTAGTTAAGAGAACATATTATTCATCAGAATTGAAGGTACTAGGATACCATTTTTGTTTGAAGATAATTTTCCTAGAGTTGAGTAATTATTTTACTATCTATACTGAGAACATATGAAAATGGTATCAATTTATATATTTTTCATTCATAGGCACAATTTCACCAATTTTTTTCATTGATCAATTCTAACTCTATTTCTTACTCCATGAAATGAATATCCAAAATGAATTTTCATCCCTTAAAAACATTTAACATTTCAATAGAATTCCAAGTAATTCCTCTTGTACCTATGTATTTTAAAAATAAAAAATTGTTAGAAGATGTTATCAAATTGGAACCAAAGTTAAAAATAATTGATTCCATTTATTGTTAGCCTTAAGACTCATCCAAAATATGTATCTTCAATTTCAGTGCCCAAAATTTTTAAAGAAGGTAACTAAATGAACATTATATTCCCAATAAAATATAAAATGTATTTTAATGTAATGTTCCAAAAATTTGAATACATTGATCACTATAAACCCTTATTGAAAACATGTATACTTCCAAAAATAAAATCTAAGGTTGTTGATGATATTCCATATTTCCAAACATGTAGTAAATTCCGTCCAAGATTATATGAACCATAAAATCACTAACAAATTTCATGGTCACTAATCAAATACCATAAAAATATATTTTTAATTATTATCTAAACATAGAGAACATGTTAATGGTTATATTCTATTAATCACTTATTTTATAAAAATATAAACTTTCCCCTGAATATATTATCTTATTACTATTCAATACATACTTTTAAATATTTAAAGAAATAATAATTCATTACCATAATTATACATTTGATGATTTTCATAATGTGAATATAATAAATAAAATACATATAAAATATATTTCCTAAATCTAAATACATAATAACATTAATCATTCTACTTTATATGTATCAATAACATAAGATTGACATTGATCCTCTAGATTCTTCTGTATATTCCCTTGATGCTTAGGGAATTAGTTGGAATAGTTCCCCATATCCCTGTAGTTAAAGCATTTTACTTGGATGGATTCTCCCTTCCCCTTTAATTCATGATCAGTACGTCATTTTTCTCCACACTTTAAGAAAAATAATTTTCTTTTTAGGCATGTACCAAGGTGCTTCTTTAAAATGTATCACATGTGGGGAAATCCTTCTTTCCTTTCATCCTTTATCTATTTTATACCATCACCCCTTCGCTTACATACCTTTAAAGTTATAAAGAATGAAAAATTATTTCTATATCTTGATTGAAAATGATAGTATATACTTGTATGATGAGAAATTTTGGGAGACTAGTACCCTTTGAAAGACTGAATTAATCCCATAAAAAGAGGTCAATAATTCTCTTTGGAATATGTATGTAGTTTATAAAATTCCTTACTATCCTTTTAATGTTTTTAACATATAAAAATTTAATCTAATTTCTGTATTAGAATCAATAATCATTCCATATATACTAATTTCTCGTGAGGAAAATTTCTTTGCAAGAAGAGTACCTTGAAATCCTTCCATTCTATGTTTGTTATTACTTCTATATACTTAGTGTTTTGAATCAATGACCAATATTAATCCACATATTCTAGTAGATGATAAATATCCATGACTATTTTCTCAATTTAACTACCTCCTAGTGTGAGAAATATATTCTCTTAGTAACTTATCCATTTCTTAGATAAAAATGGATTTTTAGCCCCATTGAATGATGGAGGTTTCTGATTCATGAAGCTATCTAAGATTGTTACACCATGTAGTGGATAAGTAGGAAGCTCCATACATGAATGTTTATTACTCATTACCTAAGTCAACATATCTAATATGATTATAATTTGACTATTAATAACTATATCTCCATCTCCAGCTTCATTATCTTTACTAGGATTGAAATTCCTACCTAGAGTATGTGAATTTATATAGTTAACATTACTTCTGTTATGTTTCATTTCTAAATAATTGAGTAAACTAGATTAGGTAATAATATTATGATACATAATGTACAATAAAAATAATAGTGAAAAGCATATCATAAATTGAAAATTTTATTAATATCTAATCACATAATCATAAACATGGTTTCTTTGGTGATATAATTATTTTAAAATCATTCATAATGTTTAGTAAAGAAAATGTGATTTATCCTAATAATATCCCATAGGAGTGTCAAACTGGTTATACAGTTAGGCCCATTTTTGTGCACCATGTGACAATAAGGTTTAGCCTAATGCACCATTTTTAGAGTTTTTATAACAACCCGAACCTAGTAGCCTGGATCTGGTGCATTATTTTATTACATTAACATGATTAAAAGGAATCAAATCACAAAAAATAATTATTTTAGCAGTTTTTAAGACCATATTACATTCATGATACCCATATTAAATTAGAAAAGATATAAAATACAAACATGATACATAATAAAATGAAATAAATATAATGATTGAAACTCATTAAAAGGATTCCTCTTTATAACACAGGGGAATGAAACATAATAAAGAGGATATAAAATGATCAGTAAGGATTATATGAATCAATAATAATTTAAGTGAAGTAAATAAGTAATAGACATTATGGCAAGGTAAATAATCTCACGAACACATGATATTAATAAAGTGGGGATGAAAATGTATCCATAGATTTTGTTATAGTGATAATCTCAAGGAAAGTAATAACTGAATAATGAAGAAAGAAAATACTTATTTATTGTATAACATTTATTTTGAACATAAACCATTATATCTTCATGATGGTTTAAGTGTGTGGGTAGATACCCATTTGATTCTATTTGGAAACAAACCTGAAGGGTTTATCACCAACTATTTTGTATCATAAGACATATCGATGCATCTATGGGATATTTTTGGACAATCCCATAACTACAAGTCAAAGTAATTATTCATACATAGATTTTATTCAATAACTATATTCCTTATCAATATCCTTATTGGGTATAGGATATATATCCATCAATATTTCTGTAGTTAAAACACCATTCAAAGTAATCACCATATGTAAATTGGTATCATACTAAGAACAAAATCATATCCATGATACAAAAATATGTATATATAGTAGAAATATAACACCAAATGAAAAATGTTCTCAAATGGTAGGTAGATTGATCACATAAAAATGATTAGGTTCACAATACCAAGTAAGTCTTGATGAAATGGAAATTGAGACAATGTCCCTTACCACATTGTAATCAATGAAATCATATGAACAAAAATTAATAATAATCAAATGAATAATTTAATACCATGAATACAAATATATTCATGATATTATATATCTAATTTATGTTTAGATACACCACATATAATAAATAAGTGGTGAATAATGGAAACCTCATGGAAATAAAAGTGATGAGAAATCTCTTACCTTATGTCCGAATGTAATCTGCACTTGATCTTAATATCATGTATAATAAAATTAAATACATTTATTAATTAATTAATAACCATAATACATGTATTAGATTCATTATTATTTTATTATGTTCACTTATGGCCTTATTGATGAGTTACAATATACAATTTTATCATTCAAGAGTGCTCACCTTCTGGGGTTTTAGGATCAGTTTGCGTTTTTATAAGTAATGAAGTTAAGTAAAATTGATATAATTACCTAGAATTGGAATAATATATTCTTAATGAATATAAAAAATTTTAAATTGTTATACATATAATTTGGTTATATGGTATGAGTATGAATCATTAGATAAGATTTTATTGATAATTACTTAGATTATTTTGGTGTTTTTTTGATAATCAAGCACTAGTTTTGTTTAATTAATTAATAATACGTATATATAATGGTTCCATAACATTAAATAGGATTTAATAACAATTTTATAATTTTTTTCAATAATAATAATGGTTTCATGACCATACTTGAAGTGGAAATTGAAGAACAAAAATCTGTCATCTACAAAGGTTGTCAATCGATACCTCATAGACGATGATTTTGTTTTAAAAAAATAAAATAGAGAGAGAGAGAAAAGAGTTTAATAAAGGATATTACATTAAAATGATATAATTAAAGTATATATATGATACTAGATTTATCATTCTAATTTGTACAGTGGATGTGAGGTGGGGATAAGAAATGAAAAAAGAAATTGAAAGGAAATTAAAAGAAAATAAAGTGGATTTACCTCTTGAATTATCCTCTTTGAGTACCTCCTTAATGGTCCTTGGATTGGTCTTTTATTGAGACCAATAGATCCTAGACATGGTGGAGGGAGTATGAAAGAGTATTTGGGTGGAATTTAGACACGATTCAATGCTTATAGGTGTGAGGAGAAGTGATGGTGAGGGGTGGTATTTATAGTGGAAGAGAGAGAGGTGTTTTTTAAATATTTTTTGTTTGTTTATTATGTTGGCATAATACTATGAATATTTTTGGAATTATCAACATATATATTAAACTAATTTTGAATATTTTGAGACTATGGGCTTACATCATCCATACATCACCTATGACCCAATAATTTAAGGTATTGACATTTATCGTAAATTATCATATTTTACTATTCACCCAAAGTTCAAGTATTTTCAAAAAATCCGAAAAATTCACCCTAACCATTTTTCAATTTTTATAATCCAAAAATGAACTAATTTTTTTTAAAATATTTTTCTAAACATGAGAAAATTTTATTAGAATAATCATTTAGTCAAAAATATAGATTTTAAATTTATTACTCATTTTATAACACTTAGAAAAATTATCTAAGTTATTATAAAACAATACTACAATATTACAGAATAAAAATAGTTATTTATTAATACATTTTTTGAAAATAAATTTTCTTTTAATCATTTTGTGAATTATAAAATCATAATTAAATATTTATGACTTATAAAAATACCAACACTTTAACAATAATTTTTTAGATATTTATTTACTTATAATATGATATAATTATATCATAATTTAATTTATAATATTCCAAAATATTATTTACACTTTCACAGGTGTCATTACTATTCATTTGGCCAGTTCACTATTCATTAGGGCCATATTACTATTACAAAGGTCAAGTTACTATTTCATTAGTATAGGTCCCTCAACTTCAATAAATACCACTTACTTCATTCATTATTCATTTATATGGGTTTATTGTATTCTCTATATGATTTTATATGATTTATACTAAATGAAATACTTTTTTTTTGCAATTTATGCTATAGAATGATTTGTAATTATTTGAGAGGAAAAATAAAATAAAATCTTGGGGTTTATATCATTTCCTCCATTAAAAATTTCAACCTTGAAATTTTTCATTTATATTTCCCTATAAATTTATGTGGGTGGTTCTTGACAACATTCTCAAGAACATCAAATTAGATGTTTAGTTTTTAATATAATTTCTACAATATAACAATAACTCTAGTTTATCTCTCTATGGAGCCTTATATCATTAATTTAAAAATAAGGTTTTGATTATGAAAATAAAAGGGGCATGAGGTTTTATAAAACATGGGGGTTTTTTGGATTTAAAAATAACAATTAAAACAGTATTACTAAGTGAGAGAAACTGGTTGGAGAAATTGTGATCAACCCGGGTATGTGTCCCTTGATGCTCAATTTGTCATCGCTCTCAAGGGAATGGGAAGGATCATTGATTCCTTGATTTTATAAACATTGAAACTATCACACCCCAACATTTTTAGTTAATTTATTTTATTATTTCATGGCTTCAGTTAGCCTCATTAAGGTGTGGGTTGAGAGTCGGTCTAAAGTTTTTAAAGTTTAATAATATTGATGGGTTTCAGACCGGTGTGCAGGCACCGTACGATTGGAAGTAATCGTGCGGTCAGCCCTGGTTCCCCTACGGTTGTCCACTGCTTTAAAAAAATAAAATTTCATCTGAATATAATATGGTAAATGCTTAAAAACATGATAATAATAATATTATTATTAATATTTTCTAAATGTAATAATAATTATTATTAATAATTTTTACTAATATTACTATCATTAAAATTGTTAATAATATAATTATTATTAAATTTTTATTAATATCAATATACAAAAAAAACAAAAGGTATAAAATTATAATTTTTATTATTGTTATAAAGTTATAAAAATATAAGAAACCATAGTCTACCTAGTTCCCCTACCCTGTTTCCTGCGCACAATGCACCCAGACCCTGCCCTCACCGCTTCACCTTAACCAGGTAGACCCCACCCTCACTATTCCACCTTATGCCGGCCAGACCCCTCCCTTGCCACTCCTCCATACTCCGGGGACCCATTTCTACGGCATGCCTAAGATGGTCCTAAATACCTTTGGTGTGACCTACTACGCAACCCCTCTTCCCTTACCCTTGTGGTACGACCTCCCCTTTGGTGCAGCTTATTATGCAACCCCTCCTTTCACGATCGTTTCCTTCCAAATGATTCACAAATGAGGGATGATTCTTCGAGGATAAGTGAATGATGTCTCCGGACCCATTATTCCATGTTCCAGAATCCTCCTCTAAGGTCGAGGCAGATGGACTCGATTCCCTTTTATGTTTTTTGTTCGAGTAAGCTTCTAAACCCACTATTGGGTTTTACACCATTTAATTTAGTGTCTATTGTACTATGTGAGTCCATGGTTTTTAATAGGATGTGTGTTGGTTTTCAACTCACTAATTATGGTTTACCAATGGGTTTTTCGAGGTTTTGAAATGAATTCCAAGTGTGTACATTTTTTTGGAAGTGCTTATACATGAGCAGGTGGCAGTTTCCATTAGAAAGCATCCGCTTGACCAATTCTTTGAGGTTGGAATCTCCAATTTTTTCCTTCCCAGAACACCCCATTAGAATTTTTGTGTTCTCAATAAATTTCTAAATTTTAGTCTCACATATAATATATTTATATTTTTATTTGAATGGTAGTTTTGTGTTGGTATAATTTATTAAAAATATATTTTTATTGTGATTTGTGCAAACTTTTTAGGTTTGATGAACTTAGGATGGACATTTGAAATGCCTTTGCTCCTTTAAATTGGAAATGGGTATTTAATGAATTATTTAGGCTTTTTTATGTATTTATGGTATTTTTGGATTGGTGAATTTGGTTTACGTAATCTTAGAGCTTAATATTTGTGTTAAAATTCTTTTGAAAGGTTTTATGATTTTAAGGAATTGGTTTTGTGTACTTAAAATAATGTGGGTATTTAGATATTGTCACAAAGAAAATGGTGGATTTTTTTTTTATTATGTTCCATTGGATGTTTGAACATCCACAGGTGTATTAGGTGCACACATGTATGTGACTGCAAATGAAGATGGTACATGAAAAAATGGTGTTCCTTCTAAATCTTGGTTCCCTAATTGGATTTTTTCTTTCTAAAGGGGTTTGGTTCTTTTGTGTGGGTTCTAAAACTGGAGTTAAAGGTGTTCTTATTGTTTTTCAAGTTTTTTATTAAATAATAATTTGGTGTGAGTTAAAATAGTATAGTCCATTTGGTAATTGTGAAGTGATTCAGTGTGTGTTTTGCAACTTAAGACAATTTAAGATCGCCCCACAAGATTGAGTCTTTAGTGTGGGTTCTAAAATTGGATTTCAAGGTTTTCCTCAAGATTATAACATTTCTCCTTACCTAATTATTTGTTTTGAGTTAAAATATTATGTGTCGTTGGGTAATTATGATGTGATTATGTGTGCGTTTTTCAACTTAAGGTCCCGTTTAGATTTGTAAATATAAATTTTGTGTTTTTAAGATGTCCTTGGTAAATTAATTAGACATGTCGACCTAATATTCCTTTTGACACTTCCATATATAGTGTAATGTTTTTGTTGAATCTTTGAAAACAATTTCATTATAAAAACTATATTCTCATTTAGAAACCTTAATGTTTTCTAAAAAAAATCAAATGGATATATGTTATAATGGCCCGATTGGCACCTTATGTCACTTTGAAAGTGTGAGAGTCCGTGAAACTTAAGGGCCCATTTGGATTTGGGTGATAGGATGTATACATGACTATATGTCTATTTATATATACATCAAATGGGAACCTATATAAGAGGGATATACCACTATGGGTTATCATATAGGGTGTCTATGTTTGGGGTAGGCAAGTGTAGTGACAGCAGGTAATGTGAGTCATCCGTGTAAAGTCCTTTTACTTACATAACATTACTACTAACACCATGGGTTCCTGGGTAACTCTTAGGGGGTCAAGTGATGGTTTCTGATCAACCTCAATTAGATGAGTTGACACCCCATGGATTTTATATTAGTCCAGGTGGGTTGTGCCACTAGTTAGACCAGGTTAGGGAAGCTAGTTGGTCATTGAATTAGGGGCTTCACCATACGCCGACAGGTGTTTCTGAACTGAATACATCCAAGGGTCTTTTAGGAATTTTTAGGATAGCCCAAGGTAACTAATTATTTTTCTTGTTTACTTCCTATTATACTAGTCTCTATTCCTGCATTGTTTATCTTTTTATTTTTATCACTGTCTTATATTTCCTTGTTGGGCTTTAAATTATAAAGTTGAATTTGATTTTGGAAACGTAATGTGTTGTGTGATGTTATATTGTAAAATATAGAAAACCCTATATTTGTAATTGTATTTCTAACTAGTTTCACTGGACTATTTTGGGAAAATAAATACTTGGATTCAGTGGTTTATCTTCAGCTTTCCTACTGAGCATATCAATGCTCACGTCTATCTTATCTTTTTAGATACAATTCTAGTTTCTATTTTTTTAGGTCTGGATACTTGGTGTTGGAGAAGTATCAGTTTAGTGGTTGGAGGTGACCACGTGGTCACATGGAGGTCAAAGTAGTGTTGTTTCATTTTCAGTTTTGTTTTTTGTTTCTGATTTTTCATTGTATTATGCATTTGGACCAACTGTTTTTTATTTATTTTCTATTTTTTATTCTTGGGGATGGTTTGGTTCAATTATGTATCTAGTATTTGTTTATTTCTTTTGGGTTAAATTTTTCCCTCTTTTATGTTTTGAGTCCTAACACATGTTTCCATCTTAGGGGGATCAAGAATGCTCCTTGGGACATACTGTAGACTAGCTCAGGTGATCGGTTCAGGGTTGACCCAGGATGGTTCGTGACAAAATTGTATTAGAGTCAATCCTTTTTATTTGGGGTGTATTGTAGAAGGAGATTAGGACATTTGGGACTTGGAAGGTAGGTTCTAGAAGAGAGTCGTGAACTCTTGCTCACACTGATCCTCGAGTCTCAAATGGTAGTCCATGTTTTTTGATCCTTTTTTTCTTGGGTTTTTTTGTATTGAGGGATAAAAATGGATTCCATTAAGGTTATATTATGGCCTCATATTGGGTGGTGACCAATGTGGAGTCCAAGTGCCCGGTTCAAGGTCCTCTTAGTATTATTCTTTACATGGGGCATTGCCCACCACCATATCACCGGGTTAGGCATAAGTGGTAGTTCTTCATTCCGGTGGTTTGTTGTTAGGTGTATTTCATCTTGGTTTTGATGGGTGTAAGTATATGTTGGAAAGGAATATGTTTTTTTTAAATAAAAGTGTTTTTAAAATGGAAAATGGTTTCTTTCAAATTGTTTTGTAATTAGTAATGTAGGTTTTTAAGATAAAGTGTTTCAATTTGGAAAATTTGGTATGTGTTTGGATTTGATAAGGAAAAGAGATGTATGGACATTGGAATTTTTTATAGTTTCACCTATGTGTGGGGGAAATTGTACGCAGATTATGTAAGTGGGACTTAATGAATACTCATGTGACAGTTTATAAGATTCGATTGGTGAGTTATTAAATTTAAAAGAAATGGAAGTTTTTAGAAAAGTAATTATTATTATTATTTTTGTATATTTTTGGATTATAATACTTTTTCCCTTGGTTTGGGTTGTTTTTTATTGAGTTTTGGATTGATGCCAATTTCAGTTCCGTTTTTTGTGTTGTTCTATGTATGCTTCCCAGATAGGTCACTAATGTTGCTAGTGAGGCATGCCCAATTTTTAGTTACTCTTGGGTGTTTCTTGTCCTTTGATGCATTTGAGGTCTTTTAGAATTATTGGAGTGGTTTAATAGGATCATAGTATGACTTCTAGTGGTTGGAAACCCCCAAGGGTGTAATGGTTTGTACTATCATAGGTTTATTTGAGGGTCCGGTTCTCGACCATTAAAGATGGGATGTCTCATCATTGTTAGATCTTGGGGGGTATTTGGTAGTTGTCAAATTTTGTAAGGCTTACCTATCTAGTAGGGAGTGGCATCTGTAGGAACCTATCTCCAAGAATGTATCTTATTTGGTGCCAGATCCCAGTTTGACAGACCATTCTCTTGTGTGCCACAATTATGGCCAACTTGGGTATTCTAAGCTGTTCAGTTTCATCCCTTTGAAAATGTACCACCATTATGGTTGTTTGAAACATCGGGTGGGAGAAGGATTTGGGGATTATAGTATGAAAATGCATGACTATGAGGCAGGAGATGCTTCGGTCATTAGGGCCCCAGCCATAGGTCTAGGGGTAAAGCTTGCGCATAGTTAAGAGTTGCCGAGGGTTTGAGAAACATCAATTTAGATCATGTTTTCAGCATTGAGGATGAAAATACATAATGTTTTCTTTCCCTTTTCTTGTCGTTGTTGTAATCTCATCCTTTCTATGTTGTTGTGCTGAGATTTTTCTACCACAATCCAAGTGGCCTTATATGTTCTTAGTGTGGTTTCTAAATTGTTTGGAATCCTTGAAGGCTGTTGGGCCAGTGAATAAACAGACCCATTATGATTTTGAGTTTGGTCTCAGTTGTGTTTTTAGGGGAATGTTTGATTTCATGAAATTAATTGGTGGTGTTTGAAGGACCTTTTATAATTCTAGTTCCATTAAATGGGTTTTAATCTAGAGTTTTTTAGTTTTGTATGGGATTCTATCTTCTTAGGGTCCCGGTGTGCCAGTTTTCCCTATAATGGTTTTAATATTAGAAGTGGAGTTGGTCCATAAGTTCTGAGGAAGTTGGTTTGTGTTCAGGATAGGATTTCCATAGTCTCTTGTTACGGTGATTATTTTATTCAGTTGGTGCAGGAGGTGTTGAGTTAATTTCTCATACACAGGTTGTTGGTCATTTTGTAAAAAACATTCTATTTAAGTCAATGTCGTTTTATTCAATCTAGTTGGAGAAATGGAATTATTTAGGTTTCAGAGTTCCCATTTCCCTTCGGGGGGGGGGGGTGTTCGGGTTTGAAGGTTTAAATGTTAGTAAATTCTTGTGTTGGGGAGAACCCTCCCATTTTCTCTCCTCAATATCAAGAAATGGGTTTTCTTAAATTGGTCGGGTGTGACGTGTGTTGGGAATGGTCACCCAGAGGCTCTCGATTTCCATTGATTTGGTATGGATGGACTCGAGTTGTGTTAATTGTTGGCTTAGTGACTTTGTAGGGGCTGAATGTTTTGTGGTGGGGAGAATTGTCACACCCCAACCTTTTTAAATTATTTATTTTATTATTTATTTGATACGATTATCCTCTCTAAGGTGAGGGTTGAGTTTCAGACTAATTTTTTTGATGATTTATAATATTTATGGGTTTCAGACTAGTGTGTGGGAACCACACGGTTTGAGGTAACCGTAGAGTAGGCTTGTCTTCCCCTACATTTTCCCACTACTTAAAATAATTAAATTTTATAAGAATAAAATAAGGAAAATATTTAAAAACATAATAATAATAATATTGTGTAAATATTATTATTATTAATAATTGTTAATAATATTAATATCATTAAAATTTTTATTAATATAATTATTAATAAATTGTTATTAATATCAATATATTTTTTAAATGAAATTAGTTACATAATAATAATAATAATAATAATAATAATATTATTATTATTATTATTATTTATATTATTGTCATTATGTTAAAAAAAGAAGAAACCCCCCTAGTCTATCTAGCGACCCCTTACTTGTTTCCAGTACAAGATGCACCTGGACCCCACCCTCACCTCTTCACCTTATGCAGGCCGAACCCCACCATCACCGCTTCACCTTGTGCAAGCCAGACCCCACCCTCACCACTCCAACATGCACTAACTGAGCCCCACCCTCGCCGCTCTTCCTTACTCTAGAGACCCGTTTCCTCGGTGCTCCTACAGCAGTCTGATCTCCCTTTGGTGCGGCCTACTACGTGACCCCTCATCCCTGGCTCTAGCGTGCCACCAGCGGTCAGAACTCCCCTTTGGTACTGCTTGCTGCGTGACCCATCCTTTTGTGGTTGTTTTTTTCATGCTTTAAAAATGAGGTCATATTCTTTGAGGATACATGAATGATGTCTCGGGACCCATTGGTCCATTTTACAGCATATGTCTCCACAGGTGAGGTATATGGACTCGATTTGAATTTAATTTTTTGGTTTAGGTAAGCTTTTAAACCCACTAGTGGGTTTTGTATCATCTAATTTAGGGTCTATTATGTTAAGTGATTCATTTATTTTTAATTAGATGTGTCTTGGTTTTTACCGCACTAATCATTTGTACCGATTTTTTTTGTTGAGGTGTGGTGATAAATTCCAAGGGTGCATGTTTTTTTAAAGTGTGAATACGCAAGCAGGCGGTGGTTTGAGTTAGAAAGTATTGTCTCAACTAATTATTTGAGGTAGGTGTTTCAAATTTTCCCCTTCCCAGAACACCCCTTGATCATTTTCATGTTTTCAATAAATTTTTAAATGTTATTCGCACCTCTAATATATTTATATCTTGATGGGAATGGTTGTTTTGTGGTGGTATAATTTACTAAAAATATTTTTGTACTGTGATTTTGGTAAACATCCTAGGTTTAATGCACATAGGATGGTCATTTGAAATGCCTTTGCTCCTTTAAATTGTAAATGGGTCTTTAATGAAGTTTTTAGGCCTTTGTGAAGTTGTGATGATATTTTTTGATTGGTGAATTTGGTTTGGGTAATAATAGTGATTATTTTTTGTATTAAAATGCATTGAAAATGTTTTATTATTTTATGGCAATGATTTTTTGTTCTTAAAATAATGTGTGTGGTCAGATATTTTCTTAAAGAAAATGTTTGATTTTTTATTGTTGATGTTCCCTTAAGAGTTGGTACATCCATTGGTGCACTAGGTTCACACATCGATGTTCCCATAAATGAATATAGTACATGGAAAAAATTGTCTTTCCTTCTAAATCATGGTTCCATAAATGGTTTTTTGTTTTCTAAAGGAGGTTGGGTCTTTTGTGTGGGTTCAAAAGCTATATTTAATGGTTTTCCTCAACTTTGGATCATTTTTCCTTAAAGAATAATTTGGTGTGAGTTAAAAGGGTAAAGTCCGTTTGGTAATTGTGAAGTGATTCCTTGCGTGTTTGGAAATTTGAGGCCATTTTGGATCGCCCCTTGGGGTTGGGTATTTTATGTGGGATCTAAAAATGGATTTAAAGGAGTTCCTCAAGTTTGGCGCATTTGGCCTTAAATCATAATTTGGTGTGAGTTAAAAGAGTAAATTTTTTTTGGTAATTGTGAAGTGATTCCATGTGTGTTTTTCAATTTAGGTTCCCATTTGGCTTGTAAATATAAAAGTGTCATTTTTAAGTTTTTCTTGGTAAAAGCATTATACATGTTGACCTATTGGGTTGTCCACTTTTTCCTATATTTTCATAACATCCATATTTTAGATTTAGGCTTTTCCATTAGTTTGGGGTGATATGTAGTGACATATTTATGAACAAATCCATACTTATGAATTAAATTTTTCATGTTGTGATTACAAAAACGTTAACCCTGATCACTAATGATGAATCTCGGTAGAGTAAACCTGCTAAAAATCTGGGACCTCACAAAATCAACAACAACTCAAGAGTCATAGGTCTTAGTAGTTGTTTCTTCCGCCAATATAGACATGTAGTCAATTTATATCAAGATTTAGATGAATCCAAAAATAATTTGGCAAAGTCCCCATGAATTCAATTCCCCATCCATAAAATATTTCACAGCATAACATGAGATATTGGGGAATTGAATTCCTCTTGGATATATTCCCTATTAATTTACAAAGACTACATGACTTGAAAAATCTATGGGCATCCCTATATAATTTTTTCTAATAAAATCCCAAGTCAAGGACATTTGGAGATGTACATTGATAGAAAAAGTATCCCCCACAAGCCAAAGTTTGGAATAAAGTCAAAATAGAGGTGAACTCATGGTTAGAGATGTAGCTATAAACAACTTGACCACTAAAAATTCTCTAAAAATATGGGTAATCCCAAATGTAGCATTGAGAATCTTGATTGATTTTCTGGGATTGTGAAGAGATAAAATTAGTGGGGACTCTAGATGTTGCTTGAAAATTCACAATGCTCACATACCAGGGGTGTGGTCCACAATATCACTAAGGTTCTCCTTATAAAATAATTATCCAATGGGGTTGGATGAGTCAACATGGTGGTCCAGTGGTGGGGAAATACCAATAATGTGGTCAGTGTAAGGACCCAAAGTTTCATTAATGGAAATCCCTCTTGATCTAATTAAATGTATCTTTATGTTTATATAAAGTGTCTTCTTCATTGGTTTTATGTTAGGAATTTTTACCATTGCTAATATAGTCATTGAACAGTGATCACATGATTAGTATAAATATATGACTTTAACAAATCCAATTTTACATAGACAAGGGAAGTGATGGCCTCATCCAGTATAATTGCCCCATACGAAGCCCATTTATCAGAGCTCGGAAAAGATTTGACATCCTTGGGATTCTCTCTTGACCAAGCCCAAGCTAAGGTTCACCCTGTCAAGCTCGAAAGGGGCCGTCTACGGGAAAAGTGGAAGTTGATAGAGATTACAACTCGAGCGATGCTATCCGAGCCACCCCAAGAGTCTGTCACCATCACACACATTACCCTTAGGTGTTATGCAGCTGTTTTAAGGGGTTATGTAACAAATAAGTAGTACTATGTTCATTTACATTATTTTTTTATATAATAATGAATATAATTTACTATTCATTTTTGATACATGGTAAATAGTTTTTAAAGTACAAATGGTGTTTTTAGTTATTAGTTAATTAAGAAATATATTTTATTAAATTAAGGTATTTTTGAATTAAATAATATTTTAATAATAATATTATATTTAAACTAATTTTTATTAAATATAAATTATCTTATAATTTTATGAATGCAATTACAATTTTTATTAAGGTTTGAAATCCATTTCTGTCAAAACCTGTGAATTTTCGATAAATGTCGGTTTTATTTTAAAAGTGAAAATTCACATATTTAGAAAGTTATTTAGATAAAATAAATGTTATTTTTGGAATCAGGACGTCGAAATTATTCAATGGTGAATTTTTCATAATTTTCTAAGACAGTCAAATCTTTGGGTAAAAATTAAATACCGTTTAAATATATAATGTGTTTTATGACATTATAATGACCCAATAGTGATGTAATAAAATACTATAATCTTTATGTTCAGAAAATATATGTTTTAACATTAAAATAATGTGATTTTGGGTTTGTTTGACTTACTTTTCAAAGCATTAATGGACCCCTCAAGACTTATTCAACACTTTGCCTTTTTAAATTAATTTCCATGGGAGTGTGACTCACCTCCACATAAGAAACCTTATTATTTTAAGAAGTTCGGACTTTGGAATTATAAAATATATTTTTACTATTCCCTTTTCCAAAAACCATGGGCATAAACCATGGGATGGTTTGTGGTTTGGATTAATTTAATATAAGGGGTCCCAAAACAAAATAATAAACAATTCCCTCACCTTTCCTATATAAACCCACCCAAGCTCCCACTTCCTCCTCACTCAAAGACCTTGGTGTTCATCCAACCTATGCCCGACTCTCTCTAGAATCATCCCAAGCTTCCCCAAGCTCCCAATAAGCCTCTCACAATCCTCTCTCTAGCCTTTGGAAGCACACTTCCAAGTAAGGGCTTTTCTTCCTTTCTCATTTTTGTCAATTTTCTTTAAATTGTATTTCCCTTTTAATTTCAATTATGAATGTTGGGGTATGGTTTTTCACATCCCTCATACAGCCCTCTTTATTTTTGAATGATGGTAGACCCTTTATCTATCATTAAATTCCTCCCATGTACACCCGTTACTATGCCGAAATTCCGAAAGGAACTTGTCTCTCCTCCTTTACATTCAAGCAATACTTTTGTATCATGAATCTAAATTACATTAAAATTTTTGGGACATGTATCTTTATGACCTCATTACTTTCCATTACATGTAAATATAATGAAGAAACCAATTCTCTCTCATCAGCCATTTTTATGAATTTTCATGTCACGCCGTTACGCTGCCGAAATCGCACCGATTTTCTAAGCCAATGTCATTGTGTAGTGAATATCATGCTCATTTCTCCATAAAGGGTATTCACCTTTATGCACATTTACTTATTGATTGTAAAGTTTCATGTATGAATTCCACATTCCTTTATCGTGGAATAAATGATTCTGTTTTTTGAATCCATGTTTTATGATCCATGTGTCACACTTATGCATGAAATGAAATGTTTAAGAAGGGTGTGCCCTTATAGCGCTCCAATGCATTTAGTAATGTATAGTATCATGATACGTCATGTGCAATGAGTGTTGAATCATGCTAATTAAAGTGCAATGAGGGTTTACTCGTGCTTTATGTGCAATGAGGATTTACTCATGCTCTATGTGCAATGATCCTTGGCTCATGCTAATTCCATGTTAAGTGTTGTTGCCACATTTCCATGTTATGATTATCATGCTTTATCATGATTTTATGTTCATGTTTCTTTTATGCTCTATTGATATGACTATTGTATAACAAGTATTTTACTCCTCATGTTATTCCATATGTACACCCTTACTGGGCTTTATAGCTCACCATTTTCTTATGCATGTCCTGAGGCTATCCCATGCAATGCTAAGTACAAGAAAATGTAGTGGTCATGCAAAGGAAGTTTTCAATAAAAATGTTGTATTTCATGTTTTATGTTTTTATGTAATGATCCTAAGCCCCAAAGACACTAAACCTCTCTATCTTCATTGTTGTATAAAGTGATGTTTTATGTAATAAATCATGTTTAAGTTTGTAATAAAAGAAGGGTTTTCATAGTCAGCAAACACATTTTCAATTCCTCCCTTATCTCTAATCTCGAGCCAATACTTTTGGAGGAATAGCATCCACCATATGAGTTAGGACATAACATTAGGTTTCCTTAGGATAAAATTAAGGGATGCATGATCCGAAATTACAATGAATTTTTACCCAAGAATATATAAATGAAAATTTTCCAAGGAAAACACAATAGAAAAAAGCTATTTCTTAGTGTTTGTGTAGTTTACCTAGGTAGAGTCAAGGGTATGCGAGGCATACACAATGACATAAGGATCCTTCTTAATACTTTTTGAGAAAACAACCCCAACTGAAAATTTAGAGGCATCACACATAAGTTCAAATGGGGGGTCCCGCCTTTGTGGTTGGATGATGGGAGGTGATGTGAGACACAATTTTAGTGAATTGAATGTTTCCTCACAATTTTTATAAATAAAATCTAATATTATTTTTGTAATAACTGTGATAATGGAAGTATGATCTTAGTAAAGCCTTCAATGAATCAGTGGTAAAAATTAGCATGACCCAAGAAAGATCGTACTTCACGATTTATTTTTGGATATGGAAGTGTTGAAATTAATTCATTTTTTGATTAATCCACTTTAATTACATCATTTTATACAAGAATTCTAAGAACTATCCCCCACTAAACAATGAAATAGCGTTTCTCATAATTTAATACAAGATCATTTTCAATGCAATAAAGGAATAAATAACCTTAGTGTTCCAAATAATCATCATAAGTGGATCCATATACCATGAAATCGTCTATAAAGACTTCCATAAAATTCTCAAGGTACTCAGAAAAAATATTCAACATACATCCTTGAAAAGTACTAGGATTATTACATAAACCAAAATGAAATATTCTGTATAAAAATTTTCCAAATGGATGGGTAAATGTTATCTTTTCTTGATCCCCAGGGGTTCTATTGATTTTTAAGTAACATGAATATGCATAAAGGAGACTTTAATGGGTCTTACCATACAATTTTTCTAATATTTGGTCAATGAATGGTTAAGAAAAGTGATCCTTCTATGTGGCATGATTTATTCGATGGTAGTCAATACAGACTCGCCAACTGTTTTGCACATGTGTTAGGACCAATTCATATAATTCATTTGAAACAACCATTATTCCCATTTTTAGGCACAATTTTTTCTAGGCTAACCAATTTAATATAAGATATAGGATAAATGATCCATTTATTAAATAATTCATCATTGAGATTGTTCTACCAGCTTAGCCACGTTATCCAAAAGTATAAAGTGCATAAAAAAAGATGGGATAATCTAGGGAATGTCTTCCATTGTCCATCCTACCACCATTTTATACTCTATGAAAAGGTTGAGTGGTTTCTATTCCTACTTTGGGGAGAGGTTATTGGAAATAATTATGGGAAATTTGTCAACACCCTCTAGATAATCATATTTTAAATTAGAAGTAAGTGGTTTTAATTACAACCCTGGTGGTTTTTGGATTGAGGGGATGGATGTAGGGGGAGTGAGGTCCATAAAACTATCTATCTACTCTTGTTTATTATCTAAGGAAAACAAATCAATATAAATTAGATTTTTAGAATCATTGATGGTCATGAGAACCTCAGAATGAACACACTCATCAATTAAAATAGAAAATTTACATTCTTCAGAACCCACACAACACTCAAAACATGAATTAAAACTTAAATCATCTAAGGATGTAAAAGAAAAAAATGAGTTAGAGTATGGGTCGAGGGGATAATTTTTTGTGATTGTGTCATTAGATATCACAACCATAGAATAGACAGAAAGAGTAGAGTGGTATTCAATGGGGTGTTTCATGGCATCAAGGATGTTGAAACCTACCTTTTATCTACAAAACTACATGGAAAACATATTATTGTGAACATTGATGATCACCTAGACTATTTTAAGGAATGGACTCCCAATTATGAGTGTAGAATGTATTTAGGTTTAGGTATTTTTCATATCAAGAATGCATAAATCAGCAGGGAAGATTATATATTTCACTCTCACAAGGATGTCCTCAATCAATTTGTTGGGTGCGTAGTGCTCCAATTATAAATTATTACTACAATTACTATTTTTTAAAGGTATAAAACATGTAGAGAAGTATATATGGAGTGACATAATACATTAATAGAAGCACCTAAATCTAACATAGCATTTGAAAACAATGTCTCCCCTATAGAACAAGATATCATGAAATTTCCTGGATCTTGCATTTGGTTGTCATTTCTAGTTGAATCAAGGCTGGGGAATTCATTCCCAGTTTGAATATCTCATTCCACTTCAACCTCCTTCTATGGGTGAAAATATCTTTAATAAATTTTTCATATTTATGTATATGTTTAACTACATCCAATAAATTAATGTTAACTTGTACCTTTTTAAATATCTCCATTATTTATTTATCAATTTAATTATAAACATTCTTCTTAGATTTAGATATTCTTGGGGGTAAAGAAAGAGGAATGGATTTTTCATGGGAATCCTCAATGATAGTTTGTTTACACTTTTTGTTTTGTTTTTCTTCATTAGAATCATTTATTGGTAGAGAAAGAGTGTTTTCAAGTAGGGGAAAAACATGTTGGGTGGAATCATTGGATAGAGAAACTTATTTACCACTATGAAGTGTGATTTAACAAAAATTACCCTTTTCAATTAGATTGGAAACAATTTAGTAAGGTAATTTTCCCAAACCATGAATCTTTATCTCACCAATGATGTTCATCAATTATCCCACTTGAGTTCGTTGGTCTTGAATAGCAGATTGTGTGTCTGTTTGATCTGGAGGTTCTGGTTTTCCATTTTCATCACCATATCCCCAAGGCTTGTTTCATATTTTTTAGGAGTAGTAGGAGTATTTTTTTAATATGGTGAAGTATAATATGGTTTCATACCTTGGCCTTTATGATACCAATTTTTCTTGGGGTAGCTTGAGTTTCCTCCTTATAGGTACAATGGTTGTGCTTTCCACCCATAATTTGGATTTGTACTGAATGTTTATTCCTTGAAGGGAGGTTTTTGTTGGAATGGAAGCCCTAGTAATACTAGAATAAAATACTCTGGTGTATCTTAAAGTTGTGGGCACAAGATAGAAAAATGAGTATTGTCAGAACAAATACAACAATGTAATGGAACGAAATAAGAGTGTGAGTTACCTTGTACATGAGATAATTGACTTATAAGGGAATTAATCTCATCACGTTTATTATGTACCTTTTCTTATAGGTAGGAATGACTTACCTGATGACCTAATCAAGTTGTTGCAATTGATCATGTACCAAATTTTTGTGCATTTTGGGCCATGTTGGATATTAAGTCACAAGCAGATGATGAGGTTTTATCAACTAGGGAACCACTAGCTGCAACATCAATCGTTACAAGATTCATGGGAATAAGTCCCTCATAAAAGCATTGGATTAATAGTTTTTCACTAATTTGGTGGTGGGGGAATCTTTAGAAAAGTCTTTTTAATCTCTCCCAGTATTCATGAAGGGTATCTCTTTGTGATTTCCTAATGCCGCAAATTTATTTCCTAATTTATGAAGTTAGGGAGGTAGGGAATAAATTATATTAAAAGAGTATTTTTTGTTTATTACAACCCCCAATTGTGGTAGGCAGATAGTATATCCATTATTCAGATATACCATCAAGGGAGAAAGTTAAATTCATAAACTTAATTAAGTCTTCAGACACATTTTGGGGTTTCAGAGTGGAGCGCACTATGTGAAACACATTGAGATGTTTGTGGGGGTCCTCACTAGAAAGACCATGGAATTTTGGAAGGAGGTGGATGAGGCATGATCTCATCTCAAATTTGGTTGATTTCTTAAGATATTGGATGTAGGTAGGTTGGTACTCCATATTCGGGGTGGTCATTCCTTTTAAGGTCCGATTATTTGCAGCCATGTTTTTTTGGGTTTGATATGGTTCAATTTTTTATTAGTTTAGAACAAATTTAGGTTAAAAAATGGTTTAATCTATTTTTATTGACTGTCTAACATTGGATGACCTAATTTTTGAGTGAATTTTCTTTTCAATTTTAGGGTCTATTACAAACAATTTTTCTTTTCATGACTGGGTTAGGCAAATAAGATGTGATGTTTGTCTGTTTTTTTATTTTTTATCATTTTTATGATGGATTATGGATAAAATATAAATAATTAAAAATAATTAAAGGATAAAATAGCATAGAATGCTATATTACATAATTAGAGAGAGATGAAGAAGAGAGAGGGAGAGAAAGCGAGAAAAAAACAAAAAACAACCAAAATGGAAGGGGGATATTTAACGGATTAAAAAAAGGTTAAAAGGGATAAAAATGATCTTGGAATCTTGGAAACAGTTCCAAAATTTTACTGTGTTGTCGAATGTGTCAAATTAGATGTTTATTTTTAACTAGAATTTCAGTAGTATAATAGTTACCCTAAGTCGTCTCTCGATGGAGCCTTAGATCATTAATTTAAAAATAAGGTGTTGATTTTGAAAATAAAAGAGGAATGAGGTTTTATAAAACATGGGGTTTTTTTCTAAAAATAGAAATTGAAACTATATTATTAAGTAAGAGGAACTGGTTGGAGAAATTTTGGTCAACCGAGGTAAGTGTCACATGATGCTCAATTCATCATCGATCTCAAGGGAATGGTAATGGTCATTTAATAATTGATTCCGTACACACTAAAACCAGTAATTTTATGTGATTTATTACTATGTTTCCACCTAGAATTTGATCGATCAACGATATTGATTATCATTGACTGCTTAAAATCAACAAACCAGAATCAATGTAAAAATGTAACTTAACCAAGGAATCACATCGACAATGTGACGAGATGACTATATTTGTTTGAATGATAATATTTACAAAATAAATGAAAATGCATATTCATGGTTTCAATATTTTTTATTTTATTAAAGGACATAATCCGTTTGCACACTCATGAAAGGAAAAGGTGAGAAAAGAGGCAACCACACTCAAATCATCACAAGACCCAATTTATTGTGTGGAAGCATGAGGTTTATTATTCCTTTGATTTCTATTATATCAAAAATTAATAAGAAAAAAATCAAAATTAATAAATAAATAACCATAGGCTAAAATCTTGGAAATTCAATTACCTTTCAATGGTTACAAGCATGGAGCTCGGGCTTATAACAAAGAAGACACCCTAATTGATCACTAAGAGTATTAGAAGTATATGACGTATAAGAATATTAAAATGGAATAAGAGAGATCTCACGTTTGACTAAAACTTAACCCTGGTCATAAAACGTGAGATAATGAAGGTGAGGGGTGATTTTATGGACAAATAAATCATAATTTCTACAAAATAAATCAGGTGCCAAAGAGACATGGTGACTATTCATGGAATACTAATTATTATTTATTTATCCAGATGGTTAGCTAATAAAAAATCATTTAAATGACTTAAAATCCTATAGAAAGGTGGGTATTCACGTTATCTATCCAATGGAGGTGGAATCATCCCAATTGGTGTTCCAATGCTCACCTTATGGCGCAAATACATAAGGGTGGTCCAATCAAGACCGCCTATGCTTTCATCACAATGTGCACCTCTTTTTGGCCTCTAAATGGATGAATCGAGATCCATGGTATTCTTGATAAATTTAGCTCAAAAATTTTAGAACATTCACACCAATTAATAGCCCAATTTAATGCACAAATTATACAAATTAGAAATTGAATTCACAAGTGTGCTATTCCCTCGCACAATTTTCCCCATTTTTCATGAATTCTATCATGGGCTATCCAAATCACATCCTCCTACAATGTAAACACTAAAACAAGTAAAATTTACCTATTTAAAAGTGAAAAAATTAAATAATTAAATATAACATGAAGTTCAATTTGTTATTATATTTTTAATTTTCTATATAAAACCAGTTTAAAACAGAGGTGAAAGGGTGGAAATGAATAGTGAATCGCTATGTGATGAATTGTTCTTCATAACATCCTTAGGATCCCATGTTGCCTCTTATATTTTATGGTTTCTCCAAATATCCTTTATTAGTTGAGTCATCCTATTTCTCAATATTTGATCTATAGTTTTAAGAATCTCGATAAGCTATTCATATTAAGATAAATCAGGTTGTAGTTCTATTTCTTCAGAATTTAGGACATGCGTTGGGTCTGGAATGTACTTCCTTAATAAAGAGATGTGGAACATATTGTGAACTTTAGAAGTTCTAGGTGGAATCTTCAAATTATATTCCAAAAATCCAAATATCTCCAAAATTTCAAAAGGTTTGATGTACCTGTGGCTCAATTTCCATTTCCTTCAAAATCTTATAACATCATTCCATGGAGATACCTTCAAGAAGACATGATCTCCCCATTAAAACTCCAAATACTTCCTTCAGTTATTGGTATAGATATTTTTTCTAATTTTTTTCACATTGATATGTGTTTGAATATCTTGCACCATTTCTGTCATTTCCTCAACATGTTCTGGGCCAATGATCTTCTTTTCACCAACTTCATCACAACAAGTTAATTTAAGACATCTCTTTCAGTACAACACTTCATATGGTATCGTCTGAATACTTGAATAGAAACTATTGTTGTAGGAAAACTATAAAAAAGGTAAATAATGATCTCGTATATATTTAAAGTCAAGTGAAAAAGATATAAACATCTCTTCCAATGTTTGGATCATCCTTTATAAATTTCCGTCAATTTGCTGGAGATAAGAAGTACTCAAATGAAGCTCAGTATCCAAAGATTTATGAATACTTTTCCAAAACTTTTATGTAAATATGGGTTCTATATTGGACACAATAGATAGAGGTTCACCAAGAAGTCTTACAACATCATTAATATAGATACATTCTATAAACTCAAGTGGTAAATTTTCTCTTATATCAAGGAAATGTGCCAATTTTTTTAGATGATCAAGAATTACACATATTACATCAATTATTTTAGGTGTCCTCAGTAGTCCTATGAAAAATTCCATCATAATTTTATCTCACTTACACATAGGAATAGGTAGAGGCTTCATGAATAATATTAGATTTATTTCTCTCAATGATCACTTGTTGATAAACTAGACACCTTGAAACATAGTCATCAATTTATCGCTTCGTATTATCCCACCAAAAATAATCCTTCATATATCTATACATCTTGGTGCTACCAGGGTGTATAGAGAAATTTGAGCTATTATCATAATCTAATAGTTCCCTTTTTTAACTTAGGTATTGATGGAATACATAACCTCTTTCCAAATTTTATAAATCCATCCTTATACTTGATGTTTACTAAACATCCATCATTAAAAGTTTTAATCTTATTTTGAAGGTTCTGATCATCATATTGAGAGATTTTTATCATCTCCAGTAAAAATGGTTTATCAATCATTTTAAAAAGGAATTATGTTTCCTTATAATATTTACAATATCCATATTTACTAAATCCATGAGCATAGGATTGCTCTCAATCTTAATTTGGGTCAGAATTCCATGATCATTCTTGCTTAATGCTTCTTATACCTTATTTACCTTTCCTGGGTGGTTGTGTATTGAAAAATCATAATCATTGAGTAACTAGGGTCATCTCATTTTCCAACTGTTGAGTTATTTCTATGTGAAAATGTATCTCAAAATCATGTGATCCATATATTTTTCACATCTTACAACATAGAGATAATGTCTCCACATTTTCATAGAAAATATTATAGCTTCTAACTCAAGATCATGAATTGTATAATATTGTTAATGTGTCTTCAAATACCTTGATGTATAATAAATCACTTTATCATTTTTCAAATAGAAATAATCTAGTCCATTATTGGATGCATCACTATATACCAAAAAACCAATCACTTCCAAAGGAAAGAGTCGAAATTAGAGAATTGAAAAATCTTCTCTTAAATTCTTCAAAACATTATGTACATTAATTTGACCAGAGGAACATACCCCTTTATGAGTGATCTTGGTTTGTGGGTTAGCCAATTAGGAAATATTTTGTACGAAATACCTATAGTAACTAGCTAAGCCAATAAAAATATTTACATCTATTATGTTTCTTGGAAAAGGCCATTCTTGGATTGCATTTTTCTTTACATGATAAATTAAGATTCCATTCTTATAGAAAATATAGAAAATAAAATAATCTATTTGATGCTCGAATTCACACTTACTAAAATTCCCATATAACCATTTCCTCTAAGAGTCCCCAAAACAACTCGGAAGTTGTTCTTATGGTCTTCAGAGATTTTGTAATATATCATGATATCATCAACAATTAGCACAAAAAATCATAAAGATATTCCTAGAAAACTCTAATAATTAGATCCAGAAAATAGAGGGTACATTAGTAAGTTTAAATGGAATTACTATAAACTCATAATTTCTTTATCTGATTCTAAATGCTATCATTGGAATATCATAGCTCCTCATATGAAATTTATGATATCCAGATCGAAGTTCAATATTTGAAAATATTGAGCTCCATGAATTTGATCAAATAAATAATCAATGGGAGGTAGGGGATACATATTCATTATTGAAATAGTATTTATTTATCTATAGTCAATGTACAACCTCATGGGTCCATCTTTCTTCTTGACAAAGAGGACATGGGTTCCCCATGTAGAAACACTAGGTAGAATAAGTCCCTTGTTACTCAATTAATTTAATTGTTTCTTTAGATCCACAAATTCCATATAGGGAATTATATAGGGAGTCTTTGATATATGTCTTGAACTTGAAATTAAATCAATAGAGAACTCGACATCCCACTCTGGAGGATGTCCAGGTAAATCCTCTATAAATATATCAATGTATTCTTCCAAAATAGGTAAATATTCAATTTGAAGATCCATAGAAGATGTTTTCTCTTAATCTCCATGGATTTCATTTAGAAGACCTACTAAATGTGGATCTGGATAAGAACCAGATGATGATGTTTCCACACTAAAGATAATGGATTGTACATAATTCTCAAAAATTGTAACTTCCTTTTTATTGTAATATTTTTTTCATCCTAATTTGAAATTAAATCCATACTGATAATTATGTGAAAGAAAATCATATGTATGATGATAATTTCAACAAATAAATTATGTTTATGTGTCATAAAGGGGACTGACCAACACATATTTTTTTTACAATGACACTTTCCTTATGATTTTTAGCTAACAACCCCAATATTAAATGAATAGGGAAATATCTAATTTTCAAGGAAAACTGTGAAGATATAAAAGAATTAAATAATCTAGAATCAAATAATGCATTGGCTAAGTTTGAGGAAACAATTAATGTACCTTCCACCGCATCATTAGAAACTTCAACCTTAACATTTGTGTTCTCATAAGATTATCCTTGATCTATTTTCCTTTTTTGAGGCAAGTTTCCTTGATGCTTAGGAAAATCATTTTCATAATTTCCCATCTCTCTATAATTTTAGCATTGAACATCATTTACTTGTTTCTTACCATTTCACTAACTAGCTTAGTGACCCTTTTCTACACACTTATAACAAACTCTCATGCCTTTCAAGCATTTTCCAGGATGATTATTTCCATAGTTCATGATTAATGGGAATTTCTTTATTCCATTCTTCTTCTTTTCTGCTTTACCTTTTACATGGTTATCATGATACCTCTTCTTATCTTGATTTCAATTGAAAATATTTAATCTAGGAATTCCTTATCTATTTTTATGGAACTTAATAATATACCATCATTTGTTGAAATTGTTTGAGAAGCTAGTTCCCTTTGAAGACATTTATTAAGACCTTCAAAGAAATGATCAATCTTGTCTTTTGAATCATGTGCATAACCTATGGAATACCTAGCTTTTCTTGTGAAGGAATCCTCATAGTCTGTAAAACTCCCTTCTTCCCTTTGATTTAAGATAAATAATTTCTTCTTCATTTCACTCTGTTGTTTATAAGGGAATTATTTTTCAAATAATGTTTCATTAAAAGTTCTCCAACCCATGTATTCTATTTTATTTTCCTCCATATTATTTATGATCAATGACCACCATTGATCAGTATCTCCCTTGAGACAATATAATTCAAGTAATGCCTTTTCATTTTCATTGCATCCCAAGGCTAGAAATATATTTTGAAGGAATTTGATCCACTTCTCATATACCACTGGATTAGTAATCCCACGAAAATATGGGGGATTTTACCGAATGAAAGGATCCAACATAGGTTTAGTATAGTAATTTTTTATAACCATAGTAAGTTGTCTTAATATGGTCATGATCTGCTTAGATACAACACTGACGGTGTTGAGTTTCTCTGTGGGGAAATATCAACACTGTTAGTGTGTATCAATTCCCTTTCTTCCATTAGGCACCATCACTAAATAGTGGCATACACTAAATTTGGTTATGAATCATGATACATAATTTCAAAATTAAAAAACACTTAAATTTATTCATAACTAATCTCATAATAATAAACATGGTTTTTTGAGGAATTATTATTTTTAAAATATTCATAATGGTTTATAAAGAAAATGTGAATTATCCTAAGAATATCCCTAAAGAGTGTCATACCAGGTGCATATTAAGTCCCATTTTTGTGGGCCATGTTACCCCGATTCAGGCCTGGGACACATTTCTATAGTTGTTACCCCTAGGTACATCTGTTCCAGAACCACGTCTACTTTTAGTTTTAAAATAGGGATGCATTTTTAAAAAGACACACATAATCTCTACCTAACCAGAATTTTAGGATGTTCTTTTATAATTATCCCCAAATTTATAGTAAACATACTTTGATACCAACTACAAAAATTGGGTCATACTGATAGTACAAACACCCCACCTTAACATGGGCATTGGGTTCTCGACCGCCAGGTACCACCAATTTCCCCACAGACACATGGTCCCCACCCTGGGGCCCACCCACAAGCCCGACTAGGTCATCATGCTAATGAATATCCCCAAATTCCAACACATATTCTTTGTAGTGTTATTTTTCCTCACTCGTACACACCCTGGGAAACTTCCTAGAAGGTCACCCATCCTGATCACTACTCTAAGAAAAGAAAGCTTAATTTTAGTGTTCAAATTATATAGGGTTCAGAAAAGGAAGGTTGACCTTGTTGACATGAGTCATATCATTTTTTAGATAACCCTTTATCATTCTAGGGTGTTACATTCAACCCCATTAGAGCACAACATCCTTATTATAGACCCTACAACATCCCAATGTATTATTTTATTACATTGGCATGATTACAAGGAATAAAATTCGTAATAACCAATCATTTTATTAGTTTTGGAAGGCAACATTACATTCATGATACCCATATTACATTGGGAATGATAGAAAATACAAACATAATACATAATAAAATGAAATAAACAACATCCTTGAAACTCATTTAAAGGATTCCACTCTATAAAATGGGATAGAAAACATAATAAGGGTGAGCTCAAATGCTCAATAAGGGTTTTATGAGTAAATGAAAACTAAAGTGAAATCAATAAGGCATAGACCTTATAGAAAGGTAAATAATATGACAAACACATGCCATCAATAAACTAGGGATGAAAATGTATCCATAAATTTTTTCACAGTAAAAATATATTGGAAATTAATAATTTAATACTGAATCAAGAAAATTATTGTTAAGTGGACGTCATGTATCTGGAATTTAAAACATTATAACATCATGACAATTTAATTTTGTGGGTAGAAACACTTCTGACTCTATTTGGAAACATACACGAAGGGTTTTTCACCAACTGTTTTGTCTCATGAGATCTGTAGATGTATCAATGGGATATAGTGAGACCCTCTCATCCCCACAAGTCCAAATCATTATTCATACATAGATTTAATTCAAGAAGAATATGCCTTATAAATATATGTATTGGGTATAGGATACGAATTCATCAATATTTCAGCTGTTAAAATTCCATTCAAAATAAACACCATATGTAAAATGGTATACATATAAGACAATAATCCTATCCATGATACAAGAATATAAATATTTAATATATATATAATTTCAAATGAAAATGATCACAAAGGGGTAGTAGACACACCACATGACACTGATTAGGTGTACAATACCAAGTAACTATCAATAAAATGGAAATTGAGACAAAGTCCCGTACCACATTGTAATCAATCAAATAACATTACCAAAAATTAGTATTCACCAAATATATAATTTAATACCATGAATAAAAATATATTTATGATATTATATATCATGTTTTAGTATACATACAACACATATATAAAATAAGTGGTGAATAATGGAAATCTCATGGAAATAAAAGTGAGATGAGAAATATCTTACCTTATGTCAGAATGTGTTCCACACGTGATCTTAATGCCCTAGATAATCAAATTAAACCCATTATTTAATTAATTTAATACCTTTTCTAAATTTATTTTAATCATTATTGTTTTATTTTATGGCCTTATTAATGAGTTCAAAGATACAATTTCATCGTTCAGAAGTGCTCTTTTTCTTGGTTTTCATGACCGGTTCACTTATTTATAAGTATTAAAGTTCAAGTAAAATGATTATAATACTGAAAAATTAGAATTATATGATATTAATGAACATAAAAAATTTTAAATGATAAGAAATATCATTTTTATATGGTATGAGGAAGAATCATTAGATAAAATGTTGGTGATAATTGCTAAGATTATTTTGGTGTTTTTTCAATCATCACACACTAGTATTGTTTAATTAATTAATAATATGTATATATAATGGTTCCAAAACATTAAATAGGATGTAATACATATTCTATAGTCTATTTCAACAATAAAAATGGTTGAATGACCATCCTTTAAGGATAATTGGATGAATGAAAATCCTTCGTCCACGAAGGTTGTAAATCAGCACCTCACGGATAATGATTTAATTTGTTTATTAAAAGAGAGAAAAGATTTTGATGAAGGTTATTCCGTCAACATGATATAATTATATTTTATATATGATAATTGAGTTATCATACTATTTCTTCTGGAAATGGGGATGACCTTTTTTGTTTAATGTTCAAACTTTCCAATCAGTTTCTAACGGGTTTATTAGTAGAATTGGAAACATCCAATGATTCTATATTCATTTGTACCTACATTCCAAAGGTAAGTTCTCATTAGTTTTAGACCGATGAAGCTTAATAATTTTCATTGGTGGAGAGAATGGGAGTTCAGTCTCATCACACCCTTTTGGGGAGAATTATCACCTACTCCGAGACTCTCTTATAGATTTAAGTTATGTTCACAAATACTTATTAATTCACCAAGTATGAAAATGAGTTTTCTTTTAGATTTAGAAATCAATGGATGATTTCCATGGAATCTAGAGAATCTTTTATATGTACTTGAGGTTATTCATTGATAAAGAATCATCCATGTGTATTAGAGATTCATAGTCAATGGTATCCTTCAATACAATATATAGAAATATCTTGGTCATTATGATGACCATACTGGTTTTAAATCCACTCAGTGGGGCAGTTGAAGTTTATTGTCCTCCAGAAAGATAGTGATTATTTTAGAGTTGGGATCGTACCCAAAGATGGGATACCTATGTATCCTTGTTAAAAAAAAGGAAACATAACCCACGTAATTCGATAAGAAGGATATAGTTTAACGTTATATGGGATGGAAAATAATTCATGAATGATGGGTTTGAACCTTAGAAAGGCTTCCTATGTACTCTACTTTTAAGGTAGAGATCAAAGTCCATGTAGTTCGGATAAGAAAATATGGGGTTTATGCATGGTTAATGGTCCAAAAAAGAGATGTCATGAATACTTTCACACTCAAAGCTCACGCGAGTCATGCTCAGTGAGAGAAATAAGAGGTATTAGTAAATTTGACAATGGTTCCATGAAATATGCAGTCACGAGAAATGATGTGGGGATTAAATATGTCTGACTGACCAAGTATATGAAGACTCAGACTTAGGAAATAAGCCCAGGAGAAAGGTCCATAAAGGTATTTATACTTTATGGAGAATTAGAGTTTTAACCCGGGACTTACTCCTAAAAAGGAAGCTCAAATTAAGAGGGAATTATGATTGGGTTTTATTCCTGATAAGGAAGCCCAAATCAAAAGTAATTAAGAATGGGGATTACTCTTGAGAAGGAGGCCTAGGTTAAGAAAACTTGTGACTGGTGCTTAATCCTGAGAAGGAGGCCCAGGTTAAAAGATCTTCTCATCTCAAAGGATTTATAAAAGAAACCCTTAACCGTGGTGACATAAAGCTTCTAAGTCACGAGGTTTTGGGAAAGGTTCTCACAGAATTCCTTTCAGATAAGGAAGCCAACAAGGGAACTGTTCCATAAATGGAATTGAAGAGGGTTTTGAAGGCCACATCTTGAAGATGAGAGGTGGATTTGAGGAAATGAGGTGACTAGGAAGGAGGTGCATAAGTACTGTTCTGGCGCGCAAGTCTTGGTTGGGCAAGTAGAATTGCGCGACATGAGTCACCTTGAGCAACGAATAACCTATAGGGTAATACTTGGGCAACATTGAACTCAAGCCCTTAGTATCATCCCTAGAGGCCTGTAGAAGGATGGTACACAAGTTCCCTTGAGAGGGAAAGGCAGAACGCAAGTGTCTTCATTTCCCTTAAGGGCTGGACAATTATGAGTGCAAGGGTTGATGAGTTCTAACACTTAATCCTTATTCTTCCTCTTTAGATCTTCCATTCTAGGTAAAGAATTGCCTTAGAAGTGTTTGGAAGACGTCAGACAAAGACTTAGGAGACCAGAGCTTGAATATGAGTTTTAGAAAATTCATCCTCGAAATGGGAGGGGGACACATGGGGTATTTATAGGCCACCAAAAACCTTGGGAAAAAAATAATAGGGCATGAAAGTGGCTTTTGCGACCCATAGGTGGCACACAATTGACTAGAGCGGCTTGAAGGAAACTTGCGCGACGCCCTCAAAATAGGTTCCTAGTCCTTGCCTTTGTCTATTTTTGATGTTCTATAAAGGGTGAACATCATTCTGCTTAAGGTATTCCGCTTTACCATTTGTTGGAATCTATGACGGAAAGTAGTGTCAACAAAAGTCCCCCCTCAGAGTGGGATCCGAAAAAGGAATGAGGATTTGACTCCGAGGAAAACGAGAAACCAGGGTTCATCAACGCGAAAGTTGTGGCGTGCAGGTTTAGGCGTGCAGGTTGTGGTGAGCAGGGTTGTGGGATCACCTATATATATGGGCGTCACATCACACAAACCATCCTATCTCCAAATCTTTTGAGATCTCTCCGCACAGGTGTGTTGCTTTCTCGGTCGATCACTCTTCTTTGTGTCACGCTTCTTCAGTAAGTATTTTGACTTGCGTGGAAATACTTGCGCAAAAACACTTGTGCAACCTAATGCCTTGGTCATATTTTTGTTTTTTAAAAAATATTTCATAAAAACAGACTTACTTAAAAGTTAACTATTTGATCTTTTTGCAGACTCAATGTCTCCAAGGAAGATTGGATCAGCTGATGATTTGGCCAGCAAGAGAGGAGATGACATGACGAACATTTTCGGCCATGATTATTATGATCTGCGACAAGAGTCTTCTGGATTTGGCTAAGTACTTGAAGAAATATCATGCAATTTCCCACATATCATTTACTTGCCTTTATCTGGCCATGGTCATCTGCAATGATCCAACATTCCAGAGGAAAAAAATTATATTCCTCATTCCTGGTTTCAGACTTACACCAATTTCTCTTTGGAAAATGTCTCATTTGCAGGATCATTTGTCAATGCTGGAACAGTGTAGAAGGCATTCATAATGCATCATAGCCCATGGGCTCCAGATCTGAAGCCTCACAGTCCTGAGTTGTAGCCGCATTTCTATCCCTCTATTTTCCAAAATTGTCAGATGAATCAATCCAAGGGATGGAAAAAGATTTGGGATTTCCATCCTGGAGGAGGTGTGAAGCTGACTTGGATGTGGGAAAACCAGGCGCAAAAAACCTCTGCAGAGTTTGTCGAGGATCTGAAGGGAGCTGTAATATATGAAGCCGTCGGGGCTGGGAAGACATATGTATACAATAATGATGATTTCGTGTCAGAGCTAATCAACCGCTAGAGCCCAGAAACCAATTCTTTCTATCTGAATCATGGAGAAGTAGGAATCAGCTTGTGGGATTTATACAAGATCTTGGGGGCTCCAATTCTGGGAGAAATTTATGATGAGTTCATCCCTCTGAAAGAAACGTGGAATGATTCAGAGAAAACTCCATCTTTGGCTCGAGAGTTATTGAATTTTTTTTAAAAGATCAAGAATTCAAAGTCCACAAAAACTCATTCTAGAAAAGATATTCATCCAGAGGAGTGGATGGATATGTTTCTCATCAAGAAGAAGGATAAGGGGACCACCTATACTCGTCCTACCAACTGCCCCAAAGAAGATAAGAGGGGTGATCTTGGCACATTCTTACCAACTCTATAAGCAGGTGAGTTTGAAAAGTGGGGGTATGAAGTGAATCAAAGAATCCTAGAGAAGACCCGTCTGGCGGGATTCTTAGCCTGGTGGATCAGCGTTTATCTTTTTCCAATTAGGGATACGAATGGAGGCGTTAGGACGAGGACATTTATTGTTGCAGCCATGTTGACTGAGAGAAAAATGGTTAGGATGGCCACCCCAGTTTTGGCGAAGATTCATAGGAGCTTACTCCATGTCTATATGGTTAAGTCTCTTTTGAGAATAGTGGGACCATTCCAAGTTTTATGGGGATTAATTTCCCCTCACTTGAGGACATACACTTTATAGAGTGGAGTACAGATTCCTTGAAGTTCTTTTAGTCCATTGGTGCAGTAATTTTCAATAATTTCTCCATTGTCCCTCAATTCCTATGATTTGAAGGTGAGGACGATCATGTTCAAAGAATTTCATTTCGTTCCTTATGGAAACCCGCCAACCGGGTGGTTTTTTGACAATAGAATGGATATCCTGGAATTGAGGTCATATATGCTGGATTGCAGAGATGGTGTATTGGCCACCAGAATTGACAGAGAGATTATATGCGAGGCCTATGCTCCATATAAATTTGCACGCCAATTCAAGTTTCTATAGTAGATTTTTGTATCCCCTTCTGTGCATGTCAAGTCAAAGCAGCATCTAATGGTTGCCCGAAAACTATGGTTGCTGATAGCTATGGAGAAGACCGGGGAAATGTTTGATATACCAGTTGCTGGAGCAGCGAGTTAATTGAATACATGGTATGCCGAGAACTGGGTAGCATCATACCAGACGTGGGTATTAAATATTCCTATCTTCTGGGTGGGGAGTAAAAAGAGAAGTTTTAGAAAATAAACATTTAATTTGGAAGGTGACTCTTCCTCACCCGGAGCTAATTCACCAGGTTCTTCACCCAGGGCTGATTCAAGGGATACCCAGGATGGGGATGATGTGGCATGACATGCGTCAAAGTATCCTTGTGCCAGATATAATCTACCTGCCAGAGTCATGAGACCTGCTCCATCAAATCCTGGCGAGTTATATCATTGAGGCAATTTAGTTTCCATTATTTTTATAGAGAAACAAGTTTTATTATCTTATCCTTTATTTGTGATTGCAGGAGCTGGGAAGAAGTTGATGTCCCAGATTGTAGGACCCTCCTCGTGGCCTTCTGGTGTACATTCTGAATATTTACGACCATTGGGTGTCCAGAAATGGTGGTATTTATATTGTGACGTGGAAACCAACTGGATGGACTTATGCGAAGGTCTACATATCCCCAGAGTAGAGGATATCCCGGATTCTGCTGATATCCACTTCGAGGATAACCCCAATGAAGTGTGGGCTTGCATCAGAGTTCTAGAAATTCTCATATATGCACCTAATGATTCCATTCCAATCACCAAGAGGGAGAAGGAAGTGATTGATCATGACACCAATGAAGGGATTGGTGCTTCAGTAGATGATGAGTGGCACGATTATGTGGCTCCTGAAGATGTAAATTTATTTATTTATTTTCTTTGAAAATTTATTTCAGTTAATGATTTTTTACTCAAGCAAATTACCTTCTTCATCCTAGATCTTGCTAAGGAAGGAACTACTGAGGTCCCTTCACCACGATATAGCAAGGGTGGCACCGCTCTTGGAGCCACTGAATCTCCTCGGGAGCCGGGTGAAGTATCTCCATGCCAAAAAGCCAGAATGAGGAGTTAGACAGGGTATTACATTCTCGAATACCAGTATTTGGGGGTGACGATGTCAAAAAAACCAAAAATTCAAAGATGAAAAGGCATTAAAAGAAGAAGACCACAGATAAATGCTTCATCAGTAGAGGTAAGTCCTTTGGATAGTCATGAATCCTAACTCATGAAAATGTTGCGCATACTTCTTGGGATTGTAGGGGATTCTTCTATTTACCTTTTGAGGGAGAGTACTGCCCCTACTCTAAGGACGATAGAGGGTGCTGGTGAAAAGTCTCAAGTTCATGCTGACCTGGATGCTCCTGAAGAAATGATGAGAGAAGAAGAGCCAGCGTCTGTTCCCAGTACTACTCCTGTTGTTGCTGCAAGGAGAGAAGAGCATGATTCTGGAAAATTAACAATACTTCATAGAACATTAAATGAAAACATTGAATGAAAACATCAACTGATTTTTATTCTATGATGCTTTACATTCAACACCTGCACCATAACATTTGGCGACCACTGCAACTGACTCCACAATTTTCTCTGAGGAAGCTATCTGGGGTTAGAGGTCGCAGGAGGAGGGTCATCAAGAAGATATTCCAAATGCTCCCACTGGTGAGACTAACTAGGAATCTGGGATATCACTGGATGGAATGATGAAACTTGGCGCGTCTTCTAAGGAAATTTTAGATCATGTTAAATTATCATGTGATTTAGAAGATTTTGGATGTGAGTGTTATCCTTCTTCCTATAAAAAAATTATTACATCCTTGACCATGATTGGTTGAAATGTGCAGTTCCATCTGAGCAAGATGGTGATCTACCGATGCCTGAAGGGGGTGGAAACAACCCTATCATTGCAGAGACGCTAGCTCAGGTGGAGATTAACCCGGAAGAGCCTCCTGAAACCCGTCCTAAAAATCCTTTTGATGCTTGGAAAGACGAGGAGGATCCTTCTCATGCTGCTGATGTACCATTGGGTAAAATATGATAATATTTGTAGCTATACTTACTTTGTAAGAAAAAAAATCAATTTTTTTGTTATCCTTTGAAACTAACCAAAGCTTTCAATTGACTATGCAGGGTTGTCAACTTCAGTGGCTAGATCTGGAGGTGAAGCCTCAACCTTATCCCCAATGGGAATAGAAAGTGAAGTACCAAGGGTCAGGGGGAAGGAGCAGAACATGGCACTTTCTTAAGTGCAATAATCCGGGACTATATTCTCCCATGTGATAGTGATGTTGAATCAGACCAAGAGGTGAAAAATGTGCTCCAATTATCACGATGCAAGGCATGGAAGAATATATGGAAGATCATATCTGAAGTGCCTCTTGAAGAGCTGTCTTTGAAGATCCCACGACTGTCATCCCTGTTCTTCATGCTGGGACTTTGCGGGTTTTGATATCAAGAGATCCATATAGCAGTGAAACAAGTCATCTTAAGGAGGGAGTAGGAGCAAAAGTGTCGTCAAGATCTGGTTAGAGTGAGGCTGCTGACCAATATTGGCGAATTTGAGGCTGCGATGTCCCGAGCTGAGGCTGACCATGTTGCAAAGCTGAAGGAGATGAAGCAGAAGACCAGAGAGAAAGTTTTCCAACAGATGCACCTTCAGCAACAGCTAGATGCCGTTACTGGGGAACTTGACTAGCTTAACAATTAATTGGAAGAAGTCCAAACGGATGGTATAAAAGCCATCATAGATGCCATGAAAGCACTCCATCATGCTGAAAAGAATGAAGTCGGTTGAGTGAATGAACTTCAAGTGGCTGCTGATGAAGCTCTGAATGTCGTGAATCAAATGAAAAGTTATGTGGAAAGCCTCTTGTAATTCTTGAAAAAAATAGAAGATACTCTAGTCTATGGATGTTCTTCTAATATTGTGCATCAATGAAAAATATATTTCATCTTCAATCATTTTTACCTACATTATCTTGCTAACTACTGAATTTTTTTACCTAATCCAATGGGTCTAATAAGAAATGTTTTATTTTTTCTATAATTATAAAAACAACCCCACAAACTTTGCATCTTTTGTTGCTCAATAGTGCATAAATCATAAAAAATGTACATTTAGTGAGATGGGACTTGACTTTTGTTCAGAGTTCCTTTTACAGGTTTCCAATTTAATGAGTACCCTATCTCTTATTCGCAGTTTAGGGTCATGCAAGTCGGACATAAAAAGGCCAATGTTTAAGGTAGAATAAGTTTGACCGAATGGATTAAAATTGACTCAATTCCTTGCTAATTTGTTTGAAAATATATTACCACACTCAGTTATGGGGGAAAACATGTAAACTATGAATTAAGAAATTTTGAATCTGAGGGACGATATGAAAAAAGGGCTAAAAGGCATTAGAGGAAGTATTTACTAAGAGTGAAGTTACCACTATTTGAAAATCCCGTTAGGAGGTTGAATTGTGAAGGGCCAATTAAGGGCATTGGATGCATAGTCAAATAATAGCATCTTTTGGCTGACATGTCCGTTATGTAGACAACTTATGCAAGGCCACCTAGGGTCATGTGCTGCATAGTCAGGAAAAAGAACTCTCGGAAATTTTACTTTTCTATTGCAAAAATCCAGTGAGAGTTTATGGAGATTCAAATTTCCCAAAGTATAGAGTCTTCTGTATGGAGAGAGGTACTTGAAAATGGAGAGGATATTCCCAATCAAGACTTTAAAAGAATTGGATGAATTTACCTCCTGCGAAGGTTTGAACCAAACATAGGGAAAGGAAATATTGTAACACCCCTAGCTTCCACAATACGCTTCTCATTCAATAATGCAATAGCTTGCATTGTACGCAACTTCGAGTTCTAAAACACCACGACTAATCAAAGTAGCCGTTATGAATAGTAATAACCACTTTTTAAAATTATAGAAATTTTATATTTCAAAATGTAATTCATTTTTGTATTCCTAATATCGAAATTAGCCTATGTTGAATTTTTGGTATTTTTCTGAGAACTTCTAATTTTTTATGAATAGTGAAAAATACTTAAAAATAACTTTTTTAAATAAAAATAATTTATAGTGATAAATTATAATATTTAGTGGTTGTAAAGTATAATTAGAATATATTTTTACCATTTTATCCAATGGTGGTCATTAGAATTAATTTAACATTGAAATTGGACATAAACAATTGACAATCTTTTGATATAAATTGTTTCTTAAAAACACGCTATTTGTTGTGACAGCGAGAATTAATTATAAAATTAATTAATGAAAATTATATGTTTGGAATTTTGTAAAATAGACATCATTTTTGAATTTGGAATATCAATTATAGCTTAGGGTGAAATTTTGACATTGTTCTGAAAAACATCAATTTTTGATGAATAGTGAAACCACTGAGTGGTAGTTAAATAACTGATTTTTCGTTTAAATGAAATATTACCACTTCTGTGATTTGATTTTCAAAAATTTGACATGCATGGTTTTCATTAAGAAGTAAAATGTGGTTCAATGAGATTAAAATAATTTTTGGTGAATAGTAACTTTTAAGTTCTTAATCGCGATTAGAGGTAATTAGTGTAGTTTAAGGTAAAAATAATGTTTTAATAATATGAGATGAGCTTTACACTTGTCCTACTCCTATTGGATGAGTCATGGACGACCAAGAAAACCCATGGGTCAACTTGGGGACCCCATGGAGCCACTTTGGTTGGAAAATGACATTAATATATATTTATTTAATGTTAAAATTAAATTGACACAAATATGAGTTGTTTTACTAAAACAGTTTTTAAGTGGGGTTAAACAAGTCCAAATTTTGACTATAAATATTCATTAGAAAGATAAAACGATTTCATACATCATAGTATTTTTTTTATAATTTTTAGACATTATATAAATTAAATTATTTATGACATCATGATGATGCAGCGATGACCTCATTATTTAATGATTTAAATAAAATGGAAAGATAATGTAATATCTAAGACCTACACATGTCCAAAACCAATTGGATGAGGAGATTTCGAACCCTTATCACCTTATCCTCGAATTATACAAGTGTGGGACCTTTAGAATCCGAAAAGCATTGTATAATAGAATAACATTTCTTTACATTCCAAAAGTGCCCCTCCTCTCCACTTATAAAAGGCCCCCACCACTCCCACCTTATTCACACTTTAAAGCCATTTGGCTCGGCCAAACTCTGCCCAAATACTCTCCCAACTTCCCCCTATTACTCATAGAAGCCTCAATTTGGGCATAACTCTTCCCAAGGAAGCCTTTGGCTCAAATCAAAAAGAGTTACCCGATTTTGAGGTAATGTCTTCTCTAATGTTGTTTTGTTTTATTTTTCTTCTCCAACCCCCTAAAATCTTTTTATTAATTTCTTTTGTAACAACACCAGTATCCTCAATATACTAGGATGTTTTTATATGAAGGATTCGAGCTACACTTACACACACCTACATCTAATGGTTAAAGAACATACGGTTTCTATGGATGGTGAATTTCTGCCTCACGAAACGATGATTGTTCAACACTCATATAACACCTTCAAAGGTGGCCATTAAGATGTCACTATATGTATATATGATATATAATATGTTTATGTTTTACTTATGCTTCTTTATTTCTCATTTATGGCATACTTTATGATTTCCATTATGGGTAAACACGATAATTTCATTTTAGGAAGTGTGGACTACCGCCCCCTCAAAGTGATTTGATTCGTTAATGCCATATGTGGGATGTATAATGGATGGAGTAAATGGTATTATACACTATATTATACTGGAATTATATTATACATTTATATCATTATGATTTCATTCCATTAAATACGAAATAGAAATGAAAGTAGTGTTCATGCGTACGTACGGCTTACCGTCTCCATAAACGGTGCATTTCATTTCTTACCTCTAAATGTTACGTAATATTATAAATGAATGTTTATACTGGATATATATGATATATATGACATATAAATCATGAATATAATTCTGTAGATAATGGATATTCTACCACATAAACAACTTGTAATTATAAGAAGTTTGTTATTGACTCAAGTACCAAAGATCGACAAAACGACCGTTATTAACTTAAATAATTACTTAATGTTCATATCATTGTAATAAGTGATATAAAAAGGATAATTAAATTAAAAATGGTTATTAATAAGGTATATATTAACTCTAGTTTATTATTCAGGATGTTAAAGAACGGTCGAGTCAAGTCAGACACGAGGTAAGGGAACTTCTTAACCCAATTTCCATTCTTTGGGTTAATCTCCTACTTTCAAATTATGTCGTGATATTATTATGTCCTATATTTTATTTGTACTTTATTTATGTGTACTTATAGTGAATAAACATACTAGATCTATTTTATTTTAAAAATTATCTTTTTAAGGACTTCGTCTCAATCTCCTTTCATTGAGGCATATTTGGTTTTGTACACAACTTTCTTTGATACGGTGTATAGACCCCTTTGACTTTCACGTTTATTCAAAAGGAATATTTTTTATACGAAGCATTTTGCTAAACGACAAAAGGGAATTCTTTTCTTTCCGTACTTAAGCGGTGACAACGAATTCTCCACCGCCGTGACCATTATTTGAGTTTCGGCTTCCTCTACAAGCCATCATTTTTTTAATGAAAAATAAATACAAAGTTTTAACTTTATTTTATTTTGGTATTGAAAATGGTTTTGAAAGAGTTTTTATTATATCAATGTGTTGTATTGATATCTTGTGATTGAAATGTGGAAATGTTATGTTTCCATTATGCATGTTTTATTTGATACGATTATGTTATGGTTTATGATATGTTTAAACCTATTCATATGAGGAATGTATTGGACTTAATAAGTGACAGGTGGAGCCCGCTATAGCTCCTCGATGCATCGGTAGGTCTCATGAGACAACTAGACGTGGAATTGGCCGAGGCCCTTTCCCAATTTGATTTATGGTTTTGGCCGAGGCCTTAATCATTTTAGACGTCTTGGCCGAGGCCTTGACAAAATGTTTTAGAATGTCTGGCATTATACATTCCCTCATTATGAAAGTGGTTATTGATATTGCATGTGATTATTCGACCAGTAGAATATCTATGTGAAGAAGTGAATGGCATTATCTCATTTTACTTTTTCCATATTATGTTGATGTTCAAGTTTAAAAGTCTTTGGTTTTAGTTATACATTGCCTTAAATGTATATGTGTATTTATGAAAGCTTCCGCAATACTGTCATCCTTACTGAGCATCTGAGCTCACCCCTTTCAATGTTTTAATATTTTCCAGGATGTGAAGGAGTATTTTATGAATGAACTGCAGGGATAGTCAAAAGGGGATATGAGTGTGGACTATGAAGACTTTGTTATTAGTTTTTCACTTTATGATGTAATGTAACATTTATGAATGTATCTAGTGTTTCCAAGGCTACTAAACTAATCGGTCTTTTGAGACTTGATCATTTGTGATCATGCCAATGTTACGAAGTAATGCACCGACTCTGGGTAGCTGGGGTCGGGGCGTTACAATTGGTATCAGAGGCAGTTTAGTACTAACCTTGGAAGCTAGATTTAGATAAACTCTGATTAGAGCACATAGCCCAAAGATAGACTTTGAGGATTAGTATAGAAGAACTTCCTAGAATTTTGTTATTGTAGAGATTTTGTGAGTTTTCCGAGCAATACATCCCTGTCTGGATACGAACAGGTAGAGGCGGATCTGGCACAGATGTACCTAGGGGTAAAAACTGAAAACACCGCTTTGAGCTAGACTCGAACGGGAACTGGTGCACGACAACGGGCCTTACTGCACTCTTGGTTACGACACTCCCGGGAGATATGCTTAGGATAATTCCCATTTTCTTTACAAACCACTATGAACGGTTATGAGTATATACTTCCTCAAATAAAACCTTTTTATGATTATGGATTATATCCATAAATAGTTCAATTTATGTTAAGTATTTTACAAGTATGGGGTTATGTATTTTGATTCATAAACTAATCTAGTTTATGCCATTGTTTAGAAATGGCGCCTAGTGGAAGGAATGGAAACCGTATCAATGCACGTACTCTGTGTAGGGATTTCCCTCCTGCTCAAGATAATTATTGTGGATCTGGAGATACAACTGGTGCTGATCAACTTATTACCATACTGGGACAACTCACTCAAGTTATGAATAATAACCTTACTCGTATGGATCACCCTGATCCACAACGTGGAGGATCAATGTTAGACCGCTTCATGAGGTAACAACCACCAACATTTAATGGGGGTACAAATCCGTTATTATCTGAGCAATGGATAAACTCCTTAGAGAAAATATTCCATGACATGGGGAGTAGCGAAAGGGAGAAGGTTGTCATGGCAGTTTACCGCCTCACTGGAGATGCCGATCAGTGGTGGTCGCGGATTCAAAACACAAAGGAAGATGATGACGTATCGAATATGGAATGGAGGGAGTTCAAAGAGCTTTTCTTAGAAAAATACTTTCCTCGTGACCATCGAGCAGATATGGAAAGGAAATTTCTGAGTCTGAGGCAGAAGGAGGATGAGAATGTCGCAAAGTATGAGGCTAACATTACAAGGATAGCGAGGCATGCTGCCGATTATATACGTAACCCAAGGAGTAATATTGATCGTTTCTTTGATGGGTTAAAACCATTTCTCCATTGAGCTTTAGTATCACAATCATTCTCATCATACGAAGATATTGTCTCATGTGCTATCAAGACAGAAAAGGAATTCTCTAAGTCTTATGACAACAAAGTAAAGCAAGATAAGAAGAGAACGGTGGAACAAGAGACAGATAAAGGGAAAAAGGGAAAGAAGGATTTTCCATTATGTGATAATTGTGGGAAGAATCACCATGGTACTTGCCTAAAAGGAACGAGAGTTTGTTATAAATGTGGAGAAAAGGGTCACCAGGCTCGTGATTGCAAGGGAAAGAAAGAGGCTATCAAAGTTGAATGCTACAATTGTAGAAAAATGGGTCATTATGCAAATGAATGTCCTAAGCATCAGGGAAACTTACCTTAGAAAAGGCCAAGGGATCAAGGACAATCTTATGCTGTTACTACAGTTGAAGCAGAATAACTAATGTATTGGTGCTTTTGGACTCATGGATTATATTCTGGTTATTAGAAAAATGTGATATATATATAAGGATTGTACTGCAATACTTGTTGATTTCAGTAAGGTTCTAATATGATAAAGGTAATTATATTTTTATTACGTGACAATAAGAGAAACTTTACTTTGTTTGGGGAATCTGATAAATTGATTTTGGAATTAAGAGACCTTTTAGAGAAAGTTTGGACAGAGGTATTTTGGATAACTATAAATGTTGGAATAGATTAAGTTGATCTTTGGATAGTATTATTTAAAGTTAAAACATTTATGATGATTATTTATGGAATACTATAGTTTTAAAAAAAGGACAACCTGCAGGGTGGGGCATAACCCGTCGCGTTGGACAAAGCTGCAGGAATAGAACCCACAATCATAGTGCGACATGCCTTTATTTCCTACCACTAGCCTACAGAAAGTCCTTGGTTATTACAAAATAATTTTACTAATCTAAATGGTATGTGTTAACATTTGGAACCTTATACAATTAGGATAAGTATAATATTTTTGAGTTCTATTATCTTTTTGAGTGAAAGATGAGTTGAAGGTTGAAACTCTAATTGTCAAGCATAAATATATATAGACCTATCTCTTATTAAATGAATGGATTAATTCTTAAACTTTAGTAAAGGGATATTAAAACAAAAAAATGTGTTATCCTAATACCTTATGTCTTGTTGAACTGATGATATTTTAAATCAACATAGATTGAAGGCTTTAAGACCCTCAATTTGACAGTTGATTGTGATTGATGACCTCAATCACTCCCTACAAATATTTACGTTTTTCCTCCAATTATATGTCTCTAATTGCCACTAATGTTCTCCTAATCGAGATCATAATTGGGTGGTCACTTTTTCATTTCCCTTTCCCTCTTATTAAGGCTAAATTTTTTTAACCTTATTTACGATGTCGGTTTTCCACAAAGGTATTTTCTATTTTCAACCTTTTATTTTCCAAGAAAAATTTTAAATTGTGAGACGCAATTTATTGAAGGAGGGGAGAATGTAACACCCCGAGCTTCCACAATACGCTTCTCATTCAATAATGCAATAGCTTGCATTGTACGCAACTTCGAGTTCTAAAACACCGCGACTAATCAAAGTAGCCGTTATGAATAGTAATAACCACTTTTTAAAATTATAGAAATTTTATATTTCAAAATGGAATTCATTTTTGTATTCCTAATATAGAAATTATCCTATTTTGAATTTTTGGTATTTTTCTGAGAACTTCTAATTTTTTATGAATAGTGAAAAATACTTAAAAACAACTTTTTTAATCAAAATAATTTATAGTGATAAATTATACTATTTAGTGGTTTTAAAGTATAATTAGAATATATTTTTTCCATTTTATCCAATGGTGGTCATTAGAATAAATTTAACATTGAAATTGGATATAAACAATTGCCAATCTTTTGATATAAATTGTTTCTTAAAAACACGCTATTTGTTGTGACAGTGGGAATTAATTATAAAATTAATTAATGAAACTTATATGTTTGGAATTTTGTAAAATAGACATCATTTTTGAATTCGGAATATCAATTATAGCTTAGGGTGAAATTTTGACATTGTTCTGAAAAACATCAATTTTTGATGAATAGTGAAACCACTAAGTGGTAGTTAAATAACTGATTTTTCGTTTAAATGAAATATTACCACTTCTGTGATTTAATTTTCAAAAATACAACATACATGGTTGTCATTAAGAAGTAAAATGTGGTTCAATGAGATTAAAATAATTTTTGGTGAATAGTAACTTTTAAGTTCTTAATCGCGATTAGAGGTAATTAGTGTAGTTTAAGGTAAAAATAATGTTTTAATAATATGAGATGAGATTGAAACTTGTCCTACTCCTATTGGATGAGTCATGGAAGACCAAGACAACCCATGGGTCAACTTGGGGACCCCATGGAGCCACTTTGGTTGGAAAATGACATTAATATATATTTATTTAATGTTAAAATTAAATTGACACAAACATGAGTTGTTTTACTAAATCAGTTTTTAAGTGGGGTTACACAAGTCCAAATTTTGACTATAAATATTAATTAGAAAGATAAAACTATTTACTACATCATATTATTTTTTTATAATATTTAGACATTAAATAAATTAAATTATTTATGACATCATGATGATGCAGCGATGACCTCATTATTTAACGATTTAAATAAAATAGAAAGATAATGTAATATCTAAGACCTACACATGTCCGAAACCTATTGGATGAGGAGATTTCGAACCCTTATCACCTTAGCCTCTAATTATACAAGTTTGGGACCTTTAGAATCCGAAAATCATTGTATAATAGAATAAAATTTCTTTGCTTTCCAAAAGTGCCCCTCCTCTCCACTTATAAAAGGCCCCCACCACTCCCACCTTATTCACACATTCAAGCCATTTTTCTCGGCCAAACTCTGCCCAAATACTATCCCAAATTCCCCCTATTACTCCTAGAAGCCTCACTTTGGTCAGAACTCTTCCCAAGGAATCCTTTGTCTCAAATAAAAAAGAGTTACCCGATTTTGAGGTAATGTCTTCTCTAATGTTGTTTTGTTTTATTTTTCTTCTCCAACCCCCTAAACTCTTTTTATTAATTTCTTTTGTAACAACACAAGTATCCTAAATATACTAGGATGTTGTTATATGAAGGATTCGAGCTACACTTACACACACCTACATCTAATGGTTAAAGAACATACGGTTTCTGTGGATGGTGAATTTCTGCCTCACGAAACGATGATTGTTCAACACTCATATAACACCTTCAAAGGTGGCCATTAAGATGTCACTATATTTATATATGATATATAATATGTTTATGTTTTACTTATGCTTCTGTATTTCTCATTTATGGCATAATTTATGATTTCCATTATGGGTAAACACGATAATTTCATTTTAGGAAGTGCGGACTACCGCCCCCTCAAAGTGATTTGAATCGTTAATGCCATATGTGGGATGTATAAAGGATGGAGTAAATGGTATTATACACTATATTATACTGGAATTATATTATACATTTATATCATTATTATTTCATTGCATTAAATACGAAATAGAAATGAAAGTAGTGTTCATCCGTATGTGCGGCTTACCGTCTCCATGAATGGTGCATTTCATTTCTTACCTCTAAATGTTAAGTAATATTATAAATGAATGTTTATACTGGATATATATGATATATATGACATATAAATCATGAATATAATTATGGAGATAATGGATATTCTACCACATAAACAACTTGTAATTAAAAGATGTTTATTGTTGACTCAAGTACCAAAGATCGACAAAACGACCGTTATTAACTTAAATAATTACATAATGTTCATATCATTGTAATAAGTGATATAAAAAGGATAATGAAATTGAAAATGGTTCTTAATAAGTTATATATTAACTCTAGTTTATCATTCAGGAGGTTAAAGAACGGTTGAGTCAAGTCAGACACGAGGTAAGGGAACTTCTTAACCCAATTTCCATTCTTTGGGTTAATCTCCTACTTTCAAATTATGTCGTGATATTATTATGTACTATATTGTATTTGTACTTTCTTTATGTGTACTTATAGTGAATACACATACTAGATTTATTTTATTTTAAAAATTATCTTTTTTAAGGACTTCGTCTCAATCTCCTTTCATTGAGGCATATTTGGTTTTGTACAAAACTTTCTTTGATACGGTGTATAAACCCCTTTGACTTTTACGTTTATTCAAAAGGAATCTTTTTTATACGAAGCGTTTTGCTAAACGACAAAAGGGAATGTTTTTCTTTCCGTACTTATGCGGCGACAACGACTTCTCCGCCGCCGTGACCATTATTTGAGTTTCGGCTTCCTCTACAAGTCATCATTTTTTTTAATGAAAAATAAATACAAAGTTTTAACTTTATTTTATTTTGGTATTGAAAATGGTTTTGAAAGAGTTTTTATTATATCAATGTGTTGTATTGATATCTTGTGATTGAAATGTGGAAATGTTATGTTTCCTTTATGCATGTTTTATTTGATACGATTATGTTATGGTTTATGATATGTTTAAACCTATTCATATGAGGAATGTATTTGACTTAATAAGTGACGGGTGGAGCCCGCTATAGCTCCTCGATGCATCGGTAGGTCTCATGAGTCAACTAGACGTGGAATTGGCCGAGGCCCTTTCCCAATTTGATTTATGGTTTTGGCCGAGGCCTTAATCATTTTAGACGTCTTGGCCGAGGCCTTGACAAAATGTTTCAGAATGTCTGGCATTATACATTCCCGCATTATGAAAGTGGTTATTGATATTGCATGTGATTATTCGACCAGTAGAATATCCATGTGAAGAAGTGAATGACATTATCTCATTTTACTTTTTCCATATTATGTTGATGTTCATGTTTAAAAGTCTTTGGTTTTAGTTATACATTGCCTTAAATGTTTATGTTTATTTATGAAAGATTCCGCAATACTGTCATCCTTACTGAGCATCTGAGCTCACCCCTTTCAATGTTTTAATATTTTCCAGGATGTGAAGGAGTATTTTATGAATGACCTGCAGGGATAGTCAAAAGAGGATATGAGTGTGGACTATGAAGACTTTGTTATTAGTTTTTCACTTTATGATGTAATGTAACATTTATGAATGTATCTAGTGTTTCCAAGGCTACTAAACTAATCGGTCTTTTGTGACTTTATCTTTTGTGATCATGCCAATGTTACGAAGTAATGCACCGACTCTGGGTAGCTGGGGTCGGGGCATTACAAATATCAACCATATACTTGAATACTTTCAGATCATGCAAAATAGTATGGGACCAATATATTAATAATGGCTATTTTTGCGGATCCCTACATATCGTCGTTATGACCTATAAGGACAAAAGAGGGTTTCCCCCAACAATGAAGTTACATCTATTTTACAAACCCGTTGGGGGATGAATTATGTAGGGCCATCTAACGGAATTGGATGCATAGTCAAATAATTGCATCTTTTGGCTGACAAGTCCGTTATGTAGAGTATTTATGCAAGACCGCCTAAGGGAACGTGTTGCATGGTCAGGCAAAAGAATTCCTAGGTATCATACATTTTGTGACCAGAATTCAAAAAAAGGGTTATGGTGATCTGGAAGTATTTAAGGTTAGGGGTATGACATATAAAAATGGGTATTTTCCAATGCATGAAGGAGATACATAGACCAATGCTGACTATAATCATGTTGTGGCTGGGTCCTGATTTGAGATTCTTGACTTTACTACATATCTCATTACGGTGAAAATCAGGTCATATGTAGTTCTGGAAAAACAGTTTAACTTCATGTGGGGTGAGAGTGTAGGAGATCTTAGTTTAGGGTCATAGAGCTCAAAACATAATGAGAGAGAGACATCATGTGCTTATTGTAAACCTGTTGTGAATAAAGACCAGGGTTTTCATACAGCATTCATGTGCTCGCATGAGGAATCTTCAGCCAAGGGACTGAAAGTGGAGTTTGGGGTTAGTCCCAAGGACTTGGGGCTGGATTCGATGGATTCTCGAACATTCCTACATATCCCATAGGGATGGTAATCAAGCCATACATAGTTCTTGAAATACCCTCTGTATAGATTTGGTTCGTACATGTGAAGGGTGAAAAGGGGACTTAGTACAATGATGGTTGGATCCAAGATTAAAGGTCTGGGTATTGCCATGTATGCACATAGTCCTTGGAATATGACATGATTTAAGATCAATGTCAATAATGATTCCCTCTCAGGTGAGGTTGTCAGAGACTATTATAGTTTATTGTCATACGAGACAAAAGTGTGAATAGTTTAAGGTCATATGTATGGACTGTTGTTGCACAGTTTAGAGTCATGTAGCTAGAATGTATTGCTATGTAGTTTAATGTCTTGTAGCGAGGAAAATGGGGGAATGTATAGTTTAACGTAATATAGCAAGTATGATGGTAAACCAATGTGAAGATATTGGTTTTGAGGGGAAAGGTTCATGGATCAACATCGTATGAGATGGAGGTGAACCGACTTGTGCTTGAACATTAGGAGGTTGCCTACGTACCCATCCCAGAAGGAAAGGATCAAAGTCCGCGTAGTTAAATTGAGAATGAATTGGTGATCGAGTTGTACTTGAGGACAATGACACGAAGATGGTGTTGGGACTTATGTGTGGTTAGCGGCCCAGAGAGGGTGTTATGGTTGAAGCTTACTCTAAGTTCACATAATTCATGCTCAGTGTGAGAAACAAGAGGTAGAAAAAACCCTAACGATGTAATGATTAACATCTTGTAGGACATGTGCATAGTTTAACATCATGTAGGATGTATTAAGGGAATTTTTCATATTTTAAACGTCATGCAGGACAAAAATGTACAGTTTAATGTCATGTAGGATGACAAAGGGGAAATAGTTTAACGTCATGTTGGATGAATGAGGGGATATGCAGTTTAATGTCCTGCAGCAAGGACAAAAATAGTTTAAGGTCATATTCGTGGACCAGTGCTTCACAGTTTAGCATCATGTAGCTAAGACAAAAATAGTTTAAGGTCATATGCATGGAACAATGCTGCACAGTTTAGCATCATGTAGCTAGGTCAAAAATAGTTTCAGGTCATATGCATGGAACAGTGTTGCACAGTTTAGCGTTATGTATCTAGGAGAAAAATAGTTTAAGATCATATGCATGGACCAGTGCTGCACAATTTAGTGTCATGTAGCTAGGAAAAATAATTTTAAAGTCATATTCATGGACCAGTGCTACACAGTTTAGCGTCACATAGCTAGGAAAAAAATAGTTTAAGGTCATATGCATGGACCAGTGCTGCACATTTTAGTGTCATGTAGCGAGGAAAAAAATAGTTTAAGGTCATATGCATGGACCAGTGCTACACAGTTTAACATCATGTATCCAGGACAAAAATAGTTTAAGGTCATATGCATGGACCAGTGCTGCACATTTTAGTGTCATGTATCTAGGACAATGGTGTATTTGTGTTTCCCAAAATACTTCTTCAATAATCTTGCATTGGTTGGAGTTGTAACGAGTTCTTCATCCATTGAGATTAAAGAATATGCTCCATTGGAGTAGACCTTATGTATTGAGTAAGGTCCTTCCCATTTTGGCTCAGGCTTTGGAGGTTTATTTCCTCGTATCATTGGGGTTTTGAGGACCAATACCAATTCTCCTTGAATGAACGAACGAAGACACACTTTTTTATTGTAAGCTCATGCTATTCTATTCTGATAGACTTCTATGTGGTGCAGGGTGCACAATCTTTTTTCATCTAATTGATCCAATTCATCAAATCGCTTTTGAGATTTTTCATCAGTGGATGACTGATCAAAAATGGCTACTCTGAGCGAAGGTAATTGAACCTTAATGGGAAAGACTTCTTCCATTCCATATACTAATGAATATGGAGTTGATCATGTAGCAGTGTGGGTGGTAGTCCGATAAGCCCATAAAGCATGAAATAGTTTATCAGGCCATGATTTCTTATCTTTATCCACCATATTTTGCAGTATGTTTGAAAGAGGCTTATTGAAGGCCTCTATTTTTCCATGGCCTACTGCATGATACCGAGATGAATGGTTGGATTTTATGTTTTATTCTCGATAAAACTTTCTCATCTCGGATGACCTGAAGTTGGTGCCATTGTCTGTCAATATGGTATGGGGGACACCAAATCTGGTAATGATGTTAGACTTGAAGAAGCTAACAATGATTTTATAACTAACTTCTTTGAGAGTTATTTCCTCTTTACATTTAGAAAAGAAGCCAGTAGCAGTAAGAATATACTTAAATATCTTGGATGTAGCCGGAGGATAACGTTCTATTACATCCATTCCCCTTGTGGCAAATGACCATGAGTTTTTAGCTGTATGAAGAAACTCTGTGGGTTTATGAATGAAGTTGGCACATACTTGGAAAGAATGACACTTCATAGTGAAATCAACAAAATCATGCATCATTGAAGGCCAGAAGTATCCAAGCCTTCGAATTTGACCAAAATATTTATGTCCAGACTGGTGGGAACCACAAACTCAAGCATATACTTCATTCATGAAAACCGTTTTTTCTTCACCATCAATACATCTGAAGAGAATTCCATAAAAACCTCTCTTGTAGAGAATTTTTTGGTGATCTAGGCTATCATAAAGAGTAAAATTGACCACACGTCGCCAGACTTGTTCTTTTGCGGCTCTATCAGGTGGGAGTGTTTCATTTTTAAGGTATTTCTTGATAGGTGTCATCTATCCTGTAGTATGACCATATGGTTCAGAAATGGGACTGATTTCATTAATTTACTATGTTCTGATTTGAAAAAAAGGTGAAACTACATGACGGTGGGCAATAATGACGATTATTTCGTCCCAGATTGGATCTTCCAAGGCTGTGGCTACATTAACTAGTGCATCAGCTTGGGCATTTTTGGACCGCGGGACAAAAGAAAATGTTGGTTCGGAAAAAAATTCTTCCATTAACTCTCTAACTTAATCACACAAAGGGATTAACTCTTCCTTTCTGATGGCATAATCCCCATTGATTTGTTTGATTACCAAATCCAAATCACCTCTAACCTTCAAGTGATTCACATGTTCCTGAAGCGCTAATTCCAAGCCTGCGATGAGAGCTTGATATTCTACTTCATTTTTTATACCGCCTTCCAACAATAATAAGGAATAGGGTAGAACTGCCTTTTCTGGGGGAATAAGCACGATTCCTAACCCAACTTTTTTGAATTTATGGTCTTCCATTTTCTTCACTGTTGGACTTCTGGAGGCACCATCAAAGTACATTTCCCATGTTGGAGGATTATATTGAATAGAGAAGACTTCCTCATCATGAAGTTCAATATTTAATGATGTACCTTCTACAGATGGGTGTTTAGCAAGGAAATCGGCCAGATCTTGGCCCTTTATTTCCTTTTGAGACACGTACTGGATATCAAAATGATGCAAAATAACTACCCACCTTGCCAGACGTCATGTAATAATTGGATGACTAAGGATAAATTTTAGCGGGTTATTGTGAGATACCATTTAGACCTCATGATGTTGTAGGTAGTGTCTCAATTTCTAAACTGCAACGATTAATTCTAGGCAACACTTTTCAATAATTTAATATCGAGTTTCTTCCTCAAGCATAGTCTGACTGAGACAGTAAAGGCTGTTTTCATTTCCAGCATCATTATTTTGGGAAAGGAAAGAACCCAATGATCACTCTAAAGCTGTCACATAAAGAATATGTGGTCTTCCTTCAATAGGTGGCATTAATATCAGTGGATTCAAGAGATATTTCTTGAGGATATCTAATGCTTATTAAAATTCTTTATTCCACTGTTAGGTGACTCCCTTCTTCATTAATTTGGTGAAGGGAAAACACTTGCCTGCCAAATTGGCAATGAAACGACAAATATAGGCCAAGTGTCCTTGAAGTCCTCTTAATTATTTCAAATTTCTTGGAGGTGACATATCATGTATTGATTTTGTATTCTCAGGATCAACTTCGATACCACGATGGCGTACAACCAAGCCAAGAAATTTTCCTGAGGTTACCCCGAAAGAACATTTCAAAGGGTTTATCTTCAAATTATGTTGTCGAAGTTTGTTGAATATGATTTCTAGATCGGCCAAGTGACCAGGATTTTTTTCTGGATTTAACCACAAAATCATCCCCATAACATTCAACAAATTTCCCTAAAAAGGGTTTGAAGATATGGTGCATGGAACGTTGATACATTACACCTACATTCTTCAGGCTAAAGGGCATTACCCGATAGAAAACACACCTTGAGAAGCTATGAAGGATCTAGAATCTTCATCTTCTAGGGCCATTGATATTTTATTGTACCTAGAATAACTATCCATGAATGAAAGTTCTTCTTAGCCAACTGTTGTATCAATTAAGAGTTCTGTGATTGGAACTGGAAAATTATCCTTGGGACAATGCCGATTAAGATCTCTGAGTCAATGCAAACACTAATTTGTCCTTTCTTCTTTTTCATAGGGACAATATTATCCAGCCATTTGAGACACTGAACTTCTCTAACGATGTTATCATTGATAATATTATAAACTTAAGCTTTAACTTTCGAGGCATAAGTTGGGTGTGTTCTTCTTGCGGCTTTCTTGAATCCTCAATGTTCTTCTGGAAACCCCAAATGGTGAGTGGAAACATCGAGATTAAGACCTAGAATTTTTGTATAATTCCAAGAAAATACATCTCAATTTTTCTATAGAAATGAATTATACATTTTTTTCTCTTTAAGAGTCATGGCCACACTAATTAAAGTGGGGCATGGATCTTCTTTTGTACCCATATTTATTTCATTGAGTTCATCCACAGTGGTGGAGATATCCTCTTTAAATGCTGGAGGAGCATCCCTGAGATCTTCCACTTCTTCTTCAACATGTGTTACTTCTTCTGTTTCTACTTGCATAGTAGATGAAGAAGCAGAATTTCCATGGTCAGGGGAGAAGTTTAAATTTGAACATCTTGGAGAAGAGGCTACCATTTCTGACCCTATTAATGATGAGGGGTCTTCCTGGGGTGATAGAGAGGAGATGATGGATTGATAATTGACATCATTGTTTTCCTATGGTATTGATATAACTTCTTCTGACCTAGTCGATGAAGTATAGAATTTCTAGATTTCAGTGGATGAAATGAAGACATCTCCATCTAAGATTTCATCATTGATTGGGGAATCAACAATTTCTCCCATGTTGTCTGGCTTAATTGCTGTAATTGACATTATGGTGGTTTCCATAAGAGTGATTGGATTTAGGTCTATCCTATCAATTTGACTGATAGAAAACACATAATCTGTACTCACATGTATGAATGGGTTTACTGTAATCTTTTCCAAACTATATGGAGCATTAATTTTCGTGACCTTCTTTGTCGTGAATTTTTCCTTTTCCCTCCATGTGATAAAATTCTGCCTCAATGTATTGAGATTAACATGTTTTTAATGGGTCCTTGTCACCATTCAATTTCCTAATTTGACCATTGAAAAAATATTCGAGACACTGATAGTACGACGAAGGTACGACTGCATGTTGATGTAGACAAGGGCTTCCAAGAAAAATGTTGAAGGGTATGTCCTCACGAACAACCATAAAATCTGAATTAGACACAAGATCTCCAAATAGGATTCTGAGTGTAATTTCACCCAGAGGTTCTTGATCATTCTTATCATATCATTGAAACATCAAAGTATATGGAGATAAATCAGATTCAGTGAGGCCCAATAGGCTAAGTGTACGAAGAGGAATGAGGTTTACTCCTGATCCATTATCAATGAAAGATCGTTGGATATCTATATCATTGAATTTTCTAGATGGATACAAAGGTATGATATGTCCATGTACAACATCATCTTAATCTTCATCTATAAAATATATCATTTCATGGAATTATACAGGATCATTCCCTATATGGTATACCTCTATTGCAACAATTTCAGTTTCGAATTCTTGAGGACTTGACAGAGCCTCAATAAGCGCCTCTCGAAGATCTTTTGATAGATTCAGGGCATAAAAAATTGATAAATTGGCCGGTACATGAGCCAAATGTTTCAAGACATCATACCTTTGGTCCAAAGGTCTGCATTTCCTATCATGAAAATGTGGTTTTTTAGGTGCCTTGAAAGTTGATGCTTTGACAGTAGATGCATCTTATATTGGGGTAGGAGTTGGAAATACTCCTTCCTTCTATATTTTAGAACAATTAGGTCTATATATTTGCTGATAGGAAGAAGGTGGAACCTCTAATCAGTCCTCCAAAATAACTATGTCAAGACTGAATCTGCCATGTGTGGAAGAACTTTCTTGTTCCTATTGATCCCGCTAAAGGGCCTTTCCATGAGTTTCTGATGCATACACAGTTCTAGCAGGGGTAGGATTGAAATAGTGGCTTCTAGAATATCCACGTCTTCCCCTATATCCTAGACCTCAATCTCTTCCTCTAATTCCTCTATTAGATATAGGTAACTTAGGCTCATCATAATAAAAACTATCATTGGAATAAGGATCTATTAAATTAATCATGTTTGTAACACCCCAAGCTTCCACGGTACTATTTTTTTTGAATAATACAATAGCGTGTGTTGTACACATCTTCGTGTTCTAACACACACCACAACCAATCAAACTAGCTATTATGAATAGTAATACCCACTTTTTCAAATTTTAAAAATTTTGTCTTTCAAAATGGACTTCATTTTTGGATTCGGAATATCGATATTAGCCTAGAGTGAAATTTTGGTATTTTTCTGAAAACATTCAATTTTTGATGAATAGTGAAAAAACACTGAGTTATAGTTTAAAACCAAATTTTTATTTAAATATTAATTTATTTTATTTAAATTTAATTAAGGTCATAATATATACATAATACCTATATAAGTTCAATGTAATTTATTGGATTTAGTTTAGAATAATTTTAGATATATAAAAAGTTTATTGAACATTTCACCGTCTTTTACCAACTTCCTAGGAGAATTTGGAAATTCAAATAAAACATAATTATACCACTTATGTGAGTGGAATTTATAAAATCTAAGAGACACGGTTAATTTCAAGAAGTAAAATGTGGTTCAATAAGATAAAAATAATTTTTGAGGAATAGTAACTTTTTACTTTTATTTACCACAGTTAAAAGTAAATAGGGTAATTAAGGGTAAAAATGATATTAATATTACCCTAACACATGTCCTAATTCTATTAGACAAGTGTATCCAGACCAAAAACAACCTTATGAATAAAATATTATCATTTAGGTCCACTTGGATTAGATTAGGAAATTTATTATTATTTAATTCCAAGAAGAGTTAAAAGAGTTAAAATCAATGTTTATTTTCTAAAACTTTTTTAATAGAGGGTTATACATAAGATAAATTCGATTGTAAATATTTATTAGAAATATAAAAATATTTCCTACATAATCGTATTTTATTTATAATTTTTAGACATTAAATAATTTAATTTATTTATGAAACAATGTTGATGTAGTAATTACCTAATTAATGAAATATTAAAATAATTGATATTATAAATATCAAAATAAATGTAACTTTAGACTTTTTATGAATTATACTAATTTTCTAGGTTAATATGACATATTAGGATTGGTTATATAAATTCTTTTTGAAGTAATAATGATTTTATGAAATTATCAAAAACAAAATACCCAATAGTGTCAAAATTGACATAAAAGAGGTTTTAAAACAAATATTATATTATTAATTTATATTCTATTCCTAAAAATCTAACGTTCTACCAAAAGACTTTTATCCTGATAGGTGTATCATTAATGGACCACTTGGGTGTAGCTTGGCTGTATATAGTATGTTTATTAACTATATAATATAAAAATAAAATGTGACATGGTAAATGTCAAACTAATTAACTAAGAGTTACAAACTAAATGATAAGGTTAATATAGTGACCCAAACCTGTCTAAAACCTATTGGTTGAGTGGTTTTCGACCCATACCCACCTTTACCTTCAAATTATCCACTTTGGTTCCATTATAAACTGAATATGAATTTATTATAAAATAATATTTCTAGCTTTTCCAATGGTTCCCCTCACCCCTCTTATAAAAGGGCACTCCCCCTTCTCACTAATTCACAAATTCAAAGCCTCCTGGATCATCCAACCCCTGACCAAATACTCTCTAAAATTCCCTCAATGTAACCAATATTCCTTAGATTGATCATAATGCCAACCTATGGAGCCCTTTTGATCAAATCAAAAGGATGAACCCGAAGAAGAGGTAATGTTTTCACCACTCTCTTTCATGTTCCTTTCTTCTTCAACTTCTTCTTTCTTTGTTATTTCTATTATAAAATAATAAATCCAGTATATTATTTAAACTATGATGTTATTATAAATATGGAACAAACAAATTCATTATTCTATCCATCCCTTGAATGACATGTCACCATACGTGTGTACGTACGGCCTACTATCTCCACATTGTGGTGTAATTTTTATTCAATATATTTTTTTATTTAGATGGGTATAATAATGATGTATAAATCATGTAAATAATAAATATAACATGATAATGATTCCTTCTATATGATATACCATCCAATTATATATTATTTTAATATCAAAATATTGATATTGTCGCTCGTGCGTACGTACGGACTACCGTCTCCACGAACACGATGAGATTTATTCCCCATCATATCCATTTGAGTCTAATTATCATTTAATGATTAAAAATAATGTTTAATGAATTGATATCATTATTTATATGAATAATATACAACCTATCTAGAACATACATAGCTTACGTAACAAATAATATAAAGGAAAACGAGTAAGTTAACACCGAAAATGATGATAATACTATGATATTATTAACAAATCAATGTTAAAAGATCATATATGATATCATATTAATGTAAATGATTCTTGTATAATTCAATAACAATCATTTCACCATTATACAGGAGGTTAACCTACCTTCGACCAAGAAAAAGTACGAAGTAAGAGGTTTCTTATCTCACTTTTAATTCCGTGAGATTTCCATTGTTCACTACTTATTTATTGCATGTGGTGTGTGTACTGCCCATGATTGTATTCATTGTGTAATATACATTAATTTATGTTTATTTACATCATAATTTTATTATCCTTATTTCATGGGTGTATGTTTCATAAGTTACCAAATCAATAAAGGAATTTGAATTTTCTATTTCCACTCATTCAGCTTTACGCCTACTTCATTGATTATTTTACTCCAAGATTATGTGTGGAATCACTATCCATTTGATTATGTCATAATTTCCACTCCCCTTTCTGTGGATATAATTTTGATACACATAATCACTCCATTGATAAATTCTCAAGTCATCGGTATGAACTTGATAAGAGTAATGTTTATTCAATCTTGATTTGTTGAGTTAAACATCCAATCCATTGGTGTTGTTTTTACAAGAATACGTGTGAATGTCCTTTGATTTTTTTACACTGAATATTCAATAATATTGAGTGTATTTAGAGTTTTCACACATAATTATTCCATTGATTTATCCTTAACCTAAGGATACGGCCTTTATGATGGATTTCATATCAATTTACATTCCATTGATACTCTTTTTTGTTGTTATAAACCAAATCACTTTTATATTGTGTATATAATATACTTTGACATAGTATATCATGAAACCCTTTACTCTCATTATATTACAAGGTTTTTTATTATCTCAATTATTTGTATTGAAGTGTCTCTCTTTTGGTTAGGAACTCTAACTAAAATATCATTTTAAAATGTTTTAAAGATTTATTATTCTAAATCTTTCTCATTAATGTCCATGTTTTAAAAATGTTTATAAGGATTTATATATATGGACATTAATGTTTTAAAATTAAAATTTATTTTAAATGTTTCAAAGTGGTATGGGACTCTTTGATTCAAAAAAAATCCATTTTAAATGGCTTCTTGACAAATAGTGTGAATTTTAAATATTTTCAAGAAAAAGGGGGATATTTCTCTTAATAGTTGATGATTATTTTAATCTATGTCAATATCCTTCATTATTCTCAATTGAGGTTAATCTGATACAATACAATCTTCCATATTTTATTGAATAAGTTATGTTTGACTTTGTATGTGCTATTTTTATACCATTCATGGTTTGTGGTTAAAAGTATTGACATTCTGTATGCTAGTTTTAATACGAATGTTTATGTTATGTTTCAATCTTTTCATATGAGGAATTAATTGGTCTAATTAAGTGATGGGTGGAGCCCGCTATAGCTCCTCGATGCATTGGTATGTCTCATGAGACAAACTAGTGTCTTGGCACGGGGCCTTGAAAAAATCTTATTTGTAGTCTTGGCACGAGGCCTTGGCTAAGTGGTTATGATAGTCTGGCATTATGCATTCTGTCATAATGAAAGTGGTTATTAATATTTTCATGTGATTATTCTACTAGTAGAATATCCATGTGAATAAGTAAATGGCATTATTCTTATTTTATCCTTTCCATATTATGCTGAAGTTGAAGTTTAAAAGGCTTTTGTTTTAGTTATACATTGCCTTAAATTTTTATGTTTACTTATGAAAGTATACGCTATATTGTTATCCTGAAACGCACGGCCGATTGTCGCCTATCGACCGGTCAAAGTTCTGGTGCTCTGCTAATGTGTATAGCAGCACTCGGGTCGAATCCTCGGTGATGATACTTTGTAGTAGTTGTTTGTTTTTAGTTGATTGTATTTTGATTAGGGGGTTTGTTGTAGAGCTTAATTGAAATGATTTATTGACTATAATTGATTTAAAAAATTGATAAATATTGGGGTGAGTTCATTATTAGGGAGTTAAGCTTGTGATATCCTTGAGCTTTGCTTTATATTGCATTTAAATTAACACCCACTTCACAAGTTGACGTCGATTAGAATTCCTAAGTGTTAAAGCTTTAATCCAAGCCTTAACTTAACTAGGATTCTAAAATCAATCAGTACTTGTTTATGGTAGTGTATTTATGGTTCCAATAATCCATGGAAACCAAATTCTAAACAAAATATGTCATTAATCCATGACATATTAAGTCCAACATACACAATGTTAAATTAACGAATACTCATTGAGAAAATATTCTCAATCACTTAACATCCCTAAATTTTGACTCACCCCAATGAGATATTTACTCAGACATTTGGGTGTTTAATATTCTGGTTATAATACTTAGGATGATAAATTAATAATAGAAGAAAAATAAAGGGATTAGAAAAGAGTGGTACATTGAACACAGACACACGAACAATGATGATAATTAAAAACAGATTTTTGATTGAATGAGGAAGAAAAAGAAGGGAAGGGGATTCAAATTAATTTAAACTATTTTAATAACATTAATATTAAAATACAGAATATGGAGGATAATAAGAGATATTGATGAAGAAACTTGCATTAAAACAGAATTACAAAAGAAAGGACTTACAAAACTACAAAAATGAAAAACACAAAAGTAAGTGAAAACAAAGAGAGGAGGAAAGGTCTCTCAAGTGAAAACATGAGTATGGAAGGTCCTCCCAAGCCTTTGGAAAAGCTTTGGTCGTGCCAATATGATCTCATCTCTTCTGAAATTCCACCCCCTCTCAAGGAGAGAAGGGGAGAGTATTTATAGCCCAAGGAGTGGACTGTTTGCATTCCTAATCTGTCCCTCTACTTTCATTGCCAATTTGGCTATTCAGACAGCCGAATATCCTACTCTCTCCTTCTTCAAAGATGTAGATAATAACGTTTTCCGACTACTGTCAAAATATGGAGGCATTTTGACAATTGGATCCAAAGTTATGTCTGTTTTATTAAACAAAGGTAAACTGTCCATTTCTATCCATGCTTTTTCGATGGCCAAAATGTGAATGGATTTTGGAATAGGAAGATGCCTTCAAATCTGAATGAATTCTTCAACAAAGTCTGCAGCCTATAAGGCCTCTTTCACACTGAAAAATATCAGCTCGATTTTATGCTTACATCATGAGATATGGCATGAATAGTATACTTATTTAAATTCTCGTACAGAATGGTGGGCTGGACTTCAAAGCTTCATTTGGGCCCCTTGTACTTGGATTTGGGCCTTGAAATTCTTATCCAAGATGACATGTAGTGTCCCCAGATTTATGGTGGAGAGTTAATGTTTTTGGACTTCTGTATTGATCCCAGTAAATCAATCTTCAAGGCTGGTCCAGTTTGTTCACAGATTCTTTGGTCTTGTTTGTGAGGACTATATGACCCTTCAAATGGAAGAATTGGATCATGGTTCCTTCTAATGAAATGTTGTATATTGAAAGGAGAATCCTACAAAAAAAATAACCAAAAAATTTCGATCAGTATACTGACAGTTATTATTAAAACATTAAACTGACTCAATTGGACTACTTCTAAAAATGCTCAAATATTATACTTAATATTAAAACATTAATATTTCACACGAATTATGCACATTTCATATAAAATAAGTAAAGGGGGAATATAATAAGTCATTAAAATATTAATAACATCAACTCCCCCACACTTATATTTGAACGTGTCCTCATGTGCAATAAATATAAAAACATGACAAAATCATTTTCACTCACAAACAAATATTAAAATTTTGTTTTCTTCAATCAGGGGAGGTTTAGACTATTTCACTCATCCATATTGAATTCCATCACAAATTTGGTTCACAATAATGCATTAGAAACAATTAATTTTTTCATGTTCAAGGTTTGAATTGGAAAATGTAGGCACTCAAAACTTACTCCTCTCAAGATGATAAAAATGTATTTTAGGAGGTTCACTCATTCACCAACAAAAAGTGAAAATCAAGAGTTTGTAAGAGCTCTCAGCTTCCATTCCCAAATATAATGTGTACAAGAATCAAGAGGTCTTTTAAGGGGTTTTTCAGTGGATATGGGACGGTAGGTATATAATGTCCAAAGGAAAAGAGGGGTTAAAAACACCAACATTGAAAAATCAATGCACAATTTTTTTGAAATTTGATTTGAAAGGAAATAGAAACACATATTTACAAGGGCATGAATGTGTGATGAATGAAAAGTGAGGGAGATAGAAAATGGAATAGGGTGAGATGATGGAATATGTACAACATGGAAGACTTCCAATAATGACACAATACAAGATGATTCAAGTGTTCTTTTTTTTTCTCTTTTTGCTATTTTTTTTCTTCGAAAGTTGTGCTTGAAACAAGTCTCACAGTCATCTCCCAACCCATGTTTGATCTTCTCATGGAAATAATTTTAGTAGTTATAACATGATCAAAGTTTGATGATGAATGATTTTTGACCCACCCAAGACACAACCCATTCCTTTTTTTTTTCATTTTTTTAAATATAATTTTTTTTCATTTTTTTGAATACTTTTCAATGACTTTTGTACAAATGAAAATTACACATATACACCCCAATGCTCACAGAATTAAAACCTCTCCCCCACACTTGAATGGATGCTTTCCCTCAAGCATATGATGACACATTGGAAATCAATGAAAGTACGCCCAAAAAATGAAGTCCATTCCCCCCACACTTAAATTTCAATAAATTGTATAATGAAAATCCATGAAGATGTTGGGTGGGACAAGGTATTAGGCTTGTAATGTGGCTATCAAAAGAAAGGTTTTCATAGGCTCAAAGGGGCTTTCAAAAGTAGGATCAATATAAGGGTAACGGGAGGCTATTTGGCTATTCTGATTCTCATGTGGCTTAGAAAATGCCTCTATCATATTAATGCACAAAAAAGATGGAAATTAAGCTCAAAGATCCACAAACTCAAGACTCACAATCAGTGGTGAAGACACACAATGAAAAACATGGCCATATATGACCTTGTCATGAAGGCTAATGTTATTCCTCACGGTAGGGGAAAAGCATTTTCCAAATCAAAAATTGAGCATTCAAAATGTGTTGGTTTTGACACAAAATTATTTATCCAAAGTCATGATGAAAATAAAAAAATTTTGAGATGAAAATATGTCTGTTAACTCCCCAAAATGGTTGGAAAAAATTTCAAAACTCGATGGTGAGTTAGCAGGACTCTTTTTTTGTAATTTTTTTAATTAATTGTGTTTTTTTGGTTTTTTTTAGTGTTTAAGGTTTTTTTAAAATACACACCCACACAAGAAAGATAAAAAGAATGGGGTTGATGAATAAAGTGGTAAAAAAATGAAAGATAGAGAAGAAGAAGAAAGAGGTAGAGAGAGGAAGAGATATAGAGAGAGTTAAAGGGAAAGAGGTGCCCCCTAGTTTGGATTTGGCGGGTCGCCTTCTCCATCCAGTGGTAGGTCGGCTAGATAATTTGGGGATTCGGTGGAAGTCAAGGTTGATCCAAGATTGTGGGATGTTACCTGAAAAAGAAAAATCATTATTCATATAATGAAAAACTAAAAAGAAAATGAAATTTCACAAAAGTAAAAGAAAACATGGGTTGCCTCCCAAGTAGCGCTGCATTTATTTGTCTACAGCTGGACAATTGCAATGGACTACCCATAGTCTGACGGTGGCCATCGCATTTTCTCAACTCCAGTGTACTTCCATAAAAACTTTTTCTTTGGAAGGCCTGATGATTCATTGGATAATTTCTTCCCATCCTTGTTGGTGTGCTTGAAATTCAATGGGGTTGGAAAGATAATATTTCTATCCTCACTTTGGTCTTCATCCTGAGGAATGATGTTATCCACAAAGTGCTGGATTTCTATGCATGGAAATTCAGGAAGATGGCTCAATTCTGATGGTTCATTAATGTAAGGATTAGATAACACAGAACTACAGTATGAGATCCCAATTGTTTTTGACTCATTTATTTCATCACTTACCGATGTTGAGTAATGAGGATCAGTGGAGTCATAATACTTAATAAAATTTTCAATATCCTTTATTTCAATATTGTTCACCAAAGAATGATCAATTTCAACCTCACCAGTGATCACTTTATTAATTAGGGTACAAATATCACAAACATCACTACCATCAAGACAATATAAACACATTGGTTGAAAGTTCACTTCACATATAACAGAATTTTCAGAATCATGGATAGGAAAGGATGAATGTGGGATAATATGATCAGAATCAAAAAATGAGCATTCTAGTTCATTTTCCTCATTACCATCCATGTTGGAGCATTTGAGGTCAGAGGTGAGATGAGATTCCAAAGAGTTTTCAAGATCCTTTAGATCAATGGAGTTTGCATTTGTAATGTCAACATCAATTTCACCATTAATCACTTGGTTAATGAGGATGCAATATTCACAAACTCTTCTATTAGTAGAACAGAAAGAACATGATGGATTAGGATTCAACACACTCTCAGAGGGAGTTTTAGAAACATGGATAGAGAATACAGATTGATTCTCTAATGGGTATCACATGGATTGAAAAATATTGAACCTGACCATTTGGTCGCCAAATTCCATGGATAAGATGCCAGCGTGGACATCAATTTTGGTTCTCGCAGTCATGAGGAATTGTCTTCCGAGAATTAGGGGAGATCGAGAAGAGGTCGTATCACCTTCCATGTCAAGGACATAGAAGTCATCTGGGAAGATAAGATCATTTACCCGAACAAGGACATCCTCAATTATTCCCTCAGGACTGGCTGTGCTTCGATTGGCTAACTGAATGACAACACCCATTGGGTGCAAGGGACCTAGAACAAGGCTGGAGAATATGGATTTGGGCATGACATTAATTGAGGCTCCTAGGTCTATGAGTGCATCATCAAATTTGGAACTTCCAATTTGTCATGGGACTGTAAAGGTACCTGGATCTTTGCACTTAATGGGTATGGACTGCTGGGTAGAAACATTTTCAAAGGTCCTAAGTTTCCTCTTGTGGGTACACAATTCCTTAAGAAACTTGGCATACTTAGGAATTTTTTTTATGGCATCTAAGAGGGGAATATTGACTTCAACACGTCTAAACATGTCGAGCATTTCAGGATCAGGTTCAAAGGACTTCCTTGGTTTAGAAACGGCTTGAGGAAAAGGAATTGGATTCCTAAGAGGAATGGAAGGAGGTGAAGAAGTGGATTCAAGTTCCTTTTCCAGCTTTTTGTTCTTTTCATTTTTTAGATCAACATTGAAAGGGGAGGTAGAGCAATCAGCATGGGGAATAGCAATTTGCTTTCCCGATCTAAGTGCAATTGCACTTACATTACCCTTAGGGTTGGGTAATGGTTGAGCTGGGAGTTGGGATGAATTGGATGGTTGTTGCTGGTTAAGGTGGGATGCAAGTTGACCTATTTGAGTTTCAATGTTTTTAAGGCTAGAACGGGTGAAGGAGGCAAGATCTTCCACTGCACTTTCCAATGGTTGTTTAGAAGAAGAGGCTTGTGCCAAATTGGGTTGGCCTTGATTTTGGTTCTTGGGAAAGCAATTGTATTGGGTGGGGAATTGGGAAGGCTCATTAAGATAGTGGAATCCAGGAGGAGGATTGTTCCTTTGGGGTTGAGGAACAAAAGGATAAGGTTGATGGATGTTACCACCAATTTGACCATATTGCAACTGGTTTGGATTTTAATGAGGGAATTGAGGAGGATGAGAAATGGGATTACCATACCTCAAAGGTGGGTTAAAGGTAGAAGAGAAGGGCTCATAGTGAGGTTGGTTGATGTTTCTAACAAACTAACCTGATTGTTGAGGGTTGAAGTTTCGCTGAGCATATGCCACATTGAGCTATATTGGACTAGATGAATCAGATGGATCATCTTGAAGTTGTGGACATGTGTCAATCGGATGAGATGGAGAGTTGCAGATTCCACAATTCTTGATAGGTCCAGGGAATAGTGACTGTGGAAAAGATGAGGTTGGGGCTTTGGTAGCCACCGCTAGTTGACGCACAAGACCTGTAAGTTCACTCATCCACTCAGTCATCTTGTTGGGATCTATGGATTGATTATATTGGGCTTGTTTGACTTGTGCATTTGCTCGAGTATGGAATTGCTGCGTGTTTGCAGCCATGTTGCTTATGAGTCCTCGTGCAGCTGCAGGAGTTTTGTCAACAAGAGCACCGCCACTTGCGGCATCAATGAGAGTTATCTCCATAACCAATAACCCCTCATAGAAGTATTGGATCAAGAGTTGGTCAGGGATTTGATGATGTGGGCAGGTTGCAACAAGCTTTTTGAACTTCTCCCAGTACTCATGGAGTGATTCACTTGGGAATTGACGGATACCACTTATTTCCTTTCGGATGGAAGCGGTACGAGAAGCAGGAAAGAATTTTTCTAGAAAGAGACGCTTCATGTCATTCCATGTAGTTATGGAACCAGGAGGGAGGAAGTAGAGCCATGACTTGGCAGAGTCAGCTAGGGAGAAAGGGAATGCTCGTAGTTTGATTTGTTCTTCAGAAACACCTTGAGGCTTCATGGTAGAGCACACTACTTGGAACTCTTTAAGGTGAAGATGTGGATCCTCACTGGCTACCCCGTGAAAATGAGGGAGAAGATGAATCAAACCCGATTTGAGTTTGAAGTCAGCTTCAATGTTTGGATATTGAATACCAAGAGGTTGGTAATTCATATCAGGGGCAGCAAGTTCTTTCAATGTTTGTTCCCTAGGATTGGCCATATCTAATTCAATTGGTAGGGCAATGATTGGTTCTTGGGTGATTTGTTTATCCCTAATGGTCCTCCTAATTCGACGAAGAGTTCTATCAATTTCAGGGTCAAACAAATCTGAGGGATTGTTTGGGAGGCTGCGGGGCATTCAGAGAGATTTATAAAGGATGAGGAAGATGAGTTTTCCTTTGTATTTTTTCAGTTTATGATTTTTAAGAGGAAGACATGTTTTTCTTTGTGTTTTTTTTTCAATTTTTTTCAAAATTTTTGATTTTTTTGGTTTTTTTTAAAATAACCAGAAACTAATGACTACTTAAAGCACCATACCCAGCAACATCGACATTTGAAATGCACGGCTGATTGTCACCTATCGACCGGTCAAAGTTCTGGTGCTCTGCTAATGTGTATAGCAGCACTCGGGTCGAATCCTCGGCGATGATACTTTGTAGTAGTTGTTTGTTTTTAGTTGATTGTATTTTGATTAGGGGGGTTTGTTGCAGAGCTTAATTGAAATGATTTATTGACTATAATTGATTTAACAAATTAATAAATATTGGGGTGAGTTCATTATTAGGGAGTTAAGCTTGTGTTATCCTTGAGCTTTGCTTTATATTGCATTTAAATTAACACCCACTTCACAAGTTGACGTCGATTAGAATTCCTAAGTGTTAAAGCTTTAATCCAAGCCTTAACTTAACTAGGATTATAAAATCAATCAGTACTTGTTTATGGTAGTGTATTTATGGTTCCAATAATCTATGGAAACCACATTCTAAACAAAATATGTCATTAATCCATGACATGTTAAGTCCAACATACACAATGTTAAATTAACGAATACTCATCGAGCAAATACTCTCAATCACTTAACATCCCTAAATTTTGACTCACCCCAATGAGATATTTACTCATACATTTGGGTGTTTAATACTCTGGTTATAATACTTATGATGATAAATTAATAATAGATGAAAAAAGAAAGGGATTAGAAAAGAGTGGTACGTTGAACACACACACACGAACAATGATGATAATTAAAAACAGATTTTCGATTGAATGAGGAAGAAAAACAAGGGAAGGGGATTCAACTGAATTTAAATTATTTTAATAACATTAATATTAAAATACAGAAGATGGAGGATAATAAGAGATATTGAAGAAGAAACTTTCATTAAAACAGAATTACAAAAGAAAGGACTTACAAAATTACAAAAATGAAAAACACAAAAGTAAGTGAAAACAAAGAGAGGAGAAAAGGTCTCTCAAGTGAAAACTTGAGTATGGAAGGTCCTCCCAAGCCTTTGGAAAATCTTTTTTCGTGCCAATATGATCTCCTCTCTTCTGAAATGCCAACCCCTCTCAAGGAGAGAAGGGGAGAGTATTTATAGCCCAAGGAGTGGACTGTTTGCATTCCTAATCTGTCCCTCCACTTGCATCGCCTATTTGGCTATTCCGACAGCCGACTCTCCAAATATCTCCTTCTTCAAAGTTGTAGATAATAAATTTGTACGACTACTGTAAACATATGGAGGAATTTGGACATTTGGATCCAACGTTATGGCGGTTTTATTAAACAAAGGTAAACTGTCCATTTCTATCCATGCTTTTTTGATGGACAAAATGTGAATGGATTTTGGAACAGGAAGATGCCTTCCAATCCGAATGACTTCTTCAACAGAGTCGGCATTATATATCTCCTCTTTCGCACTGAAAAATCGCAGCTCGATTTGATTCTTACATCATGAGATATGGAATGAAACGTATACTGATTTTAATTCTCGGACAGAATGGTGGGATGGTCTTAAAAGCTTCATTTGGGCCCCTTGTACTTGTATTTGGGCCTTGAAATTTTTATACAAGATGACATGTAGTTTCCCCCGATTTATGGTGGAGTGTTAAGGTTTTTGTACTTCTGTATTGAGCCCAGTAAATCAATCTTCAAGGCTGGTGTAGTTTGTTCACAGATTCTTTGGTCTTGTTTGTGAGGACCATATGACCCTTCAAATGGAAGAATTGGATCATGGTTCCTTCTAATGAAATGTTGTATATTGAAAGGAGAATCCTAAAAAACAAGAACCACACAGTTTGGATCAGTATAGTGACAGTTATTATTATAACATTAGACTGACTCAATTGGACTACTTCTAAAAATGATCAAATATTATACTTAATATTAAAACATTAATATTTCACACAAATTATGCACATTTCATATAAAATAAGTAAAGAGGGAATATAATAAGTCATGAAAATATTAATAACATCATATCCTTACTGATCATCTAAGCTCACCCCTTTCAATGTTATATTTTTCCCAGGATGTGAATAAGTATTTTATGAATGACCTGCAAGGACAGTATGAGGGGATATGAAGACAATATGTTGTTGTAGTTTTTCACTTATTGATGTAATGTAAACTTTATGAATATATCTAGTGTTTCCAAGGCTACTAAACTAATCGGTCTTTCAAGACTTGATCTTTTGTGATCATGCCAATGTTATGTAATAATGCACCGACTCTGGGTAATTAGGGTCGGGGCGTTATAGTTGGTATCAGAGGAAGTTTAGTACAAACCATGGGAGATAGATTTAGATATAATATGATTAGAGAACATAGCCCTAAGATAGAATTTGAGTATTAGTATAGATAAACTTCCTAGAATTTTGGTATTGTAGAGACTTTGTGAGTTTTCCAAGAAATACATCCCTGTCTGGATACAAGTTGGTAGAGGTGGCTCTGGCACAGGTGTACATAGGGGTAAAACCTGAAAAAAACCGCTTTGAGCTAGACTCGAACGGGAACTGGTGCACGGCAACAAGACTTACTGCACTCTTGGTTACAACACTCCTGGGGGATGTGCTTAGGATAATTTACATTTTCTTTACAAACCGATTTGAAGTATTATATATAAGATGAGAGTAAATGACCTTGGTTAATCCAAATGTGTTTCAAATTGAGAATATGGTGACATGTTAATCTATAAATTATTTTATGACTACTACTACTCACACAATGATTTCTGGTTTTAGTCAATGGCTGGATTCCAAGGAAGTCATAGTGACTTTGAGAATGATGTACAAGGTGGGAACAGTGGTGGCAATGAGCAACAAATTGGAATGTTGATAGGTGTAAAATATATCGTCTTCATGCTAAATCAATTTTCAAAAAATATGATCAATAATATATATATTAACTATTTCCCAGACTCAACAATGAAGATAAAGGTAATGAATGATAAGAGCTCCAGCAGTGGAGACCATGGAGAAAGGAATCCTCAATTTCCATCATGTAGGAAATGTGGAAGGAGACACCCAGGAAAGTGTCTCAATGGGACAAATAAATGATTTACGTGTGGGAAGGAAAGACATAAAGTGAAGATTTGCTGAAGAAAAATGAAGAGTACTATGGAGGAAGATAAAAATGGTCCCAAGAATCCATTTACAATCATTTGCGGTAAATGTAGGGGACCTGGCCATTACCCAATTGAATGCCCTATTCTATATGATATTTTCTTGGTCAAAGAAAAAGCTATGTAGAAATAAATGGTTGGAGAAATGTTCAAAAATATTAATGCTCCTTGTTGATGGGATTACTTTGGAATAATTTTCTCTTGTATTTGTAACCCCATATTTTTCCATGTAAGAATGATATTTGAGGAAGTATTATCTTTTCCCTTGTGGATATAGTTATAAATAACCATTTGGTTTTATATGATCATTGGGTTTGAGGCAATTAAAAGTTACAATATTTTGGGATAGAAATGAAATGTATGAGATAACATTTCTGGTTAAAATTATGTTATGGTTATTTTGAGGAACATATATCATTTTGGTAATGTTATAAAATATAGTTTTTGAAAAAGGACAACATGCAGACCGTGTGACAACCCATCGCTTCGGACAAAGCTGTGGGAATCGAACCCACAACCAAAGTGCGATTGGGATTTATCTCCTACCACTGGAATACGTGATGTCCCTGGTTAGTGTGACTAATTATTTTTATTTAAATGATTTTATTTATCAATAATAAGTTGATTTGGGATCTTATGTCTTATCAAGTGAATAACCTTAGCATAGGAAAATGATTTGGTGATTAGGTGATAAATGTTATTTTGGAAGATATTCGCCTTGTTGGGAACACTATATACCCAAGGAAAATAGAATACTATGGGATTTTATTTTAGGAGTAATGGTGTATTTTTATCTATGTTTTTATTGTGGATTTATAGTGATTTGGGTTATTTATGGAAATTATTATCCTATAATAGAGAATATGTGATTAGGTTAATTAATTTTAAGTATGTGACTCTAAGAGTAGTTGATGTAATTAGGATATACAATTTAACGTAGAAGACTACATAACCAAATTCTTCTAAGTTTTGGGTTTCAATATTAGTTTGGATTATATTGAAGGATTTTAAGGACAATTGTTTATTGAAAAGTATTTATTTATCTTTGGGGTATTGTTGGATTAATTTTAAAAATTAAGATTAGTGTTTCTTTCTCTAATGGAATATCCTTTTGGGGGATCATCAGATCTTATACTAACGATTTTGGTTTTGATTAATCTCTAAAGACAAGGTAAATATATAGTTTATCCTTCATGGATCATGTGATTCTATAAGATGTTTATTCTATCTCTTCCAATGTGACCAAGTCTTTTGGAATACTCATCGTTTAAAAAAGAGTTAGTAGTAGGAATTTATTAATTAATTAAAATTTACTCAAAAAGTATGTATAAATCTTTATGGTCTTATTCAATATCAGAAATGAATTCCTCATCTTTATGTAATGTAACTTAAAACAAAAAAAATGTTGTCCGTTTAATTTTCCTACAGGGAAACTAATGACCATTTTTCCCATCCCAAGTTTGTGGTTTTATTATTGTTACCTTTCTCCTGATCATGTTTTCTATCCCTCTCTATCAGAGATTGACACTTATTTTATCATCCATATCCATGTTTTTCTACATAGAATCCTAGTATAGGTTATCTTGGGAGACCTTTTTACTTATCTTTCTTTCTTTTAAAGTGATAGTTTTATTGGTTCCTTTTCCGATGTGGGACTTTAAATTATATTCCCAATCCAAATTTTAAAAATTGCGAGGACGCAATTTATTTGAAGGAGGGGAGAATTTAACACCCCAAGATTCTATGGTACGATTTTCTTTGAATAATACTGTAGCGTGTGTTGTAAGCAACTTCGAGATCTAACACACACCACAACCAATCAAACTAGCCGCTATGAATGGTAATACCCACTTTTTGAAAAATTATAAATTTCATCTTTCAAAATGGACTTAATTGTTGGATTCAGAATATCAAAATTATCCTAGGGTGAAATTTTGGTATTTTTCTAAAAACGTTCAATTTTTGATGAATACTGAAAAACAATGAGTTATAGTTTAAAACCGAATTTTTAGGTAAATAATTATTTATTTTATTTAAATTTAATTAAGGTAAAAATATATACATAATACCATTATAATTTCAATGTAATTCATTGGAGTTTTTTAGAATAATTTTAGATATATAAAAATTTTATTGAACTTTTCACCATCATTTACCCACCTCCTAGGAGAATTTGGAAATTAACGTAAAACATAATTTTACCGCTTCTGTGAGTGGAGTTTATAAAATCCTAGACACACGGTTAATATAAAGGAGTAAAATATGGTTCAATAAGATTAAAATAATTTTTGGTGAATAGTAATTTTTTACTTTTATTTACCACGGTTAAAAGTAAATTGTGTAATTTAGGGTAAAAATGATATTAATATTACCCTAACACATATCCTAATTCTATTGGACAAGTTTATCTCGATAAAAAACAACCTTAGTAATAAAATATTATCATTTAGGTCCACTTGGATTAGATTAGGACATTTATTATTATTTAATTCAAAGAAGAGTTAAAAGAGTCAAAATCAACGTTTATTTACTAAAACATTTTTAATATAGCATTATACATAAGATAAATTAGATTGTAAATATTAATTAGAAATCTAAAAATATTTCCTACATAATGGTATTTTATTTATAATTTTTAGACATTATATAATTTTATTTATTTATGACACAATGGTGATGCAGTAATTACCGAATTAATGAAATATTGAAATAATTGATCTTATAAATATAAAAATAAATGTAATTTGAGACTTTTTATGAATTACACTAATTTTCTTGGTTAATATGACATATTAGGATTGGTTATATAAATTTTTTTCAAAGTAATAATGCTGTTATGAAATTATCAAAAACAAAATACCCAATAGTGTCAAAATTGACATAGAAGAGTTTTTAAAACAAATATTATATTATTGATTTATATTCTATTCTTAAAAATCTAAGGTTCGGCCAAAATACTTTTATCATGATAGTTTTATCATTAGTGGACCACTTGGGGGTCGATTGGATGTATATAGTATGTTTATTAACTATATAATATAAAAATACAAAGTGACATGGTAAATGTCAAACTAATTAACTAAGAGTTAAAAACTAAAAGATAAGGTTAATATAGTGACCCAAACCTTTCTAAAACATATTGGTTGAGTTGTTTTTGACCCATCCCCACCTTAACCTTTAAATAATACACTTTTGAGCCATTATAAACCGAATATGAATTTATTATAAAATAATATTTCTAGCTTTTCCAAAGGTGCCCCTCACCCCTCTTATAATAGGGCACTCCCCCTTCTCACTAATTCACACATTCAAAGCCTTTTGGATCGGCCAAACCATGAACAAATACTCTCTAAACTTCCCTAAATTCATCCTAAAGGCCTTAGTTTTATCGTAAAGCCAACCTAAGGATCCCTTTTGATCAAATCAAAAGGAAAACCCGAAGAAGTGGTAATGTTTTCACCACCCTCTTTCAAGTTCCTTTCTTTTTCAACTTCTTGTTTCTTTGTTATTTCTATTCTAAAATAATAACTCCAGTATCCTATATATACTATGATGTAATTATAAATATTGAACAAACAAATTCATTATTCTATCCATCCCTTGAATGACATGTCACCATACGTGTGTACGTACAACCTACTGTCTCCACGTTGTGGTGTAATTGTTATCCAATATATTATTATTTAGATGGGTATAATAATGATGTATAATTCATGTAAATAATAAATATAAAATGATAATTATTCTGTCTATATGATATACCATCCAATTATATATTATTTTAATATCAAAAGAATGATATTGTCGCTCGTGCATACGTACGGACTACCGTCTCCACGAACGCGATGAGATTCATTCCCCATCATATCCATTTGAGTCTAATTCTCATTTAATGATTAATAATAATGTTTAAGGAATTTATATCATTCTATATATGAATAATATACAACCTATTCATAACAAACACGACTAACATAACAAAGAATATAAAGGAAAACGAGTAAGTTAACACCCAAAATGACGATAATACTAAGATATTATTAACAAATCAATGTTAGAAGATAATATATGATATCATATTAATGTAAATGATTCTTATATAATTCAATAAAAAATATTTCACCATTATACAGGAGGTCAACCTACCATCGACCAAGAAAAAGTACAAAGTAAGGGGTTTCTTATCTCACTTTTAATTCCGTGAGATTTCCATTGTTCCCCACTTATTTATTGCATGTGGTGTGTGTACTTCCCATGATTGTATTCATTGTGTAATATACCATAATTTATGTATATTTACATCATCATTGTATGATCATTCTTTCATGGGTGTATGTTTCGTAAGTTACCAAATCAATAATGGAATTTGAAATTTTAATTTCCACTCATTCGGCTTTACGCATTCTTCATTGATTATTTTACACCAAGATTACATGTGGAATATCTATTCATTTGATTATGTCAAAATTTCCACTCCACTTTCTGTGTATATACTTTTGATACCCATAATCACTCCATTGATAAATCCTCAAGTCATCGGTATGAACTTGATAAGAGTAATTTTTACTCAATCTTGATTTGTTGAGTTAAACATCCAATCGATTGGTGTTGTTTTTACAAGAATATTTGTGAATGACCTTTGATTGTTTTACACTAAATGTCAAATAATATTGAGTGTATTTATATTTGTCACAGATAATTATGAAATTGATTTATCCTTAACCTAAGGATACGAACTTTATGAGAGATTTCATCTCAATTTACATTCCATTGAGACTTCTTTGTTGTTATACACCAAATCTATTTTATATGGTGTATATAATGTACTTTGACATAGTATATCATTAATCCTTTTATTATCATGATATTACAAGGTTTTTATTTTCTCAATTATTTGTATTCAAGTGTCTCTCTTTTGGTTAGGAACTCTAACTAAAATAACATTTAAAATGTTTTAAAGATTTATTATTCTAAATCTTTCTCATTAATGTCCATGTTTTAAATTTTTTTTTAAGGATTTATATATATGGACATTAATGTTTTAAAATTAAAATTCCTTTTAAAATTTTCAAAGTGGTATGGGACACTTTTATTCAAAAAAATCTATTTTAAATGGCTTATTGACAAATAGTGTGAATTTTAAATGTTTTCAAGAAAAATGGGGATATTTCTCTCAATAGTTGATGATTATTTTAATCTATGTCAATATCCTTCATTATTCTTAGTTGAGGTTAATCTGGTACAATACAATCTTCCATATTGTATTGAATGAGTTATGTTTGACTGTGGATGTGCTATTTTTATACCATTCATGGTTTGTGGTTAAAATTATTGAGATTCTATATGATAGTTTTAATACGAATATTTATGTTATGTTTCAAACTTTTCATATGAGGAATGCATTGGACTTAGTAAGTGACGGGTGGAGACCGCTATAGCTCCGTGATGCATCAGTAGGTCTCATGATACAAACTAGTGTCTTGGCATGAGGCCTTGACAAAATCTTATTTTTATTATTGGCACTAGGCCTTGGCTACGTGGTTATGATAGTCTGACATTATGCATTCCGTCATTATGAAAGTGGTTATTAATATTTTCAGGTGATTATTAGACTAGTAGAATATCCATGTGAATAAGTAAATGGAATTATTTCATTTTATCCTTTCCATATTATGATGAAGTTCAAGTTTAAAAGGATTTTCTTTTAGTTATACATTGCCTTAAATTTTTATCTTTAGTTATGAAAGTTTCTGCTATATTGTTATCCTTGATGAGCATCTGAGCTCACCCCTTTCAATGTTTTATTTCTCCCAGGATGTGAAGAAGTATTTTATGAATGACCTGCATGGATAGTATGAGGGGATATGAAGACAATATGTTGTTGTAGATTTTCAATTATTGATTTAATCTAAAAGTTTTGAATATATCTAGTGTTTCCAAGGATACTAAACTAACCCGTCTTTCAAGACTTGATAATTTTTTATCATTCCAATGTTATGTAATAATGCACTGACTCTAGGTAACTGGGGTTGGGGTGTTATAATGTTAATAGAACCAAAAATAAATTCTTCATCTGATAAATATTTCGCCATATTAACCAGTTCAGGCTGTGCAGTTTGGTGGGGCGGTGCCCATGATTTTAAAGTAGATGGCATAAAATCTTCTAGAGTCAAAGACAACTAAGGCTTTTCCGTGAGCTCACCTTCTTATAACTACTCTTCTTTCTTCAAATTACACCGCTTCTTTGAGGATTTCCCTTCTGATGAAGGGGGTTTTGCTATGGAATTAGTAGAAGAAGACACAATTGGTTGATTCAATTGTGTTTGTAAAATGGCATGAGTTCAGTTGATCATTTTCCTGACTATCCAATTATCATACTTCTGCACATTTTAACTTTTGACTTCATGCCATTCGTCTTCTTCCTCTAGATCAATAGCAGTAACACATGCTACCTGGGCTGAAGAGCCTTTCAATTTTACTTTTCCAGAGTCCACCATCTTTTGTAGGAGGTCTTTGAATACAAAAAACTCTTGAATGGGATTCCCCAACATCTGATGAAATGGGAAATAGTTGGGGAGGTCTTCATCTCCTTCCTTTTTTTGGCCTTTTGGGCCTTGGAAACTGAACGAGATTGTTTTCCAAAGACGAGATGAAGTATCTAGGAACTTGTTAATTCCGGAAAGAGTAAACATTGTTATTCAAATATTCAAACTATTTCTACCTTTGATCTCTTTGATCATCTTGACGAGGTGGTCGTTGCTGTTGATTCTTACGAGGAAGAGCCCTTCAACAAGATGAAGGTTTTGAAGTGGAAGCAGGTACAAATGCTTGTTTAAGTGTAACTGTAGAAGTCTCTGATTTTTCTATTCTCCTTCCTGGAACTAATGGAATTACATGCATTTTATCCTTAGTCTTTGTAAGAGAATCTTCTATCTGATGAGCGATTGAAGTAAGGTCTCGAAAGCCACCTGTGTATTTCACAAAGATCAACGGTGTACGTAATTCATCACGCAGATTTGCCACATAAATTGGAAACAACTCTTCTTGAGGGAGTGATAAACTTTAGGAATATGTTAATCCCTTCCAATGAGCAATGAAATCTGAAACTCTTTAATTTTCCCTTTTCTTACAATTGGTAAGATCAAAAACTGCCGTCTTTGGAAATGTTGAGCTGAATTGAAGAAGAAATTTTTGATGGAGATATTCCCACCCAGTAATTGATCGAGATTGCAGACATGTGTACCAGAAAAAAGTAGGTCCTTATAATGACTGTAACAAACACCTGAGCTTAACTGCTTCTTTTTGTTGAGGAGTTCCCATCATAGGATCACAATAAGAAACAAAATGTGTTAAGTGTTGTTTTGGATCTCCCGAATCATAAAAAATTGGGAATATGGTACTCAAAAAATTTGATAGTGGAGGAATTGCATCCACTGATTCATGGTAATATCTCTTCTCCAGTTGAACTGGTGCACACTTTCCTTCCATAGCTTCCAACTGAGATGTTAATGACTCAATGTTATTCATTAATGTTTGAGAAACATCTGGTTGAGCTTGGACCTGTGCAGGTGCAAGAACTGGAGTTTGGACAGGTGTGGCGACCAGTACTGTCAATGATGGCAGTGTTGCCGGTTGTTGTCGTATATGAACCATATGATTAGACCTGTGAGGGTGTACTTGTAAAGGGGGATATTCTTGATCCATCCCAGTAGCTGCAACAAATTCCCTTGATTGGTTAACTCTAGAATGCTTAGGAGGAAGACTACCTTGAAGTAGTTCTACATTTATCCTTCTTAACTCCTTCATTTCTTCCTCTTGTTGTGCAAACCTTTCCTCTAATGAGAGTGATTGGCCTTCTTTAGAGGTAGGGTGGAATGTAACTGGACTTTTTCCTTTACCCTTGTTGGATGCCTTTCGGAGAGGGGGGAGTTGGCTATTTGAAGGAATACCCAGATTTTTGGTAAGCCTTTGATTTTGGGTACACACACCTTCTTCATTTGTTTCGGTACGTATAGCCTCTTGAACATGAACTTCTTCATCCGATTCCTCTGAGTGAGCCACATATTCTGGGGGATCAGTGAAAAATCATTGATGACATTTATTGACTCATAATGCATTACTGCCCTTCTATCAGTGTTTCTACGATATTGTCTTCTTCCATGCCCTTTTTGAGAAATTGACTTTTGTTTGGTCGATCCCTCAGGAACTTCTTGATGAATCGTAATTTGAAGGGAATTTCTTTATAATTTGGCTCTGCGTTCCTCATGTGCATTCTTCCCTAATCGAGAGAATAATGAATTTCGCTGAGGAAGAGATTGAGAATTTGAAAAAGTCCCCAGTCTGGTGGACTGGAGCTGTTCCAGTTTTTCCTGCTCAACTCCTCGAATCATGTATGTTGATCCTGAGGGTTGGATTTTGAGCTGCTACATCTGAAAATTTCTTAAAATCCCTCCTAATGTTGTGGATTTTAGTCCGAAAATTGGCTGTATGCATCATCCTACATCCACTCAAATCACCTGGATCAGATGATCATTGGATCATTTCTAACACCTCTATCACTTGATGATGTGCATGCTTCAAACAAGAATTCTGTTCGATATTCTCATTTGCTTGATTCGAGAGTAAATCGACAAATTGTTCTTTATATTCCTAAATTTGGGAAGAACTATTTGAGGCATGTTATTGAGAAAGACTTTGATTAAACACAAAACCATTTAGATGTGGCCATCCATGGGAAATAACTTTGCATGATACCACTTTTGGCGGGCTTTGTTGACTGGAGAGCATAGTAAAATACAATGCTCCATGAACACCCCATCCCCTGATATGAATACTAGATGGGGAATTGGTAATTAACTGGCGCAACCTTTTTAATGCACCAAGGCATGCATGCTGAAGGGTTCTCTGCTGCTTTTCAACCTTTGGATGTCGGGAAACTGAGAGAGATGCCATGTAAATTTGGCGTTGAAACCCTTATATTATATTAACAAGATTTTGATATACATCATAGGATACTATTTTCTCTTTTAAGGGACAAATAGTTTTCCATATGTTGAGACGAATATCGTGAATACAATATTCTGTCAAGGTTTCTGGAATATCATACTGAGAGTCAGCAAAAGGCCGAAACATAACTGGTATTTCACCATTCACCAGTTGTTTTCTCATATTCCGCACTTCCACTTTTTCATTTGATGAAGATTATTATAACTGATTGAACCAAAGCTAGTGCTTCTTTGTTGCTTTAGTAGATTCAACAAGATTGGTAGAGAATTCATTGGTCAAATTAGAATATGAATGACCCTGGGGTGGTTCGGAGAATGACCTACACCCCGAGCTATCTTCTGATTGAGAAATTGTTTCACCTGCTAGCGATAGGGCATCAGACATGACTAGCTTCACATTTACAAGTTCCTCAAGATAAGAGGGATTTCTCATTACTTCATTTTCCATTGAAGAATTTTCTAGGAAATGAGAATCACTACTGCAGAGAGGAATTTCGCAGCGAAATTTATCATCATGGGGATGACCATCATGGTGGGTTACAGCAAAAGATGAAACCTTTTTCTCCTTGTTCTTCTGACCACATAGAGGGTTATCGTGTCTCTCATCTGAAGATGATACTTCAATATTGACCTAATTGTCATGAAACAAGCCTTTGTGAGAAAGTGTCTGATGATGACCTTCAGAATTATTGTTGTTACTTCTAGAATTTTTAAATGAGAGAGTAGAATCTTGAGCTGTAACAGATAATTGTCTGAGTGCTTTGAGAACTCCAGCATTGGGAAAGGCCTTATTGCAGATTGGATCTTGATTTTTCAATTGTGCTTGATGGGTCTTTTTCTTGGACTCCTTCGTACTCACCTTGAAAACCACTTGTTGACGAAAGATGTTATTATGGGCTGGTGTATGTGCCTTCTCATGATAAATGGTCAGGTTAGGCTGATTATCTCCATTTAAATCGGGTGTATGTGCCTAACATGATTGTTCGTATGACATAGGGGAGTATGCCCCACGACCCTCCTGGACTAGAACAGAGGTGTGTAACTACTCTGGGGTGACATGTTTATGAGTCACTCCACTGATAGGGATAGATTTTTGTTTCTTTCCATGTGATGTCGCTGAAGTTGTTATAATATTCTGACAGGTATCCAGAATAATGGAAGGGATGTGCTTCTGCTCTTTCACTATTTTCAGAATGTTCTTGGTGACTTCAGCTACTAGAATGAGAATATACGTCCATTCTGTGTCTGGAGTATGTGTATGTACCTGATCCTATCCTCCTTTTCATGTCAACGGATATTGACAGTACTTATGTATAGGGACAGAGAGTTGAGTCTGCTCCAAAATTTGTCGTCAGAGCTTTCCAACTGACTTCTTTGTGTGCTCCCGAATGAGACTGTTGGAAGACTTGATGAACTTTGGAAGGTGTATGTTCCTACTAGATATTCCCTATCAGGTATGGTTGATGGATTTCCTTCAATACTGGCAGACGAGACTGCTGACAGAATTGGTGATTGTAAACATGTGTATGTTCCTGCTTACAATAGGTCACCACATTTGGTTAGCGAACTTCTTTGGATGCAGTTAGACGAGCCTACTGACTGGATGATAAATTATAAACAGGTGTATGTTCTTGCCTATAGTACTCAATTGGAATTGCCTGACGGGATTGGCGGGTTTCTTCCAGACGAGTCAGCTGGATAGCGGGATTAGAACGGACGAGTTTGTGTGCCCGCTCGTTGCTTGCTATCAAGTTAGGTTGATGGACTTATTCAGAGGGGGAAGAGGTAAGAACCTGCTCTATGTTGGCCGAATATCACCTCTAACGTTTCTTCTTACATGCTCGGGTCTAAGGAACCTTAGCCGAATGCCTAGAGGTGATACCCTCATCATGTCAAGGGTGAAATACCACACGAGTCTGGAGACGATTGTTTGTGGGAGTCCTCAGGAAGGACTAATGTATTCTTGAATTGAGGACTTGAGTGGCCTCTTCATTCACCTTCCTATAATATGGGAGGGACTGGTTGTTGCGTTACCGGGATAACAACCTAAAACGGTTGGATACGGTGGTTAGCACTGCCTGCTTCTTAACCACTGGTCGTAGCTGTCTGGACAACCATGGTGAGTTGTTACCTTTGATGGATTGTCGAGCAGCCTCCAGTGTTGGGATGGTACCATGCTGACTATATTACCTTACAAATGCATTCGAGACCTATAATTGAAGACGCTAAGTAGGTGATGTCGTTCTTAGAGCAGAAAAGGATCCAACAGGAGTAGCGGTGGAGGCATTCACATGTGTGAACTTTAAAGAAGCCATTTTGTGTTGCAGAAATATCTTGGAAAAGAGTGCATGTTTGATATAGCAGACATAATCAAGATAAGTCTGGCCAGACTACATCTTTTGGATGAGCACACATGTTATTGATTGCTTTGTTGGCCCTCATATTGATTTTAATAGGGTCCTAACAAATAAGTAAAACATCATTTCAACTTGGTTATGGATTCACATTGGGTTCACCATTTTTTGTTCCTTCTTGAATTGGGGATGAACATTTTTTAAGGTTAAAACTTTCCAATCAGTTTCTAATAGGTTTATTCGTAGAACCAGAAACATCCAATAATTCTATATCCATTTGGACCTACCTTCCAAATTTAGGTGCTCATTAGTTGTGGACTGATGAGGCTTAAGATTTTTCATTGGTCGAGATGATGGGAGGTTAGGCTCATCACACCCATTTTGGGGGAATTATTACCTACTTCGGGACTGAATTATAGATTTAAGTTATGTTCCTGAATCCTTATTAATTCACCAAGTATAAAAATGAGTTTTCTTTTATATTTAGAAATCAATGATTGATATGTATGGAATTTAGAGAATATTTTATATGTATTTGAGGTTTTTCATCGATAGAGAATCATCCATGTGTATTAGAGATTCTTAGTCAATGGTATACTTCAATACATTATATAGAAATCTCTTGGTCATTTTGATGCCCATACTAGTTTTAAAGCCACTCAGTGGGGAAATTGAAGTTTATTGTCCTTCAGAAAGATACGGATTATTTCATAGTTGGGAATGTACGCACAGATGGGATACCTACGTATACTTGTTTAAAAAAATCAATCATAACCCATGTAATTCGATAAGAAAGATATAGTGTAACGTCATATAGGGCAAAAAAGAATTAATGAATGATGGGATTGAACCTTAGAAATGATTCCTGCGTACTCTACTTTTAAGGCAGAGATCAAAGTCCACGTAGTTCGGATAAGGAAATATGGGGTTTACACATGGTTAATGGTCCAAAAATATAATTTGTGATTAATTTCACACTCTAAGCTCATGTGAGTCATGCTCGGTGTGAGAAACAAGAGGTATCCGTAAACTTGACAATGATTCCATGAAAGATGCATTAATGAGAAATGATTTGGGGCTTATGTATGTATGAGTGCCCAAGTATATGAAGACCATGACTTAGGAATGAAGCCCAGGAGAAAGGTCTATAAAGGTATTTATACTTTATGATGATTTGGAGTTTTAACCCGAGACTTACTCTTGAAAAGGAAACCCAAATTAAGAGGTACTTATGATTGGGTTTTATTCCTGAGAAGGAATCCCAAATCAAAAGCAATTAAGACTCGGGATTACTCCTGAGAAGGAGTCACAGATTAAGAAAACTTCTGAATGGGGCTTACTCTTGAGAAGGAGGCACAGGTTAAAAGATCTTGTCATCTCAAAGGATTTATATAAGAAACTCGTAACCATGGTGACATAAAGCATGTGAGTCATGAAGTTTTGGGAGAGGTTCTCATAGAATTCCTTTCATATAAGGAATCCAACAAGGGAACCATGCCATAAATGGCTTTGTAGAGGGTTTTGAAGGCTACATCATGAAGAGGATAGGTGGATTTGAGAAAAGGGGGTGACTAGGAAGGAGGCACGCAAGTACTGTTCTGGCACGCAGGTCCTGGTCGCGCAAGTAGACTTGCACGAATTGAGTCATCTTGAGAGATGAATAACCTATAGGGTAATACATGGGTGAATTTTAACTCATTCCCTTAGTATCATCCCTAGAAGCCTGTAGAAGGATGGCATGCAAGTTCCATTGAGAAGGCAAGGCAGTGCACAAGTGTCTTCATTTCCCTAAAGGGATGTACACTTAGGCACGCAAGTGTTGATGATTTCTAGCACATTAGCCTTATTATTACTTTTTAGATCTTCCATTCTAGGTAAAGAATTACCTTATAAGTGTTTGGAAGACGTCAAACAAAGACTTCAGCGACCAGATCTTGAATATGAGTTTTAGAAAATTCGTCCTCAAAATGGGGGGCCCACATGGGGTATTTATAGGCCACCGGGCACCTTGGGTGAAAATAGAATAGGGCGCAAAAGTGACTTGCGCGACCCATTGGTGGCACGCAAGTGACTTGCGCGGCTTGAAGGAAACTTGTGTGACTCCCTCAAAGTAGGTTCCTGGTCCATGCCTTTGTCTATTTTTGATGTTCTTCAAAGGGTGACCCTCATTGTGCTTAAGGTATTCCAATTTTCCATTCATTGGACTCTGTGATAGAAAGGAGAGTCAACACATAATCATTTGGGTAGATTAGTCGAGGAGGGGATGAGAAATGAAAAATGAAAGTGAAAGGAAATCAAATGAAAAGGAAGGGGATTTACCCCTTGAATTCCCCTATTTGAGTACCTCTTTAAGAGACCTTGGTTTGGTATTTGTTTTGAGAAAAATAGCTCATAGAAGTGGGGGAGGGACTATGTAAAAGGATTTGGGAATAATTTTTACAAGATTAAATCTTTATACGTGTAAGGAGAAGTGGTAGTGAGGGGTGATATTTATAGTGGAAGAGGAGGGTATTTTTTTAATATTTTATCTATTTGTTTATTATTTTGGATTAATAATATTAATAGATTGATAATCTTCACAAAATATATGAAAATAATTAGGGAGAGTTATATATTATGGGCTTTAGTCAGCCATACTTCACCTATGACTCAATAATTCAAATATTTAACATTTATCGTAAATTATCGAATTTTGCTATTCACCAAAAAATTCAAATATTTTAGAAAAATCCCAAAAATTAACCCTAAATATTTCATGACATGTAGAATCCAAAAAATTAAATCAATTTTATGAAAATAATTTTCTAAATATGAGAAATTTAAATTTTTATTGAAATCACCATTTACTCAAAAAATACAGATTTTAAAATTATAACTCATTTTATAACACTCTGAAAAATTATGTGAGGTATCATAAAATTATCATATAATCATAAGACAACAAAATTGTAATTTATGAATACATTTTATGAATATAAATTTATTTTTAAATAAATACATTAATTATTAAATTTTAATTAAATATTTATGACTTATGGAAATACCAACACTTAAACAATAATTTTAAAAATATTTATTTACTTATACTATGATATTATTATATCATACTTTTATTTATAAGATTCATAAATTTTATTTATACACTAATGGGTGTGGTTACTATTCTTTTGGCCGGTTCACTATTCATTAGTGTCATATTAGTATTCCTAAGTTCAATTCACTATTTAATTGGTATGGGTTCCTTAACTTCTTGAAATACCTCAAACATCATTCATTATTCATATATAAGGTTTTTGTGTGTGTTCTGTATGTGATTTTATATGATTTATAATAAATAAAATAATTTTTTGTGCAATGTAATCTATCAAATAAATTTTAATTATTTAGAGGATACATACCATAAAATCATAGGGTGTTATAGTTATTACCCTTCGGTACATCAATTCTAGAACCATGTCCACTTATTGTATCTATAAAGGGATATATTTATATATAAAACCACATTACAATTCCTTATCAAGAATTTTGGATTTTCTTCATAACATATAATCAGAGTCTCTTGTATGGTTATGTTTTATAACAATTATGTTCCCAAATTGAGTTCCCCGGGTTTCTACCAAACTTTCTATAATACCAACTGTACTGACCCAGACCCCAATAGCCTAGAACCTGGGGTTATATTATTAATTTGGCACTAGAAACAATATATCGCATTGAAAATGACCGAATATATTAGTTGTCTTGGTAAAATAGATATATAATTGAAATTCATAAAACATTTTAAAACATACAATTCACAAAGAATTTTCTTTGAGATCACAATTATTATCCTTAGCATTTCTCTATATATAAATCCCAAAACACATCCTGGTATCTTAGGGATAATAAAACACAAGAAATGGATGATCTTAGTTTCTTAGAAAGGGCATGTGTAAAACATAAGCTATGTATAAATAAGGAATAATAAATATGAAAATCTAAATAACTAAAACATATTCCATTTAATCAATATATTGATCATAATATATAAGGAATAAATAATGATAAAATAATTTCATATAAATAATCACATGAGCTTGAAATGTAATCATGGATATTCTATCTAATAAAATAATTATATGGAATATCAATCACTAAATTCATAACGAATGAATCAATAATTCATAAAAACACAAACATATACTTGAAGCCTCATGCCAAAACATATCAACATCATGGCCTCTCAATAATACATATTACATAAATTGGTATGGCCTCATCCAAATACCCAATCTAATTTGTCTCATGTTACCTACTGATGCATCAAGGGGGTATATAATTCTGGTCCCCACCCATAAATTAATAAGTCTAAAAAATTACTTATATTAAAGGGGTGAAACATATTCAACATAAACATTCATATTCAAAAACAAACATATGAAATGTTAATACATAACCCAATCAATAAACATAATCATAAACCATCCAGAGTAATACAGTGAATGGTAATAAAATTATACATCCCTAGTCAAACTAATTATAAAACATTTGGAGAAATAATAAGTATATTATAAATACAACATATCCCCAGTATACCATAAGTACAATAAAGGATTGATGTCCTTGATGAATATAATTACCATTAAAATGTAATTAAAATCATCTTTGAGGAAAATAACCTTTTCACATTGAACTTATTTTTAAAACGAAAAGCTCACAAAATTTTTGAATAAAAATTTTCTTTGAAAATATACTTTAATAACATGTAAAATATTCATTAAAAAATTTAGTGTTCAGGACTATGGAATTTTATATTCATTCCACATATGTTAAAATAATGTTTATTTCAACATTTTCGATAAAATCCAAGCATGAAATAATTTTAAAATGATAATAATATTCTTTTAAAAACATTTTCAAAATAGTAAAAATGGGTATAGATTCCTTTAATAAATCATTTTTAAACTAGAGAAATCATTTTTGAAAATATTTTTAGAAAACATTGATTATGATGAAACATTGTTTTTGATCAAAGAGGGAAATAAAGTCAAATTTTCTTAAAAACATTTTTTCAATCATTTTAAGTACCAAAGAGTGGATAAATGGTAATATTAACTGAAAGAGATAAAAAATAATCATAAGAGAATAAAATATATTGATTTTAATATATAAATATCAAATAATTTCCCCAGGTGATGCTTTAAAGAAAACAATTATAAATAATGATGAGATTGTCAAATAAACTCTTAACACTTAGGTGACGTTTGAATCATAATCACCAATAAAATAAAATAAAATAAAAAGAAACATAAAATACTATTTAGATAAATTTATTCCTATTATATCATATCAAAATGGTCAACATATACACTAGACAATGGAATAAGTTGTGAATATGGAAAATGTCTTAGGGAAGTAATTGTGAGACAAGAAACCCTTAACACTTGTTCAAATTTCTTCATATGTCTCTGAACATCATTTATAATAGATATAAGTTTATTAAAAATCCATTTAATAACTATAATAATATATCTCATAACATATTTTATTTAATTATAGTTTTTTATAACTCATTTAACTACAATTATTTGTAAATATCTCTCTTCTCAGTGATAATTGATTTGTTTTTCATTTACGTTTTGGTTTGGTAATTTTGGTCATTTAAAATTTATCATGGTAAAATCTTATTAAAAATTTTAATCATGATATAAATATCATATATATTTATTATATATTTATTTATAGTACTCTATAAATGATAGAGATAGAAAATGGATTACACCGTTTGTAGAGATGGTAGGTCGTACGTATGCATGAACACTATTTCCATTCTTATCGATGGATGAAATAAATGGAATATAAATATTAATTAACCATTTTATAATATATATATATATATAATTTATATCAATAAAAGATGTAAAAATAAAAATAAAAACATTTCACATTGTTGTGTGGACGCAGTAGTCCACACATACACATGAATGACATAACTTTTTTACAATGAATTGTAATGTAAGAATATATATTTGATATTATATTTCTAGAAGTTTTTTATATTAAAAAATCACATATATTCATTAAATTTTATCTTTACTACCATCCAATTAAAGAATAAGTGAAAAACAAATCACATTGCTTCGTGGGGCGATAGTCTATCACACATGAGAAATGTTATCATATCCCTCTTGGAATAGAAAGTAAGAAGATATATGTTATATGATAGTATGATAATTAAAAAAATATCCTAAATATCATATAAATATGTTAAATCCATCATTACATCTATCCATGAAAGGTGTTGATGGAAAATGAAGTGCATTGGTTCACGATACAATAGTCCGTTGTACACATGATCGAAAATTTTGTTTTCCATTTGATGTAAGTGGATATAAATATAGGTTATTAAATTAAAACAAAAACATATTAGTATATGGTAGATAATGGTGTTTTTATTTGTTCATAGTTAAAAATATTAAATCTATTTATAAGAATATGTAAGAAAATAAAACACATAGTTAAACACTTTATATCTTTTCAAGAAACTTATTTAAGTTTGACATTAATCCTTAATAGATTATATTTATGATCTTACCCGAGACTCTAGGATATGGGGATAGATTTAAGGAATATATTTGGGTAGGTATTTTCTAATCCAAAGGTCTTTGGTGGTGTGAAGTGGGGATGATAGTGGGTGTCCTTTTATAAGTGGATGAGAGGATATACATGGTATTTTTGAAAAGAATCAATTAAAACCATATTTTAATCATTCCAAAATCCTCCAAAATGGGTCATTATTAAAACACAGAGAATATATAGTCCATATATGTCCATAAAATGGGTTTTATACAAGTTGGTTATAGAGACACAGGATTTTCATACATGGATATTAAATATTTTTAGATGAATATATTACATTAGACAAACACACTCCTGGGGACTATAATAGTTTTTTTTCCTTTGTAGACTATGTACACAATATTATAATTTTTTGAAACATATTCAATGTAACCAAAAAAGATATCCCCATTTTTTATTCATCAATGAAATACCTTACTTAGTTCATTTCTTCATAACTTGGGGAGAGGAAACATAACAAAGGGTCAACAAAAACGCTCAGTATGGGTAAAAAGTGACATATATAAGAATAACATGAATATAGGGGTATGATATAATGAGAATAACTTTTAAAACACATACACTTAATATCATAGATCATAATCTTTAATCATGGAATAATGATTGGAATTTCAAAAGAAATGAATGATCATGGAATCAAAGAACCTGATGAATAAGATAATAACATTGGAATAAGACATATATTTGTTTCATATACATAATCATAGAAAATATTATGTCACAGATATCCAGAAATACATTCATAACATGTTATTCTTGGGATAACCACATGTTTACCAACTTTGGTCTTGGGATAACCTCTCATGTACCCTCTTTAGGGATTGGATAACCTCCCATGTACCCTTCAAACTCATGTAACATTAATCATTTCCAAGTGAATTGGAGGGAGATATAAGTCCCACCTATCAAATATTGAAAATCATACACTTGTGTTCCATAAGATAAAAAAACATTTATTATAACAAAACCCATGAAAAAAATGTGTTTCATAAAATTTTTTCTCATAGAATAAATTATAGAAAAGAAAGAAGTTCATATTCATTTTATCATTTCATAATATCATAATCCATAAAATATTAGAGGGTTATATCAGAATTATATCATGGTATAACCCATGTAAGGGAAAATATTTTCTTAGTTATTTTGTGATAGTAAAACTAATGGAATGAAAATAGGTTTCGTAAACACCATGTAATCATAATCTTAAATCATTTAGATAAAGAATAAGAATGGTATCATCTGATATTATCGCCAGTAAATCATAAGTAACCTCTAAGGATGTTATCTGAGGTGAATAATGATTTTGAAGTAAAAATAACTTGTAGTTTTATTGAGAAAAATATCATTTTTTTACTTTAAATAATATTTTTAAAACATAAAACATTTCATAACACTTTTCATTTAAAATAATCATTGAAATAAATAAAGGTAGAATTCAAATTTCTTTAAACTATATCATGAAGAAATTATCTTTTCCACTTTGAAAAACACTCTCTAAAACATATTTTCTTTCAAATATATTTCTTTTTTAATAACCTTGAAAATATATTATGAAATCTTCATTGAGAATAATGGTCATGATGGTGGGAAATTCTATTCATTCTATAAACATTAAAACAATGATTCCTTCCACATTTTTGGTTAATGACAAACATGAATTGTTTGAAAAATGATATGAATATTCGATTAATTTTTTTAAATTAAAATATGGATATAAATGTCTTTTTTTAATCTTTTGGATAATTTTATGAACATTTTTAAAATCGCTTTTAGAAAATTTGGTTTCCTAAGAAAAACGAAATTTTGAACAAAGTGAGAAATAAATATGATATTATTAAAGAAAAGATTTTTGAAATATTTTTTACGTAAAGAGTGTAAAATTATTGTAAACCATTTATTCTACACAAAAATACATTCAATAATAAAATTCATGAGTTTCCTGAGAGATATATCTTAATATTTTATCATTTGAAGCCTTATCACGAGCAATCATAATAAACGATGAGATTGTAACATAAAAAACATACCACTTCGGTATCATTGAATCATAATACCCATGAAATATTAATATTATATGAAACATATAATATCATGATAATAAATAAATTAATGATATTACATTTCAAAAGGTCTGTAGATGCACCACAAAAAATAGTATATTGGCATAACATAACAGAAATATCAAAGGAAAATTGAAGAAAAAACCCTTACTGCTTGGGTATCATTCAAATTGTAATCCCTAATAAATAATATCCTCAAATGGGAAATTAAATATCATTAAAATTTTATATTTAAGATATAAAATCCTTGATGGTAAGTATATAAACCACATAAAAGAAACAATTAGAGAAATTTCTATTGTCTCCCAGAAATAAAAGAGAGACTATAAATACCTTACATTAAGTCTGAATGTGTTCGTACATGTTCAAAAATTGTATATAAAAAATATATGTTTTTTATACATAATTTAAATAACCATAAATATATGTATAAAATTATATATTATTTAATTATGACATTTTATTATCTATTTATTAACAAAAGCATATTGTAGTCGTGTTTGGGAAATAACTGCTTTGTTTTTCGTGTATGTTTTTATTTTTTTTATTTTTGGTCCTTTTACATTAATAATTGTTAAATGATATAAAAAATAATAATCATGACATTAATATTGTATTTATACTCCAATTATAGTTTAAATACCAATCATAAAATATTTTTTTGAGAAATGATGTACATTATGATCATGGAGACTATATGCAGTACATACACATGAGTAATGATTCCATTTTTTGATGATCAAAATATAAAAGAGGTGAGTAATATTTTATCTTTAGAGAATGATTATAAAATTTTAAATAAAATATAAATTATTTAAATTTACTTATAAATATCATTCATGTGGTGTGGTGATGAAAAATAGAGTCACATCGCTTTGTGAAGGTGGTAGTAGAAATATATACGAATGAAGTTATCGTCATTCAATGAGTAAATAGGTAAGAAATAAAATGGAATACTAACTTTTCAAAACAATAAATATTTCATTAATATAATAATAATTTAATTTATATCACATATATTCATTAAATTTATCCTTATTATATTCCATTTTAAGCATTGGTGAAAAATGAATCCCATCTCTTTGTGAGTCTATAGTTCGTCGTACACACAAGTGAAATTATCGTATCCATGAAATAATGGATGATTAAAAAATATATATAATATTATGAATAAATATTTTAAAATTATGATATATAAATCATATAAATAATTTATATCCCTTATTATATCCAACTGTAATATGTGGTAATGGAAAAACTAATGACATCAGTTCGCTAGGTGGCAGTCCGTCGTACAAACGAATAATGATTTCTTAACCCATTTGATGGATGTGGAGATGGTTATAGTACATTTAATAAACATAAAATATTATTAGTATATTTAATATAATATGGTTATTATATTATCATTTTAACAGAAGTTTACGTAGGTGGATGAAGATGTCAAATAAAAATGATCGTGGAAGAACGATACCTCTTCTTCGGGTGACCCCATTAGTATTTCAAAAAATGACTTCTTAAGATGTATTTATTCCAAAAATAAGATTATATTATTACCATATATAAGTTTTAAAGTTATTTGGTTTTTTTGGAATAAAAAAGGGTATGAAGGTGTGAAAAAAGAGGATAGGGTGTTGTCTTTTATAAGTGAGGTTAGTGGAACACTGGTAATTTTTAAAAATAATAATTTTTACCAAAATTTTATTAAATAAAAATGTATCCAAAATTAAGTATTATCAACAATTATACATTTTAGGGTTAAAATATGTCCTTTCAATATATTTTGGAAAACAAATTCGGTCAATTTGACTCATATCTTTTTAGATTAAATTGATGGAAAACCCATTTTTATCTTAAACATGGTAAGTAATTTTTAATATTTTCAATATTAGTTATGATAAAATATTATTTTCAAGATATTACATAATAGAAATAATTTTTTTAAAAATTTTTGATTCCATTTTTCTGAATTCTAGTCAAAGAAGTGGAAATTTTTAATTTACAATTAATCCCGCAGAAGTGAAGAGAATGTATGTTTTCCAAGATAAAATGTTCAAATGATTACAATGATTTTTTTGAAAATTTAAATTTAAAAATACTCAAATAAACTAAATTGGATTAATAGTAATATAATTGAACTAATTTTAATGTAAAACCAATTTAATATAAAATTTTACTTTATAAATAATTTGAACAATAATGTTTCTTTTAATTAAAATTCTGTACTTTTTATTATTCATAAAAAACTCATTAAATAAAATTTTAAAAAATTAACCACAAGATAATTTTGAATCGATGATATAAAAATTGAACTTTATATATTGAAATAATGTATCTAAAAATATCAATATTATTTAAAAATTATGTTTTTCAAAAGGTGAAAAAAATTCTTTTAAAAAATATAGTTTTTAAGCCTAAAATTGGATTTACTCTTATATACAGCATAAAAAACAAATAATATAAATTTTAAATTTTTTATTAAATATAACATATTTATAAATTTTATTAAAATAATTCAAAAAATGTGTCTTATTTAATTTATTGAGGTATATCACATTTTATGCATAAAAATACTTTTTTTCAGAAAATGATTTCCATAATTTTTAAAGAGTATTTATTTTCATTTATAATTAAGTGGACCTCAAAGAAATAATTCCACATACGTGTGTAGGTAATATATTTTAATAATTTATTTAACATTGTTCACTATTCCTATGCCTTGATGATAACTATTTAAAAAATTTATAAGTAGTTAGACCCATTTTGATTAAACTCAGAATTTTGTGTAAAGTAAGATAAACTAAGTGTTTCTTGTAATGAAATATAATCTCAGTTTTTCTTGTAACACAAGATAAACTTGGTCTTTTTTGTAATGAAGAATATATAATATATTAAATTTATTTTAAAAAATATATATTTCACTAAATCTTGTGGTGTTAGTTTCTACCCCCCATAAAATGAATATCTACCACAAAGTTCATCCCTTTGATACAAAAAATAGGTTATATATACATCATTACATCCTTATGTTCCCATGTAGCTTATTAAATCTAGTGATATCACCATAGATCCTTGATCAGGTGATTATTCTTGTTTAATGTAACATCCTAGATTTTGTCAAAGGTATGGACCAATTGTTTTTTGATTTATTTTTCTATTTGTTCCTTTAAATGTTTTCTAATGAAGTATAGGATAATCAGGGGGTGTTCATATTTTCTTAGGATCTCCGATCCCTGAAATTTGAAGAGGTAGACTCAGTTGCATGGTTAGTTGAAATCATGTGGCCCATTACACATGGTTTCTCTAACCATGCATATTGAGACAGTGCGGTGATGGGGGACACATGGTTTATTTAGAACCATGCGATCCCAAGACCATAAACATGCTATTTTATAGACTACTTGGATAATATAATTTCACAGGGTTGGTGCATGGATTGGACAACCATGTAGCCAATCCATGAACCCCTACCTTTGTTGGTGATTTTACAATTCTACCGTTGAAATATTTTTTTGAACCCTCTGTCTGTTTCTTTAATCTCCAGTGGACCTCTCCTCCCTCCCCCATGTAGACTCATCCTCCACTATTAGTTATTGAGAGAGATTATCCATATGGACTGTAAATCTCTCACCGCTAGAAGCATTATAATGGATAAGGTAGGATCTATACTCTTCTTTCTTCCTATTCTAGTTTCTTCCTTCCATTATTGCACTATTTAGGTGAAAGCTTCTTTCCTCCATTTTTAGTGTATTGGAAAATTTATCTGATAAATATCATCCTATCTAAAATTAATGGTCAACATTGGATAATGTAAGCACTACTAGGCCAAGGTAAGTGATCTTGGTTCTTTCTCCTTGTTTCATTTCTTTTAATAAAATGCACTGTTGTTCCGCGAGACAAAATCTTATAATGATGCCTCTATTTTTCTTAATAAATACAATTGAGTTTAATTTCAAGCCAGATATGACCTTAGTTATTGGAAAATAAAATCCATGGTTTATTTCTTCATTCTATACCTCCTCAAATAGTGTGTTCTACCATCGAGGCATATTTTACCCTTTATTTTACTAAATTTACCGAAAAACCCTTGAGGGGTATTTCCCAACAATTAATTCTTTGAGTTATAAATTTAATTGGTTAGGGTGATGAACCATGATTTAGGCCATACACTTAATGCAATAATGCAACATCCTAACTAAATGAATCGATCAAGTGCTTAGGCATTAGTCCTTATGCCATAAATTGATTATTTAATTGAAAGAAATGGATTAATTGATAAATCATCTTGTAAATTATTATTTTTTAAACTGTATGGATTTTCTAACCAGTACATATCCTCACCATAGTTTCAAAGGATATAAAAGGGGTTATGACATATGAACCCCATGGATGGGCTCATCGTGCATTGTAAACACACCGGGGGTGACACTAGCTATATCTGGGTTGGGCTCTCCATGCATTTTCCTTGTCACATCCATATAAGTGACACCAATTACCTAGGGGTGTCCCCATGGATGTGCTCGGTGGAACGATGATTATAAAATGAAATCTAAGAGACTTAGGTCTCTATATACGATACCATATATAAATTAGAGGTTAGTTACTGACAATATCAGAGCATACCTAGAGTGACACTTGGTATTTCATACATGGGTCACCTTGGATGGACTACTATGGAATTGATCATATAAAGAGCCATAGAATGACACTTGGGGTCCCACCTAGACCATCATGGCTAGGATTAGGGTTCATATTCTTAAATCTAATAATGAATTAATATAATAAATGTCAAGTTGGAATTGGAAATTCCGGGATGTGTCCACCATGATAAATCACCATCTTGGAGAAATTCCATCTTTTTATATAATACCCTACTCACTTTAATCATGAAATATCCCTCAGTATAGACATACCTAGTTAATGCCAAAGTAGATAATTTTGGATGGACATCTGAGGTGGTACCCAATCCAATGTACTTATTTATTTATTATTTTATTAAATTTATTATTAATGACACACTATGAATTTTATATTGCGAAAAAATGCATTGATCTAGACATCATTGGTTGTGGACTACTGAGTATATCTCACACAATTCTTGGGCCACCTTTGGTAGCCAAGAATACTTCATGGTTTCCAGTATACATAAAGGCAAGCTTCTAGCTTTGGATTCTTGATTTCCATATCTAGAATGGAGCATAAGAGTAGAGGACTGATCATATACTCATGAATCTAGTAGTAGTTGTCTTTTTAGCCTTTTTGTATTTTGATAGCATGTAGTATATGAATGTATCCCCTATTTGTTGGAAACTCTTATTTTTATAGATACATAACATATCATCATTATCATATTTAATATAATTATATTTTAGCTTCCATTAATTATTTAATTATCTTGCATGTTAATTTATTATTGTTCTTACACTATATGTCTATTATTACTTCTTCTTCTACGTTGGGTTACTGGTATGGCCATATAGTGTATGTTTATACTATTTCTTATTCCTGATATTTTTTTTGTGTTCTACATTGCTCCATGAGGTCATAGTCTTCCAAAATTGACATCTTAGCCCCTAAAATCTAGTTGGAATCCTCTAGAATTATAGGAGGGGTGCATGAGGTCTTGTGACCACCATCTTGATGCATTGTCAAGTGGTATCTAGGGAGGGACACTATAAAGTGGTATTAGAGAGTCCTCATTTTTCCTTTTATCATGGTTTTTTGTGTTTAAATAAGAGAATAGGATATTATAATTTGGTAATGAGTCTGTGTGTGGGAATAGCTATCCCACATACATGGGGAAACCAAATTACATAGAAATGGTAAATAATGTTATTGATTGTTTTTCTATAGTTTCATGGATATCACCACTGGGTGAGTCACTTTCTTTGTGATGTTATTATTTTTGATAAATTTTTTAAAATAAAGGGTTGATTAGCCTTGGCCCAATGATATGAGGTCATATAAATTCATGCATTATACTTGGCACCATATGACTTAATTTTCAGGCATTTTTGAATTCCATATTTACTTTTCTATGTGAAATTCTTATGATTCATGTGGTTTTATAGTTCCTTGACTATTATCTATAGAATTTTATTGACATTCCTTGTATAAAATAGAAATAAACAATTGGAACTTAAAGTGTATGGATTAACCTACAAATTTATTATTTCATAGGTTAAAGAAGATACCTTAAGAAGACAGTTAGGGCATGTCGATCCATTAACCATTACTGGCATGGGATAGAACAGGTTATGGTTAAGATTAACCTAACACTAGATTTCAATTTATAAGTTGTATATGAACTTATAAATTTGGAATGGTGATCCATATAACCCAAAAATTTGAAGAAAATTTAAATAAATAATTGAATCAAATGAATATAATATTTAAAATTAACAAGACACCTTGTATGGGTGATACAAGACTTTGAACTTGACCCAAACATTGTAGTGGGAAGCATGGTATGTCTCTTATGATCCATTAGTGAGATTATAGATCACCTAGACCTGGATCCTAGAGAAGGCTAAGCTTTGTTCTAGGCTTATAGGTAGGATTTGTACATATCCATTCTTTATCATTTTCCCTATCTATTGTAAACCCTATCTGAGGAATGACTATGTAAAATGTATTGCTATGTCACTGTGGTGTACTCAAGTTGTATGATAAGAGAGTGGAAATGGGAATAATCTAGAAGAGGTGGTCTCTGATCAACCCTCATTACCTTCTATAGTTCCACTTGATCCACCTCCAATTGATCTTCCACTGGGCATTGATGCTTAGTTTCATAATAGATTCTTTCATTTCATGTAGTCTGTTTAGGGTGCTCCCTAGCTGACCCCTACTATGGAGGAGTTGACAAGGGAAATTTAGCTACAACATCCTATGATATTGTCAGTGGATGGAAAACATCAGGATATTAATTCAAGGATAGATGCCATGTTATCTATCTTCAAGCATATCGAGACACCTCCATAGTAGAGGGTGATGCTCTCAATATATATGCTATGATAATCTTCCAAGAGTAAGTGGTATTTCCTTACCCAGGCCGGTTAATATCTGGGTATGGTCTAGGAGGAAATCAAGATCTCCTTCTTCAACTATTTCGTTTGGTAGAACCTGATAATAGACCCTGATCTGAAGTTCAGGAACATTTATCAATGTAACATGTCAATAATGCAATATTCTGATCACTGCACCAAATTATAGTGTTTTGCACTGACCTATTCTGGAAATGAGATAGAACCTATGAGGAGATTCATGGATGGGAATTCATACAACATATGATCACATGTTAACATCTTTGGAAAAATCAATGTTTTAGATATAGTGAACCAATCCCTCATCACTGAGTGAAAATTGAGGGAATACATCAATTGGAGATAGAGAAATTCAACTTCTACTTATAGAATTAGTTTATCTAGTGCTAAGAATTATTATTTCAAGGGTAATCATGGGGGTAGTACCAACTAGGTGGAAGGAAATGAAATAAACATGGTGTGTCACCAGTGTTGCATTACATGCCATAAAAAAAACTCATGTGTATGAGGAACTCGATCGAGTGTCGGTGTTGTGGTGGGACGGGCCACCTTAAGTGTTTCTGATGATCATTTCCACCGATGACCAATGAGCATAGTTATATTACAACACCACCATCATGTGTAGGATCAACGACTCCATATCAGACTAGAAGTTGGTCTTCGATAGACTGAATAGTCCAAGCATGTTGTTCTGTTTGAGGAAGTTGGGCCTTATTGTTTCAACATCAGCAGGGTGGAACTACTTAGTCTAGTTAGGCAGCATCTCTAGGATGTAGATTAGGCCATAGCTATATTTTTTAATATATTACCTAGTAATAGAGTCCAAATTCTACTATTTTAAAATGTAATATTCTAATAGATTTCACTTCAGTTTCATCCCTTTTTGATATAGGTGCATCACACTCTTTTCTATCTACTACAATGATAGGATGGTTGGGCCTAGTGATAGAATATTCTAGTAGTGTGATGAATCTTGGCATACTGTTAGGAGTCTGATATTAGAGTATACATCAATTCAAGGAGTTCCACTTGACATAGGTGGGTATCATTTTCTATAGATTTTCTCCGTCCTCGAGATGACTGACTTTGACATCATTCTCATTATGGATGGGATTATGATTAATCAAGTCCAAGTGGATTTCTATCAAAGTTGGGTATCATTCATATCACTTGAGAGGGAATTACATATGTCCATAAAGTTGAATGGGATATTGAGGCATGTTGAGATGGACCCAAGTATACCAATCTTGGCAGAGTGACAACCTAAATGGACAGTCTCTTAATGGGAAATAAAAGAATACATCTTATAGAATTACCTCCAATAGTGGGTTTTTAGGGTTGTTTTACATGATTATTTATTTATCTTACCTCCTAATTGAGAGTTCAGGTTCACCATAGAGCTTGTCCCATGTGTGTCACCTATGTCAATTTCAACATATAGGATGAAACCTATAGATCATCATGAACTCACGAAGAAGATTTAAGATATAGAGGGAACGAGTTCTATCTAACCCAACAAATTTCCATGGGGTTCACATATCATTTTATACAATAATTAGGATGGTTTCTTATAATGTGTATAGACTTACACCGACTGAACCAGTTTATAGAAAAGAACCTATATCCACTGACTTGTATAGAGGACCTCTTCAACCAGCTCTGAGGAGAATGAGTTTTCTATAAGATTAAATTGAGTTTGGTCAACCATCAGGTTCTTGTGAGGCAATCAAACATACCATTTACAGTGTTCTAGAGTAGAAAAAACTTATTCGAGTATCTGGTTATCTTGTTCATTCTGAAGATCACACCGATAGTCTTTAAGGATTTTATAAATCAGGTTTCCACCCATATCTTTATTCCATTGTGTTTGTCTTCGTTGATTACAGATTAGTATATTATCACACTAGAAAAAATCATAAAAACCATCTTGAGATCATATTAAATAAATTGAGAGAGAGAAAACTATACGAGAAGCATAGTAAATGCCACTTTTGGATCAGTAAGGTTCACTTATTGGGTCACATCATTTCAGAGTCAGGTGTATATATTGTCCCAAAGAAGTTGAGCACCACAATTTTTGGGGAGCATCCCACGAACGTGTTTGGAATACTCAATTTCTTTGGTATTTTTGTCTATTACTTGTGATTCATCCATGATTTCTCACACCTGGAAACACCTCTTAAGGGTTTTACCAATAAGTGTGTGAAACTAGACTAGACTAAAGCTTATGATATAGCTTTTTTTGTGTTAAAGGGAATACCAACTTCTATGTTGATCCTGATTCTTCCAAAACTGATAAGAATATATGATGATTACTATAATGATTTAGGTATTGGTCTAGGAGATGTCCTGATTCATGTTGATTGATTTATCTTATATGGGTCCTACCATTTGAGGCCTCATGACTGGAATTACCCTACGCATGACATTAACCTAGAAGCAGTGGTTCATGCTCTATACTATTGGAGGAAATACCTATTGTGTGAGCTTTTAATTATTTAAACAGATGAAAAATGTATCAAATACATATACATGTAGCAAGACATGAATCTAAGGCAATATAGGTAGGTAGAATACCCACAATCCTTCTATTTTGATATTTTTATACACCCGAAAATGGTAATGTCATAACTGATTCCTTAATCTAGAAGACTTAGACTCAAGACATCAAGGAGTCCAGTAGTGAGTGGATGATGATGGATCAATATTTTAGATGCACCTAGAGGTTCATAAATAGAACCAATAACTTGTTTTAGATGCTCTGGTAGTAACATCCTACCTTCTAGAGCAGGTGAAGATGAGGTATTTATTTAATTCTGAGATCATTGCCTTATGGGAGAGAATAATAGGTGATAACCAACCTCTTGGTTGTGTTGTTAGTGAAAATGAGGTTCTACACTTCCATGGGTATTTTTGGGTGACTTCTGATATAGCAGAAGAGTTGATGAGAGAATCACATGCCTCTTCTTATGAAGATCATCCTGGGCTTACAAAGATGTATTGAGATGTACATTGTCACTATTGGTGGTCAAATATGAAGAGGCGGATTGTAGGTTTTATCAATCAATGATCCACCTGTCAACAAGTGAAGGTAGAGCACCAGTGACTTTCTTGACTTCTACTGCCTCTATCCATTTTTGAGTGGAAATGGAATGATGTCACCAAATATTTGATGAGTGGATTTCCAAGATCCTTTTGATGAAGTGAAAAAATATGGGTGATATTTGATAGGTTGACTAGGGTTTCACACTTCATATCAATCTAAGAGACCTTGTCACTCAATGAGATTGGAAGTCTGTACATACAGAAGATTTTGTGACTTTATGGTGTTCTCTGTTTTATTTTTTTAGACTGAGATAACAAGTTTACATCTTGGTTCTAGAAATAGTTATATAATGAATTGGGTTTATAGGTGATCTTGAGTACAACATGTAACATCCTATCCTGACTAACTACTAAAAGTAGTAGCCATACCAGTCTCCATATGGAATTAATCACAGCTCCCTATATTCCAAAGGCTCTGGACCTGCATCAAGGGTATAATTATGGTATGGTGAGCAGAATATACCCTCATAATTAGATTATGACAATAGTATATCAAAACATAAATAACAAACAATAGTGTAATGAGTTATAAATGAAAAAACAAGTGGAAGAATATATATAATTACTAAATATAAATGGCCATCATCAATATATAACAATGTGTGCACGCCCAGATATTGATATATAAACTTAACAAGAGACACACAACAAGAAAAATTATATAGTTAAATACATGAATAATGAAAGAAAAAAATCCTTGCAGGAAAACTCTCTGAGCATCCTATTCTCCACCTCAAACCTGTTCTCTATCTCAGTCATTTTCTTGTAACTCCCAGCTACAATAATGAATGTACAAGAAATAAATCAAGGACCTATGAACATTAATATCTTCTATGGTACCCCAATGTAATGGTATCCAGAGAAGGGTGTGGATATACTCAGTATGCCACCACTACCTGTGTTTAAATTGGAATTCAATTCATGAATATTAAATTAGTAGTGTGTATGTATATCAATGTAAAGTAGAAATGTGAAATAAATAAATAAACATGCCATATTTTTTTTTCTAAAGGACCCATGGATGACCATACCTACTTTGTCATAATATGGAAATGTATGAACCAAAGGTAACCTATGTGAATATGATATAAAGTAAAAATGGGTCATCATAATTTAAGCATCTACAATCTACCAAACTGAGTCTGGTGATTTTTCATGGTGGATGTTCCCAATTATTTAATTACTCAACACCTTTCATTTAATTTAATTAGGGATTTATAATATTCATTTATACATAATCCTATTCTCATCCAAGGTAAACCTTATAAAGGAATGTGAGTATCACACCAGGTGCGTAACAATTTTCCATAGACGATGGAGTCTGTCCATCATGATCCATAAATAGAATCCCAAGGACCACTATCGGTGTTAGTAAAACATGTACCATTTGATTATGTCCCCGGTGTCACACAAAGTGGTCCATGTATCAATTGTTGAATGTTGTTATCAAATTTTCACTGCATCTTTCCACTGGTGCTCCCATGGGAACCAAAATCACTCATATGGCGGTCAATAACATGCAAAATGAGGATGTCCAAGATATAGCAGGTATTACCCTCAGTGTATAAAACATCATCGAATCATGAACCCATCCTCAACATTTTGTAAAGATAAATCTAATTATTTGTCATTTCATAATCAATACATTCATTCCTTTTATATTTATTCACTAAAGATTCCATGTATATAACCAAGATTAAACATAAATAAGGTGCAAAGTAGGAGGCTTCATATATTAGAAAGCTACATCACAAGTCATGCATGATAAATTTGTGGTCCAATCCCATTGATAATTTCAATTAAAAAAATAATATGTTCCATTTACTGAATGTGTTACCAACCCATTAAATGAACCAATAATCATTGTTTTTTTTGGTTTAAAAGACAACACACAACAATATATGGGTTTTATTTAAAAACATGACATTAAAATTCTAGGAGTTCATTTTGTTCACATTAGGCATTCCAATTCCAAAACAGAGCATAAAAAAGCCACCTAAATGTGGTTTTTATATAAGAAATCACCACCATTTAAAACATAAATAAAAAGTCATGCCCAAAGGTGTGGATCTAACAAAGGAAGACAAAATAATTATATATGAATAATTTTGAAAACTCTCCCAAGTGTGGTTTAGGATGAGGTCATAACATCTAACCATATAAAAATGATTCTAAAGGCATCATAATGTAGTTTATGAAAATTTATTTAATCTAGATTAAAATTTAAAAAAGACATTGTGTATGTTCGATGCGCGGTATGCAACAACATTTTATAAAAATAATGAAACATGAGGGAAAATATATAGACAACATAGCTTATTCTTAGGGAACCCACACATCCCATAACAAGGATTGATATGGTTTGGTTTTTGATAAATTTAATAGAAGTACATCCTACCTGGAAATAGGGAGAATGATCTTGAACAAAAATAGTGCAATAGGTGGTGAAAGAATCAAGTAAAGGAAGTAGGAGGAATCAAGAGGTTACCTCTACACATCCAATGAGACTGAAAGCTACTGATTTCAACACCAAACAGAGAAGATAGATTAATACCTTAGAGGAGGGAAGGGAGGACCTCAAGAATGATCTCTCTTGTGTGCACGAAGGATGATGAAAATTGGGTGAAAATAAAATAGGTTTAAAATATTATTAAGGGTAAAATTTTAAATTAAACCTTCAAGATAAGGTTTCACGTTTTGGAAACATAGTTGAAAAAACAATGCACCAACTACACGGATCCGACTACTTAAGAACTAAACCATGCATATTTTTCCCACCTACTCTATCAATCCATGCACCAATCGTGCGCTAAATTGTGCACGCACACTACTTAAGTGGAACTAAGTGTGTAGGTAGGCCGCATGATTTCGGAAAACTGTGTTCATCCTATGCACACCCTCTTCCAAAAAAATTAGACATCATTTATGGCCATGAATCTCTTTCCACATGATTAGATAAAACATATGGAACCTATGGCTTCACTGGACCAGGACACATGGTTTCTCTTAAGGGTCAAACAATTTTATGAAGATTGTGTGCCCTACCTGGTTCTTCATTCAAGATGGAATTCTGGTCTTGATGGTCCTGAAACATGAAAGAAAAACCAAGGGACCGCTCAATCCTTAAAAATTATAAAAACAACACATTAAAGTGTTCCAACTCTCATAATTACATTCCAAAGTTTGGATTAATGAATGAATCGTCCCTTAAGTGATAAAAATTAAATTTTTTTTGGAATATCATCCAATCTAGAACACATGACACTATAATATCCCCACATTATAACTTCTCATCCTTAATAAGACGTGGAGAAACAATGGATGAAACAAAAGAACTTATACGATTTTGAAAATTTTCCCCATTTGTCGCACTACATTTCCAAACTCGCAACACACTTCCAAAAATCTCTTCAAGAATATGGTACATGAGCCATTAAAACTCGATCCAATACTCATTTCCAAACTAGAATGTTGAGATGGAGCTTACACATGCCCATCCATCCCAAGACATGATCACATTTTCATCCTTTTAGAAACCAGCCTATGGAATTCCCCACTATAGGATATTCCATTTCCAAGGCCAAACTACGAAACATGGAACCTCCACCATTGGATATTTGATTAAAGAAACCCCATAGCATTATAAAAACACTACTGATAAGATTATCAATTTAAATAATCAATTGACTCCCAATTGACCTGAGAGGCCTAGTTGATCCAAATTTTCATGGAAGGTCTCAGATGAAATTCACTAGACTTGGCTCAACATGAAAACATTCCATTAAGAGGTTCTTTATTAACCACATATGAAAAGATAGGAAAAAACAGTCAAACCATCTTTGAATGACTTCCCTCAAAACACTTGTCTTATATGGATGGTGAATTTCTAAAGCTATTTCCTACACCTTTAGAAGGAGTCACCTAAAAATTTTATCCAAGCACACTCACCAAGGATCGTAACAAACTGTTAGTGATGAATATATCCAAAACATAAATTTAAGCTATCATACCACAACACAACCATCAATGTATACATGATCCAGAACACTTCGATCGATAACATTTTTAAAAAACTCATCTGATCCCAATTGAAATTTGGGGTATTCTCAGAATCATCAAAAGGAGACAAGGAACTCATCCAAGGAAAACCTTAAACAACTCTTTCTAGAGTGACATCAATAAAAATCCAAATCCCCACATACCATAAATGATAATTGATATTAAAGTGGAACCTTCCTGACGATCAGGTATAAGGGAACAACTGGTTCTCATGGGTCTGACCATTGCATTCCTACTTTGGAACCCAGTTATTACTCAGGAGTAACTATGCCTCTAAGGATAAGAATTATTCTAAATCACACTCTAATAGAGTCTACTTGACTAGCCCATCAGTGTTTAAATTTAACATGGTGTATAAATGATGCTCCCTCAGTGTACCCAGAAGACGTTAAGATGGGGGACATGAGCATCATTTAGCTGAGAGTACACAAAGAAGATTTGAACATTTTCCAAAAAAGGACCTGATTAAATTCTGTTAAAACACATACAAAGTGTTTGGTAAGGTTAAAAGCCTTTGATAACCAAAAAAACAATGAGAGGGATAGTTTAATGACAACAGTGCAAATTTCTTTAAGGATCTCATCAAATTTAACCACGGAATTACTAATACCCAACCACAATTCTTTTACTTACTAAGGCATCTTGTGGCCTTTCAAGCATAACCACCAAAGTCCATCCACCACCAATGGTGTTTTTAAAATATTTAATACATGACCACCCATGAGGTTTCATGTTTCTTCTAAAGCATTGACATGGTTTGAAACTCACCAGCCCAAAGGGTGTTCCGAAACAACACTGGTCATCTAGGATTAGCCTTCTTAGTTACACTCCCTGTACTCAAAAGTACACATTTAACCAAAATTTAAGGGAAAATACCTACCATAGGAGTTTCCTTGAAATTGAATTTATAGAGAAAGGGATATCATCCCATGACATAAGCTCTATCAATCACAAATTGTGAGTCCTAGGGATGGACAACAAGATTTTATAAAGAGTTAAACTAATGGTAGACATACTAGTCACTTATAATCATTATATTCTAGATTCATTAGAGGAATGCACATGAATCCCCTCCTGAGTTATGACCACATGTTCTAAAAAACAAGGCATTAGGCATAAAGGCCAAAACAAACTAATCAGCATGTTAAAAACCCAATCCTATTTAGAATGTCACCCTAAGAAAAATGGAACATCCATGATACTTTACATAGGATTATCATCCCTATGTATTCAATTATAGATGGCCCGTAAAAGGGATTTAACCCAAGATCAAATCTTCCCATTTGGCTATTATCATAGCCGAAAAAATACCGAGTCTCCCATCCTTGAGGAAGAGGATGGGGGGTCACACAACTGACTAAGCAGTCAACCATTACCAATGCATGTATGGCCTTCTAAAACCAAAAATTTCATGTTGATCACACCCAAAATGAGGTTCAATACACTACACAATCCACCATTCCAAACAATGTTTTTATTTTAGAAACTACGATTCCTACATGGGACTATGTCACTCGAATGGTACCACACCTGAAATATTCACAATATTTTATTAAGGGTTTTCGATATATAAGGGTGTTACCTACAACGGGCTAGCCCCCTTACTGATGAATAAAAAATTGACCCTACAAGGGGGTCATTTCGGAAAATTTCAATAGGATTAAGGGCCTATATTTTAGCTTCGAGCAATAAAACAAGAGCTTACGGGTAACACTTGTGTTCCCTCTTCAAGGAAAAACTCAATTAAAGCATTTAAGCTACCTTAAACAAGGTTTAAGTGTAATAACACCTCTTAATATTTCATTTTAAGGCATTAACCATAACTCAATTAATTATTTAATCATTTTATTGTTTATTTTTGAAGAAAAACTAGTACCAATCATAAGGGAAAATAATCTGGTACTTTGTTTGGATAAGGCTGCAAAGAAAAGAAGTAAATTTATATTAAATTTATTTTGAAACATTAATTATTTCACTAAAATCCTTTCATAATTAGTTTATTGGTTACATAAACCCCCATTTAAAAAATCATTCATTCATTTAGAAGATTTCAAAATTGGATTTGTTAATGAAAATTCCATTTTTAATCTATAGAGGAAAACAAACTTTACGTTGTAATTGGAATTTTTATTAAACAATGCCACATATAAAAATATATATAGGAATATTTAAAGTCTTTTATTAATTAAATATGTATTAGTAAAGTGAAAATTTTCCTTACATTTATATATAGAACCATTTAAAATGTTTTAGACTCTTTAATTGAACATCATCACATAGAATAAGTATACCCCTATAGGGTTAAGCTCTAGGAATATCAAATAAAAGGTGGCCTACCAAGGCCTCATCAAGCCATTTTGGGGTCATCTAAAACAAACTGAACATTTAAAGCATTGATATTTTTAAAACACCCTTAATGGGTTTATTTAATAAGAAACATGCCCCAAATGACATACTTAGTTCTAGTTGTTCATTTATAAATTTAGTTATATAGGTTATAACTCCCATGTAATAGAGGTCCACACCCTTATAAAGGCATCCAATTCATTTAAGGGTCAAAATATTTGATATTTATTGAACATTCTATATGCTCATAAGTCTAAAAAATGATGGTTTGGTTATATGGGTCATCAGTTATCAATTTATAAGGCACCCATTAACTTTACTGCTTTTAGGAAAGATCCCATTTAATCACACCCAATTCATTTAGGATAATATATATTTAACTATTCTGATGTATATAAATTCCATTTATAATGGTATGATTACATGGATTACCCAATTCCAATTCAGGATGCACCCATACACATTACAAGGTGGAAATTGGCTCCCATTTAACCCCAACCAAAATGTTTCAGCCCATTGAACCAATGGTTCAGGGCTCAAACATTTCATAATTGTTTAGTGATGTGTTTCTTCCAATAAAATATTTCTCACTTTAATATTTATAACTAGGTATTCTAAAAAAATCAATTACATATGATTTAACATGATAAGGAAACATATAAGCATGAAAGTTAACCATAGAAGGATACTACATAACCAAGGAAGCAATAACAACATATTAATCATAACACTAAAATCATGGAAGCATTGAATACCACTCGAGGTAAGAATGTTAACTAAACACTTAAACATGTTACACATAAACACTCTCTGAAATACCTAAGAAGGTAAAATCTAATAATTTTACTAAAAACACCTAGAATATCTTATAATTGGAGGGAAAATAACACACATAAGTCACATAAATATATTTCAATCAACCTAGAAATGTAATCTAAATGGAATTTCATATGCATGGAATGTGAATCCTTACGTTCCTATGATGATTCATGAAATGCTTCCTACTTTCCATACCCTGGTGTGGGTTAATACAGTAATCCCTTAAATTAGTAAGTAGTGGAATGTTCTCTAATCACTAATGGTGAAATAAAATCAACTATAATAATAAAAAATATGAAAAAAGCCTCATCCCTACCCACGTGTAGTTTTCCCCATACATGTGTTAATCACTCCTAGAAACGACTATTTACCAAGCACGAAAACAATCCTTGTCTCCTGTTTACCATCCCAAAATAAAGGGAAAAGACCCCCTGATACTACTTTGTAATGTCCCAAACTGACTGACTACTAAAACAAGTAGCCAAAACAATCACCACTTAGAATAAAGCATGCATCCTTGTATGTTAGAGACTACTGAATAATTAAAAGGGTCTAATGATGGTACAGTGGGGAGAATATACCCTCCTAATCAGAGTAGCACATCGATATATCATAAATTAAATAAAATTAAATAGTATAAGTAGTTATTAATGAGAAATAATCATTGGATAAATAAATATAATAAATGAATATAAAATTCCTTTGTCAATATATAAAAATCCATGCATGTCTAGATGATGATATATAAACTAAAATAAGATACACAAAGTAGTAAACATGATACAAAAAAATACATGAATAAATAATTAAAATAAAAGCCTTGAAGGTGAAATCTAAGATCATCCTAATCCCCAACTCAGCCATTTGATTCTAGATCCTAGGTATGAGCATAAAAACACAATAAATAATCCTAGGACCAACAAAAATGAATATCTTATTGGGGACCCCGATTCAACAGAAGCCCATGTAGGTTTTATGATATTCTCAGTAGGCCACCACCAATGGTATCTAAAGAATAACCCATTTTGTGCCTATAAAATGAGTAGTGTGTATGCATATCAATGTAAATAAAAAATGAAAAACAAATAAATAACCAAGTTGTCTCAAGTTCCTCAAGTATTTCTGGCCAACCATACCTACTTCGGCCTAAGCTGGAAAAGTTTGAACCAAAGGTAACCTATGAAAATGGTAAATAAATTAATAACATGTCATCATAATTCAAGCATCTAGAATGGATTGAACCCAAATATATGATTTGTCTTGAAAAAGGAACCCTTTTATTTAATTACATAACATATTGTATTTAATTTTAAGATGAATCTATAGTATTCATTTATACAGCCTCCTATGTTTTTCGAAGGTGAACCTTATAATGGAACCCGAGTATCTCACTAGAGCATAACAATTTTCAAAATCCAAAGGAATCCATCCATGTTGATCCATAAATCGAATCCCATGGATTAATCTTAGAATAAGTAAAACATTTCTCCTCTGATTCCATCATTGGTATCATACAATGGGGTCTATGTATAACTCATGGCGTGGTGAAACCATCATTCCACTGAGTCCATCCATGGGCTCTCCCATGGGAGCCAGAATCACTCATATAGAGGTAAGAAACGCATATGGTGAACCCATCCAAGATATAGTAGGCATCGCCCCCAAAGCATGAAGCCTCATCGACTCATGATCCTATCCTCTACATTCTGTAAACATAAATTTGAGTATAACTCAAGGCGTAATAAATAAATAAATTCTTTTTAAAGTAATCATTAATGATTCTAGGTATATAATAAAGCTTAAGCACAAACAAGGTGCAATATAGAAGGCTACATATTTAATAAATCCACATCAAAAGTCATGCATACTAAAGGATAGAGTCAATCCCATTAATAATTTCAATTACAAAATAATAAGGCTTAAGTACATAACATGTTACCGATCCAAACAATGAACCAATAAGCATATAATTTTTTGTTTAGAAGAAAACGCACCTTAATAGAGGGTTTTATTTGAAAACATGACCTTGTTATTCAAGTAGTTCATTTGGTTCACTATTGGAAATCAAATTCCTAAAAAATGTATAAATATACCACATGAAGTTTGTTTTTATAGAAGTGACAATCACAATTTAAAAATTAATTAAAAAGGAACATGTAAAGGGGTGTCTCTAGAAAGTTAATACTTTACAATTAGTCATTAAAAATTAAGAGAACCCTACCAAGGGTGTTTTAGGTTGAGTTTGTAAACTACAACCATATAATGAGGAGTATAAATGCATAATATGATAGTGTGGACAATTTAATTAAAGATAATTTACAATTTAGATGGGACACTGGGTAAGTTCATTTGCATCACACATCAAAATTTTCTAAAAATGATGAAACTTGAGGGAAAATATACAAACCACCTACCTCATGGTTAGGATAACCAACACATCCAATATTAGGTCTTGATTCAGTCCAATTTTATAGAAATCAAAGATAAGGACATCCACCTTAAAAATATGGTGAATTAGTTCTCACCAAAATAGAAAAAGGGATGAAAAAGAAATGAAGAAAAGAAGTAGGAGTAATAAATATCCCATCACTACACATCCAACGAGATCGGCGATGAGCAATTTTGACACCAAATAGAGAAGATAACTCTATAACTAGGAGGAGGGAAGAGAGTATCTAAATTGGGATCCCCCAAATATGATTGAAGAAGGAATAAAATGGGGAAAATAAAATAGGTTTAAAAGATCATTAATGGTTAAATAGTAAATTAACCCTTCAATAAAGGTTCATAATATTTTCCACACCATGTGCCAACTATGTGGATCCCACAATGTAAGAACAACACTATATTTGGTTTACCTGCACGATCTGACCAACCATGCACTAATCATGCACAAAATAGTTCACACACACTTCCTAGGTGGCACTAATCATATTAAAACCATACCCTTAATATAAAATAATTTAATATTGAGTCATGACATAAAGATTATCATTTCATAAGAAACGAATCACGTGGGAATCAAATAACATGATCCATATGAAAATAACATTGTAATTAGACACATATTTTTGGTATATACATAATCAAACAAAATATTATATCAAGGCTACCCACCAAAACATTCATAACATGTTAGGGTTAATCTAACCAAATGTTTACCTACATTTCCCTTGAGATAACCTCTCATGTACCCTCTTTCTAGCTTGGGATAACCTCACACGTGCCCTATTTTGGGCTTGGGATAACCTCCTATATTCCCTTTGATATCACATAACATTAATCCTTACCCAATTCATTTGAGGGAGATATAGGTCCCACCCATCACAAAATTAAAATCATACACATGTGTGCCATAGGATCAAAAAAATCATCATATCAAAACCGATGAAAATAAATGGGTTACATAAACATTTCATTATAGTCTAACCTATTGAAAAGAAATAGGTTCATAACCATTTAATCATTTCATTATATCATAACCTGTGAAAAAAGTATCGAATATTATAATAATTATATCATAGTAAAAACCAAATAAGGGAAATGGGTTTCATAATAATTATATTATGGTATAAAACCTATAAGGGAAACTAGTTTCATAAAAATCATTCCATCATAAACATATACCATTCTGATAATGAATATGAATGGAATCTTGGGATCATATCCCCATTAAATCATAAGTAACATCAAATTACTTCATTTTAAATGGATAATTTTTTTGAAGAAAAATCACATGGAATGTTTCATGATGAAAAAATACTTTCCACATTAAAAACGCTTTTTTAAAACATATTTGTTTTTTCAAAATAAATTTCATCGAAAATAAACATTGAAATTATAAATGAATCATTCAAAATTATTTAATCCATTTTTCAAGGAATTTATCCTTTTTTACTTGAATTTTAAAAAATATCAATCATTTTGAAAATAAATTTATATTAAAATAAACTTGAAAACATATAAATGAATATTAAAATAAAATAATTGTCAGGATGGTGAGAAATTTCATTCAGGTTGTACACATTAAAATGAATATTTCATTCACATTTTTGGAAAAATCCAAACGACCATTGTTTAAAAAAAGACATGAATAATCCATTGAAGAAAATTTGTATAAATTAAAACATGGTTAAAATTTTATTTAATAAATATTTTTTAAAATTTAAGAAAAATATTGAAAACATTTTTAGAAAACATTTTTAGAATAAAAATAGTTTTTCGATCAAAAAGAGAAATAAAGATGATTTTTCTAAAAATAATTCTTTTGAAATATTGTGTACAAAAAGAGTATAAAATTAGGGAATAAAATGTATTATATATATAAATAAACACAATATAAGAAAAATATTGAGTTTATTTAGATATAGATCATATGATATCATCATTGGAAGAATAATCCTGATCAATCCCGATAAATGATGAAATTGTAACATAGAACCCATACCACTTTGGTATCTTTGAATTGTAAGTCCCATGGATGAATAACGCTAAATAAAAAATAAAAAATAATGAAAATAAGTAAATTAATGATATTAAATGTCATGGTGGTTTTATATACACCTCATAAAAAATTATTGGTGCATTATATGACATTTGTCTCAAAGAAGGCCAATTAAGACAAAATTCTATTACTGGATGGGTATCCTTTAAATCGTAAGACCAAATAAATAATAATATAAAATGAAAAATTAAATATCATTAAAATAATTATATTTATGATATAACATGTCATATGAAAATTATATAACCCAAAAAAAATAAATCAGTGGTGACATTTCATATGTCTCTAAGAAATAAAACAGAGACCAGAAATACCTTACCTTAAGTCTAGAATTCCTTCACACACGTTTGAACCTTTTATATAATAAATAAAATTTTATTATAAATATATTACCAAACCATATATGTATATATATATATATATTATACCATTAATAAATTAATTTTTACCCTTTCTTACCCATTTATTAACAATTCCATATTAAATTCACATTTCAGGCAATAACTGGTTTGTTATTCATGTATGTTTTGATTTGAAATTTTTGGTCCTATAAAATTGATCACAATTTAATCATATCTAGAATAGTAACAATTAAATAAATATCATATTTATAAATCAATTATGCATTTAATACTATTTATTAAACATGGTTTTCATAAATAAAGTATATTACGATCATGGAGGCAGTAGGTCGTACGTACTAATGAGGAATGTCTCCATTATTGAACAATCATTATGGAATAGAGGTAAGTAATATTTTTTCTTCCCATAATAATAATAATAAAATAAATAACATATTATTTAATTAAATATCATTATACATATCATTCGTTTGGTGTTGTGATGAAAATGGAGAGTCATATTTCTTTGTGAAGGCGGTCGTCCACACGTACACAAATGACAATATCATCATTCAGTGAGATAAAATGTAAGAATGAAAATGATATATTATACATTAAGAATTATAATTATGTAGTTTATATCAAAATTATTTCATGTATATCAAATATAATCATAAACATTACACTTTTTATCTTCCATGTAATGTATCAGTGAAAAATGAATAAAATTTCTTCGCAAGGCGGTAGCCCGCTGTACACATGAGTGACATTATCATATCCATAAAAATTGAAAGATAAAAAATTTATATAAGATATAATGTCTCCATAGGAATAATTATGATATTAATATAATATAAATACTTTATAACCATCAAAATACAAAATCTCAAGAGGTTGTAATGGAAAAAGAATGACATCAGTTTCAGTGGTGGTTGTTTATCGTACACATGAATAATGATTTTGCAACCCATTTGATGCAAGTGTAGATATTTTAATATCATGTAAATATAATAAAAACATTTCAATATCTGGGAGATGCTAATATTATATTATTATTATTATTTAATAATAATTTAATCTTTTAGAGGATGAAGTAAAATAAAAAATCTCGTTAAAGAATGTAAACTCTTATTCAGGTGACCCCCTTAATTTTTCACCAAAATCCTTCCTTTGTTAGATTTCAACATAAAATAATGATTACATGATTAGGTTAGGGATTTTTATAATTGATTTTGTTAGGTATTTATTGAAAAAAGGGTATTAAGGTTTGAAGAGGAGAAAAGAGTTGGTGTCCTTTTATAAGTGAGGTGAGCTCCACACTAGTAATTGGTGAAAAGAAAAATGTCTACCCTTGTTTTTCATGAAAAAAGGCTCCAAAATAAATTATTATAAATAATTATATATTATAGGGTCTAAATATTCTAATAAAATTTATTTTTACCTGTTTTTGGTCATTTTAACTTTTATCTTTATATTTTACCCCTATTAAATCTATTTTTATGTTAACCAAGGTATATATGTTTTATTATTTTTACCATTCATTATGGTAAAAAAATAATTTTACCATATTTGATAATTTAAATTGTTATTTTTACAAATATATATTCAATTTCTTGAAATTATATTCATATAAGTGGAGAATTTAAATTTAAAATTTCATCCCGTAAATGTGACGAGAAAGCAGGTTTTCAAAGAGAAAATGTTAAAAAATTTAAAATTTTTTTATATAAAAATAAAATACTAAAATGATTCTACTAACCTAAATTGGATTAATATATATATATATATATTTGAAATAATTTTAACTTGGAATTAATTTAATATATATATTTACTTTATAAATTATTTTAATGAAAATGTAATTTTATATTAAAGTTCCTTTTTTGACTATTCATAAAAAATCATTCATTAAATCCTAAAAAAATAACACTATAATAATATTTACATGATAATTTCAATGATAAATATTATTTCTTGAAAAAAATTTTATAAATCTATCAAATAATTATTTTAAAATAACCTTGCAAAAAGGCGACAACACATGTTTTTGGAAAAATATCATTTTTAGGTGTAAAATTGGATTAATTATTATCTATTTTCTAAAAAGAAGATTAATTATAAATATTTTATTTAATATATGAAATATAAATTTCATTAAAATAATTTCCAAAAATGTTATTTTTTAAAAATATTGAGGTAGAACACATTTGTTTGCATAAAAATAGTTTTCCAGAAAAATATTTCATTTATTTTCAAATAGTTTTTATATTCATTTGTAATTTTTTGGTCATCAAAAAAATTATTTTAAATATATGTTTAGACCATAAATTTTCATAATTTATTTATTAATATTAAAACCCACTTTTCCAATGGTTACGTGATAACTATCATGAAAATTTCTTAATAGTAATTCATTTTTCATTTAAACCCTACATTACATGTAACATAAGATAAACTTAATGTTGAGTATAACAGAAGCTAAACTCGGTGTTGCGTGTAATAAAATATAAACATGGGGTTTCATATAACAAAAAATATCTAAATTATTACATTTATTTGAAAAATAAATCTCACTAAATAATGAGGTGTTACATTGGTAGGTCATTTTAACCCTTACCTTTTTAGTTTAACCCCCTAGAAAACCCATTTTTAACTTAATCATGGTAATTAATTTTTATTGTTTTCACTATTTATAATTGAAAAATATTAATCTGACCTTATTAGATAATTGAAATTCTTTTGATTCCAAATATCAAAATCCATTATATAAAATTCAATTAAAACAAGTGTCAGAATCAGATTCAATATTATACCAGCAGAGGTGACAAAAAGTGGTTTTCCAAAGAGACAATTTTCATAAGTATAGGATGTTTGGATATCAAAATTTTTTATGAAATTTATTAAAATGAACTAAATTAGTATAATTTTAATATATTTTAACAAATTTTTCTTTAAAAAAATTATAAAATTGAATTTTAATTTATAAATAATTTAAGAGAAAATGCAATTTTCAATTAAATTTCAGTATTTTTCATTATTCATCAAAAATAATTCTTTTCAAAAAATTATAAAATATTTTACAAAACATAAAATTGAAAATTATACATCAAAAAATAAATTTTATTTCATAAAATAAAATTTCTTAAATTGGTAAAAATAAATTTTAAATTATTTATTCAAAGTGTGAAAAATCTTCCATTCAAAAAATTATAGTTTTAGAGAAAAAATTTATTTCTATTTCAAATGGTCTTATTTTATATGTAATCAATAGCGATCCATTGAATAAATTTTATACATTTAAAAATGTAATAAAAATGAATTACATCTATGTAAATTACTTTTATATAATTATTTTATACATTATTTATTTCGCGGATGTCATCGCAGGTTCTGTTGATCTCGCTGAATCAAAGATCTCTAAAGATTTTGCTCCAAATAAATATTGATATAGAGGTCTATCGGTGATTTCATTCTCCAACAATGATGTACAAATAATCTCTTCATATCTTCACTTTTTCCTTGTTGGTAGATTTATCCAGCACCGTCCGTCATTAGTGTTTCGGCGTAAAATGCTAGAAATCAAAGGCTTCACTAATTTTCACATCAGATTACTGAATTCGTAGCAAGTACTCATTCATTTTTCCTTGGAGAATGACTATTACCGATTCTGGACCGACAGTTCTTGGTCTTTTGGAGGATCTTTTATCAAAGTTTTGAAATGGTCTACGGACTTTGATGTTGGTTCTGAGCCCCCAATCGCTCCTATCTGTATTGGTTTCCTGGGTTTTCCTCTGCATCTATTCAAGTAGTATGCCTTATTCTCCATTGCTAAACTCTTCAGACATATAATCAGGTTTGATGTAAGAACCCAGTTTTTCTATAAAAGAATTTGGAATATTTTTAATGTTATTCTAGACCAGCGCCTTCAGATGGCATGCGATTCCGAGCCCCGGTGTGGTCGGAATTAAATTTTCAGGGCATTCACACTGGACACGCCAAATAAATGGGATAACGCTTAAACAGTGATTCAGATCCTAAATCTGAGAGTACGGATGGGTCTTAAATGGTGTGTTTACACCATAAATGACATAGAACATGTCAGCGCGGGACGTTGGGACCCCTCTCCCGTTAGCAGAACATTAAACAGATAATTAATTAATTAATTTATTCATCTAATGGTTAAACACAAGTATCTCTTAAACGGTAGCTCAGATTGGATATCTGAGGGCACGGTTGCATCCGGTGAGTGTCGTTTACCCGATGCGGGGTGTAAAAGTTGAGGGCACGGGCCTGTTATAAGAGATGTCACCCAAGGGAAAAATCATCATTTTAAAATAATGACTTAGTGATTTTTATCACTACTGTTATTTTTGAATAAATTTCTTACAATGTCTCGGAATTGAAATCCGAGACTTCCCTTGAGTTTGAAATGGGGAATTTTGCCTAGTTGTGGGATAAAATCGGTGGGCGCGGAGGTTTTGGAATCTGTGCCTGTTGGGAGAGTTTTAGTGAATTTTTATAAATTCACTAAGTTTTGAGTGATGACCCATTTTCCATCTCTCTCACTCTCTCTCTATCTCTATAGCCCTTCTTCGCCGTTCTCCACCAGATCGATGAGCGATCTTCGTCGAAACATCGGAGGTTCAAAGGTGGAGCCTCACTGACGCATCACCTACAACTCGCATCAAAATTGAGGTAGGATCTCTTTTGTTTTTGAGATCCGATTCAATTTCCACATTAGTTATTGGTTTTATTATTTTTTCCATCTTTATTTTACAAAATCATCAATGGCTGCACAAACACGGCCATCGATCTATGTTTGGAACCCCATTCTTCGTTTCGTTCTTCACGAACACCCGCCATAATTTTCAGATGCGTCAACCGGCCGTCGGATCTTCGATCATAGGTAGGCATTGCGAAGGCCTCACTCTGAGGATCCCGAATCTTCTTTCAGTTTTCGAATCGGGCCACCAACGCGGTGGAGGTGGCCATTGGAAGTATCGGCTCCAGCAAGGATGGTGGACAGAGTTCGGGGTGGCGCGGCGGAGGAGTCCAACAGAGGAGTAGAGGGGCGCTACCGGCATGGCACCATGAGGGACCGTCAGGCAGCGGGTGAGGTCGAGCCATAGGACTCCGCCAAAGGAGCCGAGGAGGCTATGGCGTTGCCACGGATGGTCGGGGCGGCGGAGCTCGGAGGGAGTCCGAGCGGCCAGGACGGCGAGGCAGCGACTGGGTGTACGGCTCAGTGGGAAGGCGAGGCTGGAGAGGGGTCTGCGGGTCTAGGCGGTTGGCGGAGCAGGTGTCATAGAGGAGCACCGGTTTGGTGCTGCGTCAAGTGGAGCAGGCCGCGGGGAGGCACGACGACATGCTGGTGGGGTGTGCCAGCCCGTCGCGGTCGATGGAGGAGGCCCCCGAAGAGCTGACATCGGGGGAGGAAATTGCAGACAAGGACCCGTGATATGCGGGTCCTGCTGGCGCGACGCAGAGACCAGCTTTGACCGGTCTGGTTGAATGAAAACCAAACTCGAGGCGGGTTCGGTGTGGCTGGAGCTGGCTGCAGCTAGCGGGCCGCGACGGTTCGAACCGGGCCGGCCGGGGTGAACCGTCCGGGTTGGCCCCCTTGCATTGGGGGGGGGGGGGGCGTAACTCCTAAACGGCGCGTCCGTTTGACATGTCATCTACATCTGCAGGACTGTGTTAACAAGATAGAATTTTTTCAGTTTGTTTCAGGGTTTTCAGGATCTATGCCTAAAGATGATTGACCCAAAACACTTTAATTTAATAATATTAAATTATTGTTGAAGTTGTGACGGACGTGGCTTGCGAGAAGGATGTCCGTTTGACGTTCCATCAAGGGCGCGGTGGTCCCGGAGCTGAGACAGTCCGTCCAAGGTTGGTTTGGAGCCCTTACGGGTTGGTTTCATTTCTTGGTAGCACAAAACAAAAAAAGTGAAAAATTAATTAATTTTTTATTTATTTAATTAATTGTTACGTCGGACCTAACTCTTACTTGGGATTTCCGATTGACGCACCGTCAGCGGCAGCATGGCCCCAGTCCTTGTCTGGAATTTTTGAGATGCATTCCGAATCATTCGGGTTAGAGGAAAGGTGTGGGCCCAACATGGCCTCATTCGCACGTTTTATGGTGAAACTCCACTTTTCACCCGACACCCGTTTGAGGTGTTTGAGTACTCGTTTCTGAGTGTTTTTTCAGAGGATATTTCAATAGTGAAATCTGCTTGAAAAAATTTGTGCCCGAGGCGTGGGCCCCACGAGGTGGATTTCGGATGTATGTTGTGATTTTATGACTTATGCTACATAAGTCTGTTCAGTGAAAATGAATAGCCTACACCGTGTGGTTATCGTCAAGGAACACGATGGTACGATCTGCGTGATGTGTTTCGGGGTCGAGGTGTGGGCCCCGCTTATGTGTAACACGGGAAGTTGCAGTTTTCGCATCCAGAGTCCATTTTAAGTGCCATCAGCGGAATTGTGACCATGGAGTCGAGATGGTGTTGAACATTTTGGTTTTAGGCATTGAAGTCGGACTTGTGGCACGTGCCCCATGGGCCGTCTTTTGAGCTATGTGTAGCGTACGGCGACTTTTTCTTTCGGCGTCCATTTGGGGTGCATGAATAGTCGATTCAACATGTTTTTTTGTGAGCATAACAGTGGCGCGGTTCACCCAACCACTCTCGGGACCGAGGTGCGAGCCCCATGAGTCTCCGTATGGGCATGAAGCGGTGTTGAATAACTTTTTCATCGGGAGCCCATTTCCATTGAGTAAGTAGTCTATCTCGTGTGTTTTTCCATGATGATTACAATATTGTAATCTGTTCAGGTGAGTAGAGCTACTTACGTGATCTTATTAAATGTGGAAACATAAAAAGGCATTGGTTGGAGGTTTCTTTGACGCACTTCGAACCTACGCACGGTAGCGGTACTAGTGACACCAAGTGATGGCACGAGCACTGAACCTCTATTAGGTGTTTTTTTCTGCAGTTGGGTGGTTGCGCGATACCCCCTTCGTGTTCTGTTGGCCAGTGTTGTACCATCCATTAGGGATGGACTAACCAGTTTCGGGTTTACCCTCTAGCAGGGCTGGGCAGTGGGTTGCTCATAGACTTCTTTAGGTTTACCGTCCAGTAGGGCTGGGCAGTGGGTTGCTCGTTGACTTCTTCGGGTTTACCCTCTAGCGGGGCTGGGTAGTGGGTTTCTCATTGACTTCTTTGGGTTTACCCTCCAGAAGGGCTGGGCAGTGGGTTTCTCATTGAATTCTTAGGGTTTACCATCCAGTAGAGACTGGGCAGTGGTTTACCCGATGACCACTTAGGGTTTACCCTCCAGCAGAGACTAGGCAGTGGGTTACCCGTTGACTACTTAGGGTTTACCCTCTAGTTGAGATTGGACAGTGGGTTACCCGACGACCTCTTAGGGTGTACCCTCCAGCAGGGTTGGGCAGTGGGTTACGCGACGACTCCTTTCAGACATAGTCATTTCTACTAGGCTAGTTTGTGGCTTTTCTCCATGACTACTAGAGAGAGACCCTTGGATTTTATGGGCCAGTGATGTGACATATTTGACTTTGAGCAGACCTCTCGACTGTGTGATAGTGACAAGGTATTGTTTGACTTTCCCAATAACTCTTAAGTATGAGGGGTGCTTTACCCACCAAGACGCATCCTTGTGACGCGACCTAAAACTGTGTGGGCGAGTCAGTGCCGCCCAAAGTGGATAGTGTCAAGATGCGGTGATTTGAGCCCCTTGGCTTGCATTTCGGGGAAGATGTGTGGGATAATAGGCACCGATGGTGTTTAATTATGGTAATGTTGGCTACTCTCTTTCTTGGGCTGAGCTGTGGGATAGAGATCCCCTTTCTATCTAGTTCAAGTTTCGTGACAGAGCATATAGATATGTATACCTTGTTTTAGTACCCACTTCTTGGGTTTTGGTTATTATCCGTCCAGGATAGACGAAGAAGTGCGTGGTATTCCACATGATTTCCATGTCTATATTCTCCTATTGTTAAGATGAGTCTACTTACTTTCTCTTTTTGGGTTGAGCTGAACTCTCTACTATGATTCTACTATACTCTTTACTGCACTCTGGGTTGTACTCCTTAACTACACCCTATTCGATCTACTGCTCGCCCTTCGGTACCCCCTTTGTTGATCCATCGAGCCTTCGGGGTATCCTACTGTGTATTTTTATTCTCACCCCTTCCAGGTGTGGGACTCTCCCAGCTGTTTTACTTTTACCTATTGCTGGTTTGTGGCACTTTTCTAGTTGGGAATGTGTTTTTCCCATTTCTCTTCAGTTTACCTTTAGCACTTTCTTTTTACTGTTTGGAGGTCAATGCACTTTGTGGTTTATTTATAGTAGTTGGTACTTTACTTTTCTTTTTTACTCTGCACTTCTGCATTGAGTGGACTGCGTGTGTGTGTGTAGGTACTTAGGAAAAGGCCTCCCCGAGTTGTTTAGCCTTTGGTGCTTGTCGCCAGCCTCTGGCCTATGGAGGCGGGCTTGGGGTAGTTGTGGCTTGAACCCGGGTAGGGTTAGGTCGTGAAAAAGTGGTATCAGAGGTGGTTCATTCCTTGGGATATTGTTCAGACATCCCTAAAAAAATTGGTTCGGATTTATGGCAACAATCACAACATGTCTCGAGAGTGGCTCTCAGTCCAGGGAGTCTAGCGATGGTGCGGCGACCGAAGTATCCATTCACCAGGACCCTGATAACCCGCTTGTCGACTCTGCATGTTGAGACACCTATTGCAGGGAAAATTGGTTTGTGCATCACGTAGGATTGAGTCTTGACTGTCCTTCTTGAGTCAGATCCCCATTGTTGTGACTGTTATATATACATATATGCTCATCTGACTGCGACACTCCTTGATAACATTCAGGATGTCTCCGTGAAGACAGCCAACCAGGATACCAGCTTTGGTTTGTGACGACGACCATGTGAGGGAAGAGGCCTCAGTCCAGGTACCATCATGCGAGTCCCTTTCTCCGGGTGGGCCGGTTGTAACAACCCAAACATTTTTAATAGTATATTAACTTACTCTTACCAATTTAATAGAGATGTTAATGGTTAATGCAGAAATAGGAGTCTATGGCTTCATCCAGTAGACTCGAACCTTATGAAGCCCACTTATCAGAGCTTGGGAAGGAGGTGGCATCTTTGGGCTTCGCTTTGGACCAAGCCCAAGTAGAACTCCAGCGTGTCAAGCTTGAACGGAAATTCCTACGGTAGAAGTTCAAGTTAGTAGATATTACTACTAGGGAAATGTTATCTGAGCCTCCCTCAGATTCTCTCACCATAGCACACCTTACACTTAGGTCATATGCTGGTGTTATAAGGGGCTATGTGATGAGACCGTAGCTTCTTTGTGTAATCCTTTGGGATGAATAAATTGAGATTTCCTCCTTTAGTGAAGTTTGTGAAATTTCAAATGTCTAGATAATTTTAGGATCTATTTTATTGACGAATTTTGAAAAAATGGATATTTTAAAATATTTATGTAAACCTTAAATAATTAATGATGTGTAAGGATTTTCAAAAAATGGTCTTCTGCAAAAGTGTTCAATAAGGAATTTGGAGTCTAATAAGATCAACTTAATTTTTGATGAATAGTAAAATATGAATAGTGATTTTATGCTTAGGATTAGTAATGTGACCAAATGGATTAGTAATCTCACTTAAAGAAAGTTCTAATATAATTTAGACACCTTGATTAAGTAATGTGATTCAATAAAATGAGTAAATAACGATTTTATAAATTATTAGTCAAGTATTAGTTTTTTCAGGTGAATAATGTTTCTTAATTAAAAATTAATTTAAAATTATTTAGAAAATTATTTTTATAAAATGGACTTTATTTTTGAACTCAGAGCATCGATATAATGTTATGGTAATTTTTTGGGATTTTTCTGAAAAAGTTGAATTTTCGATGAATAGTGAAAATACAGTTTTTAACTTACGGGTGTTTAATGACATCATTAAATGATGTATTATGTATGTAATCAATATGGTCGACTTATGAATAGTAATATAATGTATTAGGTGTCCCAAGTGGCCAATACCATGGGAAAATACCATGGGCAAGCCCATGGTTTTTCCAAAACCACCAATGAGATGTCCCTTGGCCATTAATGCCTTGTCCCCTCACTTTCCCTATAAATACCAAGCCATCCTCTCATCCATTCGACTCCAAAATCAACCTCAACGAAGTTATAGTCTCCTTATCTCCCAAGGAGTCCTCCCAAGGTGCCCCCAAGCCCTCAAGGTCCAAACCTTTGAGTTTTAAGATTTACGTTTTAAGGTAAGGGATCCTACCTCCCTCTTTCTTGTCAAGTAATCACTTTTATGTCATTTCTTTTATGATCCATGATCTTATGTTAGAGGATGATCTTTTATGTCCCTCTTACTTCCATTTTCATGTTCATATGATGAGAGATCCCTTGTTTCTCTCATCAATTCATTTTAAGAAAGGTTAAGTGACGCCGTTAGGCTGCCGAATTTTTAACGGATTCTTTTAGCTTTCTCATTTTTCAAAGTTCTACATTCATGTCAAGTCTTTCAAGTTATTTTTGATAATGCTGGGGTATGATCTCTATATATATCATACTTATATTTTATGTTCATATGATTAGAGACCCTATTTGATCTCTTCAATTCATTTTGTTGAAGTTTAAGTGACACCGTTATGCTGCCGAATTTTCATAAGAGAAATCATATTTTTGTCTTCCCTCCATGTTTTTCATTTCATATAGTATGTTTTTAAAATCTAATTACCATGTTATTATATCCATTATCTTCTGTCCCTTTACTGTTATTTGTATCATTTATGAGTGGGTGACCTATGTCCCCTCTCTTTTCAATGTTTTCTAAAACCCCGAAGCATAGCTGTTATGCTGCAGAATTTCCGTCTCAAATGTCTCTCTCTTTTTCTCAAATTATTTTATTTTATTAAGTGAATACTCAAAGATCTTCCTTATAAAGGGGTATTCACATGTATACCAAAATGTTCTATTTTTAATTCTGGGATTTACATACATGATACCCACCTTCCATTTCTGTGGGTTTTAAAGTGACACAAAGATCGTGTCTTTAAAGAAGTTTTTAAAACGTTTTGATTATGAAATGAAACCCATTTCTTTTATGCTATATGGGTTGTTTATGAAATTATTTATGATGATATATGTGTCTCACATGATAATAAAGACAAATTAAGGGTGCTCCCTGATAGTGCTCCAATGCATTGGGTAAAGACTTAATCTCTATAGATGACCATTTAGACTGATGCCTTGGTGAATAACCTTGGAAATTTTTATTAACACCTTAGGGATGGACCATGGTGAAATGGAAATGATTTTATTTGTAAAATGTTGTAGCCACGTCTTCAAGTTATGAAAAACTTTATTTTTATATGCCTCTTGATTTCTTTCTCATGGCTTAAAGTTTTTTTTATGACCTTATTGAAGTATCTCAAGTTCACATGTAAAATGTTTCTCTTGTTTCCCTTACTGGTCCTTCTGCTCACCCTATCTTTTGATGTATGTCCCCAGGTTATGATATGTTGTAATGAACCTAGGATGAAATTAAGGAGAAGAATTTCAAGGGTTTAATAAGAATGTTTTATGTTTTTTTCAGGTATTATGTTCCTGGTTTCCAAGACACTATACCTTAAAGATCCTCAGTTTTGTGTAATGTAATGAAATTTTATGTTATATAAAGGCGAGATGCCAAAATTGGTATCATAGGATGGTTTAGTTATTTGTGGAAATTAGGATATAAAAAATTTAGGAATAACCCTATAGAAAAGTTTAAATATATGAAAAGTTTCTAGTATTTTGGTAATTATTGAGTAAGTGGTTTATCAAACAAATACATCCCTGTCTGGATACGAGCAGTTAGAGGCGGCTCTGGCACAGATGTACATAGGGGTAAAACCCGAAAACACCGCTTTGAACTAGACTCGAACAGGAAACAGCTGCACGATAACGGGCCTTGATTCACTCTTGGTTACGACACTCCCGGGGGATATGTTTGGTTAATCACAAGCTTTTTATGAATCATTATGAAGGAATTATAGAGAAATGTAATTATCTAAGAATGAAGTCTTAGTTAAAAGATTCATAAATGAAATAAGTTTCTCAGTAAGGTTTTATCCTTTTAGAAAATGGCGGTCTATAGAAGGAAGCGTTCAGATGGTGACCGTAATGCACCATGTGATGACGGCCCTTCGATGGAAGCCGGAATGGAAATATTCATGCGAATGATGAACCAACTGACTCAAGTTATGAGTAATAACTTGAATCAAGACGAGAGACCAATCTCATCACGAAGGGAACAACATTCTGTTGAGTCCTTCATGCGTCAACTACCACCATCATTCAATGGATCTACTGACCCATTGGTTGTGGAACAATGGATAAGCTCCATTGAAAAGATCTTTTCTATACTTCATTATTCAGAACAAGAAAAAGTCACCCTTGTTGTTTACCACCTAGAGAGAGAAGTTGATCAGTGGTGGTCACTGATCAAAAACATGAATCCACAAGGTGAGATGGAAGCTATGGAGTGGGAAGAGTTCCGAGGAATATTATTTAATAAGTATTTCCCTCGTTCCATGAGAACGAGAATGGAGAAAGAGTTTCTCGAGCTGAAGCAGAAGGAGAATGAATTTGTTGCAAGCTATGAGATTAACTTACCCCGACTTTCATGATATACCTCTAGCTTTGTCATGGATCCAAGTGGGAAGGTTGACAGATTTTTTGGTGGACTGAGACCTCATCTGTGGAAGAATCTAGCCAACTGGGACTACGATAGCTATGATGAGATCATGCGGAGTGCAATGAAATTCGAGCTAGACTTTGGTGAGACACAGTGGTCTCATAAATCAAATGACAAGAAGATATCGTTGGAGCCCAGTCTAGGGAAGACTTTTGATCAGGGAAGAGGTGGAAAGAAAATGAAACTTACCACATGCAATAAATGTGGGAAGAAGCATCCGGATAACTGCTTGATCGGAAGTGGAAAGTGCTACAATTGTGGAATAGAAGGCCATATTTCTCGGAATGGTCATAGTGAGGTGAAGCCTCAACTTCCCAACACTAACGACAGAGGAAAGATGGTTCTGGCCGTACCTGAATTCAAATGCTTCAAGTGTGGATAGCTTGGGCACTTTTCTAATCTCTGTCAAAATCCAAGGGTAGTGGTGGGGAATCACCATCATCCTCAGTAATGTACAAGGGAGCAAGGTCGTGCTTTTGCTATCACAACAACTGAAGTTGAAGTTCCGAACAACGTGGTAGCAGGTACTCGTGTTGTCCTCTCAAAACTAGCAAGTACTTTGTTTGATTCTGGTTCTACGCATTCTTATATTTCCTCCAAGTTTGCAAAGAATATAGAATAAATCCCCAAACTTCTTGAGGTAGAATTGTCAGTCCAGACTCCAAGTGGGATTATCCATGCATCAATAGTGTTTAGAGACTCTAGTGTTTACTTCAGTGAGCACAATCTTATCGCAAATCTAGTATTCATTCCCATGTTCGAATTCGACGTTATACTAGGTATAGACTGGCTCTTAAAGTATAATGCTAAGATCAAATACAGAATTAAGGAAATCTAAGTAGTCTTGAATGAATGACCTGTAATTATCTTCCAAGGAGAGATATCCCGAACTGATCCCTATCTAGAAGCACCTCCTATAGCTTTCATTATGGATTTAATTAGTGATGATGAAGATGGAAAAGGGAGTATACAAATAAAATATGTTCCAATTGTTCAGGAATACATGGATGTATTTCCTGAGGAGTTACCTGGACCTCCCCCAGAAAGAGAGGTAGAGTTCTCCATTGAACTCGTACGTAGATCTCAACTGATATCAAAGACCCCGTATAGAATGGAAAATGTGGAGCTAGAAGAGTTAAAGAAACAACTCCAAGACTTATTGGAGAAGGGGTTTATCCGACTGAGTGTGTCTCCTTGGGGAGCACCAGTTCTCTTTGTGAAGAAGAAGGATGGATCATTGTGGCTATGCATTGATTATAGAGAACTGAACGGGATCACAGTGAAGAACAGATACCCTCTTCCAAGAATTGATGATTTATTTGACCAACTTCGTGGGGCTCAATTCTTCTCCAAGATTGACCTTCGATCGGGTTATCATCAACTGAGGGTGAAGAAGGAAGATATTACAAAGACTGCCTTCCGATCAAGATATGGGCATTATGAGTTTACTGTTATGCCCTTCGGCTTGACTAATGCTCCTGCTATTTTCATGGATTTGATGAATAGAGTCTTTAAGGACTGCCTTTATAACTTTTTTGTAGTTTTTATTGATGATATTTTGATATATTCAAAAAGTCATGAGGAGCATGATGATCATCTGAGTGTTATTTTGAAAACTCTACAGAAGGAGAGGCTCTTTGGAAAGTTCAGCAAGTGTGAGTTTTGGTTACAACAAGTGTCTTTCTTGGGGAAAATCATAACCAATGAAGGAATCTCGGTTGACCATGCAATGACAATGGTTTTGGAGGAGTGGCCTCAACCCACAATAGTAACTGAGATTCATAGTTTCCTGGGTTTAGCAGGATATTATAGGAGGTTTGTGAAAATCTTTTCACGGCTTTCTAATCCACTAACCAAGTTGACTCGAAAAGGGGTTAAGTTTATCTGGACAAAGGAATGCGAGGAAAGTCTCCAAGAGCTGAAGAAGAGATTAGTTACTACACCTATGTTAACACTACCCTCTATCAGAGAATGATTCATTATTTTTAGTGATGCATCTCTGAAAGGGCTTGGGTGCATTCTCATGAAAAATGACAAGGTAATTACTTATGCATCTTGACAGTTGATGATTCATGAGAAGAATTATCCTACGCATGATCTAGAGCTAGTAGCAATTTTTTTCTCTAAAGATATGGAGGCACTATCTTTATGGGGAGAAATGTGATATATACACCGACCACCAAAGTTTAAAGTATATTTTCACACAGAAAGAATAGAACATGAGACAATGAAGATGGTTGGAGCTTATTAAAGACTATGATTGTTCAATTCATTATAACCCTGGAAGAGAAAACAAAGTCGCAGATGCATTAAGCATGAAAGATCCTGTTGTTCTGGAAACAATGAGGATCCTAGGAGATCCCTTGATTAAAGATCTAGTAAAAATGAACATGGTAATTTTAATGGAAGGGACATCGTCAACCCTATCCCAAATGATTTCTCAACCTTCATTACTAGAGAAGATCAAGAAGGCTCAAAAAGAAGATCCATTGGTGTAGAAGAAGTTTGAGGCTGTAAAGGATGGGAAGTTCCCTGATTTTAATATTGATGAAGAAGGTGTATTGAAATTTCGTAAAAGACTATGCATTCTATCTATTCTGAAGATAAAGAAAGAACTGATGGATGAATCTCATAGATCTACATTCTCTATACATCCAAGAAGCACTAAAATGTATATAGACCTTCGTGATCATTATTGGTGGGATAACATGAAGAGGGAGATTGATGATTACACTACAAGGTGCCTGGTGTGTCAACAAGTAAAGGCAGAACGACAACTTCCTAAGGGGGTATTACAACCGCTACCCATACCAGTATGGAAGTGGGATAATATCACTATGGACATTGTAACTAGTCTCTCGAAAACATCCAAAGGAAACAATGCGATATGGGTTATTGTGGACCGTCTCACCAAGACCGCCCATTTTATCTCTATTCAGGAAGATTTCTCTCTGGATCAACTTTCCAAGATATACGTAAAGGAAGTGGTAAGGCTGAAAGGGGTACCACTATCCATCATGTCTGATCGTGATCCAAGATTCACATCAAAATTCTAGAGAAGTCTTCAACATGATCTGAATACTGAATTGAATTTTAGTACGACCTATCATCCTCAAACTGATGGCCAATCTGAAAGGACTATTCAGACACTCGAAGACATGCTGAGATTATTATCAATGGAATTTAAAGGTGGATGGGATCAACACCTCGCATTAGTTGAGTTCTCCTATAACAAAAGCTTCTATTCGATTATTCACATGGCACCCTATTATGCTCTGTATGGAAAAGCGATGTATAACTCCTACTTGTTGGGATGAAACTTGTGAGAGAAACCTTCTTGGGCCTGATCTTGTGCAAGAGATGACGTAACAGGTTCATGCCATCCAACAACACATAAAGGCAGCTCATAGATGGCAGAAGAGCTATGATGACAATCATCGAAGGGACTTGGAGTTTGGTGTTGCAGAAAAAGTCTTCCTTCGAATTTCTCCATGGAAGAGAGTCATGCGGTTTGGGAAGAAAGGAAATCTCAGCCCTAGGTACATTGGACCCTATGAAATCCTTGATTTCATAGGAGCAGTGGACTATCGACTAGAACTTCCACCAAACCTAGCTCAGGTTCACGATGTCTTTCATGTATCTCTCTTGAAGAATTACATACCTGACCCTTCGCATGTACTAAACCCAGAGGTGGTACAACTGGAACATGACCTCTTTTATGAGGAGCAGCCAGTGGAGATCTTAGACCGTAGAGACAAGGCTCTATGGAACAAGACTACCCACCTTGTGAAATTGTTGTGGAGGAATAATAATTGTAAAGAAGCAACATGGGAGCCTGAGGAAACAATGAAGCAAAAGTACCCTCACCTTTTCTACTAGGCCTCAAGTATAAAATTTCAGGGACGAAATTTCTTAAGGGGGGAAGAATTTAACGACCCAAAATTTTTGAATAGTATATTAACTTACTCTTAGCGGTTTAATAGAGATGTTAATGGTTAATGCAGAAAGAGGAGTCGATGTCTTCATCCAGTAGACTCGATCCTTATGAATCCCACTTATCAGAGCTTGGGAAGGAGGTGGCATCTTTGGGCTTCACTTTTGACCAAGCCCCAGCCAAACTCCAGCATGTCAAGATTGAACGGAAACGCCTGTGGAATAAGTTCAAGTTAGTAGAGATTACTACTAGGGTAATGTTATCTGAGCCTCCCTCAGATTCTCTCACCATTTCACACCTTACACTTAGGTCATATGCTGGTGTTATAAGGGGTTATGTGATGAGACCGTAGCTTTTTTGTGTAATCCTTTGGGATGAATAAATCGATATTTTCTCCTTTAGTAAAGTTTGTGAAATTTCAAATGTCTGGATAATTTTAGGATGTATTTTATTGATTAATTTTGAAAAAAGGATATTTTAAAATATTTATGGAAACCATAAATAATTAATGATGTGTAATGATTTTCAAAAAATCGTCTTCTGCAAAAGTGTTTAGTAAGGAATTTGGAGTCAAATAAGATCAACATAATTTTTGATGAATAGTAAATTATGAATAGTGATTTTACGCTTAGGATTAGTAATGTGTCAAATGGATTAGTAATCTCACTTAAATAAAGTTTTAATATAATTTAGACACCTTTATTAAGTAATGTGATTCAATAAAATGGGTAAATAACGGTTTCATAAATTATTAGTCAAGTATTAGTTTTTTCTGGTGAATAGTTTTTTTAATTAAAAATTAATTTAAAAATATTTAGAAAATTATTTTTATAAAATGGACTTTATTTTTCAACTCACATCATCGATATTATGTTATGGTAGTTGTTTGGGATTTTTCTGAGAAAGTTGAATTTTCCATGAATAGTGAAAATACAGTTTTTAAGTTACGTGTGTTTAATGACATCATTAAATGATGTATTAAGTATGTAATAAATATGGTCGACTTATAAATAGTAAGATAAGTTATGAGGTGTCCCAAGTGGCCAATACCATGGGCAAGCCCATGGTTTTACCAAAACCACCAATGAGGTGTCCCTTGGCCAATAATGCCTTGTCCCCTCACTTTCCCTATAAATACCAAGCCATCCTCTCATACATTCGAATCCAAAATCATTGTCAACAATGTTTTGGTCTCATTACCTCCCAAGGTGTCCTCCCAAGGTGCCCCAAGCCCTCAAGGTCCAAACCTTTGAGTTTTAAGAGTTATGTTTTAAGGTAAGGGATCCTACCTCCCTCTTTCTTTTCAAGTAATCTCTTTTATGTCATTTCTTTTATGCTCCATGATCTTATGTTGGAGGATGATCTTTTATATTCCTATTACTTCCATATTCTTGTTCATATGATGAGATACCCCCTCTTTCTCTCATCAATTCATTTTAAGAATGTTTAAGTGACACCGTTAGGCTGCCGAATTTTTAAGGGATTCTTTCAGCTTTCTCATTTGTCAAAGTTCTACTTTCATGTCAAGTATTTCAAGTTCATTTTTATTATGTTTGGGTATGATATCTATATCTATCATACTGATCTTTTATTTTCATATGATGAGAGACCCTAGTTGATCTCGTCTATTCATTTTGTTGAAGTTTAAGTGACGATGTTAGGCTGCTGACTTTTCATAAGAGAAATCTTATTTTTGTCTTCCCTCCATGTTTTTCATTTCATATGGTATGTCTTTAAAATATCATTACCATGTTATTATATCCATTATATCCTGTCCCTCTATTGTTCTTTGGATCATTTATGAGCGGGTGACCTATGTCCCCTCTCTTTTCAATGTTTTCTAAAACCCCGAAGCATAACTGTTATGCTGCAAAATTTCCGTCTCAAATGTCTCTCTATTTTTCTCAAATTATTTTATTTTATTAAGTGAATAATCAAAGATATTCCTTATAAAGGGGTATTCAAATATATACCAAAATATTCTATTTTAAATTCTGGGATTTACATACATGAGACCCACCTTCCTTTTTTGTGGGTTTTAAAGTGACACAAAGATCATGTCTTTAAAGCAGTTTTGAAAATGTTATGATTATGAAATGAAACCCATTTATTTTATTCTATATGGGTTGTTTATGAAATGATTGATGACAATATATGTGTCTCACATGATAATAATGAAAAATTAAGGCTGCGCCCTGATAGCGCTCCAATGCATTGGGTAAAGACTTAATCTCTAGAGATGACCATTTAGACTGATACCTTGGTGAATAACCTTGGTAATTTTTGTTGACACCTTGGGGATGGAACTTAGTGAAATGAAAATGATTGTCTTTGTAAAATTTTGTAGCCACATCTTCAAGTTATGAAAAAATATATTTTTATATGCCTCGTGATTTCTTTCTCATGCCTTAAAGTTATTTTCATGACCTTATTGAAGTATCTCATGTTCACATGTAAAATGTTTCTCTTGTTTCCCTTACTGGGCCTTCTGCTCACCCTATCATTGGATGTATGTCCCCAGGTTATGAGATGCATTAATGAACCTAGGATGAACTTAAGGAGAATCATTTCAAGGTTTTATGAAAAATGTTTTATGTTGTTTTCATGTATTTTGATCCTGGTTTCCAAGAAAATAAACCCTAAAGATCCTCATTTTTGTGTAATGTTATGAATGTTTATGTTATATAAAGGCGGGATGCCACATCGGTAGCAGCACCCCCACCCGATGAGCAGTAGACAACTCCAATAGAGCAGACGGAGCTTGAGCGTAGGTTGAGCGTACTCCATGAGTTCTAGCGATAGAGACCGCTGAGGTTTAGTGGTGAGCTAGACCCAAAGGCAGAAGAGGTATTGATCAAGATGGAGTTTTTCCTCTTTAGGTTTGCACAGACACCGACAGATCAGAGGTTGTCCTTGGAAGCCAACCTTTTTCATGGAGCAGCGGGGTGTTGGTGGAGTCTGGAGACTCAGTTACTCGATGAGTCGTCGCTTTCGTGGGATGACGTTCAGCTGCTGTTTCATGAGGAGCTGTATACCTCCTTCTTACGCTCCATTCGGATCCAGGAGCTCCTGTAGTTTTAGAAAGGAGGGATGACAGTGACTGAGTACATGACTAGTTTCGAAGACCATGCATGTTTTTACCCAGACATGGTCCATGATGGCAACTTCAGAGTGTGGAAGTTCGTGCAGGGTCTCCGCAGAGAGATTCGTGCCATCATAGTACCCATGGGCATTCCCACTTATGTCGGGGTTCTAGAGAAGGCGCTGGTGACAGAGTGATTCCTGTCACATTCTACAATTGGTGGTGGCAGTAGGCTTGACAGAGCCGAGATGTCTGTCGCAGCTAGTGGGCGTCAGCTGATAGAACCTCGACAGAGGTGGCTTTCTGATTACCAGACTCAGGGGCATGGTCGTACACCACAGAGGCACCGGAGTGCACCAGTGTAGCCCAGAGAGCACCAGTGCTATGGTTGTGATGGTTGAGGTCACTTGGCACAAGACTGCCCGATCAGGCACACTGAGAATATTAGGCAGGCAACAGGTGCACCGCCCCAACATAGATAGCACTGTGATCAGAGTAGTGGTGAGAGAGGTGGTGCTAGCAGAGGAGTGGGAGAAGCTGGCAGTGGGGGACAACCTTACGAGGTCTTCCCATCACCACCAGGTGGCCTACGTTAGGCTCCGGGAGCTGACAGTTGGGACCATATATAGCCACGAACTTTGGATGTCTACGATCCTACAGAGCATGAGGTGACAAGAGGTACTCTCTATAGTGCTTCTACTTTTTTGCAGTAGAATTGTGAGACTCTGTATGTGAAATTATTTTCTCTCTGCTACTTGCTTGTGTTGTTACCAAAGTGATGCGGGCATCGGTGTGACCCTGTGTTAGTGGAATAGAAGGCGTAGAACCTTTTCCGTTAGTCGACGGCGTCGACTCCATCACATTATGAGCGTGTAAGAGAGTGTTGGTTGCGAGACATCGACTATGAAACCTTGCGTGACCATATTTCCTGGGTGTTTCACCATATGGATATTCTGCAGGAGGGAAGCACCGAGCTTTACCCTAGGTCCAAACAGTGATTCCAGTCATGGCGTGCGACCTATGGGTTTGGTCGGGGAGGCGAGTTACCCTCGAGGGCCTTCAGTCCATTTGAGAATATGCGAAGGGATGGAGAGGTTTTCTACCTCCTTACCCTAAACCCAAAGGCTGGTTTGGGTACATAGAGTCATTAACGTGAGTCACCTAAGAAGAATTTTTCATTATCCAATGCACATCATTGGCGAGGAAAGACCCCACACAAACAAATCAAATCCTTTGGTCCATGCGTGGTGACGCAGAACTATGCAAGAGTTCTTCTGGGTACGGGAGAGCCAGGTGTGGGCTTAATAACCTGAGTTGTTCTCATAGTTTTGATTTTCGGGGATGAAAAACTTGAAAGATGGAATGATGTAAGAAACTTGTTTTTTCTATAAAATACTTTGTAATATTCATGATGTTATTCCGATGTAGTGCCTTCAGACGTCGTGCGGTTCTGAGCCCCGGTGTGGACAGAATTAAAATTTCAGTGCGTTCACACTAGGCATGCCAAATAAATGGGATAACTCCTAAATGGTGATTCAGAACCTAAATCTGAGAGTACGGATGGGTCTTAAATGGGGTGTTTACCCCAGGAACGACATATAACATGTCGGCGCGGGACGTTGGGACCCCCACCCATTAGCAGAACATTAAACAGATAAATAAATAAATAATTTATTTGTTTAATGTTAAAATGCATGTATCTATTAAATGGATTATCCGATCAGAAATATGAGGGAACAGTTGCGTTCGAAGCGTGCCATTTACCCTAGGCGGGGTGTAAAATTTTCTGGTGCGGGCCTGCCATGAGAGATGTCACCCAGGGTCAAAATCGTTATTTTAAAATAATGACTTAGTGATTTTTATCACTGGGTTTGTTTCTAAAAAACATTTGAACGAAGTCTCGGAATTGAAATCTGAGACTTCCATTGAGTTCGAAATGGGGTGTTTTTCCTAGGCGTGAGATAAAATAGGCGGGTGCGGAGGTTTCAGAATCCGCACCCGTTGGGAGAGTTTAAGTGAATTTTTATAAATTCACTAAGTGTTGAGGGAAGACCCATTTTCCTTCTCTCTCTCTCTCTCTCTCCCTTTCTGCCGCTATCTCTATCTCTCTACCAGTTCTTCACCTTTCATAACCAGATCAAGAAGCGATCTTCATCGAAACTTCGGCGGTTCGAAGGTGGAGCCTCGCGGACGCATCACCTACGACGCGCATCAGAATCGAGGTAGGATATCTTTTGTTTTTGAGCTCCGATTAAATTTCCACTTTGGTTATCAGTTTATCTATTTTTTCCATCTTTAATTTACAAAATCATCGATGGCTGCGCAAACACAGCCATTGATCAATGTTTGGAACCCCATTTTTCGTTCCGTTATTCGCGAATACCCGTCATAATTTTAGGATGCATCAACCGGCTCTCAGATCATCGATCAGAGGTAGGAGTTGTAAAGGCCTCACCCCGAGGATCTTGAATCTTCTTTTGGTTTTGGAATCCCGCCACCGGAGTGGTGGCGACGGCCGTCAGAAGTTTCGGCTCCGGCAAGGATGGTGGCCGGAGTTCGGGGTGGCGCGACGGAGGAGTCTGGCGGAGGAGTAGAGGGGCGCTGCCGGCGTGGCGTCGCGAGGGACCATCAGGCAGCGGGTGCGGTCAACCTGGAGGACTCCGCCGGAGGAAACGAGGTGGCTGGGTCGTCGGCACGGTGCGTCGGGGCGGTGGAGCTCATAGGGAGTCCGAGAGGCCGGGACGGTGAGGCGGTGGATGGGTGTGCTGCTCAGTGGGAAGGTGAGGCCAGAGAGGGGTCGGCGGGTCCAGGCAGTTGGCGCAGCGGGTGTCATAGAAGACCACCAGGGCGGTGCTGCGTCGGGCGGCACAGGCTGCGGCGAGGCATGGCGACATGCTGCTGGGGTGAACTGGCCTGTTGCGGTCGAAGGAGGAGGCCCCCGAGGAGCTAACCTTGGGGGAGGAAACCATGTACAGGGACCCATGGTATGTGGGTCATGCTGGCGCGTTGTGGAGACTAGCTTCGGCCGGTATGCGGGGAAGAAAACCAGACCCGAGGTGGGTTCGGTGTGGCTAGAGCGGGCCGCAGCAGTTCGAACTGGGCCAACCGGGGTGAAACGGCCCAGCTTTCCCCCGTGCGTTCAGGGGGCCGTAACTCCTAAACTGCGAGTCCATTTGACGCGCCGTCTGCAGATGCAGGACTGTGTTAGCAAGAACAAATTTTTGAAATGTGTTTTGGGGTTTTTGTGTTCTACGCCCGAAGACGGGTGACCCAAAACACTTTAATTTAATAATATTAAATTATTGTTGAAGTTGCGACGGACGTGGCTCGCGAGCCAGACGTCCATTTGACGTGCCATCAGAGTCGCGGTGGCCCTCGAGCTGAGAAGGTCCTTACAAGGTTGGTTTGGAGCCCTTGCAGGTTGGTTTCATTTCATGGTAGCACGAAATGCTAAATGTAAAAAAATTAATTAATTAATTGTTGTGTCAGACCTAACTCCTGCCTGGGATGTCCGATTTACACGCCATCAGCGGCAGCATGACCCTAGTCCTCGTGCGAACTTTTTGAGATGCTTTCCGAAGTATTCGGGTTGGAGGCAAGGTGCGGGCCCAACATGGCCTCGTTCACACGATTTACAGTGAAACCCCACTTTTTCACCCGACACCCATTTGGGGTGTTTGAGTACTCATTTATGAGTGTTTTTTCGAGGGGATTGCAATTGTGCAATCCGCCGGCCAAAAATTATGCCCGAGGCGTGAGCCCCACGAGGCGGATTTCAGACATATGCTACGTTTTTATGACTTATGCTACATATGTCTATTCAGGGAAAATGAATTGCCTACACCATGTGGTTATCAGCAAGGAACGTGATGGTACGATCTATGTGACATGTTTCACGGATGAGGTGTGGGCCCCGTAGGGCCCTGCTTGCGTGTAGCGCAAGGAGATGCAGTCTCCACACCCGGAGTTCATTTTAAGCGCTGCCAGCGGCATTGTTACCCTAGAATTGAGATGGAGTTGACCAGGGTGGTTTCAGGCGTTGAAGCCAGACTTGAGGTGTGGGCCCCACGAGCCGTCTTTTGAGCTATGTGCAGTGTACGACGAATTTTTCTTTAGGAGTCCGTTTGGGGTGTACGAATAGTCGATTCGGCGTGTTTTTCCGAGAGAATCGCAGTGGCATGGTTTGCCTGACCTGTCTCAGGACAGAGGTGTGAGTCCCATGTGACACCATATGGGTATGAAGCGGTGTTGAATAACCTTTTCATCAGGGTCCTGTTTCCAGCGAGTAAGTAGTCTATCTAACGTGTTTTTCCATGAGGATTATAAAGGTGTAATTTGTTTAGGTGAGCGAATCCTATTACGTGATCTTATTAAATTTGTTAACATGAATGTCTGTTGTTTGAATGTTTATTTGATGCACTCCGAACCTCGCACAGTAGTAGTACTAGTGACACGCAGTGATGGAATGGGAACTGAACCTCTATTAGTTGTTTTTTTCTGGAGTTGGGTGGTTGCGTGATACCCCCTCTGTGTTATGTTGGACAGTTTTGTACCATCCAGTAGGGATGGCTAGAGCAGTTCCAGGTTTGCCCTCCAATGGGGCTGGGAAGTGGTTTTCTCATCGACTTCTTCATTTTTACCTTCCTGCGGGGCTGGGCAGTGGGTTGCTAATTTAATTCTTCGAGTTTACCATCTAGCGGTGCTAAGTAGTGGGTTTCTCATCGATTTTTGGGTTTACCCTCCAGTGGGGCTGGGTAGTGGGTTGCTCATTGACTTCTTAGCGATTACCCACCAGCAGAGACTGGGAAGTTGGTTACCCAATGACCACCCAGGGTTTACCCTCCAGCAGAGACTGGGCAGTGGGTTACTCATCGACTGCTTAGGCTTTACCCTCCAGAACAGACTGGGCAGTGGGTTACCTGACGACCACTTAGGGTTTACCTTCCAGCGGGGCTGGGTAGTGGGTTACCTGACAACTCCTTTCAGACTCAGTCATTTCTACTAGGCTAGTCTGTGGCTTTTCTCTATGACTACTGGAGCAGGACCCTTGGATTGTATGGGTCAGCGATGTGACATCTTTGACTTTGAGAAGACCTCTTGACTATATGGAAGTGACGAGGTGTGGTTTGACTTTCCCCAGAACTCTCAAGTACGGGGGGTGCTTTACCCACCAAGTCACATCTTTGCGACACAACCTAAAACCGTGTGGGTGAGTTAGTGCCGCCCAAAGAGGATTGTGTGAAGGTGTAGTGTTTTGATCCCCTTGGCTTGCAGTTCGGGGTAGACATGTGGGATACTGGGCATCGATGGTGTTTACTTCTAGGACTCTTAGAAACTCACTTTCTTGGGCTGAGCTATGGGATGGAGATCCCCTTTCAATCTAGTTTGTGTTTCATGACAGAGTATATAGATATGTATACCATATTCCAGTACCCACTTCTTGGGTTTTGGTTACTCTCATTCCAGGAGAGGTGAAGACACGTGGGGTATGCCATGTGCTTTCCGTGTCTAGCTTCTCCTTATTTTAGGACGAGTCTACTTCCTTTCTCTTGTTGGGTTGAGTTGGACTCTCTACTCTGATTATATTGTACTCTTTAATGCACTCTCTATTGTACCCCTTTACTAATCCCTGTTCAATCGACTTCTCACCCTTCGGTACCTCCTTTATTTCTCCCTCGAGCCTTCAGGGTATCATATTGAGTACTTTTATACTCACCCCTGCTTGGGCTTTGCCCGTACTAGGTGTGCCCTTGCAGACGACAGATAGGTTGCTCGTGACTACAGAGAAGCATAGGAATTTGGAAGCATGGACCATGTGCAGTTTTCGTAGTCGGGTTCCAGGTGTGGTACTCTCCTAGCTGTTTTACTTTTACCTGTATCCGGGTTGTGGCACATTTCTGGATGGGCATGTGTTTTTATCTTTTCTTTTCAGTTTACCTTCAGCACTTTCTTTGTACTGTTTAGAGGTAGATGCACTTTGTGTTTTATTTATAGCATTTGGTACTTTACTTTTCTTTTTTACTATGCACATCTACATTGAGTGGGTTGTGTGTGTGTGTGTAGAAGTAATTAGGAAAAGGCCTCCCCGAGTTGTTTAGCATTCGACGCTTGTCGCCAGCACCTGGCCTATGGAGGTGGGCTTGGGGTAGTTGCAGCTCAAACCCCGGTAGGGTCGGGTCGTGACACTTGACTCGCCAACTCTAAATCTATAAAGACCCTTAGTTTCTATAATTTGTACATAATTTGATATCTCTCATGATTTCCATCTTGGGTTTGGATACAAAATGGAGATAACAGATTCATACAGGAAGTTTTCTGTGAAAATGTACCACCCTACTGTAAAAATTGTTCTAGAATTGGTCATCTTATGAAATATTGCACGACTAATTCTCCCCACCTCCCACATATTTGGGTGGAAAAGGATTCAATAAGGAATAATGCTGTTGTTCGAGCAGTTAAAGAGACTGATAGCATCAATGTTCTAATATACATGGATATGCCTATTTCTATTCCTGAGTCGTCAATTCCTGAAAACAATAACCTTATCATTGAGATCAATGGGGATGCTTCTATTGAAAATGGTGAACCCCCTAATTCTATTGTCTCAATTCTTTCTCAACCAGTACTAGACTCATCTCAGGCTGATGAGAAAGCCATGAAAATTGAGTAAGATTTCATAAAATCAAGCTCTCAAAAAGGGGAAAAAACAAGTGGTTGATGCTGATGGATTCATTGCTCCTAATTCTAAAAAATGAAAAAATGTAGGGACTACTCTAACATTGAACGAAAAATTGTTACGAGATCACTTGTGGTTTCATGAAAAGATAACACTGAAATTTCAACACCAACAGGTGTGGTTGATTCGACTGTTTCCATTTTTGATTCTTCCTGAATAATGGCTACAGAATTTCCTCCATAGATGGAGGTTGATTCTACTAGTGCACCCCCAAATAATAACCTGAATGAAGACTCTGACCTAATTAGGAGGGATCAACGAGATGAAATATCTTATCAAAAGATCAAAAATAGTGAAATTTCAGTAGAGATTTATCTCGATATTAAACGCCGAATTTTTAATCAATGGTTGATGAAGGATTCCAACCAAACACCCTAACTTTCTCGATCAGTGCTACTATGTTTCTAGTTTGATTTAACAACGCATTTTCTTTCCCTTTTCTATTTTCATGGGTGGTCTTTAATGGTTCTTCTCTTTTTTGGTTGTGTCGAATCTTGCTTTCTCAGTTGAGCCTGTTGATCTGGACCTGTTCATTATGAGATATCGTGGATCTTGAGGATGGTTTTTTCTGGTGCTCTTTCTGGCTGGTGTTTTGAAGCTACTAGATGTTTCTTACCTTGAATGAGGCCTTCTCATAATGTAGGAAGGATTAAAGATGTTTTCTAGATATATTTTTGTGTGTTTTTTGCGATCTGTCAACCAGTTTTGGAAAACCAAGACTTTTTTCAGCCCTGCTGGCTACACATACAACCACTTTGGGTTCTTTTAATGGACGTTCAAAGGAACCTGCTTTGCAAAAACTTGGTTTTATCCTATTTTGGGTGTTCCGGGGCATTCTTCTTAATCCTGTCTAGATGTGATGGACCTGTGTTTGAGGGGAGTTCTTTTCATTTGAGAATGCCAGCACAGTTACATATTGATCTCACTTTGTTTTTTTTCACTTTTGTTGATATGTTTATTTCAGTGCTCTTCGTTCTTACCTCTTGATGATAGCATTTCTTAAGGGCATTCTTGGAGTTGCGACACCCCTAGTCGGATGTGTCTTCTTACTTGAAGAAATGAGGTTTATGGGAGTTTGAGCAAGCTATTGTTTGCACCTTTTTGATCCTTCATCATGTATCACTCTCATTTTCAGGTTGGTGTAAATTCATTACACCATGAGCATGCATTGTAATAATTTTATTTTTATAACTTTCCTTGGAGCATGAATTGGGTGACCGGTTCATGTCTCCCATTTGTCTAAAAAAAATGTATTTATAGAAATTGGGGTACCTAAATCAAGGGAATAGAAACATGACCTTCAGAATAGTAATGTGACCATTAATAATAGTAACTCAGCCAATATAATTTTAACCTAACATATGAAAGTATAAATAAAATTTAGGTATCTTATAAATGAAATTATGATATAATTATGTAATAGTAAAATTAAATAAATGTTTTGAAAATTATAAACTAAGTGTTTTTATTTTTATTAAGCATATATTTTTATTTAAACATTTATAATTAGTATAGTGATTTAAAATAAAATTTATTTTCATAAAATATATTCATAATTTAATATTTTTTTATATTATTATAAGATAATTTTATGGGACCTTAATTAAACTTTTATAGTGTTATAAAGTCAAATATAAGTTTAAAATTGGTATTTCAAGAGTAAATGATGATTTCAATTAAAAATTAAATTTATTATATTTATAAAATTATTTTCTTAAAATTGAGTCCATTTTTTAATTTTTTACTTTGAAAAATTGTCATGGTTAATTTTTTGGACTTTTCTAAAATAGTTTAATTTTTGGTGAATATTGAAATATAGTAATTTATAGTATATAACATTATAATTTAAATACACTATTTATTAATTCATTTGTAATTTAATCATCATAATATCAAAATATTATTCAATATTAACTGTATATAATCATGGGAATCATCACTATTTCATATCTTGAGCGAAATTAATAAACTAATGATTAAAATATTCAAAAAAAACACCCCTCTCATCCACTATAAATATCACCGCTCACCACCTATTCCCCTCACACCTAAAAATAATTAAATTCTATAAAAATTTATTATAATACTCTACCCCCAGGTCTAGGAGACTTTGGTCTCAAAAAAAGAGCAAACCCTTTAACTTAAAGAGGTTCTCATTGAGAAGAAGTTCAAGAGAAAAAACCACTTTCTTTTTCTTTTAATTTATTTTCAATTTCTTTTATTTTCATTTACTCTCATCACCCAATTATCTAATTGATATGGTAACTCCAATATATTTTATATAATGGAATTTTATTTTGTTAATGGAACAACCCATTTTTTCTAGAAATGAAAACATCGTTCGTGATGTGTTAATTTATCGTATTCATGGACAAAGAGTTTTAAATTTCCAATACCACCATCAAGGATGTTCATAAACCCATTTTATGGTTAAAAAATATTATAATATATTTATTAAAAATTATTTGATGTTCTTTAACATGAATATATACATCATATTAATTAATAAAACAAAACTAGTTCACGATGATCGAAAAAACGCCAAAATAATCTAAACAGTTATCATTATCATTTTATCTAACTAAAAATCATCACATATGGATATAAAATGATATATAATACAACTTAATATTATTTATTTTCATTAATGACATATAATTTCAATTCTATAGATCTACTCTCACTTCACATGATCTTTCATACATGTATACAAGTGAAGCGATCATGAAAACAAAGGAAACGAACACTCCCAAACGATGAGATGGTATCTTATAACTCATCAAAAATGAAATGAATGAAATTATGAAAATTATAATAAATAAAATAAATTTATAAAATGGTATGAAATAAATAATTAATTTATTTAATTTTATTACCCAATATATTAAATTCAAGTGCATAACAATTTCAGACATAAGGTATGGGATTCATTTCGAATCTCAATTGTTTTCCTTAGGGTTATGCTATCTCTCTATTTAACCCAATTAAATTATTATTTATTAAAATATAATTATTTTAAATTCTATTTATATGTTCCAAAATTATTTATCCAAATCCTAACATCATTATTTGATGAGGAAATTCACTTTTACAAAATATTCTCATCTCAATTCTTCACGATAAACAAGCCCAATTGAATGGAACATCCCAATTTAGTACCCATTTTAAAGTACTCTCCAAAATATATTTTAAGCCAAGAATATTTTTCTAAAATCACTCATTTTATCATGAAAATCCATTTTATTTCATTATAGGATTTATACAAACAATTATGCCTTTTCTATTTAAATAATCGTTAAATTTTTCCGTTAAACCGTACTAAAGTGGATCATTTCTATGGTTTCTTGAACACTATTTTTACATGTTATCCATTCATCTGGAAATAATTAATCATGGTCTATGAATAATATCCCTTATAAATTTCCATGTATATTTTAGATCCATTCTTTCATGGACACCATCATCATACACACTTTTTTTTATCCCTTATGAAATGATTATGATACCCATTTCATTCTATGGGTAACACTTATGTTCATGTTCGATTCCTTATGTATGAAAATTTATGTGGACCATATATTCATTAACATTTTATGATGGGTCAACCTAGAGAGTTCCCGAATTAATTGGGTAATGATTAGTCTTATCAAACGTCATGTGCAATGGTCTTGGTGGTTTGCCTTGACTCATGCTCCTTCATGTGTAATGGTGTTGGGGGTTAGCCTTGACTCATGGTACTACATGTGGAACGGTGTTGGTGGTTCTAATTGACTCATGATTATTTCATTTTGTATATTTTTGAAAATTTTCTATGATTCCATGATTATATTATTCCATGTTCTATATGTTATGATTCCATATGTTTATTCAAGTTCCATGCAATTTTATGTCATTATATTATTCCCTCTATACCATGTATATGGTTTATTCTTATGCTTACTACCTTATTGGGATTTTTAGATCATACTTTTTTCCATGTATTCCCCTAGTTATCCTATACATATGTAAGGGCTCAATGGAAGTTAGGAGCTCATTATAAATATTAAATATTTTTTTTTGTTATAATGTTATTTCATTATGTACCCAATATTCCAAATACACTAGAATTTGTGATAATGGACTGTATTTGATAGTTAATTACACTTAAAAGCATGTAATAATATGTATAAAATACTAGAGTTTTTATAGTTATTATCAGATAACGATCTAGTTATTTTTGGAGATTAGGACTATAGAACTTTAGTAAGAACACTAGGGATAATTCTATCACCAAGGATAACCTAGATTGAAAATTAGTGAATCATAAAATAGCTTATATTATTCATTTACAAGTTTATCCTTTTATGTTCAAAGTTTTATTTTTTACATTCTTATTAGGTAAGTATTAATGCCTCCTAATTATAGGTTCTTTTTCGTAGTTAATATATGGAAATAAGAGAACTCCTTGAAAAAATTGATGTGATAGGAAATGTGATGATTTACTTAATGAAATGAAAAATATAGAGAGAACATGATCTCAAAACATTATGATATTACTTGATAAACATGATGTAGTAATGAATTATAACTTGGATCACATTAAATTCTATCATTCTCCTAAGAAAGAGTAAGTTTTGATCAAATCCTTTATGAGACAAAGTCCTAACATGATTAGTGTATCTTATGATCCCCTCCTCCAAGAGAAATGAAAAAACTCCATTAAGAATATATTCTATATCATCCATTACTCAGGATAAGAGAAGGTTTTTTTGAAAGTATATCATTTTTATGGGGAATCTGATCAGTGGTGGACACTAATCAATAACAAGAAGTCCACGAAGGTTATTGATTCTATGGATTGAAAGGAATTCAAGAAAATAATTTTCAATAAACATTTCAACGAAACCTTTATATCAAGATAGAATAAGATTTCCTCAGACTAAAGTGTAAGTAAGATGAGTCTATTAGGGTGTATGAAGAAAAAATCACAAGACATGCATGATACACCCCCATAAATGTCATAAAAACCAAAATAAAGGTGGATTTATTCTTTATCAGAATAAAGAAGATTCTAAAAGAAGGGTTGGCGATTCGATACTTTGATAACTATGTGGTGACTATTCATTTTTCCATTCAAGATAAAATGGAAACCAGAGACTCTCAGTGGTCTCATGGGACCAAAGATAAAAAAAGAAAAATAAAGTTTAACATGGGAGGAACATTAGATAAATACTATGATAGAAAGAAAACCCAACATACCACATGTAAAGATTGTGTTAAGAAGAATCTTAGGAACTATCTGAAGGGAAACATGAAATGATTCGAATGTGGAATAATGGGAAATCTAGATAATAACTACTAAGGGGATATGAATAATCCCACAAATGTTGATGAAGAAAGGATGGTTCATGTCAACACTTAGCCTGTAGTGCAGTGTTTCAACTGCAAGGAACAAGGGGATTATAGGAACCATTTCTCTAATCCAGTGGTTGTTGGAGGCAATCAGCAACCACAACCTCCAAGGCAGCAAGGAAGGGAATATGTTATCGCTATAGTTGAGGTGGATCCTGATAATGATGTGGTGATATATATGTTAAATATTCATTCAAGAATAGAAAAAATAATATTTGATTATAGTTCTACACATTCTTTCATGTCTTTCACGTTTAGAAGAACTATTCAAAAACCAAGTCAAAATATGGTGGCTGAGTTATATAGAAGAACAAAAAATGGGGTAATTACTACATCCAATGTATATAACTCCTCTCAGGTTAATTTTTGAGGAATAAAAATTGCATCAAATCTTATCTTAATTACTTTGGTGGATTTTTATTTTATATTAGGCATGGATTGGCTATCTTTATTCAAATCCAATATCATTTTTTGGGAAAGAGATATAACTATTCACATAAATAGGTATCCTCCAATTATATACAAGTGTAAGGAGGAGGATGAATCTATATTATAATCATTATTTAAATTATAGATATTATTTCCTTAAGAGTAATCATATCTAGCTAAGATGATTGAGAGAAAGAATATGATCATGCTTGAATACATTCCCATTGAGAGGGACTACACTGATGTGTTCCCTAAATTGTTTTTGGGTATTCCTCCTAATTGAGATGTTTTTTCCTCCATTGGAATTATTATTGGATATTTCCCTATATCAATGAAACCTTATATAATGGCCTCCATTATGTTGGAATGACTAAAGAAGTTGTTATTGGAGAATCTGGATAAGAGTTTTATACATCGGAGTGCGCCAATTCTCTTCATGAAAAAGAATAATGGATAAATGTGCCTATTAATTGATTATCATGAGATAAAAAATCACAATAAATATCAAGTATCCCCTTACAAAGATAGATTACTTGTTTGATCAGCTATGCAGGTCCAAGTATTTCTCAAAGGGGGATCTTCGGTTAGGATATCACCAATTAAATGCGAGGAAGGAAGATATTACCAAGAATACCTTTCGAATGAGATTTGGAAACTATAATTTCATAGTCATGAATTTCAGACTCACTAACGCTCCGAAAATATTTACGGTCTTGATTAATAGATTCTTTAGATATTAACTTAAAAAATTTGTGGTAGTATTTATTGGTGATATTCTGATATACACAAATAGAAATAAATAACATGAAAAGAATCTAAATATTGTTATAAAAAAAAATTTAAGGGAGAAAATATATGAAAATTACATTAAATTTGAGTTTTGGATGGAGGAATTATCATTATTTTGTCATGTTATCACTAAAAAAAGAAATATCTATCGACCCTTCCAAGAAAAATCAAATCGAAGAGCAGCCCTGTGCAACATCTGTAATGGAGATCCATAGTTTCCTTAGTCTATTAGGGTATTACCAAATTTTTTTGAAGAAATTATCATTATTTTAAAACCCAATAACCAAGATGACCCATAAGAGAGTAGAGTTTTTCTAGACCTGTTAATGTGAAGATACCTTCAAAGAGTTGTAAAAGAGGCTTATCACTACACCAGTGATCACAGTACCAACAAGTAGGGAACTTTTTGTGGTATACAGTTATGATTAAAATAGGTTATTAGACTATATATAGATACAAAATGATAAATTGATAACTTACACTTAATGGAAGTTGAAAATTCATGAGAAAAGCTATCACACACATGATCTAGAGTGGGAAACTATGATCTTTGCATTGAAAATAAGGCGAAATTATCTCTATGGGGTGAATTATGAGATATATAATGATCATAAGAGTCTAAAATATATATATTAAAATACAAAAAGATAAATATGCACTAGTGAAGATAGTTAGAGGTCATCAAGGATTATGACTACTCAATCTATTACCATCTTAGAAAGGAAAATAAGAGAGTGATGCTTTAAGTAGAAAGGATCCTGCATCTTTATCAACGATGATAATTTAGAAGGATCCAATATTCATATATTTTCAATGGATGAACAAGGGAATCATTATGGAATGAAAATCATCAATATTTTCTGAAATTATTTTCCATCCATCCCTCATGGATAAAATAAAGTATTCTTAAACAAATAACGTGAAAATTCAAAAAAAGGAGGAAGCTATCAGAAATGCAGAATCCTCAGAGTTCAAAATGGATGAGTAAAAAGTCATGATATTTTGGTAAAGATTATGTGTACCATACAATCTAGAGATAATGAAACAAGTTGTGGATGATGAAAAAATCTCAACCTTCTATATTAACCCAGGGATCACAAAGATGTATCAAGATCTCTGAGAGAACTATTAGTAGGAAAAATTGAAGAAAGAGACAATTGAGTATACATAAGAGTTCCTAGAATGTCAGTATGTGAAGGCAGAAAAGAAAAGGTATAAGGGGATAATATAACCATTACCCATACTAACATCGAAATAATAAAACATCACCATAGAAATTGTCACCAGACTTCCAAAGACATCTAGTTTAAAAAAATTATAGGGATTTTTGTGGATAGTACTACAAATACATATCACTTTATCAAAATTTGAGAGCACTTATAAGTGGATCTACTAGCACAAATATAAATTAGAGAATTGGTAAGGGTGCATGGAGTACCACTATAGATTGTATATAATCAGGATCCTAGATTTACCTCTATGTTCTAGAAAAGTATCCAACACTCTATAAATATTGAGTTGAGATTCAGTACCACTTATCATCCTAAAAATTATAGAAAATATTATCAAACTATTTAGAAACAGGAAAACATGATGAGAGCGGGATCTGTAGACTTCACAGGAGGATGTGACCAACACCTACATCTTGTTTAATTCTTATACAACAACAGTTTTCTTTTTATCATCCAAATAGATCCATATGAGGATCTTTATGTGAAAATATGTAGAACAATGACATTATAGGAAGAATTAAGTGAATGTAAGATTCTATGACCTGAAATGGTCGAATAAATGGTAGAAAATTCAAAAACCATTTAGTAAGAAATCAAGGAAACCCAAATTCGATAGAAGATCTATGTAGATAATCGTCGACAAGACCTAGAGTTTGATGTCAGAGACATGGTATTACTCTACATATATCCTTGGAAGAGGATCATGAGAAATGTGAAGAAAGGAAAGCTAAGTCCTAGGTACATAATCTACTTCATGATTCTTGATAATGTTAGATTTGTGGAAAATAGACTAGTGATTACAACAACCATTTATAAAGTACATGACATATTACATGTATCCCTCTCAAGAAAGTACATACCAAAACCCTCACATTTACTTAATTCAGAGGTGGTACAATTGGAAAATTATCTCTCTTTTGAGAAGAAGCCAGAGTGGGTCTGGGCCGTAGAGATAATGTTCAACACTACAAGAATACTCACTTTTTCAAGGTACTATGGAAGAACCGTAAGTACTAAGAGGGAAAACCAGAACATGAGGAATTAATGAAGGAGAATATCCTCACCCATTTCCCCTTAGTTTGTAAAACGAAATTTCTAGGGAGAAATTTCAAAAGGGGTAAGAATGAAATAGCCCTAAATTCTAGAAATGGTAACTTCATTCTTATAATTATGTTATATAGTATAAATCACATAAAATCACTTAGATAACACAATACAAATTTTATAAAACAATAATGTACGAAAGAAGAAGTATTTATGGAAATTAGGGAATCTAAATCAATGAAATAATAACATGACCATTAGAATAGCAATGAGACCATTGAAAATAGTAAATTGGACAATAGACTAGTAACCTCACCAATGAATGTTTAAATAAAATTTAGGCATATTATAAATGAAAATATGATATAATTATATCTTAATATAAGTAAATAATTGTTTTGAAAATGATAAATCATGTGTTGGTATTTTTATAAAACCTAAATGTTTATTTAATATTTTATAATTAATTTAATTATTTAAAATATTTTTTTTCATAAAATAGATTCATAAATTAATATTTTTTTTCTATTATGATTGTTGGATAATTTTATGAGACTGTAATTAATTTTTCAAAATGTTATAAAATTAGTCATAATTATAATATTTGGTATTTTTTAAATAAAAGATTATTTTAATTAAAAATTATATTTATTATATTTTGAATATTATTTTCTTAAAATGGAACTCATTTAAGAATTTTAAACATCAAAAAATGGTTAGGGTGATTTATTGGATTTTTCTAAAATAATTGAATTTTTGGTGACTAGTAAAATATAATATTGTAAGATATATTACATTAAAAGTTAAATACACCATTTATTGAGTCATTTCTTATGTAATCATCATAATCTAGAGATATCATTCACTATTTAATATATTTATTAATTGGAATCATCACTATCACATTTCTTGATCCAAAATAATAAACTATTGATTAAAATATTCAAAAAACACCCCCTCCTCCGCTATAAACACAACCCCACACCACCTATTCCTCTCACATATCCAAATCCTTGAATATTTTCAAATTTCTATCATATAATATTACCAATCATATACCATCACTTCTAGGAGAATATTGTCTCAAGAAAATACCAAACTTTTTACCCTAAGGAGGTGCTCATGGAGAAGCAGTTCAAGAGGTAAAAACCTCTTTATTTTTCTTTTAAGTTCATTACAATTTATTTTCTTTTATTTTACTCTCCTCCCACACTTATAAAGTTACATGATAAATATAGTATCATATATATACTATAATGTTATTTTTTAATGGGTCAAAACATTGTAATTTCTCTTACCCACCCTTTTTGTTCTGAAAATGAAAACATCATCTGTGATGTGTTAATTTATCACATTCAAGTATGACATGTTTTAAATTTCTACAACTGCCATCAAGGCTGGTCATAAAACCATTTTTATGGTTAAAAAATATTATAATATATATATATATATATTAAAAATTATTTAATGTTATGGAACCATTATAGTAACAAAATATTAATTAATGAATCAAAACTAGTTTGTGATGATTTGAAAAATTCCAAAACAATCTAAATAGTTATCATTAATGTTTTTTATGATGAATCATCCTAAAATCTTAAAAAAATTATATATAATACCATTTAATATCATTTAAATTAATTAATAACATATAATTTAAATTCTTTACAACAAGTTTCATTTCACATGATCTTATGCACATGTATACAGGTGAACCGATAATGAAAACCAAGGAAATGAACACTTGAAAATGATGAAATTGTATCATATAACTCATCAAAAATGATATGAATGAAATTAATAAAATTAAAATAAATAAAATAAATGTATAAAAGGTTATTAATTAATTATTTAATGGATTGAATTTTATTATCCAAGACATTAAGTTCATGTGAGGAACACTTTCAAACATAAGGTAAGGGATTTTTTCGAACCTCCATTTTTCCTTCGAGTTATGATATCTATATATTTAACCCAATTTAAGTATAATTTATTTTTATATAATCCATATAAATTATTACTATAGTTTCCAAAATCATATATCCAAATAAATACATCCTTATTTGATAGTGAAATGCATGTTTTAAAATGATTCCATTTTCAATTTTTCCTAATAAACAAGTCTAATTAAAAGGAACTTCCCAATTTCATACCAAATTTTAATTACTATATATAATTTATTTTAAGTCAACCATATTATCTTAAAATCACACATTTTATCATAAAAAACCATCTTGGTTCATTTCAGGTTTTATAAAATCAATTTTTCCTTTTTCATTTTAAAGAATCATTAAAATGTTACCTTAAACTGTACTAAAGTGGCTCATTTATTAAGTGTCTTAAATAATGTTTTTACATGTTTTCAATTTAGTTTGACATTATTAATCAGGATATATCAATATTTCTCCCTATTAATTTAAATTTATGTTTTATATCCATTCATTGATGGAGAACATCATGATACACACTTTGGTTATGCCTTATGAAATGATTATAATACCCATTTCATTCCATGTGTAACATTTATGTTCATGTTTAATTGCTTATTTATGATCCTTTATATGGCACACATATTCATGAACATTTTATTATGGGTGATCCTAAATATCTCCTTAATTTATTGGGTAATTTTTAGTCCCATGAGATGTCACGTGTAATGGTATTGGTAGTTATCTATTGTTCATGATCCTCAATGTACAAAGGTCTTGGTGGTTAGACTTAACTCATGGCCCTCCATGTGAAATGGTTTTGGCGGTTATCCTTGAATAATGATTATGTAATTTTTTATTTTGATTCCACATTTATGTGATTCCATGATTACCTAATTCCATGTTCTATATGTTAAGCTTTCGTATTTTTATTTATGTTCCATGGTTTTTATTTCATCATGTTATGCCTTATAATGCATGTTCTATGATTTATTCTTATGATTACTCCCTTATAAGACTTTTCAGCACATAACATGGTTCATGTGTTCCCCAGGTTACCCTATATAGAATTAAGGGATCAAAGGATGTTAGTATCTCATTGTAATGATTAAATAAAATATGTTTTTATTTTGGTTTCATTATATTTAATTATGTACATAATATTATAAATAAAATAGAATTAATGATTCTTGGCTAGTATTTTTTTGGTTAGTTATTCATAAAATCGTGTAATAATACGTTTAAAAGGTTAGGGTAAATATATAAAACCATATAATTTCCATACATTTTTTGTCCCACTAATACCCACCAATATAAAAACTAAGTTATAATGGTCATGTTTAAACAATAATATTTTAATAGAGTGTCATGTTTAATTTAAATCCGGTGATGCATGCATCAAAATATATCTATGGTATTTAATTTATTTAAAAATAAATATATCAAAAATTATATGATCTTTATATTTTTTCTATGCTTGGTGTTTCCTATTATACATGATATCAGACGTGATGTTCTTATTTTAGAAACTGGCGGTGTTATAGTAAAATGGTTCATTATTTATAACCATATTTCATGGTTTGCTTTATAAAGTAAAATTCATGTATAAAAATGGAAATTATTTCCTGATTATTATTCTTTATATTATGGAATAATGATCCATTTAGGATTTTCAACACACTAAGGATGTTGTGAAATTATGAAATGAGCATCCTCGAAGCACCTGACATGGACAAAACTGAAAAAGTAATTAAATATGTTTTTGAAATAAATGAGTTGAATTATTTAAGTATAATTTTTAAACCTATAATATTTTTATAATCAAACAAATAATTTATATTAGTTAATTATAATGATGATAAAATATATACATGACAAAGTATGGACTCAAGTTAAGGGTTTTTGTCTGAAAACATACGTCATTGAGAAACATCTTATTTTACAGACCTAACTTATTTCATATGGTTTATATACTTAGTAATTAAATATTATTTATTTAATACTTCATAAATATTTTTATTTAAAGTTATAACTCACATGATTCATTCATGATGGTCATGATTCAAAAGTTACTAAGGTGATAAGTGTTTAATCTCCAGTATCATTTTAGTTTGGATCATCTATGGTTGAATTTACATTAAAAAATTATTTTATAATTTTATATTAAACCAATTACATTTTTTTATCTTATTTTTATTCATTAAAACTTATTGTAACATTATCATTATCCTCTCTTTGTTACATAAAATTATTGAGAAGTTTTTTAAGGAAGCATTTCTTCATTTCTCTCTTCAGTCAAAAACAATTTCTCTTCCATGTTCATGCTTTCTTTAATATTTTTTCCAAAATTTTATAGTCTTATTATATTATTGTATAAATTAATTTTTCCCAGATATATATTTTTTTAAAAATGGTTTAAAATGAGTCTTCTTTTTATTCTATAAACAATTTAATTTTTTTTATGTTTTATTGAAAATGTCAAAGGAATATTCATTTTGACATATACGTCATGTTAGAATAACCCACCATAATGACTAATATTTTCATTGAGGATTAATTTATAATATTCAAAGGTTATTTTTTAAGAATATTATTTCTAAAAATATTTTGTTAATTTTTTGTTTTTAAAAAGTTTTTTTCAAAGTGGAATGGTTAATTTCAACAAGATTGTTTTTAATATTTTTAAAAGAATTTATATTTATCAAAAACAACAACCTTTAATATTATATAATTCTTATAAATTATTAATATATGTCTCTTACATATATACATGTCTCTTTATCATTTCCTATGAAGGTTAAATACATAAATTATGATCATTTCTTAAATTTATTTTTTAAGAAATGTCTTTTTTTATCATATGATGTAAGGTTATCAAAACTGTTTTCTTTACCATGGTATTTTTCTTATGTTTATGACTTATGATTGATTTCCTTATAAGTCACACATATTTATATACATGAAATTAATGTGATGGGCTGGCCTAGAATTATATATCCCTCCAATGCATTGGGTATTGTTTTAGTCCAATGATATGTCATGTATGTGATTGGGGAGTGAACCTAATTCATCATATAACTCTATACATTATGTGATATTATCTAGATTTGTATCCTTGAATTATGTTTTTTCTTCATGTTTTATGTTTCTTCCACATTTCCTATGATTCCATTATCTGATGATGCTATATTCTTTATTTATTCTCCTAGGTATTATAGATGATCCTTCTCTTTTATGATATCTTGTTATACATTTTATTGACACGTTATGATTCTTTTTTATGTTTATACACTTACATGACTTTTTATGTCACTTTATTTTTCCTTTATATTACCAAGATTATACCACAATTACTTAGGAGATCAAGAGGATTTAGGAGCTCATTATGGGGAATAAAATAATGATTTTGTGTTTTATTATCTCAATTATGTATTATGAACCTAGTCATCCAAATACACTAGGAATCATGATCCTTAGATTTAAATTAATGGATTTTTATTTTAAAAATAATGTAATAATATGTTTCAAATTATTGGATCACTATATTTGGTATCATTGATATGGTTTAGTTGACTATTATAAACTAAGGTGTGAAAAATTTAGCAATAACACTAGTAAAAATTCTATGGATAAGTCTAAGAATAGTTAAATGTCCTATAATCTTGGTGAAGGAGTGTATGAGTGGTTTATATGAAATTACATTCTTGTATGAATACTACCAGTAGATATGGATCTGAAATAATTGTACCAAGGGGTGATAACTTTGAAAAGGGAGCATTGGGTTATGACTAGATTATTTCTTGGTGAATGATAATAAGCCTTACTGCTCATGTGGTTTGACACTACCGAGGGATATTATTTATAAATTCTCAAACTCTTTATGAAACATCATTATGTATTTTTACTACATGATGACTATGACTGACCTACTATAAATGTAAGCTTTCATAGATTGAAAATAAGTTTTCATGATATGTAACTCCTATACATTATTCTTCATGATCATATGGTTTCTGGCTATGATTATCATTTCTCAAACTATGATTTAGGGTTTTATTAAATGGATAGAAATATGTTGAATCATGTAAAAATTTAATGTGAAGGAAAATTTAGTGATTATTGGATACATAATTACATGATGATTATAGATAAAGATTTTTTTGATTATTCTTAATTGGCAATCAGGATATATGATTAACAATGTGATCTTGAGTGAGATTCTAAATGTGCAAAATAAGTTAAATATGGACTTTTATTAATGTTTATATGGTATGAGACATAGAGTAAATAATATTAAACTTATGATATGTCAATAATGTGGAAAAATGACCAAGAATAATATATCAAATGGAGGGAATGATGTTTTCTATAAGAAAATGGTGTTCATAGAGTAATAAATTTACAACGAATTCAATGCCTTATATTTTTGGAAGTTGAGAATTATCTAATTAAATGTCCTAAACTAAGAGTTATCCCCTAGAACAAGGAAGGAAGTAAGTTATACAAAATCATTTATGTAAATTTTTTGGAGTGTTTATGTAATGGGATTCAAGAATTATGTAGTAAAAAATGATTTTACTATCTTATTTTGGTTATATGATTCCTAAAAAATCTATGGATTTTTTTTAAATTCTGTAAACATATATGTTTTCAGGTAATATTAACATAGGAGGTATGTATATTATCATGGGGTTATGAGGTAAATGTTGATCATAAGTTGAAATTAATAGACACCCCTATTTAAGATCTATGTTATGGGATTTTAATGTGATTAATGATTTTTGGAAAATGTTTTATTGTGTTGAGAAATTTATATCTTTTAGGTTTAACGCAAAGGATTATTTCAGAAGAATAATATTTTTTTGAGATATAACTTGAAGGTTAATAGATAATAATTCATTATTAACAATATTTTATCTTTAGTTTTTTTAAGGATATTTGGGATATATGCTTATTTATTTTATAAATGATCTATATCAAACCTTGGGATTTATTATTGAGTTTTGGTGATTAATATATTCAGATTCATTTTGGGAATTATCATAAATTGTGCTAACCATTCATGTTATAATAAATATACGAGGAATTTATTATTACTCTTTTATGAATCTTATAATTCATTAAAATTAATTTTTATTTCTTCCATCATAAAAAATTCAAATCATATATTCATTCCTTAGAATAATAGGTGAAGTGGAATGTGATCAAATAAGTACCAAGGGATAAAATTATGTTTATGAAATAAAAATATGAAAAGTAATTATATTTTATAATGTTTCCTATAGTAAAATCATCACAAAACTAAATGAAAATGATCTTGAAAACAAAATTTCATCATAATATCTTCATATATAATTATTACATGGTCTTATATATCAGCATAGATTTATGATTTTGTTGTTGTTAACTTTATCTTTATCATTCGCATTCTTCTGATTAATGATCCTTATCACTCTATGTAATTATTTATCATTTTCTTCCATGTCTATATTTTCACATCCCACCAATGTTCACCCACATGGAAACCTAGTTACATGATATTCTAGATGTCCTTGGTCTGCCACTTTCATTCTTTTAAGAGGAAGTTTTATTAACCCTTTTTACAATGTGGGTTTTACAGAAATATAATTTTTTAATGTTAAACCATTAGTTATGGATAAAATGAATAAATTATGAGTAAAAATTTTATTTATGGGGGTATAATATAACACCTATAGATTTTAAGAGAACATAATGTTTGATAGTATATAATGAACACAATACTGATATTAAATGAACTACAATATATTTTTAAAATATTATTATTTAAAAATGACCGTTATAACCTATCCATTAGAATTTTATGGTATAAATAGGAATAAATAATTTATGAAATAGATATAATTTTTCAAAAAGATATAAATTTATTTATAAATTATTCTGAAATTTGGAATCAATTTTTAATGGGAAGCTATTTTTAAAAAATACATTTTCATCAAATATGGTTTTTATATACTTTTATTAAAAAATATTAAAATTTATTTATAGATATTATAGAAAGTTTATTTTATAAAATGAGAATAAATTTTTAAATAATCATATTGATATTAAAATAGGGTTATATTTCTAGGGTTTTTTAAAATATACTAATTTTTTTTGGTGATTAGAAAAATATAACGAATTTGAAAAGTTTCCATTTAATTTAATAAATTAATTAATTTAAAACTCACATTTTTATTTTAATTTGATTTGAAATTAATATATTTATTATATATTATGTTAAATCCAATTAATTACATTTAAAATGTCTTTACATAAGATTTTAGTATAACTTTTTCATAGGCTTCAAACACATTTTTCTAAAACTTGTTTTAATGTGAATAAACATTTCCACATTTTAATTAATAAAAATAACACCTAATGGGGAATAATTTAAAATAAATAAATATAATATTTATATATTTTCTAAATTCATATAATGATTATTTCAATTCATACAATTAATATAAGGTCATTTTTCCTTGAAAAATGCATTTTTCATCATGCATATAGGTTTTATTTTAAATTAATTCCATCAAATTATATTAATTTAATTTTACAAAATTTATTCAATATTTTTAATCAGAATAATTTTTTATATAAAAATTTAAACTTAATTTTTTTTTTCAAAATTAAAAATAAAAACATTAAAAAAATTCTTGCCGTGGTAAAAAGGGTAAATGTGGGTAACCTTAGAGGTAAAGATGATAATATGTTTTTCGGTGGAAGAGGTGTGTATTAGAATTATTTATTATACAATTGATTAATTTTTAATTTTTTGGGTAGTTTTATTGAGAGAGTCTTCACATTATTGAATAGTTTTGTGTATTTATGAAAATGTTACTCCTCCTCAATTATAAAAAGGAAACCCTTCCCTCAATTCATAACACCTATTTGGCCATTTCGATTGAAAGAAACCTACCAAAATTTTCCCAACTATTTTTATACAAATTATATAGTTTTTTCCCTAAAGTACCATCCTTAGGGTCCTTAATAAGAAATCCAATGGATGTTCTTCCAAGAAAAGGAAATCTTCATCGCCAAGATCCTTCTTTTTTACATAATATTTGTTCCACCGTCAATAATTCCGTAACAATTCCGGTATAATAACTCCATTATATAATATTTATTTATATATTATTATTTTAATAGAATATTAATTTCCTCAATATCCTCATCCATCAAAAGGGTTACGAAACTATCATTCATGTGCATGATGAACTACCGCCTCACAAACTGATGCAATTTATTTTTCATCATTTTCCCTAAAAGTTATTCATGGTGATGGATTTAGTGTTTACATATTATATTAATTAAATATTAATCATTATGTAAGTTTAACATATCATATACCCTATTACCTTACTATCCATTAAAAATTTGGTAACATCATTTATGTGTACGGAGGACTATCGCCTCGTGAAGCGATGCCATTATTATTTTTATTACTGCTTAACATAGATGGTATATGTATGTTTGTTTAAGAAAATAATATGATATTAATGATATTATGAACGTTATTTAATTATAAAATAACACTTACCTTTTTCCCTCATGATCATTGAAAAATGAAAACATTACACATGCATGCATACGATTTACTGTCTTCATAATTGTAACTTAGTTCTTTTTTGATAACCTTATTTTGTAGTTGGTATAAGAAAGTGTGGTTAATGTATAATAATAATAATAATTTAATTATTATTATTTTGTAGATGATGGAATAATTTCCCATTTTACCACAATCAAAACAATGATTCTGTTGTGAAATTATGTATTGAGTGTCCCCAAAACACTCGACATGGACATAACTAAAAAATTAATTAAATATTTCATTAAAATAAATGAAGTAAATGGTTTTAATATAATATATTAATCATATAATAGGTTATTAATAATACAATAAATTTATATATTTTTTCAATATAATATATAAAATACCTACACAAAAAATTCTAGACTCGAGGTAATGATTTCTAACTCAAAACACCATCCTTTGAGAAAAAAGATCTTTTATACAAATAATTTAATTTATATGATGTATATACACACCCATTATCAATTATATCATTAATAAATCATAATTTTCGTAATTTTAATTTACTATTAAATTTCATCATTCATGGTGGTTATGATTCAAAAGTTACCAAGGTGGTAAGGGTTTAGGATTTAATCTCAATTTAGTCAGGATTGTTTATGAGTGAATTTACAATGAATGATTTTTTTAAAATTTTATATTCAAATGATTTAATTTAATTTTTATTTTTTATTCATGAACATTCCATTTAATAATACAATTTTCCTCTTATCACTACTTAAAATTACTGAGAAAATGTTTTTCAATAAAATCAACTTAAATTTTATTTTTGATGAAAAACACTTTCTCTTGCATATACAAGTTTTCTTTAACATTTTTTAAAAACTTATGTAATATTACTATATGATTTTTTAATTTATTTTACACCCATGTATACATTTTTATAAAATTATATAAAGGAATATTTATTACATTTTCTGAACAAGGGAAATTTTTTATTTTTATAAAAATTTAGAAAGGAATATTCATTTTAACCTATATGGCTTGTATGTAATTATACACCATGGGGACCATTATTTTAATTGAATATTATATTATATTTTTACATGGATATTTTCAAATAAAATATTTTCCACAATATTTTAGTAAATTTATATTTTTCCATAAGTCATTTTCCAAGTAGTAAAGTTATTTTCCACCAGATTGTATTTAATATTTCTAAAATTGTATCTTTACATAATTAAAAAAACCATTAATTTTATGAAATTATTTTTAATGTTTTATATATTTCTCTTAATTATATACCTATCTTCCACTCACTTCCTTTTATGGGATAATACATTCCTCTTTATAATTTCTCAAACTACTTATTTAAGAAACCCCTTTCAATAATGTCATGAGGCAAGATAATGAAACCCATTTTCTTTACATGGTTAATTATTATGTTTCTGTAAGATAATTTATATATTTATGTAGAACATATATTAATTTAAATGAAATTAATTTTATGGGAGGACTAAAATTACATAACCCTCCAATGAATTGGTTAATGTTTTAGTGTCACAAGACTTCATATGTGGGATTAAAGAGTTAACTTAATCTATTGTAGGACTCAATCCACTATGTGACATTGGATTAATGGTAATCCTTGACATATATTTATATCATGTCTTTTTTTTCTTCCACATTTACTATGACATAATGTTTTTTGATATCATATTATTTATGTTATTATCTTCTGTGATTAATCAAGAGCCTTATCTCTTATGATATCATTTGATATCAAATACTCACATGTTATGTATCCATGTCATGTTTATTCCATTACTAGGATTTTTATATCACCTTTTTTGTCTCTGTATTCCCCAGATTATCCCATGTAGTTTTTGTAGCTCAATATAGAGAATAAAATTATGTAGTTTTATTATAGTCTCACTTTAATGAATTATGAACCTAGTCTTTTAAAGATCAAAGGATTAAAAGTCATTAGGTTTTAATTAATGGATATTTATGTTAAAACACAGGTTACAATAGTTTTAAAATGATTGCATTACTATAAGTAATACATGAATTATCATCTTGAAGAAAAAATAAAAAATTTCCATAAACATGGATAAAAGTTGATCTTTGTTATGAAATAAGTGGAACCACCAAATTTGAGTGACAATCCTATTGTATAATATTCTTTAAAATTCTTATTTGGTAATCCTTATATATGTAATAATTATATGAAGATAATGTATCTAAAAATAGAGTAAAATCATTAAAAAATCTTGATTTTTTAAATTACATAATCCATAGGAGTACTGGGCATCAGACATTTTAAGACCCCTCTAGAGATCAAGATAAATAAAACCATAGGAAATTGAAAAAAAATAAAAATTATGGATATAAAGAAATGACATTAAATAATTTCCCTAAAATAAGTATGGAAAAGGTGATGATATTTAGAAGAACGTAAGTATATAGTATTTTTATTATAGAATTAATGATCATATTTATATCTTCTTCTATGAATCATTAAAATAAATTAATTACAATGACAGTGGTGGAGTTTTTTCAAAATCGGTTTACCAACCATAGTAATGAAGGTATAGATTTTGTTCCAAAAATTCATACCATGAAAATAAAGTCATTAGTTCTAATTTCTACAGAACATTGGATAGTTTGAATCATGAAAATTAATGTGTATTCTATGAAAAATAAATTTTTTTGGGAAATCATTTTCTTGGTCAAGTTAAATAAGATCACCATATTGAATTTGTTTTGAATAATAGTTCCAAATCATATATTGAATAGTTTGTTTCATGGAAATATAAGATAAATATTTAAAAATTGTAAGAATTCTAAAATCTACTAATTTGAAATCAGTATCCGAAAACAGGGTTTTTTTAACAATAATGATTAATGCAGGGATAAACAAGGTGTAATGAAGGTTTTAGAAAAAAAAATACAATCAGAAAAATTTTAATATATCCTAATTAGAATTACTACCCAATGGAGAAATGTCTGTGATTTTTTCCAAGAAAGAAAATAAAATCCAAAAAAAGTGAATCGAATTTGGATTTTATCAAAACCGTATAAAAAATAAATATATATTTCAAATTAAAGGATAAAGGAAATTATATGTTCCATAATAAAAAATTATCTACCTCATATTGAGAAAATAATAATATCCTCTCTCCTGATATATTGAAATGATATAACAATAATTTTTTAGTTTTTGGGTAGATATGATCTTGGGGAGATTGAATTGAAAAATGAAACTTGTATCATGGAATAATCTAATGTTACATTTGACGATGGAATAATGAAAGTGGTATGTTATTAGAACTACAATTACAAGTTCATGCGTTAAATAAGAGGCATCTGTGTAATAATAATATTTATCAATTTATAATTGAATTGTTTGTTTTAGTAGCTAATGTTATTTAATTGTAAGTTAATCTTAATTATGGTAGAGAAATTGCGATAGAGAAGTAGCAGAAATAGAGTTTTCACAATTTATTTATTATTATATGACTTGTGTTATTTTTTTATTTTTTGTAGTAACTAAATTTCTTTATTGATGGATGATTCTCATGCTGAATATACATTCTATATTTTATAACAGATATGAAAAATTAAGGTTAATTTTTTATATGAAGATCAAAATTGTGGTATACCTTTCCACCATAGATAGACACATAATACCGGAATAAAGAATTTTTTTTTTCAAATTGGTGTCTAGGAATTCATTGAAAAATAAAACTTTTATGACTCACACACCGAGTTATTCCTGGTTTATTCAACAATAATTTTTTCATTGTGTGATTGAGATAACAAAATACTTACTTGATAAAATATATTTTTTTGGATGGATGAAAATTATCGATATGAGTGAAATAAAAAGTTGTTTTGTTATTTTATAAATATAATATTATCTAAAACATGTTTATACCAAAGAGGATTAGTGTTATTTTTAATGATCATTTTTTATGGTAAGATCACTCATTAGAAATATTTAAAAATACATATACATTTTTTAGCATAAAAGTGAAATCGAGAATTGTGATGAACAGGTGAATAAATAGAAAGAAATTACAGGATCCTTGAAATTTATTTCAAAGGGGGATATTAACCTCTATAAATTTTATGATTGTACTATATTGATAATGGGGGTGAATATTTATCTAAAACTCTTATGGGTTTTAGGGACATAGGTGTATATTTCTATTTAAATATGGATATTATAATTTGGATATTGTATTGTTTGATGAATAAAATATTGGTCATTTATGTTAAAAAAGCTCAATATATTTCACTTATTCTCTATGATAATGGTTTTCTAATGATTCGAATTTTTTTACTTTTGGTGGAGGATATTATTCATAATATACGTTAAATGTTCACAAGAGAGAATTATGACTATGAAGGCTTTAGAATTGTAAACATTTGGGATATTATCAGTTATGTATTTGGTGCCACGATATTTGGTTGGTATTAGATTAATGATTTCATTTACAAAAAATCCAAAGTAAGAGATTTTATAATCTAATAGATAATTGATATCGATGATGGATTTGTTTTAAAAAAACTTTTTTGTTTTCAACCATTATGTATGAATGAATGTTTTGGAGTAATTGAAAATCATTTTATAGATGAATCATGTCAAATCCTTAAAAGGATCGATATTTATATGAGGAACTATTACTTGGAAAATGTGATGTTATGGAGGAAGGTTGAAGTTATTAAGTATAAGATAAAGAAGGTTTTATCTCAGGGAAATAATTGTTGTCACTGTACCGTGGAATACAATGCAATATATGTTGTATACGATGTATCTGTGATATAGTAGAAGGATCAGGCTATGGTAGTTAGGTGATGAGTTTTTAATATATTAGAGAATTCTTAGATATAAGGTAGATGGATGATTAATGATAAAAATCATGTATGTATTTCTATAATAATAGGTTAACTAATATTTTTAAAGAAATTTTTGTTCCCAAAATTATTCCAAAAGTGGATTTATTCGTGAATTAATTCTTGAAAGGAATCTAATGATGTTCTAAAAATTAATAAGGCTAGTTAAGTGAATAAATTAGTGATGGTTTAATATCTAGAATAATATTTTTATATTTTTTTCGATATTTTTTAATTTTTTTATAGGTTGGGTCCGAAGCCTCTTTTATTATTAAAGCAATGAAAATACCACTTTAACTAGGAAGAGGAAGACCCATTACATAGCCCTAATTCTCAATGAGAATTTAGCCCATTACATGGCCCACAGGCCCAATTGTTTAGCCCAAGGCCCATTCTGTTAATAGTACTGCTATAGAACCTGTGCTGCTACATTACCGCACAATACCCACCGGTGCTATAGTACACTACCGCTGCTATAGTGACCTGCCGCCACTACAGTGCCCGTCGTTATAATAGTGGCATCACTGCTATAATACGCTATAGTACCAGCACCCAATGGGTTTTGAACCTCCATTTTTCATGTAGGATTAAGGGGTGCTTACCACTAAGACAAGTTCCAACTACATTGAAAATTTTATAATAATCAAGGATAAAGTATAAGATTCATTCAGCTTCTATAAAGCATTGAAGTATAATTGGAGTTTCCCTCAATACATATGTTTAGAATAATTTTTAGAAGTTATTATTACCTGATATAAATCATGTCAAAATCATGTGAATCACACTACAATAGTTCTCACATCATATAAAATGTTATATTCTAAAATGACTAGTTTTTTGGTAAGAGACATAATAAAGTTGTTATTAGGATCACATAATAGTAAATCTACAAGGACCCATGTTTTTCATGATTATAAATTTGATAATAAATTTTAATTTTTTATTTCACGTGCTCAAGAGGGGTGAAATAATAATTTTCCCCTAGAATAATATCTTGAATAATTTTTCTGACCACTCCATTGATATTAGATTGGTGGCCTTACCCTAGGATAACAGTTTTGTGGAATTCTGAGAACTTTTTAATTTTGGATGAATATTTATTTATTAATTAATTAAATATTATATTACTCACATGGGTTCAGGTGGTGATATATTTTGAATGGACAATCATATTTAGAATTCAAATTTGTGGTAGAGTCTAAAATGTGGGTTTTTCTTAGGAAAATCATAAACCTTCGTTGAGTTCTGAGGAAAGAGACATGTGTTTTAAATGTAAATTTAATTAATTAATCAATCAAAAGGCTCTCACTATTTCACTATCCCACACTTGTAAATAATAGGGGGATGGATTCTAAAATTCACACAATTTTTGTACCAACAGTTGATAGGGGAAGAGGTTCCACCAGACTTCTTTCATGGAAGATGCATAGATAGGATCATGGTATGTCATATTATGTAAGAGGATTTGGACCCAATCCTTTAGAATTTTTTCCATGAGGTAGGATGATTTTTGGGTTTTATGATACGATCCCAATTGATGTATTGTTTTTAATTTTTAGATACCTTTTGGATTCATAAATACCCCACATGGGTCAATCTATGCTTAATTGGGGGGGGGGGACAATGGATTTGTGAGGTTTTTAGGTGTTTCCCATTCACAAATATTGACCACAAAACATGTAGTTTAGGAACATATGTCATGCGCGCTCCCCATTTGGGGAATATTGGATTTTTTGAACTATATGTCATGTAATGGGAGTATACACAATGTAGTGGGACATGGCCATGTTGTAGAGTACATGGGAATATGTGCTTTTTGGACTACCCTCTATGTAGTTAATGTACACCACATTTGGGGGCACAAGGTCATGTGGCCAGGTACTTGTCCATGCACCCCTTGTAAGGGGACATGTTTATGTTGAAGTACATGTCCAGACCCTGGGTATGAGATGACCATATACTAGTACATGGATAGACCCCATGTATGTCATGATTGTGTGTCAGCACAACTACAAAACATGCCTTTAACAGTGATGTTATTTATTAGTGCTAGAGGAAAATGCTGATAAATGGAATATTTATCCATGCTAAAGAAAGCGCTGATAAATTTATCCTTTTATTGGAATATTTATTTTATCACTGATAAAGGGTATCCTTTAGCAACACTTTATTTTTAGTACTCATAAAGGGTGTTCTTTATTAGCGATTTATGTTTAGTGCTGATAAATATTTCTTTCATCAACACATTTTTAGCACTGATAATATGAGATAATAAAAAAAATAAAAAATAAAATATGTGTTTATTAAAAAAATAATAAATTTTTTATTAATTAGAAATTTATTAATAAAAATTAACTGATTGATTATAAATTATTAAATAATAAACATTTTATTAATATGATAATTATGATAATTGATGTTATTAAATTGTGTATATTAAATATATAGATATATATTAATTTATATAAATATGATTTATATATTAATTTATATAAATATGATTTATATATTACAAAATATTTATGTTCCTTACATTAATTTATCATATATTTATTTAATAATGGTACATAATTAAAAATAAAAATGAAATTAAAAATATTGTATAATTACATAATACTCGACAAATAATTAAATTTCGTATGATTTTTCAATTTAACATTGATCAAATGTGTGTTATATTAATTTAAGATATACGTAATTAATGTATTTTTATATATAATATGCACACAGAGAGAACTTATCCATTTTTTCAATATTGTTAAAGTGTCCCTATATTCTTAATTTATTTGATTTCACACATTTTTTACATATATGCATGCACTCAAAATTAGGTAGTCATTAACAATGTTAAAAATATATTTGTAAAACTATAATTAGAAATAAATATATTAAAAAATAAATACATTTATAAATGTACATTCAATATCTTTATACAATTATATTTTTATAATTATAAATAAATAATTATGTATATTTAGATAATTATTAAATTTATAATAAATTTACTTAAATAATGAATATATTTACTATATTTATATTTATATATATTTATTAAATATATATATATATATTGATAATTATAAATATATATATATATGAATAATTATATACATATATATATAATTGTTTAAATAATATTTTTAAAAAATATTTCTATAATTATAAATAAATAATTTTAAAATTCTAATAGATATATTAATGAAGTAATATATTTACTATATTTATATTCATATATATTTATTAAGTATTTAAAATTTTTTACAGTTCTTTTATTTATAATTATAATTATAATTCATTTAACAATACTTTAGTAATAAGTACTGATCAAAGAATTTTTATCAGCGCCTTTTCGCACTGATAAAGATGAGGATTTATCAGTGCTAAAAAAAGTATTGATCAAGTGAAAATTTATCAACACTATATGTTTAGCACCGATAAATAGTCCTTTTATCAGTGCATATGTAATAAGAAATGATAAAAGGTTTCATTATCACCATTAAACTTATAGGATTGATAAATGTTCATTTTATTAGAAGTGTCGTAATTTATGTTTAAAACCCAAACCATTTATGAACCCATCGTGATATAGAATATTTCTATGGAATCCACCCACTACCGGAACTCATCCTTAGTGAATCGAAGGTCGAATCACACCACTTGACTACCTCCGAACATCTCGTCCGATAACTAAAGAGGGTCTCATATTTTCTTCAAACTATCGAGGTAGGCCTTCCGATTTTCTTTGTGTATTTTTTTCTTTTTTGATTTATTATTCTATGATTTGTTTATGATCCATTTTTTATGATTTTTTTGATCCATTTTTAGGGAATGATTTTCGTTCATTGTCTGTGTTGACTACGATTTATGATTCCTTGTTTATATTTAACAATGAACCTTGGATTTAGTCATTGTTGTTTTACTTCTATGTTTTATATCTTTTTACTAAATCTTTTTTTTCATGTATGTATATATATGTGTAGAAATTTTCACTTATATTCATGATTATTGACTAATTATTTGAGGCACATTGGTGGTTCCCTAATGATTATATATATGATGAAACCATTCATGGACACCTCAGTGGACATGGAGCTTCAAATAGTGTTTTTTAGGAACCAAGTTAGTGGAATGATGTATGTTCCTCTATTGGTTATATGTATCATAGGATCTAGTTCCTATTAGAATTCACTATGGTCTATAGTTTTCATATGAAGAAGATTCAAAGGGGCCATCCCCAATTAAGCACAAGAGTTTTTCTCACATCAAGCCTTCACTTTTTGAATCATTATGGTTCCTTTAGTTTGTGTTATGTTAGAATATCAGGTTTTTATCTATTTGATATTTCTTATCATCTATAAGTTAGCGAGTTTTTATACTATCATGACTTTTATGTGTGTCTATATAGCTATTTCAAAATTTATTTCTATAGTTTTTGTCTAATTGGTATACCTATATTGGGTAATGATGAGTTTGGGTTTGCATGTCTATTGACCCCAAGGATCATGCTAGAATTGTTTTTGACCTCTAGTACTAAATGATTCTATTTGTGTGTTGGGGGGGGGGGATACAAACCATTTATGGTTTTTTACACTGAAAATTTAAACCATCCTTTAGTGAATTTGAGGTGTGTAAGAGGTCATAAGATAATATGTCCTAGTGTTTTTTCTGTAATTCATGCTTTGGTAATTACACTATCTATATTCATGTTTACACCTATAAAGTTTAGTTATAATATCATTTATAATCTGCCTTTATCTACCCCTATTTTTTCAAATTCCAAGAATCCATATTATTGGATATAGATTATCTAGGTGCTCAAATATTCTAGTAGAAATGATCTATATTTCCTTTATTATAATTGTCTATAACATTAAATTTTGATAATGAATATATTATGAGTATTTATTTATTTATTGTATAAAATTAATCTTTTATGAACCCAATAGGATGGATATTAAATCAAAATGGATGCATGATAATCATTTCACAAACTAATATGTAGATGGTGTCATATATTTCATCAAGTTTTGAAGAGATAATGCATACAACCCTTCTAAAATCCTCTATATATGTTTACATTATTGTTATTCAAGACAAATTAGTTCAGAATATTTGGAAGAATATTTAATTTTTCATGGAATAGATCAAATATATAAATGTTATACTAAGCACGGGGAAAACTTGGTTGTGGACATCGATTAATACGATACTATAGTTTACGTATCATTTGATATGAATACCTTTGTAAAAGATAATGAAGATCACATGGAAGAACTGAAAATGGTAATTGAATATGAACATTGTGATTGAACAAAGTTGTTTAGGGAGATTAATAGTTGTTCCAAGAAACCATTATATACCGGTTGTAGTAAATACACAACATTGTCAACTATAATGAAGTTATATAATTTGAAAGCTTGAAATGGATGTAGTGACAATATCTTTACAGAAGTACTTGGTCTTCTGATAGATATGCTGCAAGAAAAAAATGAAACACCATGCCAAACATATAAAGCTAAATGATTGTTATGTTAAATGGGAATGATATCTAAAAATATACATGTCTTTACAAATGATTAAATATTGATTCAAAAGAACCATGAACCACTCAACAAATTCCCTAAGTGTGGCATAGAAGGATACACAAAAAAATGAATCAAGTCCTTCAAAATCAGTATGGTACATTCCTATCATTCCACAGTTTAGAAGACTATATGGATGGTAGGAAACCGCAAGAAAACTAAAATGGCACACAAATACAATAATAAAAGATGGGAAGCTGCGTCATCTAATAGATTCTCCTCAGTGGAATAAAATTGATTAAGAGTTTCCTAAGTTTGGAGATGAGCTAAGAAACTTTTGTCTTTCATTATCTATAGATGAAATAAATCATTTTTGTGTACAGAGTAGTACTCAAAGTACATGGCCCATCATGTTAGTAAATTTTACCTTTTTTCCATGGTTACGAATGAAACCCAAACACAATATCTTGTCTCTTCTTATATATATACCAATGAAACCTAGTAATGATATTAATATCTATTTGGATCAATTGATCAAAGATCTGAAATTGATGTGGGATACGTTTGTTACAATGTATGATGCTCATAGAAATGAAGAATTCACATTGAGGTCTGTGTTGTATAGAATGATAAATGACCTCCCTGGTTATGGAAATTTATAAGGCTATATCATTAAAGGCATATTGGGGTGTACCATTTGTGAAAAATTAATATACTCAATTCGATTGAAACATTCCTTAAATACTATGTTTTTAGGACATCAGTTTTTTTACCTAGATGACAGAAATACTGATCCTAAAAAAACATTCAATGGGAATATTAAATTTTGTACAACATCATCTCCAAAAATGGGTAATAAACTGTACAAAAAAGTAAAAAAAATATTGAAACTATTTTCAGTAAACCAATATTGAAAAACCTTCCAAAATAAGGTCGAAATAAGATATAAATTTTATTCAAATTATAGTCCTGGAATTATCTGTATGTCAGACATTTTCTTGATTTCATGGATATAGAAAAACATGTATTTGATAGTGTTATTGGAACATTACAAAATGTTCTTAGAAAAATAAAATATGGCATCAAGTCTAGGATGTACTTGATTGAAATAAGAATAAGTGAAGAGTTGGCACTAGTGAATGGTAAAAGGTGGTCTTTTCTTCCTCTAGCATCGTACACTCTATCCAGATAAGAAAAATTGCTATTTTTTATTTTCCTTAATTGCGTAGAAGTTCTAGAGGGGTATTCATCAAATACTAAGAATGTCATGTCAATGACTAATTTGAAGTTACAAGGACTAAAATAACACAAAGATCATGTTTTGGTGAAAGATTTAATGCATGTTTATTTCCATTACATTCTACCTCAAAATGTATGATATACATTAACTAGAATCTGATTCATTTTCAAATCCATACATATTAATTTTGTAGACATGAAGAAGTTTCCCATCCTGAAAAAGTATATTTCAATCATATTATGTGAATTATAAATTTTTTTCCCACCACAATTCTTTGATATAAAAGTCCACCTAATGGTTCACTTTGTTAGAGAGGTTCAACTATGTGGTCCAATCTATTACAGATGGATATACCCCATTTAATGGTATATGATGATTTTGAATGGGTATTTCAAGAATTGAAGTCATCCAGAATGTTTTATTACAAAATGATATATTGTTGAAGAAGATATTGAATTGTATACTTATTACCTATTAAATGTGGAAATCATCAGTCTCCCAAAGTATCATCATAGTGAATTATTTATGGGTGAAGGGATTTCCAGAAGTGATGTTGTCACAATTACCTTGATAGAGCGAGAGTAAGAATATCTCTACATATTACATAATAGTAGAGATTTTGATCCATATATTTAATCCCACAAAGAAATTCTTAGATATTTGAATCCATCAAGGGGTTAAATATGGATATTAGATACACATAATCAATAGTTTATAGGATGGTTCTGAGATCAAATTTATAAGGAGTTATCTTAAAGTATGAATTTAATTATCAAACGAATTCAATGGCTATCCAGAGGTCTGAATGAAAATGTCATATCTAATACTGTGTTTGTTATCAATAGTTATACATTATATACAAAAGAACAGTATTAATTCAGTATTATTCAAAATAGTGGTGTTATTCTTGTGGATAAAGTGATGAATATATCTAGTTCCATGGATATAAATCCAATTTATGAAAATATATCATATTTTAGCATTACCAAACATATATATGAGTTGGACTATACCAAATATCAAGTGCATATTTCTAATTGTAAATGGGTTGACAATACCAATGTAGTGAACGTTTATGAAATGTTCTTTGTGAATGTTAATTTCAGTATAGAAGGGGAAAAAGATGAGTTGTTCATAATAGAATAAGAAGAAGTGAAAGTATTTTTTGTCTCTGATCAAAAAAAAGAATTTTTTATTGTCTTATTGGTAACTAAAAAAATGTTGAGTCTGATGAGAATTCAATCGAGGATGACCCTTTCATTGGGGCATCACATTAATTTCATGATAATCCAAATGTAGACAATCTTTTATGTTATAGGGGACCACAAAGAGTGGATTTGGATTCTCAAAAGTAGAACCAAATCCTTTAATCCTTTTAAAAAATAAATATATTTAAATGAGAACATAAAAGTGTTTTTTTAATATATTATATGTTTCCTCATAATATTATATGTTCTCTACTCCATTAACATAATCTAAATTAAATTTTTTACCAGTAATTAAAACAATGTCTTCTACACATGATGGTGTTACAAATCCCTCTAAAGAAAAACCTATATTAATGTAAACCCTTTGGATAGAAGAAAAGGTAATGTTACACTATACTTTCTCTATTTTTTCAAAAAACTATATAATGGAATATTTATGTAATTTTAATTATTACTTCTATATTTGATTTATTTTATATGATTTATGTCCATGTTTCATGACCTTTAAATAATAGAAATGATGTTTTCTCTTCTCATTCACAAAGCTAATATTGATGTTTTCATAGTAAAATGATTTTCCTTAGAATGAATTTATTTTCTCATATTTTGTTTAATTTATTTATTAATATTATTACTCACATAATAATTGTTTTATTATATAGGTGGATTATTTTGTTTGATTTGGGGTGCTTCTTCTAACTTCTATGCTCCTTCTCCATTAAAACATTTTCACCCCTACAATAGTTCATTTATCACTTTCTTTAATGTTACCTCCACTGCTAATTCTGGAAGAGAAAAAACACTACCTTTACTCAATTGCAAAAGTAATCTTAATGTTTTAATAGTAAAATAATTTTCCATATAATTAATGTATTTTTTTCAAATTAATGTTTAATTTTTTTCTTTATAGTATTACTCACATAATAATAGTTTCCTTATACAGGTGGAATCTTTTTTTTCTAGTTTGGGTGGTCTATCCAACCTTCATGCTCTTTATCCCTTAAATTCATTTCACCCCTATTGTGGTGCATTTAGAACATTATTTCACGTTACCTCTACTTCCTTTGCAAGAAGAGAAACGATGCTGCCTCTGCTTAATTAGAGAGGTAATATTGATGTTTTCACACCAAAATCATTGTCTATAGAATTAATTTATTTTTTATATAAATGTTTAATTTATTTATTTTTAGTTTTACCCACAGAATAATTGTTTTCTTATAAAGTTGGATTATTTTGTTTTAGTTGGGGTAATTTTTCCATATTTCATCCATTTCTGCACCAGAACATTCATATACATTTTATCTCACAAAACCTTTCACTCCTATAGTATTGACATATATCTCATTATTTCAAGTTCCCTCCACTACTCAATTATAGAGGTATTCTTAACATTTTCACAATAAAATCATTGTCCATAGAATTAATTAATTATTTTATATTTATGTTTAATTTATTTTATTTTAGTATTACTGAAAATAATTGTTTTCTTATATATGTGGATTCTTTTTTCTATTTGAGGTGTTTTGTTCAAAACTAATCACTAAATGTTGGAAGTTATACAAAGAAAGTCAATGGAAATCAAGGTAAAATTTATAGATAATATTTTCTTGAATATTTATTATAGTTATTATTTATGTAATTGTAAAACCAATGTTTTAAATGTCTATAATATAGTGTTTTTCTGGTATTTGTGTTATAAATTTCATTTCTTTTAAATTATTTATTGGGACTTGTTTTTGTTGATATCTGATGCATTTCTAGTGCTTTAGTGTGCTATAATAGCATACTGTAGTATGTCCCTTTATTAGCGCTTTTATAAGTGTTGATAATGGGTTCCTTTAGCAGTGATAAATTAAAGCTATGATAAATGGGTTTTTATCAGTGATTTTAAAAGAGTTGATAAATGTCATGGGATTTTAATGTCTCTCATTTTGTTAGCACTTTTCTAGTGCTGATAATTGCCATTTCTAGCACTGTTAAAGGCTAGATTTATAGTAGTGTACTACATGAATAAACCCCCGGTGTACCCTAGCTTGGTGAAAGTAAATGGATAGGTGGATGGTTTCATAGTATAAATCATGTACTGAGGTTATATTCTATTTAATTCAACATTTTTAACTTATGAAGGGTTTTGGGTGATTTTTTGTCCTAGAGTGGGAATGGGAAACAAGAGGATTTTACTTTCAGTGTTTTCCCATGTAAATCATGGTGGTGAAGCCCTCATAGAATTTTGATAGAAACTAAGATGTTGTTTGGGTAGAGTAATGATGAAAAATATGTTTTGTTCTTGAAAGTGAGTGTATCTCCCTCCTAAGATTAAGGCATGGGATGAGGCCCAAAGAGGGTTATGATAATGATTGTGGGATGTAGAATGTGTTATTCAAAAAAATCAGTTTATTTTGGGGTGGAATTGTCCATGGATAATGGGAATGAGTTGTGAATTAATGTTGTGGATAGGTTGACTGTAAGGGAAAACATAGGGTGATAAGGAAATGGGTTGGTATTGGTGTCATATCCCTTATATGGATTTACTACCTTGAGGCCAGTGAAGTCATGATATTATAGAGACTAGGTTACAGGATGGGTGACCCCTGAGAGATAGGAGTTGGTCCAATAGTTTGGTTATTATGAAATATTTTAAGAGGAATATATCCACCTATATTCAAACCCAAATGATCTAGAGTGGGTATCATCATCTGTTATACTAGTATTAAGGATCCCAATATGGATGATTCTATTTATGTGTTAACCCAAATGGCCATGTCCATGCCCGATTGGTTGGAAAACCCTGAGAAGGTTCATGTGTTCTAGTAGTATTACTTACAAGTGTTTCCTTGGGAATATAATTGATGTACATGTTTATGGGATTGAGATATTGATGATAAGAATGCACATTAGACTCTCCATTAAGATTTTTCTTTGGTTTTTGTGGTTCAGACTTCAATTACACATGATGATGCTGTGATATGGTTGTGATACTAGGTTTTTGAGCATGGTTTAATTATACGTGAGTCCATCATTGAGAGAATTTGAATAGGAAATCCACATATGTAGTTTCAAATTTCTAACATGATGTTCCATAACCGTATGATATGAGGTTATACAAGACACACTGTATCAATGTCGATAGCCTGTTTATTGTTTGACTTTTAGAATGAGGTTCCAAGGATTTTGATTGATATTCCTTAGTATAGTGGATGTGATGATCCACATATGTGATTGATATATCATACTGATTCTCTAGGAATGTATAGTATACTATAAGGAATAAATTTTTGGTTAAGGCTTTATACATTGATAATATACACAAAGTTTTAATTACTAGGGTGATAATCTTGAAAATGAAGTTGTATCATGTGGAATGGGAAAATGGGATGACACTAAACATCCATGGTCTATATGTTGAATTGATTCTATAGGAATAAAAAGTATACTATACAGATTAGGTGTCAAAATAATTCTCTATTCAATGAATGTAAACATATGGTTTAGGTACTGGACTGATTCTAGAGGAACTATTTTTTGAGATATTGGTTAGATTTCAGACTGATTCTATGGTTTTTTGGAAGTACATTAGCATTTTCTGAGTACCTGTGAGTATTATGTCTTGTTTCTGAGTAAGACATATTAATTAAATTCATGACGTTTGGTTAGGGTGGCCATGGTTGTGGTTCCTGCATGTTATTTGGGATGAATGGTTATAAATATGTGCTTAGAGACACCCTAGGGTAGGTTGAAGTAGTTATTGTCAATTTGAGTCATGGACCCAAGGATCAGTGATGGTTTTGTTTGTATTTATTTTAGAAATATTTAATTTAGGATGTGCATATTGCATGAGCATTCACTTATTAACATAGGATATAGGTTCACTATTAGGGGTAGCCTACTGAGATATATTTTTCACCCCTGGTACATGGACCTTGGTGTGTACAAAACTTATGTATGATTTAGGTTGTTCTTGGATGCATGATGGATAGGTAGAATTCTCAAGATAACATGTCTAAGCGACTTTCTCATGTGGATTCTGATGATTGGGATGGAGTAGCTCAATAGAGTAAATGAGACTAGGTTTGTCTCATGGATCATAGTTAGAATTAGATCCTCATGAATTTATATTTAGATTTCTAATTTTTTATTTTTGGTTAGCCTAGTGGGTGATCAATGTTGTATGTAGTGAATGGTTGGTATGAAATTTACTATATTTCATTTTATTGCAAAATTATTCTATTTTAGTTTTTTTTTCACACACTTTGATGTGTATGATGATTGGTTATTTACGTTTTGTTGAACACTGATATGGGGATATAGTTTCTTCACAGTTCCACTATAGACCCCCACTGCTAGTCAGAAGCCTATAGAATATATGGGGGAATACTTGAGTTATTATGGTAAACTATATTGGGAAATTAGTTTAGTGGAATCTTGGATGGTACATTACAAATTGGTATCATAGGTACTTTCTTTCCTAATATTTTACTCTTTGGGATTTGATAGGTTAGAGATATAGGAATGTGTCTGAGCTTGGGGTGGATATTGACTAGTGCATCATGAAATGCCATTATGATGTGAAGTATAGGATACCAGGGCATGGGAATTTTTCTATTTATTTATGGTATTATGGTCATATATTATTTTCTATTCCAAATATGAACATGCGGTTTGGATGTTTTGTTTTATGATGGATATAAAGATATTTCCCCTTTGGTAGAAGGTAGGTGATTTATTTTTGGCTCTTGTATTGCAGTGTCATGTTATGTCTCAAGCATCATGGTTTTCATGTATGATCCACATGTTATAGTCCTTCTAGTGTGTGACTTTTCTAATGATAAAGGCTTAGTTGTTTCAAGTGTCAAAAACTGATCATATTTCATTTTTTCGTATAAGTACCTAGTGGAATTTTACTTATCCAGGATGATGTGTATATGGATACCCTGTTTGTAGAAGGTTTTTTTGGATTTTTAGTGAGATGGTCGGTGATAGGTATGCGGACATAGTCATTATGCACAGTTACTGTAGTTACCATTGTGTGTTATCATGGTACAAATATATGATAGTTGGAACCTTTTCGGTGGTTTCTATTTGGGATCAGGTGTGTGTCTTGGTCCTCTACAGATCTGTCTAATGTAAAGTTTCTTGGATATGAAAGTTGAGTTGGTTGTGGATAGTTTGTTTGAGGTTTGATGTATTTCTGATATCATACCATGGTTATTTTAAAATGAAAATTTCATATAAAATTAGGATAGGGACTTTTTGATGCCCCATGAGTAGTGTCCTTCAGTGAGTTGTCTTATGACAAGGTGGTAGGATATAGTTTCTTCTCATGGTATAAGATTTTTATGTCTAGGTTGGAGAGCCTAGTGACCTTCTTGATGTGATTCTGGTTTAGAGAGTCAATTCCATTTGACATTCAAGGGTGACCCTTGAGAGTGTTTGATAGAGTTGTATATGGTTTTGGTTGCATAAGAAAAAAATAGATTCTTCACACATTTCACAATGTTTCATTATGGGTTAAGACTTGTATGGGTATTAGGCATGTTGGATGCCTTTTGATTATGATATGTATACTTTTGTTTTAGTGGTTTTAACTTGTGGTTGGTTTCAAGGGGGAAGGTTTGTTTTGGTTCCATGAACATCTAATGGTTGTGTAGGCTTATTGTTCCTAATGGTTATGATCTACATTGGAATCAAAATTAGTTCTCAGGGATATGTGGTTATGGAAATTGATACAATTTTTCACGATACAGGACTCATTAAACTCGTAATCATTTTTTCTAGTTGGGTTACAGAAGATTGTATACCAATTACATGTTAATGTAGTCTTATAGAAAATTGTAATAATGACGTGTTGTTAAATTTTGTTTGTATATTGGGATCTACATAAGAATGCTTTGTGATTTTAGAATTTAGTAGGCAACCATGAGTTAGATGAGAACCTATGTGAGTATGATGAGAGGATTTTGGGAATGGTGACCCAAGACCCTTAGGATAAAATCATGATGTTTTAGAATAGACTTTTTGTGGTGGTATTAATCAATAACATCTTAGTGTAGTTATAGTCTAGAGATTAACATGTCTAATAAATTATATTTTTTCAAATTATACTATGAGATAATTGGTTAAACTCCAAGAAATAAAAAATTTACTTTTCGTTTGAGAAAAGGTCTCTGAGGAGTTTTCTCTCATGGAATGGTGTATGTGAAGTAGTATAGTCAGAGAAAAAAATTATCCATCTATGAGTGAGGAACTTATGATGGGAATGTTTTCATGTAATACCATAAGATTCATTCTTGGATGATGGATAAAGGAGATAATTTATGTTTTCTTTTCTCTCTCTAGTGGGATTGAGATGGCCATGTCTAGTTTTGATTTTTGGATTTGATTGTGCATGGGCTCTAGAGAGAGTGTTTTTTGTTAGGTGAAAGTAAGGATAATATTATAGTGGGGAGTACCAGATCATTCATGGTGACATGACCCATGTGTAGGGAGGGTCTAGGTTGATTTAGGAATCACATTGAGTGAGTCGGTGGAATTCTAAGGATCTGTTTTGGTAGGTAACTTTGATGGTGTAAAGCGTCATATATTTGAATCAGTCATTGTAGCTTTAGTTATATGGTGAGGATAATATGAGCATAATGATTCATTTTTTAGGAAACTATGATGTATCAATATGATGGGTGTGGTTAGGGATTATCTTAGTCATTTTTTATGATGGGATTCATTGGATGGTCCTTTTATGGGTTGTACACCTTCTCTTTTTAGTTATATAGAGAAGCTCAGTTGTCATACTAATATAGAATGTAATGAGTTTAACATGAGTTGATGAATAATTTAGGTCTTGATGTTTGGTATAAATACCAATGATTCTTCTAAAGTATAGTGGGTATGTTTTAAGAACCTATGTTTTTAAGGATTATTAATTTGAGTAGATTTTTTTGGATGCTTATGAGAGGTAAAATGTTCATTTCCCCATAGATGATTATATTAGATTATTTTTATGTCCACTATATGGGTTCTGGAATTTGGTGATTACCCTAGGAAAAAAGTTTTATGGAACTCAAAACCCTTCAAAAAATTCAGAATATTTAATATTTAATGAATTAAATAATAATTTACTTTTACAGGTTCAGGTAGTTATATCTTTTAAACAGAAAATTTAATTGAGACTCCTAATTTTTAATTGAGTTCATAATGTTGTATTTTTTAGAAGTATGGAGTTAACTAACTTTAGGTTTTAGAGATTTAGATAGGTGTTTTAAATTGGAATTTAATTAATTAATTAACTAATTAATTGATTTATCAAAATACCCCCCCCCCCCAATTTTGGGTTACCACACATGATTTAAAGAGAGTGAGGTATTTTACATTTAATGTTGTGGTAAAAATGAGAATAATTGGTGAATAAGTTCCAATATACATCATCCATGGGGGATTTCACGACATGATCGAGGTGAAACAGCTTCCAATAGTGGATTTGGACCCAAATATTCAGTGTTTTCTCTGTGTGGTAGGCCATTATTTGATTATTATGCGATGATCCCCATAGTTGTTCTATTTTCAACTCATATATTCCTTTTATGAATTACAAGGACCCCAAAAGGGTCGATCTATGATTAACATGAGAAAAAAGGGGTTTCATGATGTTCACTAGGGTTTCCCATTTGGAAATACCGAACACACGACATGTAGTTAGGGAATGCGTGTTGTTTGATTTTTCCATTTATAGAGGATAAAATTTATGGAAATACACATTATGTAATTTGAGTATAGTCTGATTATTAGTACATGTCCATGTGGATTAGTTATTAGTCATTTGTAATTTTTAGACTACATGCCATGTATCTAAGTACATAACATATAGACCGACACGGTCATGTGGCCAAGTACATAGGAAGACACCATATATAGGGGGAATGGATATGTGGAAGTATATAGAAAGACCCTAGGAATGAAGTGTACATGTAGTAGTATACAACCAAGCCCTTTTGAATTTCATTTCATTTAGTCATGCATGACCAGAACCTAAGTGTAACAAGGCCATGTGTAAGTACATTTCAAGGTGAATGATTTTGGAGAACACACAGTGTGCTCAAGGTACATGTCATTTACAACCCGATTATTACCATTTTTCAGGTTTTGGTGATTTTGTTACCTGAATCTAGAATAGAATAGAATAGGATTCTATTTGGAGTGTTTTACCACATACAATGTGATGGTGCAAGCCTTGGTGGATTTTGAGTTCTTATAAGAGATGGTTTTGGGTGAGTAAATTTTCATATAGTTATTTTTCACAATAAATTAACTTTATATATATCCTGATAGTGAGAAATGGAATGATAACTAGGAAAATTTCATGAAAATTATTGAACGGTGTAGCATGCGTTCATCAAAGACCTAAATTAGTGTTGAAATGGAATTTCCCCTGGTTTGTGGGACTGAGTGGACACTCATGGTTTTTGATAAGTCGATTGTATGGGAAAAATTAGGGTTACTTAGAGTGGGTTTGGGGTTGAGGAAATATACATTATTATTATTTACTACCTTGGGACTAGTTTGTCCATGTGATTCTATAGACTATGTTGTAGGATTTCTAACACCCAAGAGACGGGCATTGAGATGAGAGTTTGGTTGTTACCAAGAATAGAGAGAGGGATATGCCTACTTATGTTTTGACCTAAATGATCCAAAGTTGGATTCATCTTCCATTTTACTACATCTGAGGATCCTTGGATGGATTACTCTATTTAATTGAAGGCCTAGAGGGCCATGTGGATTCTCCATTGATAGGATATCCATGAATGGGTGCATGTTTTTGGGTAGTATTTGTTATGTGTTTTTCTTTGGGACCAAAATTGATGTATAACATAATGGGGATGAGATGATGCTGATGAGTATCACCATTAATCTAACCCTTTATATGTTTATTTGGATGCTTAGGTTTAGGCATGGGTTACACACATGGGGCTATTGTGAAAATGTTGTGATACCATGTTTGAATCCTAGTTTAATTATATAGACTACAATATTTAAGATAGTTTGACCTGATGATCCAAATATATGGATCTTTATGTCTGATATAATGCTATACATCCATATTCTATGAGGTTGGAAATGACACACAATATCTGTACTGATAGCTTTTTTATTGTTTGAGTGTTGGAATAAGATTCAAGGTACATTGATTAATATTGTTCAGTATAGTGGATGTGATTCTCTACATATGTGGTTGAGATTCTCGATTGATTCCCTAGGAATGGCTAGTATACTACATGGGTTACATGTGAGACTAAGGATAAATACTCTGATATTATACTTTGAGGTTTATGTTCTAGAATGAAACTATCGTCAATGATGGTATATGAGGTGGAAGTACACGGTGGACTCAAGATCTGAACCCATTGTTTAGATGATAGAACGATTCTCCAAGAATACATAGTGTACTATATGGATTATGTGTTAAATGAATAATCTATACACTAATAGTATACATATGGCTTGGGTGTTGGATGGATTATCTAGTAACTATTGATTTCAGGTATGGGTTAGATGTTAGACTAATTCCCTAGTTTTTTTCTAGTACATTAGTAGGGTATGCCGACTCAGGACTGATTCATCTATGTACTAAGTTAGAGATATTGAGTAAAGTCATGAGGTTGGGTTATGGTTCCCATAGTTATTGTAACCCCTTTTAAGTTGGGATGCACTATCATCAACACATGCATAGAGACACGATTATATTGGATGAAGTAGATATAGTCAACCAGAGACACATAACCAAGGATTAATATTGTTCTATTTTTATTTATTTCAATTATATTTTTGTTAAGATGATCATATTACATGAGCATGAACTTATAGTGGTAGGTTATAAGTTCATCGTTGGAGGTGGCTTACAAATATTTATTTATCACCCTGTGCACATGCACCTCAGTGTGCATGAAGACCAAATATGTGCTTTTAGGATAATAATGGATGCATGAAGGATACATAAAAGCCCCATTATTGTATAATTATTAATTTTTATCATGAAAATTCTATTAATCAGGCTGTATCAGCTCAATAGGGTATAGGAAAGTAGGAATGTTTGATGACTCAGAGTTGGAAGCACTGACTAATGTATTTATTTTTTAGTTGATTACTTTCTAAATTTGGTTGGCCAAGTTGTTGATTATAGTTGTATATAAAAAATTGATATTCATGAATTTACTATATTGTTTTACAACATGATTCTATTTTAGTTTTTTTATCCATTCCATGTAATCTGAATTTTATGATCTTTGGTTATTTACTTCTGGTTGTGCACTCTGATATGGGGGTATAGTCTTCTCATAGTTTAACCTTATACCCTCATTTATAGTCAACATCTATATGTGTATGAGGATTAATTCTTTAGGTCTTGTGTAAAACATACTGGAGTCACCATTTTAGTGGAATCTGATCTCTGATGTTAAAAAACCTTTTTAGAAAGAAGAGTGATAGAACCAAAAGTGATTTCATCCCCATGCAATGGACCTAAAAATATATATAATTAGATTCTATTAGAGTTGAGGTCAAGGATATATAATATTAACTCAAACCTATGGAATAATAACTAATATTCTCTTGTACCATAGTGGGTTAGGATGAAATGTGAGTAGGATACATTAGAATAAACATTTCTATAGGTTGGTATCATAAGGATTTGTTCACATTGTGAAGGTGAACTCCTAGATGTTAAGACTGGTGCTTTTTGGAGCTAGTTTTTTAATTTCTCTATATAGGATGCTTGTCATGTCTTAATGAGTCTTGTATGTGATTTAGTTAAATCAATGTAAGATAAAATATATAATTAAAGAAGATAAATTCCATTTTAGTAAGTAATATTTTATAATAAACTAATTGGAGCTGATATATTGTATTATTATAAGAAGTGAAGGTTATGTGGAAGGTGGCACATCTCCAAGTGATATGGTAAAAGGAAAACACCACATATTTCCACATTTTATAATTTATAGATTCCAATCCATGAAACTCAGTGGTTAATGGATTTCATCCTAGATGATATATTTCAACTATGGTAGTTCTAGAAGTAGAAGTATCATAGATCTTAGTTTTTCAGTGGATAGATTAACCAAACTACGATGACGATAGATATGTTATAAAGCTGTCAAGTAAAATTGTTTTATATATTTTTGATCTATATTTTGAGGTAGGTAATTATGATAATTTAAGGGTTTATTTTGAATCAAACATAATGGATATTGTTTAATTAATTTCAAATAATACTCATAAGTAATATAAGGTCATTAATAATGTAAAAATAGAGAATTTACCTTTAATAGTAGAAAAGAATAATCAATAAGTTTAAAATTGGATATGTATATATCTCAATTATGACAGTAATTTCTATTATGAAAAAAGGGAAACAATTAGTTAGATTAATGAACTATTGTAGAAGATATGAATTTTATAAAATGGGAGGAATCATATTTATGGAATCATTAGAACTCATTGAATATACTTCCAAATAAAAAAGGTAGTGTTTTAATGAAATCTCAAGAAAGGTGATGATGTAGTCATGGTATTGTTCACAACAATTATTTTGATCATGGATGAGAAAAATGAGATCAAAGAACCCCATTATATATTTTATGTATCAATTAAAATTACTTTGATGTTATTAAATTTAGGTATTTTATGCCAAAGTTATATTCTTTTCTTGAAGAAGTGAATAGAGAGAGAATATTGATAGACTAATCCTTATATTGGGAGTGGCCAAAGGATTATAGTTCTCTATCTTAAACCCACTGATAAATAGTGATTTTAGTGAATTATTTTTCATCAATGCATTTTCTTTGTATGCTCTTTTGAGTATACTAATTTTTTTGAAACAACTAAACATATTCAATATCATGTTCTTATATTGTACATCTTCTTTATATTATAAATTTGTGAGTGTGGGTTAAGTAATCACTAATCAAAATAAATAAAAGAAACAATAAACTGAAAACCAATAATATCATTATCAAAATAAGAATGTTATAGTGGACTCATTAATAATGAGGTAATGAAAATTTATAATAGTTATATATTTAAGAATAAGTGGTTTCAATTATAAAAATTCTGGAACTTTGATTCACCACCCCCTATTAAGAAATCTCTCACTAAAAACAATATTTAATCAAGTAATTTTATTCATATAAAATATTCTTCCCATAAAATACCAATAATATACTCCTGAGAGATTTTATATCAGTAAAAAATTTATTAAAAAAATAATATGTTATACTATCAAATGGTTTTGATTCAAAATTAGATCTTATTATAAAAATAAAGATATTGAATAATATATTTATAATAACAGGATAAGGAACTTATGTAGAGATCCATAAATATCTCATAAAGTGGATTAAGTGGGAATAATAACTATAGTTTGGTCAACATTAAATGATCCAAGTTATCTAATAATTAAACCTTTATAAGTAAAAACAATATATAACAGTTATTGTTTGAACTCTCAATCAGTTTCTACAATAAAAAAATTTATTCAATATGCCTTTGAGAAGATTTTTTTTCAAATAATCTCAATTTAAAGATATTTATTGTGTTTAATTGCCCATGTAACATTATGAATTAAGGAACACAATTGGAAAAAATTTATGAATGTTCTAAAAATGAATATTAATTAAATATAAACCTGTAGAATGAGGTTACCAATCTTATGAAAAAAATATTTAGAAGAGATAAGACTGTAATGATGTTAATTTTTTTCATGATCATGATACATCATAAAAATTATTTATTTAATAATGGAATTGAGATATCTCATAGAGAATATCATGATTATAAGGTTATAACTTGAGAATATAGATATATATTTATTAAATTTCATAATTATTTAACAATTTTGTAGATGGTGAGGAAATAATAGAACAAGGTGGATCTATGCTTTCAATTCTAATAAAACAATGGGATATAAAAAATATCGTTATAGAAATTATATATGGTGTTAAAACTAAAATAAAATTTATAAAATCCAATCTCATGAGGTTGTTTTTATAAGATAAACCAAACACCATTAAAGAGGATTTCTAATATATGTTTTGATTTGTTTTATAAAATATTATTTAAATATAATTGAAAATAATGATTTTTTGGAGTGAATTTAATATTCCAATGAAAATAATATAATTGGGATAAAATGGTGTTTTAGAAATAATATCCTTGAGAAATGAAATGCAGCATGGAATAAATCTCTTCTAGTTCGAAAAGTTTACACTCAAATTGTGATGATTGACATTTATTAAAAAATTTATCAAGTAAAAAGTCATGAAATGGTATTAATTTTCATATTATATGATCTCAATTATTCTTAATTTTTTTATTAAATTGATATTAATTTAGTATTTAAAAATTGATATATTGAGGATATAATGCATATTGAATGGCCAAAGGATTTTTTATATTAAAAGTTGTGGTTCTCATGTATATAAGATAAATAAAGTTATTTATGCATCTAAACAAGTTCATAATCCATATAATTTGACGTTAAATAGTATATTAAGTGGTATAGTTTCAAATAGAAGTAATGTTTTGTATAAATATCTATGGTAAATAAGATAAAAACTCATTTATTATGATTATGTATGTTAATGATGTAATTTTAAATCAGAATAGAGTGAAAAATTGTGATAACATTACTTCAAAAACAATGATAAATCTTTAAATTTAAATATTCATTTAAATTTCATTTTTCTCATTTTTAAAAGTTGTTTATATAATAGACTCTAACTTTTATCGTAACAAAAATACACTCATGAGTTACTAAAGATGTTTGAGTATAATACTCAAGATAAAATTCAAATCCAAACTCAATTCAAAATAAATTTTAAAAGTATTAAAAGGGATGGAGTATTAAATAGAGTTTTTATTTATTTTTGGTACCCTAAATTACTTGACAATGATGATATAAAACATCCTGTTTGTAATTTTAAATTATCCTTGATTATAAAGAAACTTTAAATATTTGTATCATAATAAATTGAAGTGAAAAAAAATTATATTTTTATTGAACTATTGAGTATATATTTATTTCTAAAAAATATAATTTATTATTGGTTAATAATTTTTTAAATGGAAATTTGTAATGTGGTGTGAATTATTGAAAATATACATCTAGTTATTTGTTCTTCATTGTTGGAAGTATATTTCATATAACACCAAGATATAAACTTCTATCACTAATAAAAATAAAGGATAAAAATATCATGTAAACTAAAGTCACAAATAAAATTAATTAGATGAATTATCATCTTTAAAAATTAAATTTTGTTATTTTATATTTTTTTATTGGGTTTAATAGTGAAAATTTTTTTCTACTAAAGGAAGAATAAAAATCCATGTATCTGACACTACATCATTGTCTAAATGAAAATTTGGAAATTTATTTCATCATGAATGAAGGATAATTAATCTAGATTCATTAGTCACTATTTTTAACATTACCACATCATGTTTTGGGTTAATATATCTTGGTTATATGAAATAATAATGGTTTATTTTTGTTTTTTTATTTAAGTAGAAAAATGATCATATTCTAGTAAACATGTTTTAATAGACTTGGTCATATATTTTGTGATGATTTAAATGAAATATATTTTTCCAGTTATCCTAAGGTTTATGTTCCTCATTTTGTGACTTTCATTTACTAAGGCAAACCATAATGTGGTATACATCACCACTTAACGGTTTAATGAATAGTAATGTTGTTTTTTTTATATTTTTCTTAACTGATGGTTGTGGTACATTTAAATAGTATACCACACATTATTAATAGTTTTTAAGGGATTTTAATTATATATTTGAAGATAATAATATGAGGTTTTCTTGATCAATCATGAAAAGGATATTAAGGATGATTAAGGATGATCTACCATAATTTTTGGTAATTTTATTTGATCTTTATTAATTTTATTTCTTTAGAATAGTTGTACATTAGTTAAAAACCAAATTTTAGTTCCAATACTCTACTGATTATTGATAAAAAATTTATATTAATGTCATGGAATCATTACCATTGAGCTAAAAGTAAGTAGCCACTCTATGAAAATATTTTGTGAACCATATAAAAATATTGTTTCTTATTTTGTCCTTTATGTATTTCTATTTCTCATAAATATTCATTACATATCCATTTTGAGAAACTACACACAAACCAACCATGGAATAATATTTTTGATATCTTTCTATCAAACTAATTCAACCCCACTTCATCACTACTTCTCAATTTTATTTCCCCAACAAATCAAAATAATTTAAAACTATATCTTCACTTTTTATAGTTTTTTTATTAGTGGTACACCTTATGATTATATCTAACTACATGTAAAATTTATCATTATATTTAAATATTGTTTACATTAATATTTATAGAAAAAATTGATTTATTTAAATTGTTTTATCAAATAAAAATCTTCACGTATTAAGAAAATTGGAATATAAAACTACAAAATAGACCCTATTGATCATTATTTTCAATTCAAAGTCTATTATGAATGCATGAAGATGAGAAAAATAACTCAATATTATAATAGGTGAAATTATTTTTTCTATAACTCAAATATATATTTTAGGTATTCTTAAAAAAATTCACATATTATAAAGGCTAGTTTGAAAACCCCTTTATAGTAATCATTTCAGGTGGGGTAATGAAAATATTTAAATGTTGTTAAAATTGATGTATTTATCCTAGGTACATTCATACATTTGAAAATAAACTTGAAACAATATAATATATTTATAGTTTTATTATTTAAAATAAATTACAATAACATTAAGTGATTGAAATACAATGATTTTATCCAAATAATACATTATTCTAATTTTTTTCATGTATTTAACAAAACAAATTACACATATCTTACTTTTAAAAGTATAAAAACTTATAAATATCATAAGGGGTTCCATTGGGTTTGTTAAATTTTTTAATTCTGACATTTTTCAATATATTGAACTTTTTTTTTATTTCAAATTTTATCGTCATATCTACATTTTAGATTTCTAGAGAATGTATAATAAATAATGATTTAAGTTTTAACTATGGTAAAGTTAAAAATGAAACAATTTAAAAGTTTTCATAAATTATATTTTCACATTTTATAACTACAATAAAAATACATATTTTTCTATAACTTATATTGTTAAAATATTATTCCCTTTACATAATAACCTTAATCACATGACTGTCATGATGATAAACATGAATATTAGTATAAAAAATACTAAGGCATTAAATAAGACTATGAAAAAAAAATTAATTTGGAATACCTTTATTATCATTAATTTATAATTTCAATATTTGTAAAGAATATTTCATGAATTAGATGTCTTTTATTATATAAATAATTTGAAATTAAATAATATTCTTATTATATATTTAGAGATGGATACAAATTGAAAGAATTATATTGAGAGAGTGTTTGTAAAATGGATTTGAGAGTGTTTATCGGTGAGTGTTATACCATAACTATTTAAATAGAAAAAATAATATGTTAAACAATTTATAATATTATCACATATAAATTAAAATTTAATTAACAAAACATTATGTTACTAAGAAATAATTAATAGAAATTATGGTCTAAAAAAGGTGTGTGAAAATAAATATCTAAAATTTATTATTTAATAAAAAATATTAATGTATTATACAAAATATTTAATTTAATAAATAATGTAATCACCTTTGTCGAAGGAAAATGAAATAATACTTATAAAATAAAAGGATTATTTAATAATTTTTTATCATAATCCATGAGTGAGTCCCTTTCCTTTTGACTATTGATTCAAGTCATTGATGAGTTTATCAATGCAATCATCATGTTGAGTTTTTCCCTATAGTGTAATATATGATTGTACTCTTAAGATTATTTTTTCTCAGTGAATCAATCATGTGTTCATCAATATATTTTCATTATACAAGTCATAAAACGTGATCCAAAAGTTATATTTCAGAAATCCAAAAAATATAATTACCAAATATTTAAAATTAAATTTTCTTATATTAGATATTTTTATAATTTTTAATGATAATCATATATTTTATTTAAATCAACATCTCTTTAAGAGTTCAAATGAATAACTAGGTTAATCTTGTTAATTCACTCATTGTCCTCTTCCTACATGAACCATTGAAAGAAAAGGTTTCTATCTAATTTAGAAATTAAAAAAAATTACATTTTCAGTATTTTCACTACATTATAAATCAAAGTTATTATAATCTATTCACACAAATAACACTTAAAATTAGGTTTTTATATAAAATTAAAAAAAAGGATATTCTCATACATAGGGCTTAAAATGAACATGGAAATATTTTTGGATGTAAGAAGGGTGTTGCAAATTTATGAGGGTATTATAATAGATATTAGAACACATAAAATTGGTGAAAAATTCTATACATTAATCTTATTTTTTATTAACATAGTTTGTTAATTATTAATTTATTAATTATATAAAAATATATCATGTTATTTTCTTCTTGTATTATCTTCAAAGAGATTATAAATGAATTTATAATGTATTACATGAAATTTATAGGTTTCAATACTATTTATGAGTAGTTAATCCTTAGTTTTTTATGATTTTTCTCCCATGTCACATGGATATAGTTTCATTATCATTGAATGACTATCATAGAATCTGTATAACCCTGATATTTTTATAATCTATCACCCAAAATTGTTCATGATCTTTCACTAATATAAATTATGAATTGGTACCAATTAATGAAACATATATTAAATGATAAAATACTATTCCTAAATTTAAATGATTTAATATTATGAGAACGTGTGATAATAATGTCTGACTAGAACACTTTTAATTTTATTATTCTTCATCATGTATATAAGAACACAAAAAACTTTCACTTTTTCACCAAACATTTTTTTATCTATTTTAGTTAATAAAAATAAATAATTGAAACATTATCTTCCCCCATCTCTCATGATTTAACTACAAATGTACCTCAAAATCCATTGATGACAAGAAATAATTAATTATAATATTCTCACATTATACTCTCCCATGATATTCATAATAATAAATATTTCATATAATTTCATCACATACCTACTCCATTGAATGGGAAAAATCAATCTTATCCTTGACCATAGTAATCTGTAATAATTAAAGATAATTGTTACATGAATTAAACTCTTCATTCCATAAAATGAATCTCGAAAAAATGGACTATATAATTTATTAATGTTCTATTAGAAATATTAACCTCCAACATTATGAAATTCTTAAATCACATTGTGCAGAATCAAGATCACCCTTAATAAACCATCAAAATTCACACTTTAGGATTATTTGATATTAGGCTCATGAAAATAAAATTTTTATTTATTAGTTTCACTACTATATAACTAGATTCTGAAAGATTATATTTTATGAATCTCAAAACTTCAAATACTACACCGTTATATTTCAACAATCACCATTATATACCTCAATAATTCACTTATATGTTGTTAAAAACACTTATAAAATATATTTTTTCTTTATATACCAATTAAAAAACAATATTTCATTGTTGCGTGTGACTCCCATTCGTTTATTATGTATACGCCCTTTATAATTTCACTTCCTCTCCCACACAGGCTCTCCAACCATTATATATCTATTGTAAATATTATTTCTTAATTATTTATGTCCTAAAAAACATTTTCAACTTCATAAATCAAATAAATTTGGTTTTTATATTCATTTATAAAATATTCCAAATTGAACTTTTTTACATAAACATATCATATCATAATTTAGATGATTAATAATATTTATGTAGTGGGAAAAAATACAACAACATATTGGTACAAATTTACTCTTCTGTAAATGCCTTCTAAAAAGGTAATCCTTTAACCACTACCCTTACAGATAATTGAACAATACTATAAATCTTCTAAATATCCCCATGTATTATGAAATTCAATATACTATTAAATAATCCTAGTTGGTATCCACATAGATCATCAATAATTCTTATTTTATTTTGTTAGTAATACCTTATAATTGCAAACACATGAAAATCATTAATCAGATATGGATCATATAATTAATCACAACATCATGAATATCCTCTTATAATTACCCTATTAATAAATTATCTTTATATCTACCTATTTTTACTCATTACATAAAACTTAATTGATATAAAAATACTTATAAATAAATCCATTATCTCTTCCATTACTGTTAATTATCAATTGAATCAATTAAACCACATAAAAATTATTAGAATAATTTATTTTAAATTATATCAGAATAATAATTAATAAATTTATCTATAGCCTAATTATTTCTCAAAAATAAGTTACTCATACCAATCATTAAAATTAGTTATTTTCAACACTTTCAATGCTAAAATAATCTAATTTCATAAAAAATATACCACATTAAAAATAAAATATTTCATGTACATATACTCACAAAACAAATAATTTACATTAAAAAAATATTATTGAATTCAAAACTATTACATTTTATTTAGTCCATATTAATATATTCTCCACATTATAGAAAAATATTAAAAACTTTTTATTTATGTTATTTTCATCCGATTTAACAATATAAATCCTTGTAAATAATATAAAAGGATGGATATATATACCTCAATATTGAAATTATATATGTTGAACATTAATCATAAACATCTCCTTATAAAATCCTTCTTCCATAGGTTTTTTTGATAAAAAATTTATCGAATCCATGATAAAATTTAAAACTAAATATAATAAATATTCACTCATAATTGTTTCTTAATATATAAAATATGTATGTTTTTTTGTTATCATAAGTATCTTTATCTTGGAATGTTCACTATTAACTTCATAAATTATGTTAAAGTTAGTTGATTCTCTAAGAGTAGTATGATCTAGGCTATGAATTTCCCACCACCATGAGCCTTTTCTCATAACAAAGATTATATTTTTCAAAATTATAATTTTTATGAAATCTTTTAAACATTTTATTTTTCACATAAATAAACTCCTCAATGTTTTCCTCACTAATAAAAATAATATTCCACTACATTATAATTATCTTTAATAACCTTATCATGAAAATTTTGGACAATACATATATTCTTTATTTCATTCTCTTCAATTATCCCTTATAAAACTCGAGTTTCTTGAAATAACTAACACGAAATAGATTCCATCTTATTCATTGGAATTTAGTAATAATGTTAGAATAACCTATATTATAAAACATGAAATCTTGCTTACTAATTATAATTTTTTTTAACTTCATAAAAAAAATATAATAAATAATTGGATTATACATTACTTCATCAAAAACAATGTTTTCTTAGTCACTAACTTCATTTAACTATTTTTATTACAACAAACAACTATGATATTATGTGATTTATAATTCCAACACCTCATATAATTCGTTTTTTTATTACTATATCATTTTAATATCATTATATACTGTATCACATAAAATAAGAACCCATTATCCACAATCCAAGGCAACTCATTTCCTAAATCATTCAATTCAATTTTCTTTAACCATTTAAAAATTCCTTTATTTCTCTCTTCCTATTAAATATGTCTAATAATTTTTTAAAATATAAAATAATATGTTGATATTTTGAGAATTTTTTCTAATTTTCCATATTGGTCATATCTTTTATTCATTTAATTTAGTAACTAGAATTTATTTTCTGTTTTTTCTTTCTAAATATTCAAATCATATATTGAACTTTGTATCACTGATTAGGATATCTCCTCTACAACTCTAACTACTTTTTCATCATTATATATTTAATAGTTTCACCATTAAACTTTTATATCATTTAAATAATACCATATTCACTATGGAAATAATATAAACTATAAAATAAAACATTTCTCCTAAAAGTATCATCTTATTCAGAATGGTAATCTAACATAATTTTTTATTTTTATCATGGTTGTAAGATAATTTTGATACATAAAACCATTTATTTACTAATATTTTTACACTTTAATTAAATAATATAATTTAGGAATTTATGATTCCTATTTTTTGATATTTGTTTCTTCAAAATTATAAATTACAATAATAATTTATTTTAAAATTTATAAAAAAATAAAAAAACAATGCATCATTCTTCTCCAATTATCCATTATTCTTTTATTATATAAAAAAATATCATTCCCACTTTTTAACAGTTATTATAGAATTTTTTAAGTTTATCAATTTATTTCTTACCTTTTAATAACATAACATTACCTTCAGATATTTCTTTAAATTATTGTATAATATTATGAACAACTAAACTTAAAATTGTTAATTTTATTCCCATCCTCCATAAAATGTTATTTATTATTTTGTATATTTTTCTACTTTGATTATAGATTATATTAGAATAAATAATTAACTATTTTTCAGACTTCATGAGATAATTTAAAATTATAACATTCTCTCTAAATGAATATCAAATATTCAATTATAGTTTTATCTGTAATTATTAATATTTGGTTTATGTTCTTGTTCTCACTCTCATTATTTTTTATATATATGATAAACTACATAAATTATTGATATATCATTAATGAAAACTCTATACCATTTTCCTCATCATTTTCAATTTCATTACCACTTCAAGAATAATCATAATTGATTCTTACAATAAATATATTCTCTTTCATTCTCCTTGGATTAACTTATTTCATCTGAACTACCTATTTGTTTCTATTTTTCATATGTGGGGAGTAAATAATATCGCTTCACTTTATAGAAAATATATCATTTCTATTGAAATTAGGTCTTCAGTTTTGTGAAATTCATTTTTATTTTAGTTTAAGAAATCCATTAATGAGTCATATTTTATATAAATTCCATAATATTCAATATTTAGATAGTTTTATCCAAAGTATCCAATATATGAATATTTAATCAATTTTAAAAGTAATGTTTTAAAATACACAACACTATTTTAAAAAATTACTAAAAATGTGGTACATCATCTTATTAAACATTATATTAACAAATTTTTTCATGAGATCTAAATTTTCATACATTTTATATTCATCATGTAAATTTTTATACTTTTAAAACTAAATATAGATCAATTGATTATATTTACACCACGACATAGATTTTTCACCATTAATATAGCATATGAAAACAAGATATTATTAAAGTAAACATGGGTAAATTCATCTATATTAGAGTCTTGAAAAGTGGATAGTTTAGGATTAAATTTATTCATTAAGATTCCATGAATATTATTGACATAATTAAATATTTTTAGTTTGAAATAAAAACCCTATAGTTTAAAAAATTCCATTAACAATCATAATGAATTAATCACCCATATTATGATCATGCATAGAAAAATAAACAATCCATTCTTACAAAATTGGAACCTTCTATAAATTAAATTATTATCACAATCCTAAATATTATTAAAATTATGTTAAATTCATTTATTTCTGAATTACCATCAATTTCATGACTTGCTTATCTAATAGTGAAAATTGGGTTTTATTCATTAGATTAACATAATTTATAATGTTTTTATTTTCTAAAACTATAATAATGGAAACTTTATCCATTACTACATATCCAATAATCATCACATTAACAACAAAAAGACTCTAGGATAAAAATATAAATGTATCATTTATTGTTATATTTAATAATTATTCCCATTAAATTTAATAACATCCTTTATATTTTTTTATTCATGTATTCCATGATATTCCATAAAAAATAGTAATCCCAAAGAGTAGTTTAGAATAAAAATAGTTCACATTCACATTAATAAAATTAATTGAAGAATAACCTAAAATAATTCTCTAATATCAATTCTTAGGTGTTGTAAGTGTGATATGGAAACACTGAAAGGTGGTGAATCAGTGTTTATATATAATATCTCATTATTAAGAACACATTTTGTAAAATAATTTTTATCAATTAGATAAAAATTCAAACATATTTTTTCCTCTTTTATTCAACTATTAGATAGAACAAATAAAATGGTAAACAATAACCTATAGATTAAATAGTTAACAATATAATTTTAATAGTTAATTATTTATTTTTTCTACTTATTATCAATTTTCTAATGAATATAATTTTTCTATCAAGTGAAATATATTAAAGTAAGGGTATAATCGTGATCAATTCACAATATGTCTCCAATAATTTCTCATTATTTTTATTGATAAAAAATTATTGGTTCATAGTAATTAATAAAACTAATATAAAATTTTATATTCCAATTTAAATCCTTAGACTGATTTATAATATGATCAATTTTAATATCAATGTGTTATAAAGATAAATTGTATATTTTTATATTCTTTTTATAATGAAAATTGTGGTATTATTCCTATTCTTATTCATACATGGTTGTCTTCATCTTTATTAGTTTAAAAACATCAACTAAAATAGAATTATCTTCTTATTTTCTCTCTCTCCATCTTTCTCAATTTTAAGGATTTTCACTACAATCAACCCAAAAAATCCATAAAATACAAAAAAACTATTATCATTGTTATCCTATTTAATCTCTCCAATTTTCTATGTAGGATCATATATTTAATTGAAGATGACTCATAAATGGTAAAATAAAAACGATAAACCCTTTCAGATCATAAATGAAATGATCATTAATAATTAAGGATAATTATAAAACAAAATAAAATCATAGAATAATTTTTTGAATCTAAAAAATTGATGGAGTATAAATTTTTTTACTCATTCAAATAAATTTCAATACATAAAGTTATATATAAAATTAATGTCATTGTTCACCATTAAATATCACATGAATCACTATTACATAACATTCATAAATTTTCCTTTAATATTATATGATTACCTTACTACATTTATAAAGGGTATGCTTATTTAAATTAATATTTCATCAAAAAATTATATTATATTCAAATTTTAAAAGCTTAAAACTTTATATATATACCTTTGTTTTTTTAATATTTGACACTATAAAATAGAATAAATCATTTACATGGATCTAAAATTCATTAACATAATGTATTGATTTATTATCACTCAATTTAGTTGATGTATTTCATTACTTCATAGATTTTAAATTCCTTTATCATATAAAACCCTCCTTAATTTCTCTTTCTCACAAACTCATGTTCACTATCAATTAAATACACTTTTTGAAACTTACTGTCACTTAGCCTGAATGGATTGAAGGCCTTTTTTTTATTAATTTTATCATGGATAATCCCCCTTTTAAGGGTTTAAGGGGAACCTGTACATGACCTATAGGCCCAAGGCATAAAGCCTGACATGACCCGCAATACATGACCTGAAGGCCGAGAAGAATATATTCCCATTACATGAACCATAGGCCCAACCCACTAGAACTTCCCCTCCCTAGATTTTGCATAAATGACCACCTAGCTCGCGATCAAGCATTGCTAATTGGCTAACATTTCCCCATACAAATCTACACGGTTCCTAGTCCCGATGGCGGTTGTTATACCCTCTCATTATTCCACTCTGGTTAGCTCTACTTCTAGTGACTACTACTCCTATTGATCTAATCCTGTTTTGGGGCCTACTCTATGTGAACTGGGCTACTCTATGGTCTTTGTGTCCCGAAGGCCCTATGGGACGAAGGACCTGTGGCCCGAAGGACATTAAGAACTGTAGGCCCAAACCGGTGCCCCCAAATCCCAAATCAGGTGAAAAGTTCCGGCTGCTACAGTAACGAACAGTTCCTGCTACAATAACTACTATAGTACTACTACAATATTGCTACAATAACCTGGAAATTTTCCTCCACCCAATTTTGAACCTGGGTCTCTTTGATTTAAAGAAGGAGCCCTTACCACTTGGGTACAGGCTCTTTGGATAACTTACTCTCACTTACATTGGCCCAAAAAGCATTTGAAAAAAAAATCAAATCCTTTTTCTAACAATATTTATTTAGATAATTTTCAACAAACTATCCATCCACTATATGATATTATATTTAACTAATATTATTTATATGATTTAAATGGTTAAAATATAGGATAAACCATCATATGGATTCTCCATTACTCTTATATATATTTATTTCTGGGACATGTCCGATAAAAAATTAAGGCTTTATAGGACCAAAAAACTCTATATATCTTTTCAATCTCTACAGATCATAATAATAAAATAAGGATCACCAATATTCTCATTTTTAATCCTCATGGATCATAAATAATATTTTTCACCAATAATAAAAACATATTAGGATATTTTTTATATTCAAGTTCATTATTCTTTAATCTTAGAGAATCATGAATGTTTACTTCTAAAGCTATCATGATAAAATAATATTTTACATTTATCAAAATCATTATTTATATTAATGTAGTATTTAGTATACACTTAGGTAAACATGAATTTATGTAAATTAATAGGGACATTTAACAATTAATAATTTCATGACTATCATACTCACAAAAAGACATAAAAATTGGACTTATACAAGGAATGATACAGTCAGACCAATACTCATAAATATTATTATTTTTATATTTTTAAGGAATTCAATCATACTGAATAAGTTTATAATTGTAATACAAATTTTTGTTTCTCATGTAAGGAATATCTTTAACATTATAATAGTGTTAAAAAAATATAAAGTTAGATATTCAATTATAAATATATATCAAGTGCCAAGTGTTTGAGTTTATTGATTTTTTTTGGAAATATGACCACTGGAGAAATGCCTATAAATATTGATCCATTTTAAGGGTTTTGATATGGTTGATTACATTTTCCATTGAGTTTTTAGAAGAATATATAGTGTGAACTGCTCATTCTAAGTCATTGTTTTTGTTTAGAGAGTTGTCTTCCTAAGGAAACCATGTCATGTCATCTCCATAAGAAATTTTTTAATTGTGACTCACATCTGATCATTGTTATGATTGAGATCTTTCGGGGATATAAATTTTGAGAATACAATCTTCGGATTGAGGGATTACGGGGACACTAAGATAGAACCGATCATCATATTGAGGGCTTCTGGGGATAGGAAGAAAGATCCATTTCAATAATAATATTCTGCCATTTCTGGGTAAGAAAAAACAAACTTTAATATAAGTATAAAATAATGGATACATTTATGTAGGGTTATGGACTACATTACACCTAATGTTAAAAGAGGTAAACATTTTAATAATATATTGTGAGCCATTATTACTATTACATTAATTTTTTATTTCTTGTTTTTAAATTTTTCTATTCCCGTACACATTTAATAGAATGTGATTCATCATATTCATCTTTCAATTTATTTTTTTTATCATATTGACATTGATTATGATAAACTTTATCTATTTAATCATACCCATATTTATTTTCATCTTTTACTCTAATTTAATAACATTGTTTTCTGGTTCCTTTTCCATGACTTTATTAATCGGACTAAGTGAGATTTTGATAATAATTCTTTAATAGGATTTGGTTTAATTAGTTTAAACTACTTTAACTATGTTTTTAATCTATAATTCACACCTCATATAATTATTTCCATCATAAGATAATTGTTATGATCCTTATAAACATTAAAGATAAAATGATCCTACAATTGGTATCAGATCACGTTTCTACTGATTATATACTTATTGATGTTTTACTTCTTCTCTCTACTACAAGTTCATTATAGTATTGTTATAAACTTTATGTTTATAAAATTCGTTAAACTAACGTGTAGTTATGGAAAATTAATTATATTGTTTTTAAGATGTTATTTATTAAAGATGATTCTATCAACAGTCTAAATCCAAATTGAGAACCCATCTCTGATGGTAATAAATATGAGTTTTAGTGATATAAGATGAATACTTTTGTTAAAAATACCAGATTTGAATTTTTTTTATGATAACTTGATATTAAAATATTTCTAATAAGGAAATTATTGTTTTAAAAGTCAAGAAAAATAGGATTATATATTGAATTATAGAGTTAATAATACTTTTTTATATTCTATGAAAATAATTATTTTCAGTCAGAAATCATTATGTGAAGATGCTAATAATATTAGAAAAAATATAGAATTAACAAACTTTGTATATTTTAATCTTTTTAAAAATAGAATAGCTATGCTTAAAGAATACTATCAGGATTTTTATTTTTTACCTAGAGAATCAGTTTTAAAAATGTACCAGAGGATTAGGATGATTATATATAGTTTACAAGATATTGGAGAGAAATTTATTTATGATGTAATAATTGTGTAAAATATTATTCATATTACTCCCAATTAAATTGAATTAAAAATATCAACTATTAATGTGACAAGAAAGTTGAAAAATAATTTTCTTGATGATCTCATTTGAAATATTATGAAATAAGAAGGAATAATTAAGAGAGATATTGAGAATACTATGAAGATAAATGCTAGTGTTACTTTTAACGACTACTACTAATCCTTCTAAAGTTCAAACTCCTTATAAATTTGTAAATACTTAATGAATAAGAAAATTGTTCTTCAATATGATTCTAAAATACATGAACATTAGAAGAATGAATTATATAATTTGTCCAGAAGGATGAATAAAGTTATCAGAAATGAATAATTTTAGTATAGATATAAGAATGTTTATATGGATAAAGAAAAGAAAGATGAATTCACATTATAAGAGTGTAATAAACATGGACATATCTGAAAAAATTGTCCAAAGTTTAAGAGGAAAGATAGGAAAAAAAGAAATTCATAAGGAAATTCTAAAAAGTATTACAAGTCAAAAGGGAATAATATCTGGAAATAATCTAACACATATAGTTATAGTGGAGGTGATTCTTATGAAAGTTCATCATAAATGAATGTAATGAAAAGAGGTCCATATGTATTTTTTCTAATGTACCCCATGTAATCACATTCATATGGATAAGTTACATACAGATGAATATCTTACAAATGTATCTTTAAATGATAATTATCCAAGTGATAAAAAATCTATCTATTCTTATGAAGAATCTTTATCAGTAGAATATAGTTCATTACCTTATTACGATGAGGTTTTTAATTTTCCTAAACTTTTATAAAATGAGAATTTTAAAATTTATACAAAAAAATGATAATGATAAAGATATACTTGAAAATGATGATTCGTTAATAGATGTTTAGTTAAAAGAAATATTAGATCTTTCTAAAGATCATGATAACACTATTTCTAAAAAATAATCTATTTTAAAATATTTTGAAAAGGTTGTTTCTGAGAAATGTGTTTTAGAAACAAAAGGTATTTCAAAAACTAATACTAGTGAGGGTAAAAATTTTGTTTTAAAAGTGAAATCCAAATATATAGTTTCATAAAACATTTATCAAACATTACTACTAGTAAATAAAATTTTAATAAAATGTTCAAACAAATTAGACCTTGTGGTAATAGTTCTAGAATAATATTTACAAATAAAACACTAGTATTTGGTAACAATTACTTCATTTCAAAAAGTCAACCCTTCTATATTAAGTGTCTAAGTGGTGGGTATTAGGGGAAGAATCGTTGATTAATTATTATTTTTTTCAATTTTGTGGTTTTCAAAAAGCTTATTTTTCAAAAAAAATGTGGATTCCCAATGTTTTCTTTTCCAACATTACCAGACCTAAGATGTTTTGGGTGACAAAATTTAAATGTTCTTGTTTTTAGCAAAACAAAGATAATACCAATATCAAGAATACATGATACATGGATAGTAGGTATTCTATGCATATGATTGGAAATAAAGAATTATTAAAAAATATATTCAGAATGAAATTAGAAAAGTAACTTTTGGAGATAATGATCAAGGATAGATTATTGGAACAACTAACACTATTCTTATTGGAAATAATATTATTTTAAAGGTTTTGGTTGTTAAAGGTATTAGCACAACCTTATAAGAATTCTAAGATTATGTGATGAAAGTGACCTTGTGAGTTTTATGAATAATAATTCTTTTTCATAGTTTGACAGATGAATTATTTATTTTTACCAATCAAGAAGAGAATGTATATACACTTAACATAGAAGGATTTAAGAGAAAACACATACCTTTCCTTAGTGTAGTAAAAGTTCAATCATGGTTATGGAATAGATGGTTAGGAAACTGTAACCTAAGAAACTTTTCTAAATTTATTAAAAAAGGACTTGTTATGATTCTACCAGAACATAGGTTTGATACTTGAAAAGTATGTAACCCTTGTCAATATGATAATAAACACATGACATGTTTTAAATATATATGTTAAGTCTCAACTTCTGATACTTTATTGTTAGTGCAGATAAACATATTTAGTCCTACAAAAATTAAATGTATTGGTGGGAAATAATATTTACATGTCTTAGTTGATGATTAGACTAGATATAAATGGATTTATATTCTCAAAAAGAAATATGAGGCCTTTTTTATTTTAAAACTTTTTGATCCAAAGTCAAAAATGAGAAAAACCTTCCCTTAATAACTACTCATATTGATCATGGTGAAGAATTTTTAAATTATTTTATTGAAATTTTTTAAGTAATAAAGTTATAGAACATAAATTTTCAGCACCTAAAATACCCACAACAAAATGGTTTAGTTGAAATAATAAACTTAAGCTCTGGTAGATAGGATTGAAGCTATTCTAATACTTCTATCATTTACAACATTCTTTAATTTCATGTTTTTTCAAATGGATTTGAAGTGTATTTTTCTTAATGAATATTTTAAGAAGAAATTTTATGTTGAATACCACATAGTTTTATTATAAAAAATTCCAGAACATGTGTATAAACTTATGAAAGCATTATATGGACATAAAAAAGTTCCTAGAGCTAAGTATGATAGATTCACTATATTGTTATTAAAAATTGTCTTAAGGGAGCTGTAGATCCAAATGTTTTTATTAAATATGTTAATGAAAGTATTATGATTTTACAAATTTATGTTGATGAAATTATTTTCATATCAACTCAATAATATTTTGAAATATTCCTTTTCTAATCTCATGATGTCTAAGTTTGGAATGATTATGATGGGTGAGTTGATATATTTTTTTAGTTTTTAAATTTCACATAAATGAGAAGGAACTTATATATCTCAACATAAGTATATAAAATATATTATTAAGAAATTTTTATAAAAAAATACTAAAAGTATTATTACTCCCATATGTATCTCAAATAATTTAGATCTTGATGAGGCTGGGAAACCAGTGGATCAAAATATTTTAATTTTTATGATATGAAATATAATTTACATAACTACTATTGATAAGGACTTCATTTATCCATGTACTTATTCATATGATATAAAGAATATCGAAATTAATACCATTTAAATATATAAAACATATTTTTTGATATCTCAAGGGAACTATGGATTTAAGAGTGTTCTATTTTTTATATATATTTTTGATTTAAAATGTTTTTTAGATTATGAATATGGTGGATGTAGAATGGTTAGGAAAAGAACATCTATAAATTTCAGTTTCTTAGGAGATTATTTGGTTTCTTAGTCTGGTAATAAAAAACACTCAGTATCACTTTCCACTCTTGATGCAAAATATGTGGCAGGTGGATGTTGTTGTGCTCAACTTTTGTGGATGTAACACACAATCACGGACTAATGGAATGAGTTTTACTATAACTAAAATCTTTTATAATAATATAAATTCCAATAATTTAATTAAAAACACATCATATGACTCCCATTATAATCACATATATATAATACACAATTTACTTAAGGATCACAAACTAAAAGGATATATCATTTTACAATTAATTGGAATGTAAGATCAAGTCGCTGATATTTTTAGAAAACCTCTTACTTCAATTATATTTTATTACATTAAACTGAATCTATGAATGATCAATATAAATTAATCATCCATATCTACTTATTTTTTACCCATCATTACATTATGTTTCTTCTTTTCATAGGGAGAGTATATATGTTTTTTGTTTTTTAAAAAACATTTAGTTTTTATTAAAACATTTAGTTTTATAAAAATGGCTTTTTAGAAATTTTTTATTGTAATGAGTTTTATGGACTCACATTATTTTTATTAAAAATTTAGTGTCAAAATATTTAAATTGGTTTCCAGACTCAGAAATTGTTATAAAATTTCTGGACTCAAAATGTTCTTTTTTTTGTTTCAAAATTTTTCCTAATATGTTTTCATAATTAAAATTTAGTATTCAGTTTTATTATGAAAAACTATAGAAATTAGTTTTAATATTGAAAATATCATATTTAGAATTTTATTTTCAAAACTATCATAATATATTAAGTTAATAAAAACCAAGAAGAACTGGTTTATTGTACTGAAAAATCCTTCCTCTCTGAAAGGTACCCTTCTATTATTTTAGTCTCAGAAAATTAACATTATGATCAGTTCTTTAATTTTTATTTTTATACTCTCAATTTAATAAAAATTTCATATTTTGTTTTCAAATATTTTTTTTTTCAGATTCATTATCATTCCAATTAAAACCATATAAAAAATTGAGATTTTAAATTTTTTTAAAATTACTTCTAATGAATTTTATTCATAAGATAAAAAGGGTTTGAATATCATCTATATATTATCTTAAGGAAGATGAAACATCCAATCGAGTGCCTATATAATGAAGGGACACCCTCTTATCCCACATCAGTAGTTAAAACTTTTTCCTCCCAAGTTACATTTCCCTTCTTATTTTTCAATCCAAAATATTTTCTTCCCATCTATTTCTCATATCAATTTTCGTCTTGGATGTAAACCAAGGAGGATTATGTGTAGTGGTTTTTATTCAAAGAATGTTTTCTAGAGAGATATTGGTATGAGAAGTATGACTTAACCTTGAAGAATATTATTTCATTCTATGTTTAGGAATTGGTTTGTGTTGAAAAACCCAATAAAAATTTCAATTTATTTTATCATGATCTTATTCATGAGTTTTACAAGTCAATTTAGTTTCTAATGGAAGACGAGAAATAAAAAATCTTCATTTTCAGTATAAAGAAAAATGTATAAAGTATCATATAATAATCTATCAGATTAATCAAGATTCCATTATATGGTGAGGCATGTTAATTTTATCATAAGTTGTCATGTAGTGATTTTTATTTCAACAAGACTATATCCAAACAACATTTTTTTAATGATACAAAGAGGATAAGAAGGTATCTCATATAAATCTTTATAAGAGGGTTGAATCTATGTAGATTAAAGACATTATTATTCTAAAAAAATTAGATCAAGATATGTTGAAGGTCTTAGATGTTTTCATGTTGGATTTCTTTATAAATATGAGAAAGATAGATCTTATGAAATTTTCCCTTCTCACTGTGTAGAATATCAAGATTCATTATATTTAATCAAAGTTCATCATGTTTTTGGATTTTTTATGAAAGATGGTATAAAAGTGTTTGGATGTTTATAGAGTAGCTAATAAATCATATCTAATTAGGGAAAGAATTTAATTTATCAGTGATGGTACAATAAATATGATAAAGTTTGTTTTTAATGTGAAGTAAAATAAGTCTATTGAGAAAGTTGATGGTAATGCATCAAATGTAAACCCATGAAAGAATTAAGTGAATGTTAAAAAGGAAAAATAAAAAGATTTGAAACTTCTCCCCTTGATAAGAGAAGGAAATAGAAGAAGATTCGTGATACAGTTTTCAATGAAATGATGAAAAATAAAGTAGAGAAGAAACTAGGGGGATTCTGAAATCGAACTCGATCCAAGTAAGAAAAAATATTTAAAAGATAGAGCTACTAAAACCTTTAGGTAATAATCCAAGAAAAAGAAACGAAATAAAAGGTTGTAAGAATCTTAGTTATGTTAATTTTTTTTAAATATGTTGAAATAGCCTATGGGAAGGTTGTTTTTCCAATATTCCACACTGATCAGTTAAATCCAAATTCTAGCTAGTCTTTTGTAGAAACAAATATATTTTATTCCTATATTCCTTCAGTTACTCAGAAAGGGAAATAAAATGTTTTTTTATAATGAATCCATACTGAAACCAGCTGGTAAGGGTGGATTGAGAACCACCGGAAACCCATAATAGGACCTAGATAAGGAATTTGATGAAGAAGTGGATGGAAAAGAAAAACAAGAAATTGAAGGAGATGAAAAATAAGAAGATGAATATGATGATTTTGAAACTAAAATAGAAGAATAGGTTGAGTAAGGAGAAGTAGGGAAAGGGTAAGTATAATAAAATGAAGATTCTATTGAGGAAGGAACTCAATATGATACAAAATAATCACATTCATCATCATCATCATAATCGTCATAGGATATAGGCTAAAGAAGAAGAAAAACATTGTAGTTCTAAGGAATAGTTTCCATTATTCGAAGAATAAGCACATTCATCATACAAGAAAAAATAATATGAAAAACATTTAAAAAAAAAACACTTATGTTAAAGTCATCACCAATATGATTGTGGATACCATGTAAATATCAGATGACAAGAATGTTTCAAAGGAAGATAAAAAAGTTTTTTCAAAGATAGCTAAAAGTATATTCAAGGAATCTAAAGTCAGAACCATCCAAAAAAATACTCTTGAGATTGAGGAATAATAATTTAATTTGGTAGGAACCATTACTGATAAATGATTTTCCTATATAGTTCATGACCTGAGAAGGCTATAAGAAACAATTTCATATTTTGAAAATATTAAGCCAATGTTTCAATAAATTACAAATAGTATTTATTATAAATAATATTCAATTAAATATTTAACATATTAATTAATTAGGAATTAATCTTAATTAAATGTTTTAAAATAAAGTTCCGTATATCAAAAAATTCATGTAATCAAATTGTGAAATCGTCTCACCAAGTTGAATCTCATAGGAAAATGAATGATTATGAATTTTATGATATTAATAAACTATTGGTAGAGATATAAAGTTATTTAAATAAATTATCCAAATATAAGGTAGATAGAGTAATGTTTTTAGAAGAGATTTCGGATGCAACCAACGATCATACGGAGGAAGTTTGCGTTTTGAGACCAAACGATTAGAATATTGAGAAAGATATTATCATACTCTAATTAGTTGTAACTAAACTTTTCTTTTTAAATGATGAGAAAAATAAGTATTATGAAGAAATTGAAATTATAAAAGAAAATGGTTATAAGGAAGACTCTCTGGAATAGAAATTTGAGTAGCTGGATAAAGATAATAAAGAGTTCAAGAAGATGAATGATTCTTTGAAAAACTTCATAAAGAAGATTGATTTCATATTCTTTTGAACTCATGGTGTATTTTTTTTTAATTTGAATTTTGATGAATTAATTACTTTTTCATTAAATTATGATTTTTTAAATGTATTCTAGTTCTAATTGGTTTAATTTTCTTTCATACTTTTGTGGAAATTTAAATTATGAAAGACAATGGTTATAAGGAATCTTCTATGGAATAGAAATTTGAGAATCTAGATAAAGATAATAAAGATATAAAAAATATTAAGGATTCTATGAAAACCTTCATGAAGAAGATTGATTTCATATTCTTTTGAAATCATGATGTATTTGTTTTTGTAAAAAAGTTGAATTTTTATGAATTAATTACTTTTTCAACCAATTATGATTTTTAAATGTTTTCTAGTTCTAATTGGTTGAATGTTCTTTTATACTTGTTGTGTATGACAAGTTATTTCACTGTATTTTTTGGTATATTTTCTTTTATAACTTTTTATGAAATTTTGGATTTATTCCCCATTAATTTTTTTTAAAATAAAAAGGGGGTAAATTCTTTACTGGTGAGAATACTATTAAAAAGGGGATAAAGTATTATTAAAGGGAGATTTCTTAATAAAGGGAGAGTTGTAATAAAAAGGGAGTGATTTTATATTAATTTTAGAATATGATCCTTATGGGATGATATTATCCTAAGAGGTATACAATCATATTAAACATCATACTCTCAATGATATTCAGAAGAGTAATAAACCTGGGGGGTTAAGGATTAATGAATAAATCTGAATATATATTTCTTAAAAGAATAATGGGCTATAATTTCTTCAAAGTTTTTTTTATTTAAGTTGTGTCTATTGTGCTTTCCAAAAAGGGGGAGGATATTGAGTTAGGAAATATTCTTATTACTTTCCCCTTTTATTAGTTTTGGAAATCTTGAACACTTTCTTAAAACATATTTACTAACTTTTTTGACCCAAAATTTTTAACATGTTTTTGTAGAAAACATTAATTTTTTACCATACATAGAAAAAGTTATAAAGTATTATGTAAATAAATATTACAATCCTTATTATGATTATTGTAATGATTAGGTTTCTAATAAATTGGACCCACCATTATCAGACTAGAAGTTAGACTTTAATCACGACTATCATCATGAAAAAAAGTCAGATCGATAAGACTAATACTGATACTGATTAAATCAGATTTATACTCATAAAGATTATCATTTTGAAATTGTTAATTAAGTCCACCAAGATGACTAATATTATAATCAGAGTAAAAAATTATTGTTTCTAATGTAAGTAGTATCTTTATCAAATTAATGGTGTTAAAAAATACGATGTCGAACATTCAGTTACGATGAACTATAAGGTTCCTAGGGTCCAAGTCCATTAAAAAGGACTTGGAAATATGACTATTGTATAAATTTCTATAATTAAAGAGTCATTTAATGAGTTTAGATATGGTTTATTACATTCTCTCTCAAGTTATTAGTAGAATTAATTGCATAAAATGATCATTCCTTGTATTTTTATTTATTTATAGAGTTATATTCGTAAGGAAACCTTATCAAGTAGTATATCCTTGAGAACTTTGGTAATTGAAACTAATATCTAATTAGTTTTTGATTGATTTATTCTATGGATTGGGTAATGATGAATATGATTTTCAGATCAGGGGCTTACGGGGATATTAAGATATAAAAGATCATCATATTGAGGGCTTCTGGAGAGAGGAATATGAAGCCATTTTATCATTGTATTGAGGGATTTCATATTAATGAATGACCAATTTTACTATAGTTATAAAACAGTAGATATCTTTAGTCTGGGTTATTGACTAACTTACTTCTATGGTTAAAAGAGGTAAAATATTTAATAATATCTTTTGATTCATTCTTACTATTAAATTTCTGTTAAATTTCTTATTTATAAAAGTTTATATTATACTGCACATTCAATATAAAGAGATTCATCATTTTTATATTTAATTGTTTATTGATTTATCATATTAACATTTATTACGATAAAAATAATCTATTTAATCAGATCCATCATGATTCTGATCTTTTACTCTAATTTAATTAGAATGTTTTCTAGTTCTAATTTTGTGACTTTGTTAATTGGACTATGACTTCGTCCGATAACCCTTATTTTATAAGATTTGGTTAAATTAGTTTAAACTTCTTAAACTATGTTTTTAAACTATAATTCACCCCTCTTGTATGTATTTCCATCATAATATAATTATTACGATCCTAATTAGTATTAAAGATATATTAATCCTACATAAGTTTTTAGACAAAAATGGTTTCGATGGTCAATGATGTAGTTACAGAGATATTTTTAACACGGAATGTTGAAAAATATCCAATAAAATGGAATGGATTACATAGATTAAGTATAGAAATTTAGGTATACAAGGTAGTGTCATTTAACAGTGTATGCCAAAAAAATTTGGGTCCAAAATTTGAACGATGGATCAATAAACAAAAAAAATAGAATTTCCATGGATGAATAATAAAAATATTGTAACGGAATGATTTTGAGGAAGAATAGGTTTCTCAAAGGGTGTTTCATGATGTTTTAGATCATCATGAACAAGCATCATGAATGAGTGAAGGTTTGATGGTAATATATGCTAATATGAGAAGTTGATCATCACGATTATGTGAAGGGTTGACATTTATTCTCTGTGAATATTAGAATTGGAGCACCACGAATGATGAAAGGGTTAAAATTACACCTCCATTACTGTGATCATCTTCCCAAATAGTAAAATATATCTTTATATTCATAAAATAGAGAGCTTCACAAATGATATTGAATATATTTATAAATTGTTGATGACATGGATGAAAGGTTCTATAATGGGAGGCAAAGCCTATAAATACGCCTTAACCCTTTCAAAAAACTAGTATAATACTTAATAAAGATTCTAGGGCACTGAATTCATAAATGTTATTTGTGAAGGTTGTTCTTGTTAAAATGTTCACAAAGAAATGAAGTTCATGAAGGCTATAAAAAGCTGACTGAAAGTGTTTAATTTTGCGAAGGCTATATAAGATGACTGAATTTAGTGATCTTCATGAGGAAAAGTGACCTTTGTGAATGGAAGGAGCTTGACAAAGGCTATGTGAGATTCTTGAAGGTAAGGTTCTTCATAAAGGCTATTTGTAATTTTTGAATGAATGGTGCTTCATGAATGCTATTTGATCTTCCTGAGAGTGGTGATCTCTTCCATGGTAGAGAGTATCAGAAAATTATTAAAATGAGATTAATCAATAAATATGTGGTAAAGTGATATTCATCATGTTGATGAAAGTGGTACATCAAAATAGTACCTAACTACAATTGAAGATGCATTCATTATTTCCAATGAAGGGACCTACATGTCTATAAACATTGTATAAATCATTTCTAGAGCATTGAAAAAATGAAGAGGAATAAAGTGATCATTTCCACCAGTAGTGATCCATCAAAAGAGAGATTGTGGGAGTGACCCTTGAGAAGTAGTGTGTTTTACCTAAACAATATAAAGGTAGTTACACTGGGCATAGAACTGATCTAGCCTAAACCTTATTTTGGTAGTGAGCTTTATGCACATTTCTATTGTATTCTCCTTAAATGTAGTCCAGTGAGGGTGGACCAAGTAAAATCACTATATCCTACATGATTTCATTTATATTAATACATTACGATGAGAAAGGGAGAGAAGAGTGTTTTGTTTAATGACAAATCAATATCCAAAGGGTTAATTATTTTAATCTATCGTACCATAATTCACCCCCTCTCACCATTTAACCTAGTTGGGATAATGATTGGTATCATAGGGAATGATTAATATCAGTGTTTCTATCTAAAGGGTTTCAATTGAGTTTTTCAATCATAATGAGATTCCAATATTTGATGGATTTTTTTCAATTATAGATGAATAAAATACAAAATTACTTTTTATCATTATGAAGGTATTCCTTTATAACATTGATTCATTGAATTTCAACCCATATCAACTGTTGTCCTTTATTAGATGCTCGCTGAAGTGAATTTTATACTGATGCCAAAGGAATAGATTCTTTATGGGGAGGCCATTATAATGTAATATATATGAATATTATTTCAAAAGTTTCTAAATAATAATGATGGTGACTAAAATTTCATATAAGTAAAACTATAGGTTCGATGGAAGAAGTATGAGGGTCTCAGAATGCACCCTAATCAGTCTGTTAATGAATTACTTAACCGGGTGAATATTGTTGTGGAAGACATGCATGGTCTTATATAAATTATTGAAGATTTAAATATTTTCAAGTGAATCTTGAGAATATATAAACCTTAGTTTAATCCCAATGTTTCTATTTTTGAAGATAAAGATCCAAAGGACATGACATTGGATATTATGCATTTTATTTCTGTTGCATACAAGATTAGAAATGATGATAATGAGTCTGTGGAAAAAGGGAAGTCAAAATAAATGGAATCAAGGACATGTATAAGTTATATATTGAATATGGAAATGAATAATAATATATAGATAAATTCATGTCATTCCTTTCATCAAATATTAAAAGTGGAAAACCAAATTTCAATGGGAAACTCCCACTTTCATGATTTCAATAAGGAAATGTTGGACGTCTTACCATGAGTTTGTGTAAGAAGTTTCAAGATGATGATGAGGATGAAGTCAAAATTCCATTGAAGATATATTCTATATGAATTGTAAGAAAAATTTTAAGAAAAATTTCTTCAGAAAAAATGTTTTCAAAATAAGTTGATAGTTCATAAGATTCCGAGGTAGAAGAGTTGGAGGAATGAACATATTATGAATAAATTGATATGGTGGAAGTTGTCAAATAATACAAAATAAGGGAATAAATAAACAATGAGAAAGTCAAATTCAAAGGAAAAGTTTACATTCAGGTCGAATTAGATGCTAAAATTAAATAGATAGATGTTTTGAGAGACAAAACGGATAAATCAAATAGTGTGTTTCATGATTCCAATCTCTGTATTCAGGAGAAAGAATAAGATAAGTCTGAGATTATTGATAAAATTGAAAAGATTAATTCTTCAATTCCAGATAACATAGATATGATCGGTGAGTACAATCTCAATGTTCAAGATAAAAAAGGGTGATTTATGGTTTGAATAATATAGTTAAATACCAAGACAACCCCATCAAAAAGATATAGTAATAAGATGTCAGTCTTTTAAGTAAAGTAAAATATTTGGAAAAACTATTAACTCCCAAAAAGAAGGTCCCAAAATTTGCTAAAAATGGAAAAGTAGATTTCAAATCTTTGGTGAAATAGACAAAGAAATATTAGTAGAAGAAAATTATAGATCCAAATTTTATAGCTAGTATGAGGGTTGATCAAAAAATAGAAATCATTAATGGTTGAAGTTAGAAAACAATCACACACTCCATGATTGAAGATTTATTTTGGTACGAATCAGAAAAAAAGATTCAAAAAACCCAATGGAAAACAAGTATTATAGTAGTGACACATAGGAATGCACCTCGCATTAGATTTTATTGTTGTGTAAAGATGGGACACTCACAAAATATCTTTTCCATACCCAAGATGTATCAAAGAGTATAATACCAATAGAGGCATCCATACAATACTCAATATTCTAGGATATTATTTAATTGTCATAGTTATTGGTGTGGATGATTCAGACACATGGAAAGAGATTAATCATAAAAAATTCACTTTAATGTATTGAAGTAATTTTAATTTGGTCATAAACAATAGATAAATATATTGTCAAATGAAATAAAAGAAACTCCCTAGTAAAATCCATTTTTAGGGGAAAATACATGATACATGAAGATGTCTTGGATTTTTAAGGTCTCAGTCACAACATTCTATTTGTAAGTAAACTATGTGACTCAGGACATGCCATAATATTTTCAATGAAATTATGTATCATTAAGGAAAAATATTGTGCCTTTGTTTTCTTGGAAAAACATGATAATGGGAATCTCTACCTTATAAGTAGAGAGTAATATATGTGATTGTTTGTTCAAGGAAGAAGAAAACATGTTATAGAATAAACTTTTTGGCCATTTGGGTCAAAATTAATTGTATGATTTGGGTAAATGGGATGCTACTCGAGACCTCCCTAGGTTATCATATGACCATAATCATATGTGATATTATTTCCAACATTTTATGATTATTTGAAACATATATAAAGTAAAAGATAAAAGGTCAACAAAAGTGTTTGAGTTGATTCATATTGATTTGTGAAAACCTACTTCACCAAGAGCTATTGATGAGAGGAGTTATTATGTTATATTTATTGATGATTTTAGAATAATGACATGGGTTTCAGTCATCACTCATAATTCTATGTTGTTCAGTTTCATAACGAGTTATCAAATGGAAGTTGAAAAGGTTCTAGGTCAACAAATCCATAATATACAAACAGATAATGAAACAAAGTTATCAAATATAAAGTAGATTATTATATTGAGAAACATGGGATAAGGAACCACATTTCAAAATTAAGAACTACATAGAAAATTAAGGTATTTGAGAGATTAAATCAAATTATAAACAACATGTATTGTATAATGATCATCGAGCAAGACCGTCTAGAGAATATTTGGAAAACAGTAGTGATGAAATCAATATTCACATCAAATATACTATTATTATGTACAAAATAAGAGAAGAAACTATATGAGCTATGGTATGGAAAGAAGCCACCATTGAATTAATTTTGAGTATTTAGAATTAAGTGTTTCATTCTTAATATAGATAAACACAAGAAGTTTGAATCATAGGGAGATGAAGGGATATATATTGTCTTCTCAAGAAAAATTAATTAATATAAATGATTCAACTAGTGGTTGGGAAGTTTAGTTGAAATACAATATGTAACTATAGTAGAGAATTAGAAGAATTTTTATCTAATACATGATTAGTTTCAGGATGATAGTGATGAAGAGATAATAATCTTAGGGGATGTTTTAGTTCTAAAAGCTAATTCAGAAAAATATTTAGATAATGAAAATGATGAACATAAACTAGTATTTAAAAAATGACAGAATTGTAGAGCCAAAATTGATAGACAGAACATAATTGGTGATCAGACAGGGCCAGTGTAGACAAAGAGGATGAAGACTCTATATCAAGTATCATTTCTATCATAGGTAGAGCCTACATATTTCTAAGAAGTATCTAGAGATGACAATTGGGTTAAGTATATGAATGAATAGCTTGACAAAATTCTGAAAAACCAGACATGGGATATTATTTAAACACTAACAGATAATATTTTATAGAAATTAAATGGGTCTTTCACAATAAGATGAATCAATAAGGTGTAGTAATTCAAAATATATCACAAATAGTGTGAAAAGGGTACTCCCAGGTTGAGGGTATCAATGTTAATGAAAATTGTTTGCCTATTTCAAGGCTAGATACAGTCAAGTTATTCTTTTCCATAGAATTAAAAACAATGTTCAATGTTTTCTTGAAGGATGTCAAGTACTCATTTCTGAATGAAGTTTTGGAAGGAGTTTATATTAAGAAGGAATATGGTTTTCACATTCATGAATATGAGAAAAATGTTTTTCAATATAGAAAGGAACTATATGGTATGAATCAAGAACTGAGAGAATGATATTCAAGGAATGAATAGTTTTTGAAAAAGATCGGTTTTCAGCATGGTGGAGTTGATTATAATCCATATAAAAAAATGATAGTAATCAATGGATAATGGTGATGATGTATATAAATGACATAATATTTGGTGGATCAAATAAATATTAGTGAAAAAATTTCTTATAATTCATGAAAAGTGAGTTTGAAATGTCAACAATTGGTGAACTAATGATTTTGGTTAGTTTACAGCTGAAAAATGAAAGAATGAAACATTTATTTCACAATAAAAATATTTCAAGGAAGTTTTGAGAATATTTGGAAAGGATAATTCATTGGAAATTATGACTTTGGTGGTTACCCAAATGAAACATTCATGGGATGATGAAGGCAATGCAGTCAATGTTAGAGAGTACAAACTAATCATTGGAATATTATTGTACTTAAAAGAGACAAGACCTGACATTGTTTTTTCCGCATACCATGAATCAAGATATGAAATCATACCCAAATAAATTAACTTACATATCATAAAATGGATACTTATGTTTATCATGGGGATGGGGGATTTTAGTTTCATATACAATAAAAAATATCAGGAAGTGTTATTGGGCTATACAAATGCAAATTAGGCCAGTTCAGTAGATGTTAGGAAATAAAATTAATGTATTTAATAATATCCTAAGGGGTTGTTAATTTCTTAGATATATTTGAAACATGATATCATTTCATTGAACACAATAGAAGTTCAATATATAGAGGATACTCAAGTGAAAATGTAGTTATTGTGGATGCAGAAACAACTTAATGATATGGGAGTTGTAGTAAAGTCTTCTGTCAAAATACATTACAAAAATTCATGTGATATAAATCATTAAAAAATATAGTCTATCACCCAAGTACAAGTCATATTTAAATCAAGTATCATTTTATGAAGGATAATGTGGAGGAAGGGGGTGTAAAGTTAGAGTATGTGCTTATAGAACTATAGGTTGTGGAAATTAGGATGATGTTCTTACCCAAAGAAGAATTTGAATGGTATCGACTAGAACTGGGAGTTAAGTTGACTCCCCACACTTGAAAAAGTTTGAATTTGGGATCTTCTATCCATAAGGAATGATATGTTTTCCCTAATATACTGATTTTTGTTCTTTACCCTATTGTAGACTAAAATGAAGTGACCTTCGAGTTTGTTGATAATGGGAGAGAAATTATGGATTTAAAAGGGGAGAAAATATCTTAATCAAGACTGAGGGAGAATATGATAGGGGGAGTAGTGAGGAAGGGGGATTTTTTAATCTGATTATGCTAAAGATGATTTATTAAGGTTTATATATCCCGAAAGATGTTGTTTGTGATGATGGAAGTTGAGTGGTTTCATAATGAAGTGATTCATTAATGAAATTTGTATGATCCTCTTGTTTCTCATGCTGAGGATGACTCATATGGGATTATAGTGTGTGTTGAGTAAATATTATATTTCTATATGAATCATAATAAGATAATGTTGGTATAATATGGAAGAGTGGTTAATGATATATCAGAATGTGAATATTTTTTAAAAAACCCAAAGGGGAAGATTGTTGGGAAAAAATACCTCAAGGTAACATTTTCGTGTTTTTAGGTTGATTGCTTTTTTGAAAATGTAGGTTTTCATGTCCATTTCTAGAGTTACAAAGATATTATTAACAAGGTATGCTGAAAAATATCCAATTCAAAGAAACAGATATCCTGAAAGTGGTATATAAATTTTCATATACAAGGTGGCATCATTTCCCAATGTCTGCCAAAATTTTGGGATCCAAAATTTAAAGGATGTATCAATCATTTTGAAAGTGGGATTAACATTAATTAATCATAAAAAAATGGTAAAGGAATGAGTTTTTTGAAAAAAATATTTTTATAAGGGTGCTTCATGAAGCTTTGGATCATTGCGAATGAACATCGTAAATCCGTAAAGGTTTGATGGTAATCTCTTCAATTACAAGTGGTGGATCATCATGAATACAAGAAGTGTTGAAGGTGATTTTTTATGTCTACGAAATGTGGGGAATCGATAATTCATGAAGGGTTGACATTATGTCTTTTTGACTATGAGAGTATCTGTGAATGGTGAAATTTCCATAAATCTTTGCGAAATAGGGATCTTTACGAATGTGATTAAAGAGCTTCATGAAATGATGATGATGTGGGTGGAGTATTTTGGAATGTGAGGAAAAGCCTATAAATAGGCCAATACCCCTTCATTAAAGTAGATCAAGACTTTAAAAATATTAAAATTCTCTAAATGCAGGAAGGTTATTCACAAATGTTGTCTTACGAAAATGTTAATGAAAAAAGGAAGTCCATGAAGGATATAAAAAGCCGACTAAAAGTGTTGAAGTTCATGAAGGATATATAAGCTGACAGAATGTTGTGATCTTCACAAAATTGGTGATATTTTCAAAGTCTATATTTGATTTGATAATGAAAAGAGATTCGTGTAGGCTATGTGAGCTTCATAAAAGGTAGGTTCATTGTGAAGACTTTTTGAGCTTCATGACAGGAAGGTGATTTACAAAGGTTGTTTAAGCTTCACAAAATAGGTGAGCTTCACAAAGTTAGTGATAATTATGAATGTAAGAAAAAGGTATTTCCCAATAACTCAATGGTAAAGTGATATTCATCAATTGTATGAATGTGGTAATTCAAAATAAAATCTAATTACAATTAAGGATGCATTCATTTTTTCTAATGAAGGGGATTACATGTCTATAAAATTTGTGAGATTCACATCCCAATCATTGAGCTAAGGAAGAGAAAGAATACAATCCTTTCTTCCAGCAGATATCCATATAAAGAGTGTCCGAGGGAGAGAACCTTGGGATGTAGGTATCTATCCCTAAGCTATGTTAAGGAAGTGTTCCTGGGAATAGAATTGATTTATCTTGAATCCTATTTTTTCAGGGATCCTTAGTGTATTAGGTACATAATCCAATTGTCGTTGTATGCTCCTTGGATGTATCCCATTGAGTGTGAAACAAGTATAATCATTGTGTCTTGTGAATGATTTAATTTTTATCCACACATTTTTATGGGAGATGGATATAAGTGTGTTTTGTTTATTGATGAAATAAGATGTAAAGGGGTAGTTTTTTTAATCTGCCATACCATAATTCACTCCCTATCAGAGTATTTAACCTAGTTGGGATGATTATTAGTATGATAGGGAAATGTTAATATTAGTGTTTCTCTATAATGGGTTACAATGGATGTATTCAACCATTAAGGGATTCTTATCTTATAAGAATTTATGTTATTAATTTTATCATGTTTACAAAGAGGAAAAGAAAATTAAAAAAGAAAACTCCTACATATAGGATTTCGATATATAAAGGATATAAATATTGTATTGAGTTGACCTAGGAAGGTTTAATATGAGGATGAAGATGAAGTCAAAATTAACATGAATAATTATTTATCTTACAAGAAAGGTAAGAAAAATATTAAGACACATTAAAAAAAGAATATTCTTTCCAAAAGAAGATGACAACTCTGAAGAATTTGGGGCAGATGAATTGGAGGACTGAAAGGATCATGAGTAAAATGATATGGTGACAATTTTTAAAATTCTCATATTGGTGATGAAAATAACAATAGAGAAGTATACTTCAAAGTAATAGTTTAACTTTAGGTTTAATTAGAATCTTCACTTGAAGAGAAAAACATTTAAAGAAGAAAAACAAATAAATCCAATAGGGTTGTCAAGGATGATACACTCTTTAAGAAGGTGTATTAGGAAGATATGGATAATTTGATTGATTAAATTGAAAAGAATATGTATTGAATTTCATAGAACATAGATATAATCAGTGAGTATATGTTCAACGCTCAAAAAAAATAGTGATCCATGGTTTTAATAATACAGTGAAATATCAAGACAATCTCATCAAAAATATAGAGGTGGAGGTTTTCAGTATGTAAAGGAAAGTGAAATATCATGAAAAACTATTGAATCAAGTAAATAAGGTCTCAAAGGTAGTAGAAAATGAAAAATTAGAGTTCATATCTCTGGTGAAATATACAAAGAAATTTCTAGAAAAGAAAATGATAGATCTACACATTATAGCTGGTATAGGGCTTGATCAAAAATAGAAAGAATTAATGGTTGAATTCAAAATACAAGAAACCTATCTAGGATTGAATATTGATTTGGGTAAAAATTATAACCATAAGATTTAAATTACCTATGGGAGAACCAGTAGTGAATATGTGACACATATGAATGTACCCCACATTAGATGTTATTATTGTGGAAAGATGGGACAGTCACAAAATTTCTATTCCACATCCAAGAGGTATCGAAGTGAACAAGACCAATATGTGTAGCCATAAATATCTCAATATTATAGTATATGACTTATTGTTCACTACATTATTTCTAGAGGATTTCGAAACATGGAATGATATTGCTCCTCAATAATGCATAAGCTTGTGTCGAAGTAAAATAAATGTGGTCATAAGAAGATACTAAATGTATCATCAAATGAGATGAGAATGAAAAATCAATTTTTAGTTCTATAAGATAATTTTGGTCGATCGTACTCCAAGGAAGATAAATATTTTCCATCCATGATGGGTATAAAGTCATAAACAAGGATAAAAAAGAAGATATATGAACAGGAAGTGGTTATAAATATTTCTTTCAAAGCATCAGATCACGTTGGTGTACAGATCATTGATAGTGGGAGAACCTCCTATATGAAAGGAAATAAGAAACTTGTGACATGAATCATATATGAAAATGAAGTTATTTTAATATTTGGTAATGATGAAGGCCTAAAAACCATTTTTTCAGAAAATCCATGTTTTTAGGATAGGACATGAGATGTACATATATCTTGGTTGCTAAAGGTCTCAGTCACAAGTTATTAAGTGTATGTCAACTGTGTGACTAAGTACATTCCATCATATTTTCAAAGATATTATGTATCATAAAGTAAAAATATAGTGTAGTTTTTTTGCATGGAAAGTGTACGAAGGGGAATCTCTACCATGTAAGTGGAGAAGAAGATATGTTATTTTTTCCATGGAAGAAGAAATCAAGTTTTGGCATAAAATCCTTGGTCATTTGATCCAAACATCAGTAGAATATCTGGGGAAATGTGATGTTTCTTGAGGCCTCACTGAGTTATCATGTGATTATACTCATATAAATGATTCTTCTCAATAAGGGAATATCATTTGAAATACATATAAGAAAAAATTGAAAAGGTCAACAAAAGTGATTGAGTTGGTTCATATTTTTGTGTGAGAACCTATTTCACTAAGAGATATTAGTGGGAATAGATATTATGTTCTCTTGATTTTTGATTTTAGCATAATGGCATGGGTTTCAGTCATCAATCATAAGTATATGGTGTTTTGTTTCATAACATGTTATTTAAGGGAAGTTGAAAAGATGATAGATAAAAAAATCCTTAAGATCTAAAAAGATAAAAGAACATTGTTAAAATTATCCATGTGAAAAAATATCTCAAGTAGCATGTGATAATTAAGCAAGTTTCAGTAGTAAGAACACCACAACAAACTTTATTAGAGTGGAGAAGAAATCGAAATATTAACAACAAGAATAATATACTGCTCATTGAGAAAGACCTTCCAAATAAGTTTTGGAAAGAGGAAGTGGTGACATCAGTTTCGATGTCAAATAGAGAATTTTTATGTCAAAAATAAGAATATACAATATATGAGATATGGTATGGAAATAATCCATTGATCAAGTATTTCAAGTCTTCTGAAGTAAGTGTTTCTTTCTCACTAAGGAGAAACACAAGAAGTTTGAATCCCACAGAGATGAAGGGATATTTCGTAGCTAATAAAGAAAAATAAAATCATATAAATGTTTCAATAAGTGGAAGGGAAAAGTAATTGAATGAAATTATGTAACTATGGTAGATAATGAGATGAATATTTAAAAAATACATGATCAGTTTCAAGAGAATAACGATAAAAAAACAAGTAGATTATAGGACGATTGAGTTATAGAGACTAATTTAGAAGAAGATTCATATAATGAAAAGGATGAACATAGACCAATATCTAATCAAAGACCCATTATTAGTGTTGAAATTGATATTCAGAACATAATGAGTTGTCAAACAGTGACAATGCATACAATAAAAATGAATAATATACAAGAAGCATCCTTATTATCATGGTTAGAGCCTAAATATATTAATGAAGCATCTCAATATGACAATTGGGTGCATGATATGAATTATAATCTTTAAAAAATTGAGAAGAATCATACATGGGAGATTGTTTCAAGACCAACAGACAAAAATTTCATCGAGACTAAATGTGGGTTTCACAACTAGATGAATGAATGCGATACAATAATTTGAAATAAAGCATGACTAGCGTGAAAAGGGTATACCCAGATTGAGGGTATCTATATTGATGAAACTGTTTATCCTATTGTAAGTCTATAGACAATCAGGTTATCCTTGGACATAATAGCGGAAAGAAAGTTCAATGTTTTACATATGGATATCAAGTCATCATTTCTGAATAGAGTCATGGAAGAAAAAGTTTTTACTAAGAACCGACATAGTTTTCTCATTCATGAAGAGGAGAAAATAGTTTGTTGACTGAGAATGGCTCTATATGGGTTGAATTAAGCACAAAGAATAAGTGTAACACCCAAAACATCTAAAGTAAAAACCTTATATTTGATAGGGTACATGACATGTTAACCCATGTGAATTAGGGAAAATAATACCATGATTATTTAAAATATATTTACTATTTTAAATAAATTTGATTTATTCTATATTCAGTAATTCACTGGACACTAAGTTACCTTGTGTTACATGAAAGAGTGACTTTCTTTGGAAGCATGCATTATATACAAGATTGAGTTTTACCGAATAATGATATATTGTTAAATATAATAAGATATAACCTAGAAATTAAATTAGTAGTTATGAAAATGGGTAACTAATTTATGAGAATATATTGTTTACAAAAATTTAAACAGAATTCATTGGTTATAAATTAATTATAAATGAATATGAAAACCGATTGAATATAAAAGAAAATATTATTATTTTCACATAGATGTTTACCCCTAATAGATTTAATTAATAAAATTTTTGGGGGGATATTAATTTAATATATAAATATAATATTTTTTATATTCATAAAAAATATTTGATAAAAATAATATAAGAACAAACCAAAAATTACACTGAAAAACCTATATTTTTATAAAGGTATTTTTACCACCTTTTAATGGAGAACTTGTTTAAAATATTAACTTTGACACTTTAATTGAATTAATATTTAAAAATAAATATAATATTTGAAATATAAACATAAAAACTAGGGTATGGTGATTTTTTATACTTTTTAGAAACATGTCATTTTTTTAATGAATTGTGAAAAATACTGAATTTTAGTTCAAAAATACTTTTTAATATGATTTATTTATAATGTTAAATTTGGTTTTATATTGGATTTAATGTATAATTAGACCATATTGTTAAAAACTAATTATATTTAAGTCATTGGTATAAATTTCACTTTGAAATTGAATGTAAGAACTTATCAATCTTTTAGATGTTTTTACTTTAAAAACCTGCATTGTGGTCTCGCCTGTGGGATGGATTTTAAATTAATTTCTACCACTTATGTGAATGAAATTTGGAAAAAATATTATTTATTTGGAAGTATCATAATTTATAATGTATAATATGACCAAATTTGTTCTTTACAAAAAATATTAATGAAAATAATTATAATTAATTATAATTATTACGGTAAAATTAATTTTAATAGAGGGCTAAACATTTAACTTAAAGTCCAAAATTTCCTATCCAATTATCCAAATCCCATTGGATGTGCATTATTCATAACTTATCCTACCATTATTGCGCTAATTTGGTATTTAAAGAATTGTTTTAGGTAAAAATGTGGGTACACCTAACTTTTTTTCAAAAATACCAAGTGAGTCATTTTCCTCCCTTATTAAAGGCCACCACCTCTCCCCATTCCTCGCACCTCTAAACCACATAGTTTTGAAAAATATCTACCTATATAGATTCCAAAAATCCCTCCCCTAAACCATGAATCCTCACTTTGGGTAGAAATCCTTCGAAGGAATCATTTTGGTATAAATCAAAAGAAGTTACCCGATTAATAGGTAACGTCTCTCTCAAGACCTCTACTTTCATTTCAATTCCCCACCCACTAAAATATATTTATTATATTATTATATATATAATAACACTATCTTCAGTATACTAGGATGTTATTATGTAAAGAGTTCAATCTACAATTACACACACCTCCATCTAATGGGTAACAAACATATTGTTTCTATGTATGGAGAACTAATGACTCATGAAATGATGACTGTTCATTATTCCTTTAACACATATTATGGTGGAAATTATTATGAACAACATATTTATATATGGTATATAAGATATTTATTATTTCTTTATAATTTTTAATACATTTTTATGACACATACCTTTAATACTTCCCATTTTGTGTCAATATGATAACATCGACGAGGAACTGTGGACTATCGCCCCCTCAAAGAGATTTGATTCGTTAACACTATAAATGGAATGTATTAAAGATGATTATAATGCAAACATGAAATAAATATAATATATATATGATAATTGAATTATAATATACATATTTTTCATTTATTTCTCATTATTTTAATATGACAATGGAATTATTGTAGCATTCATGCATACGTACGACCTACCATCTCCATGAATGGTGCACATCATTTATTATCTCCAAAAATTATGGAAAATTATAAGTAAATATGTACTGAATATATAAGATAATTAATTCATTTTTTTTGTTATTTAAATTATTAAATCATTATCTAACAAATTGGAACAATAAGTAACAAGTCAAAACATACATGAGAAAACTCATAAATTTACATGAAAAATAGCTTGAGTAATGAAAGATTGTTAACAAAAGGGTAATAAAATATATAATAAGATAATATATGACATTATAAACATTATTATGGGGTTTTAAGTTATTAAAATATTTTAAACCACATCACATGAGAATAAAGGCCATAAAAATAAAGGTTAAGGTAAGGGATTTCATGTCAATTTACATTTCATTGAGAATTATTTGTTATTATGAACCAATTTAATTTTGTCAGTTTTATTTAGATAAATTTAAAATTTTATATCCTGAATATCTTTACTCTCATGATAATATATGTTTCATTTGACATTATTCCTTTACACGTTTTATGATTTAAATGTTTCAATGTGGTATGTAACACATTGAATTATTTAAAATTTCATTTACCTTAAGATTGTTTTTATGATCATTCAATGGTATTTTAGTTCATTAATGACAACAAAACTTGTTGTTATGTAGCCACCATGGGGGATTTATTTATAAATGCATATATTTTATTCAATGCAGATATTTTGATAGGGCACATTGTTAATGAACCTGAGGAATTATTTGTACCAGTAAAACATGGGTGGGGCTCTATTATAGATATCCCCTCGATGAATCAGTAGTCTCATGAGAAAAATAATTTCTCCAAATCAGATGGTTTTTTACCAAATATGTTTTAAATTATCTTATGAAAGGTTATGACAGTAAAGATACCATGTACCTGGGAAACATGGAATCTAATAATTAATTATTTCCCTCATTTAGATTCAATTATTATTCATCCATGAAATTGTACAAAAATATATATATGGATACATTTTCTTATAAGGTTATTAATTTAGATGGAATGTGTTTCATTTTCTAACATTTACATGTTAATATTTCCTTTTCGAGTTATCTGACTAGCATGTGTTGTCATATTTTTACCTTTCAATGCTAATTTATTTCTATTGATTCATTATGGATTCCAATTTACCTATGCTTACTGATCATTTGATATAACACTTATTATGATTTCTTTCCACAGGTTATGAAGAAGAAATCATTGAATAATATTTCAAGGATTCAGTTTATTTCCTTCTTATTTATCAATTTTTTATTTCCTATTTCTCAGTGTATTATGGGTATCATGTATATAATCTGGCTTTCCAAGATTGCTAAATTGAATGGCCCATCAGGATTTGATTCCTTGTATTGATGTAAATATAATAAAATAATGAACCAGCTCAGGGTTTCTGGTTCGGAGCATTACAGTTTGTATCAAAGGTATGTTTATCAATAACTATGGAAAGAATATTTAGAAAATATCGATTAAAGATCACAACCCTGAGATAGAAATTGAGGATAAGTATACAAGAAAATCCTAGAATTTTTTAAGGTAGTTATTAAATGGGTATTACTATAAATACATCCCTGTATAGAAAATATTGGTCAAAATGGATTTGGAAAAAATGTACCTAGGAGTAATTACTCCAACAATGTGTTTTGGGCCTGACTCAGGGTAACCTAGTACATGACAATGGGGCTTAAAACACATTTGGTTTGATTCGCTTATCGGATACACGTAGAATAATTCATATTTCTTTTACCTACAATTATTTATGATTTGAAATTAAAGATAATCCCAAAAGTATCTGATATTTATGATTCTAGAGTTATAATTTTTTTAAAACATTATGAGATAATCCAATGTATTCCATTTTTAGAAATGGAATGTAGAAGGAAGAATGATATACATACACATGGAAAATGTTGATATTTCCCTAATGAGAAAACAAGTACATATAGAATTGGGACTGAGAAAGTCATGGCTATATTAGGGTAACATAGTCAGGTTGTGAAAAATAACCTTTTCTGAATGGACCACCCTATTCTATGGAGAGAATCTTCTATGTTTTATCACATTATTTGGAAGAATCTCATATCATTTGGTTGGACTACTAATCCAAATATATCTAATCAATGGATTAAGTAATTGTAAAATATATTTACTATATTGTAATGTAATGAAAAGAAAAAGGATACACTTGTAGTCTATTTTCTCTAAGGTGATGCTGAAAAGTGGTGGTCTCTAATTCAGAATACAAGGGAGGAAGAATAAATTGAACTCATGAAATAGATAATTTTTAAGGAGGCATTATTTGATAAATACTTTCCTTTTGATCAACACATTGATATAAATAGGAAGTTATTTTGCTTAAAGAAAAATGATTAACAGAGTGTTGGGTATGATGAAGCTACCTTTCAAAGGTTTATAGTTATGCTATGGATGATACAAACAACACTGAGTGCAAGATCAACCACTTATTCGAAAGACTTAATCCAATTATCCGAAGGGATCTAGTGTCTCAAAACATTTCTTCATACAATGAAATATTTTTATTTTCTCTGAAGATATAGAAATAATTATCCAAGTCCAATAGATTCAAGGGAACCCAAGACAAGAAGAGTTTTTGTGAACACCATGAAAAGGGGAATGAGTCAAAAAAGATGATGGGAAATAAGTATTTTCCAACATGTCATAACTATTGAAAGAATAGCCCTAGTAATTTCTTGAAAGGATTGGGAGTTTGTTATAATTTTGGATAAAAGGGGCACTAGGAAAAAGAAAGCAAAGTAAAGAAGGAAAATATTGATATTCAATGTTATTACTTATAGGAGATGGGTCACTATGCAAATGAATTCCCCAAGGATCAAGATAATATACCTCATAAGAATCTAAGGGATCATGGTCAATTATATGTTATTAACAATCCCAAAGTGGAATGATTGATGGAATTATTTATTTTGAACTAATAAATATATTTTAAAAGTATTTTGTTCATGATGTTCGCATCATATTATTTATGAATTATATATCTATTGTACTATATTAGTTTTTAATTAAGAATTTTAGATCATATATTAAATGGTAACAAGATAATTTATTTAGTAGAAAGTAATTTTATAGGGAAAGATAACCATTAATATGTTTCTAATATGGATATAATGATTAAGAAATAGTTTATTTGGACAAGTGTTTCCTACCTTGTAAATGATTAATGAATTTCTGATAAGTTTTCTATTCTATAATTGATGGAATTTACAACAATTTTATATTTAAGGAATATATCCAATAACACGTGTCTTACATTATGAATAAAAATGAATTCATGTTTCCAATAATGTTTGGTGGTAATTTTAATTATTACTATATTTGAAGAGGATACAAGATGAAATTATTCACATGTTTGGAATGAGAAAATTTAAAGAAACATAATGTTCACTAATGGAAAATGATAAGATCATTTTTTAAATTTAGGATATTATTTGTAAATTATTAGATTATAATATTTTAGAAAAGGTAACCATTTATGAGTTGGATTAATCTTCTATTTGGACCAGGTTTTATAGATTATTGTATTATATCACCATATAAGAAGAAATGTAGAAATAGTTCAAGGCACCACCAAAGGATAATTTTGTATTTATTGAAACATATATTTAATTAAATTCTTAATGATTATTTGAATTCCACAAGTATAGAAAAAAAATTTCTTGAGACAAAAATGTTTTCATATTACCATTATTTTTTATTATAGCAATGAACTCTATTAATACCTATGATTTATGGTTTTATGGTCAACAAATTTACTCTAAACATGTTTTCTAGTGCTCTCCATCAAAACATGATTGATGGATTTTTTCATCTGTATCCATGTTTCTATTTACCACCTATGTTCTCCTACTAAAGGACCTATTTACATGACTATAGCACTTTAATTTATCTCTTATTTAGAATATGTGATATTAAAACATTTTAAGATGTGGGTCTTTCAGAAATATATTATTTTATACCCTTATATTTCTGAGATCAAATTTATATTAAGAGAACATAATTTATTTAAGGTGGGGAGAATGTAACACCCTAAAATTCTAAAGTAAGAATTTTATATTCGATAACATAGATGATAAACGACACCAAGAACATAAGATAAAATAATACCATGATACTTTAATATATATTTACTATTTTAAATTGATTTGATATATTATATATTTGGTAATTCACTCTACACTGAGTTACATTTTGTTACACACAAGAGAAACTTTCTTCAAAAATATACATTGCACGAAAGACCAAGTTTTATCGAATAACGATATATTATTAAATATAATAATATATAAAATAGCCATTACATTAATAGTTATTAAACGAGGTAACTGATTTAGGAAAATCTATGGTTTACAAAAATTTAAAATGAACTCATTGTTTATAAATTCATTAGAAATGAATATGAAAACCAATTGAATATAAAAGAAAATATTATTATTTTCACAAATCTATTGTACCCTAATATGTTTAATTAATAAAATTTATTTAGTGATATTAATATAATATATATATATAATTAAATATAATATTTTTCATGTTCCTACAATAGATTTGAGAAGTACAACATAATAGAAAAAGAAATATTACACTTAAAAACATATATTTTTATAAAGGAAATTTACCACCTTTTAATGGAGAACACATTTTAAATATAAATTTTGACACATAAATTGATTTAATATGTCAAAATAAACTTCATCTTTGAAATAGTGACATAAAATTAGTTTAAGATTATTTTTTGATAAGTTTTCAAAAATTTATCATTTATTAATGAATAGAGAACAATACTGTATTTTAGTGTTTTGAATTTCATGAAGGCCTAAATTTTTAATCATTTTTTGAACCCCCCTTTTAAGGGGTAAAGGGGAACCCTTACATGGCTTTTAGTATTTGAGACATTACATGAACCTAAGGACTTAGTGGAATTTATCCACACTATAAATACTTGGAAGTACCCCTCCCCAACATCTACATCATGATTTTAGCTCCCCACCTTTACATGGTTGTTCGGGTAGGCTTCATGTGCTTGCACAGGTTGTTCCTGATAGCAATTTTTAAACACCCTTTTTCATAAAAATATATTTTCTATGCTCTATTGAAAACGCCTACACTGAATCCTCACCTTGATTCTACTCCTTATAGAGTCTTCTTAGTCTATTAACACAAAATTTAATGTTTCCCGAAGGCCTTGTGGAGTCTTAATGGCCTTGAAGGACCAGAGGACCAAACCGGTTGCCCGAATGTCCAAACAGATGAAGGGTTCCAGATGCTATAGTACCAAATAGTGCCTACTACAATGCCTACTGTAGGACCTAATACAGTGTTTCTATAGTACCCGAAAATAATTCTCTACCCAGATTTTATCTTAGGTCTCTTTCATGCACTTGCTGATTCATCACCAACTGGAATGAGGCTCTTGTGCATACTGTATTTTAGTTAAATATTAATTTTTCATATAATTTATTTATAAAGATAAATTATGTTTCATATTGGTTTTAATGTATAATTATATAATATTTTTTTAATTAATCCAATTTATGTTTTTGGTATCAATTTCAATTTGAAATTGAATGTAAAAAACTTATAAATGTTTTTGAAATTTTTACATTAAAACCCACATTTTCATCCCTCATATGGGATGAATTTTAAATTAATTTCTTCCAATTAAATGATTGGAATTTGGGAAAATCTATTCCATATTCACAATGATCATAATTTATAATATATAATAAGGCAAATTTTTTACCAAAAATATTATTGTATGTAATTAAAATTATATACAATTATTAAGGTAAAATTAATCTTAATAAACGAATAAAACTTTAACATAAAGGATCAAATGACCTATCCACTTGTCCAAAACCCATTGGATGGGAATACTTCTTCCATGAACATTCAATTATTTAGTTTTTTTTTTTGAATAATTTTTTTAGGCAAAAAGGTGGGTACCCCTAACTTCTTTTCAAAAATACCAAGTGAGTCCTTTTCCTCCCTTATAAAAGGATGACACCTATCCCCATTCCCTGGAACTCTTTGTCCACATAGGTTTATCCGATATCTAACCATATAGCTTCCAAACATAACTACCCTTGACCTTGAAACATCACACTAGTAAGATATCCTTCTAAGGAATCCATTTAGTACAAACCAAAAGAAGTTACCCAATTGAGAGGTAACAACTTCTCTCAAACTCTATGGATTTATTAACATTATCCAAACCCTAAAATATATTTATTCCATGCTAATATAACAAAAATAGTATCATAAATATACTATGAAGTTTTTATTTAAAGGGTTCAACCAACACTTACACACACCTCCATCTAATGGGTAATAAATATACTGTTTCTGTGTACGGCGAACTACTGCCTCACAAAATAATGATTGTTTATTTTTCATTTACTACATATCATGGTTTCTATTATGTTGAAAAATCTATTTATATATGATATATAGGATAATTATTATGTCTTTATACTTATTTAATTTTTTTATGATACATACATTTAATACTTCCAATTTTAATTAATACGATAACAACGTTGAGGAAGTGTGAAATACCGCCCCCTCAAAGCGATGTGATTCATTTAAACTATATATGGAACACATTAAGTATATTTTTAACAAAACAGTGTGACATATAAAACATATACATGATACTATACTTTTAATATACATATTTATAATTTATTTTTTATTCTTTTAATACAAAAAAGGAATGAACGTAGCATTCATGCGTACATACGGCCTATAGACTCCATGAATGGTGCACTTCATTTCTTATCTCCAAATATTATTGGAAATTATTAATACATTTATACTGAATATATAAGATAATAAAGTCATGGTTTAAAATATGGGGTTGAGTAAATATTTATCTAATAAATAGAAATAATAAGTGAAAAGTCAAAACATACTTGTGAAAACAAGGCAACTAACACCCAAAATAGCTAAAATATTGAAAGAGTGTCAACAAAAGGGTAATAAAATATAGAAATAAGTTAATATATGAAATTATAAAAATTATTATGGTTCTATTATATGTTAGTACCACACTTTAAACCACTATAAAGTTGGATAAATACCACACAAAAAAATAATTTTAAGGTAAAATATTTCATATCAATATACATTCCATTGAGAATGTTTTGTTATTATTCCCCAATTCACTTTTATTTGGTGTATTTACAAAAAATATAACATTTTATATCATGAATATACCCAATTTAATGATATTATATAGTTCATTTAATATTATTCTTTCATGGGGTTTATTATTTAAAGGTCTTAACATGGTTTGGAACACATTGGAATTTTTAAAATTTCATTTCCCTCAAGATTGTTTTTATGATATTTCAATGGTATTTTGATTCATTAATGAAAAAACCCTTATTGTTACTTATCATACACTCAAGAATTATTTATAAATACATATATTTTATTCAATTAATATATTTTTAATAGATAAAATTTTCCTGAATATGAGGAATGCATTGGACTAGTATGACATGTGTGGGGCCCGATTATAGATTTTCCATCGATGCATTGATAGTATCATCAGATGAATCATTTAGAAAAATCAAATGGATTATTAACTGATATGTTGTAAAACTTATTGTGAAATATCATGATAGTAAAGTTACCATGTACCCAAGAAACATGGAGTGTAAAAATTAAGCATTTACCTCATTTAGATTCAGTTATTATTCATCCATGATATTTTTCGTCGACATATATCTGGATACATTTTATTTTTAGTTTATTAATTTATATGGAATGATTTTTAGTTTCATACGTTTCCATATTGATATTTCATTATATATTTATTTTAATGTCATGTGTTATAATATTTTTACCTTGACATGTTAATTTATTTCCATTGATTCATTATTTATTTTTCTCTACACACCCTTTCTGAGCATTTAAGATCACCCTTATTATGTTTCCTTTAACCAGGATATGTAGAAGAAATATTTTAATAAGCTTTTAATGATGCAATTTTGTTTCTTTTTATGTATCATGTTTGTATTTCTTATTTCCCAAAATATTATCGGTATCATGTATGTAATCTAAATTTCCAAGACTGCTAAACTAATCGATCATTCGGGATTAAATTCATTATAATCATTCCATTATAATAAAATAATGCACCAACTCAATTTTTTTTTGTGTTGGTGTGTTACAACATTGTATTCAAGGGTCGACCAATTTTTGAATAAGCTCAGTTTTCAGCATTGTATAGTTGATTACAATCTATATGTCAACAGTGATAGTATTCAAAGGATGATGGTTCTAGTGGGTGTCAGTAGAATAATTTTTGTGGGTCAGATGAAGATCAGTGAAACATGTTCACATAATTCATGAAAAGTGATTTCAAAATGACAAATATTGGTGAAATGATATTTTTCCATATTTTACAGGTGATACAAGGAAGGAATAGACCATTTATTTCAGAATATAAATATTCATAGAAAGTTCAATTAATATTTGGAATGAATAATTCCAAGGATGTGATGTCTTCGGTGGAAACCCAAAAGAAACTGGCATGAGACGACGAAAGCAGTGTAGTTAAGGTCACAGAAGACATGTCAATCATTGCCCATATATTGTACTTGACAACTATAAGACCTTATATATTTTTTCTAATTCCTTAAATAAATATGTCAAATCAATCTCAAAAAAATACACTTACATTCAGTAAATGGAATACTTTAGTATATAATGGGGATGGAGGATCTAGGTTTTCTATACAATGAAAAATAACATCAAGAGTTATTAGGATATATATATGAGGATTGGTCTAGATTAGTAGATGATAGAAAATTAATGTCAGGTGGTTCATTATCTAAGAAAGAAAAAACATTTCATTTCATTCAGTACCATAAAATTTGAATATTTAGAGGCTACTCAAGCATGTCTGTAGTTGTTGTGGATGAAGCATCATCTTGATGATATAGGAGTTCTAGTGAAGTCTCTGATCAGAATCCATTGAGAAAACTCAAGTGCTATAAATATTAGAAAAAATACATTCCATCTCTCAAGGATAACGAAATTTGTAATCATGTTTCATTTTTTGAAGGAGAAGGTTATGCACTGTCTTGTGATGTTTGGGTAAGTGCCTATAGAACTACATGTTTCAGAAATTCTGATGAAGGCATTACCCAAAGAAGTATTTTAATGTAATAAAATTGATCTAGGAGTTCAGTTGAATCCAAATAGTAGAAAAAGTGATAACGTGGGATCCCTCTCCCAGAGGTATGATCAATCTTTCTTAATGTAATTATCTTTATTCTTTACATTATTCCAGACTACAACGAAGTATTATTTTGGTTCATTAAACAAGGGGGTTAAATTATATATTTAACAGGGGAAAAATTTCATAACAAATACATGGGGTTGGGTGATTAGTGAAGAAGGGGGAGTATTAAATCTGACAATGCTAAATATTATCAATACAAGGTTATATACCATGATATGTGAGGTTTGTGATGAATGTAGTTTAGTGTTTTTAGAATTAAGTGTTTCATTGATGAAATTTTCATTCTACTCTAGTTTTAAACACCGAGGATGGATCATATGGGCTTAGAGTGTGTGTTGAGTAAATCTTTTATTGTTATTTGAATCACAGGAAGAAAATTTCAGTAGAAGATGGAAAAATATTTAATGATGTATTAGAATATGAAGAGTTATAAAAACACCCAGAGGAGGATATTTTGGGGAAAAATACATCAAGGTAACATTTTAGTATTTTTGGGATGGTCTTGTGCCTTCAAAAAGAAGGTTTCCATGGTTATTTGTGTAGTTCTAGCGATATTATTGATTGTAATCTCTAAAACTATGAGAAGTAGAAAATCGTCAATGCATGAATGGTTGAAAGAAATTCTTTACGACTATGGGAAGTAGAGCATCATAAATTCATGAATGGTTAGTGATACATATATAGGACTATGATAATCTTGACTAATGGAGAAATTTCCATAGAGATTCATGAAATATGTAGCTTCAAAAATAAGATTTAAGAGCTTCATGAAAAGGCGATGATGTGGACGGATGATTCTAGAATGGGAGGAAAAGACTACAATTAGGGATATACCCCCTTAAAATTATACCAAGAATTAACAAAATTCAAAGGATCGGATTCATAAATTTAATACATGAAATCTATTCATGATGAAGTTTTCACAAAGAAAAGAAGTTCACAAGGGCTATAAAAATATGACTGAAAGTGTTGAAGTTCACATTGTTTATATAAGATGATCTTATTTTGTGAGATTCGTGAAAGAGGTGATATTTGCAAAGGTTATGTGAGATTTGTGAAGGATGTAGTTTAGTGAAGGATATGTGATCATTGTAAATGGAATGTTCTTCGTGAAGGATTTTTAAGCTTCATGAATGAAAGGAGATTGGTGAGGGTTGGTTGAGCTTCTCAAAAGAGGTGAGATTTGAAAAGGTAGTGATAATTGTGAAAGTATTAAAAATAGATTTCCTAGTAAATCACTCATAAAGTGATATTCATAAAGTGAATTAAAGTGGTACTTCAATAGAGCATCTAACAAAAATTGATGATGTATTCATTGTTTCTAATGAAAGGAAATACATCACCATAAACTATGTGTGAATCTTTTATAGTGTAGTGATAAAAGTAAGTGGAATAAGGTAAACATTTCCATCGATAGTGAGCTATAAAAAGAGAGAATGAGTGAGTGACCCTTGGTATATAGTGATTTATCCCTAAAATTTGTAAAGATAGTGTGACTGGGTATAAAAGTGTTATATCTGAAACCTTATTCTTGAAACAGGCCTTAGTATATTTGGCACATCATCACATTGTCGTTGTATTCTCCTGGGAAGTAGCCAAGTGAGAGTGAAAAAATTAATATCCCTATGTCTTATTCAAGATTTAATTTATATTCATACATTGTTATGGGAAAGGTAAAGAATAATTTTTTTTAATGAGAAAACAATATAAAAATGGGAATCTTTTTTAATTATTCATACCCTGATTCACTCCCCACTTATCAGGGTATTTAACCTAGTTGTGATAATAATTTCGAACCTAGGTAACAATACATTTAAAGGTACTTATTCAACAAATACATGTGATTTCTATTCCATTGAATATAATTATAATCTGGAGTTAATATTGACTTGGAATATGAGTTATATATACATGTGGGATATATCATTAAAATCAGAGCTAGATTAATCACATATCTTGATCTGGAATAAGAACCATATAAAATATCAATAATTTTCTCAAAAAATTATTAAATTTATCCATTATTTTATTTATAAATAATATAGGATTGTTATAAATTTATAATCAAGAAAAATTGAAGTCCACATAGAATCTTCCCTTAACTCTAGATAGGGTCAAATTTCCCCTTTCCCTTCCTCTATAAGAACGCATCATGTTCCCCATAATAATTCACTCCTAAAAAATTTCGGTAAATAAATTAATAAAAAATAATTGTTCTTTATATCTAGTAAAGATTTATTTTGAAATTATATTCTTGATATAATTTTGATGAATTTTTAAGCTACACTATAATTACTAAATTATAAGAATTATTTATTTATTAAATCATTAAGAAAATTGATTATGAATTTTTAACAACAATAATTTCCCATTAAGATGATTTTTTCTTAGAAATACTTGAATTTAATTTTCTAGATGAGAATATATCAGTGTATTATTGATTATCTTCTAGGTGTAATTATTTTAATATACCACCATACCCAATATTATAAATATCAATTTCAAATAAATTAAACCATTTATAGTTCATAACATTGAGGAAGTATACTTTTGTTAATTTTTTAAAATATTTGGATAACATTTTTTCAATCATTTATGAAATATGAAAATAAATTAAGGAGGGAATTATAAATTATTTATTTATGAATTTATGCATCATTTTATAATCAAACGTATAATTTTATCTTCCATGAAATATTTATAATTTTTTATTTGTTAATTTATCTCCGAATGGTAAAACAAATTCAATAAATCTAGAAATTGAGTATATTCGTTCAATATAAATCATATTTAATAATAAAAAATAATTTATTTGAAGCATATTCATTTTTAAAAATGATTTAAGTAATCAAATATGATTAAAAATATGTTCCAAAGTAATCAAATTTCTGTAATGTTCCACTGATGATTTTTAGAATATAAAAACTAAATTAATATATAAAAAATAAACTTATTTTATTGGTTAAAAATAACCTCAATTATAATTTTTTTTCTATAAATGGAGTATTATATTCCAAATTAAATATTTCAATATTCATATTTTTTAAAGGAATAGTAGAATCAACTTTATAATGATCATTTTCATCAATTTGATTCTCCATTGTCATTAATTCAATTTAAAAATAGAAAATGTAAGTGAATTATAAGGTCTATAAAATAGATCCTTCTTATTATGTAATATATTTCAATTCAATTTCCAACATTATTCAATTATTTTAATTTATTATTATGTTATAATATCTCCATTACTAGTTTTAAAATTATCCACAAAATGTGTAGTGAAATTTCATCGAATGTGATAGGGTCTTATTAATCCATTTTTTAACAAAGAAATTATTTATTTTCTACAAAAATTAGATGATAATCTATTTTTTCTAAATTTTGAAAAAAGATCCTATATTTTTTTTATGGGAACCTTACAAGATCATTCTTTTTTTACTTGGGTTTTTAAGAAACCCACATTCACCTCGATTTAATGGGGTGGGGGAAAACCCATACACACCCCAAGTGGCATTTCATCCACTTCTTTACCCTAGGATTGTCTGAGATAATGTGCCTGCAGCCTCTATGTACACATTGAGTAAGACCATGTACACCAATATACACACCAATATGTTATGTCATTCCAATAATCAAATCCTCCCAAGTTTCACAGTGCATGCAAACCCCACATATTGGCATAAGGAAAAATTGGTCAGAATATATTGGAAACATAAGAAAACTTCAATTTTGGAAGAGAAAAAATAGTGAATCCTAACCATGAGATTTAACCTTGAATCACATTCTGCAAAAAAGGGGAAGGAAAAAAACAATAGTTATATAATAGTATAATATAACCTAGTATAATCGAACCACCCAAGGGAAATAAAACTCAGTAATGGAGAGTAGTTAATAACTTGTTGTGATAAAATGATGGAAAATTTTTCTTATACTACTTGATCTCATAATAATATGAGACCTATACTGATAAAACAGGAAGTTTCTAGGAAAGTGAGGTTTATTTGTTTTAAGATATATGGAGCTAAATATCTAAAAGTAGGAAATTGATAGAAACTGAGATCACTCCGTGGAAGGTTGATTTCCTAAAGTGGGGTGGCTTACCAGACCATCCCATACCCCACTACAAGAATAGATTCCATGGAAAACCATAATTATATAAGGATTCTAGATTGTGAGCATATCCTTATAGACATTTTTGAATGGAGATATCCTAATCTTAGGATGAACTATAACTCAAACATAAAATAATCATTAATGTCATAGAATGGAGTGTAACTACTGAGATAATGGTTTTTACCCAGATGAAAATTAGAGGGACTTCCCTAGAATAAGAAAATACGAGGTTAGTATAGTGGAATATGAATTTTTTCACTTCTATGAGAGAACATTTATTTTAAATCATGTTTTACAAAAATTAAATATATACACCTCTTTTTTACTTTATTATAATAAACTATTTTACAGTTTATTAAAACATATGGTTTTAAAAATAAAGAAATAAATATTTATTTTATTGTAAAAAACATTTATGGAATGATATGATTCCTAAAAATAAAAAGTGAATTAATAATAATAAATAAAATTACAAATAAATTTCTAACCAATTTATTCATAGCCTTCAAATTCCAAATTTTTATTTTGATATGGGTTACTTATCTAAATTTTCCTAATCAAAATCATAAATGATTAAAAAGTATTATCATACAAGTCCTACCTAGTTCATGTTATCTTAGAATAAGTATAATAATTCTGTCAATGGACTAATCATGATAAAAATCAATATACATGAAGTACTAATGAATAATCGATCAATTTTATCCACAAATATGTCATCAGATGTTATTTTCCACAATTCTTTGAAAGGAATATGGGATCACTATTGAATCCCACTAAATAAGAATCCAAAAAAATCCAAAAGGAAGAAATACTTGACTAAGGGTATTAACTCCCCCAAAAAATAAAAGGATCTGAGACATATATATTGCATGATCTTCCATGGGACTTTCGATTTCCTGAACATTTTCAGGTCACACGCAATGTATAACCTAGGGTGGATCCTACAGAGTCCCCTTCAATGAATCTTCTTTCTCTTTTAAAGAATATCCAAACAACCAATGTACACATGATGAAAACTAAATGAGTTCCCCCAGGATTCATAGCTTTTCATTATCAAGTTTTTGAAAACCCATCTTCAATTATTCCAAGAATAAGGTGGAATAATATCTAAAGGGAGAGAACCTCGGTGTCCATAAATCTCATGTACCATATCATTATTGGGTAGAAACAAATTCCATGATTATATCTAGGAAAACACACAAGACCACATAACCTTTGTAGAATGAAACAAATGAGATAAATTGGAGGATTCTAGAGGTACTCACAGTCACTAAAAGACATGATGTGCACCCCTAGAAACCAAAAATACACCACAAGTCCTTGGCGACATGTTCACATCAACTCAAAAAATCCATTTGGATTCACACGCTCACCGCATGAAATTCCTCAGTTATGTCCATTCGACTTTGTGCTTCCCCTTTAGTGTTCTAAGGAAAAATGATTAGATTTTTCCACATCATGCTCACACACCCCCATATGACCCATATTGGTGACATGAATCATCATCATAAAATTGAGTAAATATCCTTGAAATTACTCATTAAAACTCTCATAATACCTTACCTTTGTAAAATAAAACAAAGTGGATAAAAAGGGAGTAGGTGAGATATCTCATAGTTGTTGAAAGAAATAAAACATGCCAGGACATCCAAAACATGGCCCCATGAGACCTCTTGGAAAGTTAAACATATCTCATGAAGAAGCCTGGACAAGTCTACCTTTCCCAATGAAGTACTTCAGGAAAGGAACTAAGCTCTCTTGTAGGCCATTATACATGACTATAAGACAAGATAAAAAGTCATTTGACATACCCATGAGATCAGGTAAGTCTTCATTAATCAAAAATAATATGATAAAATAGGCATTCATGGAAAAGACTCACGATCACTGAAAATCAGGCGACACACATGGAATGATCCATGATAGTGACTCATGATGTCGCATTGTGCTAGACCCCATTACTGACTCTATCCTGGATTGACAGAAGATACACTGTGAAAATATGTGAACAGATGGTGTGGAAATTCCTACCAATCCTCCACCGTTGTACGAAAAAATAGACCACTAAAACTATAATATGATGACTATGCAAAGGAAACTCTCGAATACAACAGTGAACTACTTGGAGAAACCGATTACATGACCATCCATCCCCACATCTGGTAACATACTAATGAGTAGTTAGAGTAATAATGTGATAGGTATAAACCACTTCACATGATCATTTATAGATCACGCAATGGATGTTCGGTGGGATATGTGAAGAAAATCCCACAAACCCACTACATCATGTGAGACTCAAGATAAAAAGAGATTAAATAAATCCAAGGTATACATAGGGAAAAGGACAGAACAATGGATAAAGGTGGAAGACTTAAATAAAAACAGGTTCTCTGATGCACGTGTGATTCATTTGATCCTCCCAAAGGCATGTGACCACACTGGGACATATATACCAGATCTCACAATGCTCCTTCAACATTCTACTTGGGCCATATGACTCCCTCCCTACATTTCTTGGTAAATTCATACAAATACCTTGGATATATCACCATAGTATCATGTAATTCCCAAGATACTTATCACCCAATCCTTTCTATTTACTTAATATGAACCACTTAACTCATATAATGGTGCCTAATCATGGTATCCAAGTCTCATGAAAGAACATGGGAATAACAATGGGATCTTCTGACACCATCTGAACAAATTAACCATGACTTTTGATGCCCTCTAGAGATGTCATCCAAGACATGTGACATACTATGGACATATCAACCAAGTCTCAATAGAGCATCATAGAATAAAAATGGGCTCTCGTGACATCATTTGGGAATATTGGTCAAGACTTGTGATGCCTTATGGGAATATTATCCAAGACTTGAGATTCCCTTCAGGGATTACAACCACGACATGTGGAACCTTTTAGACATGTCTATAAGGATATGTGATAGCTTCTGGAGGAAAGCATCTGGACATTGTTACGTCCCACCATATAGGTCAATGGGGTCATGAGAAACCCTCTAGAAAAGTGGGGCTATGTCAATAGGGAATCCTGGGATTTGATATACTCACCTATCCCTGGTGTGTAAGCCCCAAATAAAAGGGAGACCTCAGAGTGTAAGCCATGATCAAGTCATTTATGAAGAATCTGATTCCTTCCATATTTAGGATTGGTGGGCCAACTCTACGTGGTTCAAGTTCCATATTGATCATCATGGGTGACCCCAATATTTAATCCCCATACCCAATGAAATGGCACTGATAACTTCTTAACCAATAATTCTTATAACGATCATGAATCACGCGTGCTTAGGGATTTGTAATGATCATGTCATATACACTATACTCCCTGGTTTACAAGGGAAACCTTAGTGTGTAAGCTATAATTAAGGGATCTCTAATAACTCTGATTCCTTCCATATTCGGGATATTTAGGCTAACTCTTCATGAATAAAGTTACATATTCATAAACTAGGGTGGTCCTAGTATCTAAGACCCTTCCCAAAGAAATGGAATTGAGAACTTTCTATACCTTGTTTCTCACAATGAGCATTTCACACGTGGGTTTAGGGAGTTTCACTAATCATGTCATCTTCATTATACACACCAAGGTTGTAAGGGTATCCTCAATTATTAAGTCCCAACATCCGACATGACATAGTATGTCCCCAATCAATAGTGAATCTATCTCGTTATAAGCTCCTATAATTTATGAAACATTGAGGACAATCATAATATCCCCGAGTGTGATCATCCCCCTTATACTATTTTCATTTTAAGGGATAAATTTTTTTTGGAGACATTGTTTCTTTCCGTACTCAAGATATCTAGGATTCGTTCTTAACGCCCCAGATATATAACAAACACCCAAGTAATTTCCTAGTACATAAGTCCCATATCTACTCACCCTAAAACTAATAGTCTATTCCCCCTTGTTTCTCACACCGTTCACAACTCACGTGGACTTAGGGAGATGAAATGAACACCTCATTATGAATCATGAATTTCCACTAACTAGGGAAATCCAAGTATGTAATCCTAGATGAGTGGTATGGAATGAACACCCCTAATATAAGGGAATACACCTTGGGTCTAGTCCTAAGGGCATGAACAAAATATATGGGGTTTTATTCCTATAATATCTAGGATATAAAGGATGCCTTATAATGGATAAATCCCCTCCACAAAATATTAACAAACTCCTAACATGACAACACATTCCAAAGCATTTGGTCATACATCCTCATCATGTAATGAAGATATTCCCAATTTGGAAAATGGATATAGAACCTTGAATTCACATAGACAGATTCACTAATGAGACCACATTTTCCTTGGTTCATCCAGGAGACTACCTTTATTTTTTTAACAAGAAAATAAAAAAAAATCATTTTTTTCAAGGTAAATACAAACATATAATAATTATATAAGAGATTCCTAGAGTAAGAAACAGTTACCCCATAAAAGGATGCGATGAGCTTGACCTCCCATCCTCTTGACCAATGTGAGTCCCCAAGAGTTACTAGGCCTAAAAGCCTATATGACCACCAGCCATTGGAAACTAGGTCTGTACCTAGCTACCAATGGGAGAACTATTGGGAGTTTCTAGGAAAAGTGAAGATGGTATCCCGATGATAAAAGCCCATCTCACATCTCAAAAACCTGATAAAAGAAAAAGGGTGAACCTGACGTAAATGTCTCCAATCACAAAATTATTGGTTATTATCTAATGGGCCATTATTTCCATTATATGCAAACCAAAATGGTGAAACAGACATGAATATCTCTAATGAAAAGATAATTGGTTATTATCCATTGGTATATTTTATTTTCCCCAATATGTGAACAAAATGATAAAATTGATGTGAATCTTTGCAATAAAAGAACAATTAGGTCATAATGATACATGCCACTTTTTTCTTGAAAACCCTATTCAAACAAAACATTATGACCAGAATATTCATACAAATGATCTTATTTAACCAGAGCTCTCATAAGTGAATCCTCGTTTTTACTAGACCAAATTATTTAAATGGCCAAATCATAAATTAAATAACAAATGAGATAGCCATTCATATCTGATTGATCATATTATTCTTACTATACTACATTAATTGGCAACCTTGTTCATTTTCTTCTACATAATTGCATATAATACTTCTAGTATCCCAATTAGAGACAATACATTCATCATCCATCATTTTCTCTTTTAAATTATCCATGATTGCAACCCCCACAGGTCACCAAATGATATTACATTCTTGAAAAAACCAATGATAGGTGATGGGAATGATTGTCCTAGAGTACCACCAACAAGGTACAATCATAACCATGGAAGTTTCTCATGATGTTCTCCGAACATTACAATTGGCGAGCCTATATCACCCATGAAATGTTACTCTTAAGCTAGAATCCCTTTAATTCTATGACCAATAGCTTTGGGAGCTTATCCATAATGAGTAAAAATTTCCACCCTCCATATCTATTTAATGTGGACCAGGAGACCCAATTTAGTACCCTTTTGGTTTAAGTGACATCAATGAGGGATCCTTTCAATCATTATCACCAACACTATCTCACTGGTACCCATCATCCACCTGCTGAGGGTACCATCTGACCCACAACCGCCTCTGATGCCCATGAATGAGATACAAGGAAGACTCATCAGAGGATGAAATCATTGTATATCCAAGAGAGGGCTAATATTACTACTCTTGCCGATGATTCCTTTCAGCAAAATCATGAGGGAACTAGAAAACAGGATCATATCCTTTCTCATTTGAAAAAATATATGGTCATATTCATATAGCAGGAATGGTGGAGGATCATACTCATATCCCCATGCATGAATCCCATCAGCATATTTTGATGGCACAAGGAGGAAATAAGTGGGTAAATATCCCTACTTCAATCAAATAAATCTTCTAGTTTTTCATGGAGATAGAAATTGTGAAGGCTTATATCCATACACACACTTTACTAAAATGACAAAATATTTTAGCAACAGGTGAAGTTCTCTGCTAGCATATTCCAACACTATTTCAAATGAAGGGACACACACATACTCCTATCCCTACATCCAGTACAACTCAACTCTCTGATCATCATGAGTAAGTGGCTGTATCAAAGCAAGAACATACTCTTACTCTGAATCGGTAGAATTATTGGAATATTTATATGAAGGGAGAGGCATCTAACTGGGCTCACATTCCTATTCATACAAGGGATCATTAGGTGAGGGTGGCACATGACTTGGGATAGATACACATACCACTCAAATAATTATGACAACATATTCCAAACGCCCAGGATCAGCTCATATCCTCATTCTAGTTTGGCCTAACCAAGTGAGAATGGTAAAAGCCTCAGGATAGGCTCTCATTATTATCAGTGTATCTTCCTGGAATATTTCTATAGATCACAGAATCCAGGAGTATATTACCACTTCTACAAATGAAAAATTGTACCAACATCATTTTAAGGAAACATAGTGGGAATATCATATTACCTCTCCCATTTTAGATGTCAATCAGTATATCCTAAAGAAGAATGTATATTCAGACCAATATCATATTCCTAATCCAAATAGGGCCCACTATGTGAGAGAAACACACACCCGGGGTAATGCTCATATTTCTTCTAAGAATGACCAACTTCATATTCCAAAGGCTTAGGATCAGGCTCATATTTTCATCCTAATTGAGGCTTACCATGTGAGAATAGAACATGCTTCGGGACAGGATCACATTCCTATCAATAATTAGATAGGTTATTAGCGTATTCCGGTAGCTTCGTAGTAGCAGTATCACACTCCCTCAATACCATAAAATTATATACAAGTTTCATAAATGGTCATACAACAGGCACATACCCCCGCACAACCCCAAAAGGCATGTTGGAATATTCTGACAATGATGGAAAACATGGTTTGTATTCCTATTTTGTTCAATGCCAATGTCCTTATGGTAGTTCGAGACACATTATCAACACCATAAGGGTCTATCAGCTCTTCTATAGAAGCAAAATAATAAGACATTCATTACCATGATATTCCTCCTTGTGGTTGTGTGGATATGTATCATATGGACTTTTCTCCCCACATCCACCATGTTCAGCCAACCGACAATGATATCTCCCATGTAAAATACAATCCTACCCTTTCTTAGACACCTCTATATGGAGAGGTGTTAAAAAATATGACACCTTCATATATATATGTTCTCTAATCATCAGGGTCATCTATATATGGTTAACCATCAAGTACTATGTGCACCCCACTCTTGTCAGAAAGCGACCATCAGAACCATATTCTATGGTCTGGCTAGATGGATGTGTATAATTCTAACGAATAGGAGGAAAAAATTGATATATAGAGAGAGTTATTTATAAAAAAACATCCCCATTATGTTCTATCCCCTCTCTACTGTTGACTATGAGATCCTATATGAGATAGAAATGGAGTGCAAGCCTTATCTAAAAAAGAATATGTGGGATACTCACTAGTGACTGAAGGTTCAACATCTCCCTTAAGTAGGAAATGAGTGTCACCTTTAGAAAATCAATTTACTCTATTGTTAGTAAGATCTGGCTACTATTTCCATGTCCCAGGAACCAAAACCAGAAAAGAACAGTGCAAATATGAAACACTATTATCGTCATTGCATCAAAAATCTTATATAGATGATATGTGAAGCCACGTCATGAATATTTATTTTAATATGGGGATAGTATTCAGATTTAAAATTTCTTTCTCCCTTGGAATAGAAAATCCCCTCAGATGCAACATCTTGAAATTTTATAGCATCTGGTGATATTAGGGGACCCGGTAACACTCAAGCCAGTTTCTCACTATAACATTATGCCTCCACTCGAACAGTGCTCAGACATGACAGATGAAGAGATAGTGTGGCCAAGATGACTTCAAACAGGGCCCCTCAATTTTTTTTTAATTTTTTTTGAACATGAAGACTAGAGTTTCGATCACACAGAAAACATCACATAGGAAATCGTTCTCATCATAGGTTTACATAACACCTAGCTCCTACACAAGTAAAATTTCACCACATTAAATGTGCTGAGATTTCATCTATTATATCATCCATCCAAGATAAGACCTAGCCCATTGGACTGGGGGAATATCTACCACCACCTCCACCCCATACATCATCAATTCTTGAGAGGATTTTAGACACATCAGCACTAGCTGTAAGCAAAACCCAGCCCACTGGGCTGAGGTTATTTGTATGTCAATCACTATCACTATATTCATCATCCCCAGATAGGACCCTAGACCCATAATTAGTGATCCCACAAAACCACATAATTCTAGGATGAGCGCATTTATACCTACATATTCATCCTGGGGTTCATCAAGTCCTTGACTACAACTATTGGATCCTCAAAAAGCGGACCAATCAATTCCAACTGTAGACCCGAATGACCCCCACCCCACAGGTATGTGTGAATTTTTATCATCACCACCACCACAATGGGAATCAATATTTTCTAGGTTGTGAAGAATAAATCAACGATTGACATTCCACCATCTCCTCCTAACACAAGACAAACCACTTCTAGTTGGGGCACATTCAGTAACTATGACAAAAAACTCCCTAAGACTCACTATTTATAGATCCAAATGGGGGGAATGTGCAGTGAATTATACCATACCCTATTAGGGTTGTAAACTAAAATGGTACAAGATGGACATAGGTTTAAATAATGACCCTAAATAAGATAGTGTAGAGTCAACATGTTGCATCGAATGTAACGACACAACCAACATTTCCCAATATGACTTTGTGAATGTCATCAATGTCAACTTGGTAGATATTGATCATGATCCAAAATTAGAGAGTTGCGATATGGAAAAAATACCTTGAGAAGATGGTTACTTGGATGAAAATAATAAGATTTCATGCACTAGGAACCAAAGATGGTTCCACAACATGGAACCAATGAATATCGAGTTTCCACCTCCATGACGGATTACTTCCAAGGGTAAGGGTATAACCACATCCTGATCACCTCCTAGATGAAATGAGGTTCCTTCCCTAGAGAAACAATTTTCACAATATGAGAGCGAAATACAAACTCTCTGACAACTCATCAAAGAGGCACTCTTAGGAAATATCCCCATTTTTTATTCTCTTCAGGTAGAGAAAAATACCAATCACCCCATAGTTGATCTTCTAGGAAGGTCTATATCTGAGTATCATGTTATCTCCAGATCTAGATAGCTAGTACACATAAATGTGAAATCCAAAAATGATCATGACATTCCTCCATTATGTAAATAGCCTCTCCCTCGCCCGGACAACCATTCAGTCATGGGACGAATTTAAAATGAGTAGGAGAAAAAAACTGGGCTACCTCATTAACCCCTGTGGATCATTATGGATAGGATATTACTCTGGAAATGGTGCCATCAGATATCCTTAATTTCATCAAGTCTCTAGCTACTCAAATGGAATCTACGGAAGGGTGATACATTCCTATGTAGCTTGAGAGGAAGCCATATCCCAATTTTGGTGGATGACACTTTTCCCCCCACAATTTTAGAAATCCTAGATTCTTTACCATTGACAGCGCATGTGACCCCAAGAAACATCTCACACATTTATTTTATCACCATCTGGGTTGATGATGGGACCTCGAGATAATGAGAAGGAAACAAAGATGAAGTGTTTTGTATAGACTTTGATTGGACCATCCTATTTTTGGTATAATAGTCACCTAGTGGGATCCATGTCTGGATGGCAAGACCTTCTTCATAAATTCATTTATCAATTTAGTTCTATATTAAGGAAAACAATGATCATCGACCTAAAAAAATAATAAAATATGAAAATGAGAGGGTTTCTGACTTCATAGTAAGGTGTAAGGGTTTAACCTAATCACTTAGCATCTCTCTCTCATAATATAATCTTTTGAAACTATACGATGAAGATCTCTGGGGTGAGTTTGCAGAATCCTCAGATTCCAGTGAAATAATAAGGTGGATTTTGTGAGTTTTATAAAATGGACCAAAATCTAGAAGAATTCATTCAGGGGAACCAATCCAAAACATGACTCATGTCCACAACATAGGGAAAAAGGAAATTCAGAGAAGAATCTAAAATTATCACTCTCAAGTTGGCATTATAGCCCATCCAAATACCTAGGCAGACCCTAAAACATCCATCACCTACTTTTGAGTGGAAAAAACCACAAAAGCTTCCTAATTTAGAAGCACAAAGAAATATGGGTCATCAATGATTTGAAAAATGAATGAATAAGGTGTACTCCTTCCATAATGAACTTGTCCCCAATTATATCCTAGTAGCCATGGACAATAACCTACTCATGCTCCCACAATCAAGGAATCCTGATGAGGTCAACCTCTTTAACATTCTTAATTACTATTCTTTCCATAGAATGTTGGGTCATAATATATAGAAATTATTACTCTTAAAATACATCCTTAAAGGCATGATCTATTACGGAAAGTTGTTTCTAGATAACTCCACAAAGTATGTGGATTTCATAACTATGATCCAACCAAAATAAGATGGTGATTGAGAAAAATTCCTAGATATACATTCACGAATATTCGACAAATAGATGACTCGAATGATAGCTGATTGATCCAATGACACTATGAGAGAACAATTGTTCAAACCGGCAATATCTCTACCACCCAATAAGGAGACACCAAATGTTCCTCTCGAAGGTGGGCATGTCCATCAGAAGTAGGAACAAACAAAGGAGGAAGAGTTATATTCTCCTCCAAATTGAGCCTTATTTATCACTAATTTCATCCCTACATCAGCTAAAACATGGGAACCTTCCCCCAAAATATAACCCTCATTATATAGAGAACTTATATTTGGTTCTGTAAACATGATACACTTGTCATACCACTTCTTTAATGAGTAGTTTTCCCCAAGTTATGAGTTTCTTGAATAGAATCGGGGAATGGGAAGTTTCTTTCACATGAACTGAGGAAATAGGGGACTTTATGGGCATTGTCAAACCAAATATTTTGGTCATATCTCTATAGAGAATATATATGTAGTTCAGAATCATTGGTAAGAACCCTAGTGAGCCCAGAAAGGGTAGTGAGGCATCTCAAAACCCTCCAGTAGATTTCCTCACCTAATTTCCTTGTGTGGAAACCTAATAGGGGCTCAACACAATCATCCAAAACAAAGTGGAAGTCTTGGATGACCCATGCCACTAGAAGAAGATGATTCCACAATCCTTTAACATGCACTACATTCATCGACCCAAAATGCATCAGCTCCTCATTCACACTTCCAGAAGAAACCCCCTATTAGGAAGTGTTGACCAATGATTCAAAAGTACAATATTCTAAAATAGCTATTGATAGTCCCATCCAAGCTCGCAGTCCTCAATTAAAACCATATTTCAAAATATCTAATGGAGGTACTTGTTGAATCCCTCTAGATCCCACAAGAGTTTGAGAAGGAATTCATTATATCTGAGGTCTATTGAGTGGATACCATGGAATCATAATTTCATTTCTTCATATCGTTCAATGATAAAGATCAAGAGGAGGCCCTTTGAGGATACATAAGGATATTATATTTTTCTCTTATACTCAATATATTCAACATCCAGAGGGATCTAATTGATAATGGTTATGGTATAAATCTTATCCTAGTCCGAACCCTATGGTGTTTGGTATATGGAGAAGAGGATTTGTCTCCCACTAAGCTAACCATACAAGGGTATGATAAGTGGGAGAAAATAACTCTTGGGAAGATCACGCTTGAAACCCCGTTTAAGGATCTTACATCAGATTCTATTTTTATGGTAATCCAACAAGACACCGTGTATAAAAACGTACTTGGAAGGCCCTTGCTCCATAACCACTTAGAAATACCTTCAACATTCCATCAATGTTTGATGAATCCCATCAAAGGAAAATTCAAAACACTACATGGTGATAGTGATCCCTACGAGACTTTTAGGGACACTGTATTGGGAAAAAATACATCAATGTGTCCTGTTGGTATGTTTTGGGTGTGATTTTGTTTGTTGATAAAGCCTAATGAATGAAAATGAGTATGGTTGGTGTTTCCTAAAGACAGGTTTTTAAGGTTTCACATTTTCCTTGTTTTTCCAAATTTTTGGGACCCAAATCGTGAGTTTGATGTTGTAAATGGAAGTTATTCTTCATTCAAGTGAACAATAAGAAGAACTACTAAGAAAATCATAAAAATAATGGAATTGCGTACCTCAAAACATGGTCGGCATACCATGTCCCGGAATGGTTTGTGGCCACATACCATGAATCAGGAATAGTATGTAGAGAGGTGGAAATAGTATGTGGATAATTTTTATGTGAAGGGATCATGATATGATGAAGGTATAGAGATTTGTGGAATGGGCCGATGTGTAGGAATAAATGCAGAATGTGGACCCCAATAGGAAATTGGTATGTGAAATGGTTGCAGTTTGCGATAGGAGAATCAATACGTGGTGAAGGAAATGTTGAATCTACAATTTGGTAAATCTCAATTTAGCATATATCTTTGTCTATATAATGGGAGCTAATCCAACTGATTATAAGTGATAGTGAATATCATTATAGAAAATATCCTTTCTCTGGGAATTCAGCGATGTTTGAATGTGGTTCACATGGAAGAAACTCCACCGAAGGTTTTTCTGGGAAAATATATCCATAAAAGATGTTATATGAAAAGGAAGAAGGCATGGTATGAGGAGGAAGACGGAACATTATGCATGTGCATATATGAGGGATAAGTGGTTTGTATAGGATGGTTCCATAAAGGGGAGTGGATTTCATAGAAGGAATTCCACTAAATGTTCTAACGAGGTACTGATGACAGTAAAAGAAGAAGGATCCATGGAAGGAAGATGGTCCAATAAGTATGAAATATCTTGAATATGTATGGTACATTCACATAAGTGGATTACAAAGGAGGTTTATGGAGTTGGTATGTGGATGCAGTACACAACAGTTAAGGTAAATGAGTCCGCAGATGAAGGGTGGTTCACAGAAGTGGTAGAAATATGTAGAGGAGGTGTTCCACAAACTGTACCTGGTACACATTATGTGAGAGGAGAAAGTGGTTCTCAAAACACCAAAGGAATCTTGAAAGAGATTCAAATCATTTTGTTAAAGTCGTTTTTTAACTAAAAGTATTATGGGTGAAAATGAACTTAAAAAAAACAACTACATATAGTTGAGGATGTGTTCTTTCCTGAAAATGAAGGGACCTATAATTATATAAACATTGACTGGATCCCTTCCAAGAGAAGTGAGAGAAGAAAGAGGAAGATGATGATCCTTCCCACCAGTAGTGACCCAGAGTTTGAGACATAGGGAGTGACCATTGGAAATGCAGTGAGAAGAACCAAAATCTTGTAAAGTTAGTGAGCCTGGGCATAGAAGATCTGACCCGAACCTTGTAATCTATAGTGAGATTTAGTGGATTTGCTACATCATCACATCTCTGTTATATTCTCTTTGGACGTATCATAGTGAGGGTGAACCAAGTAAAAATTATTGTGTCCTATGAATGATATCATTTATATTCATATATTACTATAGGAGAAAGGGGGACATGTGTTTTATTTAATGACGAAACAAGATAAAAATAGATAGTAGTTGTAATATGTCATGCCCTGATTCACCCCTCTCATGGTATTTGACATTGTGGACCTAATATAAATATAATAGAGAAGATTTCTATAAAAATAGAGGAAGAAACCAATGGTTCATGATGATGTATAGTTTGTCTCTCCCAATGTCTTTAGCACTGCCCCTGTGAATCCTTAGAGTATGCTCGATGGTGACTATATACTTATAATAAACCTGATCAAGGTCATAGATATAATCCCATAGGTCCAAGACCTTCATATCCCTAGTGTTTGCATCAAATACTATAAGCCCGAAAATCTCTCTATAATGATTCAGTCAACAGGGGATGACAATGTCTCTTCTCATGGCCTCTCTCACCCTAATAATGATTGTGGCCCCCCATATTTCTATCTTTATTTGAAAATGTATCCATAAATTCTTAGATGGAAGAAGATGAGTATGACTTTAGGAATTACCCTCTAGTATTCGAAGAATGTGTTTTGACCACCATTAATGATCTGAGGTAGATAAATATGGGAATAGAGGAAGTTACATGACCTATACACATTAGTTCCACCTTTCCCCTCGAAGAGAAAGAGATGTACATCACATTTTTGAAGAAACATCGATATGTGATCATATGGATCTATACAAAAATGCTCAGAATGAATCGATATGTGACTATGTACCACCTTGGGTTACTAGATGAGCATCGAGGCTTTAAGTAGGAAGTGAATAGGATACACATCTCTTATTCCACCAATATAGAATATGAGGTAGGAAAGTATATTGAATACAAATTCATCCGAGAAGTGAAATACCTAAGTTGGATTTCCAAAATCATCCTTATCAAGAAGGCGAATGAGGAGATTAGGGTCTGTATTGAATCCAGGGACCTTAATAATCATTTCCCAAAGCATGAATTCCCATTTATGATAAAAGAACTAGGTATTGATGAAACTGTTGGTTTCCAAGCCATTTCTTTCATGGATGGATACTTGGGGTACAATCAGATAAAGATAGCCCCCGAAGATGAAGAATCCACAGCCTTCAAATCACCTCTGGGGATCATTTTCTATCAAATCATTCCCTTTAGTTTGAAGAATTCTAGCACTACATATCAATGTTCCATGCTCCATATCTTTAAGTTATTCCTAGAAAATAAAATTGAATATTACATCAAAGACATGGTGGATAAATCATAATGGTGATGTGATCACTTCACAGACCTTCAAACAATATTTGAAAAGCGGCGACATTAATTTCTGATTATGAATCCACTAAAACGTGATTTCAGGGTAACCTCAGGAAAATTCCTTGGATTTGTGGTATTCTAACACAACACTGAGGTTGACAAAGATAAGAAAAGTGTTATCTTATCAATGTAACCTCCCCAAAATCTCAATGATTTAATGGGGTCCAAGGGAACCTCACTTACATTCAATAGTTAATTGCAAACATGGACAGAAAATACTTCCCCTTCACTAGGATAATGAATAAAGGAATCACCTACCAATGGGATGATGACTTCCAAAATGCAGTCAAAAGTCTCAAGTAGTACCTAATGCACCCACTGGTCCTGATATATCTGGTGGAAGGGAGGACACTCATCTTATATGTGGACTCCATGGAAAGCTCATTGGTATCCCTCCTCATAGAAAATAAAGATTAAAGAAGTGAGAATGGTCTCTATTAGCTCATTTGGACTATTTTAGGCAGTGAGACCCAATACATTGATGGCGATAAGAACTTCATCACATTCAAAGCTGAGGGATTACATGTAACACAATGAAGTCCAATTGGTCTCTTGTATCAATCCAATTAACTGCATCCTTGGTCATCCTATGCTGACTAGGCACTTGGCCTGATGTTCAGTTATTCATCAGAAATATGACATTCAGTTTCTGTCATAGATGTTAGTGAGAGGAAAAGCCTTGACTGGTTTCCTTGCAGCACATCCTACACTGGAAAATACACCATAAGACACTGAGATTCTTGATGAAGACGTATTCTATTCCAATTACACTCCCCATACATGGAAGATTTATTTCGAAAATTTCTAAAAATGTCCTATATGAATAAGGATGGAAAACATAATGTTCAATCGACTTGGATTAGGGGTCATATTTGTCTCTCTGGACAGAGCAGTATTTCCCTACACTTTCTCACTATCTAAAGGATTCAAAAGTATTGAAGAATAATACCGAGCCCTCATCATTATCGTGGAATTATCCCTATAACTACAAATAGACTACATGAACATCAATGTGGATTCAGAGTTAGTGATAAAGTATGTCAATGGAAAATATGTTATAAAAAAGGAAGAATTGAACCCTCTCACAAGATATGAAAAGGGTCTAATGGAAAAATTCTCTTTTTATCCCATATTGAATCATATTCCTTGATCACAGAATGCTCTCACTGATGTATTGACCAATGTTCTAGTAGTATTGGCTGACCCTGATTAAAAAGAAGCAATATTTTTTCATACACATTGAATAATTGTCTCTAAAATAATAACCTATGATATTGAAGATATCAATCAGGTAAAAATCACCCCTAGAGTGTGATGCACCGATAATCATCACCAGATGGATAAATCCAATAATCGGCTATCTGCAAAATGGGACTCTGACAATGAATAGAGCTAAAAGGGAACAAATTTGGCATTGTGTAATGAAATTTACCCTATTATATGGCCTGAATGAGAAGAAAACCCTCCATAAGTGTGGATTCAATGTGATCCTCATCAAATGCATAGAAGAAGGGGATACTTATGCCATCATGGAAGAAGTACATGTGGGCTTTTATGACGCCCATCAATCTAGGACCAAGCTCTCCCACTAGATCAAAAGGTTAGGATATTACTAGAAAACCATGATACATGACTTCAAGAAATTAACTATGGAATTCCATGCATACCAAATCTAGGAAAACTTCATCCATTAACCTCTAAAATTTCTACATGAAACTAAATATTCTAGGCTGTTTTTTGTTTGGGGGATGGATGTCATGGGTCCATATCCCCTATCCATAGCTAAAAAGTTTAAGTACATCCTTACTACAAATGAATACATTTCCAAATGGGATAAGGTGATACCACTCACGGAATTTGGAAAAAATAATATCTTAAACTATGTAATGTTCTATATCATTACTAGGATTGAAGTGGCTCAAATAATATTGTCTAAATATGGAACCAATTTCTATTTTGTGGAATTGAATATGTTGTACCATGAGTACAATATTGATTCTAATCACCCATCTCTCTAGTATGTCATAAAAAATTTACAGATAAAGGACTTCAATAAGACTCTATCAAATATATTCCAAGAGATAGTGAACAAGGATAAGAATTCTTATCCAGAAAAATCCTCCATGATTTATGGTCCTATTTTAATACCACAGGTATTGCTACATAAGAAACTCCATACTCACTGGTGTATAGGACGAAAGTAGTGTTACCCATAGAGGTTTAGTTTCCAATGTTCTCAGTAGCCATATGTGGTAATCTATCAAAGAATAAGAAATCTCAAAAGTGACTAAATGAATTGGAATGGATTGACGAGAATAGGATGTGCACACTACACAACCTAGAGGTCCACCAGAATTGGATTACATGAGCCTTCAGTAAAAGAGTTCAACTCCTCTCATTTCTCTGAGGGGAATTGGTGTTGGTCCTCAAAACCCTAATGATATCCAGCAAGAATACCCCAATTTTGGAACCCAAATGGGAGGTAACTTACCTCATACATAAGTTCTACCACAAAAGGCCTACTCATTGACCACAATGGATGGGGAGTGTATCACACCACCCACCAAAAAAATATTTTTCAAGAAATTATTTGAGTATTTTACATCACAAGGGTGTCCACATTGGTGTAATTCCCATCTCTCATCCTAGTTACATGATGTTAAACTGTACAAATTAATGTTGGAAACAAGATGTTAAACTGAATGAAACCATTCATCCTAAAAACAAGATGTTAAATTGCATGGAACATTTCTTCCTCACAACAAAACCTTAATTTACAAGGATAATTTCCTTAACACATGCCATAAAACCACACAGATCCTTGATAGCCATCTTTATTCATGTCGATTCACCAATGTCCTTCCCATATGAAGTTAAACTACGTAGTTTTTTAGAACTACTTATTTCTTGATTTTCATTTATATTGAGATACGTAGGGATGCCTCGATCATATATCTCTATTTATCCACAACCTAATATAAACTTTTCTTCCTGTACCCTCAACTATTTATGCATTGTATTGAAACCCATGTCTTTCTAAGTTTCTCACACCGAGAATAGATCTCATGATCTTAGGATTTTTGGAAGTGGATTACCCTAATAATAAATTCAAAAAAGTACACAATAGGCCCATCATGATACTCAATGCAATAATATAAAATATATACCATGATTCCTTTCTGAATAACGTTAAGCAACCTAGTGAATGTCCTTGTTACATGATGTTAAACTTCATAGTTCTTAAAGAACTACATGTTGTTCGATTATCATCCTCATGAAATACATAGTGTCCCCCAAACATTTATCTTTGGGTCCAATATCAACATTTCCATTTATTCACATCAATTCATGCCCGTACTAACTGGATGATGTTAAACTACATGAAACATCAATAACTATATGTATTTTGATTCATATCATCACAAAATACATAGTGATTCCAAGATCTCTATTTCTAATCCCAGCTGTGATGGTCAACGTAAAATACCTCCAAGTATGGGTCCGACCTGCATAGAGTATTTCCAATTCAAGAACTACATGTGACTTGATTCCTGTTCTCATAGGATACACAGTAATGCTTGAATTTCCAACACTGATCCCAGTCACAACAAACAAATATAAAAATACCCACCTCCATGGGTATGGTCCTGACCTACATAATTGAATTCTTTTATAACTATGGGTGGATTGATTCTCATCCTCACGAGATATGTATTGATTCCTGAGTCTCCATATTTGGTCAAAATCACAACATTTACACACTTTTATGTCAGCTAACACTTCCTTACTGCATGAAATTAAACTACATGGAAGTACATCCTTACCACATGATTTTAAACTAGATGGAAGGATTTCCTTACCGTATGATGTTAAACATAATGAGAGTACGTCTTTACCACATGATGTTAAACTACATAGATGTATGTTATTACCACATGACATTAAATTGCATCGATGTATGTCATTATCTCATGGTGCTAAACTACATGAAAGAAAGTACGTCCCCACTAAATGATGTTAAACTGGGAAAACCATCACTCATCATCCTCCCTTATCAATGAAACACGGGTGAATTACCCCGACCAACCAGAGAACGGGGTTCTTCCATCAGATTTTTAAGAACCTCAATATGTACACCACAGTTCATGTATCAATTATCTCAGGTCATCCCCAACCTTTCACAAACATTGAAAAAAAATATATATCTATTTATTTGCCCATGATATTAAGGCAAGAGGGATTAGACCCACCAACCAATGACATCTTTCCCTAGTATAGAGGGATTTATGATTCTCATGATCCTGACATCACCACGATGGAACATAAAACCCCATTGTGTTTTAGGTTATCCCCATAATGATTGTCCTATACCATCACTCATGACCTTAGATCCCTGATCCATGATTTTCAAAACTCTTACCTCTCGCTCATAATGATGATGAAGGTCTATTGACCCATGAGAATCCAAATTAGGATCTTGGGTAACATCTTCCATGCTAGGTACATAAGTTTAATGAACTTAAACTGTTTAAACTTTGGTCAAAACTGTACAACATTAAACTCTATCCTATAATAGTATATATATCAAGAAAATAAAAACAACTAGTGAAAGAGACATAAAACTCTTCAAGTTGAAAACCCGGAAAGGGTTTCTTGAGAAAAATACATGTCTTCAATCATTAAACTCTTAATCATTAGAGTTTAGGAAAAAATAAAGGTGTAAATAAATCAGGTATAAATATCATAGGTTCTACTATCTAGCCCTAGTAAAATACAATCTATGATCATTGGACCCCACGGTTGAAGAAAAAATTAGAGAAATGATTTCTCACATTTTCTCACCACAAGAATATGTTTGATAGGTGGTGGCAAAAATTTTACGGTGCTTTAACCCTTCTTGGATATAATATTTTTCATAAATTTCACATCATGATATAAAGCATTACAAGTCATCACAAACATTTTATTTCCAATAAAAAAAGAAATTGGATCTCTCTGATTGGCCATGCTATTGATGCAGAAGGGCTCAAAACCACCAACTAGAGATATCATGGCCTGGTATAAAGGGATTTATGATTCTTGTGAGCCTGATGTTATCACGGTGGAACTTAGCACCCCATTATGTTTTAAGATATCCCGGGTGTGATTATCCCATACCTTTTTCTGGACCTCTGAACTTTAGACTATGATTTATAATCTCCATCTCATACTATTCATGTGGATTTGATATCCTCGACATTGCATCACTATGTTTTGTACACATTCTCAAGGTTGTAACATGACCCTTAATTCTTGAACCTTTTGATGTCCCACACCTCATTATTTGAAACAATAAGTTGTAGTGCTCAATCTATTCAGTTGGATCCATGTTTCCCAAGGGTGACAAAAACCTTCATTAGATATCTTTCCTTACATGCCCAAATTCATCATCTATATGTTTGAGTCATCAAAAATATTTCATATCCCCTATAAAGGTAAAGGTGTCTCTCAGTTTGGCCATTCTATTGATGTAGAGGTTCTTAGACCCACCAACTCGAGACATCTTTGCCTAGTATAAAGGGTCTCCAAATCCTTGTTATCCTCAACAACACCGTGGAAGAACCTAACACTCTATAGTGTCAACGGACATACCCGACATGTCTACCCCCTTCCATACTACTTGGATTATACTTTTTGATTGTGAATTACATCACTCACATTACAAATATCTATGAGGGCATAGATTCCCTAGTATTTTACACTCAACCATATTCAACTCATAAATATTCCATAAGCCCTTTGAATGGAGTTGAGATCATCTTTTCTTGACCATGCTATCGGCGTATACAGAATTTAACCTACCAAAAAAAGGTATCTCCTCCTTGTAAGAAAGGAGCTCCAATCCTCATGAAAATAGGCAGTACCATCACAGAACTCAACACCCCATAGTGTTTTTTGTCATCTCTAGTCATCTAGCCCCATATTCTACTAAGTCTATGCTAAATTAACTTAAACTAAAAGAAACATTAGGTCTGAGCCAAAAGTCCTTAAACTAAAAGCAACATTAGGTCCAACCTAAAAGACCATAAACTAAAAGAAAAATTATCTCCAAGCTAAAAAAAACTAATATAAACAAATACTTGGTCTGAGCTAAAGTACCCTAAACTAAAGCATGACAACAATTATGTCTACAAAATTTTGAAATTACCACCATATGTCCTTGAAAATAAATATCTTCTCATTAATCCTATCCGAATTTTGAAAATAATAGAACATTGTCCCCTAGGTATTACATTCTATAAGATAACTGAAAAAGATTTATCGGTAAGGAATGTCATGTTAGTGGGAATTCATGAGCATTTCCTAAAAAATATATTTAAATCCATACATTCCTACTTTCATGATTTTATGTAAAGGATGGGTATTACGATTGATTCACATAATATCAGAATAATGAGATGATGGGCATATCATAGATGGAGAAAATCTTGACTGAAAAATGAAAATTTAAAATGTTCCATTTATATTGTGAAAAAAGAGGGGAGGAATCTACACATTTTATAATCTATGTATATATTCATCAAAAACAGGATGCATTATAAGGGTTAAACTATGACAAAATTTGGTCATCCATCCCAAAAAAATCGGTAACTCATTGATGAGAAGCATCAATAGAACACTGGAGTACCACTCTCCCCGCTCTTTATGCTTCCAATCCAGGACAAATTGTCTCGACCAATGTAGTCATATCTTTAACCATATTTTGAGTAGAAACTAATGAGGATGAATATTTCAATAGATAAGACATTAAAAAGAAATTATTTTCTAAAACCAACACATTTTTACGATCCACATGTCTATCTGAGCTTTCAATTCAGATATCAGCTGAAAACCCATCTCCAATTCCTTTGACGTCTCCCTCATCTACCTAGAAAGGGGATCCTCATCCCTAAATTCATGTTTATCTAATTCACTCAATGTGATATCTCACTAAATCAAATAATTTTATTCATTATTAAATATAGAGGATGATGGTCAAAATCATGTACCCTATGTCATGAAATAATTGGTGAAGGCATCCCCCTTGGTTATGAAATACCTCCAAAGGGGTTTTAATGATCAAGGAATGAATTAGTTGATAGATAATCATACATATCTCCTACTCTCCTACAACCGAAGAAGTATGTTGGACATATGGTGGGTAATTATCAAAACTAATACAAAATAATGAGAGGAAATCCAATAAGCTATTCTGTGAGTAGTCATATCATCCATATATTGTTCTGGGTGACTAATCTCCTCAATATAATTTGATCCACTATCCAAATAACCATCAATAGAGTAGGGTCTTTTCCTTGATGCCTCTCTTGGATTTTCAATAAATTCTATCAACTCCCATAGATAAAGGGGTTATTGATGCTAACATCATATCCACATGGCAGACCAGTTGGCCTAACACAACATTGGGATAAGTTGTTACCAATACCTAGGAGTAATCCTAGGTAAGGTAGGAATAAGAATCAGTAGGCATAAGTATGATCTCAACGTTAGTATCTTTATATAATATTATCCTCCATAATTGAAGAATGACTCTCAGATGTGGTTCCCCTCGGACACTGACCAAAGGAATGTGAAAAAATCTCTTAATGCAGTAAAATTTGTGAGTAAAACAATACAACTTGTATGGCTCATAGGTGATCAGAAATTTTACACTAGATACAAGAACCCCATATTAAAGAGAGATCATATAAGATCGTTTATCAAGAGAACCGCTATCATCATCAACAATCTGACTAACTGATGCACAGAAATTAGTGAATTCAAAACTACTATATTGAAATTTTGAACCTTCTTCCTCAACAGGTCTTAGAGACATAGTCCAAACCATAGAGATGTTCAAAAATCTTGGATTGGATGGGGCTTCTGGACTCCTAGAATCAAATTAGTACTCATAACAATCGAAGTTCTCCCCTATCCAACTGAACATGAACTGTATAGGACCACTAATCCTATAAATAGTGTTTCTTTATTGGATATGGCCCACAATTGGGTAGAGGCATGAAAGGAATGGTACTTCTAGGTTATGTTTTTGCACTTCATAAATTCATAAAACTATCATCAATGTGCTAACATGAATTCATGAGCATGCATCCCCATCTGGGAAAATCCTCCAATTCAAGAACACAACTAGAAATCTTACCAACCTGAGGTCTGTAGAAACCATTAGGTTCACCAGATATCCCTATAAGGTATAGTTCATAACTTATTTAATTTTACCATATGAGCCATAGATTTCATGGAAGTGATGAGATTGGTACCGATGGGGACAATTAATAGTTGGTCTAGCCCTGCTGCCTCATAGGAAAATAGTAATACAATCTTTGAAATAAATAATTGATCGCGCTGTCATATATTTTTTCAAATTCTATTTCATGATAAAAAGAAACTCCCTTTCCAAAACTGGTGTCTATAGGGGATCATACAAAACATCTTAATAAATAAATGATTAATTTTACATCTCTTTAATAGTATGGATACCACCCTATTTATGAATATTTCATAATATGATACTGTCTTCTCCATGAGGAAGATGGAATGTATTAGTCCCAAAACTCCAGTTACTAATCATTTCCCATAGGAGGTCAGGCTATTGGTAAATGATGAATTGATACATTCACATAGATTCCTAACGAAAAACCATATATATATATATATATATATCATCAACACACTCCAAATAGATTTTCCTCACCCAAAAGGGCCATGCCCATTCCTTGGAAAAATTTCCACCAGGGTGGAGATCCAATTTGGAATACCATCCAAGGCTAGAAATGTCTAGAGTAGATGTGATATGCATGAATAACTTTGAAAAATAGTTTTTATAAAAATTCATTACTATATAGAATCAGGTGAGAGTTGGATAATATATAAGTCAAACCCTAGGTTTGAGCTATAAATAGCTAACTGTCGTCGATAATTGTCATCTAAATGTATTCAAGGATTTAGAAAACCAACGTCATGATAGATTAAATTTTTGGGGAGGTATTAATGCATCATAATGAAATAAAAACTCTCATAGAGGGAGTTGATGAGACAAAAGATAGTCTTGAAGTTCGGGTGATAGGAATCCATTTAGAATCTCATTAGAGGTATACCCACAATAGTAGGGATCAGTATTACAATATATAGAAATAAAGGCCCTCTGATTGGATTAAACTGAGGGACCAGAATGAGAACTAAAATCCATATAAATACAATTATGTGCCACATATTAGATGGATAAAACAATTATTTTCAAATGATGACATAGACTGGGGGAATGAGGTGCATTGCACAACTCAGAAGGGGTTGGTGAATGAAATAAAAAGTTCACGGATCGCCTAACTCCATAGGACTCATGGGTCAGACAAACCCCACATGGTATCATGTGAGCAAAAAAACACCCTTTGAGACATGTGATCATGTGAACTAAACATGGTCATGAGAGTTGAAAATGATTGTATGATTGGGACAATGACTCTTGTGATGTCCTGAAAGAAACCACATCCCTCATATCCAATGGTTGAGATGTTACTGAAGTATGATTCACAATTGGATCAGATGTACATCTGAAAAGAAATAGACTTGTGTAAAAGCTTTGATGAGAGGAACTTGTGGTGCGGACTTGTGAATGAGGCTAGAAATTAGGGTTTTCGGTAAGGTCTTGCAACAGAGGTACTTAGTGGGGGATGAAACGAGAGTACTCTATAGAAGGGGTGACTAGAAGAATGAATTTTCCTCCACCCCCTATATATGATATTTTTCAAAATACCAAATATTTCTCGATAGGCCAAATGTCACCTAAGATAACCGGTTAACGACACCACCAAATACTTAGATGAACATTATTTTTCCTCATAATTGAGCCCTTTTCCCCGCGGATGACACTCTTTAGGGAGGGAATTTGTTGACTCCCACCAAATAGGTATCAGAAAAAATCCAAAAGGAAAAGATACTTGAATATCAGTATTACCTTCCCCATAAAATAAAAGGAGTTGTGTCTTGCAGATCACATGATACTCCAATTGAAAAGTTATCATGTGACTATTTTAAGATCATGTGTAGACTCTACACGTAGTTTATAGCCTATGAAGAATCTCATGTACCCCTTCAATAAACCATATTTATTTTTTGAAGGCTCTCCAAAAAATTAGTGGTTGTTTAATGACAACTGAATGAGCACCCACAAGTCACATGGTTTGTCATTGGAATGTTCCAGACAAACCATCCAAAACTCTTCCAAGAATAATGAGGAATAATATCAAAAGGGAGAGAACCCCTATGGTGGTAAAGATCTTTCTCCATATCATTATTGGGAAGAATAAAATTTCTTTATGATATCCATAAAAAATTGAAAGACCCCATAACCATTGTATAATAAAACAAGGGAGATAAATGGGAGGATACTTGAGGTACTCAAAGTCACTAAAAGAAAAGAGACAATCCCTGGAGACCAACAAGTTACTGCAAGACCTCGACAACATGTTTGACTCATCTCATGAAAGCCCTTTGGATTTTCAACCTCACCGCATGGAAGTCCTCTGGTATGTCCAGGCGACTTCATGTTTCCCCTTAGACACTCTAAGTGAAAATAGATAGATTTGTCCCTGACATGCTTTTACACCCCCATATGACTCATAATTGTCATTCTAGGCATAACAAAATGATCGAGTAAATATCCATGAAATTACTAGTGAAAAGTCGCATAATCCCATACCATTGTGATATACAACAAAGGGGATAAAAATTCTGAGAGTGAGAGATCTCACAGTCCAAAAAATACATGTGATTCTCTAGGAAATCCATAATGTGTCCCTAAAACACCTCTTAACAAGTCAACTAGATCTCGTGAAGACACCTGGACATGCCGCCATTTCCCCCATGAAGTATTCTAGGCAAGCCATTGAGCTCCCATGAAGGCCCTTGGACAAGTCTATAAGACAAGATGAAAATACATTTTCCATACCCGCAAGATCAAGAATGTCTTTATCAATAAAAAATAATATGATAAAATAGGTATTTGAGGTAGATACAAAAGATCATTGAAAATTAGGTGATGTATTTGGAATAACCCATGACAAAGACTTGCGAAGCCACATGGATCCAACCCCCTACACCGACTCTAACCTAGATCGACACCAGATACTTCGATCAAATCAACGAACAATTAGGTTGGAGATGCCAATAAATCCCCCACCCCAGTTAGAAAAACTAGACAGCTACCACTATTCTATGACAACTACACTAATGAAACTCTTGAGTGCAACAACGTACTTCTCAAAGGAACTAATCATGCAACCAGAAATCTTCCCATCAGTTAACATACCGTTGTGCTGCCAGAGTAATCATGCTGTAAGCATAAGCCACTTCATGGGATCATTCATAGATCATGTGAAGGATCTCTAATGGGATATTCAAAGAACATCCCACACACCCACTTAATTTCACGAGACTCAAGATAAACTGATATTGAACAAACCATGAAATCCACAAGGGAAAGGCCATAACAAAGAATAAATGTTAAATAATCTAATCAAAACATGTTTTTTGACCCATTTAAAATCATGTGAGCCTCCGAAAGACACACGACATCATTGGGACATGTCACTCAGATCTCACTACACTCCTTCATCATGCTACCCAGGTCATAAAAATCACTCTAGACATTTCAAGGAAAAGTTGCATGACCCCATTGGATGTATCATCATAGTCTTTTGGAAGTACCCTTGGGATTTTTTCCAAAGCCTCATGATGTCCTTAGGATTCATCACCTGACTCATATAATGACACCTTCTCATGTCATCCAAGACTCACGAATGAACCAGGGCGTAACATTGGGATCCCATGACACCCTCCGGACATATTATCTAGGAGTCATGATTCCCTCCAGGTATATCATCCAAGATATGAGACATTTTAGGGTCTAGAAAACTTAAAAAAAGGTGGAGAAAATACTCCAATAAAAACATTGTAGAAGGATGAAAGTATTCCTACAAGTCATGTAAAGAGAATAGATGAAAATTGAGCTACAAAATTCAGAAGAAACTTGAAGGAGTTGAATTTCTCATACAGATTTATGTGACCTATGTACCATCATTGGGAGGGTTCACGAAACACATTAATCGTGAAACACAAGTACAAAGGATGAACCGTGTAGTACTACCCCGCAGTGAAAAGGCCGGTGAAACCAAGAGCCTGGAAACCACATCGATAGTGGAATAAAAAATGTGAAGTCCATCCACATACCATCTCACAAAATCATATGTTCACGAACTAATCAAATTTACAGGGTTCAAAAAATAGTCACTCGCAAACCGCAGCCTCCGCAAACCCCGGTTGATCAAGTCTTTTGCAGATTGAGATATCTCTTCAGGGGCTTCTGAAAATGGTGTCAAATGCATGTAGATATAGTTTTTCCCAATTATCTATAAAAATAGCACATAAGGAATTTAGAAAGGTAAGAAAAAGATAACATGGAGGATACCCTAAAGGTTGGACGAAAGAATATGGATCAGATTCCAGCTTTGGTTTCTAATCATCGACGAAGTCCAAATCTCAAAAAATGTTTCTGCATGTATAAGTAGTCGTGAACTATAAAAATGAAGAACATAATAATAATGGGGAAACCATGAACCAAATTTGTTTAATAGAAACCCATAAATTACTTATCGATGAATTCCCTGTGAATGACAGGTTTGAGGAACCTCCTTCAAAATGGTGCCATGTGTAATGTATCGCTGTGTGGATTGAACCTGGTGCCACTTACTGCAATGTATTTGGATGGAACTTAGAGTGGCATGGCAGACCTCATCTAGGACCATGTACCAATGTGGTGCGTGGTGGTCCATGACCAACCCCTCGTACTACTTCGGTATGCGGATGAACCCTCTACCCACATACCACTATTTTATGCGGAACTCCCCCATCCCACATAAGAAAATAGTATGCGAAATGGGTCATCTTCAGGTGTTCTTCCATCTAGATCTAATATCACCCCTCCATTACCATCTAGTCCTCCACAGTCCCTCCATGAACCAGTCCTTCAACATTAGGGCAAAGCCTCCTCTAAATCCACCAGACCCATATGATCAGATCATCGGGAACTTCAGCACGCCTCTTTGATTATACATACCCATGGTATGCAGAGTCACGAAGGATTTCCCCCCAAAATTTTGGCCTCTTGGGATTTATGTACGTCTACATTCTAATAGTAACCTGGATTCTAACTTTGGGATGCTAATATGAAGCTCCACATTTTTGGGAATAAGGGTGATCACATATTTTTTCAATTCAATGAATAGTAGTGATCATTCGAATAAATCATGTTCACTTCTCATTTTGACGAGAGGTGATATTCCTCACCTTTCCAAAAATGTGTTATAGGGAATTCCCACTGACTTAAGTCCCTAATCTTTCATGGTCCGAGTCGCATGACCTCCAATGTCATCCCACATTGAATGGTTCATCACTCTATGCCCTCACCCACTGTCACACCAACTTCTTCTGTCATAGGCCCGCCCTCTCCCATCAGCAGGATAGAAGGCATGTGGTTTGATGGATCTCTCTCATCATTTTGTTTCTCACACCGAGCATGAGTCACATGGTCTTAGAGGGTTGTGATGATCATAAAATCAACACAACCAACCCATATTAAACTATGAGAACTCTGATTCCTAGTCAAACCAAGATATATATGAATCATCCTTGAAGGCCCAAGCTCAAAAGGGTAACCTTAAAAAAGGGTTCACCCAATCATTTCCCCTCAAATGGGAAGCTCCCATGCATATACCCCAACATGTCCCGAACTATGTGGGCTCTGATTCCTCTCTTTAGGATAATTAAGAAGCCCATATTATGGGTCTGATCCCAATGTCATCCGATATTTTCTCCTTTAGGGGGATAATAAAATATAGAGTGCGTTATTTCATGGATTAAGTTAGTATTGCCTCTAAGGAATGAAATCCATTTATGCCCATGAAGATCCTGCAAACCAGGGGTATCCCATGAATGCACTCTTCGAGAATAGACCAAGTATTCATGAACATATGAGCAAGGCTTAAATCTATAGGATTTCCCTAGAATAAGAAATAATTCCCCCCAAAAAGGGTGTGATGAGCCTGACCTCCCGTCCTCTCGACCCATGGAGTCCTTAACTGTCTTTGACCTAATATTCATCCAACGAGTGTCTGCCTTTGGAAAGAATGTCCATGAATCATGGATACCAGTGTTGTTGGGTGTTTCTGGATCCACGAATAATCTCACTAGGGACCATACATGGAATTTATATCTTAAAAGACTGATTGCACAAATATTTGACCCCATACAATCACCCACTAGGACCATCTGACTGTGGAACCTCCTTCATAATGCAATAGGGATAAATTGACCAGTCCCCACAGGGTCAATCCATTTACCCCTTAAAGGATAATGATGTGTATTAGGTTGAAACATAAATGAGTGACCATTCCTATTGAACCATTTTGTTCTGGTCGAACACACCCACCACAAGTCGAAATAGACATCTTCATGGAATGTCTACCAAGACTCGTGAGATCATCTGGGCATATCAACGGACTCTTGAGACATCCTTTGGGTATATAGTTCAATACTCATGATTCCCTCTAATAATATTATCCAAGACATATGATTCCCTTCAATGATGTCAACTAGGACATTGGACACCTTCTTGACATGTCAACAAGGATATGCGTTAGCTTCTGGAGGAAACCATCTGGATCATGCGATTTCTTACAGATATGTCAAAGGGGTTATGAAACACCCTCTAGATAAGTAGGTCCAGGTCACCAAGGAATACTAGGATTTTATAGCCTAATCCGTCCCCAACGTGTAATCCCTAAATAAAAAGGAAAACCTCAGAGTGTATGTCGCGATAAAGGAAACCGAGAGGACTCTAATTCCTTTAATATTCATGGTACATAGGCCACCTCTTCGAGGTTTGAGTTTGATATTGATTATCCAAGGTGATCCTAGTATCTAATCCCCCACCCAAAGAAATGGAATTGATAACTTTATAACCCTTATTTCTCACAATGAGTATGGATTATGTGGGATTGGGGAGTTTCACTGATCATGTTATCTACATTATACACCCCAGGGTTATATAGGAAACCTCATGGTATAAGCCCCAATCATGGGAACTACGACGACTCTGATTCCTACCATATTCAGGATACATTTTCCACCTATTCAAGGTTTGGGTTCTATATTGATCATTTAGGGTGGTCATAATATCTAATACCCTTACCCAAATCAATGGAATTGATCTCTTGCTAACCCTTTTTTCTCACAACGAGCATGGCTCACATGGCTTAGGAAGTTTCACTAATTATGTCATTTTCAATATACACCATAGGGTTATAAAGGCCAATGTTGTGTACAGTACCCAACAACCAACATCATATAATATATCCATGATCAATTGAAAGTCTATATCAGTATATTTCCTTAGCATTCATGAATCCTCGATGACAGTCCTAATGTCCTCGAGTGTGATCAAGCACCTTAGCCTATCAGTAGGTTATGGGATAACTGAACTATGATGAATTGGATTCCTTACATACTCAGGTTATGTAGGATACCTTCTTAAGGCCCAAGATCTCTAAAAAACATCCCAAGGACAGTCCCAACACATAAGTCCCATAACTACACACCATGATACCAATCATCTATTCCCCCTTTTCTCACACTGAGTGCACCTCATGTGGGATTAGGGAGATTCAATTAACATCTCATTATGAATTATGAATTTCTATGACTAGGGAAATCCTAGTATTTAATCCAAGATGAGTGGAATGGAATGAAAACCCCTCATATAAGGAAATACACCATGGGGCCAGCCCCAAGGGAGTGAACGTACTACGTGGGTTTTGATTCCTTCGATAACCTGGATACATAGAATGCCCCATAATGGATCAATCCCCTCTTTAAAATATTAACTGCCTCCTCACATGGAAGCACATTCTATAGAATTTGATCATACATCCTTAGCACATAATGCATCAATTCACTATTTTGGAAAATGGATGAAGAACCTCAAATACGTACAAATGGATTCACTAATGAGATCAAACTTTCCTTGGTTCATATATGGGACTCCCCTTATTTTTTTAATAATAAAATTAAATAATGAATCATTATGTCTGGGTAAACGGTCTCATATACGGATTTTGTATAGATTTTGTAATAAATATTAAATCTATAATAGAGTCCTAGAGTAGCAAGCAATCACCCACACAAAGAGTGCGATGAGCCCAACCTCCCATCCACTCGACAAATGAAAGTCCCCAAGATTCCCTCAGCCTAAAACCCTAATGTCTACTAGCCTTTGGAAAGTAGGCATGTACCCATCTGCAGATGGAGGAACCATTAGGAGTTTTAGGGAAAAGGGAAAATTTTATCCCAATATGTGAAACCCATTTCACGACTCAAAAACCTGAAAAAACACTCACTGATCTCACTATATCATGACTATTATTATTGTATTCTTTATAATATTATAAAAATTGTAGTTTTATATGTTAATAAGATTTTAATATGCATAAATACAATATTTAACTAATAATGATATTATAGTAATGACATATATGATAAGAAATACATGACCAACTATAATTATTAAAAATACAATTTATACACTCATATATATAATCTTAGAGAACGTTTCAGTTCATAAATTTTATTATTTTAAAAATATAATAACCATTATAAAAAATTTAAAATTTATAAATTATGTCACTATATATGTTACAACGATATATTCTGGGATATGTTATCTCACCTTAGTGATTTTATGTTTGGTCATTTGAAATTAATTTTTTTTATAGATTACTAACCGTATTTGGTGAAATAGTTTAAAGGATTTACATGATCTCGTGAACTATTGAGTAACACTGAGAAGGGGAGGTTAGATTAGTGTTACCTTATTTTAAAATTAAATTAAAAAATCAATCATTATGACTGGTTAATGTTAATATCCTCTAACATTTAAAATATCACCCTCAACTATAAATATAAATAAATTAATTGTATAAGAGAATATGGTATTTTAGTAATTTTTAACACCAATTTGGATGAATATGTCTATGTTGTGTTCAATAAAATTAGACACGCATATGATCCTCCTACTATCATAATGTGAATACAATGAGAAAATGTTTTACCATTATCCAATAGTTGTTTACTAAGAGTTTCCCTTGAAAAACTGTTTATATATAATCCCTCTTATTTATAATGGACTAATCGAAGTAGAAAGATCTTAAATATTATCAATAATGATTCTATATCAAAAAAATTATTTGCTTCATATATCAAGAATTCAATAACAACTATTTAAGTAAAGACTCGATCATGAAAAAATATCATAATCCTCTAAGATTATCATTATATATATTCTATAATTTTGTTAGAACTTTAATATGAATTATATTTAATAGTAGAAATATTATGATCTCTCTCAATGATTATCCATCAATTTTTTTCTTTGACATATATATTTTATATAAACTCAATCAAGACCATGTGATTAGTTTCCATATTTTTTAATATTTGAATATTCATAAAAAATTTCCATTGAATATATGAAAATTTTAATCAAAATAAATTATCAAATCTCCATTGATCTTCCTCATTTAGTTTTCGATGAAATCTATTTTGAAAAATTTTAAAATTCCCATGAACATAATATTTATCTACTATATTTAATTTATTTAATGTAAATTAGATTTTATAGTCACATACACATGCATATTTTATTCATTTATAACACCATCTTACATGTATATGTTCTTGGAAATATTTAACTTATTTATAAATCTTCTCTAGATTACTCTTAAATAAAATCTATACCAAATATAAAAAGAACCATATTAGTCATACTAATATTTTGAAACATTATAATTATTCTTACATAGTGTTTTTATTATTCTTACATTAATTAAGAAAAAAATTATGAGAGAATTCAAATATTTTATTTAGTAAAGTGTAGTAAGTTAAAATTATAGTTTACACTTATGTGGGAAAATGAAAATCATGAAATAAATATTTTAAAAATATAAACCATCTATATGTTTCTAAAGACATTATCAATAATATCATATAATGTTAAAAAATTTCTAACCAATTTTAAGGACTCTCAAGTACTGTTGAAAATAATAACAAGAAACATTAAAACATTTCATGGGTTCTCCAATCTCCCTTATTTGATTAATTCTCAACTCTAGTAACTCACATCAATTACCATCCTTTTCACAAAGTTAAAATATCATGAAAACACGTTTCTATAAAAATATTTTTTTTATAGAATATTATCCCTTGTTGATAAATAATTTTTAGTCTTTGAATTTTATTTTCTCTACCTTAATCATTTCAATAAATACTACTTATTTTATCCGGAAAAACCTCAGAGGATTATTCAAAAAAAATGTCACATGGGTTATGCATCATTCACTATTTTTGAAAAAAAATATAATCAATTTTAGGGAAATTCAAATATACCTCAGGTGTTTCAGAAAGGATAAAAAAATATTGTTAACCATAGATATCCAATCTACCCTTTAGTATTTACATGATGAAAAAATTCTAGAATATGGTTCAGTGTTGAAACGTACTTTAATATCAAATCTCTATTTGCCATTTTATCCTAGATTAAATGAAACATTATATGAATATGTTTAAACTATTATGTTTAACAGTATTATCTGATTGATTTATTCCACTTTAACATCATATCCAATTTCTGTATTTTTTAACATTCACTTTTAGATTATATAGTAGCTCCTTCATCCATATCATTTTTATACAATCATGTATAGAAACCACATACTCATCATATTAACTACTAAGAGTCAACGAATTTGGTTTCTTTTTTCAAAAACTCACACAATGTTCCCCAAATAATAAATTTCCTCCTAATATTGATTTTATATCAACAATATTTATAACCCAATATTCATCAGTATACAAAAAAACCTAGTTTATTAACTATTATATATATTAGGAATTGATTCATATACCTTTTAAATATCTTATTATTCTTTTAGGATACTTAATGTGTTGTTTATTATGAACACATTGAAATATTCAATATAAATTCATCACATAGACTACATGAGTTCTATATTATATAATATATTGAATGATTCCAATCATCATTCTAAACTAATATTCTTTAGGCATTATCCTGTAGCATATTTACATAGATTCACACAAACTTTTATTATCATAGATATATATTTATATTCTTCTATAAACTATTTCATTAAGAATTTAGTTAAATATTTTTGTCAAGATTAGAGAATAAACTCCCTCTTCTACAGAATCAATTATGATAAATAAATATAATCTCTTTAAGCATTAGAATATCAAAATACTTCTTTATTTTTCTTAAAAAGGCCTCAAAAGTAAGCTCCTTATCTTCTATAAAAATTAATTTATCAATATAGAAAATAAAAATGGTAGAACATGTACTCATTTCATTCATGTATATATTTTTGTCAATTTTCAATTGTTAAATCTCATATATTTCATGTTTTATCCAACTTTAAACACCAATCTCTATGACCCTATTTGGACCCATAAAAAGATTTATTCATTCTTTAGACCCTTTCCACATCATTATCACAGAAAATGTATTAATGTTTCTCAATAAAATCTTTTTCCACATACTAAACATACAATAATAAAAATTTCACATCTAAATACAAAAACTATTGTTTTTGAACTATAATAAAGTAAAACATTCTAACATCCATGAGTTTTAAAATAGGTGAAATAATCTCATCAAAATATAATCCTTTTACTTAAAATTATCCTTTCAGACATATATATCTTTATTTCTTGAAATCTTTCCTTTTTCATTGAGTTTATTTCTAAACATCGTCTTAGAACCAATGATGTTATTTTCTTTTAGTCTTGGAATATGAACAGAAGTAGTGTTTTTTAATTTTTTTCAAACCCATTTATAGAACTTATTAGTTATTTGGGTTCAAAGAATTCATTAATATAATGTGGCTCTGTAACATCCTGCCATGAATCACTCCATAGTAACTTCTCTAATGTTTTTCTGGACTATATGTGTGCCTCCCCATATGAAAACGTTTTTCAAATATAAGTGAAGGATTAAGAGGTTATAATGGGGATACTGTACCCTATGAATATATATAATAATAATATCAACATTCAAAAAAAGAATAAATTTAAATAACAAGAAAAAATATACATAAATCAAACCTAATATATACTAACCATTATATGACTATCATATAAAAGTCAACATATTTCCCCTAGGACTATAACTTATTTTTAATTACAAATGTAATCAAAAAAATTATCATCTCTACAATAAAGAACCACCTAAACCTTCTTCAAAACTATAAAAACCATCTTGTACACCATATATACTCCAATATTCATTGGGTTATAGAATTCAATACTTTTACCTAAACTAACCAATGATATGTAATGTATTTAAAAGTTCTAGATGGCCCTTTCAAGGTGTGAGTATGAACTATTATGCAACTAACAATAATTTTTCAAGTTTGTACTTATTGTGAAATTGGAAAATGTGAATAATTAGGATGTAATTTGAAATTATTGTGAAATTATTTGATTTTTTAGATAATTATTTATTTTTATTTGATTTGAGATGAATTACTTTCCGAATTTATAGTTTTTAGTGAATTTGATAAATCCTTTCACCATATTGAACATCATAACAATGATTATATCATCCTCTAAGGTTGGTTTTGAGCTATAAAAGTTTAAATTAAAATTGTTAAGTCAGTTTTTATATGATTTAAATTCATAGGATTCATTTATTATATTGTATATATAATTTTAATATGTATGTAAACATAAAAACGATAACTGTCGAAATTATAAGGATCATAGAGACTTTGTAATGATCATTTATTGACATCATAATAGTTGTTTTGAATGTTTTTATGGATGATTTAAGTCATTTTAAGGATAATTTTCACATTTTATAGGGGAAAATGTGAAAATATTTTGGGTAATATGAAAATCATAAGGGTCATTGGTATTACTGTGAGGGTCATCTAGACAACATTGGGGTAATTATGCCTTATGAATATATTTCTTGTAGAGAATTGGAACAACTAAAAAAATCTAAACTGGGATTTTTTAGAAGTTTTGTTGATTCCATTAGGGTCATAATAATTCTATTGGAGATATTGTGACTCTATAAGGTTCTTTACATTGATAAATTATGAGAATATGAATTTTTGAAGAATATTTTTTGATGTGAAATCATATTATGCTTAGAGAGACCTCAAATCCTTAAAATCACATGATAAAAATAAAATTCACAATCCTATCAATTATTCATAGGAATATGAATAATTAATAAAATGGAAGTATCATTTTTAATATTAATGGGAATTTGAAATTAAAATATTTTAAATAATTATTCATGATAAAATATATAATTCTTTCTGAAAATACCATGCAGCTGATAATCAAGGGGAGTTTCAATATTATAATACGGAAATATTACTCAAAAATTAAAATAACTATAAAATTATAAAAATATAGAAAAAAATTATTTTGTATATTAATAATCTAATATTTTTTGGCCTTGATGGTATGATGTATTTAAGAGAGAGGTAAAAGAGGGGCTGGATATGATCCTTATACTACATTTATCATCTATATTGAGGAATGATTATACTATTTTTGATAATATTGAGTATTAAAATTTTGAATTATGTAAGACAATTTTTGTGTGCATACACTCATGAAAATTTGATCCATTTTAAAATTGTGGGAAAGAAGACTGACATGCACAGTAATATAAAGGTATATCTCTGGTAGTGGAGAAACGTTTCTATGATGTTCATTTTTCTAGAGTAGAGACATCTTGATTACATTAAAGGGCTTATTCATGAATAATATTAGAATAAAATCTTGAATACATGTGGTACTAGAATAAATAATTTCATTTGAAAATTCAATGTTGATGCTACCTACTGAATCATCATTTGTAATTATTATAAATATTTAGTCATTGTAAACTTGAAATAGTGAGATAATTTATACTTGAAAATAATAAAGAACATAAAAAGGGAATGAATATCGCATCTATGTAAAACCTTTAAATAATTTATTTTGTGTTGTGAATATTTTATTGTTATTTATTACATGTGATAGAGAAAATTATAGAGAGTGGATCTTGAATTTAGTTAGTCACAAGGGTATGATTCAAAATAATTTATTATATTGGTAAAATTAATTCCCCCTCTAATGGAACTATAACTTATATGGCAATGAAAGTGGTAATAATGAAAACAATGATTCACCTAATATTCTAACTCATCCATAATGAATCGTGGAGAATATGAATTTTACAATATAATATTTATATCAATCATAGATAGGAAGATATTTATAGATAAAAAAAATATAATGCTACCATGAATTTAACCTCATGGACTTGATGTGTGTTATTTTATTATATTGGGATTTACTTCATTTGTAAGATATTACCCCCAATGAAATTTTTATAAATAATAAATTTACATGTTGATGGAAAATCCATAAATTAAATTTTCCTTCATTTTTTGATAGAGTATACGCCAAAATAATGGTACTCAAAATAGTAAATAAAATGTAAAATAATCTTAGAACATCTATTAGGGAAATGATATATTTAAGGATTTGAAATTTAAAATCATGAGAACTAAACATGAAGAAATTATAATGGTTTAAGATGAGGTTCTTAATGATTCTTTTAATAGGGAAAATAATATAACCAATCACATTGTAGGGTTTAGTGATACTTCAAAAGACTAAAATAAAGCCAAGAAGATTATAAAAAAGTTTATGAATAAATTTTATCAAAATATATCATCCATATAAGAAAATAAAAATTTATCTCAAGGTTATTTTCATAATAATCTGCTCAAATGTGAGATGAAAAGGGATTCTATTTTCATGAAGAAAGAGAATTTTTAAATGGAATTAAAATATTTGAACATACTTCTGATTTTGGATGGGAGAACTTATTTATCTATTTAATTATAAAATGATTAGGTGAGTCATGAGGAACTTAAAATAATAAAATCACTTATACTAAAATCAATATAAATAATAGGGTAACATGAAATAAACATTTACACTAAAGTAGAATAGGTGTGGTAAAAGTCTATACATTGTTTTTGATTTATTTAAAAAAGGTTACTGAAATATTAATATTAAGTGGAATGTGAATTACCTTGAAGAACTAAATTGGGAATAAGATAAATACTAGACCACTATGTTTTAGGATAATAAGTAAAAGGTTCAAATAAAAAAGAATAAGATCAATTTTATTAAAGAAGATGATGAATACTCTAACTATGACCATTATTCTTTGGAATATTTTTTTTGGAATGGTTTGAAACATCAACGATCATGTTTAAAGATAAGAAGAAATAACAATTAAGGAAGTAGAAGAGATAAAACCCCAAATAAACACATGCCAAAAGATGAACTTGATATTTTTCTTGAATTGAACTCTCTAAAAAGAGGGGAATCAAGTCTCCAATGAAAGATATTTTGATTTTTAATCAAGAAAAGTATGAATTAAATAAAAAATAAATTGTTTTTGTGGTGGAAATAAATCTTGTTATAGTAAACATTTCTGAGAAAGATAGGTCGTTGAAAGAATTTAAAAAAACCAAATATTACTAAATAAGAAGAGATAAAAATGGAACAATCATGGAGTGTTAAATATGATAATACACTATTAATGATGATAATTGACACTGATAAATATTTTTAAGTAAAATATAATTTATTTTTGATTGTTATGAAATATTGTGTATAAGAAAGGGTAAAAACCTCCATGGTAATATTAAAAAATAAAAAATCTATTATTAATAACATTACAAGACCTAAAATTCATTCTAAAGAAGTATGTGTTTATAAAAACAATTAGTTCATCACTTTTATATAAAAACAGTTTAAAGGAAACATGATAATGAAAGATACTCATAAGTCAATGTGATTGGAGGCTATAGATGTATTCAGATGGTATGATTGAAATTATCGATAGACCCAAATTTTTAATGGAAGGACTAGATTTAAATACTACTATTTATGTTACAATGAATAAGGGAATAAATAATACATGTGATATTTTAGTATTCCACTTCCATGGAATCACAGTATAAAAGAACTAAAAAATCTTATCTAGAGAATTTGAGGGGCATACATAGACATATCTGACTAGTGATAAAAAATTCTTTTCAATTATTTATATAGAAAAGGTGTGATGACTTATAAGTGATTTATAGAAGATGTTAAACATATGTTAATTGTGAAGATGAATGTATGAATAGCCTTTTATAATAGGATTACTAAATAGTTGGGGGAAATAATACTCTAGGAAGAGGAAAAATAGAAAACCCACTTCTTATTGAATTACCTCTTGAATATTGAAAAACATGCATAATTTTTACTCATGATTGTGGTTTCTCATAACATAAAAATATATATTTCAAGATCCTAATTAACCTTGAATAAAATTAATATTGGTGTTTCTTTGTTTGGAAATGAGATATCCTAGAAGATAAAAATAATTTTTTCCTTGAAAATTTGACCATAAAATTTGAAGTCTGGAGATGTTTTATTTATATATAGATTAAAAAAAACATTTTAAGTGTGAGTAAAATCTATGATAAAGGAAATTAAATTATTTTTAAAAGATATAATAGATTTATCAATAGAATAGAGTATTAGTGGATCATTAAAAAATGAGAGAGAACAAGTGGAAATCCTTTTCATATTGGAGGTCCTAGAAACTCATGTTACCATAGTAAAAAATAAGAAAGTAATATTTTTCATAAGAAACATCACCATATTGAATATAAGTGTTTGATATAAATTTGAAGAGATAAAATTGATATAGATTTATCTTATCAAATTAAAAATTAAGATATGATTGGGTAGCTTTTTAAAAGGGGATAGTGGTTTAGAGAAGGCACAAAAAAAGTGTAAATCAAATATACTAGGCTCCTCAAATTAATCAAACCATATTATTTTTAACCTATGAAGGGATGAATTCAATAGAGTTTAATTATAAATTATTATTTTAATTGATAAATTTAAAATAATGAATGATTTTTTATTTATGAAACATAATTTAGTGGCTTTATAGATGTTTATTGTTTTTAGAATGAAATAAGATAATGAGGAAAGGGCTTATTTTAAAAAAATTAAGAACAAATAATGGAATGGAATTTATTTGGAATTTTTTTCATTCTTATTCTATTAATCATGGAATCAATAATTAATATTTTACCCTATACCCTCCACATTATAGTTTTGTTTCTGAAAAAATAAATAAAATTCCTATAAAAATGGATAAATTAACTCTTTTGGGTTCAATAAGATAACGTTTTTCCATAGAATTTTTTTTAATGATTTTTAAACATTAAAATTAGGTTTTTGTTAAAGATCCAAATGATAAATAATTAAATTTAAGAACGGTATCATAGGAAACCATTTATAAACTACTTCAGAGACTTTTGTGGTCCCTATTTTATCAAAATAAAAAATGGATTTTTTTTGGAAGAACGAGTAAGGTAGATTTCTTGGATACTTATCTAATATGAAATTATAAAGATACAGGAACAAAAGGAATAATAATATGTCTTGGATTTATGATGTAATTTTTTAAAAAATAATCATGACATTGTGGTTCTAGATGCCCTAATATTTGAATACTTGGATGAGGATAGTGACCAAATTTCTAAGAAAGTCAACATATAAAAAGTGGAAATTGAACCACCAGGAGTTTATAGTTGGGGTTTTTCTTAGTGGTAAGTACCCCTTAATTCTACATGAAAAATGTGGGTTCAAAACCCATTAGGCGCAGGTACTATAGCAGTGTTGTAGTGTACTGTAGTAGCAGAAACATAGTAGCAACGATCGGTTTTGTAGTGGTCACAGGTACTGTCGCAGCGGCATGGTACTGTAACAGTGGCAGGTACTATGCGGTACTGTAGCGGCGTGGGTACTATGGTGGTACTATTCATAGAATGGGTATTGGAACAAAAAATTGGGCCTACGGGCAATGTATGGGGATAAATTACCACTAGGCTATATAATGGGTCCACCACTACCCATTTAAAGAGGTATTTACTTTTCTATAATAATAAATGAGTCTTCGGCCCCAACCTTTAAAAAACCACCTGGTGTTAATACAAAATCAGTTCATCTATTGATGAAGAATAAGTTTGTGAAGTTAAAAATAGGAATATCACAAGATAATGAATCTTGTGAAAGTTGATAATATAATTGGATATTTTAATACACCGGTTCATATAAGGATAATATTGGGTTTTGATTACCGAAAAGATTTTACCTCACAAATTGATCCATATTTTGTATCTAATGTTATCAAGAGCATAGAATAATTCGGAGTTATAAATAGGTAAAGGTGCTAAATATTTAATAATTTCACTTAGGATCTTCTATCTTAACATAATAAAAAAATTGATTGAGACTAATTGGGTATTCAAGAAAGAGTCAAATGATAAAGGAGAAGTCACATTGAAAACGGGATGAATTTTTTGAAAGGGTTACTAATAAATTAAAGGGATTGATTTTGAATAATTAATTTCTATTTTTTCAAGATTGTAAGATATAAAAATGTTCCATGAAATTTCTACTCATAGGAATTATGAAATCTATCAACTGGATGTTAAATATGCATTAATAATTGGTGACCTAGAAAAAAGGAGTTAATATTGATCACCTTGAGGTATTTATTCTTTAAAATTATAGAAAATGGTTTGTAAACTAAAGAGGTATCTCTATAGCATAAAATATTTTTCTGAAGACTAGTATTCAATTCTTTTAGGTTTTTGAGATGTATAACATTCACAAAATTAAACATTGATAGAAATATTAAAATTAAATAAAGTAATGTGGGTACACTAATTTTAAAATTCCATAATAATGATATCATTTGGAAATTTGATTAAGAGAGTCCTTAGAATAAAATCTCTATGAAAATAAAGAAACTAATTGAGATATCCATTATGGGTGCATTCGGATAATTTCTGGGATAGTAATTGATTCAAGAGAAGACTTCTATTATATTTTCCCATGAAAAATATGAAAATGAATTATTTAAGAGTATTTAAATTGGGATCTAAAACATAGAAATAATGAAAATAAATTTGAACTGATGTTTGGTATGGATATTGAAGATGAAAGTGTAAATCATATAGAATTAATGAAAATAATTGGAAGCATAATCTCCCACACATTATATAGACTTGATATAAGTTATGATGTGAGGATATGTGAAAGATAAAAAAGTTATCCTATTGAATCAAATTTAATTCCAACCAAAAGGGTATTTAAATACATTAAAGTGAAATTGAGTTATGTGTTGTTGTATAAATTTATAGAAAAATTGAATCTATTAGGTTTTAATATTGCAGATTGTGATGAAGGTTGTGATGATTTTAGATCTACATCAATTTGAATTTTCCTATTAGAATAATGTTATTGTGATATTTCACAGAATAAAGAAACAATGTTATTTTGTACAACCCATAATATGAATATATGGATTCTATGAGAGTCATCACACATATGATTTGAACTAAGGAGTGTTTTGAAGACCTGAGGGTGAAAAATTAAATTCCACAAAGAATTTCAGGTGACAGTTAATGTTATATTTAACTTTATAAGTCAATATGTGGAACACTCACCTATTGTGAACTCTGATATCAGTGTTAACATAATAAAAGAGATGGTGGATAATTATATAATAAATTTTATGTTCATTCCCACCTAAGACTATATTTTTGATATATTTACCATTGTAATAATTTAGGATAGGTTGGTGTTTTACAGATGTCCATGAATTTCCATCCCATCCCTCCCACCTTATGGACTTTGTGTAGTCCCACAATATGATTTAGAGGTGTTTTAAAAGGGGGAGATGTTTAGTAACTCTCTATATTTTTTATTCTTAATCTTTATTGGATAATATGTAAAATGGGGAAGCTAAATCAGAAGTGGTGAGTGTATGGATCTAGAGGGAAAATATTCAAATTGCATAGATTTTTATTATTATTAATAGGATAAGAATTTCTCTCAAAAACAAAACTTTACCATATCATTTGGTATTTGGATTATTCCCGCATGAGAAATGATCTTATTTAATGATTCTTGTAATATTTATTATATTTTTTAAATAGTAGATTGAGGGTGAAAACAAATCTATATGGGGAAATAAAGGTACCCAATATAATAAATTAATAGTATATTTATTTTACACTATGAATGTAACACCCGAGACTTTTATGTTATATAAATCATCAAAGGAATCTTTTTATACACAACACTTGCTTGGATTTCTTTACACGAAATCGCGACCTTCCTCGATAGCTTGCGTAGTACGCAATACCGAGTTTCACTAAACAATGATATGCTATTAAAATATTATTAAAACTAGCCGTTATGAATAGTAATAACCACTTTTTGAAATTTTATAAATTTTATTTTTTAAAATGGACTTCATTTTTGGATTCGGAATATCGAAATTAGCCTAGGGTGAAATTTTGGTATTTTTCTGAAAACATTCAATTTTTGATGAATAGTGAAACCACTAAGTGGTAGTTAAAAAACTGAATTTTTCATAAAATTTAATTTTACTGCTTCTGTGAGTGGAATTTCAAAAATCCAAGAGACATGGTTAATATCAAGGACTAAAATGTGGTTCAATGAGATGAAAATAATTTTTTGTGAATAGTAACTATTTACTTTTTTTTACCACGGTAAAAAGTAAATAGGGTAATTAAGGGTAAAGATGATATTATTATTACCCTAAAACATGTCCTAATTCTATTGGATAAGTTTAATTCGACCAAAAACAAACTTAGGAATAAAATATGACCATTTATACCCACTTGGATTAGATTAGGACATTTATTATTAATTTATTTAAAGAAGGGTTAAAATAGTTAAAATCAAAGTTTAATAAGTAAATAATTTTTAATATGGGGTTATACATAAGATAAATTCGAGTATAAATATTCATTAGAAATCTAAAAAGATTTCCTACATAATTTTAGTTTATTTTTAATTTTTAGACATTAAATAATTTAATATATTTATGACACAATGATGATGCAGTAATTATCTTATTAATGAAATATTGACATAATTGATGTTATAAACACCAAAATAAATGTAATTTGAGACTTTTTATGAATCCCACTAATTTTATAGGCTAATATGACATGTTATTATTGATTTAATTAACATTTTTTGAACTAATAATTCTGTTATGATTTTCACAAAAATCAATTACTAAATAGTGTCAAAATTGACATAAAATAGTTTATAAAACAAATATTATATTGGTAATTGTTATTTTATCACTAAAAATCTAAGGTTCGGTCAAATGACTTATATAAGGTTATATATATTAATAATAAACAACTTGGGGTTCGTTTGGCTGCTTATAGTAATTTTATTAACCTTATAGTATAAGAACACAAGAAGACATGGTAAAAGTAAAATTATTTAACTTAATGTTAAATCTAAATGATAAGGTCCAAATAGGAACCTAAACTTGTCTAAATTCTATTGGATAAGATTATTTCGACACATCCCCACCATAGCTTCGAAATATATCAATTTGGAGCTATTTAAAACCGAACTTGACTTTATAATAAAATAATAGTTTTAGTTATTCCAAAGGTGCTCGTCTCCTCCCTTATAAAAAAACACCTCCTCCCCCTCTTCCTCACACCACTTGGAGCCTTCAAGCTCGGCCAACCCCTGAAACTTTCTCTTCTCCACTTCCCTAGAGACATCCTAGAGGTTCTGGCCTTCTTCAAATACCAATTTTAGTGCCCTAAAAGAAGGTCTCAAAGAAGCAATTCAAAGAAGAGGTAATGTCTGTTACCGATTCTTTCATCTTTATTTCTTCTTCCACTTCTTCTTCTTTAGTTGTTTCATTATGAAGTAATAACATCAGTATAATTCATATACTGATATGTTATTATAAGTATGAAACAACCCTATTTCACCATCTATCCATCCTACGGAAAAAGAAATCACCGCGCGTGCGTACGTACGGAATACCATCTCCACGTCGTGGTGTAATCTATTTTCCACCACCACCTTACTTGGATGGGTAAAATGGTGTACATAATGACCATATATGACTATTATAAAGTGATATTTATTCTGAAATAGTATACATATACTCCAATACAATTCCACGATCATAGGAACGATATCATCACTCGTGTGTACGTACGGAATACCGTCTCCACGATGTGATGCGACTCGTTCTACATGATCTTCATTTCATAATGATTATATAAATGAATTGAATGAATGAATATGATATATATTACACTAATAACATTCTGGAAATGAGGTATCTATAACCTAAAGAGAAGAATAAGAATTTATTCGACAAAACACGCATAAGAACAAAAAGTTATAAACACCCAAATAACAAGTAGCAATGAAATATTACTACTAAGAAGCTAAGAATATGACCATATATGATATCATAAAAATAAGTATGATTCTAGAATAATTCAATAACATTATTTAAATCATTATAGCGGAGGTTCAGACACTTACAAAGCAAGTCGGACTAAGGTAAGGGAAATATCACAATCTCATTTTTATCCGAGATTGTTCATACTTTGACATTTTTTGGGGTGTATTTTATCATCCACATCCATGTTTCCTCGATATGTAATATTATTTCAATCCACCTACATTGTTTAAATCCAATTTTACCCTTCGGTATGTTTTTAGTAAAATATATGAAAGGAATCTTTTGTCGTTTTTCATACGAGGTACTTTTTGTCTTTTCCGACAAAAGTACGAGAAGAATGTTTTTTTAACTTATACGGCATGAATGGATTTTTAAAACATTATTTCCAAGAAGCTTCCCTTACAAGTTTTCAAGTTTATTTTTAATCAACTTATTTTATTTTAAAATTGTTATACATGTTAATAAAGGAAAAATGTTTTTTGAAGTAGAAAAGATATTTTCCTCAAGAATGGAGTTCAAGTGTTTTATCAAAATTATTTTCCAACTAAGATAATATAGGGTTCTGTTTCTATCCCTATTATTACATTGATTTGATTATGTTGTGATGGAATTATTTTTATGAATTCTTTTATCGTATATTAATTGTTTTATGATGTCATGTTGTTTAAGAATCCCATTTTTATTACATGAGTTATGCAATGATGTATGATTTATGATTTTGTGGCACACATAAGAATTGTATCATTATGAGATGGGTGGGACCTATATCTCCCTCCAATGCATTGGGTAAAGATTTTATAACTCATGAGATAGACATGGCTGGAATGGTAGGTTATACCGGTTTAGTGAAACAGGACTGAAACGAGGGTGACTCGGTTCAGAAAGGGACTTTGTCCACTAAGATAGTCTTGGCAATGAGTCTTGACTAACGAGAAATGATTCTCTATGATTATGTGTGAATTCCACAAAGTTTCATGTTTTATGATTATTGTGATTACATTTCACTGCCATGATTTACCCCATGTTATGAAATTATGATCTCTTTTGCAGGTTAAGATTTCCAAAAGTTATGTGCTTATGCATATGATGTGATTGATATTTCTTTTGTTTACCCTTACTGAGCATTTGAGCTCACCCTTTTGTATGTTTGCTTTCCCCATGTCAGGAAGAAGGTTATTAAGTAAGATATGCCAAAAGGGACTATAGATATGATGAAATAAATGGGAGACAGTGTAGACGCTTTATGAACCAGTTGTTTATGTTTCCCAGTTTCTAAAGACACTATACCTATACGGTCCTTTCGTGGTTTTGTTATATGTTGTAATAAGTATGCTTCAATTTTGAAGTATTAACAATGTATGTAAAGTATGTGTCTTTATAGTTGGTATGATAGGAAAGGTATAGTCAACCTTTGGAAACTAGGATGTGAAAGCCTTAGTAAGAACCCTAAGGATAAATCTAAGCATAGAACACAATCTTAGTGTTTTAGAAATGTCCATGAATAACCTAGGATAAGACCTTATGTGTGAAATTTTATTCTTTATTATGTGGTTTTCCTATTATAATTAGTGTTTCTCACACTATTCTTCTTGGTTTTAGTCAATGGCTGGAACCCGAAGGAACCGTGTTAATGCGGAATGCGACGGGCAATGCAATGATTGTCCCCCTGAGCAACCAAACGTTATGGGAGCTGGAATGAAAAATCTTGTACCCATGCTCACACAACTTTCTCAAGCTATGAATCATGCAGGACTTCCAAACGAGCAAAGGAAGGAGCAACATTCTGTTGAATGCTTCATGAGGCAGCGGCCACCTTCTTTCAGCGGGTCTACTGATCCATTAGTTGCTGAACAATGGATTAGTACTACTGAAAAGATATTTTCAGTTCTTCAATTTTCCGAACATGATAAAGTCATCCTAGCAGTGTATCGTTTGGAAGAAGATGCTGATCAATGGTGGAATCTTATTAAGAATACGAGGCAAAGGGATGAAATTGAGTCCATGGAATGGGACGAGTTCAAGAACTTATATTTTAATAAGTACTTCCCTCGTATTCTCCGAACAAATATGGAGAAAGAGTTTCTTGAACTAAATCAAAAGGATGACGAATCTGTTGGTACCTATGAAGCAAATTTTACAAGACTTGCAAGGTACGCTTCTGGTATTATTATCCAACCTGAGAGTAAGATCGATCGATTCTTTAGTGGCTTAAAACCAAGTCTTCGAAGGGCTTTAGCCATAAGGGACTTCAATAGCTACGAGGAAATCGTTCGATGTGCTCTCAAAGTCGAGATAGAGATTGGAGTAACCCATCAGTCATATGGGTTTGATAAGAAGAGGAAAATGGAATTCAAAGGAAAATCTAAAGAGCACACTGAAAAGAAGATGAGCTTTACCTTATGCTCAAAGTGTGGAAAGAAACATGGAGGGAGTTGTCTTAAAGGGACAAGTAAATGTTTCAAATGGGGAAAGGAAGGTCATCGGGCATTTGAATGCCGCGATGATGGGAAGAAGATGTCTAATGATACAAACAAAGGAAGGGATACACAAAATGAAACTACTACACTTCAATGTTTCAAGTGCAAGGAGATGGGGCATTATGCCAATAAATGACCTAATCCAAGGGTTGATGATGATGGTCGATGTCAACAAACTCTCAAGGCTAAAGACAAAGGAAAGTCACATGCAATTTCTATCAGTGATGTGGAGTACGATAACTATGTGGTGAAGGGTACACTTACCATCCACTCTAAAGTAGCAAATGTTTTATTTGATTCTGGATCCACCCACTCTTTTATTTATGAAGAATTTTCTAAGGGTATCACCGTATTACCTCAACAATTAGATGTTGAGTTAGCTGTGACAACATCTACTGGCACAACAGTCGCATCAAAAGTTTATAATTCTTCTCCGATCGAAGTTTGTGGGAAAGTGCTTCCTGCAAATCTTGTGATCCTTCCTATAGTGGAATTTGATGTGATTCTTGGCATGGATTGGCTTTCTTTATATGGAGCTCATATCAATTTCCAAAGAAGGGAAGTCACATTTCATATTCCAGATCAATCTATGATCGTCTATCAATGCAAGGATGAACATAACCTTCCAGTGGAAATTTCTTCTATCTTATGGGTCTTGATTCCACTAAATGAATGTTATTTATCTCAAATGGTTGGTGAGAAACTCACGATTAAGAATATTCCCATTGTACGAGAGTTTGATGATGTCTTTCCGGAGGAATTACCAAGACTTCCACCAAATCGTGAAGTTGAGTTCTCAATAGAACTCGTACCGGGTGCTTTGCCTATTTCAAAGACACCTTATAGAATGGCCCCAATTGAGTTGCAGGAATTGAAGAAGCAACTCCAAGAGAATCTTGATAAAGGATTCATACGCCCTATTGCGTCACCTTGGGGAGCACCTGTTCTATTTGTTAAGAAGAAAGATGGATCAATGAGACTCTGCATTGATTATCTAGAACATAACAAGATCACTATCAAGAACAAATATCCTCTCCCGCGCATTGATGACCTATTTGACCAACTACGCGGAGCTCAATACTTTCCCAAGATTGATCTTCGTTCAGGGTATCATCAATTAAGGGTCAAAAGGGAGGATATACCAAAGACGAGTTTCCGTACAAGGTATGGACACAATGAATTTATAGTGATGCCATTTGGTCTTACTAATGCCCCTTCTATCTTCATGGATCTGATGAATAGAGTCTTTAGAGACTATCTTGATCAATTTGTGGTAGTCTTTATAGACGATATTCTTGTCTATTCACAGAGCGAGGAAGAACATGAAGATCACTTGAGAATTATATTGAAGACCCTGAGAAAGGAGAAGCTATATGCCAAATTTACCAAGTGTGAATTTTTGCTTCAAAAAGTTGCATTTTTGGGTCACATAATCTCAAAAGAGGGGATATCTGTGGATCCAGCAAAAACAAAGGTTATCGAAATATGGTCGAGACCAACAACAGTAACTGAGATCTGAATTTTTCTTGGTTTGGCTGGATATTATCAACGTTTTGTGAAAGATTTTTCATGATTATCTAATCCACTCACCAATTTGACTCGGAAAGGAGTTAAGTTTTTCTGGATGGAAGAATGTGAAGAGAATTTCAAGGAGTTGAAAAGAAGGTTATCCAGTGCACCTGTGCTCACACTTCCTTATAGTGGAGAAAGGTTTGTGATCTATAGTGATACATCCAAGAAGGGATTAGGGTGTGTTCTTATTAAAAATTATATGGTGATAGCTTGTGCCTCACGACAGTTGAAAATACATGAGCAAAATTACCCAACACATGATTTGGAGTTAGCTGCGGTAATCTTTGCATTAAAGATTTGGAGGCATTACCTTTATGGTGAAAGGTGTGATATTTATACTGATCATAAAAGTTTAAAGTATATTTTCACACAAAAGGAGCTGAATATGCGTCAAAGAAGATGGTTGGAGCTGATTAAGGATTACGACTGCTCAATCCATTACCACCCTGGGAAAGCAAACAAGGTGGCAGATGCATTAAGTCGACAAGACCATGCTAGTTTATCCATGATGAGGATCACAAAAGATCCAATATTTATGGATTTACAAAGGATGGATCTTGGAATTATAATGGAAGGGGAAAAGTCTTATCTTTCTCAAATGAATGTTCAACCATCTATACATGTGAATATTAAAGAGGCACAGAAAGAAGATGTCGAGTTACAAAAGAAGGTCAGAAATGTTCCTGAGTTCAACCTTGATTGTGATGGGATAATAAAGTTCAGGAATCGGGTTTGTGTTCCTCCCATCCCCGAATTAGAGAAGGAGCTGCTGGATGAGGCTCATAGTTCTTCATTCTCTATTCATCCTGGAAGCACGAAGATGTATAGGGACCTGAAAGAGTACTTCTCGTGGGATGGCATGAAAAGAGATGCTACGGAATATGCCTCTCGATGCTTGGTTTGTCAACAAGTTAAAGCTGAGTGATAGAAGTCTAAGGGGATGTTACAACCATTACCCATACCCGAATGGAAATGGGAAAACATTACTATGGACTTTGTCATAGGACTTCCTAAAACATCCAAAGGCAATAATGCTATCTGGGTCATAGTTGATCGTCTTAAAAAGTCTGCACACTTCATTGCTATTAGAGAGAATTTCTCTCTGGATCAGCTTGCCAAGATATATGTAAAGGAAGTGGTAAGATTTCATGGAGTACCACTTTCTATTATATCTGATCGGGATCCGAGATTTACCTCGAAGTTCTGGCGAAGTCTTCAGCATACTCTGGATACAGAGTTGAGTTTCAGCACTGCTTATCATCCTCAGAAAGACGGTCAATCTGAAAGAACAATTCAAACCCTAGAAGATATGTTGAGGGCTTTCTCTATGGATTTCAAAGGAGGTTGGGATCAACACCTACCTTTGGTGGAATTTTCATATAATAATAGATTTCACTCTAGTATTCAGATGGCTCCTTATGAAGCTCTCTATGGAAAGAAATGCAGGACTCCAACTTGCTGGGATGAAGTTGGGGAAAGAAAGCTATTAGGACCTGATCTCATTGATGAAATGGCAGAAAAGGTCAGATCTATTCAACAACACATAAGAGCAGCTCATAGTCGACAGAAAAGTTATGCCGACAGCCGAAGAAAAGACCTAGAGTTTGAAGTGGGTGATAAAGTGTTCTTACGGATATCTCCCTGGAAGAGAGTCATGAGATTTGGAAAGAAGGGGAAGTTAAGCGCTAGATATATCGGTTCTTTCGAAATACTGGATCGTGTAGGGAAGGTAGCTTACCAATTGGCGCTTCCACCGAATCTCTCTCAAGTTCACGATGTGTTCCATGTATCTCTCCTGAGAAAGTACATACCTGATCCTTCACATGTACTCAGCTCAGAAGTTGTACCGCTGGAGCAAGATCTTTCTTATAAAGAACAACCGATAGAGATTCTGGATTGTAGCGAAAAAGTCCTACGAAACAAGACCACTTGATTGGTGAAAATTTTATGGAGGAACCACCAATTAGAAGAAGCTACATGGGAACTTGAGGATATGATGAGGGAGAGGTATCCTCATCTGTTTGTTACAAAGTGACGAATTTCGAGGGAGAAATTCATTTTAAGAGGGGTAGAATGTAACACCCAAGACTTTTATGTAATATAAATCATCAAAGGAATCTTTTTCTACACAACACTTCCTTGGCTTGCTTTACACGAAATCACGACCTTCCTCGATAGCTTGCGTAATACGCAATACCGAGTTTCACTAAACAATGACATGCCATTAAAATATTATTAAAACTAGCTGTTATGAATAGTAATAACCAATTTTTGAAATTTTATAAATTTTATTTTTCAAAATGGACTTCATTTTTGGATTCGGAATATCAAAATTAGCCTAGGGTGAAATTTTGGTATTTTTCTGAAAACTTTCAATTTTTGATGAATAGTGAAACCCCTAAGTGGTAGTTAAAAAACTGATTTTTTCATAAAACATAATATTACCGCTTCTATGAGTGGAATTTCGAAACTCCGAGAGACACGGGTAATATCAAGGACTAAAATGTGGTTCAATGAGATGAAAATAATTTTTGGTGAATAGTAACTTTTTAATTTTTTTTACAACGGTAAAAAGTAAATAGGGTAATTAAGGGTAAAGATGATATTATTATTACCCTAACACATGTCCTAATTCTATTGGATAAGTTTAATTCGACCAAAAACAAACTTAGGAATAAAATATGACCATTTAGGCCCACTTGGATTAGATTAGGACATTTATTATTAATTTATTTAAAGAAGGGTTAAAATAGTTAAAATCAAAGTTTAATAAGTAAATAATTTTTAATATGGGGATATAAATAAGATATATTCGACTATAAATATTCATTAGAAAGCTAAAAAGCTTTCCTACATAATGGTATTTTATTTGTAATTTTTGGACATGAAATAATTTAATATATTTATGACACAATGATGATGCAGTAATTATCTTATTAATGAAATATTGACATAATTGATGTTATAAACACCAAAATAAATGTAATTTTAGACTTTTTATGAATCCCACTAATTTTATAGGTTACTATGACATGTAAGTATTGATTTAAGTAACTTTTTTTGAACTAATATTTCTGTTATGATTTTCACAAAAATCAATTACTAAATAGTGTCAAAATTGACATAAAATAGTTTTTAAAACAAATATTATATTGGTAATTGTTATTTTATCCCTAAAAATCTATGGTTTGGTAAAATGACTTAGATAAGGTTGTATATATTAATAATAAACAACTTGGTTTTCATTTGGATGCTTATAGTAAGTTTATTAACCTTATAGTATAAGAACACAAGAAGACATGGTAAAAGTAAAATTATTTAACTTAATGTTAAATCTAAATGATAAGGTTAAAATAGGAACCTAAACTTGTCTAAATTCTATTGGATAAGAGGATTTCGACCCATACCCACCTTAGATTAGAAATATATCAATTTGGAGCTATTTAAAATCGAACTTGACTTTATAATAAAATAACAGTTTTAGTTATTCCAAAGGTGCCCCTCTCCTCCCTTATAAAAGGACACCTCCTCCCCCTCTTCCTCACACCACTTGGAGCCTTCAAGCTCGGCCAACCCCTGCCCCTTTCTCCTCTCCACTTCCCTAGAGACAACCTAGAGGTTCTGGTCTTCTTCAAAGACCAATTTTAGTTCCCTAAAAGATGGTCTCAAAGAAGCACTTCAAAGAAGAGGTAATGTCCGTTACCGATTCTTTCATCTTTATTTCTTCTTCCACTTCTTCTTCTTTAGTTGTTTCATTATGAAGTAATAACATTAGTATCATTCATATACTGATATGTTATTATAAGTATGAAACAACCCTATTTCACCATCTATCCATCCTACGGAAAAAGAAATCACCGCACGTGCGTACGTACGGAATACCGTCTCCACGCCGTGATGTAATACATTTTCCACCACCACCTTACTTGGATGGGTATAATGGTGTAAATAATGACAATATAAGAATATTATAAAGTGATATTGATTCTGAAATAGTATACATATACTCCAATACAATTCAACGATCATAGGAACGATATCATCACTCGTGCGTACGTACGGAATACCGTCTCCACGATGTGATGTGACTCGTTCTACATGATCTTCATTTCATAATGATTATATAAATGAATTGAATGATTGAATATGATATATATTATACTAATACCATTCTGGAAATGAGATATCTATAACCTAAAGAGAAGAATAAGAATTTATTCGACAAAACACGCATAAGAACAAAAAGTTATAAACACCCAAATAACAAGTAGCAATGAAATATTACTACTAAGAAGCTAGAAATATGACCATGTATGATATCATAAAAATAAGTATGATTCTGTAATAAGTCAATAACATTATTTAAATCATTATACAGGAGGTTCGGACACTTACAAAGCAAGTCGGACCTAAGGTAAGGGAAATATCACAATCTCATTTTTATCCGAGATTGTTCATACTTTGGCATTTACTGGGGTGTATTTTATCATCCACATCCATGTTTCCTCGATATTTAATATTATTTCCATCCACCTACAATTGTTTAAATCCAATTTTACCCTTCGGTAAGTTTTTAGTAAAAGATATGAAAGGAATCTTTTGTCGTTTTTCATACGAGGTACTTTTTGACTTTTCCGACAAAAGTACGAGAAGAATGTTTTTTTAACTTATATGGCATGAATGGATTTTTAAAACATTATTTCCAAGAAGCTTCCCTTACAGGTTTTCAAGTTTATTTTTAATCAACTTCTTTTATTTTAAAATTGTTTGACATGTTAATAAAGGAAAAATGTTTTTTGAAGTAGAAAGGATATTTTCCTCAAGAATGGAGTTCAAGTGTTTTATCAAAATTATTTTCCAAATAAGATAATATAGGGTTCTGTTTCTATCCCTATTATTACATTTATTTGATTATTTTGTGATGGAATTATTTTTATGAATTCTTTTATCGTATATGAATTGTTTTATGATGTCATGTTGTTTAAGAATCCCATTTTTATTACATGAGTTATACAATGATGTATGATTTATGATTTTGTGTCACACATAAGAATGGTATCATTATGAGATGGGTGGGACCTATATCTCCCTCCAATGCATTGGGTAAAGATTTTATATCTCATGAGATAGACATGGCTGGAATGGTAGGTTATACCAGTTCAGTGAAACAGGACTGAAACGAGGGTGACTCGGTTCAGAAAGGTACTTTGTCCACTAAGATAGTCTTGGCAATGAGTCTTGACTAACGAGAAATGATTCTCTATGATTATGTGTGAATTCCACAATGTTTCATGTTTTATGATTATTGTGATTACATTTCACTGCCATGATTTACCCCATGTTATGAAATTATGATCTCTTTTGCAGGTTAAGATTTCCAAAAGTTATGTGCTTATGTATATGATGTGATTGATATTTCTTTTGTTTACCCTTACTGAGAATTTGAGCTCACCCTTTTATGTTTTATTTTCCCCAGGATATAAAGAAAGGTTTTAGGTAAAAAAAGGAAGATCTTTATGGGATATGTTGAAGATCTTTCACCAAGATTAGAATATTATATTTCGAGTTTCCAAAGACACTAAACTATTACGATCCTTGTGTGTGTGTTTTTGTTATGTACTAAGTATTACACAAATGTAATGTAATGTCAATGTATGTCAAGCTTCGGGTCTCTACAATGAATACATGATTCATTGAAAACTAAATTTTAAAATAAAATAGTTGATCTGAAGTGTTAGAGAAGGTTCTTGGATCATTTTTGATGATTTTAATTAATTATTGAAGTTGCAATTTTTAGTGAATTTGAAAAATTACTCAACCCTACTAAACTTACTAAGGTTGATTCTATGATTTTCTATGGTTGGATTAGAGATATGAAATTGTAAAGGAAAATAGATAATTCAATTTAAATTAGATTTAATTTCATAAGATTCATTTCAACTCTTAGAATAAAACTTGGTAATGTCAAGGATATTTTGTAAGGATGATAATTGACTTCATATGGATTATGCTAACTTCATAATGATTAATTACTGACTTTGAAATAGTCAATACGAATTTTCATAAGGATGAATGTAGATTTTTAATTATTTCTTCCATACATTTTATGCAGGCAATTGATAAAACCATATGGGTGATCTTAAAACTTTAAGGGTCTTTGGAATTACTATAAGGACATCCAAACTCTGTAGGGGTCATTCAATATTATGAAGAGAGAATTTTATGAAAGGTGGAAATAGAAAAAAAAACCCATTGGAATTCTATAGTGGTTATGGTGAATCCAAGTGAATCATGATATTTCAGTATGGGACATTTTGACTCTATAAGGGTGAACACATTATAGAATTTTTACATTATTTATTTCTCTTGAATAATTCAAAAACTAAAATTAGTTGATTCTTTGATAGGCATCATATCATTAAATTCAATATATGTTTATAAAATCTATGATATGAGTTGATGTTAATTTGATTTTAAATGAAGAATAAATGAGAACGATTGTGGGTGTTATTCATGGTAATTTAACATTCCAGTATTTAAAATAATTATTCATAATGAAATATTTTATTCTTTAAGAAAATATCCTGAAACCAAAAATCAGGGGGATCTGCTATAATACATCATGGTAATTTTATTTTCATATTTATATGTATATAAAATCATTAAAATAAATAAATAAATGAATTTAATATATTGATAAGTTGAAACATTTCTACATTGAAGAACTATTGTATAGAAGAAAGAGGTATAATAGAGGCTTAACAAGATCTTGCTAAAACACTCATAATCTATATTGATGCAATTTGATACAATTACTAATTATATTAATTCTTGTTGTTGATAAGGAGGAAGACTGATCTATGTGTTCATGCTCTCATTTACATGTCAACCATTTTGAAATCATGAGAAGGATGGATGATATGAATGTTATTATAAAGATACATCTATGGTATGTAGAGAAATTTCTATATGAAGAAGAAATAATTTTACGGTGTAGATATATAATTATATACATTGGAGTAATTTTTTCACATATAAGAGAAGAATAAAATATATAAGATCGATGTTACTATTATAAATAATTCATATTGTAAGTGGGAACTAGGTGATACTTTCCCAGGGAATTCAATGATTCCTTCTGAACCATTTTTTCAATTTTTATTCAATTTAAATCACTCAAAAAATTAAATATTTATATAACATATGTTTTTAATGAACCCAAAACACAACATGGAGTATTATATAACATTGTGGCTAAACCAAGTAAAAATCTAATTTGTTATGTTAATTTGTTAATATTATTTCATAAAGCTGACAATGATATTTATAGATTATGAATCATGTAAAAATTATTCAAAAATGTTTTCTATTAAAAATAATTTGAAAAATAGGATCCAATGATTCCTCCTAGTGTTAATCCAATTGATCTAGGCACATTAAACTCAGTTTGACACCATAATCAGTATCCCAAGATAATATCCATATGCGTAAAATTGTATGAGAAATATATTACGTAGAAACCAAAAAAAACAAAACATACTCCACACATGATCAACCATCCTTAAGATATATTTTACCTACAACGTCTAGTTCCATTAAAGAGTATTGAATCTGTATTCTATCATATAGAATGCTCCCTCATACTTTAAATGAATTCCATTCCACATGGAATCACCAATCCTGAACAATCAAGATCCCCCAACGACACATCCCCAAGTCATATCAAATTTTTTATAAACCTTCACACCCTTTACCAACTTCCATGTAACACCCCAATACATTATAAAATATTTTCTTTCTAAAATAAATTTAAATTCTTCAATAGTGTAGAATACACAGAACACTATGTTTTAATGAATGATAATATACTATTTATGTTATTATTTAAACCAGGTTATTAGATAATAGACATTAAAAATAGTGGTACAAATAGTAAAATACGAATTTTTAAAATTAATTATAATTTTTTATTTAATTAAATAATATTTATAAAAATGTACTTTATGTTTAGAAAAAAAAAATATTCTTAAAAAATAGGTTTTTTCAAAAAAACAAATTTTGGGGGAAAATAATAATTTTTTTGTAAAATTTTATAACATAAATATGACAATTTTAACATCATTTTCTAAAATTGATTTTCAAAATTATATTAGATTTATGTTTTTGGAATTTTTAGAAAAATTTAATTTTATGATGAATAGTAAAAATATCTGGATTGTATTAACAATCGCCTTTTCTATTAAAGAATTTAAAAATTAAAATATTATTTTAAAATGGTTACAAAGTTTAATTAGTTTAAATATGTTATTCTCATTCCAATTTGGGTCATTAGAATATATTTTATGTTGAATTTTTATATTAAATATAACTATACATATGAAAACATTCAATTTGGAAAACCATTTTTTTATCATGTATGTATGATTAATTTTAAACCAAATTCTACCTAATATATGAATTTAATTTTTTAAAATGGATTCTAAAATTGTAATAAAAATAATTAAAAATATATAATAAATCATTCTAATTTTTTCATATTTAATAGTAAAAATTATAAAAATTATTTACATTGGTTAAGATTAAAAATGGTTTACCGGGGTGTTAAAATAAAAATATAATCATTAAAATAAACAAAAAAATTTTCCAAATCAAAGTTTATTTCCATATTTTTATCTTATATCATAAAATTTAATATAATGATTCATTCTTGTATCATTGTGTCACATGAAAAATGTGTGTATAATATTTTTTTTCCAAATATTTCAAGTGTGTCCTCTCACCGACTTACAAAAGGCTACCCCATATCCCCTTATATTCATACATAAAACTTCATATGTATTGTAAAATAATTAACCAAATACATTTCTCAATTTCCCACCCATATCATATAATAATAAATTTTATTAATTAACCCACTAAGAATGATATCGGTTTAAACCTAAGAAGTTTGTCCAAAGAAGAGGTGAAGTTCTTAACTGAGAATTTTGTTATATTTCATTTTGTTCCATCTTAATATAATATCCAAATATTCTGAAATAATAAAAAAATTATTTACCATATACTTAGATTGTATTTATTTAATTTAATAACCTATATCTATCTCCTACTGTATCCAATTGAAATGGAAACCATTGATCGTGTGTACGGCGGACTACCACCTCACGAACTGATGCGATTTGTTTTACATCACCACCTCACACAGATGGTTATAATGATGGGTTTATCATATTCATATAATATTTATGAAATTATTATATTTTCTAATTAAAATATCACATATACTTTTTTACCTTTCAATACACTGGAAAACGATAATGTCGCTCGAGCGTATGTGTGGACTACCACCCCCATGAAGTTATGTGATACAGTTTTCAATATATTATGACATGGATGGTAACAAGGATAATTATAATGAATATATATGATATTTATGATATAAATATTAATCTATAAAGGTGGATTAATATTTACCTTTATTTCATTCCATCGGTCGAGAAAATGGAAACTGCATTCGTGCATACAAATGACCTACCGTCACCATTAACAGTGTAATCCATTTTATATCTATTAATATAATGGATTAATATAAATAAATATATAATAAATATATATGATATTTATATTATTTTAATCATTTTTTATAGGAATTATCCATTATGAATTTATAACTACTGAAAATAACAAGCCAAAATGCACATGAAAAAAAGCAGTTGTTACTTAAAACATGATTTTAACAAGAAATTACTAAAAAATGGATAATAAAAGGTCATATATAAATAATATATGGTATGATATGTATTTCTATTTGTATAAAATATATATAATATTTCTATATTTATTATACAGTAGGTTAAGACATGTGTGATGAAATTTAATACTTAAGGTAAGAGATTTTGAGTCCCTCTTTTTTTATAGGAGTCATATGTCATATTCACAACTTGTTTATTTTTTATGGTGTATATAATGACCATTTAAAATAAAATATCATAATTATAAATATTTTAATGATATTTTTATAATATTTTTATGTTATTATTTATTGGTTCTTAGAATCAATATATTCCAAGGTGGTAAGAGATTTTTATCTCACTTTTATTTCTGTGGGACACATGCCTTATACACCACTTATTTCTTTTGGGTGGTGTATATACTATCCATGAATTTATTTTAAAATCTTTATATAGATAAATATGTGATATATATATTCATATAATCTTATTTATTTTATGTCACATACAATTCAAAAGATATGAAAGTGGTAAATAATTTAGTTTTTGATGACTAAATCTTATTGTAAATATGAAAATAATCTCAAAAATTTTATTCTACTATGGTTATTTATTGAGAATAAATTTTTTGCTTTCATTTTTTTCTATTTATGTACTTAATGTACTTAAGGAATTTTTATAATATAAAATATACTTTATTTATCACTTCTGTTGAAAATCTTGTTTATACCATATCCATATTTTCTAAAAATGTTTTTCAAGAATGTTTTTAATATTATACTGTATTGGTATAAATTCAATTTTTCCATGTTTTCATTTTTTAAAAAATTATCATAAGGAATCTTCTTGTATCTTTTTGAATGAGGTACATTATAATTTTTACTAAAAATGTAAAAGGAATCATTGTTTTAACATGTACAACATGAATTATATTTCACACCATCATAACCACTATTTGAATTAAATCTCCTATTACCTATTTCAAATTTTATTTTCAAAGAAATTGTATTCACTACTATTTTGGATTTTTTTAGATTTTGTGGAAGTTTATTCAAAATGGAAAGGGTATTTTCCACAAGAATGTTTTGATGATATTTTTATGAAATTTGTATTCATCAATGACAACAACCTTTAGTGTTTCTTATGTTTTACTGAGGATATGATCCAATTATAAACTATTTATTATTTCTCTATATAGTTTAGTATCACAATGAATAGTTTCATATAAAACTTATTATATTTCCATGGGTTATATTATAGTCGATTGATGAGATGATTATGAAGCCCGTTTCATTTCCATAGGCTATGTAATTATGAAATTTTTATTGAACCGATTTATATTATATAGATTATTCCTTGGTCAAATGTCTATGAAACCCATTTCTTTTAATGGGTTTAGATATGATGAATATTTTATTATCTTATGTCCAAATATGTTTGGATTATGTGATTTGTGTGACCTATTTCTCCCTCCATTGCATTGGGTAAATGATTGATATCTCATGAGATAAATATGATTGGAATGGGTAGTGATATTAGTTCAGTAAGAGACTTTTTCTACATTGATAGTCATGGGAGTTAACATTGAATTCTATAATGGTTTGTAGAGTGAACCCATTACACTAAGATTATTTTAGAAATGAAACTTGATAATGATGGAAATTATTTTCTATGATTATGGGAATGACACAAATATTTACCTTATACCTATTTTATTCTCTCACATCTTATGTTATTTTGATCCATTTCTGATTTATATTTTATAAACTACAAATATATTTTATATTACTCAAGTCTATGATCTATGATATATAGGGTATGGTTTGAAAATGTGCTTCTCACGCACTCAAACCCTAATTCTAATGTTATTTTGACATCTCACTTGTTTAACCATATTGAGAATCTGAGATCAACCATTATTATCTTTCCTTTACCCATGTTATGAAGAAAAAAATTATATATCATATGTATAATTATGGTGATAATTATGAATACGATAATGTGAGATGATTTAGTTCACTTACAAACTATTATTTTAGGTTTCCATGTTTCCAAATCCATTAAACATTTACGGTCCTTGTTCTTGTTTTTGTAAAATGAAATTAATATTAATATAATAAGATATAATATATATGTATGAAAATAATAGGTTTCTATAGTTGGTGAAATGAATCATATTTTTCCAAATATATTTTTAAAATTTATTTGGGAAACTTCCAAGACCAGGTGCTAAGATGGAGAGTGATTTTGAGGCCCAGTGTTCCTGGAACAATTTTTTGAAAAATTTTATGTTTTTAATAGTACGTGTATGCCAATTTTCTGAAAAAGTGAAAAAACTCTTATGTAGTTACTCATATAAAAAATATGAGGGCACCATTTAGCTCAAAATATTATATTTACCATAGGTTTGACCTAACTTTGGTCAGCATGAGTTATCTGTAAAGAAAACACAACAAGGGTGTGTCTGTAAATAAAATAATTGAATAAAATTATATTATTTTAAAATCCTAATAACACCTAAACGGTAACACATATTGGAAAACTGAGACCTCCGTTGAGTTCTTAAGGGGGTGTTTTCCTTAGGTGGGGCATAACATCGATCAAAGTTGGTCTTCTATGAAACATAGTTTTTGGATGTAAAAATCATTCAAATAATTTATAAAAATTATTTTTGACACACTGTTTGGTTTCTTTTAGTATTGAATACTGTCAATAATTCAAGGTTACGAAATAACCCTGTAAACCTTTCAAGCCAAGGAAACAGAGCTCCCTCCAACAAATGCTAATTGATTGTTGAATCAAGAATAAAGAACCTTGGATTTGAAGGATCTTGAACACGGTAATGATGTAGTGATTGTTCATCATCAGCGATTGAACCAAATTAAGGTAGGGAATTTTTTATTATTATTTCCCCATTCTTGAAAATCAACAACGAATATGGTTTAACCAACGAATAGGTTGACCCGTGGATCGCTCGTTCTTACAGGATGGGTGTAATTGTGAGGTTTATTCTCAGGGTTGTTTTAATTAAGGATTTGATATTATTTTATGATCATTCCTATAGAATGGACTGAGGCTAGAAAGAACAATAGTTGATATTCAATCCATGGGTTGTTCCATGTTCTTTTATTTCCATATGTTCTTCATGTTTTTCACATTCTTCACATTCTTCATGGTTTATGAATGAATGTTTGTTGCACCTTCGCTTCATGGAGCAACGATCTGAAATTTTAGATCCAATTTAGGCACAAAGTACGAGAGGTGATACAATGACAGTGATATACAGGTCAACACGATTCGGGATTTATCACCCTTTGAGTGTTTTTTTGTCTATATGGATTGAAATGTTGATCCGAGATAAGGGAAGTAAACAAAATGACATGAGGACAACATATATGCCCCAATTTTGAAAAAAAATTAGCACCAGAGGATAAACAGTGGCCCAAAAAAGGGGACACTGACATGCTAGTGTGCTGTGGTGGTGGGTGTTCTTTGAACTACAGCTCAACCAAGTGAACCACAACATGACCAGTTTTGGTGTCCCACAACAGTAGTAGGCTACAAGGGAGGTGGTGAAAACAATGGTTCTACGTTGATCAGTGGGGTAAATGGTTGGGGTGGACCACGTGTGACATAGTGAGCAGTATTCAAGCCATAAAGGACAGAAAAAGGAGCTAGGATGCTCTAACAACCATGCAGGCCCAGCCGCCCAGTAGACCAGGCCGGACCAGGCCTAGAGGACTTAGCCAAGTCGGCCGGACCAGGTCGGGTCAGGGCAGCTGGTAGGTTGAATAGGGTTTAGCATGTTGGATCAAACCCATACTGGACCCAATTCAAACCTTTTCCGTAAAACAACCATAACATTCAATCATAGAATACGTTTTATGATCTATCTACAATGCTAGGACCTTTGAGATAAGGAGGTCCTTTTGATATAGCATGGTCTGTTTTTAGTTGGACCAACAGATATTTGGAGAGCCTGATTTTTCTATTCATATGAGGGTACGACGTATGATTCAATTTCCTTCATAGAGGATGACCTAGGTTCACAAGTGAGCTGTCTGATCCTGGCTTTGATAGTTGACTCAGCGGGTTAGAGAACGTATCATACATGAGGCCCAGTGGTCCTCACTTCGCTTCGTATTACCTTAGATAGGGTTTTTGGAGTTATTGTGACCAATATTTATATAGTAACCACTCCTCTATATAGGATTATGTTTCTAGTAGGTCTAGGATCGCCCCCCCCAATGAGCCTTGGGTGCTGTTGAACCCATATCTATGTATCAAGGCTCTGTGTCTTATCAACACTCTTTGTTGTACCGAAACTCTGTGTCTTATCAAAAATCTATGTATTAGAGAGAATTAATATCTTAGGGAAACTACATAACTTTTGGAGACCATTGTGTTATCTTAGGTACTTTTGGTAGAACTTTTCTATATTCTTACCATCAGATAACTCTAATAATGAGATCTCCTAGATCGATAATGCTATGAGCGAAACTATATATATCTAGAAATAGATTAGACCTTTGAGGCTTGGAATATTTTATGATTATATCTAGATGTTAATGGGATATGTGTTGTAGACATATAATTGTTTTTAGTAGACTATATCTTCTTAGTTATGTTTCATCTATGGTATTCTACTTCGAGTGTTCAGGGTGTCCTATTGAGTGTTGTTTTACTCACCCCTGTATGGGATTTTCCCACACGTGTCATGTCTTGTGCAGAAAATCAATACATTTATGGAGTCCTAGGTTGAATAGTAACAGGTTGTTCTTAGAGAGGCAAGATATTTGAGGTGTGATCCTGTAGCTTCAGACAGTTGTCCCTATACCTACCCTTCATGTAGGGTTTTATGCGGATGAGTTTCCAGAACTTCTGTATTCACTTTTACAAACTCTTTCCTTTTTGGATGGGCTTGTATTTTAAACCTTTTTTAATTTATAGTATTACACCATATAACTCTATTTTTGGTATCTTAGTGGTATGCATGCTTTTTTACCTAGTGTTTTTACATTTAAACGTTTTGGGTCTCGATATGTTTGCGTATTTATAGCTAATTTGGAAAATTCCTCCTATTTGTGGGATATGCCTACTCTGTGAAAGTCTCTAGCCCCTGGCCTATTATAGGTGGGCTTGGGGTAGTCATGGAATGATCTCTTTAGGATGGGTCGTGATAGTTGGTATCAGCAGATAGGTTTAGATATCCTTTGGAATATAGGACGATAAAACATTAGTATGACCCCTAGGGATATGACTATGGATATTTCTATGGATAAGTCTAAAGATAAGTCTAAATATACGAAAATATACTCAAATTTTGGTGATGGATAAAGAGAGTGGTTTTCAAGAAGTTACATCCCTCTCTAGATACTATATGTAGATGTAGATCCAAAATTGAAGTATGTAGGTGTACAAAGACTGAAAATACTACATTAGGCTTTGACTCAGTCATCACCTAGGGCATGATAATGAGGCCTTCCTACAAACTTGGTTTGATACTCCTGAATGATATTTTTTATAAATTCACATACACATTATGAACCACTTTGAAGGATTTGAGTAACTGTGTACCATGAATAACCTAGGATATACATAAAGTTACATAGAATGAAAATAAGGTGTCATAATTTATAAATACTACGAATGATTAATCACTTTGATCAAATTTCTAGATGATTATATTGACCATTTTGATTTTTTGTTGGATAGAAGACATAACCATGAAGATGGGGTGTTGATAAATATGATTAAAACATTGAAGTATATTATTTGAGATAATAATATAAATTTTCCTATATAATTAAAAGTATTATGGATTGTTAATTATTATCCCCTATGATTAGATGTTGTATTAGTAGTTAAAACCCATAACGGCATGATGATCACATCCTAGGTTTATGATTCCTATACAAATTAATTTTTTGGGAATATTCTTCTAAAAAATATTTTTATTCTCCATATGGTTTAATTTTATAATATCTTAGGCATGGATTGGATTTCACTACATAAATCCAACATAAATTTTCATGGAAGGGGATTCATGTTTGGTATTTTAAACCAACCCATGATCATTTATCATTGTGATGATAAATATGAACTCTTGATGGAAACTAAATCAATTTTATGTTTAGTGATTCCTATTAAAAATGGGTGTTTATCTCAGATGGTTGGTGAGAAAATCAATATCGATGATATACCAATTATGCATGAGTTTTTTTGATGAATTTCTCTAAGGGTTTCCTACTGTTACATCAAATTGCTAGGTTGAGTTATTAGTAGAAATCATACCCATTACCACATCTATTTAAATGACACCCTAAAATATGTCTCTAATTAATTTGAAATAATTGTAGAAGAAAATTCAAAAGAATCATAAAAAATGGGATTATTTGGCCATGTGTGTCACCTTGGGGTGCACGTGTTCATTTTGTAAAGAATAAATATGGATTGAGGTGACTCTATATTGAATATTAAGATATAATCAAGATCAAAATCATGTACAAGTATCCCCTACCCTATATTGATGATATGTTTTATCAACTACATGGAGCTAAATACTTTTACAATATTGAACTTCATTCTGGATTCCATCAATTAAGGGATAAAAAGGAGTATATGAACAAGATAATATTCTATACAAGGTACGGATTCCATGAATATATATAGATTACATTCATTCTTACTAATTTTTCCACTATAATTATTGAATTTATGAAGATATTATTTAGAAAATACCTTTTTTTATTTGTGGTATTATTTATAGAAGATGGTATTATCTATTCAATGATAAAGAAAGATCTTGTAGATCACCTGAGAATTGTACTAGAGACCCTACGAAAGGGGGAACTGTATGAAAAATATATAATGTGTAAATTTTAACAATAAATGTTTTTATATTTTGGGTCATATAATATCAAGAGAGTGTATGTGGGTTAATCCATCAAAGACAAATGTTTTTTAACATTGACATAAACCAACCTCTATGATTGAGATTCAAAATTTTTATGGGGTTTTCTTGATATTATTGATGGTTTTTGGATAATTTACCATGACTATCTAATACACTCACCAAGATAACTCATAAGTAAGACAAGTTCCTCTTGGTAGATGAATGTGAGGAAAATTTCAGGGAACTAAGGACAATATTAGTAAGTAAACTTGTTCTTACATTACCCTATAGTGGATAAGGGATTGTAATATATATTAATACATCCATGGAATGATTGAGATACAATCTAATGAGGAATTAAATGGTTATAGATTATGACTGACAATAATAGAAGGGTCGTGATAAAAAATTTCCAACTCATTATTTTGAGTACGCTATGGTAATATTTCAATTAATTATATTAATTAATTATCATTATATAAAATGTGTGAGATATATACGGAGCAAAAATGTTTAAAGATTATATACACATAGAAGGAGTTTAATATGAACTACAGAAGATAGTTGTAGTTGATTAAATATTATGGCTACACATATATTACCACCCTGGGAAAGAGAACAAGGTGGATGATGCATTAAGTTGAAATGATTATTCTATATTATCTATGATGATGATTATAAGAGATACAATATTAATGGTTTTGAAAAGTATGGATCATGAAATATTGAATAAAGGGGGGAATATTATCTTTCTCAGAAAAGTTTTCAACCATATATCCATGTGAGGATAAAAGAGGTAAAGAAGAATGACATGGATCTACCAAAGAATGTGAGAATTGTTCCTTAGTAAAACATTAATTATGATGGAGTGGTGTGTTTAAGGAACTGTGTTTGTGTTTCATCTATAGAGAATTATATGAAGGAGCTATTAAAATAATCTCATAATCGTTCATTCTCTATTCAACTAGGAAGTACAAAGGTATCTATTATTTTGAATGAGTGTTTTTAGTGGGATGGAATGAAGATAGATATCATAGAGATATATCTTGATTCTTGGTATATCAACAAGTTAAGGCAAAGAGACCAAATTCTAAAGGGTTGTTACAACCATTACCTATCTAGAATGAAAAAGGAAAAAAAATCCCCCTCTATTTTGTCATCAGTCTCCCCAAAAAACATCTAAATGGTATATTGCTATATGTGATATAGTTTATCACCATACAAAGTTAACACAATTCATATATTTTAGAGAATATATATCTCAACATAAAAATTCTTCGATATACATAAATAAAGTTGTAAGGTTATATGAAGAACCATGTTTAACTATATAAGAGTGGGATCCAATGTTTACCTCTTAGTTTTGGTAATGTCTTATGCATGATCTAGATATAGACTTGAGTTTCAGTACTTTGTATCATCCTATGAAAGATGTCTTGTCTTAGAGAACAATAAAAACCGTAGATTATATTCTTATATATTTTTCTATGGATTTAAATGGTATTTGGGGACAACATATTACACTATTCTACAACAAAACTGAGTTTATCCAACACTACCTAAAAGTGTTGTTAATGAACCCCTTTTTTAGCACTAAAAAATCAATTGTTAAAGGGGATCTTTAATAGATCTTTTTAGTGATGTTAAATGGGGTCTTTAGCAGTGATAAAAATTAACTGATAGGGGGATTATCAGCATCTTTTTAGAAGCACTGACAAATACCACCATTTATCAGTTCTTTTTTAGTGGCGCTTATAATAGTATATTTCCATAAAAATTATATTCCATTAAAAATAATATATTAATCTATTAATATATTTATATTGATATAAATATAATATATATTTTTTAAAATGTCTTTTAGATAATGTAAATAGGAATTTATACTTAATATATATAAGATATTTAGTGAAACTGACTTATCAAATAGTTAAAAAAATTTAATTAATAATTTGATTTTTATTGCTGTTAAATAGTCATTTAATATCAATTTGAAGGTAACAAAAATCAAAAGATTAAAAAATATGTAAAATAAGTTGAAAATGTAACTCAAACTTTAAACAGTCATAACTTTTGATCCGGGTGTCCGTTTGATATTACCACATATAAAATGAAACCCCATAATAAGATCTATTCCCTTATGGATAAGGATAAGACTATTTCAATTTTTTGAGACCAAAAAAGGCTCAGAAGGACTCTAAAATTGTGTTTTTAGTTAGTGTACCCCAATTTTTTAACATTTAATAGATTTTTAGCCTCGTTTGAGGGGGTCTTATTGACTTTTTTGTTAGAGACTGAATTTATTCCAAGGAATTACATTCACTTTGATATTATGGTTTTCAAATTTTGTCATGTATTATAATGTTAATTTATTTATAAATAAATATATGCATGAATTCTTACATTTTCTTATAATAAATCACATATATAAATACATATATCAACATATTTATATAAAAAAGTATATTATAATAAATTTAAATAAATATATATTGTAAAAATTTATTTAAAACAATATCTAACCACTTTTTACATTATAAAAATATATTTATAATGTTTATATATACATATATGTGTGTATTATTAAACAAATAGAAATTTATATTATATTCTAGTATATCTAAATGAATATAATATATAGTATATTTAAATAAATATAAGTATATATATATATATATCAGAAACACCCATATATTGTATAAATGTATTTAAAAATAATTAAATAAATATATGAATAAAATATATATTTCTATATATATATATATAATTAGATGTATCATTATAAAGAAAAAATGGTGTAGTGGTGAAGGCATACCATATTCAAAGGATAGGTGCGGGGTTCAAATCTAGATGGTTGAGCATGATGGAAGAAATTTGCAGAGCCCAGATGAAAGAGGTGATGGGGGTGAAAAGTGTTGATAAAGGTGGTGGAAGTGCTATTAAAGGTGTCATAGAAGCACTAACAAAATGGGTCAGGCTCATGGATGTCCAAAAAAATTACCCTTTTTAATAGAGATGCCTTTATCAGCAATAAAAAAGCATTATTAAAGGCCCCCTTTGAAAACGCTAAAAAATCACAGTTAAAAGGGCCCTTTAATAGTGCTTTTTTACCATTGTCTAAGGGGGCCTTTAAAATTTAATTTTTTGCATTGATAAAATATTTAGGTATTTAACCACGCTCAAATTATCAGTACTTTTTTAGAACTGGTAATACCTATTCTAGCATTGTAAACGGATAATTTTTTAGTAGTTCTTGTTTATTTTTAAGACAACAATAACTTTCATTCAAACATTTAGATGAAACTTTATGAGAATCGCGATGGAAAAAAGTGTATAACTCTAATGTCTTAAGATTAAAATGGATAAAACCTGATATTGGGATAATGGATGGCTGATGAAATGTAAGAGAAGGTTATATCCATTAAACAAAACATAAGGGAAGAACAAAATTGATTGAAACGTTATGCTGATAATTATTGATGTGATCTAGAATTTGATGTTGGTGAAAATTTGTTTCTAATAATTTTCTTATGGAAGAATCTAATGAGGTTTTTAAATAAGGTAAAACTAATCAATAAGTGTATAGGTTCCTTTTAAATTCTTAATTATATTCAGATGGTAGCTTATAAATTAGAACATCTATCAAACCCTCTAAAGTCTAGGACATGTTCCATATATTTATCTTGATGAAGTATATACCTAATACTTCACATGTACATAACTCATAGGTCATATTTATATAGTATGATCTTTCATATGAAGAAAAACTTGTTTAGATTCTAGATATTAGAGATACATTTATACAAAATAAGTCCACTCACATGGTAATGGTTATTTAACGAAACCACTAATTTGAAGAAGCTGTGTGGGACCATAAGTATGTAATGAGCCATATGTACTCTAAGTTATTTATATAAATGTGACTAAATTTAGAGGTTTAAATTGATTTTTTGGGGGTGGAATGATATACCCTTGTATTTTATAAAACATTTTTTTCTAATATATTTAGTTTATCAGATAGCTTGTGATACATAGAATGATGAGTTTTAACATACCACAATATACTATTTATATTATTATTTAAATATGAACAATATAAAATTTATGTTAAGCATGGTAGAATTAATAAGAAGAACCAAATTTTAAAAATTATATTTTATGTTTTTACAAAATGAAAACATATAGACAAAATGTACCTAATGTTTAGTAAAACATTTTTATGCTTTGAAAAGAACTTTTTCATAAAAAAATATTTTTATTTATTTTTGTGAAAGGATAATAAAATAATATTTTTCATCCATTAAAATATTTACTTGAAAAATTTAACTATATTCTTTAATCAAAACTTTAAAATTATCTTATGATAAATGTTAGATAATTTTCTGAAAATATTAATTTTTCGATGAATATTGAAAAATTCTGATTTTTATTGAAAAGTTCATTTTTTTAATGAATTTAACAAGATAAATATTATCTTAGAATTTTTTTATATTAAAATTATTAAATTTATTTTATTATCTATTTAATTTATTCCATTTTAATCAATTTCATATACAATTTTGATAATAAAAAATCTTATACTTATGATAAAATTATATTTGGATAAGAGCTTTTTCATTGTGTATGTGAGATGAATTTTAAATTAAATTTTGTCACAAAAGTTAATTTAATTTAATAAAATGGGTTTCATATTTGGAAAAATCATAATTAATATCATATAATATGTTCAACTTAGTTTTTATTCATAATTAATATGAAAAGAGTAAAAAGTAATTACAATGGTTAATGTTAAAGTAAGTTTATCAAGGGTTAAAATAAAAAAATTAGTCTTTAAATGATATAAAACACGTAAAATTTCTATTTTATTGAAATATTTATATTTTATCACATTTAAGGTTCAGTAAATATCCTTTTTGGATAATTTTTCTTTTGAAAGACATGGGTATAATACCTTCTCTTCAATTATTCCATGTGTGTCCTCTCCCCAACTTATATAAGTCCACAAACTCTAATATTATCTTAGCACATCTAAAAAAATTTGGATCATTAAATAACTTCCAAATTAATTTAATTAATTCCCTATCAATATTATTTAATTCTTATTTTTATTAGGAAACCCCCCTAAGAAGGATTTTGTTTCATACCTATAGAGGTTGTCCAAACAAAAGGTAACGTTCATAATTGAGAATTTTGTTTTATTTATTGTTTTTAAAACCTTAAAATATTCTCAAAATACAATGAAATAACAAAAATATAATCTCTAATATACTAATATGTTATTTATTAGTGGAATAACCTATACCCATGTCCCCTCCCATAAAATGGGAAATGAAATTGTCGATCATTTATATGGCAGAGTAGTCCCTCGAGAATCGATGTAATTTGATTCTCATCACCGCATCTCATGGATGATAATAATTATGGATTTAAAAAAATTATATGATATTTATGACATAATTATACTTATGTAATTATAATATCGTATCTACCTTCTTACCTTACAATACATTGAAAAATAATAATGGCACCCATGTGTACGTGTGGACTACTGCCTCCACGAAGTGATGTGATGTATTTATCATTTTATTATGAATTGGATGGTAGTAAGTATATATTTAATGAATATATATAATTTATATAGTATAAAAAAATTTAAAAGGATAAATAATTTTTACCAACTAGTTATTACATCAATTAATAAAATAGAATCGATATTCTTACGTTCATATGACATACCATCTCTATGAACATTGTAATTAATTTCCTATCTATAAATATTTTAGATTACTATAAATAAAAATTTAATTAATATATATGATATTTATATCATGTATATAAATATATTTATGATTTATCAATGATCAATGTAAATTTAATGAAAATACCGAACCAAAATAAACTTGAAAAATGTTGTGGTTATTACCAGAGACATGATTTTGTCTAGGAAATATTAATGAGAGGGTAATAAAAGGTCATAAATATTTCATATATGAAATTATATATGTTACTATAGTTTTGTGAATATTTAAAATAAACCTATATTTATTATATATTATTTTTATATGTGTAAGATGTAATTTAAGACTTAAGGTAAGAGATTTCTAGCCTCTCTTTTATTTTTGAGAGACATATGTCATATTCACCACTCATTTATTTTATGTGGTGTATATAAATATCATTATACAAGTTTTAAAATGAATTTAATTAATTTTATGTTATTTAATGTTTCATTGTATGTTATTATTTATTAAGTCTTATTATTTAAAATTTCCAAGGTGGTAAGGTACTTTCATCTCACTTTTATTTTTGTAGGTTAAATGAATTGTACACCACTTTTTTATTTTTTTGGTGTATATAATTTCGATGAATTTATATTATGATAATCAAAATTATTGTTTGGTTAAATACATATTCATATAATGTTCTTTAGTTAATTGGGCTTATGATTGAAAATATAACAAAGTGAAAAAAAATTTATTTTACAATGTCATTGTTTATATAGATTTTTTATGATTAAGTTTCAAATGAAGAAATATTATGATATTTCTATCAATAAACTCATGGATTTTAGTACCCTCTGGTAATTTCAAAGGAATAATTTCCATCCTTTCATTTTCCTCTATTTAATCAAGATAAGAAAATAAAATTTAAATAAAAAGTCAGCTTTATTTCCCTCTTTTGTCAAATTGTTTTTCTCCCATATCCATGTTTACAAAAATGTTTTCAAAAATATTTCTAAAATTAAAATATGATGGTTTAATGAAATTATTACCCCATTTTGTTATTAATTTTTTTAAGTGAATATTTTTATCACATTCAAAATGAGGCACTTTTAACTTTTTACCTAATATTTTAATGGAATATTTGTTTTAAGGTGTATGACATGAACAACATTTTCCAATGTCATAACCCCTAAACAAATTAAATCTTACATTAATCTTTTCCAAGGTTATTTTCAAATAAAGTGTTTTATTTAATATTTGATAAGGTTATAGATTTTAAATAAGTTTTTTCATAATGGAAACAATTTTTTCCTCAAGAATATTTTTATGATCATTCTATGGAATTTCAATTCATCAATGACAACAACATTAAGTGTTGCTTATATTTTACTGGGGATATAATCCAGTTATACCATCCTAATTATTTACCTATATGGATTATTTTTATTATATATATATATATATATATTTATGACACAAAATTCATTTTTCATGGGTTTTTCTTGGATGAATTGATGAAAAGAATATGACACCCACTTTTTTTCCATAAGATATGAAATGATGAAATGATTATTGAAACTATTTATTTTACTAGGGTTATGCTATGATAAAAATTTATGAAAACCATTTCTTTTCATGGAAGCTAATATGATGTTTATTTTATTATTATTTTGTAAAACATGGATGGATTATGTTACTATAGGGACCTATATGTCCCTAAAATGAATTGGGTAAAAATGGATATCAAATTAGACAAAGATGACTAGAATACGGAGTAAACCCAGTTTAGTAAGGTACTTTTTCACAATATTAATATTGGGAGTGAAAATTGACTACATAAATGGATTGGGAGGTGTAAACATTCAACTTTGTTAGCTTTTACAGTGATACTTTACTTATAAGGTAATTATTTTCAATGAATATGTATATGCCACAAATATTTTACTTATACCAATGTTATGCTCTCATTAATTATATTCATGGATTTTATTATGTGTAATATCTTATAAAAAACAAGATTTTTTTATAAATAATTTTTTTGACCTATGATACGAAGGATATAGTTTTCAAATGATATTCTCAAGCTCTTATACAATTATTCTTATTTTATATTCATATATCCCTTGTTTAACCTTAAAAATAATATTTTCTCATCAATTATTATGTTTTATTTCCCAATGTTATACAGAAAGGAATTATTTATTAAATATCTAAGAAGGGTAGTAGTTATGAAAAATTAGTGGGAGATGATGTATTCCACTTAAGAACCAGTTGTTTATGTATAATGGTTTCCCGAGACACTAAAACTTTAAGAACCTCATGAGTTTTTATAAAATGAAATAATTATTCATATTAGAAGTCATAATATATATGTTTGAAAATGATGCGTTTCTGTATTCCAGCCAAATAGGTTGACAAAATACAGTTCAGGACAACACCCATTACCAAATTTGGATCATAATCTCCAATATATATGTAGAAAATTCCACCACCAACTTGTACTCTCTCTCCCACCTAACAATGAAAAACTACAGTGTACCATCAAATACATCAATTACCCACCTAATTACATTATTCCACTTATCTATAGAGGTTGCCACCAATAAACAAATGATAAAAACCACCTCATGGTCTCTATCCTATGTACACACAACCCCAACAACCTCATCCACCATGGTGAGAGGAAACCATAAAATTTTATGGTCACATTAAGGATAATCTCTATTCCGCACATTGGAATTTTTAAAACCATCCACCTAAAATAGATGAATATCAATTTCCAACAATGATAATGGTAAAAACCATCTACATCATAGAAGAAAACCTCCACCACAAGTTACATAAATAATCAACACCATTAAAAACACATAGAAGAACTTTTATCTCTACTCATGGAGGTGGTGAAAACTATAATCATTCAATTCAGGAACCTTGAAATCCCATTCTTAATGATTATCATCAGCCCTATTCACTTTATTTTTATGTTACTCATTCCAATAGAACCACATCAATCACCATATCACAAGAAAAATTTATCAAAACACATGAAATTCAACCTAATAGACACTAAAACCCAAAAACTGAGACACACTAAACTAAAAATATCATTTTCCACATGAGACTAACCCTAGTATATACTAGGAATAATGAAAACCGATTTTGGTTCTATTCTAAGTCACACATATAGACCCCTATCTATTTAAATTTTTTATACAATCAATAAAACATGTATAACACTAGAAATATCCTAGAACCACCTAAGAAGACTGTTTATGACTCAACTAATTAATTAACACAATATATTCTTGATTCAATAACTATATATCCATAAATTTTTCAAAATCCTATATTTAGGTAACGTTGGATATTATAAAATGGGAACTATAAGAAAAATTGGAAAAAATCACTTGAGGATATGTATCATGACTCATCATTACTCCCTATAATAGAATACATGAGAAATTGGCATTATGTGAAGAAGAACTCAATTGGGAATAAATAGAGGTACAATAGTGAAATTTTGGGTCTTCTCTATGGGTTGTGGTTGAAAAATACCAAATTTCATTTTAATAAATGAATTATGTATTTAATATTTAATTTCAACCATTTTAGAATAAATTTAGTGAAATCCATCATTTTAGATTTTTTAGAACACTCTTATCCTTAGGTAAGGAATTTATCCCTTACTTATATTCAATCAAATTTCACTAACATGGGGACACTTATGAATTATAAAATTTCCCCAAATGAAACTAATGTATCAACCCCAACGAACCTTACACATCATAGGTCTAATCAAAGTAACATTTATATATATACAAGTTTACTATAACATATCAATACTATTAACTTTACACACATAAATTATTAATTATACATACACCCTTTTTTTAATATATACTGTCACATATAGAGAGTGACTGCTCAGTTTCCCATTCCTATCACATAGACTTTTTCCGTCTTATAAACATTTACTTTTACGTAAAAAAAGTACCCTTATGAATCAAGAGTTTACTTTTACACATACTGAATATACTCAAACATATTATCATAGGCATATATTAATTGTTTTTATATAAGGGGGATCATATACTAAACCATTTTCCCCCAATTTATAGAACCTTTATTCATGATTATTTTCTAAAGTTTCTCTAAACCTTCAAAGGATTACTCTAATGTTTAGGGATACCTATATACCACTATTTTCTAAATTTTATAATATATTTAAAAGCACTTTAATCCTGAAAATTTACCAAAAAATACCTGAAAGCACAATGTTTTAGAAATTTCACATCCATAATAGTTTAAAATTGTTAGTCTATACTAAAAATGAACATCAGTAAAATTTTCAGAAGTGTTTACCCTCATACCTCGACTATATCCGGAGACTCAATCCATTATCAATACAAATAACCTTTACCCATCTATAAGGTTAGATATCAAAATGATTATCCAATATGAAAACTAAATCAATATTATCAAATACCCAAGATATTATCACCTCACCACCATTAGATAATTAGTCAATAATCTATCTTTACCACATGATAACCAACTCTTACCTAAATATGAGTGTCTCACACATCATATTGCAACAACATTGTGATGATTTTTAATGTATTATTCTATCCCCCAATCACCACGGTTATAGAATTCCAAGTCTAATCCCTTATGTGGGAACTCCCCAATATAAGAATCACCTACTTAGACTCATCATAACCAAAGTACCTAAAATTTATATGGCGGTATCGAATCTATCATCTTGAATCCCAAAACCAATGTTTATCCACTCATAGCCATAAAAACCCAATAAACATGTCACATCATACATATTCCCATGTCATCTAGAATCAGACCTGATAACCACTTCATCTCATCTCATGTCTAATTCCACAACCGTAAATCACATTATACTTGATTCCTATTCATTTTACCCAAATGAAATACATACCAAAATCATCATACATAATATCTAATTCACATATATTAACCAGTTCATAGATATTTAATTTATCATATATTTACACCATTCACCAATATCTATTCTAAAAAACTAGAGTCACATTCCCAAGACACACATCTTACTATCATTAACTCACTGTACATATCCTAATTAATCATCTAAATCACATGCTTCTATCCCAAAGCCATGATTCGAAGGTCTTATATTTAAAGTGGCGTCACAATCACTTTTTACACTAACCCATATATTGGGAATCATGTGCACTACCTCAACCTACTTGTTCTATTGTGTCCTAACTACCAGCTCCATGTATAATTCTCATTTTTACATTGAATGCCCAAATATATACCTATCCATAACCTCATATATCTATGAGGTTCTACAATGAAAAATATTTATATTCCCATATGGTCCTATTATCATATCTCTTTTGGAAGTCATATAAAATATGCTTAAATATGGCTAGTATGATCCAACTAATAACATGTCACTAATGATTTACTTTATCATGGAATCTTCAAACCTCTATAAGGAATTCTCTTCAGTGTCCCCTTATTTCCAATCATTACGCTACAAAGAAAACTCACCTACCTATCTCAAATGGCTCTATTATCAGGATTGGTAAACTCTTATTTTTCAATTTTAACTTTTTTATTAGCACCTATTTCACCACCACTAAAAACGAGTTCAAGAAAAAAATGATTACATGCACATTAGTTTTATTTTTAATACATCCTAAATTCACAAAACATTTTGAGTCTCATATCCTGTAATTATTTGTGAAAATCAAAATATATTATCATACATCATAAAAAAATCCATTACCAATTTTTATACATGTACCATGTGAATGATTTATCAAGACATAAATATATGAAATTCCCTAGAAAACAAATTCTAATAGGATGAAAAATGTAAAACTTTCCATGTCAACTACTCATTGCTACAAACCTCCACCCACGCTTCCCAAATTTATTTACCTACAGAATTTATGTAGCCAAATTCACCCTCTATTATAATTATATCTTAATGAAATTTAATATCAGCTATACTAACTCAATATAATACTTCATTGTGTATGGTCCACACTACCCCATGAATAAAGGAGGATGTTGTAAATAAAACTCATATATAAATTATTTCATGGAAGGATCAAATTTATTATCTCCCTAATAAATACTCTATATAATTTTCACTAAGCTGATACAACACTACCCATACAACTAATTCCAAAACTTTTCTAAACCCTATGGCTATCCTATCCCCATAATTGTTTTCCATTGGATCTCGTCCACCTTCTCCCTCAAGGTTCACATATGGTGCATGCCTATATGAAAACCTATATTAACTCTCCTAGAGCTATAATAGAGTCCATCTAGTTGATATATTTCTAAAAGTAAAATACCATAATCAATAAAAATATAACGATCAAGATATAAAATATATGGAAAACTGTAATAGGTGGCATCACCCACTAATGCCTACAATTCCCTATAGTATCCAATTACTATTATACCTGATCGCATGGCCCCTACTAACCATAACATGGTCACATACCATAAACACTATACTTATGGAGGATCATATAACTTTTCATAACACTAATAACATCCCTTTAATGGTTCAGAATAATTTTATTAAGAACTTATATTGGAGAACATCTTATAGGTTGTTACTGACATTTCATACTATCAAGAAACATTTCTATTGTAATTCAATAATTAACATAAAAATATGAACTTTTTTGTGACCCCTATATTCCTAAAATGATGCATGATTTAAACATATTTATTGTCATGTGTATCATTCCAAAATAAAAATCAATAACATTTTGTAAAAAATTTATCTACATCAAATAAATCGACAATAACCACAAAAATAAAAATAGAAATCCCAAATCCCTTTTTAATTTAGAAATATATACATTTTTTATTTGGATAGTCATATAGGATGAAATCAATCCAATTTTCCATTTCTAGAAGTGAGAAAACACATTTTCTAAGTCTCTATATATCCTTAAAAAAATAACAAACAAGACTCAAATACAACTTCTCAAAAAATTCACTCCAATACAACTTTGTAACACTAGAACGTGACTCAATCCATGGTAACTAGATCAAAGTGTCATTTGACCATAGTAAGGACTCCTTGTATTCCAAAGGATTCTTACTAGTAGTGATGGTCTAGAAGGTAATGTTATGAATACAATACATATTAATGATATATAATAACAATATCATCATGAACCAATAAAATCAGTTTAAATTAGAGGCAACAACAAGTCAAAATATATTTATGACCAACTTAATAAACATCTAGTATTCTATATTAGTCATAAAAATAGTCAATTGATTATATGTAGACTAATTAAATATTTATAATCAGAAAATTAATCAAAATAATTACCATCCTAGTATTGTGGAACCATTTGTCTTGTCTGCATAAACATTCCATCTAGTTTATACCCAATATGAACTCACATATCTACTAGATTACATTCATCAAAACTTCCCACATACTTGAGAAATGAAATGAAATGTAATCATATATATATAGTAGTGTATGGAAAATATAATAAAGAGAACCAATGTAAAGAAAAAACTTGAGACACTCAAGCTAGACCAACCCCAAGTGATCCTTTAACTACCTTATCTATTGTTGAAGTGGATGGATTCTCCCTAAACCTTACAAATAGTTTGATTTCACATAGAATATCTATCCGAGAAAAATTATGACACAACAATGATTTGTATTTTTTTATCATAATCCCTATAGACTTTCTCATCCAATAAAAAATTTGGCTCAATAGCCAACAAAACTTAAGGCATGTCTAAACCCATAAGTTACCAAGTCTAGATCAACATACCTAATATATAGTGTTAGCATACCACTCCAAATTTGTGGTATCTACCACCAAAAAGTGTGACCAGCTATGGTTTTCCTCTAATGTATTGATGAATGACATGTTCACCACATTTTGGTAAGTTTCAATCGATACCATCAAGAAAATAGTTGTCAAAACCACCTCATGGGCCCTATATTATGTGAAAAAAATACTAAAGTACATATAAACCATAGTGAGAGGAATCACCAATATCATATGAATGCACTTTAGTAAAATTCTACAACTACTCATTGTAATGGTCAACACCATCTTCCCCATACTGGTGAATGTGAACAGTAATCTTCACCAGTGATAATGATGATCCCCATCTACATCACACTAGTGGACCTTATTACACCATTCTCAAGAATAAAAATCACCCATAATCACATGGGTTACACCCATCACATTCCCACAGAGCCACATTTTCCAACACATCACAAGTAACCTTTACCATAACATGTGAAAATTTTATTTAAAATTCTTAAAACCATGAAATAAATCCATACTTGGATAAAACCATCATTTTCCATAGGACACTACACTTGGTAAATCATAGTAATAAAGGAAAATGTATGTAGTTATATTCTTGGTCATACATGTACATCTTTATCATAGTAAATCACCACACAACACATAGAAAACATATAACATAGTAAATACATTCCACTACCTACATAGAGTGTATAGGAATCCACTCATTAGAGGACATTTTCAAATAATAATTCTGTCAAAATAAATGTGGAAATATTACAAAATACCTAATTCAAGCCACCATCTATAGAATATAAGGACAAGGTAGTAATAAACAGATGGAATTCATTAAGGTATAGTTATCCTTACCCAAAACTACTATTTGTAAAATAAATATTGTTAAATATAAAATAAATAAAGAATAATTATATTGGTAATGAAGAGAGGATGAGAGAAAAATTTGATGTCTTATATTTAAGTTGTAAAAAAATCTATATTTTTCATTTTATAGTCAAATTTCATAATTAATATTTCATTTTTGTTTAAAATTACACATTTCAATTTTAAATATATTTGATCCCCCATACTTATCCATTTAAAAAAAACTCTATGACTTTTACATATGTGATTTAGATGTTTTTTCACCAACCCCCTCACGAGGATACTCAAACTAATGGGCGCCTTTTGTACCAAATTTTTTTACCTTTATATATATATCTTTTGAAACATTTAGAAACACACAAATTAACCTCAAAAAAACAATATGCCTGAAATTTCCACAACAATACACAAATAATCTACTAACCACTTCATGAAATTACTAGATGAAAATTTGCACCACATTATAACCCTCAAGCCTCAGTTAGCTACCAAGGCTTGACCCCTGACCTATACTAATGCCTCTAACACCACAATAAGGTCAAATATAACCATATAAAACCAACATATAACCAAAATCACTATTCATGAATTACCAAGACATTACAGGATCAACCTATCAAATTAGATATATTTTATCATAAAAATAATCACCTCTTAGTGTAATTTGTATATCCACCTTTTATTGATTTGTTTTTTTTTCAATTTTCCATTTAAAAAAATATCACATAATGAATTTCATTATTTTTTTATATTCTGATGATCTCACAAATATTTACTTCAAGAAATATTTCTCATACTTCTTTTGAATAGATGATCAAGCTTTATATGTTTTATATTTTACTCATCCTTTACCCTAAATTTACAAGAGTCTTGTATCTTACCAACATGAAAAAACATTACCATATTTTCTTTCTCACTTAGTTATAATTATTCGATATTTCAAATTCTTGATTATACAAACATTATCTATAAAAAAATCCTTCCCATTTTCACAAAAATTGTAAACATTCCAATGATTATCATTGAGTCCATCAACAAATGTAACATAATTGGACTTCAAATTATTAGCTTATTTTAATAAATTGTTAATAATTTTATCATTAATGAACTATTATATCAAAATTTCTGGAAACTACCATCATGAAATTTAATATTATTGAATAACATTCTACCCACATATATATATGAGAATAACATACACTATCAATAATCTTGGGCTTTACATTTGTACTTTATATTAATGTAATCTCAATAAAAAATGATTTCTCATAGTTTACTCTTCATAGATAGATATTAACTCCATTAGATGGCAATAATTGGTCTAGAAATAATTTTTATCATTTTATATACGACTAACTAACTTGGTCACATCATCCATATAGTACATATCGATATTAAAATCTATTGAAGTATTTAAATTTATATTTATTTATTAATAGTTTTCTGGTATTTAATGTTGATTCTAAACATCCTTGATTGATTCTACCCCAATTACCTATTTAATTTCCCCATTTTAATAACATGTTATACCAATAAACAAATTAGTTAGGCCCATATCCACCATAACATTATAAATAACTTGTAACCTTGGTTTTTCTCTTGTAGTATACATCTTTCTAGAATACATTTTAATATTAAAGTGAAACTTTTTCTTCTCAAAATCTCCCTTTTTGAAAAATAATACTTATCAAATTAATTTTATCTTCTACTAATATAGTTATGGGAATTTATTTATTTTTCCCAACCCAAATTTCTGTTTAATTTTTATTAAAATATATAATATTAATAGAAATAGATTTAACATATTTAAATTTTTTACGTGTGGATTTTAAATTTTTCATTGGAAACGAACATCATAATCATATAATGATTGAATCATTATTTTAAAAACATGTACTGTAATATTATTAAATTCTCCAAAAGTGTTTTAACATCAAGGAAACATTGTTAAAATTCAATTAATACTCTTTATTTTATTGAAAATTTTCCTTTAAAATCTCTTAATTATTTTTTATTCTATAAATTTACCATTAACCATCTAGATTACTTAAATGAATTCAAAATTATTTATGAGTTAACTAGATTTAAATTATTTTAATATCTTGTAATCCTTATTTAGTATCTTTATTTATTTTTTTCTTAGTATTTTAATCAAGAAAAGTCTCATGTTAAACTCTGAACATATGATCAGTTGATATTTTTTCATCCACCACATCAATGATTAATGATTTTCCTTGTTTTTCAACATAATCCATAAAATTAAATTTTTTCAGTGATCACATCATACTTTGACTAACTAATTAAAGAGGAACTTTTAACTTATAATTTTCACAACAAAATTCATCTCATTATTCTTGAAAATATCTTCTTTTCATCAACTAAATTTTTATATTTATTTCATTTTTCTTTATTTTTGCAATAAAACACTTGAACATCATATCCAGTATCATTAGTCATATATTTTGGATAATAAACATTAAAATAAAACATTCTTCCATAATTAAACATTTATATAGTAGTTTTCCTTTGTGTGTATTTGATAATATTTTTATTTTTTAAAATAATTGACATTATCTTTTCATTATCCTCATATTATTCTTAACCATCTTCAGAGTCATAGAAAACCCATTCTACATCTTTGTGATTTTATAAATCCTCATTAAATTGAAATTAAAATATTTATCCTCTTTTAAATTCATATTAAATTTTATGAGTTTACCTTGTCTCATATGAAACACGTGTACAATGTATCTCATAAAGAGTTACTTAATTTAAATCTATATTATAATGTGAGAATACTTTGGCATAAAATATGTTAAAAATAATCATTAAAATACTTATATCCATATAAGAATCCCTAATTTTTGGGGAACCTCCAAATTTCTCTTCTTTTTCATTTCCTTTTTCAATGTTCATTCCATCATGGTTGGCATAAGTCCTAGGGTTGAGGTAGGTGGTTCTGTCTCTAGCCTATGTATCATAAACCATGAATTCTCTTTGTTTTTGAAATTTTTTTATAAAAATTAATTTGAATGATCAATTAATTGTTTTACATGTGTGTGGAATTTTTTTTTGATAAAATGTGGGTTTCCAATTTGTTTTGGTAAATGATGGATGGTTTTCAAAGAATTATTAATGTGATTGTGAAATAAATTTTCGAAGTATTATTTTGGGTTAAAAGGCGTTATTTGGAATTTACTTATGAAATGTAATAATACATTTTAAATGATCTCATAAATGAATGACATTAGATCTTTGGGTAACTAGGTATAGTGTTTAGTATTGGCCATTATCTCTTGACACTATAAGTGGTTCACTATTCAGGGTGTTCCTCTATTCCAAGATCATAGATCCATTCTCTATAAGAAATAGAACATGGAATATTGTGGAATTTTATTCATGGTGTGTTCTCATATTCCCCAGTCTATACTATTCTTGAAAACAAGTGTAGTTTGAAGTATTTGCAATTGTATTGGGGTATGAGTGACCTAGATAACACAAACTATTTTATCCTTAGGGTGGTCTCTATTGTTCATAACATTAATTAAATGGTTTTGATAGTATATTATTAATTATTTGATATAATTAAATTGGATTATATTTAATAATATTTGAAAATTGGTTTCTTATATTTATTTTAGAACTATAAAATGGGAAAACTATTCTACCATGATTTTCATATAAATGAGAAAACTATTTCTCCATCCAAGTTTTTTATAAATTTTGAATTTGGGAATGTTTGATAGAAACTATATATGGATATCATTGGTTGTACCTGATAGGTAATGTTTCTCCCATTCCCTAGAAACATCATTGGGGGTGTGTAGAACTTGTTTTTTCAGATATAGGAAAGGTTATGGATCTACAATTAGGAGGTGAGGTTTCTTTGATATGGGTATGGGTAACTAGTAGTTTGATGGTGGGTTGTTTTCAACATATCATATAGCATATCAATTGGATGTTTTTTTTTCATTTTTTGATGTTTTGGTAAATGTAATTTGTGTTTTTGTTAGACTGCTATTGTTTTTATTGCATTAATTTTTAATTTTTTATTATTGAATATTATTCTTTCTCATATTTATCTTTTCTCTACATTTTATATTATTTTTATTTATCCAAATCATGACCTATGGGTATTTTTGGATACTCTGGTGCTTGTCTCTAGCCCATAGTGACCAAGAACATTGTTCAAGTCATACCATGATATAGTTAATGTCATATATATATGGGTTGGTATTAGAGAGTGGTTATCATTAGTCTTGGAATGTTAAGAGATGGGTGATGTAAAGACTTGAGAGTATGGTTATAGTGATTGTATGGAAAACTATTAAGTGAAGAGCCTCATGTCTTCATAGGTTTTTGGGTTTTGTGTCACCTATTTTGGCCCAAATAGCCCAAAGGCCTTCATTTTTATTTTATTATGGATAATCCCCATTTTAGGGGTTGAAGGGGAACCCATACATGACCCGTAGGCCTAAGGCACAAGGCCTGACAGACCCGTAATACATGACCCAATGGCCTAGAGGAATATCATGCCCAATACATGACCTGTAAGCCCATCCCACTTGGACTGCCCCGCCCCAGTTTTCTGCGTCATTTATGACCTATCTCCCCACCTTGCATTTCAAATCAGTTAGAATTTCCCCGTACAAATCTGTAAGGTGCCTGGTCCCAGTGGCGGTTGATATACCCTCTCATTCTTCCAATCCGGTTAGCTCTACTTCTGGTGGATGCTACTCTTGTTGTTATGATCCTCTTCTGGGGCATGTTCTATGTGAACTGGGATACTCCATGGTCTCTGTGTCCCGAAGGCCCTATGACCAAAAGGCCTTTAAAGACCCGAAGGCCCTTGAGACCCGTAGGCCCAAACCGCTGGCCCGAAGGCCCAAATCGGGTGAATAGTTCTTACTGCTACAGTACCGAATAGTAACTACTACGGTACCAAACAATAACTGCTACAATATCTGCTACAGTAACTACTACAGTAATTCTATAGTAACTTCTACAGTACTGCTACAGTAACTGCTACAGTACCCCCGGAAATTCACGTCCACCCGGTTTTGAACATGGGTCTCTTGCATGCCATGTATGAGCCCATACCACTCAGTTTTGGGTTTTAATTTTATCTTAGTTTCTTCTTATATTTCTTTATTTTTAAATAGAAACGATTTATTTTCTAGTTATATTCACCTATTTTTTGTATATTGAGACATTCCTATGAGAATTATTCCAAGAGTTACTTAGGAGGGTGAAATGTTTAATAATCCTCATAAGAATCCTACTATTGATCAAAAAAATCTAGAGACCATCATGTATTAGTTTGATCTATGGACCAGAATCCAACACCTGTTCATAACCATGTTGTCCAGCTATAACCAGGACCTAGACGAGATAAAGATCAAGCACATGATTTCCTATATAAGAATCCTCGTGTCCTTTAAGGGTATGAATGAACCATGAGATCCAGAGGAATGTGAGAAAAAAATGATTTCGTATTTTATTTCATGGATACATCTTCACCTATGAAGGTGAATTTTTCAGAATTTTTGTCCAAGGGTCCAATTTTGTATTGTTAACTTATATGGTTTAGGATAATTGACAAGTCCGATTAGAGTAGAAGGGCTTAAAGAACCACTTCATTCCCAAATTTTAACTATATTCTCGAATAAATAAAAATTAAATGAATTTCTTCTCTCTATAATAGGGAGACAATAATATGATAGAGTACACTAATTGTTTTGTGAAGCTGGTTCATTTTTCTCCAGTGGTTTTGATGAATTATTAGCCAAAGGGTCGTAAATATTGGTAGGTCTTGTGACCAAAATCTGATCATAGGTATATAAGATGAATCTCACAAAAAATACTAATATATTTTGTAGAGATATGATGGTATATATGGAAATGGTATGAAATATTGGATTTTTGGGTTTTCCCTTGCACCCCATGAAGGTTCCATGAGCACAGATGGGAAAAAGATGAAGTGGTTTGATAGTCGCAGGGGTGATGGATGTGGTTCTCAGCAACACTATTTTTCGACTCTATATTTTTTTGGATATAATTATATTATTGACATTATACTATTTTGGAAATACGGAGTAGACTCAATGATCTTTCCCCACCCATCCAATGAATTTTAGTGTATATGGTCATTGAGGCCATTTATAGATATTCAACCAAACTCATTTTATGCCTCATTATGGTTAAATATAAAATCCTTCAAAGGAATTTTTGTGTAGTTAAAACATTCAAACTCAATAGGTTTCTAGATTCAGGCCTAAGGAGTGAAAACACTTTACACAGTGGATTTATTTCTGGTGGAAATTAATGTGGGACTGACTATAGTGAGAGGCATCATTTTTGTTGCATCATTTATAGAAACTTCTCTATTTGATATTTGTGTATCATAGACCATTATATCAGTTTGTTTTTTGATGTTTTGAAACATCTGAGGGATATCATGTCAATTTTTAAAGAGAATGTAATTCCATTTTGTATGTGGAAAGAGTAGGGGGTGTCTTTGTCATTAATTTCCTCTTTTGGTAGATAATATGGAGTCAGTATAAGATTTTACTATTCTTGTTTTATATCTTTCTGATGTCATCATCAGGATGGATAACTCAGTTTCTTATAGAGATGATATTAATTATTATCATCAGGGAATTTCATCCCATGTAATCAATGAGAGCGATCCAGTTTTTAAGGGATAGTAGGACCCATGGTCTGGTCTTGCAGGACCATTTCATCAAAAGAAAAAGTGTTCATTTTCTGTTATCTTTGTCTGTATCTATAATGATTCATCCACTATTTTCTACCCTTGATTATGCAAATTTTCCATCATGTTTTCTTAGATGTATTCTCTAGTCTTCCTCCAGAGTTGTAGGTAGTGTTATCCATAAATATGGTTTCACATACTTAGTTAATCTCAATATATTATAATCGTGTATATAAATCACAGCTAAAAGAGCTTATGGTTTAGTTGGATGAACTACTAGAGAAGGGATTTTTTTATCCTAATATTTCTTCATGGAACAAGCATGTGCTATTTTCTAAGAAGGATTTTGTTTTTCTTCATTTATCTGTAGAATATCAGATGTTTAATTTGGTAATAGTCAATAAAGAGTATCCTATACACCATATTAATGATTTGTTTGATCTATTGAAAGTGGTGAGGTGGGTTTTGAAGATTATCCTTTGGTTGGGTTATCATTATCTTAGATATTGGGAATAAAATATCTAAAACACCACTTTTAGGAGACTGCATGAAAACTCTAAATATCCAGGTATATCTTTGTCCTAACTAACACTCATGTAGATTTTATGGACTTGATGAAATTTACATTCCTCCAGTATCCTTCTACCTTTGTTGTGTAATATATAGGAAATATCCTGGTTTATATGAGGTATGATCATGAGAATTATCACCATTTAAATTTGGATTTGGAAACCTTGAATAGACACCATATTTATGGAAAGGAAGAAATGTGATATTTCATAATCCAAGAGGTAATGTTCTTGGGGAACGTGATTTTTAAACTTAGACTCTCTATTAATCATCAATATTTTAAGGATATATTTTCATTAGAAGAAACACAAAAATACTTTGAGATATGAATCTTCCTATTACTATATAGATATTATCATTATCTATCAAGGATTTATCAATGATAGAATCACCATTCAATACTCTAACCCTGAAAGGGGTGAAATTATCTAGGATTGTATATATAAGTTTTCTTTTGATGATTTTAAAGGACTTATAATATCAAATCCTATATTGATATTATCAGAACCTGATAAGGGAAATGTGTTATATTTTAATTCTTCTAATGATGGTCTAGATTTCATGCTTTTAAAATATGACCATGTTGTGGAATAATATTCTAGATAGGTTTGAACACAAGAGAAGAATTACCCACTCATAAATTGGAGATCATTTTTGTTTTTCATGGGATTAAGAATTGGAAACATTATCCTTTAGGGGATATTTTCACTATCTTTATTTATCACAAGAGTCTGAGTTTCATCATTTTTTAAAAAGAATTGAACCTCAAGTATAGGTGATGGGTGGAGTACCTCTAGAGGTTTGGCATCAACAGTACTAATTCCCAGGGGAAGGGGAAATTCATTATTGATGCTCTTATTTGAAAATTTATTTCTAAGGTTATCCTAGAGTCGAAAGAGAAGTGGATCCTTTTTGGTATTTTTATGAAATTTATTATGAATACGATGGTGGATGATTTAGGCATGGTCATGACCAGTGTTTAGATATCAACACCTATCCCTGAGTTTATTCTTCATGGATAGTATTTTGATGAAGATTTCAGGGGATTTAGATAATCATTATATATTGGGGAGACTGTTCCTAGTTTCTCTATCAACTCTAATAGAATTCAACACTTTTAGAATTAGTTTATCATCCATTTATCTTTGAAGAATTTTATATTTGATTTTTTGTACTGTTCATTATGACTCCTTCATCTTGGTGCTACAAATATGTATTATGACCTGTCATAGTGTTTCTAGTGGCTGTGTATAAATCTTAACATTATTGATTATGGTTCCCATTATTACACCTTTAAGTATATTAAGGAAGAGAACTTGAAGACATCTATTATAATAAAAAATCTTTTTCTTCAAGTCTAGAAATGGGACGAGGTGTCCCAGTAATTCATAGATCTACTACCATAGACATATAAAGTATATAAATCCATCTGGGTGGTGATTGATCTACTTATGAAATCTAATCATTTCCTTCAAATTAGTGAAAATAAAAAATTTAAAGATATTGGTACGATTTATATACATGATACTGTGAGGTTTCATGGGGTCCCCTATTCTATTAAATTCTACAGGGATTCCATGTTTACCAACTATTTTTGGAAAAGTATTCAAGTGGTTACGGGGACTCTAGTAAGACTCATTACATCTTACCATCCATAGAAGGATGGTTAGACGAGGCATGAAATTCATATCCTAGAGGATATGCTTCAGGACTATGTCTTAGATTTAAATGGTTTTTTGGATATCCATTAGGGTATGGTTGTTTCTTCTTATAAAAATAGTTATGATTCATCAATCCAAATGGACCCTTCAAGGATTTCAATGTTCACTCGTGAAGGTCACCAATTTATTGGTTGGAGGTGGTTGAGGCCTCTCTTATGGGATTAAGAGAAATTTAGGATACAATGGTGCTATTAATTTTATATTTTAGTTATTGTTCATAGATTACAGTCATCATAAATCCTATGAAAACTTTAAATTACTTCCTTGGGATTTTCCTGTTTGTGACTGTGTCTTCTTATAGTTGTCTCATTAGTTATTTCATAGTTATCTTGGGAAATAGGGGATGTTAGAACTAATATATATTATACCATTTGAGATGATTTAGTGGCTTGGTATGGTTACGTATCAGTTAGATTTACTATCTTTGTTGATATGTATTCCAGTTTTTTTATACATATCTTAGCTTAAGAAGTACCATCTCGATCATTCCCAAATTCTGAGTTTAGAGAGATTGAGTTGCATCAATATGTTTTAATTATGGAAGAACCATTTGAGAAAAGATGAATTTTATTTGTGGTAAGTATATTTTAATGGTAAAATTATAATAGCAACACTTATTAGTTTCTCGTGATACTTAGGAACATGAATCTTTGGCGAGGGAGTTGTAAGAACACATTTTCCCAAAGAATCATTCTGCCACATGAATTTATTGGGATATAGATTCATATGGTGTGAATAATTATAACATCCTTTCCTAGGAATTTATTAATTTTATGTCTAATAGGTATTTTTTTTTCATTTGTGTGGTGTTAGAGGTATTTTAGTGGGGTTTCTAAGTGGCATGGAGAGAATGATGGATATATAGAGCCGACCAACCAGTGGGATGCCACCAGCTAGTTGGAATATTTTTATGGATCCATGTATGGTTTATGTTTCCACTATCTAGTTAGAAGGTCACTTCATATCCACTAAATTATTGTAGTTTCCTTCACCCAGCTAGTGGACTCTATCGGTAAGCCAGTGGCATCAGGTTAGGCTATGTACGTAATGGTTTAATCATAAGTAAACACCCATGAAACCCTTAATTAACACCATGCTCATTCATTATCAAACTTGATCTAAGTTATTCCCCTTTTAGGTTCCTATTTTTTGTTCTAAGATCCTTTGATCTTATTTTCTACATGTTCCAATTGGAGTTTAATCGATTTTCAATGAATCATTATGTTTAATTGATCTCTCCCATTCATTCTTGTTTATTTAATTTTTCTAGTAATTGGAAGAATTTATATTCTCTATTTGTTAAATATATCAACAATTTGATGATTAATTCTCTTTTATAATGGATCCATAATTTATTAATCTCTAACAGTTCAGATCTAATGTTTGTGTGGTGTGGTGTGTGTGATCCTTGAGGTTTGTGTTGATATAACTTCTCTGTTGACCATTAATCATATGGAAACATGGTTTTATGCTTTTTAAATCATTTTTAGGGACTCCTTTTAATTTTTCTTTTGTTCTATTTCATTTTGGTGTGTGGATTCCATCATGGTTGGTGTGTGACCAGATTTTTAGGTAGTTGGTTCCTTCTGTAGACTATGTTTGATAAACCCTGAATGGTATTGGTTTTATAAAAAGTTTTCTAAATGATAAATCTCATGATAATTGAATTTTTTGATATGTGTGTGTAAATAGGTTCTTAATAAAATAATAAATTTCCCTTAGTTTTAATAAATGAATGATAAATTTGAAATATTTGTGAAATGGTTTAAAAAATGTGTTTTCAAAGAATGATTTTGGGTAAAAAGGGGTTTTATGAAATTCTTTTTAAAAGATAATATGAAATTTAAAATGATTTAATAAAATAAAAACATGGGAAACGTGGGTACCTAGGTGGAGGTTTTATTATTTTTTCATGTCTCTTGACACCGTATGGTGTTAAATTTCTAGAATGTTCCTTTATTCATATATTTTAGATCTATTTGATCTGAAAACATTATCACGACATTGTATCACGGTTTATTCAAGTTGTTTTATCTTATTTACTATACTATATTTTTATAGGGAACTAGTATAGTGTGCAGTATTCGTAATTGTATTGGGGTACTTGTTATATAGCTAGCACAACCAATGTTATCATTGGGTTAATATCTACTATTCATGACTTGAATTCCTTGGTTTTGATATTGTAGTGAACCCGACCACAAAAGCATTGACCTAGTGGTTACATTATTACATTGTCACTAGATACAATAAATCACATCCCGAATTACTATATAATTTAGTATTCTTTGTAAAATTGATACGTAGTTGAAATTCACACTACATTTTAAAACATAAAACACAAAAATTAATTTTTAATAATATCTTCATTATTCCCCTTAGTGTATCTTTTAATATAAATCAAAAAACAATTACAAGTAACCCATGGAAAATAAAACATAAGAAAGGGGTGAGCTCAGATTCTTAGTAATGATATGCGTATAGTAGAAGAAATGAATAAATAAGGAATAATAATTATGAAAATATAAATAACTAAATCACATTATATTTAATAAATGTCTTGATCATAATATAGAAGGAATAGATGATGATCAAATAATTCCATATAAGTAATCACATGATCTTGAAACCTTACAATGAATATTCTATCTAATAAAATACTCAAAGAGAATATCAATGACTAAATTCATAATTATGGAATTTATAATTATGGATTTCTTAAAAATACCATCAAGTCCTCCTGAACTGCTTTTTTACCATCAAGGCCTCATAAAAAGAAATCATACAAAAATGGGTAAGGCCTTATCCAAATAACCAAGAGAATTTGTAACATGACATCCACCGATACATCGAGGGGCTTTATAATTATGTACCCCACCCATCATATAATATGTAAAATTAATTCCTCTTATAAAAGAGGTGAAACAAAATAAACATTAGAATTTAAATTGAAAAACTGGCATAAAAAATGTTAATACATAAACCAATCAATAAACATAATTATAAACCATCGAGAGTGATATGGTTAATGTATATAAAAGTGTACATCCATGATAAATATTATCACAAACTATCTTGATAAATAATAAGTATTATATCAATAAAACAAATCCCCACTTTATAATAAGTAAAATAAAGGTTTAATGTCATTGATGAATATACATACAACCATATAAATTTCATTAATATAGATTTGAAGAAAATAACATTTTCATATTGAAAATATTTTTAAAACTAACAGCTCAAAAAATATTTTAAAAATAATTGTTATAGAAAATACCATCTAGAGGCATGTAAAATAATCATTAATTAATTTAGTGATCATATTGAAGGAAAATAATTTCATGTCGTAGATGATTAAATAAAAAATACAATCACATTTTAAATAAAAATACAAATTGGCCATATTTTGAAAATTTCATGAAGATTACTTTCAAATAAAATTTATAAATAAAAAAATGGGAAAAAAATTATTTATTAAATAATTTTTCCAAGGATAAAAACATTTAAACAAATTTTTTTTAGAAAACATGTATTTTAATGAAAAAAGTATTTTCAACAGAAGTGATAAATAAAGTTAAATTTTCTTAAAAACATATTATTAATAATTTTAAGTTCCAAATAGTATAAAAATTGAACTATTACATGAAAAAGATAATTAATTACTATAATATATGAATATATAATAATCTTGAAATAGAAATATCATATAATTCCCCCAAGGTAGACATACAAAACAATCCCCAATAATGATGAGATTATGATATAGACTGTTACCACATAGATAAAATTTTAATCATTAGAAACCTGAAAGAAATAATATAAAATTAAACATTAAATACCATTATAAAAAATATATTCATTTTATAAAATATAAAAATGGGTAGTTTATACACCACACGATGTGATATGTGATAATTATGTGCGGAAGTATCCTGAAAGTAAATGTATGATGAAAAACTCATACCACTTGTTTTAATTACTTTGTATGTGTATTAAACTCCATTATAATTAATATTGGTATATTATAAATACATTAAAAACCCATTCTCATTTATCAAATTCTATGATTTACTTGTAGTATTTTATCCCCATTTATGAGCAATTATTTGTTTAAAACAATGTTTAGAGTGATAATTTTATCATTTTTATGTATGTTATTTCCAGTATTTTTGGTCCTTTTAATTTGATAATGGTTACATAATATCCATAATTTAATCCACGATATAAATATTATATTTATTCATAATTTATTTGTTTATATTAATATATAAAAGTTATAGATCGAAAATATATAACACACTTCATGAAGACGGTATGTCGTATATACGCATGAACATTTTTTCTATCTTTGCTAATGGATGAAACAAAAGGAAAATAAATATTAATTGACCATTAAAGAAAATTTATTATGAAATATATACTATTTAATTAACAAAATAAATCCTTATTACTATCCATGCAAATATTAAATGAAAAACATTTCACATTACCACGTGGAGGTAGTGATCCACACATATGCATGAGCGATGTTATTATTTTCTAATGGACTGGAAGGTTACAATTTAAATATGATATTAAATTTATATAAGTAGGTATAGATTATAAGTAACACACATATATATATATATATATTAAAACTTGTCCTCAATACATTTCATATAGAGGGTAAGTGAAAAAGGAATCACATCGCTTCGTGAGGTTGTATTTATTCATACACACGAGCAATGTTATCATATATTTCAATGAATGGAAATTAATAAGGTATATGTGATATTAAAATTAAATAAGTAAGATAATATAATAAATATCATATACATATGTTAAATTAATTGTTACATCCATCCTTTAAAGTAGGTGATGGAAAATAATCTACATCAATTCGTGAGGCAGTAGTCCGTCGTACAAATGATTGAAAATTTTGTTTTTCATTTGAAGAATGTGGAGATAGATATTGGTTATGAAATTAAAATGATAAAATATTGATAAATTATTTTTATTATTTTTTCTTAGACGTACAATATTATAAATATTTAGAATAATATGGAAAATTTAAACTCATATTTAACAACATTACCTCTTCTTTGAGAAACCTCGTTAGGTTTAACAAAAACACTTCATAGATTAGCTTTATAATTTAACCAAGTCATGATGGATGTAGGGTGAGATATAATAATGGTATTTTTTTGGTATTTTCTGAACCAAAGGTCTTTGGGAATGTGAATAGGTGAGTATATGAGGTGTCCTTTTATATGTGGGGGAGAAGACACACATGGTATTTTTGTAAAGAATCATTTACCCCTACATGTTTTTCATGATAAAATCCTAAAAATGGGTAATTATTGAACCAATTATATTATATAGTTGCAATGTTTCTAAAAAATGGGTTTTGGGAATGTTTTTAGCTTATCTTGAGCCTTATCTTTTTTACTTTAACCCCAAGAAATACCATTTTTACCTTTATTGTGGTAATAAAGTATTACTATTTTTAATATTCATATTGATAAAAACTTAAGTTTGACATATGAGATAATATGATCTATTCTAATTAAAAATATGGAAATATTTTTTTCAAATTAAATTCCCATAATTAGAGGAATTCAATGCAAAAGTTTACCCATAGATGTGATGAAAAAAGTAGTTTCCATAGACAAAACGTTTATAAATATAGAGTGTTTTAATATCAAAATCCAATATGAAATTGATTAATATAGCCAAAACTTGTTAAATTATAATATAATTGAACTAATATTTGTTTAAAAACAATTTAAAATATAATTTATCTTCATAAATAATTAAAATGAAAAGGATTATTTCAAATAAAATTTATTATATTTCACTATTCCTCAAATAATTAATCTTTTGAAAACATTATAAAAATTCAACCAAAGGTAATTTTGACTTTTAGAATTAATAAATGAATTTTATTATTTCTAGTAAATTTTCTGAAATTGGTGAAAATTAATTTTAAATTATTTTTACAAAGCACGACTAATCCACCTTTGAGTAAAATACAGTTATTCAAAAACATTTCTTTCTTTTTCAAAATGTTATTATATTATTTATAATCAATAGATAACCATTGAATTTATATTATAAAATTTTAAACCATATAATTTCCATAATTATTTTACTCCTCTTAATACCCACTAAATTAATTTCTAGGTATTAATGGCCTTGTTTAAAGAATAATATTTTAATAGAGTGTCGTATTTCATTTAAACACAGTGTAATGTGCATCCCAAGCTGTCAAATAGATTGAATTTATTTAAAATGAAATATATAATAAATTAATGGGATGTTATATTTTATTCTAATCTTAGTGTTTTTTATCATACACGCTATCAAAGAAGAGGATCCTATTTTAAAATTTCATGCTGTAACATTCTACCCCCATAAATAAATAGGGTCCTCATAATTTAATCTTAATATCAATAATCAAGGGTTTTAAATTTGAACACTCTCTTTTAAAAATCCAAAATTGCGAGAAAGGTTAATGAAACATCCTCTTGATAAGATATTATGGGAATTATAATGTTCATCTAGAATAATCATATAACTAGGTTTCTATGTATGAAAACATATGAGGGAAGTGAAGATATGGACTTAGAAGAAACGTTTAATTACAAAATATTGATGGAGGATGATATAGTTATTTTATCACAAGAAGGTGAATGATAAAAAGAAATTCAACATCCCTGAAACCATAAACCAATAATGAGTTAAGGGACAATTTGATTCATTGTTAATAAAGGTACATGGATAAAAAATTGGTTCATGGTCCTTTACCTGAAGTTGAGGAATTATTTTAAAATAAAGACTAAGGACATATTAAAATGTAATTAATTGATAACATTATATTTCATAGGAATGATTTCACGCATTGTTTTTTCTTTAATAAATCCCCACATCATTTAGTACCCATAGAAATGAATATGGAAAATGAATTTTTATGCTTGAAGAATGTTTAACAAATCACTAGAATGACAAGTGTTTCCTCCTGTCTCTAGATATTTTCAAAAATAAAAAATTGTAAAAAGTTGTTATCCAACCCAAAGTTAACCCTAATTCATTCCATATGTATTTATCCTTAATACAGATCGAAAATATGTCTCTCTAAATTCAAAGTCCCAAATTTTTAAAGTAATGTTAGTAAATCAACATTATATTTCCTTGACAATATAAAGTGGATATTAATGTATCATTCCGCATATTTGAATACCTCTATCTCCATACAAACATAATTAAAACATGACTGATTTGAAATATAAAATCATAGGTTGTTAAATATATTCCGTATATCCAAAAATTATTAAAATCCAGTAAATATAACATAAACCGGAAAATAACTAACCAACTTCATGGTCACTAATACTATCCGATAATCATATATTTATCATTATTATATAAACATAGGGAACATATTAAGGGTTATATTTCATTAATCAGGTTTTTTCCAGAAATACCAACTTTCCACTAAATCAATTTTCATGGTACCATTCAACTCTTTCTTTCAAATCCTTAAATAAATACTACTTCCATAAAATAATTATAAATTTCATGATTATTATAATGTGAATATATTTAATAAAATAATTTCACAATATATTTTATGGAACTAAATACACAAGAACATTAATCATTCCTCTTTTTCTATATCAATATCATAAAAACCAACTTGATCCCCTAGAATATTTTGAGGTATATTTCCTTGAGGCTTGGGGTATTGGTTGGAAAAGTACCCCATGTCATTATAGTTAAAGAACTCTTTGTTGAGGGCTCTCCCTTACAATTGAATTCATGATAATGATGGAATTTTTCTCTACACATGAACCAAACTCCTTTTCCTTTTTAGAATTTACCAAGGTTCTTATTTCCACAAGTATAATGTTCGGTAAAATCCTTATTTCACTTATTCCCTATAACTATTTTTTTCATTATTGTTTAGTTCTTCTCTTGCTTCCATTTTAAGCATTTCATCATATAAAAAATTTTATATATCTTGATATGACTTGACAATTTGTCCCCATGTGATGATAAATTTGGGTAGACTAGTCCCCATTGATTTATTTTCTTAATCCCTTAAATGAAATAGTCAACATTTCTATTTGGATTACATATTTAGTAAAAAACATGCCTTGATAAAATTCTAAAGTTGGATTCATATATAAAAACCTTTTCCTCTTCTTTCTGTCATAGACTCAAGAACTATCTTTCTATATCTTCTTGTTTCTCATGAGGACAATATTTTTTCAATAAGAGTTTCTTGAAATTATTTTATTCCATTATTGAAATATATTCTTCATCATTAGTGTTTTTAATCAAGGACCACCATTTGATCTACATCTCCTAAGACATGATAAACTGCAATGACCTCTTTCTCCTGTTTACTACTACCTAGACTGGGAAATATCTTTTCTAACACTACAGGAAAAGTGGTTAATTGCGATAGGTTAATTGCGACGGGAATATATCCTGTCGTAAAAGGTCAGATGAAAGAAGTTTTTGTGACGAGAACCTATTCCCATCCCAAAAAGTTTGTTATTTGCGACAGGAATAGGGGTCCCGCCGCAATAGGTTTGGCATGGATTACACGCCAAACCGCGAGAAGGGTATTTGCGACGGGGTCACACCCCCCATCGCAAAAGCCCAGTGGTGGTAAAATGTATTTGCGACGGGAGCTGGCTCCCCGTCGCAAATAACCGGCGGCGGTAAATACTATTTGCGACGGGGAAACCCGCTCGTCGCAAATAGTATGTCGACAGGTCACTATTTGCGACAGGGCACGTCGCAAATACCCTTTTGACCGCCGAATTAAATTAATGTGGGCGAGGTTATTTGCGATGGGACCCGTCCCAAATACCACTATTTACCACGGGAGTCCCGTCGCAAATACCCTTTCAGAACTAATCCAACCTATATATACCTCTACACTTTTTTTTCAAATCACTCAAATCTCCCTCTCCTTCTCCTTTCAATCTCCAGTTTTAAAGAGAAGTTTTTTTGTTCAAACTTTTTTTTGCGAGAGCAATTGGAAGGCGCAAATAGCTTCAGAATATCAAAGTTTAAGGTTTTTATATTTTATTTAATTTTAATTAAATTTATTTTTTATATTTATTTTAATGATTGTTCATTAGTTGTAGTTAAATTAGATTTAAATCGATTTGTTATTTATATTTATTTTTAGTTATAAATTGATATTGTTAGTAATAATTATACATAATTAGTGTTAATTAGCAATAATTAGATATTATTATTGATAATTAATTAGATATAGTTAGATATAATTAGATATAAGTAATAATTAGATATAAAGAATAATTAGATATAAATAATAATTAGATATAGTTAGTAATAATTAGATATAATTAGTAATAATTAGATATAATTAGTAATAATTAGATATAATTAGTAATAATTAGATATAATTAGAGATAATTAGATATAATTAGAGATAATTAGATACAATTAGTCATAATTAGATATAATTAGTCATAATTAGATATAATTAGTCATAATTAGATATAATTAGTCATAATTAGATATAACTAGTCATAATTAGATATAATTAGTCATAATTAGATATAATTAGAGACAATTAGATATAATTAGAGATAACTAGATATAATTAGATATAATTAGATATAATTAGATTTAATTAGATATAATTAGAGATAATTTGATATAATTAGTAACAATTAGATATAATTAGTAAAAATTAAATATAATTAGTAATAATTACATATAATTAGTAAAAATTTGATATAATTAGTAACAATTAGATATAATTAGTAACAATTAGATAGAATTAGTGACAATTAGATACAATTAGTAACAATTAGATATAATTACTAACAATTAGATATAATTAGTAACCATTAGATATAATTAGTAACAATTAGATTTAATTAGTAATAATTAGATATTATTAGTAATAATTAGTAATAATTAGTAATAATTAGTAATAATTAGTAATAATTAGTAATAATTAGATATAATTAGTAATAATTAGTAATAATTTGATATAAATAGTAATAATTAGATATAATTAATAATAATTAGATAAAATTAGTAATAATTATATATAATTAGTAATAATTAGTAATATTTAGTAATAATTAGTAATAATTAGTAATAATTTTTAATAATTAGATATAATTAGTAATAATTAGATATAATTAGATATTATTAGTAATAATTATATATAATTGGTAATAATTAGATATAATTAGTAATAATTAGATATAATTAGTAATAATTAGTAATAAATAGTAATAATTAGTAATAATTAATAATAATTAATAATAATTAGATATAATAATAATTAGATATAAATATTAATAATTAGATATAATTAGTAATAATTAGTAATAATTAGTAATAATTAGTAGTAATTGGTAATAATTAGTAGTAATTAGTAATAATTAGTAATAATTAGTAACAATTAGTAATAATTAGATATAATTGGTATTAATTAATATTAATTATGAATAATTAGATATAATTAGTAATAATTAGAAATAATTGAGAAAAATTAGTATTATTAGTAATAATTAGTAGTAATTAGTAATTATTAGTAATAATTAGTAATAATTAGTAATAATTAGCTATAATTAGGAATAATTAGCTATAATTAGCTATAATTAGCTATAATTCGATATAATTAGATATAATTAGATATAATAAGTAATAATTAGTAATAATTAGTAATAATTAGATATAATTAGAAATAATTAGTAATAATTAGATATTATTTGTAATAATTAGATATAATTTGTAATTATTATGAATAATTAGTAATAATTACCTATAATTAGCTATAATTGGCGATAATTAGCTATAATTAGCTATAATTAGCTATAATTAATTATAATTAACTATAATTAGCTATAATTAGATATAATTAGTAATAATTAGTAATAATTAGTAATAATTAGTAATAATTAGTAAGCGTCATCCATGTCCAATGTAAACTCTATAATTTTCCTTGCTTAGTTGATCACCTTTCAAGTAGCATTGAAATATGATAACCAAAGTCATGCCCTTCTCATCTATAAGAATTATCTCACATGACTGTTTATATAGACCATTCTTCCTTGAAAATTTAAGGGAAAGATACAAAAGTCCCCTTAAATTTTTAAGGAAGAATGATCCATATAAAGGGAGCGAGATGATTCTTAGAGACAAGAATGACATTGCTTTGGTTGTCCTATTGAAACAATACTTGCGAGGTGATCAACCATGCAAGGACAATTATAGGGTTTACATTGAACATGGATGATGCAAAGTTTTTATTGTGAATGACTTGAAAATTGGCGACCCTTTGAGATTTGAACAGGTTAAGAATAAAGCAAGGCCTATTGCAAATATTGATAATTTTAATATTTTATAAATGTTTTATTATTTTAATAATATTAATATTATTTTTTCATAAATATTAATAATATAATTTTTTATTAGTAATAATAAGATATAATTATTATTATTTTATTATTAATATTAGAATAATATAATTTTTTTATTAGTAATAATTAGATATAATTATTAATAATTCGATATAATTGATAATAATTAGATAAAAATTGTAATAATTAGATATAATTAGATATAATTCATAATGATTAGATAAAATTCATAATAATTCGTAAAAATTAGATATAAATTGTAATAATTAGATATGATTAGATATGATTAGATATGATTAGATATGATTAGATATGATTAGATATGATTGGATATGATTGGATATGATTAGATATGATTATACATGGTTAGACATGATTAGATATGATTAGATTTGAATAGATTATATTTGATTAGATTTGATTTGATTAGATTTGATTTGATTAGATTAGATTAGATTAGATTAGATTAGATTTGATTTGATTAGATTAGATTTGATTAGATTTGATTAGATATGATTAGATATGATTAGTAATCATTAGATATCATTAGTAATCATTAGTAATCATAAGATTGATTAGATTTGATTTGATTAGATTTGATTAGTAATCATTAGATTTGACTAGATAGCATTAGATATCATTAGATGTCATTAGATATCATTAGAAATAATTAGTAACTTAATTAGTAACATAATTAGTAACATAATTAGTAACATAATTAGTAACATAATTAGTAACATAATTAGTAACATAATTAGTAACATAATTAGTAACATTATTAGTAACATAATTAGTAACATAATTAGTAACATAATTAGATATAAAGAAACCATTAGTAATAAAAAAACCATTAGAAATAAGGAAACTATTAAAAATAAGGCATTAGAAATAAGGAAACCATTAGAAATCAGGAAATACTAGATATGAGGAAACGAATAGGAATAATTAAAAAATGAAATATGCTTGGATAATGAAGGTAAAATTTGTAATCATCTCCACAAGGATGATTACAAAATCTCCTTTCATTATTAAAGTAGCTTTCATTTTTCTATGTATTGGTAAGTATTTTTAAATTATAAATAATTAGTAATAATTAGTGGGGATGATTACAAACTGACTGTGTCACCCATAATCAGTGGTAATTACTAAGAAATAACTGTAGTTGTGTATCTTTTCTTTTTAGGATATTGTTTTTCTTATATCAAATTATTTAAAAACAATAATGATTTAAAATTTTGTAGAAACATATATATGGATATGGAACAAAGAAGTCGATATCAATCATTATTAAATGATCTTGCTTGGATAAATCAGCACAGAAATCCAAACGGTTCTAGTTTAAATCATGTATTTGCTGACAGTGTTGAAGATTTCTTATTATTTAAATCATCAAACCTAGAATTTGTTTCAGAAGGGAAAATTAAGTGTCCTTGTAAAAAAATGTTCTCTGACAATGTTTGAGACATTTGTTTATTTTAGTACTAATAATAATAATACTTTATGACTTTTTTTATATTTTTTTTGTGAATATTGATAATTTTAATATATTTTTATTTTAATTATTTTAATAATATTAAAATTAATTTTTCAATAATCATAATTTTATTAAAATATTTTTTTTAAAATTTATTTATTATTTGTGATGGGATCTTTTAAGATGGGTTCCCGTCGTAAATAGTCTAAATAATTTTTTTTTAAATTATTTGTGATGGGATTTGGGACCCTTCGCAAAACGTATTTGCGATAGGATTACGGGCCCGTCGCAAATAATTTTTGAGACGGGCCAATCAAAAGAAAGTTTATATATATAAAGTATATAATCAGAGACTTATTTGTGACGATGAAGCTGCCCATCACAAAAAATTATTATTTGCAACGATACCTAGTTGCTAAATATTATTTGCGATGGGATCCCGTTGCAAATATTGAGAATTTATTAGTGTAAGAAACTTATCCATTTCAAATCTAAAATTGATTTGTAGTCCCATTTATTGATGGGGTGTTCTAATATATTAACCAGTCTAACATTGTTACTTCACATACTAGATCGGTAGGATACTCCATACAGTAATTTTTTATTACTCATAAGCCAATTTAGCTTCCCTAATATGGTTATAATTTGAGAAGTACCAGCTATAGCTCCAACTCCCACTTCGTTATGTAGATGATGATGAAAATCCATACAAGGAGTATGTGGATTAATATAATTACCATTAAATATATTAGGCATCATTTCTAAATAATTTAATACACTGGATTTGGTTATAACATTATGAAACATAATGTATAATCTAATGACATGTGAAACACTTAATATATATTTGATCAATTTATTCGTTTCTATTATCATAATAATAAATTTTGTTTCTTTAGGGATATATTAATTTTCAAATCGTTTATAATGGCTTATAAATAAAATTTGAATTATCTTATGAAAACCCCTCATGTGTTTCAAACAAAATGCACAGTAAGGCCCATTATCATGCACTAGACTCTATATGAAAAGAGATGATTTGCAGTGATTTATTTTTAGCAGTTCTAGTAACCACTTCCAAATAAATATGCTGTAAAAAAAAATAATATCATCGAGGTTTCATGTAACTAATATGATATTTTTTATGTTTTTAATTAGAGGCAGTTTCAATTATATTATCTCTAAATGTTTTAAAAAAACTCTAATCTCACCCCTCCTCTCCTCCCTCTGTGTGACCCCGACCTCCCCTCCACCTCCCCCAACCTCCTATCCTCTCCCTGGTAGTGACCCTGAGCCCACGAACCCCTTTCCCTCACCCCTCCTCTCCTCTCCCCAGTGGAGACCCTAAACCTATGGCCCCTTTTCCCCCAACCCAAACCCCTATCCTCTCTCTAGTGGTGACCCCATGCCAGCGACCCCTAATACCTTTGACCCCACCCCCTCTAACCCCTATCCTCATGACCGAACCCCCTCTGACCACCCTCACCCCAGCTCAGTTCCACTTCTCAGCAATAAAATTTTACTAAAGTGGTATCATTACATTTCTGGAGTCTATTATATTCAGTAATGTTTCATTATCCATAACTATTTCTCTTAGTTGACTGTATATGACTCATTGTATTAAATAATTATTTTTTTTTCATGAATATGTTTTTATAAAATTGGTTACTTATTTATTAATGGTAGTTGTTGATTTTATGTTTTTTATTTTTGTTTCTTATCATCTATAGGTGTCCACAAGTTATGGCCTCTTATGTATTTTTTTCCTTCTTATTACAGGTCATCATCCCCTATCCTATTTTAGGTGGCAATGGGCTAGAACACTCAATAAACCACTATCCTAGGAGTAGAACCAATGATATGAGTTTCATTATAATTTCATAACATAGGATCAGTATCTACAAACATATATGGATCACATTATTAATTATTCATTACTTCATTATATAAATTTTTTGAATAAATACTTCTAATTTGAAGATACTGAAATTTATGGCTACTTTCATAAAAAAATTATGAACATTCTTATGATTATATATTTCTTATCAATGATTTTAAGAATCATTATATTAATATATATTGGAATAATAACCAATATGGAAATATGATTTGAAATAATATATTACTTAAACTATATCACAGATCTATTTTATGATATGATATAGGACTCTAATAAATAGGCTAGGATTTTGTTATGACTATAATGTTGTGTTCGATATATATAATATTAAAATAATATATAAAAATATAATAGAGATTCATATTATAAAATTCAAACATTTTATTTAATATTTATCAGTTTCACACAAGAAATAAATCCCTTTAATGATTTTTAGTTATACTTCCCAATTTTAAGAGAATCTATAAAAACTCCATTAAAAATAGTTTATAAAATAAATTTATTTTGTTAACAAAAACATTTTCAATCATTTTACTCAATTTTATACAACATAAATTTTGAAAAGTATGATCCTTAATCATTTGATATACTGGAATATAAAGAACAAAAAATTTATAGACCCTAGATGATTAGCATCTTAAAGAACGCCACTATTATCGTCATATTCTATGAATGATAATGATTCTATTATACATGATACTACTAACGAGCTTCCCATTTACCTAGGTATAATTGGTATCCCACCACCATATTCACCTCTTATAATGGAGGAGTTCATCACCCCTCCATCTAGGGGAAATTAGAGAGTTTCCATTACCGATATTTATGTAATTTTTCAAAATATATATATATTTTATTAATTGTTTAATGAATTTAATAAATATATAATTATAACCATAAAATTTTTATAAATATTAACATGGAATATGTATGGGAACTGATGGAATTAATGATTATCATTCCATTTTGGGATTTGGGAGTGCCTATCGGTGATGCTGCAGGAATTTGTGGCATATTCTTGGGCAGCATGCTTGTGAAATGAGAAGATTTCCCATTAATTATAAATATTGTAGAAATATTATTATATCATTGAAAAATGAGTTATTTGAAACTCAATTTTAGTTAATATTAATATAATATTCTTTGACAACTAAATAATAATACATGAGTAAACCGTTTTAATATACTAATAAACTGTTATGTTTTTTATTTCTAGATATTTTTTCATTTTAATGTCCCCGACTCCATTTAACACCTATGGAACTTAATAAACATGGATATTAAATATATAGATTTTAAATGGATATTATAGAATGATATTAATTAATCATATCTAAGCTCATGAAAAATGTATGAGAAAGATCGTGAAGGCATTTATCATAAGAAATGGAATATCTTTGTCGATATCAAAAGAGATGTATCTCATGAGGTAGAAACATATTTTACTGTATCTTAATAACATAAACACAATAAAATTATTAATTTTATTAATGTTGCTATTTTTTAGGAACTATAAAACAACAATTTTTTGGATCGTGAGAAGTACGTCATTTCTCAAATTGTAGGGTCTCAGAGTTTTTTGAGAGAAACATCAATTTTGGTTTATATTTTATTCAATATTATTTATAAAATTATATTATAACTCAAGGTTTTTTTTTATAAATTTTTTATATTTATTTATGAAATACAATCAATTAGGTCACTATGTTAGTTGAACAATCATTCGGTTTAAAGTGTATAGCAAACCAAATGAATATTTTTAAATTGACCCTACTAAAGATGTTTGAGTATGTACTTTTCATTAACATTTCATATTATTTCAATACCATAAAAAATTAATAATAAAAAATATATTATAAAAAATAAAAAGCATTAAACCCAATTAAATGGGGCCAACTACATGGATCAAAAGATTTGAAATTGGAATTTTTTGATACATCTAATCAGCCCCAATTAATTGGGTTCATGTCTTGTTTGATGTTATAATATAATTTTCAATATTATGTTTTTTTATTTTGGGAATAATAATAAATACTAATGAAAAATTTATTAATTATATCACATCATGAAGTTTAGATATTTTAAAAAATAATTGTTAATATGTTTGTATTAACATGTTAAAATTAAAGTAGTCCAGGATGTGAACCCTTTGCAATTAGCACCACTTTACTAGAATGATGTAGTTGCAATAGTTTTAGGGATGGAGAATCCAAGACGTGTATAGGGGATGGGTTCTAGGAATACTCCTTCATTTATATTTTGTAGGGCGGTGTCATCCATTACTGGTACACCCAGTAGGGGTTCTAGTTGGTCCATTAATCAGGAATCACAAAAGAGAAATTAATAAAATGAAAGAAAACATGTAAGAACAAGATTATTATAAGACAACAGAGGATTATAGGTGGTCACAAATGGAGGATGCTTTAGAATCTATGTTTCTCCATATGATCATCATGATCTGTGCAAAGATTTCCAGCCTTATAACTCATCCGAGTGGGGTAAATTCTAAATTCAATAGATCATTCACACATTTGAGAAGAACACATACATCATCCATGATCTCTATAACTAAAATTTCTGAATACCATCACAAAAAAAATATTTTATCTATTTAGAGACATGTCTTGATAACCATCACTAAATAATTTATTAATGTTTATATTAACCTTTCCCAAGCTATTTTTTGTTAAAAAAACTATACCCAACTAAAAAAAACTAACCACTGAGTACACAAAAAGAAACACATATAAAAACTACCACTTATCTATAAAAATCACCTCTAAATGATTTTTGGACACAAAATACACAACAATTTAAAATATAAAATTCCCTTTAATTAATAAAAATTTAGCCCCAAAAGATATTTTTAGGCAATCTAAATTTTAGCAATTAATTAAAATAATATTATAAAGAGTGATAAATTATTAATTTTATTAATCATATATTATTTATATAGTTATAGTTTTTTTAAAATATTTATGATTAAAAAAATATCATATGAAGAAAACCACATATTTATTTATGAAATGTAGGAATTGAATCCACATCAATATGATTTATAGTTTGGTTGTGATGCCTGTAAATTTTATTTTAGTAAATTAAAACAATAAAATTCTTATTTAAGGATCAAAACAATAACAAACGATCATTTATTGACATTATATCATGGGATAACCACAATTTAATTATTTGTGACATGTACAAGCATGCAACATGTCTATTGAATGTACGGTGTGTTTTGACCAACTCAATAAGAAATTCTAAAAGACATCAATGTTTTAGAAACATGTGTCAGGGGTCAAAACGGAGAAAATGATGTATGATTGACCTAAAATCATGGTAAAATGATCATATATTTAATTGTGAAATATAGGAACTAACAACACGTCATTCCAAATGTCGGTTGGCCCATTATGCTTATAAATAGGTTTTTAGTATTTCAACACACTAAAACATTCATGGAGCGGTCAAAACCAGGATAACATTGTCGGATTATCCTAAAAGAAGAGGGAGACAACCATAGATTTATATTTCAAATACAGAAATAGATGACATGTCATTCTGAATTAGGGTTTCCTAGTTATGGCCGTAAACACATTTTTAGTGTTTTAAAACAATAAAACATTCATGGAGCGATCAAAACAAGACAAATGACATTGAATTTTCCCAAAATTTGGGGGAAACATCATATAATTAATTGTGAAATGTAGGAACTAACGAAACTTCATTATGAATGTCATTTTCCATGTTATGGATGTAAATTTGTTTTCATGTTTTAAAACACTAAAATGGGCAGGGAACGATCGATACCATGAAAAAGAAATTGAATTGTAATTATATTAGGTAAAAGTGATTATATATTTAATTATAAAATATAATCACCAATGACACATCATTCTGAATGATATTTTTCTCGTTATGGTCGTAAAATTGTTTTTAGTGTTTTGAAACACTAAAACATGTGTGGAAAGGGTAAAAAAATCAAAAAAAAATCAATATATTGTGCTGAAATCAGTGTAAAAATACCATATATTTAATTTTGAAATTTAATAACTGACGGCACATCATTTCGAATGATGGTTTTCCAGTTATGTCCATAAATGCATTTTTAGTGTTTTAAAACAATAAAACATGTGTGGAATGGTCAAAAACCGAAAAAAAGATATCGGATTTACCTGAACGTAGGGGAAACCACTATATATTTCATTGGGAATCTGGGAACTAAAATCATGCCATTCCGAATGATGATTTTCCCATTATGGATGTAAACACATTTGTGGTGTTTTAAAACACTAAAATGCTCATAGAACAGTCAAAACCATGAAAACAACGTCTTTTTATCATGAAATTCTTCAAAAATGATTGTATATTTATTTTTGAAATGAAAGAACTAACAAAACATCATTCCAAATAACAGTTTTCCCATAATGGTCAGAAACACATTTTCAGTGTTTTAAAACACTAAATGGAATAGTCAGAACCCGGAAAAAGATTTCGGATGGTCCTAAAATCATGGGAAACCACTATAGAATTAATTGTGAAATGTAGGAACCAACATCTTATCATTCTAGATGACGATTTTCCTATTATAGTTATAAATGCATTTTTAGTGTTTTAAAACACCAAAACATGCATAGAAAGGTAAAATGATCAAAACAACATTGTATTGTTTTGAAATAATGAGAAAAAAATGTTGATTTAATATGACATATAGGAACTGATTTTATTTCATTCTGAATGATAGTTTTTATATCATGACCAAAAACACAATTTTAGTGTTTTAAAACAATAAAACGTGCATGGAACTATCAAAACCAGAAAAACAATATTAGATTATCATTAAATCAAGGGATAAGCAACATAGATTTAATTGTAAAATGTCAAAACTAACGACACATCATTTCGAATAACAGTTTGAATGTTATGGCTATAGATATGTTTTACTGTTTGAAAACATTAAAAAATTTGTGGAACAGAAAAAACCATGAATATTATGCTAGATTCTACTAAAATCATTGGAAAATGACCATAGATATAATTTGGAAATTTAGTAACTGAAGGAATTCCATTATGAATGATGGTATTCCCATTATAGTTGTAAATGAATTTTCAGTTTTTTAAGACACTAAAATGTTCATGGAACGAATAGAACCAGAAAAATGATTCAATATTTCCATGAAATAGGTAAAAACACTATAAAATTAATTTTTAAATATAGTAACTAATTACACATTGTAAAGACCCATAATTTCCGTGGAATTTTTTTTATAGATACTTAGAATTTTTATGAGTCTGTAGTTTCTGACAGCGCGTGATTCTGAGGCCTGGAGTGTCTGGAATGATCTTTCGAAGTTTTGTTAAGCTTAAATTAACGCACGTATGTAGTTTTCCAAAAAAAGTGGAATAACTCTTAAAAAGTTTCTCGGATCAAAAATCTAAGGCCATTGTTGCGCTCAGGATGGTAGGTTTACCCTAGGCATGACTTAAGTTTAGTCGACGCGGGCCTCCTGTGAGAAAACCCGAAATTGGCATAACCATAAATAAAATAATTAAATAAAGTTATTTTATTTTTCATATGCATATAACTCACAAACAATAGCTCAGATTAAAAATATGGGACCACCGTTGAACTCATGAGGGTATGTTTTATTTAAACAAATACCAACATTGGTTGGTGCGGGCCACCAGAAAAAGTTACTTTTTGGCCGCATAATAAAACAATTAAGTGACAATTATTTTATTATAAAATTTATATCTTCTAAATGGTGAGTTGGATTAAAAATCCAAGAGTACCGTGGGGTTCGTTGGGTCATGTTTCACCTAGGTAGAGCCTAACATCGATTGGTACGAGTCGAGGGTGAATGATAATAGTTTTTCGAACTTTTGTTTGTGTCTGTTCAGTAAACGTACGTATGATATTTTATATCTTTTAACCGGTGCTCGAAATTGAAATTTAAGGGCACCATTAAACATGCAGCATTGGTAATTTCTTAGTGATACCTTCACTGCAATTGTGTTCTGACGAGTTTGGAAGATAGTTTTTGGGGGATTTTAATTAAAATGAATAAAATGAATAAAATGAAGTATTAATTTTATATTATTACCTGGTGGTTTAAACCTCCACGAGGAGGTTAGTTTGGGGCCTGCCAACACATAAACCTCCCTTGTGAGGATATTACTTGGTGGGGCCCACCCCAACTTTTAACCCCTCTTGAAATCAAATGGGGTGGGGCCCACATGAGCTTCTTAACCCCCCTTAACTCTTGAACTCTCCATTTATGTGGATGAAACTTCCTCTCATTAAATGAGCCTCACCACCTTTCCCATTAATTTTGTGCCAACCCAAGCAATTAATTAATTGAACTTCACTTAATTAATTGGCACAATTTGAATTCTTTTGAATTCATGTCAAGAATAAAATAATAGACAAAGGTATTTTTTGGGTTGGCACATAATACATTGGTGGAGCCTTAGAGAAATAGAGAGAGCATTCTTCCCACGAATAACACGATGGACGTATCTTCTGCCACCAAAGCACGATGACACCATCTTCTTCCTTCTTCATCATTATTCAACCGAGGCAACGAAAGGGAAGTGACGCCCACGACATCTCCAATGACCTTCAACCGCGTCAAAGGAGAAGACCTCACTGGAGAAGAACGTCGCCAACGACGACATCACCTCTGAATGCTAGTCCCCCAACGAGGAGTATCCTTCTTCCTTTCCGACTTATGAGTGTGAGAATTGGGAGTGTGTGTCGAACGCGGCAATCAATGAAACGAAATCTTCCCTTTTTCTGAGATCGTCAAAGAATGAAAAATACGAGGTAGGGGTTATCTTAATGTATGAATATACCCTCCATTCTATAATGTTAAATTTGTGGAATGGTGTGCCAAATGATTTCATCTTAATGAGGAGGTTTCAGACCGCACAAACACGACCCGAACCACCCCATTATGTTGGTTCTTGATTGATGATGACGGAGGTGGTACACACTGCGACTGGCAACGAGCCAGACATGAAGAAAGCCGGTGGCACAGGGCCGCTAGGTTGCTACAAGGGCGCGACACCGCCATGTCACGCAAAGAACAGAGCCGCATCCAGGTAGGCCGCGTCGGTGCCGAAGGGGCGTGATGTTGTCACACCGCCCCAGTAGGAAGATTCGTGGATAGAAGGGCTGCGACGGTTGGATGAAAAAACGGCGTCGTCACAATGCTCGGTGGAACTGGAGGCCACGGCCAGGCCGGGCCGCAGTGGAGGAGGCGCAGCGCCATCATGCCGCACGGAGGCCAGCTGAACTGCAGCGTCGTTGCGCTGCGGTGGAGGAGACAAGGGCAGCCGGTTTTTATGGCCGCCGGTGCATGCTAAACAGAACTGACTCCCAACGCCAGTTTGGATCCAAAACGGGGGGTGCACCCCCTCCCGCAGCGCGGTCATCCAGGCCACGCGGGCTAGCCAGCTGAGCCGCCCTCAGTCGGGCCACACTCAGGTCGGGATGTGCCTTCGGGTCGGGCCACGCCCTTGGGCCGGGCCGCTCCCTTGGTTCTGGTCACCCACTTGGGCTGGGCGAACACACGGGTTGAGCCACACCTGCAGACCGGGTCGGACCCTGGTTTGGAACGGGTCAGGCTGGGTCGGTCCGACTAGCTCGGACCGGACACGGACCCGCTACGGTCGTTTACCCTTTTTTCCTGTATCTTGGGCTACGAGTATCCTATTGACGATCCACCTGCAGAGATAGAATTCTTGGAGTGATACGATTCTTATAGAATATCCTACTTGAGGTTTGGGGATAGTTGGGTTACGGTCGGGTTTGTTTGAACCTAAAAACCAACCGGGCCCCTAGAACAGAAATGCCAATAACTCACAGACCGGGCGTCCAATTGACGCGTTGTCTATTGCATTGGGTTCCTTATGATGAGATGGAACTACGAGATACATCAACTCAATACTTCCTGGTAGTTTATGTATTGACAGTTGGCTCAAGGAGCGGAACCTCCCGGAATCGAGTGTGCTGTGTGCGGGAACCATAGGGCTGGCTGTGACGATACTATACTAGGATCCTCCGTGGGTTCGATAGTGATGAATTCTATACCAGAATCCTCAGTGTGTTCGACAGTAATGAATTATGTACCAGAATCCTCCGTGGGTTCGACAGTGATGACTTATGTACCGGAATCCTCTGTGGGTTCGACATGGATGACTTCTATACCAGAATCCTCTGTGGGTTTGACAACGATGACTAGTGTACCAAGATCTTCCATGGGTATGACATTTCTTACTTCTATTCCTGGATCCTATGTGGGTCCAACAGAATAGCTGGTCTTGTATCCTGTGTGGGTCCGACAGCTTAGCTGGTCCTGTATCCTGTGTGGGTCTGACAACTTAGATGAATCAGTGACTACATCTGATCACCTCTATCACTCTACAAAAGATGTATGCCTATGTGATTTGAGTCCTATCTTTTAGTTGATATCATTGATAATATTGATTTTACTTCCTTTTTGGAATGGGGTTTTCTTGGGCTTGAGAGATGGAGTCGTACTATGACTGGTAACTTAGGTATATGTATAGTCATAGAGCTAAGTTGGGATGATCGATACATCATGAATGTATCTTACTACTATGGATTATACTTCTTGGATTTTTTGAGAAATTGTGGGTCTCAGGGTACCTACTAATTATCCTTATACTCACCCCTACACGCTATTTTCCCGCACCTAATTGTGTTGGATATAGATGACAGACAATGCTAACTAAGGCGGAGTGTATGAGGAATGGACGGTACCTAGAGGTGGACCACACGACGAATTGGTACCCAGAGGGGACTGACGGTCATGGAGTGCTGAGGAGGCTATCTGTACCTACCCTTCAGGTAGGATCTATGGTGGATGATCCAGGAGCTTCCTATCACCTTACAACTATTTAGTCTTTTCCTTGTACTTTACAGTTGGGCTTGTATTTCAAGCCCCTTTATTTTTCTGCACTACTTTTGTATATAGTTTATACTTAGTGTTTTTGCTTCCAGTTGTGTACTCAGTTGAGTGTGTTTAATTTTATCAAAGAAATTCCTTCCCAGCTTAGGGATTTATTCCTTTGGTGCTAGTCGCCAGCCCCAGGCCTGTGGAAGGCGGGCTTGGGGTAGTCACGACACTTGTCTCGAGGACTGGTCGTGAAAAATTTGTATCAGAGGATTCCATTCTACCGCAGAACTTAGGACTCTGATATTTATTTTCTATGAATAAATATTGTTAAGACTATTGAGTGTGGTTTTTAGTCCAGGGGGTCCGGTGTTGGTACGGTGGCCGACGTATCCATACATCAGGACCCTAACATATGATTTCTGACTCAGTTCACGAAAACACTAATTGTGAGAGTGTTTTCAAGAGCCGTTTCTGTGAAATGTTTGAGTCAGGTCACCAGGTATAACATATTGACTATGGCACACATGTTCCTTATAAGGATGCCGCTTCGTAGACAGCTAGCTAGGGTTTCCGAGACAGTACACGATGACGACCCACCGAGCGACGAGGCTCCGGTTTAGGGCCCTCTTTCTTTGTTGGCACCATCAGGTGGTGTACCAGCAGCACCACCACCCGTAGGGCAGAAGATACCCCCAGCCGCACTGGTGAACGGTGCCTGCCGACTGAGCACGTTTTAGGAGTTCCAGCGGTAGAGGCCTTTGAGGTTTTGAGGCGAGACAAATTCCCAGGTAGCAAAGGACTTGATGGAAGCGATTACAATACTTTTCTGCCTAGTTCAGACACTAGTAGAACATATTAGGATATTAGCTACTAATATTTTTTAGTGAGTGACATTGAGGGTGGTCCGCATAGTGATGATGTTTCGGTACTTGGACTGTTTTTTGAGATGGTACCTTCGGGCAGTGTGTAAACTATGTCATTGAATGTTGGTCAGCAGACACTACCAGCGGTACCGGTTGAGGACACTTGTAGTCTTAGTGCCTTAAATGTCTTTCAGCACCAGATATCCATCAAGTTCTGAGGTGAGCCTGACCCACAGGTGGCTGAGGACTTGCTTGAGGAGGTGAGTAAGAGTTTTCTAGAGCTTATGCAGTTTCAGTAGGATGACTTGTCGATAGTTGAGTATTCATCAAAGTGTTCCGACCATCCCTGGTACTCGATGAATACAATGCGAACAGTTCTTTAGAGCATGGAACTCTTAGGGAAGTGTGTTTATGGACATCCGAGTGAGAAATGTTTCCTCTAAGCACTCCTACTTATGTTAGGGTGTTAGAGAAAACCTTTGTCGTTGAATGTTCTTCGGCTGAGCAGATACATGCAATGAATGTTAGCAGTGGGAAACTGCAAACTGGCGTCAGTCTCAGAGACATGGGCCTGTGAGATGTTCCAGGATGAGGAAGTGTTAAGGATATATGAATCTTCAGGGAAGAATATGTGGAAGCAGAGCTAGGAGAGCAGCATGACGTGGTGAACATTTTGACAAGTTACAACCACCCATCTTTGTAGTCCCCGCTAGGCTCCAGGAGCTGGAGGGAAGGGGAAGAGAGTAGCTGCATACGGTTAAGGAGTGTGACCCAAGGGATCTAGGAATGATTTGAGGTAAGGACTGTGTCTATTACTAGTTTCTATATCGATTGATGTAGGTACCAATCATTCCTTCCTTCCACAAATCTTGTCCCATACCTAGAGTTTCTGGTTAAACCGTGGACTTGACCCTCACATTCTGGAGATAACTTCGGAGGAGATTCAACAATAACACTTATGAAGATGTTTTGATCTGACCCTTGAGTCATGCATATCGGTTGGAACCTCTTTGTGGCAGTGTCGAGGCCTTACGACGTTAGTTTGGGTATGAACTGGGCAACCACAGTTCATACGCAGATTGACTATATTAGTCAAAAAGGTTGTGGTTCATCTACAACGTTGGGATGGGGTTTTCCTTGGTTGGAGAAAAGGAAAACCCATGCAGCATAGGATTTAATCATGCATAAGAGGGTGTAGTCGATCACTCATGAGTCGGTCAGACTTACCTTTATGACAGACTTCTCCAGAGTTGCAGCACCACTATCAGCTTTGGTGAAGAAGGAGAAACCCTCTGTGTGGTTGGAGAGATGCCAAAAGAGCTTTGAGGAGCTGAGGTAGAGGCTGACTAGTACCCCAAATCTTGAGGCTTCTAGAGGAAGTTGTTGGGTACGTAGTCTATTATGATGCATCAGGGACCAGACTTGGGTGTGTCCTGATGCAGGAGAAAGCAGTGATCGCTTATGGTTCTCAGCAGTTGAGACAATATGAGCAGAACTACGCTACCCGTGACATGGAGTTAGCAGTAGTGGTATTCACCTTGAAGATGTGGCGGCACAATCTTATGGGAGAATGTTTTGCAGTCTAATCTAACCACCAGAGTCTCACGTACTTCTTCTCACAGAAGGACCTGAACCTGAGACAATGACGGTGGCTCGAGTTCCTCCAAAAATATGACATCAAGATAGTCTATACTCTTGGGAAGGGGAATGTTGTAGCAGATGATCTCAACAGGAGATCAGACATTCAGCTCATAGGAGAGGAGATGGAGCAGCCTTTGTTCAGTCTCTTATAGTCACTGCCCCACTTCTTCAGTGAGTTCGGGAGGCGCAGCATGGGAACGCTAACTGTGAGACATGACGTGCTCAGATATCCACATGATAGGCACATGATGGATATTCTGAAGGTGGGGAGCACGTCATTCTCTTCAGAGAATGTACTATGGGTCAGTGTCACTTCAAGAGGAAGTTTTGAGGGATTTCGACACATCTCCACCTGTGGTACATCAAGGAGTATCAAAGACATACCGGGACCTCTGAAAACAGCACTGGTGGCCGGGAATGAAGAAAGCAGTGGCAGAGTTTCTCTCATGATGCCTCACTTGTTAGCAAGTGAAGGCGGAACAATAAGTACCAGCAGGCTTAGTTCACCCTTTGGAGGTCCCAGAGGGGAAGTAGGATCAGATATCCATGGACTTCGTGATGGGTCTTCCACGTACATCCAGGAGACGGAGACCTATGGATTTTGAGGATGGAAAGCACATCTTTCCACGGGTCTCACCTCAACGTGGTCTACAGAGTTTTGGCCGAGGTGGAATGTTATATCTGAGGTTCATTGAACCTTTCCAGGACCTCGGTAGAGTTGGAAAGGGGGCTTACCGCTTAACTCTACCACCACAGTTGCATCAGGTGCATGCCGTCTTCCACGTATCCCAGCTGGGGAGATACATGCACGACCCATCCCACATCATTAGTCATGGAAAGATGGATGTTGACAACGAAGAAACTTTCACAGAGGTTCCAGTAGAGATTGAGTATCGACAGAAGTGGGTCCTACATGGATGGTCGATACCTATGGTGCATGTTCATTGGAAGGATGGGATCTCTAAGAGAGCACGTGGGAGCGGGATGCTCAGATGCGTGCTCAATACCCACATTTGTTCCCTTAGTTCAAGTTGCGGCTTATGGGGACGTAAAGCCCTGAGGTGGGTAGAATTTAAAGACCTGGAATTTCTATGGAATGTTTTCTCATAAATAATTGGAATTTTTATAAGTCCGCAGTTTCAGAAGGAACATGATTCCAAGGCTCGGAGTGCCTGTAATGATCCATTAAAGTTTTGTTAAGCTTAAATTAATGCGCATATGCATTTTTCCTAAAATAGTGGAATAAATATTAAACGATTAATCAGATCAGAAATCTGAGACCACCATTGCACTCAGGATGGCGGGTTTACCCTAGACGTGAATTAAGTTTAGTCAGTGCGGACCTCCTGTGAGAAAACTCAAAAATGGCATAACGGAAAATAAAACAATTAAATAAAGTTATTTTATTTTTCATATGCTTATAACTAACAAACGGTAGCTAGGATTAAAAATCTGAGACCACCACTAAACTCATGAGGGTATTCTGTATTTAAGCATATACAAACATTGGCTGGCATGGGCCACCAGAAAAAGTTAGTTTTTGGATGCAAAATAAAATAATTAATTGACAATTATTTTATTATAAAATTCATATCTACTAAACGGTGAGTCGGATTAAAAATCCAAGAGTACCGTTTTGTTTTGATAGGCCATGTTTCACCTAAGTAGAACCTAACCTCGATCGGTACAAGTCTATGTTGACTGATAATAATTTTCTGAACTTTTGTTCGGGTACGTTCAATAAACGTACATACGATATTTTATAACTTTTGAACCAGTTCTCGGAATTGAAATCCGAGAGCACCGTTGAACTCATAGTGTCGGTAATTTCTCAGTGATACCTTCACCGCAATTGCGTTCTAATATGTTTGGAAGATTTTTTTGGGGGTTTTTAATTAAATTGAATAAAATAAAGTATTAATTTTATTTTATTCCTTGGTGGTTAAAACCTCCATGAGGAAGTTAGTGTGGGGCCCACTTGCAGATAAACCTCACTTGGGAGGATATTACTTGGTGGGGCCCACCCGATGTTTTAACCTATCTTGCAATCAAAGGGTGTGGGGCCCACACGATCTTCTTAACCCCCCTTAACTCTTGAACTCCCCATTTATGTGGATGAAGCTCTCTCTCATTAATTGAGCCTCTCCACCTTCCCCATTAATTTTGTGACAACCCAAGAAATTAATTAATTGAACTTCTCTAAATTAATTGGCACAATTTGAATTCTATTGAATTCATGACAAGAATAAAATAATAGACAAAGCTATTATTTTGGTTGGCACATAATACGTCGGTGGAGCCTTGGAGAAATAAAGAGAGCATTATTCCCAATAAGAACATGAAGAACGTCTCTTCCACCACTGAATCGCGATGACACCATCTTCTAGCTTCTTTATCATTCTTCAACCGAGGCAAGGAAGGGGAAGTGACACCCACGAAATCTCCAACGAACTTCATCTGCATCAAAGGAGAAGACGTCGCCCGTGAAGAACGTCACCAATGATGATGTCACCTTTGAATGCTCGTCTGACAATGAAGAGTACCCTTCTTTCTTTCCGACGCATGAGTTTGAGAATTGGGAGTGTGTGACGAACATGGAAATCGATGAATCATCATCCAGCCTTTTTCCGAGATTGTCAACGAACGAAAAATATGAGGTAGGGGTTATCTTTATGTATGAATTTACCCTCCGTTCTACGTCGTTAAATCTGTGGAATGGTTTTCCAAATGATATCATCATAATGAAGAGGGTTAAGACCACACGAACATGGCCTAAACCTCCCCATTTTTTTGGTTCTTGATTGAGGGTGCCGGAGGCAGTACATGTAGCGACCGGAAATGAGCCGTCTGTGATGAAAGACGGTGGCCCAAGGCCGCCGGGTCTGCACAAGGACATGGTACCGCCGTGCTATGAAAAGAACCGAACCGCGACCAGGCGGGCTATGGCTGTGCCTAACGGGCGTGGTGTCGTCGCTCTGAGCCGGAAGGAAGAGCCACATCCAGGAGGGACACAGTAGAGGGATGGCAAGCGCGGTGCCATCGCGCTGCGCGGTGGAGTTGGAGGTCACAGCCAGGCTGGGCCACGACCGAGGAGGGCGGCCGATTTTTCCGATAGCCAGTGCACGCTAAATAGAACTGGAACCCAGCGCCAGTTTGGATCGGAAACGGGGGTGCAACACCCCCTCCCACAGCGTGGCCAACTGGGCCATGCGGGCTAGCCAGCCAGGCCACCCTCGACCGGGCCACCATGGGTCGGGCCGCCATGGGTCGGGCCGCCATGGGTCGGGCCGCCATGGGTCGGGCCGCCATGGGCCGGGCCGCCCCTTCGGTTCGTGTCGCTCCCTTGGTTCAGACCGCCCACTCGGGCCGGGCAGACCACTAGGGTCTGGCCACACCCGCGGACTGGGTCATACCCTAGTTCGGAGCGGGTCAGGCCGGGTCGGTCCGATTGGGTCGGACCGGACCTGGACTCGCTATAGCCATTTACCCTTTTTCGTATATCTTGGGCTATGAGTATCCGATTGAAGAGCCGACTATGGTGATAGAATTATTGGAGTGAGACGATTCTTTTGGAATATCCTACTTGAGGTTTGGACATAGTTTTATTATGGTCGGGTTGGTTTGAACCTAAAAACCAATCGGGCCCCCGGAATGGAAATGCCAATAACTCACAGATGGGGCGTCTGATTGATGTGACATCTGTCGCGTTGGATTCCTTATGATGAGATGGAACTATGGGATACATCAACTCAAGACTTCGTGATAGTTTATATATCAACACTTGGCTCAATAAGTGGACCCTCCCGAAATTGAGCGGTATGTGTGCGGGAACCCTAGTGTTGGCTGTGACGATACTGTACCAGGATCCTCCGTGGGTTCAACAGTGATGAATTCTGTACCGGAATCCTTTGTGGGTTCGACAGTGATGACATCTGTACCAGAATCCTCCATGGGTTCGACAGTGATGAATTCTGTACAGGAATCCCATGTGGGTTCGACAGGGATGTCTTCTGTACCGGAATCCTCTGTGGGTTTGACAATAATGACTTCTATACCGGGATCCTCCATGGGTCCGACAGTTATGACTTATGTTCATGGATCCTATGTGGGTATGACAGAATAACTGTTCTTGTATCATGTGTGGGTCCAATAGCTTAGTTGGTACTGTATCATGTGTGGGTCCGATAACATAGATGAATCAGTGACTATATCTGATCATATCTATCACTCTACAAAATATGTATACCTGTGTGAGCAGAGTGTTGTCTTTCAGTTGATATCATTGAGATGATTTATTTTACTTAATTTGTGGAATGGGTTGTTATTGGGCTCGAGAGATGGATCCGGGCAGTGACTGGTAACTTAGGTATATGTATGGGCATATACCTAAGTAGGGATGATCAATACTTCATGAATGTATCTTACTACTGTGGTTTATCCTTGTTGGATTTTGTGAGACCTTGAGTGTCTGAGGGTACCTACTGAGTATCCTTATACTCACCCCTGCACAGGCTTCGCCCGAACCTCACTGTGTTGGATGCAGACGATGGATAACACTGACCGAGGTGGAGTGTACAAGGACTGGATAGTACCCGGAGGTGGACCACAGGATGAGTCGGTACCTGGAGGATACTGACGAACGTGTATCGCTGAGGAGGCTATCTGTACCTACCCTTCAGGTAGGATCCGTGGTGGACGATCCAGGAGCTTCCTGTCACCTTCCAACTGTTTTGTCTTTTCCTTGTACTTTACAGTTGGGCTTGTATTTCTAGCACCTTTACTTTTCATCACTACTTTTGTATACAGTTTCTACTTAGTTTTTTTCCTTCCAATTGTGTACTTAGTTGATTCTGTTTACTTTTATAAAGACAATGCCTTCCCATCTTAGGGATTTATGCCTTTGGTGCTAGTCGCGAGCCCTTGGCCTATAGAAGGCGGGCTTGGGGTAGTGATGACATAGGTCCCGAGGACGGGTTGTGACACACATCATTCTAAAGGATGGTTTTCCGATTATGGGTGTAATCATTGTTTAGTGTTTTAAAGAACTAAAACATGTGTTGAATCGTCAAAACCCTACAAAAGTTTTCATATTGTCCTAAAATCCTGGGAAAATGACTATAGATTTAATTTTGAAATATAGGAACCAATATAAAATCATTCTGAAAGTTGGTTTCCCCATTATATTTATAAACACATTTTTAGTGTTTTAAAACACTAAAACATGCGTGCAACATTCAAAAACAAAAAAATTATTTTGGATTGTCCTAAAATCAAAGGAAAAACACCACTTAGTTGTTTTTTACTTGTATGTTTAGAAAACATGTTAATTATTTGCGTTATGTGGTTGAAATTACTCTATGAACACTTATTAAATGTAAATAAGAGATTAAAAACAATTTTTGGGAGGTCAAAACATGGATAAAGATATTGGATTGCATAAAATCAAGGGAAAATGAACATAGATTTAGTTTTTAATGTTGGAATTGATGTCATGTCATCTTGAATAATTTTTTGACCGTTATGGCCATAAATACATTTTAGTGTTTTAAAACACTAAAACGCGTGTTGAATGGTCAAAATAAGAGAAACGATGTCGGATTTTCCTGAAATTAGGAAAAAAAACCACCGTATATTTAACTATGAAATGTAGGAATTGATTTCAAATGAATCCGAATGACATTTTTTCCATTATGGCTCTAAAATCATTTTTAGTGTTTTAAAATACTAAAATGCGCATGGAATGATCAAAAACATAGAAAAGGACCTCAGATTGATGTGAAATCATGGGAAAAACACCAATTAGTGGCTTATAAATTATAGGGCATGATATGATATCAAAATCAATAAAATTTGTTTATTAAATAAAATTCAATCACATCACACATTGCTTTAAAAATAAATTAGAATATTTACTTATCCCTTTTCATTTCCATGTATTGAATATTATCTTAAATAGGTCTGTTTCTATTATCAAAGTATTTTTCATTATATATTATTTGTTTTATGTTAAAATTTATTCTATTTGATTAATTAATAGAAAATTTTATGTGTATCATTCTGAATATATTTTGTGTCTTTTCTATTTCACATTACTTTTCTTAAATATTTTGGTTTTTATCGTAGGTTATGGTGGAAGTATGCATGTGGATGACTGTTCTGATCAAATAAATTTTCAGAAGGCACTCATGATGGTTCTTAATTTCGGTGTTATATTAAAATTTTATCAATTAATCCACCATAATTATGATTTATTATATGTAGTTTTAATTTATGTTTACTTTTTTTTTACTGTTGATGAGATAACAAGGACAGTTTTAGTTGATGATATGATGTGGAGGTAGAAAGATGCAATCGAGGTCATGAAATGAATGTATGTTGGCTCTTAGTTGTTTTTGGACATATTGTATATGTATATAGATAGATGTTTGTGTTGACATAGATTGAGGAAATGATGACTGGATGTTTGTATGTGACTGTGGATACATGATATGTTAATCATATATTTATATTTTAGTTTATAATATTTAATTTTTTATATGTATATTTTTTATTATTTTTTTAAAAAATAAATATGTTGTAGTTGTGGTTTTATGTAACAGCTTCTAAATAAATTAAGTAAAAAAATATCGAATGTTACACATAACTGCCACTAATATGTTCTGTGAGAGTTTATTTTATTTTATTTATTTTTTCCACCAAATATTTTATAAAACAAAAAAACTCTGCAAAATAAATATGAAACCACCAATAAATTCTCTAGAAACTAACACATTACAAAACCTTCATTAAATTATAAAACTCACTTCTAAATAAATAGCTATCGGGAAATATGTGGACATTTTTATAACCATCACTGAACCTAAAGGTCTATGTTTAAACCACTACTAGATAGAAAAACCGCTACTACATACCCTTTTTTTGCAGTGAGGTCATGATGAGTTCAAGTCCAATACTACCTTTTGAGAGTTATTATACCTTTTTTATCTTTACTAGACCAACATCCACTTGTAGTATCCAGATAGGGATCTATTTCTAAAAAAATCACATAATATTATCCTTAATAAAACATTATAATGTTCTTAAATACTTATCCTCATAGTCAATCATAGTTTTATGATCCCTAATATATATTTTCCTAAATCTAGTTCCCATGGTTTCTACTAAACATTCCCTTGATACCACATCTATAAATCACAACCATAGTAGCCCCAAGCAAGTGGTTAATTTTTTTACATTGGAACAAGATACATGAAATCACATACAAAAGGACAAAAAATTTTAATATTATAGGTAAAATAGTTACAGAAAACAAATTCACATCAAATTTTAAAACATAAAATAAATAAATAATTTTCTTTTAGATCACAATTATTATCCTAAGTGTATCCCTACATATCTATCAAAAAACACTTCCTGGTATCTTAGGTAAAAAACCTAAGAAAGGGATGAGAAAGGATAACCATTAAGGGTATTCATATATTAAAAGCTATGATTAAATAAGGTATAATCAACATGGAAAGGTAAACAATGGAAACAGATACCACTTAATCAATGTATTCAGCGTACTATGATAGGAATAAATGATTAAATAATTCTATTTAAATAATCATTTGAACTTAAAACATAACAATGAATATTAAATATAATTGAATAATCACATGGAATATCAATTATTTAATTCATAATGATGGAATGAATAATTTTTCACATCTTATAAATTCTGTCACGACCTTATGGAAAGACTTCTACCATCAAGTCTTCATACTAAGACATCTTGTATAAATGCATAAAAGCTTAGGCAAATACCCAATCCAATTTGTCACATGAGACCTACCGATGCATCAAGGTTATATATAATTTTAACTCCCACCCATAAATTAATAATTGTCACATATTACTCCTACTAAAGGGGTGAAACATAATAAATATAAATATTCATATAAAAAACACTAATTTGAAATGCAAGTACTTACCCCAATCAATAAACATAATCAATAACCATATAAAGAAATATGGTGAATGTTCTTAAAATTTTACAACCCCATCCAAACTAATCATACACTATATGGATAAATAATAAGGATGGTATCAATATAACATATACATAGTGAATCATAAGTAAAATTAATTTTTTATGCCACTTTTGAATATAAATACCATAAAAATGTCACTAAAGCATAATTGGGGAAAATAACCTTTTCACTTTTAACATATTTTTAAATCTAAAAGTTCAATAAAAATTGTGAAAATATTTTTTCAAGGAAAATGTCCTTTGAAAAATAGTAAAATTAATTTTTAAAAAATTGAGTGGTCATGATAGCAAAAAATTCTATTTATGTCGTGCACATTAAAACAATGAATCCTTTCACATTTTCAGTAAAATCCAAACAAACCTTGTTTGGAAAATGACATAAATATTCAATTAAAAACATTTTAAAAATAGTAAAAAGAAGTAAACATATATTTAATAAAACATTTTAAAAAGTATATAAATATTTGAAAACATTTTTAAAAAACATGGAATTTTATAAAAAATGGTTTTTTTGAAGAGTGAAATAAAGTAAACTTTACTTCAAAAAATCTCAATCATTTTAAGTACCAAAGAGCTAAAAAATGGCAGTATTACATGATAATGTTCAGGAATAACCAGTGTAAAAGAAAAGATGATTTATTTTAATATATTAAGATTAAATAATTCTCCCAAGGGAGGATTAAACAAAAAAATCATGAATAATGATGGGATTGGGTAATAAACCCTAACCACTTTGGTAACATTTGATTCATAAGGTGCATGAAATAAATAATAGAATTTAAAACATTAAATCCCATGAATATTAATATATTAGTTCTTAGAATATCAAAATTGGAATTATATACACTGCCTAATGGAATAAGTGTTGATTATTCCATTTTCCTCATAGAAATAAATTTTAAACGATAAACCATTACCACTTTTTTTACATCCTTTATAAATTTAAAAACCTCTATTATAAGAAATATAGGTTTATTAAAAAGCTATTAAAAACCATAATAATATATAATTTACCATATATGGTTTACTTATAGTATTTTATCAATCTCTTATTAGAAATTATTTTCTAAAATCACAGTTTTGGGTGATAAATGCTTTATTTTTCATGTATATTTTGGTTTGGTAATTTTGGTCATTTTAATATTATAATTATTAGATAATATATATAAATTTTGGTTGGGTAATTTTGTTCATTCTAATTTAATAATTATTATATAATAGATATAAATTTAAACATGATATAAATATCATATATATTCACTATATATTTATTTATATTAATCTGTAAAAGTTATTGAAGGAAAATCTATTATACCATTCATAGAGATGGTACGTCATACTTACAAATGAATATTGTTCCCATTTTTTTTCAACAGATGCAATGTAAATAAAATAAATAGTAATTAATATTTAAATAATAAATAATAATTTATATAATTTATGTTAATAAAATTCCTCTTCATTACTATTCGTGTAAAAAAAATATCACAATGCTACTTGAAGGTGGAAGTCCACACATACGCACGAGCGACGTTATTGTTTTCCAATGGATTGGAATGTAAGAATTTAGATGTGATATTATATTTCCATAAGTATGTTTAAATCATAAATATCACAAATATTCATTATCATTCATCCTTAATATATTCCATGTAAATCATAAGTGAAAAATGAATCACATCGCTTCGTGAGGCGGTATCCCTCTGTACACGAGAGAAATTTTATCGTATCCTTCACAAAATAGAATGTAAAAAGGTATATGCTATATGATAATTAAAAATTATAATAATATCATAAATATCATTTAAATACGTTAAATTCATCATTACATCTATCCTTGAAAGGCGATGATGGGAAATGAACTACATCGTTTCACAAGGCAGTAAAATGTCGTACACATGATCGATAGTTACGTTTTCCATTTGACAGAAGTGATTATTGATACGGGTAAGGAAATTATTACAATAAAATATAGTTATATATTATATAGTGTTGATATTATTTTGGAATATTTGAAAAAGATTATAAGTATTTAAAAGAAGAATTAGAATGAAAACCTATTGTTAAAAACATTACGTCTTATTCGAGAATCCTATTTAGGATTAACCTAAAGAGTTCATAGACTAGAATAATAATCTAAAAATGTTTTGAAGGATTTTTTTGGTATTTATGGAAAATAAAAAGTTATTTATTAGATTAAAAATAGGCTTTGTAAGTGTGATGCGGGGAGTAGAGGGGGTGTACTTTTATATGTGGGGGATAAGACACACTTGGTATTTTTGAAAAAAAATGAATTACACCAACATTTGTATCCTTCATAAACAATAAAAAATGGGGAATTATCAAACCATATAAACTATAGTCTCATAATATATATATATATATATATGGGTTTTATACATGTTTTTCAGTCATTTTAACCATTATCCTTTTAGTTTAACCCCTGGTATACCCATTTTTACCTTAATAGTGATAAATAATTTTTTTAATATTAAAAATTGTAGTAAAAACATTTTATGTTATTATATAATATGAACTATCCTGATTCCAAAAATAAAATACCCTTTCAAATATTCAATTCACAGAAGTGAAAGAATCAAGTTCCAAATTATACACAAAGAGGTGATGAAAAAGCGGGTTTCCAATGGGAAAATTTTCATAAGTATAGATTGTTTTAATATAGATAATAATCAAGAAATTTATTATAATGAAATAAATAATTCAAATAGTAATATAATTGAACAAATTTTACTTTAAAACTAATTTAAAATATAAATTACCTTTATAAATAATTTTATATAAAATACACTTTTCAATTGAAATTCCGTATTTTTCATTATTCATCAAAAAATTAACATTTTTTGAAAATAATACAAAATTCACCAAAATATACTTTTGAAATTTAGATTTAAAAAATGAATTTAATTTTTTTAAATATATTTTATAAAATTATAAAAAAATTAAATTATTTGTGCAATGCTCGACTAATCTCTCATTTCATAAAATACAGTTTTTTTGGGAAACCTTGATTTCTCATCTAGATGGTTGTCATTTTATTTGTAATCATCATATATCCAATGAATATATTATATACATGTGAAAACCATACAATTTCTATAATTTAGTTATTCCAATTCCTACCCACTGTCTTATTGGCTATGTTATGCTGGTTATGTTTAAATAATAATATTTTAAAAGAGCATCACATTTCATTTAATCCTAATGTTTTATGCATCATAAACTATTGAAGATGTTGAATTTATTTAAAAATAAACATATCATAAATTATTGGTGTGTCATATTTTATTATATTATATGTTTTTCATATCATAGAAACTATGAAACATGATGTTCCTATTTTAAAACCTTGTCTTATTACAGATATGATATGATTCAATAATATATATATATATATATATTGATTAATTGAAATATTATTCTAAACAGATTTATCACTATTTGATTTAGAACAATGACAATGGGTAAATATTTTACTAATATTTTAATATAAATTTGAAAACTTTTAATCATTCCATGTTTATTTTAAATTAATTATATTGTGATTGATTGATATAGACTGGTTATGGAACACCTGGTTGGGATTCTACATGTTCTATTTTTCTCACACCCTACACACTAATATAGGGGTTTGTAAACCTTGATTTGTATGATAAATTAAGGGTAAAGACACTATAGTGAGGTGGTGGGGTTTATGTTTGCTGGTTATGGGTAGCTAGTGGTTGGATGGCATGACGTTTCCCACATATCACATGGAGTACCTGTTGGATGCTTTAGTTTTAATTTTTTTATGTTTATGGACATGTATATTATGTTTTTATCATAATGAATTTGGTTGTATCAGGACCATTTTCACAATTTTTATGGATTTGTATTCTTGTTAATATTTATCTTTTGTAATTCTTGTATCTTGTTTTTTGGTTTGAAAAATCATTCCCTCTGGTTATTGTTGGATTCCTGGGTACTTGTCACCATCCCATGAAGATTGGGACAAATTGTTGGGTCTTTCTTCCATATAGTTCATTACATAGATAGACATCCTATACAAGATAGTTCATGACATAAATGGAAGTGAGAAAATGTTACAATGGTCTTTTTCACTGGACTCCCAAAGACTGCGAGGAAGAATGAACCTATATGGCTCATCGTTGATCATATTACAAAGTTAACAAATTTCATATTGAGAAGATAAGTTATACACCTTTATCACCTTTACCATTTCAATATCAATTAAATATTAATGATTCATGGGTCACCTATAACTATTTTATCTAATTGTAACCCTTCGTTCACATCAAAATTCTAGAGAAATCTTCAAAGGGTTCTATATACAAAGATATATTTAACCACCACCTATCATCCTATATTGATGGGTAGTTTTAAAGGGATATCCGTACATTGAAATAAATATGGATATCATGTTATCATTACATCAAGTATATTTTGGTTTATTATCTTCATTTGGTGAAATTTCTATTCAATAATAGCTTCCATTCAAGCATCCATATAACACCATACAAATTAATGTATTGGAAGAGGTGTCATACTCCGACCTATTGGGAATATATTAGATAAATGAAGTTAGTTAGATAGATTTTTAAGAGGAAATTACTTCTAATATAAATATTATTATGGATAATATTAATTTAGCTCGACGAAAACAAAAGTGTTATTCTAATAACTGAATGAATAATATATAATTTCATTTTATGGATCATGTATTTATCAAGGATTCAACATGGATTGGAGTTTTATGATTCAGTAAAATGGGAAAGTTAATCACTTGTTAGATTGTGCCTTTTAAATTACTATAAATAATTAGATATATATATTACTAATTTGAAATGCCTTCCAACCTTTTCAAATTGTAAAATTTCTTCCATGTTTTATTATAAAGTAAATACATTAAAAATATAATATGTGTTCTCACATTTTGGGGAATACAGTTAGATTCATACTTATCTTATAACGTGGACCCTATCTAGATTCTATATTTTAGAATTTAATAACTCTTCTGGTGAAAGTATGGTGGATAAATCAGAAACCAGAAGGGGAAACATGAGATCCAAAATAAGCTACGAGTATAGAATATTCACTATTTTTTAATAAATGATATATACTATAATTTCAGGTATTAAATTATTTTGGTTGGTATGTAATAGAAAATACCCTTATTTAGTAGGTAAACACCATATCCTAAGCTATCACACAATATAGCCTTTAAAGTGACTTTACATAAAAAGATTTTCAAAAGATTAATTTTAGTGCTTGAAACTGAACAAACTAACTTTATTTTTGAATTAATCAATTATAAAATATCTTATTTAGATTTTTTAATTATTTTTGAAAAGGCTAGTGTTTAGAAGAAAAATACGATTTTTACAAAACATGTAATTTGTATGACATTATGGTTATATTAGAAATAATGGTATAAATATCTCGACCCTAGTAACTCAAAGTTGATATCTAATTTATTACAGTGGCACCCGATATAAAAAATCATATCCCAAAGGACCAAATAGTCTTGTATACTTGGTAAACTAGATACATATTTGAAATTCACATTAAATTTTAAACCAAAATGTATTTTCCTTAGGAATTACCTTATTCCCCTTAGTGAATCCATGCATATCAACAAAAAAACACTTCATAGTACTTTGGCAAAAATAAACACAAGAAAGGGGTCATATCACATGATCAAGAAGTGTATCTGTAAAACGGAAGTTATCATGAATAAATAATAATTATCTTTATGGAATGGAAAGTAAATTAAGAACATTATATTTAAACAATAATTGAAAAAAATATGGTAGTAATAAATTATTATCAAATAAATACATATAAATATTCACATGATATTGAAACATATCCTTGGAAAATATAACTAATAAAAAAATCACATATAAATGAATAAATAATATAATAATGAGATAATTTATAATTTCATACATTTTAAATATTCTTTAAAGACATTTTACAATATGCCTTAAATCAATGGGTAGAAACCCATTTAATTTGGACAACTGATATATCTCATGAGACATGTTGATGTATCAAGGGGCGATCTATAACTAGGCCCCAAACATCACTAACTAAGTTGAATGAATTTCATAAATGAAAGTGGTGAATCAAAATAAAAAAAAATAAACATTCATATTGTACAACTAGAAAACAAAATGTTAATACTTAGCCCAATCAAATAAATATAATCATTATCCATCTAGGGTAATATATTGAATTGTAATAAAATTGTAAATCCATAGTCAAACTAATCATAATCCATCCAAATAAACAATAATTATTATAAAAATTCAATATAAATCTAGTGTATCATAAATACAATAATGGGTTGATGTGATTAATGAATTCAAATACCTAAAAATATCATAAAATGTTTTTTGAGAAAAATAATCTCCTCACTTTGAAAATAATTTTTTTTAAAGGTAAATAAATATTTTGAAAGTAATTGTCTCTAAAAATAAAATATGAAAATTTTTAAAATAATCTTTAACAAATTCATAGGTTTTGATGTCATAAAATCTTGTTAATGTCATACATATTAAAACAAATATTCCTTTCATATAATTGATAAAATCCAAATTGGAATTATTTAAAAAATGACATGAATATTCCATTAAAATATTTTTTTATAAAAGTCATTCATTGTTAAAATTGTATTTGATAAATATTTTTTATAATTTAAAAAAAATTTGAAATAATTTTTTGAAAACATGTTTTTATAAGAAAAATGATGTTTTATCTAAGAGAAAAATGCTGTTGGATTTTATTAAAAATAGTTCCTCCATAATTTTAAGTAACAAATAGTGGGAAAATGGTAATATTACTTGAATATTACATAAAAAATATAGTTTAAGTAAATAGAATGATTTTATAATAGAAACATCAAATAATTCCCCTAAGGGATATTTGAACATAAACAATCCCGAATAATAATGATATTGTGACATATACCCTGACCAATTTGGTACCTTTGGAATCATAAGTCCCATGAGAGAAATAACATAAAATGAAACATTAAATTCCATGAAGATAAATACCTTCATTATATAAAGTATAAAAATTTTAAGTATATTCACCACACAAGTAAATAAGTTGTGACCATGGCATATGTTTCACAGAAGTAAAAGTGAGTCGTGAAACCCTTACCTCAAATTATACATCCTTTATATATGTATGATCCTCCTTTATATTAAATATAGATTTATTATAAACATATTATATAACCATACTCATATATACCATACCATATATTACTTAATTGTAGTCTTTTATCTCCTGTTTATTTATAATTCACTGTTAGAATCATTATTTCAGGTGACAATTGCTTCATTTTTCGTATATATTTTGTTTTTGTAATTTCATTACTTTTTTTTATCATGGTTCCATGATATAAATCAATTACCATGATATAAATATAATATATATTCATTAAATATTTATTTATATTAATATATAAAATGTAGATTTATAAAATGGATTACACCATTCATTCTGATTGTAGACCATGTATGCATGAAAAATTTTTCTATTCTTTTGACGGATGGAAAAAAGAGAAATTAAATATTAATTACCATTTTAAAGATCTTTATTAAGTTATAAATTTCATTAATATTAATCAAACACATCATTATTACCATCTATATAAAAATAAAATAAATAATATTTCTCATCGCGATGTGGAGGCGGTAGTCTACACGTATGCACAAGAGACATTATTGTTTTCCAATGGATTATAAGATAAGAATTTAGATGTGATATTATATTTAAAAACGTGTTTTTAGGTAATAAATATCAAATATATTCATTAAAATTATCCTAAATATTTTCCATATAAATCATAATTGAAAAAGGAACCATATCTCTTCACGAGTTGGTAGTCCTCTGTACATACGAATGAAATTATCATATCTCACATAGAAAGGAAAATAACATGGTATATGTGATATAATAATTAATAGGGTACAATAATTTCATAAATATAATATAAATATATTAAATCAAAAAAACAATCCTAGCATTGATAGGTGGTGATGGAAAAATAATTATATCTATTTGTGCGATAGTAGTCCACCATAAAAAAATTGACAGTTTCATTTTCGATTTTATATAAGTGGAGTTTCATATTTGATATCAAATTATCATAATAAATAATAATTATATTGGAAATATGTCACGACCCACCTTTACCAAGATGAGGGAAGGGACAGAAGATTTCCAGACCCTTCCTTCTTCAAGTTGAAGGAGAGATAATGACCCCTGAGACCCGCCTTCAATAGGTCCCAGAGTGGAAACTAGCACCAAGGGTATAGAATCACACACAAGATGGAAGCCATTAACCTTTTTCTTTAATAAGATCGGGAGACAAGATAGTAAATCCCAACAACACCGAAACTTGGGTGGGGGTAAAAGTAAAGCCAAAGAAAACCATTCCCATATGCATGTCACAAAAAGAAATAAAAGCCATAAGTACAAGGAGACTAAAAAGGTAAAGTAACAAAAGAAAAGAAAAAAACAGCAACTGTAATTGTACCAACGCCCGAGCTAATATGGCCCTGCATGATCCCTGAAGTCCACCTAGAAAACTGAAAGTAGTTTATATACGTAGGGTGAGCATACATGTATACTCACCAGGGAAAACCAAAGACTCTCATGCACAAGTGGGTAGACATTATAATGCCCTGTGAAAAAAGAGGTAACCAAAGCACCTATTAATGAAGACTAACCACCCAGACCTCACCAAGGTACACTCCCCAAATAACGAAAGTCAAGTAACGTATAATAATAGCACATCGATGTTTGGTTACCCCGCGCCACTTCCCCACTGGTTATTAAAGACATCCTACGCATCGAACCTCCCCTGCCATTATCACCGCAGTCCCACTGCCAAACCCCACCTGCACACACCTGGGCCACAACCACGCATACATCCCACAAACACCTTGGCCACAACCACACATCTCGCCCACACACACCTGGGCGTTATCCCAAAGACTATTGGGAAACAACCTTCCCGGACACACCTGGGCCAACTGCCACAACTACCCTGCCCGAAGAATATTGGGCTATAATGGACCTCAGGCCATCACAACATGCCTGAAGAGTCTTGGGATATTTAAGAAAGGGAGAATAAAATGATCTAATAACCAACCACTCATAAGAGTGGAGGGAACAAAACCCTCCCCCGTGAAATGGGGGTGTTTGGCACATAGTGCTCAAATTGGGTGGGGCGCGAATAAGAAACATAAGAACTACAATTATATGTATATTTAACAATAACTCATCCCAATATAGGGTTTCCATAGGCAACCAATGCACAAACACCCTCATACTATTCATTTATAAAAGAAAGGCACATCACTCATGGCCAAGTCACAACTCATTCCCAAAACCAATTCCCCATCTAACTCATTCTTGGTTTCATGTTCATGTGACCCCATTTAGGTGAATTATGCACTACTGGGAAACTAATAGGCATAACCACAAGCCAGAGAAAGAGAAATAGCCAAAAAACAATTTAAGCATTCACACCCGGTTCTCTTGTAAGGTCAGAACTATAAAGGGATCAGTGAGATCCCTCAAAGTACTAGAACCAACCCAAGCCTTGAGATACATCCCCACACATCTTCAAATTAACAACCCACAACCGTGACACAACAGAGGATCCCATCCTCATCCACATCACCCCATAAGCATCGAACATAACAAACAGACATGACACCGTGACAGAACAAGGAAGTTTTCAAACTCATGTACATCATTCACCAAGTTTCCTTCTTTATGTTTGGTTAACCGGGGTGATCACACAAGGATTGTTTTTCACTGGAAATTCATTTAATCAGCCAAGTTTACGTGATTAAACAAATTCCCATGTTAGATCCATTCAATAATCATAGAAGATAGAGGTTCGTTAATGCACAAGGAAAGGCCATCAACGACCATGCTTTTCAGTGAGCATAGGCCCACACAATTCAGAACATAAATAATCAAGGGTAAGGAAAATCAGCAGAACATCGATCACACCCCCCATTAATTATTTAAAAGTCTTTTTTTATCTTCGTTAAGGTTTGGTTTCATCCATTCTTATGGAAACAGTAGTGCACCCACCCTGCATGATACATAGTAAGGTGAGACGAAGGAAAATCCCTACCTGGTTAATCAAGGATCGAAGTTATTCTCCACGCACCAAGAACTGGGGATGCATGACTTATAGGGGAGGAACTCCAGGGACTCCAAGGAAGAGTATAAAACTCTAGCATAGGCTCACCACAAGCCCAGGGAAGGAGGTACTCCAAGCATACTAGGGGGAAGAAAGAAATCCAGCCAAGAAGGGAAAGGAAGAAACTCCAGCGTGACATAAAGATGAGATCCCATTGTTACGGGATAAAGAATTTTTAACCAATTTAAATTTGGATCATGGTTTACTTTGTGGTTGGGATGTTACACACTATGGGATTAATTCTCATTTAATTATCCCCATCAGGGTGGTGGCATAACAGCTGTGCGTTAAGCCATTTCCTTTAATCGCTGGGGATGGTTTCAACCTCATTTACCTATATAAAAACATCTAAACAAGGAATAATAGTAAAAATACATGATACACTATAATAGATATCTCATATAAGTAAACAACCAATCAAATATAAAAGAAACGGAAGATAAAAAAATAAAGACTGAAAAAGCTAAAAAAAAGGTTGATACAACCTATTCCAGGAATCCAAATGTCTGATCACTAACTCCATGTGACTATCTGGTCACCACCATTATCAATACAACACTTGTAACCCAATGGAGATAAAAACATATCCAACATGAAATCCAAAACCGAAAGTAAGCTATACCCAAATTAAATACTATATACCCACCAATGTGAGTATATGGGGTGTGAGCCAATGTATATAGGATACCACCCTGAATCCAATTTAATCATTTTATCAAATAAAGAAACCTCAGTAGTTTGGGAATAATAGAAAAAATAGGTTTTAATTTTCCTTTACTTGATATTATAATAATAAAATCATGAAATATTAACATTCTTAATGAACCAATTTTTTAAAACAATCCATGAAAATGTTATAACAAAAAACCAATTCACTTCAAAGTGGAAACCGTTCATCTTTAAAATAACACAATTTTGAAAATAAAATCATCTATGATTTAAAATATTTCAAAAGTATTCCAATTAATGATTCCACTCTAAAAATAATTTCTCTATTTTACCTTAATGATCCATCATAGACCCAATACAATGGGAAATAGGAAAACAAGGGAAATGTTTTTAAATAGAGCCATAACTAGTTATAAATAAATCCTATAAATGGATGAAATAAAACCCTTCAACAATAGTACTAATACATAATAGGATTAACACATAAAAGAAGTTAATCTAAGAAATAAAATCACACATTATAATATATACAAAGAAAGGGAATAACAAATAATACATTGTTTGAGGAAAACCATGAGGAATAATGGGACCACATAAGACATACAAAAGTAAACCTAACATCTAGTATGTTAATAGAAACACATCCATACACCAAATCTATATAAGCCATATCCTTAGTGAAAAACTCAAAATCTAGATGTTATGTAAAACTAAGGGGGTCTAGCCAATGAAAAACAAAGACTACCAAGCAATTTCCCAATGCTTCCCACTTAAAAACTCAAGTCTCCTCATGGAATAATAACGAAGGTTTTCCATGAACAATAATGTTATCAAATTATAATAAAAATCCCCTAGTGATAACATTATAATTAAAAAACATCCCATAATACACAATACACAAAAAAACAGCCCTAATCCATGAGAATAACATGAATAACATAAATTTTTTTTCCATCACATGGATTATACAACATTATCAAAAACATAAGTATACTCAATAATGGAACAATAAACAGAACATCACAATTTCCAACTAGGCCTTGACTTATACCATAAGCATTTGGAAGTCACTTTTTAAAGAAATTTGGAATTAAAATATAATTTTAAATTAAGCATGATTATTAAAAATCATATTCAAAATTCACTATGGAAAATCCAAACCACATAATAAAACCACACCACACTTTAAAAATGGAAACCCATTTAAACAAAAAAGGGAAATCTACATTGAAAACCACATCTGGATATAAAACCAAATAATGATTTCATTTACCAATTAAAACAACCATTAAAATTTTATCCAATATGAAGAATTCATAAATCACCCCTTTCCAAACCAAGTTCCATTTTACCTTGAAATTCACTCACTTTGTCCAAAAGAAAATTCCAATTAATCATAGAAAAACAAAATTTAGACCACACTAGCTAGCATATACTACTTTATATTCATTCAGAAACACTATTGGAGACATAAATAATTATTGGAACAATAAAATAAAATCCAATGAATAAAAAACATATCTCGAGTGGTGAAATCATGCCGACTTTGATAAAAACCGCCGGAATGGAACTCAAAGGATGGACAATAACCCGTTGTCCTAGAATGTGAGAAATTAAAACATCTCGGATGGTGTTTTCATTTCTGATATAAAATAATGAGAAAGGAGAAATGATGATGAACTATTCCATTATTATAAAAAAAATCTAATACATTTAAGGTATTAGAGTTATCATGACATTTGGATGAAAGGTAGTGAGGAAAGAAAAATAAAAGAATAGAGCTTGAAATAAAATTAATGAAATGAAAAGAGGAATTTACCTCTTGAATATATCTTCCTTGAGAACCTCTTTAGGGAAAAATATTAGGTATTTTTATGGGACCAAGGTTAGATGGTCATGGGATTGGTATTAGATAGATATTTGAGCAGAATTTAGACAAGGGACAAGGCTTGAGAGGAGTGATGAGATGATACGATGAGGGTGGTTTTTGTAGTAGAGGAGAGGAGGGTTTTCTCAATATTTTATTTATTTTATTATTATGTTTCTATAGAAAATAAATATTAATGATTCTTGTGACAAATAAATTAATATTTTCATGTGAGTTCAAACTCAATATGATTACCTCAGCAAAACATAATCCATGAATCAATAAATCTTGTTTTTATATTATTCAGTAAAATATCATATTTTACTATTCACCCAAAATATAAGTATTTCAGAAAATACAAAAAAAAAAACATCCCAAATATTTTTTGAAAAATAAAATTCAAAAAACATATCATTTTATTAAGTCCATTTTCTAAATATGTGAAATTATACTTTTAATTGAAATCATAATTTACTTGAAAAATACAAATTTTAAAATTAAAACTGCTTTCTAACACTTTTAAAATTTAATTTAGGTCTCTTAAAATTATCATATAATAATAAGTCATCAAAATAATTATTTATGAATATATTGGATGAAAATAATTTTTTTTAAAATAATAAATTAATAATAAAATTTTAATTAAATATTCAGCACTCACAAAAACACCGATAATATCATATAATTATATCATAGTGTCACTTATGGATAAATTTTATTTATACTTTCACTAGTAAGGTTACTTATTCACTTGGATGATTTGAAAATCATAATGGCTGCATTACTATTCATAAGGGTAACATTACTATTCATAAGGGTGAGTTACTATTCACTCAAAATTATGTTTGTCTTATCGGACTCCAAACATCTTACTGATCACAATCATATATGTAAAATTTTTGAAATTGAAATCAGATAAGTGATGATATTATATTTAAAAGGTCACATAGTACGTAGTAGTTCATTGTGTTTTGATTTCTTGCGATTATACTATATCACATAATTATAAGAAACGAATTTCCATTTATTAAACTTTGGTGTTCTACATTCTTCATCCCTTATTAAATCTTACCCTTGAAATGATTCTTAACATTCTATGTTATAAATAGGCATGGGTTCTATTCCTTTATTTCCTCATCCAATTCCCATGTTGCCTCTTTATACTTAAGGTTCCACCAAAGTACTTTGACAAAGTGAGTAATATTTTTGTGTATAAATTTATATCTATGATCTATGATCTTCACTAGCTAATCCTCATATAAAATATCATTCTCCAACTGTATGACCTCTGAAGATAGTATATGTGAAGGATCTGGTGTATACTTTCTTAAGTGGGATACATGGAATACATCATGTACTTTAGACATGGTAGGTTGAAGTGATTATCGATAGGCTACAACACCAACACTATCAAGAATATTGATGGGCCCAATGTACCCGGGACTTAACATTCCTTTCTTCCCAAATCTCATGACCTTATTACATGGAGACATGGAGGAATATCATGTCTGTAACTTTTAACTGAAGGTCCCATCGACAATTGTCTGTATAACTCTTTTGTTGACATTGGGCTTCCTTGATGTGATTCAGAATGGTTTTCACCTTCTACACTATTTAATCAACCATTTAATGTCCTAGAAGCTTACTCTCACTGAATATATCCCATCGGGCCAGTGTTCTTCACCTTTTCCCATAAAAGGATTCATATGGTTCCATTCATATACTAGATTGGAAACTATTATTTTAATAGAATTCGACCAGTGGAAGATGTTGGTCCCATCCTCCTTTGATGTCCATAGAACACATTCTCAACATATCTTCTAGGGTCGGAATAGTTATCTCAGATTGGATATCAGTTTGATGATGATAGGCCGTACTGAAGTTCAGTTCAGTTCTTAGAGCTTGTTGGATAATTTTCTAGAACATTGAGGTGAATCTTGGATCTCTATCGGATAAAATAGATAGTGGTATTCCATGAAGAATTACAACCTCTTTGGTATATATTCATTCAAGTTGATCCAATGAGAAGTCCTATAAAATTTCCATAAAGTGAGATGTCTTTTTCAGGCTATCTATAATGACCCATATAACATTGTTTCCTCTGGATGCCCTTGGATGTCCAGTTACAAAGTCCATGGTAAAGTTCTCCCACTTCAATGTTGGTATGGGTAATGGTTGCATCATCCCCTTAAATGTTTGTCGTTCAGCCTTCAATTTTGATATACCAGGCACATATATGTATATTCAACAATCTACTTCTTGATATTGTCCAACCAAAAGTTCTCTCATAGATATCAATATATATTTGTGCTACTTGGGTGAATATATAAGGTTTATCTATGCATGTCATTCAAAAGCTCCTTTATTATCTCTAGATCATATAGTACACATAATCTCAACCCAAATAATTCAACTACTTCCTTGTCAATATTGAAGTCATAGGACTTCTCATTTCTGGTAGCTTCCACCCTTTTCTAAATTTCTACATCATTTCTTTGAGAATCCTTTAATTTCTCCACAAGGGATGGTTGAGAAATCATTTGAAAATGGGATTGATGATGTTCTCCCCTTAATGATTCCCATGTCCATCCTTTGAAAATTTATGAATATTGGATCCTTTTCAATTATCATCATTGATAAAGATGCATGATCTTTTTTTACATTGAGCATCTACCACCTTATTTACCATACTAAGATGGTAGTGGATTGAGTAGTCACAATCTTTGATGAGCTCTAACTATCTTCATTGTAGCATATTAACCTCTTTATATATGAATAAATATTTTTGACTCTCATGATCATTATATATCCCAAACTTCTCCCCATAGATATAATTACACCAGTTTTTCAATGAAATGATTACAACTGCCAACTCAATATCATACATAGGATAGTTTTTCTAATGTATTTTCTGCGTCCTTGAGGCGTAAGATATTACATTAATGTTTTTTATCATCACAAAACCCAATACCTTATTTGAATCATCATTGTACACCAGAATAATTTCTACACTTATCATGAGTGTGACTACTGGTGCAGTGATGAGCCTCTTTTTGAGCTCTTTAAATATTTCCTCACATTTTTTATTCCAGAAAAAATTCACCCCCTTTCCTGTCATATTTTTAATTGGGTTTGAAAATCATGAAAAGTTCTTCAAAAATTATCAACAATACCATGCTGGACACATAATTTTGTAAATATTCATTATAGATGTTGGCCTGGGCCACACTTTAATTGCCTTTATCGTGGAAGAGTCCATATATATCCTTTTCCTGGTGATAACATATTCCGAGAATGATACTTCCTCCATCTAGAACTCACATTTACTGTATTTTTTATAATGTTTCTCCCTTCATAAATTCATTAGCACTATAATAAAATGATCATCATGTTCCTCCATAATCTTGGAGTATATTAGAATATCATCGATAAAGACTACCACAAATTTATTGAGGTAATCTCTAATGACCCTATTCATTAAATCCTTGAATATTTCTTGATCATTAGTTAGTATGAAGGGAATAAATATGAACTCACAGTGTCCATAACTCATTTGAAAAGAATTCTGGGGAATATCTTTCTTCCTCACCTTTAATTGATGATATCATGACCTATATTACAACATAATGAAATAACTATCCCCACGAAGATAATGGAACATGTCATCTATCCATGGTAGGGGTTACTTGTTCTTTATCATGATTTTATTGAGCTTATGATAATCAGTGTAGAGGTGAATTTATCCATCCATCTTATTGATGAAGAGGACAAAAACATCCCATGGTGAAGCACTCAGGCATATAAAACCCTTCTCCAGACTCTCTTGTAATTGATTCTTGGACACTTTCATGCCTACATTGCCCATTCTATAAGGTGTTTTTGATATAGACACAAATACTAGAATAATTTCAATTTAGAACTCAACCTATTGATTAGGAGGAAGACCTGTTAATTCATTACGAAATACATCAGTGCAATCCCTAATGATGAGAATATATTTGAGAAGTATCATATCATTTGTCTAAATAATTTGAGTTAGACATGATTTCTCAAAAGGCTGTAATATCAACACCTAAGACAATGATTCTAAAATAGATTTATCTTCCTCCTTACAGTTGTAAATAATTGTATGAGACTTCAGGATGTGAAGGGTTATATCCCTTTCCTGACAGTTGATGTTGGATTTGTATAAAGATGGATAATTTATTCCCAAGATTACATTGAACTCCCATAATGGAAGTATGATGAGATATTTTTGGATTTTGAGTCCACAAACGTTAAACGGGGAGGTGTTATATAATTTGTATGTAAGAATTTCCCCATTTTATGTTTTCATAGATAACTAAACCTCTAAATTTTGAGGTTGTTTTTGAATAGTTATACTAAAAATTCATGATTTTAAACAATGCATAGAACAATAATCATATATTACATTCATTAATCTTGAATGAATAACTAGAATGCCAATGACCATAACATTATATGGATCCACCTTAATTTTAGTGATAGAATAATCCCTTCATTATTCATTTAGAGGTTTTTGTTGAATTCCTCTGACAACCCTTGGATTTGCGAAATTGGTCTCATAATTCCCATACTTCTTACTATTCCAACACTGCAATATAGGCTAAGAAATGATCTGATCCTTCATTTCTTCTTCCACATTAGTGGGATTATTTATATTCCTCTGGTAATTTTTATCAATATGTCTCGTTCTTCCACATTTGAAGCAACTATTGGTACCATTTAGATAGTTCCCAAGATGCTTATTCCCACAATTTAATAAATGGAATGTTCTATCTTCTTTCTGTCATGGGATATGTTTTCCAAAACACCCATATCTGACTCCAATTTATATTTTTTTCACTAGCCCCATGAGACCATAAAGAGTATTTGATCTCCATTTCATCCATGAGGGGAAAATAGAAAATCTACTCATAACTGTCGAAGTCTCAAATCACAAATGCATTTTGTAGACTCAGATTTAGTTCGTTAAAAAAGCAATGCACCTTGATTTTGGTGATCATTATAAGGTTAGAGGATTATCTTGCAAGACTTGTGAAGTTTTCTTCATATTCTTGAATGGACACATATTCCTTCTGCATAAGTCATAGGAACTCTCTTTCCATCTTGAGACAGAGGTTTTGGGGAAAATATTTATTGAAAATAATTTTCTTGAATTCCTCCCAATTTGTGGAATTAACTTTTTCATGGCGCATCGTATTCTAAATTAGTGTCCACTATTGATCAGCTTCCCCAGAAAATGTATAGACTTCCAGTATGACTTTATCTTCTTTGGTGCACTAGGGGACACATAATTTCTTTTCAATGGATTTATTCCACTATTTCATAAGGAGGGGATCGAAAGATCCAGTAAACAACATATGCCTTTTCTTCATGAATGTTTTGATTATAGCTTTCTCTTTCCTTAGAGGAATAGGGTGTTCCACATTATTTATGTTATTATTTATAACTTTATCTAGCTGACCATGTACATTTATGTAGTTTTGAGCACCCGTTAACATAATATTTGGAATAACATTAGGGAAATGTTCACATTCCCTATCACATTTATTGTTGGAACATGTTCTTCTATTTCTAGCCATTAACTAAGAACAATAACATATAATTATAGGGCTTGAATACTTTGCTATTAAGAATAAAAGAGAAAATTTAAACATAATAGGATAAAGTATTAAAGGAAAATAATAACTTAACCTATGATTCCCTAGGTTTCAATCTGGGCTACCCATGATCTATTTTATCACATATATTATTATGGGATTATTTTTTTATTCCCTTAATAATGGTTTGTACTAAGCTTATGAATTTACCAAACATATCCCCCAGTAGTGTCAAAATAGGAGTGCGTCAAGTCCTATTATCGTGCACTAGTTCCCATTAGATTCCAGATCAAAGTAGTGTTTTCAATTATAACCCCTGGATACATCTATTCCAGATCCACATCCACTTGTTCATATCTAGATAGTGATGTATTTTCTTGATAAACAACTTACTCTCTACATAACAAAATTTACGGGTGTTTTTTATACTTAGTCTTATCCCTAACGTTATTACAAAATTCTATATTCTTAATCTCAAAAAATAACTAGACCATCCTAAGATACCATCTATAGTGACCCTATCCATTTACACATATCATCACATGATTTTAAGCATAGTAAACCATCATATTACAAGCCAAGGATTGTAAAGTGTAGTATATTGGAAGACTAATTACAAAAAAACATGGGACTTAATATAATATTTATTTATTTATTTTTAATAAATATCTCTTAACATACATTGTGCTCATAAATTTTTTAAGGATAAGTTAGAGACATATTGAACATAGGGATGAGCTAAAAATCCCCATAAGGGAATAAACATAAGAATAAAGCTTTAACACATCAGTAAAAGAGAATTCCATAATGATATAAAAAGGAATGAAACATATGGAATCTTAAAATATAAACATGTATTCATAGTAATGTGGTAGAAACATAAAACATGACTTAAGCACAATTCAAGGATCATTTCTCATAGAGGATCACAAGACATGGTTAACCACAAAAATCGTTGTACATGGTAGCATGAGTCAATGCTAACCACCAAGACTATTGCACATAATGTCTCGTGAGACTCAATGTAACCCAATGCTTTAAATAAATATCTGGGTTCACCAATAATAACATGTTCTTGAATACACTTTCCACCTATAGAATCATACATAATCAGTCATACAAATACATAAGGGTTACCCATTGCAAGAATTGGGTATTATGGCCATGTCACAAAGCATAACAGATGGAAGTGTCAAAAAAATTTCTTTAAAGGGAATGAATTCACTATAAATGGACAATAATAGGATATAATATGCATATATCTTGAAAAGTTTTGTCTCATGAATTAATAAATTGTAAAAATATTACTTAAGAAACTTTAGAATTAAAACGTTTTAGTGCGGTTAAAGAAAAATATAAAAGTTCATTTAATACATAAAAGGGAATAATATTTTATATAAAACCAGAAGTGAACCAAGATCTATTTATTATAAAAATATTGGTTTTTTAAATTTAATGGATTCTAAAAAACAAATTATATAGTGCACTTTAAATTGGGTAAGAATGTGAAAAGTTCCTTTAAAATAGACTTCTTTATCTAGAATAATTGAGGAGGGAATCTTTTTAAAAAATGTATATCCTCAAAATAAAATGATAAATGGATATCTATACATAGTTTTGGTGCATTTATAAAAAATATAGAATATATATATAAAGAACCATAAAATTTTATTTGGGTAAAAAGAAAGGAAGAGAAACCCAAGGAATAAAGGAGGTTTTTGTAGAATCCCCTACCTTAAGTAAAATAGTGTCCTTCACATGATCATGAAGTCCAGAAAAAACAAATTAAATTCATTATTTTATATTTATAAAAACATTTTTTTATTTAATTTATTTTCGATAACCATATTATGTTCATTTATGACATTTTTGATGGGTTGAGAGGTTCAATTTCATTGTTTGTTTCATTGGTTTTCATGATTAATTAACTTATATATGTGTAATGATAAACATGTAAGATAATATTGGTTGTCTAGAATTATAGTTATATATTATTATAGATCATACAATATATTACCTGGTTATAAAATTCATTTGGTTATTTGGAGTGATGATGATTCATTATATAAAACTTTAATGATAACTATTTTGGTTAATTGGTGATTTTTTTATCACAACAAACACATTTTTATTTTTAAATTAAAATAATGTGTATAAAAGATTACATAACAATAAATTAGACATAATAAATATATTTTAGTCTGGTTAAACCATAAAAATGGTTTCCTAACCAAAATTGAAGACAGTGATAAAAATTGAAAACCATCGTGTTTGAATGTGAGAAATTAACACATCTCAAATGGTGTTTTCATTTCTAGTATAAAATAATGGCAAATAAAAGATTATGATGAATTATTACATTATAATGAAAAAAAATTTCATTAAATTTAAGTTAATTGAGTTATTATAATGTTTTGATGATAGGAGGTGCGAAAAGAAAAATAAAATAATTGAACATGAAAGAAAATAAAAGAAATGAAAAGAGGAATTCACCTCTTTAATATATCTTCCTTGAGAACCTATTTAGGGGAGAAAATTTGGTCTTTCAAAGAGACATAAGTTTGCTGGAAAAGGGATAGGTATTATGGAGATATTTTATCAGAATTTATACAAGGTACACGGTTAGAGAGGAGTGAAGAGAAGAGGGGTGAGGGTGGTTTTTATGATGGAGGAGAGGAGGGTTTTCTCAATATTTTATTAATTATTTTATTATTTTTCCCATGAATAGTAATAGAAATGATTCTTGGGACCAAAAACAGTAATATGTGCATGTTAGTTCGAACCTAGGGTTCTTACCTTAGTCTAACATCATCTATGACTCAAAAAATCATGTATCTAATTTATTCAGTAAATTATCATATTTTACTATTTACCAAAAATTCTAATATTTCAGAAAAATACCAAAAATACACCCTAACCAATTTTCAACATGTAGAATTAAAAAATGATCTTCATTTTATTAAATTAATTTTCATATTATCTGAAATTATTTTTTTATTTGAAATAATAATTTACTTGAGAAATAAAAATTTTAAAATTAAATCTTCTTTTCTAACACATTGAAAAATTAATTAAGGTTTCTTAAAATTGTCATTTAATAATAATCCATCAAAATAATTATTTATGAATATATTTTATGAAAATAAATTTTCTTTTAAATTATTAAATTAATCATAGAATTTTAATTAAATATACATGACTCACAAAAATACAAACACTATTATATAATTATATCATATAGATACTTATGGATAAATTTTATGTATACTATAATTGGTAAGGTTGTCGATTCACATGGATGATTTAATATTCATATGGGTCGTATTACTATCCATAAGGGTAACATTACTTTTCATAATGGTTAGTTAGTATTCACCAAAAATTAAATTTGTCTCATCAGCCTCCAAACATCTTACTAATCGCAATCGTGTATGTAACTTTTTCAAAATCTAAATCACAGAAGTATTAATATTATGTTCAAAGGTCACATAATACTTATTAGTTCATTGTGTTGTGATTTCATGTGATTATAATATATGACATAGTTATAAGAAGGGAATTTTTTTTGATTACTCTTTGGTTCGTTACACTCACCATTAGAATATATTCATGGATTTTCGTAAAAATAATATTTAGTTATTTCTAAGAAACACACCCCACCCACCTTTATATTGGGGTTAGTCCACTACAACTGCCTTTCTAGGGGTAGTAAAACAAATCCCCCACATGGGTGTCCAATCAATTTTCAAACCTCTTTTACCTTAAGCATTTTATGCCATTATGTTTATTATATTTTTCCTTATTTCTTAATTTCGAGGTCTAGTGGTATAATATAGGAGGTTAACTCAAGTATTTCACAAAAAAATTAGTATGGTTATATCATTCATTATTTTTATACTTTCTTCCCTTATTTATATAATTTTTATATGAAATGAGTGGTAGAAAATTCTATGTGTGGGGGGGGGGAATCAAACTTCCTAGTTGTTTTCTATGATCTTCTTATTTGTTAATCATTTTATAGGAAACTTGAGATATAATAAATATTCTTATCATTCTTCACACATCAATTTATTTTTGAAAATAAGAAATTATTTTTTAAAAAATAAAAAATAAATTATTTTTGATGTGGAATGTTTTTTTTTCTTGAATTGGAGTTTTTAATCATTTTTATGAGTTGGACCAATTTTTGAAATCCATGCACTTGAAACAATGACTCAAAATATTTTCCAACACTATTAGTTATTCTAAAAACGTTGACATATTTTTCCGAATACCCACACTTTCATGATAGAATCTTTTATTTTGGGAGAGAATCCAAACTTGTGATTTTTCAATTTCAATGATATGGAATTATTAAAAAAATTTAAACATGTTTGAGGCAGTTATTTGTTTTGCAAAATTTTTACTTGAGTCCTAAATTTACATCAATTCTTTTATTAGCCCTTAGATTCAATGGATTTCTTTATAGTGTTATTCCACATTACAATACGATTTTTTCATACCTACCCACATTCTTGGTATTTTATCATGGATATTTCAACTTTGAGTTTTGGTAAGGGCCTTTATTTTTCATTATTTGGGATTTGATTCATTTTTGGGTGGATTGAGGTGTGTGTAAAAATTTTGGTTAGTTTTGAATGATATTATTAGGTATGAGTCATTATTTCATTGTTCTTTGTTTTCTTCATCTGATTCTGCTTAAAAAAATAAAAAATAAAAATGAAAAAAATCGAAAATGAAAAAAATGGAAATGAGTTTGAATTTCTCATTGTAACATCTTTTAGGAATCATGTACATATAAAAATTTATAGGAATGAATTTTCATTCCTTCATTATATTCAATTATCAATTAATCCATCATGAAAAAAAGAAAAAAAACTAAATAAATCTTTTCCGTTCTGGAGTGTTAAAGAATTGAAAACAATTGAAGAAAAAGGGTGAGAACATGGATGTAATCATTCATTGTAACAATTTATTTTCTCATGATCCAAGTCATAAAAAGGGGTTAGTGTTTTTTTACATTTTCATATGGTATTTAGTGAGGTTAATCTTGTTTTTTACTTGATTATTCATGTATTTTACTAAAGAGTTCAACCTCTTATTTTTTACCCTAAAATTTTCATTTTTTACCCAGAAACCGTAATACATAGTATTCACTTGAAAAAATAACTCCTAACTATTTTTTCATATTTTATACTATGTAGACCTGATAATTATTATAATAATATGGTGGTACATGCATTATCCAAATATGAGAAAAACTATAGATTTAATTTGTTTTGAGTGATGAGTGAAAAAATTATGTGAGGTAGTTTCTTATTGAAAAATGAATAGATTTTTTATTTTAAAAAAATTTAAATGCGTGGAATGAAAATGGGAGGGTAATTTTTTTCATAGAATTGACATGATGAAATTCTAATTTGGAATTTTTTTCTTCATTTTTTATTGTTGGGTGGATTATGATTTAAATGTTTGAAATTGGGATGTAAAAAAATCCCCATCATATGAACTTCCATCTCTATGAAGTCATGTAGAAAATTGATAACTGGTAAATAGGTGAGTCCAATGCTCACTTATCAAAAAATTACACTCCCAAGTCTCATGAGAATATAACTTGTGTTTCCATAACACTCTGACCAACATATTGACTTCCCATGTAATACTTCCCATTGGAAATTAGTGATCTTTGACTGGTTATTTCACAACAGAATCATTTGCCTCTAACTCAATCTATTACCAACACAAAACATGGGAGGGATCAAGAAGATATTTTATAAACTGTGATATGTGGAGAACATCATGAATTCCTATCATCTAAACAAGAAATTAAACCCAATAATCAAATTTTACAAGCTTCTTGGTGACATAAAATGGTCTAATATATCTCATAGACAAAATTCACTATTTTCCAAGACAATAATGACCCCAATCTATTGGAAAAGTTTAATAAAACCTAGTCACCTATGGAAAACTCTAAAGGATGATGTTTTTTATCCGTCTAATATTTATATCGACTCTAAAATATGACCAAATGATGATGTATCTTGAATCATAAATGGCATATAATGAATGAAACCTAGTCCAACTAAAGAAGCCTCACCCAGATATGCTTAAAATGAGGTGACCTACATCAGTTACAATAAAAAACCTTCAAAGGATCCATTATTTTCAATGAATGACAATTAGTTTTATAATAAAACTCAACCAGTCCCAGATGGCTATCCCATGATCAACCAATATCCAAGACAAAGGTATGGAGAATATCCTCTGAGATATGAATAAAACACTCCATATTACTATCTATATATAGATGATAAGTAGTAATAAACCTAACCAGAGGCCCCATAACCTCCTATAGACTCCTCTATAACCTTTAAATAATCCTAGGATCACTATATGAAATAATAGAATAAGGAACCCCATAAAAATCACTTTATTGTGCACAAAAAATTTACCCATATCATCAACGTTTGTGGTGTCCCTGATAAGAATGAAATATGATGAATTAATCAATCGATCAATCACTACCCATAGAGCATTATTTCTTATGGGAGTCTGTGGTAATCTAACAACACTACGACAAATATGGCCTTTATCAGTGCTAGAAAAGTTGATTAATAGCGCTAAAAAAGAAATGTTAATCGAGGAAAAGATAAAGGGGGTCCCTTTTATCAGTACTCAAGAAAGCGCTGATAAATGGGTCCTTTATCAGAGATTTTTTTAGTGATAATAAAATGACCATTTTATCTGCTCTTTTAAAAAGGGATGATAAAAGTTGAAAAAATATCAGATTTTTTTCAATTATAGGGGGCTTCAACAGTGCTTGAAGCCACCCTTTAACAGTTCCCACCGCCCACGCACACCCCAGGCCAGCTCCACCCAGACACACCCTCCTTTAATAGCGTTAGGTAATTCCCCCCACCTGTGTGTGTGACCTGCCTCCCCCAGGATTTGAACTCAAGACCTCCTACCTGCATGCCTAAGGCTTTATCACTCCACCATATTGCTTTTCACTTCATTTATTAATATACATATTTATTTCTTTATATATATATATTTTTATATTTACTCATATATTAATATATATGTATATTTAGTTATATTAATATATATTTATCCGTATTTGAATATATATATATAGTCATATTTATATATACAAATATATTTAGTCATATTAATATATAAATATATTTAATTATATTAATATATATATATATATTCGTACATTAATATATATATGTAGTTATAATTTTTTATCCATATATTTATTATTATATTAATATATATTAATATAAATCAAATATATTTATAAGATTAGTTTTAAATACATTTATAAAATATTTTTTCTTATGTGTGTTTTTATAAATAAATAAATACATACAGACATACATATATACAACACACACACACTAACACAGATATATATTATATGTATATCCATTTGTATAATTATACATATTTATATATATTTACAAATATTATATATTAATATGTATATACAAAAGTGCTAGAAATGGGGTCTCGAAAAAACTAACAAATCATAGAGTCACTAAAAAAGGCATAACTTTCACTTTGACTGTCTGTTTTAGCTCTGTTAATAGTCAATAAAAATATCATGGAACTAAATATGATAAAATAGGTTTCATAGGCCAAACAGACACACATATCAGATGTTATGACCGTTTGATGAAAAATTTGACAGTGGTCCGGACAAGAAAAATGAGTTTTGGAGGCCTTCTGGTTATTGTTTTTGGTATTTTAGGGTCCCATATTTTCTTGGAACCAAGTTCTAGTCATTATTCTATGTAGAAATCTTCGCTCCCTTCGATTTGATATGTGGTAGAGCCCAAACTGATACCCGTAGTGAATGTTATGGCCGTTTGAAGTTGGACTTTTTTTGGAGTTCTATAACTGATATATCTTTTGTTCCTCTAAAATTCAATCTGTTTTGACTAGACTTGGACTTCCCTGGTTTCATGATATTTAATTTCACTGGTCGCGGCACTAAAATGGACAACTGGAGTAGAAGTTATACCTGTTTTAGTATGTTGCTGGTTTCTTAGGGTTTTAGGAGATACGGGAGTTGCAAAATTTCAAATGATAATAACTTCTGCTCAGAGTGTCCGTTTTTTCTCTACCACATATCAAATCAAATATTATGACCATACCTGCACAACAGTGACCATTGTAGCACCATATAATATTATTCAAGGTATGAAAAGGTCCTTAATCCATACAAATGACCATAATTTCTACTACGTGGTGTCCATTTGGGGTCTGCGACATATCAAATTGATAAAAAAATATTTTAAAGAATAATTATTATATTTATATCAATATAAATATACCTGTATATAAATATTTTTTTAGTTTTTTTTTGAAATATACACATTTATCAGCGCTAGGAAAATTCACGCTGTTAAAACCCCCCTTTATCTGCGCTACATAAAAAAGCGCTGATAAAGGGGGCCCCTTTAATAACGCTAAAAAAAGCACTGATAAAGGGGGGCCATTATCAGCACTAAAAAAATCATAGATAAAGGGTCACTTTTAACATCATTTTTTTAGTTATCATAAATGTTACCTTTTTCATCGCTTTTTTTAGCACTGATAAGGGCCCCCCTTTATCAGTGATTTTTTTTAGCGCTTATAAAGGGTGGCGTTGCGGAAACCCAGTTTTTTGGAAGTGCAATAAGGTCCCTTGATTCCGTGTCCTGGTTCCAAATGGGAACTAGAAGAGGCTAGAGAAAACCTTAAGGTTTTATATTCTATGTCTTTATTTTTTGTTCGGTGTAATAGCAGGACACATAATATGCAATTTCATGATTTATACATAGCCACCAAAATCATCGCCTCATGTCATAATACATATTCTTTGTAATAAAATGAACGATACATGAAGAACCATGACAATCAAAAAATATTGAGATTCATATATATGTTGGGATGAAAAACTAATCCCTAAAACTAAAAATACCAACTAAAGAGAGAGAAAGACTTGAAATGGTCTTCCCACTATATAAGGTTTCATGAATTCCTCTAAAATATTAATCCTTATACTGAATATATAGTATAGAATCAAGGAGAAATTTATATAAATAAACACTAGTTAGAACCATACCTGAATCATTCTCATTGAAATCCAGATGCAACTAGGAAAAAATCCTCATAATATTCCACTCATCCTTTGATTCATAGACAACCTATAATGGAAATTTCCTACTAATTGTGTCTTTAAAAAAATTACCCTTCCTCAGGGTGTAGGTGATATGTAGGTCAAACAAATACGTTTATTCCCCCCATTATCACTATTTGAGATTCAATTATTTTATAGAAAATATGTAGCTCAAACTTTTATGGTCTAAGAAAAATTGATTATCTCTGAAAAATATAGTTTTTCCAACACATAAGTGCATGCATAACTATATAATGTTCTAAATTAGGAGTGGGGTAATTCTTTTCATGCATTCCAAGATTATAGGAGCTGTAAGCTATTAGATGATCATCCTACACGAGCGACGAACCCAAACGAATGCCAGAAGCATCACAAAAACCACATAGGCATTACTAGGATCATGTAAGATCAAAATAGCTGATGATGTCAAAATTTATTTCAACCCATTAAAATAAGAATGTAATTTCACATCCCATATGAATTTGACCCATTTTCTGGTAAGAGTATTGAAACTGTGATACTATCTTTGAGAAATCCTTGATGCATCATCGATAATATCCAACATGACCAAGAAATCTATGAATAATACAAACAATTTGTGGTTCCACCCATTAAATAACAACCTTCGCCTTCTTAGGATCAACTGATAAGATAAGACCTGAAATCAAATTCCCTATTAAATTCACCTCATGGATCTTGAAAATTTATTTTGAAAGCCTTCAATACAAATGGTGACTCCTCGAGATTTCTATAACCAAACCCAATTGGTGCTCAGGCTCAGGATTGGATCTCAAATAAAACAAAATATCATCCATGAAAATAACCATGAAATTTTTGCGATACTGCTGTAATATATTATTCCTCAAAGGTATAAGAATAGAGGGAGAATTAATCAGACCAAATTACATAAAAATATATTCATAATTTCTAGATCTTTTCCTAAAAGTCATCTTCAATATAATATACTCTCTAACTGTTAGCTGATGATAAACTAACTAATGATCAACATTCAAAAACCAATTTTCCCCTAATAACTGATCAAACAAATCATCCACACAAGGAAAAGGATACTTCCTTCTAACTATTAACTGTTTCAACAAATATTAGTCCATGAAAAATTGGCGTGAACCATATTACTTCTCGGAAAAAAGAACTGTGGATACCCAAGACAAAACACTAGGGAGAAAAAACCCTTCACCATTAAATCAACAAACTTAATATAGAAATCATTCACCTCAATTGGTTCTATATGATAATAAGGTATCAAAGCATGTTCTGTACCTGGAAACAGTGTAATAGTAAACTCCACTTCTATCTCTAGAAGAATTCTGAAGAAATCATTTGGAAAAATTTCAGGAAAATACAATATAATAGTGGGAAGAGAAAACATTGAAGAAATTTCATCAACCTCAAAAACTATTGTAGAAAACTAACTCCTAAACTCTGTGTTCTAAGGTCTTGCACAACCACACCTCAGGTCTCACTCTCCTAGAAACACCTGTGATCTCCCATCAGCTGCAAGAAATGAGACATGTTGACGATAACATCAACCTCTCTAAGATGTTATATAATCCAATAAATCCCAATGATCACATCAAATATATCCAAATCTATAATAAGAAAATATCAGAATAAATCTATATTATCAATCTATTGCACATAAGAAAGACATTGAAACCCTTTCTCTTTAATCTTCCCAATAGGTATCACTAACTCCAAAAAAGTACATGAGATACATTGAATGGTTATTAATATCGAAAAAAACACTTACAGATATAGACTAGTGTGAAGAACTAGTATCAAATAAATAAATTATTACTAATTTTATAATAAATATATTACCTCTTATTGTCACTGTACCTACATCTACCTCTCATAGAAACTCATCTTATTCATGAAGTTACTTCATCCTTAAGGCCTATTGAAGGAGCCTTGTATTATTTGAAAAATATTATTGTTCTGTAATATATTTTAGAGCCTATGATACCTCAACATATCATAGTGTATACAAAGCCTGATACTCATTCTGCAGATGAATATAACGTCCACCACTATTGCACATATTTTCACATGAGGACAAGAGCGATGTGTAATTATGACCATTCCACAGAGATATAAAGTTAGAGACACACACCTCTCTTTATCTTGAGTTGTTGAAGATTCCTTCTACCAGGAACCACCTCCACCAGTCCTACAACAGTCGTACTACATTCACTTTTTCCCAAGAAATCCATTGAAGCTACCACTAGGTGTAAGATAATGGGAAGAATATCCATCATTTATTAACATATAAACATCATCCATCATATCTCTATCTAAATTATCCACATAGTTCAAATGCATAATCATAAATACCTATGATCTGATATCCAATCGCAAACCCTTTAGGTACTTATGATATCTCATATGTCCATTCATTATAAGTGATTGAGAAAATGAACTAGATCTACCATCCAATTTGTGTATCGCAAAAATGAATTCTCTCCCTACTACAATGATAGGAACTCCACAAGCTTCACCATCACTAGTAAATATAGAAAAAATTTCTAGAATAAGGGATCCTTGAAGAACATCCAGTCCAATTCCACATGTCTATCTTCATATACCATAGAATCCCAATATTGCTTGTTGGTACCCTAACTTCTAAACTTTGTGGACATAAACCTGATACACATAGGTGTATATAATAATTCGAATATACGGTAAATATTTTTTGTCATATACTATAAAACTTGATGTTTATTTGTATCTTTAATGTATGGTGGGTTTTTATGCAAGAACTCATGTTATTGATATATGTCTCTAATAGATCATTGATGTACATCAATAATTACATTTTGGACTTGTGATACATTATGTTTGATAAAATCAACATAATAAAAAATATAATCAATAAAATTATGGTCCATTGGAGGATTATCCTGAGGAAAATCACCTACACCCTCTTATGGAACTCTTAGAGTATGTCTTAGAGGCACACTAAAACACACCGAAAAAAAGGAAACAATCAAACAACATAATAATCTCAATTCAAACCATAAAACACATAAGGGAAAAACTAAGAATAATATCCACACTCAAGATAAGAGACCTGCATCCCAACATCCCATGGTAATATGAGTCTCATTAAAGAAAGTGTTATCTAGGAATTCACCTCAACCTATATCTCATGTTATAAAATTCAAATATTTATTCCAAAAAAATTCCCATGATAAATAATCCTGAGGAAATACCTAATTTGATACCAAAATGCATTGAAACCAACACAAATTGCCTCTCAAACTAATACATGAATTGAATTTCTACATACACAATGGGCATTCCCAATCCCCATAGGCTGACTTCTAGAACCTGGGAAACAAAAAAATATATAGGGAATGATTTCCCCCAACTTGAAGAAGAAAACATGAAATATATACACATGTATAGAAGGAAACAATGAAAGGAAACATTAATATATATATTTCATAAAAAAATTGTACTGTGGAAGTGATAAAATAGAAAATGATGAAAAACAAATATCTTAGAGATAATTCTAAATTCAAAGGATGAAATTTTTTAAAATATACTCTGATATTTCCTTATGATATAATGGGAATTCCAATACCATCTCACCATCAAACTAATAAAACCAAACCGAAACAAAAACTCACCACTTCACTACAACACCATTTCTTTCCCTACATCAAAAGACATAACTATGTCTATATACCATCAGAGGGGTGTGTAGGGTGCGAGATAACATGCTCAGTAGGTTCTCACCTAGTGTTCCATATCATGTTATTGAACAACAATTCAACCATGCGAAATTTTAAATAAAAATGGATTTATATATGGTTTAGAAGTTTTCATATCCAATGAATGGAAGAAAATTTAATTTCCCCCTTTTCAATATTTTCTAATAAAGTATGTAAATAAGATACAAAGAATTTCATATACATATATCAAAGCAGATATATAAAATAAAACCAAAAAAGTATCAAATATCATATTGAATCATTAGAAGTACAACAAAAAAATAACTTAAATAACAAGTAATATCATGCAAAGAATCACACTAGGTCAGGATAGCTAGAAAAAGAATACCTAAAAAAGTACACATTCATCAAGCCGTTGTAAATATTTATAGAGTCTATACAGTAGAGGATCACCCCAAAAAGTAACCCCTAATAGTTATAGCAATTCTTTAGAACAACATGCCTCAAGAGTAGAGAAAATCCCATAAGAAAAACCCTAAATGGTGGACAAGGACTATCACTACACGTTACACCTATGTACCCAAGGACTACCATATGAACTATTTTCAAAACCAATCTGTTAAACCATTTCATCAAATCGTGATAAGAAATCCATTTCATAAAATAGTTTGATAATGCTTTTAATACCCTTCTATTTTACCAAAACTATGGGAAAACCATATTTTATCAAAAACCCATTTCCATAAACAAAAATCAGACCATTCGATCATTCCGTTTTATTTACAAAAAAATTTAACAAAAATATGAGAAATGTAATTTACCAACATAGGATTGTGACAAAACCACATACCTAAAAGCACAGGTCACACACACCTTTAATGGAAAATATTAATTGAAAGAACCCAAAAATGATAATAGAGGCCCTAGAATCAACCTAAACATTTTTTAATTGATTAAATTTAATAAAATCCTCATTATTGAGGAGGAAACAACACATAACTGAAGAACACACGCCCATCGTACCACAACCAACAATGAAACAACCCTCAAAATAAGATTTAACAATATATCAAAAAAATAATCAAGTGAATGATAATATCATATCAATAGATCCAATACGGTAATTAAATGTCATTATAATAATTAGTTTCAATGAATAATAATAATGGACTACTCAACCATAGAAATTCAAAACAAACACAACAATGATAAATTGCCGAACAAAATGATCCAGAAGGGTGGGAGGAATCCAAAATCACTAGATACAATCTCTAGGTTGCGATAAAGGAGAGATGTGTATGAATGAATAAATATATCTCAATTAAGGCACCCTAGAATCCATGTTTGTAATATTTACAGGGTGTGTAATTCCTTTAACCATCAGGTAATCCTCGGGGTCCATATACGCTGAAAAACCAATTGCATTTTTTTAAAAACCAGATTTTTATCATTACAAAGTGTTTAATATTTCTTGCTCTGTACTAAAATCATGACATGAGCGTAATGAACATTACATGTCATGTAATCGCATTAAATGGGGTGTAAATTCTCAGTCAACTGCAAAATATGCATATTCTTTCACAAAAATCCAAGATCACCTCAGGAATTCTCTATACATGTGGAGAACCTTATCAACCAATTATGTGTTTATACTCAGACTCCATTAATTCAAATAAATAAATATCCCTTAAAAATAGTTTATTTTTTCAAAATAAATTTCTCTATCCTTGAGAGTCCCAAGATGCACCCAATTAAATATGAAAAGAAGTAAATAGAAGGGAATTACCTAAAAGAAAGTAACTAGATTTTACATTCTCCATTGTTGGTTTTAGTATTGGAATGAATTTTTATGGGTTATTCTTACATGATTGCAATTTCTAGGATAATTTTAGATTAGGTTATGGGTTCACCAAACATGTGTCTCCCTTTCAGTATGATTTTTTTCACTTTACTGCGGGGTCATATGTGCATAATTTAATAATTATTCATTTTTTAGTACCATTGTATTGGATTTTATTTTGTGATGTCTTAGGGTTGAGTTGAGAAGGTTGGGGTTTCAAATTTTATATAGAGGACTATATACTAGATCATGGACACCTTAGTTTCATCATTTCCTTTATTAAATGGGTAGATTTAAGGCATTTTTAATCATGAGACTCATATGGTGATAAGGGGGAACATGGAATGATTTTCATAGGTGAATTAAAATTATACCCACTATAATATTACGATATCTCATCATTTAATTATTTATGAAATATCCTATTTTTGTAAAAATTAAAAATCCCATACAAATTATTTCAAATAACATTATTTTGTAACAACCCATACTATTATAAATAAAATTCCCCTCGTAGATGAATTAAATTTTCTATTATATTTCAAGGATATAGAATAAACATGCACTAATTATTTATATTATATCCTATTAGATTTAAAATACCATTATGAATATTTTCCATTGATAATTTAGTTGAAGAACAATGATAATATGATTAGTATAAATATATATTTTTAACAATTCCAATAGACATAGACAAAAGATGTGATAGGCTCAACCAGTAAGATCGTACAACATGAAGCCCATTTATTAAAGCGTCAATGGGAGATGGAATAATTGGTCTTTTCCCTTGACCAATACCATGCTTTTATCAAACAGGTTAAGCATGAGTGAACCCATTTTTGGGAGAAGTTCAAGATTATCGAGATCAGGACCCAAACCTTGAATACAGATCGACCATATGAAAATCTCTCTGTCACACACCTTACCCTTAAGAAATTTACAGGTGTATTAAATGGATGCTTATAAGGCCCAAATAGTATGAATATGTATATTATATTTTCAATATAATAATGGTTATATTTACTTCTAATTTATAAATGATTTTTATTTTTACACAATGAAACCCAAATTGTTTTTTAATTATTATCGACTTTCAATTAAGATATTTATTTTGTTGAATTAATTTTTTTTGTAAATATATAATATTTTAGTAAAATATTATTATTAAATAATTTTTATTAAATATAAATTATCATATAATTTTTATGAATTCATATGTAATTTTTATAGGGGTTCGAAAATTGTTTTTGTAAAATACCTAATATTACTCAATAAATGTTGGTTATTATATTAAAAGTAAAAAAATTAACATATTTATAAAATTATATGTATAAATTAAATATTATTTTAGGAATCATAAAATTGAAACGATCAAATAGTTAATATTTTCATAATTTTTCGAGATAATTGAATTTTCTTATAAAAATTAATTATGGTATAAATATACAATGTGTATTATGACATCATAATGACCCAAAAAATGATGTAATAAATACTATAAAGGGTATCCATGAATAAATATATTTTTAACCTTTAGAGTAATATTTTTAATGTTTATTTTCTTAATTTTATAAATCCATTATGATTCATCCAAAACCGATAATATATTCTAAGGGTTTAAAATCATTTGTTTAAGGACATGACTCACTTCCACATCAGCAAGGGAATTATTTTAATTATTTCATCCATTGGCCTTATTAAATAGTTAAAAATAGTCCCCTTTGGAAGAAACCATGTGAAAAAACCATGTAAAGGTTTATGTTTTGGTTATTTCATTTTAAAGAGTCCAAAACCTATGTTTGAGAAAAAATAATAAATAATTCCCAACAATATTTCAAAATAATACCACCAAATATACAATTTATATTCACTAAAAAAACATTTATCATGTCCTTAATTTTCCATACTATATCTATAGTCCACCCAAAGTTCCATAATTCTCTCAAGAAGCTCCTCTAAATCCTTTTCAACCACTCTCTAGTTTAGGGAACCTCCTATTTTCTTCATTATTAAAGCATATTCATTTTTTTATGCCTTTATCTCTCTTTCCTAATACATATCCATTAAGACCCCTAGTATTTATAAATTATTATATACCCATTAAATCTCATTAATCCCTCCCATAAACATTTATACACCCCTGTTATGCTGTCTAAATTTCACCGCCAATTTTCCATGCCAAACAAATGTACAGTGAATACCAATACCCATTTTTATCATGGGTGTTCACCTTTATGCACTCATACTTATTTTATTGGTTAATTACATGTATTTATTCTACAATACATAATCATGGAATAAAATTGGATGAAAAATGAGTTCATGTTTTATGATCATTGTTGAACACTTAATCACGTGATTGATATGAATGTGATGGGTGTTCCTGGATTTATATAGCACTTCAATGTATTGGGTAATGATTTATTCTCATGAGATGTCATGTAAGGGTTTAGGTGGTGATCCTCATATATTATTGTTCTTTGTCTATCATAATGTATTTTCACTTATCCTTGACCTATATTTATGATTCCTTGTTTCGTGTTGTTTCCACATTTCCCATGTTGCCTTTTTGTTATCATGTTATATCATTCCGAATTGTTCATGTTTATGATTATATTCCCTTTTATGTCTCATTTATATGAATATTTTCTAAAATTTAATACATTATTCATGTTATTCCATGTTTACATCCTTACTGGGACATATATTTCACCCCTTCTGTTATGTATGTCCCCAGGTTATCCCATGTTGTTTTAAGTATGATGGAACAATATGCGCATGTTAAGGAAGTTGTCAATAATGTTGTTGTCTCCCATGTTATAAGTTGTTATGTAATGAACCAAATTCTAAAAGACACTATAATTTTATATCTTCCATGTTGTATTATGTATTTTTTGTGTAATAAATCATGAATAAATGTGTAATAATGAGCAGGGTTGTCATAATATTATGTAATAAATCATGAATAAGTAGTGTTATCATAGTTTAAACCCTTGGGTTATTCTTTTTTTGTGGATTTGCTTATTTGTTATATTTTCTTTAAATTTATTACTCACCACCAGTCTTGTTGGATAACCATACCAACACCAATTTTTTTTGGGGTTTTAAGGTTGTTCACGATATCCATGTTAGTGAAGGAATGGAAGGATCACTAATCCCTCTTACCCTATCTCCATTCCAAGTGTAATATGAGTTGTGGTGGAACATGGTAGGAATATGAATACATTTTGTAATGGTTTATAGTTATAGTATATGACATACATATTGACATGGTTATGTGATTTATGGTGTAAATAAATGGCGGGGGACATAATTGGTAAGACGAGGGTTATAGATTTGTCCCCTTCCCATCCATATTACCGCACTGTAATGAAGATATGAGGTGCATCAGTGACGTATTTTTTGGAATATGGTTATGATGTTCTATGTTTTATGTGGTTGTGATATGGAATAAGTTTTTTTATTTGTTGTGACAAAACTTTTAAAGGGATGGATACTTAAAACTTATGTCTTTGGGGAATGAGATCAAAAATTTGTGGGAAGTGGTTATGCGGTACATCCTAGATATGTTATTAAAATACTTTATTACTATACTCAGGTGTGTCATTGAATGAGATATTCTTAGTTAGTATTGTGGTAGTAGACCAGGAATTTGTGTATGTTAGTTCTATTATGTATTCACTAAGACATCAGTATATTTCTTCCAAATTTTAATGAGAGGATTTAAGGATAATCTTACTGATTATACATGTATTCTCACATGTTCGTTTATTTAAATATATATATTATACATTCCAAGATGGAATTGGTGACTATATGGGAGTTGTTATAATATATGTTTTTTTGGTATTTTCTATTGGGTGTTTAATCTTTATGTGATTTTTTTAATTTTGGGATATTTATTTTTATTTTAATTTATTGATATTGTTTGTGGTCTTCCTTTTATGTTGCTAGTATTATAAGGTTAATATATCCTACATATCATTATTTAAATCATTTTTTCAAGTCATAAAATCATGGCCTATTATATGTGGGATTCAAGGATCACCGTCATATTTACTATATGTCCCATAGGGGCTCATTGTGATGGTATGTCATAAAATAGTTGTATCAGAGTTATGGATGAGATTTAGGATTGTTTTTGAATTTAGACATTGGAGTGGGTTGAATTTATTTAGTAGGTAAATAATATTATTCATACATGGTGTGTGATGTTTCAAGGGAGACCAAATATAAGATAAAAGAGATTTGGGAACTCTAAAATCCAAGGTAAAAAAAAACAAATATAATTGAACACACTTGTAAGGGTAATGATTATTATTGTTTAAAGACTTTAAAGGGGTATATTATTAATATTTTATTTCACTGGTGGTTAAAAAGGGTTGATTTTGGGGATATTAAAAAAATATAGTTAGAAGATCTTTAATAAATTTCATGTATTCAGGATTAAAATATTCATTTATTCTATTTTAGATATGTTTTTGGGTCTTCATCTATTGGTGGATCAGATTAGAGAAGTGTTATAGGATGATATAATTGACTATTTGAGGGTTTACTTTGTTGGTGATGATTAGTCTTGGAGAATAATTTTCATGAGTTCCAATTCAAGACATTAGAGAACAATGAGGGGAGTTTCCATAATTTCTACATTATGAACTAGTCATAGGGGTTATAAAGCTCCTTTGGTTTGATTAATTATAGGAAAGAACGCTAGGTCATATTAAAATTTATTTGGGTGAGTTTATTTTGAATCAATTGTAGTTTATATTTCTTCCAGATCATGATGAGATAATGATTTCATGGGGAGGTTTATCTAATTATTTATATGAAAATTATATTTCATTTTTGATGAAGGTGGTGAAGAAGAAGAAGTTTACCTCCCTTTATCAAGAGACCTTGAGAAAAAATAGCTTGATATTTTATTCAAGGATCTTCTTTACATTACCCCAAATCATTTTCCTAATGAGGAGTTTAGAGAATCGGATTTTTATGAGGCAATATATATTTTTATTTATGTAATGGTTTTTAAATTTAAATTACCTATTTATCTGAAGGCTCTAAAAAGGGGGAGGTGATAAAGAAGATGCATGCACATTCATGTTCTCCTTTAGAGTGGATTCATCAAATCTACCAAAGGAGAAAATTTTCAATATGAGGATGTAAAATGTTAGAGAACTTGAGGTTTTTCTGGAAGGGAGTCAACCTCAATAATCTTATTCTTGATTCTATTGTGGTGTTAGTAATCATTCTTGAAAATGGGTTATATTACTATATTATTTTCCTATAGATTTCTTATTGATTAGTGATTTTAGTGATTTGTTATTTTCAGATGCTAGTACAACATTGGGGGAAAATTCCTAGCTCAACTTTAGTAATAGTTTCCTTTAAGGCCTTATGTGTACAAAGATTGACATGATTTGGATTATCCTAGGGGACATGGAGTAGGTAGAGGATTCCCCCATAGTGTCCCATATCTTTAAGTACATAAGGATTTTTTTCTAACACACATATTATATGGCGGGGAAAAACAATACTTTTATTTTCATTATATAGTATAGTGGAATATGATGGTCATCTCACATGAGGAGTTTCATGGTAAATCAAACACTATTAATAGTTTACTTATTCCGTTTTTGTTATTTTATTATTTTATGAAATAAATGAAAAAGATGATGCAAAATGTTAATTTAATGATATATAATCATAAACATACACATTCCTTGAAAAACAGAATTAATGAATGTATGAAAAGAAAGGATATTATCCCGAGATAGTTTTCTATGGAGAATATTTATTGTCCTATTCAATATTTACATAATGAAAACACTCCAAAATATGTGTGAAAACCCTTTTCCACCCCTGTTTCGAATATACAATATACTCAAGAAACTCCAAGAACACCATAAATCCACATCCTAAATTATTGGAGAAGGTTTTTAGAATAATAATTCAATACTTAGATAACTATGATAAGGATTACACCCACCATACATCATTCTTAGAATAACATAATGTAGAAAATAAACATAGAATCTAGTTCAATACCAGATTACTCCCCTTCCAATATTCCTTGGGTTAGTTACTCATCACTAAGAGTATAAGAGTTCAAAATGGAGAAATATAGACATGAAAATGTAGAGATAAAAGGATATAATATAGAGAATGGGATGAGAGAACCACTTTTATTTGGAAATTCATATGGAATTACATAGAAAATAAATAAAAATAATATATAGAAGAAAAATTAACTACAACAGCCTAATTCCTCATTTGAGCAGTTTGTACTTTTCATCAGAATTACACCTTAGTATTTATAGTCATCAATCCCTCCAAACTCTGGTTATCAAATGTTTAAAATTTCCTCCTTAAATTATTTAACTCTTAAACTATGTAATTTTGTCAAAAAGATGACCATTTTATTCAATATGATCTTCTTAGTTTGAATAATTCTTTCAAAAAGAGATATAATGTAGTATTAAATTAATTATAATTCCTTATCTTCAACCTTGACCATATCAATATTTAATTTGACTTTATCCTTATTTTTAGATAAATTATTTTTTCACTTTCCATCTGACTCATCACTATTCTCAAATCACGTTTTTATGGAACTAGGTGTCCTGACCCGTGATTTAATCTAATTTTCAACACTATGTCACATGTGCAATGAATGTCATGTACTATTTGTACTTCTTCCATTTATTGAGATTCAAAACATAATTGAAATATATTTCATGGGGTATCTTAATCTTAGACATAAATTGTTGACCTCAGGTGATCCACTATGGTGAAGAGATGTTTTCAAACTTGTTTCACCATATGTATTGCAATACTATTGAATTAATGAGTAGAATTATTCAGACATATCTTGATGCATGAATTCCAAGATGTTGTGGGAGGTTATTGGTAAATGGTACCTCTGGGGGAAATTTATTTTTGATAAGGGAATGAGAGAGTGGGGTCTGATAGGAGGGAACCCTAATTTTATATGGACCATGCATTTTTCTCAATACAATATTCTGTAAAATCATAGTAGATGGCTTATAGAGAGGGGTGATATCCTATTCTGCATCACAACTAGGTTAGCTACAAACATGGGTTCCTAAGTTGTCTAACTCATAATATAACTTTCAAGAAAGCTAAAGTGCACTCGAGTTTCATCGACACTATTCTATACAAAGAATAGAAGTATTTTTGTCAACTTTATTGATCAGAATAATTATCCCAAAAAATGTTTCCACCACATCTACATCTAATTCTTTCTCATTGAAGGACCATCATAGATAGAAAATGGCTTCAAGAATCATTGATATATGGGGAGTGGCCCTATGGTGCAATGATATACTAGTGAGATATATTTTTATTATTTGGAGAATTAGGAATTGGGTGCTAGACACATATGGGAATATTAAACTCACATGTGTTAATATGGGTTTCAAATGATCATTCTATAGGGTTAGTCAAGAGGAGTCGTCAAACCATTAGTTCTTTAAAAGTGAGTGAGCTCAAATGGAGTGGATATATTATGGAGATATTACTATTTTCTCCTCCCATGATTTTATAGAAACTCCCCTTCTTGAGAGATAGTTCCATGTCCTGGTGTTAACTTTTCATGTGAAGAAGGCACATGCCATGGTAATGTCACCAAATATCTAGTTTATTTAGAAAGATAGAAACATTACCTACTTCAACAGGGTTACATGATCTGGGAGATCATTGATCATTCAAACCAAGAACCTATAAGTTTACTTGATTACTCTATTATAAAACATGGATTATTCCCCATCTCTCAGACAACTCATAGATTCTAATTCATTTGTTCCACCTAGCCTTAGAGTCTCAACTAGCCCATGGGCTTGTTGGTACCCACACCCACTAGGATGAAAAATCAACGCTGATAGCTCATGTATCATTGGAACAATGTGGAAAGGAGGAGTTTTTCATGACCCTATGATCTCAACCATCCTTTATTTCACTAGACACTATGGTTATGATCATTATCTTTAGGCTGAAGCTTTGGATTTTTTCACCAATCATGGACTACATAGAAAAAAAGTATTACCCTGTTGATGGTAGGAACATAATATCTCATCCTTTACAATTTCTTTCTTTATTTTACTTTGATCCCTTGGTAAATATCTTACATAATCAGATGATGTAGGGGTCTCATCCATTAACACACAAATTTACTTCATACATATAGAGAGGGAAACAAGGTTGTTGTCTATCTTTCATCCATGGAAGTACATGGGGAAAGCACATATTATATATATTTCCAAACCTACCTTCCACCTGAAGGGGAGAACATTCTAAGAGGGGATGAACTTAAGATCCTCTATTCTAAATATCCTTAATCCTCCATTCCCCTAGTGTAATTTCTATGTTTTTATTATGAATTTTTTTCATTATAAATAAAATAACGATGATGCTGATATAAGGTAGAATCCACCCATGTATATTAAATTAGAGTTCCTCAACCTAAAATAGATATAGATACCATCAAGAATAAATGATCATAGATGCAGGATAGGTGGTGGTGTGGTGACAGTTGTGTAGAAATAGTGGTGTTCATATATCCTGATAGTAGTAGGTGTCATATATCCTGATAGTAGTAGGTGTCATATGGAGGTGACTTTAGCATGAATATTTAGTAGCAGGAATGTAGGATCTTTTAGTAGGAAATGTAGGTAGCCGCACATGAATGGTAGCACACAATGTGGGGATTTAGATACTTTGATTTTATTTACAGAGGCATCAAACTAGCATCTATTGGCATCCTTGGTGATCCCACCAGTGCAATGATATAGGAAACTTCATAAAAATAGTGGTCTAGTGAACTATATTGTGACATTGGTATTGGCATTAAGTTGAGGCTAGTGGTAGTATACGATGGTAGAAGCTAATAGAAGTACTCATTGGTAGAAGTAAACCCTTACAGAGCCTTGGCTTTAACCTTAATTAACTTTAGGAAATAGATTTTTAACCTTATGTAGAACTTGAAAATATTGGGGATACCCTTACGCAAAACCTTCATTAGCTTTACACATCTTTATAAATCATGGGATACCCTTACACATCATTTTATAACCATTATTTAATTTCTAAAATACCTTTACATAGTGGCTAAAGTACCATTACAATATGGATGGAGTACCCTTATGAAATGCATGAAATCTATGGGTTACCCTTACATTTCCTTTTAAATCTATGGGTCACCCATACTCAGCACCATCCTTACCATTACGCAACCTGCTTTACCATTATTCTACTAAATTAAATTTACATGTTGCTTGAAATTTATGGGTACCCTTACATAGTGACAACCTCACCCATGCATAGACTTTGAAATCCATGGATTACACTTACACAATAACTGAAAAACTATATGATGTATAAACAGATAACTTTACCCTTACATAGTCCTGAGGCCACACGAAGGGGTAAAAAAAACTTATCGAATTTTCATAATCAAAATTATGAATTCAAATTCTATATTTACTCCAGTTTTCTCAAAATTACCTTTTCAAATGAAAATCACCCATATTTTGACAAGTCAATAAATTACATGAGTAACGTTTCTAAAAAAATTATAATTTATTATTAATTTTTCTAAAAAAATTATTTAAATATATTTTCATTAAAAGCACCTACAATTGAACAATTAATATTCTCAAGCATTGAATCTCATTAAAGAATCCCAGAGGGAAGCAATACAACCAATATTAAAATTTTAATGTTGAAAAATATATTGATAATGAATGTGAATATAAACTGTCAAGATCTATATAAATGTGGTATTACACATGTCAAATGTGTCTTGTCATTGATTCCCATTCATCTATTATTAGTGCTCAGTGTTCTAAAAGCATTTTTGAACAACATTGGAAAAGTTAAAACAAGTTTTATATGTGATTCACATAGTGAAGGAATAATTTACCAGAGTTCATGTGACAAAATTTCTAGGGGGGTGGTGGGGGTGGTGTCAATTTGAGTAGTGTAAAGGGGGAAATACATGAGATGCAAGATAGGTATTCATTTTATCTCATGGAAAATAAATCATTATGGGGAAGATTTATCTCTATTAGATATGGAAAACAAATAGACAGAAGAAGTGGGACTAATTATAGGATTTTGATCTTGATTTATATACTTGTAACTATGTTTCAGAACCACTCCAAATGGATTGTGGATTGTGGCCAAAATTATTTTTTTCAATGAAAATTTTTCAGGTTCAACGCTAGGCTTTCCTTTCCATCTGACATCTAAGATCACCTTCTCCCATGGTATTTGGTTCAATCCTTTCATTCAATCCATCCTTATAACTAATATAAAGTGAATATTTCCAATATTATCATCATGAATGAAGAATAGGAGAATCCCATTTTTATGAGTTCAGTATTGGTTGAATTTTTAGATAAAGGCTACCACTCGGTGACTCAGATGAATAGTGTACAAGATGGGTGGAATAGATATATTTTATGTGACAACATCCTTATAAAATACAACTTTATGGTGTGGAATATCCAAAACCAATCCATACTAGTGGAAAATAGGTGGAGAAAAGAGATCATAATGGAATCTAAGTGTTTATACTATAATAGTCACAAAGGAGACTCATCCGAGAACCACTTCTTTAAGAGTGATTTTGTGGAAGAAATTTAGAGCAGTTTGGGAGAGGCCTTTAGGATATTTGTTTGAGTGGAAACCCAAGTCTACTTTCATCAATATTGGTTTATGGGAACAGAGAATAATTCCCTTGAAAGGAAGGATAGGGACGTAAAACTTGTGTTAGGCTATTTGTGTATATAGTGTATGAGGAACCAAAATTGACATGGGGGTCATGATTTGTTTTAACCTGGGAATAGTGGTTAGAACTGGAATCATTATGGCCAAACTAGTCCCAATTGTCAAAATATGGGAGGTTTCAAACTCATTTCAAAATGGATGGGTCATGTATGTATAGGATCATGGGGGGGGGGTTCAATCATAAAGGGGCGGTAGTCTTGGATTTTGGAAATGGATTTGGTGAGGGGGACTCCCTCATGGAAGAGTATTTCATGATTCAAAACAGTATTGAGATATTCCACTCTCATAAAATTATGATAGAATCATGAGAAACAGACTCGACTACTATCCGTGGTTCAATGTAGGGGAAGCTTCAAATTAGATGGACCATTACAAACATCACCTTAAAATGAAAAAAGATTATTGACATGTTGTTGGTCCTGAGTCACACATGGCATGATGGTAACATGGTTTCCAATATCTTAGATTCTAGGGAAGAAAATTGTGGACACCATTTTTTATTTTCCATGATGCGGTATCTCCCACAAGCATGTAGTAATTTTTCTTGTGTGAATGCACTTAGAGTCCATTATTTTATAATACCATATTTTTTTTCTTTCTAGGGAAAATCCCAACCTGAAATAGAAAATATAATATTGGATGAAAAATGGTTAAAATTCTATATTTTGGAATGAAAAAAATCACATTAGATCATAAGAACTTTTCAATTATGGTTTTAATGTCTCTGTTTTGTAGTTCCATGAAACGTGTGTTCTAGTTTTAAGAGTCATTATTTCCATATGGTTTCCAAAGGATTTATTTATGGAACTAGAAACATCAAATAGTTCTTTATCAAAAGGGGACCTGTTTTCCAAAGGCAGACACTCATTAAGATTGAACTTTACGATACTTAATAATGTGCATTGGTTGATAATATGGGAGGTCAGACTCATCACACCCTATTGGGGGGAAATATTAACTACTTTGGGACTCTATTTTTAAATTTAATATATTTTCATGAATCGTTATTAATTCACCAAGAATAACATAAGTTTCCCTTGGAATTTACAATCACTTATTAACATGTGAAATATTTAGAATCACTAGTATTCATTCAAGGTTCTTCATTAATGGAAATATTTGTATGTATTTTAGGTTTTCCATAAATGGTATCATATAATATATTTCTTAGAGATTCTTTTAATCATCATTGTGATGATACTGGTTTTTAAGCCACTCAGTGGGGCACACTAGAATTTTTTGTCAACCAGGGAGATGATGGTTGGGTTTGATTTTGGAATCATGCCCCTAAAATGGGCTACCAACATATCCTTGTAAAAGGAATCAGAACCCCCTTTTTCGTGAAAATGAATGGGACCCATCATACCTTTTATAGTTATTTGTGAAGGAGCTAGCCATACAGTTTAATGTCATGTGGTATGGATATCTAAGGAGAATGTGCTTAGTCAAAACATAGTGTGGGACTTATACTAATGTGGTCCAATGAACTTTGGAAATAATATGGGATTCCAAGTAGGATCAGACCCTGTTGGGAATATGGCCCATGGAGAATAGGTTTGATTTATGGTATTGGGTTTGAACCTCAATGAGGATTCCCATGTATCCCATATAGATGGGAATCAAAGCCCACGTAGTTAGATTAGTCTCATAGGAAAGTATAGTCCTTTTATAGAAATGATTTTGGGATTACATCCTCAAAGGATTCCTTGGAGACTTAAGGGTTTAATTTGGGGATTATACCTAAGGAGGATTCCTAGATTAAATGAATTAGGTTTGGATTCCTAGAGAGGATGTCCAGTGAGCTCGATACCTAAAAGGGCTTCCTACATATCATGGTTTGAAAAGGAATCAGAGTTCTCATAAATCCTTTGATTGTGAAAATTTGGTGACCATGATAAATCTCTAAGCCCACGTGAGTCTTGATCTGTTTGAGAAATAAGAGGATTTCAATGATTCAACAAATTCATTCACACATTCAAAATTATCCACCTCTGCTAGTGGAAGAGGGTGTGTCAACCATGGAAGAGGGCGGGGCGATGAGGGAAGAGGGCATGGGGACAAGACTTCCCTCTATTATCTTCACATTATACAAGGGTTCGATGAAAGGAATAGGGAAGGTTAGGGGATTAAACTAGGATGGATTCCCATGAATTGATCCTGGTAGAGTAGGGATACTTCTTCTTTATTTAAAAATATGAAAAGTATGTGTGAACTATAGCTTCCCTACTAGAAATTTTAAGTTTTTAGCTCTTTGATAAGGGCGAGGCTAGGACCCAAACCCTTATTCTTAGAACTAGGAACTTCCCAACACTATTCCCGGGGGACAAGTCCATGTGACTGTGGATATGAAAACCCACAGACAATCCATGAACCCTAACCCCATTGTGAAACAAATGTGGGAAGCCTCTGACTTTGGAAATACAAACCCAAATAGGATACACGTTGATGTACCTTTCAAAAAGGTTGGATAATCCATGTTGTTTTGTTGTAGGTCTCAACATAACCCCTTTTAGATAAGGGATCTATGGAAGAAGAAGCCTTCCCATGAATGGCTTTGATGATGGATTGATGGATTATAAACTGAAGAGAATAAGTGAATCAAAGAGTGGTGCCCAAGTGGGTAAAGGCGCACCAGTATGGTCACACAAGTACACTTGGGCGACCTGATGTTCACTTAAGTGATGAAAAACCTGTATGTTAATACTTAGGGAAGACCTTGGTCAAGCCCTCAAGATTATTCACTGATGATCCTAGAAGTGGTGTGCTCAAGTTCCAATGGATGGAATGGGCGGTGTGCAACTATTTCTGACATGGGGAGGTCGGGCGCTTTGGGCGTGCAAGTGTTATGGTTTTCAGACAATAAAAGGACTTAAGTCCAACGATCCTCCCTTAAATCCTCCACTCATGGTGTTGAATAACTACCTTGAATTTTTTGGAAGACTGGGGAGAAGTACTAGGGAAACCAGATCCACAATTGGCCTTCAAGAAATTTCATTCGTACAAATGAGGGCCCCAAAGGGTATATTTATAGGAAAAAAGGTCCTTGGGAGAAAGGATTTAGGGCGTGGCGCGCATGTAGACAGCATGAAATTTTGGGGCATGCAAGTATATTGCACATTGATGGTGTTTTTGATAGAGTAAGGTGATTCAAAATTTCATGCCTTTTCAAATATTTATTTTCTTCATGTACTTTTCCATTCTCTTTCTAAGGGGATTTCCTTGGTCATTTTGTTTTAGGCTCTTTGACACAATGGAGTGTCAATAAAAGCCCCCCTCATAATTAGATCCGAAATAAAAAAGAGGATCCTATATTAAGGTAAAGTAATGAAGTAGAAAGAAAAGAGTATTGGGGTGCACAACTGTTACGCGCATTGAGAAACTGGTCTCACGAGTTTATAGAGCATAGGAATCTGGCGCACAGGGTGACATGCATCACCTATATATAATGGTTTCACTTCCATGAAAATATTTGAGTCTTCTAAATTTTCAGCTCTCAGCGTACAATTCTTCTTTGACTCAGACGGTTCTGTTTCACCACACTTATTTTGTATGATTTTCAGTTGTGCACTATAAGTGGGGAGCCATACTTGCACGCCGACTTATACTTTCACACCAATTTTACACATGCACGCCTTAATGTCTTTTCAAATTTTTTTTATCAAAAATACCTAAAAAATAAACTGACTTTAAAAGAGATGATTTCTATTGTTTTACAGGTTTAATGGATCCCAAAAGAATTGGAACTGCTGATGAGCTCGCCAGCAAGAAAATTGATGACATGATGAATGTCATTGGTCATGATTACATTGACATTTTTGACACCACCTTCCATATTTAGAAATATATCTGAAGAATTATCATTTCAACTTTCCCCGAAGCACCTATCTGCATTTTTATTCCTATATCCATTTGTAGGATTTGAATGTTCCAAATCCAAGGAACTATGTCCCACATTCTTGGTTTCAAGATTATACCATCTTTTCTTCGATCAACATTTCTATTGGCGGTTCATTTTATAGTGCTGGGACAATAGAGAAATCTCATATTATGAAGCATAGTCAATGTGATCTCGATTTGAATGCACACACACCCTAGTTTTAGCCACACTATTATTCATCAATCTTTCGGGATTCTTAGACAGATCAGTCCAAGGGTTGGAAGAAAATTTCGGACTTCTACCCAGAAGGAGGTGTAAAACCAAGTGGATGTGGGAATACTGTGTTTGTAAGACCTGTGTAGAGTTTATAGATGACTTGAATGACATAGGAATTTATGAATTTTTCTAGGTTGGACAAACTTATGTTTGCATGAATGGTGATTTCATGCAGGAATTATTATGTCGATGTAGTCCAGAGACTAATTCCTTCCATTTAACACATGTACAAGTAGGCATCAGCTTGTGGGAAATTTATAAGATTTCTAGATCTCTAATATTTAGAGATATGTATGATGATTTTATTCCTCCCATGGTAACATGGAATGATTCAAAGAAGACACTGACTTTGGTTCATGATTTGATGAAAATATTTAACAAACTCGTGAACATGACCACCATGAAGTCTCACTCCAAGGGAGATATTCATCTAGAGGAATGGATGGAAATATTTTTGATAAAGAAGATGGAAAAGGGGCCCACTTACACCAGTCTAACTAGCTATCCAAGGGAAGAGAAAAGGGGTACTCCTGAAACCTTCTGGCCAACATTGGAGAAAGGAGAAATTGACAATGGGGATATGAAATAAACCCAAAAATTATTGTGAAGACACTTCTAGAAGGTTTCATGGCCATGCGGCTCAGCAGGTATTTATTACTAGTCTGAGAATCCAAAGGGGACATGAGGCCAAGAAACATTGTTATTACAAATAAGATGGTGAAGAAAAAGATAGTAGGGTTGGCTACTCATGTTTTGTCCAAGATTCATATGATTTTGTTACATATTTATAAGGGGAAGTATCATTTTAGAATAGTGGGACCATTCCAAGTGTTGTGGGGATGGATCACTACTCACTTTAAAACTTATGTTGTACAATGTGAAGTACAGGTTTTTGGAAGTTCTTTCCAACCATATTTTCATGTTTTTTTGGGATTTCACCTTTTCCTTGAATGCTTGTGACATCAAGGCTATAATGAGCATGCAAAAGGAATTACATTTTTCTTTATGGGAATCCACCTATGGGGTGATTTATTGATGATGGGATAACCATTTTAGATCTAAGGGAATAAATGTTAGCTTGTAGAGATGCCATGTTGGCCACCGGAATTGATAGGGAGTTCATATTTGAGGCCTATGCTCCTTATATATTTGCACTTCAATTCAAATTTCTACAACAGAATAATGTATCTTCTCCTGTTCATGTTATATTAGAGCAACACCCAATGGTTTCTCGACAACTATGGTTGTTGACATCTATGGATAAGACTGGGGGAGTGTTTAATTTACCCGTCGCTGATGTAGTAAGAAGATTGACTATGTGGAATACCAAAAACTAGGTTGCTTCTTACCTCTAAGGGGTATTGAATCATGTCGTTCCTCGAGTTGGTGTGAAGAGAAGTAGTAGGATAGAACCACATCGCTTGGAAGATAGTTCATCATCATTAGGGGCCGAATCACAATAATCTGAGGGTATATGTGATGATGATCTAAACTCATCGAAGAGACCTCATTCTAGATATAACCCCCTTGATAGAATTAAGAGATCCACTCCATCAATCCCAACCGAATTTGCATCGAGGCGATCAAATCGCCATCATTTTTAAGAACAACGAGTTCCATTTTCTAATCCCTCATCTGTGACAGTGGGTGTTGGGAAGAAACTCAAATCCAAGGTTATAGGATCCCCTTCACAACTATCTGACATAAATTCTAAATATATATGGCCAAAGGCTGTTCAAAAATGGCTAAGTCTCTACTATGATGCGGAGACTATGTGGATAGATCTGTGTGAAGGACTGTATATTTCAGAAGTAGGAAATTTATGGGATTATTTTGACATTATTTTTAAGGATAATCCAAATTAGGTAAGGACCTACATTCGAGAGCTGTAAATGATCATATATACCATTGATGAATCAATTCTTAACACAAATCAGGCGAATGAAATGATAGATCGTGGTACCACCAAAGGTATTAATCCTTCATTAGATAGGGAGTGTCCTGATTTTGTAGATCTTGAGGATGTAAGTTTTCTTTATTTCGTATTATATTCCATATTTCAACTTGAATTTTATTCAAAACATTATTACATATGATAAATACTGTCTTAACATACAATTGGGAAAAGGAAAGACAATTGAATTTTCTTCACCACAATATAGTCCCGGAGGCATTGCTCTTAGAGCTACCGGATCACCCCGTAGATCGGGGGAAATATCTCTGGGCCAACAAGCCATGGAGGAGGAAATAGAGAGGGTATTGGGATCTCCAATACATGTATTTGGGGATGATGATGAAATCCCTCCTAAGAATGCGAAGAAGCAAAAGTGCCAAAGAAAGAGATCCATGGTTAAGAACTTTCTTAGTAATGGTGAGTCTCCCTAATAATCATGAATTTTAGTCTTTATTCATGAAAAGTGTTAAAACATCTTAAGATTACAATGGATTCTTTTGTTTCATATTTGGAAGAATATACTATTAAGATTCAAGGAACCATAGGAGGTGCTTCCGAACAAACACAAATTCATACAAATCTGGTGGATCCTAAAGAGGCATTGAGGCCAAAGAAACCATCATATGTTCCTAGCACTGCTCATGTTCCTGCTATAAGAATAGAGGAGGCTTATAGTAAATCAACAATAATTCATAAGGCATGAAATGACACATCAAATAACTTACATTATATGAAACTTTTAGGTTCATCACATGCACCAGAGAATCTGGAAACAACTGACATTAACCCCACAAATGTTGCTGAAGAAGCTATTCGAGATCAAAGATTTCCAGAGGAAGGCTGTGAATAATACACACCAAGTGCTCCCATAGGTGAGACTAACCTTGGATAAGAGATATTATAGGATGAAATGATGAGCCTTGACATGAAATAAGAAACTTCTACTGCAATGATACTTGGAAGAAGTGTTGATATTAATGTCAACCCCACCATTGCGGAGACAGTAGCATAGGTGGATCTTGAGACCAAAAATCTTCCTAAGATTCACTCTAAATATCCTGATCATATTAATGATAGCACTCCTCATCCAAAGACATCAAATAAATTGAAAACATTGAGAATATTGAAGAGGATTCTGTCCAAGTTGTTGATATAATGTTAGGTAAGAGATACTAATATTGTCATTGCCTTAACTTTTTTTATCTCTTGAATCTAACCATAACCATACTTCTTAATTTACCATATAAGACTATCATCTCAAATGGATAGATCTAGAGGTGAGGCCTCTGCATCAGCCCAAACAACATTGGATGGTGGATTAGTCATTGTTCTAGAAAGAACAAAATGATGATCTTCTTTGAGTGCATTAGTCCTAGAATATATCCCTCTTTATGACAGTGATTCTGAATCAGACCCAGAACTACAGTAGGATCTCCATATTTCATGAAGGAATGAATGGAAAAACATCTAAAAGATAATATCTGAGATTCTCCTTGAGGAACATCATTAAAAAATTCCACGATTTTCATCTATGTTTACCACACTAGGATATGGCAGTTTTGAATACAGTGAAATTCATAGAGTGGTAAAAGAGATAATTCAGAGGAGGTATCAAGAGCACAAGATTCTACAAGACTTGATAAAATTCAAACTGTCGATCAATATTGAATATTTCCAAGTAGCACTGTCCCAGGCTGAGGCTAATCATACTTCACAGTTGAAGGGACTGACATGGACAATTAAAGAAAAGACCATTCAGTAGTTGCGCCTTCAACAAGAGTTAGATATAATTGTAGGGGAACTTGACCAGATTTATATCACCTTAAGAGAAGTCCAAAAGGATGGTGAAAAATCCATTGCAGATGCTAGATAAGCACTTCATGATGCAGAAGAGAGTGAAGCTGGTCAAATAAACGAGCTTGAATAGGTAGCTGACGGAGACAAAGATGATGTCAAAAAAATGAGTAATTATGTAGAAAACCTTTTATAATGTGTTATTTTTGGCAAGAGAGATACTCCAATTTGAGGATGCTCCTCTGTGAAAATTTTCATAAATGAAAAGAAATTTGTCTTAAATAATTTTTGTTTTCATTATCACTAACTACTTTTGTTTTACTTAATCCATTGGTCCTAGTAGACATTGTTTGATTTTGTCTAGGGTTATATGGACAACCCCACAAACCATATATCTCGTGACTTTTTGTTTCTAAATATTACCTAAATCATAGAAAAATGTATGTTTTAGTGAGCTAGGACTCAAATTTTGTTCAGAGTTCCATTTGTAGGTTCTCAATATAGTTATTACTATGTCTCTTGTTGTTGGTAGTTTAGAGTCATGCATGTTGGACCATAAAGTGCTAGTATTTAAGGTCAAATAGCATTAACCTTAAATTTTTCAATTAAATATCAAACAAGACTCTGTGTCTAAGAATTGATTTAATATTCTTTAAATATTTCCAAAGGGGATCTTAAGTTATGATTTTTTAATGATCACCAAATATAAAACCTATATCAACACAAGGGGAGTCTCTTCCAAGAATAAAATTACCATTTATTTGAAAACCCCTTTATGAGGTTTTTGTTATGCAGGGCCAAATGGGGAATATTCAGCATAGAAAAATAGTGGCATATTTTGGTTAACATACCTATTATGTAGGTAAATTATGCAAGGGTGCCTAATGGAACATGTTGCATAGTCAGAAAAAATAAATCTAAATTTTTTTACATTCTACTAATAAAAGATGAAGAAAGTTTATAGAGATTCAGATTTTTTGAAGCATAGAGTTTGGTTTATGGAGAAAGGTGCCTAAATATGGAAAGGGTATTTCCACCTAAGATGTCCAAGGAATCGGAGGAATAGGACTTTTACAAAGTTCTGACCCAAATTTAAGAGGTATGGTGTCTATAGTTTTAGGTCATTAGACTAAGACCAAAAAAGGAAACAGTATGTGATATGTGCCCAAGTGGTTCCAAGGTTATTTTATATTGTATTGAACACATGGTAAAAGAAATTTGTAAACTATGGTCTTGAAGACTCTCAGACTGGGAGAAAGATAATGAGACAAGTGTACTTGAATGACTATTCTAAAATACATATTCTTGAATATGGTCATCAATGTTTGAAGGGGATGAAGATCCTATAACCAAGAACGAAGTTACCATTTTTTGACAAACCCGTTATGGGGGCTATGTTATGTTGGGACAACTGGTGTATATTCTACATTTACAAATAATGGAATCTTTTGAATTACATGCATATTATGTTGGAAACATATGTAAGGCCACCTAAGGGCATGTGTTTCATAGTCATTAAAAAGAGTTCTCAGATAATAGAAACTCTATCACCAAAAACCGTAAGAATGAATATGAAGATATGAAAACATTCCAGATTATGAGTGTGAAATGTGAAAGTGGTTTATGTCCAATTCATATGATAAATATTTGAACCAATATTGGCCATGAGTTTGAAGTCCTTTATATAGATTTGAATCATATATAAAATAGATACTTTCTTTGTTTCCTCTGAATTAATATTATGATGTGCAGTTTAAAGTCATGCAATGAGGACATTATATTGTTTAGTTTTATGTCATGTGGTGAAGACATTAACAACCCAATAATAAATTGAGACACCTTGTTTATATACATAAGACGTTTACCCAATTCCTATGTCCACTTGAGCTATGATCGGTGTGTGAAACAAGGAGTATGCATTTTAACTTTGTGCGGTAAGGACAAAGATGAACTGATATGAAAATAAAGACATATTTTAACTGGATTAAGGGATAAAACTTAAGTGTCACTATGCATCTCTCATAGGGAAAGAATCAAGTCACACATATCTATTAAAACATTCCCTATGTACGTTTGATTCTTATAAAAGGAATAAGGGATTTTTTTTCGCTGTTGGGCCCAAGATTGGAGATCTATGAATCTCTACATATCTCATTGAAAATTAAAATCATGTCATATGTAGTTCTTGAAATAATCATTTCTCACGCCAATCGAGTTTGACAAGAAGAATGGGGGATTTTGACACCTTCTAAGAGAACGGTAAATCTTAAGACATAATATAGTATAAGGACCAAATCATATATCTTAAGGAAACACTCTATATAGATATGATTCATATATAAGATGAGAAAATAATAATAAGAAGATTTCGTGACTATGGATTGGCCCAATATTGGAGATTTAGGCGTATCTACGTATCTCATTGAAATTGACAATCCAGCCATACATAGTCCTTGAAACAAGGTCTCTTTGCAGATATGACTCAAACATTGGAAAGAGAGGGACTCATATGCTACTAAGTAGTAGCGATGATTTCAATGATGTTTTCTTATGGAAGCTTCAAATGTCAAATAGAGAAAACCTTATCTGTATAGTTTAATGTCATGCAATGAGGACAAATGATTTCATGCAATTTAAAATCTCTCCCTATTCTGTTCTGACAGACTTCTACATGATGTAATGTTTTCAATATTTTCTCATCTAATCATTCCACCTCATTGAACCCTTTCTGAGACCTCTCATCTATAGAAAACTAATCATAAATTTCAACTCTAAGTGAGGGAAATTCAATTTCAATTTGAAAAACTTCTTATATTCTATATACCAATAAATAAGGAGTTTCTGGGGTTGCAGTACCAGTAGTTGTCTGATAATCCCATTAAGCATTAAAAATTTTATCAGGCCACAATTTTTTATCTTTATCCTCCATCTTCTGGAGTATATTTGATATGGCCTTATTGAAGGCCTCTATCTTTCCATTGACTACCACATGATAGTGATATGAATGGTTGGATTTGAAATTAGGCCCTTGATATAACTTTATTACCTCAATTGAACAAAAAATGGATCCATCGACAATCAAAATGGTACGAGGGACACCAAATCATGTGATGATATTAGTTTTTACAAAACTAAAAATGATTTTGAATCAGACTTCTCTAAGAGGTATTTCTTCATCCCATTTAGAAAAGAAGTCAGTAGTAGTAAGGATATACTCGAACTACTTAGATATAGATGGAGGATAAGGCTCTACTACATCCATTTCCCATGTAGAAAAAGACCAAGAGTATTTATCTATATATAGCAACTATGGGGGGTGATGATTGAAGTTGGAATGAATATGGCATGGATGACATTTGTTAGTGAAATCTGTGCAATCCTGCATCATTGAAGGCCAAAAGTATCCAACCCTTATGGATCTGATCAGAGAGTTTGTGCCCAGATTGGTGGGCACCACAAGCTCCTGAATATACTAATTTCATGAATGCTACAGTCTCTTCTCCATCAATACATTTGAATAGAATTCCATTAAAGCCTCATTTATAAATGATCTTTTGATGGTCTGGACTATCATAAAGAGTAAAATTGGACACTCACCATCAGATTTTTTCTTTTTCATCCTTATTTGCTGGAATTACTCCATTTTGAAGATATTCCATTATCGATATTCTCCATCCCATGGTATGACCATATGGATCAGAAATAGGGATAATGTCATTAATTTTTTCCATTATGGTTCTAAAAAAGATGAGACCACACGACGATGGGATATGATAATGACTGTCTCATCCTGATTTGGATCTGCCAAGGCTGTAGCTACATTATCCAGTGCATCTACTTGGGAATTTTGTGATTGGAGGACATAAGATAATGTTAGCTCAAAAGGAAATTCATCCATTAATACTCTTATCTAATCACACAAAAGAATTAACTCTTATTTTCTGATTGAATATTCTCTATTGATTTTCTTAATTACCAGTTTTGAATCACATTTTACTTTCAAATGATTCACATTCACTTGAAGGGACAATTCCAAACCTACAATGAGAGTTTGATATTCTTCCTCATTATTTGTACCACCTTCAAACAAAAGAAAGGAATAAGGAAACACCACATTTTCTGGGGAAATAAGGAAAATTCCTAACCCAACTTTGTTGAGTTTAGGGTTTTCCATTCTCTTCCCTGTTAAACTTTTGGAAGCACAATCAAAGTACATTTCCTATATTTGGGAGTTATCCTGAATAGAGAATAATTCTTCATTATGAAGTTCATTATTTAATGATGTATTTTCCGCAGATGGATTCTCAATAAGGAATTCATGAAGACATTGTATTTTATTGCATTTTGAGGCACAAAATAGATATAAAACTATTTCAAAATAACAACCCACCGTGCCAGATGCCTTGCAAGTATAGGAAGACTAAAGATAAATATTAGTGAGTTGTTGTGAGATAAAAATTAGACCTCATGATGTTGTAGGTAGTGCCTCAATTTTTGATTTGAAAATATTAATGTCATGCAACACTTTTTAATACTTGAATACTGAGTTTCTACATCATGCATAGCTCGACTGAGATAGTATAGGTTGTTTTCATTCCTAGCATCATTCTTTTGAGGGAGGAAAGAACGTAGTGATCACTCTAAAGCTGTCACATAGAGCATAAGTGGTCTTCCTTGAACATGTGGAATTAATACTGGTGGACTCAAGAGAAATTTCTAGAGGGTATCAAATTCTTCTTGGTAGTCTTCAGTCCATTGGTAGGTAAATCCCTTCTTCATTAATATGGCAAAGAGAAAACACTTCCCATCCAAATTGGTGACAAAGAACCAAATATAGGCCAATTTTCCTTGGATTCCTCCTAATTATTTCAAATTTCTAGGTGGTGACATACCAATGATTGATTTTTTCTTCTCAAGATCAACATCAATACCACCATAGTGTACAACGAAGCCATGAAACATTCCTTAGGTTTCCCCAAAAGCACATTTCAAGGGGTTCATCTTCAAACTGTGTTTTTAATGTTTATGGAATATGGTCTCCAAAGAAACCATGTGATCGGAACATTATCTAGATTTTACCACCAAATCATCCAAATAACATTCAACAAACTTCCTTAACAAGGTTTTGAAGATATGGTTCCTGGAATGTTGATATGTTGCACCTGTATTCTTTAAAGCAAAGGGGATTACCTGATAACAAAACTCACCATGAGGGGATCTAAAGGCTGTAGATTATTCATCCATTGGGGCCATACGGATTTTATTATAACCAGAGTATCCATCCATTAATTAAATAGCTTTATAGCTAGCCGTTGCATCAATTATAAGTTCTGTAATCAGAATTGTAAAATCATCTTCAGGACATTTTTGGTTAAGATCTTTGAAATCAATGCAGACTCTAATTTTCGCATTATTCTTTTTTTACTGAGACAATATTGGATAACCATTTGGTATATTGAAATTCTCTAACAATTTTAGCCTTTATAATCTTATCAACTTCAGCTTCAATTTTAGAGGCATGAGTTGGGTGTGTTCTTTTTGTTGTTTTCTTGAATGCACCATATTCTTATGGAAAACCCAAATGATGGTTGGCTACATCAGAATTAAGACCTAGAATTTCTGTACAATTCCATAAAAATAGACCTTGATGTTTCTTTAGAAATTATGTATACAAATATTGATCTTCAGAGTCATTGACACAATAATTATAGTGGGACATGTATCTTCTTTTGTACCCAGATTTATTTCTTTGAGCTCAACCACAGTGGTAGAGAAACCTTCCTCAAATGCTGGAGGAGCGTCCCTGAGATCTTCCTCTTCTTTTTCATTATGTGTTACCTCTTCTGTTACCACTTTCATAGTAGATGATGAGGAAAAACTACTACAGTTATAGGAGGAGTCAAAATGGCCACCATATTTGACCCTACTGATGATGAAGGGTCCTCAAAGAGAGAACGATGGATTGAGAATAAAATTCATTATCTTCCTCTAATATTGATAAAATCTCTTCTACTCTGGTTGAAAAAGTAGAGGACTGTTGTAGTTCATTAGATGAAATGAAGATATCTCCATTTAAACATCCATCACTGCTTGGTGGATAAACTGTTTATCCCATGTTTTCAGGCTCAATTTCCATAATTAACATTATGGAAGTTATTATATGAGTGCCTAGATTTGGTTTTACCTTTTCAATTTGATTGATGGGTAACACATAATATGTACTCAAGTATATTAATGGATTTTCTGGGATCTTTTCCAATCCATTGAGAGCATTAACTCTAGTTATTTCTATTTTCATGGACTTCATTCCTTTTGTGTGATAAAACTACGCCTCAATGTATTGAGATTCACATGTTTTGAACAGAGCCATGTCACCATGAAACGTCCCAATTTGACCATTGAAATAGTAATTAAGGCACTAGTGGTATGATGAATATATGGAAGCATGTTGATGCAACCATGGCCTTCCAAGAAGAATATAGAAGGTTGTGTCTTGACAAACAACCATGAATTCGGAATTAGACACAAGATATCCAAACTGAGTTCTGAGTGTAATTCTGCCCAGATGTTCTTCCTCATTCTTATCATAGTCTTTAATCATCAATGTGGAAGGAGATAATTCATATTTAGTCTGGCCCAATTGACATAGTGTATGAACGAGAATGATAGTGACTCTAGAGCCATTATCTATGAAGGCACGTCGGATGTCTATGTCATTGACTTTTGAAGGAAAATAATAAGGTCTGATATGCCAATGCAACACATCATTTTCATCTTCATCTGTAAAAGATATTATTGTATGACATTCTATAGAATCATTCTCTATACAGTAAACCTCAGCAGCAACAACTTTAGTTTAAAACTCTGAGGACTTGATAAATACTCAATGAGTGCTTCTCAAAGATATTTTGATAGATTCAAAGCATCCATAATAGAAAACATGGCCAGTACATGGGATAATTGTTTCAAGAAATAATTCTTTTGGTCCAAAGGTCTACGTTTACTGGCATGGAGATGCGGTTTTGTAGGTGCTTTGGATGTTGATGCTTCTAATATAGACAAATTCTGTGTCGAAGTAGATTCTAGAAATATTCTTAGCTTTTGTAAATTAGACTGACTAGATCCATTCACTTTCTGAGAAGAAGATAGTGTAACTTCTATTCAGTCCTCCATAATAATCATGTCAGAACAGAACCTGTATTTCATGGAAGAAACCCCGTGTTCCTATTGAGCCCGCTGGAGGGCTCTTCTACGAGTTTCTTCGTCATATATGGTTCAAGCAGGGGTAGAGTTAAAAGGGTGATTTCTAGAATTTCCACATCTTCCCATGTATCCTTGACCTTGGCCTCTTCCTCTAGTTTCCCAATTATGTACAAGGAATTCTAGCTCATTATAATCAAAATCATTATTGGCATGAGGATCTATTAAATGTTTAACATTAACAAAACCAAAGATCAATTCTTTATCTATCTAAGATTATTCCTGACAAGTTAATTCTGGTTTTTCTATTTGGAAGGGTGGTGCTCATGATTTTGAAATATATGGAATAAAATATTTCAGGGTAAAGGAAAACATTGGCCTTAATATGAGCTCATCTTATTCTAATTTATCTTTTTTCCTTATAATCACTTCGCTTCATTGAGGAATGACCTTTTGATGAAGATGGTTTTGCTATGGCAGGAGAGGAAGAAGATACAAACTATGGTTTCAACTGTGTTCATAAAATGGCATGAGTCCGATTGATTGTTTTTCTAATCATCCAATCATCATATTTCTACACATTTTTACTTTTGACCCCCTAACATTCCCCTTCTTCCTATGGATCAGTAGTAGTAACACAAGCTACTTGAGTTGATGATCTTTTTAGTATCACTTGTCTAGAATATACCATCTTTTTCAAAATTTCTTTGAAAAAAACATCTTGGTGGCTTGCCCTAACATCTAGTGAAAGGGACAATAATTCGGAAGACCATCATCTCCTTGTTTTTTTTCATTTCTTCGGACTTGGAAACTGATCAAAATTATTTTCTAAGGTTGAGATGAAGTAACTAGGAACTTGTTCATTCCTGAAAGAATAATCATTATTCATTAATTACTAAAATGGTTTCTTTCTTTGATCCCTTTGATCATCATGATGAGGTGGTCATTTCTAATGACGATTAGAAGGCAGATGCCTTTGATATGATGAAGTTATTGGAGTAGAAGCAGGTATAAGTGCCTAATTAAGTATAAATATAGTAGCTTCTGTGTTTCCAATACTCCTCCCCAGACTAGATGGAATTACACAAGTTTTAACCTTTGTTTTTATAATATATTCTTTTATCTATTGAGAAACTAAAGTAAGGTCTCGAATCCTTCATATTTATTTCACAGGGATCAGTGGCGTTCGTAGCTCATTACACAGATTTTTCACATAGATTGGTAGCAACACTTATTGAGGGAGTGCTAGACTTAAGGAATATGTTAATACTTTCCATTGCGCAATGAAATCTAATACTCTTTTATTGTCCATTTGTTTAAAATTAGTAAGATAAAAAACTATCATCTTTGTTAGAATTGAGCTAAATTGAATAAGAAATTTCTCACAGAGATCTTCCCATCTAGTAATAGTTCGAAACTGTAAACTTATATACCAAGAAAATACTTGTCCCTATAATGACTACTCAAAACACCTAAGCATAACTTCTTTTTATTGTTGGGACATTCCCATCATGGGATCAAAACGAGAAACAAAATGTGGTAACTGTGGTTCTGGATCTCCCGAACCATTAGAAATTGGGAATGTGGAATCCAAAAAATTTGTTGGGGGGGAGAATTGTATCCACCCATTTAGGGTAATCTCTCTTTTCCAACTGAACAGGTTCACGTCATTCCCCCATAGCTTCCAATCGAGTTGTCAATTCCTCAATTGTGTTAATTATCATTTGAGGAACATCAGGATGAGATGGAACTTGTACAGGTATAACAACTAGAGCTTGAGATAGTGCAATGACTGGAAAAACCACTGATGGTGGTGCTGATATTTTCTTTAGATTACCCATGGGAACAAACCTATTAGGATATATATGGTGCTACCTTGATTTTTTACCCAGTGTAGGGAATTAATTATCCACATATGTAGTTACCACAAATCCTCTTTGCTGAGAAGATCCTATAGGATATGCAAGTTGAGGAACTTCCTTGGGAGTGCGTCTAGTAGAAATGCTACATCAAAGTAACTCTGTATTGAGCCTTTTCAGCTCCTTAATTTTGTGTTTTTTATGAAAATATCTCTTCAAGAGAAATAGATTGACCTTATCCAGTGGAAAGGTGAGATGCATTTAGAATTTTTCCTTTCCCCTAGTTATATTCCTTTTGGAGGGGTGGGAGTTGGTTACTTGAAGGCATACCAAGATTTTGGGAAAGCCAATTATTTCGGGTACACACACCTTCATTATTTGCCTCAGTGTGTATCATATTATGGACAAGAACATCATCTTTTGATTCTCCTAAAATAGATTCATTTTTTTTATGATCTTCTGCAGTGGTGTTAATGAAATTCACTAATGCATAATGCATCGATGGCATTCTGTCAGTATTTTTGTAATATTATCTCCCTCTGTATCTTCCATGAGACTCTTCTCTTATATATCATAAATTCCTGGGAATTGTTTGGTAGAAAGTAACCTAAAGGGAATCCTTGGATAATTAAGTTGTATTCTTTCCTTGTGGTTTCTTCCTTAATTGGGAGAAAAATGACTTCTGTTGATGAGGGGATTGTAGATATGAAAAATCCCCCATCCTTGCAGGATGGTGCTGTTTCATTCTTCTTCTTCAAATCTCTTAACATTATTTAATGAATTTGAAGTTTGAATTAAATGATCCCAGAGCCTTGCAAGTTGGGGTGATTCTTAACCTTATATGTCTGAAATTCGTGCAACCGCTCTTCTGATTTCTTGATTTTTGGTTTGTACATTAGTCGGGTTCATTATCTGACATCCACTCAAATTACCTATTTCGGAAGATCAATTTTATAATTAAGACATTTTCATTCTTTGACGCCTAACATCCTCTAAGCAGGATGCATTCTCAAGATTCTCAGATACTTGATGTAAAAGTAACTCAAAAACTTCTTTTATTTTGTCATGACTCTGCTGAGAGCAGGTTGAAGCCAGTTCTTGAGCATACATTTGATTACATACAAAATCTATTGATTGTGACCAATAATGGAAATATCATTGCATGAGAAAACTTTTGGAGGACTTTTCTGATTTTGGAGTGTATTGAAATGCAATGCTCCATGTACACCCTATACTCTTATACGATCACTAGATGGTGAATTAGAAATTAAATGGTGTATCCTCTTTAGAACACTAAGTCATCCATGCTGATGTATTCTATGCTATTTTTTAACTTTTGGATGTTGGGAAACTGAGAGAGACACCAAGTCAATTTGGCGTTGCAACCCTTCTATTACCTTTGCATGAATTTTATATTCATCATATGGTTATAATTTGATTTCAAATGATGAAGAGTATACCATAATTTTAGGTGGATATCAGGAATGAAATATTCTATTATCAATTCCAGAATTTTATATTGAGAATTTTCCAACGGCCAGAACATGACATATAATTCTCCCTTAGCTAATTATTTTCTCATGTTTAACATATCTTTATCATATTTTTATAGATGTTTCTACACTTGGACTGACAAAAGGGGATTCTATGTATTAGAAGGAAAATGACCCAAAAGAGGTTCAGAGAATGATTGTTCCATTAAGATGTCTTCTGGTTGAGAAAGTGTTTCACCTATCAATGACACAGCATCAGACATGACTAGCCTTGTGTTTTCAAGTGCCTCAAGATAAGAGGAATTTCTTGTCACTACATTGTCAATTATAGAATTGTTTTTACAATGAAAAATACTACTATGGAGAGGTATTTCATAGTGAATAACATCATGGGGAGGATATCCATGATGGATTATAGCATGGGATAAATCTTATTTCTCCTTGGTGCTCTGGCCACATGGAGGGTTTCCGTGGATCACATCCAAATATAGACACTATAGGTTGACTGAATTTTCATGAAGAAGTCCTTAATGATGAAGTGTCTGATGAGGAACTTCATAATTATCACTACTACTCCCATAATATGGTAATGATAGGATATGATCTTGATCTCCAATAGATAAATGTCTGAGGGCTTCAAGAACTCCAGCATAAAGAGGAGACAAATTGCTGCTTGACTCTTGATTTTCCACCAGTGTGTGGAGAGACTTCTTTTTGGTTTTTATCTAATACTTAGTTGGGGCTAATTTCTGAGAAATGTGGTTATCATGGGCATGTGTACATGCCTTCCTTGAAGTGGTTATTGGAACGGACTGATTACCTTCATTTGGAAAGGGTGTATGTTCTCAATCCTGTTGTCCATATGATATGGGTGAGTATGCCCCATGACCCTCCTGGAGTGGAATATAGTTATGTATCTGCTCCTAGATGGCATGTTAATGTGTCATCCCATGTGTGGGGACATATTTCTGTGTCTATTTCCCTAGTACTACTAAAGTGGTTGTTAAAATATCCTTACATGCTTCCAGAATATGGTCATTGATTTGTGTCTGCCCTTTCTCTATTGATAAGATATATTTAGTGACTTCAGTGACTAGAACATGAATATACATCCATTTTCTATTTGGAGTAGGTGTATGTGCCTACTCGTTTACTCTTTTCCTGTCAATGGGTATTGACAGTACTCATGCATTGGGGCAGAGAGTTGGGTCTGTCCCAAATTTTTCATCAGAGTTTTCCGAAAGACTTCTCTGGGTGATACCAAACGAGAATGTTGGTAGACTTGATGAACATTGGAAGGTGTATGTTTCTACTAACTGTTTACCATCATGTATAGTTGATGGACTTCATTCAATACTGGAAAACGAGACTGTGGATAGAATTGGTGATTGTAAACAGGTGTATATTCTTGTTTACCAGTTTCCACCACATTAGATTGGCAGGCTTCTTTAAATGTAGTCAGAAGAGCCTGCTGATTGGTTGATAACTTTTAATCAGATTTATGTGCCTTTTCATTGTACTCCATAGGATTTATCTGGTGGGATTGGTGGGTTTCTTCCAAACAAGCCTTCAAAGAAGAAAAATTAGGACAAACGAGTGTATGTTCCCGCTCGTTGTTTACCATCAAGTTTTGTTGATGGACATCTCTGGAGGAGGTAGAGGTGATAACCTACTCCCTATTGACCGGATGTTGTCCCTGGTGATTCTTCTTGCATGCTTGGGTTTGGGATACCTGGGCCAAACTTCTAAAGGAAACACACCCATCGTGTTATGAGTACACTACCGCACGATTCTAGAAGCGATTGTTGTTGGGAGTCCTCCGGATGGACTCCTACATTCTTTAATTGAGTCCTTGAGTATCCTATTGATCCACCTCTATATAGTACCAGAGGTATTGACTGTTGTGTTTTAGGGATAAGGACTGATAACTATTTAAGATGGTGGTTGGCACCATCTTCTTCTTGATCATTGATCGTCATTGGCCAGATGATCGAGGATTGTTATTGACCTGGAGGGCCTTTCAAGTAGCCTCCAAAGATAGGATTGTACCATTCTAGAAATATTCCTTTACCATTATATTAGTGACCCAGTATTGAAGATGACGGGTTGGTGATGACGCCCTTCCCATGGATGGGGATCCATCTTTAGAAGCGGACATGATGTTCACCGATGTTGTCTTGAAGAAAGCCATTTTGCAGTGAAGGGAATTATAAGAAACAATTGAAACAACAACAAAATCCATAAAAGAAACATATTTTTAGATGGATACATGCGTGATTGATTCCTTTTTATGGACTTCCTTTATCAATTGATAGGTACCTAACAGGTAGGGAACATTATTAACTTGGTTAAGGATTCACGTCGGGTTCACCATTTTTGTTTCATTATTCCTTGAAATGTGTGTTCTAGTTTTAAGAATAATTGTTTCTAGGAGGTTTCCATTGGATTTATTTATTGAACCTGAAACTTCCAACAGTTATTTATCAAAAGGGGACCTTCTTTCCAATGGAAGTAATTTGTTATGTTTTAAATTTACAATACAAAAGAACGTGCATTGGTCAAGAGGATGGGAGGTCAGACTCATCACACCCTTTTGGGGGAATTATTGTCTACACTGGGACTCTCTTTATAAATTTATGATATTTTCATGAATCCTTATTAATTACCGAGCATAACCTAAGTTTCCATTGGAATTTACCAACACTTATTAACATGTTCCAAATTTAAAATCAATATTATGCATTCAATGTTCATCATTAATGGAAATATCGGTATGTATTGGAGGTTTTCCACCAATGGTATCCTCTAATACACTTCATATAGATTCTTTTAATCATCATTGTAGTCATACTGGTTTTTAATCCACTCATCGAGGAACTTGGGAAATTATATTCATCCAGGGAGACGAAGGTTTTGTTTGATTTTGGGATCGTTCCCATAAAATGGGCTACATACGTATCCTTGTAAAAGGAATCATAACCCCCATAGCTCGGTGACACTGAATGGGACACAACATAAATTTCAAGTTCATGTGATAAAGACTTAGCTATACAGTTTAATGTCACGTGGTATAGACATATAAGCGGAAGGTTCTTAGTCAAAACATTGTTTGGGACTTATAATGAAGAATCCCAATGAACATTGGTAAGAATATGGGTTTCCAAGTAGGATCTTACCCTATTGGGAATATGTCCTAAGGAGAATAGGGTTGATATAGGGTATTGGGTTCCAACCACAATGAGTCTCCCTACGTATCCCATATAGATTAGAATCAAATCCCACATAGATTGATTTGTCTCATAAGAGAGTTTAGTCCTTTGAGAGAAATGAGTTTGTGCTTACTTATTGAAGAGGATGCCTTGGTGACATAAGGGTTTAATTTGGGGCTTATCTCTAATGAGGATGCCCAGATTAATGGAATTTGGGTTGGATTCCTGAAGAAGATGTATAGTGAGATCGGGCCCTGAAAGGGCTTCCTATGTATCCTGGTTTGAATAGGAATTAGAGTTCTCATAGTTCCTTTGATTGTGGACATGTTGTGACCATGAAATATCTATAATCCCATATGAGTCATGATCTATGTGAGAAACAATAGGATTTCAAATATTCAACAAATACATTCACACTTTCAAAATTTCCCTCCCCTTATAGTGGAATAGGGCACGTCAACAATGGAAGTGGTCAAGGTGATGAGGGGAGAGGGCAAGGAGACGAGCCTTCCCCATATTCTCTTAACATTAGACAAGGGTCCAATGAAATGAATAAGGGATGGTTAGAGGATTAGATCAAGATTGCATCCCATTTATTGATCCTAGTAGGGGAGGGAGACTTCTCATTTATTTAAAGGGGAGAAAAGTAGGTGTGAACCATAACTTCCCTCCCAGAGATTTTATGTTTCCATCTCTTTGAGAATGGTGATGCTGGGACCCAAACCCTTATTCTTAGAATCAGGAACTTCACAACACTTTTCCTGGGAAAAAGGTCCATGTGATTGTGGATATACAAACCCACATACAATCCATGAACCCTAACCCCATTGTTAATCTAATGTGGGAAACATCTTACTATGGTAATAAAAACTCAAATAGGAGACACGTTGATGTGCATTTCCGAAAGTATTGATATGTTAGGAGGTTTTGGTGGAGGTCTCAAAATAATCCCTTTCAGATAAGGTAGACAAGGTAGAATAATCCTTGTCATGAATGGCTTTGATGAATGCTTGATGGCTTGTGAACTGAAAAGAAGAAGTGAATCAAAGAGGGGTTCCCAAGTAGCTAAGGGTGCGTAAGTAAGGGCACACAATTGCACTTGGGCAACCTGATGTTCTCTTAAGCGATGAACAACCTTTATATTAATACTTTGGTGAGATCTTTCTCAACCCTTCAATAGTATTCACAGGTGATCCCAAAAGTGGGGCACTCAAGTTATTATGGGAGGAATAGGCGCCGCGTATATATTTTCAATTTGGAGAGGTTCGGTGCTTTAGGCGAACTAGTGTTATGGTTTTCAAACACTAAAAGTACTTATGTCCAATGATCCTCCCTTAAATCCTCCACTCAAGGTGTTGAAGAACTACCTTGAATGTTTTCAAAGACAGGGGTTAAGTACTAGGGTGACCAGATCAGAAATTTGGATTCAAGGAAATTCATCTATAGAAATGAGGGCCCCAAGATTCTATTTAAAGGAAAAAATAGAACATTGGGAGAAAAGATATTGGGTGCGCAAGTAGGTTGCGGGACATTTTCAGGCACACATGTAGGCTGCACGCCAACAGTGTTTTGGCTAGACTAAGGCGATTCAAAATTTTAGGTCTTTTCAAATCTTGATTCTCTTCATGTATTTTTTCCCTTTTCTTTCTAAGGGGGTTACCATTGTCATTTTTTAGACTCTTTGACGAAATGGAGTGTCAACTGTCTCTAAGGGTTATGACTGGTACAAATTGATGTTCAAAATATTAAGGCACAACCATTAGGTTTTTCTTTAAATAATAATTCATGATATCAAAAGAAAAATTTCAATGGAAATGTCCCCTTTGAAAATTTACAACACCTACTTCCCAACCTCAAAGTTAAGGTCGTTAATAATGAAATAATAATGAAAAATTTACACCATCTTGAATTTTATATCCTTTTTTCATTTGTTTTTTAATCTAATTTTTTATATATATTTTTTTACTCTTCCAAATAATTTTCTTATAATGAATCTCATATCCACCATAATACCCCATATGATAAAATCATTAGTTTGTTAATGGTGCTTTTTTATTCTCCAAAACCACAAAAAATTATTTCTATCTCATTTTTTACTTTATTAATGAAAGGAAAACAATAAAATTATAATGAATAGATCTTAATAATTTCCCAATATCTAATAGAACAACCCCACACATTTTCCTTTCAAACTAGTGTCTCCATTTAACTACTACTTCCCTAACCCCACACTTTAGCACTAAAATATCCTCTAAAACCCCTTGAGGATGGTATTAATGGATAAAATTGGCATGAAATTTGGCTCATTCCTAAAATATTAATTCATGTCTTCTGTAGGCTAACCAAGGATTAAAATAAATGGTGGACTGATGGATTTGAGATAAATCAATTAGAATACCTCAATCAAATTAAATGTTATATCACATAGTCACATAGTTTATAAGTTCCAATACATGTTTTAGTAGGTTTTATACACCAAGATCACACATAACATGGGATCAAGACATAATGGAAAGTATTATCTCAATAAATACTCTCATGAATTAGAAACATATAATTTAAGATAATCACTCGTGGTATGGATAACAATTATAAAAAAATCCACATTAATTTTATAAATTTAATGAATGAAAATGGTAGGTAAATTTCATCTTTATGAGTCAAAAAATTCCCTCAAAAAATTATTCATCAAATTAACACATATAAATTACTCGAATATTTAAATTAACTATCATTATCAGTAAATATAATTATCATTGAAATCCAAAAAACTGTATCATTGGATTCCAAATAAACACATATATCTTAATTATGTCAAGAAATGAAAATATTATATGTGTGGGAATTAAAATTTCTTTCCAAATATCATATTTGATTTTCCAAAAAAATATAAAGAGATAGAAGGAAAAGAACATAGAAGTGAAATCTCTTTAAAATGAATCTAAAACAGCCTCCCTTATTCTTAAACATTCTAATGATTTGATTTGAACAATCATCATAGACCAAAAAAAGAAAAATAGTCATTAATTTTCAAGGAATATTCCATTGAATCTCAATAGGAATGGGTGCGGGTTGGATAGTATCCTAACATATTCCTAAAACTAATTACAATGAAATTAATCAAAATTCTTAGAAATTAATATAAATAAATAAATAAATTTCTTGGTTTGATCACCCAAATGGGCTTTGGATTTTTTAGATAAAAAGACAATTTATTATCCATTGTAATATAGAGAATGTAATTTCATTAATTTGAAGAACCAATACGTCTTTCTTCCATATTTTATTCAATCTAAATTATATATAAGGAATCCATAAATATATTACTCCATGTACAACCCCATGGAAATGAGATACAACATTCATAGTGTGAGAAGGATAATATATGAGTCTTCCGCTTTATTGGTTACTATTTTCACAACATCTTATTCATTTTATGGTTCTTTATAAAGCTATAATTCATCAATTGAATAATCTAATGGATGGTTAGAATGTAATTATATTTTAAAAAGATAAATAATGAAGAATTAATATCTACCAATTAGCTCCCCAGAAATGGTTCAATGTTTTGATGTTCATGTTATGGGGCAGTGAAAAATCAATAATTTATGTTCCTATTGAAACAAAGTGGCTATATAAGTCATTCTCACGTGAGGAGCTCCATATTCAATCAGAAAATATTCCTAGTTCACTTATTATATTTTTGGTATTTTCATATTTTTAAAATTAAATTAAAAATATGATAATAATATAAATGAAATTAATATATAATCCTAATCAAGTCTATGTTATGAAAAAATAATTAATTTAATTCAAAAAATAATGGAAATTCTACCTAGAGGGTTTCCTAGGGAGAACCTTCATTGTCCTATTAAATATTTACATAATTTATATACTCTATTATATGATTGAACACCTTATTTTATGTCAGTTGTGAATATATATTATACTCCAAAATCTATAAGAACACCATATATTCAACACCTAAATAGGGGGGGGATGGTTGTAGAATAATAATTTATCCCTTAGATAACCATATCAGGGATTACAAAAACTATATATTTTCATTAGATTAACATAAAGTAGAAATAAAATGTGAACTATGGTTCAACACTTGATTTAACCCATGGGATATTACTCAATTCAATTACTCATTATCATGAGTAAAATAGTTAATAGTGGGGAGAGAGAGAGATAAAGTGAGATAATAAATGGAAGGTAATAGTAAAAATACTATTTTAAAACATTTATTTAGAGTTACATGAAAAATAAAAAAAATAATTAGTAGAAAAATAAACAACATAAACCAATTTCCTCAGTCAAAAAGTTTATCCCCTTAAATAGCATAGAACCTCTATCTTTATCGTCCTAAAACCTTATATCATCTGTTCTTTAAATAGTCAAAATTTATCTTTAAATTTACAAACTCTTATTATTTTATATTCAGTCAACTTTGTCATATTTTATTCCATGTGAATATCTCCTTTTAAATTATTCTATAAAAGAGAGAGAGAGATAATATAGCTTTGAATTTCAAATAATTCCTTACCTACACCCTTAAGCATATCAATATTTAATTTAGATTTATTTTTATTTTTAGTAAAATTTATTTTCCCATGTGGAAGATGACTCATCACTATCCTCAGACCACATGTTCTTGGAAGTAGGTGTATTGATCCATGATTATTTCTTTTTATAAACCCTATATCCCATATGTATGATATGAGGTGTACTGGCCTGAATTATTCCTTTTTGGGGGCTTCAACACAATAAAACAAGTCATTTTAGTGGGTGATTTGAGTTTGGGCTTCCACTATCGACATTAGGTGAGCCCAAAATTGTTTAGCAAAGTTATCAAACTTTTTTTATCCTATACATAGAATTCCCATGGCATGTGCAAGGTTGTTTCATCATTAGATACTTACTAACAACCTTGTATTGTAACATGGATTCCAATCCCTTTTCGGTTGACTATATGAGATAAACCCTATTTCTACAATGTAGACGACACAGGTGGAATTGAACATTTTTTATCAAGGGTGGGGGTTCATTATCATCCTTTTCATAGAGATATTGTCATGGATAGAAGAAAAATGATGTAGTAATGATTGTGTAATATTAATAGTGGTATTAATACATCTCGATGGTATAAATTTGTAGATTGAGGTTATTTTTGCACATAGTGGCAGAATCCCATCAATTGGAGGTGATGGTAGCAGATAATGGTTGTAGTACTGAAACATTAGCATGTGATATGGGGCTTAATCTCTTAATATTATCTTTAAACAGGAATATCCTTAGATTTTAGTGGAATCCATAATGATCCATATATCATAAAAACAATGTAATTTGTATAGTTGTGTTGGTACAATGATCTCATATGTGGAAACAGTGGTGACATGAATGTTAGTTCATCTATAGGACACAATTGTAAAAGCTAGTGGTAGAACCCAATATTACAATCCACCCATTATACAATATATGATTTTACCTTATGTTTCATTGAGAAAAATATTATTTCCCATATGATGAACTTGAAATATTTAGGGTTACCCTTATGTAATGCCTGCCATAGCTTTAAGATTCTCTGAAAACATGGGGTTTCCCTTACTTAATAGTTGAAGTACCATTAATCAATAGCTAAAGTACATTTACATAGTGATTGAAGTACCTTTATGAAAAATAGAAATATGTAAATTTCAATTAATTATATTTTTGAATCTATTTTTTATATTTACACAGTTCCAACCTTATCTTTACATAACCTTCTTTACCTTTATGCATCCTAATTTACCTTTATGTATCACTTGAAAACGATGATTTCCCATACAAAGTATAATCTTTACCCTTATTCCACCTTTGAAATCCATATGTTTCCCATAAATAGTGTGTAAAAAAACCTTCATCATTTAAGTAAAAAACTTTATAGTTATGTAGGCCCAAGTCCATGCGTAAAGATAAACAAAAACATCTAAAATTTTAATAATAAAAATTAAACTTCCTTATTCTATATTTCTTCCAATGTTTATCTAAATTATTTATTCAAATAAAAATTACCTATATTTTAATAAATCGATTAATTATAAGAGTAAACTGACTACAAAATAAAATTCCTTATTAACATTTCAAAACAAATCATAAAAATAAGGGTGTCAATGTCCATATAGGTGGTTATCAGTAATTACAATGAGATAGTGGAGTAGGGAATGGGTAATTCCATGTCATAGATATTTCAGTGTCAGTTGGGTTAAAGATAACTTAAATAACCGTCCTATTATCTTCTACCATATCCTTCACTCTGTTTTAATTTACTACTTCTTATTCCATTATTTCACCATCCATGGTCTACTCATTGGGACTCAAGGTGGAGAGGCTTCCAGTTCCCATGTTATATAGTATTTCAGTTGGGAGTTTGTCTAGATTGCATATTGTGCATTAGTTTTGTGTGATGATAATAAGTAACATGGGAAAGAGTCCATAATGGCTGATATAATATCAATTTCTGAACCTATACTATCATATAAGTGAAGGATTGAATAGATATGAATGAGGTTGAAATTTAAGGGGTTATTAATCACAAAATAATAAAAATAGGGAAAGATATGTTGAAACATTGAATGAAATGTGAAAAATGATGGATTGGAAGGGATAATGTTTAGTGACTGAGAATAAAAAGGTTAGAATGTTTTTATAGAGTAGGATACATGTGAAAAAGATATAAAATGAAGTTTGATTAACATATTTATGTATAAATTATGATCCTAAAAGAAGACTTTAATACAACATTAAAAATCGGAATACATTTAAAATAAATTATTTTTCAGATGTGAATTTTTAATAAACTAATCTGAATAACTTATTTTGTCAATTTTTTGTTACTATAACAGTTTTAAACTGTCTTGAAATTTATTTTCAATTGATTACATATTATGATAATAAAAGAACCTAATTTATTGAAATAAATCCTAGTAAGAATAAATAGCAGTATTAAAAGAATAAAATAGTAAAATTAATGAATTAAAAAACTAAAATAATTATTTCCGCTTAATGAATTTTACCACAGTACATGTTTATAAGTGTAAGAGGAAAACATGAGAAAAGGTTTTAAAAAATATAGCATAAAATGAATTAGTAAGAAGATTTTATTATTTATTCAGATGGAATCTCAATTCCCCCATAAATATTTAACATTCTTTATCAAATAGTCTTGACACATGCTTCTAGAATATTCTCCCTATATCCTCTATAATCCATTCCATGTCCCATTATATCTCTCACTTTATTTGTTTTATTGATGTTACTCCCACAAATATAGTTTTTTTTTTGAATCCAATATTTTAGAATATAGATTAATTTTCTTAATTTATTAAATATTTTAATGCTTTCTTTTATACATTCCAATAACATCTATGTCACGCCTCTTGTTGACTTGAGTTCTAATTCATAAATATTCAGTGGTATGTTATTTTTAACGCAAGTATTTTTAAAACCCTTTCATCAGCCAATATTCAAATTTTTAAAAGTAATTTTTTTTATGTATCAATAAAGTCCACGAATTTATCTTACATATTTCCTTGATCACAGTAGTGGATTCTCAAAATTTTAAAAAATCCTATTTATGTAATTTATTTTTTCTTCTAGTTGAGGCATAATGATCATATAAAACATATATAAATCATAATTTTTGAGTAAAACGTAATATATAACACTATAATTCATTACATAGAATCAAATTGGTTTTGTGTCCTTGTAGATGAGATATATAATAAATTTATTTCATGAAATGATCTTCAACATCGTCCAAAAATTTATACTCATATATGAATCTTTTTTGAAAAATCTTATATAATGTATTTATTCATAACCTGGGTAAAATATAAACAAAATATTGGGTGACCTTAGTCACTCAGAGAGGATAAACATGGGTGACATCACTATAATATCAGATGTGATCATAAGATAAAAACAATTTATGATAGAATGATCATAACATAAAAACTTCTTACCTAACCAGTCAGAGATCATAGATCATAAGTCATGGCATCAAATTTTTACATAAAAAGAGACATGAACCATAAGATTTTGAAATCATCATTAATCAATTATGATCCATGAGAACTAATCACTGTCATAAGGACATGTCATATAATTTTGTGTAATAATAATAAGAAAAGAACATAATTTCATTAGTCAAGGATCACTACCCTGAACATCATCACATAGTGGAAAAAGTCCCAAAATGGATTGGGTTCACTCCCTAATAAATATTTTTTATTAGAATATGTTCAATATCTATCCTATTTAAAATCATCTAGTGATATATAAATCATTACCCAATTTATTACAAGAATATATAATTTAGGGCCCACCCATCACAAAATAAAAACTATACATACGTGTGTAATATGATAACAAAAACATTCAATATTTCATCATCGCTTAATTATCTCATGGAATGAATGGGTTTCATGAAAATATCCTTCAAACCACAATAATCATAAGACATCTATATAAATAATGTATATGGTATCAAAATAGATTATCCCCAATGAATCATATAAATCATTAAAGAATGTTTACATAGATTAATTTTTTTATAAAAACTTTTAAATTACACATTCAAAATCAAGAGAAAACATTAATTTTCTTGTGGTAACACTTAAAAATTAAATTTCATAGAAAAATGTGAAATAAAGTTAATTTTAAAAACAATTTAATCTTTTAAAATGCATCTTCATGATAAAGGAAATATATGATGGTGGTAAACTCCTCTCAAGTGATATATGTAAAATAAAACATTCATTTAATAATATAATAAAAAGTGAAACATTAGTAATATGAAATAAAATTAAAATAATCCAATTAATAATTTATAAACAAAATTGAAAGTTAATTAAAATTAAAATTTTAAAAAGTTTAATTATTGAGTAAAAATAAGAAATAAAATTTTATGAAGGTTGACCTAGAAGAAAAAGTTCTTCCACCATAGATTAAATAAGGGTGTATTTTCATAAAAATAGTTTCACAATCATTTTAAGTAACATAGAGAAGATAATGAATGTAAATCATGAACAAACTAGATTTAACTATATTATACTGAAATATATTTTATTTAAATGAGATATATCATACATTTATTTCATTGGAAATCTAAAATAGAAAATCCAAAAAAAGAATTGATATTGTAAAACAAACCCTTACCCGAGGTCCAAAATTTATTCATACTAACTCTTAAACACATATATAATTAATTAAAATTTATTGTAAAAATTTAAAAAATCCATATGAAACTTAATTTTTAAAATATAAATCCTTTTTAATTTCTAATTACCGATTATTAAAAATTATTTATTAAAATCAATATTCATGCGCTAACTATTTTGTTTCCCGTACATGATTTGGTTTGATGGTTTCAGCCCCTGAACCTTGGTCATGGTTTCACAATATACATAATATTAAAAATTTTATAATTATAATATTATTTATTCATTATATAAATTTTTAGAATCATTCATATGAGGTGGTGATGAAAAATGAATTACATCACTTAGTAAGGATAATAGTCCATGCATACACAATAATAATTTTTTTTCAGAATAATGGAAATAAATAAAGATAAATATTTATATATATTTCCTAAAAAATTATAATATATTATATATAATATATATATTTCAAATTTATCCTTATTACCATCCATGTGATCTTGTGATAGAAAATGAATCACATTGTTTGGTGGAGGTGGTAGTCTACATAAACACATGAGCGATGTTACCATGATACAATAGTTGTTTTGGTAATAAGGTAGTTAATATTATACCTTTTTATGACAATAATTATTTTATTATCATAGTATATAACCATTAAATCAATCTATATAACTATCAATAAGGGACAACAATTAAAAATAATACTCATTGCTTCACGAGGATGGTAGTTCCTACCTTTTCATTAAGGATGTTTTTATTTTAAAAATAATATAAAAAGATATAAAATGGTTGTAAAAATAACACAAAATTTTTTTAGTATAGTAATTATACTAATTTCATCATGATAAAATAGTTATATACGACTATAAAGAGATTAAAGAACAAAGAAGCTCAATATAGATCAGTAACCAAAATTTCCTATTCTTTGGGAAACCTTATTTGTCTTAAAACATAAGAATTCTTGGATAGGTTAAAGTGAAAGAAACAATGATCCATTACATGGGTAAGTATGTAAGGAATTTATTATTTAAGGGATTTTATAATATAGAGTTATCAATGTTTTTGAATAAGTTATTAGAGTAGTTTTCTTTTTTAAGTGAAGTGGATGGAAAACTTGTAAATATTAAAAAAATATTATATAATATAAGTTTTGATCTAGTGAAACTAGAAATAAATCGAAACATATTCGAATATAAGTTGATAAGGGATGAAATAATCTTATAGAATAAAATTTATGTAGATACATTTGGTCCTTATCACAGATTTTTAACCTTTATTATCCCGATTTATTCTTTTACTGTGGTGACAAACTTTTAGAATGTTTACTTTTCATAATAACCATAAATAAAATTTACCTTATTACTAAATTTTTCCATTATAACTGAAAATATTGAACCATTTTACCATAGTCAATTTCAATAATTTGTGTAGAACTATTTTAAAATAATTAAAATACAATTAAAAGAAAACTATATTCATACAAATAAAATTTTATTCAAAAAACTGAATTTATTTTCCTTCCATGCCTTATAAAAACCAATAGATGATTGTTAAAATATATTATTTAATATATTATCTACACATTTTATCAAAAAAATTCTTAATAGATATTAATTAAATTTATTATAATAAAATAAATTGTGAATAATAAAAATTTGTTATTTAGAGATATCTCTTTTTACCTTTAATTAATTTTATCTTCATATAGAAACAAATAATAATAAAATATAAATAATTATTATTTTTTTATATAAATTATCAATATATGTTATCATTTATAATTAATGATGAATATATTTTATTTGTATAAAAATACATATTATGTAGAAAATGTTATTCTCAAAAGATTATGTCATATATTATTTTATTCATATTATTAAAATTTATGTACTTTTCACCTAAGAATCAATCAATGAATTTTTATTATGGAAAACCTATCATACAAAAATTTTATAACGTGTTTACTCATATTAATACTAAAATATTTAATGAGTATGTTATAATGGGATATTTTAATAGTAAAATATATCATGGTTTCTATAAGATTGGTGTTGTGTCTAAATAAATAACTAAACACATTAGTTTTATTAATAAGAAAATAATTATTCTAAAATAATCAGGGGTTAAATTATACCCCCTAATGTAATTTCACCGAGAAAATTTTGTTACATTGAGATTGAAAAATGAGGATACTTCATCCTAATCACTTTCTCAGATTCCTATATGATTTCCTCAAATTTATGATTCCCCTAGGAAACCTTTACTCTGTGAGTAGTGTGTTCCAAAGTACATTGTCTCATTGATCCATTATTTATACTGGATTTTCTAAATTTGTAATATCATGATCTAATGGTTTGATAACTAATTTTAGTACATGTGAAGGATCAGGAATGTAATTCCTCAAAAAAAATATACATAAAACACATTGTGATCTTAGGATAGGTTTAGAGGATGTGTTGAGAAATAAGAAACCATTTTGATATCATCAAGAATATAATTGGGAGTACATTCTATAAGAATCATATTACATTTCATTATAAATATCATATCCGTCTTCCATATAGATATCTATAGACCTAACTTATCACTAACCTTGAACTACAATTCCCATTGATTGTTATATATATGACTATTTTATCGACTCAGAGCTACCCAGATGTGTTTTTGAATAACTCAAACATTTTTTTCTTAAATTTCAAATTCTATATTAGGCCCCAATAGATTTTATTCCCAAACTTAACCCTAGAATGATGGATTCATGCACTTATTTCCATAAAGGTATATATAATGGTCCATCTAATTTCTTGAGTGGAAGATATTATTATATAAAAATTTGATCAAAGGAGTGTTTTTATTCCTTACACCATTGAAATACAGAGCTATCAGTATATCATTTAATGTTTGAATTATCCTCTCAAAATTATCATATGTTTGAGGATGATATGTTGTTATAAGTATCAACTATATATTCAAAGCTTACTAAAACATTTATCAAAAAATCTAGCTAAACCTCATATACAATCATAAATAATAAGGTATGTTACTAAAAAAGATAACAAATTACTTGATTTTTGATTTTTAAATATCACTATGAGAGAAATATTTTCTCATATAAATGAAATTGTCCCATTTTATTCGGTGATTTTCTATAAACTAAATGACATTATTTCAATTATATGTTTTTGGGAGACCTATGATAAAATACATGGTGATTTTGTCCTATTTATTATCAGTTATGGGTTATGGTTGTAGCATCCCTTTAAACATATGTCTATCAGCCTTAACATGATGTCATACAAGGAACCAAGATACATACTCTGCAATATCTCCCATAATGTTTTATGAAAAAATAAGATAATTAACATCTCTATATATCTTCATACTTCCATGATAAATAGTGAATTATGAACAATGATCTTCATCGAATTGCTCCATCAATTTTGGAATTTATGAGACACATACCCTATTTTTGGATATTATCATTCCATTGGGGTAAGAATTAAAATATAGAATATTTCTTACCTTCCTCTGCATCTCTATATCTTTTGTTTATTCCTCCTTAATATTCCCTTTGATATATGGATTAACATTAATCTAAGAGAGATAATAACTTTCTACTTTCATTAGGATTTTCGGGTAAATCCTCTATAAATCAATAATTGTTCTATCTCCTTCAATCCTAATCACTAAAAAAGTAGCATGGTCCTTCTGACACATAGCACCAACCACCTTTCTCTCCTTCACAAGGTTATAATGTATTGACGATTCATACTCTCTAATTAATTCAAATAATCCTCTATGACACATATTTAACTCCTTATATGTGAATATATACATTATGCTTCTATTTTTTGTATATATGTCCAAACATTCACCATAATGATAATTCCTCCACATCATCAATGAAAAAAATTATATCTTCCAGCTCCAAATAACAAGGCGTGTAAATTTTCAACAATCCATCAATTAATGTGTGGAATATTCTACTACAATGTTATTACATATGAGGACACAAAAAAATCACTTCTTTGATACATCAAAAAATATCACAAATCCTTCAATATTTTATAGGAGTGTGAGCATAAGGACACTAACCCATCTCAACTGTAGTTTTATGAATGTTTCATCACATTCATCTATCAACAAGAAACAAGATCCCTTCAGTTTCATTATTTTCTGTTGATTTGAAAGCCATGATACATTTCTTATATTTCATTGGTATTATCCATACAACCATATATAACTATAGATTTTCTTCCCTAAGGGTTTTGAGGTTGCAGTTAAATAACATCAATCTTTGAAGGACTCACCTATATACCCTCACTTGTAATTATGTGACCCAAGAATTATAGTTTCTTTATATAAATTTAACAAATTCTAAATGAAAAAAAACAAAATATCCTTTATCATGTTATTATACATGGAAAATGGGGGTTCAAAACCCATGGGGCGCAGGTTACTGTAGCAGTACTATAGCAGAGGCGACACTGTTCATCAGTGGGTACTGTAGCGGCGGCAGGGCACTGTAGCGGCGGCGATACTATGCAGTACTGTAGCAGTAGTTTACTATTCACAGAATGTGAATTGGCCTTTGAATTTGGGCACACGGGCTATGTAATGGGCTACAAGCCCACTGGGCCTTCAGGATATGTAATGGGTTTCCCTCTACCCAGTTAAAAGAGGACTTTGCTTTGATTTAATAATAAAAATGAGGCTTCGGCCCCAACCTTTTATAATAATTTCATCTACAATGTCCCCTACAAACTAATCTGGGTAATCTATAAATACCTAATTCATTAGATCCATAATGATATATGGGTAATTTATAAGATCAAATGGAATGAATATAAATTAATAATTACCATAACACATAAAAAAGGTGTCATCAATATGAGGTAGGGGATAATTTTTATTGATATTATCTAGTTATGTTTGTGACAATCAATGAAAATACATATCCACAAATCTTTCATCTTAACTAAAATATTATGTGAACACCATGGTGATGAACATGTGAATATGACTACATTATATATATTCTAAATGAGTTTCTTCTTTAATTTCTGAAATTCAATAAAGGTCAATGTATTATTATTATTTGAAATAGTTTTAGTGCTATGTATGATTCCTAGTAAAAACTAAACATCATTATTCGAGGGAATAGTAGGAAACTCTTCATGAAATACATCTGTATACTTATATACAATAGGAATATAATTAATAATGATTTTTTCCATAACCATTTGACTTATGTGAACCTCATTAATACATAATAATTTATATATAATGGATTTAATTTACCTTGGAAGTTCTTATTTATCCCTGCACCAATAAAAATTAATAGATTGATTTAGAATATCAAATTTGACTTACCTTCCTTGGAAATTGATTTATGATCTATATAAAGAGAGACAATACATTCCAAAAGTTACATCAAATTTGAAAAGAAGGGGAAAAATATAGGAAGCATATTATGACATAATTTTATCTGAGATGAGATATAGACTTCATATATGATAAACACACCATTAGGGTTTTTCGCTGATAAAACAGTGGGTAAAACCATAATAAAACCTGAATTTTTTTAATTTTGGATTGGATTCTAAGAGTACCTTTCACCACATAATTCTCATGGCCCACTTCTATAGTTGTGATCAAATGAGATTTACTCTTAACACTTGGTTTAAGAGATTTTTTATGTTGACTTTCATTATTATCCCTTAGATTCAATAATTGGTTATCATAATTCCATACACTTTTTAGTTTTGGGATTGGAGTTTGGGAAGTTTATTAATTAAATCTCTCACCAAATTTATTTCATAATTTACCTCATTATACCACATAAAAATTCACATGCACTATGGACTTCCTTTTTACACTTGAAACATTAACCAATCACTTATATAAAATTTCTCAAAAACTTCAATACACAATATTGGAATATAAGAAGATTCATTTTCATTCGTATATGTATTTTATTCTTATAATTAGATTTAGAATTCATATTTCACTTCTTATTATAACCTTGAAAATAATCAGATTATCCACTCTCTATTTTGGACTTCAGAGGGCATTAAATGATTTCTTTATAGTAGTGAAAGACCCTTATGAATAACACCTAGGTTTTAAGCCACTGTAGAATTGATAATTTTTTTAGCTTAGATGATTAAGAAAGAAGTATGCCATTAAGGTTTCATGAAAATTACCTCATAGTTATTGATGGATTCTTCATCCTTTTTATTGAGCATAAGGAATTTCAACTCCATCATCATGTGAAGAGTTTAGGGTTAGAACACAATAAAAAATAACTTATTAAACTCATCCATTTATATGGATTAAGTTTATTTCCCTTTAATTATATTCTTAATAATATTACACTATAGATATACTTCTCCTTCTAAACAATATACAACCAAAATAAATTTTACATGCATCAAGCACTGGAAAATGGAAAATATATTTTCATTCAAACTGATTAGTTTATCCGCAACTAGTGGATCATAGGACCCAATAAATCTAGGTGTATGTTTACACATGAAAGAATAAATGGTGTCTTAGTGCCTCTATTCATTTGGCAGATCAAATGATTCATGGCCTGAGATAGTTGTGTGAAAATAATAATAATTTTCTCATTAAATATCTCATTCTATTTATTTTCCCAAGAATAAAATCATTTCATTGTCTTATAAAATCATTTTTAACATGATTATTCCTGATTTAATCTATTGAATAAAACCAAAAAAAAACATAGTGTAATCATCAAGACACAACAATCAGAGTGATAAATCATAGAGTAATGATAATAATTCTAGAGATGTCTTAAATTATGAAAACTCTTTATCAAACTATGAAATGTATAAGTTCACCATATATCACTTTCATTTATTCATAAGATTTATTATGTTCTATCCTCATTTACATCAAAGAATAATCTAAGAAAATAATTAAACCCTTCTCTAATACCAACTAATGATATCCAAGTATAAAAAAAATCATAGGTCGTTATTTTAAATGAAAATATAATATATTACCCATTATTTCACTGCCCATAATGATAACGGTTTAATATATTTGGAGACTAGATAAATAATAAACTTATTTCATGAAAATATCATTAACATATCCCACAAATATATCCTCATATAAAAACATCCATGACATATCATACCTAACACATTTCCATATAACACAACAAAAACAAAAACATAAGAAAGGGTGAGCTCAGATTATTATTAAGGGTAAACATGGAAGACATCAATAAAATATCATATCAGATCATAAGTTAATAAAATGATATTAATATAATTATCATAACATTGAAACATTGAATCCCACTCATTCATAGATCATGGATCGTGATTCCTGACATACTAATTTGTTATAACAAGAAATATGAGTCTTAAGAGTGGAATTTCAAATAATAAATCAACATCCATGAGATCATATAATATGAATAAGAACATGTCACATGAGTTTTTGGAATAATAATAAAAAAATAAAATCTTTTCATTAGTCAATACTCACTTCCAAGACAATCATCACATAGTAAACAATGTTACATTATGTATTGGGTTCACTTTCTGGCCACATTATATTATTTGAATGTGTTTACTACCTATAATCATTAACATAATCTCATGAGATATAAATCTTCACCCAATGAATTGGATAAATATAAATATTTTCCAACCAGTCACATAATTAAATATATATGTGTCTGTGTGTGTGTTTTCTATAACATCATAAAACCATTTATCATTCCATCAAACCTTAATTAAACCACAGAAAGAAATAATTTTAACAAAATTAATATTGAAAACATCTTTATCCTATTCCATAAATGTAATATCCAAGAATTCCATGTATTTTTTTTAAAAAAAATATATGGAATTATTTCATGACCAGTCGCTCGGACAGAACTTGATTCTGAGGCCCAGTTTTCCCAGAATAAGTGTTTAAACTTTTTCAAGATTATTTAAAATAGCACATGTGAGTAGTTTTGGAAACATATAAATGGGTGACCAGATTAAAAATATGATGGCACTATTGCGTTTTAAATAGTGAAATTACTTAAGAAAGGACCTAACCTCGATCAGCATGTGTTGAGGGAAAAATTTGATTTATCGAACTTTTTAAGAAAATTTAATAAATGAAATTTCTTAAGAAAAAATAAATAGTTTTTTTGTTTATTTTATCTGAATTTAAAATTTCATTACAAAGTAACAACATTGAAACCCGAGTGTAACCAAAAAACTATTTCACAAATGGAACAGTGTAACGATGCAGCAACATAGTGTAACAAAAATGATAAAACATGTTTTCTCCTTTTAATGGTCATATAGAGGATGGATCATTGGCACGATTGGGGACCATCCAAAAACTTTGGGGAAATTGCGTGGAAGGGCGAAAAAGATGAGCAACCATCAAAGGCTGATTGTGGAATGACAAACACAACTGTATGATCTTCTCCAACAAAAGATCCATCTTCGAGTTAGGGTGTTTGTTTAATTAAATTTTCTTTCCCCGTTTCTCAATCTCCACAACGAGCATGAATCATTTAATGAGTGGAATGATTCACAAATCATGCATGATAAATACTGAATGGGTTTAATTTCTAGGATATTCATTGGGAAAGTGGATCCATGTTTAACTTTTGATTTGACTTTACTTCTCTATTAAGACAACCACAAATCCTTACATGGAAGGATCATGGATGACATGGATAAGGCCTGATCCTTCCACCTTGGGTTTTCATGTGGGTATCGTACCTCCCTCAGTCTTATGAATTCTTAAAAATTACCACTGAAATAACTCAAAAAAAAGTATAAGATCACGAGGATAGAAATCCTCGGTCCAGGCGGAGTCCATAATAGCAAGAAGAGACCGCGACTTGACAGCCATGGTGGTGCAAAAGGCGGAATAAATCAATAGCATGCTGCGGTGGTAGAGGATGCCCATGGAAAAAGGCCACAGGTGGAACATGGAAGGTTGTGGATCAACAATCACGGTAGTGTAGGGGTAGTGCACCATGACTGCAGAGGGAAAGGCCCATGACATCAGCCGCAGATGGTGGATCAGGCCACCGAAAATGTCTGGCAGTGACAATGACCTGCAACAATTGTCACATGTGGGACACGGAACCCACTGCATCCCAAGAAAACTAGACCATCTCGCCCAGTGGGCCTGGCCTCCCCATCGGGTTAGGCTGCCCCAGTGGGCTGGACTTGCGGCCTAGTGGGCCCGACCCATAGACCAGCTGGTCTGGGCTGGGCCCAGAGGATCTTGTCGGGTTGGGTCAGGTTTGGATTAGGTCAAAACCTGGTCAAGATGATGGACCCCGGGACAGGTAGGTCAGGTTTTTCCGACGGGGTCAGACCGAACCCGGACCAAACCAAACCCTTTATACAAAAACAGATATAACCTTAAAACCATACATCTGATTGATGAGTCATTTTCCGCGTTGGGACCCTTGCGATGAGATGTTCCTTTTGAAATACTCCAAGTGAGTTTTTATAGATGCTAGGATAAGACTGATGGATTGAGGAGTAGATTCTCCCTGAATCAAGCATACTATGAGCGAGAATCCAACCGTTGGCAGTGATGAGAAAGAAGGGACGAGCAAACCTCAAAGTTTGTGTAGATTTGGGGACCTCAATGGCCTAGTAGATGAGCAAACCTCAGTAGACCGGTAGCTGAGCGGACGTCAGTGGACCCGTCGCCAAGAGGGCCTCAGTGACACAGTAGATGATCAGACCTCATTGGACTGAACAACCCTAGTGACACATCATAGATGAGTCCCTCAGAAGTATAAGATTGTTGGATTTATGGCTGATAATCATGCTTTCTATACATTAGAATAAACCTATGTGAGCTAAAAATTCATAGTGTCTGATTTTCCTTTGTAATATTTTTTATTGTTTGGGGTCTCTTTTTATAATTGTGTTACTCACCCCTATACAGGAGTTTCCACACATGTATTGTCTTATGGAGATGACCGAAACTTTGACAGAGACCTTGGTGGTCCAGGACAAGGCAGTTCCCAGTGAGATCAGATGGGTTAGGCATAATCTTAAAACTTTTGGAATCTACTCTTAACCCACCTTTTAGGTAGAGCTTATTATAGATAGATTACTAGAGACATTGTACTCACTTGTTTATAGCTTGTCTTTCGTTGTCATTTTATTCTGGCCCATTTTACTTTTACCTTGTACCTCAATTCTTAGTGGTCGTTTTAGTGGTATTAATGTTTTCCTTTTAATCATTGTTGGTTGGGGTTGTTAGTGTGTGTGCGTGTGTGTATGGGTTCACAGAAAATGCCTCCCACTTTTAGGATAATGCCCTCAACAGTAGTCTTCAGCACATGGAAATTTGGAGGTGGGCTTGGGGTAGTCACTACACGGGCACCAGGGGATGTGTCAAGACAAATTGGTATTATAGGTGGTCGGTTATACCTTAATGACATGGAGTTTGTGGTTTTTTTGGGATACAATGTTGAATGTTTCTTGTTCAACATTTAGGCACATAGAGTCCAGTGTTGGTGCAACAGCTGACGTATCCATACACCAGGACCCTGAATTCTATTTTTTTGACTCACTATATGAAACCACTAGTTTCATGCATCATATAGGATTTTGAGTGTTTCCACATGTCCTTATTGATTCATCTCACGAGGTATAACCTATTGAACAAGTTTCATATCGATCTATTTCCGGATACCTCCACATGGACAACCTATGAGGATTCTTGTACATGACCACAAGGATGGTATACCGAGTGATGAGGTATCAGTATAGGGACCAGTATTGGAGATGGCCCCACTAGGAGGTTCAACAGTGTTCCCACCACCTGTTGGTCCTCAGTTTCTATCAGCTCAACCGGTAGAGGATGCACATAGGCTTAGTTCCTTACACAAGTTACAGAGGGAGAGACCTCCAAGGTTTTAGGGTGAGACTAACCCTTAGGTGGAAGAGGATTGGATCCAGGTGGTTACGCAAGTCTTCTGTCTAGTGAGGAATCCTATCAAAGAAATAAAGATCTTAGCAGTGATCCATCTTTAAGGATTAGAGAGGATATGGTGTAGCTTTATGATCAAGACACACGATGAGGTGACCCTCCCCTAGACCGACATTGAGAACCTCTTCAGAGAAGAGTTATTTCTGGTGACGTTGCACTCAGAGTTTATATAGGAGAAAATGCACCAACAACTAGGTGGCATGACAATATTGGAGTACTCATTGAGATTCAATGAGCATTCTCACCACTCTACGAACATGCTGTCAAACCCATACTTAAGAGTTCAATCTTTTGATTTGGGACTAAACTATGATATCAAAGCATCCATGGAATCTCTTAGAATCCCTACTTAGTATAGGGTGATAGATTAACCCCAATTCATGGAGATCTTTCTGGAAGAGAATGATCTATCTATAAGAGTTACCAGTAGACCCCAGGTGGAAGAGTCATCAGCTATGGGTAGAAGGAAGTAGACCTAAGGGACCAAGAAGGACATGAATTTCAGGGAATGACCTCAGTATGCAAGATCTGTGGTAAAAGAACTCCATGGAGGAGAGAGTCATCAGAGGGGTAGGTTTTGAAACTTATGTGGTGGGAAAGGGCACATTGATCATGATTTCCCAACTCGTAGTGTAGATGACTAACAGATGGTCGAGGAACTTTCAAGGAAGATCCATAGGTTCGACTGATTTGGTCCTCAGGGAGAAATACATGGTAGGGGTGGTTGAGTATCAGGTGGTGGGTGGTGGTTTGATGTGCTACCACCGCCACCCCTAGGTGGTCCACCATAGGCTATGGGAGTTGGTGGACAAGGGCAAGGCCACCTATAGGCGATGGAGGCCTACCACCACCATGATTCAAAAATTATTAGAGGTATGATCTATGTATTCTACACCTTATCTACAAATCTTATAGACACATGTTCCAATCTGTTTTTCATTTTTACAGACCTTGTTCAGAGCTCAAAGATTCTGGGGATCCATTGGCACAATCCTTATGATTAGAGACTCTTGCGAGAGAGGATTTGATGATAACACATAGGTGCTTGTAGTGTGAGCTTACTCTAGGAGTCGAGTACTATGGATGGGATCTTCTAGTAGTGATGTTGAGGCATTATGATGTCATCATGGGTATAGAACAATTATCCATAGTTCATGATCAGATCGACTATATTAGGTGCATAGTGTAGTGTGTCTGTGAGTATGGGACTAAGTTTTCCTTCATCGGTGAGAAGGGATCCCTTATTGAGTAGGATAGACATTATCAGAGGAGGGTGCAACTGAATACTCACATGTTAGATAGTCTCACCCTAAGTTTTTGTGTACAAGAAGATTATTCACTTCCCTATAGTGGTGGATGAGTAAAAGATATCATTCTTGAAGATGTTCTAGGGTAACCCCCTCACATGGAGGTTGACTTATGAATTGATCTATACCCCAGTACGACATAGATATCCACACCTGCATATCAGATGGCTCTTAAAAATCTTTGTGAGTTGAGGGTACCACTAAAGTATTTGAAAAATAGGGGATTCATGAGACCTAGTGTTTTACTGTGGGCCTCCAAAGTATTGTTTTCCAACATGGATGATGTGAATTTGAGGTTGTTCAAGGTCTTATGGTACCATAATCAGGTAACCGTGAAGAATAAGTATCCACAACCAAGTATTGATGATCTTTTCGATCAGATAAATGGAGTGAGATGGTTCTCAAATATATACCTTAGATCAGGCTATCATCAATTTACTGTATGGGATGGGGATGTACTAAAGGCAACCTTCAGATGTCAGTATGGCCTCTATGAGTTCTTGGTGATTTCTTTTGTAATGACCAATGACTTAGTAGTGTTCCTGGGACTCGTGAATAGGATCTTCTAGCCTTACCTTGACCAGTTCATTGTGGTCTTCATTGATAACATCCTGGTGTACTTGAAATCTAATTAAGAGCACACTACACACATACATATAGTCCTAGATACACTTCAAGAGCATCATCTTTATGGGAAGCTCTCGAATTGTCAGTTATGGAATTGGGAAGACCATTTTTGGGAGACGCCATTTCATAATCTAGAGTTATAGTGGATCTAGAAAAGATAGAGGTAATGATTTCTTGGGAGACACCCAGGTGGATGACATAGGTATGAAGTTTCTTGGGTTTGTATGGATACTACCATAGGTTCATGAATAAATTTTCTAGGGTATAAGTACCTTTATCGGCTTTGACACAGAAGGGATATCCTTTCATGTTTATGGAGAAGTACCCGTAGACTTTTCAGGAGCTGAGGAAGAGACGTAGGAGTTTCTCTATCATGATACTACTAGAGGAGTGTATTGTGTATATAGTATTATGTGATGTATCAGGGACCAAAATTGGTTTTTTCCTAATGAAGGGGAAATTAGTGATCACCTACGGTTCACAGATGTTAAGGTATCATGAGAAGAATTATGGGTCCCATGACCTAGAGAAAGCAACAGTGGTATTTTATTTGATGATGTGGAAGCACTACATGATGGGTGAGTAGTTTATGAATTACTCTAACAATAAAATTCTCATGTATATCATCTCCCAGAAAGACATGAACTTGAGGAAGAGGCAGTGGCTATAGTTCCTCCTGGACTATGAAATTGAGAAAGCCTATATTCCTATGAAGGGGAACATCGTAGGGGTCATGCTAAGTAAGAAATCTAGTTTGCAGTTACTAAGAGAGGCATCAAAACAATTTTCCCTAATGTAGAAATCCTTTAAATATGGAAATGGATCAGCTTATCTTCATTATATGGTTGTCACTCCTCTACTCTTACAGTGAGTTAGGGATGCACAACTTGTTGTTCTTGAATGCGAGTTATGACATGATCTTCTATCCTCAGTACATGATCCTAACATATAATTTATAGGTTTGGAGCACTTCATAATTTTTATAGGGTGCACCATTCTTCCAGTGGCATCATGTGACAAGGTTCTAATGGAGTTCCACACATACCATTTGGTGGTACATCCAAGAGAGGAAAAGATGTACTAGGACATACAACATCAGTACTAGTGGATGGGGATGAAGAAAATTGTAGCAGAGTTCATTTCATGTACCTCATTTTTCAGTAACTGATGGTAGATCATAATGTTCAAGTAGGCTTCACTCAGCCGCTAGAGGTTTTGGAGTGGAAGTGGGATGGTATCTCAATGAACTTCATGACGAGTTTACCTAACACATCTATGTGGCATGATACCTTCTGGGTGTTTTTGTCCGAATCACCAAGTTATCCCACTTCCTACCCATATGGGAGCAGGGTTCAATATAGAGATTGGGATTCCTCAACATGAAAAAGATACATTTAATCCATGGAGTCCCATCAATTATAGTTTCAGATTGAGACACAAACATTACATCCTGATTGTGGATGTTATTATAGGAGGAATTTAAGACTCATTTATGCTTGACCACATCTTTCCACCCCCAGACAGATTGTTAGATGGAGAGGACTATCCATGTTTTAGTGATAATGTTTTATTCTTGAATCTTGGAATCCATTCGTAGTTGAGAGGATCATCTACCACTGGTGGAGTTTACGTACAACAACATCTACCAATCCACCATTGGTTTGGAACTATTTGAGGCGTTTTATGGGTGGAAATGTAGATCACTATTATGCTAGACAGACCTAGAGGAGTCTGCACGCATGGGTTTAGAGTTGGTTGAGGCTACCACCGAGATGGTACAGGTCATCCAGGAATGGATGAGGACTGCATAAAGCAAATATAAATCTTATTCTAATGGGATATGAAGGCCTGTGGAGTTTGAGGAGTAAGACCATGAATTCCTTTGGGTCTTACCTCGATGGGGATTGTGGAGGTTTGGCCGGGGTGACAAGCTATCTCCGAGGTTCATCAGACGTTTTATAATTTTTGAGCAGAGTTTACGAGTTGGCTTACTATATATCTCTCTCCACACATATGCACCAGGTGCATAATGTGATCCATGTATCACATCTAAGGAGTTGTGTGCATGATCCATCACACCTCATCGACTGGGGTGAGTTGGATATTGAAGATGGGGTAACGTTTACTGAGTTTTTAATAGATATTGAGGATCAATAAGAGTGGATAATTCATGGAAGGTTGATTCATATGGTGTTCATTTGGTGGTAGCACTTGAATCTCTACTAGATAACATGGGAGGGGGAGGCTCAGATCAATGCTTAGTACCCCCATTTGTTTGTTTACCCCTTTTTTGGCTTGCGAGGACACAAATCCCTAAAGGTGGGGTAATTTAATGTATCGATATTCAATGATTTTATTTAAAAATTATATGGGACTATTTTGAGACCAGGCTCCTAGAAGAAACTAAATTCCGAGGCTCGATGAGCCGGAAATAATTGTATTAACTTTTTTAATTTTATTTCAAATAGCACACATGAGTGGTTTGGGAAACTTCTAAACGGGCACATGAATTAAAAATAAGAGGGCACCGTTGTTTCTGTAATAACGACATTACCTAAGAAATTACCTAACATTGAGTGGTGATGGTTGAGGAAAATGTTATTTGTTTCTAAATTTTAAGAAAATTTAATAGAATAATTTTCATAAGGAAAAATAAAATAAAATATTGGTTTATTTATTTGAATTTTGAATTTCGTAAAAACATAGTGACGCTGCAACCCAAGCATAACCAAAATTCTATTTCATAAATGAAACATTGTAACGATGTTGTAAGACAATGTAACAGAAATACTGAAAATCATTTTCTTATTTTAATTTTCATACTAAGGATAGATCATTGATATGATCCGGGACAACCCCAAACCATTGGTGAAATTGGGTTGATGAGAGAAGAATGAAAAATGAACACCAATGATAGATTGTTGAATGATGAACATAGTGGTACGATCCTGGCCAATGAATGATCCAACCATGATGTATGATGTCTTTTTAATTGAAATTTTCCCCATTTCTAAATCTACATGATGAGTGTGAATCATTCGATGAACGGAATGATTCATGGATCATGTGTTCCAAATGAGGGTTGAGTTTAATTTATGAGATATTAATCAGGAATGTGGATCCATGATGAAATTATAATTTTATTTTAATTCGTCAATTGGTCACCCTCAAATTATTAGGTGGAAGAATCAAGACTGACATGAGCAAGGCTTGATCCATCCACCATGGGGGTTCATGTGAGTTTCCCACATTCCTCACTCTTATGAATTCTCAAACATCACCATTGTAAAAAACCAAAAGTAAGTTTAAGATCGTGGTGATAGTGATCTGTAGTTCAAGAAGAGACCACAGTTGAAAGAAGGGGCTGCAACTCAATGACCATGATGGGGAAGAAGGAGGCGCACATTAGTGGCATGTGTAGGCGGTGGACGATGATCGTGGAAGGAAGTTTCACGCAGCGCATTGAATTCTGCAACTCCCAATCCATGATACTGAAATTGCGGCATGTTCCAGTGGAGGTTAGGGCCCACAACATCAGACTTGAGAAGCAGATCGAGCAGCCACTAACGGCTGGCAGCGGTGGAGTGACCGGACGTGATGAGTCGTGCTGCGTTATGTGGATAGAGGCTGTGGTCTAGCTAGACCGCGGTGGTGACCCACCTCATCACAGGCGAAACAGACCAGCCCACCCAGCGGGAAGGGATGCCCCATTAGGACAGGCCGCCCTAGCAATCCAAACCCATTACACAAACATTCTGGGCTGGGCCTAGTGAATCATGTTCAGTCGGGTGACCCTGGGCTGGGCTGGGCCGGGTCGGACCAAACCCAGACCCAACTCACCCGTTTTTACAAAAAACAAACACAACATTCAAAGTGTACATCAAATTGACAAGAAATTTGTGGTGTTGTGACCCTGAGGAAAAGATCGACATTTTAAAATAATCCAAGTTATTTTTCATGGAATTTGGGATACAAATTATGGCTTGGGGAGTATATTCTTCCAGAATTCAGTGAACTATGAGTGGAAATCATGTGCATAGTTGTGACGAGAATGAAGTGAAAAGAAGACCTCAGTGGCCTAGTAGCCGAGAGGAACCTAGTGGCTCAACAGACAACCATTCATCTCTATCTTAGATGTATAGAAGGCCTCAATGACCCAAAAGGAAAGAGGACCTCAGTCACCTATAGCCAATAAGACCTTAGTGGCCAGAAAAACAAGCATACCTCAGTTCCCCAATAGCTGAGCAGACCAGAGTGGCCCAGTAGCCGAGTGAACCTTAGTGTCCCAGTAGACGAGAAGAACATAGTGTCCCGATAGATGAGAGGATTTTAATGTCCCTATAGCCGAGTGGACCTCAGTGGCCCGATAGACAAGTATACCTCAGTGGTCTGATAGACCTTAGTGACTCATCGGGGAAGATTCCCTTAGCAGTAAAAGATGTTCATCTTTACGAATAATAATATTTCTTTCTATAAATTAGGTTATACCTGTGGGAGCTGACAATTCATAGTTTTTAATTTTCTTTTCATGTCTTTATTTGTGGTGTGTGGTCCCCATTGAGTATCTTATTACTCACCCTTGTACGAGATTCACCTGCATGTGTTGTGTCTTGTGAAGATGACTGATACTTTGACAAAGTCCTTGGTGGTCTAGGACCAGGTGGTTCCCAGTGAGATCAGATAGGTGAGACAAACTCCTATGACTTCTGGATGGTACACTTCACCTAACCGTTAGGTAGGGTTTCCTACTGACTAATTATCATATACATTGTACTCACTTTTTTAAAGCATGTCTTTTATTGGGTTTGTATTCTAGCCCATTTTACTTACAACTTATACCACTATTCTTAGTAGTGTTTTTAGTGGTATGCATGTTTTCTTTTTCAGAATTGTGGGCTAGGGTTGTGAGTGTGTGTGTGTGTGTACAAGTACATAGAAAATTCCTCCCACTTTCAGGATAATTCCTTCGACACTAGTCGCTAGCCCCCAGCCTTTGGGAGGCGGTCTTGGGGAAGTCACAACATGGGCCCTGGGGGACAAGCCGTGACAATAAAAATAGTGAAATTGGATGGTATCATAATATCACATCGCCAGTGATGCCTAAAAATACTTAAAATATATTCACATAGTTTAAAACTATCTTCTATTAATGAATTTAATATATTCTTTAAAATAAATTAGAAAACATTTCTTTTCTTTCTGTGAAATTTAAAAACTAAAATTATTATAAAAATAGGAATATGATTTTATTTTTAAAACCTTTGAAACATTTAAATTACTATTCATGATGAAGAAAATTCATTATGGTAATAAAATCATTACTACCATTTATGTTAAAATAGAACATTATTTTAACAGTTATGGAAAAAGAGTAAAGTGAGTAGTATGAAAAACCATTAAAAAGATTCATTTTAGTTATTTTTAATGAAATGATAAGGGTTTAAAAATGTACTTTTTAAAATTATAAATTATTTATAATAACATCCATATAAAATATGATTAACATGGACATGGAAGAGAATTTTCTCTAACCGATGAAGAGAGAAGATAATATTTTCTTAAAAACATTTTCTTACTCATTTTAGGTACCATATAGAGGAGAATGAACAAAAAACCAAAAATCCAATGAAATATTCATATGAGGATAAGATTTATGTATTTCAAAATATAATGATTTTATAATTACCCTCATTAGAAATCTAACCAAGATAATCTCATAAAGAAATTATATTGCAACATAAACTATTACCTATGGTTCATTATTTCAACATTCACACTCCTACGATCCTATATAAAAATTTATATTTATGAAAAATATATTATAGAACCATATTAATACTGAAAATACAATATATAATTCCCTTATAATTTATAATTACTCTTTTATTGACAACTCTTCATGAAATTCAAAATTCAAGTGTTAATTGTTCTATTTTTTATGCATGTTTTTGTTTGAAAGTTCTAATACTTGAACTGTGATAATGATTTCATCAACTATAGAATCGTAATAATTTTGTAATTATGGTATTATTTTTTCATTTTCTACATCTTATAAACCGTTCATATAAGGTTGTGATGAAAATTTAATTACATTTCTCTATGAAGATGGTAGTTTGTATGCATGCACATGTGGAATTTTCATTTTCCAATGAATGGAAAGAAAGAAAGGTAAACACTAATATAACATTAAAATTCATAATAATATCATAAATATATTAAATATTGATTATATATATCCTTTATACAATCCATGTTATGTGTTTATGAAAAATGAATCAAATCACTTTGTGGAGATAGTAGTCTAAATATATGCACGAGTGCCATTATCATTTTCTATTGGATGGGTGGCTATGAAACTAGGTTATATTTTTTATTAAAATAATAATAATTATGTTTTTAACATCATATATTTATCCATAAAATCCATCTATATAACCATCTATTATATACAGTGATAAAAAATAAAACACAACTCTTCATAGAGATAGTAGTTGTACTTATACATGAGTGATGTTTCTATCTTCCATTAGATATAAATGTGATAGAAAATTGTTGTAACATTAACATAAAAAATATCTGGTATAGTAATTATACTAATTTAATTGTTTTATTATTTTTATAATATATTTAGAGGAGACAAAGGAAGAAAGAAACTAAAAATAGATTAGTGAAGATAATTACCTTTTCTTTAGGAAACCACCTTTTTCATAAACATTAGGCCATCATTGTTTGTACTTAGGAGAATAAAAAAATATCAAGGGAATGTTTAAAGATGTTATTAAGTATTTTGGTACATTATTAGATAATCTATAGTTCTTAATGTTTTTACATAAGTAAAGAGAGGAGGTACCCATTTATATGTAGGGCGGTTGAAAACTTGTAAATACTCGAAACACTATTTTATATTATATTTATTATTCATGATAAAATTGTAATAAATCTATAAAATTTAGAATATAAGCCTATTATTATTGAAATAATATCAAATTATAAGATTAAATGTAATATTTACTAGCCTTATCACATAGTTTTGTGCCTTAATTAACACATCTACCCTTTACCTTGGTAATAAACCTTTATCGTGGTTAATATTCACAATGATCAAAAATAAAATTTACTTTATTAATAAATTTGTAAATTTTTATTCCAAATATTGTAGAAATTTTAAAATAATAAATTTATATAAATATCATAAATTCGTTTTAAAACAATCACACAGAACACTGTGAAAACTGTTTTATAAAATTGATTTTTTAAGTATAAAATTGATTTTTTTTCATTACATGCCTAATAAAAATCATTAGATGAACATTAAAATATTTTATTGAATATAACATCTAAATATTTTAGTAAAATTATTCATTTATAGTTATTAATTCAATTTATTTAAATAAAAAACATTGTGCACAATAAAAATGATTTTTGTAAGAAATATCTATTTTGATCTACGAATGTTTTGTCTTCATTTATAACCAATTAATAATCAATTTATAAATGATTCTGAATTTTGGATATCTTAATTATTAATATATTTCTTAATTGATTAGTAGTGGTCAATATATTATATTTAGATAAGAATACATAATTGTAGAAAATAAAATTCTTAACAAAATATGCCATATATATTTTAATTCTTATTATTAAAATTTTAGAAATTATTTCCTAATTATAAATAAATTATTTTTTAATTTATTAAAACCATTCATATAAATATTTTATGATTTTTTATACACTTATCCCTGCCCAAAAATTTATTATCTACATTATCACACCAACTTTTAAAAATAATATGTGTCATTATTCTTATTAGAGCAGTATTCCGTGTAAAAAAAGATATCGAATACCTAAAACTTATTAAATATAAAATATATATTATAAAACCTTCGGTTTTTAAATTGGTAAATTATGTTACATACCTCTAAAACATAACTGAATCTCTAAATTTTGTTAAGGAAATTCTCTAACATAGTGGATTCCATGTAAAAAAATATGTTATATATCTTCCTTCCCTGAAAAATATATTATGTATGAGCTTCCCAAGGGTATAATTATTATAAATAACACCTCATCTCAAAAATTTTAAAACTACGGTATACTTTGTATGAAACATCACCTGGGAAAATATATTATGTATCAGCTACAGTGGGAAAAATGATAATACATATCAGTTCTTCTCCTAAATATTATCCTATATATAAATTAATAACATCATTTTATCAATTTTAATTATTTCCCAAGGAATTATATAATTTATCTCCATTGAGAAAAACAAATAAACTTAATGTATTGGAAGATAACAAAAATTCATCACTATTTTCATAAATTCAATGTAAAATGACATATTTAACATTAAAGAATATTTATATAGTAGAATTCAAAAATTAAAAAACATAATTAAAAATTTGTTACAATTAATTATATAAAAAACTAGTACAATGAATGAATTCACAAAAAAATTCAATTAATAATAAATCTTCATAATTTTTCTATTAAATTTCCATCAAGAAAATTCTCACTATTATTTATTAAATCATATTTAAATTAAAAAAATTAACACCAACTAAATTTAGGACAAAAAATGCTAATTTTCATTCATATATTAATTAAACAACAATTTGAACTGTAAATTATCATAATTAAATATAGTTTTAATTAATACACATTTAAACGCAAAAAAAAATCAGGAATTTCATAAGAAAAATGTGGCAAATGTGTATTAAACAAAATCCACATTAAATTATTTAATAGTTAAAGGATCAAAATTAAATGTTCATGATTCCTCTCTCATAATTAAATTGTTTTTGTAAAATGTTGGTCTCATGTTTTGAATGATATGGCCAGATTTGAAAATTTTAAAAGGAAATAAACCAACCTCATTATGGATTCAATTATTCTTAAAAACCCCAATTTTTTTATTAGGTAAAAGAATCAATAATTTATTATCTTGATATAATTAAACATAACTAATGAATGATTCTTATTACAAACCCCAATTTTTCTCTTTAGAAAAAATAATCCATAATTTGTTATCTTGATATAATTAAACACAAATAATGGATAATCTAGCATAATAACTAATAAGAAAATATAATTAAACACATTTAATAAAAATAATTTAATAAATCTAAAATCATATTTTGAGTTAATTTTCATTCCATTATGATAAAAAATATGTATGCAAATCATAAGAATAAATTTAAATTCAATTAAAATTGTAAAAATTACTCCCAAAATACCATACAAAAGATTTTTCAAGAGAATAATTAAAATTTGTTAACAAAATGAATTCATAGAGAAATAAATATTATTAATAAACTCATATTATAAAAACAAATTTACACCCTAATATTTTATGGTACGTCTATTTTTAAATTTAACTTATTCGATAGCTTCCATAGCACGCAACACCAAGATTAAATGAAACCATGATATACTATTGATATTATTATTTAAAATGAAATTATCCCCTAGATATTAAATTTAAAGTTATGAATATCATTTACTATATTATTCAAATATATTATTGAATTCATTATTTAACAATTAGTTAGTAATAAGTAAAAAAACTAATTTAAAATAAATGTATTATTTTTATGAAAACTGTTACTATAAACCAAAGGTCTTATATCTAAATATATTAAAATAATTTCTATCAATAAATAATATTAATTAAATATACATATTATATCTTCAATATATTTTTTAAAATTCATCATTTTTTCTATAAATTACATGAACATAGATCCATTTTCTACACATAAAAATCTATATTTTTATAAAGGTGGTTTTTTTGCCTTATGATCATTCACATGTTTTAAATATAATTTTAAAAGATTTTAAATATTATATTTTAAAAAATAAAACTCTTCTTCAAAAATGTAATATTAAAATTTACTTTGGTTTAATTTTTTTATTTTTCTAATTAGTTTCATGTTTTGATGAATAGTTAAAAATACTGAATTTTAATTGAAAACATATTTTTAATCTAAAAAATTTATAATTTAAAATTATATTTTTGAGTGTAATTAAATTATAATTAGATTGATTTTATATAATTTAATATAATTTAGGTAGTTTTATTCAATTTGACATTGAATTTGGTTATAATTTTTTTAAATCTTTGGAATGTTTTCAATTTAAAAACCCATTTTCTCAACCAATCTACAAGATTAATTTTAAATTAATTTTATCAAATAATGAATTTAAAATTTTGAAAAATTAATTCTATAATTGTAATAAAAAGGACCAACTTTATTAAATATGACCCTTTTATTTTTGGACAATATGGTTAGTAACATGGAAATTTTTATTAAAATGGTTAAGGGTAAATCGAGTAATTAAGGGTACAAATAATATTATAAATATTATGAAATTACCCTAAAACATGTATTAATATTATTGGATTATATTTTGTCAACCCAAACCATAATGGGGCATATTTTATGTTCTATTTGAGCCACATGTATGAATTTAATCATTTAATAATATTTTGTTTTAAGAAAAGTAAAATTTGTCAAACTGTTTTTTCATAAGTATTTTGAATTTTGAATATGTTTTTATTTAAAAGATATATTTGAATATAAATATTTATTCAAAATAAAAAATCTTATATTAATAATGATAATTTATTTTTAATATTTAAGTAATAAATAATTTAATTAAAGGATTGCACACCGATGATATAATAATTGTCTAGCAAATGGGTGTATCAAATAATTATTCTTAAAGATATTTAAAAAAAATGTAATTTGATATAATTAATATCTTCCAAAAAATTAATTTATAGATTTTAAATTTTTGTGATGAGTTAAAATAGTTATTTTGAATGTATTTTATTCTTTTGATATTTTTAAAAAGTCAATTACAGAATAGTTTAAAAATTGACATTAATGAAATTTCAAAATATATAATATTTATTAAATGATTTAAAATCTAAAAAAATATATAATTGAGCCCAATTATTTATATATAGTTTGAAACATATTCAATGACTCGTTTATGGTTCTTTTATCATTTTATACTAACTATATTTACCATGAAAAAGTAAAAATACATGTCGTCACGGTAACGGTTGATGAGTATAAATAAGGGTTAAAACCCAAAGATAAGGGTATTAATGTGACCCAAAATTGAAACAAAAAATATTTTATGAGGGGATTTATACCCATAATAATATTATATTATAAATAACTCTCTTTGGATCAATTTTAAATTTGAAATAAATTTACATTAATTTAATATTTTGAGAGTTTTTAAAAGTGCCCCTCACCTTAATTATAAAGGGGCACATACTCCATCACTTATTCATACAAAATTGAACCCTATAGATTGAGGAAAACAATACCATTTATCATCCCAAAATCCTTATCCAAGTTACGGATATCTTGGTCTTTCAAAAAGACCATCCCTATTTCATTTAAGAAGAGATCTAAAGGAAGTCTTCCAAAGAAGAGTTAATTGTTTTTAACAACCCATCCAAGTTTATTTCTTATTCGACATCCTATTAATTATTTTTTCAAAGATAAAGTAATAAATCCAGTATCATCAATATTACTAGACATTATTAGGATTATGGGAAATCCATTTTCCATGATTTATCTATCCTATGAAAAATTAAAGCACCTCGCCTGCGTACGTACGACTTACCATATCCATGTTGTGGTGTAATTTAATTTCATAACTAGTTTACATTGATGGGTAAAATGATGGAAATAATATATATATATATATATTAAATATTAAATGATATTTATTTTTAATAATTAATATTTCATCTGATTCCTTTCCCTATTCCCATTAAGGAAATGACATTTTCCCTTGTGCATATGTACAACTTCCTGTCTCTATAGAGCGATGCGAATCATTATCTATGATAAAAATTCAATAATGGTTCATAAAAAGTATTTAATGATTAAATTTTATATTTATGAAATTAATAAAATTAAATATATATTGTATATATATTTTTGATACTATAGACTGATGACTTTCTTGAAAAAACATGCATGAGAAAACATGGAAATTAATACCCAAAATAGTTAAGTGAATAAAATATTATTAATAAATGAATAGTAAGAGTTATAAGGGATCATATTTGATATCATAAATATTATTATTATTCTGGTAGATGTTAATAATATTCTTATAACCATTGTACATGAGTTTCAAACTCATATGGAAAAAATCAGACTTCTAGTAAGGGTTATTTAAAAATTGCATTATTATTCTTGAATTTTTATGTTTAAGTATCCAATAGGGAATATATCTAACTTCCTTACCCATCTCACCTCTAAGATGGTGTTTGGACTGATATGTTTCAAAGTGTTATCAAAGGTGGTTTATTTTATTATGTCTTACTATTTTGGGTTGGTAGAAAGAAGATGAGGAATGTGTCGGTGCTTCAATAATAGTCATTCTTGGGACTAATCACCCTACATATATGAAATAAACTAGTGGAAAGGGATGAGAATTGATATTCATGATTTTCAAAACTACAGTTGAAATGATTTTACCTCTATTGATGGATTTAATTTTCACAACATATAATTTATATAATTTATGGAAATTTACCACTGTCCTGGTTCAATGAGGATGAAACATATGATCCATCATAATACGCACATATAAATTCACATCCAATGCATAATACCATGCCATGTAGTTTAACATAGGATTCATACTGATGTGATTGATTACATTGAATTCCATTCCATGTCTGTTATTTATTGAGAATTCATGTTAGATACCATGTTTCATTGATATATTTATCATGAAAACCTATTGTTATGCTAACTTTTCACTGGTATATATTCCTTCTATCATGCTTCTGTGATTATTAGCATATATATATGATTAAAATATCATGATTTTGTAATTACAACCTATTTATATCTATTTTTTACTTGTGGTGACATGCTTTCTTGTTTGATATGTAATTGGTTTCTTTTTATAAAATTTTTTGGTTTCAATTAAATGGAAGCCAAATGGCACATGTGAAGTGTATGGGAGATTTATGGATTAGTAGATGAAAACCCATAAGACTGTACTATTGAGAATGTGCATGTTGTATTATGAAATGGTATTAAATGTAAAGGGCTTGGAAATGGAACTTGTAGTGGTGTCCTCTATTTAAGACCCTCATGTATGGGTAGTTTGAGTTTCTATTTGAGTTTCCTTGGAATAAAAACATAATTGTCTTTCATAGGACTTCTTCTATTTAACAATGGACTTAATGATCATCCTTTGTGTCTAGTTACATCTTTTAGAAATACACGGTGTTAGAGACGATGCTTCTTATTCTTTATGGGATATCACATTGTAGGTAGCACCCTTTGAACAAAAAAAAATTCTAATGCCACGATTTTCTACCATTTTGTTGTAGTTAATGTGACATTGTCTCTAGGCACACCCCCTTTTTAAAAATGAATCCCTTCTTTGGATGGGTGGTCATGTTTTCCTTGAATTTTTTTTAGTAATGAGCATCCGTTAATTCCCATTTTCAGTAGGTTGGGCATGCCTTGGGCATGGTCATCTAATTCATATGTCCTTCGACTCTCTCTTCTACATAGTGATGGATGGCATGGTTCATAATCATTTGAGTTAAAAGTCATATTTCCTTTGATTCACCTTATGGTAGTATTCGTTCATGTACACAGTGACCGTTGAGTGCTTAACGTTGTTACAAATTATACCAGTTCAATGCAATCGTCAATCCATGTGGTGTTAAATATGTTTCGGGTCATCTCTGTAGTGGAGTGAATTATATGTTAATTAAACCAATAATGTCCTAATGATCAAGACAAATTTTAGATACTCATGTGTTTTATATTATGGAATGTTTGGTTTGGATTTCGTGCCAATTTTTTTCACGTTTTATTTTATGGTGGTACTATCCTTGAATGCTTTTGAGAGACTAGTCCATCTCTTCTTTTTGATGATTAGAACACTCTTAAGGTGGGGAGTGTCATGTAAGTTGTTAAATGAGTTTCATTCTGAGGGGATATAACACAACCAAAGAGGATAATTTGAGAATGGTCATTCTTACTTATATGACTGTGAGGATTATGAACATTAAATCATGTCGGTGGTTGTTTAGCAACATGATTTTTGTATGTTTCGTAGTGTATGCAATCATTGAGTAACTTTATGGGGCATGGGTGGAAATTGATGGCTGAGCTTGAACGATCATGAAATTCATAGGGTGGTAAAGTCTTGGTGATTGGTTAATGATAGTGCATCGATAGGTGAAGTTGATTTTCTTATATGGTATTGACCAGTAATGGTTCAACCGTTTTCTATATTGTGATCTCATAATCCTTATAGAGTACACTTCGTTAAGCAACAAGTATGTCCCATATCTTTCCTCTTTCCTTGACGCACTAGAAGAGCATTGACCTAACGCCTCGCTAATGCTTTAAAAGTTTTTGGGTGGATTTAGTGGTCTCCTAGTGTTTTATGCTAAATGTATTGTTATTATCAAAGCTTGGTTTGATTTGAGTGACCCTTGAATTCCCATGTAGGAATTCTTTGGATAAAGTCTTAAACACTAATCGTTTCATCTAACCTGACTTCCAGACCAATGTCGTACTAGGTTCGATTAATTTTAGGATATGGTTATCTTGTCCTTGTACCAAAATATCACTCGTAATCATGGATTATAGACTAAATTGTGTTTGTTACTTTCAATCCTACTGTGCCAATCCAATGTTACCATGGAATTGTTGTCAGCTTCCATAATTCTAAAATTAAGGAATGTCACCAGAAGTTAGGTAAGAACTTTGGTGGGCATATTCATGGTAAATGTGTGATACCTTTTAAGAATACATCACAATTTTATTTGTAAAATTCCATCCATCTAATTTGGGAATCTTTTAAAATTGTCGGTTAGAGTGGCTCAAGTAGTTCTCTCTCTTATTCAATGAATCTGTCAGTGAAGGACATTTTTCTGCATGTCATCATGTGATAGGAGTGCTATTTTGGTTGGCCAGGGATTTTCTTGAAAAGATATATTAACATTTTCTGTTAGGTCAATGGGAATCAAAAGTTTGATCAAATTTTAAAATCATGCGAGAAACATCACTAGAATTCTTAAGGGCGTGTCTTATTGGAAATTTTTTTGGTGGAAGGTTTCGTGACTCTTAATTTTCACTTTCTAAAATTAATGCCTATGGTTAAAAGTAACATTGACTAGTTGTTTAATGAGATAATGACATGGTCGTTTCTCTAGCTAAATGTGTTGGATAAGTGTAACTCATTGTTTTAGTTGGAAAATGAACATTGGATCGGATCTTAAATGCTTAGGTGATGCTTTCCTAACCAATGTTTGAACGTGCATTGGGAATTTGGAGACACAACATAACCATTTGTTTGAGACTTTATGACCCTATAGATCAGTTGAGAGTTACATTTTCCTGAAGGTTTCTCATGTAAAAAAGTTCTAAGTTGGGACGGTTGTAACGTACCTTGTTTTGTACTAGATGAAAAAGAAAAGGAAACTAAAAAATTTTCTGTCAACCAGGTGGGGTGGTTTTAAAACTGAGCACCAAAACCTTCTTTTATACCATAGTTGACAATATGATGTGTCTTTTAAATAATTTAATTAAACTAATTTGATCAAAATTAAAATGGAAATAAATTAAATGTAGGTTACAAACCTTCTTCAGCACTTTGAAATATTTTATGATATATTTTAAGAGTTAGGCATTGAGTCAGCATGGGATTCTGAGTCCAATAGACCCTTGACGTTGATAGAATAGAAATATTAAACATATTTATTCATACATGTGTGTGATTTTCTTTGAAAAAATGAAATAACTCTCAAACGGTACATCACATGAGAAATATGATACCATTGTTAGGTCCGAAATGTCGATTTTACCATATGCAGGGTATAAATTTGATGTGTTTTGTTTGATTGGAAACCTCACATGTGATAATACTCCTTTAATTTTTAATTAATATATTTTTATATTTTTATATAATAAATTATTATTTTCTCACAAACGGTGCTTCATATGATAAATCTGAGACCACTGATATTTTTGGGATATGGGGATTACCATTTAAAAGATATAACTCTTGAGAGCATCAGAAGTTTTGTCAAGGATTCTCGTGGCGGCACAGTAAGGGTCCATTGTTTGAGTTTCTGTTTGTTGTGATGAAGGTTTTCTTCACGTTGTTGCATTGGATGTAGGTGCGTTGGGCAGATCTAGTCTTCTTATCTGATTGAAGCTGGCGATAGGCATTGTGTTCTTCTTACAGTTTGGTCTGGTTTCAGAGTGATGATTTTTTGTGATGTTCTTTTTATGTTTGCTATGTTTTTATCACGATTTTGTTGTGTTTTGGATCGTGTTTTGGATTCAGTTATCTGGAATTTGATCTTTCTGGATTTGCATCGACAGATTTTTCCAGTGACAGAGGGGATTTCAGACTTAGGATGTCCTCATTTTGGTGTTGGTGAATAATTAACTGGTTCGGTGAAGGGTCTATTTTGTGATTTTGGTTGCTGATTTTATAATTTGTGGTGTTGGCCTCTTTATGCTAAGTCTGAGTCGATAAAGGCAGAGGTATGAATGGTTCTATGAAGGATCTAATGGAGGTGTTCTGAATGGTCATTGGGGATATGAAAATTGACTTATCATAGGTCTGATTTGGAGTTTTTGATAATTTTATGGAATTCTTTGAAATAGAGGAGTTGGTGGTTGAATTTATTGAGTTGGTGGAATGTTCTTTGTGGAAATCTGGTTCGATGTTTGAGGGTCGATGCATCTATCTTACATGGTTTTTTCTCCAGGTGAGGTTTAGAGCAGTTGGTTTTCGTCTGGCCTTTACTTCACAATCGAATGTTTGAGAGGGTATGGATTTGCCATCGGTTCTAGGCCCATGCACTCATTCATAGGACAGTTTGCCAACAATGAGGAGCAGAAGGAGGCTGATGTTATTGTTCATGATGCTGGGTAGGGGCTCTTCTATGTAGTCTTGGTGTTGTTTGGCCTTAAATATTGTACCAAGGTGCTTTGAGTGTCTTATGTCCTCAAGTCATGTACGGTTTCTCACATTTTTTCAAAAGTGTTTGAATAATAAAAAAATTTAATTTTTAGTCAGTCAATTATTCTAATTATTGTTAATATTATTAGATTGAGACAAAAATGTTAATGTATATATATGATGTATATATATATATAGGAATAAAATATATATAGGTATATTTACTTGTGTGTGCATATATATATGTTTATATAGATGTGTGTGTGTGTCTATATATATGTATATATTACACATAAATATATGGGTGGAGATTTATTGTTGGGTTAGATATATAATTATTAATTACTAATATAATTTCTTATATTGTCTTGGGTAAAACCATGGTGTAGACCATTTAAATTTTTAGTCCAAATTCTTAAGGCGACCTAGGGTGCGCACCTGTGCACCCTGTTGTGGGACCTAGAAAGCAATTAAAATTAATTAAATATTTTCTCAGACATTATGTAAAAATTTTACATCATGCCCTAGTGCAACATTCAGGATTAAAATAATTAAAAGGGGTTAAAAATAATTAAAAATAATTTTAAGTAAATTAAAATAATTGAAGTGGGGTAAAACTAAATAATAAAATAAAAGTATTTGGTGAAAAAAAGTAATAATAATTAAAATATTGTAAACCCATTTTTTTATTATTTTCTTTCTGCCTCCATTTTTAGTTTAGTTATTTTATTTTAATTTTTTTTATTTTAATTTATTTTCCTTTTTTACTTTCTTTTTTCTTCCCTCCCACTCATGTCCCATGTTGGTGCATCACCCTATGTAGCACCCCACCATTTTGGTGCACCTCCTCCTCTCATATCATCTTTCAGAAGCCTGTTGTGACTCTGTCTCTAATCCATTTTTTCTCTACTAGTTTCACAATAAAGCTCTCAATAAGGATTACCCCACAGACCAAGAATCGTATGTTCTCTTTCTTTATTCGTCATGCGACCTGCTATGGAGTTTTTTTACTTGAAATTGGGTTTTTTTTCTAATATCGTCTGATTTCTAACATTTAAGGCCATATACAAGATCTCAACGGAGTGTAGGATCCTCTATAAGTACGAGGTAGGGATTATACTCTCTTTTTTTGTTTCATTGAGTCTTTTAGATCGCATGTTGTGCCGCTTGTCGGTGCCTACCAGCGATGTCTAATTCTACCTTATCTAAATTAATTAAACTATTTTTCTTAACCACTACACCCTTTTCTGATATAATATAGCCAATCTAAATTGTTGCAACATCATTGGATACCCCTTTGGGTGTGCCAACAATCTTGGTTGCATTTTCCGTTATCCCCAAATAATTAAATTTTTTAATTGCATGTGTTATGTGACACCCATTTGGTTGAGATTTTAATTAAATAAAATATTAAAGAGTATTGTGAACTATGAACCTTGAGATTTGTTGGTTATATATTACTAATGATTTTCTTCATTGTTAAATTATTATCTTATCTTGCCATTATAAATCTATATGTGCATTTTTTCTACTTTCGCTGAAAAATTTGATTTGGTTGTAACTGCTTGATCGGAATGATCATGTATGTGGCCTGAGATTATTATATTATTTTATTAAAATTATAAATTCATACCTTGTGATATCTACTTCGTTGAAATCAAATTAAATTCATGGTGGTGAGACAATGTGGGATCTGTATTAACGACTACACAAGGACTCACCATTCCTGACTGGTAACACATTACGCCAGGGAGAGGATGTCTTAGGCTTTTCCCAATGAGGGCTTCCCTGGGTTTATAAACACTCATGAGTGATACTAGTTACCAAAGGGACATTCAAAGATCGACCCATTATAAAAGAGGCTATGCCATGCCTCAGGTGATACTTGACCCCTTATGTGCGATACTGGGATGAACTCATGATAATGTCAAGCTTCGAGTGATACATTGTCTTTCAGAAGATTTCCTTGGACAACATGGGTGGTTTTTGATAAATTGAAAGTTTTACCATAGCGACACCTTCAGGATAGGCATAGACTCAAACTCTCAACTTGAACATAATAATAATGATAATGGATCGAAGGTTATTTTTGATACTGCTTGAGTTATGTGTGACTTGTGATATCTTATGGTTCTTTGAAGCACAGTTTGTTGACACATAAATTAGACCCAAGCTAAAGCAAAAGCATGGGGTCTATTCTTTTTTATTCCTTTTATTTCATAGCCTTTGTGTGTGCGTGTGCGTATGTATATATATATATATATATATATATATATATATATATATATATGCATCCTGCTTATTATAGGTACTATATTAAGATTCTCGGCTTAGGCCGAGCATGTTATATGGGATGGGTGCCTTTGAGAACTCATACCGAGTAAGATTTTTTATTATGGTTATTAAATTACTTACTTTTATCATAAATTGGCACACTATTTTGTTTACAACACAAAATGAAAAGGTTTAGACACCATGGGTGCCTCCATTATGGGATTTTATCTCACTCACTGCTCGAACAACATTTGGTACCCAAGTAGACATTATGACTACAAGTATGTATAGTGGCAAGAATGTTTCTTTTAGTGTTTGAGTTTTTATTCCCACATAGTATGGATATTGGGGTTGAGAACTGATCCTTTTCTCCAGATGTAGTTTTTTCATTTATAGGTCTGAATACATAGTTTTATTTCTATTTTTTGAACCTTTACTTTAGTATAAACATCATATAATGACATCATTTTGTATCTAGTTTTTTTATCTACTTTTTCACTTATTATGTATTAATTTGGGATTATTTATTTAATTCTGATATAGTTTTGTTATTTATATGCTTCCTCTATTTGTTATAAAGTGTTGTTTCTTCCATTATGTGTTACATATTACCTATGACGGCATAGTCTTCACCACATACAAGTTAAAAATTCCCTCATTGCTAGTGGGGAGCCTCTAGCAATTGGGGAGATGCGCTTGAGGTTATGTGACCCACCAGTCTAGCCACCGTCTTAGAGGTTAGCCGGGTAGGGATGTTACAATATTTCTATTTCATTTCCATATTTTCTAAATATGTATTTATAGAGGTTTTTAAAATTATCCTATGAACATTTAATGTCTTTTTAACCATGTTTTACTTTTAATAAATTTTTTTGAGAGGAATCATTTTTCTTATTTCAAAATGAGGCACTTATAAACATTTTCAACAAAACTGCAGAAGGGATGTTTTTTGAATATGAATCATGAGAATATTTTTCCAAATTCATGAAATATTACTAGTTTGAAGCTTACTTTACACATTTAAAATGTTATTTTCAATGAAAATTTTCCCTTTATAAATATATGAATATTAAGAAAATTATTTCAAGTAAAAAAAGGTATTTCTCTCAATAAATTTTTTAATTATTATATTAGAATATTTTCATTAATGTCGACATCATTTTTTGGAAATTATTCATAATTGAGGTTGACCTCTTATGATAAAATCTACCATATTTTTTGTATTTTTTTATGATTAGTTTGAATGTGGATGTTCTATTTTTTTATCATTCATGGGTTATGATTATCATTATCTATTAGGGAAAGTTATTAATATTTCATATGCGAGTATATATTATTTATATTTCAAAATATTCATATGATAAATGCATTAGACTTAGCATGTGATAGGAAGGGCCTGTTATATCCCCTTGATACATTAGTAGGTCTCATGAGACAAACTAGTTTGGGTATTAGCCAAGGCCTTACCCATTAATTTATGGTAACTTGGAAAAATACTTGATGGTATGTTTATGATTTTTGATATTATGCATTCCCTCATTATGAGATTAATTATTGATATTCTATGTGATTATTCATTTATTAAAATATCCTTGTGATTATTTATATGGAATTATTTTATTATAATTTATTATTTTCATATTATTGTAAATATTATATTTAAATGGCTTATGTTTCAGTTATACACCTTGCCTTATTTTTTTCCATATTTATTCATGATAGCTTATACTGTATGCTTACCCTTAATGATCATCAAAGGTCACCCCTTTATTTTGTTTTATTTTTCCCGTGATTCCAAGAAGTATATAATGACTGACATGTAGGTACAATGTAGGATAATAATGGTGTTCTTAAAGAAAACATTATTTTGTATTTTATATTTTCAATTGTAACTTATGTTTCAAGTATGTGTCTAGTTTTCCAAAACTACTAATATAGTTGGTATTTTAGGATAAAATTCCTCGTATAATATTCCAATGTAATAAAGTAACTAGAAACTCAAGGATACTCATGATGGGGTATTTTTAAACAACATTTAATCATAAGGAATCTTTTGAACCACTAAATTTTAAAATGGATCTTCAATATGGAAACTTTTTATATCATTTTAGAAAATTATTATGTATGTTTCATGAAATACAGATTTTGGTAAATTAATACGCTTCCCAAAACATAAAACCCAATATAAGACACACTTATTCACTCTATAGTGGAAGATTAAAATATTTTAATCCTATAAATAATTTTTAAAATAAGAGGTGAGAAATATGTAAATGTGTGACAACAAATTTTAAAAAAGATGTTGGAAAATATCATCACTTTAAAAATAGAATTATAGAGTAAATGTATTTTAATTATGGAAATTATAACTATTTTTTATGATCTCATATAAAAATAATATGTTATTTATTTTTTCTAGTAAGTATTAACTATTTCTAACTTCAGATAAAATTCAAAAAAAATCCTACAAAATTTTCATGTTGCTAAAAAAATATTTATAAAAATATTAAAATAATTTTCAAAAAATATATTAGGAAAATAATAAAACCATATTTTATATAATATTTTCAGTATGTAATCATGTTTAAACATTATTGAAACTATATTTATAAAATCATTGATAAATGTTTTTTGACAAAAACACCCCCACCCAAAAATTCACTTTTAGCAATGAGAAAATTTAAATATAATAAAAAATTTGTGATACATGAAATATTTTATACTAAATTAGATTTCAATGTGCAATGAAACTTATTAGATTAAAACACCTCTAAAAGATTAATATTTTTCTTTATGAAAATAAATTTGATCACTCTTCTTTATGATACTTAAATATCAACATTGTATCTTTATTTAATCTCCAACAATACTAGAAAAAATCATTCATCATCTGAAATAATTCATGATCTATAAAATTAAACTATGTAAAAAGTAAGAGGATATGGGAATGAAGCTGTAATCCACAGATAAAAAATTGGAGCAATGCTTTAGTGGAACAACATGCTTCTATTGTATCTCAGTGAAGAAGTATGTATGTGTTTTGAGAATGTGAGTCTTCATAAAAAAATTGGAAGATATTTATTTAAAATAAAATCATAAAAATAATGATTTATTATAGGATAATTTTCCTCCCACATATTTCTAAATCTAGAGTACTTAGTCATAATTCCTTATACAACTATCTATAGTCATTAGGATGATGGGATTTCTAATTTATAAAATAAAACATATCCAAAAATAAAATTTTTTAAAGTTAAAATTTACATATTTAGGCTTCTAAAACTCTAATAGAATACTCAAATCCAATTACAACTAAAAATACACCTTAGAAACGTTTATTGATAGTTTCATAAATTATAGGAAATTATTCTAGTGGATTTAAAGGATCCTTAAAAAAGTACACCACCTCAGTGTTCTCCAAGAACATAGGAATAGAAAAAAAATAATAGAATCACCCAATAATGGAAATGATTTATTTATGATCAAAAACTAAAAACAAATACAAAAATATTATTTGTATTAGAAACTACTGTGTTTTAAATTTCTAGAACTCTTTCAAAACTAGTAAATTTAAAGTATTATTGAATGTAAAACATACAATGATTGTATAGGGGTGTTTCATGATTCTCGTAGCTCTAATCCCCATTAGAGACCTCACATTAGTCAAAGAATGTTTTACAAGGGTGATTATGTAAAAACATATTTAGTAAGATGTTTTTTAATAATGTTTTCAATAATTTTTAAACCCTTGGTATTCAAAAATAATGTATTATTTAAATTACACCAGACTCATATTTGAAATTCATCACCCAAAATAGTTTAGGAATACATTGTTGAATAAGGAATAATCTACATATCTATAGCAAAAAAATGTTAAAATTCATGTTTTCCCAATACATCATTATCTTTGAAAACTTTTTAAATTTGGAAAAAGAATATTAATAGTCAGTACATTTGGAAGTTTATTTTTCCTTAGATAAAATAGTTTTTCCTAAAAATTTACTTAAATTTAAAATTTTAAAATATTATCATACAAATAATGATTGTTTGAGTGTTATAAATCAATTTCACGAGAGAAAATGTACAATTTGTTTATAATAAAATCAGATTCGAGATATTCTTGATTAAAAATATTTATTTAAGATAATCATAACTAATTTCCATTTAATTTAATATATATATATATATACCATTGGTGAGATAATAAAAAATTTAATGCCCATCAATTAATCATTTTTTGAAGTTCACTTACCCATACTTTCCAAAATGAACCATTTGAATGAGTATTGGGTTCTCACTTTTAAAACAAACACAATCACAATGATTCTTAGTTTCAAAATATTCTAAATTAGAATTTTCTAGATTTTTGTGTCCTTACATGAATTTTCTAAAAGCTAAAACTATCTCATAATTATAAATTTTATAAAAATTTGTTCAAGGTTTTTAAAATATAAATATTATTTAAATATTTTTCTTTATCTAAAACTCTAATAAACTCAAAAATCATAAATTATGACATGGGATAAATATCATAATGACCACATGAATATAAATTTATAAACCAAAACAATTAAAGTTTCAAACCAAATGGATAGATTATTAATGATAAAAATATTTATTTATCTGTAACCATTAAAGATATGGACGAAAATGTTGACAGTGAGAATGAAAAGATCCCTAAATATTGGAATGGAATGCTTAAAAATGACAGGGTTCAAGATAAAATAATTAGAAAAGTTTTACGGAATAAGATACATGAAAAAAATATATCAAGGGGTTAAATTATTTTATATTGACAAAAATTATGATATTAAAAAAAGTTTATAATAAGAATTAAAAATTATGAAGTCATTCACAAATAAACTACTCCCAATCTATAAAGGTTTCTTTAAATTCTGCTGAAAATTCAACCTATTGATTTATTATAATGGTTGAAATATTTTAAATGAGTCTTAAATATTTTTTATTGAAACCTCAAACAAAACAACAACTTAATTGAATGAGATAAATCCCAAGAATATTAAATAGTTGTCTCGAAGAAAAAAATAAGTAAATAAATGAGCTAATTGAATAAGAATCATTTCCCCTCAATGAATTTAACTATAATAAGGTTTAAAAATGGTGATAAGAAAGAATAAGACAACAATTCTACAAATATAGTAGAAAAAAATAATTAATAATGGATTCTTTTCTATTGAGATGGAATATATGTTCACCCATCTCACATCCACATTCTTTCTACAAGTATATATATCTCATTATTAGAGAATCTCCCACCCCTATATTTTTATTTTAGTGCATTTAATACTCTAACTGCCAATGTATATGTCTATATAAAGATCCCTTGTATACTTAATAATGATGTTTAATCATCAATAATACTGATTCCCAATCTGTTTCCTCAAATTTAGTGACTCATTCCTTCAATCCCAAAAACTGGACAAATGGATCTCATCAATGTTCACTCTTTTCATCATGTGATTAAAGAAAAAATTCTTACAAATATACCACATACCCACATTAATTTGATTTCATATCAACATATTATTATTTTAGAATCATTTCCATGCGAGAATCAGTATACAAATTCTTCCTTTGATACTTTCTAGTAGCTTATAAAGAGCACTTATCAAAATCTCGAGCACCCATTTTTTTATTGATTTTCAAAAATACCATCATCAATGGACCATGACATGGAATTTTTCAATCATTTATTTAAATATTCCCACTTTTAAAAGGTGGTAATCCAATCACCACTCAGTTTAAGGTCTTGTATCCTTCATCATAATGGGATGACGAGATATATTGCCATCATTCCATGGTTTCCTTTATGGAGTATTTTTATATGTATAAGTTACCCTCATAGATTTAATACATGATCATGAAACCTATCATCAACACAACATTCAGTTTTACATTAGTAAATTACATCATTGGCTACCTTAGTAGGGTCAACACCTTGGACTGATGATAATGAGTCTTTGTGCATCATCTGGAATCATTGGGTATGTTGGCAATCTGTAAATATCTGCCCTAATATGTTCGATGGATGAATAATATGTTTTCATGAATTTTATATTGGGTATAATACCCAATGCATCATTTCCTCATTATATATGGTTACTTATGCTAATATTATAAGGCATCCTATGCACATTGCTTTTGGAACCCTTAGCTTATCACTAGATGTAAATCCTTCCCATCACATGAGGCATATTGTGTGTTCCACACAAGGAATCATAGGTTGGTCACCTATATCATCTATGGATATTCAATATAGGTATCCTATTCTCATAAATAATGGTTTCATATACTCATCTCATAGGGTAGGAAGAATATAAAGATCATTACATAATAAGAAAATAGAGAGATCTCATACTCTATATAAGATTCTTATGATCATTATATAAGGAATATAATGTTCTTCATATAAGGCATCTAGTTCCCACTATACAAGCTAAAAATGTTAGTCTCCTTACCTAATAAGGGTGAAAGATATTCTATGCTCATTACATATTCTTTCTATTCTTATCACATAAGGAACCCTATAATTTTCACCTATGCCTATGATTATCATGAATTAGGTAGGGATTTTCATAGGCTCATTATATATAGTTCTTGGGTTACTTGAAAAATTTAATGTCATCAATTAACATATAGTGGAGATGTGTCTACATATGCTCACCACATATTAGTTTTTCATAGGTTAATGTCTGGTGGGGATGGATCAATGTACACCATTCATGTATGGGTAGGGAAATATTTTATTTATAATTGGAGAAACTCTGTAGGTTAATGTTTAATAGTTATATTTTCATGTTTTCGAAAGAGTTTAGTCTTTCTCTGGGAAGATAATAATGTTTTAGACATAACACCTCATGAAGGGAGATGATAAGATTAAACCTCAAAGAGGTATCCATTATAACTAGATGAAACTTAGGGATCAAAACCCATAGAGTTTGAGGTGCATGGTTTAATGACATATGATAAGACTATACCATTTTTTTTTAATGTTATGAGGTAAGGATTCATGTGTCATGAAAGAAGTGAAAACATTGGATGGTGTGGGGCTTATAATTTGGGATGCTCAAATAATTGGGGAAATTATAGGATCGTCATATGATTTATATCCTTCTTATCACATAAATAATATTGGGATTGTCACATAGGGAATACTATTTTCATCACAAAGGGTATGCTATAAATTAACATCTAACATTGAAGATTATGAAGTTACAAAAGGGGAAATAATGAACATTAGAGTGGGGCATAAACATTAAGTATCCCAGAATTGCATTCATCATTAAGTGGACCAGAGTGGTTTTCTATGACGAGGCTATAGTCCAGGATTAATTCTAGGAATATACCTATTGGACTACTAAATAGATAAGAAAGAATTAGTGGGGCTTGCAAAGATGATTTTTAAACGATAACAGTCTTAGGTTCTACTCATCCAGTGTAGAGGAAGAACTGATAATGATATTTTCCATTCCATGGATAATTTAAAAATCATGTGAATAAAAGCCTATGATACCATTAGTGGACATAGATTTTGAAAAAATCATATTTCAAGTAGAATGTGAACCATAAGTCATCAAGTCATGTGGAATATTTTGTTTCATAGGTTCTCAAAATGGGTCACCATTAGACATCATTCTAGCAACAAAAAATTTAAGTGAGACTTAATTTTGTGAGAGTTAGGGAGCAATATCATAAATAATATTCTTGGACATTGTGGAATAAGTTTAAAAAATGTTCGGAATTACACAAAACATGGATTTGTTTGAGTGCTAAACCACTAGGGAAAAATAGGTTCTTCATGGGAGGGAGTTTCACTAAATATTCTCTAACATAATCCAAAACCTAAAAATAATTACCTGATTTAATTTTTCTAAGTTTCTTAACTATGGAGATCCATGACCATATCGGGTTACATGAAATCATAAATTAAAAAGTTACAAAATCTGAGAGTGTTACCCTTAAACATCTAAAAAACCTAACATAAAATGGTAGTTATTGAATATATATAGACCTTTAATGTCATAGAAAATGGATTCTCACAAAAATAATATCTTCTCACACAACTATGGACTTTTGTGGAGAATAAGGTTTCAAATTCGCATAACATTGAGTTTTTTGAACATCTATTTTTTCATTTTGATGAGGTATCATATGTGTATTGAACTACGTAATTGTACACTGCATTCTGTTTTGGGGTCGAAAAACATAGAGTTTTATGAAAATTTTACCTTTTCTTTATAAATTACCTATATTTTCATTTTATTCCATAATACTTCTCAAATACATTTCTCAATGCTACAAACTCTTAAATTAAGTAATAAAAAATTCCACCATATAATGAGATCCAAAGGAGTCGTGGAAGATTGTAATTTGAGGAAAATAAATAAATTTTGGCCCTTTTACATATTTTTCTCCAAAATATGGTCCACGATTCATACAACTCAAGTCCCACTAATGAGACCATGAGATCTTCATGTAAATATTGTTGAAATAATATTTTAATAAGACTCAAATTTGTGTTAATAATTGATGATAAAAAACATCAGCTTATGTATAACATTATTTTAGGTGAATCTATTTCTGTGAAATATAATTCCATGAAATAAAAATATTTCAAATATTATTCATAGTATTTAATGAGAATTGTTTTTATAGGAAGCAATATAAAATGAATCATGAAATTTATGAAAAACATATGTAAATTTCTCAAGAATACATTGAATAAATAATCAAGAAGATGAGGTTTCTATAGTGCAGAGTAAGGAGATATTACAGAACCCGGAGATCACTTTGGGTTAGAGAATTAACTACGAGAATCAATTTACAATGTATTAATTTTTAAGTACATGAATATAAATATTAACTTATGATAAACCTACAAATAATATATGGCTTCGTTATACATGTTGACATTAACATCTCAGGCATCATCTTTGATGCATTAAGGCATGACTTTAGATTATTAGACACACATATCTAGTGGAATGTTTGTTTCTACTATACATTCTAGGAGGGGTCGTAATTAGATGAAAGATTTCAGTCTAAGAAACTAGACATGATGTTAAATCTTACTAATATGAATAATGATGTTTTACTGAACTACTCTGGTATATTCTAAAAAGTTAGTGTGGATTGGTGTCGAGGATGTTCAAAGAGATAACACCAGTTATCAAGTGGAATATTCAATAATGAGTGGTCCTCGGTATAATGGGTTATTCATATCTGTAATGAATTTTTAATGGTTTTGCACATAAATGGGTTTTTTGATGGCCTATGGAATTTCTAAATTCATATATACCATTATCTGGACCTGATACCATAGCTACTAGAAAGAAAATTTCTAGAAAAGAATAACTTAAAATTTCATCATAGAGAGGCAGAGATCAACTTGTGTGGCCGTTATCAAAATATTGGGTTCCTAACTAATGGATTCATGTATGACGATTTCTTCCTAGTAGGAATTGTCTTGGTGGATATAGAGAATGCATCAGTATTCATGAAGGTGAAGATATACAATGCGGCTAAGTTTTTGTGGAAAACTCCCTCTATTCAATTGATTTTTTCCCTTAATTACGTGGATGAACCTATTCCATGTCATTCAACAGGATTAAATGATCTGAAGTCTAATATAGTGACAATGGTTTATAATCATGGGAGGTTAGGGACATATTAGCTTCTCTTAGATTAGGAAGAGTACTAGCAGTGGGAAATCAGCCTAATGGACTGGATCCATGATGGTCGATTCAATATATTTATAGTGTAATTCTTTAGTGTATAGTTTATTCCTATTAGGAAAGGAAACAATGGGGTATAAGAGTGACCAATTTTCATGGCATTTTTATTGTCTCATAGTAATCAGAAGATATTTATTATTACAATGTTGTAAAGACTCTATTATATATAGGGGAACAACAGTAGGAGGATGTTCCCATATAAATTTTTGGATCATTGAAATTATTATGTTGATAATTTTCCATAGATTTTGAGGGGTATAAGTTCCAAAAAAAATTCCAATGTATACTACCTTCCGTCAATCACTCTTATAATGACATATAAATTTTCGATGGAATTTCACATTTGAAAATACTTTTTTTCATATTTACTAACATAATATTATGAACGTGCCCCACATGATAAAAAAACATCATTATATTATAATAATTTAAAGTTTTAATTTAGTGAATAACTATTTCCAGAAGAATGGAAAGTGTTATAAATGGATAAAAAGTATAAAACAATGTAATAATGAAAGGGAATATTTAGATTTTCTCTATCCCCCTGAATAATAAAACTATTGCACAACTCTGTATAAATGAACCATAATATTAGTAATTCCATATTCATTTTTAAATAGAAAATAGATAATATTTATATAAAATATAATTGAAGGAATTATGAATGAAATATAATGTATTTATAGAATTTAAGGATCTACTATAACCATTAAAAATCTTATCATCATAATAGTAATATGACCATTAGAATAGTAAATTGACTATTTGAATAGTAGTATGAATGTTAGTAAAAGTAAACTTGTCATTATAATATAATTATCACTTATGGAATCATACAATAATATTTATGTGTCTCATAAAAATAAAATATGACATATTTCTATTCGATACAAAAAAATAAATGATTTAAATGATAAAATAAGTGTTTATATTTTTTTTAAACATATATATTTTATCCTCGTTTTTTAAGAAATATAATTATTCAAGATAATGTTTATTTTTATAAAATTGTTTTATAAATTCATATTTTATTTTATTATAATGATAATGTAATTTTAGGGTACCATAAATAACTTTTAAAGGGGGAAATGTTTTTTCATAATATTTAAATTAAAATTTTTCGAATAAGAAATTAATTTATATAAAAATTAAATATATCGTATACATAAAATTATTTTTGTAAAATGAATTTAGTTTTTATAATCTACAAGTCATCAAATGGAAATGGTGGGTTTTTTTGTGTTTTCCAATAATATATAAAAATTTTGCAGATAGGGAAATACGAAAAAAATATGATATTTAACATTCTAAGAAAAGTACGTGAGTTTTTAAGTCATGGATGATGTAAGAACCCATTATGTCAAAATAAAATGGACCATTTACTGTATATAGTAAAAATAATCAATACTATTATCAGTAGTGAGAAGAAATAATAAACTAATGAATATAATATTCAAAACACAATATCCTCCCCTTATAAACACCACCCCTCACTACCCCTTCACCTCACACCATATTAGAATTGTATCTTGCCAAATATTTACCAAATTACCTTCAAAATCCTTTAAGAGAAATCCTAGATCTTCTTGTATCACTTAAATACATTCATTAAGGAGTTATTTTTGGAGGCGACATTCAATTAGTAATATTCTCATAATACCTTTTTATATTCATTCCTACTTCTACCCTCTCTTCACTTCCATTGTTAAATAAGGAATAATTCATCTAGTATCATATATATAGAAAATTTTATATTTATAATGTAATATATAACATCCATCCTCTTCTCATATCTTTTAATTCTAAAAATGAAACGATCTTCCATATTTTTGTGCTTCAATGCCTCCATTGATGAGGAATTCACATTTTCCATTACCGCCTTCCTGAATAGCCATAAAAATACTATTATTGTTTAATAATGTTTTAATAATTATATTTTAAATTATTTAATATTATATAATTATTATATTAATATAATATTCAATAAAATGAAGCTTTCTCATAATAATTGGTAATATTAGTTAAGTAAATCACCACACAACATTAATGTTTTTACTAAGTGAATCATCAATATTTCATAAAAATAAATATTTTAGAGAATTAATTTTATTTAATTAAATGAATACCAATTCATTCCACTTCTATATTTGTATTCCCATTGGACAAGAATAGTAATAATTATACACAATTCATCCAACTTTGAAATTGTGATATGAACACCCTCAGAACAATGAAATTATTCTTTATATCTTAATAAAAAAAATTGAACAAACAAAATACAATTATAATAGATAAAATATAAATGTAAAAGGTAATTAAATAAGGAATAAATGAATTTAATTTGAGTATTCAATAAATTAATTACTAATGTTGGATAATTCTATAACATAATGTAAGGGATCTCTATGAACCACCCTTTTTCATAGGGTTACAAACTTATATATATATAGCTGAATTTATATATACATTTGATGTTATTTAATACATATAAATTATGTATATATCTCTCTCACATATATACCTTTCTTATCCACCTTTTTCTTAACTGAGTAATACATTCCATTAGTCTAATTCTCAAATGCATTCTTTAAAATAAAATCTGATTAAGGGTAAATTATCTATATATTAATAATTTTTATGTAGTTCTGATTTAAATCCTTTAATCTAATTAATGATTTAATTTAAGAAATGAATATTTTAGGTATAACTGTATATTCTTACCACTGATTTTCAAATAAAACTAAAATCTAATTCTTTCTTCAATAGTTGTTACCTAATTCAATTAAACACCGTTTTAAAAGTTCAATTATATACCCAATTTTCTACCCTTTCTCATGAAGTTTTTCATAATGAAAATCATATTACATGGCCTATTATTCTATAATTAGATATGGAAATCCAAAATAATTAATTAATTCCTCTATTTTGAATATTTATGAAATATCCATTGATTATGAAATAAGGAAATATTATGCACCCCATTATTTCCATGGATAATTCTTATATTTATTAATTATTATTGATATAATTTTATTTCACACATAATCAGGTACATGTCACTATGGGTGCACCTAGATACTTACCAAATTATTTGGGTAAAGTGTTTGTCTCATGAGACTTTATGTATGAGATTAGGTAGTAATCATAATACATGATGGGACTTTGTCCACCATGTGATGGTGTATTGGTAGTTGGCCTTGAATTATACTCATATCATGTTTTATATTGATACTAATTTTCTATTTTAGAATGGTCATATGATACCATGTTCTTTATGTTATGATCCTATGTGATTATTCATGAGGATAATCTTTTATGATATCATATTACATCATTTGGATAACACGTTATGCTTCTTTATTATTATTATTCCCTTACTATGATTTATAGATAACTCCTTTTTTTATGTATTCCTTATGTTATCCAATGTATTTTTAGGAGATCAAAGAAATTTAGCATATCATTAAGGGTTATAAATAATTATGTTTTTATTTAGTTTATTGTTTTATGTATTATGAACCTATCCCTCCAAGGACACTAGTCCTTGCAATATTTGGGTCTTGTTTATTGGATGCTTATGTTAAAAATCATATAACAATATTTTTAAAAGTCTTGGGATGGTATAGTTGGTATCAAATAAAATTATAGTTATTTTCAGGTATTAAGACTAAAATAAATTACTAATAACCCTAGGGATAAATCTAAGTAAAGGATAATATCATGAAATCTTGTTGAAGTATAGAGAATGTGTTTTCTGTTTAAGCATGTCTCTGTTTGGATACTAGAACTCTATGTGGATTTGGAATATTTTTTCAGAGGGGTAATAATAAAGAAAAGGTAACATTGTGTATTGACATGATTATAACGTGGTGTATGATAATGATTCCTTTCTGCACACTAACTTTTATATTCCTAGAGGATATAGTTATGATAATTCAAAAACCCATTACAAATCATTATAAAGGAATTGAATATATTGTTAGGATAAAAAATTTAATAAAGAAATTAAAATTTATAACCTGGATTGACACTTAAAGAAACCAGAGTTAGAATATGCTTTTTATTTATAATTTTTTGTTTTCTATGATTATAGTTTCAATTTTTACATAATTTATAGTTTGAGTATTTTCATACCTTTTTTATATTAGTTTAGATGGTAGACAGTAGAAATAAAACCAAAAATAAATGTGATAGGAAATGTGATAATAAAACTAATGAGATGTCTAACCTTATGGGAGTAGTTATAAGAACATTAGGGAAGTATATCTGAGCTAATTCATCTTATGTATAATAACCTAAATCATGTGAAAACCCACGCACTCTTATGAAAGAGAAAGCTATTTTCAAGCCCATTATACATCAAAGGTTTCCTACATTTTGTGAATATTCTGATCCACTCATCACTAAAAAATGTATTGATTCCATTAAAATGATATTTTTATCCACCAATGCTCTGAATAATAAAAAGTTGTGTTGGATGACTATCGTCATGAAGGGAAATCGATCGGGTGTGGAAACTGATCAAGGAAATGAAGTCAAAAGAGGTAATATATTCCATTTAATAGGAAGTATTAATTAATTTTTCCTTGAAAAATATATTCCATGATCAATATATCTTAAAATAGAGAGTGAGTTTCTTAGATTGAAGTAAAAAAATATGTTTTTTTTGGTGTATGAGGAAAACTTCATAAGGCTTGCAAGATACTACTTTAGATTTTTCATCAACACTGAATATAATATGAAAAGTTTCTTTAGTGGGTTAACATTGATTATATGAAAATCATTAATGACTCAAGAATTTGAATCCTATGAAGAGACATTTTGTTATGCCCACACGGTTTGGAGGGATATTAGAGACTCTCTTTGGTCTTATGGTTTGGGAGATAAATAATGTAAAATAGATTTTTTTTCAGGAGTATGAATGGGTAAATCTATTTTTGGAAAAACAATATTCCCACATGTCAAAAATGTAGGAAGAAACATCCTAAAAACTATAACAATGGAACTGATAGATTCTTAAAATGTGGAAATGAGTGGTGTTGGGCTAATCAATGTCAAATGGAGATGAAGCAACCCACTAATGTGATGAAATAAAAATTGGTTTAGATAAAAACTCAACATGAAGTAAAATGTTTCACTTGAAATTAACATGGTAATTATACAAACCAATTCATTATTCTATGAATTTTCAGAGAAAAACAATGGAAAGAATCTCCAAGGACTAGAAAGTGAGGAAGAGAATATGCTACCACAACGTCTCAGGTAGATCCTGATAATGATGTGGTGAAAGATATGTTAGTTATTCACTCAAGAATAGTTAACATACTATTTGATTATGGTTTTATGAATTATTCCATACCATTCAATATTATTATAATTATTCAAAATAGGGGTTTCACAATCAATGATAATAAAAAGAAGAACAATTATTGTATCCAATGTATATAACACCTCACTATCTAATTTTTTGTGGAATAAACCACTGATAAAATATTCTCCTCCATAATTAGTTTATTTTAATTCTTTTTTGGAATGGATTAGTTTTTATGATATTAATTTTACAACATCTATAAAGGGGGGGGGGGGAATTACACTTTACATCTACATTCATCCTCATATTCAATATAGGTGTAAGGAGGAAGTTAAATATACTTTGGAATGTTCATCTCAATTGTGTATATTATTACCTTATCTGAATGTCTTTAAGGCCTTTATTTTTATTCCTTTTTTGTAGTCCCCCATTTTAATGGTTGATGTTGTTCCCGTACATGGCTCATTGGATTTGTGTCATTACATGACCCAAAGGACATAGAGGAATTCATCCAGACTATAACTACATGAAACTTCCCCTCCCCAATATCTACACAATGATGTCAGCTCTCCTCATTCACATGGAAATTTGAATAGTCTTTCTATTCATGCACATAATGGTCCTTATGGAAATTTTTCTACCCTTACATTCTTCCAAATCTCTTAGCTCAGCTCTGGTGAATGGGCTTTATCTAAATCCTCATTTAGAGCATGTTCCTTATAGAGTCTTCTTGGTCCATTTAAGCATAATTTCATGTGTCCTGAAGCCCTTATGGTGGCCCGAAGGCCTTGAGGTGGCTCGTAATACTTATAAGTCAAAATGAACTGGTTGTCCTAAAGGACTTGAAGGACTGGATGACCAAACTGGTGGCCCAAAATCCCAAATGTATGAATAGTGTCACTACTATTGTATTGAATAGTAACTACTAAAATTCCTACTATAGTTCCTACTATAATACCTCAAAAATATTTCTCATTCCATATTTCATCTCAGGTCTCTTGGATGCAATTACCGAGGCCTCACCAACTAGTCTTATGTGCGTGTGTGATATTATAATATTACGAGAAAACATATCTATAAAATATATTTGTGAAGAAGGAGACAATAATGCATGAAGAAATGGTCACTATATAATGTTTACTATCTTCCTTCAACTAATAGGTTGATTTCTCGATAGAACTTATATCTGGATCTCTTAAAATATATAATACTCCCTATATAATTTCCACAATTTAATTGAAAAAACTGATGAAGAAATTACAAGAGAATTTGGATAAGGTTTTTATACACATGTTTGCTTCACCGCAGAGTGACCTAGTTTTCTTTATTTTTTTAGAATAAGTATGGTTCAATGTGCCTCTACATTGATTATCATGAACTCAAAAAATCAAGATAAATAAAAACTATCCCCTACCATGGATAGATGTCTTTTCTGATCAACTATGTGGGCCTCATTATTTCTATAATGTGGAAAATTGTTTAGGATATCACTAACAAATGTGAATAAAGAAGATATTCCCAGGACTGCATTTCGAAAAAATTATGTACACTTCATGTTAAAATGATTCCACTTGGAATAAATAATTCTCCAACAATTCTAATAGACACGACGAATAGATTCTCTAGAGATTACGTCAACAAAATTTCGGTCATCTTTATAGATAATATTATGATATAATGAAAAATAAATTGGAATCATGATGAGTTTTTAAATATTTTTCTAAAGTCCTAGTGAAAAGATAAGATATATGAAAAGTAAAGAAAATTTGTGTTTTTTATAGAGGAACTATCATTCTTAGGGAATCTTATAACAAAAAAAGGCTATTTGTGGACTGCACCAAGAAAAGTGTAATTGAGGAGTGGACCAAACCAACATATATAATAGATATCCATAATTTCCTTACACTATCTATGTATTATTAAAGATTTGTTAGGAAATTATAATAATTCTCAAACCCAAAAACAAATATTACATGAACTATATTAATGCTTTTATAAAATAATGAATTCAAATATATCTACATGAAATTAAAAAAATATGGTTATCACATCCCCATTACATACACTACACGCATGTGGGGAACTTTTCGTGGCATATAGTGATACTTAAAGGAAGTTATTTGGATTTGGACTAATGTATAATGATAAAGTGTTTCTTACACATTAAGAAAATTCAAAGTTCAAAGAAAAAACTACACAATGCATGATATATAGTTATTTTTTTTATTTACACATTAGATAACCAAAGACACTATCTTTATTGGAGAATTGTGAACTATATACCAATCATAAGAGCATAAAATATATATTCACATATAAGGAGATTAATATGGACTAGTAAAGATGGTAATAGATGATAAAGGAATTTCACAACTCAATCCCCTACTATCATAATAATGAAAATAAAGTGAGAGATTCATTAATTATAAAGGATATGTAAATCGAATAAATGATTAGAACTGGGAAGGATATAGTCTTCCAACATTTCAATGGATGGACATGGGGCTCATAAAGGAGGGAAAATCATTATTCATTTCTCAAAATATTTCTCAACCATCCCTTCTAGAAAATATTAAAAATGCATAAATATATGGTGATGAAATAAAACATAAGGTGGGAGCTATAAAAACGGAAAGGCCTCATAGTTTGAATTAATAGATGAATTTTATGATTTGGTCCAAGACTCTATATACCATAATATCTTAAGATAAATAAAGAGTTGATGAATGATGCACAATGTTTACCCTTCTCCATAAACATAAGGAGTTAAAAAATGTATTTAGAAATTTTAGAGAACTATTTGTGGGAAAATAGGAAGAAGGATATCACATAATATAAATCAAAATACATGGTATGTCAGAAGGTTAAGGGTAAATGGAAAAGGTCCAAGGTGATGATATAACCAAAAATAATACCTACCTATAAATGAGAATAAATCATAATGGAATTTTTCCTTGGTCATAAAAAGGCATACATAAGAAATAATTCTATATGATTATTGGTGGTCTATCTCAAAAGGATTATCATTTAATCTATATATGAATGTAATTCTAACTCGAACAACATACAAGGATATACATAAGGGAAGCAGAAAGGTTTCTTGTAACAACATTATCAAAGGTATCCCATTGAGATTCATGTTTGCCTAAAAGACTGGAAATATTCTCTAGCATGATATAAGAACTGATTGTAACATCAATAAATATTATCACAAATACTAATGTCTAATATGATTTGACTATAAAGACACTTGAATAAATTTATAGATAATTATTGGTGCAATTCAAAACAGCATGAGGTTAACATATTCCTCCATTCTAGTTATCATACAATAATAGTACCGAATCATGTATCCAAATGGACCCATATGATTCAATTTATGTGAAGATATTAAGAACACCCTTGTGTTGGGATGAAGTTCGAGAAAAAAATATAAAAAGACCAAAAATAGTTAAGGAAATGGGAAAAATGGTAAATACCATTCTACAACACATCATGGTTTCTCAAATTCAGTGGAAGATATATGTTGAAAATGATAAATGAGACATAGAGTTTGAGGTAAGAGATAATTTGTTACTCTCCATATCCCTATGGAAGAGATTCGAGAGATTTTGGAAGAAGGGAATACTATATCCCATGTTTATTGAACCCTCTAAGATTCTGGATCACATTAGAGTTGTGGATTATTATCAATCATTCCCACCAACCCTTTTGCAATTATATGATGTATTCCATGTATCTCTCTTAATGAACTACATAAACTTTTTCTCACATTTACTAAATTCAGATTTGGTACAACTAGAAAATGATCACACTTATGAGGGTCATCCAATTATGATTTTAGAACATATGAATAATGTTCTATACAATAAGGAATATCATCTAGTAAATGTACTATAATAGAATCACATGTAAAAGGAGGTGACATGGGAACTAGAGAAATCAATGAATCAGAAGTACCCAAACCTTTTCACCATAGTATTTAAAATGAAATTTCAATGGTAAAATTTCAAAAGGGGGAAGAATATAATGACTCATAATTTTATAAATATAATTTCTCATATGAATTTACCATTTTTTCATAGTTAGTAATATAATATTACTCAAATGAACCACATGATAAAACCAAAAAAAATTTACTATATGAATTTAAATATTAAATTTATAGAATAAATATGGCCATAATAATTGAAATTATAACAATGGGATGGAAAATATAAAATAAGAAAACTATAATAATAGGATTTTTCGAATCAACCCAATCCTCCAAAATAATTATAGTCACAAATTACATTTTAAAAATAAAGAAAAATATTAGTACAATAATATAGATTTTGAAGACAAAAATCTATAACCTTGAGATAAAATAGAATTGAATAAATATTTAATGATATATGAGGTATTTATAGAATATATGGAACACATATTACTATTAAAAATCATACCGTTGGAATAATATTTCTCCCATTGGAATAGTAACATGACTATTGGAAAATTAATTTTATCATTATGAATCGTAACCTGACCATTAGAATAGTATCCTAAGCTATTTAATTGTAATATAATATTTTGGTATCATATAATATGAAAATTTGACATTTTTATATCATGATACAAGTAAATAAGTGTTTTAAATGATAAAAAAGTGTTTATATTTTTTTAAAATTTATATATATATTTTTTGATTTTTACAAAAGATAAAATTATTTCAAATAAATTATATTTTCATAAATTTGGTTTAAAAATTAATTTTATGTTTATTATAGTTATTATATAATTTTATGAGAAATTAAGTACTTTTTCAAAGGGTTGAAAAATTGATCGTTATAGTAAAATTAGTATTTTTATAATAATTGAGGATTTTATATAAAAATTAAATTTATCTTATTTAGATAATTTGAATCATAAAATTGATTTAATATTTTTAATATACAAGTTAAAAATGGGTAGGTATAATTTTCTTGTTTTTCAAAAATATTTATGTTTTTAGTGAGAAATACAACAAGATAAAATATTTAACAATATAAGATAAATACATGAATTTTTGAGTCATGGGTGATGTAAGAACTAATTAGACATAACTCACACAAAACATTAACTATATGTAGTCACAAGAATCAATAACATTTGTAGTATTGATCCAAAATAAAAAAATAATGAATTTAATATTCGAACCCCCCTCTCATTCTCATAAATATACCACCCTCACACTCGCACATTTTAATCCTTTTATCATGACATGTTTATTCCATATTACATTCAAAATTCTCTGAATCATGCCTTAGGGATTCTGATAGCATCAATATACAAATTATATATTCCTTATTGAGTTTTTTAAGGAGACTACATTCAAGAGGTAATATTCTCAAAATACACATTTTAAATTCTTTTCCACTTCTACCTTCTCCTCACCTCCCTCATACAACATGGACTAAAAAAATATATTATCATATATATATATACTATAATTTTATATTTCTAATGTAATATATAACATCCTTCATCTTCACTTATCCCCCTTATTTTGAATATAAATGTTGCCCATATTTTTTCAGTTCACCACATACAGGGATGATAAATTTTTGGTTTCTATTAACACCATCATGGATAGACATTAAAATATTATTATGGTAAATTAATATTATAATATGTAGCTTATATTATATTTAATTTTATAAAATTAAAATATAGACATAATATTAAATTAAACAAAACTAGTTTAAGATGGTCGATAAAACTAACTAAATGAACTAACTGTATAACATTAATGGTTTTAATAAGTGAATCGTCTCTATGTTGGAATAAAAATGATATTTGGGGTTTAATTATTTTTTTTAAGTAAAATAATACCATTTAATTTTTCCTCTAGTGTTTTAGTACCATTTGATAATATCTTAAAAAATTATCCATAAGTGATTCAGCATTGAAATCAGGAAATGAACACCCTTAAAATAATGAAATTTGTCTTTATATATCAATAAAATTGTTGTAAATGAACATAATATGATTATATTAAAATATATATATATATATATATCCAAAAGTTTATAAATTATGTAATTAAATAATTTAATTTTATTATTCTGAACAATAAGTGAATATGAAGAATGATTTTAGGACATGAGGTAAGGTATCTTTATGAACAACCCTTTTCTTTGGGTTATGAACATTATATCTATAACCTATTTTCACTCTCTTTATGATATTATGGGATTATTTTAAATTATATATATATGTCTCTTATATATATACCTATCTTATTCTCCCTTTATTTGATTGGGTAATACATGCCTCATGTTGATTTCTCAAATGTATTCTTTAAAATCAAACACAATTAAGGGTTAATTTTCTATCCCTTGTTTCTTTTATGTGACAAATTCACTATATTTTTTTTAATTAAATAAAATAATATTTTATGAATTACCATTTTGTAGTTCCTCTAATTTTCAAATAATATTTCATACATATTATTTCTCTAAATGTCATTATCTAATTCATTAAAACACAATTTTTAAGTTCACTTCTATAACCAATTATAAACATTCTCCTAATTTTTTCACCAATTGACACCATATTATGATGCCTCTGATTATATAATACGATATTGATGTCCAATATATTTAATTCATTTTTCACTTTGTAATATTTATGAAATATTGAATGATTATGATATGAGGTAGAATTATGAAACCCATTTCTTTTTTTGGGTAATTATTCTATGTATAACTTTCTATTTATTGCCTTCTATGGGACACATAAAAATTTACATGTTATAATGGGTTTCATATACAATTATCTAATTCATTGGGTTTTTTTCTCATGAGATAGTATGTATGGAATTTTGGAGTAAACCTAATCCATAATGTGACCATTTCCACCATGTGATGTTGTCATGGTAGTTTTCATTGACTATTCTTATGTGATGTTTAATATTTATGATAATTTTCTATATATCCCGGTTTTTATGATACCATGTTCATTATTTTATTATCTCTTATTATTATTCATGAGCCTCCTCTTTTATAATATCATACAATGTAGTTTTACAAACATGTTTGGCTTTGTTGTCATGTTTATTCCCTTAGAGGGACTTATAGATCACCATTTTCTTTTATGTATTCTCTATATTATGATATGTAGATTTAATAGAAAGATGGTATTTAAGATCTCATTATAGAGAATAAAAACTGATGCTTAATTTTATTTTCAATTCCATGTTTTATGAACCTAGTCTTCCAAAGACACTGGGCCTCATGATATTTCGGTAGTGTTTATTGGATGTTTCTATTAATAATAATGTAATATTATGTGATTAATTATTGGGATGTTATAACTCATCAATATCATTGAGTTGTGTCCATTATTTATTTTAATGGTAGGTATGGTGGATTGGATAAATAATCCCCAAAAAATTAACTTCCATACTTTCCCTATTCTGATATGAAAAAATGTCGAAAACTAGTGGAGAAGTATCTAGTAGAGTTCTTATCTATTGTCACAATGGTTCAAGGTTTTAGTGGTTCACATTGACGGAAAATAACTACAAAAATACCAACCCACATTTCCACACTTCTAATTCTACTACATTTAGTGTCTCATGTTACAAGTGTACACCAAAGTCCATGTAGATCAGCATCCAACCATTATAGGACAATTTTGGTGTATTATAACTTATCAAAGAACTAAAAAGGGGATCATACATCCAATAGCCAGTGCTCTAATAGAATTTATCAATTATTACATACAAAAATTTGTGGAATCATGTCATGATGTCATCCTAATTAGGATGGTGGTCCAATTTAACCAGTTAGAGAAGTCTCAAGGGAACCAAGGAAAAAAGGTCGGCAGAAATTAGAGGAGATATCCATGTGAAAAAGAGAAAGGTCATAGTGGGATATGAATCTAGTTTATGTGAACTAAAATTGAAATATATCCTAAATAAATTACTTTGGTAGTATGTTAAGATCATTAGGGAAACTTCAAGAAAGTCAATAATGGATTAAGAGATGTCTATGTGTCCTCATAATAGTTTTGGATAATGTATTCTTTCCTAATCCATGGGAAAAACGGGATCAACATTGGATAATATTTAGAGATATAAATTGTATTTAAATCAAATATATATGGTAGAAAACTATTTGATGAATGGATTTCCAAAATCATTGTTATTTTTGATTGGGAGGAGTAGACGGACTACATTTCAGAGATTGATGATTTGGTAAGAACCGATGATCCTTACACAGATCTAGTGTACCCCATGCATGAATGGAATATTGGTGGGGAACTAGTTGGATAGGTGGCAGTCCAAGAATAAATATTTTATGAGGTTGGGTTGGGGCACTCAAACATTGAAGTCTTATGATGAGGTTCTCTAGATAGTAGTTTTCTAAAACTACATGTGGAGTGATCATTACTAAGTAAATTTTTATAGAAGAATATCTAATCAGGGTAAATATCTATATTTTAGGTTCAATTTCATATCTAATCTCCAATTGGTGCTAAATTTAATACCCATAAATATTTGTAGTAATCATAATATTGGGAGGATAAGGACTTTGAAGCACCGTGTGAGTAACCTATATGGAAAGTGGTGGAGAAATTTTGGACATAATTTCCAGATTCTATATCCCCCCCAATTATCTATAGGGGTACAAAAACTAAAATCATAAAGTTTAATTCATCTTCCAGTGGGAAATATCAAAAAGGTTGGTTGATAATCCATATCCCACTTAGTCCTAGGGGTGTATTTCAATATTTACATATCTAGTTTCTCTTTATTTTTGAATAATTTTATAACATTCTATACTGAATTAAAAAATTTTCTTTTACTAAGGTCAGAACACTCAATACCTAAGATTAGCATGGAAGGTGTTAGATAGACCATTAGTATAGAGTAGTCTCCTACGGTATATTGCAACCAATACCCTAGGAATTAGCCCATTGGATAGTGTTGTTTCTATTGAGGGTGAGGTTTTCCGAGGATTGAATCCTTTAATAGAATGAGATATCATTGATTCCATCACAATATATATATATATATATATATATACATATATATACTCCCATAATATGTATCATAAATTAAAACCACCAAATATTTAACTAACAATTTAGCATCTAGGACAATTTATGATGAGGTTATCCCTTTAGAGATGATGTAAATGATAATTCCAAAAGTGGAACGAGGCTCCCTCTACCGCCCCAATGGAATGAGTGATGAATCCAATACATGATGTACCTACAACTAGTGATGGAGAAATTTACCCAATATTAGTGATAGGTAAAATATCATAGATTCCATATGCTCTTGAATAAGTATCTTTGGTTCTATAGGAGTAGTTAGTTATTCCAAAGAATGCATTCAAGAGGTTGGCAGAGCCCCCACCTATAGATGAGGAGGGTACAAATCCATCATCTAATGATATAAACATGATGATTGAAACCATCTTATTAACATGTATCGATTCTCCTTAGAGAGGAAACATATGTTTGACCCTGATATCTATCTACTTAAGAAAATTCATATGTATGAGTTTTCTTTTGAAGATATGAGCAACTTGAGATCAGATATTTCTATGTAGAATCATGTGATTTGCTGTAATACTTGAAAAAAAATCTATAATTCCATCATTATCATTTATTTAGGATAGTTAATATGATATATGAGTTACAATAACCATTATAGTGAACATAGGTGTTATTTTTGTGTACTAATGTGTACTCTAAACTTTGGTTCAAAAATTTCTAACATAACAGGACCATCTAGAGTGGAAATCATGTGATTCCACCTAGTACAATTCCATCTATAATATATAGGACTCTCTTTGAATGGATGAACATGAGATCACTAAAATGTAGGAAGAGTATCGTTAGTAGAAGGCCATCATATATCATATAGAATAGACCATCTTTCCATATGTTTCTAAATTGGAGGCATCTTTGTCTATATCAACTCAACCAGTATCTCGAGTTATATAGTACAAGGTTGAGCATGGATGGTGCAAAGTTTTGGTAGATTAGGTTCATCCCAATGTAGAAGAGGTGTTAGAGGAGATATCTAGGAAAACAATGTGTTGAATCATCACACCAAATTCTAGCTTATATCTAAGAGTCAAATTCCCTTTAGGAACCTTAGTGTGATTTTTTTATCAAGGGAGACTCAATGGTACGTAAATGAAACTTTTGATTTTTTTGGAAAAATAATTTTATTCCATTCATATTTTGTATATTTTTTAATTAATTATATTTATATTTTTAGTAAAATAATAAACTAAAAATCTACAATCCCATGTGAGTCAGGACTAGTGTTAGGAAAAACTGATAAATAAAATACCACTCAACACAAGATTCATAGAAAGTGGTTAATAGTTTTGGGTCAAAAAAAATTTCGACCACCACTGAAACACATGAGGATTTGGGAACCAATTTGGTTTGATTCAAAGATTTTAATGCCCTATCAAAATCCATGACACATGAGGGTTTCACACCAAGTGTATCAAAATTACACCTTTGTAAAGCGAATGTGGAGAGTTAGATATTGTCACTCCATAAGTCTTAACTAAAGAATGATGGAAGAATATATTTTTATGATGACCTTTTAGCAAATTTTTAACAAGGATATCACTATTATACTACTAAAAATGTCTTATATTGTATGTTTACTCTTGATCAGAGATGGACCTTCATTGAATTTTTCTATCAACATGTGGGATACCATTAAATGATGATGAAGAAGGATCCTCTGGGGAATGTACCTTAGATGGTAGGTGTGGCTTTAGAGAACTTTTCAATCACCTTAGGGGAGTCTATTTGGATATGAATGTAGATGTAGACCATAATTAGGGGATATAATGTGTGTTTATGAAGGATTTATATTCTTAGTAATATATCAAGAACTCTTAGGGATATGTCATCATGTTCTAGAAACATCAATGGGTCATATCAAACATATATAAGGCGTGAAATATAGAAGATAAAATAAAAAATAAAACTGGTTATAATCCTATGAATAAGGCTACGTCACGCCCATGGGATGTGATCAAGAGTGATCCCAAAGTTGTGTAGCTTATGATCACATATCCTTTACCAAAATGGGATACTTTTTATGGATATATGGTGTATACCAAAGGATTTCCTTTTCAAATAATGAAAACAAGAGCATTATGAGAGAAGGCCAACTATGAAATAGAGGAAAAATGAATCTAGTATGCTTTTGCATCCTAATTCTCATTAGGGTGGCCTCTAGAAGATGCACATTGTTAAGGGTCATAATTATTGGATCAAGGAGATACTATATCTTGTGATTATATAAATTTTACCACAACAAGGCTAATAATTTAGGGTCATGTATTGTGGACCAAATGTTATGAGAAATATTCCATCTCAATTCTATGATGGTAAAAGATATCCCTATAGAGTGACTAGTCACCAAAACGATGTTCAATAGAAAATTAATTTTTTAGATTCTCCTAAGAAATGAGATTAATAACTCAGTATGTATCCCATAAAATTGTTGTGAATCCACACATAGTTCTATATATTAGAGTATATCTCTACATATTTGGTTCATCAATAAGAGGAGTGGGGTTAAATGGTTGGATGCCATGACGGAGAAAATGAAAACAGGCCAGATAGGAAATGAGGAAGGTACTAATCACCAAAGAAAACCCATGAACATAAATCATGTATTTCTAACTCTCACATAGGGGAAATGGAACCACCCAAAAATTGGGTGAGGTATGTAGCTTGAAATCAATCACCTGAGAGGCCCAAATTCCAAGAAGGAATGCGACTTAAGTCCAATAGTATGTCAATGAAAAATATCCTAGACTCCAATTTTTATATTATGAAGTGGTAATAAATACATTTTTAGTTATTTAGAGGTTTTGGTAGATGAAAAACACTAAATGTAGAGCATAGTTGGAGACCAACAATATACAAGATCTTTTCTCAAGTGTGAGGACCAAAATATCATCTAGTTTTAAGTCATGCGATATAGATGACATCATATAGTTTGATGACACACTGCAAGTATCTTAAACATATTTTTTATTAGAAAATGGTGAGGATAAAAATAAGGTAATCTCAATTATTCTAATATGTAAAAAAATTCAACACCTCTAAGACCATGTGATTCATTCTCAGTTTGAGAAAAAAAATGAGTAATCGGGTCTATTCTTTTTAGATAAGATAAAAATATATGATAGAAGGGTTGAATGAAATATAATTCATTGACTACTGAGAGAAACCATGAAAATGTTGAGACTAGTTAGGTATGATTCAACATGAATAGTCCTCCATGAAAACATACCAAAAGGTACGAGTGGGTAATAATGAGTGTGTTAATACTCCACTTCATCAAACTGTGGTGTATGAAAGAAAATTATTCTCTCTAGGATCCCAATTGAAAGGGAGGTTATATATAGCATATGGATTACCATTAAGCACATTTGAAATATTAATTCAACTTCTATATCATTAATAATGGAGGAATATAAATGAGTGTTGGTCAATGAACACATCTTTGAAACATGGGGAATATCATGTTGCTTCCTAGAATTATCCAGGATGTAACCCTTGTATATGATACGGGCCTTCAGAGTGTTGTATCATTGACATAGGAGAGTTTATGTGGAAATAAAATCTGGTTGGGGAAATTCAAATTCCAAGTACAAAGAGTTTGGGGATGAAGGAAAAGGTCTGGGGATGGTATCAGAACCATGGGTCCATGAATTCTTGTGTCAAGAATATCAAATTGGTACACTAGGATTAATATAGTGTTGAACACTCAAAAGAAATGGGAAAATGTTAGACTATTCCTTGGGGAATTCTCATTATTTCTAGATATTGTAGAGCTTAAACTCATATGGCTTAGACTATGGGTTGCTACCAATTTGAGGTTTTAGAGATTATACCATGAGTAAGGGTTCAATATAGAACATCATAAATAAAAACCAGGATGTGTGTTTTAGGGACCAATGATGATATAAATTATTTTAGTGTCAAAGTTATATAGTTTAATGTCATGATTCATTGATTCAAAGGGTAATAGAGTATACCTAAAATGATAAAAATATACTCAATGTGAATTATAATTCCCAACACTAGGATAAAACTTTTTCTGGGAGTGCATAAATATTAATGTAATGAAACATGATCTAAACAGGTAGTTTTATATATGGATTTGGAAAAATCAAACATTTATTAAATTGAAGAGGCCACATACCTTTAAGAAAATCCCCAAATGGTGTACACAAATTTTATGTCCATGATGTTTAACTAAAGACGAATTTCATTTATGGTCATAAAATGGGACCGAGACGATGTAATTTAACATAGTATAGTATAGAAGGGATTCTATTTCATTTAATGTTATACAGCAAGATTGAGGGATAAAATGGGGAAAAATAATCTCTCCAACATTTTCCTGGACCAAAGAGTTCGACGACCAGAGCAAGTATTTTGGTGGGGTATAATGACCCATACTTTCCATACATAAATTCTACATATTATTAGTGGAATATTAATTTTGTATCAATATGATCCACACTAGAACTGTAGAGGATTAGTGTATTAGGAAGCTTGTATATATAAACAACTGGTATAAAAAGTATCTACATATTTTCTCATTATATTCTCCATAACTAACACCCTTATAGAAGATATCATACTTAAAATCTTTCTTCTTAATATAGGGATAGAAAACATAAGAAAGGGTGAGCTCATATACTCTATAAGGGTAAATCTAATAGATATCAATTGATGATTATAAATAATAATAATACAAGTAGAAAATAACGGTAACATGAACATTATAAAAAATAATTATAAACAATTATACAATGTTATTTAATCCTGAAACATGGCATAATGTTATGTCAAAAAAATATATAAGACATAAGAGTGTGAAATAATAAATAATATGTCATAAGCCATGATAACCTAACATAATAATAAGGCATAAAATTTTAACATACACCTAATATTATAAAATCCTTTCCATAGTCAAGGAACAATTCTAAGACTATTATAGTGGACTGGGTTCACTCTTCATTCCATTATTTCAATAGTCAAGGTTCACTCCTAAAAATATATTAATAGAAAAAGTCCCTAACTAATTTGGGTTTACTCAACATTCCAATCTATATTATCACATGGTATATCCATATTTAACAAATTCATTATAGGGATATATAATTCTTGGCCCACCCTTCACATAACAAATACCATATATATATATATATCTGTGTGTGTGTGTGTGTGTGTGTGTGTGTGTGTGTGTGTGTTCTATAATATCATAAAACCATCATCATATCATCTTTTTGTAACCCATAGAAATAATACAGCTTTCTTAAAAACCCCATAAACATAATAATAAAATATCCATTTAATGAAAAAATATATTAGAAATGGGTCAAATCCACATTAAAACATAAAAAATAATAAAGAAAAATGATATATATTAAAACAAAGGTAAATAATCACTAGAACATTTCTTTATGTTAAAACACTTTTCATTTTAAAATCACTTATTTAAAATTTAGAAAATTAAAAAATATTAAGGAAAATATTTTCATTTAAAATAAATATAGAAACATGTAATTGAATATTTATATAAAATAGAATTCATGATTGTGGGGACTGTAATTCATGCAGTGTCTGTTAAAATGAAAATCCCTTCATATTTTCATTAAAATATAAAATTAACATGTTCATAAAACACTAAGAAGATTTATTTTAAACATAGGTAAAGAAATAAAAATATTATCAAAATCTATTTAAATAATATTTTGATATTATTAAAAATATATTGAAAACATTTTAAAGAAAAATATGAACTCTTAATAAAATAATTCTGATTAAAGAGAGAAATAAGGTGGGGTGTCCTTAGAAAACAATCATTTTGTCAGATGAGTACTTAAGAAGATTAAAATAAAATGAAAACCAGTAATTTATAGAAATAACTATATGATAAGAAAAATTAATAATATTTAGGATAAATTGATCCTATAATTTCATTATTCAAAATTTAATCATAAGAAATCCTGGTACAAATTGGATTGTAACATAAAACCCTTACATCAAGTCCATCTTTCTTTAGAAGTTCTCTAAGATCCTGTATAATAAATTGAATATTTTTTTAATTAAATAAAATAATCATATTCATACCTATAATAACATACATGGTTTACTTATGGAATCTTATCAACCATTCATTAACAATATGTCATTATAATCATCATTTAAGGTGTTAACTTCGTTGTTTTTCACGTATGTTTCTATACAGTACTAATGGTCCTCAAACATTGATCATGGTTACTTCATCTCAATTTATTTATCATGACATAAATATCATAATTATTTATTATATAATTTTTTATAATTAATAATATAAATCAATGAATAAAAATTAATTACATCACTACATTGAGATCGTAGTCTGTACGTATGAGTGAGTGATGTTTTATTCTATTCTATGGATGTAAAATGTAACAACCCCAAATTTTTAAATATTTTATTCTTAATAGATGTGTGATAGACTATTTTATATAATACTTCAAAAATATAACACATATAGAAACCAATAACACATTATTTACCAAATAAATATCATTACATTAGTCATTAACTAAACCAATGAAAATGAAAAACATTACAATGGGATAAAATATAATATTTAAAAATATGAATGAAAAAATCTTGTCCCTTAAAATTTTCTTCAATCATCACCCAACTAAAAACACTATAAAAACCAAATATTACTAAACCAATAAATTTATTAGAAAAGGAAAATATGAAACCTTATGTGGATTTATAGTGAATAATGTATGAAGTAATTAATATTCCTTTACAAGAGGTAATATGACCATTGTTAATTTAATATGATAGTTGAAATACTAACATGAACACTGGGAATATTGAACTGGACATTGGAATAGTTATTTCACATAAAATAAAAAATGTAATTTAAATAATATATGTCATGATTAATTTAGGAAAATATAAATTTATAATTCTATAAATTAAATATCATAATTAATATATCAAAGAAAATATAACCAAATTTTAAATATAATATAATTTAATGTATTTCTTAAAAATCCTAATTTTTATATTAAAAATTAAAATTATCTATGATAGAAAATTATTTTGATTAAATGAATGCCATTTTTAGAATCATCCTGTAATTATTTTTCAAGGGTGATTATTTTGTAATTTTATAATGTACATAAATTATTACGTGAATAGTAAAAACTATGTTTTTCAAATACTACATGTTTTATGACTCGAATATTGACGAATTAATGAATTAATAAATGATAAATTGGATTTTTGGCCCAATTTGTCAAATAATATAAATGTTTCATATGGAAATAAAAAACTTGTTTTCCAAAAATAAATAGTATTTTTTAAAGTCTAAATTCTAATGTATTCAATTAAAATAATATTTTTTCACTATTCTACATTTCTTTTGATTAAAATAATAAAATAGAATTATAAATCATTTTAAAGAATTATAATAATGTTATTTAATTTAAATACATTTCATAATATCATATATATCATAATTACTTGGTTTCCCATGGATATGGTATTGTATTAAACATTATAACTCAAAAAATAGTCGTGCCTCAAGTTTTAATACACTCTCTCCCCTTTGAAAAAACAGTCCTCTATTACATACATAATAAAATAATCTACTAAAATTCCCTCTCTAAATACCGTTATAATACTTACGTATGTTATATAGTAAACCAAATATACTCATTAATAAATTTTATTATTGTATAAAATAATCCACAATGGGAAAAGAGTAAGTTTCCATCAAATTCTCTTCACACATTACTCTTCTATTAATGTTTTATCAATTCCTTTAAAAACAAAATCTTATAAAATTAATTTTTAATTATTTTTAAATCATATTAATTATTTTAATTAACTATAAAAAAATTATATTTAGAAATGATTTATATTTCATACTTTACTTTTGTCTTATTTGGATATTTTCTTCTTAACGGTTGATTAACCACCAAAGAGGATGTTTCCAAATCCTTTCATATCACCACCCTTAGGAATAGTTTTTTATAAATTTTTTGTGAAGTTAAAATATAAAAAATATATTTATATTAAGAATCTGGAATAATTTCTAATTATGTATGAATTACCTTGAACAAAAATATTGAAAATAAAACAAAATGATATAATTTTTGGAAAACATGATATAAAAATGTTTCACTATTAACAAAGTAGATGAAGGAAAATAATAAAATGATTATATTTGAAAAATAATGATAAAAATATTATAATTAAAATCTGGATCCATGTTTTAATAATAAAATGTTTATTATTTAGGAGGATGAAAAGTGATTAAATAAAGAGTGATTTATGGTAAAGGAATTCTCAATCCCAATGTCCTTATTTTAGGTTTATCCCCTATTCACATTATTTCATATATGGATGTTATTTTAACCTCATTAAAATGTCCTTACACTATACATTACCTTTAATTTTCAAGAATATACATGTTTTAATCCTTTTAAAATGTTTTCAAATCCATTTTAAAATCTTTGACAAAAAGACTTTAATTTCAAAGACATCATATTGACTTCTCTTGAGTTATTTATTCCCCACTAAATTATAATGATGTTTTAGGATGAAATGTTTTCCTCTATTCATTTGAGAACCCAAAATAATTATTCATGAAAGTATTATTTACAAACCCATTATGTAATTGATTCATTTTCATGGGTTTATTTCATGACTATGATTAATTTACATTCAATGTGGAAGGCATGATAATAAGCATTTTATGATGTGAAGGGTCACCATAGAATTATATATCACATAAATGAATCGATTAATATGATATATATTATGATATTATGTGTATTATGTGTGAACATGATGCTATATTTTCTCAATATTATAATGTTAGGATTTATGAGAATATGTTTTGCATGAACATGATTTTATCTTTATTCAAAACTATGTGTGATATTTAACCACTATGTTATTATGTTTCATTATTATGCATATGACACATTCCATGAATTTATAAAATGTTTATATCATGACTATGAGATTATAATGTGTGAATGTATTCTTATTTTGATTATTATCACCCATGAACTATAGATTCATTTATTTTGTTCCTTTAATGTTATCCCTCCCTTTACTAGAATTTTATGTCACCCCTTTCATTGATGTATATCCTCCGGTGATTACATGTACTAAGGATAATGTGATATCCTTCTGGAGAATAAAGAAAAAGTATTTAAATAGTGTTAATGTCTTATTATGTACAATTGATTTATGGGTCAAATTTACCCAAGATACTAAACCTTTTAATCATTTAATGTGTTTTCCCTAAATTATCTATCTTAAAAATGATGTAATAGTTGTTTAAAATAATTTTTTTCATTATAGTTTGTATCATAGGTACGATTTTTCTAATTTTAAAATTAGGATTACAAACCGTTAGTGAATCCCACAAGGATAAGTCTAAGTAAAAGTAAAAATACAAATATTTAGTAAAGTATAAGATTATGTGGTTTTTGTGTAGTAAAATACATATTGCGAAACTACAAGTGGATGTGGATCTGGAACAATTTTATCTAGGGGTAATAATGATGAAATGGATGGATTTGGAATTGACTATATCATCACCTGATGTATTGAAAAGTGGCCTTGTTTCACACCTAGTTTGACACTCCTAGGGGATATTATTTTATTAATCACAAACTCTGTAAAAAAATAATAAAGGATAAATAACTAAATTACTTATTACTATTATGTTAGAAAGGGATTAAATTATATGATTCTATAAGAATTTCTTGAGAAGTACTACATTATTAACCTAGAGAACCCATAAAAGATTACATTATAATTTATTTTCACATATAAGTAAATTATTTATTCATTATTTTTTGAATTATGTTCTTAAAAAAATTTCCTATTTTAGAAAATGGATGTAACTAGGAAAAAATAAACAAACAAACCGTGTGAGTGAAAATGAAATGATTCTCCGAAGGAAATCCCTAATTCCATAATATGTTATGTTCAAAATTTTATGGTGTTTTTACTTATAAGTCTCAAGCTATTAACAATAACATGAATCATGTGTAATTTCTAACTTCACTAAGATGAATAAACTCATTATCATGATATTTATAAAAAATGAACACCAACAATGAGTGGATATTGAGATCCACTTGTCTCAGAATAGTGGGTTAACTCAATGGATAAGATATTCCCTATAATACACTATTCTTTGTAGTTTCATATTACCCCAATAATCTATAATTTTTATGGAGTGGGTAAACAATGGTGGGAATTGATAAAGAATATGAAGCTAATGAATTAAATATAGGAAATAAATTGGGAAGACTTTAAAAAGATATTTAACAACAACTACTTATAGTAAATTATTTGAAAAAATATGATATATAATTCAAAAAGGATAAGAAAAATGATGGTTAATTCTTAAAGAATTATGATGAAACACTAAAAATGATCTCAATACATACCTCTGGGTTTTTATCAACAACAACAGAAAAATAGATTAGTTCTTTAGTGGTTTAAAACCACACCACCAAAAGGATTCATCCATCTGAGACTTAGAAAGTTATGAATATTTTGTTAGATGTTATCTTAATGAAGATATATAGTAAAAAATAATGGTCCCATGGTTATGGATATAATAAATGAAAAATTTAGTTTCAGTATTTTGTATCGAATGAAAAAGGAGGGAAAAACTCTAACTACACAAAAATTAAAAATGTGGGAAAATCATCATGGAAGTTTAATCAAATGGATAGGGAAATTCTTGAACTATTAGAGGTAAGGATACCATTCTCAGGAATATCAAAGAGACATGAAGGTTCTAACCAACATGACGGAGAAAATTAAGGCACTAATGACGGTTAGATGCTTGTACTATATGAAGAAAGGGCACTATGTAAGCTAGTGAAATAAACCATGGATCATGGAGAGTAATTAGTGTTAGTAACCAAAAAAATAAAAATATATTGGGAAATATTATACTACCACCACTAATTATGTATAACCCAAAAATGATATCAAATAAGATAGATTTCATATTCACTGAATAATTGAAATTTTTTATATAACTACTAAATCACAACCCCAATACAATGATGTTGATATAACATTAAAAAATCCTAGTAGTGAAACCAGTCAATCCCTAGTATTGGAATCTAATTATGTAAGAATATAAGGGAATATTCTTCTAAATAATCTTGTAATTCTTCCATTTGTGTAATTCAAACTATATTGGGAAAGGATTGCCTCTCATTATATAGTGATCACATCAACTATCGAGAAAAGTAAATCTCCTTCAATATTTTCTGAACCATCCCATGATCCTACAAAAAAACAAGGAATACATGAATCTTCATTAAAAAATACCTCAATGGTGTGAGCGATAATTCCTTTTCAAGAATAATACCATGATAATATGGTTAAGCTAAAGGAAAGCACAAAACATGTTGAAATTCTCATTATGAGGGAATGCACTGATGTATTTTCTATAAAGTTACCCAGAATTACCACACACAAAAAGAGGTATGGTTATCAATAGATCTTATAAATTGTGAAAATATTATCTCTATATTCCACTATAGGTTGTATCCTTTAAAACATGAGGAGTTGAAGAACCTACTGCAAGAGAATATGTACAAAGGGTTTATACACCCTACTGAATTTCCATGGGGTTCAACATTTCACTTTGTAAAGAAAAGGAATGGATAAATAGGGAAGTATATTAGTTCCTAGGGGCCCTAAAAGTCTAATATAAAGAAAAAGTATCATAATCCAAAAGTCTGAAGACTTGTTTGATCATCTTCGTGGTGGTCATTAATTCTTAATGGTGGATCATCATTCTAGATATCGTCAACTAATTGTAATGAAGGAAGATATTTAGAAGATAAAATTTTATAAATGGTATGGCCCCTTTGAGTTCATTTTGATTCCATATAGACATACTAATTCCCATTAATCTTTACAGATTTTACTCATAAACTATTTAGAGACTACCTTAATAAATATTTGGAATTATTTATCGATTATATTATCATTTACTCTAAGAGAAAGGAGGTACATGATAAGTACATAAGGAATATACATTATATAATAACGAGGAATAAAATGTATTTTATGTTCAGAAAGTGTGAATTTTGGATGAAGCCAGTCATATTATTGGGGAAAATGATCAAAAGTGAGGGAATTTCTATAGAACCATCAAATAAAAAGGAAGATGAGGAATAAAAAATAACTTCATGTGTCATAGAAATTTTTAGTTTTCTTGTCTTAGTTGGGGACTACTAATGTTTTGTTAGAAATTATCAACGATTGGATTTCCCTCTAACTAGATTAACATGGAAAGGGTTAAATTATTTCTAGGCTAATGAACATGTGGAAATATTTATGGATATATAGAATAAGTTCATCACTACACTTTTACTAACACTACCATTAAGTGGGGAAGGATTTTTTATATAAAATGATTCTTTTAAAAAATTATTGTTTTATTTACTCGTGTAGAAGGATCTTGTAATAGTTGATTCATTATAACAGTTAAAGATACACAAGAAAAACTGTTCAACACATGATCTGAAGTTTGTAGTTGTGATCTTCACCTTTAATAATTGGTGTCACTACCTCTATTGAGAGAAGTGTTACATATAAAAAGATCATTGGGCTCTAATGTGTGTATTCATATAGAAGAAGCTCAAAATGTTTCAATGAAGATGTTTAGATATTATTAAGGACTACGATTAATCTATTTAGTACCATCATGAAAATATAGACAAGGTAGAAATTGAAAAATACCTTATCTTCGTGGATATGAAAAGGATGATTCTTTAATTCATAATAATGGGGAATACATGCTAACTTTCCCAAATTATTTCATAAACATCTATCCAAGAGAATATCAAGGAGGAAAAAATTAATGACCAAAAGTTTTAAAAGAATTTGGAAGTCATAAAGGGGTGGAAACTTCATGAATTTAGAATTTATGAAGATAGAGTCATCTGTTTTAGAAATAGACTATTTTTTCCTTCATCACATGAGATAGAGAAAGAGCTATAAGATATTACACAAAGCTCAACATTATCTACCCATCATGGATATTCCAAGATGTACCATGAACTTAAAGAGAAATTTGGTGGGACAACATAAAGAATAATACCACTGAGTATATATCAAAGTGATTGGTATGTAATCATGTCAACTTTGAGTGAAAAATGTACAAGGGTACTATGAAACCATTTCTCATACCCACAAGGAAATTTTAAGACATTACAATGGAATTTTTCAGGGGACTTATAAAGATTTCCAAAGAATGTAATGAAATATGGGTAACCATGGATTAGCTCACCATGACTATCCACTTCATCATTACATGAAACAAACTCACAAGAAAAACATCCCATGATCTATATTGGGGAAGTGGTGAGGAAAATGGGTAATAACATTCAATTTTCTCTAATCCTGATCTAATGTTAACTTCTAAATTCTAGAGATGCCATCATCATCCTCTGAATACTAAATTAAATTTCTGTATATCATAGTAAACCCAAACTATTGGCCTATATAAATGAACCATTTAAACATTCAATGATATTTTTAGAGCCTTATAAATTAAATTTTATAGTGCATGGAGTAAAAAACATCCATTAGTTGACTTGTCATACAACAACAACTTCCAATTGAGTATTCAAATAGATTCTTATGAAGCACAAAATGAGAACAGATAAACAACTCAAAAATTTTAAGATAATGTTTTTGAATGAAATAAAATTTCACCGATGATTGTGAAAGTATTTTGAGAGATGATTAAATCCCTAAAAATATATATATATATAATGAGTCTTAAAATAGAGGGATATAAAATAATTTAAGATGAATATTTATTATGTTACAATAATACATTCTGGAGGATTGTAATAGTTTAGTGTATTTGGAAACATGGAAATAGAATCTTCTATATTGCTGAATGATCTTAAAAATATCACATAAAGATTTCCACATTTAGTACTTCTACTTGAAACCATTGTTTATAACCTTGGTAAAGGAAACATAATAAAGGGGTGATCTCAAATGATCAGTAAGGGAAATAAAGGGAGATTTGTGAACATAATAATGGGAATAAGGGTATGATAACTTGACCATGAAAATAGAAGATCATACCCTTTATATAAAATGTCAAATACACGAAACATGGCATAAATAATGGTAGTTCATAAGACATGGACCATAAGGAAATAAAGAACAGAGGCCAAGAAAAATGAACATATGAATAAAACATAGAATTGTTGTAGACACATAAGTTTATAATATGATTTCCATAGTATCCATGAAATCACTTCCAAGACCATCTTGGTAGTATGGGTTAACTCCCCATACAATTTTGGTTGTCATGGTTAACTCTGATGGCCATATTATTATCATGAGTTCACTCCTTATACTATCTGGGTAGTCATGGTTCACTCCCATAGCCATCTTAGATGTCAAGGTTCATTCCCCAAACCATATTAGTCTATCTCATGAGACATAAATCTTTAACCAATTCACCATAGGGAGATATAGGTCCCACACATCTCATAATGAAATCACACATTCATGTTCCTTAAGATCATAAATAAACATATCATAACAAATGAAATGAAATGGGTATTAGAACCTGTGGAAAAGATAAATATTTCATAATCATTTCTTAAAAACAATAACCCGTGAAAATAAAAAACTTTTTAAAAAATCATTCTATAAAAACATAAACCATTCTAAGAAAGAATATGAATGGTTTTCTTGAACTATAAAAATTAATATATTATCAGAGATGAATAAGGATTTCGAATGGTCACTGGGAACATGAAAAAAAAATTAAAATATAAACCATTTTCAAAAACCATTTCATTGATACCACATTGAAAACATATAAATGAACAATGAAAAAACATTTAAAATAGTTCTTGAGGATAATATCATTTCTTTGTTGAAATAATTTTCTTTTTTTCAAATATTGTGTTATTTAAAATAAATAATTCTATTTGAAAATAAACATGTAATCTTGTAGGGGAATCATAAAGGTAATAAGGATTCATGAAAGCATAAAAATACAATCATTCTATATATTTTAAAAAATTATTATCATACATTTTCTATAAAAGTAAAAAACTATGTAGTTGTAAAAATAAAATAAAGATTCATTTAAAACTGTGTAGTAAATAGTCAAAAATTCTTAAAAATAACATTAAAAATCTATACGAGAATAATAAAATATTTTGTGAAAAAAAATTAGAAAACACATACATGGATGATAAATATTACCCAATAGATGCCTAAAATGAGAAAATCTAAAATATGGAAGAGATATCACCTTATAATCAATATAATTATTTGCCCCATGTAGAGAAGAAAATTATAAGAATATAGAAATATCATAATCATTTGGATAAGACTCAGAAAATCTATTCATGGGAAAATATACACCACGTAGAAGAAACAAGTAGTGTATGAGTCATGTGTCTCACATAAATGAAAGGGAGATAATAATACCCTTACCTTGTGTCTTGGCTCTCTTTATACTCGAACAAGCTTCCTCTTAATCAGGTTACTCCTTTTGGTTTGTGCCAAAAGGCTTCCTTTAGTTTCCTTATTCCCAATTGAATGCTTATAGAAATAAGGTAGGAAATTTTTGAGGAGAAATGGGTAGGGGTTGGCTGAGCCAAAATGCTTTAGTGGTGTGAATAAGAGAGAAGGAGAGGTTCCCTTTTATATTATAGAGGAGGGGAACATTAGAAAACTCCAAAAATATTAATTTATTATAAATTTATATTTTATTTAAAATACCTCCAAAGTGAATTATTTTTAAATTTAGATAAATATTGTTATGAACCCCCTCAACCAATGAGTATTGGAAATGCCTATGTCACAAAATGAACCTTATATTTTGGCTTTAACCCCCAGTTAAACAATTTATCTCTAAACTTCACAAATTTTATTTTTACACTATACGGTCAATATATTAACAATAAAATGCCAAAATAAACCCAATTAGATCATTTATTACATATTTAACATTATCCTAGTTACTTTTCCTAATTATATATTTTTTTGAATTTTATTACATTTAATAAAATATTATTTATTTTAAAGTATCATTTATGTCATTTTTGATACTATTCAATGTTTGCATTTTTAAAAAATAACAAAACAACATGATAACTTCGAACCAATACTTTCAATATGTCACTAACATGTTTGGGTTATCTATAAAATTCGTGGAAGTCATTAGTTAAGTCAAATTATATATTTTAATATTTTTAATATCATTTATTTGATATCTCAATTAATTAAACAATTACTACATCAATATTATTAAAACCTTTAATTAAATGATATATATTCTAAAATTAAAAATAAATTATAACGATAAATATAGATTTCTTATATTTCTAATGAATATTTATAGTCAAATTTTTCTTTTTGTATAAACCTATATTAATTTTTTTAGTTATTAAAATTTCAATATGAAAATTTTAACTCTTCTTTAAATAAATTATAATAGATTTTTAGTCTAAATCTAGTAGCCTAAAAGGGATCAAATTTTGGATCTAAGGATTATTTGGGTTGAAAAAAATTTATCTAATTTAATTAGGACAAGTGTTAGTGTAATTGTATATTATTATAATATTATTTTTACCTTTAATCACCTGGCTTAACATTAATCATGGTAAATAATATAAAAATGATATTATTCACCAAAAAAATATTTTTATCCTATTAGAATATATTTTTTCATATGGATTAAAACTTTATATTTCTGTTTATTCAAATTTAATTCACAGTAACTATAAAATTATTTTTAATTCTAATCTCACAAATGTGGCTATAAGGTGGGTGAAAGAGAAGTTCAAAAGTTCAATACTTTCTTTATATCTAATTATTTTATAATAATTATTCCAATTACCAAAACTAGATTAATATAGGTATTATTTATCTATTTTAACTTTAAAATCAATTTATATTTAAATAATTACATAACTAAAAAGGTAATTTAAACTACAATGCGGTATTTTCACTATTCATCAAAATTGAAACATTTTAGCAAAATACCCAAAATTAACCCTATACTAATATTGATAATATGAATTCAAAAATAATTTTTATTTTATTAAATTAAAATTTTAAATTTCAATATAATCATTTTTATTATTAAATGTCGTTTTTTCAAGAAAACTATATTTTTAACATAAAAGGATATTACCAAAAATCATATCTTTCATTATCAATATGATTTATTTTTATAAAACAATTTTAAAACATATTTGAAAAGTATTTATTACAATTCATAACTAATTTTAAGGGTTAATTTATAATTATCTCATTTAAAAAACTATATAAGAAATGTTTCATAGAAAATCAGTGTTGAATACATCGTAAGCTAAGTTGGTGTTGCATGTAGAGAAGGCCAAAGTTTATATTTCATATAAATCACATTTAAATGGGTGTTATATATAACACAATACAAACAAAGTGATATAATAAAATAAACTATCTTTCGTCTTTCATGAAAAGAAAAATATCAAAAAGGATAAAATAATTCAAAAAAATTAATCCACAAAATCTCAGAGTGTTACAATATAAAATCATCATAATATTGGTAGAAGATTTATGCTAAAAACCATTAAAGAAACTTGGCGTTTGAAGTTGGAGATATTTGTTTTCTTCAAATATCACCAAATAAAATATTCATGTATTTTATAAGGAAAGTAAAACTTTCCAAAGATACATTGACCCCTTTGATATCCTTACCACATTGAGTTGTGGCCAATATCCAATCACTTCCACCTAACATGGCTTACATTCATGGTGTCTTCTATGTATATCTCTTGAGGAAGTAAAAACTCAGTACCTCACATATAATGAATCCATATGTCTTATAAATGTATTAAAACCACTCTAATGAAGAGATTTAGGTGATGTTCCTATGCCATAGAGACAATGTTCTATGAAATAAGATATATTTCATTATTAAATTGCTATAACTGAATAATAACTATGAAGAGACAACCTATGACCATAGAAAACATAGAAAGAAACGTACCCTCATCTATTATCAACTAAGAATATGAGTTGAAATTTTTTGGGATGAAATTTCAAAAGGGGGATTAATGTAATGACTCTAACTTTTTTAATATTTATTTCCAAAATAAATGCGTGTTATATTATATAATATTATATTATACTCACAAAATATAAAAAAACCCCAAAAAATTATTTCATAAATGAATATTTGTATATTAGTCCATATCTAAACCCATGAAAATGATAAACAGTACAATGGGACAAAAAATAAAAAATAAGAAAATTTGAACGGGAAAATTTGGATCCTTCCAATCATGTAGAATCACCTCACCCACAAACAAAAATATGTAAAAGAAAATTAATATTTATAATACAATTGATATTTTACAATTTTAAAATATAAAAATTGGGAGGAATATTATTAAATAATTTATGAAGGAATGAAGATGAAATTATAAGTGGTAATGTGATAGTTTTAATAGTAATGATAAAATTGGAATAGTTACCTGACTGTTAAGAATAGTGACCTTACCATTGATAATAGTAACCATACCATTTAAAATATAATTTAACATAAAAATAATGCATTATATTTTTATGTATTTCAAAAAAACATAATTTTTATTTTAAAATTTAAAATTACCCATGTTATAAAATTATTTTTATAGCATGGATGTAAATTAATAATCATCAGGTTGAAATTTTACGAGGGTTATTTTTTTGTAATTCATTGAAATACATTAATTTTGTCATGAATAGTAAAAAATGTTTTTCCAATACTACATGTTCCATCATATAACAATGATACAATAATGACATAATAAATGATTAATTATTTATTTTGGATAAAAATAAATAGATAAATCTATCATTTAATTATAGTAAGCTTAATTTCTAAACAAAAAAAATATTTTCCAAAAAATACAGTCTAATGTATTCAATTAAAATAATATTTTTACATTCTTCCACCTTTTCTTTTGATGAAATTAGTAAGATTATATTTAGAATTATTCAAAAGTTTTAAAATCAAGTTATTTAATTAAAATAAATTTCATAATTGTCAAAAATATCACTATTAAAAGATTTACCTATGATATAGTGTTTTATTCAAAATTATAACTAAAAAACCCCTCTCTTATAGAATAAATACACCATTTCCCTATCCTTGGAAAACCACTCCTCTCTTTCTAAAAAAAGCCAAAAGTCTACCCAAATACACTATACCTTCCCCCTTATAAAAATCATGGAATTTATCGTTTAATCCAACTCCATGAATCAAACTATTTTATTTTTATAGAAAAGAAGAAACATCAAAAAAAGAATAAGGTTTCATCTACATCCCTTCACTCATTCCACATATCTTCCTTTATTATATATTCCATACAAACCAAAATAATATAATATAAATTTAATATTATGATAAATTATAATTAATTATGTTAACCTCCTATAAAAATTATATTTACTAATCATTTAAATTTCATACCCCTATTCGTTCTTCTTTATACAATGTTTTGTTAACTATCTATTAACGGAAAATGATTATGTTTCCAGCTCCATTATTATCAAAATCCTTATGTATGGTAATAATGTAGAGACCCAAGCTTGAAGTACATGGAAATTACATTACTTTTCAGGAATACTTAATAGATAACAAAAACAGACACCCAAAGACCGTAATAGTTTTGTGTCTTTGTAAACACGGAACATAATCTTCTAATCATGGTGAAAGATCTTCAACATCTCCCATAAAGATATTTCTCTTTTTTTCTTACCTAAAATCATTATTTATATCCTGGGGAAAACAAAACATATAAAGGGTGAGCTCAAATTCTCAGTAAGGGAAAGCATGGAGAAAATAAAACAAACCATATACATTTGAACTTAAAAACATGAACATAAATATTAAACATCAAAATCTTGTGTTGTGAACTTCATCTTGGCAGTACGTAAGGCATGGATCATAATGGAATAACAATCATGTTAAAATATCAGGGGAATAAAACATGTAATTGTGGAAAACCATTAAGAAAATGATATGATTTCCATATTACCCAAGGCATTGCTTCCAAGACAATCATAGTAGACAAATTCCATTACTAAACCGATTTTACATGCCATTCCAGCCATGTATTACTGAACCAGATTTACTTTCCATTCCAGCAATGTTTATCTCATGAAATTTAAATATTTTCGCAATCATTGGAGGTAGATATAGGTCCCACCCATATCATAATGAAATCATTCTTTCATGTGCCACAAAATAATCATAAATCATTCATCATCACCCAATGAATAAAATGGGTGTCATAAACATCATCCCCTCATAACATAATCCATATAAAACAATGGATATCATATCATCATAAAAAAAATCAAACCATTTAAATAATAGGAACATTATATATGAAACATGTCCACATTAAATAATGTCATCTTAGATGGAAAATAGTTTTGATAAAACACTTGAAATGAATTCTTGAGAAAAAATATCCTTTCTTCCTCAAAATCATTTTATTTTCTCAAAATGGCATGAAAATTTAAAAAAAAATAATTTTAGTGAGAATAATCATGAAATATTATAGAGGAATATTCAGTTTTATAAGGAATTATTAAATTGTAAAAATCCATTCATGCCATATAAGTTTAAAAAAACATTCTCCTTGTACTTTTTCCGGAAAAGTCAAAAAGTACCTTATATGGTAAACAAAAGAAAGATTACATCCATAAAATTTGGTCAAAGTCAAAAAGGGAATAAATTACTTTTAAAATACATGGAATAATTTTACACACTTTATGAAAACATTTTTATAAAACATGGACATGGATGATAAATATAACCCCAGTAAATACTTACGAATAAACAATCTTAGATTGAAACGAGATTGGAAAAGTTACCCCTTAACTTAGTTCTGATTACATTTTACCTATCCAAACCTCCTATATAATGATTTCAATAATTTCATTAACTTATTCCAGAATAATATTTATTTTTATGATATCATATATGGTCATGTTCTTATCAGTTTATTAGTAACATTTCATTGTTACTTGTTATTCAGGTGTTAACCATTTTATGTTATTATACATGTTTTGTCGAATAAATTCGTATTCCAATTTTTAGGTTATATATATATCATTTACATAATTTTATAATAAATATCATATTAATTCATTCAATTAATTTACATAATCCTTCTTCAATGAGGATCTTGTAGAACCAATCGCATCACATTGTGGAGACGGTAGGCCGTACGTACGCACGAGCGATGATATCGTTCCCATGATTGTGGATTTATATTAAAGTGTATGGTGTATAATATTTTATAATAAATATCACTTTTAAAATAATCATATATAGTAATTTATTCTATCATTATACCCATCCAAGTATGTTGGTGATGAAAAAAAATATTACACCATGACGTGGAGATGGTATTCCATACGTATGCACTTGCGGTGATTTCTTTTTTCGTTGGATCGATAAAAGGTGAAATAGGGATATTTCATATCTATAATAACATATCAGTTTATGAGGGATACTGATGTTATTACTTTATAATGAAATAACTAAAAAAGAGGAAGTACAAGAATAAATAAATTTGGAATAATTGGTAGAAGATATTACCTCTTCCTCAAAGTGCCTCTTTTAAACTTTCACATAGGGTGCTAGAGTTGGTTTTTTGAGAAGAAAAAAACTTCTATAATTTTACTAGAGAGGTTTAGAAGAGTAATTGGTAGGTTTTGGCCGAGCATGAGGGCTCAAAATGTAGTGAAGTGAAGAGGGAGTAGGTTCCCTTTTAAAAGAGAGTAGAGGGGCACTTTTGGAAACCTCCAAAATATTAATTTATAATAAACTCAAATCCAACATAAAAACTTTCAATGTGACTCAAATTAAAATATGTGATACGATATGGTTGTAATATCATCAAACAATCAAATTTAGACATGTTTTAATTTTATTTTAAACCTTATCATTTTGATCTATCCTTATTTAATATATTTAATTTTATTTCTGGAAATATTGTCATAAATTTTAAATGGTTATAAATACTTTCTTATGTGTTTTTAATTGTACATAATTGGATACTATATAACATGTTAGACCATATAAATTTTAATTTGTAATTTTTAAATATTTTTGTGTTTTTTAAACAATTTAATTATATGTTATTTTTATAAAATATCAATAGTGTCAATTTTGACACTATTCATTTATTTGAATTCAAATAAACTCCACACAGAAGATATATTCAAACAAAAATATTTTATAGATTCCTAACATGTATTATTAATATATAAAATTCCTTGATCACATTAATTAGTTTATATAATATTTATTTTAATATTTTTAAATCCATTTATTTGATATTTCTCTTAATAAAATAATTACTACAACATTTTTGTATAATTATTCTATAAACATATTTGTTGAATAAAAATTGAAAATAAAATACTATGATAAATATAAATCTAATATATTTAATAATAATACTTTTAATATAATTTATCATCTTAAAATCACAACATTTAAATTGTTGTATTCATTAAATTATGAATGTGACAACTTTGACATCATTTGAAATGAAATAATATAACTGTCATAATCTGCATTATAAGGCTCAAAATGGTCCACAAGTCGACACATGGATGATTATGGAATATATATACTGGACCAATAAGTTTTGGTCATGTTTTTAGTTATTTTAATGGGTATTATTATTTTAATAAAAACTATATTATAGATTTTTCACTAAATAAATAATCTCTACATCATTAATGTATAAGCTATTAAAGATAATTATATACTTCTTAAAAATTAAAAATAAATTACCATGATAAAGAAGAAATTTTTTCTTTAAAATTATTATTTATAATCGAATTGATATACTTTATAGCCTTATATTAAAAATAATTTAATTATTAGAGTTTGAGTGAGACATATTTCACCGCCATTTAAATAAAATAAATTAAAGGTCTTAATCTCGTCCAAGTGGGTTCCAATAGATAACATTTCAAAAAACGTATATTTTAGGACGAAATATAATCCAAAAAATATATTAAGACAAGTGTTAGGGTAATTTTATAATATTATTTTTACCATTAATTACCTAATTTACATTTAACTATGGTAAATAAAATTTACCGCAGTTACTATTCATAATGGAAAAAATAAAAGTAGCCTATTAACATAATTTCAACCTACTGATTCCAAATATAGAATCCATTTTTCCAAATTCAAAACACAAAATATGTAGTAATTAATTTAAAATTAATCCCTTTGTCGAAATAAAATAGGTTTTTATCTAAAATATTGCAAAAGATTGATATGTTTTTATCTATGTATTCAATATATAATTAATGATAATGAAATAAATTATATTAAATACTAGAAATGTATTTTATTTATTCTTTAAAACCATTCAATATCATAATTTTACCATATAAATTATCTTGATGAAAAAAGTTGTTTTTAATTAAAATTTAGCATATTTTTTCTATTCATCAAAATATGAAGGTTATCTGAATAATGTCAAAATTTTATCCAATATAAATTTTAATATCCTGATTCAACAGAAGAAATTTTCATTGTCAAATTTAAATTATAAATGTGTCAAAAATTATATTTAAAATGGGTGTGCCATCAAAAGGCGAGAAAACTGCATTTTTTGAAAAATACTTCTTTTATGGGAAAATTAATTTTTTTCTTATACCATGTTCTAGAATATTAGTAAGATTATGATAATGTTATAAAATTTCAAATTTGGTTAATACTATTCATAATTTCTAGTTCATAATAATATTATAACAATATATCATTGTTTAGTGAAACTCAGTATTGCATACAACACACGCTATTGAGGAAGGTCACTCTTGTGTGCAACACAAGCCCAGAATAGTGTTTTATACACAACAATCTAATACAATGTTGTGTATACTTAAAGATAATATTGTTTTAATGTACAAGACATTACATCAATAAAATTAAAAAGAATATTTTTCATAAAATTTTGTGGTGTTACATTCTACCCCCCTTAAAATGAATTTTTCCCTTAAAATTCATTGGGGTTATAAATGGTTTACTACTTGAAAGTTTCTTTCTTAGAAAACCACATCATAAAAAATAATACTAAAAATTATTTTTAAAAACTAAATTATGAAACATAATGGTTACCCCAATTAACTCATCATTGGTTTTCCACATAAGAGAACACATGTGAAAATATGGATATGGAAGAGAAATCTAACCATCATGTTGTGATGGAAAGTGGTAGAGAACATGGATATGAAAAATACAGAAATCACAAAGACATAAATTTTTGATAATCTAAGGTACCAATTGATTCATCGGATATGATGGTACAAGGACAATGTTTTTGCTTTTCAATATAATTTCCCTAAAGTTGAAAATTTTGAATTAGAAGAAATACTTACTTTATATTGGTACAATAACGTCGTTGGTTATTCATTGAACAATTTACACTTCATATCTTAAAGAAATGAAGTTGAATTTTTCATTCGTGAAGTGTTAGAAGATCATGTTATAGAATGATGAGTCATTCCATCCGTCTCAAACAAAAGGTTAGCAAAGGTTATCAAATATACAGATGTCCATATACGGTGATATTAATCGTATATGGTTCCAAAAATTGACTTATATATCATCTATCATACTGCTAAATAAAATAAAACTAATTTCTACAAACTATGGACTTCCTCTAGGCCAGTGGTAGGTGATAAAGGCATGTTTCACTTCGTTTGTGGGTTCGATTCCCACAACCATGTCCGATGTGATGGGTTGTCGCACGTCCTATGGGTTTTCCTTTTCCTAAAACTACACCATTATAACATTTTAGAAATAATATTGAAAAATGGTTTTAGCCTTAATTAATACTATCTGATGTCCAACTTAATCCATTCCAACCTTTAGGCTTATCCAAAATACTTCTATCCAAACTTATAGTTTAATGTAAACGATTACTAGAAAGGTCATATAAAAAGCATGTGAATACCATCATTTATCCCCCATATATCATAATATATATTTTGTTAGTCACATTAGAAACATAATAATACCTTAATCATGTATTCTTGGAAAATGAATTACTATAGAAACTTAGTGAAAACATGAATGGTGTCAAAAGTTAACTCCTTCCACATACCAATATCCCAAAAATTCTATATACTCAAATCATGATACCACTTTGTCCTTATATCAGTCATGAGCTCATTAATAATATCCAACATATTAGTTTCTCTTTATCCCTTCATTTTGAGCATATCATCTGCTTTCTAAAAATATTTCAATCACTTTTTAGGGTTACCGGAACCATATAATTATTGAAAACCAGAATAAACCAATACATAAATATTCCAAAATTCCACGATAGTATAAATGAGATTCCACCACACTATTTTGGAATCCAATTACATAAACACTTAATCATTCCACCACTTCATTGTCATATTCAACATCGCCAATAGTTATTGCATGTGACTTCCCTTTATCATTTTCCTTAAGAGGTTGTTGATGTCGATCATCATTAACCCTTTGATTAGGGCATTGATTAGCATAATTCCCCATTTCCCTGCACTTGTAGCATTGAAGTGTTGGTGGTGCGTTCTCTATAGTCTTTTCTCTATTCACGTGATTATCTACCTTTTTCCCATTACTTCGTCACTCAGCTACTCAATGACCTTCTTTTTGATACTTAAAAAATTTTCTATTCCCTTTAAGACAATATCAACCATACTTCTTTCCACACTTTGAGCATAACGAAGCATTTGTCTTCTTTTCACCATAGTTTTGAGATTTTTCCTTGAACTCCATCTTTCATTTCTTGTCAAAACCATGAGATGGATATTCAACACCAAACTCTATTTCTACCTTGATAGTACAATGCACAATCACTTCATAGCTAATTAATTATCTTATAGCTAATGCCTTTCAGAGACTTGGTTTTAAGCCACTAAAGAATCTATCAACTTTACATTCAGGTTAGATGATAAATGTAGATGCATACCTTGAAAGCCTTGTAAAATTCACTTCATATATACCAACAGATTCTTCATCCTCTTTCTTAAGATCAATTAAGTCCTTTTCCATATTTTTTTAAACAATACGAGGGAAATACTTATTAAAAAACAAGTTATTGAACTCGTCCCATTCCATGGATTCAATTTGTTCTTGGAGCCTTATATTCTTAATTAGAGTCCACCACCGGTCTGCTTCACTATCTAAATGGTAAACATCCAAAATGACTTTTTCATGTTCTAAACAGCGATGTATGGAAAATATCTTTTCAATGGTACTGATCCATTGTTCAGCAACAAGTGGATCAGAAGACCCACTGAAAGAAGGTGGATGTTGCCTCATGAAGGAGTCAATAGAATATTGTTCCCTTCTCTACACATTTTCAAGTTCAAAATGATTCATAGCTTGTGTAAGCATAACAATAAGATTTTTCACTCCATTTCCCATAACAATGGTTGTTCATGAGGATAATCATTTCATTTCCCAGTGCATTGATCATTAACACAGTTCCTTCGGGTTCCAGCCATTATCTAAAACCCCAAAAAAAATAGTGTGAGAGGAAAAAATCATATTAGGAAAACAACATAATCAAGGGGAGTACATTCAATCTCTAACATCTTAGGTTTAATCCTAGATTATTCATGATTTCTATCATAATTATAGGATTGTAACCTATTCTTATACTTATCCTTTGGGATATCCCTAGACATACCTTAGAAATATCTATAGGGATCTCACTAATTTTTTCGCATCCTAGATTCCAAAGGTTAACTAAACCTTTTCATCTGATACCAACTATAGTTACCCAAGCATGATGTAAATGGACATTACATTAATTTTTTAGGAATAACTAATACATAACAAAAACAGACACCCAAGGACCGTAATAGTTTAGTTTATTTGGAAACACGAAACATAATCTTCTAATCATGGTGAAAGATCTTCAACATCTCCCATAAAGATATTTCCATTTTGATTCCTTATCTAAAACCTTTATTTAAATCCTGGGGAAAAGAAAACATTTAAAGGGTGAGCTCAAATTCTCAGTAAGGGTATGCATAGAGAAAATAAAACAAACCATATACATTTGAATATAAAAACATGAACATAAAGTTTAAACATCAAAATCTTGTGTTGTTAAATAAATCATGGTAGTACGTAAGGAATATATCCTAAAGGAACATAATTTTTGATAATATAGCAGAGGAATAAAACATGTAATTGTGGAAAACCATTAATCACATGATATAATTTTCATAGTTTCCAAGTCATTGCTGCCAAGACAATCTTAGTGGAAAAATTCCATTACAGAACTAGGTTTACATGTTGTTCCAGTCCTATATTACTGAACTAGATTTACTTGTCATTCCAGCCATGTTTATCCCGTGAGATATAAATCTTTCCCCAATAAATTGGAGAGATATATAGGTCTCACCCATATCATAATGAAATCATTATTTCTTATGCCACAAAATAAACATAAATCATTCATCATAACCTAATGAATAAAATGGGTTTCTTAAACATCATCCCATCATAAAATAATCCATATAAAATAATGGATATCATATCATCATAATAAAAAATCAAACCATGTAAATAATAGGAACATTATACTTGAAACATATCCACCTTAAAGAATTCAATCTTATATGGAAAATTATTTTGAAAAAACACTTGAAATGAATTCATGAGGAAAATATCCTTTCTTCTTAAAAATCATTTTCATTTCTAAAAATGGCGTCCAAATATAAAATATAATAATTTTTTTGAAAATAATCATGAAATCTTTTATAAGAAGATTCATTTATATAAGGTTTTATGAAACTATAAAAATCCGTTCATGCCATATAAGATAAAAAACTTCTCCTTTTACTTTTGCTGGAAAAGTCAAAAAGTACCTTGTATGGTAAACAAAAGAAAGATTTCTTCCATAAAATGTGGTAAAAGTCAAAAATGGGTAAAAATGACTTTAAATGTACATGGAAGAATATTAAACATATTATGAAAACATTTATATAAAACATGGACATGGATGATAAATATAACGCCAACAAATACTTATGAATAAACAATCTCAGATAGAAATGAGATTGGCAATGTTGCCCCTTACCTTAGGTCTGATTGCTTTGTACGTATCCAAAACTCTTGCATAATGATTTAAAAATTTTCATTATCTTATTCCAAAATCATATTTATTTTTATGATATCATATATGTCATGTTCTTATCAGTTTATTAGTAACATTTCATTATTATTTGTTATTCAGGTGTTAACTATTTTTATGTTATTATACATGTTTTGTTGAATAAATTCATATTCCTCTTTTTACGTTATAGCTATATAATTTACAGAATTTTATAATATATATCCAATTAATTCATTCAATCCATTTATATAATCAATCTTCAATGATGATGATGTAGAATGAATCACAACACATCGTGGAGAGGGTAGGCCGTACATATGCACGAGTGATGATATCATTCCCACGAATGTGGAATTGTATTGAAGTGTATGGTGTATAATATTTTAGAATCAATATAACATTCAAAATAATCATATATAGTAATTTCTAACATTATTATACGCATCTAGGTATGTTGGTTATGAAAAAAAAGATTACCCCACGGTGTGGAGAGGGTATTCTGTACGTACGCATGCGCGGCGATTTCATTTTTTATAGGATCGATAGAAGGTGAAATAGATTTTTTCATATTTATATAAACATATTAGTATATGAGTGATACATATGTTATTACTTTATAATGAAATAACAAAATAAGAGGAAGTAGAAGATGAAATAAATTTGGAAGAATCGGTAGAAGATATTACCTCTTCCTCGAAGTGCCTCCTTTAAACATTCTCTTAGGTCATTAGAGTTGGTCTTTTGAGAAAATCCATCACTTATATAATGTTACTAGAGAGGATTAGAAGAGAAATTGTTAGGGTTTATTTAGAGCATGAATGCTCCAAATGGAATGAAGATAAGAGGGAGTAGGTGCCCTTTAATAAGAGAGTACGGGGGCACTTTTGGAAACCTCCAAAATATTAATTTATAATAAACTCAAATTTGACATCAAAACTTCCAAAGTGAATCAAATTAGAATATTAGATAATATAGCGTTGTAATATCTTCATCCAATCAAATTTAGACATGTTTTGATTTTATTTTAAACCTTATCATTTTGATTTATCCTTATTTAATCTATTTAATTTTATTTCTTGTAATAATGTTATAAAATTTAATTGGTTATAAATACTTTTTTATGTGATGTTAATTGTACATAATTTTACAATTTACGACATGGTCATATATATAAATTTTAAATTTTAATTTTTAAATATTTTGGTAATTTTTAAACAATTTAATAATATGTTATTTTTATAAAATATTAATAGTGTCAATTTTTACACTATTCATTTATTTGAATTTAAATAAAATCCACACCGAATATATATTGGAACAAAAATATTTAACATATTACTAAAATGTCTTATTCATCTATAAAATTTGTGGAAAAAATTAATTAGTTCATATAATATTTATTTTAATATTTTTATACAATTTAATTGACCTTTCTCTTAATAAAATAATTACAACAATATTTTTGTATAATTATTTAATATACATATTTGTTGCATTAAAATTAAATATCAAATATTATGATGATTATAATTATAATATATTTCATAATAATACTTTTAATCTAATTTATCATCTTAAAATCACCACATTTAAATTGTTATATTAATTAAATTATGAAGGTGACAACATTGACATCATTTAAAATAAAATAATATAAATGTCCTAATCTATTATAGAATGCTCCAAATGGTCCACATGTCGACACTTGGATTCTTATGGTGTATATATACTCAACCAATAAATTTTGGTCTAGTTTTTGGGTCTTTTGATATGTATTATTATTTTAAACAAAACTGTATTATTGGTTTTTTCACTAAATAAATAATTTCTTCATCATTAATGTATAAGCTATTAAAGTAATTATATACTTCTTAAAAATTAAAAATAAATTACCATGATAAAGAAAAACATTTTGTATTTCAAATGATTATTTATAATCAAATTTATATTTTGTATAACCTTATATTAAAAATCATTTAATTATTAGAGTTTGAGTAAGACATATATCACTTTCCTTTAAATAAAATAAATTAAAGGTCTTAATCTCATCTAAGTGGGTTCAAATAGATAAAAATTAAAACCAATTATATTTTAGAACGAAATATAATCATCCAATTATATTAATAAAAGTGTTAGGGTAATTTTATAATATTATGTTTACCCTTAATTATCTGATTTACCTTTAACTATGGTAAATAAAATTTACCGTAGTTACTATTCATAATGGAAAAAAATATAAGTATCATATTAACATAATTAAGAACTACTGATTCCAAATATGAAATCCATTTTTTCAAATTCAAAACACAGAAGATGTAGTAATTAATTTAAAAATAATCCCATTGTCAAAAAACGGGTTTTTATTTAAAACATTGCAAAACATTGAAATGTTTTTATCTATGAATTCAATGTAAAATTAATGATAATGACATAAATTATATTAAATTGTAAAAATATATTCTATTTATTTTTTAAAACCATTAAATATTATAATGTTACCATATAAATTATATTGATGAAAAATGTTTTTTTAATTAAAATTTAGCGTATTTTTATTATTCATCAAAATATTAAAGTTATCAGAATAATGTCAAAATTTTATCCAACGTAAATAATTATGCCCTGATTCAAATGAAGAAGTTTAATTTGTCAAATTGACCATATAAACTTTTAAAAATTAGATTTATAATGGGTGTTCCATCAAAAGGCGACAAAACTGCATTCTTTGAAAAATACTACTTTTATCCAAAAAATTGATTTTTTTCTTATACCATGTTCTATAATACATGTAAGATGATTAATAATGATATAATATTAAAAATTAGTTTATTACTATTCATAAAGTATAGTTCATAATAATATTATATCAATATATTTTTGTTCAGTAAAAATCAGAATTGCGTACAAAACACGCTATTGAGGAAGGTCTCTCTTACGTGCAACACATGCCGAGAATAGTTTTGTGTATACTACAAGAGAATACAGTGTTCCGTATAGTGCAAGCTAATCTTTATGTAGCGTACAAACAAAACATCAATAAATTTAAAAAAAATATTTCTCATAAAATTTTGGGGTGTTACAAATAATAAATTATTTATGAAAAAAATATATACATATATTTATATTCCTCATTTTCAATTATTTATACAAATGTATAAATGGAATTGAAAAAAATAATGACAATAAAACGAAATAATATATTTTTAAGGAAACATGATACTAAAACATTTCACATTTTACAAACAAAATTAATAAATAGAATCCAATGATTATATGTCATTACTAGTGAAGTTATTAACATAATTAAATGATAGTTCCATGTTTTAGATTACCTAATTTTATTATTTGGGAAGTGGAAAAGTGGCAAAAAAGTGGAATTTAAGGAATATGAACTCTAGAACCTAAACTCATTCTTTTTGGTTAATCTTCTATTCACAATATTCTCCGTATGGATGTTCTTATAATTTAAAAAAAATCCTTCTACTATGTTTTCCATTTTAATTTTTTTGATATTAATTAAAAAACATTCGAAATTCTTTCTAATCCATTTAAAATTATTTTTAAAAAAACCATTAATTTCAAAAACATAATATTGACCCCTCCTAATTTTTTTCTTATCCACTAAAGATTGATGATTTCTGTCCCAAAAAATTACCTTATTCATTTGGGAACCTCAAAAAGATATTGATTAAATTATAATGTATGAATAATTTATGAAACCCATTCATTTACATTGGATTATTTCATGAATATGATTGTTTTATGTTCTATGTGGCATGCATTATTATAAATATTTTCTGATGTGATGGGTGTGACCAAAATTATATATCCCAAAACTGAATTAGGTAATGTTAAAATATCATGATATTTTTTGAATTATTAATGAAAATGATGCTATATTTTTAAAAAATTTGATGTTATGATTTATGAACATATGTTATATGTGAACATAGTACTAACTTTGTTCATAGATATGTGTGGTATTTGACCACTATGTTATGACATTTCATTACTATGCATATGCCACATTCCATGATTTTATAAAATGTATCCATAAAGATTATTATTATGATATTATCCTTATGTTATTTAGATTTTCATTATGGTAACCCATGCACTATTTCTTCATTTCTTTTATTCTTTCTAGGTCATCTCTCCCCTTGATGAGATTTTAGCAGACCCTTTTCCTTTATGTATATCTTCAAGAGATTATATATACTAAGGATAACATTAAAATTTTGGAGGATAAATAATATTTATTTAGATAATAATATTTTTTATTATGTATAAGTGATTTATGATACTAATATTGTCAAGATACTGAAACTTTAAATCCTTGAATGTGTTACTACTATAATATTTATCTTAAAAATGATGTAATAGTTATATAAAAAACATTTTGGTTGATATAAAAAAAGTAATTGTAAATAATAATTATACATTAGAGACAAATTATTATATAATTAATTTTATATAAATATATAAAATAAATTAATCATTATAACCAATAATGAATTTTGGTGGTTTAAAATGAATCATATCGCTACGTGCATGCAACCATCCACACATAAACATGAGGGATAATTTCATCTCCCATTTAATGGAGAAGAGGAGGGAAATGGTTGTTTCATAACCATAATAATATCTATTATATTTATGATTATGTATTCATCCTTTTGTGGGATATAACATTTTTAGTGGAATTAGAAAAATAAATAAATCGAAAGAGTTTGGTTAAGATGTTTACCTCTTCTTTAAACAACCTCCTTTGGATTAAACCTTAATCCTTGAAGGTCTAGAAATAGGAGAAAACCAAATTATCTAATATGAATTTAATGATTCTATGATGTTTTTTAATTGGTATATGAATATCTAGAAGGCTCCAACTGTGTGAATAAAAAAGGAGGAGAGGCGCCCTTTTATATGTGAGGGGATGGACACACATAGAATTTTTTAAATGACTTCATTAATATAATTTACCTTCTATAAGAAAGCGGATCAAAATGGACAAGGGTTCTACATTATCATAAGAAAATATTTATATCCCTTAAAAAACAATTAGGCGTGTTTGGGTGGAAAAGATAACTATATCTCCAAATTTTACCCAGCTAATCCCATTTTAAACTTAACATTGGTAAATAAAATATACTATTTTTTTAATTCATTATGACCAAAAAATAAGTTGTCCAGATTAAAATATATTATTTACGATGAATAAAAATCGGGAATTTATTAGACTAAAAAAATCTATGAAATTGAAAAAATTTCATTTAAAATATAAGTGTAAATAACCAAAAAAATCCCAATTTTTTAAATGGATATTGAAGCATAAAATAGAATTTAATTTCACTAAATGCCTTGTAAAACCCATAAAATGGATGTTAATATATATTGTTGAACATATAGTATTATTTTTTTATTAAAACCAGTAATAAATTGATATTAATTGTATTCATTAGGATAAAAACACATTGCACACATTTTTTTAAAAAAATGTGTTTTTAAGACCAGAAATGAACTTGTAAAAAAATAGAGTACAGTGATGATTAAATAATAAATTGTAATATAATTATTAATTAAATGATAATTATGTTACATTATTATCAAATTCAAAACATAATGGTAATTTTAATTGAAAATAAATTATATTTTTTTAAAAAAATTGCATTTTTAACTCTTCACTAAAAAATAAATCTTTTTTATCAAAATTATAAAAATTCACCCTATGATAACATTTATACGATTGTTTAAAATATAAAATTATTTTATTCAAATAAAATTTATAAAAAATGAAACCAATTAATTTTAATTTACATTCACAAAATATAATCAAACACACTTTTACGTAAACATATTTTGAATCATAAAATGACATTACAAAAAATTGAATATTTATTTATAAAGAATTATATAATAAATTTGATTTATTTAAAATGTGATTTTTCTATAATTTGGTTATTACATGTAATAAAACCTAGTTTAATGTCTTGGTTATAATGGATTACTTTATTACATTTCATTTAGACTCCAAGTTGTGTGTAAGTTATGTTATTGAATACATCATGTTTATTTAAATGAAAATATATAATATATCTTTTGGTTTTACATTATACCCCCATTAAAATGAATTTTTCCTTGAATTTTTTTCACTATAATAAAAAAATAAGGATATATTAGATTTATTACATCATTAGGTTCCCATGTAACTTTGTCAAAAAAAATTCCCTCCAAATAAATTTAACCAAAAGAGTAGTCTTGTTCCAAAGAACCTTATCTCTAAAATCCAAGATTTCAACTAGTTATTCTTCATAAGAAATATCATGGTCCAGTGGTACAATCTCAATGCTCATTACATCTAATGGATCAATCATGTACTTATAAACTATAGATACATGGAACACAATGTGAAATTGATACAGGTTTAGTGTGAGTGCCATGCGATAAGGTAAAGTTCATAGTCGATCAAGAATCTAAAAAGAACCAATATACCTATGTTTGATATTTCACTAATGTATGAGTCTCATATCCATCTTGCATTGAAAAAATTATATATGACCCCTATAACAAACATGAAATTACATATCTCACCAATTATTGATAGCATAACACTTCTGTCTACTTTGAGATACATTGATGTTACACTGAATAGATCAAAACATACATACCATTTCCTCAGCTCAATCGGGTATAAATAGCATTAATTCAAAAAATTATTACTTACATTAAATATCTCTACACTTATTTCTATATAGGGATTCATAAGGGCTCATCTAAATTCTCATGGAAATTTTATTATTATAAGATGATTTGACTATATGATGGTGTTGATCACAACCACCTTTAAAATATAGATAGAACTATCTTAACGTATTATTCCGGCCTTGAATATTCATCTAAAACTAATCATCTTTGTTATTATGAATGTAATTCATAAAACATAACTTAATATATTGTTCTTTATAAAGACAACTCTAGATATTCGAGGTAAACCGAGAAAATAGGTCAGATAGAATATAATGCGGTGATCCATACAACCCTACCACTTCCTTAATATATATCCAAGAATGTTGATCAGGAGATAAATCATTTTTGATTGAAGTTAATTATTATTAATTTATAAGACAATTTAATACAACCCAAATAGTATTATGACCTTTAAATATTATTGGGTGTTTCAAGGAAAACTACACTGGGATGTTTTCCCATTTCCATTACTATATGGGTAATGGTTGTAATTTTCTGTTAAACTTATTTCTCTCATCCTTTACTTGATGATACACAAAGCACCAAGATACATACTCTATAATATATCTCACCATGCTGTCTCACAAGAAAGATTCTTTTAGATCTCCATACATATTTATACCTCTATTGTTATCCCAACTAGGTTAAATATAATGGGGGGATATGGGTATGAAAGATTTAAAAAAAATCCCCCTTTGGAACTTGTTTCATTGTTAAACAAAACTGTATTATCTATATTTACCATAGTGATGTATGGGTAGAAATTGAATCATGCATGAAACACAATAATTTTTACTTGGTTCACCCTCACTGGGCTACATCCAAGGAGCATAAAATAACAATGTGATAATGTACCAAATCCATCAATAGCACACAAATTTTTACAATGTTAATAGTGTACTTACTATCCCACCTAATTTACGACGAATCACAATATGAAAGATTTCTACTCCCTCAATTTAAGTGTGTTCAATGATTATACATAAGATCTTACAATTTCCACCTGAATCAATGTTTTTTAAATTTCATTTAGTGGATAATTATATTCCACTTTCATATGATTGATAAATATTAATTTACCATATGTGACTGGGAAATACCATTTAAAACACTTTGATAATGATCATTTCCTTCTTGATGTTTTTCTTCCCAGAATATAAAATAACCTTTACAAAGAAACATCTTTCATGGAGATTAAATATCCTTCATAAATGTTTTTTTTCATGACGCTAAAATAGACTTCATGAAGAGATCACATTTCACAAAGCTCATTTCATTCACTAATCTCACAGGTTCCGGTTTTTTTATATAATTGGTGAATTATTTGATTTTAGGATTCTAAAAACAAGCAATTGTCTATTATAGTATTCATGAACATTCTCTCCAAAACTACTTTTGGGAACCACATTCTGAAATCTAGATACCTAAAATTATCATTGATTCCTAATACTATTCTAAAGTGGGAAGATGCCTATTTATAGGCATTTCCACCAATTCTAGATGATTCTGTCCATGTAATCACCTTTTCGTAATGCTGCCTATTTTCTGTTGAGATTATCCCTTTTTTTGTGAAGCTCTATGAAAATTTTTCATTTGCAACTCTTGTCATAATCCTATAACATTTTGTCAAAAGCCTATGTGCTGCCATGATTCTCCAATCGAAATTCTCCTCACCTGCATCGTTCACGATGCTCGTCGCTACTGTGTAGATCGCCGCCAAATTTCATTGATCCTTTGTGAGTCACCCTACATGAAGTGAATCTTTTAGAATCTCATGCTGTTACCATATTGTTATTTGGCCTTCAAGGAAATATAATTTTCATGATATTGGAAAAAATCTAAATTTTGGACCCCAAAAATTTGGAAAACAGTAGGAAATTGCATCACCTTGTGTACAAATATTTATGTACTGCTTACCGGGAATTCATTCCTTCATATTGGATCTTTTTCAATAATATATTTCAATAATATCTCTAGACTCCATAACTAACCATGAATACACTCTTTTTAAACAAACAAAATTAACCCTAAAATGTTACAATGTTATCTTGAGGGATTTTTTCCAAACATCTCTGATGAATAGAGAAAGGTGTGATATGAGCTTCTTCCAATAACTCATTTTCAAGAATGGTATTAATAGGGCACATAATCAGTTAATAATCCTTATCATTCCATTAAAATCAAGGTTAAACAAAGGAAAATTCATCACCTTCTTTTTCAGTTTCACATCCTTCTTCTGCTTCTCCTTAATCTTTACATGGGTTGATAGTTAAACACTCATTTAAAAAATATTTGATTTAACCCTTTCCTTCATTATATCAAGTTCTATCATTTAAAAATTAAAAAAACATTATATACCATGTTATCCTAATCAAAAATATGATATCATGTTCCTTTTCACTCAAAAAATTAACCTCCTTATTCACATTCCTAGAAATGTAATGTGTTGTGTTGTCATAATCTGTAATCAAATTCAACTGTTTCTTAGTTAATATATAATTAAAAAAATTATTATTAGTATATATGTCACACAATTATCTAAAAATATAATTAATCCATATCTTTAATGTAAATATTTCCATAGATAAATCCAAATCATTATTTGGGAAATTTTTCTTATGAACCTTCAATAGGTGTGTGGCATAAGATATCACAATATAATTCTGTATAATAAAAAATCCCATCTCCTTCTTTTATGAACCACTATAAATTAAAATTCCTTATCCACTATAGTTTAATATGAGAATAGGTGCACTAACTAACCTTCTCTTTAGTTTTGATAACATTTTGTTTATATTTATCAATCTAGAGAAACATAAATCCCTTTTGAGTTAACATGGTGTGTTGATTAGATATCCATTATAAGTATATCTCAAATCATTGGTAATATCCAAAAAATCAAAGAAAACTGTAGATCTTAGTCACCATGGTTGTTTTTGGGCTAATTATCAACAACTTCCATCTACGATGGATCCAATAGTGTACCCTTGACTGAGATTATATGACCCAAAAATGAATCATTTTGTAGCCAAAAGTCATAGTTTGAAAATTTTTAATACAAATTATCCTTCATGTATAGATTTTTTAAGATACTCAATTGATCTTCATTCTCTTCATTAATATTGGAATATATAATAATATCATCTATAAATACTTTCACAAACTGATCAATGTAATATGGAAATACTATATTCATTAAATATAGTAATATAAAAGTGGAATTTTCAAGACAATATGGAATCATTATAAATTCATAATTTTTATACCTCAAATAAAAGGATTTATTGGGTATATCTTAATATGAAACACTTAATTTGTAGTATGCATATTCAAAGATCAATATTGGATAAATATTGACATCATCATTATTGATCAATCAAATCATAAATATGGATAATATGATACATATAAATGATCATGATATTATTAAGTTCTTGATAGTTAATAATATAGAGTTCCATTAATCCATCATTCTTCTAAAAATATGTACAACCCAAGGTGAAGCACTTGATTAAATAAATCTATTATCAATATTTTCTAGTATTTTCCTCTTCAATTACTAAAATTTAATTGGTTCCATTCTATATAGAGTCTTTGATATAGGTGTAGTACCAGTTACGAGTTATATTAAAATTTTAACTTCATGATTTGGAGGAGGATTATAAAAATATTCTATAATTATAGGAAAAAACTCCTGGGAAATTGGAATATCTTGGATATTGAATTCTTCCCCAACCTTTTGAGATAAATAACAACTTTTAATCAAAATAAATACCCATGTGATGGATGTAATATTTTTTGGATTTTCAATTTTACCCTCGCATTAATAAATAATCATGATTTGGGTTGGAATATCAAATTTTATTTCATTACTCTATTAATTTATAAGGTATCATTATAAAGGGAGATAATCAATGAGAAAAATAATATCTAATTAAACTAAAGAATTAACAATAATGACTTTATATAGAAATTTTTTTAAAACATTAACATGACATCCCAAACACTATAGTGTTCCTTAATTATCAAGATTAAAAAAACAATATGCATGAAATATACCATGTTTTGGTATAGGAGTGATCACTTAGATTGTATAATCTACTCTAATAATCCCCATATTACCCACAAAAAATACATTAAATTAATAGTGGTGACTTATGATGAACTTCCTTTCCATTTATTGAATACTGTATTTTTCCTGTGTAATTAGTTACTTTATGACATTCTTTTCCATAAAAAACATATTCTCATATAGTTAAAACATTTTTACGGGTTCTTCTTCAAATATTCATGACATGTAGGATATACAATATTCATTATTACATGGTCTTCATGAAATTATATTTTTCAATTACAATGTGTGTTATAAAACTCACCCATGTTGAGATTATTAATCATATAGAAGATAACTGATTATTTGTAATCACAAGGTGTTTTGTTCCATGTCCCATTTCTTTTGGTTTACTATTAGTATAATCATTAAATTTCTATTCACATTAAGCTACAAAATTATTCATTATGGTTCCTTCCATTGACTAAAACAGAAAATCATAGTATGAGGCACAACAATACTAATATAAAATCATATGATCATCAAAATTATTTATATGAGGTCTAAATACTCACACATTATTTTCAATCCATGACACCATAAGTTTAACCTAGGCCATAAATTTTTATTATCTATTCAATTAAATCAGAATAGATCCTAATAATTTACCACATCATTTCCTCTTGGAGTGTCTAATCAGGTGTGTAGTAAGCTCTCATTACCTGTTCACATGAATGATGGATGATATATTCTCAAGAAACACTTTTCAGGGTTATTACCCCAAGATGAATCAATACAAAAACATTGTAAAATTATAGTTTATAGATAGGGATGTATTTATAAGAAAGCCACACTGCTTTCTTTACCATAACATAGGATGTTCTTGTATTCTTAGGATTATCCTATGGTTCTCAATAAAGTTTCCTGATCATATTTTCCCAAAGTAAGTAAACCATCCACTCATTCCAACCAAGTGAACCATACCTGTCATAGATAAATATTACATCCCATTATAATAATATTCACTACATATAAATATGATCCATGATAGAACTATAATGATTTAGTGTATTCGGATACTTTGATACATAAACAACTGGTACAAGAAGGATCTTTATAATTTATAATTTTCTTCTTAATAACTATCACCCTTCTTAGAAATATCATATGTAAAACCTATCTTTATAACATGGGGAAAGGAAACATAAGAAATGTGATATCAGATGTTCAGTAAGGTTAAATGGAATAGATGTTAATTGATGATCATAAATGGTAGTAATACAATAATAATGGTATGATAAGAAGATAATAAATTAAAATAATCATACTCAATCAATCAATGATATTTAATATTGAAACATAGAGTAATGTTGTATCAAATAAAATACATAAGTCATAATAATGTTGAATCATCAATAATATATCATGATTCAAGAGAACATAACATAATAATAATACAAAATCTTTTTCAAACACATAATCATTGAGAATAATATCTTTGGTCAAGACTCACCACTAAGACTATCATAGTGGATTGGGCTTACTCCTCATTCAATTTTTTAAATAACCAAGTTTGCCTCCCAGGAATCTAGTATTGGAAAATTCCCTTAATAAACTATATTAACTCCCCTTTCCAGTCTATATTACCTTGTTAAATATCCATATTTTTCCAGCGAATTATAGGGTTATATAATTCTTAACCCACCCTTCAAATAATGAAAACAAAACATATGCGTGTCATAAGATAATAATGCAGTCATAATATCATCATGTCATAATCCATGTAAAGGATACATGTTTTATAAATATTTCATATTAATAATCATAAATCATCCAGATAAATAATAATTATGGTTATATTTGTCATGTCCCTAATAAATCATCAGAAACAACTAAGGATTTTGTTGTAGAAGAAAATACACTTAAAAGTTATCTAGATTATTCATTAAGGAAAGTGGAAAATATTTTCATTTAAAATAGAAAAGTAAACATATAATGTGATATTTAACTAAACGTTTATTTTTTATGGGGGAAAATCTATGGGTGTAGTGTATGTTAAAATGGAAATACCTTTCATATTTTGGGTAAAAATTACAGAAAACAATTTTGGGAAAATGATAAGATGATTACTTTTAAAAAAAGATAATGATGGTATATTTTTTCTAAAAATGAACTTAAATAATCTTTTTATAATAGTAAAAAACATCACTGAAAAAATTTTAATTAAAAATACGGACATGGAAGAAAATATTCTTAACTAAAAGAGAAAAAATATTTGTTTTCCATTAAAACATTCTTTTAATCTCTTAAATAATTTAAGATAGTAAAATGAATGGAATAAATGTAATATGTAGAAATAAAATTATTATAAGAAACTTATAATATTTTTCGTATATAGATTATATAATTTAATCTTCATAAATTTAATTATAAACAATATTGGTAAAAATGAGACTGTAACATAAAACCCTTACCTCAATTCCATCATTATTTGTAAGCTCACTAACCTCTTATATAATAAATATAAATTTGTTATAAATATATAGTATAAATATATTAATAAATATAACATCTTAAATGGTTTACCTATAAAATCCTTTCACCCATTCATTAATAATCATTAATTATAATCATCATTTCGGGTGTTAACATGTTTGTTTTTCTTGTATGTTTTGGTCCAGCCGTTACAACCCCTTCTATTTAATCACGGGTCCATAAAATAAAAAATCAATATAATGGTATAAATATAATATATATTCATTATATGAATATTTATAATTATTATTATAAAATAGTTCTAGAATATTAATTAAATCTCTACATAGATACAGATGTATGTACGTATGCAAGAGTGATGTTTTCTAGTTTTAGACAAATGAAATTAAAAAATGTTAAATGATAATGATCATTTATATAATAATTATTATAACATAAATATTATATATATTTATATTTACATTAAATATATCATAATAACCAACCATGAAATATTGTTGTGGAAAATTTATTATATCTCTATGTACATGTGGTAGTCCACATGTACGGATAAGCGATATTATTTTCTCCCATTTGATAGAGAAGTGGTGTGAAATTGTTTTTTCATCATAATATAACATTATTTTTTTGATCATACTAGAATAATTATATTTTTCAGGTTATAACATGTTTAGATGTAATATAAGAAGAATAAAAAAATCAAAAGATCTTGGTTAAGATTCACACATCTTCTTTGAAAGACCTCCTTTGGATTACGCCTTAAGCATTGATGGATTGGTAATATGAGAATAAAGTAAGATCTAAGAATATTTTATGGAATTTAAGAAGTATTTTTAATGGTTATTTTTAAAGATATAATCTCTGTGAGTAGGGGATCATAAGTGGTTCTATTTTATAAGTGAGGGTAGGGACACACACATAATTTCTTAAAAGATAGAAATTATATAAGGTAACCTTCATGCAAAGTCGATCCAAATGGACAAGGATGAGAGTTTTGGATAATTTAAGTCATATATAAATTCAGAAAAAAATATAATTAGGAATATTTGTGGAAATACTACCCTTATCTAAATATTTAATCGTCAGTCAACAAATTTTAACCTTAGCCGTGGTAAAAAAAAGATTAATATTTTTATTATTCATTGTGGTCAAAAAATAAGTTCAGCCTATTAAAATATATTAATTAAGAAAATTTTAAATATGGAAACTATTTAACCATATTAAATTTATATATGTAGTTTTATTAGTTTAATATAAGTGTGTAATCTATAAGGAAAACATGTTCTATAAAAATACATTTTAAGCCTAAAACTAAATTTACTTCCTTTCCATGGCTTGTAAAAATAAAAACAAATTAATTATAAAATATATGGTTGAATATATAATATAAAAATATTATTATAACAATTAAAAAATAAATATTAATTTAATTTATTATTATAAAAACACATTGCGCTTAAAAACAGAGTTTATAAAAATGCATTTTTAATCCCAAAAATAAAATTATACAAAAATAGAATTTAATGATGATTTCTATGTAATTAATCATATAATTTATAATTAAAGAATTATTTTGTTAATTTGAGATAAAATTAAAAATATAATTTTACTTTTAATTCAATTGAAATGATATTTTTTACGAAAATAAATATTTTCATTAATCACATAAGAAATAATTTATTTTAGAAAAATAATAATAATTCACCCTAGAAAATATTGATATGATGATTTAAAAAATTATATTAATTTCATATATTAAATTTTCTAAAAATTGTAGAAATCAATTATAATCTCCATGTAAAAAAAATTAAATGAAACTAATTTTTATGTAATTATATATTTGAAGCATAAAAACACATTAAAAAAATTTAGTATTTATTTATTATTCATTAATCAATACATATTAATTATTTATGAAAAATAATAATGTGTTTTTTAATATTCATACCTGAACATTTGGTGGATAGGTTATAATGTATGGATTTATTACAATTCATTTATACTCAAGGTTTTGGGTAAATAATGATGTCAAATAATTCATATTTATTTCAAGGGAGATACATATAAAATCATGAGATTTTACATTCTACCCATTTTAAGATGAAATTTCCAATGAATTTTTTTTCACACTGATTTTTAAAAAATGATGATATATCTATTTTATCACATCCTCAAGTTCCCATGTAGCTACGTCAAATTTATTATTCTTTCAATGAACATTAAACTAAGGATTAATCATCTTATATAGAACATTATCTCTATAATATAAGATTTTTTGTTGTTGTTTTTATAGGAAAGATCATTATCTAGTTGTATAACCTATGATTTTTTTACATGTGACGGATCATATATGTACTTATCTAGGATAGCTACATTTAACACATATTTAACTTTATATAGGTTCGGTGGGAGTGACAACTGATAAGATTCAATCCCCACCTGATAAAGAATTTCAATAGGACCAATATACCTAGGTCTCAAATTTATCTTATTTCTGAGTATCATAACCATATTCCAAGTAGAAGTCTATATAAAATTATTCTCACCAACTATAAATTCAAGATCTCACTTTGATTGTAATCATAACTCTTATTTCTACTCTGAGTTGTCTTGATGCACAACTAAATGGCTATAACCCTCTAATCCATTTCCTCAGCTAGATCAGTTCCCAATGGATTTCTTTCTCTAAATTCATTCCTTCATGCTATGTTTTTCACATATTTCTATATAGGGACTCATAATAAGCTATATAAGTGATCGAGTAAAATATATTATTATAAGATAATTAGACTAGTGGAAGGTATTGATCCATAAAATCATTAAAGTATTTAAAAAAATATCTTAATATATCCTCTAAGGTTTTAATGTTCATCATAGACTAAACATCTATCTAATGGTGATAGGTTGTATTGGAATATAACTCTACATCTAGATATTATTGAATTATTTTCCAAAACATTGAGGTAAATATAAGAACTCGATCACATAGTATTAAACATTGTACTAAAACAACCTAACCACTTAATTAATTTATATACTGGAGAAATGATCAAGATATTAGACTTATATGATGTCAATTAATTATGATGACTTTAAAATGTGATCGACTACAACCAAAATAGAATTATTTCTTTTAGATATTTGTGAGAGATTGATGATAGAAAACAATGCGATGTTTTCCAATATCCATTATTGAATGGGTAATATATGTATCATTCATTTAAACCTCTATCTCTCATCCTTGACTAACTTACACACCAAGAACAAAGATACATACTCTGTAATATATCTCTTTATCTTTTCCTTATAGAAATAATCTTTTAGATCTCTATACATCTTTAGACATCTAGGTTGAATAGAGAATGGGGATATATGAGATTATTCCAATAGATCTCTTTCTATGTATAGAATTGATGAGGAACATACTCTATTCCTAATTTTTATAAATACATCACAATCATGGTTGAACTCAAAAAAAATCCCATGTTCTTTTTCAGCTCCACATCGTCATTATATTCCTATTTGATATTCACATGGGTGTATTGTTGAACCCTCATTTCAGAATTATTATATTTCTCCCCTTCCATTAATATTTAATGTTTTATCCTTCACTAGGGTCTTCAATACAATAACCATGTTATCTTGATGATCTTCATTGGTTATGAAAATTTTAAGAATATCATATATATAAAAACTACTAGAAAATCGTTTATGTGATCTCTAAAGACTCTATTCATTAAATAAATAATGATAAGGATAAAATTAGTTAGAATAATCGAATACCTATCAATTAACAGTGTTTATACTCTGAACAGATGGATTTATTATGTATGATTCAATTTTTCAATCAATTTATAGTATCTATATAATATATCAATCTTGAAAAAATAACGTGCTCCTCATAATTGACCAAAATAATCATTAATACAGGGAAGAGGATACTTGTTATTGATCATGATCTTTTTAAGTCCATGATAATTAATGGAGATTCTCGTTAACCCATATTTAATATTAAAAAAAGAATAGGTGAACCCCATGGTGATTAACCTATACAAATTAATCCCATGATAAAATTCTTTTGGTGTTTTTTTATCAATTCTTTCAACTCAATCAAGGACCTTCTATATGGAGTCGAGGTTATATTTATGGAATTTTGTATAATTTCTATTGAAAAATAAAATTCATGATTTTAAGGATGGTGAGGAAACTCTTTTGGAAAGACATCAAACAACTCCCATGTAATATTAATATCTTTGATTTTGATTTTCTACCAAACTCAATGAGATAAATACGCCCTTTGAATCAAAATCAAGGCCCATATATTAGATGTAATTTCTCTTAAAAGTTTATTTTTAACCTCGGGATAGAAGAAAATCATTGGTTTGTTTGTAATATTAAATTTTATTTCCTTACAATAGAAATTTATAAGGGATCTATTTATATAGAGATAATCGAGGATACAAATCACATAAAATTTTACTAAAAGATTTAAAATAAGGTATCAATATTAAAAGTCATTAAAAACTTTCATATGACATCAATGTCTCTAGATTGTGCCTTAATTATCACAATTCACTTTTTCGATAGGAATATAATATTTTCATTTTAGTCAATTAGTTAGCCATTGGATTATGGATTTGTCTCAGATAATTCAAAAGTTACCCACACATAAAACATTGATCTAATAGTAGTTACCTAGAATAAAATTCATCTTACTACATTGAAATATTTATTTTTCCCCATCAATTATTATATTTTTTAAATTCTATTTATGAAATAGAAAATATTATATTTACATTGATACATTCCTATGGGTGCTTCTTACCACACTCACAACATCTAGAGAATTTCATCTCCTTTCTTCTATGGTCATCATGAAACACCATTTTTCACTTATTCGGTGTGTCAAAAAATTCACTCTAGTTGACATTGTTAATTACATAGGAGATATATAATTTGCCATAGTAACTGTGTTTCTCATTCCAACACTTTATTCATTTGGTATCTCATGAGTAAAATTTTCCCACTGTACATCATATTCTATTTTTACACAATTCCTTCTAGTTCTGACCATTTACTAAATCAAAAAATTAAACTGTAAGAAAAAAAAATCATAGTGAAATGTCATATAACAATGAAAATAATTTATATGATGTCTAAATATTGAAGCATTACTTCAAATAATTGAAACTTTTGGTTCAACCTAGTTCATTAATGGTTAAAATCTATTCAAATCCTTCATAATGTTTGATAGCAAAAATGTGAATTAACCCAATCATATCCCCTATTATTGTCAAATTAGGTACATAGTAAGGGACCATTCACAATGCAAAAAAATGATAGTTGAGGTATAATTGACGAGATATTTTCCATATTATTACCCCTAAATTCATATATTCTAAATCCACCTCAACCTATAGTTTATATACACAGATAAATTTCTAGGAAAACCACTCTTCTTAATTTACCATAACAAAGGATATCCTGCTATACATAATCTTATCCTAATATTTTTCACTGATGTTTACTCCTCATAGTTTACAAAACTAAAAAAAATCATTGATAAATACTATATTGATGCATACTTTTTATACATAAATACTAAATATTATTAATGGAATAATAAATACATATCAATATGTTCCTTGTCATTAAAATAAATGTATAGTATATTTAGAAAAATTGATAAATAAACAATGTTTAAATAAAAGATCAAAATTTTTTCAAATTACGTTCTTCACAAATAACACCCTTCATAGACATATCAATTTTAAAACTTTTGTTCTTAACAGGGGAACAGAAACATAAGAAATGATGAGATTTTATGCTTAGTATAGGTAACCATAATAGATATTAAAATATGATCATAAATGTTCATAAGATAAGAATAAGGGTTTGATAACATGATCATAACATACAATAATCATAACCAATCAGTCAAAGATCTTCATTAAATAAACATAGTTTAAGGGTTTTTTCAAAAAAATTACATAATACATAAATGTGTAGAATCATAAATAATCAACCATGATCCATGAAAGCATATAATAATAATAATAACTCGTTGTTTTCCTACACATACATATATAAAATCATTTCATTAGTCAAGGATCATTTCAAATACTGTCATGGTAGATTGGGTTAACTCAAAATTCCATCATTTCCTTTGTTAGAGATCACATCCAAAACCATATTGTTGGAAAATGTTTCAAAATGAACTGAGTTCACACCCCATTATGGTTCATATTGTATCATGTGTTATCCAAAAATATCCAATTTATATGAAATTTTTATGGTTTTTGGTACAACCTTCACATATTAACAATCATATATATATGTTCCATAAAATCATAACACAATCATCATATCACCATATCATAACCCATGGAAAAGATATGGGTTTTATAAAAATTTCAAAATCATTATCATAAACAATTGAGAGAAAGAATAAAGACGGTAAAATTGGATCATGTCCCTTGTAAATCATAAAAAACAACCAAGTATGTTGTTATAGATTAAAATACTATTAAAAGATCATTAGAACTTTTCTTGGGGAAAATATTTTTTAAATTTTGAAATAAATTATTTAAAATCAAAAAATTCAAAAAAATTAATGAAAAAATTTATTTGAAAATAAAAAAGGAATAGTTTTATATAAACATTAAATAATATTTTTTCAATATGTCTTAGAATTTTGTTTATCTATGGAATTTTAAAATGAAGATTCCTTTCATATTTTTGGATAAATGTAAAATGTTGTACATTTCGAAAACAATAATATTTTTTTAATACTTGTAAAATATAATAAAATATAGTTAAAAATTTTCTATAAATAATATTTTGAGAATTGTACAAAACATTGTTGAAAAAGTTTTAAATAAATATTAGGATATGAAAGAAATGATTCCTGACCAATGACAAATATAAGGTCAATTATCTATAAAAAATCTGGTCTCTCGACTAATAAGGGGTGGTAAAAGAATGGATAAAATTTAATCTCTATAAATAAATAAATGAGTTTAATATACATAGTATTTTGTGTAGATAAATCATATAATTTAATTATTGTAAATTTAATCATATACAATCTTTGTAAAAATGGAACTGTAACATAAAACTCTCGACTTAAGTCTATAATTCTTTGTAATTTCTCTAAGATCTTCTATAATTGATATAAATTCATTATACTCTTTTAAAATACCATATTTATAAATATAATATCTTAAAATCTTTATATAAAACATCTTATCATATATTCAGTAACAGACATTTAGTACCATCATCTTTTTGGGTATTAACTGCTTCATTTTTCATTTATGCTCGGGTTTAGCAGTAATGGTCCTTACTCTTTGATCGGGGTTAAATCAACTCTATAATTTTAATTATTATATAAATATGTTATATATTCATCATATACACACTTAAAACCATTCATATAAATCGATGATGAAAAATAAATTACATTACTTTGTCGGGATAGTAGTTTATATATATTCACAAGTGGATCTTTCCAATTTTTAGTGGATATAATGAAAGAAATTTTATTAATAATTCACCTTTATAGAATAATTATTATATAATAAATATCATTTTTTTATTAAATACATTAAAATGACCACCCAAGAAAGAGGGTTATGGAAAATGAATTGTATCACTACATAGTTGTGGCGGTCCAAATGTACAAAAAAGTGATACTTTTGTCACCCATTTGATGGAGTAAATATGGGTAATTTTTTTGAAATAAAAAAATTAAGATCTTAGAATATTGATAATTATGGATTAATAATGTTATTATAGATACCACATATTTACAAGAAGTACAATAAGTTATAAAATCGAAATAGCTCTATTAAAATTTATATTGTTTCCTTGAAAGATCTCATTTGGATTACATCTTAAGGCTTGATGGATTAATATATTATTAGAATAGAAGATAAATAGAGAAATTAAGGATTTAGGGAAACAATTTTAGTAGGTATTGGATAATATACGAGGATAAAATTTTATGAATAAGTGAGAGAATATGTTCTCTTTTATATGTGAGTGGAGGGACACATATGGAATTTTATAAATATTTCAATGATAAAATGTAAAATTAATAAAAAGTGGATCTAATTAAACAATGATTAAATTTTAGGATAATATTATTTTTATCTATCTTTAACCAATAATAATTAATGTTTTGGTGGAAATACCACCATTATACCTTAGTTTAACCCCCAATAAATCTGTTTTAACATTAACCATGGTAATAAAATTTTAATATTTTTATTATTCATTGTAACAAAGAAAATGTTAAGCATATTAAACTATATTAATTATAATGATTAAAAATATGTAATATATTTTAAAATATTCTATTCCTATAAGTTTATGCTTTTAATTTTAAATAATCTTTCAAACTGTAATGAAACCACATTTTTGGAAATTGCATTTTAAAATATTAAAATGAATTTAATTCAATTTCTTAACTTGTGAAATCAATAAAATAAATATTAAAATATATTATTAAATATATAATCCACATGTTTCATTAAATAAATCTATGTATTTATACATATTAATTTAATTGATTAAGATAAAACCCCATTGTACGCATAATAACCATTTTTTGAAAAATGGGGTTTTAATCCCAAAAATGAACTTATACAAAAATTAAGTATAATAACGATTCCGATGTAATAATTCATATTATTTATAATTAAAGGATAGATAAATTTATTTAATATTAATTTATTTATATATGGGGACTTTAACTTGAAAACAAATGATAATTTTTATAATAATAATCATTTTTATTATTCACTCAAAAAAGATTTTTAGAAAATTTCAAAAATATTATCCTAATATTATATTCAAATATTGATTTCATAAATTACATTATTTTTTTAAAATAATAGTAATAAAAGTTTATAAATAAATTATAATTTTAATTGAACAAAATTCAATAAAAATAACTTTTGAATTATACATATTTTTAAACCATAAAAGGACATTACAAAAACCCCTGTATTTATTTATTAAGAATTAATCAATAAATTTTCATTATTTAAAATATTTTTTTTAATTTGGTAATTATTATTCATAAATTCCAATTTAATTTTTAGGTTATAAAGGATTACATTATTAAAGATCATTTAGACTCAGGAATGCATCTTAGAAAAGAAATCTAATACTTTATGTTAATTTAAAATGAAATACAAATAAAATATTATGCTGTCACATTGAGAAAATGCAATCCCCAAAATATTTATTTCTTTTCTATTTATTATCTAACATTTTCATAAGTCATAAATGGGTATGATATGGTGAGTGGAGACTTCAGGTTTTCTCAAGTCTCCATTTATGTTTTTTTTTCATGATATTACATTACATATATTTCCTTTGAAAGTTAAGAGGTGTTTCTATTATACTACTATTGTATTTAGTTTAGGGATTGAAATATTATACATAAATTTTGTTCTAGTTTAATTTTATGAACACTGATCTAGGTATAATCTTAGTTTATGTTCATGGAACTTGGAAAATGGGATTTCTATGACTTATGGTCATACTTATTTGACATAAAATATTCCTAGTATAAGGTCTTGAAACTCAGACTGTGGGATGAGGTTGCCTTTATGGCATTGGATAGTTGAATAACGAATGTGATTTTAAAATTTAAATGAATATAGATTACCTCTGATAGTTATGCATGTGTTTTAAGGTCATATTTCATGGAAAACCTCCTTCTAAATTAGACACATTCAAAATGTGGTGGGGGATGAAGTCATAAAAATGGGGTATCATGTACCAACATGGGGTGTAGGTGGCTAGAGTCTCATGCATGGGTCTGATATAGAATATTTGGGTGTCGTTATGTATCCCATAGAATAAGAATAAATCCAAATGTAGTTCTAGGGGTAAAAATTTATATATAGATTTGAATATGGTACAAAAAATGTTGTAAAGAAAGAAATAGGTTCACTGGAGAAAAATAGGTAATAGAACATTAAAAGGATCTATAAAATCATGATCACTTGGATAAATGATCTAACATGCATATAGATCACGGATAGGATCCGAATTTGAGATCCAAACATCTCTATATATCTCATAAAATAAAAATCATCCTATATATAGTTCTATAGGGTTTGTTAGATATTTATAAAAAAAGGGGAATCCTCTCATGTGGGGATCTAGGGAATCATATAATTTAAATTCATGAGATAAGGCTAAATATAATTTGATTAAAATGACATGGTAATGAATTTGGAAACGATGATTAATTTTCAATTGTAAGCATGTAAAATGGGTTTTATGAAATTTATGTTCATATAGATTTGACCTCGAGGGTATTGTAACCCATATAAAAAATTAGGAGAGGAAAAACTAGAAAAGAGGCTCCAAGAACCAATATCATTGTCAGAAACCTTTTAGGGTGGTACATGGTTTCCGATCATAGATGTGGGACCAAGGATACAATAATCTATAATACACTGAGTGATAGAAAAATTAAACTTTAATTGGATGGCCAAATAATTTTATAGATAGTTTCATAGGAAAAGAAAAATAGTATATGGCCACAGTCATCGATCAACTATGAGATGGATTTTAATGATTTAAAGCTTAGACTATCTCTATATAACGGTGTTAGTGCCTAGATGCTCACACAGGGAAAGGAAAAAATGAAAAAGAAATGTATAAAACCAAGATAAGGTAGTGGTGAGGGGAAAACTATGGCTGGTTCTGAGATAGGGATTAAAAAATCACTACATATCCCATAGATTATAAATTAATACACACTTAGTTCTATAAGGTGTTGTGGTAAGAAACCAACACAAGAAATGGAATATAATCAGTAAAAGATAAATTTAAATATTCTGCATTTTTTATCCATGTTAGTGGGACTACATCATATAGTTTATTTTTAAAAGGAAATAATGTGATTTTATACTATTTATTGTAATAAAACTCGAAATGAATAGTGAATATTTTTCCATTTGGAAAAAAGGGATCAGTAAAACCAGATGTAAAATGGGATCCTTGTGTAAAATAGACAATCCTAGGAGGGTAAAATGGGCTCTATATTTCAAAGTCGTGCTGCCATGACTAGGAAGGTTCTCTATCCATAAACATGTTATGCCCTAATTTTATGGGGAATGAATCCACTAAAAGACCTAATCCCATAGGATTTGTCCTTGATGTGGAAAATAATGTGTAAAACAAGATATCCCATGTCACATGAGAGCACACAACAATAGAAAATGGATTCTTATCAGAATGAAACAACAACCATTTGATGAAATTTGATAAAATTGAAGCTAGGTTGTTTAAATACCCCACAATATCAAAATGATTTACCAAAATGTGATAATTTATGATGAGGTAATGTTGTGGGAAATGAAATTATACTATAACAAATGAGTATGGGAAAATTCAACAATGAATTTAAAGATCTAAATCATAAACGGGGATAAAAAAGTTGATTGAGGGTGATTATTGTCCATGACATCAATATGTAGGTTCCACTACCACACTATCAATAATTGGGGAAAAATTGGTTTACCTCTCAACATCATTAAAAAATATTGGAACTATCATATTTTAGTCAAACTTCCGTAGGGTCATGTAAACTCGATGGGTGGGGGTCCTTTTGAGCATTGTGTTGTCATCATATGGGAGTCCTTTTGTAAATTTCAGATTAATGAGGATCCAAGTCATGTAATACTATAAATGTAAATGTTAATTATATTGTATGTTTTGGTTGAGTTAAACAATTTGGGTGTTACACCATCATTCATTGGGCACATCACAAGGTGTATCTATACCAGAGAGTGTTAAACCCATATCCTGAGAGAAGCATCATCATGATGTCAAGTGAGAAAAGGAACCCAATAAAATGTTATTTTTCAACAAAAAAATGAAAATATAATGAACTGGAGATAGTTTTTAGGCTTAATTAACAATATACAAGCATCCATATATATCAAAAAATATATAAATAAAGGCACACATAGTTCTAGGTAATGAGGAAGTAGAAGACTAACAAAAAATGTGAGGTTGTTCTATGAAGAGAGGATGATGAATTTATTTTTTAGTTTAATGTTGATAGATAAAAATATTAACAAAACTATTTATGAAATGTATCTAGAACTGTTGTTGGTGTATTTTGATATTGTTTATCTATGATGTTGATCATGTAGTTCAACATCATCTGGTAAGGACAATATGCCATCCAATTTAGGTTCATACGACGAGGAATGATTGTAAGATGTTTAAAGTCATATGTAATTGACTTTAGTATGCAGTTTAACATCTTTTAGTGAGGATTTAACATCATGTGGTAAAGAAGATGTGTTATACAGTTAAACATCATACATCAAATACAATAAATCCAACATGATGGTTATGAAAAAGAACATTTTAAGGAACATTAAATTTGTGGGAGGTGTAATGTGCTCCACATCCATGGTAATAAATGAGTAAAAATGATTGCATCATACATTTTTTAAAAGTGAATTGGCCCTCCCATTTAGGTTATAGATTCATAAGATTCCTTCTAGGTGTAATTGTAATTCTTAATTTATGCACCACGTCACCTAAGAGGATAGAGGTGAGTAAAATTTTCCTTTTGAGTTCTGAGCGCAGATGTTTCTCATAGATATCAAGGTTTTGAAATCCTTGGAGCATTTTATCACAAATAGGCACCAAAATGGATATAAAGATATGGGATATTCTTTCTTCATCAACTGGTAAAATATATTTATCCATATAAATGAAATTTATACATTAATAAGTAGGACTACGTTTTTTCCATATACTAGAGTGTATGTAATATCCAAGGTGGAAAACTATGTGATCATCTGGTATGAAAAATGGAATTACAAAGCATGTTAGACCAACTATTATTTTCCTTGTCCACCATATTTAGTATACGAAAGTAATGGATAAGTTGGTTGTAATGGATGTTTTATTCTATGTATAGATTATATATCTCAGTAGATTATAAGTTAGAAAGATTGTCTATGAGAATGGAATGAGGGATCCCAAATTGATTAATAGTTTCTGATTTCACATACACAATAAAAATATAGTTTTTACCCCTTTGAGGGCAATCGATTCATCCCACACCAAAAAAAAAATTGGTGGTAGTATAGATAAATAAGACCTTTTAGGCTAAGATTGGCATGTATAGACCCGTGTAATCAATTCCTCGAATAGAAAAGGTCCAAGAGTACTTTTTAGTGTGAAAAATATTATGTAGTGGATGAAAAGAGTGGTAAAAATCTACCATAAAAAACATAGTAGTTAATTCCAATCAATTATGAACCATGGTGGTCAAAAGTAGCCTAATATTTAGATCAGATTGGAGAGCTTCAATCATGACTAGTAAGACCTCCATGACCCAAAATGAACATCTGGTAAAACCTAAGTAATTTTCATCCCATGAATAAAATAGAGGTGGATTACTTCACATTTACTCTAGTAGTTCTCCTTTAACATGTTGTGGCCATCACAAATAATGAAATTTACCACACACTGGTAGATTGTATCTTACTTTCCCCAGTTATATGGTAGATTTTTTTGATAGAGTTACTTATCAAAATGAGTCATACAGTCTTATTATTCTTCTTCCATAGGGTAATTTTAGGGCACTACCTTGGAGGATTTATAATAGAGTTGATTTAATACAAAGATTTTCTTATATGGATTGGAATCAGAAATAACCTTTCAATACACTATGATGATTAGTCAATGTCCCATATTCTGCTCATCAAGAGAATATGTGATCCATGGAAATGTGTTTTCTCAATAAATTCAGGGTTTTTGGAATTTATTTACCTTTGGGTTATATGAAAAAATGGGCCATCAAATAATGGGTACACTTAATCAGGGGGATTATATTATGTTTCCTAACTGTATATTCACCATTGACTATCTTAATTATCATCTTAGAATGACCCTTGATGTGAAACTACAAATACTCAATATCGATAGTATGCTCTAAATTTAATATTAGGGAGTGATACTCAGCCTCATTATTGCTTCACCATTCTAACAAAAGGAATCAGTATGTAATGAGTTCCTTTGATGGAGTGATGTAGAAAACTCTAAGGTCAACCCTTTTAAGCTTATGGATATTGAATAATCTCCCAATCAAGATTTGAATGGGGATATTAAAGTTGATATAACAGTATAGTGTTACCATAATGATGGATAGAATTGAATCAAATGGTAATAATATGTCTAGGGAAAACTTAGCAGAGATTGGATGTTGGGATAGGAATTTTATTAGTATCTGACCCTTGACATCATTCCAAGGGATTAACCTGATGTTGAAATATTTAAATATCACTAACCATCATTCAAATCATTAACACAACATATGAATGTTGAAGATATACTTTAGTGGGTAAATATAGGAGATTATTTGGACCTCCTGATTCTATAGATAGTGATGCATCATTTGGAATATGAAGTGAAAGGAAAGGATGTACTTTTTTATTATAGAATATCTGGTTTCAGAATTTAGCATCAGGAAACTGAGATATTAAAAACTATTCACTTTTCCTTTATTAATCTATGCGTTAAGAGAGAACCAAGGGATTATTAAAAGGTGGTCATGTAGAGATTTTTTACCATTGTTATGTGAAATTAGAACCAGAGGATGCAGAAGATACAACTTTATATCATCAAACACGAATATGAATTTTCATCCCACTAATATGCATTTCCTTTATTCATCAACATTGAAAAGGACCTACATTTTCTATCCAAATTAGAGAAAAATATATGTAGCCAAAATATACCTTAATTACTCAACACTCTTAGATATTTCATAGAGGAGGCATTATAATAATATCCTTGATTTTATATAGATCATTCTCTACGTAACAATAAATACACACTTCAATGGGTTCATCTAAAATCATTTACTTGATGTGTACTAAAATATTACTCAACATCATTGCGGTGGTCGAAGAATTTGTGGTATTTTACTACCATTTCATCCACATAAAATCCACCAATTTTAGGAGGATAATATTGAATATATATAATGCACATTCCACTGGTTAATTGGTCTATTTTTGTTTGTGATGAAGGGAATCACTCGGTAGTAGTATGTTCTTTTAAGTCCCATGAAAATGGTGGATTCCTTATCTTCAAGAGTCAACCATATTAGATTATACAAAAAATATACATACATTAAGGAATAGTACTGAAAATATATTGTAATGTTAATAAACATCTCACTGACTAGGACTGGGATACTAAACTTTGACCAATGGTGGTGATGGAATGATAAGTATATATTGATTATGATCTGTTTATTTTTATTCTAAACACAAAAAATGTTGGATAGATAAATGGGGTACTAATATACAAGATGATGCTAGCTAAGATAAACTTATCAATTGTAGTATTGACTATGGTCATGCAACATATTTTTATGTTCTTATTTGAATCCATAGTGGTTTACAGGATGGGAAAGAAAGTTGATGGGGACCCTATGATACATTGATTTTACAAAAATTCAATATACCTTTTGATATCATTATGATATATAGAATTATAGATCAAATTTTTTCTTATATTTTCTTTAGAGTATAGGTTCACCTATAACATCTCATCAATGGTGGTGGATATTATGGGAACCCACATATATAATGGTTAGTAATATAAATGAAAATTTAAATTTCTCATTTTAGTGGAAGGGTAATTTTGAGATTTGGGAATCAAGATGAGGTTCTAAACAATTTAACATCCTGAAATTATGATTTTGAACATGGTAAAAGTATTAGTGTAAGGCCTATGGATTTAAGAGAATGTTGGATGAAGAACAAAAACCATGATCTATTGAATAAAGTTGCAAGATACCATTTAGGTTTTGAATAGTGATTCATGATGTTAATGTATTTCGAGGGGTGTGGCTCAAAGGTTTTAGGATCTAAAATGGGATCATGGTGGATTTCCAAAAAAATCACGGTGTGACACAATAGCTGACATCATAACACACGATAACCAAGTTTTTTAAAATTTTAGGAGGGGGTGTGGCTCCCACGCTTCTTTGGGAAATGGGACACACATGGGATAGCTAGACAAGAACCACCCCATATGTTATCCATAAATTTTTTATGATTCTAGGTTTTATCATACAATTTTGGTGAGAAATACATTACTACTCCCACATTATTGTTAAATTTATTGTTTTTAGGGGGTATGCACTCATCATAGGATGTTGTAAACCTAATATGATGTATTATTATATATTTTTCTTTCCATTAAGGTATGGAAATAATTATAATTTTCTAAAGTGTTTATTTACTAAATTATTTTATCAATATTTTGATTCAATGGTATTAATTTGTGATTTTTTGCAGCCTATATTTAGTGATGAGTCAGGTGTGGTCTACACCCTATTGTCAATGGTTTTAGTATGATGGTATGACCTAGTGAGTTTACCAAAAATATTATATGTTTTAATTCAATCAATTACATAATTATACTATTAATAATTAAGTAATTATTGTTTCTGGGAATCATTCCAGAGCACATGGTGTTGAGACGGGTCGTATTGATCGAGGGTGGGCTAGTTGATATTAGTGGAACATAGAAGTCGTTTTCTTGCCCTTTGTTTTAAATTATAATTGTAGGAAATCAATGTAGATGGTCAAAGTAATATACCTAAGGAATATACTAGTTTCCTTTCATGTATGTGAAACATATACAACTACTTCAGCACACTGTTTTTGTGACCTAATTTAAATGGTGACACACTGATTTGATGAATCATTATTCCTATACCTCTCGTAAATCTTGTTTGGTCAATTGGTTATGTCACCAAACTTTTAGCCACTTGAGGGTTATTCCTACCTTTCAATTTGATTGAAATTGGAACTATTGAGGTGAAAATTTGGCTTGACCTGAAAATATTGGCATTCCATGGTATTTTGATAATTTCACTGAATGTGAATCACATTCCCCAAAATTATGAATTAGAATTTAATTAGTTTAGGCATGATAAATTGGTTCGTTTCAAATATAATGAAATGATAATTTTAAATGGGAAAAATTATTAGTTGGATTTTATTTTTGAAATTGTGTTGATAATTGGTAACTTAGATCAATTGAATAAATGGAGATTAAATGGTTTTTTTTACAAAAGTAGATTATAATTAAAATTATGTTGTGCATGCTTCTTGGTCCTGTAAATTTCTTGCTTATAATTCTTTCTTGATTCCACTCTATTTTTGATTGATTCTTGAGGGTGTTAAGTTACATGGCTTGTTGAGATTTTGTCTTTTTATGACTTCTGCTTGTGTTTGGTGCTTGGGGACACCATAGGTGTAGTCTTAGTGTAAGGATCATGGTTATATCCCCACCGGAGGGTAATATGCAAGGCATTTAATACCACCTCAGGGTAGGATGCAATGGTTATGTACTAACTGATGGTATGATGCACTATTTCTGGATTCCAGAAGGTAGTATCTTACATGTATTTTTTAACATTAGTCTTCATATAAATAATACTTTTGATTATTTATTTAGTGTGTAATATGTGAAACATGATGGTAAGGATCATGGTTATGTCCTGACCTATGTGTAATATGTACATAATTTGATACCATCTAATAGTGATATGAATGGGGTACAGATCATTTGAGGGAAACATATACTATCATTGGTTGGAGTGATAGATTCTTGTGGGCCTAATGGTGGATTTAACTTGTCACAACCCATCCCTCGGGGCCCATTCCATGACTAACCCCAAGCCCACCTTCTATTGGACAGGGGATGACAACTAGCACCAAAGGCATATTCCCTAAAACTGGGAAGGCAGTGCCTTTATAACCTATAAGCACACGTAACCAAGAACACAACAAGATAAGAACACAAGTAAACTGAATTGCAAACAAAGTGAGTGCAGTAAAAAAAGGGGCTAGAATACAAGCCCCACTAGAAAGTACAAGTACAACTATGATATAATACAATTGAAGAAAAAGAAGAGATAGCTACTAGATCGTCCTCTGAGGTTCCTACCTGAAGGGTAGGTACAGGTCGCCTCTTCAGCACTACTCGTCTGTCCGTCTCCACCATGTACCAAATCATCGTAAGGTCCACCTTTGGGTACCATCCAATCCTAGTACTCTTGGCCTTAGTCAGTGTTGGTCTTCATCTACATCCAACACAACAAGGTACGGGAATAGCCCATGTACGGGTGAGTATAATGATACTCAGTAGGGACCACGAGACCCTCAAGGTCTCACAAAAATATACCAAAGATAAACCATAAAGTATAAAATCAATAGATCACCCTACTTAGGTATATGCCCATACATATACCTAAGTTAACAAGTAATCCATCTTAATCAAGAGGAAAACACAGAAAAACTGACTCAGCTCAATCTAGGATTTTATTATAGGGTTAATATCACGTAACATCCCTAGTCACATTGTCGAAACCTAGGATGTTGGAGAAATCATCCTCTATCAAGTATAGTGGGTCTACCATGACACCAAGGCCCTTCCCATTAACCTTGGACTGCTGAGGTACTCCTCTTGTCATGTACTATGGTCTTCCATGTCACCAAGGCACTCCCCACTATGGGTCTTCCGCGTCACCAACGTTCTCCCCCTCTTAGCCTGCTGAGGTAATCCTCTTGTAGAGTACCGTGGGTCTGCCATGACACCATGGTGCTTCACACTGTGGGTCTGCCGCAACACCAAGGCGCTCACCACTGGGCTAGTTGAGTCACTCGTAGTCGAATTGGTCAACAGTCGTCAAGTCTCAGCTAGCTACTAGGTCTTCGCACTATGCTCGCTCGTCTTGGGGAGGATCTGCTCCATAGGTTACAGTTCGACATTCCGACTATCACGAAGTCCCATAAAGAAGTATATCAAAGTTCCTCTATGTCATAGGGGTCTCAATGCAACTGACGACGCATCAATCAAACACTCGATCTGTGAGTTATTAGCCCTTTAGTCTCGAGGGCCTAGTTGGATTTGTGCTCTATCCAAATTGATTGTTTCCCATCTCAAACCAAAACTCCAGTGGATTATACTCAAAGATACATTCTCCCTCCAATATTTCCAACACAACTAATGGTTCATCAAACGGACGTCTGGTACCAAAGTTATGGATGAAAGAGCATAAATGGGATGTGGTGGGCCCGGGTCCGATCCGACAAAGTTGGACTGACCCGGGGCGACCCGACCTAACCATTTGGGTTAGGCCCGGCCCGTGAGGGCTGCGAGGGTGGCAGACCTTACATGAGGGTGCGGACCTGCTGCAAGAGTATCGGAATGAGTGCGGGTCGATGATCTGGCCGCGGGTCAGCGGACCAGCCGCGGTTTGGCGGTGGTTCTGCCAGGAGGTCAGAGCGGCTCAGCTTGGAAGCACAAATCAGCTCAGCATCACAGCTTGTCTTGGATGGAAGCTTGGCTCAGCTCGGACGGCGGCGTGGCTTGGCTCGGCGGTGCGGCTCGGCTCGGACGGTGGCGCGGCTCGGCAGACAGTGGCACGGCTTAGCTCGGATGGTAGTGCAGCACGAATCGGACTATGGTTCGGATGGGTCGGCATAGCAAGGCCACAGGTGGCAGTGTCTTTGCCTCTGTCGTATTCATCTCCTTCCTCCATTTTGAAGAACACACCAACGAAAAATGGTGGAGGGTTTAGGCTGTGATTGTTTGGCCCGCACCCTCTACGTTTAGAGTGGTAGAAAAAGGTTCACAGAGGAAGAAGCATGAATGTGAAACCATAATCATTCATAATGTTTGTTCCCAACCCATACAATAAAATAAGGGAGTACATGGAAAGTGATAAACATTTAGCAATAAACCCCTACCTTGTTCATGTGATGAGTTGGCGCAAGAAGGTAGTACGGTCATCGATTCTCCATATACGGGGATGTCCCATGTCAGAAGAAGTCCCGAGGAAGAAGGTCGAAGGAGGTCGGCATTCTTCTTTGGGGGAGCATTCTTTGTTGGAGAGCATTCTCCCATGTTCTCCCAACCCTCATTTTCCAACAAATGAATTGGTAGCCCAATGTAATATATTGTAATATCTATTAATTCATTGTCATTATATTCGAAAATGAATTAATTAATTAAGGGAGAGTCAGCGTAATAATGATATGTGCGTTGGCACAATTAATGTGGAGGAATTCAAGAGGCTCCTCCACATTAATGAGGGGTGTTGGAAGCTTTTTCTCCATAATGAGGGGAGTTCAACAGATTTAGGACTCATGTGGTCCCCTCTCCCATAACCTCTCATGGGAGGTTAGGTTTGGGTGGCCTCCACTTCTCAACATCTACATGGAGGTTTAGTTCTGGTGGACCCCACCTCCTAACACCCACATGGGTGTTGCAATTAAAAAAATGTCACACACTTTTATTTTTATTTTAAACTTTTACGAAAAACCTTAAAGCTAACTTCCTCCATCGACTAACTGTCATCGAGGTGAAAGTCTCTTTAAGTGAGAAATGGTGTAGGGAGTTCAACGGTGCCCTCATATTTAAATTCTGAGCACCGTTACAAAAGTTATAAAAATATGCTCGTAATTTTACTGAACTTACTCGAAGAAAAGTTTAGAAATTCATTCCGGTCACTCCAGGGCATGGAATCAGACGCCGTAAATTTTCACGGAATTGTAAAATTACCATATATTTAAAAAATATTACATGGATATTTTGGGTCTTTACATTCTTTCCACCTCAGGGATTTACTTCCTCATAAACCACAACTCAAACTAAGAGAACAAGTGGGGGTACTGAGAACGCATCTGAGCCTCCCACTCCCATGTGCAGGTTCCTGTGCTGCCAGCGAATGCCCACCAGGGGTATCGACCATCCATGAAGGACATGCTCCTTTCTATCCTCAATCACTACTGGAACCTCCATAAAAGTCACCCCATCATCGACGTCCATCTCACCATGGACGATGATGTGAGAAGGGTCATGAACTTATTTCCTCAGCTGGGATACGCAGAAGACGTTGTGCACCCAGTGCAACTGAGGTGGATGATCGAAGAAATTTTCCACCTCGCCAACTCTGTTGAGGAACTGAAAAGGTCTAATAGACCTTGAAGATAACTTTCTGCCTCAGCCAAATCTCTGCAAACATCATCGAGGTGAGACCTGTAGAAAGATGTGGTCTCCATCCTCAAACTCCAGAGGTCTCCGTCTCCTGTCGGCATACGACTTCTGCCTGCTCTATGCAGTCTTCATCTTCTCCTGGATGATAAACACCTTTTCTATGGTAGCCTTTACTATCTATGGTCCCATGAGTACTGACTCTCTTGGGTTGGTCCATCACAAGGGTGATCTACAAGGTCACTCATACAATGCCGCAAAAGGTGTCATCCCAATGGTGGAGTGATAGTTGTTGTTGTATGAAAACTCCACCAAAGGCAAGTGATCCTCCCAGTTGTGACTGAACTCGAGGAAACAAGCACACAACATGTCCTCAAGGGTCTGAATGGTCTACTTAGTCGGGTCATCTGTCTGAGGATGGAAGGCGGTGCTCAAATGAAGCTGTGTCCAAAAAGCCTTCGGCAACCCCTTCTACAGTCGGGAAGAAAAACATGAATCACGATTAGAGATAATCATCGAAGGTACCTGATGTTTCTGAATAATATCTTGTACATAGAGGCATCCCAAGATATCTATTGAATCCTTCTCTCTAATCGGTAGGATGTGGTCTGACTTGGTCAGTCGGTCAACGATCACCCAGATAGAGTCATGTCCCCTGGATGTATGTGGAAGTCCTATCATGAAGTCCAAGGATATCACATCCCACTTCCACTCTAGGACCTATAAATGCTGAACCAAGCCTACTGATACCTGATGCTCCACCTTCACTTACTGAAAAGTGAGGCACCGAGAGACAAACTCTACTACTTCATTCTTCATTCCCCGCCACCAGTGCTATCGTCAGAGGTCTTGGTACATATTCGCCACTCCTGGATGTACCGCTAGAGGGTATGTGTGGAACTCCCTCAACACATCTTCTTGAAGAGACACTGGCACCATGGTACGTCCTCTGACGATAATGACGTGCTCCCCACCTTCATAAAATCCATCAGCTGCTTGCCATGTGGATATCTGAGCATGTCGTGCCTCGCAGTCAGTGTCCCCATGTTCCACCTCCCTGAATCGCTGATGAAGTGGGGGAGTGACTGTAAGAGACTGAAAAAAAAAAGATGCTCCATCTCTATCTATAAAGGATATCTATAAATAATCCAGCCACTCTGTCGCCTCACCTAGCGGTTGTATACCATACCTCTTACTGAGTGCATCTGCAACAATGTTCCCCTTACCAAGAGTATAGACTATCTATAAGTTATAGTCCTATAGGAACTCAAGCCAATGTCACTGTCTCAGGTTTAGGTCCTTCTGAGAGAAGATATACCTGAGTCTCTTGTGATCAGAGTACACTGTAAAATGATCACCCATTAGATAGTGTCTCCACATCTTCAAGGTGAAGACCACTGCTAGTAAATCCAGGTCATGGGTAGCGTAATTATTCTCATGTTGTATCAGCTATTGAGAACCATATGCGATCACTGCTTGCTCCTACATCAGGACACATACGATTCCGATCCCCTACACGTTGCAGAAGACTGCGTACCCTACACCCTCCTCTGGCAGCCTTAAGATGGGGGCACTAGTCAGCCTCTGCCTCAGCTTCTGAAAACACTGTTGGCATCTCTCCTACCACACGAATAGTTTCCCCTTCTTTTTCAAAGATGATTGTGGTGATACAATTCTAGAGAAATATGGCACAATCCTCCAGTAGTATCCAGCCAATCCTAGGAAACTTCATTCCTCTGTCACACTCTTAGGTGGCTTCCAAGTAAGTACCACCTCTATCTTCCCTGGATCCACTGCAAATCCATCCTCCGATATGAAATGTCTCAGAAAATGAACCTCTCAGATCCAGAACTGGCACTTTGAGAGCATACCATAAAGATGGTGCTCATAGTGTGTCCAGTACTACCCGCAAATGGTAGGTATGCTCCTCCTCAGTAGTTGAGTAGATCAGAATATCGTCGATGAAGAATACTATGAAGCAATCAAGGTGTGGATAAAATACTCATTTCATGAGTCCAATGAACACTACTAGAGAGTTGGTTATGCTGAATGGCATAACCAAGAACTTGTAGTGGTCGTACTGACATCTGAAAGTCTACTTCTACACATCCTCGCCTCAAACTCTAAGCTGGTGATAGCCTGATTTGAGGTCTATCTTTGAGAACCACCGTGCTCCCTTCAGTTGATCAAAGAGGATGTCAATCCTCAAGAGTGGGTACATGTTCATCATGGTCGCCTTGTTCATGTAATAGTAGTAGACACAAATCCTCAATCTCCCATCCGCCTTCTTGGAAAACAGAATTGGGGCTGCCCAAGGTGATACACTGGGCTAAATGAACCCCTTCCCTTGCAAGTCCTCTAGGGGTACCCGCAGCTCGTGAAGATCTGTGGGAGCCATCTAATACGCTTGTGTAGATATCGGTGTCGTCTTGTGGTACAAGTCAATGTAATAGTCCACCTCTCTGAGAGAAGGTAAACCTAGGACATCATCAGGGAAAACATCTTCATACTATTCGACCACAACAGGATATCTCGGACTCTCCACATCAATAGTTCTGAGGGTAAGGTTAGCCAACTGATGAGTAATTGGCTGCACCCTCCTTCATCTAAGTCAATCCTATGCTGTATAGGCTCCCTTCTAGCCGGTGAAGGTAAACCCGGTCCCATCTGTGCGGACACACCACACTTTGCGCCTAGTATAGTCAATCTGGTCATGGAATATAGATAACAAGTCCATACCCAAGATGACATCATAAGGACTCAACGCCACTACTAGTAGATCCCAGCCAAATCTCTCGCCTCCTAGAGTAAGCTCTCATTGTCGTTAATAGTGCATAATCTTTGAATCCACTCCCGTAGAAGTCTCTAGCCGTAAGGATCAAGCCAACATCTCCATCGGAATCTTCGAGCTCCGAATGAGGTCAGTGGCAATAAAAGAATGACTGGAACCATTGTCTATAAGTACTGTAGCTAAGGTAGAGTAGACACATGTCGTACCTCATATCATCTCTAGTGTTCCATGATCGTATGCCTTAGCTACCTGGAGCTGAGCTCTCCCATGTCCACATGCTCCCTGCGGTAGGGGTGGACCTCCTGGTGGTGGTGGCGGTAACATCTCGAATCGTCGCCCACCACTAGCTGCACAACCAGCTCTTCTACCACATCCACCTTCTCCCTGCAGACCCCCTTGGCCGAACCTCTGTCTATGCCTAGGAAGTCCTTCAACCGTCTGCTGATCATCAGTATGGCGGGACGGACAGTCACGATCCATGTGACCCTCCCCTCCCCCCCCTCCCCCCCCCCCCCCCCCGCCCGCATGCATAACACTGCCCACTCATGGCATGACTAGATCTGCTTTGGGTGCCCCACACAACCGATCCTGAGTCATGAAGTCATCCACCTATAGGTCTGGTCCTCTTGGACCTCTGCGATGTCTGTCTATTTCCAGCTGCAGAAGACTCCACTACATGACGACTGGTGGTGGGTCTCACTACTGGTGACTTCTCGACAAGGAAACTCTCTACCATGAGGGATCTCTCTAACACCCCCTTTGTCGGGATGCTGAGTGAGATCACTGAAGCCCTGATCTCCCACCTGAGTCCCTGCTCGAAGGTCCGGGACCTGAATAATGGGTCCCACACCATATCGGTGGAGTAACGTGAGAGTTCTGTGAACCTCGCTGAGTACTGATCCACAGTCATGTTGCCCTACTACAGATGAAGTAGATCTTGAATGTGCACTGTGCAAAGAGTTGCTGGAACAAACTCCACCCAAAACATGCTCTCAATGTCTGTGCAGAGACGCGTCACATCGTCATGGGCCAGGAGCATCAAGTTCCACCATCTTCCTGCTACTTCCTGTAGAAGGCTGGCTGTAAGAATCACCATGAGGTCTTCTGGTGTCCCTACCAGTCGGAAAACTCTCACCACGACCTCTAGCCAATCCTCAGCTGGCTGTGGGTCCGCCTCTCTCCTAAATCTGGGTGGCATCTGGCACTGGAACTCATGTAACATATTCAATCAGCATGAAATGTCTGCTGCTGAGGCTGGTGGAATTGGTGGACCAATGGGGAAAGGTAATACTGGTGCCTCCGATGGTGCGTCTACTAGAAGAGGGCCCTACACCGAGGCCTCGTCGCTCGATGGGATATCAGTGCATATAGCTCTAGGAACTCTAACTGGTTGTCTTCGTGGAGGCATCCTGAAAAGAAAAAGGTGCACCATGGTCAAAAGTTATACTTGGAGAGCTGAAATTTACACATGGTGAGCTGACTCAAAATATCACAGAGAAAACTTTTGAAAACACACACACAATTAGTGTCTTCATGTACTAAGTCAGAAATAAGAATTCAGGGTCCTTGTGTATGGATACGTCGGCCGCCGCACCAACACTGGTTTCCCTACACTATTAACAACACTCACCACACTTAACTCTATTGCTGTTAAAAAGAAAGATTGGAGTCCTATGTTTTGAGGTAGATCCGACTCCTATGATCCCAATTTTTCATGACCCGTCCTTCAGGGCTCATGCCGTGATTAACCCCAATCCCGCCTTCCATAGGCCAGGGGCTGGTGACTAGCACCAAAGGCGTATTCCCTAAAACTGGGAAGGAATGACCTTTAGAACCTGTAAGAACATGTAACCAAGCACACAACAGGATAGTAACACAAGTAAACTGAACTATAAACTGAATGAGTGCAGTAAAAGAAGGGGTCAGAATACAAGCCCAAATGGAAAGTACAAGTAAAACTGTGATACAATACAACTGAAGAAAAAGAAGATATAGCTACTAGATCATCCTCTGAGGTTCCTACCTGAAGGGTAGGTACATATCGCCTCTTCAAAACTACTCATCTGTCTGTCTCCACAGTGTACCGACTCGTAGTAAGATCCACCTCCAGGTACTGTCCAATCCTGGTACTCTCAGCCTTAGTCAGCATTGTCTATTGCCTGCATCCAACACAATAAGGTGCATGCAGTGCCCATGCAGGGTTGAGTATAATGATACTCAGTAGGGACCCTGAGATGCTCAAGGTCTCACAAAAATCCACCAAGGATAAACCACAAAGTATGAAATCAAAAGATCACCCTACATTGGTATATACCCATACATATACAAATGTTAACAAGTAATCCATCTCAATCATTATGAAAACACAGAAAAACTGACTCAGCTCAAACTGAGATTTTATTCAAGGGGTAGTATCAAGTAACATCTCTAGTCACATTGTCGAAACCTCGTCTACTTGATAACTCCTCCTCTATTGAGTACAGTGGGCATACCGTAACACCAAGGCGCTTCCCACTATCCTTGGACTACTGAGGTACTCCTCCTGTCGAGTACCGTGGGCCTTCCACATCACCAAGGCGCTACCCACCGTGGTTCTACCGCATCACCAAGGTGCTCCCCCTCGTAGCCTGCTGAGGTACTCCTCCTGTAGAGTACCGTGAGTCTACCGAGACCCCAAGGCGCTCCCCCACTGTGGGTCTTCTGCGACACCAAGGCGCTCCCCACTGGGCTAGTCGAGTCACTCTGAGTCAAATCGGTCCGCAGTCATCAGGTCTAAGCCAGCTACTAGGTCTCTACACTATGCTTGCTCATCTCCGGGAGGATTCTCTCCACGAGATACTCATTGATACTCAAAATTTCATGAAGTCCCACGAAGAAGTATCTCAATGGTCCTCCACGTCATATGGGTCTCAGCGCAATTGACAGCGCGTCAATCAGATGCTCGGTTTGTGAGTTATTAGACTTTTAGTCCTGGGGGCCTGGTTGGATTTGTGCTTGATCCAACCTGACTATTCTCATCTCAAACCATAACTCCAATGGAGTATACTCAAAGGGACTGTCTCGCTCCATGATTTTCAGCACCACTTATTGTTCGTCAAATGGACGTTCAGTGCCAAAGTTATGGCTAAAAGAGCATAAATGGGTCATAGTGGGCCCGAGTTCGGTCCGACCCGGTTGTGAGTGCGGCGTTTCGGCAGACCAGCCATAGTTCGGTGGCAGTTCGGTCAAGAGGTCGGAGCGTCTCGAATAGGTGGCGCATCTCATCTCAAACGGCAGCGCGACTCGGCTCGGCGACACAGCTCAGCGGACGGCGATGCGGCTCGGCTCAAACGGCAGCGCGGGTCGGCTTGGCTCAGATGGCGACATGACTCGGCGGATGCCAGAACGACTCAGCTTGGACTACAGGTCGACTAGGGCAATGCGATGAGGTCACAGGTTGGCCGGGGTGGCACGACAAGGCCGTGGGTGGAGACTTCGTTGCCTCTGTCATCTTCGTCGTCTTCCTCCATTTTGAAAAACACACCAAAGAAGAACAACAGAGGGGTCATGCCATGTTTTTTTGGCCCACACCCTCCACATTTAGAGTGGTAGCAAGAGGTTCACAAAGGAAAAAACTTGAACGTGAAACCATAGTCTTCCGCAATGTTTGTACCCAACCTACACAAGAAAAGAAGGGAGTACATGGAATGTAATAAACGTTTTGGAATAAACCCCTACCATGTTCGCTTGATGAGTTATCACAAGAAGGTAGTACGGTCGTCGATTTTCCATAGATGAGGATGTCCCACGTCAGAAGAAGTCTCGAGGAATAAGGTCGTTGGAGGTTGTCGTTCTTCATTGGAAGAGCGTTCTTCATTGGAGAGCTTTCTCCCAAGTTCTCCCAATACCTCTTTGCCAAAAAAATTAATATGTTGCCCAAATTAATAGATTGTAATATCTATTAAGTCATTGGAATAATATTCAAAAATGATCTAATTAATTAAAGAAGAGTTTTCATAATAATGATATGTGTGTTGGCACATTTAATGCGGAGGAAGTCAAGTGGCTCATGTACATTAATGAGGGGGGTTGAGAGGTTTTTCTCCATAATGGGGGGAGTTCAAGAGGTTTAGGCATCAGGTGGTACCCACCACTATAACCTCTCATGGGAGGTTAGGTTCGGGTGGTCCCCACTTCTCAACTTCTACATAGAGGTTTAATTCCGATAGGCCGCAACTCCCAAAACCCACATGGGTGTGGCAATTAAAAATAAAAATGTCACACTCTTTTTTTTTAAACATTCACGAAAAACCCAAAAACTAACTTTCACCCTCGACCAACTATCATCGAGGTGAAAGTCTCATTAAGAGAAAATTAGCGATGTGAGTTCAACAATGCCCTCAGATTTTAATTCCGAGCACCAGTTCAAAAGTTATAAAAACCTGCTCGTATGTTTACTGAACGTACCCAGAGAAAAGTTCAGAAATTCATTCTGAGTTCTCCATGCCTCAGAATCACATGCCCTAAATTTTCACAGACTCTTAAAATTTCTATATATTTAAAAAAAATATTACATGGAAATACCCAGTCTTTATATAACTGGTCCTGGATATGATATGGTGATTCATAGACAATAATATATTATAAAAATTATTTCTTGCTTGTGTAATTTTTCATGATTATTCACTTTCTTATGATCAATGATATCTATCACTCCCCATCATTATTTCGACATTATGATTTCCTCCATGTCCAAATATTTATATCCCACCAATGTTATCCTATTTTTAAACTTACAACCTATTATTCTAGATGAACTTCTCACATTCCTTTCTCTATTTTAAAGAGGCTGTTTTATTAACCCTTTTTATAATGTGGGTTTTCCACAAAGGGATTTTCAAATGTTAAACCCCTGTTTATTTATCCCAAGTTCAAATTTCAAGGATGAATTTTATTTACAAGGGTAGAATGTATCACACTGAGATTTTTTAAATTATTTTTTAAATAAATTTAATATGTTATTATATTTTTCATTACATGAAACACATTTTTTACCTTTTTCACATTTACATTAAAACTAATTTCTGAAACCCTTAAGAAATTTATTTGAAAAAATAAATTTTATTTTTAATTCATAATATCCAAATTATCTTAGTGTAAATTTATTAAAATTTTCATAGAAGTCAAATTTTTAGTTTAACAGTGAAAAATACTAGTTTTTATTAAGAATTTTCATTATTTAAAGATTGTAATAAACCTAAAACATTATTAAAAAGGGTTTAAAAGATAAATTATTTCAATTATATATTTATTAATCCAATTTAGGTCATTGGAATTATTTTCATATTGAATTTTGTTATAATTACTTTTTATTATTTTGAACATTTTCTCTTTGAAAACCAACTTTTCTATCCTATCTATGAATTAATTTGATGTTAAATTTTAAAATTATGTGATTGGAATTTTACAAAATGGATTCCATATTTTTAATCATAAAAATTCAAATTATCTAATAAGTTAAAATTAATATTTTCCCATTAGGAATATTAAAAACATTAAAAATTATTTATTATGATTAAGATAAAAATGGATTTACTGGGTGGTTAACCTAAAAACAGAAGGGTTAAAAATGACCCAATACAAGTCTAAATGATATTTTACATACATATGGATTTATTATACTTACCGTGTTCAAATATATGGAAATTTTTATGATTTTTTTCTTTGAAATGAGTTTATTATTTTTGATTATTTCGGTAAATTTACAAGTACTTTCCAAGTGGGTTCCTCCCCCCACTTATAAAAGGCCCCCACCACCATTCACCTATTAACACCTCTCAAGACATATATTTAATAAAAAACTACGAAAATCCATCTCCAACATCATTATAAATTTTATAGAAAATATGGTCCTCACAAAACACCAATACTAGGGTTCTTAATAAGTGATTCCAAGGAGGTGCTTCCAAGAGATGTTAATTATCTTCACTAAGGTACTTCTTTTTCATTCATATTTTTTCAAATTAAATTATTTATTAAAACATAAAATATAATAAACTAGTTATATACTATGTAAGTATATTTTAATATGTTAATATAATAACCTATATCCATCTCCTCTTCCATGAAATGGAATATAAAATTATCGATTGTGTGTACGGGGGACTACTACCTCAGGAACCAATGTTGTTTGTTTTCCATAAAAAACTTTAAATTATGGATAAAATGATAGATTTAATATATTTATATTATATTTATAATATTACTATACTTTTTAAATTATGATAATAATGATACCTTCTTACTTTCCATTCAGTGGGGGTATAATAAAATCGATCTTGTGTACGACAAACTAACACCTCATGAAGAGATGTGATTCCTTTAAATTTATAGTTTAACTAGAAGTTATTATGGATAAATTTAATGACTATAAATGATATATATTAATTAATAATTATTTTTTAATGGTATTATATTATTAAAGTAACTTTTCATCAATTAGTTGAGAAAATGGAAAAAATATTCATTTGTATGTACGACCTACCATCTCCAAGAACAATGTATTACATTTTATATATTTAATATCTATGGATTAAACTAAATAAATATAAATAGAATATAGATGATAGTTTATCGTTTTTAAAATTTAATAAATTATATAACAATTATAAAATTAAAATAAAAAAAATAAAAATAAAAAACCAAAACATACATAAAAGAAAAGCAGTTATTACCAAAATCATGATTTTATCAAAAAAACTATTGATAAATGAGTAATAAAAGGTGATAAGTAAATCACATATTATATGTTAAATATGTTTACGGTTCGTTAATATATTTATAATAAAATTAAATATATTATATATGATTTTTAGATGTGTGTGATGGTAGTCAAGACCTAAGATAAGGGATTTATAGTCTCACTTTTATTTATGGGAGACATGAAAATTAACTACTCATTTATTTAGAGTGGTTTATGTAATTACGATTTTAAATTTTATGTCACTAATATCATTATTTTCATGATATTTAAAACATCATTCAATGTTATGATTTATTGTGTCCTATAATAAAAAATATTTCTAAAGTCATAAGTTATTTCCGGTCTCTCTTTTATTCCTTAGAGGCATATGAAAATTCAAAAAAAAATATTTTTTATGGTGTATATACATATCATTTGAAATTTTATATCATAAATAACTTCCCTAAATTATATTTAAATTTTTATTTGGTGTTATTCTCTATTGGGGATTATGATTGAAAATCTTATTAAAGTAGTATGAGATTCCCTTCTCACTTTTATTTTTCTATGAGGCACATGAAATATTCACCATGTTATTTTCTTATGTGTTGTATATACTTCACATTAATTTATTTTATTATACTTATCCATAAAAAATGGGGATCTATATATCCATTTTATGATCACTCTTTCATGGGGTTCATGGTTCAAAAGTTACCAAAGCTATAAGGGATTTTTCTCTCAATTCTCATTCATTGAGACAATTATTATATGTTCTTATAATTTTAAGAGGTGTATATAAAATAAATTTGACATGTAATATCATGGATCTATTTATTCATATGATATTTAAATTTTTATTTAATTTTATTCCTTCATGGGTCTTAAAATTCAAAATTACTAAAGTGGTAAATATTTTATTTGATAATCTCATCGTTTATCAGGATTTTTTATTTTTATGTTCCCAGTGATGAAATATTATAATCCATATATCATTAAACTTATAAATTTTAATATTATATGGATATTTTATAAGAATAATTTTTTCCAATTCATTTCATTTCTTTATGTACTCATGAGTTAAAAATAATGTTTTTAATAAAACCCTTATTTATTTCCTTCTTATGTAAAAACCCCATTTTATTTCAATGGCAATTTTTCTAGAAAAAAAATTCCAAAAACTTTTAAAAATTATTAATATGTCTTCTTAAATATATATTTACCCACAGATAAAGTTTTAAAAATTTATTTTAATGTAATCTTAATTGTATTTTCTAAATAATGCGCATTTAGATTTTACCAAAAAAATGTAAAAGGAATATTTGTTATAACATTTATTTAATGAATGGAAATTCCCACCATCATGAAAATTATTTTCTTTTTAAGAAAATTTATAATTTTTATGGATTACTTTAAAATAGTAGGATATTGAAATTCTATTTGTTTTTATTTTCTTCAAATTAGAAAGGATATTTTCCTCAAGAAATTTTTAAAAGGGTTTTAATGATTCCTCTATATGTTTTCAAGGTTATTCTACAAGAAACGTATTTTTAAATAAAATTATGAATTTTTAGTTGTATAATGTGATTTTCAAAAAAAATTATTTTCCTCAATAAATGTAACATGTGATCTTTCAAAATCATTTTCCATCTAATATGACATACTGTGATTCTACATTTGAATTAATGGGGATATGATCCAAGGATACCATTATTATTTGTTCTTTTGATTTCTTATGTTTATAGTGATATGATGTTTCAAAACCCATTTCTCTTCCATGGGTTACACCATGAGGAAAGTTTTATGAAACCCTCTTCTTTTAATGGGTTATAAAATGATGAAATGATAAAATAATGAAATGATTAGGAAAAATATACCTTTTCCATAGGTTATGATATGATAAAATGTTTATGAGACACATATTATTTTAGGGGATATTATATAATGAATGTTTATGATATTATGGAACACATGCATATTAATTTAATTTTTTATGGGTGGGTCATATATCAACCTCCATTACATTGGTTAAGGATTTATGTCTCATGAGATATACAAGAATATAATGGGTAGTGAACCATGTTCAGTAGGGTACTTTGTCTGATATGATGGTCTTGGGAATGATCCATGATTAGACAATGATAGTGGAAAACATTCATTATTTATATTATAATATTTTTGTGATTCCTTATTCAAAAAACCCATTTTTTAATTTTGTAATTTAAAAATTATTCCACATTATGATTTTAATTATTTTATAAAGTTCCTTATGATATGGTACATATTTGAACACCTCTTAAAACACAAATTGGTCATGATTTTACTTTCATTTTTAGTTTTCGTGTATATAATTCCATTGTGAACAATTCACTTTTTGTATCACTTGAAACTTCACTTTTTAATAGCACCATTTTGGAAAATCAACCCGAGAAATTTGGGAAGAGTGAGCTCAATAATAGCCTAATAATATCCCTATAACAGAAAATTAACAAGCCAAATTTTGAAAAAATTTGAACTGGAGATAGATTACATCATTGGGAACCTTAAATTAAATAGTGGATGGAGATAATTATTAATTTTTAATACATATCTACGTGGAAAAATTTGAAGCTGCAATTTGGGGCCAAGTTTTCCAACCTATAAAAACATCCCACCATTTTTATAACATCTCTTAAAAAATTCCAATTGGTATGAAATTTTATATGGAGTTGTAATACATAATGGGATTCTATTTTTTATTATATGGACCACCCGAATTCTTCCATCTCGAATCATGTTTGGACACATCTGTTGGAGGCATGCAAGCTGGATTCCATTTCAGGACAAGGGTGGAAAAGTCCAAATTCCACTAAATTTCCACCCCATAGGCCAACCATACTCAAGTGTGGTGACATTTACTGTTTTGGAATCAACTCAAGTCTTCCAAAATACCTATTTAAAGTATTTGTTTTGTATGATTTAATATATTTGTGTGTTGTCTTCATTTTAATGTTATGTAGCCAATTTGATGTTGTAATCCCATTTTGTCAAATTTAATGTTGCTCAAATAACCTCATATTCATAATTAAAATTTTTATTTATCTAATTTAATGTTATTTTTGTTAACATTTTGATAATTGTTCATTAATATGTGAATTTATTCCCATACTAAATAGATAAATCCTTCAAAAAACAGTGGAGTGTGTTATTTAATTGATTTTTTACTTCTTTAATTCACCCTTATGAGTCTACATATCGATTCCATTGAGAGCATAGAATCAATGGAAGGCTAACCCTATTATGGATTGAACCAAGGGAGTAGAAATGGGTTGGATTGAAAATTATTTAACACTCTATAATTTTTTAATAACATTTTTATTTCTGTTTTTCATTCAGTGATTTTATCTATTCCCCTTCCTCTTTAATTGTATTTCCATACATTTCATGTTATAATAAGATACATTACCTAAGATTTATCATGAAAATTATCTTCAAAGTGTATAGGTGATTTTCATCTATATTTTAAGTCGTTAATCTAGTAATTGAATAAGGCAATTTGATTTCATTAAATGAATCCCTATAGATTTAATAAAATTAAAATCATTTTGAAAGGTATTCATCCAAAACAGCCCACATAATAACCCTGGACCAAATCATTTTCTCAAATTGAATTCACTCAATTCATTAATAATCATTAATAATACACTCAATTCGGTGCAATTGTTTCACTGTATATCCAAATAATTGATATAAATGTGTGATTTTTTTGGATTCTTCTTAGGTCTCTGAGGATTCTATAACCCATGTTGTGATATAAGGGACCACTTTAACCATATAACTTGGGTAAATTTGGGAAAGTATAAATTTTGGCACTATTTTTTAGGAACCAAGTAATTAATATCTACACTTATTCTTTTCTCCCCAATTTCTCTTTTTATCACCTTAATTTAACTCATATTTTCTCCATTCATTTTTTTTCTTTTAATTACACATGTCCACCTATACCCCTGACCTAAAAAACCATATATTTAGGGTGGATAGTCCTTGGGTTGGGGATTAATGCACACCTATAAGTATCTTAACATTATATATTAATATGTATAATACTGAAGATTAAAACATTTATCCCATTTTAATAAAGGGTCTTCAAGGAAACCAACTCCTAAACCTGGGCAGGAACTAAAATGGTAATCCAAATTAGGCATCCCCAAACATGGGAAATATATTCTATCAAACCAAAAATTACTACCTCACACCTTCCTAGACCAATGCACCCTATTTAATTATGCATGAAGCCATAGGATAATACCACTATGTAATCAGACCTCATGTACTAAAGCACCATCCAACCTTCCATGGGATGGAGTCAGAAATTTAATACCTTCATATCATGGATTTCAACAACATTGTTGAAACCATGTTCCCTTCACATAAACTTGAGCCATATAAGATGAGGATCATTCCTTTCTTACTAAAGGATCAAGGAAATAATTGGTTAAACAATCTGTTTCTTATATCAATCTACTCTAAAGACCATTTACAAAGATAAATTTTAAGAAATACATCCCTGATCAAAAAAATTTCACTTAAACGTTGTATCCAAAATATTTTTGAAAATGAAGGGATGTTATTTTATGAAACATTGTAAATGTTCAAAGAAACACTCAACATGATACCTCACCATGTATTTTTATTCCCATAATATTTTCAAATTTTCAATCAAGGGTTGGGTCTTGGAGACAAAAAATTCACTAACATGATGTGTAGTGGAACCTACAAAACAATGTACCAAATTATGCTTATAAGAATCTTGAAGGTTTGGCTGAAAAAAATGGGGAACATTACCTTACTATGAGAATCCACCATAAATTTTTATTAAATTCTTGAAGCATGAATAGTCTCATGTCAGGTTTCTTGAACACCTACTTTCTATGTACCATAAACTTTTACAAGAGCTCTTTAAGAAACTTTCCTACAAAATAGTCAAATAAAAATAAATTTTGGTACCCATATTTGATTAGGTCCAGTAATATTAGTGAATTCTGTTTTAGGAACCAACATCTTCCTTATAGGTTTCCTATAAGACTTATGTAAAGTTCTTGAAAGATAAACTCTATTTGGTCCAAAAAATATTGAAATAGTAACGAGTGTATCTTAATTTGAACTAGCTGAATGTTTTACAGAACTATGAGTAAATCTGTGTGTCCAAGACTTAGAAATAAAATTAGTTCTTCAAAATATTATTTTATCAGGTTGATATCCAATACCAGTAGTATATTTAGGAGCAATCTGTTTACCTAGAAGTTGTACCAAAATATTTTTACCATTAGTAAAACTTTCAAGATCCTTTTTCAATTTCTCATTAGATAGATTTAGTTCATTGTTTTCATTGAGTAATTGAGAATTTTTCTCCCATTCTACAGTATGTTCATATTTAACGGTTGAGGTAAGAGCACATTGTTTCTTTAAAAACCTGTATTTATCTTTTAGTTAATTACATGTCTCTTCAAGCATATTACAGTACTCAAACATTTCTTTATTAGACATATTTTTTGAGTCACTCTCATCTCTAGAATAATAGGAATTGTGTACATGATATTCCATTGTTACCTCAAATGTGTTTGTTATAAACCACATATTGTATTTATTGGAATGTTCATCATGTGAAGATTCTGAGTCACTTGAACTTTCTTTATAAGCACTCCGCATTTCATTCATTTTAATTTTATACTTTCCATCTTTTCCCTCATGTTTTTTACTTGATATTGGAATAGTCAGCATTTACATGTCCCTTTCTCTTATACTCATATCATACTATCTCATCAGACTTTTCACTTCTTTTCCAATATTTATTCCAACTTTCTTTTTGATCATATATTCCCTTGAAGTTAGGATTTCTAAAAAATTTCTTCTTCTTGTAAAATCTATTCAACCTGATCACTAATTGAGACATCTTCTCATCACTATCAGGTGATGATTGTTCACTACTGAAACATTATACAAAGACATCCAATTTCCATTTTTCTTTTTGTTTAGAGGTGGTGGTCTTAAATGTAACAAATTTTCATTTGGGTTCACCCTCCTCTTCCTTAATGTGTTTCAACTCCCCTTAATACATAATTGGCTTCCTAATGAGTTCTTTTTCATTTACCTTTCCAATGGTGCATGAATCTCTAATAGAGACAGAGGTTCCTCTCCATCTATTAGGTAGGCATCTGATAATCCTCATAATTTATTCTTTGGCAGTAACATCTCTTTCAAGAGAAATCATTGTGTTGATAATTTCGTTGAACCTAAGATACATGTCAAAAATAGGCTCATTAGGTTTAATTTTTAATTTATTATATTTAATACTATAAGTATTAAGTCTCATTTCTTTCACACTAGATGTTCTTTTATGTAAAGCAGACAATGTATCCCAAATTTCATGGGTTGTTTTACATTAAGAAATAATTTTAAATTCCTCATCACTTGAAGACCAATATAAATCATTCATGGTTTTGAAATTGTTATTATAGGAAATCTTGGTTAGGTAATCCCAAGTGATTCTATCAATAGCAGGAATGTTATACTTATCTATAATTGAAGACCAAATTTATAAACCCATACTTTCTAAATGCTTCTTCATTTTAATTTTCTATTGGGAATAATTGGTTCTATTAAATAATGGTGGTGTGTTTTTTGTAGCATCTTCTAGTATATTATCTATAACAAGGAAATACTTTGATAGACCTATAAATTTATAATTGACAAAAATTTACATATTATTAATGTTCAACTAAAATCATAGTTGAATAGTTTCAAAAATAGAGGCTTTAAATAAATAACAAAATCCTTTTATACCAAATGTTGGTCAGAGTAGAGTAATCAAGAGGGGGGTGAATTTAGTAACTATTAAATTTTTTGTTTGAAAAGTTTTCATAAAATATTTCCCATTAAAATAAAAAAACCCAATTAATTAAAGTAATATGGTAATGAAATACTGAATAATTAAATAACTTCTCACAATATTGATTAATTCTCAGTAATATTAATATCAGTTATTAATATTACTTTTGAAGCTATTCTAATAAGGAAAAATAATTATAACATCTTTCCAAGATTAACTATCAATGTAAATTTAGTGATTTTTGAATTTTACACTAAAACAAATAAAACTAAATCAAAAAACCCAAAATATATAAAACAAGTGGTTTAGTCTCAAGTTGTGACCTAATCCACTCCACATGGTGATCACCCACCACCAAGAAGTTTATATTAATAAACTTGATCCACACCCTAGATCAGGGTAAAAATTAGTACACAAGACTGTCCAGGTCACACGACCTCTTCCACAGTTCATCATAGGTATAAACTAAAATGTCACACAGGGACCTCTTCTGCACAAATCTATGGGAGTAAACATGTGTAAAAAGATGTGATTGGAAGGATATCTTGTATCCTCTAGTATAATGTAAGAGATAATGTGTTTTTTTATACACACACACACACATACACACTACTCAAAGCTAAAAATAATACAGAACAGAAAAAAGATGCTGAGATAAGGTTAGAAGTGATCTAAGTGTTAGTCTCTACAACTTTGGACTTCTATGATAAAGCAGATGCAGGAATCGAGTTCTCTTCTAAGAAACAGAGTATCACAAGTTTGTTAGATCTATCTCATGTTCATCATGGAGTAGATAGTGTGAAGTTGTTCTTGACTCTGATCTATGGTTTCTAAGATTTTGGATTCATTAATGCTTCATGTGTTCTTTGTATGCAACATGTAGAATATGTTGATTCTTTTTCTTCAATAATCCTCATGATTCTTCACTATCTCGCTTGCTAGTTTCGGGGCCACACTTTTCTTTTAATTCTTGGAGTGCATGTGTTAGACATGATAGTATGAATGTATTCTACACCTCGTACATTTTACTATCAGATTATATGCCTACAAAAAAATATTAATTATATCAGTGCATTTAAAAGAATCAAATAAAACCGTTAAAATTAAATTAAAAGCAACAAAACTTATTAAATAATGGTGTCACGGTCTGTTTGGAAACATTGTCACTTGGAAACAGTGTCACCACCAAATGATGTCTTTTTCATTGCCTTTTAGAGGTGAGATAGTCATGATGGCATAGTTTTATAGAGATTAGGAACTGGTAGCACCGATACTGTGTCAGGATCATGATGTCTGGTCCTTTTCCGATCTTCGAACAATGTCATTGCAAGGAATCGGTGTCACCGACTTCAAACCGATCTAAAACTGGTTATGGTGTCTGGGTCACTGTGTCTGCTTCACGGTGTTTGGGTCACGATGTCTGGTCATAGTGTCTGGGTCATGGTTTCTGGTCAGGGTGTCTAGGTCACGGTGTCTGGTCACGATTTCTAGGTCCTTTGCTTGAAAAATAGAACTGGTGTCAGACTCACAGTTTCTCAAACTTATCCATATATCTGTATATAGACATAAGCAGTAATATCCAAATAATGAATTAGACATAATCATTAAAAAAATGAATTCATTATAAAAAAATTAAATATAGTTTACACAAATCAGACATGATTTTAGAAATTAAGATCTTAGGTAGGATTATTGAAATAATAAATAAACCAACCATATGTACACATGATTTGAGATATATTAAACAGGATTTGTAGTATATAAAGGATTTGTGATCATTAAAAAATATTAACACAGCAAGAGTCCAAAAAATTTATTTGAGGTGAAGTGTTTTCTAGGGATGTATGGTTACTAAAATAATTTCATACATCACTTCACATGCTTAGCAACGCCGATGATGGGCTTGACAAATAATAGTGTGAAGTATGTATGGAAAGACTCTTGCGAGATGAACTTTTAGGATTTGAAAGAGAGATTATCTTCAGCACTGATACAAATTTTTACTGAGCTAGGCATGAGTTATATGATATACTATGATGCATCAGGTATCGGGCTAGGAGCGGTGCGTATGCAAGGGAATCGAGTCATTGCATACAAGTCTCAGCAGCTGATGCCACATGAGAGGAAATACTGGATGCATGATCTCTTTTTATATGTGATTGTTTATGCCTTACACTATTTTAGAAATTAATTTTTTGGAAAGCATTTTGTGGTGTACACAAACCACAAATTTCTCAAGTACATCTTTACTCAGCGTGATCTGAATTTGAAGTAGAGAATGTGTGTGGAATACCTTCATTTATTCAACATTGAGCTTGCATACATGCTTGGAAAAGGAAATGAAGTAGTTGAGGCACTGAGTAGGTGGACTCAGATGTTGGCAGTGTAGTAGGCCAGTAGCAAGTGGAAGCTTATGGAGTTGTTTTTTGAGATGCATTTGGAGGTGCAAGACGGGCATGGGAAAGCTTTTCTTACATACTTATCTATTACCTGTAACATACAAGATAGAGTGAAGATGAGGCAGCTATCAAGTTATGAAGTCCTAGTTCTACAGGGGATTATGTCCGGAGAGGAACCTCCTCCTTGTTAGATCCAAGCTAAGAATGAGGTTCTATGATTACATGGTTTCATATGGGTGTCAGCAGACATTCATGAGGAGCTGATGGGGAGTTTTCATGCTCTAGTTTGGGAAGTGCATCCCGGAGTCACCAAGATGTATTGGGGTCTATATCATCAGAACTGGTGTCCAGGAATGAAGGGATATGTAGCTGGATTTTTCATGAGGTGTTTCACCTATCAGCAGGTGATGGCGGAAAACCAATAAACAGTAGGACTTTTGCAGCATCTACCTATTCCTTAGTGGAAATGGAATGATGTCATGATGGCTTTCATGACAGGTTTTCTGAGGTTTCCCTGAGGTAATGATGTAGTATGGGTTGTGGTTGATAGGCTTACAAAGGTTTCAAATTTCCTACTGATCAAGGAAAAATTTGATTTTGATGAGCTTGGGAGGTTGTACATCCATGAGATTGTACGGTTTCATGGGGTCCCACATTATATTGTTTCATATCGGGATTCCTGGCCTACTTCTCATTTATGGAAAGTGGTAAAGAGGGATTTGTGTACACAGGTTCTTCTGAGAACATCTTACCACCCCCAGACAGGTGAAAAGTCTGAGTGCATGATTCAAGTACTGGAGGAAATGCTTTGGGAATGTATCCTAGATTTCGGGGGTTCATGGGAGACATATATACTCCTTCTTGTATTTTCCTATAATAAAAGTTTCCCAGTGAATATAAAGATGACACATTATAAGGATTTGTATAGTTGTTTACGTCGATCACCATTATGTTGACTGGAGGTAGGAGAGGCAAAAATGCTAGGACCTCCTCTTGTCCAGGAGACCACTTCATAGGTTCAGTTGATTCAGAAATAGATGGCTACTGTAAAGTATCACATGAAATCATACACCGATCATTGTAGAAGAACTTTGGTGTTTGAGTTCAGGGATCATGTTTTCCTAAGTTTCGTGCCAACGTTGGGACACAAGAGGATCAAGAGACAGGGTATGATTTTGCCAAGATACATTGTTCTGTTTGAGACTTTGGAGAGGGTCAAGCTGGTTTCCTATCATTTTTATTTACCCCATAGGTATAAGACTATGAACAATGCCTTCCAAATTTCTTAGTTGCGATAATACTTTTCAGATCCATCTCACACCCTTGAGCCTTAGGAAGTGGGGTTATAGGAAGATGCATCCTTTTAAAATAATCTCATTCATAATATAAATATTATCATGAAGGTTCTCTATGTCTGATCTATTCATTTGGTATGAGTTTTGTGGCAACACAGATTCATGCAGGACAAGACCTAAGAGGGGGAGGCTAACATACAATCACAGTGGCCATATTTATTCTATGACGTTTCTTTAACACCCTTGGAAGGGGAATTTAATGAATAATCACTTTAAGGGGGTATTTTTAAGAACCCAGTTCTTCCTTGAGGTATGGATCTTTCTTTTTCAATTTATAATTGAAAATGGGAGAAAAGAGGTCGTGGGGTTGACTGTAGTGTAGTTACACAATAGGAATGGGAACTACACACCATGTACATATAGGTACACGCCATGTATGGAAGGATACACACCATGTAATCCAAATACAAGGCCATGTAGTGGTGTTTATAGAGTTTGTATAGACATGATGTGTAATCTCATGTATATGCCGTGTCCTTTTTTTATTCATTGAATTGGGAAGTAGCATCATTTTTGTTAAAATAGAGAGGGGATCATTTGGGTTCGTGAACAGTTACACCATGTGATGTTTTTCTTCTCAATTGATCATCTGGACCCCAATTCATTCACTATCGGTTACATTTGAACCCAGCAGGTAAGCTATCAGTTCCGCTTGAGCCGTTATTCATGATTTTTTCTCTCGACGAATTTATTTGAGGTAGAGATTTTATCTTCATTTTTTCGATATACTTCGTTCTAGGTCGAATCAAAGTCTGAAATTGGATGATGAGAGTTGTACGAGTGTGAGGTAAGTGGCCTTGTGCCTTTTTCTCAATGTCGAGTTGTTTATATGTGTCGTAGTGCAGTTTTCCCATGTTTAGGGTGTATCCTTGAAGGTAAATTGACCCTTGTTGTTTCTTAATGATGATTGGTTCATGAATTTAATTAATTTAGGCATTTTCAAGCTTATTGGTTTTATTAATGGCAACCTTGTGGGAGATTTTCCCCCAAATGACCATTTATGTCCATTTTCCTAAGGTTTCCTATGAGGAATTCCTTATTTTTCCATTATTGGGTTGTTATTTATGAATTATATTTATGACGGAATTTCAATTGTGATAAATTGTGATTGATTTGATTGAGGGTTTAGGATTATTGGTCTCCCCTATGTCCCATGATATTACAATTTTTTTAAGCCACATGATAGTTTAATTCACTGGTTGCATAATATATATGATTCCCATGTCAGTTTTTATTATCATAACCATGTAATTGTGTAATTTACATGTATTGTATTTTATACTAAAATGTTGACGTACCAGGCTCAAACATATTGACTTTTATGCCTATGGGCGAGGATTTCTTATGCATGTGGGAAACGATTTGTTATTCCTACAGGTGAAGATTTTTATACCTGTCAGTGTGGATCTGTTATGCCTATGGGTATAGTTTCTTCAATTCATGAAGGAGTTATATTGAAATGAATATTTACATATATAACGTGTGACTCATCTTCCAAGCCAAAGAAAAATCTTGGATTATGTCTTAACTTTAATTGTTTAGATATCCTTCTGAGGTATCTGTTGAGCATTATTATATGGGGGATTGATGAGATTAGGCCAAATATTGAGACTTATATAAATCAATTTAGTTGAATGGTTGAACTCAACATAATTAATCAAAATATAAAAAGGACTTGTATAATTGTTTACTTTTGGGTACATCAGAGTTTAATACTTTTACTTTTTGTACACTACTTGTGGAATATACTCACTGATAGAAATGAATAGATCTTTTATGGTTCCATGCTGGGATTCAGTTCTCACGCCCTATTTAGTTCATGCTTTTAGGCCCAAACAGATTATATTATTGCATGTGTTGATAAGGGAAAGCACCCTTCGTTGGTACTTGAGATGATGTTTAGGAACCAAAGATCATGGGACCAAGCCATGTCTTGAGATTCTTCTTAGTATACATTATTCTTTTTTTCATATAGGACATATATTTTGGATTCATATAGTGTACATGTTTTTTCTGTTTTCTTAGAACATAACATTCAATATCATCTTTTGTATAGAATGATGCTTGGTTATTTATCTTATCAGTATTCTGATGTTTTTTAGATATATGGTGTTTATTGCTTCCACTATTGTACTATTATTTATTCTTCTATGTTACAATCTGTCAATGAGGGCATAGCTTTACCACTGTTACACCCTAGGCCCTTGCTGCCAGTCCGAAGCCTCTGGTGTTTGGGAAAATGTGCTTGAGGACATGTGGTCAATCGGGTATGGGGCACCAATTGAGTGGCACCTTGATCCAGGACATTACAGACCGTCTCTCTAAATCAATATCCAAATTACTTCATTTTCTACTATATTAATTTCATTTATTATTTAATTTTTATTTTCTCATCATACTAATGGAGTTGTTTGAATTAAGAGGATTAATGGTCTTTGATCACTACTAGGTGGGTTTAGTAAGTTTACACTATTGATTGAGAAGTATTCTTTACTAATTCCCCAGGGAGGAAAAGAGGGTTACCCGTGTTCTAAAAGACCTTTGAGCATAGTTTTTTTCACACTAAAGAAATATTGTGAGGTTAGTGGGTGAATTATATTGACTCCACTTATTGAGGTAGGTAACTATGAATAATGTAGATTAATGATGGAATTAATTGAAATCCACCTAATGACTAGTAACCCTTTCAGTTAATTTTGTGATTTTCATTTTCATTCATTTAAATTTTTATTCTGTAAAAAAAACCTCATTTCTATTATGATATAAAAAATCTATATATAGAAGTGATTGGGATAGTAAATAGAACCCCAAAATACCATGATAATGACAAATGTTAGTCTATTATACTGTATCCTACATTAATAAATTATATCTGACTGTGGCCTGAGAAAAATTGTGTTAATATTGTAATAATTTCTATACGTTATGTTAGAAAATAATTATTTTCTCTTAAATTTTGAATATAATTTATTTCTTTCAAGCTAAAATTAATAAATTCATATTGTCACATCCATGTTTTCTTATTTGGTTTCTCTCTTTTATTTTATTCTTTAATTGAACCTTTGACTTTTCCCATGGTTTTGAGAAAAATAGATATTTATTGGTCTAGTAGTAGGTGGTGCATGACTTTCACATGGATAGACAAAACTATGCATGAGCCAAGAGGAGACCTTGATCCTTGGATATTAGCAATATCCATGATACATGGCCTACCATATGGTTGTGAGACAATCCATGTGGAAAGGTCAGTGGGTCTATTTGAGGAAGTTGGTTGACTGCACAGGCGTGCAACCTCCCCATGGAAACTATGCAGCCTCTTTTCTTCTTTAACAGAGTTGTGATGTGGTTAGGGCATGGTTTAGAAAATTGTTTGGCCATACCATGAAACATACCCTGATCATTAAAAATATTTAATGTACCCATTTACCGTCTTCAAATTTAACCCCAAATCCACCCTTGGCTCACCTCATTTTAGCATTATAGACCTAAGGGATCCTCCCCCTCCCTCTTGTCTCTCGTGGTCCTCATACTTTTGGTGTATTTGGGGTGAATTATTCATGAATACTTCATGTATGCATCTCTCTCTTATTTTCCTCATTCTTCTTGGTCTTCCCCACCGTCCTCCTTTGGATCTCTTGGTCTAGATAATAGGTTGACCTAATGAGGGTTCAATGTTGATTTCCTAGGTTAAATCTTGATGGTTATGGTTTGAATTTTATTTTCTAGTGTCTCTATATTGTGTTTTTGTGGTTTTCCAAAGGATTATAGAATTATATAAGCTTGAGGTAGGTGGTTCTGTGTTTTAACATTTTTGGATGATTTTATCATTATTTCTATTCTTATAAATCTATTCAATGAATTGTGTTGTTGGTGAAAAATATGTTTTCAAAGGATTTTAGTGTGTTTTGGGTTTCAAAAGGGGTTTTCCTAGGGATAATTATGAGTTTTTATGTGTGCTCCCATTATTGGGTGTGTCTATATTGAAGTGTAGGTTCATGTGATAGGGAATGGAATTGAAGATAAAGGTAATCCTTGGTAACATGGTTGGGAAGACAAGATATTGTACTATAGGGGGTCCGGTAGGGACGACGCCCAATTCCTCTTATAGGATTGACATTAAAAAACTAACTAAACATGTGATGATGATTGGAGACCACTTCTAATATCTCATGCAAAAGGATGTTTGGGGTTATGGTTTTAAGCCATATAACCAATGTACGATGATCCTGGGACACCAATAACCTAAGCACCTTAGGATTTTACCATGGTTATCATGTGATGTTATGACTATAATTCATCTTGTTGTGTTATCATATTTCCTTTCTAAATACAAAGAATGATTCATTTTAAAACAATTCTTTTATTTTAATTAAAAACTAACATTTTTTTGTCTTATAATGTTATTGCATAGAATACCTTTTGGTGGTATCCTACTGTGATTTTGATCACAACCTACATACACCCATGGTTATATGTAGGCCATGTTATTTTTGACCCATGTAAAGGCAAGATGTTTCAGGGTGGTGATGGTGGATCTATTTTCTAGTTCTTACCACTTCTTGTAGGTGTTGGTTGTGTTTGTATAAGGGTTTTGGACCTAATGTTTCATGAATACATGTGGTAAAGTGGTCCCCTCCTAATTTTGGTATTTTTGGTTTTGGTTAAAATTTAGAATGCTTAACTTGTGGTAGTTTTATTTCATTTGGATTTGGATATTGCATATGGTGTGATGTTCTATTACTATGGGTGTTTATGGTTAATTGATATGGGATAAATTATTCCAAAAATTGATGTTTTATTACCATGATCTAGTTTCCATCCCATGGGGATCAAGAATACCCTTCGAGCCTTACCATGGGCCCAATCAAGAGTCAGGTTGGATCGAATACATGATTAATTTGTGAAAAAATGGTATTAGAGTAGGTTTTCCCTTTTCATTTAGACATGATATTTTGGAGAGTCTGGATAGACCATATCTAGTACTTTTTAGGATTTAGGATCTAGTTTCAAGTGGGGTTTATAGAAAAAACTGTAAGGGTTGGTGTCCTGAGAATCAACTATTTTTTACTTTGATTACATTAATGTTCACTTATTATATAGTTTTCATTGTTCTGCATTACTATAATATAAGAATGTACTGGAATATTTCTTTCATTGATAAGGTCATGGAAGATCCCCGCTATGATGAGAACCTTGAAATTATATAACAATATTCTTAAATAAAGTTCTGCAGTTGGATGACATACTATGATATGACACATGGTATACATACCGTCATGTGCGAGTACTCATAAGAAGACGAGGCTCTCTATCATGAAGTTCACACTTGGTAATCTCCAAGATGGGAGATTATGAGAACATACCCGCCAGTAGCAATTCCGCATGTCTTGGTGTCATCGGACATTGCTATCTACGAGCGTGTGTAATGGTCTTTAGACTTGAAGATTATCACTAACTCATGTCATGACTCGCGCACATAGATTTACTGACGAAAACTGTCACACAGATAGTTGGCAGGAATTAGGGTACGTTGGGTGCGTCACGAGTGACATGCTGTTAATGGATACGTCGAGTAAGGATTTTTCCCTTCCATTTATGGAATTTGATATCTCGGCCCCTTGATTGAAATAGAACCATGGCATTAAATTCCATGGCCATGATGTAAATGATGAGTTTATTTCAGGTAGTCAAAGAATGACAGATCAAGCATATAGGTTTATGACACTACCATAAAACCTTCTTGATGAGATATCGAGACAAAGGGATTAAATTACACAGTAAGCATTCTTATGAGGTGATACGTAAATGCGGCGTTAACATCTTTCTCATGGGTGCCTTGACCTGTTTCTAGAAAGTAATCTTCGACTTTAAGAAAAGTCCACCTAATGCCAACAAGAAAGAGGCCTAGAGGGTCACACACTAAGTGTATTCAAGTATCTCAAGTAGAATAAATATTATTCCCGTATGTGGTTTAATAATTATTCAAGGAAGCTTAAATAGTTTTAATATTGGAGGAAGAATAAAATGAAAACAAGTACACGCCGTGTATTAATTATTATACGTCGTGTAGTTTTTATTTTGAAAACAAGTACACGCCGTGTATTGTTAAATGTACACGCCATATAGTTTTCATTATGGAAAAGAAATGAATAAATGGAAAAAAGATATACACTCTGTGTACATTGAATGTACAAGACATGTAGTTTTCAATGGAAAACAAGTACACGCTGTGTATTTATTATTACACGCCTTGTAGTTCTTCCAATCGGGTTTTTGAGAATATAATATTGTTTTATTAAATGATATTTATTATAATCAGTGTGGGCACATGTCAAAGAATTAATTATTTGACATGGTGGTTTTAAATAAGAGTCAATGAAATAAATAAAATGCGTAACATGTTTATTTATTGTCATAACTCTACAACCTCAAACCTGATTTTAAATATCATCACAACCCCAACTCTTTTCCAACACACAAGAGAATCATTGTGCCCAACAACTCTGGAGAATTCTTTTAAGGCCGAAAGAACCTCTTCCTCTAATAGTGCTCTCAAGATCGAGAGAGATCCTCTTTCATCAGATCAAGATGATCTAAGGAGGACAACGCAAGCAATGGTTTCCCCACGATAGCACCCGGAGACTCCTTTGGTGACGTCCCGAGATACGAGGTACACGTGTGGATCATCGCTAGAGGAAGTCTAAAATTGGCTTCTACGATGCAACGATGAATCACATCGGATCATGATCAAGAGCATCAATGAAGAAAGATAACCCAAAAGGTATTTCTTTTAAATTGATTAAATTAATTATAATAAACCTGTAATGATCCTACTTTGTGGTTCTAGAACTTTCCTTTTCTTTGTCCATTTCTGGGATTTGATTCATGGAGATTGGCATTTATCGTCGTATTGATCCCAAATTGATCATTGTTAATGACAAAAGTCCAAGTGGGCACATCCACTCATGCACATCCACTACGCCCAGAACCTTGAAATGGTATCAGAGCAAGGTTACAATTTTGATTATAGTTATTTCAATTTCGTTGATAATTTACGCATTTATATTTGATTCAATTTGAAATACATCATTCTTTAAATCTGAATAAATGAGATCTGTTCTTCCTCCTTCGTTTCTCGATTCATATCATAGAAAAATCTTTTTTAATTTTAATTTTGATTAAAATAAAAACGAGGATCTGATTTGGAGTAGCCGTTCTTTCTATCTGTACAACATGGGAATACACGGTGTGTAAAGAAAACTACACGCCATGTACTTAGGTTCAACGAACCGGTACTAGTCCGCCAAACCATGCTGTGTGAATTGATTACACCTAAGTATTTAACACCTCATGTTGAACAGAATTAAACAGCCCTTGGGAATCGGAATACACAGTGTGTATGTTGGAGAAACACGTCGTGTAGTCCAATCTGGCCCAAATGAAACTGTGTACAAAGAAGAAGCTGCGTACCACGTACACAGGATTGCCAAGCCGGTTACCGTTTAACAAGGAAGTACACGCCATGTATGATTTATCTACATGCCATGTACTCCAAAATTTCCAATGTACATAAAACCCGCCAAAGCCCCCAGTGTGTACTTTAAATAAAGGGTGAAAAGAAATACACGCCATGTAAATATAAACTACACACCGTGTACTTTCCAGAAATGGAATTTCACCAGGTTTCCTCCAAAAGTACAAAGACCTGTACAATAGATATGGATGAGAAGAATCTCAAGGACATTTAGAAAAGAATTTAATATAAAGAGTTGATTAATTATAAGATCATAATTAATTGATTTCAAGAACGAATTATCTTAAATAAACAAAATGATTAAATGGATTTGAATTCTAAATATGCGTAAATGTTGTTTCATGCTATGGATGATCATGAGCTAGACCAAAGACCCTTTGTATGTGTGCATGGTTTCATTTAAATTTTTTTAATTTAAATTTGTTTTCCTGTGATACGTCTTCCAATAAAATGTAGGGTATGTGTGCCCATGGTTTCTTTAATGTAAACCCATGTAATAGAGGATCTCCCAAGCCAGAGGAGATGGTTCGAACTCGAAGCTAAGGCAAAACCAACCCAAGAAGATACAAAGGTGGACAGGTGGGTGATGCAAAATACGAACCATCGGTTCAAGGGGTTTTCCCTAGGTCAGGGTTATCTTTTCAAACCGCTTGATAAGATAACCAATAGTGGCTCATGATCATGAAATTTTATTTCTGTCTGATTTCATGGTTTATTTATTATATATCTGTTGTCGTGATCACATAATTAATGAAGTAAACAAGCATGCAAAGATGGACTAAAATGAAAACCGAACTATGAGTAAACATTATCATATCATAGTTAATCACTTAAGCAAGTATCACTTAATATTAACAACCATGTGATAATATGAAACTACTCATAATGATTAAAATCCCTCAATACCATATTAAGTCAGACCATGCCTTTCATTACATGATTAAGGGAAAGACTCAATAAAACTATGTGATTGACCAACCCTTGTTGGGACACTTACTTTTATAAAGGAATACCTTATTAAAGGTTTCGGGTTTACTTAACCATATTACATCAGGAGGAGTAACCCTTTCTAGACTTGGTGAAATATTGGAGGCAAGAGTTAAGGAAATCCAAGTCAGGATTTCAGGATTGGGGAGTCCACTCATTAGATCAAGGAACTGTAAGCTCACATTTGGAAAAAACCGACCTACCTAAATACCTTCAAATAGCTTGACCAAACCTTGTTGGGGTTATGTGAAGAGGAATATGGATCCTTGACCCTAGAATGTCAAAGAAACTGGACATTCCGAGATCAACAGTGAGGGCCATTGGGACTTGATAAAATAATGGGAGACTTAATAAAATTTATTATTTCTCATAAAATGTAATAAAAAAAGTATTGATAAATCTTCTATTTTAATTTTTAGAATAGAAATGAAAAACTCATCAACCACATTTTCTCGGTGATCAATTCTGGATAAAGACAATATCCTCACCAGCAATAACTTTCAGGAATAGTTTAGGCGCCTTCGGGTTATCCTACATCATGAACGAAAGTTTTACGTGATGGAGTCCTCACTTCCTTATTTTCCTGCCCAAGGGGCAAGTGATGAAGATTTCCCGGTCTATGATAAACATTTGAATAACGCTCTCGACGTTCAATGTTTGATGCTATCATCAATGTCTAGTGACCTCATGATGTCTCATGAATACATGGATGCCTATAGCATGCTCAAGAACCTCTGTGGCCTATACTAAGAGGGAGAAAGACAGGAAAGGTTAGAGATCTCTAAGGCTCTATTTCAGAGCAAGCTTGGAGAGGGTGCCCCAGCCAGTCATCATGTAGTCAATCTCATTGGCTACACTGAGTTCTTGGAGGTTATATGGATTAAACTTCCCAAATAATTTGGAACTGATCTCATTCTCGCATCACTCCCCCAGTGCTTCTCAAACATTGTTGTGAACTTCAACATGAACTACATTGAGAAGTCTCTGTCTGATCTTCTTATCCTTATTCGCCAAGTGGACAATGACATGAAGCGTGAAAAGCCTTATGTCCTCATGGTGAATTAATGGAAAGGGAAGGCTAAGAGATTTAATCCCAAAGCTTCTTCAAGGCCTTCCAAGAAAAGGAAGATCAAAGGGGAGGTAAAGGAACATGAATTTGTTTGTTTTTCATGTGGCAAGAAGGGCCAGTGGAAGAAAACTACACCCAGCCAAAGAAGCAAGGGGAAGCTTCCAGTGCGTTTGTTATTGAGTGAAATATGTATGTTTCTACTAATTGGTTATTAGATACTTCTTTTAGTTCTCACATATGTATCCAAATACAATAACCATGTAGATTCAGAAAGATTGACCGAGGTGAGGTGGATCTACGAGCAGCCAACGGAGCCAGACTTGCTGTTATAGCTGTCGGAGACTACCACCTCACATTTCCAACTGGAATGATCTTGGTGTTAAAGGGTTATTATTATGTGCCTTATGTTACTAAAAACATTATTTCAGTATCAATATTACATACTGATGGATTCATATTCAAGATTGAAAATTAATGTTGATACTTTTATAAAGATACAATTTGTTTTGGTAGGGCTCATTTATATAACGGCCTTTATGTGTTAGACTACACAAACCAAGTAATGGTAATCGATGAAAAAGTTACTTCACATGACTCATACCACACCCAACTTTCGAATCACCAGCAAGGTCATGTCAATGAGAAACATTTGACAAAATTACATCAAGATGGGTATTTAGATTCTTTCAAACTAAAACCAATTGGTGTATGTCATGCGTGTCTACAAGGAAAAATGATCAAATCCCCATTTAGTGGGAAATGTGAAATGGATATAGAGATTATATAATTAGTTCCCACAGATGTGTGTGGACCATTTCCAGTTGAAGAAATGGGTGGGTTCTCATACTTCATAACTTTTATTGATGATTTTAGTAGATATGGATATATTTACATAATGTGGTACAAGTCGGATTATTTTTATCATTTCAAATAATACAAGAATAAAGGTGAGAACCTGCTTGGTATGAAGATTAAGAAACTCTACTCAGAAAGAGTAGGAGAATATCTTAATCCAGACTTCATTGATTTCTTACGGGAGTTTGGGATTATATCTCAACTCACTCCTCCTTACACACCTCAGTGGAATGGTGTAATTGAAAGGAGGAACCGCACCCTGTTGGACATGGTGAGATCAATGATGAGTCATGCAAGTCTTCCATTATCCTTTTGGGGATATTTGTTAAAAACTGCAGCACAGATACTAAACCAAGTACCAATTAAATCAATAAATGATATTCCATACGATTTATTGAGTGGACGCAAAGCCATGTTATTGAATTTTCATGTGTGGGGTAGCGAAGCATTTGTTAAATACTCTTCAGGTAACAAACTTGCACCCTGATGCACAACGTGTATCTTAATAGTATATCCCAAGGAAACAAGGGGATATTACCTATAAAACCCCTCAGACAAAAAGGTTACAACGTCATGACACGCCATATTCCTTGAGAGGGAGCACATCTTCAAAAGAGATAGTTGGAGCGAGATAGGCTTTGATGAAGTCGAGGCTCAAGATACGCAGGAGTTGGTACCAGAACAGATTCAACAAAGCCCCGTGGAAGAACAATCTGTTCCAAAGACACAAGAACTGCGTAGGAGCACGAGAGAGGTGAGAGAACCAGAATGATATGGTTTTCTTGTCAATGAGGATGGTGAAACATTATTGGTTGACAATGATGATCGTCTTACCTACAAGGAAGCAGTTGAAGGCACAGGCATTTCCAAGTGGTAAGAAGCCATGACTTCTGAAATGGATTCCATGTACCAAAACCAAGTCTAGATTTTGGTAGATGCTATAGTTTATGTAAAGATTATTGGTAATAAATGGGTATTCAAGAAAAACTGGACATGGAGGGGAAAGTCAGCATCTATAAGGAAACACTAGTTGACAAACGTTTTAGATAGCGTCAAGTAATTGACTATGATGAATCCTTTTCACCGATTGTGATGTTGAAATCCATCAGAATCCTATTGGACATTTCCTCTTACCATGACTTTGAAATTTGGAAAATGGATGTCAAAACAAAATTCCTTAACAGGAACCTCTAGGAAGATATCTACATGACACAACCTGAAGGGTTTTTTACTCCAAAGGATGCCAACAAGGTATGCAAGTTGCAGAAATCCATTTATGGATTAAAGAAAGCATCAAGGTCATGGAACATTCATTTTAATAAAGCTGTAATAGAATTTGGATTTTTTTAGAATGAATGTGAGCTTGTGTCTACAAGAGGTAGTAGAAGTGCAATCATTTTACTAATAGTATATTTTGATGACATATTAATAATTGGAAATGAAGTACCTGTCTTACAGTCAGTGAAGGCATGGTTGCATAAATTCTTCTCCATGAATGACTTGGGTGAGGTAGCATATATTCATGGGATCAAGATCCATCGTGATAGATCCAAGAGAATGCTGGTCTTGAGTCAAAGTACATACATTGACAAGATACTGAAGAGATTCAGTATGGAACAGTCCAAGAGGGGATTGTTGCTAGTGTCACATGGCATTCATCTTTCCAAGAAAATGTGTCCTCAGACACATGAGGAAAGAAAGAGAATGCAAGGATCACATATGCATCTGGGATTGGGTCAGTCATGTATGATATGCTATATACGAGGCTAGATGTTTCTTACGCATTAAGTGCGGTAGGCAGATATAAATCTGATCCACGGGACTGCCATTGGATTGCAGTCAAGACTATCCTTAAGTATCTTAGGCTTACTAAGGATATGTTCCTGGTTTATATAGAAGATGAGGAACTAGTCATCAGAGGACATGTAGATTCTAGTTTCCAAACTGATCAAGATGACATGAAGTCACAGACTGCATACATCTTTAGTTTTAATGGAGGTGCAGTGAGCTGGATGATCTCAAAGCAGAGTGTTGATGTAGATTCTACAGTGGAGTATAAGTATATTGCAGCTTCTGAGGAATCTAAAGAAGCAGTATGGATGCAAAGCTTCGTCCAAGAGATGGATGTAGTACTGAGTAGTAGAGATCCTATCACACTATATTGTGATAATACTGGTGCGATTACAATTGTAAAAGATCCATGGTCACATCAGTGGACAAAGCACATACTTTGGAAGTATCATCACTTGAGGGATTTTTCTCAGAGTGGTGAAGTTGAAGTGAGCAGTATTTCCACGGAAGACAACGTGGAAGACACCTTGACTAAAGCCTTGACTTAGCAAAAACATGATCATCATGTGAGGTCTAGCGGACTAAAAGTCATAGGCACTTGGTTCTAGTCTAAGTGGGAGTTTATAAGGGTTGGTGTCCTAAGAACCAACTGTTTTGTACTTTGATTACATGAATGTTCACTTATTATATATTGTTCATTGTTCTGCATGACTATAATATAATAATGTTCTTGAATATTTGTTGCATTGATAAGGTCATGGCAGATCCCCGCTATGATGAGAACCTTGAAATGCTATAACAATATTCTTAAATAAAGTTCTACGATTCGATGACATACTATGATAGGACACATAGTATACAGACCATCATGTGCGAGTACTCAAAAGAAAATGAGACTCTCTCTCATGGAGTTCGCACTTGGTAATCTCCATGATGGGAGATTATGAGAACAGAACCATCAATAGCAATTACACATTTATTGGTGTCATCAGACATTTCTATCTATGAGCATGTGTAATGGTTATTAGATTAGAATATTATCATTAACAAATGTCATGACTCACACACTTAGATTTACTAACGAAAACCATCATGTAGACAGTTGGTGGGAAGTAGGGTACGTTGAGTGCGTCACGAGTGACATGTTTTTAATGGATAAGTCGAGTAAGGATTTGTCTCTTCTATTTATGGAAGTTGATATCTTGGACCTTTGATTGAAATAGAACTGTCTCATTAAATTCCTTGGCCATGGTGTAAACATTGATTTTATTTCAAGTAGTCAAAGAATGACAGATAATGAATATAGGTTTATGACACTGCCATGAAACCTTCTTGATGAGATATCGATACAAATGGTATTAAATTATACAGTAAGCGTTCATATGAGGTGATGCGTCAATGTGGCATAAACATCTTTCTCTGGGGTGCCTTGACCCGTTGCTAGACAGTAATCTTGGACTTTAGGCAAGACCGCCTAATGCAAACGAGAAGGAGGCCTAGAGGGTCACACACTAAGTGTATTCAAGTATCTCAAGTAGAATAAATATTATTCACTTACGTGGTTTAATAATTATTCAAGGAAGCCTAAATTGTTTTAATGTTGGAGGAAGAATAAAATTAAAACAAATACACTCTATGTATTAATTATTACACACCGTGTAGTTTTTAGTTTGAAAACAAGTACACACCATGTATTGTTAAATCTACATGTCCTGTAGTTTTCATTATGTAAATGAAATGAATAGATTAAAATAAGATATACACGCCATTTACATTGAATGTACACGCCGTGCAATTTTCAATGAAAAACAAGTACACGCCGTGTGTTTATTATTACACCCCGTGTAGTTTTTCCAGTCGGGGTTTTGAGGATATAATATTGTTTTATAAAATGATATTTATTGTAATCAGCATGTGGGTATGTCAAGAAATTAATTATTCGACATGGGGGTTTTAAATAAGAGTCAATGAAATAAATAAAACGCGTAACGCGTTTATTTATTGTCATAACTCTACAACCTCAAACCTGATTATAAATATCCTCACAAACCCAACTCTTTTTCTACACACAAGAGAATCATTGTGTACAATAACTCTAGAGAATTATTTCAATGCCGAAAGAACCTATTCCTCCAAGAATGCTCTCAAGACTGAGATAGATCCTCTTCCATCAGATCATGAAAATCTAAGGCGGACAATGCAAGCAAAGGTTTCTCCACACTAGCACCCGGAGACTCCTTTGGCGATGTCCCGAGATACGAGGTACACATGTGAATCACCGATAGAGGAAGTCTACACATGGCTTCTGCGAAGAAATGATCAATCACATTGGAATGTGATCAAGAAAATCAACTAAGAAAGAACACCCAAAAGATATTTCTTTTAAATTGAATAAATTAATTATAATCAACCTGTAACGATCCAACTTTGTGGTTCCGAGACTTTCCTTTTCTTTGTCCATTTCATTGATTCAATCCGTGGAGATTGGCATTTATCATCATATTGATCCTGGATTGATCATTGTTAATGAAAAAAATCCTAGTGGGCACATCCACCCATGTGATTCCATTGCGCCTAGAACCTTCAAAAACAACTCATGACAAGCCTCTGGTCACCATGATATGTATTGATATGTTGTGACTTCTCCCCCATGTGATATGTACAGGTTGTAGACAGTGCATGGAAACCTAGAAGGTGAGGAATTTTTTTTACTTATGATATTTATTTTTGTGGTTTTTTGTTTTGATTCATAAATATGTTTAAAATTTATTATTACTATTTTTTTGGAATATCATGATGATGGTTTCTTTGGTTTATTAAATGGACTTCCATCATGATTCCATGTATACTTCTTATTCAACTGTGAGAAGAGTCCAGATATATTTCTCTATCACTAGTTGATCAATGAATAATGGAATAATTGGTTAAAGATATCTAGAATTTAGATCACAGAGTAGGATCGGGTCCGACTTGAGTTTGGGAAGATGAACCAAATACTAAAAAGGAAACTTTTGGGTGTTTTTCTAGAACAAGACTTCTTCTATCTGGGGTAGCATGAATCTGTATGAATTAGACAATAGGTTGAAAAAAATTGAAGGATCTTTGGGTTTCTTGATACTATCGAGGTAATTAAGGTGAATTTTGATTCGTTTCTATTGGAGGGTCATATTCAGAGGTGGTGGGACTCGGTGTTTTAAGCCAAAAAGCATGAGAGAATTGTTTGGAAAGACTTCAAGGTCATCTTCAATGAGAACTATTTCCCTAAAACGAAAACCATTACCAGGACCTGATATTTTTGGGTTCTACATCAGGGGGATCATACAATGTTGGAGTATTCAAACCGCATTGCATAGTTGGTTGATTTCACACAATATTTACTTTACAATTTGAAGTAAAAGGCTCAAAAGTTTGAGAAGAGGTTGCGCCGAGACCTCTAATATTGAGACATTTTGTTTTTCATGAGGAAAGATGTTGAGGTGGTTGATCATGCCTCAGTGGTGGAGATTGATCAGAGTGGAACATAGGGTTTTTCAAAGGCAGTTTCAGTATTGGGACAAGTTAGTGGTAGTTCGTCTGAAAAGAATAGGATGAATTATGAGTAGGAAAAGTGGTGAGCTGGTAGTTCAAAACATCCATCATACCTCCTTAATCTTTTCCCTCAGATGTTAGATCATTCATGTTCTATGAGTGTGGAATTTTAGGGAATATACATCCATCATGTTCATCCCCACAGAGACCTTTTCATTAGTGTAAACATATAGAGAACTTGTAGTGGGTTTTCAAAGCTACACACTCATATCAGGGTGGTGTAGGTTCTGCAAACTCTAGGGGATAAAATCTCAGAAAATTCTATACCATAAAATGGGTTATTGATTTGGAAGTCATGGTGGTAGGTCTAGGTATTATTCTACACAAAATTAACTTAAGGTAGAGCCACAGGTATGTGGTTGTACTAAGACCCAGGTAGAGACAATGCATCTCCATGTTATAGAACAAGATCTTGTTGAATCAGATGTAGGTCCTATAGTGGGTTGAGGTTGTATTCTTATTGAATCATCCATAGTGGTTATTTTATTTGATAAGGGTTCTTCTAGATCATTTTCTTTACCCATATTATCAATATATTGCAATTTCTGGCTGATATCATTATACATGCGATAGAGTTGGTGACCCCACTTCGTTAGATGAAAGAGAAAGGATTCTGGTGTCCATATTCCTCTCCCACTCTATCAGGGGTTGATTTGGAATGGGATTTATTTGTTTTTGGAAATTGACCACTTTAAAAAAAATTGTGAATTAATTTGATGGTTCATTTCTAGGCTCACATCAATTTCTATCATCGTTATGTGATTTTTGTGGCACATGATAGTGGTGGCATGGTTTTTTATAGTGAGTGGGGTCATCACACAGGATGTGATGAACTTCCACTTCCATATTTGGGAAGTATTTTTTACCAAATCTCATCTCTCATGGTTTCTGGTGATAATAGAGGTTATTAGGGTGGATTACCTCCAGTGGTAAATGATTTCTTAGAGGCGATTCCAGATGACTTTTTAGGGTTTTCTATATTGAGGGATGTGGAGTTAACCATTTATTTTGGGATAGAAATGAAGTTAATATATTTTCCCTTATACTATATATCGCCTAAAAAATTATGGAATTAAAGAAACAACTTGATTATTTAGAATCTAATGGACTCATTCAAACGAGTTCCATCCCTTGGGCTTCCCTAGTTCTATTTTCAAAGAATGATGATGGATATTTCTGGTTGTGCATCGATTAACATAAGATGAATATGGTAATGATTAAGAATAAATACCCCCTCAATCATATTGATGATCTTTTCGATTAACTAAATGGTTAAAGGTTGTTCCCCAATATCGACATACGATTTGGGTATCACTAGGTCAGAGTTAGAGAGGAATATTTTCCTAAGACAACCTTCAAAATAAGGTATGACCAATTTGAGTATTTGTTCACGCCTTTCGGATTAAGAAATTATCTAGTGGTTTTAATGGAAATCATGATCAGGGTATTATATCTATATATTGACTCCTTTGTTCTCCTATTTTTGGATGAAATCCTAGTTTACTCTGAGCCAGAGGTAGAGAATAAGCATCACATAAGGATTGCACTAGGAACTCTTTGAGATCGTCATCTCTATAATTAGCTCTCCAAGTGTACATTTTCGATCATGGAGTTATAGTTTATGGGCCATGTGAGTTTAGAATATGGGGTTTTGGTAAACCCAAAAAAGATAAATGTAGTGATTTAATGGGAGAATTCATTGAACATCTTCATGTTCAGGATAATTTTTTTCCTGGTACTTTATTATAGGAGGTTCTTTAGAGATTTCTCTTTGCTTGAGTCACATATGATGGTGCTTACCCAATAATGGATAAATATTGGGTAGATACAAGAATTTTGATATTCTATTTAGGAGCTTAAGGGATAGTTTAGTACTTCCCCTATTTTGAACTTGATAGAATCTGGAAAGTGATATGTGGTATTTTTTTATTCCCCAATTATGGGTCCTCGGTGTGTGTTGATGCAGGATGACCATGTGTTGGAATATGGTTCTTTCTAGCTCCAACCACATGATAAGATCTAGAAAACACATGACCTGGAATTAGCATCTATGATACATACCTGGAATACATGGAATCATTACCTCTTTGTGTAGAATTATGTAGTATAATCAGATCATAAGATCTGGGACTACATTTTCTCTAAAATAATTATAATTTGAGACTCCTTCATTGGATCGAGTACATTCAGTGGTTGGATTTTGATATTGTGTATACCCCAGGAAAAGGTAATGTGGTTACAAATGCCTTAAGCAGAAAAGGGCTAGTGAATGTGGTTATAAATTCCAATAATGAGTGGGCATTGATTGTATTTTTTTCTTAGTTGGATCTAGAAACCAAGCAGCACACTGGAGGCATTTTCTTAGCCAATTTTCAGATAATTCTCTCCTTTATGGAGTTAATTTAGAAAGAACATCCAAATTATGTGTTATAAACGAATTATATGAAGTTTATTAATGGTGGGGAGGTTTCTGATAAGTGATATTTATCATCAAATGGAATCCTTTTGTTCAAGGGATTCCATGTGGTGTTGTTATCCTTATAGAAGGCGATGATGTGGGATAGCCACCATTTTTAGTGTTATTTTATTCTCGGATCCATGAAGATGTTTTGTGATGTGTGCCATTAGTTTTTGTGGCCACGTAAGAACTGAGATATATATGCCTTTGCATCCAATTGTTATACATATCAATAAGTTTAAGGAAATCACTAGAGTCCCTCTAGTTTCCTTCATCCATTAAACATTCCAACTTAGAAGTGGGATGAGTTCTCCATTGTATTTATCTCATAAAGTAACCATAACACTTATGGAAATCAATGGTGTTGAGCCTTGGAATTCTCATTTGGTGATCAGGTGTTTCTAAAATTGGACCCTTGGTTGGGTCATTATTGTATTGGAAAGCATGGGAAGCTAAAAATGAGGTATACTGGACAATTTGAGGTTACTGAGTGAGTTGATAAGGAAATAATGGTTATATTTTCAATCTTAGTTAATTTCAATTCATGATATGTTCCATATATAACAGTTGAATATGTAAAATCCAGACCTGTCTCATGTGCTAAATTAGAAATACTGGGACATAGATCCTGATTTATTAATGTTTATGAGACCAGCACAGATTATGTATTTACAAGATAATGTTCTTTAGATGAAGTCCATACTATTAGGATGATTTTTTTTGGAAGAACATGAATTATAAGAAAGATACATGGGAGAGAACATATTGGGTTGGGGTGAAGTGCCCATTTTTGTTCTCTGATTATAATTTAGAATGACTTTATAAGGGTGAAACATTCTCATGGTGAGGATAATTCTACCATCCCTGATTTTTTGAGGCATTTCTCTCTTTTATTTGGGTATTATCTTGGTCCTTCAACATTTTCTAGGGGTTTGAGAAAAATGGTTGGTTTTAGGTTCATACGTATCTAGCTCATAGCTTGGGCATGTTTAGAGGAAACCATGCACCAGCCTAGAGGGGGTCATACACTATGGACAATGGTACTATATAGGACACATGGCCTCCCATAAAGTCATGTGTAGAATAGTGTAATTAGATTAGTGGGTATGATTAAGGTGCACGGTAGACCACACGTCCAATCACCCTTGCCGTAAAATTTGTGTGGCCTCTTTTCCTCTAAAATATGGGTTTCATGCAGTTGGGGAATGGTTTGGAAAACTGGGTGGCCAAACCATTAAACATACATAGATCATTAAAAATATTTAATTTATCTATTTTCCCTCTTCTAATTTATCCCAAAATCCACCCTTGTCCTTCCCCATTAAATCTTTACAGTCATCTACACCCCTCCCTCTTTTCTCAGTTGGGCCTCATTCCTTTGGTGTATTTGGTTTGGAATATTCAAGAATACTTTAATTACACCTCTCAACTATTTTATTCCCCCTTTTTCATGTTCTTCTCCTCCTTCCACCTTGTAATATCTTCCTCCTATGGTTAGGTTTACCCATTGAGGGTTCAATCTCGGTTTCTTGGGTTAAAATGTTTATGGTTATGGTTTTAATTTTCTTTTATATGGTCACATTGAGGTGAATTTGTAGTTTTCCATCATATATTAAAATTTTTAATACTTAGGTTGGTGGTTCTATGCTTTTACATTGTTGCTTGATTTTAGTATGCTTCTTATGCTTTCTGAATGTGTTTTGTGAATTGGGTGGGTGGTGTGAATATTTTTTTCAAAGGATTGTGGTGTTTATTTGGGTTTGAAAAGGGTTTTACCTATTGAAAATATTAGTTCTTAATGTAGGTTCTCGTAATTAAGTGTGTCTATGTGGATGTGGTTTTTCATGTGATAGATGAAATGAAATTGAAAAAAGGGAATCCATTGTAACTAGGTTTGGCAGACTAGGACTAGTAAGCTAGGTGGTCTGGTAAGCCTAAGGCCTAGTTCCCCTAATAGTATTAACACTACAACATTAATTAATTATTTTATAAGGATTTGAGACCACTAGCCATTGAGATAAATTCCATTACAGTGGCTCATGCCTGAGGATGTTGTGAGTTGTGCATTTTAATCTATATCATCAAGATGTAAGGATCCTAGGACCCCACTAACCATATAACCTTTGGATTTTCCTATAATTCTCATGTAATGATATTCCTATCATGAAATCTTATTTGGTATTCAATTTCCTTTATAAATTAAAATCATGATTCTTTTTAAAATGTTTTCACATTTTTTATTTAAAAACTAGAATGTTGATTTTCATATAATGTTATAGAATAGAATATGTTTTAGTGGTACCCTATTGGGATTTGTACCAAACCTAATATAAACCCTCAGGTGTATTTATACATTGTTATGTTTGACCTAGGTAAAGGAATAATGTTTTATAGTGGTGATGATGGATCTAGTTTATAGTGTTCCCTTTTCTTGTAGGTGTTGGTGGAGGTTGAATAAGGATGTTTTCCTCTTTTTTCATGAAGACATGGGGTCTAGTGGTTTGCCTCCTCATTTTTTATTTTTTGGATTTTGTTAAAATGATAAATGTTTAACTTTTTGTTAGTTGAATTTCATTTGGTTTTTCATATTTTTTATGGAATGATGAGATATTCTTGTGGTTTTTTATGGTTAATTGGTCTGGGTGAAACCATTCCCAAATGTTATTTTTGATGCCTATGAACTAATTTATATCCAATGGGAATAGAGAACACCCTTAAGACCTTCCCATGGGCATGGTCGAGTGTCGGGTTAGATAGAATATTGGATTGGTTTGTTATAGATATTATCTCACCCTTAGATGTAATTTTTAAATATTTTTCCTATACAATTGTAGAGAATTTCATGAATACTGGTGAGTCATATTTTAAAAGGTTTGTTGAACATGTTAAATAAAAAATGAAACAATATATTTTTGAATTCATAATAAAACAAAATAAAAGAGTTTTCAAATTTTTTCCTTTTGTTTGATCGATGATAGATGGAGGATAACTATGAGATTCATTAAGAAGAAATTAACCCCCCCAACATTTTAGTAATATTTCTATAATATTGGAAAAGGAATAAATTTTCCACTTCTTACCTAATAAATTTAATTCATAGAGGTTGTATATGAGGAAACTAAGAAACAAAAAATTGAAAACTAATCTAGTTTAGAAGGATTATATGAGTTTGATAATGACTACTAAAACCCTTATTAACATTGAAAAAAAGGTTTATGTACTGATTAAAATATAAGTAAGAGTGAAATATAAGATATTATGGATGAAATAACACAAGAAAACAGTCCCATTATCTGCTATATAATAATAGAATAATAGATAATTACTCATCATAGATTAATTGAGGAACTTACTTGATGAATTCAAAGAAACACTATAGAATCATATGGAATAATAAGAGGAAGGCCATCATGAGGTAGATGAATATGAACCTAAATTGAAGTTCTTTATTATCTCAAAAAAGGTGCATGGAGAATATTAAAATCATAAATAATATACTGAATTGTTATTTCTTAATCATAAACCCAACTTCCAAGAGTCCCTACACTATGAAGAGGAATTAAAATCTGAAATAATTTAGGGATATTCCTTTTTTAATTTTTCAGACACTAATTTTAGTGAAACTCAAAAGTCGAATGAACAATTTTTTTGTAAATGAAAAATGAAAAATATTTTTAAAAGTAATTTATTTTTATGATAAAGATAGAGATAAAGGGAATTATTTTAAATAAAATATGGAAATTATATTGCTTAACGCACCCACACTAGACTCTTTAAAATAAGAATTTTACATAGAATATGAATTAAATACTACAACTAAAGAGATAGTAGATCAAAAAATAAATTTTAATTTTCTATATTTAATCCATAATTATTTTCAATAAAAGATTCATTATGTTATATTATAAGATATAACCCAATTTATGCCTACCGTTGATAATTATGATGATATTCTAGAGATATTTTTCTGAATATATACTTGATGAACCCCATCCAACAATCATTTTGAATGACTTCTCAGGAGCCTTCTGCAAGTAATAAGAGCTTAAAGATGATGAATAGGATGAAATTGAATATAATTTTAGTTGATTTGTTGATTTTATATAGTTTGAATTTCAAGATAAATTCCCTTGTATTCAATATATATAAATAATCTTTTTTCATTGGTCCTTGAGGTTTTTAATGAGGTTTATATAGGTTTAATGTTATCCAAATTCGTGGAAAATGACATATTAAAACTTGAAGTATTAGAACCTCCATAATAGTATTAAGATGATCATATGTAGGGATGAAATAAAAACCAGTAATAGGTCTGATATATTATTATTTCTTCCTCATATTATAAGATATTTCCTAATGCTAATGGGTTGTACACACACTATACTTCCAAAGGAGACCTCCACCTTAATAATGATATTAATGAAATTAAATTAAGAAGAATGTGGTGTTTACTACCACAAATGATCCATACTCCTTTGGATTGGGGATAATACAATATATTTCAATATGTGGGAATTATAAAATATAGCACCTATTTGGGGGTTTAAAAATAATATTATTCATCTCACTCCTCTAATTTTCTTTAATTTTCCATTCTATATTTTAATTTTAAAAAAATAATTTTAAAATTTTAAAATGTAGGATATAACAGGATAGTTGCTTCAAGAACATATTTTCGACCATTTGAAGATAGTATAAGTGTGAGTCACATCCCACCAAGTATATCCATATGTAACCGAATAACAGGAGTGTGTTTGTCTCCTTTCATTATTCTCAATTTTAACAAGGTCTTATTAACAATAATATTTAAATATCATGATTGATATTGAATTAATTTTAGTTTATAGCTGGGATTGAGTTGGGGGATAGGGATACTCAAGGATTCCTTATTTTATTTCAATTTTATATATTTGTTTATTTTGGATTTAGTAAATCATTTTTTTAAATAAAAACAAAAAAAAACAAAATATAAAAGCAATTCGTTTTATTGGAGTATGTAAAACGTTTTTTATATTGTTTTTAGTGTGTTTCTCAAACATTCATTAAGTTGAATTGAACACTCTAAGAGATTTTGAACTGTAAATAATTTAAGAGAATATTGATCATATAATTGAACCTAAAAAATGTATATAATTTTTGAGTTATTTTCCTTACTGTTCTCATTTAAATTTTGTTTTAAAACTATTAAAATGAGTTTGAATAAAACAATATAAATAGAATTGAATTTATAACATGATGGAACTAGAATTTGGAACATGATTTAAGGTAAATTTCCATTATGAAAAAGAAAAATTTATTGATCATACTAAATAGAAATTTATATAATTATTTAAAAAATAGAGTAAAATGGTCAATTAAGATCCTAATATCAATCTTCATGACATTAGGAAATGGGTGTGTGAGTAAACAAATACCATTTATTTTTATCCAATAATTTCTTTATACAATCACGTTTCGGAAAAAATTCAATAGTTTCATAATTTTCAAAAAATGACTTCATTTATATTAGGGGAATAATGAACCCAGATAAATAAGGATACAATTGACATATTAAAAATTTATTTTATTTTTATCAATGAGGTTGAAATTAGAGGCCTAGTTTAAGAAACTTTTTACAGAGCGATAAACGGAAATTCCACTTATTAATGATTTAATTTCAATAAGATCTAATTTGTTCCACTCTCTGTATTGAATATTTTTATTAGATTTATGTTAGGATAATATATTAAATTTTGGTAAGAATCATGATATGATTTCTAATATAAATAACCCAAAAATTATCCCTCTCTATTTTTTTCATATTTTGAAATTTCTATGAGTCCATATTTTTAATTCATGGATTTATTTTTATGTATAAATCCAATAATAATGGAATTAAAAATTTTGTCTTGGAATATATTTTTCATACATCAATTAGAATTTGGTGAGTTTGGAATATTTTTAATTAATTTATGTAAGTTGGTTGGTTTTCTTAAAATTTAAAATACCTACTGAAATATACGATTTAAATTTGAGAATTTTTTGATGCATTGAAAATCACGAGGCGATAAAACATGTTGTGAAATATTCATAAACATATTTTATGTGATGTTTCTGGTTAAATTTAAATTATAAAAATTCACCCTGAAATTGAAAATGGATAAACTATTTGAGACAATTTGGTAAGTATTCGATGAATTTTTTTTACTGGGGGATTTATTTCTTAAAATTGGGAATTTTACATTGATGAATTTTTATGTGAAAACCTAAAAACTGTATTAATGAACTGCGATTGTTTTTTGAATATTTGAATTAGAAAATCTATTCATAGTAAACTGTTTATTATTATTTGGAGTTTTCATTGATAATGAATTACTCTAATGTGAAATATCTCAAGTGTGTGAGAGTGATAAAACAAGCCTCTTTAACAATTTTTTATCAAAAATTCACTAATAAATCCCCTTGAAAATTTTAAATTCCAAGTGCTGATCACATTTTCACATACATGATAGTTTTATGGATAAACTAAATTTAGGTTTAAACAGTGATTTTTAAAAGATGAAATTTTAATATGGTATTTTATGGTTTTTAGATTCTGAACATGAGTTATTTATGTTTTAAATTATATAGACATAAATTCAAATTCGAATTTTAAAATGGGAATGAATTGAAAATTAATGAATTTAATTATTATTTTAATATTTAGTCATCCATATTATGTTTTCAATGACTTATATAGGCTACATGAAGGCCACATGATAAAGGTTACTATATGTTTAAAATTGACATGCTGGAAGGGAAGTGAAAAAATAGACCATAAGAACTCTTTATGATTGAAAAAAAGTAAATTTTCCATCTACATAATCTAAACATACCAATGTGAATATTGTTAGATGAATGAGGAATTAACAACCTTTCATTCCCTACCTTAACTAACAGAAAAAATGGAAGTGTACTTTTTTCCTTTATGATGTATCGTAAGAATCCACAAAAAACTGTGGGACTCAATATAAAATGCTTGTGAATATCATGGAATACCACAAATACAAAAATATATAGGGTCAAACATAATCAAATTAATACACATTGAAAAAAAAAAGTAATAGATATGGGTAAAAATATCTTCATTAGTATCAATGCGCTACGAGTTCTTAGGCTAACTAAGATAAATTAAAATAACTAGCATCATGAATTGATTTGATCCCAAACATCTTGGATAAAAATTAAGTGATGTTTGACCAAAAAATAATTATTTTGTAATATGATTTACTTTATTACATTATCTATGATTATGGTCGACTGATGTCATAGCCTTTACTAAGGGACTTTCCAATGCTTATGATCTTTGAATAGTTGAGGAAAATTTGTGTATGTTGGTTATTTGTTATATATTCCATTTACCTATTCACGAAGGGGATGGTGCGTAAATTCCTTAACAATTATTTTATTATTAGTCTATGGAGTGATGTGATAAAAAATATCTATTAAATTACCCCATAATCCCAAATCATTCATCTTTTAATAATAATGACTTAAACAACAGCCCTAGAAGGTACTATTCCCCCACTCTATCTTTCCCCCAACATCGAACCTCATAAGTCCTATTATATCTCAGGCTAAGAACAAATCAATTTCATAAAATCACTTTAATAAACATTTGGAGTTTTTTATTAGTAACTTATATATCCCATCTCTCCCATGTAGTTCATGTTTCAAATAAGCCATGAAAATTGTATCTCAAGCTCATCACTGACCATGTGTCCAAGATGTTTGATCACGGATTATAGTGGTATGAGCCTTAGCCTACATCGATCCAATACCATCCTTCCACAATATCTTTCATGGAACTTGATTGAATCCATGTACAACTATGAAAAATCATAAACCAATACCAAGATAAGGATTACTCTACTGAATTACTCGAACAACCTAGCTAACATGAGTCTAAAAGAAAATAGAATCATGGTCCACAAATTAAAAGATATAAAATACCAATACCGCTTTTAATATATTAAACCCTCAATTATATAGACTAAGAATTCCCTTCCTAAAACATGATCCTTATCTAAAATATGAATCATTTTATCTCTTCCTCATTGGTTAATGTTGATTAATACATTTATTTCACTAATTCTACATTTCATTGAAGAAAATATACCTAGAATATTATTTCATGCATAATTAATTAAATCATTGGATGAATCTCTCTAATAGTTCTAATTATTTTTCAAATTTTTTATAAGGTAGGGATTTCTCTTGTTATTTAAAGGGGATATGGACTGAGTGATTGGAAATTGACACTTCACAGGAGGACTTTTGTTAGTAATTCTTATTTATATCATTGTAATATCAATCTAATTGTATTAATTTTTTATATTACATGTTCTCTATTCTTCCCCTATTTACTTCATGTTTATACATCATCTTGAAATGATTTTTATCTCATACATCGTGATGGTGAAGTGATAACACATTATAGGTGGTTTAAAATAGATTAATAGTGAATTTGATGTGTTTATTTATTTTATTTTTATTCCATTTTCTTAATTTAGTTATGGTAGATAATATGGGATTTTCTTTTCACTCTTCTTTGATATCAAAATTTCTTTAATCATTCACTATTTTGAAATTCAATTCTTTCTAAATTTCCATTCAATCATTATACTATTGGAAGTGAGTGAATTGGATGGCTGAATAGTTTTAAAACACTTCCTAGTGAGTTATGTATGTTCACTCTTGGGATTGAGGATTGATGTTTCCTCATTCACCAAGGAGGATAAGAGAGTTACATATGTGATTAAGGATCCATTTGTATACATGGGTTTCTATATTGAAGAAATAGTATGAGGTTATTTGTAGAATTATTTTTGAATCAACATATTGTTTTAGGTAATTATGAATAATATATAATGATGGTGGAATACATTATAACTCACCTAAGGAAGATTCACACTTATTACAAATTCATTGTGTATCATTATATTTTATTTCAATTTCCTTATTAAAAAAGAAAACAAACATTATTTATATTATGCATTCAAACCAAATGAAAATATATATATATACATGATCGATTCAGATAGTGAATATGACACAAAAAATTATTTAGAATGACCCAGGTTAGTCCACTAGACCACATCCTAGGTTAATATATTTTATTTCACCATGGTTAGTGAAAACTATGAGATCACTCTAAAAATGATTATGACTCATACTATGATTTATCATATGTTATTACAATTCAATATGAAAGAGGTATGTGAACTATTTGTTTTCCACTTGATAAACATTTGAATCCATTCTCTATAGCAGCATTAAGGAATTTCCATCCATCCCCCTAAAATATATGGTTTAATGTAACTTCTAATCCAAATTCAAAAAATTTAAACATACTTAAAAAAACATTTCATAGATTATCTATATTGAGAACATGGTTATTTTGAAATTCATCCCCACATATACAATTTTTACCACACCTTTGATCTTTAGGGATCCATCTTTTAAAAAAATAAATTATTCTATTGAATATTTCCTGTATATTCTTTAAGAGATTCATGTTTCCCATCATGTGAGAATAACACATACAATAAAAAATCAACTTTATATTTATCTATATTTTTTATTTTATCGAAGTAAGTATATCCCAATCTATTATCATAAATATCATTTATTTCCAAAAAAATCCAATGATGATTTTAGAGATAATATTATTATTTCTCATATCTTTGAGTATATAAAATCAATTCATATAAATATTCTTCCAATGGATAAAATATCATCACCCATTGAATTGTGTCAGATTTCTACACATCCATCCTTATCTTATTTTGATAGTAATTAACCATACATAAGAATTTATTATAATTAAGAGATTTATTCCAAAAGATAATGATATTTAAATAATATCAATAGAATAAATTTCTATTATAATATAATGGTTATTATTAGAATCTTATATTTTTAATTTTAATTACGTCACCTTTAAAATATCTTACCTTTTATTTATAATATTACAAAATGTGGCCATGGTATCCATAAAATTAGCACTTCATTATAAGAAAAATCATGTTTCTTATATCTCTACATATATCCATAGCATTCAAATAACTATTTGGGTTTTTGGTAAGTTATCAATAATTGAAATCTTTTTATTAACATCTATTTCACATTAAATTTAAAATATATTTTCTATATTTTTAAGTGTTTTAGAATCATATATAAACCATCATTTGATAATGATATTGGAAATCTAATAATTTAGTAACATCCTGACACTTATGGTGAATCATTTTCCATTTCCATTAGTTATTCCTCTGAAAATATTCTAAACAATGACATATTTCTTGATTCATCTTATTTTATTTCAAACTCATTATTTATTCCTGGTGATAAAACATCATCCTTAAGTGCTTTTATCTTCTTATTTTTCTCCACAATATAAATATTATGATTGTTAATGAACACAAAATACTCATTAACTTTTGACATTTGGTTAACTACTTCATGAAGCTTCACATGATCATTTAAATATTTAACTATAACATTCTCTACAAAATAAATTTATACTCTGAGATAATAAATATAGCTCTATTATTAGTGTATAATAACACTAATATTCCTATTATTATTTATTTTTACATAAACCAACTTAATTGATCCTTTCAGAAGATATCCCAGACTTGTAATCCTGGATTTTGTATGAAAAAAACATAATAATTGTATACTAATTTGATAAAAAATAAATTTAACCAATTTTAACCATTAAAAATTACCAAATCAAATGAAATTATCAACTCATTTACATACCTAAGAAAATTTTAGGTTTATATCTCCAGGAGATTATGGAATACATTTACCTATCGAAACCCAAGTATTTCCTATTCAAGGGAAGATTTTTCTATTATATCCAAATATTATTATTCAATAATATGTCTTCAAAATCTCCCATTAAATTCTTCACATGTGAAACCCTTATAGATTTATCATATGTGTTAATCTTCTTCAAAACCTATGGAAATGGAAACACATTAATATTCAGCTTAAATGTTTAGTAAGGTTGGTGTACAATAAATGATTTTCGAGTGAAACAAACTTGATTTTTAAGGTAGAGTAAATACTAAATAAATGTGCCACAAAATCAATATCATGTTTGTGAAATATATCCATGGATATTATAACAAATTAAATAATCATATGAACATTAATAACTGTCTTCATAGAAATGAAATTTATAAATCTAGAAATATTAGTCTCGTCATCAAGGATTCATCCAAGTCATCTTGGATACCATAAAAGCCTCTCAACTAAGACATCTTACTTACCATCAAGGCCTATAAATAAAGACATTGTATATACCTTAAAGTACTATTTACCATGAGATTATAATTTCATGGGAAGTATTGCATCAAGAGATACCCGTTATTTTTTTATCATGATAAATTTTCAGATGCATCAGGGGGATATATAATATTGGCCCCCACCCATCACATAAAAATGTATAATTGAATAATCATAAAAAATACAACATCAATATGTATTATCAATCAATTTATATCTAGATTGAATCATGTATACTATATTTCAATAATTTATATTTACATATTGAATCATCATTTTACAATCAATACTCACAGGTATATAATTAAAAAATATATATTATCAATTTTTTCGTTGTTAATAACAAAGAAACCTTTAATATAATTTAGGTATGATAGGGTATTCACACTACATTGAGAAATGAATATACAGTTAAGTGAATGTTATAAATTATAAAAACTATATCGATGATAATAATTAACATGGTAATGGATGATACTATCAATAAATCATAAATGAAGGTGTTGTAGTATAGAAAAGTATTTCATAAAATAGAGAAAAAATTGAAGCTTTGATTTTTAAAAATACCATTAAATATTTAGTTACTTTGTTACAAAAAATTTTAAAATCCAATTTCAAACAATCTATCATGATATTTTAAGAATACCATTAAAATAATTCTTTATAAAATAATTTATAGCAATGGAATAACGAAATTAAACAATTATTAATTATGTAAATGGTGAGCGTAAGAAAAAAATATACATAACTGAAATGAAATCACTTTTCCAAACAATGATGAAAATAATATCCTTTTATTTTCAAAAAATACACAGAATAATGGGAGTATATATTAAATTATAAAACCATCAAAAAACCTAAAGGAATTTAATTAATTAATAATGCTCTTGATGGTTGGAAAAATAATTTGTGTGGGAAACGGTAAAAATATATTCTTCTCATACTTTTATAAAGAAACTCAAAAATAAATTTTATGGAAAAATTTCAAAATATTTCATTAAATAAAAAAAATTTAATATAAAATGACATTTAAAAACCATTTATGTTCATATAAGAACATTCTTAAAGAAAAATCATGAATATAGATATGGATGAAAAATATTCCTTATTAAAAATGTGAAATAATGTTGTCTTTTCATGTAAAAATTATATCAATTTATTTGAGTACCAAAGAGTGTAAAAATAAAAAAAACTTTAAAACACCTCAAATAACAATAAAAGAAAATAATAAATGGTTTTCATGAGGTAAATAAAATAAAATAATCTCTAATTTAAATTGAAACATAAATAATCCTAATAAAAAATGTGATTATAAAACAAAACCTTATAGATTTTATAATAATTGAATCAAAACATATTAAAATAGAGAACCTGAAATAGAACATTAATTAACACTATTAAACACTATATCATGATATAATATTTAAAATAGTTAGTATATAATCCATACAACTAAAAAATGTGTTTAATTTGAAATATGCCTCAAAGAAATAAATTTCCAGCGAGATACTCCTACCTTGGATTCCTTCTTAGTCATATGATCTATAATTTCTATATATAATCAATTTATATTTACAATAAATATAAATAATTACCATATTTTTTATTTTACTATATCTCATTTACTTATAATTTCTTATTACCTACTAAGTAATAAATTTTTAATAAAATCAATATTTATATGTTATCTATTGAATTTTCCAAGCATGTTATGATTCGGTGGTTTGTATCCTTGAAAGTTGTTCATGGTTTATTAATTTATAAATTTATATGAATTTTTATAGAATATTTTTATTTTATTTTTTGAATTTCCATGGTCACTTTATGAAACCTATGTTGATGATTCTCTAAGAATACATAAAGGTTTCAATTTTTTGAAATTTTGTGTCTGAAAATTGTTGACTTAATTAGTAGTTATATATATATATATATAATCATTTAAGGGACTTAAAATTTTTATAAATATCATATTTATATAACAAATCCTTTTTTCAAACAATACATTGTAAGGAGTGATTGAAAATGAAATATGTCATTCATGAATGTGGTAGGCCGCACAAATACATGAGTGATGTTTTCATTTTCTAATGAATTATAGGAAAATTTGAATGAAATAGAAATTTTTTAGAAAATTTGATATCTAAGGGTAAAAATACAATCAAAAAATAACATTTTTATAATTTTTTGTAATATTTTTGGCATTATCACTTAGTATAACCCATTTTAACCATTACTTTAATTACATAACTTTTACCATGGTAACTATTATTTATGAATAAAAATGAAATGGATTTTAATAATAAATATGAATATTATGATTGGAAATATGTAACAAATTTTATAATATTAAATTCTTATAGGAGGTAAAATTTCGTATTAACATAAATACCCAAAACTCAACGAAGACCCGTTTTTTAAAAGAATTCTTTTATGTATAACAATAAATTTACAAAAAAATAATATATTTTATTTATTATTAAGGAATTTATTACATTATGGGTAAAATATATGATTTTTATGTATTTAAAATTAATCCAACACTAATTGGATCATTACTAATACTTTATTAATGGAAAAGGATCAAAATATTATTTCATTAAAATAAAATATAACATAAGTTCTTATGTGTAGAACATGGGTTTCCAAATAAAACATAATACTTTTAGATGAATTATTTTAATTCATAAATAAATATTTGTTTCTTGAAAAATGTCTTAATATTTTTATGTAACATTTATATCTTAATTATTTGATAAATGTTGGGGTATTTGTAAAAATGGTATTTTTTCACTATTCACCTAAAAACCTACCATTTCAGAAAAATACCAAAATTTCAACCTTGGGTAATTTTTATATAATGAATCAAAAAAATTAAGTTCATTTTGTGAAATTAAAATTATAATATTAAAACATTTACCTTCTAATTTAAAATTGTAAATATAAATGGAAATTTATTTGATAAAAATGACTATTTTAAACCCTAACTATTATTAACCTTATTTCATGTTAACAACTAGTGAATGTTAATTTCTTTGTTTGAAATTTGTATTTAAATAATATAATTTTTTTTACCATTAATTTTAGTAATATATTATTCAATTTATTTTGGTTTTGTGTGCATCACAAGTTATCAAACATGTTTGTTTTATTTAAAGGAGTATACATACTAAACACTCAAGGTGTTACATTCCAACTCTACTTTGATATTAAAAACACCCTTTGGTTGATCATCAACCTTTAATTTAGTTTTTTATTTATCCACTATATACATCATATAATCTTTAATTTTTGACATAAAATCAGTTTTAACTCCTTCGAAAGTATAGTCATAAGTATCTTATTTATTTTTTACTTACTATAAATTTTCTTTGAAATTTATGTCCACCTATATTTCAAAAAAAATCTATTCAGGGGAGAATGTACTTATTGGTTTTTGAGTAAGTCTAGTCTTATAATAATCACCATTAAATATTTTTGGAAACATAGGAGGAAAGTTTCAAAAAATTCCACAATGAATGAATGGAAAGGTAAACATACCTTCAAATATTCCCTTAACTATTTCACCCCTTCTCATCATAAGTGATAATAAATCATCACTTACATATTATTCAATATTTTTATCCTCGTGATTCTCTAGCTTCTCCATAGTTTTAATTTTTATTTCCTTTGGCGAATATTATAATAAACTTTTTTTATTCACTGATACATTAGATGTATATATATATACTTATATAAATCACTAAAGGATAATTCCCAACAATTTAATTCTTTATGTGTTGACGCAATTGAATTATAAACTGGTTATAGTATCTATATTATCCCAATTTATATATCAATGTCTTTTATATTATCAAAATATCTATATATATCTCCAAAATCCATAAAATTATGGATTAATAAACCGTTAATTTCTTCACTTGATCTTAGCTTTAGATCATAAAACTATTTTAAAGAACATATATTTCCCCATATTTAAATGGTCTATCAGCTATTTAAATATTAGAAACTATGTTTTATATTACTTTAACTTATGTGAATCTCATAACATTTATTTATCTAATTATATAATTCTCTAGTAAATTAATTTTGAGCCTTTATATAAAAATTCAATAATTTCATATCTGATATTTTCATTAATTACTTCAGAGTATCATTCACTCGTATTACATGATCGACATTTGATAAAAAATTAAATACCTAGAGATTATAAATTGTATATCATTCTATTAATCAACACATTATAATTACTTCCATTAAATAAGGGTACTCTTTTTTGATATAATTCTCTATGAAACAAATCATAGATATAATCAATATGATTTAACCTATATTTATGATACCACTTGTTATAACTTAATGTACTGATATGTTCCCTAAAAGAGGGGTATAATTTGGGTGTTATAAAATCTAATATTTTCTCAAACACAAATGGATTTTTTATTTTCATTTTCCAAGCTACTTAGTAATTATCGCAAAAAAACTCCACAATTTGACAACCAAAGAAATAAATATAAAAATAATATACATGAATATTTTACTTGTTTCACTCACTCTAGGATATATAAATGGATCACATGTTAATTTGGTGTTGATATAACTAATAATAAAACTATGTTGGTTTTATATTTCTAGATTTTGAATATCCACACAACTGATCTAGGGTCTACTGAATTTTCTTTTATTCTAGACAGTTTACTCCAAGAGGGTGATAAGAAATTATGGTATCAATATAATGGTTGAACACATTCAAATACTGGTAATTCTAATAACACAAAATTTTAATGGGTATTCTCTATGAGTCTATGATCATAACCACATTAAGTTTACATGTATTTTAAAGAAACTAATTATCATAACCATATCATTAAGGAGAAAATTGGGTAATAACTCACTCTTTCAATTATAGATTTTTCATTGACATCCAAAACTTATCTATCTGATTCTATTATTTTGAATATTCTTTGTATATTTAATATCTATCACTTCTTCTCTCTTTACTATACATAGCAGTTTTCTTCAATATAGTTCAAAATAATTTGAAATTATGAATTCAAATACAAATTTATAACCACCGTGAACTTGTTCTACTTTATATTCATGTATTAGATCATCTTTAGATAAATCACAACAAATGAACACTATTTATACATTTTGTTGTTATCCCAAAACAACTAATTCAACTTTTCTATTCTAATTCATTTATTAAATTTAAATTTTCTAGTTTCTCAACAATCATGACATGAATAGTTTAACTACAACTTGACAGTTTGGTTTCTATATTAGTTTTCTTTAACTACTAAGTAAATTATGGTATGATAATATGTTTAATAATGCAACCTATATTGTATTCCAAAAAATACATTCTATAATTTTCATTATATTGACACTCTGATATTATATTTTTCTGGTGAAAAATCTTCTTTTTGCAAGAAAGAAGTTTCATGGTAAAAGGATCCATCATTCCTAAAATAGGATTGCACCTTATTTTCATGATTTGGTTATTATGGAACAATCTCTCCTAAAGATTACTGTCCATTTATTACAGAGTGATGAAATATCTAATAATTATAGATAAAATATGTTCTATGGAATCACATATTTCTTCGTGTCAAAAGATTCCATACTAATTTTGATTTCTCGTACATAACATAATAAGATAAATCTCATAAAATTTTATTAAACCATGAAAAATTCATTACAGTATTAAATAATCTTACATAGATTTACTCTAAATATCATGAAGGCCTTTATATTTTTATTTAGTTTTGGATAATCTCTTTTTTAACCTGGTTGAGAAGGAAACCTTACATGGCATGTAAGCCTAGTGGGAAATGGCCCAACACATGGCCCATATTATTATGTTGTGATGAAATTATTCCCCCAAAAAACATTTTTACATGAACCATAATTATCCATCCTCAAAAAAGAAACTTAAAATCCATATTAAAGTAATTGATAATAAATCCAATTTGAAAACATTTAATTGAAAAAAAAATTAAATGATGACACAATGATACATACCATATTATCTTTTCATACATAATCAACTAAATGATGTATAATATATTCTAAAAGGATACTATATGATCATTATTAGGTATTATAGTATTAAAAAAAGGAATTTTATCTATTGTACCCTCTTAGATATATCATACATAAGAATATCTATTAGGAATGAATTTTAGTAACGGATGTTCATAACCATGTAGCTATTTTGTTTTATGTATTCTAGACCAAAAATATATTGATTATTATTTTGGGGATCACACAAAAAATAGATATCCTTATTATATATTTATTACACATTTGATATGTAATAAATATTTAAATAAAAATTAAATATAAGGAATTCTAAATTTTCGTACGTAAATTACATGATTTATTATTTAAGTGAGAGATTTATAATCATTTTCTAGAAGGGTAAAATATCCAATAACTAAATCAATGGGTTTTCATTTTTAATATGTTCTTTTCATCTTATAGATATATCATAACTCTTATACTAGAAGAGAATTATATAAAATATTTTGCTGATAGAATGTTTTTAAAATTTTACCTTAGTAAATAACATACATACATGCAAAAGAAAACTTTTTTTAAATTGTATTATTTTATGTTTATATAATAAAATAAAATGTTTTTTAAAGAACATTTTCTAATTGAATTAAAAAAATGATTTTTTTCTATCCATTTATCAAAATATTTATTTTATAACAGAAAACATATTGTTTTATAAATGTATTGGTAATTAAATAATGAATAGATTCATAAGTTGGTCACCCTTCACAAGTGGAATTATTTATAAATCATAAAAATGATCCCATTTTATTCATCAATAACTCCTCAATCATGGTAACTAATATTAAATTAATGAATTTAAATATCTTATATATATTCCCATATAATAAACTTTTCTTGATAAAATTAATTATTATAAAATTAAATTGAGTTGAAAAAATGGTATAAGATATTCAAGAAATGTTAATTCACCAAAAAAATTAAAATTTAAAATATAATAATTTAAATTATTATACTATTAATCCTATAATTAAGGTAGATATATTTGATAATGATACTCTAAATGATATTAATGAAAAAATGGTTAATGTATTATAAAAACTAGGTATTCTGGGTCTTAATGTCAAAAACAATTACAAGAAGAATGGAAGTTTTACAAAATTTCCTCAATAAAAAATGATAAAAAAATTGAAGAGTATTATTATGAAACACCTACCTTATATATGTTCCTTATAATGAAATAATGGGATTTATTCCATTTTCATACACTATTAGAAAAAAATTATATTTGGCCTCGGGGGTTTCCAATCAATGATTGGAAAACCAGTGTTAAAACAGACTTGCAAAGGGTTTTTAAATCGGTTGTCAAATAAATAATGTTAAAAAATAGGTTTTAGCATAAGTTAATAGATAATCAATGTTAAGAATTTTCCATTATAGGTTTTAACATATGTTATTAGATACTAGATTTTAAAAAACCCAAAGAATCAAAGCTCAAGAAAGCACTCTATCTTTTTTCCTTTAGTATCTTTCATCCTCATTTTTGCATTATTTCTCAACTCTTTTCATGTTCACCCTACTTCACTCATGTTTAACCACCCTCTACCACATTATTCCACAAGATTTATGTTTTTATTATCTAATTCATGTTCCACCACTATCGGTCTTTGATATCTATTTTCAACAAAACTCCTCTTTTATTTCTTACAACCTAAATTCCATCTATCACTATTTTGGATATATTGGTCACATATCTTCTTCCTAAATCACAATATTTTTTTATTTTTCATTTTTTGTATAATTTTTTTTAATTCATTGTTAGTAATAAATTATATTCAATTATTTTTTATATATACATAATATTTATTTATAAATATTCATTGTTATATTTAGTTTGTGGTTGTAATTTTTTTATTATACATTGTTTGTGGTTATAAATTTTTTTTTTATAATTTTTTTTTGTTTATAAATTTTATTTTATTATATTTTTTTGTGGTTAAGATTTTTATTGTTAAAAATTGTTTTTCTTTTATAATGTTTTTATTAGAATTTATTTATGTTTATAAATTATATCAATATTTGTGTTTATAATTTTTTTGGTTTATATATTTTTCAAGTGTCAATTGTATCTTGGATAATTTTATATTTTATATTTGTTTATAAGGTTTATATTATTAACTTTATATTTTTTATACTTTTTATATTTGTATATATAAAATTAATATACAAGTTTTAAATTTATTTATGTTTATACATTTATAAATTCATATATTGTAAATTTATTTATTTATGTATATATTTAAATATTATAAGTTTTAATATATTTATATTTTTGTTAATATTTTATGTAATTAATTTATTTTAAGTGGATAAAAACAAAAAAATAATGAATATGTAGAAGGGTTTGGTTATTTCTTTGAGTTTAATATATCATATCTTAAAGATAGGCATAAGTTTTATGTCTATTCATGAAATGTTTGAGTTTGAGAAAGATAAGGCCAAAATAAATCAAAGACATTCTAATTTGTTTTGGTTTAAATCATAGTTATACACACTGTATTTAGCATGGAAATAAAAAAAATCATGATCTATCAATGATGATGTTATTCAGTATTAGTTGAAGTATTTTATTGATGAATTTATTCATGATATTGGCATTGAAACTATTGAAAAAAATAAAAACTATAGAATGATTATTTAGTATTTTAAATTCTTTTGTTCTTAGGTTGTAATAAATTTATCGTTTTCTTAAATATACTATGATTTTTCATCATCAAAAAAATGGTTGGAGTGAAAAAAGGTTCAAATAAGTTCCTGAATTTTGGAAAGAGTTACTTCTATAAGAAAATGAACTAGGATATTATATTTATGATACACAAAAATATTATGTCTAATGGGATTAGGATATATGGAAAATAATATGTATCCGAATGATTATATTATATATAAAAGATAATATAATGTTTTTGTCAAAATTTAAAACAAATTAGACATCACAATATTAAGTGGATAGAAAGACCAATTTTGATTCATTAACAAGGAAAAGAACCAGACATCTTGCTAAGGAAATTTCATATCCTCAAATAATTCCTCATTTTATGAATTTATTAGGAAATTAAAATGGTGAAAACAGACTGAGAAGGAATATAGATAAGAGAATTTCTAATGGAAACATATATCGCCATGTTGATTCCCCATAGTTTATGATATTTGATAAATAACATATTGATTATGAAAATGATGTTATGATTCTTAGAAAGGGACTGTGTATCAATGAAATAAATACATATCAAAACCTTAGTATCCTATATATTTCATGAATAGTTATTTTGGTATTTAAAACCTATAAATATTGCTATGTATGAAGAAATGATATGTAATGATGGTCATGAATACTTTTTTTTAAAAAAACAGTGAAATGATATTTATGTTTATATGCCCATATTGGTTGATGGTTTAAAAATGTTATAAGAGGAATGTGTTAAATTGATTGATGCATACATGAAAGAATTTTTTTTGTTTTATAGTAATGTTCACTATAAATGAATTTCCGGTATAAGGAATATTATTTGAATATATTTTTAAGGGATGTAATGTTTGTCAAATTTGTAAAGAAGATACTTCATATCAAAAAATAAAAAATGGGAAAAATATATTGTACAGGTGTTTTCACATATTTTTTCTAATAGATCACCCTTATCAATGATTAATAATTAATTTAACAGTTTATAACAGTATGATTTCCTTGAAAAAAACATCATTATAATAATATGAAAATGAGTTTAAGAACATTGATATCACATTTCGGAAGACATAAATTTTAGGTAGTAAATCAATACATGAAAAAAATGGTATATCATATTGTATCTAGATAATTAAAAATTTATAAAGATATATCATAACATTTATGTTATAAATCTTGAGAAAAAATATTTGATAGTTTGATTTAAATGTTTTTAGAGATAAATGGAATGAAAATAGGGAGATTGAATTCATGATTAGACTTAATAATTATCAGAATACATTTGTAGTTGGCTCCCACTATGAAAGTAAAAAAAATAACATATTTGCCATTATATTTTCAAAACTTAATAAAGAGTAAATTATAAACATTTCTATAAATTTTTACAAATTTATTAAATTACTTGGTAGTTATTCTTAAAATGTTAAAATTTCGGTTTCATTTAAGGATTCAAAGACAATATACTTGAAATATCATGAATGTTGTGTATTGATGTAATAGGTGTTTCTAGCTTCTCTATCTAGCATGTTTTAAATGCCTATTAGAAAATCTACCATCAGGTTGTGATGCATTTTAAATTCCATTTAAATCAAATTCATTGATCTAAATTTTTTTTAAAAATTTATCTAATAAATATTTACTCATACATTATCACCAGAATATATATTCCTAACCTTCATTTTTATTTATAACAATTCATTTGATGATTTATTTGATGTGAGATATAAGGATATGTGGCCCTATATACTTATGTTGAATGTATCCTTTTGAATGAATTATCAAAATTATGAAGGGATGTATTAAAAATATAAATTTTCCATAGACCTTAATTGGTTTAAAAAATATATCAATGGTGGATGTTGTGTTCTGTAGTGATTACTTATATAAAGTAGATCACATTGGTCTCCATATATCATGGTATATGGAAGCCAATATTGACGGTAAGAGGTTATGTGGATTAAAATTAAAGTTAATTACACATGATATAATTATGTGGGAACATTTATACATTTTTTAAAACAAGAGTAACCGTTATCCATATATATCATAACAGATTAATTGATTGAAGCTATGATATCCAAAAAATGATAGAAAATTTCTTGATTAAATAATAAAAATATATAATTATTTCATGGTTTAAAGAGATATTAAACATTTATTAATCTATAACAGAAACCTTGAAATGGTTAGTTGGGGGACCACATGTTAATGTAAGTACAAGGTGTACTTTCAACATTGAAAATTACACATTTATATAAAAAATTATGGACTACAAGAGTGTCAATCAAAATAGTGGATTAATTTCCACTACTAAATAAATTCTTTTTTGAGTGAAAAAAGATTAGAAACCAATTTATATATCAGAAAAAAAATATTTTTTAAGTTATTTAGGATATATAAGAAGTTGAATATAATAATGTTTTAGTATTATTGTTTATGTTTTATAGGATTGATAAAAAAAGTGGTATGAAACCTAATGATTAGGGATTTACACCGTTTGATTTAAAATTATTTAGTTTTAAAGTCTAACAATTTATCATGGGGATATATGTGAAGTATTTTTTTGATGTTATTGACCCATAAAAATATTAGTGGTTTGTCATTTTTAAAGGGAAAAATTACATTTGGGATATGAGTATGTTGATTATTTTATGGAATTATATGGTTTTTCATTATCAATTATGTGATTGCATAAGGATAAAAATGATTATAATGTATACATAGTACTTGATATATGAAATTGTCACATATAAGGGATATAGAAAAACACTAGGTTACTCTCCTAATTATTCTATAAAATATTTATTTTTAGTTTTTTTATAAGACATACACATGTAAAAACTCAAATTTTTTAACATGGATGTTTATATATATATATATATATATATGGAACCTTTTTAACATTTTTTCATGAAATTTTATATTTATCAATTTTAGTTAAACATGTTTGGTTGAAGAATCTTGACATTTTTATTTTTTAATAGGAAAATATCAATGAAAAAAACATGGGTTTTTATCATAGATATCTAAATCCATAGATGTTGATCATTTCTTCCATTTTTTTATTAATTGTTTTATTCATCAGTTTCAACTAAACAATTGTTTTCTGAAGAAATATGATATAATTTTTTTCTAATGAAATTTTTGCATATTAAAACACTATTATTAAATATATATATATATATGTGTGTGTGTGTTTAAAATTTTACCATTTTAACTAATTTTTATATTCAAGAGTTTTTATTAATCATTTTTTGGTTAATGAAACCAGAAATCATAATTTTTTTGTGAAACTTTCGCATATAAAGACATTGTTTTTAAATTAAAATATTTAAATATATAAATTTTGATTTTTTATATGATTTTTAATTTTATTTTTGTATTCATGAGTTTCTGTTAATAAATTTATAGTTTAATAATCATGACATCGTTATTTTTTTCTAACTATATCTTTTTATAAATAATTATTACTTATAGAATTTTATTTATTTGTATTAGTTCACATAATTGATTTACATTATTTTTATTTTTTAAAAATGAATTATTTAATTATTAAAACCATTAACTATAATAAATTATTGTTAATAAAGAAATCATTACAGTAATTTATTTATTAATAGAAATAGATATAGAGAAATATTTACCAATGTATGTTTACGTTTATTCAAAATAATATACCTAAAAAAATTAAAATTTTTAACACAAATAACCTTTTTAAAAAATTATTTCAAATAATACTACTGAGGATAATATAGAGGTGTTTTTTTCTTCTCTAGAGAATATGAAGCCTAGATTTATGAGAAATGAGATTATATGCTTTAAAAAATTACAATTTCACATGGGAAGCAGAGGTTTCTAATTGATTTTTATTATAAAAACAACCAATTTAGAAAGAATGTAAAGAAGATTAATAATTTTATAGCCATGTAGAATCCTTGAAATCTTATCATTTTATATATTCATTGGAAGAGAATTAACCAGATGGTGAAGGATCCGTTTTTAATATTCGTAGTGGAAACATTTCTCAACTAATTTTTTTTAGTTCTTTAAATATTTAATATTTCACATGAGTAATATTATATCTAATTAAATACATTTTACATTTTACATTCATGATATAAAAGAAATTAGAAATGTGTTTTTATCATATGATTCAATTATATTGAGATATTTTATATCAATATTGAATTTAGATTATTTTTTTGGAAAGAACAGAATAAAACTTAAGCCTCAAATATAGTTTTCTATACAGAGTCATGAGAGAAGTTTGTGGCACATGAGCCTCAGCCCAGTTGTTGAGGACTCTTTAAGTGAATCCAAGAGACCCAGGATCAAATCCATGTGGAGGATAAGTTCTGGGGGTACTATAGTAGGTACTGTAGTAGTACTGTAGTAGGAACTGCAAAGAAATGTAGTAGGTACTATAGCAGGCACTGTTTCTCACTATAGCATCCGAGAATATTCCCCTGTTTGGGCCTTCGGGCCACCGATTTGGTCCCTGGGTCCATTAAGGCCTTCGGGCCACCCAGGCCTTTGGGTTAGTAATGTCTTCAGGCCACCTCAAGGCCTTCAGACCACCTTAAGTGTAGATAAAAACCAGACAACCTACAGGGAACAAGCTTCAAAAGGAGGAGGAGCAACGAGCATTCACCATAGCAGAACCTAAATGGATTGAAAGAATGAGAGGGTTTGGCACCTACTGTTGGGAAAAGAATTTTCCTGCATGGGAAAGCCTAGCAGAACAACCATGCGAAGGTGGAGAGCTAATTTAACTAAGAATATGCTAGGGAGGAGCAGTTCCAAGTAGTTAGTATGCGTTGTATGTAATGTTTGAAGACTATGGGCAATGGATTTCTCTAAGGCCTACGGTCCATGTAATACTTATGCCTACGTGCCTTGTAAGGGTTCCACGTCACCCCTTGAAAGGTGGATTATCAAAATCAATAAAAAATTGAAGGCCTTCAGGCCATTGGAGATGAGAGAAGTTTGTTGCCTGTTTATGGGAGAAATCATTTATAGTATGATAATTCTTTTGTATAGACTAGTATTTTTAATTTATTTTTCAATTATAGGATAAAGTATTCTATTATTATTATACAGTAAGCCTTTAGGATATCTCACTAAGAGTTCTAGTTGCAAAATTTATACGCTTATATTTTTAAATATAGAGGGTATCCTTTACTAGATTATCGAATGATTAAAAAATCTTTTATAAACTAATAGTTGACTCTAGAAATTTTTTTAAGGGGTTTAGTTCATCTATCAATCCCTCCCAACTCTCTATGAAAAATAAAAAATGGCTTGGATGATAAAAAATGGTAGGTTCTAATTGATCCATCAAAACAAGTAGATGAAAAGATTTTATGAAATTAAATATATTTTTAGTAAATATTAATATTTTTCAAATTTATAATTTCAATATTACCTTCAATATAAAGTAATTCGTGGGACCTTTATCCTTAGGGGTAATGTGGAACATCATGCTACTATTTTAGGAAATCAATAACACATGGGTCACAAAAGAAGATATGTGGAGTGTTTTGGTATTAGAATTTTTTCATCTTAGTATGATATCAAGAGAGGAAAAATATATTGTTTGAAAGGATTCCTTAATATATAATTTTAGATAGATTATTTAGTCAGTATAAGATGAAATTAAATCATTTTTACGTGCTATGTTTATAGAAATGGTCATACAAAAGTAGCATTTGTAGTCTACCTAACTAGATCCTCCACCTCCTCATTTAGAACTAACTATGTACAATGAGTTCCATGTTTGTGACTCCATTTTACAAAATATAGTTTATATAATCATACATATTTAAGGGTATTGTATACATCCTGGTAAAATGAAATAATATTAGGTATGAGTAGTGGTATATGATATTATTGATCAAACTAAACTATGTTGTTTCTGACCAAAGAGGTGGACAAATATTGAAATAGTATGGGTCATATTTTATTTTGATATTATATCCTTTATCATTAGTTAAAAAATTAGGTATGTTTTAGTTTTTTTACCAACAAGTCATGAATTTATGTGGGTAAAATACATGAAATCTTAGATTTTTTAAATTTATATGTTTAATCTATTATTTTAGTTTTAATTTTTAATTTTTCAAGATAAATTAGTTTTGGTAATTAATATATAAAAATTCAATAGGTCATGGAAATATTCTATCATTGTTCACTTGTTAATAAAGAATCCAAATAGAATTATTTATGTGAAAGGTCAAGTAGATAACTGATATGATTGTTTATAATTTTTTTCTTACATATATAGTCTTTCATATTTTAAAAGTGTTTTCTCATAAATATAGTTGTGTCATTGAATATGATGTTTTATGTATGGGTATTATTTTCTAAAAACCATTTTTTTTATTATCACGACTAAAATCATGACATTTTTTCAAAAAGTTAGTTTTATTATAAATCTTATGTTTAAAAATATATGTTTTGTTTATAATTTTATAAAATTTATTATTTTTTTGTTTTGATGATATTTCATTATATATGAGAAAATAATTAAACCACCATCAAGGTTTTTTCATACTATTTTAAATGTTTGATTAATTTATATATGCATTTCAAAAAGATTCATATATGCTTTCTTATAAATGGTGTTTTATAAAAGATTTTATTTATTTTTATATTGTTTTTTTGTTTTCTACTATTTGTTATACAATTTGAATTCATGTTATAAGTCATCGATTATTATATTCTAAAAAAATAGGATTTAACATAGGTTATTATGAAATTAAACCTTCATAGTCCCTCTATTTTGACATTTATTTGGGCATTCAATGTTGGTTACAATTAAAAGTTATGTTGAAAGTCTCTATTAATATCAAATTATAAAAAACAAACATTTAATGTTATTTTAACATCAGTTTTTATTGAAAACCAATTATGAAAGGCTTTATATATCTATATTTAGTGGGGAATTTAACATTTGGGTTTAATAGTAACTAATGTAGAATATATTTTCGACATAGGTCTTAAAAGACCAACATTAAAACCATTATTTTGACATTAGTTGTATTCTTTTTTCTTTTCATCTGATGCTAAAAATCAAAAATAACCAATGCTAAATGTTACTTTCTAGCAGTGTTATCCAGCTATGACTGAATGTACATGGAGAATTGATGGATTATCAATGAATTTTATCTATGGAATATGTCAATGATATTAATTTAGATGACATTATAAAAGGATAATGGGTTATTGATATCACAGATTCAATGGTTATCTAAACTAGGTTTCATGGATGTATACATGGATTTCAAGATAATTTAATAATAAAAAACCACAGGGCTTTAGTAATAGGAGAAACGAAGTTATAAATTATTTTTATAACCAAATAGATAACATCTAATCAATCAATTATAGTTTTTAATAGTGATATTTATAATTACATAAGCAATAATTTATCACTTTATAGGTCATGTAACTATTAATAGTGAAAATAAGATAACATTGAAATAAAATTTAAAAATCCCAATGTTATCCTATTATATATGGTATAAAGATATCTTTTCAGGTGGGTTATATCATCTTATAGATTCTATATTGGTACACTAGATATCAAAATCTGTTAATAGATTAATAAACATATTTTGTCAAATATTTAAAAGATTTCTGAGTGATAAAGTTGGTGGTTTCAATATAATATAAATCCAATTTATGAATAGTTATATTACCAAAATAAATAAGAAGAAAAAATTATTTCATTATAAAATGATATAATGTTGTAAATCAAAATAAATAGAAATAATCAACATAATGAAAATATTTTTTATCTTTTTATGATCATTTTATTTAGAATTTCTTGATTATCATGATAGAAATACTTAAATAGGACATAATATAAACAAGAAATAAAATACAGAAATGAATCATGCGTATCCAAATGAATATTTTTATAAAAATATATATTCCATAAATTCTAATTAAAAAACATAAGCAGATACTAAATATTAGAAAAAAAATAAAATTTAAAAGTTACAACTTGTTGACCTCACCTATTTTGATAATCTCAATCATGTATTTATTTGTGTTGCAAATCCCAATTATGTTTTCATTCTCTATGATATTGTTAAGTATTGTTGATCTATACTTTAATTCTTTCCAATCTGTGATCAAATCAATAACACTTTTTAAAAATAGTCTTTGGAATATGTTAATCATCATTTATCCATGTTCATACAAGTTATAAATTGATTCTAACACAATCAGATGTGTTCTGCATAAAACAGATAAGTAATCTGTCTATAGCTACTGATAAAGAGCTACCGGTAACCAGTCTACCGATAGACTTAACACAGAGTTACCGATGTACTTACAGACAGCTACCGATACAAACGTAGAGCTACCGGTGTAAGTATAAATAGCTACCGATGGAAGAAGTCACTGATGGACAAAGCTACCGATAGACTCACAGCCACCGACGCATGGAGCTACCTATGCATGTACCTACTGGTGCATGGAGCTACCGATAAACAGTCATTGATACACGCATGTACCTACCGACGCATGGAGCAACCGATAGAGTCAGAGCAACTAATGACATTGAGCTACCGATGTTCAAGCTACTAATGTTTGAGCTACCGATGTTCAAGCTACTAATGTTCAAGCTACCGATGTTCAAGCTACCGATGCTGATTACCTACCGATCACTCGACTCACTGTTTGAATTTCTTTATTTCCTTTATTTAATCTATCTAACGGTCATATCATACATTTTAATGTTTTGTCAAATATCTGATAAAGGTTGTCGGATGTCAGGAACCCGTACCTCGTACCTGCTGAAAAGAAATCTTTTCTGTCCCCTGATGGGAGATAAATACGAGAAGACTACATACCAGAAAGATGCGCGAACGTGTGAAAAAAAAACAAACAACAAGAAGCGAACCAAAAAAAGTGCGGTGCATCAAACATACCAAAAAACGACACAAGCACGAGAAGAACATAGAGGAGCTCATAGACAATCAAGCATACTCGAGGAGTGTTCTGTGCATACAAGAAGAACTTCATCGACTACATTCTCACCACCTGTGAACCTGGAGCATACGACACTCTGTTTCTCAACAGAAATGAGAAGAGGACTCAGACTCACTTCTAATCAAATCCAAAGGAGTCCAGAGCTATACTGAAATCATCAAAACCATATCTAAACTCTACATCTCTTGTTCTGTGATTTATTACCATTCATTTCGAGCAGTGTGTGTTATCTGCTATATCTAACACATACACTGTCTCCGGTACTCAAACTGAAGGATCTGTAAATCCTTACAAAACTCTTTCATTCTTTCTTTCCCACGAAGAACTGTTGTAGAGGTCGTGTGTGACCTGGACAGCTGGTTGCTGTTGTACTGTTTCCCACGAAGAACAGTGGTAGAGGTCTTGGACCTGGACAGTTGTAAACTGTTGAACCCCGATCCAGGGTGTGGATCATTTTTTTATATAAACTGTTGAGAGGACTAAGTCTCGGCTTGAGACTGAACCTCTTGGTTACATTGTTGTGCCATCTATTTCAAAGTTTTATTCCGCTGCTAATCACTTTAAAACCAATACTGTTTTTAAAGTTACTTTGATAATTAAATTAGCAAGTGTTTATGTTAAGTGTAGATTAGTAAGTTAGTTTCAAAAGTTAATCACACACTCCTGTGTTGATTAACTGGGAATTAATCAATCCCTTGAGAACCTAACAGAATCTCTACATTAATATAAATTCACTACAGTTTAATCTATTATTTTGTTTGGGGGTCGTTAAGACATTGTTTTTTAAATACAGAAATTTTAATTGGTACTCAATTCACCCCCCTCTTGAGTAATCCTCTCCGACCAACACTTGGTATCAGAGGTTGAAAATACTTTCTAAAAGTACTCTGCTTTTGAACTGTGATTTTAGTTGTGTTTTAAAGTTCTTAAAATTTCTGTTATTTCTAAATTTTTATCTCATTAAAATTTTCTCATCATGGACAATAGACTTGAGGGTGCTGCTACTAACCGGCCACCTTTCTTCAATGGAACTAATTATGCTCAGTGGAAGCTGAAAATGAAAATCCATCTAGAAAGCATAGGTTTTGATATTTGGACTGCTATTGAATCAGAATACAAAATTCCTACTACTGCTAGATCTACTTGGGATGAACCTACAAAGACTGCATACAATAACAACTGTAAAGCTATGAATGCCTTGTACTGTGCTCTAGGAGATGAAGAGTTTAATAGAATTTCTGCATGTAAAACTGCATATGAAATTTGGGATACCTTAGCTGTTTCTCATGAAGGAACAACTAATGTTAAAGAAATGAGATTGAACACCTATACTATCAAGTATGATAATTTTAAAATGAAGCCTGACGAACCCATTTCTGACATGTATCTCAGGTTCAACGAAATTGTCAATACAATGATCTCGCTGGGAAAGGATGTCTCATCGAAGGAACAAATTATGAGAATTTTGAGATGTCTACCTGATAGATGGAGAGGCACATCTGTCTCAATCAGAGAATCATGTGACATAGCTGCTCTACCTATCAAGGAACTAATTGGCAAGCTGATGATGTATGAAGAAGAGCTTAAAGTGAACAAAGAGGAAGAAAATGAACCTGCAAGAAAGTGTGTCGCTTTCAAATCCTCAACTTCAAAGAATAAGGACAAGGAAAAGCTTCAAGCTGTAGTTGAAAGTTCAAGTTGTGAAGACAGTGGAAGTGATTCTGACAGTGATGCTGAGATGGCTCACATTGCTAGAAGATTTGAGAAATTTTATAGGAAAAAGAAGTTCTTCAGAAAAACAAATTATAAGGGTAAGTATGATCACCAAGGCAAATGGAAAAAGGACTGGAAGAAGAATGACAAGTCAGATGATGTTGTCTGCTATGAGTGCAAGAGAAAAGGACACATTAAAGACGGCTTTCCAAAGCTGAAGTATAAAAAGAAATATGAATATAAGGACAATAAGTTTAAGAAAGCCATGAAGGCTACTTGGAGTGCTTCAGAAGACAGCACAAGTGAAGCTGAATCTTCAGACTCTGAAAGGAATCGAGCCAACATGTGTTTTATGACAAACACTTCTGAGGTAACTGCTGAAACTCCTGCTTCAAATTCATATTATTCTGGAGATGATTCTGAAGGTGATAACATGTCTAAATCTGAACTGTTTGAATACTGTGATATGCTGGAAGAGACATGTAATGAACTTAAGGATAAATACAAGTCATTAAAGAAACAACATGCTATCACCACTATAGTTAAAACCGAACTTACTATTGAAAAAGAGAAAAATGCTCAACTGTTAAAAGAAAATACAGAACTGAAACTGTCAAATGAGCAACTTAGAAAAGACTTAGAGAAGTTCACCAATGGCAAGAATACTCTACCACAGATGCTAGGAAAGCAAGTAGCACCTAAATATACTACTGGTATAGGATACCAACCTGGACAAAGGAAAATTGCTAAAACTAGATTCATTTCTAAATCTGGACAGAATGAAGGTAATTTTGGAACTTCATATGTTTCAACCAGTTATATACATAGATATGGATCTAATAAAGTTTATCTTTCAAAGCATGTCAATTCTACAAATTATATGAGACCCATTAGACAAATATGGGTACCTAAAGTGTTATTGGCTAACCTGTCTGGACCCAAGAAAATCTGGGTACCAAAATCATCTCCCATCTAAATCTGTTTTGTAGGGAACTTGCTTAAAGAGCTCCTGTAAAGAGATGTGGTATTTGGACAGTGGATGTTCAAGACATATGTCAGGAGACTTCTCTTGTTTCAAGAGTTTAATAAAAGTTGATGGAGGCTTTGTCACCTTTGGTGATAACTCAAAAGGGAAAATCATCGGCCTAGGCCAGATTGGTAACACTGATTCAATTTTGATTTCTAAAGTTTTATTTGTTGATGGCCTTAAATACAATTTATTAAGTATTTCTCAGTTATGTGATGATGGTTTTCATGTTAAATTTGAAAATGATTCTTGCAAAGTTTTTGATTCTAAGAATGTTTTGGTATTTTCTGCCTTAAGAAATGAAAATGTTTATGCTGTTAATCTGAATTCTTTAGCTAAGCAGAATATTAATTGTTTGAATGCTTTTCATAAAGAATCTTGGCTATGGCACAGAAGATTAGGACATTGCAACATTCACTCACTTAGAAAACTTTCTAGGAAAAACCTAGTTAGAGACCTACCTAAGTTAGAATTCCCAAATGATAGAGTGTGTAACCCCTGTCAAAAGGGAAAAAAACACAAAGTTTCTTTTAAATCAAAGAAAGAAGTTTCAACTTCTCAACCACTTGAATTGGTTCACATGGATTTGTTTGGACCATCAAGAGTTTCTAGTTTAAATGGGAAGCACTATGTTTATGTTCTTGTAGATGACTTTTCTAGATATACTTGGGTATATTTTCTAGCTCACAAAAGTGAAGCTTGTTCTTACTTTGTCAAATACTCCAAGTCTGTAGAGAACCTTAGCAGACTTAAGATTAAAACCCTGAGAAGTGATCATGGTCGTGAGTTTGAAAATCAAGATTTTGAATCTTATTGCTCACATAATGGCTATACTCATAACTTCTCTGCCCCTAGAACACCCCAACAGAATGGTGTAGTAGAAAGAAGAAACCGAACCCTTCAAGAAATTGCTAGAACCATGCTCAATGAATATGACCTGCCTATTTATTTTTGGGCTGAAGCTGTAAATACAGCTTGTTATGTTATTAATAGAGTCTTGATTAGACCAGTTCTTAAGAAAACCCCTTATGAATTGTGGAACAATAGAAAGCCTAAGGTTAATTACTTTAAAGTTTTTGGTTGCAAAGTATTTATTCTGAATACTAAAGATAATCTGGATAAGTTTGCTTCCAAAAGTGATGAAGGAATTTTTCTGGGTTACTCTATTTCAAGTAAAGCCTATAGAGTATTCAATAAGAAAACCAAATGTGTGGAAGAATCTGTTCACATCAAATTTGATGAAACTGATCCACATGAGCCTAAAACCTCTCTTGAAAATCTTGAAGAAGACTTATCTATTCTGGACCTTAATGATAAATCTAAAGAACCTGTTATAAAAGTATCCAGTTCTGGACTTTCTCCAGAATCTGCTTCTGTTGAACCCGAACCTATAGATGAACCTGAAATTTCTAGTCCAACCTTTACTAGATCAACGAGGATTCTAAAGAATCATCCTTTAGAAGCTGTTGTTGGTAATCTTGATAGAGGAACACAAACTAGAGCTTCTCTAAGAAACCAGGTTGAACATCAAGCCTTTCTTTCACAGTTGGAACCCAAAAATATCAATGATGCTATCAATGATGAATTCTGGGTAATAGCTATGCAGGAAGAATTAAATCAGTTTGAAAGAAACAAAGTCTGGGAATTAGTTGACAGACCCAAGGACACTTTGACAATAGGCACAAAATGGGTTTTTAGAAATAAAGTAGATGAATCTGGAAATATAGTTAGAAACAAATCTAGACTAGTTGCACAAAGATATAGTCAAGAAGAAGTCATAGACTATGAGGAAACTTTTGCACCTGTAGCTAGACTAGAAGCCATTAGGATCTTACTTGCATATGTTGCACATCTGGATTTCAAGTTATATCAAATGGATGTGAAAAGTGCATTTCTAAATGGTTTTATAATTGAAGATGTTTTTGTAGAACAACCACCTGGATTTGCTAACCCTCATTTTCCAAATCAAGTTTTTAAACTTTCTAAAGCTTTGTATGGTTTAAAACAAGCTCCAAGAGCTTGGTATGATAGACTTAGCAATTTCCTTATTTCAAAAGGTTTTACTAAAGGGATTGCTGATCCAACTCTTTTCATTAAAAGAATTTATAAAGATGTTTTAGTTGTACAAATATATGTTGATGATATTATTTTTGGATCTTCTAAACACTCTTTATGTACTGATTTTTCAAAAAGTATGCAAAATGAATTTGAAATGAGCTTAATGGGAGAGCTTAAGTACTTTCTTGGATTTCAAGTATTTCAAAATGAAAATGGTATTATTTTGAATCAAAGTAAATATACAAAGGATCTTTTAAAACGTTTTGGTCTGGATAGTATCAAGGAAAGTGAAACTCCTATGAGTACTACCTGTAAATTGGATGCAGATGAAACTGGGAAACCAGTTGATCAAACAAATTGCAGAGGTATGATTGGTAGTTTACTTTATCTTATTGCTAGTCGACCTGATATTATGTTTAGTGTGTGTATGTGTGCTAGATTTCAAGCTATCCCAAAAGAATCTCATTTGCTTGCTGTTAAAAGAATTTTTAAATATCTCAAACACACGGTTAACTTAGGTTTGTTTTACCCAAAAGGACAATCCTTTGAGTTAATGAGTTATTCAGATGCTGACTTTGCTGGTTGTAAGTTAGATAGAAAAAGCACATCAGGAACATGTCATTTGCTTGGAAAATCCTTAGTTTCTTGGTGTAGTAAGAAACAGAACTCGGTTGCATTATCTACTGCTGAAGTAGAACATATAGCTGCTGGTAGTTGCTGTGCACAAATTTTGTGGATGAAACACACTCTTTTGGACTATGGATACGTTTTTTAACATGTTTCAATCAACTGTGATAACACCAGTGCAATAAACATCTCTAAGAATCCTGTATCTCACTCTAGAACCAAACACATAGATGTAAGACACCATTTCCTAAGAGATCACTATCAAAAAGGTGATATTTCTCTTGAATTTATTGGCACTGAACATCAATTGGCTGATATTTTCACTAAACCTTTAAGTTCGGATAGGCTAAGTTTCATAAGACATGAACTGGGAATGTTTAATCACAACCGGTGTGAAAATTCTCACCGATGTGAAATTCTCACTGATGTGAAATTCTCTCCGATGTGAAATTATCACTGATGTGAAAATTCTCACCGATGTGAAATTCTCACTGATGTGAAATTCTCACCGATGTGAAATTATCACTGATGTGAAAATTCTCACCGATGCAAGTTTCTCACAGATGTAGAAATTCTCACCGATGTAAGTTTCTCACCGACGTAGAAATTCTCACCGATTTGTTTTTCTCACCGATGATTAACTCACACCGATGCAAAGTTTAAAACTTCTGTCTGCCGCCAAGAATACGAATCGTTTTATTTTATTTTATTACTCTATTTTAAACGTTTATTTGGAATTCCTAAATGATAAAACTAAGTCTAAGCCACTTCTTACCTCACCGAGCTCAAAATCTCTCACCTTCGAACCTTAGCACCCAAATCGACCAAGAACCCTAAACCCGCGATGGCAAAAACCAAGCTTCCTATCGTCAGAGATGAAAGTGTAGAACCAAATGCTAAGAAGCAGAAGACACAGCATAAAGCCAGTGCTAGTGAATTCAAAACTAGATCGGGAAGGCGACCAGTGAATCCTCACTTGCAGAATAGAGACATAGTAATCGAGAAGGAACTGTGCGTGGAATGGCTACTGCCTAGCAAATCCTTAGTGCTCGAGATTCTGGAAGACCAAAAATGGGTGGATTGTTTCTCGAATAACAATGGCCCATACTACCCGAAATTGGTAAAGCAGTTCTATGAGTTTGTAACCTTTGAGAAGTCTGAGAATGAGAATCGGGTAAGCTCTTTTGTAAATGGAAAAGAGATGTATTTTTCTTCAGTAGAGTGGGTTGAGAGTTTAAAAGTACCACATGAAGGTGTCTCTGGGTATGTATCAAGAGCAATGCCACCTAGTAGTGACATTTTTGATTATGAGACTGCCTTACAAGAGCTGACTGGGAATGGAAATCAAAGGCAAGTGGTAGCTGCTGAAATGGATGGAGAGAATCGACTGCTTTTCAAATTTGTTCAGCATGTGTTGATACCGAGGAGAGGAGATTTTGCAAATCTGAGATATCAAGATATCTATCTTCTTCATTTGCTAAGACATGGTGTAAAAATCAATCTGTGCAGATTGTTGATGCTTCAAATGGAAGACATGATTAGACCAAAGTCAAAGACCAATGCTTTGTTCTTTGCCAAGCTGATTTCAGTGATGATAAAAGTGAAAGAAATAGCTGAGTCTCAGGATGAGACAGTTGTAGTCAAGAACAATTTCTGCATCACCTCGACTGTATGTAAGTATATGAAAATTAACTGGAACCCATGGAAGGGAGAATGGGTCAGTGATGATCAGAAAATCTATGATAGGTTTAATCCTGTGGATTATCCCTCAAGACCAAAGGATATGAGAGATCCGAGTCTAAGACCTGATGAAGAGGAACCTGCTTATAGTGATGAGACAGAAGAAGAAGAAGAAGAAGAAGAAGAAACTCCTATGGATGTTGGAGGAGATCCAGACTTGCCCCCAAGTCCTGTTGTAGAATTGGTTTATTCTAGGAAAGGAAAAGTAGAGGAAGTTTTGCCTACTTATGAGGAAGACCAGTCTGTACCTCACCAAGAAGAAGAGGAAAAGGATAATTCATCTGAATCGCCTGCTTCTGGTAGGTTAAGTATGAGTCCCTTAATTGGAAACTCAGCTATACCTGCTGCTGAAGAAGAAAGAGATAGAGAAGAAGCTGTACCTGTATCAGAAGATCTTCTAAATGCTGCACCTGTAGAACTTGTGGTAGAAGATTCTGATGAAGAACGGCCAGCAGCAAAGGCTGTTGTGATACATGAGAATGCACCCATTGAGGGGGGAGCATCAGTCTGTGCTTGGAAATGTTACAGTAGCTGTTGAGCTTGGAGACTGGGTAGAAGACCCAGGGTTTATAGTCTGTGGATTGGATTATCCAGATTCTGACAATGAGATGTCTGTGGATAGACCAAAGACCAATTATGATCTTGCTGCTGAGTTGTTGCCAGACGATGTAGTCAGATTTCATGATTTGAATAAGCTGAAAGAGGACCTCAAATCCAGTTTTGTTGAAGAAGTGAAGCTAATGGAAACCTCTCTTGCATCCTCAATTAATTCAATAATGACTACTTCTGTAGTTAATTTGGCCTCAGCAAGGGGATCTGCTGCAGTTGTCTCAAGTGATTTTGTTTCCAAATCAGATCTTGAATCCATGAAGAATGAGATAAAAGAATCATTCAGTGCTTCAGTTGCTGAGATGAAGGAAAGCTTTTATGAAGAAATGAAAATTCTAGAGAGATCCTTCGAGCTATCTCTGGCTTGTAATTTATCTTCCTTTATGTCTGAGCTTATGGAAGAAGTGAAAGAATGCCAGACTCAGTCTTCAAGAATCGAAGATGATCTGGAAGCTCTCAAGACATCAGTTGTTGCTTTGGATTCCTATATGAGCTCCAAGTCTCAAGCTGACAAGGACCTAGCTTATGTGAAGAGTGTAGTCAGCCAGTTTGTCTCAGTGTTTGAAAGTTTCAAAACCTCAGTGAAGGATCATGTTCAATTAAAAGACTCTCAAGTTCAAAGCCTAATCAGTGGTTTGTCAAAGAGTTTTAAAGAAACTGTTTCCTTCTCTCTTGGCCCTCTCACATCCAAACCATCAGTTGATATGAACTCAGTTCGAGCAATATTGAAGGAGGAGATTGGTTCTATTTCAACCAGTGGATCTGGGGACTCATCAGAGTTAAGCCGAGTGGTGCTTTCTACAAGGGATTCTGCCAGAGAAATCATGAAGATAGTTCAAGATTTTATGAGAGAATCCTCTACCTCTCAAGAAGCCATAAAAAGCAAAGTGGACTACTACTTCTCCAAAATTTTCACCAAGCATCAACTCGAACACCACTTCAAGCTAATGTTGGAACACATGAAGCTCCCTCCAGTCACCCAAGCTTTCAAAGAACAAGTGAGCAAGCTGAGAGAACTGACTCCTGCCTTAGAGAAATTCATGGAGAACAAAGATGATTTCATATCTGCTATGGAAAGAGGAGGAGGAATTATTATGGATTTTAGAAATCTGCTGCTGCCCTTCTTGCATGTTGATGCTAGACCAGTCATCATCCCTCCTGCTTTGCCTGCTTCTGCCTCAGCTGCTTCCTCAGTCCAGCTGACTCCTGTTCAAGCCATTCAAAGCCTCAAACCAATGATCACCCAAAAATCTTCAACCTACAAGCCTGACTCTGTGTCAGTGGCCCAACCTCCTTTGATCTTTTCTGGAATTCCCAAACCTTCACCTGAATCCTCACCACCCGAGCATCCTTCTGATCCCAAAGGAAAATCTCACATTGAAGATGCGGATTGAACCAGTGGCCAAGCTTTTTGATAGGAATTCCTTTGTAATCTGTTTTTGTTGTACTTTTTGACTACTATAATACAGAATTTTTTTTTACTTCTCTTGTTTTATTTCTCTCCTATATATATATATATATGCTTTCCCACTTTTTTATTATCACAAAGGGGGAGAACAATAAGAGAGGGGGAGAAACTTTTTATGAGAGAATAAGGAGGAGAACAAAATGAGAAATATTTTCAATGGAGAAAAATAAGGCATAAGGGGAGACACATTATCCTTTGTTTTGTTTCCATTTTTATCTCTGATACCTTATGTCTATATAGTACCTTATTATTTTTACCTCTGATAACTTATGTCTATATCATACTATTTATATTATCTCTGATGCTGTTTTCTCTGAGAAAATTGAATTCAATATTATACTCTTTACTATTATATTCTCACTATGTTAAATGCCCATATTACCATATCATAAATTGTGATTATCAAAAAGGGGGTGATTGTTGACCTCACCTATTTTGATAATCTCAATCATGTATTTATTTGTGTTGCAAATCCCAATTATGTTTTCATTCTCTATGATATTGTTAAGTATTGTTGATCTATACTTTAATTCTTTCCAATCTGTGATCAAATCAATAACACTTTTTAAAAATAGTCTTTGAAATATGTTAATCATCATTTATCCATGTTCATACAAGTTACAAATTGATTCTAACACAATCAGATGTGTTCTGCATAAAACAGATAAGTAATCTGTCTATAGCTACTGATAAAGAGCTACCGGTAACCAGTCTACCGATAGACTTAACACAGAGTTACCGATGTACTTACAGACATCTACCGATACAAACGTAGGGCTACCAGTGTAAGTATAAATAGCTACCGATGGAAGAAGTCACTGATGGACAAAGCTACCGATAGACTCACAGCCACCGACGCATGGAGCTACCGATGCATGTACCTACTGGCGCATGGAGCTACCGATAAACAGTCATTGATACACGCATGTACCTACCGACGCATGGAGCAACCGATAGAGTCAGAGCAACTAATGACATTGAGCTACCGATGTTCAAGCTACTAATGTTTGAGCTACCGATGTTCAAGCTACTAATGTTCAAGCTACCGATGTTCAAGCTACCGATACTGATTACCTACCGATCACTCGACTCACTGTTTGAATTTCTTTATTTCCTTTATTTAATCTATCTAACGGTCATATCATACATTTTAATGTTTTGTCAAATATCTGATAAAGGTTGTCGGATGTCAGGAACCCGTACCTCGTACCTGCTGAAAAGAAATCTTTTCTGTCCCCTGATGGGAGATAAATACGAGAAGACTACATACCAGAAAGATGCGCGAACGTGTGAAAAAAAAAACAAACAACAAGAAGCGAACCAAAAAAAGTGCGGTGCATCCAACATACCAAAAAACGACACAAGCACGAGAAGAACATAGAGGAGCTCATAGACAATCAAGCATACTCGAGGAGTGTTCTGTGCATACAAGAAGAACATCATCGACTACATTCTCACCACCTGTGAACCTGGAGCATACGACACTCTGTTTCTCAACAGAAATGAGAAGAGGACTCAGACTCACTTCTAATCAAATCCAAAGGAGTCCAGAGCTATACTGAAATCATCAGAACCATCTCTAAACTCTACATCTCTTGTTCTGTGATTTATTACCATTCATTTCGAGCAGTGTGTGTTATCTGCTATATCTAACACATACACTGTCTCCTGTACTCAAACTGAAGGATCTGTAAATCCTTACAAAACTCTTTCATTCTTTCTTTCCCACGAAGAACTGTGGTAGAGGTCGTGTGTGACCTGGACAGCTGGTTGCTGTTGTACTGTTTCCCACGAAGAACAGTGGTAGAGGTCTTGGACCTGGACAGTTGTAAACTGTTGAACCCCGATCCAGGGTGTGGATCATTTTTTTATATAAACTGTTGAGAGGACTAAGTCTCGGCTTGAGACTGAACCTCTTGGTTACATTGTTGTGCCATCTATTTCAAAGTTTTATTCCGCTGCTAATCACTTTAAAACCAATACTGTTTTTAAAGTTACTTTGATAATTAAATTAGCAAGTGTTTATGTTAAGTGTAGATTAGTAAGTTAGTTTCAAAAGTTAATCACACACTCCTGTGTTGATTAACTGGGAATTAATCAATCCCTTGAGAACCTAACAGAATCTCTACATTAATATAAATTCACTACAGTTTAATCTATTATTTTGTTTGGGGGTCGTTAAGACATTGTTTTTTAAATACAGAAATTTTAATTGGTACTCAATTCACCCCCCTATTGAGTAATCCTCTCCGACCAACACAACTGATAATAAAACATTTATTTATTTTAAAAACCTACTAACTACAGAAAATATGTTAGTAGGGATTCAAACCTCAATGAAGTTGAAAAATGTTTGTATACTATGAAAATAAAACTCAAAAATAAGAAAACAGCTACCAAACATGAATTAAAAAAATTAAAATTTATTGAATCTTTTTTTGGTGAAATAAAAAATTAGACATAAATAATAATTTTGATAAAATAAGTTTTAATTGGAAGAATAGAAATAAAAAACCAATGAACAATCAATGATGACACTATGGGAATTTCAATTTCCAATTTAAAATATATTTATTCATTCATAGAAAAAAAACTGAGTTAACAATATAGAAATTGAAACCAGCCTCCTAAGTTAAAAATATTGACATATGATATATTTAATTGTATTAATTTTAACCTACATAATTCAATTACTTTATATAAAATTTAACACGATTTTACTAAAACCAGTATTTCAAAGGATTTTAATGAACTACATAGAGATGTAGCTTAATTTAAAAATATGGAATAAGAAAATAAAAGGAAAATAATCAAGTCAGTTTTCTTTTACAAGATATGTTTTCTCTAGATCAAATATTAAAAATAGAAGAGTATAATAAATTTTAATCATATAATGTAATATTTAAACAATGAGATCAAAAGACATAAAATCTTCCCTAATCCTCCTTTTCTTGATTATGATTCTCATCATCTTATTGCTTTTAATTACCTCTTGTGTCAGAATAAATGTGGGACTATATAAACCAAAAACGTTTTTCTTTGATATAAATATAGTATCTATTTTAATTCCAATAATATCCTTTTATTTCCCCCAAATTTCACTAATTTTAGTTGTTAAAATGACCGATCAGGAATCCCTATATCCATTTATATTCAAAGGAAATTTGATAGTTTAATTTTTCTTTATATAACCATCATTTTAATTTTAGTAAAACTCATATAACCTATTTTTTCACTTTCACATTCATTTAATAATTATTTCTTCACCACCCTATAACTAAAAAATCTATTTCATACTTTATTAATTCTCTAACGAGACTCATTGATAATGATTGTGAAAGAAATCATTTTTAATCCCATGTTATTTTCCTTCATCAGGTATAACATTTGTGAGCTATTTCATAAATATAGTCTTGATCCAAATTCTGAACCAAACTTCATCACATAATCAAATTGGTCTAAATATCACTATAACCCTACCCATGATTTGATATCTTCAATCAACCATAGATATTACATCGAGCATATAGTGTGCATCAATCCTCAACATTTATGACAGAGTAATGGGGATGAACATGATACTCATCTATCTTCATCAATATATCCTACAAATAATAACATAATCAAGAAAAAAATATCAACTTATTATTTGATCAAGACACTAAGATCCATAACTACACATCATCCCCACTTTAAGTAGCCATTAGTTCATCATTAAATTATTTTAGTACCAAATTCTTCAACCGATCAAACATACATTGATGCTTCAATCATTCTCCAAAGTATCATACTTAATGTTCATTGTAATTTCTATAATAAAAATTGATGTTATATGACTATTCTTCATGGTCCTAACTAGAGTAAATACATATTGGTTACCATGGATTTAGTTAAGATCACCATTCTTATCGTTGGTACTTGAGCTCATCATCACTTGGGATTCATTCAAATATGTTATTCCCTTCATTGTAAGCCCATAAAGGCCTAAAAAATAATGTGTACTAGTCTCAATATTCTCTATAAACCATCTTAGGTCAAGCTCAAATTGATTCTTAAAATATCACCATGAACATGATCTTCATCAATAATAAAAAACTGAGCTCAAACAATAGCTCATCCAAAAGAATAATATTTAATAGATTCCACTATATCTTTAGTTCTAACTCAATTTGGAATATATTAAAATGGAAAACTTAATTCACTAATAGTTAGTAAAATAATATTATGGTTGTTGAAAAATAATCCCTAGAGTAGAAAACTAATAATATATCATATGCAAGTCTCGTTAAAAATTCAAGTGGACATATTTCCAAAAATATCTTATGGGTAAAATGGAACTGTTTATAATATCATATGAAAAACTTTTAAAAAATTATCATATTATGGAAATACATGTATTGACATGAATTATTATATATAAAATATCTAACGAGGAACCCTCTTGAGAATTATAATTGGAATTATATTGAAAATATATCATAAAATGTGGCCTCTAAATTATCTTATGAAATTTAACTGAAAAATTAAAAAGTACAATTCATACGAACATGGAATGTCAAACGATGAAGAGAATATGAAAAATAAATGAAAAAAATTATTTTAAAAATAATAATTATAAAAGAATTGAACAGGTTTGGATTTTAAATATATTACACATAATTTATAAAATTCAAAAGAATTCAATAAAGTCAAAAAAACAAGATTTCTTTTTCAAAAATGAATAATAGGTGAAATAAATTCATGGAATTTTCATAAATTAAATCACATAACCACATCATTCTCATATTTTTTGAAACATTATATTTCAATAACATTTAAAGTCATTGTTCATAAAATAAATGGAAATCAATGTGAAGAAAAATCAACAATTTCATAACAAAATCATCAATTTTCAAAAAACAAATACTCAAATAATTAAATTTTCAACATGATATGATCAGTAATCATGAATTCACCTTTATGTTCTCATATAAAACCCAAATAGTCATCAAAATATCGTCAAAATTTTGTAGAAATCATGTATCAAAATAAGGTTATGTGAGCAACAAACAAAAAATCCAGAAAAGATGCAAAATAGTGGAATAATGGAAAATCAGTTAATTACAACAACAAATCTATAATTTAGAAGAAAATTCAAGAACATAATAAAGTTTTATAAGTGAAATAATTTATCTTTTTATTCATGATTTAAAATTTAGTTCCCTATTATATGAGAACAATTGTTCAAGTGAGAAATATGTAGAGTAATAATTTTCTAGTGATTCATGTCATGAGTCACTAAATATACCATTCTACTTTCAAAATAAAAATTGTTTTCATATGAAAATATTAGAAATACAATGTTTCCAAATAAATTTACTCACCCAACAATAAAAAAAATTAAATTACGTAACAAATAAAATTGGATACCCCACTATAGAGAGTCTAATTTATGTCATGATTATAAACAATTAATATACATTAAATCTTAGGAAAAGGGAAGTGAATGAATTTAAGGTAAAAATAGATTTAAAGAAAAAAAATATCTTAAATATTGATTATATATGTTATGATAATATAAATGGATAATATTTTTTGTTTTTTAAAAGTATGCATTGTTTTATTATTTAAAATTATTAAGTGAGTAACTATTCAAAAATGAATCATTCAAATAAATCACTTAATTAATTATGTATACATCACCAGTAATCTAATAGTTATTATTTAATGTATAGATGAGATCAACTATATAAATGATGGTATAATTCATATAAGATACTTTGAAATGACTTTCTAATACCATAATTTTATTAGAAAAGACAAGTATCATGTTAATTATAAATTATCTATAATAGATTTATACATATATAATACTTTTATTTCAATATTATTAATTTTTAAACATTGTTTTAATATTTTATATTTAGAAAAATAAGTTAATTACCTTATATTATATAATAGAATTAATATTTCCTCTTAGTTAATAATTAATCGCCACTATTTTTCCTTTGGAAATAGTGGATCTGAGTCTATTATTTGAATTAGAGTTAATCAAAAGTTTTACTATTACACCATGGAACTTACCAACTGTTTCCTCTAGAATTGGGGATGACCTCATTGATTGAAAGTTCAAACATTCCAAGTAGTTTCTAATGGGTTTGTTCGTAGAACCAGAAACATCCAATGATTCAATATCCATTTGGACCTACTTTTCAAAGGCAGGTGCTCATTATTTGTGGACTGACGAGGCTTATGAATTTGCATTGGTCAAGAGGATGGGAGGTCAGACTCATCACACCTTTTTTAGGGGAATTATTATCTACTCAGGGACTCTTATTATAGATTTAAGTTATGTTCATGAATCCTTATTATATTCCCAATTATAAAAAGAGCTTTCCTTTAGATCTGACAATCAATGATTAATATGAAGGAAATTTGGAGAATCTTTTATATGTATTCGAGGTTCTTCATCGATAGAGAATCATCTACATTTGTTAGTGATTCTTAGTTGATTGTATCCTTAAATACATAAATGTCTCTTGGTCGTTATGATGACTATTCTAGTTTTAAAGCTACTCAGTGGGGCACTTGAAGTTTATTTTCATTCAGGGGGACATGGATTATTTCAGTGTTGGGATTGTACCCGCTGATGGGCTACCTACGTATCCTTTGTTTTGGAAAAGGAATCAGAACCCACGTAGTTCGAGTAAGGGAGTGTGATGTTTACGCATAATTGATGGATCAAAGAAAGATGTCATGATTACTTTTACACTCTAAGCTCACGTGAGTCTTGCTTGGTGTGCGAAACAAGAGGTATTGGTGAAACCAGACAATTGTGCCATGAAAGATGCAATGATGTTGGGATTATGTATGTATGATAGCCCAAATAGATGACGATTAAGATTTACTTCAGGGAAGAAATCCATGAACATGGTCCATAAAGGTATATATTATTCATGGAGATTTGGATACTCCAATCTTGGGACTTACTCCTATGGAAGATGCCCATGTCAGGAGGGGAATTATGATTGGGTTTTACTCTGGAGAAGGAAGCCGAGATCAAAAAAGGAATTATGTCTGGTTAAGAGAAATTAAGACTGGGGATTATTCCTAAAGTGGAGGCCCAGGTTAAAGGGATTTGAAAATTATGGGACTTGGGGCTTACTCCTAAAGAGGATGCGCATATTTGAGACTAGGGCTTACTATTGAAAAGGATACCCAGGTTAAGGTAATTAAGGTTTGGGTCTTACTCCTGAGGAGGATGCCCAAATTTGGGAAATTATGACTGGGGATTATTCCAGAGAAGGAGGTCCAAATTAAAGTGGACTTGGGGCTTTCTCCTAAAGAGTATGCCCATATTTGAGACTGGGGATTATTCTTAAAAAGGAGGCCTAGGTTAAAGGAATTAAGTTTGGGGATTAATCTTCAGGAGGATGGCCAAATTAATGAGGATTTAGACTGGGGATTACTCCTGAAAAGGAGGCCTAGGTTAAGTATTCTCTCATCTTAAAGGATGAGGTTGAATGAATGAAATCTCTAACTTTAGTGATATAAAGATGTGAAAATCACTATGTTTTGAGAGATGTTCCATAGAACTCCTTTCAGATAAGGAATTCAATTAAGAAAACATGCCATAAATGGATTTGAAGAGTGTCTTGAAGACTGAATCTTGAAATAGGAGAGGTGGAATGGCATAAGAGGGGGTTAAATAGGCAGGAAGGGCACCCAAAAAATATAAGGGTGTAAAAGTCCTAGCAGGTGCACAGGTACTGCATGGGTGTGCAAGTATTGGTCGCGCAGGTATACCTACATGGCACATGGGTACTTATGTGATCCTTGACCTGTAGAGTAATACTTGGGAGATTCTTGACCAAAGCCTTTAAAATCATCCTGAGGTACTTCCAGAAGAGTGGCGCGCAAGTTTCAATGAATAGTTAAAGAGGCACGCAAGTGTGTTCATTTCCCTTAAGGGAAAAAATTAGGCTTGCAAGTGTTAGTGATTTCTAACACTTAGACCTTATTCCTCTTGTTTAGACCTTCTATTCTAGGTAAAAATAATTACCATAGAAGTGCTCGGAAGACTTAAAGAAGAGACTTGGGCATTTAAGGCTCTATATTTGAATTCTGGAAGAATTCCTCTCAAAATGGGGGGCCCACAGGGTCTATTTATAGGCTGCTAAAGACCCTGGGTGGTTTTCAATGAGGGAATGCAAGTCACTTGTGCGACCCTTAGGCAGCACACAAGTGTACTTGCACAGAAGTAAGGGAACTTGTGCGGTGCAAGGTCCTTTGACTCCTTTTTCATTCATTTGTCTATTTTTGATGTTTTCTTCAAAGGATGAATCAATTTGTGCTAAGTCATTTCCCTTTCCATTCCTTTATACAATATGATGAAAAAGAGCATCAAAAAAAGTGCCCCCTCAGAGTTGGATCTGAAATAATAAGGATGTGACTTTGAGGAAAAGAAGAAAACCAAAGGTAAAGAGGCACGCAAGTGTTCAGCACGCAACACTCATCGCGCAGGGGCGGTCGCGCAGGGTAGGAGCGCAGGGCGGGAGCGCGCTGGATGGAGGGCGTTGGCTGTAGGGGCACAGGTGGACAACCTGGCCTATAAATATGCGATCATTTCTCGCGCATAGCAGATGATTTTCGGATTTTCGAGCTGTCACCGTGCAAGTCACCTTCTCTGTGCAAGTTGCTCGTCTTTCCGCTGTTTCTTCACTATCGCGCTCCTATCAAGGTATTTGGACTTGCGCGGTTATACTTGCATGCCAAAAACATGCGTGGCATATTAACACTTGCGCGACACATCCAAACTTGCACGTCCTTTTTAGACTTGCATGCCTTAAATTACTTTGCAATTTTTCTGAATTCCTTCACAAATTTTAGGAAAAATAAACCCATTTAAGAGTTAATTTATTCAACTTTTGTGCAGATTTAATGGATCCATGATGAATTGGAATGGTTGATGAACTAGTAAGAAAAATAATTGATGAAATGATGGATATCATTGGCCAAGATTATTATACCGTCTGTGATAGCTCTCTCCCAGATTTGGCTAAGTATCTGAAGAAATATCACTTTGATTTCCCACAAAGCACTTATCTACCTTTGTACAGTTATGGTCATCTGCGAGAAGTCACTATTCGAGAAGCAAAAAACTATCTCCCATTTTCATGGTTTTAGAGTTACACCAACTTTGCTTCAGCAAATATCTCATGTGGGGGAGGATTTATAAATGCTAGAACAGTGGAGAAGGGCCACATGATGCATCATAGCCCTTGTATGCCAGATATGAAACCTTATAAGCCTGAGTGGCAACCACATTGTCATCCTTCAATCTTCTAAAATGTTCAGATGGATCAATCCAAAGGATGGAAGAAAAGTTGGGACATCTGTCCTGGGGGAGGTGTGAAGCCAACATGGTTGTGTGCATACTGGGTACGACAAACCTGTGTAGAGTTTGTCGAATATCTGAAAGGGGTTGTGATATATGAAGTTGTATTGGTTGGGAAAACATATGTTTTCAGACATGATAACTTCGTGTCAGAGATACTCAGCCACTAGACCCCAGAAACCAATTCTTTCCATTTGACTCATGGAGAAGTAGGCATTAGTCTGTGGGATGTCCACAAGATATCAAGGGTTCCAATTTGGGTGATATGTATGATGAATTCATTCCTCCCAAGGTGACTTGGAATGATTCAGAGAAAAATCCTACTTTGGCTCGGGAAGTATTTAAAATCTTCCACAGGCTAAAGAGTTCAGAGACCACCTTAACTCATTCTAGAAAGGATATTCATCTGGAGGTGTGGATAAATATATTAATTATTGAGAATAAAGAGATGGAGCCAAAGGAGAAGGAGCTGAAGGATAAAGGATACAAGAAAAATAAATCCACGGATTTGAGGCCCACTCATCCTACCACCTGCCCAGAACCTGAGAATAGGGGTGTTCTTGGCAAATTATGGCCATCTCTAGAAGCAGGAGAGTTTGATAAATGAGGATATGAGTTGAATCAAAGGATCCCGAAGAAGACTCGTCTGGCAGGCTTCTTGGCTTTGTGGCTCAGCGTTTATCTCTTGACAGTCATGGATTATAAGGGAGGCGTCAGTCTAGGGACCTTCTTCATTGCGGAAAAGTTGGCTGAGAGAAAAATGGTTGGGTTGGCTACCCCCATTTTAGCAAAGATTCATAGGAGTTTACTTCATGTCTTCATGGGTAAATCTATTTTAAGAATAGTGGGACCATTCCAAGTTTTATGGGGATGGATCACCACTCACTTCAAGACTTACAATGTACAGAATGGAGTAAAAATTCCTAGAAGTTCTTTCAGGCCGTCAGGGCAAGCATTCTCTAGAGTTGCTCCATTAGATCTTAATGCCTATGACATGAAAGTGAGTCTGAGTATGCTTAAGGAATTAAACTTCTTTACCTATGGAAATCCAGAAACCGGGCGGTTTGTTGATGATGGAACAACCCACTTAGATTTGAGGGCATACATGCTAGTTTGCAGAGATGGTGTGCTATTTTCCAGGATTGACGGCGAAATTATATGTGAGGCCTATGCTCCATATATATTTTCACATCAATTCAAGTGTCTACAATAGATTGTTATATCTCCCACAATACATGTCAGGTTAGAGAAACATCTGATGGTTTCTTGGCAACTGTGGATGCTGACGTTAAGGGAGAAGACTAGGGCGGTATTTGATCTACCATTTGAAAAAGTGGCACATAACTTGACCACATGGTATGCCGAGCACTGGATATCATCATACCCTAAAGGGGTGCTGAATCACCCAGTTTATCAGGTGGGGAAAAGGAAGAGGACTGTAGAGAAACGAACTCTTCCTCATGAAGGTGATGCTTCCCCACTTGAAGCTGATTCGCCAGATTCCTCCTCTAGGACTAATTCACTGGATTCCCATGATGGGGATGATGAGGCACAACAAGTGTCAAAGTGGCCTCATGCCTGATATAATCCTCCGGTTAGAATCAAAAGACCTACTCCATAAATGTCTGGTGAGTTACTTCATTGTGGTAATTTAATCACCATCACTTTATAAAGAAATAAGTCTTATTTTCTTATTCTTTATCAATAGGTGCAGGAGCTAGGAAGAAATTGAAGTCGAAAATTGTAGGACCTTCCTCGCAGCCTTCTGGTACACACACTGAATATCTACGACTGGAGACTTTCCAAACATGGAAGAGTCTATATTGTGGTACTGATACTGTCGGGCTGTATTTGTGAGAAGGTCTACAACTCCCTAGAATAGGGAATCTCGTGGCTTCTACAGATATCCAATATGAGTAAAACCCCAATGAAGTGCGGGCTTACCTCAGAGAGATGGAAATGCTCATATATGCCACTGATGGTTCCATTCCTGTCACCAAGAGGGTGAAGGAATTGATAGATCGTGGCACCGTTGAGGGGACTGATGAAGAGTGGCATGATTATGTGGATCCGGAAGATGTAAGTTTTATGTCCTTATTTGCTTTGAAACTTGATTTTAGTCGAAGATTTCTTACTTAAGGAAATTATTTTCTTCACCTTGCAGCTTGCAAAGAAAGGAACAGATGAGGTTCCTTCACCACAGTACATCCCTGGTGGTACTACCATTGGGGCTGCTAATAAGTCTCCTCGTGAATTGGGCGAGATATCTCCAGGCTAGCAGGCCATGAATGAGGAGTTGGACATGGCCTTCAATTCTCCAATTCAAGTGCCAATAAGGGAGACTGATGATACTCCTAAAAATCCAAAAGGACAAAGGCGATAGAGGAGGATGTCCACCGCTAAACGCTTTATCAGTAGTGGTGAGTCCTTCGGATAATCATGGATTTTAAACCATGAAAAAGATTGCTCATTTTCCTTGGGATTGTAGGGGCTTCTTCAATTTCCCCTCTGAGGGAAATTACTGATCCTCCTTTTAGGACCATGGAAGGTGTTGTGGAAAAAATGCAAATTCAGGCTGACTTGGATGCTTTTGAAAAAGAGCCAACATCTATTCACACTACCGCTCCTGCTGCTGCTACAAGTAGAGAAGAACATGCACCAGAATCATTGGAAGCCGCAGCAACGGAATCTTCCATCCTTCCTGAAGAAGCTATCTATAGTTAGGGGCTGCAGAATGAGGGTCTCCAAGAGGACACAACAAATTCTCCCACAGGTGAGACTATCCAGGATTCTGAAATATCATTGGATGAAATGATGAATTGTAGCATGTCTTTCGAAGAATTTTATGATCATGATAAGTTATCATGTGATTTAGAAGACCTTGGGCGTGAGTGTTATCCTTCATCTAGTAAAGTTTCTTATAATTTACACTTCTAATCATGATTGAAAATAATATGCAGTTCCATCCCAAGAAGTTGTTGAACTGCCAATGCCCGAAGAGGGTGTGGACATTGATGTCAACCCTACCATTGTAGAAAAATTAGCTCAAGTGGAGTTAAACCCAGTAAACCCTCATGAGACCCATCTTGGAGATCTTGTTGAAACTGGGAACGATGGGGAGGAGTCTCCTCAAGTTGTTGATCTACTGTTAGGTAATTATTGTACTGATTTTTCAAGATAGACAACCAACTTTCATTGTTCTAAGAAACTAACCATACTTTTAGTTGATCAAACAGGGCTATCAACTTCAATGGCTAGATCTAGAAGTGAAGTCTCAACTTCTTCCCAAACTGTAGTAGAAGGCGATGCAACCAGGGTTAGGGGGGAAGGAGCAAAACAGTGAACTTTCTTAAGTGAATTAATCCTAGATTACATGCCCCCCTGTGATGATGATGTTGAATCAGACCCAGAGGTGCTTAAGGCTATCAGATTTTCACGACGTAAGGCATGGAAAAAAATATGGAAAATCATATCTGAGGTTCCTTTATGAGAACTATCATCGAAGATCCCTCGATTTTCGTCCTTTTTCATCATGCTAGGACTTGGCGGTTTTGGATATGAAAAGATCTATGCCACGGTGAAACAGTTTATTTTTAGGAGGGAGGAGGAGACAAAGTGTCGTGAAGATCTGAATATGGTGAAACTCTCAGCCAATATTGGTAAATTTAAGGCTTCAGTATCCCGAGCTAAGGCTGACTATGTTTCCAAGATGAAAGATCTGAAGCATAAGATCAAAGATAAAGTCGTCCAGCAGATGCACCTTCAGCAACAGTTAGATGCTGTTACTGGGGAACTTGACAAAACTCAAAAATTCACTGGAGGGAGATCTAACGAATGGTATGAAGGCCATCACGGATTCCAAGAAAGCACTCCATCAGGCTGAAGAGAGTGAAGTTGGTCAGGTGCATTAGCTTCAAGTAGCTGCTGATGAATCTCGGGATGATGTTCATCAAGTGAAGACTTATGTTGACAGCCTCTTGTAATTTTTTAGAAAAGAGAATAGACTCTAATCTATGGATGTCCTTCTAATCCTTGTGCATCAAATGGAAATAATGCTCTCATCTTCAATCACTTGTGCACGTAATTTCCTGCTACCTGTTTTAAATTTTACCTAATCCAGTGGGCCTAGTAAGCATAGTTTCATTTTTAGTAGGATTATTATAAATAACCCTGCAAACTTTGAATCTTTTAATTTCTCAATATTACCTAAATCATACAAAATGTATGTTTAGTGAGCTGGAACTTGACTTTTATTCAGAGTTCCCTTGTCTTTTGTGGGTAGTTTAATGTCATGCACGTTGGACATAAAGAGGCTAATGTTTAAGGTCGAAATAGCTTTGACCGAAATGGATTAAAACTGACTCAATTCCTTGACAATTTATCTAAAAATATATTACCATACTCAAGTATGAGGGAAAATATGTAAACTATGACTTAAGAAAATTTGAATCTGAGGAATGATATGAAAAAGAGCTAAAAAGGCATTAGAAGAAGTAGTTCCCCAGAAGGAAGTTACCATTATTTAAAAAACCTGTTAGGGGGTTGAATTATGTAGGGCCGCCTAAGGGAATTGGATGCATAGTTAAATAAATAGCATCTTTTGGCTGACAGTCGGTTATGTAGACTACTTATGCAAGGCCGCCTAAGGGCACCTGCTGCATAGTCAGGCAAAAGAACTCCCAGAAATTTACTTTCCTACTGCTAAAAAAGCCAGTGAAAGTTTATGGGGATTCAAATTTTCCAATGCCTAGAGTTTGCTGTATGGAGAGAGGTACTTGAATATGGAGAAAATATTTCCAAATAGGATTGTCTAAGAATTGGATGACTATTATTCCTACAAAGGTCTAACCCAAACGTAGGGAAGGAAAATATAAACCATAGACTTGAATAATTTCAGATAATGAAAAATAGTATGGGATAGATATGTTAAGGATGGCTATTTTTTCAGATCCCTACATATTGTCATTAAGACAAATAAAGAAAAAAGAGGTTTTTTTCCCAAGAATCAAGTTACCAGTATTTGAAAAACCCGTTAGGGGGTTGAATTATGCAGGGAAATCTAAGGGCATTGGCTACATAGTCAAATAATAGCATCTTTTGGATGAAACGTCTGTTATGTATACTGTTTATGCAAGGCCGCCTAAGGGCATGTGCTTCATGGTCAAGCAAAATAATTCTCGGAAATTGGACATTTTGTGATAAGAATTCAAGAAAAGGGCTATGAAGATCTGGAAGTATTCAAGATTAGGATTATGACACATTAATATGGGTATTTTCTAATGTATGTAGAGATACACAGATCAATGATAACCATAATCATGTTGTGACTGGATCCTGAATTGAAATGTTGGACTTTACTATGTATCCCATAAGGATGGGAATCAAGACATATGTAGTTCTTAAACTACAGTTTAACATCGTGCGAGACGAAAATATAAGAGATATTAGTTTAGGGTCATAGAGCTTGGACCATTTATAAGAAATACACAGTGTGTGTTTTCATGGGAACTTTTCAGTCAAGGGACTGAAAGTGGAATTTGGGGTTATTCCCAAAAGACATGGGCCTGGATTCGAGGGACACTCGAACATTCCTACGTATCCCATAAGGATGGGAATCAAGCCCACGTAGTTCTAGAAATACCCTTTTTACAAATTTGGTTTGTAAATGTGAATGGTGAAAGGGGAATTTAGTGCAATGATGGCTTAACCCAAGATAAAAGGTTTGGGAATTTCCATGTATGCACGTAGTCTTTGGAATGAAACATGATTGAAAAATCAATGTAAATAATTATTCCCTCTCAGGTGAGGGTATCAAAGAATATTGTAGTTTATTGTTGTACTGGACAAAAATATTGTATAGTTTAATGTCATATATCAAGGATGAAAGTGAACCAATATAAAGATATTGATTCTGGGGATGGTTTCACAAATCAACATCTTATAAGATAGAGTTGAACCGATGTGAAGAGATTAGTTTTGGTCTTGAACCTTGGGAGGTTGCCTATGTACCCAGCCTGGAAGGCAAGGATCGAAGTCCACATAGTTCAATTATTGAATGAATTAATGATAAAGTTGTTCATTGGGAAAACGACCTAAAAAATGATGTTGGGACTTACGCATGGTTAGCGGCCCAAAGAGGGTGTTATGGTTGAATTTTTCTCTAAGATCACGTGAGTCATACTCGGTGTGAGAAACAAGAGGTAACAACAACCTTAACGATGCACAGTTTAATGTCATGTAGGACATATAAAGAGACTATGCAGTTTAAAGTCTTGCAGTTAGGACTATTGGTGCTGCACAGTTTAGTGTCATGCAGCAGGGAAAAAGTACAATGTAATGTCATGTAGGACATATCAAAGGACTTTCTATACATTTTAGCATCATGTAGTTAGGACGATGGGGGAAATACAGTTTAATGTCATATTGGACAAAAAGAGGACGGTGCAGTTTAATTTCATGCATTAAGGACAAAAGAGGACACATTTTAACGTCATGTTGGACATATTAAATACTTTTTCATAGTTTAATGTCATGTTGGAAAAAAGTGCAAATAGTTTTTGGTCATATGTATGGACTATTGTTGTATAGTTTAACATCATATAGAAAAGACGAGGAAGGGGACATAATTTAACGTCATGTTGGATGAATTAGGGAACTTTTTCATAGTTTAACGTCATGTGGGACGAAAAAAATTCAAATATTTTAGATTCATATGTGTGGACTGTGGATGATGTAGTTTAACATCTTGTTGGACGTAAGGGACTTTTATACAGTTTAGCATCATGTAGTTAGGACATCACATTTTAACGTCGTGTGGAACGAAAGTAATACAAATAGTTTAAGGTATATGTATGGACCGTTGATGGTGTATTTTGTATTTATACAAAATACTTCTTCAAAAATCTGGCATTGGTTAGAGTAGTGATGAGTTCTCCATCCATTGAGATTAAAGAATAAGCTCCATTAGAATAGACCTTATGTATTGAATAAGGTCCTTCCCACATTGTTTTAATCTTGGGAGGTTTCTTTCCTGGTATCAATGGAGTTTTGAGAACTAATACCAATTCTCCCTGAAAAAATGAACGAAGATGAACATTTTTGTTTAAAGATCGTGTTATTCTATTCTGATAGACTTCAAGTGGTGCAGAGTGCACAATAATTTCTCATATAACCATTATAATTCATTAAATCGCTTTTGAGATTGTTCATCTGTAGATGATTGATCACAAATGGCTACCCTGAGCGAGGGTAGTTGAACCTCAATTGGTAAGACTGCTTCCGTTCCATATACCAGTGAATATGGAGTTGACTGTGTTGTAGTACGGGTGGTAGTTCGATAAGCCCATAAAGCATGGAAGAGTTTATCAGCCCATGACTTCTTATCTTTATCCTCTATCTTTTGCAGTATATTTGACAGAGTCTTGTTGAAGGATTCTATCTGGCCATTGGCCGCTGCATGATACCGAGATGAATGATTGGATTTGATTTTGTATTCTTGATAAAACTTCTTCACCTCAGATGAACAGAATTTGGTGCCATTGTCCATCAATATAGTATGAGGGACACCAAATCTGGTAATGATGTTAGACTTAATGAGGCTAAAAATGATTTTAGAACTAACGTATTTGAGAGGTATTGCCTTTACCCATTTGGAAAAGAAGTTAGTAGCAGTATGAATATACTTAAACTTCTTGGCCGTAGCTGAAGGGTAAGGTCCCACCACATCCATTCCCCATGTGGAAAAAGGCCATGAGTATTTAGCTGTATGAAGCAACTCTGGGGGTTGATGAATGAAGTTGGCATGTACTTGGCATGAATGACACTTCTTTGTGAAATCAACACAATCTTGTATCAATGAAGGCCAAAAGTATCCAAGCCTTCGAATCTGATCAGACAGTCTATGTCTAGACTGGTGGGCACCACAGAATCCTGCATGCACTTCTTTCGTGACAGCCATTGTCTCTTCACCATCAATGCATTTGAAGAGAACTCCATCAAAACCACGCTTGTAGAGAATTTTCTCTAGGTGATCTGGGCCATCATAAAGAGTAAAGTTGACCACATGTCGCCGGATTTGTTCTTTACTAGCTCTATCAGGTGGAAGTTTTCCATTTTGAAGGTATTTCCTGATAAGTGTCATCCATCCCATAGTGTGACCATATGGTTCAGAGATGGGACTAATTTAACTGATTTCCTCTATTCTGGTTCGAACATAAGGTGAAATTGTATGATGGTGGGAAATACTGATGGTTGTCTCGTCCCGATTTGGACCTGCCAGAGCTGTGGCTATATTATCCAGTGCATCAACTTGGGCATTTTGTGATCTTGGGACATAAGAAAATATCGGTTCCAAAGGAAACTCTGCCATTAATTCTTTGACGTAATCATACAAAAGGATTAGTTCTTCTTTTCTGATGGCATAATCCCCATTGACTTGTTTGATTACCAGGTCTGAATCATCTTTCACCTTTAAGTGATTCACTTGTGCTTGAAGTGCCAACTCCAATCCTGCAATGAGAGCTTGGTATTCCGCTTCATTATTTGTACCGCCTCCAAAAAATGAGAAGGAATAAGGTAACACTGCCTTTTCTAGATAAATGAGGAAAACTCTTAATCCTACTTTGTTAAATTTAGGATTTTCCATTTTCTTTCCTGTTGGACTTCTGGAAGAACCATCAAAGTTCATTTCCCATGTTTGAAGACTTTCTTGAATAGAAAAGACCTCTTCAACAGGGAGTTAAATATCTAAAGATGTGTCTTCCACTGAGGGGTTTTCAGCAAGGAAATCAGCCAGAGATTGGCCCTTTATTTCCTTTTGAGACACATACTGAATGTCAAACTACTGAAAAATAACTGCCCACCTTGTCAGATGTCCTGTAAGCATTGGACGAATGAGGATGAATTTGAGTGGGTTATTACGAGATACCAATTGGACCTCATGATGTTGTAGGTAGTGTCTCAATTTCTGAACTGCAAAGATTAATTCAAGGCAGCACTTCTAAATATTTGAGTATCGGGTTTCTGCTTCAAGCATAGTCTGACTGAGATAGTAGAGGTTGTTTTCATTCCCATCATCATTACTCTGGGAAAGAAAGGCACCCAATGATCGCTCTAGAGCTGTCTTGTAGAGGATAAGTGGTCTTCCTTCAATAGGTGGCATAAGTACCGGTGGACTCAAGAGGTATTTCTTGAGAATATCGAATGCCTCTTGACATTCTTCAGTCCATAGGTAAGTGACTCCCTTCTTCATCAATTTGGTGAAGGGTAAGCTTTTTCCTGGCAAATTGGTGATGAAACGCCGAATATAGGATAAGTGTACTTTAATTCCTCTCAATTATTTTAAATTTTGAGGAGGTGACATACCAAGGATTGACTTTGTCTTCTCATGATCGACTTCAATACCACGATGGCGTACAACAAAGCCGAGACATTTTCCTGAGGTTACCCCAAAAGCACATTTTAAGGGGTTCATTTTCAAATTATGTTGTCAAAGCTTGCAGAATATGACTTCCAAATCAGCCAAGTGATTAGAACATTGTTTGGATTTGACCACCAAATCGTCCACATAACATTCAACAAACGTTCCTAGAAAGGGTTTGAAGATACAATGCATGGCACACTAATATGTTGCGCCTGCATTCTTTAAGCCAAAGGGCATTACACGATAGCAGAACACACCCTGAGGGGATCTAAAGGTTGTAGATACCTCATCTTCTAGAGCCATTCGGATTCGATTATATCCAGAATATCCATCCATGAAGGAAAGTGCTTTATATGCAGTTGTCGCCTCAATCAAGAGTTCTATAATCAGAACTGGAAAATCATCCTTAGGAAAATGCCGATTAAGATCTCTGAAATCAGTGCAAACTATAATTTTTCCATTTTTCTTTTTCACTGTTAAAATATTATCAAACCACTTGGGATATTGATCTTCTATGACGAAGTTAGATTTGATGAGCTTATCCACTTCAGCTTCAATTTTGGAAGCATAGGTTGGGTGTGTTCTTCTAGCGGCTTGTTTGAATCCTCGATGTTCTTCTGGAAAACCCAAATGATGAGTAGCAATAGCTGGATCAAGACCAGGAATCATTGTATAGTTCCAAGCAAATATGTATCAATTTTGATTTAAAAAGTAAATATACATCTCTTGTTCTTCAAGAGTTATGGCCGCACTGATTAAAGTGGGGCGTGGATCTTCTTTTGTACCCAGATTTATTTCTCTGTGTGCATCCACGGTGGTAGAGATACCCTCTTCAAATGCTGGAGGAGAATCTCTGAGATCTTCTTATTCTTATTCAACATGTGTTACTTCTTCTGTTTCTACATGCATAGTAGATGATGAAGCGGTATTTCCATGATAAGAAGAGATGTCAAAATTTTCACATCTTGAAGAAGAAGCTTCCATTTCTGACCCACTTAATGATGAAGGGTCTTCTTTGGGTAACAAAGAGGAGATGATGGATTGAGAATTGACATCATCGTTTACCTCTAAAATTGCTATAACTTGCCCTGACCTTATTGGAGAAGTATAGACTTGCTGAATTTCAATAGATGAAATGAAGACATCTCCATTTGAGCTTTCATCATTTCCTAGTGTATCACCACTTTCTCCCATGTTGTCTGGCTCGATTTCCATAATTGACATTATGGATCATTCCATAAGAGTATCTTGATTTGGTTCTATCCTGTCAATTTGACTGATAGGCAACACATAATTTGTACTCACATGTGCAAATGGGTTTAATGGAATCTTTTCCAAACTATATGGAGCATTAACTTTGGTAATCTCCCTTTTTACGGATTTTTATTTTCCCTTTATGTGATAGAATTCCACCTCAATGTATTGAGATTCACATGTCTTGAACAGGGATTTATCGCCATACAATGTCCCAATTTGAAAATCGAAACAATATTTGAGACATTGATGATATGATGAAGGGATAACTGAATGCCGATGTAGCGAGGGTCTACCAAGCAAGATGTTGAAGGCTGAATCTTGATCAACAACCATGAAATATGAATTAGATACAAGATCTCCAAACTGAGTTCTGAGTGTAATCTCGCCCAGTGGTTCTTGTTCATTTTTATCATATCCTTGTAACATCAAAGTAGAAGGAGATTAATCAGATTCTGTGAGGCCCAATCGACAAAGTGTATGAATGGGCATGAGGTTGACTCCGGAACCATTATCAATGAAAACTCTTCGGACGTATACACTATTTCCCTTTCCAGATAATTATAAAGTTCTGATATGTCTATGCGCAACATCATCTTCATCTTTATCAGTAAAATATATTACTACATGGCATTCTGCAGGATTATTCTCTTCATGGTAGACTTCATCTATAGCAATTTCAGTCTCAAACTCTTGAGGACTTGACAAAGCCTCGATGAGCACCTCCCGAAGATCCTTCGATAAATTCAAGGCATCCAGAATTGATAACTTGGCTGGTACTTTGGCCAGGTGTTTCAATATAACATACTTTTGATCCAAAGGTCTGTGTTTCCCAACAGGATCATGTGGTTTAGCAGGTTCCTTGGAAGTTTATGCTTTGGAATTTGATGCATATTGTACCGGGATAGGAGTTGGTAATACTCCTGACTTTGGAATATTAGACCAATTAGTTCTATTTACTTGCTGAGTGGAAGAATATGGAACCTTCAACCGATCATCCAGAATAATTGTGCTAGGGCTGAGTCTTCCTTGTGTGGAAGAAGTTTCTTGTTCTTGTTCATCTCGTTGAAGGGCTCTGCCACGAGTTTTTGTCGCATACACAGTTCTAGCAGGGGTAGAATTGGAATAGTGGCCTCTGAAAGATCCACGTCTTCCCCTGTATCCTGAGCCTATAGAACTTACTCGGATTCATTTGTTTGATATAGGGAATTCGGGCTCATCAAAATCGAATCTGCGACTGGCATATGGATCTGTTAATTAGATCATATTAACAGAACCCAAAATCAACTCTTCATCCAATGAAGACTCTGTCTTATTAGCCTGTCTAGGCTGTGCTTTTTGATGGGGTGGTGCCCATGAAATTAAAGTAGATAGCATGGAGTCTTCTAGAGTCAAAAACAACTTAGGCTTTGACACATACTCATCTTCTTCGGATTATTTTTCTTTCTTTGAATCATTCCGTTTCTTTGAGGATTTTCCCTCTGATGAAGAGGGTTTTCCTACAGCATTCATGGCAGAAGGCACAATTGGTTTCTTCAATTGTGTTCGCAAAATTGAATGAGTTAGGTTGATCATTTTTCTGACCATCTAATCATCATATTTTTGTGAATTTTTGTTCTAGACTTCTTGCCAATCGCCTTCTTCTTCTGTAACTGTAGCAGTAATACATGCTACCTGAGTTGAAGAACCTTTCAGTTTGACTTGTTTCGAGTCAACCATCTTTTTTAGTAGGTCTTTGAAGACAAAACACTCATGTATGGGATTCCCCAACATTTGATGAAATGGTAAGTAATTGGGATGGTCTTCATCTCCTTCCTTGTTTGGCCTCTTGGGCCTTGGCAATTGAACCAAATTATTTTCCAGAGCCGAAATGAAATAACCAGGAACTTGTTCATTTTGGAAGGAGTATGTTTTGCTATTCAGATCCTCAAATTGTTTTAATCATTTATATCTTTGATCATCTTAAAGAAACGACCTTTTTTGTTGGTGCTCAGGAGGTGGAGCCCTTTGAGAAGATAAAGGTTTTGAAGTAGAAGCAGGTACATGTGCATGTTTAAGCATAACAGTAGCAGTCTCTGCTTTACCCATTCTCCTTCTTGGAGCTGATGGAATTATACGAGCCTTATCCTTAGACTTTATAAGAGAATCTTCAATCTATTGAGTGATTGAAGTAAGGTCTGGAAACCCTCCTATGTATTTCACAAGGATCCACAATGTGCGTAATTTGTCACGCAGATTTTCCACATAGATTGGAAATAGTTCTTCTTGTGGTAGTGCTAAGCTTAGGGAATATTTTAATCCCTTAAAGTGAGCATAAAATCTGAGACCCTTGCATTCTTCCTTTGCTTAAAATTTGTAAGATCAATAACTATTGTCTTTGGAAACGTTGAGTTGAACTGAAGAAGAAATTTTTGGAAAAGATCCTCCCATTCGGTAATTGACCTAGATTGCAAGTTGTATAACAAACAAAAGTTGGTCCTTGCAAGGTTCGCACGAAGCATTTGAGTTTCACTGCTTCTTGCTATTCTGGAGTTCCCATCATAGGATCACAACAAGACACGTAATGCGTCAAATGCTTTTTATGATCGCATGATCCATTGAAAATAGGGAGCATAGGGTTCCCAAAACATGATGGGGGAGGGACTGAATCTACCCATTCAGGGTAAGATTTCTTTTCTGGTTGAATTTGAGAACGCTTTACCTCCATAGCTTCCAACAGAGCTGTTAATGACTCAATATTAGTGATTAAATTTTGAGAAACATCCAGTTGAGTTGGACCTAAACAGGTTAAATGATTGGAGCTGGTACAACAACAGATGGTAGCACCACCAATTGTTGTTGCACTTGACCCATAGGATTAGATCTGTGAGGGTGTATTGATAGGGTAGGATATTCTTGATCCATCTCAGTAGCCACAACAAATTCCCTTGGCTGACTAACTCAAGCACGATTAGGAGGAATACTACTTTGAAGTAGTTCTGCATTCAACCTCCTCAATTCCTTCATTTCTTCCCCCTGTTGTGAAAATATTTTCTCTAGTGAGAGTGATTGGCCTTCTCCAGAAGAAGGATATGTAACCTGGTTATTTCCTTTACCCTTTTTAGCTCCCTTTCAGAGATGGGGAAGTGGGTTACTTGAAGGATTACCAATGTTCTGAGTAATCCTTTGATTTCGTGTACGCACACCTTCTTCATTTGTGTCTGTGTGTTAAACTTCTTGAGTAGGAACTTCTTCATCTGAGTCCCTTGAGTGAGCCTCATGTTCTGAAGGCTCATCAACAATGGAATTAATGACATTAATTAATGCATAATTCATTGCATCCCTTCTATCAATATTTCTGTGATATTGTCTTTTTTGCATGCCCCTAACGAGACATTGCCGTTTGATGATTTGATACCTCAAGAACGTCTTGGAGAATCGTAATTTGGAAAGAATCTCATGATAATTTGTCTCTTCATTTCTCTTGAGGATTCTTCCCCAATCGAGAGAAGATCGACTTCCACTGAGGGATGGATTGGAGATTTTAAAAAATCCCCAGTCCAGTGTAATGGGGTTGTTCCTGCTGTCTTTGCTAAACCCCTCGAATCCTATTTTTTGATTCTGAGGGTTGGGTTAAAAGAGTCCCCAGTCTGGCAAGCTGGGGTGGCTCTTGAAATGCTATGTCTGAGACTTTCTAAAAAACTCTGCTGATCTTCCAGACCTTAGTCTAGAAATTAGCTGGATGCATCAATCAATATCCACTTTCATCACCCGGTTCAAAAGACTGTTTGATGATTTCTGACACATCCATCACTTGATGATGTGCTTTCTCCATACGAGAGGCTTGTTCAATATTCTCTTTTGCTTGATTCAGGAGTAATTCAACAACTTGTTCTCTGTATTCTTGATTTTTAGAGGAACTAGTTGAAGCCTGTTCTTAGGCAAGCTTTTGATTACAAACAAAACCCATTGACATTGGCCGGCCATGGGCAATAACATTGCATGAAACCATTTTCGGTAGGCTTTGATAAATGGAGAGAACAGTGAAATGTAGTTCTCCATGAACACCCCATCCTCTAACATGAATACCAGATGGGGCATTGGAAATTAATTGGCGCAATCTTCTTAGTGCGCCAAGGCATGAATATTGGAGGGATCTATGCTGCTTTTCAGCCTTCGGATATCGAGAGACTGATAGAGATGACAAAACAATCTGACGTTGTAACCCTTATATTATATTAACATGATTTTTATATTCATCATAAGATAATACTTTATTTTTCAACTGACAAAGAGTTTTCTATATGTTGAGATGAATATCATGAATTCCATCTTCCGTCAAAATTTCTGGAATGTCATACTGAGAGCCAGCCAGACGCCAAAACATGACTGGCACTTCACCTTTTTCCAGTTGTTTTCTCATGTTCAGTACTTCTTCTTTATCATTAAATGAAGATTATGCTACCATATTAGACCAGAGATGGTGCTTACTTTTTGCTTCATCGGATTCAATAAGATTGGTAGAGAAATCACTTATCAAACTAGAAGATGGATGACTAAGGGGTGGTTCAGAGAATGACCTACACCCAGGGATATCTTCTTGTTGAGAAAGGATTTCACCTGCTAGCGATGAAACGTCAGACATGACTAGTTTCTCATTTGCAAGTGCCTCAAGATAAGAGGGATTTCTCAGCACTACATTTTTCACTGGATTATTTTCTGGGAAATTTGAATCACTACTACGGAGATGACTTTTGCAGAAAAATTCATCATCATGGGGAGGACCACCATGGTGGGTTACAGAAAATGATGAGATCTCTTTCTCCTTGGTCTTTTGGCCACACAAAGGGTTATTGTAGCTCTCATCAATAGATGAAACTTCAAGATTGACTGAATTATCATGAAGAAATCCTTCATGTGGAAGTGTCTATTGAAGACCTTCTGAATTAATGTTCCCACTATTGGGAAATGAGGGATTAGAATCTTGGACTCCAATAGATAATTGTATGTGGGCTTCAAGAACTCTAGCATCGAGCAAGGCCTTATTACAGATTGGATCTTGATCTCTTGACTGTGATGGGCTGGTCTTCTTCTTAGACGCCTTCTTACTCACCTTGAAAACCACTTGTTGATGAAAGTGGCTACTCTGAGCAGGTGTATCTGCCTGATCAGGAGAGATGGATAGGTTAGGCTGATGATATCTACTCAAATCAGGTGTATGTGCCTGACTTGGTTTTCCGTATGATATGGGGGAATACACCCCACAACCCTCTTGGACTGGAATAGATGTGTGTGTCTGTTCTGGAGTGAAATGTTGATTTGTCACTCCACTGGTAGGGATAGATTTATGTGTCTTTCCACAAGATGCTACTAAAGCTGTTATAATATTCTGGCAGGAATCCAGAATATGAGCAGGGATTTTCTTCTGCTCTTTCACCATTGATATAATATGCTTGGTGAATTCAACTGCCGGAACGGGGATATACATCCATTCCGATCCTAGAGTAGGTGTGTGTGCCTGCTTATTTCCTCCTTTTCTTGTCAGTGAATCCTGACAGTACTCAAGTGTGGGGGCAGAGAGTTGATTCTACCTCCTATTTGTCGCCAGAGCTTTTCGATTGACTTCTTCGAGTGCTACCAAGCGAGACTGTTGGTAGGCTTGATCAATACTAGCAGGTGTATGTGCCTGCTGATTGTACTTCTCCAAACGTGGTTGACAAGATCCATCATATGTAGTCAGATGAGCTTGCTGACTAGTTGATGACATATAAAAAGGTGTATGTTCTTGCCTATAGTACTCCGCCGAAATTTCCTGGCGGGATTGGCGTGAAGCTGCCAGACGAGTCTGCTGGATAGCGGAATTAAAACAGACTGGTGTATGTGCCCGCTCGTTGCTTTCCACCAAGATAGGTTGGTGGACTTATCCAGAGATGGCAGAGATGAGAAACTGCTCACTGTTGACCGGATTTCGCCTCTGGCGATTCGTCTTGCCTGCTCGGGTTCGAGGAACCTGAGTCGAACGCCTGGATTCGATACCCTCATCATGTTGAGGGCACACTGCCGCACGATTTTGGTGGCGATTGTTGATGGGAGCCCTCGGGAAGGACTCCTATCTCCTTTAATTAAGGCCCTAAGGGACCAGCTCATTCACCTCCCCAGAATATGGGAGTGAATGGTGATTGCGTTCTTGGGATAACGACCCGAAATGGTTGGAGACTGTGGTTAGCACCACCTACATCTTAATCACTGGTTGTCATTGTCCAGAAGACCAGTGTGAGTTGTTCACTTGGAGGGCATGTCTGGCAGCCTCCAGAGTCGGAATAGTACCATTTTGACAGTAATCCTTAACCAGCGCAGTTGATACCTAGTGTTAAAGACGCTGAGTAGGTGATGTCGTCCTCAATGCGGACGACAATCCAGCATGAGTATAAGCAGTGGCATTTACAGCAGAAGTTTTCACAGTAGACGTATTCACGGGTGTAAACTTGAGAGAAGACATTCTGGAAATGAAGAAGATCTTGGGAAAGAGTGCATGTTTGATATAACTAACATCATCAAGATAAGCTCAGCTGCTACATCTTTTAGATGAGCACATATTGTATTGATTGTTTTGTTGGCCCTCTCATTGAGTTTTAAATAGGGGCCTAACAAATAAGAAAAGCATCATTTTAACTTGGTTAAGGATTCACGCCGGGTTCACCATTTTTCCCTCTGGAATTGTGGATGACCTTGTTGATTTAAGGTTCAAACATTCCAAGCGGTTTCTAACGGGTTTGTTCGTAGAACCTGAAACATCCAATGATTCCATATCCATTAGGACCTACTTTCCAAAGGTAGGTGCACATTAGTTGTGGATTAACAAGGCTTAAGAATTTGCATTGGTCGAGAGGATGGGAGGTCGGACTCATCACACCTTTTTTAGGGGAATTATTGTCTACTCCTGGACTCTCTTTATAGATTTAAGTTATGTTTGTGAATACTTATTATATTATGAAGTATAAAATGAGCTTTCCTTTAGATATGAAAATCAATGATTGATATGATGGAAATTTAGAGAATCTTTTATATGTATTCGAGGTTATTCATCGATAGAGAATCATCTGCATTTGTTAGAGATTCTTAGTTGATGGTATCCTTAAATACATAAAAGTATCTTGGTCGTTATGATGACCATATTGGTTTTAAAGCCACTCAGTGGGGCACTTGAAGATTATTGTTATTCATGAGGACATGGATTATTTCAGTGTTGGGATCATACCTGCTGATGGGATACCTACGTATCCTTTGATTTGGAAAAGGAATCAGAACCCACGTAGTTTGAGTAATGGAGTATGATCACTACTACAAATATGGATTAAAATAGCGCTAAAAATGGCCTTTAACAGCGCTAAAAAAGCACTGTTAATCTCAGCGAAGATAAAGGGGGTCCCCATTATCACCGCTATTTTCAGCGCTGAAAAATGTATAATATAACAGTGCTCTTTTGAGCACTGATAAAAACTACCTTTATCCGTGCTCAAAATAGAACTGATATATTATCCATTTATCAGCGCTTATCTAGCGCTGATAAAGGCCAAAGATCCTATCCATAACCAAAACCTACACAGAACCTGCCCAGCACCTGCACACATTACAGCATCTGCACAGAGTCCAAACCAAACCTATACATAGCACACACAACACCCACACACAATGCATCGAAGAACAAAAATGATACATACATTTACTTGAAATCATGAATACAAAACAACACACTTATATATACATTTCAAACAATGTTTAATTTGGTTACAATTACATTTATCCAACAAACAGTTAAAAAAATGTTGTTCCATCCTTTTTGCGTCCATCCGCTCTGAAAAATTGTCGTCCATGGCGGCGGTTTCTGAACAAAGCATTCGAACTGAGGAAAAATATTTCACCTACACAATAAAACAAATATTATGTTAGTAATAAAATAATAAAATAAACAATGGGGTTGCTAAATGGAATTATACTAGTTAAACAAAGAACATAAAATAACCAATTAACGAAATTGGTTCATGGTTTGGGCTAATCATCTATAATAATAAAATGGCCCAATGTTTTGTAGAACATGAGTTATTTAATGATTTGAGGGGGAATAGATAAACCTGCAGTTTGGTTCTAAGGTTATGATGGTCTCACACTGATGGTTAATGGTTTGTCAAATAATGTGATGAACTTGTGTAAGGTATGAGTTTATGGGGAAGTATCTCTATATGGTTGAATAATGGATTGTAAGCCACTCAATGAAACTATACAGATTAGAAGTGTGTGTATATTGATTCCCACATTGTTGGAAAATGATTTATTTTACCCTTAGGCCAAATAATTCACATAATTAATGAGTGGAATTAACAAATTCTCACTATCAACCATTAAAGAGGGTTACCATCATATATCCCTCATTCCACTCAACAAAATCCTTTACACGCACTCTCCTCCTTCTCCATTCCCACATGGGATATCTCCCTTACTTTTGAGATAAATCAAATATTATCAATTACATTAAAAGAGTGGTGGAATATCTTCAACCCTATTATCCTCCTCTATTTGATACCAATGATGGGCCTTTCGAAACGACCTTAAACCTTGGCTATATGCCTATAGCCATGGTTTAATACCATGGCAATATGTCCCCCCATTCCATAAAAAAGAAGCACCCCTGCCCCCTTCCCCAGTACACCCCCTACACACTGCCCACCCCCTACCCCTACACACTCCCTACCCCCTGAACACCCCCTGCCCCCTTCCCCAGCACACCCTTGCCCACTGCACGTCCCCCCTGCCCATTGTACACCCCCCTTCCCACCCCCTACATATTTCAAAAGAACCCATCACACCCCTACCCCTTCCCCCTACCACATTTCCCCTTCCCCCTCCCCCAAAAAACCACCCCTACCCAGCACACCCACGGTTTAATACCATGGATATATGTCCCCCAATTCCATAAAAAATAATCACCACTGCCCCCCTCCCCAGCACACCCCCTACACACTGCCCACCCCCGAGCACACCCCCTACCCCTACACACTCCCTGCCCCCTGAACACCCCCTACCCCCTTCCCCAGCACACCCCTTCCCACTGCACTTCCCCCTGCCCATTTCACACCCCCCTACCCACCCCCTACATATTTCAAAAGAACCCAGCACACCCCCTACCCCTTCCCCCTACCACTTTTCCCCCTTCCCCCTCCCCCAGAAAACCACACATGCCCTCTCACCCTGTCCCCTGCACATCATAAAGAAAATACCTTGTATGGAAATTGTGCTCAATTTACATTATACACATCATATATATCAACACATTCTCATGTACTTTCATTCAACATAAATACACATATATATAATCTCTACATATCATAAGAAAACCGTCTTTAAAATTCACAAACACGTTAAATCCATTTGAAAACACCCATCACACAACTTTCTCATTTCTTCAAACACATTTAAAGGACTTAAGCATGAAAATCCACAAGAAATACAATTGCATTCATTTTAAAAATAACTTTCAAGTCTATACAAACCATAAATTCCTCTTATAACACATTTTTAACCACACAAACATTTCATATAGTACAATTTGCAAGCAAATACTGCATAATAAAATCATCATATAATTTAAAATCATGTAATAACCTACATATAGCGTGGAATCTTACGAAATCTGCTGGAAAACATAAAACCACACCTCCATAATACCTTAATAAGGACTGATTAAACATTAATATTGAATATATTAATGGAAACCCATGTTTAACTTGTGGTATTCCATGAGTTTAACATCCCACAAGGATAGAGGGTCATTATTTACTGTTTTACAGAGATGTAAGACCTGGGTGGATCAAAACCATTATAAAGGTAGATCAGGTAGGTACATCTCTAGGAGGGAGCACCTGGAATGTTTACCTAATAGATGGATCAAAACGCCCAATGAGGTCTGGCGCAAGTGTGGTGCATCCCATAAAGGTAAGGTTTCTCATTTTGAAGAATTATTCGGACGCCACTAAGGGAAATACAAGAGGGAAAATAAGAGAAGGTGTACCCCGGTGATGGGGTCACCATGGTTTACCATTAGTTGGGATTTATCCTCATGGAGGCTTCCTACATACCCTATTTAGAATACAAGGATAAAAACCCATATATTTAAAAGAGGTATGTTGTGGGTATTACCCATGGTTAGCTTCCATTCACACTAGGAATACTATTGGTTGGACGAGTATGGGTTTTTTGGGGCTTATGCATTGTCATATTCTCAGGTTCTTCCAAGAGTAGCAATGGGATGAATGGGACATATGTGCTAAGATGGACCATGTGAATGGTGTGATCCTTGTAAAGAGGCACGAGGCACAAAAAAATGTGGAGCTATCTGTAAACATTATTTATGGTGTCCATGGGGCTTATCAGACTCCCCATACCTTCCATGAACACCTCAAAACATCACGAGGATCAGATTCTACAAGATGGTGCATCACAGGGTTGATTCTTTTGATGATTTACTGGTCGTTTGAGCTTTTATTTCGTCTCAAATAGCCTTTCCCTTACTTGAATTATCCTGGGACACATATTTTGGTTCCAAAAAATCCCTCAACGATACCGATTATCTCATGAATCTACCTAGAAATAATTTTGCAAGTCAAACAACAACACATGTGCTCAAATACAAGTTCAAATAAACGAGATACAGAAAATGGATTTTGTTGATCCACGGTGGTTTCGCCGTTCACCCCATACGCACTGCACACCATCATGCCTTACTTCAATATTGATTTGTTCAAAGATCAATAATATGAATCCGGGGATAGAAAACATTGAGTAATAAATTAAGATTTCAATACATTGGAGCATTCTCAATTCACCAAAGAAGGTTGGAGGATAATCAATGATCATATATAGATAACATAAGTAGTAGGAATTCACCTTCATCCTATTTGTGTACAATCTCCCATCAGGTATGTTGCCCATTCGTTTCTAAACACATGTATATCATCTTCTGAATATGAGTTTTTGCAACAGTCATAGTAGTACTGAAAAAATATAAATACTCAAAGGATTAATAAATATTGTAAATAAACTCATAATTATTTTCAAAAATACCTCATCTGGGATGCTAGTTTGTTGATGAAATATGATCTCTTTCATAAATTTACAAACATAATAACCACAGTCCTTTCCGTTTGTTTGTTTTGGACACTACAGAAACATCGACAACAACAAGTAATTTTTTTTGATATGTGTTTGGATAGTGAACTGTTATTATATATACTCGGATACTTTTCCAGTTGTAGATCTTGTAGGCATGCTCATCCTTATGCCCTTGATTCATTCCATGCATTAGACAATATTTATGCACCGCCATATCATAACAGAATCCTCATTAAAAGATAACATAAATTATATAACTAGATGTTTAGTTTTAAAATGTTGGATCTAGTGTATTACAAATTAACAAACGCCATCATTCGTGGTTGGTTTGTTGGATATCCATGCGTTGAATCCAGAAAATAAATCTTTGGAGTATCCAAATTGACTGCAATAAGCATCCAATGCTCCCTAAAAATACAAAAAAGAATAAGTAAAGAAAGAAATGAAAATATAGTTGATATGATTAAATTGTAGAGTTTTACCCCTTCATCGTTGGTATTAAAAAGAGTCTGTCATCCGTAATTTTTTTTTTCAAACGATTTGAGCAGGGATGACATTATTACAGCCTCTTTAACAGAATCTATTTCGTCTTTTGAAGATGTGGTGTAAGGACTAACGAGTCCAAATTTTTGTTCATGGGTAAATCCCTTCAATTGTTTTTCATATATACATTTGCGACAAATATAAAATGTATTTAGTCAAAATTATCAGAGTATATCAGCTTTTGTAAAATCAAATCATGAAAACTTACCTCATGTATACATTTACAACTGAGGCGCCTAGCCATTCATACATGAGGAGTTCATTTACATTTTCAGCACTAATGAAATCTGATATCTCCTCTCCATACATATCTTTTTCGAAATCAACTATGTGTGTACTACCGTCTTTCAACTTTGTATCCACATGAGACTGTAATGATATTAACTGTGGATATAGAACGGGCGGGGTGAAGGTGCTCTCAGTTGACCGTTTCAATCAGTTGGTTGATCCTTGAGATAGTTTTGAGCTGATATTTTGTTTCACCCCACAGTATTTGTCATTCTGTAATAACAGTCATCGGTTCAGACCTTTTTTCATTAAATGTTAAAGTTCCACCTTGAAAAATAAATTTGAAATGAATACCTTTTTGTCGACATGTTTTTTAAAAGAACTGTCGGCTATGCGATGAATGTTCCAACATATTGTTCAACAGTATAAATGTCCTCATTGTCATTTGGAATAGGTAGCTCGACACTCGGCTCATTAGCTACGTCAATGGACACTCTAAGATGATCTTTTGGAAGCTGTCTGTTGTGTAGCATGTCGTTTTGCATATTGAACACCATAGCCCTCGCTACAAGGCAATAGGTGGGAGTTGATATATATAAATCACATTCATTTTCACCCTATGGAATATTAGTACAGGAAAGGTATTAGTGTCTATGTAAATCACATTTCATAGAAAAAATTATTATAACATTGATTACCTCATCTATGTCAGGTTTTTTAGGGGAATGGCTCGCCTCAAAGCTGGTGGGGGTGGGGCGAGATCGTCACGCACGGGTTATTGTTGAGTTGTTTCTTCTCTTTGCCTCTCCCCCATCAATTTTTCTATCATCTCTCTCTGGTATTGTAATTATTCTTGAAAAATAGATAATTTTTCTTGCAGCTTTTCCATTTTTTCATTTTGATCCCCCGCTTGTTTTTTTTTGAAAATATGTTCGGGGTGTCACCCCAAAACCAGCACCTCTAACGCGGCCATATTTTTCTAGCTGCTTCAAGGCCGAAGAAAGTATGTCTGCATCTGGTGTGGTTGTTGTTGATTCATGTGACTATTTCAGATAGAAAATATAGAAAAATAAGTAGTTATTGTAATGTAATAGCGATTTAAAGAAACTCAAATTTATATTATTTCATACTTACACATTTTTCCCACACTTTTTTTGTGTTTTCTTCTATCAATGTCCCCTCTTTATTTACACGAGACTCCTTCCATAGCACATGGAGTGGGATGGATATGGATTTTGATTTCGATTCATCAATTTACATATAAATAGAGAAACATGGTTATGGTGTTGTTTTATGTCACATACTATTAGTAGGGTAGATTTAAAAGACGTACCAATTTTTTCTCAATTTTAGCATACCCCATCCTTGATTTACGGTAAGGGTATGCTGGTTCAATTGTGCGTATTTTATTTTCAGCACTCAGTAATTGTTTCATAAATAAAAAACTGTCAATCAGAGTGATGAATTCAAGCAAACTTCAAACAACGTATTACCCCACAAAATGTACCTGAAAAGTATGCTCCCAATGATGGTTGCTAAACGCATCCCACGCTCCATGGGATATCAAGTGTCCGTAAAGAGGAAGTGGATGCATCTTGATTTTCCCTTCTGCATCTTTAAGATGATATTTCGTTAAAATTGGGCGGAAACCTCTATGAATCCTTCCTGCAACTCTTAATACATATTCCTTGTGCGATACATCTACTATAAATGCACTCTGCAATGGATGATGAAGAGTAAGTCAATGTTTTTGTATTTTATTTTATTTTAATAAATTAAAAAATGATATCATAATGTTACCAAAATCTCTTCCCACATTAGTGTCTTCAGCCTGGTGACAATATGGTGCCACAACTGTACATCAATCGGCACACGTTGCCGAGTGACGATTCCGATGTAGCTACTAGAGATGGCTCGGTTGGGGTTAACATATTGGCCTTGCTTATTCCATCCCACCTCAAATTTGATTCCTTTTGCTTTTTCCTTAAGGATTTTGGCCAACACATTCAAACTACAACGCTCTAGTTTTTTTTGCGCTTTCAGGGTTTCATTTCCTACCATTTCCTCAGAAGTAGCATCAATAGATTCCCCCAGAGCGCTAGCATCGGCAATGGGACCTGCAGAAACAGGTTGAGAAACCTATTGTACCTCAGCACTGGGACCAGCAACAACAGGTTGAGAAACCTGTTGTTGCTCTGCACTGGGACCACCATCATCTGGTTGAGAAACATGTTGTTTCTCTACAGTGCGACCACCAGCTGCTGGTTGAGAGACCTTTTGTGCCATAGGATTGGGCGCATCAGCAGGTGCAAAAGTCATTATCTGCAAAAGTGGTTTAATATTTAATTTAGATTTCAGAAAAATAGCAGCGAACATATAATAACATAACGTAACACAATGTATGTTACAATAAACAAATAACCTGATTATTGTACTCTCTTTTTTTTCTTAAAAGGTTGAAGTGATTTGACTCCTCTATCGACTATGTAAATTCCTTCATTGTGGTCTCCTCTAACATACAAAACGCCATCTACATTTGTACCACTGCGAAATGATTGTGAAGTTCCTATAAAAGGGTCAACCTCCATTGAACATTCATCTAACCCTTCAGTTGTTTTGGTCGATAACAAAACAATTGACCAATTTCAGTTTGTGGGGTCTGGAATATAAAATACTTGTACTGCCTATGATTCCATTATAAATGGTTCGTCTTTCTCCCCTTCCTTACTGAAATCAACTTTCACGAATCCTAATTCATCTATTTTAACAGCACTTCTGTTATCAACCGACTTTCATTGAAAAATCGTCAATTTGAATTTCGTATAATCCAACTCCCATATTCATTTGATGATGCCAAAGTATGACATATTCGCTTAAATTGGATTTTTTTCCTCAGCACCGGAAACATGCATCGCGTTAGCCACAAGTGTAAACCCACTATTTTACATGATACTGTATTCATCATGTTCATTAGTATAGAATGTATAACCGTTAACTGCATAAGAATTGTAAGATAATACATACACACTTGCACCTTCAGCCAGCCATCGAAGTCGTTCTGAAATTGAGTCTGGATTTTCATCTAACTGCTTAAAAATATGGTCTCGAAACCATCCTATGAACTGTCGATTATTTGTATCTGATATCCAATTTTCATCCCTAGAAGGATTCAAATGCCTTATAATTTCTTTGTGGGTTTGAACATATGGGTCAACGTCGAAACTGTTATGCAAAACATAAAGGTGGGCCTGCTCCCGATCTGTAATATTGACTGTGACAACCTCTCTTCCAGAAATTCCTTCACCCTCAAGCCACTCAGTGTGACGAGATTTCGGTAGGCCAACGATTTCCACACCAGACAGGTATTCGGTACAAAATTCAACAGCTTCCTCAACAATATATTGCTCCTCAATATTACCCTCTGGACGACTTCGCTTTTTGACATAACCTTTCAAAATCTTTATATACCGTTCAATGGGGTACATCCATATATAATGTACAGGACCACATAGTCGAACCTCTCTCACCAAATGAACCATCAAATGAACCATCATATGGAAAAATTTTGGCAGGAAGAACATTTCTAATTCACATAATATGACGGAAATTTATCTTCCCATAGTTGGCAATTTCGCCAGGTTTTTAACTTTGCTACATATATCTTTGAAGAAGAAACAGAGCTTCATTAATGTATGGCAGACATTCTTGGGAAAAATGCAGCGTAAAGCTATAGGAATTAGATCTTGCATCAAAACATGGCAGTCATGTGATTTCAGAACCTTTAATTTTAAATCTCCCATTGACACGATGTTCTTGATATTTGATGAATACCCCTCTGGAACCTTTACATCATTCAAGAAGTTGCAAAATGGATATCTCTCATGCTTGGAAATAGTGTAAGCATCAGGAGGAAGAAATGTTTGTTTTTCACCCTTCACTGGTGCCAACTCTTCTCGTATTCCCATCTCAACCATGTCCAATCTAGCCTTAATTCCATCCGTTGTTTTGTCAGGTGCATTTAGCAATGTGCCGATGACACTATCAGATACATTTTTTTCAACATGCATAACATCAAGAAAATGTCTGACATACAGACAATTCCAGTATGGTAATTCCAAGAAAACTGATCTATTTTTCCAACCAGTTTTCGTAAGGTTTTTTGAAAAAGGTTTACCAAAAGTAGTGTCCAAATATTTCACTTTCTCAAACAATTTATCACCTGTTAGTGCAGACAGTGATGTACGTTCCTTTGAACTTCTGTCGAATGATGTCGTCCAAGATCGGTACTTATGTCGTCGGGGTAGAAGTATGTGATGTCCTAGAAACACGGTTTTCGATGAATGTTTCAACATAATTGACTATGTACCTTGTTCGCAAATGGGACACCCTTGAGTTCCTTTAATGCTATATCCTGACAAATTTCCATAAGAAGGAAAGTCATTTATCGTCACGTACAACATGTCTTTCAAAGTGAATTGTTCATTTTTGTAAGCATCATACATCGTAACACCTGAATCCCACAATATTTTCAAATCCTCAATCAATGGGGCCAAATAAACATCAATATCATTACCCGGTTGTTTTGGTCCTGATATAAGCATAGATAACATGATGTATTTTCTTTTCATGCATAACCACGGTGGTAAATTATAATTTACCAACATAACCGACCATGTACCATGACTGCTGATTTGAAAACCAAAAGGATTCACCCCATCTGTAGATAATGCCAGACGAAGGTTTCTCGGCTCGTTCCCAAATTCAGGATACTCGTGATCAATTCTCTTCCACTGAGGAGAGTCTGCAGGGTGATGTAGTTTCCCATCTTTAATTATTGTATATGCATGCCATGTCAATTGTACTGTAGTATCCTCACTTCCATATAGGCGTCTAAACCTATGAATGATTGAAAAGTACCATACAACATTCATAGGACTAGAATCATCATTCTTGTATCGAGAAGCACCACACATTGGGCATTATTTAAGTGATTTGTGGTCCTTGCGAAAAAATATACAGTCATTCGGGAAATCATGTATTCTTTCAGAGATCATACCCATCATTCGTAGCATTCGTTTGGCATCATATGTTCGGCTTGGTAGTTCATTATCTTCTGGAAGCATGTCATTCAAGAGAGCAAGTAGTTCCGTAAAACTGGCGTCACTCCACCCATTGCCTTCTTTCAAATTATACAGCTTCAATACGGCTGACAATGCTGTATATTTAGTGAAACCAGCATACAGTGGTGTTTTTGCACAACTCTTTAACTTCTCAAACAATTTTGGGAAATCACGAAGTTCATCTTCAACTATCCTTGTCATTTCATCAATATGATCTTCATCATCATTCACATCTGTAATCACACCCTCCATACGATCTTCTTCACTGTTCATGATTCTAATCATATCAGATGATCTATAAAATGTTGTGTTCTCTGAGTCACTACCTACATTGGTTTTTTCACCGTGTTTATTCCAACATGTATAACTTCGATCTATTCCGTGATAGATCAGGGGTTCTTACAACTCCTCTGGAATAATTTGTCTTGAATAACAACAGCATAAACATGGACAAAGGATTTGAGAAGGGTCACATGCATGATCTTCTGCAAACATGATAAACTCTTTCACTCCATCTTCATACTCTTTTGTCAACCGATTGGAATTCATCCATTCTTTATTCATATTCATCATCTTTATGGGTTCGATCTCGAGAACTTGCCTAATATTATGTTTTTATTAATCAGGTAGCATTGTTTGGATTTTATAAAAACAATTCATGGTACAAATTCCTTTAAAAACATGTAAAATCCATATACATGGTGTGTCCAGTAGGGTGAACATCGTGTATGTATAAGATACCTGATTTCAACTGACATATATCAAATTTATTTCAAGTTAGTCTTACAAAGACTGAATGATGCCTTAGAAAATACATGACATGAGAACAAGAGGAAACCAATGAGTAACAGGAGAAAACAGTAATAAATATGATGCTATATCAATGTACTCATGGTGATGATAAGATGTTGGTCAAGATAAATTATGGGTTGGGAGTACACTAATATTTAATTGAAAAAAAACTACTAAAAACTGATCCAGAAAAGGATGAAATATCCTTTTCATCAAGTCCCTTAATACAACCAATGCATTAGTTAAACCAAAAAGCATCGCTAAAAAATCATACAATCCATAAGTACTCCTAATAGTAGTCAATGGTAGGTCCATCGATGTCCAACTCATCTAATGGTATCCTAATGTCAAATATATCTTGGAGAAGATCATAGAACCTCATAGATGATCAATGTGACTATCAATGCGTGGATGAGGAAACATATTCATGACTCACATCAGGTTCAATCTCCAATAGTCCAACAAAATAATAAATACCAATCAACCATATATTTTATAAAACTATAAAACCCCATGGTAAAGTATTATTCCATATGAAAACATTATATTCTATATCATCAAATTGTAATTCAAAAAACTGATGCTCTTTTGGTGTTATTTTAGAAATTGTGATAGAAACTGAATTATCTCCCAAAAATAACTAGATTATAAAGTTTATCTATTTATTAAGAAGTAAATTTTATACCTCATCAGTGAAAACATCCTAAAAATGTTCTACCATTGGGGAAAAGGAATCTTACGACATTCTAGCAACATCTATAATATGCCTGACTATTTGAGCCATTAGGGTATAGTAAATATATAATTATAACATGCTATTTAAAATGAAATGTGGAAACATGAAATCATACAAACTCCTGATAAACCCATAATACAAAACATATCACCTAGTATGTCTGTCACATATACAAATAAATAAATTCGAAAAAAACATGCTACAAATCATAAAGGTTCCATTAAATACTTACATTGGTCAACTTGTTTTGGAAATTGTTTATCTTCATCCGTGCCTTGTACTTGCACCCATGAATTTGAAGGTGATTATGCGTACACAATAGTTGACCTTCTTAGAGAAGAGTTTCTGGAAGAGTATAAGAGACATGAAGCAATGAAGATCATTAGAGTGTAGGAGAAAATGTGGTTGCAAAAAAATAATGTGGCAATTTGCTTATGCAACGCGGCCTAAGTTACAACTTACATGTATTGTACTTTATTTTTTTCTGGAGGCTTTTAGTGTAAATGCATTTTGGAATGATCATTTCTATTCATTGACTTTTAGGTTCTTTTGATAGCCGAGGGGAAAAGGTGGGGTCTACAGACATTAGAGGATATGTCGAAGGGTGATTTTGTGTGTGAATATGTTGGAGAAATGGCCTCTTTTCCCTTCAAGATCCTCGAACCTCGATCACCATCGGGGTTCGGGGAGCATGAAGGGAAAAGAGTCCATTTTTTTAGATGTTAGATACTATGGAAATGTTGCAAAAATATAGGATGTAATTTCCCATAAAGTCACCCTTCGACATGTCCTCCAATGTCTGTAGACCCCACCCTTTCCCCTTGGCTATAAAAAAAACCTAAAAGACAATGAATAGAAATGATCATTCTTAAATGAATTTACACTGAAACCCTCCAAAAAAAATAAAGTACAATACCTGCAAGTTGTAACATAGGCCGCATTGCACAAGTCGATTGCCACATTATTTGTAGCAACCACATTTTTTCCAACACTCTAATAATCTTCATTGATTCATGTCTCTTATACTCTTCCAGAAACTCTTCTCTAATAAGGTCAACTATCATGTACGCGTACTCACCTTCAAATTCATGGGTGCAAGTACAAGGCACAGATGAAGATAAACAATTTCTAAAACCAGTTGACCAACATGCATCATCCTCGACACTCATCACTAATTATGAATCACATCCCTAGACATAATCATAATCACATTAAGACCACACTGTATATTATGTAAATCCTTACTGGAATTGGGCTCAATATATGGTATCATTCCTATCTCACATCTATATTCACTATTTGGTCCTCACACACACAATATATAAATAATATACCAAGGGAATACCATCCATGGAACTCTCATCCCACCTTGAGAGCATGAGGATGAGGAGGAAGAGGCGGCGAAAATTGTGGCAATGAGGGTGGAAGCGGCGGCGGCGACAGAGGCGGAGGCAGAGGTGGTGGCGGTAGCGACAACGAGGGTGGAGGCGGCAAAGGCAGTGGTGGTCGCGGTAGCGGGAGCGGGGGTGGAGGCGGCGGCGGCGGCGGAGAAGGAGGAGGACGAGGAGGATGAGGAGGAGTAAGGATGAGGTAGGATGAGGGCGAGGAGGACGAGGAGGACGAGGACGAGGTCACAGGGTGAGGGGCCTGGTGCAGCTTCCGTGAGATCTTGACTGCGTGCAAGCGAGGATGGCCTGTTAGGGTTATTAAATAAAAACCGACAGAACCTTTTTCAGCGCACATTAAAAGCGCTGATAAAGGTATGTTTTATCAGCGCTAAAATAAAAGCACTGATAAAGCATTCATTTATCAGTGCTTTTTTGGCTCTGATAAAGAGATACCTTTATCAGCGCTTTTAGATAGCACTGATAAAGGCATTCCCCTTTATCTGTGATTTCTATTTAGTGCTGATAAAGGGAAGCGCTTCCCTTGCCCTGTTTTGTGGTCGTGGATGTTTATGCATAATTGATGGCTCAAAGAAAGATATCATGATTACTTTTACACTCTATGATCACGTGAGTCATGCTCGGTGTGAGAAATAAGAAGTATTGGTGAAACCGGAAAATTGTGCCACGAAAGATGCAATGATGTGGGGCTTATGTATGTATGACTGCCCAAATAGATGAGGATTATGATTTAATTCAGGGAAGAAATCCATTAACAGGGTCCATAAAGGTATATATTCTTCATGGAGATTTGGATACTCTAATCTTGGGACTTACTCCTAAGGAATATGCCCAAGTTAGGAGGGGACTTATGATTCAGTTTTACTCATGAGAAGGAAGCCTAGATCAAAAAAGGAATTATGTATGGTTAAGAGAAATTAAGACTGGGGCTTATTCCTAATGAGGAAGCCCAGGTTAAAGGGATTTGAAAATTAAGGGACTTGGGGCTTACTCCTAAAGAGGATGACCATATTTGAGACTGGGGATTACTATTCAGAAGGAAACCCAGGATAAGGGAATTAAGGTTTGGGGCTTACTCCTGAGGAGGATGCCCAAATTTGGGGAATTATGACTGGGGCTTATTCCTGAAAAGGAGGCCCAAATTAAAGAGGACTTAGGGTTACTCCTAAATAGGATTCCCATATTTGAGACTGGGGCTTATTCTGGAAAAGGAGGCCCATGTTAAAGGAATTAAGGTTGGGGCTTACTCCTGAGGAGGATGCCCAAATTAATGAGGATTTAGACTGGGGCTTACTCCTGAAAAGGAGTCTTAGGTTAAGGATTATCTCCTCTTAAAGGATGAGTTTGAATGAATTAAATCTCTAACTTTAGTGATATAAAGATGTGAAAATCACTAATTTTTGAGAGATGTTCCATGGAACTCCTTTAAGATAAGGAAGTCAATCAAGAAAACATGACATAAATGGATTTGAAGAGTGTCTTGAATTCTAAATCTTGAAATTGGAGAGGTGTAATGGAATAAGAGGGGTTAAATAGGTAGGAAGGGCACCCAAAAAATATAAGGGCGCGCATGTCCTGGTAGGCGCGTAGGTACTGCGTGGGCGCGCAAGTATTGGTCGAGTAGGTATACCAGTGCGGCACATGGGTACTTGCGCGATCCTTGACCTATAGAGTAATACTTGGGAAATTCTTCACCAAATCCTTTAAAATCATCCTAAGGTACTTCCAGAAGAGTGGCGCGCAAGTTTCAATGAATAGGTAAAGAGGCGTGCAAGTGTGTTCATTTCTCATAAGGGATAAAAATTTAGGCGTGCAAGTGTTAGTGGTTTCTAACACTTAGACCTTATTCAACTTTTTTATACCTTCCATTCTAGGTAAAGAATTACCTTAGAAGTGTTTGGAAGACTGGAATAAGAGACTTGGGCGTTCAGAGCTCTATATCTGAATTCTGAAAAAATTCCACTCAAAATGGGGGGTCCACATGGTCTATTTATAGTCTGCTGAAGACCCTGGGCGGTTTTCAAAGAGGGCGTGCAAGTCACTTGCATTCCCATTAGGCGGCGTGCAAGTGTAATTGCACGGCAGTAAGGGAACTTGCGCAGTGCAAGGTCCTTTGACTCCTTTTTCATTCCTTTGTCGATTTTTTATGTTTTCTTCAAAGGATGAATCAATCTATGCTAAGTCATTTCCCTTTCCATTCCAATAGACAATGTGATGAAAAGGAGCATCAACACCAACATGGAGTATTGTAGTACTACAGATAACTATGTGGACATAGGTACTATAAAAACAATGTTTAGTATATCATAATATATAATTTTAATTTCATTTTAATCTAGGGTTAATATATTGTGTGTGTTCTCTATAATTGTAATCTCCAAATTAGTGAAGTTATTTTTTCCTATTTTTAGATGTAGGGATTATTCTAGAACCATTTAAATGTTTATGTGTACTTTTTCTTCTTATTTGTTTCTCATTACCTCCCATTTTCAAAATATGTTATCATCAAAAATATTGTTTCTACAACATTTCTCTAAATTTTGTAAAATCTATTTCTAAAACTGAACCCATAATTTTTTATTTAAAATTACATATATTTCCTTGAAAATTATATGAAATTATTAGAACCTTTTATTGATGTTATTTTCTCTTTGATAAATAAATAATTTGAAAAGTATACTTTACGCATTCCAAATTCATTTTTTCCATGAAAACAACTTGAAGTCAGGATTTTATATAAATATTTATTTTTCTCAAAATTAATTCCATCAAAAGAAATTAAATGAAATATGAATCCATAGTACCTTTATATATGTATGATTGAAATTATTATTTTATTAAAAAATGATTAATAATTTTCTCTCACGCTTCCTGGATTTGAATAGGATTTTATGTAATTAATTTTTTAGAAAAAATTAGTAAAACCTAACCTATTGATAAAATAAAAAACATTAAATAAAATAATAAAATTGATTAGTTATGCTACACCCAATAAGAAGGATATTTAATCATGATTTAATAGTTTACTTGATTTTCTAGGTTTGATTTAAATTTAGATTAGTATAAAATTTCACTTAATGAAAATAATTGATGTTATTTCGGAAATCCACTACAACCCCTTATGTGTTGGTAGTGAGATATGTGTGACCCTTAAATCACTCCCACACTAGGTCTTCTGTTGGAAGCTATCACCAAAGGTATATCAAATAATTTATGGGAGGAATTAAACTCTTTTATCCTAGGAAATTAAGAGAGCCACCAATAAAATCTAAAAACATTTGATAATATAAACCAAAATCACAAAATTATATATAATTGTTTAATTAATTAAAAACTAAAAGATAAAGACATGTTTAAAAGTTTATAAAAAACAAATTAGGTCCTAAAAATACTACTAAGGAATCCTCTAATGTTCATTGATCACTATTGAATGATCTATTATGGTCCAACAAACCAGTCAACACCACCTTATAAATATATAAAAATATTATATATTAGTATTGTTGTACAAACAAGTATACTCACTAGGATCAACCCCCAAAACCATTATACCATTATGGAAGAAACAATCTAAAGTGTTATTAAATAAATAGTGAAACTAAATTACATCCTAGAAGAGTTATTTTATAAACCCCTATCACAACAAAATAATTCTCCAATTTCCCATATAATAAAATTATACAAAATAATTAAATGTAACAATATAAGTACCTTCTACCCATTTCCTCACTGATCTAGTCTCTCTCATTTCTAAAAATAAAATGTCATTATGGTCATATCCTTCCTCATGCCCACATGCCACAAAATACCATATCATTAAAAACTTTTCAAAACCTCATACAACCACCACATTCCAAAACCACATACTATAGTGAATATCCTTCTTGATTGGGTTGATTGATAAGACAAAAATATTAATGATCCATTTTAAGTGAATTAAAAAATAGTGGAGTTGTTAGTTGGTCTCAATTGATACATGGTCAATAAAGTATTTATCTTTACATAAAGAGTTGTAGAATTCTAAAAAACTACATTATATCATTGGATTCGGTGTTCTGATAGCTTCTATATTCGTATCATGTTAAAAATTGTTTCTTGATACGTTATATTCTTGAGTTTTGATAGATATTTCATTTTTAATTTATTGAAAACATGCTCATAGATTAATTGAAACTAATTGAATCTAAGTGGGGTATAAAGGAATGAATATTTATTTTATTAAAATAAATCTTGTTTTTAAGGGGTTTATTATGTTCCATTATTGTTTTACTCAATGGTGTATTTTATAATTACTCAATAGTTACATCACAATATTCATGTATTACACTGTCAATTTGTTTATGAGGAAATCATAGGGACTTTATATCACTTTGATTTATGGTCGTGATTGTTTATGAAGGGTTATCCAAGGGATATTAATACCATATAACAAAAATTGGAATCTCATTACACAGAAATAGATCTCATACCATAATTTATTTTGACATGAAAAAAATATTGTATAACTTTTTAAAAGGGGAAATATATCATTCACATTTCCTAGTCTCCACATTATAGAATGATTTCTAGATATATTAATAGCTATTGATATCAAACTATAACTTTCATATACATTCCATAAAGTCTATATGAATTATATGTATCAATTGATTTTTTTGAAAGAGAAATATTTTGATAATTTTAGATCTACATTTCACACTATAATAAAGTGTGTCACATTGTAAAGCATGTAAGATCTATAAATACAAGGTTAATTAATAAAATAAAATTATAAGAAAACTTCTAGATAAATAGAGAGAAATTTTTTATATCATTCCAATAATGATTCATCTAGCATTTAAGAGTAGGGAAAAGTGAAAACCTAATCCAAATTACAGGGGTACTTATGGAGGCCATATGAGATCGTTCAACTTTTTTATGATCATATAGACTATTATTATATAGGGAGTTTTTCTTGTAAATAATATGATAAAAACATGGATAGTGGGATCATAACCATTAGAATCTAAAGATTGTTTACATGATATAAAAATGAGATATCCATATACAAAGTCACATATCATGTTCATTCTCTCTCTCTCTTTTATCTCATGTCATCACTTAATTTAATATTTTTATTCTACACACTAACCAGTAATGGGAAAAAAATTTGAGTTTTCTTTTTTGTCACCCCTAATTCATCTCCACCCCCGACCCTTGCTATTTTTATTCTCTTGTATGGGGGCTCAAAAGTGGAACTATAGAATTGTTTCTCTTAAAGATATTATTTCCCTATAAATCAAATGGTATCAGGAATAGGATATCATTACGAGTTTAAATTTAATGTATTCTCTATTATTTTTTTATATCTTATTAATATGTTTTTGTCAAATATATCTATTGAAATCATGAATTCCTTTAACAAAAAAGGAATTAGCATTTTTTATGGGATGTAATTACATCTATAGAAGGATAAGATGGATTAATATATTTTCTATATTTTCATGGATGTTTTTGATATTAGTGAGAATGATCTAAATATTATTAATGGTAGTATAGTCTATAATTTTATCAGTGAGAATTTTATTTGAGTTGATGTGAGATTATATAGTGTTTTACACTCATCCCACTCTGAAAAGAAGTTAACATGAGTATTGGGTACAAAAATAGGGATTGGAACTTTGAAGGAAATCCATGATATCTATGAGGATGAAAATAAGTAAAATGATTCATTATTATAAAAATGTCTTTCTCAATTTAAGAATTTTTAAAAAATGATTAATTGGTGGGTGATATCATTATTCAGGTGAACAATACTTTTTTCTCAACTCAATGTTATGTATATTTTCATAAGTATTATATCATTGTATTTTTTTTATAAAAATATTTCATTGTTGCAAGGTCAAGACATGCATGAGTGGACCATTGAAAATCTAAAAAATATATTTATCACACATGAGAATATTATATAGTCAACATTAAAGGGAAAAAGAAAAATATAAAAATGTTATTGTACTTCAAACATTAATAGTTCTAAAATATATGAAATATATAAGTTCTTTAGAGGGGGAAATGGATTCAGAATTAGGTTCCATGAATTTAAATAGATTCTTCTTATCCTTATAAAAAATTTACTTTGATACAATGGTAAATACATTGTAAATATTCTATTTAAGTGTTTTTATTATGAAACAATGGGAAACGTTTTTTAAATCTACCCTAAATAGGATGAAAAATATGGAAAATATGATAAATTTAAATGATGATATGGGAGAATCATAGTAGAATGTGGAAAAATAAAGGAAATTAGATTAAATTTAAAGTAAAGGAGAACAATCCAATTAAAAAGATGTTTCCATCAAAACGTGATATGATATATTTTTATAAATAAACTTAAAAAAATTATGACATGAAGTATCAAGTTACTATAACTTTTATGAATAAATAAAAAAAATCCCAATGATCCATATAGTAAATAAGAAGTTAGTGTTGAAGATTATTTTAGTGATGATTATACACTAAAAGTTTTTATAATATAATGGTTCCTATAGTTCTATTGAAAGAAAACAATATGACTCTAAGAGAATAGAATCATTGAAAATTGATAATGATTTCTTTAAAAAAATTGATGAATCAAAAAAATATATTACTGAGGTGGAAATAGATTTATAAAGAATTTTTGATGATATAAATAAAATCGTTTAAGTAATAGACAATATACATGATATTACAACAGAAAATTTAATTTTTAATAATAAAAACGTCAGGGATATTAGGTTGAATTTTCTCTAGGATGAAAAATATCAGAAAATATTTCAATCAAGTGGAGTTGAAAATTTATTTTAATGAAGTAAAATAGTTTTATAAATCATATTATAAAATATCTAATTTTATGAAGAATATTTGTTTATTATATTATGTGTTATATAATTATTGTTTTAAAAAATATTTCTCACATCTAAATTAGAGGAATTGGTAATAAAAAGGTAATTAAGTGAGAATTTCCCCTAATAGGGTAAAAATACAATTGGAAATACATGTAGGGATATTGAAAAAAAGAATGATTTGTAAAAGATTAATTTTTTTAGGATAATATTTTTGGTAAATCCACGATGAAGGGGAATGATTCTATGTATGAGAAATTTGATGGTATATAGAGGATTTTAATTCAAAACAGAAATTAATATGCATATATTCATAGTAACTTATTTTCTGCCAATGATATTTTACATTTAATAAATATATTGGTATTGTGGATCCTATGGAATCAAATATTATATCAGACACAAAAATAGTTTAAGTGAGTCTATGAATTGAGGGGGATGTAGTTTATAATTCATAGAATCTGATGAATCTAATTTCCAATATTGAAGATAAATTTATAGTATAAATTTCTTTCTCTTAATAAAAATTATGGGATGCCTAATCTAATCAGATGAACCACAAAAAATTATCTCACAATAATGTTAAAGAAATTTAAAATAAATTAAAATTATAAATATATTAAGAGTATTACTAGTCAATTAAAAGCATAGGTGGTTTAGGTTTATTATAAATAAGTGAATTATGAAAATTATTTTAATATTGGTAGTTTTTTGTGATACACATAACAAAAAATAAGAATATATTGAAATATATCCAACGGTGTGATAGAGGAGAAACCTTTTTTTAAATGATGGATCACCATATGTCAAAGTAATTAGAAGCACTAAAATCGATGAGATTAAACTTTAAATAAGTGAAATTAAACTTATTAATGTGTTGATGAATAATATCATGAGTGTATCTCAACTTTATAATAATGTTATTGAGTTAATATTTTACAATAATAGATATTTCATAATTGGGATAAAGGATAGATATTTTATCATTATGGGAGAGGGATTTAATTTTTTCAATGATAAAAATAGTTTCTTCATAAGTGTTAAGGTGGTGAATGATATTGTTTATAGGATACATGGTTATTTGGGTGTAAAAATAAGGTTAAAGATCAAATATGAAGTTTTAAGAAATATACTGAAGATAAATCATGAAATACTCAAAATTTATGACAGAATTAACTTTTGTAAATGGTGAAAAAAATTCACATTATGGTGGAGATCAAAACTAAGATCCATATTGAGTTAATACACTCAGATTTTTATGTTCTAGTTATATTTAAATTCACCAATGGATATTATTATTTTATAAATATTTATTAATTAATTCACTCATATTACTTATGCATACTTTTTTCATGTAAGTCAAAATATATTGATATAATTAGGAACCTTTAGAGATGTTATAAAAAATAAAAAACATTTGGTCTGAAAATAGATCATAGTACAATAATATAAAGTTTGAGGAATATGTTTTCAATGATGGAATAAGGAATGAATATATCATACATGGATTCATTAATAAATTTCAGTGGATAACTAAAAGAACTGATGTTGGTAGGAAAGGTCAGATCCATCTAATGAGAGTATGATACCTAATAATTATTTTATAGGAATGCTAAAATTATGGTTATCAACAATATTAATTAGTGTTCACTCTATCAAAAATAAATTAAAACACCCTATGAGATATGGTTTTGTAAAAAACCAAATTTTGAAATAATAAATGTATTTTTTATCATATCTTATATCATGGTTAAAGAAAAAATTTAGTGAATTTTTATGAGAGATATTAGGAGTGAAAATACCTTAGACATACACAAAGTGGAAGGATTTACTAGTGTTTTAAAAAATTAAATAAAATCATTGATGACTATGATATTAATATTTTCAAATTTTGATATTAATTGAAAAAATCATTAATTATTGATAAAGGTATTTAAGAATTTAAAGGAGAAATTGTTGAAGAGTATCATATAAACATGAAATTTTTAGTATATTTTCAAAATTATTATTATTATTCTAAAATTTAGTGATAAATAATTCATAGTGAAAGGTTATCTAATTTTCAAAAACATAGAAAATATATTGATCCTAAAAATCATTGAAGATACCAGTAATGTTTTGAAATCATAGATATGTTGAAAATTTTATAATCATGCATGATTTCTTTTACAAGTTAAACCAAAGTGTGATGCAATAAAATATGAATATTGGATAGTAGTGATAGAAAAAGAGATGAGTTAGATTGATATTAATAACAGTTTGGGGTTAGTTTCATGTTCCAAAGACAAAAATGTGATATTGATTTTTTTAGAAATTCTCTCAATGATAAATGAAACTAACACATATAAAATATCATGTTTTATGAATGTGATACTCTTATATAAGGGGTATATATTTCTATGATACTTTTAGTCTAGTCATAAATACTGAAAATACTCATTTTTCTCTAGTGATGTGGGTTCAAAGGAATTAAAAAGTGTTCCAAATAGACACAAATTCTATTTTATTGATTTTTAAACTTGGGGAAGTGTTTAAATTGAACAACCAAAAGGATATATACATGATAGTGAGGTTTGTTTATTTTTTAAGAAAAATAATTGCAGAACGAACACCCCAATCGTGGTATTCAAACCTAAAAAGTAACTTAATAAGAATTTATGTCATGGAAGTCAATGAGGATTTCAATCTTTATATCAAGATAGATGAAATAAAATCCCTCTTTATGATTGTGTACATTAATCACATTATTTTTTAAAAAATGATGAATATTATTTTCATGACATTTCTACGCAAATGATAAAAATATTTGATATGTCAATAATTGGTGAGATGAGGTTATTTTTTATGTAATGAAGGAAAAGTTTTATTTCTCACACATATGAAAAGTATTATCCTGAGTTATTGAAGAATTGGAAAATTAAATAATCAAGAGATGTCTCCATACATATAGATTTATAGACTATATTCTCTATGGATGAATAATTTTTTAGTGTTAATAAAAATAAGTTCTAGAAGCTCATTATAATCTTACTCTAAATAGAAATATCTAGACTAGATATTATGTTTTAAGTTTCTCCTTTTTCATGATTTATATGAAATATTATGGAGTATTATATTATGTAAGTGAAATATATATTATATTATGGATTGGGTAGGTGAAGTCAGTGATTGAAAGTCGAATTATAAAGGTGAATTCCTTATAAGAGGTAGATGAATATTTTGGAACTCAATGAACTAAAATATATTCAACTTAAGAACAATATAATATTATTGTGATGTTTATTCATAATACACAATAAAAATTATGTGGATGATGTCACATGGAGAAGATATAGGGTGAATTCTCATACCCATTAATGATTGTGTAACAATAAAAGTGAAATAAATTTATTAAATCACGTGATAAAATATTTATGTTTTAATTTTATTTAAATGAAGTAAAATATCATCATGGAGAAGGTTGTATGATGATTTATTTCATTATATTATGTTTTAATAAATGATAAAATTGAGGAAACCTTAATAAATATTAAAATTAAGGATGTATTCCATCACTTGAGAGTGTATTTGGTTGTAAATTTTATTCCCAGAATTTTATAATAATTAGGATTTATTTTACATTATTTATTTATTTATTATTTAATATTAAATGTTGGATACAAATAATATCTCTTTACGAAGAAAGATATTATCACTTTTTACATGTGATGATGAAGAGGGATAATATGAGGAAGAGTTTTCTGTGAAGGGGTAGATGTGATGTGTTGGAAGATAAATAATAGATAACATCCCATGTGTTTTATAATATTTTTATAACCACTTAAAAAAGTTGGATATTAAACAACTCTTGATAACTAGTGTTATTACTAGGAAATGAAGATTAATGATCCCTTATGAAGTCAATTGACTAAGGGGAGTCTATGAGTTGATTTTAAGTAAGACATTGTCAATATATTATTGAACTATACACTAAGAGATATATATTTCTCAAAAACAATATATCCAATGAATTGGTTTTTAGATGACTTCAATGTTAGAATCTTTTTATAACATGTTTCTTGCAATTCTTTATTCAAGTGTTCTAAAGGTGGTTTCATGATGTATTTATTTATATTATTCATATGAATTATATTGAAACTAATAAGTTCTAATCGAGATGAAAAATAATCATTAATTATTGATTTAATGTAAATAAAAATGTGAATGAATTTATGTTTCACCTTTATAGGTTGGATCAGGTAATAATTTTAATCTTATGAAATTGTTGAGTAATGTACTATATGTTTTACACACATAAGTATTACTAAATTAAGTTATAGTTTATGGATCACATTGTTATGAGTAGTCATGATTAATAATTGTTTTTATTTCCCTGAGGTAGGATGAACTTCACACCATATATATAATATCATGTTTCAATAGTGGATCTCACACCAAAATTTGATAGGTCATGAAAAAATTTAATGCATCTATTTGGAAACACAAAAGTATCATAATTCAATGGTCAGTAACCATTTTGTAACATATCTACTAAATTTATGAGGATATATAATGATCATTCCAAAAATACACTATATATTACATAAAGTTGGTATGAATTTTATGGATCTCTAATGTATTTGGAAAGTTATATTGGTCGATACTTTTGGATCTAATGTTAACTTCCAAACAAAGGGGTTGACTTCATCACACATATAAGGTTTATATATATGATGAAACTCTCAAAGAGAAATGTTTTATTCAAATTTAAGATAATTTTACATATATTCATGAGATAATTATAAGGATGATTTGGTTGGTAATAAATATTAGAACAAGGGTACAAAACTACTCTAAAATCAAGATTAACTTGAGGAGTCTGTATGAGATTTACTAACTTGTTGATGCTAGTCTAGATATTTCTTTCTCATAGAGTTTTGGAATGTCTTTATTTCCAGGTTCTTTAATAATATTTATAATAAAATAAGAACACTGAAAATAGGAATTCAATCATCAAACACCAAGTATTTCCTACTTGATAAAATTATTTGGCGAACCTTGTCAAAACTATTATATTATGTATGCTCCCTATCTATCTTACATCACCACTATATTTCACCTATTGATAATATCAACTAACTGATAATTAATGTAAAAATCATTTGAGAGTATCTGTTTTAGTAACCATAGATTCACCCCTAGTGGTAGTGTATCCTCACTTTGGGCATCATATGATACATCATATCACAATCAAATCCATAATATACCATAACACTACCCAGTCCAAAAATGAAAGGAAGATTATGATAGGTGGAGTAGTTTTCTATACATTCATACCAAAACATGGATGATGGGGGTCGCCTAGTACACAAAACCTCATATATGTGTTAGTTAGGTTTTCCAACTCGAGAGGTGGTGTGTAAAAAAACAAAATATACAATGATACATATAATATATCCCAATTATCATCAAAATGTATACCATCAATAAATACATTTGTATAATTATTCCATCATCCCCATCATCAGTATCACAAAGCCATCAATGTTTTATTTAACTAAATAATGTAATTCAACACATCAACACTTGTTTAAATTAGTAATTTACTATATATTTCCTCAATTTATTAATTTATTACCAAAATCACATAATTCCTCACCAACCTATTAACAAATAATTATCCTCATCAATCCTTAAACATCATCTTCGTTTATCAAATACCACTAATTTTAATTTCCATATTAAATAAATTATTTCACCACATTATTTATTCATTATATTATTTAACACGTATATCAGCACATTCATCATATTTAATTCATTAATTTTTTTAATTCATAATTATTTCTATGACTTCTTACTCATGCCAATATTGTAATACAATAATGATAATAAAACCATATCAACCTGGAAGAATTACCATACTTATATTATACTACCAAATTCTCAATATTAATTCCATCTACCATAGTTGTATATTACAAAACAAATATAGAAAGAGTAACAATAATATCTTGTATACTTAAATAACCTCAAAATACACCTATGTTTCAATTTATTATATATATTTAGATCATATAAATAATACACTCATAGAAAAATAATTCACTTTAATCCCACATTAAGAATAACAAAATAAGTGAATCATTCTATAGTCACCTAGATCAATCAAATGCTTTAATCATAATCCCTTGGAAGAACATTGTTCTATGTTATAATAACCCCATGTATTAACAAGGATTATCCAATAAATTTATGATCATTCACCTCACATAAATACCAAAACACATCCATATATTAGTAAATTACCAAAAACCTCTATAAAGAAGGAATATAGAAATGGATGAAGAATTACAAAAAGGGTACCTTTGATCTGTGTCAATTTTATCTCATTAATAATATAAACTCAATGCTTTAAAAGATCACTCAAATATCATCTAGGAAAATATCTCTTGAATATAAGATTATTATGAGATTAAATGGATTAAGTGAAATTACAGTCCCATTAGAGTGTGTAGACACATCTGAGTGGGGGTTGAATCATGTATGATCAAAAAATTTATAAATACCAAAAAATTATTTTAATTTATACCATTTGGAATTTGAACCCCTAATATATATATAAGGATATAAATGGATATTTTACATTCTACCCAATAGTTCCCAACCACATATAATGTATAAATATAAACTAGATATCAAGACATGGAATTTTTAAAAAATTTATCCACTATATATGAAACCTAGTACTTATTATGTACACTTCCATTGGATCAATAATTCTCTAATATAATTGATTCACCAAAAAAATGGGTGTATGGGATTAACTTGTAACCAAGTTCACACAATATTACACATGTGTGGTTCAATATATTATTCAAGTAACCTTGTCTACTCCCAAAAAAAAATTATATTAATATCCCATGAATTATTTAATATAATAATCCTCATAAAGTAGATATTCACTAAGAAATGGGTGACACTTACCCCACAATAAAAGCTCTTATTCCCCAAAACATTGTGATTTTTACTCCTAGAAGTTCTTGAAAAACACATAAACACAATCTAGTATCATTTATTTATAGAATTCAAGTTGTTTCATAGAATTTTATACTTTAAATTCATATTAGTTTTTTATTTTTCTTGTCAAAAATCATTAAGATCATATGTACAAAATAATCATAGCATACACAACCCCATCTTCAGGCACTCATGGTCATTTTCCTTGAGATCTCAGGTTATCTTGACTAACTAAGTGAATTATTATTCATTTTTATTCAAAATTTAGTAGGTTACACATGATTGGTTATCCGATTCTTCCTCTATATACATTACAATGGATTCTCCTACTTCTTATTCCTTGAGAGGCTCAGTTCTCTCAGGGTTCTTCACACCATATCCAATAGTGGGACACACAAATTTTCTGGTCTCGGTGAAAGGATGTTTCATCTTTGATCTCTTCAAGCTACACACTTTTGATATGCATGGGAATATAGATAAAATCCACCATTTATTTATAATGTTTGATAAATGGAATTAATGATGGAAAAAAGTATCCACCTACCAAGAAAATATATTATAGACACCCAGATTTGGGCTCCCAATATTTCCCATTTATTACATTTTCAACTCATAGAATATACCATGAATACCATCATTAAATTCTCCTCAACATTATCATATTCTTCAACTCAAAAAATTTCCATGAAAATTAAAATAGAAATCATAAAAAATGTATACAAATATACTTGATATAGAACTCATTTTGTCAATGAGATATCTTCACATGAAACAAATGTATTACTTGATTTAAGTCAGTAAAAAATTAATAATCTCATAACACTAATTTATTTCTTATTATCAATCATAATTATTAATAAATTAGTAAAGGTTCTATCAGATATACAATATTTTGAATAAATAATATATATTTATATTATTCATGAATGCTCAATAATTCCTTTTTTATTTTTTTCAAACCATATATTTAATAAATTATGATCTACCTATCTTAAAAGCATGTAATTGTCTTATTTCCAGTGCGTATCATAGATCATTAATGTTTCAAGATGTTCTAAACACTTGAGAATAACTATAGAATCATTTTATTTATCATTCCTTGAAGTATCAAAATTCTGGAAGCTCAATTATTCATTTCTCTATGATCTCAAAACATTTCCAAAGTCATCTATCTTATGAGATCAATTTTTTTAGAAATACATCTCAAAACATTTAATTATTGGTGGAATAATAGTATAGTACTCTTATATTTTAATCATATATCATAATACCCTTTACTTATTTTCATCACACTTACTAAGTGTAGTCAAATTTTCATACTTGTTTTACTCTTATATTATTTTTTCATGAATTTTCATACACGTGGCACAATTCACGTCTACATAGAATAACTATCTACATTGTGTTCCATTTATCTTATATGGGATGAAATATCTTATACTATAAAAGAAATACATTATTATTTCATTCCTACATATATATATTCTCTTACAAAATCGTTTCTGTAAATCAAATATCTTACACACAAGATCACGCAGATGAATTACCATAACCATTATTAATCTCATATTCACTAATAATAAAACATAATCAAATATCATCTGTGATTTTAGAATTTGTTCTGTGTATATTAACCTTATTTTGGATAATTTCCATAAATATTTTCCATTTTCCGGCATAAGAATTTTTTAATTCCTCAAATGAACTTTGGGTGACTTCAAATATTCCGAATATTTATAAAAATATACCAATAAAATAATAGCTTATTAAAATAAACATAGGAATTATTTAAATATATTTAAACTCTATATATAAAAATTATAATATGTTACACCATATAAAACTACATGAATTATTGTATTCCAATGAACTCTTCTATCAGTTTGATTTTATCCACTCATAAATTAATCATCATCCATATCTATTTAAATCACATTAATTAAAGATTATTTCTAGCTTAGATTAGAAACCGATATAAAATATTCTAAAATTTAGATTATCCAACATTAGATATCTCTTCTTCTAAAACATTTAACCTTCTGTTATGTTTGGAATATATATATTATGCAATTTTTTCGGTATATATTCAACAACTACCTTATTTACTACTTATCTTTCAGTTTTCCAACCTCATAAATAATTATTTGGGACAGTTCTTCACCATGTTGGCATCTCGCCTTTAACATAATGGTTAGTTTAACAATCAATATATGTTTTATCCACTTCCTTAATGTTGTCTAACTAGACCTATATGGGTTATTGTATCTTCCACTTCCATTGGGTGGATACTATTTCATCCCTTAAAATATCACTTTTCTAGTTACTACATTGCAAATGATAAAATCCTAATTAAAATCAAGAACATTCTAAAACTACAATCTCCCCCTTTGCATTTTTCCCCACATCTAAATAAAATCTGTGTGTCGAATTTTCTTTTCTCCCCTTAATTACTAGTAAATTAAAAGGGTAGTTATATTATCCTCCTTGTTTACATAGTAAAGTTCATGCTTTAGTTTCTTATCCCCATCAAATTTCCAACCACTTATAGTATAAAGGAATATTTTTCTTTATATTCCTTATCCATTAATGATTTCTATCATGGGTGATTTCTCATCTTGTTAAATAAACAAATATTATCTAATAAACTTGTATTATATCCATGTAACTTTTCTACTATTTGAGATAAACATTTTACATTAATTTTAAAGAAGGAAATCCTCAAGAATCATTTCATTACAATTTAATGTAATTTTAGGAACTTTACCATATCAAATAATTGATAGAAATATAAGTGCAATCATATTTCTATAAGCATTTCACAATTCACTAATAATATTTAATTATTTGTTGGACATAATAGTGTGTAAAATAAGAGTTCTAAATTTAGAAAAAAAACTATCCATAATTGATTTGTAGTGTGGTACCAAATTCTTTCTTTAAAATCTTGGTGGGATCTTACTTAAATTCTTCAAGAAAGTTTAGAAAACTGTACTCACTTAAACACACACAACAAATAAATTCAAGTTAATTTTATTTATACTCCATTCAATTTGATAACCACTTCCACTTAATATATGAATATATTTGAGTTAAAAAGTTGTTTGGGAATGAAAATAATAACCCGTCCTTCATATTTTGATGAGACTATCTAGATTTCCAAATTTAGTAAAAATGATAAATTTTAAGATGTTTTTGTCTCTTTTTATAGCTTATACTCTAGGGATAATCTCCACACATATTCACCATTAATTACCATCCTTAGAGAAAATTTATAATATATGGTAAAAATTTATACTTCACAATGTTTTCTATTATAGAAACATGGCTAAGAAATTTATCTCAACTCACAAGTTTCATTCCTTGAATGTATAAAAGGTTTAGACCTCATTAGGTTTCCTCCTCTTTTGGACTTCAAGATTTTGACTTCTTTTGGAATTATTGATATATCTAAATTAATATATTACTTGTTATTTAGATTAGACAGATTGATGTGATAAAATAGTGAAAAGAATTTCTTTAAGTATTTTTAAATTTTCCTAGACAACTCCACCTGATCTGGCCAAATAGTAAGAAAACCATTTGGAATATTCGTAGACTTATTATTGCATGTAGATTAATTCATTAATGTGATAGTTTTAAAACATTATCTCATTGTTCATTCCATTTTTTCTTTTAAAAACATCTCATGTTTTTAATTCTATGTCATACATTTTTTATCCATTTTTTCATCTATGGAGTTCCTTCAACATGCACCTTTATCAACCTTTAACTTTCCCTTATTAGGTTGTTTCTCTATTTCATCACAAAGAACATCATGAACTAATCCAATCATTGAATATATCAATTAGATTGAAATTTTTTTTACTTACAGATTGATCCCATTTAATTTTAAATTCATGGATATCATGAAAAGGATAACGATTTGGCCTCTCTATCCACCATATAAGTATCATTTATATATAGGTAAAATATCAGGCAGATCATTCTTCATTATCATATCGGGATAAGTATTCTTCACTGTTTTTTCATGTTTGACTACCAAGGTAGTCGAGCATTATTTATTTATATACTTTTCAGTGTATTTTGGTTATTTGTTCTCTTTTATGAATTTATGAAACCTATTAGGGTTTTACAAGCATTAACCATAATAGTGATCATTATTGTTTCACTACTCATTGAAATTTTCAAAGCACTTAAACTTGTTCTTCAAAGATAGCTTTTTCATCTTTTTTGTATTTTTTTCTTCACTCTAATAGGTTTTAACCTTTATTTATATTTCCTAACTCATTCTTTCAAAAAACATATCTTTATATATTAAAACATTATTCTATAAATTTATGTATTTGTGCCCGAACCTCCATTAGTAACAACATATTCTGATCATCCTTGTTCTTTCCACTTTAGGTGAAATATATCCAGATTTTTTTCCTCATTGATTTTGGGGTATAATAACACTATTTTGGGATCTATTTTGGCAGGTAATGTTTGTAGGAAATTATCACATCCACCATTGATTATGTGGTGTATTTTACAATATTTTTATACTCCTAACATTATATATAATTTGTCTTATATCTTTCACTTTTAAAAAAATATTCAATGTAAACTAAATTGTTAGAGTTGCGGGATACCTTTTTTTATGACCTAGAGGTGAATGCTTCAAAAAATGAATTAAATTTAATATTTCCAACATTTTTAGTGTTATTTGGTGAAAGACCCAATTATCAAGATTGTATGGAATCACAGTTTTTCTTAACTGATAGTAAGTTTCTTCTTGGGTTGATTTTAGATTTCTCAGTCTTACTTCTAACTCAAGAAATTAAATCTTGAGATAATTCATTTTGTCTTCATCTGATCTCAACATGTCTTCCCAAATATCATTAATTGTTTTAATTTGATCCTCATGAATCGTTATTGTCTCTTTTAAAGAATATTCTATCTCCTTTATTCTTTTTACCTAACTACTAGCTATGAACTCTTCAAATCGATTAAATATTTTTATAATATCTCCAATTAAAGGGTAACTTCCATAAAAATATTCTAAAAACTAGTTTCTCAAATAATTCTGATTATAATTATTGATTATTTTGAGATAATATTTCATTATAAAGGTTAAAATATTCTTACTTTTCATTCACTAGAATTATGACAGTGTTGTTAGAACCCACATTTTTAACCAATTCTTTTTTATTACATTAGCCCCTATTTATAGGTGTAATATTTTATTAATCAGTCCCTTGATATATTACAAAATATATGCAATAAAATATTGTAGGATATTTTTTAGGTGATCTTCATTTTGATAATAAAAGTAACTAATTAACTCATCAAAAAAGTATTTTTCACAACATGATATATATTTACAAGATGACACATTCAATATTTATTCAACAAGATTTTTAACATAATGTACATGTTTATCATGTAGTTATTACTATTACTTTATTACTATCATTATTTGTTTCTATTCATCTTTATTCTTCCAATTTTTTGAGGATCTATTTATGTCCTCCAAATCAGAATAGACATGGATGAGAAAATACTCTTCCATTTAAGGAACTTCTTCAAACTCATATTTGAACTATATACAGAGAAAGTAAAAGAATGTAGTATTTTATTAGAAATTATCATAGTAAACCTTATACATATAATTCTAGTTGTAACAGTTTAGTATATCCTATTAGTGGGATCATGGATCTGATACCACTTGCATATTTTAAAAGACAGTGCAGACACACCAATGTGTGGGGTGAATCATGTGTGTTTAACTTTTAACCAAATTCCAAATATTATTTTTAACTTATCCTCTTTTGTTTTTGAACACCATATATAAATTAGGATATAAATAGATCTTTTATTCTCTACCCACCAAGACAATACCACATTTAGTGATGAAATTTTAATAATATTTTAGCACATGGTATTTTTACAATGCCAAACCTTTATTTGGGAAACCTATTCCTTATCATGTAAACTCTAATAAAGTCATAGATTATACTATATAATAAAATCACCAATTTCAATATGTGGATAAGGATCACCCAATAATCAAGTTCACACAATATTACACATGTGTGGTTCACTATATTATATAAGTGAATTTGTTTTCTCCAAAAGGTTCTCTATGCTCATATGCCATGAGTTCTTTAACAGCTTCCACCTCATGAAGTAAATTATCTCTAAACACTGGGTGATAAAACACCAATAATAAAGGACCTCCTTACTCAACATAGAGTGACTTTTACTACTATAGTACCTTCAATTGTGCATTCCTCAAACCCAGTATGTACTATGGATATCCTTTTGGTTCTTTTATATAATCATTAATTGGAAACATAGAATAGCCATTTCTTATTATTCTCTCATATTGTTTTCTCGAGTGTACGAAATAATCATAGCACACACAACCTCAAATTCATGCACTCATTGTTATCTTATTTAAGATATAAAGTTGTCTAAAACTTCCTTATTATAGTTTATAGTTACAAATTATTTTTATTTTGTATCAAAATTGTAGGTTCTCTCATTTTTCATTACACCTTATCCAATATCTACACACACTAGTTTTTTAGTATTGATTCATAAACATGACATATATGATATAATTAAGATAAAAACTTTTCATGTGCCTTAGAAGATATATTAAATGCACAATTTATTTTCAATGTTCAATAAATGGAATGAATGCTAAGAAACATATCCCTACAAAAATAAGATATCATAAAATACCCATATTTAGGTTCCCAAGATTTTTTTTGTACTGATTTTTTAACTCACCAGATATTTGAAGAGTTGGCTCATTAATTAATACTTGAATTTATCATCTCACAAACTCAAAATATCTCTACTAAAATTCACATTACAATCATCATAGATTTATAAAAATATACAACAAACATATTTTCTATATTAAACACATTCTTGCATCATGAGAGATTCACATGACACCAGTACATGACACAATTTATGTAAGTAAAAAAGTCCAGTAACTCAGAATAAATTTTTATTTCTTATTACTAATCATATTTCTATATAAATCACTGATTTCTATGAAGAAAAAATAATTTTTTACTAAATAAAATATAGAATATAATTAACATCTATGGATATTTTCTATTTTGAGAATAAAATATTTAATCAATAGTGGTCACCGTATAGTAAAAACATTTACATTTACCATATCAATAAAGTATCATGTCTCTTGAAGGATTCAAGATTTTATGATCTCTGTATCACATATTCATCATCATTATATGTATCAATTTTTTAGTCTCAAAATTATGCAAACTTGATTTTTCATTCTGGTGATATCTCAAAACTTCCCCCCAGAAATTTATCTTATGAGATTGATATTTTTAGAATTGACGATAAATTATTTTAATTATAGGTGGAACCATATGATAATTATATTATAAGAAAGAAATGTAGCGTAATTACTTTTTCCATGTTTCATCACACTTCAAGAGTATACTAAAATTTACTTACACACTCAATTCTTTTCTTATGCAAATATGAATTTACTAATTTAGTACATAATTCTTATCCATATAAAATAATTATTTTATTTGGGTTACATTTTTCTAAATTGGATAATATTTCTTCTCTTTTAATAAAATTTGATTTCTCATTTTTCTCCAAAAGAAGACAGATTCTCTTACATGGTGGATCACATAAATCATTTCTCTTATGCACTAGATCATATAGATGTATTACATTGACAATTATTCAACTTCACTACACCAAAAATATGACATACTAAAATATCATACATTCTTTAAAAAATCAATGTAGATAAATTCTCTTATATTTTTTAACATAGGAAATTTTTTATAGAAATGTTATATACTCCCAAATAGAAATTCCATAATTCATCAAATGAAATTAGGTTGAATTCAAAAATACTTAATCCTTCTAAAACATTATGAAATTTACTTGTATCTTCTATAAATAATTTTAGGAATTATTGGAATAATTAAAAACTCAATAAATCACACTTTTAAGATGTTCTGACATATTAAATTACTCAATGAGAATAATTTCATGGAACTATTCTTCTATCTCAAGTTTAACATTTCTTAAATCAATCATTAGCAATATCTACTAAAATTAACATTCATACAATAGAATTTCTCAATTACTTTATCAACCAAAATACAAGATACTCCAATACAGTTTACTAAAATCTAGTTTACTCTCCTTCTAAAATAATTAACCAAGTGTTAACATTTAAACACAACTTACATAAGTTTTTTTTACCTATTAAGAAACCATCACTTTATATCATTTTCTCTATTTTTTAACTTTATATAGAATTATTTCATATAGTGATTATCTATGATTTAGTACCTATATTTGATATGATGATTAGTTTAACAACATTTAGATTTTACTAAAACTCCCTATAATTTATCTATTCAAATCTATATATATAGTATAATATTCCACTTCTTTTAGGTGGATACTATTTAATAACCCAAGATATCACCTTTTCATTAATTACATTTAAAATATTTTCATCCAAATGAACAAAAAAACAATTTAACACCTTTAGGAAATGTAAAAATGAAAGAGAGACATCTATTTTATATTTAGAATTTGGTGGACCAACCTATGCATTACTTCCCTAATCTATATTTTGATTTAGTTTTATAAATTTTGATTTAAAAACAAATATTACATAAATATTTATTTTATTTCCATTAAATGATCATTTTTTCTTTAATTACACATTTATACAAAACAAAATAATGGTTTTACCAACCATGATGTGGTTTTCTTTAATTCCATTCATCTGAGGTGAATAAATTATATAGTACCTTGTACAACCCAATGACTTCTTCATAAAATGATGTAATCCTTTCATATTTAAAATAATATCTCCAAAAAAACGTACATCTAACCCAAAATATAAACTACAACAATTTTTCAAAAACCACTCCATTATAGAAAAGACTATGATGCAATTCATATCTTTTTGGTGACCAATAACTCTTCAATTTATCTCCCATAAACCAGAATATTCACATAATGATGAGGCAAAAAACCATGATAAATACATGAAAACCTATGAGTAGTGAAAAAATAACCCTATCGTTCTTTCACTTGGAACTCCAAATTTCACTTTTTCACCAAAAATCAACCTCTATAATCATCATGCATCCATTAAATTATAATAACTCATAATTTAGAGGATGGGGTATTTAAAAGCTTTTATATTATCACCTGTTAACCAATTCTCATCCTTGAAAATAAAAAACCTAGAAAGAAAAAAGATAAATCATCATAACATAAAATTTAGTTACATAACTCTAAAAATAGACATTATATATTGGAAATATTATAACACAGAAATCCAATCAAGGGAAAATATAAAGACAATATCAATGACATCAACTCAAAATTTAATCGAATGATTTAATGATCAAAATAACCCAATTTACTAAACACAAATATATGACAATTTATCCCATTTACATTCCTATATTCACCATGTAACACCCTATAACGATAAAGGGTAAAAATAATATATTACATGACTTCTTTCAATAAGGAGAACCTTTATTTTCATGATTCTTTTTCATTAGAACTCTACAGTTACGTGTGCTTGGACTAGACTAGTGATCATAATGGGTGACATATGGGGAAGCTTCCTAGGGTGTGTGCGAGTGAGGAAAAATCACACTAGAAATAAAAAGTGTTGGAATGTGGGTACAACCATTAGTCTATTGACCCGTTCAAGCATGAGGGTGGGCCCTAAAGAGTATACCATGTATCTATAGGGAAAATGGTGGTACCTGGAGGGCTATAACCCATTGACCATGTCAAGTAAGTATTTCTGTTATATCTTAAGGACCAAGGTTTTATGTTGGTATCAAATTAGAAACCAAGCCTTAATTGTGTTATAACTGCCTAGTTTGAGATGTATGGTCCACAAAGAGAAAGTTTTTCTCTAAAGAGGGTGAATGTGACACCCAATACGGATAAAGGATTAAAATACCATATTATGTGAATCATGTAAGCCATCTGAACCTTTATTTTCATGATCCTTCTTGATTAGAACTCCACAGTTTTGTGAGATTGGACTTGAGTAGTGATCCAGATGGGTGAACTTCTAATTAGTTTCCTAGGGAGTGTGCGAGTGAGTAAAAAGAAAGCTGGAATGATCAAGTGGTGTCATGTGGGGATAATCATTAGTATGATGACTCGTTCATGAACATGGGTGGTCCCTAGGGAGGGGACCATCTATCTAAAGGTCAATTGATTATACCGGGTGGTCCAAAACCCAATATCCATGTCAAGGTGGGGTGTTTTTACTTTAAGTGGGACCTAGTTGTTACCCACCATTCCACTACAAGATTCACACTAAAGGAATGAATCTCTAATGGAAGACTAAATGATATAACATGTGTCAACAAGGTGTGCATTTTTTGGGAGCCTGTATGATTAGAACACCATAGTTAAGTGTTCTTTTCTTGATGTAGTTATTAAGATGGTTTACCTTCTAGGAAGTTTCCCAGGGTATGTGTGAGTGAGGAAAAATCGCACTAGAAAGAAAAAGAGTTGTAATGTGGTAAAAATAATTATTTTTATGACCTGTTTGGTCATGTGGATGGAACTTAGGGAGGGGACCACATGTTTTAATTGTAAGAACCCAGGTTTTGAACCTGTAAGACTTTAAAATTTTCTTTATGTTATTCCAGATCAGGGTGTTCAGATGGCGTGTAATTCTGAGCCCCGGTGCGGCTGGAATTAAACATTAATTGCATTCACACTGTTCATGGAAAATAAATAGAATAACCCCTAAATAGTTGCTCGTATTGGAAAACATAGGTCACCTTTGAGTCCGGAGAGTGTTGTTTATCCTAGGAGGGGTGCAACTTTCATGGGCACAACCCTTCTGTGGGAAACGCCACCAGTGGCGTTTTGTTAATTTGGAAGCCCCATATGTGTACTTTGTAACTTCTGAATAGAGGCTCAGATTAATTTTCTGAGACCACCGTTGCGCTCCGAATGTGGATTTTACCCTAGGGTAGGCTTAACCCCGACCCTGCTGAAAGTTTGGGTACAGGGCCTACGGGCGGGGTTTAAGTGTTTTCTATTTAAACACAACACCCCCAACCTCTTCTCCCCCTTAGATTTGTCCATGGAAAAAGTTATTCCCAACAAGTTAGAACCTTTTTCAAGCTTCCCTCTCCCTCTCCATAGAGGGCGGGGGCTCCAGTGGACCATTTGTGAAGCTTCCGGCTACGCCCAATGAGGTAGGAGGTTTCATTTTTCGTTTTTTATTTTTTCAACATCTATAAATTGAATTTATTGCATTGAATTGTTGTTAAATCATTAATATAAGACCATTGATGTGTAGGTCTGGATCCAAGATTTCTGACTCCCTTTTCGGATTGAATTTTCGAGTCCTGGGGTGTCCGGGGTGACCCTGGGATGTTTTCTGGCCATTTTCTCCTTTTTCCGGCGGTTCCAGGGGCAGTCTAAAGGTCTATGTTACGGTCTGGTGGGCTCCAAGTGGTGATGGTGGTTTCCAGGACGGTGTCACAACATCGGACCCAGGCGACGTAGTGGTGGACCCAGGTGGCGCGGCGGACCCAGGCGACACGGAGCTCCCAGCGGCGGTGAGCGAGCGTGTCGGTGCAGGCGCGACGGGGGGTCGCGGCACGCCCGTGGAGAATGAGACTCGCATTTGGTGGGTCTCTATGAAAACTAGTGACCGGACACGAGGTATGGTAGGTGGTGTCAACCGCGGGTCCGCAGCCAAGAAGTGTGACAGGGCCACGGGCCAGCCCAGGCCGAGTGGACCGGCCGGACCGGGCCGGTCCAACCCAAAGGGGTTCGTCCCCCTGTCTTCAGACACCCATAACATCTACTACGGGTGTTTGTTTTACATGCTCTCTATGTAAGTGAAATCCTGGAATTGAGACGAAAATTTTTAGATGGTCCTAAGGATTTTAAATTTCTTGAGACTGGGTATCGGTGGCGGGGCACGCTCGTGAAGTACTATGCTGGGATTTTTCCAACGGGTGGTGAGAACACATCTGGAGTTATTTTAAAGCACCGTTAGTGGCACTGTGACCCTAGCGTCAAGAAGAATTGGACCATGGTGGTTTTAGGCGTTGAATCCAGAATTGAGGTGTGGGCACCAAGGGCCGTCTTTTAAGCTTTGAGCAGTGTTTTGAAACTTTTTAATCAGACGTCCGTTCTGGGTGAATGAGTAGTTGTTTTGGCATGTTTTTCAGAGAGCATCGTGATGGAGCAGTTTTCCCGTCCACTTTTGGGACTGAGGTGTGGTCCCCATGAGACTTCGTATGGGTGTATAGCGGTGTGGAATAACTTTTTCTTCAAGAAACATTTCGAGCGAGTAAGTATTCTATCTCGTGTGTTTTTCCGAGAGGATTACAACGATATAATCTATTTGGACTTACATAGCCTCTTTCAAGATCCCATTAAATGTGGAAACATGAAAGGACGTTGGTTGGAGGTTTCATTGACGCTCCCCGACCCAACGCATGATCGCAATGTTAGCGACACCCGGTGATGGTGCAGGAAGCACAGAGTTATCAGACCAGTTCAGGGTTTACCCTCCAACAGGTCTAGGCAGTGGGTTACCCACCATTGTTTCAGGGTTTACACTCCAGTTGGGCTGGGAAGTCGGTTACCCATTGACTTTAGGGTTTACACTTCAGCAGGGCTGGGTAGTGGGTCAGACGACGACCTTTTTAGGGTTTACCCTCCAGCAGGGTCGGGCAGTGGGTCACCCGACAACCTTTTTAGGGTTTACCCTCCAGTTGGGCTAGGTAGTGGGTTACCTGATGACTTCTTTCACACTCAGCCTCTTTTGATGAGGCTAGTTAGTGGCTTTGCTCTGTGATTATCGGAGCATTACTTTTGGTGGTACAGCTTAGTGATGAGGCAGCTTTGGCATGCGATACTGTTGGGCATCAGTGATGGATATCCTTAGAAATGTTGGCAACTTTTCCTGGGATGATCTTGGAGGTAGAGATCCCCTTACGCACATATTCGGGTTTCTTGTTGAGCATATATATATATATATATAAATTCTTCCCTTGTTCCCACTCCTTGAGTCCAGCTTCTCTCCTTCTAGGAGGGGAGAGGACATGGGGGGTATTCCACGTTCTTTCCATGTCTAGCTCCTCTTGGTTGGGATGGGTCTACTTCCTTTCATTTGTTGGGTTGAGCTGCATTCTCTCTATTGTACTCTTACTTTGTTCTATCTATAGTTTATCGTTTAGTACCTCCTTTGTTTCTCCCTCGAGCTTTCGGGGAATCCTACTGAGTATCCTTATACTCACCCCTGCTTGGGCTTTGCCCACACTTGGTGTTCCTTTGCAGATGATGGACAGGTCAATTGATATTACGGAGGAGCGTAGAGGACACAGAATCTTCGGTTGTGATCAGTGGATGTAGTAGGAATTTTAGGTGAGAGACTCACCAAATGTTTCCATTTGTTTACCTGTTGTCGGGTTGTGGCACCTTTCTGGTTGGGTGTGTGTATTTCCATTTTTTGGTTCAGTATCTATCAGTACTTTTAGCACTTTTCTTTTCCTATTTAGAGGTTGATGCATGACTATGGTTGGGTTAAAGTTGTTTGTCCTTTGGTTTCCTTTTAACTCTGCACTTCTACATTAAGGGGGGTTTGTGTGTGTGTACAAGAACATAGGAAAAGGCCTCCATGAGTTTTTTATTCCTTCGGTGCTTGTCTACAGCCCTTGGCCTATGGAGGTGGTCTTGGGGTAGTTGCGGCTCGATACAGGTACGGTCGGGTCGTGACAAAGTGGTATCAGAGGTGGTTCATTCCTTGGGGCGTTGTTCAGACATCCCTAAAATGGAATCGGTTAAGATTTATGGAAATGGTGTCGACGTGTCTTGAGAGAAACTCTCAGGCCAGGGAATCCAGTGATGGTACAGGAGGCCGACGTATCCATTCACTAGGACCCTAATAACCCACTTGTTGACTCAACACGGTGAGACACATGTTGCAGGGATCTTTGGAACAAGCATCCAGTAGGATTGAGTATTTGACTATCCTTTTTGAGTCATCTCCCCTTTGTTATTACTGATATATATATATATATATATATGCTCATCTGATCATGTTAATCCTTGATAATTTTCAGAATTCCCCCACGACAGCAGCCAGCCAGGTTACCCTCTCTAGTTCGTGATGACGACCTGGTGAGCAACGAGGCGTCAGTTCAGGGACCCTCACGTGATCCCCTTCTACCTAGTGCTTCAGCAGTGGCCCCTCCACCTGGAGAGTGGCAGTTGGTATTGGCAGCACATGCTGAGGTTGAGTGAAGGTTGAGTGCACTTCGAGATTTTCAGTGTCAGTGACCGTAAAAGTTCCGTGTAGACCTAGATCCTCAGGCAGCGGAAGACTGGCTAGAGTCTGTGGACCGAATTTTCAGGCTGGTATGGACACCAGAAGACAATGTGGTTTCCCTTGCTTCTAGTCTTTTCCTTGGTATGGTCGGGAGTTGGTGGGGGTTTGTTATGTTGACCCACGATGATTCGTCTCTCACGTGGGATAGCTTCTAGCAGCTTTTCCAGGAGGAGTACTCCCCCTCTTGCGTACGCTCTATTCAGATTCCGGAGCTTCTGGAGCTAAAGAATGGGGGATGAATGTGGTGTATTACTCGGCCCGGTTTATCAATCTGACACACTACTTGTAGGATATGATCTGCAACGGTTACTTTCAGGCGCGAAAGTTTGAGCAGTCGCAGAGAGATTCATGCTACTGTAGTGCCCATGTGCATCCCTAATTATGTCGGGGTGCTAGAGCATGTGCTCGTGACGGAGATATTCTTTTCTAAGAGATGCCAGCTAATAGGGCCTTGTAGTGGCCACTTTAGAGGATATTCCTTGGTGACAGACAGGCGGCAGAGAGCAGAGCCTCGGTCGAGGAGGCCCTTCTGTGAGAAGACTCAGGGGCAGGGTCGTACACCGCAGTGGATCCATGGAGCACTGGGGCAGTTAAGAGAGAGTCGGTGCTATGCATGTGATGGATGGGGTCACCTACGACAAGACATCCCGACCAGGTGTACCGAGTAGCCCTGGCAGGAAGGGGGCACACCGCAGTGGTAGAGATAGCGCCCTGACCAGGGATCCCCCAGGCGAGGACAGGGTGGTCCTCAGGTAGGTGGTGCAGGTAGAGTAGCAGGTCCTGGAGGTCCGAGGCGGCTCTTTGAGTTCCTTCCACCGCCACCACCGAGCGGCCCACACCAGGCTCAAGGATCTGAAGGTAGTGGCCGCGGGCAGCTTTGGGCGATGGGTGTTCATGACCCCCCAGCACACGAGATGGTTCGAGGTACAATTTGTGTTTACTATACTCTTGCTTCGGTACTAGTATACACAAGCCCTATCCACTTCTTTATATCGTTGTTGTTGGTACAGGAGTTGTAGCTTCTAGTAGAGGCGCTAACACCTACACATAGCCTCGATGTTCCTACAAGAAGTACCCTGTTAGTGACCTTTACTTGGAGACAGTGCAAACTATCATTTGGAAGAGGGAGTTTCACGTGGGACCTTCTCATCATCATGATGGAACCTTATGACTTTATCCTGGGCATGTATTGGCTTTCTATGGTGCATGCCTAGATCGACTGTCGGCACAGACGAGTCAGAGGGGTGTTTTCTGATGGGATGAGGTTCACTATCCTTGGTGAGCGAGACCTCATAGTAGAGCAGATGGGTACTCTGAGTTGGTGACCCAGACCTTTTTCGCACTAGTTGGAGAGCATGTCCCTCGGAGCAACAAATTATATAGGCACCTGGATCCCTACCATTGTATAGGACTACATGGACGTCTTTCCCAAGGATGTTTCGGGACTACCTTCAAGGTGAGAGATGGAGTTCTGCATTGACTTGTAGCCAGGGACTGCCCCGATATCATGTGCGGCTAATCGGATGGCACCCACAACGATTTGGGAGCTGTGACTTCAATTGGACGAACTTCATGAGAAGGGATCCATTAGGCCTAGTGTGTCCCCCTGAGTGGCTCCGATTTTGTTTGTTAAAAATGCAGATGGGTGTATTCATCTTTGTGTGTATTATTGTCACCTGAATCATGCCACGATAAAGAACAAGTACCCTTTGCTGAGGATCGACAACCTCTTCCACCATTTGAGAGGTGTGAAGTGGTTCCTCAAGATTGATCTTTGATCTTCCAACCCCCATTTGTGGGTTCGTGAGGCCGACATCCCGAAGTTGGCTTTCTGTTGTTGATATAGGCATTATGAGTTTCTAGTGATGCCCTTTGGCGTGATGAATGCCCCCATTGTTTTCATGTCTTTGATTAACCAGATCTTCCATCCATACTTCGACCGGTTTGTGGTTCTCTATATTTACGACATACTGATCTACTCTGCGATGGATGAGGATCACGCAGAGCATTTGAGGATGGTCCTAGACTTACACTGAGAGCACCAACTGTATGGGTATCTCTCGAAGTGTGAGTTATGGATTAATGAGATTCACTTTCTGGAGCATGTCATTAAGGACCAGGGATTGGTCGTAGATCCCACAAAGATATAGGCAGGCTTGCTTTGGAACAACCCAAGAATGCATCAGAGGTGCAAATATTTCTTGGTTTGGAAGGGTAATACAAGAGGTTTGTGGACTATTTCTCCAGGATTTCTGCCCCTTTGACCACATTGACGCGGAAGGGATGACCATTCACCTGGACTGATCAGTGCCAGAAGGCCTTTGAGGAGTTGAGACAGAGGCTGACTAGTGGTCTATTGTTGAGGCTGCCAGAGGAGGGCGTTCAGTTCGTAGTTTACTATGATGCTTCAAGAGCTGGACTCAGGTGTGTGCCATTACAGTAGCGAGTAGTGATTGCATTTGGGTTGAGGTAGTTGAGGCCCCATGAGAATAATTATGCGACTCACAATTTAGAGCTGGAATCAGTGGTCTTCGCCTTGAGGTTATGGAGACACTACCTTCTGGGTGAGAATTTTGTGGTCTACTCAGACCACCAGAGCCTCAAGTACATCTTCACTCAGCAAGATTTTAATATGAGGTAGAGGCGCTGGCTGGATTTTCTACAGAACTATGATTTTGAGATAGTCTACACTCCAGGGAAGAGAAAATGTAGTAGTAGATTCCCTTAACAGGAATTCCCAAGCTCGTCTAGTGTAGGAAGCATTAGAGCAGTTGGATTCCCTTCGGCTGACCTTGGTGGAATAGGAGGATACTTCTTTTCTGCATTCGATGGTGTTGACTCCATCGCTCCTTGAGCATGTGAGAGCTTCACAGCTGGGGGATGTCAATATTGAGGTGCTACGTGATCATATATCCACAGGCAATGCACCCGATGGGTATTCTGAAAGAGGGAATCAGGACATCCTATTCCAGGGGCGAGCAGTAGTACCAGTGGAGATGTGGTAGGAGTTGATGCGGGAGTTACACACTTTACCCTTATTTGTACATCCTAGTGTGGGGAATATGTACATAGACGTTCAGCGGTAGTATTGGTGGTCTGGCATGAAGTGGAGTGTAGCTGCGTTCGTTTCTCGGTGTCTTGCCTGTCAGCAGGTGAAGGCAGAGCATCAGGTTCCAGCAGGGTTGTTGCAGCCCCTTGATTTCCCGGAGTGGAAGTGGGATTGAATATATATGGACTTCTTCATAGGGCTTCCACGCACAACAAAAGTCTATGATTCCATTTGGGAGATAATGGACCGAATCACAAAGTCGGCACACTTCTTTTCCATAAGGGAGCATATCTCGGTGGACAGTCTAGGGTGGCTTTACATTTGGGAGATCATCCACCTTCATGGAGTACATTCGATGATCATCTTCGACTGTGACGCGCGGTTTACGTCGTGATTGTGGCGAGGCCTGAAGGAGGCATTCGGGACCCAGATGCGGATGAGTACAAATTTTCACCACCAGACGGATTGTTAGACTGAACGCACTATCAAAGTGTTAGAGTATATGCTCAGGGCATGTGTGTTTGACTTTGGCCTGATCTAGGAGGATCACCTACCCTTGGTGGTGTTCAAATACAATAACATTTACCACTCTACTATCGGCATGGCACCTTTTGAGGCCCTCTACGGGAGACCCTGCAAGTCACTGTTGTGCTGGATAGAGGTTGGGGAGACCTTCCTCATGGGCCCAGAGTTGGTGTAGGCGACGACGGAGAAGGTGTGTGTCATCCATGAGCGGATGAGGACGGCACAAAACAGATAGAAGTCCTACGCAGATCGTCGTTGCAGGCCTTCAGAGTTAGAGCAGGGGGGACCATGTCTTTTTGAGATTCTCTCTGTGGAATGGTACATGGAGGTTCAGATGGGGTGGAAAGTTATCCCTGACGTTCATTGGGCCTTTTGAGATCATGTGCAGGGTCGGCGAGGTTGCCTACCATCTTTCTCTACACCCACAGTTGGATAGGGTGAATGACGTCTTCCATGTGTTGCAGTTGAAGAAATATGTGCACGACCCCATGCACGTTATCGACTAGGGAGAGCTGTACTTTGAGTATGGAGCCATCTTTTCATAGCACCCGATGGATATTGAGGACCAGAAGGAGCAGACTCTGTGTGGATGGACCATTCCTTTGGTTTGTGTTCTCTGGAAGCACGAGAGAGTGCAAGAGAGCACCTGGGAATGGGAGATCCAGATGTGGGCTCAGTATCCTAAATTATTTTTGTAGTTTTGTTTTTCTGGGGAAAAAACATGAAGGATGGAATGATGTAAGAACCCGGGTTTTGAGCCTGTAAGACTTTAAAATTTTCTTGATGTTATTCCAGAGCAGGGTGTTCAAAAGGCATGTAATTCTGAGCCCCGGTGTGGATGTAATTAAATTTTAAGTGCATTCACACTGGATATTCCAAATAAACAAAATAACCCCTAAATGGTTGCTCGGATGGTAAAACCGAGGGCACCTTTGAGTCCGGAGAGTGTCATTTACCCTAGGAGGGGTGAAACTTTCACGGGCACGACCCTTCTGTGGGAAACGCCACTTGGGGCGTTTTCATAATTTGGCTTCCCCAGACGTGTACATTGTAACTTCTGAAAGGAGGCTCAGATTAAAATTCTAAGACAGTCGTTGCACTGAGAATGCAGATTTTACCCTAGGGGCGGCTTAACCCTGATCCCGCTGAAAGTTCAGGTACGTGGCCTACGGGCGGGGGGTTTAAGTGTTTTCTATTTAAACACACCACCCCCACCCTCTTCTCCCCTTTAGATTTATCCTTGGCACAAGTTCTTCCAAACAATGGAGAACCTCCTTCAAGATTCCCTCTCCCTCTCCAAGGCGGGCAGCAGCTCCGGCGGACTATTCGTGGTGCTTCGGGCTACGCCCAACGAGGTAGGAGGTTTTGTTTTACGTTTTTGATTTCTGCATCGTCCATAAATTGAATTTCCTATGTCTAATTTCTTTCCAATCATCTAGAGAAGACCATATATGTGTAGGGCTCGATCTGAGCTTTCCGATGCACTATTTGTATAGAATTTTCAAGTCCTGGGGTGTCCGGGGAGACCCCAAAAAAGTTTTCCGGCCGTTTTCTCCTTTTTCCGGCGGTTCCAAGGGCGGTTCGGCGGTCGGCACGGTGGTCCGGAAGGCTCCCAGTGGAAAAAGCTATTTCCGAGATGGCGGCATGGAGGTATACCTAGGTGGCATGGCGGCTGACCCAGGTGGCGCAGCAGGCCCAAGCGGTGTGGGGCTCCCAGTAGTGGCGGGCGAGCTTGCCGGTGTGGGCGCGACGGGGGGTCACGGCGCGTGACCCCATGGAGACCGAGACCCACCTTTGGCGGATCTCCGTGCAGACCAACGACTGGCCATGAGGGCCAGTAAGCGGTGTGGACCAGGGGTCTGTGGTCGGGCCGGCACTGCGGACCGGGCCGACCGGCGCGGGTCAGCCCAGGCCTGGTGGACCGGCCGGACCGGGCCGGTCCGACCCAAAGGGGTTCGTCCCCCAATCTTCAGACACCCACAACATCCACTACAGGTGTCTGTTTTTCATGCTATCTATGTCAGTGAAATCTTGGAATCAAGACAAAAAATTTGATATGGTCTCAGGGATTTTAAATTTTCGAGACAGCGGCTCATTGGCGCGACACACTCGTTAAGTAATACGTCGGGATTCTTCCTTCGGGTGGCGCAGACACATCCGGAGTCCGTTTAAGGCGCCGTCAGTGGCATTGTGACCCTGGAATCAAGACGATGTGGTCTAGTGTGGTTTTAGTCATTTAATCTGGAGTTGATTTAGGGGCCCCATGGGTCGTCTTTTAAGCTGTGAGTAGTGTTTTGCCACTTTTTCATCAGACATCCGTTCGGGGCGAATGATTAGTGGTTTTGGCGTGTTTTTCCTAGAGCATCGTGATGGCGCATTTCTCCTGACCTCTTCCCGGACTGAGGTGTGGCCCCTATGAAACGTCGTATGGGCGTATAGCAGTGTGGAATAACATTTTCGTCGGGAGTCTGTTTCCATAGAGTAAGTAGCCTATCTCGCGTGTTTTTTCCTGAGGATTACAAACAGGTTGATCTGTTTGGGCGTGCAAAGCCTCTTTCAAGATCTCATTAAATGTGGAAACATGAAAGGACATTGGTCGGAGGTTTCTTTGATGCTCTCTGACCCAACGCATGGTCGTGATGTTAGCGACACCCAGTGATGGCGTGGGCAGTGCAGAGTTATCAGACCAATTCAGGGTTTACCCTCCAGTGGGGCTGGGCGGTGGGTTACCCAATGGTGTATCAGGTTTTACCCTCCAGTAGGGCTGGGTAGTGGGTTACCCATTGAATTTAGGGTTTACCCTCTAGGAGGGCTGGTCAGTGGGTCACCCGATGACCTTTTTAGGGTTTACACTCCAACAGGGTTGGGCGGTGGATCACCTGACGACCATTTGGGGGTTTACACTCCAGTTGGGCTGGGCAGTGGGTTACCCAACAACTTCTTTCAGACTCAGCCCCTTTCGATGAGGCTAGTCAGTGGCTTTGCTCTGTGAGTACCGGAGAGGTACTTTTGGTGGTACGACTTAGCGATGAGCCGACTTTAGCATGAAGGACTGTTGGGAATTAGTTATAGATATCCTTAGAACTGTTGGTGACTTTTCCTGGGCTAATCTTGGAGAACGAGATCCCCTTACGCACTCGTTCTGGTTTCATGTTGAGAATATATATATATAAACCCTACCCTTGATCCCACTCCATGGGTCTGGTTTCTCTCCTTATAGGAGGGGAGAAGACATGCGGGGTATGCCACATGCTTTCAGTGTCTAGATCCTCTTGGTTGGGATGGGTCTACTTCCTTTCTTTTGTTGGGCTAAGTTGCATTCTTTCTATTGTACTCTTACTTTGTTCTTTCTATCATTTACTATTTAGTACCTCCTTTATCACTCCCTCGAGCTTTCGAGGCAACATACTGAGTATCCTTATACTCACCCCTGCTTGGGCTTTGCCCGCACTTGGTGTGCCCTTGCAGATGATTGATAGGTTGATTGTAGAGACCCGAAGCCTGACGTACATGGACATTACATTCCTTTTTCGGAATACTTAGTACATAACAAATACACACACACAAGGACCGTAATAGTTTAGTGTCTTTGGAAACTCGGAATAAAATATTCTAATCGTGGTGAAAGATCATCAACATCTCCCATAAAGATCTTCTTTTTTTTAAACCTAAATCCTTTCTTTATGTCCTGGGGAAAAGAAAACGTAAAAGGTTGAGCTCAAATGCTCAGTAAGGGTAAACAAAAGAAATATGAATCACTTCATATTCATAAGAACATATCTTTTAAAAATCTTAACCTGCAAAAGAGATCATAATTTCATAACATGGGATAAATCATAGTAGTGAAATGTAATCCCAATAATCATAACTTAAAACATGGAACTTTGTGTCATACACACATTATCATAGATAATAGTTTATTATTAGTCAAGACTCATTGACAAGACTATCTTAGTGGACAAAGTCCCTTTCTGAATCGATCTCACTCGTCATTTCAGTCCTGTTTCATTGAACCGGTATAACCTATTGTTCCAGACATGTCTATCTCATGAGATATAAAATCTTTACCCAATGCATTGGAGGGATATATAGGTCCCACCCATCATATAATTATACCATTCTTATGTGTTCCACAAAATAATAAATCATACATCATTTCATAACCCATGTAATAAAAATGGGAATCTTAAACATCATGACATCGTAAAAAAATTCATATAAGATAAAGGAATTCATAAAAATATATCCATCACAACATAATCATATCAATGTAATTATAGGGATATAAACAGAACCCTATATTATCTTAGATGGAAAATAATTTTGATAAAACACTTGAACTCCATTCTTGAGGAAAATATCCTTTCTACTTAAAGAACACTTTTCCTTTCTTAACATGTCATAAAATTCTAAACTAAAAGAAGTTGATTAAAAATAAACATGAAAACTTATAAAGGAAGCTTCTTGGAAATAATGTTTTAAAAATCCATTCATACCATATAAGTTAAAAAACATTATTCTCATACTTTTGTCAGAAAAGTCAAAAAGTACCTCGTACGAAAAATGACAGAAGATTCATTTCATATATTTTACTAAAAACTCACCGAAGGGTAAAATTGGATTTAATCAATTGTAGGTGGATGGAAATAATATTAAATATTGATGAAACATGGATGTGTATGATAAAATACACCCCAGTAAATTTCAAAGTATAAACAATCTCGGAGAAAAATGAGATTGTGATATTTCCCTTACCTTAAGTCCGATTTGCTTCGTAAGTGTCCGAACCTCCTGTATAATGATTTAAATAATGTCATTGACTTATTTCATAATCATACTCATTATTATGATATCATATATGGTTCACTTATGACTTTATATTACCCGTTCTTTTGTAAATTCCATGTTAAAGAGTGTTTTGGGTAAAATAGTTTCATTTTTCGTCTGTGTTTTGACTTGTAATTATTCATATGATTACTTAGAGCATGATTACTTAATTCCAGAATATAAAACATGATTTATATATAATATATATTCAGAATATACATATATATAATAGATCAGTAAATGGAAAGAAATACACCGTTCATGGAGACGGTAGGCCGTACGTACACATGAATGTTGTTTTCGTTTCCTTATTGAGTTGAATGGAATTATGTAGATGACATACATATATATACACATAAATCCAGTGTCATTATTATGTCATATATTTCATGATTACTTATTATATATACTTTATAATCATTAATGAATGGTTAACGTGGAGAATGAATCTCAACGCGTCATGGAGACGGTAGTCCGTACGTACGCACGAGCGATGATATCGTTCTCATGATCGTGGAATTGTATTGGAGTGTATGTATACTATTTCATAATCAATATCACTTTACAATAATCATATATAGTTATTATTTACACCATTATACCTATCCAAGTAAGGTGGTGGTGGAAAATAGATTACACCACGGTGTGGAGACGGTATTTCGTACATACGCACGCGCGGTGATTTCGTTTTCCGTAGGATGGATAGATGGTGAAATAGGGTTGATTCATAATTATAATAACATATCAGTATATGAGTGATACTTATGTTATTACTTCATAATGAAACAACCTAAGAAGAATAAGTGGAAGAAGAAATAAAGTCGAAAGAATCGGTAACGGACATTACCTCTTCTTTGAAGCGCCTCTTTGAGATCTCCTTTTAGGGCACTAAAATTGGTCTTTGATGAAGACCAAAACATCTAGGATGTTTCTAGGGAAGTGTAGAATGGAATTTCTCATGGGTTGTCCGAGATTTAAGGCTCAAAGTGGTGTGAGGAAGAGAGGGAGGAGGTTCCCTTTTATAAGGGAGGAGAGGGGTACCTTTGGAATAACAAAACATATTATTTTATTATAAAGCCAAATTTGGTTTTAAATAGCTCCAAATTGATTTATTTCGAAGATAAGGTGGGGATGGGTCTAAATCCTATCATCCAATATAATTTAGACAAGTTTAGGTTCCTATTTTAACCTTATCCTTTATATTTAACTTTATGTTAGATAATTTTACTTTTACCGTGTCTTTTTGTGTTCTTACACTATAAGGTTAATAAACATACTATAACAAGACAAACGAACCCCAAGTTGTTTATTATTAATATATATAACCTTATCTAAGTCATTTGTCCGAACCATAGATTTTTAGGAATAAAATAAATATTAATAATATAATATTTGTTTTAAAAACTATTTTATGTCAATTTTGACACTATTTAGTAATTAATTGTTTTGAAAATCATAACAGAATTATTAGTTATAACAAAGTTAATTAAATCAATACTAACATGTCATATTAACCTATAAAATTAGTTTAATTCATAAAAAGTCTCAAATTATATTTATTTGGGTATTTATAGCATCAATTATGTCAATATTTCATTAATAAGATAATTACTGCATCATCTTTGTGTCTTAAATAAATTAAATTATATAATGTCTAAAAATTAAAAATAAATTACCATTATGTAGGAAATAGTTTTATCTTTCTAATTAATATTTATAGTCGAATTTATCTTATGTATAACCCTATATTAAAAATTATTTTCTTATTAAACTTTGATTTTAACTATTTTAACCCTTCTTTAAATAAATTAATAATAAATGTCTTAATCTAATCCAAGTAGGCCTAAATGGTCATATTTTATTCCTAAGGTTGTTTTTGGTCGAATTACACTTATCCAATAGAATTAGGATATGTGTTAGGGTAATAGTAATATCATTTTTACCCTTAATTACCCTATTTACTTTTAACCGTGGTAAAAAAAAGTGAAAAGTTACTATTCACAAAAAATTATTTTCATCTCATTGAACCACATTTTACTTACCGACATCAACCGTGTCTCTTGGATTTTTGAAATTCCACTCACAGAAGCGGTAAAATTAATTTTTATGAAAAATTCATTTTTCTTAACTACCACTTAGTGGTTTCACTATTCATCAAAAATGAAAGTTTCCAGAAAAATACCAAAAATTTGGCCTAAGCTATATTTGATATTATGAACTCAAAAATGATTTCTATTTTACCAAATTCAAAACATATCAGTTTCATTAATAAATTTAAAAATTAATTCCCATCGTCAAAACAAATAGCGTGTTCTTAAGAGATAATAACTATCAAAAGATTGACACTTGTTTATGTTTGGTTTAAATGTGAAATTACATCCAATGAACAACATTGTATTAAATTGTAAAAATATATTATAAATATACTTTAAAACTAATCAAATTAATAATTTATCACTATTAATTATTTCGATTAAAAAGGTTGTTTTTAATTAAAATTTAGTAATTTTCACTATTCATCAGAAAATGAAAGTTATCCGAAAAGTACCAAAATTTCAACCTAAGATAATTTAGATATTACGAATCCAAAAATGAATTCCATTTTGAAAAATAAAACTCCCAAATTTCAAAAAGTTGTTATTAATATTCATAACAGCTAGTTTGAATAATATTTTAATAGCATATCATTGTTTAGTGAAACTCGGTATTGCGTACTACACACGCTATCGAGGAAGGTCGCGATTTCATTTAATGCAAGGCAAGTCAAGGATGCGTGTTGTGCAAGCTCCTTTTGTTGTAGCATACAACACAAGACATTAATGAAATTAAAAAGAACATTTTTCATAAAATCTCGGGGTGTTACATTCTACCCCCCTTAAAATGAATTTCACCCTCGAAATTCGTCGGGGTTATAAATGGTTCACTATTAGAAAGTTTCTTTTATAGAAACCAACATTGTAAAACGGAATACCAAAACAAATCTTTAAAAACAAAAGTATGAAACGTAACGCTTACCCAAATAAACTAATCACTAGGTTTCCACATAGGTTAAAATATGGATATGGAAGAGAAATCTAACCATCATGTTCTGATGGAGAGTGGTAGAGTACATGGCTATGGAAAATCTAGCAATCACAAAGCCATAAATTTGTGACGATCTAAGGTACCATCTGATTCATCAGATATAAGAGCACTAGGACAACATTTTTGGTTTTCAAGATCATTTCCCTAAAGTTGATGAAATTGGAATTAGAAGAAATACTTTCGTGATTTTGGTATAGTCTCACCGTTTATCGTTATTTTGACAATTTCTACTTCATATCTTAAAGAAATGAAGTTGAATTTGTCATTCATGATGTGTTAGCAGATCATGTGATAAAATGATGGGTCATTCCATCTGTCTCAAACAAAAGGTTAGAAAAGTTATCAAAAAATACATAAGTCCATCTATAGTGAGATTAATCATATATAGTTCCTAAAATGGACTTATACTTCATATATCATACTGCTTAATATAATAAAACTAGTTTCTACTAAACAGGGACTTCCTGTAGGACAATGGTAGGCGATAAAGGCTAGTCGTACTTCGGTTGTGGGTTCGATTCCCACAGCCTTGTCCGACGTGATGGGTTGTCGCCCGTCCTGCAGGTTGTCCTTTTTCTAAAACTACATTACTATAACATCACATAAATAATATCAAAAAAAGTTCTATCCTTAAACAATACTAACATATGGTTAACATAATCCATTCCAATCTTTAGGCTTATCTAAAATACTTCGGTCCAAGCTCATAGTATAAAGAAAACAATTAATTGAAATGTCATAAACCAAGCATGTGAATACCATAATTTATCCCCCATATATATATTGTTGGTCACAATCCAATCATGTGAATACCTTAATGATGTATTCTCTTGAAAAATGAATACCCATTAAACATTAGAGAAAACATGAATGCTGTCAAAAGTTAACTCTTTCCACATACCAAAATCCAAAAATTCTATATACTCAAACAATGATATAACCTTCTCCTTATATCAGTCATGAGCTCATTAATACTATCAAACATTTAATTTTCTCCTTATCCCTTCATTATGCGCATATCAGCTACATTCCAAAAATATCTGAATAAGCTTTCATGGATACTGGTAACATTAATCATACACTTTCAAAACTCAAGGAAAGACAACAGTGTAACAATCCTTAGATGTATCTTTATTCCATAGTACCTTGATATTACTTATACAACATTACACATGATAAACAAGTAATCATTCCACTACATTCTTAAACCATTGACCGAGCTTCAAAAATTCTTTCATCTCACATATCATTTGTAGTCTCTTCATCATCATCAACATAAATACTACCCATACAACCATACTGATTCTCTTCATGAGACTTTCCCTTATGGCATTGGTTTACATTGTGCCCGTACATTCCACATTTAAAACATTTAACCATTGTTGATGTCGTAGCAATACCATTATCCTTATCCCTGGTGTTAACTAAAACTTTTCCTTTGCACTTACTGGCTTTGTGTCCTTCTTTTCCACACCCAAAGCATCTTCCAGTTCCTTTGAAACATTCTCCTTGATGCCTCTTCCCACATTATTTACATAGGGGAAATTGAACTTTCTTTCCTCTATGATCATCATGAAACTCCATCTTTCTCTTATTAGCTGAGTTAAGAAACTTACCAAATTTTACTTTATTGATCATTTTATGAGATTGCTGATTCGGCATAATAATGATGTTTGGACTTCCAAATCCCATTTAATTTGGTTGCTCATGCAGAATATCATTCCATTGTCCATCATATCCTCTATTATCGTGAATCATCTTGTTTCCATCCATTTTCTAAAACCCAAAAAGAATAGTGTGAGAGGCAAAAATCATAATAAAGGGGGAGTAACTTCAATATCTAACATCTTTGGTTTAATCTAATATCGTTACCATAGTTCTAGGACTATATCCTATACATATAGTTATCCTTAGGGACATCCCTAGACATACCTTAGAAATATTTCTAGGGATCTCACTAACTTTCTCGCATCCTAGTTTCCAAAGGTTGACTAAACCTTTCCTCTGATACCAACTGTAGAGTACCGAAGCCTGACGTACATGGACATTACATTACTTTTGCGGAATACTTAGTACATAACAAAAACACACACACAAGGACCGTAATAGTTTAGTGTCTTTGGAAACTCGGAATATAATCTTCTAATCGTGGTGAAAGATCTTCAACATCTCCCATAAAGATCTTATTTTTTTAAACCTAAATCCTTTCTTTATGTCTTGGGGAAAAGAAAACATAAAAGGGTGAGCTCAAATGCTCGGTAAGGGTAAACAAAAGAAATATCAATCACGTCATATTCATAAGAACATATCTTTTGGAAATCTTAACCTGCAAAAGAGATCATAATTTCATAACATGGGATAAATCATAGTAGTGAAATGTAATCCCAATAATCATAACTTAAAACATGAAACTTTGTTGCATACACACATAATCATAGAGAATCATTTCTTATTAGTCAAGACTCATTTCCAAGACTATCTTAGTGGACAAAGTCCCTTTCTGAACCGAGTTCACTCCTCGTTTTAGTCCTGTTTCACGGAACCGGTATCACCTACCGTTCCAGCCATGTCTATCTCATTAGATATAAAATCCTTACCCAATGCATTGGAGGGAGATATAGGTCCCACCCATCTCATAATGATACTATTCTTATGTGTGCCACAAAGTCATAAATCATACATCATTTCATAACCCATGTAATAAAAATGGGAATCTTAAACATCATGACATCGTAAAACAAATCATATAAGATAAAGGAATTCATAAAAATATATCCATCACAACATAATCATATCAATGTAATTATAGGGATATAAACAGAACCCTATATTATCTTAGATGGAAAATAATTTTGATAAAACACTTGAACTCCATTCTTGAGGAAAATATCATTTCTACTAAAAAACACTTTTCCTTTCTTAAAATGTCATACAATTCTAAACTAAAAGAAGTTGATTAAAAATAAACATGAAAACTTGTAAAGGAAGCTTCTTGGAAATAATGTTTTAAAAATCCATTCATACCGTATAAGTTAAAAAAACATTCTTCTCGTACTTTTGTCGAAAAAGTAAAAAAGTACCTCATATGAAAAACGACAAAAGATTCCTTTCATATATTTTACTAAAAACTCACCGAAGGGTAAAATTGGATTTAAAAAATTGTAGGTGGATGGAAATAATATTACATATTGAGTAAACTTGTATGTGGATGATAAAATACACCCCAGTAAATTTCAAAGTATACACAATCTCGGATAAAAATGAGATTGTGATATTTCCCTTACCTTAGGTCTGATTTGCTTCGAAAGTGTCTGAACCTCCTGTATAATGATTTAAATAATTTCATTGACTTATTCCAGAATCATACTCATTATTATGATATCATATATGGTTCACTTATGACTTTATATTACCCGTTCTTTTGTAAATTCCATGTTAAAGAGTGTTTTGGGTAAAAACGTTTCATTTTTCGTCCGTGTTTTGACTTGTAATTATTCATATGATTACTTAGATCATTATTACTTAATTACATAATATAAAACATGATTTATATATAATATATATTCAGAATATACAAATATATAATAGATCAGTAAATGGAAATAAATACACCGTTCATGGAGACGGTAGGTCGTACGTACGCAAGAACATTGTTTTTGTTTCCTTATTGAGTTGAATGGAATTAAGTAGATGACATACATATATATACACATAAATCCAGTATCATTATTATGTCATATATTTCATGATTACTTATTATATATACTTTATAATCAATCATGAATGGTTAACGTGGAGAATGAATCTCATCGCGTCCTGGAGACGGTAGTCCGTACGTACGCACGAGCGATGATATCGTTCTCATGATCGTGGAATTGTATTGGATTGTATGTATACAATTTCAGAATCAATATCAATTTAAAATAATCATATATAGTTATTATGTACACCATTATACCCATCCAAGTAAGGTGGTGGTGGAAAATAGATTACACCACGGCGTGGAGATGGTATTTCGTACGTACGCACGCGCGGTGATTTCATTTTCCGTAGGATGGATAGATGGTGAAATAGGGTTGTTTCATACTTATAATAACATATCATTATATGAGTGATACTGATGTTATTACTTCATAATGAAACAACCTAATAAGAATAAGTGGAAGAAGTAATAAAGTTGAAAGAATCGGTAACGGACATTACCTATTCTTTGAAGCACCTCTTTGAGATCTACTTTTAGGGCACTAACATTGGTCTTTGATGAAGACCAGAACCTATAGAATGTTTCTAGGGAAGTGGAGAAGGGAATTTTTCAGGGTTTGGCCGAGCATGAAGGCTCAAACTAGTGTAAGGAAGAGAGGGAGGAGGTGCCCTTTTATAAGGGAGGAGAGGGGTACCTTTGGAATAACTAAAAATATAATTTTATTATAAAGGAAAATTCAGTTTTAAATAGCTCCAAATTGATTTATTTCAAAGATAAGGTGGGTATGGGTCGCAATCCTCTCATCCAATATAATTTATAAAAGTTTAGGTTCCTATTTTAACATTATCATTTATATTTAACTTTAAGTTAGATAATTTTACTTTTACCGTGTCTTTTTGTGTTCTTACACTATAAGGTTAATAAACATACTATAACAAGACAAAAGAACCCCAAGTTGTTTATTATTAATATATATATCCTTATCTAAGTCATTTTGCCGAACCTTATATTTTTAAGAATAAAATAACAATTAATAATATAATATTTGTTTTAAAAACTATTTTATGTCAATTTTGACACTATTTAGTAATTAATTTTTGTGAAAGTAATAAAAGAATTATTAGTTCTAAAAAAGTTAATTAAATCAATACTAACATGTCATATTAACTTATAAAATTAGTTTAATTCATAAAAAGTCTCAAATTATATTTATTTGGGTATTTATAGCATCAATTATGTCAATATTTCATTAATAAGATAATTACTGCATCATCTTTGTGTCATAAATAAATTAAATTATTTAATATCTAAAAATTACAAATAAAATACAATTATGTAGGAAATATTTTTTTTTTCTAATGAATATTTATAGTCGAATTTATCTTATGTATAACCCTATATTAAAAATGATTTTCTTATTAAACTTTGATTTTAACTATTTTAACCCTTCTTTAAATAAATTAATAATAAATGTCCTCATCTAATACAAGTGGCCCTAAATGGTCATATTTTATTCCTAAGGTTGATTTTGGTCGAATTACACTTATCCAATATAATTAGGACATGTGTTAGGGTAATAGTAATATCATTTTTACCCTTAATTACCCTATTTACTTTTAACCGTGGTAAAAAAAGTAAAAAGTTACTAATCACCAAAAATTATTTTCATCTCATTGAACCACATTTTACATACTGACATCAACCGTGTCTCTCAGATTTTTTAAATTCCACTCACAGAAGCGGTAAAATTATGTTTTAGGAAAAATTCATTTTTCTTAACTACCACTTAGTGGTTTCACTATTCATCAAAAAATGAAAGTTTCCAGAAAAATACCAAAAATAAGGCCTAAGCTATATTTGATATTATGAACTCAAAAATGATGTCTATTTTACCAAATTCAAAACATATCAGTTGCATTAATTAATTTAAAAATTAATTCCCATCGTCAAAAGAAATAGTGTGTTCTTAAAAGATAATAACTATCAAAAGATTGACACTTGTTTATGTCTGGTTTAAATGTGAAATTACATCCAATGAACAAAATTTGTATTAAATTGTAAAAATATATTCTAAATATACTTTAAAACCACTCAAATTAATAATTTATCACTTTTAATTATTTCGATTAAAAAGGTTGTTTTTAATTAAAATTTAGTAATATTCACTATTCATCAGAAAGTGAAAGTTATCTGAAAAGTACCTAAATTTCACCCTAAGCTAATTTCGATATTACGAATCCAAAAATGAATTCCATTTTGAAAAATAAAATTTACAAAATTTCAAAAAGTGGTTATTACTATTCATAATGGCTAGTTTTAATAATATTTTAATAGCATATCGTTGTTTAGTGAAACTCAGTATTGCGTACTACACACGCTATCGAGGAAGGTCGTGATTGCGTGTAATGAAAGGCAAGTCAAGTATGTGTGTTGTGCAAGCTCCTTTTGTTGTAGCGTACAACACAAGACATTAATGAAATTAAAAAGAATATTTTTCATAAAATCTCGGGTTGTTACATTGATCAAGATTACGGAAGAGCATAGAGGACACATGAGCTTGGGATATGCTCAATGGACGTAGTATGACTTTTAGGAGAGAGACTCACCAGCTATTTGCTTTTGTTTACCTATAGACGGGTTGTGGCACCTTTCTGGTTGGGCGCATGTTTTTCCCTTTTTCTGTTCAGTATTTGTCAGTACTTTTAGCACTTTTCTTTTCCTATTTAGAGGTTGATGCAGGACTGGGGTTGGGTTAAAGTTTTTTGTCCTTTGGTTCCCTTTTTACTCTGAACTTCTACATTGAGTGGGCTGTGTGTGTGTGTACATGTACTTAGGCAAAGGCCTCCACGAGTTTGTTATGCCTTCAGTGCTTGTCTCCAGCCCCTGGCCTATGGAGGCGGGCTTAGGGTAGTTGCGGATCGAGACTGGTAGGGTTGGGTTGTGACATGTATGGAAACTAGTGGTACCTGGTAGGCCAAAATTCAACAACCCTATCAGAATGGGGTGTCTGTGCTACTAACAAGGTGAACATTTCTTTTTAGTAGATAGGTTGATTAGAACTCCACAGTTAAGTCTACATGGCCTAGAGTAGTGATCAGGATGGGTGAACATCTGGGAAGTTTATGAGGGGGTGTTAGAGTGAGGAAACAGAACACTTGAAAGAGTAATTGTTGGCTTTTGAGGACAATCATTTGTCTGATGACTCGTTCAGTCATGTGGGTGGGCCCAAGGGAGGGGACCACATGTCTTTTGGAAAACTGGTGGTACCTGGAGGTCCAAAACCCAATGGCCATTTCAAGGAAGAGTGTTTGTAATTTTAGTGAGACATATTTGTTAGAAAACATGCCTCTAAAGGATTGACTCTCTCATTGAATAATTTCACATTCCACTCCGGAATCTCCATATGTCACATCATGAATTTTTCCTCTTACATAATATTCAAATAACCTCAAACAATTATTTGAGATTCATTATGATGATACATTAAAGTGTATGATATAAAGAATTTCCCATGAAATCAATCCATACATGTAGGAAGTTCTAACCTACACACCACCCCTTTATTGAATCCAACACCTTGAATGTTTCAATTTTTTTTAAAAAAAATCTACTACCTCTACCAAACTTCTTTATCCAATATGAGGGGAAAAATTGAAAAATATTTTATCAACTTCAAAATTCAATGGTCTCGACCAATGATTTAAATTGGATTTATAAATATCAGGTGTATCCCTTGTCCATTCATTATTCTCTTACAACATCTACATCACAATATATTCTAAATCTATTCGAATTATTATCAACTCTCTGACTTAAGAACTTCACAACATTGATCTACATGAATTACCATATAATTACATGAATGGTTCTGTACCATGGATAAGTGAACGAAATTATTATTATAAAACTCAATCAAATGTAATATATTCTCCCATGAACCTGGAAATATCTAGTATATGTTTCTAAAACAAATACTATGTTTCCTAGATCATCTAAATTATCTACCTATATATCTAATGATAAAATTTAATTTTAATTTATACTGAGATCTAAAATAATTTTTCAATTCCATGCACATTTACCAAGTGAAATGAGAATCTCGATCCAAAATTATCCTCCCTAGAACATTATGATTTGAAAAAAACCACTTCCTTGTAAATCTTTTCCAAAATATATTTTACTTGAATTCTTAATCACCATGAAATGTTTCAATTTAATCAAACATTCCACAATAATTTAGATGAAATCATTACTCTTGATGATTAATGAAAACCAACCAAAAAATACATAGAAGCCTCAACCTTTCTCTATAATAGAATATTCAAAGTCTATAACAACAAAAATGGTTTTCAATCTCAGATTTAACACACAAATAGATAGGGAATCAACATAGAAACTCTAATGTAAACTTCTATATACTAGGTCACCAAAAATATTACTTCAAAAAAGAGATATAATAAAAATACTGTGATTCACTGTCAAATGTGATTTATGGAACTCACATAGAACTACCTCATACAATTCTCATAGAACAAAAAAATACCTATAAAATAACACTTGATCATTCACCCACCCGTCCAATGAAACTACATAAATGGTATATCTCTCATCACCTTCACTTCATGTTTTCTCATCCTAGATTCCATTAGAATCCAAAACAATGTAGTTATCACCCAGATCTAGTATAAGAAACTCTAATAATAATTTACAACATGTCAAAATGTATAGCCATAATATCATACATAATTTTAAACTCATACATGTCCTTATTAACAACATCGATATACATATTCCTCCCCCATCACCTAATTTATAAAATTTCAATTTCCTAGGATTCAAGAGATATTGAGTTTATTATTCTTATATAACTCCAAACATCTTCACTAAATTTAATAAAATCTCACTAAGATAATATATTACATAGTATTTTATTTTATATGTAGACCAAATAAATACTTTTTGAACAAGTGATACAATAACAGATCAAAATAAAACACCATAATCACAAGAAAAGAACATGCATTATACTGTTATATTCATGAGAATGCGACTAACTATACCCATAAAATTTTAATAGAAACAATTTTATCAACATGAAACCCAAACCAATGTGAGAAACATTTCTATAAACGTAAAGCATGAATCTTCCTAAAGTAAAGTGAATGATGGGGAAACTACTCAAATTCACCTTAAAATAATCAAAAATCATATCACACTTGTCTATTTACATGATATTCTATACCTTATAAGTAAAATAATTTTACTATACTAAAATCAAAGAGAAATCAGACATGAACCTCCTATAATATCTATCCAAACATATGAAACAAAACCCTCTACAATATTCTTGAGTTATTACCTATAATTATTTACATTAATCATTAAAGGATTATTTGTTGCACTGACATAATGCTTTCTCAAGAAAATACACAACATTTTTCTAGAACATAAAATTGTATAACATTTTATACATCGGATGTCGTCAAAGGATCTCCAAGATAGTCCTCAGATGCTCAATATACTCCCCCTCTTTCCTTGAATAAACCATTATACCGTTAACAAATCCTGAATTAACTGATTTAAAATATCATTAAACATTGATTTCATTGATCTCGTGAACATTTTTATTGAATACATGACTCTAAAGTGAATCACCATGAATTATAAATTCTTATAGTGATATTTGGAAGTGGTTTTGTAAATATATTTATCCTTTACCCATATATGATGATATCCCAACCAAAAATAAATGTTACAGAACTAGATATCTCCCTTTAATTGATAAAGAAACCCATTCATCATTGGAATATGATATAGATTCTTTACTATCACATAATTCAATCATTGATAATCCACAAAGAGATATAATCCACTAGCCGCCTTCTTTTTAAATAATACTAGAGTTCATCTTGGTGACAAGTGAGTTTGAATGAATTCATTCTATAAGAAATAATTAATCATAATCTATAACATCTCATGACTCTAAATGTTACATATAATAATAAATGATGAAAAATAATAGAATCAGTAGTTTACATATTTATTACGAACTCAATTTAATAGTTATGGGGTAGTGGGACAACTTCTTCTTTTAAAACCTCATGGAATTCAACCATAACTTTGGGAAACTATTTTAAATTCACATCTACCATGCATAAAATAAATCCTGAAAATTTTATGTGATTGTAAAAAGATACCGTCAATATATATGATGATTTACACCACCAAAAACATCACATGATAACATTTTGGGTAAGTGAAGATCAATAGTAATCTATAATATTCAATGATATCATTACTAATGTATAAAAAAAAAATTTATGAGGATGAAATAATATGTTTATATATATTACAAGATAAATAAATATACAACTAATTGATAAATCCATATATTTATCCCACATACCTGGCAGACTTTTTCCAATACAGATAAACCCTTATATGCGTAGATAACACCAAGGGTCTGGGAATCATCTCCTCTCAAATAATCAACACCATAACTAAATAATGTGTAATGATGGAGTGAAATGATATTATATATGTTAATTTATAATATATATTTGAATATAAATAAATGTTTACTAAAATAATCTCTAGTCCCCTTGGTGTTGGAAACTCAATAGGATGCAGTATTTTAGGTCTAGAACCATTGCCTAATCACCCCTATTTTCATATACCACCTCATCTAAACTCACCCAAAGATACATGAGGAATGGGAATATCCATAGGTTATCCTCTCCCTACTAAATCCTAAATCAATACTTCAAAATTATGATGACCTTCCTGTAGTTGATAAGGTTTTGGATACAACTACATGAAATGTTTTATATAAAACTATCAATGTTTATCAAACAACACACTATTGAATTTTATTTTACAACAAATAATTTATAAACTTATATACTTAAAAATAATTTATTCAATATATAAATAAAACATAATTTAAGAGTTTCTATATATGTCCAAGAACTACTGGCTTTAAATGAATGAGAAAATGAGGGTTGAAGTTGACTCATCATGGGTAAATACAACAACTCTAATAAAAAAGATATTTTCTATTTAGATCCAAAAATCGATAATTTATAATGAATACCTTCTTGATTCATATCTATATGTACTATGTTTGTCTTAATTACTTTTTATTTCATAATCACCTTTTTATAATTAAAAAACCTGATAGAATAGACTTAATTCTAAATAGTTGGATGCAAAACCTCTTCAAAATGTCACACTCTCACTTATTCATCTTAAAACAAATTTGGGGAATATGATAAGAGGTTCATAAACCTCAGTAAATAATATAGTATACTTTATCTCTCAATCAAATAAAATATTGATTTTATCTCCACACTACCTTCAATATCAAGGATATAATCTTCATATGGAAATCAATTAGGAACTTCTCCCAAGTATCCTTTGACTCAGCATATTCTCTAAGATAAAGGATCTATCAATGGAAAGGTGAACCCTATATAAAACTAATGAGTAAAGGTATCTAATTATATATATTTATATAAATATATGAAAAAATAAAACTCAGTTTCCTTCACCCACCTCTTTGTTACTCGATCAAGAACTGTTCCAACATACATTGGTAGATTCTTCCACTATAACTTATACACATTCACCTTCTAATAATATTTCTCTATAGGTTTAAATCATCTTTAATCTTCTGTAAAACATATATATACCTACCCTACCATAACTATACATGTTATTCACACTTATACCATACTTATTAATGTATTCATCCCCTAATCCCATGATTTAAAAGCCATTAAATTAAATTCACTTTTAATTTCTCTATAAATTCCACAAATTTAAATACATGGATGGTATAAGTATCACACATAGGTTCCTACACCTATATAATTAAACTTTTTCTAATAATATTTAGTAAACTATTAGGGTCTTTTTGTAAGATCATGGTATCCCTCCATTTATTAGTTGTTCTCCTTCTCCAAATGTTGGTGTAGAAAAAGGTGGCATGCACATTTCTGTGATTATTGTAATATGTGCCTCACTTAGATGAAATTATTTGACAAAATATATATTGTCAAACTCGATGGATAAGGAAAAAAAATTTATATCTATGTTACATATAATTTCACTAAAATTGGGTGATGTGTTTACTTAAAAACATATCCAAATCAGGTGGTATGTTGGTGAGAGCCTCCCACTGGGCATAGGTTGTTGATTTTAACAGTTGGTTGATAAATTTTTTTCACCATATTTAATATGATTTTTATAGAATAGATTTCTCATTAAAATTTCATAAAATTTATAAAATCTATACCCTTTGGAAAATGTATTTTTAGAAGAATTTAATTAATATATTGTGATTGCAAAATGAACTTATTAAAATTTATATTCATTCAACGTTGGATTTATTAGGATGAATTTTTAAAAAATTGTAGTCAATGCATACCATGTTGAAGTCTCACAAAATCATCATTGGCACTCATTTTCATGCATTACATTAGGCATAAAATTCTATACAACCAGATTAAATACCGAGTACCCAATGTCACTCACCAAGATGAAATCTTGTGAGTTCCCTATGTCATGCACAAAAATTAAATCTTTAATTCCCAATTTTCACGCACCCAGTAGAGGTTTTTCATGTGTAACCAAACAATTACCTGATTCCTCAAATACATATCAATGTTACCAAAGTATTTATTATTGTCAACACCAAATACTATAAAACTAGACCAAGGATTTTCAATAAATGGACCTCCCCCTCCACCACCACCAACACCAAAAACCACCCATTTTGTCATAGAAGTGATGTATACTACACCTAATTGCATGAAGAATTATCTTATATACCCAAAACATCAATGGACTCCAAAATGGGACCTCTAAATAAATCCTAATAGAGTAAGATGAAATAAAATATAAAATTCAATGGTTCATGGATGTCCCATTATGGAGTTACACCCAAGTATCCCAAAGTGAGTACACACCCATTCCTTCTCAATATGGATCAACACCTAGTCTTTAAGTCCAAATTGGGCGACCGTTCACCCATGTCATATAATTGGAAACCCATATACAAATAACCCATGGATCAATGGAAATCAGTATTTGGGGTGAATTAATGATTTAAAAGTCATTTCTTCATTTACTTTGAAATTGAAATTTCTAAGTGAATATCAAGTATATTGTTTTAATACAAAAATTCAGACATAGTGGTCACAACATATATATAAGGTTCACCTCTCCAAATTAGAAGGATAATACATCATACAATTTGAATTCTACAGAGATCACATAGTCTACTAGTAATGACAATGGATTAAAAACTGGTAGGGTTTATCGATGAAAGTGTATTACACCAAAGATTACCAATTGTGTATGTGCTTCATGTATATTAACAATGACATAAAATATTTTCAAAATAGGAGAGTCTTCATCTAGATGAGATTATTATCGATTTTTCACTATGAAATATGTTATTATTATTCTTTTTATAGAAGTGAAATAGTAATTATATCTTTCTTAATATTCCTTATTTATTTTACAACATGATTGTATTTATGTTAAATGATTATATTTATTGATTTTAAAAATCTCCTATAATATTTTCATAAAACCATTAAATAATATATTATATAGCAACATCAATTCCTCCCTCTCAAAATTTGAATTTTAAATTTTAAATTTATTAAAGTAATTAACATTCATCTCCTCTCAACTTCTTATTTTTACTTTCCCAATTCATTTCAAATATTTTAAAATTCATTTTATGTTATCCCAAAAAAACCAAATATGTTTTAGTTTGATCATATAGTTGTTTCGTAACTACTTCATTCCTTTGTGATGAAAATTTCTTCTTTACAATGCGAACCATTTTATTCATTAACATGAATCACAAATTCCCATTGGGATGTATTAATCCATAAAATATTAGTTTAAAAATTGTTTGATTTTATTTTTGGAAATATTTTTTCTACAAAAATAGATTCAAAAAATTATACTTTCAGCGATTCTAATTCCCATTTATCTTTAGAATGTTCTTAAGTATGGAAAACTTGCCTTTATAGATAAAAAGTTCCCATTTAGATGTTTTATTTGACCTTATGAAACTTGAAATATATTAAAAAATTATATAAACCACCTTATAAAATATAAATATCTCTTTAATAAATCTCTAAATCAGCTTACGTGGTATAAAATCACGTTTTAAAGTGCATTGGTTCACATTATGATTTTTTAGAATAATATTAAAAATTATAAAAACACATGTTTTATAGGATAAATTTCACATTATAAAGCATAGATCTTAACATTATGAAATTTAGAATTAACCATTTTTCTATTTGAATATGCTCAACTCCATAGAAATTTTAAATTACTTTCAAATTGATATTTACAACCATAAACCCTTAACCACACATATTATACTTTATGTTTGGTGAGCTTGAACAAGATTTATGTGTTAAAAAAATTAAATCCAAAAAATCTCGTCCATTACTTTATTGTCAAATTCATCTTCCCTTGGAAAAATAAAAATTGATAGAGAAAACTTCTTTGAATCCAAATATTAGAAACTCCAACTTGATTCCTTAACAATCTCCCAATAACCCAATATCTATTGGATTAAAAAATATCTTCTATTGGATTCAATTGGAAATAAAGTAATATAAATAACTATAAAAATTAATAAAAGTAGTAATGAATCATCATTAAATAATTCAAATCCAATATGAGCGAAATTATTTTTGGAAAAAAATAACATTAAACAATAATACAATGTTGTCCATAATATATTGACTTATATCCATATATTTACAATTATTTAGCCACTTGATATCAATTGAAAAATAAACATTTATCTATCCTTGATACCACATGGAAAGGATCTATAAAGAACTTGATTACTGTTATAGAACTAACTCTTCTTCCACTTTGTGAAAATTGTTCCCAAAACCCATTTATGACATATTCCTGAACTCATTCACACCAAAACAGATAAAATAGTTCACATTGACTATCACTCACACACATATTATATATTATATATTTCCCATTTTAATAACTCTCTCTTAATATATTATCTTCCTAGATAAGAGATATCTCCCCTATTTGGTAAAAAATGTATTAATATATACTCTCCAAAATAGTTTCCTAAATACCCTTATAAATACAAAAAAGGAATACATAATAAGGTGACTTGTTTTTTTAAATTTTCTCCCCATTTTAAAAAAAACAACAAAATAATTTCATGAGAGAATAGATGTACACACAATACTATATCATTGAGATTATTGAGGTTCAAGTCCTATCAACAATAATAATTTTGGAAATGATTCCTTCAACAATACTTTAGTGAACACATTTTATTTTTTATTCTTTTTAGTAAAAATTAAAACTTCAATACATTCTACTCCTTAATATCTTTAATTTATTGATAGATTATATCAATATTCATTAAAATTTAATGTTGAAGAAGATTTATTAATAAATAAATATCACATTAAATATATCTCGCACAATAAATGGAAGATTCACTTCCATAATGAGGTTTTCAAATTGTGTCCTTATTTATACCGATTGGGTTATATCTTGGGTTTCAACCAAATTTTATACATTAATAGTGAAAAGGTCAATGAAATTTTCTTATTTTTGTTCTAACATACACACCATTCACCAAAAAAAAGAAAATTTCTTCAAATGTAGAACATCTATCAACTACATTGTAACAACCCAAACTTTTAATAATGGAAATTCTTCTTGATCTAATTAAATTTATTATTATGTGAAATGGTTATATAACATATTAAGTTATTTGGTTTTATGATTTTTTATTTTTAAAAGACTGTTTAGAATTGTGATTGTTGCTAATATAGTCTTTCAAAAGTGATCACATGATTAGTATAAATATAGGGCTTTAAAAAATCCAATTTACATAGACAAAGGAAGCAGTGGCCTTATCTAGTAGACTTACCCTATAAAAACCCATTTTTTGGATCTCAGAATGGAGGTGGCATCATTGGACTTTTCTCTTAACCAAGACCAAGCCAAACTTCAACATGTTAAGCACGAACGGAACCGCCTACGGGAGAAGTGAAAGTTGATAGAGATTACCACCTGAGCGATGTTATCTGAGCCACCCCAAGAGTCTGTCACCATCGCACACCTAACCCTATAGTCTTATGTAGGTGTTTTAAGGGGTTATATAACAAGGACCTAGAACTGTGATTATGTGCAATATTTTTGTATAGAATAAATAATATACAATTTTTTATTATTGTTACATTGTAAAAAGTTATTAAATCACAAATAGTATTTTTTTTTAATATGCAACTAAGAAATAAATTTTGATAAATTAATGGATTTCTGAATTAAATAATATTTTAATAAAAAAAAATTAGTATTAAATTAATTTTTATTAATTATAAATTATCATTTAATTTTTATGAATAGAATTTTGATTTTTATTAAGGGTTGAATGCTATTTTTTGTCAAAACCCATGAATTTTCGATAAATGTTAGTTTATATTTTAAAAGTAAAAATTCAAATATTTAGAAAATTATTTGGGTTAAATTAAAATTATTTTTGGGATTAGGATGTCGAAATTATTCAATAGTGAATTTTTCAAAAAAAATAGAGGCAGTCAAATTCTTGGGTAAAAATCAAATACAGTTTAAATATATAATGTGTTTTACGACATCCTAATGACCGAAGAGTGATGTAAAAAATACATTAAACAATTTTTGTCAAATATATGTATTTAAATTAAAATAATGTGATTTTAGGGTTGTTTTATTTATTTTACAAAGCATTAGTGGACCCTCCATAACTTAATAATCATTTTAGCTTTTTAAATTGATTTCCTTGAGAGTGTGACACACCTCCACATAAGAAACCCTATTATTTTAATAATTTTTTCAATTGAACTTATAAAATAATTTTTTCAACTCCCCTTTTAAAAAAAACCATAGGAAAAAACCATGGACTTGTTTGTGGTTTGGATTATTTTAATGTGTGGTGACACAATCCTAAATAATAAACAATTCCCCCTCCTTTCCTGTATAAACCCACCCAAGCTCCCACTCCCTCTTCACTTAGAGAATTTGGAGTTCGTCCATCCCATTCCCTCCTCTCTCTAAAATCCTCCCAAGGTGCCCCAAGCTCCCAGGAATCCTCTCTCAAGCCTCTCCCAATCCTTTGGGATCACACTTCCAATTAAGGGATTCTTTCCTTTCACATTTTATCCAAGTTTTTAATATTGTTATGCCCTTTTATTTTCAATTATAATTGTTGGGGTATGATTTTTCACCTTACACATACTTCCCTATTTATTTTTTAATGATGAGAGACCCATTTATCTCTCATTAATTCCTCCCATGTACTCCAATTACCATGCTTAAATTCCGTAAGGAATTTCTCTCTCCTCATGTACATTCAAGAAATTATTTTGTATTATGAATACAAATTCCATTAATTATGTTGGGAAATGTATATATATTACCCCATTACATTCCATTTCATTTATATATAATTAGACACCCTGTTATCTCTCATAAACCATTTTTATGAATTCTTATGTCATGCTGTTATGCTGCTGAAATTGCACCATGTTTTTCCAAGCCAAAGTCGTTATGTAGTGAATATCATTCCCATTTATCTATAAAGGGTATTCACATTTATAAAATTTACATATTTATTATATATATTCATTTATTAATTCAACATTCCATTATCATGGAATAAATGATGATGAATCCATGTTTTATGATCCACGTGGCACACTGATGCATGAAATGAAAAGATTAAGTAGGGTATTCCCTAATAGCGCTCTAATGCATTGGGTAAAGATTAGTAACATTATACATCAAGTGAAATGAGGATATAATCATTCTAATTAAAGTAAAATGAGGGTTTACTCATATTCCATGTGCAATGAGACTTGGCTCATGCAAATTCCATGTTAATTTTTGTTTCCACATTTCCATGTTATGATAATCATGCTATATCATGCCTTTATGTTCATGTTATTTTATGCTCCATTGATATTATTATTTCCTAACATGTATTTTATTTTTCATGTAATGCCTTTTTTAATCCCTTACTAAGCTTTATAGGTCACCCTATTCACATGTATATTTTCAGGTAATCACATGAAATGCTAAGTATGAGGGAATGCCGTGGTTATGTAAAGGATGTTTTCAAAAAGATGTTGTTTATTTTATGTTTTATATTGTTATGTAATTTTCCTAACCCCAAATACACTATACCACTCAAACTTCAATGTAGTATTTTTTGAATAGTTTATGTAATAAATCATGTTTTTGCGTGAAATAAAGAGCAGGGTTGTTATAGTTTGTATCAGAGAATAGGTTTAGATATTTTTTGGATTAGGATTAAAAAAACCCTAGTGAAGCCTTAGAGATAAGTCTATATATAATAAAAATATCCCTAACTTTTTGTGAGTATTGAGTATGTGGTTTATCAAGAAAATACATCCCTCTCTGGCAACGAGTAGGTAGAGGTGACTCTGGCACAGATGTACCTTGGAGTGAAAAATTCGACATTGAGTTTTGGGTTTGACCCGAGGTATCCTGGTACATGACAACAGGCCTTACTACACTATTGGTTACGACACTCCTAGGGTATATACTTTGGTAAATTCACAAGTTTAGTATGAACTATTATTAAGGGAATTAAAAAACCCCTTAATAATATATATTAGAAATTAAATCATGGATAACATAAATTAAAGCCTATAAAATCATAAGTTACGGAAATAAATGTTATTTATAGGTCAATCGTTGGTCCTTTGATTACCCATTTTGTGTTATCCCTAATATTCCTTTTATTCCATCCAATGGCCAGTAAAATGAGGACTCGGGCTAACAACCGATGTGAAGATCAATGTGATGACTGTTCTAAAGAGATGCTCAATCCATTGGGAGTAGGAATCATGAAATTTGTCATGATACTCTCTTAGTTAAATCAAGCTTTTAATAGAAACAGGGGTCAATAAGAACATTCAACCCCCCCCCCCTTGAAAGATGAAGTCACTATTGAGAGCTTCACGAGACAAAGGCCTCTGACTTTTAATGGATCATCAGATCCCTAAATCACTAAAAAATTGATCAACTCTATTGAAAAGATCTTCTCCATCCGTCAATGTTCTGAACAAGATAAGGTTCTTCTGGATTCTTATCGTATAAAGGGTGAATTCAATCAATGGTATACATTGATCAAAAATAAAAATCCTAATGAGGAGATCTAGGTGTTTCAATGCAAGGATTTCTATAAAATGTTTTTTGATAAATATTTTCCTTTCACCCTCTGGCTTAAGATGGAAAGGGACTTCATTTACCTAATGAAAAAAGACGACAAATCCATCTGAAAGTACAAAGAAAATTTCACATGGATTGCACGATATGCCTCTATCTTTGTCATTAACCCCGAATAAAAGGTTTACTACTTCTATGGTGGGATGAAACGTATCCTACAAAAATCTCTGGCGATTCGTGACTTCGATAGCTATGAGGAAATTTCCTGATGCGCCCTCAAGTTCAAAATGGAGATCGGATAATCTCAGGTGTATCAAAAGGATAATAAGAATAAGTTGGACTTAAATTTTGGAAGTCTGATGGATAAATCCAGTGATATTATGAAAATCCAGCACCCCACTTTCCAAATGTGTTTAAAGAAGCACCCTGGAAATTCCCTGAAGGGGATGAGGAAATGCGTTAGGTGTGAAAGAGAAGGGAACCTAGATGTTAAATTTCGAAAAGAAAAACATGTGGATGTAAAAGAGGATTTGAACGCTCCATTCGAATCTCAATGCATTGTTCATCTCTTTAACTACAAAGAACCCAGGGACTGTGAAAATCAGTTCCCTAAGACAAGGGTTTTCAGAGGAAACCCACAACCACCAAGGCAGCATGGGAGAGCTTTTTCCATTACTACCTCCGAAGTGAACCCTGAAAATGATGTGGTGATAGGTATTCTAGTTATTCATTCAAAAATAGAGAACATACTTTTTTATTTTGGTTATACGCATTCTGTTGTATCTCAAAATTTTAGTAGAACAATCCCAACACCACCAAAAATCATTAAAGTAAATATGTCGGTGAGTATGAAAAAATGGGAAATCATTGGATCCCATGAATATAACTATTCCCCTATTATAATTGGTGGATTGAACTTCTTTTTGAACCTCATCATACTCCCTCTGTTATAATTTGAAACAATTCTCGGCATGGATTGGATTTCCTTATATATAGACAACATAAATTTCCATGAGAGGGAAATCACTCTCTATATGGAGAATCAACCCCCGATTCTACACAAGTGAAAGGAAGAATTTGAATCTTCTTTAGCACCGTCATGTCAAGAATGAATATTACTGCCCTATGAGCATGTGTATTTGACTCAGATGATTAAGTCTAAGGAGGCAACCATCTTTGACAAGATGCCTGTTGTGAGGGAATTCGCTGAAGTGTTTTCCGAGGAATTGTCTGCTCTTCCTCCTAGAAGAGATGTTGAATTCTCAATTGACCTTATACCAAGGGCATTGACAATATCCAAGACTCTGTATGTAATGGCTATTGTAGAGCTTAAGAAGATGAAGAAACAACTACAAGAGAATCTGGATAAAGGGTTTATATAACCATGTTCTTTACCATAGGGTGCACCAGTCCTCTTCGTCAAGAAGAAGGATGGTTCAATGAGCCTTTACATCGATTATTGTGAGCTTAGAAAATCAAGATAAAGAACAATTATCCTCTACCATGAATTGATGACTTGTTTGATAAGTTGCATGGAGCACAATACTTATCTAAGGTAGATTTGCAGTTGAAATATTATCAAATAATGGTGAAGAAAAAAGATATCCCCAAGACTACTTTTTCATACAAGATACGGGAAAGATGAATTCAAAGTAATTTATTTTTGGAATCACTAATGCTCTATCAATATTCAAGGACTTGATGAATAAAGTATTTAGAGATTACCTCGAAAAATTTGTGGTAGTATTTATAAATGATATTATAATATACTCAAAAACCGAGGAGGATCATGATGAACATTTAAGAATAGTACTAGAGACCTTGCGAAAGGAGAATATCTATGAAAAGTACAGAAAGTGTGAGTTATTGTTGAAGTAGGTCACATTCTTGGGTCATATAATCACATGAAATGGGATATCTATGGATCCCTCTAAGACAACTGCAATTGAGGGATGGTTGAGGTCAACATTGTTAATAGATATCCATAGATTATTGGGGTTAACAAGATATTATCACTAATTTGTGAGAAATTTCTCACGATTTTCAAACCCTCTTACCAAGATAACTCGGAAGGGAGTCAAGGTCTCTTAGAGTGATGAATGCAAAGAATGATTCAATGAGTTGAAAATGGGGCTTATCACTGCACCTATGCTCACATTACCCATTAGTGGAGAACTATTTGGGGTATTTGGTGATGCATCGAAGAAGTTAATGGGTTGTGTGTTGATGAAGAATGATAAAGTGATAGCCTACACCTCAAGACATCTGAAAATCCAAGAGTAAAACTATCCCACGCATGATGTGGAGTTGGATGCTATGATCTTTCTGTTGAAATTCTGGTAGCATTATCTTTATGGGGAGAAGTGTGAGATATATAATGATCATAAGATCCTCAAATATATATTCAAATAAAAAGAGCACAATATGCACTAACATGAATGGATATAACTCATCAAGTATTATGATTTATCAATACATCACCATCCCGGTAAGGCTACCAAGGTGGCAGATGCTCTATGTAGAAAGGATCCTTCATCTTTATCAATGATGAGAATTTAAAAGGATCCAATCTTCTTAGATTTTTAGAGGATGGACATGGGAATCATTAAGTAAAGAATATCATCAATAATTTCTCAAATGATTTCTCAACCATACCTCACGGAGAAAATAAAGGATGCTCAAAGAAAAGATGTGTAAATTTTGAAAAGGGTGGAAGCTATCAGAAATGGGAAATCATTAGAGTTATTGGTTGACATGGATTGAATTTTGAGATTTGAGTCATGGTTATGTGTACCATCCAATCCACAGATAGAGAAGGATCTTCTGAATGATGCACATAGCTCAAGCATTTCTATTCATGTAATGTCCCGGATCCTGGTACCACTCCACAGGTGCCACAAACCCGGTTGGTCACATGACCTCAAGCGCATTTCCCCAAACGCCAGAGGCTGCCGACTAGCAGCGAGGGCCCAGGTCCGATAGTGGGGAAACTATGCCCTCATTTGTCAAAGTGTAGTGCAGTGGAATAAAATAAAATGCATAAAAAACATCGGAACCAATAATCCATACACATTTAAAATAAACAACTGCAGTAAAACACGACCAACAGTTATATAGATAATGATGCAACATGTAACTATTCTATAAAACTGCCAAAACATGTTATAATGCAATACGATACAACTGAAGTACAAGTACAGAAAAGAAAAATAGAACGTCTAGCGGCATCGTGAGACAAGCTCAGTCCCATGCTCCTCTACTTCCCAGCAACAAATCAAGTACCTGTATAGGGACCCTTTCCCTTATCCACACATACAGAAACATAATCTGTTTGGGCCGAAGACATGACCCAAATAGGGTGTGGGAAATAAATCCCAGTAGGCACCCACAAAAGGCCCGTGCCCAGCTATGTGAAAAGATGCAACAATAGTGTGTAGTAGTAAAATGAAATAAACTAAGAAGTACTCAAAAGTAACTAACTTTAGAAGTTATATTGCCACTTTATTATTCTTTTAAAATTTAATTTAAGATATCACCATAGTGAATATTCTAAGTAAAACAGCCAGAGTCCTTAGACACATACACCCTTACCCTCAGGTAAAGAGAATGGAAACACAGGAATCTACCCACAATCATATCAAATATTGCCCACAGGCGTACGAGGTGTCACCCACAGGCACAGAATCAACTGCCCACACGCATGGAAAAAGTTTCCCACAGGCTATGTAGTACATTGCCCACAGGCTAATCATAGCATTTCCCTCATGATAAACAAGTAACCGGGACATGACCAACATGTAAACAAGAAATACACATTTAATTCCTCTCATGTAAATTCTATAATCATTATTATAAAGGCATACCCTCGGGTATCCTGGCCAAAAGGCTAAACAGAGGAACGCACCCCCGGGGTGGTCCTAGATCCAAGAAGTGATCCCAAACAACAGTTTATTATCACATTTAAATTACCTAATCAATTATAGGTATTTAATTTAACAATGCCTTAGCCATACGACACCCCATTCATGGGTGCATATCTCAACGTTACACAAAATGCACAATAGTTGGAAATTAAACACCAAGCCACCTACAATAAACACCCAAGAACGGTATACCTGAATGATTCCTTCTGAAACGTCCAAGAACATCATATATCTGAGGTAAAATAATTCTACTTCAACCTCAAGTAACATCCATTAGATGAATAATTGTCATGAACTACGCAAGGAGATGTGAGGGCTTACCCGTGCGGTTCCAACGTGATCGACAGAAGCGGAAACGGATTCTTGAAGCGCAATCTGGAGGTCCACGAATGTTCGGCCATCCTCTCCTGAGCTCCCATCCAGTTCTAAGCCAATCCTGTGAACAGGGTTGGATACTGCCCATTTTAAGAAAAAAAAACAAAGTACACGATGTGTACTTTTGACTACACAGCGTGTACTCCCCTCATTTGACTATTCCTCTGGCAGCACCGCCAAACTGTTCATCTGTCGACATGAGTACACGACATGTATTCCCAACTACACAGTTTGTACTGTCGCCTAGCTGGAGGCTGCTCCCACTACCTTACTGTTTCATCTTCCAACTGACTACACGGCGTGTAAAGGACAACTACACGGTGTGTAGTCGGTTTTTACACCCTTAGTTCCCAACAAGTCTACACACCCTGGGTACTCATCCCACACGGCCAAAAGTACACGGCTTGTGGAAAAGTACACGGCGTGTAGTCCCAAAATTTCGGATTTTTCCCCATTTTCCTTATTTTCTCAAAAACACTTAAGGAAAAGAGAAAATAAGAAACCTGTACCTCAACAATAAGAACCAGGTTCTTAAAAACTTCCCCCCTTAATGAAATTCACCCTCGAATTGCCCTTCTAAGGGTGGTGAAGATATAGCCATGAACAACTCCATCCACTGAGCGCATATATCGGTCTCCCGCTCCAAAGTTTCGTCCTACACTCGACCATGCTGCCATAGCACCCATACGAGAGGAACTGACTGGCCTCGAAGAACCTTTGTACTCCTATCAATGATACGAATCGGATGCTCCTCAAAGGACACATTTGTTTCAAGCTTAACCTCCTCGGGCTGAAAGACGTGAGACAGGTCTGAATGATAGCGACGCAAATGAGATACATCGAAGACCTTGTGCATGGCTCGGTACCTCTGTGGTAACCACAACCGATAGGAAACCAGTCCGAATCTCTCCAGAATCTCAAATGGCTTCACATACCTTGGTGAAAGTTTACTCTGTCTTCTGATCCACCTGTGTCACAACCTTGGTGAAACACACAAGAAAACCTGATCCCCAACCACGAACTCCAAGGGTAGCTTGAGGAGATCAGCATAAGATTTCTAAAAAGACTGTGCGGTAGCCATCCGCTTCTGAATCAACTGCTCCTGCATAGAAGTCTCCTGCATGAGACGTGGTCCCAGTAAAGCTGCCTCACCTGCCTCTAACCAGCACAAGGGTGATCGGCATGGCCTACCATATAAATCCTCATAAGGTGTCATCTCAATAGTTTCCTGAAAAATATTATTATAGGAAAACTCAACTAGGGGTATATGCTTCTACCAAGAGCCCCAAAAGTCTAGGACGCATGCACGCATCATGTCCTCTAGCACCTGAATCATATACTCTAACTGACCATCAGTCTGAGGGTGGTAAGTTGTGCTCATAATCACCTATGTGCCCAGTGCCCTATGAAAACTCTACCATAAATGATATGTAAAATGGGCATCCCTATCTGAAATGATAGAACGAGGGACCCCATGAAGATGTATGACCTCTCATATATACAACTTCCTGAGCTCGTCAACTCCGAAGGTCTCCTTGATCGGCAAAAAGTGAGTTACCATTGTGAGTTTGTCCACAACAACCCACACAACATCATTACCTCGAGGTGACCTCAGCATCCCAGTCACGAAGTCCATCGTGAAATCATCCCATTTCCACTCTAGAATAGGTAACTGCTGTAACAGTCTGGATGGCCTCTGATGCTTCCCCTTCACCTTCTGACAGGTGGAACACCTTGTAACAAAACCAGCTACATCACTCTTCATACCCGGCCACCAGTACTGATGTCTCAAGTCACGGTACATCTTGGTAACTCCGGGATGAACTGCCCAAGATGAAGCATGAAACTCCCACATCAGATCCTCGCATATATCCCCTGGAACCCACACTCATCCATGGAAATGCAAAACTTCATCATCGCCTATCATCCACCCAGGAGGAGGGTCCTCACTTTCTACCTACTCCTGTATAACTAGGCCTTTTGAATTAGATAACTGTCTCATCCTCACATTATCCAGGAGGGTATAAGTCACAACTAAAGATGAAAGATAGGTATACCCCTGACTATCGTGCACCTCCAAATGAATTTCATAGAACAAAGCCATCAGCTTCCATTCACAAATGGCCTTCTGCACTGCCTGTATCTGAGTCTTCCTGCTCAGTGCATCAGCTACTGCATTACCCTTACCAGGTGTATAGGAAAGCTCAAAATCGAAGGACTGAAGGTATTCATCCCACCTTCATTGTCTCAGGTTCAGGTCACGCTGGGTAAATATGTACATGAGACTTTTTTGGTCTATGAACACCAAAAAATGTTCTCCCCGGAGATAATTTCTCCAACAGTGTAATGCATGAACAACTACAGCCAACTCGAGATCATGTGTCAGGTGATTCCTCTCATGTGGGATCAACTTCTGAGACACATACGCAACTACTCGATCACCCTACATCAACACTACTCCCAGCCCAATACCTAATGTGTCACAGTAAACTTTATAGCTCATCCCCTGCTCTGGAAGTATCAGGATCGATGTTGATGTCAAATTTCCCTTCAGCTCCTAAAAGTATGTCTCACAAGCTTCCGACCAAACGAACTTCACACCCTTCTTAGTCAAACCTGTCAACGGTGCTGCTAAGTGGGAGAAGTCCTATTTGAAGCATCTGTAGTAGCCAGCCATCCCCAAGAAACTCTGTATTTAAAACATGTTCTTAGGCTGCTCCCAAGAAACTACTACACTTACCTTCTCTGGGTCTACTGCAACTCCTGCCTCTGAGATGATATGACTTGGGAAGTGTATCTGGTCCATTCAAATGTGGAACTTTCAGAGCTTATCATATAGCCGATTCCCTCTCAGTGTACTCAATACTATCTCAAAATGGGTGGCATGGTCGTGTCGAGTGTGAGAGTACACCAAGATGTCATCCATGAATAATACCACAAAAGAATCCAGATAATGATGGAACACATGATTCATCAGAGCCATGAAAACTACTAGTGCGTTCGTGAGTCCGAATGGCATAATCGTATACTCATAAAGATGATACCTGCTCCTGAAAGCTATGAGAGTTATATCAGATGGTCTAATGCACAGCTGATGATATCCTGATCTCAAGACAATCTTTGGGAACACTCGTTCTCCATGAAGTTTATCAAAAAGATCATCAATACTTGGCAAGGGATATCGGTTCTTAACCGTCAACTAGTTCAACTTTCGATAATCCACACAGAGTCTGAGGATACCGTCCACCTTCTTTGCAAAGAGGACTGGCGAACCACAAGGAGAAGAACTAGGTCAGATAAATCCCATTAACTGTAACTCCTCTAACTGCCTTTTGAGCTCCTGCAACTCTAGTGTAGCCATCCTATAAGGAGGAATGGACACCGGTGCTACTCCTGGAACAATATCAATAGATAAAAACACCTCACGCTCCAGAGGAAGACCTGAAAAGTATTCCTGGAAGACATCCATGAAATGATCAACCACTGGAGGGAAATACTTCTGACAAGTCCCCTGGTCATCCAGATATAAGCTCACAATCTGGGCTGTGATACCACCTCACCCATGATGTTATGGTCCAGCTCGAATCACCAGAACATCCCACTCACCCTTGTATAGAAATTCTCCGCCCTCTGATGACGTGAAACTCACCCTACGATGATAGTAATCCACAAAGGCTCAAAACGGAATGAAACAATCCATCCCGAGAATGACATCATAGCTTGTCATCTCTAATACATAGAGGTCCCAAAAGAAGTGACACCCACCAAACTCAAGGGGGAACTCCTTGCACTGACGCACACTAGCCGTTCTAGTCCCCAACGGAGTGTCTAACATCATAACAGCAGAAGAAAAAGAAACATGGAGCCCAAGGCTCCCCACAACAGGCACATATATAAAGCTATGTGTAGCACCTGTATCAAAAAGTATAGAAGATAAAACAGAAGCTACTAGAATAGTACCTCTGGTAGTAGAAGGTTCGGGATCCTAGTCATGCTGGGTCTGTTGTACTGCATATGTCTGCCCATTGTTGCAGCCCTGTGACACAGCCTGGCCATCCTGAGCTGTCCCACCCTACTACCTCTGGGATCCTTGTGTCTGGCTACCACAGACATGCCCACTATCCTTTCCTGCACGCCCTGACGTATTCTAGTTCCCTGACTGGTAAAAAACTTCTGGTCCTGCCCCCGCACATGGAGTCTGCATAGAACCCCTCTCACTAGCCACTGGTGGAAACACCATGCAAAAGCACTAAAGATAAACCATCATTCCGAAAGCTCAAAACACCACGGGGTCTCATGGACACTAAGGTCTCTTGTGCCCTTCCTTACCACACTAGTAGCACATGACCTGGCCACCTGAAACATTCTTCTGGCTAGTACTGCCACATTGAGAGAAGTCCATATATCTCTTCCTCTTACCAATAGAAATAGTAACAGAAAATGGTGCTGAACCACCCTGGCCCACACCACTAGCTTCCCGCAAGTTCCTCTTTGTAATCAGCACCTTGTTCACAATATCATGTACTGAAGGCAACCTGAAAACATTCACCAATGCTCAGATGTCATATCGAAGACCATCCTCAAAGAATCTGGCTCTCAGCGTCTCATCGCCCCCCAGAACGGGTACAAAACACTGAAGCTCAGTGAAACAAGCAGAATAATACATCACCGACATAGCGCCCCTGCTGTAGATTTATGAACTCTCGAGCTCGATCTGCCCTCAGCGTATCTGGGAAGAAGAAGTCATAGAAGGCTGTCTGGAAATCTTCCAATGTCATGTCTCTGTGATGCTCTGACTGGGTGGTAACATCCCACCACCTCTTGGCGGAATCATACAGCATATAAGTCACGAGCTTGACCCTCCGCCCTGGAGGCGTCTCCAGGTGCTAAAAAATATTCTACATAGACCCCAGCCAAGACTCTGTATCCTGTGGTCCGCCATCCTCTGAAAACGTAGCTTGATGCTACTACTGGAATATATTTGTCAACTCGGCCATAGATGTGGTTGCTGGCGGTGCTCCATAAAAGTTCTGCATGAACCGCATAAAGCCTTCACTGAACTGTGCATCCGCGCGTGTGTCTGGTATAATGGAAGGTGCCGCATCTGGCTCTACTGGAGGATTAACTAGTAGGCCATGGCCCACCATCTCTGGAGTATACTCATTGCCGTTATCCTGGCGAACAACGTGTGGTCATATCGGCGGCATGCCACTACAAGGTCAAATGCACACCTTAGATCAAGATTATCATAGACTGAAAACGAAGGAACCAAAACGGTAATAGGAGGAAGAAGGTATTTTAAATTGCACAACAAGACTACACCGTGTGTATAATGACTACACAGCGTGTACCTGACTTTTCTACCCCGGCCCGGGTCCTTCTACACAGCCAAGCCACATGTCTCCCATTAAACAAAACTACATGGCGTGTATATAATCTACACGGCATGTATGGTATAATTTTCCAACTGCCCGTGTTGTTTGTGACACGTCTGATCACTCGACTTGATACTACACAGCGTGTTACACCTGCACACAGTGTGTACACCACTCTGTCTTCCCATCCACATGGCTAAGTCCAAATGGTATGTCACTGGTCAAGACTACATGGCATGTCCCACTGGTACACGACATGTACTAGACGTGCTTCGCCGACCCGTGTTGTTAGTTACATGGTCGGATACATGGCTCACACTACACGGAGTGTTCCATTTACACACAGCATATACACGAAAGGATTACACCGGCCTGTGTGGTTAGTTACATGGCCGAATCCCAGGTCATACTACACAGCATGTTCCATAGTGGCCACGACGTGTATATATCAAGATCTCCCATGTCTGTGTTGTTAGTTACACGGGCGGACTCTGGGTCAATATTACACAGTGTGTACTTACAGTACACAGCATGTTTGCCCCAAGAACTTCACTTCCCCGTGTCCCTGCCCACACGGTCTATGACACGGAAAGAGACTATATGGCTTGTACTTAGGGTACACGGCGTGTACTCAAAATTTGTTTTTTCTTCCCGAACAGAAGTACACACATGGTGTGTTTAAGGTACTACATGGTGTGTATACTGGGTTTCTCGATAGTATGCCTCAGAAACTTCTTCGGAACCCAGAAAATATTGAAAAATAGCACCTAAGTTCCAAATTCCGATCCGTGAGGGCCCATACTCCCTGCGAATCAAAGTTTGGAATCTTATATGTGTTATACACAAGTAATCAAGTCAACGATCCCCCAAATTCAGGTTATTGAGGGCCCATACTCCCCAAAAACCAAATTATGGCATCCATCCTTTCAACAGGCTCACACAACAATACCCTATCACATTGCAATTATTCTCTCAAAGCAGTTATCACAACAACATGCTTTTCTAATGCGTCTACATGGCATGAAACAATGTAGGACATGTGATTTCTAGCATGTGCCTAAATGATGCATGATATGGAGTACCCTCATCTCATCAGGTTGCAACTAGATAGAACCCATGAATAAAATATAAATAACATAGTCACAAGCACGTCATCCTTTGGTGAAAATCAATTCAATTGTAAAATTGCAAAATCAGAAAAATTGTAACACGAGGTAAATTGGCTTTTTCCTGTACACGAGTTAGCTATACCCGGGCACAAGTTATTACCAAGTACTGTTCTCATCCTATCCCTAACTAAGGCTCCAAATAGTAATTCAAAGAAAATAACATGCCTCTGATACCACTTTGTAACGTCCCGGATCTGGGAACCACTCCACGGGTGCCCTGAACTTGGTTAGTCACATGAACTCAAGCGCATTTCCACAAACGCTAGAGGGTGCCGACTAGCAGTGAGGGCCCAGGTCTGATATTGGGGAAACTATTCCCACGTTTTTCAAAGTGTAGCACAATGGAATAAAATAAAATGTATTCAATAACAGAAGAAGCAATAAACCATACACATTTAAAATACAAAACTATAGTAAAAGTTAACCAACAGTTATATAGATAATGATGCAACATGTTACTATTTTATAAAATAGCCAAAACATGTTACACTGAAATACGATACAACTGAAGTACAAGTACAGAAAATCAAAACAGAATACTCAGCGGTATCGTGAGCCAAGCTCAGTCCCATGATCCCCTACTTCCTATCAACAAATCAAGTACCTGTATAGGGACCTTTGCCCTTATCCACACTTGCAGAAACGTAATCTGTTTTGGCTGAAGACATGACCCAAACCGGGTGTGTGAAATAAATCCCAGTAGGCACCCACTAAAGGTATGTGCCCAACTGTGTGAAAAGATGAAACGACAATGTGCAGTAGTCAAATGCAATAAACTAAGAAGTACTCAAAAGTAACTAACTTTACTAGTTATATTTCCATTTTATTATTCTTTTAACATTTAATTTAAGATATCACCATAGTGAATATTCTAATTAAAACAGCCAGAGTCCTCAGACACGTAAACCCTTACCCTCAGGTAAAGAGAATCCAAACATAGGATTCTTCCCATAGGCAAATCGAATATTTCCCACAGGCATACGAGGTGTCGCCCATAGGCACAGAATCAACTGCCCACAGGCATAGAAGAAGTTTCCCACAGGCTAAGTAGTTCATTTCCCACTGGCTAATCACAACACTTCTCTCAGGCTAAACAAGTAACCGGACCATCCCCAACATGTAAAAAATTAATACACATGCAATTCATCTCAAGGAAATTCTATAATCATTATTATAAAGTCATACCCTCGGGTATCCTGGCCAAATGGCTAAACAGAGGAACGCACCCCCGGGGGTCCTGGATCAAAGAAGCAATCCCAAACAATAGTATATTATCACATTTAAATTAACTAATAAATTCTAGGTATTTTATTTAACAAGGACTCATCCATACAACAACCCATTCATGGGCGCGTATCTCAACAATACACAAAATGCACAACAGTTGGAAATTAAACACCAATCCACCTTCCTTAAACACCCAAGAATGGTATACCCGAATGATGTCTTTTGAAACATCCAAGAACGTCGTAGATCTGAGGTAAAATAATTCTTATTCAACCTCAAATAACTTCTATTAGAGGAATAATTGGAAAGAACTACGCAAGGAGATGGGAGGGATTACCCGTGCGATTCCAACGTGATCGATGGAAGTAGAAACGGATTCCCGACGCTCGATCTGGAGGTCCACGAAGGTTCGATCATCCTCTCCCGAGATCTCGTCGGGTTCTATGCCAATCCTGTGAACAGGGTTGGCTACTATCCATTTTAAGAGAAAAAAACAAAGTACACGGTGTGTAATTTTGACTACACGATGTGTACTCCCCTCATTTAACTGTTCCTATGGCGGCACTGCCAAACTGTTCATTCATCGACATGAGTACATGGTGTGTATTCTCGACTACACGGTGTGTACTGTCTCCCAGCTGGCGGCTTCTCCCACCGCCTTACTGTTTCGTCTGCTGACTGACTACACGGCATGTAAAGGACCACTACACGGCGTGTAGTCTTTTTTTACACCCTTAGTCACCAACAAGTCTACACAACCTATGTACTCATCCTACATGTCCAAAAGTACACAGCGGGTGGAAAAGTACATGTCGTGTAGTCAAAAAATTTATGATTTTTCCCCATTTTCCTTATTTTCTCAAAAACACCTAAGGAAAAGTGTAAAGAAGAAACTCTTACCTCAAAAATAAGAACCGGGTTCTTACAATTCACCCAAGGAACACAAAGATGTATCGAGATCTCTAAGAAAGATTTTGGTGGGACAATATGAAAAGGGATATTGCTGAATATATATATCAAAGTTCCTAGTATGTCAACAAGTGAAGGATGAGAGGAAAAATTCTAAGGGGATCATGCAACCTCTACCCATACTAACATGGAAGTGGGGCAACATTACCATGGACTATGTCACTGGACTTCCAAGGACATCCAGAAGATAGAATGTTATATGGGTCATTGTGGATCATCATACAAAGAATGCACACTTTATCGTGATTCAAGAGGACTTATCATTGGATAAACTTTCACATATTTACATCAAAGAAGTGGTAAGGTTACATGGGGTACCATTATCTATTGTATCTGATTGTGATCTAAGATTCAACTCGATGTTCTAGAAAAGTCTCCAACATGCTCTATACACAGAACTACACATCAGTACAGCCTATCACCCTCAAAATAATAGGCAATCTGAGTGAACTATTCAAACACATGAAGATATGTAAATATCATGTTCTATGGACTTCAAAAGATAATGGGACCAACATCTTTTATAGGTTGAATTATCCTAAAATAATAGTTTCCACTTGAGCATCTAAATGGAACCATATAAATCCCTTTATGGGAAAATGTACACAACACTGGTGTGTTGGGATGAAGTCGGTGAGAATAAGCTGCTAGGACTTAAAATAGTCGATTAAATGGTGGAGATGGTGAAAACCATTTGGCAACATATCATGTTAGCCCAAAGTCAAAAGAATATTTATTTAGATAATTTTTGTCGATTCCTTGCATTCCAATTTGGAGAGATGATATTTCTACACATAACTATGTGGAAGAAGTTCATGAGGTTCGAAAATAAAGGGAAGTTATGTCCTAGGTACATTGGCCCCCTTTGAGATTCTTGATCATTTCAGCATTGTAACCTATGGAGTAGCACATCCACCCACCATGTCCAATGTACATGATGTCTTTCATGTATCCCTCTTAAGGAAGTAAATACAAGACCCTTCACATATAATTTCTTTGGAGTTATTAAAGTTAGAGTATGATCTTTCATACAATGATAAACTAATGAAGATATTAGATCATAGAGAAAAAGTTCTTTGAAATAAGAAAATACCCCCTTCAAGATCTTGTGGTACAACCACAAGTTTGAAGAAGCTATGTGGGAATTAGAGGAAGTGATGAAGCAGAGTTACACTCATCTTTTTAGTGTGGAAAAAGGAAAATTTTGGTGGGAAATTTCTTAAGGGGGGAAGAATGCAACGACTCAAACTTTTAATAATGGATATTACTCTTGATCTAGTTAAATATATTATTATGTGAAATGGTTGTACAAGATTTTCATTTATTTGGTTTTCTGATTTTGGATTTTCAAAATACCACTAAAAATTGTGACCATTTCTAATATAGTCTTTGAATAGAGATTACATGATTAGTATAAATATAGGGCTTTAACAAATCCAATTTACTCAGATAAAGGAAGTGATGGCCTCAACGAGTTGAATTTCCATGTACGAAGCCCATTTGTCAGAGATTGTAAAGGAGTTGGCGTTAATGGGCTTCACTCTTTAACAAGACCAAGATGACCTTCAACATGTTAATCTCAAACGGAACTGCCAATGGGACAAGTGGATGTTGATAGAGATTACCACCTGAGCGATGTTATCCGAGCCACCCCAAGAGTCTGTCACCATCGCAAACCTTACCCTAAGGTATTATGTGAGTGTTTTAAGGGGTTATATAACAATACCCTAGAATGTTGATTATGTGTATTATTTGTTTTATATAATACATAATATACATTAATTTTATTGTTGTTACATTGTAAATAGCTTTTAATCACAAATAGTATTTTTAGGTAATATTCAACTATGAAATCTATTTTGATAAATTATTGGATTTTTGAATTAAATAATATTTTAATAAAATATTATTATTATTACATTACAATCTATTAAGTATAAATTATCGTATAATTTTTATGAATACAATTGTAATTTTTATTAAGGGTTAAATGTTGTTTTTGTCAAAACCCATGAATTTTCAATAAATGTCAGTTTTTATTTTAAAAGTGAAAATTCACCTATATAGAAAATTATTTGGATAAGATTAATATTACTTTTGTAATCAAGAAGTTGAAATTATCCAATTTTTAATTTTTCTTAATTTTTTGATATATTCAAATTTTTGGGTAAAAATCAAATACCGTTAAAATATATAATATGTTTTAGGACATAATAGTGACCCAATAGTGATGTAATAAAATAATATAAGCATTATGTTCAGCCAATATTTTTTTCCATGAAAATAATGTGATTTTAGGTTTTTTTTGATTTATTTTACAAATCCTTAGAGGACCCTCCATGACATAAAAAACATTTTTGATTTTTAAATTGACTTCCTTGAGAGTGTTACTCACCTCCACATTAGAAACCCTGTTATTTTAAGAATATAGGCCACTAGAATTATATAATAATGTTTTTCACTCCCCTTTGGAAAAAACCCATGGGAAAAACCATGGGATGGATTGTGGTTTGGATTCGTTTAATGTGTGGTGACCCAAACCAAAAAAATAAAGAATTCCCTCTTCTTTCCTATATAAACCCACACAAGCTCCAACTTCCTATTCACTCAATGCTTTTGGATTTCATCCAAATTCTACCCTCCTCTCTCTATAATCCTACCAAGGCACCCCAAGCTCCCAATAATCCTCTCTCAATCCTCTCCCAAGCCTTTGGGATCACATTTCCAAGTAATGGATTCCTTCCTTTTCCATTTTATCCAATGTTATTAATATTTTTATGCCCTTTTATTTTCAATTATAAATGTTGGGGTATGATTTCTCACCTTAACCATACTAAACTATTTATGTTTTAATGATGAGAGACCCATTTATCTCTCATTAATGCCTCTTATTTACACCTATTACCATGCCGAAATTCTGTAAGGAATTTATCTCTTCATATTTACATTCAAGAAATTATTATGTATTATGAATAAAAATTCCATTACATATGTTGGGAAATGTATCTATATGAACCCCTTACTATAAATTTCATGTACATATGATGAGACACTCCTTTATCTCTTATCAACCATTTTTATGAATTTATATGTCACGCTGTTATGCTGCCGAACTTGCACCACATTTTTTCAAGCCAAAGTCATTGTGTTGTGAATACCATGCCCATTTTTATATCAAGGGTATTCACCATTATAAAAATATAGTTATCGATTTTAGATATTCTTGTATGAATTCCAAATTCCGTTATCATGGAATAAGTGATGATGAATCCATGTTTTATGATCCATGTGGTACACTTATGCATTAAATGAAATGATTAAGAAGGGTGTGCCCTGATAGCGCTTCAATGCATTGGGTAAAGATTAGTATCATGATACATCAACAGCAATGAAGATTTAATCATGATAATACAAGTTCAATTAATATTTATGCATACTAATTCATGTGCAATGAGGGTCTACACATGCTGCATGTGCAACGAGCCTTTGCTCATGCTAATTCCATTTTAAGTGTTGTTTCCATATTTCCAGGTTATGATAATCATTCTATTTCATGATTTTATGTTCATGTTATTTTATGATCCATTGATATGGCTATTTAATAAAATGTATTATATTCTTCATGTTATGCCTTTTTTACTCCCTTACTGGTCTTTATATCTCACCCTTTTCACATGTATGTCCAAAGGTTATCCCATGCAATGCTAAGTACAACGGAATATTGTGGTAATGTAAAGGAATTTTTCAATAAATATGTTGTGTGTTTTTATGTTTTAAGTTGTTATGTAATGTTCTTAATCCCCAAAGTCACTAGACCTCTCAATCTTACATGTTGTATCAAGTGAAGAGTTTATTTAATAAATCATGTTTATGTGTGTAACAAATAGCAGGGTTGTCGTATATATCTACAACCCAGGCAATATATTTATAAACAAGAATATTAAAATTTATATTATTTCCATTATTCATCCCATTGTTTCATTACTTTGATATACCTAATAGTCATATTTCTATCCTTGAATTGAGACTCTTTTATTTTACATTAAAACCATGAAAATAATATAATTACATATAAAATTTCTGGTCTAGAATCATTATTATATATTAGACTTATAATTATTTTCCAAAAATCTCTTCGGTTACCTTGTTCATTTATTCAATCCCTTTAATTTTTGGTTCCCACTAAAATAGGAGTATAAAATGTTTCTAAATACTCTACCAAACTCATTTCGAACATGTTGATCATACTTCTCTTGTGAAAAAAGATGTGATCCTTCTCTCAAAAAATTTATAAACTTTGAAAATATCTCATCTCTCTAATCTAGTTAATTTTAAAAAAACTTTTCTTTTTTATAATAAAAATATTCAAAATATCATAATTTATTCTGGTAGAAATAATATCATCTATATTGATAATAACAATGAGTGATACCTCTTTGTAATCACTAATGTAAATATTATTGTCTATAATTACTTATTGATCTTTAACTTCTTCAAAAAGGTGTTTAACATGGAAAACCATTCTGTTGGGGATTTTGTTGACCCATATAGAGCCTTATTTAAGCTATAAACATTATAATCATATTTAACATGAAATAATTCAAAAGGATACTCACTATACACCTCTTTTTGAAAATTTACCTTGGAGAAGGTAGACTTCACATCAATTTGTCAAATCATGTATTCTATATTTGTTTTAATGTAAACAAATGGTATTATTGTCTCAATTTTAGGGAAATATTAATAGGTCTCATCAAAATCAATTCATTTAACCTGAGAATACCCATTAGATACCGGTTTTTATTCATTTCTTAAAAATTCTCACTTTTAATTCAACATGATTTGGAACACCAAATTTATATTGATACAATTATTATCTTACATATTGGGTCAAAAATCCCAAGTCTCATTATTATTTATATAATTAAAATCCTCATTCATAGTATCAACCAACTATTAATGCTCCAAATATTCTTGTACAACACTTGGTTCAACATGAGAAAATTGTGAGGTATGTGTTGTTGTCCTTAAAGTAATTCTACTTTGAATATTCTATCCGCATTCTGCATTAATTATTTAGAATTAAAATTTAAATATCAACCTAGGCTGGGATTAAATAGGTTCCTCAACATTATTAGAAATATTTGAAACATCATCTTCAAACTCATTTCTTTTATATATTCATCTATTTCAAAAAAAAACTTTTAAAAAACATCCTCATCATCACCAAATGAAATTGAATCACCAAGTATATTTTATTTTCTTGAAAATTACAAGACATTAACATTAGTCATATTAGAAACCTTCCCTATATTTTGTTAAATTAATTAAATATTTTTCAATATTGAGTATATCAATGGATGATGCCATAAACTCTTCTCTTCTAAAATATACCAATATTTTCTCATCTAACATTGATTACACAAGAGATTACAAACACCCTTAAATGTTTTAATCCTTTTTAATTACATTATTAAACATTTTTACGTCATATATCTAAGTTTTTTATTTATAATAAATGATTTCAGATTCAAATCATCTCACTAAAAACTTTTCTCTAAAATTTTCAATAAGTATCATGCTTAGTAGACATAGTCTCAGTCATCTCCACTAAGCTTCTATTATTCCAACTAGTAACACCTTTTGGTTTTGTATATATTATGTAATGAGTTTATAATGAATAAAATTATTCTTTTGATATTATTCAAATCTCACATTTGTATACTAAGAATCATTATTCTTTTGGATATTTTTCAAATAGAAACAACATTATTTTTTATTATTCATGAAATATTTGACCATCTTTAAATCCTTAGATTTATGTTTCATAGACATAATACATGTGATAAGAGTGAATTTATAAAATAAATAAATAAAATTATTATATTTATTTATTTTTTTATTCCCTATTTTCTCGAAAATATCTGAATGGGTAAACTTAAATGGAAGAGATATTTGAATCTCAACATTCTTGTGTCAATAATTAATGATCTCCCCTTCTGAAATTATATATTAATTGTAGTTTACTTCAATTTTCTTGTAACATCCCACCTTACCATCAGTTATTATCCCATTAAAATGTCATATTTTCATTTTACATAATGTTTTGCATATTTTTTAGAGGTTTTGGAATTTAATGTTGGTGTTTGGAGGAGGGGGAAAGAAATGTGAGATAAAAGGTGGATGCAGAAGGCCACCGTCTATCCTGTGACATCATTTTATAATGTAGATCTTAGAGGAACTCCACCAGATATTCAGTGGGTCTTTTAGAGGTAGAGGATCACTACCTAATACCATTGTCTAGCTGGTGGTAGCCACCAGGTATCCTCTGTCATTGTGTTGACCTGAACTAATCATGGAAATATTAGTATTTTTCTCCCCCAAAACTACTATTTAACACCTCTAATGTCCCCATTTTTTCCTTATTATCCTTGTATGAATTTAGGGACCCTCTATGGTTTTAATGGTATCTTTCAATCATATTTACATGGTGACTTAATCTCAGGTCGATTGGTTGTTCCTATTTTAGTATGTTTGATAAAATTCATATCATATACTAATTATCTCTTGGATTTTTTATTAGTTATAGAATATTTTGTTAGAATATTTTTATCATTTTATGATTTTTATTAAACCATTATATTTTCATTTTCTAGTTTTATCTTGAAGGTCAGATCTCTTTGTGGTTTTGTTATGACATGTGTGACCTTTGATGTAGTTTTTAATTTATCTTCTTTATTAATTTTTATTATTATTATAACTTGATTCTAATATTTTTAAATTGATTTTTAGTACCACTTTTCAATTTTTATAGTGTTACTCTTTTCTTTTTGTTTTGAAGATCCTATTGTGGTTGGTATGTAACCTAGGTGTGAGGTTGGTGGTTCCATATATAGCCCACATTTGATGAACTATAAATTCTTTTAGTTTGTAAATGTTTTTTCTAAATTATAAATTCAATGTTTTTTTATTATTTAGATATGTGTGCATAAATGGGTTCTTAACAATAAATGGTTATTCCACTTATTTTAGTAAAAAAAGTATATTAAATAATAATGAAATGGTTTTCAAAATTTATTTTCAAAGAATTATTTTGATATAAAATGGGATGTTTGGGAAATATTTGTGAAATTATATGACATTGAATTTATTTGACATATGTAGCACATCAGATCCACAGGTACCACGGTGGTAGTATATTGTTGTTCCATTTATTTATTTTCATTAGGGGTGTTCTTATATTCCTAGATCATAGATTCATTGTCTCTTAGAATGTGATCTTGACACCATAAGTGTGTTCACTTTCTATGGTGTTCCGCCATCCCCAGATCATAGATAAAAATACTCTAGGGACTTGATGTGCACACTATTCATGATTCCTCATTATGGTACAAAATCCATAGCCAACCTGAACCTATGTTATATTAGGGGTTATATATATTATGATGGGATTTAAATTATTGTAATTCCCTGACCCCAAAAGCCCAGAGTAAGTGCATTATTTTAATACATTGGCATGATTACAAGGAATCAAGTCTCGAAGGACTGATCATTTTAGTAGTTTTAGATAATAGATTACATACATGAACGTTACATTTCAATTTCAAACACAAAACACATCATATATAGTTCTTTGAAAATGCCACTACTACCATTAGCATAACCCTACATGTCAATCATAATACATTTCTTGGAATCTTAAGAAAATATAACATAACAAAGGGGTGAGCAAAGATATTCCGTAAGGGTAAATAATTTAGCAGAAGATATAAACTTTTAAGGTGATATGTGTAATAAAAAAAACATTTTTTTAAATATAATCTTGAACATAATATGGAAAAATTAAATCAAACATCACCATATAAACATGCACATGGATATTCTATAAGTAGAATAATAACATGTAATAACTAATTCCATAATGAGGGAATTCCTAATATCAGACATCATTACCACATAGTTAAGTCCTTGTTCCAAGACTACAAATAAAAATTTTGTCAAAGCCTTGTGCCAAGACACTAGTTTGTCTCTTGAGACATACTGATGCATCGAGGAGCTATAGAGGGATCCACCTGTCACTTACTATGTCTTCTGCATTCCTCATATGAAAAAGATGAAATATAACACAAACATTTGTACTAAAACGAACATACTAAATGTCAATACATTAACCATAGACCATGAGTTGTATAAAAATAGAACATTTACAGTCCCACATATCATAACTCATTCAATACAATATGGAATATTGTATTATAATAAATTAACCTCAATAAATAATAATATCCAGTAAAGGATGCTATAATAGTTGAAAATGACCAGTAAAACTTTTTGAGAGAAATATCTCTTTTTGTGAAATCATTTAAAAGTCTCAAATTTATAAAGGAAGTAATTTAAACGATATTTTTTAATTAAATTTTCCCATACCACTTTGAAACTTTTTAAAAGAATTATCATTTCAAAACATTAATTCCCATATAAATAAATCCTTAAAATCATTTTGAAGACATGAACATTAATTAAAAGGATTTTGAAAGATAAATCTTTAAAACATTTAAAATGGTTATCTAGTTATATTGAACCTCCCATAAAACAGTAAAAGATTAATTTTAAATTCTTTTTTTATGAAATTTGTGTATCGATGATAAATATGTCTCAGTAAATACTTACACATAAACAATCTCAGATAATAATGAGATTGAGGAAATAACCCTTACCTTGCACATTCCTTTGGTCGAGGGTACATTTAAAGTCCTATATAATGACCATAGTATGTTATTAAATTATACCAGAACTATATTCATATTTATTATAATATAAATTAGTAATTTATGACTTTATACTACCAATTTAATAATGATTTCCATGTTAAATTAACATTTTGGGTAATAATCTCTTTATTTATGGTACATGTTTTAACATGTTATTCTTGATTGTATCATTTGGATCATTATTTAAATACATCCATAATATAAACCATGATTTATATGTCATGTATATTTATAATATAAATATTTATAATAGATATATATATATATATATATATATATGAAATGGGAGCCACCATTTATGGAGATAGTTGGTCGTACGTACGCATAAACGTTGTTTCCATTTTCATATCGTGTTGAATGGAAGTAAGTGAATAATATATATGTAAGTGTGTGTGTGTGTGTATATATATCTAGTAGCATTATTATGTCATATATTACATACTTATTAATAATATATATTTTTATAATCATCGTTGACTGGTGAACGTGGAAATGAATCTCATCGCGTCATGGAGACTATAATCCGTACGTACGCATGAGTGACAATATCATTATTTGGATGGTGAAATCATATGTAATTGGATGATATATCATATAAAAAGTATCATTAACATGTTATATTTATTATTTAAATCATTTTTTCTCATTATTATACCCATCCAAATAATTAGGTGTTTGAATAATAAGCTACACTACAACATTGAGACGGTAAGTCGTACTTACGCACGTATGGTGACATTGTCATTATAGGATGGATAGAATAACGAATATGGTTGTATCATATTTATAATAAAATAATATTATATATAAGTTACTGGAGTTATTATTTTTGTACAAAAACAACAAATAAATAGAATGTTGAAGAAGAAAATAACTTGAAAGAGGGTCGTGAAATTATTACCTCTTCTTCGGGTGTTTCCTTTTGAGTTGATCAAAAGGTCTCCTTATATTGGCATTATGATCAATGTATGGACTATAGGATGATGTGAGAAATTTTTGGAGGGTATTTATGTAGAGTTTGGGTGATTCAATTGGCTTTGGAGGTGTTATTTTGAGAGAAGGGTAAGTGCCATTTTATAAGAGGGGTGAGGGTCACTTTAATAAGAGATTAAAAGATTAATATGTTATACAATAATATTCGGTTTATAATGGATCCAAATGAATTTATTTCGAGCCTTAGGTGGTTATCGGTCGAAATCCTCTCAACCGATAGGTTTTACACATGTTTAGGTTACCATTTTAACCTTATCATTTAAATTTAACTCTTAGTTAAATCGTTTAACTTTTACCATGTCTTCGTGTATTCTTACACTATATGGTTAATAAACATACTCTAAACATCCAAGAGAACCTCAAGTGGTTCATTAATTACATATATATTTTTATTTAAGCCCTTTGGCTGAACCTTAGATCTTTAGGTATATCATATCAACTAATAATATAGATATATATATATATATATATATATATATATATATATATATATGAAATGGGAGGCACCATTTATAGAAATGGTAGACCGTACGTACGCATAAACGTTGTTTCCGTTTTCAAATCGTATTGAACTAAAGTAATTGAATAAGATATATGTAAGTGTATATAGATATATATAAATCCAGTACCATTATTATGTCATATATTGCATACTTATTAACAATATATATATTTTTATAATCGTTGTTGAATGGTGAATGTGGAAATGAATCCCATCGCGTTGTGGAGATTGTAATCCGTACGTACGCATGAGCGACAATATCATTATATTGATGGTGAAATCGTATGTAATTGGATGATATATCATATATATATAATTATTAACATGTTATATTTATTATTTACATCAGTTATACAGATTATTATACCCATCCAAATAAGGAAGTGTTGGAATAACAAACTACACCACAACATGGAGACGGTAAGCCGTACGTACGCATATAAGGTGACTTTATCATTATAGGATGGATTGAATAATGAATATGGATATACCATATTTATAATAACATCATAATATATAGAAGGTACTGTATTTATTATTTTAGTATGGAAACAACAAAGAAAGATGAAGTGGAAGAAGAAAAGATCTTGAAAGATGGTGGTGAAATTATTACTTCTTCTTTGGGTGTTTCTTTTTGAGTTGTTCAATATTGCTCCTTAGGTTTACATTCTGATCAATTTATGGACTCTAGGTTGATTTTATATATGTTTGGAGGATATTTGGGCTGGGTTTGGTCATTCCAAATGGCTTTGGAGGTGTGATTTTGAGAGAATGGGAAGTGCCCTTTTATAAGAGGGGTGAGGGTCACTTTAAGAAAAGATCAAAAAATTAATTTATTATACAATAATATTCTGTTTATAATGGCTCTAAATGAATTTATTTTGAGCCTTAGGTGGTTACGGGTCAAAATCCTCTCAAACAATAGGTTTTATACATGTTTAGGTTACCATTTTAACCTTGTCATTTAGATTTAACTCTTAGTTAAATAGTTTAACTCTTACCATGTCTTTGTGTATTCTTACACTATATGGTTAATACACTTACTCTAATCATCAAAGATAACCTCAAGTGGTTCATTAATTAAATATATAATATTATTTAATCCCTCTGACAGAACCTTAGATTTTTTAGGTATATTATAAATAAAATATCATGATTTAGGAAATATTTTTATCATTATAATAAATATTTATAGTCAAATATATCAATTATATAACCTCATATAAAAAATATTTTACTAAAAGATATATGTTTTTGTCATTTTGTCTTTACTCTAAATTAATTAATATAAAGTGTCATTATCACTCTCAAGTGACTCCATGGGGTCTTTTTCCTCTAGAAATGGGGATGACCTTATTTGTTTAAGGTTCAAACATTCCAATTGGTTTCTAATGGGTTTATTCATAGAACCGGAAGCATATAATGATTCTATATCCATTTGGACATACTTTCCAAAGGTAGGTGCTCATTAGTTGTGGACCGATGAGGATTAAGAATTTTCATTGGTCGAGAGGATGGGAGGTCAGACTCATCAGACCTTTTTTAGGGGAATTGTTGTCTACTCCGGGCCTCTCTTTAAATATTTAAGTTATGTTTTTGAATCCTTATTAAAATACCAAGTATGAAAATGATCTTTCCTTAAGATCTGACAATCAATGATTTAATATGTATGAGATATAGATAATCTTTTATATGTATTTAAGGTTCTTCATCGATAGAGAATCATTTGTATTGTTAGATATTCTTAGTCAATGGTATCCTTCAATACATTATATAATGATCTCTTGGTCATTATGATAACCATACTGTTTTTAAATCCACTCAGCGGGGCACCTGATGTTTATTGTCATTTAGAAGGACATGGGGTATTTCAGAGTTGGAATCATACCCACATATGGGCTACCTACGTATCCTTGTTAGAAAAGGAATTAGAACCCACGTACTTCGGGAATTAAGATAGAGTTTAACGTCATATGGGACAGATGAGAATTAATGGGTGATGGTCTTGAACCTCAGATAGGCTTCCTACGTACTCCAATTTTAAGGTAGAGATCAAAGTCCACGTAGTTCGGTTGGAAATTGTGGGGCTTATGTATGATTAATGGTCCAAAGAGATGTGTCGTGGTTACTTTTACACTCTAAGCTCACGCGAGTCATTCTTGGTGTGAGAAACAAGAGATATCACAAGGAATGATATGGGGCTTATATATGTATGATTTCCCAAATAGATAAATATCAGGACTTACTTTAGAGAAGAAGTCCGGGAACAAGGTCCATAAAGTTATATGTGCTTTATGGATATTTGGATACTCTAACTTGGGGCTTACTCTTGAGAAGGAGGCCCAAATTAGGAGGGGACTTGTGATTAGGTTTTATTCCTGAGAAGGAATCCCAAATCAAAAGAAGTTAAGACTGGGGATTATTCTTGAGAAGGAGGCCCATATTTGGGAACTTAGACTGGGGATTACTCATGAAAAGGGGGACCATAATTAGGGAACTTGGGGCTTAAAACTAAGAAGGATTCCCATAATTGAAGATCATGTCATATTAAAGGATGAGGTTGAATGAATGAAATATCTAACCCTAATGACATAAAGATATGTAAATCATAATGTTTTGAGAGATGTTCCACAGAATTCCTTTCAGATAAGGATCCCAACCAAGGAATCATGCCATAAATGGCTTTGAATAGGATTCTGAAGGATAAATCTTGAAGAGGAGAGTTGGATTTGAAGAAATCAAGTGAATAGGTAGGAGGGGCACCCAAAAATAAAGAGGTGTGCAAGTCCTATGTGGGCGCGCAAGTCATGGTCGCATAAGTATACTTGCGCGACATATGTGTACTTGCCCGCCGGTCAACCCTTAGGGTAAAACTTGGGCGAAGCTTGACTCAAGAACTTAGTGTTATCCCTAAATACTTTTAAATTAGAGGCACGTAAGTTCTATTGAAGGAATAAGGCGGCGTGCAAGTGTGGCCATTTTCCTTAAGGTCAGGCCACTTAGGCGTGTAGGTGTTGATAAGTTTCAACATTTAGGCCTTGTTACCCCTCTTTAGACCTTACATTCAAGGTAATAAATTACCTTAGAAGTGTTCGGAATGCTTTGAGAAGAGACTAGGGCATCATGAGCTCAAATCTGAGTTTCTGGATTTTTTCCACCTAAAATGGGGGGCCCACTAGGGGTATTTATAGGCCTTTTAAGACCTTGGCTGAAAATAACTTAGGGCGCACAAGTCACCTGCGTGACCAATATGAGGCGTGCAAGTATACTTGTGCGACCATGTTAAAACTTGCACGACCCAAGTGTAAACCAATCCTTATTCATGCCTTTGTCAAATTTTGATGTTTCTTCAATGGATGAATCACATTGTGTTAAGGTATGTCCCTTTTTCAGTCATTAGACTCTGTGACCGAAAAGTGTGTCAAAAAAAGTCCCCACTCAGAGTTGGATCCGAACGAAAGAAGATGTGACTCCGAGGAAAAAGGATAAAACCAAGGAAATGTGGCGCGCATGTGTTGAGCACGGAAATGGCATCGCGCAGGTGCGAGTTACGTAGGCTCCAGCGCGCAGGGGTGCGTCCTGGCCTATATATATGTGGCCATTCCTCGTGAAAAGCAACCGGTTTCAAGGATTCCCACTCCTGCCGCATAAGTTGCCTTCATCGCGCAAGTATTTTGTTTTCCGATGTTTCTTTGTGTCACACTTATGGAGAGGTATTTGGACTTGTGAGGTGATACCTATGCGCCCAAAACATTTGAGACACAACTATACTTGAACACCAAAATTAGAGTTGCGCGCCTTAATGCCTTTACCATTTTTTTGAATTTATTCACAAATCTTATGAAAAATCAACTCACTTAAGAGTTAATTATTCGTCCTTTTTGTAGATTAAATGGCTCTTAAAAGAATTGGAATTGCTGATGAACTGGCTAGCAAGAAGATTGATGACATGATAAACATTTTTGTCCATGCTCTGCATGGCCATGGTCATCTGCAAGGAGTCAACGTTCTAGATGCAAAGAACTATCTGCCCAAGATGAAATCGCACTGCTATTCCTCTATTTTGGTTATGCATGGGCTGATATGTTTTCTTCTACCGGTTGATGGAGAGAAGACTATCATGACATTAGAAACAATATCTGAAAAGAGTATTCTCTACAGATGTCTCTTTACTTCCAATGCTACATTCTCAAATCCATGTTTCCATCTTCCAAGTCTTTTGGATAGAAATTGAGTCACTATTTGATCAACAGAAAATTTTCTCAAACCGCACTCAATAACATTCCTTTACAATTGTTCCAAGAAGAGATGGTATCACTACATCTCTTATTTTATCCAATTGAATGAATGAATTCCAGGTGGTTGATGATGAATCTCAGGATGCCGTAAATCAAATGAAGATTTATGTTGATAGCCTTTTGTTATTCTTGGAAAAGATAAGAGACTCCAGTTTGTGGACGTCCTTCTTATTCTTGTGCATCAATGAAAGACACTTTCATCTTTAATAATTTGTGTATGCATTCTCTTTTTCTACCTGCTTTAAATTTTTTACATAATCCAATGGGCCTAGTAATCATTGTTTGATTTTTCCTAGGATTATAAAAATAACCCTACAAACTTTGAATCTTTTTAATTTCTCAATATTACCTAAATCATAAAAATTATATGCTTAGTGAGCTGGGACTTGACTTTTGTTCAGTGTTCCCTTGTCTTTTGTGGGAAGTTTAAAGTCATGCACGTCGGACATAAAAAGGCTAATGTGTAAGGTCGAAATAGCTTTGACTGAATGGATTAAAATTGACTCAATTCCTTGATAATTTATCTAAAAACATATTACCACACTCAATTATGGGGGAAAACATGTAAACTATGACTTAAAAAATTTTGAATGTGAGGAATGATATGAAAAACGTCTAAAAGGTATTAGAAGAATTATTTCCCAAGAATGAAGTTACCACTATTTAACAAACATGTTAGGGGGTTGAATTATGCAGGGCCGCCTAAGGGCATTGGCTGCATAGTCAAATAATAGCATCTCTTGGCTGAAAGTTCCATTATGTAGACTACTTATGCAAGGCTGCCTAAGGGTATGTGCTGCATAGTCAAGCAAAAGAACTCTCAGAAATTTACATTTCTACTACTAAAAATCCTGTGGAAGTTTATGGAGATTCCAATTTTCCAAAGCACAGATTCTGCTATATGGAAAGAAGTACTTTAATATGGAGATGATATTTCCAATCAATATTGTCAAAGAATTGGATGAATGTTACTCCTGAAAAGGTCTGACCTAAACATAGGGAAGGAAAATATAAACCATAGACTTGAATACTTTCAGATCATGAAAAAGTGTACGAGACAAATATGTTAAGGATGGTTATTTTTTCGGATACCTATATATTGTCATTAAGACAAATAAGGAAAAAAGAGGTTTTCCTCCCAATAATGAAGTTACCACCATTTGATAAACCAGTTAGGGGGTTGAATTATGCAAGGCCGCCTAAGGTCATTGGCTGCATAGTCAAATAATAACATCTTTTGGATGACAAGTCTATTATGTAGACTGTTTATGCAAGGCTGCCTAAGGGCACGTGCTATATAGCCGGACAAAATAATTCTCAGGTATCATAAATTTTGTGACCAGAAGTCGAGAAAAGGGTTACAGAGATCTGGAAGTATTTAAGGTTAGAAGTATGATACATTATAATGGACATTTTCCAATTCATGTAGAGGATACACATGACAATGCTAACCATAATCATGTTGTGGCTGGGTCTTGAATTGAAGTGTTGGACTTCACTATGTATCCCATAATGATGGGAATCAAGCCATATGTAGTTCTTGAAATACAGTTTAACATCATGTGAGACGAGATTGTAGGAGATCTTAGTTTAGGGTCATAGATCTTGGACCATTAGAAGGAATACACAGTGTGCGTTTGTTATAAACTTGATTTGAATGAAGACTAGGGTTTTCATACCACATTCATATTTTCACAAGGGAACTTTTCAGCCAAGGGATTGAAAGTGAAATATGTGGTTAGGCCAAAAGACTTGGGGATGGATTCGAGGGATGCTTGAACGTTCCTATGTATCCCATAAGGATTGGAATCAAGCTGCACGTAGTTCTTGAAATACCCTCTGTACAGATTTGGTTCGTACATGTGAAGGGTGAAAGGGGACTTTAGTGCAATGATGGTTTGACCCAAGATAAAAGTTTCGGGCATTTCCATGTATGCACATAGTATTTATAATATAACATGATCAGAGATCAATGTAAATAATGATTCCCTCTGAGGTGAGAGTGAAAAATAATGTTGTGGTTTATTGTCATACAGGACAAAAGTGTGAATAGTTTAACGTCATATAGCAAGGATGATGGTGAACCAATGTAAAAAGTATTGGTTCTGGGGATTCTTCACAGATAAACATCATATGAGATGGAGGTGAAGCAATGTGAAGAGATTGGTTTTAGGCTTGAACCTCAGGAGGTTGCCTACGTACCTAGCCTAGAAGGCAAGGATCAAAGTCTGCGTAGTTCAATTAAATAATGAATTGGTGATCAAGTTTTTCTTGAGGACAATAACCGAAAAAAAATGTTGGGACATACACATTTTTAGCGGCCCAGAGAGGGTGTTATGGATGAAGTTTACTGAAAGCTCGTGTGAATCATACTCGGTGTGAGAAACAATCGGTATCAACAACCTTAACGATGCATAGTTTAATGTCATGTAGGACGTATGAAGGGACTATGCAGTTTTAAGTCTTGTAGTGAGGAATATTTGTACTACATAGTTTAGTGTCATGTAGCAGGGAAAAAATATAGTTTAACGTCATGTAGGAAAAATATAGGGACATAGTTTAATGTCATGTTGGACAATAAGGGTGTTGTACAATTTAGCGTCATGTATCTAAGATGATGGGGAAAATATAGTTTACTGTTATGTTGGACGAAAGGGGGACTGTGCAGTTTAATGTCATGTAGTAAGGACAAAAAAGGACACAGTTTAATGTAATGTTGGATGTATTATGGAATTTTTCACATTTTAACATCATGTTGGATGATGGTACAGTTTAACGTCATGTTGGACAATGGTGCAAACAGTTTAAGGTCATATGCATGGACTTTAGATTATGCAGTTTAACGTCTTGCTGGACGTAAGGGACTTCTGTATAGTTTAGCATCATGTAGTGAGGACGACACAGTTTAACGTTGTGTTGGACGTAAGTTCCAATAGTTTAAGGTCATATGCATGGACCGTTAGATGTATTTGTATTTATACAAAATACTTCTTCAGAAATTTGGCATTGGTTGGAGTCGTGATGAGTTCTCCAACCATTGAGATTAAAGAATAAGCTCCATTGGAGTAGACCTTAAGTATTGAATAAGGTCCTTCCAACTTTGGATCAAGATTGGGAGGTTTCTTTCCTCGTATCATAGGAGTTATGAGAATCAATACCAGTTCTCCCAGAATTAATGAACGAAGAAGAACTTTTTTGTTGAAATATTGTGCTATTCGATTCCGATAGATTTCCAAGTTGTACAAGGTTCACAATATTTTCTCATCTAATCGTTCCAATTCATCCAATCACTTTTGAGATTGTTCCTCCATAGATGACTGATCACAAATGGATACCCAGAGTGAGGGTAATTGAACTTCAATAGGCAAGACTACTTCTGTTCCATATACCAATGAATATGGTGTTGACCGCGTTGCAGTGCGGGTGGTGGTTCGATAAGCCCATAAAGCATGAAAGAGTTTATATCAGGCCATGTTTTCTTATCCTTATCCACCATCTTTTGCAGTATGTTTGAAAGAATATTATTTAAATATTCTATATGGCCATTGGATGCTGCATGATACTGAGTGGAATGGTTGGATTTGATGTTGTATTCTTGACACAACCTCCTTACCTCGGATGAACAGAAGTTGATGCCATTGTCTGTCAATATGGTATGAGGGACACCAAATCTGGTAATGATGTTAGAATTGATGAAGCTAACAATGGTTTTAGAACTAAATTCTTTGAGAGGCATTGCCTCTGCCCATTTGGAAAAGAAGTCAGTAGTAGTAAGAATGTACTTAAACTTCTTGGTTGTAGCTGAGGATAAGTTCCTACTACATCCATTCCCCATGTGGAAGATGGCCATGAGTATTTAGTTGTATGAAGCAACTCTGGGGTTAGATGAATGAAGTTGGCATGTACTTGGAAAGAATGACACTTCTTTATGAAATCAACACAATCTTGTATCATTGAAGGAAAAAAGTATCCAAGCCTTCGAATTTGATCAGATAGTCTATTTTCAGACTGGTGGGCACCACAGACTCCTGCATGCACTTCTTTCATGAGAGACATTGTGTATTCACCATCAATGCATCTGAAGAGAATTCCATCCAAACCACTTTTGTATAGAATTTTCTCTACGTGATCTGGGCTATCATAAAGAGTAAAATTGACCACACATCGCCGGATTTGTTCTTTTGTGGATCTATCAGGTGGAAGTGTTCCATTTTGAAGGTATTCCCTAATAGGTTTCATCCATCCTGTAGTATGACTATATGGTTCAAGAATGGGACTAATTTCATTAATTTCCTCGGTTCTAGTTTGAACATAAGGTTAAATTTTACGACGGTGGGCAAATACTGATGGATGTCTCGTCCTGATTTGGATCTTCCAGAGCTGTGGATATATTAGCCAGTGCATCAGCTTGAGCATTTTGTGATCTCGGGACCTAAGAAAATGTTAGTTCTGGAGGAAATTCCGCCATTAACTCTCTGATATAATCATACAAAGGGATTAACTCTTCTTTTTTGATGGCATAATACCTATTGACTAGTTTTATTACCGGTTCTGAATCACCTTTCACCTTTATGTTATTCACTTGTGCTTGAAGCGCCAACATTAATCCTGTGATGAGAGCTTGATATTATAATTCATTATTTGTACCGCCTCCCATCAATGAGAATGAATAAGGTAGCACTTCCTTTTCCGGGGAAATAAAAACAATTCCTAACCCAACTTTGTTGAATTTAGGATCTTCCATTTTCTTCCCTATTGGACTTCTGGAAGCACCATCAAAGTACATTTCCCATATTTGAATATTATCTTGAATAGAAAATACTTCTTCATCAGGAAGTTCAATATCTAAAGATGTATCTTCTGCTGAAGGGTGTTCATCAAGGAAATCAGCCAGAGCTTGGCCTGTTATTGCCTTTTGATACACATACTGGATATCAAATTGCTGCAAAATAACTTCCCACCTTTCTAGACGTCCTGTAAGCATTGGACGACTAAGAATGAATTTGAGTAGGTTATTACGAGATACCAATTGGTCCTCATGATGTTTCAAGTAGTGTCTCAACTTCTGAACTGCAAAGATTAATGCTAGGCATCACTTGTCAATACTTGAATATCTGGTTTCTGCTTCAATCATAGTCCGACTAAGATAGTAAAGGCTGTTTTCATTCCCAGCATCATTCTTTTGTCAAGGAAGGCACCCAATGATCACTCTAAGGCTGTCATATAGAGGATAAGGGGTCTTCCTTCAACAGGTGTCATTAATACCGGTGGACTCAAGAGGTATTTCTTGAGAATCTCAAATGCCTCTTGACATTCTTCAGTCCACTGGTAAGTGACTCCCTTCTTCGTCAATTTGGTGAAGGGTAATATTTTTCCTACCAAATTGGCGATGAAACGCCAAATATAAGACAAGTGTCCTTGAATTCCTCTCAATTCTTTCAAATTCTGAGGAGGTGAAATACCAAGGATTTACTTTGTCCTCTCAAGATCGACTTCGATACCACGATGGAATACAACAAAGCCAAGAAATTTTCCTGAGGTTACCCGAAAAGCACATTTCAAGGGGTTCATCTTCAAATTATGTTGTCTAAGTTTGTGGAATATGACTTCCAAATCAGCCAAGTGATTAGAACTTTGTTTGGATTTAACCACCAAATCATCAACATAATATTCAACAAATTTACTTAAAAAGGGTTTGAAGATATGGTGCATGGCACGCTGATATGTTGCACCAGTATTCATCAGGACAAAGGGCATTACCCGATAGCAAAACAACCCCTGAGCGGATTTGAAAGCTATAGATTCTTAATCTTTTGGAGACATTCAGATTTGATTACATCCAAAAAATCCATCCATGAAGGAAAGTGCTTCATAGATAGCTGTTGCACCAATTTAGAGTTCTGTAATCAGAACTATAAAATCATCCTTAGGACAATGCTGATTAAGATCTCTAGAATCAACGAAAACTCTAATTTGTCCATTATTTTTTTTCATAGGGACAATATTAGCTGAGCACTTAGGATATTGAACTTCTCTGATGAAGTTAGCTTTGATAAGATTATTCACTTCAACTTCAATTTTAGAAACATAATTTGGGTGTGTTCTTCTTGCAGCTTGTTTGAATCCTCGATGTTATTCTAGAAAACACAAACGATGAGTAGAAACATCAGGATAAAGCCCTGGAATATCTGTATAGTTTCAAGCAAATATATTTTGATTTTTCTTTAAAAATGAAATATACATTTCCTGCTCTTCAAGAGTCATGGCCGCACTAATTAAAGTGCGGCGTGGATCCTCTTTTGTAGCCAGATTTATTTCTCTGAGTTCATCCACAGTGGTAGAGATACCCTCTTCAAATGCTGGAGGAGCATCCCTGACATATTCCTCTTCTTCTTCCACAAATGTTATCTCTTATGCTTCTACTTTCATAGTAGATGATGAAGTAGAATTTTCATGATCAGGAGAGATGTTAAAATTTGAACATCTTGAAGAAGAGGCTTCCAATTTTGACCCTATTGATGATGAAGGGTCTTCCTTGAGTAATAAAGAGGAGATGATGGTTTCACAGGGCCAAATGTTTCAAAACAAAACACTCCTGAATTAGTTGCCCCAACATCTGATGAAATGGGCAATAATTGTGACGGTCTTCGTCTCCTTCCTTGTTCGGCCTTGGAAATTGAACCAAATTATTTTTCCAGAGTCGAAATGAAGTGACTAGGAACTTGTTCATTTGGGAAAGATTAAACTTTTCTCTTTAAATTATCAAATTGTTTTTTCCATTGATCTCTTTGATTATCTTGACAAAAAGGCCTCTTTTGTTGATGCGCAGGAGGTGGAGCCCTTCAAGAAGATGAAGGCCTTGAAGTAGAAGTAGGTACATGTGCTTGTTTAACCATAACTATAGCAGTCTCTGCTTAACCAATTATCCTTCATGGAGCTGATGGAATTACACGAGCATTATCCTTTGTATTTATAAGAGAGTCTTAAATCTGTTGAGTGATTGAAGTAAGGTCTCGAAACCCTCCGGTGTATTTCAAAGGGATCAACAGCGTGCGTAATTCATCACGTGCTAAACTCAGGGAATATGTAAATCCCTCCCAGCAAGCAATGAAATCTGAAACCCTTTCATTCTCCAATTTCTTATAATTTGTAAGATCAAAAACTGTTGTCTTTGGAAAAGTTGAGCTGAATTGAAGAAGGAATTGTTGAAAAATATCCTCCCACCCGGTAATTGACCGGGATTACAAGATTGTATACCAGACAAAAGTAGGCCCTTGTAATGACTGTACAAAACACCTGAGCTTAAATGATTCTTTCTGCTGAGGGGTTCACATCATAGGATCTCAATGAGAAACAAAATATGTTAATTGTTGCTCTGGGTCTCCCGAACCATTAATGATTGGGAATGTGGTACTTGAAAAATTTGATGGGGGGGGGGGAATTACGTCTTCCCATTCAGGTTAAGCTCTCTTATCCAGTTAATTCGGTACATTATTTCCTTCCATATCTTCCAACTGAACTGTTAAAGACTCAATGGTAGTAATTAACTTTTGAGAAACATCCGTTTGAGCTTGGACCTGTGTAGGTGCATTAACTGGATCTTGGATAGGTGTGGCGACTGGGACTGCCCCTGATGGTAGTATTGCTGGTTGTTGTTGCGTATAACCCATAGGATTATTCCTCAGAGGGTTTACTGGTAAAGGAGGATACTATTGATCCATCTCATTTTCCAAAACAAATTCCCTTGGCTGACTGAATCCAGCATTCTTAGGAGGAAGACTACTTTGAAGTAGTTCTATATTCAACCTCCTTAATTCTTTCATCTCTTCCTCTTGTTGTTTGAATATTTTCTCTAGTGAGATTGATTGGAATTATCCAGAGGAAGGGTATGTAACCTGATTCTTCCCTTTTCCTTTGTTGGATTCCTTTTATAGAGTGGGAAGTTGGTTATTTAAAGGAATACATAGATTCCGGGTAAGCCTTTGATTTCTTGTATGCACACATTCTTCATTTGTATCTGTGTGTACAAATTCTTGAGCAGGAACCCCTTCATTGATCCCTCTGAGTAACCCTCATATGGGGAATTAGAAACAATGGCATTGATGAAATTAATTGATGCATAACGCATTTCATCTCTTTTATCAGCATTTCTGCGATATTGTCTTCTTCTATGTCCTTGTTGAGACACTGCCTTTTGCTGATTTGATCCCTCAAGAACTTCTTGATGAACCATAATTTGGAGGGAATCTCCTGATAATTTGGCTCTTCGTTCCTATTGGGGCTTCTTCCCTAATCTAGAGAAGACTGGATTTCCCTGAGGAAGATATTGAGGATTTGAAAAAGTCCCCAGTCCGGTGGACTGGGGATCTTCTTGTTGTTCCTGGTCAACTCCTTGAATCCTATTTGTTAATTCTGAGGGTTCGGTTAAAAGAGTCCCCAGTCTGGAAAGCTGGGGTGGTTCTTCTGTTTCTATATCTGAGACCTTCTTAAAATCTCTCCTGCTCTTATGGACTTTAGTCTGGAAATTGGATGCATGCATTAACCTGCATCCACTCTTATCACCTGGCTCAAAAGACCATTGGATGATTTCTGACACTTCTGTCAATTGATGATGTGCACACTCTAAACGAGAAGCTTGTTTGATGTTCTCATCTTCCTAATGAAAAAGTAATTCAACAAATTGTTCTTTGTATTCCTTATTCTAGGAAGAACTAGTTGAGGCATGTTCTTGAGCAAGCTTTTAATTACAAACAAAGTCAATTGGTTGTGACCGGCTGTGGGCAATAACATTGCATGAGACCACTTTTGGCGTGATTTGTTGACCGTAGAGTAAAGTGAAATGCAGTGCTCCATGAATACCCCATCACCTGATATGAATACCAGATGGGGCATTGTAAATTAACTGGAACAACCTTCTTAGTACGCCAATCCATGAATGTTGAAGAGCTCTCTATTTCTTTTTAGCCTTCGGATATCGAGAAACTGAGAGAGAATCGAAATAAATTTAACATTGTAACCCTTCTATTATATTCACATTATTTTCATATTCATAATAATATAATATTTTCTTTTTCAGTTGACAAATATTTTTCCACATGTTGAGACGAATATCTCGAATACCATATTCCATCGACATCTCTGGAATGTCATACTGAGAGTCAGCCAAAGTCCAAAACATAACTGGCACTTCACCATTCACCAGTTGTTTTCTCATATTTAGTACTTCCTCCTTATCATTTGATGAAGATTATTCTACATGTTTAGACCAAAGATGGTTCTTCTTTGTTGCTTCATCAGATTCAACAAGATCGGTAGAGAATTCACTTATCAAACTAGAAGATGCATGACTGAGGGGTGGTTCAGAGAAGGACCTACAACCCAGGATATCTTATGATTGAGAAAGTATTTCACCTACTATTGGTAAAGCATCAGACATTATTGGATTCACATTTTCATGTGCCTCAAGATAAGAGGGCTTTCTCATCACTACATTGTCCATTAGAACATTTTCCAGGCAATGCGAATTACTACTGTGGAGAGGACTTTCACAGCTAAATTTATCATCATGCGGAGGACCACCATGGTGGTTTATAGCAAAAGATAAAATATTTTTCTCCTTGATCTTCTGGCCACACAGAGGGTTATCGTGACTCTCATCTAAAGATGATACTTCATGATTGACTGAACTATCATGAAGCAAGCCTTCATGAGGAAGTGTCTGATGCAGACCTTTGGAATTAATGTTCCCACTATTAGGAACTGAGAGAGTAGAATCTTGAGTTGCACGAGATAATTATCTGAGTGCATCAATAACTCCAACATCAAGCAAGGCCTTATTACAGATTGGCCCTTGATTTCTTCACTGTGCTGGATGGGTCTTTTTCTTAGATGCCTTCTTACTCACTTTGGGAACCACTTGTTGAAGAAAGTGGTTATTATGGGAAGGTGTATGTTCCTGCTCTAGAGAAAAGATCAGGTTAGGATGATTATATCCACTCAAATCAGGTGTATGTGCCTGACTTGGTTGTCCGTATGACATGGGGGAGTATGCCCCACAACCCTATTGGACTAGAATAGAGGTGTGTGTCTGTTTCGGAGTGAACTGTTGTTGTGTCACTCCAGTAGTAGGGATAGATTTTCATTTCTTTCCCTATGCTGCTGCTGAAGTTGTTATAATATCATGGCATACATCCAGAATATGAGTAGAGATTTTCTTCTTATCTTTCACCATTGTTAGAATGTGCTTGGTGACTTCAGCTGCCGGAACGGGAATATACGTGCATTCCGTGCTTGGAGTAGGTGTGTGTTCCTACTCCTGTCCTCCTTTTCCTGCCATTGAATTCTGAAAGTACTCATCAATGGGGGCAGAGAGTTGAGTCTGCCTCTTGTTTGTCATTGGGGATTTCCAATTGACTTCTCTGGGTGCTACCAAATGAGGCTGTTGGTAGGATTGATCAATACTAGAAGGTGTATGTGCCTTCTGATTGCACTCCACCGAACGTGGTTGATAAACTTCCTTCAATTCTGACAAATGAGGCTGCTGACAGGATTGATGAGTGTAAGTATGTGTATGTGTATGTTTACCAATTTTCAGCACATTGGGTTGGTAGGCTTCATCGTATGTAGTCTGACAAGCCTACTGACTAGCTGATGATTTATAAACAAGTGTATGTTCTTGTCTATAGTACTCCACCAGAATTTCCTGGCGGGAATGGTGTACTACTCCCAAACGAGTCTACTGGACAGCGGAATTAAAACGGACGGGTGTGTGTGCCCGCTTGTTGCTTGCCACCAAGTTAGGTTGGTGGACTTATCCAGAGATGTCTGAGATAAGAACCTACTCACTGTTGACTGGTCGTCGCCTCTAGTGGTTCGTCTTGCCAACTCAGGTTCAAGGAACCTGACCCGAATGCCTAGAGATGACACCCTCATCATGTTGAGGGCACACTACCGCATGAGTCTGGCGGCGATTGTTGGTGGGAGCCCCCAGGAAGGACTCTTATTTCCTTGAATTAAGCCCTTGAGTGACCTTCTCATTCACCTCCTCAGAATATGGAAGGGAATGGTTGTTATGTTCTAGGGATAACGACCAGAAACGGTTGGAGACGGTGGTTGGAACTGCATGCTTCTTGATCGCTGGTCATCATTTTCCGGATGAACAGGGTGAATTATTGACTTGGAGGGTTTTTCGAGCGGCCTCCAGAGTCGGAATGGTACCGTGTCAATGGTATTCCTTAACCAGTGCATTTGATACCCAGTGATGAAGATGCTGAGTAGGTGATTTCATCCCCAGAGCGGACGACGATCCAGCAGGAGTAGCAGTAGAGGTATTCACAACAGAGGAATTCACAGGTCTGAATTTAAGAGAAGCCATTTCTGTAATGCAGAAGATCTTGGAAAAGAGTGCTTGTTTTATATAACAGACATAATCAAGATAAGTTCGGCCACTAAATCTTTTGGATGAGCACATATGTTATGGATTGTTTTTTTGGCCCTCTCATTGAGTTTAAATAGGGGCCTAACAAATAAGTAAAAAATCATTTTAACATAGTTAATAATTCACGTCATGTTCACCATTTTTTTCCTCTGGAAATGGGGACGACCTTGTTTGTTTAAGGCACAAACATTCTAATCAGTTTATAACGGGTTTATTCGTAGAACCATAAATATCCAATGATTATATATCCATTTGGACCTACTTTACAAATGTAGGTACTCATTATTTATAGACCGATGAGGCTTAAGAATTTGCATTGGTCGAGAGGATGGGAGGTTGGACACATCACACCTTTTTTAGGGGAATTATTGTCTACTCTGGGACTCTCTTAATAGATTTAAGTTATGTTCGTGAATCCTTATTACACTACCAAGTATTAAAATGAGCTTTCCTTAAGATCTGACAATCAATGATTTAATATGTATGAGATTTAAAGAATATTTTATATGTATTTGAGGTTCTTCACCGATAGAGAATCATCTGTATTTGTTAGATATTTTTATTCAATGGTATCCTTCAATACATTATATAAATATCTCTTGGTCATTATGATAACCATACTGGTTTTAAAGCCACTCAGCGGGGCACGTGAAGTTTATTGTCATTCAGAAGGACATGGGGTATTTCGGAGTTGGGATCAAACCCACAGATGGACTACCTACGTATCCTTGTTAGAAAAGGAATCATAACCCACGTACTTTGGGAATTAAGATATAGTTTAACGTCATATGGTACATATGAGAATTAATGGGTGATGGGCTTGAACCTCTGAAAGGCTTCCTACGTACTCCACTTTTAAGGTAGAGATCAATGTCCACATAGTTCTGTTGGAAATTTTTGGGCTTACATATGATTAATGTCCCAAAGAGATGTGTTGTGGTTACTTTTACCCTCTGAGAACACGTGAGTCATGCTTGGTGTGAGAAACAAGATAGATTAGTAAACCTGGAAATTTTTTCCATGAAAGATGTGGTCATAAGGAATGATATTGGGCTTATATATGTATGATTTCCAAAATAGATAAAGATCAGGACTTACTTTAGAGAAGAAGTCTAGGAACAAGGTCCATAAAGGTATATGTGATTTATGGAAATTTGGATACTCTAACTTGGGCTTACTCCTAATAAGGAGGCCCAAATTGGGAGGGGACTCGTGATTGGGTTTTATTCCTGAGAAGGAATCCTAAATCAAAAGCAGTTAAGACTGGGGCTTATTTCTGAGAAGGAGGCCCATATTTGGGAACATGGACTGAGGCTTACTCTTGAAAAAGAAGTCCATAATTTGGGAACTTGGGGATTACTCCTAAGAAGGATGCCCATAATTAAAGATCTTCTTATCTTAAATGATGATGATGAATGAATGAAATCTCTAACCCTGATGACATAAAGATATGTAAATCACTTGGTTTTGAGAGATGTTCCACATAATTCCTTTCAGATATAGAGGCCAACCAAGAAATCATTCCATAAATGGAATTGAAGAGGATTCTAAAGGATAAATCTTTAATAGGAGAGGTAGATTTGAAGAAAGAATGTGAATAGTCCAGGGGAACCCAAAAAGAGAGAGTCACACAAGTCCTGTGTGGGCGCGCAAGTCATGGTCGCGCATGTATACTTGTGCGACACATGGGTACATGCGTGCCGGTTATCCCTTATGGTAAAACATGGGTGAAGCTTGACTCAAGCCCTTATTGTTATCCCTAAAGACTTTTAAATGAGTGGCGCACAAGTTCTATTGAAGGAATAATGTGGAGCGCAAGTGTGGCCATTTTCCATAAGGGCTGGCCACTTAGGCGCACAAGTTTTGATAAGTTTCAACATTTAGGCCTTGTTCCCCCTCTTTAGACCTTCCATTCTAGGTAAGAAATTACTTTATAAGTGTTCAGAAGGCTTTGAGAAGAGACTAGGGTGTCGGGAGCTCAAATCTGAGTTTCTGGATTTTTTCCTCCTGAAATGGGGGGCCCACCAGGGGTATTTATAGGCCTTTGAAGACCTCGGGTGAAAATAACTTAGGCGCGCAAGTCACTTGTGCGACCAATATGAGGCATGCAAGTATACTTGCGCGACCATGCTGAAACTTGCATGACCCTAGTGTAAACAATTCCTTGTTCATGCCTTTGTCAATTTTTGATGTTTCTTCAAAGGATGAATCACTTTGTGTTAAGGTATTTCCCTTTTTCAGTCGTTAGACTATATGATGGAATGGAGCGTCAACAAGGTCCTAAAATCAACCCAAGGATTTCCATGGTCGGACATGTATCATCCAATAGGGTTAGGACACATGTTTAGGTAATTTAATTTTATTTTAATATTATTTCTTTACCCAAATTTACCGGATTTACCCTTTAACCATGGTAAATAAAATATTTAATGAAGTAAATATCCATATTTTCTAAATACAAAATTTACCAATTTAAACAATTTAGGCCTCGTAATTCCAAATATAAAATCTATTTTTCGAAATTCAAAATAATTAAGTGGCAGAAATTAATTTAAAATTAATTCTCGTTGTCAAAACACAAAGTGTGTTTTTATGAAATAATAACTATCATAAGATTGGCACTTGTTTATGTCTAGTTTAAATGTGAAATTTCATCCAATGAACTAAATTATATTAAATGATAAAAATATAATCTCATGTTACATTAAAACCACTCAAATGTATAATTTAACACAATAAATTGTTTCGATTAAAAAAGTTTTTTTAATTAAAAATTGTTATTTTTTCACTATTCATCAAAATATGAAAGTTATCAGAAAAGTAACAAAAATTATACAAACTAAACTTTTATGTCCTAATTCTAAATAATAATTTAATTTCATTAAATTGAACATATAAAAGTGTCAAATATTGGTTTAAAAAAAAGGTTCTCCATTAAAAGCCGGTAAAATTGCATTTTTTTAAAAATAATTCTTTTATCTAAAAAAAGAATTTATTCTTATATTAGGTCTATGAAACACATAATTTGGATTCTAAAATAATATGGATTATATAAAATTAAAAATTCAGATATTACTATTCAAAACCGCTTTTGAACGGCTAGTTTGGTAAGTCATGGTGTGCTCGAACTCAGTGTTGTGTGTAACGCAAGTTATTGAATAACATTGAAGAGATAACGTACTATGAAATCTTGGGGGGTTACAATTATTTTGGTTATGAAATGACATTTGATTAATTCTTTTTTAAAAGTAAAATAATTTACTTTAAATGTGATTTAAAACTATATTATATATATTTTGTGTATGAAACCTGAAAATGGGAATTATTTTACTACACTTTTTGATTTTAATGTGAAAAATGATACATTCCTTGTATTCTTACATAGAGAAATTTTGGATTATTTGACAAATAATTTTTATGGGACACTTTGGTGAGATCTTACTCTGTCTGTTTAGCTTACACCATGCACACTCTCTCAGGTGTATGTAGTTTTTTTGTCTTATGCAAGAAAGGGAAAGGTACTACAGTGAGTGGGTAGGTTTATGTTAGTTGGGAATGGACAGTGGGTGGTGAGATTGTGGGATGTTTCCCCCATATAACATGGAGTTTTTTTAGACCTTTTGGGTTGTCTTTTTTGTTTTGTTTTGGGACATGTATCTTGGCTTTGATTTACTACCTTGGTTATATTACTAACATATTAATTCTTTTTATTGTAGTATATTTCATTCCGGTTATCTTTCCCTATATGTATTTCATGTATTTTGTTTTATGGGTGGAAATGGTCTTTTTTTATGATCAATTGATAGTCACCACCCCATTAGGATCTAGAGTACCCTTTAGCTAATGTCACTATCTACTTCAATGGTTTGATAGGTTTTATAATCCAGAACTGGAAATTGTTTTATGATAGCTAGATTGTGGCCAGTCATAGGAAGTCTTCACATATGAGATAAGATTGACAGAACTTAATGGATATATTTAGAGTGACTTATTTGACAACTATCATCAAAATTATCATTTAGTCTCTATAGAATGTTGGGATATGTGTTTCATGTATTGAGTTTTAATCTATATCATTATTGTTTCTTATATTATTTTGTTGTAAATTAATATTATCTCATTGTCTCATCATTTCCTTATATTTTTTTGTATATAGAGTTATTCCTCTAAATTTACCTCCAAGGATTACTTAGGAGGGTGAATTAAGAAATGCTCCTTAAGGTATCCTCCTCTTGATCAGAATCTCCTAGAGGCTAGCATGTGGGTAGTTTGTGTCATGGAATAGAGTGTATCAATTTTTTAGAACCAATATCTTGAGGTTCTACCAATTGTTGCAGGACACAAGGATTGAGTATGAGAGTTCACATATTAGACACCCCCATATTTTAAGGTTACTAATGACTCTCATGAAGAAAAAATGATGGAAAAAACGATTAGGACTTTGATTTGAAATAGACATCAGAATCTGTCAAGGTGAAATTCATGTACATTAATCTTTAGGTTTCTAGTATGACGTCGTGGGACTTCCTGGTTTAGGTAAATCTGATTGTGGGATTGGAGTGGAATGAATTCATGAACTTTTTCTTTCAAAATTTATTCATAGAATCATTTATGATGGATAAGTCAATAGAGATCTAATGTTTTCATAAGGGAGAGTTGTCTTTGATAGAGTACACCGACTAGTATTTTATGTCTATTTAATTTACTTCTGATGTTGTAATTAATGATAAGATATAGGATCAAAAATACCAATAGGGGTGGAGACCCGATATCCGATCATAGTTAAATATAATAAATCCAACCTTCCATACTAAAGTGTTATATGGGGTTATGATGGTAATGATTGATATACAAGGAAAGACATGATTGATTTTCTCTTCCTTGGAACCCAATATCAGTTCTAGTAAAACAAATGGTATCAAGCGAAATTTTTAAGATATTATCATGGGTGGTTGAGGTAATTCATAGTAGTGAGCTACCACTACTCCATTAGAAGTATCCAGTAGTATGGTCCATAATTTATATCACTATTTTAAGGTTGGGCGCATTCATTATGTTTTCCCCATAACTCTAAAAAACAAATGTGAATGTGTTTTCCAAGTTCATCTACATGGATTCTATTTTTCTCCTTCTACACCTAATTGTATCCATGATTCATTATACCCAATATCCAATGTGATGATGTTAGAAGCTTCAAATTTAATGTCTCTCCTCCCACAAGCCTATGGAGTGAAGTAATTTTATATAGGGGAGGATTTTCTAGTGGAATTTGATGTAATACCAACTATAGTGAGAAGTACAAGTTTTTCATCTCCTATAGTTACTAACATAGTTGGTATATGTGCCTTATACTCTTTCATATATTCTTATGTTTTGGATGTTTTGAAACATCTGATGGAGCTCATGTCCTTTGTATAGATCTGAAAATGCATCTTTGAAAGAGGAAATATTTGGGGTTTCATTTTCCTTATTGTTCTATTTCGATAGATGATACAATGTTAGTCTATTAATTTTTTGTTCTTGATATAGATCTTTTTGACATCATCATTAGGATAGATTGGATGGTTCCTCACTAATAATAGATTTATTTTTATCATCAACATGTTTTGATACCTTTTTCTAATAGGAGCTCCAAGGAGTTTTAGGGAGGGTGGGACCTGGGGTTTTATCATGTAAGACTATTTCATCTATAGATCAAGAGTCTATTGTTGGATACTATTATTGAAATCAATATTTTTTATTTTATGTCTGATCATACCTTGGTTGTTTGGGATTTCCTTGATGTTTTCCCAAATGACTTCTTTAGTCATCCTCTTCTAGTGGAGGAAGAGTTCCCTATAGATCTAGTTCCTCATACTCATTTGATTTCTCTACCCACTTATTGTATAACACATGATGAGTTCAGAGAGGTCAAGGTCTAGTTGGAATACCAGTTAGAGAAGTTTTTTTTCTCCCTGGTGTTTTTTCATGGTTGAACCCTAAGCTCTTTTTAAAGAAGGTTGATGGTTCTCTATATCTCTACATAGACTATCAACATCTAAATTTGGAAATAGTAAATAATAAGTATATTCTTACTTATATTGATGACTCGTTTGATCAGTTAATGGTCATAAAATGGTTTTAAAAACTGAACTTTTTTTGGTTTATCATCAACTCAAAGTAAATAAATATGATATCTTGAATTTCACTTTCAAGGGATGTTATGGACAATATGTATATCTCGGAATGAATTTTTTCTATCTAATGCTCATGTGTTTTTTATGGATTTGATGAACTAAATATTCTACCAGTATCTTAATATCTTTATTTTGGAATTCATGGATGATATCATTATTTATTAGTGATTAGATCAAGAGAATGAGTAACATCTATTTTTTTTTGGTAATCTTAATGTTTTTTCACCATTATTTATAGCTATCAAAAATAAATTTCTAGATTTGTGAAGTAAAATTCCTTGGGCATGTGATTTTTGAACATGGCCTCTCATCTAATCCTTGGAATGTGAAGGTTTTATTTTTATGGGAGGATCCATGAATTGCCTTTGATATTTTGACTGGAATAGGTATTTATGGGTATTATTTGTGGTTCATTAATGATATCTAAAATCTAGCATCGTCATCAGCTACTCTTACCAAACAAGGGGGGAAATACTATTGGGATTCTTAGTGTTGGTCTAGTTTTGATCAATTTAAATAGTTTCTAACATGGGATCCATTTTTAATATTTCAAAAAATACTAATGGATATGTGGTATATTTTGATTCTTATAGCGTTAGGATGTAGTTCATGCATATTCATGATGATTATGTTGTGGTTTATGGTTCTCATCAACTTTTCATGCTTCAGAAGAATTATCCTACTCGTGATTTAGTTCTTATTGTTGTTATGATTTAGATTAATTCATAGTGAAACTAGACCTTTGGGGAGATGTTCATATCCTATTATGAACAATGAGTTATTGAGTTATATATTCTCTCATAATTTCCTAAATCATAACCCAAGACGATGGGTGAAGTACCTCCATAAGTTTGAATTTTGCAAAGCCTATACCCCTGAGAAGGGTAATGACATCATTGATACTCTAATAATGTAATTTTAGTATATGAGAATCATAGAAAAAGAAAACCAGTGAAAGATTATAGTTATTTTTACTCATTTGTATATGGATGCATAGTAGGATGATTCAGATATGGTTCTAACTAGTGCTCACTTTTCAACACTCCCCCTTAGTCGATTTTGTAAGACTAATATTATGATGATGAGTTCATAGGACTCAAAGAATCCTAAAATAGTGGTGTGTTTTTTTATGGTTGGTATCTCCCCTTTGATGGAATTATTTTCTTAGTGAGTCGGTTTTTTGTCTCTTCTTCTCTCTAGAATTCAGTGATACACAAGTTTCATAGTTTTTATGGGTCATTATTCCTAGCACATTTAATTTTTTTTTGAAATGAGGTGATTTTTCTTGTGGTCGAGCATAAAGTTATAAATTTATGATTATGTGTCTCACTATTACAACAACCAATATATTAAGGTAGAGAGCCTAAATACTTTTGGACAACTCTAGCCACTTTTAATAACAATATGGAAATCAAACGAGGTGTCCATGGACATTATATCTGTATTACTGTGGACTCCCCAAGAAAAATTCATATCTAGGTGTTGATCAATCAACTAAGGAAATTATATTATTTTACTCAAATTAGGTTCACCACCATGAAAGAATATCTTGGAAAGATGAACATTTAATAATTTATGATGTTTTATGGGGCCCCTTATTCCATTGACTCTAATTGGGATCCCATATTTTCCTCTCAATTCTAAAAATTTTACCAAGTGTCAAAAGAGAATTAGTTCATGTTAAGTAAAGATCATCATCCACAAGAATATGACCATATGAATCATTCTATTCATATTTTAGATGATATGCTCCATTCCTATAGCTTGGATTTCATTATATCATTATATATCCATCTATGACAGGTGGATTTTGATAAAACTAATAGTTACCATTCATAAATAAGAATGGATCTCTTTTAGGATTTTTATAAATTCTAATAAAGGTCACCAATGTTTTGGTAAAAGGTGGGAACGATATCTCTTATGGGGCCACATATCATTCAGTATACTTTTGTGAGTATTTAGGATATATTCCAAAAAAAATTCATAGTTCATACTCAAAATAAATCTTATAAAGGTCACCAATTCCGTCCACTAGAGTTTTTTACTGGTGAATAGGTCTTTTAAATGGTTTTACCTTGGTCAGGACACCATCAGCTTGGGAAATATAGGATGTTGGCTATGAGATATGTGAACCATTTAAGATCATATAGCTGATAAAAAAGGTTGCTTTTTTGATGGAACTATTGGACAAGTTAATAGATATTCAATATTTATTCAACATTTCCCAGCTCGATAAATTTTAATATGATCCTTAACATGTTATGAAATGGGAGGATACTGATTTGGAAATAGGTTTTTCAGTTTTAGAATGAAAATTGGAGATTTTTGAATTTTAGATGAACACTCTATGTGGGAATTCTATTCTATTTTTCCAAGTGTTATGGAATCCTGAATTAGAATGTCATCGGACATAGGAGTAAAAATTGTTAGTGAGAGAGTAGTGGACTACCCTTTTTTTGGTGTATCCTTCTTACTCATGAAATTATTGGGAAAAAATATGGTGACTTTAGTTTTCTTGGGTAATACATTGGAATATTTCTAGGAATATTTCAGAAGATAAGAAATAAGTCGTCATGGGGGATGATGAGGCCCGAAGAGCCTCAGTGAGGTGATAGTAAAAATATTAAATACTTTATATCACACATGAGAAATTTTTATAGAAACATAAAATAACTCTTCAGTAGAGTTTCATATCATAAATCTAAGACCATGGTTGATTTTATAAAGTGTGTTTCACCCAAGATATGGAATAATGCTTATCAGTAATAGAAGTTTGGTTAGAGGTGGATGTTGGTGGATGTGGAGATGATATATTAGTTTATTTAGCAAAAATAAACTAATATATCCTCCACCATGGTTTCAAATATATAATTAAAGGTTAGGAGTCTACCTTGTGTAAAAAAATACCCTAGGATAAACTAGGAAGAATAGGTCCCGCCAAACCCTTTTTTGATTCCCATCATCAATAGATCAAGGTGTAGTAGGTTTTGGGCATCATTTTGGACCAAAAGTAACGATGTTTCACTGTGAGGTAGGCATGTTTATGATATTTATATCACAAACCCTTTTGATTATTTTTTTAATGTTTTACATCCATATTACAATTGATAGAGATCTCTTGGGGTAGATCTATGGGTTTTAAGAGGAAATGAGGGGTTTTGGGAGGCTCATATGAATTTTTTGTTCAGGAATACCGATCACACAACGTATAGTGTAGGACCACACATTGTGTATTCTACCCATTTAGAGAAGTTTATATTTGGGGAATACATGTTTTTTACTTAGGATACATGTCATGTAGTAAGCCTGTTTATGAGGCTGGGGACATGGGAAGGAATACCATATAAGGGTACATGGTTGTGTGTATGTACATGGTCTGAACCCTAGGGTGTACATCAGATGAAGTACAAGGATATGTACACAATAAATGGGAGTGGTATATGGTAACAAGGTTCCAAACATGTTCTCATGCTGATGAGATATCCATGTAGCCATATATTCATTAAATTTCATGTATCTAGTGCACATACCATGTGAGGTGACACTACCTATCATCCATGTATGGATGAGGACACACTGAGTAGATCAGATGAGGTCACATGTTTTGTGAAATGAGTTACACACCATGTATATTCTTGAATAAACACCAAGTAGCTTGAGGGGAAGCATCTATTATACATTTTGAAGATACATGTTGTTTATTATGAATACACACAGTGTAGTCCCCTTATAGACTTATCCCCCATGTATATCCATCTTCTGGACTCAGATAAAGGATACAGAGTATCCTATCTGGAGTAGTTTTCCGCATGGAAAATGATGGTTTCCATTGTTTTAGTGTGTGAGATATGATCTGAGGTGAGTTTATCCAGTCATTTTTTACCGATGCATTGACCATTATCAGTTGGGTGGGTTCTCTTGGTATATCCCTATGATGGTACATTGTGGAATTACAATCTTAGTACAATATTATGATCCCCTCGACAGGATGAACTCAAATAGAATTTTATTATCCCTAGAGGATTCAAAGGTAGGATCCTATATTGTGTCTAATTAATTTGGTGGGTTTCCTAATATCATCATGACCAACACTACACATGATGTGGTACCCTATCCACTAGGTTAGACCAATAGGGTTTGTGCAATCATAGGTATATGATTCCCTACTCAGTGGGTTGTTTCAATAGGTTTTATGGTCTCATCGGCTATATGATCCCATATATAATAGGAAATTTTAATGGGATTTTTGGAATCATTTGGTATATTATCTCGTACATAGTGGAAAGTTATAGTAGGGTTTGTGGTACCATCGGCTATATGATCTCCTTTTCAGTGGGTTATTCTATATAGGGTTCATGGAATCATCATTACCAGCAATACACTGGTAGTGATCCCCTATCTAACTGATATGATCTCTAGAGTTCCATATTTGGGTCATGGTGTCCCCTAGAATTTCTAAGAGTGATCATATTTTATTATGATGAGATCTATAGGATTTATAGTAGGTTTAGTGGATCCCCCATTAGGGATGTGTGGGATCCCCTATCTGACTATAAAGATCCCATGGGTTATGGTGTGACTTTCCACATGGTGAGACCTGCCAAATGTATTCTCTTAGATGTATGCCACTAGAAATGGAGATGATGTTTCATTGTCATAGTGATACCTGATGAAGTGAGATATCTCAAATCAGTTCCATCTGGGATTGAAGGTCTCATAGAGTGAGTTATTTCATATGAGTGATACCATTGAGCCTAGAGTACTGTCGTATAACCTATAATGAGTTTGAGACCTCATAAGATTAATAGTTCACGGAAAATATGCTTAAGGTATTTTGGGATTCCTTTAATTGATTTATGATTGAAACACCATGGGGAGATTAGTAGAATATCCATGTATAGACAAGGATCAGTTGATATGGAGTTTCTTATTCTCTCTCAAATGGGTATCCTCCTATGAATTTTATTCAAGATGACTATTTCCTTTTAGTTTATCCCTTCCATTTTGGGATTTTGAGGAACCTACTTGATATTTTTATAGTCACCCATGCATGGGCTCTGCTCGCACATGTGTTGTCTTATCTAGATGACAGGACATTTGATAGAGTCCTAATTAGACCCATAAGAGGTGTACCATAGATATCTAGATATAATGAGGTTTTTACTAATGGTTTCTTTTGACAGCAGTCCCCTCCTTATCATGTAGTTAAACTCCTTTTCAATTTTTTAGGGACTTGTATTTTTTCCATCATTATATTAGTACATAGTTCATACACTAATTTTGGTATAGATATATTTATTCATTTTAGTTTCAATTATATTATTATCATTTCACTATTGCATGGAGATATATGTGAGTGGGAGCATGTAGGTACTTTTGGTTAAGGCCTCCCATGTTTGTGATATTCCTACTCATCATTGGTTTCTAGCTGCTACCATATTGGTGTTGGGATTGGGGTAGTATATGATAGGCCTTCCTTCAGTATAATGATCCCTAAATTCTTGGTTCATGAAAGAGTGGTAGCAGAGGTTGTCCTTCCTTTGGAATAGAGTTTGGATTTCTCTAGTTGTGATCATGGATTGGGTTTTCGGTGAAAATGTTAAATTTTTTGGGGTTTGGTTTTCAGTCCAAGGATTCCAGTGTTGGTGTGGTGGTGGAGTATCCATTCAATAAGACTCCTATAACTTTATTGTTGACTCAGAATGTGTAAACATTTGTTTTAGGAAAATTTTGGTAAATTCATCATATAGGAATGGGTTGTGTGTTCAATGTTCTTTTTGAGTCAACACTCCAAATATACTCTTTGATCAGGGTGCGTCTTGATTATATTTTAGTATTACATTGTGATGATATCCAAACAGGGTTTCATTGTAGGATTAGGATTAAGATCTTCCCAATGATGAGGCATCAGTGCATGGTTCTGCATAAGAGGTTGTATCTCTTGGTTTTTTTCAATAAATACACCACCCATTGAGTAGTAGGATGATCTAGAATATTGGGAAAAGGATGCACACAATATGAGTGTGTTTCACGAGTTCTATAGTTAGATACCTTATAGGTATCGGGGTGAGAGATTACCCATGGAAGATACTGAATGTCTTAAGGGAATCCCATGTTTTTCTTCCTAGTGAGGAAACCTCCAGATCAGATGGTAGTCCTAGTGGCGAGTCTTCTATAGGTATCTTTATGGTGATGGTGGAGTTTGGTGATGCAGACCTATGATGAGATAATTATCACATAGAAAATGTTTATAAATCTATTCAAGGAAGACTTTTATACAATCACTTTGAGATACATGCACATCCCATAGATTTTTCAGCTTCAGTAGGATTGCATTCACGTGGTAGAGTATTCAACGAGGTTTGAAGACCTTTCATGATACTCTCTAGATATGGTTGAAGATTAATTTTTTCTAGTACAAACCGTTATGAAGGGTTTACATTGGGATATCATGGATTCAGTGATATCCCTTTTAATTCCCACCTATTATGGGGTTCTAGATCAGGACACGGTTATGGAGAGATTTTTGTATGTACAAACACTGAATGTTGGTGTTGGGAACACAAAAAATGAATCCTCAGTAGTTGTTATTCAACGGTAGAATCATGGATCTGGGTGTGTGAGATGATTTGAGAGAAAATCTCATGATTTTGGATCTAATATTTAGGGATCCTAGGTTGGATATATTCATTCATGATAGAGGTTGTGTTTTTCAAGTGATGGTCGGACACATCCCACACATGATTTCTTGACCTTCCACAATTATAAGAGGGAGATGGTTGATGGACCAACCTAGTAGATGTAGTGACAATATAATGGAGTTTTACATGTTGGAAGTTATGGTAGGGTAGTATAGAGAACAGTTGGTGGTGGAATATGGTTCAGTCTTTTTTTCACAACCACCCCCAAGTGGTTCTCACTAGGCACAAGGGATTGGAGGACATGGGCGGGGATAACTGCAAGTCACAAAGGCCTATTACTTAGAGGATCTGGGGATGATTAAAGGCGTGGTCTATATATTTTCTACCATTAGTGTAGTATTTCTAGAAACATGTTTGACATACCCTTTTCTTTCCACTTATTTCTCTAGACTTATCTAGGGTGACATGGGACAATAGTGAATCCCTATGATAGTGAAGTTTGATATAGCTTTTGACTCAAAAGAAATATGTATGGTTCACCCACCAATATGGGATTTTGTAATATGACCCAAAACTATGGGGGTGAGTTAGTGACATACAAAGTGAATAGTGTAATGGTTTGGTGGATGAGTTCTTTTGAATTATGTTTTCAGTGTGGGTTTATGTGTATAGGTGTCAGATAAGGCCCTAGTTAGAGTGAATAGGAGGACAAGGGAAATTATGAGCATCATGGAGAATAGGATTCTTCCTAGAAGATAATGTGAGGTTTGAGGTTTGACATGTGTATTTACAATTCAAAATTCTATTGGTATTGATTCATGAGCCACTTTTCACTAAGAGTGGACCCTATTAAAGGACAAGTGAAACCCGTAGAGCCTTTTTAATTGACCTAAATTCTTAGAGGCACCAACAGAAAATATCATAGTTTAGGAACTCCTCTCTATAGTGTGACCTGATTCTGGTGGAGGTAGATCCTTACATAGAATCATTCTATAGTAATAGAGAGGGTTCCTATATTTATTTTCACACTATTCACTAGTTTCTTACTTACATAGATTCTTTTTTTGAGGCATGTACACTCCGTTCAATTTATGTTATTCATGAATATCTTCTTATTACCATGTATTCCCCCTTTCCAAAAATGGGTGAAATTCATCAATTTAATAAATGACATCTAATTTATCAAAATGGGATGATGGGATGTCAATTTATCCTTCCTTGTCTTCCTCCTTGGAATTCATTTCATTGTTTTGGTCTACTTCAAATATTTAATTATGTCTGTGGGACTCATTCCTAGTGACATAACATTATGGATGTTGGTTATTTACATTTCTTCTTTTAATACATTCAAAGGGGTTTTGACAGTACCTCACCCTTCATCTATGAGAGTAGTCATGTTGGGCATCACTGGCATGTTTGGAAACTAGGAACATTGGACACCTATATTCTTCTCCAAAAGAGGGAATCTCATGGAGGTATCTCAGGCATGGAACCCAAGGCATACCTATTGATCACGAGGTATCTAATTCCAAAGGAATTTATTCTAAGGATTTTACCTCAGGCATCATATATCTATCATGAGGTCTCCATATGAGATAGCTTGGGTGTTTAATGTCTTGTGGAGATGGTGTGAGACTAACCATAATTCCCTATGGAGGTATATCGAGGAGGTACGTCCCCAAGATGGATCACTTGGAAGGTTTACCAATGGATGGATTAGAATTTTCCATGGAAGAGGATATGGGGAGGTGTGTCCCATAAAAGGAATATTTCACACCATGAAAGTTGATCTGGACACCATTAGAGGTATATTGGGGAGGTGAACCCCTAGGAGGTGGGAACAATGGTTTAACATTAGTCAAAATAGATCCTCGAGGAGGAATTCTATATACCCTATTTAGGAAATAGGGTTCAAGACCCACATTGTTTGAGGAAGGTATGTCTTTGGGATTTCCCATTATATATTTCCATCAAAATAGGATTTATCTTGGTTCAATGTTGTGGGGATTTTGTATAGATGATTTACAAGTGGGTGGAATGATCATACCTAGATATGGTGGTCAGGGTAAACACTATGATGGTTTTTTTTCGGTCATGAACCTTATAGAGGCTTCATTCATATCATAGTTGAATGGGAATCGATTTCCATGTACTTGAGGTGGTCGGTATAAAGCTTTCACTTGAGGGATTCCCTAAGGATGTCGAGGAGGTGAGTCCCCTTAGATGAGTTCCATTATCATATTCAGATATTGAGGAATGGGTAAAGAGTAGGATAGTTATGGATGTCGGTAATGAACCTCTTAGAGGCTTCCGATATATCTCAGTGTGTTGGGAATCAATGAACATGTAGTTCGATGAAGGTCATTGGGAATTACACCTTGGGAGGAGGCCTAGAGGTGGAACATTTTGTTGGGATTACGTATAAGAGATGATCATTAGGTGGGGCATAGTCGAGGATTAATTTAAGAGGGATTCTAATAGAAATAGAGGTTGTGTGTTATGATCACTTCTGGACTCTAATCACATTTGAGTCATTCTTGGAGTGAGAAACAAGAAGAAGAAATGCTCTGACCATCATGTAGTGAAGGATTTACCCATGAGAGATGGATTGGGTATTAGACATGGACAATTCCTTAGGATAATTTCATTCCATTTGAGTAATATAACATTACCTATCACTCATATGTGGAGCATCCTATGAAGAGGGTGTGGGTATTATGCATGAAAGATACCCTCTATGTGTATCTCATATGGTATTAGATGAGGTGGTGGAATCCCATGATGATCATACATGGGGGATCCCATGATAATTTCATAGGTTAAGACAAGAATTTAACATCATTTGATGGAGATTTTCATGATAGGTAGTTTTACATCATGTAGTGTAGACATTGGAAACTCACTCCATACACCTTGGGCTTACATAACCATCTCACATGCTACCCTAGGTGGAACATGGATCAATAAATTCCAATGTCTAGTGTTGTGGATGATTTTTTAGTCATGAGGTGTACATTATCATCCATATTTTTAGAAGAAATGGTTATTCAAATATCTATTCAAAGAAGAAAATGTTATGAAAAATCATGCACAAGGGGCATAGGGGATAACTCATGAAGGACTCTGAAGTCAATGTGTGTAAACCTTGAAGGATGTGAACAAGGGGTGTGTGAAATGGATAAGGTTTGTGTGCAAGAGGGTCTTAGTCAAGTTTATTCAACACAAAGTCAATCCACGGATAATCAAAGAGGGGGTGTGTGTAAGATTGAGTAATTTCATGCAAGGGAACAATTGAGTGAAGGAGGGTACCTTTCATGGAATTGACATGAGTTGAAACCGGTTGGGTGAGGATTACAAAACTATGGGCCCAATCAAGGGAGGAACCAAAGGTAAACTATATCACTAGATCTAAAACATGAAGATTCCATGAGTTTTATAATGTCACGGAAGATGAGTCTTATGTGTAGAAGAGCAACTGTTTGACTTTTGGGTGATCACGTTGAAGAAGGGGGTGACCTAAAATATAGAGATGAATTTTTTAGTGGTAACATGCAGGGATTCAGTTTTGGAAGAATTCTTATACACAACTACATCCTTAGTGAGTGAACAAGGTTCAGTTTTACATTTTATTTGGCGTTCATGAGTTTTCTGCATGGCTTAGGGTCTTCCACACAATTTTAACATCTTGTGTGCACCTTCCTTAGACCCTTGAGCTACTTGCGTGAAAGGAGCCTGAGATATAATGAAATTGGAATGAATGTATCTTGTGTGAATATTTCAATATTTTGTGCACACCTTGAAACTTGAAATAAAATCCCTTGGATTTCTAAAAATTCTCTATTGAGTCAAATGACACCTTTGTTTTACCCAAAGATGGACAGTTGAGGCTCTATGCGGAATTCTGCAATAGAAAATCCCCCCCCCCCCTCAGAATCTGAGTTGAAAGGGGATGAGAGGGTCTGATTCTGAGGGAGACACCAATGATCTAGGTTTTTTCTAAGTGTTTCATTCAAAAAATATCTACGGTAATGTAAGACACCCTATTTGTGTGCATAAGGTTAGATCCAAAAATATAAATAAGTGGGGGGAGACATTGTATAGTAATATTATTTTCCACAGGATAGGCCTTCAGTGCTCTCATGCACATAAGTTCAATCCTTCTACATAAAAAAATGAGATTCAACAGATTCTTTCGCACAACACTCATTTCTTTAATGCAATTTACTTTTATAAAACTCCATCATTTTGTGCATATACAGCCTGATCTTCCCCGAAAACTCATATATTTTTCACTAATATCCTAGTATTACGTGATCTTCCCTTAGATATTTCAAACCCATTCGAAGTGTCCAACCCATAGGACACCTCTTAGGTCAAGGGAATGAGGGTTGTATCAGACACCCAGATGATACTAGGCATGTTGTCAGAATCATGGAAGGATTAGTCACTAAGTGGCTATCTATCGTTGTGGAAAATTAGGCATTCAGATGAAGTGATCATTCCATATTTCATGACAGATTCACTGCATTCATGGTTAACATGTAATGATGATCTCACATGCTGGAACAACAATGTCCATAGCCACATTTTCAAAGATCATAGGTATTTTTCTTTCAATTTGTTGAATGGGAGGACCGGGATGATCACATGGGATGAGCCAATGGATAAAGAGTTCCCTTCCCATTATGTTACTAATTTTCAATGTATAATGGGAGATAATAGTAAGGGCTCGAAGAAAGACTATGACCTGAGGTCTGACGGAAACTTCACCATTGAGTGCGTGTGGGTGTACTATGTGGGATACAAGTTCTAGGAATGCGAGGAAGATCTGTGAAACATTGGGTTGTACGAAGTGTTATGGATGTCATAGTTCCATTTTTACTATCAATATGAGATAGTTTCATAGATCCTCAACTTTTTTTCCCCAGACACCAACACATTTCATCTCCACCACAAGGAATTCCGAATCAATCTTTCAGATATCCACTATATTGGTGGAATCCTCTTAGAGGGATTTCAGTATGATGAATTCCTGCCACCATAGAAAACATGGGGAGACAGAAGGCATAACCCAATCCTTTAGCAACATATTCTAAAAGAGTTGATGGAGAAACTAAAAACCACACCAAATTCCCAAAATTATATTTTTTCCTATCATGGTTCTACTTATTCCTCAACAAGGATATTAATGTGAGGTTGTTGGGTTGGGGGAAGGAGTGTCTGATGGCCTGAAAAAGGGGGGAAGGAAGGCTCCTATTAGTTTATCTTGAAAGAAGGAATGTACTAGACATGGGGGTACAACATGGTGGATGGTTGGGATCCACTGGTACCTTATACTACCTTCATGGACACATTCTAGAGTGGGTGGCTTCTTCTAGTGAGGGAAATAATGATGTATATCAACCCAAGGCACCTTGGTGATGGTGGAAATCCAGGAATTTGGAATCAAGTTTAACATGGGAGTTTCAATGTTGTAAAGACTATACAACCTAATGGGCCATATCGTAAGGGGAAAATTTCCGTGAAGGATATTTGGGCCATTAATGTTCTTTAATAGTTGGATTTCAGTGAATTAAAGGGTATATGAATTCCAAAATTACACTCAAACATTGAATTTAGGTTTACTGCCATGAATATTAAACATTTTTGGCATCCGAACAATGACTCGTGATGGGGATGAGATCATAATTCAAATCAGAAAAAATGCAAACATAAATTTCTACACCTTTATGACTTTGTTTGGTTCAATAATGTAAAACCTAAAAGTCTCATTGGAGAAAAGGAAGTAACTAAAAATAATTAGGGGTGGATTTTTGGGGACATAGATCAACGAAAGGGTTCCCTATGATAAATAAATTTCATCATGTTCTTATAGGTAGTTTAGATGCCATCAATAGGAAGTGAAGAGAGTTTACATGGGGGTATGTATAATGAGAAAACCCTATATCCTTCCCAGGTAGTGGTGCATGATTTCGATCATGGGATATGGAAAAACCATCATGCAGTAGGCAACCAACATTGAAGAGGGTCTGTTGACCGAAAATGCCAACAACTGGGTGCCTTCATATCTGGAGGTAATCAAGAAGAAGAATATTCAGGTGATCAAACTGGCAGTTGTAGAGATAGAGTAGCGAGGAGGAAGATGGGATTCTCCCAAATAGGTAGGTCATTTGTCTGGGGTGCTCCAAGCTAGAGCACCAGCAGTTGGTATGTAATAGGGTGTGGGCACACCCCCTCCCCAAGAAAGGTAGTAGATACAAAAGTGGCCTTGATGCCCATTAAAAGATGATACCATGAAAAAAATTAGGTATGTTGTTCAACCAACTATTGACACTATCTTTCATTCCTTATGGATTGACTGGAGGACATTGTGAATGTTTCTTATTATAGATATACTATAGTGGAAGCTTAAGCGTGATGGAATTGAATTATCGAACGTCAGGCACATTCAAGTTGCATACATGGTGAACTTAAATCAGAGAGATGTGCATGTGACAACTAGGTATGTTTACGCATGTCAGTGGGGGTAGTATGAAGAACCTCCAAACCTAGTAAAGGTGATGCTTGTATAGGAATCAGAATGGGAGGAAATGATAGTTGAGGGAAAAACTAGTGAGGAAAAAAAGATGAAGATTCCAGTGATAAAGAATCCAGGGGGATTATATTCATGGAGGGATCCCTCAAGAAAGTGGTGATATTTTAGGTTCAAATAATACATGATGGAGTACCATGTGGTAAATATTAACTTTCTCACATCTATCATTGACATTTCCCTTTCACCATATGGATTCTATAATAGAATCTTGTCTTGAGAAAGAGCACCTTGATACTGTGAAAGGGGTTCCCACTATTAGTTATGAAGATATGCCAAAAGGTGTGAAGTAACACAATTTGGGGCCTACGTCCTGGGCCAAATCGATTAGTGGTAGACCAATCATAGAGTTCAGGGTGGAAAACTCAGAACTGAAGGTCCTTCCTATCATTTATAGGGTGCCGCATCTCAGTATTTGTATAGCAGCACCCACTATTAGAGAGTCAGCATGCCCGATATGACGTATCATTGAAATTCTTCCTCCCCTAGGTAAGATCATATTTTTAATTATCTATTCGTGATAGGTATTCCTGAAAGTTGTATCATCAACATATTTTCTAGTCATATGTAGATTATTCCAAAATGATGTGAAGATAACCCATGTTGATCATTAAAATACCTAGTGTTAAAGGGTCTCCTATATTTTAAGTCCCTATTGTGACTCAAGAGATCAACCTGACAACACTTAGCTCATGTAGGTATTTTCATTCACAAATTAATACCTATCATTTATAGATCATGTTGACTGAGGTTCATTTATTCCTTTTAGTGATCAAAAGACTACATTCCTAAAAAATAGATGGGGTTGGGGAATCCCTGAGATCCCTTTTAATGGTCTCTCATGTTCATGAGGAGTGGATAGATCAAGTTAATCCAATATTAGCCTTATATGAGAAGGTATTTGTGGCTTCCAGTGATTCCACTAGTGGGGAATATAGTAAGGATAGTGGGGAAGAAGATGTTGGGGAAGAATTAAGTGAAGATGGTCATCCTCATGACCTCGAGCCCAACTAATATGAAAGTATTCCAGAGGATGACCCTACTGTTGAACTCATTACTGATTTTACAGAGTATGATTCCACAAACCTTGAAGAACTATTTGACTCTACTTCTCATGTGTTCGAATAGAATTGCATCATATGGATCAAGGCATGGAATTTCATTTAGTTCTTCATTATCCATTCTATAGAGACACGGTTGGTGGTCCGAATGACATCTATCCAATATTTCCTACACAACCTATACCTCGGAAGAGTGGATGCTCAAGATATTCATGCACAAATCCATAAATACCTCCAAAAAAATATATAGGAGGGGAGTCAGCATATGGATCACCCCTAGAAACATGATGAGTCTGACTTCAAGAAACATATTTATGAAAGTATCTGGAAGAGAAATCGGGTGAACATGATGACTTCCTCAGAACTCAAACGGATGTCATCAGTAAACTGGGGGCCCACCTAGTGGAGGTATACAACTAAATGAGGCCAGAAAATACATAGATTTTTGATCCATATTCTTAGTGGGGCTGAGTGTATATAAGAGTTGATGAGCTTCATCTGGTGGCTAGTGATGAGGAAGTAGGACCTAGGAGGAGGTAGCAAAACTTGGATGCCACATGCTAGAGAATGGCAGAGTTGAAGCACTCCATCACTGGCATAGATACATAGGTGTTTTTTTACAAAGACTCATGGGAAGATATATGTTTCCTCCTTGGAAATGCGGATGACCTTATTTGTTTAAGGTTCAAACTTTTCTAATCGGTTTCTAACGGGTTTATTCATAGAACCAGAAACATCCAATGATTCTATATCTATTTGGACCTACTTTCCAATGGTAGGTGCTCATTAGTTGTGGACCGATGAGGCTTAATAATTTGTATTGGTCGAGAGGATGGGAGTTCAGGCTCATCACACCCTTTTGGGAGGAATTATTGCTTACTCTGGGACTCTCTCATAGATTTAAGTTATGTTCACGAATCCTTATTAATTTACCAAGCATGAAAATGAGTTTTCCCTATAGACTTTGCAATCAATGATTGATATGTATGGGATTTAGAGAATTTATTTATATGTATTTGAGGTTCATCATCGATATAGAATCATCTGTATGTATTAGAGATCCTTATTCAATGTTATCCTTCAATACATTATATAGAAATCACTTGGTCATTATTATGACCATACTGGTTTTTAAGCCACTCAGTGCGGCACTTGAAGTTTATTGTCATTCAGAAGGACAAGGATTATTTCAGAGTTGTGAGCGTACCCACATATGGGCTACCTACATATCTTTGTTAGAAAAGGAATCAGAACACATGTTGTTCGGGAATTAAGATATAGTTTAACATCATATGGGACAGATGAGAATTAAGGAGTGTTGGTGTTGAACCTTAGAAAGGCTTCCTACGTACTCTAATTTTAAGGTAGAGATGAAATTCCACATAGTTTGAGTAAGAAGTGTAGGGTTTGCGTATGATTAATGGACCAAAAAGATGTTTGGTAGTTACTTTTACACTCTAAGCTCATGTGAGTCATGCTCGGTGTGAGAAACAAGAGGTATCAGTAAACCTGATGATTTGTGCCACAAAAGATGTGGTCACAAGGAATGATATGGGGCTTATGTATGTGTGACTACACAAGTAAATGAAGATCCGAACTTAGTTTAGGAAAGAAGCCTAGGAGAAGGGTCCATAAAGGTATTTGTACTTTATGGAGATTTGGATACTCTAACTTGGGGATTACTCCTATGGAGGATGCCCAAATTAGGGGGGACTTATGATTGGGATTTACTCCTGAGAAGGAAGCCCAATTTAAAGAGACTTGTAACTTGGGTTTTATTCCTTAGAAGGATGCCCAAAGTTAAAGGGGACTTGGGGCTTACTCCTATGGAGGATTCCCATTAACAGGGTCCATAAAAGTATTTGTGCTTTATCGAGATTTTACATTCTTAATTTGGGGATTACTCCTAAGATGGATGCCCAGGTTAAGGGGAACTTGTGATCTGGGGCTTACTCTTGAAAAGGAGGCCCAGATTTGGGAACTTGGGGCTTACTTCTAAGGAGGATTCCCAAATTAAAGATCTTCTCATCTTAAAGTATGAGGTTGAAATGAATGAAATCTCTATCCTTAGTGACATAAATTTATGTAAATCACAGGGTTTTGAGAGATGTTCCACATAATTCCTTTCAAATAATGAAGCCAACAAAGGAAACCGTCCAAAAATGGTTTTGAAGAGGGTTTTGAAGGCTAAATCGTGAAGAGAAGAGGTGAATTTGAAGAAAAGAGTTGAATAAGCAATAGGGACACCCAAAAGAAGGAAGCCGCGCAAGTCTTGGTGGGGCGCGCAAGTACTGGGCACGCAAGTATACTTGCGCGGCACATGTGTACTTGCAGGACGGTTAACCCATAGGGTTATACTTGGGTGAGACTTGGCTCAAGACATTAGTATTATCTCTAAAGGCTTCCAAAAGTGTGGCGCGCAAGTTTTATTGGAGGAATAAGGTGGCGCACACATGTGGCCATTCCCCTTAAGGGTATGACACTTAGGCGCGCAAGTGTTGTTGACTTTCAACACTTAGTCCTTGTTTACCCTCTTTATATCTTCCATTCTAGGTAAGAAATTATCTTAGAAGTGTTCGGAAGACTTCAAGAAAAAGCTAGGGCGCCAAGATCTTAAATCTAACTGTTTGGAATTTTTCATCCTCGAAATGGGGGGGCACAATGGGTATTTATAGGCTACTAAATACCTTGGTTGAAAATCAATGACATTGCGTAAGTCACCTGAGCGGCCAATATGTTGCGCACCAGTATACTTGTGTGACCGTGATGAAACTTGTGCATCCCACTCTTAAACAAATCTGTGTTCATGCCTTTGTCAATTTTTTATGTTTCTTTAAAGGATGAATCTCTTTATGCTAAAGTATTACCCTTTATCAGTCATTAGACTGTGTGATGGAAAGGATCTTCAAAAAAAGTTCCCCCTCAGAGTTGGATCCTAAAGGAAGGAGGATTTGACGCTGAGGTAAAGGATAAAAACGTCCAGTAGATGCACCTTCAGCAATAGTTAGTTGTTGTTACTGGGGAACTTGAGCAGCTTAACAATTCACTAGAAGGAGTTCGAACAAATGGTTTTAAATCCATTAAAGATGCCAAGAAAGCACTCCATCAAGCTGAAAATAGTGAAGTTGGTCGATTGCATGAACTTAAAGTGGCTGCTGATGAGGCTCGGGATGCCATAAATCAAATGAAGAGTTATGAAGAAAGCCCCTTGTAATTCCTGAAAAAGAGAAGTGACTATAGTCTGTGGATGTCCTTATAACTCTTTGTCATCAATGAAAAACACTTTCACCTTCAATAATTTGTTGCCTACATTCTCTTGCTACTTGCTTTAATTAATTTTACATAAGACAATGGGCCTAGTAAGCACATTTTTATTTTTTTTAAGATTATAAAAATAACCCTAAATACATTGAATCTTTTTATTGCTCAATATTACCTAAATCATACAAAATGTATGTTTAGTGAGCTGGGACTTGACTTTTGCTCAGTGTTCCCTTTTCTTTTGTGGTTAGTTTAAAGTCATGCACATCAGACATAAAAGGCTAATGTTTAAAGGTCGAATAGCTTTGACTGAATGGATTAAAATTGACTCAATTCCTTGATAATTTGCTTAAAAACATTTTACCACATTCAAGTATGAAAGGTAAAATTGTAAACAGTGACTTAAGAAATTTTGAATATGAGGAATGACATGGGAAAAGGGATAAAAGGCATTGGAGAAAGTATTTCCTAAGAATAAAGTTACCATTAGTTGACAAACCTGTTAGGGGGTTGAATTATGCAGGTCCACTTAAGGGAATTGGTTGCATAGTCAAATAATAGAATTTTTGGCTGACAGTTCTGTTATGTATACTACTTATGCAAGGCCGCCTAATGGCACGTGCTGCATAGTCAGGAAAAAGAACTCTCAGAAATTTTACTTTTCTATTTCTAAAAAGCCAGTGGATGTTTATGGAGATTCAAACTTTCCAAATCAGAGAGTTCGATGTATGGAAAGAGGTACTTGAATATAGAGAGGATATTCCCAATCAATATTGTCAAATAATTGGAAGAATGTAACTCTTATGAATGTCTGATACAAATGTAGGGAAGGGTAATATAAACCATAGATTTGAATATTTTCAGATCATGAAAAAGAATATGGGACAAATATATTTAGGATGGCTATTTTTTTGGATCCCTACATATTTTCGTTAATACTAATATGGACAAAATAGGGTTTTCTCCAAAAAATGAAGTTACCACTATTTGAAAAACCCATTAGGGGGTTGAATTATATAGGGTCACCTAATGTAATTGGCTGCATAGTCAAATAATAGCATCATTTGGATGATAGGTCCGTTATGTAGACTACTTATGCAAGGCCGCCTAAGGGCACATGATACATAGTCAGGAAAAATAATTCCCAGGTATCAGACATTTTGTGACCAGAAGTCAAGAAAAGGGTTACATATATCTGGAAGTATTTAAGGTTGTGATTATAACACATCAAAATGGGCATTTTCCTATGCATGAAAGAGATGAACATACCAATTCTAACCATAATCATGTTGTGTCAGGGTTCTGAATTGAGGTTCTAGATTTCACTACGTATCCCATAAGGATGGGAATCAATCCACAAGTAGTTCTTGAAATACAGTTTAACATCAAGTGGGATGAGAATATAGGAAATCATAGTTTAGGGTCGTAGTGTTCGGACCATAATTAGGGAGACACAGTGTGTGTTTGTTATAAACCTGATGTGAATAGAGACTAGGGTTTTCATACAACATTCATGTGCTCATAGGGGAACTTTTCAGTTAAGGGACTGAAAGTGGAATTTGGGGTTGGGCCCAAAGACTTGGGGCTAGATTCGAGGGACACTCGAACGTTCCTACATATCCCATAAGGATGGGAATCAAGCCACACATAGTTCTTAAAATACCCTTTGTACTAATTTGGTTCGTACAAGTGAAGGGTGAAAGGGGACTTTAGTGAAATGATGGTTTTACCAAAGATTAAAGGTTTGAGTATTACCATGTATACACGTAGTCTTTGAAATATGACATGATTGGAGATCAATGTCAATGATGATTCCCTAAAAGGTGTGGGACAATGGGGGGCTTTATAGTTTAACGTCATATAGCAGGGATGATGGTGCTGCACAGTTTAGTGTCATGTAGTAGGGACAAAAGGGACGTATACAGTTTAATGTCGTGTGGGGTGAAGGTAAAAAAATGTGAAGAGATTGTATTTGGTCTGCTTCATGGATCTACATCGTATGAGACGGAGGTGAACCTATGTGAAGAGATTGGTTTTGGGCTTGAACCTTGAGAGGTTGCCTACGTACCTAGCCTAGAAGGCAAGGATCAAAGTTCGCGTAGTTCAAGTGAAGAATGAATTGGTGATTGAGTTGTACTTGAGGACAACGACCTAAAATGGTATTGGGACTTACGCATGGTTAACGGCCCAGAGAGGGTGTTACGGTTAAAGTTTACTCTAAGTTCATGTGATTCATGCTCGGTGTGAGAAATAAGTGGTAACAACAACCCTAATGATGCACAGTTTTACGTCATATAGGATGTAGAAGGGACTGTTTCACAGTTTAAATACCATGTGTCACAGACATAGGGTGCTTGGCAGTTTAATGTCTTGCAACTCGGACGCACAGTTTAACTTCATGTTGGACTTAAAAGGGGATATGCAGTTTAATGTCCTATAGCAAGGAAAATGGGGACCGTGTAGTTTAAAGTCTTGCAGTGAGGACTAAACTAGTGTAAGGTCATATGCATGGACTAGTGCTGCACAGTTTAGTGTCATGTAGGACGAACAAGGGGACAATTGGATGTCATGTAGGACAATACCGTTTTACGTCATGTAGGACATTGGGTTGTATAGTTTAATGTTGTGTAACCAAGACAATGGTTATGTAGTTTAATGTCTTGCAGGATGTGAGTATTTGTTTTATACAAAATACTTTTTCAATAATTTGGCATCGGTTAGAGTTGTAATGAGTTCTCCATCCATTTAGATTAAAGAATAATCTACATTAGAGTAGACCTTATGTACTGAATAAGGTCCTTCCCATTTTACCTCAAGCTGTGGAGGATGCTTTCTTGGTATCATTGGAGTTTTGAGGACCAATACCAATTCTCCATGAATGAATGAACGAAGAAAAACTTTTTTATTGAAAGATCATGCTATTCGATTATGATAGACTTCCAAGTGGTGCAGGCTGTACAATATTTTTTCATCTAATCCTTCCAATTCATCCAATCGCTTTTGAGATTTATCATCTGTAGATGAATGATCACAAATGGATACTCTGAGCGATGGTAATTGGACCTTAATGGAAAATACTGCTTCTATTCCATATACCAATGAATGTGGAGTTGAATGCGTAGTAGTGCGGGTGGTGGTCCGATAAGCCCATAAAGCATGGAAAAGTTTATCAGGCCATGATTTCTTATCTTTATCCACCATCTTTTGCAGTATGTTTGAAAGAGTCTTATTGAAGGCCTCTATTTGTCCATTGGCCACTGCATGATACCAAGATGAATGGTTGGATTTGATGTTGAATTCTTGATACAACTTCCTTACCTCAGATGAATAGAAGTTGGTGCCATTTTCCGTCAAAATGGTATGAGGGAAACCAAATATGGTAATGATGTTAGACTTGATGAAGCTAACAATGCTTTTAGAACTAACTTATTTGAGAGGTATGGCCTCTTCCCAGTTAGAAAAGAAGTCAGTAGCAGTAAGATTATACTTAAACTATTTGGATGTAGTTGAAGGGTAAGGTCCTACTACATTCATTCCCCACGTGGAAATGGCCATGAGTATTTAGCTGTATGAATCAACTCTGGGGGTTGATGAATGAAATTGGCATATACATGGCAAGAATGACACTTCTTAGTGAAATCAACACAATCTTTCATCATTGAAGTCGAGAAGTATCCAAGTCTTCGAACTTGATCAGAGAGTCTATGTCCAGACTGGTGGGCACCACAGACTCCTATATGTACTTCTTTCATGACATCCATTGTCTCTTTTCCATCAATACATCTGAAGAGAATTCCATAAAAACCTCGCTTGTAAAGAACTTTTTGGTGATATGGGCTATCATAAAGAGTAAAATTGACCACACATCACCGGATTTGTTCTTTCTCGTCTCTATCAGGTGGGAGTGTTCTATTTTGAAGGTATTCCCTGATAGGTGTCATCCATCCTGTAGTATGACCATATGGTTCAGAAATGGGACTAATTTCATTGATTTCCTCTGTTCTGATTTGAACATAAGGTGAAAATGTATGAAGGTTGGCAGTACTGATGATTTTTTTGTCCCGATTTGGATCTACCAGAGTTGTGGCTACATTAGCGAATGCATCAGCTTTGACATTTTGTAATCACGGGATATAAGAAAATATCGGTTCCGAGGGAAATTCCTCCATTAAATCTCTGACATAATCACACAAAGGGATTAACTCTTCTTTTCTGATGGCATAATCCCCATTGACTTGTTTGATTACCTAGTCTGAATCACCTTTTACCTTTAAGTGATTCACCTATGCTTGAAGTGACAACTCCAATTATGCAATGAGAGATTGATATTCTACATCATTATTTGTACCACCTCCCAACAATAATAATGAATAGGGTAACACTGATTTTTCTGGGGAAATAAGCATAATTCCTAACCCAACATTGTTGAATTTAGGATCTTCCATTTTCTTCTCTGTTGGACTTCTGGAAGCACCATCAAAATACATTTCCCATGTGTGAAGATTATCTTGAATAGATAAGACTTCCTCATCAAGAAATTCAGTATATAAAGATGTATCTTCTACTGAAGTGTATTCATCAAGGAAATCAGCTAGATATTGGCCCTTTATTTCCTTTTGAGACACGTACTGGATATCAAACTGCTACAAAATAACTTCCCACCTTGCTAGAAATCCTGTAAGAATTAGATGACTAATGATAAATTTGAGCGGGTTATTATGAGATACCAATTTGACCTCATGGTGTTGCAGGTTGTGTCTCAATTTCTAAACTACAAAGATTAATTCTAGGCAGCACTTTTCAATACTTTAATATTGGGTTTCTGCTTCAAGCATAGTCCGACTAAGATATTAAAGGTTGTTTTTATTCCCAATATCATTTTTTTGGGAAAGGAAGGCACCCAATGACCGCTCTAAGGCTGTCACATAAAGGATAAGTGGTCTTCCTTCAACAGGTGGCATTAATACCAGTAGACTCAAGAGATATTTCTTGAGGATATCAAATTCTTCTTTACATTCTTTAATCCATTGGTATGTTACTCCCTTCTTCATTAATTTGGTTAAGGGTAAACAATTACCTACCAGATTGGAAATGAAACGCCGAATATAGGCCAAGTGTCCTTGAAGTATTCTTAATTTTGTTAAATTTCAAGGAGGTGACATAGTAAGGATTGATTTTGACTTCTCAGGATTGACTTTGATACCAGAATGGCATACAAAAAAGCCGAGAAAGTTTCCTGAGGTTACCCCGAAAGCACATTTCAAGTGGTTCATCATCAGATTGTGTTGTCGAAGTTTGTGGAATATGATTTCCAAATCAGCCAAGTGAGTAGAACATTGTCTAGATTTAACCACCAAATCATCCACATAACATTCATCGAATTTCCCTAAAAAGGGTTTGAAGATACGGTGCATATCACGTTGATACGTTGCACCTGCATTCTTCAGGCCAAAGGGTATTACCCAATAGCAAAACACACCCTAAGGGGATATGAAGACTGTAGACTCCTCTTCCTGTAGGGACATTTGTATTTGATTATACCCAGAATATCAATCCATGAAGGAAAGTGCTTCATAGCCAGATATTGCATCAATTAAGAGTTATGTGATCAGAACTGGAAAATCATCCTTGGGACAATGCGGATTAAGATCTTTGAAATCAATTAAAACTCTAATTTGTCCATTCTTCTTTTTCACAGGGACAATATTAGTCAACCATTTAGGATTTTAACTTCTCTGACGAATTTAGGCATGATAAGTTTATCCTCATCAGCTTCAATTTTGGAAGCATAAGTTGGGTTTGTTCTTCTTGCTGCTTGCTTGAATCCTTGATGTTCTTCTATAAAACCCAAATGATGAGTGGAAACATCAGGATCAAGACCAGGAATTTCTGTATAATTCTAAGAAAATACATGCCAATTTTTCTTTATAAAGGAAGTATACATTTCTTTCTCTCCAAGAGTCATAGACCCACTAAGCAAAGTGGGGCATGGATCTTCTTTTGTCCCCAGATTTATTTCTCTGAGTTCATCCACAGTGGTAGAGATACCCTCTTCAAATGCTAGAGGAGCATCCATGAGATCTTCCTCTTATTCTTTAACATGTGTTATTTATTCTATTTTTACTTGCATAGTAGATGATGAAGAAGAATTTCCATGATCCGAAGAGAAGTTAAAATTTGAAAATGTTGAAGAAGAGACTACCATTTCTTACCCTAATGATGATGAAGGGTCTTCCTTGGGTAATAAAGAGGAGATGATGAATTGAAAATTGACATCATTGTTCACCTCTGACATTCCTATAACTTCTTCTAGCCTGGTTGATGAAGTATAGAATTTATGGATTTCAACAGATGAAATGAAGACATCTCCATTTGAACTTTTATCATTGCTTGATGAATCAAAAATTTATACCATGTTGTCTGGCTTGGTTGTCGTAATCGACATTATGGAAGTTTCCATAAGAGTATTTGGATTTGGGTCTATCTTGTCAATTTGACTGATAGGCAATACATAATTTGTACTCACATGTATGAATGGGTTTACTGGAATCTTTTCCAAACCATATGGAGCATTAATTTTGGTAACCCCCTTTGTCATAGGTACCTCCTTTACCTCCTTGTGATAGAATTCTGCCTCAATGTATTGAGATTCACATGTTTTGAATGGGGATTTATCACCATACAATGTCCCAATTTGACCATTGAAACAATATTTGAGATGTTGATGGTATAAAGAAGGTACGGCTACATGTTGATGTATCCAAGGTCTTCCAAGAAAAATGTTGAAGGCCATGTCATGATAAACAACCATGAAATTATAATTGGATACAAGATCTCCAAAGTGAGTTCTGAGTGTAATCTCTCCCAGAGGTTCTTGTTCATTTTTATCATACCCATGAAATATCAAAGTAGAAGGAGATAAATCAGATTCTGTGAAGCCCAATTGACGAAGTGTATGAATATGGATGAGGTTGACTCCTGATCCATTATCAATGAAAGATCATCGGATGTCTACATCATTAACCTTGTCGGATAAATACAAGTCCATATTATGTCCATGCACAATATCATCTTCATCTTCATCTTCATCTGTAAAAGATATCACTGCATGGAATTCTGTAGGATCATTTTCTACATGGTAGAATTAAGCCGTAGCAATTTCAGTTTTGAATTCATGAGGACTTAATAAAGCCTCAATGAGTGCCTCCTGAAAATCCTTTGATAAATTCAAGGCATCTAGAATTGATAACTTGGTCGGTACTTGGGACAAATGCTTCAAGACATCATACTTTTGGTCCAAAGTTCTACGTTTCCAAACAGGAACATGTGGTTTCACAGGTTCCTTAGAAGTTGATGCTTTGGAAGTAGATGCTTCTTGTATCGGGGTAGGAGTTGTAAATACTCCTGGATTTGGAAAATTAGACCGACTATGTCTATTTATTTGTTGAGAGGAATAAGGTGCAACCTCTAACTGATCTTCCAAAATAATTGCACCAGGATTGAATCTGTCCTGTGTGGAAGAAATTTATTTCTCTTATTGAGCCCGTTGAAGGGATTTTCCACGAGTTTTGGCTGTATATACAGTTCTTGCAGGGTTAGGATTGAAATAGTGGCTTCTGGAATATCCACATCTTCATTTGTATCCTAAACCTCTGGAACTCCCTCTAATTCCTCTGTTTGATACAAGGAACTCAGGCTCATCAAGATCGAAACTATGATTTGAATATGGATCCGTAAAATGAATCATATTAATAGAACCAAAGATCAACTCTTCATCTGATGAAGATTCTACCTGATTATCTAGTTCTGGTTGTGTTGTTTGGTGGGGCGGTGCCCATGCTTTCGAAGTAGATGGCATAAAATATTCCAAATTCAAATATAATTTAGGCTTTTACATGAACTCGTCTTCTTCAAACTATTCTTATTTCTTCAAATTATACCGCATTTTTGAATATTTTTCTTCTGATGAAGGGGGTTTTCTATGGAATTCATAGTAGAAGACACAATTGGTTTCTTCAATTGTGTTCGTAAAATGGCACGAGTTTAGTTGATCATTTTCTTCACCATCCAATCATCATATTTCTGTGCATTTTTGCTTTTGGCTTCTTGCCACTTACCTTCTTCCTCTGGATCAGTAGCAGTAACACATGCTACCTGGGCTGAAGAGCCTTTCAATTTTACCTGTCCAGAGTCCACCATATTTTGCATGAGGTCTTTGAAAACAGAACACTCTTGAATGGGATTCCCCAACATCTGATGAAACAGGAAATAGTTGGGAAGATCTTCATCTCCTTCCTTGTTCGGCCTTTTGGGCCTTGGAAACTAAACTAGATTATTTTCCAGAGCCGAGATGAAGTAGCCTGAAACATTCTCATTCTGGAAAGAATAAACTTTGTTCTTCAAATAATCAAACTGTTTATGCCTTTGATCTCTTTGATCATCTTGACAAGGCGACCATTTTTGTTGACGCTCATGATGTGGATCCCTTCGATATGATGAATTTTTTGAATTGGAAGTAGTTACATGTTCTTGTTTAACCGTAACTGTAGAATTCTATGCTTTCCCCATTCTCCTTCTAGGAACTGGTGGAATTACAAGAGTTTTAACCTTAGTCATCATAAGAGAATATCCAATCTTGTGGGTGATTAAAGTAAGGTCTTGAAACCCTGATGTGTATTTCATAGGGATCAATGGTGTGCATTACTCATCATGCAAATTTTCCACAAAGATTGGCAACAATTCTTCTTGTGGGAGTGATAAAATTAAGGGATATGTCAATCCCTTCCATCGAGCAATGAAATCTGAAACTCTTTCATTTTCCCTTTGATTACAACTTTTAAGATCAAAAACTTTTGTCTTTGGTAACATTGATCTGAATTAAAGAAGGAATTTTTGACAGAGAACCTCCCACCCAGTAATTGACTGGGATTACAAGCATGTATACTAGACAAATGAAGGTCCTTGTAATAACTGTACAAAACACCTGAGCTTAACTACTTCTTGTTGTTGAGGAGTTACCATCATGGGATCACAATGAGAAAAAAAATGTGTTAAGTGTTTTTCTGGATCTCCCAAACCATTAAAAATTGGGAATGTGGTACTTGAAAAATTTGATGTGGGAGGAATTGCATCTACCCATTCAGGGTAAGCTCTCTTCTCCTGTTGAACCGGTGCATGTTTTCCTTCCATAACATACAACCAATCTGTTAATGACTCAATTGTATTCATTACTTTTTATGAAACATCTGGTTGCACTTGGACCTGTGCAGGTGAAATAACTGGAGTTTGGATGGGTGTGACGACCGAGACTACCACTGATGGTAGTATTGCTGGTTTTTGTTGCGTATAACCCATAGGATTAGACTTGTGAGGGTGTACTAGTAAAGGAAGATATTCTTGATCCATCCTAGTAGCGGCAACAAATTCCATTGACTGATTGACTCCAGCACTCTTAGGAGGAATACTACCTTGAAGTAGTTCTGTATTCAACCTCCTTAACTTCTTCACTTCTACCTCTTGTTGTGTAAAACTTTCCTCTAATGAGAGTGATTGTCCTTCTCCAGGGGTAGGGTGGAATGTAACCTGACTTTTTTCCTTTCCCATTGTTAGACGCCTTTCGAAGAGGGGGGAGTTGGTTATTTGAAGGGATACCTAGATTTTGGGTAATCCTTTGATTCTGGGTACACACACCTTCCTCATTTTTTTCTTTGTGTACTGATTCTTGAGCAGGAACTTCTTCATCTGATCCCTCTGATTGAGCCTCATGTTCTGGAGGATCAACAACAGTGGCATTGATGACATTTATCAATGCATAACGTATTGCATCCCATCTATCGGCATTTCTGCGATACTGGATTCTTTCTTGTCCTTAATAAGACATTGACTTTTGTTGAGTTGATCCCTCAGGAACCTCTTGATGAACCGTAATTTGGAGGGAATATCTTGATAATTCAGATCTGCGTTCTTCTTATGGCTTCTTCCCTAATCGAGAGAAGACTGACTTTCACTGAGGAAGAGGTTGAGGATTTGAAAAATTCCCCAGTCCGTTGGACTGGGGTCGTTCCTGTTGTTCCTGCTCAACTCCTTGAATCTTGCTTGTTGATTCTGACAGTTGGGTTAAAAGAGTCCCCAGTCTGGCAAGCAGGGGTGGCTCTTGAGCTGCTACATCTGAGAATTTCTTAAAAGCTCTCATGATTTTACGGACTTTAGTCAGAAAATTGGCCGGATCCATCAACCTACATCTGCTCAAGTCACCTGGCTCAAATGACCATTGGATGATTTCTAACACTTCTGTCACTTGATGATGTGCCTGCTCTAAATGAGAAGCATGTTCGATATTCTCATTTGTTTGATGAAAAAGTAATTTGATAACTTGTTCTTTGTATTCCTGATTTTGGGGAGAACTAGTTGAGGCATGTTCCTGAGAAATCCTTTGATTACACATAAAACCACTTGGTTGTGGCTGGCTGTGGGCAATAACATTGCATGAGACCACTTTTTTCGAGCTTTATTGAATAGAGAGTACAATGAAATATAGTGCTCCATGAACACCCCATCCCCTGATATGAATATTAGATGTGGAATTAGAAATTAACTAGCGCAACCTTTTTATTTCACCAAGCCAAGACCGTTGAAGGGTTCTCTGCTGCTTTTCAATAATTGGATATCGGGAAACTGAGAGAGATGCCAAATCAATTTGGCATTGCAACCCTTCTATTATGTTGACATGATTTTCATATTCATCATAAGAAAATATTTTCGTTTTCCATTGACAAATATTTTTCCACATGTTGAGACAAATATCATGAATACAATCTTCCATCAACATTTCTGGAATATCATACTGAGAGTCAGCCAAAAAGAAAAACATGACTGGTACTTCACCCTTCGCCAGTTGTTTTCTCATACTCAGCACTTCCTCTATATCATTTGATGAAGATTCTTCTACCTGATTAGACCAAATATTGTGCTTCTTTGTTGCTTCATCAGATTCAATAAGATTGGTAGAGAATTAATTTATAAAAATAGAATATTAATGACCCAAGGGTGGTTAGAAGAATTACATACAACTAGGGCTATCTTCTTATTGAGAAATTATTTCACCTGCTAGCGGTAAAGCATCAGAAATGACTTGCTTCACATTTCCATGTGCCTCAAGATAAGAGGGATTTCTCATTACTGCATTTTCATTTGAAGAATTTTCCAAGCAATGCGAATTACTACTACGGAGAGGAATTTCAAATCTAAATTCATCATCATGGGGATGACCACCATGGTGGGTTACAAAAAAAATAAAACCACTTTTTCTTTAGTCTTCTGGCCACACAGAAGGTTATTGTGGCTCTCATCTGAAGATAATACTTCGAGATCGACCGAACTATCATGAATCAAGACTTTACAAGGAAGTTTCTGATGAAGACCTTCATAATTATTGTTCCCACTCTTGGGAAATGAGAGATTAGAATCTTGAGTTCCAACAGATAATTGTCTGAGGGCTTCAAGAACTCCAGCATCGAGCAAAGCCTTATTACAGATTGGCTCTTGATTTCTTACTATGCTGGACGGGTCTTTTTCTTAGATGCCTTCTTACTGACTTTGGAAACCACTTGTTGAAGACAGTGGTTATTAAGGGTAGGTGTATGTGCCTACTCATGAGAAATGGTTAGGTTAGGATGATTATCTCCATTTAAATCGGGTGTATGTGCCTGACTTGATTGTCCGCATTACATGGGGGAGTATGCCCCACGACCCTCCTTGATTGGAACAGAGGTGTGTATCTCTTCCGGAGTGATATATTGCCTAGTCACTCCATTGGTAGGGACATATTTGTATTTCTTTCTTTGTGATGTTGCTGAAGTTGTTATAATATTCTGACAGACATCCAGAATATGGGCAGGGATTTACTTATGCTCTTTCACCATTATCAGAATGTTCTTGGTGACTTCAGCTGCGGTAACAAGAATATAAATCCATTCCGTTTCTGTAGTTGGTGTATGTGCCTGCTCCTGTCCTCATTTTCCTATCAATGAATTCTAACAGTACTTATGCATAGGGGAAGAGAGTTGAGTCTCCTCCAAATTTGTCGTCGGAGCTTTCCGACTAACTTCTATGGGTGCTACCAAATGAGACTATCGGCAGATTTGAGGAAAATTGGCAGTTGTATGTGCCTTCTGTTTATTATTCATCATGTATGGTTGATGATTTTCCTTCAATACTATAAGATGAGATTTCTAACAGAATTGTTGATTGTAAACAGGTGTATGTGTCTGCTTATCAGTTTCCACCATATTAGATTGGCGAGCTTCTTTGAGTGCAGTCAGATGAGCATGCTGACTGGTTTATGAATTATAAACAGGTGTATATGTCTGCCTATAATACTCTTCCAAAATTTCGGGATGGGATTGGTGAGTTTCTACCAGATGAGTCTGATGTACAGCGGTATTAGAACTGACGGGTGTATGTGTCCGCTCGTTGTTTTCCATCAAGTTATGTTGATGGACTTCTTCGGAGGGGGAAGAGGTAAGAACCTACTCCCTGTTAGCCTAATTTCACCTCTGGCATTTTTTCTTACATGCTCGGGTCTGAGGAACCTGAGCCAAACCCCTAAATTCGATACCCTCATCATGTTGAGGGTGCACTACCACACGAGTCTGGCGGCGATTGTTGATGGGAGCCCTCCGGAAAGAATCATGTCTTCTTGAATTAAGTCCTTGAGTGACCTCTTCATTCACCTCCCTGTAATATTGGAGGGAATAGTTGTTACATTCCGGGGATAACAACCCGAAACGGTTGGAGACGATGGTTAGCACCACCTGCTTCTTGATCACTAGTTGTCGCTATCTGGATAACCAGGGTGAGTTGTTAACCTGGAGGGATTGTCGAGCTATCTCCAGAGTTGGAATGGTACCGTGTTGATGGTATTACTTAACCAATGCATTCATGACCCAACGTTGCAGACGCTGGGTAGGTGATGTCGCCCTTAGAGCGGATGAGGATCTAGAAGGAGTAGCAGTAGAGGTATTCACTAGTGTGAACTTTAGGGAAGCCATTTCTGTAACGTAGAGAGATCTTGGAAATGAGTGATTATTTGATATAATAGACATAATCAAGATATGTTCGGCCACTACATCTTTTGGATGAGTACATATGTTATTGATTGTTTTTTTGGCCCTCTCATTGAGTTTAAATAGGGGCCTAACAAATAAGTAAAATAGCATTTTAACATGGTTAAGGATTCAAGTTGGGTTCACTGTTTTTTGATTCCTCCCTAGAAATGAGGATGACCTCGATTTTTTAAGGTTCAAACTTTTCCAATCAGTTTTTAACGGGTTTATTCATAGAACTGGAAACATACAATGATTCTATATCCATTTGTACCTACTTTCCAAATGTAGGTGCTCATTAGTTGTGGACCGATGAGGCATAATAATTTGCATTGGTTGAGAGGATGGGAGGTCAGGCTCATCACACACTTTTTGGGGGAATTATTTCCTACTCTGGGACTCTCTCATAGATTTAAGTTATGTTCACAAATCCTTATTAATTTACCAAGCATGAAAATGAGTTTTTCCTTTAGACTTTGCAATCAATGATTGATATGTATGGGATTTAGAGAATTTATTTATATGTATTTGAGGTTCTTCATTGATGGAGAATCATCTGTATGTATTAGAGATCCTTAGTCAATGGTATCCTTCAATACATTATATAGAAATCTCTTAGTCATTATGATGACCATACTGGTTTTAAATCCACTCAATGGGGTACTTGAAGTTTATTGTCATTCAGAAGGACATGGATTATTTCAGAGCTGGGATCGTACCCACAGATGGGCTACCTATGTATCCTTATTAGAAAAGGAATTAGGACCCACGTAGTTCAGGAATTAAGATATAGTTTAACATCATATGGGACAGATGATAATTAATGAGTAATGGGCTTGAACTTTATAAAGGCTTCCTACGTACTCTACTTTTAAGGTAGATATCAAATTCCATGCAGTTCGAGTAAGAAGTGTGGGGCTTGTGTATGATTAATTGCCCAAAGAGATGTTTCGTAGTTACTTTTACACTCTAAGCTCACGTGAGTCATGCTCGGTGTGAGAAAAAATAGGTATCAGTAAACCAGACGATTTGGGCCACAAAATATGTGGTCACAAGGAATGATATGGGGCTTATGTATGTGTGATTGCCCAAGTAAATGAAGATCGGGACTTAGTTAAAGAAATAATCCCACAAGCAGGGTCCATAAAGGTATTTGTACTTTATGGATATTTGGATACTCTAACTTAGGGCTTACTCCTGAGGAGGATTCCCAAATTGGGGGGGACTTATGATTAGGATTTACTCCTTAGAAGGAGGCCCAATTTAAGGAGACTTGTAACTTGGGACTTATTCCTGAGAAGGACGCCCAAAGTTAAAGGGGACTTGGGGCTTACTCATAAAGAGTATTCCAATTAACAGGATCCATAAAATTATTTGGGATATATGGAGATTTTAGATTCTTAATTTGGGGATTACTCTAAAGAAAGAGGCCCATGTGAAGGGGAACTTGTGATCTGGGGATTACTCTTGAAAAGGAGGCCCAGATTTGGGAACATGGGGAGTACTCCTAAGGAGGATTCCTAGATTAAAGATCTTATTATCTTAAAGGATGAGGTTGAAATGAATGGAATATCTAACCTTAGTGACATGAAGTTATGTAAATCATGAGGTTTTTGAGATATTTTCCACATAATTCCTTTCAGATAAGGAATACAAAAAAGGAAACATGCCAAAAATGGATTTAAAGATGGTTTTGAAGGCTAAATCTTGAAGAGGAGAGGTGAATTTGAAGAAAAGAGACGAATAAGCAGGAGGGATAGCCAAAATAAGTCAGGCGTGAAAGTCTTGTTGGGGAACGCAAGTACTGGTCCCGTAAGTATACTTGCACGACACATGTGTACTTGCACGACGGTTAACCCATAGGGTAATACTTGGGGCAAGACTTAGCTCAAGCCCTTAGTATTATCCCTAAAAGCTTCAAAAAGTGTGGTGCGCAAGTTTTGTTGAACGAATAAGGTAGCATGTAAGTGTGGCCATTCCCCTTAAGGGTTAGACACTTAGGCTCACAAGTGTTGATAACATTCAACACTGAGGCATTTTTTACCCTCTTTAGATCATCCATTCTAGGTAAGAAATTACCTTAGAAGTGTTTGGAAGACTTCAAGCAAAGACTAGGGCGCTGAGAGCTTAAATCTGACTTTGGGAATTTTTCATCCTCGAAATGAGGGGGGGAACAAGGGGTATTTATAGGCTACTGAAGACCTTGGGTGAAAATCAAAGAGGGCGCATAAGGCACCTGCATGGACAATATTTGGCGCGCAATTATACTTGCGCGACCATGATGAAACTTGCGAGGCCCACTATTAAACAAATCCTTGTTCATGCCTTTTTCAATTTTTTATGTTTCTTCAAAGGATGAATCTCTTTGTGCTAACTTATTCCCATTTTTCAATCATTAGACTCTGTGACAGAAAGGAGCATCAACAATCTAGTATGTGGATGAAGCTTACTATGCTTTGACTTTCATACTTTATTTTGAAACATTTCTATGAATGGACACATTTATTTTCTTTCATTGATTATCACACATCAATCATATTTTTGAAAAAACTAATGACCACTCTATAAGATTACATGGGTCTTGATCGACGTGAGAAATAAGGGAGGACCACATAATATTTAATGTTGTATGATAGTACTATATAACCATAAATTACCTACAGTTTGTTACTATTGACTAAACTTTGAGAGTGTTTAGGCTGATAGAGGTTGTGGCTATAGAACATGGTACCTAGAATAGCTAACTTGCTACCCCAATGTGTGCTACTACATGAACAGGATAACACCGAGGGCATGGGATTCATCTCAAACAAGGGGGAATGGGGAGTTTGAATCAAAATACCCGATATCTATAACACATTGAGACTGTCATAGTGGTATATGATACTTTCTGACAATTGTTGAAACACAACATCTGTACTGTCAGCCTTAAATGGGGACAAACAAATGAGGGTCGATCGTTGACCATGTTCAAAACATAGAACCTTTCTTAGAATGTCATCCAAAATCATCCCGGACATTAACCTAGAATGCTATGTTAGCCAATGTGGCATGATACCATGTCGTTAGTGGGTCCCTACCGACATGGAATACGGTGAGGATCAAAATAATTGGCATCTGAAGTATTAAATTGGGGTGATATAATGTTCAAATGGATTCCAGCATTCTTGTAATTACACCACCATTGCTTGAAAAAAAATTGCAAGTGTAATTGTATGAATAAAGATCAAAACCATCTTCCATGGGAGAATCATTTATGATTCTGATAGAAAGTATGAAATATAAAAATATAGTAGATGACCAGCATCAGAAAACGACCTCTCAGACGAGTGCCTAGGAAATTTTTTAGTTTTATGTTAGGAAACTAAGGATGACATGTATGCATTTTAACATGATACAGAGAGGAAAATTCATTGTATAGTTTAACATCAGGTAATAAGGATGTGTCCCACAATATAACATCATGTGATAGGGACGTTGCACATAGTTTTAGGTCATACATCCTAGACCCTAGCTAATAATTTAAATATGTGGTGCATGGACTATAAAAATTTCTATTACAAGTATCTTTGTGTGGATCAGAGTAAATAAACCTGAAATGAATGATCCAAAAGAAGATTTATCACCACACAAGTATTAAGAAATAAATGGATGTTGATGCGAATGAATAAAAAAAGTCCCATTTCATAGAACACATCTCTAAAGGGGGTAGTACGATGTTTAAGGTCACTTATGGATGTAGAATTGTAGATTAATGTTGTTGAGTTTTGGACCAAAGGGGAGGAGGCTTTTCAATATTGGCATATGTAGTGTGATGGAGTGATAATTCCGACGTGAATTATGCATTAGGAAGCACAGTGAAACACCAAATTTTCCCAGTGTGGCTATTAGTTTATGTTCATATAGTGTGGACCAAGAATCCCTTTGGTGGATCAATCACATCGGTACCCACCCTACCAGAACTCTTAAGCCCATGTGATCTATGATCGGTGTGGGACAAAAGGAACGATATAGAGGGTTTTACTTACATGTGGAAGAACACATTAAGGGTGATACCAAGGGTGGAAATCCACCAAGAAATAGAAGAATGTAAACGAGGTATATTGAACAAGTTAAAAATATAGGAACCACAACCATACCGGTCCAGAATGGGGAGAGAAAACATACGATCAAATGTTGACCAAGTTCAAAAAACAGTATTTTTTGTATACTGCTAAAGATTCATTAGGGAATTGGAACAACACCATAGGTGATCTAAAAAAGACATGAGACCATCACATTTATGGGAGTCCATATAGATTTTATAGATGGTGGAAATATGCACCAAGAAGGACTCAAAATATGGAATCGGAATATTGTAGAGTGAGATTATATCCCGAGTGATATAGATATTTTAAATTCTTGTTGTATGGACCATGTTAGAAATTTTATAGCCATATATCTGGGAAAATAAGCTCTTAGTTTATGGTAATGGATTTATCACCAAAGGGGTGGTCAGTTTAAAGATGTGACATATGGACTCCATGAAAACATTCACTCCAAAGGTATATGTATGGTGTGAGATATAAAAATTTATATAAATGGAGAAAAGAAGGCTCATGTAAAACATGTTCACCTTAAAATAGAATTTCATAAATTTTATGGTCACGATTATCAGACAGTAACCATGTACAATGGGCCAAAAGGTTGATAGATTTGTGTCTAGACACGTATAAAAAATGTACATGTGCCACTTTGTATCCAATAAATATGGGATTAAAGATACACTAGTTCTGAAACACAATAAGGTAAGAGACCAACACTGCTAGGGGAATTCATATTTGGAGAAGAAACTAGATAATCCCATGGTTATCATGAGGCAGCTTGAACTTGTTCAAGGTAGACTCACAGTTTAATGTCATGCGTTAATGATGTTAGATTTTATTTTATGGTCATAGAGTTTGGACCATGGGGTGAGAAATCCAAAAGAGATATAAATAATGGGGTGGAATAACAATCATGATGTGAATGAGGGATAATGAATCCCATGCACCACACATGCATTCCTAAGGAGGCTTGAACATAGTTTTTAGTCATGATGCTTGGAAAAAATTGAGGCCAAGGGGATGATGGTTTTGTAAACTCGTAGATGTGTCCAAAGAAAATGTATTTGAGAATCACAAAGTATTCCATAAGGATGGGAATCAAGACACATATAGTTCTTGAATAATATTTCCCTATGCATGCTTGACCCATGCACAAGGAGGGGGGGAATGGTTTTTGTGTGTGTGTTGTTTCTTCATTTGTTCGAGTGGGGTGAATGTGCTAGGATGTAGAATCCATGTGTCGCTATGTATCCTAAATGGAAAGGAATAAATCCATACATAGTTCTTGAATATGGAATGGTAGATGACCATTATCAGGCGAGATGTCCTCTCAAGTTAGGACATTATAGGAAAGTAAAATTTATCATCATATAACCAGGATGATGGAGCTATGTTATTTATCATCATGCATCTAGGAAGAAACCACTATGTAGTTTATTTTAACATGGTTAGAATAATGGTTCTAAATAGTTTATCATCATGCAGATGGAAAGAAGGGGGAAGGTGTTCAATGAGAGGATATTCAAGACGCAGATGCTATAAGGCAACATGAATGAGGACCGAGGAGGCCCATGCTTCACACTACATTCTAAAGGAACGAATGTATACAGTTCAATGTCATGAATATTAGACTGTATGGGCGTAAAATTGATTATGTTCATAATTCTTAGACCCACTGCATATAGTTTATGTTCGCGTCTCCTATCTCATGAGATCTTAGTTTAAGGTGGTAGATTTTGGACCATGAGGGTACTTTCTCCAAATGAATGCATGAATTTTCATACAATAATAAATCCTAATGTGAATGAGGTCCTAAAACACCTTCCATTATATGAATAATTATAAAGAAAACTCGAATGCAATTTAAAGTGGTGATGCTTGGACTATGGAAACATAGTTTAACAACATGTTGTGGGGATGATAAATTTTATGTAGTTTGTCATCATGAAACTAGGATGATATAGTATAGTTTAACATTGTATTGAAGGGATGATAAATTTTACATAGTTTATCATCATTCAAAAAGATTGATATAACACATTCTAATGTCATGTTATGGGGATGATAAATGTTACACAATTTATCATCAATAAACTAGGATGATAAAAAATAGTTTAACATCATGTTGTAGGGAAGATAAATGTTAGACAGTTTATCATTATGAAACTAGGATGATACATCAAAATTTTACATCATGTTTTTGGGATGATAAATGTTACGCAATTTATCTCCATGAAAATATGATGACACAAGATATTTTAGTGTCATTTTTTAGAGACGATAAATGTTACAATGTTTATCATCATGAAGCTAGGATGATATAGTATGGTTTAAAATTGCTTTATGGGGACAATAAAGGACCCTTATGTGAAGTATGGCTTGAAGAACATGGTATTTGTTAGAGGAGTGATGCACTCCAAATCCATGATGACTAAAGAGTATGTAACATTTGGATTGAACTTATGAATGATGTAAGGTACTTCCCATTTGGGATCCAACTTTGGTACTTTCTTCCTGGTGTTATTGGTGTCCTAAGATCCAACATTGTATCACCCTGTAGGAAATAGTGGAGGCAAACCATCTTGTTTAATTCCCTTAGTAACTTATTTTGGTTCCTCTATAGATTATGCAAGGCTCAGAGCATTTTATCTTTGATGGATTACAACTCATCTAGATGTACAATTTCCATTATGTTTGGAACCTTTAGATTATAGATAGTTGTTAAGAGTGATGGAAATTGAATATTAATGGGAAGAACTACAATGCCTCTATACACCATGGAATATGGAGTCACTTGGGTGGAATTCCAAGTCGTCATCTATTGTGAACATAGATCATTGAGGAGCTTTTCTGGCCATATTTTCTAAATTATATCCACTATATTATACAAATTTTATAGATGTTTCTAATTAATTTCTCAATCTATTCATTTTCCAATGCATGGTACTGAGAAGTATGGTTTGATTGGATGTTTTAATTGGTGTAAAAATTCTTTACCTCAACATCTTATAATTTGTTATCATTTTCCATGAAAATATCATGAAGGAAACTGAATTGATAGATAATAATGGAGCTCACAAATTCAACAACTAGTTGGGACATAACTTCATTGAGAGAAATATCTTATTCTTAATTGGAAAAGAAATCCATCATGGATAGATTGAACCTACATTGGTGAGTTTTTTTATGAATAGGGTCCCAAGAAACTATGTCCCAAGGATGAAAAGTTCCAAGAATACTTGGTATTATAGAGGGATCAAGGTGGTCAATGAAAACAAAATCATGGACCTAACATTCATAGAACCACATGGATAACTCAATGAAATCAAGGACCATGTTGGGTTCAAAGTAGCCCATCCATTGAATCTGGTGAGAGAGTTTCTGACCTGCCTGATGAAAACCATAGGACCTGACATGGACTTCCTTTATAACCTAAGGGGTCTTGTATCATTGATTGTAATGAAGGATAATTCCACCAAACCCACATGTTTATAGAGTTATCTCAAGATTGGATCCATTATAGAGGGTGAACTACACTGCACACTGATGGATTTTTTTTTGTGTTAGTCTCTTCCATATGTGAGAATGTCTTGTTGGATATACTCAATGAAAGGAGTTATCCAATGAGATGATTATTCTACTATATAGGGGGGGGGGGTTTGTATGTATCGATTAAGAAGCACTAGAATTCCAGTGGTTTACCTACTATCCCCCATAATTATCCAGAATGACTGGAGTGATAACCCATTTGGCGCACCACATGGATGAATAGATCAACCTGATCAGGCTCTTTGAGGGATCCGAATTAGCTAGAAAAGGCATCGGCTCGACCATTCAATGGTTGGGGAACATGAGTCTCCTCTAGTGGATAATGGAACTGGGCCATCATCTATCTCTTATGCTCCAGTAATGGAATGAGCTCGGTATTTATTATAATGTAAACACCATTGATTTGTCTGATGACAAATTTAGAGTCTCCCATCACATGTATGTTTGGAACATCAATCTCGAGAGCTAGCTTTGGACCAGTGATAAGAGTCTGATACTCTACCTCATTATTGGTAAAACCTTCTAACAATAGGAATGAGTAAGGCAGAACATCCTACTCAGGAGTGATGAAGAATATTCCCAAGCCTACCCTCTTAATCTTGGGGTCATTGATCCAACTACTATTTGGGCTCTAGGGGCATCATCAAAATAAATTATATAGTATGACATAGCCTAGTCCACTAAGAGGATGGATTCATATGGACAATCTACATACAAAGGCTTATCTTTCATATCCAGATTGGTAGCTAGAAAGTCTACCAATGCCTAACCCTTGTTGGATTTCTATGGGTGAAACTTTATGTGGAACTACTGAAGAATATCTACCCATCATGCTAGGAATCCTATCAACATGGGGCAGATTATGGCATTCTTTATTGGTTCTACAAGAGACACCATCTATATCTCATGATGCTATTAAAATATTTATAGCTTCTACACTTCAAGAACTAGTATGAGGAAGATATTATCAATAAGAGAGTATTTGGACTCCATGTTGAGGAGCATGTGATTGAGATATTATAAAATTTTATATGTTACTTCATTGTTCTTCTGAGCGAGAAGGGTGTAGAGGGATCATTATAGGGTAGTAACATAGAGGAAAAGAGTCTTCTTGGAGATAGGTGGCATCAAAATCAAAGGTTGTAGCAGATTCGTTTTGATTTCCTTGAAGGTGGTATGGAACGCTTCATCCCACTAGTAGAGGGTACCTTTTTTCATGAGCCTAGAAAATGGATTACAATTTTCATCCAAATTCATGATGAACTATCGTATGTTGGACAAGTGGACCTAGAGGCCTTAGAATGCCTAGAGGTTTCTTAGAGGAGGAATCTGTATAATGGACTTGATCTTCTTTGAGTCCATTTCAATTCCTCTATATTGGAGAATTAAGCTAAGGAGTATCCCATAGTTATCCCCAAAGGAATACTTTATGGGGTTTATATTCATACGCTAGGGAGTGGAGGAATTAGAAAACTTTCTTGAGATCCCTAAGACGGACCTAATGATAGTGGTATTTGACCGCCAAGTCATCTACGTAGTATTCCAATATCATCATGGGTATCATTTTGAATATATGATACATGGATCACTGATAAGTGGCCCTTTCATTCATGAAATTGATGGTCATTACCTTATAACAGAAGGTCCCCTGCATTGCTCTGAAGGTGGTGGAATCCTCATTTTCATGGGACATATGGATATGGTTGTATCTAGAATTTCCATCTATAGAAGATGGAGTCTATAACCTATTTGTGGAATTTATTATTGGATCCATCACTCTAAGAGGAAAATCATTCTTCAGACAATGATGGTTGAGGTCCTGGATGTCGATAAAGAATCTGATCTTCCTGTTCTTCTTTCTGACCTGGACAATGTTGGCTAGACACTTTGGGTACTAAACCTCCCTAATGGAACTAGCTAGGATGTGATTATAATATTTGGCATCAAACATTTCACCATGATAAGGGTTCATTTTTGTAGGAGGCTTCTTGAACTCGTGATGATTCCCTAGGAGACCAAGACAATTGACAGTGTCCTGAGGGTCTAGTCTGATAATCTCGTTATAACTCCAAGAAAATACATCATGATGTTACATTAGGAAATCCAAATACTGTTATTGTTCCTCTGGAGGCATAACTACACTTGTCAGCATTGGCCTCAGGTATACATCGGTTTCAAGGTTCACCTAAACCAACTCATCAATTGTGGTGGAGACACCCTCTTCAAATATGGGAGGAGCATATTCCAAATCCTCTTTATCATCTAAGGTAGGGGAATTAGAGGTAGGAGACATTTCATCCAGTATGACTCCTCCTGGGCGAACATTGGTGCCCACTTTAGTGGGAATGGAATTCCCACTAGGAGACTCATTCTCTATTGAAACCATGAAAATAGAGTCTTTCATGCTAATTACATAAAGCCTTCAACAATAGTGTCCATGATTTATGTCAAAGTTATAGTGTTCGGTCATCATATATTAGTTCAACCCATATCCACAAAAATTATACTTGTGAAATAATGTTTTAGTCATGGGGAAAACAACTTGATACCTTGTAGGGGTAGGGGATTATGGTATTTCTTGTGCCAAACTATTATAGGAATATGCGGTAATTTTCTAAAATTATTTGTATTTAGGGATATAGAACCCTTTGAATTTGGAAATGAAAACAAAAATTCCCTAGTCTGGAATCATAGGCTCCAAAATGAAAATTAAGAGGACAAATGCATCATCTAAATCTGTCAATGAACTGGATGAAATGGTGGTGTTATAGACCTCATTAGCCTAAACCCACTTCTCCTTTCTCTTATAGTGGTCAATATATAGGTAGTAGGATTAAAAGGAGTCCAAGGGAGTTGCATCACAAGGTAGAACACCTACTTGACTGTTGAGGGAGTACATGAGTCATTAGTGATATGAGGGGGAAACTTCTATATGTAGATGGATACAGGGCCTACCCATCAACAAGTTGTAAGTGGTATCCTATGAGACAACCTTGAACTTATCATTTTGTACTAAGCCATCGAAATGGGTCTTCAACCAAATTTTATCATACGGTCTCTACTCGGTACTGTAATAACCATGAATCTTTAGGTCAGAGGGACTCACGTCTACTTCAATCAGTCCAATCTTATGGGGCATTTTTTTATAATGAGGTTAATCCTAGAACTTGTGTTAACTATACAGTGGAAAAAATTAACACCATCGAATTGTCTAGTGATGTATAACAGGAGGATGTTCCCCTTCACAAGGGATCCCTCATCTTCTTTAGAGAATTAGATGGTGTCTTGAAACTCCTACGATTCGATCTCTTTACCATAGAATGTCATTGCAGCTGAAACCTCTATTTCTTACTAGAGGGTATTTTTTAAGGCTTCTGTGAGGGCCTCACACATTTATTTTGACATGCAGAGGGCCTCAATGATCAAAATATTTTTAAGAATGATGTAGAGGTGCTTCAATACATATTTTTATCATTCTATACACACATTTATTCCCACAAGGGGGTTGATCTTTGGGCGGAGGTATGATGGGAATTGTCGGCTGATTTGTTGGATTATAAATAGTGCAAGAAATGTCCTAGTAATCATAAAACAACTCACCTAAAACCACTTCTGGCTAACTATCAGTTTGTTGAGGCCTATCTTTAGCTATATGGAGCTTATCATATTGTGTTCATGGCTGTTCTTCCTATTCTAGTAGCATAGTCATTGGTGGTGGTGATTCTAATAGAACGTTCTAGGAGAACTATACCATCTGAGATCTATTTAAAACTCTCTGTTTCGTCTCGATTTCATGCATGACATGGCTTGGAGAACTAGAATGAGCATTCTGATGGTTCACATATCCTAGAATCCATCTATGACCGTATGAACTAGAGACACTCAAATGACTTTTTGGGTATTCCCCATCATCAAGAACCATGTTGGGATCTACCAGATCAATTGTATTCACAAAGTCATACCCTTGTCCATCGTTAAAGGAGTTTTTCAATGCTAAATGGACTCTGGGGAGATGCCCATATCTGGAGGCCTTAAATCACTGGGAGTGATGGATATATTCTATGCTTCTAGTGGAATATTATTTCCCTTACACCATCAACATCTTCTATGATGAAATATCAAAGGTTGTGAAGTGGATGCATAAGCTTTAGAAAATAATATGTGGTGACTTAAGAACGAATGATCCAAACAAGGTTGGCACAAATGACACCATGGATATGAGAAACTACCCTACAATCTATTGATTCATTATAATTATATTTCCCAGGGTTGGTAACCTCTTTACACTCACCAGAACATTCACTATTATTGTTGGAGTTAGCAAATACATGTTAAACCTGTGCTAGGAAATTTTCCATCTTAACCACTTTATTTTCCACATGGTCGTGGATAAAATCCCCGAACCTGTATAATTTATTAATAGTATTCCCAAGGATCCTATAGCAGGGGAAATGATCCTGGTGATAAGTGAGCTCAAATTCATGTGACCTCCAAAACTATGGTAGTTTCAAAACCCCTTTATCTAAAGTGTTACAAAAATAAACCCCAATGTGTGCTTTATTGAAGGAATTGGTATAGTTTCTCATGTTTGGGAAAGGAGCTATATGAGCTTGGGACTGATGAGGTGATGGAGCCTGATAGTAGGATGAAGTCAATTCTCTAATCTAAGCACCTGGTCTTGATGATATGGTGTTTTCCAATTCTGTACTATATGAGGATGATATGGGATAGGCTTGTTTGTTTGGTGACTGTACACTTGGTGAGGCTCTTATGGTAATAGCTCCAGAAGGGATGGGGCCTCCACCTATACTACAGAGGTAGTCTATTCCATGACGATTCTTCACGTAGGCATTGGAAGAGGCAGTGAACGTGCTTTCTTGGCTTGATACAAGGCTTCCTCTAGATGTTGATCCATTTCATAAAAATCTTGATATCCATCTGGGATTTTTTGACTAATAAGGGAAGGGGATAGTTCAGTCTTGACATTAACCATGCACATCATCAGTAGATGATATTGAGTCATAAACATGTTGAGTGAATACATGATTTCCTTCCATTAGGTAAAAACCTCTATGCACAATCATCCATCAATTTCTATAACTTTAAGTGGCCAGTGATACTTTTCTAGCATGTGGTATAGATGAAATGATAAATAAACTATATTTCAAGGTCTTCCCAACCAATTATGGATCCTATGGGTATCTAAATATACTAAAAGAATGAACGTACTTACAATGTATGAAAAAAACATAAAAACGTTATTTCTTCTTTTTATAATGGAGTTTCCAACAGGGTTCCACACCTTGAGATAAACTGGGCTAGATTCTACAGTGGGTCACCCATCCCATTGAATAAGGAGAAAGTAGAATCCCTGAAATTTGAGGTTTATCACATATCATCCACCCATGTCGGATATGGTTTTCCATTAGGTGGTATATCTTCTATTTGTATATATAAGGATTCAAGGTGAGTGATGAGAAAATCCATGTGATCATCTTGGAAAAGTTTTATGTCTTTATGAGGATCTTCAACCACCAGTGCATTTACAGACTCAAAAATCATATAGGAAGAAACTCCCAGAAGTAGCTTGAGGAGCTTCATGTGGAGCGTCATTTATGGTATCGTGATCTGGATCATGTGTGATATTATCATGCATCTTGGGAATATTTCTAAATTTTCACCATAATCATTTTCTATAAACTCTAGTATCTATCCTTTTGGGTTGTGTGAGATTTCTAGGATCGATTGGGATCATTTCACTATAGAGGACTTGTGACTTCCCCATATTCCCTAGTGGAGGAGGAATATGATTCTAACTAGGAGATCCATAATCTGAGTGTTGCTCAAGGATGAGTTCTTCAATGATCCTATTTTGATCTTTTATTTTTTGCCATAAAGAAAAAACTAAAGAACCATCTTCCATATTTAGCGTGGAATTAGATGGATCGTAGGGCTTGAGTGGTCCCTTTTTTACTAGGATTATGATTAGGGGTGAATGATGTAGAGGGTTCCCCTAGATGATTTTATACCTATACAAGAAAGTTAGAACACCTATTTGAGGGCCCACTTGATACTGAATTTCTCCATGGGATGGATTCATTTTGTCAGAACCTATATTGGGGTCCCCATGACTAATAGATATTTCGGGGGCAACCCTGTTTACCATGACAGTACCCATTATCATATAGAAGATATCACTAGGAAAGATAGCCTCATACTAGATGGTACTGAAGTGGAGATCAGTATACTATCCCATTCCATAGATCTGAACATGTAGGGACACCTCTTTAGTAATTATATGGGTCACTATAATGTTATGGATTCATATATTTTGGAGGTTCTCATGGTATCTAGGTGACGTAGGGTGCTGAACCAATGAGAGTGTTTCCAACTCGTCCATGGGACATTGCCGATGGGTGTCATCAAAATGATCATGGATCATTGGGTCGAAAAACTAGTTACCAAAGAGGTCAAAACATATAGTCCAGATGGTTAAGAAGAAGCATGTGAACTGGTCCTCAGTAAGGAGCTCTAGAATATCAAATTTGGAGGTTGTATTAGGCTAGAACATGATAGAAAGTTAATCAGCAGCTAGAGTGTCCCACAATATTTCTTATTTAAAAGTGGGGATTGAGTCTTTATTTCCCCAAGATTTAGTTAGCTTTTATTGAGAGATTAGATGTGGTTGTGACGTGGAATAGTGTAGTGGTTAGATGGCTAATAGAGGAAACATTGCATGAGCTAACTAGTCACTATGTTTCGGGTTGTCTCTCAAGGGTGGTTCCAACTACAACATTAACTCCTTGTATAACGATGTGCTAACCACTACTTCATTTTCAAGGTCAGTGATAGTAATATGTAAGTCTACTAGATGGTCATAATCTATCTTTCTCTAAAAAAATACATATGATCTCAAGTAGAGGTAGATAATGAAACTAGAGATGATAGGGGTGACTACAACATGAGGCCCCAGAAGGGATCCTAATCTTCTTCAACTTTTATTTACCTATGACTGGATTTGTGGATTCGGTGAATTTCACCCTCTAGGATAATGAATCTCACCTATTTAATTCCTTCCCTAGACTCTGATGTTGATTACTGGAGTGATGGATCCATCATTGAATCACATATTTTCTCAGAATCTGAGAAGAAATGGGACTGAAAACAATTTGTGGATTTCTATAATTTTTTCTTCGATAATGATGGTTTTCCATTCTTCCTTGGGACAATACTTTAAGGCAGGGATTTTTTTTCATAGGCAGTACCTTCATTCCTGTTAATGATGGAATAGGGATGACCTCATCTTTGATTGGTTGGGATATGGGGAGGGCCTCTGTATTAGTTGTCATCATAATGGGGAAGACATCTACTCTAGGTGTTGATGTAATAAGGTGGACCACATATTTGGTTGGTGAGAACTTGGGGAGGGAATACATGATTATTTATAGAGTGGCTAGGGACTCCTCTTTGATGAGTTAAGTAGAAAGGAGGGCCTTCAAATTGATCAAACTATACATATGGAGGACCTCCATGATGTTTAACTGAATTATGGGGAGGAACTCTGTACTGGGTGTCAAACATGTGGGGGGAGCTCCACCGTGGCTAGTGGAAACATGGGGAGGAATTACATGCTAGTCGGCTATTGCACGAGGAGGACCTCTATACTGGTTGTTGATTATGTAGGGAGGACCACTTCTTGGATCAATGGTGGGGTAATAAGGACCACCGATTGAGTTGGTAAAAACATGGGGAGGACCTCTATACTAACCGTGAGAGTGGGGAGGACCACCGATGTAGTGGGAGACCATATAGGGAGGACCTCCATACTAAATCTCATTCGTACATATGGGTCCATCATGGGAGTTTCTGAATCCAGTGGTTGACAGCGTAATCCCAGCCTACTTGTAGGGTGGCTGGGGTATTGATAACAACTAGGCATTGATGTTTTCTATCTCTAAAGTTGTAGGGATCTTTCAAAACACATTATGGGTGGTAGGATCCACTAGATCTATGTAATATGAGGCCCCATATCGAGAATCCTCTTGATCTTATGCCTAATATTGGTGTCGATTCATTTGGACTGGGGCCAGCATAGCGAGGGTGTACTCCACCTTCTCCTCAACCTAAAGGACCAGTTGTTGTTTTTTCTGATGGGTCACGGTGGGATCCATCCTTAGTGGATTTTAAGCGATATATGTATCTTAGGTGACACAAATATCCCCTACCTATTTGGAGTAGGGGAGTGAGTCATAGTATTTCTCCAGGGAGAGTGTAACATCACAAGTAAATAAAGAACATGACATTTTTCATATTTATTAATATTTGTGAATTAAATATTAATTCTACTTTAAAGGGAGAGCTAGGTTTGATGGCGCACTCGATACGCAACAATGTGTTTCTTTGAAATCTTACGTTGCACACTAATAATATAATATTAATATTTTAAATGGTAGTTAACACCTAGATGTTGTACTGGTGGAAATGATCATAACTAACTGAAATATGAGTATACATGTTTTTTAAATGTTTTTACATTTATACAATAAATGTTAGAGGCTCAAAAGATATCTAATTTTAAGAATAAATACTCTAGTATTCACTAAAAGGTCGATTTACCTCCTTTTGATGGTGAACCGTCATTAAATCTAGTTTTGGCCAGTTTTATACATTCTATTTTACCAAATAAAATTCTTATTTAGAATCAGGAAACCAAAATTTACTTTGGGTAATTTTTTGGTATTTTTTTGATAAAATTCATTTTTTTAATGAATACTGAAAGATACTGTATTTTAATTAAAATATTATTTTTAATCTAATTTGTTTATATGGTTATATTATATTTTTAATTTTTTTAAAGTGTAATTAGATTATATTTTTACCATTTAATACAATGGTGTTCATTGGAATTAATTTCACATTGAAATTGGACATAAACAAGTGGCATTCTTTTGATAGATATTGTTTCTTAAAAACACTCTATTTGTTTTGACAACGAGAATTAATTTTAAATTACTTAATTCACTATAATGTTTTTAAGTTTTTAAAAATAGAAATCATTTTTTAATTTGGAATATCGAATATTTCTTAGGCTCAATTTTTGGTATTTTTTTCTGAAAAAGTTCAATTTTTGATGAATAGTGAAACCACTAAGTAGTAGTTAAAAAATGGATTTTTCATTTAAATAGAATTTTACGACTTCTGTGAATTGAATTTTTAAGATTTAACATGCATGGTTGTTATTATTAAGTAAAATTTGGGTCAATAAGATGAAAATATTTTTTGGTGATTAGTAACTTTTGACTTTTATTTAGCTCAGTTGAAGGTAAATAAGGTAATTCAAGGTAAAAAATATATTATAATAATACAAAATTAACTTAAAACTTGTCCTAACATTATTTTATTAGTAATGGACAACCATGGGAATCCTTGGGTTGCATTCTAGACCCCATTGAGCCACTTGGGAGTGATAGTTACACATCAGATTAATTAATCTAAAGTAATGAAAAAAATGACACAAGAAAATATCTTTTAGTAAATTACTTTTTACATGGGTTTATATAAATTATCTATTCAATTATAAAAATTAATTGGAAATCTAAAAATATTTCCTACATCATGGAATTTTTTTAAAAATTTTAGACATCAAATAAATAAAATTATATATGACACAATAATGAAGCAGTATTTACCTCATTAATAAATGATTTAAAAAATAAGATTATAAATATTAAAATAACATCCAAAACCTGTAAAAAAAAATTTAGATGAATTTATTTCGACCATGAGTCATCTAATATTCTACTATAATTACTTTTTGACCTTTAGAAACTGAAAATAATTATATAATAAAATAATATTTTCACATTTTCATAAAAAACCCCTACCCCCTTATAAAAGGAAACCACTTCTAACCCATTACCCACACCTCTAAAGACCCTTGTTTCATCCAAACCCTAACCAAATAATCTCTTAATATCCCTTTCTTCCACATAGAAGCCTTACCTTAGGCATAAGGAACTTCAAGAAGTCCTTTTGGTTCAAACCAATGGGAGTTACCCGAATTAAAGGTAACAGTTTTTCTTAAGTTCTTCAGTATTATTTTACTTCAGAAACCCCCTAAAATATTTTTATTATTTTCTTTTATAATAACAACAGTATCCTAAATATACTAGGATGTTTTAATGATAAGTATTTGAACTATAATTACACACTGCTCTTTCTAATGGGTAACGAACATTCTGTTTTTGTGGATGGAAAACGAACACCTCACGAAACGATGATTGTTCAATTATCTCCTACTTCCTATCATGGTGGATATTATGATGGTACTGTATTTATATATGATATATATAATGGTTATGTTTTATTTATCCTTCTGTATTTTTCTTTTTATAGTACACCTTTATGGTTTCCATTATGGGTAAATGCGATAATTTCATTTGAGGAAGTGCGGACTACCGCCCCCTCAAATTGATACGACTCATTAATGCAATATTTGGGAAATATAAAGGATGTATTTAATTATATTATATGGGAATTAGAATATACTTATTTATCATTATGTTTTAGTAAAATATGAAATAGAAATGAAAGTAGCGTTCATGCATACGTACGGTTTACCGTCTCCATGAACAGTGCATTTTATTTCTTACCTCCAAATGTTATGTAATATTATAAATACGTATATATACTGTATATATATGATATATATGATATCTAAATAATTAATATAATTCTATAGATAATGGACTATTAACCACAAGGACAACATGTTATTATAAGAAGTCTATTTTTGACTTAAGTACCAAATATCGACCAAACAACCATTATTAACTTAAATGATTGCATAATGTTTATAACATGGTAATAAGTGATATAAAAAGAAAAATAAACTTGAAAAAGGTTCTTGAGTATCTATAAATTATCTTTAGTTTATTATTAAGAAAGAATAAGGAATAAACAAGTCATGTCGGATACGAGGTAAGGGGTTTCGTATCTCACTTTTAATTCCTTGAAATTTCCATTGTTCACCACTTATTTATTGCATATGGAGTATTTTGGACAGCCATTTGATATGTATTATCATTATTATAATTATATTCATGGTATTCTATGATTCATTTGGTGGTTATTAACTTTTGGTCATACGAATCGATTGATTACAACATAGTAAAGGGTTTTCATATCACTTTTTATTCATGTAAGATCCATGCTATATTTGCCACTATTTCATTTTGTGTGGTATATGAACTACCCATTATTGTATTCATTGTGTAATATAATTTAATTTATGGGTATTTATATCTTCATTTTATGATATGTCTTTCATGGGTTGTATGTTTTGTAAGTTACCAAATCAGTAAGGGAACCTTTTAACCCAATTTCCATTCCTTAGGTTAATCTTTTAATTCTTAATTATTTCATGCTATAATTACGTGTGGAATCACTATTTATTTATTTATATTTTAATTTACACTACCCTTTCTTTTGATATACATTTGATACACATAATCACTCCATTGATAAATTCTCAAATCATCAATATGAACATGATAAGAGTAATTTTAACTCAATTTCCATTCATTGAGTTAAACATCAAAGTCATCGGTTTTGTCTTAAAAATAATCTGTGTGAATGTTCTTTGATTGATTTACACTGAATATCCAACAATATTGATTGTATTTATATTTTTCACACATTTTTATGTAATTTATTTATCCTTAATCTAAGGATATAGTTTTTATAAAGTATTTTGTCTCAATTTACATTCCATTGAGACTTTATTATTTTTATGCACCAATTCACTCTTATATGGTGTATATACTATACTTTGGAATATTATATAATGAATCCCCTTATTGTCATGATATTATAATGTTCTGATTAACTGTTATTCATCAATTATTTCTATTCAAGCGTCTCTCATTTTATTAAAAACTATTTAACTAAAATAATATTTAAATGTTTTAATGATTTATTCTTATAAATATTTCTCATTAATATCCGTGTTTTAAAAATGGTTTTTAGGATTTATTTACATGAAAATTAATGTTTTCAAATGATAATTCATTTAAAAGCTTCAAAGTGATATGGGACACTTTGATTCAAAAAATCTCTTTATTAAATGTTTTAAATGGTTTTGAAAATGGTTTGATAAAGCATTGTTTATTTCAATATCTTGATTTGATATATTGTGATTGGAATGTGTAAATGTTATCTCTCTTTTATGCATGTGTTATGAGTTATGAATATGTTATGGTTATTGGGAATTTTTTATGTATATGGGTGGTTCCATGACAAACCTAGGGCGGGTGAGCCTGAGATAGCTCTCCAATGCATTGAGTAACATGACTAACGTAAATGTGAATGTTTCTCCTAAGAGATTTACAGAATATACTGTGATGGGTATTCCAAATGTTACTCCCTCTGTAGTTTTGATAACTACAATGTATGTATTATATGGGTGCCTCAATTTACCTTTATGATTTATTATTGTTATGTGTTATTCATAAATATTATGATTTCATAAGGTATGTTATGATTGAAAATTATGGTTTCGTTGATTTGTATTTATTTATGGGTTAATGTCTCATTTCCTTATTTTATAACCCTTACTGAGATTTTTATACTCATCCCATGTTTTTGAAATTTTTTTCACAGGTTATAAGGAAGGGTAAGAGAAATGAAGTATTCAAGAAGATTTATATCAAGAAAAGAACTCTTGTTTTATTTAAGGAGTTTTATTGTTTTCAAAAATTGGTTATAGTAGAAGTGTCTACTTTGTAATATACAAGGTGATATGTAATAGTTATGTCCTAATTCTATAAAACTCTAAACCTGAAAAGATCCTCATTTTGAATTCTTTATTTAACTCCTGATTAAGTAATTTTTAAGGTCGGGTCCTTATAGTTGGTATCAGAGGTTGGTTTAGACAACTTTAGGTATTATAAGTTTTTGTTAGACACATGGTTAGTCCCTATGTCTATTATTTCAGTAAAATACTTGTTTTATAACTTTTTCAAATTAAGGAAATTCAATTACAAATGGATGGAGGAGGATGTCAAATGACATTCTTTTCTCTTCTTGATGACTTGTTTGCAATAATTTTTGCAAAGTCATGTTTAGATGGTTGTGAAACTTTTTCTATCATACAACTCACTTGCAGGAAGTTGTTTGAGATATCAACCACCTCCACTATACCTCGTTATCATCGTGGATCATGGGTTTAAATTAAACAAAAACTATTTTCACAATATACTCATATTTTCAAGAAATGTAAATATTATCAAAAAAAATTCAAATATTTTACCTTATCACAAGATTTTGTAGCTTATAATGATTTTAAAAAAGGTGCTAAAGGAGTCCCTTGCACATCCTATTTATATTTTCTTTTACAATATAGTCTCTTAGCACATACCTAGGGTATTTTAAAAGGACCATTAATTTAAATTTTCAACTCAAATTTGGTCTGATTATTTTATAGAAATCATGTTTTATTTAATGTTTTAAATTATATGTCATGCATGAATATTTTTCAAAACTATTTTTCTTTGAACAACCATATGACCCATGTTTTACAAGGTGTATTTAGATGAAGGAAGAAAATAATATTGAAGGATCTCTAAATCATTGTTTCAATGCATCGACCTTATACCTACATGGACAAGATGATGATGAAACCAAGTGGAAACCATGATCAAGGTATGATGTTCTTTATTTTGGGGATCGTTTTATTTTATCATATGGTGGTCAAATAAAAAAATGACAATATATATAAGACTTATAGAATTAATATGTTGAGATAATAATGAATTGGGATGAAAATAAAAGGTATAAGGAAACCATTGAGGTTAATGAATTTTAGGGTTATTTTTGAGTTTTTATAAGAATGACAACCCGAAGACCATGTGACAACACATCGCGTTAGACAAAGCTGGGAGAATTGAACCCATAAACAAAGTATGATTGGGATTTATCGCCTACCTATAGACTATGTGAAGGCCCTGGTTAGTATGACTTATTGTTTTAGTTAAATGATTTTATTAATCAAGAATAAGTTTGTTTGGGATCGTATGTTTTATAAAATGGATATCCTTAGTATAAGAAAATGATTTGGTGATTAAGTGATAAAAGTGATTTTGGATGACGTTATCTCTTTTAGGAACACATTATACTTAAGAAAAATATAATTCTATCAGATTAAATTTGAGGAGTAATGGTTGAAATTTTATTTTTAAAGAATATATGTTTTTATTATGGATATATATCGATTTGGTTTATTTATGGAAATGATTAACCTGTCATAGAGAATATGTGATTTGGTTAACTATGCTTCAGTTTGAGACTTTAAGAGTAGTCTGTGTTTTTTAAGTTCAATGTTAAGATTTACTGTGGAAGAATATGTGATTTAATCCTTCCGTGTTTTGAGTTTCAATCTTTGTTTGGATTAATTTGAATAATTTTAAGGACAATTGTGTATTGAATGGTCTTTCTTAACCATTGGGTACTTTTTGTTGAATTTTGGAGATTAGGAGTAGTATTTATTTTTATAAATGATTATCCTTTTTGGGGATTATATGATCTCGTACCGGACATTTTGGTTTTAGTTGATGTCTAAATACAAGGTAAATATTTAGTTCTTCTTTTGTGGATTATGTGATTCTATAGAAGATGATTCTTGTGATTTTGTTGTGACCAAGTCTTTCTTAATGCTAATTGTTTGGAGAAAAGATTATTTTTTCGTAGAAACCTATTAAAGGATGAAGCTCTACTTGAAGGTAAGTATATTTCCTTATGTTCTTATTCTATGTAGTAAATTAATTCCTCAAAATTGTGAAAAGGAACGTAAAACAAAAATTTTGTGGGTTTATGTTTCCTATTGGGTAATAAAGGACCATTTAACAAATCATAAGATTGTGTTTTTCTTGTGGTTAACTTTCTCTTAATCATGTTTTCTATCACTCTCCATCAGAACTTGACCGTTTGTTCTATCTTCCATATCTATGTTTTCCTACATGGAATCCTAGTATGGGTTATCTCAGGTGACCTTTTTAATTCTCTTTCTTTCTTTTAAAATGATTGTTTTACTGACTATTTTCTGATGTGGGACTTTTAATGAAGTTTCCAAGTCCAGCTTTAAAATTGCAAGGACCAATTCTGAAAATGGGGGAAGGTTGTAACATCCCAGGTAAATAAAGAACATGAAATTTTTTATATTTACTAATATTTTTGAATTAAATATTCATTGTACTTTAAAGGGGGTGCTAGGTTTGATGGGGTACCCGATATGAAACAATTGGTTTCTTTGAAATCGTACGTTGCACACTAATAATATAATATTAATATTTTAAATGGTAGTTAACACCTAGAAGTAGTATTGGAGGGAATGAGCATAACTAACTAAAATAAAATTATACATGTTTGTTAAATGTTTTTACATTTATCCAATAAATGTTAGAGGCTTATAATATATCTAATTTCAATCATAAATACTCTAATATTCACTAAAAGGTCGATTTAACCCATTTTGATGGAGAACCCTCATTAAATATAGTTTTGGTCACCTTTATACATTATATTTGACAAAATAAAATTCTTCTTTATAATCGGGACACCAAAATTTAATTTGCGTAATTTTTTGGTATTTTTCTGCTAAAAATTCAATTTTTAATGAATAGTGAAAAATATTGTATTTTAGTTCAAATATGATTTTTAATCTAATTTATTTATATGGTTAGATTATCTATTTAATTGGTTATAAATTGTATTTAGATTATATTTTTACCATTTAATCCAATGTTGGTCAATGGAATTAATTTCACTTTGAAATTGGGCATAACCAAGTGTCAATATTTTGATAGATATTGTTTCTCAAAAACATGCTATTTGTTTTGACAAAAGAAATTAATTTTATATTAATAAATGAAACTTTAATGTTATGAATTCTTTAAAATATAAATCATCTTTAAATTCGAAATATCAACTATAGCATAGGCTTAATTTTTTGTATTTTTTCTGAGAAACATCAATTTTTGATGAGTAGTGAAACCACTAAGTAGTAGTTAAAAACTAACTTTTTCATTTAAATAAAATTTTAAAGCTTCTGTGAATTTAATTTTAAAAATCGGACATACTCGGTTGTTATTAGTAATTAAAATTTGGTTCAATAAAATGAAAATATTTTTTGGTGAATAGTAACTTGTTACTTTTATTTACCGCAGTTAAAGGTAAATAGGGAAATTCATGTTAAAAAGAATATTTTAATAATAAAAAATTACATTAACACTTGTTCTAACCTTATTGGATTATTAATGGCCGAAAATGGTCATTCTTGGGTCGATTTGGGGACCCCATGGAGCCACTTGGGAGTGATAATTACACTTTAGATTAATTAATTTAAAGTAATGATAAAAATGGCACAAACAAATATCTTATAGTAAATTAATTTTTACATGGGGTTATGTAAGTTATTTGTTTTACTATAAATATTAATTGAAAAGGGAAAAATATTTCCTACATCATGGAATTTTTTTTATAATTTTTAGACATCAAATAAATAAAATTATTTATGACACAAAAATGATACAGTATTTACCTCATTAATAAATGATTTAAATAAATAAGATTATAAATATTAAAATAACATCCCAAACCTATCCAATTCTTATTGGATGAATTTATTTCGAACATGGGTCATCTTATCTTCGACGTTAATTAGTTTTTTACCTTTATAAACTGAAAATCATTCTATTATAAAATAATATTTTCACACATTCCTAAAGAACCCCTCTTCCCCCTTATAAAAAGAGAATACTTCTAACCCATTACTCACACCTCTAAAGCCCTTTTGATCTTCCAAACCCTACCCAAATAATCTATCAAGATCCCTTTCTACCACCTAGAATCCTTACCTTAGGCAAAAATAACTTTAAGAAATTATTTTGGTTCAAACCAAAGAGAGTTACCCAAATTAAAGGTAACTGTTTCTCTTAAGTTCTTCTGTTTTATTTTACTTCTCCAACCTCCTAAAATATTTTTATTCTTTTATTTTATAAAAAAACCAGTATCCTTAATATATACTAGGATGTTTTATGAGAATTATTCTAACTACCCTTACACACACCTCTATCTAATGGGTAAAGAACATATTGTTTATGTGGATGGCAAACTAACACCTCACGAAACGATGATTGTTCAATTATCTCCTACCACCTCTCATGGTGGAAATTATGAAGGAAATTTATTTATATATGATATATATTATTTTTATGTTTTCTTTACCCTTCTGTATTTTCCTTTTATATAAAACCTTTATGGTTTCCATTATGGTTAAACGCGATAATTTAATTTGAGGAAGTACGGACTACCGCCCCCTCAAAGTGATATGACTCATTAATGCCATATGTGGGATGTATAAAGTATGGATTTAATGTTATTATATATGATATTTTACTGGAATTATAATATACTTATTTATTATTATGTTTTAATAAAATACTAAATAGAAATTAAAGTAATGTTCATGCGTACATACGGCTTACCGTCTCCGTGAACGGTGCATTTCATTTCTTAACTCTAAATGTTATGTAATATTATAAATACATACATACATACATATAAATATACTGGATATATATGATATATATGATATCTAAATCATGAATATCATTCTGGAGATAATGGAATATTGACCACAAGGACAACTTGTAATTATTAGAATTCTATTTTTGACTCAAGTACCAAATATCGACCAACCAACCATTATTAACTTAAATGATTGCATAATGTTTATAACATGGTAATAAGTGATATAAAAATAATAATAAACTTGAAAAAAAAAATCTTAATAATTAATAAATTAACTTTAGTTTATTATTCAGGAATAACAAGGAACAAACAAGTCAAGTCAGATTCAAGGTAAGGGGTTTCATATCTCACTTTTAATTCCTTGAGATTTGCATTGTTCACCACTTATTTAATGCATGTGGTGTATTGTGTACTTCCATTTGATTTATATTATAATGATTATCTTTATATTCATTGTATTTTGTGATTCATTTTGTGGTTATTAACTTTTGGTCATATGACTCAATTGATTACAACGTGGTAAAGAGTTTTCATCTCACTTTTTATTATTGTGAGATGCATGCTATATTTGTCAATATTTCCTTTTCTATGGTTTATATACTTCCCATGATTGTATTAATTGTGTAATATAATTTAATTTATGGGTATTTACATCTTTATTTTATGATCCATCTTTTATGGGTTGTATGTTTCGTAAGTTACCAAATCAGTAAGGGAACCTTTTAACCCAATCTCCATTCCTTGGGTTAATCTTCTAATTCTTAATTATGTCATGCTATGACTATGTGTGGAATCACTATTTATTTTTTATATTGTAATTTCCACTCCCCTTTGTGTTTATATACATTTGATACACATAATCACTCCATTGATAAATTCTCAAGTCCTCGATATGAACTTTATAAGAGTAGTTTTAACTCAATTTCCATTCATTGAGTTAAACATCCAAGTACTTGGTTTTTTCTTCAAAAGAATATGTGTGAATGTTATTTGATTGATTTACACTTCATATCCAATCATATTGAGTGTATTTATATTTGTCACACATTATTATGTAATTGATTAATCTTTAATCTAAGGATACTATTTTTATAAGGGATTTCATCTCAATTTACATTCCATTGAGACTTCATTATTGTTATGCACCAATTCACTCTTATATGGTGTATATACTGTACTTTGACATATTATATCATGAATCCCATTATTCTCATGATATTATAATGTTCTTATTAAATTCTATTCCTTAGATATTTGTATTCAAGTGTATCTCATTTTGTTAAAAACTCTTTAACTAAAATAACATTTTAAATGTTTTAAAGATTTATTCTTCTAAAAATTTCTCATTAATGTCCATGTTTTCAAATTGGTTTTTAGGATTTATTTATATGGACATTAATTTTTCAAATGATAATTCATTTTAAAGCTTCAAAGTGGTTTGGGACACTTCGATTCAAAAAATATCATTATTATATGTTTTAAATGGTTTGGAAAATGATTTCATAAAGCATTGTTTATTTCAATATCTCGATTTTATATATTGTGATTGGAATGTGGAAATGTTATCTTTCCTTTATGCTTGTGTTATGTGTTATGAATATGTTATGGTTATTTGGAATTGTTTATTTATATTGGTGGTTCTGTGATAAACATAGGGCGGGTGATCCTAAGATAGCTCTCCAATACATTGGCTAACGTGATGGAGGTAAATGTGAATGTTTCTCCTAAGAGATTTAGGGAATATATTATGATCAGTATTCCAGACGTGACTCCCTCTGTAGTTGTGATAGCTACAACTTAAGTATGATATGGATGCCTCAAGTTACCCTTGTGATTTATGATTACTATGTGTTATTCATAAATATTATGATTTCAGAAGGTACGTTAGGATTGAAAATTATGGTTTAATTGATTTGTATTTATTGATGGTTCAATGTCTCATTTCTTTATTTTATAACCCTTACTGAGATTTTTATGCTCATCCCAATTTTTTGAATTTTATTTCACAGGACATAAGGAAGGGTAAGATAAAGTAAGTATTCAAGAAGATTTATATCAAGAAAATAACTCTGAATTTGTTTAAAGAGTTTTATTGTTGTGAAAAATCGGTAATAGTAGAGGTGTCTACTTTGTAATATTCAAGACGATATGTAATAGTTATGGCATAATTCTCTAAAACTCAAAACCTGAAAAGATCTTTATTTTGAATTATTTATTTAACTCCTGATTAAGTAGTGATTAAGGTTGGGTCCTTATAAAGAGGCTCTCATAGCGGTTCACTATTGGAGTGGGGATTAGGGGATCCATGTGCAGCCCTTGGGGGAAGCGGTGTTAGTGAGGAGCAAAATCCATCAAGTCTTGGAAGACCATATTATTCCTAGGATTGACATCCCCTTACTCGTATCATCATATGATGGGGTCTATCACCATATTATGAATGATTTTTGAGGGTGAGATAGGGTATTGGAGACCAATAGCTATGATCATTGATAAAGTCATGGAGGAGGTGGAGTTGTACGAGATTTTAGTGTTGACATTTCTCATACCCCTACATCTGTGGGTATTGGTTGATTTATTTCTTGCAACTTAAGTCTTATAAGGAATGAATATTTAGCTATTAGTATATATACATGGAAATAAATTAGCAATTCCCCAAAGTCATACAATCTTTCATTGAAGGAAAGAGAGATCTGTGTTGATGATGTCAATGAATATAATTCCCAATGTTTCACAACACCAGTTTCTAGTGATTTCATTATTAGTCACACTATTTGATTAGTGGGTCAGGGCACTATATATTGGGATCTGGTGATATGATAATCTACATCTGTCTTAAATGATACTAGTCCCCATGTTGAGGAGGACAGTTTCATGTTAGGTTAACTATTTCTATTTCTGTCTTATGTCTGGTGTGTCTGCCGAATTAATTCAACACGATGCCAGTGTCGCTTCTTCTTTACCCACATTACTTCTTTCAAAAGGTAGGTGGATTTCATCAGTTTCATCGGTTATGTAGGATACTTGATCAAAATAGGATGATGGGATGTTGATTTCTCTTTTTGTGGATTCCTCCTTGGATTTTTTTCACAATTCGGGTCTCCCTCATAGAGTTATGTATGTTCGTAGAACTCATTTCGAGTACCATAACTTTGTGTATGTCGGTTAATTAAACTACTTATTTCTGGAACTAGGAATATTGGTTAGCTGTATTCTTCCTCATAAGAGGGAATCACATGGAGGTGTATTAGGAGTGAATCCTAAGGCATCCCATGTCAATAATGAGGTATCTAATACCAAAATAATATCTTCCAAGGATTTATCCTCATGGATACCACGTCTAGAATGAGGTAGCAGTATAAGACATGTTACAAGTTTAACATCTTTTGGAGATAGTGTGAGACTGACCATAATCACTCATAGAGGAAGATCCGAGAGTTTCATCCCTAGGAGGGAGCACCTGTATGGTTTTTCAATGGATGGATAAAAATTTCCCATAGAATCAAATCTGGGGAGGTTTGTATCCTAAAGGGAATATGTCACACTTTGATGTTGGATCTAGACACCACAAGAGGTGGATCAGGGAGGTGTACCCTTAAAAGGGGGCACCTTTCTTTACCATTTGTCATGACTGAACCTCAATTAGGCATCCTAGAAACCAAATTTTTGAAATAAGTATCAAAACCCACTTATTTTGATGAAGGTATGGTGTATGGAATACGCATGAGATATTCCCTTCACAAGAGGATTTATCTTGGATGGATGGTGTGGGGATTATGCATAAGAGCTTACCAACTGGGTGGCATGATCTTATCAGGCTTTGGAGGCCTGGGTAAAGACTATGATAGTTATGAATATCTATATTGAACCTCATAGAGGCTTCTTAAATATCATACTTGGTTGGGAATGAATTTCAACATAGTTCGAGAGTTTGGAATGGGGAATACACATGATAGATTCTCTACATATCTAGATGAGCTGAGGCCCCTCAGATGAGTGTGATGATGATACCAAGATGTGGCAGCCTAGGTAAATACTAGGATAGTTATGGTTGTTGGTATTGAACCACAAAGAGGCTTTCTACGTATCCTAGTTGGTTTGGAATCAAATTTCATGTAGTTTGATGGAGGGAATTGGGTATTACACCTATGAGGAGGCCCAATGATGGATCATGTGGTTGGGGATTACACATAAGAGAATCCCATTAGGGGGACATGTATGGAGATAAATCTAGGAGGAATGACCGTGGAAATAGAGGCTAGGTTCCATGATTACAGCTGGCCTCTAAGATCACGTGAGTCATGTTCGGTGTGAGAAACAAGTGGAAGCAATGCCTTGACCATCGTGTTGTGAAAGATGAACCCACAAAAGATGCTGTGGGGATTACTAACAGAAGCTTTTTGAGGAGTATGTCATTACATATTAGTGGTATTTCATTCCATATCACTCATACATAGATCATCCTATGAAAAGTGTGTGTGGATTATGCCTGAAAGCTGCCCTCTATGAATTTCCTATATGTTGGTGGTGGAGGAGGTGGAATACCATGATGGGAATATATGGGGGATCCTTTTTGCATTACATGAGGTAATACTACAATTTAACATCATGTCCTCAGGATCTTGGTGATAAAAAAGTTTTATGTAATTCAGAGCATACATTGGGGGTTAACACTTTACCCCTTGTGCTTACATAACTGTCGCACATGAAACCCTAGGTGGGACTTGTCTATTTCAATGTGAAGGTGTAACTCTATAGAGGAGTGTTCAGTCATGAGGTACATGTTAGAATCCCTATACTATGAATAAAGGGGGGTTAACTTGCCTTTTCTGATAAGAAAATTGTATGGAAACACATGCACAAAGGGGCATAGGGGAAAACTCATGAGGGTCCATGAAGTCATTGCTTGTAAGCCTGGAAGGATGCCTGAAAGGGGTGTAGACAAGGAAAAAGGGTTTCACACTATAGGGTCTTGTACATTGTTCTTGGAGTCAAAGTAAATACATGGAGAATAAAATAGGGTGGTGTTCAAGATAGAATGCTAGCGTGCAAGGCCATGATTTCACATAACATTGGACTTTTTTGTGAAAGGTCAACGTTATCCAGAGGAGGGTACATTTTATATGCAGGACTTGGCATGAAATAGGTTATATGATGATTGCACAACTATGGGCACACTCAAGGGAGGAACCAAAGGGAACCTATCATTCTAGATCTCTACCATGAGAATTCCATTCCTTTTACAAGGTCAAAAAAGATGAGTATTAAGCATACAATAACGGTGGTTAGACTTCTGGAGGATCACCCTAAAGAAGGGAGGGTGGAATTCAATATATATTAATCCTTCGGTGACGACGTGCAATGATTTTTTCTTGGAAGAGGCATTTTACACAACTTCAACCTTAGTGAGAACGCATGGGTTGGTTTTATGTATCATTGGGTATGAAAGGGTTTTCCATGTGGCTTCAGGTCTTTTGTGAAATTTCAAATTATAATGCACACATTCCTTATAAATTTGAGTTTCCTATATGGAAGGGGGTTGAGATACATCACAATATGTATACAAGTTTCTTGAGAATGGATTTCAATAGTGTGGTGCACCTTGAAACATTCATGCACCTTCTTTAGCTTTTTAGTAACGCACTATTGAGTCAAATGATTCCTTTATTTTAACCAAATATCTCCATTTATAGGTTTGTTTAAAATTGAGTAAAAACACAAAATTTCTATGCTATGGTGTTTACAACCAGTGGGTGTGGCAGTATTTTTGGATTATGGGGTAGAGACTTCCTCTTTTTTAAAACAGTGATCCCATGATGAGAAATATTAAAAAATGGGTGGGTAGATACAACTAACTTTTATCAAATTTATAGTATGAACCTTGTAGAAGTAGTTCTATGAGATTTAAATTTTCTTCTATAGTGTTTTATTTGATTAAATCTATACAATGGTGTTACAGGTTAACCGCCCCACAAAGAGTTAAACTTCTTCAGGGAATAATACCCATGGACTACCCTCATATATTTGTTTCAGCATATCGATAGTCATAAATGGAATATATGATCTATGGTGTAGTTTTAATTTTTTAAAATGTGTTCATCAGGAGAGATAGTTTTTAAACATGTGAATCTCTATGATGTTATCCTAGGAGGCTGATGTGAGACATGTGAATCAGATCCATAAACTATATTTGGATCTATTCATGGTAGAATTTATTTCATTGGTACCCTCATGTTCTCAATGTCAGAGATGTATGTGGGATTCTTGAGGATGGTGTTGTGTAGTTTTTTCTCCACCATTGGAATAGCTCTATTTTAGTCCATGTTCGAGAGGCCCTTTAGGTTATCATTCTACTGGTCAGATCCATTAGGATACATCGTTTGATGGCATATAGTTGGTGTTAGTTGTGGGTTTTAAGGGTGCGGTTAATCTAGGGGTGGATGAGGAATTTAAGGTTATATTAGTTATTGCATCGAGTTAGCAAGGTTGTGTACAGCTAGTCCATGTGATTGTATTTAGATAGGGTTCTTCATGCTCATCCACCAAGTTGTTGTTGATTATACATGTGTACGCTTCATTTCACAATGTCGAATTGGTTTGACACATTGGGTGTGATATGCCCTTTGTGGTTCTCGACTCTATTTGGGATCTTATAAGAGAGAACCCATTATTTGGATTTTGGTTCCACTGAGGGTCTGTTTATAGATAGCAGGAGAACCCTTAGAAGGAATCCCTAGTATGGGAGACCCCATTGAGATCTCATTTTCCCCCATGTGCCTAGAATTTTCCTTTTTCGGACAAATAGAATGATTTTTCAGAGAGTTTAGTGACTCTATTTTTATTGGGTAAGACATTAGAATATTTATAGGAATATTTATGAAGCCAAATAGTGGGCCATTATGTGATTCCAAGGCATGAATATCCTTTATGTGATGATATTTAAAATAGTAAAAAAATAATTGCACAAAGATTTTTTCCAGAATCATTTAATAAAACTAGAGATGTGTTTTAGATCATAAATCTGATGTTGTGGGGGAGTTTAGAATGATTGTTTTACCCAAGGTGTGGCATGAATTTTTTCATAATTAGACACTTGGTTATAAGTGATTGTTAGAATATGTGGAGATGATATATATGTTTATTTAATGAAAATAATATAATATATTTCCCCCCTGGGTTTCACATGTAGAAGTAAATGGGGAGGTTTCTCCATAGAACAAGAGACTGCCTGAGGACAAACTGGGATAATGGGGTTCCACAAAACCCTATTTTTGACTATGATCATCTTCTAGTCAAGGTGTAGAAGGTTTTAAGCATCATTTTGGACCTGAATCTTCAACATTCCACCATGAGGTAAGCATATTTATTTTATTTACATCCCAACCACCTTTTATGAAATTATTTAAGGTTTTAGAGCCATATTATGACTCTTAAGGATCCCTTGGGTTTGATATATGGGTTTCAAGTAAAAATCTTGGGATCGAGATACTGACAAGTATTTTCCACTTGGAAATACTCATTCCAACGTGTATAGTGTAGGAGCCCATGCCATGTGTTATTCTAATTTAGGGAAGATTATATTTGGTGACATAACAATATGTTATGGGGGCACACGCCATGTAGTGATCCTGGTTCATGTGATTGATGACACGGGAAGGAACACAATGTAAGGGGATGTGGTTGTGAGTAGGTACGTAGCCAAAGTCCTCAGGTGTACATGGGTTGAAGTACACAGCTAGGTACATGGGCATGAGGTTCCATTTATAAGAACAGGGTGGAAAAACAGTCATTGTGTGAGGACCCATGTAATGAAATATCCAATACACACAATGTATAGAGGTTAGATGTTAGGTTGGGTGACATGACCAGCCAGTTATGTATGGGTGAGGACATGACTGGGAGATTAGATAGGGTCACATGTCATGTGACATGAGGTACATGTTGTGAGTGGTCCCAAATACATGTCGTCTCTAATGAGGGGACATGTCTAGGGTCCAACTTGGAGAGACACATCATTTTTTTGGGATAAACATCATGTAATACCCTCATATAATTCTCCCTAATATATCTCTATATTCAGGAATTGGATGTAGGCACACAAGTGGCCTATCCTAACTGGTTTTCCACATGTAACGTGATGGTATAAATGGTTTTGGTGTGTAGTATTCAACCTAAGGTGAGGTTTCTAGGTCTCTTATCAGGGACACATAAAACATATCGGTTGGGGGGAGTTCTCTTGGTCTTTCCTTGTGAGGGTATAGTGTGGAAGTACTTCCTCAACACAGGGTTGTGATCCCCTCAATAGGAAAAGATCAAATTGATTTGGTGTATACCTCTAGGATTGTGGGTGGGATCCTCAATCCTTTCAACTTATTTAGGTGGGTTTATGGTATCGTCATGACAAACACTACACGGGATGAAATCCCATATCTAGACGGTTATCCTAGTAGGGTTTGTGGACTCATCGGTTATATGATCCCATACTATGAAAGTGGTTTCATTTGGGTTTTTGGAACCCTTGGGTATACAATCCCCTACTTAGAATGAAGTTTTATTAGGGTTTTTGGCCTCATTGGGTATAGGATTCCCTAACATGAGGGTATTTATGGAAGTTATTTTAATGTAAACAAACCCTTACTTAGAAGATTATTCTAGTTGGTGTTGATGGAATCTTCATGACCAACACTACATGGGTAATGATCCCCTATATAAGGCATATTATCTCAAAAGGTTCATATTGTGTTCATAGTGTCCCATGATGGTTTTGGAAGGGATCCCAATTCTACATGATAAGACCTATAGGGTTTCTACTTGGGTTAGGGGATCCCCCATCAAGGATGGGTGGGATCCCCTATCTGAGTATCGAGATCCGCTGGGTTGCACCCTGAATTCCAATGTGGATGGACCCAGTGAGTGTTTTCTCTCAGGTGTATGCCACCAGGGATGGTGAGGATGTTCAATCATCTTAGAAATACTCAATGGAGTGAGACCTATCATGAGAGTTTCATTTGTGTTGGTAGGGATCATGGAGTGATTTTTCTTGGATGAGAAATACCTATGATCCTCTAGTAGTCTCTTATAGCCGACAGTGAGGTTGGGACCTCCTATGACTTTGAGTATGAGATGAGTATGTCTAGTTTATTTTTTGATTCCTTATGGTGATTTCTAATTTACACACTCCCATCTAGATGAGCTGACATGTCATGTATTTTTAAGGATCATTCAATATGGATCTTCTTGTTCTACCTAAATTTGGTTTTCTCCTCAAGATTGTAGGTTGATTAGACTATATCCTTTTAGTTTCTCATTTTTTACATTAGGGTTTTAGGGTGCCTACTAGGTATTTTTATACTCACCCATTCATGTACTCTTACAAATAATTTCATCTTATGAAGTTGATAGGTCTTTCAACAGAGTCCTGATAGGACCTGGAGATAGAGGATCATAGAGATTTAGATAGGATGTGGATTGTACCAATGGTTACATTTGATAGTAGTCCCATCCTTCTGAGTGTGTTGGTTTCTTTTCTTATTTTTAGTGGGCTTGAATTTTTCCCTTTGTTCTTTCAGTACTGTTTTTGTACTCTAATTGTGGGATATATAAATATATATGAATGTATTTTGGGTTTAGTTATTTTATTATCTCCCCAACATTTAATGATGATTTGTGTGTATTTCCATACATATACCATATGTTAATACCTCCCATGGGTCTGATATGCCTTCTCAGCAATGGTTATCTTCCCCTGGCCTATTGGAGTTGGGCTTGGAGAAGTGGAGACTCTGCCTTCTGCAAGTCAGGCGGCCCCAGTGGGTTGGGTTGTGACAAATAAATTCCAATGGTGGGGATAATTTTAATATCCCACCTTAACCTTAAGTAATTTCCCATTAAAATTTCATTTCCTCTTTTTTGCTGTTTTGGACCTTTTTTAGAGGTTTTAAAATTAGGTATTGGATTTTCATAGGAGGGGAAAGAAAAGTGGGATGAACGATTATTATAAAACACCACTATCCAACCAGTAGAATCCACTGGTCATCTAGTGGCACCCTAGATGAATATATTTTATGTATAAACTCCACCAGCTAGCTGGTGGATTCCCCTATGTGATCTAAAGGAACTTCCTTCAGTTCAAGATAAATTTCTAACACCACCAGCTAGTAGATGGTAACCACTAGGTAGCTAGTGGCCTCGAGCTGAGATGAACTAATCAAGGTAAAATTAGTCATTTTTTCTTTAAAACATATCATTAACCCCTTTAATCACCCCCTTCACCCCTAATTCACCTCATATGAATTCAATGTTTCTCTAGGGTTATCATGGACTCTCACCATCACCTTTTCATTGTGAATTGATCTATAATCAATCAGTTTCTCCTATTTTGGTTTATTTGAATGAATTCCCTTATTTCCTCTACTTTAGTAGGGTTTTTAATCGTTCTATGTTTTGTTGTCAAAATGTATTGATCAGGTTATGATCCTTCCAAAAACCATATAGATTCATCATAACGTTTTTTCCAGGAGGTCATATCTATTTTTTTGGTACAATATGTGTGAATATTGAGGTATGTGTTGATATATCTTGACCTCCAAACGTTTTTATTTTTTTGAGACTTGATTATAATATTTGGTAATTAATGTTTAGGCCCTCCTATTGACTTATCAATTATTCCCTTTCCTTCTAGTGTCTGGATCCAATTATGGTGGTCATACTACCCATGTTTGAGGTTGGCGGTTTCATCTCTATAATATGCTTGATGAATTGTGAATAATTATTGTTTATAAATGATTTTATATATGATAAATGGAATTGTATATGTTTTTATTAATATGAATTAATAAATGGGTTCTTAATAAAATATGGTTTTAAAATTATTTTGGTAAAAGAAAGTGGTTTTATATAAATTATGTAATGGTATGTGGAATTGGTTTTCAAAGAAATATTTTGATGGAAAAGGGTTTTTTGGGAACTGTTTGTGAAATGATATGATACATTTGAAATTATTTGACATATTCATCATATGGGAAAATTTGGTACCTAGGTGGCGATCTAATGTTAGTTTGTTTCCTTATTTCCATAATGGGTTTCTATTTCTAGGTTGTTCTTTTTTTACGTCATTGATTCATTGACTCTAGGAACTTGAAATTCACACTATAAGTGGGTTCACTTTATAGTGTTCTTTCCTATCAAGAGATCATAGATGCATGGGTTTTAGGGTCTTCATGTCTACACTAGTCATTATTCATTATTGAGGTATGAGATAACTTGATAAACCACAATTATGTTATGATAGTGGTGATTTCCATTATTATTGGCATTGCATTATTTTGGATTTGATATGATATTTAATTCATTTTTATTAAATGTAAAATAATTTAGTTAAAAATAGATTTGATACTATATTATTTTTTTATAAAAAATATTAGAAGGATAATTATTTTACCATGTTTTAAGATATTTTTGAAAATTGATTTATCATTCAATGCTTCCTTTTATAAATAATATCTAAATTATTTGATAAAGACTTGTTATGTAACACTTGGGTGGGATTAGATTGATCTTGTTTTTTATCACACCCTTTACACTTCATTAGAGATGTGTAGACCTTGTTATTTAAAATGATGGGTAGTGAAAGGTACTACAATGAGGAGATGATGTTTATGTTAATTTTTCAGGTTGAATAGGTGGTTTGATGGTGGAATATTTTCCACACATCATGTGGAGTATCAGTTGATAGTTTGGGTTGTCCTTTTTAGTTTTTCTAGTAAACGAATAATGATTTTGAATTAATAATATAGATATATTGTTACCACTATTATTATTTTGTCTATGGAATATTTATTTTTTGGGGTATATTTCCCTCTATTTATTACATGAATAATGTTTTAGGTTAGTAAAATCATTCAATCTAGTTATTGTTGGATACCCTAGTTCTACTTGCCAACCCTTGGGTATCAATAATACCCATTGGTTCTTATCGTGTCCTTGTTCAAATCCAGGTTTGATGGGTTACCTTGGCCATGATATGACATTTCATCTTGGGAACACCATGAAAATTATTTCTTCAAGTAAGGTTACTCATATTCTTTTAGCCAAGATGACCAATCCTTCGATGCCTCAATTTATTTTCTTCTTTCAATATCATTTACCATGAATTTTTGGCATCACCAACCTGAAAAAGGTTTCCCTTTCGTCAAATTCCCATTTTCATAATACTTCCACATTTTATCCTCTAAACCAAGAACACATATTTTTAAAAAAAATCACTTTACATCCTTTATCACATAGCTAAGACACACTTTACAAATTATGTTCTAACCCATGAATATATAAAGTTTTCTTAGACTTCAACATTCTTTTACCAATTAATTCTAAACCATCACATTTAATTTTACATGATCCATCAATTCTAAGGAAAATTGGTCCTTCCCTATACATTTAAACTTCCTTTAGAAAATGTAAATCACCTATAAAATGTCATAATAATCCACTATCAAGAATCCTTGGGTATTCACCTTGAGATAATTTAAGTGCCACTTCAACCGAAAAATATTTTTGTTTTCCTTTCTCATTATTCTTTTAAGAATTTTGAGTATTGAAAATAAAACACAATTAGGAAAATAATATTTTGAGACAATATTCATAAATTCAAACCATTTTCTAATATCTTCCACAACCTTATTATAATGATAGAAATTTATTCTCATAGTTATATCGGTAAATTGTAGATCACTTCTGAATGTTTCTCAATTGAGTTTGATGAATCCCCCTTCTGATCTACCTCCCAAAATTCCAAGACTCCTTAGGATAATTTTTTAATTAATAAAAAAAATTATTTTCAATTGAAAATATGTTCCACTATTCCAAAATATATACTTAAATTCATACTTAACTCTAAATACAATTTTTTACCTAGAGGTTGAAATCCGTATTTTTACATTCCTTATGTCATTAATATATGATCCTTTCCATGAAAAAAATTATTGTAGACTCCAAAAATATTCTTAATTTGTCTTGAATTAATTATTGGAAATTATGAATTACCAGTTTTAGAAGTTTTTTACTTAAAGTTAGTGTTTTGATAATTTCTATATTTCTAACATTCTCTTTTCTTTTCCATAAACTTGTTCTTCCTTACAATGTTCTTAAATTTAGTATTTCCACCAATAATACTAAGATCATTCTTACAATTTTAAAGTGTTCTATACTACTCTTCTTGTGTATCACCATTATTTTAACTTTCTCTGATTTATTAAATAGAGTAACATAAATTGGTTTTGAGTTTTTTCAGTTCCTTTTCAGTATGAAATAGTTTTTTAAAGGTCAATATCCTTATCATTTTCCTTCAATCATTCTTCCATAATATCATTTAAAATCATCTTATGATCTATAAAATTATTTAAATCATAAAACTCTTCAAAAAAATTATTTTTATTCGATATAAAAAGACTTTTTACTGCTAATTTACTGATTAAATTTATTGATATTTTGATCACCTTCTCGAATTTTTTGACCTTTAAAAGAACTGTTTTTTATTATATCTTTAATAAACACTAAATCTTAGTTTATAACACACTCAAAATATCTATAATTTCATCACAAGGAAATCCACCATTCACTTTAGCATTAAGTAGTTTTCAATAATATCACTGGAAGACATAACTTTCTCATAATCATATCTTCTCTCATCATCATCTATCATAGATATGAAATTTTTCCTTTTTTATTTATAGAAATTTTTACTCTTTTCCCTTAAAAAATTTTAATTTATAATTTCCTTTACCTTTCTTGTTTAAGGATCTCCTTGGAAACTCTACTTCATCGTCACTGGAATATTCTTCATTTAACATTGTAAAATTTTCTACAAAATTTCCATCGGATCTACAATAGAAACATTTCAATGGATACTTCTCCATAAATTTCTTCCTTTCCACTTTTACACTTTTGTAGATAAGAGATGAAATTTTATCAAAATTTTCATCAATGTGTTCTTCAAATTATTAATAACCAACTTCATTTCCAAACACTTATATCCTAATATTCTATTTTCTTGATTCATTAAATGAAATGACCTTTTAATCCTTATAATTATTTTTTAAAAAACTTCTCTTCCAAATTTAATGTGTAATAATTATGTTTTATAATTCATCTAAAGGAACTATAAATAACTATCAATCTTCAAGTGTTGATAATTTAGAATCAAATCTATTAGGTAGAATAAGTAATATCTTATCAACAACTGATGTAATATCTGATATATTTTCATAACATCTAATTTTCTTCATAATTTCATTGAACCTTATGAATAATTCATTTATAGTTTCATCACAATATATATTTATGTTTTTAAACATCAATCTCCAAATATGCTGTATTTTTTACTTATCATTTTTATTAAATTTATAAATATTTTCTATTTTCTATTATAATCATTTTTCTATATTTATAACATTATAATTTAAGAATTATTTCTCTGAAAGAGATGATATAATGGAATTTCATGCATTCCCATCATTCTCAATGCTCTTTCTATCAGTTTTTCTCATAGAATCACCATTATAATTGGGTGTAAGAAAATATATTGTAGATTCTAATACATCCATACTGATTCATAGTAGATAAGTCTGCATTTGATCCTTCCAAACCTAATATCTTTTCTCATAAAATGTAATCATACACTCCTTATTCACTGAATTGAGGTTTTTTATATTTAAAACTAAAAATTTAGTGACTCAGTTTTCTACCCTAGAGAAACTAATTAACTTATCACCCCATGTAGTATAAAGTATTTGAATAGAATTGTAACTATGGAACAACTTGAAAATCACCCATGAATCAGTGGGAATCATAGAGTGGGGGTGAATCAGCTATTTAAATTTTTTTAAGTTTCTTTTCAAAAAAAATTCACCACCATTGAAAGTTAATGAAAAGAATTATATTTTAACATGAACACAAGAACACGTAGTTAACATAATACATTTACAAGGTTAACATTTCTATGATTTGGATTCATCTTAGATCATATAGTTTACTATTATCAACAAGTGGATTAAAAACGATGGAATAATCATTGAACTTGCATTACACCAATGTATTATGATAGTGTATGTGTTTCCCAACAATTATAATGATATAATGAAATTTAACAACATGATATACTCATTCTAAAAGAGACTTCCATTGATTTTACCCTAGGTTGTATGTTTTTCTTCTTGTACTTCAACTTGTTTAGTATAAATTATCTTCTTATTCCTATTTCAATTTTATTTGAAAATTTATATATATTTCTATTTAGTTCTCATATTTATTTATTATAAAACTCTATAATATTATTTGAAAGGTGACAGAAAATAATAAATCCTATAGTAGCTAAAATTCTTCACTCCCAATATTTGAATTTAAAATATGAAATCTTATAATGTAGCTACATTTAAACTACTATTGGATTACTCTTCTTCCTTTCCCACATCTTTTGCCTTCCAAAAAATTCACAGAAAGTCATTATTGTGAAAAAACACATGTTTCAGTGTGACCACATAGTTATTTTATAACTAATTCTATCATTCATAGTGCAACCTACTTTTTCATAGTTTTAACAATTTTTTCATCATTATGAATCAAAAAAATTAACTTTTTATGTATTAATCCATGAAATAACATTTTTTAGAATCATCTAATTTTATTTTAATTTATTGATATCATAGAATAGTGGATTAAAATAATTATATTTTAAACTACGTCAATTCATACTAATATTATAAAATTACCTAACATGGAAAATATCCCATTATAAATTGAAATCTCACCATATAAAATATGATTTCCACTAAAAAATTATAAAACTCACATTCAAGAAAGAAAATCTCACAAATAAAATCTAAAGTTCACCTCACATAGTTGGAAGTCACCTAATATAGTATAAAGGATTAATTTATAAATTCTTGTACTCAAATTTTTTATGTCTGAAAAATCACTTTACATAATCTGGATGTAACTTTATGAAACTTAGTGCTTCACTGTATGGAATTTGTACATAACCATTTTTTAGCCTTAATATTATTAATTACATAAAATTTCTACATTTCTTTCAAAATCCAATAACCATCTATAAAACCTTAACCTCGTGTATTATAATTTATTTATGTTTTTTAAACAAAATAAAACACAATTATCACATTTTTTACTTTATCTTTAAATTCTTTTTCTCTTAGAATATTTCCAAATACTAAATAAATATTCATTTATGATAAATCACATCAAATCATACTTTATTCCACCCTAATATCTTAGAAAATAAATATATCTTAACCTCCAAACCATCCACCTAGGTCGCATAATTGAGTGCTCATTCACCCAGGTCACCTACAAGGCTTCCTAGTTTACCTGAGTTAGTCCATACCAATGGGGCTATTCCCCTACAACTTGGGAAGGTATCAATAATTAATTTCAGTCTTATGCCTTTTTCCTAATCATTATTATTCCATTAATTAACATCATGAGAAATTATGAGTCATGCGTTGAATATATTGAACCATATCAATGAAAATTTGTTTCATGATACCTTTAACCCCACCTTGATTTGAGATTATCCTATTGGTTTCGTCATATTCCTTGAGTAGAGATTCTTCTCTTAGCTTCATTAAATTCCTTAAGTTGAGATTATTATATTGGATTGATAAAATTATTTGAGTATATATTTTCATCTTTGATAATTAAGATACCTTTAATCGATATAATCATATTAGATTCCTCAAATTCCCTGAGTCAAGATCCTACTTTTGGTTCACTAGAATTCATCCACCAAATTCATATGTTAGGTTAAACCAATATGGGTTTCTTCTTTTTATTCCCCATTCAAAACCATTCTTTAGTTCCATTTACTTAGTATCCCACTGAATAAGACAATAAGATACTTGGATGTACTCATCTATACATTACAATAAAAGGAATCACTATGGTCCTTATTAGATGACCCAAAAAAATATTAAATCTCTCATTAATTATCATTGAACTACATAGGTTTTGATTTTCACCATAGTGTTATGTAGAAATACCCTCTCTTTGTCCAAATAATAACCCAATAATAACTCTTTTCTCCTTTTTATAGGATACCAACACCACCCTGAATGATTATAAAATTTAGAGTACCTTCTTATTTTCATTTAAAATGTTATATAAACAAATACATGGATCAAATGAAAGATAGTATAATTATGATAGATATAATTATTTTAAATTCATGTTTTCATTCAATAAATTTCAATAAAGTGTGAATAGTATTTTTTTTATAGGAAATGATTTCATAAACATGTATTAAATCTATAAGAGGGTGTTGGATAAGACAATAAGGCCCTTCATGGGATGAGTCAACCTATCATCCACTTAATTGAGAAAAGGGTTTTAAATTCCAATTAACATTGCCTACATTTGGAAAGAAGGGTAGACATGTGAGACTTGAAACAACTAACCTAGGACCACTAGAAATGATGTTTTAGAAACACAATGTTGAAAACAACATGAAATAATTCACTTAATAAATATGTTTATTGACCATAAATTCTCATTTTTGATATTGCACTGATGGGTTTCATGTTTCACAAATGGAATAAAAATGTAATCTATGATGAACATAACAAGATAGTTTATATTATCCCTCCAAACCAAAGGGAAAAAACATTGTAAATATAGATGTAATGAGCTAAAATCATTATTTTTTTATTAAAGTATGGAAGTGGACCTCGTCACCTGACATACACACTGAAAAACCCCTAAGGGGTAGAAAATGGTGTAAACCAAGAGCATCCCCTTGGACAAATGACAAAAAAATAGCTGGGAGTGACCCAATACTATTATACATAACAAGAGGCTCTTCTGGACTCCCCAGACCAGCGAGCGCGTCAGCAGCAAAATTAGCTTCCCTCAAAACATGATGGACCTGTTGGCCCTGACTTGCCTCCAGCGAACACCTTCTAGTTAAGTAACTTAGGATCTAGGGCACCTAACAGGTCCCTTTGACCATCTTGACCAAAGCCTCCGAATCAGACTCGATAACCTCCACATGCAAGCCCAACCTCCTACAAACCATTAGCCCTATGAGAAGGGCCCTCATTTCTTCCCCCATAGATTTGCATGCCCCGAAGAAGGCATAGAAACCTTCTAACACAGAGCTGCACGAATCATGAATAATACCCCTTCCTCACATAATCCCACTCCTACAGGAGTTGTCCACCTTCAGTTTCAACCCATGCATGGGGTGGTTCCAGCGTACCCACCTGCCCCCAACCCACCCGTAGAACCGACCGGGTAGGGCTTGTTGAGGAAGCTGCAGAAGACCGGAGAGGCCTTGCCACCATTAATGATCAAACCCAGATCAATGGTGAGAGCCTTCTCCTACATCTAAAGGAACCACACCGAGGGGCAATCACCCCTCCTCACCTAGTTCCTTGCCTCCCAAAGAGTCCATCAGATGGAAGAAAGAGCATAAGACCGAATTTTGATCTCCGTCGTGTTGGCCCATACCCCATGAAACTAAAAGGACATGAAATTGCGGAAGGAGGTATGAGGCCAGCTACAATGAGAATGGATGGAGAACATGGACCAAAGGTGTTCATCCCATTCGCTCTGGAAGAACAGGTGCAGCGTTGACTCCCTCCTGGGTTGCTCATAACATAGACATCGGGATCCCAAGGGAATGCCTTTCCTTTGTAGACTCTCATCCATCGGTAGAGCAGAGTTTTTAATCCTCCACACAAGGAAGTTCATCTTAGTGGGGGACGCTTTTCAACAGAACTTCGAGGCCCACTCGTCCAGGGTCGTATCTACAGCAAGCGACCTGTTGTAATCCCTGATAGAGAACTGGCCCGAGCCATACCCGGTGAAATAGCACCTATCTGCATCATTATTCAGGGTGATGTTATCAAAATGATCCCCCTGGTCCTGGCTGAGAATGATCTAGATAAAAGATGGGAAGCCGCACACCTCCCTAAATGAAACCGCAGGAATAGGGCAACCAGGGAAGAAGAGCGGGACACCCGCCCAGTTCGACCTCCATAAAGTAACCTCGTCACGGCCAATAATCCTATGGGATGAACCCTGAAGCTCCTCTAAACAGGAAAGAATATCCCTGGAGATCATGGAAAGGCCAGGCCTGTAGAATTTTGGGGACTCACCATCCCACCTGTATCGTCCTCTGAAGAAAGAATCCCATAAAGAGCCCCCCTTAACTACCTCCCATGCCAACCGCTCCTGCAACCCATGTATGGTCCCAAAAATGTCACGGAGACCCACCCTGCCCTCATCCACAGGCCTCGCTAAGTGTCCCCAGGAGGCCCAATGACACTTCCCCTCTTGATTGGCGTCCCAAAGAAAAGAGGTGAAGATTTTCTCCATCCTTGCAATGATACCCTTTGGCACATTGACGATCGAAAGGATGTGCATTGGGATGACCGTGAACATGCTATTGATCAACATGACTCTCCCCCAAAATGAAAGGAACTTACTCTTACATTTGATGATTCTTCCCAGAATTCTGCTGATTGCCCCATCAAAGAAATGGTTTTTGATACGGCCATGGGACATAAGCATACCGAGGTAGATCATCTGTAACTGCCGCCTTTGGCACTCCAAAATTCCATGGATGTCCGTGCAACGTTGACCTAAGCACTTCTTAGAAATGAAAACCTGACTCTTGGAGTAGTTTATACCTTGGCCGCTCAAGAACTCATAAGTCTGCATGATCTCTATAAAATCATACAACGATCGCCTACTCCCATTCAAAAACACCAGGATGTCATCGGCGAACATGAGGTGGGACACACCCTCCGAACAACCGCGTGAGACAAAAGGAGTCAGCCTGCCCTCTGCCAGCCCTCGATGAAGGTTTCAGGAGAGATCATCCTGTGCGAGGATGAAGAGGCTTAGAGACAGGGGATTGCCTTGTCGAACCCTGTGCACCATCTTGAAGAAACCAAACACCTTCCCCAAAATGGAAATGGATAGCCAAGGGGAGGAATAGCATCGAAAGCAAAGATAACAAAACCATTCCTCGAAGCCCATCTTACTCATAACCCGAATCACGAAGCTCCATTCCATATTATCCTATGCCTTGTCCATGTCTACCTGAAAAATGACATTAGACCCTATTGACTTCTTGTTGAGATCCCTGACCAGTTCACTAGCGATGCCCACCGCCCCTTGTATGCTCCGGCCTTGTATAAAACCATGTTGTTCCCTTGAGATGAGCCTAGGAATCACACTGTCGAGCCTTCATGAGACAAGGACAACGAAAATCTTATAGGACATGTTGCACAAACAATTAGGCCTATAGTGAGTGAGTCTAGAAGTATCCTTGACTTTCGGAAGAAGAACAACCCTGGAGGCGCAGATGCTTCTGTTGAGGGCGCGACCTCGAAATAAATCTTGGACGACCTCCACCACCTGAGGCCCCATGATCTCCCACACACCCACATAAAATGATCCTAGGAACCCGTCCGGCCTAGGGGCACTATCCATCAACATCCCCCAGACCGCAGCCTTAGTCTCCACTGTAGATGGTAACTCCATCAGCTGCGAATTGTCAAACCCCTCCACCAACAGTGGAATGCAACCCAAGAAGTCAATAGCCCCCTCCTCCGTGCGTTGATCCTGACTGAAAGGCCGCCCACCACCCATAACCTTTTCAATGTGGTCTAGAGCCAAACGGACAGCAACCCCAACATTCGAAGTAAACACCCCATTACCAAGGTTGAGGTAGAGTTTCATGCAACTCTTTTCCTTCAGACAAGCAAAAAAATGCACTATTCAGGTTGCCCTCTTTAAGCCAACAAACCTGAGATCATTGCCTATAGGACCTTTCGATCTCAAGTAGTTTCTCAGTGAGAAAAATTCATTTGTTGCAAAGCATAGTAAAGCTGTTCTCATCCCAGTTGGACTACAGTTCTTCCTCCAACCTCTCGATATACTTCTAAATTCTATCCACTCTCATGCTAACTTGAGGTCTCTCGACCAAACAGGTTTGGATATTCTTCTTTAAACGCTTCAAGAGATTTTCAAGCCCACCCCATGACCTCCGGTTTTCCTTCTGATCCCACAAGCTCTTCACCATCCGCATGAATCCCTCCACCCCATGCCAGGAACTGTCGTAATGAAAAGCCAAACCTCCACCCCATGCTCCCTTAGAATCTCCACCAGAATCGGGGCGTGATCAGAGAGAGAACAAGATAAGTGGGTTACCGAGGCCTGTGAGAAGGAATCCAGGCCTTGAAGATTGGTAAAACACCTGTCCAGCCAACTCAAAATCCGAATAGTGCCCCCAGCGGTTGTTGCACCAAGTATATTTGTTGCCGATAAAACCCATGTCCAGCAGACCCGCAACTGCAAGGAAGGTCTGCAAGTCCTGCAGGCCGCTGGAAACGTACCAAAGACCCCCTCATTTCTCGGTGAGGTCAACAATGGAGTTGAAGTCACCCCCCCCCCCTCACGAACTAGGGAACTCCGCCTATCTGAAACGAGGATAAAAAGCTAAAAAGATCACTCCTCCTTGCCACCTCTGTACTAGAATAAACGAAGTAAAAAAGCACTACACTCACCCCATCAGAAACCCTCGCATTGACGCATTGGCTCCAAACACTAAGCACCTCCACTTAAACATTCTTCTTCCAAAAGATCCAAATTTGGGAGTTCTCAAGGATGCCATGCTAGGAACTACAGTAACAGATTCTCCTAGTGAGAACCTGAAGCTTACCAGTGTTCTGTTTGGGTTCCAGAATAAACACGATAGAATCATGATGCTTCCTGGACTTTGAGGCCATGAAGGCGCATTTATCTTGTACCCCCAAGCCCCGGGCATTCCAAATAATCACAGAGAACATTAGGTGCGAGTCCTCTTGGCCGTCTGGATGAGCAAACTATTGGGTGCAGGGGAAAACAACAATCCCTTCTCCTTGTACCTCAAGCGAGTGATCAGACCGTCGATATCACCCTGCGGCGAAGCCATAAAATTCTTCTTCACCAATGGTACAATGGACTCCTCTAACAAGGAGAACCTAACCAGGGACTGATGTCATGAGACGCAAGGAGATGGCTCCCCTTGTAGAAGGGAAACTAGCACCAAACGTTGCGGAGACCTACGGGCAGCGTCAAACTCCTAGAGCATACCCATTGAAACTGAGGCCCCCTGAGGGTAAGCCATTGATGCCGAAGCCAAGTCACTACTCAGAGAATGCTGCAGAAAATCTGGGAAGAGCTTGGTAGAAATCTGCATCACCGGAGATTGCGCGGAAAGAGATCGGGGAGGCGCCGTCGAAGCCATCAACGGGAAACCGAAAAATTCCCAGGGGTCCGTTGAAGCCATCAGGGCAGGGACCGCGAAAGTCGAACCCGTGTCTACCCCAAGGGGGACAGGAGACAAAGAAACCAGGTCCGCGTATGGCAACACGGGCCCGAGGGTGCAGACCCCCAGCTTAGACGAGCCAGTAATGACAAAGTTGTCAGGCTGTGCGAGGGAACCCCTCCTGCAGTTTGAATTTGAATGAGATCGCACAACGGCTACCTAGGCCGTCTCGAGGGTCGTGACAGATGCTCTACCCATCGGAGGACCCTGACGACCAAAGCCGGAAGCTGGTATCCCTGCCTTCCCCTTACAGAAAACCGCCTCTGAATGGCCGTGAAGACCGCATGCCACACATAACCTAGGGGAGCCTTTGAAGAGGAGGCTCTGCCACCACAAGAGACCATCTCTAGAGCACAGCAACACACGAGAAGGCAAACACACCGAAAGATCAAGCTCCATGCAGAAACGCAGATTTGCAGCAGCTAAAAGACACATCGTGGGTTCATCGGAGAAGAGGAAGGACCCCAAGGAGCCACCGATCGAAAATTGGGAATTAAATGGTAAAATAATACAACCATGAATGGAAAATTACAACCCTACAAATAGATAGTCAATATTTATAAGTTTTGAGGCCATCGAGGATAGATATATGTTGATAAATTAGTAGGGGGAGGTATCCCCATCTCTACATCAGACTTCTTTGGGAGTCTCTACCAAAAATAATTTGACACCAACCTCTAAGACTTATAAGGTAGTGGGTAAGAATTATCTTATGTATAAAAGGTTATCCCAAGCCACCTAGAAGGGATCTAACCAATTAGTCACATTATCTCCATCACTACATGGAAAAAATTCTAGAGAATGATATAGCGGAAGATATGTTAGACTAAGTCTTCCAGATTGGGTCACATAGAATGAAATCTCTTTAAGGGCAGCCAACCTCAACATCTCAATGTATTTTCCAACATTCAAAGGTGAACAACATCAGTATAACATACCACCCCTCCTCATTGAATTGATAATGTGAATGGTTATTACTAGACCTTAATAGAAAACCATAAGTCTCTAATGGATAGAAATAAATTACAAGGGCTTCAATACAATTGGTGGATGATTTTCCCTTTGAAAATAAAACATCCAAAACCAAACATACCATAACCAAATAAACTATATGATGCATGATAAAAATACGAGTCAACTAAACATAAACCAAATCAAACCAACTATATCAGAGTATCAAGCTTAACTCAGATCTGCATCAACAACATAGAGGAGGACTAAACCAACAAAACTCAAAGACATCAAGACACCAACTCCAAAGCTCTCAACATGCAAAAAATCCAACTCCATAGTACAACCCAAGTACCATAAAGTACCATTACAGAAATGAGACACCTTCCCTTTTCCTGTATCTTGATAGATGATATCTGCAAAATCCCCAAAGTTATAAAGCAAGGGTGAGTAATTAAACTCAGTAGGTCTTACCTGAATGACTTCCAAGCCCATGCCACTAGGATAGAAAAATCTACAACATTTATATAAAATATTTTATATAAAAGAATATAAAACATTTTATATTAGAATATAAAAAAAATTCCATAATAAAATAGTTTCTCAAAACTAAATCATTTCCAAAAGGGGGAAACAAAAAAAATTCTTAAAAACCATTTCTCAGATCTTATGTTGGAACATCCCATTCAATTATACACAACCACACACATAAAAACTAGAGAAAACAAGCTTGGTAATACCATTTACAACAAAATTTTGTGTCCATGCTTCATCCCTTAGATGGTGGTACTTCATGACCAATATCCATCCCATTCAACTCCTGCTTAACCATTTAGTCCAACCATACCAAAAAATTAATTTCTAAACCATTTAAATAAAATATCCTTTTACTTAAAACTCATTTACATGAATTATAAGAGAAAAAACATTTTAAAATAATCATTTCATAATCATGTTACCACCATCACTTTTCACAAAACATCCAATTTTCATAAGTCTATAAACCATGAATAAAGTGGGTCTTCGATGAAAAAATGAGTATAAATTTCTCAATCAATTTAAAAAAAATAAATTTTCAAATAAAATCCATCCAGTTCTAATAAGATGAGTTTAGAGTAAACCAATATACCTCAGTAATTAAGGAAAAAATAAATAATGGTAAGAATTCTTCATAAAAACGGGTTGAAATTCCAAAGACTTGCCTTAGATATTTTTACCTGACATCAACACAGAAATATAACATTATTATTGGAACCAACTATCATAGTTTTTTCCCCAGTGGACTACATCTGTGATACTGAGACATGGAAGAGAATTATATCTAAGGAAAATGGCCTAAGAAAAAAACAAACTAAAAGAATTAGTCTTTAATGCATCATGATTTTTCATAGTATCACTTTGAAATTTAAGTAGAGAGTCTCCATAGCCTTTGGGAGGAATAAAATATGAGTTATATTTGGAATGGAGGGAAAACGAGTAGTTTATAGTCACAACCAAGTTAGATCCACATTTTTTATCTAGATTCAAAAAGATCATGGTTGTGTCGCATAGTTAGACAAACTATACACCAAATGTGTGCCATACTGTACCTTTGAACACCCCCAACAAGGATGTATTGCACAGTTATACAAACTATGTACCAACCATGATTTTTCCTCTGTTTCACTTTGCACGGTTTCCCCTAGGTAGCTGCATGGTTTGGAAAAACTATGCACCTAACCGTGCACCTACCCAGAAGCCCCTACCTTACCATGAATGGATTCCTGTAGGATTTTCATAGTTTTTACTGACCATGATCAAACTATACACCATTATAAAATCCCTAATACATTATAAAAGTCTTCCAAACCCTCCCAAACACCACACAACGAAATTAAATACATAAAAATAAAAAATACATGGTTTTTTAATTGAAATATAGGGAATTCAATTCTCCCACCATTGGTTTTTCCATCCTCAAAATTTAGAAAACCACCAATATCTACAAAGATTTTGGGCCATTATTCACCTATTTTTTCTCGCATTCCCACATCTCTTCTAGAATCTAACAACATTTCCAAAAAACCCACACTATACAGTTCTTTTCCCACATGGATAACATCTCTTTCCTATCCAAATTACATATTGGCATATATACGAATAAAGAATCAAATGGTCAGGATCAGGTTGATATATTTTCTACTCAGATACATAAAATGAATTATACAGAGCACTGATTGTGGGGGAAAATACAATGTATATACCACCTCACAAACCCATTCATGTATCTCAAAATGGATACATTATTGAGGATATAAATTGTACTGCTTTCTAAAATGATGATTCCCAGGACTTGGAGAGATTCTAAAAAACACATGATCCCTCACCCCTAATGAATACAACCGTCAATGAAGATCCACATACAATTTCTGACGAATATGATCCATTTCTATTCTCTTCCTGATCAAATGAGTCTCCACTATTGTCTCTTGGACAAGGATCATCCAAACCAATGATGTCTCAACTGTTTCCAACAAAAAATGTGGAGAATGAAGAAGAGACCCTACATTGATTCAAAAGGAATAATATGTATTAAGTAATAATAAATTTTTTTAAGATAACTCCACTTACAGTACAAGATCTTCCCAAGATCTCCCAAAATACATTACAGAATCCCAAAACTTGTCTTCAAACATTTATGTCATCCTTTTGGATTTCCCATCCAAATGATCAGGATACGTCGTGCTCATAGTAAACTGAGTTCCCAACGATTACTCTAAGAATTCTAAGAAATGATACATAAACCTATGATCTCTATATAAAAATATTGAAATAGGCACACCATGCTTATTTACCACTTATAAGATATAAATTTTGGACATCTCTCCACCATATGATATTCATAAATAGGGATGATGTGGGATGAATTTCTGAGTCAATACCCTATCTCTCATATGGAATCATTCATCTGTACCATTCTTGGGAGAACTGTTAGAAACTTCATATTTATCTGCTTCTATTTACAAACAATAATAGGTAAATAACACAACATACTTTCTAGTTTTTGATTCAATTCCTTAAAATCATGACATGTAAAGCATCTAGAAGAAAACTCATCCACATTCCATTTCATGCCAACTCACCAAAACCATTCTTTCAACACCTTATACATATTTTGTATTCCATGATGAACAATCCATCTCGAATGATGGTAAGAATGGATATGTTATTCCTAACAAGATAGAGGTATGAACATCTTATTGAAAACCCACAACACTGGTTTACTATTCAGCTTCCATCCCTCAATGGTCACCCCATTGTTGAGTTTTGACCACACAGAAACACATTCTTAATCAGACATCTGTGTATTTTTAACTATTTCAACAAAATATAAAATGAATGAAACTAGAAAGAAAAAGGAAACTTCACCTCAGTCTCTAAATTCTAAGTTCAGTTCAGTTATCACGGACATCAACTACCAATGATCTAAAGCCTATTTATTCAACTAAGCATATTGTTTTCTATATAATGCATCTACCACCAAATTTTTTTTCCCTGGTCTATACATAAAATCAAAGTTGAACATTTAGGGATACTCCATCCATATTATTAGTCTCATATTCAAATACCATTTTGAGAAAATATGTTTCAAGATCTTATGATCTATAAACATAGTACATTCCTCACTAAATAGGTAATGACACCAAGTATTAGAGGCCGTAATTACGACATCTAACTCTTAATCATGTGTTCACAACTGGAAAACCAGTCTATACCCACAGATCTATATCCATTTTTTAGAGAATCCATGGGTATAACATGTCTTCCCAAACCTATACCAATGGTTTAAAAAATGTTGGTATATGTTGAGAAATACCAAAGGTTTTTAATAACTATGGTTAGATCTCTTTTACTATACATCCTTGATCAGGATCCTCCTCCCCATCATATTTCTAAACCCTAACTCTCCACATCCCCTCTTTAAGAGAACTGTAGAGTCCCCCTTCCTCATAAAGTCTTTAGCATCCCCCTCCCCTGTCATAAATTCCCTCTCACCTGAGTGAGTGACAACCTCCATCTCCTCTATTAATATCATATGTTTAAATCATTTATTTATTTTAATCATCCTCAAAAATAAAATAAGTGAGTTTTGAATCATTCTTCTCTTCTATTTAGTGTTATTTTCATTTTATTTATGATATCATGTGACGGATCTAAGAAAATATTTGTTTTCATACTGGTTAAATATATATTTATTCATTTTTGGTTCATGTTTTTACATTATAGACTTTATGAGTTGTCTTTTAGGATAATAAGTATATCATTTCTACTCTATTAAATTTTTCTGGATGTGGTTTGATGGTCTTTTGTTGTTTTTAGTGCTGATCCATGGAGGGGATGTGTGTGTGACTATTTGATTATATGTATGTTTCTTGTACTATTTTGGATTTTTTTGAAGTTTGGATAGAAGTTTTTTCGACTTTATTACTATGCGAGTTCCTAGTAAACCCCAATAATTGATGTATTACTTTCTTTATTCAATAAATAATGTATACATCCATATTCTTTTGGGTTTTTATTTATATTTATTGAAAAAATAAATTAAAAATAAGTGTAAGAGATATGGTTTAATATAAATTATATTTATAGTAAATGTAATCAACTATGTGTTAATAAAATTTTAATATTCTGTTACCATGAAATAATTAATATTTTATTAATAAAAATATTTATTAATAATTATAAAAATTAATATAGTTGTTTAATAGATTTTTTCCAATACCATGAGTTTTTTTTTCTTGTTTCAATATATCTTTAATTTCTTGGTTTATGTCCTGTATATTGTTTCCTAAAAACAGTGTCATACAATCTGACTATTATAGGATTTAAATATGAAAATGGGATATTTAATTGAAGGATTATTAGAGATGATGTGACTATTTTTTAAATGTCTTTATTACATTTATTGATGAATATATTTTGAAAACATCATTGAACAGAATTCTATACACAAGGAGGTTCCAGAAATGAGTACACATTCTAGACTGGTAACACATTACCTAGATTTTCTTTAGTTTTGATAAAAATAATAATATTATAGGGTATTTTATGATTATTAATTTGATAATTACTTTTGGGATACCCTCACTAGTTTATACAATTCGATTGATAGTTACTTAACCTCTAGCTTAGGATCATTATTTGGTTAGAGGACTACATAACATTATTTATTGACTAAAAGGATAATAGATATCCTTTCATTGGGAATGGGGTTAATCTCTAATGATGTATGTGAATAAATTATGTAATGGAATCTTTTTATTTATACGTTTAATTATGTAAATGTTCATTTTGAGTAAACATGATTTAATTGTGATTTTAATTTATTACTTTTATTTTAAATAATTAAATAGTTGATTTTCTTATATGAATTTCAAAATATAATGTTATCTTGTTTTCCTAATGGTTGTGCATTGATAATTTGGTGGAATCCTAAATGGAATCAATTCTAATAACCTTTATAATTTTTTTTGTTTGTATAGACTTGGACTCATTTGATTAATGTAATGAAAAATATATTCCTTGAGATAATGGGTATTAAATGTATTTTTTTATTGGATGGGATAATAGATGGGATATGAATACTTTTCTCATGGAGATGTGTGGATGTAGTTTGTTTCATTCCATTTTAGATTTTTTTAGATTTTTAGTTTTATAGCCCATTGGTCTTCAATCCCTTTTTTCTATTGTTTTTGATGTTTTATATGATGGTTAGATATATTTAAAAGATAGTGATTATGTTTACATTTGATGTCTTTGTCTTTTATAATAAATTTAATATATAGTTTTTTTATTATTCAATTTTTTAATGTTATCTATTTTAAATACCTTTTTTTCATATGTATTCATGAAAAATATATGATGTATTCATTTTAGGTTCCCTGATGGATTTTTTTAATTTCTTTTTTCTTCATGTGAATTCATTTCCATTATGTAATGAATTTCTAATTATGGTTTAAATTATTTATTAGAACATAAATTTTTTTACTGTAATATAATGGATAGAATGATGTATCATACCAACTATATTTCAAATGATTTTTAAAAGAATTTGGATTTTTTTAGATTTTTCATTTAATAGTGCTTAATATAGAGGTTGTATACAGTGTCCATGATATAATTATATTGGAAGACCATGGTTAAGTTGGGAATAAGTTAACTACTATATAATGAAAGTTGGATTTCAAGAAAAATATTATGTTTAGTATCACCATGTATAGGTGAGATAGTCTTATACTATTCATTAATGAAAAAATAAGTGGTATAGAGAACATGATATTTGATCAGTTTCCATCTATGAAACATCATGAGGGAGACATTATTTCAGTTCATGAATCCAATTATATCAATACACATGTGGATAAGACTTATGATGATAGCATTGAGAGAGTTAAAAATTTAATGGAGGATGAAAGAACTCCAGTATATTAGTAAAATGCTAAAATGACTAAGTTATAATTTTTAATGTGGTTATATAATTTTAAAAAATATATAGAATTTATAATATATCCATTTATTATATTCTTACATTTTTAAATTAATTTCTTTTAAATGGTGCATATATTCCTTCAAATAATTATAAGGAATTGAAGTTTATTAAGATTCCTTGATTTTCTCCTAGTATATATCATGTTTTTCTGAAAGATTACAGTTCAATTGGGGGGAAACAATAAACCTTAATGGATATAAAGAATGTGGTACATATTCATGAATGGTAAATTTATATGGAACACTATCTTTTGTTCTATAGAAAGCCTTGGGGATCTTTCCATTTATTCATATGTTTCAAAATCTATTCATGTCTATAGAAATCTCTGCTAATATGCGATAGAATGATGCTGAAAGAATTAAATGTATTGATGAGTTGTTTTATCCTATAGAGTGGATTAGTATTACAGGAAGTTAAAACACAACATCTTGATTTTTCAGCTGAGGTGTATAATTTTAGTTTTATTTTATCCTATAATGGTTTTAATTCATTTGGTCAGATGCTTACTACTCACAACATGTGGCCAATTTTTATTCACATTTATAATCTTTATGTGTGTACGTAATAATTTATATACCTTTTGATCTTGATAATGATATAGACATCTACTTTCAGCCGTTAATAAGAGAGTTAAAGAAGCATTGAGATATGGGTGTGTGCTCATTCGATGCTTCTTCAAAAACAATTTATATGTGTCGTGCCCTTTTATGGACTATGAATAATTCACCTTCTTATAAAACAATGTTTTGGTTGAGTGCAAAGGGAAAAATATCATTTCCTATTTTTATGAAGAATACATGATCGATAAGTCTTAAATATCGTCATAGTTTTAGTTTCACGGTGCATCAAGGATTCATTCTAATGGATCATCAATACAAGAAGAACCGTAGAAGGATTTATAATATTCTTGGCACTAAAAAACTACCTCAACATATTTTAAGAACCGATGTTCTTAATAAATTGAAATATTTTAGTATTTCATTAAGGAAGGTCGTATTAAATTTAAGATGAAGAATAATATTTACACTGAAGCTAATCATAATTGAAAAAAGAGAAGTATGTTATTTTAGTTACCATATTTTTCTACCAATTTGTTACATAATTTTTTAGATATAATGAAAATTGAGAAAAATATAAGTGATATTTTTTTAATTCTTTTAAATAACATGTGGAAGACCAAATATGACTTTTGATCTCATCAGAACTTGATGGATTGGGGTATTTGATAGGAACTACATCTTTTTTTATCAGTGAAATCAAATGGAAAGTTACTTGTGCTTCTTATGTGATGACACCGTTAGAGAAGAAACAATTTAAGGAAGTGTTGGAGAATATCATGGCTCTTAATGGTTATTCCAGAAATATATCTAAATGTGTCAATATAAGGGTTTTGAAACTTAAATCCCTAAAAACTCATTATTATCACATTCTTCTTCATGAATTTAATACAATTTCAATTCAAAATTTTATATCCAACAATGTAAGGATAACAGTTATTTTATTGTTCCATTTTTGGATACCTCTGTGCTAAATGGTTATCCAAGTAATTATTGATAAAAATGAAGAAAAGGGTACAACTAATTTTGTGTGAGTTGGAAAAAAATTTCCTCTAACATTTTTCACCTACATGCTGCATTTAATAGTACATATTTCAACTGAGATACTTCTTGGGGGACCCATTAATTTTCGATGGATGTATCCTATTAAAAAATATGTTCATAATGAAATCATATGTTTGAAATAATAATTATCCTAAAGCTTCAATTATGAGATGGTATCTATCTCATGAATTTATGTATTTTTTTCAATAATTTTTTCTGATGTTATCATAATACATAACCAAATGATAAGAAAAGAAGATGAGAAGTATGGAGAAATTGACCCCCTATTTCCATCACTTCCCCAACAAGAGAAATCAATGGGTTATATCCATTATCTACATTGAGCCATGAAGATCAGGATATGGAACATCACACAGTCTTTTTTAACAATGGTTTTTATGACTATATCAAGTCGGTAATTGGGATATTTATATGTTATCTCATACAACATCATTTAACATATACCTTATAATTTTATTATCATTTTATATAGGTAACATATTTTTTTTGTAGAGTTCATCAATCATTACCTTTGAGAATGAGAGAGGATTTTTATATCCAAGAGCTTTCTACTTGGTTGAAATCAAAGGTATGACCATTACATTAATTGACTTAATATATGGATTTCTATTTGATTGTATTATTCTTATATATATTCCATGTATTGAGTATAATTATTGAATCCATTTCTCATGATTTAATATAATTGGTATTTTTCGAAATTCTTTGATTCATGAATGAATATATTTAATAATTAATGGGTATAAATTTTTTACATCTGATATAGTAGTGAAAATGAGAACACAACATGATTGCTTTATGTTAACTGCCGTAATATAATTTTATGTTAATGCATCAGATAGTCATCCTCGATATGAATATGTGTATTATTATGGATTTGTTTAGAAAGTATTTTTATGGTATTAATACTCTCTAGGTTGAGTCACAATGATGAAATATAAATTTTTTGACTCAATGAAGTGTTAGGGTTCATTTATTGATGATTGTGGACTCAGAGTTATTTATATAAGTTGATTCATGGAGATTGATGAACCATGCATATTGGAATAAATGAAAAACAAGTGTTTTATGTGAAATATAATCTAAGACATGATCATGGTGTTATTAGTGAATTAATACCAATATATATTTTTCATGATGGTGGGGAATAAATTGACATCATTGATGCCTCATAGGTGTTGACCAAAAAATTGCATTTGATGACTCAAATTTTCCAATTGTGAGAGTTTATGTTGAACCTAATGTTTTAGTGGGTATTATATATAAGCAATTATATATGTTCATAGTTATTTAAATTTACTATGACACGATTTTCTGAAGTTTTTATTACTATAATTAATTAAATTTATTTTCAGTATGGAATGATTTGTATGTTTCAGTAATTTTTGGTTTCATTACATTTAATTAAATTTATTTCAGTTCCAAAAACATCGATTAGAAAAGGTTTTTTTAAATTGTATAACATGGTTTTAAATTATTTTTACAAAAACATTTTGTGATATTTTTTATGACTTCCTTGACTACTAAGTTGTATGCATGATTTTTAATAACTATTTCTAAAAATTGTACATTTTTTCATAGGTAGATTATGAAAGAAGTTTGAAGGAAGTGATTATATGATGCTAATCAACAGATGCATGATCGTGGGTTGGATCCTCTTATTCCCTTAGTGAGTACAATAATTTTAATATTTTTATTCTACATTACATATAATTTCATGTTCATATTATTTCTCAGATTTGTTTTAGGGATATTCAACTGCACTATGTATCACTCCTCCTAATCCTACTAACATTGGTTTGAGTGGGGATGCTCCTAGACCTGGACAGAGCACCCACCATACGTGTTCCCACACTAACCCACCAACAAACACCCCATATACCACACCTTTCCACCCTCCCCTTGATCTTCTAGGGGTGTTATCCCACTTTCCTCACTCATTGTTTAATTTAGCCTCTTATTCCCACACCATGTCTACACCTCATGTAGGGATGTTCCTACCCATGCCTCCATCATTATCTCATTTAGCCTATTCTTCCCATACCAGGTCTATATCACCTATAGGGATGTTCCTACACATTCCTACATCATCATCTCATTTAGAATATTCTTCCCCATAATATGTCTACACCACCTACATGGATGGTGCCACCTATTCCATTTCCACATCCTTTTATGTATCCCCAAACCTACTACCCATATCTGATCATGCTTAAATTGCATAAATTTACTTATATACATACAGGATCTGATGATTATATTCCTTCATCTCCCACTCAAGTGCATGCAGATCACTGAGATCTCGCATTTAAACAGACACATCCTTCGGAGGCTACTGATCCAATGAATGCAATGGATCATGTAAGGACCTGTTTGGGATATTCCTAACAATGAGAGGGGGTTGAATCAGTGTTGGGGTCTTTTTAATCCAATTTCAACTTTTTTTCCCTCTACCTCTTAGACCTATTAGGATATTGATTCTCTTATTCTATTTTCTTTTCTTATATGCAAGTATATGAAAGAAGTGAATATTGAACGTGATAATTTTACAAGGTTCACTACTCAATAAGAGTAGACATTACTTGTCATGGTTTGGAAATAATCCTGACCAAAAAATCACTAGAAAAAAAATCCTTTGTATTTGGTTACAATAAGTAGAATATTCCCTTATAGTCATGTGGAACTATGAAAAAATATTCAATAGGGAGTGTCGTACATCACTTGGTTGGTTCTTTATACTTCCTGCCAAGATAGTATTCTACTTGTTCAGAATGGTTTGTAACAGTAATAAAGTATTCTAACTACTGGGACCTATTGGATGCCATAGTGCTTCTTAGTTCTTCAACAATATTCTTCTTCACTTGGTTAGTTACACAACAGAAGACAAGAATCTTCTTCTAACTTCATGCCAACTTTAAACATGATATCTACACTATCTTCTTCTTCTTCCTACTAGAATAATATTAATGTTTTATACTATTTAATTGAATTCTATCTGACCCAAAATATAATCAAATAATATCAATTTGGTCCCAAAATCTTCCTCTTTTCTTCTCTCTTTCTTCTTCTGTGCAAATCCAACTACACTGGGATCTCTTCCTCTTCTTCATAATGAAATCACAAAATTCATTTGTTATTATTAAATAAATAAAGATAAACTCAAATATACACCATCAAAATTAGTATTCCCTAAATAATAATAAATCTTTATGTGGACACACTATATTGTTCTTGGACACACAATATTGTGTAATAATGTAGTAGTGTCTTATTCTCTTTCTCTTTCAATCAATACATGTTGAAACCATGGTAAATTATGCATGAATTAGAGAATGGTTTGTGTTTTTTTTCAATCCTAAGAGGAAGTTCAGAATGTGTGCCAACAAAGTTCTCATACAGGTCAAGATGATAATAGTATTGAAGGTGGCACCATTTTCCAGTGTTTACCAACTTTCTGGACCTCAAAATTGACAAAAGGGTAAAACAGTGTGGTTTGGAAAAGGGAATTTCGCTCCGACTACATGGAGGCTTGAGAACATGAGAACCTATTGTTTTTCAAGAACAAAACCTCAAAATATGACAAAGAAAAGATGGTCGTGCAAGTACTGGTTTGGTCGCGCAAGGGACTTGCGCGCCATGAAGGGACTTGCGCGCCGGTACCTAGGAGGTTTGGAAAGTTGCACGCCAGATGTTTTTCCGGATTATATCTTCAAAATATGGCAATGGAAAGAGGGTTGTGCAAATATTGTCTGGTTCGCGCAAGTGAGTTGCGTGACAGACGCTAGGCCGGATGGAGGTGTCCGCCTGAACATGCGCGCTGAGTGGAGGCTTGTGCGCCACCACACCGGGTGTCCAATTTTCCTATAAATTGTGGACTACCCCTCCTCATTTGGGACGAACATCGAGACATATAGAAATTAAGTTCTCCCATCACGCAGGTGAGGTGGTCATGCAAGTGGTTGTGGGTCATACAATTATAAGCTGGACGACAGTTGTTTGATGCACGCCAAAAATGGTTTTGGTGGAAAAGAATGTGAGTCGCGCAAGTTTGGTATTGAAGAAGGTTTATTCGCGCAAGTGTTGGATGTGTAATTGCATGCCAATTATAACTTGTGAACTATCCTTGAAACTTTCACACCGTCTTGGGGAAGAATTCCTGGTGTTTATTGATGTATGCCCGTCTTTTTGAAGCTGCACGAAAACTGGAAGATTGCCTGGTAACCTCAGTGCAAAGTGAGATTTCTTTACTGGTGAGAGTTGGACTTCAACAGAGCATCTACATGCAGTATAAGATTCATTATTTTTCTATGATGAAGAGACCTTCATGTCTATAAACTGAGTGGGACTTCATCGAAGGCATTGAGCCCAGGGGAGTCAACAGGAGTGACCCGAGGGATGCAATGAGCTATACCTGAATCATTGTAAAGGCAGTGAGCCTGGGACAGAGTGACTGTGCCCAATACTTTTTTATCCACAGCTAATGATGTTTAGTGGAATTTGGTATGACTGATAACCTATCAACGTATGATCATTGGATGTATCCCTTAGTGGTGAACTAAGTAAAAATTGTTGTGTCATCTCTCTGCATGTGAATGTTTACTTTCTGATCATTTTCATCATACATGATTAACAAGTTCCTACCAACGTGGGAACAAGATCCATCACATTAAAAGAAAAAGTGGTCACCCTGATTCACCCCTCCCCTCTCAGGGTGTCCCGGGGTCCTACAATACCAACACATGAGTGTATCATTTTACTTTTATTCTTCCTTTTGAAAATATTAACATAGGTGAACATCTAGTTTTTCTTTACAAAGCATGAATATGTTATAAACACCCATCAATTGTATATTTTATTTATCCTTTGAAAATTGTCTCCCATTCACAAAAATTCCATAAAAAATGTTCCAATGAGCTGTAGCGGTGAATATTTTCCTCAAACTGCCTACACCACATGGCGTGAGTGATTCATGGATAGCCCACCCTTCCATAAACTACTTCCAATTTATACACAACTGACTCATTGTGTACTTTTGATGCTCTATGGACTACCCATACTCTAGGGAAGACGATTTCGTCCCAAGAAACCTTTCCTTTTGAGGACTACTTCTTACATTGTAGACTACCTTAGCTTCTATGGAATGTCTTTTCTTTCGTGGAAAAATTCCTTCTTCGCAGAATATTTCCTTCAAAAACTACTTTCATTTGTATAATTCTTTCACGATAACACTTTTATACATAACTATATTATTCCACCAGTGATGATATTCTATAATAAAATTCTCTCTCTTTCAATGATGGGATTAGGATCTTTTATATTGGAAAATAATTCTGCAAATCCCATTAATCTGATTTACCCACATTTCCAATGTGGTGTAGCTTCACTAAGTATTGTGTGACTTATGTGAACCTTTTTTTCCTCTATTGTCCTCAAAACACCTTTCTTACATTACGGGGGAAAATTCCATCCACAAATGGATCACCGCCTCTTAGAAAAAAATGATTGCCTCGCGGCGAGCTGCGATCCTCACACAATCCATTTTCACTACACAAACTGTGTACCATGCTTTGTTCTGCATAACACTACTATGAGGAATCCTTATTATTTTGATTTTCCTTCACCATTTCACGAAATTATTAAGTGGTATGTGAACTTTCCTTTGTGTTCAGTGAACTATGCTTCATGGATCTCTACCATTTTCCAAAAAACACACTCTCAATTTTGAGGTAAAAAAAATTGGCAAACAATGGGAAATGGTGCCACCTTAAAAACCTTCTTAAAAAAAATCCAACAATACTAATTTGAGGCCATCAAGAAGGATCAATAAACACAAATTGATGTATTGTTAAAGCTTTAAACAATTTCTACGAGAATATAATTGATTCCAATACCACTAGATTTATTTCATCATGAACCCCATATTTCAAGATATATATCCTTTGATCGATCACCTTTAACCTCATCATATTTTCTAGGTAATGTTTTGAAACATCCATATCTCCCATTTGCATAATTATTACCAATAAAACTAGAAAACGATTGGAAATACCTTTAATCTCCCTTTCTTTCATAAGGATTTCATCACAGGTTCTCCAAACAACTTATGATATTTGAAAAATACAAGTTAGCAAAGAATTGGCATATTTTACTAAGAGAATAATTTATCCATGAAATGTCATCCAATGTCATCTAATGAATCCATAACAATTCTCTATAATAACCTTGAAACTCAAAGTCTTCAAGAAATTCACATGTTTCATTGAATATCAAGACTTGAGGACTCCATCAGAGCTCCATTAACTTTGTAACTATCTAATAATATTGACCACTTATATATATTCTTATCTAAATGATCACTATGGAAAATAAATGACAATCAATTGACAATACATAGATTCCGTACACAAAGTGGTCTCTTTTGATCTATTAGAGCCTATTAAGCATCCTACATTAGGGTTTTTATTATTATAATTATGTCAAATTATATCACTTCATTTTTTTTATGTTATACAATGTCTTAATTATTCTTCTTTTTATCTCCCTTTTATCTTATTCAGTGGTATATTCTTGTAGGAGATGTGGTCTCACCCATATGTGGGAATCCTAGAATCACCAAACATAAATAATGGTGGATTATAAGGATGAAAATAAAATGATAGTTAAAAATATCAGTCAGTGTAGAAGTTTCAAGGCCACTTTATCCAAGCACAACAATATCATTCTGGTGGAACCGATCTCATGGAGACATATCGGTAATGATATCAAGGGAAAATAATGGTTGTAGATGTGGGTAAGAAAATTTAATAAATCTATATCAATATTATTTTTGTATTTATATGAATTAAATGTTTATTACAATGTCAGTTTAACTATCCCAGTGGTGAAGCTGCTATGGTTACAATGTTGATGGATCATGGCGAGTTATGAAGATCATATAAGAATTAGTTATATATTAGTTGTACAAGTAGAGTGGGTTTTGATTTAGAGGGAGTACCCAAATTTCCCAACTATCCAAATACACAATATTAAAAATGATCACATATTGGAAGACTGCTGAGTTTAAGGTATTAAAAATATTTAATAGTTTTTATATAGAATTTAATTATTATTAATTGTATTAATTTTTATAGGATGTCTCAGGAAAAACAAAAAATAATAATGATTAAAAAACATCTACACACATTGGGGCGCACTACAATGCTCGAGCATGAGAAGCGCCCTGTACTTTAATATGAATAAAAATAATATCTATAATTATATTGTAACATATTTAGTTATGTATATTTTCATGCCTTATTTTTTATTCATTAATAATTTTTTATATTTTAAATCTCAAACATATGTCATAATATTATATTAAATAATTCTCATATACCATAAAAATGTTTATTTTAAACATGATGTAATGTATCTTTGCATCAAAAGTAGATCAATAAAATAACTATTTTTAAAAAAATGATATGTAATGATATTTTAACTTGAAAAAATACCCTAGAAATGTGCTATAGTGTACATACATTAGATGAAATAGGATACACCTTCCTTTATTTAATTAAAATGTTAACATCAATTATTAGACCAATTATCAACATAATTTATTCGTATATTCATAGTAAACTATGTGAGTTACATATTTTATTAAATATCAAATATGTTAATTTTAATAATTACATGAATTTATGATCAAATTATATATATTATATTTTGATTTATTCTTCTACAAATCACTGTAAATCCTCTTCCAGGAACCTTTTTTGCTTTATCTGATTTATAAAACCTCTTGCTTATTTTTCTACTCTAGTAAAATTAATTTTCAATAAATTTTGGTAGTGATCACTTTGAATTTATTTCCATTTCTATCAATAAATAATACATGATATTTATGAAATTTTCATAACATGTAGCTGAAATTATATAGTTTTTATTATTAGATTTTATTTATTATATTTTCATCAATTTTATCACATGTTTAAATTTATTAATTGTTCATTCATTTAAAAAAATTCCCTTTAATTATTTTTAAATATTATAAAATGTTTATATTATGAATATGTGTATAATAATCAATGTCATTTATATTAAGTGTTATTGGGCATTGAAGACCATGGGCCTCAAGAAAAAAATTATTTTTCTCTTGAAAGAATAAAAAGGATGGAAGTTCAGTAAATGCACAAACACAAGAAAATATTTTTTTTGTATTTTTATTTATATTTAAAATATTTATATGAGATTCATAATAAAATATCATTTTTATATTTTAAATATTCTTCCCTGGGGGCCCTTAATGCTAAATAATATATCATCTTCGGGTGAAAAGATGATTTTAGTCATGTATTAGGTGAGAAGCACCAGGGGAGAGTCTGATGTCAACAATAGAAAACATTGACCCCTCTAGATTTTGGAGTTCATCAAGATCCTCTAAAAACACTCAAAACTCTGAGCTATAAGGATCTTATGAAAAATATATGATGTAAAGAATAGCTTTATAGGAGTGTGAAAGAAGTAAACAAGAGTGTGAAAGAAGTAAGATGAACACCAAACACTTACTCAATGCTATGTCGGTCATAAGTTAAGAACTTCCATAAATGAATAATACTTCTATTTATTAATATATGGAATAAATGTTCCCTTTTAATTATTACCTAAGTGACAATAATAAGGGTCTGACTTTCACCAGAGCTGGTGGTGGTGGTGGTGGTGGTGATGTCATTGATGATTTTTCTACTCTAAATGATGTATTATATTCTCCAAATGATGTTGTTAATGATGAGGATATTTCTAATAGTGATTATTATTTTACTGATGGTGATGAGGATGATTATGTTGGAGATGGGAGAGATATTGATCCCCTCCATTTTTTACATAGCAGGAAGGAGACTTTTGAAAGTTATTTAATGACATGAATTGATTGCATGTATAGATGTATGTGTATGATTTAGTATTGAATATTGCTAGAAAATTCATAAAATAAATTGCATGAATGATAAATATGGAATATTTTTACTTAATTGAATGTATATTGTGTGTTTTATTTTATTTAGAGGTTTAAGAGCCAGTATAAGATGTGTTGTTGTTTCTACTGGAAAATGAAAGAAGCCACCTATACATACGGTTTTCCCAACCATGGGTATAGGTTATCTATTGTGATAATATTTACCCATGGTTTTATTCAAACCATCTATATTATAGAATCTCTAGGACCTATACCAATAGTTTTTATAGAAACCACAGGTATAAGTCTATACTCATGCCTCAATCAGCCATAGTTCCTAAAATTGTGGGTTTAGCCTATACCCATGGTTTTAGGGGATACACCCATGGTTTAAAACCATGGGTATATACATGTTTTATAGTAGTTTTTTGTTGTTATTATTATGAAACCATAATTTCCTTGGGCTATAAGAAACAATATGATCTCCATGTATGAGAACACATCCTAATCATGATTCCAAGGAATCACAACACACCACGTACCCTTGTCCTAATACTAAAAATAAATAAAGATCAATGTTGATGTAAAGTGAAAAATAATATCTTGAAATGACTTATGGAATTCATCAATCCATTGGAAAAAAACATTTTCCCTTGTCAAAACAATCATAGGAGAATAAATTCATGAAAAATAATGAACAAAACATCAGTAATAACCATATAGACTAAGGAAACTACGTATCTTGAAGACATTATTTATTGGCTTCCATGAGATAACAACCTATACCATTTATGGATAAATATAAACACCTAATTTAGAGATTAAATTGAAAATAAAATGTATTTCATTTATCCAAAAACTGCACTTTGGAATTTTGGAATACTACTGATGATCTCATAATATTCCCAATATTATATTTAGGTTTTTTTCATACTCAACCCTTATACCTGAATACACAAACATGTAATGTATAAAAAATGACACAAAATAATCCAGATATCAATGAAATTTCTTATTCATCTATTCAATAAAGACTTATAGGGAATTTGTAAGATTGAAAGGCAAAACTATGTACTTGTAATGGTCATATATTCTCCAAAAATCTATTTTTGGAATATCCTCTTTCCATACCCATAGTTGGTGATATCATGGTCACAAGTTAATTTTTTAGAACCACTGGACTCCCATAAATTTATCAAAAACATCATCAATGCATGGAAGTGAATACTTTTTCATTGTTATAACTTTGTTAATATTATAATAATCCATAGAAAATCGAAGAGTTCCATCCACCTTTTTATGGAATAAGATCGGTGCTACCCATGAAGACATGCTTGGATGAGTGCAACCTTTTCTTTCAATCTCTTACCATTGAAATTTAAATTCCATATATTGTGTTATTTTATTCAATAATATGGATGTGAGGTAGAACTAGTTCCTAGAAGGAGATAAATCATAAACTCTACTTCTCTTATAGATAGAAACACAGAGAAATTATTAGAAAGACATCTAGAAATTGATCAAAAACCACTGGAAAAATTTTATTGTCAATATATTCCATCTATGCTAATTTTAATTATTCTAGTTGGTATGAGATCATTCCAAATACTGGTTCAAACAAGATTGATAAACCAATCCTCAAATCCCAGTCTCTTATAAAGAGAAGCATGATGTCATCCTTAGTTGTAAAACAGACCCGTCGGGAATAACAGTCGAAGTGAGCCTTAAAAATTTTCAACCAATTTACGCCTAGGATTATATCATAGATATACATTTAAAGCACTAATAAATCCCACAACAATTTTTCTCCAAAAATATTTATAGAACATTATCTATAGACAAAGGCTCAACATTCTCTTTGACCAAGAATAGTTTGATGTTTCAAAATAGGAGGTCTCATCTCAAAAGGAAAACCCAAATATTCAATATAATGAAAAGAAATAATGGAATGAGATGTACCTATAACAAAAAATTCTTTCCTAAAGGTACGATTCAATGAATCGTACCTCACACCATCAATGATCTAAACCGATCATCTATAATAACTTGATCATCTTCATATAACTACTATATTTCTGTACTTGGTTCTTTATTTCCCTCTTAATATTTCCCTTGTTAAGGATTCATGGTATTCATAGAATCATCATGGATATTTTAGCTCTATTGATTATAATTATTCTAATTCCCTTGTCTCATCACAACACACAATATATACAACACCTAAGAAGTGTCTTGAACACCTGACCATGGAGAATTGTGACAATATAACTGAAGATGCCCAATCTTATTTCAATTGGGTAATGATTTCATTGTTGTTGTGAGTTCTTGCTTTATGTGGTCAAAACAACCACATTAAAATAATCCATCTTTACTCTTGGGATTTGGAGGAATATTCTCCGATCGAAATATTTAATTATATTCCATTCCACTACATTGGAAATAGGTTTCCCTATTCTTCTTACACTCAACATTATAGTTCCCACTGTTTCCCATATTTATCAGCATGATCCTCCACCTATGGATCTTAATATTCACCATTCATCCACCATAACTCTTTTTAACAGCTCTATATAATCCATTAAACAAAGAATGTTAATCTTTGAGAAACTATCCTACCTCGGCCCTAATTCAATAATGTGTGACTTCATGGACGCACTAGAAGAAACTCCAGGTTGAAATTGGACTAAATTCATAAATTTTGATTCATACCCTATCCCTAAGAGGTTATCTTACATCAATCTAAAAAATTCTTTCATTCTTAAAATCGTTAATTTATGAGGATATAATTCATTGTTGAAAATTTATTAGAAATACTCCCATGAAATGAATTGGACTAATTAATCATGAACTACTAAATCCCACCACTAGCATGCATGATCCTATAACATATGTGCTTTCAAAAAGACTTTCATCTCTTATGGTATTCCTAGAAAATCGAAGATTTGATTCATCCTATTAAGCATCACCTCTTATTTCTCTTTTCTGGATCACTATGAATGATGAGTGGATTATTCTTTTAGAACTATATGGAATGATATACTTTTCTTATCTCATCCATAATGTTACCACTATTCACATACTAAAATTTATGACTACACATAGAACCATCTGTTAGTTAAACTATATCTTAGGTGCAACCACATTCTCATTAGATTCTTCTGGTTGGTTTCTTCTATGGCTACCAGGTTCCATTTTCTTTAAAAATGACAAATTCCCTAACTCTCACTATCTATCAACTAAAGGATTACCAATTTCAAATTCTACCACATCAAAACTTTCACAACAACTATTTCTAAAATAAAAATTTTCATATTTCATCCCATTATTATAAATTCCCCATGTATTTGAAAATAAAACCATTTTCAAAATACAACTATAATTTTGTTCTCAAAATCTCACTTATGAAAAAAATACTTTTCAAAAATTATCATTTATATATCAGCGACAATTAATTACTAGAAATTAAATATTCACTCCTAGTTGGATGATATTTCTATCAATGAATGTCATGATCTTGTCATTGGATAAACCCATGACAATGAGATTACAACTCTTATAAGTGTCTCCAAAACACTTATGTACCCACCACCCTAGTGAATTGAAAATTAGAATAAAAGGTTTTCTACTTTTTTATGCTCCAAATTTCAAGTCCCGAAAAAAATACTGTTTTATACCATCCTAACTCAATGGACTAATACAAAATGGATTTTCAACTCCAAGAACGAAAATGAATTTCATTTGTTCCAATATGTTTGTGTTGACCAAGATCGATACTGTTTGTAACATCTTGCCACTCCTCATTGGATTGATAAGGCTAATAGATATTACTAGGCCTTAAGAGACATCTTCATGATTCCAAAGGCTGGAAATAAATGAAGAAGTATTCAATATAATTGGGGGAATATTTTCCATTTGAAAATAAAACAAACACAACCAGACATACCATAATCAAAACCATTATATGATTCCAGATAAAAATGCATGAAAATTCAATATAAACCAAGTCAAACCAACTATATCACAATACCAAGTGGAAACCAAGATCAGCATCCAAAAAAAATTAAATAACTAAACCCAAAAAACTCAATGACACCAATAAACCAACTCCATGGATAATAACATACAAAAATGCAAACTCTATAGTAAATCCCATGTATCACAAAGTACAATTATAGAAGTGTGATAACTTTCCTTTTTTATCCTGATATATGATATCTATAAAAGAAGAAATGTTTTAAAGAAAGGATTAGTAATGAAACTCAGTAATTTTTTAATTAATTAATTCCATACCCACACTACTAGGATTGAAAAAGTTATCACATTTATATTAAACGTTTTATATAGAAAAAATTTGAACATTTTATATCCGAATATATAAAAATTTCCATACTAAAATAGTTTTTCCAAACCAAAACCATTTCAAAATATGGAAATGAAACAATTATTAAAAATCATTTATCATATCTTATTCTGGAATAACCCATTTCATTTCACATGACCACACAGACACACACGACCACACATGTTTTATGTAACCAATGATGGTAGAACTTCACATCCATGCTATGTCCCTTTGATAGTGGTACTTCACAACCAATATCCATCCCATTCAACTCATGATTAACCATTTACGATAACCATGACAACAAAATCCTTTCCAAATCATTTAAATAAATCATACTTTTATTGAAAACACATTTCCATGCATCAAAACTAAAAACCAATTTTAATATCATCATTTTAAAATCATGTTACCACTTTTAATTTCCATTAAATCACCCAATTTTCACAGTTACATAAGCCATCACCAAAGAGGGTTTATAACAAACATTTCATATCAATTTCACAATAAATTTCAAGAAATAAAATCAATTTAAAATCAAAACATTCTAGTTCTAATTAGATGTGTTGATAGTGAATCCACATACCTTAGAAATTAGGTAGAAAAAAAAGAAATGCACCCATTCTTTAAATAAACATGGTATAAACACCAAAAACCCACATTAGATCTGATTCCTTTATATCAACACGTCCATATCCCATCATGGTTATCACCAAATATCATATATATTTATATATTTATATATCCCTAATGAACTATATTTGTGATATCGAGATAGAAAATGAAGAAGATATAAGGGAAAACACCTAAAATAAATACTTACCAAGGGAATCAAGCTTCAATGCACCAATATTTGGTTCCAGATCGCTTTAAAGTTGAATGGGAGAAACTCTATAACCTTTGGGATGAAGAAAATACGAGTTAGGTCAAAATTGGGGAAAATTAGTGGTTTAGATTCAAAAAAGATGTAAATCCAATTTTTTAGGATCTATATTTAAACTGTCCACGGTTAAGTTACACTATTAGAAAAACCATACAACAACTGTGTGCAACCTCTACCTATAAACACCCCCCTGAATGGTTAGATAAACCGGGTGCCAAGTTTTTTGCATCTGCTTTTATTTTCATAGTTACTCCTATGTGGCTGCATAGTTTGGTCATACCATGCGCCTAACCATGCGAATACCCAGAAACAAAGCTCTCTCCATGAATGATTTTCTATATGAGTTTAACAATTTCTACTAACCATACTCAAATCATGAAGCATTATAAAATCCCTCAAAACATTCCAAAAGTATTCAAACCCTCAAAAAATCCACTCAATGGCTTTACATAAATGAAAAGGATAAATAAAGGGTTACTTACATGAAACCAGTGGTGCTATAATAATAGAGTCTTGATGGTATATCCTATAAATGGCATGGTGCTTATTCAATATCACTATTATCTAGAACCCTCGTATATTTTCAAAGCTATTATTGGTGAATTATTCAGTGAACCCCTTGCTAAGAAGAGAGAGAATTATCCCACATGTAATTTTTTGAAGAGTTTTCCCAATACATCCATCATTTTGAATAATATATACCTGATAAGTGAGGAGAATTGCAGTTATAGCTACAACATTCTTAAAAAACACCATACCATAGATCTATGAACACTTTTACCCCGAATGTCATCACCATTATCGTCCATCTAGACAGAATATACTCAGATTGTTGAAATAACTCCTCCAAGGGTATTTTTTTATTGATCTAGGTTTCACATTAGTACATTTCATTGATACTAACCTAAATGTTGTTTATGACCATGATATTATCAATGAACATAGAAAAGTGGATGAATTTATGATGAACTCCACTTATATTCGAGAATGTGATGAAGGAGTGTATACCCAACATTAATAGAATGCCCATGATTTGGGATCCCTTATAAAAATTCCATAATCAACCACTTAGTTCACTTGTTACAAAGAAAAAGGAAAAAATATTTCCAAATACAAATCCCACCCAACATAAGAATATTTTGAGGCCATATCAATTAAAGAATGCATTGATCAACTAAATTACATGATAGATATTCTCAACCATATAGATGATTCATTTCTTAGGATAAACATAACCATATATTATGGATTTCTAGCTATATCTATCATGCCACTTTTTATTGGCCTTCTTTAGTAGGAGAAGATTACGTGAATTCGAATGTTATAATTGAGCCAACACATTACATTGAGATAAAATAAACTTCAATTTTTAACTATAAAGACAATTGATTTCTGGAGTTTCATTTATTGGGATAAAATATACTTCTAGTGAATGAATTTAATCTGAGGATCAATCAGGGAAACCATCAGAAATTGGTTCAAATAGCTTAACAATACCAGGCCTAGAAAGATATTCAAACTCATGTTTTAGCTCAAGAGATATTATATTAGGAATTATTACTTGTTCTTATGAACACAATAGAGTTTTTTAAGTGATAATGTTGTGTTATATTTTTTTCAAGAAAATATTTTAGAATTATTTTGAGAAATAGCTAAAGATTATGATATTATTTTGGGCGGTTTGAATCCATTTGAGGAAATTTATTGTTGATAGACTCAATGACTAAAATTTACACAAGTTATAATGTCTATAGGTTATATCTATAGAATATAAGAAATGAAACGTTTAACAATAATTAGTAATGGCCAATCTATGTATTGGAAACCCATAAATAAAATAAATAGTTTCAATAATAATAAAAAAATAAAAAAAGTAATATGAAGTATCAATGATAATAATAAATAATAAATGTTATCAAAGAATATATATAACATCGGGAGAACACCCCATTAAAAATAATCCAAGAAATGTTCTATCCAACAAAGAAGATATAAAAAATCTTTAGAAAAATAAAACAAAAAAACCACAAAAACAATCTCCTTGTGACCCTTGGCTCCTCACCATAGCCCATACCATCCATCCTTGAACCGACTCGAACATAAACCATGAAAGGGAACAAATCCTAGGAATCAAAAAATAAGCCATGAGAGTTTTCTAAAATCGTATTTGTAATCAGGGTGTGAGAAAAATATTCCAAACATGATTTCACCAAAGATTCTATAGAGTTACTTTTAAAAGAAATTTCTTAACTTCTAGTCTGAAATATAGATAAAAAAATAATATTTTCACATGCATGTATGAGGAAATCAAATAAAATTCTATATTCACTTTAGGAAAATAGTGTCTATACTTAAAAAAACAATGGAGGAACACATTTATTTTAATTATAAAACTTTAACAATTAAAATAGTACCAAATCATTTACATGTTTAAAAAATCATATCTTAAACTCACTTTATACAATATACACATCAATTTCCTTTTAAAACTCACTTTAAAAATTAATTTTTAAAACGATTTGAATGTAAAACAACATAATTTTAAGAATGAATCTATAAATGAGTACGAATTATGAATGCCAATATATTGTAACAAAAATAAATAACCAAAATAAAGGTTCTACATAATCAAATCATTATCTAGGGGAAGTTCAAGAAATGAATAGAATATAATCCCCTTAGAGCAAGTAGATTAAATTTAGGAATATGGGTGACACACTAGCACTTAAGAAAAAAGAACTTGATATGGTGACTCTGAACACTATAACCATCTAATAGAACACATCTACAATACCAATGTTCTATTTCTACTATAAAGGACTCATAATCCATCCCAGGAGAACTAAATTTATATAGTCCTCAATCCACGATCCAAAGTATAATATAATCTAATGAAATAGCTAGTTTGAACTCCAAAGTAGTTTTTCACTCATACATATCATTTATTATCTCCTGATATTCCCATGTAAAAAACACAAGTTAGAGAGTAAAAAATATATAGAGCAACTAAACGAATAAAAAATGAAACATAATAAATAGATATAACAACTTACCTATAGAACCCTTTCATGAAACAACTCAATTTCAAACAAAATATGATAATAATGATATAAAATATCTCCATTGACAACCATAATATATATATACATATAAACAAGTATAAAAATATGTGGCGAAACTTATGGTTATGAAAAATTCTAATAAAACATCCCTGATTCTTCAAAATAAGTGTGTCATTTAATCTAACAAGGGATGTTGCCCTATTTTCTACGATATTAGAACCATTTCCTTAAACTTTTATTAAATAAAAATAACTAAAAACAATTCATAAACCCATTTAGAAACCAAAACCACTTCAATAAATATCATTAAGATCTCTAGCCACATCCTTCATTCTAGAAATATTTATGTAAATCCACACCTTTCCTTTTTTTTCATGGCCCAAATGGTGTAAAATGATTTTATTTCTAAAAATTCATTTAAAATAAAGAATTTATGTATTTTGAAAGCACTGAGTTTTCATAAATTCTTTAATATCTATTATTCCATGTAATTATATATCTAAAAACATTAAAAACTATAACAACTATTAAATATTGGATTTTGTTAAAATATAAAACATTATAATACATAATTATTAAATGAAATTAAACTTAATTAAGGTTCAAAAAACACGTACTTCATACCAAGAGGATTCAAGACATAATACATCAAAATTGAATGCATAATTCTCAAACAAACAAGGAACCATACTCTAAAACCACTAGAATCACAAAAGTCCCATATTTGAACCACATAAATCACTATTCAAATCCATCATAGCTTAAAGGGTTCCCAATAGAAATATGATACAAATATAAATTGGTGTATAGGAGAGGTAAAGATAGTAAAAAGAATTAAAAATTTGTTTACCTCAATATTATAATTGAAATATGAAATAAAATGGCTATAAATAAAAGGATAATGGAATGATAAATCCCTTTAATGCACCGCATGATTCAAAAAATGACTAGATGAAGATAAGGGGTCAAAAATCCCAAAATCAAATAAGAAAAATTTATGAAAAACTGATTTTAGTGATTCTAGGTAGATCAATTTGTTATGTTTTTTTGGTTTACTAAATTCTTCACTTATCATGTGAGATCTAACACCCTGAGCACAAAAGAATAACATGGATAATTGTAAAAATAACATGTTTTGTACCAAACCATGAAATACCCATGAAAACAATCCATGCACTAACAAAATGAATTGGAAAGACCCTTGTAAAATACATCCCACGTGGTTTTACTTAACATGTTCACACCAACCATTAAATGGAAGTCAAATTCTATAACATTCAATGTTTCAATCTTGATACTTATAATAAAATTAAATTATCCCAAATTTATATATGATATAAAACAAAAGTGATAAGGGGTGTCACAATTCTCCCCACCATTCCAATTTTCAACCCAATATATTAATTGAGAAATTTAAATGGAAGAGGGAACCAAAAACCCCAAAAACCATATAAGAGGTTAGAGGGGCCAGGAAAGAAAAATGTGGTTTTGAAAGAATGGAACACTAGGAAGACATAAAATTTCTCTCAATTTGGAATTCAATTCCCAGATGTCAACAAACATATATAAGAATGAACCAAATAATAACCATTATACATTGATCTCCAATACAATGGAGATGTGTTATAGGTATCCCTAAAATTTAGGATTCCCCTATAATGGTGATTCATGTGATAAATACTACCAAGAGAGAAACACCACCAATGAATAAAAATATTATCAAAAAGAACCCAAATGAAATAATAATCCTACACAAACCAAATAAAAATTTTATAATCAACCTCATATCCATAATGGAAGAACAACCCAATGAATATCTAAATGTTCACAAGTAAATACAATCTAATTTAGTACACCCCATATCACAAAAAAGGAAAAAATACCTAAATACAAAACATGCGCTATAATAAATGAAATCGGATCTAACCTATGGTCATGAAACTACATGGGGTAAACTCAAAAAAAAAACTCATGGTGATATCAACTAAAAGTTCCAACCAAACAACTCTAACAATATATATATATATCCATAATCTATATTACCCATGCATGTACCCTATTATTTCTGAGGTCATCCTTCGGATCTATATCTCATGAATAAATATCACCTCAAATATAGCATAAAAAATCTAACATAAGGTTAAAATAGGAAATGAGGAATGATAATCTGAAGTAAACCCCTGACCATAAAAGATAAACCAAAAAGGAATCGAAAGGACACATCAAGAGATATCCATCCCAAAACCTCAACTACACTAACTCATATATAAATAGACCCAAAAATAAATTATCATCCAAAACACCTCTTCTTTTGAGGAAATCCCAAGTCAAATAAGATTAGTTCTCACTAAATATACTATCTAAACAAGGATAACTTTCCTAATTTAATGAAAAAAAACATATATATTTACTAAATAAAGACACTATACAAACACCAAATTAGAAAATTATACGGTGCACCACTATACCATCAATATAAGAAGATAACACTTCCCTATTTACTAAGAGTCTAGGCATTTATGTGAACAATAAGAACAGACCACCTCTAAAAAAGAAACCCTACCATTACACATGACATTTATGGGGGTCTTAATTCAATTACAATGAGACATGAACTTAACCTAGTTAATTTTTTTGAATCATATCAAATTAACCTAATTTAATTGATGGGATAAATTTGGACACACAATTCATGGAATAAGAAAAAGAAATTTCCAATTTTTTTTTAAACTCACAATCCCCTAGAAAATATTCCCACAACTAAATTATAATCCAATATATCTTTGAAAAACATTCCAATATTTTAAACATTCCACCTATTTTATAAAACCTTAATTAAATTATTTTCATAAAATCAACTATGAATCAAAATTTAAATATCCTTAATACAAACACTTATATACTATCAACCCACAATTTGAAAACACATAATTTTTTTAAAAAATGTCAAAAATATATACAATATAAAAACTATTCAACGGTCAAAAATAAAGAAAAATAAAATACAATGGTTTTAAAAATCATCATTAACTTTAAAATTAAGAAAACCAATTGAACTATTTAATGTTCGTGTTTATTTCAAAAGACCTTTCCCAGTTAAAAATGTTATACCGCTTTCATATTTTCATTTCAAAATAGATTCCCTTAAAACCCCACTCAAAGAGAGTAAAATTCCCTTATAAATAATCCATAAACTGATTTTTAAAACCTTAAACAGTTCCCATTATTCTTAATAAACGAAATCACTTTGAAACTTTTTTCTGGAATACTAAATATATTTTACAAAATTAATCCTTAAGTCCTCATTCAAAATCAGATTCATTTTTCATAAAATCCTCATTTCTCACAAAATATAAATTTTACAATAATCATATAAAAATGAGGAACACTACAATAATCAACTAAAATATAGTCCAACAACATATATATATCACAAGAGAAACATCTATTATTTTCCCAATTCCATGAATCACTCATGAACCATCCAAAAATCAAGGGGTCTAAATAATGAAACAAACTATATTAATAGATATTCAGGACTTGGCCACATGGTTTTATGGGACATGTTCCAATAAATTAAAAATTCCCAACTCTTTTATGAAATCTAGAAGTTGATCACAATATTGTTTTTTAGACCACGCAAGCCAACCCCATACCTCTAATTATTTTTTTGTTCATCCCAAAACACAAAGAAAAACCCCCAATATAATCTAATATAATTACAATTATGATTAAAATATCACAACATAAAATCCAAATCCAATAAAGAAAAACAAATAGACACTAAAACCCACAACCCATGGAAACTCATGGACCAAGCCAAGAATGAGAGAAGTAGGCACTTCACAAATCTACCAACTATTCTTTTTAATTACTCTCTACATACTAGCAAACATCCCAAAATAACTAGATAGAGAATCATGAACCTAGGATCTATTTAGAATAAAGGCCCTGAAACTATTTTTAACAAATCAATTGGGGAAGACCCGACATGTCCCTTATCCATGACCTCTAATAGAATGTAAGGGAATTTATGATCACCATGGGTTTGAAACTATAGTCTAGGTATCAATAGTACAGACTTAGGAATGGTTTCTGTAACGCCCCGAACCTAGAAGCCCAGAGTTGGTGCATTATTACGTATCATTGGAATGATCATAAAAGATGAAGTATCGAAAGAAAGATTAGTTTAGTAGCCTTGGAAGTTATAGATACATTCATAAGGTTTACATTAAATCATAAAAAGGAAAACTAAAACAACATTGTCTCCATAGACAACACTGATATCTCATAGACTATCCCAGGAGGTCAGTCATAATATAATTCTTTGCATCCTGGGAAAATGAAACATAAGAAAGGGGTGAGCTCAATTTATCAGTAAGGGTAAGCAATACAGTGGAAAATAACATAGATATTAAGCATGGTGAATAATTGAAACCACATTCCTTTACCAATAATAAACATGAATATTTTAATGGCAGGAATATGAACTAAGTAAATAATGTCATAATAAAACATAATCATGAGTATTCTACTAGTCGAATGACCGCATAAACCATCAATATTATTTTCATAATGAGGAAATGTATAATTCCGGACATTATAAAACATTTTGTCAGGGCCTTAGCCATGACGTCTAAAAATGATTAAGGCCTCGACCAAAACCACATATCAAATTGGGAAAGGGCCTCAGCCAAATTTCTACATCTAGTTGTCTCATGATACCTACTGATGTATCGAGGAGATATAGAGGGCTCTACCCGTCACTTACTATGTCCAATGCATTACTCATATGAAATGTTTGAAACATAACATAAACATTCGTATTAAAACTAACATACGAAATGTCAATACATTATCCACAAACCATGAATGGTATAAAAATAACACATACACAGTAAAAAATAACTCATTAGATACAACATGGAAGATTTTATTGTATCATATTAATCTCAATCAAGAACAATGAAGGATACTTACATAGATGAAAATAATCATAAAAACTATTAGAGAGAAATATCACCCTTTTTCTTGAAAACATTTAAAAGTCGCACTATTTGTCAAGAAGCCGTTTAAAAATAGATTTCTGAATAAAAATGTCCCATAACATTTTGAAACATTTAAAAGGAATTTTAATTTTAGAACATTAATGTCCATATTAATAAATCCCTCAAACCATTTTTAAAACATGGATATTAATGAGAAATATTTAGAAGAATAAATCTTTAAAACATTTAAAAACGATATTTTAGTTAGAGTTTCTGACCAAAAGAGTGACACTTGAATACAAATAATTGAGGTAATAAAAACATTGTAATATAATGAGAATAAATGGATTCATGATATACTATGTCAAAGTACACTACATACACCATATAAAAGTGATTTGGTGTATAATAACAAGGAAGTCTCAATAGAATGTAAATTGAGATGAAATCTATTATAAAGACTATGTACTTAGGTTAAGGATAAATAAATGACATAATTATGTGTGAAAAATATAAATACACTCAATATGATTTGATATTCAGTGTATATCAATCAGAGGACATTCACACATATTCTTGTAAAAACAACACCAATTAATTGGATATTTAACTCAACAAATGGAGATTGAGTTAAAATTACTCTTATCAAGTTCATATCGATGACTTGAAAATTTATCAATGGAGTGATTATGTGTATCAAAATTATATCCACAGAAAGGGGAGTGGAAATAGTGACATATGCAAATGAATAGTTATTCCACACATAATCTTGGAGTAAAATAATCAATGAAGTATGTGTAAAGCCGAATGAGTGGAAATTGAAATTTCAAATTCCCTTATCGATTTCGTAACATAGGAAACATACACCCATAAAATAAGGATCACAAAATTATGATGTAAATATCTATAAATTAATGTATATTACACAATGAATACAATCATGGGCAGTAAACACACCACATTCAATAAATACGTGGTGAACAATGGAAATCTCACTAAATTAAAAGTGAGATAGGAAACCCCTTACCTTGTACTTTTACTTGTTTGAGGGTAGGTTAACCTACTATATAATAGTGAAATAATTGTTATTAAATTATACAAGAATCATATAAAATAATATGATATCCTATATGATCTTTTAACATTGTTCTATTAATAATATCTTAGTATTATCGTCATTTTGGGTGTTAACGAATTCATTTTCCTTTATATTATTTGTTATGTGAGTCATGTTTTTTATGTATGGGATGTATATTATTAATATAAATAATTATATAAAGTCTTTAAACATTATTTTTATAAAATGAAAATTAATCTTGAATGTATACGATGGGGAATGAATCTCATATCGTTCGTGGAGACGGTAGTCCATACGTACGCACGAGCGACAATATCATTATTTTGATATTAAAATAATATATAATTGGATGGTATATCATATATACAGAATACTTATCATGTTATATTTATTATTTACTTCAATTACACATCATTATAATACCCATCCAAATAATAATGTTTTGAATAACAATTACACCATGACGTGGAGACGGTAGGCCGTACGTACGCAAGTATGGTGAAATGTCATTCAAAGGATGGATAGAATAATTAATACGGTTTTACCATATTTATAATAACATCACAGTATATAGAAGATACTGGATTTATTATTTTAGAAAGGAAATAACAATGAAAGAAGAAGTGGAAGAAGAAAGGAACTTGAAAGAGGGTGGTGAAAACATTACCTCTTCTTCGGGTTCTTCCTTTTGATTTGATAAAAAGGGCTCCATAGGTTAGCTTTACGATCAAAATAAGGAATCTAGGTTGAATTTAGGGAAGTTTATAGGATATTGGGGTAGTATTTGGCTGATCCAAAAGGCTTTTAAGGTATTAAGAGTTGGTTTGAAGTGGTGTCCTTTTATAAGGGGGAGGAGGGGCTCTTTAGGAAAAACTAAAAGTATTATTTTATAATAAATTAATATTCGGTTTCTAATTGCTCCAAACTGGATTATTTAATGTATAATGTGGATATGGGTCTAGTAAAACTCAAACAATAGGTTTTATACAGGTTTGGGTCACTATATTACCCTTATATGTTAGTTTTAACTCTTAGTTAATTAGTTTGATATTTACCGTGTCTCTTTGTATTTTTATATTATTTGGTTAATAAACTTACTATAAACTGGAAAGAGAACCCCAAGTGGTTCTTTAATGACAATACTATCATTATATAAGTCCTTTTGCTAAACCATATATTTTTAGGAATATTATATCAATTAATAATATAATATTTTTTTTAAAAACTCCTTTATGTCAATTTTGAGACTATTTAATAATTGATTTTTGTTAAAGTTTTAATAACTTTATTAATTCTAAAAAAAATCTTTTTATCAATAATAACATTTCATATTAACCAATAAAATAATTTTATGTCATCAAAACTTTCAAATTATATTTATTATAACATTTATATTACCAATTATTTCATCTTTCATTAATAAGGAAAATACTACATCATCATTGTGTCATAAATAAATTTAATTATTAAATGTCAAAAAATTATAAATAAAATTCTATTATGTAGGAATTATTTTTAGATTTATAATTAATATTTATAGTCGAAAATATAACATATATAACCCTATATAAAAATTGTTTTGCTAAAAGATATGTGATTTTGTGATTATGTCATTTTTGTATTTACTTTAACTTAATTAATATAAAGTGTCATTATCACTTACAAGTGGCCCCATGGGGTCCCAAAATCGACCCAAAGATACCCATGGTCAGAAATGTTTCAAACAATATGGTTAGAACACGTTTTAGGATAATTAATATTATTATAATATTATTTTCTTACCCTTATTTACCGGATTTACCATTTAATGATGGTAAATAAAATATTTACTGAAGTAATTATTCAAAATGTCTAAAAATAAAAGTTACCTATTTACACAATTTGGACCTCCTGATTATAAAAATGTAATCCAATTTTCTAAATTGAAAATACAGAAGTGGCAGAAATTAATTTAAAATTAATTCTCATTGTCAAAACAAAGAGCGTATTTTTTAGGAAATAATAACTATCAAAAGATTGACACTTGTTTATGTCTAGTTTAAATGTGAAATCACTTCCAATTACCAATATTGGATTAAATGGTAAAAATATATTCTAATTATATTTTAAAATCTCTAATAGTATAATTTATCACTATAAATTATTTGGATTAAAAAAGTTTTTTTTAAATTATTGTTTAGTATTTTCACTATTCATCAAAATTTGAATGTTTTCTAAAAAATACCAAAAATTTACCCTAGGGTAATTTTGATATTCTGAATCCAAAAATGATGTCCATTTTGAAATATAAAATTTATAAAATTTCAAAAATTGGGTATTACAATTCATAACAGCTAGTTTGATTGGTGGTGGTGTGTGTTAGAACTCGGAGTTCCATACAACACACGCTACTGTATTATTCAATGGGAAGCGTACCGTGGAAGCTTGGGGTGTTACATTCTCACCTACTTCAAATAATTTCTTACTCTATTTTTTTTAAATTAGTATTGGAGATATAATGGAAAGTCCCACAATCGGAAAAATATTCAATAAAAATATCACTTTAAAAGAAAGAAAGCTAAGTACAAAGGTCACCCAAGATAACCCATACTAGGATTCCATGTAGGAAAAAATGGTTATGAATGATAAACGAAGTGTCAAGTTCTGATGGAGAGGGATAGAAAACATGATTTAAGAGATATTTAACTACAAGAAAACCACAAACTTGTGATTGGACAAATGACCATTAGTCTCCTAGTAGGAAAAGTAAATAGACAATTTTTTTTTGTTTTAAGTTACATTAAATAAAGATGAGGAATTAATTTAGGAGATTGACTGACAACATAAAGAGATATACTTAATTTTTATGTAGAGTTTAATTCTTTAATAAATTTCTACCACTAACTCATTTTTTAAACGATGAGTATTCAAGAAGACCTGGTAACACTGGAAGAGATAGAATAAACTTCTATAGAATCACATGATCCACACAGGATAAACTATATATTTACCTTGTCTTTAGAGATTAATAAAAACCAAAATGGTTAGTATAAGATCTGATGATCCCCCAAAGGATATTCCATTAGAGAAAGAAACACTAATCTTAATTTCTAAAACTAAACCAAAAATATCCCAATGTTAAATAAATATAATTCAATAAAAAAATTGTCCTTAAAATTATTCAATATAATCCAAACTAATATTGTAACCCAAAACATAGAATAATTTGATTATGTAGTATTCCACTTTAAATTGTATCTCCAAATGACATCAACTACTCTTAAATTCACATAATTAAAAGTAATTAACCCAATCACATATTCTCTATTATTGGTTAATCATTTCCATAAATAACCCAAATCACTATAAATCCATAATAAAAACATAGATAAAAATCCATCATTACTCCTCAAATGAAATAACATAGTATTCTATATTCCTTGGGCATATAGTGTTCCCAAGAAAGCTAACATCTTCCAAAATAACATTTATCACTTAATCACCGAATCATTTTTATATACGAAGGGTATTCATTTGATAAGACATAAGATCCCAAATCAACTTATTATTGATCAATAAAATCATTTAACTAAAAATAATTAGTCACACTAACCAGGGAATTCACATAGTCTAGTGGTAGGCGATAAATCCCAATCTCACTTTGGTTGTGGGTTCGATTCCTACAGCTTTGTTCGACGCGACAGGTTGTCACATGGTCTGTGTGTTGTCCTTTCTCAAAAAATATATTTTATAATAATACAAAAATGAGATAAACTTCTCAAAATAACCATAACATAATTTAGCACAAATGTTATCTCATACCTTTCATTTTCTTCCCAAAATATAATAACTTGTAATTTCCTCAAACCCAATGATCATATAAAAGAAAATGGTTATTTATAACTATATCCTCAATAGAAAAGATAAGTCTTCCTCAAATATCATTTTCACATGACAAACTTTAGGCTTAAAAAAACAAGAGAAAATTATTCCAAAGTAATCCCATCAGCAAGGAGTACTAGTACTTTTAAAATTTTCTCCAACCATTTATTTCCACATAGCTTCTTCTTTGACCAAGAAAATATCTTATAGAGTAGGGCATTCGCTCGGGTAATGGCCAGGTCCCCTATATTTACAAAAAATGACTGTAAATGGATTATTTGGACCATTTTTATTTTCGTTCATAGTACTCTTCATTTTTCCTCGACAATTCTTCATGTTATGTCCTTCTTTCCCACACATAATTCATTTCTTTGTTCCATTGAGACACTTTTCTGGGTGTCTCCTTCAACATTTTTTTCATGATGGAAATTGGGGATTCTTTTCTCCATGGTCTCCACTGCTGGAGCTCTTATAATTCATCACACTTCTCTTCTTTGTTGAGTCTCGAAGTGGGTTAATATATATGTTGTTGATCATATTTTTGGAAAACCGATTTGGCATGAACATGATATCTTTTAAGCCTATCAACATTCCATTTTTTTTCTCATTTCCACCACCATTCCCACCTTTTACATCATTCTCAAAGTTACTATGAATTCCTTGGAATCCAGTCATTAGCTAAAACCAGAAAGCATTGTGTGAGTAACAGTAGTCATTAAATCATTTAGAGAATAGCATGACCCCATATTTTCAATTTGAAACACCTTAAGATTAACCCATGTCATTTATTCTCATCTTATATTAAAATACTTCAAATATGTTTATAAAGAAAATTTAAATTATCGTAAGCATATCCCCCGGGAGTGTCGTAACCAAGAGTGAAACAAGGCCCGTTGTCGTGCACCCATTCTCGTTCGAGTCTATCTCAAAGCAATGTTTTTAGGTTTTACCCCTAGGTACATCTATTCTAGAGCCACCTCTACCTTCTTTTATCCAGATAGGGATGTATTGCTCAGAAAACTCACAAAATCATTACAATACCAAAATTCTAAGAAGTTCTTATATATTAATCCTAAAATTCTATCTTAAGGATATGTGCTCTAATCAGAGTTTATCTAAATCTAGCTTCCAAGGTTTATACTAAACTTCTTCTGATACCAACTGTAACACCCCGACCCCAGAAGCCCAGAGTCGGTTCATTATTACGTATCATTGGCATGATCATAAAATATCAAGTCTCTAAAGACCGATTAGTTTAGTAGACTTGGAAGTAATAGATATATTCATAAGGTTTACATTACATCATAAAATGGAAAACTACAACAACATTGTCTCCATAGAAAACACTGAGATTCCATAGACTCCCCCAGGAGGTTAGTCATAATATACTTCTTTGTATCTTGGGAAAATGGAACATAAGAAAAGGGTGAATTCAAACGCTCAGTAAGGGTAATCAATACAGCAAAAAATAACATAAATATTAATCATGGTGAATAATTGAAACCACATGCCATTACCAATAATATACATGAATACTTTTATTGCAGGAATATGAACTGAGTAAATAATTCCATAATAAAACATAATCATGGGTATTCTACTAGTATAATTACCACATGAACCATCAATATTATTATCATAACGAGGAAATTTATAATGCTGGACATTCAGAAATATTTTTTCAGGACCTCGGCCAAGACGTCTAAAAATGATTAAGGCCTTGGCCAAAACCACATATCAAATTGGTAAAGGGCCTCGGCTAATTCCACATCTAGTCATCTCATGAGACCTACCGTTGCATCGAGGAGCTATAGAAGGCTCCACCCATCACTTACTAAGTCTAATGCATTCCTCATATGATAAGTTTGAAACATAACATAAACATTCGTATTAAAACTAACATACGAAATGTCAATACTTTATCCACAAACCATGAATGGTATAAAAATAGCACATCCACAGTCAAACATAACTCAATCGACACAATATGGAAGATTATATTGTATCATATTAACCTCAATCGAGAATAATGATGGATATTTACATAGATTAAAATAATCATAAAAAATAATAGAGAGAAATATCTCCCTTTTTCTTGAAAACATTTAAAACTCACAATATTTGTCAAGAAGCCGTTTAAAAATAGATTTTTGAATCAAAGTGTCCTATAACAATTTGAAACATTTAAAAGGAATTTTAACTTTAAAACATTAATGTCCATATAAATAAATCCTTAAAACCATTTTTAAAACATGGACATTAATGAGAAATATTTAGAAGAATAAATCATTAAAACATTTAAAAATGATATTTTAGTTAGAGTTTCTGACCAAAAGAGATAAAATTGAATACAAATAATTGAGGTAATAAAAACATTGTAATATCATGAGAATAAAGGGACTCATGATATACTATGTCAAAGTACATTACATACACCATATAAATATGTTTTGGTGTATAACAACAAAGAAGTCTCAATGGAATGTAAATTGAGATGAAATATATTATAAAGATTGTATCCTTAGGTTAAGGATAAATCAACGACATAATTATGTGTGAAAAATATAAATAAACTCAATAATATTGGATATCTGGTGTATATCAATCAAAGGAAATTCACACATATTCTTTTAAAAACAACACCAATGAATTGGATATTTAACTCAACAAATAGAGATTGAGTTAAAATTTCCCTTATCAAGTTCATATCGATGACTTCAAAATTTTTCAATGGAGTGATTATGTGTATCAAAAGTATATCCATAGAAAGGGGAGTTGAAATTATGAAATATCTAAATGAATAGTGATTCCACACATAATATTGGAGTAAAATAATCAATGAAGTATGTGTAAAGCCGAATGAGTGGAAATTGAAATTTAAAATACCCTTATCAATTTGGTAACTTACGAAACATACACCCATGAAAGGAGGATCACACAATTATGATATAAATATCCATAAATTAAAGTATATTACACAATGAATACAATCATGGGAAGTACACACACCACATGCAATAAATAAGTGGTGAACAATAGAAATCTCACGGAATTAAAAGTGAGATAAGAAACCCGATACCTTGTACTTTTCCTTGGTTTAGGGTGGGATAACCACCTATATAATGGTGAAATAATTTTTATTAAATTATAAAATAATTATATACATTAATAAGATATCATATATGATCTTTTAACATTTTTCTGTTAATAATATCTTAGTATTATCATCGTTTCTGGTGTTAACGGATTCATTTTCCTTTATATTCATTGTTATATGAGTCATATTTGTTATGTATGGGATGTATCATATTCATATACAGAATGATATCAAGTCTTTAAACATTATTTTTAATCATAAAATGAAAATTATTCTTGAATGGATACGATAGGGAATGAATCTCATCACGTTCGTGGAAACGGTAGTCCTTACGTACGTACGAGCAACAATATCATTTTTTTGATATTAAAATAATATATAATTGGATAGTATATCATACATACAGAATCATTATCATGTTATATTTATTATTTACATCAATTACACATCATTATCATACCCATCCAAATACTAATGTTTTGAATAACAATTACACCATGACATGGAGACGGTAAGCCGTACGTACGCACGTATGGTGAAATGTCATTCAAAGGATGGATAAAATACTGAATATGGTTGTACCATATTTATAATAACATAATTTTATATAGAAGATATTGGAGTTATTATTTTATAATGTAAATAACAAATAAAGATGAAGTGGAAGAAGAAAAGAAATTGAAAGAGGGTGGTGAAAACATTACCTCTTCTTCGGGTTCTTCCTTTTAATTTGATCAAAAGGGCTGCATAGGTTAGCTTTATGATCAAAATATGGCCTATAGGTTTAAGTGAGGGAAGTTGGGAGGATATTTGGTCAGGGGTTTTATGAAATAAAAGTCTTTGAAGTTATGAATAATTGGTTAGAAGTGATGTTCTTTTATAAGGGGGAGGATGGGCTCTTTAGGAAAAACTTAATGAATTATTTTATAATAAATTAATATTCGGTTTCTAATGGATCCAAACTGGATTATTTATAGTATAAGGTGGGTATGGGTCAAAAAATACTCAACCAATAGGTTTTAGACAGGTTTGTGTCACTATATTACCCTTATCTTTTAGATTTAACTCTTATTTAATTAGTTTGACATTTACCATGTCTCTTTGTATTTTTATATTATTTGGTTAATAAACATAGTATAAACTGCCAATAGAACCCCAAGTGGTTCATTAATGACATAACTATCATAATATAAGTCCTCTGGCCGATCCTTATATTTTTAGGAATATTATATCAATTAATAATATAATATTTGTTTTAAAAACTCCTTTATGTCAATTTTGAAACTATTTAATAATTGATTTTTGTTAAAGTCTTAATAACTTTATTAATTAGAACCAATTTCTTTTAATCAATACTAACATGTAATAATAACCAATAAAATTCATGTATGTCATAAAAACATTCAAATTATATTTATTATAACACTTATAATACCAATTATTTGATTCTTTCATTAATAAGGAAAATACTGCATCATCATCGTGTCATAAATAAATTTAATTATTGAATGTCTAAAAATTATAAATAAAATACCATTATGTAGGAACTATTTTTATCTTTCTAATTAATATTTATAGTTGAAAAGATAACATATATAACCTTGTGTAAAAATTATTTTTCTAAAAGATATATGCTTATGTCATTTTTGTATTTACTTTAACTTAATTAATATAAAGTGTCATTATCACTTACAAGTGGCTCTATGGGGTCCCAAAATCAAAAAAAAGATGCCCATGGTCGGAAATGTATCAAAAAATAGAGTTAGGACACGTTTTAGGTTAATTCAATATTATTATAATTTTATTTTTGTACCCTTATTTACCGGATTTACCCTTTAACCATGGTAAATAAAATATATACTGAAGTAATTTTTCAAAATGTCTAAAAATAATAGTTACCTATTTATACAATTTGGACGCCCTGATTCTAAATATGGAATCCATTTTTCTAAATTCAAAACACATAAGTGGCTTAAATTAATTTAAAATTAATTCTCGTTGTCAAAACCAAGAGAGTGTTTTTAGGAAATAATAACTATAAAAATATTGACACGTGTTTATGTCTTGTTTAAATGTGAAATCACATCCAGTTAAAAATATTGGATTAAGTGGGAAAAATATATTATAATTATACTTTAAAATCTCTCAATATTATAATTTATGAGTATAAATTATTAGGATTAAAAATGTTATTTTTAATTAATGTTTAGTATTTTTCACTATTCATCAAAATTTGATTGTTTTCTAAAAAATACCAAAACTTCTCCCTAGGCTAATTTCAATATTCCGAATCCAAAAATGATGTCCATTTTGAAAGATAAAATTTATAAAATTTCATAAATTCAGTATTACTATTCATAACGGCTAGTTTGATTGGTTGTGGTGTGTGTTAGAACTCAAAGTTCCGTACAACACACGCTGCTGTATTATTCAAAGGGAAACGTACCATGGAAGCTTGGGGTGTTACAGTTTCAACCTTATATTAAAAAAATATCAAAAAATTTACTAAGAATATTACCTACCCATCCATGTATCGGATAACCATGCATAAAATAAATAGTATTAATAATAATGAGAAACATCAAATAGAGTAATACATAATGGAAATAATAAAAAGTAATAAATGATATCAAGGCCTAAACTGACCATCATATGAACATCCTATAAATGAACAAGATAATGGAATCTTTCAACTGATAAGGTCGATACAAAAATTTAAAAAAAAAATAAAACCAAAACTGAACAGCTATTATTTGTCTCTATGTAACCCCTAATCAGTCACCATAACCCATATCATCCATCATTAGACTATCACAAATTTCAAATATAAAACTTACCAAGTATTGGTCACCCGAAAAGAAAATATAAGAGCTTCATACCATTATTAGTGTATGCATGGTATTATCTCAACATTCCCAATATGATTTCACATAAGATTTTATGCAATTCCTTTCAAAATATATTTCATAAATAGTATATGTAAAGATAAATATAAAATATTCTATTCACATAAAAGAGTGAGGAAAACAAAAACATTCCAAAATCACATTTATAAAAAATTATCCCTCATTTAATTAAATTAGTTTGGAAGCCATTCCTTTTTAGTAAAAATTTTTTTATCATGAAATGGTTATTTTTAATAATTTTATAAATATAACAGAAAATATGTTGCCTCTTTCCAAAAAATATTTATTAATCTCCGTTTATAAGAATTTTTCTTCATTTTCATTTTAAATAACACTTTATAATTTACTTTGAAAATGATTGGAATGTAAACCAATATTTAATCTGAAATATATATGAACATGATCAGGGACTGAGAGTATAAAAATAAATATCCAAAGAATATGTGTCACAAAATAAAATCTGGATCTTGGGTAACAATATGTAAGGGATAGGATAGAATCCCTTAAGGAGTATTCAATGAAACCATGGCATCTTGGGTAACTCTTAAGTATATAGGTAACTCAAACCATGACTAGTAACTCAAACCCATGGGATAACCTAAGAACCTATATATAATCTCAGTAGTCTAGTTGTACTATTTGGGACATATAATCCATCTTAAGGGAATAAAAATTCCATGGGAATCAATCCCCTAGCTATAGAAAAATATAAAATTGGGAAATGGAATGTTCACAAAATAAAGTAGTGTTTCACTCATCAATGTCATTTACCAACACCAAGGATTCCCATGAAAAAAATGGAGTTTATAAAATAATAAACTCGTTGAACCACTACAGAAATCAATAATCCAACATAATAAATAAATATCACTTCTCAAATGTTACATTGTAAATATATGGGAAATATTTGAACACGTTGATTCCAATTGATATAACTTTTAAATCATTTATAAAATTCAAAACAACTATTACATATTGGATTATTTTAAAAAATAGTAAATTATAGACCATATAATATTTAATAATATTATATTTAAGTAATGTGAATAAAAATCCATATATAAAAAATTGGAATCATGTCAAAATGTGTTTCCTTCAAGAGAAGATTCCCAACCAAGCAAAGAAACAACCTCTACAAGAAATAGAAACCCAAAATCCCCAAATTAATGTAACACCCCAAGCTTCCTCGGTATTTTTCCTTTCGAATAATGCAATGACGTGCATTGTACGCAACTTCGAGATTTTAACACACCACAACCAATCAAACTAGCCGTTATGAATAGTAATACCTACTTTTTGAAATTATATATATTTTATATTTCAAAATGGACTTCATTTTTGGATTCGGAATATCGAATTTAGCCTAAGGTGAAATTTTGGTACTTTTCGGATAACTTACATATTTTGATGAATAGTGAAAATTACTAAATTTTAATTAAAAACAACTTTTTTAATCAAAATAATTAATAGTGATAAATTGTGAATTTGAGTGGTTTTAAAGTATATTTAGAATATATTTTAACCATTTAATATAATGTTGGTCATTGGACATAATTTTACAATTAAACCGAACATAAACAAGTGTCAATCTTTTGATAGTTATTATCTCTTAAAAACACGCTTTTTGTTTTGACAGCGGGAATTAATTTTAAATTAATTTCTTCCACTTCTGTGTTTTGAATTTAGAAAAATGGATTCCATATTTGGAATCAGGATGTCCAAATTGTGTAAATAGGTAACTTTTATTTTTAGACATTTTGAATAATTACTGCGGTAAATATTTTATTTACCATGGTTAAGGGTAAATCCGGTAAATAAGGGTTAAAAAATAATATTATAATAATAATAAATTACCCTAAAATGTGTCTTAACCCTATTGGTTGATACATGGTCGACCATGGGAATCTTTGGGTCAATTTTGGGACCCCATGGATCCACTTGTAAGTGATAATGACACTTTATATTAATTAAGTTAAAATGAATACAAAAATGACACAAGCATATATCTTTTAGCAAAACAATTGTTACATAGGGTTATATATGCTGGATTTTAGATTATAAATATTCATTAGAAAGATAAAAAGATTGAATACATAATTATATTTTATTTATAATTTTTTGACATTAAATAATTTATTTTATTTATGACACAATGATGATGCAGTAATTACTAAAATAGTAAAAAATTAACATAATTGATATTATAAATACCCAAATAATTATAATATGAAACTTTTAATGAATTAAAAAAATTTTCTAGGATAATATGCTATATTAGGATTGATTTATTTGACTTTTCTCAAAGTAATCAATCTGTTATGAGTTTCACAAAAATCAACTAGTGAATAGTGTCAAAATTGACATAAAAGAGTTCTTAAAACAAATATTATATTATTAATTGATATTAAATTCCTAAAAATCTAAGGTTCGGCCAAGAGACTTATATTATGATAGGTTAATCATTAATGGACCACTTGGGGGTCTTTTGGATGTATATAGTAAGTTTATTAACCATATTATATAAAAATACAAAGAGACATTTTAAAAGTGAAACTAATTAACTTAGAGTTAATACTTAAAGATAAGGTTAATATAAGTACCCAAACCTGTCTAAATTCTATTGGATGAGTTGTTTTCGACCTATACCCACCTCAACCTTTGAATAGTCAACTTTGGAGCCATTGGAAACCGAATATGAATTTATTATAAATTAATATTTCTAGCTTTTCCAAAGGTGCCCCTCACCCCTCTTATAAAAGGGCACTCCTCCTTCTCATTTCCTCACACCACTCAAGCCACTTGGCTCGTCCAAACTCTGCCCAACTAAGCTCCCCACATCCCTCTCCTCCTCCTTGAAGCTTCCCCTTAGGCAGAAAGCATTTCAACAAGTCCTTTGGTTCCAACCAAAGTGAGTTACCTAAATTAAAGGTAACGATTTCTCTTAAATTATTTTCATTTATTTTGCTTCTTCAACCCCCAAAATCTTTTTATTTCCCTTCTTTTGTAACAACACCAGTATCCTAAATATACTAGGATGTTGTTATAAGAAGTATTCAAACTACACATACACACAACTCCATCTAATGGATGATGAACATAATGTTTCTGTGGATGGCAAACTAACGCCTCACGAAACGATGATTGTTCAAAAACATCTTACCGCCTCTCATGGTGGCCATTATGATGGCACTGTAATTAAATATGATATTAATGATATATATTTTATATATAAGCTTCTGTAATTCCATTTTATTTCATACCATTATTCGTTTCATGTCGTATATACATACGATAATTTCATTTGAGGAAGTGCGGACTACCGCCCCCTTAAAATGATATGACTCGTTCATACCACACATGGAACGTATAAAGGATGGTGTTAATGAACTTAAGTAACATATATAAAATATTATATTATACTGGAATAGTAATATACCTATGTATTATTTAGATTCGATTCTTTTAAAATAAAAAATTAAATGGAAGTAGCGTTCGTGCGTACGTACGGACTACCGTCTCCACGAACGCGATGAGATTCATTATCCATCGTATCCATTCAAGTATAATTATCATTTAATGATTTAAAAATGATGTTTAAGTACTTGATATCATTCTGGATATGAATAAGATACAACAAACATGACTTATGTAACAAAACATATAAAAGAAAATGAGTAAGTTAACACCCGAAACGGCGTTAATACTAAGATATTATTAACAAATCAATGTTAAAAGATCATATATGATATCATATTAAAGTAAATGATTCTTGTATTATTCAATAACAATTATTTCACCATTATACAGGAGGTAAACCTACCATCGACCAAGGAAAAAGTACAAAGTAAGGGATTTTCTTATCTCACTTTTAATTCCGTGAGAATTCCATTGATCACCACTTAATTATTGCATGTGGTGTATGTGTACTGCCCATGATTGTATTCATTGTGTTATGTACTTTTATTTATGGGTATTTACATCATCATGGTATGATAATTCTTTCATGGGTGTATGTTTCTTAAGTTACCTAATCAATAAGGGAATTTGAGATTTCAACTTCCACTCATTTGGCTTTACGCATATTTCATTGATTATATTACCCCAAGATTATGTGTGGAATAACTATTCATTTGATTATGTCATAATTTCCACTCCCATTCCTGTGGATATAAGTTTGATACACATAATCACTCCATTGATAATTCTCAAGTCATTGATATGAATTTGATAAGAGTAATTTTAACTCATTCTCCATTTATTGAGTTAAACATCCGATTCGTTGGTATTGTTTTTACAAGAATATGTGTGAATATACTTTGATTGATTTACACTGAATATCCAATAATATTTAGTGTATTTATATTTGTCACACATAATTATGTCGTTGATTTATCCTTAACAAAAGGATACAACCTTTATGAGAGATTTCATCTCAATTTACATTCCATTGAGACTTCTTTGATGATATACACCAAATCACTTTTATGTGGTGTATATAATGTACTTTGACATAGTATATCATGAATTCCTTTATTCTCGTGATATTACAATGTTTTGATTACCTCAATTATTTGTATTCAAGTGTCTCTCTTTTGGTTAGAAACTCTAACTAAAATACCATTTTTAAATGTTTTAAAGAATTATTCTTCTAAATCATGCTCATTAATGTCCATATTTTAAAAATGGTTTTAAGGATTTATTTATATGGACATTAATGTTTTAAAATTAAAAATCCTTTTAAAAAGTTTCAAAGTGGTATGGGACACTTTGATTCAAAAATCTATTTTTAAATGGCTTTTTGACAAATAGTGTGACTTTTAAATGATTTCAAGAAAAGGGGGATATTTCTCTCAAATAGTTTTGATGATTATTTTCATCTATGTCAACAACCTTCATTATTCTTGATTGAGGTTAATGTGATACAATACAATCTTCCATATTGTATCGAATGAGTTATGTTTGACTGTGGATGTGCTATTTTTATACCATTCAAGGTTTGTGGTAAAAGTATTGACATTTCGTATGCTAGTTTCAATACGAATGTTTATTTTATGCTTAAACCTATTCATATGAGGAATGCATTGGACTTAATAAGTGACGGGTGGAGCCCGCTATAGCTCCTCGATGCATCGGTAGGTCTCATGAGACAAACTAGTGTCTTGGCACAAGGCCTTGGCAAAATATTATTTGTAGTCTTGGCACGAGGCCTTGGCTATGTGGTTATGATAGTCTGGCATTATGCATTCCATCATTATGAAAGTGGTTATTGATATTGCATGTGATCATTCGACTAATAGAATATCCATGTGAGTAAGTAAATGGCATTATTTCATTTTACTTTTTCCATACTATGTTGAAGTTCAATTTTAAAAGGCTTTTGTTTTAGTTATAAATTGTCTTATGTGTTTATGCTTATTTATGAAAGCTTCTGCTATAATGTTATCCTTACTGAGCATCCGAGCTCACCCCTTTCAATGTTTTATTTTTCCCAGGATTATGAAGAAGTAATTTATGAATGACCTGCAGAGATAGTATGAGGGGATATGAAGACAAGATGTTTTTTTTATGATGTAATGTAAAAATTTATGGATGTATCTAGTGTTTCCAAGGCTACTAAACCAATCGGTCTTTCGAGATTTGATCTTTCTTGTGATCATGCCAATGTTACGAAGTAATGCACCGACTCTGGGTAACTGGGGTCGGGGCGTTATAGTTGGTATCAAAGGAAGTTTAGTACAAACCTTGGTAGCTAGATTTAGATAAACTCTGATTAGAGCACGTAGACCTAAGATGAACTTTGAGGATTAGTATAGAAGAACTTCCTAGAATTTTGGTATTGTAGAGATTTTGTGAGTTTTCCAAGCAATACATCCCTGTCTGGATACGAGCAGGTAGAGGCGGCTCTGGCACAGATGTACCTAGGGGTAAAACCCGAAAACACCGCTTTGAGCTAGACTCGAACGGGAACTGGTGCACGACAACGGGCCTTGCTGCACTCTTGGTTACGACACTCCCGGGGGATATGCTTAGGATAATTTACATTTTCTTTACAAACCAATTTAAGTAATATATATATAAGATGAGAGTAAATGACCTTGGTTAATCCTAATATGTTTCAAATTGAGAATATGGTGACCTTTTAATCTCTAAATGATTTTACGACTACTATTACTCACACAATGCTTTATGGTTTTAGTCAATGGCTGGATTCCAAGGAAGTCATAGTGACTTTGAGAATGATGTACAAGATGGGAACGGTGGTGGCAATGAGCAACAAAATGGAATGTTGATAGGCGTAAAAGATATCGTCTTTATGCCAAATCAGTTTTCCAAAAATATGATCAACAACATATATATTAACCAACTCCCAGACTCAACAAGGAAGAGAAAGGTGATAAATGATAAGAGCTCCAGCAATGGAGACCATGGAGAAAAGAACCCTCAATTTTCATCATGCAGGAAATGTGGAAAGAGACACCCAGGAAAGTGTCTCAATGGGACAACGAAATGTTTTACGTGGGGGAAGGAAGGACATAAAGTAAAGAATTGCCGAAGAAAAATGAAGAGTACTATGGAAGAAGATAAAAATTGTCCCAAGAGTCCATTTACAGTCATTTGCCGTAAATGTAGGGGACCTGGCCATTACCCGAGTGAATGTCCTATTCTATAGGATATTTTCTTGGTCAAAGAAGAAGCTATGTGGGAATAAATGGTTGGAGAAATGTTTAAAAAGTATTAGCACTCCTTGTTGATGGGTTTACTATGGAATAATTTTCTCTTGTATTTGTAACCCCACAGTTTTCCATGTGAGAATGATATTTAAGGAAGAATTGTCTCTTCTCTTGTGGATATGGGTATAAATAACCATTTGGATTTATATGATCATTAGGGTTTGAGAGAATTATAAGTTATTCTAATTTGGGATGAAGATTCAAAGTATGATATAACATTTGTGGTTAAATTTATGATATAGTATTTTGAGGAATTTATCTCATTTTGGCAATATTATAAAATATAGTTTTTGAAAAAGGACAACACGTAGACCGTGTGACAACCCGTCGCGTCGGACAAAGCTATGGGAATCGAACCCACAACCAAAGTGCGATTGGGATTTATCGCCTACCACTGGACTACGTGAAGTCCCTGGTTAGTGTGACTTTTTTTTAGTTAAATGATTTTATTGATCAATAATAAGTTGATTTGGGTTCTTATTTCATATCAAAAGAATACCCTTGGTATAGGAAAATGATTTTGTGATTAAGTGATAAATGTTATTTTGGAAGATGTTCGCTTTGTTGGGAACACTATATGCCCAAGGAAAATAGAATACTATGCTGTTTCATTTGTGGAGTAATGATAGATTTTTATCTACGTTTTTATTGTGGATTTATAGTGATTTGGGTTATTTATGGAAACGATTAACCTATAATAGAGAATATGTGATTAGGTTAATTACTTTTGAGTATGTGACTTTAAGAGTATCTGATGTCATTTGGAGATACAATTTAACATGGGAGACTACATAATCAAATTCTTCTATGTTTTGGGTTTCAATATTAGTTTGGATTATATTAAAGGATTTTAAGGACAATTGGTTATTGAATGGTATCTATTTAACTTTGGGGTATTGTTGGTTTAATTTTAGAAATTAAGATTAGTGCATATTTATCTCAATGAATATCCTTTTGGGGGATCATTAGATCATTCACTGACCATTTTGGTTTTGATTAATCTTCAAAGACAATGTAAATATATGGTTTATCCTTCATGGATCATGTGATTCTATAGAAGTTTATTCTATCTCTTCCAGTGTGACCAAGTCTTCTTGAATACTCATCGTTTAAAAAAAATGAGTTAGTGGTGGAAATTTATTAAAGAATGAAAATCTACTTAAAATGTAAGTATATCTCATAATGTTCTTAGTCAATATCATAAATGAATTACTCTTCCTTATGTAATATAACTTAAAAAAAATGTTGTCCGTTTACTTTCCTACTAGGAGACTAATGGTCGTTTGTCCCAACACAAGTTTGTGGTTTTCTCATTGTTAACTTTCTCCTGATCATGATTTCTATCCCTCTCCATCAGAACTTGACACTTAGTTTATCATCCATATCCATGTTTTCTTACATGGAATCCTAGTATGGGTTATCTTGGATGACCCTTATACCTCTCTTTCTTTCTTTTAAAGTGATGGTTTTATTGACTCTTTTTCCGATGTGGGACTTTCCATTATATTCCCAAGAAAAATTTTAAAAATTGCGAGGACGCAATTTATTGAAGGAGGGGAGAATGTAACACCCCAAGCTTCCTCGGTATGTTTCCTTTCGAATAATGCAATGACGTGCATTGTACGCAACTTCGAGATTTTAACACACCACAACCAATCAAACTAGCCGTTATGAATAGTAATACCTAATTTTTGAAATTATATATATTTTATATTTCAAAATGGACTTCATTTTTGGATTCGGAATATCGAATTTATCCTAAGGTGAAATTTTGGTACTTTTCGGATAACTTATATATTTTGATGAATAGTGAAAATTACTAAATTTTAATTAAAAACAACTTTTTTAATCAAAATAATTAATAGTGATAAATTGTGAATTTGAGTGGTTTTAAAGTATATTTAGAATATATTTTTACCATTTAATATAATGTTGGTCATTGGACATAATTTTACAATTAAACCGAACATAAACAAGTGTCAATCTTTTGATAGTTATTATCTCTTAAAAACACGCTTTTTGTTTTGACAGCGGGAATTAATTTTAAATTAATTTCTGCCACTTATGGGTTTTGAATTTAGAAAAATGGATTCCATATTTGGAATCAGGATGTCCAAATTGTGTAAATAGGTAACTTTTATTTTTAGACATTTTGAATAATTACTGCGGTAAATATTTTATTTACCATGGTTAAGGGTAAATCCGGTAAATAAGGGTTAAAACAATAATATTATAATAACAATAAATTACCCTAAAATGTGTCTTAACCCTATTGGTTGATACATGGTCGACCATGGGCATCTTTGGGTCAATTTTGGGACCCCATGGATCCACTTGTAAGTGATAATGACACTTTATATTAATTAAGTTAAAATGAATACAAAAATGACACAAGCATATATCTTTTAGCAAAACAATTGTTACATAGGGTTATATATGCTGGATTTTAGACTATAAATATTCATTAGAAAGATAAAACGATTTAAGACATAATTATATTTTATTTATAATTTTTTGACATTAAATAATTTATTTTATTTATGACACAATGATGATGCAGTAATTACTAAAATAGTAAAAAATTAACATAATTGATATTATAAATACCCAAATAATTATAATATGAAACTTTTAATGAATTAAACAAATTTTCTAGGATAATATGCTATATTAGGATTGATTTATTTGACTTTGTTCGAAGTAATCAATCTGTTATGAGTTTCACAAAAATCAACTAGTGAATTGTGTCAAAATTGACATAAAAGAGTTCTTAAAACAAATATTATATTATTAATTGATATTAAATTCCTAAAAATCTAAGGTTCGGCCACGAGACTTATATTATGATAGGTTAATCATTAATGGACCACTTGGGGGTCTTTTGGATGTATATAGTAAGTTTATTAACCATATTATATAAAAATACAAAGAGACATTTTAAAAGTGAAACTAATTAACTTAGAGTTAATACTTAAAGATAAGGTTAATATAAGTACCCAAACCTATCTAAATTCTATTGGATGAGTTGTTTTCGACCTATCCCCACCTCAACCTTTGAATAGTCAACTTTGGAGCCATTGGAAACCGAATATGAATTTATTATAAATTAATATTTCTAGCTTTTCCAAAGGTGCCCCTCACCCCTCTTATAAAATGGCACTCCTCCTTCTCATTTCCTCACACCACTCAAGCCACTTGGCTCATCCAAACTCTGCCCAACTAAGCTCCCCACATCCCTCTCCTCCTCCTTGAAGCTTCCCCTTAGGCAGAAAGCATTTCAACAAGTCCTTTGGTTCCAACCAAAGTGAGTTACCTAAATTAAAGGTAACGATTTCTCTTAAATTATTTTCATTTATTTTGCTTCTTCAACCCCCACAATCTTTTTATTTCCCTTCTTTTGTAACAACACCAGTATCCTAAATATACTAGGATGTTTTTATAAGAAGTATTCAAACTACACATACACACAACTCCATCTAATGGATGATGAACATAATGTTTCTGTGGATGGCAAACTAACGCCTCACGAAACGATGATTGTTCAAAAACATCTTACCGCCTCTCATGGTGGCCATTATGATGGCACTGTAATTAAATATGATATTAATGATATATATTTTATATATAAGCTTCTGTAATTCCATTTTATTTCATACCATTATTCGTTTCATGTCGTATATACATACGATAATTTCATTTGAGGAAGTGCGGACTACCGCCCCCTTAAAATGATATGACTCGTTCATACCACACATGGAACGTATAAAGGATGGTGTTAATGAACTTAAGTAACATATATAAAATATTATATTATACTGGAATAGTAATATACCTATGTATTATTTGGATTCGATTCTTTTAAAATAAAAAATTAAATGGAAGTAGCGTTCGTGCGTACGTACGGACTACCGTCTCCACGAACGCGATGAGATTCATTATCCATCGTATCCATTCAAGTATAATTATCATTTAATGATTTAAAAATGATGTTTAAGTACTTGATATCATTCTGGATATGAATAAGATACAACAAACATGACTTATGTAACAAAACATATAAAAGAAAATGAGTAAGTTAACACCCGAAACGGCGTTAATACTAAGATATTATTAACAAATCAATGTTAAAAGATCATATATGATATCATATTAAAGTAAATGATTCTTGTATTATTCAATAACAATTATTTCACCATTATACAGGAGGTAAACCTACCATCGACCAAGGAAAAAGTACAAAGTTAGGGATTTTCTTATCTCACTTTTAATTCCGTGAGAATTCCATTGATCACCACTTAATTATTGCATGTGGTGTATGTGTACTGCCCATGATTGTATTCATTGTGTTATATACTTTTATTTATGGGTATTTACATCATCATGGTATGATAATTCTTTCATGGGTGTATGTTTCTTAAGTTACCTAATCAATAAGGGAATTTGAGATTTCAACTTCCACTCATTTGGCTTTACGCATATTTCATTGATTATATTACCCCAAGATTATGTGTGGAATCACTATTCATTTGATTATGTCATAATTTCCACTCCCATTCCTGTGGATATAAGTTTGATACACATAATCACTCCATTTATAATTCTCAAGTCATTGATATGAATTTGATAAGAGTAATTTTAACTCATTCTCCATTTATTGAGTTAAACATCCGATTCGTTGGTATTGTTTTTACAAGAATATGTGTGAATATACTTTGATTGATTTACACTGAATATCCAATCATATTTAGTGTATTTATATTTGTCACACATAATTATGTCGTTGATTTATCCTTAACAAAAGGATACAACCTTTATGAGAGATTTCATCTCAATTTACATTCCATTGAGACTTCTTTGATGATATACACCAAATCACTTTTATGTGGTGTATATAATGTACTTTGACATAGTATATCATGAATTCCTTTATTCTCATGATATTACAATGTTTTGATTACCTCAATTATTTGTATTCAAGTGTCTCTCTTTTGGTTAGAAACTCTAACTAAAATACCATTTTTAAATGTTTTAAAGAATTATTCTTCTAAATCATGCTCATTAATGTCCATATTTTAAAAATGGTTTTAAGGATTTATTTATATGGACATTAATGTTTTAAAATTAAAAATCCTTTTAAAAAGTTTCAAAGTGGTATGGGACACTTTGATTCAAAAATCTATTTTTAAATGGCTTTTTGACAAATAGTGTGACTTTTAAATGATTTCAAGAAAAGGGGGATATTTCTCTCAAATAGTTTTGATGATTATTTTCATCTATGTCAACATCCTTAATTATTCTTGATTGAGGTTAATGTGATACAATACAATCTTCCATATTGTATCGAATGAGTTATGTTTGACTGTGGATATGCTATTTTTATACCATTCAAGGTTTGTGGTAAAAGTATTGACATTTCGTATGCTAGTTTCAATACGAATGTTTATTTTATGCTTAAACCTATTCATATGAGGAATGCATTGGACTTAATAAGTGACGGGTGGAGCCCGCTATAGCTCCTCGATGCATCGGTAGGTCTCATGAGACAAACTAGTGTCTTGGCACAAGGCCTTGGCAAAATCTTATTTGTAGTCTTGGCACGAGGCCTTGGCTATGTGGTTATGATAGTCTGGCATTATGCATTCCATCATTATGAAAGTGGTTATTGATATTGCATGTGATCATTCGACTAGTAGAATATCCATGTGAGTAAGTAAATGGCATTATTTCATTTTACTTTTGCCATACTATGTTGAAGTTCAATTTTAAAAGGCTTTTGTTTTAGTTATAAATTGTCTTAAGTGTTTATGCTTATTTATGAAAGCTTCTGCTATAATGTTATCCTTACTGAGCATCCGAGCTCACCCCTTTCAATGTTTTATTTTTCCCAGGATTATGAAGAAGTAATTTATGAATGACCTGCAGAGATAGTATGAGGGGATATGAAGACAAGATGTTTTTTTTATGATGTAATGTAAAAATTTATGGATGTATCTAGTGTTTCCAAGGCTACTAAACCAATCGGTCTTTCGAGATTTGATCTTTCTTGTGATCATGCCAATGTTACGAAGTAATGCACCGACTCTGGGTAACTGGGGTCGGGGCGTTACAATTAATAACACATAAAACCATATTATTAGACATAAAATCCCATATGATTCCTATTAGAGAACCTAACCAAATAGATATGGGTGTTGGGAAGAAGATAAGATAGGAAAAAGAAGAAAATGAGGGTTTTCCTAAAAAAAATTCATGAAAATAGAAGGAAATAATCTAGAAATCAAAGGGTAATGAAGGGGTATGTCCCTTAAAAATGTAGTAGGATATTCCAAATGAAGAGGGGGGATGAGGTGGTCCAAAATCCTAAAATTTAATATGTTAAATTTGGGAAAAAATACTTTTATCTGGTTTTGGGTAGCTCGAATGGTTAAGCAACATGGTTTACTAAACCATGCACTAACCACATGAGGATATTTTATAAAAACTATAGAAATATACATGGTTACCCCCACACAGTCTCCCCTAACATGTCTAATAACTACACCAACACACCGAGCACAAAAGACTCACATAATTAAGACTAAAAACAACATGGTTCAGACTAAACTGTTCACTACCATTGTAAAATGACTATTCACTAACCAAATGAACTATAAATACAACTATGTAAGAATCCCCACATGGTTTCCCCTAACCCAAGTGTACCAACAATTAAGTAAGTGGAAAACTCCATAAAATTTATTGTTTTAATCTCAAGAAGTCCAAAAATTTAAATTAAACAAAAATTATCTAAAATATGAAACAAAAGTTACATGGGTGTGTCTTAAGTGAATATATTTTTGTTGAGTAACTTATATAGGTTCTTATATCAAGAAAATACAATTTTTCAAAATAAAAAAATTTGGTATGATTTTAAAGTTATCTGCTTAGTCATATTTTTTATGATCCCATTAAAAAGAAAGATTGTTGGATTATGCTGAAAACAAAAAGAGTTTCAAACTCCCAGAATATATTGGAGTGACATAAAACCGAGACTATTTGAATGGTATATAGAACACTGAGATAATTATGAATAAATATTTCTTACATAAAAGTTAACATGAATAAATATAAGATTATACTAGTTTTATGAGTTCAATAAGTTAAATATTTCAGAAGTTATTCACCAGAAGGTGAGTGGTTGATGATGAGTTTCAACACAATTGGAAGGTGATCCATATGAAAGTGTTATGAATTTATACTTATATAATGGGTTTTTTTAAAGTTATGTTACATAATGATATATCATTATTAAAATTTAACAATTTCATAGTATCTTGAAAATCAATCATAGTTCTAGATGATCATTATTAAAAATAAAAAGGGATAGGGTGAGGAAGATGATGATTCTAAATTTTAGACGATTTATAGAAGAGTTGAGGATTATATTCATGAAATTTACAAAATCATTGAATACCTAGGAATCAGTATTTCTTATGTAAGATTCATCGGACAAAATATCAATAAATTTGGAAAAGGTTAAAGTATTTATAGGTTTATCTTGAGGATGTATAGAAGATAAATATAGAAATTGATGAAGTGGATGTTATGTTGTATATTTATGGGAATTGGAAGTTATAGATGTAAATTCTAAAGATGCTCAGGAGTGTAATTGAAGCCAATATAATTTTATAATATCATATAATAACTATTATAATTAAGAGTTATAGAATATAACCCATGAAATGAACTTATTAAGTGTTCTAAGATAAAAAATTGACAATGTATAGTAGGCTAGAAGCTATAAATATTAGGCGAGTAGAAGTTAAAGTTACCAAAAACTAGGACCATTCAATGGTGAGATAATTATATGTTTAGATGTTATAATCCATATTTCAAACAATGTGTTAATGAAATGGAAGTTAGATAATTTGAAGCATAGGATTTATGTCAGATTAAGTTTAATGAATTAAAAGGTTACATTATTCGTATGATAAAAAAGAGAAGTCATAACAAATGTTAAAATAATAGTTAATTTTATTGTTGAACTATGTGTGTTTTATGAACCTAAAAATGGAAAATAATTAAGTTATTTGACTTAATATTTAGTTGAAGTTAAATTCATTATCATGATTTTGAGTTAGATGTAAAATTTAAAAAACATGTAGTTAAAATAGTGATTCTTTCCATGATTTTTGATATACATGAAGGTAGTTGATACCATGCTTTTTAAAAACATTGACAAATTCATTTGTTTTTAACTTCATAGGCACTGTATGTAGTTGATTGGGGATTGAGAAAGGTGTAAGATACAAATATTGAAGAATATTTCTTTAGTGTAATGTTGTTTATATAAAGGGAGACTAAATTTATAGCTCAATGTTGAGAATAGGATAGAAGAAATATAGAACTATCCAACTTACATGTTCTCGATGTTCTATTAGGTAGAAAAATAATAACAATGGTTCTTAATGTCTTCATATCTATGGAGTTTGCATATAAAATCCAAAAGATCATTGAATTGATATGATTAGAGGATGATATTATAGAAGATCATGTTTTGGATGATTAAATTTCAAATATCAAAATATTGGGTAAAATATGATTCTATTTATTCATAAATATTATAGTATGATAAATTTTGATCATGAAAAAACTATGAGTAAACATGGTCTTCCTCACTTTTTTAGTGGTAAAATTTTAAATATTTGGTAATGAGTATAATAACTCATTAAGATACAATAGTGTTTGGAAATACTTATGGGTAAATGATGATACATTAAAAAATAAATTTTAATTATATATTGGTTATAGTAAAAAATCTATGTCTCAAACTAGACTCAAATACAATAATGATGTAGTCACCCACAGTGGGGGGGAACTTGTATAAATGTCATCTGGCTTATATTTTCTCTTATTTACATTATATATTGGTGAGGGTGATAAATATATTTTGAGATTATTGAGACTCAAAAAATTCATAGTTGTTAATTTTAGTTTAGTGGAAATTTTAAAATAGTACCAATGATTCAACCTCCCCTATTAGAGGTATATCATATTACTATGAAAATAAAGTGCTATAAAATTGAATCAAGTTTTATCTAAAGGATATTTATTTTGTTTAAGATGGATAATTTGAATTGAGTTAAAAAAATATGTATTCTTCCATTCAATGAGAAAATTTATATGTATGAAAAAATATGACGATACCCGTTCTTATTTCACAAAGCCTGGAAATTACTAATATATTTACCATGGTATTAAAACTAGAGAAGAAAGATATTACAATGAATTTTGATAATAATATAAACATGAAGTTTGATTTCAAATATAGGAATTTTATTCCTATTCCATTATCTAATAAATTAAAAATTATGGTCATGAGACTCCAAACTACTAAAAACACTTGGGTTAAACATGAATGAATTTTCAAAGGGAATGTACAAGTAAAGGAAGAAAATATGATGATATAGAGAAGTAAAGCCAAATATAAGAGGATATATGATGAGGAGAATATAAATGATTACTTGAATAGATTAAATGAGATCAAAAAAATATTAGTGATTTTTGAGATATGTTGGATGATTCAACAATCATACAAAAGTTTATAAGGAACATCCCTGATAGGTATTATGCTGAAGTCTCTATATTGAAAGACATATATGATTTATCTCTTGATGAATTATATGAAATGATTTTTGGTTATGAAATAATAAAATCAGTAGTATTAAAAAATAATATAAAATATGAGTTTGAATTTTAATCCATGAGAAAACATAAAATCTTCTAAAATGAAGAAAATTTTTCTAGTGAACAAGAAGATGAAGATGATGAAGATGATGAGTATCAGCGCAGTATGTATCATATCCCAATAAACATCCAAAAATGTAAAGAGACATGAAATAGTAAACTCTAATTTGAATTTTGAGTTTTTTTAATCTAACACTTTGCAATAAATTATCCAAGGATGAATTATGGTGATTATGTGTATGATGATATAGAAGAATCCCCTAATAGTAATAATTTGCATAAAAGTTCAAATGAAGTTATAATTTGAGCTAAAGGTAATAAAAAATTCATCAAAATAAGAGAACAAGTATATTGATCAATGAATATAAATAATACTCAAATGAATGTAGTTTATCCTAAGAAGAAGTTATGAAAATATTTAGGACCATATTGGATCATGTTGAAATGTATGAAGAAACTTTAATCAATGAAGAAGTTAAAGGTAATGATACGTACATAGAGAATATATTCAAATTTGAATATGATTCATATCCATATAAACACCCTAAACTCAAGAAATAATTAATAATTTTCAAGAAGTAATTTGAGAACAATAATAATGTAAAATAAGAGTTTCTTAAAAGGGAATATTCTTACATTGAAGAATTTGAAATACCCCCAATGATTTTTTTGGAGTAGAATAAGATGGATAAAGATATTGATGAGAAACATTCTATTAATAAATATTAGGTAACTAAACTGCAAAACAGTTGTGTTTAAGTTGATAATAAACTAAAATATATGATTAAATATTTCCAATAATCTATAGATGTTAAACCTAAATCATTTTAGGATGTTGAGAATGTTTTCACAACATTTTAGGTGAAGTCTACTCCTCTTAACATGAAAATAAATATAGTTTTACTAAGATTGTAGGTCCTTCAACTATATATTAGATAATTTTGGTTGATAAAAATTATTAATAACATTCTACATTAATAGTAGTCATGAGTAACTTATATAAATATTATTCCTTACATCATGGTAAATTTGAATTGGTAAATACATTTGATCTTGAATGACCATTTCAAAAAAAAATATCTGTACAAATGTTAATAATCTAGAGGCTATTTTTGGTGTTTTTGGATCTTCAAGAACAATTCATATATCTTCTACCACACTATTTCACTCTATGGGAGTATGTGTGAATAGAGGGGGAGGAACAATGAATGAAATGAAATAAAATTAAAAAACATGATGAAAGATTTAATGAAGGAATAATTTGTGATGAAAATTCATTCAAGGCTATATACTCAAAATATATTTTATTATATTCAGAAAATTTTGGTAATGTGTGACCAAAATAATCATTATGTGGAAAAAGTTAGAAATATTTTTCCATTATATGTTCCTTTTGTTGAAAAATGAAAGGAATTTGAGAAAATTGAAGAGGAATCAAAATGATTTATAGTTGAAGTTTCTATAAAACCCATCATAAAAATTAAGTCCTTGATAATTGATATCGATTTTTTCTCTCAAATCTATATTATTATGAAAATATTGAATAAAACTAAAGAACAATATTGGGGAGAAATTATCTTTGGGAATGATGGTTCCTTAAAAATTAGAGGAATAGGTATAGTATATATTGATGTTTAGAAGTTCATGTCTAAGGACCACATATTTGTTGATGGACTTAAACAAAATTTATTGCATGTGAGTCAAATTTGTGAATATGGAAATGAAGTTATCTTGAAGTAAAAACCAATGTGTAATTAGATGAAAAAATTATATAAGAGTTATCAATAAGGTAGAAATAAAAGGTGGTATATTACTTCAAATTAGTGATCAATGAATTTCATGAAATCTATTTTATAAATATGAAAATAAAAAATTAAATTGAATACATGTACATCTAGGTCAAATAAATTTGATTCAAATATCTAATAAAGATTTGGTAAAGGTCATAATGAAACATAAAATAAATATATATTATATTTATGAAACATGTTATAAGAAGAATATGACTCATGGATGTCACAAAATAGTATAAATTCATACCACTAGACCACTTTATATTACACATCGTATTTTATGTGGAATTATGAAGCATGAATCCTAAAAAAATCATTTTTATTTATGGTTTAACCATGAGGGATAATTTAATTTTCATGAAGCATAATCTAAAGCTATAGATATTATCAAACCATTTGAAAGAGAAGTTGGGGAATATCTAGAACTAAATATTATAAAATTAAGAATAGATCATGGGAAATAGTTCAAAAGAAACTCTTTTAAATCCTATATGGAAGAAAATGAAATTAAATATAGAGACAATATCTTTTACATGTAAAAATTTGAAAATTATAAAGGAATATTTTTTGACCTAGGTTCTGAGATGGTGCACGATTACGAGGCCCGATGTTCTTGGAATTATTTTTATAAAAATATTAAATATATTTAATATCATGCATGAAAAATTTATAAAAAATGGTGAAATATCTCCAAATTGGAGTTTTGAAATGAAAAATTCGGACCATGGTTGACTTTGTAGTATGGGATTTACCCTAGATGCGACCTAAATCTAGTCGATAAACGATGATCAGATAAAATGGCCATTAGTGGGTATATTCAGTGGATAAATTTATTTATTTATTTATCTAATTCATTAAGTTACCTAAACTAGTTTCCTTTATAAATACATTGTTATGGGTAATCTCTAGGGTTTTTCACATAACCATGGGACCATTGAGTAGAGGAATCAACCATTCTTCATTGAAATAATGAGAGAAAATGATGAAGAGCTTCGAGATCCATGTGAATCAAGGAGTTTTGAATGAAATGGATCTTCCACAGTCATCAAAGAGCATGTTCTTCACCAATTATTGATCAAATATCAAGGTAAGGCTCTTTATTTTTGGATTTTTTCCATTATGATTATAATATTTATAGTGATCAAAATTCCACACCCTGATATGTGTTAAATTGATCCTTTTTATATGTCCGCATATCAGGTTTAAATTTTTTATTCACTCAATCCCCATTATTCTATGTTTATCAACTCATATATACCCAATATATAATTGTTTTCCAAGAACACTTTTTCAATGATTGATGCACCTTTCTTCTTCTTTTTCTTCATAGTTCTTCACATTTTTCAACATAGGCCAACAAAGCCATGGTTTGAATTTACCGAGCGGGTTCGAGTGCGATCAAACCCCCAGATTCACAATGGATTCATGTGTGACTAACATATTGATTATTTATGAATATATCATGATTATTTTTTGGATATTGGTGATCATCCTCAAGGATCTGGGATCCAGGATCATTCAACAGTAATGGGAGGCATGCGAGGCATGCGATGGACCATCATGGATCGATGAATATCAATTTCTGGCCCCTAGAGGGACAAAATCGATGAACCAATCCCTTACACATAGATTTTAGATAAGATTTATGAGTAATTCAATGCATAAGATAAGGGTCAATAATTCATATCGAATAACTAATTTTTTTTAAATATTATCTATAAAGAATGTACTAGGATGAACACACACCGTGTAGTGACCCAATTGTGGCGGGTAGTGGTTCTAAGTTAGTTAATTAAAAAATTACATGTGGGGAACCAATATTCCATGTAAACCAGTGATGGTGGACTAATGTTTTTCCAAAATTACACTAACATATACATGTCTAAGAATACGCCATGTACGGGCACATGGGAAGTGCACATGGACTGGACTTGAAGAATATGGTTCGGTGCAGAGTGATCTAGACACATCGTGTAATAAAATTACACAACATTTAGAACTACATGGACAATAATACATGTTTTATAATGGAAACGACCAGGAAGATGAGTGGTTCCACATTATAGGTGGACCCCTTACATGTTGTGTTCCTCTTTTTAAGGAAAATTATACCTCTCTTAACTCATTCATCTAGACCCAGATTTTGGCCTATATGTAGCATATCCTAACTATTATTCCAAGAAGAAAATATTTGTGGAATTTGTAGTGTATTTTGAGAAACAATGAAAGATGTTCTAACAGTGATACTTCTTTAAGAGATGCTGGATTATGGTAGTGATCAGGTAGGATCATTAAAGTGATTAGAGTTGAACCCTCCTTCTGGGACATGGAATGGTTCCACTATATACCATCTGAGTGGAACCCTCTTGTTGTATCATAGCATGGGTCCTCTATCTAAAGATCATAATCCTCCAGTGGAGTCAGGTCATGGATCCCCTATCTACAAAGTGGTACCCCTTGGCCGAGCATGGGTCCTATATCTATTGAGTGGCACCCTCCTATGGTGTCCGTGAATGGGCCCTCTATCTACCATATTAGTGTCACCCTTCTATTTTATTAAGGAATTGGTCGTCTACATACAAAGTTAAACCCAAACTATACCATGGTATGGGTCATCTACTTAGTGATTTTTTTCCCTTCTACTATCCATCTTGGTGGTGATGTGTGACTCAACACGAATAATTATTTGGATATATAAGAAAGATATTTAGGATCATTGATGGACCTCTTGAAACATTTTGTAGACACTTTTCCTAGGTTGGGATATCATATAGGGATCCCCTTTATCTCTTGTCTAGGTTTATTTTATAAGAATATATATACATCCATGTTGTTGGATTTTATCTATTGGTATGGGTTGAGCTATTTACTTCTATCATGTCTCTTATTTATCCCCCTTAAAATTGTAGGACATCCAACTGGGTATTTGTATACTCACCCTGACATGGGATTTTTCCACATGTTTCACGTCTTATATCTATGATGGATAGGTCATGAGTGATTTCAGGGGAGCATAGGGATACCTAGATTCATTTGACCCCATACGGTGGTTAGGCCTTGGAGATCTAGAGTCGAGATCTCTCCTTTTTTACTTTTATTGTTATTATCAGGTTAGGACATCTTTCTGGTGGGATGTTCATTTTCCCCTTTAGTCTTTTAGATTATGATATCAATCTCTTGTATTCCAAAGAGATTGTTACATGCATGGTTATTACTCTATATGATACTATATTTTATATTTTTTCCTATGCACATCTGTATAGAGATGGTTTGGTGTGTGAGTATAGGTAAATTAGGTAAAAATACTCCCATAATATTTAAGTATTTATGTTTATTTCTCCAGCCCCTATCCCATGGAGGAAGGCTTGGGATATTTTCAACTCAACTCTCTGGTGACTAAGCAGGCTTCGATTGGATGGGTCATGAAAAAATGGAATCATAGGTGGTTCAACCTTGGGATGATGTTTGGAGTTATTTCTCCATGTGATTTTTGGTTGGAAACTTAGTTAAATTTTTTTAATGTGTCTTGAAAAGGGATTTATGGATAGGTAATCCAGTTTAGGTGAGATTTTGGATGTATCCAGTCACTAGGACTCTAAGTTTATACTTGTTGACTCAGCATACCAAGACATTTTTTTATGGAAATTTGGTACATTCATCATAAAGGATTGAGTATTTTGACTATCCATCACGAATCAGCTCCCCATATATATATTCTTATCATTCCATGGTATGTATTGATTAAATTTTGAGACTAACTCCAAAAAGGAAACTATCTAGATAACAGATTCAGGATCATGAAAATGATATGGTGAGATATGAGGCCTCAGTTCAGGGTCCATCATGTGGGATGATTCCTTTAGGTTGGATGGTAGCATCAACCCCACCTATCGAGTAGTAGAATATAATAGAAGATAAGTATTAGGATTTATATAGTTGGAGCACACACTATACGTTTAGGTGCCATATGCTTGTGAGGATCCATGGTGAAACAAATCCCCAGGCAGAAGAGGATTGGGTAGAGTCAGTTGGTTGAGTTTTCAGACTTATCTAGACATCGAATAATCAAGTGGTTATGCTGTTGCACAACCATTTACATAGTTTAGTCGGTTTCTGGTAGAGTCTATACACATAGATTCATAATTAGTTGAAACTCTCATGTAAAAACTTCGATCAACTATTTTGTGAGTAGATTTAGCGATCATGTTTGCAATCAATTCAAATTATAGAGCTTTGGGGGATAAAATGGGGAGGGATTATAGTTTTTAAGTATATTTATAGGTTTACTAACATTATGTGGTACTCCCTAAACATGATTCTTGATATCTAATTTATGTTACAAACGTATGATCAGGGTCTCCGAATCGACATTCTTGCTAGTGTGGCACCGATTTACATTCCCATGTATGATGGATTATTAGAACGGGAATTGGTGATGAAGGGATTACTATCATATGGAATCCATTATATCTGGGATAGAAGTGAATGTTACAGTGTTGATTCATCTATAGATTATCTCAGTATCTATTCGGTTGGTTCATGGTGTATGAGATCTCATCGGTATTAGACTTTGGAACATGGTCTTGTGGTACAGGGACCACGCAAGGGACCAAGGTAGCTCGAAGAGGGAGGTGCTTCTCATGTGATGGGTGAGGTCACTTTCAATGTGATTTCTTAACATGACATACTAAGGAGGGTAGATAGATAGTGTATGGAACACCACTATAGATCCAACACCATGATCATGGATCTCCCAATCGAGGGTAGGGAGACCCCTTGAGAGGATGAGGTGTTAAAGGAGCATGTAGGGAACATGAAGGAGGGGTTTCTATATATTGATGATGTTATGATTTCGTTTCTCAACATCAACTAGGAAAATCATGTCAGGATTAGCGATCTAGAGGTTGTGGTTATAAAATTTTTTAGTCTTTGGAGGCATATGACCCAATAGCTCAGAATATGATCAGACGTATAATACGTGTTTATTATACTCTTTCTTCATAACTAGTAGAAATAGATAAAATTCGTTCATTTACCTATTTAATCCTGATGCGAGAGATGGGATTCTAGTTGATGATTTATCCCAGCATCTTTTCCTTAAGTTTTCTATAGGAAACTCCTTGTCTATATCATTCATTTACTGGTATTGTGAAGAATCACTTATTAGAGAGCGTTTCTCACGGGACATTTTGGTAATTTCTATGAGACATTTTGACATCATCTTGGGTATGATATGGTTTTCCATGTTCTATGCCCAGATTTACTATCATTTCAGAATATTCATATACCAATGGACATATGGTACAAGATTCTCATTTATGGGGGAGTTAGATCTCATTAAAGGATGGGTAATTTTTTTGAGAATGTGGTTGTAACCTATCACTGGTCAGTTGGTGAGTATATGAATTGGAATTGTTGAATATTCTAGCATCTGGATTTTTTAGTCATGGAGGATTATATATAAATATTCATTGAGTATGTTAAAAGACTCCCTTTGAGGTTGGAGATGGGTTTTTTCAGTATATTTTACCCCATGATCGCTCCAATATATTTTGTGGTAAATTGGGTACCTATTATGTTCCAAGAACTATTATAGTAGTTGGTGGGGTTTAGAGAGAGAGATTTATCATGCATAGTGTTCCCCCCTTTGAAGCACTTATTTTGTTTGTGAAAAAGGTGGATGTGTGCTTGAGGCATTATGTGGATTATCTTCTCCTGGACTAAGACACAATAAAGAACAAGTACCACTTGTTGAGGATTTATGACCTCTTTGATCAGTTGTGAGGAGTGAGGTGGTTCATAAAGATCAATCTCATTTCAAGCTACAACTAGTCAGGAGTTAAAAATATTGATATTTCAAATATAGGATTCTGATGTTTCTATGTACACTATGATTTCCTAATGATACCCTTTGGCATGATAAATTACCCCACAATGTTTATGGATTTGATGAACTAGATAATCCAACCATACATGGACTATTTTATTATTTTACTCATTAATGACATCCTCATATACTCTATGTCTGAGGAGGATCAGGCAGAGAACTCCTCGAGAGCACTAAAATTATGGTTTGATCTATACGTTCTAGTAATGGATTCACAATGTTTACTTTTTGTAGAATGGTATTTTTAATCATTTATTAGATATGCTCCTAGAAAATATTGATTTTTTTCTTTCTTGGGAACCACCAATGATTATTTCAGAGGTGTCTAGTTTTCTTAAATTGGTGAGGTACTATAGGTGGTTTGTGGAAAACATGTCATGAATTGAATCCCCTTTGACTGAACTGATGTAGAAAAAACATGTGTTTATATAGACTGAGAAGTTATAGAGAGGAATTGAGGAGTATAGGATGTGGCAGATGAGTGATATTTTTTGAGACTTTTAGAGGAGGGAGTGTACGTAGCATATTGTAATGCCTATGGATTTGGTCTCATCTACATGTTGATGCAGACTTAGGTAGTGATCGCATATGGGACAATGAGGGTGAGACCAAATGAGTAGAATTACAAAAGTCATGACCTCAAGTTGGTAGTTGTAGTCTTCACTCAGAAGATTTGGAGGCTCTATATTCAAGGAGAACACTTTTTTGTTTACTTATATCATTAAAATATCAAGTATTTATTCACATAGAGAGATATAAACCTATGATAGGGGTTTGGGTTTGAGTTCCAGTAGGACTATGACTTTGAGATATTCTATACTCTAAGAAATCTAAATGTGGTGGAAGTTTCCATTAGTATAAAATCCTAGGATCTCTTGGTATAGGAGGTGTCTGATAAGTTAGCTTCATTACAACTGACCCTAGGAGAGGGAAAGGGTGGAATTTTTCTTCCACCGATGGTGATGACCCCTTTGATTTTTCAGTGTGTGTGGGAGGATTAGTTGAGATAAATCGATTTTGATGTTTAAGATGACCAAATAACATCATTAAACTCACTACATGAATTTCATAAATGGTGAAATCATGTCATCATTTTCCATGGATGGATGGTAGTATCAGTCTTTATGTGGGAGGAGGGGATAATAGAGTTACACACATACCCTTTAACTACACATCCTGGATTATGGAAGATATATAGAGACATTAAATGGTAGTTTTTGTGGGCTGTCATCTAGTAGAGAATGGTTGAGTTCATCTCTAATTACCTTACATGTTATCAATTAGTGGCTGAGCACCAGGTTATGAAAGATTTTTTGTAGCCTCTTTGAAGAACCATTGTGATAATTTTTTTTTAAAAAGTTTTTATATTTATTGAAAAATAATTTTGTTGTATAAGCATGTTTTTGTTTTCTAGGAATTAGACGTAGTCCATCATAATGATTTTTTTTTCTGAAAACATGTTTCTGAACCCATGTGTGCATATTGAGTTTCACTGGACACTGAAGAAGTCAGGAAGATGACGTAATTGATTACACAATTTATTGTATTTAGGTCAATCGACATGACTTTGAAAATAATTGGATTCAAGACAATTTGATGCATCATTTATTATTTGTTGGAGGATTTTTTTTCCAAAATCCTAGAATGAATGATGTTTTTTGAGTTATAAATAAAGATTTTTTTGAGACAGAATATGCTGGTTGAAAAAGTCATATTATTGCTAAATAGTTTTGAAATAAGAAAGGTAAATAGGAGTTATAATTTTTTCAAACATTATACAAACAAATCATACTTTTTCTTTCTGATAAATAATTTCTCAAAAATTATGAAAACTCTCATGATAAAATATTTTGAATAAATGGTGGAGAGTTATGAAGAATTTTAGAGTTGAAAATGAGATTTCCATCGTAAGAGGATTTCCATCATTTTGGGAATTACCTCATAATGAGTTGAGAGAGAAAAATATATTACTAAAAATAATGAGGAAATGAATCATAATGGGAGTTTCATATTGATATTTTCATACTGGGTAAATCATATTGATATTTTTGTACTCATATTTTCGTACTTAGATTTTCATACTGGTGAAATTGTATAGATATTTTTGTACTCTGATTTTTCATACTTAGATTTTCATACTGATTATATCATACGGAGTTATTAATAACAATAGATTTTATTGAGAAAGAAATAGATCTTAATGAGCTGAGAAAGAAATAGTTTGTAATGAGATGATAATAGAAGATTTTGTACTTAGGTAAGAGAGAAATAGATAATAAAGAGTTGAGAAAGAAACTGATCATAATGACATGAGAAAGAAACATATTGTTATGAAGTATGAAATATATAGAGGTAACAAAGTCAAACATGATATTAAATTTTCTATAAATCTAGGAGAAATCTATGGAAAATTTTATAAGATAAAGCTGATGATTAAATTCAAGATATTTCTATAATTTTTGAGGTTTGAGGAAGTAGAATTTTTTTTATTTTTCATGCCTTTTTTTCTAAGTTTCCTATAAATACTTTCTGAGATCATTTTTTATTTAAAACTCTTTAGATATGCACAAAAGGAATAGCAATAAAAAATTTTATGTGATATTCCCTCTCAGATTGAAAAAAAAAATTGTATTGATAATTCTATCAAATATTGTGTTTTTCAGATTGAGAGTGAGTTCATCTTGTTGAGAAAATTTATTCTAGCATTATGGTATTGAAAAAAATCATATCCAACATTATCGAATTCAGATAATTGGATCTAGAAACTTTTTTTCGAGAAAATTGGATCCAAATCATTACTTTGAAAGAATCATATCCATATTCATTTTACTAAAAAAATTGGATATAACATTATCAAATTGAGAAAATTAGATCTAGCCAAAATAGACATAGGATTCAGACTGAGCATTTTTTGAGAAGATAAAAAAAATATTTTTTTGGTTCAATTGTTTTATAAGGAAACATTTAAAACTGATGGGAGTCAGTATAATCATTCAAATCGAAATATAGAAGTCATCTAATAAGAAATGTAATATGTTTTATTCACTTGTTCTTAATAATGTATTTCAAAATACCCATTGGAGTAGATTTGGTAGAGATGTAGCTTCTCACACTAAGGCTGAACCATGTAATTCTTGTGTGATTTACAAGATTTAATACTATTTCATGCATGAGTTTTTACTAACACATGATAAGGATATAAATAGTAATATATTTCATGGGTTATGTTTTGAAAATAATTGAAACTTATAAAAGTGAACAACTGATTTACACCCCCACCATTCTCAGTTGTAATTAAATATTTTAGAAAATTAATTGGAATCAGAGTTAAGGTTCCTTTGTTAAATCATTATCATGGATAATATCAATTCTATCAATAAAAGGGTAATTCATATGTTTTATGGAAAAATTAATTATGGATTGGAAAATAGTATGATAACTTATCTCTTATATCTTGGCCTAAATATTATTGATGTTTCTTCTATTAGGAATCCATATATTGATAAAAATTCCCCAATAAACATAGATAATAATAGAAATATATAATTTTATGGAAATGATATAAATTCTATTCTCATTTCCTTTTCATAAAATTTTTATCAAAATGTGATCCGTCTCAAAACATTAAAAAGTACGTGGGACAAGATGGAATGTATTTTAGAATGGAATACAAAATTTATTGGGAAAAAAAGAAAATATGGAATAGTAAATATGAAGACATTAGAATGGTATATGAATAAAAAATTGACTAATACTTCACTAGAGTAAATGAAATTGGTTGTAACATTAGTGGATTCAGAGATGTCTTGGAAGATTATACAACTGTTAATAAACTAATCAGAAACATTTTGAATGAGTTTATTCTAAAATTTAATTTTTATAAGATAAATTTTTTTATCTCTTGATGAATTTCATAACATTATTATAGCTTATAAAATTAGGAAATATCAATGATTTAAAATAATATGAAATATAAAATTAATTTTGAATCTATAAGAATTTTAAAAATTAAAGATGTTGGAGATATTGATCCTTATAGCTGAAAATATAAAGAGGATGAAGAGTTGAATGAAAAAAAGTATATCTCTTATATCTACTAACTACCGAAGATAAAGAGGATAACATAGAGGTAATGTTTCACTCAAATTTTTTGAGTGTAGGGGAATCAAACACTTTGTTATGAATTTCCCCGAGAAGAATGTTTGAGAATACTAAGATGATATCGATGAAAACACTCAGTAGAATTAGTGGAATAAAAATGATAAAGAATAAAATTATTCCACATATAGAAGATGAAATTTACTAGAAAAAAATATTTTTGTTGAGTAAGAAAGTTGAATCAGACTCAACTGCCGAAATTTATTCTAAATAAGAACGTTCTATAAAATTTAGAACCTTCATTTCTAAATTTGAGAAAAAAAGAATCCTCAGAGAGTTAAGAAGGTGGGGAAGAATCTAATAGCGAGTATCAGCTCAGAACATAACTTGTTCTATGTTTTGAGCAAAAAACAATCACCAAATAAATCAGAGTATTAAAGAATGATTGTGAATAAGTTGATGATGGATGAATAGATGTCAACAGGAAGGAGGATGAATTCATTTTTAATATTTTAAGTTACAAACATATAATTGTTGAACAATGAAATATGATTGAAGGTCTTAGTAAGAAGAGGGAAGATTAAGAAATAATATTTCAAAAATATTCAATAAAAACATATTTATTCTAAAATTACATCGATGAATATGAATTATACCTTTAACAAAGATCTATAAGTAAAATATGATAAGTTTAAAATTTTATAGAAAGCTCAATATGAGAATTAGGTGAAATCTTCTCTTACCAAAAATAATGTTTCATCTGATTCATTTAACATTTTAGGTTCTGAACAAAGTATTGGGAATGATTGGGTGGAGAAATGATGTTATAAACCTATCAAATATAACAAATTAGAAAAATCACTCAAAAAAGTTGGTCCTCATTCTGAGTATGTTAGAGTTGGAATAAGTTACCAACCTCAATAATGTTTCAATAGAGAAAGATATTATTTCAATAAAAAATCATGATTTGATGGTTATTTCTAGTGCTGTGGAATTTATTGGAATAATTAGTTTAATTATTTATAAAAATTATCCTTTCTTTGAAGTTTTTTGATTAAAGTGGAATAAATAGGGAAATTAGAATGAGAAACTTTCCTAACTTAGATAATGTTAAAAAATGAATTATCAAGATGTTAGAATCATGCCAATAAGAAATAAATATGTATTTATGGAATAACATTGTGGAATATGTGATTAATAGGGTCATCATACCTAAATATTTATTAAAATCCTTATAGAACAAGTTTTATATGATATAAAATAGAATAAAGATGAATAGAAGACAATTAAGAAAAGATATTTTTTTATAGAAATTTATTTGAAAGAAAGAAAAAGTAAAAACCATGGATATTGATAGTGTTTTCACTTAACATATTATATGTGATATAAAAATAATGAAACATGTTGAATTTATTGATGGGAGAGTAGTTACATTGGTAATAATAGTTCTATAAAAATCAGAGGAATCAGAATGACTAAGATTGAATCTAAAAGGTTGAAACCTAAGGAAGTTTTATTTATTGAGGGGATAAAAAATAAATTATTTTGTGTGATTCAACTTTGTGATGATGGAAAAGAATATGTTTCTAGAAAATATTTTTTCATCATCAGAAGTAAAGAAAACACACTGAAAAACCATTACAAAATGAGAAATAACTTTTGGAAAACTCTTCCAAATATGAGAATTTAAAAACTCGTTTTATTTGAGTGTAGAAAATGAAAAAAAATTATGGAATCGAAGACTTGGGAACCTTGGATTGAAAAGTATGAAAAAAATTTCTAAAGTGGATTTCATTCCAAAATTTCTAGAATTGAAAAGAAGAGAAGAATTTGTTTGTGTAACTTGTCAAAAAGGAAGATAACTAATAAAAGTCAAAACATTATTGAGATTAATTCTACCAGACCACCTGATCTTATTCATCTTGATTTATATGGTCCAATGAGACAACAATAGAAAAATGATATTTATACATTTTCACTTTTATTTATTTTTTCAATCGGATAAAAAAATCATGTTTTTCAAATACAAGTTAGAGGCTATTGAAATGTTCAAATTCTTCAGAATGGATGTTTAGAAAGAAATTGGGGTTTTTATAAAGAGGTTTACGAAAGAAAATGGTACCAAAATCATAATAAATACATTTGAAAATTATCTGAGAAATCATGGAATAAAAAATCAGTATAGTGCTCCCTATACTCAAAAATAAAATAGAATAGAAGAAATAATAAATAGAAGTATTGTGGAAATGGGAATAGGTATGTTACGTGAATAAAAACATTCTAAATTATATCAGAGAGAATCTATTATTACTATTGTACATGTTTGAAATAGATACTTGTTGATACCAGAAACTAATGTGCCTTCTTATGAAATATGTTATCAAAAACTTTCATTTAAATACATAAATGTTTTTGGAAGTCCATGCTTGCACAAAATCAAAAATACAGATTTGGGGAAGTTTTATGATAAATCTCAAGAAGGAATATTTATAGGTTATTCACAAAATAGAATAAGTTACAAATGAATGAACAAATGTTTAGAAAATTTGGTTGACTCATACGATTTTATGGTAATTGAAAATAATATTTTCATAAACATCCTTATCAGGATTCAGAAGAATCGTGGGATGAGGAAAAATCAACTAGGAAAGAAAAATTGAAATTTCCTACCTTACAAAAACATGTTGAATCTAAAAATATTATTGGGAATAATAAGGATATTGTTCAGTCTAAATGAAATTTTATATTAGATAATTAGACTTCACTTATCTCAAAACATAAACTGGAATCAATTTCATAACCTATTCAACAAAATGAATTCTTGGGAGCTATGAATGAACAGTTGGATCAAATTGAGAAGAATTAAACGTGGGAACCTGTTTCATATCCAAAAAATGTGATCAGAGCCATGTGGGTTTACAGAAAAAAAAAACATAAATGAATATGGAAAAGTGTCATGAAACAAATCAAGTTCTGTTTATAAAGGATATGCACATGTGGAATGTCTTGATTTGGAAGAAACGTTTCCCCTAGTTACAAGATTAATAAAATAGTATAATTTTTCTATTAGTTTCCACACATCAAAATTATAAAGTTTATCTGATGGATGTATAGTCCTCTTTCTTAAATGGTGAGATTGAGGAAGATGGTTACATTGAAAAACAATGTGGGTTTCTACTTGATAAGGATGAATCCAGAGTTTGTAAATTCAAAAGAAATTATGGGCTATAACAAGCTCCATATTATCAATATTCTAATGTGGAAATTTTTTTGGGAATATTGAACTTTTATAAAGGAAAATTAGATAGAAACGTGTATGTGAAAGATGTTTACTCCATAACTATAATTGCAGTAGTTGATGTTGATGATATAATTTTTTCTATGGATTAAGACGATTTTTGTTAAACATTTTCCGAGGAAACGAAAAAGAATTTTAAAATGTATATATTGGGAGAATTAACAATATTCCTTGACTTTAATGTTTAACAAACAAAAATATCTATTTTCTTATATTATGAACTGTATTCCATGGAATTGTTAAAAATATTTGTGATGGAAGAATCCAAATAAGTTTCAACTGTTATTTCAGTGAACACAGAGTTGAGTAAAGATGAATCTTGAATAAGTGTGAATCAGAAAGACATTCAAAAGCTGATATGAATTCTTCAATACCTTATAGCCTCAATGCCTGATATTTTTTATGTTGTGACTTTGTGTGCCATATATCAAAGTAATCTGAATTAATCACATATGTAGGCCACAAAAAGAATTTTCAGATATGTCTAAGGAATAAAATCACAAGGGTTATTATACAAAAAAATGGAGAGATGTTGTTTCATGGTTACACTGATGCTGATTGTGCTTGTGATTTTTATGACAGAATATCAACCTCAGGAGGAATATTTTTTTTGGCTTAATGTTGTGTGAGTTGGAATAGTAAGAAAAAAAGTTTAGTCAATTAGAGAACAGTTGATTCAGAATATGTTTCAGCTACACAATATTGTACTCATATATTATGGATGAATGTTCGGTTAGAAAATTTGAAAGTAAAAGTTTCTAAACCATTGAAGATACTTTGTGACAATCAGAGTGCAATTGATCTCTCTTTGAATCATGTCCAAAATTATGATCAAAACACATTTATATAAATTACACTTTATAAAATATAATGTTGATGTTGGATATGTTTTTTGGAAATACATTTTAACAAAGTATTAGGTTTCTAATATATTTACAAAAGTAATGTTGAAATAATGTCTTGTGGAATTGAGGCTGCAACTACAAGTTCAGCCTCCTACCATGTCTTCCTAAACCTCAAAAGAAATGCCCCCCACCATTCTTTTGATTATGTAGACAAGGGGGGATAAAGTATCAACTTTTTTTTTGTAAGTAGTTATTACATATCTTCTTAAATAAATATGATGTTGTAGTTATAATAAAATGGGGGAGATACAAATAAAAGTGAGGGGAAAAAGATAATAGTGAGGGAGGATTATCATTACATGGTTTCAAATTTTCCTTGCCCCCGAGGGATGGAATTCCGTAGAATGTAGTACTTTATCCAGTATTGTGGTTTCAAGAAACACTCTTTTCAGAAAGAAATGTTTTGATAAATGTCTATTTTTTTTTACAAAAGATGATTTTTGAAAAAAATTATGAGATATTGAAATTTTGTAAACAAGGGTTTTAAAATAATCCAAAATGGGAAATTGAAGACCCATTAGGCTAAATATTTATAAAAATGTTTCTGTATTTGTTGATAACAAACGATTTTGTATAATATGTTTTTTATGAATTGGACCCATTCCATCGTAATGAGGTTTCTTTCTAGACATAAGAATCTGGACTCAGGTTTTCATATTCAGCTACATCGGACACAGAATAAGTCATAAAGATGATGTTTTTTATCAGAAACATTATCATATTTATGTATATCAACATTACATTGAAAATAATCATATTCAACATAATCGGTGGTAGAATTTATTGTTTGCTAGATGATTTTTTTCGTAATCATAGAAAGAATAAAGTTGTTGAGTTATAAATGAATATTTTTTTGAGATATATGTTTCTAATTGAAGAATATGTTTTGTTGATAAAGAGTTTTGAAAGAGAAATGTAATGTTTGGATAAAAAATAAGATAATTCATTATTTATCAAGATGTTCTCACAAATCATGCAAAATAACATGATAAATGCTTTTGAAGAAATTGATGAGAGGTTTTATAAATTTCATAGTTAAAAAATTATATTTCCAACGTAATGAGATTTCCATTAAATAATAATTACATTATATTGAGCTAAGAAATAGAAATATTTCACTGAGCATGAGAAATAAATAAATTTTATTGGGAGTTTCATTCTGGGATTTTCATATCGGGAAAATTGTATTGATATTTTTGTACTTAGATTTTCATATTCGGATTTTCTTACTCAGATTTTTTATAGGGATTTTTATAATATGAAAATCATAAAAATATTTTTGTACTCATATTTTTGGTACTCATATTTTCATACTAAAGAAATCATATTGAATTATTCAAAATGAAATGTTCATACTGAGAAAGAAACAGACCATAATGAGTTGAGGAAGAAACAAATTGTAAAGAGAATAGAAAGAAATAGATAATAATGAGTTGATAAATAAACATATCATAATGATCTGAGAAAGAAACATAACATTATGAGATGAGAAAGAGATAAATCTAAATGAGAAGACAATGGAACAGATCATAATGAGATGATAATGAAATATATCATAGTGAGTTGAGAAAGATATAAAGAGTTGAAGAATGAAAATATGAAATTCAATTTTGCATAAATCTCAATGAAATATAATGAAAATTGAATAACTAGAAGTTAAAGTTTAAATGAGATATATTTACACAGTTTTGAGAATTGGGAAATCATGAAATGTTTTCATATTTCCTGCCTTTGTTTGCTGAGCCACCTATAAATACTTCCTCAGATCATTTGTTCATTTACAATTTTTACGTAGGTGAAAAGAATGAGCGCCAGAGAATTCATTGTGAGAGTTACCATATGATTGAAGAAGAATTTTATTTAGAATTTGATTAGAGTTTGATTTTTGTATATTGAGAGCGATTTTATCATAATGATAAAATCAGATGAAGAATTTTCATGTTCATAAAAATAGGATTCAACATTATCAAATTCGTGAAATTAGATCTAGAATAATTGTTTTGATAAAATCAGAACTAATATCATTGTTTTGAGAAAATCAGATCTAGCATGATTTTTGACAAAAAATCAGATCCATCATCACAATTTTGAAAAAATTGGATCCATCATTATCAGATTGATAAAATTAGATCCAGCTAAAATAGACAGAGGATTTGGACTGATCATTTGTGAAGAAGATTCAAAAAAATCTTTATTAGTTTTTTTGGCTCAATTATTTTATATAGCAATATTGTAAACTGATGGGGGTTAGTATAATCATTCCTATTGGGAGATAAAATGTTTCTAATGGGAGTTTTAACAAGTTGAATTCACTGCTTCATAATAGTGGATTTCCATAGACCCACAAGAGTGGAAATGAAATAGGTGTAGGTTCTCAAACGTTTGTTGAACCTTGTAAATATTGTGTGATTTACTTTCATTCCTACCATATTATGTATGATTGTTTACTAAAAAAATTCAAGGATATAAATATTAATAAGTTATAGTGGTAAAGTTTAGAAAAAAATTGAAACTTATAAAAGGGAAAAATTGATTCAAGTCCCCCCCCACTCCCATTTGTTATTTGATCTCTCAGAACATCACTTTCATGATCCTTGAGTGTAAATGGGATGGAATACCTAACGAGGATTCCACAAGAGTCTATAATGCCATCTGGGTTATATGTAACACACTTATGAATTTGAAAATATTCCTTGCTATTAAGGAGAATAGTTCGATTGAGATTTTGGGGTAGTTTTATGTGTGGAAGATCATACACCTTCATGTGGTTACCTTGAAAATTGTCTTCGGCTAGGATGCATGGTTTACATCATGGTTGTGGGGGGGATTGAATGATGAATTCATGACCCAAATTAGGATTAATACAAACTTACACCCCTAGATGAAAGTCTGCACCAAGTGCACTATCCATGATTTAGAGGATATGCATAGGGTTTTTGTGTTAGACTTTGTCTAGAGCTACAAGGATCAATTACCTTTGATATATTTTTCTTATAATAATTGATACCACTCTACTATCTACATGGAATATTTCGAGGCCATATATGCAAGACCCTATATCTAACCCTTATGTTAGAATATTATCATTGACACATATCTTATGGGGATATATATGTTGTGGGAAATAACAGAGAATGTATAGGTGATCTGTGAATGGGACACCTCAGAGCAGACATAAATCTTAGGAAGATCGACATCATATTCCCTTGAAGTTAAAGCAGGGAGATCATGTTTTCATAAGATTCACCCCATGATGAGAATTTCAGAGATTCATATAGTAAGTAAATATATCCCTTGGTTCATTGAACCATTTGAGATCTTATAGTGGTTTGGTGAGGTTTCTTACAACCTCACCTAACCCCCACAGATGGAGTGGATTCATAACATCTTCCATGTATTGCAACTAAGGAGATACGTGGATGATCCTACACATACTAGGAAGAGATAGACATCATGGATGGTGCCACCTTCATAGAGAACCCAGTGGAGATAAAGGATCAGTAGGAGAGTATCCTACATGGATGGACCATTCCTTTTGGTTGTTTATTGTGGTAGTATGGGAGCATGCAAGAGAGAACATGGGAATAAGGGATCCAGATGTGGGCTTGGTATCCCACCCATTTTTTTAGTTTTCTATTCAAGAATAAAATTCCTAATGAATGTAATAATATAGAGTCTCTTTTTTTTAAGAATTTGAAATATATCAAGGAATACTTCCAAGGGATATGGTGAGACAGTGTGTGATTCTGAGGCTCGGTGTGCCCAAAATTAATTTTATAAAGATATTAAATATATTTTATATCACACACACATAATTTTGCATAAATAGTGAAATATCTCCAAAAATTGGTCTTGAAATAGAAATCTGAGACCATTCTCAAATCCAAAGTGAGGGATTTACCCTAGGCATAACCTAATGTTTGTTGGTGTAGGGCATTCAAATAAAGAGGCCATTGGTGGGTACGTTCAATGGATTAATTTATCTATTTAATTTATTAAATAAACTAGACCAGTTTCCTCTATAAATACATTATTATGGAGAATCGATAGGGTTAGTAACATAACCCTAGGAATTTTTATAGGAGGAATCAACCATTCTTCATTAGCTGATTGAGATCAAATGATGATGATCTTTCAGATCTTAGAGAATCAAGGCACCATGAATGCAAGTGATCATCCCCCATAATTAGTGAGCACGTTATTCACTAATGATTGATCAAATATTGGGTTAGGGATTTTGATTCTTATATTCCACCCCTTATGATTAAAATATTGAGCATGATCAAACAAATAATCTTTTATATGTGTTAAATTGATCTTTATCTGGTGCCCGCGTATCATATTCAAATTTTTTATACAATCTATCCCTATTGTGCCATGTTTCTCAACATCGATATCCTTAGCCTTTATTTTTTGACAATAAATACTTGATAAAAAATTGATTCACCATATTTTTTGTGTTTTCACTCTATCGTTCTTCATTATAGGCTTATGGGGCCACTGTACAGCGTTTTCAGATGGGTTTGAGCGTGATCAAACCCTGGATTCGCAACAGGTTCATGTGTGAAAAATGGATTGACGATATGTGTATGGATTATAATTATTTTCAGGATTTGGGGGATTATTCCTATGGATTTGGGTTCGGTGACTAATCAGTGTTGACAGAAGGCATGCAGGGTGTGCAACAGACCACTATAGATCAACAGATAAAAAATTTTGTTCCCCAGAGGGATGAAATTGATGATTGGGTTCCTTCCCCGTAGATTTTGGGTGAACATCTTGTGTGATTCAATGTGAAAGAGTTATATTTTTAATTCATGGAGTATATCTTCCTTTATGTGAAAATTATGAATATAAAATGTATATTGGGATGAACACACACCATTTAGTAACCCATCTATGATGACTAGGGTTTCCAGGTGAGTTGAGTATCAAAAGTTATGTGGGTCTCCAATAAATTATGTAACCTGTTGTTGGTGGCCCAACATGTACTATAGCAGTACATGAACATGGAAACTACTAGGAAAGGTTGTGGAGAAGCACATGGATAGTCTCTATAGACACATCCAAGAGAACATGGCTTAGTCCCAGGAGGTCGAGACCTGTTGTGTAGTACCTTTACACTTACTGTAGTACAACATAGTTAGCGATATGTTCCATGGAAAAGAAACATCTTGACATAGGGGTGGTTCCACATGCCATGTGGACACTTAAAATTTTATGTAACTCCATTTTAGGAAACTTATACCCCTCGTATTTAATTCATTTGGACACTAATTGTAGCCTATAAGTAGCCTATCCTGATTGGTTTTCTATGAAGAATGTGATGGAAACATTAATTGTGTCTTCTAAGATAATATTTGAGATATTATAAGTGTGAATATTTTATAGGTGATTCTCGAGGATGGTAGTGATTTGGAATGATCATCATATATATAAGAGTGGAACCCTTCTATTGGTATAGGGCATGGGTCAGGTATTTACCATTTTAGTGGCACCCTCCTGTTTGATCAATTCATGGGTCCTATATCTACTAAGTGTAACCCTCATCTATAGTTATGGTATAGATCATATATCTACCATATGAGTGGAACCCTTATATTGAGTAAGGTCATGGGTCCTCTATCTACTGACACTACAACAAAAAGGCCTTTAAGAGTGCTAGAATAGGACTTTATCAATAGTAAAAAGCATTGAAAAATGCAGTGATGTTAAAAGCCCGAAACTTTTAACAGTTCTAAAAAAACAATAAAGCCCCCTTTAACAATGTTTTTAAAAAATGGGCTATTAAATGGGAAAATTAACATCAATTTTTTTATCACTGTTAAAGGGACCTACTAGCAGTTCTTTTTTAGCATTGTTAAAGCAGATAATTTCCAATTTTGTTTAGCAATATTAATTTGGGTAAAAAAATCAGACGTCAATGAGCATGGATACCCATTTATCAGCACTTCCTAGACCCCTTTAACTATGCTCCACCCCTATCAACGTTTTAAACACCACCACCCATTTTACTAGTGATTTTCGAATTTCCAGCCTCATGTATGCCTGCCTGGATTCGAACCCTTCACCTCTCTTTCAAAGATAGAACACCTTTAACACTAAAACATTTTGTTTTTCTATATGTTTAATGATATTTATGTTTATATATATATATATCTATATATTCACATGTATATATTTACAAAATTATTTTTAAATGCATTTATAAAAAATATGTGGGTGTGATATACTTACTTAAATTTATTAAAATATATTATATATTAGATTCATTTACATATTCTAGAATATAATATAAATATATATGTATATTAATAAACTAATATATGTATATATAAACATTTTAAATATATTCTTTATATTGTAAAAAATAGTTACGTATTGTTTTAATTAGAATTTTAGAATATGTATTTATTTAAATATATTATAATATACATTTTTATATAAATATATTGATTTATGTATTTATATGAGTGATTTATTATAAGTAAATATATGAAAACATTCATATATTTAATTATCAAAAAAATTATGTTTTGCAAAAATGAAAAAATTTAAAAAACCATAATATCAATATGAATGTAAATCCGGATAATAAATTTAGTCCCAATTGAAAATAAGTAAAAATACACCATTAAATGAGGCTGAAAATACATCGATTGTTAAAAAATTGGGGTACCTCGACTAAAAACTCAGTTTTGGAGGCCTTTTGGGATTTTTTCCCCAAAAATGGGGAATAGTTTATCTACATTTATATGTCTGTAGACCTCATCACAGGCTTCAATTTGATATACAGTAGATCCCAAGAAGACACCCGTATCAAAAGCTCTGGTGATTTGACATTCGAGTAACGTTTTTAACTTATTTTCGATGTTTTATTAAATTTTTGATTTTTTATCTTCAAATTGATATTAAATGATTATTAATCACTAATAATAAGTAAATTATTAATTAAAACATTAGTTATTTTATAATCCATTTTTACTAAATATCTTACAAATTAAGTTTAATGCCTATTTACCTTATCTATAAAATATTTTAAAAAATATGTTGTATATTTATATCAATATAAATATATTATTTTTAATGAAAGATAATTTTTATGTATAATTAATTTTAGTGCCTGTAAAAAAATTATGATAATGGACCCCCATTATGAGTGCTAAGAAAGAAATGTTAAAGATCTCCTTTAACAATGTTTTTTAGCACTCACAAAGGTTGTCTTTTACAACATTTTTAGCTACCGTTATTAAATACCTAATGCTAGTTAAACCCAAATTTGTAGTAGTTTGATTAGATCCCTCATTTGGAGTCAGAGAAGGGGTCCCCTATCTACTATGTAGCACTATACTTTGGAGTCTGGGTGCAGGACATCTATCATTTGAGTGGAACACACCTGCAGAGTTAGGGCGTGGGTCCTCTATCTACCATCTGAGTGGCACCCTCTTGTTTGATTAGGGCATGGGTCTTATACATACAGAGTGGCACCATTCTACTGTACCATGGTATGGGTCTTCAACATAGAGATTGTGTCCCCTTGACTGTATGGAATAGTGGCAAGGTGTGGATTGGCGTAAATACTTTTTGGGAAGACACATGAGAAGTTGGGCATCATTGATAGACCTCTTGGAACCATTGGAATACTCTTTTCCTCAGTTGGGGAATTGGTTTAAAGATACCCTTTATATCTATTTTGGGTTTCTTTTTTGAGAATATATATACATCCTTGTTTTTGGATTTCATTTCTTGCTATGTGTCGAGCTATTTACTTCTATTGCGTATCTTATTTATCCCCATTCATTTTAGAGGCATCTTATTGGGAATGTATATACTCACCCATGTATGGTATTTTACTACCTGTATGATGTCTTATAAAGATAACAGAAAGGTTAGTTGATATTTCTATGGATTATAGGGATAAAAATGTCCATTTGACAACATGCTATGGATATGGATTAAAGATTTGGAATCAGGCTCTCTTAGATTTTAGTTCTAGAGTTATATTCTAGTTTGGTGTGTATTTTTCCATTTTCTTTTCAAATTACTCTATAATACTCTTATATTCCCTGTATGTTTTACATACATGGTTTTTACTCTATATGTTATTATATTTTATAATTATTTCACTTCGCTTTTTCATGGATCTAGTTGGGTGAATGCATATAGGTACAATAGAAAAAGGCATCCCATATTAGTTATGATTTTTGATGCTTGTCTTCTAACTATGGCCTGTGGAGGTGGGATTGGGGTAGTTTCATCTCAAATTTCTACCATCTAGACAAGTTCCAATGGGTTGTTTCATGACATTAAACCTCAATATAGTTCTCCATACACTCCCTAGTAAATTAGAGTAAAGTAATGTAAGAATAAGAGACTGGTTGTAATATAAAGATCCATTCCCCTTGAATAAAAACTCTCAAAAATTTTATAGAGTGATTTTTTAAGCACACTTGTAAACGTTTTGAATAAATTCATAATCATATCATAATCAAACATTATTCTCTATGAGATTTAGAATAAGAAAAAAACAATGGTGAAAAGTTTCATGGTTTTTTCGAGTCCATGGTTAACTAAGATAAAAAGTACAAATTTATGAAACTATTTTGAAAAATATTATTGTGTATTCCTGGGAAATATATCTAATGAAGAATTTACATGTTTTAGATAAAATAGAAACAATTTTTTTAATTCCTATGAAGTGAAATTCCTTAAAAATAATGAAAACTTAAAGGAAGCTTGCGAAGATGATATTGATGAGTTAATGGATGTTAACATGATAAATTCCAAAAATTTCAGTTAAAAGAAGATAATTATATATTTTTTCAGGATAATTATTACTATAAAAATCCAATTATGTTGAAATTTTTTTGAGCGGAAAAGGTTAAATTTTTAGAATTTAAAAAAACACATTACATTTGAAAATATTATCTGATGTAAGGAAGCTCAGGTACATATGTGTAGAAAGATGTGCCTTGAAAACGAAATATCAATTATTCCATAGGTTAGACTATAATAAATTTCAAAATATTTTGAGAACAATAATTTTATAAATGTAATAAATAGACATCTAAATTAGATTGTGAAAAAACACCCATGGTTCTATTCAAATACTAGAAGGAAATAATATTATAGAAACTATGTGCGTGTTAAAAAATAAACTTAATAAAAATTAGAAGTTATCATGGATTGAGGTTAGATTAATTTTTCAAGGTTTATAAATGGGAAGGATTTAACACTCAAATAATTTAAAACAAAACTATTTTTGATGATGTATATAATACGCAACACTGAGCTTAAACGAACCCCAAAATGTTATTATTAAAATATGACCAATATCACCTAGCAATTAATTTTTCAGGTGTGAATAGAATTAATAATATTATGAAATATATAAAAATTTATTAATTAATAAAAATTTATTGATTAATTATTAGTAAATAAAAACTCAAATTTTAATAGTCATTTTTTTGGTTTCGTTCAAAATAATGTTTTTTATTAATATTTCTAAGAAAATAACATAATTAATTTTTTCTAATTTTATAAAATTTATTTGATAAAATTAACATCATCTTTGAAATTATCATATCCAAATTATTTTAAAGTTAAATAATAATATTTTCTTAAAAATATTTAATTCCAGTGAATAGTGAGAAATATAAATTTATTGGAAAATGTATTTTTATTTAAACCATGGTAAAGAACTATTTTATTTTTGATTAAAATTAAAATTGGTTATATTATATTATTTATTATACAATTAAATAAATTGCAATCAAATCAATTTTTTAATTTGGAATAAAAACATTTGTACACTTAAAAAGGGTATTTTTCTGAAAAATTATCGTAGGCTGCATTTTTGCAGTTTAATTTAAAATTACATTACATCACTTATGTGTTTTTTATTACAAAAATCATATTTTAATTCATGGGGTCCAAATTTAGTAAATTTTACTCTTATTTTTTTCTAATATGAATAGTATCCTTGTTAATTTTTATTACCATGATATAGGGTAAATTGGGTAACTTAGGTAAAAACTAAAATTATAAGAACAACTAAGTGAAAAAAACACTTAATAAAATTTATTTTATGTGTTTATTTAATCCATAATTTTTTATGATTCATTTATATGACCATTTATGTCTATTTTACTAATATTATTATTTTTATAATATTTTACTTAATTAAAAGTCAAATATGTCACAATCAAGTTTTTAATAACAATAACATTTTTAATATAGTGTTATCCTGGATTTATGTTTGAATATAAATATTATATTTAAGGATAATATTTATATACTTAATGGTAATTTATTTTTAATTTTTCTAAAGTAAATACTTACCTTAAATGATTACACAATGATGATTCGTTAATTGTTCAACAAATCAAAAATCAAATAAATGGTATTAAAAATATTAAAAGTAATATAATTTTATTTAATTAAAGGGGTCCACTAATTTTATAGATTAATATGACATAATAATGATGTATTAAAGTATTTTTTAAAGATATATAGTTGTATTTATTTTATTAAAGTCCATGTAATGATTAGTGTCAAAATTGACAATAATAGTATTTTAGCAATATAATATTTTTTTAAATTATTTTAAAATTATAAAAATATTAAATAATCATAAAGGGGAGAATATATGGTTTATAAATTCTTCCACTATGAATTATTAGGTCATGTGGGCGTATTGTTCTCAATAATAATCTTACTATATTTTATGATTTTGAGAATTTCCAAAAGTGCCTTTTATTTCAATTATAACTCAGAACCTCTTCCATCACTTCTTTACACCAATTTGAGAAATATAGATCCAAAAAAACTACCCATTTATATGGGAAACATTCTTATCCATGTTTTTGGAGGTGATTATCTCCTCAAAATACCTACCTTATGTCCCTTAAGAAGAGATATAATGGATGTCATCTGAAGAATATGTAATCATTTTTACCAACTCTTTGAAATTTCATTATTCTTATACTTATTCTTAAAATATTTTTTCCTAATAAATTTAAAACTATAATATAACCTATATATAGATATTTTATTATGTTTATGACACAACTATATTCTATCTTTTATCCATCACATGAATAGTGAAAGCACCGTGTGTGTGTATGACTTACCATCTCCACACAGTGGTGTAATTTATTTTTCATAACCATTTTAATAATATGGTTATAATGATGTAAATAATATATATATATATATTATGAAATTATATTTTTAATGTAAAAGTTAAAATATCATTCATTTCCCAACTCATTCTTAATTAAGGGAATGATATCATCACTTGTGTGTACATACGACATACCATCTTCACAATGGATTGTGATTAATTTTTTATTTCAAACCATTAATAATTTATCTAAAATTTTATTTAAGGATTAAATTTGATATTTAAAACAATAATATCATTCTGGACATGATGGTTCTATATCCTATGAAAAATAAATGGGTCTTTTGTGGAAACAATGGGTGAAAAAATAAGGCAATCAACACATGAAACAAAGAAAATAATGTAGTATTATTAATGAATGGGTAGTAAGATATTATAAAAGGATCATATCAGATTTTATAAATATGAATATAGTTTTTCAATAAATTAATAATATTATTTAAAAAATTATAAAGTAGATAAAATTGCACACAACTAAAGGGAACAGTGAGGTAAGGTAATTCATCTCAATTTCACTTCATTAAGTAATATTATAATATTACAAGCCTAATTTGTTTCTCTAGTTTATATACTACCCATTTGATTTATATAGGATCATCATTAATGGAAAATCACATTTATCTTAAATATATATATTCTTCTATCGCTGGTATGATTATTTATGAAGTTTTATATCACATTTATATGTGGTGATTACTTTGAAAGTTATTTGAATAATAGGGTAAATAATGTTAAATCTATAACTTTTACTCAATATGGATATTTTTTTGATAATTACTATTTATTTTGGAATTAAATCTATCATTTTTATATATTAGGAATTAATTGGACATGAAATACTTCGGTGAGGACTAGTTATAAGTAGCCCCTTGATGCATCAGTATGTCTCATTAGACAAATAAGTTGGATAAATTAAATGGGTGTATACCCATAATTATTAAACTATCTTTTAAAATATCTATAAATCATAGATACTTTTATTTATAAGATCATGTCAAAGAATATTAATATTTTCCCTCATTAATAATTTATTTATTATTATCTATAATATTTTCACTATAATATTATCTGTGAATTCAAATTATATACAAGTTATTACTTAAGTTTCATTTATTTCTAATTTTTTACATTTCCATAATGATTATGCCTTATCATATCATGATATTCATGTTATTGATTAAATATAATATATTTTTATTTATTTAACTTTCTATATTGATTATGAATTATTCATTCAAGATAGTTTCATCTATATGTAACCTCTGTTGAGAATTTGACCTCACCCTTATTATGTTTCCTTTCCCTATGACACGAAATAGAATCCTTTAAACAAGTTCACGGATGTTGAATGTTTTCCATTACTATGTTTAATCTGTTCTATCCCCAATGTAAAATGGGTATTATATATGTATCTGGTTTTCCAAAAAAAACTAAATTGATCAGTCGTTAAGGATTTGAAAACTTGTAAATTTTGTCAATGAAATAAAGTGACCATCGACTCTCGACTACTGAGGTTGGGGATGTTACAGTTGGTATTAGGGAATTTTTAATTGAAACATTGGGAACTAGATTTAGGAAAACATATATTAAGGGAACATAATCTATAATAGAATTTGAGAATATTTCCAAAGAAAAAATGATTATAATTTCGTGATTTGTTATATATAAATTTTAAATTGATGTTAAGTATTTTATCCATTAGAAATTATATAGTATTATTTAAAATCTAGTCTGTAAAATTCTTTAGAAATGTTTCATAGAATAATTAATGGAAACCATATCAGTGCACATAATCCATGCATGTATTTCTCTTCAAGGAAAGGCAATGATCCTAGAGTTAGACATATATCTAGAGATGAAAAAAATATAACTATAGTTGGATATCTGAATCTGGTTATGAAAAATATACTTTCTCATATGGATAAACCTTCTGAACCACAATGTCATGTAATAATGTGATATTTCTTCATTTTTCAGTAACATCCATTATTCAATGGTACTAAATATCCATTTATAGGTGAGAAATGGATAAGTTCCTTAGAGAAGATATTTCTCTCAGTGGGATTTAATTAAAGAGAGAAGGTTTTTATGGTGGTTTTTCATCTCTTTGGAGATTCATATAAATGGTGGTCATTAAATAAAAAACAAAGGAAGAGGATAAATAACAAGCATGGAATAAAAGGATTTTATGGAACTTTTCAAGGATAAATATTTTCAACGTGAACAGTGCGAAAATATAGAGATACAATTCATGATTCTAAGAAAAAATGAAGATGAAAAGATAGATAAGTTTGATTCTAACATTACATGGTTATCCAGGCATACTTTGTACTATGTACATAATCCAAATAGTAATATTGTTAATTTATTTGATGGGTTTAACCCAATCCTTCTATAAGGACCTGGCCTTAAACATTACATAATCCTGAATTAAATGAATAAGTCACATTTAGTATCTTTTCAGGTGTAGAGTTTTAGAGAATTAGGCCATAACTATTACATAACAACATGAATATTACATGTATACACTACTACCTAGTATCCATTTTTATATAAAATAAAAAAACATCAAAATAAACATTTCTAGTTCTATGTTTTAGACAACATGACTTTCCCTTGATCTCATCCTTGACCGTATTCATCTTTATGTCCTATGAAAAACATTTCAAAACTTGGGATGAGCATAAAAATCTCAGTAAGGGTTGTAAAATAATGAAAAGAAACATTATTCAATAAATAAATACAAATCAATGAAACTATAATTTTCAATCATAACGTACTTCATGAAATCATAAGATTTATGAATAACACACAGAATTCATAAACTATAAAGGTAACTTATAGAATTCATAACATACTTACATTGTAGCTATCATAGCTACATAGGGAGTCACATTTGGAATACTCATCATAGTTTATTCCCTAAATCTCTTAAGAGAAAAATTAACGTTTAACTCTGTCGCGTTACCCAAGGCATTGGAGAGCTATCTTGGGCTCACCCACCCTAAGTTTATCAAAGAACCACCTATATACATAAACAATTCCCAAGAACCATAACATATTAATAACAAATTAAACAATAATAAAGGAAAAAAATAACATTTCCACATTGCAATCACAACATATCATAAACATAATCCATGATTTATCAAACTATTTTCAAAACCATTTAAAACATTTAATAAAGAGATTTTTGAATCAAAGTGTCCCATAACACTTTGAAGCTTCTAGAGGAATTAATGTTTTAAAAAATTAATTTCCATAAAAATAAATACTAGAAATCATTTTTAAAAAATGGAAATTAATGAAAAATATTTTGAATAATAATTCTATAATGCTTTTAAAAGAGCGATTTAGTTAAAGAGTCTCTAATACTTGAGAAACACTTGAATAAACATAATTGAAAAATATAATAAAACAAAACATATAATATCATAATAATAAGGTTATTCAAGATATAATATTCCAAAGGGTATTATATACACCATATAAAAGTTAATTAGCGCATAACAATAATGAAGTCTCAAGAGAATGTAAATTGAGACGAAATCCCTTATAAAGACGATGTCCTTAGATTAAGGATAAATCAATTACATAATTATGTGTGATAAATAAGAATACACTAAAAATAAGTGGAAATTAAGTGAAAAACAATCAGAGGTCATTCACACATATTTATAACATGACATAATCCAGAAGTATAAGTTTAACCCAAAGAATTGAAATTAGGTTAAGAAGTTCCCTTCAAGAAATTCGACAGCATAACGACATCACTATAAAATTCAGAAAAATAATTTTATGGGAGAGAAAAGGATATCTAATCAATAGAGCATAAAATTTAAATCATTAAGGATATATAATAACATATCCCAACATTATAACATGTAAATTAAAAGACATAACAAAAAACAAGTCTTTAAAAAAAATAAGAGGGTGAAAGGTTCACTTACCAATTTGGTGACTTACGAAATACACACCCCATGAAAGAAATATCATACAATAAAGATATAAATACCAATAAATATAATTATATTACAAAATTAATACAATAATGGGAAGTACATACACCACACAAATGGAAATAGTGAAATATATAGCATGAATCTCATGGGAATAAAAAGTGAGATGAAAATCCCTTACCACGTTATAATCAATAGAGTCGTATGAACAAAAGTTAATAACCTCAAAATTATTCATAGAATGACATGAATATAAAGAGAATAATGATAATATATATCAAATGTCAGTACACAATAAACCACATGCAATAAATTAGTGGTGAAAAATGAAAATATCACAGAATTAAAAGTGAGATAAGAAACCTCTTACCTCACGTCTGACTTGATTCGTTTGTTCCTTGTTCTTCGTAAATAATAAACTAAGGTTAATTTCTACTTGATTATAAAAAATTTTAAAATTTATTATTCCTTTTATATCAATTATTACTATGTTATAAGCACTATTTAATCATTTAAGTTAATAACGTTCGTTTTGTTGATATTTGGTACTTGAGTCAAAAATGGACTTCTTATAATTACAAGTTGTTCACATAGTCAAATGTTAATTATATAGAGAATTATAATCATGATTTAGAAATCATAAATATAATATATATCCAGTATATAAATGTATTTATAATAGTACATAACATTTTGAGGTAAGAAATGAAATGCACCGTTCATGGAGACGGTAAGCTGTACGTACGCATGAACGCTACTTTCATTTATATTTATTATTTAAATGGAATTAAAACATATTTATACATAGGTATGTTATAATTATAGTATAATATAATATATAATATCATTAAATAATCCTTTATACTTCCCACAAATGGCATTAATGAGTCATATCACTTTGAGGGGGCAGTAGTCTGCACTTCCTCAAATGAAATTATCGTGTTTACCCATAATAGAAACTATAAAGGTATGATATAAAAGAAAAAATAAATAAGAAAAAATAAAACATAAACATAATATATATCATATATAAATATAGTTCCATATTAATGTCCACCACGAAAGGTGGTAGGAGATAATTTAACAACCATCGTTTTGTGAGGCGTTAGTTTTCCATCCACAGAAACAGTATGTCCTTTACCCATTAGATGGAGGTGTGTGTAAGTATAGTTCGAATAATTTTCATACCAACATAATGGTATTTTTAGGATATTATTGTTTTTATAAATGAAATGAATAAAAAGAGTTTAGGGGTTGGAGAAGTAAAATAAAATAAAAGAATTTAAGAGAAACTGTTACCTTTAATTCGGGCAACTCCCTTTTGTTTAAACCAAAAGGACCTCTTAAAGTGCCTTATATCTAAGGTAAGGCTTCTAAGAGGAATAGGGGGATCTTGGGAGATTATTTGGGCATGGGTTGGATGAGACAAGGGGCTCGAGAGTTGTGAGGAATGGGTTAGAAGTGATGGCTTTTATAAGGGGGAGGATGGGCTCTTTAGAAAAGTGTGAAAATATTATTTTATTATATAATTATATTCAGTTTATAAAAGTCCAAAACATATTAAAGTATAATATAAGATGACTAATGGTAAAAATAAAATAATCCAATAAGAATTGTGGAGGTTTTGTATGTTATTGTAATATTTATAATATTATTTATTTAAATCATTTATTAATGAGGTAAATACTGGATCATTTTGGTGTCGTAAATAATTTTATTTATTTTATGTCACAAAATTATAAAAAAATACCATAATTTAAGAAAGTTTTCTATATTTCCAATGAATATTTATAGTCCAAATGATAACTTATATAACCCCATGTAAAAATTAATTCACTAAAAGATATTTTTTTGTGTCATTTTGTTCTTTACTTTAAATTAATTAATCTAAAGTGTCATTATCACTCCCAAGTGGCTCTATGGGTTCCAAAAATCGATTCAAAGATTCAAATGGTCTTAAATTACTCAAACAATAAGTTTAGGACAAGTTTTAAGGTAAGTTTGTATTATTATAATAATTTTTTACCTTAATTATCCTATTTACTTTTAACTGTAGTAAATAAAAGTAAAAAAGTTACTATTCACCGATAAATTATTTTCATCTAATTGAACCACATTTTACATAGTAATAAAACCCATATATGTTGGATTTTATAAATCCAATTCACAGATGTTTTTAAAATTTTATTTAAATGAAAAAGTTCGTTTTTAACTATTACTTAGTGGTTTCACTATTCATCAAAAATTGAAGTTTTTTAGAAAACCACCAAAAATTAAGCCTAAGCTATATATGATATTACAAATTCAAAAATGATGTCTATTTTACCAAATTAAAAACAAATATAAGTTACATTAATTAATTTAAAATTAATTTCTCTTATCAAAACAAATAACATGTTTTTAAGAAACAATAACTATCAAAAGATTGATACATGTTTATGTCCATTTTCAAAGTGTAATTAATTAAATGGACAACATTGGATTAAATGTTAAAAACATAATATAATTAAACATTAAACCAACTTAAAAAAATAATATAACCATATAAATAAATTAGATTAATAGGCAATTTGGAATTAAAATACAGTATTTTTCACTATTCATAAAAAATTAATTTTATCAGGAAAATACCAAAAATTAACCCAATGTAAATGTTGATATCCTAATTCTAAAAAAGAATATTATTTTGTCAGATGGAACATATAAATGTTACCAAATCAATATTTAAATAGGGTTCTCTATTAAAAGGTGGTAAATCAACCTTTTAAAGTAAATTATGTTTAAAATTAGATTCATTCAAATTTTAATCCTATAAAATTTTATTGGATAAATGTAAAAAACATTTAAAAAAATATATAATCATGTTGTAGTTAGTCATGTTCATTCCCTCCATTAAAATGGTTATGTGTTAACTACCATTTTAAATAATAATATTTTATTATTAGTGTGCATTGTAAGATTTCAAAGAAACCCATTGTTGTGTATCAGGTACGCCATCAAACATAGTGTCACCATTAAAGTAGAATTTAGTTCACAAATATTAATAAATTTTAAGAAAAATGTCTTGTCCTTTATTTACTTGGGATGTTACACCTTTTAAGGGAACTATTATCTAAAACATTCTCATCGTATGAGCATATAATATCTTAAGCTATCAGAGAATAGAAATAATTCTCCATGTCATATGATTCTGAAGTAAAATAAGAGAATAAGAGGACAAAAGAGAAAAATTGGATAAGTATAAGAAGATAAAGAATTAATTTTCCACATGTGATAATTATAGAAATAAATACATGAAAAATTTCTTTAATGGAATGTGAGTTTGCTACAAATTTGGAGACAAAGTCCAAAAGGATCATGATCGCAAGGGAAAGAAATAAGATGCCATTGTCCAGCAATTTAACTATAAGGATATGGGAAACTAAAAAAACAAAATTTCTTAAGAGTCTAAGGAATATTGCTCAAAATAAGTAATGGGATCAAGGTCAATATTAATCTATTACTACATCAAAAGTAGAATGATTATTGTGATTGTTTATTTAAATCCAAGAAATATTTTAGGACCATTATCAATATAATAATAATGAAACGTATAATGATTTTACATTAGTACCATTTCATAAAGGAATTGATAGCATATGTTTAATGGAACTAATAACCAATAAAAGTGATTCAGTGAGAAGAATAACCCCTTCGAAAATATATGACTGAGGGAAAATAACACATATTGTGTTTTTAATGTTGAGAATATTTAGTTGGGATAATTAAAATCTTTCTCTTAAATAAGTAAATGATATATTATTAATGACCTTGGAATTGATTTTTAATTACAATAAAAAGAGTTTTATGTTAACATTGATCGAGTTTACAACACTTTAAGAATTAGTTAATATATTCAATGATCTCATATTTTATTTAAGGAATAAATAGAGTGTAAATTTTTGGAAGCATGAATGTTTTTATTATGGTATTATAGTGATAACCATGTTTTAGGATAATATGTGATAAATTTATTCACATTTTATGAATGTGAAAATATTAATAGTTTTATTTTTTCATGGTATGTCTGTTTCATCAAATTTTTGGGTTTTGAATATAGTTGGTAATATTTTAGAGTAGTATTAAGATTAACTACTTATGGAATGGATTAAGTAGCACTTTGGAAATTATTTTTTATGGTTAAAATATGTTTTATCATATTGGATAAAATCTTCATACTATTTTGGTTATGGTAAATAAATATAGGCTAAAGGAGTGACTTGTGGATATTTTGATAAATGTGCTTTTGGCGTGAAAAATTCATATCAAATACCCATTTACTAGAGTAAGAGATTAAGAGGAAATAGATTGAAATAAATCCAAAGGATGATATTATTCTTATGACATAGAAATAAATAATGTAAGTTAATTTTATATAGTAATTTCATCAACTTCAAGAAAAAGTCTCTAAAATAAAGATTTTTTTCGATTACATTTATTACTAAGAAATCAATTTCCTTTTATCCCATCATATATTGATGTATTTATAATGGTTAACATTATCATTATCGTATTTTCTATCCCTCACCATCATTACTTGATAGTTTTATTTCTCTTATATGTACATATTTTCATGTCACACAAATATTCTCCTATCCAGAATCCTAGTTTTGTAATAAATTTTTTATTTTATTTTATTTCTTTTTAAGAGGAAGTTTTATTTACCCTTTTTACAATGTGGGTTTTCTAAAAAGGTGTTTTCATATATAAAAACCTTGATTAATTACCACAAGTTAAAATTTAGATGATGAAATTTATTGAATGTGGGGAGATTGTAACACCCTGAGAATTTAAAACAACAAAACATTCAATAGTGTATACAATACGCAACACCGAGATTAAACAAACCCCAAAATATTATTATTTAAATATGACAGTTATAACCCAGTTTTTAAATTGGTTGGTGTGAATATTATTAACCATATTATGAAATGTATATAATGTTATTAATTAATAAAAAATTATGGACTATTTCTTAAGAAATAAACACTCGTATTTTAGTAAACTTGTACTATATGATTTATTAAAAAAATAATATTTATTACATTTTATGAGAAAATAAAAATAATAAATTTTAAGACTTTTATAAAATGTATTTGAAAAAACGAAATTTATTTTTAAAATAATAATATCCAAATTATCTTTTAGTGACATGTTTGTATTTTTCTGAAAATATTTATTTTGCAGTTAATAGTGAAAAATTCCAATTTTTTTTAGAAATTCTATTTTTATTTCAAACATTGAAAAGTGATATTTTATTTTGGTTTAGAAGTAAAATTAGTAATTTTATATTATTATTAATTAAATTAGGTAAATTATAATCAATTTCACTGTTGAATTTGGAATAAAAATCTTTTTATACTTAAAAATGTTGTTTCTTTTAAACAAATGTTTTCTATGCATTTTTTCAAAATTAGTTTTTAATTAAATTCATTCACATATTTGTTTTGAATATTTAAATCTATAATACATGTTTTTATTTATTAGTTCCATATTTATAAAATCATCCCCTTTAATTTTTGGCCAACATAAATTGTTGCCTTGGTAATTCTTTTTACCACGATAAATTGTAAATTAGGTTAAAATTAAAATGATAAGAACCATTAAATGACCTAAAAAACATGAATAAAACTTATTGTATGAATATATTTCATCCATAATTGTTTATGTTTTGGTCATATGACCATTTATGTAAATTTTAATGAGATTGGGATGTTTATAATATTTTATTTAATGAAAAGTCAAAGGTATCACATTCATATTTATAATAAATTTAGCATACTTAATGCAATGTTATCTAGAAGTTATGTTTGACTATTAATATTATTTTGAAATATAATCGATTTATCTAATTCATAGAATTTTATTTTTAATTTCTAGGTAAGGAATAATTAACTTAAATGATTACACAACGATGAAACGGTAATTATTGAATTAATTGAAAAATAAAATAAAGGACATCAAAGACATTAAAAATAATATATATTGAATTAATAAATGTAACAAATGATTTTAATATATTAATATGACATATTAGGTATATATTAAAATATTTTATTTTATTTTATCTTTTTTTTCTAAATTTTATTAATGTTAAAGTAATAAATAGTGTTAAAATTGACAGTAATGTTATTTTAGGAATACAATATTTTGTTAAATAATTTAAAAAAATAAAAAACACAAATAACAAAAAATGGGATAATATATGGTCAAAAAAAGTTGTCCCTTATGAATTTATAGTAAATTTAGAAGTATTTTCATCTATAATAGTCCTATTATAGTATAATATTTTGAGAATTTCAAAAAGTACCCCTCACATCAATTATAAAAGTGAACCATTTCCTTAAATTATTTACATCATGTTGAGACATCTATATTGAAAAAAACTACCCATTTCTCTTACAAAATTACTTATCCAAGTTATAAATGTGTTTTTTTCCTCAAAAGACCATCCTTAAGTCCCTTAATAATAGATCTAAATTATGTCTTCTTAATAAGAGGTAATCATTTTTACCGACTCATTCAAATTTAATTCTTCTTATACTTCATATTAATATGTTTATTACATCATAAATTAATAGATCTACAATAATATATAAATACTTATATTTTATTATTATTATGAGACAAGCATATTCCACCTTTTATCCATCATATGAAAAGAGAAATCATCGTGCGGGCGTATAACTTACCATCGCCACACAACAGTGTAATTTTTTTCATCACCTTTTTTCTAGGATGTTAATAATGATACAAATAATGGATGTATTTGATAATTATGAATGGTTAATTTTTTTTAAATTAATATATCATCTATTTCCCTACCCAATCACAATTAATGGAATGTTACCATCACTCATGCGTACGTACGATCTACCATATCCATGATGTGATGCGATTCATTTTCCATGTTCAACATTCAAGAATAGTTAAAAACAATTATTTAATTTTTAAATATCTTATTTAAAACATTAATATAATTTATTATATTATTTCACTTTATCCTATGAAAAATGACTTGGACGTTCATGGAAAAACATGCAAGAGAAAATAAGTCAATCAACACCCGAAATAATAAAAATAATGAAATGCTATTAATAAGCAGGATATAAGATGTTATAAAAGGATAATATAAGATATTATAAATATGAATATGGTTCGTGAATAAATTAATTAATTCTTTAAACCATTATATAAAAGTTTAAAGTATTCATAACTAAAGGAAAGTGTGAGGTAATAAAATTCATCTAAATTTCTCTTCATTGATGCATGTATTAATATTATGCACATAATTTATTTTCTATGATATAAATACTGCCCAATTTATTTATTTATGATCATTATTCATTTAAAATTAATTTTCTATTAAATATCCATATTCTTGTATCATTTATATGATTATTTACTAAGATGTATACCACTTTTACATATGGTGATTAATTTGAATTATATTTGAATAAATATGGAAATAATGTTAAATATATATCTTTTACTAAATATGGATATTTATTGATAATTATTATTGATTAATGAATTATATAAATCATTTCTATATATTATAAAATATATTGGACATGAAAGACATGGGTGGTGCCCAGTTAGAGAGAGTCCCTCGATGTACTAGTAGGTCTCATCAAAAAAATAAACTGGCCAGATTTAATGGGTATTTACACATAAGGATAAAATTTTCTTATAAAATGTATTGAGAGTATATATACCCTAATTTATGATATTATAGAGTCCAATATTAATTATTTCCCCTCATTATTAATTTAGTTATGATTTTATATTATATTTTCATTATGATATTATTTTTGGATTCATATTATACACAAAGTATTGGTCAAATGGAATTATTTCCAATTATTTAAATTTTCATAATTATTATTCCTTATCTTCCCATTATAGAGAAGTTATTAAATAATTGGAATCTGTATTCAGTTGTTTATCTTGTCGTATCTACTAAGAATAATTGATTCAAGATAAATTCCATTGTATATTACCCTTACTAAACATTTGAACTCACCCTTATTTTTTTATGTTCCCGTAATATGAAGGATAATTCTTTGAATGAGTATTGGTATTCTGAATTTATTTCATTACTCTGTTCAATTTTTTATCCCCAATGTAAAATGGGTATCATTTATGTATCTTTTTTTCCAAAACTAATAAATTGGCCAGACCTCTGAGATTTGGAAATGTGTATCTTATGACAATGTAAAAAAGTGAACACCGACTCTGAGCTTGTGGGGTCAGGTTTATTACATAGGAGGTGTATACTTCAAAAAAACTTTTTCACGAGTAACAAGAATTGACACTATCAAAGTTTTCCTAGAATTTATAGCTCATAAACCTATCAAATTTTATCATATCAATATATTACTTTATTTATTAAATAGATATCTTGGGTAAGAAGATTCTATTGTAAATACTAGAGGTTTTGTGCCTGGTTTTAATGGAATTAAGGATTGAAAGATGAAGAAACTGTTTTTTGGGTTAAATTAGGGCCCTCAATATTGGTACTCCAAATTGAAAATTTTATAAAACAATTTAGAATTTCTAAAGGAAAAGTTGAAATAAACTTATATGTAAATTACATGAGAATAATTACAATAATTTTTATTTTTATATATTGATGAAATATTTTTTATGTTTGCTAGGAATATTCTTGTAGGTATTTTTTAGAACAAATAAGGATGTACTTTGAGATATTAATTCCAAAGGATATGTATTTCCTTCTTGTATTAAAATTTCTCCAAAAATTAAGTTATATATTCCTTTTATTGCATAAGTATTCCAAGTAAAAATTGATAAATATTTCTAAATAAGATTAAATTGAAGAGTTTAAACCCATTAAATTAAGTGTGTAGATTAGAAAAGAAGAATCTAGAAGTGTCTTAAATAAAAAACATTTGTTATTTAAATGAAATATTTCTTTATATTATGATATCAAGAACAAATACTTTTTGTGAAGTAACTTTTTGTGCTATATTTCAATGTGATCCAAAAAAATTACACCAATTATATGGTAAAATTATTATCACATATATAAAATTAACATCAACTTATGGTATAATATATATAAAGATTAGAGAAATGAACATAATAAAATTCACTAATACTGATTGGGGTGAATGTTGTAATAATCAAAAATAAACATCAATAAGAACATTATTTTTTTAGACAAAGATGTGTGAGTTGGAATAGTAAGAAACAATGTCTTTTGGATTTTATTGCAACTAAACTTGAGTATGTTTCTACCACACATTCATGCACATAGATATTTTGTATGAAATTACAACTAGAATATTTTAACATGAGCATTGAAAAAATTTGAAAAATTACTTCTGAAAATCATAGTGTAATTATCTTTCTAAAAATCATGTATACTAATCCAAATCTAAACATATATCAAGATTCATTTAATCAAGGATAAAATTAATAATGGGGATATGAAATTGGATTATATATTTCCACAAAATATCAAATTCGTGATATATTAACCAAGTTTATTCCAAGAAGAATATTTTTTATTTATAGTTGAAACCTAATTATTTCCATCCTATATCACTTAAGTATGTTAGGGGATTTCTAAAAAATGTTTTCCATTCTTCAATTAAATAGGGAGTGAAATACAATGCGTTTCTTAGTGAAATACACAAATCCAAACTTTTTCATTAACGAATCCATTGTTTTTGAAATTATGAGTGTATAAAAAGGTGAGAAAATATATGAGATTTTATTAATGAGGATAAAATAAAAACCACTTAGATACAAATTTCTTATCATTAAATAATGGAATTCTCTCAAAAAATTATTTTGTCTATAAATGTGGCTTCAGGACAATTCACTTTGAGAAAGGTTATGGATTGTTGAAAATTTGGTATCAATTGTAATGAGAAATTTTTTTGTTAACAAGAGAGTTATTGGCGTTGAAAAAAAATACAAAGGGGAAGATTGAAACCCTAGTGTAATTATTGAATTATTAAAGTTATATTAAATTTATTGTTTACTAAATTTTAGAGATTGTTTTTTAGAAATAGTTTAAGATACAGTTACTAATTCTGTAGATCTAAAACCAAATGATGAAAGATTATGTGGCTTGATTTCATGATCATAAGTTATTAATGTTAAAAAAATTAAATTTTTTTTATGAAATATTCCTAAATTTTTTTATTGACTTTAATATATAATTTCATGTTTCTAGAATTTACTATATTCAAAAAATAGATATTTGGAATAATTTTTAAGGCTTCTTATTGTTTTTTATATTTCATGAATATGAAAGATGAAAGGAATTAATGAGTATTTTAAAAATTAAAAGTGTTGTAAACTAACTGAATATGTTTGGGTGACTCCAAATTTAGAAATTGAAAAAACATCAAGTAAAATGAAATACATAAGAAAACAAATTATATAAAAGTCAATAGAAAAAATTTAATAGTTTTATAGTTTGATTATTTTGATAAGTTTAAGATTATAGTATTTATACAACCAAATAGTGGGTATATGATACTAAAATATATTGTAACTAGAAGATGAGGTAGGTTATAGATCTATGATGTCAAGAAAATATGAAGGGTTCAGATGTTAATTCAGACGAAGAAATTTTTATCCATCAATTTTATAACATCATGGTGACTTGAGAATAAACTATGATTCAAGATGACCAGAATTAGAAAATAAAAATGGTGAGAGGGAGAAAGATAATGATATAGGATGTTATATGATCTAAATAAACCTTTATATGTGTTTTCCGTAAAACGAAAAAGGCATGGAATGCATAAGAAATAGTTTTTTTTATGTAAGAGAAATAAATGAAAAATGAAGTGATCTTGAAAAGGGTGAAGTTTTAGAAAAATGGCCTTGAGTGTCTATGGATTGTAAAGCAATAATATTAGGTAATAGAAGTTAAATATGATTATTCTAGGAGCAATAAGTTATACTATCTGATGCTGAAGAAGTTGAAGAGTATAAGTGACGCATAGAAAATTCACTAGTGTTAAATAATAACTATATTAATATAGAGTTAAACATGATATTACTTAAGTTGGACCAAGTATTTATTATCATATATGGAATTGAATATGTAAAAATGGGTGAAGTTAGGAATATTATGTGAGTGGAAGTTATAAAAATAATAATATGAGACCATCATAAGATGAGATTATTATAATCTATGATACAATAATCGAGATTTGAATAATGTGCTTGATAAATTTAAGTTTTAAAATATGAATCTTGGAAGTTATATTAGATTATTTTTGAAGAATTCAATGATTTCTTGATCCTGGTGATAAAGTTAAAAGGAAAAACTGAACATTAAAGTATAGTGAAGATTATTTTTAAACTCATAGAATTTAAATAATAGTAAAATGATAAAGCTTAAAAAATTTAACTTAATATTTAGGAGAAATAAAATTCATTATGATGATCATTATTAGGATGTCAAAGATATAACAATCATGAAGTTCAAACCATTATTTTAAATGAAAATTGTGAGATCCATAAAGATGGTTGATGTTTATATTTATGAGATACTTTTCTAAAGTCAGATGCTGATAAATTAAAAGTGATTAATAAAGGGTGACTATTTGTTGATAAAGGTGGAAGATAAAGTGCTAAAAGACACGTTTTCATAAATAATTTTTGGGTATATAAAGAGAGAGATAATTCAAATCTTGATGTTGATAATCAATAAAAATACATATAGACGCCTATAACCAATATGTTCCTAATGGTTTGTTAGATCAAAGAAGAATGGAAGTTGTTTTATATGTTTTCATATTAGTGGAGGAAGTTCATAAATTCACAAAAGATAATCGAGTTTATAAGGGAAATAATTAATGTTCCAGAAGATCATGTTTGGGAATACTAAAATACAAAAATCAAGAAAATGCGTAGAAGAAATTATCATTTATAAATAATCCATAAAAGATGATTAAGTTATTTTTTAGAGAAATTATGAGAAACGTTATCTTACTCAATTTTTTTGGGGTATCATTGTAAACTAGTGGGAACCACTATAATAACTTTTCATGATTCATATGTTTTGTAAAAACTTATGGGTAAAAGGAAATACCTTTTTCTAATGCTTGTAATTATTGATTAATTATAGTAGAATTTTTAATTATCCAACTAGACCTGAACATGATAAGGATGTAGTCACTAACATTGAGGTATAACCCTATAAAAAAGTCTATTTTAGATACATTTACATTGGTTTCCATTTCATACAGCTAATGGTTATAAAGAAAGTTTTAGAGTTTTTAGAATCTAACATATAACATCCTATGTTTAAAGTTGAGGTGAAATTCAAGGGAATTTTGAATTTTTTTAGTTATTGAGAAATATCTTTTCAAGACAGAGCATCAAAAATTTTTTCCATGAGTTCGAAAACTACAACCTGTTTTCTAAAAGAAGTTAAATTAATTAGATTAAAAATTTTGAAAGAAAATTAATTTAATTAAATTTAATTTAAAATTAAAGTAATAATAAAGAAAATTTTTAATAATTATAACACAAATATTATTGTTATTATTATTAATATTATTATCTCTATTATAATAATTATTATTATTTTGTTTTAGGATTTGGATAACCAAAAGAGGGTTCTCCTTCTTACCTATGTCATGCATGGCCCCCTGGGATCCCACTGTAGCGGATGACCCCCTCCTCTCAAATCCTTATCAGCGCACAAATTTATTTTAGTTACTTAATGGGTTCCCTTTTATTATATGAGGTATTGATATATGGTTCCTTATCCACCATTTCATTGGGTTTTTTCCTCTCTCCATCATTATACATTCTATAGTCGAACCATATGTAATGGGGTAATCTTATTTTTGTTGTTTCATCCTTGAATAGGGCATGTGACTCATCCCTCAAGACACCTTCGGGTGGGTTTCAATGTTATACGATGAAGGTGATGTGTTTTATATAATTTTGGGTTGTTTTCTCCAGTATATTTGAGGGTTCATGATTATTGTTTTGTTTTTATCATATTAGTTTGGGTCCTTTAGATGATTTAAAGTGCCAATTAATTTTTATAGTCAGTTTTTGTCGGAATTGAGGCAGTTTCGAGTTTCAATTGTCAAATGAAACATGATTGTATATTAATAAGTTATAATATATCTATATGATTTCCCCCATTATATATATGTCCTTCAATGGTATACAATTTAATTATATTGGGCTAGGTTTTCTCATGTTGGAATATAAAAAATGCATACGCAGGTAAGTGATAACAGGTATGTGCATGTAAGATTTATTTAACGATATCCTTGTACATGTTCATGGAAATGAGAATACATACATAGTGTCTAGGTGTCCTTATTTATATGTGAAAGTACATATTCTTGGAGGATGGATAGAGTAACATAGAGTTATCGCTTATAAAAATGTCCTGTGTTGAGGGTTCTATTTGGTTCCATTAATGTTAGATCCCTTTCCTTACCCCTTTAATTTTAGTAATGTATTAAATAATTACATAATAAACCATTATTAATTTTTAATTAATGATGTTTTGTTTTTAGGTTAAAATCGTCTATGATAAAGTTAGTGAAATTCATAAAAGTTATATATGTTTTGTTTGATAACAATGTCACGTTTTTTGTAATAAAACCCCTCCAATAGAAGTTTTATGCCATCAAGGTAAAAATTTAGAGATTGGGTTTTATACTTCCTACCTTATTACCTTACTATTTTACTTATTCTTGAGTTATAAGTGATTAATTACATGTTTGGGTGCTTAATTCTTTGTAATGTAGTTTCTATGTCTCAATGAGTTAAATGAAATAGTTAAGGTGAATGGAATGGTTAGAATTAATTACGTATGTTAGAATCATGCCTTAAGGGTAATAATCATGAACCCTTTGGAACGTTTACATTAAAATAAATTTTCCTTGTCTAGGAATATTGAGTGAGAATGAAATTTAGTAGTACGGTTCATTCCAAATGGAATGCCTTGAATAAATGCTTTAGCCAAATTTAATTTTTTTGACTTTTATTCAATTGTTTGGTTTCTTATATCTTTTCGGTTGTGTCCTTAGATTAAGGGGAAAACCATTCGGGGTATTCTCCATGCCTCTCGGTCACCCGTTTGGTTGAGCCATCTTAAATGGCCTATGTTTCCATTATTTAAAATGTAGAAAAATTTCCATGGGTTGTGTGTAGAACCTTACCAGTCTATTAAATTGATTAATGAGAAATGAATTATAAATTGGGTAACTCTTAATAATGACTAATCTTGAAAATATTCTTTTATCCCATGTGTGTTTTCTCCTACCTATGTCTTACTTGAGGTTTATTTGAATGAGATATTCCTTACATGAAAAATTACTAGCTTCAAGTTAAATGAGTACCTTTCCTATTAAAGAACTCCTTATGCCTTTTTTGGTGCTCCTTTATTGATCCATTTAAAAGGTTTAGATTTATTATGACACTTGGTCACGCTTGATAGCTTGAGATGATGAAATTTCATTGATGACATATTGGTAAGAGGCACATTCAGACTGCATTCCTTGTTTATAATTCCTTGATTATGTGAGTTGATTTATTTCTTATGCCTGTGTTAGTGGATTGAACCATATAAAATTCCTTATTAACCTTTCTAGCATGTGATATTGAATTTCATGTGTTGACATGAAATTGTTGATGGCGTATGACATGTAGCTTAATAATAATACATTTCTTGATCTATGATATATGTCTCTCATATTATTTTAAATGAAATCGAGCTTGGAAGATAATGTGGGTCCTATATTAAGAACCCACAATTGGACTCTCCGTACTTGATAGGTTCACACATAATGCACCGAGAAAGCGATGTTTAAGGATCACCAAGAAAGGGCTCCCATGGTATTTCTATTATACTACTGGGTGATACCAGTTCCCTAAGGGGTAACCGAGGATGGGATTCTTTGAAAGATAGCTACACCATGCCTCAGTTGATATTTGTTCACTTACATGTGATACTCGGTATGGTCTCATAGTCACCATACCGCAAGTGATACTCGGACCTTCGAAATGATTATATTGTATGGGCTCAGTGGTATTGGATATTTTGAATAGATGTACTATAGCAATACCTAAGGGACGATCTCGTACTCCACCTCTAAAATTGGCAGTTTTTAATGTAAATTCTTGAGATGCATCCGACATTATTTTTATGTATTTTTATTTCACTTAAAATTTTCCCTTACTTTATTATCTTACTTATGTGATGACATGAGATTTAGAACCCAAGTTAATGAATAAGCTTGAATATATTCCTTCCTTGGTATTCCATGTTAATGTTGGACCTTGTTTGTATATTCTTACTTTATTGACTATAATTTCTAGAATTCTGACTTAAGAGGAAGTTGGTGGTATGGGATGGATATCTTTTAGGAACTCGGGCATTGTTGTTGTTATTCAATTTTATCATATTTCTCCATTTATTATATATAGCACACTTCTAAATTTATAATGTAGTATCTCGATTAACCTAGACATTGTGGGTGTCGGCCTACTGAGATTTATATATCACAACCTGATCAAGTAACCTTGGAACCCATGTATACCATATATTTTCGAGATATAGGTTTCTTGTTGTATTGCTTGTACCTAGGAGTTTGGAGCTGAGGACAAAGATATAGCTCAAGATTATCATGGAGATCACCCATGGTGATTTTCCCTCTTTTCATTATTTTTATACTATATTGTAAAGAATTACGTATCGTTTAATGATTCCCTTCATCTATCATTACCATGTCATTAATTCATCTTGTGTATAAACTGGTGTTGGCCACTTTTGTTCAGTTATATCAAATCTTTCCTCCGTTGCTTTGTCATTTATATATTACTTCTTCTGATATTATATATTGCTTATATTCTATGATACCATTATGGAACTCTGATATGAGGGTATAGTCTCCCCACTATAACATATTTATACCCTCACTACAATTAGTAAGCCTATGTCATATCAGGATACATGCTTGAAGTCATGTGACCCACCGTTCTGACCAACATCATAGAGGTGACCTGGGTCGAGATGTTTCAAAGTGGTATCAGAGTTTATTTTACTTTTCACTTAATATTTTGGGTTGGTAGATAGGAGACTAGAAATGTGTTGTATCTTTGTTAATTGTCATTCCTGGTACTGATCACCCCACATATGGGGAATGAATAATTGCCCAGGGCTAAGAATTAATGTTCATGATTTTCGATATTTTAGTTGATATGATTTTACCTCAACTGATTGGTGTAATTCCCTCTCCTTATGATTTATGGAATTTATGGGAATTTACCATTGGACTTTTTTATGAGTATGAAACATATGATTCATCATATTAGGCACATATAAATTCAAATTCCATCCATTGTTCCATGCCATGTAGATGCATTTTAGATTTCATATTGATCAAAATTATGTTCCATGAATGTGTGCCATATCTTGTATTTATTTTTCATGCCTCTTTATATATAATTTTTTAGTGATATATTTAACATTATTTGGTTATAATAAACCATTCCATGTAGTTTCATTATAGGGTGCCTGATTATTTGGAATTTTCTCCTTGCGTGTTACGCCAATCACTTATTTTAATTAGCATGTCTTCTTGTTATATGTTGTGCTTTTGTGTATCTAGGATGTATTATCCTTGTTAGTACCTTGTAATGAAATTATTATTATTTATATATTTAATTAGTTTTTTTCTTAAATGTATTGGTTTCAATTAAATGGGATCCAAATGCCACCTGTATGGTGTATGGGTGCATTATGGATTGGTAGATGGATGCCCATATGACTGGATTGTTGAACATGTGCATGTTATATTATGAAACAGTTTTAAATGTAAAGGTCTTGTAAATAAGACTTGTAGTGGTGTCATATATTTAATACCATTGTGTTAGATTATATAAAGTCTATTTGAGTTTCCATGGAATGGAAGAACGAGTATTTTCCGTAGACACTCTTTCATTTAGCAATGTCTTAGATGATCAGATTTTGAGCCTAGTGAATTTTTTTTCATGGTTCGGTGTTAGTTTCAATGCTTATTCAACTTAAGGGGATATCCCATAATAGGTATCACCCTTAGGACTTAAAATCCTTGCTAATTTCATGATTTTTTTACATTTTGTTGTTGTTTTCATATTATTGTACCTAATCAGAATCGATCCGTAAAATGAAACCCTTGTTTGGATGGGTGGTTATGTTTTTCTTGGACTTTATTATGGTCATGAGCACTATATAATGCTCAGTTTTTTCTGGATAGACGTTCCCTGTCCTTAGTCAGCCTCTTTGAAGGTATATTTAACATTTCTTTTCCATATAGATAGATGAATTGATACGGTGTCATCTAAGTTAATGGTCATATGGGGAAATACGATGATGGGTTTAATACCTTGTATAGATCATATGATACGTGAACTAATAGGGAGGATATCCTATGGATAGTAATTCAGATGTGATGGTTTCTCATGAAATATCAGGGTAGCATGCGTCAGTATATACGGTAACCATCGAGTGTTTAATGTTGTGATGAACCAGTTGAGTTCGGTGGAATTATTGAAACTTGTACTATTGAGTAGAGTCTCGGGTCATCTCCAGAGTAGAGTGAACTAGGTGTAAATAAATAAAGTATGTCTCAATTCTTGGTATGACTTCTAGAGACTCAGGTGTTTTGACATGCAAGTCATTTTGGTTTTGGTTTTAAAACTTATTTTTTAAACGTTTGAGATTATAGAGGTTCTCACCTAGTGTGATTTTGAGAAGCTAGTCAATATATACTTTTTGAGGATTATGACACTCCAAAGGTGAGGAGTGTCATGTCTATTATGTTAAATATGTGTCCTTCTGGGTAGACGAAACATAACCACTGAGTTCTATTAAATAATTTTCGGCCTAGATTAATTGTTATGAATCTTGAAAACTTCAAATCATGTTGGTTCTTGCTTTGAAACACAACATTGGTGTGGTTTGTAGTGTGTAAAACCTTTGAGTAACTTCATTTTTCATCAGTGGACTATGGTGGCTAATCTTGAATTTTAATGGGATTCCTCAGGTGTTAAAGGCTTGGTGGTCTGTTAATGATGGTTCGTCAGCAGGTGAAGATGGGATTATTCTTAGGTATCGACTAGTAGTTGTTCGTCCATTTTCATTCTAGTAATCTTTAAAAAAATACTCCATGTGTACTCTAGTTTAGCGAGGAGCATGTCCCCTATCTTAACATCATCCCTGATGCACTAATAGAGTGCTGATATTACACCTCACAAAATTTTAAAAGTTTTTGGGTAATATCTTTTCTGTTTCCCACTAAACGCATGGTTCTTATCAATGCTTGGTTAGTCTTTAATGACCCATGGAGTCCCATATAGAAATTCCTTGGATGAAATCTTGTACACTAGTTTTTCCTTCTAACTTTACCTCTAGGATGATGCTGCTATGGGCTTAGTAAATTCTCTGATGTGGACATCTTGGCCTTGTATCAATGTCTCACTTGTAATCTTGGGGTTTGGACAACCTTATATTAGATTCTTACACTCCAGTCATGCTATTCCAAGTTTATTCAAGATTTGTTTAGGATCAGTGATTATTAAACCAAATAACATCATTGAAAGTCAGGTATAGACTTAAGTGGATGTGTTCATAGTGAATATGAGATACCTTGGGAGAAGGCATAACAATTTAGTTTAAAAAAATCTGGTCATCTAAGCTGAGTGTCTTTTGGAATAGTTGGTTTGAGTGGCCCGAATAGTTGTCTCTATTGTTCAATGGAGCTATAAGGGAAGGACCATTTTCGTCATGTCGTCAGATGTGATGAGTAAAATTTTTGAGGTTTAAGGCTTTTCATGAAATTCTAGCTCAACTTTGCCTTTAAGGTGAATGTGGAATTAACTATTTTGAATATTTTTTAAATCACTTCAGAAGCATTTCCAAAATTCTCAAGGGTGTGTTTTGAAGGAAATTTTTGATGGTGGAAGGTTTCGTGGATCAAAAGATTCTCCATTATAATTGTAAATCCTAAGGTGGTAAGTACCTTTGGATATATGCTTAACAATATGATGATGAGATCATGTCTCTGGGTAAATTGGTTCGGGTGAGAGATATCATGATTTTTCAATTAGAGAATCGGCGTTATCTCATGTTTTGGAGGATTAAGGCCCGTGGGTTTAAAATAATCCTCAGAGGTTCGTTTTTTTTTGAGGAAACACAATGTGACTGTTTGAAAAAAGCTTCAAAACCTGTGTGGGTTGAGTGAGGTGTTCTTTGTCCTTGAAGGTTTCTCAGGGATGAGAATTTATATGGTGGGAAGGTTGTAACATCCCGCATTTAAAGTCGAGGTGAAATTCATGGGAATTTTTTATTTTTGTGTTTATAGGATGAGTAATTTTAAATATTGAGCATCAGAATGTATTTTTGAGAGTCGGAACACTACAATCTTTTTTCATAAAAATTTTAATTGATTAAATAAATATTTTAGATTGAAAATTAATTCAATGAAATTAAATGAAAAATGAAAGAAATAATAAATAAATATTTTAATGATATTATTATTATTATTATTATTATTATTATTATTATCCTTATTGTTATTATCATTATGTTTTAGCTTCTGTAGAACCCAAAGAGGGTTCTTTTTCTTACCTACGTCTCACATGCCCCCCCTTGGAGACCCCTATAGCACACAACCCCCCCTCCTCATGATGCCTTCTCTGCATGCTAATTTCTTCAGGTTTCTTCATGGGTTACCTTTGATTCTATGAGGTATGGATCATTGTTTCCTTATCCTACCTCACATTGGGTATTTTCTTCTCCCCATAATTATAACTTGCGTGTCTGAACCCTATGTAAATGGAGATCCAATTTTCTTGTTTTTCCCTTAAATATGGCATGCAACTCATCTCTGGGGACCCCTTCGGGTGGGTTTTGGTGTTCACCGCCAATGGAGAGGTTTTTTGGATCATTTCAGGTTTTCTCTGCCATTTGTGGTGAGGTTTTATACCCAATTTCAGGTTTTGATCTTATTATTTTGGGTTCTTTGGATTATTTAGGGTGCCTAGTAATTTTTATAGTGAGTTTTGGTCATACATGAGGTGGTTTCAGGGTACCGTTGTGAAAGGTGAATTTATTCCATATGGATAGGTATGAATATATCCATATGTGTTCCCCCATTATATATATGTTCTCCAATGGAAGTTAATATATTTATATGGGATTAGGTGTGATCATGTTGGAATGTAAAAAATGCATACACAGGTAAGTGTTAACGTGTGTGTCCATGTAAGCTATATGTAAGGATCCCCTTATACGTTTTCATGGAAATAAAAATACATACATAGGGCCTAGGTGCCTTTTTTGTATATGTGAAAGTGAGTATTCTTGGAGGATGGATGGACCATCTTAGAGTTGTCACTGATAAAAATTTCAAGCATTGTGTGTCCAGTTTGGTTCCTTTGACGTATGATCTCTTTCCTAGATGATTTAATTTTAGTAATGCATTAAATAATTACATAATCCACCATTCTTAGTTTTTAATTAATGATATTTGGTTTTTAGATTAAAATATTCCTTGATAAAGTTAGTGTAATGCATAAAATTGATATATATTTTTTATAACAAAGTCACATTTTTGTAATAAAACCCCCCCAATGGAGGTGCACTACATTCAAGCTAGAAATTTAGTGATATAATTTTATGATTCTTTCTCTATTGCCTTTCTCTTTTCATTATTCTTGAGTTATAATTGATGAATGACATGTTTGGGTGCTTATTTCCTTGTAATGTAGTTTCTATGTATCAATGTGTTAAATGAAATGGTTGAGGTGAATGTAATGGTATTAATGAATTGGGAATGTTGGTAGCATCCCGTAAGGTTAATGAACATGAACCATTAGGAACATATACCTTAAAATCATTTGTTCAAGTTTAGGAAAATTTGTTGAGAATGACCTTTAGTAGGACATCTCATACCAAATGGAATTCCATGAATAAATGGTTTATCTATAATGAATTGTTTGACATTTATTAAATTTTTTTATTTATTCTATTATGTTTGTTGTGGCATTCTCTTATGAAAAACCCATTCAGGGTGTTTTTCAGTCCTCTCAACCACCCCTTTGGGTGATCCATCCTAAATTACCTATGTTTCCTTTATATTAAATGTGTAACCTTTTCCATGGGTTATTTGAAAAACATTAGTAATTATATAAATTGATTAATGATAAATTAATTATGAATTGGGACCATCTTGATAATGTCTAAGCTTTAACATAATCTTTTATCCCATGTGTGTTTCTTGTGACCTATGGCATAATTTAGGTTTATTTGAATGTAATATGCCTTTTATGCAAAATTACTCCTTTCAAGTTACGCGAGTACCTTGAATATTAGTGAAATTATTATTCCTTAATTGGTGCTCCTTTCATGATCCATTTAAATGGATTCTATGGATTGTGACACTTGGTCAAGCTTGATAGAATTAGATGATGAAATGTCATTGATGACATATTAGTAAGAGTAACTTTGATGACACATGCCTTGTTTATAATTCCTTGATTATGCATGTTGGTTTATGTCTTATTCTCTTGTTAGAGGATTGAACCATATGAAATTCCTTTTTAACCTTTCTAGATTGTGAAATTGAGTTTCATGTGTTAACATACAATTGTTTAAGTCTTATACCATGTAGATTAAGCCTCGTATCATGCTTGATCTATTATATATGACTCTCTTGTTGTTTTAAATGAAATTTCTTAGGGGTAAAATGTGGGTCCCATATTACGAACCCACAATTGGAATCCCTGTAGTTGATATGTTACAACACAACTTGCTGGGGAAGTGATGTTCTAGGCTCAATAGGCCAGGGCTCCCTTGAGATTTCTATTATACTATTGGGTGATACCGGTTACCTAAGGGGTATCCATGGATGAACCCATTGCCAAGATGGCTACTCCCATCCTCGATTGACACTTTTTCCCTTATATGTGATACCAGGGATGAACTTATATTACCATACCATGAGCGATCCATAAAATTTAAAAAAGATTTCCTTGGACGAGATTGGTGGTATTGGATATTTTGAATGGATGTACTATAGTGACACCTCTGGGATGATCTTGGAATCAACCTCTAAAATTGATGATTTTTAATGTAAATTCTTGAGATGCATCCTTCTATACAGTTATATATTGTGATTTCACTAGTGATGTTTTCCATATTTTAATAGCTTAATTATATGATGACATGAGATTTAGGCCCTAATTAAAAGAAAAATCGTGGGGATATTCCTTCCTTGGTTTTCCATGTTACCATTGGCCCTTGTTTGTATATTATTCCTTTCTCAAGTATACTTTTTAGACTTTCTGAATAATCCAAAGTAGGTGGTATGGGATGGATATCTATTTAGGAACCTAGAACAAGTTTCTATTATGTAATTTATCATCTTTATGAATTTATTATATATCACACACTTCTAAATTTATACTACATTTTCTGGATTGGGATAGACATCGTGGGTGTCTTCCTACTGAGATTTATATCTCACACAATACTCGGGGACACTTGTTACCTGAGTAGACCATATATTTTTAGTATCTAGGTTGTTTTATATATTTCTTGTACCTAGGAGTTAGGAGAAAAGGATCGATTCAGAGCACATGATGCTCATGGAGATCGCCTGTGGGGAGTTTCTGTATTTTCATTATTATTGAGCGATATTGTAAAGAATGTTGTATTGGTTACTGATTTCTATCATGAATCATTACTATGTCATGGATTCATCAATTGTATAAACTAGTTTTAGCCACTTTTGTTCAATTATATCAAATCTGTCTTCCACTGCACTGTCATTTATGTATTACTACATCCACTACTATATATTTATTATATCATATTATACTATTATACAATATTTATATTAGGGTATTGTCTCCCTAATATCACTTATTTAGACCATAAATCCCAGTTAGAATCCTCTGGCATATGGGGAGGCACGCTTGAGGTCATGTGACCCACCAGTCCGCTCACCATCTTAGAGGTGATTTGGGTTGGGACATTACATAACAAGTCAGAGAGGTTAATTTTAGTTTAATGGAAATTGTAAAATAGTGCCACTGATTCAACCACTGTCTTAGTGGTACATCAGATTATTGGGAAATACATTCCCTCATAGATCATATGGGGTCTATGAAAAGACAATATGCTCTTTTAAAATCATAGAGAAAGTTCCATCTAGAATGTTTTGATTTGATTCCTCTACTACCAAACATCAGTAACCATGATTTCTCATTATGAAATGGAATTTGAGATCCAAAGCATTATATCACCTATTTTTATTTTTATTGAATCCTAAAGTTGGGATAATTTTAAAATTAAGAGGTATACAAACAAATATTTTCCATGTAGATTTTTGAAGGTCCCTCGTTTTTTTGGTATAATAACATTATAGATATGTTTATTATAATCTGAGAAGTTATCTATCATCAATTACTCTACTAATTCATATTTATAATAATAAAATAAATTATACATAACCTATCCAAATGAATGTAAATAGGTAATGAGAGGGTCCCAGATTTCATTATAATACAATAGGGTCTGATATAATCTTTAAAAATACAGCTTTCCAAAGAAAAATTATTATATATCTATGTGTCGAACATATAGGGTGAGTTATTAACCATGCATATCCTCCTGAACTACCCTAGTGGGTTCTGATAGTTTTCAAATTTGTAATTAAATCTAGAGGACTCCATTCAAGGAACTGATGTAAGATCTCGTCAAGAAGCACCATCAAAACTAAAGAAGTTTAGACATGGTGAAACCACATGTTTTACTATAAATCTTGTAACAATAGAGATTATATCATCAATTATATGGTGATATGGATTTTAAATTAAGAATAATTATGTTTATTCCTCCTATAATGATAGAGTTCTTAGTTATTCCATTGTTAAATTAGAGAAAAACATGATCATGTTTTCATAAATCAATATTCTAAATGAAGTAGGGCTAAATGAATGCTTAAATTATTACCTTTACCATCATATGTTGGGTCACATGATCTATGAATTATTTGTATTCAATGAAATGTAATGAAATATAATTAAATAAGATACGAAACATTAGAATATCCCAAGGAACATGTGATATGTGTACAATCCATTCTCCATAAATTAGAAGAAGAATGTGAAAAGGGATTATATATAAACAATAAAGATTGGATGACTATATGATATGGAAAATATTGAATCATATGCATTCCATCATCATGGCATGACTTGATCAACCATTCATGACCCTCATCAATAGATTTGATTACAAAAACATATATTTTTTCCCTCCTAAGACTAGATATAATATGTATAGGTGGTATAATAATATATAAGAGTTACTATGGATTCAAAAACTATTCAAAATTCTTATTGAATTTTTCCCCATAATTTTTAGAATATGAACCATATAAAAAAATGAGACCATGGGAACCACTAAACCAAATAAAAAAATATAAACTATCCCTATGAAATGAGATCTTGTTTTCCGGAAGAGAACCAATGTGCATTGTCTTACTAAACAAGATTCTTTTCTGGTGATTAGAATTAGGGTTTTTCTATCAATAATATCTAATTGATAAAAAAAAACACTAGTAAAGAAGTGTTTTATGAAATGGTATCCTCTATTTCCATCAACATGCTATCATCCATGACTAAGTAATTTTCAACCATTTTTGAAGAGTGTGATCCTGATGAAGACAACGAAGATCTTACATGATTATATAAATAACAAAAGAATGTGATATTGATAATGCATTAGTTAGTGATGATGCATATATAAAATACGTTATATATATTATATTGCATCAAAAAAGTGTATGTGATCAAAATCAAAGGCAGATCTAGCCACTAAGGTCCCTACCTAGACTCCCATTATTAGCCACTCATCATAACACTATGAAAGGTAATGGAGTTGTCTTGTTTTATACCTTTTAAGAACCTGATGTTTTTATGGGTATTTCCACTAAAGTGAAAATTTATAAATTGAAGTAAAAAAAACTAAAAATAAAAACCCTATGATGTCTTCCCTATAGTGAAATACTATCCTCCTACTACGATGGACCTCTATTTAGAAAAGTATCCCGGTACAATGGCATGTAAAAAGTTTTATATTTTTCACCCCCTAAAAAAGATTATTTTATATATCATTCATCCTTAGTTATGAAAACGCAATACCTAAGATAGTTATATTTATATAGGATAGGGGTGGAAACATCAATGTAAATGTTATTAAGGGATTCAATATTTACCAATGAATTAATCAATATTAAGACACTGTCACCCAGATATCATATTCATCTATATTCCCCAGCTAATAAAGGAGAATGGCCATGGATGGGAAAAATTCAACCAAAAAATGTAAATGAAACAATGATTATTTCTTATAATATGATCTTGATTCTTTATACTTCACTCTTTCCTTTGAATTTTTTTTGTTGAGCTCCCAAGTATCATGTGACCTAAGGAAGTGAATTTTAAGGACCTTCCATATTATTACCCCTATCGATAATGGTTAAGGAATACAATACATAAATGAATTTCCAATAAGGATTGGATATATAAGTAGATAGATGAATTCCTTATATATTTAGTCTAACACCCTAAAATATTAATATATGAATACCTTTAAATAAATCAATGTGTTTGATAGCTTGATTGACATGCAATTGTCAAACTATAGAAAACTATAATACATTTACACCATTATAACCTAGAAATTTAATTAATGGGAATGAATGGGAATAACTACTTTATGAAATATTTATAAAAATAATATGTACCAAACTTTAATATAAATTCAATTCAATTGGTATTGATAAAATAAATAATATTATCATTTTATACTTATAAATATTTTATAAAAATATTTCTATTTTATTTGATACGAATTTTTATTTCCAAAAAACTATTATTATTAATGATAAAATATATTTTATTTGAATTATTTATTAACACTAATTAAATTTGTAAATATTATGAAACATGAAAGAGAGTGGTTAATATTATAAAAATCTATTTTTATTTAAAAATGGGTTTTCATTATATCTCAAATTTTTACAAAAAGGTAAAATTTATAAAATGTAGAATTTAATTTATAAAGAAGTAAAATATTGTTGGATTCATTAAAGTGATATTTTTTAAAGTAATTTTTTTAGATATTCTGAAAAAAATTAATTTTTAGTGAATAGTGTAAAATACCATTTTTTACAAATAACAAGACTTTTGTTACATTATTATTTATAAATTTAAATTATAAATTATTGAAACATATTTTCCTAAAAAAATTCTCTTATATGAGATATTAAAATTATTAAAACATTTGGTTTCAATTTAAAAGCCTATATTTGATATTTTATAACATAAGTAATATTATGTCATAAATTTATTTTAATACATTATATATTTTTTTAAATTAATTTTTATCACTTTAATAAATTGACTAAAATGAAATTGAGTTCATGTTTAGAATCATTGGATTCAAATTATCTAATAATTACCACCATATGTTTGTTCCAAAATGATAAGTTGCCTTAGGGAAAAGCTACTTACATAAATAAAATCTAAAATGGTAAGTGTAATAATTAAATGGGTTAAAGGTATTCAGTTATGATAGAAAAATGTCTAGAATTTCATGTATCAGGTTTGGATAATCATTATCTCTTACCCACTCCATTTTTTCTCAATTTGGAGCCACTTGACATTCTTAACATGTTCTCCATTTATATTATATTGAAGTATTTCTGAAAATTCCACTCTCACGCCTTAAAAGAGAACTTTTCACTAACCCTTTAAGGCACTACAAAAAATTAAGTTCTTCATTAAACCTTACCCATTTTACTTACCCTAGAATACTTTTTCACTCAATCAATCTTATGGTTCTAGGATATTAGGTTACACCATCAATTTAAAAGGGTTCTTCCAAGGAAATATCAATGTTATTAACATTAGTAATCATTTTTACATAACTTCTTTATTTTGTATTTTTATTTTCCCATTATAATTTTAAAATACATATATAATAAAATCCGTCTTTTTTGTATAATCATTGTTATTATGATATGAGAAAAGTCATTTATCATATTTTCCCTTTTTATTAAGAAAAATTAAACTGTAATCTTTGCATTGTGCGAACTATCACATCCATGATGAAAAAATGATTCATTTTCCTCCAGCAACCTATAAATATGGTATTAAAGTGGAATTTAACAAATAATTATGATATTTATATCATGTTTATTATTCTAAAAAATAAAAAAATATTACTCGTTTCTCTATTCTATGGAAAACAAAATCATCAACCATGCGTACATGTGGGCTACCACCACTATAGAACGATTGCATTTATTTTATCTATTAATCATTGAAATGCTTGTATGGTAATGTTGGTGTGATTAAAGGATAAATATATTTTTTATTATATTATAATTTTTTTTGGTATGAAAAATTGTAGAGCCAATTAATGACATGTTCAATAAAATATTACCATTAATTCAGTCGTGTAAAATGAGCTAACTAAGCGGAAAATGGTAAAATCTTTCTAAGTAATGGATTTATGTAAAAAATAAAATATTTAAAATTATATTAAATTATAATATATCTCAATAATAAAAACTGAATAATATCATTATTCTATTATTATACTGATATCAAAACTAAACCATCTCACAGTCATCCATTAATGATGGTGGGTTGACATTTGGGTCGGTTTAACTAGTTGTTTGAAAATTTCTATGAATTTAAATAATGGAAGAATATGAGAACATATTTACATTTAAAATATTTTATAAATATATAAATAATGTTTTTTATTTTATTTTTATGGTTATATCAACTTTTAACTCATTAATTAAGAAAAAAAATTTGGTGAGAATCATTGAAACATGATTATACCATATTATTTCTTCATGGTTCATAACCAAAACTACCTTGAAATGAAATTATATCATTAAAAACTATCATGGAACATATATTATGGTAACTTAGATGATATAAGAATGATTTAATCTTGGAAAATAATATACACCAACACTAATTTTAGGATACTACCTTTGAATGATAAACATTTTTTAAACTCGATACTGACAATAGATAAAAACTAACTAATATATATATATATATATATAAGAATTATAAATATAGAGTATAAATTGTTATAGTTATGAAATTTTATATTATGTATATATTTAATGAACTTTAATTTTAATTATTTTTCACATTTGGTTCAAGTGGAGAATGGATCAGGAATAAGGTAAGGGTTTCGTCTCAAATTCCATAATCTGAGACATATTTGGTATTATATACCTAATTTCACAAATATTGTGTATATAATTATAATATGAGATATTTTTCATTGAATAATATTTCAATAATTTTATTTTAGGTTTGATTAAAAGTCATATATTTTATGGGTTTTTTATTAAAATGTTACTCAACCGGCAATGGTTCTTTCTCTCAAACATTAATTCCTTCAGTCTTGTTTATATTATGCACCATGTTTTCCTTTGTATGTTGTATTCAATACCCATGGATTTATCTTTATGAAATATTTTTTTTATTAATTATTATAAATAATCCAAATTATTTCCATTCAATCGAATGTATTTTAACTCAGTTGTTACCTTAGTTGTAAGGCTTTTTGGTAACACAATTTTCATTCATTAAGTTATGATCATCAACCTAAAATTTAAAGTTGGGTAGAATATAACAATTTATTATATTATGTGGTATTATATTTTTTTCAATGGAATTACACATTCTTCAACATAATATACCATTTCTATATATTTCTTACATCAAAGACTATATTACCCATAAAGGATATTGATAACTCAAATCCTCATTTTTTGAATAATATTGTTTTGTAAAGAACTTGTTTAATCAATTATTGTGTTCTCTCAACATAATATTTTATTTTATGGTAATTTCACAACTTATATAGTTAAAAATATATTTTTATGAAAAATTATTTTTTGTTTCTCCTTTTATAATGTCAGTTTTGAATAGTGGTGTTTTCTAAATAAAAAAAATGGTATTCCCTTTCACTTTCATGTGTTTAATCCTACCATATTATTTTATACAAGAAAATATTTCTGTCTTTTGAAGTATCTTTTATTGTAAATTATTTTTAAAAGTAATTTTTTTTCAAAATCATTCATGAATTTTTTTCAAAAGTTACCTTCAAAAAGCGGCATGAAAATCTGTATTTTACATCATTATAAATTTTCTTTCTAAAATATATTTTTTTCACCTCTATTTACCTTATCATTTTAAAAATTATTTACACTAATGTGGATTATTTTTTATGATTTATCCTTTAATATGTGTATATATATATATATATATATATTATCATTTGGGGGGGATTGAACATGTGGTATCAAACAATTTGATTTTGGATCCCTTATTTTGTAATATCGATCAAATCATTATTTCTTTGAGGGTGTTTTATATTTATGTCAATAACCTTCTCTTTTTCCTTGCTTTAACTAGGGTTACATTAATTTTTAGACATACACCTTCTTTATCATAATTGGTTATGATAATGTTTTCTTTTTTATTTACATATGGAAATGTTTTAGTGTTCTTTATATTGTTATTCCAATATTGATTATTGTTAGAAAGTTGAATATGTATTATTTGACCATTTAACCTCTTTATATATATGGGTTATGGTTATGTTATCCCATTTATTAACATGGGAAAATTAGTTACATTATTAATGATTATGAACTGCTAACGTGGGTTGATTATGTATTTTTATTATATATTCTTCATTATAGGGATAACCATCTTTTTATTCATCCATAGGTTCCTTAGGTAATTATATGAAATGTATTTTGGACTATTATATTCAATGAATTTTATATATTCAAGGGATTGGTGGGTCCCAAAATTACATAGCCCCTCTATGCATTGATAATTATCACGAGTTAAACAAATCTTGGGTTTTGGTGTATACCACTCCCCATATCAGTATAATGTCTTGGAATAAGACTTTGACTAAAAAAATTATGTTTTAAACTAAGAATTTAATTAGTATAATATCCCTATTATTTATATCCATGTTTTCATTTATTATCTAGAATATAACACTATCGTTGTTTTAGTTGATTATGTAACTATTTAGATTATCTATTTCTACCATATCATGTATACAATACTTATGTTTTTACAACTTTATTTATATGTTTCTTTTACGAGGATTTCTTGCTCACCTATTATTATGTTTCTATATCCCTAGGTTAAGTAAAAATTATTACACATTATATGTCTAATATGATATATTTTTTGGAGAATTTGTGGGTTATTTTGAGAAATTTTTATAAATTAAGTAGTTTATCATATACTGAACAAATATCTAACAGATGAAAAAGAACATGGGATTTATTAGAGAAGGGTTTAGATAACTTTTGAAATTATGATATTTTTTTAGGATTATTTAATGGTTAATAAATTAGGACTTATCATAATTTAAAAGGTATATATAACAATTTTTAATTGTATGTGATTTAACATTAATGTAATAAAGAACTCTTTATTATAGATTATGAAAAGATAACTTCTGTGAAATCCCATAGGGGTTAAACTAAGAGATAATTATTATTATAGGAAATCATCCAGATGTTTTAGTAAATTAGAGATTATGTAGTTCTCCAAAAAATTACATAACTATCTGGATGATAAAAGTGTATGAGTCATCTTCTATAGATGTACCTAGGGTTAATAACCAAAAAGGGTGGATTGAGTATTAACTCAATCATCCCCTGGTGCATTAAAAATATTTTTAAATTCACACCTATTTTGATACACTTGACAGATATTCGTTAGTTGATTATTCTTTACATTAAAAACCATTATGAAAGATTTGAATATTTTTAGGTTAGTTGATAGCCCTGGGGGATTTTTAATTCCCATTGGGTTACTGAATTTAGAAATTTATAACACGAGACAAAATAATCACTAAAATAATTGGTAATATAGGATATTAATGTCCAGGGTCGAACATATAGAGATAGGGTTAGAGAAAATAATAATTAAATAAAATAAACCTAATCTATTTTATGATAGAAATGTTAACTATATGATTGAAATGATAGATGATGATTGATTTAGAGTTTAATTAAAATAGAAAATTTTGCTCCAAAATTGAAAGTTTGGGTTCATTATTGATTAGGGTATAAAATAATTAAATAGCATTGATAAGGTGTCATATCTGAGTTAGGATGAATCCAATGGTTGTGGTATACAATCCCCCAAATCACCGAAGTTACCTTTTCAAAATGGTAAGGTTACTTTGAGTATTAAATGACATGATAGCTCAAAACCATTTTTAAACATAGTTTAAAATCCACCTAATGGCCATGGTGTGAATCATTCTCTATTTTAATGTGTAAAAATAATCACTCCCTCACTGATCACACAATCTTTATGAATGAAAGATCAAGTAAGAGAATTTATAAAAATAGGTTTGAGAAAAAAATACCCAAATGAATTTAAATTATAGAATAAAATTCCTTAAAACAATCAATACCACTTCATTACAATTCCTTCTCAAAATTTGTAATCCCTCTGCTTGCCAAGAAGGGGAATAAAATTAATATTCGTGTTCTACTCATCATGGCCATGATAGTCATTAATCCTAGTGGCAGAGGCATGGAATGAATGATTTGAGTGGATCCTTGGCCTCTTATTTATAAGCCTCTATAGTGCACAGGTAGGTCCCTCATTGTAGATTTGGTCAAATATAAAATATATGGTGAATCTGGAATGTATTATTCCTCCTTGAAAATTACAAGATGTGTAAGTTGAATACATGATGTGTAATCCTTAAATCTTCATACCCTATGAATCTCGGTGTATTTCTTTCAAAAATATGTCCCAAAAAAATTTACTTTCTGTAAATGGAATACACTATGTATAATTATTTCTCGCAGTTTGTATCCTCATCATGAATTTTTCAGATGGATATAATTATTTGGATAATGTCATTACATGTAATTGAATTACATAGCATGTAATCATACTACTCCAGTTTTTCTAACATCAAACATCCTTAAAAATATGGTATCGTGTTGTGACATTTGCTCACAGAAAACATTTAATTAAGCTCCTATTTGCACATATTTTCATCCCTTTTTATCAAATTCATTATTTCTTGAAAATAATAATAAAACAAGTTAAATCTCTCACAAATTGACAAGAATATTCATTTAAAAACATATATTTATATAATAAAATAATCTAAAATGTGTTCATGACATATACTTATAATTATTAAACCTATTAGAAAGTGAAATAGAGAACATAGATCCAAACATATACATTAATAAGTTATGTTACATATTAATTGATATATCATTTTTTTGACATGGGATAAGTTGGTTTTTGAGAGCATATATTTAAATGATTATTGAGTAAATATTTTTTAAATAAATTTAATGGAAGTTTGGATGTAAATTTTTAGTATTATGTTAAGAAGTATGAGATAACCCAACTCAAAGTAACCTAGGTTAAACCAAGAAAGATATAGTTTAAACTAAGTGAGATATAGGTTTAACTGAGTATAATAAAAGTCGAGTTATAGGAAATATAGGATATAATGACAATGTTATAAATTGTGAAATATGGAGATAAATTTTGAATTTTGTTATTTATGATAATAATCTAATAATGATCATCACTCCGGTTAATTTTTTCATTTTAGTAGTGGATAAATGTCAAAGAAACTAGGTTAAAATTTAATATTATGGATAATATGGAAACTATCCCAATGAATAACCTAATGGGATAAGGGATACTGTGAGAAATCATGTGATTATTCTAAATCATCTATCAAGATTTCTGATTAATAATGAGAATATATTATAAATCACAAAAACACCAGAGATGAGAATGATATAACCTCATAAAAATTAAAGTGAAAAAGATGATGAAGGAAAGAAGATTCAATTTTTTACATGTCAAAAATGTGGGAAGAATAATGTGGGAAATACTATAATTGTAGCGTGATGGTCCAAAACTCCCACGTGTAAGGGTAATAGAGAAGGTACAAAAATCTATCACTTCAATTGCAAGAGTGTTTGGAATTATGAAACTCAATGTACCAATATGTGGGCTAATGAGGAAAATATTAACCAAAAACCATACAAATAAGTGAAATCCATTGAAATTACTACTAATGAAGTGGATAGTGATTTTTCACTCAATATTTTCTTATGTTCAATGTCATTTTTGTTTTCACTAATTACTTGATAGTAAGTTAAAAATAAAAACTCGTAATTGTATGATTATAATATAAATAATTTTTAAGGTTTGTGGGAATTTATTCCTTATGAATCTGGATCTTATTCACTAAGTATAATTCTATGTGAAATTATTATTGAGTTATTTCACTTTATAATGGCATTCTAATAGTTTTATATAGAAAAATATCATTCAAAATCCTAAATAAAACCATGATCATCTAGTGTTTTATGGTTAATTATGAGTTCTAAATGCAAATTAATATGATCATATGGGTCAAATCTCAGGATGAAATTTATCTAATGAGAGGATAATGTATCACTTCTAACTTTTAATATATTAATATCATAAAATAATTCAATTTGTTTCATAGCTTTATCAATATTCAATATCGAACTAAAATGGAACTGTGATATTTTTAGACCATTAAAACCTAATAGTTTAATTAGTTGGAATGAAAAGGAACAACCACTTTATGAAATATCTATACAATGAAAATAAAACCTACCTTTAATATGAATTATATTATTTGATTATGTATAAAATGATGAATACAATCATTGTATTCCTTGAAATGTACTCTTCAAAATATTACAATTTAAATGATATAAATTTATAATTCATAAAAATTTGATTAATTATGATAAAATATATTTTATCTTAATAATATATTAATTCTAATTTAATTAGTAAATAATAAGAAATATGAATGAGAATGGTTAATATTCTAATAAACTAATTTACTATAAATTTTTGTTCATTATATCACACAATTTTTTTTAACAGTTTAATTTATAAAATTTATATTTTGAATTATAAAAATATAAATTTATTTTTGTATTTATCCAAGTAATATTTTTAAAGATTATATTCTGGGATTTTTCAAAAAAAATATATTTTAGGTGAATAGTATGAAATTCCATTTTTACAAATAACAAGACTTTTTCGAAATTATTATTATATAAATATGAATTGAAAATTCATGAATTGTTAATATACAAAAAAATGTATTTTATATGTGAATTTATATTTTTAAAAATGTTAGTTTTAATTTAAAAACTCATATTTGATATTTTAGAACATTAATAATATTTTCTAAAAAAAATATTTTTAATACATTATACATTTTTATTTTAAAATTAATTTTTATCAGTATTATAAATTGAACAAAGTGAAATGGATTTAAATTTTATAATTATTGGGACCAAATTGTAAATTAATTAAAAAATTTACTTTAGTGAATAAAGGATAGGTTACCCTTGGTAAAAACAAGTTACTCTATTAAAAGGTAAAATAGTAAATGTAATAATTCAAGGGGTAAAGGGCTTGAAAAATGATAATTTCTTTTAACTTGCATGTATGAGGTTTTTATATAACTTATCTCTTCCAAACTCCTTTATTTCTCAATTTTTATCCACATGAAATGTTTAACATGTCCTCCCTTTATATTAAGTTGAAATATTTAAGCAAATGTCATTCTCACCACTTATAAAAGGGCCCTATAACCTCCCCTTCAAAGCATTCATAAAAATTAGGTTCTCCCATTATTAACTACAGTTTTACTTCTCATATAATAAAATTTCACTCTCTTTATTTTAACTTCACAAGATATTATCTTATTTTATCTACTTCCAATGGATCTTCCAAAGAAATCTCCAATTTCTCAACATGAGTAATCATTTTTACTTGACTTCTATTTTTTCTTTTTTTCTTTAACAACTAAATTTTTTAAATTACTATGTAATGAAATCATTGTTTTTTATATAATTAATCTTATTATTCTATGTTAATAATATTTAATAACCTTTTCCCTTTTCTATTAATAAAAACAACACTAAAATTCATGAGTTGTGAGGACCACCACCGCCATGATACAACTTTTTTACTTTTCCATCACCACCTTAAAAGGATGGTATAAAAGGTTAATTTATAAAATAATTACGATATTTATATCATTTTTATTATTTTTATACAATAAATCATTTCACTCCTTTCTCTCGTTCTATGAAAAATATAATTTTCAACCGTGCATACGTGTAGACTACCGCCTCAAAGGAATGATGGATTTTTATTTTTCACGTCATAATTTCCTTACATGAATGGTCCTGAGGAAGGTATTAAATGATAAATATCATGTTTATTATATCATTAAGGTTAGGTTATAAAAAATAGGAGAACCTATTAGTCATTTTATCAACAAATTATTATTGATAATTCAATAGATTAAAATGAGCAAACTTAAATCGAAATGAACTCTTTTTTCTAAGTAATGGATTTATGTAAATTTTATTAACATTTCAATTATTTATGATTATGATATATCACAGTAATATACAATAAATTATACTATTATGATTCTATTATAATAATATTACAACTAAACCATCTCATAATCATCCATTAATCATTATAGGTTCATGTTTGGGTCGATTTAACCACTTACTTGAACAACACTGTGAATTTATATCATGGATGAATATGAGAAAATATATGATATTATAATTTTTTATATGTATTTATATTTATTTAGTTAAAAACTTTTTATATCAACATTTAACTAATTAATTATGAAAATGAATTTTTTTAAGAATGCCCAAATCATGAGAATTACTGATTTTATCCTCATAGATCTTAAAAAAACAACTATGAAATGAAATTTTATCTTTAAAATTCATCATGTAAGATATATTCCTATAAATTTGATTATCTAATAATGATTTAATCTAGTAATACAATATATACCAACACCACTTTTACAAAACTAGTTTAAAGCAATAAACACTACTTATACCCAATACTAACAATATGTAAAAATAACTAATATATATTTATATATTTATTATAAATGAAGACTATAAATTGTTATAGATATGAATATAGTTCCTAGGTATGTATTTAATGTACTCAATTTAATTATTCAGGACATTTGGTGAAAGTGAAAAATGAATTTGGACTACGGTAAGGGTTTATTCTTAGAATCCACTCTTCGAGACATGTTTGGTATTATACACATAGTTTTATTTAGGTGGTGTATATACTAACAATTTGTGATATTATATCATGAATTATATTTTAATCATGGTATTTTAGGTTCAATTTTAAGACTTCTATTACAAGTGGGTTTTATTAAAATGTTACTCAAGCCTTAAGGGTTATTTGTCTCAAACTGTAATTCCATGAGACATGGTTATGTTGGGAACCATTTTTCCGTTTGAATGATGTATTCACAAAACATAGATATATTATATCATATATATTTTTTATTAATTATAAATAATATTCAAAACTATTTCCTTTTCAACAAAAGGATTTTTCTACAGTTTTTACCCTTGTTGAAAGTCTTTTAGTAACTTAATTTTCATTCCTTGAGTTATGATCATCCTATTATACTTAAGAGATGGGTTAATTATACCAATTGATTATATTATTTGGAATTATATTTATTTTATATGAATTTAAATTTCTACCACATAAAACACCTTTTTAAAATATGTCTTACTTCAAAGATTATATTACCCACAAGGGATTTTTGATTACTCGAATCTCTTTTAATTGAGTTAAATTATTTCATATTAAACTTAGTTATTATATAATTGGGTTATACCTCCCTAAAAATTTATCATATGGAAATTTTTATACATATAAGAAAAAAAAATATTTTTATACAAAACAAAATATTTTTGGCTCCTTTTACAATGTGAGTTTTGAACAAAGGTATTTTCAAAATAATAAAAACAGTTTTTTCTTTTATCATTCATATGTTTTGTTTTCCACTCTTATTTTTTCTAAAATAATATTTATATATTTTCAAGGATAAATTATTGGAGATTATTTTTAAAATAATATTTTTTTAGAATCATTCACTCCAAATTTTTAAAAGTCAACTTTAAAAGTGACATGTAAATTTTAAATTTATGTCAATGTTAAAAATGTTTTCTAAAAGATATTTTATGTTTTACAAATATTTACATTTAAATTTTCAAAATTATTTACCATAATGGATTTTCTATTAAATGATTTATCTTCTAATATATATATATTGTCATTTGGGGGATTAAACTCCTAGTTTCAAACAATTCAATTTTTGATTCCTTCTATTGTGATACTGATTGAATCAATCTTACTACGATTGTATTTTTCCTTTATTTAAACACCCTTAGATGTTCCTATGTTTCATAGGGGTTGTGTTCATTTATAACCTTATAAATTATTTATTTGGATGATTTATGATCATGTTAAACATTTTATAAATATGGTGAAAAATATTATTGTTTTGAATATTGTTATTCTAGTACAAATAATTATTTTCATCTAAAATCTGTATTGTTTGACCATCCACCTTATTTATTTATATGGATTATGATCATGTTATATATTTTATTTACATGGGTGAAATTATTGAAATTATTTACGATAATTTACTCTAAACACTAGTTGATTATATACTAACATTCCATATTCTTCATTATATAGATAGCCATGATTTTTATTCACCTAGATGTTCATTAAGGAATGGTATGAAATGTTTTGTTGAATATTATGGTGAATTAATTTGATATATTCAAGTAACATATGGGTCTAAAAATCATATATCACATCGAGCATTGATAGGTTTATAATATAAAACATCCTAGTTTTTGTTGTATACCTCTCCCCAAATCAATATAATATCTTGGCACAAGGCCTTGGCTACATGTTTCTTATGTTTAGAAATGTGCGTTACATTTTTATGAGATAATTATTATTGATATCATATTTTAATTTATTTTAATTGATATAAAGTCATGAATGATTCTATTTTATATGGAATTGTTCAAATTATTTATTCCTGCATATGACTACCTATGTTTTTACCACTTTAGTAATATGTTTCTCATAATAAGAGTTAGATCTCAACACATCTTATGTTTTATTTTCATTAGAATATGAATAAAATTATTACCCATGATATTCCTAAAAGGATATATTTTATGGATAATTTTTGGGTTATTTTTAAGATTTATTATAGATTAAGTATTTTCTTATATAGTGAAAAAATCAATAGTTGATAAATAACATGGGATTTATTAGTTTATGTTTTATCCTAATTATCAAAATCTAAAAACATAAATGTCCTAGTACTTGGATGTAATTAAATATTTACTTTTAGTCATGTAATTTTTGGATATTTATGTCTAGTAATTTAAATTGTTTATCGAATTAAGAATAGAAAGTATGTGGTTATGGAACTATATTTATGAGTGCGGGTTCAGGTCATCACATTTAGAGAATATAAAGACTCATGCAATGTGTCTTTATGTCATTAATTCAATATAAATTTATCATTCACATTGATTCATGTAAAATATAGTATCCATATCACAAGACAATAAACTTCATAACATGAGTTTATTAACACATTACCCTAAATTGTATAGTTCAGAGTCCATCCCATATAACCATATACTATTTAGAGTGTCCAGTCATAGATGGTCATAAATTGTGTGGATACATTCATGTTAGATATCATTATTTAGAGGCCCCTCGTGTTTTATTTTTAAAATTTTTATATCCATGTTGAATACTATTTTTACCTGATATATGATAGGGTTTATGTAACCGATGTTCAATATTATCCCATTACATCTTGAGGTATTATAGTATTTCTTATGATATTTTATTTAACCACCTCTTAAATTAGGTTCTATTACTTTTTCCTAAATATTTTACCCAAAATATCATCATATAATAGTATGTTATTCCAAACCCTTTTAGGTATATCATATTCTAAACAGCCTTCTTCATACCATTGATGTTTGAATCATCGTTAACTAAAGAACCTAAAGTTAAGATTCTTTTCTTGGTGAGGTTAAAATACTTGAGTCAATATTATTCTCTTAAAATACTATAACCCTAAGTCAAGATTCTTTTATTGGTTTCCTCTATCATATAAATGCACCCAAAAAGGAATAAATAGTGGAAATGATGGTATCCTTTAATTCACTTAGTATCTTCTAGGCCATTCTCTCGATCCCAAAAGGGAGTCACCCAAAATCCATACGCTATTTTTTGATGGTATGATGGTGGTTTATCTACTAGTAATATTCAACTTATTCTCATCAGTAAAATACATTATCCTTGATTTAAACATTTGAAAACATTATTTACTTCATCTATATCCCATATAATCAAGAATATATTAAATATCTCTTTGTTTTATCAACTTATATAGGATTTATTTCATTCGAGCATAAACTCCATGAAACATTGGTTAAAGAATCATGGCCTTAAACTAAAAGCATCATAAGTTCTTATTGTAAGACCCTAAACTATGTAAAATGTGTCCCTTACCAAATTTCCTTCAAATGTATGGTTTATAGTCCACCCCATATGTCTTTAAACATATTTAAGTGATATATATCACATGAAGAGAAACTAATTTGAGTATTTTATTGAATGTGAGCTCAAATTGTATAATAACACCTTATGTAAGATCTCAACCTATTTAAGAGTTATTTTTCATAATAGATTCAATGGAAAATCTATAACTTAATCCCCTAATTTATAGGTTCACATAACAAATGATAAGAATCACCATCTACAAGAACTATATATGGATTAATTAATTTTATAAAATGATGCATAGTGATATAAATATTCCTTTTCACAGGTCCATCAAAAAACAATTCTTCCCATATAATCCTCCACTTCTTCTTAGTATATCGTTTTCTTAATTTATGTTAGGTTTCCTCTAATTTATATATACATTGACAACAATATAATTTTTTAATAACTATAAATCACTCATTCTTATTATCATAAGATGTGTAGTGATTCTTAGATGTCATATCTTAGTCCTATATGTAAATTTACTTCCTATTGAATTCTCATTTCCCCCTTTGGTATTTAGATCCTACTAATTAATGTCTCACTTCGACTCTTATCCCCTTATTATATGTTATCCATACTAAAATTTAATATTATCCTATGTATAATATAGATCTACCAATTGAGCCTTTATGGACCTAATTTGGTCCAATTTTTATGGCCATGGACTATGATAAATACATTGGTCTATACAGTATGGCTTTAAAAAATTGCACAATTATCCACCAACGTTTCTCATACTAGTATTGGGTTTTTCATTCACATCGAGTGTAATATACCATTATCACTAAATGTAAAACATCATTATTAGTCAAACATATATATCTAAATATTTCCTACCTTTATACCTAATAACATGACTCCAATGTGGATGCATGTTTCATTTTATTTGAGGTTTCATATAATAGTGGGGGTTACATCCTTTATATTTTTCCTTATCATCCCCTTTAGAATAGATTAATGTCTATAATTGAGTTCATAGTTCACATTGGTTCAATTACATCCTTATAATTATATATTCCACCCCATTTTTGGTCTAATATTTGTGACCTTAAACTTCACACTCTTTTGTTCAAAGTTTTGTGTCCTTAAACATTTGCCAATTTTGGTCTATTATATATTATCTCAAACTTTAATGACATTGTTTTTTTAAAGACCCGTAAATTTCAAGGAAATTTTTTTCTTAATTTTCTTTGGAATTTTTCAAGAGCGCAGTTTCTGACGGCACCTGATTCTGAGGCTCGGTGTGCCCGGAATCATTTTCTGAAGTTTGGCTCGGGTACGTTCGGTGAACGGACGAGCGGGTTTATCTTACTTTTGAACCAGTGCCCGGAATCGAATTCTGAGGGCACCGATTAAATTGCAGCGCCGGTATTCGCTTAGAAACACCTCTTCCAGAGTTGCATTTGCTCGGGTGTGGTTTTTAATTTTCAGGCTTAAAGTTAAGAAATAAAATAATTTTTCGACAACTTTATTTTATTTCACTTAAGCCACTTGGAAGCCACTTGAAGCCACTTAAAAGCGGCTTAAACTGAGTTGAACCAGATAGGGTGCTATCCAGAAATATCCTACCCTCTTGGAAGGATATTTGTGAGGTGGGGCCCGCACGAGCCCCACCGTTTCATTCCGCTGAGTAACGCACCCGCGAAAACTCGTCATTATGAAAGTCAACTGACGATTTTTCTTAAATTCTTAACAGACCATTTAATTGGGCGGTTTATTTCGTAAATTAAATGAGCTGTTTCTTTCGTTGAATTAATACAACGAATTGATGGGTCGTTACTTACCCGTTTTCGTTGGATGGTATAATAATAAAATAAGACCAACCAGTCTTTTTGGAGGATTACTGGTTGAGAGGTTTTGTAAGAATCCTTGAGCCTTCATCCTCCTTCGCGAAGAACGTGAAGAACGCGAAGAATGCGAAGAACGCGAAGAACGCCGTCACCCTCGGAGTTTGACGACGCTTCATCCGAGACGTCCTTCCCCGCCGTGATCTTCGATCAACTGCTTGAGGTAAGAGTCTTGGATTTTCTTTTTAATCTCCTTTGTGGTTTTTTTTACCAAAACATGGATTTAATTAACTAAATTAAATCTGCTGTTTCATGGTCCGTTGAGTTCTCCGACTCAACGCCGGTTTCCGCGACAACGTGACGCCCTTCCGCGATGACGCGACGAACCCCTTCTTCCACGGCGAGCAATTCCGCGAAGAACGCTCACGCGCGACTACGAGGTAGGGATTTTTATTTTTGGAAATGCCTCTTTTTCCCCATGTTGTTTCCGTTCAAAATGAGGAACCCGATTTGTAAAACAATTTTATTTCATTAAAAATTGTTTCGGATATGCGTTCATGTGTTGAACTTTATTCCTCCCGTTGTTTATTTCTAACGCGGAGGGTGCGGGCCAAACGAACACGGCCCGACGACCCTCCGCCATTCTTCATTTTTGTGCGGATTTGACGGGCGACGACGGAACATGCCGCAACGGATGTTTAATGATTCCGCAGTGAAGAACGAGTCCCTGGAGGAGCAGCTGCGCAGACGGGAACGAAATCGGACCACCGGAGCGAATCCGGTGGCCCGCGGAAGCCGCCGGTGGCGCAGGTCGCCGGCGCGGCGGTGCTGGCAGCCAGGAGCGGCGGCGCCACCGGTGCACTGCCGGACAAGGCCGCCATGGCAGAAGCCGCGGTGGCGGCACTCGCGGACCCGCGGCCGCGCGGGTCCGACGTGCGCGAGACGCGGCTGAAGCCGCATCCTGTTGTCTGAGCGACACCCCGCGGGTGCCGCAGGGTTGTCACGCGGGGGCGGCGGCTCCCCCCCCCCCAGCTAGGCCGTTCCGACCGTCCGGGCCGCGCCTTGGCCGGGCCGGACCGGGTCTGACCGGGTTGACCCGGTTCGGCCGACCCAGGGGGGGTCGGGCCGGGTCCGCCTGGGCCCGGACCCCCCGTCTTCGGACGGTTTTCGTTCAAACGCCCATAACTTGAGCTACGGGCCTCTAAACGACTCACCGTCAGCGGAAACGCGATCCTTGGATCGAGGCGGTCGTTTCGGTAGATCGCACTCAATATTTCGGAGTACTTTGAGTTTGTCCGGGTTGGTTTGTACACAAAACCAATCGGTCCCTCGGAGCGGGAACACTCATTTCTTGAGCTACGGACGTCTGATTGACATGATGTTAGCTTCGTTGAATTCCTCAAAGTGAGAAGAATCTTTTGGCATACTCCGCCTGAGGTTTGGACGCAGGTGGAGTACGGTCGGGTTGGTTTTGCCTTAAAAACCAACCGGGCCCCTAGGGCGAAAAAGACAATAACTCTCAGACCTGGCGTCTGATCGACGCGCCGTCTACGACGTTGAGTTCCTGTTGGCGATATGGAACTTTTGGATACATCTACTTCGGACTTTGTGACAGTTGATGTATTGGCCTCTCGGGTCGTGGAGCGGACCCTCCCGAACGAGCTTGCTATGTGCGGGAACCCTAGTGCTGGCTGCGACTACTACTTCGACAGCGATGACCGTGCAGAGATCCTCAGTGGACTGCGATGACTACAACACTCAGCGATCCTACATGGATCAGTGCTACAGGTCCTGTGTGGGCCCGATCCTGTGTGGGTCTGATCCTTTGTGGGTCAGCGCTCAGTGGTTCTATGTGAGCCAGCGCCTACAGGTCCTGTGTGGGCCCGATCCTGTGTGGGTCTTGTAGGGGTTAGTTACCTATCGATCCTTTTTGGGTCCGACGACTTAGATGGATCAGTGATCATCTTTATCGTCATCCGAAGAAGTATACCTGTGTGAGCTGAATCTTGTGTTACTCTCCTTTGTGGATTGTGTTGAGCTATCCTGTGTGGATTTACTGTTTACTCTCCTTTGTGGATTGTGTTGAGCTATCCTGTGTGGATTTACTGTTTACTCTCCTTTGTGGATTGTGTTGCGCTATCCTGTGTGGATTTACTGTTTACTCTCCTTTGTGGATTGTGTTGAGCTATCCTGTGTGGGTTTACGTTTGCTTTCCTGTGTGGACTGGGTTGTACTTGGGCTCGGATGTTGGAGCCGAACGGGAATTGATGACTTAGGTATATGTATGGGCATATACCAAAGCCGTGTCAGATGTTACTTCGTGATTGTATCTTCCTTTGTGGATTATACTTTGTGGATTTCGGGAGACCTTCAGGGGTCTCGGGGTCCCTAATGAGTAGCTTATACTCACCCCTGCATGGGTTATGCCCGCACTTCGTGGTGTTGGTTACAGACGACGGGCTGCGCTAATCGACGTGGAGGCGTGCGGAGCAGGACGATACCTGGAGGTGGACCACTGGGCGGGACATACTCGGAGCGGACAGCTGGACCGAGGAGCTGTGGAAGCTATCTGTACCCACCCTTCAGGTGGGACCTTCAGAGGATGGCTCGACGCTGCGGCTTTTCCCTTCAGTTTCTATTTTTCCCTTTTAGTTGTACTTTACAGTTGGGCTTGTATTTCCGGCCCCTTTTACTTCCAGCACAGCTTGTTACAGTTTTACTTAGTGTTTACTTTTACGCTTGCTTACTCTGTGGTGCTTGTTTACTTTTCAAAGGAAATGCCTTCCCTTTTGTTGGGATTTACGCCTTGGTGCTAGTCTCCATCCCCTGGCCTATGGAAGGCGGGCTTGGGCTGGTCACGACACGGGCCCCGAGGACGGGTCATGACAAATTGGTATCAGAGGCGGTTGGTTCTACCGCAGACTCTGATCATTCTTCTATGTGAAGCAATAGTGTTTAGCGTATTGGGTGTGGTTATCAGTCCAGGGAGTCCAGTGTTGGTGCGGCGGCCGATGTATCCGTACACCAGGACCCTAACTTCTGATTTCTGACTTAATGCACGAAAACATTGACTGCATGTGTATTTCAAGTTTTCTTTGTGATTACTTGTGTCAGCTCACCAGGTATAATTTTCTGACAGTGGCGCACTTGTTTCCTTTTCAGGATGGCCCCACGATGGCAGCCAGCTAGGGTTCCGAGAGTAGAGAGCGACGACAGCCCGCCGAGCGACGAGGCCTCGGTACAAGGCCCGTTGACAGCGGAGGCACCGACGGTACCTTTACCCGCCGAGCCCCCGATGCTTCCAGTGCTGATCGCTGACGATGCACGACGCCTCGGAGCTCTGCACGAGTTCCAGCGCCAACGACCACCTAGGTTCCGTGGGGATATGGACCCCCAGGCAGCCGAGGACTGGCTGGAGGCAGTCGTCTGAGTTTTCAGGCTAGTGAGGACACCAGCAGACCTCATGGTGATCCTCGCGGCGAGCCTACTGCACGCAGCAGCAGGAAGATGGTGGAGATTGATGCTCCAGGTACACGATGAGGCCTCCCTCATCTGGATGGACTTCGAGAGCCTCTTCCGCTCAGAGTTCGTCCCGGCCACCCTCCATTCAATGCGCATTCAGGATCTTCTTCAGCTGCGGTAGGGCAGCTTGACGGTCGCCCAGTATGCAGCGAGGTTCACCGACCTTTCTCGTTACTCGACATACATGGTGCGAGACCCCTTCTTCTGGGCCCAGACCTTCGAGCATGGATTGATACACGAGATCAGGGCGTCGCTAATCTCCCTCAGCATCCCGACCCAGGCAGGAGTGCTGGAGCAAGCCCTTCTGATCGAGAGCTTTCTGGCTGAGTCCACAGCGAGACCTACCGCAGGGCGGCAGATAGCAGATTCTTAGGTAGTAGGTTGCCGACGGATGACTCAGGGTTCCAGGAAGACTAGGCCTTCCGGCAGACGACCTCGGGACACTAGCTCAGCAGTGCGGGGCACACAGCGTGGAACCATCCTTCCGAGAGGCAGGCAGTGCTACTCATGCGGCGGGCAGGGCCACATGGCTCGTGACTGCCCGACCCGTCATACTGAGGAGCAGAAGACGGTGGAGGGGCCACCCAGGAAGAGGCAGAGGGTCGACCATGGCGGTCCGCAGGGAGGAGGCGGACGAGGCATAGGAGATGGCTGAGCAGCAGGTGGTGGGCGACGCTTCGTGGCTCTGCCACCACCACCACCAGGAGGCCCGCCCCGACCACAGGGAGCTGGCGGGCAGAGATAGGCACAGCTCCAGGCAGTGGAGGCCTACGACCACGGCGTGCCAGAGATGATTCGAGGTATGATCTGTGTCTATTCCACCCTTGATGCAGTTCTTATAGACACAGGAGCGAGTCACTCTTTCATAGCCACTGCCCTTGTTCGGAGCTCGGAGATTCCGACAGAGCCGTTGGCTCGATCCTTACGGCTAGAGACTCCTACGGGAGCAGACTCGACAATTACGCACTGGTTCCGGCAGTGTGAGCTTACTCTAGGAGGCGAGATCTTCGACTGGGATCTTCTTGTAGAGGCGTCGAGGCCTTACGACGTCATCTTGGGCATGGATTGGTTATCTACAATCCATGCACAGATTGACTGCATTAGGCACAAGGTGCGATGTGTGCGCACCGACGGGAGTAGGTTCACCTTCACCGGCGAGAAGGGAGCCTTCGCAGCACAGGATGGACTTCCGCAGAGGAGAGGACAACCCATCACTCATCAGTTGGCTAGCATCATCCTTGGAGTAGTGGATGTGCGGAGTCCTAGTTTTCATGTAGTGGTGGATCAGTATGCGAACGTCTTCCCCGATGACGTTCAAGGGCTACCTCCTCGTAGAGAGGTAGACTTTTATATTGATCTGTACCCCGGGACAGCCCCGATATCCACTCTAGCATATCGGATGGCCACCTCCGAGCTTCGAGAGCTACGGGTACAGTTGGAGGACTTGCATGGCAAGGGATTCATCCGACCCAGTGTTTCACCCTGGGCTTCCCCGATATTGTTCGCCAAGAAGGCGGACGGGAGCTTGCGACTGTGTGTCGATTATCGTCGCCTGAACCAGGTGACAGTGAGGAACAAGTATCCGCTACCCAGTATTGATGATCTCTTCGACCAGCACAAGGGATAACGGTGGTTCTCGAAGATAGACCTCAGGTCAGGCTATCATCAGCTCAGAGTTCGAGACGAGGATGTGCAGAAGACGGCCTTCAGGTGTCGGTATGGCCACTATGAGTTCTTGGTTATGCCTTTCAGCATAACCAATTCTCCAGCAGTGTTCATAAGCCTCATGAACAGGATCTTCCTGCCATACCTCGATCGATTTGTCGTGGTCTTCATCGACGACATTTTGGTGTACTCGACCACGGAGGAGGAGCACGCCTACCACTTGCGGGTTGTACTAGATGCACTCCGAGAGCACCAGCTTTATGGAAAGCTCTCGAAGTTCCAGTTCTGGTTAAGTGAGGTCCACTTCTTGGGGAACGTCATTTCTGAGGCGGGAGTTGTAGTGGATCCCGCGAAGATCAAGGCAGTGCTAGCTTAGGAGCCACCCAAGAGCGTGACGGAGGTGCGGAGTTTATTGGGTCTAGTCGGATACTATCGGAGATTTGTGCCAGACTTTTCCAGAGTTGCGGCGCCACTCTCAGCATTGACGAAGAAGGGGAAACCCTTCTTATGGTCAGACAGATGTCAGCAGAGCTTCCAGGAGCTGAGGAAGAGATTGACCAGCACACCTATCTTGAGGTTGCCTGAGGAGGGAGTTGGATACGTTGTCTACTGCGATGCATCAGGGACCGGACTCGGATGTGTCCTGATGTAGGAGTGGGCAACGATCGCCTACGGATCAAATCAGTTGAGGCCGCATGAGCAGAACTACGCTACCCATGACCTGGAGTTAGGAGCAGTGGTCTTTGCTCTGAAGACATGGCGACACTATCTAATGGGCGAGCGATTTACAGTCTTTTATGACCACCAGAGTCTCAGGTACATCTTCTCGCAGAAGGGCCTGAACCTGAGACAGGGGCGATGGCTCGAGTTCCTCCAGCACTATGACTTTGAGATAGTTTATACTCCTGGGAAGGGGAAAGTGGTAGCTGATCCCTTAGCATGAGGACGGGCATCCAGCTACTTGAGGAGGCGACAGAGCAGCTAGACGCTTTGCAGATATCCTTCGTGGATAGAGACAGAGCAGCCTTCCTTCAGTCTCTCACCATCTCTCCTCCACTTCTACAGCGGGTCAGAGAGGCTCAGCGTGGGGACGTTGACTGTGAGACACGGCGTGCACAGATATCCTCGGGGCAGGCACCTGATGGCTTCTCCTTGGGAGCAGAGCACAACATCCTTTTCAAAGGACGTACCTTGGTACCAGTCGCTTTATGAGAGGAGGTTCTGAGAGAGTTTCACACTTCTCCTTTGGCGGTACATCCTGGAGTGGCGAAGATGTACCAGGATCTCATACGACAACACTGGTGGCCGGGCATGAAGAAGGTTGTGGCAGAGTTCGTTTCACGATGCCTCACCTGCCAGCAGGTGAAGGCAGATCATCAGGTACCAGTAGGCTTGGTACAGCCCTTGGAGGTCCCGGAGTGGAAGTGGGACGGGATATCTATGGACTTCGTGACTGGACTTCCACGCACTTCCAGAGGTCACGACTCCATCTGGGTGATTTTTGACCGACTCAGCAAGTCGGCACACTTCTTACCCATCAGAGAGAAGGGATCAGTAGAGAGCATGGGGCGTCTCTACGTTCAGAATATTGTACAGATTCACGGTGTGCCATCGAATATCGTCTCCGATCGGGACTCTCACTTTACTTCCCGACTTTAGAAGGGGTTACCGGAGTTGTTCGGGACGCGGCTACATCTGAGCACCGACTTTCACCCTCAGACAGATGGTCAGACGGAGAGGACCATTCAGACTCTCGAGGACATGCTCCGCTCATGTGTCCTTGACTTTGGTCGTAGTTGGGAGGACCACCTACCCTTGGTGGAGTTCGCGTACAACAATAGCTACCACTCCACCATCGGGATGGCACCATATGAGGCGTTGTACGGCAGGGCTTGCAGATCTCCTTTGTGCTGGACAGACCCTGGGGAGTCAGCACTCGTGGGACTAGAGATGGTCCGGGCCACGACAGAGAAGGTCCAGGTCATCCAGGAGCGGATGAGGACAACACAGAGCCGGCAGAAGTCATATGCTGACAGGAGGCAGAGGCCACTAGAGTTCGAGGATGGCGACCACATCTTTTTGCGGGTCTCACCTCGACGTGGTTTTCAGAGATTTGGCCGAGGTGGCAAGTTTTCTCCATGCTTCATCGGACCCTTCCAGGTCCTCAGTAGGGTTGGCGAGGTGGCTTATCGCTTGGATCTGCCACCTCAGTTGCACCGGGTGCACGACGTCTTCCACATATCTCAGCTGAGGAGATACGTGCACGACCCGACGCACATCATTGACTATGGGGAGCTAGACGTGGATGATGGGGCGACTTTTACGGAGGTCCCGGGGTAGATAGAGGATCGACAGGAGCAGGTCCTACGTGGGCGATCGATTCCTCTTGTGCGCATCAGATGGCAGTATGGGAACCTCCAGGAGAGCACATGGGAGAGGGAGGCTCAGATGCGTGCTCAGTACCCACATTTGTTTCCCTAGTTTATGATGTATCTTTACGGGGACGTAAATCCCTGAAGTGGGAGTAATTTAAAGACCCGTAAATTTCAAGGGAATTTTTTTATTAATTTTCTTTGGAATTTTACAAGAGCGCAGTTTCTGACGACACCTGATTCCGAGGCCCGGTGTGCCCGGAATCATTTTCCGAAGTTTGGCTCGGGTATGTTCCGTGAACAGACGAGCGGGTTTTTCTAACTTTTGAACCGGTGCCCGGAATCGAATTCTGAGGGCACCGATGAAATCGCAGCACCGGTATTTGCTTAGAAACGCCTCTTCCGGAGTTGCGTTTGCTCGGGTGTGGTTTTTAATTTTCGGGCTTAAAGTGAAGAAATAAAATAATTTTTCGACAACTTTATTCTATTTCACTTAAGCCACTTGGAAGCCACTTGAATCCACTTAAAAGAGGCTTGAACTGAGTTGAACCAGATAGGGTGCTATCCAGAAATATCCTACCCTCTTGGTAGGATATTTGTGAGGTGGGGCCCGCACGAGCCCCGCCGTTTCTTTCCGCTAAGTAACGCACCCGCGAAAACCCGTCATTATGAAAGTCAACTGACGCGTTTTCTTAAATTCTTAACAGACCTTTTAATTGGGTGGTTTATTTCGTAAATTAAATGAGCTATTTCTTTCGTTGAATTAATACAACGAATTGATGGGTCGTTACTTACCCTTTTTCGTTGGTTGGCATAATAATAAAATAAGACCAACCAGTCTTTCTGGAGGATTACTGGTTGAGAGGTTTTGTAAGAATCCTTGAGCCTTCATCCTCCTTCGCGAAGAACGCGAAGAACGCGAAGAACGCAAAGAACGTGAAGAACACTGTCACCCATAGAGAATGACGACGCTTCATCCGATATGTCCTTCCCCGCCCCGATCTTCGATCAACTGCTTGAGGTAAGAGTCTCAGATTTTCTTCTTAATCTCCATTGTGGTTTTTTTTACCAAAACACGGATTTAATTAATTAAATTAAATCTGCTGTTTCATGGTCCGTTGAGTTTTCCGACACAACAGCAGTTTCCGCGACGACGCGACGCCCTTCCGCGACGACGAGACGAACCCCTTCTTCCGCGATGAGCAATTCCGCGAAGAACGCTCACGTGCGACTACGAGGTAGGGATTTTTATTTTCGGAAATGCCTCTTTTTCTCCATGTTGTTTCCGTTCAAAATGAGGAATCCAATTTGTAAAACAATTTTATTTCATTAAAAAATTTTTCGGATATGCGTTCATGTGTTGAACTTTATTCCTCCCGTTTTTTATCTCTAACGCGGATGGTGCGGGCCAGATGAACACGGCCTGACGACCCTCCGCCGTTCTTTGTTTTTGTGCGGATTTGACGGGCAACGACGGAACATGCCGCAACGGATGTTTGATTATTCCGCAGTGAAGAACGAGTCCCGGGAGGAGCAGCGGCGTAGACGGGAATGAAATCGGACCACCAGAGCGACTCCGGTGGCCCGCGGAAGCCGCCGGCGGCGCCGGGAGCGGCGACGCCTCCGACGCGCCGCCAGACAAGGTCACCGCGGCAGAAGCCACGGCGGCGGCACTCGCGGACCCGCGGCCGCGCAGGTTTGGCGCACGCGGGACACGGCGGAAGCCGCGTCTGGTTGTCCGAGCGACACCCCGCGGGTGCCGCGGGGTTGTCACGCGGTGGCGGAGGCTCCCCACCGCGTCGCTCGGCTTGCCAGGGAGACACCCCGCGGGTGTCGCGGGGGTGGCGGCTCCCCCCCGCACCGCTCGGCCAAGCCGAGCCGGGCTGGCCGAGCCGGGCCGGTCCGACCGGCCGGGCCGGACCGGGTCCGACCGGGTCGGACGGGGTTGACCCGGTTCGGCCGACCCAGGGGGGGTCGGGTCGGGTCGGCCCGGGCCCGGACCCCCTGTCTTCGGACGATTTTCGTTCAAACACCCATAACTTGAGCTACGGGCCTCCAAACGACTCTCCATCAGTGGAAACGCGATCCTTGGATCGAGACGGTCATTTCGGTATATCGCACTCAAGGTTTCGGAGTACTTTGAGTTTGGCTGGGTTGGTTCGTACATGAAACCAACCGGGCCCTCGGAGCTGGAACGCTCATATCATGAGCTACGGGCGTCCAATTGACGTGGCGTCACCTTTGTTGAATTCCTATAAGTGAGAAGGATCTTTTGGCATACTCCGCCTGAGGTTTGGACGCAGGTGGAGTACGGTCGGGTTGGTTTTGCCTTAAAAACCAACTGGGCCCCTGGGGCGAAAAAGACAATAACTCTCAGACCGAGCGTCTGATCGACACGCCGTCTGTGACGTTGAGTTCCTGTTGGCAATACGGAACTTTTGGATACATCAACTTCGGACTTTGTGACAGTTGATGTATCGGCCTCTCGGCTCGTGGAGCATACCCTCCCGAACGAGCTTGCTGTGTGCGGGAACCCTAAGTGCTGGTTGCGACTGCTACTTCGACAGCGACGACCATGCAGAGATCCTCAGTGGACTGCGGCGATGACTGTGCAGAGATCCTCAGTGGACTGCGACGACGACTGTGCAGAAATCCTCAGTGGACTGCGATGAATACAGCACTCAGCGATCCTACGTGGATCAGTGCTACAGGTCATGTGTGGGCCCGATCCTGTGTGGGTCCGATCATGTGTGGGTCAGCGCTCAGCGGTTCTGTGTGAGCCAGCGCCTACAGGTCCTGTGTGGGCCCGATCCTGTGTGGGTCTTGCAGGGGTTAGTTACCTATCGATCCTTTGTGGGTCCGACGACTTAGATGGATCAGTGATCATCTTTATCGTCATCCGAAGAAGTATACCTATGTGAGCTGAATCTTGTGTTACTCTCCTTTGTGGATTGTGTTGAGCTATTCTGTGTGGATTTACTGTTTACTCTCCTTTGTGAATTGTGTTGAGCTATCCTATGTGGATTTACTGTTTACTCTCCTTTGTGGATTGTGTTGAGCTATCCTGTGTGGATTTACTGTTTACTCTCCTTTGTGGATTGTGTTGAGCTATCCTGTGTGGGTTTACGTTTGATTTCCTGTGTGGACTGGGTTATACTTGGGCTCGGACGTTGGAGCCGAACGGGAATTGATGACTAAGGTATATGTATGGGCATATACCTAAGCCGTGTCAGATGTTACTTCGTGATTGTATCTTACTTTGTGGATTATCCTTTTTGGATTTAGGGAGACCTTCGGGGGTCTCGGGGTCCCTACTGAGTAGCTTATACTCACCCCTGCACGGGCTATACCCGCACTTCATGGTGTTGGTTGCAGACGACGGGCATCACTGATCGAGGTGGAGGTGTGCGGAGCAGAACGGTACCTGGAGGTGGACCACTGGGCGGGACGTACTCACAGCGGACGGCTGGACCGAGGAGCTATGGAGGCTATCTGTACCCACCCTTCATGTGGGACCTTCAGAGGACGGCTCGATGCTGCGTATTTTCCCTTCATTTGTTGTTTTTCCCTTTCAGTTGTACTTTACAGTTGGGCTTGTATTTCCGACCCCTTTTACTTTCAACACAGCTTGTTACAGTTTTACTTAGTGTTTACTTTTCCTCTTGCTTACTCTATGGTGCTTGTTTACTTTTCAAAGGCAATGCCTTCCTTTTTTTGGGATTTACGCCTTGGTGCTAGTCGCCATCCCCTGGCCTATGGAAGGCGGGCTTGGGGTGGTCACGGAACAGGCCCCGAGGACGGGTCATGACAGTTTTAGTCGAAATTATAATACCTTAAACTAAAAATAAAATGGATATAAAGTCTTTTTAGGATGAAAACCAATAAAGGGTTCCTTGAAAAAAAGTATACTCTCTTCTCATTAAGAGTTTTCCTTTTAGGCTAAAGTTAGAGCATTAAAAGAAGATCAATATTGGCATGTCAGGTTGAAATCCCACAAAGGGTATCTTGAAAAAAATTAAATTATTTTCTCATTAATCCTTTCTATTTATAGGATTAAGAAAATATTAAAACATAAAAATAAATAAATAAATAGACATATTGTAATATCAAACTGAAAACCCATTTAGGGTATCTAGAGAAAAATTCAAGTCCCCAATCGATAATATTTTCCCTTTTATGGTGTATGAAAAAGTTAGTCCTAAAAGAAATTGACACAATGTCTTGTCCATTTGATAACCTAAGAAAAATTCAAGTATTCTCTCACTAATATTTTCTCTTTTATATAACTGGGGATAAATGTAGAGAATAAAATTGAAAAGGTAGAGACCCTATAGGAAAAAACATATCCTTATAAAAATTCAAGTAATACTCGCTAGACCTGGTGGTCTCAAAAAATGTTATATAAGATATTCTATAACCCATAAACATGATATTAAAATGTTTTGTTTATACATTAACATTTAAAATAAGGTTACCTCATTATATTGAGTTGGCTAACCATTCAATTGATCATGTACCCAATAAATTTTATTCCATATTACATTTCTATAAGAATGGGTTCTATACACAATGGTGTAACCACTACAGTGCTCAAACCATTCTTAAACATCATTTCCATTACAAATAAACATAATATATTTTATGTTTGAGTGATCACAAACCCAACAACATGAATCTTAATTCTCCTTATAAAAGTCATCCTCTTTAATTCATGATTATCCTCTTTGAACCCCAAAACATTTAGTGTATTCTATTTTTCTCCACTTTTATAAAAAGTGGTAACTTGATTCTTGATAATCTAAATAAACTCCATTATGAATAGTGAATAGAAAAATTAGCTATAAGTGGACCAGATAAAATTTTGGAATGTTTTTAATTCTAGAAGAATGATACCCATTAATTGTAAAGACCCGAAGCTTGACGTACATATACATTACAATACTTTTTCGGAATACTTAATACATAACAAAAACAGACACATAAGGATCGTAATAGTTTAGTGTCTTTGGAAACTCGGTATATAAAATTCTAATCATGTTGAAATATCTTCAAAAACTCCCATAATGATCTTCCCCTTTTTTCTTCCTTACCTAAAACCTTTCTTTATTTCCTGGGGAAAATAAAACATAAAAAGGGTGAGCTCAAATTCTCATTAAGGGCAAACATAGATAACATAAAACAATCCATACACATTTGAAAGCAAAAACTTGAACATGAAATTTAAACATCAAAATCTTGAGCAAAGACATAAACCGTGGATGTACGTAAGGCATATATCATAATGGAATATCAACCATGATAAAATATAATGAGAATAAAACATGTAATTGTGGAAACCATTCAACACATTTTATGATTTCCATACAAGCCAAGGCATTGCTGCCAAGACCATCTTAGTGGACAAAGTCCCTTTCTGAATCGAGTTCACTCCTCGTTTCAGTCCTGTAACACTGAACCGAATTAACTTACCATTCCAGCCATGTCTATCTAATGAGATATAAATCTTTACCCAATGAATTAGAGGTAGATATAGGTACCACCTATCTTATAGTGAAATCATTCTTACTTTTGCCACAACATAAACATAAATCATTCATCATAACCCAACAAATAAAAATGGGTTTCATAAACATCATCCCATCAAAACGTAATCCATATAAAACAAATGGATATCATTTTATCATAAGAAAAGTGAAACCATGTAAATCATAGAGACATTAAACTTGAAACATACACATATCAAATAATTTCATCTTAGATGGAAAATGGTTTTGATAAAACATTTGAAATGAATTCTTGAGGAAAATATCCTTTCTTCGTCAAAATCATTTTCTTTTAAAAAAAATTACATTCACTTTTAAAATTAAAGTATTTTTTTGAAAATAATCATAAAATCATGTAGAGTAAGCTTCATGAAAATGAGGCTTTATGAAACTGTAAAAATCCGTTCACGCTGTATAAGTTAAAAATAACTTTCTCCTCGTACTTTTGTCGGAAAAGTCAAAAAAGTACCTCGTAACGTAAACAAAAGAAAAATTCCTTACATACCATGTAGTAAAAGTCAAAAATGGGTAAAAAGGAATTTAAAAATACGTGAAACACTTTTATAAAACATGGATTTGGATGATATAAATAACCCTAGTAAATACTTACGAATAAGCATTCTTGGATAAAAATGAGATTTGCAAAATTATCCCTTACCTTAGGTCTGATATGCTTCGTATGGATCCGAACCTCCTGTATAATGATTTAAATAATTTCATTGACTTATTAGATAATCATATTATTTGTTATGATATCATATAGGTTTCACTTATGACTTTATATTACCCATTCTTTTGTAAATTCCATGTTGAAATAGCGTTTTGGGTAAAATCATTTCATTTATCGTATGTGTTTCGACTTGTCGTTTCTTGATATTATTACTTATATCCTAATTTATATTATTCCAAAATGTAAAACATGATTTATATATAATATATATTCATCATATACATATATATTATAGATCAATAAAAGGAATGAAATACACCGTTCATGGAGACGGTAGGTCGTACGTACGCATGAACGTTGTTTTCGTTTCCTTATTGAAATGAATGAAACTAAATAGATGACATACATATATATTTACAAAAATCCAGTAGAATTATTATTTCATATATTTCATTATTATTCATTATATAAACTTTATGATCATTCATGTATGGTTAATCATGGAGAATGAATCTCATCGCGTCGTGGAGACGGTAGTCCGTACGTACGCACGAGCGATGATATTGTTCCCATAATTATAGAATTGGAGTGGATGGTATAATATATCAGAATCATTATGATGTTATAATAACCATATATTGTTATTATTTTCACCATTATACTCATCCATGTAAGGTGTTGGTGGAAAAACATATTACACCACGGCGTGGAGACGGTATTCCGTACGTACGCACGCGCGGTGATTTTGTTTTCCGTAGGATGGATAGAAGGTGAAATATGGTTGTTTCATATTTATAATAACATATCATTATATGAGGGATACTTATGTTATTACTTCATAATGAAACAACTAAAGAAGACGGAGTAGAAGAAAATGGAACTTGATGAAAACGGAAGAAGGTATTACCTCTTTCTCGAAGTGCCTCCTTTAAAAATTCTCTCAGGGCACAAAAAGTGGTCTTTAAAGAAGACCAGGACCTCTAGGATGTTTCTAGGGAAGTGGATAACAGAATTTGGTAGGGTTTGGACGAGCTTTAAGGCTCAAAGTTGTGTAAATATGAGAGGGAGGAGGTGCCCTTTTATGAGGGAGGAGAGGGGCACCTTTGGAAATCTTAACAATATTAATTTATAATAAATCTAACCCCACTTAAAAACCTCCAAAATTGACTCCTATTATAATATTAGATGATATAGGGTTTTAATATCATCAAACAATAAAATTTAGTCATGTTAGGAATTTATTTTATACATTATCAACTTGATTTATCCTTATTTAATCAATTTAATTTTATTTCTGGTAATAACATTCTAAATTTTAAATTATAAAAAAATAATTACATATTTGTTGTGAATTTTCCATAATTGGATACATTATAACATTTTCTACCATATAAATTTAAATTTATAATTTTTAAATATTTTTGTTATTTTTAAACAATTTAATAATATGTTATTTTTATAAAATAACAATAGTTTCAATTTTAACACTATTCATTTATTTGAATTTAAAGAAAATATATACAGAATTTATTTTCGAAATAAAAGCTTTAATAGATTCATAAAAGGTCATATATATCTAGAAAATTAGTGGAGAACATTAAATAGTTCATATAATATTTAATTTATTATTTTTAAAACCATTTATTTGGTTTATCTCTTAATAAAATAATTACTACATCATATTTGTATAATTATTTAATATAGTTATTTGTTTCATAAAAACTAAAAATAAAATCCTATGATGACGATAAATCTATTACCTTTCACAATAATACTTTTACTCAAATTTATCATCTTAAAATCAAAATATTTAAATTGTTTTATTTATTAAATTATGAAGGTGACAACTTTGGCATCATTTAAAATAATATAATATAAGTGTCATAATCGCTTTTATAAGGCTCAAAATGGTCAAATATTCGACCATTGGATGATTATGGTTTAAATTTACATGAACAAAATGTTTTTGTCAGGTTTTTGTTCAATTTATGGTCAATATTAGTTTAATAGAAACTATATTCTTGATTTTCACTAGATAAACAATTTGTGCATCAATATTTTGTCACGATTAATGATAATTATTTAATCCCTAAAAATTATAAATAAATTCTTATGATGTAGATAATTTCGTTAGATTTCTGGAGATTATTCATTTTCTAAGTTTCATGAAGTTTATCACTAAATTAAAATTAATATACTTTTAAGATTTAAGAGAGTGACATGTTGTCACTTTCTTTGGTTTTAATAATAATTAAGTTATTTTCATGGACAAAAGTCCATTAAATGATTCTAATCCTACCCTTAGGTGATATGGGTCTACTTTTAGTCATCCAATTGGATTTTGGCAGGTGTTAGGGTAATTTTATAATATTATATTTACCCTTAATTACCTGATTTACCTTTAACTATGGTAAATAAAATTTACCGTAGTAACTATTCATAATGCCCAAAAATAAAAAGTAGTATATTAATATAATTTGGACCCACTGATTCCAAATATGGAATCTATTTTTCCAAATTCAATACACAGAAGTTTCAGAAATTAAATTAAAATTAATCACGTTGTCGAAAGAAAACGGGTTTTTGTTTAAAACATTACAAAAGATTAAATTGATTTAACCTATGAATTCAAGGTAAAATCAATGATAATGGCATAAATTATATTAAATGGTAAAAATATATTCTATTTATACTTTAAGACCATTAAATATTATAATTTAACCACATAAATTATTACGATTAAAAAAGTTTTTTTTAATTAAAATATAGCGTGTTTTTACTATTCATTAAAATATGAAAGTTATCAGAATAACATGAAAATTTTATCCAAGGTAAAATTTTATATCCTGATTCCAAATAATAATTTTATTTTTTAAAATTGAACTTATAAACATGTCAAAAACTAGATTTAAAGTGGGTGCTTCATCAAAAGGCGACAAAACTGATTTTTTTTAAAAATACTTATTTTACCCAAAAAATTTATTTTGTTCTTATACCATGTTCTAGAAAATGTGTAAGATGAATAATAAAGTTATAAAATTCAAAATTTAGTTAATAATATTCATAAAGGCTAGTTCATAATAAAATTATAATAATATATCGTTGTTTAGTAAAACCCGGTATTGCGTACAACACACGCTAACGAGGAAGGTCGCAATTACGTGTAATGCAAGCCAAGTCAGGGTTGCATGTTGTGCAAGAATCCTTCATTGTTTCTTATAATAGAATCCAACCATATTTCATTTATACATTGAATATATATATATATACACACTCAATGTTGCATAGAATTTCTATTATAAAACGAAAATGAAATTGTGTGTAACACGATCCAAGAATAGCATTGCTTATACTGTAAGATAATACGGTGTTGCATATAGTACAAGCTACAATTAGTATGCTGTATAATAGAAGACATCAATGAAATTAAAAGAATATTTTTCATAAAATCTCCGGGTGTTACATTCTACCCCCCTTAAAATGAATTTCGCCCTCAAAATTCTTCAGGGTTTTAAATGGTTTACTACTCGAATGTTTCTTTAATAGAATCCCACATTGTAAAAAGGAATACCAAAACATGGATTTAAAAACTAAAGTATGAAACATAAAGGTTACCCAAATTAACTCATCACTTGGTTTTCATGTAGGAGAACATAGGTCAAAGTATGTATATGGAAGAAAAATCTAACCATCAAGTTCTGATGGAGATTGGTAGAGAACATGGCTATGAAAAAGACAACAATCACAAAGCCATAAATTTGTGATGATCTAGGGTACCATCTGATTCATCGGATATAAGGGCACTAGGACAACATTTTTGGTTTTCAAGATCATTTCCCTAAAGTAGAAGAATTTGAATTAGAATAAATACTTACTTTATTTTGGTACAATATCACTGTTGTTCGTGCCTTGAACAATTTCCACTTCATCTTTTAAAGAAATGAAGTTGAATTTGTTACTTGTGAATTGTTAACAGATCATGTGATAGAATGACGGGTCATTCCATCTGTCTCAAACAAAAGGTTGGAAAAAGTTAATAAATATACATAAGTCGATCTATAGTGATATTAATCATATATGGTTCTTAAAATTGACTTATACATCATATATCATACTGCTTAATATAATAAAACTAGTTTCTACTAAACAGGGACTTTATGTAGGCCAGTGGTAGGCGATAAAGGCCAGTCACACTTCGGTTGTGGGTTCTATTCCCACAGCCTTGTCCGACGCGATGGGCTGTCGCCCGTCCTTCAGTTGTCCTTTTTCTAAAACTACATTACTATAACATCCCGTCAATAATATCGAAAAAAGTTCTACCCTTAAACAATACTATATTATGTCCAACATAATCCATTCCAATCATTATCTAAAATACTTCGGTCTAAGCTCATAGTATAAAGAAAACGATTACTTTAAATGTCAACAACCAACAATCATTTATCCCCCATTATCTTGTTGGTCACATTCCAATCATGTGAATATCTTAATCATGTATTCTCTTGAAAAAATTAATACCCATTGAACCTTAGTGAAAACATGAATGTTGTTAAATTTTAACACTTTCCACATACCAAAAGCCCAAAAATTCCATAATATCACTTATTCCTTATATCAGTCATGAGCTCATAAATACTATAAAAAATTTCATTTTCTCCTTATCCCTTCATTATACGCATATCATCTGCTTTCCAAAATCTTTGAATCACTTCTCATGGTTACCGGTACCATAAAATTATTGAAAACCACAATAGACTAATACATAAATATTCCAATACACCATAAAAGTACCTCAGAAACATTATTCTTGAATACCAATACATAAACACTTCAATCCATTATCTTCAATTATTGTCCTGGAATAAGTCCTTCCTTGATTTATAAGTAACTCTTTAGGTCAGGGCATTGAGTTGGGTAATGCCCATGTTCTCCACAAATAAGACATTGAACTCCATAACAGTCTGTCACTCTATGACCCTTTTCTCCACACAGATAACATCTATCCCTCCATTTGAGGTATTCCTCAAGGTTCTTCTTCCCTTCTTTAGAAATCTCAATCTTCCTTTCTTTATGCTCCTGAACATGCGAACATACATAAAAGTCTATCTTCCTTTTATTTGATGAATTAGGCATACCACTAAATTTAACCTTGTTAATCATATATCGCGATGACTGATTCAGTATAATCACAATATCCTTCTCTATATGCATTATGCAATTTTGTTTCTCATAGTCACCAATTTTTCCATTGGATTCAATGTTAACCGAATTCCTTCTCGTTCCCCCCATTGACTAAAACACAACAAGAATTCTATGAGGGAAAAAAATCATACAAGGAAAATAACATAATCAAGGGGGAGTACCTTCGACATATAACATCTTAGGTTTAATTCTAAGATCGTTACCGTAATTCTAGGACTATAACCTATAGTTATACTTATCCTTAGGGACATCCCTAGACATACCTTAGAAATATCTCTAGGGATCTCACTAATGTTCTCGCATCCTAGTTTCCAAAGGTTGACTAAACCTTTCCTATGATTCCAAATGTAGAGACACAAAGCTTGACGTACATGGAAATTACATTACTTTTGCGGAATACTTATTACATAACAAAAACAGACACACAAGGACTGTAATAGTTTATTGTCTTTGGAAACTCGGTATATAAACTTCTAATCATAATGGAATATCTTCAATAACTCCCATAACGATATTACCTTTTTTCCTTACCTAAAACCTTTCTTTATTTCCTGGGGAAAATAAAACATAAAAAGGGTGAGCTCAAATTCTCAGTAAGGAAAAACATAGATAACATAAAACAATCCATAAACATTTGAAAGCAAAAACTTGAACATGAAATTTAAACATCAAAATCTTGAGCAAAGACATAAATCATGGAAGTACGTAAGGCATATATCATAATGGAACATCAACCATGATAAAATATAATGAGAATAAAACATGTAATTGTGGAAACCATTAAACACATGTTATGATTTCCATAGTATCCAAGGCATTGCTGCCAAGACCATCTTAGTGGACAAAGTCCCTTTCTGGATCGAGTTCACTCCTTGTTTCAGACCTGTAACACTGAACCAGATTAAATTACCATTCTATCCATGTCTATCTCATGAGATATAAATCTTTACCCAATGCATTGGAGAGAGATATAGTTACCACCCATCTCATAGTGAAATCATTCTTACTTGTGCCACAACATAAACATAATCATTTATCATAACCCAAAGAATAAAAATGGGTTTCATAAACATCATCCCATCATAACATAATCCATATAAAACAAATGGATATCATTTCATCATAAGAAAAGTGAAACCATGTAAATCATAGAGACATTAAACTTGAAACATACACATATCAAATAATGTCATCTTATATGGAAAATTGTTTTGATAAAACATTTGAAATTAATTCTTGAGGAAAATATCCTTTCTTCGTCAAAATCATTTTCTTTTCAAAAAAATGTCATGAACTTTTAAAATAAAAGTATTTTTTTGAAAATAGTCATAAAATCATGTAGAGTAAGCTTCATGAAAATGAGGCGTTATGAAACCGTAAAAATACTTTCACGCCGTATAAGTTAAAAATAGCATTCTCCTCATACTTTTGTCGGAAAAGTCAAAAATGTACCTCGTAACGTAAACAAAAGAAAAATTCCTTACATACCATGTAGTAAAAGTGAATAATGGGTGAAAAGGACTTTAAAAATACATGAAAACACTTTTATAAAACATGGATTTGGATGATATAAACAACCCCAGTAAATACTTACGAATAAGCAATCTCAGATAAAAATGAGATTTGCAAAATTATCCCTTACCTTAGGTCCGATATTCTTCATATGGATCCGAAGCTCCTATATAATGATTTAAATAATTTAATTGACTTATTAAATAATCATATTCTTTGTTATGATATCATATATGTTTCACTTATGACTTTATATTACCCGTTCTTTTGTAAATTCCATGTTAAAGTAGCGTTTTGGGTAAAATCATTTCATTTATCGTATGTGTTTCGACTTGTCATTTCTTGATATTATTACTTATATCCAGATTTACATAATTCCAGAATGTAAAACAAGATTTATATATAATATATATTCATCATATACATATATATTATAGATCTATAAAAGGAATGAAATACACCGTTCATGGAGAAGGTAGGTCGTACGTACGCAAGAACGATGTTTTCATTTCCTTATTGAATTGAATGAAATGAAATAGATGACATAAATATATATATATATATATACATAAATCCAGTAGCATTATTATTTCATATATTTCACTATTATTCATTATATAAACTTTATTATCATGAATGTATGGTTAATCATGGAGAATGAATCTCATCGCGTCGTGGAGACGGTAGTCCGTACGTACGCACGAGTGATGATATCGTTCCCATAATTATAGAATTTGATTGGATGGTATAATATATCAGAATAAGTATGATGTTATAATAACCATATATAGTTATTCTTTTCATCATTATACCCATCCATGTAAGGTGTTGGTGGAAAAACACATTACACTACGGCGTGAAGACAATATTCTGTACGTACGCACGCTCGGTGATTTTGTTTTCCGTAGGATGGATAGAAGGTGAAATAGGGCTGTTTAATATTTATAATAACATATAATTATATGAGGGATACTGATGTTATTACTTCATAATGAAACAACTAATGAAGAGGGAGTAGAAAAAAATGGAACTTGAAGAAAACGGTAGAAGATATTACCTCTTTCTCGAAGTGCCTCCTTTAAACTTTCTCTTAGGGCACTAAAATTGGTCTTTGAAGAAAACCAGGACCTCTAGGATGTTTCTAGGGAAGTGTAGAAGATAATTTGGCAGGTTTTGGCCGAGCTTGAAGGCTCAAATTTGTGTAAAGAAGAGAGGGAGGAGGTGCCCTTTTATAAGGGAGGAGAGAGGCACCTTTGGAAATCTTAAAAATATTAATTTATAATAAATCTAAACCCACTTAAAAGCCTCCAAAAATGACTCATATTCAAATATTAGATGATATAGGGTTTTAATATCATCAACCATTAAAATTTAGAAATGTTAGGAATTTATTTTAAACATTATCAACTTGATTTATCCTTATTTAATCAATTTAATTTTATTTGTGGTAATAACATTCTAAATTTTAAATTATAAAAACATAATTACATATTTGTTGTGAATTGTCCATAATTGGATACTTTATAACATTTTCTACCATATAAATTTAAATTTATAATTTTTAAATATTTTTGTTATTTTGAAACAATTTTATAATATGTTATTTTTATAAAATAACAATAGTGTCAATTTTGACACTATTCATTTATTTGAATTTAAATAAAATATATACAGAAGATATGTTCGAAATAAAAGCTTTAATATATTCATAAAAGGTCATATATATCTAGAAAATTAGTGGAGCACATTAAATACTTCATAAAATATTTATTTTAATATTTTTAAAACCATTTATTTGGTTTATCTCTTAATAAAATAATTACTACATCATTTTTGTATAATTATTTAATATACTCATTTGTTGCATAAAAATTTAAAATAAAATCCTATAATGAATATAAATCTATTACCTTTCATAATAATACTTTTACTCTAATTTGTCATCTTAAAATCACAATATTTAAATTGTTATATTTATTAAATTATGAAGGTGACAACATTGACATCATTTAAAATAAAATAATATAAGTGTGATAATTGCTTTTATAAGGCTCAAAATGGTCAAATATATGACCATTGGATGAGTATGGTATAAATTTACATGACCAATAAGTTTTGGTCAGGGTTTTGTTCCTTTTATGGTCAATATTAGTTTAATAAAAACTATATTCTTGATTTTCACTAGATGAACAATTTCTGCATCACTATTGTGTCACACTTAATGATAATTATTTAATCCCTAAAAATTATAAATAAATTCATATGATTTAGATAATTTCATTAGCTTTCTGAGGACTATTCATGTTTTAATTTTAATTAAGTTTATCACTAAATTAAAATTAATTTACTTATAAGAGTTAAGAGAGTGACATGTTGTCACTTTCTTTGGTTTTAATAATAATTAAGTTATTTTCATTGGCCAAAGTCCATTAAATGATTCTAATCCGACCCTTAGGTGATATGGGTTGACTTTTAGTCATTAAATAGTATTTTGGAAGGTGTTAGGGTAATTTTATAATCTTATATTTACTCTTAATTACCCGATTTACCTTTAACTAGGGTAAATAAAATTTACCGTAGTTACTATTCATAATGCCCAAAAATAAAAAGTAGTCTATTAATATAATTTGGACCCACTGATTCCAAATATGGAATCCATTTTTCCAAATTCAATACACATAATTTGCAGAAATTAAATTAAAATTAATCCCGTTGTCGAAAAAAAACGTGTTTTTGTTTAAAACATTACAAAAGATTGAATTGATTTAACCTACGAATTCAAAGTAAAATCAATGATAATGGAATAAATTATATTAAATGGTAAAAATATATTCTATTTATACTTTAAGACCATTAAATATTATAATTTAATTACACAAATTATTACAATGAAAAAAGTTGTTTTTAATTAAAATATAGCGTGTTTTTACTATTCATTAAAATATGAAAGTTATCAGAAGAACATGAAAATTTTATCCAAGGTAAAATTTTATATCCTGATTCCAAATAATAATTTTATTTTGTAAAATTGAACATATAAACATTTCAAAAACTATATTTAAAGTGGGTGCGCCATCAAAAGGCGGCAAAACTACATTTTTTTAAAAATACTTATTTTACCCGAAAACTTTATTTTGTTCTTATACCATGTTCTAGAAAATGTGTAAGATGCCTAATAATGTCATAAAATTAAAAATTTAGTTAATACTATTCATAACGGCTAGTTCATAATAATATTATAATAATATATTGTTTTTTAGTAAAACCCGGTATTGCGTAAAACACACGCTATCGAGGAAGGTCGCGATTGCGTGTAATGCAAGCCAAGTCAGGGTTGCGTGTTGTGCAAGAATCCTTCGTTGTTTCGTATAACAGAATCCAAACATATTTCATTTATACATTGAATATATATATATATATACACACACTCAATGTTGCGTAGAATGACTATTATAAAACGAACATGAAATTGTGTGTAACACGATCCAAGAATAGCGTTGCGTATACTACAAGCTAATATGGTATTTCGTATAGTACAAGCTAAACTTGGTGTGCTGTATAATAGAAGACATCTATGAAATTAAAAGAATATTTTTCATAAAATCTCGGGGTGTTACATTAATCATGTGTACTATTTATAAGTGGTATGTCAGTGGACCCTCTATTGACAATGGTAAACATATTCCCACTTATCATCATCTCTAATTAACTAAGGAATTATTTTATTATAATATAACCTACCCATAACCCAATTATTGAAGTGTATTTGAATACCCTCAATGTTATACATTTATGAATCATACACATTGTCAAATAATTATTATGATATCCAAAATATGAACCTTTTTCATATCAAGGAATTCATGTTTTATGAAAATTAAAATCTAGATGTTTAGATACTCTTCATTCCTAAAAAAACTTGCATTCATGATTCTCCTCATGGAAACCCAAAATAATTCAATCAACATTATTTTCATGGTAATAAGAAACCATGGAGTTAAGATACGCCCCTTAGACCACCACAAGTCCTTGAGTCAAGATTCTCTTCTTGGAAACCCAACTTTCTTGAGTTGAGATACTCCTCTGGGAAACCCCCAATCCTTGAGCTAAGATTATCATCCTAGAATATTACCATTGTGTCTGTGGTACTCATTTCAGAGTCTATCTAGTTTGACCTTAAACTAATTAATGTACTTTATTAAACATTGGATAATTCCCTACGTAAGAGATATATCAATATAACAGTTCATCTATTAAGTGTTTTCCAATTCATATTAGGTCTCCTTAAACATCCATATACTAGGATAAATCCATTTTATTATTTAATGTGTATAAACATGATTTGTATATATATTTTATTCTATGAATTATTATTATCTTGATTCCTATTCATATAGGATACATAGTACATCATAACAAAATGTTCAAGGCCAGACAAAAATAACTCAGTCACACCCTATCCCTAGTGTTAAGTCCGTTAAAAATTCATGATGGGTTTCATTGTTTTTTATACCACTAAGAAAACTATTCATTCCATTTAATTTTACCATTTTGGAGTAAAATATGTGTAAATACAATATTCCAAGAACTATATGTGGCCTAACTCGTTTTCCCCATAGGTTACATATTCATGTTTGGATCACTTATAGGATACCCAGTTGAAATTATTTATTTTCATTCCATCATAGATTCTAACCTATAGATAGAGGTCTAGAATAATTCATGTCTAGTGGTATCCCTTCTCCTAAACCAAGTAACTTTTTCATTCTATACCATCTCTCATTTAAACTATCCTAATATAATGGATTTAACAATCAATGTTAGGTCATCATTAATTGGACTCATACTAAAGCAACATAGAATTAACTTATTAAGAAATATATATGTTTTTTATTATTATTATCATTTAAAATTTAGTAAAATTTAGATATCTTATCATATATCCACCTACAATTTCCACTTTCATTTCATTCCTCATATCATCTTAAAATATGGTCCCACCAATTCACATTGTATTTTACTATATTAAACTTACAGCATGTCATTAAAATATATGAGTTGATTATTATTATTATAAAAATATAATTCCATGAGTTGATCATTACTCTCCATGAACTAAAATCCTTGAGTTTACTATTCTTCTTTGAGAAACCAAAATCTTTTATTTTATTATTACTCTTAGTGAAAAAAATTCCTCGATTCAATTATTTATCTTGGTGAAACAAACACTGAGTTGATTATTAATCTTACTAAAATCAAATTACTTGATTCAATTATACCTCTAGGGGGAATATAAATCTTTTTGACAAATGTTTCCCTTGATAAAATAAAATTACATGAGTCAAATATTCATCTTTGAAAACAAAATGTCTAAATTCAAGTATTTCCATTTTCAAATATAAATCAGTGAGTAAAGTATTAGCTTTTGAAAAAAAAATCATTGAGGCTAGTATTCCTCTTTGAAAACCATATGCCATAAGTTGAATATAACTATTGGCACAAAAAATTCTTTAAGTTGATTATTCCTCTTTGAAACCCAAAAAAAATTGAGTTTATTATTCATCTCGAAAAAAATGTCTCAAAAAGTTATTCCTCTTAGAAACCCAAACTAGTTGAGTTGATTATTCCTATAAGAAACCAAAATGACTTTCAATGACTATTATAATTATAATATCAAATGATCTAAGTCAATTATTCTACTTATCAACCAAAAATCCTTGAGATGATTAGTGGTCATTGAAAATACAATTAATTGAGTTGATTATTCCTCTTGTAAAATTAAAAGCCTTGATTAAAGTATTCCAATTAGTAACATCAAATACCTTGAGTCGAATTTTACTCTTGAAAACCCAAAAATCAATAGTTGATTATTACTCCTTGAAAATAATCATAATCATTTTGTCTTTTCTTCTTATTTATTAAAAATCCTTGAGGTGATCATTTTTATTTGAGTCATTAAATACCTCAGGATGATTATTCTACTTGGAAATTAAGCATCCTAGAGTGGATTATTCCTCTAGGTAAAATCAAATGACATGAGTTGTGATACTCCTCCTATAGATCCTCTTCATGAATATTTGGGCCAAAGAAGCTATTTGATGTTTATGAAATTCTAACAAAATCTCCACATTAACATAAGTAAGGTTTTTTTATTCACACTAAATAAAATTCTAAGGGGTCATTTATTATCGTTGAGAATTATATTGCACACTTGTCCATGATGACCATAGCCTCAATATACTTACATCAGTTGAGTTGAAGATGAATTATTATAACACTCAATGAAGAAGTCATAAATAAGATCTCCATGTGCCACGTGATTTCTCACATATTGGGAAATGTTGTTCCTTTAGAAACACTTCTAAATTTGATGGTGTGGTGGTCAGAACCACCCACTAGGATTAGGCCATAAATTTCATCCATTATTGGAGAAAATATTGATCATGTATTCAATTGAATTTGAAATTCCACTTTTGGCCATAAAAAATATAATGGATAATAAATACATCGACGAATGTATCACTTTATAAATACTTTTATTTAATATCTTGTAAATCCAATCCAAACTTACATATCAAAATTTTTGGTTGTTTGACGTCTGATTTATTATGAGGTAATTTTTCTAAATATAAAACAGTGTACACCTAGATAATTTCATGTGAACCCTATACAGCTGCTCATCCTTTTACCCTAATTCAAGAAACATGTGTAACGTGAGCATATGAAATCATGGTCCCCTAATCTATATTCCTAGTTAAAGTTACATTAACATTGTATCGTAATACTAAATGAAATCAGAAATTCTATATTTCCAAATGCTAAAAGTAAATTTCACATGCATGCCTAGATAAATTCACACACACCAAGAGCCATATCCAGGTTCTACGAGAATTTAATACCCAATATTGGGTTCCTAAGTTGATGTTTTCTTATAAAATAATACCCTCATGGCCCTCTATATCAACATGGATGTGATTCCCAAAGTACCTGAGCACACATAGAATAAGACTACACACCCATGCCTTCTATATACTCCCATAGAATATTTCTAAGTAAAACCTAAAATAATGTGATGGGAGAAAATGGTGATGATCCCTGGCCCCATATATTCTAAAGTGGAGTGGTGATAAGGTCTTCACAAAGTTGAGTGATGATCATGTCTTCTTAAATAGGATCCATACCCAAGACCTCCAAATGTAGATTCATACAAAAACCTCAACTATACTACCAGGTTATCATAACCCCGTCTCATTTAATTGGGAACCTATCCTTCCTGATCACATGATTGAGAACCCATATTCCTACATCAACTACCTAGGAGACCAGATGAACCGAGGTGGTCTATAATACAATGGATCCACCCCTAAGGCCACATTTTGGATCAATGGTAGGCTGTAATATAAAATCATAACACTAATCCATCCACATACACCACTGAACCCCATAAAAAATTATGAGTCATTCCATGAGGATTTTAGATAAATTTAATAAATATTATGGTCATGATACATATAACCCACTCATTGAGTCAAAATTATCCTTCTTATTTCCTAATATTCGTTGGACCATGATTCTCCTTTTAATTTTCATAAATTTCTTATGTTGAGATTATCATTTTGGTTTCCATAAATTTCATGAGTCAATATTACACTAATTCTTTCTTTAAACACATTTAACAAATATTTTCCCCTTAAATTCCTCAAATTTCTTGACTCGACATTCTCTTCTTTGTTCCCTTGAATTCCAACAAATAATTCATCTATCGGACTAGTCAAGAAAGGGTTTATTAGATGTATGTACCACACCAAACCATTTCTAGGTACCTTTTACCAAGTATTCCTCTCAATATTATTGTAAAATTCTTGGAATTAGTCGTGGACATAGACTTAAAAGGATAAACTATGGTGATTATCAGTTAACCCTAAAATGTATACATGTCACGCAAAAAGGAACTGAACTACATGAGATCTGATTTTGTATATAAGGATTCATATGAATCTACTCCAGTCAGCTAGATATTAACTCCAAAAAACCTCCCACCTATTTTCATAGGAGCCTATTACCTCTCTAGATGGTGATAAATTAATGTGTTCTTTCCTATATGATTTTTATCTATAGAGGACATTAGATATAGTATAATCCCAATTTATAGTTCCCTTTTAAAATGGATGTTATTAGTGAATCAAACTCACAAAAGGGTAGTTTTTTTGTTACTATGAATGATTTTGTGATCATTTTTAAAATAAATGGGAGATCCTTGACTAGATAATAAGACCCTTTATGAGATTATCTGAACCCACATCCTCTCAATCTAAAAAAGGTATGTCAATTACACATGATGTATCATGTCTTTGGAAAGTAATGGATTCAAATGAAACTCTAAAAACCAAAATGTAAATGTAATAAACTAAGTGTTTGAAACAATAGTATCAGTCCCTATTCTCAAGTGATAATTTTTTCCAAGAAAATTAAGATAATCTTCCTTAATGCCTACTCAAGACTCTATCTTTTATGAAATAATTATCTTCTATACCGCTTTATCATTCCCTAACTCCACTAAAACCTCTAATATCATGATTTTATAGCCAATTATCACCATAAAATCACTCTTAACCTGGTAAATAAGTTTGTCAATGGAACAAGGGGTATATAAAATGAAATATGTGAGTATAAACATCTTTGATCAGAAGAAATAAAGGAAAAAACTAATAAACACCGAACACTATAGATAAAGTATCTAAAAAACATAACAATAGATTTATATGTATGTGTCTATGATTTTATATGAATGTATGTAATATTATATAAACTAAAAGATAAAAATATCTCTAATAGTAAATTATATAAAAAAATCAATCTTTTAATAATGCCATCGTAGATCCCTCCAACGATTATCACTCTCCACTTTATGAGTGTTGAAAATCAGAACATTATGGTTGGAAAAATTCATAGAAAATATGAATTATGTATTCAAGACCTTGTGGGAGAGTCTTGATTGTTTTTTTCTTGAATGATGTGAGGGAGTTAGTATGATGAAATAAAACTCAAAGTGAGAATTACGAGTTTGTGGTTGTAGTCTATAGATAAAAAGGATCAATGGGGTGGCCACTAGTAACTAGTCCATTATTTTGTAGGGTAGGTAAGGTCCATGATGTCATAATAGAGGTTCAAACATAGGTATTACTATGACAACCCAGACCTACACTACTAGATCCAGTACTAAAACAATTTATTTAAACTCTACTTTTGATAGAAACTATGATATCCCACTAAAAAGGCCACCTAAAAATTACATTACTTTAATAAAATATTTTGGTTGGGAAAAAATACATCAAGGTAACTTTATGGTGTTTTGGGTTAATTATGTATGTTGAAAAAGAAGGTTTTGAATTTTAATTGTCATGCCCCAAAGATATTTTTGGAAAGTAATGTTAAAAAGGTCCAAGAAAATGTAATGTATTCTCTAGAGTTAGTAAAAAATGGTGCATACAAGGTGGAACTATTTCCCAGTTATTTCCAAATTTATGGGGTCTAAAATTTGGAGGATGAATCAAGCTTTGAAATGTTGGATTTTCATGACTAAATCTTAGTACATATGGAAAAGAAATTTTTTTCATGATGATTTTAGTTTTTAAAATATTTTTATATTCGTGATGTTTTTTGGTTTCCTAAGGGTTTTAAGCTTTGTGAATGCATGATGAAAAGACTCTAAAACTTTGTAATTATGTTATTTTTTGCAAAATGCGAAAAATTACCTAGTGATATGTGGATATAGAGAGGTTCAAAAACAAGAATTAACAAAATCATAAAAAGATTATGGTGATCTTAGAAAATCCATGAAAGGGATTCCATTCCAATAAATAGGACTCTGCCTCATTAATTTCAAAAGGTAAATCCTAAACGAAAATCTAAAGTATTTGAATTCACGAAGGTTATTAGTGAAGATTTTTCTTATGAAAAAAGTTTATGAAGAAATAATTTTTATGTATTCTATGTAATATGACATAATGTTATATTAATCAAAAATTATTGAGCATCATGAAGGCCAAGTGAGCTTCATGAAAGCATTGATCTTCAGGAAGGCTAAGTGAACATCACGAATGTATTGAGATTCTCAAATGATAAGTGAGATTCATGAATGGAGGGTCCTTTACGAATAGTTTTTCTTATTTTTGAAAGAGGATAGAATTATTAATGTGGTGGGGTTCATGAATGTAGTATATTCTTATAAAGAATTGGGATGATCTATTAAGGTTGTGTAAGCTTTATAAAACCAGTGAGGGTTTCCAAATAAATTTTTGGTAATGTGGTATTCATGAACTGGATGAATGTGGAACTTAATGACGGACTAAATGAGGTATAAAACATAATGATTAATTTAATCAAAAGAAGAATCATCTGATGGGGGAGTTAACAAACTTTAGTTGAGAGAGATCAGTGAGCTTTAAAATTGTGATTGGTTATAAACCATGAAGGATAGTGAGTCCAAAAAAAATATTGAAATAATAGTTCTCTATAGTGTATTTGGTAGATATATAAATTTACTCTGTATGATCCTTGGATGCATCTCATTTTAGGTGAAAAAAGTAAAATTTCTCTATCTTGTGAATGGTTTCATTTATATTCATACATTTCTTTGGGAAATGGAGAGAAGATATTTTTATTTAACAATGAGACATGATCCAAAAGGTCATTTTTTTAATATTTCATACCATTAATCACACTCCCCCTCACATGGTATTAAATTTATTTGGGATAATAATTCATATCAGATCTAAAGGTTAGTTTCATTATTTCTCTCTAAGGGGTTAAAATGGCGTTTGTAAATCACAATGAAATTTCAATCTTTCATAGAATAAATTTAGAATTATGGAAGAATATGATGAAATACTACTTATGATATTTTTGGAATGGATGTATTTTGAATAGTAATGCATGATATCTTGGCCAGTGTGGAAAATAGTTCATTATGTGAATCTAATTAATATCAGATGCTGAATCCAAAAATAATCAATGCTTTAAGGGGAGTCATATCCAATAAAATATATATAGAGTTGATTTCATTTAAGGCATCACATGATATGTGGGTAATGATTCTAAATATTTATGAGGGTGACTCAAAAGTTTGAGAACCAAATATATAAGTTCTATAGAACAAGTATAAGGTTCTAGGAATACACCCTACTAAATCTATATACTAATTCTTTGACTAGGTGAATGTTACTATGGAATAAATTTGTGGTCTTGGAGAAATTCTTCAAGACATAAATATCGTTAAGATAATTTTGAGATTACTTTCACCTATGTTCAATACAAAAAATAATATTATAGAAGATAAATATCTGATGGAGCTGATATTGGCTAGTTTACACCTTACTCATATCCCATACGAGATGATAAATGATGATAATGAGTCTATGGAAAATGAAAAGTCCAAAGAGGTGTAATTAAAGGCCTTGAAGAATCTCACTATTGAATATGGATAGAAAGAAGAAGATACAGATGAGGTGATAAAAATCATTTCCTAAAATCTATAATGAGGAAAAGGAATGTTCAATGGGAAACTCCCACTTACATGATTTCGATGTAGAAAGGATGGACATATTTTAACAAGGTTCCCAAATAATATTCAAGAAGATGGTGACGTTGAAGTTTAAATTCCCATGAATAATTTTATTTCTATGTGAAAGGGAAGAAAAATTTTAAAATAAATTTCCTAAAAAAGAAAAATATTCTTTCAAATGAAAAATGAAATTTCTGAAGAAAATAAAGGTGAATAAATGAAGAACTGAAAATATCATAGAGAAAATGGTATGGTGTAAGTTATAGGTAGCTCATAGAAAAGGGAAGAAAGTGACAATGATGAAGAATAATTATATTGATGAATCTATATGCATGCTGAATTAGAAGCTATTATTATAGAGATTGATTTTTGGAGAGACAAAACAAAGAAATCCAATAGAGTGATTCATGATTCCATACATTATATGAAGAATTAAAAAGAAGAGAAATCTGATCTTGAGGAACAAAATTTAAAAGATTAATTATTCAATTCTATATGAATCTAAAATGGTTGGTGAGTAGAAGCTCAAAGATGAGGAACTAAACAAGGTGATCAATGGTTTGAATAACATCATGAAATATCAAATCAAATGTATGGAAGAACTTGATGTGGAAGTCATCAGAATATGAAAAAAAGTTAAGGATCGGGAAAAAATCTTGACTATAGGTATGAAATTAAGAAATAATATCTTTCAGGTTATAGAAAAAATAGATGGGGGCATAGAGTTCAAGAAGAAAAGAAGAAACAATCATATAAAAATGAAAACTCTAGTATGGGGATTGATCGCAAATAGAAAGGTTTGTTGATTGATGTCATAAATTAAGAAACCACTCCAAGGTTTAAAATTTATTTGGTCACAAATTAGAATCTAAATTATTATATAACTCATGGAAGAACCATTCCTAAAATAATATTCATGAATACACCTCGTATCTGGTGTTATTGATGAGAAAATATAGTACATTCACAAATTATATCCTCCAATTTTTAAAGGTACTGAAGGGAAGAAGTGTAGAAAATATGGAAACATTCCGTTCAATATTCCATGAATGAACTTGATAGTTATTGTTTCTATTATGGAGGATTTAAACACATGGATAGTCATTTCTCATCAATAATGTAGAAGAATGTGTTGAATAAAACCCAAATTGGTCATAAGCAGCATCCCAAAGAATCATCCAATGAGATAATAGCAAAGAATCTATTTTCAACTCATCAATATGATGTTGGTCCATAATATTCTGAAAAATATCAAGAATATAAATCCATAATAGTTATGAAGTCAATGAAATGGATTGAAAAGAAAAGATATGAGCAGTAAGTGGTTACATATATTTCCCTCAAAGCATCAGATCATTCTGGTGTATTTATCTGTGATGCTTGATACACATCCTATGTAATGTGAAATAAGGATGTAGTTATAGGAATCAAATATGACAAGGAAGATTTTTTAAAATATAGAAATGATGAAAGCTTGGAGAATATTTGCTTAGGAAAAAGAAAATCTGGGGGAAACAAAATGAGACATACTAATTTCATGAGGAAGGTATCACTCACAAATTTCTCGGTGTCAGTCTACTATGTTACTTGGGTCATGTTATAATAATTACTAAGAAGTTTTTCACCATGAAGAGAATAAGTGGTGATTTTTTATAAAGGGAAAAAGGAAGATAGGGAAACTCTACATTGTGAGTGGATAAGAAGATATATAATTTACCCATATGAATAAAACAGTTTATAATGTTATCAACTTAGCCATTTATGCCAAACTTCTCTAGAAGATCTAGTCATTTGTGATGCATCTTGAGATCACCCCAAGAAATCGTGTGATCATACTCACATATATGATTCTTTTCAACAAGGGGAATACTATCAAAAACACATACAATGTAAGAGAATCAAAATATACCAAAGTTCTTGAATTAGTGCATAGTAATGTGTGTGGAATTATCTCACTATGATTCACTAATGGAAATATTTATTATTTTATTTTCATTGATGATTTTTCCAGAATGGTGTGGGTATTTTTAATTTCCCGCAACTTTAACAAGTTGAATTTCATAATACAATATCATAGGCAATCTCAAAGGTTTCTTGGAAATATGATTCTAAAGTTTCATACTGATAATGGTATGGAATTAACAAAAATACAAGGGGAATATTATCTCAAGAAACATGGGATAAGGTATCATGTTTTAATGGGGATAACTCCTCAACAAAATGAAGTGGTTGAGAGGAGAAATTAGATCATAAATAAACTATCCAAAAAATTATTTTTGAAAATAAGTACTAGTTAATTATAAATGGAAGTAGTATTAACATTAGTCTACACATCAAATATGGACTTTTTTTATCTGAAAGAAAAAAATAATATGTATGTGTTGTGGTATATAAATAATCTAGTATTAATTTATTTTTCAAATCATTGTAAGTAAGTGGTTTATTTTAAATAAGGAGAACTAAATGAAATTTGAATATCATGAAGATGAGGGGATATTCCTTGGATATTATGGAAAAAATAAAGGATATATATATCATAAAAATAGGCTAGGAAAATTAGTTTAAATAAATAACGTCATTGTAGTAGAGAATTATGATGATAAAGAAGAAGTCAAATTTTTATCTACAAAGAACCCAAAGAGTCGAGCCAAAATTAGACTGATAATATCATTGTTGATCAGGAAGCTCTAGTTCAAACATAGAGAATAAAATATTTACAAAAAAGATCATTCATATCTCTAGTAGAGCCCAAATTTATTGAGTAAGTAGATTGAGATGACAACATGGTTTAGGCTATAAATGAGGATCTTGACAATATTCAGAAGAATCATACATGAGATATTGTTTTGTAAAAAAACAAATAATAATTTCATCAAGACCAAATCGGTATTTCAAAATAATCTGAATGAAAATGGTATAATGATTCAAAAATAATAATTACTCGTGTGAATAAAGTACTCCAAAATAGAGGGAATCAATTTTGATGAAATATTTTCACCTATTATGAGGCTAGAGACAATCAGATTATTCTTGTCCAAAACAATTTAATGAAGTTTTAATGTTTTCTAGATGGATGTTAAGATAGAATTTCTAAATGGGGTTCTTGAAGAAAAAGTGTATATTTGAAATCTAGAAGTTTTTCTCATTCTTTAATATGATAATAGAGTTTTTTAGCTGAGGAAGGAACTATATGGGTTGCAATGAGAAACTACAACATGGTATTCAAGGTTCGATCAGTTTTTAAAGAATATTGATATTTAGTGTTGAAGAGTTGATTGAAATATATATGTAAACAATTATTGTAATCAAAGTATAATAGTTTTGGTGTATGTAGACAACATAATATTTGGTGTATCAGTTAAATCATAGTGTAAAAAGTTCGCATAATTCATGAAATGTGAGTTCGAAATATCAATGATTGGTGAACTAACGATTTTCATTGGTTTATAGGTGACACAAGGAAGAAATAAAACATTCATTTCTCAATCTAAATATACCAAGTAATATTCAAGAATATTTAAAATAGATAATTCCAATGATTTGACAATGCTGGTGGCTACTCAGATACAACTATCAAAATATGATGAAGGCAATGTAGTTAATGTCGTAGAATACAGGAAAATAATTGGTCATCTATTATACATAATAGCAACATGAACAAATATTGTTTTTTCATAGTAAAATAAACATGATATCAAATCAATCCCAAATAAATCCTCAAAACCATAGTAAAAATAATTATTTAGTATATCAACAGTGTGTAGGATTTTGTTTTTCTTGTACAATGAGAAATCCCCGTAAGAGTTATTGGTCTATATAGATACTAACTATAATGGTTTAGAGGATGATATAAAATAAATGTTAGGTGGTTCATTCTATCTTGGTGGATATTTTATTTATTGGATAAGAAATAAAAAATATCTCATTTCATTAATCATCACAGAATTTAAGTATTTTATGGACACTCGGGTTTTTACATAGTTATTTTTGATAAAGAATCATCTTTATTATTTGGGAGTTCAAGAGAAATCTCTAACCAAAATCCATAATGAAAATTCAAGTGCCAAAGATCTTAGAAAAAATTATTCCATAACTGAAGGGAAAATCAAAATGAAATAAACTTTCATTTTATTGTGGAAAAGGTAGAGCACAGGCTTTTGAAGTTGACATACATTCCTATAGAACTAAAACCTTCATACATTCTAATTAAGGCCTTTCCCGAAGTGGTGTTTTAGAGGCATTGACTAGCTGTTGGAGTCCAACCCACTCTCCACACATGAAAAAGTATAACTGTGGGACCCCCTCTCCCCAATGTATGGTGTTTTCTCCCTAATGGGATGATATATGTTTTTTAAAATGATTCATCCGTAAAGTAGTGACCTATAGGTTCACTGAAAAAGGGGGAGAAATATCTTGATCAAGAAAGGGGAGAAGCTGATAGGGGTGTGAGTGAAGTAGGGGGGTTTTTAAATTTAAAAATGATAATGAAGATGGATCAAAGGTTATATGTCATAATAGATGGGGTTCATGATGAAATTATTTGAGTGGTTTTTTAATGAAGAGATTCATTGATTAACAATGCATGATACTCTTGTTTCTCACATCGATCATGTCTCATGTGGGCTTCGAGTTTTTGTTGTGTAAATATTTGATCGCTATCTAATTCGCAAGAAACAATTTTTGGAATAAGTTTGAAGAATTATTAATGAGGTATCAAAATGTGAAGAGTTATCAACAAAACCAAATAGTAATATTTTTTGGTAGAAATCCCTCATTATAACTTTGCAGTGATTTGGGGATGATTCTGTTTGTTGATAAATAAGGTTTTCAGGTTCATTTGTGGAGTTCCAAATAGATTATTGGCATGATATGTTGATAAAGGTCCAATAAAAAGGAATGTATTCCCTATAGGTGGTACATAAAATGGTGCATAAAAGGTGGTGTCACTTCCCAATGTTGTCCAAATATTTGCCTTCCAAAATTTAATTACGACTGAAGATTTGTGAAAGTTTTATTTCTAGTAATAACTCTTTATACATATAGAAAATCCATGGGTTTCACAAATATTTGACATTCATGATGATGTTGATCTCTTTAAAGAAACCTAGAGTCAGGGTGGTTTGAGGTTTCACTAATGCACAATAGAAAGACGGTAAAACTCCATGATTATAGGAAGCATTATGAATTGAGAAAATTTCCTTTTTTCTTCACGAATATAGGGAGGTTCGTGAAAAAGAATTGGGAGCTTCATGAAAAGATTATAGAGAGCTTGGAAGCTTCCTAAAAGGGAATTAATGCCTATAAATAGGATTCTACCTCCACATTTCAAAGTTGAAGACCTAAAAAAACCAAAGTCTCATAATTAGTGATGTTAATTCATGAATATTGTTCTTGAAAAAATGTTCTTGAAGAAATAACGTTCATGTAGGATATGAAATAAGACTAAAAGTTTCATGAATCTTGAAAGTATTGAGATTCGTGAAGACTAATTTAGCTTCAAAAAATTATTTATATTCATTAAGGATATTTTAGGTTCGTGAAAGTATTCAAATTCATGAATGGTAAGGTAGAATTGCAAAATGAGGGTGCTTTGTGAAGGTTGTTTGAGATTTGGGTAAGTGGTGAGAATTGTAAATGTTGTGGGGTTTTTCAATGCAATATATTCAATTGAGAAATTTGGCAGTTTCACAAAGGCCGTGGGAGCCTCTCAAAAGTAGTGAGCATCTTGAAAGTATTAAAAAGGGACTTTCTAGTAAATATGTGGTAATGTAGTATTCATCAAGTGGATGAAAGTGAAACTTAATGATGAACCAAATTTGTTGTAAAAAATATTGATTCATGTGAACAAAAAAAAAGAATGATTTGAAGGATCAGTTAGAACACTATATTTGAGAGTGTAGTGAGATTTCAAATTCTTATTGATTACAAACAAGGATGGATAGTGAGTCTACTCTAAAATTTTTAATATTAGTGTGCTTTAGTGGATTTTGTATATAGGGACATTGCATTTTTAAACCCAATAGACTTAGCCCAGTGTGGGTGAACCAAGTAAAATTGTTGTGTCTTATGCATGCTTTCATTTCTATTCATAAATTTCTAATAGAAAGTGAGAGAATAGATTTTTTTTAATGATGAGATAAGATCTAATGTAGAAGTTATTTTTATCTATCAAACCCCGATTCACCCCTGCCCATATTAGGGTATTTAACCTAGTTGGGTTAAAAAAAAATTACAATAAATTTCAATGATCTTTTAGGTTTATAGTTTTAGATAATTAGTGGAAAACATTAACTAACAGAACTAATTTCTTTTTAAACTAATGGATATTTTCACACTATATAAGGAACTGGTCGATCCATAATTATTTTTCAACATCTCCCAAAAATTTTATACATAAGATACTCTTTTAGACATATCATATGTGTTACATTTCTTCCTAACATGGGTAAATTGAAAGATAAGAAAGGGTTTAGATAAAATTCTCAGTAAGGTTAAGCATTTGAGATGACAATAAAATGTCATCAATTATCATAACATGACCACATGAGTATAATTCAGATACATAATAAAGTTATACACACAAAAAAATATCATAAATCATAGCATAATGAATGGTATAACATAAATGTGTCGAATATCTTAGAATAGAGGAACAAAATGGAATATAAAAAATCATGAAAATAATGTTAACATATAATAATTGAATATATAAGGAACTAGAATTAAACATTACATAATATTTATTTTTAAGTTAATAATTCATTTTCATAAATTTGATGATCTTTTTAGTTTTGTATTTTTATAGAATGAGGTCATAACTCATACATAATAAACCATATATTAAATAGTGGAAACATCCTTTTAATTTCTTTTTTTAAATAAAAACAAACTCTTAAAATAAAAAATGATTTTTTTCATGATAAATATTTAAAATGTTCAAATTAACTTCTTATTTTCTCTTGTCCATCCTTGAACCCAATGAAAATTATTTTAGAAACATAGGATGAGCATAAAAAATATGAATAAGGGACATAAAAAGAGTAAAATCATTAGTCCAATGAAAAAACATAAAAACTCTTGAAATGTATACCATTATCTCAATGTTCTTGAGAGAGTACAATAAATCATTTGTACATGAAAATCACGCATAGTTTTTTCTCAAAGAAATCATTTAAAACCCATAGCAGGTAATTAAAACCCCAATTTATGAAACATAGGGAAATTATATTTATAACCCATGTACAAAATAACTGAATTTAAATTAAATCGATAAGTGAAACCCCTGGAAACTCCCTCCTTCCTTCCTATTAATACAAGGAAAATTACCCAGTTTATTTAATCATTATCTTTGTGTACCCATCAAATAATCTATATCAGTATCACCTGTTGTATAACATATATTATGATCACACATATTTTATGATATATAATGGGGGTTCAAACCACCATATAATCTATTTTTGATGAAAATTTTCTCATATATAATTATCAAGTACTATATCATTAATTACACATTTTATTCTTTCATCTTTTTATCATATAAACATTGAAAAACTCTTTTAAACTCATATGAATAATACCTTCGTATATCAAAATACCTTTTACTTTTTTTAAAAAGAAATTTTCTATAACAAAATACCATGAAATAGAAAGAGGGATTTTATTTAAATAAAACATGAAATACTACAAAGGAATCAAAATTTAAAATAATTCCAATGAGGGAATGAAATTTATTTGTCACCAAATACATTACAATAAAACATTTCATTTCACTTTTGAAAATAAAATCAAAATATATCATAAAAATATTCCTTTTTGAAAACCATTGATAAAAAATAAAATGAGATCTAAAATTTTCCTTTATAATTATTTTATTTCCACAATAATTTATTAGTAAATTAATTTTAAAATCATGCACATGGAAGAGAAATATTAATAACATAAATCATTATAACATATAAAAAGGGTTTTGTATTAAAGGTTCCCTTGCCTTAAGCCTAAATCATCATTTGTGTTATTTATCTTATTAAAATAATGTAACTTAATTATTTACTTTCATAAAAAACTTTTTTATTTTATTATTAATTTTCTTTTATATTTTACTGTTCTTTACATAATTAATTAATCAATTATGTTCACCTCAGAGGTTTTGAAGGTATTCTTATTATATATCAAAAATGAATTCAGTAGGTTGAATATGGTGAAATTGATCGTTATTTCATCATAACATGAATAATAACAATGAAATAGTTATAATTTCTATATATAAATTATAATTATATAACTAATAATGAAATATGATTATGAAAAAAATAACTATGTTACGATCATGGAGCTGGTAGGTCATATATATACATGAGTAACATTTCCATTTTCAACGATCATTCTGGAATGAAGGTATGTAATATTTTATATGTTTATAATTATAATTATGTACTAAGTGCCATATTATCTATTTAAATACTATTATATATATCATCAATGTGATGTGGGGATGAAAAAAGAATCGCATAACTTCATGGAGGAGGCAGTCCACTTGTACGCACAAATAGTGTTATCATTTTTCAATGAATGGAATAGTAAGAAATAAAATTATATATTATCTTTTATAATGAAAAATAATGCATTAATATCATATATAAACATTTATTTTATAGTTATATGTTTTTTTGAGAGGTGATGGTGAAAAATTAATTACATTTTTTGTAAGGCGATGGTGAAAAACGAATTACATTGGTTTGTGAGGCTATAGTCTTCCATAAAAATGTATAACAGTTTCATTTCCTAACTTATAGAAATTTATATATATATTTTTAAATTATTTAATCCTATTCATACATTTCAATTTAATAGCTAGTTTATAATGGTTATATATTTCATGGGACATTTCGGATCAGTGTTTCATGTCATATATGTTATCGAACATAAAGTTATTATTTTAAAATTTTAGGTTGTTAGACTCTCCCACCTTTAATAAATTGCATCCTCAAGATTTTAACTTTATCTCGGTAATTTGTTTTATGTTTTAAAACATATTTCTTGGAATTTCACAACATAAAAAGGATTAGTAAACCATCTTATGGATAAAAAAGAAATGGAAAATACAAATGTAACCTGAAATGACACCGAACTCGGATTCTAAATAGGAAAACATTGTTTGGAAGTAGAAATATTGACATGTAAGAAAATAAAAATACCCAAATACAGAGGTAGGGTGATATAGATCATTAATCCAGATAAATTTAATGATCATAACAAAGTTAAAAACCAAATAAATCATAAAAAAGAGAGGAGTGAAAAGAACACCGTCTCATTGAAAATAATGGTAATAGGATAAATTTTTTATTTTCAATATCCATTTCCTAAAAATGAATAATTTCTCACCATCTAGAACAATAACTTACGAAGAATATACTTACTTGAAAAGTAAAATTTCAAACATTAATAAATTTCCACCACAATCACATCTTTTCTCCAAACAATGAGTATTCAATTTGAAAACATATATGACTAAATCACTAAAATCCACTTCGAATGGATCACGTAGTTAGATTAAAGGATAAAAATCTATTCATATTATATTTATAAATTAACAAATACCAAAATTATTAGCATAATTTATGTTAATTCATAAAATGAATAAACCCTCATATGATGAAACACAACATTAGTCTTCAAACCCCCAATAATAACACCTAATTTTTATCTTATATCATTTGATAAACAACTATCCTTAAAATTATTCAAAATATTCAATGTAATATTGAAACCCCAAAATAAAAAGGGTTTTATCACAATCCTTATAGTATTGATTTAACTTTTATCTCTAAATAACACAACTCACTTTTAAAGTCTCATGCCAAAAAATGCATATGCCCTAATCATATAATCTCATAGATATAATAAAAATTTACAGAAATTACTTTAATAAACTTAAAGGGGCTATAAAATCATTTATTATTCCAAAAATATAATTCATCCTTATTTCTTAAATAAACTACCTTAATTTTCAGTCTTCCTTAATCATATAAGGTTCCCAAAATCATGAACTTCTTCAGAAATAACATTTATCACCTAATCACTAAATCACTTTTCAATCCCATGGTTATCCATATGATAAAATATATGTTGTAAAAAAATTAATCATCACAGTTTAAAAAAATTAAGTAAAAATTGATGTTATACTAAACATGACATCAAATATTCTAGTGGTAGGAATTACACCCCAGTCACCATTTGATTTTCAGTTGAATCCTTGTTGCCTTTATATATGGGATTGGTTTACTTTTTTCTAAAACTATAATAATATAATTCTTAAAAATTTCCCAAAAATATGGTGAACATCCTTAAAAATAATCTCATTCATCAAAGATCATATAAAAGCTCAAGGTTTTCAATACCTTTAATTATATTTCCAAAAAAATGAAAAGACAATTCTTTATGTTAAACAAATTCTTTTCATAAAATTGAACCCAATAAAATGTCTCCCAAAATGTAATTAATCACTTTAATATATCATCACATAAAAAATCAAAATGGGTGTATAAGAATTGGAACATATGGTCAACCTTAATCTTATAGACCTATAATGGTATCCATATAACTTAATATAACTTCACATGAAAACATTCTAATCTACAATTTTATATAAAACCACCTATGATACCAACTATAAGGACCCAACATTAAACATTACATAATCTAGAGTTTTAAGTGAAGATTATTTATCTTACATTTAAGTATATTTTCAAGTTTAGAGTTTCAGATAATTAGGTCATAACTCATACAAACTTATATTATATATTAAAAAGTGGACACTTAAGATCAGTATCTATTTTCCCATAATATAAAACTATTAAAATAAATAATAATTAATTTTTATGAAAAATCTTCATGAATTTGAAGTTGACTTGTTCTTTTCCCATATATATCCCTAAACCCCATGAAAATCATTTGAAAAGCATTGGATAATCACTATAAGTTTAGTTAGGGGAATAAAAAAGGAGAAAAATGTTAGTCCGTTTAAAGAAACTTGTGAAATATTTACTTTTATCTCAATGTTCTTGAGAAAATGAAATAATTAATTTCCACAGTAAAATCACTCACTCTTTTTTGTCAAATAGGACCTTTAAACCCCATAGAATGGAATTAAAAAAACCATTCTGGAAACTTATTAAAATTATTTTCATAACTCGTGATAGAAATGACTGGGGCCTAGTTAAGACCATAGGAGAAACAACCACATCCTTGCTGAGAACGTGCCAAATTTGAAGTTTATAAAACCCTACAACTACCTAAAACTAGTACGGCGGTGAGTATGGGTGTAGATTCTATAGAGAAGGTGAATAGATTTTTATTGAGGGATCAAAATAACAAAAAAAACAAAAAAGATATTGGAATTAGTGAAATGATGAGGATGAGATAAAGTGTGTGAGAAAAATATTGTGGTATGCATGTGGTGTTTGGAGATTAACAAGAAGATATTGTAAAACAAATGTTTAAAAATTGGGAGATTTTATTGATATGAATTGATTTAAAATATTTTCTATTCTTACTTAAGAATACCCCAAATTATAAAAGTGTTTGAGAAAAGTTAATGATCTAATGAGATCTTGTTTTAGTGTTCAACACATCTTATTGATATTCCGTAGAAAAAATCTCTCAATCATAACTCAAGATTTTAATTTCTATTAATAGATAAATGAAATTTTCCTTTTTAAATTTTTAGTACTACAGCTAAAATTCAAAAGAAAAGACTTCACTATCATAACTTGTAATTTCAGAGAATAGAATAAAATTAATGCTCATTAAGAAATAAAATGACATCATTTAGATTGATTATAACTCTTTTAATCATGGAAATTAAAATCAGAACCTATTAGATATTCAAATACTACCAATCTGATTACCTTATTGATTTATCTACTCTTGTTGATAATTAAACCAAAAAAATATTCATGAATTACATCTTGGATATACACTAATATAATTAAGAAGAAAAAGGTGAGAATCCTATATTTTGATATTAACTCCACTCTCTAACTCGAGATCCACTATCTCATGTTCACAATGGTTCTTATCTTCCATTTTCTTCTCTCTCTTTTTCTCCCTTTAGTGAATTATACATGATCATCCCCTACATCTTCATTATAAATAATCTAATTTTTAAGAGAATATTCTACGCCCATCTCAATTGCATGCTCACTATCACTATTTGGTAACTGTTTCAACTTTTCTCGACATGGATTTTTTCATTGTACTCCACCATTAATAGTGACCAAATAAAAGCTCAAAAAACCATTTTCACTCCTCATGTAAATTTGTTTAAATATCCATGTGACCTTCACATAGAATTACCCAAATTTAACCCACCTCCTAGACCTTGTCCAAAAAAATCAATAAAATTCCAATGATATTCCCCATTCACATGGCTTCATTAGGTTTATACACTACCCAGAAATCAGTTCATACTAGGTAATAAATTCATCATCAACCATTGGGTACCATGTCCAAATTCAGACACCTGATGTCTGATAAAATCTGTAGCCACAAAAGAAGGGAAGAGCAGAGACACCCATCATCTTCAATTGATCAATTATATAGATAATTCAAGCCGGTAATGAAAATTGATAAAATATTGGTGAACTGACACTATCCAAATTCTCCAAACCATTTACCCACACATAATAAAACAAATTTATGACTTATCAAATTATCATCCAAGAAATGACAACATGTGGTAATATTATTTCATTAATATAGCTTAGGGATCTATTCTCAACCATGGAAGATCCACATCAATCGAGGAAACACCAACCTAGGGTGAGGTTTAATCTCGATGGATGGGATTCCACCTTTATTCGGGTCAGACAAGATGGGATTGGTGAGGGATTCTTCAACAATGTCTGACTATTGTATTGAAGTTGGGTTATAGATCCATTTTGGAATGACTTCATAGCATCACAATAACACTCATATCTATTTTGGTGGTGCCTAATTTTCTTATCAGTAGTGAGGTCCACTCTTGGTCTTCATAATGATGCTGCAGTGGCATCAAGATCAAGCTACAATGGCTTCAAGTAGGGATCGATGATGTAGTTAGTTTTGGTGCATCTGATCATTGTGGTGATGGGGACTTTAGTGAAATCACATGCATGATGGGAGATGGTGGATAGGGATAAGGTGATGGTATATTTCACTGGTGATAAATGGAGTTGGAAGTAGGAGTTGCTGGTAGTAGATAGTGGTGATAGGAGATAGTGGTGGTAGTATAGGGTAACAAAATATAGGTTGTTGTGGAGGAAGCGATATTTTTGGTAGTAGGTAAATAGTGATGCAAGATGTGGGTATTAGAAAGAATTATTGAAATGGAAGTAAAATAGCGAAGCAGTAGTAGTGGAAGCAGTAGATTGGTGGTGGTTCTAGACTCTAATGGTGGAAGGGTGACCAGTAGCATGGAACAGTAGGTGTGCTAGTGGTATCTTTTCACTAGAAAAATAAATAGACATAGTAAATTAAATAAAGAATAAAAAATAAATAAATGAAAAAAAACTAAAATAAATAATGATAAATTAATTATTTCCAATTTATTTAAGAAAACAATAATTTGACTAATTCAATACAACAAAAAAATAAAAACCTTAAAAAATATTTTTAAGTACCATTTTATTTGAAATAAATGAATAAAATAATAAGATTCAATATTTAAAATTATTATTTCTAAAAACATAAAAAATGAATAAAAGAAAAAAAAATAATGATATAATGTAATGTAAAAATCTCGAATAAAAAATGATGGTTTATACTAAATTATTTATTTAACATTATATTAACCAAATAATTAAAATAATGGATGAAATTAATATTTTAAAATTAAATTTATATTTTTAATAAATAAACACTAAATTCTCAACAATTAAAAATAATTCAAGTAAAAAAATAATTTTTATAATAAAAAAAATTACTTAAAAATATGTTGAAAAGGGAAATTAAAAAAAATCCACATAAAATTCTCCCACACATAATTAAATAAATTTTTATTTATCTACAATGAAAATTAAGAATAAAGGTGGTCATTTATCCTAGGATCAAAATTACTCCAATTTCAATGGAAATAAAAAAACCCTCCATTGTTTAAAAAAATCATGCCTCCTATGTGAATTTCATTCACTGCCTCATTTCCATTCCATTTTTTTAGTTCTAGGATTGAAACAGATTAGAAAGAAACAAAATAAAAAATATTAATAAGAGTCACATTCAATTATCACTCCCCTAAGGTTCCAAAAACAAGAATTCAATATTTCACTTCATTGACACAACTCAAATGATTTTCATATAAGTCAATTGTCCACTTATACTTTTGGGTTCAAGATTATGCTCACTGTAATTATCTCATTTTTTCAAGTCCCTTTATTTGATTTTTTTTCACCCATGATTTTGTGCATATCACTGTGTAAATAAATTATTGAGATTGAAAAATAGCTTTATTCACATAACAATTCCAATGCCCTTATCTAAAAAACTCGCCAAGGGATCCCAATTTCCCATTTTACACCAGATTTAATGGACTTGTATTACTTTCTTTGGTTTAGTCTCACTAGGGTAATTGATTTTCAAAAAAGTGATTCACCCAAGATCAAGAATAAATTTCAAGTTTCCTAATGTTATAATCTCAATTCCATAAAATTCACTCCCATCACACTCCCTTCCCTAGTTTGTAAATTGAATTTCGAAAAAAATGGATCCACATTCAATCAATAATAACACAATTTTATAAATTTTCTAATTATTGAAACCCCTCAATTTATTAAGTATTTATCATGTAGTCATGACACAATGTTCTTTATTCATTTCATTTACAAGAACAACCTGAAATGATCCTTGATTGAGAGGAATTTTAAAAAATAATTACAGTTTTTTACGGGTTAACAGTGAAGTACAAATCAACACAATTAAGGCCCAATCCCACAAACTTCAATCTCAATAATTTCCCATATTATTGAATCTCAAAGTTGGAATCATAATTAAATAGTTATAATCAAACAGATTTAGCAGTGGAGCATATAAAATATTGTGTTAAAAAGGGAGACCGAAAAGTTCAAAAAATATTTTATGTAGTACTCACACAAAACACATCATTCACAAAAAATCACAACAGGACACTACCCAAAAATAAATAATAGAAAAATAAATTCAAAATAATTCATGAAACTAGTGAGTTCATGAATTATTTTCCAAGAATATTAAAATAAATCATACAGTTTCACAAAAAAGAACTACAAAAATAAGTGAGTTTTATGAGTTTTATGAATATAGTATGATATCCATAATTTTTGAAATAATTTAATGAAATAAGTTCTATACATAATGTAGAAACATAAAAATGGGATGAAATAATTTAAATAATTACATGTCGAATATGTATAAGCTTATCACTTTATTCAATATTAAAAGTGTAAATTCCCTCGAATGAAATAGTTCCCTAGTTTCTAATTCATGTTGTTGAAAAATAATATAACAATAATATTCTAAAACTAAAAACCAGAGTTGGATTTAAAAAAAGTTGTATAATTTTTCCCCCAACTATAAGCTCATTTTATCATTGATGTTCCAAGTGACTTTTTAGCTGGTAAATAGTTCTCACAACCAACAATGCTCACTTTTCATAGTTACTCCACTAACCTCACACCATATTCACCTCATGGTAAATATTCACCAAAAAATTAAAATAAGATAAAATAAAACACGAGTAAGGATATGTCAATGAAACTCTAGAAACTATGGTTCATCAATTTAGAGATACCCACAGCCATGTGAAAATCATTTACTCAAACAAAAATTGTAAGGATTAAAAAGAAAATCATGGGCTTCCTCCTATGTAGCACTGACATAAATGTCTTGAGATTAAATTTTTCCCCTAAGGATCAATCCATGTTCACCCAATGTGTATAAATAATTAATAGTTTTCACTTCAATATTATCTAAGTAATCATCAATATGACCTTTCAAGAATTAACCAACTTCAACAAAGAACAAAAGTCCCAAATAATTTTCTAAAATAGCTACAGGTAACATGATATAAAGCTCAATTTGACTCCTTAGAACATCTCTTTTAGATTTCATAAAAGTTTACTGTAGACCAATAATTTCACCTATTTGAAAAATAAAACTCTCTAACAGATTCCCTAACACTTATAGGATTACAGAAATTCAGAAAAAGAAGTCACACCAGTAAAAACTCCTCATAATTTATAAAAATTATTCCTAAAATATCTTAAAACTCACAATTAATCGAAAATTTTAATTTAAATTATTCAAATAAAAAATATAAAAGAAAATTTTCAATTTCTAAAAAGTACCCAAAGGTTGAGAACCTTTAAATTTCATGTTAGAAAACTCAGTATGTAAAACAATTTAACTAAGTTAACATGCTCGCATTGAAAATAGCCTTGTTTTCTAGAACTATATAAACTAAAACACTATTTATCATTATGGATTTGAAAACATTAAAACTCACATGGGAAACACTCATTGAGAAATTCAGATATCTCAAGAAAATGTTAGGACTCAAGCTCTATATTCGATTAAAAAAAAAGAATTTCCTTATAAAAGGGAGCTTGTATGAAAGTATGAACAAGTTGGGGAATTAAAATATCTATAAATTCAAGAGGAAAAGAATAATAATCAGATACGAGCATGATTTTAAATAACTAATTCATAGAAATTTCAATTAATTCATATCTAACCATTGGTTTTGTTTTGTCAAAGACCATAATATCCTCCACATTATCTATAATTTAGAGCGTAAGTTTATCTTTGGACACATCAATGATAGGACCTCTAGATGAAAAGAATTTTCTTGCTAAGATTATGGGAACCTTTTCATTACATTCCATATCAAGAATTAGAAAATATGTTTAAAAATTAATCTATCCTACCTTTAGTAACAAATTATCCAACCTTATATAAGTATGAGTGGGTGATCAATCCACAATTTTAAGGTAGAAAGAGGATGATTATAAATATCTAGGACATATTTTCTAAACCAGGAGTAAGGAGTCAAATAAATACTTTCTCCCAAATTGAAATAAAATTTTAGTTCTTCACTTGATCAAATTTTTTATTAAAGAACTCAACTATCAGGGTCATTCAACTTTATATGTAACTTTATCAATATAATATCACTACACTCCTCATTAATATTTATGGTATCCATTTTCTTCCAATCAATTTGGTTTTTCAAAACCCCCTTGGTCAATTTAAAATATGATTTAATTTATATCCAAAGATTCCATAAAAGGAATGTTGATTCTTACAGTTTTAATAATTTTCTACAATTTCTTGTAGTCAGGTTAATCACTCTTATAAAAACATTAAATAAAAGGTATGGGAGGGGAATAATGTTTTAAAATTGGTTTATTGTTAACTTTATCCTCAAAAGAAACTTTATTATTTCTTTATTTGATCAATTATTACGATACTTTTCTTGGTTCTATGGATATTTCAGGTTTTGGTTCATCATTATTTTTAGGTTCGACCTTGCTATCTAGATTTCCATATTTTTTATTTTCCATATTTTTATTTTCAAATTAATCTTTTCATTAGTTTAATTTTCAATAGTTTTTACCCTAATTGGTTCCTATGTTTTCAAAAAACATCTTATGTTGAAAACCATCAAATTATCTCTTGGATTGGATTCTATTTTTCTAAGAAGATTTCCCCTTTCTATCCCAACAAGATCTCTAGTCATTTGACCCATTTGAAGTTCTATAATATGAATCTTAGTGTCAATGTATTTTCTTAAGGAACTAATCTAACCTAACACATAATACAACATAACCATAATCTCCCCCTGATTATTTGAAGACTCAACCCCATATTTTTTTTTAAAAATAATTTTTGGCTTGTGCTTTGTAATTTGGGGAAGTGGGTAACTTTAGTATTCTTTGATATTTCCAAGACTGGTTGTGGTGATTTTTGTATCCTACATTGTATTGGTTTGAAAATGTATCATTGGACATTTTATTTACATTCCAATAACCAATTAACTATGAACTATCATTATATTATAATTTGATGTTGGGACAACATTTTTTAGTATGACCATACATCCAAAAATAACAACATTTGTCTCTATAAACTCTATCATAAAAAAATCCATGTTGTTTGTCTCAACACTATATATAACTCTATTGTTTTTAAACATGTATTAAAATTTTTAGAATATATTATAAATTTTTCTTAAGATCACATAATATTATATCGTAGAGTTCATCCCAACATGAATGTTCAAATAAATTTTGATTATAAAGTGTAAGTGAATTTTAAAAAGTATCCATGATTAATTGGGGAGATAACTGATGATTAGGGCTCTTTCTAAGATTATTTCTAATCCTATCTCATTACTTGTGAAAAAAACTCTATCATCCTAGAAAACCCCACTTATATTGTGTCTAACATCCATGGACATGTTCCTGAGGTAAAATTTGGAAAAATATGCATTGAAAAGATCATCCCATGTTTCAAAAACATCATATAGGTTATATAACCAAGTCATAGACCACCCATTAAAAAATAATTGAAACACATTAGACCAAAAGTCCCCGATCAAAACTCACAGAGGCAGTTACTGGAAAGAACCACAAAAATATCTAGTAGAATCAAGTTAATCTTTAGCTGGATGGCCAAAAAGAGAAAGGATCATGGATATGTGAGACTTATTAATCTCATGATTTCTAGACCTATTAGATAAATTGATTCAATATAGATACTTAAAACAATTTAATGTGGAATCTCCCTATGTTTCGGTCTCTTTAGGGTAGGAACTAAAGGATTTTTAATATTCATGTTTTGATTTTCATCTATTCCTAAATCTATGTTTTTCAAATTTATTATTTCTAACTATCGTTTTTTTCTAAGGATATGATTTAGATCATTAATCTCATAAATTAGAGTTTAATTTTATTAATAATAGGTATAGTATGCATATAAGACTCATGAATGTTTTTTATTATTTTTTTCATAATTTTTAATATTTTTTTAGATTATTTATGTTCTTTTTTATTTTTTTTGTATTAATTTTTTTGGATTTTTTTTGAATTGGTCGCTCATGACTTCCATAGAAACGACCCCAAAATTTGGTCTTGTTGAAGCTGAGAATGTTTCAAATTTTTAATTTTTATTTAAATATCCAAACTTCTTGTACATAATTATTACATCTTTATAAATGAATATTCATAACATAACATAACAATCCATGATATAATTGTTTGTGTCTAGTGCCTTTGAAAACATGGAAACATTAAAAAATGGTACATAAGTGAGCTACATCATCCCCCACTAAGTTTTTCTTTAAAATCAAACTTCTTAAACACATCACAAATAAAAAATTTATTCATATCCTGGGTAAAGGAAATATAATAAAAGGCAAGCTCAGATTCTCAATAAGGTTTAATAAGGGATATATGTAAACATAACATGGGAATAAGTGTATAAGGATATGAGAATAACACATGAAGAGCATACCCTATATACCAAAGATCATAAAATCAGTTCCTGGAATAAATATCGGAAGTTCATAACAAATTATTCATATGGTAATCACATAATATGATCCATAACAGCCTAACATTGGCATACGACTTGGAATTATGATATAAAAATATAAATAGAAAATAATTTTCTTAATATTTAAAGGATTCTTTATAAGAGTATCATAGTGGATTGGGATTACTCCTCAAACCATCATAGCAGTCAAGGTTCACCCCCAAGACTGTCATAGTGGGAAATATCCCTTAATAAATTGAGTTCAATCCCTATTCCCTCCGTATTTATCTCATGAGATATCAATATTTAACCAATTAATTGGAGGGTTATATATGTACCAACCATTAAATATTGAATATAAAATATATGTGTTCCACAAGATCATATAAAATTCACTATATCAGAACCCATGAAAAGAAATGTGTTTTATAAATCATTCCTCATATCAGATCCCATGAAAAAGAATGGTTTTTATTGAAAATTTTAGTACATCATAACCCATGGAAAAATTGCATTCATAAACATCATGTCATCATAAACATAAAAGATCCAGATAAAGAATAAATATGGTATCATTGGATCGTATACCAAATGAATATTATGTAACATCAAATGATTTCATCTTTGATGTAAAATGATTTTTGAATTAAAATATACAATAGAAACATTACTTGAAGAAAATATCCTTGATTTTAATATCATATTTTTTCAAATTAGAAATTAGTAACATTATTTTGAAATCCTTTTATGTGAAAATTACCATTAAAAATTATGATGTAATATTTTAAAAAAATAATGTTCATGATGGTGGAAAATTCATTTCATGTTGTATACGTTAAAACAATGATTCCATTCACATTTTATATTAAATCCAATTGGGGATTATTTGGAAAATAAACATAAATATTCCACTTAGAAACATTTTAAAAAGTTAAACATCAGAATTTTTTTTAATAAATCTTTTTGGGAATGTAAAAACATTTTTGAATACATTTTTTGAAAACATGGATATGGTAGAATAATTGTTTTTGACCGAAGAGAGATATAAAGATGATTTTTCATAAAAAAATTATTTTGGTCTCTTTAGTACATAAAGAGAGGACAATGAAATCAAGAATAAATTTTCATGAGGTAACCATATTATAATAAAATTCATGAATTTATGGCAAAATACATCCTCATATGTCATCATTGAATGAATAATCATAAACATTACCGATAAAAAATGAGATTGTAACATCAAACATTTACCACTTTGGTGTCTTTTGAATCATAGGACTAATTAATGAATAAAATTAAATGAAACATTATATATCATTAAATGAGTTAGATTCAGGATATAACATGTAAAAGGGTTGTTATATATACATCATAGAATAATATTGGTGTGTAACATAACTTATGTCCCAAATAAAAAAAATCGTGACAAGAATCTCTTACCTTAAGTCATTTATTAATTAATAAAAATTTGAAACTAATCTATAATAAATATATTTTTATTATAAATAAATTACAGAACAATAATATATATATAATTCTAAATATGAATTACATATTTTTTTTATTACCCGTTTATTAATAACTCCATGTTAAAATTGTGTTTCGGGTAATAGATGCTTTGTTTTCATGTATGTTTTGATTTGGTATTTTGGGTCCTATTAATATAATAATTGTTTCATAATATACATAATTTTAACCATGATATAAATATAATATATATTAATTATGTATTTATATTGGGTAATCCATAAATTTAGAGACAGAAAATGAAATACACCATTTATGGAGATGGTGAGTCATATGTATATATGATTATTGTTTTCATTTTCCCAATGGATGAAATGAAAGGAAGCTAAATAATATATATATTTTAGATAATTATTTTTATTTCATATATATCACATATATTCATTAATAATACCCTAATTACCTTCCATTTAATGAATTATTGAAAAATGAATAACATCGCTTCGTGGGCCGGTAATCGGCCGTACACATGAATGACATTATCGTATCCCTTAAAAATGTAAATAAAGTAAGTATATATGATATAATTATTATATAAGTATAATAATATCATATATATGACATATATTTATATATATATACTAATTCCACCATTATATTCATCCGTGTAAGGGGGTGATGGAAAACGAATAACATCGGTCTGCGATGTAGTAGCCCGTCGTATACAAACATGATGATTTTGTATCCCATTAAATAGAAGTGGAGATTAATTTAGGTTATTAAATTAATATAATAACAAAAAATATATATTATATACTAGTGTTATTATATCATCATAATTTAATAATATTTTTAGGATGTGGAAGAACAAAGAAAAAAAAGACGCCTGATTAAGCACGACACCTCTTCTTCGAACAACCTCCTTTGGTAAACACTAGAAGGATTCTTAGGAAGGATTTCAGATCAAAATAAGTGATATATTTCATTGTTATGGAATTAAGTAAGATATATGGGTAGTTATTGGCTGATACAATAGACATTAATGGTGTAAAAGAGAGAGGATATGGGGTGGCCTTTTATTAGTTAGCTGAGTGTTAAACATGTAATTTTTCAAACAAAAATTGTGTACCCATATTTTAACTTTCCACAGGGCTCCACAATGGACCAATATCAATCCCTATACATTATAATGTATAAATATGTATATAAAATATATTTTAGATTAGTTTTTAGGTTATTTTAACCCATATCTTTTCATCTTTACCCCCAATAAATATGTTCTTACCTTAGCCATGGTAAAATGTTTTTAATGTTTTCACCATTAATTATCACCAAAATATAATTTCACCTTATTAGATAATATATATTATGATTATTCCGAATATTTAACATAATTTAATGAATACAATTCACATAAGTGGCAGAATTTAATTTAAAAATAAACCTACATATATGAAAAAAGTGGTTTTTAAGAAGTGAATTTCTCAAGAAAAAGGTGATTATATATTAACTCTCTACTAAATAATAATTAAATAAATTTAAATTAAAATCTATTGATATTTAATATATTCATTTAATTTAAATTATTCTTTAACAGTGTTTATTTTAGTTAATTAAAAAGGGGAAATATTATGCACTTTAAAACTGTTTTTAGAAAAATCATATTTTTAAATCCAAAAATAAATATATAATATAATACAATATAATTTTTATTTTAAACTAATTAATATTATTAAATAGTACATATGTTACATAAATTCATATTAAAACTATAATTTAACTTTATATTTACTTATTTGATTGAAATGAAATGGGATTTTTAACAAAATCAATATTTTAACTATTCACTAAAAAATCAATATTTTACGAATAATAAAAAAACTCACCTGAAGTAAATTTTGATATTCTGATTAAAAAAATAATTTAATATTTTAAAATAAATTTTCTAAAAATAGATAAATTTACTTTACTTATTTTTTTAAAAAATCAATAAAAATATTTTTTAAGAAAATAGTATTTTCAAAACATATAAAGTCTTTAATAAAAATTAATTATTATTTTTATCAGTATGTTTACATTATATGAAATAATTATAATTAATATTTAAAATTTTGTTATTATTAATCATCCATTCTTGATAAATAGTTAGTTAAAAATAGTCATGTTTAAATTATAATATTGATAGTTTTTTGTGGTTTGTTAAAACTCAGTCTTGTGTGCAACATAAGCTTTTGAAGAAATTAAATATATTAAAAAACATATTTAACAAAATATTTAGGTGTTACAGTTTACCCCCACAAAATTAATTTATACCTCTAAATTTTTCACTCTTATCAAAACAGATGAGGATACTTGTGGCTCATCATATCATCAAGTTCCAACATAGATTCTTCAAATTAGTGGTTTCACCATAAAACATTGACCAAGAGATGGGTTTTGTTCCATAGAATATTCAATATTCATTTCATAATTTCCACCAATTGTTACTCATAAGAAAGATCATTCACCAGTGGTATGAAATCTATGTTTAGTACATGTGAATGGTAAGGTATGTACTACATCAAGAGATATACATGGAACACATCATGAACTTGAGAGAGGTTTTGTGGAAGCACCAACCGATAAGCTACAGTCCTGATAGAATAAATAATTTCAAAGGGAATGATATACTTAGCTTCTAATGAGCCTTTATGTAATTAGTATAAGCTCCTTCCTGGCAGCCAAATGACCTAGGATCATTTCTAGGTAGGGAATATTTTTCGAGTACTGTAGCAGCACTATATCAGGGCATTGTAGCCGAAGCGGTAACATTGTAGCGGTAGAGGTACTATAGCAGGAACTATATTGGAGGCGGTACTATAGAAGTTACTACAACATCCCGAGTATTATAGAATTAATATTCACCAAAGGGACCTTTCGACCAAAAATTGGGATTTCAAGACCTGTATTCAGGTCACTTGACCTTCGGCCTTTGGGCAATGTAATGGGTCTCCATCTACCTAGTTAAAAAGAGGTATTTTCATTAATAATAAAATTGGGCTTATTCCCTAAACTTTAAAAAAATGATACATATGGATTAGATTTATCTTCTTTAAAAATATTATTACTTTCTTCTAGGGTTAAATTCTTAGAAACACCTTTTCACCAACATTAAATTTCTGATCACATCAATGATTATCAGCATAACTTTTCAATCAAATTTTTTCTTCCCTTATGTGTTGTTGGATGGATCCAAACTTCTCTATTTATTAATCTATGTCATGTACCAAAATATTTATTTCTCCAACTACATTCAATCACAATAAATCTCCACGCCATTTTTCATATAGTGCTTCATAATGATCCTTATGAATACTTGAGTGAAAGTTATTGTTTTATGAAAACTCGACAAGAGGAAGGTGTTGATCCCAACAAAATTTGAAATTCATAGCCCGATATCTCAACATAAACTATATGGTTTGAATTGTTCTATTATACTGACTATATATCTAAAGATGATACACAGTGCTGAAACTCAAATCTAAATCAATATATTATTGAGGACTTTGGCAAAAATATGAGGTTAATCTTAGATTCTAATCCAACACAATGGAATGTTGTACTCCATGTAACCTTACCACTTCCTTAATATATATCTTGGAATTTCGATCAAGAAGAAAGCATTCACTCATAGAGATAAAGTGTGCTTACTTTGAAAGGTGATCAAATACAACCCAAATATCATTATGCCCTTTAGATGTTTTTGGATTTCTGATGATAAAATCCATGGTTATGTTTTCTTATTTCTATTCTAGTATGGGTAATGGAGGGAGCATCCCATTAGAATTTTATCTCTCAACCTAAACATGATAACATACCAAGCACCAAGATATAAACTCTATGATATCTCTCATCATTCCATCCAACTAGAAATATTCTTTCAAATCTCTATACATTTTTATACTTCTATGATTGATAGTGAATAAAGAAATATGAACATACATTAAAAAATCTTTAAAATATTGTAATAATTGAAAACATATGTGGTTCTTGACCCTTACCATTCTATCATTATCAATATTCAAATCTGGAACATTTTTAACATTGTTTCACTGTTCAATATCTTCGTTATACACCACTTTAATCTTTACTTGGATAGATAGTTTAATATTCAATTGGTAAATATAATATTTCTCTTCTTCCTTTAGTATTTCCTAATCCGTCCATTTTAAATATTGAAATATTAGATCTTTTGTGATTGATATGATGGATAAGATAACATAATCATTTCAACTCAAAGCATCGACAACCTTGTTCGATTTCCAATGGTGGTAATGTATTGAGTAGTTATAGACATTAATCATATCTAACCTTCTTCTTTAGTGAATATTCATCTTCTTATATGTGAATATATAAATTAATATTTATTCATAATTATGTATATCACACTTTTCTATAAAAATATAATTCCAGGATATCATTAATGAGGAACATACCGTAGATATCGACAAATCATGAGTTGGGTTATTTTTCTCTTGAACCTTAAATTTCCAAGAGGCAGAATCTATATTTCCATTTCATTATGCATAATAATTCTTTCAAATCCCTTATTATATGCATCAATATAGAATAAAAAACATATCCACTATAGGGTAATATAAGAATAGGTTCACTGACTAATCTTCTCATCAGCTCCTTGATGTTTTCCACACATTTATTTGTCTAGAAGAACTTGGATCCCTTCTGAGATAACATGGTGAGTTTATTAAAGAGTTATGAGAAAAATTCCACTAACCATCAATAATTTCTATTTAAACTATGAAAACTATAGATCTCAATCACCATGGATGGTTTGGGAAAACATTAAATAGCCTAAATCATTGATGTATCTACCGATATGCCCTCTATTAAGATTATATTACTCAAAAATGAATCCTTTTATAGAAAAAAACCCCACTTTATTAATTTTTCATACATTTTCTCCTTCATTAGGGTATTTAGTGTAATTTTAAAGTGATCTTCATGATCTTCCTTACACTTTGAATAAAACAAAATATCATCTATTATGAGTTTAAAAAATTATTATTGTAATCTGTAAATGCTTTATTTATTAAATACAAGAAGATATTTGTAGAATTTTTAAGACCAAATGGAATCACCATATATTCATAGTGTCTATACTTTGTGTGAAATATTTTCATGGGTATATCCTTTATCTTAACACTCAAATGATGATATTTAGTACAAAGGTAAATCTTGGGAATGTATTGAACACAGTCTGGTTGATCAAGTTGATCATAAATATGGGTAGAGGAAAATATTTCTTGATCGTGGTCTTGTTCAGGTCCAAATAATCAATTTCTTGTCACATCAATCCATATTTCTTTTTAATAAATTGAACATGTGAACCCCAAGGTGACACACTTGGTCAAATGAACCCCTTGTCAAAGTTTTCTTGGAGTTTCTTATTTAATTATTGCAAATTAATTGAGTAAATTCAATAGGGAGTCTTTGAAATAGGTGTGGCACCAAATAGAGTTTTATTGAGAGCTCATCTTCACGTTTTAGGGGATGACTAGGAAAATATCATGTTAATATATCAAAAACTACCTCAAAATAAGAATATAATCGATTTTGAGTTTATCATCATCCATATGAGATAAAAACACAATTTGAATATGAATCAAAACACATAAGTGGGTATAATTTTCAATAGAATTTCACATTCATCATCATAATGATAGAGGTTCATAGGTTGTTTTAGAATACTATTTCGTCGTGGGGTGATCATTTGGGGAAAACAAAATGGTCTGATGGGTGACAAGAATTTGGATTTTATTATATAGAATTTCATGTTGGGTTCACCATTTTTTTTGACCGTGGTGATCATTTGGGGAAAAATATGTTCCAACAAGTGACAAGTATTTTTTTGTTATTAAATAGAATTTCACATCAGGTTCACCATTTTTTTACCCAAGGTGAGTGTTGGGGGGAAAATGGTTCGATGGGTGACAAGAGTTTTTCTGTTATTGTATATAATTTCATGTTGGGTTCATCATTTTTGTTTCGACCTGAGGTGAGCATTTGGGGAATACAAAATGGTCTAACGAGTGACAAGAATTTGTCTATTACTATAGAGAATTTCATGTTGGGTTTACCTTTTTTGTTTCGACCTAACTTGAGAGTTAGGCAAAAATGGTCTGTTGGGAGATAATATTTTTTTAGTTATTTTAGATATATTCATGTCATGTTCACCATTTTTTCAATATGATGCATATCATTATATTTTTGGGGTAATTGGATTGACACTATAGGGACGGGACAGTTTATCCATTTTGTATTACGGAGGCACCACAATCGAATGGATTTGGAAGGTGATTACATGGGGTTAAGTACTTGTGAAAATAGTCCTCCTAGATATGAATTCCTAAAATGGTCTGCAAAAGGTTCATTCATGGAGCTTGAAACACACAACAACCCTTCAATCCATGATTCATAGACCTTCATTCTAAAGGCGGGTGCTTGTTAGGTGGTTCTGTCAACAACACTTGATTATTCCATTAGTCGAGAGGATGGGAGGTCGGGCACATAACACTATTTGGGGGGGGGGAATTATTGACTACACTATGACTCATATTTATTTAAGCCATGTTTATGTGTTCATGAATCCTCAGTTCATTCCAGAAGAGTGTATCCATGGGTTACCCTCAGGTTGTGGGATCATCATGGATATACATGGATTTGATTCTATGGAGACAACTCCGACTTAATCCATACAATGAGGTGCTATGGAATTTATTTCCATTTAGGAGGGATGTTAGGTGGTTTGATGTTGGGGTTAGACCCATAATAAGGGCTTCCTATTTATCCTCATGAGAGAAATCAGAGCCCACATAGTTCAGTTATTGAGACTTATACCTAAGAGGGATTCCTTTTATATTTGGGGGAACATTTTATTGGGGATGACTTATGAGGAGAACATCCCCTGATCCCGAGCCTTGGGAAAGCATCATACATACCCTAGTAAGACCAGGAATCAACTTTCTTGTAGTTCGTTGATGGGTTGTGACCTGATTGGGGATTATGCATGGATGCTACCCATTTGAGAGAATTGAATCGGGAATTACTCCTAAATAGGATTCCCTTTTTTGGGACAATTATTGGGGTGAAACTTTTGAATAATGGTGCCTATCTGATCTCGGGACATAATTAGGCATCCTACATATCCCAATTATGGTGGGAATTAGAGTTCTCGTAGTTTTTTATGGGATTTTCCAATTTTATATCATCATAATCTTCTAAGCTCATGCGAGTCAAGAACTATATGAGAAACAAGAGGATGTGAAAGATTCATCAAGGGTGCACAAAAGCTTCTTCGCTTATGTAAAATTAGGATGATAATAGCAAAATAGTTTGTCAATACACGCCCAATGGGAGAGGGAAGGAGCATTGGGTGTGTTAATTCCCTCACTTGATCCCTTGTCAACCTGACATTGGAGACGGCGTGAATCAACAAACCTTTCAATGTGGAATGACATTGAAAGTCATGAGGTCCGACTCTCAGAAGGATAGTGGATTACCTCAGTGGGAGTTCCCCAAAGATGGTTTTGGGAAAGGTTAGGATCATGATTATCGCCAAAGTTGAAGGAAATAGTTATCTTCTCACTTTTCACTGGTACTCATCACCAAGAAAGGCCAGTGATTACCCTAAATCCATAGAACGAGGAGAGTAATGTTGGAATCCCCGGGTATGATCCTAGTTTACCATTGGAATTTAGACTTAGTGACATTCTAGGGGTCCAAAATATTGTGAGGAAAACCTTCGTGAATTCTCTTAACTTGGGTATGTAAATTTACAAAGGCTTGTGGGTGCGCCCAATGATATGATCATACGGGTCTGGTGGATTTGGGGGAGGATTTGTCCTGATGTTCGTGGACTGTTTCATAGAGGATATATAAAGGACAGGATGGTAATGTAGGGTCATGATTGGAACTAGGAGGAAGGACACCTAAAGACACCCTATTCGACATATTGTTTTTCCATGTGGGATGGGGGAAACCCCGCATAGCATACTACCATGCCAGTAGAGGGGTTGTATATTTACAGAAGTGGTATGCAGATCATAATGTGTTCGAAATATAGAAATGGTATGAAGCCCTAGATGTGATTTGTGATGTGGTAGGCCATGTAGCCCCAGTTACCATCCACGTACAGATATAGTATGAGGTAAATTTTCTAGTCCGTATAGTGATGCCCTATACAGAGTGTCGGATTGAATAAGCGCCTAAGAGTCTATGGTTTGTGGGAAGTTCATCAACAAAGGATTTATGGTCTGCATTTTCACCATTTCGGTTTGCGGTTTCACCATTTTTATTATGTTTCATCTTTTTATGCTATGTGTCTATTTATACTTGTGGAGGAGGTAGTTTTCTATTTGAACATTGTTGATGATTTGAGACTGAAGTCGAATTCTTTTTTGTATGTCTCCGAAATACCCAAAGTCATTTCTCTTTACTCTCTGTTTGTCTCTACTCTCATTCCTCCTTTGGTCTCATCTTGTTTTCATTCAATTCCTCTTACAAACCTTTTATAGGGATCTGGGAAATCATATTTTTTGGCATGTTGTACCGTTCTTTGGAAGCCCGTGAAGATACAACTCATCCCTCAAAAGACTCAGTCAACTAGGGTTTTCATAGGTTGTGGTTCACGAGACATGTTTTTCGAAACATTCAATCTTTCTTTACCCATGAACTACTTATTTCACGATATGTTATGTGGTGGCATTTATCCATTCAATTCTACCAAAGACAAAGTTCGTGACGTCATGGGTTTAATTTCCATTGCCTCATGGGCCAACACCTCATGATTTCTTTTTTGTACCAATGGTTCATGGTTTGTACACCCCACAAACCTTTCTTATTGATGGTATGCAGTCATCCTAAAACTATTTGAAAATTTTGATTTCTTCATGTTCCTTCTCATATTTTCAATACAATTTTCTTTCATTTTCCTTACTCAATTTTTAGGAATATTTTCTTGCTTCTATAGAGTTTTTGTAGGGGAAATTACTTCCCTTCACAAATTTTTGAGGACCCTAAAAATTCCCTTCATCAAAATGGGGTTTGAACAGAATTAATAAGAGCCTATTTTGATGAGGAAGTGGTCCTGAACATAAGTGTTTTCCCTTGAACGAGTAGGAAAATTAGGGGTGGAACACACCTATTTATATGGTCCCATTTCATTTTTCTTTCACCATTTCTCATGGTGAAAATTAATCTCCACCTCTGCTCGGCTTCCTTCACTTCTGTGTACCGACTCCTCTTCAAAATCTACGTTCGTGAACTATTCTGTACATTTCGCAAACTAAACATTTCATAGTTTCCTTTTCCCGTGTACCAAATTTGAGTCTGTGAATTGTGTTGTAGAATTTAAAACCTTTGTTTGAACTTATGCGTAACAATATTCTTATGTGGTTTTTATGTTCCACACACCAAAATTTAAATCGGTGAACTAAACATTAATCACATTTAAATTGAAAGTATAATTTCAATCAAAATTGTTTGAGCATCTTCATAGCGAGTCCTCGATTCGAGGTTTCTTCATTCTAAAAACCACTTAGTTCGATGGCCAATGCTCCATGGAACAATGCCTCTATAGCATTCCGTATATCATGTCTATATGTGGGAAACACTTTCCATTTAAAGATATAGTACACAGAAAATGGATTATGCATACAGTTCTGGGGATCAGTACATTGAGCCTCATGCGGACCTTCTTTTTAGGAACTTTGGACATTGTTTGGATTTTTTACAACAATTTTCTCATTGGAATGCTTTTTATGTGGCCTTTTGGATCTTTTTGTTCATGAAAAATGATATGGGTTTCTTGTTTACCTAGGGGAGTGCTATCAGAACGCAAGAAACTATGTTTAAAAATATAAAAGATGACCATCATTCATACATCATCCCCATGAAGGTAATCTCCAATATCTTCTTCTTCCTGAGATCTTTATGTACCTATCATCCATTCAACTACCACTTTAAAAAATTTTCCTTTTCGATGATGTTTCATTGTCACTGAAAAACAACAATACCCTGATTTTCCACCTAATGACATACTAGATGCATAATTGGGCCAACATTTTGCTGAAGGTTGAAACTAGATCATCTCCTGCTCAAAATAATACATTCACCTTATGATGCTCTGTGTGGTATTAGAGAAATATTCATCATCGTGACACTTCTTTGGAATTGGTCATCTAAGAATATCCATCCATTATAATCTTTCTCAAAAAACATCATGGTGTTGGGTGGTCCACAAAATGAGACATATAATATAGAGGATGTTTCTATGACGATTGGGCTTGGGCATTTTAGGTTCATCAAATTTTCTTGGAAACCCCTAGATAGTTAAAAATGGTTAACTTGCATCAAGAAATGTGTGGTTCCCAGTCTGTGATCTATTCTTCTGGTGAGGTTCTGCCTGAATTTCTTAGTCATTGATTTTTTAGCACCAAAACCTTCCATTTGTCTCATGAAGTGGTGGGTTTTATCATGTGGTACATCCATCAATGTAGAGGGATACCCATTCTCAGTAATATGTATAATTAATTATTCTCTAGGTCCAACACATGGAGATAAGTCATCTAGGTATCTCCATTTACAAGGATCTTATTAGTTATAGCAGGAGGATGCTCGATCAACCCCTCCACACCCATTCCCTCATTTCATTTGAGGATTGGATGATATTTTTTTTGCAAGTGAACGGGCCTAGGCCAAGGTTCTGCCACAATCAAACTCATCTGAAATAAAAATCACAGAAAATAATAGGATCAAACGGTGAAACCCTTGAGGGGGTCCAATACACCACCAGGGGATATAGGATTAGAGCTGATGTACCCCCCCCCCCCCCCCCGAACTCAGGTTGGAAGGCTTGTTTGCTATGTTTTTGAGGGGATTTTTTTCCCCTCCCAGGACGTATATAATGGTGTCAGAGCTTATACTCTGATGATGGCAGCCACACTAGAAGAGAGCCAACCCATAAGCTTTTCCATCCCCACCATCTCCCAACATTATGAACTGCTAAGTTAGATATAGGGTGGGAGTCCCCCACATTGTCTGAGAAGGCCGTTATAATTTTTACACAGCTGGATGGCAAAACTCCTTTTCTGCTATGAATATTGTCATGCTGCATGTTTTCCTCATTCCTATTTTCATCAACATATCCTCAACATCTCAATTTTTCTCCCTCAATCCTTAATTATTAATGATGTAGTCAAATTGTTGAATGATTTCTCATGCTTCTCCTTCACACCTTACCCCATGCCCCACAGAGCAATGGAGGATAACAGGAGGGGTTACCCACAGGAACGATTATACCTTGTTACATTTCAGGATGGAATGATGGTCTTACACATAGATATGGTGGACACATGTAATCAATAAACTCTTTAACATTTCGCTGGGAAATTTAGATTCCTATAGCAAATCACACCCTTACCTGCTACCCAGTTGAAGGGAGAATCTCATCCCATGATTCTATTCCAATTTTGGCTGATAATGATGTGGGAGGATGCTATCATAGAGGTCCTAATTCCCTATGGGTGGATTCAAATTTTCTATCATTGGATTATGACCATATATGGGTGACATGATACCCTGACAGGGTGCCATGAATTCTATTTCAATGGTTTTTGAGAGCACTAACTATTTCTCATCTTGTTCTGACTATACTAGAAATGTTATCTACCTCTCCCCCTATAGTGAGAAAGTGATCTATCCACCATCAAATTCATTTTTAAGGATCATCATCGGTACATCCCATTTTATTAAAACATGATTCATACTATTCTACTCATATGGAAACCACTTATGATTCTAATGAGGCTGTGCCCCATAGAGTTTCACCAGATATCCCATAAATAGTGTCTAGTCCCCTATTCCTAGTTATAAGGTCTGAACCATCTATTAGGGGGAACCCCCCCCCCCTTCTTTATTAACCTATATTAGGACGCTTGAATATTCCACAATGATGATTTCTATCTATATACCCATTATAGTAGGGAATGAAAAAGGTCCTGGTACCATGAGGAGGCATAGATCCCTACAATAATAGGCATGGAATTAATTATGCACCATTATTGAAAAAACACCTCTAACTAAATTCACCAATGAAGAGGAAAAATTTGGAAATCATTTGTTCAATTTGATTTGTGTGTCTTCTCTTACCCACGTTCACACATTATTATACACAAGTTTGTTAGAGACCAGAAATACCTCGCTTATTGTGAGGATAACCTTGAAAAATTAAATTCTTCAAATCATCAAGAAATGAACTTCTAAGATGTTTCTAAGGAACTGAATCATCTGGTTGCTGAGGATATGAGAGATCATGATTTGGTAATCATCTAGACAGTAGATCTTCTAGAATGTGAGGCTCATGTATCAAGGCTGAAGGAACATCCAGTATTATCAAGTGTTAATTACCAAGACATTAATCATAAGTGGTAGTACCTTAGAGTTGTTATGAAGTAAGCACATCCAATGGTTGAGTTCGAAGCTGAATAGATGGATACTTTAGAGAATTCTCTTGAAAATTCATGATATTTGATCATTAATCTATTAGAAAGGGTGGGTCATGTTCTGTTGTGATTTCCCCAAACTGTCTCTATACCATCCTCCCCCCTTTTGATATCATGGAGAGACTCAAGACTGGGGATGGTCCCCCCTTTCATTTCATGTAATAGAAACCTACTTTTTGTCTAGTGATTCTTCTTCATTTTTTTAACAAAAATCAATCACAATTTATCATAGAAATATCATTTCAACAAAGTATTAATTTAAACAGAAATCAGTAAATCAAATCCTGCTCTAATTTTTCCTAAGTCACAGGACTTAGTGAGAATAGTTTGACTATTTTTGGGGTAACATGAAAAACCCCATGAACGTTGTTTCTTTTTTATCATTACCCTAATTTTTACTTAATCATATTTGGTATGGGCTTAGCAGGTTTAACATGAATTTTTTTAGGCCTCCCTTTGTAGTTTTTCAACCCCACAAAGTTTATGTCTCTTTTGAATATTTGATTACTCAACATTTTGGCATAAACCATACCTAGTATAGGTTTAATGATCTGGTAATCATATTTTATCTGGGGGTTCCCTTTACAGGTTTTCACTCTAGTGAGTATTGCGTCTTTTACATTGACAGTTTATAGTCTTTCCATTCAGACATATTAATGATGTTTTAGGTTGAAAAAACTTGACCAAATTGATGTATCAGGGGCCCCAATTTGGGATTATTCAACCGAGTATGTCCTAATAACTTTCAGACGTGAATGTGGGATTTTTCTTGACCCTATATTTGCATGTTTTGGATGTATATGGGGAATGGGATCCATTTGAGGTGTACAGAGGTAGGAATAGACTCTCATGAGGATGAATTTTTCCTCAGATGATGATTGTTTTTTAGGAAACATATGTAGTGCCATTGGGGCAAGATGCACATAGTTAAAAAAAGGTGTTCGCATGACATTGACCATCTATTTCCGATGAACATAGATATTTATAGTAATTTTGGATTTTTTATGGATTGAAGACCACATTGGTGTCTTATGAATGGAGTGATTTCTAAAAGTGAAAAGATCATGTATATCATCTTTGAATGAGAAACTGCACCAACATGAGTTTTTCTTGTTTAAAAGAGGTTCAGTGAATGGTAATGTTTAACGTCACAAAACAAGGACACTTGAAATGTATTATGGGGTGTCATTTTACCCTAACCAAGAGAGAGTAAATGATTCATCAGTTCAGCTTGAAATGCTTTTCAACTTCGAGCATTGGAAAAGAGAAATACATAAACTGTAATACATGGGGTTTCTTAATCTAGGGAGTGATATGGGACATAATTGTCATACAGGTGTACATAAATAGTAATAGACTCTCCGAATGATGACTTTTCCATTGCTTGATGACCATTTTTTGGCAACAGATGCAAAGCCATTGGGGTATGATGTCATAGTCAAACAAAGGTGTCCACAAGACATTGACCTTAAATTTCTAATGGCCATGGAGGATTATTGGGATTAAGACCTTTCTAAACATAAATTATGGATTATAAATGGAGGTTTTCCTAATCTTGAAGGGTATAATTTTAGGTTAAACTTCACCAGGAAACACTAAAATAAGTGGGGAATTTTTTTTTGCTCGTAAGTGGACTAATTTCAGGTATTTATATGGGACATATTTATTTTGCTGATTCTTGGAGTAACTGTAGGTAAATCAGGCCAGGATGTTCTGGAATATCTAAAAAGTGGGTATGAAAGAGAATGTAAACCATGACATTGAGGGTTCTTTAATCCAGAGGGATTTCACAGGTGTGGGAGTCATTAGGCGTACCGAGGCAATAAATGACTCTCCTAAGGATGGATTTTCCTTTGGTTAATGGTAGATTTGTAAGAAATACATACAGAACTACAGAAGAATGATGTGCATAGTCAAACAAAGGGTCCACATGATGCTAACCTTCAATTTCTGATAGCCATGGAAGATTATTGAAATATGAGATTACTCAATGCACGGTGTCTGATGTGTGGTTGTGGTGTATCCAGATAAATTAGAAACATACAGGATATGATTCTCCCATGGGATAAATTAATCCTCTATAGAGATCTGGCTCATATATAGGGTGATACATCTACTCCATATTTGGAGTACCCTTTTAGGGTCATTCTTCTAGGTCCAAAATCCAAGGTTGTTTTTCTATAACACCCTAATGGATTCCATGTTGAGGTTTCTCAGCCCACATGAGCTATGATCGATGTAAGAAACAAGGGATTAAAAGGATTTTGGGATACCACTTAATAATGGAATAATCAATGGTAGGTAGAATTTTATGCTTAGACCAATGTTCTGTAGTTTAACATCATCCAACAAGGAAAAATTCCACAAAATTTATCATCATGTGGGGTGGATGTAGAGTAATCCTGACATAAAAGAAGGGAAATATGATTACCCTTGGGAATCCCTATAAATAGAAATTGTATGGGTATTATCTTCTTTGACTAAATTTATGCATAGAGAAGGGGAAATTTTAATACATTTTTTTCTGATTTCGGACTATAGGATTCAAGAATCACATCACATCTCATCAGGGGGAAGTCGAGTCATGCAAGATTCCCATTGAACATTCCTTTCAGAGGTCTATCCCACATAAAGAAAGGAAAGGAATTTTGTTTGGTGGGGCCAAGAAAAGATAAGAATCTAATCATTTCCATTAACAGTTCAAGTTAATGTCATGCATTTGGGAGACTTCTGGGGTTTCAGTTTAAGGGCATGCGGTAAAGACGTTGGCAGCACAGTTTATTGTTATATTGTGGGAAAAAATTTCACAAAGACCATAAATCACTATGGTTTGATCATGTTTGAGATATTCTGGCATACCCTAGTTATGAATGAGTGTATAAAGGGTAAACCATGGTCATGGGTCCCTCGAATCATGAGGAATGGCATGTGGATTGGGATTAATATGGCATTTGGGAGGTAAGAAATGACTCTCCTGAGGAATAAGTTTCCTTCTGTTGATGTTTGTTTTGTACAAAACATATGAAGAGCCACCAAGTCATGATGTGAATAGTCAGAAAAAATTTTCCATAGGAAACTGGCCTTCCATCTCTAATGGATATGGATGATTATGAATATATAACATTTCTTAAGGCATGGATTCTGGTAAATGGAAAATTTATACATAGGTACATATGAAATAATTAGAACAAGATTAGTCATGAGATATGAAACTCCCCACATAGATATGACTCATACTTATAGGGGGATAATATTTTGACACATTTTCTCTGTAGAAGTTTAAATTATATTCTTCATAGGATGGTATGTCATGTGTAGTAAATTGGGGGAATTTTTCCTTATTCTATATGGAAAAACTCTGAACATTCATCTTGAGTATCACCATATATCTCATCATGCCAAAAATAAAGTCACACACAACAATTTAGATGATTTTCAGTTTAACATCATACAGTGAGGACTTTATTGGGACTCTTTTATGAAAATATGGCCTATATGTAGTGAAAATGGAGAGATCTAATTTGGGATAGCATCTAGACTAGGATATAGAATCCTAGTGTCACCATTTATCATGTAAGGATAGGAATCATTCCATATATAGTTCTAAAGAACATATTCCTTTGCACTGGTTGGGCCTGTGTATAGGGAAGAAGGGTATTTTTATCTTATGTTGGTGGTTGGACCAGGGTATAGAATCCTGATTTCACGACATATCTCATTTCAAAATGGGAATCAAGCCACACATAATTATGTAAATTCCCTTCTCTATATAGGTCCAGTCCATACATAGGTATGGGTAATGTTGGTTTCATCCTCTACGGGTGATGGGCTCATCAAATCCTTTTATGCCTTCTCTATGGATGGATGCCCTTACCATCATTCCTAATATCATGTGAGTTATACTCGATGTGAGAAACAAGGAATGATAAAGACTCCCCATACCATTGTAAAATAAATAGATAATATAATGGAGGCATTTTACGCCTTGTGGTGGCTGGGCCAAAACTGCTGAATCGAGACCTCCCTATGTATCCCATTGAGATATGAATCAAGTTATATGTAATTCTAGTAGTTCCCTACAGAGGTTTGGTCCATGGTCAGGGAAACAAGATGTCATTTTTTGGTTGGTTTCTAGACTAATATGTAAAATTCATGTGTTACTACATATCATATAAGGGAAAGAATCAATCCACACGTAGTTCTGAAAAGAACTGCCCTTTATATGTCAAGTCCATATGTAGGGGGAAGAGGGAATTTTATTACTGGTGGCTGGACCAATATCTTGGGTCAAGGTGTTACTATGTATCCCATGGAAATAAGAATCAGGCCACATATAGTTCTAAAGGTTTCCTCTATATAGGTCTGGTCTACACACAGAGAGAATGATTCATTTTCTATAGTGATTGTTGTTGGACCAAGATGTAGGATATGGGCATCACTATGTATCCTATAAATATAGGAATCAATCCACATGTAGTTTTTCAGGACCCTACCTATGTCGGTCTGGCCTTTGCATATGAATGGGGGAGGGTATTTCCATCTTTTCCTCACATGAATTTGACATATACATGACAGATTTCTAGATGTAATACAATACCTACCATGCATTTTAACATCATGTGGTGAGGATGAATCTATCATAAAGTTTATCGTCGTTCAATTAGGACGAATATGTTGCTATGAAATTTAATGTCTTGCAGCTAAGATGGATATGTCACTATTATGCAAATTATTTCTTCAGAAACCTTGCATTGGTGGGAGATTTGATGAGTTGTCCATCCATTGATGTCAAAGAATATGATCCATTGTAGTAGACCTTATGTATAATATATGTTCCCTACCATTTTTTCACATGCTTTGGGTATTTCTTACTGAGTATCATCGGGGTTCTGAGGACCAACACCATTTCTCCTTCAAGGAATAACCGATGGAGAACCTTTTGGTTGAAGGATCCTGCAATTCATTTTTCATAGACTTCCAAATGGTGAAAAGTGTGAAACCTTTTCTCATCTAGCCACTCCATCTCATCAAACAATTTTTTAGATAGTTCATATGTAGAAAATTTATCAAAAATGGCAATGCAGAGTGATGGAACTTGAACTTCGATGGGAAAAAATACCATTGTCTTGTATACTAATGAGAATGGGGTAATATTTGTGGTAGTGCGATTCTTGGTCCGGTAAGCCCATAAAGCATGGAGAAGCTTGTTCGGCCATGATTTCTTTTCCTTTTCTACCATCATCTAGAGTATGTTGGATAGAGTCTTGTTGAAATACATTATCTATCAGTTGGCCACTGCATAGTAGCAGGATGAATGGTTGGCTTTGATTCTATACCCCTGGTATAACATGTCCAACTCAATAGAGTATAAGTTGGCGCTTTTGTCCATCAGTATTGTAAAAGGGACACCAAATATGGTTATACTATTGACTTTCAAAGAGATAACAATTATTCTTTTCCCAACCTCTTTAAGGGTTATAAATTCATCCCATTTAGAGAAGAAATAAGTTTCTATGAGAATGAACATGAATTGTCTATCTGTGGTGGGAGGATATGGTCCCACAACATCCATCCACATATGGAAAATATCCAGGAGTACTCAATTATGTGAAGAAGCTCTAGGGGTTGGATAATGAAATTGGCATGAACGTGGATGGAATGACACTTCTTATTGAATGTGGCACAAACCAGTATCTTAGTGGGAAAATATTATCCATGCCTTAAAATTTTTTGGGAGAGCTTGGATGCTGATTGGTGTGGTCCACAAGTTTTGGTGTGCACTTCTTTCATAATGAAAATAATATATTTTCTATCAAAGAATTGGATAAGGACTCCATCAAGGCCTCACTTGTAGAGAACCTTTTCATGGTTTGTTCCATTATACAAAACAAAATAGACTTCCAGCCTATGGACTTATTCTCTTCCAGCCTGATCTAGTGGGAATTCCCACTCTGGAGGTAATTTTCAATGGGAATCTTCTAGTTGGTTGTATGACCGCAAAGCTTAAAATGGGGATAATTTCTTCTAATTCGTCCATGTTTTTTTGAATAAATAGCAAGACCATCTGACGGTGGAAAATATTTATGACTATTTCTTCTCGGTCTAGATCAACCAGAGTTGTGGCTACATTTTCTAATGCATCATCTGGAGCATTTTGTGATCGAGGGACATAAGTCAATGTTGGTTTTGATGGGAATTCTTTCATCAGCTCGCAAACATGGTTCATTACTGGAACCCATAAATCATTCTTAATGGAACAATAATCATTAAATTTCTTGATGACCAACTCTAAATCACCTTTTATCTTTAGGCACTCAACATGTGTATGAAGTGCTAGCTCTAGGAATTCAATGAGGTATGATATTCTACTTCATTATTTGTGAACCCCATAGAAAGAGGGAAGGAGTTAGGTAAGATGTACATTTCTAGAGATATGAGTATAACTCCCAGCCCCACTTTATTGATCTTGGGGACATCAATATTTTTATTTATTAAGATTCTAGAGGCACCGTTGAAGTACATTTCCCCTGAATGGGAGCTTTCTTGGAAAGAGAATACATCTACATTAGAAAGTTCAGTATCCAATGGATTCATTTATACCAAGGGGTTCTCTTCCAATAAATCTGCTAATGTCTAGACTTTGATGGATTTACAAGGAATGTACAATATGTGAAACTACTATAGGATTATTTCCCATCATGATAAGAATCCATTTATCATAGGATGGATAAAGATATATTTTATTGGGTTACATTGGGAGACCAGATGGACCTCGTTGTCTTGTAGGTAATGTCTGAGCTTCTGAACTATACAGATTAAGGCTTGTCATATCTTTCTATATCTGAATATCAAGTATCAACATCGATCATTGTTCAGATTAGGTAATAGATACCACTCTCTCTACTAGCATCATTCTTATGTACAAGGAAAGAACCTAGTGACTGAGTCAAATCAGTCACGTATAGAATGAGTAGTCTTCCCTCAACTAGAAACATTAGCACCGGTGTGCTTAGGATATACCTTTTAATATTTTCAAATGATTCTTTACAATCACTACCCCCTGGTATGCGACCCCTTTCTTCATAAACAGGGTGAAAGGAAAACACTTACCTTCAAGGTTGTCTATGAAGCACAAAATGTTGGCCACATTCCCCTAGAAACCTCTCAAATAAATGAGGTTGTGAGGTGGTGACATTCCATGGATGGATTTTGTATTCTCATGGTCGAATTCAATATCGTGATTGAATATGAAGAAGCCTAGGAATTTCTTAGAGGTATTGTATAAATCACACGTCAAATGATTCATCATTAGACTATGTTGTCATATTTTATTGAAGATAGTTTCAAGATATGTCAGGTGGTTGAAGCACTATTGTGATTTAACCAGTAGTTTATCGACGCAGAACTTGAAAAATTTCCCAAGAAGGGCTTGAAAATGAAATGAATGGAGTGATGATATGTATCACCAACATTTTTCAATCCGAAGGGAATCAACATGTAGTAGAACACTCCCTTGGGAGCCCTGAAGGTAATGGCTTCTCCAACTTCTCGGGACATTCAGATCCAGTTGTATCCAGTGTATCCATCCATGAATGAGTGGGCTTCATATCTGGTGGACTCATCGATTATAAATTCCATGATCGAGATAGGGAGATGATATTTTAGTCAGTGCAGATTGAGGTCCCTAAATTCAATGAAATATTTGATCTATCCATTATTCTTTTTGACATGAACTATTTTTTCTATTCAAATCAAAAATTAGACTTATTGGATAAAGTTAGCTTTGATTAGCTTGTCAACTTCAGCCTCTTTCTTGGTAGAATGTGTCTAGTGGGTCCTTTTGGCATCCTTCTTGAAACCATGATGATCTCCTAGAAGACTTAGGTAATGATTGGTGACCTCAGGATTGAGACCTAGAATTTATTTTTTACTTCTAAGAAAAAACATATCAATTATCCTTTATGAAGGAGGTATATGCCTCTTTCTCCTAGAAAGGCATCTCCACACTAATCAGTGTGGGTCATGGGATTTATTTGGTGCCCAGGTTTATCTCTCTAAGTTCATCGATTTTAGTGGAGATGCCTTCTTTGAATGTGGGAGGGGAATCTTTGATATCATTTTCTTCTTCTTTATCATCCTCTTCATGATCCGCTTTGTCATTTTTTTTCCTCTTCTGATAGAGAGATGATGCTTGAGATGACCTTTATAGTTTTGGGAGAGGAATCACAACTCTGATTTCTAGAAATTGGAAAATGAATCTATATCTAACTACATGTAATATTATGAATATAATGTAATGGGGGTGGAGAAGTATCCTTACTTTCTTTTAGTGATAGGACTTTGTCTTCTGCCTTATTGAGTATGTTAGGAACTATCTAGAGCCCTGAGGACGGGTTGGGATTATTTTTTTGAGCACTCACTATCATCTTGGGGGCTAAAATTCATTTCAGTGTCCCTGGACTTGATAGTTATAATGGAGATCATGAAGATGGTTGAGTCCGTGTCTGAGATTGAACTTATTCACTCAAAGTGATTTATGGGAAATACATACTCTTTACCAAGCTATTTGAGTGGATTGGAGGGATCTATTTCCAATCCATTTGGGTTGGTGAACCAATCACTGTCGTCAGCCATAGACTACTTCTCTTTCGATTCATATAACCCTGCATCGATGTAATACAACTCACAAGATTTGAATGGGGATTTATCAGTGTGCAATGTCCTGTTTTTACCATTAGTGCAATATTTGACACAATGATAGTGTGATGATGGGATTATAATGTGATGATGTAGCCAGGGCCTCCACAATAAGATATAGAATGCCGTATTATTCCACACTATTAGAAACTCAGAATCAAAAACGAGGTCACCATGCCATGTTTTAATCTTTATTTGTCCCCATAGCTTCTTCTCACTTTTTTCATTTCCCAGCAAAGTCGTGGTGTAGAGTGACACACTTTCCTCATCGTAGAACAATCGGTGAAGTGTTTGTAGTGGGAAGAGGATAACACTAGAGCCATTATTGATGAAAACTTTCTAGACTTTAATGTCATTTATCATTCCAGACACATATAAGGGTTTCATGTGTCCCTGTATGATGGAATATTCATCTTGATATGTGATAGATATGACAACATGACATTCTACAGGGTTGGTCTTCATCCGATAGACGTTGGCAGCTACTACTTCAGCCTCGATTTCTGAGGGACTTTGTAAAGATTCAATGATTTCCTCTCTAAGGCTTGCTGATAGATTCAATGCTTCAAGGATAGATAGATTTTCTTATACTGAGTACATGTACATCATAATATCATATTTCTACTCTAAATGGAAGTGATTCATGTCTTGGGGATTCTCTTTTATAAGATCATTAGAGACTTTATCCATAGAGGTGGATGAGCCGACCTTTGGGACGATCAATGATGGTGCTCTCATGCTCTTTGGATTCAGCCAGACTAGTCGGTCTACATGATTTAGGTGATTAGACATCTGATCTTCCTTCGATAGGTACTCCATGATGATTGGGATGGGATTTCAATCGATAGGGGAAGAGAAACACTTAGGTTCTTGTTTTGTCTTTAGAGGGTCCTTCTGCAAGTTTATTCAACAATAACGATTTGAGTTATGGTGTGGCTAGGAATTTGACTCTTTACATGACCATTCCTTCCTATAAACCCTCACCCTATAAATCCTCTTCATCCACCTCTCCAATTGGTCAGGGGTAATTCATTTTTGTATCCATAGTCTCCATCATTGAAGGTGTCTATTAATTGAATGAAATTAACATATCCAAAGATCAGTTCTTGATCCAACAATGAATCTATTTGACAGCTTCATTTGATGGTTTCGTTTGGAGGGGTGGGGCCTATTGTCCCATTTGGTAGGGTGGTTCTTGTGATTTCAGATATTCTAGCATAAATTCCTAAAGTGTCATTTTTGACTTTGGTCTTAGTGTACGTTCATCGTCTTGCTCCTATATTCTTCCTTTTGATTAGACAATGTCCTGGATGGATAAACCTTCGAGGGTTGTGGGTCTGATGATGATGGTTGTGTTGTATCAAGAGCTATTAGGGTAAAATATGGTTGCTTCAACTATGATATGAAAATTCCCTAATCTTGGTTGACTATTTTCCAAGTTATCCAATTGTCACATTTTTTCTCCTTTTCTGGTGACTGTTTTCCACTCCCCTTCCTCACTAGGTTCTAAGGTGGAAACATAATCCACTTGTGTTGGTGGTGGTCCTAACATCACTTTTATGGAATCCACTATGTTTTACAGGACATCCTTAAAGATGAAGTACTTTTGGATTGTGTGTCTCAGTTTTTAGTAGTATGTAAAATAATTTGGAAGCTCATTGAGACCCGCATAATCTGCTAACTTTCGATCTGGTAGCTAAAGAAAGGTGCGATTCATGGCTACTACAAATTTTCCACAAACATGGTTATCTCAAAATTTTTAGAATTTATTTCTTTTTTCATCAAACTGATTTCTTTTGGAACCCCTTTTCTCATCTTCTCAAGGTGGGGGTGGTTGTTGGCTTTTAGGGGGGCCTGCACGGTTTGGTAGAGTCCTCGCAACTAGATCTGGTGCCGAGGGTCTCTTAAGGATGAATAAATGTAACACCCCGAGCTTCCACGATACGCTTCTCATTCAATAATGCAACAGCTTGCATTGTACGCAACTTCGAGTTCTAAAACACCGCGACTAATCAAAGTAGCCTTTATGAATAGTAATAACCACTTTTTAAAATTATAGAAATTTTATATTTCAAAATGGACTTCATTTTTGGATTCAGAATATCGAAATTAGCCTATGTTGAATTTTTGGTATTTTTCTGAGAACTTCTAATTTTTATGAATAGTGAAAAATACTTTAAAACAACTTTTTTAATCAAAATAATTTATTGTGATAAATTATACTATTTAGTGGTTTTAAGGTATAATTAGAATATATTTTTACCATTTTATCCAATGGTGGTCATTAGAATTAATTTAACATTGAAATTGGACATAAACAATTGCCAATCTTTTGATATAAATTGTTTCTTAAAAACACGCTATTTGTCGTAACAGCGGGAATTAATTATAAAATTAATTAATGCAACTTATATGTTTGGAATTTTGTAAAATAGAAATCATTTTTGAATTCGGAATATCAATTATATCTTAGGGTGAAATTTTGGCCTTGTTCTGAAAAACTTCAATTTTTGATGAATAGTGAAACCACTAAGTGGTAGTTAAATAACTGATTTTTCGTTTAAATGAAATATTACCACTTCTGTGATTTGATTTTCAAAAATCCGACATACATGGTTATCATTAAGAAGTAAAATGTGGTTCAATGAGATTAAAATAATTTTTTGGTGAATAGTAACTTTTAAGTTCTTAATCGCGATTAGAGGTAATTAGTGTAGTTTAAGGTAAAAATAATGTTTTAATAATATGAGATGAGCATGACACTTATCCTACTCCTATTGGATGAGTCATGGCCGACCAAGAAAACCCATGGGTCAACTTGGGGACCCCATGGAGACACTTTAGTTGGAAAATGACATTAATATATATTTATTTAATGTAAAAATTAAATTGACACAAACATGAGTTATTTTACTAAAAAAGTTTTTAAGTGGGGTTACACAAGTCCCAATTTTGACTATAAATATTAATTAGAAATATAAAAATATTTCCTACATCATAGTATTTTTTTTATAATTTTTAGACATTAAATAAATTAAATTATATATGACATCATTATGATGCAGCGATGACCTCATTATTTAACGATTTAAATAAAATGAGAAGATAATGCAAAATACAAGGATTACACTTGTCCAAATCCTATTGGATGAGGAGATTTCGAAACCTTATCACCTTATCCTCGATTTATATAAGTGTGGGACCTTTAGAATCCGAAAATCATTGTGAAATAATATAACATTTCAATCTTTCCAAAAGTGCCCCTCCTCTCCACTTATAAAAGACCCCCACCTCTCCCACCTCATTTACACTTTCAAGCCATTTGTCTCGGCCAAACTCTTCCCAAATACTCTCCCAACTTCCCCCTCTTACTCCTAGAAGCCTTACTTTGGGCAGAACTCTTCCCAAGGAAGCCTTTGGCTCAAATCAAAAAGAGTTACCCGATTTTGAGGTAATGTCTTCTCTAATGTTGTTTTGTTTTATTTTTCTTCTCCAACCCCCTAAACTCTTTTTATTAATTTCTTTTGTAACAACACCAGTATCCTCAATATACTAGGATGTTGTTATAAGAAGTATTCGAGCTACACTTACACACACCTACATCTAATGGTTAAAGACCATACGGTTTCTGTGGATGGCGAATTTCTGCCTCACGAAACGATGATTGTTCAACACTCATATAACACCTTCAAAGGTGGCCATTAAGATGTCAATATTTTTATATATGATATATAATATGTTTATGTTTTACTTATGCTTCGGTATTTCTCATTTATGGCATACTTTATGATTTCCATTATGGGTAAAACGCGATAATTTCATTTTAGGAAGTGCAGACTACCGCCCCCTCAAAGTGATTTGAATCGTTAATGCCGTATGTGGGATGTATAAAGGATGGAGTAAATCTTATTATACACTATATTATACTGGAATTATATTATACATTTATATCATTATGATTTAGTTCCATTAAATATGAAATTGAAATGAAATTAGCGTTCATGCGTACGTACGGCTTACCGTCTCCATGAACGGTGCATTTCATTTCTTACCTCTAAATGTTACGTAATATTATGAATGAATGTATATACTGGATATATATGATATATATTACATCTAAATCGTGAGTATAATTCTGGAGATAATGTATATTCTACCACATAAACAACTTGTAATTATAAGAAGTTTATTGTTGACTCAAGTACCAAAGATCAACAAAACGACCGTTATTAACTTAAATAATTAAATAATGTTCATAACATGGTAATAAGGGATATAAAATGAATAATGAACATGAAAAAGGTTATTATGTAAATATAAATTAACTCTAGTTTATTATTCAGGAGGTTAAAGAACGGTCGAGTCAGGACATGACGCAAGGTAAGGGAATTTCTTAACCCAATTTCCATTCTTTGGGTTAATCTCCTATTTTCAAATTATGTCATGATATTATTCTGTGATGTCTTGTATTTGTACTTTATTTATGTGTACTTATAGTAAATACACATAATAGATCTATTTTATGTGAAAAATTATCTTTTTAAGGGAACTTCTTAACCCAATTTCCATTCTTTGGGTTAATCTCCTACTTTCTAATTATGTCATGATATTATTATGTATTATCTTGTATTTTTACTTTCTTTATGTGTACCTATAGTGAATACACATAATAGATCTATTTTATTTTAAAAATGATCTTTTAAGGACTTCGTCTCAATCCCCTTTCATTGAGGCATATTTGGTTTTATACACAACATTCTTTTATACGGTGTATAAACCCCTTTGACTTTTACGTTTATTCAAAAGGAATATTTTTTATACGAAGCGTTTTACTAAACGACAAAAAGGGAATGTTTTTCTTTCCGTACTTATGCGGCGACAACGACTTCTCTGCCGCTGTGACCATTATTTGAGTTTCGGCTTCCTCTACAAGCCATCATTTTTTTAATGAAAAATAAATAAAAAGTTTTAACTTTCTTTTATTTTATTGAAAATGGTTTTGAAAGAATTTTTATTATATCAATGTGTTGTATTTATATCTTGTGATTGAAATGTGGAAATGTTATGTTTCCTTTATTCATGTTTTATGTGATACGATTATGTTATGGTTTATGATATGTTTAAACCTATTCATATGAGGAATGCATTGGACTTAATAAGTGACGGGTGAAGCCCGCTATAGCTCCTCGATGCATCGGTAGGTCTCATGAGACAAACTAGTGTCTTGGCACGAGGCCTTGACAAAATCTTATTTGTGGTCTTGGCACGAGGCCTTGGCTACGTGGTTATGATAGTCTGGCATTATGAATTCCATCATTATGAAAGTGGTTATTGATATTGCATGTGATTATTCGACCAGTAGAATATCCATGTCAATAAGTAAATGGCATTATCTCATTTTACTTTTGCCATATTATGTTAAAGTTCATGTTTAAAAGGCTTTTGTTTTAGTTATACATTGCCTTAAATGTTTAAGTTTATTTATGAAGGCTTCCAAAATATTGTTATCCTTACTGAGCATCTGAGCTCACCCCTTTCAATGTTTTAATATTTTCCAGGATGTGAAGAAGTATTTTATGAATGACCTGCAGGGATTGTGAGAAGAGGATATGAGTGTGGACTATGGAGATTTTGTTATTGTAGTTTTTCACTTTATGATGTAATGTAACGTTTACGAATGTATCTAGTGTTTCCAAGGCTACTAAACTAATAGGTCATTCGAGACTTGATCTTTTGTGATCATGCCAATGTTACGAAGTAATGCACCGACTCTGGGTAGCTAGGGTCGGGGCATTACAATAAATCCTCTTTATCTTTTCCTGTTCGTTTTCCTAGGGCCGATGGGGCCACTTGGGACTAGAGATTGGCCAGCTTCAAGGATTCTTCAATCCTTTGGGAAATGGAAGATAAATCATAGAACCCACTTGTGTACTTCACTGGGATGAGTGGTATCCTCAATTCATCATGAAGATTATCTTTACACATAGAGAGTATTTCATTCTAGGGGAGTGGCCAATTCAGGGAGTAAGTCTTGCAGTTCCATTTGGCGATGAAGTCTGAAACTCTTACATTCTCACACTTCTTAAAGTTCATGATATCACTGACTATTACCTTAGGCAATGTTGAACTGAACTATAAGATAAACTGTCACCGGAGGTCCTCCCATCCTATAATTGAGTTTGCTAGAGAACTAATATACCGCATGAAGGTTGAACCTTGTAGAGTTCATACGAAGCACTTGAGTTTAAATGATTTTTATTACTATGGGGTGCCCATCCTAGGGTAATAGTAAGATGCATAGGGCATTAGATTCTTTTCTAGGTCTCCCAAACCATTGAACATTAGTAATATGGGGTTCTTGAAATTTGGCAGTAGTGGAACGTTACTCAACCAACCAGGGTAAGGTTTTTGTTTTGGTTGTATCGGAGTGTTCCAACCTTCCATGGATTCTATTCAAGATTTCAATTTCTTTATGGTATTCAAGATCCCTTAATGAATATTTATCTAGACTTACACTTGGGTGGGTGCAGTAGGGGAAAAACTTGATGTACCGACGTTGCTGGAATTTGGGGCGGATACCTAACCGGGGGCATCCTCTGTGGGTTTCCCTAAATGTGTTTTGTCTCTTTCTCTATTGTAGGGAAGTATTTATATCCTTATTAGGATAGATTCTAGTAGACTAATGGTCCTGGTGCTGAATTTTATAGGTATCTGATCCTAGTTTCCTTTAACAGGATGAGTACCTATGGGAGTGGTATCTTTTCTGGAAGCACTTGTTGACATTGTTCCACTTGAGAAACACACTTGTAAGGATAGCTTCCTTGATGTTTCTCGACAATGATTCAGATGATCTCTTTCATTTCTTCCTCCAAATTGGTGAATCATTCTTTGAGTGTAAGGGACTCATTTTCTCTAGGGGGGAGGTGGGTCATATACAACCTTGGATTTAGTTTTCTCCTTATTGGGGATTTTTGATGGAGGTAGTGATGGGTTTGCTAAGGGTGAAACCAAATTTAGGGAATCTCCGTGGTTCCAGGTATGCACACCCTTAGGCTCAGTGTGGACCACCATTGGGAGGGAACCACCATCTCTTTCATCCCCTACATTTGTATCATTTTCTATGAGGTCCACGGGATTGACGTCCACCATGTTCACAGATGCATACTGTATTGGCGGTGGAATACCTAGTGTTGATTGGTAGGAGATATTTTTCATCCTTTGTTGGGATTTTTCATTAAATTCTGTTGTATTCTTCAGATTTCTTAGTGAAGAGAGACCCGAATGGACCCCTGATCTGACCTCGCAAAATGTCTTTATCATGAGGGGTATAAACCACAATATGGGACTGAATAGGTGACCACTCTACTCATTGTTCATCCCATATGGTAGATGATATGCATCCATTGTGTGGTAATTTGAGGTAAACATTCCCCCAGCCCTATAGTATAGGGTTGCTCCCATTCTTCCATTGATGTTCCATTGCCCAGATTTATTGGTCTTACGGTGTTATTTTGAGTTAAATTTCCCTGAGTCCTACATCCTAGTGTTGTTCCTATATATCAGTGGTATCTCTTGATACCATCTTAACATCACCTAGTACCACGCAGGTGTGATATGAGTATGGAAATGGATTTTTATGGTATTTATTTTCTTCAAAGGAAATTATCATTGATCATTGGTTGGATTACCTTATGCGGAAAGCATATTTGATGTTCTTGGTTTCCTATCTGAGAAGACTCTTGATGTATTTCTCTTTTCAAGATTGATGCTTTTGAGACTTAGGCAGGTTCAATTTGAGTGTTTCACCTTTCCTGAGCATGAATTCCATTTTATCACCGTCTTTGGGTAATGACATTGTATGATGTCATTTCTGGTGTGGTCTGCTGGATGGAAAGTGGGGTGATGTGTATAGATCTATGTTCTCTCCATCCTCAGATATGGACTCTAAATGGGGCACCACTGATGATGCAACACAACTTTTGTAATGCATGGAGGTAGGCCAGTTCAAGGCCTTTATTTCACCTCTCTGATTATGATCAAAGTGAAAATTAGAGAGCTTCTAAGTCGATTATATGGAGAAGATATCTTATTATAATGACATGGTCTGTATATCCCTCATAAGGAAGGAATTTTACCATTAGTTTTGGAGAGTGTTCTATATATTTATGTGATGTTAGATGTACATTATTCTGAAAAATCTCTGGGTATGTTGAACTGAGAAGTGTTCGTGGGCCAATACATCACTGGTATGTCATCCCTAGCTAGTTGTATTCTCAAGAGAAACATATCCTATTTTTTCTCTGCCAGAGAATCCTCCACTTGGTCTGTCCAACTTGAATGCACCTTAATTTCTTTTCAAGCATTGGGGATGGAAGGAGCCTCATTGATATGTGAGTAGTACGAGGGTGGATCGGATGATGAGAGTGGCCCTAAGACGTCTTCAGGTTGAGAAAGGATATAACTCATCAAAGAAAGATTGTCTATTATGGATGACTCTATCTGTCAAAGTGGCTTAGTGTAAGAGGGTTTTCTCACATTTACTCTAGTAAGGGGAGGACCATCTTACTAGTGTGAATTTTGATTGCATAGAGGACCTTCCCAATTGGTGCTACAATAGTGAGGGCTACCATTGAAATTTGATGTCTGAACCTAGGTAATTTCCATATGATTTATACCTTATAAAGGACTTCTAGGTTGGGCTATAGTAGGAGGAGGACCTTATTTCTTCATGATTTCACTAAAGGGGGTATTTTCTCGATGACTGTTATGATGGTGAGGACTACTATCATAGCTTGATATCTGGTTGTAGGGAGAAATTCTATAGAGAAATTTCTGGGGAGTTCCTTTAAGATGTACTATAATGAGGGAAGGACCTTCTCATTTCATGATGTTTCTATGGGTAGGGCCTTCATAAAAACTGCTATTACGTGGAGGGCCTTCGCAATGGCTACCATCATGTCAAGGTCTACCATCATGGCCTGATGTTTAACTATAAAGAGAAGCATATCTACATCGTATACCTTGGAGAGGACCATCAGGGCAGATGAAAACAAGGGGATGGCTTTCTTATTGTTTGATCTTCTGGTCACATGGAGGGTTACTTAGAAATGCATCAAGAGATAGGCTCTTGTGATCGACCATTCATAGATCATGAAGTAAGACTCCATCCACTCTCTAGGGAGGGCCTTCAGAGATATTGGTAGCAAAAATGTGGGGAGGGACTTCAAAATTTCTACTACCACTTCCATAATTTGGTAATGGACTAACAAGAACTTGAGATTTTATTGATATATGCTTGCTTTCAACAAGAACTTCATCTTCCAGTAGAGTAGAATCATGAATATTGCCTTCATTTTTTTATCACCTTTGAGGCATTTCATCTTTGGGAGGTCTCTTATGGGAAACTTATTACATATTCTATTGGTAATGGACATCGTATATAGTTTCATGTTTTGACAGTTCCCAAAATGCCGATGGGATATGCAGACAGACATCTTGAGTTTTGTTAGGAATATATTCCTACCTTAGAGCATCCACCACGTTGGAACAATATCCCCCATTTAGAATGGGTATTTTTTCCTGATTTGGTTGTCCATGTATCATGGAACATTTCCATAGACACTCTTGGACTAGATTAGGGATTCAAAACTACTCTTGAGTGACCAAACTATCTTGCAGATGAGTCATTCTGTTCGAGGAAAACGGTTCATGGGATCAGTTCCTCTCCTTTGCTAACAATGCAAGGATGTCTTGAAATGTCTGGAGGATATGATATGGAAGAGATGTCTGATCATCCTTCATTTAGAGGATTTGTTGAGATACATCTTTGGATGTAATGGGTATGAAGGCCCCCTTTGATGTCAGAGCAAGAGTTTGTGCATGCTTTCGTCCTCCATAGGTTGCTAGTGAATAGTGGCAGTTCCCTATTATTGGGCATAAAAATGAGTATTCCACCAATTGTATTCTTTGTTTTCCACCATATTTGACTGGTGGGTTTCATATTTATGAGTATTAATTCATATCTTCTCACCTTCCTTTTTATTTGTTTCATGGAATTTGTATTCATCTGTATGAATTTGACTCTTCTCTTATTTTTTTCAACCAATTAGGATATCAGACTTGATATGCATTAGTAGGTTTGCGTTCCTTCCTATTTCTTGTTGTCATTCTATTTGGATAACAATATTCTTGTGCATAGGAAAATATTTCCATCTTCCTATAATTCACCTCTCTATCTACAGAGCTGAACCAACGACCATTGGAAGGAATATGCATATACTCGTATTATGCCACCATATTTCTATGGTGGGCTTGAGTGGAGAGGGTAGAGTTGTATTTATTCCTGTTCAATTCTATTGTGTTTGTATAACAGATTTCCACCTTAGGAATCAGGGTTATTACCTACTACTGATTATATTTTTTCATCCCTTAGTGGGCGACCCGAGGGGCCAGTGTCCTTTGGACTTCAGCATGTTCCATCAGCATGAGATCTTCATCAGAGCAAGGATAATTAGTCTCTAAGATTTAGAGGTGATGCTCTCTGACAGAGGCCCATTAGTAATACCCCTGTGTAGATGGGATGAATTCATTATCATTGATTTCATACACCTCTATAAGATAAGTGAGGTATATGTTATCTCACTCTAAGGATAGGCTCTTGAAGCAGTTGAAGATGACCAGTGGGGCCACCCTGTGCCGGGGTGTCGGACACAGTTTGGGTGGAAGATGGGGAGATTTCGTAGACTAGAGGGCCTATCTTATGGCCTCCACTATGGGGAGAGTACCTTTTCGGTGGTACTCTACAATATTTGTGTTGGATACCAAGCATTGAAGATGATGGTTCAGTGATCCGATTTTCTCTTTATTTGGGCCTCGACTGCCTATGGGATTACTGAGGTGCGTGAGTGCATTGGTTTTTGAGATGAAATTTGGATCTAAGGTTTCTATGGAAAGCTGATATATATATATATATGACATATACATACAACAAAACCCCATAAAATTATCATCTCTTGATCACATACATAATTGATGATTTGGCCTATCTCCTTCCATTTTATGAGGAAAAGGGGATTGAGTTGGGTAAAACTACCACCTTGTCTGAGGATTTACATGTGGTTCCCCTTTGTTTTTTGGAACTCAGCGGATCATTTTGGGGGAAAAATGGTCCTCTGGGTGACAAGAATTTGTCTGTTATTATAGAGAATTTCGCATCAGGTTCACTATTTTGGTTTTGACCCGAGGTGATGATTTTGGGAAAACTAAGTGGTTCGATGGGTGATACGAATTTGTTTGTTATTATAGTGAATATCAATTTGGGTTCCCAAATTTTGTTTCAACCCATGGTGGGAATTGTGGGGAAACAAAATGGTCTGAAAGGTGACAAGAATTTGTCTGTTATTATAGATAATTTCTCATTGGGTTCACAATTTTTGTTTCAACCCAAAGTGAGCATCTGAGGAAAAATGGTCTGATGGGTGAGAAGAATTTTTCTATTATTATATATAATTTCACATCTGGTTCACCATTTTTTTTTATCCGAGGTGAGCATTGTGTAAAAACAAAATGGTCTGATGGGTGACAAGCATTTGTCTGTTATAATAGAGAATTTCACACCGGGTTCACCATTTTTTTCAACCCGATTCACATCATTATACTTTATAGGGAATTGGATTGACCCTATAGGTATTGGGAGTTTATCCTTTATGTATTATGAAGGAGGCTCCATAATCAAATGGTCATGGTGAGTGATTGTTGGGGGTTATGTATTTGTGCTATCGGTCCTCTTATGATATGACTTCCTCGGATAGACTCCAACAAGTTCATTTATGGATCCAGAAACACCCAAAGACCATTCTATCAATGATTCATGGACCTTATTTCCAAATTCAAGTACTTTTTGGATGGTTTGGGAAAAAACAATTTAGGATTCCATTAGTTGATAGGATGGGAGGTCGGGATCATCACACCATTTGGAGGGTAATTACTATATAATATAGGAATATCTTATATATTTATGCCATTTTTATGTTTTTTAATCCTTGATTTATTCCCGAAGAGTGTATCCATGGGTCACCCCCAGTTTGTAGGATCATCATGGATATGCATGGATTTGATGTTACAGATACAATACTTATATAAGCCATTAAACGAGGTTCTCTAGAGTTTATCTTCATCCAGGGGGGGTGGAAGGTGGTTTGATGTTGGCATTGGACCCATATGATGGGCTTCCTATGTTTATTTATGAGAGGAATCAGATCCCACATAGTTTAGTTATCAGGACATACAGCTTGGAAGGATCCCTTTTTAATTTGGGGGAACATTTTATTGGGACTGTATTCTAAGGAGAATGTCCCATGATCTCGAGCCTTGGGTAGGTGTCCTGCATATCTTGGTTAGAGAAGTAATTAGAGTTATCATAGTCCGTTCATGGGCTGTGACTTGATTATGGATTATGCATTGGAGAGGCCCATCTGAGAGAATCGAATTAGGACTTACTCTTAAAGAGGATTCGCATTGTTGGGGACATTTTTTGGGGTCAACCTTTTGAAAAAGGGTAACTATTTGAGCTCATTCTTTATGTAGGAATCTTATGTATCACGATTGTGGTAGGAATTATAGTTTTTGTAGTTTTTTTATTGGATTTTCTAATGTTGTATCATCACAAACCTATAAGATTATGTGAGTCATGCTTTGTGTGAGAAACAAGAGGATGTGAAATATTCAATAAGGGAAAATATTCTCTTCTTCGTTGATGGTAATGGAGTATGATGGTGGTGGAAGAGGCCATGGATATGAGCCCAAAGGGATAGGGAAAGAGCATTGGGGGTCTCAATTCCCTCACTTGGTCCCATGTCGAGTTGACGGTTGGTGAGGTGTGAAGCAATAAACCTATCAATGTGGAATGACATTGAAAGTCACGTGGTCTGTCTCTTAGTAGGATAGAGGCTAACCTTAGGGGGAGTACCCCATAGCTAGTTTTGGGAAATGGGAGGAGCGTGATTCCATTCCAAAGGAGAAGGAAAGATTGATCGTCTCTCTTGTCACTAGTACTCATCAAAGAGAAATGATAGTGATTACCACTAATCCATAGAATGGGGAGACTCATGTTTGAATCCCAAGGTATGATCCTGGGTTACCATGGGTATGTAGACTTAGAGACATTATGAGGGTCCAAACCATTGGGAGGAAAACCTTCATGACTCTACATACCTTGGGTATGTAAATTTATAAAGGCACACAATTGTTCCTGGTGATATGATCATGTGGGTCTGGTGTCTTTGGAGGAGGATTTGGCTTGATGCCAGAGGACTGGTTTGTAGAGGATCTTGGGAGGATTGTACCTTAATGGAGTGTCTTGATTATTACTAAGAGGAAGGACACCTGAATACACCCTATTCCATGTACTGTTTTCTCACGCGGCGTGGGGGAAGCCTGGTGTAGCTTACTGCCAGGCGGTTAGAGGGGTCGTCCCCATACCAATGTGATATGAAGATCGAAAGTTACTCCACATACCGAAATGGTATGTGGCCTTGTATGTGGTTCATGATGTGCTATGCCACGCAGCCCTAGGTCCCATCCACATACAGATGCAGTATGTGGCACATGGTCTAGTCCACATAGTGATGTGCTATGTGGAGATTTGGATTGAAGAAGGTCCCAAGAGTCTGTGATTCATAGGAAGTTCATATGTGGGGGATTTATATTTCTTAGATTCACCATTTTAGTTTGCAGTTTTACCATTTTTATTAGGTTCTGTCTTTTTATGGTATGATAAAATTTATACCTGTGGAGTTGGTGGTTTGTAGTTCACACTTCTTTGATGATTCGATCCCAAATTTGATGTCTTCCTCTTATGTCACAAAAATCTCCCAAGTCGTATCTACATATTCTTTGTTCGTCTCTACTCTCATTCCTCTTCTGGTATCATCTAGTTTTTTTATTTATTCCTGAATTCCTTTTATAGGGTGCTAGGTAAATCATATTTATGGGCATGAGGCACCATTTTCAGAATTCCATGGAGATATACCTCAACCTGTGGAAGACTCAGTCAATCATGGTTTGCGGATACTGTGGTTCAGAAGACATGGTTTGCGGAACCCATCAGTTTTTATCACCTGTGAACTGCTTAGTTTATGATATGGTATTTGGTGGAATCTCTGGTATGTATTCCGCCTAAAACCCTTTGACAATTTTTATTTCTTCAGGTTTCTTCTCAAATTTTTAATCCAATTTTCATCCATTTTTCTTGTGGGATATGTAAGAATATGTTCATACTTCTGTAAAGTGTTTGTGGAATTTTTTACTTCCCTTCATGAAGTTTCTAGGACCAAAAAAATACCAAACATGAATTGCCTTCCCCAAAAAAATATGGTGGGATTTATATAGATAAACACAATCCATTCATAATATAACATCAAATTCAACTAGTGGAAGAATTATATGATTCTCAGGGATCATATTCCCACAAACATCAAAAAGAGAGGAATCATAAACTTGAGAGGTGATCATCACACCATTAGGCGTTTTCAATTATAATTCTATATCTAATCATTTGAGTAGCATCTTGATAACCTTATAAACTTATTTAGATATAAGAGTGGGAAGATCCATAGTTAAAAAATAAATTATTAGTTCATGATTGGATGGTAAGTATACCTTTTACCATGTCGTTATCGCAACCCTCAACAAAAATATTGATCACATGCGTTTTTCCTTTTTCCCCTAGTTTATGATGTTTCCACCATTAATCATTATCAATAATCATTGAATTTGGGCACTGGTTGGCATAATTCCCATACTCCTTTCACTTGAAACACTATTGTGTGGGTGGTGCATTCTATGTATGGTTCTATCTATTCACATCATTATCTAAATACTTCCCACCACTTCCATGATAACCTTCTTGATTTCCTTCCTCCCAACACTTAAATTTTTTTTATCATTCCCCTTATGATAATTTCACCCATGTCTCCTTATACACTTTTATCATGGAGGAAATTTCATCTTGTTTTCTCCATGGCGTTTAGAGTTTTATTTTAATTCTCTAATTATTTTCTTATCAAATCTATGTTATTGATAGGTAACCCAAATCTCTATTTATATCGTTATAGAACATAAAATTCATCATAGCTACCAAAGTCCCTTTTGTTCAACTCCCTTCAAAGAATTGTCTCTAATCCAATGAATAATCGATCAACCGTACTTTCATGTTGGATGATAATAACATAATTTTACCCCAAGAGTATTGTAAAATTTACATCATAAGTACCAATAGGTCATCATCCTTATGATTTATATCAACAAAATACATATCTATTTTCATGTGAAAAATATAAGGAAATTACCTATTGAAAAATAAGTTCTTAAACTCACCCCATTTCATGGATTCAATTTTAGCTTGGTGACTTGTATTCTTGATAAGAGTACACCATTGAGGTTCTACAATATCCCAATTATAGATATCCAAAATGAAATTTTCATGCTCCAAACACTGGAGTATAGAAAAACATGATCCATATGAGAATAAATTTTTTATTAGGCATAAAATAATTTCATACACATGATCATAGAAAATATTTTCCTCAGTAGTAAAGGATAATTTATAAGTAAATAATAGTGGAATGTGTTCACTTCCCAAACCATATTAGTAGTCAAGGTTCATTCCCAAGACTATATTATTGGACAAATTCCATTACTAAGCTGGGATCACTATACATTCTAGTCCTATTTATCACAAGGGATATCAATCTTTACACAATGTATTGGAGGGAGATATATGTATCACCCATAACATGATTAAAATTATACATATGTGTGCCACAATATCATGAAACAATCATCACAACATAACTGAATAAATTAATGGTCATAATGGTGGAAAATTACTTTCATATCTTATGTGTTGAAACAATGGTTCCTTACACATTTTTAGTAATATACAAACAAAAATTGTTTAGAAAACAACATAATGATTCCTTTTAAAAAACTTTTTAAAAAGTAAACATGGGTGAAATGTCTTTAATAAACCCTTTGGTTCAATTTAGAACATTTTTTAAAACATTTTTATAATACATGAATAGGAATGAAAAGGTTTTTCAACAAAAGATAGAAATAAATATGATTTTTCTTAAAAACATTATTTTTGTCTGATGAGTACATAAAGAGATGAAAATGAAAGTAAAAGAATGTATTTTCATGAAATAAATAGAGAAGAAGATAATTAATAAAGTTCTTAAGAAATAGAACATAAGATTTCATCATAACAATCATTGTAATAAACTATATCAACAAATAATGAGATTATAACATCAATCCTTTACCACTTTGGTATATTTTAAATCACAAGCCCCATTAAAGAATAAACTTAAATAAAACTTTTAATACGATGAAATAAAGGATATTAATTACATAACATGTCAAAGGGGAAGTATATACACCTTTTTAGGAACCATCCCAGATACTGCAGTACCCTGATAACTGAGATGAACCTAACATATCCAAAAGGGTGTTACCAATACCCACTTGTTGACAACTAGCACATGGAATAACATAATATAAAAATGGGAATAAATTTCCTCCATTATTGTGGAAGAAAAAGATACATATCAGTAAACTGAAAAACTATAAAGGGAGATAGTAATAGAAACCAAAAAGGTATATAAAAACCCAAATAGTACATCATCAAACTAGAAAAAAATATAACAAGAAAAAACACCATGTCCCAATGAAGATGTCACACCAAGACCAAATGAATCAAGTGAATCCACCTCCTCTAATAGGCACCTTACCTTTACATAGAATTGGAAGGATAAAATCTAGAAAAACTTGATGGAAAAGGTAGGGTGTGAGTAAAAAAGTCACAGAAGAGTCTCACCATGTGTTCCATAATAAGATCCCATAATAAAAAACCAAATAATGCATTCAATTTTAATCAAAACAGGCATGGAAATACTGTTTCATATTAAAAGAGAATTATTTACATTTCAAATGATGGAAATCATTTCATACTTGGTTTAGATAAACACTTTATATAAAACTGTTTGTATAAATAATTAGGCATGAGTAATTCATTTTTATAACCAATGGGATATAAAATATAAATATTCATAATAAGAAACATAATCGTCTTCCCAAAGGTATGATATTTCCAAGTTATAGGATCCTCACATATCTCATATCAGGGATCACAAAAATTCTGTGTACACTCGTCCCTAAGGTTCATATGAAACAGGACCCATCAATATCTCATAGAGGACATGATATGCCAATCATTGTTTTTGTAGAGTTGTAAAATGTCAACCAGTTTCGTGGGAATTATCATCCTAGTGTGTTTTTCTAAAATTACCCACTAACAACTCAGGCTCACATGTGCTCAATCAATTAATATAAAAGAGAACACCATTTCATTTCAAAATAATTCATGATCTCCCACTTTTCCTTCTCATAATACTAATTCATGTTTAAAACCAAAACATAATTTTCATCATTTCATACCTTTTCAATTTTAATCTAATCATAGATTTTTATCAAATAAATTTAATCCATTTTCAAAAATTAATTCTCAAATAAATTTACAAATTCCATCAATTTCAAATTACATCCCATGTTCCAATTCCATCGAGATTAGGGGTTTTTGAAAAAATTTCCCACCAAGAAAAATCCAAGTTCTAATTCACGTTGAATTGGTTTTTCATAAATCAATTGAAATCAATTTGAACACATGAAATTCAAGGTTTAATCACTTGGATAATAATAAATAGAACCCCTTACCTTGTTCATGGATTCACAATGCCAGTAATGGGACTTGTTATTGGAAAAAGAAATGGAAAAATCTCTAGGAACTAAACTTATAATAAAGATTCAACAACATGGAATTTAGACCCATCAATCCCAATATGACCTATCAAACTCCATGAGGAAAAGTGATATAGATGGAAGATATAGGAATATATATAACCTATAGAGATGCACCAAAATAAAAAAATGATCAATTTCATAAAAAATATATGAATTGTTTGGCTGGATCCAAAATCACCTAGAGAGAGCCTCTAGGTCAAGAGAATGGAGACATGAAGGGGAAAAATAAAAATTTCAGCTGAGCTGCCTGCTTAAAACAAACACTTACGGTATCACACAGTGTGTAACCTAATTACAAATCATATAACTATACAGTCTTATATATACCGAAAAACCCATCACATTATATTAAAAAGTTGTTTTTAACATTTACACAGCGTGAAAATTGTACACAGCATATAACCTTTTACATTGTGTAACCATTTCATGATATCTTCTAGGTGACTATTACACATCATGTAACACTGTTACATGATGTCTAAAACCCTAATAGAGTGAAAAAACTATATATTTTATAATGAAAATTATAACAAATATATTACATCAAAATTATAGGTATCCTCCCAATTCCTTCTATGGATTACTCAACTAACTAACAATGAAAACCAAAGAAAAGTTCAAGAAATACCTAACAAAAAAGTAACAGTACATTAAAAATTCCCTACCATAAAAGATTTTTGTCCTCATAAATCATATCAAGAAGCATCTATGTTGAAAAGATGAGTCTAATTATTTCTCATCAGTGACTTATGCTCCCATATATCATAAGAATCATAACTCTACTGTCATAAAAAACAAAAAATATAATCCTCCCACGAAGTACCCTGGACTCAGAATCAACTATCCTAGCTGGATGGTCAGACATGGAAAAATCAGGCTCAACATCAAGATCATTTCAACTCCAAACATGAGATAGATTAGAAAGATACTTTCATAGCTGTGATACATGGAAAAGTTATGTATCAACGTCAGATATGGTGGAATTTGTTACCAGTAATCAACTTTCCCCAACTTCTCAATAGCTTCAAAAGGTCTAAAAAAATTAGGATCAATATTCTCTCACCACCTAATCCATCGATGGACTAAATGAGGTAAAAATTCAAGAAAACAAGGTCACTAAATGAAAATTACAATGATCTAGGTTGAATATTATCATAATATTTATACTAGATATGTGATGTCCACAACCTATGACGAATCAACTAAAACATCATTATCATGTCATGAAACATGATCGATCAAACTACTGAATAGTTGGTAACATATGGCCAACACAATAGATATTTACAAGGATGACTATACAAGGCATCAAAAGGATACATTCTGATCATGGAATGGTTACTATTGTTATAAGAAAACTCAACCAATCCCAAATGGTCATCCCAAGCTCCTACAAAATCCAGGATGCTGGCACAAAGCATATCCTCAATAACTTATATAGATCTCTATGTTTGGCCATATTTTTATGGAAGTTATACCATAACAAAACAAACTTAATATCTTAGTTCTTCTTAAAGGCCTCTTTAGAAAAGATAAGTTAAATGGGGATCTTAATTAGTGATTATAGAATATGTAACTCCATGAAAATAAAAAATATCTCTCACATAAAAATTTCCTAGCTCCTCAACTTTGGATGCATCAAGAATGTGTATAAAGTGGTCTGGTTTGGTTAGATTATCCATCATAACCCATATCACATTCTTCATTATATGGGAATATGGAAACCCAACAACAAAGTACAATTAAATCTATTCAACTTATAACTTGACATTGGAAGTGGTTGATGAAACCCCAAAGGTATCTAATGCTCAGGCATGCCCTGTTGGCCATTATAACAATAAGAAACAAAATCATCAATGTCCCATATGAACCTATACCTTTGGAGTCATATCCATATGTCATAAAATATATTTTTGGTTCATTGGTCAACTACCCATTGGGAATTATGAAAATCCACCCGTCACATATTTCCTTATAGTAAAAGGTACAACGTACCATGGAAAAGGTACAATGTACCAATTCCGAAAACATATAATACCATACATGGAGAATGACCACTCAAAAATAGTCTCCCCACCACAAATAGAGTCCATAAATCCACAGAATTATTAATCAAGATGTTGTTCTTTATGAACTATCTCGAGAAGAGCGGAGGACAACTAAAAATTGCATAAGATAGCCTCAAAAAAGGTTTTCTGAACTGTAATATACTATTTTTTAAAAAGGTCCTTCAAGTTCCACTATTTTGATGATTCTTTCATCACTTGGATCAGATGTTTCTTACTCATAACATCAATGAAAACATTCCCTTTTTTCAAAGGATAGGTAATATCAAAATCAAATGATTGTAGGTACTCCACCAAACACATCTGGAAGAGATTCAAGTATTTTTGAGACATAATATAACTCAAGTTATTATGGTAAAAAAACATGTTAAACCTTTCTAAAAAATGTAAATCCCCATACATTTATGTTTATGCCTCAGAGGTTCATGTTCAAGTTCATGGGTTAGATACTTATTCTCGTTTGGCATAGTATTTTGATATCCATATGCAATGATGTGATAAACCTACATAAGAACACAACCCAAACCCAATCATTTTTCATCATAAAAGACCACATATCCCTGATCAACCTATAGAAGAGTCAACACTTGTGAAAAAATAAAAATATGTTAATTCTCAACAAATTAACTCTAACATTTCTCATCCCTAGAAAACTTCAATCCTTTATGAGTTAGAGTGGTCATTGAAGAATCCAAATTTGGGAATTCATTTACGAACTTGTGATAATATCCAACCAAACCCAAGAATATCCAAATCTTAAAAACATTACATGTTTTTTTCCAGGTCATAACATCTTTCACCTTCTCAGGATCAACTAAAATACCATGTTCTCAGACCATGTATTCTATGAAATTTACTTCTGGAATCTAGAAATTATATTTCAATAGCTTGGAATATTTTTAGTGACTTCTTTACAATTCCATAATCTATCTTAAATGATTCACATAATCATCCTTAGACTTAGAGGAAAATAAGATGTCATCCATAAATACCACCATGAATGTAATAAGATACTAATGGAAAATCATGTTCATCAAATTCATAAGAATTTTTGTAGTATTGGGTTGACCAAATGACATGAAAAATTCTCATAATTGTCATACCTATATCGAAAAGTGGTTTTCTGAATGTTAGATTCTTTTATATTCAACTGGTGATAATCATATTTAAGATCAATATTCAAAACCCACTTTTCCCCTTTTAACCAGTCAAACATATCATCAATCCATGGAAAAAGATACTTGTTATTTACCATGACTTGATTGAGCTTTAATTAATCAGAATAAAGGCAAAATGTTCTATCATCGTTCTTAACAAAGAGAATAAGCATCGCCCAATGTGGCATACTTGGGCATATAATTATTTTCTCTAAAATATGATCCTACTTAGTGTTCAACTCTTTCATATCAGATGGTTTTATATGGTAAGAGGGAATAGATATTGGTTGAGTACTAGGTAATAAATCAATAGAAATCTCTACCCCCCTTATTGGTTTAAAACTAGAGAATTCAAGTGGAAAACATTGGAAAACTCAAGGAAAAATCTCCCCACTCAAGTATTCCCACTCTAAATAAAAAAGAAATAAATGATATTAATTTCCCTACCTTTTGATAATAAGGTTCTACTCTTCTTGACCTTGGGTCCCATTCTCCCTAAATGATACAAAAACCCACATCTGGAGGAGTAAAGGAGACCTATCAAAGTTAAAAATCAATTTAGGATTTTTTATAAAATATCCAATCTATTCAGAAAATGACATCAAGATGTTTTGTGTTTATAACCATTACATCGTAGGTAATCTCAATATCTAATAAATAAATAAATGAAGGATAATTATGACCCTACTCTCTCTTCATTCCGAGGGGTGTAGTAATATACATCAAATTAGATAAAATATCCATATTATTATTTAGTAGATTCAGAATATGAGATTATATAAACAAGTGAGATGCAATAGTATCAAATAATGAAGACAGGGAAGGTGAATCTACAGTGATGGTACATCTCAAAGTCACTAGACCCATATCTACTACCCCTAGAGAATCTCCCACTACATGATGATGCTTCGTTACAGAATCATATGGCTAGAACCTCTTACATATAAAATCATCTGATTACATCATATTAATTTTTGGTGTTGATGATCATGTGACACTATGCAGGGTAGAGAAGATTTAATAAAATTTCAGCATGTGTCCTGAACGACCACAAGACCCACATATCTTGGGTGCCTTAGTGAAAACTAATTTTTCATTCCCAAGCTTTCCATGCTGGTATAAAGTCAAATGGAATCCTTCAATAATTATAGGTGGTCTTAAATAATACTATTGTTTAGATCCTCTATGAGACTTATCATGATTTCTTTTACCTTTATGGGAACTCACATAACTTCCACTGTGAGAAAAAAACTCTGGTCGACCCTGAATTACCAGCTAGATCAAGTTCAACCATCAACGGCCAATCCAGTATGTCATCATAGGAAGAGAGGTTCAACAAGAAAACATCATAAAGAATATAATTTCTATGTCCCGTGTAAAACCATAAAGTATTTATCTTTTTATTCAATATAATATTAAGTGAAAATAGAATAAGCTCAGTGAATCAATTTTTATATTCTGTCATAGTCCTGTCAACCTACTTGAGTTTGAAAAAATATATAGCCTTGGCCAGTACCATATATTCCGGATAGAACTATTTAGTGAAGATAACCTTTAATTCCTACCACTCTAAACCCTCAATATTATTTGACATCATTATCGAGTCCCAACATCTCCTTCTTGGTCCCTCAAGCTTAAAGGTAGGACATTTTCCATCAATAGCTTCAAGAGTTTCCAAGAAGTCAAAGATAAGATCTATCTTTGTCATCCAGTCCTCAAACTCTTGAGGATCATTACTTACTTGGAAATCATGTGGATTCTAATGAATGAACTCTTAATCATGATTCCAAGATTCTTCCCTATGAGGTTTGATATATCAATCCTGAATGGGAATTAGTGTAGGTGCATGTCCTAGAGCTTGGACAACACACACAACAACCTCAACCATATTCCGGTCCATGGGATGATTTTCTCACTGTGGTTCATTAGTAGCTTCCTCATGGATCCTATTATCAAGTATTATTAGAGGAATGATACTAAAAAACATCCCCAAACATAATTAATGACATTAGAAGACTATGAAGATCAAAAACTAAAACCATAGTAACAAGGGAAACTAATCCCATCTGATAAATAAACAAGATTTGGATTTCAACCTATCCAAATAAAAATCAGGGAAAATACTTGAACTAATACTCATGATTCCTTTACCAAACCACCCATGTTGAATTAAGGCTCATTACGATGATATATTTCCCAGAAATCACTCACAACTACTTCCTATGTCCCATAAATATTTCTCAACCACATACTAACATCAAGGAAAGATTCTTAACTTGCACCTTTGATACCTATTTCTCATGAACCATCCCAAATACCCTAGTATCTCAGAAACCAAGAAAATACCAACATAGAAAGAAGGAAATTCCTGATCCCCATAGGTTAGTGTCTAGTACGTTTCATCATATATTATAAAAGTGGTAAAAAATTACTCAAACAAAATGTTAGAAATAAATACATATTTGTATGATAAAAACTCCAAAGGGAGATAATACCACAAACTAAACATGTATATAAGAAACCCACACATTACATAATTAAATAACCATAAAGTCTAATAAAAAACTCCATGTACTAAAGGACACGTCACTTTTATCCCCAAGGGATCAAGAGCATTCCCCACCTCCAAGGGGTACCTTCCCTTTACTCAGACCCAGTAGGATAAAATCTAAAAATTCTTGAATCCAAAGGTAGGGTATGAGCTAAAATCAAAATAGTGTCTCACCAAGTGTTCCATAATAAGATTCAATAACCACAAACCAAATCATGATTTAAATTTTTATGAAAACAGGTATAGAAGTGTAGTTTTATATTTAAACCAAAACATGATTTTGATTTTAAATGGTGGAAAAAATTTCATGCAAGACATAAATAAAAAATTTATATGTAACAGTTTATATAAATAATTTGGAATGGGAAAATTATTTTCATAATCCATGGTATATATAATCAAAACAGTCACAATAAGTAACATGTTCATCTTCCCTAATGTATTATAATTCCAAGTTATGGAAACCTCATATATCTCATATCAGTAATCACGAGAATTATGTGTACAAATCTCCCTTAGACACATGCCAAATAGGACCCATAGATATACCATTGAGGATAACATATTCCTTCCAAGGTTTTTATTAGAGTTGAAATATATTGACCCTGCTTCTTCTTACATTACAGATACGTCATTTTACGGATAATAATCATAAAATCATTACGTGGCTAGGATCCAAAGGTTTAGTGTATTTAAAAAATGAGGACCATAGATAACTTTTAAATAATAAAACATAAAAAGTTTATTTAATTCCTTCTTCTCTAGAATCTTATTATCCCTTGAGTTCTCCTTAGTACAAGTAGTCACTTAAGGATATACATCAAAGAAAGGGGTAAGCTAAAAACCCAGTAAGAGGATAGATAAGAGCATAAAAAAATATAACATCAGGTGAGAATAATAATATAATAATCACCCTAATCATTGGATGATAATTCTTAGAGGAAGTATTAATAAAATTGTTGGAATTTGGAAATTCATAAAAATGAAACATCATGTCTCAGTGGACAACTAACACGCAAAGTTGTGAAAAAAGATAACATCATTTTCAATCACATTTCACTTTTCTTATGATATAAATCATATTAATCAATTAATTGGATCACTATATAATTCCAGGTGCACCCATCACATCATAACATTTAAATTATGCTATATAATTCTGGGTTCACCCATCACATCATTACATTTACATTATCATGCATGCCACATAGAACATATATCAATATTGTCCATAAAATAACCCATTGAAATGAATATGTTTTATTTCACAAAAACATATATTCATAATATTAGATTTCACAAATGAAATATTTAATAACATACTTGATATAGCAATGACTAACCTTGAGTGAAGAAGAAACAGTTTCGAGATGTAAAAGTTGTGTTTTTTAAGAAGAGTTCTTTTGGAAAACATTGTGTTTTTAATAAACTCAAGAAGAAAACATTTATATCCTATAAAAGGTAATATAATTATTAATAAAGGATAATTAAATAATATCCAAACTAAAAATGGGGTGAAAGAGGGAAAACACAAAGAAATATAGTTGGGTTCAAGAATTCCACTTACATCTTGTCTCAATGATTCATCACTTTAATAACATGTAAAATCAAATTAGATTAATTAATTAAAAAAATAAATAACCTTTTATATATGAATTTGATTCATTATACTTTTCTTAAGTTCATTCATATTCCTTTAGATTAGTTAAGGAGTTTAATATTTTTTTGACTGTTTGTTTTCATAGTTTTCACGATCAGATCAACGTGTATACATGAATAGAAGTCCATGTAGAATGAGAATAAATATACAAAATTTTTATTATATGTTATTAATGATATTTAATAAGTTTAAATGATTTTATAAAGAGTTTAATTATATTTCATGAGAATAAATCATTATATACAAGTTAATGATGATAGTTTTATGTTAATTTTGGCGATTTTTCGATCACAACGAACTCGTTTTATTTTGTCATTTTTTATTATTTCTATAAGTTAGTTCCAAAACATAAATAGGATTGTAACATAAGTTTTAAATTTTTTTTCAACCATTATGATTTTGTATTAACATCATTTAAGGATTTTAAGGAAAAATAAAGTGTATTTCTCCCAATGTCAGTAAATTGACATGTCATGGGAAAAAATTTCATTTTTAGAAAATAAATGGCAGTGGAATGAGTTTCATGATGAATATTCCATTAACATGACAAAATTATATTATATCATACATAATGGAGTTATCATGAAATTTTTAATAGAGAAGGTGATGAATAGAGAAGAATTAAATGAAATTGAAAAGAAAATAAGAGAAAATAGGAAGATGATTTTACCTCTTAGATGTATCCTCCTTGAGAACCTCCTTGTGGAAAAGGTTTTGGTATTTTGATGAGACAGAGATATCCTAACCGTGGGGAAGGGGATAGGGAAGAGTATTTGGTAGAATTTGGGAAAGGTTCAAATCTTGAGATGTGTGAGGAGAATAGGGGTTGATTGGTGGTATTTATAGTGAAGGAGAGGGGTGTTTTGTCATTATTTAATTAATTAGTTTATTATTTTGGATCAAGGCACTGAATAGTTATAGAATTATATATAAAAATACTAAAATAATTAAAGGGAGTTCGATATTTTGTTCTTACATCATCCTTATATCATCAATGACTCCATAATTCATGTATTTAACTTTTATTGTAAATTATAGTATTTCACTATTCATAAAATTTCAAGTAGTTTAGAAAAATTCCAAAAAATCACCTTGACCATTTTTCAATGTTTAGAATCCATAAATTAACTCCATTTTATAAAAATAATTTTCTATATATGAGTCGTTTAATTTATAATTAAAATCATCATTTACTTGGAAAATACAAATTTTAAAAATATAAATCATTTTATAATACATTGAAAAATAAATTATGTTCTCATAAATATATTTTAAAATCATAATAAATAAAAATATTATTTTCTTAATACATTTTATGAAAATAAATTTTCTTTTTAATTATTAAATGAATCAAAAAATTGTAATTAAATATTTATACCTTACAAAAATGCTAACATTGAATTAATAACTTTTAAAACATTTATTAACATAATCTTTTATATAATTACTCCATATTTTCATTTATAATGTGTCTAAATAATATTTATACTTTCATGGGTGAAGTTACTATTCATTTTTTCAGTTTACTAATCATAATGTTCATATTTCTATTACGAAGGTCAAGTTTCTATTTCATATGTATTGGTTATTTAACATCTATAAATACTTCTTATTCCATTAATTATTCATTTATAAATATTTTATTATGGTCTCTGAGTGAGTTAATTATATTTATACTATATTACATTACTATAAAATGAATAAATTACTTTGACAAAACATTGGGTCATTACATTCTTCCCCATTTTGAAATTTCGCCCTCGAAAATTCATTTTACAAAAATAGGTGAGGGTACTTTTCCTTGATTGCTTCCTATGGTTCCCAAGTTTCTTATTCATACTTATGGTTCCAACAGAAAACATTGAAAATGTGGGTTATCTTTTTGAATATAACCTTATCTCGCCGATCCAGAATCTTTTCCTATTACTCCATATAAGTGAGATCATTTTCCAGATATACCACATCTGATTTTAGTACATGTGAGGGATTTGGTATTTACTACCTCAAGAGTGATAAATGGAAGACATCATGAATTTGATCCATATTTGGTGGAAGTTGTAGCTGATAGGCCATGGGTATTACGTGATCATGGATCCCAAAGGGTCCAATGTACCTTGAGATTAACTTATCTTTCTTTACAAATTGCATGACTCTCTTCCATGGTGATATTTGAAGGAGGATTTTATCTGAAACATCAAACTCCAAGTCCCTTTGATGATTTTAAGCATAGTTATTTTTTCATAATTTGAGTGTCTTTGATATGTTTCTGGATGGCTTAAACCTTCTCTATTATCTCTTGAAAAAGATCATGTCTATGTAGCTTTCTTTTTCCAGCTTCATCCATACAGGTTGAAGTTTTACATCAATTTCCATATATATATATTCACATATAGCCATCTGAATACTCAGGATGAAGCTATTTTTTCACGATAACTCAACCAATGGGAGATATTGATCCCATGCACCTTTGAATTCTAAATAGTAACCTCTTATCATATCATTAAGTGTCATAATAGTCCATTCACATTGGCCATCAACTTCGGGGTGATAGGTCGGGCTGAAATTTAATTCAGTAATCAAAGCATGTTGAATACTCCTCCATAATGAAGATGTGAACATGGGATCATAGTGATATACATTCAAGATTGGAACCATATGAAGTCTCAATAATTCCTTCACATATATCTTTTCAAGTTTCTAAAGAGAGTGATCTTTCAAAATAGTGATAATGTGAGAAATCATGGTTAGTCTATCCACCGAAGCCCATATCGCACTATTTCCTTTGGATATCTTCAGAAGACCCCTGAAAAATTACATAGTGACATTCTCTCGTTTCCACATGGTTATAGGTAATGGTTTCATCGTCCCATTTGACTTTTTTCACTCAACTTTAACTTCCTGTAATATCAAGTACCTTGAGATGTACTTAGAAATATCCTTATTCATGTTGTCCCAGGAAAAGTGTTCTCAAATATCACGGTACATCTTGGTAATCTTCGAATGGATATATAAAATTGATCTATATGAGTTTTCCAATAGATCCTTCTTTATCCCAGGTAATTAAGGAAAGAAATCCTCATTCCAAGCTGAATCACACCATCATCATTGATATGGAATTCTTGTACCTTCCCTTCCATTACTACATTCACAATCTTTTGTAACTCTGGATCATCCCTTTGTGTCTTCTTAATCTTATCTTGGATTGGTGGTTGGGAAATCATTTTAGAATGGTATGATTTAATACCTATAGTTAAGACTTCCAAATTAATCCTTTTAATGTCCAAGAAGATAGGGTCTCCCTCAATCCTCAAAATAGAATGAGTAGAATGTTATTTTCTACTAATATCATCAGTTACCTTGTTTACCATTCCAAGAAAATAGTGAATAGAGATATTATAGTCCTTGATTAGATATAAACATCTCCATCGGATTATGTTGAGATCCTTCTTTGTGAATATATATTTTAGGCTCTTATTGTAAGTATATATATAATACTTCTCACCATAGAGGTAGTGCCGCTAGATTTTCAAGGAAATGATCATAGCTTCTAGCTTCAGATCATGCATCGAGTAGTTCTTCTCATTGATCTTCAACTGTTTTGAGGAATAGGATATCACATTCTCATTTTTCCGGAGTACACATCCCATGATTTTATTTGAAGAATCATTGTATATTATAAAACATTCTCCACTTTTTGGTAATGCGAGTACATGTGGAGTGGCCAGCCTCTTCATTAGCTCTTTGAAGCTTTGATCACATTCTTCCAGCTAGACATACTTTACCCTTTTCCTTGTTATCTTAGTTAGTGGTCTAGAAAATTTTGAGAAATTTCTTACAAAACATCAGTAGTACCCATTTGATCCATGAAAACTATTTATTTTTATGACACTAAAGGGTTTGGGCCATTCCTTAATGACCTTTGTTTTTTAAGGGTCTATAAAACTTCCATCACGTGTGATCACATTTACCAATAATGTGACTATCTACATCCAAAAGTCACACATACTAAAATTTTCTTACAACTTCTCTTTCATTAATGTCTCTAACACATGCCTTATATGTTATTCATGTTCCTCCTTTATCTTGGAGTGGATGATAATATAATAAATAAACATGACCACACATTTTTGAAGGTAAGGTATAAATACTCTATTCATCAAATCCATGAAGATTATAGGGGAATTAGTATGTCCTAAGTGTATCATATGAAACACATAGTTCACATACCTTGTACAGAAGGCAGTGTTCTGATTATCATCCTTCTTTACCTTTAGCTGATGATATCTAGAATGAAGATCCTGCTTTGAGAAGTACCAATCTCCTCACAACTTATTGAAAAAGTCATCAATCCTTGGAAGAGGATACTTTTTTTAATGGTGATCTTTTTGAGTTCCTGATAATCAATATACCGCAACATTGATGCATCCTTTTTCTGGGAAAATAGAACTCACACACCCCAAGGTGAGCACTAGGTTATAAGAACCCTTTCTCCAAATTTTCTTAGATTTTATTCTTTAACTCCTCCATTTTGATAAGAGCTATCCTATAGGGTCACATTAAGATAGGAGTATATTATGGTATTATTTATAAAGATAACTCTATGTCACAATCCAGGGGAAGTTTGGGTAACTTTTCAAGAAATACAACACTTTATTCCCTCGCAATGGGAATTTTCTCTTGGTTGATAACTTTATTTGACTCAATAATTAGTGCAAGGTATAAATCTTCATAAAGAATAAACACTCGCACTGTTGAAGGATTTTTTAAAGGAGATTCCGGATCTTCCATGTATTTGTAGAGGAGCATGGGATGGGTCAAAATATGAAAAGGTATTTTCTTTTCCCAACAGTTGATGTGTGACTTTATAATGAGATCCAGTTCATTCCCATTATAGCTTCAATTTATACCAAGGGAATTATTATAAGATTCATTGGAATAATCTTCCCACTTATTCCAATGGGATAAGAGTCTAACACTTGGGTGTCGATGATTACACCACTAGGTGTTTTTATGTGTATCTCTACATCGAGGTTTCAGGGCTTTGAATCAATAAATCTAGAAAACTTGTATTATATAAAGGAATGCACAGAACCAGAATCAAAAAGGTCTATTCCATTATTATTTGAATAAGAAGTGTACCTTGAATAACTTTGTTTTCTTTCTCCACTTCATCATTAGTGACGCAATAAGAATTTCATTTCTCTTTTAGCATTGGTGGCCATTGTCACTGATTCCCCTCAATGACTTGAGTTTTAGTGCACTAGATTTCATAGTTCCCTTCCCCCCTATAGTTGTTGCATTAGACCATGAGTGGTTCTCCAATTTAATCTACCCATTTTCCTGATACCTCATATATTTTATATATTCATGAGCTTGGTGGCCTTATCTCCCACACTTGAATTATTTCCACATACCTTTGATGTAGTTCCCATGATGTTTCTTCTGATATTTTTGACATGTGGGTGGTTGAGCTTTCTTTACACCATTCTCATTAGATCCTCAATCATGAAACTCCGTGTCTCGTTTCTTATCACCATATCCATGGGACCATTCTCTAAACTTCATATCTACTATGAGGACACATCAAAAAACTTCTTCATAACTTCCAAATTTACAAATTGAAAGATCCTTTCGATGATTTGTTTTTAATCCTCTAAAGAATATATCAATTTATCTATCATTTTTGGAAGAAAATACGAAAACATTCCTTGAAAGACTTATGAAATTTTTATCATATCTCAGGATAAATTCAAATTCATTTTTCATCAGCTCTATGAATTATCTCTCCATATTTTTTCAAAGAGTTTGAGGGAAATTCTTGCTAATAAACATTATCTTAATGTCTTCCAACTCCATCTCTTCAATTTCATCCCTTAACTATCTTTTCTCAATGAAGTCCTGCCATTGATCTGCCTCTCCATCTAGATAATAAACAGAAAGGATCACCTTCTCTATCTTAGAATAGTTAAGTACAAAACATATCTTATACATCGAGTTGACAAACTATTCCACAACTAGTGGATAGAAAGATCCACAAAATTATGGTGGTTGTTACTACATAAAACAATTGATATTCATTTTATCTTACTTAGGTTAATGTGGATATTCCACATTATTCAGGTTATTGTTCCTAACTAGATATATTTGGAAAATCAACACCATGAAATTCTAAACTCCACCTCCCAAAGAATTGGGGATTCCATTCATTTGATCACTATGTTGTCCCTCACACGGGTTGTTGTCGTAGTTTCTCCTGGTTCACACCATTTTCTAAAATATAAAAGGTTAGAAGAAACCATAATTCAATAAGTCATCAATAAATTATCACTTTATAAAATTAACTCTAAATGCATATCTTATGGGATCCCTATGTTTAGATATTTTGAAAACAACTATTCTGGGGTTCTTACTTATAAATAGTATCGTACTATGGGTTTTCACTAAGGTTCTCTAATCCTAATTAAAAAATTAACTAAACCATGATCTGATACCAACTATAGTGACCCTTCATATTCTAATATTATTAATACATCATTTTAATTATAAAAACATAAAATCATTACATGACCAAGATCCAATGGTTTAGTGTTTTAGGAAAATTAAGACCATACCTAACATTCAAAAAATAAAACATAAAAATTTATTTAATTCCTTCTTCTCTACCTTCTTATTGGAAATTGAATTATCCTTAGTTTAAGTAGTCCCTTGAAGATATACATCAAATAAATGGGTAAGATAAATGCCCAGTAAGAGGATAGATAACAACATGAAACACTATAGTATCAGGGGATCATAATCATAACTTCATTATAGTGACCCAAGCTTGACGTACATGAAAATTACATTACTTTTGAAGAATACTTAATACATAAAAAACAAAAACCTAAGGATTGTAATAGTTTAGTGTCTTTGGAAACTCAAAACATAATCTTATAATCATGGTGAAAGATCTTCAACATCTCCCATAAAGATCTTCCAATTTTGTTTTCTTACCTAAAACCATTCTCTATATCCTGTGGAAAAGAAGACATAAAAAGGGTGAACTCAAATGATCAATAAGGGTAATCATGGAGAAAATAAATCAAACCATATACATTTGAACTTAAAAATATGAACATAATATTTAAACATAAAATTCATGGGCAATGAAATAACACATGGCAGTACGTAAGGAATAGATCGTAATGGAACATTAATCATGATAAAATAACATGGGATTAAACATGTAATTGTGGAAAACCATTAATCACATGATATGATTTCCATAGTAGCAGAGGCATTGCTACCAAGACCATCATAGTGGATAAATTCCATTACTGAACCGGGTTTACTTGTCGTTCCATCCCTATATTACTGAACCGGATTTAATTGTCATTCTAGACATGTTTAACTCATGAGATATAAATATTTACCCAATTAATTGGATGGAGATATAGGTCCCACCCATATCATATTGAAATCATTCTTACGTGTGCCACAAAACAATCATAAATCATTCGTCATAACCCAAATAATAAAATGGGTTTCATAAACATCATCCCATCATAACATAATCCATATAAAACAAATTGATATCATTAAACATAAGAAAAATCAAACCATTTAAATAATATAGACATTATACTTGAAACATAAACATATTAAATAATGTCATCATAGATGGAAAATATTTTTGATAAAACACTTGAAATGAATTCTTGAGGAAAATATCTTTTCTTCTTCAAAATCATTTTCTTTTAACAAATTGTCATTAAATTCTAAAAGAAAAGGATTTTGTTGAAAATATTTATGAAATATTGTAGAGGAATCTTCATGAAAATAAGGAATTATGAAACTGTAAAAATCCATTCATTATGTATAAGATAAAAAAACATTATTCTTGTACATTTCCCGAAAAAGTCAAATAGTACCTCGTATAGTAAACAAAAGAATGATTCCTTCCATACTACATAGTAAAATTAAAAAAGGGGTAAAAATGAATTTAAACATACATGGAAGAATATTAAACACTTTATGAAAACATTCTTATAAAACAAAGATATGGATGATTAGTATAACCCCAGTAAATACTTACGTATAAGTAATCTCAGATAAAAATGAGATTGCAAAATTATCCCTTACCTTATGTACAATTTCTTCCGTATGTGTCCGAGACTCCTGTATAGTGTCTTTAAACATATTTTCAACTTGTAATATAACCATAATAATATTTATGATATCATATATGATTCATTCATGACTTTATATTACCCGTTCTTTTGTCAATTCCATCTTAAAATAACGTTTTGGGTAAAATCGTTTCATTTATCGTACGTGTTTGGACTTGTTGTTCTTGATATTATTAATTATAAGCTAATTTTCATAATTACAGAATGTAAAAAAATTATTTATATATAATATATATTCATCATATAAATATATATGATAGATCGATAAATGGAATGAAATACACCGTTCATGGAGACGGTAGGTCGTACGTACGTATGAACACTGTTTTCGTTTCCTTATTGAATTGAATGGAATTAAGTAAATGAAACATATATGTAAATAAATATAGTATCATTATTATTTAATATCTTTCATGGTTATTTATTATATATTCTTTCTAATCATTCTTGAATGGTTAACATAGAGAATGAATCGCATCGCGCCGTGGAGACGGTAATCTGTACGTACGCACAAGCGATGATATTGTTCTCATAATTAATGAATGGTATTGGAGTAGATTTTATAATATCTCAGAATTCGTATCATGATATAATAATCGTATATATCTATTATTTACAACATTATACCCATCCAAGTAAGGAGGTGGTGGAGAACAGATTACACCACGGTGTGGAGATGGTATTATGTACGTACACACGTGCAGTGATTCCATTTTCCGTAGGACGGATAGAAGGTGAAATAGGGTTGTTTAATATTTATAATAAAATATAATTATATTAATGATACTGATTTTATTTCTTAATAAGGAAACAATTAAATAATAGGAAGTAGAAGAAGAAATAAATTTGAAAGAATCGGTAAAGGATATTTCCTCTTCTTCGACGTGCCTCTTCTAAACCTCCACTTAGGTTACTAAAATTAGACATTTAAGAAAACCAGGACCTCTAGTATGTTTCTAGGGATGTTGAGAAGAGAAATTGGCAGGGTTTGGAGGATCTTGAAGGCTCAAAACGGTGTGAGAAGGAGAGGGAGGAGGTTCCCTTTTATAAAGGAGGAGAGGGGCAGTTTTGGAAAACTCTAAAATATTAATTTATAATAAATCAAAACACCGCATAAAAACTTCCAAAGTGACTCAAATTAGGATATTAGATAATATAGTGTTTTAATATCATAACAAAATTAAATTTAGACATGTTTTGATTTTATTTTAAACCTTATCAATTTGATTTATCCTTATTTAATCCATTTAATCTTATTTGTGGTAATAGTATTCTAAATTTTAAATTGTTATAAATAATTAATTATGTGTTGTTAATTTTCTATAATTGGATACTTTATGAAATTTTAGAACATATAAATTTCAATTTATAATTTTTAAATATTTTTCTGATTTTTAAACAATTTTATAATATGTTATTTTTATAAAATAACAATAGTTTCAATTTTAACCTATTCATTTATTTGGATTTAAATAAAATCCACACAGAGGTTATATTCAAAACAAAAAATTTAATAGATTTATAAAATGTAATATTATTCTATAAAATAGGTTTAGAACATTAATTAGTTCATATAATATTTATTTTAAGACTTTTAAAAGCATTTATTTGATATTTCTCTTAATTAAATAATTACTACAACATTATTGTATAATTATTTAATATACTTATTTGTTGCATAAAAATTTAAAAAAAATACTATGATGTATGTAAATATATTATCTTCAATATAAATAAATTTAATCTAATTTATCAACTTAAAATCACAACATTTAAATTGTTATATTTATTAAATTATGAAGGTGACAACTTTGACATCATTTAAAATAAAATAATATAAGTGTCATAATCGCTTTTATAATGCTCAAAATGATCAAATATTATACTATTGGATGATAATGGATTAAATGTACACTAAAAATAAGTTTTGGTCAGGTTTTTGTGCCTTTTATGCTCACTGTTAGTTTAATAAAATTGTATTATTGATATTTCAATAAATAAACAATTTTTTCATCACTATTATGTCGCCATTAATGATAATTATTTAATTCCTAAAAATTATAAATAAATTCACATGATGTAGATAATTTTATTATATTTCTGGTGACTTTTTATGTTCGAAGTTTTATGAAGTTTATCACTAAAGTAAAATTATTACACTTATAAGATATAAGAGAGTGACATGTTGTCACTTTATTTGGTTTTAATAATAATTACATGATTTTCATGGTTAAAAGTCCATGAAATGAATCTATTCCGACCCTTAGATGATATGGGTCTACTTTTACTCATCCAATAATATTTTTTCAGGTGTTAGGGTAATTTTATAATCTTATATTTACTCTTAATTACCTGATTTACCTTTAACTATGGTAAATAAAATTTACCGTAGTTACTATTCATAATGCCTAAAAATAAAAAGTATCCTATTAACATAATTTAGACTTAATAATTCAAAATATGGAATCAATTTTTTCAAATTCAAAACTCATAAGTGGTAGTATTTAATTTAAAATTAATCCCGCTATTGAGAAGACGATTTTTAAAAGTTAAAACATTGCAAAAGATTAAAATGTTCTTACCTATGAATTCAATGTAAAATTAATTATAATGACTTAAATTATATTAAAAGGTAAAAATATATTAAATTTATAATTTAAAATCATTCAATATTATAATTTAACCATATAAATTATCTCATTGAAAAAAGTTGTTTTAAATTAAAATTTAGCGTATTTTTACTATTCATAAGAATATAAAGGTTATCAGAATCATCTCAAAAATTTATCCAAAGTAAATTTTTATATCCTGATTCCAAGGAAAAAGTATTATTTGTCAAATTGAACTTATAAACATGCCAAAAACTACATTTAATATGGGTGCGCCATCAAAATGTGGCAAAACTACATTTTTTGAAAAATACATATTTTACCTGAAAAAATTATTTTGTTCTCATACCATGTTCTATAAAATGTGTAAGATGATTTATAATGTCATAAAATTCAAAATTTAGTTACTAATTTTTATAACAGCTAGTTCAAAATAATATTATAATAATATATCTTTGTTTAGTGAAACTCAGTATTGCGTATAACACCCGCTATCGAGGAAGGTCACTATTGTGTGTAATGCAAGCCAAGTCAGGGTTGCGTATAGTGAAAGCTTCATTCGGTGTTGCGTATAACATAATCAAAATATTTTTCATTTATAAATTGATAAAAATCTATACATGGTGTTGTGTATAGCGCAAGCTAATTTTGGTGTAGCGTACAACACAAGACATCAAACTAATTAACAAGATTATTTCTCATAAAATCTCCGGTGTTACATTCTACCCCGCATAAAATGAATTTCTCCCTCAAAATTCATTGGGTTTATAAATCTTTTACCCCTTGAAATTTTATTTCATAGAAACCCATATCGTATAAAAATTAATACTAAAACTTAATTTTAAAATGGAATGTTAGAAACATAACGGTCACCCAAAGTAACTCAGCACTAGGGTTCCACATAATAGAATATAGGTGAAAATATGGATATTGAAGAGAAATATAACCATCATGTTCTGATGAAGAGTGGTGGAGAACATGGATATGAAAAATAAAACAATCACAAAGCCATCAATTTGTGATGATCTAAGGTACCATCTGGGTGATCAAATATGAGGGCACTAGGACAACATTTTTTGTTTTCAAGATCATTTCCCTAATGTTGAAGAATTTTTGAATTAAAAGAAATACTTACTTTATTTTGGTACAATCTCACTATTGTTTGTGCCTTTAACAATTTACACCTCATATCTTAAAGAAATGAAGTTGAATTTGTATTCTGTGAAGTGTTAGCCGATCATGCGATATAATGATAGGTCATTCCATCTGTCTCAAACATAAGTTTAGCAAAATTTATATACATAAGTCCATCTTATGGTGAGATTGATCATATATGGTTCCAAAAATGGACTTATACTTCATCTATCATACCGCTTAATAAAATAAAACTAGTTTCTACAAACCAGGGACTTCCTATAGGCCAGTGGTAGGCAATAAAGGCCTGTCAGACTTCAGTTGTGGATTCGATTCCCACATCCTTGTCCGACGCGATGGGTTTTCGCCCGTCCTAAGTGTTGTCCTTTTTCTAAAACTGTACTATCATAATATCAAAAACTTATAGCCTAAAACAGTACTGTCTGATGTCCAACATAATCCATTCTAATCTTTAGGCTTATACAAAATACTTTTGTCCAATCTCATAGTATAAAGAAAAAGATTACTAGAGAGGTCATATACAAAGCATGTGATTACCATCATTTATCCCCCATATATCATAAGATATATCTTGTTGGTCATATTCCAAACATGTGAATACCTTAATCCGATATTTTCTGGAAACATGAACTACCATAGTACCTTATTGAAAACATGAATATTGTTAAAAGTTATTACTTTCCACATACCAAAATCCCAAAATTTCTATATATTCAAACCATGATGTCACTTTGTACTTATATCAGTCATGTGCTTGTTAATACTATTATTTTCTTTGTATCCCTTCATTATGGACATATCATCTTCTTTCCAAAAACATCTGAATAACCTTTCATGGTTACTGGTACCTTTCAAAATATAATTTCAAATACTTTAGAAAAAAGAATAGTGTAACAATCCTTAGATGTGTCATTATTCTATAGTACCATTAAATTAACTATACAAAATAACTATTGATAAACATACAATCATTCCACTACCTTCTTAAACCATTGAGCAAGCTTTAACAATTCTTTCATCTCACAAATCATTTGTAGTCTCTTCATCATCATCAACATAAATACTTCCCATACGACAATGCTGATTATCTTTTTGAGATTTTCCTTTAGGGAATTGGTTTTCATAATTCCCGTACATTCCACATTTAAAACATTTAACTATTGTTTATGTCTTAGAAATACCATTATCCTTGTCCATGGTGTTAACTGAACCTTTTACTTTGTAATTACTAGCTTTGTGTCCTTCTTTTCCCCACTCAAAACATCTTCCAGTTCCTTTGAAACATTCTCCTTGATGCCTCTTCCCACATTATTTACATGAAGCTAATTGAACATTTTGTCCTCTATGATCATCATGAAACGTCATCTTTCTCTTATTAGATAAGTCAGGAAACTTACCAAAGTTGAGATTATTAATCATATTATGAGATTTCTGATTAGTCATAATAATGATCTTTTTCCTTCCAAATCTCGTTTCATTTGGTTGCTCATGAAGAATATCATTCCATTGTCTATCATATTCTCTATTAACATGAATCTTCCTGTTTCCATCCATTTTCTCAAACCCAAAAAGAATAGTGTGAGAGGCAAAAAACATACTATGAAAACAACATAATCAAGGGGAGTACATTCAATATCGAACATCTTAGGCTTACTCCTATTTTATTCATGATCGTTATCATAATTCTAGGACCGTAACCTATACTTTATACGTAACCTTACATACATCCCTAGACATACCTTAGAAATATCTCTAGGGATCTCACTAAAGTTTTTACATCCTAGTTTCCAAAGGTTAACTAATCCTTTCCTCTAATACCAACTGTAGAGACCCAAGCTTGATGTACATGGACATTACATTAATTTTGAAAAATACTTAATACATAACAAAAATAGACACCCCTAGATCGTAATAGTTTAGTGTCTTTGGAAACTCAGAACATAATGTTCTAATCATGGTGAAAGATCTTCAACATCTCTCATAAAGATCTTCCACTTTTGTTTTCTTACCTAAAACCTTTCATTATATCCTGGGGAAAAGAAAAAATAAAAAGGGTGAGCTCAAATTCTTAGTAAGGGTAATCATGGATAAAATAATTCAAACCATATACATTCGAACTTAAAAACATGAACATAATGTTTAAACATTAAAATCTTGAGCAACGACATAACACATGGAAGTACGTAAGGAATAACTTACAATGGAACATAAATAATGATAAAATAACATGGGAATAAAACATGTAATTGTATAAAACCAATAAGAACATGATATTATTTCTATAGTAGCCAAGGCATTGCTGTCAAGACCATCATAGTGGACAAATTCCATTACTGAACTGGGTTTACTTATTGTTCTAGCCCTGTATTACTGAACTGGATTTGATTTCCCTTCTATCCATTTTTATCTCATGAGATATAAATCTTTACCAAATGCATTGGAGGGAGATATAGGTCCTACACATCTCATATTGAAATCATTATTACGTGTTCCACAAAACAATCATAAATCATTCATCATAACCCAAAGAATAAAATGGGTTTCATAAACATCATCCCATCATAACATAATCCATATAAAACAAATGGATATCATTTTATCATAAGAAAAATAAAACCATGTAAATAATAGAGACATTATACTTGAAACATAAACATAATAAATAACATCATCTTAGATGGAAAATAGTTTTGATAAAACACTTGAAATGAATTATTGAGGAAATATCCTTTCTTCTTCAAAATCATTTTCTTTTCAAAAAATTTCATGGAATTATAAAAGAAAAAGATTTTGTTGAAAATAGTCACGAAATTTTGTAGAGTAATCTTCATGAAAATAAGGTGTTATGAAACCGTAAAAATCCATTAATGTTGTATAAGTTAAAAAAACATTCTTCTTGTACTTTTTCTGGAAATGTCAAAAAGTACCTCGTATGTTAAAAAAAAGATTCCTTCCATACTACATAGTAAAAGTCAAAAAGGGGTAAACACGACTTTAAACATACATGGTATAATAGTAAACATTTTATGAAAAAAATACTATAAAACACAGACATGGATGATAAGTATAACCCCAGTAAATACTTACGTATAAGCAATCATGGATAAAAATGAGATTGAAAAATTATCCCTTACCTTATGTCCAATTTCTTTTGTATGTGTCTGAGACTCTTGTATAGTGGGTTTAAACATATTATTAACTTGTAACAGAACCATAATAATATTTATGATATCAAATATGATTCACTTATGACTTTATATTACTCGTTCTTTTGTCAATTCCATGTTAAATCAACGTTTTGGGTAAAATCGTTTCATTTATCATATGTGTTTGGACTTGTTGTTCTTGATATTATTACTTATAACCTGATTTACATAATTCGAGAATGTAAAAAAATTATTTATATATAATATATATTCCTTCATAAAAATATATATGATAGATCGATAAATGGAATGAAATATACCGTTCATTGAGACGGTAGGTCGTATGTACGGATGAACGCTGTTTTCATTTATTTATTGAATTGAATGGAATTAAGTAAATGATACATATATGTACATAAATCCAGTATCATTATTATATCATATCTTTTAGGATTATTTATTATATATACTTTACAATCACTCTTGAATGGTTAACATAGAGAATGAATTTCATCGTTCCGTGGAGACGGTAATCCGTACGTACGCACGAGCGATAATATCGTTCTAAAAATTATTGAATGGTATTGGAGTAGATTATATAATATCTAAGAATTATTATCATGTTATAATAATCATATATAGCTATTGTTTACACTATTATACCCATCCATGTAAGGTGGTGGTGGAAACAGATTACACCACGGCGTGGAGACGGTATTCCGTACGTACGCACGCGTGATGATTTCGGTTTCCATAGGATGGATAGTAGGTGAAATAGGGTTGTTTCATATTTATAATAACATATCATCATATGAGTTATACTGATGTTATTTCTTTATAATTAAACAAATTAAGAAGAGGAAGTATAAGAAGAAATAAATTTGAAAGAATCGGTAAAAGATATTACCTCTTCTTCGATGCACCTCTTCTAAACCTCCTCTTAGGGCACTAAAGTTGTTATTTGAAGAAGAACAAGACCTCAAGTATGTTTCTAGGGAAGATTGGAAGTGAAATTTTAGGGTTTTTCTGAGATGGAAGGCTCAAAATGGTGTGAGAATGAGAGGGTGGAGGTGCCCTTCTATAAGAGAGGAGAGGGGCACTTTTGGAAACATCTAAAATATTAATTTATAATAAACCCAAACCCCACCTAAAAACTTCCAAAGTGACTCAAATTTGGATATTATATAAGATATGGTTTTAATATCATCATATAATTAAATTTATACTTGTTTTTAATTTATTTTAAACCTTATCATTTTGATTTATCCTTATTTAATATATTTAATTTTATTTGGGGTAATAGTATTCTAAATTTTAAATTGTTATAAATAATTACTTATGTGTTATAAATTGTCAATAATTAGATAATTTATGACATTTTAGAACATATAAATTTTAATTTATAACTTTTAAATATTTTTTTATTTTTAAACAATTTTATAATATGTTATTTTTATAAAATAACAATAGTTTAAATTTTGACACTATTTATTTATTTGAATTTAAATAAAATCCACAGAGAGGATATATTCGAAAACAAATATTTAATAGATTCCTAACTAGTAATATTCATCTAGAAATTTTTTTTAGAACATCAATTACTTCATATAATATTTATTTTAATGCTTTTAAAAACATTTATTTTATATTTCTCTTAATTAAATAATTATTACAACATTTTTGTATAATTATTTATTATAATTTTTTTTGCATAAAAATAAAAAAATAAAATACTTTTATCTAGGTAAATATAATATCTTCAATAAAAATACTTTTACTCGAATTTATCATCTTAAAATCACAAAATTTAAATTGTTATATTTGTTAAATTATGAAGGTGACAACTTTTACATCATTTAAAATAAAATAATATAAGTTTCATAATAGCTTTTATAAGGCTCAAAATGGTAAAATATTCTACCATTGAATTATTAGGGATTACATTTACATGACCAAGAAATTTTGGTTAGGTTTTTGTGCCTTCTATGGTCACTATTAGTTTAATAAAATTTTATTTTTGATTTTTCACTAAATAAATTTTTTTTGCATCACTATTGTGTCACCATTAATGATAATTATTTAATACCTAAAAATTTTAAATAAATTCACATGATGTATATAACTTTATTTTATTTCTTTTTACTATTTATGTTCGATGTTTTATGAAGTCTATCACTAAATTAAAATTATTACACTTATAAGATATAAGAGAGTGACATGTTGTCACTTTCTTTGGTTTTAATAATAATTACATCTATTTCATGGTTAAAAGTCCATGAAATGAATCTATTCCGACCCTTAGGTGATATGGGTCGACATTTATTTATCCAATAGAATTTTGGCAGGTGATAGGGTAATTTTGTAATCTTATTTTTACTCTTTATTACCCGATTTACCTTTAACTATGGTAAATAAAATTTACCTTAGTTACTATTCATAATGTCTAAAAATAAAAAGTATCCTACTAACATAATTTATAACTACTTATTAAAAATATGGAATCCATTTTTCTAAATTCAAAACACAGAAGTGGCAGTATTTAATTTAAAATTAATCCCACTATTGAGAAAACGAGTTTTAAAAGTTAAAACGTTGCAAAAGATTGAAATATTTTACCTATGAATTCAATATAAAATTAATGATAATGACTTAAATTATTTTAATTGGTAAAAATATATTCTATTAATAGTTTAAAACCATTAAATATTTTAATTTAACCATCTAAATTATCTCGATGAAAAAAGTTGATTTTAATTAAAATTTAGCGTATTTTTACTATTCATCAAAATATGATGGTTATCAGAATCATCTCAAAAAAAATATCCGAAGTAAATTTTTATATCCTGATTACAAGGAAAAAGTTTTATTTGTAATATTGAACTTATAAACATGTCAAAAACTATATTTAATATCGGTGTGCCATCAATAGGAGACAAAACTTCTTTTTTTTGAAAAATACTTATTTTACCCGAAAAAATTATTTTGTTCTCATACCATGTTCTATATAATGTGTAAGATGATTTATAATGTCATAAAATTAAAAATTTGGTTACTAATATTCATAACATCTAGTTCATAATAATATTATAACAATATATCGCTGTTTAATGAAACTCAGTATTGCGTAAAACACACGCTATCGAGGAAGGTCACTATTGTGTGTAATGTAAGCCAGGTTAGGGTTGCATGTAGTGAAAGCTTCCTTTGATGTTGCATATAACATAATCAAAATATATTTCATTTTTAAATTGATAAAAATATATACTTGTTGTTGTGTATAGCGCAAGGTAATTATGGTGTAGCGTACAACACAAGACAACAAAGCAATTAAAAATATTATTTCTCATAAAATCTCAGGGTGTTATAATCATCTTCATAATCATAGGATCATAACCATGAGATGAAGTATTCAGCAGATTCATGGAATGTGGAAATACATAAAAATGAAAAATGATGTCTGACTGGTTAACTACCACACATAGTTTTGAACAATTCTAACATCATGTTCAAGCATATTTCACTTTTCTTATTAAATAAATCAAATTACCCATTACATTGGGGAATATATATACAGACCTAGGATTTAAAGTTACATAATCTTGAGTGAAGACAATAATTTACATTTATTCACATTAAGGATATTTTAGGTTTATATTTTTAGATAATTAGGGCATAACTATTACCTAACAACTCAAATATTACATAGTAGAGAAGTCTACACACTATCAATTTTTCGTAATCTAAAACATTTTGAAATAAAAAATTAAGTATTTTTATTGATAAAATTTTACATTAAATTCATATTGTCTTCTTATTTTCTATTAACCATCTATATACCCTATGAAAAACATTTAAAAAACATGGTTTGAGCACAAAAATCTCAGTAAGAGATATAAAATGAGGAATGAAACCATTAATCCATGAATACTTTAAACTCATGAAAACATATTCACTAAATCATAGTTTTCACCCATAAAATATAATCTCTTAACATACATCCGGAAATAATAATATTATTGAAAATTTGTTAGCAAACATAAATTATAAAGGTAACTTGTGGCTTCCATATCATACTTACATTGTAGCTTTCACGACTACATAGGGAGTAACCTTCATGGTTACATTTTGAATACTCATCACAATTTATTCCCAAAATATCTTAGGATAAACCATATAGTTTAATTCCATCTCATTATCCAATTCAATGTAAACCTATCATGGGCTCACCCGACTTCAATTTATCAGTGAACCACTCATATACTTAAGAAATTCTCAAGAACCATGACATAATCGTAACACATTAACAAGTATAAAGAAAAAATATAATTTCCACATTGCAATCACAAGATATCATTTCAATATATTGGCATAATAAATCCATTATAAAATACATTTAAAATACCAAAATACATTAAAGGGTAATATGGAATTTATTTTACTTTTGAAAAACATTAAGGCTTATAAAGGAATCCAAATATCAAATAATGGCCACGGCAGTGGAAAAGTCATTGCCATTGCAAGCGTCAAAAAATTCCTTTTGTCTTTAAGTCAAATTATTCATATAAAAATATTATTTTAGAAAGCCATAGAATGAAATTAAAAGTCATAGGGGATAATTATACACCATATAAAATAATTTGGTCTATATTATCTAAATATTCCCCAATAAACGGAGATTGGGACGAAGTCCCTTAACATTAGTCTGACTCATCATGTTCAATACTTATATGCCTGAATAATAATCATTGGAAAAAATTTACATTATTGAGAAACATTTTTAATTTTATTATTTAATTTATATCACTTATTACCATTTTATAAAAATTACATATTTATTTATGTTCATATCATACATTCTTTCAATATTCAGTACTTGAGTTGAAAAATGAACTCGGTATTATGTCAATAGTCCCTGTGAACATAAGTCCATAATCTCCCGAATGAGATTCATAAAATAATAATAAATTTTATACATTAATTATAATTTTAAATGAAACCATTTATTTATGGTATGAAAAATGAACAATGTTATAATCATGGAGATGGTAGGTTGTATGTATGCATTAATAACATCTTCATTTTTTATTGATCATTATGGAAAGAAGGTAAGTAATATTTTATCTTTAAATAATTACCATAACATTATTAATATAACATTATTTATTTAAAAATACCTATATATATATCATAAAAGTGATGTAGTGAATAAAAACAAATCCCATCGCTTCGTGGAGGTGATAGTTCACACGTACGCACGAATGACGTTATCATTTTTATGTTCATGGAAATGAAGAACATAATTGATATATTATTATATTATAATGATTAATATTTTATTAATATCACATATTAACATTAATTCCATTAGTATAACCAGTATTTAAAGACAGTGATGAAAAATCTACTATATCGGTTCGTGAGGCGGTAGTCTGGCGTACACCTGAATGAAATGTTCATTTCTCATTTGATGAAATTGAAGGTAGATTTTGGTGATGATATTGAAATAATGAAATATAATTATATTAAGGATACATGATTTATTATTTCATCAAGTTTTTAGAATATTTGATGGAAGTTTAAGAAGAAATAAAATAAAAACACATAAATAAAAACAATGCCTCTCCTTTATTTGATCACATTTGAAGAGAGCCTTAACACCTCTATGGAGGGTGTTCTGCCTAACCTAAGGCCTCAAGAATGTGGAGAGGGATTATAGGAAAACTTTTGGGTAGATCCAGACTAAATCAAAAGGCTTTTAATGTGGGATAAATAGAGATGAATGTGTGCTCTTTTATAGGAGATGAGAGGGGAACTCTTGAAATTATTTAAAGAATTAAATTAATAAAAATTCATTTTTTATTTAAAATAGATCCAAACTGATTTATTTAAAAGATATGATTATGTTGGGTCTAATACCTATCATCTAATTAAAATTAAACAATTTTTTATTAGTTTTTAATATTTATCTCTTTGTTTTAACCCATTTTAACTTTTACATTTTGTCATGCAATTTACATTTATATGGTTAAAATAATTACGAACCATGAAAAAAACAAATAAATGAGTAATTAATAAAATTTGATACTTATATCAATTTTTTTCCAGATATCATATTTTGAAAAAATATTTATGAATTAATTAAATATTTTATATTTGAAAATATGAATTATCTCAATTTTGACACTATTCATTAGATGACTTTTTTAAATTATCATAAAAACATGATTACTTCTAAAAAACACATTAATGTAACACTAAAATGAATAGTAATACATAAAATTCATGGATGAAATAATATATTTAGAAATATATTTATTTAAATATTATTAATATCATTTATTTGATTCATTCATTAAGAAATATATTACTGAATCATCATTGTGTCATAATTAAATTTAGTTATCTAAATCCCAAATATTAAAAATAAATCACCATTGTGTAGGTAAAATTTTTATACTTCTATGTATCATCTACATTCTAAAATATTTCTTATACAAGCCCATATTAAAATTGTTTCAGTAATAAGAGACATATTTATGACATATTTTCATTTTCTTTAAATTAAAAGTTATAAATGTCATCATCACATCCAAGTGGCTTCCAAAGGTCACAATTTAATTCCAATGATGTTTATTGTCGATAATAAATAATCCAATATTATTATTACAAGTTTGAGGGTAATATTTATAATGTTATAATATTAATTTGGCCTTTAATTACACTATTTACCTTTAGTCACGGTAAATACAATACTAAAGTTACTATTATCCAAAAATTATTTTGATCCTATTGGGAAAAAAATTTCATTTTGAGTATAAACTTGTATTTAAAATTTTTTAAATTCAATTCATAGAAGTTGTTAAATTAGGTTTAACACGAATCTCATTGACTGATAGAGAAAATGAGTTTTTTTGTAAAATGTTCAAAAGTTCACATTGTTTTTTATTTAATTTTAAATTAGAAATTACATCCAATGAACTACATTGGATTAAATGATAAAAAATAATATAATTATACTATAAAACATTATAAAGTAATAATATAAAAACATAAATAAATTAGAAAAAATGGTAGTTTTGAATTAAAATGTGGTATTTTTCGTTGTTCATTAAAATATAAAAGTTATTAGAAAAATAACAAAAATTTATCCAAACTAAATTTTAAGGTCTTAATTTAGAAAAAGAAGTTTATTTTATTTAAATATAACATATAAAAGATTTAAAATATATATTTAAAAAGGGTTATCCATTTAAAGGCGGTAAAACTACCTTTTAAAAATATAATAGTATTTTTTGCCTAAAAATGGATTTATTCTCTTTTTAAGCCTCTAATATTTATTGGAAGAATGTAAAAATATTTAATAAACGTTTTTAAACATAATATAGTTATTTATATCCATTCCTTCCAACACAAAAACTATGTGATAACTACCATTTAAGAAAATAATGTTGATAATGTATTATTTTTCAGTATAACTCATTCTTGTGTGCAATGTAAGATTTTTTAGAAGCCTATTGCGGCATGTTGGGTATGATATTAAACTTAACATCCATTTTAAAGTAAAATTAGTATCTAATTCATAAATATTAATAAACATGAAAATTTATTATTCTATAATTGCATAGGATATTACATCCTTCCCCCCTTTTGAAAAATTTTCCCTCACAATTTTAAATTTGGTATCAGTAACTAAGGTTACACTTTTCAAAATTAGTTCATTGAAATCCCACATCATAAAAACATTCAACAAAACATCCACTTTAAAATAAATTCAGTGATGTAAAAAGGTCACCTGAGATAAAAAATTCTAAAATTCCATATATGAAATCGATAATATGGATGAAAAACTAACCATCATGTTATGATAGAGTGTGATAGAAAACTTTTTTAGAAAAAATGTAACAATCACAAACCTATAAATTTGTGATGTGTTAAATGATATTTGACTTATTATTAGGAAAAGTGAATAGAAAATATTTTTTTGAGATCCTTTTCAAAAATATGTGGAATTATTTTACTTCATTGACTAAGAATATAAGGAAACATACGTACATTAAAAGTTGTGTTTCACCCTTTAATAAAATTCCACCACAAACTCATATTTTTTATCCAAATAATGTGTATTTAAGATGAATAATTCAATATCAAATCATCTTTTATAGAATCACATAATCTGAAAAATATTAACTAACTTTTTCTCCTATCATTAGATATTAAATATAACCAAAATGGTTAGTATAAGATATGATAATTATCTAAAAAGAAAAAAACTATATGATTAAAACTACTTCAAACTCCAAAATTCAACACTAATGCCCATAGATCAACATAGACCGCTAAACAAATAATTGCCCTTAAATTTACTCAAAATATACTATATCTAAGATTAAATCCAAAAAATCACAAGGATTTAATCAAATTTTTAAACCAATATATGTTCTGATATTTATCTCCAAATAACATCAACAACTATTAATGTCTCATACCAAAAAGTAATTAACCTAATAAAATATTCTTCATGATAGGTAAATCATTTCCATTAATAAAATTATTCTCCATAAGTCCAAAAATGAAATCATATATTCATCCAAAATATAATTCCACTAATATGCTGCAATTAGAATTGCATAGTATTCTATTTACCTTAACCATATAATGTTCCCATAATAGTGAATGTATTCCAAAATAAAATTTATCACTTAATAACCAAATCATTTTCCAATACCACGTATATCCATTGGATAAAAAATAAGTTCCTAAAATCAACATATTTTTATATTTTCAACTAATTTAAATAAAAATAAAAAGTAATACTGACTTGGGACTTGATATAGTCTAGTGGTAGGCAATAAATCTGTGTCGCACTTCCGTTGTGGGTTCCATTCATGTGGCCCTGTCTGACGTGATGGGTTGTCACATGGTCTGTGATTTTTTCTTTTTCAAAAACTATATAGTTCTAATAATATTCCCAATAAAATTTAGATGTTATAAATAACCATAACATACTTTTAACCTCAACGGTTCACTCATACCTTTCATTTTTCATCTAAAAAAGTAATAACCAATAATTTCCTCAAATGTGAATGTCTCCAAAAATACTATATGTCACCTTAATAATTCATAACATAAAGCCTCAAAAGGAATTTTTAGAAATTAAACTTATAATAAACCTTAAAATTATAACCCCATAATGATATCTCTTACACTTAAGAAATATTACTAATCTCCAAAGTTGTCTAAACCATCCTATGATACCAACTATAATTCCCCATCCTTTAATGTTACATAATCTTGAGTTAAGTCAAAATTTTATATTTATTTACATGGAGTATTTTTTAGGATTAGAGTTTTAGATAATTTGGAAATAACTATTATATGACATCTCAAAAATTACAAAGTATACAAATCTACACGCTATCTATTTTTCCATAATCAAAAACATTTTAAAATAAAACTTGATTTATTTTTCTTGATAAATTTATTTATCAAATTCATCTTATCTTATTCCTTTATTTGAACCACCCTTATAGCATGTGGTAAAAATTTCAAAAACGTGGGATGGGAACAAATGTATTAGTAAGGGATATAAAATAAGAAATGATACATTTAGTCCATGAATATTTTAAACACAAGAAAACATTTTCACTAAATCGTACTTTTCACCCATAAAACATAATCTATTAACATCACTCATGATTTCATAAGATTCCTTAATTTTTTTTAGCAATCATAAATCATAAAGGTAACTTGTGGAATCTATACCATACTTATATTGTATCTTCCATAGCTTCTTAGAGAGTAACCTTTATAGTTACGTTTGGAATACCCATCACAATATATTCCTCAAATAACATAGGATAAACCTTTTCATTTAACTCTGTATCATTACCCAAAGAATTTGAGAGTAATCATGGCCTCACCCGCCCTCGGTTTATCACCTAATCACCCATATACATAAGTAATTCCCATGAACTATAAAATAATCATGACACATGAACATGAATAAAGGAAAAATAACATTTCTACATTGTAATAACAAGATTTTATTTTAAGATATTTAAATAATAAATAAAAAATCATAACCATTTCCAATACAAAAATACATGATAACGGTATATGGTATTTATTTTTCATTTAAAAACATTAAGTCTTATAGAGGAATCCAAAAATCAAATAATGGTCACAGCGGTGAAAAATTCATTGTCGCTGTGTATATTAAGAAAAAATTACTTTTTTCATTTAGTAAAATTATTCTTATAAAAATATTCCCTTAGAAAAATTTTTAATGAAATTAAAATTCAAAGGGTTTAATTATGTACCGTATAAAATAAGGTGGTGTATATTGTCGAAATATGCCTCAATTAAGGGAGATTGAGATGAATTCCCCTTCTATGAGTCCAAATTGTCACGTAAAATCTTTATATTCATGAATAATAAACATAGGTTAATTTTTATTTTCATGAGTTCCTTTTTTAATTTTTTTATTTCTTTAATATCATTTATTACCATGTTATAAAAATTACATATTTATGTAAGTTCATATTGGATGTTATGTCAATATTCAGTACTAGAGTAGAAATAAACTTAGTATGATGTTAATAGTCCATGTGGTCAAAATTACATATTCTTCATAATAAAATTAATGAAATAATAATAATATATGTTCATTAATTATAATTTTTAAACAAACAATTTCTTTATGGTATGAAAAATTAACAATATTATAATCATGGAGACGGTAGGTCATACGTATGCATGAGTAATAACTTCATTTTTCATTAATCATTATGGAAACAAGATAAGTACTGTGTTATAATTCCAAAATAATAATAAAATTATTATAATCATATTAAATAGACATATATATATCATACAAGTGATGAAGTGAACACAAACGAATCACATCACTTCATGGGGATGATAGCTCCCACGTACACCTGATTGATGTTATCATTTATATGTGCATGTAAAGTAAGAATATCATTGATATATTATTATCTTATAGTGATTATTATGTCAGTAATATCACATATTAATGATAATTCCATCATTATAACCATCCATTATAGAAGGTGATGAGAAATAGACTATATCGGTTCGCGAGGCGGTAGTCTGCCGTACAAACAAACGAAAAGTTCATTTCCCATTTTATGAGATTGGAGATGGATTAGTGCTATGAAATTAACATAATGATATCTCACTATATTTAGGATATGGAAATTTTTATTTCATTATGGATATAGGAGATTTTAATGAAGTTTAAGGAGAAATAAAATAGAAACACATAAATAAAAATGATACATCTTCTTTAGTTGATCACCTTCGAAGAACAACTTCACTCCTATAAAGAGGGTCTTATGCCTAAATTAAGGATTAAAGAATGTGGGAGGGATTCTAGGAATATATTTGGGTAGATATTGACTGAACTAAATGGTTTTGGATGTTTTATTAATAGAGATGAATAGGTGCCCTTTTATAGGAGAGGGGAGGGGTACTCTTGGAATTATAAAAATAATTAAATTAATATAATTATATATTCAATTCTAAATGGTCCCAAAATGATTTATTTAGAATATAATATTATTTTGGGATGAATTCATATTATCCAATTGAAACTGAAAATTTTTTAAATATTTTTTAATCCTTATCCTTTTGTTTTAACCCCTTTTAACTCTTATATTTTATCATGTAATTTGAATTTTGATGGTTAAAATAATTACCAAATCATGAAAAAAGGCCAATTAATGGGTAATTAATGAAATATTTAGACTCATCTAAACTTTTTGGCTCAATATTATATTTTTTATAAATTTAATATTATTTAATTAATTATTTTATATTCTAAAATATGAATTATGTTATTTTTTACAATATTCATTACATGAATTTTTTAAAATATCATAAAAACCTGATTCATTCTAAAAAATGAAATTACCACAATCCTAAAATGTCATATTCATTCATAAAAATAGTTTATGGCATATAATATTTCCAATTTTATTTATTTTAATATTATTAAAATCATTTATTTGATTATTTCTTTAATAAATCTATTACTGCATCATCATTGTGTCATAATTAAATTTAATTATATAATTCCAAAAAAAAATATAAAGAAATATCCATCATGTAGGTAATATTTTTATATTTCTATGTAATACTAATAGTCTAAAACATTACTTATATAACCCCCATATTAAAATCTTTTGAGTAAGAAGATACATATTTTTGACATATTTGCATTTAAAATAAATTTATAAATGTCATAATCACACTCAAGTGGCTTACAAAGGTCAAAAATTTGGTAGAAGTATTTTAATGTTCGATAATAACTTATCCAATATTATTAGAACAAGTTTTAGGGTAATTTTTATAATATTATAAAATTAATTTTACCTTGAATTTCCATATTTACCTTTAACTATGTAAATAAAATACTAAAGTTACTATTCACAAAAAATTATTTTGATCCTATGGAATAAATTTTTTCATAATGGGTAAAACTATATATTTTTATTTTTTCAAAATAATATTCACATAATTTTTTAAATTAGGTTTAAAACTAATATCGTTAACGGATCGTGAAAACATGTATTTTAAGAAAAACATTCAAAATTTCACATTGTTTTTATTTAATTTTAATTTCAAATTGCATCCAATGAACTAAATTGGTTTAAATTATAAAAACATGATCTAATTATAAATTATTACCTTTTAAAATGATAATATTACAATTTGAAAAAGTTATTTGAAAATGAATTTTTTAATTAAAATGTAGTATTTTAAATATTCCTTAAAATATGAAAGTAATTTGAAAAATAACAAAAACAATTCCAAACAAAGGTTTTATGTACCGATTCCAAAGAAAAAGTTTATTTTGTAAAATTGAAAAGATAAAAGTTTAAAAACTATATTTAAAAAGTGTTTTTCCTAAAAAGGTGGTAAAACTATCTTTTAAAAGTATTATTGTATTTTATGCTTAGAAGTGGAATTATTCGCATTTTAAACCTCAAGAATTAAGTGGAAGAATGTAAAAATATTCAATTAACATGTTTAGAGACAATATAAATATTTATTTTCATTTCCAATAATAAAAAATCTTGGTGATAAATACCATTTAAAATAATAATATTATTAATATATTATGTTTTAGTATAACTTTGTCTTGTGTGCAACGTAAGATTTCAGAGGAACCCATTATTTCATGTTGGGTACGCTTTCAGACATAGAATCCATTTTAATGTAAAATTACTCTCTAATTAATAAATATTATAAAATATGGAAATTTATTATTCTATAATTACCTGCAATGTTACATTATATAAATCTAGGCACACATGTCACATCATATCATTTAAATTGTGTTATATAATTTCTGGGGCACCCGTCACATCATAACATTTACATTATCATGTATTCCACATAGAACATATATAACTCATGGACATAAAATTATCCATGGAAATTAATGGGTTTAATTTCATAAATCATGCATTAAAAAACATTGGGTTCTCAAATGAAAGAGGGAATAACATACTTGATATAAGAATTATAAACATTGAGGTAAGAAGAAACAATCTCGAGAAGTAAAAGGTGTGTTTTTTAATGAGATCTATTTCGGAAGACATTGTGTTTGTAATAAAATCAAGTATAAAGAAATTATATAAAAAAAGGTAATATGATGAAAAATAAATAATACTTCAGGAATATCCATACTGAAAATGGGGTGAAAAGGGGGAAACCCAATGAAAGAGAGCTGGGTTTGACAATTCCCCTTACCTTATGCCTGAATGATTTATTCACATTAATATCATATATAATCACATTAGATTATTTGTTTAACAAATAAAGTACCTTTTATATATTAATTTTATTCATTATGGTTTTATCAAGTTCATTTGTGGTCTTTTCGATGACTTAAAGGGTTTATTTTCATCATTTTTGGAGTGTTCATTTTCTTAGTTTTCATGATTTGATCACTTGTATAAAGGAATGGAAGTTCATGTAAAATGAGGAGAAATATCCAGAATTTTTATTATATATTATTAATGATATTAATTAATTTTAAATGATATTATAAATAATTCAATTATGTGGAATGAGGATGAATCATTAGATACATGTTAATGATGATTGTTTTAGGTTAAATTTGGCGGGTTTTCAATCACAAAGAACTTATTTTGTTTTTTCATTTAGTATTATGTGTATAATTTAGTTTCATAACATAAATAGGGTTTTAACATATATTTTAAATTATTTTTATTCCCTTGTAATGTTTTTATTAACATATTTGAAGGTGTTAAAGGAAAATTAGAGTGCATCGCCCGTGATGTTGGTAAATTGACACATCACTGGTGATGATTTCATTTTTAGAATAAAAGTGAGAGAGGAGGGAGTTTCATGATGGGTATTAAATTAACATGGTATAATTACATTATATCGAAAATATAGGGGTTATCATTCCTTTTGGATAAGATAAGCTGATGAGAAGAGATGAATGAAGTGAAATTGAAAAGAAATTAAAAAGAAAAAAGATAGTGGATTTAACCTCTTGGATTTATCCTCTCTGAGAACCTCCAAGGGGGAATTTTTTTCATTTATAGGAACAAGATATACTAGAAATGTAGAATGGTCTATGGGAGATTATTTAGGATAATTTGGGCAAGGATAAAATCATGATAGGTGTTAGGAGTAGAGGACGTGAGCTGTGGTATTTATAACGGAGGGGATGGGTGTTTTCTCATTATTTAATTCATTAGTTTATTCTTTTGGATCAAGAATTTGAATAGTTTGATCATTATATATAAATAAATTTAAATTATGAACTATATTTGGATATTTTTTCCTTACATAATCTAGGAATCACTAATTCATGTATTTAGCTTTTATTATAAATTATCATATTTTACTAATCATAAAAAATTCAAGTATTCATGAAAAATACCAAAAAATCACCCTGACCATTTTTCTAAGTATAGAATCCAAAAATAAACTCCAATTTATGAAAATAATTTTTAAATATGATAAATTCATTTTTTAATTAAATTCATCATTTACTTGGAAAATCTATATTTTAAAATTATATCTAATTTTATAACACATTAAAAAATTACTTAATATCTCATAAAATTATCTTAAAATCATAAGAACACAAAATATTGGTTTATTTATACATTTTATGAAAATAAATTTTATTTTAAATTATTAAATTAATTCTAAAATTGTAATTAAAAATTTATGACTTACAAAAATATCAACACTTAGTTAGTAATTTTTGAAAAATTTATTTACATAGACTACGATATAATTATAACATACATTTATTGATAAGGTTTATAAATGTGATTTATAATTTCATGTGTGATTTTACTATTCATTTGACTAGTTTATTATTCATTAGTGTCATATTACTATTTCAAAGGACAAGTAACTATTTTATAGGTATTGGTTCTTTAAATTCTATAAATACTTCTTATTTAATTAATTCCTCATTTATAAATCTTTTTTAAGGTCTCTAAGTTATTTTATGATATTTATACTATATAAAATGACTATAAAAGGAATAAATTCCTTCGATAAATGTTTGGGTCATAAATTGTATATCGCCAATATGTTGCTAGGGAATTACCATCCAATAGTGTTTTCCCAAAATAACCCACTAACTACATAGAATCTCATGTGATCAATCAATCAATAGAATAAGGGGAAATCATTTCATTTCAAAATACTTCACAATCTCCCACTATTCCTTTTTGAAACTCTAATTCATGTTCAAAACCAAAACATATGTTTTTCATCATTGGATGCATTTTAAATTCAAAACCAATAATAGGTTTCTATCAAATCAATTTAATTCATTTTCCAAAATCAAAATTCAATCAATTTCAAATTACACCCTTAGTTCAAATTACATCGAAATTGGGTGTTTTTACTAAATTACATGCCATGTAAAATCCATGTTCCAATTCAATTCAAATTGGTTATTCATAAATAAATTGAAAGATACTTAAAACATCGGGAATTTTAGTTTTAATCAATTGGAAAATATTAAATAAAACCACCGAATATTTTTATAGATTCATAATTCCCACAATGGGACATTCCAATAGAAAACAAAGGCACAGAACATATAGAAACTCATCATAGAATCAGGAGTCAATAACATAGAGTTTAGATCTATCAGTCCAATATGAAAAATTTAAATAAAAGAGGAAAATATATAGAGATATATATATAAGATACATGAAGATTTTTTACGTAGAGAGATACACCACAACCATAACAATGATCAATTGTCGAAAAAAATAATATGGAAGGGTTGATGGGATATAAAATCACCTTGGGAGAGCCTCTAGAGCAAGGGAAATGAGACTTAAAGGATGGAATTAATAATTTCATCTGATCCGCCTTCTAAAAACCGACACTCCAGATTTTACACAACGTGTAACCCAATTACACACCATGTAATTTTCATATCCTAGATACCCTGAAAACCCCATCCACTTTTATTAAAAAAAATATTTAGTATTTACATGATGTGTAAACTATACATGGTGTGTAACATATAATTTTGTGTACCCATTTCTCTTAATTTTCTAGTAAATGATTAAAAATCATGTAACACTATTACACAACATATAAATCTTGAGTAGACCATAAAACACTGCATGTTTTATGTCGAAAATTCCAACAAATCCCCGACTTCACCATTATAAAAATATTCCCAATTCTATATTAGACATAATAAACCAATGAAAAGGGAAAATAAATAGTTGATAAAATAACTAATAAAAAGGTAATAAGGTGTTACACACCTCATAGAGGATGATAGGTTCTACATAACTTATGTCCCAAAGGAGGCCATTTGAGACAAAAAAAATTCTCACCTTATGTCTCGAATTCATTCAGAATCATTTAGAACTCTCGTATAATAAAAATAATTTTATTAAAAATCTATTAATGAACTGTAATTTTATATATAATTCAATATTTTAATTAATTATGACCCTTTATTACTTAACTGTTAATATTAACATGTTAAAATTGGGTTTCAGGTAATAACTGCTTTGTTTTTCATGTATGTTTTGACTTGGTATTTTTGGTCCTCTTACTTTTACCATGGTTCTATCATTTCAAGATTTTTAACCATGATATAAATATTATATATATTTATTTATATTAATATATAAATTCATAGATTGAAAATGTGAAACACGGTTAATGGATATGGTAGGTTGTAAGTACTCATGAAATTTGTTTCTATTTTATTGACGAATGAATCAAAAGAAAGGTAAATAATATATTAATTTTAAATAATAAATTTTGATCCAAATATGTCACATATATTCTTGAAATTTACCCTAATTAACTTTCAAGAAAAGTGATAGTGAGAAATGAATCACATCACTTTATGAGGCGGTATTCTGTTGTACACACGAAATGTGTTATCGTATCCACTATGGAATGAAAATAAAGAATGTATATATGCTATAATAATTTAATAATTATGATAATATCATGAATATAAAATATAGATATTAAATTCATCATTATATCCATCTATGTATGGTGGTGATGAAAAATGAATAACATCAGTTCGTGAGGAGGTAGATTGTCGTGCACATGAATGATGATTTCATATCTCATTTGATGGAAGAAGAAATGGATTTAAGTTATTATATTAATATAATAAAATTTAATTATATGTGATATAATAGAATTATTATATCATTATAATATAATCTGATTTTACGGAGGTGTAGGAAGAAATAAACTAAAGATGCTCGGTTAAGCATGAAACCTATTCTTTGGACAACCTCATCAGGTTAGCACAAAAATGATTCATATGATGGATTTATGATCAAAATAATGGATCTAGTCCATGAGAAGAGAATTAAGGAATATATCTTGATATTTATTGTCCAATATAGAGGTATTTTAGGGTATTATAAGGAGAGGAGAATCAGTGGCCTTTTATAAGTGTGGTGAGTGACACACTTGTAATTTTTGAAAACAGAATGGTGTTTCCAAATTTTTCACATAGAAAGAAGAAAAGAATGGAGAATTATTGATACATAGATATGATAAGACCTAAATATTGTTACGAAATATATTTTATAAAAGTTTTTAGGTCATTGTATCCTACATATTTTATGTTTAACACTAGGTAAATCCACATTAACCTTACCCATGGGAAAACATTATTACTATTTTCACTATTCGTTATAACAAAAAATTAATTTGAAAAAATTAGATAGTATAAAATATTTTTATTAAAAATTTGGAATATAATTTAACAAATTCAATTCATATAATTGGAATAATTTAATTTAAAATAAAACATGCGTATGTGAGGGAATAGTGGTTTTTCATGAAGTGTATTTTTCAAGAAAACGATGATTTTATATTTACTATATAACTAGTAATAATAATTATTTATATATATATATTAATATTTAATGATGTATGATATTTAAATTTAATTTAAATTATTCCAAATTAGGTTTTTTTAATTAAATGAAAAGAAAGAAACAAATATTTTGTAGTTTAAAATAGTTTTTAGAAAAAATCATGTTTTTAAACATAAAAATAAGATTATTTTAAAATCCAATATAATGTTGACTAAAAAGTTATTAAGTGGATTAAATAATAATTATATTGTATTAAATCATTATATAAATGTAATAGTAATTTCTATTTACTTAATTTAATTAAATGAAATGAATTTTTTTTTACAAAAATATCATTATTTTTCACTAGTCCCCCAAAAATCTATACTTTCTGAAATCCTCAAAAACTTACCCTAAAATAATATTAATATTCTGATTTCAAAAATTAATTTTAATTTTCAAATTACATTTTCTGAAAGTGTAAAAAATTTCTTTTATTATTTTTTTTGAAAATTTAATAAGAATTTTTTTTGAGAAAATAGTTGTTTCAAAACATATAAAAAAATTTCTAAAAAAAGGCACATTTTTTATCAGTATGTTTTATTTCTCTGAAACAATAGTACTTAATATGTAAAATTTGGTTAATCCTATTCATGACATGAATTTAAATGCCAATTTAAAATTTCTATGTTTAAACAATATGAGTAGTTTATCGCATTTCATTAAATCTTGGTGTTTCTGTAACTAAATCTATCGAGGAAATTAAATTTATTCAAAAAATATATTTCCTAAAATCTTAGGGTGTTACATTATAAAACCCTATAAATACCTATAATTAGTATAGAAGTTAATATGGTTTTTTATTCTATAGGAAAGGTGAATAGTTTGTGTGTGAGTGACAGAAAAATAAAAACAAATAAAAACAATGAGTAAACAACAAGAAATATTAAAATGATAATGGTGAGTTTAATTGTGTAAGAACAAAATTATGGTAAATATGTGGCATTGGTAGAATAAAAAAATGTGGTCAAAAAATATTTTGAGGTTTGACATTAGGAATATTAGATTCATATCAATTGATTTATAATATATTCTTCCCTTACATATTTATTCTGCAATTGTAAAAGTATTTGAGAAAATGTGACGATCCATCAAGTTCTCACTTCAGTGTTCAAAATAGCTTATTGAAATTCCTTCAAAAAAATATCTCGATCATCACCCATGAGTTGAATTTGTCTTAATGGAGAAGTTAACGTTGACCATTTATATTTTTAGTTCTTCAGTTAAAACTCAAAGGCAATGTTTTCTCCACCATCACCATTCGGTCCGCAGAATAGCGCAAAATTGAAACTCATTACAAATGAAAATGAGATCGATGAGTATTAATTTCACTCATGTGATAATAGAATTTAAATTATAATATATTAAAGATTCAAATCATGCTAATGTGATTCCCAAAATTATTTTTCTACTAATGTTTATAATTAAAAAAATAATAATATTCAATAATAGTATATTGAAAATAGAGTAACAAAAAGAAGAAGAAAGATGTGAGAAGCTTCTATTTATAGATTCACTCTACTCCCTAGCTCCAACTTCAATATATCCTCCTCCCAGTGGTTCTGATCTCTGATTTTCTACTCCATGTGTGCTCTCTATAGTTAATGATGGATGATCATCCCCCACCAATTCACTATGCATCATCTTATTTATAACATAAAATTTTGTGCTTGTCTTAATTTCATATTCACAATCTATGACTAGTACCCACTACCAATTTCTTCTATGTGGAATTTTTTTCACTATAGACTATCCTCAATAGTTACTAACGCAATGCTCCCAAAACTAATTTCACTCCTCATGCACAAATTATTAATGTTATACTTGACATGTAAAAAACAGTTACCAGAATCGATCAACATCCTTGATCATGTCTAGAAAATTATAGAAACATCTAGTGAACTTACTTATTCATGATGGTTCATCAAGTTCCAACACCACCCTAAAATCGCTTCAAACATAGTAACAAATTCACCATCAACCACCATGTACCAATTCCAAATTCACACACCATATAACTGATCAAATTTTTAGCAGTAATAGTTAGGTAGAACAGAGTCACCATCATCTACATTTAGTCAACTGTACATTGAACAAGATCCATCAATCGAATGTTATGAAATTATGGTGGACCGATAATATCATTATTCTACAAACTATTGACCCACACAAGTGAAAATCAATTTCATACTTCTCATATTATCATCCCAAAAATCACAGAGCATAGTAATTTTCATTCCACAATGAAACATGGGAATCCATTCATCCGGACCATTATAAAGTCTAGAACTAACCGATTCCTTGACACTAATGGAAATCATACTTTTCCCAACACTTGTATACCAACGGTTCAATTGAACTGTTGGTATACGTGATCTTTACCAACGGTTTATGAAAAACTTTGGTAATGTTGTGTAAAAAAAGAGTTTTCCCAACGGTTTAATGAAACCATTGGGAAATATGTGAAAAAATAGTTTTCCCAACGGTTTCATCAAACCATTGGGAAAGATAGGAAAAATAATATTTTTTCCAACGGTTTCATTAAATCATTGGGAAAGATGAGTTTTCCCAATGGTTTTTAAAAACCGTTGGGAAAAAGAATCCCCAAATTCACTTAATCCAGGCAGCCCCCTCCCCGATTCCAGAAGCAGTGCGCAGCTCTCCCAGAATCGATTCCCACTCACAGAAGCCCTTTAGAACCCCCAGCACAGGTGCACCTCTTCCATCCGATCAGCTACCAGGTTAGACTCCTTCCTCATTTTCTCAAGGATATCCTTCTACCTCTTATCAATGATATCCTTATATTCTCAATGATATCGTTATTTCCAATTTTTAGGGTTTTGGAAAATTTTATGATTCACTACACGAAATTTGTACTCAAATCACTACATCTGTGTACACATTGTCCAATTAATGTTTTCATTACACATATACATTTATAAGGGCATTGTGTCTCTTTACTGTGTTATAATTTTAAAGATTCGTAGTATTTTTAATCTCAATGCTTCAAATATTACAACTTCATGTATATAAACTCATAAGAAATTGTTTGTAATATTTATTCATAGTATTTCATGAAAATCACTCCTTTAATTAAGATCATGTCAAACATGAAGATCTTGTTCATCTTAATTTTTGTACACTATGTGTATTACATAATAATTATGTATCATGTTTCTATCAAAATCTATATATATATATAAAATGAAGGACTGTTCACTTGTCCTTTTCACAAAAGAACATATGGAGTATCTTCTTGAACTTTGCAAAATAGTATAGGGTCCCTAATTAGTACTTCTTCCTTCTTCATTAAACTACTTCACAGAATGTCAAATTTGCAATATTAGTGAATATTAGTCTTCCTAATATAAACATTACTCATTCTTCCTTCAACATCATACATTATTTATTCAATTACCTTTTTAAAACACAATGACCATCTTTACTGATTTGGGGTTCCTCAAAATGCTTGGGGAAATCCAAAAAACACATGTATTGAATTGTGTTTCTCATATGGTTTCATGGATACAATTTCATCACGGAAATCATGACTGCGTGGTTCAAATATCATGAGGACCATTGGATTATGAGGGTGGGGTGATTTTCACTACCCATGCTGGCATGTGTAGACATCCATAAAAAGGTTAGATAAGTCACAAGATTAATTTAGTAATGTTGTTATCTTTGACATACTTTATTATTAATCTCAAATTTAAAAATAAATTTTTTTGTCTATACTGAATGAAATTAAATATTTTTATAAGCCATGAAAAACTTATTAGTGTAGAAGCCTAAAATTTATTCATCCATGGGGTGCGCTTGACTTGGGTAAGTAATTGGGTATTGAAATGTATGACTATAGAGGTGACAATAATGAGTTATTGAACATGAGTGAATGATTTGGGATGCCTATAACACATTATGGGCCCTGATGCATGTGACCCTTATAAACCTAATGAAAATGAATATAAATAAATTTTAATTTAATTTATGAGTACTTGTTCTTTACATTATTTTAATGGTTCACTATATCAACTAGAAACTTCTTCTTTTATCATTTACTTAAATTTATTTTCTATTAAAGTTCAATCCTATTGAATTTTTTATGACAAAATTACTTATATAAATTCTTTTTACAGAATGAACAAAAGTTTTATGTATGAAACCGATCAGATCTCAAGCGATTTTCAAAACAATTTGGAGTGCTTTATAGATTTTGCATTTCACAATGCTTCATACAGTGGTCGCATACACTACCCATGTTCCAATTCTGTTGGTAGACCTTGGTTGAGCCGTGAAGAAGTCATCTACCACATAACCAAAAATGGTTTTCAAGCAAACGACTTGGTGTGGTATCACAATGGGTGGAAAATGAAATCTCAAATTGGTGATGATCGAACTGAAAGGACTGAAATGGAGAATTTGTTAGATGACCAGTTTCTGTTTATTCTTTATCATGATAAAGAAAGGATTTCGACTCAAGAAGACTTCGATATGAGGAAAGATGATGCATCTAGTGAAAATGATGATATTCATAGGGTGAAAAAAATTGAATGATGCAGCCACGACTCCAGTATATCGACAATGCGATAAAATGAAAAAGTTGGAATTTTTAATCTGGTTATTTCATGGGAAAGCTATGTATGGAATTTCTAATACAGAACTCGATTACATTCTTACCCTCTTGACGGATTTACTTCCAGATGACGTAGATATTCCCTCAAACCACTATATAGAATGGAAGTTAGTTGAGGAACTTGGATTTTCAAGAAACAAAATTCATGCTTACTCGAAAGATTTAAGTTTATTCTAGGAGGAAACTGCTGAATGAAATGATTGTATAAAATGTGGCACATCCCTCTGGTAGTAAAAATCTGATGGAACACCATCCCGTGTTCCACAGATAGTAATGCGGGACTTTCCATTGATCCCCAGACTCCAGAATATTTTTATGTCTGATGACATATCAATATAAATGAGATGACATGATACCAAGAGAATGAAGACTAATGATGAGTTGGTTCATCCTGTAGATGAATTTGCATGGCATAGATTTGATGCTCGACATCCTGATTTTGCAGCTGACATGTGTAATGTGAGGCTGGGTCTTTCATGTGACGGTTTTAATCCGTTTGGGAAGATGCTTACTTCGCACAGCACATGGCCAGTTTTTATACACATTTATAATCTTCTGCCATGGTTTTGTATGAAAAACCCTTTAAATTTCATTAGTATACTCATATCTAGTCCTTATGATCCCAACATTGATATTGATGTATACATGCAACCTTTAATAAAAGAGTTGAATCTTCTTTGGGATGTTGGTGTGCGCACATACGATGCATGTTCGAAAGACATATTTCAGATGCGTGCTACGCTTATGTGGATGATCAATGATTTTTTGGATTATACAATGATGTTTGGATGGAGGACGAAGGGAAAACTGTCATGCCCAGTTTGTATGAAGAATACACGATCCAGAAGACTGAAACATCACTATAGTTTCAATTTTATAGGACATCAAAAATTCTTGCCAAATGATCATCCATATAGAATGAATCTTCGATGATTTGATAATACCATAGAGACTGATGATCCACCTCAGCATATGTCTGGAATTTATGTGCTTAATGTATTGAAAGATTTCAGTTTTTCATTCAGGAAGGGTTAAATGAAATCTGGAAAGAGAAATAATGTTTCCACTAAAACCTGTTACAATTGGAGGAAGAGGAGTATCTTTTTTGATTTGCCTTATTTGTCAACCAATTTGTTACGTCATTTCTTAGACGTAATGAATATTGAAAAGAATATATGAAATATTTTGCTTTCAGTTCTTCTAAATGTCAAGGGAAGACAAAAGATGATTTATGATCTCGGCGTGAATTGGTGTATTGGGGCATCAGAACAGAATTGCATCCAGTGTGTATCAGTGAAAATAAATGGAAACTTCCATGTGCTTCTTATGTGATGACACCTACGAAAAAAACAATTTCTAGAAGTATTAGAGACTATTAGAGTTCCTGATGTCTATTCAAGCAACAAATCTAAACGGGTCAATAGAAGAGAGTTTAAGCTAAAATCATTGAAGACTCGTGATTATCACATTCTACTACATGAGTTGCTTCCAATAGAAATCCTTCATCTTTTTTCCAATAATGTAAGGGTGACTATTTTTCGGTTGTGCCATTTGATTATAGTTCTTTGTGATAAGAAGTTGTCCAAGTCTTTCTTGGAAAAAATGTTGACAGCTTCCCCATTAATTTTGTGTGAGTTGGCGAAAATATTTCCTCCATAATTTTTCACATGCATGCCGCATCTGACTGTACATTTTCCCACTGAAATACTTCTCAAAGGACCTGTTTCTTTTCGTTGGATGTATCCCACTGAATGAAATATGTACACATTAAAGTCTTATGTCTGAAATAGGAATCACCCCAAAGGTTCTATCGTGAATGGTTACTTGGCTCAAGAATGTATGGATTTCTTCTCAATGTATTTGTTTGATCTTAATACAAGAATGAAAAGACCAATGAGAAATGAAGAAGAGAAGTCTGAGAAAATTGAACCCAGTTTTCCATCACTTCCTCAAACAGGAGGAATTCCTGGATCATATACATTGAAGTCATTAAACCATGAAGAGCGGGAGATGGCATATCGCACAGTTTTGTTCAACTGTGATTTGTTTGTTGACTATATCAGGTAACAAAATTGAATTTTTATATCTTACATATATATCTGTTAAACTATTCATATTTTTTATATATAGGTAACATAAAACAATGATAAATAGGAAGCATCTTTCATTATCTTTGAGAAGGAGAGTAACTTTTCATCGCAAAGAGTTTTCTGCTTGATTAAAATTGAAGGTAAAAATATTATTGTTTAAAATAAATATATCAATATTTAATTAAGTTTATTAGTCATTTATATTGAAGGTATTGAGTTTTTATGCTGACTCCATCTCTGAGGAAATAAGAGCTTTGGCTTTTGGTCCTAATACCATGGTTTGTGACTGTAAATCAATTGTTACCAATGGGTACAAATTTATTGTCACTGAATGAGCAAAGAACATGAGAACACAACATGATAGTGTTATGGTTACATCCAAAACAGAGTGTTATGCGAGTTCATCATATGTGACGTGTACGAGCCAACCTAGGCTCAATCCGAGTCGCGGTGTGGCCGGGATCACTCTAAGTGTCTCCCTTTTGTTTAAAATGGACAACATTTTAAGTACATATGCAAAACTGACCAAACGCATTCAGTTTCCATTTAAATTTTAGCATAACTATCCATGGGTCATATGTGACATGTATGAGTCAACCTCGACACAATCCGATGCATGGTGTGGCCGACACCACTCAAAGTTTCTCTCTTTTGTTTAAAATGGACTTCATTTTAATTGAAAACAACAACTAGCATACAGAAAACTGACCAAACGGATTCTGATTGTATCGATACATTAGAAAAACGATCCATGGGTCATATGTGACGTGTATGAGTCAACCAGGCCTCAATCCGAGGCACGGTGTGACTGACATCATTCACAGTGTCTCTCTTTTGATTAAAATGGTCATCATTTTAAGTGAAAACCACAAGTAAGATACGAAAAACTGACCAAATGCATTCGAAATGTGTTGATGCTTTAGTAAAACGATCCATGGGTAATATGTGACATGTAAGAGTCAACCTCACCTCAATCCAAGGCGCGGTGTGGCCGGCTCCACTCTAAGTGTCTCTCTTTTGTTTCAAAAGGACATCATTTTAAGTGAAAACATCAATTGGCATACGAAAAACCAACCAAACACATTCGTATTGTGTTGATACTTTATTAAAATGATCCATGGGTCATTTGAGACATGTACGAGTGAACCCCATCTAAATATGAGACACAGTGTACCCGGTACCACTCTAACTGTGTCTCTTTTGTTTAAAATGGACAGGATTATAAGTGAAAAGAATAACTGGAATATGAAAAACTGACCAAATGAATTTGGAATATGTTGAGAATTTATTACAATGATCCATGGGTCATATGTGACGTGTACGAGCCAACACGGTCCCAATCTGAGTGGCGCTGTGGCCGGGATCACTCTAAGTGTCTCTCTTTTGTTTAAAATGGACAACTTTTTATGTACATACGTAAAACAGACCAAACGCATTCAGTTTCCATTGAAACTTTAGGAGAAAGATCCATGGGTGATATGTGATGTGTACATGTCAACCTCACCTCAATATGAGGCAGGGTGTGGCCGACACCACTCAAAGTGTCTCTCTTTTGTTTAAAATGGACTTCAATGTAAGTGAAAACAACAACTATCATACGAAAAACCGACCAAATGGATTCTTATTGTGTTAATACTTTAGAACAATGATACATGGGTCATATGTGACATGTATGAGTCAACCCCGCCTCAATCCGAGGCACATTGTGAATGAAATAATTCATACTGTCTCTCTTTTGTTTAAAATGGACAACATTTTAAGTGAAAATAACAAGTGACATACGAAAAAATTACCAACCGCATTCGAAATGTGTTGATGCTATAGGAAAATGATCCATGGGTAATATGTGACGTGTATGAGTCAATCCATCCTCAATCCGAGGCATGGTGTGGCCGACACCACTCTATGTGTCTCTCTTTTATTTCAAAAGGACATCATTTTAAGTGAAAACATCAACAGGCATACGAAAAACTGTCCAAACGCATTCAGATTGTGTTGATACTTTAGGAAAATGATCCATGGGTCATTTGAGACATGTACGAGTCAACCCTGTCTTAATACGAGATACGGTGTGGACGGTACCACTCTAACTGTGTCTCTTTTGTTTAAAATGGACACGATTATAAGTGAAAAAAATAACTGGCATACAAAAAACCAACCAAACGCATTAAGAATCTATTGATAATTTATCACAACGATCCATGCGTCATATGTGATGTGTATGTGCCAACCCGGGCTCAATCTGAGTCGCGGTGTGGCTGGGATCTATCTAAGTGTCTCTCTTTTGTTTAAAATGGACAACATTTTAAGTACATATGGAAAGCCAACCAAATGCATTCAGTTTCCATTGAAACTTTAAGAGAACGATCCATGGGTCATATGTGATGTGTACAAGTCAACCTTGCCTCAATACGTGGTGCAATGTGGCCGACACCACTCAAAGTGTCTCTCTTTTGTTTAAAATGGACTTCATTTTAAGTGAAAACAACAACTAGCATACGAAAAACCGACCAAACAGATTCTGATTGTGTCGATACTTTAGAAAATAAATCCATGGGTTATATTTGATGTGTAAAAGTCAACCCAGCCTCAATCTGAGGTGCGGTGTGGACATCATCATTCATACTGTCTCTCTTTTGTTTAAAATGGACATCATTTTAAGTGAAAACAACAAGTGACATACGAAAAACTGACCAAACGAATTTGAAATGTGTTTATGCTTTATGAAAACAATCCATGGGTAATATGTGATGTGTACGAGTCAACCCTGCCTCAATCCGAGGCGCGGTGTGGCCATCACCACTATAAGTGTCTCTCTTTTGTTTCAAAAGGACATCATTTTAAGTGAAATCCTCAAATGGCATATGGAAAACCGACCAAATGCATTCGGATTGTGTTGATAATTTAATTTAATGATCCATGGGTCATTTGAGATGTGTACGAGTCAACCCCGTCTAAATCCGAGATGTTGTGTGGCCGGTACCACTCTAACTGTGTCTCTTTTTATTAAAATGGCTAGGATTATAAGTGAAAAGAACAACTGGCATACGAAAAACTAACCAAACACATTCAGAATCTGTTGATAAGTTATCACAATGATCCATGGGTCATATGGGATGTGTACAAGCCAACCCTGGCTCAATCTGAGTTGCGGTGTGGCCGAGATCACTCTAATTCTCTCTCTCTTGTTTAAAATGGACAACATTTTAAGTACATATGGAAAACTGACCAAACGCATTTGGTTTCCATTGAAACTTTAGTATAACGATCCATGGGTCATATGTGACATGTACGAGTCAACCTCGCCTCAATCCAAGGCGCGGTGTGGCAGACACCACTAAAGGTGTCTCTCTTTTGTTTAAAAATGGACTTCATTTTTAGTGAAAACAAAAACTAGCATACTGAAAACCAACCAAACAGATTCTGATTGTGTCAATACTTTAGCACAATAATCCATGGGTCATATGAGACATGTACGAGTCAACCCCTCCTCAATATGAGGTTCGGTGTGGCCAAAACCATTCATAATGTCTCTCTTTGGTTTAAAATAGACATCATTTTAAGTGAAAACAAAAAGTGACATACAAAAAACTGACCAAACGCATTTAAAATGTGTTGATGCTTTTGGAAAACGATCCATGGGTCATATGTGACGTGTACTAGTCAACCCCGCCTCAATCCGAGGCACGGTGTGGCTGGAACCACTCTAAGTGTCTCTCTTTTGTTTAAAATGGACAACATTTTATGTACATACAGAAAACTGACCAAACAGATTCTAATTGTGTTGATACTTTAGAACAACAATCCATGGGTCATATGTGACATGAACGAATAAACCACACATCAATCTGAGACGCGGTGTGGCCGGAACCACTCAATGTGTCTGTCTTTTGTTTCAAAAGGACATCATTTTAAGTGAAAACATCAACTGGCATACGAAAAACCGACCAAACGCATTCGGATTGTGTTGATACATTAGGAAAATATCCATGGGTCATTTGAGACGTGTACGAGTCAACCCCATCTAAATCCGAGCCATGGTGAGGCCAGTACCACTCTAACTGTGTCTATTTTGTTTAAAATGTACAAGATCATAAATGAAAAGAACAACTGGCAAATGAAAAACTAACCAAACACATTCGGAATCTGTTGAAATTTTAGGATAATGATCCATGGGTCATATGTTACGTGTACGAGTCAACCGTTCCTCAATCCAAGTCTTGGTGTGTCCGGCACCACCCAAAGTGTCTCTCTTATGTTTAAAATGGACAACATTTTAAGTACATACGAAAAGCCGACCAAACGGATTATGATTGTGTTGATATTTTAGCACAACGATCCATGGGTCATTTGTGATGTGTAAGAGTCAACCCCGCCTCAATATGAGGCATGGTGTGGCCGGAACCATTTAGAGTGTCTCTCTTTTATTTAAAAAGAACTTCATTTTAAGTGAAAACAACAACTGACATACAGAAAACTGACCAAACACTTTCGGTATATGTTGATACTTTAGGACAACGATCCATGAGTCATTTGTGACGTGTACGAGTTAACCTCACCTCAATCTGAGGCACAGTGTGGCCAATATCACTCCATGTGTATGTATTTTGTTTAAAATGGACATCATTTCTAGTAACAATATATGGTATATGAAAAACAGATCAAATTATGAATTGAATTCCGGATTCCACATATAATTGTCATCTAAATTTTAAATTGAATTCTAAATAAATTGTGTATGTTTATAATTACTTTATGAATTCTTATTTAATTATGGATGTGTATAGTTATAGGATGCATTATATGTTAAATGTTTATGAATTTGTTCACTATATTTATGTGTTAGTTGGTTATTGAAGGTACAATAATTGTATATGTATGTGTTAGTTTATTGCAGGTACAATAATTGGAAATGATTGAAAATGAGAGGGAATGCTGCTATGAAAATTGTAGGTTGTTGTGAAATTTTCACAGCATAGGCTATGACAACGGTTTCAAACCGTTAGCATAGCCTCTTTGAGTATTTTTTTTAACAACGGTTCTATGAACCGTTGGTAAAAATCATTTCCCAATGGTTTAGAAACCATTGGGAAGATTCCCCCAGCTTCGTTTTCCCAATGGTTTAAGCCAAACCGTTGGGAAAAGCTATCCCAACATTTTCGCACAACTGTTGGGATAGGTTTATTTTTTATAACCTATCCTAGTGGTTCAGTGTAAAACATTGGGAAAATATTTCCCAATGGCTTACTTCCCCATGGTTTGCAGAACCATTGGGAAATACTACATTTACAGTAGTGTGATGAGAAGTGACCAATAATTTATGTCTCACATGGAATTAGGTTTAGGCTTCATAAATTCATTATGGTTCCTACATGAATTTGGATCATCGGGAGGTCAAATTTGGTGGCTGAAGATTAGTGGATATCAAGTTCCATGAGTTGGAGGAAATCATTTAATGGAGGATCTTCCCAAATGGTGGAAACTCCACCCTACGTAGAAGATTAATATCAATGGATGGGTTTCCTCCTATGTAAGGGTTAGATGAGATGGGATTAGAGAGTTCTTCTTAAAACTGCATTCAGCTAAGGTGGCTCCCAATTTATTTTAAGGCGTCCCTTATATAGAGTTCAAATCATATCATATGTTATTTATCTTTCAGAATAATAAACATATGTTAATTATATACTCTATTTGGATTCTTTTAAAATTTTATTATTTGTTTTATTTTATCTCATACCATGCTATATATAATTAGATAATCATTTAAATTCACTTTAGATGTTTGGACGGTATTCCGCTTATATTTTAAAAAACAACTTCTGTAGGTTGACTATGTTTAAAGAGGCCATGATTCAATTATATATATAATAATAATAAAATATTTATTATTTATATATATAAATTACACTTTTATATAAAATCATGGAAGATGGTTATGAAAAATGAACTATGTTACGATCATAGAGATGGCTGGTCGTACTTATACATGAGTAATGCTTCCATTTTCAACCATAATTATAGAAAAAATGTAATTAATATTTAATCATTATATATTGATTATAATACCATAGTTTTTGAGTCAATAAGGTTTTCTTATGAATTTTCCATTACTTTATGTTTTAAAAATCACAAACTCTCTATCTCAATGCAAATTTTATTTCCCTGGAGATTTATCTTAATAAGGAAATTTTTCTTCTAAAGGAAATTTTCTCCTTATCTTTGTTTTCATTGTTCATGATTTAGTTTCTCATATTCTAACTCATTTTATATATAAAGTGTAAAAATTGGTTTCATATCTAAAACCTCTTAATCCTATAAATCCTTAGATATAAAGTATTCTATTTTTAGGTTCTGAATTCAGATTCATAATTCTCTGAATTCAGATTCTGAATTCTCTGAATTCAGATTCCAAATTCTCTAAAATTCATCTTCTGAATTCCTTAGAATTTAGGTTCCAAATTTCATAGAATTCAGGTTCCGAATTCCTTAGAATTCAGACTCTAAAGTCTAAATAATTCTGATTCTGAATTTTTTGAAAAACAGAATCCATATATCCATGTAATATAGACTCTGAATGTTTATTTTCAAAGACTTTGAACATTATTTTCCTAGACTCTGAAAAATGGATTTGGTTAAGCAACCATATTTTTTTCCTTGTTTTAGTTATGAAATGATGGTGTACATTCTATTTCTAATTAACCATTGTTTGAGTGACACGTGTACAGGTCCCTCTGAGATTTAAAGAAAAATATGACCATTGGAGGATGGAGCCAACTATTGGGAAAATGCCTATAAATAAGAGCTCATTTGAACATGATCCTTAATAAATCAATTACTTTAGAGATTACATGTTGTTAAAGTGATTTCTAGAGAGAGACTCTCATTCTTTTTACATACTGAACATCTTGTTCAGCTTGCGTCGTGTGACTCTGATTGTTGTTGTGTACAATCGAGGGATTTTGGGGATAGGAAGACATAGGTTTCAACTACCTAAAAGTTCGAGGAATTCCTTTATTTGAAAGACAGAGGTTCCGACTACCTTTAATTTCAAGGGATTTTGGAGTTATCAAGATAGACTCTGATATTCTTATCAAGGGCTTACCTTGGTGTGGGTAACATGAACTTTCTTGAAAGTATAAATCATGGGACCTTTATCCAATGTTGTTGGATACCCTACTATTTGGGTTAAAATATTTTATACTTGTTACATGTATTGTTTCATGTTTATTTTCCGATGCATTTGGATTAATAAAGAAAGTATAACTATGTTATACTTTCTTATACTTGTATACTCTGATTAGTAAGATTCACTATGCTTTAAGGTTGAATCTTCTTCCTTGTAATCTTCTTCTAAGTTTTATTTCCGAAACCATATTTTTGGAACCTAGCAAGTTTGTAGAACTAAGAGGTCTTGTGAATTTACCTTGTTTAACTTTGTTAAAACTCGAAAGTTTTATATCAACTTTAAAAGTTCCAAATGAATTTTTAAAGGATACAATTAACCCCCCCCCCCTCTTGTATATTGAGCATCTACATTCATTATTTCGATCCTGCAATTGGTATAATAGAATGTCTCTGAATTAATTCTATTCACATATAATTTTTCTTGATCACATTTTCATTGTTCTATATTTTCCTTGATTAGGATTTTTATCCTTATATACAAACTTTTACTATTAACAACTTTCCATCAAAAGATATTTTATTTTATATGGAAGGAATGAATGTTGGTTCAATTGAAAATTTTAATCCTACTAGACCACCTATATTTGTTGGGAATGATTATGAATATTTGAGAGATTGTATGAAGACCTTTTTTATTAATACTGGAGTGAAAAAATCCGTTATGCTTACTAGAGATTACAAGATTCTTGATAAGGAAGTCAGAACTTTTACAAATCAAGAAAATTCAGAATATAAACTAAAACACAAGGTACACAATACTCTTTTGGGTTCCCGGACTAGGAATATATATAACCAGATTTGTTCTTGTGAGGCTGAAAATTGTATTTGTAAGAAATTATAGGTTACTCATTTTGGTATATCGAAGGTTATAGAAACTAGAAGAGACATTCATAGAGAAGAATATCATGGATTTCTATATCATTATAGAGAACTAGTGTGAATGGTACAACAAAGGTTTGTGACTATTTTTAACAGTTTACAATCCATGGGTGAGAAAGGTTTTGATGATGAGGCACCTGTGGACAAGATTATAGATATCATGCCTAATGAGTGGGAATATAAGAGAATAGTTATTGATGAGAATAGGAAAGTGTATCATATTACTCTTGATGATATTTTCAGAACTCCACTTGAACTTGAGACAAGAATGAAAAGAGATGCTGATTTTAATAAAAAGAAGAATGTAAATGGAAGTGTATATTTTACTACTAATGGAAAGACTCCTGAAAGCGTTACAAGATCCAAGTTGAAGAAAGTCACTATTTTATCTAAATCAAGTGAAAGTGAACATTCTAAGAATGAAATAGATAATCTTTCTTGAAGGATGAACAAGATAGTTTGGAAGAAAGACTTTCAGTATAAATTTAAGAAGAATGAAAGAAAATATGAGAAAGACTCCGATGTCACTTATTGTGAATGCAAAAAAGTAGGGCATATAAGGCCAGATTGTCCTATGCTTAAGAAAAAGGATAGAGAGTAAAATCATTCTAATAATAATAGAAAAAATTACTATAAATCTAAAACCAAGAATTTTTTTGAAAGCTAATGAAACCTGGAGTGCCAGTGGTGGAGACTCTTATGATGAATCCTCAGAGTATGAATCTTCTGGTCAGAAGAACCTTGGTTTTATTGATATGTTACCCTTTGAAAATCATTGTCTAATGGCCAAGGAAAATAAATATTTTACCAACAGCAATACATGGTACATGGATAGTGGATGTTCCTCACACATGACTGGTAAAAAAAATTCTTTGAAAATATTATCAAGATGAAAGGAGGAAAATTAACATTCAAATATAATGTTGAGGGAGAAATTATTGGTATAGGTAACATTCTTCTTCTTGAAGAAACATTGATTTCGAATGTTTTATTTGATAAGGGTCTTAAGAACAACCTTATTAGCATAATTCAGTTATGTGATGAAGGTTACCTTGTGAATTTTAGGAATGATAAATGTTTAGTACATAATTCCAAGGAAGAGTTTATTCTTTATGCCCATAGGAAAGAGAATGTAAACACACTAAACTTATAATAACTTAAGAGCCAAGATCTACCTTGTCTTAGGGAAATGTAAGATCATTCATTGTTATGGCATAAAAGGTTAGGACATTGTAACCTTAAGAACCTATGAAAAATCTCTATGAAAAGACGATTTAAGGATCTACTGGAGCATAGATTTGATTATTCAAATGTTTTTGATCCTTGTAAATATGTAAAGGAACATAAATCATGTTTTAAATGCATTGGTGAAGTCTCAACTACTAATGTACTATAGTTGGTGCAAATGGATCTTTTGGGTTCAACATAAACTGGAATCATTGGATGAAAATATTATGTATTTTTCTTAGTTAATGATTACCCTAGATTTACATGGGTCTATTTTCTAGCAAAAAATCTAAAGCTTTTTCTTACTTCAAAATTTTTAGAGCCCAAGTTAAGAATGAGAAAAACCTTCCTTTGATAACTATTCACAATGATCATGGTGGAGAATTTCAAAATTCTGATTTTGAATCTTTTTTAGTAGAAAAGGAATTACTCATAACTTCTCAGCACCAAGAACTCCTCAACAAAATCGTATTATTGAAATAAGAAATCTATTTTGTCAATAGATAACCAAAACCATGTTGAGTGAATTTTCGATAGCCAAAATTTTTTGGGATGAAGCTGTATGTACTGCTTGTTATACTTTAAATTTAGTTTTGATTATACATTTTCTTAAAAAAACCCCCCTTATGAGTTATGGAATGGTAGAAAACCTAGACTTACCTACTTTAGATTATTTGGTATAAAATTATTCATTCTGAATACTAAATATAATTTACATAAATTTGAACCCAACTCTAAAGAAGGAATTTTTTTAGGCTACTCCACAACATCTAAGGCTAATAGATTGTTTAATAAAAAAACTTGTACTGTTAAAGAAACAATACATGTTAAATTCAATGAAACAAATCCATTTATTTTTAAACACCCTCAACCTAAATCTTCAGATGTTATTTCAAAAACTAATTATCAACCCATGATAGAATATCCTTCGGATAAGGAAAATTTCAAAGAAAATATTACTGAAGTGTTTACCCTAGAATATTTCCTACCATATGTTGATGAAAAGGTTTTATAAAACCCAAATCAGTTGTTTCTTAAGAATCATCCCAGTGATAGTATCATTGGCGATATAAATTAACCTGTAATGACTAGGAGATCCTTAAGAAATGAAGTAGAACATATAGCATTCATTTCCCAACTAGAACCAAAAAGCACTGATGAAGCTTTGGGTGATGATGATTGGATAGAATCCATGCAAGATGAGCTAAATGGATTTAAAAGGAATAAAGTCTGGACCTTGGTTGAAAAACCTAAGGAAATTCTGTTATTGGAGTAAAATGGGTCTTTAGAAATATGTTTGATGAAAATAGAAGCATAATAAGAAATAAAGAAAGATTGGTTGTTAAAGGATATAACTAACAAGAACGAATAGAATATGAAGAAAACTATTCTCCAGTAGAAATACTTGAATCTATTCATTTTTTTTACGTTAAAGCATTCGTTAACTTAAAACTTTTTGAAATAGATTTTAAATGGAATTTCCTTAATGGTTACGTTCAAGAGGAAGTTTTTGTTGAAGAACCTCTTAGTTTTGAAGATAAAAAACATCCTAAACATGTTTTCAAACTTACAAAATCTTTATATGATCTTAAATAAGCCACTAGTTCTTGGTATGATAGACTTACAAGATTTTTGTTACAAAAAAATTATGTTAAGGGAAACCCTAATCCAACCCTTTTTATAAAAAAAGATAAGAAAAATGTTTTTATTGTTCAAATTTATGTTGATAAAATTATATTTGGTTCAACCCAGGATTATTTAACTAATTACTTTTCGAATATAATGAAATCTAAGATTGAAATGAGTATGCTGGGTGAGTTAACATTTTTTCTTGGTTTTCAAATTTCTCAAAAATTAGAAGGAATTTATTTATCCCAAAGTAAGTATATTAAATATCTTCTTAAAAATTAAGGATATGACAACACTAAGAGTATAAGTACTTCTATTTGTACCTTAAATTCACTTGATCTTGATGAAGCTAAGAAACCAATAGATCAAACATCTTTTGGGAGTATGATAGGAAGTCTACATTACTTCATAAATTGTCATCCAGAATTAATGTTTTCAGTATGCTTATGTACAAGATATCAATCCAACATTAAATGATCGCATTTAAATGTAGTGAAAGGGATCATTTTCTACATAAAGGGAACCACTAATTTATGACTCTTTTATACCTCTGTAAATGATTTAGTTTAAAAAAAATTATGATGCTGACTTTGGTGGATGTAGAATTAAAAAGAAAAGTACATCTAGAACATGTCATTTCTTAGAAGATTCATTAGTTACTTGGTCATGCAAAAACCAACACTCAATATCACTCTCCACTGCTAAAGCTAAATATGTAGTAGCTGAATGTTTTTTGGCACATGTTTTTTGGATGCAACACACACTCACAAGCTATGGTATGAGTTTTACCAAAACACAAATAATTTTTGATAATACAAGTGTCATTTCCATAAGTAAAAACCCTTTCCATCACTCTCATACAAAACCAATAGATATTAGGCATCACTTTCTTAGGGATCACACACAAAAAAGAGATATCATTTTTCAATTTATCATAACTCAAGATCAACTTGTTGATATTTTCACAAAATCATTACCCACCATTAGATTTGAATATATTAAACAGAAGTTAGTAATGATAATCATAATGTAATATTCCATATTAACTTCTTGTTGAAACCTATCTTTTTATAGTTAGAAACTATTTTTCATAGGGGGGTACATTTTCTTATTAGTCAATTTATTTTTAATCAAATTTTTTCTTAGTCAATTTTTTTTCATAAACAAAATTTTTCAGTAGTCAAATTTTGTACTCAATGTTTTTGTAATCAATTTTTTTTAAAATTTTTGGAATCTAAAGTTCTTCAAGAAGAATTTTCCTTATTAAAAATAATTTTCTTAGAAATCCAGAAGGTATGTTCTTTTTCCTTAGATTTCGTAATCATGTCTTTACTTGTTGGTATTTTTTATCTTGTTTAAGAAAATTCTTTGGATTCACTTTTTCTTAAATTAGAATGCTAATCGTAAAAACCTCAAAAGATTGGAACCTATAAAAATCCTTCTTTAGTTATCATTTCAACCATCAAATATAATCATAAGTTTTTCAACCATTGGATCAACCATGGTAGTTGAACTGCCATCTCAATCGCCTATATAAAGCCTTCCTCATGGTTTTCCCACTTCGGTTTTTCAAGCTTTTTCATGATGAATCTCTATATCTATACTCAAGGTTATTCTGAATCTTTAAAAGTTTCCTCAGTTCCTAATGTCTGTTAAAGCCTCTCCATATAAAGAAATGTTGATTGTTTATTAAATCTCTAAGTGGAAGATATACAGATAAAGGTTGGTCGATCTGACGTTTTATCATAAGTATAACTCTGTTATATCTAAGAATGTAAAGCTGAATGGTTGGGATAGAGTATGTGTATCAAAACTAAGAGCACATCATCAGGTCTATCTGGACATGTTGATTGAGTTCTAGGAGACAACAAGTTTATTCAAGGAAGGTAGAAGAGACTAGTTTTCTTTTAAGTGTTATATTAAGACCTACTCTCTTTCTTACAGCAAGGTAGATAGTCATATTGGAATTCTTTATGAAGGAGAAGCAATGTTTTTTACTCATAAATTACCTGATGTTTCTGGATCTTTTTTAAGGAAAGGCTATTGAGTGTCTTGGCCTGAAAGGAGTGAAGACTCTGAAGATGGTTCATCTTTCTACGAACATACGGATTCTTGAATTGTGGGTTCAAGGTTTTATAATTCCAAGGAAAGGGGATAAGGATACTCTGAAGAAGAGTGACATCTACATATTGGATTTCTTGCTGAACCTCAGGAAGATTAACCTTGTTAAGTACATCTTGGTTACAATTGAGAATATCAAGAATGGAAATCTCTAATCTCAAATCATTATGTATCAAGAAATTCTGTCAAAGATTGTTGTTCTTTTCCTTATGTCATTAAAAATTCCATGTAGTTCTAAGCCGAGAAATTACAAGGTGATGTTGTCGAGTGATGATACTATAAGGATAATGAAAATTGGTTTTCAAGTGAATCTGGAGAATTTTATGATTTTTCTGAAGAAGAAGTAGAAGCTTTGTCAAAAAATCCGGAATTAGCTGAAAACTCTATGAAAGGTGGAAGGAAGATAAAGACTAAGGAATCAGAAGAGAAAAAAAAGTCATGTGGATAGGGAAAGTGAGTCAGCACCACCAATGCCAAAGAAGAAAAAAATTTATCCTGATGAAGTAGTGGCTAAGTAGAGATAATATAAGAAAAACATAAGGAAAAGGGAGCCTAAGTTTGTCTTGGATCCTGCTGGTGCAAAAGCCTTGAAGGAAGAGGCTGCTGAAAATATTGAAAAGGAAGAGAAAGAAAAGAATAAGAGGAAAAAATTGTCAGAAGCTGAAATCATCCAATCTCTTCTAAAGGCTACTGAAAAAGAATATTAAAAAATTCTATTACCAGAATCGTTTTTGATAGAATCACTTCCTAAGACTCTAGGAAAGAATGTTGTGTTTCAGAAATCTCATCAAGAAGAAGAAATTGATTAGTAAGAGGATGAGGAAGTATAAGAAGAAGAAGAGGAAGAATAAGAAGAAGGGAATGAAATTGAGGATATCATAAATCAAGTTGAATATTAACATGATATGGAAATCCCCTATGTAAAATTATTGATCCAGACTTCTCAATCTGAATCCTCAAAACTTTCTACATTAGTGAATGAAGAGAAGGGTCGGGAAGAAGTGAATAAGACAACAGATGATGAAAGTATTAATCATGACTTCATTCATCTAAAAGATCAAATAGCCAATGCAGAGAAAGAGAAAGTTGAGGAAGATAAAATTGTTCAGTTATTAGACAATGAGCACGAATCACCCAAATAACTAGACATCATTCTGAGAGCTGATAAGGGAAAATAGGTGACAATAAAAACACCTAGTAAATTTTTAGTGAAGAAGAAAGATGATGTTGCTTAATCAAAGAGAAAATATGAGGGCATAGAAAAAGAATCATCCCCAAAAAAACACTCGGATTCATAATCATCTTCCCTTGGACAGGATTTTGTTGTTCAGTCATTGAAAAAGCTAGTTGGTACTGATCGCTTATTTCTAAGTATAGACTCAAGATTCCAGATGGTTCAGCATACAATAAATCAGAAATATGATTTAGTTTCCATGGTTATGGAAAAATGTTTCAGACTAAAGGAATATTTAAAAACCTTCCTCATTGGATATGAGGATTATAAATGATCTTGAGAATGATTACAAGCTATTCAAAGAAGACTGTTGAAGAAATTATAATCTTAGATGAATTTTATGATAATGTCAAATATGCTTTTGATACCGAAGATGGGAAGATCAATGATTTTTTAAATAGTTTTGAATAAAAGTTAACCATCGAACAGACTACTCGGAAGCAGGAGGTTAATGATCTGAATGGAAAGCTTAATTCTGTGGCCATGAATTGGAAGAGGGAAAGGGATCTTATAACAGATATTGAAGAGAATCTTGTTAAGAAAGAATAAGTGTTGAAAGCTCAAGAAGAATTTATTAAGTCTCAAGAAGAAGAAATTAAAGCCTTGGAGAAGAAAAGTGAAGAACAAGATCAGTTGCTTAAGTGTGCAGAAGAGGATAACAAGGAGCTCAAGAAGCTAAAAACTATTGTGAAGAAGATGATTCTGAGGAGAAAGAAGGATAATTTCTTTCCATTACAATATTTTTTTTTTGTATTTTTCCTTGTACAAATTATTTCAACATTAATGAAATGTTGGTTATTATTTATATATTTTCTTTGTTGTTTTTTAGTATTAATGTTTTAGGTACCAATTTTTTTCCACCCTCTTTATTCCTTTTTGAAAATCCAAAAAGGGGAGGAATAAATAATAAAAAGAATAGAAAGTAAATAAGATATTTCCTAATGTAAGGGGGAGTTTATCTAATGGAATGTTCTCATTAATGAATATTTCTGTATGCATGATAATGTAAAATCTCATTTATAAAATCAATAATATGATCCTTAGTGATCCCAAATCTTAAGGGGGGGGGGGGGGGGGTTATTTGTACTCACATTTATCTATAAGTAAATAGATATAAGTTTTTATTTCCAAGTCCATAAAATTTCTAAATCCTTAGATTATTTTTCATAAGGATGTTTGTGCATTCCAAAAAGGGGGTGATTGTTGAGTCAATAAGGTTTCCTCATGAAATTTCTATTCCTTTTTTTTTGAAAATCACAAACTCTCTATAATAAGGAAAATTTTATTTCCCCAAAGATTTATCTTAATAATGGAATTTTTCTTTCTATGGAAATTTTCTCCTTATCATTATTTTCATTATTCATGATTTATTTTCTCTTATTCTAGCTCATTTTATTTCTAAAGTGTAAAAATCAGTTTCATATAAAAAACCTTGGAATCCTATAAATACTCAGATATAGAGTACTATGTTTTCAAGTTCTGAATTCTGATTCTGAATTCCTTGAATTCCGATTCTGAATTCTCTGAATTCTGATTCTGAATTCTTTGAAATTCAGATTCTAAATTCTCTGTAATTCAAATTCCAAATTCTCTAAATTAATATTACGAATTCTTTGAATTCAAATTCCAAATTCTATAAAATTCAGATTCCGAATTCTCCAAAATTCTGGTTCCAAATTCCTTAGAATTCATGTTCTGAATTCCTTATAATTTACATTTCGAATTCCTTAGAATTCAGGTTCTGAATTCCTTATAATGCATGTTTGGAATTCTGTGGAATTCAGACTCTGATGTCTATAGAATTATGATTCCTAATTTCATGAAAAATAAAATCTGTATATCCAGGTAATATAGAATCTAAATTATTATTTGTTTAGAATTCGAACTTTATTTTCCTAGATTATGAAAAATGGATTTGGTTAAGAAACCATATTTTTTTTACCCTTGTTTTAGTTATGAAATGATGTCATAAATTCTATTTCTAATTAACTTTTGTTTGAGGAAAACGTTTATAGGTCCCTCCGAGATTCAAGTAAAAATATGATCCTTGGAGGAGGGAGCAGACCATTGGGAAAATTCCTATAAATAGGAGCTCATTTGAACAAGATCATTACTGACTCGATTACTATATAGATTACATGCTGTTAAAGTTCCATAATAATGATTCTATAAATTTAATATATTATTTTACTTTCGTTCATTCAATTCATTGTGAAAATGGAAACAACGTTCATGTGTACGTACGACCTATCGTCTACATGAACAATGTATTTCAATTTATATATCTAAAATTATGGATTAATATAAACAAATATTTACTGAATATATATTTTATATATATCATGGTTAACATTCTATATATTATAGAACCATGATCAAAGTAAAAGGACTGTAAATTAAAAATTAATACATACACAAAAAACAAAGCAGTTATTACCCAAAACATGATTTTAACAAGGAATTATTGATAAATGGATAACAAAAGTTCATAATTAAATCATATATGTTATGATAAATACGAGTATAGTTATTTAATATATTTATAAGAAATTTATATTTATAATAAATGGGGTTATAAAGTGTAAAACGTATGTTGGGACTTAAGGTAAGGAATTTTCGTCTCACTTCTATTTTCTGTGAGATGCAAGCCATATTCATCATGTGTTTATTTTATGAGGTTTATATACTACCCATGAATTTATTTTATGATTATTATCCGTAAAATTATTTTGATTTTAATATCTATTTTATTATCTCTATTTCATCTAATTTATGGATCAAAAGCTACTAAAACAGTATGGAATTTTTGTCTTAAATTGCCTTCTTGGGGACCACAGTTATGTTATGCACCTATATTCTTATATGAGGTGTATATACCACCCCTTTGACATTTTATATAATTAATATACTTATTTTAATGATATTAAAAGTTTATTTTTAATGGTATTATTTCATTGGGATTGCAATTCAAAGGTAACAAAGTGGAAAGAGCTTTATGTTACAATCTCACAATTTTTTAGAATTTTTTATGATTATGCTTCCAATGATGAAATATTATGATCTATCTATCAAGAAACTAATTATTTTTATTATATTATATTTATTTCAAGAGAATACACATTTTCCCTTCATTTTACTCTCTTTTTGTACTCAATAGTTCAAAAATAATATTTTAATAAAAACATCTTTATTTCTCTCTTCTGTTGAAAAACATTTTTTTTCCAAAACCATTTTTTTAATGTTTTCAAACATGTTTTCAAATTTATTAAAATGATTTATTAAATAAATTTTTAACCACATTTTATTATTTAAAAAATGTATTAAAATTAATATTGATGTTTTTTTTCACCCAATTCTTTTTTATATTTTACCTAAAATGGGAAAGGAATCCTTGGTTTAACATGTAAGACATGAATGGAATTTTCTACCATCGTAATAATTATTTTATTTCAGGATTCATTTATACGTCTTCAAGGTTATTTTCAATGAAAAAATATTTATAAAATTTTTTATTTCATATTTTTTTCAAATCAGAAAGTATATTTTCTTCAGGAAATGTTTTAATTGATTTTTAAAACTTCCATTATATGTTCTCAATGTTATTTTCAAATAAAAGTTTTTTCAAATATATTATATTTTAAAAAGTTATTTTAAAATAATAAATGATATTTTTCACGAGAAAATTTTTAATTTATTTTTTATTCTTCCTTTATAAAATTTTTATTTTTTTTTTCAAAAAATATTTCCAAATTAATATGTGAATTTTTAGGTTTAAAAATTGATTTACAAATAAATGTTTTTTTATCAATAAATTTTATAACGGATATTTCAAAATAATTTTCTATATTATATGAAATCCTTTAATTTTACATATTATTTAATTTCTATATTATATAAGGATACCATTATTATTCCTTATCTATATGGTATATGTTCATAAAGATAATATTTTTACAATACCTATTTCTCTTCCACAACTTATACTATAATGAAATTATTATGAAACATACTTCTTTTTCCATGAGATATCCTTTTATCAAATAATGAAATGATTACGAAACTTATTTCTTTTCCATGGGTTATGTTATGATGAAATTTTTATAAAACCCATTTCTTTTCATGGGTTCTGATATGATTAATGTTTTATGATCTTTTGGAACACATATGTATTATTTTCATTATTTGACAGTGGTTACATTAAAACCAATGATAGTGGTTATGTTATAACCAATAAAGGTGGTTAAGTTGTAACCAAAGATGGGTGGGACCCACATCTCCATCCAATATATTAGGTAAATATAGATATCTCTTGATATAAACATGACTAGAATGGTGAGTAATCCCAGTTCGGTAAGGGACTTTATCCACTACGATAGTATTAGGTGTAAAACATGACTTCGAAGATGTTTTGGGTAGTGAATCCAATACACTAAGATAGTCTTAGAAATTATCCTTGAACTACTAAGAAACTAATTTTCTGTAGTTATTTATATTCCAAAAATCTATGTCTTGTGCCAATGTTATGATCTCAGGGATCCTTTTCTTTGATTCCATTATGATCCATGTATTATAAACTACCATGATTTATGACATGACTCGTGTTTATGATCTATGAAATTCATTTTATGGTTTTCAAATTTTATTATCATGTTCTTATATCTATAAGATCATATCATATTGATATCTATGTTGTTTACACTTACTAATCATCTAGTCTCACCCTTTTTTATATTACCCTTCCCCAAGTTATGAAGAAATGTTTTAAGTAGGGTATTTTTATAAAGAGTAATAAATGGGATGATATTTTGGGGAAAAACATTTAATATATTTTACTAAATAAGAATATTTCATACCTAGTCTATAAAGGCACTGTACCTTTAGGATCCTTTGGTTTCTATTTTTGTAATGTAATTAAGATTCATCTAATAAGTTGTAATATCTATATATAGTAATTTTGGCTAGATATATATGGTTTCATTATTGTTTTCCTTTTTGATGTTTTTATCAATTACATGAGTTAGTTGTGATTGATTCCAGTGGTGTTTATAAGATTTCAAGTTACTTTTATCCTAATTTATTCTGAGTATGATATTAATAGAAATGATTTATTTAATTTATTGTTGTTCTATGATTTTTTTGGGTTTCATTTCATGTGTTATGCATTTTAGTGTTTTATTTTAAAACTATAATCATGGGAAATTATTTTAAAAGAAAAAAAGGGTTTTCCTTTTCATGTGGTTAAATGATTATTTTTTTTTAATTTTGATGAAAATAAAGAATATTATTTTAAATTATGATTGGGTTTTAAAATTGATGGTTTAAATGGAATTAAAAGTTTTTTTGTTTAATAATGGTTTTAATATGGGATTTCAATTGGAAATATTTAAAAGTGGTAAAATTTGAGATCTAAATGGGTAAAATTGTGGTGTTCTAATGGTTGAATAACATTAAAGTGGTGTATTTTTTGATAATATAGAAATTCATTTTTATGTATGCAATTTTTTTTCAAATTGAATTTAAATTTATATTCAATGTTATTATAAAAATTAAAGTCTCTTCTACGTTGAATTTTTAAATTCTTGGTTAGTGATATGATTCAATAAAAATGTAGTGTGCCTTACATAAATTTAATCATCACTAAATAATTTTAATAGCTCTGACTAAATTACTTATTCTAGTTAAAACTGAATTAGACAGTTGTTGCAGGTTTCGTTTGTTTAACAATGTGTTTCATATAATTATTGTCAAATTCATCTAGGTTATATATATTGGATATGATTAGTTCCATTTTATTTACTTATTTATTGTTTTTCTAAATAAAAATGGATACCCTTTCATTTAATTTGAGGTTTTTACTTTCTAGAAGTATATTTTTCTTTGAAAATTATTTTTTCTAAGCTTTTAGTAAACAACCAAATGGATGAAATAATTTACATTACATTTATCATTCCAAATAAAATGAATTTTGAGTATTTGTAAATGGTTTTTGGTTTATTTAATTATGAATTTTTATTCAGATTCATGTGAGGTGAATATTTAATATTGTGGTTTTGAGATGGTATATATATGTTATATTACATTTGGTTTTAAAGTAAATAAATATTTTTATCTCAAGGAATATTAATTTTATTCTGTGGTCTTTAATTTTCATTGGGATTGGAAAGATACATTATGTGTTAATGGTGATTTATATTTTCAAGAGTACATTATTTCATGATATGTATATGGATTAAAGAAATTTGATTATTTGAATTGGTTATTTTGTCATTTTATTTGTCTATAAAAATGTATTTTATCATTTTGGTTGTATTTTTGGGAGATAATTGGTTTTGGGGTGAAGTAATTTCCTTATGGTGGAGAGAACCCCACCAATTTGTTGGGTTTTGATGGTGGTTTTATGATTGGACTGGTGGTATTGGGTGTTAATTTTACTTTCTAGGGGTTAAAATTTGTTTTAGTGGGGATATTGAATAGAACAGAGTCATTATTATAGACACCCTTATTTTTTATTTCATGTCATATTAAATAATTTTAAATAAAATAATCATAAATTAATTTCAAAATGTGGATCCGAAGGTTTAGTGTCCTTGTGAAATTATTAGCATACATAAAATTTACAAAATAAAACATAAACATTTATTTAATTCATTCTTTTATAGCTTCTTATTTTCCCTTGAATTCTCTTTAGTACATGGAATCACCAGAGGATATACATTAGAAAAGGGTGAGATAAAATCCTAGTAAGAGTATAGATAAGAACATGTAACAATATAACATGGGGTGAGAATAATCATAACATCGTTATAATAATAATAATGAGTGGAAGCATTATATAATGGCATGGAATGTGGAAATGCATAAAAAAGAAACATCATGTATTAGTGGTAAACTACAACACATAGTTGAAAACAAAGATAGAATCATGTTCATACATACTAAACTTTTCCCATGAGATATATAACTTTACCCAATTAATTGGATATCTATATAATTCTAGGAACACTTGTACCATTATAACAATTGCATTGCGCTATATAATTCTGAGCACACCCATCACATCACAACATTTACATTAGCATACTTGCCATACATAACATATTTAAATTGGGGAAATAAAATAACCCATGGAAAAAAATGGCTTTAATTTTATAAAAAATACTTTCATAAACGTTGGGTTACCAAATAAAATAGGGAATACCATAATTGATATAATATTAATAAACCTTTAGTGAAAAAGAAACAATCTCGAGAAGTAAAATGTGTGGTTTTGAAAGAAGTGTTATTTTTGAAAACATAATGTTTCTCATAAACTTAATTACAAGATATTAATATACCATAAAATATATGATAATTGTGAAGAAATTATTTTCTTAATAATAACCATACAAAAAATGTGGTTAAAGAGGGGAAACCCAAAGAAAGATAGTTAGGTTCAAGAATTCCCCTTACATTATGTTTAAAAGATACATTCACTCTAGTATCCTATATAATCACATTATATTCATTAATTAACCAATAAATAATATTTTATAAATTAATTTTATTAACTATGGTTTTATTACGTTCTTTTATGGGGTTTTTTATGAGCTATAGAGTTTAATTTCATCGTTCGGGGGCATTCATTTTCATTGTTTCATGATCGGTTCATTTGTATGCATGAATAGATGTTTTTTTTAAATGCAGATAAATACCCAGAATTTTTATTATATATTATTAATTATATTCCAGAAGTTTTTTGGTCTTATAAATAATTTGGTTATATGTAATGAGGAAGAATCATTAGATAAAAATTAATGATGATCTTTTTAGGTTAATTTTGACAGTTTTTCAATCACAACGAACTGATTTTCTTTTAACATTTAGTATTAGGTTTATAAGTTAGTTCCAGAACATAAAAATTTTTATAAAATACTCATAAAAATATTTTTTCAACCATTTAATGGTTTTATTAACATCCTTGAAGGTTTTCGTGGAAAATGAATGTTCATCACCCATGATGTCGATAAATTGACACATCACGGGTGACAATTTCATTTTTTTAATAAAAGGAGAGGGAAGAGTTAAATGATGTATATTATATTAACATGATATACTTCTATTATATTAAAAATAATGGAGTTATCATGCCTTCTAGATATGATATGTTTGGGATAAAAGAAGGAAATAAATGAAATTGAAAAGAAATTACAAGAAAAGGGAAGGGTATTTTACCTCTTGGATTTATCCTGCTTGAGAACCACTTTAGGGAAAAGTTTTTTGTATTTTGATGAGACAAAGATTTCCTGGAAATGGGGGAGGGACCAGGTGTGGATATTGGGTTGAATTTAGGAAAGGCTCAATGCTTGAGAAGTGTGAGGAGAAGAGGGGGTGAGGGTGGTATTTATATTAGAGGAGAGGGGTATTTTCTCAATATTATATTCTTTAGTTTATTATTTTGTCTCAAGAATATGAATAGTTTGATAATTATCTATAAATATATTAAAATAATGAATGATGGTTCGATATTAAGGTTCTTAGATCATTATGGCGTAAACAATGACTAAAAAATTCAGGTATTTAGCATTTATCGAAAATTATCGTATTTTACTATTTATCAACAATTAATGTTTTTTAGAAAAATATCAAAAGTACACCCTTACCATTTTTGACATGTAGAAATAAAAAATGAACTCCATTTTTTTAAAATAATTTTTTAAATATGATTAATTTAATTTTTAATTAAAATCATCATTTACTGGGAAAATACAGATTTTAAAATTGTAACTGATTTTATAACACTTTGCAAAATTGCTTAAGGTCTCATAAAATTATCTTAAAATCATAAGACATAAAAATATTAATTAATGAATACATTTTAGGAATATAATTTTTCCTTTATATTATTAAATTAATTATAAAATTTTAGATAAATATTTATGACTTACAAACAATACTAACACTTAATTAATTTTTTTAAAAAATATTTACTTACTTATACTATGATGTAAATATATCATATTTTCACTTATTAGATGCCTAAATTTTATTTATACTTTCATGGGTGAGGCTACAATTTATTTGGATTGTTTACTATTCATAAGGATCATATCACAATTTCTAAGGTCAAGTTACTATTTCATCGGTATTAGTTCAATAACTTATAGAAATAATTCCTATTTCATTAATTATTAATTTATTACATTTTTATTATGGTTCATAAGTGATTATATGTGATTATGAAATTACTATAATAATGGATAAATTCCATTGATAAAATTTTGGGTCGTTACATTCTTCTCCCCTTTTGAAAAATTTCCCTCAAAATTTCATTTTACATAAACAGTTAAGGGTACTTCTCCTTCATCACCTCCTCTGGTTCCCAAGTTTATTCCTTATATATATGTTTCCTCTACAACACTTTGAACAGGTTGGTTGTCTTGTTTTGTAGAATCTTATCTCTCTAGTACAGAATCATTATTGGTTGCTCCTCATATGAGAGATCATCCTCCTGTTGTACAACCTTTGAGTTCAGTACCTGTGACGGATCCTGTATAGACTTCCTTAGGTGTGATACATGGAACCCATCATGAACTCAAGCCATGTTCAGTGGAAGTATAAGCTGATATGACATAGATCTTATGTGATCAAGGATCACAAATGGGTTAATGTACCTTGGGATTAGCTTCTCATTCTTTCTAAACCGCATGCCTCTATTTAATGTTGATATTTAAAGGGATAATTTATCTCCAACTTCGAACTACAAGTCCCTTTGATGGTTGTCAACATAGATATTTTTTTGACCTAGAGTGGCTTTGATATGTTTCTAGATGGCTTGAACTATCTATGTCATCACTTGCACAAGATCAACTCCAAGTATATTTATTTCATGAAATTCATCCCAATAGGTTGTAGTTATATATTACATTCCACTACAAGAAAATAGTGTTTTAGCAGTTGTTTTTTGGCGGTGGTTTTTAAAACCGCTGCTAAATGTTTTTCGATCAAAAATTTAGCGACAGTTTTTAAAACCTCCATGAAAAAACCATCGCAATAATTTAGATTTTTGTAAAAAAAAATTATTTATTATTTATTATTTGTTATTTGTTATTTAAAATCAAATATAGTTTATTATTTATAATTTTAAATATTTTTAATGTGTAAATTAATTAATATTTATAATTATTAGTTAATAATTTTTTTAAACAGTAAACAAATCTTCAATAAGTAGAAGAACAGACTTTGGCATCAAATGACCATAACTTCTGATCCGAGAGTCCATTTCACTTTCACAACCAGTGAAATCAAAGTTTATCAAATGTGAAAAAACCAGGTAAGATTTAAATCATGTGATAATCAAAGAAAAACAATATATTCAAAATTCAAATGTTGAAAATCAAACTCAAACTACAAACGACCATAAATTTTAATCTGGGGGTCTGTTTGGGCTCTACCACGTATTAAATCGAATCCTACGATGAGCTCTATACTGTTTAGATCTAGTACCAACTCATTGAGTATTTCACCCCCCCCCCCCTTTTATTTCACCAGAAATGTCCAAAAGGCCTCTGAAATAGAGTTTTTAGTTGCAAACATTGATTTCTTAAAATTCAATCCATTATAACATTCGATGTAGGTGTCTGTTCAGTCAATACCACATATCATATCGAAGAACAATTCATAATCTTCAATTTGACTGGTTGTGGTACTAAAAAGGGAGTTTCAGATCATATTTTATGGTCATTTTAGTGTTTTTAGGGTTTTCCGAAGTTCTTAACAGTTTATGATTTTTTTTTGTTTATTTACTTATTTAATATTTATTTAATTATTACATATTTATTAATTATTAATTTATTAATAATTATTGTTTATCAATTTTTATGTATGTATTTATTTATTATTTATTTATTTATTTATTATTTAGTTATTATGTGAACATTAATTATTAAATTAATTTTAATTAACTAATTAATTAATTAATAATTAATAATTATTAGTTTATTATTCCTTCATTGATTTATTTATTTGTTATTCATTATTTATTTATTTATTATTAATTATTAATTATTAATTAGTTATTTATTTATTTATTATTTATTAAATATTAAATATTGAAAATTAGATATTAATTATTAATTATTAATTAAAAATAATTAATTATTAATAATCATTTATTAATGCTTAGTTATTAGTTATTATTAATTATTAATTAATTATTTTTTATTTATCAATTTATTTATTTATGTATTTATGTATTTATGATTCATAATTTATTCTTTATTCTTCATTCTTTATTCTTTATTCTTTATTCTTTATTCTTTATTCTTTATTATTTATTCTTTATTCTTTATTCTTTATTATTTATAATTTTTAATTTATTAAATTATTTTTAATTTACTAAATATTAATTTATTAGTAGTTTATTATTCATTTATTATTTATTTTATTATTATTATTATTATTATTTATTATTTACTAATTAAATATTAAATATTTATTAAATATTAAATATTTACTATTGAATACTAATCATTAGTTATAATTAATTATTAGTTATTAATTAATTAATTATTATTTATTTATTTATCTATTTATTTATTTATTTATTTATTTAGTTATTTATTATTTAGTCTTTAGTCTTTATTATTAATTATTTATTATTTACTAATTTATTTTTAGTTTATAAATATTAATTTCTTTTTTTTTATTATTCTTTTATTATTCATTTATTATTTATTTCTTTATTAAATATCCAATATTTATTAATTTCTAATTATTTATTTTTAATTTTTAGTTTTTAATTTTTAATTAAATATCAATAATTAATTAATTAATAATTAATTATTTACATGTTTTTAAATATTAAATATTAGATATTAATTATTTATTATTAATGGTCAATTATTAATTATTAATTATTATTAATTATTAATTATTAAATATTAAATATATATTATTTACTATTTATAATTTATAATTTATAATTTATTATTTATTATTTATTATTTATTATTTATTATTTATTCTTTATTATTTATAATTTATAATTTATAATTTATAATTTATAATTTATTATTTATTTTTTATTGTTTATTGTTTATTATTTATTATATATTATATATTATTTATTATTTATTATTTATTATTTATTATTTATTATTTATTATTTATTACTTATTATTTATTATTTGTTATTTGTTATTTATTATTTATTATTTATTATTTATTATTTATCATTTCTTTGTTATTTCTTTATTTATCTAATATTTATTAATTTATTATTCATTTGTTATTTGTTTATCATATATTCAATTACATTTTAATTAATTTATTATTTGTACATTACTTATATATTATATGTTATATATTATAAATTATATATTATATATTATATATTATATGTTATAGGTTATATATTATCGATTATATATTATATATGATGCAATATACAATATATAATATATATATATTATGTATTATATATTATATATTATATATTATATATTATATATTATATATTATATACTATATATTCTATATTATGTATTATGTTTTATATATTATGTAGTATATATTATGTATTATATATTATGTATCATATATTATGTATTATATATTATGTATCATATATTATGTATCATATATTATGTCTTATATATTATATATTATTAATTGTTAATTATTAATTATTGATTATTAATTAATCATTATTGATTAATAATTATTGATTAATAATTATTTAGTGTGTATCTATTTGTTATGTATTACTTGTTTTTCCAATTAATATATATGTGTAAAAGTATATTAAATTCAATTTATTCACCACGTGAAGAGTCTGCTGGAGCGGTAAAGTCTTTGGAGAATAAGCATGAGGTAAGGGGTTCAAATCTCACCCAACGTTGAATTTCTTTATATTGTGTGGGCATGTGCATGGACATGAACTTATGCATGGAGATGAGCATGAGCGTGGTAATAATAAATAAACAAATTACAAAAATATATAAAATATAAATAAATAAATAAATTACGAAGATATAAAAAATAATAAAAAAACTAATTAATTAGTTAATTAATTAAATAATTAAATAATTAATTAAATAATTAAATAATTAAATAAATAACGAAATTATAAAAAATTAAAAAAAATTAAAAAAATTAAAACTGTTTAGCGACGGTTTAAATCACCGCTAAATCGTTCTTCGGCGGTTTTATAAAAATGGAGCCAAATATTATTTCTTAACCCACGATTTAGCAACAGTTTTCCAAAACCTTCATAGAATGATTTAGCATCGGTTTAAACCACCGTGAAATGAAAGAAAACCGCCACAAAGTAAAAATTTTGGCGTAGTGTTCTATAAAGAGCTTCATATGAAGCTATCTGAATACTCGAGTAGATGTTTTTGTTGTATGAGAACTCAACCAATGAGAGATGCTAATCCCATTCAACTTGGAATTCTAAAGAGAATAATCTTAGCATATCTTCAAGTGTATGAATAGTTCTTTCAGATTATCGATCAATTTGTGTGTGATAGGTTATGATGAAATTTAATTCAATACTCTAAAAATTTTGAAGACTCCTCTAGAATATTGATTTGAACCTGGGATCACAAATAGAGGCAATTGAGAGTGGAACTCCATATAGTCTCACCACACCCTCCACATATATCATAGAAATCTATTCAAGAGATATATCTTTCAGAATATCGATAAAGTGGGCATCCTCGGTGAGTCGGTCCACCAAAACCCATATCACATTATTTCCTTTAATGTCTTCGGAATACCCATGACAAATTCTATAGTTCCATTCACCGATTTACACATGGGTATAAGCAATGGTTGCATCACCCCTTTGGACGTCTATCACTATACTTTAACTTTGTGACATATCAATCACCTTGAGATATACTATGAAATATTCTTCTTTATGTTATCCCATGATAAGTGTTCTTGGAGATCACAATACATATTGGAACTCCTTAGATGGATTGAGAAAGTTGAGCAGTGTGCATTGTACAATATCTCCTTCTTTATCCCAGGTGATGAAGGCACAGAGAGCCACATTCAAAACTGAATCACACCATTATTATAAATAGGTAACTCTTGCAGCATCCCTTCCTTTACTGTATTCACATTCCTCTGTAACTCAAGATCATCCTACAATACCTCCTCAATCTTCTATTGGATAGATGTTTGGGAAATAATTTGGAAAAGGAAGAATGTATTCCTTACCATTATGATTTATGAATCTATCCTATGCATATCTATGAAGATAAGGCCTTTCTCAATCTACAACATGGATAAAGTATCCAACTCTTTTCTTATAAGAGCATCAGCTGCCTTGTTTTCCTTTCCAGGATGATAGTGAATAGAGAAATTGTAGTCTTTGATTAGCTCTAACAATATCCTTTGACGCATGTTGAGATCCTTTAGCATGAATATATACTGTAGAGTTTTTTATCAGTATATATGTTACACTTCTCACCTTAGAGGTAGTGCTTTTAGATTTTCAAGGATAAAATCACAACTTCTAGCTCTAGATCTTGCATCTAGTAGTTTTACTCATAGATATTCAACTATCGTGAGGAATATGCTATCACATTATCATTTTTCAAGAGTAAAAAACCTAATCCTTTCTTTGAAGCATCACTATATATTACAAAACATTTTCAACCTTTTGGTAATGTGAGTACATGTGCAGTGATAAGCCTTCTCTTTATCTCCATGAATATTTTCCAACATTCTTCTTTCTAGAAAAACTTTACCCATTTCCTTGTTAACTTAGTTATCAGGATTTATAATCACAATAAATTTCTCAGAAAACATTGATAGTACCCGAGGCTATTCCTCAATCACCTATTTTTTTAAGGGTCTACAAAAATTTCCTCACTTATGATCACATGTCCTATGAACATGACTTAATATAACCAAAAGTCACACTTTCTAAAATTTGTGTACAACTTATTCTTTCTTAATGTCCCCAACACAATCCATAGATGTTATTCATGTTCCTACTTTGTTTTATATTAGATAAGAATATCATTGATAAAAACTACCACAATTTTTTCAAGGTAATGTCTAAATACTATGTTTAGTAAATATGTGAATATTGTTAGCACATTAGTATATCTGAAGGGAATCACCAGAAACTGATAGTTCATGTACCTTTTACGGAAGTTTGTCTTATAAATGTCTTCTATCTTCACCGTTAACAAATGATATCCAGAATAGAGATCCATCTTTGAGAAGTACTGATCTCTTTATAGCTGATCGAACAAGCCATCAATCCTTGGAAGAGGATACTTGTTCTATATGGTGATATTGTTGAGTTCCTCATAATCGATACACTGCCACATTTATCCATCCCTCTTAATGACAAAGAGCACTGGCACACCCCAAGGTGATGCACTAGGGTGTATGAACCATTTGCCAAAATTCTCTTTAATCTTCTTCTTAAACTCCTCCAGTTAGATAGGATCCATCCTATATGGACAGATTGAGATAGGAGTAGCTCTCGGTATGACATCTATTGAGAAATCTACCTCACAATTCGGGGGAAGTCAGGATAACTCGTCAGGAAATACAACATTGTATTCAATCCTGATGGGAATTTCCCCTAGGTTGATAACATCCTTTAACACAACAATTCACGAGAGGTATTCTTCTTTATAAGGAATCAACACCCACACCATTGATGGATTTTCAAAAAGAGATTCATTATATTCCTTGCATTTATATAGGAGCATGGGATGGTTCAGAATATGAAAAATATATTTCCTTTTCATGACATTTGATTTGGGATATATATATATAAAGGGAGCCAATCCATCCCCAGTATAGCTTCAAATTCCACCAAGAGAATAATTAAATGATTTTCTAGAAGAATATTCCCACATACACTAACATGAGAAGATTTCAACACTTGGGATGCAATGATTACACCACTAGGTGTTTTTACCGATATCTCTACAACAAGGTTTCAGGGATTTGATTCAATAGTTCTAGAAAACATGCAAGATATAATGGTATGCATAGAACCAAAATAAAATAAAACCTTCTCAATTCTTGAGTGAATTGGAATTATACCTTTTATAACTTCATTTGTTTTCCCCACTTCTGTAGTAGTGATGGAATAATATTTCAATTTATTCATTTTCTTTGGTGGATAATGATGCTAATTACACTTAGGGAATCAAGGTTTAATATACTTTCTTTTATAGTTCCCTTACTTCCTATAATTGTAGAATTGGACCATGGGTGGTTTTCTCCTTTCCTCCACACACATTTTCCTACTTCCTCATGTCTTTTCTACATTCATGTGTTTGGTGGCCTTCTCTCCCACACTTGAACTATTTATCCATCCTTTTTAGATAGTTCCCATGATTCTTCTTCCCACTATTTTGACATGTGTGTGGTTTAGTTTTCTTTCCACCTTTCTCCTCAGATCCTCCAGCTTGAAACTCCATATTTTATTTCATATCACCATAGCCATGGGACCATTCTCCAAAATCCATCTCCACTTAAAGAGAACATCTAACAACTTCTTTATAACTCCCAAAATCTCTAATTGTAATAACCTTTAAAAGTTGTGGTTTGAAAACACTAAAGAATCTATCTATTTTTCTATCATTGTTGATAAAAAACCCAAAGGTTACCTTGAAAGCCTTGTGAAATTTTCCTCATGGGAATGAAAAATTCAACTTCCTTTTTCTATAGATCTATGAATTCTATTTTCATATTTGTAAGAAGATTTCTGGGGAAATACTTATTAATAAACATTATCTTAAAGTCTTACCACTCCATCTCTTAAATTTCTTCTATCAGCTTGGTGTTCTTAATCAAAACCCACTATTGATTGGCCTCTCCATCTAGATGATAAACAACAACCTTCACCTACTCAATCTCAGAATAGTGAAGAACAAAAAAAATCTTCTCCATAGAGTTGGTCCATTATTCTATAACTAGTGGATCAGATGATCCACTAAACATCGATGGTCATTGCTATATGAAACACTTCATACCCATTTACTTCCTCTTAGGTGAAGATGGATGTTCCACATTATTTAGGTTATTTTTCATAACCTTTGATGATGGGGTAAGCATTGACATAAATTTTTAATTCCACCTCCCAAGTTATTGGGGATGTCAATTGGGAAATCACTGCATTTACCCTCACATTGGTTGTTGGTCAGTTTTCTCCTAGTTTCGCCCATTTTATAAAATAGTAATGGTTAGAACAAAACATAATTCAACAAGTTAGGAATAAATAATATATTTCTTTAGGCATTTAAATATAAAGGAATATATTGTGGAATTCTTATGTTTCAAATTTTCTAAAAAAAATATTCTTTGGTGATCACTTATAATTAGTCTCAACTAATGGTTTTCACTATGGTTCTCTAATCCTAATTCTCAAATTAACTAAACCCTCCTCTGATACCCACTATAGATACCCTATTTTTTTCTTTCATATTTTATTACATCATTTTAAATAAAAAAAACATAAAATAATTACATAATAAGGATTTAAAGGTTTATATTCTTTATAAAATTAGGATTATACATAACATTTACAAAATCAAACATAAACATTTATTTAATTCTTTCTTCTCTTTATTTTTCTTAGCTCGTGAATTGTCTTCAGTACATGTAATCACATGAGGATATACATTAAAAATGGGTGATATAAAATCCAAGTAATATGATAGATATTTAAAAAAACAATATAAAATGGGGTGAGAATAATCATAACATCGTCATCATCATCATGACAGGAAGCATTAGATAAGGGCATATAATGTGGCAATACATAAAAATGAAACATCATGTCATAGTGGTAAACTACCACACAGGTTTGTGAAAAAAAATCTACCATCATGTTCATGCATACTACACTTTTATCATGAGCTACATCAAATTACCCAATTCATTGGAGCACTATATAATTTTGGGTACACCCGTCAAATCATAACATTTACATTACACTATATAATTGAAGGTGAACCCATCACATCATAACATTTACATGATCATGCATGCCACATAGAATATATATAAATATTAGACATAAAATAATCCATTTAAGGGAATTGGTTTAATTTCATAAAGAATACATTCATAAAAATTGGTTTTCCAAATTAAATAGGGAATATCATACTTGTTATAAGAATCATCAACCTTGATTGATGAAGAAACAATCTCCAGAAGTAAAAGGTGTGTTTTTGAAAGAAGTTTTCTTTTGGAGAACATAATGTTTTTCCTAAACTCAATTAGAAGAATTTTATATCCCATAAAAGATAATGTAATGATCAATGAATTATTTTTAATTAATAACCATACTGAAAATGGGGTCAAATTGGGTAAACCCAATGACAGAGCGTTGGGTTTGAGAATTCCCCTTACCTAATGTCTAAAAGAATCCTTTATTATAATATCTTATATAATCACATTAGATTAATTAATTAACCAATCCCAAAAAATTTATAAATTATTTTGATCCATTATGGTTTTATTAGGTTCATTTCTGGGATTTTAGATGAGTTATAGAGTTTATTTTCATTATTCTAGAGCATTCATTTTAATGGTTTTCATGGTCGGTTCACTTGTAAATAGGAATGAAAGATCCTATAAAATGAGAATAAATTACCACAATTTTTATTATATGTTATTAATTATATTACATGACTTTGAATGGTATTATAAATAATTTAGTTATATGGAATGAGGATGAGTCATTAAATAAAATAATGACGATCGTTTTAGGTAAATATTGGTGTTTTTTCGATCCTAATGAACTTGTTTTGTTGTGTCATTCAGTATTATGTATATAATTTAGTTACAGAACATAAAAAGGGTTATAAAATAAAAAATAAAATCTATTTCCAAACATTTAATGGTTTTATTAACATCCTTTTAGGTTTTAATGTAAAATGAATGTACATCACCCATGATGTTTGTAAATTGACACATCACATGTGACAATTTCAGTTTTTAGAATAAAAGAGGGATTGTGAGGCATTTAATGATGTATATTCCATTGAAATTATATAATCACATTATATAAGACATTATAGAGTAATAATTCCTTTTAGATATGATATTAATGGGAGAAGAGAAGAAATGAAATTAAATTGAAAAGGAATTAAAAGAAAAAGGAAGAGTATTTTACCTCTTGTATTTATCTTCCTTGAGAACCTTCTTAGGGAAAGTTTTTGGGTATTTTGATGAGACCATAGATGTCAGGTATGGACTATAGAATATTACTGGGAATAATATATGAAAGGATAAAATCATGAGATGTGTGAGGAGAATATGGGTGAGGGTGGTATTTATAGTGGAGGAGAGGCGTGTTTTCTCAATATTATATTCATTAGTTTATTATTTTGGATCAAGACTATGAATATTTTCAGAATTATCCCTATATAAATGACTAAAAAGTTCATGTATTTATAATTTATCAAAAATTATTATATTTTACTATTCATAAACAATTCAAGTATTTCAAAAAAATCCAAAAAAATCACCCTAGTCATTTTTAAATATGTACAATTAAAAAAATTAAATTTTATTAAAATAATTTTCTAAATATGAGTAATTTAATTTTTAGTTAAAATCATCATTTACTTGGAAAATGCATATTTTAAAATTATAATTGAGTTTATAACACATTGAATATTTACATAGGGTCTTATAAATCTATATTAAAATCATAACATATAAAAATATTAATTTATGAATAAATTTTATAAAAAAATTCTTTTATATTATAAAATTAGTTATAAAATTTTAATTAAATATTTTAGACATAAAAAAATAGCAACACTTAATTAATAATTTTTAAAAATGTCTATTTAGTTATACTATGATATAATTATATCATAATTTCACTTATATGATGCCTAAATGTTATTTATACTTTCATGGGTGATTCTACAATTCATTTGGCTAGTTTACTATTTATAAGGGTCATATTACTATTCCAAAGGTCATGTCACTGTTTCATCAGTATTGGTTCCTTAACTTCTAGAAATAATTATTATTTCATTAATTATTCGTTTATAATGTTTTTATTATAGCCCATAAGTGATTATTTGTGATTATGACCTTAATATATGAAGGGAGAAATTATATTGATAAAAGTTTGGGTTGTTATAGTTATGATTGGATAAACTTTAATCGAATTTTAATTTTTTGATTTTTTATTGAATTTTGAGTCTTGGTTACATTTTCATGGGTTTTTTGGAATGTTTTGGGGGAATTAATATAGTGAAAATTACCTTGATCATGTCCCTAGTGTTATAATATAGAGTCTATAGATAATAGGTCTCTATAATGTGGGAACTATGCACTATGATGTGGTGATCTATTTTTATTAAGGCCCATAAAACATTAATAGTGGTTGTTTTATAGAACTTCCACAAGGTCCAGGCCTGGGAGCATAGTAGAAGGGAATTAAATTATGTTATCAAGGTTGATGTTGACCTTTCTTCCTCATATGATGTACTTGCATCATGGTTTATAGAACATGTTGTGTGGTTTATTAGCTAAAGGGTTATATAGGGTTATAGGGTGGTGGGTCACGGCATAAAAGGGTAATGAACACCATGGACTATGTGTTGTGAATTTTTTTAGGGGCCTTTGTAATTTGGGGGGGGGGTATTAGGGGTCCCTTCAAATTCCCTCACCCTCATTCGGTTGAACGATGAGGATACACCCTTCTTGGTGTCCTAATTTCTTACCCAAAGTTATCCTTCTATCTAGTTTATTCAATATGGTTTCATCATTTTGATCCTCAGTAATCCTTCTTTATCTCATCGTCATTTTTCTTATACTGAGTCTCTTTCTTAATTTTGTTTATCCAGTTAGGGTTTTTGGTAGTTGATTCCACTAAATCATGGTCGAATTATTCCTATTATATGAGTATTTATCAGTACCTATTAAAGGTGTTCCTGTAGGGGTATGTCCAAGATGTTTATTTTTATTTATCATAAGGTATTTTTATCTGTGTTTTCTATTTAGATTTTTTGAAACTTTTTGTGAAATATTAGTCAATTAGGGTGTAATAATAAGGGATTTTCCATGTATTAATCCTAGAAGTGTTTTGGGAGGTCAATTTACCATGTGGTTTATTATTTCAAATCTAGTATTCTATATTTCTAGTTTATCTTCGATTATACCATTGTGTGTTTTTTCTATTAGGTGTCTTGTTTTCTAATTTTAGGGGATTTTATGGTTGAGTTAGGTGCTCTGGGACTGATAAGTGTCTCTATGGACTTACTGTTATTGTGTGGGTTATTTTTTGAGGTAGGTGTCTCCATGTAAATCTTTCTAAATATATAAAATTATATTCTTAATTAATTTTGAACAATATAATGATCTCTTAAGGGGTTCTCTATATGTAAATTATTATTATCACATAAATTTAGTATCTTATCTTTTGATTTCAATGTGATCATAAAATGTATTTCAAGATTTTGAATTTTCAAATCTTTTTATATGTGAGTAAAGTGGTTAATAAAAAATTCAAAGGATTTCTCTAGTATAAAATAAATGTTTTGAGTAAACGGTTTCCAGTTAAAAGTTGTCTCAGTTTCCCTAAAGTTTCGACATGGTATACTATTCGTTTTTATATTTATTTATGATTTTATTTGTAATTGGTCTTGAATGAGTTTGAGTGAAATTTGTAAAATCATAGAATGCTTTCAAATTATTTTTAAGTACCATTCTATAATTCTTTTCAATGAAATGTTTTTATATTTGGATTTATTTTTAACATATATTTATAAAATCTTGGTTGGATCCCTATTTAATGATCATGTATTTTTAATAAAAATGGTACATTGGAGTGGTATGAATAGTTTATTTTAGATGAATTGTTATGTTTATTATTTATAAATTCTTATGTGATAAAGGTTATGTCACCCCCAATGTCTAAACATTTAAGAAACCTACCATACTTGGGTAAAAGATCCTAAATAGGGAAATGGTAAATCCACTATTATTGTGGGTGACATCCTAACAAGTGAAGTATTAACACCCATTTCAACTAGATAGTGAAGAAATTATTATCAATTACACTAAATGGATAGAAATTTTATTTATTGGTTATTCCTAAACATATTTTCTCATAGGAGTTCTCTCATGATATCAAATATTTCTTTCTTTATTTAGTTATTTTCTATCATTTTACCTGAGTAGATGTTATATTTGTTTACATTTAGTTTTGTTCTCTTTATCTTAATGTTTATATTTCTTCTTGGATTTAATTGCAATATTTTTTTATTGGGATCTTTCATTATTTTTTACTTCATATTTCCATGTATTAGTCTACATTTACCAACCTAATTCATCAGTTCTAGATATTTCATGTATTTTATGTTAGAATTTATCATCTCTAGAAAAAAATTTCTTTTCAAAATAATTAATCTTCTTCACTAGTGACTTTTTACATAGTTCTTAAAAATAAATATTAAAAGGCCGATTATTTTATTTTACATTAAAATGTGAATTTTTATAAGTGAATAATTTTGAAAAATAATTCCCTCCCTTTATGCCTATCCCTTCTTAAAATATTTCAATACATGTGTATGTTTAAATGGAAAAAAATTATTTATTTAGAAAAAATTAATTATAGTGCTGGTTTAACAAGATTTTTTTGATTTAAAATATAAAAAAATACTTTTTATGTTATATTTTTAAACTATAATTAAATGGGTTTAATTTTTAATAGTTAGAAAATGGTAATTGTGAGGTTAACTACAAGGATATTAAGATCATGACTATTTAAATATCATTTTTCATTCAGGTGCTGCTTAGATGTGGAAATTGGCCTTTAGTCTGTAGGTCGACTATGGTGTTGGTGTAAAAAAAGAGGTATTTTATTGTCACATGGATTTATTTATTTGATATTATTTTCTTTATTTTAGTATTTTATTCTTCTAGTGTATTATTCCATGTTAGTGATTTTATTTTGGTTTTCTATGGTTTATACTAGTTCTTATGTTAAACTAAAATTATTATCTTTATATGTATGTTACATTGGATGGTTTTTATATTTATTTCCTGAGTTTTGTTATATGTTATGACTCACCCGGTTTTGGTGATTAATTTAAAATACTTATTTGGTATGTGTTATTATCTAATGTACGTAATGGTCATGTTGAAATTCTGAGTGTGATTCCCGTGATATTCATGTTTATTTTGGTGAAATCATTCCCAAGAGTTATTCTTTGATTCCCATTCCCAATTCTTCATCCTATAAAGATCTTGAATTCCCTTAAATATATGTTATATGCTATTTTGGGTTCTAGAATTAGAGTTAGTCCTGGTTGGTTCATGATAATGATCTAGTAAGGTGTATCCTACTCAAAATCACTATCCTATAAATCTTGAAACATAGTATATGTAATTATGTGTAATCATAAAATTATACTCAGTAGGTTCCTACTCAAAATCTCCCATGTCAATTTGAATGAATTATACTTAATCTTCAAAAAATAAATTCTGAAACCAATGAATTTCCTATCCCTTTTTGTCTATGAAACCATCTCACCATAATCAAACTCACTAAATTTTCATAAAATATATATAGTAAATAAACAAAGTATAGTAACGGAGTTACTTAATACCCACTTCCACACTAATATAGCCACCTTAAAGACCCAACAACATATTTCTTGATGCTCTCATCCCATCCAATGTATTCATATCACACATTTCTACAACCACAGCCACATGTAATAACCTCAAACCATAACCACATACCATAACTCTATTCAACATACATAATCCAAAAGCATATATTATAGCTAAATAGGACACATACCATAACCTCTACCACAATCATGGAAAAGAAAGAGTACATGAGAGGGGGAGTATTCAACCATCTATTCCCAATATATCATCTGTGTTTGGGGTTCACAAAATTCCTAAAACCTCATATAGGAATTTTTTATGTTATCTTAAATGAGTGGGAGTGCATAAGAAGAAAAAAATAATAATTTTCTATTTAATAAATCTTAATTTCTATTGTTGGATCCAACACCTTCCAATCCACTTATTTTACTATCCATTATCCTATATCGTCACTACTATAAAATAATTATCACTAATTTTAACAAAATAATACAATTCAACACATCACAACACAATTTAGCTAATAATTAATCATATTTCTCTTTAAATTTCATAGTTAATTACCATAATTACATAATCCATCATCAACAACTTATAAATTCATTAAACTCATTAAAACTTACACTTCGTGCTCATTTATTGATTATAAAAAATTAATCACCATTTTAAATCAATAAAATTAAAACATCATTATATCGTTATATTATTCTAAAAAGATCTCATATCATTCCTCTTATTTAATTCATTTGTTTATTAATTCCATATTTATATGATGGAATTATTTAACATTCAATACATACCAACATTTTTATACATCTATATTAATTAAATATTAACAAAATTATGTTACCATGTTTAAATTACACTACCATAAGGACAATATTACTTTCATATATAATTGAAGAAGATAAAAAATGGAAAACATCAAAATAGTAACAACAATATCACATCTAATATAATATGTTCACACCCCCTCTTAATAATAAATTTATTTTATATAATTATTAAATCTAAAAAATATACCCAAAGAAAACAAAATCATGTTAATCACATTTTAAAATTAATAAAACAGTAAATGAGTTCCTAATTCACCTACCTCAACCATAATATTTAATTCACACATTGGTGAAAAAAAATTAATATTCCAATCATCCCATGTTCCTATGAAGTCTCTTTAAAAAATATAGAATCAATCAACATATATAAATTCATCATCAAATTAGACATAAATAATTTCATATGAACATCCTAGATAAATAAATATATAAATAGATTAATATTCAAGATAATATTACCTTTTATCTATATAAATTTGATCTAATTAAGTGATAAAATAATAATATTCCAAGATCACCCAAATATATCAATAGAACATCTCTCTATGATTATGGTTTTTAAGAGATATATGTATTAAATTAGTAGAAATAGTAGCATCAAAATGTATATCTTAATAGGCAATACAAACCATAGAATGGTTCCCTAAACAACATTATGGTTTGGATCTTCCAAGGGTGATTTTAAAAATAATGGTGACTTAAATCTACGATTCTTCAATTTTTAGAGAGCATTTTTTTATAAAAAAAATCATCATTGAAAAAAACCATGTTGTGGAATTATAAATAACAAAATGGTATCTTTTAATTTTATTTATCATATAGGATGAAACCATGATCTATACATTTTTATATTATTGAAAATCTTTTACATTTATTACTATAAGTATTTATAGACTAAAATAGTTAATCAATAATATTGTCATGGTTGTAGATTTCCACTAATTAAAGAAATGATGATTCAAATTAAATGTCTCATTATATTTCATAAAAATAATAAATATTGAGAAAGTTATATATTAATTTTCATAAGGGATAAATAATGATTTTTTTAGATTATCTTAATAGAGAATATTTGTTCACATTTAAATATTTATTTAATGAAAATATATTTTTGGGTATATGGTTTACTCACTACAAAAAATTATTCTTAAAAAGATAATATTAACATTATAAATGATGAAAACACTCAGCTAGAGAATCACATTTATGTAACCATAAAAATATTTAATGAATGGTCAAAAGAAAACGACCTAACTCATGGATAATGAAAATGGTTTCTTTATTAAATATCCTTTTTCATTTAAAATAATATAGAATTTACTTTCTATAGAGTATATTCCTTTGTATATTCAACAGAAGAATACATTTTAAAAACAAGATTTCATAAACTAAGGAATATGTTCCATTATAAAAGAAAATACAATGGAGGGAAGCCTTATAACAACACTTTATAATTCCATCATATCCATTATATAATTCTTAACTAACTAAATTATTGAAAATATGAATTTATTTTTATATGTGATCAGACTTGATATAGTTTTTTGCCTAATTTATTTTCTTTAAATGGATATGGTATCATCCTTATTGATACAAACTTAATTATTTCAAAACTATTTTTTAATTTATCTCACTCTTATTATATTTTTTCCATTTTTATCTATCTATTTATACATAATAAAAAATTCTTTTAGTTGTTATTTAACTATAATACATAATATATTATTGTATTAAAAAAATAACATTAAAATATAATAATGTGATATAAAATTAAAAATAAATATTGGTAAAAGAGATTTAAAAATTAAAATCTATATAAGTAAATCGATAATAGAAAAGTATAAAAAATGAGAGTATAATTTAAAACTCTTATGAATTGAATTCATTAATAAATATCAAATCTATAACAAGTATAGTACAAAATAAAATTAATAAAATCCATGAAATTGACATTATTTTAAAACTAAACTATAGAAAGAGAAATTTAATTTAATGGAATGAATATATAGAAAATGTTTGTATTACTGATGAGAATTATGACCAATGAACATTATGACCACTGGTGATATATTTGTTATAGAGTAACTATTATAATTAGTGTATACAAATTACGATAATGGCCTAATAAAATTTGTGGATGTGAGATGAATCGTAGATTATAATAGTAGAAAAACCCCATTGTCAAATTGATTTATCTAATCTTGGAAACAATATATAATTACTACAGTTAAACTAAGATCAAGATTAACATAAATAATTGAGGTTTAGTATAATTTTACATGGGTTAATTTCCAACTTATAGAAATTGTGGTGAGATTATTATTTGTCAAATAACTTCATAAAAATACTATAATTTATAACCTTTCCCTTAGGTCTTATACTAATATAATAAGGGTTTATGTATCTAAGAGTTATGTTGGAATTTATGTGTAAAATATTTTAATAATAAATTAGAATTTACCCCATTACAATACTTTTTATCAAATGTATTTTTTTTATTTAAAAGATAAAATTACTATAATTAGAGGATGGATTATAAAAAATGGATTATATATTTTGGATGTCCGATGTCAAAATTTTGTAGGCAATTAAATTTTATTTATTAAAAAATAAAATGTGGTGAAAATAGTGAAATATGTTAGAATATAATAATTTTGATAATATTAATAGTATATGATGATGAAAATAAATAGATCGATGATCTGTGATATTTGAAGGAATATTATCTTGATAGGATTGGTTACCCAAATCATAAATTAAAGTATAGTTTTATATACCAAGCTTATTTTTTTTGTTGGATTAAATACACCACTTATAAAACAATAATAAACTATCAAAAAAATTAATTTTATCCAATTATTTATTCTGAAAGTGTATATAATTAATAATTATGTAAATAACCTCGTAAACCAAATATAATATGAGGTTTTTCAAGTAGAAAATAAACACACCTTAAACTTATGAAAATATATTAATAACAAGGAATTTTTATTTTTTTATGAGAATAAGAAAATGTTCATTCATGATTACTTCATATTGATAAGTGTTTTTTAATAATAATAAACTTACCCCAATATAGTTTTATCATTGGTGAAAAATATTTGGTCCACTCATCTCTTTAATTCTAAAAAATTTCCTAGATCTTTATAAGACTTATGTAAAAGTACATTCTATTTTTAAAATTTTAATTGAAAAACATTTTTTGGATAACATTTATTTTTATTGTGAAGGTTTCATTTATTTTATATTTAAATTTGGATATAGGACTATACAAAATAATTTGATGATACTTATTTTAGTTAGAACATTTCATTATAAATGGTGGGGGAGGTAAAAAATAATGTGTTAATTAGTAAAATTAACCAAGTTACACATTATTCATGGTAAAAATTAAAAATATCCTTATAATCTTATAAAATAATTGATCCTTGAACAATATATTCAAACATGTATTGGAAAATTGTAACTTAGCTAACATTCATCGATCAAAACACTAAATAAATGAAAATTACTATTATTGAAGACCTAACCCCATTGATGTTCTTTATAAAAATTTATGGATTTGATTCAACATTCTTATCATTCAATGACTATATATATATATGTGGAATATTTTTGTCCTATAAACTATTATATACATGAATTATATCATAAGATATTAATTTTCACCACTATCTAAAAGGATAATGGGATTATTGATTTCATTTATACAAAGTCAATCATAACTGGGTTTTACAAAACATAAGTAGGATAGTGGGATAATATTTTAACCAAAACATACATAATTATTAATTAATTAGATAATCTAGGGAATAGAACATGGTTAAAATAGAATTTGAAATCACTACTAAAATGATATTAGTTTTTCAAAATGTACTTTATAAACATATATTCATAACATTAGATCAATTTACTTTCTATTTATGTATTATTAATTAAAATATATAAACCTTATAAAAAATTAAATTTCTCATGTTTTCCCACTGTCAATGATATAAAAATATCTTCTTGTCTAATGGGTGTAACACTAAGAGTTTTTATAGACCTTTTTTCAAATAAATTAAATTATCATTTATTTATTGCAATGCACTAAGTAAAACATTCCTTTCACACAACTTCAACTTGGTGTAGGTTATATGGAACCAACTCGGTGTACAATACATGGAACATAAAATTTCTATATGTTACCCACAACACCTAATTGGCATAAGTTACACGCAACACTGACACGATGTGTGTTACACGCAACACTGATGCTTCTACGAAACATCATATTATTTTAATAATTATTCAAATGATAGAATTATAATATAGCCATGAAAATTAGTCATATTAATAGTAATAAAAACATTTCAGAAAATAAAATTAATGGTTTTATATAGATAAAACATATTGATAATGAAAAGATATATATTTTTTGGTAAATTTTTTATATGTTTAAAAATATTATTTTCTCAAACAAAATTCTTTACATATCATTCTTTTAAAAACATTAAAATTAATTTTTGACACATTTATAAATTTAATTTTATAAAATAAACTTCATTTTTTAATTTATAATGTTGAGATTATCTTATGGTGATTTTTTTGGATTTTTCTAAGAAACTTCATTTTTTGGATGAATAGTAAAAAAATACTGGATTTTATTTCAAGACTACTTTTTCATCTAATATTTTTATATGGTTAAATTATATTTTATTTTCATTTAAAATTTTAATTAGGTTATATTTTGATCAACTAATATAATATTGGAAATTGGAATCAATTTCACCATAAAATTGGATATAAAAATGTAACAAACATTTGATCATTTTTCACATTAAAACCCATCATTGTCGACCGAACTACGTGATTAATTTTAAATTAATTTAATCCACATATATTATTGGAATTTGGAAAAATATATTCCATATTTTGAATTAGTATAATTTATAATGTCTAATAATTTCAACTATGTTTTTTACCAAAAAAAATATTAGTGAATGTAAATAAAATTAATTGCATTGAGTACAGTAAAATAAAGCTTAACTAATAACTAAACAATAAATTTAAGACCCTAAAATAATTATGAAGTTTTAAAAACCCCATTATCAAGCCATTATTATTCCATTAACCTTCAATTATTTATTTTTTTGGGTTTGGTATGACTTTGTTTTGGTAAAAACGCGGGTACACCTAACTTGTTTTCAAAAATACCACGTGAGTATTTTCCCTTCCCTATAAAAGGTCACCGCCTCTATCTATTATTTTCACCCATAAAACCACTTAGTATAATAAAATTTATACTAAATACACTTCCCAACATCCCTAAATTCCTTTTTTAATCCTCAATTTTGGCATAAAAGTTTCCAAGGAAGCCTTTTGGCACAAACCAAAAGGAGTTACCCGATTAAGAGGTAGTGCCTTCTCTAAACCTCATTTCATTTATTTTCCTTTTCCACCCCTCCACTCTATTTATTCCATTATTTTATAAAAAAATGTATAATCAATAAACTAAGACATTTTTAAGATATTTTTTCATTCTACACTTACACACACCTTCATCTAATGGGTAACGAACAAACTATTTACATGTACGGTGAACTACCACCACAATAAATGATGATTGTTCATTTTTTCTTTAACGCATCTCGTGGCATAAATTATGATATAAAATATATTTATATACATTATATATTATACTTATTATTTATTTAATCATTTGAATTCATTTTACAACACATATTAAGTTTATTTTGTATTTGATGTAAATACAATAATTTCGTTTGAGGAAGTGTGGAATACCGCCCCCTCAAAGCAACATGATTCATTCACACACTTCATGGAATGTATTAAGGATGTATTTAGTGAAATTATATGACATATAAATATAACATTATAATTCTACTTTTATGATATTATATACATATATACATATATTTCATTTTCTTTCTTTCTTTTAATACGAAAATAATAATGGAAACAACATTCATGTGTATGTACGGCTTACCGTCTCCATGAACAGTATATTGCATTTCGTAATTCTATATTATATAGATTATTATAATACACATATAATTAATATAAATTATATTTATATCATTTTTTAAATTCTGTAATCATGATATAATTATAATGACTAATGACATAACAAATTAAGACACATGCAGAAAACAAAGAGAATATTAATCGAAGTGAATTCTTAACCTAGGATGGTTAACAGACAAGTAATATAAATCCATGATAAAACAATATTTCAGGATTGAAATAGTGATTTAGATGCTCAATTACAAGAGGTGGGTGAATTCTATGTTTAAAAACTTTCATTTTTAACCATAAAGAAAACTATGTATAACAAATTTAAACAAGGTAAATTCACAAAGCCTCTTTAAGTTCTTAACTATGAAACATACTTTGTTTGGTTTCAGAAATATGGATCTGGAAATGAAACATATGGAAAGTTTACTTAGGAATGATTCTACTTTAAAGTGTATAGAATCTTATTTATCAGATTACATAAAAGAATAATTAAGTATAAGAAAGATATACTTTCATTCTTTATCAAAATACAGCAGAAATAAACTTGAAAAAAAAACAATTAACAAGTATGAAATATTTTAACCCAAAGAGTATGGTATCCAACAACCTTGGATAAAGTTCCCTTGATTTATACATTCAATAAATTCTGTCTTACCCACGCTAGGGTAAGCCCTCGATAGGAATATCATAATCTTTCATGCTATCCCTGTAAGCCTTCGATCATTAACATAGTTGGAACCTATGTCTTCCTATCCCTGGAAGTCCTAGAACATTAAGGTAGTCAGCACCTCTGTCTTCATATCCATAGAAGCCCTTGATTGTACATAGAAACAATCAGAGTTTCATGAAGCAAGCTAAACAAGGTGTTCAGAATGCCCAAGGCATGAGAGTGTCTCTCTCTAGATATCACTTCATAGAATGTAATATCTATATTGATGGGCTGCTAACATAGATTTTGAGCTCATTCAAATTAGATCCTATTTATAGGCACAACTCCAATGGTCGACTCTCTCATCTAATGATCATATTTTTACTTGAATCTCAGAGGGACTTGTTCACGTGTAACTCAACCAACGGTTAGTTAGAAATAGATTGCACGACATCGTTACATAATAGTAACAAGTATTAGGAAAATTAGATTGCTTAACCAACTCTAAATTTTTGGGGTCTAAGGAAAAATAATGATTGTAGTCTAAAAAATAAATAATCAGAATCTATAAGACATGGATATTTGGATTCTGTTTTAAAAATAATTCAGAATCTGAATTCTATAAATTTCAGAATCTGAATTCCAATTGATTCAGAGTCTAAATTCTAATGAATTCGGAGTCTAAATTCTGAGGAAATAAGAGTCAAAATATTTAAGAAATCGAAGTATGAATTAGGAAGAATTAAGAGTTTGAATTATAAATAATTTAGAGTCTGAATTATGAAGAATTCAGAGTTTAAATTTAAAGGAATTTGAAGTCGGAATTCTGAGGAATTCGGAATCTGAATTATGAGGAATTTGGAATATAAATTCTGAGGAATTCGATGTCTAAATTCTAAGGAATTTAGAGTCATAATTCTAAGGAATTAGGAATCTGAATACTGAGGAAATAGGGATATGGATTTTGAAGAAATTTGGAGTCTGAATTCTGAAGAATTCAGAGTCTAAATTCTATGGATTCAAAGTCTAATTTCTAAGGAATTCGTATTCTAAATTATGAGGAATTCAGAGTCTGAATTTCGGAGAATTTGGAGGGTTAGTTTCAAAGAATTAGTAGTCTGCATTTCATAGAATTCAGAAACTGAATTTTAGAAAATATGGAGTCTAAATTTCAGAGAATTCAGAGTCTGAATATCAGAGAATTTGGAGTCTGAATTTCACAGTATTCGGAGTCTGAATTTTAGAGAATTTGTAGTCTAAATTTCATTGAATTCAGAGTCTTAATTTCATAGAATTCGGACCCTAAATTTCAAACAATTCAAAACCTGAATTTTAGAAAATTTGGAGTCTTAAAATAGAATACTCTATATCAAAGGAATTATAATATTCTAAGGTTTAATATATAAAACTGAATTTTGACATAGTATGTAACGCCCCAACCCTAGGTACCCATTGTCAGTGCATTATTTTAATACATTGTCATGATTACAATGAATCAAGTCCCGAAAGACCGATCAGTTTAGCAATCTTAGAAAATAGATTAGACACATAAATGTTACATTACACATTCAAAAATAAAACACAACATAGATAGTTCTTTGAGAACGCCATTAATACCCTAGATTAACCTTGCATATCAATCACAATACACTTACTGGAATTCTTGGGAAAATAAATCATAAGAATGGGGTGAGCTCAAATTCTTAGTAAGGGTAAACAATACAGCGGAAGATAACATAAAAATTAGACATGGTGAATAATTGAAAACACATGCCTTTAAAAATAATAAACATGAATACTTTATAGACGGAATATGAGATGAGTAAATAATGCCATAATAAAACAAATTCATGGGTATTCTACTAGTCGAATAACCACATGAACCATTAATATTATTTTCATAATGAGGGAATGTATAATGTCAGATGTTCTAAACATTTTTTCAAGGCCTTGGCCAAGACGTCTAAAAATGATTAAGGTATGGGACAAAACCATATATCAAATTGAGAAAGGCCTTGACCAATTGCATATCTAATTATCTCATGATACCTACCGATGCATCGTGGAGCTATAGTAGTCTCCACCCATCACTTACTATGTCCAATACATTCCTCATATAAAGAAGTTGAAACATAACAGAAACATTCGTATTAGAACTAGCATAAAAAATGTCAATACTTTAACCATAAACTATGAATGGTATAAAAATAACACATTCATAGTCAAACATATCAAAAAACCTTCAATACAATAAAGAATATTTGTATCATAAGAAATTGACTTCAAACAAGTTTAAAATCCATCAAAGGATGTTGACATAGATGAAAATGATTTGTAAAACTCTTTGAAAGAAATATCACTTTTTCATGAAAATATTTTAAAGTCACACAATTTAAAAAGTAATAAATTTAAAGATATTTTTGAATCAAAGTTTCCCATACCACTTTAAAACTTTTCAATGCTATTAACATTTTAAAAACGTTCATGTTCATATAAAAAAATCCTTAAAACCCATTTTGAAAACCTGGACATTAATGAGAATGATTTCGAAGAATGAATATTTAAAACATTTAAAATGATGTTTTAATAAAATATTCACTTAAAAATAATCCCTTTGAAAACTTTTTTATGAAACATGTACATAGATAATAAATATGTCCCAGTAAAAACATACCCATAAACAATCTCGAATAATAATGAGATTTAAGAATTTACCCTTACCTTGCATTTTCCATTGGTCGAGGGTATGTTTAACCTCATGTATAATGACCATAGTATGTTATTTAATTATAATAGAACCATATTAATATTTTTATATCATACATGATTCATTTATGACTTTATACTACCCATTTAATATTGATTTCCATGTTAAATTAAAGTTTTGGGTAATAATCGCTTTCTTTATCGTACGTGTTTTAACTTGTTATTATTGATTGTATCATTTAGATCATGATTTAAATACATCCAGAATATAAACTTTTATTTATATATCATATATATTTAGAATATAAACCTTTATAAAAGTTAGATTTATGAAATGGGAGGCACCGTTTATGGAGACGGTAGGTCGTACGTACACATAAACGTTGTTTCCGTTTTCATATCCTATTGAACGGAAGTAAGTGATTAAGATATATGTAAGTATATATATATATATATATACAGTATCATTATTATGTCATATATTACATAATTATTAATATTATATATTTTTATAATCATCGTTGAATGGTGAAACTGGAATTGAATCGCATCGTGTCGTGGAGATGGTAATCCATACGTACGCACGAGCGACAATATCAAAATATTGATGGTGAAATCGTATGTAATTGGATGCTATATCATATATAAAAAATCATTATCATATTATATTTATTATTTACATTAGTTATACTCATTATTAAACCCATCCAAATAATTAAGTGTTTGAATAACAAACTACACCATGATGTGTAGACGGTAATCCGTACATACGCATGTATGGTGACTTTGTCATTATAGGATGGATATAATAAAGAATATGGTTTTACCATATTTATAATAACATCACAGCATATAGAAGTTACTAGAGTTATTATTTTAGTATGTAAAAATAAAGAAAGATGAAGTTGAAGAAGAAAAGGAACTTGAAAGAGGCTGGTGAAATTATTACCTCTTCTTCGGGTGTTTCCTTTTGAGTTGATCAAAAGGGCTCCTTAGGTTGTCTTTCTGATGAAATTAAGCCAACTAGGTTGAAGGGGGGATAGTTTAGAAGTTATTTCAGAAGGGTTTTTCTAAGCCAAATGGCTTTGTAGTTTTGAAATTGAGATAAGGGGATGTGCCCTCTTATAAGGGGGCACTACGGCAAAAAAGGCATTTAGCGACGGTTCAGTTTTATATTTCGCGGTGTTTTAAACCGCCGCTAAATAAATTGACTGTGGTTTTGAAAAACCGCCGCAAAATCGTGCATCAAGAAACTATTCGTGGCGGTTTTTAAAACCATCACAGAACGTTTCACGGCGGTTTTTTAGCGGCGATTTTTTGATTTTTTTTGATATTTTTGTTTTTTATTTTTGATTTTATTAATTTCTTTATTTATTTATTTTATTTATTTTATTTATTTATTTAATTAATTATTTTATTTATTTAATTTTTTATTTATTTAATTTTTTATTTATTTAATTTTTTATTTATTTAATTATTTTATTTATTTATTTTATTTATTTATTTATTTATTGGTTGATTGATTTATTGATTTATTTATTTATTTATTTATTTCGTATTTTATTTATTTATTTCGTATTACTTTATTTACTTTATTTATCCATGCATGCATGTGCCCATGCACATGCCCATACAATATAAAGAAATACTGCGTTTGGTGAGATTTGAACCCCTAACCTCTTGTATATTTTCCAAAGACTTTACCACTCTAGCAAGCTCGTCATGTGGTTAATAAATAAAATTTAATATACTTATTTATATTAATTGAAAAAACAAATAATATATAAATAATAGATATAATCTCAATAATAATAAATAATAAATAATAAATAATAAATAATAAATAATAACTAATAACTAATAACTAATAACTAATAACTAATAAAAAATAAACAATAAGTAATAAATATTAAATAATAAATAATAAACAATAAACAATAAATAATAAACAATAAATAACAAATAACAAATAATAAATAATAATAAATAAATAATAATAATAAATAATAATAAATAAATAATAATAAATAAATACTAACAAGTAATAAATAATAAATAATCAATAATAAATAATAAATAATAAATAAATAATAATAAACAGTCAACAATAAACAATTAACAATAAATAATTAATAATAATAAATAATAATAAATAATAATAAATAATAATAAATAATAATAAATATTAATAAACAAATAACAAATAACAAATAATAAATAATAAATAATAAATAATAAATAAATAATAATAAATAAATAATGATAAATAATAATAATAATAATAAATAATAAATAATAATAAATAATAAATAATAAATAATAAATAATAAATAATAATAAATAAATAATAAAAAATATTAAATAATATTAAATAATAAAAAAATAATAATAATAAACAATAAATAATAATAAACAAATAATAAATTATAAATAATAAATTAAAAATTAAAAATTAATAATTAATAATTATAAATAATAATTAATAATAATAAATAATAAATAATAAATAATAAATACTAAATAATAAATAATAAATAATAAATAATAAATAATAAATAATAAACAATAAATAATAAATAATAATAAATATTAAATAATAATAACCAATAAATAATAATAAAAAAATTATAAATTATAAATTATAAATAATATATAATATATAATAAATAATAAATAATAAATAATAAATAATAAATAATAAATACTAAATACTAAATACTAAATAATAAATAATAAGTAATAAACAATAAACAATAAATAATAAGTAATAAATAATAAATAATAAATAATAAATAATAATAAATAATAATAAATAATAATAAATAATAATTATGAAATAAAAAATTATTTAATAATAAATATTAAATAATAAATAACAGAAAATAAATAAAAATTTATAAATAATAAATAATAAAGAAATATAAAAAATAAAAAATAATTCATAATTAATAATTAATAAACAATAAATAATAAATAATAAATAATAAATAATAAATAACCAGTAACAAATATTAGAATTAATAATAATATTTTATTATTAGTAATAATAAATAATATATAATATATAATAAATAAATATAAATAATAAATAATAAATAAATAATAAATAAATAAATATAAATAATAAATAGTAAATTAATATAAATAATAAATAACAAATAACCAGTAACAAATAATAGATAATAAATAAATTAAAGTATTTTATAAATAATAAATAATAAATAATAAATGAAACACATGAAAAAGTATGAAAAGACGTGATAAGGGATGAAAAATCATGAAAACGCATGAAAACGGATGGAGAAGCATGAAGAATGAAGCATTAGAAAGAATGAGAACGCATGAAAACTCATGACAACTCTGGAAAACCCCTTAAGAATTCAACATAATCATTATAATAACCCACAAAAAACCATTGATAAAGAAAACAAGTTATGGAAACCCAAATAAACAGCAATAAATGGAGCAACCGTTAAAACCCGTCAAAATGGTCTTAAAGTGAGAAAAACATTGGACACAAATTAACATAGATAACTTATGATTCGAGAGTCCATTTCAGATTCGTGGCCTATAAAATCAATGATCCTGAAACGATCTTCAACCTGATAGGTGAAAGAGTCTAAATGGACAGGCGGATCGTAAATTACAACCATTTAAAAAAAAGCTGACAGGGAATGGGTGCTAGAAACGTGGCATCGAAAAACATAACGAACTTGATACCCACTAAAAAGGTCATAACTTATGATCCAAGAGTGCATGTGGGTGTCGTGACTAGTCAAAATGAAGCTCATGGAACGTGCTATGATCTGGAATGTGGAGGAGTCCAAACTGACATGCGGATCAAAAGTTAGGTCTTTTTGAAGACAAGTTCGACGAGACACCGGTTATGAAAACGGGGTTTCGGAGGCCATCAGAGGAATTTTTGGGGTCTAAAAACATGACAAAAGATTTCTTGTATTCAAAGGGTGTGTAGCTCTTTTCAATGGCTTCAATTTGATATGTGGTAGAGCCCAAACGGAAACCCGGAACGGAAGTTATGGCTGTTTAAAGTTCGAGAACTTTTTTCAAATTTCTTATAACTCTCCTATCTTCTACACCTTAGACCTTCTCATGGTTTTGATTATACTTGCCTCTAGATCTCTTCATGATATTCGATTTGACTAGTCATGATGCTCCAATGGACGCCCAGATCAAAAGTTATGGTTGTTTTAGTGAATTCAAGGTTTCTCGTGTTTTTTTTTGTTTTTTTCCCTTCATTTCGCAGCGGTTTTACCCAAACCGCCGCTATTCCTTGAAAATTAAAAAAATTAAAAAAATTAATAAAAAATTAATGCATTTCACGGAATTTTGTTCGTTGCTGTTTAAAAACAGCCGCAAAATGGCGGCCCGAAACATGTTTAGCAGCGGTTTTTAAAACCGCCGCGAAAAAACCGCCGCTAAACGGTCATTTTCCTGTAGTGGGGTGAGGGTCACATTAGGAAAAGATTAAAATATTAACTTATTATACAATCATATTAAGTATATAATGGCTCCAAATGAATTTATTTTAAGACTTAGGTGTTTATAGGTCAAAATCCTCTCAACCAATAGGTTTTAGACAAGTTTAGGTTACCATTTTAACCTTATCTTTTATATTTAACTGTAAGTTAAATAGTTTTACTTTTAATGTGTCTTCTTGTATTCTTACACTATATGGTTAATAAAATTACTCTAAACATCCAAGAGAACCTCACATGGTTTATTAATGAAATATATAATATTACTTAAGACCCTTTTCTGAACCTTAGATTTCTTGGAATATTATATCAACCAATAATATAGTATTTGTTTTAAAAACTATTTATGTCAATTTTGAAACTATTTATTATTATTTTTGTGTTAAAGTCATCAAAACATGATTAAATTGAACCAAATACATTAAATCGGTTCTAAAATGTCATATTCACCTATAAAATTCTTGTATGGCATCAAAACATTCAAATTATATTTATTTTAATATTTAGAATATCATTTGTTTGATTATTTTATTTATAAGGAAAATACTGCATCATTATTCTGTCATAAATATATATATATTTTATGTATAATAATTAGAAAAATTTAATATTTATAGTCAAATATATCAATTATATAACCCCATATAAAAATGTTTTACAAAAAGATACATGGTTTTGTTATTTTTGTCTTTACTTTAGATTAATTAAAATAAAATTTCATTATCACTCCAAAGTGGCTCCTTGGGGTCCTAAAATCGACCCAAGGATGCACATGGTTGGACATGTATCATTAAATAGGTTTAGGACACGTTTTAGGTTAATTTATTATTATTTTAATATAATTTATTTACCCATATTTACCGGATTTACCCTTTAACCATGGTAAATAAAATATTTACCGAAGTAATTATTCATAATGTCTAAAAATAAAAGTTACCTATTTAAGAAATTTGGACCTCCTGATTCCAAATATGGAATCCATTTTTCCATATCAAAACATAGATGTGGAAGAAATAAATTAAAAATTAATTCCCATTGTCAAAACACAAAGCATATTTTTAAGAAATAATAACTATCAAAAGATTGACACTTGTTTATGTCCAATTTAAATATGAAATTACATTCAATGACCTAAATTATATTAAATGATAAAAATATAATATAATTATACTTAAAAACTATTCAAATGTATAATTTAACACTATAAATTATTTAGATTAAAAAAGTTTTTTTTAATTAAAATTTAGAAATTTTTCACTATTTATAAAAATATGAAAGTTATCAGATTAGTACCAAATATTTATCAAAATTAAGTTTTTATGTCCCTCTTATAAATATGAATTTAATTTCACTAAATTGAATATATAAAAGTTCCATATATTGTATTTAAAAATGGTTCTCCATTAAAAGGCTTTAAACTACATTTTTAAAAAAATACCTATTTTATCTTAAAATTTGATTTTTTTTCTTATATTATGTCTAAGAATCACAAAAGATTAATGTTAAAATTATATAGGATATATAAATTTTAAAAAGTGGTTAATACTATTCATAACCTCTTTTTTGAATGGGTAGTTTATTAAGTCCTTGTGCGCTTGAACTTGGTGTTGCGTGTGGCACAAGTTATTGAAATACTTTGAAGAGATAACATACTATGAAATCTTGGGGTGTTACATTCTATCATCCTTCAATAAATTGTTTCCTCGCAATTTGAAATTGTTTTTTGAAAATAAAAGGTTCAAATAGAAAAATACCTTTGTGGAAAACCCACATCAGAAATTGGGTTAATAAAATTTAGTCTTAATAAGAGGGAAAGATAAATGAAAAAGTCACCACCAAATTATTATCTCGATTAGGAGAAAATTGGTGGAAATTAAAGAATAATAATTTGAGGAAAAACATAAATATTTATAGGTATTTATTGAGTTCATCAATCACAAAAAAGTGTAAAATTGAAGACCTTAAAGCCATCAATCTATGATAATTTAAAATATCGTTGGCTCAACAAAACATAAGGTATTAGGATAACACTTTTTTGGTTTTAAGATCTCTTACCTAAAGTTTAAGAATTAATTTATTCATAGAATAAGAGGAACAAAATATACATGACAATTACAATTTCATCCTTCAGCTAATTCCTACCACAAACTCATCTTTCACTCCAAAAGATAATAGAATTAAAAAATATTCTATTTATCCTAATCGTATAGGGTTCCAAAAATAATGAATTTATAATTCAATTGTGAGGCTCTTTAAAAAACTACATTATACAAATTAGGAAATCATGTATGTCGGTGGTAGGTGATCCACCCTTGTCGCCCCTCGGTTGCGGGTTCACGTCTTGTGGCTTTACCAGACACGATGGGTTGTTGTCCGACCTCCAGGTTGTCCTTCTTATAAAAATACACAAATAATCTTAGGAAATGATTTAACCTTAATAATAGTATCCAATGTCAAACTTAATCCATTCCAACATTTAGATATACCCAAAATACTTCTGTCCCAAATTTATATGGAAGGTAAAAACAATAAATATTCTTTTTTTCCACGTAATAACATGTGAATACCGTCATCGTGTATTTTTTTAAAACACGTTAACACCCTGAATTACCATAAAACCATATTGATTACATTCATGCTACCTTATTCCTTATTTAATACTGGATATACTCTTTATATCAAAAAATTATGTTAACTCCAACAATGATGGAATATACTAATCATTAATCAGTTTCAAGGTAGTCAAGAATATCCAATATAATTTATCCAAATTAATCATATATTATTCCAAAATCACTACCTCAGTATCAAAAACGTATTATGGTGTATCTTTCTCTCAACCATATATTTTCCAAAAAAATGTAACACGCTATTGAGTCACATTTCTTGGTTCTACACAATCTGAAGTTGTTAATGAAATAGTACTGCAGTACAATCCTTATATACTATATAGTTCTTATAACATGTACATCATTAATACAATACTCAAATGACATAATAATTTAATAACAACATAAGAACTCTAATCATTCATCTTTATCTTCGGTAGTATCATAACTTGATTATTATCCAATAGAAACATTTGGGGTATACTCTGATGATTTGGACATTGATTCGTGTAGAGTCCCAATCCTTGTAGATGAAGAATTGTACATTTGAAACCTTTTCCTTACCCTTTCAATCACGTACTTGGTGTCATTTTTCTCCACACTTATAACAAACTCTCATTCCCTTCAAGCATTTACCAAGGATATTCTTTCCACAGTTATCACATATAGGAAAATCCTTCATTCCCCTCTTCCCTTTATCCATCTTTCTCTCTTCTATCCTTTTCTTCTCTTTCATCCCTTTAAATCCATAGGACTCAGAGAATTTTTTTACTTATATTATTATCACATCATACTATTTATTAATATGATGAGAATATGTAGGAGACTATTTAACTTTTAAATTTTGGATTAATACCATGAAAGATATGATCCTTGTTAATCTTCCAATCAAACATATTACTGTAATTGTCATTCTATCTACTAGGCATAATTTTTAAACAATGGCATACACTATGTTAGTTTATGAATCTCAATGCATAATTCTAAACATGTAAAATACCTAACATAAATTTAATATATTATGCATATAATCTATAACCATAAAATGATTTCTTCGAGGAAGTATTAATATTAAATCCTTAATAATGGCATGTAATGAAAATGTGAATTATCCTAAACATATCCCCCAGGAGTGTCATGACCAAGAATACATCAAGGACCATTGTCATATACCAGGATACCCCGGGTCAAGCCCGAAACTCCTTGTCAGTGTATTCACTCCTAAGTACATCTGTTCCAGAGCCGCCTCAACCTACTCATATCTAGAAAGATATGTATTGCTCAAAAAATACACAAAATCTCTACATTACCAAAATTCTAGGAAGTTATTATATACTAATCCTCAAAGACTATCTTAGGTTAATGTTCTTTAATCAACGTTTATCTAAATCTATTCCCAAGTTTGTTACTAAGTATCCTTTGATACCAACTTTAATGCCCCGACCCTAGTTTCCCAGAGTCAGTGCATTATTTTAATACACTGGAATGATTACAAGGAATCAAGTCTCAAAATACTGATCAGTTTAGCCATCTTTAAAAATAGATTACATATATGAACATTACATTACACATTCAAAAATAAAACACAACATAGATATTTCTTTGAGAAAACCATTAATCCCCTAGCTTAACCCTTCATATCAATCATAATACACTTCCTGGAATCCTGGGAAAATAAAACATAAGAAAGAGGTGAGCATAAATGCTTAGTATGGGTAAGCAATACAGTGGAAGATAACATAAATATTAGGCATGGTGAATAATTGAAAATGCATGCCTTTAAAAATAATAAACATGAATACATTATGGAAGGAATATGAGTTGAGTAAAAATTCCATAATAAAACATAGTCATGGGTATTCTTCTAATCGAATAATCACATGAACCATAAATATTATTTTCATAATGAGGTAATGTATAATTTCAGACATTCTGAACATTTTGTCAAGGCCTCGGCCAAGACATCTAAAAATGATTAAGGTCTCAGCCAAAACCTTATATCAAATTGGTAAAGGCCGAGACCAATTCCATGTTTAATTGTCTCATGAGACCTACTGATGCATCAAGGAGCTATAGTAGGCTCCACCCATCACTTACTATCCCCAATACATTCCTCATATAAAAATTTTGAAACATAACATAAACATTTGTATTAGAACTAGAATACGAAATGTCAATAATTTAACCATAAAAAATTTGTTATAAAAATAACACATACATTGTCAAAAATATCACAAAACCTACAATACAATATGGAAGATTTCTATCAAAATAAATTGACTTCAAACAAGTTTAAAATATATCAAAGGATGTTGACATAGATGAAAATGATTTGTAAAACCCTTTGAAAGAAATATCTCTTTTTCTTGAAAACATTTAAAAGTCACAAAATTTAAAAAGGAAGAAAATTAAGGAAATTTTTGAATCAAAGTGTCACATACCACTTTGAAACTCTTGAATGGAATTAACATTTTAAAAACATTCATGTCTATATAAATGAATCCTTAAAAACCATTTTTAAAACATGGACATTAATGAAAATGATTTAGAAGAATGAACATTTAAAACATTTAAAACGATGTTTTAATAAAAGAGTACCTTAAAAATAATACCTTTGAAAACTATTTTATAAAACATTTACATGGATAATAAATATTTCCCAATAAAAACTTACACATAAACAATCTCGAATAATAATGAGACTGAGGAATTAACCCTTACCTTGGACTTTCCTTTGGTCGAGGGTTCGTTTAAACTCATTTATAATTACCATAGTATGTTATTAAATTATACCAAAACCATATTCATATTTATTATAACATCCATTATTCATTTATGACTTTATACTACCCATTTAATAATTATTTCCATGTTAAATTAACATTTTGGGTAATAATCACTTTCTTTATCATATGTGTTTTAACTTGTTATTCTTGATCATATAATTTATATAATGATTTAAATACTTAAAAAATATAAAAATTGATTTATATATCATATATATTTAGAATATAAATATTTATAATATATAGATATATGAAATGAGAGGCACCGTTTATGGAGACGGTAGGCCGTACGTACACATAAATGTTGTTTCCCTTTTCAAATCGTATTGAACAAAAGGAAGTGAATAATATATATGTAAGTATATATATATATATAGTAGAATTATTATGTCATATATTACATACTTATTAATAACTATATTTTTATAATCATTGTTGAATGGTGAATGTGGAAATGAATCTCATCACGCTGTGGATAAGGTAACTCGTACGTACGCATGAGTGACAATATCATTATATTGATGGTGAAATAGTATGTAATAGGATGTAATATCATATATAAATAATAATTAACATGTTATATTTATTATTTAAATATGTTATACTCATTATTATACCCATTCAAATAATGAAGTGTTTGAATAACAAACTACACCACGACGTGGAGACGATAAACAGTATGTACGCACATATGGTGACTTTTTCATTATAGGATATATAGAATAAAGAATATGGTTTTACCATATTTATAATAAAATCATAGTATATAGAATGTACTGGATTTATTATTTTAGTATGGAAACAACAGAGAAAGAGGAAGTGGAAGAAGTAAAGAACTTTAAAGAGGGTGGTGAAATTATTACCTATTCTTCGGGTGTTACCTTTTGAGTTGATCAAAAGGGCACCTTTGGTTGGAATTATGATCCAAGTAAGGCCTTTATTTTGAATGTAGAATAGTTTTGAAGGTATTAGGGAAGGGGTTGTCTGAGAAAAATGGCTTCGGGGGTGTGAAGTTAAGAGAAGGGGAAGTGCCCTTTTAAAAGTTGGGTGAGGTTCACTTTAGGAAAAGATTAAAATATTAATTTATTATACAAAAATATTCGGTTTATAATGGATAAAAATAAATTTATTTAGATAATAAGGCGGTTATGGGTCGAAATCCCTTCAACCAATAGGTTTTAGACAAGTTTATGTAACCATTTTTCCCTTATCTTTTAGATTTAACTCTTAGTTAAATAGTTTAACTTTTATCATGTCATCTTGTATTCTTACACGATATAGTTAATAAACTTACTATATACTTCCAAGAGAACCTAAATTGGTTTATTAATGACATATATAATATTATTTAAGCCCTTTTTTCAATCCTTAGATTTTTTGGAATATTATATCAACCAATAATATAGTTTTTGTTTTAAAAACTAATTTATGTCAATTTTGACACTATTTAGTATTTGGTTTTTTTGAAAGTCATCACAACTTGATTACTTAAAATAAAACAAATTTTATAAATAATATAATGTCATATTCACCTATAAAATTATTTTATGGCATCAAAACTTTCAAATTATATTTATTTTAATATTTACAATATCATTTATTTGATTCCTTTATTAATAAGGAAAATACTGCATCATTATTGTGTCATGAATAAATATATTTATAATATATCTAAAAATTTTAAATAAAATATAATAATGTAGGAAATTGTTTTATCTTTCAAATTAAGATTTATAGTCCAAGAGGTCAATTATATAAAACCATATAAAAATTGTTTACTAAAAGATGCATGCTTTTGTTATTTTTGCTGTTACTTTAGATTAATTAATATAAAATGTCATTATCACTCCCAAGTGGCTCCATGGGGTCATAAAATAGACCCAAGGATTCCCATGGTCAGGAATGTATCATAAAATAGGGTTATAACACGTGTTAGGGTAATTTAATATTATTTTAATATTATTTGTTTACCCATATTTATCGGATTTACTTTTTAACCATGGTAAATAAAATATTTACTAATGTAATTATTCATAATGTCTAAAAATAAAAGTTACCAATTTAAAAAATTTAGACCTCCTGATTACAAATATGGAATCCATTTTTCCAAATTTGAAATACATAAGTGGCCAAAATTAATTTAAAATTAATCCATGTTGTCAAAACAAAAAACGCGTTTTTTAGAAATAATAACTATCAAAAGATTGACACTTGTTTATTTCCTATTTAAATGTGAAATTACATACAATGACCTAAATTATATTAAATGATATAAATATAATCTAATTATACCTAAAAACCATTAAAATTTATACATTAACACTTTAAATTATTTTAATTACAAAAGTTGTTTTTAATTAAAATTTTGTGTTTTTCACTATTCATCAAAATATGAAAGTTATCAGAAAAGTACCGAAAATTTATCCAAAATAAATTTTTATGTCCCTCTTCTAAAGATGAATTTAATTTCACTAAAATTAATATATAAAAGTGTCAAATATTTTATTTAAAAAGGGTTCTCCATTAAAAGGCTTAAAACTACATTTTTTGAAAAATACCTCTTTTATCTTAGAAATTGAATGTCTCTTATATTATGTCTAAGAAACACAAAAAATTAATGTTAAAATTATATAGGACATAAAAAATTTAAAATTTGGTTAATACTATTCATAAACACTTTTTTGAATGTCTAGTTTGGTAAGTCGTGGTGCCCTCGAACTCAGTGTTGCGTGTAGCGCAAGTTATTGAAATACTTTGAAGAGATAACATACTATAAAATCATGGGGTGTTACATTGAAATAAAATGTGTTAGATTTAGAGTGATTATAAAATGAACAATGAAAAAAAAAGGTAAGGATAAAAATTTTCTTATAGAAGGAACATTTTCTTTATTAAAATAACACTTAGGGGAAAATACTTTTCCTTAAGATAAAGTGTTTGTGATTTTCGAAAAAATATAAAGGAAAGGAAAAGTTATAAGGAAACCTTATTGTCTCAATAATCACACCCATTTTTTAAAGAACAAACATCCTTAATAAATTAATATAAGGATAAAGAATTTTCCTTTATGAACTGAAAATAAAAACATATCACCTATTACTTATGAATCATGGTGAATATAACTAACTTCTCCATAGGTTTTGAAATCCATAAGTATCGTATTCTTGACATCCTTAAAGAGATTTTTATTTTTCTTGCATAAAAAATATTCATTGTGAAAACACCCTCTTATATAGACTTTTTCTTACTTAGGGAATTCTCTTATTTACATAGTATTCTTTTTTTATAATTCCTTTCCCCCCATTTGTGATTTTTTAAAAAAATAGAGAGAATGGAAGAAAAATACGGTTCCCAAAAAATAGAACTATTTACAACAAACAAAATAAAGCACAACAAGAATTTTCATTTGGAAAAACTAATACTAAGAGGGTTTAAAAAATGATCTGATTTGAAAGGAAAGATATTCACCCATCTTTTTTCCTTAGGCATGAACTTCTTCACATTGGTATTCAGCTTCATAAGCTCCTTGTTATATTATTCAAAGCACTTGATCAACTATTCCTGATCATCATTTTTCTTCTACAGATAGTTGATATTTTCGTCCTGAAACTTTATGATTTCATCCAGAGACTTCAATAGCTTTTCTTTCTTACTCAACTTTTCCTAAAACCCTATTATGAGATCTCTTTCCCTATTCAAATTCAAAGCAACTGAATTGAGCTTCCTTTTCAGATTTTTATTTCTTGCTTCAAGGGTGCTTGTTCTAGGTTCATATTTTATGAAAAACATTTTATAATATCCTTCATCTTCACATATGCTCTATCAAAGGAATCTTTCACAAAATATTAAAATTCATCCAGAATTATATGATCTTCAATCATCTTCTTTGAACACTTAGTAATATCCTTGCAAAATCTCATGTGTGAATCATAACAAATGTAGAAGGTTTTGTAGTCAGCCTCAAGCCTGATGAATTTTTTCATAATCATGCTAAATTAATATGATTTATTATTGAATGAGTGTTGAATTATTTGATAGCTAGATTCAATACTCAGAAAAAAGGCAATGGAATCTACTAATTTCTTTAGCGACTGAACTACAAAGTCCTGACTCATAGAGGACGATTCCAAATCTGATTCCCTCATCGGTGAGGATTCTTTATCTATCTCAATAGACTTTTTTCGATGATCCACATACATCATTTTTAGCCACCATAGTTTTCTCATGTATATCAACTAACACATGTTTTCATTTATCAACTCTAGGAATGATCTCTACAGCCTTTTTGGATTCAGGTTCACTATCTGACACTTGAATGATTATATCTTCATCAACCATTCCCTTCTAGGTATCTACTAGAAGATCATTTGTTTGAACAATATCATGATTCCTCCTTTCATCATAATATGGCTTATTAACTTCTTCATGACCCTCGTCTTCTTTTCCAAGGGAAAAATGTTTTGTAGATTTAGCCTAGTAAGTCTGAATCAACATTTTTTCAGATGGGATTTCCTTAAAATGATATTCTTCAACTTGATTAATGAAATCATCAGTGTCATTTCCTTCTTCCTATTATTATTCTTCTAATTCCTCTTCTTGAACAATCTTTTACTCTTCTTCAGGTTCTGTAATAACCACTTTTTTCCCAGCGTCATAGGTACTGATTCTTGAAGGAAATATTCTGATACCAAGATTTGTTCAGAAGCTTTCTTAGTATCCTTGAGAGTATTTTGAACAATTTCAGCCTCAAACATTTCTTTCTTAGATTCTTTTTCTTTTCTTTCTTATTATACTCCTCAGCAGCCTTAATTTTCAAATCTTTTTCCTCAGTAGGATCTAGGCCAAAGCTAGGATCTCCTTCATTACTATTATTAATCTATTCTCTCCATTTAGTATCCACTTCATTAGGTTAGGATTTTTGCCTCATATACTTTGGGGGTTCCGATTGAGTTTTCTGAACAGTAGGTTTTTCAATAACTGCTGGTTCATTCAGGTTTATCTTCTTCTAACCCTTCTTGTATGTCTCTGCTACTTCCAACTTCTTGTCTAAGGTGTCAATTTCAGTTTCAGATAAGTCATAAAATTTATTAATTTTCTATTAAAGCCAACCTTTATCCTCCTCAGGGTATCACCACTCAGCAAAAAAACCATGAATTTTCTTAGCTTAGAACTTTATGGGATTTTGAATGAATCTATGCAACTGAATATAATCATGGAAAGAATTTCCAAAAACATGATAAATTGAGATTAGAGGGTCCCATTATAGATGTTGGTAGTAGTCATCAAAATATACTACACCAAATTTATCTTCCTCATGTTCACAAGAAAATTCAGAATAAATATATCACTCTTCTTTAAGGTGTCCTTATCACCCATTCATGGAATGACAAATCCCTAAAACCATAATTCTAATAGTATGAAGTTTGTAGAGAGATGATTAATCTTTGGAGACTTCACTACATTCAGACCAAAGAATTATATATCCTTCTCTTTCTCAAAACTACCTATCTCATCTGGAAATTTGTGGGTATAGAAAATGGATTCACCCTCATATTGAATTCCAATTATGCTTGCCACCATACTGAAATAAAGGGAATATGTTTTCCCATAACTCTTGAAAGAAAATTTATCTCTCCCACCTTAATTATAAAAACATACAATTTCATAAAATTCAAAAAGAAATCATGAATAAACTAGATCATTTCCCTTCAGTTTTTCTACATAGAGACTCCCCTAGCCATTCCACTTGATACTTGATATTTTTTGTAATGATAGAATTATACTTGGAAAAGAACTTCAGATCTACTAACCTTTCACTGTAGATTTCCCAATCTGAAATTTCCTTAACAGATCAAATTTTCTTCTAAGGAGATGATTCTAATGACATTTAGTGTTAAGAAAAACCCAAAATGTGGAATGAACCATTTGAATATAGGCAGGGCTTTGGCATGAAAATACATGAAAACAGAGGTGTGGAAATCAATATGGGGCCTTTATATAAGTGATGAAGTGAAGAATCATATTCCTAATTTCATCCAATGGTTGAAACATGCACAATCTAATCTAATGGTTGAAATGAAAACCAAAGAAGGATTTTAGTAGGTCCCAATATTTGGATGTTTTCAAAGTAAAAATTCAGATTTAAGAAAAGTGAATTCAATTTTTTTTCTTAAAACAAGATGAAAATACCAATAAAAATCAATTGTAAAAATTTAACTAAGAAAACATACCTTCTGGATTGCTAGAAAAATTTTTAGTAATAAATAAAATACTTGTTGAAGAACTTTAGATTCTGGAAACTTTTCTTAAGAGAAGAAATTTTTTGATTCTAGAAACTTTAGTAGGTAAAAAAGAAATAGATTCCAAAATTTTTGAGTTTTGAAAAAAAAAATTAAAAAAATTGATTACCAAAGTAAATTTGACTAAAAAAAATTTTATAACAAAAAGAAATTGATTATGAAAAATTTGATTATGGAAATAAATTTGGTTAAACAAGAAAATGTACACCCAGTATGAAAGAGTTATTTAATGTAAGGAGACATGTTTAAAAAAAGTTAATATGGAAGATTACCTTACGATTATCATTCAAAAATTTTGTTTAATGTATACAAATATATCATAGGGTAATGATTTTTTAAAAATATCAGCAAGTTGATCTTGCGTTCTAATAAATTGGAGAATGATATCTTCTTTTAGTGTGTGATTCATAAGAAATTGATGCCTAAAATCTATGTGTTTTTCACGGGAGTGATGTAGATGGTTTCTTCTTAGGGAAATGGCACTAGTATTATCACACATTATCTTTGTTTTGGTAAAACATATACCATAGTCTGTGAGTGTTTTTTGCATCCACAACTCTTGGGAACAACAACTCCCTACTACTATATATTCATCTTAAGCAGTGGAAAGTTCTACTAAGTATTTATTCTTAAATGACCAAGAAAATAAAAAATCTCATAAGAAATGACATGTTCTGAATGTAATTCTTCTATCCATTTTACATCCACCAAAAAATAGCATTAGAAAAACTTTTTAAAACAATATCATTTCCAGAAGTATAGAAAAGTATTAAATCCATAGTTTTCTTTAAATAGAGAAAAATTATTTTCACTACTTTTAAAATTGAATCATTAGGATTAGATTGATATCTTGCACATAAGAATATTTAAAATATTATGTTTAGTTGACTAGCTATCAAGTATAGTAAAATTTCTATATTACCTCTAAATGACATTTGATCTATCAGTTTCTCATCTTCATCAAGATCAAGAGAATTTGAGGTAATGATGGGAGTACTTATACTTTTAGTGTTTTCATATCCATACTTTTTAAGAATATATTTAATATAATTATGTTAAGATATATAAGTTCATTATGGTTTTTGAGAAATTTGAAACCTAGAAAAGATGTTAACCCACCCATCATACTCATTTCAAACTCATATTTCATTAGATTCACGAACGAATTAGTTAAATATTGATGATTTGAACCAAATATAATTTCATAAATATAAATTTGAACAATAAAAAAATTTCTTATCTTTAATTATAAAAAGTGTTGGATCATCAATTCCCTAAATATAACTATTTTGTAACAAAAAACCCACAAGTCCATCATAACAAGCCGTATGGGCTTGTTTAAGTCTATATAAAGGTTTGGTAAGTTTGAAAACATGTTTAGGATATTAGTTTCTTCAAATCCAAGAGGTTTCTCAACATAAAATTCCTCTTGAACATATACGTTAAGGAAATCACACATCACATCCATTTGAAAAAGTTTGAAATTAAAGAAAGATGCAAACGAAAGTAAAATGAAAATAGATTCAAGTATATCTACGGGAGCATTGGATTCTTTATAGTATATTCCTTCTTATTGATTATATCCTTTAGCAACTAATCTATATTTTTTTTACTATGATTCCATTTTCATCACATTTATTTCTGAAGACCCATTTTACTCCAATTATAAAAGTTTCCTTAGGTCTTTCAACCAAGGTCAATACTTTGTTCCTTTCAAATTCATTTAGATCATATTGTGTGGATTTAATCCAATCATCATCACCTAAAGCTTCATCAGTTCTTTTTGGTTTAATTGGGAAAGGAATGGTAAGTGTTCTAATTCATTTTTTAAGGAACCTCTAGTCCTTACAGGTTGATTTACATCACTAATGATACTATCATTGGGATGATTCTTAAGAAATAACTGATTTGGGTTTTGTAAAACCTTTTCATCAACATATAGTTGGAAATACTCTAGGGTAAATGTTTCAAAAATATTTTCATGAAAATTTTCCTTATTAGATGAATATTCTATCAAAGGTTGATTATAGGTTTTTGGAAACAAATATGAAGATGCAGGTTGGGATTGCTTAAAACCCAAAGGATTGGTTTCCTCAATTTTAACATGCACTATTTCTTCAACAGTACAAGTGTTTTTATTAAAACTCTATAAGACTTAGAAGTTATGGAGTAGCCTAGGAAAATTCCTTCATCATATTTAGGTGTAGATTTATTTAAATTATCTTTAGTATTCATGATGAATACTTTGAAACCAAAAAATGTGAAGTAATAAAATCTAGGTTTTTTACCATTCCAAAATTCATAAGAAGTTTTGTTAAGAAAAAGTTTGATTAATACTCTATTTATAGTATAACAAGAAGTACTAACAGCTTTAGCCCAAAATTGTTTAGCTATAGAAAATTCACTCAATATGGTTCTAGTTATCTCTTGAATCCCATGTTGGTTTTTTAATCGGGGGTTCACTGCTTAATAAACCAAGAATTTCTAAAGAGGTCCATTTAAATACCTTGGTACTTATCTATACTAGAGGTTCATTAAACTAACCTATGACTTAGTTATTCCCAAGAACTTCCCCAACACACCTTCTTCTGGTGCTAACATGTACTAGTTATGGATCTCTATGTCACTCTCAGATATACCTCATACTCGATCTTGGTTGGGTTCCTTCACGATGTTTGGGCTACTTAGGTGGGTGATCTGTTGTAATATTTCCCATATTTTTTCTTGTGATATATTTATTCATTATTCAAAACTCAAGAGAAAATATTCATACATAGATCGGTTCTTCAAGATGGCTTATACATTTAGCCAATCTTGAATCCCATAATACTTCTGAACTTATATTCAAAATGTTCCCTATTTTATTCCTTAACATTACCCAAGAATTTAAACATAAAAAAATTCTACTAATTCATGATTATTACACACATAAGGATGGTATCCTTCACAAACACCTCAACCTATTCAAAAATATTTTCCTTCATGTATGCATTTCCAAGACCCTAATCGAAGAGACTCCAAACATAATTAGACATACACAATATATCACACATTCATATACTAAAATATTTGGACATGGACACTAAATTCTTCTCAACATTCTTGGGGACTTCAAAAAAACTTTTAAAAAAAACTTTATCAACATAGTTTCTTCATGTATATTTCTTTTTTTACTGAAAACAAATATAATACAAACAAAAAGTAGGTTCAATGTAACAAACAAGCATATTAATTATCATTTACCTTTAATATGTATTCTATTGAGTATCTTATGTTACATAATATAACAGACTAAACTAAAAAAATGAAAATTTAATAAAAATAAACTATTTAAGATGGACATTATAGTCATTAAACTAGCAGGAATGGATATTATTAATTATATTTTAAATTCATATATTTATAATATATTTATAATTTTAATTTTACCAAATTAATTTTTTTTGTTTTGATTTAGTATATCAATATAATATTAATATTATTTTTTGGTATTTTTCTAAAATAATTTAATTTTTTAGATGATTAGTAAAAATAATTATTTTTTCAAAAACTATCAATTTTATTATACAAGAATGAATTAAAGGTTTAGGAAACCCTTTTTATATAAGAAATATGTATTTATTAATAATTTAAAAATACTATGTTGAATTTATATATCATATGTATAATATTTTTGAAACTCAATTAACATTTCAAACTAAAAAATAATATTACACACTTATAATAAAAATTAAACTTTATCACTTTTAGAAATTAAATTTTAAAAAATGTATTTCCTATTTTATTTCAACATGTTAATATTATCTAATGAGTTTAAATATATTTTTTATGCATATATATAATTATAGTAAAATTAGTTTTATTTACCATGATGATATTAAAAGAATTTTTTAAAGAATCTTTTTATTGATATCATCTATTTTTTATTTAATAAATCAAAATTATATAATGTAAATTATGAATATAATATTAAATTTGAATATATATATAATTATATTAACACAATTTCAATTTTTAATCAATACTAAATATTATTAAAGAACCTATAATAGTTCAAATTCATTTTTCTAAAAAACAATTTTTTATGTCATATTTTATTATTTAAAAGTTTATTTTCTCATATTTATAAATTTATTTAGATTTAATTTTGGTTTAAAAAATAAAATTTTGAAATATGGGTTTTCTTTATATTTTTTACATACATTATAAATTACTTATTTAAAAAAATTACCATGGTTAAAAAATAAATCATAAAAGTAGTTAATCAATGGGTAAAGGTATTAAGACATGTGAAGCACTTCTCTATAAATATGTGGATGATAGTTTCTAAACCAATTACCCTCCCTTCCCAGTTATTTTATACTTTGTAACCATCATACCATGAAATAGTGTCATGATATTGTTGAAAAATAACTGGTATTCCCGGTGTTTATGTTTTATTCACTTATAAAATGGGTCACTTACACCCCTCCACGGTTACATTTACCGTTTTTATTTCCCTTGAACCTCTTACCAAACTAAATCTCTTTTATGTGATTTTCTCATACTTAATCCCCTAGTCTCTAGAGGTTATCTTTAGGCCTTCACATCTAAGGAAATATCTAAGATAATCTCATGTATCCAATGAAGTTAAGTGTGCACAGAGAACCAATCTAGAACCCAAAGTAAAGAATATTCCATACCTCATTCATAACTTTCCATTTAAAAATTATATTTATTTTTTCTCCATTTTATACACAATTTTTCTCATGTAACTCTTAACTTTTTTTTATATATTTACCTTAAATATGTACCTAGTTAAATATCCCTTTCATTATTGGGGTTAATAATTTTTTAGTTCCCTTTAAAATTTATACTTTTATGTAAACCAATTTTAAGGGAGCTCTCCTATCTTTTCGATCATATTAAGAATATCCCTAATTAAAAAAACTTTAAACCATGAATGTATTATAAAATCCATCACTAGTTTATAGAGAACCATCTTGGTTCAATTTAGGTTTTATATTAAGTAATAAGGTGTTTCATTATTTCAAAATATCATTCACTTATTTCATAAAGAACCACCCAAGTGGTTCTTTTTTATTCTTTCTCCTCTAATATCCTTCCTATGAATTTAAAATATTGGTTCTCCATGTTGAATACCTATATTGATTTTCTAATTATAAAATATCAAATTATTTAATTCCTTCATTTATTGGGAATCCATATGATTTAGCGTTTGGTTATTTCTTGAATTAGAATTATGAAACCCACTTCTTTCTCATGGGTTTGAACATGCTTATGATTTATGTACATTATATTTTCTTTATGTGGCATCCATATTCATAATTTTAATTTATGTTATGGGGTACTGAATTATATATCACTTCAATAAATTTGTTAAATCTTTATATCTCATGAGATGTTATGTATGAGATTAGGGATTAAACCAAATCCAAAATGGAATTTTTTTCCCACTATGTATGGTTTATAAGTAGTATCCTAAGCCCTATATGTTATTAAATGGGAGGGATATGAATTATATATCTCTTAAATGCATTTGTTAATTATTTATATCTCATGAGATGATATATAAGGGATTTGGCAGTGATCCAAAATCCATCATGGGACTTTTTCCACTTTATTTTGATAGTCTTAGGAGTGGCCCTTGACTTATGTTTATGATATATGTTTAATTGAGCTTCTGCGTGCTTTTGATTTCATGATCTTATGATATAATTTTGTTATTTTATGTTTTTAGTAATTTGACCATCCAATTTATGAAATCATTTTATGCCTCTTGACCCCCTTGTTATTCTTTATTTCCATGTCTATTCCCTTAATATTCTTTCTAGATCACCATATTCCTTGTGTAATTTCACCAATATATCCAATTTTTCTCTTGAATATACATTGATATTAGGATCACCTTTTAATTTTTAAATATGATTATGTTTTTAGGTTTATGTTGATATGTTTTTTGAATAATCTTCCAAATAAACTAGAACTCTGGATTCTCAGGGTATATTTGTTATAAAATAATCTTAAGAATTGTGAAATATTTTGTGTTCAAGGTCTTGGTCACCTTATTCAATACCTAATTCCTATAAAAATAAATTCTAATTATGTTCCTAAAATGAAATTAATTAATGTGTAGGGATTATTTATTGCTTATATGACATAGAATAAAAGTTTAGTAAATATAATAATGTAAATAATGGAAAAAAGAAGATAGACAAGCATGATAGAATTAAATCTAATGGTTTTGAAGATATTTAGTGAGTATATTTTGGGATTTCTATCCCCTATATATATGAAAATTTATACAAAAAGTGTTGTAGGTGATGAATTACAAGCTACACATTTATCTCAATGTATATGGATGTTGTTTCTTAATAGAGATTCCCATAACTTTTTCCTTCAAGGTCATCATATAATAAGAATAAATATTCCATAATGGTTTAACATTATTAATTGATTAGAATATTGGGTATAAAAAAAAGTGGGAGATCAAACCATTTTGTTAAATGAACAGCTGGGAGTGTTGTTCTACCAAAATGTAAATAAGGCGATGTAGGGGTCCCTAAACAAGTAGTATATCCTTAAGGTGAATTAAATTAATATAATTTTTTATTTATAAAAAAATATGAAATATTTCAATATATGGATAAAGGGGAGTGTGTGGATATGGATTGAAAATAAAATAATAATAAATAAATTAAATTAGTTTGACCAGGATGAATTCAGTCTTACATTGGAATGTGTGTGTAAAAGTTCTATTATCCAAAAGCTCAAAGAGGATATTTAATTATATGTGATGAATGGTACCTATAATGTTTTGATGAAAGATTATCTCTCTTTTTAATATTTGATTTGTATAAAAAATCCACAGAGAATCCAAAAAAGTGGATCAAGGTTCCCACATACCATTAAAAGTGGGATGATAATAAAATCAGAAAAAATTATTTAAAAAAATAGATAACCATTAAAATTATCTGTTATAAATAATTATTCTAAATAATCTATTGTGTATTTAGTTCATGATATTTAAAATGTTTTATTTAAATGTTAAATAACATCCCTTATCATGGTTTCTTATTTTTTTATATAAATAATTTATTTAATTATTAAATTTATTATATCTACATTTTTTTAGTAAAAAATTAAAAAAATTTATAAAAACATATAAATTAGTTAATGTTGTAAATAAAAAAATGTTTCATAAATATTGAAATACATCAATAAATTATGAAATATGATACAATATTATATGATATTGTATATATGTAAATAATAATAGTTTCTTGGATAAATTAAGATATATGATACACAGATATAGTATATAATGATTGATGTACTTGATATTTTAATTATAACCATTTTATTAGTGATTTTTGAATGAAATGAATTAAATATTTTCCTTAAGTTAAAAATAAATTTATTATAATATATTATGGAAAATTATTTAAATAATTAAGAGTGAATATATATATAAATTACTAAAAATTATGAATAAAAGTAATTCGATTAATAAAAATTAATTTTTATAGATAAATGATAACTCAAGTTCTTGTGAAATATTGATACAAGCACTTGAGAATTATATGAAAACTCTAAAATTGAGGCTTCAATGTTATGTTGGGTAAAAAATTATAAAGATGAGGATATATAAGGTTTTGAATACTTCAAGTGGATAATTATGATGATTCAGAAATGATTTCCATTATTTTATTTAAATTCCAATAATTTTCTTCATATTTTAGGTTCAAATTAAAATATTAACCTTTTAAAAACTCTATGAATAGTTTTCCCCCCCTTTTTTTCTCAACCTATCCCATAGATACATGACTTATTATAATTTTCCATCTCTTTATACTCTCCAAATATCTCTTATTTCATTCCCAAGGTGCATGGAAAATAATGGTGAATAACTCATTCAAAGTATAAATTATAATGGTGAATGGTTGTGTCATATTTAATTTCAATTCAATGATTGATTTAATTTTTTCTATTTTAGTATGGTTAAAACATCGTTTTAATTTTTATTATGTCTAAAAATAATGATTGTTATTTAATTTTAATTTGGGTGGTGAATGAGTGGTAAACCCCGTAATCATGAATCCAAAAAATTAGGGTTTGAATCAAAGAAATCTACTTGGGGTATTTACAATGTAGGTGGTTATGCAGGCATGGTGTAGGAAGGTGGCGACATAGGCATGTTGTTGGACTGGTGATGTAGGAAAGATGATGCAGGAATGACGTTGCACTGGGACTTCAAGCCATGTTCACTAGAAACTTAGCATTGGGCCTTTGGGCTATGTAATGGGTCTCCAACTACTTAGATAGAAAGAGGTATTTTATTTCATAATAAAAAGAGGGTTGTGCCACAATTTTAAAAAAAGAATAATTATTTAAACATTCATTTTTAAAAGTTAAAACACTTAAATAACCATTTATAATTCTTAAATTTAAATTTTATTTCATTTTCTCTTTTCCCTCAATTTCATTTATTTATCTATTTTATGTACAAACCAATCTCAGTAAAATTATTACACCTATGGAAGGGGAGATTATCTTTATTTAATTTTATATTAATTCTATGAGGAATTGAAAATATTTCACACAGTTGATATGTATTCATATAAGAATTTATATTTTTATATTAATTAAATCCCCATATATTAATTTTAATAATTAATATACTTTTTTTTATTTTTTATTTAAAATTAACTAAAATTATATGGTAGTTAATTAAATAATTCTATGATTCTAGAATTTTAAAAATAATGATAAAATCTCATTAATATTGTACTTAATTATGTTTATGGAATCAAAATATTCAGACCATATGTAACCATGAACGATGAAATTGAGATTAAATTGATAATATAATTCTGAACTACCATAATATGAGATGTAATAAAGAGGAAAGAGATAAATATAATAATGATTTAGTATATCCTGGTGAGCATTGAAGTAACTTTCTAAGAAAAAATATAATTTTATATGTTCAATTCATAATTTTAAATTTCATTTATCTAGTTAAGGTTTCAATCCCTTGGGAAAAAATTAATATTTCACATCGTACTTGGTTAATCTTTATTCACATTCATAACCATATTCGTTAAATAAATTTAAAATCATTCAATTTCATGATTTTACTTATTTATGGACCTAATTATCCAATAAATCACATATACATGTTCTTGTAGCCACTAATTATTGAGTTGAGGAATTTATATAATGTGGATGCACTTGATTTTTATACTTCCACAAAATATTCATTTCATATGTTTCTTGTTCTTATATAGTCCATAAATACATTTTATACTTATATATTGATTTATTTTTAGAGTACAATATGAAAGGTAGCTTTTTTAATATTTATAAAATAATATTTAGTCTAAGAGAAGTAAATTTATCATAATTTTATATTCATGGAGAATCAATAATTCCTAATGATAAAATATCCATATAAAAAATAATACAAATATTTTGATAATTTTTTTGATAAATATGACTTACCTCAAAATATAACAAAAATTGAAGTGTTGAAAATTTGAAATATTCTCAATATTGTTTTTGGAAAGGTTCGTCTAATTTTTTTATATATAAATAGTTTTAATTAGGGTACTCACTTTAATTAAAATAGTAAATTATTTGAGTTACCTTATAGATCATCGATTTTTTTTGTGATTTTTTTAAATATAATATATATTCAAAATTAAATTTAACAACATTTAATTGAATTTATTTTTAATATAAAGTGAAAATAAAAAATGATATCCAATATTTTATTGACTTCCTGGTGTGGGGGGTTTAGCATGGGCTTGATACAGGGTTAATTAGCTAAAATAAGTAGAAAATTTATACAGATTATTATGTAATGAAAGGTTCAACTAAAATATAACTCTTTATGTATGAGAGTCACAAGTTTCCATATGTTTATTCAAGAAATATATCCAAATGGTTTAATACAAAATAGTTGGAACCTAAATCCTTGAAAACTCAATATTATCATTTAATACTACATGAGTTAATTAATATTTTTATTTATAATGATTTATCAATAATATATGAGTTTTTTTAATAATTTTCTGACTTATATAGGTATATTTGTGATAAAATATTAAATATAAATGTTGTAAGGAAATTAAAATAATATGAACTTATCATCATTTTTTAATTAAAAAATATATTTTTCCCATAATTATTCACATGTATGAGGCATCTCAATTTTCCCATTTATTTGGAAGTTATTGTTGACTTTGAAATTTATTAATGCTGGATGTCACCCACTAAAAGAAAAAAATATATTATGAATTATTATGGGAGGATTAATAATTATTCTAATAGATCAATAAAAAATGTTATTTATCACAATAGTGCATGGATTGTTGTTTTATACCTTTGGATAATTTGAATATAATGTGTAACAGAGCAATTAAAACTGAAGCTGATCAATATTTTCTTATCAATCCAGTGTTTCTATAATTTCCATAGCCAGTTGGATTTAAAATTTAATATATATTTGATACTTTGAGCCTTAAGGTAAGAAATATAGACAATTTCATTATGTTATTTAATTGAGATGTTCTTGATAAATATATTAATTATGTGAATTAAATAAAAAGATATCACATTTAATAAAATTTATATATTATTTCTTAATATAAAATCTATATATTTTTCAAGCATCCTGATTTGAGTATAAATAAAACTCAACAACTTTTTCCCCTTAAAAGGGTAGTAAATATTTATATTAATGAATTTCCTAATTGATTTAAATATTATAATTTTCATCCAAATCAGTGATTTTATTATTTTTCTATAGTTATATAGTTATTAATATTAGTATGTTAGTGTATCAAATATTGATATTTTACTAATAGTAACTCTAAAACTTAAGGAAAAAGAATTATCTCTTAGTATAAATATTATGGAGAGTGAATTAAACTCACTTGTCATAATTGGTCACATGTTCATTATTTATGTGATAAATATGGAAATGAAAATTAATTGTAATATTCTAAGTTGAAAAGTAGGCTATTATTCTTTAAAAAGTTACATACAACCCCATTTTGGATATATTTCATATTAAATTTTTTTCGAAGAAAATAATTATCCCATAATTTTTCTATTGGGGTCAATTTTTTATAATGTAATGAAAATGGTTGTATATATTAACACAAGAAATAGTGTATGTTAATAATTTTTGTTTTATTATGGTTTATATAATCGTTACCTCGATAGTATGGATCATTGTATTTTAGAATCAAAAAATCGACAAGTAATTTATGTAAATGATTTGTGAACCTCAATTTTTGTGCTTTTGAGAAAATAAAACCAATAAATGATTTTTATGATAATTTAGAAGAAATTCACCTAAAATGTTCTTATATATGTAATGAATATAATGATTTATATAATGGTGAAAAAACATAAATTATGATGACATATTGTCAACAAAAATCCCTGTATAAAAAATTAGATCATTAATTTTTATAATTTTGTTATCATTTTTTGTTATTTTTTATTTTTTATATTCATATTTAATGACCTATGTTCATAATACTTATATACATGTATAAATTCTATATCAAGTTACATATAACAATGTAGATAAATCCTAAAAAATGATTGAATAATTTTAAAAGTGAGGATGACCCTTGTAATTACTATTATGAGTATAAAATTTTAATAACTATGTCATTCTTTATAAAATATAATATTTATACATTATATTTAAAATTTATTAATTCATAAATATCAGGAAGAAACATTAATTTTTTTATGATGAGGGTGATAGTAAGAATGCATCTAATATTCGTTTTAATTGTAATTTATGGGTAAACTAGAGGGGATTTTTCGATTTCAATACAATATATTCCATCATACTCTTCCACTTAAATAAATCATTCCTTATTATTCCGCCCACTATTTTGGATTCCTTACAGCTTGTATATATCTTTACTTCTCTACCAATTTTTCATCCATTGGGATCATTTACACAACTAATGATTCTTCTATTGGATTTCATTAGTAGGGGCTTTTTTTCAAAACATATCTTATTATTATGTGGGAACTTTTTAACTTTCCACTCCATATCCTATAGTCCTAAACATGAACTTTCATCATACTTCATCATTTATTATACATGACGATACTCTTCTTTCTCTTTATCTTTTATATATTTGTCCTACTAATCCTGAATCATGTTGAGATCTCAAGGATCCTTGTTTTTGTAGTTGTTAATTTTTTAATTAAATATGTTCCCTCAACACTCATTAACAATTAATTTTATTCTTTTTTAAAAAAAATATAGCTTGTATATATCTCAAAAAAAGACATTGTGTTCTTACACAGATGCAGTGTATAGAACCAACATACATATATTATAGTTTAATATGGGGAATATATGTGGATAATTTAAAAAATTATAAAATAATTTAAAAAATTTATGGGTACCCATGTCATGTACAATTATATCATTTCATTTTGGACACTATTATAAAAAATATATTTAATTCAATTAAGGATAGGGTGTAGATTGATATTTGTGTAAGAATGTTTATTTATAATTTAAATCACAACATTGAAAGTTTAGATCAATTATTTTTTAAATTTATATATATCCCTTATTATTTGTTTCATGTGAAATATGAAAGATTTAATTTATTGATTGAGCTAGGTGAGATGTAAATATTTTTGAAGTATAGCCTACACATAGGTTATTTGAGTATAGTTAGAACATGTTTTGACATTATTACATGTATAAAGAAAAACACATCAATTAGTATAATGAAATTAATACTTATTAAAGAAGTTATAAATTTCAAATAATTTTTAATTAGTGTTTATTTTTATTTTAAAATTATTATAAATTTATACAGTAAATAAATCGATAAAAAATTATAGGTTTCATTAGTACTAAATAATAAAAATAAGCCTTTAATCCAGTATCTATACACACTAAAGTAAACTACTATGCCTAAGCATGAGTTAAAATAGTTATGTTGTTATTTAAAGTTTGATATATAAATATATATACATTAATTCATGCATATATGTATATTTTTTTAATTTAATTTTATTTTATGAAGAAATAATTCTTAAAAATTTGAGGTCATGTGTTTTATGAAAAGTTATTACTTGAAATCCAAATAAAAGGATGATAATACATTAATTTAGGTTTCTCCAAATAACCTTTTTAATATTTATAGATTATTTATATGTATAATTATTTTTTATAATAGTGATTACATATTTACTCATAATGTGTTAAAAATATATATAGGGTACACATGTATTTTGATCCAATTTCCTCTTTACAGGTTATGAATAAGATAGTTTGGAGGACCCTCATGAATAAGAAAATGAAATTATTGGTTTTAATGGTCATTTTCATCAATTATTCATCCATAATCACAAACGGAGGTATTTGTACTTGTAAATAATATTATACCACTGAATTATTGATCATATTTGTGGTGGGGAATTAATTATATAATGAGAAACTCATTTATACTTGTACATTTATAATAGAATATCATGACAATCATAGAATCTGAGAACCTAATGACTGAGTATCTTAGTCAATATTATATGGTTTCTATACCTGTTATTCATTTGAATCTTCCACCCTAAGATTAATCTCATCTTCATGTATTGTTGTTTCAATGTTTTTAAGTTTTGTTTCCAACATTTTTCATGTTGCTTCATCCTCGACCTTGATGGTAATGCTTTTTTCAGTGTTATTACCACTATATCTAGTAGTGATAATGATTATTATGATGAGTATAAAGATGAATATGATAGGTATTATGACGGTGTTGATGATAGTTTCCTTTCTCTCTATTCTAGACTCTATACTACTTTGAACGTATAATTGGTTCTAAAAACCATGACTTTTTAAATATTTGTTTTCTAAATAAAGGAGTGGTATAATATATTATATAATATTATACATAAAACAAATAGAGAAGCTGACATCACTTTATTTCATAAATGAAGATCACTACATCAATCAATAACTAAAGCCATGAAAATTCCAAAAATTACAATTGGACAAAAAACAAAAAATAAGAAAAGTATAATGAAATTTTTTGGATTATTCGGATATACTAGAATCATCGCTCCCGTGAACAACACTATAAAAAAGAAACAGAATATTTGTAAACCAATCAACATATTACAAATGTAAAATATAGAACCTTGGGAGTAATTTTAGTGAATAATTTACGATGTAATTAAGAGATATTTATAGGAGGTAATATCATTATTAGAATAGTAAAGTGATAGTTGGAATAGTAACTTGACCATTGAGAATAATAACATAACCATTGGGAATAGTAACCTAACCATTGGAAATATTATGATTAATTTAAGAAAATATAAATAGTATAATTCCATAAAATAAATATCAAGATTAAAAACTGAAAAGAAATATAAGCACGTTTTAAAGAAACTATATTTTAATGGATTTTGTAAAAATAATAATTTTTATATTAAAAATTAAATTAAGTATATTAACAAATTATTTCGATAAAATTAATGTAATTTTTTGTAATTAGAACATTAAAATTTTCCATGGGTGATTTTTTTTATTTTTCTGAAATGCATTAATTTTTACATGTATAGTAAAAAAACTCTTTACCAAATACCACATTTCTTCATATAATGATTGTAAAATGATGAATTAATAAATTATTAATTGTTTATTTTTCCCAAAAAAATATTAATAAAAATGGTTCAATTAAAAATAATAAACTTAATTTAAAAAGATAGAAATTATTTTCCAAAAGTCTAAATACTATAGAATTCCATTAAAATAATGTGTTTTCATTTTTTTCACAATTCCTTTGGGTTAAACTAAAAAATTACTATTATAAATTGTTTTAAAGTCTTAAAATAATTTCTTTTAATGTCAATAAATTTAATAATTAAAATAATTTCATTATTAGAGGGTTATATTGGATATAGTAATTAACTCTATATTATAACTCAAAAATTCCCCTCACCTCAAATTTAAATACACCCTCTCCTTGTAAAACCACTCCTACCTCACTTACCAAAGCCAAATATCTACCCAAATTCCCTATATCAATCCCATTATAATACATATATATTTTATGGCATAAAAAACTCCATGAATCAAAGGATTTTATTGTCGTAGAAAAGATGAAATACTGAGAAAATAGTAGCTTTTCATCAACTTTTTTCACACTTTCATCTTATAATCATTTTTTATCTATTAATTTCGAACAAAAATATTATAATATTAATTAATCAGTACATTAAAATTATTTTAATTATTTTAAGCTAATATATAAATTATATTTATAAATTATTAATATTTAATACCTCTATTTATTATTCTTTGGACAATGTCACATTAACAGTCAATTAACCGCTGTTGTGGATGTTTCCAGCTTATTTCTTATCAAAATCAATATATATGCTTATAATAAATTATTTATTAAATATATATACTTCAATATATTTATATTAATATTATGGGTCTAATTATACTTATGTATAAATGTCCTTTAATAAAAATAAAAAAATGAAACAAAATCAAATATTTTTAAGGAAATCATGATATCAAATTGGTTCACCTTTACAAAAAAAGAAATGATAGAATATAATCCAATTATTATAATTGATAAATAGTGATAAAAATTAATATAATTTACTTATGATTACATATTTTAATAAATCAAGGATTTTTATTCATGAGGTGGAAAAGTGACAAAATAATGTAGGATTTAAGGTTAAGGGATTATCAAACCCAAACTCTTTCTTTTTATGTTATCTATTATATACATTATTTTATATAAGGATATTCATATAATATCATTAAAATGTTTTTAAACTATTATTTACCTTTTATTTTTAGGGATATACATGTTTCAACCATTTTTAAATGTTTTGTAATACATATATAAATATTTTTAGTAATTTTTTTAATTTCCAAAATATTGTATTAAATCATATTGAGTTGTTTATTCTCCACTAATACTGATAATGTTTTATGAATTTTTTTTTTAAATTAATAATTTTGTATCCCCAAAAGGTTATTCATCAAATTGTGATTTATGAATCATTTTTGAAACCCATTCATTTTTATGTTTTTATTTTATGATTATAGTTGTTTTACGTTCTATATGAAAATTATTGTTATGAGAATTTTATGATGTGATAGGTGGGAATATAATTATATTTCCCTACAGTGCATTGGGAAATGTGATATATCTCATGAGATTATTTGTATTATGCATGAATTTCATTATATCTTTGTTCAAAATTGTGATGTTATTATTCATACAAATATTTTATTCATGAACATGATGATATATTTGTTCTCAATTATGTGTGGTATTTGAAAACTATGTTATTATTTTTTATTATTATGATATAACATATTATATACCATTGTAAAATTTCCCTCTCTTGATTATGATTATTATTCTATGATTATGATATGTTGATTTTTATTGTGCTCACCCATGTACTGTTAATTAATTTCTCTTATTCCTTATATGGTATCCCTCCCATTATTAGGATTTTATATCAAAACTTTATTAAATTAATATCCTTATGTGATTAAATTTAATAAGGATAATGTGATATCCTTTAGTTGGATAAAGTATACGGATTTAAATAATGTTTAATTTTTATTATGTACAAGGGATGTATGCACCTAATATTTTCAACATACTAAACCTTTTAATACTTGAATGTGTTATTATTTTGGTATTTACCTTTTTAATGTCTCAATAGTTATGTAATTAGAAATTCGGGTTTCTATAGTTGGTATTAGAGGATGGTTTAGTTAATTTTAAAATTTGTATTAAAAACAATTTGTGAAAACCATAAGGATATGTCCAAGTATAAGTAAAAATCCTAATTTTTTATAAATTATCAGAGTGAATGGTTTTGAGAAATGAAATCCCTATATAGATACTAAAATTGGATATAAATCTAGCATCATTGTACTTAGGGGTAATAATCCTAAAAATGGCATATTTGGAAATTCCTCAATCATAACCTAGTTCACAGCCAAAATTCCTTATTGGAAACTAAGTTTAAAACTCCTAGGGGGTATTCATTTATCAATCAAAAACTACATACAAACTATTATTAAGGATAAATAACTAGAGTAATTATTACTCTAAAATTTAGAAAAGGATTAAAGTATATGATCTTATAATCATCGTTTAAGAATAATTATATGTTAAACAAAGGGATCCCATAATATATGACTTTATAAATAATTTTTACACAAGAATAAATTATTTTTTCATTATTTGATCACTTATGTTAGTTAAAACCTTTTAAATTTTAGAAAATTATGTGAATCAGGAGAAACAAGACCAAAAAATGTGTGATGGACAATTAAATGATTGTCCAAATGACATCCCCAATATCATGGTAGGTGGATTTATAAAATTAATTATGATTATTACCCAGTTGAATTAGGATATGTACAATAAAATAAACCATGTTGAACATTCACCTTAACTTAGTAAGGTCAAACTATCCATAAATTCTTTTATGTGATAGTAAACACCATTGTTTAGTGGATATTTTGATCCACTTATCATAGAAAAATGGGTTTAATCAATGGAGAAGGTCTTTTCTATGATCTAATGATCTTTTAAGGAGAATGAAACCTTAGAAATTTATCATTTAGATTGAAAGGTTGATCAATGGTGGTCATTGATAAAGAATACCAATCCGGAAGATGAAATGGAATAAATGGAGTAGGAAGACAATAAGAAGTTATTTCTTAACAATTATTTCCCTATAACTCTTGGAAAAAATATAGAAAGATAATTCCAAGATCTTAAGAAGAATAAGGGAGAATATTTCACTAATTATAAGGAATCTTTCACAAGTATTTAATGATATTAATCACGTTTTGTTATCAACCAAGATAGAAAAATAGATATATATTTAGTATTTGAAAACTACACCTCTGAAATCTTCGATCTATCCAAGTCATTGGGAGTTTTGAATAAGTAGTTCGATGCACTCCCAAACTATAGATGATGTTGGGAGAATGATATCATGGTTATGGAGACAACAAATGAAATATGTAGTATCATGTTGGTAGATTAAATGACAATGGGGTAAAGAAGATCCAACCACCCACATGTCAAAAATATTGGAAGAATCATCATGGTAATTACCTCAAAGGGATGGGGAAATGAATTAAGTGTATAAGAAAAGGAAACAATGCTCATTAATGTAAAAGATACATGAATAATCTAGTCCATGATGGAGTAAAAGAAGGCTAAATCCATGGTTCAATGCACCAGATATAGGTATAAAGGGAACTATGCAAGCTAGTGCACTAAACTATGGTTCATTGAGTATAATTAGCATCAGTAAACACCAAAGTTGAAGGATACAGATAAATATTATTCTATATAAACCACATAGGTGGAAAATTAAAATTAATTCATTATAGTTACACTATATATTCACTCACTAATTTATACATTTTTATTCAAATATGATTCTACACAATTATTTATATGCTAGAAGTTTTCTAGAACTATTGAATTACAACCCTAATACATTAAAGTATATATTTCTATAATAAACCTTGTGGTGTGATCAACTAAACCTAAGTGTTTGACTCTTACCTTGTAAGAATATGTTGGAAGATTCTTCTTTAAAATCTCAAAATCTTTCCCTTGGTTCAATTTTATGATATTCTAGGGATTGATTGGATCTCGTTATATAGATCTCGCATCAAAAAATGAGAAAATGAAATTTCATATATATTCCAAACTATCCCATGTCCTATATAAATTCAAGGAATATCATGAATCTTCTTTTGAAAATCCCTCAATTTTGTGGGTGTTGATACCCTAAGAAGAATCATACCTTGCCTAAATGGTTGAGTTTAAGGAAATCACCAATATTGAGGAAATTACTATTATTATAGAATACACTAATGTATTTCAGGAATAACTATCTATAATTCCACAAAATAATTAGGTAGAGTTCTCAATAGAGCTTATACAAGGAGGCACACTAATCAATAAATGCACCTATAGGTGTCCCTGATCAAACTAGAGGAGTTAAATAAGTAGTTTCTTGATATTTTGGATAAATGGTTCATACTTCTTAGTGCATCATCTTGGGGTCAACCAGTTCTCTTTTTAAATAAATATGATAGATTAATGTGGCTATGTATCGATTATTGGGAGCTCAATAAGACCACCATAAAGAAAAAATATCCCCATATAAGGATTGATGGATTTTTTATCAACATTTAGAAGATCAATACCTCTAGAAGGTGGATATTAATTCTGGATATCATCAATTCAAGGTAAAGAATTAATATGTTCATAAGAGATCCTTCTATGAAATGTATGGACACTATTAGTTCACAGTAATTCCCTTAATATTACTAATTTTCTATCAAACATTATGGATTTTATGAATATAATATATAGATAGTACCACAAAAAAATTGTTTGTATTTATCTATGATATTTTCAATTAATCCAAGAGTTAGGAGGAACATGATGACCATATAAGGATTGTTTGAGAGACATTAAAAATGGAGGAAATTTATGCTATGTTTAGAAAGTGTGCCTTTTGGATGCAACAAGTCACATTCTTGGCGCAACTAATCACATGTGAGGAAATTTCTATGGACCCTTAAAAGAAAAAAAATAAAGGAATGGACCATATCTAATAGTGTCACAAAAATACATATTTATCTCAATTTATCTAGGTACTACCAATGTTTTATGAATAATTTCTCATGATTTTATTTCCGGTAAATAAATTTAATGTGGAAAGTTGTTTATCTAGACAGATGAATGTAAAGAAAAATCTAAGGAGATCAAGGATAGGCTAATGATTGCACCTATACTCACACTACTATCAAGTGGAATTTTTTTGTTATAAAATCATTCTTAAAAAAATTTGGTTGTGTACTAATACAAAATGAAAAATTGATATCTTATACCTCATGATAGTTATAGATCCATGAGTAGAACCAGCTGAAACAAGACCTATAGTTAGTAGTTATGTTATTCACCTTGATGATTTGAGGGAACTAAATATATGGGGAGAAGTGTGACATATATAAATACCACAATAGTCTAAAGTATATATTCATATAGAAGTAGATCAACATGCTTCAATGAATATGGTTAGAGACAATCAAGGACAATGATTTCATTATTCATTATAATCATGAAAATATGAAAAATGAACTACTAATCAATGTATTAAAAAAATTTAGAAAGACCATTTCTTCATGGATATGAATAATATGGATCTTTAAATCATAATGGTGTGGAATATCACCTAACGTTCTCAAATTATTTCTCAATTATCTATCCAATAGAAGATAAAGGGGCACAAAGGGATGATCTGATGCTTCAAAAGAAGGTGGAAGTAGTAAATGAGGGGGAGCTTCATAAATTATGCATCGATTAATATGATGTCATTTGGATTATAACTAGACTTTGTGTTCCTTCACCACCTAATATAAAGAAATATATATTTGATAATGTGTAGAGATCAACTTTCTCTATCTATCCTAGAAGTGTCATGATGTACCATGATCTTTGATAGAACTTTTAGTGATAGAGAATGAAGAATAATATCACTAAGTACACCTAACTATTTTTGTTATATCAGTAATTTTAAGTATAGAGAAAACTTTATAGGTGTATAATGCAATGGTTTCCCATATCCACATGGAAATAAGAAGACATCTCCAAGGGATATTTCACTAGTCTTTCGAACATATCCAAAATAACCAATATGATATGGGTTGTTGTGGATTGACTCACCAAGACTTCCCACTTCATCACTATTTAGGAAATTTTTTTACTTGAACAACATGATAAGATATACATAAAATAATTAGAATGGTTTCATAGGGCACCACTTTTAGTCATCTATGGTCATTATTAAAGGTTTACTTATAAATTATAGACAATTATTTAACATGATATAAATACTGAATTGAACTTTTCTATAGAATATCACCCCTAAGATGATAAAAAATCTAAAAGGACTATTCATATACTTGAGGACATAGTGAGATCCAGATCAATGAAATTTAAAAAAGTATGAGATCAATATCTCTAATTAGTTCAATTTTCATACAATAATAGCTTCTAGTCGAGCATTCAAATGGACCCATATGAATATCTATGTTGGAATCTATGTAGAACTCTTAATTTTGGGAATAAATTGGTGAATGAAATATACTTAGACTCAATATTATATAATATATTATAGATAGGGTCTTATCCATCCAAAAACATATAAAATATGATCACATTAGGTAAATGATCAATGATGACAACCATTGAAGGGACTTGGATTTTGAAGTTGGAGACAATTGTTTCCTTTGAATATCACCATAGAAGAGAGTCATGATGTTTGCAAGGAAAGGGAAGCTTATCCCTTGGTTCATTTTCCCCTTTGTGATCCTTTATCTCATACGAGTAGTGAATTATTGGCTGAAACTTCTACCAAACATAGATCAAGTTCATGATGTGTTCCACATATCTCTCATAAGGAAGTACATAACTTATCCCTCACATATACTAAATCTGGAGGGGGTACAATTGGATCATGACCTATCTTATGATTATAATATAATGAAGTTATTGGACCATAGATACAATGTTTTATACAAAAAGTCAACTCACCTTTTCAAAGTATTATGGTAGAACCATAAATATAAAGTGGTGACATGGGGACTGGAGAAAAGATGAAACAAAATTAGCCTCATTTATTCTCAACTGAGAATATGAGTTGAAATTTTGAGGATTAAATTTCTAAATGGGGGAATAATGTAATGACCATGACTTTTTAAATATTTTTTCCTAAATAAATGTGTCTTATAATATATTATATTATATTATACATACAACACATAGAGAAACCAACAATACTTTATTTCATAAATAAATATTTCTATATTTGTCAGTAACTAAACCCCTGAAAATTTTAAATATTATGATAGGATGACAGATAGAAAATAATAAAGGTGTAATGATAAAATTTGGATCTTTCCAATATTCTAGAATCAACACCCCCATGAGAAACACTATATAAAAGAATCATAATATTAGTAAACTAATTGACATATTAAAAACAGAAAATATGTACATTTGGGAGTAATTATAGTTAATAATCTATGCATGAATAAATTGGTATTTTTAATAGGTCATATGACCATTATAATTTTAATGTGGATGTTGTTATAGTAACATGGCCTTTAAGAATAGTAGTCTGATTGTTGGGAATATTAACATGACTATTAGAATATAAATTACTCCTAAAAATTTTCAAATTAAATTTAAATAATATATATATATATATATCATGATAAATTTAAGAAACAATAAATATTATATTTCCATAAAATAAATATCAAGATTAAAAACTCAATGAATATATAAGGACAATTTTAATACACTCTATTTTAATATATTTTGTAAAAATCATAATTTTTATAATAAAAAATAAAATTACCCATGTCATAAAACTATTTTGATAAAATAAATTCCAGTTTCATAATTAGCATGTCGGAATTGACCAAATGGTGATTTTTTTTAATTTGTTTGGAAATACCTCTATTTTTACATGATTTTTAATAATACCATTTTACAAATACTACATGTTTTATGCCATAATAATGATGAAATAATTAATTAATAAAGTATAAATTGGTTATTTCACCCCAAAACCAATTTAATAAGATAAATGAGTCATTTAAAAATAATAAACTTAATTTCCAAACCTAAAAACATATTTTCCAAAGTATAATGTCTATATTATTCCATTAAAATAATTTTTTTTTGTTTTTATAACATTCCATTTTATTAAACTAATAAATTCATATTATAATGTGTTTTTAAGTATTAAAATCATGCTATTTTTTATAATAAATTTAATAATTTCAAAAATATTACTATTGCAAGGGTTATCTTGGATATAGTATTTTTATTCAATATTATAACTCAAAATACCCCTCTACCCACGTATAAATACACCCCCCTTGGAAAAATAATTCATCACTTAGCAAAGGAAAACCAATTCCCAAATACCCTCTCTCAGGACCCTTATAATAGTTAAATATGTTATAGAGTAAACCCAATCCAATCATAAAAGTATTTTAGTGTGTTAGAAAAGAGGCAACACTGAGAAAAGAGTAATTTTTCATCAACATCTCTTCACACTTTCCTACTTATCTCCATTTTTTTCTATATTCCTTTCAAACTAAACTAAAATAATATTATTTAATTGTTATTTTAAAATTATATCTATGATACTAATATAATTTAAAAATTGTATTTATGTATTCATTATATTCCATACTTCTCTTTCTTATTCATTGGATAATGACCTGTTAACAGCTGATTAAACACCAACAAGGACATTTCAAACTCCTTTCCTATCAACACCCATATGGATGGTTATAAAAAATAATTTATGAAATAAAAATTTATAAATTTATTGATATAAATATTTTGTAATTGATTATACTTATGTATAAATGACCTTGAACAAAAATAGAAGAAATTAAACAACATCGAATATTTTTAAGGAAAACAAGATATCAAAACATCTCTCTATTAACAAAGGGAATTAAGGAATAGAATCCAATGATTATAATTGATATGTAATAAAAAATTATTATAATTCGATTATGGTTTCATGTTTTAATAAAACTATGTTTATTATTCTAGGGGTGAATCATTGTTGAAATAAAGTAGGATTTTTTGTAAGGGGATTCTCGAACCCAAACACCTTACTCATAGGTTATGTCCTCTTCAAATTATTTTCATTATGGATGTTATTATAATTTCCTTAAAATTTAATTCCACAATCATTTTCCTTTTCCATTCATGGATATAAATGTTAAAACCCTTTTGAAATGTTTTCTAATCCATTTGTGATGTTTTTTAAAAAAGGATTTAATTTCCAAAACATTATATTGACTCCGCTTGATTTGTTTCTTCTAAAATCAATAATGATGATGTTTTATGTAAAAAAATGTTTTAATTATTCATTTTTGTATCCCAAAAGGTAATTCATGAAACCTTTTTTTGAAAACCCTTTATTAAACCCATTATTTTCCATGAGTTTATTTCATGACTATGATTGCATTACTTTCAATGTGGAAAGCATGATTATGAGCAATTAATGATGTGAGAGGTGGACCTATATTTATATATCCCACCAATGCATTCCTAATTTTGATATATCTCATGAGATTATGTTTATTATGCATTAACATGATTCTATATTTTTTCACAATTATGATGTTATGATTTTAGGACATATGTTTTGTGTGAACATGGTGTTATCTTTATTCACAACAATGTGTGGTATTTGACACTATGATATGGTTTTTCTTTATTATGAATATTCCAAATTCAATTAATTTATAATTTTTCACTCATGATTGTGATGATATTTCTATTCTTATGATATATTCTAGTTTATTATGCTCACCCATGAACAATTGATTCATGTCTCTTATTCATTCTACGTTATCCTTCTCATTACTGTGATTTTAGATCACCCCATTCTTTGTTGTATATCCTCTAGTGATTACACATACTAAGGATAATGATATATGATTTAGGAGGATAATGAAGAAGGATTTAAATAATGTTTCAGTTTTATTATGTACAAGTGATGTATGGGACTAATTCTCCTGAGATACTGAACATTTAAATTTTTGGATGTGTTACTATTATTTTTTTATCCTAAAAATGATATAATAGTTATGTAATAAAAATTTGGTTAAATATATTGGCTACATAAATTCACTACAATTGATGATACAATCATATTATATTTTTTAGATATTTATTTTTAATTTATTTCTTGATTCTTAGACTCTTCTTATACTAATAAATTTTATTTTTACTAGTATTATTCAAACAAATAGATCATATTAGTTGAGGATTACAATTTTGATATTATAGATTTTGATATGGAAATAATTTATGAAGTTAATCATTAAAAAGTAATTATATTTGATAAGTAATTACATATGTTTTATATGTTTTTTATGATTTCATTTATATATGTATGAAGCATAATGTGAGAGAAAAATCCATGTTTAATGTTGTGATATGATTTTGTCCTATCTAAATTCACTTTTTTTTACAAATATATTTTAGGAAAAAAAGTGTCAATCTATAACTATGATGAAGATGAAATAATTGATACACTTTTTTAATCTATAATTTAAAATCTAAAATTTTATTGGTATATTATAATTATATTTTTCAAAATATCTTTTATAACTTCAATTGTAATTTTTTCAATTTATATTTTTGAAAAATGATTGTATGTAATGGAGGATATTACACTTTAACATTGTGAGAGGTGAAACCTTATGGTAATTATTATATATTTAATTTGAGTAAATTATTTGATCAAAGATTTTGACTCTTAGAATTAATTTAAAATATGGATTAGTTGTTATACAGTAATAAAAAAAATTCTTGGTAATTGAAATTGTAATTTGTTTATTTAACATCTTTAACTTATATATACACTCAAAATAAACCTAATAATTTTATAAGTGAAAATGTAAATTTTTTATCAAATTTTATGAAAAATATTTGTTCTTATTTTTTTATTAGTTTCATTTCAATTTATTTATATCAATATAGTTATAATAATTTTATTAATCATATTCAATGTTACATAAATTTCATGTTATTTGGTGGAATTTGTTTCTCTATAACCCAGTCTGATAACTTCTGTGAGTGTTTTTATTCTTCTATTATCCTCTTATTAACTTAATTTCCCAATGTAATTGTTAAAAATATTTATTTTTGATTTTAATATTTTCATTGATTTCTTAATATCAATTTTAATGTTATTTTTTTCTTTTTTAACCTTGATTATGATTTCGGTTTGTAATATAAAAATAAAATACAACATTATTTTTATCAAATAATTATTTCAAAAGCAGTGATAAATATATTATCAACAATTTTTATCATACTAATATCATATTCATTGATCAAATTTTAAAATTTTTAATTTCAATTATTCATATATTTTGATAAACATAAAGAATGATTACAAAGTTAATTCTTTTGGTAGTTAGTTTGTGAACTATAGGATAAAAAACAAAATTCATTAGAAACTTATTTTCATGAAGAGACTAGTTGATTTATGTGATTATTATTTCAATAATAGAAAACATTTTTTGAAATGTGTTAGGACTAATAGGTGCCTATATACCCGGAGAGGGGGGGGGGAATCAGGGTATTGATATTCTTATTCGAAATTATTCCTGCCCCACTGGATCTTGACCTCTTTATTACAAGGGTCACTTTGTTTGCTCTTCTGTGTTTATTATGACAACTTATTTTCTTCTTTATCTGATTATGATGCTTCAAATGCAATGTAGGGAAGCAAGAAGGAAGACACATAGATTTTTACTTGGTTTACCCTCACTAGGCTACGTCCAATGAGCATACAACGACGATGTGCCGCTGTTCCATATCCACTAAGGCTCACTGCCAATAATGTTTGGGCTATATCACTTTTATGCCCAGGCTCACTGCTTTTACAAAGTTTAGGGACAACTCACTACTTTCCCAAGGGTCACTTCCCGTTTCTCTTTCACTGGCTCACTGTCTGTAGAAAGGATTACATTTTTCCTCTTCCTTGGATCACTTAACTTGGAAGGGATCCACTCCTAGTTTATAAACCAGTAGGTCTCTTCGTTGCATGAAAGAATGCATCCTCAACTATTGATAGATGCCCTATTAAAGTCCAACTTTCATCCACTGATGAATACACCTTTGCCTCTTAAACACTAGGCAATTCCTTTGTAAATACTTTCGCAAAGCACCTTACTTCGCGAGTCTCCCATTTTCGTGAAGCTCAAACAAGCCTATGCGAAGCTCCTGCCTTTTCGCGAAGTACTCTCGCGAAGAACTCTCGCAAAGCACTCACGTGAAGTTCAAGTCTTCATAGAACGACTTCCCTTATGAAGCTCACTGATCCAATGTGGAGCTCGCAACTTTCATGGAGCTACAATAGCCGCCGTGAAGCTCTTCTTTCGCAAAGCACACTACCTTCGCGAACCACCTTCGTGAACCGAGAGAAAAAGGATTTTCTTTGAAATCTCTCCCTATTTCTCTTGAGGGGGTCGACCTCTATTTATAGGAAATTCATCCAACCCTTGACCCTTCCGCACGAAGTCATCACCATGTCATCACCAATCGCGAAGCTCCTAAGTTTCTGCCGAAATTTTCTCAAAATCACGAAGCACCACAGCAATTTTCCGATCGTGGATCTCGTCATAATCGCGGAGCATAACCGTCAAAATTATTTCGCACCTTCGCCACGAAGCTCCCTCGTAAATCCCTTCACTGCCACGATGCACTTCAACCTCTGATGTTCATGAAGCTTTGATGTAATTGTGAAGAATCACCGCCATCATTCTTCTGGTCTTCACGAAATCCAAACCATGAAGCCCATATTCACGAAACTCATGCCATTTCCATATTTAAATATGATCTTCAAGGAAATACTATTTTGGCGATGCTCACCAACTTCAAAATCTTGGACCCCAAAAATTTGGCAAACACTAGGAAATGATGCCACCTTGTACTGCTCTTTTTGTACACCCTCTAGATCGTCCATTCCTTTGTAATCATTCTTTGTCAACATGGATTGTCAAAAACTTCTCTAGAACTTGACAATTCTCCACGGAAACCTGTTTTGTCAACAAACACAATCCATCCAAAAATGCCGCAATGTTACCTTGAGGGATTTTTTCCCAACAAAATGGATTGGGATTTAAATTTCATTTATTCCATGTTAAATGTTTTAAAAATATTTTTAGATTTTGGGTACATCAAAATTGTTTTCAATTGATTTTTTATTTATATTTTGGAATTTAACAAATATGGAAAACATTAATATCAATTATATATATAAATGTATAAATATTTATTTTTTTACATATTAACATGATATTATTAGTGTTAATTATTGTTTTATTTTTTTATTCTTGAAATTATTCTTCACTCTATATTGGGGAAATTCCATAAAACGAATACCATATTAAATAAATTATACTTTATTACATGGTTTGTTACATGAACCACTTACCTAATGTTTTTTTCTAACACTTTCAAAGTGTCCTCAAGATCATTCCTACCCATGGCTTCTGTTGCCCCGCATTTCCACTTTCCAACAGTGGGAGGCTTTCATCACTTTCATCAACGATGTTTTATCCTTCATTGAAATCAAATGATGGGATGCCATTTAATATTTCCATGGATTGCTCCTTAGAGCTTGTTATCTAGTCCAGGTCTCCCTTTAATATTAATTCATGTTAGTGGAACTCATTCTTGATTCCATCATGATGTGGAAATCAGTTAATTACGCTACTCTTATCTTGATAGGGCATCAACCTTCGGTCATAAGTGTAGTCACATTAGGAATCTCTAGTAATTTATGTACATTGGGTATATTTGGAACAATTGAATATTCTTATTTTGGAGGTAATCCCTTCTGAGGAATCTTAGGCATGAAACCCAAGGAATCCCTTGTCGATCATGAGTTAATTGACTCTAGGGGTGTTATAATTATAATGATTTCTACCTTAGACATCCCATATATAGGGCATGGGGTAGGAATTTTTAATTAGGTAACATGTTCTAAATCCTATAGAGAAGGATCATAATGTACAATTTATATGAATTAGGGAACAACTATGATTTCTCATGGAAATATATTCGAACTTCTCATTGAGATGGATCGATGGAGGTGTTTCCCTAGGAAGGAAGATGTCACAAATTCATAATAGGTCATGAAGCCCTATTAAGGAGAATTAAGGATATTTGTCCTTAATAAGGTAGATGTCACACCGAGGTTGATTGATCTAAATTCCCTATCTAAGTGTATCAGGTAGGTGTGTCCCTATGAGGGTATATTTTACATCTAGGTTGGTTGATCAAAACACCCTATTAAGGAGGATCGTGGAGGTGTGACCTTGGTAGGGAAGAAGTTACACCTGGTTTTGTTGGTCAAAACTCTCTATTAAGGGGTATCAATGAGGTTTTTTCTATGAGGGAAGATTTCACACCTGGGTTGGTCATTCAAAAAACCCTATTGATGCAGATCAAGGAGGTTTGTCCCTATGAAGGAAGATGGCACAGCTGGGTTTGATGATCATAATTATCTATTAAAGCGAATCATGGAGATGTGTCCCTATGAGGGGAGATTTCACACCTAATTTTGTTGATCAAAATTCCCTATTGAAGAATATCAAGGAAATGTTTCCTTGAATATTTCACACTAGGGTTGGTTGATCAAAATCCCCTATTAATTTGTATTAATGAGGCATATCCCCGGGATAGAAGATGCCACACCTGAGTTTGTTTATCATAATTACCTATTTAGGTATATCAATGAGGTATTCCCCTGGGAGGGAAGATGCTAGACAAGGGTTGGTTGATCAGAATTCCCAATTGAGGTTGATAAAGGTAGGGTTTCCCTGTGAGGGAAGATTTAACATCTTTGTTGATTGATCATAATGACTTATTAATGAAAATCAAGGTGGTGTGTCCTTAAGAGGGAATATGTAACACCTGATTTGGTTGATCATAATTCCCTACTAAGTTGGATCAAGGAGTTGTGTCCCTAGGAGGGAAGATTTCACACCTTGGTTGGTTGATCAAATCACAATATTTATGTGCATCTGATAGGTGTATCCTTAGGATGAAAGATATCACACCTTGGTTGGTTTATTAGAACACCATATTGAGGAAGATCAAGAAGTTCTGTCTCTAGGATGGAATATTTCACATCTGGGTTGGTTGATTAGAATTCCATATTGAGATAGATTAACGAGGTGTGTCCCTATGAGGGAAGATGTCACACATGGGTTGGTTGATCAAAATTCCCTATTGAGGTGGGTCAAAGAGGTGTTTCCATATTAAAGAATATTTCACACCTAGGTTGGTTAAATAGAACTCCCTATTGACGTAGATCGGTGAGGTATGCCCCTAGTAAGGAAGATGTCACACTTGGGTTGGTTGATCAGAATTCCCTATTGAGTCAGATTAAGGAGGTGTGTCTTTGGGAGGAAATATGTTATACGTGGGTTTATATATTCCTTCATTGAACCTCTGTTAGGAACCCTATATACCCTATTTAAGTGATAGGTATAAAAACTCATGTATTTTGAAGTCACATTTAAAAGTTGTGTGTTAGGACTAATCAATGCTATTTAACATCATGTGACAAGGATACTCTTGTTGCCAAAGGATAATCGATGAGGTATGGTGTGGGGATTATGCATAGAATCCTCCCTCTTTGGATGGATCATATCCCTTGGTGGGGTAGAGGGTTTCATCCCATGATGATCATACATGGGTAGTCATGTTTTCATCACACATGGTAAGAGGTATGGGTCATCCCATGTGATTCATACATGGGGTATCTTGTATTTATCACACGGGGTATGAAGTATGTGGTGTCATCCCATGTAAATAATACATGAGAAATCTTGTGATTATCACAGAGGGTAAGGATATATTTTACATCATTTTATGAGGATGTTGTCCCACAGTTTAATGTTGTATGGCTAGGACATAAGGCTAGGCAGTTTTACGTTGTGTAGATCAGACATGGGTTAGGCTCATGCTTCAAGGTGGACCATTCCAAGGTGGAAGTAATATTTATAAGGAATACCCACCGAGGTAGGTTTGTAGTTTCCCAAAAAGATTCCACCTCCAGATTTTATGTGATCACCACTCATGCACCTCTAGGAGGGACATGGTCTGGTAATTTCCATATAAGAGTGACCATAAGATGGATTGATGTTAGGGTACCCATTCTTAGAAGAAATAGGAATTAGGGTACCAATTAATAGAAAAAACGGGTAGGATGGAGAACTAGGATAGACCTTATGTGATGTGATAAGACATAATAGTGGGTGGAACTAGTAACATAGGAAATTCGATTGTGGATAAACCAGTCCTGGATTGGTATGGGGGCTCTGGGTGCATGGCCTTCTCAAAAGGGTGTCAGCTGAAAGGGGGTTCCATAGAAAGGATCAGAAGAGGTGTTCCGCACAGCTTGTGTCCCTATAGAGAGGTTTCACAATTTTCATAGGGGCCTCATGGTGTTCAAGGGTTTCATGAAGGGGTAGGATTCATAAAACAAAGTGACCCTTCCGCTGAGTGAATTCTTGTTTCCTATAGTGTTGGATTCACAAAGCATAAATGACCCATGAAGACCCAAGTGCCATAAATGAATTTCTTCTTCTATGAAGGTCAATTTCCTTGAAAAAAGGCATCTCCACTTTCTATTGAGGCTCTAAAGAATCCAAGAGATGATGTTTCATGATGTGTTGATACCTTGGGTGTCATGTTTCTCTTTCACTTATGAAGCCCAGGGGTATCACAAACTTGGATCATTTTTATAAATTTTAAAGGTTGCACATCCCCTAAAAATCTATACTTAAGGGAGTATTTATATGGTGCTATTTTTGTGAAGGTTGAAGCCTTTCACAAATAATTATTAGCATCACAAGTAGATGGGGCTTCAAGAGTCTGAATGACATGGTGTGGAGGTTACCATCAACCCTACATGTGTTCTTGAAGAGATATGTGACTCATAATTGATTCTATGTGAATGTTATCTCTAGTCCTCCTTGCAGTCGAGACCTTTGTGAGCTTCATCCAATTTCTAAGTTGGAGAGAATCACACAATAGTCTCCTAGATGGATTTTGGCCCATTTTTTGGCTCAATTTACCTTCAAACCGGTCATTACTTCCTCAACGTTTCCTGTGACCCAAATATTGTTGCATCAACAAAAATACCCCACTATATAATTGGATCCAATGGGGAAAATGAAGGTCAGATTCTAGGTAAAACTATAGAAAATTGGAAATTATCTTCATTTGTGAAGCACATTCATGGAGACCATTCATGATGCATGTTCATTAAGTACTTTTGTGAACCATAGGCAGCCCTAAACCAACAAATAGAAGAGGTGACCCTTATAAGGAACTTTAGAATTTTGAAAATAGAAAATCCATTGATCTCTATTAATGAAGCTCAAAACCTTTATGTACACTTTTTGATTTCAGTCCCCATTGCTCGTGAAGATCAAGACCATCATGAACTCATCTCTAAGAACTCACTTCTAAAAAAAGTGATCTATGAACCCAATCATCATGAGACAAATTCCATGAAACATACCTTCACGAACCAACCTTTATGAGCATAGCATCAAAAAATAGACTCATAGAAACTTCTAAGTCTCTTAATAAATGGTCATTGAAGGTTTCAGCACTATCTCCACTCATCGGGATGAGATGGCTAGGAACATAATGATTAGGAAAATCATTTAGACTGAATCATAACATGAATCGCTGACCACACTATTGACATAGTCTCATTAGAAGTATTCACTTTGAAATAGGTTTATTATTTATGGATTTGGGGTGAGGTACAATGTATTCATCCCTGATGTGAACAAAGACGAGCCTCCATAGTGGTTCTAAATCATGTATAGACAGTGAAAAAAGCATAGGGATACTAGGGGAAAAATCATAAAGGATATTTCATCACTCATGGATCATAATACCTAGAACCACAACAAAAACATCAATGGGGATATGTTGGAGGATGAGACATCCCCCCATAGTATGAGATGATTTTCAAGGAGGGTTTTGGGTATCCATTCAAGGGGTGGACAGAAAGCCGAGACCTGCACTGGGGTACCAATTTTATCGATGAATTAGATTGGGATTATTGTGAATGTGAATAATGCTATGAATTTAAGGTCAATTTGAATAAATTAGGTCTTTTAGTGGTGGCATTGGCCTCACAATTACATGTCTACTTCAACCTAGATATCATAACATAGCTACTGAGCATGTGTTCTCCAAGGATTAACACTTTCCATATGTATCATGGGTACGTTGGAATCAACTTATGGGATCTTTACCAGGTCATTGGGATCCCAATTAATTGATCTCTGTATGAATAGTTTCTCCTTGAAGAGAACATGTGGGAGGATCAGGAGTAGCTGCTAGCTTCTGTGAGGGAATTGGCTAAGTTTAGTGCAAGGGACCAACGAACACAATATGGGGATAAATGGAATCATGTTTAAGTAATGGTTTGGATATTTATTGAAAGATCTAGTGTACATGCTATTAGGGAGGCCGTATACATTCTTGGGGCAATTCCATATAGTGACCCTAACCTTTTACAGATATGATTACAAGATGTTAATAATAATTAACCATCAAATTACAAGCCAAAAATTTAAAGTATAGTGTCTTTGGATTATTAGGTAAATAAAACTTAAAGAATGGAAATATAATAAAACATATTTATTTTAATCATACATAAAGATCTATTATCTTAAATTGATATCCTATATCTTTATAGGATAACCTAGGGAATACATGAACAAAAGGGATGACCTAAAAATCCCATTAAGTGTATAAACATAGGAAAAAAGAAAATCACATGAGTTATAAGGCATAACATGATGACATAAAAAGGAATGGATCGTGAATAAACATAAATAAACATAACATGTATATTATGGGGGAAATGTAATCATGAAATCATAGGAATTTTAAAACAATACACAACATGACATAAGTGTGAGTCAAGGATAACTGCAAAGACCATTTCCAATGGAAGAAAAAGTCTTATAAAGGAATTAGGTTCACTCCCTATCCCAAAATGATGTATCATGAGGATAAAAATTACACAATGCATTTGTTCTCTACCTGGGAACAACCATCATAACTTTCTCATGCATATGTGTTCCACATGAAGAAGCAAACATAAGGGTTACCCATGGAAATAATTGGGTATCATAATCATGTCATAAGGCATAAAAAAATAATATCACAATGGTATCCATGAAATAATATATTTAAATCATAAATTGAAATTCATAACTTAAAATAGTAATATATAATGATAATTTATGTCAAACAGAATTGAAAACATATAAAAAGAGTGTTTAAGAGTCATTAGAAATGAAACATTTTTGTGCAGTTGCAGGAAATTATTAAAGAGCGTTTAAAGAAGAAAAGAAAAATTTGTTCCCATAAAACCAGAAATGAAAAAAGATAGTTTTTAATGATAAAATGAGTGATTTTAAAAAAAAAATTTGTGGACTAAAATAAATTATAGAGTTCACATAAAAATGAGTAAGAAATAGGGATGTTTTCTTTATTCGGGCTTTCTTGTCCGGAATATTTGAAAAATGAACCTTATAAAACATATATTACACCATAAATGAAAGAATAATAGAAATATGAACATATTTTTTGAACATAAAAAAAATTAGGAGGATTAAATTATATTAATTAATAATTACAATAGGATAAAGAGAGAAAGTGTAACCCAAGTAAAAATATGGAGGTTTGGAAAGAATCCCTTACCTTATGTCAGAAAGTGTTCTACACTTGATATTAATATCCTAGATAATCAAATTAAATTAAATAAATAAATAATTAAGAATATTTTATACATTTATTTTATTTATCATAATTTAATTAAGTACATTTATGTTCTTTTTGATGAGTTATAAGATATAATTTCATCGTTCATGAGTGTTCATTTCCTTGGTTTTCTAGATTGGTTTACTTCTATAAATGTATGAAAGATCATGTAAATTGTGAATAGATATCCAGAATTTATGATATATGTTATTAATGAAAATACATAAGATTAAATGGTTATATAATTACTTTGTTTATTTGGGTGAGGATAAATCATTAGACAATACATCAGTGATAATCATTTAGATTATTTTGGCAGTTCTTTTATCATCACAAACTAGTTTTGTTTTATTATTAATTATTGTGTATAAAAGTTCATTTAATAAAATAAAAAGTATTATAAAATAAATTTTACAATATTTACAACCATTTTGTTTTTTATGTCGATCCTTAAAGGTAGTAAAGGAAAATGAAAACATGTTCTCCTCAAAGGTGATAAATCAAAACCTCACGGATGATATTTTCAGTTTTAGAACAAAAGAAATAGAAAAGGATACTTGATGGTATATTTTAAATAAACATAAAAACATTAATATATATAAAATATAATTTATTTATCATTACATTGTGTACATAGTTGGTGAGGAGATTACAAGAATAGAAAATAAAGTGAAAATAAAAATAAAGAATCTGAAAGAGGATTTTACCTCTTGAATTCTTCTCCTTGAGAACCTCCTTAGGGAAATTGGTGTTGGGATTTTTTGAGATTGGAATCACATGTTAAAATATAATATACCTGGTAAAAGAATTGAGTATAAATTGGGCAAGATTCAATGTTGAAGTGTTGTGAGGAAAAACGGTAGTGACAAGTTCTATTTATAGTGTATGAGAGGGGTGTTTTTTTATTATATTATTTATTTGTTTATTATTTTGGATCAAGAATGTGAATAGTTTGAACTATAACACTAAATATATTAAAATAAAATAGTAGGACTCTATAATGTGGTTCTTACATCAGAAATTATTCAAAAATTAATGAATTTAATTTATATTGTTGTACACCGTAAATTACTGTATTTCACTATTCTCCAAAAAAATCATATATTTTAGAAAAATCCCAAAAATTAAACCTAGACTTTTTTTGATATGTAGAAATATAAAATGAACTCCATTTTATAAAAATAATTTTATAAATATGATAAATTTAATATTTAATTAAAATCATCATTTACTTGGGAAATACTAATTTTCAAGTTATAACTGATTTTATAGAACATTAAAAATTAATTAAGGTCTCGAAAAATTTTATTATAATGATAATACAAAAAAAATATTAATTTATGAATACATTTTATGGAAATAAATAAATTTTAAATCAATATAAAATTTAAAATAAACATTTATGTTTTATAAAAAATATCCACACATAACTAATAATTTATAAAATATTTATTTACTTGTACTATGATATAATTATATAATATTATCATTTATAAGATGGATAAATTTTATTTTTAATTTCATGGGAGAGGTTACTATTATATAGGATAAATTAACATTCCTAATTTTCACTTCAATATTCCAAATTTCAAGTTACTATTCTAGTGGTATAGGTTCCTTAAATTCTAGAAATACCTCTTATTCCATTAATTATTCATTTATAAAGTTTATATTGTGTTCTCTATGTGATTTTATATAATTTCTACTATATGAAATAATTATATGAATTGAATTTATTTTGATATAATTCTGGTTTGTTATATTATTCCCCCTTATGAAATTTCACCCTTGAATTTTCATTTTTCATATTATAGTGAAAACAAGTGAGGGTACTTCTCTTTCATTTCTTCCTCTAGTTCATATGTTTCGTCTTTGTACTTATGTTTCTTGTATAGTACTTCAACCAGGTCAGTAGTATTATCGTGTAGAAATTTATCTCTATGATTCAAGAATTTCACTGGGTTATCCTCATAAGAGATATCATATTCTAATAGTACCACCACTGAATTCAGTACATTTGAGGGACCTAGTATATATCATGCACTTGAGACATGGTTGGATGATGTTCTAGTCGATAGGCAACAACTCCAAAATGATCAAGAACCCCTAATGGGTCGATGTACATGGGACTTAACTTTCCTTTGTCCTCAAATCTCATGACCCTTTTCCATGGAGATATCTGGAGGAATACTATGTCTCCAACCTTAAACTCAAGTTCTCATTTAATATTTTTTTCATATCTCTTTTCTCAACTTCAGGGTTCCTTGATGTGATGCTAAATGTTTTTCACCTTCTCTGCCATTTCCTTCACCATTTTCGATCTTAGTGGCTTATGTTCTCTCACGTCATCCCAGCATGCTGGTGTTCTGCATCTTTTCTTGTATAGGTCTTCATATAGATCCATTTGGATGACTGAGTGGGGAATATTTTGTAAATGAATTCATCCAGAGAAATATGCTGGTCCTATACTCCATTCAAGTCCATAGAACATGCTCTCAACTTTCCTTCTAGTGTCTGAATAGTAAACTCCGATTGGCCATCAATTTGGGTATGATAAGACATACTAAATTTTGGCTCAGTGTTTAGAGCATGTTGAAGACAGTTCCAAAACATGGATGTAAATATCAGATATTGATCAAATATAATAGATATGTGTACTCCATGTAGCTTTAACAATTCTCTAGTGTATATCCAGAACATCTAATCTAGTGAGAATTCCTCTCGAATTGTGATAAAGTGAGATGTCTTTGTAAGAAGATCCACAACAACCCATATAGAATTATTTCCTCTGGCTTTATTCGGAAGTCCAGTGAATAAGTACATGGTGATGTTTTCCAATTTCCATGTTGGTATGGGTAATAGTTTCACCATCCCCTAATATTTTTTTCTTTAATCCTTCACTTGATGACAATCGAGGCACTTTGATGTATATTCTGTTATCCCCTTTTTTATATTGTCCCATCAATAGTTTTCTCAGAGATCTTGATACATCACTGTGCTTCTTGGTTTAATAGAGATGGTTAAGTTCTGTGTTTCATTCCGATGGTCCTTCTTTATCTCTAGATTGGATTGTACACATACTCTTGACCCAAATCTCATGAATAATTCCTCGTCCATTTTGGACTCAGATGATTTATCCTTTCTAATATCTTCCACATTTTTTTGAATTTCCAAATTATTTATTTTATCATCCTTTATTTAATCCACGGGGGATGGTTGAGAAATAATTTGAGAAAGGACTGATTATGCTCCTTACATAATGATTATCATTTCAATCCTTTGAAAATATAAGAATATTGGATCCTTCACAATTATCATCATTTGTAATTTTTTAGGATCATTTATACATAGAGCATCTTCCACTTTATTTTCATTACTATGATGGTAGTGGATTGATCATTCATAATCCTTGATAATATCTATTTATCTTCACTGAGGCATATTAATCTTCTTCTATTGGAATATATATTTGAGGATCTTATTATTAATATATTTATCACACTTCCCCCTATAAAGATAATGCCTCTAGAATTTCAATTCAAATATCATATCTGATGACTCCAGATCATACATGGGATAGTTTTTCTCATAAATGTTCATCTGCCTTGATGATTTGGATACAAATATATCATTTTTCATCAGTAAATAGCCTAATCCTATCTTTGAAGCATCGTTGTACACCATAAAGAGTTCCTCACTTGTCGGTAGTGTGAGAACTAGGAATTTATAAGCCTATTTTTCATCTCTTTAAAGCACTCTCACATTAACTTCTCTATAAAAACATCATTCCCTTCTAATTCAAGTTGGTTATTGGGTTTTAAAATCATTATAAGTTCTCCAAAAATTATCTATAATACCCATATAGACCAAGGAAACTTGGGTTCTTCCTTACATATGTTGTCCTAGGCCACTCTTCGATTGAATTTGTCTTGAAAGGGTCCACAGATATTCTTTTTCTAGAGATAAAATTGCCTAAGAATTATACTTCCTTCATCCAGAACTAATATTTAGTTTACTTTACATAAATTTAATCCCATTTCAAAGTCATCTACATAGTCTTCAAATGCTCTTCGTGTTCCACCTTTCTCTTAGATTATACCAGAATATCATCATTAAAGACTACTAAAAAATTTCATGATAATCTATAAATACTCTATTCATTAAGACCATTAATATTATTGGATAATTATTCATTCCTAAGGGCATCGGTATGAACTCATAGTGTCTATACCTCATTTAGAAGTCATTCTTGGGAATATATTTCATCCTCACCTTTAATTGGTGATATCCTAACCAAAGGTCCACTTAAGATAAATAATTTTCCCCAAATAGTTGATCAAACATGTCATATGTTCTTGGTAGGGGATACTTGTTCTTTATCTTCATTTTATATAGATGAAGATAATAAATTTACAGGCTCATTGATTCATACTTCTTTTCTATAAAGAGGACTTGAGCACCCCATGGTGAAGAACTCAGGTATATAAAACCCTAGTCCATATTCTCGAGTAACTGATTCTTCAGTTCTTCCAGATCAATAGTGGATATTATATAATTTTTCTTTTATATAGGAAAATATCTATGAATATGTTCAATTTATAACACAAACTCCCATCCTGGAGGAAGACCATGTAATTCTTTAGGGAAAACATCAGTATAGTCCTTCATAATGGGCATGTCTTTGAGAATTATCCTCTCCGTTTTCTTTATAATTTAAGCTAGATATTATTGATCATAAGGCCCTGATATTCATAATTGAGAAAATGACTTTGATGAAGATTCATCATCTTCCATACACTTGTACATAATTGGAGGATACCTTGGGATGTGAATAGTGATCTCCCTTTCCTGACATTTGATGTTGGATTTGTATAAATATAGAGAATACATGCCCAATATAGAATCAAAATCCACAAAAGGAAGTAATATAAGATTTTCTGGGAGGTTCACTACACAAATATTAACTGGGGAGGAGTTATATGAATTGGATGCAATATTTTCTAATTTTCTATTCTCATAGATAAATAAACCCGCAAATTTTGAGGTGGTGTTTGAATAGTTCTACTAATATTACAAGTCATGAAATAATTGATTAAACTATAATCAAATATTACATTCACTATTATTGAATTGATAACCAGTGTATCTGTCATCACATCATTTTCGGGTTTCACCTCAGCAGTAGTGATATAATATTCCCTTCCTTATTTCCTTGGAGGGTGTTTTTATTTATTTCCTCCAAAAACAATTGTCTTAGGGAAATAGATTGCATAATTCCCATGTTCCTTAATGTTTAAACACTACAATATATGCTAAGTATTGATCTAAACCTTCTTTTCTTCATCCACATTAGTGGGATTATTCATATCCCTTAGGTAGTTATTATCCATATACCCCTCTCTTTCGCATTTGAATTATCTCTTGGTTCCATTTAATCAATTTCAAGGATGCTTCATCCCATAATTTTTACACGTGGGATGTTGGGTCTTCTTTTCATAATGGAATTTATCTATTGATCAACCCATATTAAACTTTATTTTCCTCTTTTAATATTTGGAACAATGATACCACTTAGAGTCTATGATCTCCGTTTCAACCTTAAGGGAACAACGGACACTCTCCTCAAAGCTCTAAAAGTCTCAAATCTCCAACAATTTTCATAGACTCGTCTTTAGTACACTAAAGAATCAATTCAACTTTATTTTGGTGTTAATGAAAAAGAAAAACGCATATCCTAAAATCCTTGTGAATATTTCCTCATACGCTCGGATATACTAATCTTCCTTTTACTTCAGTCCAAGGAATTTCCTTTCTATCTTGAGGTAGATGGCTCTAGGAAAATATGTGTTGAAAAATATTTTCTTGAATTCCTCCTAATACATGTAATCAATTTACTCTTTGTAATTCTTGTTCTTAATTAGTGTCTACAACTGATTATCTTCCCTATAAAAACAATATTTTGTTCGCACAAATTTCTTTTATTCTAAGCACTGGAAGATATAGAATATCTTCACCAAGAGAGTTAATCAATTATTCGGTGTGAAGGGGATCAAAATATCCACTAAAAATGGGAGATCAATGTGACATGAAGGATTTTACCACAAATTTATCTTTATTAAGAGAATGTGGTTTTTACACATGATTCAAGTTATTATTCATAACTTAAGCCAGTTGAGAAAGTAATATCATGATGTTTTGAGAACCTATTCCCATCATATTTGGCATATCATTCAGGAAATCATCACATTGCTTTTCGCATTGATTATTAGTACAGGTTCTTCAATTTTTATCCATCAACTTAGAAAAAAATTTATAATTAGGGGGATTGAATACTTATAAAATAATAATATTAAAATAAATCATTAATCATAGAAGGATAAACTTGTAAATCAAAGGTATATCCTAACTTGTGATTCCCTAAGATTTAATCTAGGTTATAAATGAGGATATAATTATCCATAGGATTGTTACTGAATTCCCCTAGTCCAAGTCTCCAAAAATAACTAGACCTTTCTTTGAAACTAAGTATAGAAACCCTAACCTTTTACACATATTATTACCTGATTTTATTGATAATTAACCATTAAGTTACAAGCCAAGGATCATAATGTTTAGTGTCTTTGGATGATTTGGTACATAAAACCGAAAAAAATGAAAATATAATAAAACATATTTATTTTAAGCATCCATAAAGATATCATATATTCCACTGAGATCCTACATCTGCAGAGGATAACCTGGGAAATACAAGAACAAAAGGGATAAGCAAAAAAGGCCATTATGGTTATACAATTAGGAATAAAGAAAAAAACATAGGTTAGAAGGCATAACATGATGTCCTAAAAATTCATAGATAATTAATAAACATAAGTAATGAAAAAATTTAGTGTATGGGGACATGTAATAATAGAATCATAGAATTATGGCTTCAGCACACAACATAACATAAGCATGATTCAAGGTAACTGTCATGACCAATGCACATGGCGGACTAAGTCCCATAAAGGAATCAAGTTCACTCCATACCCCCACATGATGTCTCATGAGACTAAACCTTACCCAATTAATTATATAGATATATTGTCTCACCCATCATAACATGTTCATTCATACGTGTTCCACATGAAGAATCAAGCATAAAGGTTAACCATGGAAATAATTGGTTATCATAATCATGTCATAAGGCATAACAATAGGGAATATCATAATGGTGGCCATAATATAATGTATTTAAATCAAACATGGACACTAATAAGTTAAAATAGGAATAGATCATGATAAATGATGTCAAACTGCATTGAAAACATTAAAAAAGATTGTTTAAGAGTCATTATAGATAAATCATTTTATCACAGTTGAAGGAAAATATTAAAGAGCATTTAAAGCGGAAAAAGAATATATATTTTTCATAAAACCAGAAATGAACCAAAATAGATTTTCAGGATGAAATTTTTGATTTTTTGAAAATAATAGTTTCTTAAAATAGATTGTGGAGTGCACTTAAAATGGGTAATAAATCAGTTAGTTCCCCTTAATCGGGTTCTCTGTTGGGAATATTTGAGAAGGGAACCTTATAAAACATGTATTCACCAGTCAAATAAATAAGAATAGGGATAGGAACATAAAAACATAATTTAGTAGTATTAAATAATAATATTTAATAAATAAATTAGGATAAAGATAGAGAAAGTTTAACCCGAAGGAAAAAATGGAGGTTAAAAAATAATCTCTTACCTTATGTCCCAAAGTGTTCTGTACTTTATATTAATGTCCTGGATAATAAAATTAAATCAATTATTTAATTAATTCATAAAAAATTATGAATTTATTTTAATTTTATTAATATCATTTATGGCATTTTTAATGAGTTATATGATATAATTTCATAGTTCAGGAGTGTTCGTTTCCTTGGTTTTCATGATTGGTTCACTTGTATAATTGTATGAAAGATAATGTAAAATAGAAATAGATATCCATTATTGAAGTTAAATTTTATTAATTAAAATCCATAAGATTAACTTTTTATATAATTCATTTTTTTATTTGGGTTTAGGAAGAATCATTATACAAGATGTTTGTGATAATCGTTTAGATTATTTTAGCGATTTTTTATCAATAGAAACTAGTTTTGTTTCATTATTCATTATTGTCTATGAAATTTAGTAAGGGTTATAAAATAAATTTACAATATTTAAAACACATTATAATGGTTTTACATTCATCCTTTAAGGTGGAATAAGAAAATTAAAATCTGTTATCCTTGAAGGCGATAAATCCACACCTCGTAGATGATATTTTAATTTGTAGAACAAAAGGAAGGGGAGAAGAGACTTGATGATGTATTTTCTATTGAAATATTAAAATTAAAGTACATATAATATTACTTAGTTATCATGAATGTTTTTATAGAGGATTTTAGGAGTTTATAAGGAAATAAATGAAAGTGAAAATAAAAGAAAGTGAAAGTGGATTTTAACTCTTGAATTCTTCTCCTTGAAAACCTCCTTAGGGAAATTGGTTTTGGTATTTTGTTGAGAAACATTCCTCCTAAACATGGGGAAGATAATTGGTAATAATATTGGGTATAAATTGGAAAATCTTCAATGCTTAAGAGTTGTTAAGAGAAGATGTGGTGAGGGGTGGTATTTATAGTGGAGCAAAGGGGTGTTTTTTAATTATTTTATTAATTTGTTTATTATTTTGGCTCAAGACTACAAGTAGTTTGAAATTCATAAATAAATATACTAAAATAGATAATTATTACTCAATAATATGGTTCTTAAATAATAAATTACTCAATAAATAGGGAATTTAATTTATACTATTATATACCATAAATTAATGTATTTCATTATTCACCAAAAATTCAACTATTTTAGAAAAAATCATAAAAATTCACCATAACCATTTTTTTATATCTATAATTCAAAAATAAACTCTATTTTATGAAAATAATTTTTTAAATATGGTAAATTTAATAATTAGTTAAAATCACCATTTATTTGGAAAATACCAATTTTAAAATTATAATTGATTTTATAACACTTTGAAAAATTAATTAAGATCTCATTAAATTATCTTATAATTATATGGAAAAAAATATTAATTTATGAATAAATTTTATGAAAATAAATATTCTTTTAAATGATTTTAAAAATGAAGATAAACATTTATATTTTATAAAAAATATCAACACATAATTAATAATTTCAAAAACATTTATTTACTTATACTACGATATAATTATATCATATTACCATTTATAATATTTTTATATTTTATTTATAATTTCATGGGTGATGTTACTATTCTATAGGATGAAATACTATTACTAATTGTCACATTTCTATTCCTATGGTTAATTTACTATTCCATTGTTATAAGTTACTTAACTTATAGAAATACCACATATTCCATTCATTATTCATCTATAATGTTTTTATTATATTATCTATGTGATTTTATGTGATTTATACTATATATAAAAATTATAAGAATTGAATTTTCATTGAAATAATTTTTGGTTGTTACATTCCACCAGGGAAAGGATTATTCCTATTGAAGGATTATTAAGGCAAGCCAACAACCGTTTTGGGGTTACAACATGAATCATGTAGCTCATGTGGTAAGGATGGATGGATTTATTACTATACCTATTTAAGGATATATTCTCTCAGTAAAGGATGAAAACATGGGGGCATGGATGATCACCTTCATCAAGACATGGATGCTAGAGACATGAATCACCTCAACCTATATTTCCTAGAATTAGTGAAGCTATAAATGGTGATCTACCAGATCAGGCAAGGGATTACCCCGCTCTACGTATGACGGCCCCTTCACTTATTGTATAGATAGATAGAGACACACAAGGGGGGATTTTAATACTCAAAAACCATATCCCTACAAGTACAAACTTTTGAACATTGATTCTGAACATCATTAGAAGTTTCCTGCTCAAGATCGGACCTTTGGACTTACTATTAAGGGTAGGGTTAGCAGAGAAATTCATATTTCACATGTTCACCCTTCCAACATGTATGGTGATAAATGGTATAACGGGGTCCATCAAGAAATGTTTGTACCTCTTGGCCTTCCTAGGTTGGGTACTGGTGTTGATGGTTTAACACCAAGTGATTTTTGAGTCGTACAACCCACCGATTTTCATGAGGAAGTTCTAATGCCTACAACTGCTAAACCAGAAGGTGTACATGGAGGTATGTCACAGTTGAAAATCTTCATTCCTAAGTAAAATCAAGTGCATTTTCACATGTGAGTATGGGAAAGGTTAGATTAAGTTTACACCGCCTACTGTCACCTACGGGGTCATCCACAAATATTTTCTAAGTTGGGTGAGTGCATATCATGGGGAGATGTTGAGGCACTAAACCAACCAGGTCAGTGAATGGTATACTCCTTAACAATTAGGATGAAGAAAATTTATAGTTGGAGTGCAATGTGTAGGTAGAGTTATCTCAATGTGTAGGTTGGTAGCTGTAGAGTCGGTAGTCCCTAACCCGACATAGGTGGGGGTGCAAAGAGAGGAGAAGCATCATGCTCAACACTCCATGGAAACAGGTCTCAAAAAGAAGGAGAAACCTATGGGGTGGTCCCAAGGATGTTTTTCCAAATTTTTTGGAATTTAATTGTTTCATACATATATCCATAGAGATTTTTTCTTCTTGGACTTCTAGGATATTTGGGGGCTCTTCAGAACAATAAAAACTCTTCGTGAGATGTAGAAGCATATCAACAGAGAGGGATTATTCCTCACTGATCAGGGTCATTTAAAGACTAATTTCCACATGTAATTAGATGAGGTGGTGAAATATATATAAGATATGAAGGATTTGGTCCATTCTTGGGGAATTGTCTGCTCTGTCACCACCTGAGTGAAGGTTTTGTTAGTGATGAACTACTCTTTGGACCTCTCAGCCAATTATTTAGCTACTCACATACCTTTATAGGAAGATTTAGTAGAGTCCTAGGGGGAGACACATATTGGTATTCTCCTATATAAAGGGGAACCTTCTCTCGAATAGGTTAATACGTTTATCCTATGTTATTTTGAAGTTATAAAACCCCTAAGAGTTATATCTAACTCTTCTTTTACTTGTCCAAAGATCAGTGAGAACATAAGAGGGGGACGATCATTATAAATATGAGGTATAGGGAGAGGGATAATCAACCATTAAAGGGGGTATAATGGGGACTCTTTTTGATGTTGTGTCCATGGTATGTTAGTCATCAGGAAAAGTGACATCTAAAACTGAGGTGGTAGTCACTAAGGGAATTCCCTTTGTAGGTGGATTGGACATGAATCTCCTTGAGTTTATAGATAGGATATACTACTCACGTAAACCTTTTACCCTTTTTTATTCATTTCATTCCTCTATTTTTCCTTTATGATTTTACTTACTCATATTTAAATGGACGTTGAAACTATGTTTAGTGCTCTACTGCCAATGTCAACATTCGATTTGACAGTTCCAAATGGTGTGGTGGAGAAAATGTGTTCTATTCTCCTGGAAAAAATGGTTGGGGAGACCATGTAGATCAGACCATCCATGGAGGTTCCACCTAAGGGACCAACAAGGATATTCCCTCCATGGAGGGGGCGGATACAGTTCCCTCTATGGGGCTAGTAAAGGGGGATGTAGTGGTATATCCTATCATAGAGGCATCACTAGAGGCGACTGTTGGAGCCTAAGCCTTAATGGAAGAGGTTGAAATTATGCCTATAGCTGGAGGAACTGGAGAGACTATGCTGGACATGTGCACCCTTGAATTCCCATTAGTAGGGACTATGGGAGCTAAGACCAAGATTTTTCCACCAGCATGGTTTTATTAGGAGTTTATGATGGTTGCATCTACATTGAACATTCCACAAGAAGTAGGGGAATATTTTTCCACAGGTGAGGGGTATGGTGAGAATTTGTTTCCTCTAGAACTGTACATCAGTCTACTTTTTCCTAAAGACATACCCACAAACTATCTAGAAACTGATGTGTTGGTGGTCTTCCCTTAATATGAGACTGCACATTCCTAAGGACATGACCATATAGGTACAAAAAAAAAATCATCTCCCGTAGCTCGATGGTTGACCTTCTATACTGGGTGGGATCTTTCCACCACTAGCTAGTCATTCTAAGGACCTATGAGGTGGACTCCAGCAGCCTTCACACACTATATTGAGACTTCCCCATTGATTGGTCATTCATAAAATTGTAGGTGTTCAATATTTACTAGAGGAATCACAAATATGAAGACTCCCAGGCACTTTGGTCATCTAAAGGGCTGATATCTCACCAATAAGGGTTGTTTCATGAGAATGTAGTCATCACAACTACTCAATCAAAGATCATCATCCATCTGAGGGCCCATTTGGTAGAAACTAAGTCTAAGGAGATAGAAATAAAAACCCTAGTGGATGAGTTATATGAAAAATAGAATCAAATATAGATTAAGGTTGAAGAAGCATGTCCTAATGTAGAAGAGTAGGTGGCTGACCAAGTAGAGTGGTAGTAGACTCTAGAGGCTACTCGTCAGAGGCTATATGAGCTCAAACATTTGATCATTGGGGTTGATATTTTGGGAACTTTTATAATGGATAGTATCCCATGTTTGGATGACCCTCCAAAACATCTATTAATTTATTTCAAATTCATATATTCTTGAACATATTTTTTTGTCGCATTTTATTATCATACATCAATAATATTCATGATATAACAAGGGACCAATCCCTATGATCTTGTGAGTCATTGTTTGTGTGATAAAAAAGGGTCAACCATGTGATTTATCATCAATATAAGAGTATCATACAATATTTGAATACTTAGGGTATGCATTTTTTTACCAACCATCGGGAGTGTTTAGGCTGAGAGAGGATGTGTATAGAGAATGGGACTCTCTGAATAGCTGAATTTATTTTTCAATGTGCACAAGTGTCTGAATTGGGTAACAGTAGGGGAACTGAATTCTACCCAAACAAATAGGAATGTAGAGCATGAATCATGATTCCCATGATCTGGAACATTAAATGGGTGGTGTGAAAAGGGTGGATAACCATTGAACATGTTCACAACACAACATCCATTTTCATTTTGTTGAGGATGGGGAAGAAAATGGGTTTCGACCACTAACCAAGTTCCAAACTTAGGACATATCTAAAAATTTCATCTGAAGTCTTCTGAGGCATGTGACTCTAATGGTAGGTGAGCCAGTGTTGTACAGGGCCATTCCATCAAGAAGATACCTTTTGGACATGGAGGAGGATGAAAATTAGAATAAAGGGACATGTGAATCATGTAAATGAAGTGATGTAATATTCAAATGGAGTTTAACCATCTTGGAATTATGCCACCCTAGATTTGAGTATATTGGGTAGGAATATCAGTCATAAAAAATGTAAAATTCAACTTCTAGGGGAGAAACATCTCGTATGTTGAGTGACGGCCAAGTAACATGAATAATGTGGTAGTTAACCGACATCAAAGGAAATGGATTCTTAGAGAAGGGCCTAAGATGATCCATAATTTTACATCATGAAATGAGGATGATGATACACCGTTTAACATTATATGATAAGGTTTTTGGACACGTAGTTTAATGTCATATGGTGAGGATGAAATGTCACATGGTCTAACATCATGTTATTGGAATGTTGGACATACAGTTTAATGTCATACAGGGGAAGAAAACACATTGAACAATTTAACATCAAGTGATTGGGATGTTAGAAATAAATTTTAATGTCATAGGGTGAGGATAACATAACACATAAATTAACGTCATGTGATTGGGATTTTCTATACTAAAATGAATAATGCCGACCCATCTATAGTGGCTAATGGAGTAGGAGGGTGGCATGATAGGGGAACTCACCATAGGGTCTATAAGGCAAGGAAAGCAAAGAAAACATTGCACCAAGAATAATAATCTACGGCAAGTTGCACATAATTTAAGGTTATGATGCTTAGAATTAAGGCTCATGTGTCTCAAAATGGTATGGTGTATAGCATTGGAGTCACAACCCGACGTGATTTAAGGTCCAACAAGACCTGATGTTGCACAAATAACTCCCTAAAAGGGATTTCACATAGTTTAAAGTCATGATGATTGGACTTGGACACCTAGTTTAAGGTTATAAAGTTTAATATGTGGGATTTAATACCCCAAAAGGACATGTGTAGAATGGAAACATAATGAATGAGGGGCCTTGGATGCCCTTATTCCGCACAACACATTCTTAGAATGGATCACATATAGTCTAAAGTCAATATTCTTATACTTAGGTGCCTATTTTAAAGTCATAGAGTTTGGAACATTGGAATCCTAAATTTTTTGGCATGACACAAAATAATATTAACTTGGTGTGAATGGAGGGTTAAGGGATGACCTATGTTGTGAAAAACATAATGGGTAGGCTATATATAGTTTTAGTTTGTGATTTTGGGACCCGAGATCCTAGTTTAAGGTCATAGAGTTTGAACCAATGATAAATAGTTTAAGTTAATAATTCTTGGAACATAGATATTTGTATCTTGAAGGAACACGAATTACATTTATATGGTTACACAATGTTAATGGATCAGCCTAGGAGGACACCTCATTCCACACAAAACACTACTGAGATAAATTTGACAAAGTTTATGGTTATGATGATTGGAAAATGGATTTTAGTTTAAGGTCATAAAGAATAGACCGATGTGTGGCATGTCTTGAAGGGACATGTATATCCTCGAAGGAAGGTAACCCGATGTGGAAGGAGGGGCCTATGAGGCCACCCGATGCTGTAAAAACATACCTGAGAAAACTCACATGCATTTTATGTTTGTTATGATTGGAACATAAATCTAAAAATTGTAAATGGATATGTATAGTGTGGATAGGTTACATAGCCAACATGAATTTAGGGACAAGGATTCCAAACACCACACAGTAAATTCATTAGATAAACTGCCCATAGTTTAGATTCAAGGTGATTGGACTGAGACACCTAGATTATGGGCATACAACTTGGGCCATGGGCACTCGCATGTCTTATCCTTTGTTGAGAAGAAAATCCTCCCAACCCCTAATCCCACATGCACCATTCTCGGTGTGAGAAACAAGGATTTTTATAGTGACCCATTTTTTGTAGGGGAGAACACAACGAGGGGTGTAAGTGGAAGATAAATCACATTAGGGTAATTGCTACTTCTCATGTCTGAATAGTGAAATGGGGGTAACTGAATGATATGGAACCACTATAGACCATGTTCAAAACATATATTTTACACCCATGTCTATTAAATATGGGGAAAACAAATCTAGGATCAACCATTGAACGAGTTTGAAACACATTATCTATTGTTTTCTATTGAAGACCCCTTGAGGTGTGAGCTTAGGATGGTAGGTGAGATAGTGTGGAATGAGACCATTCTGTTAGAGAGCCTCTTCATATCAAGAGGATGATAATTATCCATGTTGGATAAAGTGAGAAGTATTGAATATGAATTGGAGAATTTACGGGAAGGAATATTAGGTTCCTTGGGGGGTATTATGTCACATGATCGAGCATACTGGATGAAAGTGCTGGCATGCGAGACTCGGGCCTAGCCCGGAGGGGAAATACCACAAGGTGAGTCGATGATGTGGTTGGTCCTAAGAAAATATATAATTATATCATTACATATCTCATAAGGATGGTAATAGATCGATATATAGTTCTAAGACATGGAATGGTAGGCGACTGATCTTGGAAGAGTGACATCCACTCTGGTAAGGATATCATATCATCTCACATTATGAGGCATCATGGTTTTATACGGGGAATTATTATCTCTCATTAAGAGTCATATCAGTTTTATATGGGGTAATAATGTATCTCATTAAGAGGAATCCTGGTTTTCTATTGGGTAGGATTATAGTTTAACATCATGTGATGGGGGCATTGGTGTGATGGTCATCACAAACTTATCATATGGGGAATCTCAGTATAAAATAGGTTAGATACAAGTTTATTGTCATAAAGTTTGGACCAGGGGGACATGAGTGTCCCAGGTTGGTTTTAATTTCATGAAAGAGTGATAAATTTATGGGAGAGGATGGTTGAGTGGACCCTCTTATATATAAAAATCGATAAACCCTACCCTGGGTCGACGTCATGATGTTGGGGAAAGAAAGGACTCATAGTGAGTTGATGAAGGGGTTGGGCCCAAAATGTGATATTCAAGAATCACTATGTATCTCATTAGGATGGGAATCAAACCTCATATAGTACTAGAACATGGTGTTATAGGACAATGATGTCAGAATGGACTACCCTCTCGAATGAGGATATTGAATCATCCCATATTATGATATGAGCATCCGAAATTTATTTGGGGTAAGGCTCTAGTTTAACATTGTGAGATGATATTATTGGTGTACGTTTATACCATACTAATCATATGGGAATCCCTATTTGATATGGGGTAAATAAACTCTCATTAAAAGGCATCGAGTTTTTATACGAGGTAATATTGTAGTTTACCGTCATGTGTTGGGGACGTTGGTGGGGCTTTTGCATTAAGTTGCCCATTCATTTTTCATCACACAAAATCATGGGGGAATCTCATCCCACTAATGGGTCAAGGTAAATTATTGGGGATTATACCTAAAAATTAGGCCAATGAGGGTATTTTGGATGAATAAAATCATAATTAAAGGATGGTCTTGCAGTGATCCTATGGTTGGGATTAGAGAAAAAAAATCCTAGGCATAACTAATTATCCTATGAGGATGGGAATAAATCCACATATAGTTATGGAAAGAGGGTGGAATCATAGGAATACTGAAACCCCAAGGATGAAGAAAATATCCTAATGAGGGGTGAATTCACATATTTTAGGGTTACAGTTGTTATATAAGGGGTGGGGTCTTTGAAGATGTTTGTGTCATGTAAAAGAGTTAAATACCAATGTAAATGGATCCATGGAGTTCATACACCACATGAATCAATCCTGAAGCTAGTTTGACATATTTTAATGTCATACAACCTTAATCGTGGAAAACAATTTAAAGTCATGATTCTTGGACTATTGAAGAATATTTTAGAGTCATTTTTCTTATATTATGGGGCATGTTTGTTTTGAGGGTATTTTCCTAGTACAAAAATGTTTAAACTAAATGTGAAAGGATCCAAGGAGGATATTATACCAAAAAAGTACTAGGAAAAAAACATAGTTTTGGGACATAATTCTTGTACCAAAGTGAAGGTGGAAAATAGTTTAAATCTATAATGATTTGATCTGGAGGATGTCTATCCCAATGGTAGTTTTGAGACATAAAAAAGTTTAAACCTTACATGAAAGGATACGAGTATTTTATACCGCAATAATACCTTGAGATGAATTGAAACCAGTTATAGGTCATAATTCTTGGATTGTGAATGGGTCCAAGAGAAAATTTTTTGATATATTTTTGTATGGGCCTGAAGACATAATGTTTAGGCATCACTACATATTCCATAAAAATGGGAATCAAACCATATATATTTCTCAAACATGGAATGGTATAAGACCAGCACTGGAATTGGGTGAAATCCTATATGATGAGGTAACTAAGGAATCCCATGGTTATCATGGGACATCTCATGCTTATGAAATGGGGTGGGGATACAGTATAATGTTGTGTTATGAGGAATTTTGTTTTTTTATATCATATCATGTGATGCATCTTTTTATCTTATGGGGTGAGGTTTTTTTTCAACTTGTAATTATCGTATGTGTCATCTCTATTTTATTTAGGGTAAGACTTTTATATCATCCCATACTTATCATACAACGTATCCCAGTTTCATTTAGGGGATAATCATATCTCATTAAAAGGAATCTCAGTTTTACATGGTGTAGGATCAAAGTTTAACCTTGTGCATTGAAGACATCATATTTTGCAGTTTAAATTCATACAACTCAGACTATATGAGCTAAATATTGTTTAAGTTCATAATTCATTCAACGATTACAAAAATTTTATGGTCGTACTTTTTAGACCATGGGGATGATGTTAGTTATAGGTCATAATTCTCATTACCTTGAAAATATTTTAAGGTCATGTTGCACCAACTATTGTATCCTCATGAAATGTATTTTTGGAGAAAATTGGTGTTGGTGGGAGGTGTTATACACTCTCAATCCATGGTTATCTAAGAGTATGCTCCATTGGAATAGACATTGATAATGACATAAGGCCCGTCCCACTTAGTCTTTAACATTGGTATATTTTTTATGGATATCATCTAAATTTTTAGTGATAGTACCATGTCAACTTGGAGAAAAGATTATAGGAAAACCTTCATGTTGAACACTCTCACTAGCCTATTCTGGGGCCTCTCTAGATTATTCAAGGCATGGATCCTATTATCTTCTATGGATTCCATATCATCTATATTGACTTATGCCATTTTTTCTAGAATATTTAAATCTTAGAAAGCTATTTGGAGTGACAAAAATTGATCCTCTATTGGAATGAATGCCTCTCTTGCATACACTAAAGTGCATGGGATCTCCGAGATGGAATTCCAAGTTGTTGTCCAGTAGGCCCAAAGGGAATTGGGGAGCTTGTCCATCGAAATCCTCTTTTTCTAGACCACTATTTTATTTTCAATGTTAGAGTACATAATTTTCAAAGTCTTAATATGTCCATTTTTCTACACATTATAGAAAGAATTATGGTTGGTTCAGATAGTGTTCTTCATATACAATTTCATCATCTAGACAACATGAAATTTTGTACCATTGTAAGTGAGAACAGTGTAAGGAACTCTAAATCGATGGATGATGTGGGATATCATGAACTTGATCATGGAATGGCCCTTGTATTCCTTGAGGGGTTCAATTCTTCCTACTTAGAGAATAATCCCATTATAGTCAGAATGAACCTACACTGGAGAGTTGTTTCCAAGGGGTATGGACCCACGATGTCAAGTCCCCATATTATAAAAGTTCAAGAATACATAGTGGTGTGAAGAAGCTATTGAGGTTGATATAAAATTTTGGAATGGATCTAAAATGCATGACACCCCTTGGATAACTCGATGCATTCATGGACCATGGTGTTCTAGAACTATCCCAACCTATAATTATCGTAGGAGAGCTTCAATCATGCCTGATGGGTGTTGGATGACCCAGTATAAACTTCTTGTATAACCTGAGATATCATTACTTCTTGGATGGAACTAAGGATAATTCCATAAAATTCACATTTTTAGATTGTTTACTCAAGGTTAGTCCCACTCTAGAGTGTAAACTATACAGCACACAGATTAATCTAATAATTCTTTGCTTGATCTGGTGGAAGAATTCCACGATTGAGATACTCAATGAAGGGATTTTTCCAATCGGGCATTTCCTCTATTGTGGCGGGATTAAGGGTCCTGGAATATAAGAACTGATGTTCAGTTGGTTAACCAATTTGTTTTATCATCATATGAAATTTTAGGGGAAATTAGCCTATTGTGTGCCACATGGATGATTAGGTCATCCTTTTTAGGTTCTAAGAGTGACACAACCAATCTCTCCAATCCATTGGCTTGACCATTTAGTGACTGAGGGAAATGGGTCACCTTTTGTTTGGAAGGGAACAATATATCATCTGATTAGTGCACTCTAGTAGAGGTTCAAACTCTTCATTTTTGAAAATGTAGTCACTTTTCATCTATTTGATTACTATCATAGAGTCTCCCTTCACATGTAAAATAGGGAAACCAGTATCATTGGCCATTTTGAGACTAGTAATTAGAGCTGGGTACTCTTTCTTTTTGTTGGTGCATCCTTCTAATAATATGATCAAGTATGGAAATATGTCTTATGTTGGGTTGATGAAAATTATCTCTAGTCCTACTATATTAAGCTTGAGGTTGTTGATCCTCCTACCAATCTAGATTCAGGAGGAACCATCAAAATTAAACTTCCAACATGGAACAACCTAATCCATTATGAGGATAGCCTCATCTGGGAAATTGGCATCAAAGGGAAATTCTTCAGGGGCTAGATGGGAGGTCTAGAAATTTGCTAATGCCTAGCCCTTGATGGACTTCTATAGAATGAACATAATGTCTAACTACTAAATGATAACTACCTATTATTCTAATCATCCCATCAGTGTAGAGTAATTTTGAATATACTTAAATGGGTCTACATAAGACACCAACTATATCTCATGATGCTATAAGTAATTATGAAATTTATACTATTTGAAAACCATTGTGAGGTATCTCTTATCAATGGGGGGTATTTGGTATCCATGTCAAGGAGAATGAAACTGAGATAGTATAAACTATTCTCTCTACCCTCATTATTATTTTTTGGGATTATAGGACACTGAGGTACCATCACAAGGAAGTCATATAGAGGACCATAGGATTTCTTGAGAGAGGTGGCATCTGAACCAAGTGCTATATCAGGTACTACTTTATTTACTATAATTTGGTTTGGTACTCATCTTCCCACTGGTAAATAGATCCCTTCTCCCTGATCCCTGATAAAGGCTTCCTCTTTCTATCTATAATTGTGATAAATCAGTGTATATTTTCTTGGTGGACTAGGAGACCTTGAAACTCCCATAGGGTTCTTGGTGGAGGAATTTTGATGATGGTCTTAATCTTATTCATGTCAATCTCGATGCCTCTGTATCTTATGATGAAGATGTTAAATTTCATAGAGGTAACCCTGAATATACACTTCAATGGGATCATATTTAAATTTCTAGATCAGAGGAAGCCTAAAAATTTCTAAAGATCCCTAAGATGGCCATGAAACTGGTCGGATTTGATGACCAAGTCATCCATGTTTCATTCCAATAATATCCCATGGATTGGTTTAAAGATGTGGTTCATGTACCATTTATAAGTGGATCTAACATTATTCAAGATGAGGGGAATTACTTGATGATAGAAAGTACCTTATTGGAGATTGAAGGATATAGAATCATCATCCTCATGGGCCATCTAGACCAAATTGTACCTAGAGTATCCATCCATAAAGGGGAGGGCCTAGAACCCTATAATAGTATAGATCAATAGCTCTTTCATTTTAAGGGTAAAATTATCCTTCAAATAATAATGGTTGAGTCCCCAGAAGTTGATATAGACTCTGATATACCCATTATTCTTCCTGACCGGGATGATGTTAGCTAGAAATATGGGATACTGTACTTCCCTGAAGAAGTTTTATTTGATAATATTGTCAACATTGGCCTCGAACATAGCACCATGAGGGGGGGTTCATTTTTATAGGAGGCTATTTGAACCTGCGATGACTCCCTGGGAGACAAAGATGGTGATTGGAAATATGAGGGTCACATCCTAGAATCTCATCACAACTCTAAAAAAATACATTTTGATGTTTCTTTAGTAATTTCACATAATATTATTGTTCTTATAGACACATGTCTATATTGATCAGCATTGGCCTCAGATATTCCATGACACCAAGGTTTACCATATTTAAATCATCAATGGTGGAAGAGACACCCTATTCAAATGGAGGTGGGTTGTTTTCCAAATCCTCTTCATCATATGAGATAATAAAATTAGTGGAAGGAATAAGTTATTCCAAGATCAACTCATGGGAAGCATTGGTTCCTACTTGTGAAAACACAAAATCAGTATTGAGTTATTCCTGCTCTATCAAAAATATGATGATAGAAGTTATTGATCCAATTCCATCCAGCCTCTGACCATGATGTACAAGCTTGGTGTCAAAGTAATGGTAGTAATTTGGATTCCATCATGTTAGTCATATTCTATTGAATAGGTGGTAATGATGGGATTTGGTCATTATAGGGTAAAGTTCTCGATACTTCACAAGAGTAGGGATTTATCATATAACTCAAACATATCTAGTGTAAGAGTATGAGGTAATATATAGGTGATCCTTATTTATAGAGGCACTAAAAAACTTTTTATTAGAGGAAAAAACCCCAAGGTTGGTTTTGTTTCCTATAATCGATGAATCGGGGGAATAAAGTCATCATTCATGTCTATCCATGGATTGACTACAGTGTCCATCAGATAATTAGAAGCATTGATGTGGTCAAAACCATTTATCTAAAACAAATTCCATTCCCTCTTATAGTAGCTGAAATCAAGATACTACGATTCACATGAGTTAAATGGGGTGCATCACCTTGAAGTACCCTAACTCTTATATTAAGGAAGTACTTGAGGCATAGATGATATGATGAAGGGACTGCTTCTTTCAAATATAACCAAGGCCTACCTAGCAGCATGTTGTTGGTGGAATATTGTGAGAATACCATAAATTTAGTTTTCGATATCAATCTAGCTATCTAGGTATTAATCAAAAACCTTCCATGTGGTTTCTACTTTCTTTTATCATAACACTGAATTGTTGGGTTGGATGGAGCCAGACCTGCCTCTATTAGTCCTAGAATGTCGAGCATCTAGGCCAGGATGAGGTTGATCCCAGAACAAGTATACCCTACGAATCAATTGATTCCCACACCATTTAACTATCCTATTTTATATAGCTGGCATATTTTTTCCTATGTGATGACACCCTCTTCTTCCCCAGAAAACAATATGATGGATTGATGTTCCTCTTACTTTGAAACCTCTTCATACTATGCCTTAATGAAACCTACCTTAGCTTCAAACTCTATAGTACTTTTCAAAGATCTTGTATGGACCTCACACATTTTCCTTGAAATGTGGAGTGACTCTAGGATAAAAAAAATCATGGGTATTCCATCAAGGTGTTTCAATACATCATACTTCTGCACCAAAGGCATGATTTTTCCCAAAGAGGGTTTCCCATTGATAGGGTGTGCAATAGATTCTACTGGGTAAACAACTAGGTTATAACTTGTGCTGTAAAAAATCTGATGCTAACTAACTGACCTTCTCCGAACAACTTCTAGATGAATGTCTATTGGATGAGGTCGGGCTCTTTAAATAAGTGGTTAATAATGGCATAGTGTCGAGTGAGTTTCTTGGTCAACTAACATGGTCGGTTGAGGATGTTTTCCTATTGAAGTATACTTGAAGGAAAGTGCATGATAATACCTATGAAATTCATGTTATCTAGTCTCAGTAGCATGAAAAGTCTGGTTCGAGACATTAGACTAAGAATTCTAGTGGATAACATTTCTTCTACCTTTTCTTCAACAACATTAGTTGGAGAAACCAAAGGTGTTTTCATGTAATTCCTTATTATCGGGTGTTATAAAGTAGTCTACTAGATTAATGAAATTCATATATGCATACTCCTGGTCATCCTCTATATAGTATTCTAAGGTTTAGTGGACCCTAGGTGTATCTCCTAACTTAGGGGGCATGAAGTTTCTGAGAGTCCAAGAAGGATTTGACACCGATGGGGGATTCTGATTTCTCTTGTGTCGTGAGTGCCTTTTCTTCTAGTCTTGGATGGCTATGGTGTAGAAGAATAGAAAGTTAATGGAGATGGTGTGGCAACCATGGGAGTTTCTAGATTTATCAAACGGTCACAGATAACACCATGTGTGTGTGCGACTACCTTTCTAGCTAACTGGTAATTGTATTTCTACAACCCACAACAAGAATCCATCTGTCATTAACTAGAGCCTTTAGTGTCCCTATCAGGATTGGGGGAAACATGTGCTAAATATGTTGAAATGTCACCAAAATTGAGTAGAACATGATCCCATTGGTCCAAGATCCAATATTTTAACATATATAATTCTTTGATGGTGTTCCCAAGGATCATGTAGTATGGGAAATGATTAGGGTGACCAGTTAGTCTATCCTCCTAGGACGTCTTTCACTTTGGAAATTTTAGGATTCCCAATTCTAGTGAACATATGAAAAAACCTAGAACCTGTGAATACCTAAAAAAATAATTCCGATTACTTCTGTTTAGTAAGAGAAATCTATGATCATGGCCCAGATGGGGGACTGGATCCACATTCTCTCTTATAGGTGGTTACACTTGGTGATATGGTTCATAACGGTTCTGTAGTGGGTGAGGTTGTGCTTGGTAGTGATGCACTCGTAGAGGATCCTATAGAAAAGGGGATAATAGGTGTACCATATTGGGAACCTCTACATGAAAGAAAATTATGTTATATTATTTTTCAGTTCTTCTCACATGATCTAGAAGGGAAATATATGAAAATGTTGTCTTCCCTATTGCAAGGATTCTTCAAAACACTAAACCTTTGTGGAAAACTCCTAAAACCCACCATGGAAGTTCGGGGTGATGAGGGTAGGGTCCAGCTCACTCTTGAAATTTTCCATTCACAAATTTATTATCATCTATTGGGATAGTGGCATGTCAAGTGAAGGTGTGATGCCTTTCCACCGAGATATAGTATGTAACCCACTCATCTGGCCTGTATTTTCACTTGAAGAAGTCATAAATACTTTTCATGCATTTGGTGGGGCTGAACTACTATAGGAAATTCCTATAAAAATCCTCACACCTTGAAATGGACCCTATAGGTATCTAGTTGTACCTAAAAAATGTAGGTCCTTCTAATGTTTGAACAAAGAATTAGAGGTTGGAGACCTCCTACTAGTCAGGGGTCCCTAACATAGGTCTGCACCTTGAAATAAAATGGTCCATGTGCTGCAATGGGACACACATCCCATTAAATGGGGGTGATGATGGTATTTCTAAACTTTGGATGTTCTCAAAAATTATCTAACTATGTTGGGTATGGATTTCCATTATGTGGGATTAGTACTTACCGCCTTTCCAGTTCCTTAAGGAAAGTAGTTAAAGCATTTATCAAGTCATATTGGCAAGGATCTATGGATTCCAATGCATTTACAATGTTGTCAAATCTGGGTTCGGGCTCATCAACTCATAAAGAGTCATATCCTTGATCCCAAGGATGATAATTGCACTACTCAGAAAAGTTTGATGACTCATACCTCAATATCTTTCCATATCCTCTAGATTTTACTTTGAATGGACATGCTAGGCCACCAAGATCAAATGGGGTATTTGTCCAACCAGAACTAGAGGTCCCACTAAAGGAGATATTGGGACTCTTATGGAATTTCCATAACTGGGTTAGTGCTCAGGGATGATCTCAATGATAATCCTTTTATATTCCTTTCTCTTCAGAAGTAAGGTGGCTAAAGTGGGTATTATCTCTACTTTCAATGAAACCTAAAATGGATTAGAGAGATTTATATATCCCTTTAACTTATCAAGATTCAAATGGGTAGGAAGTAATTCCTCATGATAGTGATCTCTAAGGCCAAGTTTCTTCCTCTACTGACAAGTGAGGACATCTGCTGAAGGGTCTTCCTAGTATTAAGCCACCCCTTGGGGTGGATCTTCCCTGTCATTCCCTACATAATGGAATTTGTTTCTCTTGTAGGTTTGGGATAACCATTTTAACCATGGAAGTATACTAAGTGTAAATTTCATTATCAAAAGATAGGATGCAATGTCGCAAGATAGGTTTGAAATGGAGAGCAGCATACTATCCCTATGATTTGGATTTGTACGTGTGGAGATACTTCTTTCATAGCTTATTAAAGCACTATGAGGCTCTTGACGCATCTTTGTTGAAGCGGTAACCATATGAATTATGTAATTGATCCACCTAGAGTGATGTGACATCAACCCTTCTATACAGATGGTCAATGGCATTTATGTTCTCCAGAATCCTAAGGTAGGCCAAGTGATGATTGTAGGGGCAGTGAAAAATCACAGAGATAATATTGTAGAAACACATAGCCTACACCTCAGTATGGGACTCTGGGATGACAAATTTTGGAGCTACAAGTGTCCATAACATCACTGATATTTGATCAGTGGCCAAAACCTCCCACATTACCTCTTACTCAGAGGGATGTTCCTTCTCTTGATCACCCCAATCTTTGATCGGTGCAGGCTAAGATATGGTTGGTGACACTGATGTAGACTAGTCCTACTACTAGTTTACCAAGAGAGGATTCACTACGTGATTAAATTGTTTGTTTATCTTGACATTTCTCTCAGGGGTGGTTCCAACCTTATCATCGCATCCATGTAGGATGAATTGTTCCCCAATGCCTCATGTGCATGCGCAGCGGTGGATATTTGTGGCTCAGTGAAGTCCTCACCATCTGAGGGAATCATCCTAAACCCTGAAATCTTTTCAACATATTGTGTAGAGGTATATAGGTTAGAAATTACGGGTGATATAGATAGCTACACTATGAGCCACTTGATGGGTTCCAAAATGTACTCAGCATTCAAGTGTCTATGGAGGGATCTTGGGGTCCTGTGGATCTCATTTTTTTAGATCATGAATCTAAAATTTTGGGCTCCTTCCCTTGTCTAAGGATGTTGGGATGAAGGCTTCATCATTGATTTTTTCCTCAACTCAAAAAATAATATGTTAGTGAGGTCAATGAAGACATGGCGCTTCCAAATATTTTTCTTGTGATGGTGGGTGTTTTCCATTCTACCCCAAGATGATTCTTTAGGGAAGTTATATATTTAGATTGGGGTGGACCTCTGTCATAGTTGGAACTGAAGTGAGGAGGACCTCCAGTTTTTCTATGAGTGACATAGAGAGGACCTATGTGTTGGATGATGATGGAGTGGGGGGACCTCCACATTGATCTGTTAGAGAATGGGGAGGACCTCTGTGTTGAGTAGTGTGAGCACGGGGAGGAAATCAATGTTGATTGGTGGTGACATGAGTAGAACCTCCATGTTTAAAATATGGAGTATGAGGGACCTTCATACTGACTATTCATGGAGCATGGAGGACCTCCTCTCTAGTTGGTAGTGGAACGAGGAAGACCTCCGTGTTCACTATTAAAGGAGTGGGAATGACCTCTACCCAAAATTTGGATGGCATAGAGAGGACGTTTTTATTGGATATTGAAAGAGTGTGAAGGAATTTCTCTTTGGTTGGTGATGGTGGGGAGATGACCTCTTCTTTGATCATTAATGGAATCGGGGGGGGGGGGGGACTCCACACTGGTTGGTTAGAACATTGTTCAAACATCTATGTTATATATCAATAGAAATGGTTGGAACTTTTCACTAATTCTCCTTGTCACAAGATGGAATGTAATTGATATTAGTGGTACTGGTGATTGAGAGAGTCAACATGGCCTACCTTTGTGGTGGTTGAGGGCTTGATCCCAAGCAGAAAAAAATGGATACCTGTTCTTTTATTATAAGGATCTGGAAGGATATAGCAGTGGTGGTAGGGGACACTACAGATATAGAATATTCCCATTTTCAGGTAGCATCTTGATCCTATCCTAATGTTGGAATCATGTGATTTCAACTAGGGATGGTAGAGCGGGGATGAATTCCAACTTCTCTTCATCCCATGGGACTAGTATTTTTTAGCATAGCAATGCCTTGTGGGATACCACCTTGGTGGATATCAGGTGTTAGTCAATTCAGGACTGAATCTAACATCCCCTACCTCCTCAGAATCGGGTAGCGATTCATTCGAGTGCTCTAGGGAGAGACTCCCAAAGTGTTTCATCATTGTAATAATGAGTGGTATCCTTTGGCATGGCCCTCGGGGGTGATGGTGTCGATGAGGTGCTGATGACTGTAAATCCTGGTAGGTCATATACCTAATGGGAATAAACCACTCCTCCTCATACTAGAACACCTAGGTGTTGATCACCCTCCTCTGGATAATCTTATAGGGTTAGATAGGGTTTAGGTTCCCCACAGCTAAATATGATGTGGAATCCATGGAGGCGGTGTAGTTATGTAGGAATACAACTTCAATGTTTCTCTTTCCTTAGATCCTATGAGAGCTGTGTTTTTGAATTCTTATAGGTTGATTCCTATAATTCATGTGGATTCATCCATTAGTATATGTACAAAAATATAACATTCCTAATTACCAAATTATACTAATCTTCTAAAACATAGATCAGTCCACACTTATGATGTCACAGGCTGAGGATTCCTAATGCTAACTGCCCCAATTTATAGGTGAGTTTTATTTTGGGCCCACTGTTTTCTTAGTGAGACCTAGAACTAAATGTCTGAATCTGGTGACAAGAAAATTTTCTAATTTCCAAGTAAATACAAGTCCTTATGTTGAGGAGAATAGTTTCACATTAGGTTCAACATTTCTGTTTCAGAAACGTTCATCGGGACCCCAGTTGCATCACTGTGCATTGATTATATTTCCATGCACTCCCACTTTACAAAGGTAGTTGTATTTTATCACTTTCATCAGTGAATTCGACTTCTAAATTAAAATTGGTTGATGGTATTTTGGATCCTCCATTCATGGATTCCTCCTTGGAGCTCATTACCTAGTCTAGGTCTCCCATAAATATTAATTCGTGTTCATGGAACTCATTCTCGATGCCATCTTGATGTGGATGCAAGTAATTATGATACTCTTATATTGATAGGGTATCAAATTTTGGTCAGGATAGTAGTAATGTTGGGAATCTATGGGAATTTATGAACATTGGGTATATTGGGAACCTGTAAATCTTCCTCTTTTAGAGGGAATCTCATATGAGGCATCTTAGTCCTGGAACTCAAGTCATATTATGTTGATAACAAGGTAATTAATGTGAGGGGAATAAGTCTTCTTAGGATGTTTACCTTAGTAGTCCCATATTTGTGTCATGGGGAAAATATTTGGGATCAAGACACAAGTTCTATATCTTGTGGACATGAATTAGAACATCTTATTGATACTGATTGGAGAATGAGTTTGACATATTGTGGATATAGATCAAAAAATACTATTTAAATGTATCAATGATTTTTTTTACCTTATAGGGAATATTTCACTCTTGGATAGTTGATCAGGAAACCCTATGGTGAAGAACCAAGGAGTTGTGTCCCTGGGAGGGAAGATGCCACACCTGGGTTGGTTGATTAGAATACCCCATTAAGGTGGATCATGGAGGTGTGCCCCTAAGAGGGAAACTGTCCCTCCTAGGTTGTTAAATTTGAATTCCCTATTAAGGAATATTAAGGAGGTGTGTTCTTAATATGTAATATGTCACACCATAGTGGGTTGATCAGAATGGGCTATTGATGAAGATCAAGTTGGTGTGTCCCAAAGAGGTAACGTGTCACACCTTGGTTGGTTGACCAGAACTCCCTATTGTAGAGGATCGAGGAGGTATTTCCATAGGAGGGAAGATTTCACACCTTGGTTGGTTGATCAGAATGTCCTATTGAGGTGTATCAAGGAGGTGTGTCCCTAGGAGGTAAGATTTCACACATAGGTTAGTTGATTAGAACACCCTATTGAGTAGGATCAATGGGGTGTGTCCCTAGGAGGAAAGATGTCACACCTAGTTTAGTTGATCAGAACATGATATTGGGGACAATCAAGTAGGTTTTCTCATTTTATAAAATATTTCACACTCTTGTTAGTTGATTATAATTCCCTATTTTGTAGGATCAAGGAGGTGTTTCCATTGGGGGGATGATGTCACACCTGGGTTGGTTGATCCGAACACCATATTGAGGGGGGTCATGGAGGTCTATACCTAAGATGGAAGATTTCAAACATGGATTGGTTAATTATAATTACATATTTAGGTAGATCAAGGAGTTTTTTCCCAGGGATATAAGATGAAACACCTGGGTTTCTTGATCAAAATTCCCTATTTAGGTGGATCAAGGAGGTTTGTCCCTAGGAGGGAAGACTTCACACATTTTTCAGTTGATCAGAATGCACTGTTGAGGAAAATCAAGGAGTTGTGTCCCTAGGAGGGAAGGTTTCACATATGAATTGGTTGATAATAATGACCAATTGAGGTAGATTAAGAAGTTTTGTCCCTAGGGGGGAAGATTCCACACCTAGGTCGGTTGATCATAATGCTCTATTGTGGAGGATTAACAAGGTGTGTCCCTATGACGGAAGATATCCCACCTTGGATGGTTGATCAAAAAACTCTATTGAGGCAGATCAAGGAGGTTTTTCCCTAAGAATGAATATGTTACACCTCGGTTGGTTGATCAGAATGCCTTATTGAGGTGGATCAAGGAGGTGTGTCCTTAATAGGAAATATTTCACACTTGGGGTATTTTTATCATAATTCCTTATTGAGTTGTATCAAGGAGGTGTGTCCCTAGGATGGAAGATGTCACACATGTGTTTACAAATTCTAGGATTGAACCTCAGGTTGGCGTATTACATACCTCGTTTAATAGATGTGGATAAAACCCCACATAGTTTGATGTTTAAATTTAAGGTCTTGTGACAAGACTGATCCATTTGGTTCAATGTTATGCGGTAAGGATGCTTGTGTCTAAAAAGGAGCGTCCAAGAGAGATGGTGTGGGGCTTACATGTAGAATCTTCCCTCTATGGGTGGATCATATCCAATGGCGTGGGGTAGGGTGGTATCCCATGATGATCATTCACGGGTAATCTTTTGTCCACTACCAAGGGTAAATGGCATGGGTCATCCCATGTGAGTCATAGATGAGACATCCTGTGTTTATCACATAGGTTGGGAAGTATATTATTTCATCCCATGTTAATCATACACAGGGCATCCAATGTTTAACACATCAGTGTGGAGCTGAGGGGCCAGGGGAAGCAGCGTGAGGAGGCTTCTAAAGCTGACCCAAAACGCCAAATTACCTCTGTGTTGGAACTTAGGGATCTACTTATGCACTCAGATGAGGAATTATTGGAGGAAACTTTGGATATCAATGCTTTGAAGAGGAATAGACCGATCCAGGTGGCTACTAATATGAAGCAAGATGAGTGGGCTGACAAGAAGGCACGCATTCTACTTAGAGGCTGCAATCTGGGGAAGATTAGCAAAGAGGATCTCAAGAAATCCTGGGACAACATGGCTCTTCTCTTCGAGGGAACCATAAAGGACATCCCTGGCATGAAGGTACACGATACTCCCTGGGTTTTTTTCAGGGAAAACACTTCCAAATAGCTTACTCTTTTATTTAATAAATCTTTCGTATCATTTGGATTTGAAACTAGCTAGTTGTGAGGGTTCCCACTTTCCCCTTAAAAGTGCTCGCTCTTTAATAAAAAATAATTAACGTTGGATGGATTTTTAACACATAGGGTAAGGATATAGTTTTACGTCATGTTCTAAGGATGTTTTCACGTAGTTTAGTGTAGTTCGACTATGATTTGGGGATAGGTAGTTTTATATCTGGAAAATTAGATGTGGGTTGGGCTCAAACTTTGAGGTGGACCGTGTCAATGTAGAAGGAATATTCATAAGGAATCCCCACTGATACAGGTGTGTGGTTTCCATCAAAAATTTCACTTATACGACTTATGTGAACACAGCTCATGTGCCTACGGGTGGTATATTGCGTTGAACTACCATGGTGGAGTGTCCATCAGGAGGCCTGACGTTAGGGTACCTATGCTTAGAATAGGTAAGAATTGGGGTACCAATGATTTGAAGAAGTATGTAGGATGGAGGCCTAGGACACACTTGTAGTTAAGTTGGAAGACATATGAGTGAGTGGAACCAGTCACATAGGGATATGGAGTGTGGTTGAACTAGTCCTAGATTGGTATAAGACCCTTTGAGCTCAACCTTTGTGAAAGCATGCCAGCTAAAGGGATGTAGTATAGAGAGTCTAAAAAGTGGTTTTTTTTCAAATCTTCGGGACCCAAATAGGTGTATCTTAAATATTAGGGGCCTAAAAAGGTCATCGTTTTTCAGAATGGGTTGGATTCACAAAATATATTCACCCTACCTCAAGGTAAAGTCTTGGTTCACTTTGGGTTGCCTTTATAAAGCATAAATGCCTTGTAAATTCCCATGTTCCAAAAAGAAAAATTTTCTTCAATAAATTTCATAGTCCTTCATAAATGGTATCTCCAAATTAAGTGAAGGTTATAACTAATATAATATAGCCAGTTTGATGATAAATGGATACCTTAGGGGATCCATTTTCTATTTCACTCATGAAGATCAGGGGTATCATGAACTCAGAGCATTTCTTAGAAGTTAAAAGGTTATGTGTCACCTAAAAAGTTAGAATTAAGTGGGTATTTATAAAGTGTGGGTTTCATAAATACTATATCCTTTTGTGAAGATTTATGAGCACTATGAATGGATAGGACTCTTCATGTCTGAATAATATGGCGCGATGGTTACCGTTAAACCTCCATGTGGCTAAAAGAGCTCTGTGACTCAACATTGATGTTGTGCGGAGGTTAAAACCATGCCTCCATGTGTTTGGGTCCTTCATGAGATTAGGCCTTTCGCGAAGGTGGTGATATTTGAGAGATAATCCCTTATATGGATTTTTGGGATGTTTTGGCTTGGATTCCCTCCAAACCGTCCATGCCTTCTTCAACCTTTCCCATGACAGGCATATTTCCGCATCAATAAGATTCATATAATTTATTTTTTCTATGAGGAATAAAAAAATGAAAGTTTCTAAGGGGTTCTATTATAGGTGATTCAAACTCAAGACTACATGTTTCCATGTTGTCTTCATATATGAGTGTTTAATATTGTGGTAGTGTTAATAGAACATATTTTAAAATGATTTTTTTCTTCAAGAACTTCATAAATAGATTTTATAAATTATGGAAATAAAATATAATGTGTGTAAATCTTATTTATAAAGTTTTTAAAATTTTCTTCAAAGGCCAATACTAACACAATTTAAAAACCATAAAAGCAAGGATTCCACTATCTCATATAATCCTACACCTATTGGTTTATAATAATGGAAATAATTTATTTTCATGGTTTTTATAAAACTATGGTTATATAATAGTACATTTTCATGCTTTTATATAAATATTATAATAGTTCTAATGAAACATATTTTTTTTCATTTTTTGATAAACCATGCCAATAATCTATTATTATGGTTTTATTTTATATATTCATGATTCAAAATTCTGAAAATAGACCTTAATTCTAGTAACTTATTGATTTATAATAATGTGTATAACATCATTAAAACTAAAATAAAATGACCATTTCTTTAAAAAAATTATTAAAATTTGAAATTATATAAGAATTATGTAAATGGTTTTATACATGTTTACTCAAAAATAATGTCCCACTGGACATGAATTCAATGTTAAAAATTCCTCATAAAAAACTCATGAATTCATTGCACCATTTTTTTATCAATTAATTATTTACAAACTCATTGAAAAATAGCTCACATAAAAGGTAATAAATGGACTAACATGTTTTTTATATGTTATATAGATGAAATTATGTATGAAACCAAATTTTTATTAACACCATAATGTTTTTTATTGATGCACATAATCAACGTATATGAATTCTATTTGAAGAAGAATAAAAAATAGACCCCTATTAAGAATAAAATAATACATATTATGTGAAAAACACTTTTCACAACATGAGTCTTACAGGACACCTTGGATATCATAATTAATTTTATACAACACATTTATTAATATAGTTTATTTTCTAAAGTGGTATAATGAATCTGATTTTAATACCTCTTAAAGTGGGAGTATTTTAAAGGCAACCTATAGATACAACATACCGCTAATAATTCATATAGAATATACCTGATACATACATAATAGATATTTTTTGTAATGAAATATAAGTGTATATATGGTTTGTGTGTATGATTATAAATTTTTTTAATAAGTATGAATAAGTTATTTAAGTGTACAAAGTTAACATAACACAAATATTCCAACAAAAAAAGTATAGAAACTCACAGAATAAAAATTCAATGTTGATCATTTATGAGTGATGTGAACCGAACATATATTTAATGATATAAATTAAGTTTTAAAATAAATATCTCTAAAAATAAAAACATATAGAATAACATTTATCCGAGAAAATATTTCTAAAGTTAATAAAACATCCTTTAAATTAGTATAATATAATTCTGTTGCTGTATAATATTTAAAAGTCTATGGTTTATTAATTAATATTAATTTTTATTTTGAGAACTATTTGTGTTTGAAGACTTCAAAACATTTCCCTGATCATATTTTATTTTGAAATCTATAAAATATTTTTATAGGAAAGTAACATAAAAAGGTGTTTATAAACCATATAACTAAAGTTACTTTTTTAATCATGGTTCATATTATTTAAAAACATGATTGGTAGCCATATATAATTTTGTGTGCATAGAACACATGGATAAGAATACTTTTTGTGAAAGAACATTTAATATAACAAATAAAATAGATGAAATTTTAAACATAACATAGGTTAATGACACTCAATAGTTTTCATGAGTTAATTATGACTAAGATAGAAAATATTTCCTACAAAATAATTGAGGTATGGTATATATATAGTTTTCTTTAATATAATATATATTATCATATGAGTATGGATAGATCAAATTGACTATAAAATTATAATTTCAAGTCCCTGAAATACTATTAAACAGTTGGGTATAACATTTCATGAATGCAATAAAAACATTTACGCATATAACATTTAAATTGTGATCATGGAACATTTGTCAGAACAAATAATTCACCATATAATATTTGGATCAAGGGAAGAATATAATGGAATGAGTAAAACATATTCTTTAAAACATTTATTATGTAATTAAAATTTATAAAAGGTTCTCATAGAACATGTGGACCATGAAACATATATCCTCAAAATAAAATTAATGAGAAACCCTCCGAGAACTATTTTTTGAGTGATATTAGAATTTCATGATGACAATAAATATTTTAAGATATTATAACCAAAATTTCAAGATATTTTGATGTAGAAAAATTGTATCCATATTTGGGTTGAATAAATGAATATTTTCTCAGGGAATTTATATTATTCTTAAATAGAGATATTATGAATCAAATTTCCCAATATTTTTGTATATTTAGATATGGAATTATTTTAATTTCTATATCTACTGATAATAAAAATAATTACTGATCTAGTTTTACACGGAATTTGAAATAAGAGATTCATAGATCAATTTATATCAATTATTTCGAGTATAAAAAAACTTTTTAGATAGAAATAATTTATTTTAATAAAAAAAGGCTCACTAGGAAAATATTCTATAAATTATTATATCTAATAAATATCTAAGTACTTTACTTTTTTTATAAATTTATAAATGATATATATATATATATATATATATATATAATTAATAGAAAAACATTCAGAAAAATATTGGATATAATAACTCAAACTAAACTACCTAGAAACCAAATCAGGTTACCACTAACATCTTATGTTCTCCCTCAAATATTTAAAGATTACCAAAAATTATAGAGGATAAAAGACAAATATTATGGGAACAATTTTCTTCATATCTATTCTTTGAAACAAAATTTTATGAAATATAAAATTTTATTACCAAGAATGAATGAATATATTATATATCTAAATTTAAAAAAAAATTAAAATAGTTAATAATATATTAAAAAATGAATAAAATTAATGATTTAACCCATAAACCAAAATAAATTGATAATCCAAATTAAAATAAATGGAATTAATAATGAACTGAAAACTTCTAAAATATCATCCCATCAATTACTTTAAACTCTAACCAAAAGGGTCAACTAAAACTATCAACCAACCCATATGAAATGAAAATCACAAAACATATAATAAAATAATAAATACCAAATGTGTACCAAAGTATACATGGAGTGGGTGAGAAAAAAACCTTATATGGTGTCCCTATAATTTCTCAATGAAATTTCATGAATAAGAAAATAATTTATGTGTGTAATAGTGTCTAAAAAAATATTTCATGCATGAATATCACATATATTTATATAATTTCAATGAAACATATCTAAAAAATATAAAAATGGTAATTAAATGTTATATTATATAAATTTCAACTACTCATATGAATTAATAATCCAAATAAAATTATCAGGCCTTTAAATAAATCACAAGGGATTAGCAAACTTTATTAATAACCTAAACCATCATGTCTCCCATTCAATGTATAAATATATAAACGTTATCTATCTCTTAAAAGATATATAAAATGAATAAATATATAATATTCGTTCATTACAACCTTAATTTAATCAATTATCAAATAATAAACCATCCATATTACTAAATAGAGGTAAAATTACCTCCATTAGAACTACCCTTATGAGTGTATAATTCCTGAAGGATATAATATAGGAAAACCTCATAGGATATTATTTAACAAGTGTAAAACTAAATCAGTGCCTATTAAATATGTTAGAACCTAATGAGAAATAAGTATACCAATTCCTCTAATAAGGCAGGACTTAATAAAATGAGTTCATGTAATAAGAAAGTTGAATACCTCCCTATGACAAACCTATCAAATCAAAATAAAAACACATTTTAAATAAATAATATGATGAAATATGATTCCACATGATCCATATTAATAAAAAATAATTTTATCACTCACCTAATAGAAGTATTAAGTCTTAATATTAGCATTAAATAATTATAGTGGCCTAAAAATTATGAATTATTTCCTTTATAAATGTTAATGGTGTTGGAGAATGAAGAAGTTTGTCTAGAAAAAATTGGTCACAAATTTGTAAATTAGATTTCAAGTAAGACTATTCCATGTTTATTTCGTTATTATATCGTGGTTTTGGGAAAATTATCATAATAAATTATGTTTTTATAATGTCAGTCTAGTGTGAAGTCATGGTATAGAAGAGAGTATTGAATAAACTATTGGTATATATAGGGAATGAAACTACATTGTGGTTCTTCATGTCAATGTATAGTTTATTTAAAATAATCATGGTTTTTTGTGTTCTAAAAATGTATTTTGGTGAAGCTAGAATATTAATAAGGTATTTTATTAAATCTTGGGTTCTCATCATGGTTCGTATACCAAAAAGTGGTTTGAATTAGATACACCATAATGTCATATTGTGGTTTTAAGAAGTTCATATAAATATTTTATTATGTATTAAACCATGTAATGTATTAGGAAAAAAAATTGAAATTTAAAAGTAAGTGACCAATGAGATTTTAGAGAGATAATGATTTTGGTGATTTAGTTTTTAAATATTGGTTGACCAAACCAAGACACCTCATTGTTTAGGAAACCATGTCATGGTTTGTTCTACCATATTTAATTTATAAATTTATATTCTCATATTCCCTATTATTTGGTTCTTCTTCTCCTTTAGAAACCTTAGATGATAAATAGAGCCTTGTTAATGATTTTCAGTTTTCTTTGGTGGATTTTTATGTTTTATTCCACATGATATCGAATCCATGTAAGTTATGGTACTATTATTCTTGATCTTATGTCCTTTTATATATTATTTCATCCTAGGGATCTAAAAATTGTAGTTTATGTAATTTTTTATGAAGTATTTATATGTATTTGATGTATTATAAGTTCACTGAGAGCTCTCTATAAGAATTTGGTAATTTTAGTATTGGGTTTCATTAATCAATGAGATGATAATTCATGTTCTATTTTAAAGGATCTCATTTGGGAATTATCTCTTTTTCTTACAATTGATGTGGAATTATCAAGATTTATGATTTTTGATTAAGCATATGAAATTGATTTAATCAAATAAATTGAATTGGAAACAGAAGCGGGATTTATTGTTGGTATGGTATATGTGTTATTTTATTGTTACTTTCCACATTTTTAAGGCATATGAAATTATTATAGATGTTAAATAGTGGTAAAAATATACTTACATGATATTGAGGTGGATCTATACGGTGGTTAGAGTAGTTATATTGATGAGGTTAGAGGTTCCTGGGATATGGAAGGAATAAATATTTTAATTAAAGTAAATGAAAGGAAATGAATGCAGGGAGAAAATTAATTGATAAGTGAAAAAAATAAATATTTTATATATAATTTAACTATTCAGAAAACCAAAAGGTGAAAAAATTGTGGAAATTTTTTATATTAATTTTTTTTTGGTTAAGTGTTCAAATTATACTTCATAACTAGATAAAGTGGATGAAATTGTGTGAGAAAAATTATTTATATTAAATTATAGTTATAAATGACCATGGAAAGATATAAAAACTATATTTCAGGATATTTGGGTCTATATATCTTTTTATATATTATTATTTTAGTGGTGGATGGTTTGGAATTCACTTTTCTTAAGCACCACATCCTAAGATAGATAATATAACCTATGCACGTATGGATATTTGTATTAGTTAATCCCCCAATATTTTGAATGTTATGGTAAGGGATGGTCATCTACTCCCCCTATTACTCTCCCCACAAGCAGTGTTATGCAGTTATGGTTGTAGTATAATAATTATGTGAACTTTGATTTTATTTTTGGAATTATGAGGTTCTAGATATTGTAGAATGTAGTATATAGGCATGAGAAGGGATAAAAGATCTAGGGGTATGATGTTAGAATGTTAGGGTGACCAGATTAGTGTGTAAGTGGGTATAGAGTATGTTGGTTAGTATATTTTAATTATTTTATAATACTTATACTATTCTTATATTTTAGAGATTTTTCTTGTAGGGAGATGTACTTATAGGATGTCTAGGATGGGATAACATGTTAGACTCAATTATTATTCCCAGAAACATTAGTATACTTCTTCTATATTGATATAAGAATTGTTTGGTAGGATTCTACTATGTATAAATTATACTCACCCCTACATCAATATACTATTTTCCTGGTTTTTAAGGCTGATGTTTGAGATGTAGATAGAACTTAAAAGATTATGACTTCAATGGGAGGAAGATGGTTGATGATCCATTCACTATACTTCTATAGAGATATTAGGTTTAATGGAATTGAATTTTTGAGATTTTATTTCTTTTGAATAGAATGAAATTGTCTGACTCTTTAATTATTATTTGGATGATTAGGAATTATTTTTTTTTGAGTTTTGGATTTTATTTAGTTTATTATTATTTTCATAGGTTAAAATGGTTAATTCCTTCGATACAATGTTTTAATACCATTGGTGATAGTAGAAAACTAATGGATTATTGGAGGCAATATTTGGTGCTAACTAATATTATAACTTCTGAATTTAGAGTGATTATAAAGGGGTTGCTTCATGAGTGTGTGGAATCTTGTAACAAACCAACCTAGGTTGACTAGAAATGTCACCTAATTTGGATCTCCACAAGTCATTAAGCATGCCTCCCTGAATGCAAGAGATAGTCAAAAAATGATGAGGAGCTAAAAGGTATAGGGGGGAGACTATACCCTATGATCCGTGTGTAATAATAATATAAAATAACTAAACACATACACACGACTAAATATAAAAGTACACATAATAAATAAAATTAAAAAGAAGAATTCTATAATAAATTAAATGTTCCATTTTTTCATACAGGCTCACAAGCATGCATAATAAAAAATACACCATCACTAATAGGGCTGACCACATATACAAAATAAAACAAACTAAAAATAAATAGATGATTAGAGGTTATACAACTAACACTGATCCAAACTACATATCGAGTCGCCATGATGCTCTAACTGCACCAGCCTAATCTTGAGACTCCACACAAGTGTCTTTTCTTGATCAAGAAACATCGGGCCTCATCCCCATCCATTATAAAACCTATGCTTCATCCTTAAAGTATACATAAATTCTACACACAGACTGAGGTGTACATATAGGGGGTGACAAATAAAACTTATTAGTCCACCCTCAACAGTGAACCTATAATTTTCTATCATAATTGGTGCTTGAAAATGTGATATGACCGGCCTAGATGAAAATAAAAATACCTAGAATAAAACAAAAAACTATATAAAAACAGAGGGGGATAAAAAAACTAAGAAAATTTCAAACTATGGGTTATAGCCTAACACCTAAGGTAGATCTATCCCCACTCTGGCCAATGCCAAAGGATTTATAACATGCGGCTCACCTAACCACATGACAACTGGAATGTCCGCCAGATCTATACATGAGCTCTAATACATTTAAATTCAAGGAACGAATGTCAGACCCTAGTTCATATTCATAGATTTACACATAAATAAGTGCATATACCAGGCTCTGGTACTCCAATACTCTGATATAAAGTAAAAACACGAACATTTATGATGGTACAACAAAAGAACCTATTAGTCCCAAAAAAAATTCCAAAATGAATCAGGCACCAGATATGGAACCAAAAATAGGTAAGCTTCATACCATAACAAGGTATCATATAACGTCAATCTATTTGGTAGCATAATAGAATCCACAGTCCACATAACCCACTCTATGATAACCTTAGTACCTCACGATCCCGAATCCACTCTAGCTTAAGTGCACACTCAACTAAAGGGGTGGATAAACTCCTCAAGATCATCCATTATCTCCCTAAACTAGTCAAACCATAGTCAACCAATGGTGGAGGGAAATAGATCAAAACTCAGGGAAAATTATAGATCCAGAATGTCATAATGGTCTCCTCCTAAAACAAATATCTTGAGCATAAAATACCTTAAATTCCATAGCAAATGACTAACTGAATATGGGACGATCCAACCTTGAACCTGTTGTCTAAATAACTGAACTACATGTGTCAATGAAATCTCGACCAAACAATATCAGGGCCTTTATTTTCACCCTATAAATAAGAAACCAAACTCATCCATGGGCTCTCAATGATCCACCTCAGGGTCAAACCAATCTCAGAGATCCCATGGTCCCTGAGGTCATAACATAAGGAAAAATCATACTAGTGACTCCCCTGCTTTACCCAATATCTCAGTCCACTACCATGAAACATCATAAAATAGAAAAAAGGATAAAAAAATATAATAAAACTCTATGATGGGTTCCTCCATGTCATACAAAATCATGGGGCATACTTAGTGAACAAATATCCCAAACAGCACTCAGTGGCCACCAACTGATCCTTAATCAAAATGCATCAATGAGAATCCAGAAACCCAATCCCACCAATAGGGGCATCCATAGAGGTCCTCATGACCACCACAATATAGGACCCAACAGGTCTCCTTAAGAGTAATAAAACATTAAGGAAAATCCCATGCATAAAACCCTCACCTAACCTTCTCCCACAAATAACCCATACATAGGTTTCAACTCACCCACAAGGGAATCCTCAAGAGTCCCTTAGACTCATCTCAACTCCTCAATGGATTCCAGTTGTAACCTCCATCCAAATGCATCAACCCAGCCCAAAGGCTCCAACATATATTTTCCTCACCTAAGAGATAATCCTTGATAGCTCTAACATTAATCAACTTGTCCTGAAACATGGTGAAAACTAAGATATCCATAGAGATACTACTCAATACAACTTCCATGAACCTTTTAAAAAACAAGAACAACCCCAACTTGGTATCCACAAGCCAAACCAACTAATGAGTTCACAACCCAACCCACATGGGTATTTTGACTCCAAACCTAAAAATAAATCCTCCTTCTAAACTCTCTCAGTACATATCACCATCTCAACGATCTGTAAATTTTAAAATCATTCCACCATTATGATCTACAGGAAAAAATAATCTGAATAGACTATCATAAGTCTAATTCTAACATCTTGGTGAACAAAACAATACAATCCAAGGAAGGTAAAAGTAAAATGTGTGTACCTAAATAGGCCCTCCTTGGCCATGTTCCCATAACAACTTAATGTGTACTTTCTAAAATTACAAGGCGTGTTATCCCCATACACAGTATGTAACCCCACTTGGGTACCTACCCATGCATCCCATCCCCACTCGGTGTATACACCACTTAACTACATGGAGTGTACGACCAATGCACAGCATGTACCCCACACAGGGTACCCCATCAATGCACCTGGCCATGTACCCTTTCACAAGAAAACAATACATGGCCACTAGTTGTGTACATTTCATTGGATCTGACTTTGTACTATACGCGGCCATGTGCCCCCAGTACCCCTCGAGTCTCCACTACACAACATATTCCCCAATACCTAGAATTTAGTACCTACAAATCATCTTCCCAAATAGGAATAACTCATGGTTTTTTTCACTGAAATACATGTCATGTACATGGGTATTCCCAAACAAAAAACCCCAAAAATGGCATGAAACAACCGATTCACCCTGATTCAGCCTAGATCGAACCCCATAGGGTCTCCAACAACCAATATAAGGCTTTTAGAATAAAAAAACTTAAACTATATGAATTTATGACAAAAACATAAAATGGTCCAGCCACTAATTGGAAAACATCAAAGCTTCGATCCAATCTACAATAAACAAATATCGTATGATGATCCAACATGACCCGAGATCCACAGTAGAGGTCCCCCCTTCCCTCCATTATTCTATCCATTTTCCTCTCTCAAATGTTTGAATATAATACCAAGGGGTCATGAATATAAATTCTAATGGTAAAGGGAAAAATAAAAATTAAAAAAATAAGAGAAAATAATAGGAAGAAAGAAAAGAAGAGGGTCTCAAACCTGACACCGACACTTGATGAAAGGTTATGTCTTGCCTAGAAAAACCCCCCATTCCATAATCAATCACAAAATAGAATCTCAATATGATTATCCATTTGAAATATGTGACAAAATAAACATGTCTGATAAATTAATATTCAATCAGTTAAATATTAAATATTAAATATTCTATGAAAATTCAAATGGATCATATTTCTTGTAAACTCGTTTCCAAGTGTAAACACCCTATTACAAGACCAACAAAGTGATTGTAAAAAGTATCCAAGATCATATCATATTATAATTTACCATTTTACTATGGAAACACTTTCATCAAAATAATTCAAATTTCTCCATATTTTCACAACCTGTGACAATGTGGGTCATCACAAACTACCCATCACAAATTCTTCTCTCCCTCGAGAATCCTTAGTGGGAAAACATTATCCATTCTCTCTCCAAATAAGTATTTCATCAAATGATATCTCGGTTATCCAATGACCATTCTTAAATCCTCCCCAACTCTATCCCCCAAAACAAGAGATATTAAATGGAGGCCAACTCGATTATCCCCACCACATGAGTATCCTTAATTTTTCTTGTTACGCAAAAAAGAAACTACACAGCCCATGCTACATTCATCATGGAATGAATTGTATAGACATGACCAAAACTACTCAGACCAGAGAACCAGCATTAAAACCCACAACAACTAAGGCTCATTCTCTACCAACCAAGGATAGAAACCTCCATGATCAGTAAACCACTTAAAATGAGTCTCACAATCTACAACATCTTTCGATGAGCTCCCCAAAAAAATTATTTCCTTAAAATTATATCAAAAAATAAATATGACACTTTCTCACATGGGATGAGTCCTAATGAATATTGTCTAACCTGCCTGAACCCACTAACCATTCTCCTCGCAGATGTTAGTTCCAAAAAACAAGAGCAACCTTGACATCCCTCTTCAAAAACACAACATCAACCTATGACAAAATCAATAACACGAATAACCTATACCCACGAATTATCTGAAAACAATGAGTTTATTGCCATGTTTTTGTTACACTACCCAAGGCACAAATAAAATGAGTTGGACCATGGGTTCATACAAACCTGTTATCTAAATCTTACTACAAGATAGGGATCACTACTAGTACTCCACTTGTTAAACACCAGGAATCCTCAGGCATAACCACCCCTTGGTGATAACATACCTCGACTACCCCCACCAAAAAGAATATCTATAGTCACCCAAGACATCAGGGATAACAGAAATGCATGCCCCATCATAAGACATGATTGAAAACAAGTGGAAAGAAGATATCCTACCTAGGAAATAAAAACCTTGTAATCTAGGAAAACCAACACTTAATGGAAACTACTTCCCAATCTAAGGATCTCCCGGGCTTCCTTTCCCTCATCAATCCACCAACTAAGAACTCAAATACCCCATCATCCTACAAGGTTCCTTGTGAATCCCTCGATGAAGGGAATACATCTCCATCATCATATAACATCTCAGAAAAATATCCTCATGTTTTTCATCAGAATAAAATATATACATGTGATTTGATTGAGTATAATTACACCAGGTACTTATATGATAAAACATCATATGAGAAGTTTTTGACATTATAAATACCTAATTCTCCATCATCAGAAAACAAACACCACTGACAGACATATTTCATGTGAATCATATGATCCTTGAATGATTCATGAACACTAGAATCTTACTAATGGGCCAAGATCCATAAAATAGAATATATAATAATCTTCAAACTCAAGTGTATCACACTATTTTAAATCTCACAATCATAAAAACATAATACAATAATAGTAATCCTCTTCTCAAGAAACTTGTATGTCCTGTCAATAATTTTTTTCATGAAAAACCAATGCAATATTCATCATATGTTCCGAAACATTCCAAGAAAATATATCTACCAACTCCGAAAATCATAAAACCAAACATATTTGGGACCATTCTTTAAAAACTAGACCAGGTCAACCAAAAACATTGACCAATATGACTCTCCACAAGACCTCAAGTTTGACTCCCTGAATACCATAGGCTATCGACCATAAACAAGGTTCTAAAAGGTGTAGTGGGAGACTATACACTATGGTCAGAGTGTGATAACAACATAATGTAACCAAACACATACACAGGGGTAAACATCATATGATGCAAAATAAATAAACAAAAATTGAAGAATATAATAATAAATTAAATGCACCATACAGTCATATATACTCACAAGAATGAATAAAAACTACAGATGTCATCCACTAGGTCGACCGCATATAAAAAATAAATAAAATAAAAATAAATGCATTAGGCTCTAAAACCCAAACGAATTCTAACCACACACTTGATCTCCACAACACTCTAGATGCACCAACCTAATCTTGATACTCCACATGTGTGGATTTTCTCAATCGAGAAATTCTTTGCCTCATCCCCATCAATCAGTAAACCTATGCTTCATCTAGAAATAAGAAATAAGTTCTACATGCACACTGAGGTATACATATAATCAGTGGAAAATAAATCTTTTTAGGCCTCCCCTAATGGTGAACCTATAGTCTACTATCATAACAAGTACATACACACGTGATATGCCGAGCTTATCTAAAAACTAATAAAAATTGGCATAAAATGTAAAGGTTGATAAAAGGTCATAATTAAACTAAGAAAACTATCAAACAAGGGTTCTAGATAGAAACACAAGGTAATTATTCATCCATTGTATCCCATGCTAGAGGATATATAACATGAAACTCACCCAACCACATGAAAACTGGTTTATCCATAAGATCTACATAGGATCTCTAAGATGTATATATGAAAAGACATGAATGTTGGACCCCAGGGCATAACCATAGGCATCCACCTGAAAAAGTTCATATACTAATCTCTATGACACCAAAAACATTATTTGAACTAGTGACAGGAATATCTAGGTCGACATAACTACATGTTAGTACTAAAATTCTTGTAGAGCGAATTGGGAACCAGATAGGGACCCAACATAGTTGGGATTTATACCATAGATTGAGAGAATACAATATCCCAGAACCTAGAAGCATAATGAAATCTGTGATACACATAATAAAATCCATGAGAACCTCAACACCTCACTAGGCCAAATCCACTCCAACTAGGGTGTAAACCCAACTAGAGGGGACTCCACTCATCCATATCATCTTTTATCCCCAAAATCCCATCTTATAATATCTAGAAAATGGAAGATATAACCAAATCAAAACTCAAGGATATTTCACAATACAATATAACCCAATGGTCTCCTCCAAAAACCCAAGTATTGAGCAAAAAATTCCTTAAAAATCATGGACAATAGCCAACCAAATATGGGATTATCCAACCTGAAACCCACCATCTAATAAATTGAACTAGTAACACAAATCAACTCACTGAAAATAGAACAGGAGTACCCTCTCAACACCCTATATCCCATAATGCTATAACATATCCACCATGGGCTCTCAACACCCCACCTCAAAGGAAAAACCAAACTCATGGCTCCCCCGGTTCCTAAGGTGACAGCACAAGGCAACGTCTTCCTAGGCAGTCTCATATTTCACCCAATCTCTTGGTTCAAGCCTACAGAAAATACTCAAATGAAAAAATGTCCACAATAAGAGTATGAAACCCTACGAGGGGCTCCTCTATCTCATCCAAAAGTACAGGGACACACCTAGTGTAGAAACATCCCAAACAACCCTCACTAGCCTCCAACTAATCCGTAATTAATAATGCACCCAATGGAAAACCAGAATCAAAATACCACTAATAGGGGAATTCAAAATATTCCTCATGACCACCTAAAAGGTAGGACCAAATAAGGACACTTAAAACCAAAAAAAACTCATGGAAAATCCCATATAGAAAAAACTCAATTGGTCCCCCCAAAAAATAACTCATCCACAGGTTCCAAATCACCCAAAATTTTATCCTAAAGAGTCCCTCAGACTCATATCAACACCTTAATGGATCCCATTGGAAACCTTTAACTAAAGGAATAAACACAACCCAGAGGCTCCAATGCATTTGTTTCTCACCCTGGGGAAGACCCACAAGAGCTCTAACCTCAAGCAACTGGTCCCAACATGTAGGGACAAACCAATATCTCATTAGTGATATCACTTGATATTTACTCTATGGATATGTCCAAAAGAATCTCAAAAACCCATCCTATAATCCATAATCCAAGGAAAATAATGAGCTCACAACCCTTACTCTATCCTCATAGCTCACAACCCATCCCATAAGAGGATTATAAATCCAAACCTCAAAGGAATCATCATACTAAACTCTCTCAGTCCAAAACATCATCCAAGGGAATCTAAACACAGAAAGGATTCCACCATCACAATATATGTATAAAAATTATCAAAATGGAATAATCAACAGTCCAATTCTAATATTCGGGAGAAAATTTGTAAAATATGACTAGGTAGGAAAAAGTACATGGTGTTTACTTTGGGTACATGGTGTATACCCACGGTGTTCCTCTTTGGTTGTGTGTCCCAATGCACTAAACATGAACTTTCTTGAAGTAGATGATAGGTTGGACCTATACATGGTGTGCAACCCCACATAGGTACCTTCCCAGATACCTCAGCCCACTCGATGTGTACATCGCCGAACTACACGACATGTACATAGCTGAACTACGCTGTGTGTACCACCCATACATAGTGTGTACCTTACATGGGGTACCCCTGATGTATACCTATATATGTACCCCCACTTGGGGTTTTATCAAGCACAATACATGGCCACTGGTCATGTTCCTTGCATGGGATATCACCATGTGCCCTACATGTCCATGTTCCCCCAACACACCCTGAGTCGCTGCCTCATGGTCTGTACCTCTATTATATGGTGAATAGTCCACAAAACAGATCTTCCCCAAATAGGAAGAACACATGCAATGTGTTTAAAAAACTCAATGTTGTGTACATGGGTATTCCTAAATAGAAAATCCCAAAAATAGCCTGAAACATCCAATTCTCCCTGACTAAGCCTAGATTGACCCTTATGAGGTCCCCAGAAACTCATACAAGGATTTAAAAACTAAAAAAAACATAAAATATTGGATATTACGATGAAAAAACTTAAAATGGTACAACCTCCATGGAGAATCCATCAAATCGTTTATCTAATATATGATTCAAAGCTACCATACAACGATCCAGTGTGGCCCAAGCTTCGTGGTTTCACCCCATCCTTTCATCTCCCTCTTATATTCATCCCCCTATCTCAGCCATAAAAAATGGAAGAACACAAGGGTGTGCATTGGAATCCAAATTGGGAAGGGGAAAATAAAAAGGCGTAAATAAAAAAGGTAAGAAAAAAGAAAAGGTAAAGGGGCATGTTCCTAAACCCAGTGTCTGACACAAGGTTATTCCTCACCTATAAAAAACCCATGTTCTAGAATCAACCATAGAGATGGAATCTCAGTTATACACTCCATTAAAAATATACCACTAAATGAACATTTGAAAATGAAAAAAATATTTAATTAATTAATATTAAATATTAAATATTCTATGAAAATTTGAATGGCTCGGATTTCCAAAAAAAACTCATGTCATAGGGTAAAAACCCTAATTCATGACTAAATGAGTGGTCAAAAATATTATCCAAGATCATATCATTGTAGAAAAATTCCATTTCACACTTGATACACTTTTAGGAAAAAAATTCCAATTTCCCTTGACTTTCACAACCCACGAAAACATCAATCATCACATATTAGGGTGATTATTTAAATTAGGATAAGATTTCAAGTAGGAAATAGAGATGATCACATTGTTTTTTTAGGTAAATGGTATCATTTGAGCATTCTATTTGATGTAGGATAAGTAAAATAGACAAAAAATAAAAAATAACCCCCATCTATTGAAGATAATGAGCATGTTTAGTCCACTATAAATTCTCAATAATGAGTGTACTGGTTGTATTATAGTGGTTGAAGTAAGATATATGAATCTTCATTTTTATGATTTTTTTTGAATTTTGGATTTTGGGGGTTAAAAATAATTTAATTAATATAATTTAAATTAATTCCAAATCATGGGACATAGGAGTTTTTTATTATGATTACAAAAATGGATAGTAAATGAAGACCTCATATCTTTTAAGTAAGAGAGTTGTGTTAGGATGACCAAGCTATTTATAGATGTATTTATCAAGGAAATAATGATTCATATAGGATGAATCTATGTGAGTTGCATAGATAGAATTTAATGAAGTTTGAAGGGTCTATTTCTTATTAGAAGATAAAGTGATGGTTAAAGGTAGTGGATATTTGTTTTTTACTAATTCAAGTTTGGTTAAAGAATTGGATTCCCTAAGTTTTTATCTTATTATGATAAGTGGTTTAACAATGGAGGATTATCTATATTATTTATCATAATATCTTAAATATCATTTGGGATAAGTTCAAGAGTTAGTTACTGATGTAATTTTTGTCTCTGATGTATATGATGTTATGGTGGTAGGAACGTCTATCTATTCGGTAGGGGAATTCAATCATATGAAAGTTAAAGTTAAAATTCATATACCACTTTTTTAATTTTCTTAACCACATAAAAAATGAGGATTTTAGAGTATGTAACATTAAGGGGAATTTATGTTTGGAGATCCAGAACCTTGTGACCCCCTTCACTATGGTAACTTATATTGAGGTACTTAATAAATTCTAGGTGATTTAGAATACATTGATGTGTAAAAATTTAATTTAAGAGGAAACTCATTAGAAAAATATGAGTAGATCTATATAGAGAAGTTCCTGTTTATCTTGATCAATGTTATAGACTATGAGGTATTTCATTAACCAAACTTACCTTATTTCATGAGGGATAGAAGTTTAGGAACCACTATAAGAAACTCAGTTATCATATATTGATTTTATGGAATATTTGGAATAATAAGTATATATTTATGAAATTCCTTAGTAGTTAGTATAGATCATAGGCATGAAATTTGATGGCCCATGGTAGTTTCTAATTACACACTAATAAAAGTTTCCTCCTCTAACACATCCATAGTATCCAGGTCAATATGATTTCATGTCACTAATATGAGATGATGTAGGGAGAGGATATTCAATGGATATTCCATGTCCTCAAATACCTTGTCTAAGAGTCAGGTGGGTGGTAGTTGACATTAAGGAAGATTATTTAGAGGTTTAGAATGTGAACATATGCATGTAATGTAGTTTCCTAAACTATTAGGATTATAGGTCATTCAAGGTACCATCTACTTATATTCTAACTTGTATTATGAAATGATTAAAATAATATCCACACAATTCATAATCACACTTACTTTATTTTGGGAATTAGAAATTAAAATAGACTGGATTCTTAGTCCCTGGTGTTATCTACACTTATCTTGTGGTTTATCTAGATAAATAAAGGTATATTAGGATATAAATGGATGATATGGTAGTATTAATTGATTGTGTAATTCTTCTTGTTATAAATAAAAACCTACAATGTCATCCTTAGAATATATTGGCTATACTTTGTATAATCATTTAATGAAAATTATCAGATATGAGTGATCTTCACTAACATGAAATATGAATGTGTGATTTTCATTTGTGAGATAGGTCATCATATAACTCACATATTCTTGGATGCTATTATGACATATTGGCAGGATTAATTTTTGAATTTAGTAAAGGTGAATATAATGGATCCTCTATGTATTTGAGTAGAGTTCCAAGCTATTTTTCATGAATGGGATTTGAAATTACCCCCTAAATGTGTGATTATGATTAAAATAGAGATACCACTTAGTTTTCATCTTATTTTTATGTCTAATTATAGGATTTGACATTTATATCCTAGTGAGTTTTGGATTCAAATTATTCATCTAACATGGAAAGTATTCATCCAACCCTATGTGTTCCCTTTGGGATCTTAAATGTTTTTGTTTTGAAGAAAGTGGATGCTGGTTTTCATGTTTTAATGGATTATAGATGATTGAAAAAGGTTAATGTGAAGAATCAATATCCAATCATCATGATTTTTTAATTTCTCAACAAAATGAAAAAATATAGCTTGTTCTTGAAGATTAGTCAGCTCTCTCATGTAACATCCCATCTCGGGAGCCACATACTGGTTCCCCGAGCTGATCAGTTACATGATCTCAAGCGCATCTCCCTATACACCAGAGGTTTATGACTAGCAGCGAGGTTCTAATATAGATACCATAGAGAGACTATACCCTATATATCAAAGTTTCACAATAATGGAAATAAATAAGAATAACTAAATCATATAACCAATAACCAAAAAAATAGTTTCACATAATGGCTAAAACATGAATAAAATATCCAAACCAAATATTAGATATGTAATGAAAAGTACGTGTCAATTTTCAAATGAAAAACTCAAGTGGTCCCCAACACCATGTCTAGTTCCCTCATTGATGGTCTATCCCAAATCAGCCATATAATATAAGGATATTTATCTTATCCTATCCCGAAATCAGGAAATCTATTCGAGTACCAATCAGACAGTCCAAGTAGGGTGTGAGTAAAAAATAGTAGACTACCACCAACAGCATCTAAAAGGGTATCCAATCAATAATGATGTATGAATTTCTAAAAAAATAAAAAATGATGCATAAAGTAAACAATTAACACATTTAATTTTTCTTCAATTAACAACATTATTTCTTGAGATTACAAAGAAACTCAATCCACTAATACCTGCTTCGGCTCATGTCAGAGTCGGTACCATATTACATATGGATTTATAATCCATTATCACATGTACCTTCATTATCAGTTTAATTTCAATTCATAATATGGTTAATTAGAACCATAGTACAATTCTAAAATTTTAGGCCTAGAATTCCATAACAAGGAACCCCATGGTTATTTGAAGCATCAGTCCATGTCCCACACTCATTATCACATGTATCACACAGCTAAACACTTAAATCATCATTCTATGTCCCACAATCATTATCACATGAATGAATTATGGGTCTAGAGAACCATGAATATCACCCCATGTGTATTTGAAGCATCAATCCATGTACCATAACCCGTTTATCAAATAATCACACATTTCAAATATAACACATTTAACAAAGTTAATCATCATTAACTCACTTTTCAATATTTTACACCATGGAATACCATTTCAATTATAAAAACTATCAATATTCATTACATTAAATTACAAATCATAATATGAAAAAATCATTATTAAACCATTTATCACCCTTTAATCAAATAATTTATTAACCCTTCAATGTTAATCTGAATATCCCATAATTCATGTTAATCAATCAATTCATCATTAAAATAATCAATCAATTCCAAAGTCTCATAAATTGACCAGTTATAAAATTCTAATACCACATCATTTCCACAATCACATCATTCTATTAATTAATTAACCAATTTATTAATTCAATTCAACAAACTCACAATTTCCCCAAATTAAACCCATTAATTTAACACATGGAAATTAAAATTAATTTAATTAAATTATAGATGTAATTTCCCAATCATGGAAATATCAATTACAAAATTTCATACAATTAATTAAACCAATACTTTGGTAATTGAATAATAGACCACATACCTCATGATCATTGATGAACACTCGCCAACGGAAATCCACAATTGACGTGGAACAACCAAGATCATGATGAAGAATGAGATCTAGATCTGAAAACTAGATCATAGATCAAATAGATTAAATATATAAAAACCTAGATATATATCCTTTTCAAATGGATTAAAAAATCCCTTCAAAATATGATAGAAGGGTAGGAGGGAGAGGGAAAACTAATCGGGATGAGAATATCTTACTATGAGAGGTGCATGTCTTACATCTGTTGTTGAATTCATCAATAATTGAGGTCATAATGCCTTGGAATCCATTCAAGAGACTCTAAAATGAGAGAAATCAGTTTGTGGTTTATTTATAGTGTTCCGGGATATAATACAAGGATTTGGTATTTTTTTAATGAATTTTCAAGAGTTAATATTTCTGTGTGCCCGGTTTTCTAAACAAGTTACATTGATTTCCCAAACTATGCACCTTGAAATGTGACTCCTCTCAGGGGGTTCACAGTTACTACTGGAAGGGTTCATGGTATGACAACCCATGATTCGTCCATGAGAATCCCCTCTGTTTGGGTTCACATAGTTTGAGACATGGGCGCATAGTTTAGGAAAACTTTGTGCTAATCGTGCATTGCCCCTCTTCCTTCAAAAATTATAAAATTTCACCGAAAAGCTTCCCTAGGTAAAACCCGAACAAGATAAAATCAAAAAAGGAAAAATAATACCTATAAATGAGCTCAAGAAATCTCTACAAATAATCAGTATCTTATAATATTCTCACCTAAAAATAAATTATCCTCGAGTTTTACTCCCAAGAATATCTAAGATTCCAAGTCAAAAATATTGGGCCACTTAGGCCACATATCATCTTCTCTCTCAAAATTTTCCTCCTAAAATGGTTATTTTTTCACAATATATGAACTACCTATGTAGTCTTTCCCCTTAAAACATTATCACTCTGATCTAAAACATGTATCTAATGCTCCTCAATGGACGCATTGTTATCAAGATCAACATCACCCACATCAATCACATGAGAAGCTTCAAGGTGATACTGTCAAAATTATGACACTTAGAAAACATCATTCATATCACTATACCTCTATAGAAGATCCAAATGGTATTTCACCAGACCAACTTTTTCCACAACCTAAAACATTCCAAAAAACCTGGGTGCCAGCTTTCCCTTCCACTAAACCCTATGGTAACCCAATCTATGTGACACCCGAATGTAAACATGATCACCCACTGTAACCGCGAGGGGTCATTGACACCTATCGACAGACAAATTCTTTCTAGTATGAGTTGTATTCATATGATTCCAAATCAACAGAACTTTATCTAGTGTCTCCTACAGGAAACTCAGTCCCAACAACTTTTACTCGCCTTCTTCTATCCAACATATAAGTGATCTATATGGCCTATCATAAAGGGCCTCATATAGAGCCATATATATATTTTTCTAGTAACTATTGTTATAGGTAAACTCTACAAGTTATGGGTGTTTCTCCCATGACCCACTGAAGTCTAGAACACATGCTTATAGGATATCCTCAAGAATATATATAGTATGTTCCGACTATATATCTATATTTGGGTGGAATTTTGTACTCAATAATACCTATGTACAAAGCAACTTATGTGATTCATACTAGAAATGTGAAGTAAAAAATGAGTCATGATCCAAAATAATACACCATGGAACCCTATGTAGATAGACTATCTTTGGAACGTACAAATTTTCAAACTATTCCACTAAGAAAGTATCCCGTATAAGAAATAAATGTTCTAATTACATTATTAGGTCCACAATCAATTAAATAGATTCATTCATCTGAGGCACCCTTAAGATATCCACCATAAATTCCATGTTAATGTAGTCCCACTTCCATTCAATAATGTAAAATGTTCGTACTAAACCAACATGTCGTTGATGCTCGGAATTCATGATTTAATGGATGTAAAATCATGTCATGAACCCTAAAATCTCCTTTTCCATGCCTATACAACAATTTTGTCAATGTATTTCATGATAAATTTTGGTCAAACCTGAATACACTGCCCACTTAAAAGCATGAAATTCATACATTATCTCCGCTCTCATAATCGTAGGCACAATAATATGATTCTTATCATAGATGATCTCATCATCTTCTATACTTCAATCGGAAGGTGACACCCCACATTCAAGGATTTATCTCAAGGATAAACATTCTAGATCCTGATATTAACTTTCCATGGTCCGAATCAAAAGTGTAGACTCCATTGAAATTGATATGGTAGTCATCTTCTCAAGAACCTCTTGAGCTAAAACATGCATCTCAGCTAGAAAACTCATAATATTTTACTCAGAACTTGACACTTGGACTTCCTGAGTCTGATATTTTCTTCTTAGATCATCAACAACAATATTTACCTTCTTGGGTGTATATTCTAGTTCAAAATAAAATGAATTCATATACTCAACCCACCACCTATGTTAGAGATTCACATATTATTGGGAAAAGATATAATTTAAGTTACTATGGTCAGTATACACAATATAATTCTCTCCCAATATATAATTCTACCAACACTTCAAAGCATAAACCACTAATTCTAACTAGAGGTCGTTCATGGGGTAGTTCCATTCATGTGGCCTCAACTACCTTGAACCATACGCCATAAATTGATTTCCCTCCATAAATATTGCTCCCAATCCTATCCTAGAAGCATCAAAAAACATAGTATACTCATCACTTGGCTTTCATATGATCAAGATCAGTGTAGCATTCAAATGCCCCTTCAGATACTAGAAATAATTCCCACATTCTCTAAGCCATTAAAAATTTATTCCCTTATTCATAAGTCTCAAAATTGGGACTGAAAAACAATAAAAGTCTTGGGTGAACATGCGATTATAACCCTCTATTCCTAGAAAACTATGGATATTAAAATATTTCTTTGGTTGATACCAAGAAACCATCACTTGCACCTTCTCTGGGTCAACTAACACACTTTCCTCTGAGATGATGTGGCCTAATAAATGTACCTGATCAAACTATAATTGTAATTTAGATATCTTGATGTATATCCATTACTCTCTTAATGAACTCAGGTTGATTTCAAGATGTTGGTCATGGTAGTCATGAGTCATGGGGTACACCGATATTTCATGAAAAAATACTACCATAAAATGATCCCGTTATGGGTGGAATATTTTGTTCATCAAATCCATAAACACTACTAGTACATTCATCAGCCCAAATGACATCACAATTAACTCATAGAGGCCATACCTGCTTCTAAAAGAATTAAAAAGTATATCATAAGGTTAAACTCTCAACTAATGATACCCTGATCCGAAGTCAATATTTTAGAAGAGAAAATCCACTCTCAAATGGTCAAAGAGATCCTTGATTCATGGAAGAGGATAATGGTTCTTCACCATCATCCAGTTAAAATTTCAGTAATCATCACATAATTTCAAAGTTACATTATCCTTATTAGAAAAAAAGATTAGGGAACTCTAAGGCGACATACTCATATGGATAAACCCCTTATCCATAAACTCTTCCATATGAGTCGTAATCTCTTGAATATTTTTTGGTGTCATTATGTATGGTGTAATAGAAACTGTCTCAGCCCCTTACATGAGATCAATCGTAAATTCTAAATCGATCTTAGGTGTAGGCCCTAACAAATATTCATGAAAAACCAATTCAAACTGATCCACAATAGGTGGAAATAAATTGGGGTTTTCACCTATTTAATAAGGTTATATTCTAGAATATTAGGTGGTGAGCTACCCTAGTTTCTACTAAACTAGACCTACATAGCTCGCCTTGATATCCCATTATCCATGCTGAATATAATTTTCACCCTTAAGAGATGTAAAAGTCACTCTCTTTTGATAGAAATTAATGTAGTCTCGGTATTCTACTAAACATTCTATATGAAAAATAAATTCAAATCCTGACGGGTCTAAGATGTAAATATCACATATAAAATGATACTCCTCAACCTTGAGAGAACAACCCTTGAACAAATAGATGTCTCTCGACCGTACTCCCAATGGTGCAGATATCATCATTACCCCCACTCAAAAAATCTACTGTCAGGCTTAAACTGTTCATAGGTTGCATAGATATAAAGAAATGAGAGTTATCATTATTAAATAAGGCAATATTAAGGGTAAAATTAATATGAATAGTACCACTAACAGTTAATGGTCCTTCCTCGCTATCCACATGTATAGGATGAACTGCATGTAACTGACCTTCCCCTATTCACTATGATTTGGTCTAATCCTCCTAAGCTAAACCACCATGTTGATATGGGTTCTATTTCCCAGAAGAATCATTCCCCCTACCTCTATCTCCATGACCAGTAGAACTCTAATAGCCAAACTAATATGGTGTAGAAGACCCCCTTCCCATACTCAAGTTCTGCATAGATTCCCCATCATTAACCATGTATGTTGGATTCCTACATAGCCTCTGTAGATGTTCCATCATGCTATAAGATCAGCACTTAACCGGTGGTCGGGGAAAATTTCTACGAATGTGGACCGGCCTACCGAATTGGTGATGGGTCACTCGATTAAGGTCCTATGTGACTGGCCCTTCCCCCTATCCACTCTTCTTACTATCAACCAGGTTGAAATTCTCATAGTGATGATGCCTACTCTCAGAATAAGTACCTACCAATCATCCCATAGTAACCACCTTTCCCCCACTAGAATCCTCCTTCAATTTCCCCTCATAAATGAGAGCCTGATTCACTACTTCAGAAAACATATTCAGCTGAAAGATATTAACTTGGGTCTAAATCTCACATTTAATCCCATCCCGAAACCTTTTTTCCATGTTAGTCTCATCTCCTACCAATTATAGAGCAAAGAACTATAAAGCCATGAAGCATCTATCGAAGTCATGCATGGACATTCTCCCGTGAGTAAACTTTATAAACTTGACTTCCCTCTCCTTCATGAGAGTCTCAGGGTAAAAGGTCTCCAAAAACATATCCTAAAATTCCTTCCACTCTATACTAACTAGTTATCCATCTCAAATTTGGATGTCCCACCAACGCTTCATCTGACCACATAACATATAAGCATCAACTTTGACTCTTTTCTTATCAATATTCTTTATGTAGTGAATAATAATTTGGGTAGACTCTCAATTCATGTCATACATACTCTTAAAATCATGCTATAGGTCTCTCTCTATATACTTCATGAAGTGAGAAAAGTTCTCATGAAACTTCTCTTTTTCTTCTACACTCAAAATTATTAGTTCCACAGGTTCCACTATGGGAGGATCATTTTCAACCATACCCTCTAGTCGTCATATCAGCAAATGTCATCATGGATGAATATATATTTAATTCCAAACACACACCGTATGTCACACTACACACATTAACATAATTTAATTGATTCAAAAAATTATAATTAATTCATTCATCCTTTTCTATCACATGGCCAATACCGAGGTTCTATTACTACCCTTAACCTACTAATACCTAGGTCAGGGTTAAAAAGGGTAAATTGATTCTCATTATTCAAGTTTATTATTAGAAACCCATTTATTCAAATGTTTCATCATTTTTTTTAACATTCAATTTCATATCTAGCACTATTTTCATTTCATTTACACAAACAAGGAAATGCATTTCAATTTCAACAACTTACCCTAAACCCATTTTCCTATGTGTGCCTAAAAATTAAGCACGTCACATTAATTATTTATTTCCTAGAATGATGAATTTAAACTCAAATATCATCACTTAATAGGACATTTGTAAAATCTCATAAAAACTCATAAACTATAATCACATCACACAAAAATTTCATCACTAGAGGTTAAATAACATCCAATCATAACAAATAACAAAAAAACAGTCCCACCTTGGGTACTTGGGTTTACCCCATACATGGGTTAGCTACTCTCATGCATGAGATCATGTCCAAACATAAATATCCCTTGTCTCCTATATAACATTCCCAAAAAATAAGGTAAAAGAAAAAAAAGGAAACTCCCTTTTATACCACTTCATAACATCCCAGCCCGGGTGTCACACACTATTGCCCTGAGTCGGTTGGTTACATGACCTCAAGAGTTCCACCCCATAGGCCAGAGGTTGTTAAATAGAACTGAGGGTCTAATATAGATACCATGTGAGACTATACCATTTTTATCAAAGCATCACAATAGTGGGAATAAATAAAAATAAATAAATGATAAAAACAATAACCAGAAAAACCAGTATCACAAGATGACTAAAACAAGAATACAATATCCAAACCGAACAGAAGATATGCCATACCATGTATGTGTAATGTTTCAAATGAAAAACCCAATGAATGAAACACTAACCCTCTCAAGTGTGTCTTGAAACCATTTTTGGTTCCCTTTTCTATGATACATCCCAAATCATCCATCTAACATAAGTCTCTTTCCCTTATCACTTCCTAAAATCATGAAATCTTTTCAAGAACTGATCAGGAGGCTAAGGTAGGGTTTGAGTAAAACTCATTGTTCACCACCAATGGAATCTAAAACAATATACATTCCATAAAAGTGTATGTAGTTGTAGAAATAATAAAGTAAAATTCATAAAGTAAACATTTAATACATTTCATTATTCTTTAATTCACTAAATTATTTCCCTAGGTTCATGAATACACTCAACCCACCAATACCTGCTTTGACTCATGTTGAAGTCAAAACCATATCGTATAAGGATTTATAATTCATTTCCACATGGCCCTTCACTATCCATTTAATTATAATTCATAAAACAAAAATTAGAACCATAGTCCAATGAATATATTTCGGGCTAATAATGCCATAGATATGACACGGGGTATTTTAATCATTGGTCTGTATCCCACAACATGTTCATTAAACAATCACACAAGTTGGATTTTCAAGTATAATTACATGTCCCACACTAATTACCACATGCATAAAAATGTGTGATTTTTAATCATCAGTATGTGTCCCGCACTCATTATCACATGAATTTATTTTGGGTCTAAAAATCCATGTCTGGCACTCGATGGGTATTTGAAGAATCAGTCTATGTTCAACAACCATTTTATTAAATAATCACACATTTCACGTATATCATATTTAAAAAAGTTAATCATCATTAAATATCTTTTGAACATTTCAAATCATGTATTAACATTTCAATTATCAAAACAATCAAGATTCATCACATTAAATCAAAAAGAATAATATATAAAAATCACTATTAAAACATTTATTGATCTTTAATCATATAATTCATTAAACCTTAATATTTAATTCAAACATCCCTTAACTCTTGTTAATCAATCAACTCATCATTCAATTAATCAATCAATTACACACTCCCTTCAATTGACTAATTACACAATTCCAATATCCCATCATTTCCATAATCACATCATTCCATTAATTAATTAACCAATTAATTAATCCAATTCAACCAATTTACTATTTCCCAAAATTCAACCCATTAAATTATCACTTGGAAAATAAATTTAATATAATTAAATACCATATGTAATTTCCCAATCAAGTAAATTACAATTGGGAAATTACATACACATAATTAAATAAATACTTTTGAAATTGAATAATATACCACCTTCCTCAAGAATGTTGACAAATGCTCACCAAATGAAATCCCCAGTTGAAGTATCACAACAAAGATCATGACGAAGAATAAAATATAGATCCAAAACCTATATCTAGGATTAAATCTATTAGATATATAAAAACCTAGACCTATATCCATTACCAATGGAGGAAAAACTCCCTTCAAAAGATGAGAGAAGAGTGGGAGAGAGAGGGAAAACTAATAAGGATGATAATATCTTACAAGGAGTGTTGTAGGCCTTCAATATAGGATTCAATTAGTCAGGAACGGAGGTTTTAATTCATTAGAATTTTTCTAGGAACCTCCCAAACTAATAGAAATCGGTTTGGGGTCGAGTTAGGGTTTTCTGATATATAAAGTGGGGGCTTGGAAAATTTTTAATGAATATTTAGGGGTTTAGTTTTCCACGCGAATGGTTTCTTATACGAGTCACATGATTTTCCTTAACTGTGCATCTAATCATGTTCCTCCTCTTAGGGGGTTTCATGGTTACTACTGGGAGGGTTCATGCTTTGAGAAACCTTGTTCCAAGCATGTGAATCCCCTCGATTTCGGTTCACATAGTTAGCTTTCATGGGTGTATGTTTTGGGAAAACCATGCTACAACTATGCACTTCCCCTATTCCTTCTAAAATTCTCCAATTTCACCCAAAAACCCCTTGGTAAAACCCAAAAAATGATGCACTCAAAACAAGGAAATATAGTACTTGTAAAAAAGTTTGATCCTCCTCCAGGAAAGTTCAAGATCTTACATCTAGTTACCATCAAATGTTGGTGAAGGAGGTCATTCGACATACCACTTTTGATTATCAATATAATAATTCTTTAGATTTTTTTATTTCTATTTAGATTACTGAATTAATTATTGTTTTTCATGGGTTTTGTGATCTAATTCATTCCTGATCTCCTATATTGGTTTTTGGTGGTATTAGTTGATAATATCCTATTTTATTCAAGAATGGATAAGGAACATGCATATCACCTAAGGACTATATAGGTGAATCCTTAATGACATGGGTTATATTTAAAATTTTCTAAGAAATGTTATAGAAAAATGAAGTATATTTTCTTATAAATTTCATTCATAGGGTGAATTAGTTGATTCATTAATGATTTATGAAACCTCTTCTTGGTGAGTTCCCAGGAATATTGGGTAGGTATATAGTTTTCTTGGTTTGAAAGGTTATTAAAATAATGTTTTGACTAATTTTCCTTAGATCATAGCCCATTTGACTAATTTTACCAATAATAACTAAGATTTAATGTGGGTGGATTAATGAATGACTATATTTAGGTATTTTAAAGATAATATGATTAATTACCCCATGCTTCAGTATCCTAAGGATTGAGTAATGTTCAAGATTTATTATGATGCTTCCTTTATAAACGTGGGTTATGTATCATAGTAAGAGTTGAAGGATAAATCCTAATTTTATAGGGAGTTATTTAATAATGAGAATAATTGAACTAGTAGTGAACTTTATTTTTTTGTATTGGTGTTTTCTTTTGAATCTAAAACTATATTACCTCATCAAAGAATTATTTTTGGTCTTTACAGACCCCAAAATCTTATATTATATCTTCTCTCAAATGTATCTAAATCTTAAACAGGGTATATTGATTGATTTCATACAATATGATGACTTAGATATCTTACCTAAACTAGTTAAAGGAAATGTGATGATTTATGATCTAATAATAAATATGTATATTGATGTTTCTTTTGAGGATATTAATAAATAAAGGATGATAGATCATATTATGGCCTGATATACATATAGGGGGTTTATGGTAGATATTTATTATACCAGATGATGGAAAACTATCTTTGATTCTGATATGTGGATTAGTATCATCTAGGAAATATTGAGGTAAATGTGTGGATATATTTCATTATATATATATATATAGATCGATTTTATTGATGATTATGCATAAGATGAAGAGTATCATATGCTGTTTTTAGGGATTTTTTTCTTTTATAAGTTATGTGAAATATAGTTCTATATTTATTTTATACATCACCTATAAAATTATATCATGGTATATGAAATATATATTATTCCATTAAGGAGTAACTCAGACAGACTAGTATAATGAGGTAATGGTAGAGTTTATATCTCGATACCTTGTTTACCAAATGGATAATGTTGATAATCGATCCAAGTTGGATTATTGTAGCCTTTGAATGTTCCATAGTGGAAATAAGAGGATATATACAATTATTTTGAAATGGTTTTACCAAAATCATTGGGAAGACATGATTATATATGGGTTATAGTGTATCAACTAAAAATGTATACTGATTTTCTATGGTTGAGGATTTGTGTAAGGTGATTTTTTGGGGAGGATCTATATTGTAGATGTGGAAAATATTAATATATTTCTAAATATGATTAATTAAAATTAGGATTCTCACTTCACTTAAGAGTTATAGAAGGGATTGAAGGATGATTTAAAAATTTAGTCATTCCTTAGTATAATTTTTCATCCTCAAGTAGGTGGGTATACTAAATAGAACATCAATACATTATTGGAGATGTTATAGGAATTTTTCCTCTATTTAAAAGGATCCTTGTTGAATTATTTTTCTTTGGATGGTTTTCCTTATAATATTAGTTATCAACAATGAATTATTGTGTCTCCATTTAAGTCATTTTATATAAATCCATTTAGATGTACCTTTTTCTATATCGATGTTGGTGAGGAGGTGATCATTAGACAATATTTGGTGTAGACTGTGAAAAATAATTTGTATATTATTTTAGAGTATATGAAAGAAATAAAAATAAAAAATAAATATTATATAGATTATGGGTGGATTCCCTTAGAGTTTGATATTTCTGATCATGTGTTACAGAATGTTTCTCCTCATAATGGGTAGTGTTATTTTGTGGTCCCACTATAGATAGATTGAGTTCATGATGTCATTATTATATCATATAATTAGAGATATATTTATAATGTATCTAGTGTAATTTATTGAAATGAATTATATATTTCATAGAATGTGATTTTTATATAACACATCATGGAGATATAATACCATAATAAGAATTTTTTGAATGGATGATTCATACCATTACTTGTTGTTTAATTAAGACATGATGAATTTAAGGAATATACATAGGAACATGATTTTTAGATGAGTATTCAATACCTATGATATTTTTAAACCATTATTCTTATAAATTAAGTGGAAATTTGGACATGAATTTAAAGTAGTTATTTCTGGACATTATTTTTAATTGAAATTATACAGTTGAATATTTTTTTTAAAAAGGTCATGTTAGAGTGGTATCTCACATAGTGGTTATGTTTTTAGTATTTATCATTATTTTTATTGAGTTTGTTTTTGATATTCTAGGAAAAATTATTTAAGGGCATCTAATATAGAGGCTACAAAATTTCTAATTACTTTTTTTTTAATTTGAAAGTTGTTTGAGAAAACAATAATTGAGATCAGAATCAAGTTATGGGAGATATATTAGAAAACATATGTCTAAGGAAAATTGTGTGATGGTTATTTCCTTATTATATCCTGGTTTTTTGTAAATAATATTAATAAATTTCTATTTGATAATTTTACCATGTTTTGAATCCATGATCTATAAGAAACTATTGGAGTATCTATTAGGATCCACGTTAACTAAAATTATATTATGGTTCTTTATTCAACTAAATGTTTAATTGAAAATGTTTGTGGTGTATGTAGTGGTTTAAATATGTACTTTTGTGGAGAAACTACCCAAAAATACATTATATTAAATCCTAGTTTCTTAATGTGATTAATTTACCATGATAGTTTTTTAAATGGGAGAAATAATAATTCCATATCATGGTTTAAATATATTTTAAAAACCATGTCATGTTAAAATAAACCACATTATCTTTTAGGAAAAATATTTAAATTTAAAATGATATATTTAGTAAAATTTTAGTGAGATTATGATTTTTTCCCCATGGATTTAATATCTACATTGACTAATATAATCCATGTAATGGTTTAGGTTACCATTCCAATGTTAGGTCTATGAACTTTTATTTTTAAATTTATAGTTCTATCTTCTCTCTCATTAAATTCTTCTTTCCCTTTACTGGACCTACATGGTATTATGAAAATTATAAATGGTTTTACGTTTACTTTGATGGGTTTTTTATTTTCTATCTCAAGTGATATCAAATTCATGGATGTTATGGTAACTTGCTAATTAATTTTTTATCCTTTCATCTATTATTCCATCATAGGTATCAATGGAAAGTGATTAATGAATTTTGTTCAATGAATCATTGATATAAGATTTGTGCATTAAAGCTTCCATGGTAGTTCTTCATAAGAACATGTTATTTTGAGTATTGGAATTTATTCTTTGAGGAATTGATGTTTCAACCACTATTTTGAGGTAAGTGATTCAGGAAAAATCTCACTTTTTTTACTATTAATATGGAATGATCAGGATTTTGGTTCTTTGTTTTAGTATATAAAATTTATTTAATCAAATCAAGTAAATTGGAAACCTTAGAGTTTTATGGGGTTGGTATAGTATTTGTGTTATGTTACTAAAATTTTTCCATTTTTTATGATATATGAATTTATTATAGATGTCAAGTAATATTAAAAATAAGGTTACATGTTATTGAGGTGTATGTTTGGTGAGGTCAATGTGGTTTGATTGATGGGGTTAGTGTTGAAACTAAAAGATGCTTTTTGAGATTTTTATCCAATAAATGAATAATTTTTCTAATATAAAAGGTTTAATAATAATCCTATAGAAAGTGTTATTTGTTTAGAGAGGAATATTTAAAGAATAAATGGATATGTTTATTGTGTTGTCTTTTTTTTCCAATACCTAAATCATATTCAGACTCACATAAAATGATGTTTATTATATAAGGTCAAGGTTATTGAGGAATTTAGAAGATTTTTAAGTTTCTTATAATTATTTAAAGTTATTATATATTTTATTATTAATAAGAACCATGTATAAATTTTGAAAAGGTACTCATGTGTGTAAGATTTTTATGTGGAAGGCCAGAAAAATTCATAAAGGTAGGAATTTATCTAATTCATAAGGTTTTAATATATTGATGAGTTAAATAACTATAACAGGAAAAAAAATTACATTTATAAATATATTTTTATATTCAAATCTATTATATTTTTAGAGGAAATTTGTGATACATAAATTGTTATATATATTATCTAATAAAAAACATATTTATGAGACAGTGTAATATTTTTTATGAGGTTACATAATATTTTTAAATATGTTTAGAAATTTGGAAATCGTAGGAGTCACCCTAAGATACCTAATATTTTGGGTTGGTATATAAGATATTATTCTAATGTGTTTTTTTAACAAATGATAAAGATTATTATAAGATTCTTAATATATTTTATCTAGTTTATAAGTTATTTGACTTCGAAAAATATGATTTCTTGAAGTTATCAGGGTTTTGTAGAGGATTCATTTTCAAAAGATAAGATAATCATAGGTTATTATATATCGGTCATAATAAATGGATAGTCAAAATAAAATCTGTATAATTTTGTGGTTTTCTAAATTAGGTGACGTTGATGAAATCTATGAATAGAAATATAATAAAAGAAATTCATAATGCTTGTAGAGGTAGAATAAATAAGTTCATGTCATGAAAATGTTATTGTACCATTGTTTATGTCGACCAAATAGGCATCATAAAAACAACAAAATGGTTGAAGAAACATCCAAACATGGATATTATCTTCCTCACTAGATCAATTAAGAAGAGAACGGTTACATACTTACAATTTGGTGACCATTTTATGGTCACATGAAGTCTCTACACAAGGTGCCTAACCCGCGACAAGCCCCGTGGAGTCCTCCTCAATGAAAACCCTTGTTCACCAGTGGCCAAGTAGCGAAAACTGGATGAGAACCCCCTATGTCATGCGGTTTGTCATTGTAAACTACCTAACAATCCATTTGAAATCCTAAGAAAGTTTAGGGGAGCATAATTTCAAGGAAGATACCCTCGATGGTCACATAGATCTTGCACCAAATAGTCATTAGGAAGAATAAAATATTTAGATGATACCCAAGACATCTTGTGAGAGCTATGAGCCTTCGTCACAAAGAACTAAAAAGATAACTAAGAAGAGGTGAGAGGGGATCACGGTCATTGAAGGACATGTGAACCACCCCTGAAGACATGAGATGCACTACAACCTATCTGCTGCGCCTAAAAACCCTTTGGATCATCAGTCGTGCAACATGGAAACCTCCAGACAATTACATGGTGCTCTAAATAAATACACATGGTTTTGTCCATAATACTTCCACACTCTCATATAATCCACATTGGTCATGTGAGACACCATGGGAAAATCAAGTAAAATTCCCAGATATTAGTTGACAGAACTCACATACCTTCCAACCATTGTCACAGAAAATAAATGCGATAAAAAGGGACGAGTTAAGTGGCGTCTACAATCACTGAAGGACATGGGGTTCACACATAAAGTGATATACAAGAAACCAATAGACCTCAGCCTCATGACCGTATTTCCTCGTGAAGGACCTTTTTCTTATCAGCATCGCGACTCGGAAGCCCGCACATGCATCCAGACAATACTACGACACTCTAAAGACATACGAACAAACCTTTCCCCTAGATGCTTGCATGATCTCTATATTACCATTTTTTTCAAGATAAACATCACTAAAAAAGTGTTCATAAAACCCATACATTGATCATGAAATCCTGCATGACCATATAACTTTGTGAAATAAAACAAAAGAGATAGAAAAAGGGTAAGCAAGAGGGGATTTTGGTCACTTAAAGATATGTGGAACACACTAGACAACCCACACAGCACCACGAGACCTCGGTGACAGGCCCACCTCACCTCACAGAATCCCTTTGGCTCTAGGAATTGTCCACAAAATTTTTGTTCACCATACAACTCATATTGGTCATGCGACGTATCTCCAAATAATAGAGTAAATACCCTCAATACCATACGTAAAATCTCATGTGACTCCCAAAATTCATCACATAAAATGACGGAGATAGGAAAGGAGAAGGTGATCATGGTTTGTGATCATCGAAGGGCATGGGTTGCGCCCAACGCACCTCAGTGTGGTCCTGTGAGACCCTGAGACAAGCCATCCAAGGACTCTCAGATGCCTTCCAATAGTCATTTGGATCTCTTGATAACCCTTGGACAAGTCGATATGATGACATGGAAGTCATTAGAATCACAAATACTCAATAGTCAGTAATAATTTGATGAAGGATGAATGCACTTATGGTAGCTGAAAATCAGGTGGCACCCTTGATGTAGTCCACCACAGAGACTCACAAAACAGTGTATCACCAAACCCCACATTGACTCCATCATGGAATAATTCCAGATTCCCCACACAAAATAGAGAGTACGTGGATGGATAATCATATAAATTCCCAACACCAAATCATAAAAAGGGTTCGGTTGGTTGGTTCATTGGTTGTATGAATGAACACTAGAGGCTTGGACCCAAACTGCCACTATGCATGCCGGCACACAAACTCTGGGATTCAACACACATCTGATCACACTTCCAGTCAAATTTCCTCTAAGGTAACTCCCCGATGGACTTCCATAGAAGTCATTTACTAGTCATAAAGTCCTCCTCATGATCAATAAATATCATGTGAAGGACTTTTAGTGAGACATGATAAAACCATATCGCATGTCCTCCACATCATGTGAGACCCAAACAAACTAACACAGAACTAAACCAAGTTACTATAAACACAAGGTAATAAACCATTATTCAAAGTGAAAACCCAATAATAAGACACGATTGAGGACCTATGTGTTCTTATCATGTGTCAATCAATAATACGTGATGGTACCAAGTCGCGCCACCCAGACCTCGCGACATCCATTTGACATGTCATTTGGGATATGCAGAACACTTCAGACTTGTCATGACAATTGTTGCATACCCTTCACGGACACTAATTGGATCTTATGGACCCGCTAGGGTCATCACCCTAGACTAGAGACATCCTCAGGGTGAACCTCCTAAATCATATAGTAGTTCCCACTCATTTCAGTCGAGTCTCCTTGACACATCTTGACATGACAATCCAACTTTTGTGGCGTACCCTATAGACATGTCAGCCTGGCCCAGCGATGTACCCTTGAGGTGTCAGCCAAGACATGTGACACCCTCTGTACATGTCATCCTAGTTCCGTTATTTCCTCAAAAGGTGACATCCAAGACACGTGACCCCCCTCAGATCATGATACCATGACTCTCGTGACACCCTCCACATGTGTCGAGCCAGGTCATGCGATGACCTCTAGGGTATGCCAATAAGATCATGTGACACCTTCCAGATAAGAGGCCCATTCACTATGGAAGCCTCAGTTTGTAAGTCAAAACATATCCAATAAAACTAATAAGACCTTAATTCCCACCATAACTAAGATATGTAGGATGCCTATGTAAAGTCCTAATCTCCATATCAAACACTCCAAGGGTTGGCCCAATACACAGGTCACATGTCTATATTCCATGTGGTTGATCATGAACTCCCCATGTTTCTCACAACAATAATGGCTCATGTGGCCTTAGGGGGGATGAAACAAACACCTCATTAGGAATCAAATACCCATTCACCCGATAAGCCTTAGTGTGTAAGCCGCAATTTAGACCGAACTACAAGGAATATAATTCCTGCTATAACTAGGATATGTAGGATGTCTCTTATAGACTCGATCTCAAATATTTGGTGTTTCAACATCCCCCTCACCTATATTAGGTGTTATCAAATGATTCCAAACTAAACCGATCAACCGAAATATGTGGGTTTTCATTGTTGCAATAACCAGGATATGTAGGATTCCTCATAATGTCTCAGTCCCATCCTTAGAATATCAACCGCCTCCATAAAAGGAAGCATGTCCCAAAACACATGGTTATATGGTTTCATCATATAAGTGACTATTCATTATTGGAAAATGATAAATAACCTCAGATGCATAAAGAAGGATTCAAAAAAGAGATCACAGTCCGTCGCAATTAAAAGAGAGTTAACCCATATTGGTTTTATTAGGGTAACTGGTCCTGCATTGGGATTAGGAATAGATCCACAAACAATTATAAAATCTATAATAGAGTCCCATAGTAGGGAATCATTCCCCCCAAAATGGATTGATGAGCCCGACCTCCCATCCTCTCAACTATTGTGAGTCCCCAAGAGTCATTAGGCCTAAAAACTCAAATGTCCACTAGCCTTTAGAATGTAGGTTCATACCCAATGAAGGATGGGGGAACCATTGGGAGTTTCAAATAAAATCGAAAATAATAACGCAATGAGTGGAATCCATTCCATGATAAAAATACCATTGGAACAAAAAAGTTGAATCAGATGTGAATCTTTAAAATAACAAAACGATCATGTTATAATCCGTCATACCATTCTTTTTTTCAACATATGCAAACAAAAATATTGAATCTAACATTAATCCCTCTAATAATAGAAAATTGGCTTATAATATATCAATCCATGTTTCTTTCCCCTTATATTTAAATTACAATGATAAGCATGAAGTGAACCTTTAATTCCACTTTTATTTATAAACCATACACAAAAAAAGAAACAACACCATCATAAATTGGGATTAATGTAAGTACATCCTCATGTTGACAAGTATACATGAGAAGAATGGTCAAAAGGGGAATATAGGACAATTTTTCTAACCATGCATATCTGATTGAGCATTGTTAGGCCTATGATATAGCACTCATTGATGGCCTTGTTCCTTGTTATATTCATAATTTTAGACTCCCAATTTGAGAGAATCTCTTCATCTTCCAGCACTCATTTCGGTACTTCATCTGATTTCACAACCCCCATGGTTCATAAAATGGTCCCGCTTGCCAAATGGATCCAGCAGTAGTTATCGAACAAGATGATTCGGGAGTACCACTGATATGGTACAATCCCAACTACATAATCTTCTCACAATATTTTTCAAGCACATCATCTGGTGAGTCCATGTCACTCGACGAAGGTTGCCACTAAACTAGTGTCCCCTATCACCACAACCAATTTCTTCGAAATCTTATCCCTAGAGCATGACAACTGCAACCTTTCATACCCGATGAAGGTGGATCAGGGGGCAGATCTGGATTACCCATGATTTAGGCACCGCCAAGGAGGGTTACTGCTAATCTTTGTCACCAGCATCGTCATACTAGTACCAATCTGTCACCTAATGAGGGTACCTCCCAAAAGATTGACACCTTAGAAACCCATGCATGTGCTCCACCGAGGAAGACTCATCAGTGAAAGAAGATGTTGGATACCTAGGAAAGGGATAATACCCCCACTCATACTAATAGCACATGCCAACATGCTCTGGTAGGGACTAGCCGACATGCTCATATCCCTGCTCACTCAGAAAAAGTTTGTGGGAATATTCTCATAGAAAGATTGGGGGATGATCATACTCCCACCCCCGTATGTGAAGCCTGTCATCACATCCTGATGGAACGTGGAGGACCGAAGTTGCTGATCATCTCTAATTTAATAGAAGATATCTATCAATAGGTCATGGCGACAGAAAACATGCCAGCTTATATCCCTACACACACTTTTCTAAAATGCCAACACATTTTAGTAATAGTTGAGAACTCCGCGGGCATATTCTGGCACTATGGAAGATCAAGGTAAAGAAGTATACTCTTCTCTATAGCTAGGATGACTCAACTCTCTAATCATCATGATCATGTGGTTGTACCATAGTGAGAGCACATAATTGATCCTTCCTGAGAGGATTATCAATATATCCAAATGAAAGGTGAGGCATAAAGTCGGGTTCATAATATTGTTCCAACCAGGGCCAACCAGGTGAGAGTGTAACATGCCTTAGGATAGGGGCACATTCATATCAAAGAAGTCATGCTGCATAATATGGAGGCCTAGGATTAGGCCCATATCCCCATTCTGGCAGAGGATAACAAGGTGATAGTGGCACAATACTTTGTATATGATCATATTCCTATCAACAAATCTTCTCAGTATACTCTAGGAGATCATTGAAGAAAGGTTCATATTCCTACTTCCTCTAATAAATGACTATGCCAGCATAATTCCAATGCAATACAAGAGAAGTCTTGTATTCCTTATCCCATTTTGGAGGTCTGTTGGTATACTCTAGTAGGGAATACATATTCAGACTAGGTTTATATTCCTAATCCAACCGGGGCCAACCAAGTGATAGCAGCACACACCTCAGGGAAGGCTTATACTCCTTCCAACAAAGACCGGCGGCATATCCCAAAGGATCAAGATTCGGCCCATACCTCTGTCTTAACAAAGGCACACCAAGTGAGAGTGGCACACACCTTAGGATAGGCTCATATACCTATCGAAAATGAGGCAAATTATTAACATATTTCTATATATCCTCAGTAGTGGAATCATATCCCCACAACACCAAGAGGTTATATAAAAGTTCTGAAAACCGTCGTACAACATGCTTGAATCCATGAAGAACCATGAAAGGTAGGTTATCATAATCTGACCACGATGAAAAACATGAGTAATATTTATAATTTTCTCAATGCTAGTGTCCTTGAGGTTGTTCGAGACACACACTCAACACCACAAGGGTCCTTCGACTCTTTTATCGAAGCGGAAGTAATAAATGTTCATTACTATGATAGTCCACCTCATAGTAATGTAGAGATGGATTTTAGGGACTCTACTCCTAAATTCCACCATGGTAAACCTCCCCATGATGATATATCCCATGGGAAAGGTAGTCCTACCTTTATCCAGACACCTTTGTAAGGATAGATAAACAAAACACTAATACCTTCGTATAGAGATGTGCTAGAGACACCATGTTAAATTGTATATAATTCCCCATATGCATCCAGCAGCACTCTACTCATATCATCAGGTGACCATCAGAGTCATATTATATGGTATGAACATATGGAGGTGTGTAATTAGGAAATTTAATATGTTGGAATTGAAATATCGGGAGAGTTAGCTGGAAACATCCTCCCCATCTTTTTTTCTCCCCTCGCTAGTTGCTTCTATGAGATCCCTTACGAACTATAAAAGGATTTCATTCATTATCTATGATATAATACGTGGGCTACTCATCAGTTACTAAAGGATTGACATCTACCTTATCCAGGATATGAATGTCACCTTCAGACCATCGGGATACTCTATTTCCATCTTGACCTAGTTGTTATCTTCATGGCCTGGGATCTAAAACCAGAAAAGCAAAACATAAATTTACAACATGCTTGCCGCTATTGAATCATGAAACTTCATCATTCGATCTCCAAAGCCACATCATGCATCATAATTCATGTATGGGGACAGTATATATTGTTACACTTAGTTTCTCCCCTGGAACAACAGAGCCCATCAGACATAACATCCTGCAATGTTATAGACTATAGAGAGGTCAGGGGACCAGGAAATGATTACGATCGTTGGTCACTGTAATGAAATTCCCCCACTCCAAAAATGCCTAGATATCACTGATGGGGAGAGAGGATAGCCAAAAGGATTTCAAATTGGTCCCCTCAATATAATAGAAGGACGTTCTGAAAACTAAGCTCAAAGTTGTGATCACTTGAAAAACAACCTGTGAAGAATGATCCTCATCATGGTCTACCATCGCACCTAGCTCTCATGCAGGCACAATAGTTCCGCATCACTGATACTACAGTAGTGGATATCATTGAGGCTATCCAAGAAAAGACTCATCCCCCTGGACCAGCAGAACATTTTCACTACCTCTACTCCTTGAGTCATCAATTCCCAAGAAAATTCATGATGTTCTTGAAATAGACCCACATAATCCCCATCTCACAGGACTAGGGGTATTTATATCTCAATCACCATATCCAAATTCATTATCCTCTAAAAAGGGATGGGAGACCTTAGAAACGATTCTAGATCACCTCAACCCCAACAGGTTGGGGATAACTACATCTTCATGTATAATGAAAGCCCTAGATAAACCCCAGCCCACGGGTCTTGGGGAATTTATATCATCATCAGCACCATAGAGGGAATCTATATTCTCTAGGTTGGTAGGAAGAGATCGATGATCAGTTCCCCACTAGTTCCTCCCACCGTAAGAAATCTAACTATTGGTTAGCTCTCGTTTGGAAACCATGATCAGAAATTTCCTCATGGTTTCCATTTATAAACCTAGATGAGGGGAGTGTAAGATGAAATCAATCTGGCCCCATTGGGGTCGCAAGTCAAAAAGGGCCCAATAAGGCCAAGGGTTCGAATAAAAGTTCTAATGAAAGCCTTACATAACTGGTTTTTCATGTGGATAGAAATGGCACAACCACCATCGCTCGATATGCCTCTTTGAATGTCATCAAAATTAACATGGAGGAAATAGATCAAGATTTGAATATAGAGGCTCACAATAGGGAAGGCATACCACAGAAGGAGGGTGATTTAGAAGCACTAAATGAGGTTGTGTGCACCCAAAATCAAAGAAGGCTCCAAAATTTGGCATAAAAAAATAATGAGTTTCTACCTCCTCAGTGGAATATATCTAATGATAAAGGGAAAGAGGAAAACACACCTAGGTTTCCATTCTCTAAAGAGGAATTTTTCGAATATGAGAGTGAAATGTGATCTCTCTAGCATCTCAATGAGGAGATAATCAGGGGTAATATTCATGTTGGATATCACCTCCATCCAGAGGTGAAATGTTTTATTTCTATGGTTGATCCACCAACAGGAGCAGCATCTGAATATCAAATTGGATTTGGGTCTAGAAAACTCATCCATATAAATGAGGAATCCAAAAAAGATCAGGACTTCCCCCCACTATATCAAAAAACTATCCCTCATCAGTGTAACCCCTCAGTCATATGAAAAATAGAGGATCAATGAGTTATGAAAGTGGGGACACCTTATCGGCCCCCACCTGCTCCTTGTAGATGGGAGGCAGCTCAAACAATAGTGCCACCATGATTTCTCACTGTCATTGAATCCCTGGATACATGGATAAAATCCATGGAAGGGAAATTCATGCTAGTGCGGCCGGATAAGAATCCATATACCGAATGGGTAGATGATACCCCACCTCGGCCCAACTTTGGAAATCATACCTTTTTCACCTTCAACGGTGTAGGCGATCTAGATCAGTATCTCATGCACTTCATGTCTCAATGTGGGCCAATCATGGGCCCTCATGATTAGTTTGAGGTGACCAAGTTGAGGTGTTTGGTACAAAAATTGATAGGTACAACCTTTATCCTGTATAACAATCTTCTCATAGGATCTATCATGAAATGGGAAGACCTTATTCGTCATTTCCTTTACCTATTCAGTTCAACAATGAGAAAGATGAAGATCATCAGCCTGAAAAAATGCAAGAATCATGAGAATGAAAGGGTTTCCAACTTCATGGTAAGGTGGAAGGGTCTAACTTATTCACTGAGCATCCCTCCCTCATAGAAAAAGCTACTGGAAGTTTGTGCTTAAAATCTCAAGAATGAGCTACAGACACCCATAATCCCCATGAAATATCTAGGTGGATTCAGAGAGTTCTATGAAATAGAACAGCATATTAAATAGGCTATTTAATGAACTTTATCCAAGTCTCGTCCCACTCCCACAACACAGGGAAAAAATCTCGGAATAGTGGAAGCTGCAACTATCACCCTCAAGACAACAGTATTCTAGGCACCCTGGAAATCTATGAACCACCCAAAACCTCCTATTGACCAAAAAAATCCACAGAATCACTCTCATTTGGAAGCACAGAAAAACCAAGAACTCCCAAGATTTTAGGAACAAATGAAAAAGGTGTAATCCTTCTTAAATGATCAAGTCATGGGATACTTTTTCACATCCATAGACAACAACCTACTCATACTTCTGCAGCATAGGAAGCCTGATGAAGTCAACCTCACTGATCATCTCAATTACATTCCTTTCCAAAGAAGGTTGGTTCATAATATTCAGAACTATTTCTTCTTTAACAACTTCCTGCAAGCCATGGTTGACACTATACAGGTGAAATTAGATGGTCCTCCAAAAAAATTTCTTGAATAACCATTGCCTTAATAGATGAAGATAAAGGAGGGAATAATGTTCCTACCTAGAAAGCACAGAAGTTAGACAGCTGGATGAATCATAAAACAATTGATCGAGCTTATGGGGACCAGAGGATATAGTTATGAAAACTCAAAATAGCTTCACCGCCCAAAAAGGAGAAGTCTGATGTACCTCCCAATGGTGGGAATGAACACTGGACATAGGAAGAAACAGAAGATGAAGAATCATATTTTTCTTCAAATAAAACTCTAACTCTTGAATATTTCTTCCCTGTAACATTTACATTAACGGTACCACCCTGCCAAATGTAATTCTAATTAGAAGACAAGCTCGTGTTCAGTTCTTTAAACATGATACACTTGAAAAACCCCTTCTTCAATGATGATTACACCCCCAAATATTTTTTTACTACATATAACAGGGGAACAGGAGGCCTCATGTGCTGAATCCAAGGATACAGCGGACAACACAGATATGGACATTGTCAGTATCCTAGACATATCACCACAAAAGAAACATATGCAACAGAGACCCATTTTCAATCACTCCAGCAGGTTAAAAGGAAGTAAGGAGGTTCCTTAGAGCCCTCCCATAGTCTCCTACACCTGATTGTCTTGGATGAACGCTTAGAAGGGATTTGACATGATCATCCCAGGAAATAGGGAAGGCTTGTGAAACCTATTCTATTAGGTCCATTGACCTAGGTCCATTAACCTCAGCTACTCCAGCTTCTAAGCTGCATTCCCTATAGCATCCACATGTTAGGAAGAATAAACCTTTGGCACAAAAGTATTATATTTTTCAATAGCTATTTATGATCCCATCCAAGCTCCCAATCCTTGTTTCTCTTCTTATTTGGATAGAAGTCATAGAGGAACTTATTCAAGCCCTTCAAAGCCCATATAAATTTGAGACAGAAGTCACTATGGTCGAGGTCTATCAAGTGGAGACCATGTTCTTAGGATGTCATGTTGTCATGGAATTCACTGATCAAGATCAAGAAGAGACTATCTAGGGATACATAATACACATATATGCCTCAGGAAAACTCAATAATGAAAAGTTCCAAAGGGTTTTGATTGAAAATGGATCTAGGATCAATCTCATCCTAGCCTAAACCCTATGAAATTTGGGGTATGATGAAGGGGACTTATCCCCTACAAAGTTGACAATCCAAGGGTATCATAAGTGTGAAAAAAGTCCCCTCATAAAGATTAATCTAGAGACCCAATTTGGGGAGCTCACATCAGATGTCGAGTTCATGGTCATCCAACAGGATACCACCAATAATGTATTTCTTGGGAAGCCCTAGATTCATAGCCACACAGCGATACCATAAAAATTCCATCAATGGTTGAAGTACCCCATCAATGGCAAGGTTGACATACGTCATGACGACAACGCCCCATTTGAGACTTATAAATCCATACATGCTGGAGCAGATTTCTATAATAAGGGATCCAAATAGATGATGGTGGATGATTTCATAGAGGTTTCCTCCCCTAATAGTATAGGAACCACCCATGTATATCCATGTAGCATGCTTGATGAGGATTTCATGCTCCCCATAAACATGGTCGAAATAGCACACCCAGTCCCAGAGGTCCAGGCCTCTCCTATCCTCATCAACAATCATCTTAAGCATCTCTCTACCGCAACATATACGATAAGAGATAACTCAAAATAGAATAATAAGATGATGATCTCATAAATTCCACTCCATCATTTGAGGAAGGTGTTTCCACCACAATAGATGAGCTTTGACAGATAAAATTAGGGATAGAGGAAGACCCACAACCTACCTTGATTACCATTTCCATGCCCTTGAAGAGAATGAGATGCATATCGAATTACACAAGTAACACTGATATGTGTTTTCAGGGAACTATACAGAAATGACTGGATTAAATCCATATGTGGCTACACACCATCTCGGACTACTCATAGAGCATCGGGGCTTTAAGCGGGTGGTCAAGAGAATTCACCCCACTCATGCTAAAAATGTGGAGGCAGAAGTTGATAAGTTCATCAAATCCAAATTTGTATGAGAAGTGAAATACACATAATGGATTTACAAAATCATCCTCATTAAGAAAAATAGTAGGCAGATGAGGGTCTCCATTGATTTCATAGACCTTAATCAGAATTTCTCTAAGAATTACTTCCCATTTCCAATCATAGAACTCTTGATCCATGAAACTACTAGATTCCAAGACATTTCCTTCATGGATGGGTACTAAGGGTACAATTAGATCAAAATGGACCTAGAGGATGAAGAATCCACCGGCTTTAGGGTTCCTCAGGGGATCTTATGCTACTATGTCATTCCCTTCGGATTAAAGAATATTGGCGCTACATATTAGTGCACCATGAATCACATTTTTAAGCTGTTCTTGGGGAGGATAGATGAGTGTTATATCAACAACCTGGTTATTAAGTCCTTATAGCGATGTGATCACTTCAAGTATCTCAGATAAATATTCAACAAGTTGAGACAGTATAATCTAAAGATGAATTTAATAAAGTTATATTTTAGGGTAACATCATCTAAATTTCTTGATTTTGTGGTATGCCACCATGGTATCGAGGTAGACCCAAATAAGGCAAGTTCTATCCTAGCAATGTCTCCCCATAGGAATATAAAATAACTAAGGGGGATCCAAGGGTACCTCGCCTACATTCAATGATTCATAGCCAACCTAGCTAGCAAATCCCCACCTCATGAGGATAATAAAGAAGGGGGTTACCTACTAATGGGACGATGAGTGTCAAAAATATTTTGAAAATATCAAAAAGTATCTACTACACCACCCACATTTTATGCCTGTAGTTGAAGGGAGGCCACTCATCTTATATGTGGCCTCTATGGAATGATCACTAGGTTCCCTACTTACATAGAAGAATGATGTGGGGAGCATGAATAGTCTTTACTACCTCATCCGAACCATGCTGGCTATCGAGACCAGATATTATGATGTTAAAAAGAACTTCCTTGTGCTCATATTTGTAGTGAAAAAGATGAATTATTACCTGCAGTACCCCAAGGTACACCTAGTATCTCATATCGACCCACTCAATCATATCCTTGGCTTCCCTATGTTGATCGAGTTGTTAGCTCGATGGGTAGTAATTCTGTAGCAGTATGACATCTAGTTCATATTCTATAAGTGAGTAAAAGGGAAATCTATGGATGACTTCCTGGTGGCACATACCACTCTATAAAATACATCATAGGACAACGAAGTCCCAGGAACAGAGGTATTTTATTCCCACGACACTCCCCAAACATGGTAGATATATTTTGATGGCACCTATCGGAGTCCAACTAATACAATAATGGAAGACCCAAAGATCAATCAAGTTGGACTAGGGGTTATATTTGTCTCTACATACAAAAACCTTCTTCCTGACTCTTTCTCACTATCTGAAGGCCAGATGAACAATGAGGCAGAATACCAAGCCCTCTTCATTGGGTTGGAACTAGATTTACTGCTTTATATAGCCTGCAAGAACATCAAAGGTGATTTAGAACTGGTGATAAAGAAGATAAATGATAAATATTCCATCAAGAAGGAAGAACTTTTCAGGAACTGTCCCCCATGGCCCATGTCGTGACTACCCCAATCCTGCCTTCCATATTCTAGGGGCTGACGACTAGCACCGAAAGGCGTATTCCCTAAAACCTAGAAGGCATTTCCATTGTAACCTGTAAACTCACACAACCATGCACAAAGCAGGATACGAGAACAATGTAAACTATACAGTAAACGAGTTCTGAAAGTAAATAGGGTTCGGAATACAAGCCCAACTGTAAAAGTACAAGTACAACTGAAAAGCAAAAAATAGCTCCAGGATCATCCACCGAGGATCCTACCTGAAGGGTAGGTACATATCGTCTCCACAACACTCCATGTCAGCCTATCTCTTCTGCATACCACCTGGTCCTAGCTCCCACAAGTCTCAACCCAGCTACTCATTGTTTGAAGGTCCACCTCCGAGCCACCTCCAGTCCCAGTACCCTCGTCCTTAGTCAGCACTGTCTGTTGTCTGCACATAGCATGAAACGTTTCGGGCATAGCCTGTGCTGGGGTGAGTATGACAATACTCATTAGGGACCCCGAGACCTTAGAAGGTCTCTCAAAATCAAAAAAGGATAAACCAAAAAGCATGGAAGCAACAGGTAACCCTACATAGGTATATTCCCATATATATACCTAAGTTTTCAAGTATACCCATCTGATTCATGAGGAAACACAAGGACCATCTCATTAGCTCAAAGGTCAATTGTTCCACGAAGGAAATAATACCACAAAGGTAACACCACAAAGGTAACTCCACACAGAAGATTACCACAAAGCTATCACCCAGAAGGAAATTACCACACATGTATTCCACATAGAAGAATACCACAAAGGTATCACCAAAAAGGTATGTACCACAAAGGTAATCCCACAAAGAAGTATACTAAAATGGTACCAACACAAGGGAAAGTACAACACAGGTATTCCACACAGAATAATACCACAATGGGATCACCTCGAAGGTAAGGACTACAAAGGTAACACCACACAGAAGAATACCACAAAGGTATCACCACGAAGGAAAGTACCACACAGGTACACCACATAGAATAATACCACAAAGGTATCACCACAAAGGTAAGGACTGCAAAGGTAATGCCACACATAAGAATACTACAAAGTTATCACCGTGAAGGAAAGTACCACACAGGTTTTCCACATAGAAGAATAACACAAAGGTATCACCACGAAGGTTAGGACTACAAAGGTAACACCACACAAAATAATACCAAAAAGGTATCACCATGACGGAAAGTACCACACAGGTACGCCACATAGAAGAATACCACAAAGGTATCATCATGAAGGTAAGGACTACAAAGGTAAATCCGCATGGAAGAATACCACAAAGGTATCACCACAAAGGTAAGGAATTAGTTCACACCAGGTATAACTTAGGTATGGTAGTAAAGATGATTAGATGTAAATACTGAATTGTCTTACTCTTATAAGGGGTAGACCCACGTAGGATCCTAAATCATCAGACCCACGTAGGATCCTAGTACAGTAGACCCACATAGGATCCTATAGTAGTTCCATGTGGATTCTTAGATCGAATCCAAGTGGGAATCTCGAACACTGAACCATGTAGGATCCCAAATAAAGAAAACCACATAGGATCCCAAAGCATAGACCCACATAGGATTCCATTCACATGATACAGTCAGCTACAGGGTTCCCTCACTAAGCTTGCTTGTTTCTGTGAGGGCCTGATCCTCAAGCCACGGTTCAATACTCCAAATACCCAAAAGTACCATGAAGAAGTATCCAAAAGGACCTCCACATAAAAGGGGTCTCAACGCAACATATGGTGCATCAATCGGACGTCCAGTTTATAAGATATTGGCCTTTTAGTCTCGAGGGCCCGGTTGGATTCGTGTTCAATCCAACCCGGCCATACCCCAACTTTATCCAAATATCAAGTGGGGTATACCAAAAGGAAATTCTCGATCCAAGGTTTCTGGTGCTGCGGATGGTTTGTCAAATGGATGCTCGTAGCTCAAGTTATGGCTGAAAGAGCGAAAAGGGGTCGAAGTTGGACCGGGTCCGGTCCGACCTGGCCGGACCGACCCAGTTTGGGTTGACCCGGCCCACTGGGTTGACCTGGACCATTGGGTCTAGCCTAGCTCGGTAGTGTGGCCTGACCCAACGGCGCGGCCTGGCCCGCAGTGTGTGGCCCGCACTAGGCGGCCCGCTAGTCTGTGGCTGGCCGGACGGGCAGCCCTCCTTCGCATGGAACGGTCTCACGCTGCACCATCACTAGCGGCCAACAACGAGTCGGTCGTCCCTCCATCATTGATGCAGCCTCGCGTCGCAGCTCCATTACGTCAGGCAGTGCGGACGGGCACCATCACCCCCATTACGCGGCCGACCGTGCACCATCCCCTACCCTCACTCCACCACGGCTGATGGGTTGTGGTCCTTCTTTGGCTTCAGGGTCGCACCGCCACCGTCGTCGCGGCCGGCTGGGGTTCCATCTGCCGCTTTCAAGTTCCACCGGTGCCAGTCGCCACCACTGTCGCTGGTGATGTTCTTCGGGTCACCGGGTGTGCCCCGGTGGCCCGTTCTTCATTTCAAAAATTTCCGCACTCACCTTAGGAAGTCGCGATCGATTCTAGAACATAAAAATTCACCATGGTTGCAGAGAGGTCGGGCCGTGTTTGCTCGGCCCGCACCCTCCACATTAGAACAGTAGCAGGTGGATTATTTATTCTTTAATCATGAAGAACTCCATGAACGGATAAGGGGTATTCAAAAACAACAAACCCTACAAGATACCCCACAACATCCTCCCACAAAGACGAAAGAATTGCGGGTTAACCCATTAGTCGGTTGACCCAGGTTCTTCATATAAATTCAAGAACGACAAAGAGTAAATCAAAAATGAACAAATGAAATAAACCCTACTTCAATTTTGTTGTAGAGCATCCATGTTTGAGGAAGTGTCGACGTTCGCCGTCCCTGCAACAAGCCTCCAACGATGCCACTAGCTCGTCGTTTTTCGGTTTTTTGTTTGGGGTTTCTCGTCACCGCCCGCTGAAACCGGCTTCATCCTCCAAGTTTTGGGCAGCGCGACACTTTACCAGAGATTCATCTCTTGGTGAAGCCATGCCAATTCCTCCCCCAAGCTCAATATAAATAGGAGAGGAGGTGGGTAAGTAACGATTGTGGAATTTATGAATGTTCATTTAATAGGAACCTTTCTAAATTCCAATGACACTGTTACTTAGTATTTGAAGGGTCAATCCATTTAATGTCTTAACTCACCGCTGGTCCCACACTACCGCTTGTCCGTTTGTGGAAAAAGAAATAAAATAGTGAGATTATTTTATTTCATTTCCTTTTAAAAGTCACAAAAAATAAATCTTCTCTAGACCTACTACAGTCAAAGTAAAGTCTCCCTTAAGAGAAACCGGACACTGTGGATTCAACAATGCCCTCAGATTTTTAATCCAAGAACTCGTTCAAAAGTTAGAAAACGCTGCTCACGTGTTTACTGAACGTACCCAAAAAAATCAGAAAATTAATAATAGTCACCCTCGATCCGTGCTGGTCATGGTTAGGCTCTGCCTAAGTGAAACATGGCCCAATTATTTAAGCGATACTCTTGTATTTTCAATCTGATTTACCGTTTAAATGTTATGAATTTTACAATAAAATAATTGTCACTTAATTATTTTATTTACGGCCAAAAACTAATATTCATTGGTGGCCCGCACCGGCCAAATTTAGTATCTTCTTAAATAAATCATACTCTCACGAGTTCAGCGGTTGTCTCAGATTTTCTATATGATTTACCGTTTGTGAGTTATAAGAATTTGAATAATAAAATAATTTATTTAGTTATTTTAATTAAGATTATGCCATTTTGGGGTTTTCTGACAGGAGAACTGTGCTGACCAAACATAAGTCGCGCCTAGGGTAAAATCACCATCCTAAACGCAACAGTGCCCTCATATTTTTAATCAGGGAAACTGTTTAAGTGTAATTTCACTTTTTTAGGAAAACTGCTTACACGGATTATTTAATGTTTAACAAAACTTCGACACACCATTCCGGGCACTCCGGACCTCGGAATCACACGCCGTCAGATTTCACAGTCACGAAATAATTTCATATAATTGAAAAAAAAATATGTAATTTTTAGGATATTACATAACTATCCCCCTTAAATGGCTATGTTAGGGGAATAATGATGGAATTCACACTTTAATTTCACATTAAATTATACCCCTCGATCATAGAATGATCGTATCGATGAACTAGTTAACGAATATATCGTATTGGATGACCTCGATCATGAAGAGGAGACCTTAAACATATCACATCAAATAATGGTCACATCGATCATCATATGTGATATGAAGGAGATCAATCAGGTCAGCACCACCCCAGAGCGCGACGAACAAGAAACCTCCTCTTGGTGGATGGAGCCCATAATCAGCTATCTTTGGGATGGAACTCTCCTAATGGATCACGTTGGAAAAGAATAGATCAGGTGTCAGGAAACAAACTTTACCTTACAAGATGGACCAAATGACTAGAAAATCCTATAAAATCATGGTTTTGATAGAATTATCCTCAGGTTCATAGCAGAAGTAGAAATCCTCACTGTCAAGGAAGAGGTCCATGAAGGCTCTTGTGGTTCCCAATAATCTGGAACTAGGCTCTCCCGCCAGAGTAGAATGTTGGGGTATTACTGTATATCCATGATACAAGAATCTGTGGAATTCACAAGAAAATTTCATGTGTGTGTGATTTATTCAACATTCATCCATCAACCCCTACAATTACTCCATACAACCAAATATTCCTATCCATTATCCATTTTGGGGGATGGATGTTTGGAGACCATATCCCTCAGCCACCAAAAAGTAGTTCAAGTACATTCTTACTACCACTGAATTCTTATACAAATGGGTTGATGTGATACTCCTCAAGGAAGTTAGAATGAAGATTATCATCATCTTCGAAAAGTCCCATGTCATCACCGGGTTTGGAGTCCCTCACACAATGTTGATAGAAAATGACACCAACTTTTATTCTGTATAGTTGAAGAAGTTATACCAAGAGTATAACATTAAATAAAATCACTCATATCGCTATCATGCGGTGAAAAAAATGGAATGATAGAGGCCTTCAATGAGACCCTGTCGAACATACTCTATAAGATGGTGAACAAGGATAATAAGTCCTAGCCAGAAAAACTCTTCCATGATTTATGGGCCTACCATACCACCATACATACTACTACACAAGTAACGCCATACTCGTTGGTGCACGGGACCGAAAAAGTGATACCCATATAAGTCTAGTTACCCTCACTTTGAATAGCCATTTGCAGGAAACTCTTAGATGATTAATAGACACATAAATGGTTGGATGAGTTGGAGCAACTAGATGAGAAGAGGTTTCTCACACTACACAACCTTGATATCTACCATAACCAAATATAAAGAGCCTTCAATAAAAAAAGTTCACTGATATTAATTCCTATAGGGATAAATGGTTATATCTCTCATACCCCTAATGATACCAAGAAACAATCCCCTAATGTTGGAACCCAAGAGTGGGGTACCTTACATCATACATAAAATATATCATAATTACACCTATTTTTAGGCCACCATGGATTGGGATCATGCCACACCACCCAACAATAGGATATTTCTCAATAAATACTTTATATAATCTCTAGTAATGGGGAATACATGATGGTGTAAGTCCAATATTCATCCTTACTGCATGACATTATACTTCATGGAATTTCTTGCACATGACGATAAATTGTGCAAGCATGTCCTCACCGCATGACATTAAACTGCATGGCCCCCCAGAACTATGTATGGCTTGATTCTCATTTCCAATGGGATACATATATATTTCATGATCTTATATCTTTTCCAATCCACCAAAAAACATAAAATACTTCTCTCATATCCTCCATTCCTCTAAATAGTGGAAGGGGCCCTTGTCAATCCTTATTTATCACACTGAGAATAGCTCACACATGCTTAGGAATTATGTTAAGGATTTCCCTACACACAATAGGGAATGAAGGCTCTAGATGAGCTCATTATCATCCTAAGTAAAAGCAGGTAAAGAGTATGCAAAGAGTCTTTACCACAAGATGTTAAACTGCATGGTCGATGTCCCCTACATGACATATAACTATACAGGAGGAACACCATCGCTGGTGTCAGTATCCTACCGCATCATCATCCCAATAACTACATGTGGATTGATCCATATCATCACATGACATTTAGTGACACCTGAACCTCTATTTCTAGTCCCATCCATAGGATTTTCTTCCTTTTAAGTTGATTGATAGAATTTCATTACTGCAAGACATTAAACTGTAAAGCCAATGTCCTTACTGCATGACATAAAACTACACAAACCCGTGACATCCATCTCCACTCACGTCAGGTGACCCATGTCCTTACTTCATGTCATTAAATTGACTATCAATTCATCCTTTCTTCATGATGTTAAACGAAATTGTTCTTCTATAACTTTGTGTGGCTTTATTCCCACCCTTATAGGATATGTAGGAATGCCTGGGCATTTAATCCTCAATTTCAGCCCCAGGTACCGCAAAACCTTCATTCTTTTTAGCCTATTGGCCTGAGCCCCATTCAGAGATTTATGGTAAGGTGTAGATCTCTTTGGTCTTTATTAATGTTGGTTTTGCTTTTTTATTCCATGCACAACCCCTTCAGGACCTCATCCCCCTACTTTCGTCCTTACTATATGACGTTAAACTACATGGAATTATAAGAACAACAGGTAGCTTGATTCTCACTCCCACGTGATACATAATGATGCTTGGATCTCCAATACTAGTCCTAATTGTAACTATTACTAAAGGATAATTCCCACCTCTATTTATGGGATATTCCTATGTAGAGTACATCATTTTCCAAGAAGTACATGGAATTTGTTTCCCAACCCGCTAGGGTACATAGGAAACCTCACTGTGGTTTAATCCTATTGTTTCATCAACCTTATTTTTTCCATATTCTCCATGTCGGTTCGCCTTCATCCCCACCGCATTATGTTAAAATAAATGGAATATCTCTATATTTATTGCAGGATGTTAAACTACACAGAATTTTAAGAACTATGTGGGCATGATTCTCATCCTCATGAGATACGTAGTGATTCCTAGACATTTTGTATTTGGCCCAACCATATGTATAACCTCCTTTGGCCCCATTATCTTGAGTCCTCTTAGAATGATATATGGTGTGGTTGAGAACTCTTTGGTCATCATCCACATTGGGTAACTTCATGGAACCAAATTTCATATCTCCATCAAGAAATCCATCTTACGATCCAAATCACCTGACCATAAATTGTCTACATATGTCCCATGAACATGAAATTAAACTGTTCCACATTTTCCTTACCGTATGATGTTAAACTGCATGGAATTATTTACTTACCAAATGATGTTAAAATGAATAGTACATAAAGAACTATTTGTTTCTTGATTCTCACTCCCATAAGATACGTTGTGATGCCCATGTTCTCATCCTTGGGAACAGCCATAGCATTACCACCTTTCACATCGGTTCTCATATCATTTCCACATGATGCTAAACTATACAGAGAAGAATTTCCCCATAAATTCATGACGGGACACCTTCATCCTTACCACAAGATGTTAAAATACATGGAATCTTACAAGAACTATGTGTGGATTGATTCTCATTACAAGGGGATATGTAGTGATGCCCAAGTCTTTATCTTGGGGCCCAACCACAACATTATCGCCTTCCACGTTGGTTCTCACATCCTTACCGCATGACGTTAAACAGTATAGAGATGAACATCCCCACTACATAATGAAAAATTGTGTAGGTAATCACCCATCACCCTTCCTTATCAAAGGACAATAAGAGACTTACCTCATCCAACCAAATAACGGAGTTCTCCCATTGTCTTTTCGAGCACCTCTATCCATGTTCCACACTTCAGGGCTCAAGCATCTCCAGTCATCATAAAACTTTCTTTGTCCCTAAAATGTAAAATAGACCTCTCCTCTAGGAAATGCCATCAATGATAGGGCTCAAACCCACAAAATGGAGACATCTTCAGCCAGCGAAAATGGATTTCTAATTCTTGTGATCTTGATGTCAACAAGGTGGAACCCAGTACCCCATTGTGTTATAGTTCATCCCTAGAATGATTTCCCAATATCATCACTCATGATCTGAGAACCTGGATCCACGACTAACAATATCTCCATCACCTTCTCAGAAGGATGATAGAGTACTATTGACTCTAGGTGTCTTAATGAGCCGCTTTTGTAACATCCCCATACCAGGTCTAAGTGGCATGGCCTTAAACTGATCACACCATCGTAAAATATGTATGACCTTAAGCTCTAGAACATAATGGTCCAAATAGAATGACCTTAAACTACCAATGAAAGAGACACAAAAACTTATCAGGTTGAAAAACTACAAAGGGCGGCCTGAGAAAAATTCAAGTCTTTGCTTGCTAAACTCTTCACCTTCAGTGTTTAGGAAAAACTTAAGGAACAATTAAATAATGCATAAAGGTCATAGTGTCTATTATATAGCCCTAGTAAAATCCAATCTATGATTTCTAGACCCCCCTGGTCCAGGAAAGATATAGATCTATGATTCATCACATCTCCACACCGCAAGAATATGTTCGACATGTGGTGGAACAACATTTAGGGTGCTCGAACCCTTCTTGGATATTACATTTTCTATATATCCCACTTCATGATCTAAAGCATCTCAGGTCATCACAAATCCTTCATTTCCCTTGAAGAGGAAAATAGATCTATCTGCTTGGTCATGCTATTGATATGAGGGATCATACCCACCAACCAGAAACATATTTTCCGGGTATAAATTGCATTCTGATTCTTGTGAAACTGGCATCATCACAGTGGAACCCATCACCCCATTGTGTTATAGGTTCCCTCTTGGGTGACTTTACCATACCTTAATCATGACTTGAGTTCTTTTTACAATGATTTAAAGTCTCCATATCATATTATCCAATCATATTTAATAACCTTGATGATTCATTACCATTTTTTGTACCCATTCTCAAAGATGGAATGAAACCCTTTATTCTTGAACCTTGTGTTTTCCCACACCTTTAGATTATAAACCACAAGGAACTGGGCTTCATCTGTTCAATTATGAACTATGTTTCCCTATGGTTCCATAAACTTTCCTGGATATCCTTCTTTCCATATCCAAATTCATCATCTTGATGTTTGAGCCTTTATAAATATTTCGTAGCCCCTAGAAAAGAAAAGTGATCTATTCGTTTGGCCATGCTATTGATGTCGGGGCTCAGAACCACCGACCAAAAACATCTTGGTCGGGTATAAAGGCCCCCCTAATCCTATGAGCCTCAAAGACAATGAAGTGGAACCTCACACCCCATAGTGTTAAGGGACATACCAGCACGCCTACCACATTCCATATCACCTGACTCAGACATTTGGATTGTGACTTACATCACCCACATTCAAACTATTTAAGTAGTCTTAGCTTCCCTAGTATTTCACCCTCAACCATATTCACCCCATGAATCTTCCATAGACCTTAGGAAAGGGTGAAGATTTGATCTTTCTATCCATGATACTGATGAACAAGGGACATAACCCGCTAGTTGAAAGTATCTCTCCCTTTACATAAAAGGAACTCCTATCCTCGTGATCCCTATCAGTACCATGGCAGAACGCAGTACCCCATATTGTTTTGAGTCATTTATGTCCTTCCAGCCCCATATTCCATGAAGGTCCGAGCTAAAAGACCCTAAACAAAAGAAAAATAATGTATTCCCTAAAAGACCCTAAACTAAAGTAACAGAAATTCCTAGCTAAATAACCTAAAATAAAGAATATGACAATTTTTAGGCTTGTTGTACACCCCTATCATGCTTGAGATTTTTACCATAGAAATTCAAAGCACTCATCCTTCAAGTCATATCTCTTATCCTAATGATTGCTTTGGAACACCACCCAGGACTCTGGTGGTCATTTAGTTTTCCTCATGACTGAGTCCTCGTCCCCTAGAACACCGCTCCTAAGGGGAGGAATTTGTTGACACCCTCAAAATATGCATAAAAAACCATGAATTGAAGGAATAATCGTCCAAATTTTGATATTCTCTCCCCCACCCGAGAAAGGAAGAATAAGAAAGTTAAAGACTCGTGATATTGTGACCATTTCAAGGTCACAAGAATTCTCCATGCAAGTTTCATAACCCACAAAAATCCATGTGGAGTCCTCCTAAATAAGAACCCTTGTTCACCAGTGGCCATGTGTTGATAGTGGGATGAGAATCCCCTAGTCCGTGAGGTTTTTCATTGGAAAGTACATGAAAAAACCATACAAAATACCTTTAAAAATCAAGGTAATGGACATTTCAAGGAAGAGACCCCCATAAGTCATAGAGATCATGCAACAAATCATCATTGGGAAGAATATAATCCCTAGATGATATTCAATCCATCTCACAAGACATTAGAGCCTTCGTCACAAAGAAATAGGAGATAACTAGGAGGAGGTGAGAGGGTATCGTGGTCACTGAAGGACATGTGGCATGCCCCTAAAGACATGTGGCACACCACGACCTATCCGATGTACCTCGTGAAAACCCTTCAGCTCATTAGCCACACCACATGGAAACCTTCGTACAACTCCATAGTGCTCTAAAGATAGATGCATGGTTTTGTACACTTTACTTGCACACTCTCATAGGATCCACATTTTTTATGCAATACACCACTATAAAATCGAGTAAAAACATATATATTACTTTAGAAAACACGCATACCACATAAACCTTGTCACATAATACAAAGGGGGTCAAAAGAGAAGAGGTGAGTGGTGACTGTGGTCAATGCATTCCTCAAGCGACGCACAAGACACCGTGAGACCTCAAAACAATGACCACCACACCTCACAAAGTCCATTTGGCTTTCTAATCTCATCTCTTTGAAGCCCACACATGAATCCGGAAAACTTTATAGTGCTCTAAAGACAGACGGACTGACTTTCCCCCTACATGCTCGTGCGATCTCCATATTCCCCATATTGTTTTAGCGAAACATCACCCAAAAATCAGTCATAAAACCCAAGCATTAATCATGAAATCCTTCATGGCCTTAGACCTTTTTTAAATAAAAAATAATAATATTGTAAAGGGTGAATCAAGAGTGGATCGTGGTCACTGAAAGACACGTGTTTCACCCTTGAAGATCCACATAGCACCACGATCTCTCAATGTAATGCTTGACTCACCTCACAAAATCCATTTATCTTGAATAATTTTCCAAAAAATTTATCATGCACCATAAGACCCATACTAATCATGCGATGCATCTCTAAAAAATAGAGGAAATAGCCTCAATTCCATACGTACAATATTGCATGACTCCCAACCATTGTCACATTGATTGATGTTCTAAGGATAGATTATGGTCAGTGGTAAATTAAGGCACATGTACATTCTATAAAATGAGTATGAATTAAGATTAGGGATTATATGTGAACTCTACAAATTTACCTCATGTGGGCTTGTTTTACCGATTATGTTTTCTCTCTCACAATTTATACAATACTCGACCTCGCATGTTTTTGTATTAATTGTTCAATTGATTTCTTAGTTTCTTATAATTTAAATACTAAATTAATGGATCATATTATGTGAATTAAAATATCTCAATTATTCAAAATAATTAAATGAAGATGGTAGAATATAGGCCGATCACTAAAATTACTACTCTTCCATGGGCGATGTGGTCATCGTGGAGACATTTTGCCTGAGGAAAGGATTGAAAGGGTAGAACCCAATATCATCTCCAATATTGATTCCAAACCAAATGGGATTAGTAAATAATAAGATAATTGAACAAAATAGAATAAATAAAAGAACAAAAAATAATTTTATTACACAAATTAAAACATTACAACATGAAGAAGAGAAGAAGGATTTGATAAGGGGATCCTTGCTTCAAGAGGTACCCCTATTACAATTGTTGGATAATTTGGGTGAAACAAATTATCCTCTGAATTAAATATCCTAATTCACGTCCCAACCTATCCAAATGATAAAAACACTAATTTATAGAGTGAAGTGGAGTCTAGGTTTAAAGAGTTTTCAATTGTGAATGGGAAATCTCAGCCAAATATTTTAATCCAACTTGTACTGCCCATTGGACCATCAAAACGTATGAACAAGCTATTCTTTCAGACTAATGATTTATGAAAAATTGGGTTGTAGTGCTCCTTTCAAAATATGGTCCCAATCAAAGATTGGATGAAGAATTTAGGCCCCAAATCTAGAACCAATGTCAAATATGGTGGGTCCAGCCCACCTTTGACTTCATGGTCCATTTAGTCCAACCAAATGCACGATTTGGATGCAATGTCCTGAAAATAAATTGTATCCCATTAAATGAGGAACATAGTTACAAAATTTCAAGTTCAAATATTAAATATTAAAATATTTATTTTTTAAATACTAAAGAGCGCTATAGAGAGCAAAACTAGAATTTCCATCAAATTTTCAAATGAATGATCTAATCCAAATATTTTACAAATAAACATATTTAACACAATGTGAGGGGATTTTATCATTTATTATGAATAAAATATTCAATAAAAATATGTTTTATCAACTCCCCCACACTTACCCTTTTGCACTTGTTGAAACCAAAATTGGGGGTGAACCAAACATCCCGAAAGCATTAGTGACTGCCTCACGACAACAGATCACAAAGCTCCCAGAGCCCGGCAACCGGTGCCATAGAGCCCCTTCATGACCCACCACGAAGCAAGTAGGCAAGATAGCTCCACGAGTCTATTTGAGTTTCATGACCCACCATGAAGTAAGGAGGTATGAATGCTCTACGAGCCCATTTGACATTCGCGACCTGCTACGAAACAAGGAGGCGGGATAACTCTATGAGCCCCTTTGACGTTCGTGAACCTCCATGAAGAAAGGAGGCGGGACAGCTCCACGAACCCATTTTACATTTGTGAACCACCACGAAGCAAGGAGGTGGGACAACTCTTTGATCCCCTTTGACGTTCACGTCCCACCACAAAGCAAGGAGGTGGGACAACTCCGCAAGCCCATTCGATGTTCGCAACCCACCACGAAGCAAGGATGCGGGATAGCTCTGCGAGACCATTTGACATTCGTGACCCGCCGTGAAGAAAATTTCATCTTTTCACTGAGCGAACCCGGCTTCGCGGCACCTCTTTCCTATAAATACCCAGCTCCCCTCAAGCTCAGGGGACGGACAATCCAACATTTCGCCTTCTTAGCTCCTGAATCACAAAGCGCCTTCTGCTTTGTGAACCATGAGCTCCTCAAAGTACTTTTTCTCCACGAATTACCTCCCACTTGGCCATAATTGAGCCCCTCTTTTGAGAGGGATTCCTTTCGCGAAGCCTATGGGTCTTCTTAGAGGAAGGAGATCCCCAAGGGGACTCAGACCTTTGTGAAGCACTTACACTTCACGAAGAACCCTCCATGTGCATGTAACCCAAGTACTAAGGCCAGGTCACTGTGCATCGTGAAGCATATTGCTTCACAATTCTATTCTTTTCAAGTAATTATTTCTTCATGAGGCATTGCTTCGCAAGTCCCTTTCCACTTCTCGAAGATCCTCCGCTATGCACATATGCCCTATCCCTAGCCTAGGGGACTGTGCTTCACAAAGAACGCCCCTTCGTGTAGTCCCTCCACTTCATGGGGAACCAAATATTCACAAATCATTTACTTTTGAACCCCTTTTCTCCGAAAATCCTTTTCCCATGCAGCCCTTCAGGTCTGCACGAAGCAATTTCAAAGTCCCTTGGACAATACTTCCCATTGCGTTGCTTCGCCTCATGCTTCTTTTCATAGGCACGCTAACGACTTTTGATTCTTCGCATAGCCATGCTAATGTGGACCCCCCAAATGATTCACTCCAAAACACCCCTAGCCATGGTTTTTCCTGTCCCTTATCATTACCAAGGTGCAGAGGGTACCGATTATGTAAGTCCTCGGGGTGCGGAGTGAACCCTCCCTCATCTGAGATGCAGGGCAATAAACTAACAAGCATCATCATCCTTAGCACATGACATTAAACTGTGAATTCCCCCCATAAATCCTACATTGGGAAAGGGAAACCACCCTGGTCTAAGCCCCCTAGCTTTTCTTGTAGGAAGCAGCATCCCTACCCCTTCTTTCTTCACTGCCAAAACCCTCTCCCGCTGGGCTTTGTGGCCATCGGGCCTCCGTCCTGGAGTATGTCCCAATATCTTTTTTCCTCTTTGGGCTAGTAACCACGGTTAAGACCCTATTTTATATTTGGTCTTCTAGCCACGTGTAAGCCCTATTCTACTTCCCAAGGGTGTAACTTTAGTGACATGATCATTAGGTCTTTGTTGCCTCTTTTTTCTCACACCGAGCATGACTCATGTGGGATTAGAGTAAGCATCGACCATAACACCCTAGTAATCCTAGAGTGTAAGCCCCAAACACCATCTTGAACTATGAGGACATTGATCCTTGCCAAGGTATGATAGGTAGGAATCCTCCATGAGGTTCAAGCTCACCACCCCGGACTTTCTGACCTCCTTCACGTTGGTTCACCAACACCTTGGGCAGCCTAGAGTGTAAGCCCCAAACACCATCATAAACTGTGATGAATTTGATCCTTTCCAAGTTAGGGTACATAGTAAGCCTCTACGAGGTTCAATCCCACCACCCCAGTCATTCCGACCTCCTTCATGTCGGTTCACCAACACCTTGGGAAGCCCAGAGTGTAATCCCCAAACACCACCCTAAACTATGAGGACTTTGATCCTTGAAAAGGTAGGGTATGTAGGAAGCCTCCACATGGTTCAATACCACCACCCCGGTCGTTTTGACCATCTTCATGTCAGTTCACCAACACCCTGGGCAGCCTAGAGTGTAAGCCCCAAACACCATCCTGAACTATGTGGACTTTGATCTTTGTGAAGGCGAGGTACGTAGGAAGACTACCTGAGGTTCAATCCCAACACCTGGTCGTTCTGACCCCCCTTCATGTTGGTTCTCCTACACTATCCATCTAGACCCTAGGACCTTATTCATGTCGGTTCACCCCCGTCTTACATGACATTAAACTCTGTACCTCAATCAGTGGTAAGTTGTTGTGCCCCATGGAGAGGTATGTTGTCGTGTCCCTCAATTAGTGGTAATCTTTTGTATCCCGATCAGAGGTAAGACAATGCGTCTCCTATTTAGTGGAAAGTCGACGTAATCCCTTTCATTGAGACCCACACCTTTGGTCCGTCCTAATGGCATCATACCAACCCAGGCTGCTAACCATGCATAAGCCCCACACACATCATAGGGTTATTGTACTATGTGTACACCCCAATTCAAACTCATTACCGGACCTTTCCCTCGAGCCTATGTGTCTCGAGAAGTTCATACCCCAACCCAGATGTTACACTTCCTTCGGGTCCCCATTCATGCGTCCATTCTCACGGGTCGCCTCCTCAGGTGTCCCATCTCCCTTCCAAACTATACAGACTTTGATTCCCTGCCACGAGGATACGTAAGAAGTCTTCCTGATACTCAAGCCCAAAATTATTGTCATCCTGACGGTGGTTCCATCCCCTTATCCACCCATTTCACTCATCACCCCATCATCCATCTTTATTTTTACCTGGGCCGCCACATCTCGGTGAGGGCATGTCAACCAACCTACATCAATCTGTCCTCCAGGGGTTACACTCATCTGATCCACTCTAGTCAGTGTTCTGATCAGTCCAATACATCTCCTCTATACATTAAACTTGTGGCATACCATGTGTTAAACATGGTAAGCTGAAGAAAACCTCACACACATTCCCATGGCATATAATTCTTCGCATTCGACACAGGATTCCATGGGATTTTGTGCCATCGAAAGCCCTATAATAAGGGGAAGAAACCCAGATGCGCCATTTTTCCAGCATCCAGACATGCCAGTGATACCCAATGTGACTACTCCCTTAAACAAAGGTTGCTGCCCTGACTGGACCCTTTGGAATTTCCCTTTAGAAGCAGCGTAATTAACTGGTGTCCAAGAACATATGGCACTAGGAAGAGTTTCACGAACAACATCTTAATTCTATAAGGGAGACCCAAACTAGGTAACGAGATCTGAGGAGGAATCCATGGAAGAAAGAACCGACAACCTATCAACCCATTTTGATCAAGGAGCAGACGTCCCTGAATAAGCGACGGATGTCGCCTGCCTTTGGAAAGTGGGAATTCGGGGCATCAAAATTGTGCCTTTTTTCCTCAAGCAGACAGATGTGCATGCCCGGGTGAAACCGTTGGAAACAGAAATGGCGAACCCAATGTGAATATCTTCTCCTCAATATATATATTAGTAGCGTTCGAGGAATCTATGGACTATCATGTCGCCAAATCTAGTTATCCGGCGTCGGGTCCTATCAAGAAAATAGCGGGCCTGGCGTGAAACTCACCAGAATTTGGTGCTGTAAAAGGTTGGATATCCCATTCTATGATGTTGTCGGCATGGACCCCTCTTACTAGTCATGGAAGATGGTATGGCGCCGGGTCATTGGTCTTCGATTCCTTTTTCTTTCAACACTGACGAGTAAATCTCCCTCCTCTTAGGTATCAGGTTGTTATACCTGAAACGTGATCACCGCCTGCCCACCGACGCAAGGGCAGGGGCAGTGCCAATGCGGCAGTCCCACGTGGCTTCGCCTCTTCCGCAACGGCCTCCACACCCATGGCCATGGGGCTCCAATGCCCCATATCCCCATCCGAGGTTATTCAGTGGAGGGTAATCAACGACCTCGTGCACCATTACGAGGAGGAGAGGATCATACCTACAAGGGATATAGCCCACCTAGATTTGGAGGCATCTGTGCCTCCTCATCAATTTCACCCCCAAAGGCCTCACAGGGAGCCGCTACTCCACACCCCGACATATAACCATTTTAGGATCCTCTCCCTGTAACGCTTCGACGACTCCCTGCCCTACACCGATGAGGTAGGTGATGTTTGGGCCAGCCCAGTCAGAACCCCATTCTAGGGACTCCCAGTGAGGGCTCCCACCTAGCCATGTCAGTGCCGCTGCCCGGTCTTACTGGACGAGGAGTAGGTAATCTAGGTTCCTGCACCACCGAATTTGGTCTGTTCGAGCCAATGCTAGCTTCGGGTGTAAGCCGAAGAGGATGCCCCCCCAAGGGGCGTAAATGTTAGAGGCTACTATGGCCTGATCCACCACTGATGCATACCACCAACTCCCTATGTATTCTGAACAGGGAAATTCATAATCCTTTCGTAGATCGAGGCCCCAACCGCCCCATGGGAAGGCTGGGTTGACTCCCTTGGTCGTCGGCACAAGCAGTGGTCGTCGCGGACTAACGCACACGGATTCCACCCAGTATGGAGGTCCTCCCCGTAGCATTACCACATAGAGTGTGGGCCTTCCCCACTTCGAGGATTGGCATAGAGGTTCACCCAGTACCACCTTCAATTTAAATGAGGGTCTTCCCCGTGGCAGTGACGCTCAGCGTGTAAGTTTCTCTCGCACCCACTACACCGGATATGGGGTCATTCCTCCCACCATCAACTACCAGTGTGGGGGCATTGCACATCCAATCTATCTTCGGCCTAGACATATTCCCCATATCCTCTTAGTAGCCGGCGAAGGTCCTCCACACTTTAGCAACCAGAGTGGTGAAGGCCAGCCTTGCTTCACGAGTGCCAAGCACGGAGGTCCTACCCGTGTTCAGCTCGACTAGTACGAGTACCCTCCTCATACTGATGTCACCAGGGGGAACATGCATGGAGGTCTTCCCCATGCTCATACTGGTTCCATTGGAGGTCTTTCTTACTCAATTTCTACCCATGTAGGCCCTCCCCAAGTCCCCTTTTCCATCTACCCTAGTGCTCCTCACACCCCGACTTTATCGGGTGGAAATCCTCCTTGCCCTAGCGCCAATATGGCTGAAGGACCTCCTCGTGCCAGAAATCTGCCCTATCTAGAAGATACATCTAGGGGCAGGAAGGTGGGTCATCACCGCCATAAGAAGGATTCAAGGAAGGTACAGACAGAGATCAAACAAGTCCTCTTCTCGGACTCTGAAGAGGAATTTGACTCAGCTCGGGAACCCTCCCCTTGCTCATCTAAGTCAAGGGTCGGGGCAGGAATGAGGCACATCAGCCTAGTACTCCCCGAATGCGAGGTCCATTTGATTCTTGCCTCCCTCCGTAGGTATACCCATGGGGATGAAAATCTGTCAACCCCGCAGGTCACGGTCGGGCAATCACCACCATCGTCACCAAAAGTGCTCTCTACCTCGACAAGAGATCACAAAGAGATATTTTGGGGACCAATGGCGGGTGAGCAGCATTGTAGCCTATATCCAGTATCCCTAGACTCTAATCCAAGAACTGCAGCTATCATCCCATCTTATCGCGACATAGCGGCCAGGTCGCTACACTCTTCAGAGGACAGCCCGAGATTCAGTGGCCAGTCTGCCCGCTCGTCGTACTCTCCACCGGCCAGCCTGCCGCCCCAGTAGTCTGCCTCAGTGTCGCTGACAGTCCTCAGCCGCCTCTAGTTGATGAGTTTTGGAATGAAGTTCTAGACCCTAAATCTGAGCCAAAGAGCTTGTGGAACATCCTCACAGCGGACCACTTCCCCGAGATGTTCTGGCCTGTGGTAGCACCGAACTTTCATGCACTGGAATCCCTCACCCTAGAGGAAGTTCTGTGTTTTTTCCAAACCCTTAGGGTGATTCACTTTTTCCTTCGTCATCATCTAGTGGTTTATCCAAAGATCCAATCACATTTTGAATGCATTAGAGAGCAATGTCATCTGGTTAATCTGGCTGCACTCCCTGTGGCCCAGTACCCCAAGTCGCCAGGCCACCGTAGGGCCCTCCTATAGCAATGTGTTCAGAGTTTCAAGGTACTCTACAAGGTTATCAAGGAGGATTTCCCCTATATGAAAATATATGGTTGGGGCAGTATGATGCCCTCCTCTTCAGTCCTATCCAACAGCAACCCAACATGCTAGGCGATATCGCGGATATACCCACAGGAAGGGTCACGATCAACATGGCTGACATAGTGGACAAGGAGGATGAGCAGGAGCTTCTTGATGGGTATTTACCCCCGATGGCATTCCAACACTACTGGACCCATAGGGAAGAGTTACTCGCCATTAGATGAGTCTACTGGGTCTCCTTGCCCCCATCAAGGAATTAGTACTCAGCCGGAATTCTAGTAATGGTAAGGATCACGTCGGAGCTTCCAAACACTATGACCCATCTACCTCAGTGCAAAAGACGAAGGATGACCCTGAGAAGGCCACATTGGACCAAAAACTTTTCGAGCATAAGAAGTTGGTTGATGGCCTCCTGGATGAATGCGATGTAGAGTGATTACTAGACTATGACAATCCTTGACCAGTACAGTAGAGCAGTAATAACTTCCCCTCAGCGAGCTGCCTCTAGGTAACCCTAACCATGCTGCTCCCATGAACGGTGTTGAAGCCAGAACTTACGGAAAGAGGGAATGGTATGTCTCGCCAAACCCCCCAAATGGTGTGACAATCCAGGGGACCAATCTTGGGCTCCTCCAACCACCCTGAGGGTCATGCCACCAGCCGCTCCATGAACTGTTGGGCCTACTTACCATGTTGAAGAACCCACCAACGCGCTCGTGGTAAGGGATTCCCGTTAAGACAAGGACCCCCGCCTAGATGATCCAATGGAGGCACTCATTTCCCGCCTAGAGGCTTTGGAGACACGATAGGTGGAAATCCCACCTAATTGAAAGCCATATCCAGCACGGGTGGATGATATGATGACACTGCTGGGTTTAAGGAATCCCACATTTTCCCCCTTCAACAAGGTAGGGGACCCACCATAGATTCTGACCCACTTCATCTCAAGGTTTGGGCCCATGTTAGGGACTCCAGCGCAATAGGAGGCCGCTAAGCTCCGATGCTTTGTGCAGACCTTAGAGGGGCCTACGTTTGTCTAGTATAGCCAGCTCCCCATCGGATCAGTAACCAGTTGGGAGGACCTCCATAGGCAATTACTTTACCAGTTCAGCTCTACCACATGGAAGACATGCATCGCAGACCTCTTCAAGCGCAAACAGAGGCCTGATGAGCATGTCACTCACTTTATCGCCCGGTGCAAAGGACTTATATACTCACTTGATATTCCACTGATTCAGGAGAAATTACTAATTATGTGTTTGTTAAATGTTAAGATAGAACCGGTTCCCTCTCTGATCACCCAGAACTACCCTGGAGGATTCCGATACTTCTCCGATAAGGCCTAGTGCCTGGAATAATCCCTACAACGGGCCAGCCAGCCACATCCATTACCCCCTCTAATTCTTGCAAGGAGGGATGCCAGAGCCAAGACTGCTGTGGTGGCCCAAATAGAGGACCCCAGATGGATGGAATTATTACCAGTGGTGCCACCTCTGTAACCTCATAGAGGCTCGCCACCACAGGTGCAGCCTCAAGCCTAGCATTGGCCTCCTCAGAACCAGCAGTTTCCCCCACATAATGCACCGCCACCACCTAGGCAGGACAATCAGGCTCAGCCTCCTCAACAGGCTCATCCAGCACCTCATTAGAGCCAAGCTCCAAGTCCCCCCTTCTTGGAAAAAAGAAACCGAACATACACATTTAATGAGAACCAGGTTCCCAGCTATTTCTGAAGTGCCTTGGAATAGAGGATTGTGTGTTTGCCTAAGTGAAGAAGGCCAGAAGAGGCACACCTCACTGATATCCCTAAATACTGCCCATATCACTGTATCCTGGGGCACACTCTCAAGTAGTGCTATGTGTTCAAATACTGGCTTTAATACCAGGTCGATAACAACATAGTCAGGTTGGAATCAACCCTGGAAAAAGTGGCATGCATCGTCGTAAGGCCAGACAACAGTAGTGACAGTGAGGGCGAGTGGCAACAGGTTTCTAACTATGGGTCTCAGAAGTATGATGAATGGATGGCTTGAAAAATGGTCTCCCATTCCCATGGGATCATTTGTGCATCCCTAAATCATCCAGAGCTATTAGAAGAGGCAGCCACAACTTCTTCATCATCATCTCAGTCCACCTGTTCCCAGAATATCAAGCATCGGCGACGCAAGGGAAAGCAACACACCCCACCAATGCCATCATCATCACATACTCTCGGAGACTTCATTCCCATGAAGAAGGGTATTCCTCCTAGAATCCGCCCATTTGTAGACAAATCTTCAAGTGACAGTCAAGGGTATGATGTGGTTAACACTGTGGAGTTGGTAAACCTCTATATGGATCTCGACAACGGGGAGCGCCAAGAGGACCTCCCCAATGTCCCCAGCTGACGCCAGTGTTGGCAGAGCCATGGTTATATGGGTTGTCAAGGCACATCAGTTGGAACTTCCATCTGGGTCATGCATGCCACTGAGACTAGATAGCAAGCCCATCACCAAGCTCAGCACGCACAGCCGCATCTGGTGTCGTTAGGCCAGCCTTCACCGCCGCTTGTGCTCCTGGATCAGGCAGAGCCACCTCAACCATGTCGCGACTAGCCATTCCCTACTACAAGCCAGTATTAGTTGTCTAGTTGTCATCTGGTAGCCACTCTGCAGGCTCCGACTAGTGAACAGTGGGATATGCCCAGCACCAGTCAGTCGTCGGCCCAGCTGGCAGGGTCCACCGTACCGCCTATCATAGAGTGGCCTCCTACAAGAATAAGTTCACGCCTGGTATTGAAGTATGATGTTCTCAAGAATCTTTCCAACGTTCTAGCAAGGCTCTCTATCCTCTAGGCCCTTCTCTTGTCGCCAGATATGCATGAGGCCTTCACCTAGACTTTAAGATTCCCCCTCCAATTCGAGACGGAGGTAGCAGCCGCAGAGGCCTTTCACACTGAGGCTCTCAAAAATGAGGAATTCTAGGCCGTCATCTCATTCTCCAGAGATGATGAAGGTTCTCCTATATATGGGCACATCCTCCCACTATACATCACCGTCTATTTCAATGGTGTGGAGGTTCGCCACTGTCTTGTTGACGTAGGCTCCGAGATCAACCTTATCCTCACACAGACACTATGGAAACTAGGGTTATATGAGGATGATCTAACCCCCTCCAACCCAAAAATCCTAGGATATGACAGGACAGAGCAGACCTCGGTGGTAAAGACCAATTTGAAGACCCATTTCGGTAGCCTAGTTGTCAGTACCGAGTTTATGGTTGTCTCCCAAGACACTGCATACAATTCATTGATGGGCAGACCATGGATCCACCTGCACGTGGTGGTTCTGTCATCGTATCACCATTGCCTCACGTACTCCCGAAATGGCCGAGTGGGCATGCTCCAAGGTGATGCATCTCCTTTTTCCTCTTTTCAATCCCACTACCTGGATGCCGAATTTTACAATAGCAAAGAAAAGAAGATTCCGACCAGTGAGTTTGAGCATGTCGTGGTTGCAACCGACCCTTGGGTAGGTATGGATGATGCCTACATCTTCCCAATCCATCGATTGGAGGCCACGACCCCTGATATGGGGAAATTTTTTGTTGTCTCTGGCATGGGGGGGGGAATCATATTCCCATGTCTAAGAGACGTCGGGAGATCACTTGATATTATTATACGAATCAAGCCTTGGTGATCCCCGATCCCCCTACCCCCATAAGGTATCAGGATGTCTTCCCCATGGAAACGGTGGTGCGTCATACATGCAATCTTCATCCAGCTGGAATTAACCATCTCAAGACAATGAACCACTACTACCTTGACATCATCAATTGTGGCCCCTTATGACAAAGACCAGATGGGATTAGGTTGGCAGCCTTTATTGTTATGGTTTCGGCAGTACCAGAATCTCCAGATGCAGTGACCATTGCTGCTCAGGTAGGTACCATCCTCTCTTCAGGATCTGTCGACCCAAAGGAAGCTGCTCCCTCTAGAGATCCCTCCTCCTAAATTGAAGAATAGGATCTTGAGGATGCTCTCCTACCTTTTAAGATGGCTTCTCCACCACGGTTGATGGATTGGTACAGGTGAACCTCGGTAACGGGGCAGATCCGAGACCCACATTGATTAGTGCTGACATACCTCTTGAGGAGCAGCAGCGGTACATAGACTTTATGAAACAACATCATGATGTATTTGCCTAGAGCTATGACAAGATTTCAGGGCTAGATCCTCAGGTAGCCATCCACCACCTTGGTCTCCCGACAAATCATCATGGGTTCATGCAGACTCCCAGAAAGATGAACCCTTCTCATGGTGCAATGGTTGAGGCTGAATTTTACAAGCTCATCAGAACCAACTTCATCAAGGAGGTCCGGCACCCCATGTGGCTATCCAACACTGTGCCAATCAAGAAGAAGAATGGACATATCAGATTCTGCATCAACTTCTAGGATCTCAACCATCACTATTCGAAGGATGATTTTCCCCTCCTAGTGACTAATTTGTTGATCGACGCTACAGCGGGGTTCCAAGACCTTTCCTTCATGGACGAGTACTCTGGATATAATTAGATCCAGATGTCCCCCAAGGATGAGGAGTATACAGCCATCAAGGCACCACAAGGATCATTTTGTTACCAGGTCATGCCCTTCGGCTTAAAGAATGTAGGTACCACCTATCAGCGATCCATGCACCGCATATTCAAGCCAATCCTTAGGACATTGGTGTAATTCTATGTGGACGATCTGTTCATCAAATCTTGCTTGTGCCGGGACCATCTCAAGGACCTTGAGAAAGTGTTCAACTTCCTCAGTTCTCACCACTTGAAGATGAACCCATTGAAATGTGCCTTTGAAGTCACCTTTGGGAAGTTCCTCGACTTTTTTGTCAGGTACTGGGGTATCAAGATTGACCCTAAGAAGATCATGTCCATCGGCCAAATGTCTCCCCCAAGAAAAAATTCGGGAACTTCAGGGATTCTAATGCCAATTGGCCTATATACACCGATTCATTGCCAATATGGATGGAAAGTGTAAGCCCTTTTCTCAGCTTATGAAGAAAGGAAATGCCTACGAATGGGATGAAGAGTGCTAGGCCACATTTGAGGAAATCAAGAAATATCTACTCCAACCTTCGGTCTTGATGCCACCTATCTCCAGAAATCCTATGATCCTTTATGTGACCGCCCTGGAATGATCTTATGGCACCCTTATCGCCTAGAAGAATAATGAGGGTATGGAGAACAGCCTTTACTACCTCAGTTGCATGCTCCTCGATACGGAGACTAGGTACTCCCCTATCGAGAAGAGCCACCTTGTGCTGTTATTCACAGCACAAAAATTGCGACACTACTTACAGCACCATAAAGTACATTTGGTGTCTCGGGTAGACCAACTGAATTGCATTTTGAACCATCCCATTTTGATAGGCTAGCTGGCATAGTGGGCAGTGATTCTTCAGCAATTTGATATCACGTTTTTCCCTCAGAAAGCTATTGAGGGGAAAGCATTGGTAGACCTCCTTACTGACCGTCCGGCTCCAGCTGACCAGTCCTTGGATCTCTATTTTCCTGATGAGGTAATCTGCTCAGTAAATCATGCCATCGCATGTTGGCAGATGCATTTCGATGGCACTTCCCAGAGTCCCACCATTAGGAGGCTCAATGACCCCAAGCTCAACAGGGTAGGCTTGGGTATTGTCTTTATTATTCCAGAATAATTCATTATGTCATACTCATTCCTATTGTCATAAGGCTGCACCAATAATGAGGCAGAGTATTAGGCTCTTATCACTGGCCTCAAGCTGGCCTTTGAGATTGATGTGCCCCTTTTGCATGTGTAAGGGGATTCCGAGCTAGTCATCAAGCACATCAACGGTGACTACGTCGTCAGAAAAGAGAAGTTTGTATCATTGTTAGAGATCACTCTCTAGCTAATTTCCCAGTTCCCATCTCAGCTGGAAGTTACTCATGTCCCTCGATCTCATAATGGTCGAGCTAATGCCCTAGCTGGCTTGGCTACATCACTTGCAGAACCCGAATAGGATGATCTGATTATCCACATGGTGTATAGGAGAGTCATTGCTCCCATCACCCCAGGAGACAATGATGTCCTGCAGGTGATCCATCTTACCACCAGAGTCTCCACTTTAGGACCCCTAGGTCCCTCAGATGCATTGGTTGAAGTGACTCCTGATTAGATGGCCCCCTTTGTCGAGTATCTCCAAAATGGTTACCTCCCGACTGATCGGGCCGAGCGTTAGTGAATTCGATGTCATGTGTTACAGTTTACCCTCCAGGATAGTCCTAGTCTTGAGAAGATTCTGTACAAGCATGGGTTTGATGGTGTTATCCTCCATTGCATCCAAGGTGTTGAGATTTCTTATGTCATACAGGAAGTTCATGCCAGTTCCTGTGGGGCTCATCAGACCAGGCCAAAGCTATCTCACCAGATCTAGAGACTGGGGTACTTTTGGCCCTCTATGATCCATGATTTCATCGAGTTCTCCAAGAGATGTCATGCGTTCCAAGTTCATGCCAACTTCATGGATTTTCCACTAGAGCCTCTCCATAATACAATGTACTCTTGGCCCTTTTCAGTATGAGGACTAGATATTGTGGGATCATATCCGCCGACGACAGCTCACCAGTGTTGGTTCATCCTAACCGATGTGCATTTCTTTTCCATGTAGGAAGAGGAAGTCCCGCTCAAGGAGGTCAAGGCCCGTTCTATTTTCAACTTCATATGCTCCAATATTATCTACCAGTTTGGATTCCTTCATGCCTTCCTCACCAATAACAGCACCAAATTCTAGGTGACCGAGTTGAAGAAGTTGTACGCTAAGTACAACATCCGTTCTAACCATACCTCTCGCTACCATGTGCAAGAAAATGGGAAGATTGAGGCGTTCAAAAAAATCCTCTCTATTGTTTTGCAGAAAATGGTTGGTCATAACAAGAAGAGTTGGCCGGACAAGCTCCCCAATGCCCTCTGGGATTATCAAACGACGACTCGTAATTCCACCTAGGTGACCCCATATTCCCTGGTGTACGGAAATAAGGTCGTCCTACCCATAAATATTCAGTTACCTTCATTATGCATGGCGGTCTATGACCAGTAGGCGCCATATAGGGTATCCGAAATTTGTCTGGCTTAATTGGAGGCACTTGACGAGAATAGGCTTCGTGCCCTGCACAATCTGTAAAGGCATCAAAACAAGATATCCAGAGCTCTAAACAGGAAGGTTTACCTCCGCTCCTTCTTGCAAGGAAAGTTGGTATTGTCCCTATGGACACCAATGATACTTGGAAGGAAACCACCCAAGTTGGAGGCCAAATGGGAAGGACCTTACAAAATTCACAATGTTTACCCCAATGGGGCATACTCTCTAGTGACCATGGATGGTGAGTGTATAACTCTCCCCACCAATGCCAAGTTTCTCAAGAAATACTTTTCCTGAGTCATTCTGGTTTTACACAACCTTAAACTGTATACGGTATGTCATGATCCTAAACTGTTTGGTCATGCATGACCTTAAACTATCGGGTCCTGCACAACCCTAAACTACATCATCCCGCACGATGTTAAACTGTTCATCATCCTCACCACATAATGTTAAACTGCATGGCCCTATAGAACTATGTGTGTCTTTATTTCCATCTACATAGGATATGTTGTAATTCTTAAACATTTCATCCCAAGTCCAGTCCCAAAATTTTCTCTTTGATTATGCCCCTGGGTATAGTTCTCTTGGAGGATCTGTACATGGTGTAGTGTAGGATTTCTTAGCCCCGCTCATGTCAGAATTACAATTATCGCACCATTTTCTCCCTCTTCATTCTTATATTCCCCCACGTCCTCACCGCACAACTCTAAACTGCATGGCCTTCAAGAACTACGTAAGGCTTGATTCCCATCATCATGGGATACATAGGAATGCCTGGACATTTCATTTTTTGGCCCAGCCCAAATGCCAGAATCTCCCCTCGGGTCAAGACATATGGTGTAGTGCAGATGTTTTCCCCAATTCACGTCGAGCTCATCTGTATCCCACCATATGTCCCACTCCCCGGAGGTGTCCACCTATTTCACAAATGGACACAACTATGCTTCACGCAGTCCTTTGATTGGGTCTCCATCATCATTCACATCTAGAAGGTCCCCCAAACAGTAGGGATTATAGGCCCAAGGGCTCTCTTACCACTTTGGGACAACACCCTCGAGGATGTTGAGTAAAAAATTGATACAACTCCCGCATTGTGAGTATGATCAGTGGTCGATGCTCATTTGTTGTTCCCATTCCAGGTCTCTATAAGGACGTTGTGTTTCGAACATGGTCAATAGCTATCCTTTGTCGTTAGAGCCATCCCAAGATGTCCCAAACATTGAGTGTAGTGGTTCATTCTTCCCCGTTGTATCTCTATGCAGCAAATTCTCTTCGGGTGATGCCAGTTTTTATACCCTTGTGGTTTAAAGTCGAGTTTGGCTCCTTATTTCCCACACCGAGCACTACTCATGTGAGCTTAGGATCTGTGATGAGGCGGTAACCGCACAAGAGTTCATATGGATACAGTTGGCTGGGACACCTAGCCTTAGGCCTCTCGGCCTTTTCCAGCCCCTTGGTGTTTTCTGGCCTTGGATCCAAGTTCCCATTTAGGATTGTGTGGTGTGGTATGGTATTATGTCTTCATTCACGTTGGGAAATTTTTTCATGCCACACATATCCCTTTGAGACATCCCTCCCTTAATTTATCATCCATCCCTCAAGCACAGGCCCTGTCATGCTTCGTGAGGCCCATAATTTTGGTTTACGTCATCTTTTATGTCCAAAAGGACCCCCGAATGGCATGGACGCTCGGCCCAAGGGCTCTCCTACCATTATTGGATGACGTCCTCGAGGATTGCGGGTGTGAAATTGATATAGGCCCTGTGTCGAGAATTTGGTCAATGGTTGACGCTCAATTGTTTCCCTCGAATTCTAGTCACACAAGGGTGGATACTGTGTTGTAAACCTGGTCAACAGTTGTATTCAATTATCGTTTCCACTTTTTGGTCTTCCATAAGCATGATGATTCACCCTTTTTGTCCCATGCATATGACATTAAACTAGGAATATGTGGTTTGAGCTCTATGACCTTAAACTAAGATCACCTTCATCCCCACTTCAAGATGTTAAACTATAATCTGGCCACAACATTCTATCTATGGCCCAATATCAGGACATCGGACCAAATCTTAAATCTTAAGGGATATTACAGTGTGGTATGGGATTATGTACTCATTCATGTCGAGTTACTCATCGCGCCGTACACCTCCCTTGTTTGGGGAAACTTAACCCTTTCTTCGTCCTCATTGCAAGACGTTAAACTGCAAACTGGCTGGGACTTCCTATATGAGGCCCATCCTCAGTCCCCTTGGCTTTTTTGGGCCCCCGTCCCATGTTCTCACTTAGGGTTGTACGGTGTGGTGTGGGATTATGTCCTCATTCACGTCGGGTTACTCATCGTGCCGTACACATCCCTGGATGAGATACCTTATCCCTACCTTCGTCCTCACTATAAGACGTTAAACTACAAGCTGGTTGGGACTTTCCATCTGAGGCCCAGCCTCAAACCCCATGGCCTTCTCAGGTCCCTGGCCTATGTTCTCACTCGAGATTGTACGGTGTGGTGTGGGATTATGTCTTCATTCACATAGGGTTACTCTCAGTGCCGAACAACTCCTTTGTGCGAGGTATTTTACCCATTTGCGTCCTTACTGCATGGTGGTAAATATCATATTACCTCCTTCAAGAACTACATGTGGCTTGATTCCCATCCGCATGGGATGCGTTGGACTACTCGAACATCTAAACATGGGGTCCATCCCCATCTCTTGGAGATCTCCCTTTCACCTTGACCCCTTGGTCAACCCTTTCCCAGGGATCAGAGTATATGGTGTGGTATGGGAATATGTCCTCATTAACACCGGTTTTGTAACAGCCATGCCATGTACTTCTCCCTCCTCAGAGTTCCCCATCCCTTTATTCTATACTCTCTTTCGAAATCGGATACTCTCGAGTTGAGCCCCTCGACCCTCTTTGGTGATTCACCAATGTGTACAAGAGTACTTTGGTTTAGCACCTGGAATGTCGGATTCTACCCGGATATGCTTTCCCCCATTTTTCAGGCTTCATGTTCCCCTTTATTAGGGATTCCATCAGGTTTCACATTCAAAGGGACACACGAATGGCATGGATGCTCGGCCCATGGGCCCTCCTACCATTACGGGCTAACGTGATCAACGGTTCCAAGAAACAAATTGATACAAGTCCCATGTTGCAAATTTGGTCAGCATTCCATGTTCATTTGTTGTTCCCATTCAAGGATAACGCGATATGGATGCTATTTTTTGAACACGATCAACAGTTATCCCCCATCGTCACACCATCCCCTTCAAGCCTTGAATGTTGGATACATGATTCACATCCTTCTCCACTGCATCATGTCCAAATAGAATTTTCACACTCCTGGCACTATGCCTTAGTGAACTTTTGCACGTTAGGAGGACAAAAGCCACGATAAAGGTGTCATTTAGGGTTCCTCACTGATTTCCCTTTGGAGTGCGTTCCAGGTATTGAAAAAAACCTCTTCTGCCCTTGTTTCCCACACAGATTTTGACTCACGTGGGCTTAGGGATTGGGTTGAGGTCCGCACATACTTGGTAGGTTTTTGCTTCTCTATGGTCCATGCTCTAAGACCATAAACTAAAATCCCTTTTAGAACTACGTACAACTTGATTCCCCTTCCCATGGGATACGTAGAAACACCTAGACATCTTGTCTTTGTGTCCAGAACAAGTTCCACTAATTTATCTCTTCTGTTCTGCCCTTAGGGATTTAACTCTTACAGGACTATAACACTGCAAGCTTCCACGATACATTTCCCTTTGAATAATACAGTAGCGTGAGTTGTATGCAACTTCGAGTTCTAACACACACCACAACCAATCAAACTAACCATTATGAATAGTAATACCCATTTTTTGAAATTTTATAAATTTTATCGTTCAAAATGGACTTCATTTTTGGATTTGCAATATTAAAATTAGCTTAGGGTGAATTTTTGGTATTTTTCGGAAAACATTCTATTTTTGATGAATAGTGAAAAAACAATGAGTTATAGTTTAAAACAGAATTTTTATTTAACTAATAATTTATTTTATTTAAATTTATTTTAGGTCAAAATAGATAAATAATACCTATATAAGTTCAATATAATTTATTAGAGTCATTTTCTAATAATTTTAGATATATAAAAATTTTATTGAACTTTTTACTGTATTTTACCCACCTCCTAGGAGATTTTGCAAATTTCCATAAAACATAATTTTACCACTTCTCTGAATTGAATTTAAAAAATCTAAGAGACATAGTTGATATCAGTAAATAAAATGTGGTTCATTGAGATGAAAATAATTTTGGTGAATAGTAACTTTTACTTTTATTTACCACGGTTAAAAGTAAATAGGGTAATTAAAGGTAAAAATGATATTATTTTTACCCTAACACATGTCCTAATTCTATTGGTTAAGTATAATTCGACCAAAAATAACCTTAGGAATAAAATATGAACATCATTGGTCCACTTGGATTGGATTAGGACATTTATTATTATTTAATTCAAAGAAGAGTTAAAAGAGTTAAAATCAATGTTTAATAACTAAAACATTTTTAATATAGGGTTATACATAAAATAAATTTGATTATAAATATTAATTAGAAATATAAAACGATTTCCTACATAATGGTATTTTATTTATAATTTTTAGACATTAAATAATTTAAATTATTTACGACACAATGGTGATGCAGTAATTACCTAATTACTGAAATATTAAAATAATTGATATTATAAATATCCAAATAAATTTAATTATAAACTTTTTATGAATTAAAATAATTTTAATGGTTAATATGACATATTAGGGTTGGTTAGATGAATTTTTTACGAAGTAATAATGCTTTTATGAATTTAGAAAAAACAAAATACCAAATAGTGTCAAAATTGACATGAAGGAGTTCTTAAACAAATATTATATTATTAATTGATATTCTATTCCTAAAAATCTAAGGATAGGAATAATTACTTATATAATGATATTTGTATCATTAATGAACCACTTGGGATTCTCTTGGAAGTATATAGTAAGTTTATTAACAATATAATATAAAAATACAAAGAGACATGCTAAATGTCAAACTATTTAACTAAGAGTTAAATCTAAAAGATAAGGGTAAAATAGTGAACCAAACCTGTCTAAAACCTATTGTTTGAGTGTTTCTAGACCCATACCCACCTTATCCTTTAAATAATCAACTTTGGATCCATTATAAACCGAAATGTATTTTATTATAAAATAATATTTCTAGCTTTTCCAAAGGTGCCCCTCACGCCTCTTATAAAAGGGCACACCCCCTTATCTCTAATTCACACCTTCAAAGCCTTTTGGATCGGAAAACCTCTACCCAAATATCCTCTAAAATTCCCTCAATTCATCATAGAGGCCTTACTTTAGTCATAAAGACAACTTAAGGAGCCCTTTTGATCAACTCAAAATGAAAACCCGAAGAAGAGGTAATAATTTCACCACCCTCTTTCAAGTTCCTTTCTTCTTCCACTTCATTTATCTTTGTTGTTTCCATTATAAAATAATACATCCAGTATATTCTATGTACTGTGATGTTATTATAAATATGGTACAACCATAATAGTTATTTAATCCATCCTATGAATGAAAAAGTCACCACACGTGCGTACGTACGGCTTACCATCTTCACTTCGTGGTGTAATTTGTTATTCAAACATTTCATCATTTGGATGGGTATAATAATGATTATAAATGATGTAAATAATAAATATAAAATTATAATGATTCTATATATATGATATACCAATAAATTATATACTATTTTAATATCAAAAGAATGATATTGTCGCTCGTGCGTACGTACGGACTATCGTCTCCACGAACGTGATGAGATTCATTCTCCATCGTATCCATTAAAGACTAATTTTCATTTGATGTTTAAAAATATTTTTTAAGGACTTGATATCATTCTGGATATGAATAAGATACAACCTATCCATAATAGACACGGCTTATGTAACAAAACATATAAAAGAAAATGAGTAAGTTAACACCCAAAATGACGATAATACTAAAATATTATTGACAAAGAAATGTTAAAAGATAATATATGATATCTTATTAATCTATATGATTCTTGTATAACTTAATAAAAATTATTTAACTATTATACATGAGTTTAACCTACCATCTATCAAGGAAATTTGCAAGGTAAGGTTTAATTTTACAATCACTTCATTATCTGAGGTTGTTTATACGTAATTGTCTATTGGGACCTCTTTATCATCCACATCCATGTTTCTTAAAAATGTTTTCCAGTTTTTTTTACTATTTACTATAATATGGGTTAAAGTAATTTATACCCTTTTTTGACTTTTTTTAAAATGGTTTGAAAGGAATCTTTTTGTCTTTTTCCAAACAATGTCCTTTTTAACCTTTTCGACAAAATTTAGGTAAGAATGTCTTTTTTTAACTTATACAGCAGTTATGGCTATTTTCCACCATTATAAAATCGTCGATGCTTCCCTTACAAGCTTATAAGAATATTTTCAAAGTAATTTTTTTGCTTTATAATTATGTTACTTTTAAATTATTTCAAAAAATAGATATTTCTCTCAAATAGTTTTGATTTCATCTTTGTCAACATCCTTTGATGGGTTTTAAGCTTATTTGAAGTTGATTTATTATGATAAAAACCATCCATATTATATTGAAGGTTTTGTGATATGTTTGACTGTGGATATGTTATTTTTATATCATTCATGGTTTATGTAGAAAGTATTGACATTTTGTATTCTAGTTTTAATACGAATGTTTATGTTATGTTTAAACCTGTTCATATGAGGAATGCATTGGACTTAGTAAGTGACGGGTGGAGCCCACTATAGCTCCTCGATGGATTGGTAGGTCTCATGAGACAAACTAGTGTATCGGAACAAGGCCTTGACAAAATCTTATTTGTAGTCTTGGCACAAATCATTGACTATGTTGTTATGATAATATGACATTATGCATTCCATCATTATGAAAGTGGTTATTGATATTGAATGTGATTATTCGACTAGAATAATATCCATGTGAATAAGTAAATGGAATTATTTCATTTTATTTTTTCCATATTATGCTGAAGTTCATGATTAAAAGGCTTTTGTTTTAGTTATACGTTGCCTTAAAAGTTTATGGTTATTTATGAAAGTTTCCGCTATATTGTTATCCTTACTGAGCATCTGAGATCGCCCCTTTCTAGGTTTTATTTTTCCCAGGATGTGAAGAAGTATTTTATGACTGACCTGCAGGGATAGTCTGAGGGGATATGAGTGTGGACTATGGAGACAATGTTTTTTTAGATTTCCATTTTATGATGTAATGTAAACCATATGAATGTATCTTGTACTTTCAAGGATACTAAACTAATCGATATTTCGAGACTTGATATTTTGTGATAATGACAATGTTTTGTAATAATGCACCGACTCTGGGTAACTGGGGTTTAGGAATTACAGTTGTTATCAGATAAAGTTTAGTACAAACCTCAGAAGCTATATTTAGATAAACTATGATTAGAGAACATCACCCTAAGATAGACATTGAGGATTAGTATAGAATAACTTCCTAGAATTTTGGTATTGTATAGATTTTGTGAGTTTTCTGAGAAATACATCTTTGCCTGGATAAGAGAAGGTAGAGGCGGCTCTGGCATAGATGTAACTAGGGGTAAAACCTAAAAACACCGCTTTGAGCTAGACTCGAATGGGAACTAGTTCACGACAACGGGCCTTGATGCACTCTTGGTTACGAAACTCCCAGGGGATATGCTTAGGATAATTATCATTTTCATTACAAACCATTATGAAGGGTTTATTGGTATATACTTTCTCAAATAAATTTTTTTTTATTATTATGGATTTTATCCATAAAATTTTCAATTTATGTTAGGTGTTTTACAATTTTGGATTTATGTATTGTGATTCATAAACTAATCAAGTGTATTCCATTGTTTAGAAATGGAACCTAGTGGAATGAATGGAAATCATATCAATACACGCGCTCCATGTAGGGATTTCCCTCCTGATCAAGATAATTATAGTGGAGTTGGTGATACAACTGGTGCTGATCAGCTTATCACCATACTGGGACAACTCACTCAGGTTATGAATAATAACTTTACCCGTATGGAGCACCCTGATCCGCAATGTGGAGGATCAATGTTAGATCGCTTCATGAGGCAACAAACACCAACATTCAATGGAAGTACAAATCCATTAGTGTCTGAGCAATGGATAAATTCCATAGAGAAAATATTCCATGCCTTGGGGAGTAGTGAAAGGGAAAAAGTTATCATGGCAGTTTACCGCCTCACTGGAGATGTTGATCAATGGTGGTAATTGATTCAAAACAAAAAGGAAGATGCTAAATTATCAAATATGGAATGGAGGGAGTTTAAAGAGCTTCTTTTAGAAAAATAATTTCCTTGTGACCATCGAGCAGATATGGAATGGAAATTTCTGAGTCTGAGGAAAAAGGAGGATGAGAATGTTGAAAAGTATGAGTCTAACTTTACAAGGTTAGAAAGGCATGTTGTAGATTATAAATGTAACCCAAGAAGTAATATTGGTCATTTCTTTGATGGGTTAAAACTATTTATCCATCAAGCATTAGTCTCACAATCCTTCTTGTCATACGAAGATATTGTCTCATGTGCTATCAAGAAAGAAAAAGAATTCTCTAAGTCTTGCTACTTTAAAGTAAATCAAGATAAGAAGAGATCTATTGAACACTCTAGAAATGGAAATAAGGGGAAGGAGGGAAAATTTTAATATCCATCCTATAGTAAATGTAGGAAGAAACACCCCAATACTTGCTTGAAGGGAATGGGAGTCTATTAAAAGTGTGGTGAAAAAGGCCATCAAGCTCGTGATTGCAAGGGGAAGAAGGAAGATGCCGATGTTCAATGCTACAATTGCAGGGATATGGGACATTATGCAAATGAATTTCATAAGTGTCAGGGGAACTTACCTTAGAAAAGGCCAAGGGATCAAGGCCAAGCTTATGTTATCACTACTTCTGAGGTTGATGCTCCAAAAGACGTGGTGGCAGGAAATTTAATGGTTTCCTCAAGTTTAGCCAATGCTTTATTTGATTCTAGATCATCACATTGTTTCATATCTTCCCAGTTTTCTAAGAAAATTAGATGTTTACAATTTGATTTAACAATGGATTTTTCAGTAAAAACTCCTAAAGGAAGTATCATTGCAACAATGTTTTGTAAATCAGTCCCCATTAGAGCATATAAATGTTCTTTATCTGATGATCTAATCATTATACCCATTATTGAATTTGATATATTCCTCGTAATGGATTGGATTTCAGACCATGATGTGAAGATTTATTGTAATAAGAATGAGGTTACTATTTTTTATGATTATGGTAAAGAACACCTTATCTTTAGAGCTGAATCGTCACCACCTAATTCTTATCTAGATCCACCCCCAATAGCTCAAATAAATTCAATCATTGGGGAGAAAGAGAATGAAATTAATGTGGGTGAGGAAATGAATGTTCAAATAGAGGATGTACCTATTGTGAGAGAATATGTTGATGCGTTTCCATAAGATTTACCAGGATATCCTTCGGAACGAGAAATTGAGTTTTCTATTGATTTAATTCCTAGTTCAAGGCCCATATCGAAGACCCCTTGTAGAATGTCCACTATATAATTAGTGGAACTAAAGAAACAACTACAGGAATTGAGTAATAAAGGATTTATTCACCCTAGTTTTTCTCCATGGGGAGCACCTATCCTTTTTGTTTAGAAGAAAGATGGATCTATGAGGCTATGTATTGACTACATGGAGATCAATGCTATAACGATAAAGAACAACTATCCCCTACCTCGAATTGATGATTTATTAAACCAACTTCATGGAGCTCAATATTTTTCAAAGATTAACCTTTGATCTGGATATCATCAGTTATGTGTGAAGAAGGAATACATTCTGAAGACATCATTTCGAACCAGGTACGTGCATTACGAGTTTACAGTAATGCCTTTTTGGATGACTAATGCACCCTCTGTTTTCATGGATCAAATGAATAGAGTTTTCAATGAATATATTGATGACTTTGTAGTGGTATTTATCATGGAGTACCCCTATCGATTGTTTCTGATCATGATCCCCGTTTTAATTCAAAATTCTGGAAAATTCTTCAAAAAGCCCAGGATACTGAACTTCGTTTGAGTATTTCCTACCACCCCAAACTGATGGACAATCAGAACAGAATATTGAAACCTTAGAAGACATGTTAAGATCTTGCTCACTTGACTTTCAAGGTATATGGGATCAATATTTACCTCTGGTAGAATTTTCCTATAACAGTAGCTTCTATTCAAGTATTCAGATGACACCATATGAAGCGTTATACGGAAAGAGATGCCACACACTAACCTGTTGGGATGATGTTGGTTAAAGAAAACTCGTAGGCCCAGAAATTGTGGAGGAAATGATGGAAAAGGTGAAGGTAATCCAAAACAACATAAAAGCATCTCAAAGTAGGCAGAAGAGCTATGCCGATAACTGAAGGAAGGATTTGGAATTTCAGGTAGGAGATCATGTTTTCTTGAAGTATTCTCCATGGAAGGGTGTTATACATTTCTGTAAGAAGGGAAAATTGATTCCTAGGTACATCGGACCATTTGAAATTCTAGAACGAATTGGGGATGTAGCTTATCATTTGGAAATGCCTCCAAATCTCTCCAAAGTTCACGATGTGTTCCACGTATCACTGTTGAGAAAATGCATGTCTGACCCAATGCATGTACTCGTGTATGAGGAATTAGAACTGGAACCCGATCTATCTTATTTCAAAGAGCCCATCATGATTCTTGATACTAGAGAACAAGTTTTGGGAAACCGGATGACTCGTCTGGTAAAATTTCTATGGAGAAACCATAAGATGGAAGAGGCAACGTGGGAACCCGAGGAACTTATGATAATGAACCACCCAAGTCTTTTTATGCAGTAATATTCTATAAATTTCGAGGAAGAAATTATTTGAAGGAGGGGAGAATGTAACACCCCAAGATTCCATGGTACGTTTCCCTTTGAATAATACAGTAGCATGTGTTGTACGCAACTTCGAGTTCTAACTCACACCACAACCAATCAAACTAGTCGTTATGAATAGTAATACCCGCTTTTTTAAATTTTTTAAATTTTATCTTCCAAAATGGACTTCATTTTTGCATTTGGAATATCGAAATTATCTTAGGGTGAATTTTTGGTATTTTTTTGAAAATTTTCAATTTTTGATGAATAGTGAAAAACAATAAGTTATAGTTTATAACCAAATTTTTATTTAAATAATTATTTATTTTATTTAAATTTATTTTAGGTCAAAATAGATACATAATACCTATATAAGTTCAATTTAATTCATTTGAGTCATTTTATAATAATTATATATATATATATAAATTTTATTGAACTTTTTACTGTATTTTACCCACCTCCTATGAGATTTTGCAAATTTGCATAAAACTTAATTTTACCACTTATGTGAATTGAATTTCAAAACTCTGAGAGACACGGTTGATATTAGTAAGTAAAATGTGGTTCAATGAGATGAAAATAATTTTTGGTGAATAGTAATTTTTTTACTTTTATTTACCATGGTCAAAAGTAAATAGGGTAATTAAAGGTAAAAATGATATTATTTTTACCATAACGCATATCCTAATTCTATTGGATAAGTATAATTAGACAAAAAAACCTTAAGAATAAAATATTAACCTCTTTGGTATACTTGGATTAGATTAGGACATTTATTATTATTTAATTCAAAGAAGAGTTAAAAGAGTTAAAATCAATGTTTAATAACTAAAAAAATTTTAATATAGGGTTTTAAATAAGATAAATTAGATTATAAATATTTATTATAAAGATAAAAATATTTCCTACATAATGGTATTTTATTTATAATTTTTATACATTAAATAATTTAAATTATTTATGACACAATGGTGATGCAGTAATTACATAATTAATAAAATATTAAAATAATTGATATTATAAATATCCAAATAAATGTAATTTAAACCTTTTTATGAATTCCAATACTTTTCAAGGTTAATATTACATATTAGGGTTGGTTAGATGAATTTTGTTCGAAGTAATAATGCTTTTATGAAATTAGAAAAAACAAAATACCAAATAGTGTCAAAATTGACATAAAAACGTTTAAAGAAAATATTATATTATTAATTGATATTCTATTCCTAAAAATCTAATGTTCAGTCAAAGGACTTATATAATTATATTTGTATCATTAATGAACTACTTGGGGTTCTCTTGGAAGTATATAGTAATTTTATTAACCATATAATATAAAAATACAAAGAGACATGGTAAATGTCAAACTATTTAACTAAGAGTTAAATCTAAAAGATAAGGGTAAAATAGTGACCCAAACCTGTCTAAAACCTATTTTTGAGTGGTTTTCGACCCATCCCCACCCTATCCTTTAAATAATCTACTTTTGAGCCATTAAAAACCGATAATGCTTTTATTATAAAATAATATTTCTAGTTTTTTCTAAGGTGCCCCTCACCCCTCTTATAAAAGGGCACTCCCCCTTCTCTCTAATTCACACATTCAAAGCCTTTTGGAATAGACAAACTCTTCCCATATATCCTCTAAACTTCCCTCACTTCATCCTATAGGCCTTCCTTTAGTCATAAATCCAACTTAAGGAGCTATTTTGATCAACTCAAAAGGAAACACCCGAAGAAGAGGTAATATTTTTACCACCCTCTTTCAAGTTCATTTTTTCTTCCACTTCTTTTCTCTTTGTTGTTTCCATTCTAAAATAATAACTCCAGTATATTCTATATACTGTGATATTATTATAAATATGGTACAGCCATTTTAGTTACTTTATCCATCCTATGAATTAAAAAGTCACCACATGTGCGTACGTACGGCTTACCGTCTCCATGTCATGGTGTAATTTGTTATTCAAACATTTCATCATTTGGATGGGTATAATAATGATTATAACTGATGTAAATAATTAATATAAAATTATAATGATTCTGTATATATGATATACCATTCAATTATATACTATTTTAATATCAAAATATTCATATTTTCGCTCATGAATACGTACGGACTACCGTCTCCACGAACGCGATGAGATTCCTTCTCCATCGTATCCATTCAAGACTAATTTTTATTTGATGATTAAAAATAATTTTTGAGGACTTGTTATCATTCTGGATATGGATAAGATACAACCTATCCATAAAAAACATGGCTTTTGTAACAAAATATATAAAAGAAAATGAGTAAGTTAACACATGAAACGACGATAATACTAAACTATTATTAACAAAGAAATGTTAAATAAAAATATATGATATCATATTAATGTATATGATTCTTATATAACTTAATAAAAATTGTTTAACTATTATACAGGATGTTAACCTACCCTCGATAAAGGAAAAGTTCAAGGTAAGGGTTAATTTCACAATCTATTCATTATCCAAGGTTATTTATACGTAATTATCTACTGGGACCGCTTTATCATCCAAATCCATGTTTCTTAAAAATGTATTCCAAAACATTTTTAATATTTACTAGACTATGGTTTAATTTCATTTATACCCTTGTTTTACTTTTTATAAAATGTTTTCAAAGGAATCTTTCTGTCGTTTTCCAAACAAGGTCCTTTTTATCCTTTTCGAAAAAATTAAAGTCAGAATGTCTTTTTTTTAACTTATAAGGCAGGTGAGGCTATTTTCCACCGTTATAAAATTGTCAAATCTTCCCTTACAAGTTTATACGAATATTTTCAAAGTAAATGTTTTCCTTTATAATTATGTGACTTTTAAATGATTTCAAAAAAGAGATATTTCTCTCAAATAGTTTTTATTTCATCTATGTCAACATCCTTTGATGGGTTTTAAGCTTATTTGAAGTTGATTTATTATGATACAAAACTTCCATATTGTATTGAAGGTTTTTTGATATGTTTGACTATGGATGTGTTATTTTTATACCATTCATGGTTTATGGAGAATGTATTGATAGTTTATATGCTAGTTTTAATAAAAATGCTTATGTAATGTTTATACCTTTTCATATGAGGAATGAATTGGACTTAGTAAGTGATGGGTGGAGCCCGCTATAGATCCTCGATTCATCTTTAGGTCTCATGAGACAAACTATTGTCTTGGAACAAGGCCTTTAAAAAATATTATTTGTAGCCTTGGCACAAGGCCTTGACTATGTGGTTATGATTGTCTGGCATTATGTATTCCATCATTATGAAAGTGGTTACTGATATTGCATGTGATTATTCGACTAGTAGAATATCCATGTGAATAAGTAAATGTCGTTATTTCATTTTATTTTTTCTATATTATGCTGAATTTCATGTTTAAAAGGCTTTTGTTTTAGTTATACATTGCCTTAAAAGTTTATGCTTATTTATGAAAGTTTCTGTTATATTGTTATCCTTACTGAAAATTTGAGGTCACCCCTTTCTATGTTTTATTTTTCCCAGGATGTGAAGAAGTATTTTATGACTGGCCTATAGGGATAGTCTGAGGGGATATGAGTATAGACTATGGAGACTATGTTGTTGTAGTTTTTCATTTTATTATGTAATGTAAGTCTTATGAATGTATCTAGTACTTCCAAGGCTACTAAACTAATCAATATTTTGAGACTTGATCTTTTGTGATCATTCCAATGTTATGTAATAATGCACCGACTCTGGGTAACTGGGTTCGGAGCATTACAGGACTATATGGAGTGGTATGGTCTTTATCCTCATTCAAATCGGGTTTGCATTAGCCGCACCACATATTCCCTTTTCTAGGAGTTATCCCCCCTACTTTTTGTCCCAAATGACATTAAACTGTATGTAGTCTCGCACGATGTTAAAAGGCACCTTCAAGAAATATGTATAGCTTGATTCCCATTCCCATGGGATATGTAGGAATGCCTGGACATCTCGTCTTCGGGTCCAGATCAACTGATCTCCACCTTTTCCTAACCCAAATCCACTAATCTTTCCTAGCCCCTTGGCCTGAGATTTCTTTTACGGAATCATGCACGGTATGATGTGGACCTCATCCTCATTCACATCGGGTATACTTTATCATGTCATTCACATTACCTTTCGAACCTCATCCTTCTTGTATATGTCTAAGACATATGACTTTAGCCTATGCTACCTAGTCCCACATGACTCTAAACTATTGTTTCTATCCCGCATGACGTTGAAAATTCATGGTTGGTCCCATCAAATGACCCTAAACTGTGAAATTATCATCCTGGCTACACGACGAAAAACATCATTCCACTGTGATATCCTCACTCGAGGAGGCATCATGTTTGGTATTAGTCATGCACCATACCATTTTTCAACACCTTCACATGGCTTGATTTTGCGGCAATGCCTGGACTTTCTATCTTAGGTCCATCGTTACACAAAAAACACTCATTCATCATAAAGGAAAAAAAAAGATCTATCAAATACCGCTTCTTTTTTTGTATGGGCCAGACCAGCACAACCTTATTATACCTGGCACTAGTATCCCACCATGTGATCTTAAGAACTATGTGAGACATGATCCTCATCCTCATGGGGTACATAAGAACACCTGTGCACTTTTCCTTGGGTCCAGCTTAACTTTCGTGTTCGGTCCCTCAACCTAAAACCTTCCCAAAGAACACATGGTGGTCGGGACCCCAAGTTCCAATTCACATCGGGTTTTATAATTACCTCACCATGTGTATCCCATGTTTCCTGCCATCCATGGTCTGACCACTATGACCATAAACTAAGACCACTCCACATCCTTGCCACAAGATGTGAAACTGCATGACATCTTTCAAAACTATGTTTGGATTGATTCCCATTCTCATGGGATACGTAGGAACCCCCAGACATCCTATCTCCGAGTCCAGCCTCAGGAACTATAATTATCATTTCCCCCTCCTTTTTTTGTCCCTAGACCTGAGCTATTTTGGGAAACCACAATATTGAAACTTTACCCTGAACATGTTTGGGATGCCCCACGATAACATTGGGAGGTGACAGTTTCCTCATCAGAGAGGCCCTGTTCAGAAGTATGTTTGATCCCTGATTAGACCGATGTACCCACCAAATGTGTTTCCACCAAGGTGGCATAGTTTCAACAGGGTTGGAATCCATTCGAACAACCCATCACTCCACTCTCCATGTTGTGCATACCCTCTATTTGGATCCTCGTCCTCTTTCACGTCTAGAGGAACCCCCTAACAGTATGGATGCATGGCCTATGGCTCACCTACTATCCTAGGTTAGAATTTTGGAAGACTAATGGATAACATTCTAAGTCAGGCCTCGTGTTTAGAACATGGCCAGTGGTCGTCCCTCATTTGTTATCCCCATTTTAGTCTAACGCAATTAGGATAATGTGTTTCAAACACGGTCAACAATCATTCTTAATTTTTATGCCATCACTACAGTGTTCCGGATCTTTGTTATTGTGATTAAAACCTTCTATTTCCCCTATGTTCAGATTAATTCCAACTCCCATGGTGTTACCCTGTCCGTGCGCAAGAGTATACTGGAAAAACAGTAATTTGCCTATTCTGAGAGCTTCATTCTTCAATTACGTATCACCCCTCTCTTCTCAGAAATCTAGAACGGTTGCTCAGATCCTGTGCCCGAAACATGGTCAACACTCTTATATTTAAACAAAATAATGTACTGATCATCCCTTGTTTCTTACATCAGGCTCGAACCGCATGAGCTTAGGGATTGATCACTGGGCGTTTCGCGAATATAACAGATGCGTGTAAAACCAGTACTAATAACGGGACTCGTGTATGCTATGGAATCCAAATAATTAAAGAATTAAAGTGAGTTATAGGGTTTGATATCTTTATAGAACCCAAGGGTCTACCCATCCCATGGACAGATTAACACTGTCAAAAGAAAGATGCAATTCTGCCACCCTCTGAATTGTGGTATCCAGGATTTTCTGCCGCCTGTTCAGTTCTCACTCCTCCTCGGTAGCGATGGGGTGAAATTCATCAGCTGCAATCAGGGCCTTCTCTGCGTTGGTCCAGATGATGGTCATTTCCTCAGAGAATCGCCTCAGGCTCTCTTCGGCCTCTTCCAGTTGGGCCATCAACTGCAGTATCAGCCCTCATTGTGCGTTAAGGGTGGATGAGTGCTCATCCGCCTGACTCTGTAGTCGTTGGACATCATCTTCAGTCTCCTGGGGCCTGTTGATGTTCACCACCTTCCTCCATTTCCATCCCACACCAAGGACATGGTTGTACTCCCGAATATTCTCCACCATAAGATCTCGGACGAGCAGGTGTGGATGCCAGGCATCCACTCCCCCAGCACACATTTCGCGCAGTCGTGAGGGAAGTCTGTCCATCTCATCTAGCCATAGTGCTTGGGGTGTTATTAACAAATCGCGTAATGAGATTCCATGATCAGCGATGGACTATTTTGTTGTCTTCTTCATCATAGGTTGTTTTATCCTAGTCAGCACAGCTGGCAGGATCATATGCGGGGAACACCGTCAATAACTCTTCAGCATGGTCCACGTCTAGTGTTTGATCGAGCATGGTGGGACCTGGGCTATCTGATCGATCATCATCATCGATCCCACCTTAATGATCTCAGGCACAACCCCTCTCACGGTCCCACCAGTGATCGAGAGAGCCGCCGTTCGGTCAGTCTGGATATCCTCTTCCACGATCACCAGTATTTCTTTGGGAAGGGCACCACCAGAAGCCCCGACCAACCTCACTAAGGTGGTCCACACCATTTGAAGAACCATACGCACCAAAGAGGGATTAGATTTCAGTTGACATGGTCAGTGAGTGACAATCATGAATTTGGTAGAACAGACTTACAGAGATCAAATTCTGGGTCTCGTTCTTAGGTTGACGCCGTTGGGACCCCGAGGCGTGGCCCCCCGTATACTACCACAAGATTTTAAAGCTATTGAGGGATCAAATCAGGAATCCTGGCCCTACCGTATGTAGAAATTGATGTAGCTATAGGTGTGGATCCTGAAGGCCTTGTATCTTTATCCACTAGGGGACGAGAACGAGTTCTGTGAATTAGGCTTTCCTATACAGTTTAGACGTCAATGAAGGGTTCAAATCAGTTTGGAAACGGATCCTAGGGAGTGGATCTAGGATTTTAGCTCGAGTGCCTCAGTGGGTTCTTCAAGCTCTGATCCTTGGTCACCAACTTTTCCCTCCTCCAACCGGCTCTCTCTACCAGCCTCGTCCCCCCAGGAGGACTCGTCTGATTCTACCGGCAGAGGGGAGTTCTCTCTCAGTTCAGCGGCCGACAATTGTGGAGGGACCGTATGATCTAGAAGCACCTTGACACGATATGTCATTGGATGCAAGACACCACGTGAATTCACAAATTCTTCCAGCTCCTCCAGGTACTGCTCCTCCTGCGCCCATGACACCACAAAGCTGGCCCTGATAGGGCCTATCCTTGGCAAATCCATCCCGAGAAGGTTCAGGTGTTGCCACACCTTGGGAGGGATGAGGAATAATCTATTGAATTCCCATATATCTCATGCCTCTAGGAATACAACATCCTCCATCATGTCTATATGATGCAGCTGCTTCCCCATAGCCTAAGTGGATATCCTATGGAATCCCCTCGGTGGCCTCCCTTCTGGGTAACTTTGCTATTCTAGGGCCATTGGGTCCGCTGCCGCTACCTCACCCTCAACTGATGTGGGCCTCTTCACCATGAAAACCCCACTACCTCAGGATGTAACTACTTCCTTCCAGCCTCAACCTTGAGATTGGGTAGGTCCACCATTACCAGCTCGGATAGTCGGCTGCTTTAGCATTTCCCCCGGGTAGGCCTCCTTCCAACTTTGGGCATACTCCTTGACCAACTCGAAGGCAGCAATGGGAAGAGGCAGCTCATTCCTCATCTTTCCATCCTTTTGATTGAACATGAGTCACATCTACCTCATCACACATTTATTATCTTCAAGGTGCACCCCTAGGTAAACCTGGGGGGTCAGTCGCTGCATACACTGAAATTGCTGGGCAAATCGGTGTGGGGTGTAAAGCTCACAGAGTAGCTCATGGTCCACCCTCGCCACTAAGACTCCACCCCAAAAGTCTAGTAGATAAGATTGGTGCTCTTCTGTCCCTCGGCCATCATCCGTAAAGGCCCCTATTGGCAGTGGTAACGGATGGAAGTTGAACTCTTCTACCTTCCAGACTCAGTTTAATACTGATGGTACAGTTATCTTGGCTGGAAAGCTCCCCGCGACATTCAGGATGGATTGATAATGTCCAATATCAGAGGAGAAATTGGGTTTGGGTATGCATAAACCCCCCTAATGTGCACTATTATCCACCTGTACATAAGGTGGAATGGCCCACATATCCTTTATGGCCTCTTCCCCTCACTGATGTTCCAGGGCATTTTGTACATCTTGGAATGCATCAAAATTCTGAGATTCATCGGCCTTTTGATCACTAGCATGGAGGCCCTAATGAAGGTGCTAGGTCACACACCTGCATTTGTGTCCCTCACTGGCAAGATCCAGCCGCAGATGAGAGCCACAATGAATGTCACGAGCCTTACTATCGGCTGTTGCTCGGTACTAATGCTAAACCCACAAGTTTTCTACTAGTTTTCCTCCAAGAGATACCAGTACGAGTGCTCCTTGCCTAGATGAGCCTCCTTTGGGCATGTATGGGGCCTCACCAGGAACCGTCTATTTTCCGGGAAGTTCATAAATTGATTGAACCACCGTTTGAAGTGAATATATCTTACCACTTCCTTGTCCTCTCTTAGCACCAATCTCAACAATGCCATTTCCAGTGGCGGCATCTGCTCCGGATCCCCTCATGTGCCCATATAAGGGAGGAATTCATCATACATCGCTCCTAGTATTAGGACCCTCGAGATCTAATGCACATCCCATAAACTAATTCTAACCTCCCCGTGATGTAGGTGGACGGTATTGGTCCCCTATGACCATCGGCTCAACAGCTCTGGTATCAGCTACTTCGGCTGGTAGATGTGAAATTGGGAGGCTCAGGCCACCTCATAAATACCAACTCTCCTCAAATCTGCCTCGAACTCTTCACACGAGGAACTCACCCAGTAGGCCCTGGCCCAGTCACCCATGAAGTTTCCTCCTTGGCATAGGTCCAACTCCTTAGACCACCCCTTCTCCAGGTTCCTCAGCATCTCCTTCATGATCATTTGGTATAGAGGAGGGGACATCTCCCACTTCAATGACTTCCCATCAATGCCATTGAAATGATTTTATAAACAATCAGTGGTAACGAGCATAAAGTTCTCCCGAGCATGGTTGTTAGCCGCCCTTAACCATTGGCGCTGGCATGAAGTGCTCCTGAACAAGTAAGCCGGCTCATACCTACATGCTTCAGGGATAAATACAACATCCCTCAGTCTAATTCCACACAAATGAATCCTATTACATAGCAGGTAGTCTTTTTTTCATTCAAAAAATAGTTGCACAAGCGAATCATGGTCGGAGTGGCTCTGTACCATCTCCCCGAGACCCAATCTTTTCTCCATCTCTTCCCTTCGGGAAACGTTCTCAAGGACCCCCCCTGATGACCTCTTGGTGAGCCATCATATCCTTAAAAATTAGATAATTTTCGGATTGGTTTGCGAAGCTCGATCATGAAACTCGACCGCAGAGATCGACTGTGGAGACCGCTCGTGGAACTCGATGCGGACAGCAGAATTGCAAAGCCGAGCGCTGATCCATAGAAGCAAGTCGCAGAGTGCACTAATGAAAAGTTGAAGATTTTCTGTGCACCATGATGAAAAAGGCCCAATTCGTAGAGAGCGATTGCGGAGAACGTGAAGCTTCGTGAATCAAGAGCACTGAAATTGAAATCGCATAGGAGAGAAAAGGAAAAAAGAGAGGTCATCCACACTATTAATAGGCGATGACCCCAGGTGCTTTGTGGAGCCTCTTTCATATAAATACTCGACTCCCCTCGAGCCCGGGGTATGGACTCTCCAACCTTGCACCTTCCTAGCTCCCGAATCATGAATCAACTCTTTCTCTACGAACCATGAGCTCCTCAAGGTACTTTTGCTCCGTGAAGTAGCTCCCACTTGGACTTAATTGAGCCCATCTTCCAAGAGGGACGCCTTTCGCGAAACCTACGGGTCTTCACGGAGGAAGGAGATCCTCAAGGAGACTCAGGCCTTTGTGAAGCACATACGCTTCGCGAAGCACCCTCCATGCGTATGTAACCCAAGTGCCAAGGTTAGGTCACTGTGCATTGTGAAGCACATTTCTTCACAATGATATTCTTTGCAAGGAACCCTTTCTTTACGAGGAATTGATTAGAGAATCCCTTTTCACCTCACGAAGCTCCTCCCTTATGCACCTACGCCCTATCCATAGCCTAGGGGACTACACTTCGTGAAGCACATCCCTTCGTGGAGTCCCTCCACTTCATGGGGAACCAGAGATTCACAAAGATTCTACTTGTGAACCCATTGTCTCTGCAACTCCTTTTCCCGTGTGGACCTTCAAGTTTAAATGAAGCAATTTCAAAGTCCCTTGGACGATACTTCTTGTTGTGTTGCTTCACCTCATGCTTCTTCACAAAATAATGATAAAAACTATTGCTTCTTCACATATCCATGATAACATGGACCCCCCAATGGTTCTCTCCATAACACCTCATAGCCATGGAGTTGCATGTCCCTTATCTTCACCAAGGTGTAGAGGGTACCCGTTATGTAAGTTCTAGGGGTGCAGAGTGAACCCTCCCTCATCAGAGATGTAGGATGTCAAACTGCCAAGCATCTTCATTTTCAGCACATGACATTAAACTATGACTTCCCCCATGAATCCTATATGGGGAAAGGGCGACCACCCTGGTGTAAGCCCCCTAGATTTTCTTGTAGGAGGCAGCATCCCTTCCCCTCCTATCTTTGGTGCCAAATCCCTCTCCCGCTGGGATATTTCGCCACCGGGCCTCTATCATGGAGTAAGTCCCAATAACCTATTTCCTCTTTGGGCTGCTAACCATGACTAATCCCCTATTTTCTCTTTGGGCTGCTAGCCATGTGTAAGCCCCATTCTACTTCCCACGGACACACCTTTCACGACGTGATCATTAGTTTTTTTCTGCCTCTCGTTTCTCACACCAAGCATGACTCACGTAGGCTTAGAGTAAGAACTGACGATAACACCCTGGGAAGCATAGAGTGTAAGCCCCAAAAACCATCCTGAACTATGAGGACTTTGATCTTTGCCATGGCAGGGTACGTAGGAAGCCTCCATGTAGTTCAAGCCCACCACCCCGGTCGTTCCAACCTCCTTCACGTCGATTCACCAACACCTTGGGTAGCCTAGAGTGTAAGCCCCAAACACCATCCTGAACTATGAGTAATTTGATCCTTTCCAAGGCATGGTACGTAGGAAACATCCACGAGGTTCAAGCCCACCCCCCGGTCGTTCTGACCTTCTTCGCGTCGATTCGGCAACACCTTGGGCAGCATAGAGTGTAAGCCCCAAACACCATCCTGAACTATGAGGACTTTGATCCTTGCCAAGGTAGGGTACGTAGGAAGTATCCATGAGGTTCAAGCCCACCACCCCGGTCATTCCGACCATCATCACATCGGTTCACCAACACACTAGGTATCCTAGAGTGTAAGCCCCAAAGATCATCCTGAACTATGTGGACTTTGATACTTGCTAAGGTGAGGTGTGTATGAAGCCTCCCTAAGGTTCAAGCCCAACACCCAGTTGTTTCAACCCCCCTTCACGTCAGTTCACCTACACCATCCATCTGGACCCCAAGACCTTGTTCACTTCAGTTCACCCCCCGTCCTACATGACATTAAACTGTGTACCTCAATCAGTGGTAATCCGTTATGCCCCATGCAGCGGTAAGCTATTGTGTCCCTCAATCAGTGGTAAGCCGTTGTATCCTGATCAGCGGTAAGCAGTTGCGTCTTCTATTCAGTGGAAATTCGTTGTAATCCCCTTCACTGAGACCCACACCTTTCGTCTGTCCTAGTGGTGTCAGACCAACCAGGGCTGTTAACCATGCATAAGCCCCATACACATCATCAGGTTGTTATCCTATGTGTACACCCCAATTCAAGCCCATCGTCTGACCTTTCCCTTGAGCTTATGTGTCTCGGGAAGGTCATGCCCCAACCCAAATGTTCCACTTCCTCGGGGTCCCCATCCATGCATCCATTCTCACAGGTCGCCTCCTCAAGCATCCCATCGCCCTCCAGAACTACATGGACTTTGATTCTCTACCATGGGGATATGTAGGAAGTATCCCTGAGATTCAATCCCAACATTATTGTCATCCTCCCAACGGCTCCATCCCATTAACCACACATTTCACTTATCACCCCATGATCCATCTTGATTCTTACCCGGGCCGCCACATCCCAGTGAGTTCATGTCAACCCACCTACATCAGTGTGTCCTATAAGGGTTACAATCATCTGATCCATTATAGTCAGTCTTTTGATCAGTCAGATCTATCTCTGCTGGACGTTAAACTTGCTGCATACCCTATTTTAAACATGGGAAGCTGAGGAAAACCTCAGAGACATGCCTATGGCATATAATTACTCGCATTCGATGGGAGATGCCTCGGGATTCCACGCCCTCAAAATCCCTATAATAAGGGGAAGAAACCCAGATGGGCCAGTGTTCCAGCATCCATACATGCCAGTGATGCCCAACATGACTACTCCCCTGGACAAAGGTTGCTGCCCTGACCAGACCCTTTGGAATGTCCTCACAGAAGAATCGTAAATAACTGGTGTCCATGAAAATATAGCGCTAGGAAGAGTTTCAGGAACAACATCTTAAGTCTATAAGGGAGACCGAGACAAGGTAATGATCTCTGAGGAGGAATCCATGGAAGGAAGAACTGATATCCCATCCTCCCATTTCGATCAAGGAGTAGACGTCCCTGAATAAGCAACAGATGCCACCCTTCTTTGGAAAGTGGGAATACGGGGCAACAAAACCATGCATTTCATCCTCAAGTAGACGGACGTGTGCGCCCTGGATAAAGCGTCGGAAACAACACTCTTGGGAAAAACCTCATCACGTATTCTGAAAAATTGTGACTAGTAAACATCAATATCAAATCAACTCAAATTTTAAAACACATATAGTTGAGATCCAGAAATTCCACACCAAGAAAAAAAAGATACCATTCCTTGTAAACAAACATTATTTCATGTTCTCCATTTATATCATTCAATATATTTCAACTTTATTTATCCCCTCATGCACAAAACACTTATCTCAGTTGAATTTTATCTTATCACACAAATGTCAATTTTTTAGCAATGTATTTCTCAACCAAACTCATTTAAGGGTCATCATAGGCTTGATAAATTTCTACATCTCCACCCGATATGAGTCAAGGACATAGGTTTATCATGAGGAATTTTTTGGGTTGTTCTGTGACTTTCGGTTTGTAGAATTTAGATGTGAAAAATTCTGAGGCTAAATAGGGAGGGATTGACACTTTTTGAATAAAAATTGAATTAATCTATTTTTTAATTAAATATGGTCTCCTCCTCAATCCCATTATCATCAATTATGCTCCATCATCATGAAAAGTCATGGAATGTTTACACCATTCTTCATTTTAGAAACAAAAATGTCAATATTCTCTAAAATAGTTTTTCGTAAAAGCTCTAGATAGACACAACTTTCTTTTTTAGAAGCTCCAGAAAAGGAACAACTTTCAACAGAAAGATTTATTTTTAATAGAAAACACATCTCTTTAGAATTTAATTTCCCACCCAATGTATCACATAATGTGGTATCATAACACAAGATAGCTTCCCCCCACACTTAAGTTAAACTAGATTATGCAATTTCACATGAAGAGTTGGTTGGATAGGAAAAATTGGCGATAATGTGACTAACCTAATAGGTTGATCATGGATTCTAAGGGCTACAAGGATTAAATTCTCAATGTAGTCCATTATAAAAAATGATTATTTGAAATAGGGGCTTTAATACCAAAAAATGCCTCAATCATTTAAAACATAAGTACCTCAAACCCTCTTGTTTTTACAGGAATAAATAAAATTATTGTTAAATCCAGCATGGTTTTGTTCTCTTAATAAATGAGGTAAATGTAAAGAATATGGAAATAATAGTTCAGAAGCCTCATAGGAAAGTGATTGCAACTATAAATACAGTGAGATGTGGTATGGGATTCAAAATTCAGAGTACTTCTCATGAAATTACTAAATATTTTAACTTGAAACAATTCTATTTTCAGCATTTGTTTAAGCTCAGTTTCAAGGGACAAATTGTTTCACTTATTGATATGGATTTAAAAATGGTGATGGGAATCATTTTAGATCCAATGTTTCAAAAACACACAAAAAATTGAAAAATAAAATCACAAAATTGTAAAAAAACACATTTTCTTTGTTTTTTTAATCATTTAAAAACAGGAAAACAGTTGAATTTACTAAACTAAAAGGTTCCATCCCCCACAAAAAATATTGCATTGTAATAAATGTGAACCCATGAGATTATATATGCATATGAAATGTAGAATTTTAAATAGGAAAAAAAACGATAAAAGTGAAAGGGTTAGGAATAGCCTGCTATGATGAAGTGATAATGGGGTCATGTAGTGTGATGAAATCCATTACATCAGTAGGAAGACCCTCAATGTATTTCTTCAAACGTTTCTCTTTGACTTTAAATATCCTTCTAGTGTCATCTTGTGTGATCTCCACTGCACCATAAAAAAACATTAGATACAATATAAGGGCCTAACCATCTTGAATGAAACTTACCATCCATCAGCTTCAGTCATGAACTGTAGATAAGGACTTTATCTCAAACTTGAAATTCTATTTTTTGGATCATTTTGTCGTGATATGCTTTTGATCTTTCCTTATAGAGCCTTGAGTTATCATGTGAAGACAATCGAATCTCTTCATGCTCTTGAATTTGCAGTTTCCTTGGGATTCCTTCTTGGGCCAAATCCATGTTGCATTTCTTTATAGCCCTATAAGCCTGATGCTCGACTTCTATAGGGAGATGACACACCTTCCAAAAAACAATCCAAAATGGGGACATACCAATGGGTGTCTTGTATGTTGTCTTATAAACCCACAATGCATCATCTATGTGCTTGCTCCAATCCTTCCTATTTAGCAGCATAGTTTTCTCTAAAATTTGTTTCAACTCATGATTTGAAACCTCAGCCTGGCCATTTGTTTGGGGGTGTTATGTTGTTGATGTTTTGTGTGTCACACCATACTTCTTAAGGAGGGAAGCAAAATTCTGATTTCAAACATGTGTCCCTTGGTCACTAATGATGTCCTTAGGTACTCCAAACCTGCAAAAAGTATGTGCTTTGACAAAGTCCACTAAAACATGAGAATAATCAGTCATAGTGGCCTTATCCACCACCCATTTGATCACATGATCAACAGAAACCAAAATATACAAAAAACCAAAGGAACTAGGAAAATAAAATATAAAAATGATTCCCCAAGCATAAAAAATCTCACCGAATAATATGGGTTTTGAGGCATCTTATGTCTCCTAGAAATGATTCTCATGTGTTAGCAATATGATAATGACATAAAATACACATGAGCATCATGGAATAAGCTAGGAAAATATAATCTAGAGTCTAAAACTTTCCTAGCTATCTGTTGGGGTCCAAAGTTTCCACCACAAGCAAGTGTATGATAGAATTGTAGAACAAAATCAAACTCATGATCAGGAACACGCCTCCTAATAACATGGTCACTACACATGTGCCATAGGTATGGATCATCCCAAACATAAAATCTTGACTCACTCTTTAATTTTTGGACCTGATGTTTCTTTAAATGTTTTGGGATTTTAGAGTAAACAAAGTAGTTTACTAAATCTTCATACTAAGGATGTGTACCTGATATGGAATAAATATTCTCATCAGGGAATGTGTCTCAAAGTGGTACCTAGTCCATGGTGTCATACTCTAGTGTGTGAGTAAGCCTACTCATGTGGTCTTCTAACAAGTTTTTTGACCCCTTCTTGCACTTTATCTCAATATAAAATTCTTGAAGACGGAGCATCCATCGGATTAGCCTGGGCTTTGCGTCTGGCTTATTCAAGAGGTACCTTAGGGATGCATGGTCATAAACAAATCTACTTTAGATCACAATAAATATGAAGATAATTTATCTAAAGAGAATATGACAACAAGAAACTCTTTTTATGTGGTTGTGTAGCTTTATTGGGTGCAATCTACTGTCCTCGATGCATAGGCAATCACATGTGAACGTCCCTCCACCCTCTAAGATAAGACAGCTCCAACTGTGATGTTGGAGGCATCACACATAATCTCAAATGGAAGCTCCCACCATGGGGGATGTATGATCGGTGGAGTGGTTAGACACTTATTTATTTAAACAAAGGAAGTCATGTAATAATCATCAAACACAAAATCAGAATCCTTTTGAAGTAATCATAACCTAGGAAGAGCAATCTTTCAAAAATCGTTGATGAATCACTAATAAAATATTTCATGCCCTATGAAAGACCTAACATCACGCACACATGAAGCATATGGTAAGGATGAAATAATGTCTGTCTTAGATCTATCAACCTCTATCCCATGTTTTGACACTACATTCCCTAAGAAAATTCCATGTTCTACCATGAAATGACACTTTTCAAAGTTCAGGACCATATTCTTCTCAATATAATGATTCGATACATTTCCCAAACTACTTATAAATTAATAAAATGAGGATCCATACACTCTAAAATCATCCACAAATACCTCCATGAATGTCTCAATAAAATCAGAAAAAATACTCACCATGCATCTCTGGAAGGTACCTGGGGCATTGCAAAGTCCAAATGGCATCCTTCGGTAGGCAAACGTACTGAATGGAAAAGTGACTGATCTCTTCTCCTGATCCTCAAGAGCAATAAGAACTCAAAAATATCTAGAAAATACATCCAATAAACAATAATGTGTCTTCCCATCTAGTCTCTCAAGAATTTGATCAATCAATTAGAGGTGAAATGGTCCTTTTGGGTAGAATGATTCAGTTTCCTATAATTAATACAGACACGCCAATTGTTTTGTACCCTCATTGGAACTAACTCATCTTTTTCATTTTTAACAATAATAACACCACTTTTCTTAGGAACAACCGGAATAGGACTCACCTGCTGGGAATCTGAAATCGGATAGATTATACCTTCCATGAGTAATTTTTCAACCTCTTTTTTAACAACCTCCAAAAGTGTTGGATTGAGTATCCTTTGTGGTTTCATAACCGGTTTAGCCCCATCCTCCAAAAAAGCCTATGCATGAAAATGGAGGGGCTAATACCTGATATGTCACCCAAGGTCCACCCAATTGCCCTGATGTTCTCCCTCAAAAGGTTCAAAAAAATTCTCCTTGTTCAAAAGGGAGATTGTTAGAAATTATAATTGGTAATTTCTCACTACTTAACAAGTTTGAGTATTTTATATTTGGTGGTAATGGATTGAGTTCCAGTGTAGGGTGTGGTGTATGGATGGATAAATCGAAGGAACTGAAATATGTGCACAAAGAGCATCAGTATCATAATATACATCATCCAAATCAAATAATAGTTCATCAAATCCATCAGCTTATGCAACGGACATGTCATAATCAGAGTTCACATGATCAAAATCAAATTATGAATCCATTTCAAAATAAAATCTAAGATAGTCTTATACATTAGAAACAGGTGTGGAAGTACTCTTAGAAATTAAACTAGAACCAATACTCATAATCTCCCTAAGTATAGGACAATCAAATTCCATGGGGTTTTTATTTGGTGGTTCAAAATGAGAGATAAAAAATGTATAATGGTCCTATGAGGGGTACTTCATTGAGTACATAATATTAAATATCACAAATTCATCCCCAAACTCCATGGAAAGTGTACCATCATTGACATTTATGATAATTTTTGCAGTTTTGAGGAAGGGTCTACATAAGATAATGGGAGAATGTGAACTTACCTGGTCTTCCACCATGTTAATCACATAGAAATATATTGGATAGATCATGTCTCTTACCCGGACAAGTACATCCTCAAGAACTCCTGCTGGATATGTCATAGATCTCTTCGCCAACTGCACCACTACTCTCATCAGATTCAACTCACCAACTTGTAAAGAATAGAATTCAGAGTGTGGCATCACATTTATAGAAGCTCCCAAATCACAAAGATCATAAAAAAAGTGAAACTCCCCTATTGTACATGGGATAGTGAAGGTACTATGATCCTTGAACTTTTTTGGCACTATTAGAGTTGGTGTAATGAGTGATGAAACATTCCTTCCAAGATTTATCCTCTCATTTATCTTGAGCCCTCTCTTATTGGTACAAAGTTATTTTAAGAATTTCTCATACCTTGGGATTTTATTTATGGCTTCATGTATAGGAATGTTGATCTCTACACGCTTGAATATATCCAAAACTTCTTTTTTCATCGCCTCTTCAGATATCTTTTTGTTTTGAACAACTCTACGTAAAAAAGTAATGGATTTATGAGGAATATCATCAATATTTTTCTTACCTTTATCTTTCTCCATGGGTTTCTCATCATCTGGTTTTGAATGGGGCTTCTCAAGATTTGAGGTGAATCGCGGTGGAATGATAGGTGCAGATGTATCAGTTGTTCTCTTTCCACTTCCCATTGTTATGGAACTGACATTCCCCTTGGGATTTGGAGTAGGATGGGAAGGTATATTTCTAGAGTTCTTACTTACCAGTTCATGGAGGGCAGTGGAAATCTATCTCATTTGGGTTTTCAACTCTCTCAACTCTGAACCTTGACTTTTCAACTCATTCTATTGATTAAAAACAATTTTTTTCAAAAGATCATCAATTTTAGAATCTACTTTTGGTTGGGGATTCCCTTGTTGTGGACTTGTTTATGCTTGAGCTTCAAATCACCTTTTTGGTTTTTGGAAACCATGTTGGTAAGGTGGAGGCTGGTAGAAGTTTTTTTTTAAATGGGGCATTTGTTGTTGTCCAGATCCATAACTCTTGTATGATTGATCCTTCCACCCTTGGTTGTATGTTGGAGAAAATGAATCAAACTTCTTTTAAGGATGTGGCTATTGTTGCTGCTGATATGGTCTCCTAGGAAGCACTACTGCACAATCTTCTATTTCTTTTAGTTGGGGGAAACAGTCAGTTGGGTGGCTTGTCTTAGTGGAAATGCCACAAGGCCTTGAAGGAGGGGGATGGGATGTCTTTTGAGCTAATTCAATCTACCTCACCATAGTGGTCAATCCTTCTAACTTAGTACCAATAAAATGACTTTTAAGAGAAGAAGGACTTACCTTATGTACTCCTCGAACATATGGTGTACCTCGATCGCCAAATTGTTGGGAGTTTTGGACCATCTTGTCAATTAATGCACGTGCAGCTACTAGTGCCTTGTCCACCAATGCTCTTCTAGCCACAACATCCACCATGATTGTCTCCATAGGTGTGAGTTTTTCATAGAAGTATTGGATGAGGAGTTTCACATTGATTTAGTGATGTTGGAATCTTGCACAAAACTTCTTGAATCGCTCCTAATACTCATACATTGACTCCTCTTGGACATGATTAATCCCCAATATCTTCTTATGAATGGAATTGGTCCTTGATGTTGGATGAATCTGTACAAAAAAAAGTCATTTCAAATTCTTCCAACATGTGACATCTTTAGGTTGTAAATAATACATCCAGTCTTTTGCAGCTCTATCATGTGAAAATGGGAATGCCCTTAGTTTGATTTGATCTTCAGATACATTTCTTGGTTTAAGGGTTGAGCAAACCCCATGGAATTATTTTGAAAGTTTTTTTGGATCCTCACCAGATAATCCATAAAACTTTCGAAGAAGATAAATTAACCCAGATTTCAGTTCAAATTCTGATTCTGGATTTGGGTATGCAATACAATTTGGTTGATATTTAATATCAGGCACAACCAATTCTCAAATAGTTGTATTAAGTTCATTGTTATTGTATTCATCCATTGGTTCTTGTTTTATGTTGGACATATAATTATTTCAAATTTCAAATTTCTTGGATTTGAGGAATTCTCGAACTGGTTGAATATTGAAACTTCCCCTTGACTGAGAATGTTTGATTCAAGCTCGAAGGCTATGTTCAATCTCAGGGTCAAAATCTAAGAGATCTTCGGTATTAGTTTGGGTTATAAATAAATTAAAAATTAAATGAAGAAGAGTGTACCATAATTAATAAAAATGAGATGTTTGAGTTTATGTTCAAAAAAGAAGAAGAAAATAATATAAGAGAAAGAAGAAAGAAAGAAATAAACATTTTGGGTAAAGAAGAAAGAAATAAGTGAAGAAGAGAATAAAATGTAAAATAAAATAAATACCTCTAATTGGTTGAAATAATTACTTACCTCTCCAGAAATGGACCCAATTTGAAAGGTGCTGTCGTGGGCACCCTCAAATGATTAATTGTATTTGGGGTACTTGGGTGTAGTAGAGTGTCTGACAAAGGTTGTCTCTCAATGGAGGAAGTAAATTAAAACAACTTCTTAAATATGTTATAAAAATAGAATAAAATAGAATTAAAACACTACATGAAAGGATGGGTTTTTTTATCATTTATAAAACTAGAATAAGTTTTCTAGAATAAGATTTTATTTTTTTAATTTTGAAATGAAGTTCTATTAAAAACACGCAACAAGAAGATTTTTTTTAGAAAATATTTCAAAAGGTGTAATATATCTAACTCTACATCTTCATTTACTTATTAATCATTACCATTTAAATTATTATACACTTAATTATGATCCCCTAATTTTTTAACCCCCGAACTCTATGAGAATTAACTTTACCACAAATATGAAAATAATTAAACCCTAGGCTATCTTCGAAACATGCAATCACAACACCCTGGTTTGACTAATTTTCTTAGGATAGCTTATGGTCAGTGGTAAATTTGGCCACATATAATTCTGGAAAATGAGGATGAATTGAGCTAAGATATTATATTTAAACTCTAAAAATTTATCCTGTGTGGTCTTGTTTTACCGATTAAGTTTTTACTCTCACAATTTACACAATACTAGACCTCGCGTGTTTTGGTGTTAATTGTTCAATTGATTGATTAGTTTAGTATAATTTAAAAAATAAATTCATGGATCATATTAATTGAATTATATTAGCTCAATGATTAAAAATAATTAAATGAATAGGGTAGAAGATAGATCTCTCATTAAGAGAACTACTCTTCCATGGGTGGTGTGGTCATCGTGGAGACGTTTTGTATGAGGAAATGATTGAAAGGGTAGAATCCAATCTCGTCTCTAATCTTGATTCCAACAAAAATAGGATGAGTAAAGACTAATATAATTTAACAAAATAGAATAAAATATAAGAAATAAAATAACAACAAATAAGTTTATTACACAAATGAAAACATTTCAACATGAAGAAGAGAACAAGGATTCGATGAGGGGATCCTTGCTTCAAGAGCTTCCCCTATTACAATGGTTGGAGAATATGGGGAAAACCAATTCTCCTCTGTGTTCAATCTCCTAATTCACATCCCAACCCCTCCAAATGAGAAAAACATGAATTTACAGAGTGGATGGGAGGCTAGGTTTAAAGAGGTTTGAAGTGGGAATGGGAAATATAGGCCAAATATTTTAATCTGACTTGCATCGCCCATTTGACCTTCAAAATGTGTGAACCAGTTGTTCTTTCAGAAAAATGATTTGTGAAAAATTGGGTTGGTGAGATCCTATCAAACGTTGGGCCCAATTAAAGATCTAATGAAGACGTTATGTCCTAAATACAGAACTGATGTCCAATAAGGCGGGTCCAGCCCACCTTTGACTTCATGGTCCATTTAGTCTAACCAAATGCACGATTTAGCTCCAATTTCCTGAACAAAAGTTGTATCCCATTATGTTAATAAAATAGTTACAAAATATCATATTCAAATATTAAATATTACAATATTTATCTCTGAAATACTACAGTGTACTATAAAGGGTAAAACTAGAATTTCCATAAAATTTTCAAATGAATGATCTAATCCCAAATATTTTATAAATAAACATATTTTACACAATGCGAGGAAATTATATCATTTATTATAAATAAAATATTCAATAAAAATGTGTTTTATCACACATAAAATTAAGGATATGGGAATGGAGAAGGTGAGAAGGGTTCACAATCACCTATGGGAATGTGATGCACTTAGTGCACCCTCGGAGTGGTCCCACATGACCCCAAGACAAGCCATCCAAGGACTCACAGATACCTTCCAACAATCATTTAGATCTCACAAAGATCGTTGGAAAAATCTAAATGATGACATAGAGGTCCTCAAAGGTGTAATTCCTCAATAGTTGTCAATAATATGATAAAGGATAAATGGACTTGCAGCCACTAAAAATAAGGCAGCACCCTTGACGCAGTCCCCTGAAGAGACTCGTGAAACCGCGTAATGCCATACTCCATGTCGAATCCAGCCTGGACTCATACCATATTCCCTACACAAACCCGATAGTATGTGGATTGAAACACCCATAAATTCCCTACTCCAACTCGAAAAAATGGTTCAGTTTGTTGGTTTAGTGGGTTGGTTTGTTGGTTGGTTGATAAAATGATAGAGGTTTGGACCCAGACTGTAGCTACTCATGTTGGAACTCAAACTTCAGGATTCTACAAACATCTGATCACATTATCAGTCAACGTTCCACCAGTAAATACACTAGTGTAACGCTAAAACAGTCATATTCCAGACATAAATCCATCCATGTGATCAATAAAAGATCATGAAAGGACTTCTGGAGAGACATATGAAAACTATATCGCATGTCCTCCAGATCATGTGAGAACCAAAAAAACTAGCACTAAACTAAACCAAGGCACTCGCAACATAATGTAAAAAAACTAGTATTCAAAGTGGAAAACCCAAACGGAAGACATGATCGTGAGCCTCCACATTCTTTTCATGTTTCAATCAATAATTTGTGATGATACCAAGTCGTGCCACCCAAACCTCACGAAATCCCTTTTACATGTCATCTGGGATTTAAAGAACACTTTATAATTTTCATGACAAGTCTTGAGGACCCTTCACAGACACCAATTGGGTCTTGTGAACCCTCTGGGTTCGTCACCCCAGACTAGAGACACCCTCAAAATGCACCGCCTAAATCATATAAGAGCACCCACTCATGTCAGTTGAGTCTCATCGATAGATCTGGACATGAAAATAAATCTCTCATGGTGTACCCTCTATACATTTCATCCTATCCCCATGATATCCCCCCTAGGTTTCATCCAAGACATACAACACCCTCTGTACATGTCGGACTAGTCCGGCGATGTCCTCCCAAGGTGTCAACTAAGACACATGACACCCCTCGTATCATGATACCCAGACTCTCACGACACCATCCATATGTGTCGATCCAGGTCATGTGATGACCTCTAGGGTATGCCAACAGGATCATATGACACTTTCCAAATAAGAAGTCCCATTCTCTAGGGCAACCTCAATTTGTAATCCCCAACATCTTTAAGAGAAATATGAGGAATCTGATTCCTTCCATAACTAGGATACATAGGACATCTCCTTAAAGGCTCAATCTCCATGTCAAAAACTACATGGAATACCCCAATATATAGTTCCCGTATCCATATTCCATGAGGCTGATCATGCACTCCCCTATTTCTAACAACTATCAGGGCTCACGTGGGATTAGGGGGATGCAACAGACACCTCATTAGGAATCAAATACCCATTCACCATGGAAGCCTCAGTGTGTAACCCCAACATCGACAGAACTACAATGAATTTGATTCCTACCATAACAAGGATATGTAGGAAATATATTCCATACACGAACTGAGATATTCAGTGTTTAGACCCCCCCCCCCCCCATATTAGTCTTTAATGCATGACATTAAGCTGCACGGATCAAACTAAATAATTGGGTTTTGATTCTTGTAAAAACCAAGATACATAGGATGTCGCATAATTTCTCAATCCCATCCTTAGAATATCAACTGCTTCCATAAAAGGGATCATGGACCGAAACATTTTTTCATATGGTTTCAGCATATAAGTGACAGATCATTGTTGTAAAATGATGAAGAACCTCAAATACATACAGATGGATTGAAAAACGAGATCTTATTCTATCGTGCATAAAATAGAGTTAACCCACAAATGTTTTTTTATGGTAACCGGTCACACATCGGTATTAGGAAGAGATTCACAAACATATATTAAATCTGAAATAGTGTCCCATAGTAGGAAAAAATTCCCCCCAAAAGGGTGCGATAATCCCAAACTTCTATCCTCTAGACCAATTTGAGTCCCCAAGAGTCACTGGTCTTAAAAACCTAGATGACCACCGGCCTTTGGAAGGAAGTTCCATACCTAGTAACGGTTGGGGTAACTACTGGGATTTTTAGGTAAAAGTGACCACAATAATGCAACGAGCGGAATCCATTTCACACGATAAAATATAAATGAAACAACCATGATCATGAATTGTTAAATAAATGGAACATGAGATTCTTTTTGTGACAACAAACTGTGATAATTAATGATTTGGTTGTTCTAGGGAAATAAATATAGTTTTCACCATGAAAAAGTTTATTGCATCATGAAGGACAAAAGAATATTTTCTTAGTTGAGGAATATTGGTTGACTGTATTGGGATGCATGAATCCACACCATGAGTTATTCTTAAGTCCACTAAGATAGATCCATTGAATAAAATAAAAGAAGTATAAATTAGAGATTAAAATATGGGAAAATGAATAAGTAATTAAATTTGTTTTTTATATGAATTTTAATTTTAAATTTAAATTCAAACTAAAAGAATATATTTCTATTGTGTGATATAAATTAAAAATGGATCTTTCTTGGAGATGTAGAAAAGAGTGGAACAATGTGTAATGTGTTGAATAAAAATAGTTCAGTGTGAAAAAGGAATGCCTATAGAGTATTTTTCATAGGAAGGAGAGATAATTAAAGAATACTTTCAATATTTTAAGTAAAATAAAAATAAGAGAAAGAGAACACATGATTGAATTAGGTGTATAATGATAATAATAGTGATAAGTGGTGAGGAACAAAGAAATAAGTCACACCTATTCTTAATTGTGGAGATTTTTTAAAGAGCTATAATATTACCAAGATACAATCATCGAAGGAAGAATAATATTTTGGGCCTCAAAAAATACAATATAGTATTGATATAATTTTAATCAATATGAAAATACATCTTATTATGTTGGTAGAAATAATTTTTTATATTCTTTTTTTGTGAGTAAAGTATAAAACCTACTCAGTTATATCTATTATTGAGATTCTAGGGGATCTTATGGCCTTGGGTGATTCTAAATCATGCCAAAGATTTGATACACATTTTGAGTAGTGAACCTTTTATATTGAGTACCCTTTGTTTATTTCATTCCTTGGTGTGTGTGTGTGTGTAACAATGAGATCACTCACTCTAACAAGTAAAAAAGGTAAATTTCAAAAGAAATCACAAAATTTAGAAAAATCCATTATTAACAGATTCACCCCTAGTGAACATACCATTCATGGGACCACCATAATTGGTATCATAGTATTTAGTTTCCTATGAAGATCTAGATGTTTAGAATTTGTTTCTATGAATTTTTTCAAACTTCATTATTATTTGAGTTCTTTCAATAACGTTTCTCTATTTTTTTGAAAATTTTGTTTCTGGAATTTTTTAATACAAATATAGAAAATTTAAATTAAGTGAACAGCAGGGGGATCACCACTTTTAATGATAAAAATTACTACACATTAAAGATCAGAATATTCTATATTTTTAAATTAGTTTAAAAGTTTTGAGGATACCATTAATGATTTTATTCATCATGTTCAAGGTACTACTATAATGGTAATATATCATAATAATTTAAGGAATTATGGCCATGAACAAAATTACATTTTTTCATATCTTTCATAGAAGCAATTCGTAATTGTTAGGTTGTAGAAATAGAAAAAGGAATTAAGGATAAATTAGAAAACATTTGTGATTGAAATGTAAAAGTGAAGAAAGAAAATGAATAATTTTGGTTATTGAGATATGAATATCTCATGGTGAATATTTATTAAACTATGGATGAAATTTTTACTAGAGTAAATGAAATTTTTATTAGAGATAAAGGTTTTTTTAGAAGTTAAACGATTCAACAATTGTCAAGAATATTATTTATATTCTACTAGAATTGTTTTATACAAAAGTGTCATCAATTAAATAACTTTATCTAGGTACACTTTATTTGGATGATGTATATAGTATTATTATTACTCATTAAATTTATAAGGGAAGTGATTTGAATAAAAATACCAAGGATGATACTTAAATATCCTTAAAATCTATGAAGAAAAAGAAGAGCTGAAAAAACATTGATGTTGACGAAGAATATTTAGATTTGAATGAAGATGTTGATACGAATCTCAAAAAACTGATGTAACTTATCTCAATAAGTTCCCAAAGAATAGTAGCTAAATTTCATAGTAAATTAAATTTGATATTTTTTAGTTATGCGGGTATTGTAAAATTTTCTACTAACTATCCAAGGTTAGAAGATGATGAAAATTAATAGAGTGTCGATAAGGATGAGAATCCAATAAGTTTATTATTCAAGAAAGCATATAAATATTATTCAAAGGGGAAATATAATATTTTATCTAAATTCAAGAAGAATAATTTATTATCTAAGAATTATTAAAGTGATAGTATTGGGGATTTTGAAGAAGTAGAGACATCCATTGAAGATAGTGAAAGGTTTATTATTGAAAATATAAATGAATAAGAAATCATAAGTGATGATAGGAACATTGATTAAAGTGTAAAAGTAGAAAATATGTATTTCATGGTGAAATGGGAAATCAATAATTTTATCTTGAATATTTCTCACTTAGAAAAAGAGAAAAAAGTTTTGATGAATAATGTTTAATTATATATCAATAATGGTAGTCAACATGATGAAAGAATGTTAAGGCTTAATAATGAGGTTAAAAAATAGAGAAGTATCTTGATGATGAGAATAATTTAAAAGTTAAAATATAATTTTAGGTCAAAGAAAATAATAAATATCTTAAGTCTATCCAAAATAAATTATTTAATGCTTCAGAAGAATTAGAAAATATCATATCTAATATTAAAAAATTTATTCATTATGTTTTAAAATTATCAATGTAGAAGACTCTGGAAGTTGAAGTCTCATAGGATGATGAGACTCATGTTTTCCAACTAGAATTTCACTAAAATAATGAAAAGGTATCTAAAATTATTGGCAAAAGGTATAATTCAAATCCATAAGATAAGAAAGTCAAGTTTATGAAAAAATAATATGATTCAAAAAAATCTATAGATTTCAGGAACAATGATTTAAAAGTAATAAATGCTGTAAATAGTGACTTGAAAAAGTTTAAAAAATGACTCTAAATTGAAGAGTAATGATTTAGGTTCTAAAAAAATTCTCAAAAAGGATCCAAAATTTATGGTCAACATATAAATTAAGTTTAACAGTCAATAACTAGATAACATTATGTTTTAGAGGTACGTACACATTTTATGTGTACTATTGGCACCATAGCAGATTTTTACAGAAAAATAATATGTTAGCTTAATTAAAAATATTACTTAAATATCAAGGTTAAAATATATAGGGATTCAGGGTGTTTTATCCCACCCAATGGAGAAATATTCAAAATCAGTTAAAAATTTTTAGACTAAAGATTGAGAAAACGTTCAAATTTTTGGATGATATTTGTGGAAGATATGACTATCTATATCACCTTTATAAATACAGTCTTATTATTGTACCTACCAATTTGAGTACGAATATTAACACCCAAAAGAATAAAAATAAAAAAAATAAATTATAAGTAATTGATTATTGAATTTGTACACAAAACATCTCAAATGAAACATACATGGATTTTAGATATTGGATGCTCATTAAATATGATAGAATATTTTAAGATCATTAAGTACGATAAGAAGGTAAATAAACCATTCATAAAAATCTATAAGTATGGGACACTCAAAATTATAGGAATTGGTTTAGTAATAATTAGAAAAGAAAATTTGTAATTTAAGATCATGTTATTTGTAAATGGGTTGAAAAATACTTTAATAAGTTTATATCAACATTGTAATAAACACCGTGAATTGGTATTTCAGAAATAAAAAATAAAAAATATGAAATATGGATGTGTTAGGATGGGAGGATATCCTACTCTAGGGAACTTATTTTAAGTTGGTAAAATTGTGTGGAAGAATATTCCTTGTAAGAGGAATAATGAACATTTTGAGAAGCATTTGGATATTTTTTACTCTAAAATGGTCAGTATAATAAGTTTTCTCATGAAATGGTATGAGATGTGATCTCATTAAGAATAGATAATAAAAATTAAGATGATGAAGGCAATTCCATCTTAGAATAATATTATCAATTTTTTAAAAATGAATAATTTAAGAGTAGCAATAAGAAAAAAACTTTTCCATGTCATGCTCTCAATGTGTAGAATGATATGATTTCTCTAATTCTGAAATGAGAGTTAAAGAATAAATTATTTGATCAAAGTTATTGTTAGTAAAAGGGGATTGGATACAAATATATGGAAATTAAATATTAATTTTTATCCTTTATTCATAAAAAGTATAATGTGTTTTTTTCATCTCATGTCTCACTAATTATTTGGAAAAAATTCAAATGGGGAGAAAGAAAATATAAATATCTATTTATATTTATTCCTTAATTTTTTTATAAAGTGATAGATAATTTATCTTTTGAATAATCCAAATATATGAAATTTACCTCATAGGGGATATATCTCTTATTTAGGGGGGGCATGTATTTAGAGAGAGTTAGTAAAAGGGGTAAGGTATAAAGTTATCATGTGAACTATTCTAACATGTTTGGTGAGCATTATTTTAGGAAATGTTTATATAGAGGTTCACGGGAAATTTTTAAGAAGTGAAATATAAATTGATTCTCATTTTTTTATTAATAGGTATTGGTATCTAGAGTTTTTAAGGGCTGTGAAGAAGATGATTTAATTCACTATTATAGACAACACGAATCTATTATTCAATTATCTTAGTTTATACATTGATTTCACTCATATAGGATCAGAATTATTGAATGATGGTTCATTAATAATTGTGAAGCGTTTGAAAGTGATTTATGTTCCTTGGTTGACAAAAAAAATCCAAATGAGTGTATTTTTTACACTAATAAGGTGTTTTGAGAGACTGTTGAAATAATTAATAAATATGTTTACTACTATATATGGGTAAAGAAGAATCCTTTAGTATGTTTTATTTGTTTAGAAAATAATATTTTAATAATAATAAGTTGATGTTTATATGGTCATTGATTCTAATAAAAATATATAAACCATATTTAAACTCACATAGAATAATGTTTATTATTTGAGGTTAAGGATGTTGGGGAGATTAATGAGTTTTGAAAGTATTTTGGAATTATTTGGAGATATTTTTTGTGGTTTTTTATGTTATTCCAAATTAGGTCTAAATTTTTTAAAACTAATACTTTTTGTAATATTTTTATTTAGAATACCTTAAAAATTTTGATGGAAAGAACATACTACTAAGGGTAAGGTTTTTCTATGAAAATAAGTTAAAGAATTGTAAAAATCAAAAACATCCTCTGATATATAAGTTTTTATATTAATATGCAATATATTTATTGATAAAATGTACAATATATAAGTTTTTATAAATATTACATGATACATAATATTTTTATGAGACTGTGTAATATATTTTATTAGATTCTGTATGACGTTTTAATGATTATAAATAAAGAAATGTTTTGATTCACCATAAGATACGTAATATTTTGGGTTGGTACATAATATATTTATCTTATGTGTAATTTTTTAAACTGATGCATAGTATTTTTTTATGATATGAAATATATTTTCTCGAGTATAAATATTGTTAACTTGGATAATATATGATTTTTATAAGTTATCAAGGATTTTTAGAAGAATAATTTCTAGAAGATAAGATAATCATTTGGTATGATATATCTATCATTCTAAATGATATGTCCAAAATAAACTGTGAATATTTCTGGAGATTTTATAAATTATATGATGCTAAAGTTATTTTTGAAAATAAATATTAAAACAAAAATTTATATTAATTGTATTAGGATAAGAAACAGTTTTATTCCATGAAAATTATGTTCCACTATTATCATATAGAGTTAAATAAATGAAAGAGGAACCTTATTATGTAATGAAAAACCATGGGAATTAAAGTTGAATTTATTCTAAGGGATCATGATGGTTCATAACATAAGGAACTTTATTGTATTGTGATGTAATAATAAATTTTATTTTAGTAGTGTAAAACTAATTTACTACACCATGATGCATAAATCCATTCCATTTTTTTATCCTAAGTCCACATAGATTGATCTAATGACTGAAATAGAAGGAGAAAAAAATAGATGAGGAGATGAAGAGATATTGAAGAATAAATTAAAGGATGTTTTTTGTTTGAATTTGAATATCAAATTAAAATTAAAACTTGAATAAGAATTTATTTTTATTAAATATAAATTGAATATGGATCTTTAATGGATATGTAGCTAAGAGTATAAGACTATGGGATGTATTGATGAAACATAATTCCATGTGGAAGATGTTTGTGTGTAGTGTAGTGTACATAATAATAACATAGAATAAGAATAATACACTAAATAGTTCAAGGATAAGAATAAGAATAATATAAATATTACACAAGATTTTTTTTAGTGTGTGATCATTACAATTTTGAAAAGTGGTGAGTAAGAATGAAAGATGTCATGCATGTTCTTAACAATGAATAAGTGATAGAGAAATATATTATTATAAAGATATAATCATCAATGTAATAAGGATAGGCCCTTCAATAAAAAGTATAAGATAGTTTTATAATAAGTTTGATAAAGTTGGAAACCTATCTTCTTGTGTCAGGAGACAATATTATTGATATTCTTTATTGTTAGTAAAAGATAAAATCATCTCATTTGTATATTTAATAATGATTCTAGTGGATCTTATATTTCTGTGTGAGTCTAGATCATATCAAGGATTAGCTACTATTTTTGATTAGTGCATAATGTACATTGAATTTTCTTTTTTTATTTATTTACTTGATTTTTGTTAGTGTATATAGTAGATAGATCGCTCACTCTAACAAATAGAAAGGATTGTTTTTGAATGAAATTTATGAAATGAAAAATGGACAATTATTCACTGATCCTCCCACCCTCAGTGATCTAATAGTCTAAGGAAAACCATAATTAGATGTTCCCTAGATATGTAATAAACACTAGTGCTGAAAATGTTTTTAACGTCACCATTTTTTACGTCGGTTATATATAACCGACGTGATAATCTGTGAAACATGGTTTGTTAGGTCGGTTATTTTATAACCGACGTAAAACATGCATATAGTAAATTTTTAAAGTTGGTTATTTTAATAACCGACGTTAAAAATCACGCGCGTTCGTTTTTACTTTGGTTATAAATTAACCAACGTAAAAAACCAAAGCACAATGTTTTTTTACGTCGGTTATCAAATAACCGACGTAAAAAACCAACTCGCAGAATTTTTTACGTTGGTTATATTATAACCGACGTAAAAAACGGTGATTTCAGATGTATTTTTTACGTTGGTTATTCTATAACCGACGTAGAAAACCAACACGCGGATTTTTTTACGTTGGTTATAAAATAACCAACGTAAAAAAAATCCGTATATGATACATTTATAACGTCGGTTATTATAATAACTGACGTTATAAATGTAATAAAAACAGTTTAAAATTTCGGTTATTAAATAACCGACGTAATAAAACATTTAAAAAATTAACACGCCCCATGGATTGTTATTTACGATTTTTCAATCGACAGTTCGACGACTCGTCTCTCTCGCGCGGTAAACCCTAATCGACTCATCGATCTCATTGCATTAAACTCGTTTTTCCATCATCGTTTATCATCTTTACTCTCCTCGGATCTATCATCTCAACTCGCAACACTCAGGTAAGCCTCCCATGACTTTATTTCGTTCGTTTTTTTTTTCGGATAGTCTATATTTACGTTTAGAGAATTTTTTGTTTAAACTAGGTAAGATTCTTCAATTTTGAACCCTCTTACCTCATTTTTCCATCATCATCTTATTTATTATCCCCAGATCTATTAGATCGACTCGCAATATTCACGTAAGCCTCACCAACTTCTATTTTGTTTGTTTTTGTTTCGCGAATGCCTGACATTGATGGTAATTTTTGTTGTCATTGAAAACTAATGATCTCATTCACCTATATTACTAAACTTTATGTGTAAACTATTGTGATACACCCATTCTGTGTACCAGTGTGATTTATGTTATAAGTATATATATGGTTTTTTATAGTGGAATGTTTGTTTTTGATCCTTGGTTGTTTCTATTTTGGGTATCACTTTTTTTTGCTCCATAATCTATTTACGTTGCTTATTTTCATGGACTATTATAAGTATTCATATGCTATTAAAATCTGATTCATTGCACAATAGAGCATTTTAGACTAGTAGGAGATACAATTCATGGTTCTCATTTTGAATAATGGAATGATACCAAAACTAGTATCTTGAGGTTAAAATCTCTAGATATTCCAAAACTAGTAGCTTGAGGTGAAAATACCATGGTTCTGGGGGGCTTTCAAGAGGGTTAGTGGATGTCTAGGGGGTTGGGGGCTATCTAGGGTGTCCATGGAGGTTGGGGGGGGAATTCTAGGGGTGTGGGGGAGGGGGGGTCCAAGGGGGTGGGGTGTCTAAGGGGGTGGGTGGGCGGTCCAAGGGGGTGGGGGGCTGCTGTCCAGGAGGGGTGGGGGGTGGTGTCCAGGAGGGGTGGGGGTGGTGTCTTGGAGGGGTGGGGGGTGTTGTCTAGAGGTGTGGGGGGTTGTCCAGGGGGTGTCCAAGGGGTAGGGGTGGGGGTGATGTCCAGGAGGGGTGGGGTGCTGTCTAGAGGGGTGGGGGCTATCCAGGGGGTGGGGCTATCCAGAGGGTTGGGGGTGTCCAGGGGGTGTCCGAGGGGGTGGGTGGGGGGGTTTCCAAGGGTGTGGGGGATTTTCCAGAGGGTTTGGGGGTTTTTCGGGGGGTGGGGGCTGTCTAGAGGGTTGGTGGTGTCCAGGGGGGTGTCCAAGGGGGTAGGGGGTGGGGGTGTTGTCTAGAGGGGTGGGGGATGTCCAGGGGGTGGGGTGTCCAGGAGGGGTGGGGGGCTGTCCACGTGTGTGGTGGTGTCCATGGGGTGTCCAAGGGGGTGGGGGTGGTGTCCATGGGGTGGGGGGGCTGTACAAGGGGGGTGTCCAATGGGCATCTAAGTGGGTGGGGGATAAGTGTCAGTTGGGATTGACTACTGCATCGTGGTTTCTAATATTATGAAATGATGATTGTTTCGTGATGATTGGATTTACATTGTGATTTTCTCCATCTGAATTTTTATTTTAAGTTTGATTTGATTCTCAGGTTTACTCCATTTCCTCCAATTTTCTATCAACCATTGTAGTCCCCATGGTTTTATTTAATTCAATGGAATTTAAAACTGTTATATCTTACTATATTTTATTTTTAAAATAATATTCAAGAATATTTTTTTAAATACGAATAGATTTGTTTCATATTTCAAAAAAAATTACATTCAAATTATGATTTTTTTCATATAAACATATATTTTTATTATCTTTAAAATATATATATATATATATATTTGATATTTTTTATAGGTAATAATGATTCGAAGTTGGGTTACATCACATCGATTGAGAAATGAATATGAGGATGGTGTTGAGGCCTTTTTGGAATTTTCTAAACGAAATGTTCCAAGTAGTGACATTTTTTTCTATCCATGCCTGAAATGTTTGAATATGAAGATGTTGGAAAGTAGAGAGATAAAAGATCATCTGATTTGTCATGGTTTTAATCCAAGTTATAGCCCTTGGATTTAGCATGGTGAAATTTTACGGAATGTCACTGATGATGATGATTCAAAAGATGGTAACTCCGACGGAATTGAAGAAATGATTCACGATATTGTATTAGAATAAATTAAGATAGAACCGACTGTTGCGCGTCTATATGGTGATGCTGAAAACCCATTATATCCTCGTTGTACAGATTTTACGGTTTTTTTGGTGGTGTTAAGATTGATTAACCTGAAATAGAAACATGGATGGAGTGACATAAGTTTTACAGAGCTGCTACAATTGATGAAAGACATTATTCTAAAAGATAACGATCTTCCAGATTCACATTATAAGGCAAAGAAAATATTATGCCCGATGGGAATGGGATACTAGAATATACATGCTTGTCCGAATGACTGCATTATATATAGGAAGGAATATGAATTTCTGTTAGAGTGTCCTAAATGTGGGACATCACGGTATAAGGTGAAAGAAAAATCACAGGCTGATGTAGAGATTACAAAGATCCCTTCAAAGGTATTTTGGTATCTTACTATAATTCATTGTTTCGAACGTTTATTTGCTAATTCACATGATGAAAAAAGGTTAATATGGCATGTTGATGAGCGGGTATGTGATGGATAAATACGTCATCCAGCTGATTGTCCATAAAGGAAGAAAATTGATGCACAATATTCTACATTTGGAAATGAAATTAGAAATCTCATACTAGGGTTGTGCACAGATGGAATGAATCCATACCGAACCCTCAGTAGCACACATAGTTCATGGCCAATTTTATTGGTAATTTTCAACCTCTCTCCTTAAGTTTGTATGAAGCACAAATATGTCATGTTGAGTATAATTGTTAGGTCCACAAGGCTGAATACCCTCAGACGGGGGGTGAATCAGGGTATGACTAATTTAAAATTAAAGCTCATTCTGATCTTGTTTTTCTGTTAAGCAAAGCACTATTCTCTCTCTTTCCTGTTGCACAATATAAACATAAAGTAAATCAAGCACAGGACAGAGAAATTTTACTTGGTTCACCACTAAGGGCTACGTCCAAGGAGTATACACCGACAGGTTGCCGGTCATAACCAATTCCACTAAACTTCACTAGCTGTGGATTACAAGGTTTGGGCTAGATCACTTCTATGCCCAGGCTCACTACCTTTAAAATTTTTAGGTTCATCTCACTGCTTCCCCAAGGGTCACTCCCTGTTTCTCTCTCTGGCTCACTACCGGTGGAGAGGATCACCTTCTTCCTCTTCCTTTGCTCACTGCATCGGAAAGGATCCACTCACAGTTTATAAACATGTAGTTCTATTCATTTGCATGAAGGAATGCATCTTCTTCTATATGTAGATGCTTTGTTGAAGCTCAACCTTCACCTATAGATGAATTTCCCTTTGCACCGAAGGTACCTGGCAATCTCCCAGCTTCCACGCATCCCTAAATCACTGTCGGAAAACAACCTTACTTGGCGCCCTTCTCTAAGGCGGCGTGCAAGTCTCGGCGTGCAAGTAAAAAAGGGCGCGCAAGTATTTCTTAACACTTGCGCGACTCAAGATTAAGCTTCTCCAAAATGGCACGACGCACTTCCTTTGCTACCCAAACCACCTCAGGCGTGCAACAAACACTTGGCGTGCATCTTACTTCTCTGGCGCGCAAGTCCCACTTGTGCGACACACCACCACTTGCATGACCACCACACCTGTGTGACGGGAGCTCTGAATCATCAAATTGTTGAAATATAGTGAGAAACTAGGAGGGTGGTCCAGTATTTATAGGCAAATTGACCACCCTTCATGATGGTGCGCAAGTCAACCCTTGGCGTGAAAGTCTCAGCGCGCAGGTCTCTTTTGTCCTCCCAGACACTTGCGCGCGACCAAAACAAGCACCTGTGCGACCCTCTTTCCTTTCCCATATTTTGATCTTTTGATCTTGAAAAACCATCAGAGCGCAAGGTCTCAACATTCCAAGGAATCAGCGTGCAAGTCTCTTCACGGCGCGCAAGTCACCTGCACGACCTCACCAAAACTTGTGCGACCCTTATCCCTTTTCCATATTTTGATGATCTGATCATCAAAAACATATGGCACACATGTTTCCTATCCTCGAACACCTCGGCACACAAGTCTCTTTTCCAAAAACACTTTTCATCATTTGTCGATTTTCAGGCCCAAAATATTTGGCAAACACTGGAAAACGACGCCACTGTGTGTCTGCTCTTTTTATGCCACCTCCAGATCATCCATTCCTTTGTTGACGTTCTTGAATCAAACATGGGTCATTGTCCACATCTCTTGAACTTGACATTACACCATGAAATCCTATTTGTCAACAAATTTGTATGTCATGGCTTGCATTGTCAACAATCACAACATAGATGTTCACTTTGTCAACAAACACAATCACCTCAAAAATACTTCAATGATTCCTTGAGGTATTTTTTCCCAACAATCTCCCCCTTTGGGTTTGTTGAAAAATCTTACATAAAAGGATATGGCATTAATTCTTCAGCCACCATTCGCCTTTTTGATTCCTGATAGCGATCAACTATTTATTCAACACATACTCTAAGCCCACATGAGCAATGCTCGGCGTGAGAAACAAGAGTAAATGAAAAGTTCATCAATGAATCACTTAATCTCTAACATCCACTGTTGACACCAAACTGATACCAATTTTTACCAAACTGATACCAATTTTTGGAAATATTCTTACCACATTCCAACATCTCTCTTTTTCATTTATCACAATCAGAAGCTGTCATGATATCTATTCTTTGATCGATCACTTCTAGCATCGTCATATTTTATACTTTCCCCCTTTCTGTTCACAGCTTCATCCATGTTTAGCTTCAAAACCACTTTATCCCTATTTCCTATGTTGTCTAATCTAAGATCTGGCTAAGTACGTTCAACTAGCTTCAACTCCCCCTATCTAGGTGGTCCACCTATCAGCTTCTCCCTATATCATTTATGATTTATCAAGTCTCCACACTGTCTCCCCCTTGAACAATCACTATTTTCTCCCCCTTTGTCAATGAACCCAAAGGTCATTCCTTTGCAATCTATAACATAATAGAGAACACATATCAGTACATTAGGGAAAAACACACATCATTCCTTAGGTAGAGGGGGGTATTGTTCCACATCCACACTATTTAAAGTGCGGGGATTCGACTGAACTCCCAAATCCAGTCGATGCCTCTCAAAAGTTTCCATGAGTAAGGCCTTTGTTAGAATGTCTACAGCCTATAGCTTTGTAGGCACATACTCCAACATCACAATTCCCTACTCAACCTTCTCCTTGATGAAATGATATTTGATCTAAATGTGTTTGGTCCTTGAGTGATGGACGAGATTTTTGCTAAGATTTATAGCACTGGAGTTATCACACTGGATTCTGATCAGAGACTTCACTTCAACTCCCATATCTTCAAGCTACTGCTTTATCCACAATAACTGTGTGCATGCTTGAGTAGCCGCAATATACTCAGCTTCTGCGGTGCTCAATGAAATGAAATCTTTCTTCTTGCTAAGCCAAGAAATACACAATCAACCAAGATAGAATGCACCACCAGACATTGATTTTCTATCATCTGCTGAACCGGCCCAGTCTACATCAGTATATCCCAAAAACTCTGTCTGAGATTTGTCAGTATATGTCAAGCTGAAATCCACTATGCCCTGAATATACCGAAGTATTCTTTTCACTGCAAGCATATGGATTTCCTTGTGATTACTCTGATATCTCGCTGCTTGGCATGTGGCGAAAACAATATCAGGCCTTGTTACGGTCAATTATAGAAAGCTCCAAATAATTTGCCTGTATTCGGTAATATTAACTGTCTTTCCATCCTCATCTTATGATAATTTCATCCGGGTAGCAACCGAAGTCTTCATCTCCTTGGAATTCTCCATTATAAACATTCTTAGAACCTCCTTGGCATATTTGGATTGAGAAATTAATGATCCATTACTTCCTTGTGTCACCTGTAGACCAAGGAAAAATGTTATCTCTCAAATCATTGACATTTCAAACTTATTTTTCATGAATTTGGAAAATTGTCTGCACTGAGCTTCATCTGATCCGCCAAATATTATGTCATCGGCATACACCAACACCATAATTCTTTGATTACTGTTGTTTCTGAAATAGATATTGTAATCAACTCCTCCACACTGGAAACCAAGATTCTTCAAGTATTGGTCAATCCTTGAGTACCAAGCCCTTTGTCCTTGTTTCAGCCCATTCAACGCCTTCTTCAGCCTGCAGACTTTGATCTCATCCTCATGAATGAGAAAAACATATGGCTGCTCAATATACACCTCCTCTTCTAGAACTCCATTTAAGAATGTGGATTTGACATCCATCTGGAACACTTTGAACATTCATTGCACTATTATGGCCAAAAATAGTCTGATCGTTTCCAGCCTTGAAACTGGTGCAAATGTCTCATCAACATCTATTCCCTCTATCTGGGAGTATCCCTTGCACACTAACCGTGATTTGTTCCGAATCATTGTGCCATCTTCATTCAACTTGTTGTGATAAACTCATTTATTCCTGATGAAATTCTTGTCTGCTAGCCTCGAAAAAATCTCCCATGTCTGGTTCTTCTCAATCTGATCAAGCTCTTAATTCATAGCCTGAACCCAGTTTTCATCTTCCGCTGCATCGGAAAAAAATTTCGTCTCCACCTGAGACAAAAACGATGTTTGCTGTAATGATTTCATTCTTCGAGTCTGAACTGGAGCTGTCTGATCACCAATGATATTCTGCCTATCAATTTCAGCTCGACTCTTTGGCTTCCTTGCAGACACAGACTTGACACTTTCTTGTTCATCATTAGTATCTTTTTCCGAGTCAGCCTCTTCCACTTCTGCTCCCCATGTGTTGCTTTCCTCATCATCACTTTCATCCAGGAACTGTTCACTGGGTCGTTGAGTATTCTGTTCATTTTCAACTATAGTGACATCATTGCTCTCAATAATTTTTCCCATCCTTTTGTTGAAACATTTATATGCTTTTCTTTTCCCAAAGTATCCAAGGAATATCCCCTCATATCATAGGGACTCAAACTTCCTGTGATTTTCTTTGTTGAGAATGAAACACTTACTCCCAAAGATTTGAAAGTATTTCAACATCAGCTTCTTTCCATACCACAGTTCATACAGAGTCTTCCCTTTCTTCTGACACAACAGATACCTGTTCGAAATATAGACCGATGTCAAAACCGCTTCCTTCCAAAATTTCTCTGGTAGGTCCTTTTCAATAATCATTGTTCTGGCCATGTTGTTGATGATCCAATTTCTCCTTTCAACAACTCAATTCTGTTGGGGAGTTCTCCCTGATGAAACTTGAAGCCTTATCCTGTGTTTCTCGAGATATTCTTCCACTTGACTGTTTGTGAATTATGTACTGTTATCTGTACGGAACTTCAAAATTTTCTTCCCAGGCATCCTTTCTGATTTCGTCCTGTACTGCTTTATGCAACTGAACACCTCTGTCTTATGGGTAATGACAAATACCCAGGCCATTCTTCTATAATCATCAATGAAAAGGACATAGTACCTTTTTCCATTTATGGATCGTGGTGAGATTGGTCCACAAATATCTTCATGTACCAGTTCGAGCACTCTGGTTGATTTCTGTTCCTTTGGCCTGTATGTTTTTCTGATGATCTTCCCTTGTTGACAAGAATTGCATGTATGAGTACGATCACATGATAGTTTGGGAAGGTCCCTAGCAGTATCACACTTTACCTGATCTTCCATAGATGGTTGGCATAGATGATGAAGTCGCTTATGCCACAGCTGGTTTTCTTCCTCTCTGGAAAAAAGACATATATCTTCTTCCCCACTTACAAGGTAAAGATTTCCCTTTGTCCTTTTTCTTTGCAGAACATCTGCTCCATATTTTTCTTTCACAACACACATCTTATTGGTAAATCGAATAGAGTGCCCAGAGTCACATAATTGACTTACACTGAGTAATTTATGACTAAGCCCCTCTACTACCAAGACATCAGCACGTCTCATTTCTTTTCCCCCAAATTTTGCCTTTCCAGAACCAGCAATCTTCAGCCCTTCATCATTTCCAAACATAAAAACTCCTTCATTGTCAAATTTTATGCCTGTAATGAGATCCTTGTTCTCTGTCACATGGGATGTGCAACCACTGTCAAGGATCCATATTCTTGAACGATATGAATCTATAAGGGAGACTTCCTCAATAACTGCCTTGTCTTCTTTCATATTCTTGGTCCATACTTTTTCCTTCACACTCGGCATAGATTGAGACTTCTGTTTTTTATTAGAGTATGACGGACCAACTTCATCTTGTAAATCCGCAAATCTATTCTGTATTTTTAACTCACCTGTGGGTTTATTGGTCTGCTGCTTGCAAACACTTTGATTCAGCATTAACTTATTTCTCGGTATGGTCGAAGTACAGTATCTAGCCATGTGTCCAAATCCTCCACACCAAAAATAGTGTCCTTCGAAATATGTTTTGGAAAACTATTCTCTGTTTGGATGCCACCTCTGTTCTTATTCCCTTCTATATCTTTTGGCTATGGAACACACATATTGTGAATGTCTCATCTTCCCACAACAATAACACCTGATATAAGGTGCATTCTTTCATGTTACTTCAACACTACGATTTTCCCTTTGGGATATCTGAATATTTGTATTTTTCTTTATGTCCAAATCAACCTTCAATTTCGGGATGGGTGCTTGCGGTCTAACCACAACTGTCACAGATTTTTGTTTCTGATTAAGCCCTGGAATAGCCTTAACATCTGAGCTCAATTGTTGATTCTTCCCTGCTGAACTACCAGGTTCCTCTTTCATCGTTTCAGTCTTTGTAACAACCTTCCTTTCCAGGAATGTGTTAGGAATCAAAGCTTTTTCCTGGTCTTTGACTTTTCTCCACAGACCGACAAATTCCTCTTCAAGCTCTTCGATACGCTTGATGTGATCTTTCAATTTTCCATTAAATCCATCGATCTCCCTTTTCTGTTCTTCAATCTTGAGCTTATGCTCATCACCCTTTTATGTGCTCTCTGGACTTGAAGACTTAAGGTTTTCTATTTCTTTTACAAGATCAGACTTCTCGTCTTCCTGTTTTTGCATGTAGAGTTTGGCATCATGTACCACCTTGTTGGATTTCTTTGTTTTTTCTCTCCAAATATCTATCTCTTCAAGAGCTGCTTCTAATTCAGCTTCCATGTCAACTCTACCTTCAATTTCTTCTTCTTCTTCATTAGCGTTGGTTTCTTCCTTTTCTTGAGCACTACCAACAACAGCCACCATTGCATTTTGTCCATGATCTTTACAATTTTCAAACTCCCCAACCTCTTCATCGTCAGACTCTTGTGAACTGTCTATTTCTTGTGAAAGAAGATTCTTCTTCTTGAAGAAATTTCTCTTGAATTGTTTCTTCCCTTTCACAAATGATGAAGTCTTCTTCTTGGGAATTTCGACTTCGTCATCATCATTATTGTTATCCTGATACTTTTTGGGGAACCTTGCCACAAGATGACAAACATTTCCACATCTAAATCATGCTAGTGTAAGTTTCCCTTTAAACTTTCCTTTTCCTCTTTACAGATTTGAAGAAAGGAATGAAATCACCTCATCTATCTCTTCTTCTTCCTGATAATATTCAATGGGGAGCTTCTTTATGGCCTTAAATGCCATCTCTTTGGATTTTCCCTTTTCCACAGCCTCGTTATCATCATTCCTCATTTCATATGCAACCAAGGTACTGTGCAAATTGTCCAATGTTAGCTCCTTGGGATCTTTATCTTCTAGTACTGAAACTTTCGGATTGAACCGAGGTGGAAGCTTCCTCAAGATGCACTTTATGATCTTTATGTCTTCAATGACTTCACCAAGTCCTCACATATATTCCACAACAATATTTAACCTATCAAAAAATGCATCAACAGACTCATTTGGGTTCATATTCAGATCTTCATACTTATTCCACAGCACTTGCAGCTTTGCCTCTCTGACCTTTGTATCTCCTTCATATATGTTCAAAAGTTTTTCCCACATGGCATGTGACGTTTTTCATGATATCACCTTTGTGTAGGTGGGATTATAAAGGGATCCCCCTAAGGTATTGATTTATTTTGCATCAGCATCCAACTCTCTATGCTCTGCTTTTGATAATGCACCACTATTAATATCAGTTGTGATACCATGCATAGCTGCTGAAAACACATCCATTCCCAAAGATCGGAAATAGTGTTGCATCTGATTCTTCCATATCTGAAAATTAAATCTATTGAAGATCGGAATCCCTTTATGATTAGTGACCTCCATTGAGAGAATAACTAATTTCAACATTTCCCTCTGATACCAAGTGTTAGGTCCACAAGGCTGAATACCCTGAGAGAGGGGGTGAATCAGGGTATGACTAATTTAAAATTAAATCCCGTTCTGATCTTGTTTCGTTGCTATGAAAAACACTCTTCTCTCTCTTTCCTGTTGCACAATATAAAGAGAAAGTAAAGGAAGCACATGACACAGCAATTTTACTTGGTTCACCACTAAGGGCTATGTTCAAGGAGCATACGCCGATAGGTTGCCGGTCGTACCCAATTCCACTAAACTTCACTAGATGTGGATTACAAGGTTTGGTCTAGATAACTTTTATGTCCAGGCTCACTGCCTTTACAATGTCTAGGGTCATCTCACTGCTTCCCCAAGGGTCACTCCCTGTTTCTCTCTCTCTAGATCACTGCTGGTGGATAGGATCACCTTCTTCCTCTTCCTTTTCTCACTACATCGGAAAGGATCCATTTACAGTTTATAGACCTATATGTATCTTTATTTGCATGAAGGAATGCATCTTCTTCTGTATGTAGATGCTCTGTTGAAGCTCAACCTTCACCCGTAGAAGAATTTCCCTTTGCACCGAAGGTATTGGGAAATCTCCCAGCTTCCACGCATCCCAAAATCACTTCCGGAAACAACATTACTTGTCGCCCTCCTCTAAGGTGGCACGCAAGTCAACATGGGCGTGCAAGTATTTCTTAACACTTGCGCAACTCAAACTTAAACTTCTCCAAACTTGCGCAACGCACTTACTTTGCGGCCCAAACCGGCTCAGGTGCACAACAGACACTTGGCATGAAACTTCTTTCTTTGGCGCGCAAGTCCCACTTGCGCGACACACCACCACTTGCGCGACCACCACACCTGCGCGACGGGAGCTCTAAATCTTCAAAGTGTTGAACTCCAGTGAGAAATGAGGAGGGGTGGTCCAGTATTTATAGGCAAATTGACCACCCTGCACGACGGCACACAAGTCAACCCTCGGCGCGCAAGTCTCGGCGTAAAGGTCTCTTCTGTCCTCCTAGACACTTGCGCGACCAAACCAAAAACCTATGCGACCCTCTTTGCTTTGACATATTTTGATCTTCTGATCTTCAAAAACTATCAGCGCACAAGTTCTCAAGCTTCCAAGGCATCGGCACGCAAGTCTCTTCACGGCGCGTAAGTCACCTGCACAACCTCACCAAAACTTGCGTGACCCTTATCCCATTGCCATATTTGATGATATGATCTTCAAAAACATATGGCATGCAAGTTTCCTATCCTCCAAGACCTCGACGCGCAAGTCTGTTTTCCAAAAACACTTTTCTTCATTTGTCAATTTTCAGGCCCAAAAAATTTGGAAAACACTGGAAAACGGTGCCACCTTGTATTTGTTCTTTTTATGACGCCTAAAAATCATCCATTCCTTTGTCGATGTTCTTGAATCAAACATGGATCATTGACCACAGATCTTGAACTCGACATTCCACCATGAAATCCTCTTTGTCAACAAATTTTTATGTCATGGCTTACATTGTCAACAATCACAACACAAATTTTCACTTTGTCAACAAACAAAATCACCTCAAAAATACTTCAATGATGCCTTAAGGGATTTTTTCCCAAAAATAATGATCTATGGTCTAAAGAAACCCATCAATGATATTGATGTTTACTTATCACCGTTGATTGATGATTTGAAACTGTTATGGGCTGATGGTATTAGGGTGTATGATTATTATAAAATGCAATATTTTCAACTGCATAGAGTGCTTATATTCACTATAAATAACTTCCCAGTATATGGAAATTTGTCTAGATACAGTGTTAAAAGGCATAAAGCATGTCCCATTTTTGAACAACATACGTCATATTGTCAATTACATCATGGGAGGAAAAAAGTTTACATGGGTCATCGAAAGTTTTTGCCTATGGATCACCCTTATAGAAAACTAAAAAAGGCAATCAATGGCTTAGAAGAATTTTATATTTCTACAAAACCCTTATCCCCTGATCTGTATTTTGAGAGGGTGAAAAATCTTGATGTTACATTTGGAAAGACATAGAAATCTGGTAATGATATACATATTTGGATGAAAAGTTCAATATTTTTTTAGCTACCATATTGAAGGTATCATGAAGTTAAACATAATATTGATGTAATGCACGTGGATAAGAATATATGTGATTGTTTGATTGGAACATTGTTAGATATTAAAGGAAAGACAAAAGATGGGTTGAATGAAAGATTAGACTAACTATCAATGGGAATACCTTTGGGGTTAGCTCCCACTTCTAAAGGAAGATGAACATTTCTTCCCCTATCTTGTCATACATTATCGAAGAGGGAGAAAATTAGATTTTGTCAGTGTCTTCATGATATCAAAGTGCCTCAAGGTTATTCTTCAAATGTAAAAAAATTTGTCTCATTGAAGGACTTGATGTTGATAGGTATGAAATCACATGATTGTCATGTCATGATGCAACAAATTCTACCAGTTGCATTGTGTGGAATATTTCCCATCTGTGTCAGAAAGACTATAATGAAGTTGTGTTATTTTTTCAATTAAATTTGTAACAAGGCGATTGATGTGAATGCTTTGAAAATTTTGGAAAATTATGAAATTTTTATACTTTGCCAATTGAAAATGTATTTTCATCCAACTTTTTTTGATATAATTGTGCATTTAATTATTCATCTAGTTCGATAAATTACGCTTTGTGGACCTGTATATCTTCGTTAGATGTATCCTTTTGAAAGGTATATGAAAATATTAAAGGGGTATGTTAAAAATCCATATTGACCTAAAGCCTCCATTATTGAAAAGTATATTTCTGAGGAGGTAGAAGAGTTTTGTACGAGCTACTTTCCTGTGACGCAACACATAGGTTTGTCTCCATCTCTCCATGAACGAGTTAATAATGAGGGAAAGGGGATTCATGGCGTGAAAGTAAAATCATTGTCAGATGAATAGATGAAGAAGTTAGAATAATACATCTTGAATAACATATATGATGCTCTACCATATATCACATTGCATATTAATGATTTGAAACAATGTCATCCAAAGAAGAAAGAAATGTGGATTTTGAATGATCACAAAAAAAAATCATGGTTTAAAAAGACCTTTCTTGGTAGATCAGCTGTATCATAGTCATTAAAATGGATAGTGGGTGGTCCATGTTTAAATGTGATAGCATGGTCCGGTTATGAAATTAATGGATATACATTTCAGATGAAAGCTCAGGACAACAAAAGTGCAGTTCAAAATAGTGGTGTATTGGTGTTTGCAGAAGCAATGCATTTTTCGAATGCTAAGGACAAAAACCCAATTTCTGCACCAAGTGCATATTATGGAGTAATTGAAGACATATGGGAGGTTGATTAATTTAAAATTAAAGTTCCTTTTTTTTAACTGTAAATGGTTTATCGGTAATAACAGTGTCATACACGATGAATTTGTAATGACACTTGTTAATCTGAATAGATTGGAAGACACAGCTGATTCTTTTATAATGCCAACACATGAAAAACTAATTTTTTATGTAGTAGATCAATCAGATATGTAGTGGGATGTTGTTTTACAAGGGAAAAATAATATGTTGGTGAGGATGAACTTGATGAAGATTCTTATTTATGTGAGATCCATACTTCCATGGAAAGATTAACAGAACATAATGATGAGCATGTTGAAGACATGGTTTGTGCCATAAGGAATGATCACGACGTTGGAATATTGGAAAACAATCCATTTGTACATTCCTAAAATTACAGGTAACATATGTTTATTTCTTATTTACATATATTTTTTTCATAAAATGTTAGATATTGTAACTTTTTTATTTATTAAAACATGTATTAAAACAAAATAAGTATAAGTTTTTGTTTGTTTTAAGTATGTTTAGATTACTTTATCATGTTTACCATTACATGAATTATATATCTATTATTTTTGTTCAGTGAAAATTACTTTACCATGTTTACTAGGTTTACCTTGTTTACTATGTTTACCATGTTTACCATCTTGACCATATTTACCATTGTTTAACATGCTTACCATATTAACAATGTTTACTGTTACGTAACTTAGTAAACTTTTCTATTTTCTTATTACAGTAGTATTAAAATATTTGAATTTGTATATTTGTGAACTAATGTTTGTTTTTTTGATTTGAAGGATAATGATAGATCATTCAGTTGATCAACTACATGATTCTGGGGATGAGCATATTGGCCATGACTTTGGGGAGGAACATTCACATGCTCCTCTTGATGTTCCCCAATCTTCCTCATGTGCTCCTATTATGACAAAGATTTTAAAGGTTGGTCAACATGGGTGCACACATTTACCAAAATTGGCACTTTCCCATATGCAGGATCAGAGGACACTCATTGAGTTTGATGATGATGATATTCCTAGAGGTCCAAATGCAAAATATTTTAAGAGTTTTGTATCAACTCAGGCTAAGAGAAAAGTAAGCATTCTGTATGATGACTAGAGAAGTGTGGATAAAGCGATAATCTCTCAGTTTTCGGAGACGATTTTGGTAAGATCTTTTGCAATTTTTTACTATTCTTTAAATGTTTCTTGTATATATAATATGTTTAACCTCTTCTTTATCAAATGAAATTTGATATTACTGACACTGGAGGAGTCAGGAAGAAATGCTTATCGTTGGATGCCAGGAGAAGGAGGGATTTCAAATCAACCCTATCATCTAATTTCATTTATGGTCATAGGATTCATAACAATCCATGTCGTATATATCATTTTATAGATGAAAACACACGGAGACAGTTTTTTGAAAGTAGAAGAAAAGAGTCATTTTTGGTAAGGGAAATGTAAAATTTTATATGATTTCTTATATAAATGATCTTATTAATGTTTTTTTAATGATTTCTTATTCTCAATTTACAGCAAACAAGGAAATCTCATCAGGATATCCAATCTAAAAATTTATACCCTCAAAGTTTATCTCGGGGAGGGTATGAATTTATGGAAGAGAAAATGATGGTGGAAAAATTTCAACAACTAAGAGCTGAGTCTTAAAGCTTTGGAGAGGTGGCCCCTCCATCCACTCCATCTAGACATGAAAAATGGAAGAGATGTTGCATGGGCAAAAAAGGGAAATATATTTCGGAAGAATCAAGAATCATAGCTGAGAGGATTGTAAGCTATCTATTTTATGAATTTAAGTTAACTATTTTCTTCAAATAATTTCAATCATTAAAGAAATGTTCAATTAATTAATACAGGACTCTCTTGAAGAGCAGAGTTCAAATGGGGCATTTACAGCTACTAGGAGGCAAGATATTTTATCTGTAGCATTGGGAAAGCCCAAACATTCCGGTCGTGTAAGAGGACATCCAGCAGGTGTATCGGTAAGAAAAGTATTGCCACATTCTTCAACTTCTAACGTTGAGGGGGTTTATAAAAAAATAGAATCCTTGGAGGCTGAATTTCATAATATTAATGCTACGATGGAGGAAAATATTAGAGCATCAGTACCATCTATGTTTGCAGACATGCAAAGAAAATTTCATACTGCAACCCCCACTCCTCCACCTCCCCCTACAAACCCCATTATTTATCCTCCACCTCCTCCAGTAGCTCACACTCCCCCACCTCAGCCTGCGAACCCCATTTTTTATGCTACTCCTCCGCCGCAGCTTCCTACTTATTGCAAGTTGTATGTTGATGATCCTCAACGTCATATAGTTTCATATGGGTTGGTATATTGTATAGGAGATACAGTTCTTCATCAAGATTTATAAGTATAGAATCAGAGGGTCACTGTACAGGATATTATATATAGATCAGCTCGAGTACCATTACCTATAGATGAGGTGACAACAGTTGGATATAGGATCGGCCATTTTTTAATTTGGCCATCCAGAATTCTTCGACTCATTACCATAGAGGTATGAATGTTATATCTTTTATTTTAATTTTTATTAAAGTTGTTTTATCATTTGAAAACTAATATATTTTTCTATTTATTTTTATAGGAATACTTTAAAGGTAAAGAAATACTTTATAGAAAACAACAAAGACAAATGTCTATGACATCAGATACAGATTCTAGTAGTCATGACAGATTGTCAAGATATTCAGATTTTTAGGCAGGTCATTATGAGCTTCTAATGGAATATCATGTTTTTGGACGTGAAATAAGTGTGGGGATTATAAAAATTGATATCATGTAGCTTGTTACTAGAGATAAGTTGGGAATCAATGTGGTGAAATTTTTTTCCATGTAAATCTTAACACCTTTTCCATGCATTATATTTATTAAAAATGTATACTTATGTCTATTTTGTATTAGGTATCTTTATAAAATTTGTGAGAGGAATGAGCTGATAGATATATATGGATTCATGGACCTGGAATTGATTTCCCCTGAAGCATGTGCATTGGTTGAGGAACAAATAATTCTTTATATTGCTGAAAGACTTGAAATGAACATAGTCACACAGTACTGGGTGATTCCTTTTTGTGAGAGGAATGAAACACATCCCTCTCAAAGAGTTCATTATCTTTTAACATAAAAAACCACTAACCTTAAATTTCCTTTTATCAGTGATCATTGGATGTTAGGGGTTTTTTCTCAAGGGAGAAAACACTTTATTGGATATGCTCTGTCCATGATGATGTGCTGGAAAGTTTTAAGAATATATTGGAAAAGTAAGTTTCAATTTCTCAATAGTTTTATATATTATATGAATTTTAAATTTACCCCATTCGTATTATTTTCTAAGAGGGAATGGGTCTACTTTTGAAAAAACACAAAGAAAAGGAGTACAAAGATCAAATATGTAAATGTGAAGGTAAATATCCATTTATAATTTTTACTTTTTGATTTATTACATAAAAATAATTTATTGAATTTACACTCATTCAAACAGAATTTTCATGAACAATAAGGTATCATCAAATGCGGATATTATATGTTAAGATTCATGTATGAAATAATAACAACTGGGACAGTTGTGAATTTTTACCTGGTAATATTTCCTCTAAAACTTTTCCATAATATTTAAATTTGATTTATTCATTATACATGTTGACTACTGTCCTTTTCATTTTTAGTTTTTTTATGACCCTCAACCCTATACTTCTGAAGACATCAAACACTTACAAGTGGAATGGTCAAATTATTTTATAGGTTTGATTGAATTTTAGTTGTTTGTAATGTAAAATGTAATTTTGAATATTTTCGTTGTAATTGTGTATTTGGTAGTCGTTTAGGTTGGATTTAGTTTTTTTTAAGTTGACATTGTATGTTTTGAATGTTATATATGTGAATGTTTAATTTTTCTCTACTTCTTGTTTTGGTATACTTATGATGGTTTTTCTGGTATGGATTTTGGTCTGGGGGGAGGGGTTCCTAGGGTGTGGGGGTGTTCAGTGGGGTGGGGGTGTCCAGTAGTCTCGGAGGGCTGTCTGATGGGGTGGGTGGTCCTGGGTGTCCATGAGAGTGGGGGGGGGGTAGTCCAGGGGGTGGGACCGTTTACAGGAGGGTGGAAGGGCTGTCCAGGGGAGTGGGAGGTTGTCCAGGGGGTGTCTAGGGGTGTGGGGGTGTCTTGTGGGGTGGGGGGGGGTTTCCAGGGGTGGGGGCTATCCAGGGGGGTCCAGGGTGTTCAAAGGGATGGGGTTAGTCCAGGGGTGTGGTGGGGGCTGTCTAGTGAGTTGATGGGGTTCTGGTCTGTGTTTGGTAACTTTTGGTCTGTTTCAAGGGTGTGGGAGGGCTGTCCAGGGATGTGGGAGTGCTTTCCATAGAGTGGGGGGGTCTACATGAGGGTGGGGGGATGTCTAGGGGTGGTGGTGATGTCCAGGGGTGTGGGGGAGTGTACAGGGGTGTGGTGGGGTAATTCTAGTGGGGTGAGGGGTTCTGGTTTGTTTTCGGTAACTTTTTGTTCTGTTTCAGGGGTGTGGGAGGGCTGTCCAAGGGTGTGGAAGTGATGTCTAGGGGGTGGGGGTTATTCAGGGGTGTTTGGGGCTATCCAGGGGGTTGGGGGGGCAGTCCAGGGGTGTGGTGGGGGCTATCCAGTGGGGTGGGGAGGGTTGTCCAGGGTGTGGGGGGTATACATGAGGGTGGGGGGTTGTCCCGTGGTGTTTGGGGCTGTCCAGGGGGTTGTGGGGCAGTCCGGAGGTGTGGTGGGGGCTATCAAGTGGGGTGAGGGGTGAGGGGGTGATGTTCAAGAGGGTGGGGGTTGTCCTAGGGTGTTTGGGGCTGTCCAGGGGGTTGGGGGGCAATCTAGGGGTGTGGTGGGGGCTTTCAAGTGGGGTGAGGGGGTGCTGTTCAGGGGGTGGTGGGAGGGCTATCCAGTGGGGTAAGTTTTATATATTATCAATGTAAATGCTTAATTTTTCTCTAGTTATTGTTTTGATCTACTTCTGTTTTTGTGGTACGAATTCTTAATTTGGTTTCTGGTTGTTTCTGGGGGAGAGCAGAGGACTGCATTCAATTTTTTTAAAAAAATTTGTCTTCCACTTCAGTTATTTTATAACTGACATGATAAAAGGCCTAGGAAATGGTTTATCACGTCGGTTATAAAATAACCGACGTGATAAACCCCCCCCCCCCGGACTGGTTTAGCACGTCAGCTATATAATAAATGACGTGATAAACCATTTCCCAGGGGTTTATCATGTCGGTTATTTAATAACGGACATGATAAACATCCCCCGCACGGGTTTATAACTTTGGTTATTATATAACCGACGTGATAAACCCCCCGGTTTATCACGACGGTTATATAATAACCAACGTTATAACCCCCCCCCCCGGTTTTTTCATGTCGGTTATTAATTAACCAACGTGATAAACACCGCAATGTTATGTTTTTATGTCAGTTTTTAAATAACCGGCGTAAAAAATGTTATTTATAACGTCGTCTGTATTAACGTTGGCTAAAAAATGATGTAAAAAATGAAAAATAACTGAGATAAATAACGTTTTCTGCACTAGTGAAATTAATTCATTAACAAAATAAGAAGATCAACCTGGGATATATTGTTCTAAATAAAATGAAAATATTAGATTGTATGTTTAAATAGATAATAAAACTATGTGGTAAACTGGTAATTGGAATGATTAATGTGGAAATTTATTAAAATTAAATTATATAGATCATTGTTGAAATTCATAATTATAATTAGTTAAAAAAGTGGAAATTGTGTAAAAAATTATGTATTTTATTGGATGGATATAGATAACCTTGGAAGGATATAAAACCTAAATTTGTTGATATGTGAGTTTATATATTATTTTTTATTTCAATAGTTGATGATATGAAATTCAATATTAATATATATTGCCACCCAAGTTGGATAACCTAACAATAACTATGTAGATATAGACATTGTTTAAGCCCCAACATCTTGTATATGATGGAAATAGATATTTAAATTTTCTCTCTACCTTGATTTTTCTTTTGGTGATGTGATATAGTTTTCATTGTGTTTTTTTATTTGGAATTTTATTTAGTTTATATACAATGTGGTTTTGATTATGGTATGATATGGTATGTTTACATGGGAAGAGATAGAAGCATCTTAGTGTATGGAATTGGGATATGAGTGTGACTAGACTAGTGGAAAAGTGGGTGTGGTGTACCTTTGTTGTTATATTACCATGATTTGTTTATACTTATACTACTCTATAAAGTGTTGGTGAGTGATTTTTATTGAGATGGGTTTGTAGGTTACATGGTATGGTATAACATGTCATTTTCACTATTTATTCATAGTATCTTTGGCAAGCTTCATATATATTGACATAAGAGTTCTTAGGGAGGATTCAACTAAGTATTCATTATAATCACCCTACTTCTATATATTCTTTTTTTGGATTTTTAGATTAGTGTTAAAGATCAGGTATGATATTACTAACTCTTGATTTGGTTGGTTGGAAAAAAGTATAGGATTCATACACTATTTTACCTATGATCTATGATGGGCCCAAGTGAGAGGTAAAAAGGGTTGTGAATCAATGTTCACCAAAAACAAAAACTATCAAAAAGATTTATTCCCATGTTAGTTAGATCATAGTATTAATGAAAAAAATAAAGTGATAATAATGAGATATATATATATATAACACAAATGATACAAGATATCTTTTACAAGGTTTGCACAAACTTTTTGATTATTATACAATCCTTGGTGTCTAGTTATTTTTATCCTATTATCAATGTTCTTTTCTCATTATAAGTAATAAAAATTAAAGAAGAAGGAATATGATCCTAAAAATCCTATAAAATAAATATCTAAACATGTTTAAATAATTTGATTGATCTTATATGATCATACCTTAGTACATATAAGGTTAGATCAAGTGTGAAATATTTTTCTTCTACTCAAACCCAAAAAATTTATCTCTATAGTATCTTCTTATAGTTTTGGATTGCTATCTAAAATTCCATCAACCCTTTTCATCATTTTCCAATTAAATCACACCATATATATAAAAATTACTAAACCACGTCATGTTAATTTTTGGGTAAATTTTATCATGTTTTGTCAAGGAAATATCCAAAAAACATTTTGAGATTTCTATAATTCTCCTCATATCTAGGTAGTTATTTTCCTCTCTTTAATTATAAAATTACAATCAACCATTATATAACCACTATGTGGTAGAATATACTCTAGAAAGAAGTATCCACTACCAAGAGTGTTTCCTCCTTGAACATGGTGTGTAGGGAGTTTTCATTCCATAGTGATATGCTACATGACCAGTTTTATTCAACTATTTCATAATAAAATAACTATGGCTTTATTATCCAAGTGGTGAGTCTTTAATTCACCCTTTTATCATAAAAAATGATGACCATCTAAACCATGGATGTTTCCAACTGAAACCATGACATGATATATAAACTCCATTATGTTTTTTTAGTTTCCTCATGGTTATAATCCCTAGTATTCAAGTACTATACCTATGAAATAGTTATTTTCCCTTCAATTATTCATTTTTTCAATTATACTCACCAACAATTATTTTTTATGATAATTGTAATTTATTTATGCTGTCTTAGGATTTCCTCAATAATTTACACTAATTCCAACAAAACGTTTCCTCCAACTCATCCAAGATCATGTTGACAACAAATAACATACGAAATCATCAATAAAAATCAGGAATAAATCAATTAAAGAAACTAGTCATAGTAATCTTCCAATGTGATAGTTATCTAAACACAACACAATTAGATAGAATAGTATTTTTGAGAATTATATAACTCTCTATGTCAAGATCAAAACTATATTAATAATTTTTAAATTTATATCTTCTTAGATCCCCCATTTTTAATTCAACTCATGATAGTTATTCAGTCTCTATGTTTTCATCAATATCTCCCTTTTTATTTTTTATTAATATGTTAAATATAATGTGATCTCTTCTATAAACTTCCTCAACCAACACCTCATGTCTCCCTTATAAGAAATAAATTCTCCCTCCCTATTTTCATCAATATAAATTAGATTTTCTCCTCCATGAAAATAAGAACCCTACATTATTCTACACTAATGTAAATAAATTAAATGGAATGAAAGAGGTAAAAAAACAATGAATTCATAGAGCTTTTTGGAGAAAATCTACTCTAAACATCACTCAAATGTGAGGAAATTTATCCTTACTTTATGGATTTGTCAATATATCAAAAAATTTATCCTTAAAGGAAAAATATTATAAATTAAAATCTCCAGATTCTATATTCTTGTTGATTAAGTGGTACTTCATATCAATATACTTTGATATCAAATGTTTCGCAATATTCACTGACAAGTTTATTATACATCAATTATCACACCCAATTAACACTAGGTATGAAAAATTATCTCTCATTACTCCAATTTGTGGATTTTTCTAAATCATTTGGGTTATATATTATAATTTCACAACATAGTAATATTATATTACGCTTATCATTAAAGAAATCTTAAGGTGTTCAGAAATGTATCTTACTCTATTAAATAATTAACCTCTATAAGTTGACTTTTAATCTCTAATTTTACCTACCCAATATATATTGGATAATCTATAAAGTTATAAATATTATCCTTTATCATACTTCAAGACATAATGTAGTGTTCTCTTTATATATTATAAGATCTTTTTTGCATACATTAGATAAGAATTCATTACATTTCTTTAGAATCATGCAAAAATAGTTACATAAAAGAAAATTTCTTATCTATATATTTTTATGTAAATTAGTCTTCTAGTAATCCTTTAAAATACCTTTTTATAAACACCCCTTCCTTGTTCATCTAAGGTAAAACTAGTCTCAATTACATTAGGAGTCAATAATTCTACTGATTCTTCTATTAAAAAACATTTCAATGACATAAAAACATATTTTTTCTATGATATAAAAATATAACATTTTATGCTTATGAATTGAAAAACAAATAATTTATCACCAATTATCAAATTTTTAAAAATAATTTTCATTTAAGGAAAAAATTCCCCTCAATCCTTTTATTTATTTTGGATAAAAATAATTTCATCAAATTATGAAATCATGATGAGTGAATTTTTGTTGTCACCCTTCACATGGATATTCTTTTCACCTTTAATTTCATGAAATTAATACAATTTAATCAATTATCTAACTTTGAATACAATTATTAGGGACCTTTTCTAAGACCGTATAACACTTTATTCATCTTAAAAACATAATAATAATCATCATCAAGGATAAAACCTTCCAATTATTCAATATAAACATCTTCCTCAAGTTCTCTATTTTATAATTTTGGCTTCACATATATTTGTAATATTTTTTAAATTCATTGAACATGTATCATAAGAAAAATTTGAATAATTTTAGGACTTGAAACTAGAGTAAAAGTCTAATAAAAATATATACCATTAATTTGATATTATTCCTTGCATACAAGTCGATATTTGATTCATTCTAATCATCAATTTTTTTGAGTTTATTTCAAAAACCCAATTTAATCCAATCACATTCATATCTTTTGGATGAGACACTATCTCCCAAGTTTCATTCGTCACAATATAATTATTCTCTTCAACACATTAAGGTTCAAATTGAAAAAGAAAGATGATATGATTTTAATTTATCTAAATTATTCATGTTTTTATAACCTTATATTACCCCTAGGGATATTTTTAGGCTTCCTAAGTTTTATAAGTCATGATAACTTTGATAGTCCTTGATTAAATCCTTCATCACGACTGAAATCATCATAATCAACTTGAGAACCATGAAAACTTTATTTTGTGGATAAATTTGTATTATTTACACCATCCTGATTTCTATGCTCTTATTTAATCTCATTATTAATTCTAAATAAAGTTTTTAATGAAACATTATCATCCATGTCAATAATATCATGACAATAAATGTTTTTTTTTCAATTTTGTGTCATGTCACCAATAACTCCTTCCATATAGTGTATATCCACAAAATATTATCTCACTGTCTTACTAATAAAATTTTACCAAATGTATTCCTTTAATTTTAATATAACATAATCTATAAAATATGATAAAACCCATAAAATTGGGATTTTCCCAAACCACATCTCTAAAACTTTATTGATCAAATTTGATCACAAAGGTAACCGATTATGAATATGTACAACCACTATTATGGCATGTTTCTATAAAATATTTTAATTTTTCGTGCTTAGATAACACGGTTCTACCCATATCCACTAAACATGGGTTCTTCCATTTAGTTATTATATTTTATTAGGGTGTATATTGAGCACTATATCCATGCCTTTTCCCATACTTCTCAAGATATGAATCAAATATTCATTCTTTTATTAAAATCCAAAATTGAATAGAAATATTTTGATAAACATCTTATTTGATTTCTAAAAAACCTTTTAATGTTATTAATCATTTTAAAAGACTTTTATTTAATCAATATAAATTAAACATAACCCATACAAGTAAAATCATTAAAAAATTTATTAAAAATATATTTGTTGGTTGATCTTAATCTCATAATTCCATAAACATCCAAGTTTATAAATTCAAGAGAAATATTCATTTTTATTTCCACTAACTTTTGGTGATTTTTAACCATATTTAACATGTGGCATGTATCAAATTTGTTACTCCTCTCACAAATAAACTTTTTTAGTCTTATTACATATTCATATTTGATATGTTTTACCAATATTCTATGAAAAATCTCTTTATCTACCTTCACAAATAATAAATAATTTTTTTATTTATTATAAATATAAAATATATTACCACTTGTTCATAATCTATTTATTAATTTATTAAAAACTACGTCCTCTAAATGAAACATCCATTATTATAGAATTTCACTATGACCCCATTGTCCTAATATTAATAAACACTCAAGATATTGTCCCATAACCATTTATAAATAGAACATCACTTGAATTAAATTTATTTTCATCAATTTTGGAACTTATACCTTCATTCACATTGAGTGATTCAACTTTTTTTAAAAATAATATCTCCTTCACCTTTATACTTTATGATATCCTTTAATATATGTTTAGTTTTCACTATATATATTTTTGTATCCACTGTACAATATCCAAGGATTCTATCCCTTAAAAACCTTTTTGGAAACCTCAACCACCATAGCTTATAGTTGATTATTAATATTCATGATAGATTTAGTTCAATCATTACTCTTTAACTACTCTAGTTGTATCATTATACACGTGTTTCCAAAGTGTCTATGTTAAATACAAGTCCCATAAGTTTTCTCAAGAGAATCAATGGTATTGTGTAATTTCATTTCCTCTTTTGAATGTTTTCTCAGTTGAAATTTCATATAATTATCTTATTTATAAATAAATTCGTGGACTCTAATTGATTTAGAAAATTATATATTATATAAAAAATAGATATTTTGTGTTCATACACTTCATAGAAACGATATATTCCTATAAACTAAAATCTCCTTAATTTGAAATATTTTTCCTCCAAATATACTAATTGATTTCTTTATAGTTTTTATCCTCACTAATTATTTATAGTATAATTATTCTTAGAAGAATCATTTTGTAACTTGGATTTAATATTAGTATTATCCTCAATATATTTATTCTACCATGACACACGTTTTTTGTTATTTTTAGTACCACTACATGAAGTAACAATGGGTATTTCTCCATTATTTAGTGAAGAAATTAACTTATTTCCTTTCTTATCATACCCAACAATATATTTATCTCAAGATCTAGTATCCATGATTATTACTTTTTGTGTCATAGTAAAATAAAAAATATTCTTAATAGCATCAAAAACACTCTTTTTTCTAATTTCTACGATTATCCAATTTCATTGAAAGAATTTTAAAACTCAAATTAATAGTTTTTTAAGAAATTTTTATCTTCAACAAAACTTTACTCAAGAACATTCACCTTTTTATTATTAATTAGTGAGTTTTATATTTTTATTTCAATCATCTTATCTCGTGCTTCAAGAATTTCATTTCTATCACCCATATTTATTGAAAAAAATGTTTCCCTTCCAAAAATATTCATATTATTTGATTCATTAAGAGATTTTTGTAATGAATCATTATAATTATTCAAAACATTATTTTTTTACTTTCACAATTTATGTTTTCATTTAAACAATCCATGATCTTGTTGCCTCCTTTTCATTGTTTTCCTCTTTACTACTGTCTTCTTCTTCACTAGAGGAATCATTGAACTATTTTGATATTTTCCATAAATTATTTAATTCTTTCATCCTTTGAATATTTTCTTTAACTTATACTTTCCTGAATATAAAATGTCTCATCATGTTTTGATAATAATATATTTTTATTTTAATTATACTATGATTTTAATTTAAATTATTTTCTTCCATTATAACCACTTTCCACATGTCTTGTCCTAAATTATATTTTCTGTTCATCATACTCGTCATCTCTTTTTACCTAATTATGGAATGTAGATGAAAAAATTACAATATTTATATAATTAAAACATGTAAAATTAGATATCTTTTAAATTTACATTTACTATATTGCATGTTTTTTGATAAAAATGAGATCAACACACTGAAATTCAAGGCATCATCATTAAATTATAATTCCTCCTCATGATAGCATTTAGATTAAATTTTGTTTACATTTTGAGGCTTTAAAATCAATCTCCTTCTCATATTTATCTTTTTATTCAAGATTTCACCCATCCTCATCCCACAATCTATCATGATTTTATTGATAAAATCAATAGTAAAATCATCCAATCCTAGATATTATAAGCCAGAAAATTATTCTATTTATCTTGTATATTTTTCTTCGAATTCTCAATAATAATATAATCCTTAAAACTTCTTCATAACTAATAATTAATATAATAATTCCCTTCACTCAAATGAAGAAATTATCTAACAATTATACTTTTTCCATGACAATATCCTCAAATTTTTCATGATCTGTTTTAAATTATGAATCATTAGAATTATTATAAAATTTATGAATATCATAAATATTTCTATAAATTTCATTTATTGATTTATAGACCATGACTCGTGTTAATTATATTTTGGATAGGGAAGAGAGTAAAATATTTCCCTTCCACCCATTGGTTTAAATATTCTTCTTGTCTTGAAAATTAAATGATTTACTAAGTTTGGTGATATGTATATCATTATTAGTGATATTAATAATTTCCAAGATGAGTGATGGAAGATATGTATCCATACTCTCTTTCTATAGGTGAAATACATTTCCATGATAAATAATAACACCATTATAATTCAAGGAAATCATAATCTATATGGAAACTCGATCAAAATATGTTATCAATATTAAATAACTCAAATTCATGAGGATTACTAGAATATAAAAATAAATATCCACAAGAGCAAATCACTTGAATAAAAAAATTGAATATATTACCCTCCTATAATACTAAATAATAGGTCCCAAATGAAATATGTATAACCACTGAGAAGGGTTAATTAGTGGTCCCTAAAAACCAAAACTCTAAAAAATTAATAATTCCTATATTGGTTAGATTATATAATCAATGAAAAAAATTATAATGATTAAAAGAGATAGAGAGAGATAAAACATGACAAAATATATTTTTTACATAGTTTAGATACATTTTACCATGTATCTAATCCTTGGTCTCCAATGGTTTAAATATTCATGTATATGTTCTTATCTCATTATCATTAATAATAAGTAAAGGGGAATAAGGATGGACTTAAACTCAAAGTATAAGAAGGATCAAATTTCGTATCAAAAATTTGATCAAACTTCCACAGTTTTCCTCAAGTTACTCTTGGGTTGTATCAAGAGTGAACTGATTTCATTAACATCAAAATCAACCCAAATTATCTCTAAATTATTTTGGAATGTTTTTTATAACTATTTCAAGTTTCATTACCTCTATTAATTGATTTAAAATTAAAACACAACATATATATAAACCTAAATAGATCATGGTGTGTTTAAAGTTTGTTACTGCATGGTGTGGCTAGTCAAATCTAGATCTAAAAACCATGCTTAGGTATCTATAAAAATGTTCATTACATGATGGTTATTTTTTACCCTTTGATTGTATATGTAACATCTAGCATGATATAAAACATATGACCATGACATGTTTGGCTCATCTTTAACATAAAACATCTTCCGTCATGATCATTTCCTCCTTGAACATGCAATACATGGGGTTTTTTCATCATGATATCATACATGCCCATTTTCCTTCAAATATGTCATGGTGAAAGAACAATGTGCATCAATTATCTCCTTGTAGTGAGTTTAAAATTCATCTTTCAATCACTAGAACCAAGAACATCTCATCTATGGATTTTTTTAACCAAAACCAAGACATAATGGATATCCCCCATGATGATATTCAACTTCCCTATAGCCATTTAATGGATTTTTAAAGGATAATAGCCTCTAAAATCGTCATTTATTCATTTAATCCATCATTATACATTTCAATGAAACATAAAAAACATATTTTTAATTGAAATATATTACAGTTTGTTCACCTCAAGATTTCCTCATTCATTTACACTAAGCACATATCCAATCATCCTTTTACTCACCCATAAGCATTGTTACAAAACATTGAACATGAAATAATAATAAAAACTCATAAATGAATTATCTCAAGAAACTATCCATAGAATGATACTAATTTGAGAGTTATATAAATACAAAATCATTAGATAAAGTGATTTTTTTAGGGTTCCTGAACTCTCTATGTCAAGACCAATACTCTATTGACCATATCCCAATGGAGTTCTTCTCAACTCCCCATTTTTAAATTTAATTCATGAGTGTTTTTTAATATCCAAGATATTATAAATATATTGTGTTTCTTGATATTTAATTTTAAATTTTCAATATTCTTTTGAATTATATGAAATTATATGAATTTTCTTTATTTATCATTAAATGGTTCTACTTTATTACAAATGGTGTTTAGGTGTTGATTAATGGATTTTTTATTTACTAGGATTAAAATTTAAATCCTTCCCTATTATGTTTTCCATACCCTGTGTACCAGTCATTGTCTTGTGGACTATGGCCTATGGAATTTGGAGTCACTCATAATCATACCAAATACTCTGTATGGGTTCTAGTGTGGTTGGGTCTTGAAAAGATATCCTGTTAATTATTAAATGTTCCATTTATATAAATAATCACTCTTGATCCCCATTAATTTATATAAAAACTCCCAAAATAATTCTATGAAAATTAATTAATACTAATTTTAATAGCCAAATGAAATTACATTTCCCTAAAAATACAAAATGTAATTTATTAAAAACTACCCACATTTAATAAATCAAATATTCTAATATTCATTGAATAAATACATCTAATCACTATTAAACAAAAAAAGGATGCAATATAATTTCTAACATATCCATGAAATTTATTTAAATTATAAATTAATCATGGATAAGGTTTTAAAACAATTTTCATGAAATAAGTAACATCAGGTAGGTGGTATATCATATATAATCCTTAAAAATATTTAGATAATTAAATTAACTTTCTTGGGAATTTTAATAAATCATTTAAAGATATCTATTTTGAAAAAATATGGGTTTATTCCTCATTTAAAACCAGTATAACAATATTTTATAAAAATAAGGGGAAAATATATATATTACCTCAACCCAGATGCCACTTTAAACAGTTCTCGAGTTCGGTTGACCACTAGGCCTTAGGAATGCATCCCCATACTCAAAAAGCTACCAACAAGCAGAATAGGTGTAAAGAGGTGATAGTGGGGAGACTAAACCCTCAGATGGTTATAATAATAATGGTCTATATGTATACAGTAGTAAAATAAATATCATAACATGGAAGTAGAAATAACAATATATAGAGGAAGCATAAGTAGACAACATTATTAATAAATGATAAGTCCAAACATCCCTAATTATGCAGGTTTACTAAATGTAAATCAAAATGGTGGAACATAAATGTTTATTATAATACCATCTTCTCTTCAACAGACATAAGGAAATGATCACTTACTTTGGCCAAAAATGGTATACAATGTGCCCCCAGTTATACAAATGGTACAAAACATGTGTTTAAATATGTATAATTGTAGTGGTGAGGATCCTTAGCATAAATTCCAAGAAATCCCCTAATTAGTATCAAGATGGAGAGCCATCGGTAACCACCTGTAAAAGTATTGCAAGAACCTTGTGTTAACTGACACCTCATGTCTCCAATCATGTCACCGACATCCAAAAATACATGCCCAAAGAAATTTCATGGTCCCTTGGACCCTAGATTATTATTCCCCATTGACTCAAATCATGACATCCAAAGTTCTATGATACATGTTGTTAAATAAATAATCCCCATTATCTCAAAACCTAACATCCTAAGGAATAGTGATGTATGTCCTTCCAACAAACCGGCCCAACGGACTTCAGAAATATAGAGATCATCATCCACCAAATTATTGTCTCATCACCATCAATCATTGATCCATCACCATCCTTGTGGTTTTCTATAACAAGATCTTATAACCTCACTAATGTTCCAAACCATCCAAAGATTCAACCTAACAAAGGCCTCAATCTACCTGAGTGTTCAACACCACCTCATCATCTGATTACATTTTTTGTGACCATGAATCCAATGGTATGTTGACCAATAAATAGTGAGTGGAAATCTCCCTAAATATACCAAATTCACATCATACTTGAACCTTTTCCCCTAAAACCATGTCACTCATCTTGGTGGTCAAAACCATCTCAAGTTATAAGATTCTTTCCCTCATATTGAAGATTACATTACCTCAAACCTATGACCAGGTCATTCGACCTATGATCAAAATCACTCATATATATTGGCCAACGGCCAACTTGATGAATCACATCGCCTCATAGGTGATCAACATAACCTCAATCCTTAGGACAAGACCTACACATCCCAATGGAATCAAACAATTCAATACAAGTAATTTGATTAAATTAAAACATACAACCAGACTAGAATTATCAATAAGGTCCAAACCCCTTACCTATCTTAACCATTTATAGTGGACTAGGGTATTCCCAAAGGCATCCTATATTATCAATAGAACAAATTAATAAACAATAATTTAATTAATTGGGGTCTCACTCGGTCAACTCTCATGAAGTATATCAAGCACACCCACAAAACACCTGAAAATCATAGATAAATATAGTTACCACCTACAGAAAACTCATAGGCATACTCTCATCCCATATCAACTACTAACCAATGATGAAACAAGAGAAATCATTATTTTCTATAAATATAATTAAAATATGGTAAAACTACTTTCACATATTTAGTGCACCATAAAGGGAGATAAAATAATAAAAGAGGCTAGTGGATTGAAGGCCTTACTAAGATGAATATGTATCCACCAAAATATTCAATATTAGAGATTGGATGGTGGATTTGGCTCAAATCATGTTTGGGAAGAATTTATAGAAGGATCCCCCATTTTGCAGATGAAACGGGAGGAATGAGGAGGAAATTAGGTTGATAGAAGTAGGGGACAATTTTAATTTTACCTCTTTAAGTAAAACACATGGTTTGGCCACATGGTTTGTCTAACCATGAACAAACCATTAATCTCCCTCTGCCTAAGAACCATACATGCATGGTCAAGCGGTTTGGTTTCCCAAACTGTGCACAAACCCCGAGAATCCCCTATACTAAACACTATAGATGTCTTAAATAGTTGTGCGCCCCCTCTAGAATGGTTTTTCAAACCATTCATAGTGTGACTAGAGGTTTGCACAATTTCTCTAGGGATTCCGCATGGTTTTTCCAAACTAGGCACCCCTATCTGCACTTTCTCAAAACTAGATTTTTGGGGATCAATGCTCCTAAAACCTCTATAAAACATATAGGTTCTTTCCAACCCTTAAAAACCATATAAAAAGAGATTTTGTTAATCAAAAACTTGTAATTGTGTATCAATGATCAAAAAAATAATTATCCCATTCACCAAACACAAAAAAAAAATAATTTTCCAAAAAAATGGCCCATTCTAGAAACATGGGATGTTAAAATCTCTCCACCTTAACCTAACTAATGCCTGAGCTATTAATAATTTCCCAAAGAAGGTACCAAACATATACATATCTTTTCAAGTACACTAGGTCTATCTTTTTCATTAAGACACATGTTTAATACCCTTAAGGTAGGCCTCACCAAAACAGTCACTTATTTGATCGCTTTCCAGCCCAAAACACAAATAATCCGATGGTCCACCGACCATCCCCAAGCTCAAAATAACTCCCATGATGCATCATCATTCTTGAACCTCATTAGTCTCTAAAATATTAATCATGTCATATCTAACACCTATCATATCTCGCATCTCATCAGATGACCTTACCATACTAGTGCCCCACACCTCATATAGAACTGCGTCACTTCAATTCTTAGACGCCCGTGCACCCTAAATAATCTGGCATTTCCTTAATGACCATCCAAAGGTCCCAGTTTCAACTCACCTAATACACACAAATTGATACACATACATACATACATACATACATATATATATATATATATATATCATTCATCATTACTAATGTAAACCTACTAACTAGTGTCTGGTTTGTCAAAAAACAATACACATGTACCTCATGAATAAAAACTAGAAAAATACCAAAATAATAAACCTTGGTCATTACCTTCATCACAACATACATCTAACTGTAGTCAGATCCCCAACATGATATACACCTGGAAGCTCCATTATGTGCACCTATCCTAAAGGCCAACTACCTGAGGCATGGCCTCCCTGTGGAGCTGCACTAGCTACTAGACACCAACCCTAAAGTTGGGTCCTACTGTATCTACCACATCCTCTGTATACAGTTGACTCCCAACTAATAACTCTTAGAACTGATCTTGGTCCTACCTCAAATGCCCGAGTCTTACTCAGTCCCTAGATCCTAGATGTACAAGAAAGATTCCTGCAGAACCTATCAAGATTGACAATCTGTAAACATGCCTGTAACTACTTTTGAGGATTCTTTCACTATGTTTGTAAATGTCCATGATTCCCACATAGGAAGAATAATTCCAAAGACCCACTCCTCAATGGTTTACATTATTCTCTATAATAGCTTCCCTACTGAGATTTCTTTTGTCCTCTCTTATGGATACCAAAATAATTTCTACCCTAGTCACCTAACTCCTTCACCCGTATCAAATAAGAGAATCTTGTCATATTTCCCTCATCTATCAACTCTTGGTTGAAATATTTTATAAAATATGTCAGCCTAAAGATATTCACTTGAACCTTGATGGTATTCCTCAAGACATCCTCAAAATGGTTTACCCTAGCGATGTCATCACCCACTATTGCATGTGAAAATCATGATAGGTCCCTGAAGTTCACCACATAGCCCATGATAAAACTATCCCCTAGTGGATATTCAAGAACTCTTAGGCTTGGTTTTCCATTGGAATCTCCATAAACAAGTGATCAAAGAATCTAGAGTTGAATTCCTACCATTATAGTCTCTTGTTCCTTCTTTCCAATATATGTATATCCCACTAGAGATTTTTTGATCCTCTGAGCATGTATGTCTTTAGATTAACCTTCTAACATGTGGATATCTTGATCTATTAAAAGATATTATGAACTACCAAAATTTAGTTCTCAACTACTTGTGGTCCACCCTGACGCTAAAAAAACAATGGGTTTTTCCACTGGAACTCTTGAGTCATGTATTCCATATATGGATCAACTCTCTGACCCCCATGTCAATTCCCTCGATAACCCAAACCAAAATCCCTTTGAGCTTCTCATCAAGCCATGGCCTAAAAGATTTTATATCATTTGGATGTCCCACCTATACATGATCTCTTCCATGTGCCTATACCTATGGATCATTATCTTCCCAACCCTCTGGGGCCTCATCCTGTGCATGATCATGAGGAACCATATCACTACCTTCCTGATGCTACACTATAGCCTGTCTAGGTGTAATCCCATTAAATACCAATAAAATGGTAAAAAATCAATAATGATATATATATATATATATATATTCCCAGATAGGAAAAGTTATAACAGGCAGTCCATCTTACAACCCTCACACTCCCCTCATTCCCCATGTCTCACGACATCCTTCCTCAATGCCCCTTTCCCACCATATCATGGTTAGGTAAAAAGTATATCTCAGAATCATGTAATCCTTCCTTCCCCCATTAGAGTTATACATCACATATAATCTGAGGTACCTGAGTAGAATTCCATTAAAGAAGCTAAGCATGAAATCACTATGTATATTTTTTATTGGAACATTAAACAAACCACCCACCATCATCATCCCTACCCACTCATATTTCAGTTAGGCCGATATATATATATATATATATATATATATATATATATCACAACACATATAATCATGTACATATGTTATTGGAACCACATGTCTAGGATTTATGAGTAGAATGCCACTAAATAGAGGCTAAGTAGGAAAATGCCATTTAGATTCCTTTTTTGACACTTTTAACAACCCAAACCCTCTTAATTCAATCGAGGTTCCCAATGAAAATAAATTATAGAACATGTAGATATCAAAACACCCTACATGCCTACCAAAAATTAAAATCAAACCTCCCATTATATATTTTTCAAGGGTAAAAAACCATATAATAGACAAACATCACACCCACGTGTGGCACTCAACGTATAAATCAGTCAACTATAAGAAGAGAAATAAGAACATCAATTTTTCACCCCTATAAACTTGGTCAATTCCCCATTCATGGGGCTATAAGCACCCAAACATGAGCTATAAAATCATTTCTAACAACAGCCTAATCTCTGAACTACCATAACCAAAATATTAAGACCAATAAAAATATAATTTGATAAAATTATTAGCCATATACACATTAATAAAAAAATCCTAGAGAAGAAAACTCCTTTGATACATTTTGAAGCACCCTGACTCAAATGCCACTTTAAACAGTTCTCTGGGCAGATTGACCACTAGGCCTTAGGAATGCCTCCCCATATTCCAAAGGATTCCTACTAGTGAAGAGGGTGTAAAGAGGTGATAGTGAAGAGAATATACCCTCATATGGTGATAATAATAATGATCTATGTATGTACAACATCAAAAGAAATACCAAAATAATGTTGTATCAATAAAAAGAAATAAAGGAATCATAGGTAGATGGAAACCGTAAAAAATAATAATTATAAACATAACATTTGTATTCACTAAACAAAACATGATACCATTTATAGAATCATACATAAAAGTAAAGTCCTAAAAACTAGTTATCTAGTAGGGTCTCCCAAGGTCGACCTTATTACATATATGAAATAATCATGCTAAAGAAATTTAAACTCAAAATTAAACTCTAGATGATGCAATAACCTCCAACATCCCTAGCCATCCATCCCATAAAAAAGGTCCAAATCGGCCACTAAGTTCCATCTCATGTTCTCTGTCCCTTACCTAATATTAGAGACATAATGTCTACACAAATCTCGAGGGGCCCATATAGGGTATGAGAATGAATATGAGTACGCCACCACTAATGTGTTCCAATCTTAAACCTATAATTATACAAGTGTACTAAATGTAAATAAAAAAGTGGCACATGCACGCTTATTATAATACCCACTTCCCTTATTCTCAACAACCATAAGGAAATGATTACCTACTTTGACCAATGCTGGTGTACCACATGCCCCCAGATATACATATGAAATACAACATGGGTATGTATATGTATAAATGAGTTGTGAGGATCCTTATCATAAATCTCAAGGAATCCCTTGACGTGTATCAAGTTGGAGAGCCCTCAGGAACCTCCTATAAAAGTATCTTTGACACCTCATTCTAAATAACACCTTATGTCTCCAATCATTTCCTCTAAATCCAAAATTTAATGTCATGCCAAATGTACCTAGTCCCTTAGAACCCATCTCATAAGTCCCCATTCAATCGAAGTCCAACATCCAAGGCATGGTGATATCTTCCCTAAAATAAATAATCCATGTTGACTTTAATCCTAATGTCCTGAGGCACAATGATGTATGTCCTTCCAATAAACATTCCCAACAACCTCAAGTAATACATAGAGCATAATCCACCAACCAATGGTCTCATCATCATTAAATAATGGTTTATCACCATCCATGTCGCTTTCTATGGAAATAACTTCAAACCACACCGATGTTCAACACTAACCTAAGCCGTAATATAACAGAGGCCTCTACCCACATGAGCAGACAACACCACCTCATCATCAAAGTCTTATCTGAGTTTTCATGACTCTAATGTCATAGTTTCCAACAAACGATGAGTAGAAATCACCCAAATCATACATAATCCACGTCATTCCAACACCTTGTTCCCATGCATCCATATCAATCATCTGGATGGTCAACACAATCTCAAATTACATGAGCCTTTCCTATAACGACCCATACTTTACATACATTGTTATTACTTCAGAATTGAAGCACACTTATTACAACATATAGCAAAACCAAGAAAGTATCGTATAGGTATAGTGTCTTTAGAAACTGGGAAACATAAACAACTGGTTCATAAAGCATCTACTTTTCCTCCCATTTATTTCATCATATCTAGAGTCCCTTTTTGGCATATTCTACTTAATAACCTTCTTCCTGACCTGGGGAAATAAAACATACAAAAGGGTGAGCTCAAATACTCAGTAAGGGTAAACAAAAGAAATATCAATCACATCATATACATAAGCACATAACTTTTGGAAATCTTAACCTGCAAAAGAGATCATAATTTCATAACATGGGGTAAATACTAGTAGTGAAATGTAATCCCAATAATCATAACTTAAAACATGAAACTTTGTGGAATACACGCATAATCATAGAGAATCATATCTTATTAGCAAGACTCATTTCCATGACTATCTTAGTGTACAAAGTCCATTTCGGAACCGAGTCACCCTCGTTTTAGTCTTGTTTCACTGAACCGGTATAACCTATCGTTCCAGCCATGTCTATCTCATGAGATATAAAATCTTTACCCAATGCATTGGAGGGAGATATAGGTCCCACCCCTTAAATCTACATAAAAAATGGGGGTTCAAAACCCATTGGGCGCAGATACTGTAGCAGTACTGTAGCGGACTGTAGTAGCAGCGGCACTGTAGCAATGATGGGCACTGTAGCGGCGGCAGGTCACTGTAGCGGGCACAGGTCACTATAGCGGCGGCAGAGCACTGTTGTAGCAGCGGGTACTGTGCAGTACTATAGCAAAGTGGGTACTGTAGTAGTACTATTCACAGAATGGGCTTTGGGCCAACAAAATGGGCCTATGGGTCATGTAATGGGCTATATGCCCACTGGGCCTTCGGGCTATGTAATGGGTCTCCCTCTACCCAGTTAAAGAGGTCTTTGCTTTTCTTTAATAATAAAATGAGGCTTCGGCCCCAACATTTTAAAAAAAATATTGGTCTCACCCATCTCATAATGATACCATTCTTATGTGTGCCACAAAATCATAAACCATACATCAAAGCATAACCCATGTAATAAAAATGGGAATCTTAAACATCATGACATCATAAAACAATTCATATAAGATAAAGGAATTTATAAAAAATATTTACATCACAACATAATAAAATCAATGTAATAATAGGGATAAAAATAGAACCCTATATTATCTTAGATGGAAAATAATTTTGATAAAATACTTGAACTCCATTCTTGAGGAAAATATCCTTTCTGCTTCAAAAACACTTTTCCTTTCTTAACATATCGTACAATTATAAACTAAAATAAGTTGATTAAAAATAAACTTGAAAACTAGTAAAGGAAGATTTTTGGAAATAATGTTTTAAAAATCCATTCATGTCGTATAAGTTAAAAAACATTCTTCGTACTTTTGTCGGAAAAGTCAAAAAGTACCTCGTATGAAAAACGTCAAAAGATTCCTTTCATATCTTTTACTAAAAACTCCCCGAAGGGTAAAATTGGATTTAAACAATTTTAGTTGGATGGAAATAATATTACATATTGAGGAAACATGGATGTGGATGATAAAATACACCCCACTAAATACCAAATTATAAACAATGTCGGATAAAAATGAGATTGTGATATTTTCCCTTACCTTAGGTCCGATATGCTTTGTACGTGTCCGAACCTCCTGTATAATGATTTAAAAAATGTTATTTACTTATTCCAGAATCATACTTATTTTTATGATATCATATTTGGTCATATTCTTAGCTTCTTAGTAGTAATATTTCATTGCTACTTGTTATTCGAGTGTTTATAACTTTTTGTTCTTATGCGTTTTTTGTCGAATAAATTATTATTCTTCTCTTATAGATACCTCATTTCCATAATGGTATTAGTGTAATATATATCATATTCATTCATTTAATTCATTTATATAATCATTATGAAATGAATATCATGTAGAACGAGTCGCATCACATCGTGGAGATGGTATTCCGTACGTACGCACGAGTGATGATATCATTCCTATGATCGTGGAATTGTATTGGAGTGTATGTATACTATTTCATAATCCGTATCACTTTATAATAGTCATATATAGTCATTATTTACACCATTATACCCATCCAAGTAAGATGGTGGTGGAAAATAGATTACACCACGGCGTGGAGACGGTATTCCGTACGTACGCACGCGCGGTGATTTCTTTTTCCGTAGGATGGATATATGGTGAAATAGGGTTGTTTCATACTTATAATAACATATTAGTATATGAGTGATACTGATGTTATTACTTCATAATGAAACAACTAAAGAAGAATAAGTGGAAGAAGAAATAAAGATGAAAGAATCGGTAACGGACATTACCTCTTCTTTGAAGTGCTTCTTTGAGACCTTCTTTTAGGGCACTAAAATTGGTCTTCGAAGAATACCAGGACCTCTAGGATGTCTCTAGGGAAGTGGAGAGGAGAAAGTTTCAGGGTTTGTCCGAGCTTGAAGGCTCAAAGTGGTGTGAGGAAGAGAGGGAGGAGGTGCCCTTTTATAAGGGAGGAGAGGGGCACCTTTGGAATAACTAAAAATATTATTTTATTATAAAGTCAAGTTCGGTTTTAAATAGCTCCAAATTGATTTATTTCTAGGATAAGGTGGGGATGGGTAGAAATAATCTCATCCAATAGAATTTATACAAGTTTAGGTTCCTATTTTAACCTTATCATTTACATTTAACATTAAGTTAAATAATTTTACTTTTACCGTGTCTTCTTGTGTTCTTATAATATAAGGTTAATAAACTTACTATAAGCAGCCAAACGAACCCCAAGTTGTTTATTATTAATATATATAACCTTATCTAAGTCATTTGGCCGAACCTTAGATTTTTAGGAATAATATAACAATTACTAATATAATGGTTTTTTTAAAAACTATTTTATGTAAATTTTGACACTATTTAGTAATTGATTTTTGTGAAAATTATAACAGAATTATTATTTCTAAAAAAGTTAATTAAATAAATAAAAACATGTCATATTAACCTATAAAATTAGTGGAATTCATAAAAAGTCTCAAATTACATTTATTTTTGTGTTTATAACATGAATTATGTCAATATTTCATTAATAATATAATTACTGCATCATCTTTGTGTCATAAATAAATTAACTTATTTAATGTCTAAAAATTACAAATAAAATACCATTATGTAGGAAATCTTTTTATATTTCTAATGAATATTTATAGTCTAATTTATCTTATGTATAATCCCATATTAAAAATGATTTAGTTATTAAACTTTGATTTTAACTATTTTAACCCTTCTTTAAATAAATTAATAATAAATGTCCTAATCTAATCCAAGTGGGCCTAAATGGTCATATATTATTCATATGTTTTTTTGGTCGAATTAAACTTGTCCAACATAATTAGGACATGTTTTAGGGTAATAATAATATCATTTTTACCCTTAATTACCCTATTTACTTTTAACCGTGGTAAAAAAAGTAAAACGTTACTATTCACAAAAAAAATTATTTTCATCTCATTGAACCACATTTTACTTACTAACATCAACCGTGTCTCTCGGATTTTTGAAATTCCACTCACAGAAGCGGTAAAATTAAGTTTTATGAAAAATTCAGTTTTTTTAACTACCACTTAGTGGTTTCACTATTCATCAAAAATTGAAAGTTTTCAGAAAAATACCAAAATTTCACCCTAGGATAATTTCGATATTAAGAATCCAAAAATGAAGTCCATTTTGAAAAATAAAATTTATAAAATTTCAAAAAGTGGTTATTACTATTCATAACGGCTAGTTTTAATAATATTTTATTAGCATATCATTGTTTAGTGAAACTCGGTATTGCGTACGACACAAGCTATCGAGGAAGGTCACGATTTCGTGTAAAGAAAGCCAAGAAAGTGTTTTGTAGAAAAATATTCCTTTGATGATTTATATAACATAAAAGTCTCAGGTGCTACATTCTACCCCCCTTAAAATGAATTTCTCCCTCGAAATTCGTCACTTTGTAACAAACAGATGAGGATACCTCTCCCTCATCATATCCTCAAGCTCCCATGTAGCTTCTTCTAATTGGTGGTTCCTCCATAAAACTTTCACCAATCGAGTGGTCTTGTTTCGTAGGACTTTTTCGCTACGATCCAGAATCTCTATCGGTTGTTCTTCATAAGAAAGATCTTGCTCCAGCGGTACAACTTCTAAGCTGAGTACATGTGAAGGATCAGGTATGTACTTTCTCAGGAGAGATACATGGAACACATCGTGAACTTGAGAGAGATTCGGTGGAAGCGCCAATCGGTAAGCTACCTTCCCAACATGATCCAGTATTTCGAAAGGAATGATATATCTAGGGCTCAACTTCCCCTTCTTTCCAAATCTCATAACCCTCTTCCAGGGAGATATTCGTAAGAACACTTTATCACCCACTTCAAACTCTAGGTCTTTTCTTCGGTTGTCGGCATAACTTTTTTGTCGACTCTGAGCTGCTCTTATATGTTGTTGAATAGATCTGACCTTTTCTGCCATTTCATCAACGAGATCAGGTCCTAATAGCTTTCTTTCCCCAACTTCATCCTAGCAAGTTGGAGTCCTGTATTTCTTTCCATAGAGAGCTTCATAAGGAGCCATCTGAATACTGGAGTGAAAGCTATTATTTTAAGAAAATTACACCAAAGGTAGGTGTTGATCCCAACCACCTTTGAATCCATAGAGCAAGCTCTCAACATATATTCTAGGGTTTGAATTGTTCTCTCAGACTGACCGTCTGTCTGAGGATGATAAGCAGTGTTGAAACTCAATTCTGTATCCAGAGTATGCTGAAGACTTCGCCAAAACTTCGAGGTAAATCTCGGATCTCGATCAGATATAATAGAAAGTGGTACTCCATGAAATCTTACCACTTCCTTTACATATATCCTGGCAAGATGATCCAGAGAGAAATCCTCTCTAATAGCAATGAAGTGTGCAGACTTTGTAAGACGATCAACTATGACCCAGATAGCATTATTGTCTTTGGATGTTTTAGGAAGTCCTGTGACAAATTCCATAGTGATGTTTTCCCATTTCCATTCGGGTATGTGTAATGGTTGTAACATCCCATTAGACTTCTGTCTCTCAGCTTTAACTTGTTGACAAACCAAGCATCGAGAGACATATTCAGCAACATCTATTTTCATGCCATCCCACCAGAAGTACTCTTTAAGGTCCCTATACATCTTCGTGCTTCCAGGATGAATAGATAATGAAGAACTATGAGCCTCATCCAACAGCTCCTTCTTTAATTCGGGGATGGGAGGAACACAAACCCGATTCCTGAACTTTATTATCCCATCACAATCAAGGTTTAATTCAGGAACATTTCTCACTTTCTTTTGTAACTTGACATCTTCTTTCTGTGCCTCTTTAATCTTCAAATGTATAGATGGTTGAACATTCATTTGAGAAAGATACAATTTTTCCCCATTCATTATAATTCCAAGATCCATCCTTCATAAATCCATAAATATTGGATCTTTTTTTATCCTCATCATGGATAAACTAGCATGGTCTTATTGACTTAATGCATCTGCCACCTTGTTTGCTTTCCCATGGTGGTAATGGATTGAGCAGTCATAATCCTTAATCAGCTCCAACCATCTTCTTTGACGCATATCTAGCTCCTATTGTGTGAAAATATACTTTAAACTTTTATGATCAGTATAAATGTCACACCTTTCTCCATAAAGATAATGCCTCCAAATCTTTAATGCAAAAATTACCGCAGCTAACTCCAAATCATGTGTTGGGTAATTTTGCTCATGGATTTTCAAATGTTGTGAGGCATAAGCTATCACCATATCATTTTGCATAAGAACACACCCCAATACCTTCTTGGATGCATCACTATAGATCACAAACCTTTCTCTACTACAAGGCAGTGTGAGCACAGGTGCACTGGATAACCTTCATTTCAACTCCTTGAAATTCTCTTCACATTCTTCTGTCCAAAAAAACGTAACTCCTTTCCGAGTCAACTTGGTGAGTGCATTAGATAATCGTGAAAAATAATTCACAAAACGTCGATAATATCCATCCAAACCAAGAAAACTTCGGATCTCAGTTACTGTTATTAGTCTCGACCATCTTTCAATAACCTCTGTTTTTGCTGGATCCACATATATCCCCTCTGTTGAGATTATGTGACCCAAAAATTCAACTTTTTGAAGCCAAAATTCACACTTGGTAAATTTGGCATAAAGATTCTCCTTTCTCAGGGTCTTAAATATAATTCTCAAGTGATCTTCATGTTCTTCCTTGCTCTTTAAATAGACAAGAATATCATCTATAAAGACTACCACAAACTGATCAAGATAGTCTCTAAAGACTCTATTCATTAGATCCATGAAGATAGCAGGGGAATTAGTAAGACCAAATGGCATCACTATAAATTCATAGTGTCCATACCTTGTACGAAAATCCGTCTTTGGTATATCCTCCCTTTTGACCCTTAATTTATGATACCCTGAACACAGATCAATCTTGGAAAAGTAGTGAGCTCCGCGTAGTTGGTCAAATAGGTCATCAATGCGCGGGAGAGGATATTTTTTCTTGATAGTGATCTTGTTAAGTTCTCGATAATCAATACAGAGTCTCATTGATCCATCTTTCTTCTTAACAAACAGAACAGGTGCTACCCAAGGTGACGCACTAGGGAGTATGAACCCCTTATCAAGATTCTCTTGGAGTTGCTTCTTCAATTCCTGCAACTCAATTGGGGCCATTCTATAAGGTGTCTTTGAAATAGTCAAAGCACTCGGTACGAGTTCTATTGAAAACTCAACTTCACGATTCGGTGGAAGACCCGGTAATTCATCCGGAAAGACATCATCAAACTCCCGTAAAATGGGCATATTCTTAATCGTGAGTTTCTCACCAACCATTTGAGATAAATAACCTTCATTTAGTGGAATCAATACCCATAAAATGGAAGAAATTTGCACTGGAAGGTTATGTTCATCCTTACATCGATAGATGATCATAGATTGATCTGGAATATGAAATGTGACTTCCCTTATTTGCAAATTGATATGATCTCCATGTCGAGAAATCCAATCCATGCCAAGAATCACATCAAATTCCACTATAGGAAGGATCACAAGATTTGCAGGAAGCACTTTCCCAAAAACTTCTATCAGAGAAGAATTATAAACTTTTGATGCGACTGTTGTTCCATTAGGGGTTGTCACAGCTAACTCAAAATCTAACTGTTGAGTTAATACGGTGATATCCTTAGAAAATTCTTCCGAAATAAAGGAGTGGGTGGATCCAGAATCAAATAAAACATTTGCTACTTTAGAGTGGATGTTAAGTGTACCTTTCACCACATCGTTATCGTACTCCACATCGCTGATAGAAATTGCATGTGACTTTCCTTTGTATTTAGCCTTAAGAGTTTGTTGACGTCAACCATCATCATCAACCCTTGGATTAGGGAATTTATTGGCATAATGCCCTATCTCCTTGCACTTGAAACATTGAAGTGTAGTAGGTTCATTCTGTGCATACCTTCCTTTGTTTACATCATTATACATCTTCTTCCCATCATCGCGGCATTCAAATGCCCGATGACCTTATTTTCCACATTTGAAACATTTACTTGTCCCTTTAAGACAACTCCCTCCATGTTTCTTTCCACACTTTGAGCATAAGGGAAAGCTCATCTTCTTTCCAGTGGGCTCTTTAGATTTTCCTTTGAATTCCATTTTCCCCTTCTTATCAAACCCATATGACTGATGGGTTACTCCAATATCCATCTCAACTTTGAGAGCACATCAAACGATTTCCTCGTAGCTATTGAAGTCCCTTATGGCTAAGGCCCTTCGAAGATTTGGTTTTAAGACACTAAATAATCGATCGATCTTACTCTCAGGTTTGATAATAATATCAGAAGCGTACCTTGCAAGTCTTGTAAAATTTGCTTTATAGGTACCAACAGATTCATCATCCTTTTGCTTCAGTTCAAGAAACTCTTTCTCCATCTTTGTTCGGAGAATACGATGGAAGTACTTATTGAAAAATAAGTTCTTGAACTCGTCCCATTCTATGGACTCAATTTCATCCCTTTGCCTCATATTCTTAATAAGATTCCACCATTGATCAGCATCACCTTCCAAACGATACACTACTAAGATGACTTTATCAGGATCAGAACATTGAAGAATAGAAAATATCTTTTCCGTTGTACTAATCCATTGTTTAGAAACTAATGGATCAGTAGACCCGCTGAATGAAGGTGGAAGCTGTCTCATGAAGGATTCAACAGAATGTTGCTCCTTCCTTTGCTCGTTTGGAAGTCCTGCATGATTCATAGCTTCAGAAAGTTGTGTGAGCATGGCTACAAGATTTTGCATTCCAGCTCCCATAACATTTGGTTGCTCAGGGGGACAATCATTGCATTGCCCGTCGCATTCCGCATTAACACGATTCCTTCGGGTTCCAGCCATTGACTAAAACCAAGAAGAATAGTGTGAGCAACACTAATTATAATAGGAAAACCACATAATCAAGAATAAAATTTCACACTTAAGGTCTTATCCTAGGTTATTCATGGCCATTTCTAAAACACTAAGATTGTGTTCTAGGCTTAGACTTATCCTTAGGGTTCTTACTAAGGCTTTCACATCCTAGTTTCCAAAGGTTGACTATAACCTCCCTCTGATACCAACAATAATGACCCATAATTTACATACATTGTTATTACTTCAGAATTGAAGAACACTTATTACAACATATAACAAAACCAAGAAAGGACCGTATAGGTATAGTTTCTTTAGAAACTGGGAAACATAAACAACTGGTTCATAAAGCATCTACTTTGCCTCCCATTTATTTCATCATACCTAGAGTCCCTTTTTGGCATATTCTACTTAATAACCTTCTTCCTGACCTGGGGAAATAAAACATACAAAAGGTTGAGCTCAAATGCTCGGTAAGGGTAAACAAAAGAAATATCAATCATATCATATACATAAGCACATAACTTTTGGAAATCTTAACCTGCAAAAGAGATCATAATTTCATAACAAGGGGTAAATCATAGTAGTGAAATGTAATCCCAATAATAATAACTTAAAACATGAAACTTTGTGACATACACACATAATCATAGAGAATCATATCTTATTAGTCAAGACTCATTGCCAAGACTATCTTAGTGGACAAAGTCCATTTCTTAACCGAGTCACCCTCGTTTCAGTCCTGTTTCACTGAACCGGTATAACCTACCGTTCCAGCCATGTCTATATCATGAGATATAAAATATTTACCCAATGCATTGGAGGGAGATATAGGTCCCACCCATCTCATAATTATACCATTCTTATGTGTGCCACAAAATCATAAACCATAAATCAAAGCATAACCCATGTAATAAAAATGGTAATCTTAAACATCATGACATCATAAAACAATTCATATAAGATAAAGGAATTCATAAAAAATATTTCCGTCACAACATAATCAAATAAATGTAATAATAGGGATAAAAACGGAACCCTTTATTATCTTAGATGGAAAATAATATTGATAAAATACTTGAACTCCATTCTTGAGGAAAATATCCTTTCTGCTTCAAAAACACTTTTCCTTTCTTAACATGTCATACAATTATAAACTAAAAGAAGTTGATTAAAAATAAACTTGAAAACTTGTAAAGGAATCTTTTTGGAAATAATGTTTTAAAAATCCATTCATGTTGTATAAGTTAAAAAACATTCTTCGTACTTTTGTCAGAAAAGTCAAAAAGTACCTCGTACGAAAAACGACAAAAGATTTCTTTCCTATCTTTTACTAAAAACTCACCGAAGAGTAAAATTGGATTTAAAAATTTTTAGGTGGATGGAAAAAATATTACATATTGAGGAAACATGGATGTGGATGATAAAATACACCCCAGTAAATACCAAAGTATAAACAATCTCAGATAAAAATGAGATTGTGAAATTTTCCCTTATCTTAGGTTCGATATGCTTTTTACGTGTCAGAACCTCCTGTATAATGATTTAAATAATGTTATTGACTTATTCCAGAATCATACTTATTTTTATGATATCATATTTGGTCATATTCTTAGCTTCTTGGTAGTAATATTTCATTGCTACTTGTTATTCGGGTGTTTATAACTTTTTGTTCTTATGCGTGTTTTGTCGAATAAATTCTTATTCTTCACTTATAGATACCTCATTTACAGAATTTTATTAGTGTAATATATATCATATTCATTCATTTAATTCATTTATATAATCATTATTAAATGAAGATCATGTATAACGAGTCGCATCACATCGTGGAGATGGTATTCCGTACGTACGCACGAGTGATGATATTGTTCCTATGATCCTGGAATTGTATTGGAGTGTATGTATACTATTTAAGAATCAGTATCACTTTATAATAGTCATATATAGTCATTATTTACACCATTATACCCATCCAAGTAAGGTGGTGGTGGAAAATAGATTACACCACGGCGTGGAGACGGTATTCCATACGTACGCACGCACGGTGATTTCTTTTTCCGTAGGATGGATAGATGGTGAAATAGGGTTGTTTCATACTTATAATAACATATTAGTATATGAGTGATACTGATGTTATTAATTCATAATGAAACAACTAAATAAGAAGAAGTGGAAGAAGAAATAAAGATGAAAGAATCGGTAACGGACATTACCTCTTCTTTGAAGTGCTTCTTTGAGACCTTCTTTTAGGTCACTAAAATTGGTCTTTGAAGAATACCAAGACCTCTAGGTTGTCTATAGGGAAGTGGAGAGGAGGAAGTGGCAGGGGTTGGCCGAGCTTGAAGGCTCAAAGTGGTGTGAGGAAGAGAGGGAGGAGGTGCCCTTTTATAAGGGAGGAGAGGGGCACCTTTAAAATAACTAAAAATATTATTTTATTATAAAGTCAAGTTCGGTTTAAAATAGCTCCAAATAGATTTATTTCGAGGATAAGGTGGGTATGGGTCTAAATAATCTAATCCAATAGAATTTAGACAAGTTTAGGTTCTTATTTTAACCTTATCATTTAGATTTAACATTAAGTTAAATAATTTTACTTTTACCGTGTCTTCTTGTGTTCTTATACTATAAGGTTAATAAACTTACTATAAGCAGAAAAAAGAACCCCAAGTTGTTTATTATTAATATATATAACCTTATCTAAGTCATTTGGCCAAACCTTAGATTTTTAGGAATAAAATAACAATTACTAATATAATATTTTTTTTAAAAACTATTTTATGTCAATTTTGACACTATTTAGTAATTGATTTTTTTTTAAATTATAAAATAATTATTAGTTCGAAAAAAGTTAATTAAATCAATAATAACATGTCATATTAACCTATAAAATTATTTGAATTCATAAAGAGTCTCAAATTACATTTATGTTGGTGTTTATAACATCAATTATGTCAATCTTTCATTAATAAGATAATTACTGCATCATCTTTGTGTCATAAATAAATTAAATTATTTAATGTATAAAAATTACAAATAAAATACCATTATATAGGAAATCATTTTATCTTTCTAAGGAATATTTATAGTCGAATTTATCTTATGTATAACCCCATATTAAAAATTATTTAGTTATTAAACTTTGATTTTAACTATTTTAACCCTTATTTAAATAAATTAATAATAAACGTCCTAATCTTATCCAAGTGGGCCTAAATGGTCATATTTTATTCCTAAGTTTGTTTTTGAACGAATTACACTTGTCCAATAGAATTAGGACATGTTTTAGGGTAATAATAATATCATATTTACCCTTAATTACCCTATTTACTTTTAACCGTGGTAAAAAAAGTAAAAAGTTATTATTCACCAAAAAATTATTTTCATCTCATTGAACCACATTTTACTTACTGAAATCAACCGTGTCTCTCAGATTTTCGAAATTCCACTCACAGTAGCGGTAAAATTAAGTTTTATGAAAAATTCATTTTTTTTAACTACCACTTAGTGGTTTCACTATTCATCAAAACTTGAAAGTATTCAGAAAAATACCAAAATTTCACCCTAGGCTAATTTCGATATTACGAATCCAAAAATGAAGTCCATTTTGAAAAATAAAATTTATAAAATTTCAAAAAGTGGTTATTACTATTCATAACGGCTATTTTTAATAATATTTTATTAGCATATCATTATTTAGTGAAACTCGGTATTGCGTACAACGCAAGATATCGAGGAAGGTCGCGATTTCGTGTAAAGAAATCTAAGCAAGTGCTGTGTAGAAAAATATTCCTTTGATGATTTATATAACATAAAAGTCTCGGGTGTTACATTTCCCTCATCCTAATGATTACATCATCTTAAACCGAAAACAATATCGACCAACTTGTGTTAAAAAAAACATGTATATCCCGGGCTAAGACAAATTACGTGAATCACATCCCCTCATTCCATGTGATCAGCATCACCTCAATCATTTGGACAATCCTAACATATCCCCATTGAACTGATAAATTTTATATGAATAATTTGATTAAATTAAAACATACAACCATAAAAAGCTTCCCAAGATGATTCAAGCCCCTAACCCATCATGACAATTTTTAGTATACTACAGCATGCCCAACAACATCCCATGTTAAACTAGAATAGAATAATAAAAAATCATTTAATTAATTGTATTCTTGCTCATTCGACTCTCACGAAGCATATCAAGTGCACACCCTGAATCACCTAAAAACATGGATAAATCTAGGAACCACCTACCTCATACTCATAGGTAGAAACTCATATAATAACATCCTCTAACTTGGGCTGAAATGAGATCAATCAATATTTTAGATGAACTCCCTAAAAATAGGTTAAAATGACTCACATGGATTTAGTGAATTGTATGTAATGATAAAAATTGAAAATAGAATAAAATATTGAAGGACTTACTAAGATGAATCCATATCCACCATCATATTGAAAATAAGAGCTCAGATAGAGGGTTTGGATCAAAGCCTTGGTGGGAGGAATTTGGGGAAGGACCCTCCTACATGCAGATGAATTGAGAGGAAGGAGAAGGAAATATGGTTAATAAAATGATGGGAAAAAATTTAATTTAATCTCTTTAAGTATCTTAAATGGTTTGTTCACATGGCTTGGATAACCATGCACCAACCATGAAACTCCCTCTTTTTAATAACCACACACAAATGATCAAGGCACACGATTTCCCAAACAGTGTGGAAACCTTGTGAATCCCATTTTCTAAAAACTGTATAGGTCTCACATAGCTATGAAAACCCTTGAGTATAGTTTTCCAAACCATGAATAGTGTTACTAGAGGGTCACATAGCTTATCTCAGGTGGAAGTATAGTTTTCCCAAACCATGCACCCTAATCTATGCTTTCCTGAAACTGGTTATTTGGGGTCTAATGCTCTTAAAACCCCTCCAAAACCCTAAGGTACATTCTAATCCTTGAAAACCATCCAAAAAAAGTATTTGGTTCAATTAAACACTCATAATTGGGTCCCTATGATCAAGAAAATAATTGTCCTACGCACCAAAAACGAAAATTTCAAGTTGGACAAAAAAATGGCTTGTACTAACAACATTTGATGTTATAAAAAATATAGACAAGCTAGGTCAATAATTTTTTTTGATTTTCATAATAGGTTAATTGATGGATATCTATCATTTTATTGGAAACCTTAATTTACAAACACTAAATATTTAATTTATATTTATGGGTAAGGTTATGGAGTGGGATATTATTAGAGAAGAAGGAATATAAGAATAATAATAGAGCTATAAAACCCCACATTAAAACTGAAGGAAAACCCCTTGATGATATTTCAAATGGTCAAATTTGAAATTTATGGATATTTATAGTTGGTATAGATATATCCCTCTCCCTAAATGTGGTCAAATAGGATAATTATAGGGATATTAATAATTATTTTATTTAAATCCATAATAATATTATTTTTTTCTCAATTATTTTAAGGTAGTTTAACTCATTTAATCATCAGAACACTTTTAAATTTAATTTCAACTAACCCATGTATTTTCATGCCATTAAATATTTACATTTTTCTTATTAGTTATTTAAATAAAAATTAAGTGACTTAAAATAGTATTCCAAATGCTAGAGTTATTTTAAACAAAAGTGGAAGGATATGTGATTTACATACATGTTTCAAAAAATTTGTACAGTAAATATACAACTATTAAAATAATGTAAATTTTAAATTTTAAATTTTTTACAAAATATTTAATAATTAAATAATTATTTATTAATATATTATAATAATAAAGGGTTTAAAATAGAGATATTTTCATTATGATTAATTATTTTTTTGTAAATTAGATGTATTCTTATAATATGTCATGATTTATTTATTGTGGTTTAAGGATAATACTTTCACATAGTACTCTTTAATTATATTTTTCATATGAGTGAATTAATCTATGTTCTATATGATACAAGACATAGAAAAAACATTTTCATACACCTTATGGGGTGAAACGTGTAAAAATATTATGTTCTTACTATATTGTTTTATTTCATTACATATGGTAGAGAGTGTAAACATAAAAAATTGAGAGGATCCAACTTCTCTAAAATTTGATTGATGTTTACTTGAAAAAATTGGTAAAAAATAAAAGTTGATTCACCCCCCATAAAAACACACACACTCTCTCTCTCTCTTCGTATTACTTCCATACATTTTTCAAGAACCACAATTACTATCAGATCATCTACTTTCCTCATTTATTGAATCCATAAATGACATATGTGGATTATTTTGAATACCCATTTCATATTTATTATTAATTAATTTAGATAAAATATACAATATCGATTCCATAAATAGTATTGAGATTCCAAATTTTGATGCTAAGAACTAAAATGTATGGAAGAATATAATTTTTCCCTATCCTTTATCACTTAGTATATAATTTATTGGTAATAAATTAATAGGTTTGAAATCTCCTAAAAAAGATTATTCAGGATTCAGAAAAAAAAATGTATTAATATATTTGGAAAATCCAATAATGACATTCTAATATTACTGTATAAATAATAATTACCCAAATTTATGGGTTTAGGGACTTCTAATGAGATTTGATATAAACTTGAGAATAACTATAAAGGTAAAAATAAGGTAAAGTATGCTAATATAAAAATTTATAGAGGAATGTTTGACAATTGCATGTTGTTAAATAGTGAATCCATTAATGATTTCATTTCTAAAATAAATAATTTTTATAGAAATATCGGGTGTTTTATGAGAATTTAGATAACTCTATTATAGTAAATAATTTATTGAGAATCCATATATGTATATTAATAAAATTCCTCTTCATGAGGATTATAACATATTCATTTCATATGATGTGATAAAGACTTATATGTTGGAAAATAATATCCCAAAAAAGGGTGATAAAAATTAAATCCCTGAATAAGTAAAAAGTTAAAAGAAAACAAATATATTTAATTCTATATTAAATCTCGATGTTAATAAAAAGATGGAAAACATGAAAAAAATTATTTATTTAATTTCAAATAATATCTTAAGAGGATGATGAAAATACAAAAGAAAAATTTCCCTTGAAATAATTTAAATGTGGTGTTGAAGGTCATTATGTTTTTTATTACCCAAATAAAAATAATATTTAAAATAAAGAATATAATTATGGAGAAATAATAATAAATAGTAAATTTATCAAGATATTTAACTCTTAAAGCGTTAAGAAATATTTTGATGTGGGGAACTAAAGAAATAAAATAAAGAGTTTTATGAAAAATGAATTAAAAAATGTTGAAAATTCCATTGATATAGATGAATTTAAAGATAAATAATTAAATGGAAAACAAATAAATTTCATGGATCATGTAGATAAAGAAGGTAAATATTCAAATTGTGAAGAATAATACGATAAAATGTATTTATATTACATGTTAAATTATTGATTGAATATTTTCTTGATAAAAACTCAAATATTAAAAGGGAAATAAAAATGGTGAAGAATGAATTTGAGAAAAAATTATAAATCTAAATTTGATGATAAATAAGACAAATAAGTTAAAGAAATAAAGAATCTAAAAATCCATGTGGTTATGCTTGAGAAAATAAATGTTGTACTTGAGGGTGAAATTTTATAAAAGTAAGAATTTTTTCTCAAGATAAAATCAAAACATCTTCACAATAAACTATTTTTTAAGTAATTAAAAAAATATCTCGACATCACCAAAAAATTAAAAGATTAGTCTTCAAATATTTCTAAAAAATGATAATTGTTTTCCAAGAAATTATAACAAAAGAATAACTTTCAATTACATCACTCTATGTTTAAGTAGAGTTTATGATTATCTAAATATATGTCTAGCTTAAACTCTATGTAAAAAGTGGTAATTTTCTTTTGAAAAAAAACATTATAAAGTGTTAAAACAATGTATTCTAACAGTGTAGGATATTAGTAGAAATCTAGAAATATCTTGGTTAAAATAATAATATAACACCCACATATATATCAATGTATATTTTAAATTATTTTAATAAAATTACCTCTATTAAATAAGTGAAATAAATGAATCATATTTCACTAAAACTACAATTAGGAATATATAGAGAAACAAATTGGAGTGTAATGACATTATTTTCATGAAATTTATAGTTTAGTAGATTATATAGACGTTAATATTATGTTTATTATTATGATATAAAATTTTAATGAATAAAAAAGTCATTTAAAAGATATTTGTTAACCCTATTAAGAGGAAGAACATTGTTCGGAAGATATTGGTTGTTGGAGATAAAAAATTGGTAATATTTATGCAAAGAACATATTCCATGATAAAAAATAATCATGAATAACATTCCATAAAGTTTTTCAGTGTGATAAATAACTCTTAAACATAATTCTAAAATGATTAAAAAATATATTAATGTAAAAAAATTATATATATAAGAAACAATTCTAAAAAAATTATATTGTGGAAGAGGGTTTAAAAGGAATAAAAATTCATAAATCATAAAAGTTTCCTCTTACATTATAGGTGATACTAATATCATGAATAATATTGAATTCATAGTGTTGGATTAAAGAAATTATAAAATGTTAATGACTCAAAGATTAAAGGAGATGTAAAAGAAAAGATTGAAGCTTAAAAACTTAGGTCTAAAGATATATTTTATGTTAATTTGTTGAAAAATTATTTCTCAATGTAATAGAATTATGTGATAATGGAAATAATTTTACTTTCACAAAAAAAATTCATCATAAAAATTCATTTTATTTATAATTTATTTCAAATTAGAAATGTTCAAAATTCATTTTATTTTGTTATTTTGAAAATTTTCATATAGAGTAATATAAAGATAAAAAATATATCAATGAATTTGATATATAATTAAAATATATGATAATTAAAATATTATTATTGTTTTAAAAAAATAATAGTGTATAAAAGTAAGTTTAAGTTCAAATAATCTATGGAGAGAGAAATGGTTCATATCTAAAAAGATGGATATTGAGATTCACTTATCAATCATACATGGTAAAAAAAATATAACCATGTTATATTAATAATTACGTTGATCATAAATAATTGGAGAGTGTAATAATTGAATATTTGGATTATATTGAGATGATTATTATCTAAGATCTAGTACATGGGATAAAGGGGGGAATATTCACTGGATGTAACTAGGATTCCATTAAAAAATAAAACTATATAGTTTAATAAGTAATAAATAAGGCTATACCAATTTAAAAAGGGTATTCTCAACTAAATTAAATTGGCTTTAAGGAAACATTTTACCCTATAAAAAAATAGTAACTCATTAGTTCATTATTATCTATGTTTTCTCATTATAAAAAAATTTTATTTAGTGGATGTTAATATGAATTTATAAATACTAAAACAAAATAAGAATTTTTTATTGAGAAACATGTGGGTTTAATTATATATAATTATGGAAAAAAGTGTGAAAATTACAAAAAATGATTCTATGAATTAAAATAATATCCAAGGTTATGGTATTCTAATCTAGATAAATGTTAACATAGGATTAATTTCAATAAATGCTTCATAAAAAACATATAGGTGAATTAAATTAATATGGATACTCTAATGTTCTTTTTTAATGTAGTTAAAATTATTTTTTTAGGTGATGAATATTATTCCAGTATATAATATTTTATAAAAATGAATAAAATATTTAATAATTTAATACCAGGAGAGATGAAGTTCTCTTTGGGACGGCAAAGTATGAAAGAGTATAATGATATTTCTATATTCAAAGATAAATATTTTAGAGAGTAATTGACATATTTCATAATTAAATAATCTAAGTAAGATTTAATTGTATTAAAAGTGGTATTGAAACATAGAAAGGATGAGGTTGGTCCGTGTGAAAATTAGAAATAATTCAAAAATATTATTTGAATTTGTTTATATTTTAAAACATTAGGGTCGAAAATGTTTTATAAACTAACTCTTTGTATATGATTTTAGATTAATCCAAAATAATCACACATAAAGTATTCTTAGATAACATTTATGTGTATGATAGGGAAAATTAATTATTGATTTTTTTATATAATATAATATCAAAAATGATTTATTTAGATAAACAAATGCTAATTACAAAGGCAATATAGATGATAAAAAATCTACATGATGTGGGAATTTATTTGTTGGAAAAATATGTTTGTGTTTATAATATTAAAAATTAAAAAATCACACTTAAAATAGATTTGGTTGAGTGTGTATCAATTACAAATTTATGCAAAAAATCTATGGATGAAAGAGAATTTGGATGATTTAAAGATAGAGGTGGATTTACTATTTAGGATTTATTGTGATAAACAAAGTGAAATTAATCTATTAATGAATACATCTGAACTCTCAAGATTAAAAAAAATTGATATCAAGTATCACTTTATTAAAGATAAATTTTAAAATGTAATTATGAATAAATATTGTGTTTCTACCAAATAATAGGTTTTTGTTATTTTTATAATTTCATTAATAAAGGAGTGATTTGAAGAACTAAGGCTGGTAAATGATTTTCAACATTCACCACTCAAGAACTTAGGTAGGGAAACATTGAACCCTTCCCACTATATTTATTTAGATATTGTATTAAAATGGAGATAAATTATATAAATATATTCCAATTCTGAATGGTTGAATTTTTAAAGAAATGAGGAATTAATATTGATCTTCTAAGGGATTAACTAGTTAGAAAGATAAATCATATAGTTAATATACTACATGGAACATAACATATATTATTTTAAGAGATAATATGTTCTGCTGAGTTAAAGGATTTATGGTATTGAGAATAAACCCAAAAATAAATATTAAATAACACATATATTCATCCATTTTTATTTTTTTTAATAAATAATTACAAGTATCCATGAGAAACAATTCATTTAAAAGTTAATGATAGAATATATTGTGTATTTTTGTACAGGAAATATTTTATATCACACTAATCATTTAAAAATCCCATATAATATTGTATTTTTCACATATGTGAAGTATATAGAATCTATTTTGAGAATAATGGAAGACTAGAGTTCAGTTGGGAATAAAAAAAATATATATTATGCATTAAACATGAATCAAATGAATCATTTTTCACAACATATAACATGTGTCTTATAGACCACTCTTAATAGCACAAAACATATGAAACAACGCATTTGTTGCAACATATATTTTTTTAAATTTGATTGAATGAATATGAGATGAAGACCTATTTAAGTTAAGATATGTTCAAGCCAGCCTACAGACACAAATATATAGTTGAATCAGTCATAAAATATATATAGAAAGATTAAAAAAATGTATATTTTCTATAGTAAAACATTAGTGTCTGAATAGTATATGTTTCGAATTCAAGATGTTTTTGTTAAGTTTTGATGAGTCCTCTAATTATATAAATTTGGAAAAAATTTAAACTTTATAGTACATATGATTGAAATTCATAAAACAAATCTTTTGTGTTGGGAATTGGTCGGTGAAGGGTATAAGACATATATTCTCTGTTTATAATCAAGTGATGAAATAAAAAAAATTAAAATTAAAACATAAATCAAATAATTTTAAGGAAAAACATGTTTCTATAGTGTAGGTAACATTATTATAATGAAGATAATATGAATTTTGTTTCATAGAACATTTATTTATACATGTATTGTGAGATATTCTTGATTTTTGTTATGGGTACTATTTATGTTTGAATTATTAAGAATAATTATATATTCAAAGAAAATTAATTTATAGTGCATAGAATATTTTTTTATATATTCACTAAATCACAAACAATGGTTTCTGTTATGCTATAGTTTTTCATTCTTCATAGTTGTGTTTATGAAATGATATGAGATAATATTAATCACATATACTTTGAGGATTATCATGTTATTTTTTTCTGATGATACATCATATAATGGTGTATTTAAGATTACAAAATGTTAAAGGTGTTTAACATCCACTCAATGAGTTATATGGCCATTGTGGATGTTACAATAGTGTAATCCAAGAGTTATAAATTTCATAACATATGAAACTTATAAACACTAAGGGATTTATTTATTTAAGGAAGGATTTCTATTTAATGGAGTTCATGGATATAATTTTTTATCTAGGATATTATTCTCTAATAAAACAAAAATTGATCACATTATATTCTATTTATTATCCTTGGAGGTGGTTAAAGAACACTATTTGAATGAGAATAGGTCCTACCAAAGCTTTCTGTTATTTCATTTCGGTTAGTGGATACATTTAGCGATAAGAGTCTAACATGACCTAACCCATAGAGGGGGCGATTGAGCTGGTAGTAAGCTGAGTATACCACCCTGGGAATACCAATAATAGACAAAGGGCTGGGAACTAGTACATAGTAGATATATCTCACAACATGGGAGGCCTTAACCAACATCATCTTTCAATAGACACATATCTATTATGCATAAAATTAACATCATAATTAATATTATATCTATAAAAAATCGAATATTATAAAATTAATGAATGATACATAACATGATAATCACTCATCCATATAGGAAAATACCATAGGAACTATACATTTGAAATTCATTAGATCTGAAAAACATGAAAAATTGAAAGATACTCCTAACTATAAGGGATCATGGATCAATATCTCACTACAATGGTCACCACCACCATCATGAACCGCTATGATCCATTGAACACAATAAAGATTCATTTTCAAACAATACACACCATCCCCACCCCACCTTGATCACCTCTGAAGTATGCATTGTATTCCGAGACACAACATGTTTAGGAACAAAGCCCATGAAAGGGTGATTATAAACATACTTAGTAGGTTGGCCAAAAACCATAAAGGAAAGTAAAAGAAACAAGTAATCACAAACTATATAATAGAAGTGTAACCTTGAGTAAGATAAGGAATATATATACTCTATAAAACTACAAGTTTCATGGGAATAATTAAGTCCTAGTTATATCAACTCTAATACATTAAGGTCCATCTGTTACAAGACACATAGGATGATGAGAGTGATGAAAGGCTCATATAGTCTAAATTAAATATCACAATTACAATTCATATTTCAAAGTCATCCAAGTAAATCCTGAGGTATCATAAGGATCGAGTATCTGTACCACTATGACTCTTTAACATCCATGTTTCCACTAAAACCCATAAAGGGGACCCTCTCCTCACTAAAGTATATGTTTATTTTGAGGTAGTATGTTACCTAAATTTCAATGATTAGAGCATAATTATTCTACAAAGATGATATGGTGATCTACACCTTGACAAAGAATATATGTTGTCCAAGGGGGTTCTAACCCCAATTATCATAACTACATAGACATTGCAATACATATGCCTCATATAATATATAATTGAGAACCCATTACACATAAAGTGATGCACATAAAATAAGGGAGTACCAAACTCTATGGATAGAGGATCTATTCCCCATATAGGTGTGAGAGTTCAAACTCTATCAATCATGTGGGGGATCCAGACCATGTTGTATACAAGGGAACGATGAACCCATATATGATATAGAGGACCCATAACCTGAGCATGTGGTGGAGTACCAAACTCCATAAATAATATAGGAGGCTTGTGGAGTATTATAAAAGCGTCTCCAGGGAATTTACTAAACATTTTTCTACTCCGAGCATCATGCTCAATCCCATTAATCAGTCATATGGAGTTAAGGAATTTAAACTTCTCTAAATTCCTCATGTATCACCTATAATTATTTATAGGGATTAACCATTATGATTTGTATAGAATATTATCAATATAGTCTACTTAAATACCCAAATCTAGGTCTAGGGAAAGGATATGTGAAAAATCATTAATACTAGAAATATACACAATGTTTACTGTGGGGGTACATTGAAGGTAACCCTTTATCAGGTTCCTAGGAATGTATTACTATTTATATGAAATGTATAAGTCTATACATATTTCATAGTGGTGTACACATCATGTATAGCCATCTAGGGTACTCAGCGTGTATCCCTAATACACAAGATTTTGTTATCCTGATATACATGGGGTATCCAAGTAGGTATACGATGTCTAGTTCCTGCAAGAATACTCATCATGTGCCTCTAGTTTTTTGGGTTATTTAGTCCCAAACTATAAGGCATTCCCACATTGTATATTGTATAGTATATAGTGTTTACTCCAACTAAACTCCATGTATACTAGATGAGGTGTTTGGGTTTTTACTATTCAACACCCCAAATCATATGATCCTAGGAATATAGGGAATGCATATAGTCACAGATGATTTGTTTGGCCAAACAAGATAGCTGAGTCATGTACTACTTTACATGATGATCCATGACTTCTATATTTACACAATATGTGTATCTATGAAACATGTTGTGTGATATCCAAATCCCTAGCATTATAGGCATTACTATACTTGGTGTTTCTTCTTTTAGACTATGAACCATGTATTTTGAAATATAAACTCTATAATCTCTTTCTCTAGTGATTTCAACCAAATTTATTTTCCTTGGTTCCCCTTACATCATACCAATCATCATAGACACTATCTAAAGAACCACATTGGCTTCTAGTTTTCATGATCTTATGAAGATAGCTCAATCCATCATTCCCACACGTTTTTTATGGTTCCCAAAATCATACCTCAACTGATTTCATGCCTAAAATGTTATTATCACTACCGAACATCACTAATTTTCTATTCTAATCACCCAAAAGTTGAACCACCAACCAAATATAAGGTTAGTGATGATTATTCTTCATGCGAGGGAAGAATGGAAATTATATAATGTTGAATGGTGTTAATGCTCCTCAGCTAATTTTTCCTTTACAAATAACACCACAAGATACAAAAAAATAAGATAGGGTCCTCAAATGGGGATACATAATGATGATCGAGGAAAAATATAATAGAGAGTCATTATTTGAAGAAATTAAAAGATTTAAGAAATTTAATTTCTAAATATCATCGACAATAATATCATGTTTGATAATCTATAATGATTAAAATGAAAATAAAAAACTCTAATTAGGGTATTTTGTATATAATTTATCATGAAGAATAAGGCATAAATTCAAAAAAATTGAAAAGATCATTCAAAGGTTTAATTTGTTTTAAATAAGTTTGGTCTTGGTTATAATAAGAGGAAATAAATATGTGTGAAAACTTCCTAAAGAGATGTTGAATGTAATGATATTATAAGTGGAATAGTAGGTGATATTTTTATTATGATTAATGAACCTATCTTTACATATTCAAGTAGAAGCCCCAAAATTTGATGATTGTTTTTTTTGTTCTTATAATGTTAAATACAAGTACTAAAGCTGTATAAATTTACATTCTACTGTTGTTTTATACTTATGTTAAGTTTCCAGATAGTGTAGTAGATTTATGAATCAATATTAAGAAATTAAATGCCATCTAAAGTTTTGAGAATGTTATGAGGAGTTTTAAAGAATCCATCCAAAGGTGTATTAAAGTATAATACTTGTATCAAGTGATAAAGACGCTTTTGGATGATGATTATGAGTTCATTAAGTTCAAAAATAAGTCTTTTATCTTAAATGATATGAGTTGAGTGATTTCTGGAAATCGGTTCTTGAGCATACTTTGAAAGAGTAGTTCAACTGAATTTTCTAGATTCAATGAACTGACTTCGGAATATTCATTTCATTGAGTTTGTAAGATTCATCTTACTAACTACATAAGAGTAAATCTAATTAATTTACAATATTTAGGATTAATTTTGAAGATTTATTCTGTAGAATTTGTAATATTGAATATAAAGACTTCAAAAGAGTAAAATAAAAGACTTTATATGTGTGATTTGACTCTGTATGAGTCATGTAGTTTGGGAAATTATAAGAATTATGATACATGAATATGCTAAGATATTTATATTTAATATTCTAAATAAATAATGAAATTAAATTATATTATGATTTTTAATTGTCTTCATGGTGATAAATATCATAATTACTCAATGATAATTATAATCCAAGACAAAGGCATTTCAAGGAGTGTCCCACACTGCAAGACACACTACCATGTAACACTATATGTTTCTATGAACATGTGGAATTATATTCAAAATATTTAAAAGTAAAAAATTTATAGAGTTTTGAATATTCAAATATCTTGAGTCTTATGACATTTAAATTTGAATGTTGAATGAGATTGAATGGGTTTCAATAATTTGGATCTCATGATGTCAAGATTTTATGAGATTCTAGATTCAATATAGAAACATAATATTTAGGATTCTATGTGTATAAAATATATATTGGGGATAATTATATGATAATTATTTAACACATATATAACTTTTACAAAAATATCCAATTGAATAATAAAGATAACTCGATACAATACCTTAAAGAAAAATGCACAGTGGGGTCAAGGAAGAAAGAAATAAAGAAGGAGCAGACCTATAATATAATCATATTACAGAAGGTGGTAAACTGAGGTATTCCAAAGTATACTAATATGAAGATAATTTCCTATATTTTTTACACTAATAAGGAGTCGTAAAATTATTACTCTATATTTTGTTAATGGAGCTATTCAAGGACTGTGTGAGGTGGTTAGGACCAATCATGAAGACTAATATCTTCAAGATAACAAGAACCATTAAAAATTTTGGAGCTATGTGATGTAGTATAAATACCCTCAAATGGTATCTTTGATAACATAATGGGATGTTATATAACAATGTTGGGAGACTATGATGTTTAACTAAATGTGTTAATAGTGGAATGATCTATGGATGGTTCATCTTACCAATCAAGGAAATAAGTGTAATTTTATAGTTAAACCTTGTAAAAATAAATTTTTTATTGATTTTATTTAATAAATTACTCAAGTAAATATTAGATATAAAATAATATTTGATCAATGTTTTAACCAACCTATGACATTGAAATAAAGATAAATAATTCATAAAAAAAGTGATCACTAATTTAACCCCCCCAAGTGATCCACAGAACTTAGGCACTTTAAGAAGCCATGCCTCAATATAGAATAATTATAGGTTCATAATATGGATCTCTAATGATGTTGTAATTTTTTTCATCACTTCCAAATGATATGGTAATCTATGTCATTTTGAATCTATTTTTATTCTATCAATTTTTTTTCGATCCCATTAAAAGAGCACTCTCCCTTCGCTCAAGATTGAATTAGATATCTTTAACCATTAGTAGAGTAAAACGATAAAAAGAGGACCAAATATATGTATTTATAACTAAAAAATATGGCCAATGGTTATAAAAAATTAATTAATAAATACATTAATTAAATTAATTAATTTCTACCAGTGTCAGTCTGTCCTAAGGATACAAAAATTAGAAAGACAGTTACACTATGCTCAGAAACTATAATGACCCAATCATTTTAAATGATATTTTTTCCTAAGAAAATGTGTGTTATATTTTACCACACACAAAAAACATATCTCTTTAAAAATTAAGTGAGTATAAAGGGAAATGTAACCATCAGTATTCTAATATTCTTTTATCATTGTTCAAATATAATCATTGGTAAATATGACCATTGGAAACTATACTCATTATAATAATTTTTTAAATTATAATTTGTAAATAGAAATGATAAAAAATAATTAATACTGAAAGAGAAATGATGGCCTCAACTAGTAGAGTCATTCCATATGAATCTTGTTTTTTGGATCTTGGTGGGGATTTAGGATCACTAGGGTTCTCTCTTGGACAATCTCAATACGATATTCAACTAGTAAAGCTACAACTAATTCACCTATAGGAGAAGTTCAAGTTAGTGGAAATTACCACTTAGGCGGTGTTAACCGAGCAGCCCCACTAATCTATCACCACCACACACCTTCCCATTAAGTTGTATGAGGTTTTTATAAGGGGTTATATTTCAAGTCCCTAGTTACTTAAAGTTTAATTCCATTGTATAAATAAAATTTGTATACAATCAAATCCATTGTAAGAATAGTTTTCCTTACCAACAATGAAATGGAATTTGATAAATTTATTTCTCATACAAAAAATATACTTTCTAGAAAAGATATAAATATTTATAATAAAAATTTATATTAGGAATAATACTTAATTTAATTTAATAGTATGATAAAAACAATCTTATTTAAATATAAATGATAAAAAAATTCAAGTGTCAGAAATCTTATATGCATTTTGAATCCGCTATTATTTTTAATAAATAATGATTTTTATATTTAAAAGTTAAAATTATTATATTAAGAGAATTATTCTGATAAAATAAATATCTTTTTTGAAATCATCATGAAAAATTAGGTTAGGGTAAATTTATGATAATTTTCTAAAATATTTTATTTTTTTGTCAATAGTTAAAATACAGTTTGAATTTTTCAGTAAGTTTAATGACCTAATAATTAAGTCATTATGTCTTAATAACTAATTAACCACAATAAATGACCTAAAATATTTAATTTTATTAATATCATGTATTTTAATATATTTTAATCAATTTACAAACCAATAATTTACTTTCCAAATCCTAAAATGGAATCTTTAACATTAAAAACATTATTTATGTGGAATCTTTTCTTTTCCTTGCCAAAAGTATTATTACAAAATTATTATAGACTCTTTTGGATTAAAATAACATAAAATATGACCCCAAGTCTCTAAAAAAATTGGAAAATATTATGGAAAAGCCCATGGTTTTTCATTTTCTACAACATAAGTTTCTATGGCCTATATATAGAAAATAATAAACAAATCCTTCACTTTTTCTATAAATACCAACCCATTTATCCATTTTCAGTCACTAACAATACATTATACATGAAGTTATGGTATTTTTAACTCCCAATAAGTCCTACCAAGGTGTCCTCAATCCCCCAATGTCCCAATCATCAACTTTTAGGAACAACTCTTCAAGTTAAGGGAAATCTCCACTTCTCTTTTACATTCAAGTTTCCTCTTTATGTGGTATGTCTTACAATTTAAAAACTAAGCTCTTATATCCAAATTATTTTATCCATTTACTATAATAATAGTATTTTATGAGTGTGATACCCCTTTTCCCTCTCACTTTACCATTTTCTGAAACCTTGTTTTATACCTGTTATGTTGTCGGATTTAATCCTCAAAATTTCTCTTTTCTCCTCAATAAATTATCTTTTATTTTCTTTTTTTAAAATGAAAAAACCTCTATATTTTCTAATAGTTTTAACTATATTTAAATTTTTTTTATTTTATTTAGGTATTAACATACATGAAACCCATTTTACCATTTAATGTTTTAAAAATAACATAATGATCTTGTCCTTACGCACTTTTTAAAACACCATGTTTTTTTAATATGAAATCCATTTCTTTTATTTTCCATAGCTTATTTATAAAATGATTTAGTATGATCTATGTGGATCACATTAATTAAAAAATATAAATGTTTCTCCCTAATACCTCTCCAATTCATTAGTTAAATAATTTAATCTCTAGGGATGAAAATTTTTATAATACCTTGGTGAATAAACTTGGTAATTTTTATTACACCTTGGTGACAAACCTTGGTGATATGATTATGATTGTATAATTTAAATTTTCTATTCACATTTTAATGTTATGATTAATTTCCTTTTTATTATAATATTCATCATGTTACCTTTATCATTCCATAATGTTATTCCTCGTCTTCTTATTGATATTTCTCAAGATCACTTGTAAATTGTTTCCCTTTCTTTCCCTTACTGGATCTTATCTCACCCTTTCCTTTGATGTATGTACCCAGGTTATTTGATACAATAAATTTAATTAGGATGAAGTTTTGAAGAATAATTTTAAGTGGATTAGAATAATTTCTTATATTTTTATGTATTATGTACCTTTTTTTAAATAAACTATACTTTAAAAGATACTATGTTTGTATAGTGTAATGAAAAGTTATGTAATTAAAAGGTGAGATGTAATAGTTGGTATCAAAGGATGGTTTAGTTATTTTTGAAAATTAGGATTTTGAAACTTTAGGAATAAACCTAGATAAAAGTTTAAATATAGAAAAATATCTTGGTATTTTAGTGAAGTATTAAGTAAGTGGTTTTGAGAAAAGAAATTCATGTTTGGATATGAACAAGTGGATGTGGAACTGGAATAGATGTATCTTGGTGTAACTGATGAAAACACTATTAGATGTATCTTAGTGTAACAAACAAAAATACTATTTTGAGAAGGACTCAAATGGAATTTGGTTCATGATAATAGGTCTTGATGCACTCATGGTTTGACACTCCTCAGGGATATTTGTGCTTAATCTCAAGCTTTATATGAACCACTGTGATTAATTTATAGAAAATTTATTTTTTGTTAAATAATAACATGTTTAAGAATGATGTTTTAAGACATAAGAATTATTTTAAAATTATAATATTATTAAAATACACACATTTATAACTAATGTTTTCTTCTTTTAGAAAATTGTGGGAAATAAGAGGAACCAGATAAATGGTGAGCATAATAGACCATGCACTAACATAAATTCTATAGAATCTGGAATGGAAAACTTTATGAGAATGATGAATTAGATAACTCAAGTTGTAATCAATAACTTGAATCAATATGAGAGTCCATATTCAACTCGAAGGGAAAAAATTTATGTTTTGTGATTTATGTGTCAATGACCACCTTGTTTTAGTGGATCTACTAACCCATGAATTCTTGAACAATGGATAGTCTCTATAGTAAAGATCTTTTTTCCACTCTTTTGTTCTAAACATGATAAAGTCACCTTGGATATGTACCTCTTAGAGGGAGGACTTGATCAGTAGTGGACACTAATTAAAAACATGAATCCAATACGGTAGAATGATTCTATGGAGTGGTAAGAGTTTAGGGGAACCTTTTTTAAAATATATTTCCCCCGTTCAATGAAAATAAAAATAGAGCAGTAATTACTAGAGATGAAGTAGAAGGAAAATATATATTTGAGAATCTATGAGATGAACTTTACAAGAATTTCTCATTACCCCTAGAGCATTTTCATTTATCCTGATGGAAATATTGATAAATTATTCATGGTCTAAACCACATTTATAAAAGAATATATCCAATTGAGACTATGAAATCTATGAGGAAATAGTGTGGGGTGCTATGAAGGTTGAACTGAAGTTTATAGAGTTTCAGTGGTCCCATATATTGACTGAAAATAATATATCAATGTAGACAAGCTTAGGGGGGACTTCGATCATGTAATAGGAGGAAAGAAAGTGAAACCTGTCCCATGAAAAAAAATGTGGGAAGAATCATTTGTGGAACATCTTTCTCAGTAGTAGGAAATGTTATATATGTGGAATAGATGACCATATTGCTCCGAACTATCATAGTGAGGTGAAGACTCAACTTTTCAACACTAAAGATAAATATAATATGGTGCAATCCCAGCCTTAAGTCCAATTCTTCAAGTATGGACACCTTTCCCACTTTTCCAATTATTTTCCAAATTAGAAGATAATATAGTGGAATCACCATCAACCTCATCATAGGCTAAGAGATCAAGGTCAGGATTTTTATATCACGATTTCTAAAGTTAAATCTCTAAATGATGTGGTTGTATGTACTCTCATTTTTCTATCAAAACTATAAATTACGTTTTGATTTAGGTAATACTAATTCCTTTATTTCCTCTAAGTTTGAAGAGAATATAGAATCAATCTCTAAAATTCTAAAAGTACAATTCTCAATTAAGAATCCTTGATGGATTATCCCAGTATAAATAGTGTATAGAAACTCTATCATTAACTATTTCAAGTATAATATAATCACAAATCTAATAGTCATCCCCATGCTAAAATTTGACACTATACTAGGGATGTATAGGCTCTCAAAGTATAATACTAAGAAAAACTATATAACTAATGATATATCAATAGTCTTGAATGGAAAACCTACAGTTGTTTTCAAAGGAGAGATATCTCAACCTGAGATTTGTCTAGAATCATCTCCCATAGCCTTATTTATAGAAATTATTGGTGAAGATTAAGAATTAAATGAAAGTATATGAATAGGATATTTTCCAATAATATAGGAATACATTGATGTATTTATTTAGGAATTACCTAGACCTATCCTAAAAAAGTGAGGTAGATTTCTCCATTGAACTCATGATTGGATGAAAGATGATATATAAGACCCTATATAGAATATAAAATGTGGATCTGGAGGAATTAAAGAAATAACCCCAATATCTTTTGGATAATGGGTTTATCTGACCATAATTGTCTCTTGGAGATCACTTATTCTCTTTCTGAGGAAGAAGGATGTATTAATGTGGCTATGCATTGATTATAGAGCAATTAATGGGATAATAATAAATAACAAGTAACCTCTTCCATGGAATAATTATTTATTTGAATAACTTCATGGGGATTAATTCTTCTCCAAGATTGATCTTCGATCTAGTTATCATCAAATGAGGGTGGAGATAGAAGATATTCCAAAGAATACATTCCGAGCAAAAAATGGGCATTATGAGTTTGTTTTGATGCCCTTAAACTTGACTAATTCACCTTATATATTTATGGATTTTATGAGTAGAGTCTTTAAGGACTACATTGATAAATTTGTGGTAGTTTTTATTGATTATATTCTGATATATTCCAAAATTCATGAAGATCATGAGGATCATCTAAGGGTTATATTTCAATCTCTGCAGAAGGAGAAGCTATTTTTAATGTCTAGAAAATTTTAATTTTTGTTACAACATATTGTTTTCTTAGGGAACATTATAACCAATGTAGGAATCTCAGCTGATCTTTCTAAGATAAAGGTTGTGGAGGAGTGGCTTCATCCTACAACAGTAACTGAGATTCATTTTTCCATGGTTTAGAAGGATATTATAGGAGGTTTGTGAAAAAAAATTGCATGCCTTTATAATAAACTAACCAAGTTAACTCAAAAAGGTTCCAATTTCATTTGAACAAACGATTTTGAATAAAGTTTCTAACAGCTAAAGAAGATAGTGTTTACAATACATGTGTTAAATATACCCTATATTGGAGAATGATTCATTATTTTTATTGATGCATATATTAAAGAGATTGGGTGCGTCCTCATGAAAAATGACAAGGTGATTGATTATGCATCTCGACTATTGAAGCCTCATGAGCAGAATTATCCTATGCATGACCTAGAGCTAGATATGGTTATTTTTTCTTTGAAGATATAGATGCATTATATTTATGGGATGAAATGTGATATATACACAGGATATTATATTTTTAAGTATATTTTCATGCAAATGGAATTGAGAATTAGATAGAGGATATGGTTGGATCTTCATAAAGACAATGACTTTTCAATTCATTGTCACCCTAGAATAGAAAACAAATTTACTGATGAATAAATTGGGAAAAAACCTTTTTTTGGAAATGATGAGGATTCAAGGAGATCTATTTATCAAGTACCTAGTAATGTTGGACATGGAAATCATGAGGTAAGGGAAATCATCGACCATGTCCAAAATTATTTATCAGTAATTATTACTAGATAAGATCATGAAATATCAAATATAAGATCCTTTTTTACATAAAAAGATATAGGGTGTAAATAGGGGGAAGTTTCCTAAATTAAATATTGATCAAGAAGGTGTAATGAAATTTTGTACAAGGATATGTGTTCCATCTATTTTGGAAATAAAGGAGCTAATAGATGAAGCTCAAAGCTCTACATTCTATATACATCCTAGAAGCACTAAAATGTGTAGGGAACTTCATGATCATTATTAGTGGGATAAAAAGAAAAGGAAAATTTTCAAATACACTACAAGGTTCTTGGTCTGTTAATAAGTGAAGGTAGAGAGAAGACTTTTCTAAAGGGGTAATACAACCATTTCCCATACCAACATAGAAGTTGGAAAATATCTCTATGTATGTTGTCACTGATTTCCTAAGAACATCCAAAGGAAATAATGTGATATGGGTTATATTGGATTGTCTCACCAAGACTTCCCATTTCATCTTTATTCGAAAAGATTTATCTCCTGACCAACTTTCCAAGATTTACGTAAAGTTGTGAGGTTTCACGGGGTACCACTTTCTATCATTTTTTATCATGATCCAAGAATCACATAAAAATTCAAGAGAAGTATTCAATATTCTCTGAATACAAAATTAAATTTTTATATGGCATATCCCCCCCAAACTGATGGCCAATCTTAAAAGACTATTCATACAATTTAGGACATTCAAATAAAATTCTAAATAGAATTTAAAGGTGGATAGGATCAACATATCCTATTCGTTGATTTCTCATATAACAACAGATTCCATTCAAGTATTGAAATGGAGGCCTAGGAAGATATATATCGGAAGTGATGTAGAAATCATACTTATTGGGATAAATCTAGTGAGAGAATACTTATTGGGCATGATCTTGTGCAAGAGATGACAAAAAAGGTTCATGCTATCAAATAACACATTAAGGATACTCAGAGTCAGCAGAAGTGATACGCTAAAAATCATCAATGGGACATGGAGTTTGATGTTGGTTATAATTTATTCCTTCAAATATCACCATGGAAGAGAGTTGTACGGTTTGGGAAGAAAGGGAATATTATCCACATGTACATTGGAACCTATGAAATCCTTGATCACATAGGAGTAGTGGCCTATCGGATTAAAATTACAGAAAATTTAGCACAAGTTCATGATTTATTCCATGTACCTCTCTTGAGGAAGTACATACCTAATACCTTACATGTAATGAATCATGAGGTGATACAACAGGAACATGACCTCTCTTATGAGGAGAAACCGGTGGAGATCTTGGATCATATAGACAAGGTTTTACACAATAAGAATAATCACCTCGTTAAAGTGTGGTGGAGAAACCATATATATGAAGAAGTGATGTGGGAACCAAAGGAGTTAATAAGATAGAAGTACTCATACCTTTTCTCAACTGAGAGAACAATTTGAAATTTCGGGGATGAAATTTTTTAATGGGGTTAGAATGTAATGATCTAAACTTCTTAAATGATATTTTTTCCTAAGAAAATGTGTGTTATATTGTACAATAAACAAGATAACCATATCTATTTAATAATGAAGTGAGTATAAATTAATATTTCTCCATTTGGATTTAATAATTTTCTGACCATATGTCAATATAACCATTAGAAACTATACTCTTGGTAATTATTTTTTATGTTATAATTTGTAAGTAGAAATGATAAAGAATAATTAATGAATAAAGGAGAAACAATGGCCTCAACAAGTAAATCCATGTCAAATAAATCACATTTGTTGAATCTTGAGAGGGAGAAATAATCTATGGGGTTTTCTCTTGACTAAGGCCAATATGAGTTTCAATAAGTGAAGCTAGAATGAAATCACATGCGGAATATGTTCAAGTTAGTGGAAAATACCACTGAGGAAATGTTAGATGAGTCACCCCATTAATCTATCACCATCACACACGATACCCTTAGGTCATATGCAAGTATTATAAACGTTTATGTGTCGAGGACCTAGTTTCTTAAAGTGTAATTACATTATATAAATAAAATTTTTATTCCATAAATTCTGTTTTAAGAATAATTTTTCTAAATAAAATTGAGATGGAATTTCACAAATTGATTTTTCAGATATAAATTATAATTTCTGGAAAATATATAAATATATATAATAAAATAATATATTATGAATAATATTTATTTTAATGAATATGTATGATAAAAACAGTCTTATTAAAATTGAAATGATAAAATAATTTTCTTTTCACGTGTTAGAAATTTTATTATTCATTTTCAATCTGCTATTATTTTTAATACATTAGAATTTTATATAAAAAAGTTATAAATATAATATTTTTATAATTATTATGATAAAATAAATATAATTTTTGAAATAATAATTCCAAAATTAGGTTATGTTGAATTTATAATAATTTTTTAAAATACTTTATTTTTTCTGGAATAGTGAAAATACTAATTCAGTTTTTCTATATGTATAATGACTTCATAATTATGTCATAAAAATTTAATAACTAATTAAAAATTAAACACTACCTAAAATGAGTTATTTTATTAATATCAGGTATTTTAATATATTTTAATAAATTTCAATGCCAATAATTTATTTCCCAAAGTCTAAAATGGAAACTTCAAAATTAAAAACATTATTTTGCTAGAAACATTACTTTTCCATGCCAAAAGATGTAATATAAAATGATGATATAATTTTATATATTAAAATAACATAAAATATGACCCATGTTTCCTAAATCATGGAAAAATATAACGGTAAATCTCATGTTTTTTAATTTTATGCAACCTAGGTTTCCAAGGCCTGTATTTAGTAATTAATAAACCAATCCTCCACTTTTACTCTAAATACCCAACTATTTCTACATTTAAATTTACTCAAAATCCATCACCCACGAATATCTATTATTTTTTGCTCCTAAGGAGTCCTACCATGGTATCCTCAAGCCTCCAAGGTCCCAATTCTCATGTATTAGGAACAACTCTTCAAGGTAAGGGAAATCTTTACTTCTATTTTCCATTCAATTTCCCTCTTTGTGTGGAATGTCTTCCAATTTACAAACTAAGTTCTTCTGTATAATTTATTTAATACCTTTATTATATTATTATTATTTTATTAATGTGGATCACTTTTTCCCTCTCATTTTACCATTTTCTAAATCCATGTTTTATACCCATTATGCTACCGTATTTACTTTTAAAAATTTCTATTTTATCCTCAAGAAATTATCTTATTTTACTTTTGTAAATACACAAACCTTTTTATAGGGTTATTCACCTAGATGCAAATATTATTTATTTTATTTAGGGATTAATATATATGAAACCAATATCCTCTTTCCATGGGTTAAAAATGACATAATGATCTTTTCCTTGAGAACTTCATAAAATGCCATGTTTTTAAAAATATGAAACTAGTTTCTTTTATTTTAAAAAAGTTATTTATTAAATGTTTTATTATGATATATGTGGATAAAATTAATTAATACATAATAAGGGTGCACCCGTAAATCTCTCAAATTCATTGTGTAAATAATTTTATCTCTAAAGGTGAAATGTTTTACGATACCTTGGTGAATAACCTCAGTAATTTTTATGAGGCCTCAGTGAAAAACCTTGGTGATATGATTATGAATGTCTCATTTCAATTTTTTATCCATATTTTCATGTTATTATTAATGTAATTTTTATTATTATATGCCTCATGTTCTATTTCTCATGACATAATGACATTCCTCAATTTCTTATTCATATTCTTTAAGATCACTTGTAAACATTTTCCCTTTCTTTCCATTACTGAGCCTTATGCTCACCTTTCCTTTTATGTATGTCTCTAGGTTATGAGATGCATTAAATGTACTTAGGATAAACCCTTTAATAATCTTATGAAGTTTATTAGATCAATATTATTTTCTTTTAGATAGTATTTACCAGTTTTCTAGGAAACTAAACTTTAAAAGATCATTTATTTGTACAATGTAATGAAAATTTATGGAATAAAAAGGTGGATGCCATAAAAACTCCCCAAAACTCAACCCATGGGTAAACATTATACCCTAATATCGATAAAACTATCAAAAATATTTTGATATCATCTTCTATGGTGAATTTAATATTTTACCCATAGGGAGTTCATGGGACTATAAAACTCATAATTGATATAAGTATCGATCAAGAAAAATATAGGTTTCTATATCCTCCCCAATGTTAATTTTTTCATCACTAAAAGAAGAAAAAAATGAGTTTTTAAATAATAGATTTTTCCAAACAACTTTTCATGGAAAATAATTCAACCTTTCAAGTACTTATTCCATCCTTAGAAGTGTGATATCTAAGTAAACTTAGTACGCAACCATCTAGAAGGAGAACATCCCCATTCATTACTGGAGCTATCCCCTATGGGTAATATTAAACAAAGTGCTTAGAAGGAATATATTCCCACTCTATATGATTCTTTCCATGGATTTATACTAAAATTATATCTATCCATATGGGATAAAATGAATCCTTGAACCATTGAAATCCTCCACATAATGGTTTATTACTAAGGTTACCCTTGGTGGGAGTAATTCACTCCCCACCTTTTAAATTGTGTTACCAATTGTTTTTTGTTTGAATATACCCCATATATGCCACACTCCACCTATAATAAATTGATAACTATTTATCATTGATGATATAATAGCTATAACTTAGCGTAATCCTCCTGATTTATGTCATTTTCCTATCATATCTTGTTATTAAGGAACGGGCACCAAAGTCGTCATCTCATGGAAAAAAGGTAACAAAGGATTTTTTTACCCAAATTGGTCCCAAATATTCATAGTAGTTTCCCATCCACATCTTTTTCTCAACAAAGTTATCAAAAAATATTAAAGAAAATATAGATATTTTGGTGTCGCTATTTCATAAAAGCTTCCAATGAGTACATCTGAAAGAAAAACCGCTAAAAATTACTCATCATCAAAACACTACCCATCAGGTGGCCTAATACACAACAATTTATAGTGTAAGGATCATAATTTTTAGATTACCCTTCTCTTTCAAATCTAGAATCCATGATAACACCTAACAAAACTATACTAACTAAAAACTATAACCACCATAGAAAACCAACTCCTTCAATACATTACAAGAGTTTCCATATAATGGTAACATTATAAGAAAACCATTAAATGTACCAAATATAGTTCCATTATACTCTATGTCCATCCTCAATAAATATTTCTAGTAAGAACACCAATGGAAATATACTCTCTATTTGAGGAAGTGGACAACATGCTCCCCACTGTTTGGAATACCCTTTCTGTCAATCGCTTAAGAACATTGAGTTACCTAAGACTATTAAATAAACATCACTTCTATGTCCCTATCTCACGTAAGGGATGATTTTGGTGCCCAAAACATAAATTAAAGGGGAGAAACATCTCACTCTCTAAATAAGAATCAATTTCTTTAAAGTTGGTTGTTCTCAATCCTCCTCCATCAATCAGGCGTAGAATCCCTTTCCAAAGGATTCAGTTACCATACCACTATTTCACCACTCTGATCTCATAAACTATCATGTTTTAAACATTTTAAAGGAAACCCTATTATATATTAATCTCAAACTCATACTATGAGAGTTTACTACATAGCTGTTACACCATTGGTAAAACTAGTACAATTACTAAAATGGTTAACAAAATCCTCCATCAACCAAAACAAGATAAGGTTTTATATATAAGACTCATAAATTCATCAAGGGAGTTCAGCATTTTATCTATATAAACTCTAATTCCATATCTATAATTCAATATGAGGAAAACATAGGTATACCATCGAGGTATAGCAATGGGTCACCCTTTACAAGAATCCATTCATTCTTACATATTAATATAAATTGAATTATCATCCAAACACATATGTATAAATCCATGCTTATCACATAATGTATATTTGAGTACCACTTCATGATTGTTGGCTCTACATGACACATTTGAGGGGACCTCACTCCCCACTAAAGGTAGATCATTCCTCATTTTCCAAACCACCTAATGCCTTGCAATACTAGAAATGGTTGAACAATCTATATTATGGTAGGTATCATTAGATATCATCTCTACCATGAAGGAATCCCATGAAATAAATATTTCTTCAATAATTTTAATCTCACTTTGCAATAATGTTTGAGTGAAAGATGGTCACCATCAATGGAAATTCTCAAGCACTAGTAATGGCATGTCATGAACATTTCTCTAAATACAATAAGGCTATATGTGGGAATCACCCTTCATTTTATAGGATGAACCCATAAGTATTAGAGCATATCTACATAATATAATATTTGAGGGACATTAAATATAAAAAATAGCCGCTACATAATTCATGTCACAATGTTTTTTACACTAGAAATGATATCTCAGATATCTGGGTTGAATAATAGGTCATCAATGTACTATAGAAAGGATATATCAGTCACAACACCTAATATAGTCTTCTTGATCTGATAAAAAATCTTAATGCCCCCTTGACATAGCTATAATAAATTTCTAATCAGATCCTCACATGAATACTAACTCCACACTCCATCCCTATGAATGAACCACTCTGATATCACTCAAACATGATTGTTCCTACCAAGGATCAACTTGGTCTAGAAGTAAGAATGGTGTTCCACCCTAAGCCCACTTTTAATAGGTTAACGGTTGGTGACTAGAATCAAGTAGGAATATCTCACAACAATATATTCCTTAGCCTATAACATCCTACAACAGACACATATCCACAATTTATTAAATAATCATCAACAATATGAGTATATATATAAACAACTAAATTATATATAATGCATGATTTAAACATCACATGATAAGAACACCACTACATTGTCAAATGCTATAGGAACTATATATTTTAAAATTCTATAATTCTACAAGGTATAAGGTATTAGAAAGATTATTGTCACTATAATGGATCCCATATCAGTCTTGGAATACAATGGTCACCACCACTATCATGAACAACCAAGATCCATCAAACACTATTAATTGTCATCTTCAAACAAGACACACTAGCATATCACCCACCTAAATCACCTCTGAACTGTGTGTTGTTTTCATAGATAAAACTTGTGTGGGAAAAAATCTTATGTATGGGTGTTTATAAATATACTCAATAAGACTCCCTTAAACCACAAAGGAAAGATGAAAAAACAAGTTAGCTCAAACTTTGGAATATACGTGTAACCTAAAGAAAGACAAGGAATCTATTTATGATATATAACTAAAAGTATCATGGGTATAAAGAAATACCAATTATCTCATCACCAATATATGAAGGTTCATATATCAGGAGAAACTATGGATGATCAAAGTATAAAAAGGCTCAAAAAGTCTAAATTAGATATCATATTTGTAAGTAACATCTTGAAGGAAACCAAGGGGTTCCTGACCAATCATAAGGCTTAAAGTATCTTAACCACTCAAACTCCTTAACTTCCAAAATTTCTATGAAATCTATAAATAGGGACTTGTTAAATTATGTGTGTCAGTCGAGAGATTAAAACAAATTAATATCCCTAATTACCTTGTTTCTATTCCTAAAACATACTAGGGATACCCACACCTTGGCCAATAATAAAAGTTGGTCAAGGGAGTTCTAACCCCTATTATCATAACTATCCATATATGGAAACCCATGTGCCTCATAAAATTTATAATCGAGGAATCATGCCTCTTCATGTGATACAAATAAAATAATAGAGTATCAAGCTACATGGATAGAGCACTTGTGCCCCATATAAGTGGGAGAGTTACTAAATTTATTGTTCATTAATGGGATTCACACTTTATTGGGTTCAGGGTAGTACCAACCTCATGTGTGATAGTTATGACCCACACCTCAAGCATGTGGGGGAGTATCAAACTTCATAAAGAATGAAAGAAAATGGTTCCCTATTATAAGAATTTTGTTAGGGGATTTTTTAAACCTATGTCTAATTTGAATTCTATATTTGATCCCATTAATTAGATCTATGGTGATAATGAAACTAAAATCCCCAAAATTTTATGTGTCTCACCTCTGATGCTAAAGCGGTATGAACCATCATGATCTACATAGAAAATCACTCTGGATGGGCTACTCAAGTGACCAAAATACAAGTCTTGAGAAATGTGATACAAAAGAGCACTAAGGCTAGAATAGTACCGAGTATGTGCTATAAGGGTACACGATGTGTAACCCCTCATTAGTTTTTTGTTCATGTGCTAATTTTCACATGGAATGTAAAATTCTACCTAAATCATGTGTATAGTATTGTACGACATGTGGAACTTTATGGGGTACTCAACATGTATCCCTAATACATGGGATCATGTCATCTTGATATACATAGGGTTTCCAAGGGGATTCATGGTATGTGGTGCTCACGAGAATACTCATTGTGTGACACCAGTTTCCCAAGTCATGTAGTCCTAGATTACATTTCATTCCCACACTACGTATTGTCCGGTATAAGGTATGCACTCCTATAACATGATATATGTATATATACTAAATAGGGTGATTGAGAGTGTACTCCATCACACCTTGAATCATGTGATCCTAGGAATACATGACATCTATATCATTACAAATGGTGTGTGTGAAAAAATGGGGTAGTGGATTCATGAACTCATTTAAATAGTGATGAAAACCATCTAGATCTTCTAATATTATGTGTCTATGAAACACACCATGTGATATTTATAAAATATTGAAGCCCAAGCTCCATTGGAAGGACAATGCATGGAATGTGTTCCTATGGACTACACATTATGTAATAAAAAATCTCAACTCCAAAATATCTTTGTACCTTAATTTAAACTGCCTATATCATTATCTACACCTTTTTAACCACACCAATATCCACCTACACTTTCTAGAGAACCCCATTAGTCATTGGTTTCCTTTCCTCTGTAAAACAAGCTCGATCCATAATGTATGAACCTCTTTCATACCATGTAGAATCATCCCTTAATTTTTTCGTAGCCAGAACATTACCATCACTCTTGAAAATCAATACCTCGTCATTTAAATTATCCTAAAGTCAAAACATCGGCAAAATTGAAGGCTAGAAGTTATCATTCACTATGAAATAAAAGAATAAAAATTAAATCATGGAGGATATTATGAATACCAGTCTCATCATAATTCACTCACAAGACACACCATAAGATATGTAGAACTTGAATGGATTCTCAAAGGGGGATATGAAGTGATAATTAAGGAGAAAATTCATAGAGAGTCATTGTGTGAAGAAATTCAATGTTTAAGAAACTCAATTTCCAAATAAAATATGTAATAAGTTCAAGTATAATAATCTAAAACAATTAAAATAGTATTAATAATCTATAATTATGGTATTTCATAAATAATTTAGCCTAAATAATGAGGCATAATTTCAAGAAAGAATCCCTACCTCAATATAAAATCACGGTAGCTTCACAATCCAATTATCAAATGCTATTGTGGTTTTTTCCAGCACTTCCATGTGATCTGGTCATTGATTTCATTGTGAATTTTTTGTTTTCCTTTGATCTGATTATGATCCCATTCGAAGAGAACTCACCCTTATCTATTGTTCACAATATATATCTATCGATGATAAGGGTGTACAATCATAGGAATATGGTAAAAATGCATATTTATATTTGAAAAATATGGATAATGGATTTAAACAATTAATTAATTAATTAATTAATTAATTTCTACTCATGATGGTTCATCCCAGGGGCCCAAAATGTGAATGAAGGTCACATAAAACCTGGGGTAAACCCACTACCCCATAATCAAAGGTAGTGTTATCATTTACATATTATTCTCCATTGGATAAATTTATATTTAAATATTAAATATTAAATGTCCCTTAAAATTAACCATATTCAAAAGTTCACCAAAACTCGACCTATGGGTAAACACCATACTTTGAGATCAATAGAACCATTGAAAAAAATTTATACAGACATCTTCTAGGGTAAATTTTCCATTTTACCCTTAAAAAATTCTAAGTCTCTAAAACTTGAAATTGGGATAAGTATTGATAAGAAAAATATGGGTCTGTACAGAGTCATTTGATTTATTTTAAGGGATCATTATCAACAAAACTAATCAAGTATAAATGAAAATTGGAAGTGAGGTTTTTTGGGTTTTAGACATATATGAAAATGATTTTCTAGCTAATTGATTAATCTAATAGAAAGAATGCATCTATAATACTAACATTCAATGAACTAGATAGAAATAGTGGAGTGACAACTATGAAATTCAGAATTCCAGATGTTATACAGACCGGATAATCAGAAGATGATAGCTGAAAGGTACAATTTGAAGGTACCCCTTGACTTGATTAATAATTTGTGTTTATTATGGATATTTTTTCAGTAAATTCTTATTTTACTAGGGATGTATTAAATTGCACACCTAGGGTTGAACCCTTAATGTGACCACTCACACACACCATTATCCTATTGTCACTACTTATAAATTGAAATATAAAAAAATGGGGTTTTTAGAAATGTGTATGATAAAATATATATAAATTCAAATCATAAATAAAATAATTAATGAATAATTTAGTGAAGAAGAAATAATTTATCCTTTTTAGGAGTTCAAGGAAATGCTATAACTATTTTTTAAATAACTCTCAATATTCTACTGAATGTTTTTATCAACTCTACCATTAAACACCCTCCCATTTGAAATTTTAATACACCATAATAAACCTATATATGAATCATAATCTCCCTCACATCATAACCATAATGCTACACTGACCCTCTATATGTAGCATTATAAGGATAAAGGAGAGGAAAATAAAGAATACGAAGAAGATCATAAAAGTAAATAAATTAGGGTGAAACCTTCACCATAGTCAATTTAACTAAAACTAAGATTATTATTATAGAATATATATATAAAAATTAATCCCATGAACTCCATCATAACATCTCTTCATCCCACAAACAAGCAATGAGGTTAGTTATCCATTTTTTATTGATTTGAAAATGTAAAGGTGGGAGAACGCAAAAGATAAAATCAAATAGAAAAGAGGTATAAAGAGAAGAATAATATATAACATTTAGAATATTATTATATAAAAATGTATTTATCTACTGAATATGTCTAACTAAATGGATAAATCTTTTGAAATGTGTTGTAAGTATAAATTTATAGGCATGAGGGGAGGAAAAATTCGGATCCAAATTTCTATTTTGAAATATCATGAATGATTGAGAAATTTAATTTATGAATATTGAAATTTTTTATTCATTGAATTTATTTTTATATATCTCTTATATCTACCGACAAACAATGGGATCATTTCGACATTTTTATGGAAATTTATGCCTTAATTAATAAAGTAGTATTTTCTACCTTGACACACTTTTCATATTACCATCCTCCATGTTTTAAATAATTAATGACCCTAAAGGATACTGAGTCTATAGATTATAGAGTTGAATAAAATCATCCTTGGCCTCTTCTCTTTCTCTGTAAATTTTTTTCGCTCATTTATTTTGTATGTTTCAGACATATGGGATCATCTTTGAAAGTCTCTAGAACTACGCATAGACATCAATGTTTGAATTGCATGCTTCTTTTGGGAGTTTAATTGTTGTATTCAGCATAAGTAATAGTTAAATGAAATTTATACTATAATTTTTGGAATCCTAAATTAAAAATATTTCATATTTTTAATTATTATAGAAAATTTTATAGTTTAAATACCATTCCTATATAAAAATTATTAAAATTCAAAAATAATCAATTTTCGAAATTGAGTCCAAAATATTATTAAAACCTAAAAATGTGACAATTACACTGAGAATAAAAAATATGTGGGATTATAACATTTAATTATAGAATAAAATGTTTGTAAATATATGCTTCTTCATTCCCTCACACTTAACCATTGAACTCACAAGAAATCATCTATATTAAGGTCAAAACAAACTTCCAAAGGTATAATTGGAAATTAAACATAATTACCACACCCAAAGAAGGTATCATTCCACATGTATGGATAAAAATTCTATAAATCCTCTTCAATTATAAAATTCAATTCAATATCATGTTAATCTCAATGTGCATATCATACCTACCTCCTCAAAATTTATTTATATCATAACTATAGAATTTTTAAATATATAGTTATTCTCATCCTCAAGAATATGTGTAATATCTATAAGCTTGTAAAAATTATCATCTCTTGACAATAAAAGACATAAAAATCTCAATAATGAAGAATTTTTAGGGTTAATTATATAGTTATGGGTTAGTGGTAAAAAAAATTAAAATTCAAGGCTAAAAATAAGAGGTTGAACTCTAAAATACCAATTCATGAATATTCAAGTGAAAAAATAAGAAATACCTCACTCAATTTCCCAAAAAATATATTAAATACAACACTCATTTTTAATGACATGGGGCATCAGTAAATCATTGAATACAATTAATGAATTCATCATAATTCTATTTTTTTACATTTATTTTTCTTTTTTTAATCATTTTTTCATTTTTTTAGAGGTTGAGATGAAAATAAAATAAAATAAAATATTTACAATTCATTCCCTAAATATTTTATAGGAACATTAGTCATAAAAGTAAGCATAATGAATGATTCATTATCATCTACATTTTTTTCTTTTTCTAATTTTTTTTTTCTATTTTTTCTATTTTTTGGCCAAAATGATAATAAGAATGATGCATAAGGAAGAATAACTCATGGACATGTATCAAATACCTATAATGTTGAAACATAGCTTACACACTCCCACGTTGAGTTTCATCCCAAAGAACACACATTAACGGTCCCTCCCACACACTTAATCATGAAATATATATGTAAATATATTAATAATGAATGAAGGTAAGGAAAAAATTATATTGAAAAATGAATTCAACCAATAAGGAAATTCCTAGATTCTAAGGTCTTAACATGTTTATATTTAAAGGTAGGTATCAAGTTAAAAATTCGTCTAGTAGAAGAAATATATCATTCATTTAAAAAAATCATTAAATCTAATGATTTGAATGAGAAAAAACACAAGTTCTAGTTGAAAAAATATGACTCAAGACTCTCAATAAAAATATAAACGTAGAGAATACTCCAAAAGGTTTTAGAAACCTCTGGGGTTGGGAATGATTTTAATTTTGGATAGTACTAGTGCACATGAGGTTTATATTAAATCAAACTTCCTTCAATAAAAATATTTTAAATCAAGAAAAAAATACATTAAAAAAACATTTACATTCTTAAATATTCAAGTCAAGAAATATTACAAAAAATACCAAGGTTGTTTTGAATTTTACAAAGTATTCAATGAAAATCAAGAATCCTAGAAACACATTGGAATTAAAAAACAAGAAAACAAAACATGTAAAATTTTGAAAAAACATGAAAAAGAATCACAAAGAAAAACCCAAAACTAGTTTAAATCCCCACACACTTAATACATAACTACCCTCTTATTTAATATAAAAAATAATTAAAATGATAATGGTATAAAAACAAAAGAGAAGGAAATATACAACCTAAGTTATTTTATGGTGGTATTTGTGATTTTATCTCCTAGACACTGACACTTTAGACCTAGAAAGAAAGAAACAATAACTAATCTTTTGAAATAAAAATAAATATAAAGAAAGATAATGGTAAATAATAAAAATGATAGGATATGGTTAACTTCTAAGTGGGTGATGGTTTTTTACTTCCCCTTGACTTGAAATTGTACTAGTTTATCCCTAATCTGATAGTGGACGGGGTTTTTTTCGAGAATAAACACAATGTTTTCGTTCTTGCATACATACCTTAAAAATGATTATATAACACTCCATGGATAGAATACTATATATATATATATATATCCCTTTATCAATATGGTATATCTTTCAAGGTGATGGAAATAGAAATAATGGGTCCTTTTTATTTACTACCATAACTTGTGTTGCCTCTTCATAATCCAAGGTTTTCTTCATATGTGTTTTTTAGAGAGTTAAGAAAAGGTAAGGTTAGTGAAAATTTCTACTTGAATATAATAAAAGTATGAAAAATCAATAAAGAAATATTTCTCTTCAAGTAGGTCATCTTGAAACTCAGTCTATTTAGGTAAGGCCCCTAGTAATTCTATCTAGATAGGTATATAAACTTATTTATCATCATCCTACAAGGTAATAAAAGTGTTGTATTAATATCAAAAATTAAAATACTTAGAGTTAATACTAAAAAAAATTTATATAAAATTGTAATGAAATGAGTTCAAATAAATATTATCTCCCTATATTGGATCATCTTTAATTTCTTCTTATTTTATTAGTGTGACTTGGAGTTTTGTTGTCAGATTTATAGTAAGATTAAAAATTTACAATATCTTCCCTTAAAATTTTACCACATTAGTTGTATCTTATTCCAAAACTAGAGAGAAGTAGAGAGGTACTGATTTTTTATATTCGAATACAAGAAGATCACATACCTTTATAACTTCTATAAAATCATCCCAATATCCATTTAAATCTTCTTGATTTCTCAAATGTGCATCTGTTAGAAATTATTATTCTTAAACCTCCTCTATAAATGTTATGTATTTATTTGAGGCTATTACCTCAATAAAGTCATCCTCACAAGGATATTCAATCAAAAATGTTTTAAAAACAAGATTTTATTTATATATTTCTTTAGTGTCTTTTTGGTGCGTACAATTCATTTTGAGAAGTTCAAATAATTTCCATTTAATCCCCCAACTCTTTATTCATTATTTAATTATTTTGAAATTGAATACTCCATGATTCTTCTCTACTGGTCTCATAAAATTATTCAATATTAGGACGAGTGACATGTTCCTTCTATGGGGTGTGACAAAAACTAATATTTACAAAGTTAAAAATGAAGTAAAGTGGTTAACCTAGGTTATCTCAAGATAGAATCACACAGAAATTGCATTTTTCACATCAAATTATCAGAATAAGTTGAGGTTATTTTTTGATTGATTGATTTCAAAATAAATAAAGCAATTAAAATGAATTTCAAACACATGTTGATGAATAGGGTGATATGGATAGGGTAGGGTCAACTTTTTCAATGTCATCATGGCTATAAAAATCATTACCCTATATTCCTATTGAATGAAAAATAAAATAATCCTCAATGGAGTTTTCAATCACCCTTTGTTGAAGAAAGTAATGGAAACCACTCCTGTGTGAATGAAAATGCAAATACCATTCCCAAAAAATCTATGTAAGGTATGGATAGGTAAATTTTAACCATATAAATCTAGAAACAATTCACTTATTCCACACACATGCCAATGATCACTATACACACATCACCTAATACAATCTACATGATTAAGACACACTACACTAGGCAGAGGGAGTTTAAAGATCTTCATCCAAAGCTATAAACAATGAATGACATCAAAACCCAAAATAAAATCACATTAAGATAATTGGGAACCACTAAAAATAAAAATAATTTAATAAAAAAATATATTTTTCAATTAAAGAACAAGACTCCATCATCAGAAAAGGAACCCCCCCCCCTCCCCAGTCACACAAATGTTTAACCCCTCCATGTGAACGGTAAGAGAGTTGAAGGGGGAATAAGAAAGAATTATGAAACTAAGAAAAAAGTGAAAATAAACATCTCACCAAGGTTCAAATTTTCCATAAAAACCCTCATTCACCTTCTTCAACGCCTTTTAATGGAAGTGGACACACATATTTATAGGGATGAGAGGTGGAAAAGTTTCCCTCTAAATTAATTTCACCTAAATAATGAGTTTATTTAGCATAGTAAATGGTTTCATATCTTGAGTTTGTCTTATTAAAAGTTTTTTCTCTATTTATTTCATGTTCCCTATAAATACCAACTTCATCGGACATGTTTCAAAAATGTTATGCCCAAATTACAGAAGAAAACATTTTCTATCTAAGGATACTCCTCAATAACCTCCACTTTTGCGCATTAAATGGATACCATAAGGACCTAAATTATATATTAAATTTAATTTTAAAATTTAACTAGGATACCTATTTTTTCCTCCAGTAGTAATCACCTCATTTGAATATTTCTAGTCCCAGATATTCCTCAATTACTAGGGTGGGGTCCATTCTATCATCCAAAATCATATTTCCATTTTATTAGCTTTTCTAGACAATCGTATTTAGAATTGGATATAGGTCCAGAAGACAAATATGAATCCCACGATCAAAGGAATTATACTAAAAAATAATCACTTAAATTTGATCAAAATTTTTAAATTTGAGCTCAAAATACCTAAGCTCCATTAAAGTAATAGATTTCCAAAATTAATTAATTTCCACAATTAAACCAAAAAAGCACCAAAAATACTATAATGATAAAAATTAGATCAAATTGGTTAATTTTAAGGGATTAAATCATTTAAAAACATATGAATAATTATTAAAATATTATCTCTATCAATTCCCCCACACATAGCACTTGGACTCCGGGACAAGTCAGCATCAAAATCAAATCAAAGAAAATTCAAAACGCATACCCATGAAATCCAACAATTACACATCAAGAAAAAAAATATATCAAGACTCGTCAAGAACCCTTAGTCAAAGTTATTTATTTATATTATTCAATATATTTCCACTTCATTTCTCCTCCCATGCACACAAACACCTACCTCGCCTGAATTTTCTCTCATCTCAAAAATGTCACTTTTTAGTAAGGATTTTCTCATCCAAACCCATGAAAGATTCACCAGAGGATTGATAAATTTCTACTTCTCCACCTGATGTGAGTCAAGTACATGTTTTTATCATGAAAACTTCTCAGGTTTTTTCTTTGGCTTTTTATTGTTAAGATTTTGATTTGAATAATTATGAGGTAGAATAAAAAGGGTTTGGCTATATTAGAGAAAAACTACATGATTATAATTTTCACTCAAGTATAGTCTCCTCCTCACTCCTCTTTGTATAAAATAATCTCCATTATCCTGAAAAATTAATGAGTGTGCACACCATTCAAAATTTTAGAAAAAAAAATGTCAATCTTATCAAACATAATTTTTCTTGAAAGCTCTAGATACGAACAAACTTCATTCTCCATTGGAAGATATAAAAATGCACAACATATTTTATCATAAAAGTTCCATAAAGTCATAGATTTCAAAATAATTATTTTTTTAGCAGTAACCACAACAATTGATAATTTTATTTTCTACCAAATGAATTGTAAAATGAGGTAGAAGAACACAACACAGCTTCCCCCGACACTTAAGTGCAACTCGATCATGAAATTTCACTTCAAGACAAAGTTGGATAGAGAAAAATTGTCTTCTAATGTGGCTAACCTAATAGGTTTTTTATCTATTCTAAGAGATACAAGACTAAATGTAGAATGAAGGACATAATAAAAATTAGTCTTATGAAAATGGGCTTTATAAACCAAAGAAATTACACAATAATTTAAAACACAAGTACCTCAAACCATCAAGTATTGAAAGGGATAAATCAAATTTTTGTTAAAATAAGAAAGGTCGGGTTCTCTCAATAAGTGACATGAATATGAAGAATATGAAAAAAAAGGGTTCATAATCCTCACAAGAAAGTTATTTCAAAGATAAAGATATTGTGGCATGGGATTCAAAAATTAGAGTACTTTTTATAAAATTCACAAAGATTATAACATGAAACAAAGTCATTTTAAGTATTAATTTAAGCTTAGTTTCATGTAATAATTTATTTCACTCATAGACATATGAATCAAAAATTAAAAAGATAATTATTTGAGCTCAAGAGTTTCCAAAACACATAAAAATTGAAAAATGAAGACAATTTGTTCTTGAAAAACACACATTTTAAAAAAACAGATAAAAAAATATAAAATACAAAACTACAAAGGTTCCCTCCCCCACACTTAAATGATGTAGTTTTCACAATTAATTCTAATGAATTTAAAATGTAATCATATTTATAATTGAATAATTTTAAGAACGAATGTGTAAAAGAGAGGTTCAACCTAGTGGATTTAATTGATAAACAGGTTGTAGGAGTGTGATATCCTCCAATATATCTAATGGAATGGTACCATGAAATCTATTTAGCAAGTTTCCATTAAGAGTGAAAAGATCCTTTTCTCTATCCTTTATAACATGTACAACACCAAAAGGATATACATTAGAATATATAAATGGACCTTCTTATATGGAACAAAGTTTACCTAGCATCAACTTAAGTCTTTTGTTGAATAATAGAACTTTATTTCCAAGATGAAAGTCTTTTGGTTGGATCAGCTTGTCATGAACCACTCTTGTTCTCTCTTTGAAAATCCTGGAATTTTCAAAATATTCCCTTTTAATTTCATCCAGTTCTTAAAACTACAATATTCTCTCTTTCCCAGTGCTTTCAAGATCCAAATCCATCTTCCTCATAGCCTTGTATGCCTTATGTTCCAATTCCTTAGGTAGGTGACATCTTTTCCCATAAATCAACATTTATGGATTCATTCTAATTGGGGTTTTGTAGGATATTCTATAATACCATAATGTGTCTTATTATATCTTTTTATAACACTCCCTATTTGGTTTAACAATCTTTTCCAAAATTACTTTGATTTCCCTATTGGATACTCAAGCATGACCATTAGTCTGTGGATGATAGGTATTTAATGTTTTAAGATGAACCCCATACATTTTTAGAATTTCCTCCATTATACTATTAAAAAAGTTAGACTCCTAATCCTTTATAATGGCACTAAGCACTCCAAACCTATAAAATATGTTATCCCTAACAAAATTACAAACAACATTAGCACTGTGGGTCCTAGTGACTTTTTCTTCTACCTATTTGGAAACATAATCCACTAAAATAACGATATAATAATTTCCAAATGACATTGGAAAGGGTCCCATAAAATATATCCCCTATAATTTAAAAATCTCACAAAAATTAAGTTGTTGTTGGTTAATTTCTTGTCTCTTTGAAATATTTTTAGAAAACTAGCATTTTTCACACGTTTTTCAAAATCCATGAGCATATTTAAAAAGGGTGATCCAATAAATTCTAGATTATAAAAACTTCCTCATTGTATTTTGAGATAAAAAAAACCACAAGATAAAGTGTGAAAAAACTCAAATACAGGACCATTTTTACTCCCAAGAAAACATCTTTTTATCACTTGGTGATTACAAATCTTTTAAAAGAATTGATCTTCCAAAATGTAATATCTATATTCATATTTTAGTTTTTGAATTTGGTAGGAATTTAAATTATATGGGACATTAAATTTTACTAGAAAATTGAACATTTCAGCATACCAAGGAATTTCTATTTCAATCAAGTAAAACTACACTCCTGGAAGGTGATCATTCATTTGTTCTTTGTCTGTAATTTTTGCTTCAGTAGTGTTGGGAAGTCTACTTAAGTGATTACCCACTTGTTTCTCAGATAACTTATTATCTATTATTTCTATTTTTAACTCCTATATTAGTATAATCCATCTCACTAGACTCAATTTAGCTTTATCCTTCTTCATCAATTACCTAAGAGCTACATGATCAAAATACACAATGACTTTAGTTCTAAGAAGATATGATATAAATCTTTCTAAAGAAAATAAAACTTCTAAAAACTCTTTTTCTATGGTTGTGTAATTTATTTGAGGCACATATAAGTTTCTAAAGTCATAGTAAATTACTTATGGGATACCCTCAATTTGTTAATAAAGGACTTATCCAACTTCCTTGTTGGAATAATCACAAAGTTGATCAAATGGTTCATCCCAATTTAGGGGTTTCATCACTAGTGGTGTCATCAATATTCTCTTAAAATCATCAATGGGTTCCCTACACACACCATTGAAATAAAAATCAGCATCTTTAAAAATAAATATTGATATAGGGAGAGAAATCTTACTAAAATATTTGTTAAATCTCTTATATAATCATGCATTCCCTAAAAATGATTTAATATATTTCAAATAAGTTGGGTAAGTCAATAAATTTATCACTTCAATTTTTTATTTTTCCTCTTTAATGCCTTTTTTTAAACTTAAGGACCAAGGAAAGTTCCTCTCTCATCCATGAAATGAAACTTTTCAAAATTTAAAAAAAATATTATTTTTAAAGCATGCTTTCAGAACATTTTCCAGATTTTGGAAACAATTGTCAAAAGAATTTACAAGTAGTTTGAAATAATCTATGAAAAAATTCTATAAATATTCAATGTGATCATAAAAAATACTGACCATGCACCTATAAAATATACTTGGATCATTAAATATTCTAAATGGAATCCTTTAATATGAAAAAGTGTCGAAGGGAAAAGTAATGTTAGTCTTTAATTGATCCTTAGGAGAAATATGTACCTGAAAATAGACTAAAACGCATCTAAAAAGGAATAATGAATTATCCATACTAATATATCTAAAATATGATCAACTAATGGGATGGATAAATGATATTTTTGAGTTACCTGATTCAACATCCAAAAATCTAGGCACACTCTCCAGCTATTCTGATTTCATATGGATTAATTCATTTTTTTCCTTCCTTGTAGTGGTTAGGCTGGATTTCTTTGTAACAACATTAATGAGGTTAACCCATTATAAATATGATATGGCATAGATTATACTATATTCAAATTTATTCTTATTATTCTTCTTTAGAACCTCCATTATGGTGGGATTCAACCTCCTTTAGGGTTGTCTTATAGGTTTGGAATCTCACTCAAGGAAAATTCTAAGTGAGCATATTTTTTAGTTCATTCATAAGATACCACCTAAGATATACCCTATTGATTGGAAATTCTCTATCAAAATCTCAATCAAATATTTTTCTTTGGTTTCAAATAGATTATGAAAAATTATCAATGGTAATTTATCTCCCTCCCTTAGATACACATATTTTAAATTAGTGGGGAGTGGTTTTGATTACATATTTGGGGGATTATTAAGAGATTAAATAAAATTGAGGTTCCCCACATAAAAAAATTGGAATTTGTATACATAATAAGTCATATCATCTTCTTCATCTTTTAAAAAATCATCAAAGAAATCATATTTTACCTCTTATTCCCACATGTAATTAGAAAAATATAGTTTGTTGGGCATCCATATTCTCAGTGATATTTTCAAAATAAATATTATTTCCTAAGGATAATAATTCATGGAACATACCTGATTCTTCAATTGGATCTGTACCAACTTCATGGGAGAGTGAAAAGATTGAGTGATCATCCAATGGGTTCCTCATGGATTCAAAAATATTAAAGTGGATAGTGTTATCTTCAAACTCCATGGTGAGTGTCCCTTCATGGACATTGATGATGGTTTTGGATATCTTCAATAAAAATCATCCCAAAATGATTGGTGAGTGTGACATGTTCCAATATCCTTCCATATTAAGCACATAGAAGTCAGTTGGGAATAAAATATCTTTTACTTTCATAGGGACATCCTCTAAAACTCATGATGGGAAAATTATAGATATGTTTGCAAGATGGACCACTAATCTTGTGGGATTCAAGTCTCCAATCTATAAAGAATTTTAAACTAACTAAGGAAATACATTAATTGAAGCACCTATATCACATAAAGCATTATATAAATTTAAATAAACAATGGTGGATGGAATGAAAAACATCCCTCAATCCTGAAATTTGTTTGGAAACTATGGTGTGACATGAGATTAGACACTTTATTCCTAAGTTTTTCCTCTCATTCGCTTGAAGTATCCTCTTCTTGGTGCAAATATACAACAAAAGTTTATAATACTTTGTAATTTTTTTGAGTACTTCTAGTTGGGGGCATTAATTTTCTTTTTTTGGAAGGTGTCCAGAATTTCTTTTTGAAGTGCTTCTTCCTAAAATCACTTTGATTCAATCATATTTGATGGAAATGGTGTGGGTAATTAATTATTCTCCATTTTTCTCTTTTCAACGGTGTTTATTTTCTATTCTTACTCAGCTTATCCTTCTTCTCATCCTCTTTCATTTCTTATTCTTGGTGCATTTTCATTTAATTTTCAGAATTTCCAACTTCATTCTCCCTCAAATCAGGTGGTATTATTTTAGGTTCATGGGATGATGGTGGTAATAGTTCTTTTCCACTTATTTTTATTATCATACTAACATTCTCTTTCTTTTTTCACTGTTTTATCTGGTATTCTTCCAGTGTTTTCTAATAGTATTTAAACAATAATTCCCACCTTGTTTTACATTTTATCACACTTATCCTATATGAACTTAACATTGGATTTTAGATATTTCACTGGAGGTTCTATGCTGGTGGATGGTTTCTCATAGGGTTTTTGGAAATTGGATGGTTGGTGGTATAAAGGCAGTTTATAAGATATATTTTGATGAATTGGTGGTGGGTTTTGGAATTTTTATTATAATGGGGGTTGGTTTTGGAACTGGATTTTGGTATGGGGGTCTATCTTGATTATGTTGATTTATAAATCCATATTTGATTTGGTTAGGCTCTCTCTTTCCTTTATTTTATTGGAACTTTCTTATCTGAACGGTTTCCACACAAATTTACATTCCTTGTATTTCATCACCCTGGTCAGTGAAATGATCTAGTGATGAAAATAAACCACGTACCTTAGTTGTTTCTTATTGTTCACCCACTTATTTCAAGTCCATATGTCTCACTAAATTGGTTAGATATTCAATCATAGTTTATAGTATCGGTGACGAATAAGAATTTCTTATCACATGAATACCTCTTGTGTCAGTACCTCTTATACCAAACTATTGTGAGTTCTGGGAAATCTTATCAATCAATCCCTTGGCTTATTTTGGTGAATTTTCAATCAATGTGCCTCCATATGATGCATCCAAAAGGTTTTTATCACTATCCAATAAGGCCTGATAAAAGAAGAAAATAAAGTTATTCTCCTCAATTTCTTGATGTGAGAAGCTAGCATATATCTTTTTAAATCTTTCCTAGTACTTGTAAACGGTTTCTCTAGATGACTATCTGATGGAATAGATTAACTTACTATGGTTGTACTTCTATAGGTGGGGAGGAATATTTTCATGAAGTATATCAATAATTCATTACAACCATCCACATATCTTGGTTTTAGGTCATACAATCATTCTTTGTCATCTTACAATGAAAATTGGGATTTATTTCACTTTACCTTCTCCTCAGCTACTCCTTAGGTTCTTAAAGTTAAGTAACATGTGTGAACTCTTTGATATGATTTTTTGGGTCTTCTCTTTCCAATAGATGAAATTTTTAGAAAAATAGAATCATTTTATGTTTCATCTCAAATTCATTTTTAACTCTAAAATGAAAATTTTATTGTTTTGATTAAGAAATTGTGGTTCACATATGTCTATAAGGATTTTGTTCTGTTTTCCATCCATGATTAAAGGCTTGGAGTTATAACTTGAAGTTTCACTTTAGTCTACAAGATAAATTTCCTCAAATTCATATTGAAAATTATGGTTTATAAGTATATTCAACATAGATATTTCAATTTCAAGATCTAGGGGGAACAATTCATTTTTTTTGTTCTAGTCGTGCAATATTAAAAAGAAGAAATAAAATAAGAAAAAAATATTGTTGGCACTACCTCTCTAGAAATAGCGCCATGTTTTGACATGTTCCTATCCTAATGTGTGACAAAAACAAATATTTTATAAGTTTAAAATAGAGTAAAGTGGTTAACCTAGGTTTTATCTAGAGAAGATAATACAACAATCACATTTTCACTTGAAATTAGAGGACTAAGTAGAGGTTGTTTTTAAAATTTATTGATTTTAAAAGAAAATAAAGCAATTAAAATGAATTTTGGAAATAATTTGATCAAGATAGTGATGAGGTCAGGGTAGGATCACATTTTTCAATGTAATCATGGTCATAAAAATCATTCCCCCACTCTTCCTATGGAATGATAAATTAAATACCAATCGATAATGTTTCCAATCATGCTTGGTTGAAGGAAGTAATGGAAAGCACTCCTATGTGTATGAAAATTCATAAACCATTCCAAAAAAAACTAAGACAGGACCTGATAAAAAAACATTAAAAATATAGAAATAATATACTAATTCTACACACATTCCAATGATTTCTAAATAATCACCACCTATCATAATATTCTCAATCGATACAAACTACACTAGGAAAAGGGAGTTTAAATATCTTAAACAAAATCTATAAAAAATGAGTGACACTAAAACCCAAAATACAATCACATTGAGATAATTTTGAATTAGTGAAAATAGAAATCATTCAACAGAAAAAAGTGTTTTAAATTAAATCACAAGACTCTGATATTACAAAAGAAAAAATCCCCCTTCCCCGATCACACAGAATTTTTACCCCTACATATAAAGGTAAATAGAGATGAATGGGAAAAAATAGAGAATTATGAAACTATAAAAACTAAAATAGAAAATTAAAAAATATTCAACATTCCAATCCTCATGAAAATCCCCTCTTTCACCTTCTTCAACACCTTTTTATAGAATTGGAGAGACATAGTTTTGGGATAAGAGGTGTAAAAATTTCCATCCCAATATATTATACCAAAATATTGAGTTTATTTCCTATAGAAAATGGCTATATATCAGGATTTTTTATACATAAAATTTCTTCCTCTCTCTCTTATTCATGTTCCCTCTAAAATAAACTTACTTGGACAAGTGTAAAAAAAGTTTCATGTGAATTACAGAAGAAACCATTTTTATCCTGAGGAGACATCTCAATGACCACTAATTGTTCACATTAAATGGATGTATTAATGACCAAAATTCTCCATGAACTTTAAATTTAATATAAAATTCTAATTTATCTTTCTCCTATAACTAGTATCCCCCCATTTCGATGTCTATAGGCCAAGATATGCCTCAATTACGTAGTGGTGTCCATTCTTTTGGCTAGAAACATTTTTTCATTTGACAAATTTTTATGGGCCTTTATATTTAGAATTAGATCTAGGTCTAGAATAAAAATTTTAATCACACAAGTAAATGTATCCTAAAAAAATAATCACTTCAATTGGATTAAAATTGGAAAATTCATGCTCAAAATAAAGAAGCTCCAAAAAACTACTAAATTTATAGAATTAAGAAATTTATACAATTAAGCCCAAAATTAACCAAAAATACTAAAATGATAAAAAATAGCTAAAATTAATTAATTGGAATGGATTAAATCATTTAAAACAAATAAATAATTAGGAAAATATTAGCACCATGAATTCTCCCACACTTAGCACTTGGACTCTTGGATAAGTCATCATTAAAATAAAATCATAAAAATTTCAAAACACATACCCATGAGATCCAACAATTTCAGACCAAGAAATAAAGATAGCATGCCTCATCAAAAACCATTATTTCAAGTTCTCAATTTATATTGTTCAATATATTTACATTTCATTTCTTCTCTCATACACACAAAACACCTATCTCGTATGATTTTTTTCTCATCTCACAAATGACAATAGCCAATATGTATTTTCTTATCCAAACCCATACAAGATTCACCATAGGCTTGATAAATTCCTACTTCTCCACCCGATGTGAGTTTAGGTCATGTGTTTATCATGAGGACTTTTAGGTTTGTTTTGTGGATTTTTGTTGGTAGTATTTAGATGTGAATAATTTTAAGGAAAAATAAGGAGGGTTTGGCTATTTTAAAAAAAATTGTACGATTCTAATTTTCAATCAAGTATGGTCTCCTCCTCACTCCCCATAATAAAAAATTAGTTCCATTATCATGAAAACTAAAGGAAATTTAAAACCATTAAGTGTTTCAGTGAAAACAATATCAATCGTCTCAAACATAGTTTTTCTTGAAATCTTTAAATATCCACAACATTATTTCTCCATTGGAATCTCCAGAAAGGTACAACTTCTCTTATCATGAAATCTCTAGAATGAAAAATATTTCAACAAATTTATTTTTTTCAACAACAAACACATATCTTAAGAATTTTATTTTTCACCCAAAGTATCACCAAATGAGGTAGCACAATAGAAGATATCTTCCCTCCACACTTATTTTCAACTAGATCATGCAATTTCACTTCAACAGCGAGTCGTATAGGGAAACCTTTCTTGTAATGTAGCAAACCTAACAAGTTGTTCATTGATTCAAAGGGTATAAGGATTAAATGTACAAGGAAGGCCATAATAAAAAGTATTATATTGAAAAGTGTATTTAAAAGCAAAATAATTTCCTCAATCATTTCAAACACAAGTACCTCAAACCATCATGTTTTGAAAAGAATAAATCTAATTCTGGTTAAAAAAAAGAAAGGTCTAGTTCTCTCAAGAAGTTATGTGAATGTGAATAATATGAAAAAACAGTTCATAATCCTTATAGAAAATTGATTTCAAAGATAAATACAGTGATATATATCATGGGATTAAAAAATAAAATGACTTTTTATGAAATTACCAAAGATTTGAACTTGAAAAAAAGTCATTTCAGCATTCATTTAAACTCGGTTTCATGGAATAAAATTTTTCACCCATAAAAATGGGATTCAAAATAAACAAAACGTTCATTTGAGCTCAGAAGTTTTGAAAACACATAAAAATAGAAAAAAACACAAATTGTTTTAAAAGACGCATTCTTTTTGAAAAAACAAAAACCAAAAAATGAAAATCCAAAAATACAAATGTTTCCTCCCACATAATTAAATTATGTGGTGTTTGTAATGAATTAAAATGGATTTAAAATGTAAGAGGATTTATAATTAAATCATAGTAATAAATAAAGTTTAAAGTAGAGGTATAACATGGTGGGTTTTATTGATAAACAGTTTAGAGGAGTGTGATATCCTCCACTGGATCTTATGGAATGCTCCCATGTAATTTCTTCAGCCTGTGTCCATTAATAGTGAATGGCTCCTACTCTCCATCCTCTATAATCTTCACAGCACTGAAAGGATATACCTGAGTAATAATAAATGGACCTTACCATCTATAATAAAGTTTACCTAGTATTATATTTAGTCTTTAATTTAATAACAACACTTTGTCTTCGGGAAGGAATTCTTTTGGTTGGATCATCTTGTCATGAGCCACTCTTGTTCTCACTTTGTAAATCCAAAAAATTTCATAAGATTCCCAAATAATTTTTTTTAGATCCTATAACTATAATATTCTATATTTCCCATCTATTTGAAGATCCAAATTCATCTTCCTCACTATCTAGTATGCCTTTTTTTCCAATTCCACAGGTAGGTGAAAAAATTTTCCCATAAATCAACCTATATGGAATCATTCCAATCAGGATTTTGTGGGGTTTCAAATAATCCCATATTGTTTCTTCCAACATTTGGCTCCAATACATCCTTTTTGTTTAACTTTATTTTCCAAAATCCCATTTATTTCCTTATTGGACACTTCATCTTGACCATTAGTCTATGGATGATATAATGTTGATGTTTCATGATATACCCCATACTTTTTTAAAAAATCCCACATTTTCCTATTTCAAAATTGAGTCCCCTGATCACTGATTATTTCTTTTGGCACTCCAAACCTACAAAATATGTTATCCCTGACATAATCACAAACAACATTATCATCGTCAGTCCTAGTGGATTATTTTCCACACATTTGGAAATATAATCAACTGTAAGAAATATATAAGAATTTCCAAATGACACTAGGAAATGACCTATAGAATCTATCCCCCCAACTTGAAAAATATCACAAAAATTAATAGGTTGTTGGTTAATTTCTTTTATCCTTGAAATATTTCTAGAAAAATATCATTTTTCACACCTTTTACAAAATTCATGAGCATATCTTAAAAGGGTTGGCCAATAAATTTTAGATTATAAAACCTTAAATTATTTCCTTTGAGGACCAATGTGTCCTCCATAGGATAAATTTTGACAAAACTCAAAGACAAAACCAATTTCACTCTCAGGAACAAATCTTCTTATCATATGGTCATTGAAAATCTTCCAATGAAATGGATCATCCCAAATGTAGTATCTAGATTCAGATTTCTATTTTTGAATTTGGTGCGAATTGAAATAAGATGGGACCATAGATGTTACCATATAATTGACCATGTCAGCATACCAAGGAACGTTTCCTTCAAATAAGTACAACTACTATCTTGGAAGGAAATCATTCAGTGGTTCTTTGTCTATAATATCATATTTAACAGTGTTGGGTAGTCTACTTAAGTGATTAGCCAGATGGTTCTTAGTTCCCCTGTTTTCGTTTATTTCTATGTTGAAATCTTGTAGAAATAACATCCATCTCACTATCCTTGGTTTATATTCAGCCTTATTCATCATGTTTCTAAGAGTTACATGATTATAAAACAAAGTGACTTTACTTCCAATAATATATGATCTATATCTTTCTAAAGAAAATACAACTTCTAAAAACTCTTTTTTTGTGGTTATGTAATTGATTTGAGCTTAATATAAGAATCTTTAGGCATAGGCAATGACTTGTGGTCTTCCCTCAATTCACTGATAAAGTAATACTCTAAATTCATGGTTGAAAGCATCACAATGTACCTCAAATTGTTCTTCCTAATTTGGTGGTTGTATCACTGGTGGTGTAATCAATATTTTCTTTAACTCATCAAAGGATTATCTACACACACCATTTAAATAAAAATTAGCATCTTTCAAAATAAATCATGAGAGAGGGGGAACAATCTTGTTGAAATCTTTGATAAACTTCATGTAGAATCTCGCATGTCCCAAAAATGGTCAAACATGCTTCACAAAAGTTGGTTAAGGAAATGGATTTATCACTTCAATTTTTTATGTATCAACTTCAATGCATTTTCTTGAAATGACATTACCAAGGAAAATTCCTCTCTCAACCATGAATTGAAACATTTAAAATTTTAAAACAAGATTATATTCAATGCAGGTTTTGAAAAAAAAATTAAAGATTTTTCACACAATGGCCAATGGAATTTCCAAAAATAGTGAAATCATCTTAGAAAACATCCAACAAATATTAAATGTGATTAGAAAAAATAATTACCATGCACTTATAAAATGTACCTGGAGTATTAGATATTACAAATGTAATCCTTTTATATGCAAAAGTGTTATAGGTACAAGTAAAGGTAGTCTTCTCTTGATCCTTAGGAGTAATAGGTACCTGAAAATAGCCTGAAAATCCATCCAAAAAACAATAATGAGTTCTCCCTACCAATATCTCTAATATTTGGTCAATGAAGGAGATGTAGAGATGATCATTCTAGGTGACCTAATTCAACTTCCTAAAATCTATTCACATTCTCAAGCTATTTTGAATTCTCATAGGGATTAATTCATTAATTTCATTCCTCACAGTGGTTAGGACAATTTTTTGGAACTACATGAATGGGTATAACCCATTGTGAATCTAAGTTAGAATATATATTCCCAATTTCTAATATCTTCTCAATATCCTTATTCAAAAACTCTATCAAGGTGGGATTCAGACTCCTTTGGGTCTATCTGATAGGTTTGGAATCCCCCTCAAGAAGAATTTTACATGAACATATTTTTGGATTTATTCCTACGATATCACCTAAGATCCACCCTATTGATTGGAAATTATCTCTCAAAATATCAATCAATGTTTTTTCATATATTTCATATTGATTATTGGAAATAATCATTAGTAATTTCTTTACCTCCATAAGGTACACATATGTCATGTCAGTGGGGAGTGGTTTTAATTTCGGAGCTAGGGTCTTCTGAAGAGATGAAATTAAATCAAGGTTCCCCAATTCAAAAGGATGGACTTCCTACACAGAGTAAATCTTAACATCTTCTTCATCATTTAACATATCATCAAAGAAATCATATTTTTTCACTTCTTCCTGCATGAAATCTGAATCTATAATGTGTTGGGAATCGAAATTATTTGTGATACTTTCAATGGAAAAATTATCTCATAAAGCTATGAATTCATGGAAAATAAATTATTATTCAATTGCCTCAGTACCAAATTCATGGGAGAGTTAAAAGAGTGAGTGATCATCTGATGGGTTCCTCGTGGATACAAAAATATTTAAGTAGATAGTGAATTCTCCAAACTCTTTGATGAGTGTCCCTTCATGGTCATTGATGATTATTTTTGGAATCTTCAATAATGTTCACCCAAAAATGATGGGTGAGTGTGATGGGTTACTATATTTTTCTATATTCAGTAAATAGAAGTCATGTGGGAATAAGAGATATTTGGTTTTCACAAGGAAATCCTTCAAAACTCTTATTGGGAAAGCTATGGATCTATTTGCAAGATAGACCACCACTAGTATGTTCTTCAGGACTCCTATATGCAAAGAAGTATATAATTAGTGAGGAAATCCATTAATTTATGCACATATTTCATACAAATATTTAGAGAAATTTAAATAATTGTTGGTGAATGGAATGGAAAATCTCCCTAGATCATCATATTTGGTTAGAAATGTTGGTGTAATGAAGTTTGATACAATTCTTACCAAGTTGATCCTATAATTATATTGAAGTACACTCTTGTTGGTTAAAATATCCTTCAAAACTTTATCATACTTTGTAATTTTTTTTGAGTGCTTCCAGTTTTGGGATATTAATTACCACTTTTTGGATGGTGTCCAAAATTTGTTTTTGAAGTGATTTTTCCTGAAATATATTTTATTAAATCATCCATGATGGAAATTGTGGGGGTATGTATTTATTCACCATTTTTTTCCTTTTAGTGGTGTTTTTTATCTCATTCTCCTCAGCATATCATCCTCCTCCTCCTCTTTCCTTTCTTCTTCTTGGTGAATTTTCATCGAATTTTCAGAATTTCTAACTTAATTATCCCCCATGCCAGGTGTTCTTGTTTTAGGTTCGTGGTATTATGGTGGTGATAGTTCTTTTAAACTTCTTATTGTTATCATTATAAAAATATATTTCATGTTTGGAACTATTTCAACTGGTACTTTTCCTGGGTTTTTTATAGGATTTCAACAAGACTCCCCATCGTGTTTTCCATCTTATCAAACTTATCCTCTAGGCCCCAAACCTGGATTGAAACATTTTAATATGTGGTTGTGTGTTGGTTGATGGTTTCTCATAGGGTCTTTGTAAAGTGGATGGTTGGTGGTATGAAGGCTGGTTATAGGATAGATTTTTTTTGAAATGGTGGTTTTTGGAATTATTGTTGGAATGGGGGTTGGTTTTTAAAATGGTTTTAGTATGGGGGTCTATCTTGATTATGATAATTTATAAATCCATATTAGACTTGGTTAGGATCTATTAATCCTTTAGGTTTTTATAATTCCTTAGCTGATTGGTTTCCACAAAAGTTTCAATTCCCTGTATTTCAATACACTGGTCAATAAAATGATCTAGTGATGAGCATAAACCACATGCCATAGAAAGTTCTTATTGGTCACCCACTTGTTTCAAGGAAATATATCTTAAAAAACTGGTTACATCATTAATATTAGTTTCTATTAAGGCTTATAAATGATAATTTCTTACTTAATGAATACCTCTTGTGACAGTGCCTCATATACCAAACTATTGTGAGTTCTAGGAAATGTTTTCAATCAATCCCTTGGCTTCTTCTGGTGACTTTTCAATCAATGTGCCCACTGATGTTTCATCCAAAAGGTTTCTATCATTTTAAAATAATAATTGATAAAATAAAATAATAAATTTATGCTCCCAAATTTATTGATGTGGGTAGTTGGAACATAGGTTTTTTAATCTTTACCAGTACTTGTAAAAGGTTTCTTCAAATAACTATCTGATGTCATATATCTCCTTTCTGATGGTTGTGCACATATATGTGGGGAATAATCTATTCATGAATTATCTCACTAAGTCATTACAATCATGCACATATCTTGATTGTAGGATATACAATCATTCTTTATCATCTCCTTCTAAGAATAATGGGAATGCCTTCCACTTTACCTGCTCATCAGCTACTCCTCGGGGTCTATAAGTTAAGCAGGCATGTGTGACCTCTTTAATATGTTTTTTTGGGTCATCTCCTACCAAGCCATAAAATTTTTGGAGTAATGAAATCATGTTAGGTTTCATTTAAAAATCATTTTATAACTCTTTCATGATAATTTTATTGTCTTGATTAAGTAATTATGGTGTACAGAGGTCTTTAAGGGTTTGGTTCTAATTTTCAGCCATGATGAAAGTCTCAGAGTGAACACTTAAAGTTTCACTCAAGTATACAAGATCAATTTCCTCAAAATTAAAATTTAAAATTAATATTTATAAGTTTATTCAATATAGTTCTTTAAATTTCAAGATCTTGGGGGTCCAAGGTTTAGTTTTTGTGGTTCAAGTCATGCAACTTTAAAAATAATAAAGAAAGGAAGAATACAAAAAGATTATTGGCACCACCTCCCCAGTAATGGAACTAATTTTTGACATGTTCTTGTTGTGGGGTGTGAAAAAATAAATATAAATTATTTAAAAATGCATTCAAGTGGTTAACCTCTATTTTCTCTAGAGATGAGCATATGAAATTTGCGTTTGTCACTTGAAATTATAGGAAGAAGTAAGGGTTATTGTTTAAATTTATTTATTTTAAAAATAAATAATGAAATTAAAATGAAGTTTGGACACAAATTTATTAATATAGTGATGGGGTTAGGGTAGGATCACCTTTTTCAATTTCATCATGGTAGTAAAAATCATCCCCCCCTCTTTATACAAAATTATAAATGAAAGATTCCTCGATCAAGATGTCAATCACCCTTGGCTGAAGGATGTAATGTAAACCACTCTTATATGCATTAAAATTCATAAACCATTATCAAAAAATAAGGAAATTACTGATTGGGAATTTTTTCTCCTTATAAATCTATAATCAATTCACTTATTCCACACACATTCCAAAAATATCTAGACACTCACCACTTAACACAATCTGCATGAATGAGACATTATTCACCAGGCAGAGGGAGTTTAAATGTCTTCAACCAAATCTATAAACAATGAATGACACCAAAACCAATAATATGATCATATTAAGAGAATTATTCACTACTAAAAATAGAAATCATTCAATAAAATAAGTTTTAAATTAAATCAAAATACTCTTAAATTATAAAAGGAAAACCCCTCCTTACCCAATCACTCAAATGTTTTACCCCTCCATGTAAAGGGTAGGAGAGTTGAAGTGGGAATAAGAGAGAATTATGAAACTAAGAAAATAAAAAGAGAAAATACCCAAATATTAAAGGTTCCAAACCACTAACACATACCCTATTTCACCTTATTAAACCCCTTTGAATGGAAGTGGACACACAAATTTATAGGGACAAGAGGTGTCAAAATTTCCCTCTAGATTCATTCTACCAAAAGATTGAGTTTATTTTTTAATAGTAAATGGATGAATATCAGGATGTTTTCTTCATAAATGTTTTTCTTATATCTTTTTTTAATTATTCCTACAAATATCATCTTAATTTTACAAGTTTTTTGAAATTTATTCCCAAATACTAAAGAGAACGTTTGCTTCCCAAGGAGACTCCTTAACTCACTTCACTTTTGTGCATTAAATGGATTCCTTAATGACTTAAATTCTCCATGAAATTTTATTTTATAAAGAGGTTAAGAGTACTAATTCTCTTAAAGCTAGAATAATATCATTTGGATGTCTCTATAATGAGATATGTCTCAATTACTGAGGTGGGATCCATTCTATAATCCATAAACATTTTTCCATTTGATTGATTTTTCTGGCCCATTTTATTAAAAATTGGATCTAGTTATAGATGGAAACATTGAATCCCATGATCAAAGGAATACTGTAAAAAATAATCACTTTAATTGTATTAAAATTTTAAAAGTTATTCTTGAAATAAAAAATCTATAGAAAACTACTAAATTTTCAGAATTAATAAATTTTCACAATTAACCGCAAAATTCACCAAAAATACTAAAATGGTACAAATTTCATCAAATTAATTAATTGGAATGGATTCAATAATTCATAAACATATGAAGAATTGTGAAAATATTATCTCTATCAATTACCCCACACTTATCACTTTGAATCCTAGACAAGTTATTATCAAAATCAAATCAAAGAAAATTCAAAACAATTATCCATGTGATCCACTAATTCCACACCAAGAAATAAAAGATATCATGTATCATCAAATACCATTATTCAAATTTATCCATTCATATTATTCAATATATTTATAATTCATTTCTCCTACCTTACACACAAAACACTAACCTTGCATTAATTTTATCTCATCTCACAAATGTCAATTTTCAACAATGATTTTCTCATCCAAACCCATGAAAGAGTCACCCTAGGATTGATAAATTCCTACTTTTACATAGTCAAGGGAATGCATTTATGAGGAATTTTCAAATTTTTTCTGTGGTTTTTGGTTTGTAGGATTCTTATGTGAATAATTATTAGGCATAATAAGGTGGTTTTGTCTCTTTTTGAACAAAAAATTCATGATTCTAATTTTCAATCAACAATGGTCTCCTCCTCACTCCCCTTAGTAGAAAATAAACTCTATAACCAAAAAACGTAAGTAAAGTTCACACCATTCATCATTTCATCAGTAAAATTTATAAATCTTATCAAACATAAGTTTTCTTGAAAGATCTAAATATGAACAACTTTTTTTCTCTATTAGAAGATCCATAAAGCCACAAATTCTCTTAACATGAAAGCTCAAAAAAGATACATATTTTAAAATAATGGTTTTTATATATTAAAAACATCTCTTAAGAATTTTATTTTCCACGCAAAGTATCACCAAATGAGGTATCACAACACAAGACAACTTCCCTTCACACTTAAGTTCAACTATATCATGCAATTTCACTTCATAAGCAGGCTGGATAGGGAAAATTGGCTTGTAATGCGGATAACCTAATAGATTTTTCATGGATTCAAAGGAATGTAAGGGTTAAATGTACAATTAAGACTAGAATGAAAATGATTCTCTTGAAAAGAGGATTTAGAAACCAAAGAAATTATATAATCATTTAAAATAAAAGTACCTCAAAATATCAATTTTTGAAAGGAATAAATAGAATTCTAGTTAAAACCAACAAGGTTTGTTTCTCCCAATAAGTGTGGTAAATATGAAGAATATGAAAAAATCGGGTTCAAAATACTCAGAGGAAAGTGATTTCAAAGGTAATGAAAATAATATGTCGAATTGGATTAAAAAATCATTGGAATTTTCATGAAAATCAAAAATATTTGAACTTGAAAAAAAATCATTTTCAGCATTCATTTATGATCAATTTCATGGAATAAATTTTTTCAATCATTGACATAAGATTTAAAAGTAGAAAAGATAATAATTTGAGCTCATAAGTTTCAAAAAGGCACATAAATTGAAAAATAAACACATAAAAATTTGGGAAAACACTTTTTTTGAAAAAAAAATCAAAACTCATAAACTAAAAAGGTTCCCTCACTCACACATAAATAATGAAGTGTATGAAATGAATTTAAATAGATGTAACATGTAAGTAGATTTACAATTTAATCATAAAAAGTAATAAAGTTTAAATGAGAGGTACAACCTGGTGGTTTTTTTGATAAATAGGTTGGAGGAGTGTGATATACTCCACTAGATATGATAGAATGGTCCCATGAAATTTCTTCATCTCGTGTCCATTAATAGTGAATGGATGCTACTCTCTATCCTTCACAATCAGCACATCACTGAAAGGATATAAATGAGTAACTATAAATGGACACTCCCATCTGGAACAAAGTTTACCTGGATCCAACTTAAGTCTTGAGTTGAATAAAAACACTTTGTCTCTAGGATATATGTCTTTCATTTATATCATCTTATCTTGATCCACTCTTGTTCTCTATTTTTAAATCTTGGGATTTCTAAAAGCTTCACCTCTAATTTCCTCCATCTCCTAAAACTACAATCTTCTCTCTTTCCTAGTGCTTTCAAGATCAAAATTCCTCTTCTTCATAGCCCAGTATTCAATATGTTCCAATTCCACAGGTAGGTGAAATTTTTTCCCATAAATAATCTTATATGGACTCATTTTAATTGGGGGTTTTTTAGGCTATCCTATAATCCCATAATGTGTCTGATAACTTTTGGCTCGAATCCTTCTTGTTTTTTTAACAATATTTTCCAAAATTCATTTGATTTTTCTGTTGAACACTTCATCTTGACCATTAGTCTATGTATTATAATGAGTTGATGTTTTATGATGCACCCCATACTTTTTCACCAAATCCTCCATTATCCTATTGAAAAAATAAGTCCCCTGATCACTAATGATGGATTTGGGCACTCCAAACCTACAAAATATGTTATCCCTGAGAAAATCATACACTGCTTGGCATTTTCAGTCCAAGTGGATTTTTCTTCCACCCATATGGAAACATAATCAACTAAAAGTATGATATAAGAATTTCTAAATGAAATGGGAAAGGTAAAATAAAATTTAGCCGCCAAACTTCAAAAATCTAACAAAAATTATGTGTTTATTGGGAAATTTCTTATTTATTTTAAATATTTCCAAAAACTAACATTTTCACACATTTTTTAAAATTTATGAGCATCTTTAAAATGGGTGGTTCAATGAAGTTTATATTATTAAACATTAATTATTTTCATTTGAGGTCCAAAGTGGCCTCCACTAGAAAAAGTGTGACAAAACTAAAATAAAAAACCAATTTCACTCTCATGCATACATATTCTAATCACATGGTCATTTATAATATTCCATATAATTGGATCACCCCAAATGTAAAATATAGATTCGATTTTAAGTTTTGGAATTTTTTCGTAAGTTAAATGAGATGGAACTTGATATGTAACTAGATAATTGAGAATTATAGCATACCAAATAACGTATCCTTTAATCAAGTAAAATTGATCGCATAGAAGGTGATAATTCATTGGTTCTTTGTATGGAATTTCAACTTCAGTAGTGTTAAGCAGTGTACTTACATGATCACCCACTTGGTACTCATATCCCTTATTGTATTTTATTTCTATGTTCAACTCCTGCAATATTAACATCTATCTCACTATCCTTGATTTAGATTCATCCTTCTTCATCAAGTACCTAATATCCTCATGATCAGAAAACACAAGGAATTTAGTTCCAATAAGATATGATCTAAATCTTTCTAAAGAAAAGAAAATAGTTAAAAACTATTTTTATGGTTGTGTAATTGAATTGATCAATATCTAAGGTTCTTGAGTCATAGGCAATGACTTGTTTCCTTCCCTCAATTCACTAATAAAATACTTCTCCAACTTCTTGGTTGGAAGCATCACAAAGTATCTCGAGTAGTTCTTCCCAATTTTGTGGTTGCATCACCGGTGGTGTAATAAATTTTCTCTTCAACTCATCAAATGATTCCCTAGACACACCATTGAAATCAAAATCAAAACACTTCAAAATCAATCTAGATAGAGGGGGATAAATCTTAATGAAATCTTTAATAAACCTCCTGTAGAATCCTACGTGTCCAAAAAATGATCTAACATGTTTCACACAAATTGGGTAAGTCAATTAATTTATCACATAAATATTTGATTTATCCACTTTAATGAATTCTATGAAATTAAATTATAAAATAAATTCTTATCTCAACTATGAAATAAAAATTTTCAAAATGTAAACTAATATTATTTTCAATTTAGTTTTTAAAAAAAAAATCAAATTTTTCAAACAATGGTCAAAGGAATTTACAAAAAGTGTAAAATCATCTAAGAAACCCTCAAATAAATCTTTAATGTTATCAGAAAAATACTTACCATGAACCTATGAAATGTACCTGGAGAATTAAATATTTTAAATGGAATCCATTTATATAAAAAATTCTTGACATGACAAGTGAAGGTAGTCTTCTCTTGATCCTCTGGAGTAATAGGTACCTGAAAATATCCATAAAATCCATCTAAAAAGAAATAATAATTTATACCTAAAGATATCTATAACATCTGATAAATTAAGGTGATGGGGAAATGATCTTTCTGAGTGACCAAATTCAAATTCCTAAAATCTATGTAAACTCTCTAAATATTCTGAATTCTCATAGGGATTAATTCATTATTTTTATTCCTCATAGTAGTTAGGATTTTTTTGAACTACAAGAATGGGGCTAAACCATTGTGAATATGATATGGGATAGAAGACCCCATATTCCAAGAGCTTCTCAATATCCTTGTTCACAACCTCCATCAAGGTGGGATTCAGCCTCCTTTGAGGTTGTTTGACAGGTTTGGAATCTTCCTCAAGAAGAATTCTATATGAGCATATTTTGGGGTTTATTCCTAGGATATCACCTAATCTCCACTATATTGCACAGAAATTCTCTCACAAAATATCAATCAAATATTTTTCTTGGGTTTCAAATATATTATTAGTAATTATCACCAGTAATTTCTCTCTCTTCCTAAGTTACTCATATTTTAAATTAGTGGGGAGTGGTTTTAATTACAGATTCGGGGTCTGCTCAAGTGATAAAATTAAATTGAGGTTCCCCACATACAAAGGTTGGAATTTTTACACATAATAAATCATATAATTTTCTTTATCATTTAAAAAATCATCAATGATATCAGATTTTACATCTTCTTCTCATATGCGATCAGAATATCCAGTGTGTTGGGAATATAAATGTTGAGTGATATTTTCAATGGAAAAATTCACTCCTGAGGATAAAAATTCATGGAGCATACATTATTCTTAAATCGAATCTATTCTAACTTTATAAGAGAGTTCAAATAGTGAGTGATCATTCAATGGATGCCTCGTGGATTCTAAAATATTGAAGTGGATAGTGTTATCTCCAAACTCCTTAGTGAGTGTCCCTTCATGGATATTGATGATGGTTTTGGCCATCTTCAAGAAAGGTAGACCCAAAATTATGGGTGAGTGTGATAGGTTCCTATATTATTTTATATTTAGTACATTGAAGTTAGCTGGGAATAAGAGATCATTGAATTTCTTAAAGACATCCTCCAAAACTTCTATTAGGAAAAATGTGGATATGTTTGCTAGCCGGACCACCACTCTTGTGGACTTCAAGTATCCCATCTGCAAATAAGTGTATACTAATTAAGGCTATACATTAATTTAATCACCTATATCACACAAAAAAATTAGATAAATTTAAAGAACCAATAGTTCATGAAATGGAAAATGTCCCTAGATCTTAACATTTTGATGGAAATAATGGTGTGATAAGGGTTGAGACACTTTTTCACATATTTATCCTCTCATCCCCTTTAAGTATCAACTTCTTAGTTAAAATATCCTTAAAAATTTTAGGATTTTTTGGAAGTTTTTGTGTACTTCAAGAAGGGGGTATTAATTTACACATTTCGGAAGATGTGTAGAATTTCATTCTGAAGTGAATATTCTTGAAATATATTTAATTCAATAATCCTTGATGTAAATGGTGTGTTAAGTCCTTATTATACATTTTCCCCTTTTTAATGGTTTTTATTTTCTCATCATCCTCATTATAACATTCTACTCCTCCTCTTTCCTTTCTTCTTCTTGGTTCATTTGAACATAATTTTAAGAATTTCCAACATCATTTTCCCTCATCTCAGGTGTTCTTGTTTCAAGTTCTTGGGATGTTGGTGGTGAGATATCTTTTCCACTCCTTGTTTTTATCATGTCAATATTATCTTTCATATTTGGAACTATTTTATTTAGTATATTTAATGTGTTTTTAGACATTATTTCAATAATACTTCCCACCATTTTTCCCATCTTATCAAAATTATCCTCTAGGAAATTAACCTTATATTGTAGTTATTGCAAATGAGGTTATGTAATGGTGGATGGTTTCTCATAGGGTCTTTGTAAAGTGGATGGTTAGTGGTATGAAGGTTTTTTATAATATTTATTTTGTTGAAATGGTCATGGGTTTTAAAATTATTTCTTGAATGGGGCTTATTTTTTGAACTAGTTTTGGTATGTGGGTCTATCTTGATGCTATTGATTTTCAAATCCATATTTTTCTTGGTCAATCTCTCTCCATCATTTAATTTTTTGGAACTTCTCAGATGAAATTATTACACATAAGTTTCCATTCCCTATATTTCAGCACATTGATCAGTGAAATGACTATGTGATGAGTATTAACCACATACCTTAGTTAGTGCTTTTTGGACGCCCACATATTTCAAGGGAATCTATCTCAGCAAACTGGTTATCTATTTAATCCAAGTTTTTAGTAAGGGTGGTGGATTAGAAGTTCTTACCTATTGAATACCTTTTTTTCTAGTACCTCTTATACAAAACTATTGTGAGTTATAGTAAATCTTCTAAATCAATCCCTTGGATTATTATGGTGAATTGTAAATAAATGTGTCTCAAAATGGTGCATCCAAAAGGTTTCTATCATTATATAGTAATAATTGATAAAATAAGAGAAGAAAGTTATGGTATTAAATTTATTGATGTGGAAAATTGGCACTTATCTTTTTAAATCTCTCCTAGTACTCATAAAGGGTTTCTCTAGATGACTATCATGTGATATCTATATCTTTTCTTATGTTTATGCTTTTGGAGGTGGGGAAGAATATTTTCAAAGTGTCTCACTAATTCATTCCAAAAATGCACATATCCTAGTTGTAGGCCACACAGACATTATATGGAATCTCCCTCCAATGAAAATTTGAATTCCTTATACTTTACCTTCTCCTCAGTAACTCCTTGGGGTATGAATGTTAATAAAACCTGTGTGAACTGTTTAATATGTTTTTTTGTGTCTTCTCCTTCCAAAACATAAAAATTTGGGAGGAATGGAATCATGTTAGGTTTTATCTAAAAAAACATTTGTAACTCTGGCATGATAAGTTGATTATTTTTATTAAGTAATTATGGTGCACGAAGGTCTCTAATAGTTTGGTTCTTGTTTCTATCTATGATGAAAGACTCATAGTGAACAGTTAAAGTTTCACTTGAGTTTATAGAATAAATTTCCTCAAATTGAGATCAAAAATTAAGTTTTATTGGTCTATTCAACATAGTTCTTTCAATTTCAGGATCTATGTGGTAGTTTTTAGTGTTTTTGTTTCAATTCATGAAACATTAAAAAAAATAAAGAAAGGAGGAATAAGAAGAAGGATTGTTAGCAGCACCTCCTTGGAAACAACACCAAGTTTTGAAAATTTTATATCATCAAGTGTGACAAAAACAAATATTTACTAAGTTAAAATGTAGTAAAGTGTTTAACCATTGTTGTTTATAGATATTACCTCACAATAATTTTGTTTTTTACTTGAAATTAGAGGAATAAGTAGAGGTTATTTTTTAAATTTATTGATTTTAAAAATAAAGAATAAAATTAAAATGAAGTTTGGACACAAGTTGATGAAGAGACTTATGGGTTCCGGGTATGATAACCTTTTTTAATTTCTTCAGGTTTGTAAATATTATTCACCCTCTCTTCCTATTGAATGATAAATAAAATACTCCTTGATCGATTTTTCAATCACCCTTGGTTGAAGAAAGTAACGAAAACCACTTTTATGTTCATGAAAATTCATCAACCATTCCCAAAAAACTAAGGAAAGTACCATTCAATAATTTTTTATCCTTATAAATCTAGAGAAAATTCACTTATTCCACATACATTACAATGATTTCTAGATACTCAAAACCTAACACAATCTTCTTGATTGAGACAAACTACACAAGGTAGAGGGAGTTTAAAGATCTTCAACTAAATCAATGAACAATGAATGACACAAAAATAAAAAATACACTCAAATTAAGAGAACTAGGCACCACTAAAACAATATATAATTCAAAAATATATATATTTTTAAATTAAATCATAAGACTCTAACATTAAAAAACGAAAACTCCCCCTTCCTCAATCACTCAAAATTTTTACCCCTCCATATGAAGGGTAAGAGAGTTGAAGGGGGAAGAAGATAGCATTATGAAAATAAGAAAAGGAAAAGAGAAAATCCATAGATATTCATGGTTCCAATCCTCTATTACATACCTTCTTTCACCTTCTTCAACCCTTTTGATTTGAATTGGACACACATATTTATAGGGACGAGAGGTGGAAAACATTCCCTTTAGATAAATTGAACCGAAATGTTGAGTTTATTTTTTATAGTAAATGGTTGAATATCAGAATTTTTTCTTCATAAAATGCTCTCCTCTCTATATTGTGCATTCTTCCTACAAATATAAGCTAAATTGGCTTGTATAAAAAAATTATGCCTAAATTACTAAAGAAATTTTTTCTACATGAGGTGACTCCTCAACTCCCTCTAATTTTTTACATTAAACTCATTTCTTAATGATAGAAATTATACATAAAATTTATTTTCATAATGAATCTTGGAGTTCTATTTCTCTACCAAATGTAATCACCTCATTTTTATGTATTTATGCTGATATATTTTTCAATTACTAAGATGGGGTCTATTCTGTCATCCAAAAACATTTTTCTATTTGATTTATTTTTTTGGGCCATTGTATTTATAATTGGATTTAGGTCAAAAATATAATGTTGAAACCCATTAGAAAAATTATCCTAAAATCACTTCAACTGAATCAAAATTCTAAAATTTATTCTTGAAATACATAATCTCCATAAAATATTAAATTTCCAGAATTAAGAAACATCCAAAATTAGGCCAAAAATTCACCAAAAAAACTGAAATGATACAAATAAGCTCAAATTTATTAATTGGAATGGATTAAATAATTTAGATACATATAAATAATTATGAAAATATTAGCTTTATAAACAAGCACAATAATAATAAATAAGAAAATCCATCTTCATCAAATTGATTAAAAAGTGATATATAATGAACATATATTTTCTAGCCATTAAAAAATATAATTTTATTATGTTATATATAAGTAATAATGTGTGAAATCTAATGAACTCCATAAAAGTAATTTCAAATTTATACATGTGGATTTTTTTGAATGTGTAGTAAATAAATTATTATTTACCGAGGGATACAGTAAAGTGTACTCTCAAGGTTGATCTCTCAAGGATTCCACTCATGCACACCATTCTCTTATTGTCAATGTTTAAAAACTAAAATATATTAAAATTAGGTTTTTGAAAATTTTTATGAAAAAAATATATAAAAAATGGAAAACATAAAGAAAATAAGACATAAATAAGTTAGTGAAGAAGAAATAATATGTTATTCTTAAATTTTCATGGTGATGTTATCATTATTCTTTAAATAACTCTCAATATTATACTCAATGTTGAGATCAAACCTATCATTCAAAACCCTCCCATTTTAATTTTTATTACCCTACACTAACCCTAGGAATGTGGGGTAATCTCTATAATCATCACTATAATGCTACACCAACCATATACATAAAACATTATAATGATGAAAGAGATGAAAATGATTGGAAATAAAAAATAATAAAAAATAATTTGGGGTTACCCATTTAAAAAAATATATTTTAATATTATTAAAATTATAATAATAAAATAAAGGTACGTGTTGATGTGTGAAAACTTGATCATAACATCACTCCCTCTCATAAAAAAGTAACAAGGTTAGTTCTTCATTTTCATAGAATTGAAAAGGGAACAGTGGGAGAATAGAAAGATAAAATTAAATAGAAAATAAGGATAAAGATAAGACTAATCTATAATAGGTTAAATATTATTAAAAATAAAAACCTCTACTAAGATACTGAATATGGATAACTAAATTTATAACTCTTTTGAAATGGGGTAGAAGTATAATTTTATAGTTACAAGGGGTGGAAAATTTTGGCTCTAAATATATTATTCAAATAATAATTAACATTTTTCCAAATTAATATCTAAATCCGGGAATTTTTCCTTAATTTAATTTATTTAATTATCTCTTCTTTTTCTACCCATAAAATTTTGTCTCATTTGGACATGTTTATAGAAAGTTATAAAGAAATTACTAAATAAAATGTGTATATATTTGATGACTCTTTATATTCCCATCCTCCATTTTTAAAAGAATTTATGACCATGATAGAATATGAATATATATATTCTATAGTTAAATAAAATAAACTCCATACACTTCTCTTTCCCTACACAATATATTATCTCATTTAGTATTTCTGTTTAGGAGATATGCACCCATATTTGAAAGTATCCAGAACTATGCATAAATTTCTAGGTCTGAATTTCATTCTTCTTTTGTGCCTTTTATTATTTCATTCAGCTAAGAGTAAATTTTGATGAAATACATCGTATAATGTTTCAAATGCTAAAAAATTATTAATTTCATAGTTTTAATTATTATAGACAAAGTTTTTTTGAAATACTGTGCTAATATAAAAGTACTTAAAATTTAAAGATAATATATTTTCACTATTAAGTCAAAAATAATCTTAAATCTTAAAAATATGATATTTATAATAAAAATAACCATTTTTTGGATTAGAATATTTAATTTAAGAATAAAATATTTAAAAATATGATCTTTATCACTGATCCAGACATAGTATAGAGGCATAAAAATATTAATAAAAGTAACTCTAGTAATACATAAGATTCTTTCTAAAGGATTTACCTGGTGGTTTATAGAAAATAAATAAATATTTAATAGTGACATGCCAAAATGTAATATTAAAATAAGGATATTTTTAATAGACTAACTTTTACACCAAAATATAGAGTTGAGGAAGTGAATATCTTTGACCATGTGGAGGGGTTCCCACAAATATAGCAGCTACATAGAAGCACTCTCTACAGAGATCACAATATATGATGACTGGTTTCACAAGATGAATCCTAATTCAAATAATAGGATATATATTTTGATCAATTATTTTAATTTCATTAATATTTTTATTTCTTAATAAAATTATATCAATGTTCTCACTATGTAATAATTTTTTTTAAACTATATAAAACCTGTGGTGTTCGTTTTACTTCTTTTCATTTAATAGTTATCTACAAAAAATATAGTATTTATTTATTATAATTTTATCATTTTAGTGAGGATACTTAGGTATTTCATGTCATTAAGGTTCTAAAAATCATAGAATTGGGATCATTCCAATACTTTGTTCCACCTAGTAAGTTTCATTGGATATCTTCCATGGGTTCGGTGGAAGTTATATGTTAGTCCAAAAATTGGTATCATAACTTTAGTAAAAGGGTTTAGATGGTCAAACCATGGTGAAGGTGATTCAATGATCGGTATAGTAGTATAATTTTACCATTTCTATGTAGGAGATTTATGATAAGCGGTTCATGATCCCTCTTATGTATTTTCAAATTTAGTGGGATTTCACTACCTACCAGAAGTGATGGTGTTGGGTGAGGGGAAGTTATGGGTGGTGAATTTCAAAATCATGGATTTTAGTTTGTATAGAATTCATATATAGTATTATCTACTAAAAAAATACCTTTATCTAATGTTGAGGTCGACTAAGATAGAAATAATGAAGAAGAAAGAATGATATAGGTTGGATAAGAAATCATTGGGTTTAATGTGGATGTAATTGGCCTAGAACATGGATTATAACATCTGATAAGTAAATACCACTTCAAAACATATTAATAAACTTGGTAATATGTATTATAATTAATCAATAATTAACAATGAGGTTATCTTGTTGATTTTATTCAAAATTTGGATGTCAAAAGGTAGACAAACGATAGATCACATCAAGAGCTTCAATGCCGTATGAAGTCAGTGGGAATTACTGAAGGTGAATTTTTTTATCTAAATTAGTCGGTTTTATTACTCACATCACTCCACGATTCATGGTATGTGATGGTTATTATGGTTATTATAGTTATAAATTTAATTGATAAGGCTAACCTTGTGTTTATAGAGGTTAGGGACTAGATCTATAATAAAGAAAATATTTTAATGGAGATCTAGGAATATTCCATAAACACCTATAGTGAAGAAGGAAGTGGTTGTTCCAAAACATGGAAAGTTCACATAAAAGTTAAATAAAGGATAATTCAGAGTAAGAGTATCTTTATTGAAGTTGATCCCACGTGTTAGCATTATGGGTAGAAAGGTCACTTTAAGAAATATGGAAAGAGAGGAGTGTGAATTCTAGATGATAAACGTATAAAAGTTGATCTATGAATCTTGTATCAAAAGATAATATTAGTTTACTATTGAGTGTCTCCATCTCACTTGATTCTTCGATTATAGACTTTAGATATTTATTTTATTCAAAATTAAAGAAGGGGGTATGAGGAACTATTCTTCTGAATATTAGAAAAGGAGAATGATATAGATGATGAGGCTCTCAATATCATAGGGAAAGGTTATGTTTCCATCTAGATAAGGAAAATAAATTTTATGAAGTTGAAAGGTGTTTCGAACATACTGGGATTAATGAAATTCATAATTTCTATTTGACAGTTTGATGATGTATGTTTCTATACTAAATTCATGGATAAAGCATTTATAATTGAATATGGTTCTATGGTGGTGTCTAAAGGAGTGAAGGATGGAATATTGTACCTCATCGGACTATCAGAAGGTATGATGAATCCTAGAAATGTAACTTCCTCAAATTTATTGTAACACCCCAAGCTTCCATGGTACGCTTCCCTTTGAATAATACAGTAGCGTGTGTTGTACACAACTTCGAGTTCTAACACACACACAACAACCAATCAAACTAGCCGTTATGAATAGTAATACCCACTTTTTGAAATTTTATAAATTATATCTTTCAAAATGGACTTCATTTTTGGATTCAAAATATCGAAATTAGCCTAGGGTGAAATTTTGGTATTTTTCTGAAAACTTTCAATTTTTGATGAATAGTGAAAAAACATCGAGTTATAGTTTAAAACCGAATTTTTATTTAAATAATTATTTATTTTATTTAAATTTAATTAAGATCAAAATATATATATAATACCTATATAAGTTCAATGTAATTCATTGGAGTTAGTTTTGAATAATTTTAGATATATAAAAAAAATTGAACTTTTCACCGTCTTTTACCCACCTCCTAGAAGAATTTGAAAATTCACATAAAACATAATTTTACAACTTATGTGAGTGGAATTTTGAAAATCCGAGAGACATGGTTAATATCAAGGAGTAAAATTTGGTTCAATTAGATGAAAATAATTTTTGGTGAATGTTATCTTTTTACTTTTATTTACCATTGTTAAAAGTAAATTGGGTAATTAAGGGTAAAAATGATATTAATACTACCCTAACACATGTAATAATTCTATTTGACAAGTGTATCTTGAACTAAAACAACCTTACGAAAAAATATTATCATTTAGGTCCACTTGGAATAGATTAGGACATTTATTATTATTTAATTCAAAGAAGAGTTAAAAGAGTTAAAATCAAAGTTTATTTACTAAAACATTTTTAATATAGGGTTATACATAAGATACATTCTATTGTAAATATTAATTAGAAAGATAAAAATATTTCCTACATAATGGTATTTTATTTATAATTTTTAGACATTAAATAATTTAATTTATTTATGACACAATGGTGATGTGGTAATTAGCTAATTAATGAAATATTAAAATAATTGATATTATAAATATCAAAATAAATTTAATTTTAGACTTTATATGAATTACACTAATTTTATAGGTTAATATGACATATTAGGATTGGTTATATAAATTTTTTTTGAAGTAATAATGTTTTTATGAAATTATCAAAAACAAAATACCCAATAGTGTCAAAATTGACATAAAAGAGTTTTTTTAAAATATATTATATTATTAATTTATATTTTATTCCTAAAATTCTAAGGATCGGCCAAAGGACTTGTATCGTGATATTTTTATCATTAATGGACCACTTGGGGGTCTCTTTGATGTATATAGTAAGTTTATTAACTATATAATATAAAAATACAAAGTGACATGGTAAGTGTCAAACTAATTAACTAAGAGTTAAAACTAAAAGATAAGGTTAATAAAATGACCCAAAAATGTATAACTTCTATTGGTTGAGTGGTGTTAGACCCATCCCAACCTTAAAATTCAAATAATATACTTTTGATCCTTTAGAAACTGAATATGAATTTATTATAAAATAATATTTCTAGCTTTTCCAAAGGTTCCCCTCACCCCTCTTATAAAAGGGAACTCCCCCTTCTAACTAACTCACACATTAAAAGCCTTTTGTCTTGGCCAAACCCTGCCCAAATAATCTCTCAACTTCCCTAAATTCAACCTAGAGGCCTTATTTTGTTAGAAAGCCAGCCTGAGGAGCCCTTTTGATCAAATCAATAGGAAGAACCCGAAAAAGAGGTAATGTTTTCACCACCCTCTTTTAAGTTCCTTTCTTCTTCAACTTATACTTTCTTTGTTATTCCAATTCTAAAATAATAACTCCAGTATCTTATATATACTATGATGTTATTATAAATATGTTACAACCATATTCAGTAATCTATCCATCCCTTTAATGACATGTCACCATACGTGCGTACGTACGGCTTACCGTCTCCACGTCGTGGTGTAATTGTTATTCAATAAATTATTATTTGGATGGGTATAATAATGATGTGTCATTCATGTAAATAATAAATATAACATGATAATTATTCTGTATATATGATATTCTATCCAATTAAATATTATTTTAGTATAAAAAAATGATATTGTCGCTCGTGCATACGTACGGACTACCGTCTCCACGAACGCGATGAGATTCATTCCTCATTGTATCCATTCAAGACTAATTCTCATATAATTATTAAAAAAAATTTTTAAGGACATGATATCATTATGTATATGAATAAGATACAACCTATCCATGACAAACACGGCTTATTTAACAAAACATATAAAAGAAAATGAGTAAGTTAACACCCAAAACAACGATAATACTAAGATATTATTAACAAATCAATGTTAAAAGATCATATATGATATCATATTAATGTATATGATTCTTGTATAATTTAATAACAATTATTTCACCATTATACATGAGTTTAACCTACCCTTAACCAAGGAAATGTACAAGGTAAGGGTTTATTTCACAATCTCTTCATTATCCGAGGTTGTTTATACGTAACTATCTACTAGGACCTCTTTATCATCCACATCCATGTTTCTTAAAAATGTGTTTCAAAACATTCTTACTATTTTACAGATTATGGGTTAAATTCATTTATACCATTTTTTGACTTTTTATAAGAAGTTTATAAAGGAATCTTTCCATCGTTTTCCAAACAAGGTCCTTTTTAACCTTTTCGACAGAATTAAGGTAAGAATGTATTTTTTAACTTATACCGTGGGTGCGGCTATTTTACACCATTATAAAATATTTGAAGATTACCTTACAAGATTATAAGATTATTTTCAAAGTAAAAGTTTTATTTTATAATTATGTTACTTTTTAATGATTTTAAAAAAAGAGATATTTCTCTGAAATAGTTTTGATTTCATCTATGTCAACCTCCTTTGATGGATTTTAAGCTTATTTGAAGTTTATTTATTATGATACATATCTTCCATATAGTATTGAAGGTTTTGTGATATGTTTGACTGTGTATGTGTTATTTTTATACCATTCATGGTTTTTGGAGAATGTATTGATGTTTCGTATGCTAGTTTTAATACGAATGTTTTTGTTATGTTTAAACCTGTTCATATGAGGAATGCATTGGAATTAATAAGTGACGGGTGGATCCCGCTACAGCTCCTCGATGCATCGGTAGGTATCATGAGACAAACTAGTGTCTTGGAACAAGGCCTTTACAAAATCTTATTTGTAGTCTTGGCACGATGCCTTGGCTATGTGGTTATGATAGTCTGGCATTATGCATTCCATCATTATGAAATTGGTTATTGATATTTCATGTGATTATTCAACTAGATGAATATCTATGTGAATAAGTAAATGTAATTATTTCATTTTATTTTTTCCATATTATGCTGAAGTTCAAGTTTAAAAGACTTTTGTTTTAGTTATACATTGCCTTAAATGTTTAGGATTATTTATAAAAGTTTCCGCTACATTGTTATCCTTACTGGGAATTTGAGCTCACCCCTATCAATGTTTTATTTTTCCCAGGATGTGAAGAAGTATTTTATGAATGACCTATAGGGATAGTATAATGGGATATGAGTGTGGAGACAAGATGTTGTTGTAGTTTTCAATTTATGATGTAATGTAAACTTTATGAATGTATCTAGTGTTTCCCAGACTACTGAACTAATCGGTCTTTCGAGACTTGATCTTTTGTGATCATGCCAATGATATGTACTAATGCACCGACTCTAGGAACCTGGGGTAGGGTTGTTATGGTTGTTATTAGAGAAAGTTTAGTACAAACCTTGGCAGCAATATTTAGATAAACTCTAATTAGAGAACATAGATCTAAGATGGACTTTGAGGATTAGTGTTGAAGAACTTCCTATAATTTTTGTATTGTAGATATTTTTTGAGTTTTTCGAGCAATACATCTCTGTCTAGATATGAGCAGGTAGAGGCGGCTCTGGCACAGATGTACCTAGGGGTAAAACTTGAAAACACCGCTTTGAGCTAGACTCGAACAGGAACTAGTGCACGACAACGGGCCTTGCTGCACTCTTGGTTACGACACTCCTAGGGGATATGCTTAGGATAACTCTCATTTTCTTTAAAAATCATTATGAAGGGTTTATCAGTATATACTTCCTCAAAGAAAATGTTTTTATGATTATAGATTATATCCATAAATAGTTCAATTTATGTTAAGTGTTTTACAAGTATGGAATTATGTATTTTGATTCATAAATTGATCTAGTTTATGCCATTGTTTAGAAATGGTGCCTAGTGGAAGAAATGGAAATTGTATCAATGCACGCACTCTATGTAGTGATTTCCCTCCTACTCAAGATAATTATAGTGGATCTGGTGATACAACTGGTGTTGATCATCTAATCACCATACTGGGACAACTCACTCAATTTATGAATAATAACCTTACCCGTATGGAGCACCCTGATCCACAACGTGGAGGATCAATGTTAGATCGCTTCATGAGGCAGAAACCACCAACATTCAATGGGATTATAAATTAATTAGTAGCTGAGAAATGGATAAGTTCCCTAGAGAAAATATTTCAGGATTTGGGGAGTGGTGAAAGGGAAAAAGTTGTCATGGAAGTTTATCGTCTCACTAGAGATGCTGATCAATGGTGGTCATTGATTCAAAACATGAAGGAAGATGATTAAGTAACAAATATGGAATGGATGGAGTTCAAAGATATTTTCTTAGAAAAATACTTTCCTTTTGACCATCGAGAAGATATGGAAAGGCAATTTCTGAGTCTGAGACAAAAGGAGGATGAGAATGTTGCAAAGTAAGAGGCTAACTTTACAAGGATAGAAAGGTATGATGGAAGTTATATACGTAACCTAAGAAGTAATATTGATTGTTTATTTGATGGGTTAAAACTGTTTCTCTGTCAAGCATTAGTCTCACAATCCTTCTCATCGTACAAAGACATTGTCTCATGTGCTATCAAGACAGAAAAGGAATTCTCTAAGTCTTATGAATTTAAAGAAAAGCAAGAGAAGAAGAGATCTTATGATCAATCTGGGAATGGAAATAAGGGGAATAAGGTAAAGTTTGAATATCCATCATGTGGTAAATGTGGGAAGAAACACCTAGGTACTTGCTTAAAAGGAATGAGATTCTATTACAAGTGTGGTGAAAAAGGCCACCAAGCTCGTGATTGCAAGGGGAATAAGGAAGCTATCGATGTCCAATGCTATAATTGCAGGGAGATGGGACATTATGTAAATGAATATCCTAAGTGTCATGAGAACTTACCTCAGAAAAGGCCAAGGGATTAAGGCCAAGCTTATGTTATCATTATTGCTGAGGTAGAAGCTTCGAAAGACGTGGTGGCAGGTAATTTAATGGTTTCCTCAAGTTTAGAAAATTCATTATTTGATTCTAGATCATCGCATTGTTTCATATCTTCCAAGTTTTCTAAGAAAATTAGATATTTCCAATTTGATTTAACAAGGGAGTTTTCAGTTAACACTCCTAAGGGAAGTATCATTGCAACAGTGTTTTGTGAATCAGTCCCCATTAGAGCACATAAATGTTCTTTATATGCTAATCTCATCATCATACCTATGATTGAGTTTGATATAATCCTTGTTATGGATTGGATTTCGGTCCATGAAGAAAATATTTATTGTAAGAAGAAGGAGGTTATGATTTTTGATGATGATGATAAGGAACACCTTATCTTTAGAGAAGAATCATCACCACCTAATTCTTATCTAGATCCACCCCCAGTAGCTCAACAAAATTCAATTATTGGGGAGGAAGATAATGAAATGATTGTGGGTGAGGAAAGGAATGTTCAAATAGAGGATGTACCTACTGTGAATGAATATGTATATGTGTTTCCGGAACATTTACCTGGACATCCTCCAGAACGAGAACTTGAGTTTTCCATTGATTTAATTCCTATATCAAGTCCTATATCTAAGACCCCTTATAGAATGTCCACTGTAGAATTAGTTGAACTAAAGAAACAACTAGAGGAATTGAGTAATAATGGATTTATTCTCCCTAGTGTTTCTCCATGGGGAGCCCCTGTTATTTTTGTTAAAAATAAAGATAGATCTATGAGGTTATGTATCGACTACAAGGAGATCAATGCTATAAAAATAAAGAACAAGTATCCCCTACATCACATTGGTGATTTATTTGACCAACTGCATGGAGCTCAATACTTTTCAAAGATCGACCTTCAGTCTAGATACCATCAGTTGGGTGTGAAGAAGGAATACATTCCGAAGATAGCATTTTGAACCAGGTATGGTCATTACGAGTTTACAGTAATGCCTTTTGGGCTGACTAATGTGCCCTCTGTATTCATGGATCTAATAAATATAGTTTTCAAGTAATATCTAGATGAATTTGTGGTGGTATTTATTGATGATATCTTGGTATACTCCAAAAGCTACGAAGATAATGAAAATCAGTTGTGCATTATCCTGAAGACTCTGAGAAGACATGTATTATATGGGAAGTTTAGCATGTTTGAATTCTGGCTTCAGTAGATTTCTTTTCTTGGCTATATTATCTCTAAAGATGGAATCTCTGTTGATCCTTCTAAGACCAAGGCAATCCAAGAATGTCCTGCACTGGTGAGTATAACTGAGGTACGCAGTTTTATTGGTTTAGCAGGTTATTATTGATGTTTCGTCCAGAATTTTGCCCGGTTGGCTAACCCATTAACAAAGCTCACACATAAAGGGGTTAAATTTGTTTGGATAAAAGAGTGTGAAGAATGTTTTGAAGAACTGATGATAAGATTAGTCAATGCTCCTATATTGACTCTACCATCGGGGAATGATGGGTTTGTTATTTATAGTGATGCATCGAAGAAAGGAATTGGTTGTGTCCTTATGCAGAATGATAGGGTTATTGCATATGCATCGCGACAGTTGAAAATTCATGAGAAAAAATATCCTAATCATGATCTTGAGTTAGCAGCTTTGATCTTTGCTTTGAAGATATGGAGGCACTACCTATATGGTAAAAATGTGATATTTATACTGATCATAAGAGTTTGAAGTATATTTTCTCACAAACAAAACTCTACATGAGGTAAAGGAGATGGCTTGAACTACTCAAGGATTATGATTTCACAATACACTACCACCCGGGGAAGGAAAATAAGTTGGAAGATGCTTTGAGCAGAAAAGATCATGGAGTTTTGAACCTGACGAGAATTGAAAGGGATCCTATTTTCATGGATCTAGTGAATATGGATATGGGAATTACCATGAAAGGTGAAACATCAATAATTTTTCAAATGGTTTCCAAACCATCTTTACTAGAAAGGACAAAGAGTTCTCAGACTGGTGATAAATAGTTTAAAAAGAAGATTAAAGCTTTAAATTATGGGAGATGGAATGACTTTGGGTATGAAGATGGAATTTTGAAATTTGGGAAGAGACTTTGTGTTCCCAATATACCTGATCTAAAAAGGGAATTGTTGGAAGATGCTCATAGTTCCAATTTCTCTATACACCCTAGGAGCACCAAAATGTATAGAGACTTGAAGGAACATTTTTTGTGTGACAACATGAAGAGGGATATTTATGATTTTGTGTCAAAATGTATGGTTTGTCAACAAGTGAAAGCTGGAAGGCAACGACCTGGAGGAGTCATGCAACCTCTTCCCATACCAGAGTGGAAATGGGACAATATTACGATGGACTTTGTCATGGGACTACCAAAGAATCCTAGAAGGAATTATGCAATATGGGTCATTGTTGATCGTCTTACCAAGTCATCACATTTTATTTCTATAAGGGAAGATTTACCACTTTTTTTTAAAGGGTGAGTTCTGGTCAAAAGACCAGAACTTAGATATTTATTCAAAAGAAAATAGAAGCATACAATTTACATGAGACAGAAAGAGGGCAATTTTCTAGAGTCCTTAATAAAAAAGGAGTAAAATCCGGAGGGAGGTCATTCCTTTAAGTGATCTCATGTGAGACACCCATGTTGGCAAGCCCATCAGCGAACGTATTAGCCTCACGATAGGTATGAGTGGCAATAAATTTGAGGTCATTGAGTGTGGTGAGGTAGTCCATCCAACGGGGGGTGAGAGACCAAGAAGGATGAGCACTTAAAGTGGTGAGATTAATGAATTGGTGAGACTTCATGGAGTACCCCTACTGATTGTTTCGGATCGTGATCTCCATTTTACTTCAAGATTCTGGAAAAGTATTCAGAAAGCCCTAGATACTGAACTTCTTTTGAGAACTTCCTACCACCCTCAAATAGATGGAGAATCAGAATGGACTATTCAAACCTTAGAAGACATGTTGAGATCATGCTCACTTGACTATCAGGGTATGTTGGATCAATATTTACCTCTGGTGGAATTTTCCTATAAGAATAACATCCATTCAAGTATTCGGATAGCACTATATAAAGTGTTATACGGAAACAGATGTCACACACCAACCTGTTGAAAAGATGTTGGTGAAAGAAAACTTGTAGGCCCATAATTGGTGGAGGAAACAATGTAAAAGGTAAAGGAAATCCAAAACCACATCAAAGTATCTCAAAGTAGGAAGAACAGCTATGTCGATAACCGAAGGAAGGATTTGGAATTTCAGGTAGGAGATCATGTTTTCTTGAAGGTATCTCCATAGAAGGGAGTTATATGTTTCAGTGAGAAGGGTAAATTGAGTCCTAGGTACATCAGACCTTTCGAAATTCTATAACAAATTGGGGTTGTATCTTACCGTTTGGAAATGCCGCCAAGTCTCTCCAAATTTCACGATGTGTTCCACGTATAACTATTAAGGAAATACATGCCTGACCCAACGCATGTACTCACCTATGAGGAATTAGAACTAGAAACCGATCTGTCTTATAGAGAATATCTTGTCAGGATTCTTGATATGATAGAACAAGTACTGAGAAACCGAACGACTCTTCTGGTAAAAGTTTTGTGGAGAAACCATAAAATGGAAGAGACAACGTGGGAACCTGAGGAACATATGATGAAGAACCACCCGAGTCTATTCATGCGATAGTGTTCTAGAAATTTCAAGGATGAAATTATTTTAAGGAGGGGAGAATGTAACACCCCAAGCTTCCACGGTACACTTCCCTTTGAATAATACAGTAGCGTGTCTTATACGCAACTTCGAGTTCTAACACACACACCACAATCAATCAAACTAGCCGTTATGAATAGTAATACCCACTTTTTTAAATTTTATAAATTTTATCTATCAAAATGGACTTCAATTTTGGATTTGGAATATCGAAATTAGACTAGGGTGAAATTTTTTTATTTTTCTAAAAACTTTCAATTTTTGATGAATAGTGAAAAAACACTGAGTTATAGTTTAAAACCGAATTTTTATTTAAATAATTATTTATTTTATTTAAATTTAATTAAGGTCAAAATAGATACATAATACCTATATAAGTTCAATGTAATTCATTGGAGTTAGTTTAGAATAATTTTAGATATATAAAAATTTTATTGAACTTTTCACCGTCTTTTACCCACCTCCTAGGAGAATTTGAAAATTCGCATAAAATATAATTTTACCACTTCTGTGAGTGGAATTTAGAAAATATGAGAGACACGGTTAATATCAAGTATTAAAATGTGGTTCAATGAGATGAAAATAATTTTTGTTTAATAGTAACTTTTTACTTTTATTGACCACGGTTAAAAGTAAATAGGGTAATTAAGTGTAAAAATGGTATTAATATTACCCTAACACATGTCCTAATTCTATTGTAAAAGTTTATCTAGACCCAAAACAACCTTAGGAATAAAATATTATTATTTAGGTACACTTGAATTAGATTAGGACATTTATTATTATTTAATTCAAAGAAGAGTTAAAAGAGTTAAAATCAAAGTTTATTTACTAAAAAAATTTAATATAGCGTTATACATAATATAAATTAGATTGTAAATATTAATTAGAAATATAAAACTATTTACTACATAATGGTATTTTATTTATAATTTTTAGACATTAAATAATTTAATTTAGTTATGACACAATGGTGATGCAGTAATTACCTAATTAATGAAATATTAAAATAGTTGATATTATAAATATTAAAATAAATGTAATTTGAGACTTTTTATGAATTCAAAAAATTTTATAGGTTAATATGGAATATTAGTATTGGTTATATAAGTTTATTTGAAGTAATAATTTTGTTATGAAATTATCAAAAACAAAATACCCAATAGTGTCAAAATTGACATAAAATAGTTTTTAAAACAAATATTACATTATTAATTTATATTCTATTCTTAAAAATCTAAGGATTGGCCAAAGGAATTTTATCATGATAGGTGTATCATTAATCGACCACTTGGGGGTCTCTTGTATTAATATAGTAAGTTTATTAAATATATAATATAAAAATACAAAGTGACATGGTAAGTGTCAAACTAATTAATTAAGAGTTAAAACTAAAAGATAAGGTTAATATAAAGACCCAAACCTGTCTAAATTATATTGGTTGAGTGTTTTTAGACCCATACACACCTTAACCTTTAAATAATCCACTTTATATCCATTAGCAACCAAATATTAATTTATTATAAAATAATATTTCTAGATTTTCCAAAGGTGCCCCTCACCCCTCTTATAAAAAGGCACTCCCCCTTCTCACTAATTCACACATTAAAAGCCTTTTGGATCGGTCAACCCATGCCCAAATACTCTCTAAACATCCCTAAATTCAACATAGAGGCCATATTTTGATCATAAATCTAACCTACGGATCCCTTTTGATCAAATCAAAAAGCAAGAACCCGAAGAAGATGTAATGTTTTCACCACCCTCTTTCAAGTTCCTTTCTTCTTCAACTTCTTCTTTCTTTGTTATTACCATTATAAAATAATAACTCCAGTATCTTATATATACAATTATGTTATTATAAATATGGTACAACCATATTCAGTATTTTATCCATCCTTTGAATGACATGTCACCATACGTGCGTGCGTACGAATTACCGTCTCCACGTCGTGGTGTAATTGTTATTCAATAAATTATTATTTGAATGGGTATAATAATGATGTTTAATTCATGTAAATAATAAATATAACATGATAATTATTATGTATATATGATATACCATCCAATTATATATTATTTTAATATCAAAAGAATGATATTGTCGCTCGTGCGTACGTACGGACTACCGTCTCCACGAACGCGATGAGATTCATTCCCCATCGTATCCATTCAAGAATAATTCTCATTTAATGATTAACAATAATGTTTAAGGACTTGATATCATTCTGGATATGAATAAGATACAACCTATCCATGACAAACATGGATTACATCACAAAACATATAAAAGAAAACAAGTAAGTTAACACCCGAAACAATGATAATACTAAGATATTACTAACAAATCAATGTTAAAAGATAATATATGATATCATATTAATGTATATGATTATTGAATAATTTAATAACAATTATTTCACCATTATACAGGAGGTTAACCTACCCTCAACCAAGGAAAAGTACAAGGTAAGGGATTATTTCAAAATCTCTTCGTTATCTGAGGTTGTTTATACATAATTATCTACTAGGACCTCTTTATCATCCACATCCATGTTTCTTAAAAATGTGATTCAAAACATTCTTACTATTTTACAGAATATGGGTTAAAGTCATTTATACCCTTGTTTGACTTTTTATAGTAAGTTTATAAAGGAATCTTTCTGTTGTTTTCCAAACCAGGTCCTTTTTAACCTTTTTGACAGAATTAAGGTAAGAATGTATTTATTAACTTATACGGAAAGTGCAGCTATTTTCCACCATTAAAAAATCTTAGAAGCTTCCCTTATGAGATTCTAAGAATATTTTCAAAGTAAAAGTTTAATTTTATAATTATGTGACTTTTAAATGATTTAAAAAAAGAGATATTTCTCTCAAATAGTTTTGATTTCATCCATGTCAAGATCCTTTAAAGAATTTTAAGCTTATTTGAAGTTTATTTATTATGATACAAATCTTACATATTGTATTGAAGGTTTTTTGATATGTTTGACTGTGGATGTGTTATTTTTATACCATTCATGGTTTATGGAGAATGTATTTACATTTCGTATTCTAGTTTTAATACGAATGTTTATGTTATGTTTAAACCTGTTCATATGAGGAATGTATTGGACTTAATAAGTTACGAGTGGAGCCCGCTACAGCTCCTCGATGCATCGGTATGTCTTATGAGACAAAACAGTGTCTTGGCACAAGGCCTTGACAAAATCTTATTTGTTGTCTTCGCACGAGGCCTTGGCTATGTGGTTATGATAATCTGGAATTATGCATTCCATCATTATGAAAGTGGTTATTGATATTGCATGTGATTATTCGACTAGTAGAATATCCATGTGAATAAGTAAATGAAATTATTTCATTTTATTTTTTCCATATTATGCTGAAGTTCAAGTTTAAAAGTCTTTTGTTTTAGTTATACATTGCTTTAAATGTTTATGCTTATTTATAAAAGTTTCTGCTATATTGTTATCCTTACTGGGCATTTGAGCTCACCCCTCTCTATGTTTTATTTTTCCCAGAATGTGAAGAAATATTTTATGAATGACCTGCAGGGATAGTATAAGGGGATATGAGTGTGGAGACAAGATGTTGTTGTAGTTTTCAATTTATGATGTAATGTAAACATTATGAATTTATCTAGTGTTTCCAAGACTACTAAACAAATCGGTCTTTCGAGACTTGATCTTTTGTGATAATGCCAATAATATGTACTAATGCACCAACTCTGGGAAACTGGGGTCGGGCGTTACAGTTATGTCTTGTAATCCTAAGAAAATTGAGTGAGAAAGTGATGAATGTTATAATTTCTAAAGGGATAATGAATATTGGTAGTATAGAGATGACAACGAGCCTGTACCCTAATGGTATAGGCTCCTGCTTGGCATCCAAAAGACCCAGGATCAAATCCGGGTAGGGGCGAATTTCTCAGGTACTGTAGCAGCAGTGGCACTGTAGCAGTGGCAGCACTGTAGTGGTGGAGGGACTGTAGCAGATACTATAGCGGTGGTGGTACTGTGTCATGTACCGTAGCAGCGCGGGTACTATAGCAGTACTGTTCACCGAGGGGTCCTTTGGGCCATTACTATGGGATTCCAAGCCTTGTATTCAGGCCACTTGTCCTTGGTCCTTCAGGCTATGTAATGGCTCTCCCTCTACCCAGTTTAAAGAGGTATTTTCTTTCAAATAATAAATTGAGGCTTTGGCCCCAACCTTATAAAGAAAATTGGTAGTATAGAGTATGTAACATGTGAATATTGTGTCCTAAGAAATAATAGGAATTTTTTCTTCCAAATGGAAGTTAATACACTAATGAATTCGTAGTTATAGTTGGTCCAAATAGATTTATGGGGGTTAACTTTGGCTCATTCTCTAATAGGGTCGTTGTTTTATGTAACCTACATCGATGATTCAACAAAAATGTTTTGGGTATTATTTCTTAATAAAAATTTTGAGGTATTAAAATCCTTAGTTAGATGAAGATATTTAGTGTAAATGGAGATAATATGGATGATAAAATTTTTGAGGTATGATAATGTGGAAATAGAGAGTTCTAGAGATTATACTTGTAGAAGTGAGTTCATGTTGATAATAAGATACAAGATACTCTGGAACATAATGGATCCATAGATATTATGAATCAAAAATTTGTTAAAAAGAAAATATGTATGATAATTCATAAAGGGTTATAAAAAATGTTTAGATAAGTAGTGGAAAATTGTGTGGAATACTTTATCTGTTGGATTCCTTATTCTTCATTAGGGTAGGAACTTCGGGAAGGATGGTTTATTTCACTAATATAAAATTATTTAGTGAAATAAACTATGTAAATTTGTATTCTTAAGAGATATTAATCTTCAATCAAAGTATTGATTGTGCCACATTATTGGGTATGGTAATGAAAAGTTCAGTTTTTGAATTTGGTATAACAACCTTTATAAGGTAGAGTTTAAATTTTATCTTCAATGAATACATCATATGTAAGGATCAGAACTTAGGGAATATTGTGTATGAAATAAAATCTCATTGCATTTTGTTGTTTAACTAAATAGATGTTCAAAAGTTATGGGTTCTCTAAAGAATTTAGTAAGTACATCAGTAATAAAAACACCATTTTTTCCAAATAATTCCCTATATGGAAGTAATGTTTTGATGGATTTACCATGTATAAAAGTAATATAAAGTTCTAGGATTTTGGAATATCAGGGAAGAGTTTTGAAAGAAATATATATGAAGGATAAAACTCATAAAGTTGTAGGACATGAAGGAGAGCAGGTACAGGGACAATTGTGAAGGTCTGTCAGAGTGAGGCTTTAAGTGAAGAGGTACAAGTGTGGTCTTCATTACCTACTACTCATAGAAATTGGATAGCCTAAGATCTTAGAAGAGGCTAGAAAGATGAAATAGTTGAATCATTAGGATCTATCCATGATTTGTGATTTTTATTCCCTGCATGAATATGGAACATTGGATATAATAGAAATGTTTGTTGGGACTATTTTTCTTTATAATAAATGGGTGTATCAGTTGAATGATGAATTTAATAGTAGTTAATGGTACATGGAAAGACTAATTGTGAAAGTTTTTCAAAACACAAGTGTGGATTTATCTAAGAAATTCTCACCAGTAGTTAAATATATGCATATCTAAATGGAAATTATTATGGTTTCCATTGAGTGTTTTTTCCTATAATAGTTGGATATAAAGACAAAATTCCTTCATGGAACATTGATGAGAGAACAACATGGAGTATACAACTTGTTTATTTGAGAATTAGAACCAAAAACATGTGTGCAAGATGAAGAAGAACCTTTATAGTATGAATAAGTTTCCAAAGTAGTGGAACCAAAAGTTCAACTCTTTCCTAGAAGAGTGAAAGTTCATCTAGAGAAATTATAACCCTTATTATTACCTAAATTTGTTCTATATTGTGAGATTCACCATCCCACTTCTTTATATTGATTACATTCTATTCCTAGTCCAATGAAAGAAAAGATCAATTATCTAAAGGATTAATTGTATGGAAAATTTGAGATTAATGATATTGTTCTGGAATAATTCATATTAGGGATACATGTCATAAAGGGATAAAAATTTTGTACTTTGTACCTACCTAAGTAAGATTACATTTGAAAAGTGGTGGAGTTATCTGGCATGAGTGAAGATAAACCTATAACCACTCTATTTGATAGATATTTAATGTTGATTAAGGAGAATACACCACAAATAGAAGATTAGGTGGAGTATATGGAAAAGGTTCCATATGTATCAGTGTTTGGAATCCTAATGTATGTCATGTTTTGTACTCGACCAAACATTGTTCAAGTAGTGGTAGTCATCTAATTCATTCAAATCCTAGAAGAGAACATTGGGAATCTAAGAAGTGGATTATGTGGTACTTAAAGGATTTCAGAAGCATAGTACTTTTCTTCAAAATGAATGATTCATGGATGGGGGTTTACTTTATTTGACATTAGAGGAGATTCAAACACATGAAAGAGAACTATTAGATGTTTGTTCATTTTTAAAGGAACGAATTTGAGTTTGATGTTGAAGCATTAATCATTAGTTTCACTCTCAATAATGGAAGTGGAGTAAATTTCTTTAACAAAAGTTTGGAAGGAGGTCTTTTTTATAAAAGGGATTTTGTAAGATATTATAAGAATGCATGGTGATGGGATTCAATTTTTTGATTCACAAAGTATGATTAAATTGGCTAAAAAACAGACATTTAGCTCATGGATTAAGTATTTTCAACTGAAGTATCACTTCATCTAGAAGTTGTTTAATGAAATATTGATGGATCTGGAGAAGATAGAAAGATATTTGAATCTAATAGACATGATATAAAAAAAATTATTCTAAGATGTTTTGGGGTAGTCCTAGTCCTAAATTGGGCTTGGGTGATTGGAAACATGTTGGGGGAACTATGAAACAATAAAGAAATTGTAAGGTGTGGAATAAGGTTTGTGGAATTTGACGGATGACTCAATGGTAAAGCCTAGAATATAATTCTCAGGTGGGTGATTTTTTTTCAATAGTATATGAAAACCATTTTTTGATTAATGGATATATCTAACAGAAGGACGAACTACAGAAGAATAAATTCTTATGGCTCGAATGGCAATGGTGGAATATAATCTATGAAATATATAAGTTATACAGATTAGTTGATTAGAAAATGAATCTAGAATATAAAATCAAAAGGTATTTGTTGACCTGATCTAATGGAGGTAGTCTGGATGTGAAAGGAACATTCATAAAAGTAACTTTGGGAATACATAAGAGTCCTAAATTATTTCCCTATTAGTTTGTGGAAAAGGAAGGAATACCTAAGAGTGAAATAACTAAATATAAGACCAAACTCGTGAGAGTTTCATGAGAATGCACTATTCATTGGAAGGAAAAGTTGAGGTAATGGATATATTTTATCAATTGAATGGATGCTCATAAAGAGATTATCTACATCAAAACACTAACCATGGAGATCATAAGATATGGGGACCAATTTCATTAGCTAGGTTCTACTATAGATATTAGTATGGATTATTTGATTGAGTAATATAATTTTAATCATCTTCTGATTCCTTAATCAATGTAAAGAATCATTCCTCCATGGATTGGGACTCACAACCATACCATATAAAACATGTTTTTTCCTTTTTATTTATTTTCTTTAAATCATCGTCTTTTGAAAATAATTTATGTTCACATTCCAAGGATAGTATTAAGGTGTGGTGACTTAGCAATAGTGTGCCTTATAAGTTCTAGTATATCATACCATGGGTATTATTTTGGGACATAATTCCAACCAGTAGGTTTCTGTGGATATATTACATGGGTTTAGTGGAAGATAGTTGTGAGACCAATGGTTTTTAAGTTTTATTTTTTATTTCATCATTTCCTTTCCCAATAAATCTTTTGGTTGGGTTTTTTAACTTTCTTATACTATAACTGTGTATAGAGATATCCTATAAAATCCTTCAATGGTGACATATCCATGTTAGTGAAGAATCAATAAGATGAATATTGAAAAATGAAATCCAATTTTTTTAAAAAAAATTAGAGACACAACCACGATTTACATAACCACATCATCATTTATATAAATTTACAAAAAAAATGTCATAGTTTTCAAAAAAAACATTTTTGTTTTAATTAAACAAAATAGAGCATCATAAATTCGGGTTTCTCATACCATGGTTTTTTCCAAAATGGCCATGGTTCATATAAAATTATAATTTCATGAAAAATCAATGATTTAGAAATAAGTAACAAACTACATATCAGGGTATGACCTCTGAATGAGACACCACTTAGAATGAAAAACACATAGAAACTACTACATTGTTCAAGATGTGAACATCATGAAATTTTCTTCTTGAAACAGCTTGTATAGTGAAATTATGTCATGGTTTAAGGTATTAAAGGTTGTTTTGAAATATTTTATCACTACGTAGGTTTTAATATCCCATGATAAATATTTTAATTGTTCATTAATTTATTAAATCCATATTTAATATTCAGGTATATAAATTTTTATTTTATTAATGTTGATATACATGCATTTAAATTTTCTAAGCTGCTTCTTATAATTTTATTGACATGAATATAATGATAAATGTTTTTTATAACATAATATTTTGTTTTGTTCATCCAATATTATGATTTTTTATTGAGAGGTAAATTAAATAGTAAATATGGATTAATATTTATACATAGTAGGTGTTAGAGTTGCATATAATTAAGGAATCTCTTGAAAATTGATCTATAGATAATGGGACTTAAATTCAAACCTCTCACTATCCTAGGATTTTAGGCACTATTCTAGAAATTTGGGGGTAAGTTATCTATCATATCATTCTTTCTCTTGAAGTGATTTTGGTTTGTATGATTCTAAAGCACTACATAAAAGGGTTTCAAATTCCCTATTAATACAAGAAAAATAGTATTTAGAGGTGGGTATTTTGTCATTTAACAATGAGTTAAATCATTTTTAAATGATTCATGATGATTTATACAAACTACCACAAATTTGTGTGTCAGGAATCTTTTAACACTGGTTTTTATTTTGTAGTGGTTCATTTTTCATTGGTTCGTTTTATATTTTTTTAAATGTTTTTTTATTTTTTTTATTTTTTATTTTTATTTTTATTATTTATTATTTATTATTTATTATTTATTATTTATTATTTATTATTTATTATTTATTATTTATTATTTATTATTTATTATTTATTATTTATTATTTATTATTTATTATTTATTTACTATTTATGTAAAATTTATTTATTGTTTACTATTTATTTATTAAAAAATTATAATCTATAAAATCAAGAATATATATGTAGAGGGTGAGCTTTAAACTTCTTACCTCCTAGTTATTTTGTAAATCCTTTAGCAATCCATAATGCTCTTAATGTAGAGACTAAATAGACTTTAATATACTTACATATATATAGATAAATACATGTAAATAAATATATATATCTGTGTGTGTGTGTGTGTGAACATATATTTATGAATAATTTATAAATATATAAATATAAAAATATAATTACATATAAATATACATATGTGTGTCGATAATATATATATATATGTTTGTGTGTGTGTAAGTTTATATAAATTTATATAGATACACAATAATATATATAAATATCTATAAATATGTAAAAAAAATATAAATAAATTTACATGAATATATATAAATACATTTAAATAACTATAAAGGGAAGAAAAATCTTGAAGTTACATCCATTTTGCAACCAAAATCCACAAAAGGATTTGATAAAATGGGGTTTCAAATAGAGTACAAAGGTATTTGCTCATTACTAGCCAGGATGTCCATGACATGAGCTCTCATGGTCCATATGCTCCTCCTATTATACCTACTTTTTCTAGTAATAAGGACACCCTTCAAAGCATAGTGGGTCTTGATGCCCCTAATTCCAAAATTTCAGATTTGGGATCACCCATGTGTAGTATTGTAGAATGTTATATTACTACCTCTAATTCATTTTCCATTATTGATTATCGTGAAACTAATATGGAGAACAGAGGTAGAGGAATCAAGCATGCTCTTACCAATCCAGTCAGAGTAAGTAATGACATGTGAATGACTCATAAATAGAGAGAGGGCATCACCCCAATAGTCAAGGAGGATGGGTGGCCCAACAGAATATCAGACTTCGCTCTTATGATGAATTTTTAGGGAATCTCATTCTCCATCATTATCTTTGTCATTGCGATTTATTTTTTTATTTTCAAGATGAAGACAATTCTCATATCTGACCCCATAACACCCTTTTTTCTTTTTTTTTCTTTTTAGTAAATGGGAGAGAGTCAACACTCTATGCTCTACTTGTTTCAATATATATAATTAAATATAATTATGTGTGTATATATACCCACATAATATATATAAATATTATAAATATTATAAATATAAATACATAAAAATATATATCTATATATCAATATATATATATATATGTAAATAAATTTAAATAAATATATTTAAAGATATATATATAATTTTATAAATAATATATATATATATATAAACACACACACATATATATACACATATAAATACATATATATATATACATAATATATGTATATATAAATTTATAAATATCAATATATATATATATAAGTATACATAAATACATATAAATATCTTTAATTGTATATTTATTTACAAATAAATATACATAAATATATATGAATACATTCATATATATAATTAAATATAATTATATAAAATATATATACTTATATAAACTCATATAAAGATTCATAAAACACAGATATATATATATATATATCCACATAATCAATATAAATATTTATAAATATACATAAATATATATTACTATAAATAAATTTACATAAATATATATAATTACATATATATATATATAATTGAATATAAATATATAGATATAAACACGTATAAATATTCATAAATATATATATACACATACACATGTAATTGTATATATCTATATATAAACATATACCTACATAATATATATAAGTATTTATTTATTTATTTACATAAATATATATAGATACATATATATATAATTAATTAACAAATCATTATATATATATATATATATATTTTTATATGTGTGTCTATTTATATGTAAATATATACATATATATTTTCTAATTAATAATTAATAACAAGTAGATAATTAATAATTAATAATCATTCATCAATAATAAATAATTGAAAATTAATAATTATTTGAAATTTTAAACAATAAATAAATATTAATTATTAATAATAAATTATTATTATTAAATAATAAGTTAATAATTATTAACATATAATTAACATTTTAATTAATTGAAAATTTTTATTAACTATTATTAATTTCACAGAGGTATTGTAACATCTTGTCTCCATCTTTTGGGTACTTTTAACCCCTCTTTTTGATCATCCTTTGTTTGGTTCTTGTTATGGGTTGTGTTTTGGGGGATTTGGGTATTTTTGGATGTTTTGGGGTTGTGAACGGTTGACATATGGTCAGGAAAAACTGTGTGGGTTAGTCTAAGAAATCATGTGCCTTGTTATGAGGTTCTTGAGGGGGCACATGATTAGAGAAAACTATACAGTCTCCCCCCAAAACCATATGTCATGGCATAGAGGGGAGATAATAATCAGTGCATGGCCTCCAAACTGGGTGCTCAAACTATGCACCCTTTGTCCAATGGCACAGGAGGGTGCACATAGTTTATCTAACCATGTATAACTCTCAAAAATCATAGTAAGGTTTCATGGTTAGCTTTTACCATGTGTCATAACCATGGAAATTGTGTGATGAGATTTTTAATCCCCAGAAAATTGTAATTAAGGACCTAACCCCCCACCTGTTATAAATTCCAATAACCTCTTAATCAAACCTAATCCAACCCTTTGGATTTTGGAGGCTCTCTCGAAAAGATTTTCTCTCCTTCAACCCTTTTCTTCTCAAATCAAAGTGTTAATGTATGCAATTGACCCCTCTTCGCTAAGTTTAACCTCCTTGATTTGTAATTCCCCTTACATCCCTTATATACTTCTTTGAGAGTGATGGATCCTATAATTTTTGTTGAATATAAATCTTGATTTGAAGGATTTTAATTATAGGTATTCTTCCTTCATCTTCCTCAGCTTTGACTCTCCATTGGCAGTTCCTATTTTGGTTGATTGATTGATCATGTGACTAAATATCTGTGGTTCTATAAGACTTCTCCCTACACATTAAACCTTGACTACTTTCTTGATTTGAAATTTATTTTCAATTTATTTCTGAACCTTGATTTGATTATTTTTGAAAGGTATGGAATTGTGAAATAAAACCCTCTTTTAATGCATTTGAAAATATTGATTGGATTTGATAAAATATGAATTGAAATGAGAAGTGATTTTATGAAATGATTTGATATTTATTATTGATAAAATGGATTTAAATGAAAGATGGTTTTTAAAGGCATGGATTTTATAAAAGCCTATGATTTAGTTTTGAAATCAAAATGGCATGTTAAAACTTGAAATTGGGCATTTCAACTATGAATGATAAACAAAGTTGAGAAGAATAATTTTTCCCATGATTTATGTATTAATTGAATGCACATGTGAGCCTGAGAAGTTAGTGGGTGGCTAGGAAATGAACACAATGACTCTAACTCCCTATAAATATATTGACGATGAAAACTATAACTAAACCAAATTTGGCATGCTTTTTCTTAATGGGGTGTTGACTAATTCTATCCCAATGGCCTAAGCCTTAGGGACTTGTGAACACATTGATTCATGATTGATTGAATGAGTAGTGTGGGCATCCTAGATCCAGGAACTAACTAACCTCAAGGCATAAGACAATGGTCCTTTCTTTTGATTTTATTATTACATGCCAATTATTAGAGAACTATTTTAATTAATGCCAATCTATTTTATTAAAAAAAATATTTAACCATTTTTTTGATATAGCTTCCATCTGCTTGATTTGAAATATTATTGAATGAAAATATTAAAATTTCATACCATGCATTTTATTTATTTAAATTGAAGCATAAATGGTGTACTTGATATAGAACTTCTTATAGAACATTTGGTGAATTCCTATGAGTCTATTTTTTCTCACACCCTGCCTTTTCTTTCGAGCATTTGTAGATTATGTTATTCTAAGTCCAAGAAAAGGAAAATTTCCACTTGAAGGTGGCAGGTGTGATTTATTCATGGGACCTTGGGTGGTGGAATTGACTGATGGATCTATGATCCACTCGTTACATGGAGATCCTGAGTCATCATCTTCATAGACATTGTGTCTCCATTTTGAATGATGTATCTCTTTGGGATCTTTATATGTCTTTTTGTGGTACTCTTTTCTCCTTGAGGATTGTTTGACATAATTACTATTCATTGTTTTATATTTTGATATTATATGTATTGATTATTTTTTTCTTGGGGTGATGTTTCTCCCTCTGGTCATTGTTTGATTCCCTGGTTCCATTTTTCAGCCCTTGGGGGTTGAGAACTCCCCTCAAGCTATGTTATTGTGAGATCGAGTACCATTATACCAATTTATTCAGGTTTTTTGATGAAAAAATGGTATTATAGAAGTTATATCTTCTTTCCATGATGTCACAATATAGCTTGGGATGTCCTGGTAGATAGGAGGTAATATTTTTGAGTCTTAAGTGGTAGTTTATAGGTAAGTTCCTAGCTATTTATCATCGTAGTGAGGCTAGAGTAACCATGGATGTTTGGGAAAAGTATCCTTGAGAAATAAATTAATCTAATTCTAGTATTTTTCAAAAATTAATATGATTATTTTGAAATACTATAAAATTTAATTCTATATAATTAAATTGATATTTTTTTATGTCTTGATTGATTTGATGATCTCATTATATTTTCTGTTGTTTTTGTGTTTCATGTTCATGTTGTTTAGTACCATTCCCCTAAGAAGACATCTCAACATACCTAGTGAGGGAGATAATGATAAACCATGATAATTTAACCCTCCATTTTACTAGAACCTCATTGAGATAGTGATGCATGCAGTCCAAGATCTGGTAGAAGTAGTCACACCATTTCTCATTCAGGCTCCAATAGTGGAACCTCAAAAGATTAAATCTAGAGATCATTATTAGGAGTTATTTTGAAAAAAACCATGATCGTTCCAAGGCTTTAATTATACTCAAGAGGTAGAGGATTGTTTTAAAATTTTTGATATGGTTTTTGAGTTATTGGAAATTTTATATTCAATAAAGCTGAAATGTGATACCTTCAAGCTTGAAGGGCTTAGTAGGAGGTGGTGGGATTTGATGGTTATAGTAAATAAACATGAATTATGGGAGTGGAAAGACTTTATATATCACTTAATGAAGTATTTATATCTATATTTGGTAGTTTTTGAAAATTATATAGAGTTTCACAGCCTTTAACAAGGTGATAGAACCATGACTCAATATGAAAAACTATATTTTGAACTTGTTCAATTTTCCCCTAAGGTTGTATCAAATGAGAAGCTAAAGTACTGATGATTTGATATGGGTCTTTGAATTGATATATAATCTTTGGTTTTCATGATTAATATCACTTCTTATAAATATTTTATGGATGGAGCTTTAATGGATGATATTGACATGGTCGGTAAGTCAGGGTTGATGGGAATTCTATTTTATCCCTAGTGAAAGTTTTATTAGTTCCTCTAAAAGGAAAGAGTAAGATGGATGATTCTCATGGAATATCATGATATAAGGAACCATACATACCTACTATAATGTCTGTTAGAGTCCCAGTTAATTTATTTTAATGTGACAAGGTTAAACATTTAAAGATATTTTGTACTAATTCACCAAAGTTATATGGTTTATACAGTCACTCATGCCACCTACAAAAGTCTTTCCATGTATTTTCCACTATATGAAGTGGTACAGGATCATTAATACCTAAAGTTATTATGGTATGGTGAAATTATTCAATGATTCAGGGGTTCTAGCAACAAGTATCCATAGAATCTTTTACACATAGTGGATGAGCCTCTAGAGGAAGTTGATGTGAGACCAGTGATAGTAAGAGAAACCATCACTATGGATTCATATTTATTGACTAATTTATTTAATACATGAACATATAATAATTTCATGTTGGCTCATATTTTTAATATGATAAACATTCCTACAAAACATATGTTTTATGTAATGTATATTGTTACACCCCTCAGAACAAAGAGAGAGTAGGGTATTTAATGCCCTTCTAATGCCTTCTTTTTTTCAAAGATTAAGCACACAGGGGACTTTCTATTTCTATTCATGAAACCTTTAGATGTAATTATCATGAAGGATTATATGATTTACCATAAAACCTATATTGACTACTATCTTTATCGAGTCTCATTTAATTCCCACAATGGGGTTTGTCAGGTTGTCCAAGAAGAATGGGACCTGGGGTGAAGCAAATCTAGAATAACACTTTTGTAGTTAGGCATGGTGTTATCTATGATTTCTTTTGACCTGGAGAAATAATCTTATGGTAGTGATCTTCCTCAAATAGTCATAAAGTTTATTGATGTGTTTCTATATGAATTTTTTAGAATACCACCAGTGAGGGAGGTAGAGTTTCCTATTAACTTGATACTAAGTGATCAGCACATCTCTATTCTCTCTTACCATATAGTACTAGATAAATTAAAGAAGTTAAAGAACCATTTGGATGATTTTTTGGATAAATTATTTATTCTTCAAAGTCTGTGTCTTTGGGTGGTGACTATTCATTTTAAAAAGAAATCTGAAGGAATGATTTTTCTTTGTATTGATTACTTAAAAATAAATAGATATATGGTAAATAAAAAGTATTGTTTTCCCTGGATTAAGGATTTGTTTGATCAGTTGAAATGGTAGAAGTGGTTCCCAAAGATTGATCTTTGGTCAGGTTATCACCAACTTAGAATCAAATAATCTGATATCCTAATGACTACTATTGATAAGCCTAAATGTCATATATTTTTTTCTTTCACTTTTCCATTGTTTTTTATTCATATACTGGATAATGCACATGGTAGATATCAAATTTTGCAGGAAACAGAGCTTCATAAGATTCCAAGGAAGAAAGGTAGAAAAGCTATAAAAATGTCCAAGTACACTTTGTGATGGCCAAGTTCACGTCTTGTAATTGATATTCACAGCCTGCATCACGCCATGAAGTCTAATTCATGACCAACCATGAAGACAGAATAAATTGCCAGATCACGTCGGGAGTCCCTCCTACATGTCGTGACACTAGTCAAACCGGATGCTGAGAAAGTCATGAGGAATCAATATAAAAATCCATCTATCCATGGGTTACACATCACAAACCACATATACATGACGACACCATGGTCAAACTTCATAAATCTGCGAAAGACCCATGCGCCTTGTTGGAGATCCTAGCCGAAGTAACGTGGATCAAGGGTTCACGACGTGACTATCAAGTACACATCGTGACCATTTTTACTATATAAGTAACAGCCCAACAACACATTTGAGACATGATTGGATTATCTCTTTCTCCCTTTTAGACTTATTTTGAGATTTCTTATTTCTTTCCTCTTTAAACACCTTAGTTCTTTCTAATTCATTTACATTTTGAAATTGAAGAGTCATGAATTTCCTTTTCTTAAATGCCTTTAATTCCCACATTACTTTATTTTCATTTCTTTCAAGTAAGGTTTTATTTAAAGTATTCTTGTATGTTTATTTCATATTGATTCATGTTTTTAAATTCCATTAGCATAGTTAAGGTTTCCTTTACCCCTCTTATTTCTTTAATTACCACCATGAGTATCTAAACACATCGAGGTAGGGATCGAGGTTCAATGTATCTATATTTTTAATTAGACCTCTAGTTCTAAATATGGAAAACCTAAATGGATTGGTAATTAGGATATAAACCAACAGTAAAACCCCATTTGTGGGATTGTACCATGACCATCGGACAGTCAAGAAAACAAACCTATCCTAATTGAATTAAACTATGACTATGATAATTATCTTAGGGAACTTTCTACAATGGAAACTGAACGTAATGCATCTAGGATTGTATCTAGCCTCTGGACCATGGAATAGTTACATCCTATGTAGAGCTATATGACTGAACCAAATTTGACTAGAGACTACCATTTTCTTCACAGACTAAGCACATAGGACCTTTCTAAGATTGGAACTAAGATCACCTTTATCTAGATACTTGGACTCGATCCCAACCCCTCTTTAATCACATGATGTTAAACCCAAAATTAGTTAGACACTGCCCAAACATTATTCAAGCTAGTAAGGAATCCTTTAAAGGATTCAAGATCAGATTTCTTTTCCTCAAAATAATAGCACCCTCCTTGTTGGATCAACCCTAGACTCCTACCATACTATTCCCTGGTAGTTAGTAAAGTTTATGACACATATAGATTTCTAATTTGACTCGTGCCCTGAGGAATTAATGACGCCTTTTGGCAACCGATCAAATTTTGGAACCGTTTCTAGGGAGGAAATGTTGTTTCTTCATGATTAAGACTCTGGTGTAGATCTAGTATAACATTTCTCTCACCCCTTTCCATTGTTTCTAAACACCCTTGCATCTTTTCATTTTTTTCATTCACCCCGTGCATGTACCAAGGTCCTTTGACTCGTTCAGGGAATCTTGAAGACAATCTCTTTTGTCCTTTGATCCCGATATTAAAAGTCATCTCTCTTCTATTCTCTGGTCAGCAATTGCCAAGCAAGTCAACCACCCTATGGGACCTAACCTTCGAAACCCCAACCGTAAAATCATTTTGGAAGAGCACCCAATAATGAACCAGGAGAAAATGATCATGGACTATGGCCTTACATCAATCCATGGCGTGAATCCTAGTATTATTCATCCCCCTATCCAATCCCACACATTTGAGATAAAACCTGGACTCATTCATATAATCCAGAACATGGGGAAATTTAGCAGTCTTCAAAGTGGATATCCACATGAAAATATTTCCAAATTCCCAGAAGTCTATGATACCTTTCACAACAAGGAATTTTATTATGATGCAATAATACTCTGAGTCTTTCCATTCTCCATAAGAGATAGATCCATGGACTGGCTAAAGATTCAAGATCCTATGTCAATTACGACATGGGATGAATTGGCCATGAATTTTCTGTAAAAGTACTTCCCACCAATATGAACCTGGAAGTTCCTGATGGACATTCAAAATTTCAACCAAATTGATGGAGAGTCTTCTTGGGAAGCATGGGATCTATTTAAAGAATTAATGATGAAGTGTCTACATCATGGACTAGATATGTGGATACAACTCCAAACTTTCTATCAAGGACTCCATCTAGTAACACGTAATGTTATCGATGCAGCCGCTAATGGAGGTCTCATGTTCAAGACTTCTTAATACATTAGACCTATTCTAGATGAAGTATCTAACAATTCTAGACTGTGTCATAGTGATCGTGGACCACCATAGAGTGGAATCCACAAAATTGATGAAACCACAAGTCTAGAAGCATAATTGAAAGTACTCGCTAAAAATTTAGAAGTAGTTCAAATACCAAAAACTCAACCCCCTCTTGCTCTTGTCATAGAATTACAATCATGATAGATGTATAGAGGACCGCATCTATATCAAGACTGCAAAGTTGGATATGAATAACCACAACCAGATTGTAATTACATCAATTACAATCAACCGATACAACCATTTCCTTATCAATAGTATTATCAGTAGAGAACTTCTCACCAGAAACCTCTGAACAATCAAGTTTATGTCCTACCAAGAGGTGGAGAAAACCCAATTTAGAGCTCAAGGACCACCAGGATATCCTCTGATGAACCTTGTTCCACGACCAAAAGATCAAAAACAACCATTTCCTCAAAGAGAATAATAATTTCAGCCACCTCATCCAACAACTCATCAAGAACCTATACAAAGGAATTTGGAAAGCATCCTAGAATCATTTGTGCAAAATTATAATCAAAGAATGATGACCCATGAGACAGATATGAAAAACTGGCGAGAAACTCTAAGGAACCTGAAAGTGAAAATGGGTCAAATCTCAAAGACTTTATCTAAGAGATTACTAGGTACTCTACCTGGTAACACTAAGACATAACCACAAGAGGAAGATAATGAAATAGTGTTGAGGAGAAGAATGATTATAGACTTCCAACAACCCAAAGATGCAATGCCGCAAGAAGAAGTTCCATGGAAAAAAGCAGTATCTGATGGACCCACCTTACATCATGAAAACGTACCAGCTGAGAAGGAACATATACCTGAACAGCAGAAGGAACTTTTTCATGTTACCCCACCCCCATACCATCCACCTCTTCCCTATCCTAAGAGAGCGAGACAAATTAGGCATGAGGTATAATACCAGAAGTTATTGGATATGTTCAAGATATTACATATCAACATCCCTTTTGTTGAAGTTAGTGCCCAGATGCCCATTTATTCTAAGTTTCTAAAAGACCTTTTATCAAACAAAAGAAAAATATAAGACCTAGGATACATCTCTTTAAATGAATAATTATCCTCTATTGTACATTAGAAAATTCCACTGATGATGAGAGACCCTAGCAGCTTCTCAATCCCTTATGAGATAGGCACATACAAATTTGGAAAAGAACTCTATGATATTGGAGAAAGAATTAACCTCATGCTAATGGGTAATTTAAAAAATCTAGGACTCAAAGATCTCAAAGAAACAAGGGTGGATTTGAAATTAGTTGATCACTTAGTCAAGTACCCCTAAGGAATTCTAGAATATATACTGGTAAAAGTCATCATGATTATTTTTCCAGCAGATTTCTTGGTATTGGACATGGAAGAAGATGGAGATGTTCCTATTATCCTTAGAATAACTTTCCTAGAAATAGGAAGGACACAGATTGATGTGAATCAAGGAAGTATCATCTTTATAGTGGGAGAATAACAAGTTGTGTTCAACATGATTAGAGCTATGAAACACTCAGATAACAACAAGGATTGTAATGTCGTATCTCTTACCTAGAATGAAGAATATTCCATGGATAGTAAGGAAGAAAGAGATGAATCTTTTACAAAAAAAAGGAGGATGTGATTTCAAGGAAGTCAACTTTATTAAACCACCCACCGGAGAGGTTGTGCTTTCATTAATTTCATCCATCATTCAGCTGAGTACTTTAAAAAATTCATTTCTAGGGTAATATTCCTCCTTACCCATTATTGTCAACACCAAATTATACACAGATATATTACCATAAAAAATACATGATCATGGATTTAAAATGTTCCATGAACCATTCCACGAAAACTATGTCATCAAATGAGCCTTAACTGAGTTAAGATCTCAACTTTAAATGAAGCACTGACTGGGAGGAAACTCAGGTTAAGAGTTAGTTAAGTTAGAATAAGACAAATTTTTTTAGAGTCTTTATTTCTTTTGAATAAATAGGTAAGGAAATAAAGGAGGAAAAAATAGAGGAAAATAGTTAAGTACATTTCATGAACCCACAGGTCACGACGTGACCCCTTGTCACCCTAAAATACAATTTTTCTCAAGGATCACAACATGACCATCAGGTAGACTTCGTGGCCCATATCGGGTTAGTTTTTTAAAAACTGAAGGGTCATGACCCCTCGACCCTCCTTAAACCTGAAGCCCCCTCCTCCTAACCCACTCTCTCCCATGCACGACTCTTCTCCTTCGAACCTCACAACACACACCCTTCCTCTATTATTACAAAAACTAAACCCTCCTCCTCTTCTCCATGGTGTGTACAAATAGAGAATAGCCTGAGACTTCAGTTTCTTCATTTGCTTCCTCTACCTCTACGAGCCCGCAGCCTGCTGCTAAGAGCTCGCACGCTCCATCCACCTCGCAGGACATGAGATCCTTCCAGTCTACGGATGGTAACCTTCATTTATACCCAATTCTATTCTTTTCAAACCCACAACACTGAGTTAATATCCTTCATCTCTAGAAAAATCCCATGTGGACCAACAAGACATTGGATATGTTCATGCTTGAAAGGCTGAATGTCACAGACAACTTCTGGAGTTTATTGGAAATATTACATGTTGATAGCATCATAAATGTATAGGATGAGACATTCAAGGAGATTTTTTTTATAATTTTTGGACACCATTGACATTTCAGTGGATTCACCTCACTTCAAACTTAGAGGCAATCCACACCAGCTCACCATGTCCTAGTTTGGTGTAAGACCCGGTATCTACACTGTAGAGTTCGTGATCTATGACATCTATCCTATGTTGCAGACGAGGATTTATCGATAGGATTCATCGAGCCTTTGGCATCTTGTTTCTCATGAACCCCAATATCACCATGACCCCAAGATGTTGAACTCCACCCAGATGAGGACTCCCACTCTTCGTATACTAAATCGGTCCATAGAACACGGGTGGTTTGCGTGAGGCGAGACCCATGGCAGCGATATCGGTCTAGATGTTCTTATCCTCACTGCTGCCATGGGTGGACCTCCCATAAACATGGATTCCTAGTTTTCCTTTTAATATAGAGTACTAGAACAGAGGAGGCAGGGCATACTTATGGGTGGATCTTTCATCACCAGGTTGGTCAGATACCTCCACATTTTCAATGCATCACAACCTCTCACCTTAGTTAGCCTGGTCGAGCTGATTGATCTTGTTCTCCTGCACAGGATGAGGATGTTGCTAAAGGAGGGAGACATCTATTTTTGGGAGCCTGGAGTCCAAGAGCCTGTACCCCCTCCGAATGCACCTCTGGAGGCTGATCCACTAGAGCATCCACCGGCAGCAGTAGCAGACCCTTCTACCTAGCCACCGGCAGCTCCAAAAACCACACCATCCACCCATCCTACACCTAACCATCCCACTCCTTCTAACATGTGGGTGCTCTTTCAGTGAATCCTAGAAAATCATCACCATCTCATTGACCACCTACACCTTCCCTTTATTGATCCCTCCTCATTCACCCCTCCACCACCTACTTCTATTGGGCCTTCCTTATCCACCTTCCCTCCCTCACCCTCTCTACCCTCTGACCTACCTCCTAACATCACAGACCCTGATACTCAGTAGGATTATCTAGAAGAGCATGCCCATAAGAGTAATAGACCAGCCACTGAGCCCATTCCCAACGTCCCTTTCATTGATCCAACTTCCAGACACATGGCCATTGTACGGATCAGGGATTCACCACCACCCACCCCATCCTATCTTACCAACTCCACCACACCACGATCTACCTCAGCCCCACTAACCACTACTGATGTTTCTACCACTGGTGATTTAGCTTCCCAGTTCATTACATCTTCTAATTTTTGTATAACCATGGAGGATAGTTTTAGCTCAGAACACTGATTTGTATTTTCATACTTTTTGGGATGTGGGACACTTTTTGTAGGAGTGGTCTGATTTTTCATTCTTTTGTAATACATTGGGATATTTATATACATTTTTTGGATTCTTTTTTCTTTTGATTTTCATTTACTTTTTCTTCTTATTTTTTTCATTTTCCTTAGAAATGTCTAGATCCTATGATTCGTCTGATGTTATCAACGAACGCATTCCTCTGTCCATTATTCTGCAATGAGTAACCTAGTGTGTCACCAACATCGCCAATCAACTTCGGGTTTTATCATTGGAAATCCAATAGCAGCAACAACCACCCCCACCAATAATTCCATTTCTACCACATTTAATATCCAGTCGAGTAGCACCTAAAGTTGTGAATCCAAGTAAGCGACCACATGAACTCGAGCACATGATGACCAATAGCTACAAGTACAAAAGAAGAAATTGAGATGGTGGGCCCACTCTTTGAATTTTTGGTCCATCTGTCTGGATAACAACGATAAGTTATCAGTTTATGGGAGGAAACCTATAGTGGGTTTTGAGTTTTGTTTGAGTCTTGGATTTTTCAGTGTTTTATTGCAATACTTTTTACTAACTTTAATTGAAAAAATAAAATGGTTACCATTGTTCCTTATTTTTACACATACCTTTTTTTAGTTATTCAAATGTTTAAACCTGTGTATTAATAGTTTCTCTAAAGTGCAGTATTTTTCTACTAACATATTTTGCAGGTGAATCAAAACATTAATGTCAAGACAGCTCAGACACCCCCATGGCATACCACTTCATCTCAAGAAGCTCTCAATTTCTTCTTTTTAAATTTTTTCATCACTTCCATGTCAATTCAATTATCAAAAATCACTACCACACCACTCCCACCCATTATTTTATCAACAGTGGGGACACTATATCCTTTTAAGTGTGGGGGTCTTTTTCATAATTTCACTGAGATACACTTGAATTTTTGTTTTTATCACTATTCTAAGAGACATTTTTCAAATTGATAAGCATGCTACAAATTTGAAAACCACTATACCCATATAAAATAAAGATAAATTTAAAAAGAAAAATGTTAAGAACCATGTTTCACCCCTTCTTTGAATTTTTGAATGATTATTGTGCTTAGAAGTTTAATTCAAATTCAAAATAATTGAAATCATGATTATTTGACTCACTAATTAGGATTTATGCCCTTTTTAATTGACAATTTTTATTTTTATTCTCATTACCCGAGAAAATTCTAAGCCATCAATCTCATTTTCTTTTCTCCGCATATTTCTTGAGAGACACCTAGGACATGTAAACCTACTAGAAATTGCACTAAGATGTTATCAAAACAATGACTAAACAAGTGTAATTTTAAAATTATTGAGGTGGCCTTTGATATCCATTTTACCTGAGACCCACCTGACATCTATCCTTGATTTAACCCATAGTTTCCATGAATGACTTGTTAGAAGAATAACTATTTCAAGTATATTTAACTTCATACCATCCTCCTTATACAATGTTTAAATATTATTTTCAAACAAGTGTGGGGGAGGAATTCAGATAGAATGGGATTATTTCACTTTCAGAGATGTACAATGCGCTCACTTGACTAATAGGTTGTGATTCATATACCTTTTTGTTGTATCTCATACATATTTTGTTCCATTGAAAAATTTAAAAGAAAAGAACAAAATTGATATGGGTTGTATACTAGGAGGGTAAAAAATCACCATTTTATAGACTAATACATCCCTCGAAAGATTATATGTGGTTAGGTGATGGATGTGAGATCTATCATAGGCATAACTTTTGAAAAATAAAAAATATAAAGAAAAAAAAGGAATAGAGTCATCTCTTTACCTACTTGTGATACATATGGGTCCAACCTAAGATAATAGAGTATGGACCTGACTCGCCAGATGGAGAAATTTTGTCACACTTTTCTTATTGTATTTGCATTGTACTATAGAACTTACCCTCCTATTCATCTTAATTTTCACATTCTACCTACCTACCTACAACCTCAGAGTCATCATAACCTTGTAGATAAAAGTCCTCAAGATTATTTTTATAATTGTCTTTACATAGAGGATATGATATAACCGGTTCAAGACTATGGTTAGGAACATGGACTCAGGGTACGATCATAACATACTTACATTGTACCCTGAGTGATGAGAGAAAATAATGGTGAGGTAAATTGCAACTAGGCATAGAGCTTAAGGAACAGTTAAAATATTATGATTAAAAGAATAGAATTTGTTTTGAAAATATGAACTATGAGGCATGACTAATTTACTATGCAAGATTAAAAGTATAACCTGACTACTTTTCTTTCTATAGTTAATTTAATTGCATAAACATAATGCACATTTCTTGTTTTTCAATTTTCTTATCCTTTTGAAATCTCTGTTGAGATAATTTTCTTGAGGACAAGAAATGAGTCAAGTGTGGGGGGGATTTGATAAGCCTAAATGTTATATATATTTTTCTATCACTTTTCCATTTTTTATTCACATACTGGATAATGCACATTGTAGATGTCCAATTTTGAAGAAATCAAAGCTTCACAAGATTTCAAGGAAGAAATGAAGAAAATCTGCAAAAATGGCCAAGTACACGTCGTGAAGGTTAAGTTCACATCGTGTAATTCATATTTAGTGACTAAATCAAGCTGTGAAGCCTAATTCGTGACTAACCAACAAGAAGGAATAAATTTTCAACTCATGTTGGGAGACCATCCTACACATCATGACACCAGTCAAACCAGACACCGGGAAAGTCATGAGGATTCAATACAAAAAGCCAACTGACCATGGGTTACACATCGTGAACCACCTATAAATGAAGTGACCATGGTCAAACATCATAAATCCATAGAAGACCCACATGCCACGCTGGAGATCTTGGTCGAAGTAACACAGATCAAGGGTTCATGACGTGTCTATCAAGTACATGTCATGACTATTTTTACCTATATGAGGAGCAGCCTGGAAGAACATTTGAGACATGATTGGATTATCTCTCTCTCTCCCATTTAGACTCTTTTTGAGATTTATTATTTCTTACCTCTTTCAAAAACTTAGTTTTTTGTAATTAATTTACATTTTTCAATCGAAGATCTGTGGATTCCCTTTTTTTAATTCCTTCAATTCCCACATTGATTCATTTTCTTTCCTTTCAAGTAAGGTTCTATTTAAAGTATTCTTGCATATTTATTTCATATATTTGCATGTTTTTAAATTCCATTAGTATATTTTTTATTTAATTTACCCCTTTTATTACATTAATTGCCACCATGAGTAGTTAAACACATCGTGGCAAGGATCAAGGTTCAATGTATCTACATACTTAATTAGACCTCTAGTTCTAAACTTGGAAAACCCAAATGGATTATTAATTAGGATATAAACCAATAGTTAGCCCCCATTTGTGTGACAGTACTGTTACCATCAGACAGTCAAGAAAATGACCCTATCCTAATTTAAGTAAACTATGACTATGACAATTATCTTAGGGAACTTTCTGCAATTGAAGCTGAAAGTAATGCATCTAGGATTGTAGCTAGCCTCCTGGAAAAGGAATAGTTACATCCTAAGTAGAACTAGAAGAATTTACCAAGGTTGACTAGAAACTATCGCTTGCTTCAAAAAATAATAACTTAGGACATTTCTAAGATTAGAACTAGGATCACCTTTATCTAGACACTCAGACTTGATCTCGACCCCTCTTTAATCACTTGAAGTCAAACCCACAATTAGTTAGACACTTCCAAAACTTTAGTCAAGCTAGTAAGGACTCCTTCAAAGGATTCAAGATCATATTTATTTTCCCCATAAGAATAGCACCCTCCTCATGGGATCGACCCTATAATTATACCATACTACGCCCTAGTAGTAAGTAATGTTTGGGACACATATAAATTTATAATTTGACTTATGCTCTAAGGAATTAACGATGCCTTTTGAGAAGTCGGTCAACTATCCAGAGTAGGTGTAGAGACCCGAATCTTGACGTACATGGACATTACATTACTTTTGTGGAATAGTTAATACATAACAAAAACAGACACACAAGGACCATAATAGTTTAGTGTCTTTGGAAACTTGGAACGTAATCTTCTAATCGTGGTGAAAGATCTTCAACATCTCCCATAAAGATCTTCTACTTTTTGTTTCCTGACCTAAAACCTTTCGTTTGATCCTGGGGGAAAATAAAACATAAAAAGGGTGAGATCAAATGATCAGTATGGGTAAGCATGGATAAAATAAAACATACCATATACATTGGAACTTAAAAACATGAACATAATTTTTAAACATTAAAATCTTCAGCAACGACATAAAACATGGGAGTACATAAGGCATAGATCATAATGGAACATAAGAATGAAAAAATAGCATGGGAATAAAACATGTAATTGTGGCATCCATTAATCACATGTAATGATTTCTATAGTAGCCAAGGCATTGCTGCCAATACCATCTTAGTGGACAAAATCCCTTTCTGAATCGAGTTCACTCCTCGTTTCAGTCCTGTTTTACTGAACTGGTTTAACCTGTCGTTCCAGCCATGTCTATCTCAAGAGATATAAAGCTTTACCCAATGAATTGGAGGGAGATATAGGTCTCATCAATCTCATAATGATACCATTCTTATGTGTGCCACAAAATCATAAACCATACATCATAGCATAACCCATGTAATAAAAATGGGATTCTTAAACATCGTGACATCATAAAACAATTCATATAAGATAAAGGAATTCATAAAAATAATTTCATCACAACATAATCAAATTAATTTAATAATAGGGATAGAAATAGAACCCTTTATTATCTTAGATGGAAAATAGTTTTGATAAAACACTTGAACTCCATTCTTGAGGAAAATATCCTTTCTACTTCAAAAACATTTTCTTTTCTTAATATGTCATACAATTTTAAACTAAAAGAAGTTGATTAAAAATAAACTTGAAAAATTGTAAGGGAATATTCTTGGAAATAATTCTTTAAAAATCCATTCATGCCGTATAAGTTAAAATAAAACATTCTTCTTGTACTTTTGTCGGAAAAGTCAAAAAGTACCTCGTAACGTAAACAAAAGAAATATAACTTACATACCATGTAGTAAAAGTCAAAAATGGGTAAAAAGAACTTTAAACATACATGAAAACACTTTTATAAAACATGGACATGGATGATATAAATAACCCCAGTAAATACTTACAAATATGAAGTCTCGGATAAAAATGAGATTTGCAAAATTATCCCTTACCTTATGTCTGATATGCTTCGTATGTATCTGAACCTCCTCTTCTTCGATACGCCTCTTTGAAACCTCCTCTTAGGGAACTAATATTGGTCTTTAAAGTAGACCAGAACCTCTAGGATGTTTCTAGGGAAGTGGAGAAGATAATTTGGCAGGGGTTGTCCGAGCTTGAAGGCTCAAATTGGTGTGAGGAGGAGAGGGAGGAGGTTCCCTTTTATAAGGGAGGAGAGGGGCACCTTTGGAATTTGTAAAAATATTAATTTATAATAAATATAACACCACTTAATAACCTCCAAAAATGACTCATATTCTAATATTAGATGAGATAGGGTTGTAATCTCATCAACCAATCAAATTTAGACATGTTTGGATCTTATTTTAAACCTTATCATTTTGATTTATCCTTATTTAATCTATTTCAGTTTTTTTGTGGTAATAAAATTCTAAATTTTAAATTATAACAAATAATTACTTATTTGTTGTGAATTTTCCATAATTATTTACTTTATAACATTATAGACCATATAAATTTAAATTTATAATTTTTAAATATTTTTGTGATTGTTAAACAATTTTATAATATGTTATTTTTATAAAATAACAATAGTGTCAATTTTTACACTATTCATTTATTTGAATTTAAATAAAATATATACAGAAGATATGTTCGAACTAAAAGCTTTAATAGATTCATAAAAGGTCATATGTATCTATAAAATTAGTAGACCACATTAAATAGTTCATATAATATTTATTTTATTATTTTTAAAACCATTTATTTGGTTTATCTCTTAATAAAATAATTACTACAACATTTTAGTATAATTATTTAATATACTGATTTTTTGCATAACAATTTAAAATAAAATCCTACGATGAAGATAAATCTATTAACTTTTACAATAATACTTTTACATGAATTTATCATCTTAAAATCACAATATTTAAATTGTTATATTTATTAAAGTATGAAGGTGACAACTTTGGCATCATTTAAAATAAAATAATATAATTGTTATAATCACTTTTATAAGGATCCAAACGGTTATATATTAGGTCATTGGATGATTAAGGTGTATATATACACTACCAATAATTTTTGGTCAGGTTTGTGGGCCTTTTAATGGGTATTATTATTTCAATAAAAACTATATTACTTATTTTCCACTTAATAAATAATTTCTGTACCATTAATGTATCACCATTAATGACAATTATTTAATCCCTAAAAATTCTAAATAAATTATAATGATGTAGATAATTTTAATATATTTCTAGATACTATACATGTTTGATGTTTTATGATGTTTATCACTAAATTATAATTATTATACTTATAAGATTTAAGAGAGTGACATGTTGTCACTTTCTTTGGTTTTAATAATAATTAAATTATTTTCATGGTCAAAAGCCCATAAAATGAATCTAATCTGACCCTTAGGATATATGGGTCTAATTTTAGTCACCCAATAGAATTTTGGCATGTGTTAGGGTAATTTTATAATATTATATTTACCCTTAATTACCTCATTTACCTTTAACTATGGTAAATAAAATTTACCGTAGTTACTATTCATAATTCCCAAAAATAAAAAATAGCTTATTAACATAATTTGGACCCACTGATTCCAAATATGGAATCCATTTTTCCAAATTCAATACACAAAAGTTGCAGAAATTAAATCAAAATTAATCTCGTTGTCGAAAGAAAACGGGGTTTTCTTTAAAACATTGCAAAATATTGAATTGATTTAACCTACGAATTTAATGTAAAATCAATGCTAATGAAATAAATTATATTAAATGGTAGAAATATATTCTATTTATACTCTAAAACCATTCAATATTATAATTTAACCATATAAATTATTGCGATGAAAAAAGTTTTTTAAATTAAAATATAGCGTGTTTTTACTATTCATCAAAATATGAAAGTTACCAGAATAATATGAAAAAATTATCCAAAGTAAATTTTTATTTCTTGATTCCAAAGAAGAATTTTATTTTGTCAAATTGAACTTATAAAAATATCAAAAACAAGATTTAAAGTGGGTGCGCCATCAAAAGGCGGAAAAACTGCATTTTTTTAAAAATACTTATTTTACCAGAAAAATTTATTTTGTTCTTATACCATGTTCTAGAAAATGTTTAAGATGAATAATAATGTTATAAAATTCAAAAATTAGTTAATACTATTCATAACGGCTAGTTCATAATAATATTATAATAATATATTGTTGTTTAGTAAAACCTGGTATTGCGTACAACACACGCTATCAAGGAAGATCGTGATTGCGTGTAATGCAAGCCAAGTCAGGGTTGCGTGTTGTGAAATAATCCTTCGTTGTTTCGTATAACAGAATCCAACCATATTTCATTTATACATTTAATATATATATATATATACTCAATGTTGCGTAGAATAACTATTATCAAAATTGTGTGTAACACGATCCAAGAATAGTGTTGCATATACTACAAGCTAATACGGTGTTGTGTATAGCGCAATGTAATCTTGGTGTAGCATAAAACACAAGAAATTAATGAAATTAAAAGATTATTTTTCATAAAATCTCGGGGTGTTACATTCTACCCCCCTTAAAATGAATTTCACCCTCGAAATTCATCAGGGTTATAAATGGTTTACTACTCGAAAGTTTGTTTAATAGAAACCCACATCATAAAAAGGAATAACAAAACATGGCTTTTAAAAACTAAAGTATGAAATGTAACGGTTACCCAAATTAACTCATCACGGGGTTTCCACGTAGGAGAACATAGGTGAAAATATGGATATGGAAGAAAAATCTAACCATCAAGTTCTGATGGAGAGTGGTAGAGAACATGGCTATGAAAAAGCCAACAATCACAAAGCTATTGATTTGTGATGATCTAAGGTACCATCTGATTAATCGGATATAAGGGAACTAGGAAAACATTTTTGTTATTCAAGATCATTTCCCTAAAGTTGATGAATTAAAAGAAATACTTACATGATTTTGGTACAATTTCACTGTTGTTCGTGCTTTGAACAATTTTTACTTCATCTCTTAAAGAAATGAAGTTGAATTTGTTATTCATGAAGTGTTAATAGATCATGTGATAGAATGATGGGTCATTCCATCTGTTTCAAAAAAAAGGTTAGCAAAAGTTATCAAATATACATAAGTCCATCTATGGTGAGGTTAATCATATACGATTCCAAAAATGAACTTATACTTCATATATCATACCGCGTAATAAAATAAAACTACTTTCTACTAACTAGGGACTTCCTGTAGGCTAGTGGTAGGCGATAAAGGCCAATTGCACTTCAGTTGTGGGTTCGATTCCCACAGCCTTGTCCGACGTGATGGGATGTTGCCCGTCCTGCAGGTTGTCCTTTTTCTAAAGCTATATTACTATAACGTCTCATCAATAATATCAAAAAAAGTTTTATCCTAACTTATGTCCAATATAATCCATTCCAATCTTTAGGCTTATCTAAAATACTTCGGTCCAAACTCATAGTATAAAGAAAATGATTACTTGAAATGTCACATAACAATCACGTGAATTCCATCATTTATCCCCCATATATCATAAGATATATCTTTTTGGTCAAATTACAAACATGTGAATACCTTAATCATGTATTCTCTTGAAGAATTAATACCCATTAATTGAACCATAGTGAAAACATGAATGCAGTCAAAAGTTAACTCTTTCCACATACCAAAATCAAAAAATTCTATATACTCAAACCATGATATAACATTATCCTTATATCAGTCATGAGCTCATGAATACGGTCAAACATTTCATTTTCTCGTTTTCCTTTCATTATGCGCATATCATCTTTTTTTTTCAAAAATATCTCAATCACATTTTAAGGTTACCGGTACCATTAAAAACCACAATAGACCAATACATAAATCTTACAATATTCCACGATACTATATACAACATTATTTTGGAATCCCATTACATAAACACTTAACCATTCCACCACATCGTTGTCATATTCAACATCACCAATAGTGATCGCATGTGACTTCCCTTTGTCCTTTTCCTTAAGTGGTTGCTCATGTCGATCATCACTAACCCTTGGATTAGGGCATTTATTAGCATAATGCCCCATTTCCTTGCACTTGAAGCATTGAAGTGTTGGTGGTGCGTTCTCTGTAGTCTTTTCTTTATTCATATCATTAGAAACCCTTTTTCCATTACTTCGACACTCAGCTGCTCGATGACCTTCTTTTCAACACTTAAAACATTTTCTAGTCCCTTTAAGAAAATATCCACCATGCTTCTTTCCACACTTTGAGCATAAGGAAACATTCATCTTCTTTTCACCATTATTCTGAGATTTCTCCTTGAACTCCATCTTTTGTTTCTTGTCAAAACTATGAGATGGATAAGTAACACCAACTTCCATTTCTACCTTGATATCACAATGCACAATTTCTTCATAGCTACTGAAGTCTCTTATAGCTAATTCCCTTCGAATATTTGGTTTTAAGCCACTTAAGAATCGATCAACTTTACTTTCAGGTTGGATGATAAATTCAGATGCATACCTGGCAAGCCTTTTAAAATTCGCTTCGTATATACCAACAGATTCATCATCCTATTGCTTTAGTTCAAGAAACTCCTTCTCCATCTTTGTTCGAAGAATACGAGGGAAGTACTTATTGAAAAATAAGTTCTTGAACTTGTCCCATTCCATGGACTCAATTTCATCTCTTGGACTTGTATTCTTGATAAGATTCCACCATTGATCAGCTTCACCTTCCAAACGATATACTGCTAAGATGACTTTATCATGTTCAGAACATTGAAGAACTGAAAATATCTTTTCAGTAGTACTGATCCATTGTTCAGCAACAAGTGGAGCAGAAGACCCACTGAAAGAAGGTGGACGTTGCCTTATGAAGGACTCAATAGAATATTGTTCCCTTCTCTGGTCATTTGGAAGTCCAGAATGATTCATAGCTTGTGTAAGTATAGCAATAAGATTTTGCACTCCATCTCCCATAACATTTGTTTTTTCAGGAGGACAATCATTGCATTGTCCATTACATTGATCAACACGGTTCCTTAGGGTTCCAACCATCGTCTAAAACCCAAAAAGAATAGTGTGAGAGGCAAAAATCACCCTAGGGAAAACAACATAATAAAGGGGGAGTACCATAAATATCTAACATCTTGGGTTACCGTAATTCTAGTACTATAACCTATACTTAACCTTAGGGACATCCCTACACATACCTTAGAAATATCTCTAGGGATCTTACTAAAGTTCTCGCATCCTAGTTTCCAAAGGTTGACTAAAACTTTCCTCTGATACCAACTGTAGAGACCCGAAACTTGAGGTACATGGACATTACATTACTTTTGCGGAATACCTAATACATAACAAAAACAGACACACAAGGACCGTAATAGTTTAGTGTCTTTGGAAACTTGGAACGTAATCTTCTAATCGTGGTGAAAGATCTTCAACATCTCCCATAAAGATCTTCCACTTTTTGTTTCCTAACCTAAAACCTTTCTTTTGATCCTGGGGGAAAATAAAACATAAAAAGGGTGAGCTCAAATGCTCAGTAAGGGTAAGCATGGATAAAATAAAACATACCATATACATTGGAACTTAAAAACATGAACATAATGTTTAAACATTAAAATCTTCAGCAACGACATAAAACATGGAAGTACATAAGGCATAGATCATAATGGAATATAAGAATAACAAAATAGCATGGGAATAAAACATGTAATTGTGGAATCCATTAATCACATGTAATGATTTCTATAGTAGCCAAGGCATTGCTGCCAAGACCATCTTAGTGGACAAAGTCACTTTCTGAATCGAGTTCACTCCTCGTTTCAGTCCTGTTTTACTGAACCGGTTTAACCTGTCGTTCCAGCCATGTCTATCTCATGAGATATAAATCTTTACCCAATGCATTGGAGGGAGATATAGGTCCCACCCATCTCATAATGATACCATTCTTATGTGTGCCACAAAATCATAAACCATACATCATAGCATAACCCATGTAATAAAAATGGGATTCTTAAACATCGTGACATCATAAAACAATTCATATAAGATAAAGGAATTCATAAAAATAATTTCATCACAACATAATCAAATTAATGTAATAATACGAATAGAAACAGAACCCTTTATTATCTTAGATGGAAAATAATTTTGATAAAACACTTGAACTCCATTCTTGAGGAAAATATCCTTTCTACTTCAAAAACATTTTTCCTTTCTTAACATGTCATACAATTTTAAACTAAAAGAAGTTGATTAAAAATAAACTTGAAAACTTGTAAGGGAAGTTTATTGGAAATAATTTTTTAAAAATTCATTCATGCCGTATAAGTTAAAAGAAAACATTCTTCTCGTACTTTTTTCGGAAAATTCAAAAAGTACCTCGTAACATAAACAAAATAAAGATTCCTTACATACCATGTAGTAAAAGTCAAAAATGGGTAAAAAGGAATTTAAACATACATGAAAACACTTTTATAAAACATGGAAATGGATGATAAAAATAACCCCAGTAAATACTTTCAAATATTCAATCTCGGATAAAAATGAGATTTTCAAAATTATCCCTTACCTTATGTCTGATATGCTTCGTATGTATCTGAACCTCCTCTTCTTCGATACGCCTCTTTGAAACCACCTCTTAGGGTACTAAGATTGGTCTTTAAAGTAGAACAGAACCTCTAGGATGTTTCTAGGGAAGTGGAGAAGATAATATGGCAGGGGTTGGCCGAGCTTGAAGGCTCAAATTTGTGTGAGGAGGAGAGGGAGGAGGTGCCCTTTTATAAGGGAGGAGAGGGGCACCTTTGGAATTCTAAAAAATATTAATTTATAATAAATCTAACCCCACTTAAAAACCTACAAAAATGACTCATATTCGAAGATTAGATGAGATAGGGTTGTAATCTCATCAAACAATCAAATTTAAACATGTTTGGATCTTATTTTAAACCTTATAATTTTGATTTATCCTTATTTATTCTATTTAAGTTTTTTTTGTGGTAATAAAATCCTAAATTTTAAATTATAAGAAATAATTACTTATTTGTTGTGAATTTTCCATAATGTTTTACTTTATAACATTATAGACCATATAAATTTAAATTTTTAATTTTTAAATATTTTTGTGATTTTTAAACAATTTTATAATATGTTATTTTTATAAAATTACAATAGTGTCAATTTTGACACTATTCATTTATTTGAATTTAAATAAAATATATACAGAAGATATGTTCGAAATAAAAGCTTTAATAGATTCATAAAAGGTCATATGTATCTATAAAATTAGTGGATCACATTAAATAGTTCATATAATATTTATTTTATTATTTTTAAAACCATTTATTTGGTTTATCTCTTAATAAAATAATTACTACAACATTTTTGTACAATTATTTAATATACTGATTTTTTGCATAAAAATTTAAAATAAAATCCTATGATGAAGATAAATCTATTACCGTTCACAATAATACTTTTACTTGAATTTATCATCTTAAAATCACAATATTTAAATTATTATATTTATTAAAGTATGAAGGTAACAACTTTGGAATCATTTAAAATAAAATAATATAAGTGTCATAATCACTTTTATAAGGATCAAAACGGTTACTTATTAGGTAATTGGATGATTAAGGTGTATATATACACTACCAATAAGTTTTGGTCAGGTTTGTGGGCCTTTTAATTGGTATTATTATTTCAATAAAAACTATATTACTTATTTTCCACTTAATAAATAATTTCTGTATCATTAATGTATTACCATTAATGACAATTATTTAATCCCTAAAAATTATAAATAAATTATCATGATGTATATAATTTTATTAGCTTTCTGGATACTATTCATGTTTGAAGTTTTATGATGTTTATCACTAAATTAAAATTATTATACTTATAAGATTTAAGAGAGTGACATGTTGTCACTTTCTTTGGTTTTAATAATAATCAAATTATTTTCATGGTCAAAAGCCCAAAAAATGAATCTAATCCCACCCTTAGGTTATATGGGTCTACTTTTAGTCATCCAATAGAATTTTGGAATGTGTTAGGGTAATTTTATAATATTATATTTACCCTTAATTACCTGATTTACCTTTAACTATGGTAAATAAAATTTACCGTAGTTACTATTCATAATTCCCAAAAATAAAAAGTAGATTATTAACATAATTTGGACCCAATAATTCCAAATATGGAATCCATTTTTCCAAATTCAATACATAAAAGTTGTAGAAATTAAATCAAAATTAATCCCGTTGTCGAAAGAAAACGGGTTTTTCTTTAAAACATTACAAAAGATTGAATTGATTTAACCTACGAATTTAATGTAAAATCAATGATAATGACATACATTATATTAAATGGTAAAAATATATTCTATTTATACTTTAAAACCATTAAATATTATAGTTTAACCATATAAATTATTGGGATGAAAAAAGTTGTTTTTAATTAAAATATAGCGTGTTTTTACTATTCATCAAAATATGAAAGTTACCAGAATAATATGAAAAATTTATCCAAACTAAATATTTATTTCTTGATTCCAAATAAGAATTTTATTTTGTCAAATTGAACTTATAAAAATATCAAAAACTAGATTTAAAGTGGGTGCGCCATCAAAAGGCGGCAAAACTGCATTTTTTTAAAAATACTTATTTTACCCGAAACATTTATTTTGTTCTTATACCATGTTCTAGAAAATGTGTAAGATGAATAATAATGTTATAAAATTCAAAATTTAGTAAATACTATTCATAACGGCTAGTTCATAATAATATTATAATAATATATTTTTGTTTAGTAAAACCCGGTATTGCGTACAACACACGCTATCGAGGAAGGTCGCGATTGTGTGTAATGCAAGTCAAGTCAGGGTTGCGTGTTGTGAAAGAATCCTTCGTTGTTTCGTATAACAGAATCCAACCATATTTCATTTATACATTGAATATATATATATATATACTCAATGTTGTGTAGAATAACTATTATCAAAATTGTGTGTAACATGATCCAAGAGTAGTGTTGCGTATACTGCAAGCTAATACGGTGTTATGTATAGTGCAATGTAATCTTGGTGTAGCATACAACACAAGAAATTAATGAAATTAAAAGAATATTTTTCATAAAATCTCGGGGTGTTACAGTAGGTACGTCCATTCTGAGTACCTTTCTATTCCTTTTGTTAAAACAAATTGTCTTACAGTTTTTATGGAACTAATAAACAAGATATTTCATGAATATATTGATTCATTCAAGGTGATGTTTGTGGATTACATCTTGGTTTAATTGAAAACTAAATAAGACCATGTGAATCATTTGACGGAAGATCTATAAATTCTGAGAAAGCCCCAATTTTTATGCCATGCTCCCAAAATGTAATTTTTGGATTTAGGAAGTGAATTTATTGGTAAACATGGTATTTTATTCAATCTTAGGAAGTTTAAGGATGTTATGAAATTGGAAAAACTGCACAATATTTTCAAGATTCATGGATTCTTGAAATTATTGGGGTATTACAACTAGATCTTCAAATATTTGAAGTTGGATTCCCTAATGACCTCTCTCACATGAAAGGAGTAAAGTTCTTATAAGATTGGAAATTTCAGAATTATTTTGATGAGTTAAATCACCATATGACTTATGTACCAATGCAGATTCTTCCAAATGGGAGAGGGGTTATGTGGTCTTTTGAGATGCATTATATTTGGTATTGGGATGCATTCTCATGCAGAATGATCATGTGGTGGCCTATGGTTCTTGATATCATAGGCCACATGAAAAAGAACTATCCTACTCATAACATCAAACTTGCATATGATATTCTTGATCATCATAGTTAGAAGAATTACCTTTTTGAATAAATGTTTACCATTTTTTTAGATAAAAAAAGTTTAAGTTATAGAATATATCAAAATTATTTGAATATCTATTACATGTGATGGATGGAGTGCCTGAAATCCTTTGATTTTGAAATTTCATGTACCCCTAGTAAGGGGAATTTCATTGATGATTCCTTGATAGGGAAAATTCTGACACTAGTTATGAAAGAATCATTGGAATAGAAGAATTTGATGACTCTGTTTGTTCTTATGCATTTGGGAGTTCAGGAGGAGGAGAGTGAGATTTTTCTAGTAAGTGTTCAATTATCCTCTTATCAATTTGAAATAATTATTTAGGATAAAAAGTTTAATAATGATTTTTGTGGAATTAATCACTATCTTTATAGTAGGGAGACCACCGATGAATGGTAATTATCTTCTAAAGGTGTTATATGCTTCCAAAAATGGTACATTGTGCCTTTTTCAGTGAGAAAATCTATAAAGGGGGATTGGTATAATTCTTAATGGGTGGTAAAACTTGGAAACATAGATATGTTCTATGATATTTGATGATGATTCTTGTGTCCAAGTATGATATGATATATCATTAATTTTGTTTCTCATTTTTATACTAGTTAGTAGGTCAAGTATGAGCACTAGAGACCTTCGGGTTTGATTTATACACTTCTTGTGCTGACTTGGAAGTGGTATGATATTTCAATAGACTTTGTAGTTGGGTTTTAATGCACTCCTTGAGGAAAGAATTCTATTTGGGTAGTGATCAATCAACTAAACAAATCAGCTCAGTTTATTCCCATTTATGATATAACCAAAGTTAAGTACTTGGGAAGTATGTATATCTAGAAGACCATTTGGTAACACGTAGTTCCTCATGTTATAGTTTCTGATAGTGATTCACAATTCCCATCACATTTTTTGAGAGGCCTATAGGAGGTGATGGGATCACAAGTTAGTTTGATCATGGAATATCATCTGTAGATGGATGGCTAGATAGAGTGAGTTACACAGATTCATTAAGACATGATTAATTCTTTCATTTACAAATTTGGTGGATCATGGGATACCCACTTGGGATTGGTTGATTTTTTCTATAATAACAATCAATAGTCATCCATTAATATGGAACCCTTTGAGGTATTTTATGGCCATCTGTGTAAATCATTGTTGTATTGGTCAAAAATTGGTGAAGCATTCCGGTTTGGGGCTAGATTTTTCCAATATATGATGGAAAAAATTCATTTTATTCATCATAGAATGGTAATGGCATAGAGAGAGTATAAATTATATATTGATAAAGTTGATACCCTTTGGAGTTATCAGTTGGTAACCTGGTGTTTTTGAGTGTTTCACTTCATTTGGTCATTAGAGGTTGGAAAAATAGGTAAATCTTACACCAACATATATTGGAATATTTGATTTTTTTGACCATACTGGCAAGGTGGCTTACTTTTTGAATTTTCCATCTCAGTTAATGTCTATTAATAAACTTTTTCATGGGTATCAACTTATAAATTATCTAGCTAACCCATCTCATGTCTTGAGCTAGGATGACCTTGATGTGTAACCAAATTTATCCATAAATAAGAATCCATGTCAGATTTTTTATTCTAAAATTAAGGTTCCCTATGGTAATTCCATACCTATTTTTATAGTTCTTTGTCATTATGGCTATGATTCATATAAGAATTGAGAGTGTGGGGCATTGATCAGAGAATAGTAGCCTCATATCGCTGATATGGATTCTTCTTGACATGATTTTTAGGGGGAAAGAGTTTATGTTGGGGAGACTAAAACATCCCATTACCAACATTCATTTACTTTTAACCCTTCATTTTGATAATCCTTAGTTTGGGTCTTGTTCTAGGTTGTTTTGGGGGGATCTTTGAAAATTTTGGAGGTTTTTGGGGTTGTTCAAGGTTAGAATAAGGTTAGATAAAACTATGATAGTTATGTTATGAAACCTTGTACCTTTTCATGAGGTTATGGACGGGGGAATATGATTGCTATAAATTTTGTGGCCTCCACCCAAAATCATGATTCTTGGCACATTGGGGAGAGCACAATTGGTGCACGACCTCCAAACCATACACTCTTTGTCCAGTCACCTAAGAGGGAGTGCATAGTTTGTCTAACCATGCATCATAACCATGTGGTACTCTCTAGAATCCCGATAAGGGAAAATATTTAGGTAGATGGTTATCTATAACCATCCATCCTAAACTAAGAAATTACGTGATGGGATTTTTAATCACCTGAAAATTGTAATTAAGGACCCCCCCCCCTCCATGTTATAAATTCTAATCACCTATTAATCAAACCTAATCTAACTCTTTTGATTTTAGAGGCACTTTAAAAAGTATTTTGGTTCCATCAAAAGTTTTATTTTTGGATCAATGTGTCAGTTCATGCGATTTATCCCTCTTTAGTAAGTGTAACCTCCTTGATTGGGTTCCCCCTTTCATCCCTTTTATACATCATTGAGAGTGATGGATCCTCTTATTTTTGTGGATATAAACCTTTATTTTATGGATTTTAATTCTAGTTATTCTTCCTTGAAATTCCTCACCATCGACACACCATTGTAAGTTCTCATTTTCGGTTATTGACTGATCGTGTGACTAAAGTTGTGTGGCTCTGTAAGGTTTTCACTGCACATGAAACCCTGACTAATTGATTAATTTGAAATTTATTTTCAATTAATTTATGAACCATGTTTTTATTTTTTAAGAAAGTCATGGAATTTTGAAATATAACCCTCTTTCAATATCTTTGAAAATATTGGGTGGATTTGAGAATAGATGGATTAAAATGAGAAATGATTTGATGAAATGATTATATCGATTATTGAGAAAATGAATTTAAATAAAAGATTATTTTGAAATACATGAATTTGATAAAATATTGGGATTTCATTTTGAAATTGAAATTTCATTTTGAATCTTAAAATTGGTCATTTAAACTATGAATGATGTACTGATTTGAAAAGAATGGGTTTTCCCCTGATTGATTGATTGATTGAAAGAACATGTGAGCATGAGTAGTTAGTGAGTGACTAAGACAAGAAAGTTAGGACTCTTGACTCTAACTAAAAAATTGAAATGATTTTCCCTAATGGGATGTTTATTTATTTTATCCTGATTTAATAAAACTTTGGGATGTGTTCACACATTGATTCTTAGTATATTGATTGAGTAGTGCAAGGATCCTAGATCCAGGAACTAACTAAACTCAGAGCATATAACCGCAGTTCTTTGTTTTTATTTTATTATTTCTTTCTAGTGATTATAAAAATATTTTTATTCATCCCCTTCTATTTTATTAAAAAATATTCATTTAAACCAGTTCTAGATATACTTTCTAACTAATTGATTTAAAATCTTATGGAATGAAAATATGAAAATATTTTATAATGCCTTGTATTTATTTAAATCGAATCATAAATGGTTTATTTGTTATGGAACTTCTTATGGAACGTATAGTGAAATCCTATTGGGCTATTGTTTCCCACACCCCACCTTTCCTTTGGAAATTTGTATATTAACTTATTCTAGGTCCAATAAGATGGAAATTTCCACTTTGAGGTTGTGGGTGTGTTGTATTCATGGGACCTTGAGAGGTGGTGGTCACCTATGGATCTGTGATCCACTAATTGTATAGATATTATGAGTCTTCATATTGATATATATTGTGTCATATTTTTGGATGATGTATTACTTTGGGATATTTATCAGTATGCTTGTGGTACTATTTTATCCTTGAGGATTGTTCGAAAAAATGGTTTTTCATTATTTTATCTTGCACTGTTATATATATATATATATTGATTATTTTTTATTGGGAAAAAATCATTCATTATGACCATTTGATTATTCCCTATTTCCTGTCTCCAACCTGTGGGGATCAGGGACACCCTTTGGGACATGTCAGTGTGAGCTCAAGTATCAGTGTACTAGGGTATCTGGGATGGTTCATAATAGGGTTTTTAAAAATGATTACTAAAATTAGAGAAATAAAAATTTAGATTTTGATGTGGTTATAAGCACTATGAATTAATATCATTTTTCTAAAACTGACACTAAAAAATAATTATCAAATTTTTAACTATGGTTCCACTTATAAATCCTATTTTTCTTATTGTGTGTCTATAGGATTCATTTGGATATGTGTACATTTAATTAGATTTTATTTTAGGCAAGAAACTCTAATCATTAGTTGTATAAATTATTATACAATAATATATTTAGATCATATTAATTTAGATGAAGGTATAATATATAAAACTAAATCATTAGAATTATGCATATATATATATATATATTGGTACAGATTTATAGAGGATCGCTTCACTTGGTGAAATAATAGAAGAGGAAGTTTTATGACATGGACTTGGCTAAATGGGTTTCTATCAAATGTTTGAGGGATCACTAGATTTCCCAATGCTTTGGTTACTCATATGGAAAGGGGACTTTTCAATCACTCCTTACTACTGATTTAGTTTCTTGGATCATCTAAAGGATGTAAGTATTTTTTTCTTCTATAACCTACGATCTTAGGATAATAACATCTGGAACATTGTTCATGACTCCTAGAATATCCCCATGTAAAGTAAATCATGGGTTTTTTCATAATAAACTCAAAATATTAAAAAACAATATTTAGAATTGGGATAAGGATCGTCCTAACGATAAATGTAGCCTAAAATCATTGAAGATGGACATTAATATTCTCAATAAAAAACTTCATATGAGATGGGATAATGAAAACATGGTGATCATTTATAAAAAGTAGATATTACTGTTGGAAATAGTATCAAAGTAAGAGAGTGTTTTTCATGAAAAATATAGATCTCTACAACTGAAAGAGGGTGATAGGAATAAAATTTTCTTCTATACTTGTATCAAAGAGTGGAAATTTATTGGGAACCTACGTATACAACTTAAAAATTATTCTTATATTGGGGATTTTGAAGTGACCAAGACTCTTTTTTCTCTTACTTATCCATTATATCTTGTTCATGGGTGGATTATAGTGTATATACTAGGGAGGGAGAGGATTTATCCTTTTTTAATCATATTCCTATGACACTTCATAACAAACATAATGAAATATTATAGGTTATTCCGTTAGAGTAATATATCCAAGATTTTGCTAAAAATCGCAATCCTAATAGCGCTCTCAGTCCCTATGGATTTCTAGTATCCTTATATGTTGTTTCATAGGTGATTAACAAAATGGAGGGCATAGATGTATTCCAGGATTATTTAAAACGGGGATTACTTCCTAGGGCCAATTTGCATGACATATCTAGTTATTATTCCAAAGGTGAAAACTATGAGTATCTTCAATCATTTTAAACCCATTACAATGTGTAAATTATCCTTTAAAGATATCACTATGATTCTAAATGATAGAATCTCTAATTTTATTACCAAGATATTCTTATAAGAACATCATCGTTTTATTAAAGGGAGGAGTATCGAAGGTGTTGTTGGGATGGCACATGATATATTAGCTGATATTGAATGAAAACCATTCGGTATCATTATCATGGTGAAAAATTATATGGATAAAAAAATTTATAGAATGGAAAGGAAATTTATTTCAATATTCATGAGGAGGTGTGTCTTCTCTGACTATGTTTGTGATATATTCTTTTGGACCTATTATTCAATGTTTTTCTCAATCACTCTAATGGGTAGAAAATTTTCCTTTTTTATATCTACTCATAGACTCCACTGGGGATACCCCTTTCTCCTAGACTCATTGTATTGGCTCAAGATTTTTTAATTTGGATCCTCAACAAATCTATTGAAAATGATTAGGTTCATCCTTTCAAAGGCATGGCCAGTTTCACTGGTATTTATCACCTATTTTTTGTAGATGGTATGTTATTATTTGTAAATTTTAATTAAAAATACATTCAATGGTTCAATTAATTGTTTAAAAAATATATCATTTATAGTATGAAACAACTTATATATAGAAAAATTAGTTTGTACATTGTAATTAATTTATTGGTCAGGAAGTCTAAACTTATTATAAGATGGAGTGTCTTATTAAAAAGTAATTTTCACATGAATTACCTTCCTATGCCTCTATCGATAGGGAGGATATGAATCCCCCATTTCAACAGTCTAGTTGAAATATTTATAGAAGCATGACTAACTCGAAGATTAATTTTCATTCTTTTGGTGGTAGGATCACCCTTATTTATAGTGTCTTAATATCCATATATATTCATGTACTTTATTTTATCAGATAACCCAAAGTAGTTTTTAAAAATATAAAAGGATTTGTTGATGGATTTATTTGGGATAGTAACCAAGAAGGTAAATTCAATAGGGTTAGGTGGGAATATCTAATGAAACCTTTTCTGGAAGGTGATATCAATATTATAACTCTATAGGAATGTATAAAGGCCATGTGAGTAAAGATAGAATGGGATTCCCTTATTTTCTAGGCTTTGTGGGCTAGGTTTATTTATGCCAAATATGGGAAAATTTAAAAGGCTATACATTGTGGGAACCATTCAACTATACATGTTTGATGATGTTTTTAGTGTAGTTTTTGTATTCTATTTGATTATTAATAATGGATAACAGGTTATAGAGACATAATTTTCTAGGATGAAAACAAGTCTATATGATCACTCTATTTCAAATGGTGCTCACACCACTATATGAGCATTCATGAGGTAAATTATTTTCCAAGGCTCACCAGAAATATTATTAACGAGGAGAATAAATCTATATTTTCCTATATCAGGCTTCTATATGAACCTAATTGGTATGTGCTCACTTCAAGAAGCTCAGAGTAGTTCAGTGTCGATGAGTATCATAAACTCATAAATGTTTAGGGTAGAGAATTTAAATGGGTAGTATTCCTATGGAATAAATTTTTCCCTATCAAATATAGTTTCTTGGTTTGGATATCTTGGCATAGAGGATTTTCCATAAATAACCCTATTCAATGCAAAGGTATTCAACTTGCATCAAAGTGTGTGTTTTTTCAAACCCAAAAATAGATAATAGAGAGTATATATTTCTTCATGTCGATTGGGAATGTTCTATGTCGAACTTTCTTAGTTTATGTATGGTTATCAAAAAATTTATAGTTTCCCTTAATCAATTCCTTGCTACTTGTTTTGGAAGTGTGGAGTTTGATTTAGGTGAAGGGAATGTACACAATGTTTTATTTTATATAGGATATTTGGTGTTATGGTAACCTTAAAACGAATCCAGACACCCAGGTTCCTGAATCAACTTTTCTATCATGAAGATAAAAAGTCTATTACTGATCAATGATATGGCCTTGGGCTATCCTATAAATATCAAAACTCAAACCTTCCATAATTTTAACCTTGTGTTTCATCAAGACTAGACAAAATGGGATATAAATGTTTAGAGGAATTATATGAAATAGAATAAACCTAGATTTAGTCTTAAACTGAATATCAATGGATCTTTTGTCAGTTATTTCTTGTGGGGAGTAAGTGTATCAACTCTTGTTTTATTGGATTTTTGTTTTGAATATATATATATATATATATATATATATATATATATATATATCTCTCTAAATTTAACCTCAGATTAAGCACAGTGTTTGGGTCTCTAAGGATCCCAAAATAAATATATTAAAAATATTAATATATTTTAATGCATGTGTGAACATCATTTTAGTGTAATTGTATTTCACCATTATTCAAGACCTCGAATGGAAAATCTGAGACCAAGGTTGATTATGAAATGTGGGTTTTACCCTTAGAGTGACTTAAAGTTTGTTGGCACTAAATTTCTAATTGAGGTAGTCGTGGGTAAGAGTGTTTAATAAAATAAATAATTATTTTTTTATTTTTTTATTATATTTCCTAAATTTAATTTACTTTAAATAAAACACTATATAAATGGGATGGGACTGATGCATGACTAGGCTCACGAGCATGACCTGAATTACATGGATATATCTAGAAGCACATGGGCTGGACTTGAGTGGCTAAGACTTGTTGTGTATGACCTTTACATTATATTTAGGTTTCCATGGCTTCCCAAGACATGTCTAGAGGATATAAAGGCTAGATGATGAGGTGGGGTCACATTCCATATGGACCCCCATACATATCGTGTATTCCCACCAAAAACATCATCCTCTTATGTCTCATTTTTTTTATATAGATTATGGTCCATGAGTATCCTATACTTAGTTTCTTTTCATATAGAACATGATGGTGTCCTTTTTCATGGAATGCAAGATGTGATGTTAGATGTTTCAAGCATGATGCTTCTTCAGGTGATTCTCAATGATAATAGTGATTATGGAAGGATCATATAATAGATTTTGGGGTTGGAAACCCCATGTCGCACTAGGTAATAGGTCCTTCGTAGCCCTATATCTATTGAGTGGTATCCATCTATCATTCTAGGGTATAGTTCCTCTATCTACTGAGTGGAATCCCTTTATCGTTATAGATATCAGGTCCTTTATCTATTAAGTGGCATCCCCCTATCATACAAGGGTGTGGGTCTTCTATCTATTGAGTGGAACCCATTATCATATTAAGGCTTGGGTCTTATATTTATGATTGTTACCCCTAGGGTTGTGGATTAATATTGAGGTATAGTTCCTCCATATGGATTTCTCAAAAAGACATGCGAGATGATGGGCATCAGAGATGGGAATTTTGAGATGTCAGTAGACTCATCATTCTAGGCTAAGTTGTAGAGTTTAATATTCCATTTCTCTCTATTATGGGTTTTTTTTGAGAATATATATATTGTTTGGTTTTATTTACCTCTTATTTATGGTTTGATCTGACATTTTCTATATATTCCTATTTCTCGTTCTTCATTTTTGAGTATTCCTACTGGGTTTGTATATACTCACCCATGTATGGGATTCTCCTTAATGTGTCATGTCTTATGAAGATTATGGATGGATCAGTGGTGAATTTATTGGATCATAGAGATTCCTAGGTGCATTAACCACATATGGTAGTCATACTTGTAGATCAAGAGTTAGGCTCTCTCGGTTTTTTTGTTTATCCAGTTTTAGTTAGTTTGGGACCTCATTTCTAGTTGGGTGTGTATTTTTTACCTTTTAGGAATTAGTTTAAATTATTAAACTCTATTGTATTCTCTAGAGTTTATTTCATGCATGGTTTACTTTATATTTTACTATATTTTATTATTTTTATGCACTGTTTCATGGATATGGTTAGGTGCATGTATACATGTACATTAGGATAAGGCCTCCCATATTATATTATTCTTTCTCATCCCTTATTTCCTCCCCCTAGACTGATAGAGTTGTGATTGGAGTTGTAGTGGTTGATCCTTCCACTGTCTAGGAAGGCCTCAATCAGTCAGGTCATTACAGAGTGGTATCATAGCATTTTATTCCTTCAAATATTTTTTTGAGTTATCACCTTATGAGGAATTGGTTGGGACTTAGGGAAATGGTGTCTAAGTGTCTAGAGTGAGGCTTCTAGGCTAGAGAACCCATTATTGGTACAATATCCAATATATCCATACACTAAGACTCTAACTACCTTCTTGTTGACTTGTCATATAGAGACATTGGTTGTATAGAATAGTGGTACATGAATCATTTATGATTGATTCCTTTGACTATTATTCTAGATTCTTCTCCCAATATATATATTCTCATTTTACTGTGGTACATCTTGATCACTTTAAAGATTCCTCTATGAATATAGCTATCCATTTTTCTGATATAGGATCATAATGAAGATCTAATGAGTGATGAGGCCTTTGTTCAGGGGCTATCACAAGAGTTTCTTCCTTCTATAAGGAAGTGAGTAGGAAACCCACCTATTGAAAATCATATCATACCATCAGGATGTTATTATGATGCGTGAAACCTAAGAATTATTTGTTTGTTCAAGTGTTAGAGACTGATGAGGTTTCGTAGCGAACCATATCCCCAAGTAGAGAAGTATTGGCTTGAGTTGTTGATATGTGTCTTCAGGATCATGCAGACCTCGACTGATCATATGGTTGAACTGGTATTCAATATTTTCCATGGATTATCATAATGTTGGTAGAGTCTAGTTATTTAGATTCATGATTATATGGTTCTCTCATGCTCAGAATTCCAAAAACTATTCCATGAAGAGTAATAACCCTCATGATTGCACTCAGTTCAGATCCAAGAGCTTCTTGAGATGTAGTAAGGTAGTTTGACAGTTTCTAGTTATTCCATTAGGTTTAATAACCTTATACAGTACTCCCTTGACATAGTGTGGGCTGGTTACTTATGAGCACAGAAGATCAAGTAGGTCTCTTCATATAAATTGGTTGAATTGTGGCCCCCTTGTGCATTCCCAACTATGCTAGAGTGCTAGAATGAGAACTGGTGACTGAGAGCTTCCTATCAGAAGGATTATGGGTATCTGGAGTTAGCAGTGGGAATCATGGGGCTACTTCATCTGTAGTAGCTAACAGGCGTCGGTCAGTAGGGTCTTGGTATAAGATACATGCACATGTATGGACTCAGTAATGTGGACATACAATGTAGGGTTTATTTAGAGGATTGTTTCATTACATAGAAGGGTTATTTTATGAATGTTATGGGCGAGGTCACACATTAGGTGATTTTATGATTGAATGTGCCAAGAAGGGTAGACATGCAGTAGATAGACCACTATGGTAGAGTCGGTACCATGATCAGGGTTCTCTCAGTTGTGGAAGGGGTATCCCCTAGGGAGGGTATGTTGTAATAGTAGTAGGTGGGTCACTATGGAGTGGAGTTTTTGGTGAAGGGATATACTATGATCTACTCCCATCACAACCACCAAGCGGCCCATGCTAGGATTAGGGAGCTGGCGGTCATGGCTAAAAACATCTACAAGCAATGGAGGGTTATAACTTAGAAGCTCGCGAGATGATACATGGTATGATTTCTGCCTTTTATATAATTTATCTTGTTATTTAGACATATGTTTGAGTAACTAATTTTTTTCTATATCCCTTGTGTGATATCTAGAACTCCATGTTGAGACCTTATCCCATCAAATGTTTCTAGAGGTTCTAACTGGGTGTGATTCTTTGATACCGCTTATCTCTCAGTAGCACAAGATGGATCTTAGTTGAGAGGGTTAATCATGAGACCTAATATTCATAATGATGAATACTTATGATTCCATATTGGGTATAGACAGGTTCTCTAGGGTTCTATCCCAAATTAATTGTCATCTCAAGAGGGTTAGATACCTTTAGAAAAATGTGATGAGATTCTTCTTTGTGGGTGAGAGAGATATCATAGAATAACATCTGGGTCTTATAAGTAGGAGGCTATAACCAATCTCTCATTATTTGAAGAGTTTTTACCTTGTCCCAGTGGGCTCTTATGGAATCTAGATTCTTTCGGTAGTGGATCAAATTTTGGAAATCATCCCTAAGGATGTTATGGGACTACCTCCATGATGGTAGATGGACTTATGTATTGAAATTCACCATAAGACCACACTGATATCTTCTATGGAATATCAGATTTCCCCTTATAAAATTTATAAGACAAGGTTGAAGCATTAGGGCCTTCGAGTGAATGGATTTATTAGAACCTATGTTCCTCTAGGAAGCTTTGGTATTTTTCATGAAAAAGAGGGACAGGGTCATAAGGCTTTGTGTTAATTGTAATCTCCTGAACAAGGTAATGATAAAGAAAAAGTAACCCTTTTGAGGATTGAAATCCTCTTTTATTAGTTGGGAGACATGAGTTGATTCTTGAAGATCAGTCTCGGGTCTGGTTACCACTAGTTGAGGGTTCGTGAGGTCGATATTTTGGAGATTACATTCTAATGTTGATATGGACACTATGAGTTCTCAGTGATGCCTATCGGTGTGATGAATTCCCTTTCTATATTTATGGATTTAATTAACTGGATCTTCCAGCCTATGTGGACCAATTTTTGTTTGTCTTTATAGATGTCATTCTCATTTACTCTGCATCAGAGGAGGAGAATGCATAGCATCTGAGGATGGTCCTAGACTTACTCTAAGACCACCTTATTTATGGTAAGATATCAAAGTGATAGTTTTGGATCTGTTAGGTTCACTTTCTAGGTCAATTAATATTTGATCATAGATTAGCAGTGGACTCAGTGAATATTTTTGTGGTTATTTTTTGGGAGCCACCAAAGATAATGTCATAGGTACAGAGTTTTCTTAGCTTTGATAGGTACTATATTAGATTTTTTCCTGACTTTTACAGAGTATTAGTCCTATTGAACACCCTAACATGAAAAAGGGATAATTTTATCTGGACCGAGTAGTGTTAGGGTGATTTTGAGAAGCTTAGGCTAAGGCTGAATAGTGATCATATATTTATACTATTAGAGGAGTGTGTGGAGTATGTAATGTTTTGCGATGCTTATAGATATCATCTTGGATGCATGTTGATGCAAAGGTAGACAATGATCATATATGGTTTGAGGCAGTTAGACCCCATGAGTATAATTAAATGACTCATGACTTAGTTGGTAGTGGTATTCTTATCTTTGAAGATGTGGAGGAACTATATTTTATTTGAAATTTTTACTTTTTATACTTTCTATCCTTAGTTTTGAAAATCATAACACACTCTTAAAAAAAATATTTTATTAAATTTATATTTCCCAAGTTTTTAGAATGGTTTTTTTTGAAGAAATTTTATTCTTTAAAATAGATAAATATCTCTAAACTAGTAATATAAACTTTACATATTAGTCAGATCTACCAAACTAACTAAATATTGATCCATCTAACTAACTAATGCTTATCCCATCGGGCTGACCAAAGTCCAGTCTATCGGATTGACCTTAGTTTAGTCTATTTGTATAACAAAATTTAGTCTATCAATATGAGAAAATCTAGTCTATTGGTATGACTAAATATAGTCTATATATATAAAAAAATCTAGTCTATTAGTATAAAAAATTAAATTCTATTAGTATGACTGGATCTAGTCTGTCGGTATGAATGGATCTAGCCCATCGATGTGAAAAAATATAATCTATTAGTATAACTAAATCTTGTCTATTTGTTTGAATGAGTTTAGCTTATCAAAGTGACTAAATCTAGTCCATCTGAATGAAATGTTTTATTTATTTGGAATAATAAATATTATAATTGGAGTAAAAAAATTCTACTGGTTGGAATAATTTTTAACATCGTTATATTGGTGCTACCAAAATGACATTGGATGAAGATGTTTTTATTGAGATGTCAATGTAAATATCATCCAAGTCCATTGAAACTAACTATGAGAATCATGGAAATATGAATGTTGAAAGAGTGACTATAAATAGAGGTATATTCAAGGATCTTGGAGTTGAATCTTTTGAGAACTCAATCCATCTAAATATTTCTCTTCCATAACAACTCATTACATTCTCTTTGTAATATTTCAGAGAGTTTTCATTATAAGTATTCCATGTGAGGGATATAAAATCTTTATAACAATTTTTTCAATTATATTTTTGGTATGATCTTGGTTATAATCAAGGGTATATTAGGATAGAAAGATGGTTGGATCCAATTAGGCTGATCGAGGGCTTTTGGGGATAGGAATATAGAGATGATTCCAATATTTTGGATCGAGGTCTTACAGACAAACAAAATAAAAACTTAAAATTTTGGTTTAAATTGTGGATACCTTATCTTAAGTTTATTGAATTAGTGTAAAAACCCGAGATTTTATAAGATACATTCTTTTTAATTTCATTCATATCTTATGTTGTATGATACACCAAGATTATCTTGCGCTATACACAACACCGTATTAGCTTGCAGTTTACGCAACACTATTCTTGGCTTGTGTTACACACAATTTCAATTTCGTTTGATAGAAGTTATTCTACACAACATTGAGTGTATATATATATATATTCAATGTATATATAAAATATGGTTGGATTCTGTTATACACAACAACAAAGGAGTCGTGCGCTACATGCAACCCTGACATGTCTTGCATTACACGCAATCGCGACCTTCCCTGATAGCGTGTGTTGTACGCAATATCGGGTTTTACTAAACAACAATATATTATTATAATATTTTTATGAACTAGACATTATGAATAGTATTAAATAAATTTTTAATTTTATAACATTATTATTCATCTTAAACATTTTCTAGAACATGGTATAAGAACAAAATAAATTTTTCGGGTAAAATAAGTATTTTTCAAAAAATACAGTTTTGCCGCCTTTTGATGGTGCACCCACTTTAAATCTAGTTTTTGAAATGTTTATAAGTTCCATTTGAAAAAATAAAATTATTCTTTGGAATCAAGAAATAAAAATTTACTTTGGATAAATTTTTCATTTTATTCTGATAACTTTCATATTTTAATGAATAGTAAAAATACGCTATATTTTAATTAAAAACAACTTTTTTCACCGTAATATATTATGTGGTTAAATTATAATATTGAATGGTTTTAAATTAGAAATATAATATATTTTTACAATTTAATATATTTATGTCATTATCATTGATTTTACCTTGAATTTGTAGGTTAAATCAATTCAATCTTTTGCAATGTTTTAAAGAAAACCCGTTTTCTTTCGACAATGGGATTAATTTTAATTTAATTTCTGAAACTTTTGTGTATTGAATTTGTAAAAATGGATTCCATATTTGGAATCAGTGGGTCCAAATTATGTTAATAAGCTACTTTTTATTTTTGGGCATTGTGAATAGTAACTACGGTAAATTTAATTTACCATAGTTAAAGGTAAATCAGGTAATTAAGGGTAAATATAAGATTATAAAATTACCCTAACACTTGTAAAAATCCTATTGGATGACTAAAAGTCGACCCATATCACCTAAGGGTCAGATTAGATTCATTTAATGGACTTTTTTCCTTGAAAATAATTTAATTATTATTAAAACCAAAGAAAGTGACAACATGTCACTCTCTTAAATACTATAAGTATAATAATTTTAAGTTAGTGATAAACTTCATGAACCTTCGAAAATTAATAGTCTAAATAAAGATAACAAAACTATCTACATCATGAGAATTTATTTAGAATTTTTTGGGATTAAATAATTATCATTAATTGTGACACAATAGTGATGCAGAAATTATTTATCTAGTGAAAAATCAAGAATATAGTTTTTATTAAACTAATAGTTACCATAAAAGGCACAAAACCATGACGAAAACTTATTGGTCATGTAAATTTAAACAATAATCATCCAATGGTCGAATATTTGAACATTTTGAGTCTTATACAAGCAATTATGACACTTATATTATTTTATTTTAAATGATGCCAAAGTTGTCACCTTCATAATTTAATAAATATAACAATTTAACTATTGTGATTTTAATATGATAAATTCTAGTAAAAGTATTATTGTGAAATTTAATAGATTTATATTAATCATAGGATTTTAGTTTTAATTTTTATGCAACATATAAGTATATTAAATAATTATACAAAAATGTTGTAATAATTATTTTATTAAGAGATAAACCAAATAAATGGTTTTAAAAATAATAAAATAAATATTATATGAACTATTTAATGTTATAAACTAATTTTATAGATACATATGGCCTTTTATGAAACTATTAAAGCTTTTAGTTCGAACATATCTTCTGTATATATTTTATTTAAATTCATATAAATGAATAGTGTCAAAATTGACACTATTGTTATTTTATAAAAATAACATATTATAAAATTGTTTAAAAATCACAAAAAATATTTAAAAATTATATATTTATATTTATATTGTCTAAAATGTTATAAAGTATCCAATTATGGAAAATTCACAAAAAATAAGTAATTTTTTGTTATAAGTTAAAATTTAGAATGTTATTACCACAAATAAAATTAAATTGATTAAGTAAGGATAAATCAAGTTTATAATGTTTAAAATAATTTCCTAACATGTCTAAATTTTATTGGTTGATGAGATTACAACCCTATCTCATATTATATTCTAATATGAGTCATTTTTGGAGGTTTTTAAGTGGGGTTAGATTTATTATAAATTAATATTTTTAAGATTTCCAAAGGTGCCCCTCTCCTCCCTTATAAAAGGGAACCTCCTCCCTCTCTTCCTCACACCAATTTGAGCCTTCAAGCTCGTAAAAACCCTGAAAAATTCTCTTCTCCACTTCCCTAGAAATATCCTAGAGGTCCTGGTCTTCTTCAAAGACCAATTTTAGTGCCCCAAGGGGAGGTCTCAAAGAGGCGCTTCAAAGAAGAGGTAATGTTCGTTACCGATTCTTTCAACTTTATTTCTTCTTCCACTTCTTCTTATTTAGTTGTTTCAATATGAAGTAATAACATCAGTATCACTCATATACTGATATGTTATTATAATTATGAAACAACCCTATTTCAAAATTTATCCATCCTACGGAAAATGAAATCACCGCGCGTGCGTACGTATGGAATACCATCTCCACGCCGTGGTGTAATCTATTTTCCACCACCACCTTACTTGGATGGGTATAATGGTGTAAATAATGACTATATATGATTATTTTAAAGTGATATTGATTCTTAAATATTATACATACACTTGAATACAATTCCACGATCATGGGAATGATATCATCGCTCGTGTGTACGTACGGACTACGGTCTCCATAACGCGATGAGATACATTCTCAATGATTAACCATTAATAAATGATTATAAAGTATATATAATAAGTAATCATGAAATATATGACATAATAATGATACTGGATTTATGTATATATATATATGTATGTCATCTACTTAATTCCATTCAATTCAATAAGGAAACGAAAACAGCGTTCATGCGTACGTACGGCCTACCGTCTCCATGAACGGTGTATTTCGTTCCATTTATCGATATATTATATATATGTATATTCTGAATATATATTATATATAAATCATGTTTTAAATTATGGATATAAGTAATCATGATCCAATTAATCATATTAATAATTACAAGTTAAAACACGAACGACAAATGAGACGATTTTACCCAAAACGCTACTTTAACATGAATTTACAAAAGAACGGGTAATATAAAGTCATAAGTAGACCATATATGATATAATAACAATGAATATTATTCTGTATTAAGTCAATAACATTATTTAAATCATTATATAGGGGTTTCAGATACGTACGAAGCATATCGGACCTAAGGTAAGGGATAATTTTGCAAATCTCATTTTTATCCGAGATTGCTTATTCGTAATTATTTACTGGGGTTATTGTTATAATCCATGTCCATGTTTCCTAAAAATTGTTTCATGTATGTTTAAAGTCCTTTTTACCCACTTTTTACTTTTACTACATGGTATGTAAGGAATCTTTCTTTTGTTTACGTTACGAGGCACTTTTTTTGACTTTTCCGACAAAAGTTCGATAAGAATGTTTTTTTAACGTATACGGCATGAAAGGATTTTTATGGTTTTATAAAGCCTTATTTTCATGAAGCTTCCTTCAAAATATTTCATGACTATTTTCAAGAAAAACCTTTTCTTCTAAAATTGCATGACATTTTGTGAAAAGAAAATGATTTTGAAGAAAAAATGATATTTTCCTCAAGAATTCATTTAAAGTGTTTTATCAAAACCATTTTCATCTAAGATGACATTATTTCACATGTGTATGTTTCAAGTGTAATGTCTCTTGGATTAAAATGGTTTCAATTTTATTATTATTAAATGATATCCATTTCTTTTATATGGATTATGTGATGATTGGATGATGTTTATGAAACCTATTTTATTTATTGGGTTATTATGAATGATGTATGTTTATTTTGTGGCATAAGTAAGAATGATTTCATTATGAGATGGGTGGGACCTATATCTCACTCCAATGCATTGGGTAAAGATTTATATCTCATGAGATAGACATGGCTGGAACGGCAAGTTAAACCGGTTCAGTAATATAGGACTGGAACGAGGAATGAACTCGATTCAGAAAGGGACTTTGTCCACTAAGATGGTATTGGCAGGAATGCCTTGGCTACTATGGAAATAATATCATGTGCTTAATGGTTTCCACAATTACATGTTTTATTCCAATGCTATTTTATCATGATTTATGTTCCATTATGATCTATGCCTTATGTACTTCCATGTCTTATGTCGTTGCTCATGATTTTTAATATTCATGTTTTTTTAAGTTCAAATGTATATGGTATGTTTTATTTTATCCATGCTTACCCTTAATGAGCATTTGAGCTCACCATTTTTATGTTTTCTTTTCCCCCAGGATTAAAAGAAAGGTTTTAGGTAAGAAAACAAAAGGAGAAGATCTTTATGGGAGATGTTGAAGATCTTTCACCATGATTAGAAGATTATATTCTGAGTTTCCAAAGACACTAAACTATTACGGTCCTTGTGTGTGTGTTTTTGTTATGTACTAAGTATTCCGCAAAAGTAATATAATGTCCATATATGTTAATCTTCGGGTCTCTACAGTTGGAATCAGAGGAAAATTTTATTCAACCTTTGGAAACTAGGATGCAAAAACGTTAGTGAGATCCCAAGAGATATTTCTAAGGTATGTCTAGGGATGTCTCTAAGGTTAAGTATGCGTATAGGTTATAGTCCTAGAATTGCGCTAAGGATCTTATAATTTAACCTAATATGTTAGATATTGAGGGTACTCCCCCTTTACTATGTTGTTTTCTCTAGCATGATTTTGCCTCTCATAGAATTCTTTTTGTGTTTTAGTTAATGGAGGGAACCAGAAGGAATTTGGTTAACATTGAATCCAATGGACAAATTGGTGACTATGAGCAACCAAATTGTGTAATTCCTAAAGAGAAAGATATTGTGATTATGTCGAATCAGTCATTGCGATATATGATTAACAAGGTGAAATTTAGTGGTATGCCTAATTCATCAAATAAGAGGAAGATATACTATTATGCATGTTCGCATGTTGAGGAGAATAAAGAAAGGAAGATTGAGATTTCTAAAGAAGGGAAGAAGAACCTTGAGGAATACCTCAAATGGAGGGACTGATGTTATCTGTGTGGAGAAAATGGTCATAGAGTGATAGACTGTTATGGAGTTCAATGTATTATTTGTAGAGAACATGGGTATTACCCAACTCAATGCTCTGACCTAAAAAGTTACTTCTAAATCAAGGAAGGACTTATTCCAGGACAATCATTGAAGAGGATGGATTGAAGTGTTTATGTATTGGTATTCAAGAATAATGTTGTTGAGGTAATTTTATTGTGTATTGGAATATTTTTGTATTAGTCTATTGTGGTTTTCAATAATTTTAAGGTACCAGTAACCATGAAAAGTGATTCAAATATTTTGGAAAGCAGATGATATGGGCATAATGAAGGGATAAGTAGAAAATGAAATGTTTGACAGTATTTATGAGCTCATGATTGATATAAGGACTAAGTGATATCATGGTTTGAGTATATAGAATTTTGAGGATTTTGGTATGTGGAAAGTGTTAACTTTTAACTGCATTCATGTTTTCACTATGGTTCAATGGGTATTCATTTTTCAAGAGAATACATGATTAAGGTATTCACATGATTGGAATGTTACCAACAAGATATATGGGGGATAAATGATGATATTCGCATGCTTGGTTGATGACATTTCAAGTAATCATTTTCTTTATACTATGAGCTTGGACCGAAGTATTTTAGATAATCCTAAAGATTGGAATGAATTACGTTGTACATAAGTTAGTATTGTTTAAGGATAGAACTTTTTTTTGATATTATTGATGGGATGTTATAGTAATTTTGTTTTAGAAAAAGGAAAACTTGCAGGACGAGCGACAGCCCATCGCGTCAGGCAAGGCTGTGGGAATCGAACCCACAACCGAAGTGCGACTGGCCTTTATCGCCTACCACTGGCCTACAGGAAGTCCCTATTTAGTAGAAACTAGTTTTATTATATTAAGCTGTATAATATAATAAGTATAAGTCCATTTTAGGAACCATATATGATTAATCTCACTATATATGGACTTATGTATTTTTTTTTGATAACTTTTCTAACCTTTTGTTTGAGACAGATGGAATGACCCATCATTCTATCACATGATCTGCTAACACATCACGAATGACAAATTCAACTTCATTTCTTTAAGAGATGAAGTGGAAATTGTCCAAAGAATGACCAATGGTGAGACTATACCAAAATCACGAAAGTATTTCTTCTAATTCCAATTTCATCATCTTTAGGGAAATGATCTTGAGAACCAAAAATGTTGTCCTAGTGCCTTTATATCCGATGAATCAGATGGTACCTTAGATCATCACAAATTTATGGCTTTGTGATTGTTGGATTTTTCATAGCCATGTTCTCTACCACTCTCTATCAAAACATGATGGTTAGATTTCTCTTCCATATCCATATTTTCACCAATGTTATCCTATATCGAAACCCAGTGATGAGTTAATTTGGGTAACCGTTATATTTCATACTTTAGTTTTTAAAGTTCAGTTTTGGTATTTCTTTTTACAATGTGGATTCTATGAATAGTAAACGATTTATAACCCGGACGAATTTCGAGGGCAAAATTCATTTTAAGGGGGGAAGAATGTAACAACCCGAGATTTTATAAGATACATTCTTTTTAATTTCATTCATATCTTCTGTTGTACGATACACCAAGATTATCTTGTGCTATACGCAACACCGTATTAGCTTGGAGTATACGCAACACTATTCTTGGCTTTTGTTACACACAATTTCAAGTTCGTTTGATAGAAGTTATTCTATGCAACATTGAGTATATATATATATATATATATATATATATTCAATGTATAAATAAAATATGGTTGGATTCTGTTATACGCAACAACAAAGGAGTCATTCCCTACACGCAACCCTGACTTGGCTTGCATTACACGCAATCGCGACCTTCTCTGATAGCGTGTGTTGTACGCAATACCGGGTTTTACTAAACAACAATATATTATTATAATATTGTTATGAACTAGCCGTTATGAATAGTATTAACTAAATTTTGAATTTTATAATATTATTATTCATCTTACACATTTTCTAGAACATGGTATAAGAACAAAATAAAATTTTCAGGTAAAATACTTGTGTGTGTGTTTTTCTTATGTACTAAGTATTCCGCAAAAGTAATGTAATTTCCATGTACGTTAAGCTTCGGGTCTCTACAATTACTTTTCACTAAAGGCTATATTTTATTCATTACTTTTATAAAGTTTATATTAGTTATTCTAAATAAATTTGTAAAGTTTTATTTTACATGTTTCTACAAGTTGTTTTAATTATCCTGAGGGACTTATTAAGAAAGTTTATTTTAGTAATATTTTCTTTAATTTGTTTTACTAGAGACACTCTAATTCTATTACAAGTTACTTTCATCATCAGAAGAATACTAAGTTTGATAAAGATAATAAAGGGGTTTTGGCTTTAAATAGTTTAAAGTTTTTAAACTACAGTTCACCTTCACCCTAATTTTAGCCATCATAAACTCTTACAATCCAAAAATTGGTTTTAGTGGAGGTTATACCAATTGACTTATTGGTTTTTTAGTTTTTTATATTAAGCAAGTTTCTAAACATTTTTATAAACTATTCATTTACAAACTGTTTTTACACTAACGTGTAAATTGTAAAAATATTTTTTTTATAATATAGCAGGTTTAAAAATTAGTACTCTCAAAAATATAAATCCTAGGAGACCACCAATATTTTATTTGATTTATTATAATTATTAGATATATAGAATGAATACATTTGTTATTAATATTGGTGTTGAAAATTTTATAATTGTGATTGGAAACAATAGTATTATTGAAAAGAATGTTTCTTCATTTAGAAATTAAGTGAAGAAGGAATATCAGTTGAATTAATAGGTTAGAAATACTTAGTTATATTCTATCAAAAGGAATATTTGTAGTTAAATATATTCTCTTTAAGCTGCTAATAGTGTTTGAAATAAGTTGTAAATAACACATTTTTTTAACATCTAAAGTTATTCAGACTAGAAGAGAAATGGTTCCAGCTAAATATCAAGCATTTGATTTCCAACTTGGTGAATCTGTTACAAAGATGCATCAAAGATTCAGGAAAATTGTAAATAGTTTACAATATCTTTGAGATAAAGATCTTATAGATGAGATCTTAGTTTAAAATATTATATAAATCATTCCTTGAGAATGGGAGTCTAAGAGGACTACTTTAAATGATATGAAAATAATAACACATATGAATTTTTATGATTTGATTGTTAATATCATGTATTTTGAGGGTATATTAAAACGAGATGCTGAAAATTTGAAGAAAAAAATGGATGAGTTACTTTATCTATAATTTTTAATGTTTCTATTAATGTTAATTAATCTAAAAAAGTTTCAAAGTATTCAAATAAGAATAAGGTTATTTTTAAGATAGAAATTATTTCTTTAGAATAGTTTGAAAATGAATTAGAAAATCCTACAAAGAGGATGACCAAGATTGTGGGAAAAAAGGAATTTTAGTATAAGTATAATAATAATCACAAAGAAATATTTGATAAGAAGGATTCTTTAGAAGTTATTTGTTCTGAATTTAAAAAATTTGTTCATATTAGACCTAACTTTCTGGTGTTGAAAGTAAAATAAATGAAGGATGCAAATTTAAAAAATAATTATAAGAAATACTACAAGTATAAGAATAAGAAAAGTATAAAAGCTTCATAAACATGGACTGATAGTGGTGGATATATTTTTTTATAAAGTTCCTATGATAGTGTAAGTAAAGACAAAAATAATATCATATTTTATGTTGAGATTATAAAGATTAATAACAGCTTCATTGCAAAGGAAAATAATGAGTCCTTAAACAAAATCATTTTAAATGAAAACTGTCCTAATAGTGATATTAATAATAATTCTACATCTTCTGATGAAGAATTATATTCATCGGAATAAAACTATTTCATATTTATATTTGAATAAGTATCTAGATTTTCAAAACTATTATAAATTCATAATTTTAAACATACTAAAAACTTGATATTTCTAGAGAAAAAATTGTTAAGGAAAATTCAAGTATTTTTACTCTTACTAATGAGATATAAGATTTTTCAAAGAATTTGAAAAAATAAATTTAATAAAAATTATCATTTAAAAGAAATAGAGAATTATAGATTTGAAAAAAAAAATTTATCAAAAGAATAAAAAAACGTAATTTGAATAAATCTTCTACTAAGGATATAAATTTAGTTGTAAAACTAAATTCAGAGATATCTAGTCTGAAAAATATTTTATCAATGTTTACTACTGGAAAAAAAACTTTGAAAATATTTATAAATATATAATACCTCTTAGTAATGTATCCAGAATGATTTTTACTAATAAGAAACCTTTTTTAAAAAAAAACTACCTTATTCCAAAAAGTGCTTCATTTTTCACAAAATGTTAAAGTTGTGGTCACTGGAGAAATAAATGTTCCTTAAATAAAGTGAAATCCTTATGTTTTCATAAGGATTACTTTTCTAAAGAATTAAAATTTTCTAAACATATAAAAGTTAGACAAATGTGGATTCTAAAAATTCTAATTTCAAATAATACTGGACCCAAGTAGGTTTCAATTCTAAAAAACTAATCCTTTTTTAGTAGAATAATAAATGTACCAAAAACAACATATGTAACATAGAAAGTGGTTGTTCTAGATTTATGACTAAAAACAAGTATTTCTTAAAGAACATTATAAAAACTAAAGGTGGAAAAGTTACCTTTGGTTACAATGCACAAGGAGAAATTATTACTAGATATAATATTGTTTTTCTTGGAAAATCATTAATTTTGAATGTTTTATTTGTTGTAGTTCTTAAGAAAAACCTTATTAGAATAATTCAATTATGTTATGAGGGGTATCTTATGAACTTCATTAATGAAAAATGTATTGTTCATAGTTCAAAAGATGAATTTGTTCTTTCTACCAATCAGCATCAGAATATTTATGCAAAAAATTTAGAAGATCTTAGGATCTAAGATCTAATTTTCCTTAGTAAAATGGAAGACCAATATTAGTTATGGAATATAATATTAGGACACTAAAATGTTATAACTTTAGCTAAACTATCTAATAAATGACTAGTTAAAGATCTATCAGAACTTAATTTTGATACTTCAAATGTTTATGATTCTACTTAATTCAGAACGTAACATATGTCAAGTTTTAATTCAATTAGAGAAGTATCATCTTATAATTCTTTATAGTTAGTGCACATGAACTTTTTTTCCTAAAAAAACTGCAAGTATTGGTGTAAAATACTGTTTATATCTTTTTATTGATTATTGCACTAGATATACATGGTTCTATTTACTAAAAAATAAGTATGGTGTCTTTTTTTGTTTTAACACTTTTGTATCCAAATTTAAAAATGAGAAAAATATATCCTTGATAAAAATTAATATTGATCAGAGTGGAGAATTTTTTAATTACTATTTTGAAACATTTTGTAAAAAAGAGGTATAATACATAACTTTTCAGTACCTATAACCCCATAGAAAAATGGTGTCGTTGAAAGAAGAAATAAAATTCCTCAAGAGATTACAAGAACCATTCTGAGTGAATACTCAGTTGCTGAACATTTTTGGGTTGAAGTAGTTAGTACTAATAGTTATACTATAAATCAAGTTTTAATAAGACCTTTATTAATAAAACCCCTTATGATTTTTGGATCCGAAGCAAACAAAAAATTTATTACTTAAAAGTTTTTGGATGAAAATTATTCATTCTGAATACTAAAGATAACTTACATATGTTTTCTCCAAAATTCAATGAAGGAATATTTTTATGTTATTCTACAACTAGTAAGGAATATAGATTTTTTAATAAAAACACATGTACTTTTGAGGAAATAGTACATGTTAAATTTGATGAAACTGGTCATTTTGTTTTCAAACAACCTTAACCCACATCAATATATGTTATTTCAAAAAATAATTTTCATCCAATGTTGGAAATTTCTTCTCATGATAAAACTACTAAATAATATATTTCTGAAGTTATAACTCAAGAATAATTTCAACATGTTGTTAAAGAAAAGAGTTTTGTAAATCCAAGGAATCAGCTAATTATTAAGAATCATACCAGTGATAATATCATTGGTGATGTAGATAAACCAGTTAGAACTAAAAGTTCCTTAAGAAATGAAGTTGAAAATTATTAACTTTTATCAAAATTTGAACCTATAACTTCATATGAATTATTAAGTGATTAATATTGGATAGAATATATGCAAGATGAACTAAATGAATTCAAAAGGAATCAATTTTGTATTTTTTTTGAAATACCTAAATATACTTCAATAATTGGAGTAAAATGGTTGTTTCAGAATAAGTGTGACGAAAATAGAATTATAGTAAGAAATAAAGGTAGATTGGTTGCTGAAAAATATAATCAATAATAATTAATAGATTGTGAAGAAACTTATACACTAGTATCTATAAATTAAGTTATTCATATTATTCTAGTATATGAATCATTATAAAATTTCAAATTATATTAAATGGATATAAAGTGTGAATTTCTTAACAGATTTGTTTAGGAGGAATTTTATGTAGAAGAACCCCCTTATTTCCAAAATAAAAAATTTCCAAAGAATTTTTTTATAATTACTAATGAACTTTATGGACTTAAATAATCCCCTAAATCCGAGTATGATAGGTTAACATGATTTTTAAAACAAACTTTGTTAAGGGAGCTACAGATCCAACACTTTTAATAAAATAAGTTTCTAAAAACAACATCACTGTTAAAATTTATGTTGATGAAATTATATTTGGTTCAACAAAAAAACTTTAACAAATTACTTTATGGATCTTATGAAATTTTAGTTTTAAATGAGCATGATGAGAGAACTTACTTATTTTATAGGTTTTAAAATTTTAAAAAAAATTAGAAGGAAATTTTATATCTCAGCATAAGTATATAAAATATCTTCTTAAGAAATTTGGATATGGAAATACTAAAAGTATTATTACTCCTATCGAAACCTAAAATACTTTAGATATAGATGAATATGGGAAACCAGTTGATAAAAATATTTAGATAAATGATTTTATGTTTACTATACTTAATATCTAGTTATCTAGATTTAATGTTTTATGTATGCTTGTGTGAAAAATATCAATTAAATCCTAAAGTGTCCCATATTAAATCTGTAAAATAAATATTTTATCATATTAAGGGAACTTTGGATTTATGCTTATTTTACTCTTCCAAAAATTATTTTGAATTTAAAGAAAATTGATGTTGACTTTGGTGGATGTAAAATATATAGAAAATATACTTTCAGAACTTTTCATTTCTTTGGAGATGATTTAGTGTCTTATTCTTGTAAGAAACAACACACAATATCAATTTCCACAAATAAAGTTAAATATGTCACAACTAGAAGTTATTATGCTTAAGTTTTGTCGATACAACACACGCTCACTGACTATGGCATGAGTTTTGGTAAAACTAAAATTTTGTGTGATAAAAAAGTATCATTGATTTAATTAAAACCACATCACATCACTCATGAGTAAAACACCTAGATATAAGATGCCATTTATTTCAAGAATATGAAAAAAATAATATATTTTCTTAAAATTCGTTAGAATATAAGAAAAACTTGTTGATATGATTACTAAACCCCTTAGTTTCGATATATTTTAATATATTAATTGGAAGCTAGGAATGGTCACTATCATGTGATCATTTATATCTACTTCTTGCTTAAAAATCTATTTACATTAATGAATTTCTTTTCAAAGGGAGATTACATATGTCTTTTTTTTCTAAAATTTTAGTTCTTTAAAAATAATTAGTTTTCCAAATTTTTGAATTTACTAAAAAATAGCTTTTCAAAATTTCATACTTACAAAATTATTTGGTTTTCAAAAATTTCAGATTTACTATTTTTTAGTTTCTCAAAATTATTTGGATTCACTGATTTTTATTTTTATTTAAAACTTTAGTTTCTATAAATTAATTGAATTTTCTAAAAACATATGTTTCTAAAAAATTATTTTTCTTAATAGTTTCATTTTTCTAAAAATTTTATTTTTCCTAAAAATATAAAAGAACAGTTTACTGAAATTACTTTCTAACAGAAAGTTACAATTTTACTCAGATAAGGTAATTACTAATATTCAATATTTACTAATTTTTTAACTATTCTTCTGTTATTTAAATTTCATTTACACATTATAAACTATAAAAAAATAGAATTTCTATTGTTTTTTATTTCCTAGATATTCATGATGTATGATACATATTTATTTTAAAAATATCAAGAGTTCAGAAAATTTATATAAATATTTTGATGTTATTATTTAATATTTAGATCAAGAAATGGGATTAAATATAAGACATAAGATCTTAGGAATTTGAATCATCAATCTGAGCCTATACATACATGAGTGGGTCATCACTTCCCATATTATTTTCTAACATAGTTGATGACTCTCAACCGTTATATTCTCTTTCAGACTGATTGTTTGATATCTATTTGATCTGGTTCTTATTTGTTTGTTCAGAACTCCATAGTTAGTTCAGTCATTACAACATGTCTACTCCATAAGATATAGAAAATAGATAAGTTAACAAATAAATTTTTATCAAGAAGAAATGGTATGATAAGATTGATCCTCTTTTGAAAGATATTATAAGATTTCATGGTTTGGAAAAGTATTTATTGAGAAGGAAGACTTTGATCTACATTAATCAGATATTATAAAGAAATATTACATTTCAATTCAGTTTATTATGTAAGATAATATGAAAATATTTGATTTCAATATTTTTAATGAGAGTAATAAGTTGAATATCCAACAAGTTTAATACATTTTCTATGTTCTTTTAATTGTAAAAGCCTATCTGGTAACAAATAAACTTTTTGAAAAGTTAATAAGTTTTGAAAAATATAAGGCTAAATCTTCATTATTTCCAACTAATGTAAAAGGTATAAAGGTTTATCATTTGAAACTAGATATAAGAGTTGTTTTCTTTTGGATACAGGGTTACATAATCCCAAGAAAAGGATATTGAGATACTCTGAAAGTACTAGACATATTTTTTAAAATTTATTGTGAATATGAAGATGATAAATTTGGTAAAGTTTTCTTTCTTCTCATTTGAATCTATCAAGAAAAGTTAGATGACTTTGGGGATTCTGAAGTTTATTTGTTTTATAAATAAGATGTTGATAAATTTTTTGAATGCGAGGAAGATTAAGAATCAGGCCATGGAAATGAGAGAAAATGTATCATTGATAAGTGAATAAAGTATTTCGTGGATGAAATTAGTTTTTGTTTTGGAAATAAAAATTTTCATTGATAAATATGATATGGTGGATTCTGATGTTAAGGTTCAACAATTAAAAGAAAAATTTCAAAAAAAATATAAAATTTGTTTCATCGGCTCTCAAGCCAAATAAGAAAATAAAATCCATGAATGATGAGACTTATCATGAATTACTGAAAGTTAAAGCATAAAAGAAATTTGTAGATCCATAATTTTGTTTGAATAAGGTATAGGACATAACCCTTAAACAAAAAATAGAATAAGTTTTCAAATGTGAGGACATTAAAAGGAAAAAAAATCATTTATATGAGTCTTAAATAGTTTATAGATTTTTGAAGTGTGTTGAGACGGAACATAGATTTTTTTGTACAACTACTGGAGAGGAAGGACAAGTTGTAATTTCAATCACTCATTTATCTATTGTCTAACCAATTTATCCTTTGGTTTTTTTTTTCTCAGTATATTCTGAAACAAAAAGTTATTTAAACTTATAAACGTCTTGTTGTTATGGGAAAAGTAAAATGAAATTAGAGTAGAAGTTGAAAATATTGTATCCAAAAAAGTTCAAGTTAAAATTCAAAAAATTGTTAAAAAGCATGGTAAATTTAATTTCAATAGTAAATACAAGTTTCTAGATAGTTAGAAGAATATTTAGAAGAATAATCCAATGTAACATCTTTAGAGGAATCCAAAAAATAACAATAAGAGGGAAAACATTATTCAATAACTTCATCTTTTACTACTCAGTCAGAGAAGGATGCTAATTTAATTGTTTTTTATATGGAATAGAGTTCAGAATTATTAGTTGAAAATTAAAAATCCTAGAAAAGAATTTCATAAAAATATAAGAGTGATGGAAACATAGTTGGGATGAAAGTTTTAGAAGTTGTAAAAATCAAATAGAAACATAAAGATGAGGATAAATTAGATGTTGGACTTTCAAGGACACATGTTTCTTATGTTTTATCAGATTTAATGGATTCACAAGCTACTCAATCTCATAAATACATGAAATATAGATTCACTTATTTCAATGAATCTTCGAAAAAGTTATTGGGTTTAATTATATTTCTTTCAAATATTTAATCATAATGAAAACATATTCAGAGAAGGTTGAATTTCTAAGAACAATCTAATGCTCTGAATTAGTTGGAAAAAATTATGGTCCAGAATGAACTAGAGTTGAAAGAATTAAAATTTGAATCCAAATTTGAAAGAATAAGGGCTAAGAAGATATTAATATGGATCAAGGACACTGTAATAAATCTTAATATTCATAATGTGCAAATAGAAATTATAAATGAGACTTTGTTGAAAATTAAAGATTATTTTTAAAAGTTATCATATGATGTTTATGATAAATTTGAATTATTTAACCACTTAAAATGTCTATAAAAATATCAAAATGAATAAATTTCATAACTGAAGTAGAAAAACTGGTCCCCTGAAGTAGAAGTTCAAAGGTTGAAACCTGAGATTATGGAGAACCAGACCCTCAAAAAAGAATTTGTTAATTTGAAGCAAGAAGTACAACAAATTCATGCTCTGGAGTAAATACTTTCCAAAATGAATAATAAAACAAGATAATGAGAAGAATAAAGAAGATTTTCGAAAGATGAAATTACTCATAAAATTATACATAAGAAATATTAATTTTATTTCTCTAAAATATTATTATTTTTGAAATATTTCAACAAATTTTTTAATGAATGGGAGTTCAAATGTTCTTCTATATAAATGTTTGATTGATTTTTTTTCCAATTTTGGTTGGATGAATGTTATTTATATATTTTATTTTGGATGAATGTTTACGTTTCATAATTTTTTTTAGAATTTGTTACTAACATTTCAAGTAATTTAAAACTTCTATATTCCTTTTTGAATATAAGAAATAGAGAGAAATTATTAAAATAGTGATAAATTATTCAAATGGAGAAGTTATATTTTGGGGGATAATTTTTTTGATGAATTTATTTTTAGGAGAAAAGATGGTATTAAAGGAGATTTTTTTAAAAAAAAATTATCTAATATTATTCTTCCATAAAAAATGATGTTAACTAAAAGGGAGTCATAAAAAAAGGAGATGATAATAAATATAATGGGATATGTGTCCCAAAATGAATAATGGGATTTATGTTTTTCAATGTTATTAGTCTTATCTTTAATTGTTGTGTTTTTTTATTTTAATGAGGTGGAAAATTTTTGAGTCAAAAAATTTACTTTCTATACTTTATATCCTTAGTTTTTAAGATCACAATACACTCTTACAAAAGTTATTTTAAAAACTGTATATTTATAATATTTTTAGAATATTTTTCCAAAAAAAAAAATATTCTACTTAATGTAGAAATCTTTATAAACTGATAATATAATATTTACATATTAGTATAATCCATTATACTAACTAAAGTATGATCTATCAGACTAACTACTGTCTATTCCATCAGATTGACCAAATTCCAGTCTATTAGATTGAACTAAGTTTAGTCTATTAATAGGAAAAAACTTAGTCTATTGGTATGATAGAATCTAGTCTATTGGTATGAATGAATCTAGTCCATTTGAATGAAAAAATCTAGTCCATTAGTATAACAAAATCTAGTTTTTTGTTATGACTAAATATAATCTATCTGTATGACTGAATCTAGTCCATTGGTATAAAAAAAGTATAGTCTATCTATATGACTAAATCTAGATCTATCGACATGAATGATTTTAGTCTATCAGTGTGATAGAATCTATTCCATCAGACTAACATGTATTATTCCATCGAAATAATAAAGTTTATAATCAGAGTCAGAATTATTTATACTAGTTGGAATAATTTTTAACAACATTTTAATGGTGCTATCAAAATGAAATTAGACGAATATTTTTTTGCTGAGTTGTAAAAGTGAAGATCATATGAGGTAGTTGTAACCAAATTTGAGATTTAGGTAAATATGACCATTGAAGGATTTATTATAAATAAAGGTGAATTTGAGGAGTTGGGAGATGATTATTTTGAGAAATTAATCCATCTGAATATTTCTCTATCATAACAACTCATTAATTTATCTTTATAGTCTTTCAAAGAGTTTTCATTCTAAGGATTCCATTTAATGATTGTAAAATCCCTAGAAAACTTTTTGAAATTTTATTTTTTGTATAATCTAGGTTAAAATCAGTGGCTTTTAGGGATAAGAAGACAGTTAGATCTAATCAGGTTGATCTAGGGCTTCTAGGGATAGGAAGACAAATTTTATTCTGAAATTTTTTATTGATGGATTTTTTTAAAGAAATACATACATGATGGTTTGGTTTATACTGTCGATACCTTAAGTCAAGGTTATTGAATTCCTTTTCACTAAATGTTAAATTTAATTCATTCCTTTTATAAGTTTTCTATTAGTTATACTAACTTAGCTGTAAAATTTTATTTTACTTGTTTCTATAAGTTTTTTTATTTCTGCTATGCAATTTGTTAAGAAATTTTAATTTAGTAAACTTTTCTTTACTCAATTTTACCAGAAACACTCTGAGTCCATTATAGGTTACTCTAACCATCAAAAAAATATTGATACTTTTAAATTCAATAAATAGGTTTGGGTTTGTTTTGTTGTTCCATGAAACATGTGTTCTAGTTTTAGGAAGCACTATTTCTAGGCAGTTTCCATTCGATTTATTTATGGAACCGGAAACTTCCAACAGTTCTTTATCCAAAGGGGACCTGATTTCCAAAGGCATGCATTCATTAAGCTTGAAATTTACGATACTTAAGGACATGAATTGGTCAAGAGGATGGGAGTTTGGACTCATCACACCCTTTTGGGGGGAATTATTTTCTACTTCAGGACTCTCTTTTTAAATTCAAGTTATTTTCTTGAATCCTTATTAATTCACCAAGTATATCATAAATATCCCTTGGAATTTACAATCACTTGTTAACATGTGTAAAATTTAGAATCATTAGTATGCATTCAAGGTTCTTCATCAATAGAAACATTTGTATGTATTCTAGGTTTTCCATAAATGGTATCCTCTAATATACCGATTATAGATTCTTTTAATCATCTATGTGATGATATTGGTTTTTAAAACACTTAGTGGGGTACTCTATAATTTATTGTTATCCAGGTAGATGAAGGTTTTTTTTATCTTGGGATTGTGCCTGTAAAATGGGCTACCTATGTATCCTTGTAAAAGTAATCAGAACCCTCATAGTTCGGTGTCACTTAATAGGACACATTATTCCTTTTAAGGTCATGTGATAAGGACCTCTAAGTGGGAGGTACTTAGTTGAAACTTAGTGTGGGACTTTTGCTAAAGCATCCCAAGGAACTTGGAAGGGATATGGGTTTCCAAGTAAGATCATACCCTATTGGGAATATGGCCCAAAGAGAATAGGGTTGATTTGAAATGTTGGGTTTGAACCTCAAGTAGGCTTCCTACATATCCCATATGGATGGGAATCAAATCCCACGTAGTTTGATAAATCTCATAAGAGATTATGGTCCTCTAAGAGAGATGATTTTGGGATTACATCTTGAAAAGGATGCCTTGATTATTTGAGGACTGGATTTGGGCTATATTTCCTAAAAAGGATGCCCAAATTGGGGGAATTAGGGTTGGATTCTGGAGGAGGATATCTAGTGAGCTCGGTCTCTGAAATAGCTTCCTACGTATCCCAATTATGATGGTAATTAGAGTTCTCATAGTTTATTCAGCCATGGTGATATTGTAATCGTGAAAAATCTCTAATCCCATGTGATTCATGCTCAGTGTGAGAAATAAGAGAATTTAAAATATTCAACAAAGGCATTCACACATTCAAAATTTTCCTCCATGCTGGTGGAAGAGGGTGTGTCGACTGTGGAAGAGGGTGAGGCGATGAACCTTACCTCTGTTCTATTTACATTGGACAAGGGTCCAATGTAAGGAAGAAAGGGTGAAGGTGAGGGGATTATACCAAGATGGATTCCCTTTAATTGATATTGTTAGGAGAGGGATACTTCTCTTATGCTTTCACAGAAAAGAAAGTTTGAAGTAAACCTTCCTTACCAGAGACTTGAGGTTCCGGATTGCCTCTTTGAGAAAGGAGAGGCCAAGACCCAACCCTTCCTCCAAACTGGGAACATCCCAATGCTATTCCTAGGAGAAAAGTCCATGTGACTGTGGATATACAAACCCACAAACATCCAATGAATCCTAACCCCATTGTGAAACAAATGTGGGAAACCTCTGACTATGGAAATACAAACCCAAATAGGAGACACACTGATGTGCATTTCCAAAAGGTTTGAGAAGTCAGGAGGTTTTGGTAGAGGCTTCAACTTATCCCATTTCAGATAAGGGAACAAAGGAAGGAGAAACTCTTCCATGAATGGATTTTAAAAAAGGGTACTTCATCTGGTCACGTAGGTACCTTGCGCAAGTATGTTGTGTAGGTACCCCGCATTTCTAAATCTTGAAAGTATACCATGGATGTATGGCGTGAAAGTATACCGCATAGGTATGTTGCGCAAGTATACCGCACAGGAATGGCGCACAAGTATACCGTGCAGGTATGGCGTACAAGTATACTGCATAGGTAGGGTGGAAAAGTATACCGCGCAGGTATGATGCACAAGTATACCATGTAGGTATGGCGCGTAAGTATACTGAAAAAGAATGGATGATGACTGAAGAATGTGAAGAACTTAAAAACATGCTTATCCCATTTAATTATCTCTTCTCTTGTGGTTTAGAGATCCACCTGAGACAATTTCAGTGATCTAGGTGAAAGATCTACACAATGGGAGCTTCAGAGAGTCTTTCACTTTTTTCAGTCCTAAAATGGGGATCCCAAGGGCTCTTTTTATAGGCCCAGATGGGCCTATTCGAAGAGATGTTTCCCACGCAGGTATTTCGCACAGCTTCGCCACACAGGTATTCCACGTAGGTGTACCAAGCATCTTCTGGCATGGAGATCTGCCACGTAGGTCAGTCACATAGCACTGCCACATAGGGTAGTCGCGCATCTCCACCACGTAGGCCCGTAAAGCTCATCCTACACGAAGATCTTTAGGAAAATTTTGATTTTCCTTTGTACTCTTCAAACCTTTCTTTGGGATCTGAAAGATCCGAATTTCTATTAATAATCATTTTGGTTACTTTCTCAAGTAGTTTCAATAAAATCCCCCCCTCAGGATTGGATCTGAAATGTTCAAAGAGGGTTGAGTCTGGAGGTGAAAGTTTTCGAATAGTGAAGGTTTACCGCGCAGGTTTGTCGCACAGGTTTATCACACAGATGCTTCATGGAGGTATGATGCGAAGAGTTTGTGCGAATTCCGGACACCTAGGTATTCAGTTACCTATAAATAGGTCTCAACCTTCGGGATTTTTTTTCATCTGTTCTTTCTCTAAAATTTTGGAGCTCTCATTGCGTAGCTCATTCTCTTAACTTTATTGCGTTATACTCTCGCGTAATTTCATTGAATTTTTTTCAAGGTAAAATTTATTTTAAGTTATGGAGCTATGACAAATGACATCATCGAAGGATTTGAACTAGGACCCATGGCGAAGGACCTACGTGGAAAACTTCATTAAAGGATCTATGCGACAGGCCTCGTCGAAGGACCTATGCGAATAGTGTCCTTTTCCAAAGAAAAATCTTTGATTTCCTCATTAAAATTCTGACCTGGAAGTTTGTTAATTCTTTTGCAGGGAAGAATGACTCATTTGATGACCCATATTGAAGAAACTAAGGATTTCCAAAATGAAATGATGAAGATCGTCAGACCAGACTATTATGAAGTTATTGAAAGTACTCTTCCGGGGTTGTGGAAAGGTTTAATTCTATACCAGCATGATTATCCACAAAGTACTTACTTACCCTTGTATGGGCATGGGATTTTTCAAGACACCCATGTTCCATATTTTTAGAAGTACTTTCCAAAGAATTGGTTTCTTCAATACTCCAATTGTAACTGCATGAATATTAGTACAAGGGGGTTCCAATACAAGAAGGAACTGTCCCTATTAGTTGCATTCTTCATCACAGTGGTTTCACTCCAAATTAGAAGGATCATGTTGTAGTGACAAGATCGCATTGTTTGTGATTCCACTTGTTGGGCTTCTCAAACAGATCAATCTAATGGTAGGAAAGAAGATTGGGGTCTTTGTTCTGGAGGAGGTGTAGAACCCAATTGGATGTGGGCATTCTGGGTACGTTGGACTTGTACAGAATTCAGAAAATAGTTATCAGATGTTCATATATATAAAGCTATATGGATGGGGAAAATTTATGTTTATAAAAATGAATTCATTCTGGAATTACTGAACCAATGGAGTCCACAAATGAATTCCTTTCATTTGATGAATATTGAAGTTGGTATTAGTCTCTGGGATGTTTACCAAATAGTTGGAATTCCCATTCTTGGGGAAATGTATGATGAATTCATCCTGCCTACTACAACTTGGGGTGATGTTACTAGAACACCACCGTTGGCCCATGATTTATTTAATATAGAAAGTAATTTACCCAAGAACAAAAAAGATATCCATGCTAGAGTGTGGATGGAATCCTTTTTAGAACCAACAAAAGAGGAAGGTCCAACCTGTGGACGTCCTACTGTTTGTCCTTATGTAGATAACCATGGCAGTTTAGGCACATATTGGACTACACTAGAAAAAGGTTATTATATACACTATGGATATAAATTCAAACCCAATATAAATGCAAAAGTAATCTTAGCCTCCTTCCTTTTTATGTGGCTAAGAATTTATTTACTTCCAGTCCGTGAATCCGGAGGTGGTGTAAGATCAAGGACTTTTTTCATTTCAGCTAAATTGGTAGAAGGGAATTATATTGGGCTAGAAACACATGTATTATCAAGAATTTACCATCTATTGCTGCATTTATACAATGGGAAGGCTCCATTTAGGATTGTAGGGCCATAAAAAGTGTTGTGGGGCTGGATTGCAGCACATTTTTCTTCATATTCAGTGTTGAATTCAGTCAGAGTTCTCAATAGTCGATTCACCCCATTTTTTACATAAATTTTTTGGTATTAAGCCTCTGAACTTGAGACATGATGAGGTGCTGAAGGTATTGAATATCTCAGGGAAATTCAGCTTCTTTCCTTTCGGTAACCCACCAGTTGGGACATTTATTGATGATGGTAAAGAAAAGAATTATGAGCTGAGATCTTATATGATGGCATTCAGGGATGGCGTATTATCAACTAGGATTGATAGTGAAATTATTTGTGAGTCCTACGTCCCATATAGGATTGCTCGTCAGTTCAGATGTCTTCAAAAATCAAACACTTTTCCACCCACATATGTCAGACATGAAAAAAAATCCCATGTTCGTGCAACAATTATGGATTCTAACAGCTTTAGAGGTATCCAAATTGTCAATTACATTACCTCCATCGGATGCATCTATCAGGTTGGAAGATGGGTATGAGAAAGCTTGGTCTTCTTCATATCCTCAAGGGGATTTGATAAAAGGAATATATTGAGTGGCGGCTACAACGACTGTTGCACATGGAAATTTTGGTAAGAAGTCCAAGTACAGAGATGATACAGAAGTTTCAGAAGTTTCATGGCCCTCAAAACATCTTCGCAAGAGGTAAACCAAGAAGACCAGGGCTAGAGAAGAAAAACCTTCAATGCCAAGGTGATCCAGTCGTCGTCATCAAACAGAGATTCCTATTCCATCTATTGAAATTTCTGAAGAAAGGAGGCCTGAAGAAGCTTACCGTTCAGAAGGGATTGAATCTCCTCCACAATCAACCGTACCAAGATTGAACTATGTGCGACCTTCATCCATTCATTATAGGGAGGGTGTCACCCATGATCTTAGGGATGAATGGGCATTCCGCCAATATGGAATTCAAATACTAGATATTGGTGACATCAAGGAACCTTCTAATTGTAATCCAGATAATAACCTAGTTGAGGTATAAATGTATATTACGGAGCTGGAGGCTTTTATATATGAAACTAATAAACAAATCACAGCCTCTAAGCGAGTATCTCATATGATGGACTTAGGAGTACATGAAGGGGTAATTATCGACACTGAGGAGTAGTGAGATATTTATATTAATACTAAGAATATATTTCTATTTTTCTTTTGTTTCAAATATTCTTTATCATTTATCGTCATTAATATTAATGAAAATGTATTTATACAGCTTGAATGAAAAGAAGGAAGCTCTGGACCAATTCTCGAATCACCTAAATATGGTCTTGCAGGCACTCCTATTGATACAAAAATCATCCTCCCAGGTCGTCAGAACTTTCTCTATGAGAAATAATCATGACCGGGGTAATGGAGACAGATAATCCTCAACCATTACCTCAAGTTTTCCCTACTAAAAGGATTGTTTCAATATCCCCCCAAGCTTTTTGAACAAAAACATAAGAGAGCAATGAGATCGATCTGAAGTGTTCACCAAAGGAGTAAGTATTTATACTATCCTTAGGGCATATAATTCCCTCAATACACTTTGGTAACTATGTATTATCCTTTTTTTGGATATATGTCTCTCTCCTTTCTGAAGGAATTAAGAGCTGATTCTTCAAGACCAGAAAAAGAAGCCCCAGGGGAAACCCAGGTTCATGCTGATGAATCTGCAATTTTAGTAGATAAATCATCAAAAGATTCATCTATACCTACTCATGGCTCTACTAAGAGATAGAAAAGCCATGGTAAGATTAAATACATTCCTCAGTTTCTTTTTTCAAAGGATCCTGAAATAATCAACATAGATATTCCTATTGCTTCAGAAGAAAGGAATGAGGATCCAGGGTAATCTAAGACAAATTTTGATGTTGACCCAAACCTAGAAAGACCTTATGTTGGCATACCAATTGAATAACCAATGAAACAAAATTTCAGCGAAGCCAATTTGGGCATCAACCAACATTTTTTTGGATACCTTAAATGGTGAGGATGTTGTAATATTCTAGATCGTATACAATGAAATGATGGACACCCTTAATCCAAATATTGATATTCTAGGTTCCATCAAGGATTTTGGGTATTTTCATGAATAATTGAAAGGATTTAGGTCCCTATTCTTGTATTTTTTTCATACATAATTGCTCTTAAACTTGATTCATTACATAAAAGTTCAACCTATGAAGATTTGTCTACAGAAAATGTCACAAAGGATCTTCAGGAATGAGGCATTCTACTTTATCCTTCCGTTGGGGCTAGAGAAACATTTACAAAGGATCATTCATCAAGAGATGTTCTAGAGCCTTAAAATGTCATAACTGAGCAAATTCAAGGAAATGTACCTTCTCAAGAAACATCTGCTCAAAATACTGGAGTTGAGAATATAGGGGATGAATCCAATCAAGTAGCTGACCTATTATTGGATAAATATAATCAGTTGTTTGAAACATATTTTTTTCCTCCATTTGAAACTAATAATGACCTCAATTTATCATTTAGGGTTATCAGAACCTAGATCAGAAGGTGAGACTTCTACTGTCCCAAGAGAAGTAGAACAAGGGAATTATTTAAGCGGCCTATTTTCGGAGTACATTTTACCTCATGGTAGTGAATCAGATTCAGACTTAGAGATGAAATATGCTCTTGATATGGAACGTAAGAAGACATGGCAGCATTTCTGGAGCATAATTACTGAAAATCCTTTAGATGAATTGTTGTCCCATTTTTCAAAACTCCCATCATTATTCTACATATTGGGATTTGGTGGGTTTAATTATCGACTAGTCTATGATGCCATGAAAGAGACTATTCGCTGATGGGAGCAGGAGCATAAGCTATGATAAGATTTTTAAAGGGCTAAATGACTCATCAATATTGAGGGATTTCAAGATGCAGTAGTTGAGGCGGAGGGAAATCATAACAAGAAATCACTCGATATTATCCAAAAAATCAAATAAACCATGAAGGAGTTGTTATATATTCAACAGCAGCTGGATGTTGTTCATAACAAGCTTAAGCAGTTGAATCAGAGATTAGGCTGAATGGCCCTAAGTCCACAATTTTTATTTATTTTGGATAAGTCCTCTTTTAAGGGTAAAGGGGGGGGATAACTACCATTTCAACTTCTATGGAATCACTTCGTTAAGAATAGGATGTTGGAGTTTCTCAACTATCTCAACTTCAACAAGCAGCTGATATGGCTTATGAAGTGGTCCAACAAATGAAAATTCATGTTGAGAGTTTATTCTAAAACCTGATAGAGAGGCTCCATTTTGTCGATGGCCCTCTATTTTCATATGAATGAAAGAAATTTTGTTTTAAATCATATAAATCTTCATTCCTATTTTTCATGATTGCAATATGAAAAGTAAATGATGATAGTGATTCCTTTATGTTAAACAATCATTATTATAATAACAAGAATGAAGTGCTCAAAATTTTCTTATTAATCCAAGGGACCTAATGAGCATAATTTGATTTTTTATAGGGTTATTTGGATAACCCCAAAAATTTTGTATCTTTTGACCTTTTTTTATTGCTCAATATTACTTAAATCATACAAAAAATGTATGTTTAGTGACTTAGGACTCGACTTTTGTTTAGAGTTCCCTTCACGGGTTCTCAATCTAATGAGCCCCAAGTCTTTTGTTATTTGAATTTTAGATTCATGCATGTTGGAATATAAAGGAATAATATTTGGGGTCGAATAGCTTTGACCATAAATTTTGAATTAGATCGCAAACAAAACTCTATGGCTAATAATTATATTAATATTCTTTAAATATTTTCAAGGGGAATCTTCGGCCATATTTTTTTATAGATACCAAATTTAAAGCATGTATCAACATAATGGGTGACTTTTCCAGGAACAAAGTTACCATTACTTGACAAACCCATTATAGGGGCTGTATTATGCAGGGCCAATTGGGGAATATGATGCATATCCAAATAGTGTCATCTTTTGACTGACAACCCTATAATGTAGGAAACTTATACAAGGCCGCCTAAAGGAACGTTCTATATAGTCAAGAAAAATAATTATTTATGAATTTAACATTTTTCTGTTGATGGATAGGGGAAATAAGATTTGGGTGACCCAAGACCACAATGGATGGTTTTTCCAAGGAAATGAATTTTAAGAATGAAAGAGCTATTTTATACTGACATATGTCACGAATAACAAAACCATTTCTATATTAATTTGGTTTATGAGAAATGGATTTAAATTTATCAGAAAAGGGGAGATTTTTTATATCTTATTATGCAGTTTTAAGTTATGTAGTAAGGACATTGGTACTGTGTACTTTTAAGTCATGTAGTGAGGACATTGGTAATATGAAATTTTAAGTCTTGCAGTGAGGACATTGGTGTTGTGTAGTTTTAAGTCATGCAATGAGGACATTGTGTGGCTTTAATTTAAGGTCTTTAGCTCTAACTAAAGTTAAGAGAAAACTCTCCCAATTTCTTGATAATTTGTTTGGAAACATACTATCATATTCATTCATAGAAGGGAAAACTGTAAACTATGATTTAAGAACAAAGTTACCATTACTTGACAAACCCATTATGAGGGTTGTAATATATAGGGCCAACTGGGGCATATGCTGCATAGCCAAATAGTGGCATCTTTTAACAGACAAGCCTGTTATGTAAGCAACTTATGCAAGGCTGCCTAAGGGCATGTGCTGCATAGTCAGGCGAAAGAGCTCTTAGAAGTTTGATGTTCTATTGTTAAAAGTCGAAGAAAGATTATGGAGATTCAGATTTTCCGAAGCATAGAGTTTGGTTTGTGGAGAAAGGTACCTGAATATGGAAAGGGTATTTCTAATCAAGATATCCAATGAATCGAAGGAATATGACTTTTACGAGGGTCTTCCCTAAACGTAAATGATATGGTGTCTGTAGTTTTAAGTCATACAACTAGGAATAGAAATGGAAACAATATATAACATGTGGCTAAGTGATTTAAATGTTATTTCATAGTGCATCAAACACAAGGTGAGGGAAATTTGTAAACCATGGTCTTGAAGATTTTCAGATTGTGAGAAAGATGATGGAACAAATATACTTGAATGAGTATTTTAAAATAAAGATTCTTATATATTGTCATCAATGTTTGAAAGTGTCAAAGATACTATAACCAAGAATGAAGTTACCATTATTTGAAAAAAATGTTATGGGGGATATATTATGCAAGTCCAACTAGGGAATATGTGGCATAGCCAAATAGTCTCATCTTTTGACTGATAGTCCAGTTATGTTGGAAACTTATGCAAGGCTGCCTAAGGGAACGTACTACATAGTCCGGGAAAAGAGCTCTTAAATATTATCAACTCTATCACTAGAAACCGTAAGGAAGATTATGAGAATTTGGAAATATTCAAGATTAAGAGTTTTAAATATGGAAGGAGGTATTTCTTAATGCACATGAGAAAAGTTTGAATCAATATTGGCCATGAGTTTGATGTCTTTTACATAGATCTGACTCATATGAAAAATGGATACTTTCTCTGTTTCCTCTGAATTAATGTTGTAATGTGCAGTTTTAAGTCATGCAGTGAGGACATTGATAACCCCATAAGAAATTGAAAACAACTTATTTATATAAATAATCCATTTACCTAATTCCTAAGCCCATGTGAGCTATGATCGGTGTGAGAAACAAGGATCAATAAGGGTTTCTTTTACATTATAAAGGTGACTCAAGTGAAGAATAAGGGTGTTAAATTTTCAGGCATTTTAACATCATGTGGTAAGGATGAAAACGAACCGATGTGAAAAAATAAATACATATTGTGACTGGATTAAGGGATAAAACCCAAGTGTCACTATATATCTTGTCGAGGAATGAATCAAGTCATACATAGTTTTTTTTTAAACATTCCCTATGCAAATTTGATTCTTATATAAAAAATAAAGGGGGTTTTTTGTCCAGTTGTGCCCAAGATTGGAGATCTAGCCATCTCTATATATCTCATTGAAAATGAGAATCAAACCATACGTACTTCTTGAAAAAATCATTCCTCATGATAATATAGTTTGACATGAATAACGGGGTCTTTTTTACAGGTTCTGAGAGAACGGTAAATCTTAAAATATAAAATGGTATAAGGACCAAATCATATGTCTTAAGGAAACACTTTGTATATATCTGATTCATATATAGGAGGATAATGTAAAATAAGAAGATTTTATGATTGTGGATGGGCCCAGAATTGGATATTCAGGTGTCTCTACGTATCTCATTGAAAATGAGAGTCAAGGCATACATAATTCTTGAAACATGGTCTCTATGCAGATCTGACTCAAACATAGGAAATAGGGGGACTCATATACTACTAAGGAGTAGTGATGATGTTAATGATATTTGTTAATGGAAGCTTCTAACATCAAATAGAGAAAACATTAGTTGTACAAATGATTTCATACAATTTAACGCCATGCGATAAGGATGAAGATGTTATGCATTTTAATGTCATGCAGCATGGATGCTTATGGTTGTTATGCAGTTTAATGTCTTGCAACTAGGACATGGGGGCTATGCAATTTTAAGTCTTGCAGCAAGGACATGGTACTGTGCAGTTTAAAGTCTTGTAGTGAGGAATAATGTTTATAATTACACAAATTATTTCTTCAAAAATATTTCATTGGTTGGAGTTGTAATTATCTCTCCATCCATTGAGATTACGACATAGGCTCCATTTGAATAGACCTTATGTATGGAATAAGGCCTTTCCCATTTTGGTTCATATTTTTGAGGTTTCTTTCCTGGTATCAATGGAGTCTTAATGACCAATACCAATTCTCCTTGAAGGAATGCAAGGAGACCAAGTTTCTTATTAAAATCTTTCACTATTCTATTTTGATAGACTTCTAAATGATGCAAAGTATGCAGTCTTTTCTCATCTAATATTTCCAACTCATAGAACCATTTCTGAGATCTTTCATCTATAGACAACCGATCACATATTTCAACTCTAAGTGAATACAATTGTATTTCAATTGGAAAAACTTCTTCGGTTCCATATACCAATGAATAAGGAATTTCTTGGGTAGCAGTATGGGTAGTTGTTCGATAAGCCCACAAAGCATTCAAAAGTTTATCAGGACATGATTTCTTATCTTTATCCACCATCTTATGGATTATATTTGACAGGGTCTTATTGAAGGCCTATATCTTTCCATTGGCTGCCTCATGATAGTGAGATGAGTGTTTGGACTTGATATTATGTTCCTGATACAACTTTTTTACTTCATTAGAACAAAAATTAGTGCCATTGTCCGTCAAAATAGTATGAGGGACGCCAAATTTGGTGATGATATTAGTTTGGAAAAAACTAACAATAATTTTGGCTCTGACTTCCTTAAGAGGTATTGCATCATCCCATTTAGAGAAGAAGTCAGTAGCTGTGACAATATACTTGAATTGCTTAGCTGTGGCTGGAGGATAAAGCCCTATTACATCCATTCCCCATGTAGAAAATGGCCAGAAGTATTTCGTTGTATGTAGAAAATGTGGGGGTTGATGAATGAATTTGGTATGAACTTTATAGGGATGACATTTTTTAGTAAAATATATACAATCTTATATCATTAATGGCCAAATGTATCTAAGCCTTCAGATCTGATCGGAGAGTCTGTACCCAGATTGGTGGGCACCACAAGCTCCTGAATGTACTTCATTCATGAAAGTTGCAGTCTCTTCCCCATCAATATATCTAAAGATAATTCCATCAAATCCTCGCTTGTAAAGGATCTTTTGGTGGTATGGACTATCATAAAGAGTAAAATTGGATGCTGGTCACTGGATCTATTCTTTATCATCCTTGTCTGGTGGAAGTACCCCATTTTGAAGATATTCTATGATGGATGTTCTCCATCTTGTAGTATGACCATATGGTTCAGAAATAGGGATGATTTCATTAATTTCCTTCCTTATAGTTTGAACAAAAGGTGAGACCACATGGAAATGGGTTATGCTAATAACTGTCTCATCCCGATTTGGATCTGCCAAGGCTATAGCTATATTAGCCAGTGCATCTGCTTGGGCATTTTGTGATCGCAGGACATAGGATAATGTCAGCTCTAAGGAAAATTCATCCATTAACTCTCTAACATAATCACACAAAGTAATTAATTCTTTTTTTATGATATAATATTCCCCATTGATTTGTTTGATTACCAATTATGAATCACATTTTACCTTTAAATGATCCATTTGTACCTGAAGGGCCAATTCCAAACCTGCAATGAGAGCTTGATATTCTACTTTATTGTTAGTACCAATTTTCGATAATAGGAAAGAATAAGGCAATAAAGTATTTTCTAGGGAAATAAGGAAATTCCTAATCCAACTTTTTTGACTTTAGGGTTTTCCAGTCTCTTCCCCATTGGACTTCTAGAAGCACCGTCAAAATAAATTTCCCATGTTTGGGAATTATCTCGAATAGAGAAGACCTCTTCATCAGGAAGCTTAGTATTAAATAATGTATCTTCCGCAGATGGATTCACAGTAAGGAAGTCAGCCAGATCTTGGCCTTTTATTGCCTTTTGAGGTACAAACTGGATATCAAATTATTGCAAAATGACCGCCCACTGTGCCAGACATCCTGTAAGCATAGGAAGACTAAGGATAAATTTGAGTAGATTATTAAAAGACACCAATTGGACCTCATGATGTTGTAGGTAGTGTCTCAATTTATTAACTGCAAAGATTAATTCCAGGAAGCACTTCTCAAAACTAGAATATCAATTTTCTTCATCAAGCATAGTGCGACTGAGATAATAAAGGATGTTTTCATTCCCAAGATCATTCTTTTGGGTGATAAAGGCACAAAGTGATTGCTCTAAGGTTGTCAGGTAGAGAATAAGTGGTCTTCCTTCAAAAAGTGGCATCAATATTGGTGGAATCAAGAGATATTTCTTGAGTATATCAAATGCTTCTTGACAATCTTCAGTCCATTGGTAAGTAACTCCCTTCTTCATTAATCTGGTGAAGGGTAAACACTTTCTTGCCAAATTAGCGATAAAGTGCCGAATATCAGCCAAGTTTTTTTGGAGTCCTCTTAATTATTTTAAATTTAGAGGAGGTGACATACCAATGATTGATTTTTTTTCCTCAGGATCAACTTTGATACCACGATGGCATACAACGAAGCCAAGAAACTTTCTTGGGGTTACCCCAAAAACACATTTTAAGGGGTTCATCTTCAAATTATGTTACCAAAGTTTGTGAAATATGGTCTCCAAATCTAACAAGTGATTGAAATTTTGTCTTGATTTGACAACAAAATCATCCACATAACATTCAACAAATTTCCCTAATAAGGTTTTGAAGATATGGTGCATGACACGTTAGTATGTTGTGCATGCATTATTTAAGCCAAAGGGCATTACTTGATAGCAGAACACACCTTGAGGGGATCTAAAAGCTGTAGATTCTTCATCGTTTGTGGCCATATGGATTTGATTATACCCAAAGTATCCATCAATGAAGGAAAGAGCATCATAGATAGTTGTTGCATCAATTATAAATTCTATAATTGGGACTGGAAAATCATATTTAGGACAATGTCGGTTAAGATCTCTAAAATCAATGTAGACTCTAATTTTCCCATTCTTATTTTTCACTGGTACAATATTGGTCGGCCATTCAGTATACTGAACTTCCCTGAAAAAGTTATCCTTTATAAGTTTATCAAATTCAGCTTCAATTTTAGAGGTAAGAGTTGGGTGTGTTCTCCTTACTTCTTGCTTGAATCCACGATGTTCTTCTGGAAAACCCAAATGATGAGTGGATACATCAGGATTAAGACCTATCATTTCTGTATAATTACAATAGAATATATCTTGATGTTTCTTTATAAATTAAGTATACACCTCTTGTTTTTCATAGGTCATGGACGCACTAATTAAAGTGGGGTGTGGATCTTCTTTTGTACCTAGATTTATTTCTCTGAGTTCATCCATGGTGGTAGAGATACCTTCTTCAAATGCTGGAGGAGCATCCCTGAGATCTTCCTCTTCTTCCTAGTTATGTGTTACCTCTTCTGTTCCAATTTTCTTAGTAGATGACAAGTCAATACTCTCATAGTTAGGGTAGGAGTCAGTATTTGAACATCCTAAAGAAGAAGAAGACACCATATCTGACCCTACTGATGATGAAGTTCTTCCTGTGGTAAAGAGAGATTAATGGATTGAGAATCAATATATTTGTCTTCCTCTAAAAAAGCTACAATTTCTTCTATTATAATTGATGAGGTATAGCCTCATTGTAGTTCAACGGATGAAATGAAAACATATTCCTTTAAGATTCCATCATTTCTTGGTGTATCAATAATTTATCCCATGTTATCAGGCTCAATCGGCACAATTGACATTATGGAAATTACTAGATGAGGGAATAGATTTGGTTTTGACCTTTCAATTTGATTGATGGGTAACATATAATTTGTACTCAAATGTATGAATATATTTGTTGGGATCTTTTCAAGCCCATTTGGAGCATTCACTATGGTTATCTCCTTGATCATGGGAATCATTCCTTTTGTGTGATAAAACTTTGTCTCAATGTATTGAGATTCACATGTTTTGAATAGAGCCTTTTCACCATACAATGTCCCAATGTGACCATTGAAATAGTATTTTATACATTGGTGGTATGATGAATGTATGGATGCATGTTGATTCAACCAAGGCCTTCTAAGAAGAATATTAAAGGTTGTTTCATGACGAACAACCATGAAATCTGAATTAGACACAAGATCTCCAAACTGAGTTCTGAGTGTAATTTCACCCAGAGGTTCTTGTTCATTCTATTAATATCCTTGAAACATTAAAGTCTAAGGAGATAAGTGAAATTATGTTATGCCTAGTCGATGAAGTGTACGAATGGGAATGAGTTTGACCCCAAAACCATTATCAATGAAGGGTCATCAGATATCTATGTTATTGAACCTTCCAGACATATACAAAGGTTTAATATGCCCATGTACCAAATGGTCTTCATCTTAATCCGTAAAAGATATGACTGCATGACATTCTACAGAATCATTCTCTATATGGTAAACCTCAGCAGTAGAAACTTTGGTTTCGAACTCTTGAGGACTTGAAAAAGCCTCAATGAGTGCCTCTCGAATATCTTTTGATAGATTCAAAGCATCTAGAATTGATAACATGGCTGATAATTGGGCCAATTGTTTCAAAACATCATACTTTTTATCCAAAGGTCCGCGTTTCCCAGCATAGAGATGTGGTTTTGTAGGTTCTTTGGAAGTTGATGCTTCTTTTGTAGATATACTTTTGGTTGAAGCAGAAGTTGGAAATACTGTTGGATTTGGTAAATTAAACTAACTATGTATATTCATCTGCTGAGAAAGAGATGGTGTGGATTCTAATCAGTCTTCTAAAATAATTTTATCAGAACCGAGCATGTCTTTCATAGAAGAAACTCCTTGTTCATGTTAATCCTATTGAAGGGCCCTTCCCTGAGTTTCTGCCGCATATATGTTTCGAGCAAGGGTAGAGTTAAACTGGTTGATTTTAGAATTCCCACATCTTCCTATGTATCCTCGACCTTGGTCTCTTCCTCTAGTTCCCCAATTAGGTATAAGGAATTCTGGATCATTATAATCAGAATCCTCATTGGCATAAGGATTTTTTAAATGGATAACATTAACAGAACCAAAGATTAATTATTCATCTGATGAGGATTCTTCCTGATAGGTTACTTCTGGTTGTTCCATTTAGCGGGATGGTGCCTATGATTTTGAAACAGATGGTATAAAATCTAACAGGGTTAAGGACAACTTTGGCCATGATGTGCGCTCGTCTTCTTCTGACTGCTCTTTATCCTTATGAACACTTTGTTTCTTTGAGGAACGACCTTTTTGTGAAGATGGTTTTGTTGTGGAGGGAGTAGTAGAAGACACAATTAGTTGTTTCAACTGTGTTCGTAAAATAGCATGAGTCTGGTTAATCGTTTTCCTGATCATCCAATAATCATATTTTTGCACACTTTTACTTTTAACCTCTTTCCATTCTCCCTATTCTTCTAGATTGGTATTAGTATCACATGCTACTTGAGTTGATGAACTTTTCAATTTCACTTGTCCAGATTCTACCATCTTTTGTAGAAGGTCTTTGAAAACAAAGCACTCCTGAATGGGGTGTCCCAACATCTGATGAAAGGGACAATAATTTGGATGATATTCATATCTATCTTTATTTGGATTCTTCAGCCTTGGAAACTAAACAAAATTGTTTTCTAAGGCTGAGATGGAGTAACCAGGAACTTTTTCATTCCTGAAAGAATAAAATTTATTCTTTAATTCCTCAAAATGATTCCGCCTTTGATCTCTTTGATCATCTTGATGAGGTGGTCATTATTGTTAATACTCAAGAGGTAGAGCCCTTCAGTATGATGATGGTATTGATGTAGAAGCAGGTATAGGTGCCTGTTTGAGTGTGATTGTAGCAGCTTCTGAATTTCCTATCCTCTTTCCTGGAGCTGATGTAATTACACGAGTTTTAGCCTTAGATTCTATAATAGAGTCTTTTATCTGCTGAGAAATTGAAGTAAGGTCTCGAAACCCTCATGTGTATTTCCCAGGGATCAATGGTTTGTGTAATTAATCATGCGGATTTTCCACACATATTGGCAGAAACTTTTCTTGAAGAAGTGTTAAACTTATAGAATATATTAATCCCTTCCATCGAGAAATAAAATATGAAACTCTTTCATTCTCCCTTTGTTTACAATTGGTATAATCAAAAACTTTCATCTTTGGTAGTGTTGATATAAATTGAATAAGGAATTTTTGACGGAGATCTTCCCAACCAGTAATTGATTGAGATAGAAAACTTGTATACCAGACAAAAGCTTGTCCTTGTAATGACTGTACAAAACACCTAAGATTAACTGCCTCTTGTTGTTGAGAAGTTCCTATCATAGGATCATAACAATAAACAAAATGTGTCAAGTGTTGTTCTGGATATCCCAAACCATTAAAAATTGGGAATGTGGTATTCAAAAAATTTGGTGGGGGAGGAATTTCATCCACCCATTCAGGGTAAACTCTATTTTTCGGCTGAACTGGTGCACGTCGTTCCTCCATAACTTCCAATCGAGTCGTTAATGCCTCAATTGTGTTCATAAGAATTTGGGGAATATCCAGATGACTTGGATTCTATGCAGGTATAGCAAATGGAGTTTGAGTTTATGCAATGACCAGTAAGACCACTGATGGTGGTGTTGATATCTGCCTTGGATAACCCACAGGAATAGGTCTATCATGATGTATAAGATCTTGTCTTAATTCTGTACCCAATGGAGGGATTTTATTATCTACATCTGTAGTTACTACAAATCCCTTTTTATGAAGAGATCCTACAGGATTTGTAAGTTGAGGACTTTCCTGGGGAGTATGTCTAGTAGAAATGTTGTTTTGAAGTAACTCTGTATTGAGTCTCTTCAACTCCTTCATTTCCTCTTATTTCTGTGAAAATCTCTCTTCAAGTGAAACTGATTAAACTTATCCAATGGAAAATTGAGATGCAATTTATCTTTTTTCTTTCCCCTTGTTAGATGCCTTTTGGATAGGGGGATTTGGTTATTTAAAGTCATACCAAAATTCTGGGTAAGCCTCTAATTTTGGGTATGAATAACTTCTTCATTTTTCTCAGTGTGTACCATATTATGGAAAAGAACTTCATCTTATGATTCCCCTCAACTGGACTTATTTTTTGAAGGATCTTCTATAATGGTGTTTATAACATTCACTCATGCATAATGCATTGATGGCATTCTATCAGTGTATCTTCTAGATAGTCTCCCTTTTTGTCTTTCACGAGACTTCGTTCTCCTATATGAAGAATTAAATGGAACGGTTTGGTGAATAGTAACATGAAAGGAATCATTGGATAGTTCAGTTGTATTCTTTCCTTGTGGCTTCTTCCCTAATCGGGAGAAAACTGACTTCTGTTGAGGAGGGGATTGTATATGTGAAAAGGCCCCCATCCTTGCAGGCTGGGGTTGATCATGTTCTTATTATTCAAATATTTGAACATTGTTTAATGAATTTGAAGGTTAAATTAAATGATCCCCCATCCTGGCAAGACGAGGTGATTCTTGAACCACTATAGAAAGAATTTGTGCAACTGCTCTTTTGATTTTGCAGATTTTAGTTCAGACATTAGTTGGGTGCATCATCCAAAAATCACTTAAATCACCTGTTTTAGAATATCTCTATGCTATTTCAGACATTTGCATCCTATGACACCTGACATCCTCTAAACGGGATGAATTTTTAATGTTCTCAGATGCTTCATGTAAAAGTATCTCAATAACTTCTTTTCTTTGGGATTGATTCTGGTGAGAACTAGTTGAGGCCTATTCTTGAGTGTACATTTGATTACAAACAAAACCTATTGACCGGGGCTGGCCATGGTCAATAAAATTGCATGAAACCACTTTTGGCGGACTTTGCTAATTTTGGAGTGCAGTGAAATTTAATGCTTCATATGAACCCTATCCTCTGATGTGAACACTAGATGTGGAATCAAAAATTAATTAGCATAGTCTCTTTAGAGCATTGATACATGCATGCTGAAGGGTTATTTTCTATTTTTCTACCTTTGGATGTTGGGGAAATTTAGAGAGATGCCAAGTCAATTTGGCATTGCAACCCTTCTATTACCTTTACATGATTTTGATGTTCATCATATGGTAATACTTTGGTTTTCAAATGAGGAATATTTTTCCATAATTTGAGATGAATTTCATGAATGTTATCTTCTATTATCAATTTTAGAATATCATACTGAGAATTTTCCAAATTCTAGAACATGACTGGCATTTGTCCTTTAGCTAATTGTTTCCTCATGTTTAACACATCTTCTTTATCTTTAACAAGAGGTTTAAACACTTGATCTGACAAAAGTAGATGCTCTGTATTAGAAGAAAAATGACCTAAAGGAGGTTCAGAGAATGATTGTTCCCTTAAGTAGTCTTCTAGTTGAGAAAGTGTTTCACCCATAAATGAAAAAGCACTAGAAATGACTGGATTTATGTTTTCAAGTGCCTCGATATAGGAGGGATTTCTCATTGCTATATTGTCAATTACAGAATCATTTTGACAATGCAGAATACTACTGTAGAGAGTACTTTTGCAGCAAATGCCATCATGGGGAGCATCACCATGGTGGATTATATCAAGGGCTAAATCTTCTTATTCCTTGGCCTTCTGGCCACATGAAGGGTTTTCATGGCACTTATCTGGATATAGACACTCTATATTGATGGAATTTTCATGAAGCAAGCCTTCATGAAGAAGTTTCCAATGAGAAACTTCAAAATTACAACTACTACTCACAAAATTTAGTAATGAGAGGGTAGGATATTGAGCTGAAATAGATAAATTTCTGAGGGATTCAAGAACTCTAACATTAAGAGGAGCTAAATCACAGCTTGACTCTTTATTTTCAGAGTTGTTTAGTGAGACTTCTTTTTGGATGTTCTCTTAAACTTAGTTGGGGACACCTGCTGGGAGAAGTTTTTATAATGGGAAGGTGTATGTTCCTGCCTTGGAGTAGTTTCCAAAACAGACTGATTAAATCCAATTGGAAAGGGTATATGTTCCCGATCATGTTGTCCGTCTGATATGGGGGAATATGCCCCATGACCCTCCTGGACTGGAATAGAGGTGTGTATCTGCTCTGGGATGGCATGTCGATGTGTCATCCCATGTGTGGGGACAGATTTATATGTCTGTTCCCCTGATACTGCTGAAGTAGTTGTTAAAATATCCTGGCATGCTTCCAGAATTTGGATAGGGATATGCGTTTTCCCTTTCACCACTGATAATATGTGCTTGGTGATTTTAGTGTCCGGAACGGAAATATATGTCCATTTCGTATCTGGAGTAGGTGTATGTGCCTACTCATGTCCTCCTTTTCCTGTCAATGGATATTGATAGTACTCATGCATGGGAGCAGAGAGTCGGGTCTGCCCCAAAGTTGTCGTCGGAGCTTTCCAAATGACTTATCTGGGTGCTAACAAATGAGACTGTTTGTAGGCTTGATGAACATTGGTAGATGTATGTGCATACTTTTTTTTTCTATCAAGTATGGTTGACGGACTTCCTTCAATACTGGCAGCTGAGAATGCTAACAGAATTGGTGATTGTAAATAGTTGTATATTCTTGTTTACTAGTTTCCACCATATTAGATTGGTGGGCCTCTTTAAATGTAGTCAGACGAGCCTGATGACTGGCTGATAACTTGTAAGCAAGTGTATGTGACTATTAAAGATACTCCACTGGGTTTATCTAGTGGGATTGGTGAGTTGATGTCAGATGAGCCTGTTGAGCAACAAAATTAGGAAGTATGGGCGTATTTACTCGCTCATTGTTTACCATTAAGTTAGGTCGATGGGCTTATTTGGAAGGAGTAGAGGTAAGAACCTGCTCCCTGTTGACCGGACGTTGTCCCTGGTGGTTCGTCTTGCATGCCCGAGTTTGAGAGACCTGGGAAAAACGTCTAGAGTCAACACCCCCATCATGTTTGGGGTTCACTACCACATGATTCTAGCGGTGATTTCTGGTGGGAGTCCTCAGTAAGGACTCTTGAATTCTTGAATTGAGGCCTTGAGTGACCTCTTGATTCACCTCCATGTAGTATGGGAGGGACTGGTTGTTGAATTTTGGGAATAAGTACCTGAAACGGTTGGAGACAGTGGTTGGCACCATCTTCTTCTTGATCATTGGTCGTCGTTGGCCAGATGATCGAGGATTTTTGTTGACCTGGAGGGCATGTCGATCAGCCTCCAAAGTCAGGATTGTATCGTGCCGGTGATATTCCATCACCAGCACATTAGATACCCAATGTTGAAGATGATGGGTTGGTGATAACATTTTTCTCGTGGATAGAGATCCATCTTGATCAGTAGTCGATAAATTCACAGATGTTGTCTTGGAGAAATCCATTATTTTTATTGAACAAATTTCTATGGAAAACTGAGAAAAAAAACAAGATCTATTAAAGAAACATTTTACCAGATGGATACATGCGTGATTAATTCTTTTGTATGGCCTTCATTTATCAATTGATATGGGTCTAACATGTGGGTAACATTATTAACTTGGTTAAGGAATTACATCAGGTTCACCATTTTTGTTTCATTGTTCCTTGAAACATGTGTCCTAGTTCTAAGAAACACTATTTTCAGGCAGTTTCCATTAGATTTATTTATGGAATCAGAAACTTCCAACAGTTCTTTATCCAAAGAGGACCTTCTTTCTAAAGGCAGGCGTTCATTAAGTTTGAACTTTAAGATACTTAAGAACATGCATTGGTCAATAGTATGGGATGTAAGAATCATCACACCCTTTTGGGGGGAATTATTGTCTACTCTGGGACACTCTTTGTAAATTTAAGATATTTTCATGAATCCTTATTAATTCACCAATTATATCATAAGTATCCCTTGGAATTTACAATCAGTTATTAACATGTGTAAAATTTATAATCATCAGTATGTATTCAAGGTTCTTCATCAATGGAAACATTTGTATGTATTAAAGGTTTTCCATCAATGGTATCCTCTAATATACTGATTAAAGATTCTATAAATCATCGATATGATGATACTGGTTTTTAAGCCACTTAGTGGGGCACTCTAGAATTTATTGTCATCCAGGGAGATGAAGGTTTCTTTTGATCTTGGGGTCATGCCTGTAAAATGGGCTACCTATGTATCCCTGTAAAAGGAATCAGAACCCTTGTAGTTCGGTGTCTCTTAATAGGACACATCATAACTTTTAAGTTCATGTGATAAGGACCTCAAAGAGGAAGGTTCTTAGTTGAAACTTAGTGTGGGACTTATGATGAAGCAGCCCAAGGAACTTGGAAGGGATATGGGTTTTCAAGTAAGATCAGACCCTGTTGGGAATATGGCCCAAATAGAATAGGTTTGATTTAAAATTTTGGGTTTGAATTACAATGAGGCTTCCTACATATCCCATATGGATGGGAATCAAAGACCATGTAGTTCGATAAATATCATAGGAGAGTATGGTCCTCTGAGAGATATGAGTTTGGGTTTACTTCTTGAAAAGCATTCCCTGATGATTTGAGGATTGAATGTGGGGCTTATTTCCTAACGAGGATGCCCAAATTGGGGGAATTAGGGTTGTATTCCTGAGGAGGATATCCAGTGAGCTCGGTCCCTAAAATAGCTTCCTACGTATCCTAATTATAATGGAAATCAGATTTCTCATAGTTAATTCGGTTTTGGTGATGTTGTAATCATGAAAAATCTCTAATCCCACGTGATTCATGCTCAATGTGAGAAACAAGATAATGTCAAAGATTCAACAAAGGCATTCACACATTCAAAATTTTCCTCCATGCTGATGGAAGAGGGCATGTCGACCATGGAAGAGGGTGAGGTGACGAACCTTCCCTCTGTTCTATTTGCATTGGACAAGGGTCCAATGTAAGGAAGAAGGGGTGAAGGTGAGGGGATTATACCAGGATGATTTCCCTTTGATTGATCTTCGTAGGAGAGGGAGACTTCTCTTATGCTTTTGTGTAAAAGCAAGTGTGAAGTGCACCTTCCTTACTAGAGAACTCCGGTTCTTGATCTCCTCTATGAGAAGGGAGAGGTCAGGATCCAACCCTTCCTCTAAACCATGAACTTCCCAACATTGTTCCTGGGAGACAAGTCCATGTGACTATGGATATACAAACCCAAAAACATCCCATGAATCCTAACCCCATTGTGACACAAATGTGTGAAAACTCTGATTATAAAAATACAAACCCAAATAAGAGACACACTGATGTGCCTTTCTCAAAGGTTTGAGAAGTCAGGAGGTTTTGGTGGAGGCTTCAACTTAGCCCCTTTCAGATAAGGGAACCAAGGAAGAAGATACCCTACCATGATTGGATTTTAAAATAGGGTACTTGATCTGGTCGTGTAGGTACCTCGCATAGGTATGCCACGTAGGTACCCCACGTTACTATATCGTGTAAGTATACCGCGTAGGTATGGAATGCTTGTATACCACGCAGGTATGGAGTGCAAGTATACCACGCAGGTATGACACGCAATTATACCACGCAGGTATGGCGCACAAGTATACCATGCATGTATGGCACAAAATTATACCGCGTAGGTATGACGTACAAGTATACCATGCAGGTATGGCGTAAAAGTATACCACATAGGTATGGTGCCCAAGTATACCACACAGGTATGGTGCGCAAGTATACCACACAGGTATGGATGATGACTAAATAATATGAAGAACATCAAAACATGTTTATCCCATTTAATTATATCTTCTATCGTGGTTTAGAGAGCTACCTGAGAAAATTTTAGTGATCTAGGTGAAAGAGCTGTGCAATGGGAGCTTCAGAGAGTCTTTCACTTTTTTCAGTCCTAAAATAGAGAGCCCAAGGGTTCTATTTATAGACCCGGATGGGCCTGGTCGAAGAGATGTTTCCCACGCAGGTATTTCACACAGCTTCTTCATGTAGGTATCCCGTGTAGGTGTACCAATCATCTTCTGGAATGAATATCTATCGCGTAGGTTAGTCGTGTAGCTACGGCGCATAGGTAAGTCGTGTAGATCTGCCTCGTAGGCCCGTAAAGCTTGTCCTACATGAAAATCTTTGGGAAATTTTTGATTTTCCTTTGAACTCTTCGAACCTTGATTTCGGATCTCAATGATCCAGAGTTATCTTTATAATCTTTTTGGTTACTTTCTCAAGTAGTGTCAATAGGGTTTTAAATATATTAAAATTTTTAAACTACAATTCACCCCCCCCCCCTTTATAGTCATTGTAAACTCTTATAATCCAACACTATATTCTAGGAGAGAACATTATTGTTTACTCTAACCACTAGAATCTCAAGAATATCTTCACCTAGAGAGATCTAAACCTGAGAAAGAGGTATTGGTTATAATTCTTATAGGCCTATGATTTCAAGATAGTTTATACTCTTAATAAGGGAAACATGGTAACAGATTCCCTTAGTAGGAAGTCTCATTCTTGCTTGGTGGGAGAAACTTCTGAGCAGTCACTACAAAAAAATATTAATTAGTGACATTTTTTTTATTAGAGACATTTTAAAATGTCTCTAATTCATTAACAGACATTTTAAAATGTCTCTAATTCATTAACAGACATTTATTAAAAATGTCTCTAAATGAGGTTTTGCTAATTGGCGGCACCTCATTTGAAAATGTTTTCTAGAAACATCGATAAATAAATGTCACTAAATCAAGGAAGCTTTAGCGATGTTTGTAAGAATCTCTAATTAGGTACACCTCATTTTTCTACATTTTTTTAGAAACGTTGGTAAATGAACATCACTATTTTTTATTTTGAAATATATGAAAATGAATATATATATATATATATATATATTGAACTAGTGTATTTTTTTACAAATAATAAAAATTGATGGTCACTCTCCTCACTACCCCCCTTCTCACCCCTCCAGTACCTCACCTCATCCGGCCCCATATAGTCTTCTCCTCACCTATATTGTACCAAACCTCTCTAGTACAATGCCTCTATCCTCACTGGTCTCGTCTTGTACAACCATCGACCGACCCATCATGAGTCGCACCTCTCTGGTGCCTCACCTCTCACCTCACTCGTATTGTCCATCCCCCTCCCCTACTACCCCTCTAGTAACCAGCTACCCCACCACTCTTGTACCGCCCTTGCCCTGCGCATCTTGTGTCTGCCATGTTCCCACCCCAGTAAGCATTAACTAACCCACATTTGAAAAATAGAAGCCCCCAAAGAATCGAACTTGGATCCTGCAAACTCTTAAGTAAGAATTCTACCAAATCATGAATTTAACATATTGATATATAATTGTTTATATATATATATATATACATATGTATCGGTATTTAAAAAATTAATGTTTATTTATTTATATATATATATATATTAAAATATAAATATAAATTTATTTATATTTATATTTATATTATATATACATATATATATATATATTTTTTATATTTTATATAAATATATGTTTATATTTTATATAAATATATGTTTATATTATATATATATTATATTTTCATAAATATGTGTGTGTGTGTGTAATTAGCCACTTTTTAAAATGCTCGTATAATTGCCACTAAAATAATCATTTTTTCTTAAAAACATGACTAAGTATAAAATATTTAGTTGTATTATGTTATATATATATATATATTAGTATTTAAAATTTAATATTATGTATGTATATATATATATTATATTATTATACATATATTAATATATATGTGTGTTTATATTTTATATTATATATATATATATATGTTTATATTATGTTATATATATTTATATGATTATGTTATATTATATTTATATATGTGTTTTTATTTTATATTATATGCGTGTGTGTGTGTTTATATTTTATATATATATATATATATGTTTATGCTTTATATTATATATATTTGTTTATATTTTATTTATATGTGTATATATATATATATCTGTTTGTGTGTTTATATTATATATATTAACATATATATGTTTATATTATATATATTAACATATATATATATGTTTATGTTTATATTATATTATGTGTGTGTGTGTGTTTATATATATATGTGTGTGTGTGTGTGTGTGTTTATATTATATGTGTGTGTGTGTGTATATATGTATATATGTATATATGTTTATATGTGTGTGTGTAAATATATATGTGTATGTATAAATATATATAATTATATATATATATATATAATTATCCACCTTTTAAAACATTGGTAAAAATGTCACTAAAACAACCACATTTTCTTAAAAACATGATTATGTTTAAAATATATATGTGTTTATATATATATATATATATATTTGTGTGTGTGTGTTTATTGAAATATATATTTATATATATGTTTCAATGTTTATATATATTCATAAATATATATATATAATGTCATTAATTTATCACAATTTTTTCAAGAAACACCTCGAAATTAGAGATGTTTTTAAAAATCGTCGGTAAAAACAGTTTTTGTAGTGAGTTGGATTCTTTGCAACTGGCTCATATAGAGGAGATGGGTGCAGTTTTTCTTCATTAAATGGTGGTGACTCATTATCTTCTTCATCATGTGAGATAGAATCAGTTGAGAGATATAAATCATGATGTTGTACATGACTAGATAACCATATGTGATTTACTAGATGGATTTGATGAAGAAGAGGAGCATGTCATTCTTTTTCAGGGATAGAGGGTAGTTCCTGTCAGGTTGCATGAGGAGGTGATGAGGATGTTTCACATTTCTCATTTATTTATACATCCTTGTGTGGAAAATATGTAAAAGGACCATTAGATGCGGTTTTGGTGGGGTAGCATGAGGTAGAGCATATCCGAGTTCATCTCTCGATCTCTCACATGTCATTAGGTGAAAGCTAAGCACTAGGTTTCAGCAGGTTTGACACAGACTCTTGAGATCCTAGAGTGGAAATGGGATAACATATCCATGGAATTTTTGTAACATCCCAACCCAGGAACTACTTAACTAGTACCCCAATCCATTGGGTAACATAGCCTCAAGTTCTCCTCCTTGTACACCAGAGGTTGTCGACTAGAAACAAGGTTCTATATTGGTACAGTGGGGAGACTATGCCCCCATATTAATGTTGTACAAAAGATATGATAAATAAAAAAAATATTAGAAGCATGATATAACATATGGAATTGTGAAAAAAAAACAATAATGAAATATGAAAACGTAAATAACCAAGAAACTATAATAGTATCAAAATCCAATGATTGATTCATATACAATGATGGAATCGCATACCGATGTACAAATAAAAGAAACAGGAGATACAAGGGATATGAATATAAAACATGCTATATAAAAATAAAAAAAGGTCCAAAATTCTAATCAACTAGCATCACGAGCATACACTCATTCCTCTGCTCCCATGATCCAAGCTATAAGTAAAATATATCAATCATTTGTACTAGGGTTCTTTCCCTTATCCCTAGTTACAAACATGAAGTATACTCATCTACCAAAGGAGGACCAACTAGGGTGTGTGAAAAATCAATAGTCCACCACCAATGGTGTCTATAAATAATATATCTAGTGTACATAGCATAGTAGTGTGTAGGTAAAATCAATAATAAACAATACTAGAAAATAAATAATAGCCAGTTCAGGTTTTATAGGTCACTTGGCTGGATACCTGCTTCAGTGTAGGCCAGTGTATATATGAACCTAGTAACAGTGTATATATATATATATATATATATATATCATATAAGCACATATATCTAATATACATAATAGGTATACATGTATATGTACACTATGTGTGAGGACGTTTAGAGCCATATACATGGATAATTGGTTCTAGTTAGACTCAGGGAATAACTTAGGCATCCATAACTAGTATAATGAGCCAATGGATCCATCAAGGGTATAAGCTCCGAATCTCATATGAATTTGAGACATATTTACCATCACATTAGATTGTGGGGTGAGTCGTCGTGCCCAACACCTGAATCACAAGAACATGGAGTGAAATTCCTATCATCAAAATAAAATTATAATAGTGTGAGATGTTATTACCAACACCCAACATAATGGAGCTTTCAGTGCCATGCTCAATAGAACCCTTAATTGTTTCCCAGTAGCCAATAATAATGGCGTACTCATAATAGTGATAATAACATGATGTATCACCTCTAATTAATTTTTACCCATTTATCCCAAACATCCAAGGGTAAACAATTCATATAATTTGTGTTCAAAGTCATAAATCATGTGTTGTATCCTTTCCACCCATTTCCAACCATTTAAATTAATCCATTCAATTTACAAGGCTAGGAAGATCCCAATTCAGGGGAACACCAAACACTTAGAAGGTGTTTAGTCATTTAGACATATACATAAGTATGATATTCAATTTGGCACACCCAAAGGTGTGGTAATCAATCAGTCGACATCCTCTAGTAAATCAATAAGGGTCTATGGGAGTATCACATAATGGTTAAATTAATTAATGGAAGAACAAAATTTAAAGCATCAAATTTAATTTTTTGGCATATAGAACATCACTAAAATCTATTAAAACACTTATACATTTAGAAAATATTTCTAGACCACCTACCTTAGGTTTTTGGATAACCTTTCATCCAGTGTTAACCTTTTATTTGAAGAATAACAGATGAAAATTCCAAAATAGACAAATTCTTTGAAAATAGGGAATATGATCTCATGGGAAAATATCTTAACATATAGGAATAAAAACTATTATAAGGGTCAATAGGATTAATTAGCTTACCATTTTAGATCCAATGCTTCTAACGGTGATGAAATCAAAATATATATGGAGTTATCAAGATACCTATGTAAGGATGAGGGTGAGCCTTTTGAAGAGGAAAGGGGTTATGCACACAAGAAATTGGAAAAGAAATAGGAGGGGTGAGGATTTAATTTAAGGAAAAAATGGAAAATTAACCCCTCTAAACTAGGTTACATGGTTTGGATGCATGTTTGTCCAAACTGTGTGGCAACTGTGTTCCACCCACTTCCCTTGAACCCCACTCACATGGGCTAGGTGAATGGTTTTCCTAATTATGTAAAATCCATGTGAAACCCCACTATCATAGATGTCTACAATATTTCATGGGAGTGTGACCCGGATCACATGGTTGTAGACACACCTTGTGGCCTATCCTATATAAAAACTTCCCTACATGGTTAAGTCACATGGTTAGTACTAAATAGCACTAACCATGTGTCCCACTCTGTTATTCCAATTTCTAGATATTTGGTCTCTAAAAATACCTTGATACTCCAAAAACCTTCCTTTTTCCATAGGGCATGTTTACCCAGGTAAAACAAAGGATTTTAACTAAAAAACAAAAGATTTGTACCTTCATGAAAAGTAGGGTTTTTATGACCTCCCCTCCTTAAAAGAAACCCCTCCCCAAGTTGGACTTCATAGGGTAAATAGGGATCATCTAAGGAAAGATCTAGGAAATGTTCTTGGAGGTCACCTTCATACTCCTAAGTCTCATCTTGTACTCTGTCATACTATTATATCACACATACTAAAGGGAATGACCTACCTTATAGTGTCTTCACACTCTAATCCACAATACACATTTGATAATCCTAAAAGGACTAATCCACATATAACTCAACCTCATCATTCTTTAGAACATGAAATAGGGTCTTGTAAATATCTAAGAGGTTGAGATATGTGAAATACATCAAGCATCGACTGGTATCTCTAAGGGAGTGTTACCAATAATCCACTAGTCCAATTCATTTCAAAACCTCAAATGGTCCAAATAAAAGATGTGAAAGCTTTCCCGACTTTGGAATTAATAGATGACCCAACCTAGGTAAAACTCACATGAAGACTTGATCCACAGACTCGAAATTAGGAGGTCTTCGGTGGCAATTGGCATATGAATTCTGTATGTATTAAGCTATAAACATACAGTTCTTGATCAACTGAACTTGCTCTGAATTCTTCTAGACAAAACGTGGTCCAAGAAAATCTTCATCCCCTACCAATAACAATAATAGAGGTTATTAATAAGGCCTACCATATCATTATTAATATGGATCCATCTTGATGTTATCTTAAAAATTATTATTATAAGTGAACTCAAATATGGGTATGTATTTATCCCAAGAACCCCCAAAGTCTTGGAAACATGCACTGAGTATGGACTCTAACACATAAATCATGCTCTATGTCTTTCCATAGGTCTAAGGGTGATAGACCATGCTCATAAGAATCTATGTACCCAAGGCCTTTTACATCCCTTTCCAGAACTGATATGTGAAGTGTGTGTCCCTATCAGATGTGATAGAACACAGAGCTCTATGAAGACGTACCACCTCCCTGAAAAATATCCTCTCTATATCATTTATCGAGAAGGTTTCTTGAATATCTAATATGTTTCTAACCATCATCAACCAATCAAAAACTACCCAAAATGTATCATAGCCAGGATGTGATCTAGGAAAACCAACCACGAAGTCCATGGATACATAATACCATTTCCACTCGGGAATGGACAATGGTTATAAATGTCATTTCAGTCATTGATGTTCCACCTTCACCTTTTGGTAAGTATAACACCATGTGATGAAGCCTTATATCTCCCAGTTCATACCATGACAGCAATATTGGTGATGTAAGTCTCAATACTTCCTGGTGACACCAGTATGTACCACCCAGACTAAGGCATGAAATTCATGCATCATCTCCTCTCTAAAGTCTGTTGGGATCCAGACATTCCCATAAAAACATAAGGCTTCATCCTCATCCAATTCCAACTAGAAGATAAATCATCACATGGGATACTTTCCCTTAGAACTAATCCCTCCTAATCATATATTTTCCTCACTCTCACCTATTCCAGAAGATTAGAGGTCACTATAAAGCTAAGAGGATAGTTTATCCATGATCCACCTAAACCTCAAAATGAATCTCTAAAAACAAGTCCATGAGATACCACTAACCACTATCCTCTAGAACTACTTTTTCCTTAGTCCTATGACTCAGATCATCTCCTACAACATTTCCTTTTATAGGCATGTAGGAAATCTCAAAACAAAATGATTATAGGTACTCAACCCATCTATGCTTCCCAATATTCATATCACTCTATAACAATATGTACTTAAGGATTTTGTGATTTGTGAATACCAAAAAATGCTCCCCAAGTAAAAAATGCCTCCAAAAATGTAAATAATGAACTAAAGTAGAAAGATCGGGGTTGTTTGTTGATTAATTTTTCTCATGAGGCCTCAACTGGAGAGAACTATATGTTATGACACACTCATCCTGCATCATAACTACCCTCATCCAAATAACTGATGTGTCACAATATATAGTTTATCTCCTACCTAGATCCAGAAGAATCAATATCGACACTTAATTCAATCTTCCCTTCAACTCCTGAAAGGATTATTCACAAGGTTATGATGATATGAACTTCACACCCATCTTATTCAATCTTGTAAGATGTTCTACAAGGCATGAGAAATGTTTGATGAAGCATCTATAATACCCAGCTAGCCCCAAAAAACTTCTTATATCAAATATTGTCTTGTGATTCTCTTGGGAAACTACAGCTCTCACCTTCTCTAGGTCTACTGATACCCCTAACTCTGAGATGATATGACCTAGGAAGTGGACTTTGATAATCCAAAAGTATATTTTCGTGATCTTTATTTATAAATGATTCTCTCTCAGTTTATTCAGCATGGTCTCAAGATGTTAGGCATGGTCTTGTCAAGAGTGTGAAGACACTAAGATGCATTCCACAAACTTTCATGAATGAATCTAGATACGGGTGGAAAAACTGATTCATCAAATCCTTAAATATAGATGGAACATTCATGAGATCAAACATCATTACGAGGTACTCGTAAATACCATAACTGCTCTAGAAAGCTATGCGGGGTATGTCTGATTAACTGATATTCATCTGATGATGGACTTACCTCCAATAAATATTTGTAAACACCCTTTATCCATATAACTAATCAAATATTTCATCTATTCATGGAATTGGATACCGGTTATTTACCATAGGCTTGTTCAATCATCAATAATCCACACAAAGCCAAAGGGTTCTATCTTCCTTCTTGGTGAAAATGACCATTGAACCCCATGGAAAAGTGTTGGGGCATATAAAACCCTTAGCCTCTAAGTCTTCCAACAATTTCTTGAGCTTCATAAGCTCTTTATGTGTTATCCTATAAGGAGGAATATACATTTTTGATGTTCCTGGAACTATATAAATGACTAATTCTACCAATATCACTAGAGGTATCTCAAAATAGTTGTTAGGGAAGATTTCCCAAAAATGATCCACCACATGATAGAAAAAATGGTTCATAACCTCTGATCATCCAAGAAAAGACTATAAATCTAGGTTTTAAATCTACCTATACACTAATACTCAGGTCCTATTCGAGACACATTGACATCTCATTCTCCATGTTGTACGTGCGTACCACCCTCTAGTGATGTAAACGTCACCCTCCAGTGATACCAATCAATATGGTATTGATATAAAACTAACCCATTCATCCCAATAATTACATCAAACCCTGTCATTACATGTAGGAAAATATTCCACATGAAAAGATATCTTCCAAAATCAAGAGGACAATCCTTACATCAGTGAACACTCTCTGATCAAATACTCATAGGGTTGTCAAGTGTGATGACACCACACAAAAAGAAACTCTATCTTGAGGCCCATAATCTCAAGAATTTCCTTAGATATAAATGAGTGTAATGTGCTTATTTAAAATAAAAAAGACACTTGAGTAGAATTTACTAGAATAGTACCTTGAATATTATAAGTTCTAGTGATATCATCCTATGGTATAAGTTTCACTACATGTAACTAGCCCATACCTCACATTTGATTCACAACTGAACTACCCTAAGATGGCCTACTCTTCTGGATCTGTAAGTCCTAAGTCTGATTCCCTCTACCTTGACCACCACATCAGCCAGAGCGATTGGTGGTATTCTAGTTATCTAACTAGAGAGATACTACATGAACCACTCCAAAACATGGGGTCGGTGTATATCCCCTCTCACTAGAAACTCGTGGAAAAGTCCTATAGAAGAATTGGATATTCCACCATCCTTCCACAGATTATATACTCTATTGGATCTTGCTTACAGTGAGGTTTTGTGTGTCTCGGTTTCCTACACTGGTAAAGTATAAGGAAGATATTATTATGAGTTGTATGAAAGATTATAACCCCATGAGAAACCTTGAAATTCCTCTTCCTTCCACTATAATAACTAGTATTAGGTCTAGGTGATGAACTTCTCTGGTTCCCACCATTGGATTCCCTCAAATTCCCCTCAGTAATGAGGGCCTAGTTGAATATTTATGAAATATTAGTCAATTTAAAGACATTAACCCATGATCGGGTGGAAAACACAATACCATCATTGAATCTCCTAATAGTCATAAGATCATCACCAGATATGGTCAGTTTGAACCACTATATCTCAATAAAATAAGCATAATAATCCATGAAATACATGGATCCCTTCTGCATGTTGATGAACTCTGCAGCCCGGTCCACCCTCAATGTATGTGTAAATAAATAATCATAAAATATCATTTGGAATCCCACCCAAATAATATAACGATGTTAGTCTACTTGGGTAATGAAATCCCCCCATCGCTTGGAAGAACTGCATAACATATAGGTAGAAATATTAACCCTCCTCCATAGAGGCGTCTCTAGATTATCAAAAATAGAAATCATGTCCTTCATCCATGACTCTACAGCATGAGGTCTGACATCCCCTAAAAGGTGGGAGAATGATGCTACTAGAACTCCCAAGTAAACTCTATCATAGTCAGGGAAAGTTAAGAAAAAACTTTCATAGATTGTATCATATGTAAAATCCCTCACAAAACTGGGTGTTAGTTCCCATATCAGAAATATTAGCTAGTTCTATAGGTGACACTGTATGAGGTATCATTGGTGTATTTTAAGGCCCACTACCTATGATGTGTAGTCGTCACTGCCTTCCTATAATACAACTCAAGGTTGTCATAGTGGCATGATTCTATAATTCCAAATTCATGCCTCCGAAGAGAATTTAATAGTTGAAATAATTATAGATAGATAAAATTATGGTCACACAGCCTTCCAATATAAAAGTTCACACCTCCCTACCTGCTTCAAAATCCATATCTAGGTTGTAAGAAAAAATCCTAATAGTTTATAAGAACATAAGATACATCCCCCAACTACCCACTACTAAGGCCATGTTTGGTTTAAGGTCTCATATAACATGGAATAGGTTCTAATATATGGAATTACAATTTCAAGTTATATATAAAAACACCCTTTACTTTGCAATTGGCATCCCATCTAGTAGTAGCCTTTCATTTAAAAGTTTAAATTTAATTGAGTTCATACTCATATATATATATATATATATATATATATTAGGGTCTTGTTAGGTGTGTATCCATTACCAATTTATAAAAATCACACTCCTTATATTCTATAATTGGCACATCATTTAACTATAACCTGACCTTTACATATGGTATCAGGATATAATATATCATAATAAATTATTTTATTACATGAATCACCTTCATAATTTATATAAGTGCTTTCTCCATAAATTACCTTTGTCATTAAAGTAATCCAATCAACTAACATTGTTCTGCTCCATGTAAATCATAGGTCTATAACCCAAAACATAGTATAATTGGTCAATTAAGGTGTCATTGCCAATATATTTGGAAAACACCAATTATATTGGTGTAGGAACTTTAATTAATCCAATTATATTATCTATTCAATAAATGTTAGCATATTTTGGTATATAAGAATCTAGGCACTAACTATATATAGTAAGCAATGCATATAGAAATTATACATGGCATAGAAAAATGAATAGAATATCAGTCCTAAAGTGACTATAATGATGCATGAGATGCTAATTCATTTCCCTAATAGGAGAAGGGGAAAGTTTTTATCAATAACATCAATATTTATAATATCATAAATCATGTGTGTCACCTATTTTTCAAATCATATCAATTGTAAAAGGTGTAATCCAGTAACAACAATAACCCATCCCAAGTAATTTAGGTTTCCTCTATATGTGGGTTAACTACTCCTTGTAACATTCTCCTTACCAAATTCCACTACCTCGTATTCTCTTGCCTAATACCCAGACACTAAGAAAAAAGTGAAAAAGAGAGCCTATGATATCACTTTGTAATGTCCATACCTGGGATCCACTTAACTGGTGCCCCAATATAGTGGGTTACATGGCCACAAGCATGCCTCCCCATATTATAGATGCTATAAATTAGAAGAAAGGGTCTAAGGTGGTACAGTGGGGAGACTATAACCACATAATATAGAGGCACAAAGAATTTGATAAATAAAAATATATAGAGGATTCATGATATAATAGATAGAAAAAGTAGAAACAAATACAATAATCAACTACAGAATCATAAATAACCAATCAACTATAATAGTGTTTGAAATCCAAAGTTTGATTCATATACAATGTTTTTTGTGGAATTATTATATATAAAAAAGGTAAATAGGGTATATAGGGGATATGCATATACAACATGCTATAAAAAAATATAAAAAGGACCAATGTATGCTCCACTAGTATCATGATAATATGATCAATCCTCTACTCCCATTCTCCAAGAAATAAGTAAAACAGATCAATCATATAAAGCGCATAACTTTCCCTTATCGACACATGTAGTCATGAAGTCCACTTAGGTACCAAAGGTTGACCAAGTAGGGTGTGATATAAACTTCTTAGGTCACCACCAATGGTATTTAGAAATAATCCAACTAGTATACCTATCATAGAAGTGTGTAGGTAAAATTTATAACAAATAATGCTCAAAAAAAATAATAGTCATCTCAAGTTCCTATGGGACACCTAGCTAGCTCTACCTGATTCAGCATAGGTCAATTTATTTCTAAACCTAGTAACCAAATATATATATATATATATATTAGTCATATATATATTATATAAAAAAGGTATACATTTATATGAACACTATACATGAGGAGATTTAGAGACATATACGTTGATACTAGGTGTTAATTGGACCAGAGTCATAACTCAGGAATTTATAACTAGTCTAATGATCCAATGGATCCAGCAAGGGTACAAGCCCTAAATCTTATATGAACACAGGATATCTTTCCTTTCACTTGAAATGGCAGGGTGAGTCATCATTCCCAACACCCAGATCACATGAACGTGGAGCATCATTCCCATCATCCAAATAAAATTATAATGGTATGAGACATCATGCCCAATACCCAACTTAAGGGAGAGTGAAACTCCATGCTCAATGAATACCTTAACTATTTTCAATAGAAAATAATAATAGAATTCTCATAATAGTGATAGTAACATGAAGGGTTACCTCTATTGCATTTATACACATTTATCACAAACCTCTAAGGGTTCACAATTAATATAATTCATTTTTAGAATAATAAATCATGTGGCTTAGCCTTGACACCTATTTTAATTAATTTAAAAGAATACATTGAATTTACAAGTTAAGGAAGATATCGATTCAGGGTCACACCAAACACTTAGAAGGTGTTGGGTCATTTGGACATATACATAAGGAGGGTATTAAATTTGTCACACCCAAAGTGGTGGAAATCAAGAGATAGGCATCCTCTAATAAATCAATAGGTTTATATGGAAGTATCAAATCATTGTTAAATTAATTAAATAAGGAAGAATGCAATTTAAAATATTTCATGTAACTTTTCTCCATGAAGTACATTAGAAAAAACTATGAAAACACTTTTACTTTGGATAGGATTTATAGAGCACCTACCTTAGGTCCATGGATGACCACTCATACAGTGTTGGCTTTTGATTTGAAGAATGATAGAATAAAATTCCAAAATATAAAAATTACCTGAAAATAGTACACATGATCTATAAACAAAATAGTGCAATATATGGGAAGAGAAACTATGATAGGAAGTAAAATTATTAGAGAACTTTCCATTACAGATCCAACACTTCCTATAGTGATGAAATCAAAGTATATATGGAGGAGTTATCAAGATCCCTAGGTGAGGATGAGGTAAAACCTTCAAGAGGGTAAAGGGGTGTTTCATGATGGAAATGGAAAAATAAAGAGGAGGAGGGATAATTTAATGAAGGAAAAAATGGAAAATTCACCCATCAAAATTGGCTCTCACGGTTTAGCCACACGGTTGGCCAAAACGTGCACTAATTATGCACCACCCACTTCCCTTCATCCCCACTCGTACAGGATAGGCACATGATTTTTCTAACCATTATCAAGTTGTGTGAAACCCCACTATCACAAATTTCCTCAATATCATATGGGGGTGTGACCTGGCTCAAATTGTTGAAGAAAAATTGTGCTTCCTCTACTGTATAACAAATTCCCCACACTATTAAGTTGCACAGTTAGTATTGACCATGTTCTAACTATGTGACCCACTCTGTTTGTACAATTTCCATAGATCTAGGATATGAACAAGCTCGAGACACTTTTGAATCCTTACTTAGGTCATAGGTCATGTTTACCAAGGAAAAACAATGAATTTGAACTAAAAAACGAGTTGTACCATTATGAAAATTTGGGCCATTAAAATTTTTGAAAAGGATTCTACGAATAGTGACTGACAAAGATTCCATTTTGGTGGTCATTAACTGACTTACCAAGTCAAAAAAACTTACTCTCCATCATGTATAAGAGTTTTTTGGAAATTCTAGGGCATTTATACATGTAGGAGATCATATGGATTCATGTGGTACCCTCAATGATTATCTTTGACCATGATGCTCAGTTCACTTCATAGTTGTAAAGATGCCTATAGAAGGTATGCAGGACCTATTTGAGGATGAGTAAAATGTTCGAACCCTATAAATATGGGAATATTGAGCACAATATCTAGGTGTTTGAGGACATTCTAAGGTCCAACATGTTATACTTTGTCTAAAGCTGGGAGGATCACCTACCACTGGTAGAGTTTTCTTAGAACAACAACTATCACTCAAATATAGACATTGAAATTTTCAAGGCCCCATATGAGAGACCTTGAAGGTCACCCTTATGAAAGAATAAGATTGGTGAGGTATCTATTTTTGGGTCAGAGGTGGTGCAGTTGATGACAGAGAAGGATTAGGTGATCTGTGAGCATATGATGATATCCTAGAGTTAGAATAAATCTTACACAGATCAACATTGTAGGCCCTTGGAGTTCGAGAAGGGAGACCATTTTTTCCTAAGATTATCCCCATAATGAATATTTTGGATATTTTTTCAGGAAGGCAAACTATCCTCAAGGATCATCGAGCCATTTGATATAATACAATGGGTTGGAAAGGTTTTTTATCGACTATCCTTATCCCCACAGTTAGATCGGGTTCATGGCATCTTCTATGTGTCATAGATGAGGAGATAAATGCATGATTCTATGAAAATTATTGAATGGGTGAGCTAAAAATCTAGGATAGATCCATCTTTGTAGAGTACCTAGTGGAAATTGAGGATTGGAAGAAGAGTAAGCTGTAAGGATAGACCATTCCCTCAGTTTGTGTGTTGTACCAGTACGAGACTGTATAGGAGAGCTCCTTAGAGTGAGAGAGTTAGATGCAGACTGAGTACCCCCCCCCCCCACACACACACATTTTTTCTTAACTTGTTCTTTTCAATGTGAAAAAACTTGAAGGATGGTTGAAATTTTTGACTCCAGTTTTATTGAATTTTCCATCTAAATATTTCTATATATATATATCTAAATTTATCCTGAGATTCAATGCAGTGTTTAGGTGACTCGAGTCCCCATAATAAATATATTAGAAAAATTAATATATTTTAATGAAAGATCACATAATTTTAGTGAAATGTAATTTTCTAATTATTCAAGAAATCAAATAGAAAATCCAATACCATATTTGATTCTATAATGTTGGATTATTCCTATGCATAACCTAAAGTTGTTCAGTGTCGAATGCCCAGTTGAGGCATCTATGGGTGGATGAATTTAATAAAATAATTAATTAGTTTATTTATTTATTTTTTTAAATTACCAAAATATAATCCTCTTTAAATAAAAAACTATATAAATTCTGAAATATTAGATTTATAAACCCTTAGATAATTGAGAGGAGATATGAGCATTCTTTATTGGTGAATCAAGATCAGAGGACTATGGGTGATCAAATCAAGGTGGATTGAGAGGAAGCAAACAAATCAGATCATATTCATCACTAGAGAATGTATTATTTACCAAAAAACAATCCTACATCAAGGTATGAAATTTTAATTGTGTTTTACACTCGTTTTATTAAAATATTGAGCATGTATTTAATTATCTTCTTTTGATCTATGATTATTTGATCCTTTGCATGAGACCATTTCAATAAATAAATTGTTGATTTCAATTTATTCTTATTATTCTATGTTACCACCTAGGATATCATGTTTTCATGATCGTTGGATAATATCCCTTTTCTAACTATGGTTACACCATTTTTCTTGTTCTTTTCACCCACCTGTTCTTTGAATTATTCATCATTGGACCACGGGGTCATGATTCATCACTGTTGTGGAAGGTTCAGGTTTGACCAAACCCCCATATTTGTATTTTTCATGTGAAATAAAAATGTATTGGTCTTTTGAAAATGGATTGGGATGTATTTTTGGTGATTCTTACTGGATTTGGGATCTGAAGTGGAAATGGGTGACAGAATATGCATGGGATGTGTTGTGATCTTTGAACATATGATTGAATTCCATTATCCAACCAATGGAGGTTAGGAAATTATGTGTAGATGAATTTTCCTTAAATATTAGTTGTTTAACTGGTGAAATTTGTAGTGATTAGTGAAGATCTAGAAACTACATAAAAAATATAGACTTTTTGTGAAAAATAGAAATACACACCATGTAGTTTGGAATAAAACATGTTGTTTAATTCCTTTTTAGTGGAAGCTAGGGTTTCCATATGAGTTATAGATAGCATGCTATTTGTCTATACCCACATGTCATGTGACCTTACCCGGACATCTAGGATGTGTGTTAGTTGCACATGCTCAGGAACCTATACAGCACAACATTCCAAGTACTCTAGGAGGGCAGGGCACGGGCTGGAACCTGGTTATGGCTAGGTACATAGCCAAGTACATGGGAACGACCTAATGTACATGAGCACAACCAGGATCACATGGGCATGCCTCATCTGGTTTATACATACCATGTATGTCCTTTACACACTGTGTAGTATGGAATAGCTTCCTAATATATCTCCATAGGAGAACACGATGATGCGATGAGGTGGGGTCACACATCATGTGGATCCCCATACACACCATGTATTCCCTCCAAAAACTTCTTCCTCTCATATATCCTTCATTTGGACTCATATTGTGTCCCATTAGTAGCTTATCCTGAGAGTTTTCACTGTATAATGTGATGGTAGCTTTCATTGTGGTATATGAGATATGATGTGAGATGTTTCAAATGTGATTCTTCTTTAGGAGATTCTCAATGATGGAAATGATCAAGGTAGGATCATATAATAGATGTTGGGGTTGGGAACCCCCTATCACACTAGGGTTTGAGTCCCTAATATTCTTCTACCTAGGGACCAGTGTGTAGTTCCTCTACCTACTCAATGGAACCCCCTTGACAGACAAGTTAAAAGGTCCTCTTTTTATCTATATAGTGAGTGGAACCCCCTTACACATTAGGACACAGGTCCTCTATCTATAACTACCGAGTGGAACCACCCCCCCCCCCCCTTGTTTTAGGGTGCGAGTCCTCCATGCTTTGAGTGAAACACCCCTATCATTCTGGTGTGTGGGTTTTCTATCTACTAAGTGTAATCCCCCTCTCATTCTAAGGTGTGGGTTTCTCTATCTACTAAGTGGAATCCACATATCATTCTATAGTGTGATTTATCTATCTACTAAGTGGAATACCTTTATCATACTAGGTCATGGGTGCTCTATCTATTGAGCGGTACCCCCATTTCTTACTAAGTCCTAAGTCCACTATTAGAGATTGTACCGCATTGGGTTGTGGAGAAGTGGTGAGGTGCGGGTCCTCCACATAGCTTTCTCAGAAAGACCCATAAAATCCTATTCATTTGAGATGGATATTTAGAGCTATCAGAAAACTCATCATCCTAGGATGGGATGTAGAGATAGAGATCCAATTTCTCTCTCATCTTGGTTTCTTTTTTAGAATATCCATATTATTGGGTTTTATTTCCCTCTTGTTAAAGGGTTTAGTTTACCTTTATTGTATCTTTATATTTCACTCACTTCATTTTTGGGGCATCCTACTAGGTATGTATATACTCACCCTTGCATGGGATTTTCCCATACATGTTGTGTCTTATACAGATGAAGGACAAATCGGTGGTGAATTTTCTAGATCATAGAGATACCTAGGTTCATTGACCGCGTATAGTGGTGATACTTAAAGATTAGGATTCGGGGCTCTCTCAGTTCTTTCCTTTATCCTATTTTAGTCATGTTGGGACCTCATTTCTAGTTGGCCATGTATTTTTTCCCTTTTATGCTTTGGTTTTTCTATGTTATACTCTATTTTTATTCCCTATCATTTATTACATGAATGGTTTACTCTAGATGACATTATCTTTTATTATTCCTCATCACTATTTCACAGAGATGGTTGGGTTCATGAATACATGTAAATTAGGCTAAGTCCTACTATAATATATTATGAATTCTCAGTGCTTGAATCTATCTCCTAGAATATTAGAGGTAGGCTTGTGGTTGTAGAGGAATGGCCTTCTGTCATCCATGAGGGCTCAGGTGGGTCAAGTTTTTATAGTAGGCCTCATTCAGGATGTTTGAGGTTTAGTGGTGCTAGCATTTAGAAAGTTATTTTTAGAAGTTAACCCTCTCATCATTATGGATTGATCTATGATTAATGAGATTCTCCTTTTATATATTTAAAACATCATATCTTCTATCATGAAATATTACACATCTCTAATTATATAATATTTTAGGGGACTCTCTCAAGCTCAATGTTATATTATATATATAATTTGTAAATGTATGAGGTTCATTAAGAAATATTCAGAGATTATCTATATTTAAATTGAGTGTAATAAGTTGGTGGATTATCTAGATTAGAAACGGTATCAAAATGATGCTCTTTAAATTTTTAGTATCATTAGTACCTTTCCCTAAGAATGATTGATCATTATTCAAGGGGATTCCCTTGGGCTCCACCACTTCATAATCCTTGATCTCTTTTTTTGTTTTAACCCTTTTAATAAAAATCCTTATATTATGACTTAATGACCGCATGAGATGAAATGGTTCTATCAGATATATATAGAAATTTTGAGACTAAGAAAAACCCTTTAAAAATTATATGTGTTAGATCCTTTCCAAAGAATAGACATGTCAATAAAATGATTTTATGAATGGGTAAGTTCATGATAAATCAAAATGGACATGGATTATTATGTGTAAGGCATAGAGGATGTAGATAAGCCTAAGATTTAGGAAATCATGTCCCATTGTATTCCTGTATTTAACATAGTTAACTAACTCTAATATTTAGGCAATCATATGAATGGAGTTAGGAAAAACTACTATAAGGAATTTGATACTTTTTTTCCACTTAACTATCCAAGATCCATATTTGATATGATTATTCTAATGGCCTACCTAAATAGATAATTTTTTAGAGGAAAAATAAATTAGACTCAAAAATTAATGAAACATGGATCTTAGACCACCAATAAATATGACGTATGGGGTTATAATTTTAGTTTGATTGTGTTCAGTAATATTTATTCACAAAAACATGGTTTTTTGGTAGATTTTTTTTTATATTTTTTGTCAAGGTGAATTTTTATTGTATTTATTTCAAAGTAGATAGATCCTAGAATTATTTGGAAATGTATTAAAGTTTTAATAAGTTGACTGGAGAATTTTTATAAGAAATTAAGAATTAAAAAATGTTCATGTCATGAATATAACCATCACACCATGAATGAGATTAAATTATAAAAAAAGGAAAATTAATTATATATAACAGTAAATTGGTGACTATGTAAGAGTTATAATATCACCATGACTATAATCATCACACCATGATTGAATTTTGAGTATATAATAGTAATTCTATCTATTGATATTATTATTTGTGAATTTGTAATGCACCCTGAAGAAAATATAGTAAATTTATTCGTTAATCTAGAATGGATATTTCCGTATCATGAAATATAATATCATAATGTGAAGGAAGATGAAAAATTTCAAGTGTCTTGAAAGATAGGTGTCTCCACCAAGATACAATAGGTTGTGCCACAAAAGAATCTAGGTAGATTCAATATTTTTGAAGTTGAATTATTCTTGTTTTGAAGACATCAATCATTACACCACCTATCTAGCAGTTCAGAGAAGGTATAGAGAAACTGACATGTCACATCGTGAATCATCATATCATGCCATGAGCATGCGATTTTATAGATTTCAACAAAAATTGTTGATTTGGATTTATCTTGTAGTTTTTTAGTGATTATTTAATAATATAAAATTAAAAAATTCAAATTAAATGGTGGATATTGAATTTAAGATTAATTAGGGGTAGGATTTGATGTAGAAAAAATAAGTAAGTTAATTAATATTTTAAATTCAGATTTTAAATAAAAACATTATATATATAGAGATAATTTTTTTCTAAAGAATAAGTATTATCACATAGATATTATATAATAGAAGAGGGGAATTATTAAAGATTAGATAGATCTGAATATCATTGGTTATCGGAATTAGAAAAGAGAATTATGTAAAGGATTAAGTTATTTGAAGATCAGGCTTAAAATAATATTTGGATATTATTATCTAAGATAAATTTAGAAGTAATTACTAGAGGATCATAGAAGAACATCATTATTTTCTTGAGTTGTTATCTTTGATAGAAATCTTTTAATATCGATATGTGAGTCAATTTTTTCATTATATCCCTCTTGAAAGTAATTAGTGGAATAGTGTAATAGGTTATTAACCGTGGTGGAGAAATGATATCTTCCCAAATTTTTTATCACATACAAATTAAGTATTTATTAATCAACATATTAATATATTATTGATATGTACTCATTAGAGTATCCTTTTATAGGTGAACTAAGAAAAATTAGTGTGTCTGTGATCCTTATATTTTATGAATTTGGATGATATTAAATTTAGATTCAAGTTGTATTTACTAACATAAAGAAAAAATATAATTTCATCAATAAGATAAGAATAAATTGTATCACCTTAATTCAACCACCCCCCCCCAGGGTGCTCGATGGGACCAGGGTAAAATAAGTGGTATTATATTCGTTGGTTGTTTCTTAAATCTATTGATAGAAAGTTCTAGTCATGGAAAGCATCAGTATTTAAATGTTATTGGACATATTTAATAGTTTTAATTATCAAATATGGTAAAATAAGATGAGATATCATCTATAATATATTTGGCTTGATGTATATTATGTTGTAGTACATGGAATAAAAATAAGTAACCCCACAGGAAGGTTAATTATGGAAGCTAAAAATGGTTGTTGAACAATTATGCTAAGTCACAATATTCTTTATTAGAAACACTTTCAAATCAGATATATATGATAGTGATGGAATTCTTAATGGATATTCACATTTTTTGATAAACTTGTTAATACCTTTAAAGGTGACATAATAGTGAAGGAGGAAAATCTTTAAGTCTTATAGAATAGACTTAATAAACTAAAGAGGAGTTTTAGAGAAAACATATTTGGTTTCTTTAACTATATTACTAAAAATTTTAGTTCCATTTGAGGTCTAGGTTAAGAAATCATAGTTTCTAAAACAATGAAGAATATTATCAAAATTTTACCGCTTATGTAGAATCCAAAAGTATTAGATCCTGAGAAAATAATTATTGCTAAGTTATATCTTAATGAATTTCATAAAAAATGGTTTCTTATGAGATTATGGTGAATCCAAAAATCACTCTCGAATATTAATTTAAAGAATTAGTGTTCTAATATTTTTGAGAAATATTAATTTCAAGAGGATGAAAATTAAGATGATATAATTGATTATTTCTTATCACTTATTGTAAGTAAATTTAAAAGTTGAAAAGGAATATTTGAGGAATATCTACCTCTATCTTGTTTCCATTATGGAAATATTGTACACATAACTATAAAATTTACAAAGAGGTGTGATGGAGAAGGCAGTGAGAATGAGTACTAAAAAAAGATTAAGTGTTCATCTATAAGGAACTTAAATTCTATAAATTCTAGTGGAATAAAGTTTCAAAATAAGGTTATTGTTATCAAGGAATAAGATAATTCTGATTAAAATACATTAAAAGGTTTTGAAACAAATTTTATCTCATATGTGAAGGACTTTATGATGGATTAGATGGAGAACTCTAAAACAGAATAGGAATATGATAATCAAACATATGATGTTTTATACCTCAAAGTGCAGATAAAAGGATATGTTTAAGAAAATTATTTACAAATAAATAAGAATAAGAAAATTGGAGGTTTTTTTATTAGACTTCAATCTATTTTGATGAACTTGAAGCTAAAGTTGATCATCTTTATAAAGTAGTGAAAGATCACAAATAAATATCAATAAAATCCAAATATTCTATAAATTACATATTTCATATTAAATAATGGGATAATATAATTGATGATCTTAATTATTATATCAGAGAGGAAGTTCTTAAAAATAAAGATCTTGAATAATAAATTTTTTCTTCAAGAAAGAGGGTGGAAACTAAAACTAAAATAGATGGCTTAAAGAAGAATATTGAGATGTTTTTAGATTGTGTTTTAAAATATGTAGTAGAATAATCTATAATAACATTTTAAGAGATTATTAGCATTCAAAGACCTAATGTAATGGGTATAATTAGTATTAGTGATTGAAAATTATTTACTATTCCATTTTACCCTTATGCCACTATGTTAAACTGTTATTGTTTTGAAAATTAAAATTTAATAATCATTTTCACTTCCCATTTGGTTAAATTATATAATTTTAAATATTATTGTAAAATTAAATTTCATGTTTTTTTATTTTTAAATTATAGGTACATGTGATTTGGAGAGACCAAGATGAAGTAAGAGTAGGAAAATCAAAAATGTATGGAAGCCTGACAAAACATATGCATTGATTTTCACATTACAAAAAATATTTCAAACCAATTGGGATGAAATTTTGTGGTTATATCCCTAAAAAATTGGAATAAAACTCTTAATAATACATCCAATCCCAATTCATCTATCTGGTGTCCCAAAAAATGATCTATCTATAAAAAAGAATCTTCTTAAAGTCAAGAGTATTTTTTGGTATTTAGACATTCAATGGCTGCAAGATTTTATATGATGGTTGTAAAGTGGTCTTCAAATAAATCTTATATTTTTTAAAAGTTAATATTAGTTCATTTAATAGTTCAAATCTGAATCAATAGTGGTATTATAAAAATAGGGTTTCCAAACCCACCTACTACATTGCTTATAAAAGGTAACTTTGGGAACTTCCCATATAAGATCGATCAGGGGGAGGTTCTATCATTTTAAAGTTATAAAGGATTCCTCTCTTCATCCTATAATTTTTGGAGCCCCTATCATTAGAAGGATATTAAATATGGTGGTTGAGTTTCATATGATCCATATCCTCCTCTTAATAATGAGAAAAATGGTGGGTGATAATTATAAGGGAGATGCACACATGTCAAGGGTGTTTCATCACATAAATTATCTACTTTTTTGTTGTAATTTATGTTTAGAAACATTTTGTTTCATGTATATTGCATTATTTACTTTTTGAATTATTGTTTTTATGTATGTTATTTATATAATATTTATTTTTAACTGATTATTGTGAGATTTTGAGTGTGTGACTTATGTTGTTATAATTGGTAAAAACAAGAATCATTTTCATTATCACATTTTAAGGTTTGAGCCTACTTTGGGACCTCTTATACCAAGAATAAGGTCGGGACCTTGGCTATATTATTTTCATGTTAAGTTTTGGTTCTACATACATTAATATAAAATCTTGGATAGTAATTGGAATTTTGATTAATCTCAACCAAATATTTACTCTAAAACAAATGAACTATTTTGAACTAAAAACTTGACATTTTATATGATAAAATTGAAATTATTTCCTTATCTAATATTTCATAAATATCAGTTTTTTTTATAAATATTAAACTCTTTAAATTAATGTTTTTAATTTTGAATCATCAATTAAAACCCCCCTTATTTTTTATTTTCTTTTTAAACTTATACACTCTATAGACCTCCAACACTCCTTGAGAGATGATCTAGGGTTTACCCTGTACTATAAAATATTCTTATAAAATCCAGTCAAATTTATGTTTCATGGCAGAATAACTAATTTTTTATGATGTTGAAACATCAAAAAAAATTATGGAAATAATAATAACATAGGGAAACATAATAAAAAATAAATTTCTCGAGCAATGAGAAATTATCAACAACCAAAGAGTTAAAAAAAGTTAAAGATATATTGAAATGTGAAAAAACATCATATTTACTTTGATGAAGTATCATTTTGTTTCTTTATTATCTACACTATGTCATATTATGATGAAGTGGAAATTTATAGAAAATCATAACCCATTGAAAGCCCAAAAATGACAGTTATAATGAACTCTTCAAATAGGGAAGAAAATATTTCTATTAATATTATTTTAATTATTAAAACTTTAGACATAAGTAATATGATTTCATGAAATAATGTGAAGATGATTTATGGAATAAAAAAATAAATTGGATGAAAGGTAGTCTAATTAAGATCCCTTTAAGAATAGGTTTTATCCTCTTTAAGTAGAATTGTTTGACTTAATGTATTGTGCATAAATTAATGGGAAGAGACCAAAAAAATTCTAAAATCATTTAGTAATTTCTTGGAAGGATATAAGGAAGTATTAACATGAAAATATGGTTAATATTTCCTTAAAAGAAAAAATTAATATCAGTACTTGGATTCTAGATAGTAAGTGTTCATCCCATATGACATGTAATATGAATTTATTACAGAATGTTATAGGAAGAGTTTATGGAAAAATAACTTTAGAAATGATAGTTGATTGAATATTAAAGGAAGTGTATAAACTCATATCACTAGTGATGAATTAAATAATATCTATTTTATTCCTATTGATAGTTTATTTCAAAATTTATTGAGTGTTGGTCAATTTTTTTACTCACGTTTGGAGGTTAAATTTAGTAATCTATAGGCTGTTGGGTGATATGAGAGGTGAATAACAAGAGTTTCTATAAGGGTTTGAGACCTAATATAGCACATATGAAAGAAAAAAATATTTTCCATGGTCATATCCCACTACCCTCTATCAAATAACTTGACTCTACCTCATTATTTAATTAATAGGATCTCTAATTGTATTCAGATGAGGGTGAATGTAATTAGATAGAACCTTGATCATTGGGTTAAATAGAAATACTAATCACAGGGAATCAAAATCAACTCAAATAGATTTTATCTTCAAGAATTAATGTGTATTGAAGGTCTTTTTGGGGATCACTGGGGGTTTTCTATCATTGATTTCTCATCTTTATATAGAAAATTAAACTCTATTGTTGTATAGGAAAATTTTTTGTTAACTATATTATTTATCTACAGCTTGAAAAATATATCCCTTTAGATGATCAAATTAGATTCATCCTTGGTTGAGAAATTCTTAAAATTATCCTCTCCCATTTACTGGATATTCTATTACATTATCAAGACATGTATAATAATGATTCAATAAGGAGTCTAGGTCATGAATACACAGCATTAGGGTAATTATACGACAAATTATTTAGCTTCTAAATGAAAATAGGAAGACGATCAAGTAATGTATATTAGTATTGTTTCTTTACCTTTATATTTCAAGGATATTGTATGTGGGTACATCATTGGGATTCATTTATTTTAACCTCCTTAAAGATTGTATGGTTTTCTCATGGTTTTCATTCTTTCCTCGGTTTTCTGAATTAAAAAAAATCAAATTTTCAATCAAAAGGTATGCTACATCAAAGAATTTTTTTTGAATTCTCTAAGGTTAGTGGTAACATAAATCAATTTAATAGACAGATTAATACTTTTTTATTAATATTGGAGGAATAAAATTTATTATGGCATTATATTCTTGCACATGTCAATCAACAAAGTATATAGAACCTATTAAAATTTAGAGAAGTAGTGGGAATTCATAACTTTAATATATGTCCAAAAAATATTTTTTAATCTTTTTTATGATGAAATATGGTACAAAATCCATTTCCTAAAAATAATATGTGAGAATAGGGTTTTCTTAATTTTATTCATAGTAATTTGGGTGGTTTAATTATTTATAAAGGGACTTATTGTGACAATAATTTCATCCAATTTTTGGATGACTATAGCATGATGAGTTGTGATATGCTCAAAAGTTCAAAAAATGAAAGTGTTGGATTGTATAAAAATTTTTCTAAGAAGTGTAGAAAATGGAACCAAAAGAACTATTAAACTTATAATATTAGATAATGAAATGGATTAAACTTCTTATGAGGTTGAAAATTACCTCAAAAATCATAGTATAAAATATTAAGTGTCTTTAATGAGAACCCCTCAATAAAATCAAATTATATAAATATGAAATCACATGGTCAACAATATGTTAAATACATTGTGGATAGATGGTGGTATCTCATTACACTACTTTAATGAAGTGGTTCAAGTGTCTACTTATACACAAAAATATGTATTACTTGGTCTAGGAGTATTTAATTTTCCATAAAAATGTTTTATATAAGGAAACCCTCTTTGAATCATCTCAACATATTTTTAAGGAAGTGTTCATCCAAAATAAATAAGGAAATCAAGGAAAATATAGTGATATAGAAGATGAAGGCATATTAAATAGCTACTCAAAAATAGTAAGGTCGATAAATTTTTCAATAAGATGATTAACAATATTGTTGACAGAATTGATGTATAGGTTCTTAAGAATGAATCTAATAAAGATTCTAAAATTTTAGTTTTTAAATAATTTTTTCATGAATGTTAAGAAACAAATATAGATTTTGGATAATCTAAAAATGTTCAAGTCGATGATAATTTTGATATTGAATCTATAGAATAAAAAATTAAATAAGTGAGTCAATGTGTGACTCATTCAAGAACTAAAAAGTATTAAGTTTATCCAAGAAATATCAATGGATATAATTCTAATATATCTCTTAATAGAAGGATGAAAAGAGAAGAGAAAATTACTCTATTATCTAAGATATAACTCCCCAAATTTAAAGAAGTCATGAAGGAGTAATCATAGATAAAGTATTGGAATAAATAATTAGACTGAATTTATAAAAAAATATACTTGGTATATTATAGATATACCTTAAAAACTTAATGTTTTTAGTAAAAAAGTGATTCTTTAGGAACAATTTATATTAAACAAGAAAATTTATATGAAATAAATAATGACTAGTTTGTAATGGATATGCATAGGTTAAAGAAATTAACATTGATAAGACTTTCACACCAGTGAAGATAATTGAATAAATTATAATATTCTTTCCATTAGTTTTAAAAATATATTTTAAAATGTTTCATATGGATGTGAAGACTGCATTTTTAAATAAAGTCATGAATGAACAAGTATATATCAAACAACCAATTGGATTTGTTTTTTAAAATGATGATTCAAAAAAATAGATTTAGAAAATATTTGTATAAACTAAATAAAAAACCTCATTCTTGGTATATAAGGTGGGATACATTCCTAAGGTATAAATTTTTTAAAATATAATAGGTTGATTATAACCTCTATGTAAAAATTTTAGAAGAGGAGCAGTTCATGGTGTTGGTATATGTAGAGGATATCATATTCCATAGAAATAAGAAAAATTCAATTGAAACTTTTTTAAAATTAATGAGTTATGAATTTAAAATTTTAATTATCATAAAGTTAATATATTTTATAGGGATTAAATTTCATTAATATAAAGGTAATATATTCAATTCACCGGTGAATTATCCAACTGAAGTTTTATAGAAATTCATAATGGAGGGGTGAAAGCTTGTTTCAAATCCTATACAAGTTATAAAGAAAACTTGGTGAACATGAGGATAGTGATAAGGTAGAATCAAGTTATATAAAATAAAAATTAGTAGATTACTTTATCTTATTGTGACAAGATCAAAAAATTTCTATGTTACAATCTTGTTAGAAAGGTTTCAAATTTTTTCTTAAGAAGGAAAATCTCATGGTTCTGAGAAGAATAATGAGGTACATATAAGGAAATTTACATTATGGTTTATTGTTGAAATCAAAAAATAAAATGTGTTTATTGATATATTCATATTCTAATTGGACTAGTGATATTTTGGATTACAAATTCACAAGTGGGGGAGCTTTTTCATTGGGACTAATTGTGTTGATTTTATAAGAAATAAACTAGATTGTGTTTATTTAAGAGAAGCAAAGGTTTAATATGTTTCAATCACTAAGGAATGTCCTTAGATTATCTAGATGATGAAATAATTTAAATAAGATAGTAAATTTATACAATATAAAATAATCATTAAATGAAATAATAAAAGTACTATTGATATGTCTAAAATTTTGTTTTAACACTCACATAGGAAGCACATTGAGATCTAGTGCCATTTTAAAAAGAAGAATATATAGAAAAATATATTGAGGCTGGAATTCATTTAAACTCAAGATCAAGTAGTAGATATTTTTAAAAATCCATTGGCAGATCATGTGTTTGAGAGGAATAGGTTCAACCTTAGAGTTCAATTTCTCGCCTTAAAATAAGGGGTTTAGATTTCCCCTCATCCCCATTGAACTTAATTCTATATCTGGTTATTTTTTATGGTTATAGGTTTATATCAATTTTTGGAAGAAAATGGATTAGGGGATAAAATATTCATGGGGTGCATCAATAAAGTTGAACTAGCCAGAGGAATTATGGTTGAAATTGATATTTTTTTATTTCACTTTTTCCCAACACTGAAATTTTGTATTACATAGGATTATATATTAATTTAATGCTCCTTTATTAGATTTAAAACTATGGATTTATAAAAAAAACTTCATATCATGGTTTTATCTAAAGCTAAATAACCCTTTTAATTTTATTTTCAAATAGGGAGTAAAATTTATGAAGAGGGAAAGATGGATAAATATGTTTGAAAACCCTAAATGGGGGTTGTACTTATAGATGGGACCTACTCATCAAATTATTTGGAATTATATTCATAATTTACAAACAAAATGGTTAATAATAAAATCCAAAGGGGGATGTTAAAACAAAAGGTGTTTTGGTTAGATTATATTGGATTTGTTGGCAAATTGAAGTTTGATTTGATTTTTTGTGATTTTGGGAGATCTTAGAAGTCTTTTGAAGTGTCTTAAAATTTATAGAAGTTTACTAGAGAATTGTTTGAGAAATATAGAATTTATAGATGTTCAAATTGTGACTATAATCATCAAGCCATGAATGATATTTAAGTATAAAAATGGAAAAGTAATTCTATGTAAGATTTAATTGGGGACTATGTAACAATCATGTTCACACTCAGACTAAAATCATCACATTGTGAATGGATTTTCAAAAGATAACAATAAATATGTCTACAGATGTTCCACTTTATAAAGTTAGTAATGAACTATGAATAAAATATGGATGATTTCCTAGTAAAAATATAAATGATCATTCTTGTCATGGAGAAATCTGAACATTTTTTAGTGTCTCTTTAAAATATGTTCCCATATTGTGATAAAACAAGTTGTGTCATGAAGGAATCTTGGTGGATTAAAAAAAATTGGAGTCAAAGTATTCAAACCATGAAGAAATCAGTCACATCTTGACCTATCTATTTGTTTAGATAAGTTAACAAGAAACTGATACATCATACTGAAAATCACCATGTCACGACATGAACATGGGATTCTATAGAATTCAAATAGCATTATTGAAGTGGATTTATCTTAGAGTTTTGTATGGTTAGTTAAATATATGAAACTAACAAATTTGAATTTAATAGTGTAAATTTGATTTAATATTAATCAATGGAAGTATTTGAAGTAGAATAATTAAGGATGTTAAGTGGTGTTTAAATTTCAGATTATAAATTCAAACATTCTATTCATATAGAAAATTTTTATGTGCTGAAGAAGTATTATCACACACTAAATAGATAATATAATAGGGAAAATATTAAAAAATATAAAGATATGAATATCATTGGTTGTCTAGATTAGATATGATAAGTGTGTGAACCAAAAGTTATTTGAATATCAATCTTGAAAGAATGTCTAGTTATGATTATCTCTAATAAATCTATAAGTACATAACAGAGATTCATGGAAGAAACCTATCATTTTTTATTGTTTTTATATTTGATATAAATCTTATAAGATCAATATACATTCTAATTTCATCATTTTATCCCTCTTGAGATAAGTGAGTAGAATAGTGGAAGAGGTTTTGGGCCTTGGTGGAGAAACAAGCTCTTTCTAATTTTTTAATCACATACTATTTAAGTAATTATTAATTGGCATATCAACACATCATTGATGTGTTCTCCTAGAAGTATCCTTTTATAGGTGAACCAAGTAAAATCATTGTATATATGATCCTTATATTTCTATATTTTGTTGAGATTAATATCATATTCAAGATGTATTTTTAATGTAAATACAAGATCTAATTTTATTTAAAAGATAAGAAAAAAAACATTTCACCCTAATTTATCCCCTCCCCATTGTAGGGTGCTCATTGGGACCGTCGTCTAATAGATTCCTTATTTAATTGGTATAAATCATGATACTCATCCTATAAATATATATAATTATAGATAATATTATATGTCATGAACATTATTGTGAGATTTTTTATAGACTGGTTTAATATATTGGTATCTAGTTTTGAGAAGTTTTCTCAAGGAGAAGCATTCGTTGAAATGGATTTGAGTATTATATAAAGAAATTTTTATAATTCTAACTCATAAGTATCAGATACTAGATATAAATCACACATTTGTACTGATGTACACACACTCAAAAATATAAATGAATTTTTCAAAAGGAGAAGTATATTTTCATGTCTGCAATAGGGAAAGAGTTGTTTCATTTAATATATGCTCTTATGATATACATGTTCCTAGTGGATTAATTCTGTAATTAGAAAATGGTCACTATATTCTAGAAATAAATTTAAATTTGGTTTATATATCTTGTTTTTATAAGAATGGAATTTCATTCGTGATTAAGAGCTTGAGTCATTATACATTTATGAATGAAATGTTTTATATAATTAGGTAATTTTGGATGGTTTATACATTATCGATATGGATAATTTTGTTTATAACATTCAATAAGAAGTTCAAGGTATTTAATTCTAACATTTCATATCTTTAGAATTATTTTCTTGGACATACAATTGAGAAATACATCTAAAGTCTCTATAGAGATGTCTTATTGTAATAATTCAATTATGAATCGTTTGATAAATGTGAATCTTATTTATTCGGAAAAATGAAAAAATCAACTTTTAATTGAAAAGGTGATCGGTATAATGGATTATTATACTTAATACATAATGATGTATACAAACCAATTTGTATACAATAAATTTATGGGAATTGATAATTTATAATCTTTATTGATGAACTTTTATAATATAGTTATTATTCGATATGATACTATATATTGAAACATTTTAGGAATTAAAAAAATCAAAAAAAAGTATAGAATCATCTAATAAAATTTATTAAAATTAATTGATCATATCTGGGTGGTGAATAGTTAAATCGGGATTGTATTTCCTATCTAAAATATTATGAATTATTTCACAAATCACTTGTATAATATCATAGTGTAATGATTTATCTGGAAGGATAAATAATACCTTATTAGGAATGGTTTTATCAATGATTAGTCATTGTGACCATGTTATATAATGTTTGGGATATTCTCTAGAATTAATAGATTTTATATTAAACCACACTCTATATAAGGTAGTCATAAATAAACCATATTAGATATGTGCTAGAAGGTGTCTAGATTTTTCTTTTATGGATATTTGGGGTTGTTAAACATACACATGATGTATGGATTTAGGAAAACATTTGACCCTCAATTAGATAAATATATTTTTTTAGTTATCCCAAAGAAAGTATGGGATATTATTTGTACAATCCAATAGAGCACAAAATATACATCCTTCAATATGATGTTTTCCTTAAAAATGATAACATGAATCAAGGATTTAGTGTGATGAAAATTTAACTTATATAATTTTAATATTGTAAAATAGGAATGCTTAATGAGATGAAAAAATATTCAAATCTATAAGAGGTTATGGAAACTGAATCAAATCAGGTTACATAAAAACCCCAATGGTCTTGTAAGATTCTTCAAGAGCCTGGGAGATAATGATTTCTTATGAAAAATGATAATTAAGTAACATTAATAAATGATAAAAATATTACCTACTAAGAGGCCATTAAGATTTTAAATTTTGAGAAATGGTTAGATTCCATGAGATTTGAGATGGACTCTATGGATACTATCCAAATTTGAAAGTTTTTTGATACACCTGATGGGGTGATACCCATTGGGTAAAAAAATTATATATGAAATTAACTTGGATTATAGTGTGTTTAAATATGATCATAACTTAGTAACAAAGGGTTATAAACAAATTCATGGTATTGGATATGAAGATACCGTCTCACCGATAATGATGATAAATCTTATTCAGGTATTTCTTTATATAGTAGACTATTATGATTATGATATATATCGAATGGATATAAAAATTGATTACCATAATATGAATTTATTAAAATACTTTTATATTATACACTTGAATTTTTTATAGATCCAAATGGTGCTGTTAAGGTATGAAAGCTATAATGATCTATTTATGGATAAAATAAAGTTTCTTGGAAAGTGGTTTCTTTATTTGATGATTCAATCAAAGTGTTTGATTTCATTATAAACCTAGATGTGTTTTGTGTATACAAGTGAGTTGGTGAAAGTTTTTTGGTAATTACTTTTTTTATATAGATGAAATATTAATTATTATAAATTATATCTCAACATTAAATTCTATAAAGGTATATTTTGGAATGTTATCCTCAATGAACGACATGGGTGAAGCATCCTATATACAAGGTATGAATATCTTTAGAGATGGATCAAATAGTTTTCATGGTATAAGTAAGAATGAATGCATTGGTAATGTCTTAAAGATGTTTGTTATGGAGAACTCTAAGAAAAGGTCTTTTCTAATATTTCTTGTTGTAAGTATTATGAAGAATCAATGTCCTTATAATCTGTTAGAAAGTAAACATATGAATGGTATTCATTATTATTTGGTAATAAAAACTATAATATGTTTTGTATCATGTACTCAAATAGATGTATCATATTCTTAGATCGTTACTAGTAAATATAGATGTAATCCTGGTGAGATTCACTAGATTATTGTGAAAAAAAATTAAGTTCTTGAGAAGAAGTAAGGGTTTTTTTAGTCATTAGAGGTGTGGACGAGATTGTTGTAAAGTATTAAACTGAAGGAAGATTATAAACTAAAATGGATGATTCAAGTCCTCAATATGTTTTTATGTTTTTTCTTAAAAATGATCTATTAGTTAGAGAGATAGTTCATCACTACATAATATTTTGTTATGGAAGTAATTTAGTTGAATAATTTCATCACTGAACTTTTGGTGCCTCCAAGTATATTAAAAGTAATAAAGATCTATTAAACCAACAGTAGAGAAATTTATCAGGCCAATGAACCTCAATATAATCAAAGGACCAAGAATAACCTTTTTAAATACAATCTCATTAAATAAATAAATGTTAAGGGTAATGTAAATTTTTATGATTGGATACATGGGATAATGTAATGGATCCATGGATAAAATCACTAATGTAGTAAAATCATGAGAGTATTTTAAAGTTAGTGGGAATTAGATACATGAGACATTGGATGTAATGGTTGTTATAAATGTAAATTAACTATGTTATTATAATAAAGTAAATCACTATTAATTATTGATTGATGTGTGTTGTGTATTTTATATGAAGAGTTGAATGATAAAGACCCCTCAAAGTATGGAATTGAGTTTCCAGTGTCTAATAATCATTATGGTTTATTATAGTTTGTGATGAAAATTTTAATATTAGTGTGAGTGGAGTATCATATATGATATAAAGTAGACTCATGAGATAATAAATCATTTTTTGTTATCTAGAATGGTCTGCCAAATTATACACATGGAATATCATATGTATGTTTTATTAGGGAATTTTTATATTTTATAAAATTTTATATATTAATTTGTATGATTTTCATTAAAACTACACTTTATTTCATTTAATACATCATTTTAGGACATACATATATCATTTTTTGGAAATATGAACTTTAATTCTAAATTCGATTATTTTTTATTACTTTTGATTCATTATTTTTTAGCATTAATTCTCATACTTAAAATTCATAGATTTTATATTAATATTATTCCTTTTATAATATGTTCTAACATTTAAATTACATTCTTTAAAAAACTTAATTCTTTTTGAATATTTCTGGTTTATAATGTGGATAATTATTATTATTAACCTTATATAATTTGTATATTAAGTAAAATAATTGTATTTATTTATTATTGCCTATACTATTTATTTTTTTTAATTATTATTCAGATATAACTATTATAATTTACTTACTAGTATATTTATTTTCTTATAAATGGGAACGGTTTCTAGATGGTGGATTAAAGAGGAGGATTTATATGCATAAGAAGTCATATTTTTCAATACAATATAAACAATATGTAAGATGTATTAGATAAATAGAAAACCAATGGAGAAATAGGAGATATGGAAAATAGAAAGGATATTTCATTATCCATGACACAACCGAAGAAAGAGACATAAATTTCTCAATGGTTATGATACATATTACCCAATACAACTCATGTTTATTGATGATGATGATAACATATGGAAATCAAGGGATGAAATATTATCATTACATGTGACTCTCATAAAAAATCATCTATGATATAATTAGACTCTATGATATCACATTTTCTATAAATAGATATAATAATTTGTTTGAGGGGGTTCAAGGAATAGTGTCCATGCAAATATATCACCTCTTACGACTCTCAATCAGTATTAGAACATGATGGATTAAAAAGTTGTAATTAAAGGAAATAAAATGTTTCTTCTTATAAATCGAATATATTGAGGAATATGATTCCATTATAAACAACAAAAAAACCATATCAATGGTGTTGATATTGAGTATCCTACCATCATTTCATATAATATTGACATATCAGCGTATATAAATAAAAGATATTTAATAATTCACTCAATTGGTACAAGTATGCAAAGTCATCCATGCCATGCATTGCACATGTATGATCCATAAATACATCTATCATATTATAGAACTAAGTATAATGGATAGGAAGGATGAATTTAATCTGTGGAGAACACCTCATGCATGTATATAAAATGTGTAAGGGGTGAGTAAATGTACACTGATAATGGTTAACCAAATCATCTAACAAATAAAAAAACATTTATAAATGTCATGATATAATAAAATATATCATAAATGGAGTGTTAATATATTTATTCCAACTAATAGAAGAATAAAAAAAATATAATCTAAGTATAGTAATACAGAGATTTCCACATGCACACATGGATTGATCTTGATAGAGGAACAAAAGAATAATGGAATATTCCATAATTAAAATAAATAATTCTAAATTCCAAGAAAGGATGAGGTCTATTATTTGAAAAAAAAAATTACATAAGCATGAGTGGTATATTTTTTTGAAGCTAATGGATACTTCCAGAGGAGGATCCTACACCTTGACATCATATCAATATAAAGTAGGGTCTAGTTAACTTTTATATAGGATTTTTAATATTATTTATTCATTATTTTCATTTCTTTATTTGATTGACTATGTTTCTTAGTATATATTATAATGTTTAAATTATGGAGTATGTTTTTAATTTATTTTACTTTATTTATCTGCTTCTAGTATTGGATATACACTAAAACAGGTTTCACCACATCATAGTGGTGTGTGCGGATTTCATTTTCGATAACTTCAACATCGCTATTTTTAAAAAATGTGATGCATGTTTCATTTTTTCATCACTAAAAAATTATACAATCAAATTTTAACCAAATATTTGGTTTATTTAAATCATGTGACACTCATTTAATATTCAATGAATGAACACTAACAACATGAAACACTTGGATACCATGAAATAGAACCCAAGTTGTTACATATGATCGAAGATATTCATTTAATGAATAGTGTTGAGGATAGATATATATGAGGATACAATACTACCTTTTTGGGTGTGATATATTGTTGATCCATAGTTGATAATCACTTCTTTTGGAAACTTTGTTTTTACTAAATCAGTGAATGTTCTAGCACCACTTCGGTGTATGGGAGTACTCAAAAAATGTTCATGGATCTATAGTTGGTGTTTCTACATAGATGAAGGTGGTATACATCTATTGATACTCATGATCATTATCACGAATAATTCATCAAATAAAAATATGTAAGCTACTGATATTTTGGATTTTAAGGTATGTTATTTTATACTCTATTTTTTTAATATATTTTATTGATTTATTCCTTAGAGATATATCCTTTTGTTTTTTGGTTCACTTACACTACTAATGGTCATACAATGATAAAAAAAAATCAATGGTATTATAGTGAGTATCTTCATGGATTAAATGTGTTTAATCCATGTTTTCAAAAAAATCACTATCACTACATTGTAGAGCTTCCTATGGTGGTTCTTCATTGGGATTATCCAAGAACCATAGCTATCTCCATGGAATAAGACTCTATGAATTATTTCAAATTATCCAAAAAATATATAACCATGGAATATAATAATTCATGTATATATATATTACCTTTACACAATATATGTTTTGTAAAGGTAACAATAATGGTTTACAATTACACGAGTTGTCACTTCATAAAGGTATGATCTCTTACCTTTACATGAAGTGGTTCCGTTCAAAACAACCACCATTTAAGGACCATGAAATAGTGTAATATGATGTGGTACTTAAATTAATTAAAAATTTATTTTTGATAAATTAGTATTATGGTTTATAAAATGTTCATAAATTATAATTTGTAGGATTTTTTAAATGTGATTTTTAAGCCTCAATTAAATATGAAGATGTTCATATTTCTTTCACATGTTTTAATAAAAAAATAAAATGTTTATTTTTTTAATAAAATTCAATTATCAATTGAATTATATTTGTTATAAATTGTTTATAAATAATGGAAAAGATATTTTTGAATATTTATAAAAAAAATTATATGGAATATTCCTAAGGATTATATTAATTATAAAATTTTTATAATAATATTTTTTTATATAAATGTTTATAAATTTTTCTCATTGTAATATTTGAAATGTCCATTTATTTTTAAGTTACTCATTTCTTTATTTATATACATGTAATTTTTTATATTATGAATATTATGTATTCCTTATATATGTGATAAAATGATTCTAGGAAATAGATCCTTACATTACATTCTATGTATGATTCCATAAAATTTTGTTTTCATCTCTTTTGACCTTGGTTTGTAATTAAATTTATTATCTTGAATTTAGTTTTTAAGAATATTGTGTGCTTATTATGTGTAATAGATATCATGAATATAATTTTATCTTGACTAAATTCTACCCATGGTGAGGGACTTGGGGTCTGACTACCTATTAGCTTGGAGGCTTATGTCTTTTCTAGAAAGGTGAATAGGGATGGTGATATATCTCTTTGGTATTACTCATGTGGATATTTTCAATATCTTATAAATATATGTCTTTGCATGAAAATTTTATATAACTTATTAATATGATGCATTAGGATTTGTATGAAAATGTTTTTGATTGTATTTTTGGGTGATTAGTATATTCCATGGGTTGGGTTTAGAGTTATACATTAATGTGGTGTGAACATATTAATATTGTCTTTGGAATAAGAATTATAAAAATAAATAAATAATTATAAGCATGAATACATAAAAAGAAATAAATAATGATAATAGAAATATTATATAGTATGTAATAGTTATGAATTTAATATTAATGTGATGTATATTGAATGGGTATGACTTTAAAATGTAAAATCCCTCAAAATACTAACTATGATATTCCTATCAAGGGAACACTTATCAAGGTATCAATCAACCATGTAATTAGTTTTGTTCCATAATCGAGTTCCCATGGATTATCTTGTATAATACAAGTGAGTAAAAAGTTTCTCTAAATTTTCATAATGGGTAGTTTTGTTCCATAGTTAGGTTCCCATAGATTAATCCAATTTTAGCTTCTTATTGACATATTATCTGGGTTACACTAGATGGTAAATACTAATAGTTTGTATATTAGAAGAATATAGTTGAGTATATCCATATGATAGATGTGGATAAAGAGTTATCCGATCAAAAATACAAGAATCACAACTATTTTAATTGATATGAATCCCTACCTAAATAACTAAGTGATGATATAAATTCCATAGTAGAATCATTACTTAATAAAATATGGATCTTGTATCACTAAATGGATATTATTTATGAGGTCATAAATTTTAGTAGGAGAACTATTATTAAAAGTTATTAATGAAAAATATATAAAATAAGATACACACTCATGGATATTTTCCTGTTGTAGATCATAGAATTATTTATGAAAAAAATATTGACATCATTAATAGGTTTAACCTATAAAATATTTAAAAATTACTATCTAGGATTGAGAAATGTTCTCAAGGAGGTTCATTTAGATCCTATGAATTTTAATTTCATAAATGACTATTTATCCAACTCTGACTAATGGGTATTAGATATCAAGTGTGCATAACACATTTGTACTGATAAACACAAACTCTAGGATAGAAGGTAATTGATACAGGGTGAAGTAGATATTTTTGTAGGTGATAGGGAAAGATTTTTTTCTTTATATTTTGGCACATATGATCTAGTTTTACCAAGTGGATTAATCCTATAATTAGAAAACTCTTATTATTTTCCTTCTAAAAATAGAAATTTGATTTTTAAATATTGTTTAGATAAGAATGTTTTTTCATTCTCTATTAAGATCAAGATTTTTTCTATATATAAGAATAATATGTTTTATGGAATTAAAAATATAATGAGTAGTTTATAAATTCTAGATATAGATAACTATATGTATAATTCATAATAATAAGGTTAAATTTGATTATAATCCCACCTAACATTGGCATTTTTTCCTTAGACATATAAGATAGAAATTCATTCAAGGACTACATAGAGATGGATTGTTGGACTCATTCAATTATTAATCATTTGATATGTTAAAATCTTATTTACTAGAAAAATTGAAAAAAAACTTTTAAGAGAAAATGTTAAAGGCATAGTAGACTATTGGATCTCATACATAGTTATGTATGTTAACTAATGAGTACTCAAGAAATTGGTGGTTTTAGGTACTTTATTACTTTTACTGATGACTTTATTTGGTATAGATATGTTTTTCTGATGAAACACTAGTATAAAACTATTTAAAAGTTCAAATAGTTCTGGAATCAAGTATGGTATCAACTGGTAAAAGGTATTAAGACTCTCTAGTCAAATCATATTGGTGAATAATTAATCCAGGAATTCATAGATAATTTTAGAGGTTGTGAAATCATTTCAAAACTCACTCCTCCTAGAATACCATAATGTAATGGTGTGTCTTATAAGAGAAATTTTACCCTATTATACATGGTTCTATAAATGATAAGTTTATGTAACCTCTCTATTATTTTCTTTGGTTATTCTCTATAGATTGTTACATTTTTTGTTAAACTACATTCTATCAAAATAAATCATAACCATATGATATATGGTATGGGAAATTATGATTTTTTTTCTTTTATAATTAATTTAGGTTATGAAGCTCTCATATGATGATTGGATTCAGAAAAACATCACCACAAGTTAGATAAAGTCTTATTTTTTGGTTATCTTAGGGAGACCGGGGGATACTATTTCTATCATCCTACGAAGTGAAAAGGTTTTATGAACTGATATATTGATTTCCATAAAAAGAACCATATTATTCAAGAAATTATTTAAAGGAAATTTTAACTTTGTAAAGTTCAAGACCATCAAATAGGAAGTGTTCTTGAGATAGATATTGAGATAGTTTTGTAAATATTTTTGAAAAAATAATTAAATCAAGTTACACAAAAACATAAAAGGTTGAGTATGATTTTTCAATAACCTAAGAGATAGGGGTTTATCATGGATAATGATTAAAAAGTAAAATTCATAAGTAATGAACCTAATTTTTACCATGAATCCATTGAGTTTTATGATTCTAATAAATGGTTAAAATATATGTAATCTAAAATGGAATCCATGTACACTAACCATGTTTAGAACTTTTTGGATTCAACTAAAGTGGTAATTACCATAGGGTGTAAGTGGGTTTTTCACAAAAAAAATAAAATGGATGGTCGTGTGTCTATTTATAAATAAATCTTGGTTACTAGAGGTTACAAAAAAATTAATGGTATTGACTATGAAGAAACATTTTCACTTGTAGTGATGATCAAGTTTTTTTGGATCTTTCTAGATATAATAACTTATTATGATTATGAGATGTATAATATGGGTATCATAACCACTTTTATTTATATGAATATATACAAGGATGTAAATATGATATAGATTTAAGGTCGTAAAGTTATAAATGGGTCTTTTAAGGTTTCCAAGTTACAATGGTCTATTTATAGGCTGAAAAAAACTTCTCAAAGTTGGAATATCTAGTTTTATGATTAAATCAAAGAGTTTGGTTTCATAAAAAAATATGGATGATTCATATATATATAACCAGTTTAGTGGGAGTATAGTTTTTTTTATTGTATTTTGATGATACAATACTTATTAGAAATGAAATTTTGAAACTTAATTCTATGAATATTTCATTGGTTAAATGTTTCTCAAAAAAATGCATGTGTGAAGTTGTCTACATACTGGGTATGAATATCGATAGATATAAATCTAATATGTTTCTAGGACTAAGTTAGAAAACATGTATTAGTAAAGTGATAAATAATTTTAGTATGAAGAACTCCAAAAATGGGTCTTTACCAGTTTTTCATGGATCAAATATTAGGAAGATTTATGATCCTTCTAAAGAGTTAAAAGGAATGTATAAAATTATTTATGTTTCCTACATAGGATCAATCATGTAATCCATGTTTTGTACTTAATTGGATGTCTCTTATACATCGAGAATAACTAGTTAATACCAATATAATCCTAGTGAGTGTCGATGTATTATTGTTAATATCATTCATAAGTTCTTAATAATAACTAAGGATTTGTTCTTTGTATTTATCAGATAAGATGAAATCTGTGTAAAAGGTTATATAGATATGAGTTTTAAATCTGATAAAGATGATGTAAAATCTTAATCTAGACTCATGTTTTTTATAAAGGGTGGATATTTTAGGTGGAAATTTTCCAAAAAATCCACTATAGAGGACTCAAAAATAGTGTCATATTACATCATTGCATCATATTTTGTGAATGAATCTGTTGGGATCAAGAATTACATTGCCAAACTTAGAGTGGTTTCTATAATTAAGGGTGCAATTGAGATATATTGTGACAAAAATGGGAGTATTTATCAAGATAAGAAACCCCATTTTCACCAAAATATCAAACACATACTATGTAAATACTATCACATATTATAGATCATTGAGGAGGGAAATATAAAGATCAATTAGGTGGTTACATAAGATAATGTAGTAGATCTATTGATAAATCCATTATCGTAGCTACAATATGTGGTTCATGTAGAATCTATAGGTGTTATACACAATAGATTTTGATTGTAATGGTTTTAAATGTGTCATTTTAATACAATAAAGTAAATCTCTATTTATTATTATATAATGTGTGCTATAGTTTATTTTACATGAATGTTTGAATGATAAAATCCCATGAATGTATGACATTGAGTTGTCTCTAGCCAGTGATCATTACATATTATTATAGGTTGAAATTATATGATTAGTTTATCTTGAATATATTTTTATACTCATTAAAAAGTGTTTTATTTGAGATATGATGAATGGATTCATGAGGTAATAAGTAAATACTTATTACTTGGACTAGTCAAATAAATTATATCCTATGGAATGTCATATAGTCATTTATATACTTAAGGATGTATTATTATAATCATCCATTCTTACTTGAGGATACAGAGGTACCTATAATGATCACCTTCATACACTGATACCCTACTTCTTCTAGTCAATATATGAACTTATCTAATCAGGGAGTGGTTGGGTATTCTGTTGATCTTGACATCGGTTAGAGTAAAACAAAGATAATATTTTTACACTTATAGGGCATGTAAAGAAATTTGTCCCTTGATTTAATTAGACAAATTAAATTCATTTCCATGGTTAATTTTTTCACATCTGATGTGATCAACTACTTAGATGAGTGACATGTTATTTAATCATCAAATATATGAATGAACTATAATGTATTCATCGACTTGGACATTATTTTTCTAAGAATCGTGAAATTATGAGAGGTCTATACTATATTGAAATGTTTTATATATATTGGTCACAATAATTCATGGACATATTATTATATTGGTATAAATATGATATATATTATACATATTCTAGTGGACATGTTTTTATATAGATATGAGTATGTTTGATGGAGATCAAACCATACCACTTAAGTAGATTTAGTAGCATTGATTATTTTCTAGAGTCTGATCTTTTATTACATCTACAAAATTGGTATTTCATATTTATTTTCAATGTTTCTAAGTCCCATAGGGTCAAACAATTAAGAACATGGATAAGTATTATGTTTTATAAAAATTTATGTTTTTAAATGAATAGAATTTGATGATATAATATCCAAAATGAGTTTATATATAGATTAAAAAAGTGTTGTAAAGTTTTTGAATTAAGTTCTTTTGGGATTTTAGTGAAAATGTTACATTTTTTTATATGCATTAAAATGGTCATTACCACATTGTAGTGTTGTGAATAGATATCACGGTTGACAAAATTAGCATAACCATTTTTTATAAATGTGATGCATGAGTAGATGTTTTCCCATATATCACAATACCATTAGTTTTGAACAAAATAGTTAGTTTTTTTTCTGAAATTAAACATTCATTGAAGTGTTGAAAAAATGAACACTAGCAAGATAAAATTCTTGGATTCCTTGCGATGTCGCTCGATTTGTTACATATGTCTGACGTTCTTCATTTAATGAAGAATATAGAGGATGGATATATAGGAGTATGTGATCCTCTCATGTTGGATGTGAGATAATATTGATCCATAGGTAATACTCTCTTCCTTATAAAATATCTCTTTTCCTAAACTAGTGAATACACTAACACCTATTCGACATTTGGGAGTCCTCGTAAAATGTTCATGGATCCATTGGTCAATTTCCACCCTCAAATTACCCCCAATATGTAAGAGGTGTACATATACTACTCCTTAGTATCATTATCAAGTGTAATCCATCAATGAATATGATTAAAGCTAATGATATCTATTCATGTATTATACATCATTTTATACTTAGTTTTTTTAATATATTTTCATATTTGATTCCTTGTAGATATATCTTTATATGTTTGGGTTCTCTTCTATAGTCAATGGTCATTGGATGATCAAATGAAACCCATAAGCTATTTATTGTGAAATTTGATCCTTTCCTTTTCGTCTAATTCTTTAATCATGATTTAACTGTGTAGATGATCATAGAGAGTGGGTGAAGGAGTAATAGTAAAATCTCACCCTAGGAAAAAAATATTTAAACATTGACATATGAGTGAAGATAGTGTGGCCTAAAAACCCATACACCATGTCAAATATCTTGGGGTGTGGTATCACACACAACACCAATGATAGTTAAATCTTCATTATCTAAAGTGGGGATTGATTGGAAACCTTATAGGAAACTACAGTTTCATTATAAAGTCCTTTGGGTGTATCAAAAGTGCATCCATGGGTAAATAGTGGGGTTTTATCACAACATTTTCTTGATAAGTATTTGATCTAGGGAATTTTAGTTGGATTCATTTTCCACTTATTATGGTGAGTCAGGTTGATTCAAGTTTCTCATTTTCTAATTATAGTCTAGGTGAACTCCACATTATATTCCAAACCTATTATAGTGTGTGTGATTGACACCCCATGCACATTCACTCTATATTTCATTTTATTCATTTCCATTAAAAAATAAACCAAGAGAACTTATATACCCTAAAACCATCCTAATGGATAGAATAATCCTATATTAACTAGAATTTGTAAAATCAATATACATATTGGTGCCTTTTCTTGGGATAGGCTATTTTGGTTGTTGATGATTTTGGTGAAAAATAAAATAAAAAACCTAATGAAAATTATTAAATTTTAAAATCTATAAAACTTTATATAAGAATATCAATTTTATATCCTAATTTATTTAATTATCTTGTTGATAGAAATTATTTTCTATTATATTTTTTTAAACATTATATTTGAATGGGTTACACTTCACTGTGATATTTTTTTTTAACTATAAATGGTGGGATTTGAGTGGAATGATAAATGGGTGGAGGTGTGCATCATTTGTATATATTATAAAAATACATTCTAGTATTATGTAGGATTAAGGTTTATGTTCCCCTTGATGAAGAATAGAAATAGGAATCTTGGTCTATTACACATCAATTAATCCTAAAGAAACTAGAATAAATCACAGAGGATCAACAAAGGATGTATTCCCATATTAATCAAGTAGATAAACATTTCCAAATTGATATTATAAATTGGATTCCAAACTAAATGTTTTGGTGTAAGGAACAAATAGAATCATCCACGAGACATAAGGAAAAATCTGGTTGTTTCACTTCAAGTAAAAAAACTTGAGTAAGAGGAAGAGGTTAAAGTAACAATATATGAGATACTAATATAAGAGGATATTTAGAAAGAAGAAGATGGTGAAGATGAGGATGAGGGAACATTGTAAGTGGATAATAGCTATGAATATCATGAAGAAACCAAAGAGTATTCACACACTATTATTCCACCCTCCAAGTACTTAGTCCAAATTATATGCATCAAGGAGGAGGTGTACAGTATTTTACACTTTGGAGAAAGTGATGTGATCTAAGGACTTATTATAGTTTACAATATTAGTATTACTACCATGTATTTTCATATACATTAAGTAGAATTTTTCATTATGAGGGGAAAAAGATAAACCCATACTTAGTGGTTATTTTAAAGGAAGCGAAACCCACCCATGGACTATGGGTGAACTATTCGGATAAATATTGGATAAAGGATTAAAATAAATCACTCTTATAAGGTATATTAAGGGGTATTTAGAATGTTTTTATTTTAATTTATTTATTTTATTTTATTTTAGTTTGGGTATTTTTTTAGATTCCTTTGATTTTTTAATAGTAGACCTTTGATCTATTTGAGACTCTCCATTTATTTATAGGACATTGGAATCTCAAAGAGTAGGGTAATACTCATAACCACTACCAAGTGGGGGATTTTTATTCACATTGTGCAGTTTATTTTCATTTATTATTTTAAACTTCTCTTTTCATGTTATTTCATTGTATATATTCATTTTATAAACATTAGATATTTTTGTTAGAAACTTATTCTAGGATTAGTGTGGAAGAAATTGTAAGTATGGGTAACCACTTGAACTTTTCTTTATTTACTAACTTAAGAGATATGTTTCTTAGGATTGTATTTATTGGATAGATTTTGATATCATATTCATTTGAAATTTTAAATGAAATGTTCAAGCATGAATTATTAATTTATCAAGATACACCGGATTGTAGAATTACAATTTGGTTAAGTTGATGAGTTTTTACAAGTAAAATATTGTAACCTTTTAGTTTAAATGATTTTTTGATGTAGTAATTACTCAATGTAGTACGAGTGATGTAACAAACACATATTAAAGTTTTCAAGTATGGTTGGGAAATTATTTATAAAAAGTTTAAATAAAATAAGAAAGTATATTAACCCAATGAATAATGGTTAAAATATACATGAGACTCAACTTTTCAAGTTACTTCCATGGATTTGATATCAAAAATAGTCTCAAGGGGTATCTTATGTTCGAATTACTTAGTTCTGAATTAGCTAAATTCATGCTTTAATAAGTGATATGCATATAATGGCTTAGAAAAATAATATATAAAAAATAGTTGTGGTGTGTGTATTACCAATCATAGGAGTGAATTTAGGATGGGAATTTGAATGTCTTATATGAGTAATTGGGTCCCAAATATCATTTAATCAATTGAGATAAAACTTTAAAGTGGAGTAACTTGTAAAAAAATTCATTAAATTTATTTGAGGAGTGATTGAATAAGATAGTTTATCTTTCTAATCACAAAAAACATGTAAGTACATGATTTAATGTATTAAAATAATATAATTATTACTCTTTTTAGGGATTTAATTTCTTTATGATAATACTAAGGTTGATGCTTGAGGAAAATCATGGTTTGATTATGGGGGTATGTGATTAAAGAGTTTTTTTACTAACATTTTATATCATTTTATTTTTGTATTTTTGTTTTTTCATGTCAAATATCCTTTATATCATTTATTACATCATTTTAGGATATAAATATATTATTTTTAGAAATATTAACTTTGATACTAAATTTGAGCAATTCTTAAAAATCAATTGATTCGTTATTTTTTACTATTAATTCTCACACACAAATATATATATTATATATATATTTTCTTCTTTAATAAACTATTATATTTAAACTAAATTCTAGTAAATAATTGGTTAGTTCATTTTAAAAAATTATGTATAATAATGTGTATACTATTTATTATTAACCTTGTATAGTTTTTATAGTAAGTAAACTAATTATATTTATTAATTTATTCACACGGTTTTTTTAATTTATTTTTTAATTTTTATTTAGTTATAATTATTATAATTTATTTACTAATATATTTATTTTATTTTTAAAGGAAAATGTAGAAGGTCAATGAATTAAAGAGGATGAGTTGCATGCATAAGGAGTTATCTTTAATGACATAATCCAATCGACAACTATGATATATTAGGGTAAGGGAAAACCAAAGGAGTACAGGTCAGTGATAATAACAGAAAATTATATGTTGTTGGTCTAAGAGATTTTACTATCCCATGATATAAATTTCCTTGAATTTTTCTCACACAGATTATAAAACACAAATTAAAATTTTAAATCACATGAGAAAACAAGTATTTTACTTGGTCCACCCGCATCGGGATTTATCCAAGTATAATACATACAATGATGTGTTCGTGTTCTAGTCTCAGTGGGTTGTTGTAGTAACCTAACATGGGGTGTTGAATCAAGTGTGGCTAAATTATTTTACCAAATTCCTAATTATCTTTAAGTAAATTTAACTTTTTGGTATTTGAACCTCTATTTTCGGTTAAGAAAATAGTGGATCTGTTTATGAATAACCAACCACACACACTGCATATAATTCATGATATAAAGATAGGGTAAAAATGTTGTTTTATATGGTTCAATCCTGATGTAGGAAACCTACTACTTGTTATGATCCCTTTTTATTCTGAGCTAAAAATTCTCCACTATAAATCATGTCATCAATTATAGTGGTTCAACTAGGTATCACACAAAAACCTTTCTCACCATATTATATAGGTGGGTGTTTACTATATTACAGAATTAAACAAGTACTACCTTTGGAGGGTTCTTTATACTGGCTCCTAGAATTTCATAATGCTTCTGACCACTTGAAGTAGATCTCTAATTGAGGAATAAAATTTGATTCTTCTCAACATAGTCTTTGACATCCTTTTGATGATTTAATAAGCCTCTCTCAACTAGTTATCTACAATATAAAACCTTCTAGGTATTCTTCAGAATCTATTTGTTGGGATTCTATCACTAAACAATCAATTTCTTCAAAGTCAATCAATATTTTATAGTATTACCCACACTTCATCATTTTATAGTTTCTTCTTCTTATTATATCTCACTTCTTTTTCAATATGATGTATCATAGACCTTATCCTTATTATCATTTTTCTTAAACTATGTTTTATTGGGAAAAAATATTAGGTTCTTCTTATAATTTGATACCTATATAGTTTGTCTTCATCAACATGGTATCAGGTTCTACTCCACCTAGAGATTTTCCAAGTTCTCACCTTTTTAAATATCTACTGCACTCCCATTTGTCTTGTACAATATCCACCAATTTTATTTAGAGGACATTTCATAATTTCTAAAAATGGAAATTTTTCAGGGATACATCTTTCACCCTATGATCTACCATATAATTTTCTCACCAACTGTTCATGTGGGTCTTTCCTCCACATCCTTTCATGCAGTATTCCAAAAAATAAGTTTTCTTCTTTCTTTTTATTTTTATCCCATTTGAACACATAACCATTGCAACATTCTAACACTTTCTTTTAAGAAAGATTCATTATTTCCCTTTTCCTATTTTTGTGATTAGATATAGAGTTGTTTCCATTGATTCTTGATTTTCTATAATTTTATTTGGCCTTTGATGTGTTAAGGGTGAGTATTTGTGTCTAGTTTGAGAGGTTAGGGAGTGTAATTAAAGTTTATTTGAGGACGGGTACCAACCTATAGCTAAAAAAATTTCTAGGTGGACTACCATCTAGCCAGTTGTAGGTAGGCGGTAGGAGTTTCCTATAACCATCCAACCAGTCAGTTAGTGGAAGTCTTGAAGATTGGAGATCCTATAGGGACTCCACTGGACAACCGATGGTATTTCATATAGCCCAGGCATTCTACATAATTCCATAAACTAGCTAGTGGAAGATAATGGCTATATAATGACATCAATCTGGGTGAGTTAGGTATGGTTATTATTCAATTTCTATTTCTTGATAACTCCATTTTATTTCTAATATCTCCTCTCTTGAACCTATTTCAACAACTAAGACCTTAGAGGCTCCCTTGAGGTGATTTTAGCTTTTCAAACATTGAAAATTCATGGATCAATGTTCTGATTGAAGTGTTTTATCTCTTTCATTAAGTGTATCTTATATCTATTTGAAAATTCCCTTCTCCCGCATGATTCTTCTTATCCAAGGGATATAAATTCTTGGGATGCTATTGGATTCAAGTTTTTATTTTGTAATTGTGGTTCCAATATTCTTCCTTGATCAGTTCTATCCTTTCGTCTCACTCTGAGTGTGGATCATGTGTTGGGTTTTGATTATATAGTGATTGAGGTGGGTGGTTTCCTAATGTAATTCAAACTAATTAAAACTGATGTTTATTTTTTAATTTGGAACGGATTAAAAATTTATTTTCAAAGCTATATTTATGTATTTTGATAAAAAAATGAAATGGAATGGTTTGTATGATGAAACCTCTTTGGAAATGGCTTTTAAAATAATGTTTTTATTTTTGTAATATAATTTTTAATTGAAATTAATTATTGAAATAATGAATTTGATGTTGATTATTTTGAAAAAAGGCTTTAAATTTTATATGTATTTTTAATGAAATGAATTGTTTTGAAGTGCTTGATTTTTGATGAAAACCATTTTATGTTGTTTTTGAAATGAAATGTAATGCTTGAAAATTGATTTTGGGATATTTGAATGATGATTGATGAAACTGATTTGAGATGAATTATTTTTTCATTTATTGATTTAATTGAAGCACATGGGAGCCTAGGTAGTTGGGTTGGTAGTATAGGAAAATCACAGAGGGCATGTATTATCTCTACTTAGCAATGGATTAATGATTAAAATGCTACTAAACTATGATGAGGGTAGGTAGTTCATTCATTAGGGTGGAATCCTATTCAACCTAGGTCTGAGATCTAGGTAAGTGTGCACACCTAGAGCTATATTTCACTGATATGTGTGAGGATCCTTGATTATTGATCTAATAAACATCGATTCTTATAACCATGATGATATTATTGAAAATTAATTATACATTCCAATGTATATGAAATGATTTATTCATTCCTATTTTTATTGAGATTCTTATACATGCTTATTTTGATGGGAATTATTATTTTTACCAAATTTATACGTTCCATTGAAATGATTTGAAAAGAATGTTTTATATTAAATTATGAAAATATTACCATGCTATGTTTTATTTAAAATTGAGCATGTTTGGTTTATTGGTTACGGACTGCTTATGAAATGTATTGGTGGGATTCTACTGGGTATTTCTCACATCATAATTTCTTCTTTTGATTATTTTATACATTATTTTTCACTATCTAGTTAAAGGGAAAGAAATTCTCATAGGTATTAGGTGTTCTTGACTATAGGACCTTATATTTGGCAGTGATAGGTAGGGTATGTGATCCACCTGTTGTGAGGAGATATTTTTTAATGTGATGTTTTGGGTTTTGTACTTTTCTACTTTATGGTACTTTTCCCTTGTTTATTTTATTAGAATACTGAATATTTATGGATTATTTCCACTAATTTTTATTATTCAGATATTATTTTGGTTAAATTGTTCCCTCTTGATTGATTTTTATTTCAATACACTATTCACCAGTATGTGGGTATCGATAATTCCCTTCGGTCCATTTCAGTATTGATTCAGGTATCAGTTTAGTAGGATATTTGGGTTGGTTTTTGAAAAACTACAATCAAATATTGATCGAGTCCCTTAATGGATGTTAGTGTGTAGTTTGGGATGTCCTAATAGATATAAGATAGAACTATCGGGAATTATAGGGTAGGTTATGAGTGAGTTTCTATAAATATCTCATCATAAAGATCCTTAAATTACCATGGGAAGTTGTGAAAAAGAATCCTTTAAAAATAAATTGGTCTATTTATAGAATTTTCCCAAACCATGATCTGATATTTGTATTCCCAAGTTCAGTATGGAATGATGGAGTTAATGTTCATCTATCTCTTGAATTACATTTCCTTATTATCTATTGATATTGTGTAGTGCAATGCCCCCAAGAAGATGTCTGATCAAACTTTAGGATGGATCTATTAATGAACCACATTAAGCAAACCCTATAGTTGAACATAATCTCTTATTAGAAGTAGTGTGTGAGGTCCAAGATATATTCTAGGAAGCTTCACCTTCCCATGTTATGGATATAGAGGTGTAACCTCAAAAGGATGATAATAGAGATCATTCCTAGGAGTTTTTTCATTAAAATACACCATTTTTTCATAGAATGAATGATTCATAGGAGGAAGGGGATTGTTTGGGGAAGCTTAATCAACTCTTCAAGTTCTTGGAGATGTTAGATTCGATTAGGGTAAAGTGTTTTGTCTCCAAGATCTAGGGACCTAGAAGTAGATAGTGGGATATTATAGTTCTCGTTCATAGTGAGGGATTGAAGTGGAAAGACTTTAATAACCTTTTCTTGGAGTCATTCTATCAAGATTTAATGGTATTAGATATGTCTATGGAGTTCCTCGAGCTTCACTATGGTGATTAGACAGTGACTTGGTATTCCAATAGTTTAACTAAAATTTCTTGGTTTCGCTTGAGGTGGTGTTAAATGAGAAGTTTAAATCCCCAAGGTATTAGATAGGTATCCGAGTGGATATTCTATCTTAGGTATTTATGTTGAATCTTAACTCATAGAATACTATTATAGATAGGGATCTGATGGTGGAAATTGATCTAGCTAGTATGTCAGGGTTGATGGGAGTTCCTCCTACTCCAAGTGTTAGCTTTAGTGGTTCCTTTAAAGAAAATAGAAAGTAGAATGAGTATCATGGTGGGAACAATAGTGGTGGTCCTTAAAAATATACTTACACCAAATCTACTATAGTGTTTGTAAAGGTCCACTGACTTGTTTCCAATATGGAAGGGTTAGGCATTTGAAGCATGATTTCATGGAGGAATCAGAGATTTATAACTCATTTGGTCATTTAGGAAACTTTTATAGGTTTTCCCTTGTTTTTACTACTCTACATAGTAGTTCATTATCTTTAGTACCAATAGGATCAGTAAAAAGTCATATTCTTCAATAATAATGGGGTTCTAGACATAGGCATCAAGAATGAATCTTATTCACACAGTGGATAAGTCTCTAGTGGGAACTGATGTAGGTCCTATGACAATGAGAGGTATCACTACTATTGATTCATATTTAGTGATTTATTCATTTGATATGGGTGTATCTCATCATTTCATATCAACCTAAAATGTGGACTTGGTGAATATTCCTATGGAACTCATACCTTATGTGATGGAAATTTCAAACACCTCTCAAGACAATGAGGGTGAAGGGTCTTTGATTCCCCTCTTGTTATTTATCTTTATTAGAGATCAAGTTCGTCTTGGAATTTTTAGTTATTAAGATTAATCCTCTATATTTCATTATCATAAATGAATATTTGGTTTCTCACAAATCTCATATTTATTTTTATCATCATCTGGTGTCCTTTACTTCCCATTGTGAGTAGTGTCATGTTTTTTTGGGATAATGGAACCCAATGTCAAACTGATATCATCTCCCTCTTTCAGAGTTAGGTAGAACGATATCCATGTATTCTATTTAAATAGATTGGATATCTTATTTTAATGAACTTTCTTTAGTATATTATGACTTTATAGAAGTGTTTTGGTCTATATTTTTTAGTCTACCACTGGAGAGGGAGGTGGATTCCTCTATCAACTTGGTATCGAGTTCTCATAAAGTATCTATCCCATACTACCATATGGAACCAGATGAACTGATTTAGCTAAAGGATTAGTTCAATTACTTGATTTCCAAAGGCTTCATTTGACCTAGTGTGTCACCTTGGGCAACACCAGTTCTTTTTTCCAAGAAGTTTGATATAAACCTTCACTTGTTTGTTGATTACTAGAACCTCAATCAAGTTATGGTCAAGAAAAAAAATGTATATTTACCTAGAGACGACTTCTATGAGTAGGTATGGCCACTATGAGTATATTATTATTCTGATCGTCCTATCCAATACTACTGTTCTATTTATAGCACCAATGAATATTATTTGTTACTAGTTTCTTGACTCTCTTTTTTGGTATTCATGGATTATATCATCTTTTACTCGAAATCTAAGGAGAATTATGTGTTTTTTTTAGATTAGTTTTGGAAATCTTGGGGAATCACTGACCTTATGAAAAGATATCAAAATTATAATTCTAATTCATGAGGTTAATTTCTTAGGTTATATTGTCTTAGAGCATGGTACCTCAATTGATCTTGAAAATATGAATATTTCCAGGTCATTGGAGGATCCATGGAATGCTTTTGAGATTTGAATATTCTTGTTCTTAGTAGGGTATTATCATTGGTTCACAAACTATTTATCGAATTTTTCTTATCTTTTAACCACTTCACTTTAAATGGAGTGATTTTTTTTGGGATTTGAAATTTTTGGCTTCCTTAGAAGAGTTGAAGTTACTTTTGATGAAAACTCTAGTGTTGACTCTTCCAAAGGTTGGGTAGGGCTATGTGGTCTTTTGTGATGATTCAGGTTTGGGTTTGAACTATGTTCTAATATAGGGTGATCACATGGTAGCTTATAGTTCTTGTTTACTTTATCCTCATGAGAAGAACTATCCAACACATGATCTATAACTTTAAGTTATGATGTACGCACATAATAGTTGGTATCACTACCTTCTCATAGAAAGGTTTACCATTTACTCTGATCACAAAATCTTGAGTTATATATTTTCTTAGAAATATTTGAATCTTCGTCAGAGGTGATTGGTGGAGTTCCAAAAATATTTTTAATTAGACATTTCATGCACCCCTAGAAAGTATAACATTCTTGATTATTATCTATGTATGAAAATAGCATCTCAGGTTGTAAAGAAATTGTTAGAGGATTGGAATCTCATATCTCACTTTTCTCTCATGCATTTGGGAGTCTAAGAGGATAACACCATGTTTTCTTTATAAAGTGTTTATTTAACATCCTATATTATTGATATAATCCCAAAAATGTTTTATTTTAAGGGAAATTGTCACTTTTTTAGGTTTTAGAAGTATTTTGATCTTAATTGCAAAAATAGGCTAATTTTAGATTTTTAATTTTTTTAATTTACTTTCATATTCAAAAAAATAACATTTACTATATCGATCAAAATTTAAAAAAAATTAATTTTTATAATTTAATAATTCATGGGATATATTTCATTATATTGGACCAAGATCTTAATCCGACATTATGAGCCCCAAAGGGGTCATGAAAATCGGGCCTTGGAATCAGTTCCCAAATCTGGTAACTTCTAAATATAGGCCCATATCCCCAAAATAGACAAAACTATTGAGATTAAATTTTGTGTGAATAAATATAAGATTAATAGGATAATTTTATTTAATTTTAGATAAAAATGAATCATCCTCTATATTTTTCATAAATTCATGGGAACCTGGTGCTTTAGAATTCACAGTCTTCCATTCCAGAATGATTTTCTGGAGTAAATCTATCATAAAATTCTATCAAAATGTCACAATAATCCCAAATTTTGTGGTTATGTAGAGGTTAATTAATGGAATAAATTTTAAAAAGATAAATTTCTCATATTTGGTGATTTATTATACCTACCATGCACCAGAATTGGGAGGATAATATTTGAAGCAAAACATTTCACCCTTTCGCCTATAAAAATATACATCCTCATGAATTTAATGGATTTAAGAGTTTTTTAGTATATTTTTAGTGTATATTATGATTTTATAGTATAATATATTTTAAATATATTTTATTTTTGTTTTCATCCTTTCATATCTATTGTTATATTTTCACTTTTTTGTTCTTCCACCACACCTCTCTAATACACACAATGGTGAGTTACTAACACTAGGATTGAACTTGCGGGAGGTTTTCTCAGTGTTATTGAATTACTTCTCATAAATTTTTATTTTTTATTTTTTTAATAGGATAGTAGGTATATTTAGGGGTGATGCAGTGATTGTCAATTATTTCAAGATATTACCCACTATTTTATTTTCTTCCCTACTAAACTTTAATTCTCTACCTTATCTTGGGAATACTCTTCATATGATGAAGTTGAGGGATTTTGAGGGATGAAATAGTATATGATGTATTTGAGCCTTTTAAGTTTTCACACTCTCTATTGAGGTGTGTTCATCAATATTTACTATTAGAGGAGGTGAGATTTGGTGTGTCGAAGAGATCTTCTGGGCATGCTAAGTTTTACACTCAAAGTAAGGGATAGTGGTTCATGTATGATTGGATTTACTATAAAATATAATTTATAAAATAATAATACATAATGATTCAACCTAATAATTCAACCTAGGACCAAGTTATTTCCTATTAACATGTATTTATTTTTTATTTCCTTATTTTATTTTCACACATTTCATCATTTTCATGCCCCACTTCTTTAAATTAAGAATAGTGAGTGTTTCGTTGATAATGATCCACATGATTGACATCATAGGTCATCCTTAATGCTATATTTAGTAAACATTCATAAATATTTTGAGAGTATGCATAACAAGATTGGAGGAGATCCCTGAAGAACACATGGAACCTAATGTTATTATAAGTGGTCAATATTTTTTGAAAGAATCCTGGAATCACTTTGTATAAGGTAACCTATACCATGATATTACCTTCTTTAAAAATGAAGAATCAACACCATTTTATCATACCCTATCCATGGAAGATGAAACCACCCAAGTGGTGTAATTAGAAGAAAATATGGAGGATCCCAACTACATACTTTCATTCACTATGACCCTGCTCCTAAAGGCATTGAACAATAAAAATGAAATTTACGTCGGGAAAATTAAGGGAGATAATATTTTTATGAACTTTTTAATTATGATTTTATTGAAGCTTAATTAATTATTACCTCCTATTATTTTAAATTTTAATATTTGGAAAACACTTGGATTTTCATGGAGGATTAATATGATGATGATAATTCACCTAAAGAGGAACACATGGAGCTCCTTAGGCTTGTTAAACATTTTTTCTAAGGAGTTCATGAGGAGACCCCAATGGATTTTCATGAATAAAATAAATTTAAAGCTACTTTACTTGAAGTGGACATTTCTATACTTATTTATTTTTCTTCAATTCACTCAAAAGTGAAATTCTCATTGAATTTCCACTTTTAAAATTTATGGATGTAGTAGCTTCAAATGGGCATGCCCTTGATGAAGTTAATATTAAATAGACCCAAAAAGATGTGTCTAAATAAGATGATTGTCCATTATTTTTCCTTCCCTCACTGTATGAGTTGTACTATATTTTAATTGGGGGGATTTTATATAATATGTCTATGGGTTCCTCTATAGCCATTGTGAGTATAAGAGGATTGGAATTTATAAGTTTTTATAGTTCATGAGCAATAAACAATAACCACCTTTAGATCAGGGATAACCCACTAGAAGAACCCATCTACAGATAGTCAAAACTATATAACCACTTGTGGTAAAACCAAGATCTATCCTTCTCTTATTTCCCTTTTTCAACCTATTTCTATATTTTTTCTTTCAATAAATTTCTTATATTATCATTTCTAGTTTTTCTTGTTGGTTTTCAGTGAGTTTCACTTAGAATATTAACTTAATTTTACACTACCAATAATTTAGGTTTTACCTCTCCTTAATAATTTCTTGTTATGATTCAATTAAAAATATTCATAAATGTTAAATATACTTGAATTTATTTAGGGTACTACACCATTTAAGTGTGAGGTAGGGAACCTTTATAGTTTAGTATTTTCACAGTTTTTGTTTTTCAATAATTTTGTGTGTTTATTTTTCATGTTTTTTGTGTTTTTTTAATATTTTCATCCCAAATGATTGTATTTTCTATTTTAAAAACTCATGTCAATGAGTTAACCAATTTATCCCATGAAATTTAATATAAATTAATTATGAAAATGAATTTTATTCAAGTTTAAAACATTGAAAATTTAAAAAAAAATACCTCTTATTTTTGAATCCCATGCCATATATAACTATCTTCATTTTTAAAATCACCTTCCCATGAGGCTTCTAAACCATTTGGACATATTTTTCACATTCACATCATTTATTGAAATAACCAATTCATGCATCTTCTAACCAAAATTTTATTTATTTACATCAAACATTGAGTGTTTTTGTACTTTTATTTTAAAATATCGAGGAATTTGTTTTGTTTTAAAAATCCCCATTTTCAAGAAAATAATTTTTATTTAGGAATTCTATGTATATTTTATCCTTGTATCCATTAGTATCCCTGAACATACTATTAGGATATCCACACTATAAGATATTTTTCTCTATCCAACTTTATATGTAAGAAGAAATTCATTATCTAGTTGAACTTAAGTTCGGGAGGAATTTATCTTATGGTGTTCTACGTTATTTAGTGATACTATGGGTTGAAAATAAAATTTTTATGAAATTATGTTTGGTGCTGAAAAATTTATTCTACTAAAATTTGTTCCTTTATAGATATTTTGAGTAAAATTATAAAAAAATTTGAGTTTAATATGATGGAAAAATCAATTAATAATCAAGTTTTTTAAGATAAAAAATATTTATTTTCATTTAGTAGAATGGATAGGAAGTCACACACACTAATTGAAATTCAAGCCTTCAAGAATAAATCTATATATAATTTGAAAATATCGATAAAAAATTAAATTCTATTAAATATATGGTTGAGTGGATATCATTTTTATTGATGAAATTATGAATGGTGTGCACATTACTTAAAATTTTCAAGATTATTGGAGATTATTGTCTACTAAGGGGAGTGAGTATGAGACCATACTTGAGTGATCATTATAATCATGCAATTTTTCTTTAAAAAGATCCAAAAGCTCATTATTCTTCCTAAAACAATTACATCTAAAATCTACCAATGTAAATGCATTGAACAACGCTGAAAATTACTTATGATAAAAACAAGTCGATGGATTATATCAGGTGGATATATAATAATTTATCAAGCCTATAGTGAATCTTTCATGGGTTTGGAGTAGAAAATACTTGTTGAAAGTTAACATTTGTGTGATGAGGAAAAAATCAAGTGTGGTGATTGTTTTGTGTGCATAGTCATATAACTAAAGTGTAAATGTATTGAATGATCCAAATAGAGAACTTGGAATAATGGTTTTTGAGGAGGCATGATATATTTTGTTTCTTCATGTTAAATTAGTAGATCTCATGGGTATCTATTTTAAATTTGATTTGATTTCAATTTATTTCTTACTTTTCCAAGATTCAAAGTGATAAGTGTGGGGAAATTGATAGAGATTATATTTAAATTATTTTTCAGGTGTATTTAAATGAATTAATCCTCACCAATTTATCAATTTGAGTTGAATTGCATCATTTTTATTTTCTGTTAAATTTTGTGCTTAAATGTGAAAATTACTTAATTTTGAAATTTAATAGTTTTTTATCTCTTTGGTATGTCAGACATAACTTTTTCAATATTAATATAAATTTAGGAATTCACTTTTTAGGATTCCATTATTAATTGGAATTAACCTATTTAACTATGAAAAATGATCATTTTAATCCCATGGGGAAAAATAAATCAATCAATGTGGAAACTCTTTTTGGATGACATAATTGTCCACTCCTCATATCTCAGGTTATTAGCTTAACCAGCACCTCCTTATTTTAATGATCTAAAATCATGGTTATATTTTTATTAATGATTTTTATGTTTTCTATTACAAAGTTATTTATTAGAAAAATTTACAAAAATGGATAAGTCTAGAGTGTATTGTTCCACCTTACCATGTGAAGGTCAAGTGACAGTATCACCTTACCACGTGTTATACTTTACCTTACCATATGAACAAAAACTTATTATCATGGGTCATATGAACAAAATTTATATAAGTCATGAACTGGATGCACATTGAAGATTAATAATACGATTTTATGAGAGTCACCTTTCCAAATATACAGTAAACCTACCATATAAATCAGTGTTCTCGACTATATGAAAGAAAATTACCTACCGCATAAAGAAATAAATTTACCTTTCCAAGGTTCGTATAATTTTTCATAAAGTAATAAAATAACAGTATCTTATAATATAGGGAATGCATGAATAAAAATCTTACCACATAGATTCATGAACTTACCACATGTGAAAATGAGTTGACTGCATGAAGAGATGCACCGACCACATCACCTTTCCACATCAACTAATCATGTCAAGTTGTTGTGATATATACTAACCATACTTTAAGTGAAGGTTTCTTACTATGTCTAACATAATATTGGATCATTTCAAAACTCCAATGGTATGTTGTTAAGCATTAAAAAAAGTGTCGGTGCATTTAATAAAGAATGATTAATCTCCAATGGCTACTTCTGATGAAGATATATTTAATAGGTTTATTCAATCGTATGGAGAGATGATGGACTACTTGAAACATTTTATCACACATATAGAATAATAGAATATCTTTACATGAGTTCCTATTCTATACATAAGTCCTTTAGTTTTCTGTGTTGTCTATAGTATTCTATGAAGCTTATCCAAGAACCTTATAAAGAACAATTTAAGGACTTCAGACAATCAAAGCTACTCAGATCAAGTTGCATCACATTTCTTATAATTTTATATCTTTACCTTTACATATTAGATATTATTTAAATATTTTTTCTAAATGGATTTTTTTATCTATAAAAACACAATCTCCTATGATAAAATAGAGAATACTCAATATTCTCTTAAATCCTTTATTTGTATTTCCATGAATAATTGTAGAAGAGGTAATGTGTGGTCTGGTATCATTTTCATCCCATGTAAAACTATGGAAGAGGCTCTATTCCTAGAAATACTTGTATTTAAATTTCTATAAAACCTGATCCAGGTTTTGGATCATTTTATTCATTAATAAACTTCTTAGCAGTAGGTGATTTCAAAGTGGATGGTTTAAGTCTCATATTGAGACTAAACCTTTTTTTAAATTCCACTGTGTGTTTTTCTAGTTTTTTTGTTTTAAATCACAAATTGATTTCCATTTTCTAAACTTTAAAAAAATTAACTTTGATAATTAGTCATAATTAATGTAAATATAAATTGTTTTATTAACTTAATTTCAAAAGTTAATGTATTTAAAAGACATTTTAGCTGATCCTTAATCTCTCTTCTGAGAAATTATTTGAAAGATAAATTTATATATTTATACTATTTTTATTATCTATAATTTTTAGTAAATTAGACATTTATTTTTTTAAAAAAATTAAACATAAATTTATTGGGGACTCAATTCACCCCCCCCCCCCCACATATTGTGTTGCTCACTCTGACAAACATTTTGTATTAGATTATTTTCAAACATCTTATTAATTATGATTTAGTTGTATTTAAAGATATTAAATTTCTATCATTTACAAATTTAATTATTTATGAATAATTATAGACAATAAAAAACTTCCACTAATACACCTCCTTATTTTAATGGAAATAATTATGGTCAATGGAATATTAAGATGAAATTTCACTTAGAAAGTATGGTTTTTGATATTTGGACTATAATTGAAGATAAATATGAAAAACATGAAGTTTTTAGACCTACTTGTAGGGATTCTTCTAAATTTTTATATTATTGTAATTATAAAGTTATTAATGGTTTATACTATGATTTAGGTGAAGATAAATTTAACTTAATTTTTTCATGTGCTACTACATTTAAAATTTTCAATGCCCTGGTTGTTTTTCATAAATGAATATCTAATGTGAATGAAATTAATTTATAAACTTACACTATGGAATATGATACTTTTAAGATGATTCCTAATGAATATATATCTAAAATTTATATCAAGTTCAATAATATAGTTAACACGATTCACGTACTGGGAAAGAAAATTTATGATATGGATTAAGTCATGAAACTTCTCATGTTCTTATTAGAAAGATGGAGAGGAATATATGTATCCATAAGAGAATCATGTGACATTGGTACACTTCAAGTAAAGGAAATTATTAGAAATATAATTATGTATAAATATGAACTATAAGTAAACAAAAAGGAAGTGGATGAACTGAAAATAAATTCTATATATTTTAAGACTACTGAATCAAGACATAAAGAGAAGATCTAAGATGAAAACTCAAGTGGTAAAGAATCACTTGCTGATAGTGATGAGGAAATGGAACATCTGGATAAAGATTTCAAAAAAACTACAAAAAGAATAATTTATTCAATAAAACAAATTACAAAGGTAAGTATGACAATAGAAGTTGGAGAAAAGATTTTAAGAAGGATGATTTAGTCAATAAAATAATCTACTATGAATTTAAAATAAAAGGACACCTCAAAGTATATTTTACCAAGATAAATTATAATAAAAATTATGAGGACAAGGATAAAAGATAAAAAAAATCTATGAAAGTCACTTTCAGTGCCTTATATGAAAGTTCAAGTGAATCAAAATAAAGATAAGGAGAAAGAAGTGATAAATCATGTATTTTTTTATGACAAACACATCATAGGTATTAAATGTTTTTCTTTTATAATATTTAAATAATTCTAAGATTGAAAATCCTTAATAAAATATGTCCATTGATAAATTATTTTAATATTTTAACATTATAGGAGATACATTTTATTAATTACATAATTAATAAAAAAGTTTAAAAGAAAAAGCATGCTTTGTCTTCTCACATTAAAACTGATCTTATAGTAAGTAAGGATAAAAATACTCAACTACTTAAAGAAAATAATGTTCTAAAATTATCTAATAAAACATTAAAGAAATATATGTAGAGATTTACCAATGGAATAAAAACTCTTACTCAGATGCTTGGTAAACAGAAAACTTCAAAATTTTCCACTTGAATTGTACATCAGCCTGGATAGAGAAGAATTATTAAAAATAAATTTATTCCTAGCTCTAGTTCTACTAATTTTGTTAATAGTTTTTATTCTTCTAGACCACATATGGTATTTATTTTTGAAAGTTTAATGTATGCTTATAGGACACCAATAAAACAATTATGGATTCCAAAATCACTTATTACTAACATATCTAGACCAGAGAAAATATGGGTACTAAAGTTGTTTTTGATTTAAATCTATTTTTAAGGAAACCTTCTTAAAGGGTTCTAGTAAAAAAACTATGGTATCTGGATAGTGGATGCTCCAGAAACATGACTGGAGACTACTCCAGCTTCAAAAACATGATTAAAGTGGCTAGTGTACATGTCACTTTTGGGGATAATTCCAAATGTAAGATAATTGGTCTTGGAAAAATTGGTAATTCTAGTATAATTTTAATTTATAAATTATTATTTATATATATATATAAATATAAATTTCTTATAATTTCACAAATATGTGATGATGGTTTTCATGTTAAATTTGAAAATAATTATTTAAAACTTTTTATTCCAAATATGCATTATTTTTTAATTAATTTATAAATTAAAATGCTTATCATATATATTTAAATTCATTACTTTCTTAAAAAATATTATGTAGTTTCCTTTCACAAATATTCATGAATTTTTAAAAAGATACTAAGCCATTGTAATATTTACTCTCTTATAAATCTAACAAATAAAGGTTTAATTAAGTATATACCTAAGATAGAATTCCCAACAAACAAAGTCTATAATCGTTGTCAAAAGGAAAGCATCATAAAATATCTTTCAAATCAAAGAAATAGGTTTCAACTTCTCAAGATTTAGTGTTAGATCACATGGACTTTTTGGACCCTCTAGAGTTTCTAGTTTAGTAGGAAAACATTATTTGTAAGTTATAATGGATGGTTATTCAAGATATACATGGGTTTTTTTCCTTTCTCATAAGAATGAAGCACTTTCCTATTTTTTCAAATATGTTAGATCTATAGAGAATTGTAGTGGACTTAGAATTAAAACCTTAATAATTGATCAAGGTCGTGAGTTTGAAAACCAGTAATATGAATTGTTGTGCTCATAACATGGTTATAATAATAAATTTTCTTCCCTTGGGACCCCACAATAGAATTTTGTAGTAGATAGAATAAATATAACTCTTTAAAAAATTTCCCAAACCATGATCAATGAGTATGATTTACCTGTTTATTTTTTGGAAGAAGTTGTGAACACATCTGTATATATAATTAATAGCGTTTTAATTAGACCACTCTTAAAAATAACCCTTATGAATTATGTAATAGTAGTAAAACAATGGTTAATTACTTCAGAGCTTTTGGTTGTAAAGTATTTATACTCAATACAAAATATAATTTAGAAAAAAAATATTCTAATAGTGATGAAGTAATTTTACTTGGATATTATACATTAATTGAATCATATAGGTTGTTTAATAAAAGGAATAAGATTGTTGAAGAATCTATACATGTAAAAATTGATGAAACAGATCCGCATGAGCCTAATACCTCTTTAGAAAATATTTAGGATAACCTTTATAGTATATAATTAAATTCTAAACCTGGTGATAATTATATTAGGCATTATATAAATAAATCTTTTATTTTTAATTAATAAATTAAACCCAAACCAGTAGATGAGAATTAAGTTTCAAATACTTTTATTCTTATATCTCTTAGGAATCAAAGATTTCATCCCTTAGATGTTTTAGTAGGTGACCTAGAAAAAGGATCTTATACTAGATATTATCTAATAAATCAAGTTGAATATCAATATTTCTTATCACATCTTTAACTTAATAACATCAATGATGTGATTAATGATGAATTTTGCGTAATGGAAATGCAAGAAGTGCTTTATTAGTTTGAAATAAATAGAGTTTGGTAGCTAGTTGAATGGCCCAAAGACTACCAAACTATAATAACTAAATGGGTATTTTGAAACAAGGTTTATGATTCAGGCACAATTGTAAGAAATAAATCTAGATAGTTTTCACATGGATATAGTCAAGAAGAAGGTATTGATTTTGGGGAATCCTTTTCACTAGTATCTAGACTTGAAAACATCAAAAATGTTTCTTTCTTATATATCATTGTTGGATTTCAAATTATATCAAATGGATATCAATATTTAATTCTTAAATGGTTATATTATTGAGGATGTTTTGTGGAATAACACCCTAGATTTCAAAACCCTCACTTTCCAATTCATGTTTTTAAATTAACAAAATTTTTATATGGTTTAAAATAATATCCTGGAGCATATTATGATTGGTTGACCTCTTTTCTGACTTCCAAAGGTTTTACTAAAGGTATATATATCCCAACATTATTTAATAAAATAATTTTAAAATATGTTTAAGTAGTAAAAAGTTTTATTGATGATATTATTTTTTGATCTTAAAGAAATTATATTTGTACTGAATTTTCAAAAATGATGCAAAGAGTATTTGAAATGAGTTTGATGGGTGAACTTAAATTCTTTCCTGGGTTTCAAATTTTTCAAAATTAATAAAGAATTATTTTAAATCAAGTAATGTATACTAAATATATTATAAAATGTTTTGGTGTGGAAAGTACTAAAGGTAGTGATACTTCTATGATTACTAGTTGCAAGTTGGGTCTTGATGAAACTAGAAAATCAGTTGATCAAATTACTTATAAGGGTATGATTGGAAGCCTATTATACTTAACTATTAGTTATCCTAATATAATTTTTAGTGTGTTTATGTGTGCTCATTTTCAAGGAAACCTAAAATAGTCACATATAGTAGTTATGAAAATAATTTTCAAATACCTCAAGAATACAACCAAATTAGGATTATTTTACTCTATAGGATAAGAATTTTATTTATTTATTTAGATAAAAATTTTGGTGGTTTTAATCTAGATAGAAAATGAAATTATAGAACATGTACAATTTTTTCAAGTATCTAGTGTCATTGTGTAGTAAGAAATATAATTGTGTGGCATTATCCACTATAGAAGCTGAGTACAAAGATGTAGGTAGTTGTTGTGCACAGATTACGTGGATGAAACATAAATCACTAAACTATGGATATCAATTATAAAATTTCCTTATATATTATGATAATAAAAGTGAAATAAATAATTCTAAGAATTCTATATCACATTCTAGAACATATCATATTGATATAAGACATCACTTTTTGATAGATCATTACCAGAAAGGTAATGTAACTCTTGAGTTCATTGGTATTGAACATCATCTTGTTGATATATTTTTAAAACCTTTTAATATTGAGGGAATAAATTGTATCATACATGAATTAAGAATGATAAATTATTTCTAATTTTTTTAATTAAGTTTTATTTATTAATTCATGTGTTAAAATTTTTTAACTTCTATTATTTAATCTTTTCTAGAAGTAACTGAGAAGTATGCTTCACTTGATCAGTATGTCAACTGTGACTTTTTTTCATATAGTGATCATGCCAAATATGAACACTTACTCATACGGTCACTATACTCATCTTGATTAGTTACTCAAATAGTCACTATGATTACCTTTAAAACCCATTCATATGGTTAGTATGTATTATCATGAACATCTTAGTCATATGGTTAGCAGAACTACCATAAATATATGGATATCATGTCTACCATGCTTATATTATTTACAAATACATGTTCAAAAACCCTATTATGTTTATTTAATTTTAATTTTTTATGAAAAAACTTTTTGAAGAATTTATTTTAAGATTATTATTATTTCAATCCTGAAATTATTTAAATTAAATTTCAAATAAGAATTTAAACTGTTAATGGTTATTTACTTTAGATCTCCGGTATCTTTTTAAGATATTTTGAGTGGATTGATTTCTATCATTTCAAACCTCCCACTCTCTCCATATCAAAACCTCTCTATTTTACCTCCTATTTCTAAAACATTAAAGATCTCTGATTGAAATTGAATATTGAGGATGAAGTGAATGTTGGAAACCGCTTTTCCTATTTAATCTCCTCCTTCAAATAAGTTGAATAAGTTAAAATATAGCTCGAGTGAATCAGTAAATATGAATAATATGAATCTTTTTGATCTTATAGTTCTATTGGAAAAAGAATTTAATACTCAATTGTTGAAATTTATTTAATCATTGGTTTGGAACACGATTCAAGAACAAGGATTGGATGATTTTTTTAAAGGAAATGGTATACATTTTTATCTGAATCAAATCAATTAGTTTTATGAAAACCTATAGTTATTTCCTTTAAAGAAGAGGGATAAAGTAAAATTGAGGTTAAATGGTGAAGTTTTTTAATTCTATCTAAATCATTGGAAAAGGTTTTTGGGTGTGCCACATAATGATGAATATAAATATTATCGAAGTTAATATTCTGTTAATCCTTTACAATTTTAATTTCAAAATTCCTTAAATAAGGTCATTAATAATGGGACTCCCAAAAGACCCACTAATATTGAGTTGAGTAGTGAATATAGGCTCCTAGTTAAGTTTATTCATCATGAAATATGTCCAAGAAAATGAAACTTTAGTAACATGAGGCATTAATGCCTATTTTTCTTGTTTTTAATGAAGATTCATGTTTAAATAAATCTTTGTAGATATGTTATGAGATACATGGTTGAGTTTTCCAATAATTCTTCAAGTTTCAGTTCCTTACCCAATCCAAAGATAATATTTTCCTTGATAAAGTACAAAGTATTAGTTTTTCAGGGAGAGGATAAGATAACTGATTGATATTGATTTTTTCTTACTAAAAATATTTGTAAGAAAATGAAAGTCAACTAGAATCTATAGAAATAAGAATTGGTGGATAACCCAGAGAAATTATATGAATATTTTAACCTAATAAGTATAATTTTATACATGGGGATCTTATATATCTAGGTCTTGAACCAGATGAAGTTGTGGAGTATTCAGATGATAATGTTTATCATTCTAAAGAACAAGAAGAAGAAGAAGAAGAAGTTATAGAATAATAATAATAATAATAATAATAATAAATAAAGGTTTTAGACATTAATTAAGAAGATAGTTTAGATTAATATGATAACCCATAATGGGATCAATCGGTTATATCTAATGAATATAGGTATATGTTATAAGGATCTACTATTTTGGGAGTAATGTTAGATATCATATACCAAATGCGCCTTATAAGGGGGTAATACCCCTTGATCTCTTATATTGGTCTTTGAATATCCTTATATTGATGATAAAGATTGTAGAGGCAGTGCACCTGAACATAGTAGACCTGCCATTCTCTCTTCTCAAAAAACATTAGAAGGAACTTTGATTACTGAGGCTTAAATTAAAGAGTGAATTTAAGATTATCATATTGTTATTCATGAGGAAATTTTTGAAGATTCTGATAATGATGAATTTGAATTTTTTTCTAACTTTGAGGATCAAACTATGAGAGCGAGTCTGATAGAAGATTTAACTAAGGTAGATGGTAGGCATCTAGATAGTTATCCATCTCTCTCTTCTCATGCACCCTATATTCCATAATATTCACACATCACTAAAGAATACTTAGTTGTGTTTAAATAATATATGTTGTAGATACTCAAGCATGCATTTGATAACTTTTACAACTCTTTACACCAATTGAGATAAGAGGATATTTCTAAAGTCGTTACTTTAGTAATCAATCATCTTAATCCTATATTTAATTTCATAATAAATATGATTTAGAATGAGATTGAAGATATAAGAGATCAGTTTAGTGCTATTTAGGCTGATCTATCTAACATGAATATTCAGTTATACTAAAGGTTCATGAATTTTATGTTTTGTCCTCTCATGTGTCTTATGCTCCTCTTGTTCAGTTAGTTATTGATGAAGATAAGATCAAACAGTTCATTTAGGATGAGTTGAAAGTTTTTTTTGAAGAATTCATTAATACTCATGAATATTTTTATGATTGGTTTTAAACCCATGCTACCAAGAACTTAGCTTTAGTTTGTGATGATGTAAAATAATCTGGTAAAGACTAAAAAACAATCAAGTGGGAAATTTTTTATTATCTAAGCAATATCCTCATAAATTACAATATGTAAGGTATGTTTTGAAATATTGATTTGGATTTAAATATTCCCCCTATTAATTAATCCTTTAAGTATCAGTTTGATAATCATAGATCTATGAATCCTATTTTTGAAGCTTTCATGGATAATCAAGATGATTTCCTTTGGGCTTTAGAGTATGATTCTTAGGATATCAATGAGTTTATCGGATTGATGGAACCCTATCTTTATACCTCTCAGGAATTTTTGTTAGGCCCTTTAGAAATTACTTTATCTCAACCAACAACATACTCTATGATTAATTCTTTTGTATTAGCTCATTCCCAAACCTTTTATAAACTTAGATCGATTTCTAGGTGTGTAGTTATTAGAACCCCTTCCTCTTTATTTGGTCCTGAAACTATGTCTGCTCCTATCTCTAAACCTAAATGAAAGGATCTTATCCTTACTATATAAATCAAATATGACCCTCATTTAGATTTAGATTATTATTTCTGGTAAGGATTTATCGTAATATGTTTGTACATGTTATATACTTCCTTTTGATATATTAATGACATTCTCTCTTTTATTCACATCTACTTTTATCATATTCTTTATTTTGTTTCTTTTTTATAATCTAAAAAGGGGGAGTAATGTGATAAGTTAAAATTAATTGAATTTTGTATAAATAATTTTCACGATTTCAATAACTTACTATACAATTATTTCAATCCTTTATAAATATACTTTCGATATATGGAATTCATTTCAATTTAAATTTCATGATTTTTGATCATCAAAAAGGGGGATTTTGTTAGATTAAACTAGAACCACCTTATATTAATGATCCAAAATAATTTTTATCTTATTATTCATTATTTTTAGGTTTTTTTTATAAAGTGGTTCATTGAAAAAAATTCAAAAAATGGCTAAGTATAGAGTTGACCATTCCACCTTACCGTGTGATAGTCAAGTGATCATATCACCTTACTGTACATTATACATTACCTTAACTCATAAAAAACTACTTTACATGAGTAATATGAAAATCTATATAAGTCATGAAATGATCACACATTGAATATTCATCTTACCGTGTGATGAGATTCACCTTACCGCATGTACAGTCAACCTACCATGAAAATCTATCCACCTAACCACATGAAGAAAATTACCTACTGCATGAAGAAATTAAGTTAAAATGTCAAGGTATGCATAAAATTTCATAAATTAATACATTTACCATATATTATAATGTAGTGATCACATGAAAAAAAATATTACCACATGAATCCATGAACATACTGCATGTGAAAATGAGCTAACCACATGAAGAGATGAAATGACTGTGTCACCTATCCACATCAGCTGGTCAGGTTAAGTTTTCATGATCTAAATTAACCATACTTTAAGTGAAGATATATTATCATGTCTAAGTTAATATTGGAGCATTTCAAATCTTCAATAACTAGTTTTGAATAATTAAATACAGCATCAAGGCATTTAATGAAGAATGATTGTTATCTAATGGTTATTTCTGATGAAGTTATCTTTAAGAGGTTTATTCGATCATTTGAAGATATTTTGGACTACTAAAAACATTTTCTATCACATATATAATAACATAGGATATTTAAAAAAGTTATTATTCTATAGATAAGACCATTACGATACACTGTTTTCCATAATTTTTTGAAAAACACATCTAAACTCCTTCCAGAGAAAAATTCATGGACTCTAGAAAACCAAAGCTACTCAGATCAAGCTTCATAAAATTTCATATCTTTTTACCTCTTGATATATCCTTCTTATATATTCTTTTTATTTGTGTTTTATATTTCTCTATTTATCTATAAAAAAATAGTCTCTTGTTCTAAACTAGAGAATACTCAATATTCTATTAAATTCTTTATTTATATTCCAATGAATTAAGATGGAATAGGTCATGTGTGGCCTGGTATCATTTTCATCCCACATACTACTATATAAGAGGATATGTTCCTAGATAGTATTGTGTATTATTTTTTGTAAAACACAATGCAAGTTTTGGATTATTTTATTCATTAATAAACTACTTGGTAGTAGGTGATTTCCAAGTGGAAGGGTTTAACTCTCAGCATAAGATAGAACTCCTTGTTTATATTCTACTATGCTTTTTCTAGTTTTTTTTAAATTAAAATTCAATTTTAGTTTTATAAACTATAAAAAACATAAATTTTATATTTAGTCTTAATTTAAGTTTATCTAAAGTCTTTTATTAAGTAAATTAGTTTTAAAAGACAAATTATTTAAAAGATATTTTAGCTGATCCTTAATCCTAATTCTGATAAATTATTTAAAAGGTAAAATTTATATACATATACTATTTTGATTAACTGGAAATTTTAATTAAATTGGGTTTTTTTTAATTTTTTTTAAATATAAATTTTATTGGGAACTCAATTCACCCCCCCCCCCCCCCCTTGAGTAACTCAATCTGACCAACATAGATTGTAGAGAACCAAATGAGTTTATTCTAGTTAGATGTGAAACAGAACTCAAAGTTAAAATCCCACATTGAATTTCATGGAGAAATTTTCTCATTAATCCAATAGATTCACATGTCAAGGTGGAGGAATATGAAGAGTATGTTTGGCCAAAAGAATATAGCTTTACTAATTTGGGAATAATTTTCTCAAACATTCCCAAAATGATTAAAAATCTGATGGTGGATATAAAATAAAATTTATAAAAAATATTAAGAAGGCATATTAATGATATTTAGTCGTATGGTGGGAGAAAGAAGTGAAATATTTCAATGGATGGATTCTATAAAATAAATCTTATTTTATTACTTTTCTGTTTTATTAGTTTTTTAATGCCTTATTCTTCCACATTATTCTTGATTACCCCTTACATGGAGGGGTAAACGTATGAGTGTTTAGGGAAGGGGATGTTTTATTTTTGAAATTATAATAATCTTATAGATGATAATATCCTCATAGGGGATGAATCAGGGTATTGAGGATTCTCACTTTAATAGGGATCTTATTCTCTCACCTTGAGGAACACTTAAATTTCTTTATATCTTTTCCCTTAATGATAAATTAATGCAATAAAAAACATAATATATTTTACTTGGTTCGCTCGAAATAGGCTATGTCCATGGAGCATGCACGAAAATGCACCTATACACCAAATTCACTAAAATATCACTGATTTACAGTTAAAATTTTGGAGTATTCTTACTGAATCTCCTTGTTTACAACCATGAACAATTGGAGAACTCAATACTCTATTTCAGAAAGAAATTAAATTCTTAGTTAGTTTAATCCTCCTTCTTCACATAAGGATGATATGAATATACACTTGCATGGGAGTTTCTATTTAGTATATAAATTTTGATTTCCAATGAGGATGAGACTCCTAGAATAAATCCTTTAACCTTCAAACTTCTAGTTGAGATCAAGAACAATACCTCTAGAAATCTATTGTAGAAAACCACTATTTATCTTCCTATATTTTTCTCTCTGGGTCTTTTATATCTTTTAGAGAAGCTTTTATTCCTCTTTTGATGTTATTACAAGGGTTAGGATTGATTATTATGTGTTCAGGATTGTTCCAAGTGACCCCTATGTTTATTAGGGTCAAAATTCACCATAAAATCTGAATTATTCATTGGGGGTTTCAACTCATAACTATCTATGACTAAAACATTCAGCAGACTGAAATAGCATGTCCATGGATATTACACCGTAGTATCACTTGTATTTCCTATACTATATCGTGGTCACCTTCACTGTGGAATATCCACTAATTCCTTTTAACTTCCTATGGAATGGTCAATAATGTTGTGTCATTGAGACATAAATTTTACTAGATACAAATTAGCTATAGCATGAACACATGATTTCAATAATAATCTCTCTAAAATATATCTTACACAAAATTAGATACATCATGAACACGCCTATTGTGGAGCAGCATCCATTAGGAAAATATAGCTCCTAAATATTTGATTCTACCAAATTAAAACACTCCATATTGAAAGTTAAGGTTTTCTTTATTTTCTATGTAAGGGGAACTATAGTCCTCAATTCCTCCATTTGAAATCATCTTACATTATCCTTGGAATATTTAGTTTGTGAGATAAATATCCCATCCACTCTTTGAAATAATTTCAAGCTAATGAAAAATGAACATTTCAATTATTAGTGATATCTCAAATTCACACATCATAAGTTCTATAAACTGATTTCATTGGTTTTCATCCAAACCTATATAAATTATTTCATCAACATAATTTAGCACCGTAAATCATTATTCATTATCCTTCTTTATATAGAGATTTTGATCAAAACCTACTCTATGAAAACTATGTTTATTTATACATGGGTCTAATATATAATACCATTCCCTTGGTGATTTCTTGAGTCCATACAATCCCTTATTTAGATGACATAATTTTTATTTATCTTCATCAATGAGAAACTCATCTGATTTCTCAATATAAACTTCCTCTTTGAGGACACCATTCAAGAAGGTAAATTTGGAATGTATTTGATATATCTTGAAACCCTTCTGAATTTCCATGGTTATAAATAACTGAATAGTTTCAAGACATGCAATGTTTGTATACATCTTGTAAACATGAATTCATTCAATTTATGAGTACCATTACACACAATTCATTCTTTAATCTGAATCACCATTTCATCTTAATTTAGTTTATTTCAAAACACCCATGTGGTTCTAATGAAATTCTTATTACTTGGACCTAAAATAAATTCCCATGTTTTATTATTTTTTATTTGGTCATGCTCCTCATTCAAAGACTTGATCCAACTATCATCATGTGTAGCCTCTTTACTAGATTTTGGTTCTTCCAAATATAACAATAATACCTAAAACTAAGCCTTCATTCTTCTGGTTTGGATTGGGTTTATTTGGTCTCCAACAATGTTTCATTCAGTGATTTCATCTATACTTGTTTTTATTGATGAATTTTCTGAAATTTACAGGCTTTCTTCATAATATAATCCTTACTCAAAGTTCTATTCATTTCTTATAACTCCCCATGAACCTATCACTTCTTTATTACTCTTAGATTATGAAATAAGGTGGTTTTCATACAAAATAAACTCATGTGCTACTATCATGTGTCCATATTCAACCACTATAACATCATTACTATTAATTATATTTTCAATATTTTTATTATAACATTTTTAAGATTTTCTATTTGATGAATATCCAAAAAATTATTCCTTCATCTCCTCAGAATTCAAATTTTCTACATTTTCCCTTATTGATATAAAACTTTTACTTCTAAACTTTCAAATGTATATGAGTGTATGATTCTTTCCATACCACATTTAATATGGATTTTTCTCTTCATTTATATATAAAAAATATCTAATATATAGGTAAACTACTACAAGAATTTCTTCTTTCAAATATCTTTTTAGAAGAGAGTTTTCAATCAACATTGTTCGAGCCATGTTGTTGATTATACTATTTTTCTTTCCACAACCCCATTTTATTGGGGTGTTCTAATAGCTGATACTTGATTTTGAAGTCTATTATTCTCTATATATTCTAAAACTTGATGATTTGTGAATTTGTTCCCATTGTTAGTTTAAAACTTCAAGATCTTCACACCAAGAATCTTTTTAACTCTCCCCTGATATAGAGTGATACATTTGTGTACTTTGATCTTGTGTGTGATAGGAATAATCAATTCCATTTTTCTATAGTCATCTATAAATAAAACATAATACCAACTTCCATCCATTTCTTTAGGTGAAATTGTCCCACAAACATCCATGTGCATAAGCAACATTTATGCCTTCAACTTCTTTTTATTGTAAGAAATTTAGATAATATTCCCCTTTTGACATGAATCACATATGTGACTATGATCATATGTGACATGGTAAAAATCACTAGATATATTTCTATTTACCAATCTTTCTAGATATTTTTGGGTAAAATGGCCAAGCCGTTTATTCCATAACCCATTCTCCCCTTCTTTGGATAGCATATAGGGATTTTCCTCTCAAATACGGTATAAATTTCTTTTAGTTATTTTCCCTTGTAGAATAAGTGAAATATATTTAGTTTTGATGGTATAATCCTTTTGATTGAATTCCACTACATTATTATAGTCACACAATTAGATGACATTGAGAATATTATGACTCGGCCCATCAACCAAGATAATTTTTGTTTTCTTGATATCTTTTCCTTCAATCTTGGATTTTTTTGAACCAACAATATTAAGACCCTCATCATTCTTAAAATGAGTAATACCATCTTTATTGTAATTTAAGTTCACAAAGAGGTATTTATTTTTGATCATATGTGATGTGTCAACTTATCAACCTTTAGTGTTAGTTCACATGGACTTGTTTGGACGCTCTAGAGTTTCTAGTTTAATAGGAAGACATTATGCTTATTTTATAGTGGATTGTTATTCAAGATATACATGGGAATTTTTCCTTGCCATAAGAATGAATCTCTTTCTGATTTTTTTCAAATATGCTAGATATGTATAGAATCTTAGTGGAATTATAATTAAAACCTTAAGAAGTGATCATGTTCGTGAGTTTGAAAACCAAGAATTTGGATCATTATATTCATAATATTGATATAATCATAACTTTTCTTCTCCTTAGACCCTATAACATAATTGTGTAGTAGATAGAATAAATAGAACCCTTCAAGAAATTTCCCAAACCATGCTCAATGAGTATGATTTACCTATTTATTTTTGGGCAGAAGCTATGAACACATCTTATTATATAATTAATATAGTTTTAATTAGACCTCTCTTAAAAAGGATCCCTTATGAATTATGGAATGGAATGAAGCCAAAGGTTAATTAATTTATAGTTTTTGGTTGTAAAGTATTTATACTCAATAAAAAATAGAATTTTGACAAATTTTATTCTAAGAGTGATGAAGGAATTTTCCTTGAATATTATACATAAATTAAATCATATAGGGTGTTTAATAAAAGGACTAAGAATGTGGAAGAATCTGTACATGTCAAATTTTATGAAACATATCCACATGAGACTGAGACCTGTTTCAAAAATATTGAGGATGACATTTCTAGTCTAGAATTAAATGTTAAACCAGGTGATAATTCTATCATACCTTCTGTAAAGAACTCATCTAGTTCAATATTTTGTGTCACATCTTGAACCTAAGAACATAAATTATGTGATTAATAATTAATTTTTTGTAATGCAAATACATGAATAACTTAATCAATTTGAAAGAAATAGAGTCTAAGAACTTGTTGAAAGACCCAAATAATACCTAACTATTAGAACTAAATGTGTATATGGAAAAAAGGATGATGATTCAGGAACAATAGTAAGAAATAAATCTAGATAGGTTTCATGTGGATATATTTAAGAAGAAGGTATTGATTTTGAGGAAACATTTTCACTAGTAACTATACATGAAGTCGTCAAGATGTTTATTTACTATGCATCATGGTTGGATTTCAAATTATATCAAATGGATATCAAGAGTTCATTCTTAAATATTTATATTGTTGAGGATGTTTTTATGGAACAACCCCCCTAGATTTCAAACCCCTCACTTTAAAAATCATGTTTTTAAATTAACAAAAGATTTATATGGTTTAAAACAATATCCTAGATCTTGGTATAATAGGACGAGCTCTTTTCAAGATTCCAAAGATTTTACTAAAGTTATATCTATCCCTACTTTATTTAATAAAATATTTTAAAAAGATGTTTTATTTGTAAAAATTTATATTTATGATATTATTTTTGGATATTCAAGAAATTATTTTTGTACTGAATTTTAAAAAATGATGCAAGGTGAATTTTGAAATGAGTTTGATGGGTGAACTTAAATTCTTTTTTATCTTTAAATTTTTTAAAAATAAATAATGAATTATTTTAAATAAAAGAAATCATACTAAATATCTTATAATTTTTTTTCATGGAAAGTAATTAAGGTAGTGATACTCCCATGAGTACTAGCTACAAGTTGGATCTTGATGAAACTAGAAAATAAGTTGATTGGACTACTTACAGAGGTATAATTGGAAGCCTGTTATACATAACTATTAGTCAACCTAATTTGTTATTTAGTGTGTGTATGTGTTCTCATTTTCAAGAAAACCCATAAGATTTATATCTATTATATATTAAAATAATTTTAAAATACATCAAGAATACAAGAAACTTATGATTTTTTTACTTAAAGGGACAATTATTTGATTTAGTTAGTTATTCAGATGAAAATTTTTGTGGTTTCAAGCTAGATTTAAAATTAAATTATAGAAAATTTTACTTTTTGGTAAAGTATCTAGTGTCATGGTGTAGTAAGAAAGAGAATTTTATGGAATTATCCACCAATGAAGCTGAGTACATAGCTGCTGGTAGTTGTTGTGCACAGATTCTGTGGATGAAACATACATTACAAGACTATGGATATAAATTCATAAATGTCCCTATAAATTCTGATAATAAAAGTGTGATAAATATTTCTAATAATCCTATATAAAAATATAGAACAAATCATATTGACATAAGACATCACTTTTTGAGAGATCATTACCAGAAATGTGGTGTAACTTTTCAGTTCATTGGTACTAAACTTCAACTTCTTAGTATATTTAAAAATCCTTTAAGATTGATAGAATAAATTGTAACATACATGAATTGGGAATGACAAATTATTTCTAATTGTTTTAATTTAGTTTTAATTATTAATTCTTGTATATTTTAACATATATTCTCTAATATTTTTTAGAAGTAACTGTGAAGTATGCTTCACTTGACCAATATGCCATCTCGGAGTTTTTGTTCATGTGGTCATCATGCTAATAGTGAACACTTACTCATATGGTCAAAATACTTATCGTTAGTGGTTACTTACAGAGTCATTATGATTACCATGAAAACCCGTTCATATGGTTAGTGTGTATTATGATGAACATCTTCATCATATGGTTAGCACACCTATCATAAATTTATGGATAAAATTTCTACTATGATTTTATTATTTATAGATATGTGGTCAACAAACTTACCATGTTTATTTACGTTGAACATTTTGTGAAAAAAAATTAGCAGGATTTAGTTTAAGTTCATTATTATTTTAATCCCTAAATGATTTGAATTAAAATTGAAATCATATTCTAAACCCTTAACTATATTTTCCTATATATCTTCTCTATCTTTTTAAGATATTTTGAGCGAATTTTTTTCTATAATTTCAAACCTCTTTCTCTCTCTGTATCAACCCTCTCTATTTTACTCATTATTTCTGAATCTATGGAGATCTTGAATTGAATCTGAATGTCAAGGATGAAGTGAATGTTGGAAACTACTTTTCTATTTAGTCTCCTCCTTTAAAGAAGTTGAATAAGTCAAAATATAGCCTAAGTGCATCAGTAAAGATGAAGAATCTACATCTCATTGATCTTCCTATTTTAGTGGAAAAATAAGTCGATGTTCAATGGTTGACATAAATTTGATCATTGGTTTGGAACATGATATAGGAATAAGGATAGACTGAGTGTTTTAAATAAAATGTTAGACCTTTTTATCCAAATATAATCAAGGAGTTTTATGCAAACCTAGAGTTATTCCCTAAAAAGAAGAGAGATAAAGTAAAATCAATGATAAATGGTGATGTTTTTGAATTCTATTTGAATTAATCGACAAAGTGTTAGGGTGTTCCACACAATAGAGAATATAAATATTATCAAAGTTTATATTCTATTAATCATATACACATTGAATTTTATAATTCCTTGAATAAGTTCACTAGGAATGGGACTCCCAAAAGATCCACTTATATTGAGTTAAGGAGTGGATTTAGGCTCTGGGATAAGTTTATTTAGAATTTAATATGTCCAAGAAAAGGATAATTTAGTATCCAGAGGAATTAAGAGTTGTTTTTCTTATTTTTTATGAATTTTTTGTTTAAATAAATCTTTGTAGATATGTTATGAGAAACTTGGTTTATTTTTGCAAGCCATCTTCAAGGTTCGGTTCCTTACCCTATCCAAATATAATTTTTGTCTTTATAGAGTAAAAAGGATTAGTTACTCAAGGATAGGATGTGATAACTACTTATTATAGATTTTTTCTTGCTAAAAATATTTTTAAGCAGATTAAAGTCAACTAGAATCCATGGAAACAAGAATTAGTGGCTAACCCATAGAAACTATATAAATAGTTTAACTTAATAAGTATCATGTTAGAACAATAGATCTTATAGACCTAGGTATTGAACTTGATGAGGTTGTGGAGTATTAAAATGTTAATCTTTCCCTTTATAAAGAAGAAGAATAATAATAATAATAAGAAACAGAGGTTGTAAACCTTAATGAAGAAGCTAGGTTAGGTTATGGGGATAATCCATAATAGGATCAATCTATTGGATCTAATGAAGATAGGTATAGCTCGTAAGGATCTTCTATTTAGAAGGATATCTGATTTATCATATTTAAATTCAATAGTGAATTGAATATTCTCTACTTGTTGTTCATAAAGACATTATTAATGATTCTGATAATGATAAAGTTGAAGTTTTTTCTAGAGTTTTGGATTAGACTATTAGAGATTGTATGATATAGGATTTACCTAAGGTATATGGTAGGCATATGACTAGTGATCTATCTCCCTCTTCTCTTGCACCCTACATTCCATCATCTTTATACGTCACTAATAAAGACGTAGTTGTGTTTAAATCATATATGTTGGAGATACTAAAACATGTATTTTATAACTTTTACAACTCATTAGACTAAGTGAGATAAGAGGATATTTTTAAAATTGTTACTTTGTTAATCAATCATCTTTATCAATGATTTAATTTTAGAATAGAGATGATGTATAATGAGATTGATGATATGAGATATCATGTTCATTATCTTTAGGCTGGTCTATCTGACATGATGGTTTAGTTAGACTAAAGGTTCATGAATACTATGTTTCATCCTAATCATGTGTCTTATGCTCCTTCTATTTAGTCAGTTATTGATGAATAAAATATCAAAAAGTTCATTCAGGATGAGTTGAAAGTTTTTTTAAAGAGTTCATCAAGACTCATAAAGCTTTGTGGGTTTCAAACCCATTCTACCAAAACCCTATATTTTGTTTTTTATGATGTCAAACAAGCTAGTAATGACCAAAAAACAATCAAGAGGTAAATTTATTATTATCTAAGATTGATATTCAAAAAGTCTGATATGAAAGGGCTGTTTAGAAATCATGATTTGGATTTTAATATTCCCCCTCTAACTCAATATTTTAAGTCACAAGTTGAGAATCTTAAATCTATGAATCCTATTTTGGAATCTTTCATGGAGAATCAAGATGATTTCCTTCAATAATTGGATTATTATTCTTGGGATTTCAGTGAGTTTACCCTATTTATAGAACCCTATATTTATACCTCTCATATATCTATACTAGACCCTTCATCTATTTCTTTATCTCATCCTACTATATCCTCTATAGTTAATCCTTTTAGACTAACTCTTTCCCAAGACTTTCAACAGCTTAGACCAATTTATGGGTGTGTAGTTATTGGATACCCAACCACCATAGCTACTCCTAAAACTAATTCTAATTATACCTCTACATCCAAAGGGAAGGATCTTATACATTTGATAGAAATAAAATATGACCATCATTTAAATTAATATTAGGATTCCTAATAGGGATTTATTATAATTTGTTTAAACACTTTTTTTAATACCTTTTTATATATTAATGACATTCACTCTTTTATTCAAATTATTTTTTATCATATTCCTTATTTTTATTCTTTTTTATAATCTCGAAAGGGGTAGTAATGAGATAAATTAAAATTAATTGAATTCATTATAAACTCTTTGCGTGATTTCAATAAATTTTTATAAAATTATTTCAATCCTTTGCAAATATACTTTTGATATATGAAATTCAATTAAATTTAAATGTCATGATTTTTTATCACCAAAAATGGAGATATTGTTGGATTAAACTAAAACAACCTTATTTTAATAATCCCAAATCATGTTTATCATGTTATCAATGATTTTAATTTTTTATATTAGAAAGTTCTTTATTAGAAAAAAAATTAAAAAATGTTTAAGTCTATAGAATAAAGTGTCGTCTTACCTTGTGATTGTCAAGTTACCATATCACCTTACCATAGGTTATACTTTACCTTACCGCATGAATAAAAATTTATTTCCAAGATTTGGATGAAAAAAATTCTCTAAGTCATGAACTGACTACACATTGGAGATTCATCTTATTATGTGATGAGATTCAGCATACTGTGTGTATAATCAACCTAACATGAAAATTAGTGTACCTAATCACATGAATGAAATTACCTACTGCATAAACAAATTAAGTTACAATGTCAAGGTATGTATATTATTTCATAAATTAATTTATTGAATATATATTTTAATGTAGTAAACACATGAATAAAAAACTTACCGCATGAATTCATGAACTTAATGCATGTGAAAATGATCTAACCACATGAAGGGATGAAACGACCATGTCACCTTGACACGTCTTCTAATCATGTTAAGTTATTATGATCTCAACTTTCCATACTTTAATTGAAGATATATTATTATTTATAAGTTAAAAGTGGAGCATTTCAAATCTTCAATGTATAGTTTTGAAGCATTAAATCAAGTATCAGTGCATTTAATGAAGAATTATTATTCTCCAATGGATAATTCTAATGAATCTCTCTTTAAGAGGTTTATTTGATTGTATGGAGAGATGATGGACTACTAAAAAAATTTCTATCATATAGATAATAACAGATGATATTTATGTGATCACATATTCTATAGATAATACCTTTATGATGCTTTGTTTTCTAGATTTTTTTTAGAAACACATCCAAACTCCTTCCAGAGAAAATTTCAAGGACTCTAGAAAACCTAAGCTACTCAGATTGAGTTGCATTGAATTTATTATATTTTTATCTCTAGCTATTTTCTTCTTATATATTCTTCTAATTTTTTTTATATTGATCTATTTATGTTTAAAAACATATTCTCCTATGATAAACTAGAGAATAATCAAGATTCTCTTAAATCATTTATTTATATTCCAATGAATAACTGTGGAAGAGGTCCTATGTGTCCAGGTATTATTTTTATCCCATGTACAACTACGGAAGAGGATATTTTCCTAGATGGTATTCTGTATTGTTGCTTGTAAAGACTGATCTAGTTTTTTGGATCAGTTTATTGATTAATAAACTACTTAACAGCGTGTGATTTCTAAGTTGAGCGGATTAAGTCTCAACTTTAGACAGAACCCCTTCTTTATATTCTGATGTATGTTTTTCTATTTTTGTTGATTTAATTACCAATTTATTTCCATTTTCTAAAATTTAACAAAACTTAAATTGTATAGTTAGTCAAAAAAATTATATAAATTGTTTGATTATGTAAATTAATTTTAAAAGTTAAAGTATTTAAAAGATATTTTATCTGACCCTTAATCTCGCTTCTTGAATGGTCAAATTTATATATTTATACTATTTTTATTAAATGGGAATACTTATTAAATTAGGTATTTGTATTTAAAAAAATAAACAAAAATTTTATTGGGTACTCAATTCACACCCCCCCTTCCTCCTTGAGTTACCCACTCCGACCAACATAGACTATAGGGAACCAAATGAGGTTATTCTAGTTGTATGGGAAATATAACTTAAATTCCAATTTCCACAATAAATTTTAGCGATAAATTTTCTCATTAATCTAATAGATGCACACATTAAAGTGGATGGATATGAAGAGTCCATTCGACCAAAAAAATATAGCTTTAGTAAATTGGTCATAGCTTTTCATACACTTTCACAAAGGCATTACCAATATGATGGTCAGCATACAATACAATTTATAAAAAAATATTAAGAATACATATTGATGATATTTGGTCGTATGGTGGGAGAAATAAGTGAAATATTTCAATAGATGGATTCTAGAAAAGAAATTTTATGTTATTTCTTTTCTTTTTTATTAATTTTTTGATGCCTTATTCTTCCACATTCTTCTCAGTTACCCTTCACATGGAGGGGTGAACTTATGAGTGTTTAAGGAAGGGGATGTTTTATTTTTGGAATTATAAGAATCATAATGATGATAAAACACTACAAGGGGGTGGATCATGGTATTGAGGATTCTCACTTTGATAAGGATCTTGTTCTCTCACCTTGAGGAACACTTTTATTTCTCTTTATCTTTCCCCTTAGTGAGAAATAAAAGTAATAAAAAACATAATAGATTTTACTTGGTTCACTAGCACTAGAATACATCCATGGATCATGCACGTTAATGTGCCTATGCACAAAATTCACTAAAATATCACAACTTTATAGTAAAAAATTTAGAGTGGTCTTACTGAATATCTTAGTTCACTACCATAAACAATTGGATAAATCAATGCTCTCTTTCAAAAAGGAACTCACTGCTTCATATGTTTAATCCTTTTTTTCATATAAGGATGATATGAATATAAACCTACATTGTAGTTTCTCTTTAAGAAAATAATTTGTATTTATAGTAAGGATGAGATTCCTAGAAAAAAATCTTCTTTAACCTTTAAACTTCCAAATGAGATATGTAACAATACCTCTGAAAATCTATTCTAGAAAACCTATTTTTATCTACCTATGTTTTTCTCTCTATGTATTTTCTATCTTTCATTACATCTTTTATTCCTATTTTGATGTTATTATAAGGGTTATGATTGATTATTATGTGTTTAGGATTGTTATAAATGTCCCCTATGTTTATTAGGGTCTACATGCACCATAAAATCTGAATTACACTTTGGGGGTTTCAACTCATAACTCCCTTTGAATAAAATATTTAGTAGATTGAAATGGTCTAGCCATGGAGTGGCCTAGGATATTTCACTGTTGTATCACTTATTTTACCTATACTATAGCATGGCCACCTTCACTTTGACATGGGCACATATTCCTTTGATCTTAAAATGGCACGGTCAACAATGTTGTGTAATTGAGACTAGAATTTGACCATATCCACTTTTCTCAAGTATAAATTCTTCTTTAACTCATCCAATCATTTCAAGAACAATCTCTCTAACTTATATCATACACCGAATTAGCTATAGCATGAACACACCTTATAATGAGCAACCTCCTATAGTAAATGAGAGCTCCTAAATCTTTTATTCTACCAAATTAAAACACTCCATATTGTAATTTATGGTTTTGTCATAGACAACTACACGCCTAAAGGGGTTGCGGCATACCCCTTCCTTATATGGTGTGGAAACCTATAATCCTGATGTACTTGAATTCCTTGCTTATGAAAATTTTAGATACTCCACATCGTAATTCTTGGATTCAACATTGAAAAATTATTCTCATGGTGTACTATGGCATGGTCATAAGTGTTGTGGTGTGGAAACCCTGAAAACTCCAATGGCATCAAATTCATATGGAATCCTCTTTACATCATGTTGTCCTTGGCCACCATGAAATATGAAAACCTTGATTCCCACATCAAAATTTAATCCATAAATCCTATAGTATATAAGATATCTCATTTCACTAACCGTCTAGATGGGAGTAACAAGGACTACTCCCATCCTCCTTCATAGTGTTTCCCCATTCTATGGACCAGTTCCTATATGCTACTACCCTTACAACACAGACCATTACTCCATGTGCACGCTGACCCATGTGTTCATGCTCACATGCCTCCCAGGTTCCATCATGGCTAGCTATCTTGGTCGGTTCCCCTACATGGTCATGATTACTCCCACATAAGTAGGGTCGAGCTGGCTTGGCTTACTACCCAAGGTCTTCCTTCTTTTTGCACCACAACCAAGAAGTTTGTGGTGTAGTTATGTGACAATGGAATATATTATTCTCTATAGCATAGTCCCTATGGATATTGGGTGTCCTATATCTAAGAGACAAAATTTCTCTTCAAAATTTGTTTTTTACTTTTTCAATAAACACAACACTCAAAGTTCCAAAATCAATTTATTCAAATAATCTACCCCTTTGGTTTTGTTGAAAATACTTTAAACACTATAACTACTTACAAAGAGAAAATAATTTCAAAATGTGTATTAAATATCTACTAATCATAAATTATGATCCAATGTGGGAAATTATTGATGTGATAAATAATATTTGATTGAAATTTATATTGTGATCACCTTTTAATCATTTCAACCACATCAAAACTACCCATGAATTAACTTTGGCATCCTCTTCCCCTTCTTCTCTACCTTGTTCTCCCCCTATCAATCATACTTGAATTTATTTTCCCCATTTTTCAATTAACCCAAATAATTAACTACTCTAAAAAGTGTTGAAAATGGGAAATTCAACTTATTGAGGTGAGAAAATTACCATTCTCATTAAAGAAACTTTAGGGAGTGGGGGTATTTCCCAAAATCAATTCAGTAAATGGAGATGTTTGAGATCAAAGGGTCAACTAATTCCTTTCAAACACCACTTTGGGTAGTGCCTCTATCAATATATCTTCTACTTGATCTTTTTTCAACACATACTCCAAAACGACAACTCCTTGATCCACTTTATCCTTTATGAAATGATATATGATCTCAATGTTCTTGGTCTGAAAATTTTGGATAGTATTTTTTCTAATATTGATCGCACTTGAGTTTTCACACATAATTGGAATGGGATAACTTACTTAAACACCCAAATAATTGAGTTCATATTTCATTTAAATAAATTAGGTGAAATATTTAGTGGTAGAAATATACTCATCCTTTACGGTGCTCAAATAAAGGAAATATTTCTTCTTGATTTTCCATGAAATAAAAGCACTACCAAGATAGAAATCACCACCAAATATTGATTTCCAGTAATCTACCAAACCATCCCAATCTATATCAATGAATCCTAGAAAGTTATTTTGTGTATAATTATGATATAACAACCCATAGTCTCTCATATGATGAATATATCAAATAATTCATTTCACAACTTTCATGTGAAACTCCATGGGATCACTTTTAAAATGATTTTCTTGAAAAGTATAGAATAATATATCTAGTCAAGTGGATATCAAATAGAGTAAAATTATAATAATTTTCCAATACTTGGTCACATAGACCTTTTTCCTATCTCATATTTTAATAATTTTAGTATTTTCACTATCAATGTTTCCATGAACCAAGATTTCTCCATATGAAATCATCTTACAACCTCCTTGGAATATTTAGTTTTTAAAAAGAATATTTCATCCACTCTTTGAACTAATTTCAATACAAAGAAAAAATTACATTTCAATTATTAGTGATATCTAGAATTTTCACCTCATAAGTTCTAAAAACTTATTTCATTGGTTTTCATCCAAACCTACATAAATTATTTCATCAACATAATTGAGCACCATAAATGGTTGTTCTTTATAATTATTTATATAGAGATTGTGATAAAATACTCCTCCATGAAGATTAATTTTCTTTAGACATGTGTCTAATCTAGAATAAAATTACCTTGGGGCATACTTGATGCCATACAAGGCCTTATTTAGATTATATAATTTGAATTCATCTCCATCAATGAGAAACCCATATGTTTTCTCAATATAAACTTCCTCTTCAAGGACACCATTCAAGAATCTATTTGGAATCTATTTGATATATCTTGAATCCCTTCTGAATTTCCATGGATAGAAATAAGTGAATAATTTCAAGATGTTGAATGATTTCATATGTTTCATTAACATGAATTCCTTAAATTTAGAAGTACCTTTTATGAATATGTCGTTATTTATTTCAAATCCACGTTTCATATTCATTTAGTTTATTTTAGAATACCAACATGGTTCCAATGAAATTATTTTTACTTGGACCCAGAATTAATCCCTATGTTTTATTATTTTTTATTTGGTCATGCTCCTCATTCATATCCTTGACCCATCTCTTATCATTGGTATCCTTTTTAAAATATTTTGGTTCTTTCAAAGATATCAATGATACCTACTACTGATCCTTCATTACTCTGGTTTGGATCAAGGTTATTTGGTATCCAATAATGTTTATTTTGGTTATTTCATACCTGGTTTCTTTTCTTTGTGAATTTTCTAAAATTTATAGTCTTTCTTCACAATATTAATCTTCATAAAAGTTCTATTCATTCCTTTTAACTCCCCATGAACCTAGAACTTCTTTATTACTCTCAGATTTTGAAATTTGGTGGTTGTCATATAAAATCTACTCATGTTATACCATCATGTATCCATATTAAACCACTATAAAATCATATATATTAATCATATTTTCAAGAATTTTATTATATAATTAGTAATATTTTCTCTTTGATGAATATCTAAAAAATATTCCTCCATCTCCTTGGTATTCAAATTCTCTACATTTTTCCTTATTTAGAATAAAAAATTCACTTCCAAACTCTCATAATTATTTTATTGTAGAATTATTTCCATACCACATTTAATGTGGATTTTTATCTTCATTTGTATATAAAAAATCTATATTATAGGTGTAAACTAATATAAGAACCACTTATTTATAATATCTTTTAAGAATATACTTTTCAATAAACATTGTTTAAGACATATTGTTGATTATATGATTTATTATTTCCATAACCCCATTTAATTAGGGTGTTATGAAATCTAATATTTGACGTTGAATTATGTGATTTTAAAGATATTCTATAACATTGGTGATTTTTGAATTAGGTCCCATTATCAGTTTGAAACTTCTAGATCTTCACATAGCATGTTTGTAGCTCTTCCCGATATAGAGTGGTATATCTGTGTACTTAAATCTTGTGTGTGATAGGAATAATCCATTCCATTTTGTTGTATTCATCTATCAATATCACATAATACCTACTTTCATCCATTTATTTAGGTTAAATTGTCCCACTAACATCCATGTGTGCAATATCAAGCAACATTTATGCCTTTAACTTCTTTATCTTGTAGGAAATTCAGATAATATTCTCATTTTGACTTCAATAACATATATGACTATGATCATATGTGATATGGGAAAAATCGTGAGATATATTTCTCTTTACCAACATTTCCATAGATTTTTGGCTAAAATGTCTAAGATTGTTATGCTATAACCCATTATCCTATTCTTTATACAACATATAGAGATTTTCCTCTCTAATAAGGTATAAATTTTCCTTAGATATTTTCCCCCATAGAATAATTGAACAATATTTATCTTTTATGGCACAATCATTTTGACTGAATTCAACTACATTTATGTGCTCACACAATTTGATGATGCTAAGAATATTATGACTCTTCCCATCAACCAAGATAATTTTAGTTTTCTTGAGATTGTAACCTATGGTCTTGGATTTTATAGAATCAAAAATCTTAAGACCCTCATCATTCCTAAAATGATTTATTCCATATTTATTATTCTTGAATTTTACAATGAGGTATTTATTTCTAATCACATGGGATGTGAATCCACTTACCACAACCCATGAGATTTAATTTTTTATTTCCTCATGGAAATCTCAATAACATTAGCCTTCTCTAAACCCACACTCATCACCAACATTTTTACTAACTTTCAACATAAAAAATATAACTCTTGAAGCATTGGTATTTTTTTGTTCTATATAGTTATTTTTCATTCTAAGGTTTTGAAAATCAACCTTATTCTGAGGATTATGTGCTTAAATTTTTGAAACAATCATAGATTTTTATTTATCTTTGAACCAATTAACTTGAAGAATACACTTGTGTTCCTCCTAATAAATTCCATTGAATTGACTTTATAATGATTCATGTTTCTTTCATTTCATCATTACAAGTGTCAATAATCATTTTTGATCTACACACTTTAGATTCCAATTAATAACTTCTTCTTCCATCTCTTAAATTCTCTTTACTCTATCATTGATAGTTTTATACAAACCACCAATGATTCTAGTTTGTTCTTCAATTTTAAGCTTTAGTTCAACCACTTTACCTAAATTTTCTGAACTTTCATATCTGATTTATTCTATTTCAAACTTCATCATTAATTTTTCCACTTCTTTTTGTTTCATGTAGAGCTTAGAATTGTGTACCACTACATTTAACTACTTTTCCTTTTCTCTCTATATGTCAAGTTCTTAAAGGATTGCCTCAAGTTTTTCCTACAGATAAACACTTCTAAAAAACCCTTCATTATCATCATAAATTTCATAATGTATTGGATTATTTTCAATATCCATCAACACTCCTTCATCATTACAGTTTTCAATATATCCTACCTCAATTTCTCTAAAACATTATTCCTCTATAGATAAAAGATTTATTCTTTTGAAGTACCTCAATTGAGAAGTATTTGAACATTTTTTTATGTTCTTGAGTGATTTTTCTTCACCATTATCTTCATTATAGTTTTTTAGAAATTTTTTGCAAGGTGTCCCACCTTTCCACACTTGAATAAAGAAAGATGAAGAATACCCTTAAACTTCCCTCTTCCTGTTTTAAGATTAGAGGACAAGAATGGAATCCCCTCATCAACATCTAAATTTTCTATGATTAAGAGATTCTTCATGGAATTAAATTATACCTCCTAAGTGATTCCCTTAATTCTTGATTCATTGTATTTATTTATCATTTCATAAGACACCAAAGTGTTATGAAAGATATCAGGAGATATATATTTTAGATATTTGTCTTCTAGAACTAACACTATTTAATTTAAACAAGGATGGGTTATTCTCATGATTCTCTTCAAGATATTTTCATCTTTGAGATCCTCACTGATACCTTTCATATCTTCAATAAGAACATTTAGATAATAAAAAAATAATTCAATCATTTAATTTAAATTTATTCTCAAATATCCATAAATTTTCCATAGAACCTATATGTTGGACTCCCGAAACATTGAATCCCCTATATAAATATTAAAAATATTTTCCAACATAGCATGATATATTGTTTAGGAAATTACCTTTATGAAGATATGATTTTCAAGATCACTTCCCAAAGAATTAATGTCTTTGTAATCCACATACAATTCTTTATGGTCTCTTTCTATCAAGGATCTAATTTCAATATTTATAGTGATTCCGTAGAGGTTTCTCATATAAACATTCATGTACAATGATCTGAAATAATGTTGCATCTATATTTTCTATAACTAGAAATTATTACCTTCCCATATAGTAATGCATTTATGGTTAACAATCAGTCCCATATTCCCATGAGAGAATAAGAATAAATTTTCCTCTAATAACACTTGTTAGAATCCTATATATGATAGAACATTGAGACGGGGTGAATAAGGGTTTTGAGTATTATCACTTTGATAAGGATCTGGTTCTCTCACCTTTAAGAACACTTATATTTTTCTATACCCTTCCCCTCAATGAGATATGAAAATAGTAAACAACACAAGAGATTTTACTTGTTCACTCACACTGGGATACATCCAAGGAGCATGCACAAAAATGAACCTATGTGAAAAATTCACTAAAATATCACTAATTTATAGTTACAAAATTCAATTTGATAAGGATATGGTTCTCTCACCTTTAGAAACACTTATATTTCTCTACCATTGTTTTTCTCTATGTGACTTTTCTATCTTTCATGTCATATTTTATTCTGATTTTGATTTCAATCCAAGGTTTATGATTGATTATTCTATCTTCAAGATTCTTCCAAGTGTCCCCTATATTTATTGGGGTCGACATGCCCCATAAAATCTGAATTAACCATTAGGGTTTTCAACTTATAAATTCCTCTAAATAAAATAACTAGTAGACTAAAATGGAATGGTTATAGCATGGACATGGATATTGCACCTTATTATCACTTTTTTTACCTATATTATGGTGTGTCCACCCTCACTATGGTGTAATAACTTATTACTTTGATATTATTATGGAGTGGTCAACAATTTTGTGTCATGGAGACATGAATTTGAATCGATCAACTTTTTCCATGCATAACTCCTTTAACTCCCCTGTCTGATTTTAGGAATAATATATCTAAACCATATCTTACCTCGAACTAGTTGTGGCATGGACACACCTGCTGCAGCATGGCCTCTTATAGGAAAGGATAGCTCCTAAATCTTATCTTCTCCCAAATTTATACACTCAAAATTGGAAGTCATATATGAAGAGTGGAAAAATTATCATCTAATGGGGTTGTGGTGTAACCCTTAATTCTACATCATGGACACCTATAAGCCTAAGATATTTTATTTCCTTGCTTCTAGAAATTTTGGATACCCCATGTCGCAATGTTTCATGGGGGACTATAGGGTAATCCTGAGTGTTCTGGTGTGGACACCCTAAAAACTATATTGGAATAAAATTCTTGTGAAAGATTCTATATCTTTTGGTTTACTTGTATGCGGAGTATCTTGAAAATATCAAGTCCCTCACTAAACTTTACTCTAGAAATATCATTGTATATAAGATATATTACTTCACTGACTGGACAGATGTGTGTAATGGGTACTACTCTCAGCCTCCTCCATGGTTACACGCTACACCATGGACTAATTCATCCATATTGTTTCCCTTGTGGCATAGACTACTACTCTATGTGCATGTTGACCTGTATGTGCACACTCACCTGCCTCCCTAGTGCTATCATGGCTAGCTGGACTGGTTGGTTCCCCTGTGTGGTCAATCTTACTCCCGTATAAGTAGGTTTGAGCTAGGTTAGCTTCATATCAAAGTTTGGACTTAATTTCTCAGCACAACCAACAATGTTGTGGTTTAGTCATGTGACTATAGCATGACTTCTTCTCTATGGTATAGTCCTTGTGACTACAGTGTGGCGTCTGTCTAGGAGACAGAATTCATCTTCAAATCACCCTTCTTCACTTTTTCAAAAAAAACACTAAAACTTCAAAATGAAATTTATTCCAATATTAATTCTTGAGTTCTTGTTCTTCATGAAATAACATCTATTTATTTCTTCAATTAAGTTAGTCTTAATATTCTGATAATAGTTTTTATTATCAAGTATGATTGAATGTTTTTATTCTGTTATTATTATTTCCTTTGTCGATGATCATTTTCTCCCTCCACTAGGTTCTTGTTTATATACAATGGAATAGACCATATCATAGTGGTGAAGTAATTTATTATTGTTAGTATGTGTAGGAGGGGTAGTGGACACTCTTTATTTTTTTAAGAAAAAAATACCATATAGGGTGTTTCCAAAGTCCATTGAGTATATTCATTGTAAATATCTCTTGAATTGGAAGAATAGTATACCAAACAAATATTTTAGTAATGTTTATTCTCACTATCACCATTTGGATAAGGGAGTTAGAGGAAACAATGTTCAAATCTCACTTTTATTGTATTAGCATGAGAGGGTTGGATAACCAAAAACTGGGATAGAATTACATTTGGAATACTAGACCTAACTTGATCACCCTTCTCATATCACTATTTTCAATCACTTTATTCACTTATTACTTTTGTTTTCAAAGAATCACAACAAAAAATAACCCCTTTTCCTATGATTTAAAGGAAAAAACTTGACTATTATGCATTCCTCTCTGGAAACAACCTAGTTTAACCACTATACAACATTTTAACTATGGGAATAATTTTTTTCCACACCCCATGATAATAACATGTAAATGAGTTTTGATTTATTAGAGAATGTTTATATGTTAGGGAGACCATCAGATAATAGAATCTATCTTCAAAGGGTATCCTTTTCTTTATGATCTATTATGTTATTCTATCACCTATGAGAAAGGATGTAATGGGTGATTATCATCATTCCCAGTGGGTGGTTCACCCAAGTATGATGAATATGTTTTATGATAAAATGTGTCTTTTATGGTGGATAGGTATGAAAAGGGAAATTTTTCCTATTATTGTTATACCTATCAGTTGATCACGACTAAGCATCAGAAGCCTTCATGTTTTCTTCAAACCCTTCATGTGCCAACTTGGAAGTGGGAAGATATATCTATGGAATTATTTTATTAGGTTGGTGTTTACTCCTCAAGAAAATAAAGTGATTTAGGTTTTTATTGACTAGTTTAACAAATAAAAACACTTTATTTTTATACATGATACCACCAAAGTTGAGGATTTTAGAAATCTATATGTGCAGGTGATTGTTATATTGCCCATAGTTCAATATACTATTATTTATCATAGGTATACATGGTTCACATATAATTTTTACTTAGTTCACTTAGATGTTATGGGATACTAGGTAAAGTTAATCACAACATACCACTCACAAACAGATGGTCAGAAATGATGGGCTATAGAGATTCCTGAAGGCATGCTTTATGGTTGTGTCTTTGAATTTAGAGTAGCTTGGGATTTCCATTTGGGACTACATTAGTTTACCTATAATAATATCTACCATTTATCTATTAAGATGTAACCCTTTGAGGCATTATATGGTCATCCTTTTAAATATTTTTTTTAAATATTGGTGAAGCTTCCATAGTGTGACCTAGCTTGGGCCGTGAGACTATGATGATGATCCATATGATCCATCAAAGGTTGGTGATGGATCAAATCTAGTATAAATCTTATGTGGATCATCATAAATGTTCTTTGTAATTATCGATTGGTGACCATGAGTTCTTATGATTCTAACCTAAGCTGGGTTACAAACATCTTGTAAAATAAAGGAAGTTGGAACTGAGATATATGGGACCATTTTAGGTCATTGAGAAGATTAGAAAGGTGGCATACCATTTGTCCTTTTCACTATAGATTAGTTTAATCAATAACATGTTTCATGTATCACATATCAAGAAATATATTTTGGACCCTTAACATATTCTAAATTATTAGGACCTTGATGTGGAACCTAGTGTGATAGTGATTGAGCAGCTTTCTTAAATTGTCAATTCTCAAGTAGATATTCTTCATGTGAAGTTTATCACTTTGGTTTGGGTTCTGTGGAAACATTTTTTTAATTATCATGAGATATGGGATCAAGAGGTGATTATGAGAGAGTATTAACCTCATATATTTATATAAAATTATTCTTTATAGGATTTATAGAAAATAAATATTCAAGGTGGGGAGAATTATAACATCTCGACACTTGCTTTTAGGTTCAATCCATTGTTTCCTTTTTTTTATCTTTTTTATGAGTTGATATCTAGTTTTTTACATTAATTATTAGTTTTTTATACTTGTATTAATCCATTATGAGGTTGAGGTTGTGCCTTTGTTTCTATTTTGAGGGGATGATGAATTCTCTAACAGTTTATTTGAGGGTGGACACGAACCTTTAGCTAAAAATTCTATAGTTGGACCATGGGATAACCGGTGAGACCCACTATCTTGTTGGTGGAAGGGTGGAAATAAGTATTTTCTATAGTAATACCACTAGAAAAGTGGTGAAAGGTTGGAATATTAGAGTTACTACAGAAACTCCATGTCCAAATGGTGGGTTTATCAACGGTCTAGAGATTCTATATGACACCACCAGCTAGTTGGTGGAAGCCAGCGGGTAGTTAGTAACGCTGATCTAGGTGATTTTAGGATGGGAAGTATCAAATTTTTATTTCTTCAAACCACCATTTTATTTCTTATCTACCCTCCCTCAAATATATTTTGACCCTTATGACCTTATAGGGTCCCTTAAGGTGATTTTGGCTCTTTCAACCTTGAAATATCGTAGATAAAAGTGTTGATTTGAGTGTTAAATATCTTTTGGTAAGTGTATCCTAGATCTATTTTCAAATTCTCTTCTCCCTCATGATTAATATTATACAAAAGCTATGAAATCTTGTAATATTGTTGGATTTAGGTTTTTATTTGGGAATTGTAGTTCTATGATTCATCCTTGATTGGATATAGCCTTTCATCTCTCTTCAATTCGGGATCTTGTGTTGGGTATTTGATGATACCATGATTGAGGTATGTGGTTTTGTAATGTAATTAATATAAATTAATACTATTATTTCTAGTTTGATTTGAAATGGATTTTAAATTGATTTCCAAATCTTTATTTGAATCTTTTGATAAATTTTTTTGAAATGGCATGGTGTGTGTGATGAAACCTCTTTGGTAATGGATTTTGAAATAAACTATAGATTTCTGAAAATTAAATTGTAATTGAAATGAATGATTTGAAGAATGAATTTTAGGATGATTATTTTGAAATGAAGGCATGAAATATTTTATGGATTTGAAATGAATTTTTTAAAATAAATAAGTGTCGATGAAAACCATTTGATTTTGGTTTTTCAAATGAAATGTCATGTTTCAAAACTTGATTTGGGGTTTCTTGAATAATTATTGATGTAACAGGTTTTAGATGAGTGATTTTTCCCTTTATTGATCTACGTGAAGCATGTGGGAGCCTGAATAGTATAGTGGGTAGTCCAAAAAAATCATGCTAGGATTGTAACAACCCATAATTTTATCAATGGAATTTCCCTTCTAAATAAATAATTATTTCTTATTTAGTAATATAATATTATACATACACACCACATGACAAAACAAACTTAATTTTATTATATTAATTAAAAATTTAAATTTAGAGAATAAATATGGCCATAATAATTGAAATTATTTAAATGGGACAAAAATATAAAATAAGATAAAAATAATAAGAAAATTTGGATCTTCAAAATCCCCTAGAATGAACGTACTCATGAACAACACTGTAGAAATGAAGCATAATATTAGAAATTCAATATGAATTTTGAAAATGAAAATATATAACTTTGAGAGAAAATATAATTGAATGATTAATGAATTAAATTTGAGGTATTTATATAAATTTTAGAAATTGTAAGCTATTATAAATCTGACATTTAGAATAATAACCTAACCATTGGAATAGTAATCTAATCATTGGAATAGTAATCTAACCATTGGGAATAGTAACTAGACTGTTAGAATAGTATCCTAACTTATGGAAGTATAAAATTACATTTAGGTATCTTATAAAATGAAAATATGATATATTTATACCATTTTACAAGTAAATAAATGTTTTAAAAATGATAAATAAAGTGTTTGTATTTTTTTAAAACATAAATATTTTAATTGAACTTTTATAAAAATTATAATGATTTAAAAGAAATTTTAATTACATAAAATGGATTTATAAATTAATTTTAGGTTTTATTTAAATGATAAGATGATTTTATGAGACTAAAAGTAATTTTTCAAAAGGGTCAAAAAATTGATCAGAATATTAAAATTGGTATTTTTCAAATAAATGAGGATTTTATTTAAAAATTAAATTTCAATTATTTATAAAAAAATTCATAACATGGATTTATGTTTTAAAATCTACACACTGGAAAATATTTAGGGGGAATTTTTAGTATTTTTCAAAAAAATGAATTTTGGGGGAATAGTGAAATATAACAAAATATGATGTTTAAAATTATAAGCTAAATACATGAATTTTGAGTCATGGATGATGTAATGACCCATTAATTTAAACTCAAATTAAACATTTACTATATATAGTCATAATAATCAACACTATTTGTATTCTTGAGTCAAAATAATAAACAATGGAATAAAATATTCAAAAACACCTCTCTACTCCCTTGATAAATAAAACCCCTCACAACCCCTTCTCCTCACACCTTATAAGATTTGTATCTTTCCATATTTCTACCCAATTACCTTCTAAATTATCTCCCCTATTTCCTAGTTCTACTATTATCACCAAAATACAAATTATAAGTTCCTTAAGTAGTTTTTTCAAGGAGACAACATTCAAGAGGTAATATTATCAAGATACCTCTTTTAAATTCTTTTATTCTTCTATTGTCTTCTCACCTACCTAGTCCAACATTGAATAATAACTCCACTATAATATATATACACTATAATTTTATAGTTCTAATATAATATCTACCATCCATCCTCTTTTCTTCTCCTCTTATTCTAAAAATGAAATTGTTGTCTATATTATGTCGGTTCACCACTTCCATGGATGATGAGTTTTCATTTTCCATTACCACCTTAATGGATGGACATAAAAATATTATTATGTTTAAATAAAATTATAATAAGTATATTATAACTTATTTCATGTTTTATAATGAATATATAAACATAATATTAAATAAAATGATACTAGTTAATGATAGTCGGTAAAACTGCCTAAATGAACTAACCCCATAATGTTAACATTTTTACTAAGTGAATTACCCATATATAAGAACACCAAATTATTTTTGGGACCATTAAAATTTATTTAAGTACATGAATAAAATTTCATTTCAATTCTATAGTTATACTCCTATTTTACAAGAACTTAAATAATTATCCATTAGTTATCCGACCTTGAAATCATGAAATGAACGCCCACAAAACAAAAAAATTTGTCTTTATATCTCAATAAAATAGTTGTAAATGAACATAATATAATTATAATAAATAATATATATATATATATCTGTGTGTGTGTGTGTAAAAGTTTAAAAATTAATTAATTAATGAATTTTATTTGATTATTTAAGACATTAAATGCAAGCGCATAACAATTTTGGAACATAAGATAAGGGATCTCTCTGAACCACCCTTTTTCTTTGGGTTATGAAATTTCTCTCTATAACTCAATTTATCTGTATCATATATTTTATGTAATGATTTTAAATTCTGTATATATTTCTATTATTTATATACATATATTATTATCCCTTCCTTTTATGCTTTAATACATGTCATATGTTCATTTCATAAATGTCTTCTTTAAAATCAAACCCAATTACAGAGAACTTTTCTATACCCTAATAATTTTATGTAACATTCATTTAAATTAATTATTCCCATTCATGATTCAATTAATTGAATTAATTTTTTTGGTATAACCATTTTGGTTTACCTCTATTTTTTCAAATAAAATTCCATACTTATTTTTTCCCCACAAGTCTTTAATTGATTCCTTAAAACACAATTTTGGAAGTTAATTTTTTGACATAATTCTCTACCCTTTTTCATGGTTTATTTTCAAAATGAATTCCATATTTTGAGACATATGATTGTTTAATAATATATTAATGTCCAAAATATTTAATTAATTCTTCTCTTTGGAATATTTGTAAAATATCTTTTTATTATGATATGAGGAAAGATTATGAAACCCATTTATTTACATGGATAATTATTATGTTTAAGCCTTATGATTTATTTCCTTTTATGGAACACAAAATCATGTAAATTTTATAATTGGTTCACACAAATAGATCTAAAATTAATGGGGTAATTTTTTTCACATGATATTGTATGTATGGTATTAGGGAGTAAATATAATCCACGATGGGACTTTTACCACCATGTGATGTTGTCTTGACAATTATCCTTGACTTATTCTTATGTTATGTTTTATGTTCCTTCCACATTCTTATGTTTCAATGATATTATGATACCATGTTCATTATTTTATGATCTCATGTGATTATTCATGATCCTTATCTTGTATGATATCATGTTATTTCATTTTACTCTCATGTTATACTTCATTATCATGTTTATTTCCTTACTTGTATTTATAGATCACCCTTTATTTTATATATTTTCTAGGTTATCCTATATAGTTTTAAGAGCTCAAAAGTTATTTAATAGATAATTAATGAGAATAAAATAAAGATTTGTTTTAGTTTCTTTTTTATGTTCTATGAACCTAGTATTCAAAATACACCAAGCCTTGCGATCATTGGTTTGTATTTATTGGATATTTATATTAAAAATCATGTAAAAATATTTGTAAAAGGATTGATCCACAATAAGGAATATATTAGATCTACCTATCAATGGACTTATGATGAAAATTATATTAATATATGATGAGGTTAAGAAGTTCATTTAGTGGTTTGAACTATTATTCCCCTTAGTCCGACGATCTAAGGAAGTGTGAACACATGGAACTGTATTTCACTGAGAACTGTGAGGATATTTGAGGCTTGATCTAATGAAACATGGTGTTTTTAACCATTTTTCTTTGATTGAAAAATAATTATGCATTCCAATGTTTATGAAGTAATTTATTCATGCATTTTTTGATCGAGATACTTACACATGCCTGTTTTAAAGAAAATTCTTATTTGTACCTGCTTTATAATTTCCATTGAAATGATTTAAAAGTGTGTTTTATATTGAATTGTAAAAAAATTACCATGCCATGTTTTATTTAAAATTTACTATATTTGGTTTATTTGATATGAAATTTTTATGAAATGTCATGGTGGGTTCCTACTAGGCTTGTGTTTCTCATGCACTATTTTTTATTTTGGGTGATTATAGACTTTATTTTTTCAGGTCTAGAAAAAGGGAAAGAATCAATTGGAGGAATTGGGTGTTATTGATTAGGTACCATAGAGTTAGCAATGAGAGGTGTGGTATTTGATCCACCTATTATGAGAAGATCTCGATTTATGGGATGTTTTTGTCCGGTTGTTCCATTTATAATTTTGTACGTTTCTACCTTATGGTACATTTTCCTTAATGATTGTATTGACATATTGATTTTTATGGATTATTTCAACTTCTTTTTCCTCATTGAGTTGTACTTATGGTGAAATCATTCCCTCTTGATTTTTTTTGATGCTCAGGATCTAGTCGTCAGCTGATGGAGATCGAGAACGCCCTTAAGGCCATGTTAAGATTTATTTGGGTACCATTTTAGTGAGTTATCTGGTTTGGTTCATAACATCCATTATTCTAAAATTCTAGGTCCTTTCCTTATTCTCAAAAATATTTCCACAATAACTGAAAATATACATTTTTCATTACTATATGAAAAATATAGTAGCAATATTTACGAAATGTATCCTCCTTTATAGCATGAGTATTTTTGAAAATAGAAGTAAGATTTAACTTAAATCACATAAATTATATTGGAATGATTATTTCAATATTAATAAATAACCAGAAATTTATTTTTCGATGTTTGATTCCAAATAGAGAAACACATGTATCTTTATATTCATTTCTAGATTTATTTAATCTGAAATTTATTAATTTCTAGGAACATTTAATTTCTATAAAATTCATCCATATTTTTTATTCCTTTCCACATTCATTTAGATCATCTTAATAATTAATAAATCTTAAATAAAATTCATTTTTTATATTTGAATTAATTAATAGTAGTATATAAATCATCTTATTTAATTCAATTTTGATCACCAAAACTGATTTTCAAATGTTCTCATTTGAAAATCACAAATTAAATACAATAGGAATATTCTCAAAATTATATTCCTTCATTATCTTCAAATTAGGATGTTACTCATGGTTAGACAAACCATTGTGATATTTTGATCATGAAATAATAGATTCAACAACATCTTATTTATATATTCTTTAGAATATTAATTATATAAACCTTATTTTTTTATATTCTTCAAAATTATAAAAAAAATTCTAACTATTGGATTCATATGATTTATAGCATAATTATTACAAATTCAATGAGAAATTTTTTCCTTTTATAATTTTTTTCCAATATCAGATATCTCCTAAGTATTTATAAGTCTTATGAATTTCTTATGGATCCATGCCTTTGTCAAGTATCATCTAAGTGAAAACTCTTATATGGATTAGGAAAAAAAGACTTATGAACTCATATGAATTTTTACATGAAAATGATGTATCTCATGCATTTTTTAGATTTTGGAAAACTCAAAATCTTCATGTAAAGATAAAATCTTATGTGTTTCATTCAATATATTACACTTCTTTGAATGTCTTACGAGACTTTCATCAAACTCTTATGCACATACCAACAAATTATTATTATCCTCAAAGAATTATTATTAAATATAAAAAGTCTTATGAAATCTTCTAAGAGTATTATGAATTCATCAGAAATATTTAAAAAATTATTCCAATTTCTTATGAAATAAGACTTAGTAAGTTTTTCCAATTTAGAGGAAAAAGTCGTAGGTATATAATATAAATTATTACACCTAGCATAAAAGTATTATGAGGTCATACCAAGTTTTACATGTAGACTAAAAAATATTACATATGCAATTTAAAAGTATTATTTGTTGATAGAAAGACTTACATGATTCACAAAGTCTTATAAAATTCATCTGAAGTCTTACAAAATCTTCAAAAGACTTATTAATTCTAGACTTAGCTAAATTTTCTTCTTAAACTCAAAAATATAAAATTCTTAAAATTAATTCAAATATTTTAAAAAGAAAATATAATTATTTAAAAACTACTTAAATCACCTCAGAATAGTTTTAATTAATTATAGTAATTATCAAAATAATCCAAAACTATTCAGCTAATTTATAAGGTATAGAACAACATATTACCCACTCAAGTAGAGAATTTTAAGTACCTCGCTACCTTATCATTTCATCCTTAACCTAAGACTTTTAAAAACTTAATATAAGTGATTATCATGACGTAATATAGTATTATTTATGATCAATAAACACTATGATAGTTTATCTAACATTTATCTAGATATTCTTTAAATATTAAACCTATCTTAATATTTAAAATTACAGTTATACAAGTTCCTGACAACAGTTTAGTAACTAGTTTCACTTTAAAATTCTCAATTCCTTAGAGATTATTTTATATATTAATCCTTATTAGCCTTTTATCACTTTTAATAATTTTATACAAACCTTATCAAACAATAATTATAATTACATAGTTATTATCAAGAATATTTTCAAGCAGATATTCAAGGATAGTAGCTACTAATTATTCTTTACCCAAATACATTAGAAATAAATTAATCTCTATTATATATATTCTTACTCCATCAATAACTTTAATAAACTTTTAATTACATTTTAATAACTCCATTGAAAACAAATACAACCTCTTCTCCATGAATCCATTTTGTTACTTCAATCTGCCCCTTTGTATTTTTTTAATTCCCAAATTAAACCTAATGTAAATGTCATATTTCTCCCCCTTATTGATAATAAATTTAAAGTTATTTTTTAGGGAATCATTATACTCTTATTTAACTAAAATAAAAATTTAAGCATGTAACGTCTTGGTTCCAGAAGCCACCCAGAGGCGCCCCATACCCGGTTGGTCACATGGCCTCAAGCGCATTCCCCAAATGCTAGAGGCTGCCGACTAGCAGTGAGGGCCTTGGGTGTGATAGTGGGGAAACTATTCCCCCATTAGAAGAGTACACAGCGGAACTATATAAACATGCAAGAGCAAAAGTAGTAAATAACCAACAATAATAAACAGTGGAACGACTAAATCAGCAAACAACTGGAGCTCATATGTATATATATGAAATGATGCATGATACATATCTAGGAAAGCATCAAAACAAGTTGCAATGCTGAAAAATAAAATAGTACCAAAACAAGTACAAAATAAAGTAAAAAACTCCTCAACATCGCAAGCCAAAGCTTGGTCCCATGCTCTCCTGCTCCAAAGTAATCAAGTACCAGAAGTCAAAGGGTGGTTTCCCTTGTCTATACCTACAACAACATAGTCTGTTTGGGACCAAAAACATGACCCAAACAGGGTATGAGAATAAATCCTAATAGGCAACCACCTGAAGATCTGTGCCTAACAGTCGGTGAGTATATGGAAGGTAATAGTACAAAAAGCAGTAAACAGTAGCAGCAATATAAGGAAGTAATCAGTAATCAGTAAATAGGATGATATACAACAGTGATAAATCTACAGAACAATAAGTAGCGGTGAAGCAACACCTAACACAAATAGGAAACCCTCTGGGAAGTACTTGAAGCCATCCCCTCTGGTCCTATCCAAGAAGTACCATAACTCTCTGGGCAGTGCACTCAGCCTAACCCCTCTTGTTTGGTCATACGAAATTATAAGACTATCTGGGGAACCTCACTCATTCAATTCCCCTTATAGTCTAGGGTAGTTAGGGACTCTATGAGGGAGATCACGTGGTCTAACCCTCTTGGCCCCAAGGTCTAGAGACACTCTGAGGAAGCTCACTCGTTCAATCCTCCTATATCCTCAGGTATACCACAGACTCTCTAAGGAAGATCACTCGGTCAATTCCTCCTCTAGCCTGGGAAGGTTTTAAAGACATTCAAATAAGGTAAAGACTCTCTAAGGATACTCACTCGGTCTACCCTCCTGTAGTCTATAATAACTAAGACTCTTTGGGAAGATCACTCGGTTTATCCCCGTATAGTATATAATATCTAAGACTCTATGGGAAGCTCACTCGGTCTATCCCTTGTAGTCTGTAATATCTAAGAATCTATGGGAAGCTCACTCAGAATATCCATTATAGTCTATAGCATCGGGTTCTCACGGTCCCATGACATTCAGTGCATATTAATGTTATAAGGCCAGAGTACACCTATAGAGCTACTTGGCTAACCAAAGTACACCAATAGAGCTACATGGATAAACAGTCTACAGAGCAACAAGCATGTTAACAACATCATTCCGTCCTACGATCACAAGGCATGGAAATAGGTACAACATCCAAAGGCTAAAGAGACCCAAAGGTTTCAACAAGAACAAAGCATGGGAAAAACATCCAAGCACGAAAAATATCCACAAACATGATAAATTTACCTCTTCACAAGCATGCAAGCAAGGCAAGAATAACGACAAGGGAAAAAAGGTAAACACGCAATACCTTGTCCACGGTATTGGTGGAATTTGCACATAAAACTCAAAGAAATCGAAAGGTAAGGCACAAACCATGTACCTCGATCCTAGTAGATCGATATACTTGAACCACGAGGCTTGATTCTCTTCAAAATGGCATAGATCTATGAAAATGAAAAAAACATTCAACCCACTATAACTTAAGAAATAGGAGTAATTTTAAATCAAGGCTCTAGGAGAAGTAAGAACTCACCACTGCGGTTCCAACGCAATTGATAGCGATTGATTCGGATAACGGACGGAGGCTCGGGTCCTCAGAGAAGATCTGCGGTTGTACGGGTCACTCTCGGTTGAAGGTGCTGGAGAAGAAGATAGTTATGTCGCTTAGGCGTGACCTTGGTCCGTTTAATGAAAAAAAATACATGGTGTGTACTCTAATTTTCCGTACTCCACTTTTAGCGGTCTCCACTTCACCCTTACACACCGTGTGTGTGGCCCGGACACGGCCCGCACATGATCTGGCACAACAAGGGAGTACACAGCATGTACTCATAAAGAACAGGGCGTGTACTTCAAAAATTTCTAGAAAATCTTCTTTTCTCAAAAACTCTAGGAAAAATAAATAAATACCTTAAAACAAAGATCCGGGTTCTTACAAACTTCCCCCCTTAAAGAAATTTGTCCCTGAATTTCCCTAGTGATTCGTAGAAGAAGAAACCCCAAACAGCTCCGGCCACTGCGATCATACATCAGTCTCCCTCTCCCAAGTCTCATCCTGCACTCGCCCGTGTTGTCATAGCACCTGTACTAGAGGAACAGACCGGACATGGAGAACCTTCATACTGCGATCGAAAATTCGGATGGGATGCTCCTCAAATGACACATCTTTTTCAAGCTTAACCTCATCAGGTTGAAAGACATGAGACGGGTCTAAAAAGTAACATCGGAGCTGAGAAACGTGGAAGACGTCATGCATATCCCGGTACCTCTACAGTAACTACAACTGATAGACAACCAGCCCAAATCTCTCCAAAACCTCAAATGGCCCGACGTAACGCGGTGAAAGCTTACCCTATCTCTGAATCCTCTTGTGTCCCAACCTCGGTGCGACACGCAAGAAAACCTGATCCCCGACCTCAAACTCCAGAGGTCGTCTCCGCTGATTAGTATAAGACTTCTGTCGAGACTGAGTTGTAGCCATCCTCTTCCGAATCAACTCTATCCGCTCTGAGGTCTCCTGAACAAGATGATGTCCTAGAAAAGCTGGCTCTCCTGCCTCCATCCAGCATAAGGGTGATCGGCATAGCCTACTGTACAAATCCTCGTAAGGCTCCATCTGAATAGTCTCCTAGAAACTGTTGTTATAGGAAAACTCCACCAGAGGAATATGCTTCTACCAAGAACTGCCAAAGTCTAGAATGCAAGCTCTGAGCATATCCTCAAGCACCTGGATCATACGCTCGGACTGGCCATCAGTCTAGGGATGGTATGTTGTACTCAAAAGTACCTGTGTACCCAAAGCCTTCTGAAGTCTCTGCCAGAACCGAGAAGTAAAGCGTGCATCCCTATCTAAAACAATGGAGTATGGAACTCCATGTAGACATACAATCTCTCAGATGTACAACTGTCCCAGCTCATCAACACCAAAGGTCTACTTGATCGGAAAGAAGTGAGCAACCTTGATAAGCTTGTCGACGACAACCCAAACAACATCACTCCCTCATGGTGAACTCGGTAACCCAATCACAAAGTCCATTGCAACATCTTTCCACTTCCACTCAGGAATGGGTAACTGCGGTAAAAGCCCTGCAAGTCACTGATGCTCTGCTTTCACCTGCTACCAAGTAGAACATCTCATGGAAAAACTAGCAACATCTCTCTTCATACCTGGCCACCATTACTGGTGGTGTAGATCAGGATACATCTTGGTGACTCCAGGATGAACTTCCCAAACTGAGGAATGAAAATCCCAAATCATCTCCTTGCGTATTTCTGTAGGAACCCATACACATATCTGGAAATGCAAGATCTCATCCTTGCCCACTTTCCATCCAAGAAGAGGGTCATCTCCTGACACACTCTCCCACAGGACTAAGCCTTTTGAGTCTGATAGATGCCTCATATGTACCTGATCAAGAAGAGAAGAGGTAACAACTATAGAAGATAGTTAAGTCTATCCCTATCTATCGTGCACCTCTAGATGCATCTCAGAGAATAGATCCATAAGCTACCACTCACTGCTGGCCTCATGAACTACCTGAATCTGAGTTCTCCTGCTCATCACATCTTCCACTGCTTTTCCCTTTCCCGGCGTATAGGCGAGCTCAAAGTTGAAAGACTGAAGATACTCGACCCACCTACGCTGTCTCAGATTCAGAACACGCTGAGTGAAAATATACTTGAGACTCTTGTGGTTGGTGAAAACCACAAAGTGCTCTCCAGAAGGTAGTGTCTCCAACAGCGTAAGGCGTGAACAATAGCTTCCAAATCAAGATCGTGTGTCGAGTAGTTCCTCTCATGTGGCCTCAACTACTGAGACCCATAAGAAACGACCTCATCTCCCTGCATAAGCACAGCTCCCAGCCCGATACCTAAAGCATCACAGTAAACAGTATAGCCCTTTCCCGGCTCTGGCAAGACCAGTATCGGTGCAGACGTCAACCTCCCCTTCAGCTCCTGAAAGGCTGACTCACAAGAATCTGACCATAAAAACTTCACACCCTTCTTGGTCAGACCTGTCAGTGGTGCTGCTAGGCATGAAAAGTATTGTATAAAACGCATGTAGTATCCATCCAGCCCTAGAAAACTTCTAACCTCAAATATATTCTTCAGCTACTCCCTAGAAACTACAGCTTTCACTTTCTCTAGGTCCACTGATACTCCTGTCTCTGAGATAACATGACCCAGAAAGTGAATCTGATCCATCCAAAAGTGGAATTTCGAGATCTAAGCATATAACTAATGCTCTCTCAGTGTACTCAGAATGATCTCAAGATGTGTGGCAAGGTCATGTCGAGTGTGAGAGTACACCAAGATGTCGTCCATGAAAACCACCACAAAAAAAATCTAAGTACGGATGGAACACTAGGTTCATCAGTGCCATAAAATTGTTGGCTCGTTCGTGAGACCGAACGTCATAAATGTATACTCGTATAGACCATACCAGATCTTGAAGGATGTAAGAGGTATATCTGATGGTCTAACGTGAAATTGATGATAATCGGACCTCAAATCGATTTTCGAGAACACCTGGGATCCTCAAAGCTGATCAAAGAGGTCATCGATCCTCGGCAAGGGATATCGGTTCTTGACCGTTAACTGGTTCAGCTTCCGATAATCCACAAAAATCCAAAGGGTGTCGTCTACTTTCTTCTCAAACAGGATAGGCAAACCCCAAGGAGAAGTACTAGGTCGGATGAAACCCTTTTCCTATAACTCCTCCAACTGCTTCTTGAGCTCCTTCAACTCAAGTGTACCCATCCTGTAAGGAGGAATGGACACTGGTGCTGCTCCTGGCATGAGATCAATCGAGAAGTCTAACTCACGCTCTGGAGGAAAACCTGAAAAATCCTCTGGAAAGACATCCCTGAAACAATCCACCACTGGAAGAATGTGTAACTGTGAAGTCCCCTGGTCATCCAGATAAAGACTAGAAATCTGGGTTGTAACTCCTCCTGGCCCATGATAATCTGGTCCAGCTCCACCTACCTGGACATCCCACTCGCCTCTATGAAGGAAATATCTGCCCTCAGGTGATACAAAACTCACCCTGTGGCGATAGCAATCGACGACTGCCTGGAAGGGAACTAACCAGTCCATCCTGAGAATGACGTCATTGCTCGTCATCTCTAGGACATAGAGGTCCCATAAGAAATGACACCCTGCAACCTCAATGGGTCACTCTCTGCACTAACGTACGCTAGATGTCCTCATTCCCAATGGTGTGTCAAGAGTCAACAATTCAGAAGATGAAGAGATACAGATCCCAAGGTTCTCCACAACAGCAACAGAGATAAAACTATGCGAAGCACCAGTATCGAAAAGGGCTGAAGATAAAACTGAGGCTACTAAGATCGTACCTCAAACTATAGAAGGTTCGGGATCCTACTCCTGATAGGTCTAATCCACAGTGAAGTTCTGGCATGTACCGCGGCCCTACGCCCCTGGCTGACCACTCTGAGCTGACCCACTCTACTGTCGCTGGTAACCTGGTGACTGACCACCACGGCCGCGACCTCCACCTCGGCACGAACGGCTGGAAGAACTCAAGTTCCTAGACTGGTGAGAAACTGGAGAAGCATATCCTGAACGCGGGGTCATAGAAGAACCCCTACCACCAGCTGAAGGTGAGAAGATCTGACAGAAGAAATGAAGATGGTGCATCTTTCCGTAAGATCGGAACTCTATCGGGTCTCTCTGGCATTGAGGCCTAGTATTCCCACTCCTACCGCACTGGTAGCATACAACCTAGCTGTTAGAATATACATCCCACCTGACCTGATCTCCTCGAGAAGACTCTCTGCGGAACTTCCTACTATCCATAGGAGGAACACCAGCTCTGGATGTCGAACTGCCCTAGCTCACAGCTCCAGAATCCCTTAGGTTGCGCTCAGTGATCAGTTCCTAGTTGACGATAGAGGATATTGAAGTCAACCTGAAGATATTCACTTGAGAACGGATCTTCTACCTGAGACCATCCTCGAACTTCCTATCAAGGAACAACTCATCACCTGCTGGGATCGGCGTAAAGCACTGCATCTCGGTAAATCGGGACAAGTACTCCATAACAGAAAGAGTACCCTGCTGCAGACTCATAAACTCCCAGGCTCGGTTGGCCCTCAAGGTCTCTGGGTAAAATTAGTCATAGAAGGTGTGGAAAAACTCATTCCAAGACATACTCTACTGGCGCCCTGACTGCGAGATCACCTCCCACCACCTCTTGGCGGTATCACGGAGCATATAAGTGGCCATCTTTACCCTTTTCTCTGGGGGTATCTCCAAATGCTCAAAGATCGTCCGTGTGGCCTCTAACCACGACTCTGCAGCCTGGGGCCCGCCATCCCCTGAGAAAGTAGGAGGATGCTGCTACTAAAAGACCCACATCAATTCGGCCATCGATGGGGTAGGAGGCGGTGCTCCCTGAAAAGTTTGCATCATCCTTAGGAAGTCCTCACTAAACTGCGTATTTGTGCCTGTGACGGGTATGACTGCTGGTACCAAGGCTGGCACAGAAGGAGGATCTGCAGGAGGTTTCTGATCAGCCATATCTAGTGTCTGATCACCTTCTGGCAACTGACGTACAACCGGAGGACATCTCAAAGGAATATCTCTAAAAAGATCAAAAGCACACATCAGATCAGTATTATCAAAGACTTAGAACACAAGAGTACAAAACGGGAACAAGAGAAGGAAACATTTGAGTTTACAAAACATGACTACACGGCCTGTATAAAAACTACATGGCATGTTCACTTAAACCAAAGACATGGGTGTGTACTCCTGCCACCTCTGGTCATGTAACACCCAAACTACACGGCATGTTGTCCGCACACATGGTGTGTACTTGAACTCTATTCCCCTGCCCATGTCTCTTTATACGGCTAACCCACATGGTCCTCTTAACCCTATACTACACAGCGTGTTCACTAAGGACACTGCATGTACTAGACAAGGTTTAGGAAACCCGTGTTGTTAGTTACACGGTCGGCTACATGGATGACCCTTACACGGCGTGTTCCGAACAAACACGGCGTGTATAGGAGAAGATAACACCAGCCCGTGTTGTTCGTGACATGGCTGGGTACCTGGAAAAAGACTACACGGCATGTTCTTTACCAATACGGTGTGTTCTACTTGAGCTCCCTCAGCCTGTGTTGTTAGTGACATAGCCAGGAACACGACTCTATACTACACGGTGTGCACCTATCGTACACGGCGTGTTCCTAAAGTCATTTCCTCAATACCGTGTTCCTGATCACACAGTCAGTGACACGGTCTGAAACTACATGGCGTGTAGTCATAAAGTACACACCGTGTATTCGGGGTTTTTCCGAGCAGTAGCTCAGAAACTGCACTGAAGCCCAGAAACACGGAAAACAAGGCATGAAGGTTCCAAATTCCGACCCATGAGGGCCCATACTCCCCACGAACCAAAGCTTGGCATCCAAAATAGTCATATATAAGGAGAAACAGGTCAATGATTCACCAATTTATGATTCAAGAGGGCCCATAACACCTCCAAAATCAAAATTTGGCGTTCATTTAAGCAAGGTACAATACAAATAGTCCTTTATCAAACAGTAGATATTCTATCAAAATCTGTCATAACAACATCCATAATCTACACAAAGTCTATCAAAACAACATGCAATCGCTAATGCATCCTAGATGGCATGGCAAGAATGCATGGAATGTGATTTCTAACAAGTGCTTATATGATGCATGAGATGGCATACCCTCATCTCATCAGGTTGCGACAGAAATAGAACCATAATAGAAACAACAATAACAACAAAAGTCATGTGAATCACTCTAGCTGAAATCATATCAACGGTAAAATCTCAAAACCAGAAAACTGCAATAAATGAGGTAGTATGGCTTTTCCCTGTACATGGGTTAGCTACTCCCAAGCACAGCTTATTACCAAGTACTGAATCCATAATATCCCTGGATAAAGGCTCCAAACAGTAAATCAAGAGAAAATAATTCCTCTGATACCACTTTGTAACGTCCCGGTTGTCACGACCCATCCCACTGGGGCCCGAGCCAAAACTCCCCAATCCCGCCACCAATAGGCCAGGGGCTGGTGACTAGCACCGAGTAGGCATGTTACTAACATGGGAGGCATTGCCTATAAACTTGTACACATGCACACACATCTCCAATCCCACAAAGCTGAAAAGTAAAAACTACTAAAAATGGAAACTCATGCATACACTAAAAATCTCAACCAACAGAGCATGATAGGAAAGTAAAGTACAGCAGGTTTAAACCCATGGGTTAAAAGTACAAGCCCACCAAAAGAGAGTCTGCAAAAAAGTCCAACATTTAAAGAAAGGTACTGGGACTACAATCCGTAGTCATAGGAACACACCTCGGCCTGTCTGATCTCACTAAGCACCGTCCGGTCCTGGTCCGCCTAGAATCCTGTCAAAAGCTCGCTCGTCTGCACAAGACACGACACGTGCGGGCAAAGCCCGTGCAGGGGTGAGTATAACAATACCCATTAGGACACCCCGAAATCTCAAAGGAATACAACAAGGTAAAATACCACAAAGGAACGATACAATCAGCTCTACATAGTATATGTTCACAGAAAATATTAACAAAAATATCCGGATATACTCATACACAACGACTCCCGTGAAACCACCACTAAGATCCAGCTCGAAGATTCCACTAAGCATGTAACAAGGAGAACACACTCCTAGGTCTGAAGAGAGATATACGAAGTACTCGTTCTGGGAGAACACACTCCACAAGTACTTGAGAATACGCGGTTCAGATGAGGATCACAACCAATAGCTATGGGGTGATTCCAACAACTCATTCTGAACTAATCCGTTAAGTAGAGGATCGGTGCCCGGGTAAAGTTGGTCATGTCGATACCAAGAACTCTACCTAGGGTTCCAAGAAAGAATAGAGGATCCATCTCCAAGTCTCACAGAGGGGATTCCAACAACTCTATTCAGGAAGTTCTGCTGAAGGGATCATACTCCTATACATAGGAAATGATACTAGAAACCTTCAGGGAAAAGACCAAGGGAACAGACCCTAAGAAATCTATTTCAAGTCACAGAAGAAAAATGGCCCAAGCCATGTAAAACAAGTTACACGACGTGTAGTATGGTTACAAGATGTGTTTCTTAACTCCAGGTACTGCTCGTGTAAACGGCCCGTGTCTCCAGTCTAGGTTTGTAAAACTCAACTACACGGTGTGTAGTAGGATCACACGTCGTGTTCTATGACTCCGTTTACTACCCATGTAAACGGCCCGTGTCTGAAAGCTAAGTCATGTAGGAAGGAATATACATGGAATGTGAGTAGAATCACATGTCATGTCCTGTCAACTGGGAAAAACCCTTGTACCCTAGCCGTATGCCCATACACGGTGTCCGTCCGTGTTGTCTGCCTGTGTACCAGTACACGGGGTATCCCGTGTATCTGGTCGGGTCTGGCCGGGGAAGGGTATACATGCCATGTCTTTGGCCATGTACCCAACCCGTGTCTGTGTACTCCCGAAGTACACGCCAGGTAGTCTACTGACGAACACAATCTGTGTATCCCATACTACATGTCGTGTAGTCGGGATTTCTCCAGAATCGCCGTCTTCCTCCGCGCGCCTTGGCCGGATATACAAATTCCATTTCTCTCGTTCGTTCGTCCCGATACTTCAGGTCTTGGTTCATCCCATCATACGAACACCGAATCAGGTATTTTCAATCCTTTGATCGGATTATAAACCTCGAACGATCCAACCAAAGAAAAACACCCAAAAACTCATATCTCTCGATCCACTCTGAATTGTCCGCTGAAACTGTCATCGCACCTCCATGACATCGCTTCGGGGATGGATCTACAATCTCGGATCATTACGCCAACAAAATAATGTGCAATGATTGATTTCCTCTAAGAACATGTAGAACGCAACGAAGAACACGTGGGAGAAAGAAATAAAAAGAAACGAACAAGAGGGATGAACCTCGATCATTGTTCGCGATGATCTGGGTTCATCACTATTAGATCAAAACCACAAAAATCAACAGATTATAAATCTCAAGTATTTGATTTCTTGATAAAACCCCAAATCACATCCGCCTGCAAAACGATCGATCCGCGGGCTAATCAGTTCGCAGATTAGTCCTTGTTCGTCATAGGAAACAAGAACGGGGAAAGGAAAATCAAAAGAAAACATCCTACCTAGATCCGCGGAGTTCGTTAGTGAATATTCGGTCACCGTATCATTGTCGCCAGCGAAAATCATCAAGAACGTCATCGCCGCATTGGGAGGTTTTCTCCAGATCCTCCAGAGCTGCCAAGGGTTTCAGGGTTATGAGGTTTGTAACCTTGGACCTCTGCACAAGACTTTATTAAAAAGGATAAAGGATATCTGTTACAAAAGATTTAAAAAGATTTCGCAAAGAATCGAACAAGAGGGACGAAACTCGATTGTTGTTCATGACGATCTGGGTTCGTCGCCGTTAGATCAAAACCACAACAATCAACAGATTATAAATCTCAAGTATTTGATTTCCCGATAAAACCACAAATCACACCCGCCCGCAAAACGATCGATCTGTGGGCTAATCAGTTCGCAGATTAGTCTGCGTTTATCATAGGAAACAAGAACAGGGAAATAAAAATCAAAAGAAAACATCCTTCCTAGATCCATGGTGTTCGTTGGTGAAGATCCGGTCGCCGCATCGTCGTCACCGGCGAAAATAGTCAAGAACGTCCTCGCCGCGTTGGGAGGTTTTCTCCAGAGCCTCTAGAGCCGCCAAGGGTTTTAGGGTCATGTGTTTTGTAACCCTGGACCCCTACTCAAGCCTTCATTAAAAAGGATAAAGGATATCTGTTGCAATAGATTTAAAAATATTTCACTACAGAATAAATTATTTTTATTAAACATTTTATTATTGTTACGTCCAAAAACTATATTTCACCACTGACTTGCGCCGGCCGATGTTAGGCCTCACCTAAGGTAAAATCATTGTTCTGAACGCAACGATGCCCTCAGATTTATGATCCGAGCACCCGTTCAGGAGTTATTCTACTTTTTCAAGAAAACTGCACGCAGGCGTAATTTAATTATTAAATTAAATTCCAACATTTGTTCTGGGATCACTGGGCCTCGGAAATGCACGTTGTCTTGAAAACTGGTCTCGAAATGATTCCCACATAATATTAAATTAAAACATGGTAAAAATCTAAGACATTACATCACACCCACCTTAGGGATTTTATGTCCCCAAAAAGCCAAAACAAAGACTACTCAAAAAGATGTGGGTACTGCACACGAATCTGAGCGTCCCGCTCCCACGTGCTCTCCTGTAGATCCCCGTGCTGCCACCAGACACGCAGCAAGGGAATAGCTCACCCACGAAGGATCTTCTCCTGCAGATCCTCGATCTCCACTGGGTACTCAGCAAAGGTCGCTCCATCATCGATGTCCAGCTCACCCCAGTCGATGACGTGCGATGGATCTTGCACGTACCTCCATAGCTATGACACGTGGAAGACATTGTGTAGCCGGTCCATCCGAGGAGGTAGAGCCAAGCGATACACCACCTCACCAACTCTACTCAGAATCTAGAAAGTGTCGATGAACCTCGGAGATAGCTTACCGCCTTGGCCAAACCTCTATAATCCCCGTTGAGGTGAGACCCTAAGGAACACATGGTCTCCCTCCTCGAACTCGAAGGGCCTCTGCCTCCTATCGGCATAAGACTTTTGCTGACTCTATTCAGTCTTCATTCGCTCCTGGATGACCTTCACCTTCTCTGTAGTAGCTCTCACCATCTCTATCCACGAACGATAACTGTAAGGAGGACAACTTCCTCGTCACCTCATCCAGTAACTGCGAACTGGATTTCCTACTGAGAGCATCTGCCACAACATTCCCCTTCCCAGGCATGTAAACAATCTCAAAGTCGTAATCCTGGAGGAACTCTACCCATAGCCTTTGTCTCAAATTCAGATCCTTATGATAAAAGATATATCTGAGACTTTTGTGATCAGAGTAGAAGGTAAACCTATCACCCATCAGGTAGTTCCACCACATCTTCAACACGAAGACTACCGCTGCCAACTCAAGATCATGGGTCTCCTAGTTCTTCTCGTGGGTCCCCAACTGGCATGAGCCATAGGCAATCACTACTTGCCTCTGCATCAGGACACAACCAAGCTCGGTTCCTGATGCATTGCAGAACACTACGTACTCGACACCCTCCTCCGGTAATCTCAAGATCAGGGCACTCGTCAGACTCAGTCTCAACTGCTGGAATGCCTGCTGGCATCTCTCGGTCCACACGAAAGGCTGCCCCTTTGGGTCAAAGCTTTCATGGATGCTGAAATCCTGGAGAAATCAGGAATGAATCTCTTATAGTAGCCTTCCAACCCAAGGAAACTTCATACCTCTGTCACGCTCCGGGGTGGCTCACATGCTAGTACTACATCTACCTTGGCTGGGTCCACTACTACACCATCTTCTGAGATAACATGTCCCAGAAAGTGGACCTCCTATATCTAGAACTGACACGTCAAGAGTTTCCTATACAACTGGTGCTCTGGGAGTGTGTCCAGAACCATCCTTAGGTATCTCGTGTGCTCCTTATCGGATGCAGAGTACACAAGGATATCATCGATGAAGACCACTATGAATCGATCTATATAGGGCTGAAATATGCAGTTCATGAGTCCCATGAACACTGTCGGGGCATTCTTCATGCTGAAGGAAATCACCAAGTACTCATAGTGACTGTAAAGACATCTAGAAGCCGTCTTTGGTACATCCTTATCTATTACTTGTAACTAATGATAGCCTGATCATAGATCAACCTTTAAGAACCATCGTGACCCTCTAAACTGGTCGAAGAGGTCATCGATACTCGGTAGTGGATATCGATTCTTCACGGTCACCTGATTCAAGCGCCGGTAATCCACACATAGCCTCAAGATCCCATCTACCTTCTTGGCAAACAGCACTGGGGCCACCCAGGGTAAAATGTTGGGCCTTACAAAGCCCTTCTTCTGCAAGTCTTCCAGCTGCACCCTCAGTTCACAAAGCTCTGCCAGATCCATCTGATATGTTAATGTTGATATTGATGTTGTCTCGGGTTTCAACTCAATGCATAAATCTATCTCCCGATGGGAAGGTAGTCCAGGGACATCCTTTGGAAAGACGTCCTCATACTCATCCACTACTACTGGAAACTGTAAACTCGTAACATCTGATACTCCAAGGGCTATTCTATCCAACTGATATGATATAGGTTGCACCTTCCTACACACGAGTCCATCCTGTGCTGCCTCGGTCTCTCTTTCACCGACAAAAGAGAACATCGTTCCATCACTGCGGACACACCTCACCCTTCGCCTAAAACAGTCGATCTGGGCATGAACTATGGATAACCAATCCATACCAAGAATGAAATCGTAAGTCCTTGATGCTACCACCAAGAGGTTCTAACCGAAATTATCGCCTTCAAGGGTCAAGTCACACTATCTGCAAAGGTGTGTGATCTATGAATCTTCTCCAGTCTGTGTTTCTAAGCGTAAGGGTCGAGTCAATAGATCAACTAGAATATCAAGGTCTCGAACAAGATAAGTAGACAGAAAATAATGACTAGCACCTGTGTCAATCAGTACGGCATCCAAAGTAGAAAAGACACAGATAGTACCTCTAATCATTCCAGGAGTACCTGGATCATAAGCCTCTACTGCATGTAGCTTTCCTCGCCTCTGTCCACCAGCTCCCTGAACCTGGGGTGGACCTCCTAGGGGTGGTGGTGGTAAAAGGTCAAAACGCCAACCACCTCCAGCTGCTCTCCCAGCTCCTCTACCATGTCCACCACCCCGCGGATCTGTCTTCTCCACACGTTGTCTCTACTTTGGTGGTCCATCCACTACTCCCATATCAGTAGTACGGTGGGTTGGACAATATCGAGCGAGATGTCCCTTGCCATCACATGAGTAGCATCGCCTCTCTCGAGGCTGGATGGATGCGCCCTACGAACCTTGTACGGAAGATCCACTTTCCTGGGATCTCCTCTGAAAATGTCTCCCATGCCTGGGTCCCTGGCGTCGGCTCCCTACTGCCGAGGTCTCTGCTCTAGCTCGCCCACTACTAACAACTGTCGGTTGTCCCTACTCTACCAAGAATCTCTCGACCACCAAAGCCTGCTCGAGCACCCTAGCTTAAGTAGGAATGCTCATTGGGATGATTCTAGCTCAGATATCTCTGCGCAAGCCCCGCTAAAAAGTCTGAGCTCTGAAGTACTGATCCCTGACCATATCCATCGAGTACCATGAGAGGTCGGTAAACCTCGATGAATAGTCATCCACTGTCATGGTTCCATGATGGAGCTGAAGAAGCTCTTGTATACATACCACTCTCAGGGTAACCAGTGAAAACTCCTCTCTGAAGAGATGCTCAAACTCTAACCACTCAAGAGTCACCTCTTCATGAGTCTCGATAACCAAACTCCACCATCATCCTGTCGTGCCCTGTAGAAGGCTCGCTGCTTGGATCACCATCTGATCTACTGGTGTCCTGACCAAATGGAAGACTCTGGTCACTGCCTCAAGCCAATCCTCTGCTGCATGAGGGTCAGACTTGCCTCGAAACCTGAGGGGTCTCATGGAGTTCTCTCATCCTGTGCTCCTCCTCTATTGGTACAGTAGGCACTAAACACTGCTCCATAGGTGTTGGAATAACTGGTACACCACCCGATGGTAAAACCGGAAGATCTGGTCCCTGTATCGATGCTTCATCACTGAGGGGGTCATCCTCATGATCAAGTTGCTGGATCCTAGCGGGTGCGCGTCGTGGAGGCATCCTATAATGAAACAAGATGTATCTCAGTCAGTGAGTATATCTAGAGAGCTGACTCAAGAAGGACATGGAAACCACAACCCATTCCTATATGATGCATGTACCATTATTTTCCCTTGCAACTGGTGTTTTCATGTTCGGAGTCAGAAAGCAGGTTATCAGATCCCTGGTGTATGAATATGTCGGTCGCCCGCACTAACACTGGGGTCCCTGGCCTGAAAGTCAAACTCGAAACACTTAACATTGTTGCCCCAAACCGACTCACAGACTCTCGGTCCTACGGTAGAACCGACCACCTCTGATACCACTTTGTCATGACCCGTCCCATAGGGTCCCGAGCCGCAACTCCCCAAGACTGCCTCCAATAGGCCAGGGGCTGGTGACTAGCACCGAGTAGGCATGTTACTAACATAGGAGGCATTTCCTATAAACCTGTACACATGAACACACATCCCCAAGCCCACAAAGCTGAAAATTAAAAACTACTAAAAATGGAAATTCATGTATACACTAAAGATCCAAACCAATAGAGAACAATAGGAAAGTAAAGTACAGCAAGTGTAAAACCCTGGGCCAAAAGTACAAGACCACCAAAAGAGAGTCTACAAAAAAATCCAACCTGTAAAGAAAGGTACTGGGAATGCAATCCCTAGCCGTAGGAATACACCTCGTCCTATATGATCTCACTAAGCATCGTATGGCCCTGGTCTGCCTAGAATCCTGTCAAAAGCTCGCTCGTCTGCATAAGACATGACACGTGCGGGCAAAGCCCATGCAGGGGTGAGTACAACAATACCCAGTAGGACACCCCAAAACTACAAAGGAATACAACAAGGGAAAATACCACAAAGGAAAGATATAATCAGCTCTACATAGTATATGTTCACAGAACATATTAACAAAAATATCCGGATATACTCATACACAACAACTCTCGCGAAACCACCACTAAGATCCAGCTCAATGATTCCACTAATCATGTAACAAGGAGAACACACTCCTAGGTCTGAAGAGAGAGATATGAAGTACTTGTTCCAGGAGAACAGACTCCACAAGTAATTGAGAATACAAGGTTCAGATGAGGATCAAAACCAATAGCTATGGGGTGATTCCAACAACTCAGTCTGAACTAATCCGCTAAGCAGAGGATAGGCGCCTGGGTAAAGTTGGTCACGTCGATACCAAGAACTCTACCTAGGTTTCCATGAAAGAATAGAGGATCCGGATCCAAGTCTCATAGAGGGTATTCCAACAACTCTATTCAGGAAGTCCTGCTGAAGGGATCATACTTCTGTACATAGGAAATGTTACCAGAAACCTTCAGGGAAAAGACCAAGGGAACAAAACCTAAGAAATCTAGTCCATGTCATAGAAGACAAATGGTCCAAGCCATGTAAAACAGGTTACACAGTGTGTAGTATGGTTACACGTCGTGTTCCTTAACTCCAGGTATTTCCCGTGTAAATGGAACGAGTCTCCAGTCCTTGTGTGTAAAACTCAACTATACAGCGTGTAGTAGGATCACATGTCATGTTCTTTGAATCCGGGCATTGCCCGTGTAAACGGCCCGTGTCTGAAATCTAAGTCGTGTAGGAAGGAATATACACAGCATGTAAGTCGAAGCACATGTCGTATCCTGTCAACTGGGAAACACCCGTGTACCCTGGCCGTATGCCCATACACGGTGTCCGTCCGTGTTGTCTGCCCGTGTACCAGTACATGGGGTATCCCGTGTATCTGGCCGGGTCTGGCCCGGGAAGGGTATACATGACATGTCCTTACACGTGTACCCAACCCGTGTCTATGTACTCCCAAAGTACATGCCAGGTAGTTCGCAGATGAACACACACCATGTATCCCATACTACATGTCGTGTAGTCGGGATTTCTCTAGAATCAACGTCTTCCTCCACGCGCCTCGGCCGGATCTCCGGATTCCATTTCTCTCATTCGTTCATCCCGACACTTTAGGTCTTGGTTCGTCCCATCATACGAACACCGAATCAGGTGTTTTCGATCCTTCGATCAGAGTATAAACCTCGAACGATCTATCCGAAGAAAAATTCCCAAAAACCCATATCTCTCGATTCGCTCTAAATCATCCGCTGAAACCATCATCGCACCTCCGTGACATCGCTATGGGGTTGGATCTACAATCTCGGATTGTTTCACCAACAAAAGAATGTGCAACGATTGATTTCCTCCAAGGATGCGTAGAACACAACGAAGAACGTGTGGGAGAAAGAAATAAAAAGAATCGAACAAGAGGTACAAACCTTGACCATTGTTTGTAACGATTCTGGTTTTTCGCCGTTAGATCAAAACCACAAAAATCAACAGATTATAAATCTCAAGTATTTTATTTCCCGATAAAACCCCAAATCACACCCGCCCGCAAAACAATCGATCTGCAGGCTAATCGATTCACGGATTAGTCCGCGTTCATCGTAGGAAACAAGAATGGGGAAATTAAAATCAAAATCAAACATCCAACCTGGATCCGCGGCGTTCCTTGGAGAAGATCTGGTCACCGCATGGTCATCGCCGGTGAAAATCATCAAGAACATCGTCGTCACGTTGGGAGGTTTTCTCCAGAGCCTCCAGAGCACCAAGGGTTTTAGGGTTATGAGGTTTGTAACCCTGGACCCCTGTGCAAGCCTTTATTAAAAAGGATAAAGGATATATGTTGCAACAGATTTAAAAAGATTTCACAAAGAATCGAACAAGAGGGACAAACCTCGATCATTGTTAGTGATGATCTGGTTTCATCACCATTAGATCAAAACCACAACAATCAACATATTATAAATCTCAAGTATTTGATTTCCCGATAAAACCCCAAATCACACTCGCCCGCAAAACGATCGATCTGCGGGCTAATCGGTTCGCAGATTAGTCCGCGTTCATCTTAGGAAACAATAACGGGGAAAGGAAAATCAAAATCAAACATCCACACTGGATCCACATCGTTAGTCGGCGAAGATCTGTTCGTCGCGTCATCGTCTCCGGCAAAAATCGTCAAGAACGTCGTCGCCGCATTGGGAGGTTTTCTCCAGAGCCTCTAGAGCCACCAAGGGTTTCAGGGTTATGAGGTTTGTAACCCTGGAACCCTGCGCAAGCCTTTATTAAAAAGGATAAAGGATATCTGTTGCAACATATTCAAAAAGATTTCACTGCAGAATAAAATATTTTTATTAAACATTTTATTACTATTACGTCCAAAAACTATATTTCACCATCGACCTGCGTCGGCCAATGTTAGGTCTCGCCTAAGGTAAAATCGATGTTCTGAATGCAACGGTACCCTCGGATTTCTAATCCGAGCACCCGTTCGGGAGTTATTCAACTTTTTCAGGAAAACTGCATGCGCGCGTAATTTAATTATTAAATTAAATTCCAGCATTTGTTCCGGGCTCTCCGGGCCCCGGAACTGCATCCCGTCTCGAATACTAGTCTCAAAATGATTCCCACATAATATTAAATTTAAACATGGTAAAAATATGAGACATTACATCGGTTCCGAAAGCCACACAGAGGCGCCCCGTACCCAGTTGGTCACATGGCCTCAAGCGCATTTCCCCAAAAGAGAGAGGCTACCGACTAGTAGCGAGGGCCTTGGGTGTGATAGTGGGGAAACTATTCCCTCATTGGTAGAGTACACAGTGGAAGTAAATAAACATGCAAGAGTGGAAGCAGTAAATAACCAACAATAATAAATAGCGGAACGACTAAATCAGCAAACAACTGGAGCTCATATGTATATATATGAAATGATGCATGATACATATCTAGGAAAGCAGCAAAACAAGTCACAATGCTGAAAAATACAATAGTACTAAAACAAGTACAAAATAAAGTAAAAAACTCCTCAGCATCGCAACCCAAAGCTTGGTCCCTTGCTCTCGTGCTCCAAAGCAATCAAGAACCAGAAGTTGAAGGGCGCTTTCCCTTGTCTATACCTGCAACAAAATAGTCTGTTTGGCCCCAAAAACATGACCCAAACAGGGTGTAAGACTAAATCTTAGTAGGCAACCACCCGAAGATCTGTTCCTAACAGTCAGTGAGTATATGGTGGGTAATAGTACAAAAAGAAGTAAAAAGTAGCAATAATAGTATGTAGTAATCAGTAAGCAATAAAGAGGATGATATACAACAGTGATCAATCCACATAACAATAAGTAGCGGTGAAGAAACAGCTAACACAAACAGGAAACCGTCTGGGAAGTACTCACAGCCATCCCCTCTAGTCCTATCCAAAAAGTACCACAACCCTCTGGGCAGTGCACTCAGCCTAACCCCTCTGGTTTGGTCATATGAAATTATAAGACTCTCTGGGGAAGCTCACTCGGTCAATTACCCTTATAGTCAAGGGTAGTCATGGACTCTCTGAGGGAGATCACGCGGTCTAACCCTCTTGTCCCCAAGGTCTAGAGACTCTCTGAGGAAGCTCACTCAGTCAATCCTCCTATATCCTCAGGTATACCACAGACTCTCTGAGGAAGCTCACTCGGTCAATTCCTCCTCTAGCCTGGGAAGGTTTTAAAGACATTCAAAAAAGGTAAGGACTCTCTAAGGAAGCTCACTCGGTCTACCCTCCTATAGTCTATAATAACTAAGACTCTCTGGGAAGCTCACTCGGTCTATCCCCTATAGTCTATAATGACCAAGACTCTCTGAGGAAGCTCACTCGGTCTATCCTCGTATAGTCTATAATATCTAAGACTCTCTGGGAAGCTCACCCGGTCTATCCCTTGTGGTCTATATTATCTAAGACTCTCTGGGAAGCTCACTCGGTCTATCCCTTATAGTCTATAGCACCGGGTTCTCACGGTCTTGTGCCAGTCCGTGCATATTAATGATATAAGGATAGAGTACACCTATAGAGATACTTGGCTAACCAAAGTACACCTATAGATCTACTTGGATAAATAGTCTACAGAGAAACAAGCATGTTAACAACATCATTCCTTCCTACGATCACAATGCATGGAAACAGGTACAACGGCCAAAGGCTAAAGAGACCCAAAGGTTGCAATAAGAACAAATCATGGGAAAAACATCCAAGCACGATAAATATCCACAAACATGATCAATTTACATCTTCACAAGCATGCAAGAAAAGCAGAAATAACCACAAGGGAAAAAAGGTAAACACGCAATACCCTTTCCATGGTATTGGTGGAATTTGCACATAAAACTCAAAGACATCGAAAGGTAAGGCACAAACCACCTACCTCGATCCTAGGAGATCGATATACTTGAACCACAAGTCTTTATTCTCTTCATAGAGATGTAGATCTATGAAAGCGCACAAAACTTTCAACCCACGATAAATTAATAAAGAGGAGTAATTGGAAATCAAGGCTCTAGGAGAAGGAATAAATCACCGATGCGGTTCCAACGCAATCAACGGCAGTCGATTCGGAGAACAGATGGAGGTTTGGGGACTCAGAGAAGATCTGTAGTCGTACGGGTCGCTCTCGGTCGAAGGCGCTGGAGAAGAAGATAGTTATGTCGCTTAGGCACGACCCCAGTCCGTTTAATGAAAAAAAAATAATACACGGCGTGTACTTCTTGATTACACAGCGTGTACTCTACTTTTTCGTACTTCTCTTTAAGTAGCCTCTACTTAACCCCTACACACTGTGTGTGTGGCCCAGACACAGCCAGCACACAGCCTGGCGCGGCAAGGGAGTACACGGTGTGTACTTCAAAAATTTCCAGAAACTCTTATTTTCTAAAAAAATATAGGAAAATGAAATACATACCTAAAAATGAAGATCTGGGTTCTTACAAATCCCATTTTTTCTCCTTGTTGGTATAATCATCAAATCCTCATGAGAGAATGGTGAAAATGTATTTTCCTTTTCAATGTGTAATAAATTAGTCAACTTTAAGTCTATATGTGCTTTCCTAATGTAGAAGAAAATAATGATCAATTTAGAAAACAAAGTAGTCATTATTTTTTCCACAATGCAATACCATCTCAAAATTCACTTCATTGTGGTATAAAAAATAGATTTTCAAGAAATTATATAATCTTATACTCAACTTCAATAAAAACTTCAAAAACATTCAAATGAAAGAATTTATTTTTCCCATTTTTATTTTATGATCACTCCCCATTGATAAAAAAATAACATAAATCAAAATATAATTTGGAGATTGAAAATAATACCTTAAATTTATCATTTTTCATGGTATATCCAGAATTCCATATTTAACAGAAATAGCTAAACTCTAGAAGTTTCACTTATAATCTCCCCTATAAAACCTCAGGTTTGATGTATTTCCTTATTATAAATGAATATTAAATCCTTTTTCATGGTTTTAGTTGGATTTTAGGAGATTGGGGGTGTTTTTTGGAGGGTTTGGGGTGTTTTTTCATTCCTAGTTCCACCACTGGAAATAACATTTTGTGGAAGTGGGTGTTTTGTACTTAGTGTGCCTTTGTGAAACATTGGGAGGCCAAAATGGGGATAATGGGTGTGGTTGGGGTCATGTAACCCTATGAGACTCATTATAAAAAACATCTATAAAGGCTTCACCATGTTGTTTTCCAGGGCATGGTGAGCCTAAAACGGCACATGTTTTTTAAAAGAAGGGATAAGGATGTGTTCTCATGTAGAATAAATGGTAGTAGATTATTCCTCACACCAATTAATGTTTTATAAAAAACACTACATGATTTAACACCAAGCACAATGAACTAGACACATGCACCAAATCATAAAAGTCACCAAAACTCACACACAAGTCTCATATCATAATCCACCCAAGAAACCATAGCTTCACAAAATCCAAACACACTCTTAAAACACCCAAATTCATTTGAGAATTCCAATTGACATTTCATAAAACACTTGGCATACACATATACATAACATATTTAAGATAACCCTTTAAAAACCAATTCACACTAATTTTCCATCATGAAAAAACCCAAAAAAACTAAAACCAACACATCACAAGCAAGATTATAACATTTTGAAAGAATAAAAGTAAATTCCATGCATCAATGGAATGTTAGGGAAAGGAAATTGATGGAAACACCTACCTAAATGAAGTAAGAATGTGAAGAAACTTCATAAGGAGGAAGAATACACCCCATGAGATAATCCACACAGCCTAACATCCAAGAAATCAAACCAAATAATCCAACCCTCATCCTAGGGTTCATCCAAGAGATAACCCACCAAGAAAATACCAAGAAACCAAGAGAGAAAAGAGATAAGGGGAGGAAATCGACTAAAAACATAGACGAACTTACCTTAGGAACCTTAGAGGAGCTTCAATAGTGGAACAAAAGCATGAGGGGAGGGTTTCCTAGAGCCCCATGGTGTACCTAGGTCAAAAAAGGGGGGAAATTGAAAAAATGTTAAAATATAAGAGGGATAGATAGGGATTTCACAATTTTTAAAAATCTGGGAAACTCATATGATTTGAAAAACTATACACCAACTCAATGCACCCTACTAGAGAAATGGGGAACCTCGAACAGTTTAGCTTCACAGCATATAAAACCATGCAGAAACCATGAAAAATGGTTCTATCAAATTGTAGAGCCTCCTCTCATGCTTTCCATATGGTTTCCTATGACCGTGCACAAGGCGTGTGCCATTCCCCAAACACCAACCCTCAAGCCAAACGGTTTCTCTTATACCTCACATGGTTTAGGCCAATCCATGATCAAACCATGAAATCCAAACCATGCAAGAATAAATTGTACTAAAAACACCTTCTTCCTTAACATTCCACATGGTTAACTCTTAAACCATGAAGTCAAATCTTGCATAGGATATAAAGGCACCCAGAAACTAAAAAACTTAAAAATAAATAATGTTAACTCAACCCAAACCACAACCAAAATATTCAATCTCAATAAAATAATAAAATAAACTAAATTCCAAGGTTGGGGTGTGAAAATTCTCCCCACCACAAATAATTTCTACCCCCAGAAATTTAACCAGCCAAATCATAAATAAAACTTGATCCCAAAACCAAATGAATCTGAATGAATCCATGAACCTAGGGCTAATATTTTACTCCACAAGTCATGCATAACCATATCTAAGAAAACCCACAATTAAAAGAACCATATAAAATATAGGAGGGTTCTCCGCATCATAAGAACCCAACTAGAAGGGCCGAGATTAAAACTCTCAACACGAAGACATCAACATGGGAAACCCAACACGAACTAACCCAAACCTCTATGAACAAGCTAAAAACACAAAAAATTGAACCAGGAGATCCTAACCCAAACCAAAAACCCCACACACTAAGTAGAAACTCATGGAAGATATTGAAACCAAACAGAGAATTAGACCAAAATTCAACATTTTCTCATGATACAAAAATATCCAAAATAAACACAATAAGAATCTAGAATTGGTCCACAAAAGGATAACCAAATAGGATTTACAAAATGAAGAACAACCATTAGTATTTAAAAGGAACAATATCACCAAACTTTTATAATATAATAAGGAACTTACAACAGTAGTAAAACTAAAATAGAGAAACTTCAATAATCTCCACTCTAATACTAGAGACAAAAGCTGGTACAACTACTCCACCACACCCATGATTCTTGAATGAATGTGTATCTTTACTCCAGGGCCTATGGATAAAGCCATTATGTATTGAATCATTTGTTGACCCACAGTCAGGTGTTGACACCCTCCGATATAGGATTCTTCCTTGGTTAATGCTTCTTATAGAACTTCTCCAGATGACCCAGGCAGCCACATCGGTGGAAAGTATTTGAAGGATTACAACAAGATGGATTAAAATGAATGAACTGGCCACACTAAAAATGAATGAGGGAACAATATGATGAAAATAATCTAGGACCAATGAAGGAAGAATCTTAGGAATATGTTCCTCTAGTACCTACCTCTCTTCAGATTAGGAAACTTCACAAACTCCAAGAGAAACTGGATTGTTGACCACTACTGATTTTGCTTTGAGAACCAACTTATCTAAGAATGCCTCATCCACCAAATTCACAAAATTAACTTCCTTAGATTATAGAACTTGATATTTAATCTCCATGTGAATACCCCCTAGAAATAAAGGATTTTTCAAATGATCCTTCGATACTATCTCTGGAGAGAAAGAAACCAACCCCTTAAACTAGTCTACATAGGCCTTCACCATCCTCTGACCTTGTTGAACACCCAACATCTCCACCATTTTCCTTTCCTTCACCTTCTATGGTATGAACTATTGGAATAAAGTGGTATTAAACACCTCCCATGACATCCCAACTTGTAATGACATCAGTAAGATCACCTTCCATCAATCCAAAGTTGGACCCTCAAATGACACCAAAACAGCATGAACTCTCCCTACTTTCAGAGTTCCCAATGATCTAAAGACACTCTAAACTTCCTAAAACCATTACACTTCCTCTAACTGACCTTGATCTCCACATAAAATAGGAAACAACTAAGATTAAATGGAAACTAGATGAGACCCAATATAAATTTTGGGGATCTTTCTGGGAAGCGTATTCTGAACAACAAAAGGAACACAAAACTAGAATCAACATCAACCAAAATATCATCCAAGATAAAACAACCAACTCATAATCTAAAAAATACAAACCCAACCAAAATCCTCTTTTCAAAACCACCATTTCATTCCAATTTCCAAAACTTCCTTTATCTAAGGTCAATATCCAAATATCGAAAGTCACTTTTCAAAAACAAAAACCCACTTTTTAAAGAAAAACCAATTCCCTAAATAATTTTCCATTTGTAAATCCATTTTTCTTAAAGCCATTTTCATTTTAAAAGTCCACTCACACAAACCAAAACAAAAACAAATCACAACTCACACTAAACCCCTGGAATGAGGAACTAGTGGCCATGCATAACCCAATGACATGGTTAGTGGGCCATGACCCAGGTAGCACCAACCACTAAAGGGACCTTGAACCATTCACTAAGACTCCACATTGGTCACTACTCCATTTGAGATTGCAACATGACACCAGATCACCTCCATTTTCATTCCCCATTCATGTAAACCATAAAAAACAAAGACTCGAATCTCATACTACCCCTAGAAACTCAAGAATCAGAATGAGTAAGGGTTCATGACGTCTTTATTACACCTAACTTCTAATTCCTGGTAGTCATAATCTATAATCTACCTAATTATCCAAATAACAAATGGATTCTCTGGTACTATTGTTTCATGAACCAATCTAGGATGTAATCCGACTCGACACCTGACCCGGTCTAAGACAATGCTTGAGAGGAAATTCCATTCCTCATAGGCATCAAATATAATCCAAAGGGGAACAATTTTTGACCAAAAAACTAAGATCATATAACCAAATATATTACATAGCACAATCAACAACTGAAAATAAATAAATGTACAAATTAATACAAATACAAAAACTACTGAAAAAAGTATAAAATGAATACAAAACTAGAACCAAACTACACTAACATGATCTCTAACTGACCTCTTGGTCACCACCAACCATGGAACCAACCTTATCCAAAGTAAAATTGAACCAGAAACCTAAACCTACAAAACATCTGGGGTCTACCAACATCGAGTGGAACAGGTAGGGTGTGATCATACAATGGATCAATAAGAAATAACCAAAAAGTCCATGTATTTCCTTTCTTGGAAAAAATTTTTAAATTCACATATAAAATATGTTTTTATCAATTTAAAAAAACAAACATAGCTTTCCACAAGTTTCATTTTTAATGAAACACACACATAGATTTCCTTTTTAAAACAATTTTTCATTTCCAAAAATACAATTTACCAAAACAAAACCCATATGAGAAATCCAATAAAGGATAAAATGGTTGTACTAAAAATAAGAATAAATATAGAGATATAATTAAACGATACTAATATCTCTAGAAACCAAGTGCAGCAAAAGTAAACAGATCATAGAGATCAATAATCATGAGAATTTCCTAAATATCCCTAAAAGAAATACTTATATGTGCTCAATTTGGACTCAAATATCGGAATATGGTATAGCTCCATAGTCAATAACCCACTTACCCCTATAAACTAGTCAATCCAGTGGCACGTCCCACCTAGCCTCATATAATTCAGGGGGTAACAACCCATCTAATCAGGGTCGACAAGTAACTGTCACTTGACCCTCTAGTTCACACCCAAGAATCCCATGATAGTAATACACAATGAATGGAGAGGTCCTCACATGCGTGGATCAAACTAAAACCCACAGCCACTATGTTTTACTATCCCATAAACTAACACCACCTATTAAATGAGTCTCATCTCGAAGGATCTACCATATAAGTTCCTATCTCACATCAATCCAAACACAAGTGCCAATCGGGCCTTCACATCACATAAACTTTCAAACCATTTTCAAAACCATAATAAAATACCAACTGGGTTTTCACCTCTCATCACATCAAAATCAAATTTTCCATGACATAAAATAGTTCCAATTGGGCCTTTAACATTTCAAAAACAAATCCACTTCCAAAAACTATTCCTAAACCAAGGTGAAAACATACAATAACACAAAAAGTTCCAAATGGCTATTTACACATTTTAGTTACCAAATCACACCTCAAAGTGCTAAATATTACAAATCTTAGATAACATGTTTGAAACCATATTTAAATTCACTTAGCACAAAAATTCACCAATTATAATTCAAGGGACTATTTTGAAAACCATCATATATTGAAAGAACCATTTGATATGGGGAAGAGGGAAATGGAAAAGAAAGATAAAAGGAAGAGAAGCCTTTTAAAACCTAGTATTTAAGAGAAGTATCATTGTAAAGGTCCATTATCATTTGTATACCCATCCATATATACACCCCATACACACATGGATGTGAAAAAATCCAATGTAACTCTTCAAGCATCATGTTAAACCATGAAATCACCCAAAAACCATTTTAGAGAAACACCTCATGCTTTACCACCAAGAACAACAAACCACATACATGCCCCAAATCATAAAATTCACCACAACTCACACACAAGGATCATATCACAATTAACCCAAGCCACCATAGAATTACCAAAGCCAACAACACTCTAAATAATTTAAAAATACCAATTGAAATCTCATCAAACACCTGGCATACACATATATATAGAATATTTAAGATAACCCTTTGAAACCCAATTCGCACCAATTTTCCATCATGAAAACACCAAAAAAATTTATACCAAGACATAACAAGAAATATTATAACATTTTGAAAGAATTAAAGTAAATTCCAAGAATCAATGGAATGTTTTGTAAAGTAAATGGATGGAAACCCCTACCTCAATGACATGTAAATGTGGTGAAACTATGGATTGAGGAAGAATACACCCCAACAAAAAATCCTCACACCCTAACATACAATAAATAAAACCACATAAGCCAACCCTCATCCTAGGGTTTGGACAAGAGATAAATCACCAAGAAAACACTAAGAAACTAATAGAGGAAAGAGGGAAGATGAGTAAATTGACCAAAAACTAATAATAACTCACCTTAGGAACCTTATAGGAGCTTCAAAGGTGGAAGGAGAATAAGGGGGGAAGGTTATATGGAGCCCCCCGGTACACCTAGGTCATAAAAGGGTAGGAAAAACTGAAATAGGTTTAAAAAATAAGAGAGAAGGATTATAATTTAACACGTTTTAATGACCTAGTCAACTCACATGGTTATGCTACACAGTTTGAAAAATTGTGTGCCAACCATGATCAACTTACTGGAGAAAAGGGGAACCTTGCAAGATTTGGTTGAATGTTTTGTAAAACCATGCGCCAACCATACAAAATGGTTTTTTCAAATTTCAAATCCTCTACACATGTTTTCCACACAGTTTTCTATAATCTTGCACAAGTTGTCTGCCAAGCCCCAGACTCCAACCTTCAAGTCGCATGGTTTTTATTATACCACACATAGTTTAGGATAATCCATGCTCAAACTGTGAAATCCAAACCATACAAGAAGAAATTTAACTGAAAACACCTTCCTTCTTAACATGCCACATGATTAACCCTTAAATTGTGCACTTGAATCATGCATAGTTCATAAATCCAACTTGAAACTCAAAAACATAAAAATTCAAATTAGGAACTCAACCTTAACCTCAACCAAAATATCCAATGTCATGAAAATAATAAAATAAAATAAATTCCAAGGTTGGGGTGTGACATTAATCTATACATAATTTTTTTAGAAATATTATATTTACCACCTTTTACTTTGTTTACTAATTATTAAAAGTAATTTTTAAATTTTTTTACGTATGACTCAATTTTGATTTTTTTAAAGTGTGAAAAGAATTTTCTATTTTAGCATATACGACATGAATTAATTTTCCCATCATAATGACTATTCTTTGATTTGAATATTCTTTTACATGTTTCCATAGTTAATTTCAAAGAAAATATTTTTCTCAATATTCTTGTAATTTATAGCTTTTAAAGATACCTAATGAAAAGGATATTTTCCTTGTTATTTAAGAAATGTTCAAATTATCTTTAGAAGGTATTTTTATCTATGTTAACATCCTTAAGGATTGTTATAATTTATTTGGGATATAATATTATGATACCATCCACTTTCCTTATCTATATTTCTTATGATGATGATATTTTAAGGATTATTCTATGAAACCTGTTACTTTCCCATAGGTTAATTAAGTTTTGATGAAATATTTTTGAAATTATTTCCTTTCAAGAGGTTAGGAAATAATTTTATGATATGTTGGAACACTTATTTATGGTTTTAATTATATGATGGTTGGGATCAAACTTATATATCCCTCCAATTCACTCGATAAAGATAGATATATCATGATATAATATGAACTATAATGGGGAGTAAACCCAGTTCAATAAGGAACTTTGTCCACTATGATAGTATTTGGAGTGAACCTTGAATAAGGAAATAATGTAATGGATATTGAACCCAATCCACTATGGGAATTTTTACACTATAATAGTCTTATAATTGAACCATGACTAAGGAAATGATTTTATATTCTTATGGGTGTGAAAAAAAATCATGTCTAATTCTTATGATATATTCTCATCGATCATGATTTATTATTGATGATTCTACACTCTTATGGATTATGTATTTTGTTATTACAAAGCCTTATTCTATGAATCATGATTAGTGATCTTTGAATAATTGGGTATGAATTTTTTAAGGGATAATAATGTTCACATAACCTTATTCATATCTTATGCTCACTTATGATCATTGATTGATATCTTCTATGTTTACCATTATTGGTAATTTGAGCTCACCCTTTCTTATGTTTCCTTTTACCTTGATTATTATGAAAGGTTTTAAATAGGGTAAATCTCAAAAGGGTACTATGTGAGAATAAAATTGTTAGATATGTTGAAAATAGTTCATAAAATAAGTTGATCATGTATCTAGTATCCAAATACAGTAAACATTTACAGTTATCAGGTATGTATTATTATGAGATATATTGAATATTTATAAAAAATGATGTAATATTTATGTATGTAATGAATGGGTTACTTCAACATATAAATCCTTAACATACGACATTAAACTACATGGATTATTCATATCATGGTACCCTAGACTATGTAACTTGAACTACAAGGGTTTTGATTGCTATTATAATATGATACGTGGGATGATTATCTGAGTTTCAATCTTTCCATAATCATCATTAAATCTCTCTCTATATAGGTGGTATCTCTAAATCCTAGTTATCTTTGTAGAGAATACTCAACCTCTCATTGGGCCTCCCAGAGTCTCCACAAGACTTTAAACTGAAGGAATCCCCACTGGACTTTAAACATGTGCATGCCCTTATGTTATAATAATATATGAATCCATGCCCACTAGATTTTAATCTATTCCTTCCGTTGGTTTATTATCCTAACTAGATTCATTCCTTGTGTGATGAGCATGAGATGTCCTATATGTCAATTTTAGAATAAACCCCCACCTGATTCATCAAAACTAAAATCATAGGTGATGAGCCTAAGATACCTTATGTACCAAGAATAAGGCACCTAATTTTATAATCATGGGATTACTATAGTGATGAGATAGGGATTCCTTATATGAATATCATAATAATACCATGTGATGAGCATGGTATCTCTTCATTATCCCCATAGGTAATGATCTTAATATTCTATCTTACCTCATGTGATGAGAATGGGGTCCCTTAGGTGATGATCCTAGGATTCCTTATGTGATTCACATAAGAAACTTGTGTAACAAGCATAGAATCTCTTCATCCTTACATAATGTCACAATCCTAAAATTACACCCTTCCCTATGTGGTGAGAATATGACACCTTGTGTGACGAGAATAGGATTCCTTTGATAAAAATATAAGTATTACCCGTGTGTTGATCTTGAGTTTACTCATGTGATGATCACTCTATACCTTATGTGAAAATCCTAAGATTCCTTCTATGATGATTATAAGTTTCCTGATGTGATGAGCATTAGATGCCTCATGTGAAAAACATGAGTTTACTCATGTGATGAGAATGAGTTTCCTTAGGTGATGAGACTAAGAGCCCATATTTGAAAATAATAAAATAATCTAATAATTATATGTGGGGAAGATGTATTCAGATGGCTAACATACCCAATAGACTCATCATATCCAATAGTAAGGTGGTTTCCCTACTACGGAAGAAATAAATGTAATTAATTGGTGTGAACAAGATTATGGCATTAGGAGAAGGATTCAAAATCATCTTTTAAATATATAAGGGATACCCAAATGAGGATACTAAATAAATAGAGGAATCCATGGATTAAATGGTTGATAACCCATTATCTCACTTTAATCATGGTTTCGATGTCGTCAACCTTGATGGTGACAGACTACCTACCTTTGGAAAGTGGAAATATGTGACCCAGATCATGAATATCCATGGAATAGTCTTACACAATAGTTATGTTGGAAATCATAATTAATCAAAAAGATAATAAAGAGTAAGTGTTTGTGTTATTTAGATCACATCAAACCCATTTATATCTTGAGTAAAAATGGAATTTTTCTAGAGGTCAATATTTTCTTGTAATTATGGACTAGGTAATTCATAACTTTTTTAAATGATAAAAAGTCATGTAGGGTAATAAATTGGGAGATGTAATAAGGATTAATTTTGGTATAGAATGTTTATAAAATTTAATAGATTTGGTATGATAATTATATTCAAAGAAGTTTGTATGGATCCACAAATAGTTGTGAAGTTTTATATAAATTCTAAGAGGCACTTGTGAAAATGAGAGATTGATGGATATATTCATTAAATTATAAACCACGGCATAGTGAGAGTCAAAAAATCATTGTTTATGTTATGGTGTGGTTTCTTAATCCTTGTCATGGTGTTTATATAATGACATGAGATATCATTTTAACACCTCTCCTATGATTATTTTCATGTTTTATATGGATTATAACATATCATGTGATGGTTTGTTAATGATCATGTGAATGTTAAAGAAGGTTAACAGTCACTTAATAAATGAGGTGTTCATTTTAAATGTTACAATACAGGAATCCAAGAGTTGTAAATTTCATGATGTATGGGACTTATAGACTCCAAGTAGGTTTTTCATTCAGTAAGGGATAATATTTAAAGGATTTCATAAACCTCATTTTGAACAAAGGATAACATTCTCTAACAATATAAAACTCTCTCACATTTTTTCTCTTTTTTAAACTTAAATTTAGTTATGTCACGTCATTTGAAGGAGAATAGGCCTTACTATGTAATTTGTTGATTCCATTTATGGAAATGGATACCTTTGGAGGTTGTATTGGTTTTGATGTTTCTAAGGGATCTCTATTAACCACACTAATCAATAATAAATGAAAATTAAAATTAAAGTGTGTATTATATTTTATCAATTCCTCTTATGATTGATCTTGAGGTTAGGTTTTGTGTCTTTATTTTTTGACATTTAGTTATAGATATTTATTATAAAAATATTAATTATTTTTATAGTAAAGACACAAAATAAGTTCAATACAAAAAATACAACTCAAATTAAATTTTGGATCATAAATCATGAGTTTTTTACATGGGACAAATGGTCACATAACATTTGGTGTATATAAAAAAACTTGGCTTGGAAAATTTTCTATGATATAAAATATAATATTTTAAATATAAAATATCATATATTGAGTATAACATGAGTAGTTTAATATCAAAAAACATGATTCAATGAAAATAAATGGTTTTCATGAGTTAAGGATGGTTGAGATAGAACATGTGGATTTTAGAACATTTGAGGTATCATATATAGAATATTTCTCTAAAATAAATTATATTTTATGATGTGAGTAATGATATATTGTATGGATTGTAACATAACACTTTAAAATCAATATAATGTTATTGATGTAATGGTTGGGACTTTTCCAGACGGTTACTTTGTGTTTTTTAAGTGTTGTTGGTATTAAGATATGGTTAGAAGGAATAATATAGGGTTAAAGTTAGAATTTGAACTAGAAGGAATGAATTATGTCATGCCCCAGTGTATTTCACTATGAAGAGATGGATACAGGAGATAGATTTTATATAGTTTGATATGTCACACTGTTAAGTATTAGGCTATGTTGTGGTTTTTTTGTTGTGTCATGGGGTGTGAGTCATGAGTTTTTTGGCTTCATGTAGTTTTAAGGTGAAATTATAGTTTTAGTGTGGAGATTTATGGTTATAATATAAAGGATTCCATGTTAATATTATATGGGGGAAGTATTGAGGTTAATATGACATGTCTCATTTTGATTTTATCATATGTGATCTTGGTTGCACCATGAGGGGTAATGTTGTGACATGATGGTCACAAGGTATTTTCATTTTATCATACATGGTTTAGTTATCATATGGGTTCTTTGAGATGTAATCTTACATGATCCATTAGTTTAATATTACATGAGTTACATTGAGGCATGGTTATACCCATTGCAAAATGGATACCTGTGAGATCGATTTCATATTTATTCTTATTTTGGAATATTTATGTTGTGATGATGGTGTTACTTCATGGAATTATTTAAATTCATAGAGTTAAGGAAATGTAGACCATGATATTTAGGGAGAGATAAAGGGTGATCATGAGATTATTTTCAATGGTTCACTCAATGTAGCCTCATTGTGGAATGATCGTGACTTGTTATGTTATGATTATTTAGTTTTCTAGAGTGATTAAAAATTAATTTCATGTCTTGAATTATCTCTTATTTATCTAACTTTATTCAAACCCTAGGTGACTAGTGGTTCATATTTAAATATCTTTATCTATAATTTGATTGGTTTTCCCTCAATGTTAAGAGATCGTCTCTTTGTAATCCAAGGTAAATTCCTCTTCTCTTATGTCTAATTCCCTTTTTATACTTTCTTATGGGAGATTTTATGACTTTGGTGTTGATTCAGTTATACTTTTGCTGTGTTTTTTTTTAATGTGGAATGGTCATGTGTAGGCCCTTTGGTTGATACTCATGTTTTGGGTGGCATTTGGATATAGTTTTCTTATTATCTCGTGCAGTGATTCTTAAATCTCTGGTTGGTCTAGGGAATTTAAAACTTATCCTTATTTATTATTATGTAAATTATGGAATTATTAGGATTTTTTTATTTAAATGGGTGGTATGGATTAACTTTAGAACTATAATGATCCAAACTAAAGTAAATTTCAAGGAAGAAGTGATTCACTTTTTTAAAAAAAATACAAGATATTTATTATATGTTGTGTAATTACCCATCTTGAGACCACCCATCAATGTACTAGTTAGAGTTTTATATAACCTCAAGAACACCATCCCATACACCATAGGACTCTGACTAAAAACAATGTAATAAATCATTCATTAGAGAGACAATTACCTAGATATCATAGCCACCCATAACAATAAAATATCCAAACATCATCCACATAAAACAATAGAGTGTATAGTATAAATAAACAAGAATCATGCTATATAAATCAATATATAAGTAAAAAATATACATCCAACTGATCACATACTAGGATGATCACATATACAAAATAAACAAAAAAACACACAAGAGGCTCTACTACCATCCCTAAGCCTTTCCTAAATCCCTAAATACAAGTCTAGGTCAAGATAATCCAACATGATCACCTATAAAACCTATGATCAAATATATAAAGTAATTATAAGTTCCACATGCACAACAGAGTTCCTATGAAGGGTGTGATAAAAAATTATCAGTAGGGTCTCACCAAGTTCCTCTAATATATTTCATCATACACATGTGTGTATAAGAAAATTAAATGGTATAAATTAAACACGTATGCATATGTGTTCGGTCATCTTGTACTAACTAGGCTTCCATGACACTCAATTCAACCTGTTAGGCCATCATTGAGGTAGAATTCATCTCGAACCATTGTACCAGTATCCTAGCCTATTCCTAGAGACTATGGGTAGGGAATCATGAAGTATGGACTACTACCTAAAGATGTATGGTAAGGTATTTACCATATCTCAACCCATACCATACGATATAGGTTAGGATGCCTTAACAAATCCTAACCACTACCGTCTCTCTTATTTAGGTCCTCTAATCCAATATTTGGATCCACCTTATCACTTAAGGTGGTCTTTACAACAACTTCTCACTCTAGGTGAGGCCAATATCCATGTCCATACCAATACCTAATCACTCAAAGTAGGGTTAATCGTCCAAATATTGTATCACATCATAACTATACCATCCTTATCACTCAGGTTTTTCTATAAAAACATTAAAACTCAAGGTAAGGCCATTATCCTAGTCACTACCTTATCACTCAAGGTAAGGTCTGATATCACATCCCAAACTAAACACTGCCTTATCACTCAAGGTAGGGTTTATCTAGTAACTTCTCACTAAAGGTGAGTCCAATATATCAACCATTACCTTATCACTAAATGTAGGGTCTAATATTACACTATAACCACACCACTACCTTGTCACTCAAGTTAGGGTTCTTTCAACACCTTTTCACTCAAGGTGAGACCATTATCATGACTACTACCTTATCACTCATGGTAGGGTTATTCAAATACATTATCACTAAAGGTAAGTCCAATACTTGGGACTCATCATCATATATAATGAATTATATCACCGACTTCATATGCACGTTTGATCATGTGCATGGGATAACAAATAGGGTATACCACCCATCTCATAAGCTCATCAACTTGTCACCTATGTGTAAGACACTCAGGACTTAATCTCACATCGTGAAGAACTTCTCTTAAACCATGTAGTCTAATGGTATAATATCCTTAGGACTATCTCAGTAACATATTCCTATCATTCTAGTTTTTTAGGAATTCTCATCTCACTCATTAAGTCATCCACTTAGCTCATTTAAACCCTTCACGGTCTCAACTCATTGGAACCAAGTCGTAACCAACACCCCATGGTGCTCCTTTAACTTTTAGGCACTATCTACACAATACCTCGAGAGTTCAGTCAATATTATCTTCCAATTACTACATCACCACTCAATCCCACTAATGAGGTATTATCTCAATTTATCTTACACTAATCCCTTAGAAACCTAATTCCAAGTCATATAGGCAATTCTCTCAACTGATACATGGATCTTATCTCCCATCTAATATTCGATAGATCTCAAACCACTAACCAAAGGAAATATATCTTCATCAAACCTCATAAATCCATAAAGGATAATACCCACTCAGGTCACTCTCCAAGACTCTAATCCTCCCTCAAGAGGGTGTTCTCTTCCATGCATGATATGTACGACCATCTCACTCATCACCACTAGGAATAAGAACCCCATGACTTCCCAAATAGCCTTAAAAACAAACTAAGATATGTGTGTCTCATCCCAGTCACTAGAATCAACCCTATCTCTAATGTAATCTAAAATGGTACATCTTCCCCTTATAGAAATGGTCACTGGGAAATCATAAAATAATCAAAGTGAAAGAGTGTATTTGTTTCACCTATAGGAAACTTGATGTCATCCTATATCTTTCTCTAGGGTTATCTTGGTACCTATCTCTTTTTACCCTAAGTTATAACATACATTTAGTCATAAAATCATGAATCATCATGTAATGTTTTATTCTAGGGACCACCTACCTCAACCAAGTAGTTACCATCCTCACAATTCTCCACACTTCCTCATCCAAGATCATTCATGCCTCATCTAGGCTTGCATCAACACCTGAGATCCTATCTTAAGACACAACACCAGAATTATTTATTATAAAAATTATAATTTATTATTTAATTTAATCTAATGAGTAATAATCTCCAAAAACTCAATAGGCATCGACGCATCACTAAAACATCATAAAATCCTATGTGTTCATCCTCTCAGTACCTCTTCTACCCATGATGAGAAAAATCCCTATTATTTTAGATTATTCCCACTATATTCTAGTGATATAATTATCAAACCCCTAGTCCAAGATATTGGGTCAATGGATAACAAGGAAAAAGAATAATAGAATGGAAAATTGAGTGATCATGCCTTAAATCATTGTGGAAAATTCCTAAGAATCACCCCTCTTCAAGGGGGATTCAATAGGAGGAAGAGGGGGTGAGGTAATCAAAATGGACCTCCAGCATCACCCCTCAACCTAATATAATGAAGGGTTTATCCCCAAAATGGAATGTATATTCCTATTAAAAAATAGTGAAGGGTTTTTGTCATGGTATGGCCCCTCTAGGTCACAATGTGACCACATCCTAGGCAAAAGGTCTGACACTCTTTCCTAACCCATCATGAAATTATACCTTTGGATTATGCCATGATACACTATTTTCCAAGAAATTACCAAGCCTACAAAGAAATGCCACCTCTATCATAGTGTAACACCTTCACACACCCCACTGTGACACTACCCATGAAATTATATCATGGAAAGACCTAATGGTCCAGACATGAATGACTTTTACTCTATGAAAATGAATGGAAAAAACATAAAATTCCACACATCCCTACATAATAGTCATTTTCATAGCATAAAATCACCATTACAACATGACCTTTTCATAAGGGTATTTATCCTCACACCTAAAATCCCACATACATTGTGTGATCCTTCTACATAATCCCCTCATCACATCACAACCTACACTCAGTGCAGCATGACAAGCCACCTGCAACCAAAATTAGTAAATGGACCACCCATACCCCACTCTAAAATTCAAACAAACACCAAAAATAACTTTCAGGCCTCAACCCATATCCAAAAATATCTCCCAGGGATGTTACAACCCTCAAAATCCCAACCTAAGCCCCAATTATTAAAATACTACTACTCTAAAACCAAGAAAAACAAATTTCCTATGAATTTAACAACTAGTAATGAAACAGACCATTATAAACTTCCCACCATAACACTTCTTATCCTTGTAAATCTATTTTTTTCCTCCAACCATAATTCTTATCCTTCCTTGGTCATTAATTTACCACCAACATTTTTTGTTCTACCCTAGAACACTAAACATTCTTCCGGTGTATAACTCCAAACACCAAGGGCACTATCCACCAAAATAGAGGTAGTGTTCAACCACACTCATCCCTCCCAATGCATATAATCCTTGAAAAATAATTCATTAGGAGTCTTATTATGTTGTCCACCATAAGGTTTTACTTAAAAGGTGTGATTTCAGGTCATGGTGCTCCCTCTATAGTAATATTTGACCAAAAAATCACTTATAGTGGTTCATCAACAAGTTAAATTTATTTTCCACCCTACCACACCCAATTCCCCACAAAAAAAATAGTAATTTCACCTCTAGTTAACATCTCTTGAAAATACTTGACTGAACCCTCCAACACACCATCACATCACTCGATCATAATGAATTAATTCTTGGAGCCATCATAATATTATCCAAAAAACAACACCAAATTTTGAACCCAACCCTAAATGTAATTCCATGATTGGATCCCCAACTAACCTCACCAACTATAATTATCTCTCTATAATCATCAGCATATTTCCAATTTGATTTACTCTCAGATCACACAAATTCCATCCCAAGACTAATGCTGACACTCAGAATCTATATGAAACCACATCCAAATCCAAAATCTAGTATTTTATAAGTAAATAGATGAAATTATACCCACCCATGGATTGGTATCCCAATTCCTTCTCGATCGTCTACCAATTGTTCTCACCACATCTATGACCCTTCCAATATAAGAGTCACTCACCTGTAATTGATTTGATATACCCACCATATAAGTATCTTAATCATCTTCCCACTGAACCAAAACCCAATTTCCATATTCCACACTCTATCCATTAGCAAAATTAATGATTTGATATGATTTTCCTACTCATACATGATTTCCAACACAAAATATTGGTCATCGCCCTTTCCTATATTATTAGGAACATATTACTCTAAATCCTATAAAACTCACCATAAATAGGTTTATTCCCTCTAACTTCCAATATTGTGATCCTCTCCATATCAATTACCTTACACCACTCCTCGAGTGAAACCTCAGCAGGCTCAATCATCACGTGTGCATCATTCCTCCTGATCCATGCTCACCCATCATTTCAACCCTTATCAAGGAATAAGATCTTATCATTCATATAATATTACTCCAATACATCATGAGATCACCATATATATCAAAGGTGACATGTCCCCTTATCATCCAACCAAATGAGTGTATTCTTTCATACAACCCTATCATGCAGCTCAACTCATGCTCCCATGAGTTTCACATCATTAAACCTAGGTTCATGCACCTAACCCACAAACCATTCCCCACTTCATGTAAATATAATCTATTCGAAGTATCCTCAATGACTACATTACAATAATTCAAAGGAATCTCACTCATGAAAAGTCCTAACATATGATCACCTACTGCTCACGATTCATTTTCATCCCATAAACATCCATACACACTATATGCATCCTAGATCCGACCATCTAGGATCTCAATCCATAGGGTTAGGAATCTAACTGATCCTTCCCTCCATAACTAGAATTAAATACCAATAACAAGGTATTCCACCTTCTTTTACTCAATACTATTAGGGATATACACATCCTTAGGACTACATATACCCATCCACATATCATCCACCAGGAATACCCTTCTTACACCAAAATACCACCATGTAATTTGATACTAGTACCAACCCACCAAGGGTCTCTATACATCAACTTATAGAGAAAATATATAGTCATAATCGAATAGAATCCTACAATAAGATCCAAATCACCTTCCATTAGAAGAAAATACCATGGTTTAGTTGAGTAGAATTCCACTAAAAAGTTATATGGTGAAACACCAAATAAGTTTTTATTAACACTTTAAAAAATTGAACTTTTATCATTAGAAAAAACCAACCATACACAAGAACATTTATTTCATGTGAATAATATATAATAAATATGATTTATAAAGATTTATCTATCCACTATAGGCCAAGATTCAAACTAGAAAAATAATAATCTCTAGAAAATGCATCATATTTGAAAAATAATATAACCATAATAGAAAAAAACCAAAAATAGAAATCTTATACCCTTAGTAACTTGGACTTACCACTGGAAAGGTATTCATTAATCAGAAGTTTGAGTTCCGACATAAGATTTTATATTTTCCTATTCTCTATCTATCATATTCTAAAAAATAAGTTAATAAAAATATGCTATAATGCCATTTTTTAATGCCCTAACATGATCCCACTAACCATTGTTTTGGTCGAAGTGTTACGTGACCTCAAGTAAACCTCACTATATACCATAGGCCATTGACTAGTGGTTAGGTCCTAAATAATACATTTGGGAGACTATTACCTGATTATCAAAGCCATTAATAATAATAAAATAACAAAACATCATCCATATCAAACATCAGAGTATGTAAAAACAATAAAAACGAATCATGCTTTGATAAATGAACTCAAAATTTATACATCATATATCCCACTGATTTCCTATAGGGATGATCAAATATAAAAAATAAACAAAAAATATAAGAGTATTTTCTTCTATTCTTGATACTCACCTCAATACTTACCTATAATGTGGGATCAAGCTTCTCTAACCTGATTCTCTTCATAACTTATTCTTAGACCTATAAAATAGATATAAGGTATACAGGTGCACCAGAGTGACCATGAAGGGTGTGAGAAATGAATTTATGTGGGTTCTTACCATGATCCCCTAATATAATCCATCATATACATATATGTATGAGGAAATTAAATGGCATAAATTAAACATAGTAATATGTGTATTGGGTCTTCTTGTGCTAACCAGACCACCCCAGCACCCAACCCTCTCTGGATGACCATCACTGAGGTAGAATTAGTGTCATACAATCATTCCTATATCTCATACCATTACCAAAGACTCAAGGTATTATGTCACCAAGTCTAAACCACTACCTAAAGATTCATGGTATCATCATTCACTATATCTCAACTCATACTCAAAGATGCGGGGTTGGGTGTTTTACCAAATCTAGAACACTACCCTATCTCTCAGTATAGGGCCCCACATCCAAGTAATGGATCCACCTTCTCACTCAAGGTGGTCCTTATAACACCTTATCACTAAAAGTGAGGTAAATATCCATGCCATGACCACTACCTTGTCACTCAAGGTAGGTTTTATCATCCATATCTCACATCATATTATAATTGGAAAATACTTCTCACTAAAGGTTGTCCATCCCAACACCTACTCACTCAAGGATTACCCAGACCATTACCTTATCACTCAATGTAGGGTTTGATATTACATTAAAACTTAACCACTACCTTATCACTCATGATAGGGTTATTCCAGAATCTTCTTACTCAATGTGAGTCTATTATCCATACCGTTACCTTATCACTCAAGATGAGGTCTAGTATCACATCACAACTTGACCATTACATTATCACTCAATATAGGGTCCAATGAAAACCTTATCACTCAAGGTGATACCATTATCCTAACCATTACTTTATCACTTAATATATTGTTTGATATCATGTCAAGACCCAACCACTACCTTATCACTCAAGTTAGGGTTCTGTCAATACCTTCTCACTCAAAATAAGTCCAAGGATTAGGACCCATCATCATCCATAATGTGTATCATATCCAACCATATACACATATTCAAGAATACACATGAAAAAAAAACAATTAATGTGGACCATCTCACAATCTCACTATCCCATCACTAGGGTGTTAACCACTCAGGACCTGGCCTTATACCACGACGTACCTCTCATTGTCTATCCGGCCTCACTAGAAAATATACTAAACAAGATCTTAGTCACACATTATCATTATGTTTTTCTTCTTTTCATTTTATTCCAACCTATAAGGATGTCCACTTTGGTCCTTTAGATCTATCATAGACTCAACTCACTGGAACCAAGCCACATCCAACACTTTGCAGTGCTTCCTTAGTCCATAGGCCCTATTTGACTCAAAACTTAGGAGGCGAGACAATATTCTTGTCTAATTTTAATATTACCAATAAAATCAACTAACTAGGGACAATATCATGTTATCTCATACAAATCCCTTGGAAACATAATGAAAATTCATCTAGAAAAATATTGTGACCCGTACTTGGGTCCTATAGACCATCTCTCGTAAGAGAACCCTCATCCCATTACCTAAATAAAACCCTCTCTCTCACATCTCATCAATACCTAAAGGAAAACCCCTAATCAATGAATACACCAAGACTCTAATTCATCCTTAATATGGTATTCCCTACTATGAAAGAGATATATGGTTTTCTCAACTATCACTATCGGGCCTAAGTCCCTCATACATACCCAATTATCCCTAGAAACACAACCTAGTCTATATATGAATCATTCCAATCCCTAGAACATATCTTGTACCTCTCATAACCTTAATTAGTACCTTAAACCCTTGTAAAAATGGTTTCAGGTCAATCCCAAAATACCCAAAGTGTTGGCGTGAACTTGTTTCATATCTAGTAGGATTGATGTCATTATATCTCTTTCTCTAGAGCACTCTCAGTCCCTATCCATTTATATCTAAAGGCATAACATATATTCAATCATGTAATCATGTATAAATAGACATATGGTTTTTTAATATAGAGGACAACTACCTTGGCCATAAATTTACCATCCTTGTAATACTCCTCAAAACCTCATCCAAGATCATTCATGCCTCGTCTAATCTCAAATCAACACCCCAGATCATATCTCAAACCAAAAAACCAAAATAATTAATTATAATTAATTATTTAATTTATTATAATGATTCATGATCAAAAAAACCAACCATTCATCACCGCATCTCTAAAATTTTACCAAGTTCTTTGAATTTAAACTTTATGGGCCTTCTCTACCCAAAAAAAGAAAAATCGCAATCATTTTAGATTATTCCCACCAATCTCTAATGAAATTGTAATGGAAACCCTAGTTCATGTCACTAGGTTAGTGACTAAAAATTTAGGATAATAATATAGAGGAAATGGGATAAATCATACCTTCAATTTTCATGGAAAATTACCAATAATTTCCTCTCTCCAAGGGGGTTGAACAAGAGGAAGAGGGGGAGGGGATCTAGCTGAAATAGACCTCTTGAATTTCCCCTCGAACAAAAATCATGAATGGGGTCGGCCCCAAGATGATACTTATACCCATGTTATAAAAATAGGGAAGGTGTAAAGACATGTAATGACCCCTATGGGTCATAGTGTGACTACCCCCTAGGAAGAGGGGCCAACACCCTTTCCTAACCCATCATAGTGAAATGCCTTCAGGTCATAGTATGACATGCCTTTTCCCATGTAAGTCCTAAAACTCCATGAAATTGTATACTCTCTCAAAATGAAGTTCCTTTGTGCACCTCACCATGACACCACTTGTAATAGGCCATCACAACAAGACCTAAGGGTCATGGCATGACTATCTTTTCTTTCATGAAAATCAAGGGAAAAAACATAAGAGTCCTCAGACCCCTATATAAGAGTCATTGTCATAGTGAAATAGTATCTCTATGGTGTGACGGTTTCATAAGTCTATTTACTATATCCAAAAACCAAAAAAAAAACACATTTTTTTTCATGAATCCATCATACATAGTGCAACCCCTATGTTTTTTCCCTCATCACGGCATTTCATGTACCCCTCATGGTGTGACAAGCCATATGTAGCCAGAATCAATAAAGAGGTCATCCCAACCCCTATCCAATGTTCAACTAAGAACTCAAAACACCTCATGGGCCTCAAACTATATCTAAAAACACCTTATATAGATATTCTTACCCTCGGAATCCAATTACAAGTCCAATTATTGGAACACCCCTACTTTAGAACCCAAAAAAATTCCACTGAATTTCACAACTTGTAACAACATGGTTCATTACATGTTGAAGGTTTTGTTGATGCTTATTCTAATATAATTATGTTTGTTATTGTGATATACATTATTTTATACTATTTTTTTCATAATCACCTCTCATGATTGGATAATCACTTAAAATTAGTAATTAATTGGTTGTGTGGAAATCTAGAATTAAAATGTTGGTGTTGAACCTAAAATTATACTTAAGTAGGAAAAAATGATTGAATAGATGTTATTTAGTGTGAATTAATGCTATTTTTTCCATTGATTTATATTGAATATGGGATCTATTTGGTTTTTATTAGAAGTTTTATAGATTTTTTATATTTTTTTGGGAGGATTTGGTGTGGTTTTTGAAACGATAGTGATAGATGGGATGTTATATGGTTATGGTGCCGGTGGAATGGATAGTCATCTTGAAAGGAAGTGCTTTTGGTTATTTGGGTGGATTTGGCATGTGTTGTGTGGTATTTTATATGGTTTTAGGTTAGTTTTTCATGGGGTTGTGTTATATTTTCCCATTTTCATAGAATGTAGTTAGAATTAATTAAAATGGAAATGGTTGGAGGGATAGAATCAATAAATGGTGGGTTGTTAAATGGTAATTGATTATGGTGGGAATAATGTAACTAATGAAATGATGTGAATATAATAAAAATTGTTAATGATTAATGAATACCTTGAAGTGGTAAGTTATTTAATGAATATTTTGACATTAAATATGTAAAATGAGTGGAATAATAAATATAATGGTTCTAGTAAGTGGTAATTTTATAATTTAATAAATCATGTGATGAAATAGGAAATTGTGAACATTTTTATGGATATTTTATATGGAATATAGGGTTAGTTGTGGTGTAGTGATGGAAACCATTGACCGGTAAGTGGTAGTGATGGTGGGGCGGATGTAATAGATGTTTGCAATGTTTTTTGGGTATGCACCCTCCACTTGGGTTAAGTAACCTAATTAATTCTCATATAAGGAAATGGGTTTTGGTTGTATTCCCCAAAAACTAGGTTCTATAGGGAATAGAGGTCTGATAGGTCCCACTTCCCCACTATCCCTTTAGATATATAATAGGTTATGATGGCATGAGGTTATTATACATGGGTTGTAATGTTTTGTTTATATATTTCCTATTACATTATGATAATGAGATAGAGCACATGAGCCTTAGCCCGCTTGGTAAGGACTCCTTAAGTGCATACAAATGACCAGGGATCAAATCCAGGCAAAGGCAGAATTTCTGGGGGTACTGTAGCATTACTGTAGCCTTACTGTAGCAGGTACTGTAGCGGGAACTATTGCAGGCACTATTTGGAACTATAGTAGCCGGGAATATGCCCCTGTTTGGGCCTTCGGGCCACTGATTTGGTCCCTGAGTCCTGTAAGGCCTTCGGACCACCCAGGCCTTTGGGTTAGTAAGGCCTTTGGGCTACCTCAAAGACTTCGGGCCACCTTAGTGCAGATGCAAACCAGACAACCTACAAGGAACAAGCTCTACAAGGAGGATGAGCAAGGAGCTTTCACCACAGCAGAAGATAAATGGATTTCAAGAATGAGAGGGTATGGAACCTTCCATTGGGACAATCCTGTGCATGCATGGTAATTCCTAGCCAAATAGCCATGCGAAGTTGGAAAGATGATTTCACAATGAAGATGCTGGGAAGGAGCAGTTCCAAGTAGTTTGTCTGGGTTATATGTAATGTTTGAAGCCTACAGGCAATGAATTCCTATAAGGCCTACGGGCCATGTAATACTTATGCCTACGGGCCTTGTAAGGGTTCCACCTCACCCCTTTAAAGGTGGATTATCAAAATCAATAAAAAATGAAGGCCTTCGGGCCATTGGAGGAGGAGATAGAGGTTATGATGTATAATGGGGGTTTTGTATGGTGGGGGAAGGGAACAATGTATTTTTCCTTCATGTCTATGATAACCTATTATAATGAGAATGTGATGTGTTTTATGTGGTGGTGATGCGGTATGTGGTTGTGGATGTGTGGTTATTTATTTAATGGGATATGTGGTTATGTGGGTGTGTGTGTCTATGGGGGATTATAGTATAGGACATATTTCATTGGGGAATGAGAAAAACCATATTGGTGGGGAAGTGGATGCAGGATACCTTCTTGATATATATATTCATTTGATACTATGTTACTATACTTATATGTGATATAGGGTGAGTGATACTTGGTGAGTTTTGTTGATAGTTGACATAATGTTGGTGCGAGATAGTTATTTTATTTATTCATTGGGAATTAACATGGTCTTTACACATTTTCACAAGAGGTTTTGGGGTGGATCTTATTTAGTAAACTTATATTCTCACCCCTTATATTTTTAAATATTATTTTTAGGTGTCCAAGAATGATTTGGTGATTGATCTAGATATTACTAGCTTGAGTCTTAGATGTGTTTTCAGAGTCACTGTCATAGAAGTTCTCTTTTGGTGCTTAATTTTGGCGACATTGATTATGTATTCGTTTTTCATGCATTTTGGTGTGCGTTTTATTTTATTTATATGAAGTTTATTGGTTTTTTATGATATATTTCTATTATTATCAGGGTAATTTCTCCCATTTTTATTTTTAATACCCTCGATGCTAGTCAACAACTTGTGGAATATTGGAGGTAGGCTTCAAAAGTCATAGTCATCTTCACCATCGTCCTAAGAGGGGTTCTCAGTGGTATGTAACTTAGTCCCATGCAACAATTTTTAAAGCTCTGGTTGAGTTAGGGGATTTAATACTTTTCCTTATTTATTACTATATAAATTTTTGAATTGTTATGATTTTGTTTTTTTTTTGGTTGTATGTTATGTATTAACCTAATAATAATAATGAACTGTACTAAATGAAATCAAAGGGGAGGGGTTGATTTTCATGTAATTTATGAAATTACATGATATTGATTATATATTGGAGGTTTTATTGATGTTTTTTATTAAATAATAATGTTTACTATTGGTATATAAATTTTTTAGACTATTTATTTTCCAGAATCACCTTTTTGTAATGGGATTATCACTTAAAGTCAATAATGAATTATTTGTGTGGAAATATTTAATTAAATTATAGGTGTTCAACCTAAAATCCAATTTAAGAATGAAAGAATGTTTGAAGTGAAGTTATTTATTGTGAATAATTGTTATGTATTCCATTACTTTCTACTATATATAGGGTATATTTGGATGTGAGTAGAAGGGTTATGGTTAGTTGTTGTAGTTAGTTTATATGATGTAGTGTGGTTGTTGACACAGTAGTGGTGGATGGGTTGATGTGTGGTTATGGTAGAGGTTTCATGGTTGGTTGTGTGTAAAGTAAGTAGTTTTGTGGTTTTTGGGGTGGTTGTTGGTATGTGTTGCATGGTGATTTATGTGGTGATGGTTTGGGTTGTTATGGGGTTTTGTTAGAGTTACCCAATGGCATGGAATTTGATTCAAATTAATGAAAATGGTAATGGTTGACGAACTGGAATCATAAAATGGTGATCTATTAATTGGTAATTGATTGTGGGGGAATGATGTAACTAATGAAATGATGCAGAAAGAATAAATATTGTTAATAATTATGAATAACTAAAAGTGAGAAGTGGATTAATGAATGGTTTGACATTAAATATGGAAAATGGATGGCATAATAAATTTAATGATTCTATTAATTAGTAGATATAGAATTTAATTAATGATGTGATAAAATAGGAAATTAAGAATATTTTTATGGTTATTTTATGTGATAGATGGATTTGGTTGTTTTTTAGTAATATCAGTTGTTGATGGTAATTGGTAGTGATGGTGGGATGGTTGTAGTGGATTTTTGTAATGTTGTTTTAGTATTCACCCTTAGGTTGGTCTTGTGTATGACTATATACCTATTATATTTTTTTATTATTTCAAATTCACCACCACCTGAGTCTGGTAACCAAACTAACTCCCACATGAGGATATGGGTTCTGATTTTCTTCCCCCATATCAAGGCTATAGTGAGAATGGAAGGATAACTACTCTCTCTTCCTAGATCTCTCTTCATATGTGAAATTGGCTGTGATGGTCTGAGGTTATGATGCATGGGCTATAATGGATTTATATTAGAGTTCATATGACTTGATGATGATGAGATAGAGGTTTTGATACATATCATGGGTCATGCATGGTGGGAGTGGGGAATGAGGTAGATTTACTTCATGTTCAAAATACCCTACTATGATGATAATGTGAAATGTGGTTATGATGTGGTGATTTTTTATGTTGTTGTGGATGTTTGGTGACATGACTCAACCTACTGGGTCACCACTTGGTTCGGTGGTAAGTTGGGTGTGCCACTTAAATCCCACCTACAATAGGTTGGTGGATAGTGATTTGTAATAAGAAGGCATAAACATACATGGGAGGTATTATCCTATACAACCTATATATATATACATCACAATCCAACCAAAACCATGAAGGATAATACAACTATTTTGTAATAAAATATGCACGTATACAACTACTAAAAATCCCAATAGAATATAATATAAATTCCATCCAAAAGGGTAAAATAAAAGGCCCAAAAACCCAAAATAAAACTTAACTATAGTGGAAAGGAAGTAGGATCACCTCATCATGTCATCAGCAACCCAAGAATCACTTGAAATGAACACTATCGAGATCCCCAATTCTCTATCTCCACTATTAACACACTCACTGAAACCATCACCAACTTATGTGTCATCTTCACAGAAATAACATGTGTGTCCATGATGCCCATGATAGGGTGAGTATAAAAATACCTAGTAGGAAGACCCAAAAACAAAAAGGGTTTCAGGCTACTAGTCTTCACACAATCGAGGGATGAACCATGCAACCACTGAACTCAAGACAAGAGCTAGAATAAAAAAAAGGGAAAAAATTATGGCATTAATTCCCAATAAAATACCAACCCATGATCATCGGGGAAATAATATATGCCTCAATAGTATACTAACTCTATTTAATAAACAATACAAAAATATACCTCACACTTTAAGGGGTAAATCTAACTCCCTACTCATTAGTGACATGGAAGATCAACCACATCTGGTCATCATAAAGGGATCTCTACCCAAATCACTACACCAAACCCCATGGATCTATTTATGAAGATCCCATTACAAAAGGTAGTGCATAATTCCATGATCGACACCAAATTCAAAACTATCATCTCTCACCGGATACTCAGGGTGATGAGACAAACTCACTGACACACCGTTTTTTCCATAACAATGCCTAAAGACACAAAGGTTACATCTGAACATCTCACTCCTAGAGTCCATAACCTATAGTTTGATCAAATTGTGGGGAATAAACCTTACCAAAAGAGATGTATAAAAACTAAGGGAGTTACCAACCCCGTGGATTGGTGACCTATAACCCATCCTATAGGTGAGTACACTACCCCATTCTCTAAGAGGTAAAATACACCGCCTCAGCTACGCCAGGACCAAACAGAAGTCCTATGACCTAAAAATCAACCAATATCAAGGCTTATCTCCACCCAATCAACCTAGATCCACCATAGGGATGTAATAAATGGGAACCTAGATAACCTTGTGTATTGCTAGTCCCTAATCACCCAAAATATCCACAAAGCTTGAATACCACATTCATCCTACCATTGATCTAAAATCATAGCGGTGGATCTATACCTCATCAGATTGTGCAAACCATCCAAAATAGATATTAACGCATAGAATCTAAAATATACCTACTGGTTGACTACCATAACCATCATTTCTCTACTACACAACTATATTGAGGGACCCACACCTCATCTAAGCATGCAAACTGGTCAAGGAAGTTACCAATCCCTAAGAAGGATCTCATGCCTCACCAATTGCCAAAATTGATCAAAGAGGGTACTGTATCCTTACACTTAAGGTTTATACCATTCCTAATAATGTTTATTTAAGAAACCATATCTTTTCATGGAATACAACCACCTCATATTTCTAAGGGAGTAGTAACTTCTTCAGCATTTGTGTAAAGGATAGCCCATGCCATGATGGTAACTTCATGAAAACTACTTAGTATAGAGGAACACACCCCACACGTCTAGGGAAGTACAAACTAAATCAATGTAATGGATAACCCACACCTCAACAATGATACTAGATAGAGGGAGTACCCAATCTCAAGTTCATACCGCTCATGCCTAATAGTTATTGGAATTTTGGGGTCCAATTAAAGGAGCACTAAGAAAACTATATAATTGATACTCTTTATCTTCTTTATCCATGCTTAAGGTGATACATTTGAGAGAGAGTAAATATACCAAATAAATCATAAATTTTTTACAAAGACAATAATATAATGGGAGTAAATGAATAACATTCCATCTCCTTATCAAAACCACATGCACTAACTCCAACTCTAGGGTGAATGGGAAAGAGGGAATCTCCTTGAGTTCCATGTTTGTCTATAAGTCCCTTTGGTATTCCCTACTACTATGGGGTATCATGGAAGACTATACAAAACTCTTACATTCATGAATTTCCCAACCTCTAATGTGAAACCCATAACTTACAGTGAACTCCTATAGATTTCTAAACTCTGAATACCTATACGGGTCCCATGCCCTAGTGTTTAAATACTGCTAGGGGTTTTACATACTTCATGGATTATCTAAACCAATACCATGGGATAAGTTTTTTAAATATCCATAGAAAATATTTCCAATGTAATTTGATATAAAAGTAGACTCCTCCATCATGATCTAAGTGAAAAGATACTCAGAATAGACTATATACTTTCCCAAATCTTGCTCCAGAGTGATAAAATACACAAAACCCACTAAGGGGAAAGGTATATGACATGCACAATAGTGTACATGACTTGTATTCCCAAATCCTCTATTTGGGAATTTACCAGGTCCATCTCATTTTTTATTTAAAAATTACTTGTCATTATTTTAAGATCTACATGATTTTTAAGCCTTAGGTGTTACTCAAAATGTACTATAGAGACCATAAGTCTTATATTCCTAAACTACAAAACATGTACTCTTGGGAACATGGTGTGTGCTACCCGAGGACTACCCATGTTGTGTAGACCCACATGGAATGTACTACTATGCACCATGTACCTCACATAGGGTGTATGGATGTGTATTGTGCCACACCCTAGGTCATGTTATTGAGACCCTGCATGGTGTGTGTAAAAATTTCACATTGTTTGATTAGTCATATCTTATCATAACTACAAAGATAACCTAAATGGCATGTTCTCATAGAACAACATATCATGTGATCAGTAATTCTAGATGTAGGTACCCTATGAACCATAAAAATCTACCCTTTTTTTATAAATATCTTCTCTATTATCCTATATCCATCTAATGGTAATAATAATTCTAAAATAAAATTAAAAACAATCCAAAAACATGGGTAAAGTGGAAATTGAAATAATGATTAATTCATCATGGTGAATCATCAAAGCTTCAGGGATCGATTTTATGCTTCAACATTATCACCTCCTGATTCGGATCTAATCAAACTCCATTGGAAATGATTAGCTTTATTCCACCCCTCACCACTTTAGATATTAGTGTCAATAAGGGGAGGTATCCCCCTTATCCAATTAATTAGTGGGGGAGTCTAAGAGAGGAGAAAATAAAAATAAAATAAACAAATACCTGAGAATGACTCTGCCTGGGATCTGAAACCTAATCAAATTTTACACCCTCCCAAGGTAAAACTGATTATTTTGAACTAAACCATGAAATTATAATTTCCATATGGGACTCCATTTAGGAGATATCAATTTTCACAAATTTGGGAATAAATAATATTTATTTTATAATTATTAAATTCCTAAAAAATAATACCGAATTGGAATCTCATCAAATTATATCCTAAGGGAAAACATTTCATCCTAAGAACAAAGGAACACATAGAAAATATTTATGAAGTTATTTTATAATGGAAATTATGATTTTAACCTTACTAAAGGTTTCGATCTCCAAAACTCATAAATTAGATAATTCTTGTACCAGAGAAAAACTAGATCACTGCATCCTCCCCACCATCAAGGATTTTCATCCTCTAAAAATAAAATGTCTAGAGAAGCTCTATGAGAGTCCCATAAACCATCTTCATGTGTAAATATAGCACACCACTGCATTAGATCCTCCAAATTCTGAAGGTATGAAAGTCTAAGAGGACCTAAAATTCCATCCAATATGGAATAAATCCCTTTTATATCACATAGATCAAGGATATCGCATCTGATATTCCTATTCCTCCATGAATAATAAACTGCCTCAACCCATCACAGGAGAAGATCGAAACACAAGTATAACTTTCCTCTCAAATATCCCATAAAGGATTTACACACAAATCCTTTTCTACTAACCATGGGATTCTCATAAATATAAATACAAAGTAAGGACATTAACCATAAATATCAATAATATATGATTAATCTACCCTAGTATTTCCCATGATGGAATCAAGATCCCCACATTCAAAGGGAGACCTAGAAGACTATCATATAGATACAATCTATTTACATCAATATCCTATCTCAAGTACATAAAATTGAGTTCAACAACAAATAAAAAATATTTTCCACCACTTCTCATCAATAGATGATATTCTCACACATAAAAACTATCTATATTGAGAAATGAGTATAACATTGATCATAAAATTCCCTCCTGTCCAAAAATAGCAGGGAAAACACACATACTCAATTGGCCTTAGTTAGGTACTCATCCACCATAGATGACCATGTTCATCTATACCAAAACACAAGGTTTGTATCTTTATAAAACTCAATATTCCTATGACACAATCATATATAATGATATTCATAATCTTATACCTCAAGATGCCATAGGGAATCTCCCACCAAAACCCTCACCATGTCCCCAAGGTGACTACATGTCTGAGACCACTGACTGTCAGTCAGTCAAAAGATCTCAAAATCCAAAATCTCACTATATAGAATTTCTTAACAATATCACATTATTATGATAAATGTTAAAGGACAATACAGATCACCAAAGAAATGGATCAGTCCTCTGGTAACATAGAATATAAGAATAGATCAACCTCTAATTTAACTCCTTCAAAACTCTTGAAGTGGACTAAGGACCATTCCCAAATTCCTAGTACTCAACTCCCCAAGCATAATTGGTACATATCCTAGAAAAATATTATCCTCTTATCTATAGTTGTAAGACCAATTCTCCCAAAAAAATCCATGGTTCATGGATCCAATATTTTATTTCAATGAAAAAAAATTGGTTGTAGCTTCCTAAGGGAAAATCATACTCATCATATGGGTCTCACTTCCTAATGAAAGTAGACCAAAACCCATATGATATATCACAAAACACCCCATAGAGACCGATTTAAACCAAATATTGTACTTTGGGTGATCATATGTTACTAAACATTTCAACAATGGGCCTCACTCTTCTATGGATACATCCTAGGAAAACCTATCTACCATAGCCAAATCATACCAGTGGCAAAACTGGGGGTAGATTGTCACCTCCAGTAAGAATCTCCACTCATAATGAACTAGTCTAAAGACTTAATTGGGATCTTTGGATACCCTTACAACAATTAAAAAATGAGATAATATCACATTTAGGTGATAATAAAGTAGAATGCCAATGAAATGAAATCATCTATTGAACTTTGAGCCACATCAAGCACTGCCTGATCAATCCCTCTGTAACTCTCACCCATCCAGGGTCCTAGTCATCGATAGCCTAAGTTGAGAGAGGACCACCAATATTTGGGGGTATATTGAATAAATATATCATACACCTTATAATAGGATAAAATCATCATGATAATCATCATCGATAAACTTTTTTCTACCTGTGAGAAAATATCACCATATAAGGGATACCTCAAACACATGAGTAAGTAACATCCCATCCATCCAAGGATCCCAATACTTGCATATATCTCATCATACCCATCATACTCTTGATAAAAATCATGATAACAATATTAACCTTAATCATTAGATCATCTTTTAGTCATCTATGATATCACAAATATACTCCACGCGTTAAGAAAACTCACATAAATCAATGAACTGTAGTGATGGACCCATGCCTCACTAAGTGTCTATAAACCAATCAAGGGAGTAACTAACCTCACTGATAGAGGACCAATCACCCCAAAAAATGGAATAGGTACAATAATATAAGGGAAAATAACCATACCCTACCAAATCAACATCAACCACTATAGATGGAGGACCCGTATCTTGTCTCATTTTGGTGTACCAACTCCTCTATAGTGTGGGGGATTAGATTCTTGTTGATATTTAGGGAGTACTAACCCCATTCCCAAATGGAAAACCCAGGTTCTTATAAATAGTATTTTTCATTCCTATATCAATTGGAAAAAAACTCCCTGATACATACAGGGGGCCCATGCCTCATTGAGAAGTATATATCAATTAAGGGAGTACTTATTACTCCCATGGAAAACTAATTCCCCACTCCATGCAGGAGTAGTAACTCACATGTATAGAATAACCACAACCCATTCCATCTAGAATAACAACCATTATATATTGAGGTGCCACACTATGCCTAGTAGGGGAGAACCAACTCCATTATAGTATGAGGAACTAATACCACATCGATGTCAAGGGAGTAATGACCCCAAGCTTGAATGGAGGACTCATTCCACACAGATGATAGTTTTTTCTCATGTATTAGAAGAATAACATATAAGGTAATCACACCCTAGCATCATTATATGACCAAAGATTTACCAATCCTATGTTTGGAAGACCCACACCCCAGGTCTTAGGGGAGTACTAAATCTCATGTTTACTCTACAAAGTATGTGGGGGACCCTCACCCGGGTATCAACATCATCAAGGGGTTACCAACCCCATCTATACCAAGCACCCAAGGCCACCAAGACCTTTGGCTCGGCACTACAATCATTCCAAGAAAACTCTCAAGGAATCCATCCACTAGAATATCATGAAAGAATCACTTGGGAGCCCACACTATTGTGGGAGATCTCGCTACCCTCATCATCCATAAAAGGTTCATTCTACACCTATAGAAAAATCATTATCATGAGAGAATAAATATCCTCATTATACATTAACATATCTAGAATTAGTATGTCACACCGTGAAACTAATATTGTGCTAACTGATATATGATGCATGGATCTACACAATTGTACCCTATAAACAATCTCCTAATAAATCAGGTTAGAAAACAGATTATCAGAGTCCTCATATGAGAATACACCTATCATCATATAGATGAATTCCATGGTTTAATAACTAGACCTAAGAACCTTTAATTATTGTTACCCCACATGTTCTAAACCAAGATCATGCGACACTTATCACCAATATCCATCCTTAGGACTAACTCAATATGACAGAAATCTGACATGACCTAACCTACCGAGTCTCCACCTTGGTTAATGATAAGGTGAGTATTTCAACCCAAGCTTGCCTACAATAGTATAGAGGATAGTGACTAGTACGAAGATGGCATAAACATACATGGTATCACTTGTCCAATAAAATTTTCAAACACATACATCACCATCCAAATACAACCATGCAAGATTCGCATAATTATCTATAATAAAACATGCATGTATACAACAGCAAAAATTCTCAATGGTGTGTAATAAAAATTACAATATAAAAGAGTAAAATGTATAGCCTAACATCCCAAAATACAACTAACCTTAAGAAACTGGGAAGGGGGGTCACCACATTGCACCATCACCGACCTGAGCATTGCTAGAAATTAATATTTTCGGGCTCTACAATGCCTCATCACCACTATTAACATGCCTATTTAAACCTTCACCAACCAATACACTCGCTTAATAGACACAACATGTGTGGGAAAACAACATGTATAGGGGTGAGTGTAAAAATACCCAGTAGGATTTCCTAAAAACATAAATAGAATTGGTCTTCCATTAAACACACAACTAAGGTCCAAATCATACAACTACCAATCTAAAGACAATAGGGGAGACACAAGATAAGGAATAAGTTGTGGATTCACATTCCAATAAAAAACAAACCCAATATCATCAGGGAAATAATAGATTTCCTAATAGTCTACTCACTCCATGGAAAAAGGTTTTTGTAAATATAATTCATACCTAAGGTGAGAACTCTACCTCCTTTCTCATTCATGATGTGGATGATCAACCATATATATTCAAAATAAATGCACCCTTTCTAAAATCACTTTAATGAACCCCAAATAGCCAGTTAAAAGATATCATACTAAAGGGGAACTCATCATACAAAAATTCATATTGCATTCACCACTACCTCCACTCACTCGATGATTAGGATGATGATCGGGAATCACTATTGTATCATTTTTTCTAGAACAACTTCTCAAGACACAAAGGTTCCATCTAAACATATCACTTTCAAAGTTTAAATCCAATAATATGATCAAATTGTAACACCTAAACCTTACCAGAAAAGATGTATACCATTAAAGGGATTTATGGAGTCTACTTATACATGACCAAAACCTCATCCCATGGGGGTACCCTATCCCATTCTCTAAGAAGGAAAATACACCTCTTCAACTATTCTAGGACTAAACAAAAGTCGTGTGACCTAGACATACTCTAAGTGGAAGAAAAACAAAGAGCAAGTTATATCTCTACCCACTCAAATCATCTTCACTAGAGTAGTATACAAAATGGGAACCTATAGTACCCTCTATATCTCTAGTCCCCAATCACCCAAAATATTCACATAGATTGAATAGAACAATCATTATAACACTAATTTAAAATCATAATAGGATAATTGCACCTAGTTGTAGTGTAAAAACTATGACAACCCTGCTTTTATTACAAATTTAAACATGATTTATTACATAAAACTTCACTTGATACAACAAAGAATATCGAGAGGTTTAGTGTCTTTGGGGCTTAGGATCATTACATAAAAACTTAAAACATGAAATAAAACATCTTTATTGAAAACTTCCTTTACATGACCACTACATTCCCTCGTTCTTAGCATTGCATGGGATAACCTGAGGACATCCATAAGAAAAGGGTGAGATATAAAGCCCAGTAAGGGAATACACATGGAATAACATGAGAAGTACAATACATGTTAGGCAATAGGAATATCCATAGAGAATAAGATAAACATGAACATAAAGGCATGATAAAGCATTATAATCATAACATGGAAATGTGGAAACAACACTTAACATGGAATTAGCATGAGCCAAGGCTCATTGCACATGGAGCATGAGTAAATCCTTATTGCACATAAATAATGAGTAAACCCTAGTTTTACTTGAATTATAATGATTAAACACTCATTGCACATGATGTATCATGATACTATACTTTACCCAATGCATTGGAGCGCTATAAGGGCGCACCCTTCTTAAACATTTCATTTCATGCATAAGTGTGCCACATGGATCATAAAACATGGATTCATAAAACATAATCATTTATTCCACGATAAAGGAATGTGTAATTCATACATGAAACTTTGTAATAAATAATTAAAGTTTCATAAAGGTGGATACCCTTGATGGAGAAATGGGCATGGTATCCACTACACAATGGCATTGTCTTAGAAAATCGGTGCGATTTCGGCAGCGTAACGGCGTGACATAAGGATTCATAAAAATGGTTGATGAGAGAGAAAGGGGTTTTATAGAGCGTTGTCGTGGGCTCCCTCAAATGATTAGTGTGATTTTGGGGTACTTAGGTGCAGCAGAGTGGCTGACCAAGGTCGTCTCTCAAAGGAGGAAGTGAATTAAAAAAACTTTTCAGAGGTTTTCTAGAAACAAAATAAAAGGGAATAAAAACACTACTTGAAAGTATGGGGGTGGTTGTTTATAGTTTATAAATCTAGAATAAGTTTTCTGGAAGAATATTGATTTTTTTTTTGTTTTTAATTTTGAAATGAAGTTTCGATTAGAATGACACAACAAGAAGATGTTTTTTTTAGAAATCTATTTTAAAAGGTGTAATTGATCTAACTCTACCTCTTCACTTTATTATTAATCATTATAATTTAAATTAACAGTCACTTAATTATGATCCCTTAATTTGTTAAATCACGAACCCTACGAGAATTAGCTTTACCACGAAGATTGAAGTGAATTTAACCTTAGGCTAACTTCGGAATATGCAATCGCAGCACCTTGCTTTGATTGATGTTCTAAGATTAGCTTATAGTCAGTGGTAAATTAAGGCACATATCCACTCTGTAAATTATTATTAATTGTGTTTAGGGATTATATTTGAACTCTACAAATTTATCTCGTTTGGTCTTGTATTACCGATTAAGATCGCGCTCTCACAATTTACACAAAATCCCGACCTCGCGTGTTTTTGTGTACATTGTTCAATTGCTTGCTTAGTTTCTTACAATTTAAAAACACAATTCATGGATCATATTAAGTGAATTAAAGTAGCTCATTGATTCAAAATAATTAAATGAAGAGGGTAGAAGATAGATCAATTACTAAAAGACTACTCTTCCATGGGTGGCGTAATCATCGTAGAAGCGTTTTGCATGTGCAAAGGTTTAAAATGGGTATAACCCAATAACGCTTCTACTCAAGAATTCCAGCCCAATTAGTAAGATTAATAGAAGAAGAAATTTAAACAAAACATAAGAAAAGAGAAGAAATAAAAGAAGAACAAAGAAGTTTATTACATAAACAAAATCATTACAACATGAAGGAGAAGAAGAAGGCTTCCTCGAAGGGATCCTTGCTTCAAGAGCTACCCTTATTGAAATGGTTGGAGAATTAGAGTGGATCCACTTATCCTATTCCCTCAACTTCCCAATGCACGTACCAACCCCTCCAAATGAGAAAAACTCCAATTTATAGAGGGGAGGGGAGGAGAGGTTACAAGTGGTTTCAAGTGTGAATGTAGAAATTAGGCCAAATATTTTATGCCAACTTTCACCGCCCATTTGACCACCCAAACGCGTGAATTGGCCGGCCTTCAATAATGATCAAATGTGAGGATATGTGTCTTCTATCTCCTCTCCAAATTTTGGCTCAATACAGTCCCATATTAAGGAGTTATGGCCGAAATACAGAAGCTTCTCCATTCTGGCGAGCCCAGCCCAACTTTGACTTCATGGCCCAATTTTAACAACCAAATGAACTCTTTAGCTCTAGTGTCCTGAATAAAAGTTGTAGATAATTAAGTTAGGAACACTGTCAAAAAATGTAAATTTCAAATAATAAATATAAAAATATTTATATTCGAAATACTACAGTGAACTATAAAGGGTAAAACTGGAATTTTCATCAAATATTCAAATGAACGATCTAATCCCAAATATTTTATAAATAAACATATTTAACACAATGTGAGAAAATTATATCATTTATTATCAATAAAATATTCAATAAAATAGTGTTTTATCAACTCCCCCACACTTACCCTTTTGCACACCTAGGCAAAACCTCATATCAATTAAACATCAATATCAAATCAAAACCAATTTTAAAACACATATCCTTAAGATCAATCAATTTCACACCAAGAATAAAAAGATATCATGCCTCATAAAAAACCTTATTTCAAGTTCTCCATTTATATCATTCAATATATTTCCACTTTATTTATCCGCCCACGCACAAAACACTTACCTCGCTTGAATTTTCTCTCATCACTCAAATATTAATTTTTTTTTGCAATGTATTTCTCATCCAAACTCATAAAAGGGTCACCATAGGATTGATAGATTCCTACATCGCTACCCGATGTGAGTCAAGGACATATGTTTATCATGAGTACTTTTCAGGGTTGTTCTGTGGCTTTCGGTTGGTAGGATTAAGATGTGAAAAACTCTGAGGCTGAATGAGGAGGGCTTGACTCTTTTGAAGAAAAATTGCATTAATCTAATTTTCACTTAAATATGGTCTTCTCTTCAATCCCCATAGTATCAATTCAGCTCCATCATCATGAAAAGTCATGAAAGGTTTACACCATTCATCATTTCAGCTTAAAAATTTCAATCTTCTCAAACATGATTTTCTTGAAAGCTCCAGATGGGCACAGCTTTCCACCTCAATTAGAAGCTCCAGAAAAGGCACAGCTTCACTTGTCATGAAAGCTCCAGAAAAGGCACATCTTTCAATATAATGACTTTCTTTAGCAGTAAACACATCTCTTCATAATTTAATTTTCCACCCAAAGTATCACAGAATGTGGTGGAAAAAACCAAGACAACTTCCCCCACACTTAAGCTCAACTAGATTATGCAATTTCACTTCAAGAGTTGGTTGGATAGGGAAAATTGGCTTGTAATGTGGCTTAACCTAACAGGCTGTGCATGGCTTCTAAGGGATACAAGGATTAAATATTCAAGGTAGGCCATTATAAAAAAGGATTCTTTGAAATAGGGGCTTTAATACCAAACAAATGCGTCAATCATTTAAACATATGTACCTCAAACCCTCAAGTTTTGACAGGAATAGATCAAATTCTGGTTAAATCAAGCATGGTTTGGTTCTCTCAAGAAGTGAGGTGAATGTAAAGAATATGAAAATAATGGTTTAGAAGCCTCACAGGAAAGTGATTTCAAATATAAAGACAGTGAGATTGGCATGGGATTCAAAATTCAGCTTACTTTTCATGAAATTACTAAATATTTGAACTTGAAACAAAGTCATTTCAGCATTCATTTAAGCTTAGTTTCAAGGGGTAAATTGTTTCACTTATTGATATGGATTTAAAAATGGTGATGAGAATCATTTTAGCTCAAAATGTTTCAAAAAACACATAAAATTGTAAAATAAACACACAAAATTTGAAAAACACACAATTTTTTTTGGTTTTTTTTAAACAGGAAAACAATTGAAATTACTAAACTAAAAGGTTCTCTCCCCCACACTTAAAATATTGCATTTTCCTCAATGTGAACCCGTGAGATGATATATGCTCATGAAATGCAGAATTTTTAAATAGGAAAAATAATATAAAAGTGAAAGGGTTAGGAACAGCCTGATGTGATCAAGTGATGATGGGGTCATGCAATGTGATAAAATCCACTGCATCAGTAGGATGTCCCTCAATGTATCTCTTCAAACGTTGCCCATTGACTGTAAAGCTCCTTCCAGTGTCCTCTTGTGTGATCTCCACTGCACCATAAGGAAAAACATTAGACACAATATAAGGACCTAACCATCTGGAACGCAACTTACCAGGCATCAACTTCAGTCGTGAAGTATAGAGAAGGACTTTCTCTCCAACATGAAACTCCCTTTGTTGGATCATTTTGTCATGAGATGCTTTTGATCTTTCCTTGTAGAGCCTTGAGTTCTCATATGATGACAGTCGAATCTCCTCAAGCTCTTGAATTTTCAACTTCCTTTAAATTACAGCTTGGTCCAAATCCATGTTACATTTCTTTATAGCCCAATATGCCCAATGCTCGACTTCCATGGGGAGATGAAACGCTTTCCCAAAAACAATCCGAAATGGGGACACACCAATGGGGGTCTTGTATGCTGTCCTATAAGCCCACAATGCATCATCCAAGCGCTTGCTCCAATCCTTCCTATTTGGCTGCACGGTTTTCTCCAAGATTTGTTTCAACTCACGATTTGAAACCTCAGCCTGGCCATTTGTTTGGGGGTAGTATGGTGTTGATGTTTTGTGTGTCACCCCATACTTTCGAAGGAGGGAAGCAAAATTCCTATTGCAAAAGTGTGTCCCTTGGTCACTGATGATGGCCTTTGGTACTCCAAACCTGCAAAAAATTTGTGCTTTGACAAAGTCCACAACAACATGAGAATCGTCAGTCCTGGTGGCCTTGGCCTCCACCCATTTACTCACATAATCAACAGCAACCAAAATATACAAAAAATACAAATGAACTAGGAAAAGGACCCATAAATTCAATGCCCCATACATCAAAAATCTCACAAAATAGTGTGGGTTTTTGGGGCATCTCATGTCTCCTAGAAATGTTCCCAGTGTGTTGGCAACGAGAGCATGACTTACAAAACAAATGGGCATCATGGAACAAGCTAGGCCAATATAATCCAGAGTCTAAAACCTTCCTAGCTGTCCGTTGGGGTCCAAAGTGTCCACCACAAGCAAGTGTATGACAGAAATGCAAAATAGACTCAAACTCATGATCGGGAACACACCTCCTAATGACTTGTTCACTACACATGCGCCAGAGGTACGGATCATCCCACACATAATACCTAGACTCACTTTTTAATTTTTGGACTTGATGCTTCTTCAAATTTACTGGGATTTCAGAGCCAACAATGTAATTAACTAAATCAGCATACCAAGGATGCTTACCTGAGATGGTATAGAGATGCTCATCGGGGAAAGTGTCCCGAAGTGGTACCTGGTCCAAGGTGTCACCCTCTAGTGTGTGAGTAAGCCTACTCATGTGGTCTGCCACCAAATTCTCTGACCCCTTCTTGTCCTTTATCTCAAGGTCAAACTCTTGAAGAAGGAGCATCCAACGGATAAGTCGTGGCTTTGCATCTGGATTCTTTAGGAGGTACCTCAAAGCTGCATGGTCAGAAAAAACAACTACTTTAGAGCCCAATAAATATGAACGGAATTTATCTAAAGAAAATATGACAGCAAGAAACTCCTTTTCTGTGGTAGTGTAGTTTGATTGGGCTGAATCTAGTGTCCTCGATGCATAGGTGATCACATGTGAACGTCCTTCCACCCTCTGAGATAAGACAGCTCCAACCGCGAAGTTGGAGGCGTCACACATAAGCTCAAAAGGAATCTCCCACTGTGGGGGATGTATGATAGGTGGAGTGGTCAGACGTTGTTTTAGCTCATCAAATGAATTCCTGCAAGAAACATCAAACACAAAATCAGAATCCTTTTGAAGTAATCTTGACATAGGAAGAGCAATCTTACTAAAATCTTTGATGAAGCGCTGATAAAATCCTGCATTCCCTAGGAAAGATCTAACATCACGCACACATGAAGGATATGGTAAGGATGAAATAATGTCTATCTTAGATCTATCAACCTCTATCCCATGTTTGGACACTACATGCCCTAAGACAATTCCATGATCTACCATGAAATGGCACTTTTCAAAGTTCAGGACCAGATTCTTCTCAATACAACGATTCAACACCTTTCCCAAACTCTTTAGACATTCATCAAATGAGGATCCATAAACTGTAAAATCATCCATAAATACCTCCATGAAGGTCTCAATAAAATCATAAAAAATACTCACCATGCATCTTTGGAAGGTACCTGGGGCGTTCCAAAGTCCAAATGGCATCCTTCTGTAGGCAAAGGTACCGAATGGGCAGGTGAATGTCATCTTCTCCTGGTCCTCCGGAGCTATAGGAACCTGAAAATATCCATAAAATCCATCCAAGAAACAATAGTGTGTCTTCCCAGCTAGTCTCTCACGCATCTGATCAATAAATGGGAGGGGGAAATGGTCCTTGCGAGTGGACTGATTTAGTTTCCTATAATCAATACACACACGCCAACTATTTTTCACCCTCATTGGAACTAACTCATCTTTCTCATTTTTAACAACAGTAACACCACTTTTCTTAGGCACAACCTGAATAGGACTTACCCACTGTGAATCTGAAATGGGAAAGATTATACCTTCCTCGAGCAATTTCTCAACTTCCTTTTTAACAACTTCCAGGAGGGTGGGATTGAGTCTCCTTTGTGGTTGTCTCACCGGTTTATCCCCATCCTCCAAGAGAATCCTATGCATGCAAATGGAGGGGATAATACCTGATATGTCAGCCAAGGTCCACCCAATCGCCCTGATGTTCTCCCTCAAAATATTCAAAATCTTTTCTTCATGTTCAAAAGGGAGATTGTTAGAAATGATAACAGGTAATCTCTCACCACTCAACAAGTATGTGTATTTCAGATTTGGTGGCAATGGCTTGAGTTCTAATGAAGGAGGGTGTAGTATGGATGGAGACATTGAAGGAACTGAAATATGTGCACAAAGAGCATCAGTATCAGAATATACATCATCAAAATCATAGAATAAAGCATCAAATCCATCAGCATACTCAACAGCCATTTCATAATCAGAGTGAACATGATAAAAATCAGAATATGAATCCACATCAAAATCAAATCCAAGATTGGATTGTGTATCAGAAACATGCGCGGAAGTGATCTTAGACATAAAACTCGAACCAATACTCATAATCTCCCTAAGCATAGGACAATCAAATTCTATGGAGTTTTTATTTGGTGGTTCAAAATGGGAGATAACAAAAGCAGAATGGTCCTCAGAGGGGTACTTCATGGAATCCATAACATTAAATATCACAACTTCATCCCCAAATTCCATGGAAAGTGTACCCTCATTGACATTTATGATAGTTTTTGCAGTTTTGAGGAAGGGCCTACCTAAGATAATGGGGGCATGAGAACTTACCTGATCATCCTCCATGTTAAGAACATAGAAATCCACTGGAAAGATCATGTCTCTTACCCGGACAAGTACATCCTCAAGGACTCCTTCTGGATATGTCGTAGCTCTATTCGCCAATTGCACCACTACTCTTGTTGGCTTCAACTCACCAACCTGCAAGGAAGAGAATACAGAGTGAGGCATCACATTTATGAAAGCACATAAATCACAAAGTGCATCAGAAAAGTGCAACTCCCCTATGGTGCATGGGATGGTGAATGTCCCTGGATCCTTGCACTTTGTTGGCATTTCTAGAGTTGGTGAAATGAGTGCTGAGACATTCCTTCCAAGGTTTATCCTCTCATTTCCCTTGAGCCCTCTTCGATTGGTGCAGAGTTCTTTTAAGAATTTGGCATACCTTGGTATTTTCTTAATGGCTTCAAGTAGAGGAATGTTGATCTCCACACGCTTGAATGTGTCCAAAACCTCCTTTTGCATTGCTTATTCAGCCATCTTCTTGGTTTGAACAACCCTTTTTGGAAAAGGAAGGGGTTTAGGAAGAACATCATCAATCTTTTTCTTACCTTTATCTTTCTCCTTGGATTGCTCATCAGTTGGTATGGAATGCGGCTTCTCTGAAGTTGAGGTGAATCCTGGTGGAATGGTAGGTGCAGATGTATCGTTCATTTCCTTCCCACTTCTCAATGTGATGGCACTAATATTCCCCTTTGGATTTGGAGTGGGTTAGGAAGGTAGATTCCCAGAATTTTTACTCACAAGTTCATAGAGGGCGGTGGCAATCTGGCTCATTTGAGTCTTCAACTCCCTCATCTCCGAACTTTGACTCTTCAGCTCATTCTGTTGATTAAGAACAATTTGCTTCAAAAGATCATCAGTATTAGAATCTACCTTTGGTGGATGATTCCCTTATTGCTGACTTGTTGATGTTTGAGCTTCAAATCTCCTTTGGGGTTGTTGGAAACCCTGCTGGTAAGGCGGAGGCTGCTGGAAGTTTTGTTGAAAGGGTGGTCTTTGTTGTTGTCCAGAGCCATACCTCATGTCCGACTGATCTTTCCACCCTTGTTTGTATGTTGGATCAAACTTCTTTTGAGGATATGGTTGTTGTTGTTGCTGCTGAAATGGTCTCCCAGGGAACACTGCTGCACAATCTTCTGTTTCTTGGAGTTGTGGGCAACAGTCAGTTGGGTGGCTTGTCTCAGCGCAAATACCACAAGGCCTTGAAGGAGGGGGTAAATATGTATTTTGTGCCAAAGCAATTTGTCTCACCATAGTGGTCAATTCTTCCAACTTAGTATCAATCAAATGACTTTCAAGAGAAGAAGGACTTACCTGATGTACTCCCCTGACATGTGGTGTACCTCTATCACCAAATTGTTGGGAGTTTTGGGACATCTTGTCGATCAACGCACGTGCAGCTACTGGTGTCTTTTCCACCAATGCTCCTCCATCCGCAGCATCTACCATGCTTCTCTCCATAGGTGTGAGTCCTTCATAGAAGTACTAAATGAGGAGTTGCTCACTGATTTGGTGATGTGGGAAGCTTGCACACAACTTCTTGAATCTCTCCCAGTACTCATACATTGACTCCCCTTGGGCTTGCTTGATCCCCGATATCTCCTTTAGAATGGATGTTGTCCTTGATGCTGGAAAAAATCTTTGCAAGAAAAGATGTTTCAAATCATTCCAACATGTTACATCTCCAGGTTTCAAATAATACATCCAATCTTTTGCAGCTCCATCAAGTGAGAATGGGAATGCTCTTAATTTAATTTGATCTTCAGAAACATTTCTTGGTTTTAAAGTTGAGAAAACCACATTAAATTCCTTAAGGTGTTTGTTGGGATCCTCACCAGATAAGCCATGAAACTTTGGAAGAAGGTGAATTAATCCAGATTTCAATTCAAAGTCCAATTCAAGATTTGGGTATGCAATACAATTTGTTTGATAGTTAATATCAGGTGCAGCCAATTCTAGAATGGTTCTATTAGGTTCATTTCCATTGTTTTAAGCCATTGGTTCCTCTTTTATGTTTGAATTTGAATAGCTTCCAATTTCAATGTTTCCAGAAGAGATGAATTCACCAACTGGTTGAATATTGAAACTTCCCGTAGATTGAGAATGTCTGATTCGTGCCCTAAGGCTACGTTCAATCTCAGGGTCAAGATCTAAGAGATCTTCGGGATTAGTTCGTGTCATAGATCAAATAAAAATGAAAATAAAGAAAGTGGACCATAGTAAAATAAAAATGAGAAGTTTGAGTTGATGGTCCAAAAAGAAGTAGAAGAAAATAAAAGAAGAAGAAGAAAAATCATATTGGGTAAAGAAGGAAAAAAGAATAGAGGAAGAGAATAAAATGTAAAATAAAATAAATACCTCTAATTGGTTCAAATAATTACTTGCCTCCCCGACAACGGCGCCAATTTGATAGAGCGCTGTCGTGGGCGCCCTCAAATGATTAGTGTGATTTTGGGGTACTTAGGTGCAGCAGAGTGGCTGACCAAGGTCGTCTCTCAAAGGAGGAAGTGAATTAAAACAACTTTTCAGAGGTATTCTAGAAACAAAATAAAAGTGAATAAAAACACTACTTTAAAGTATGGGGGTGTTTGTTTATAGTTTATAAATCTAGAAGAAGTTTGCTGGAAGAAGATTGCATTTTTTTTTAAATTTTGAAATGATGTTTCGATTAGAATGACACAACAAGAAGATGTTTTTTTTAGAAATCTATTTTAAAAGGCGTAATTGATCTAACTCTACCTCTTCACTTTATTATTAATCATTATCATTTAAATTAACATTCACTTAATTATGATCCCTTAATTTGTTAAATCACGAACCCTACGAGAATTAACTTTACCACGAAGATTGAAGTGAATTTAACCTTAGGCTAACTTCGGAACATGCAATCGCAGCACCCTGCTTTGATTGATGTTCTTAGATTAGCTTATGGTCAGTGGTAAATTAAGGCACATATCCACTCTGTAAATGAGGATGAATTGTGTTTAGGGATTATATTTGAACTCTACAAATTTATCCCGTGTGGTCTTGTATTACCGATTAAGATTGCGCTCTCACAATTTACACAAAATCCTGACCTCGCGTGTTTTTGTGTACATTGTTCAATTGCTTGCTTAGTTTCTTACAATTTAAAAACACAATTCATGGATCATATTAAGTGAATTATAGTATCTCATTGATTCAAAATAATTAAATGAAGAGGGTAGAAGATAGATCGATTACTAAAAGACTACTCTTCAATGGGTGGCGTAATCATCGTAGAAGCATTTTGCATGTGCAAAGGTTTAAAATGGGTATAACCCAATAACGCTTCTACTCAAGAATTCCAGCCCAATTAGGAAGATTAAGAGAAGAAGAAATTTAAACAAAACAGAAGAAAATAGAAGAAATAAAATAAGAACAAAAAAGTTTATTACATAAACAAAATCATTACAACATGAAGGAGAAGAAGAAGGCTTCGTCGAAGGGATCCTTACTTCAAGAGCTACCCTTTTTGAAATGGTTGGATAATTGGAGTGGATCCACTTCACCTCTGACCTCAACTTCCCAATGCACGTCCCAACCCCTCCAAATGAGAAAAACTCCAATTTATAGAGGGCAGGGGAGGAGAGGTTACAAGTGGTTTCAAGTGTGAATGTGTAAATTCGTCCAAATATTTTATGCCAACTTGCACCGCCCATTTGACCACCAAAACGCGTGAATTGGCCGGACTTCCAGAAGGATAAAATGTGCGGATATGTGTTTTCTATCTCCTCTCCAAATTTGGGCTCAATACAGGACCATAGTAAGGAGTTATGGCCTAAATACAGAATCTTCTCCATTCTGGCGAGCCCAGCCCAACTTTGACTTCATGGCCCAATTTCAACAACCAACTGAACTCTTTAGCTCTAGTGTCCTGAATAAAAGTTGTAGATAATTAAGTTAGGAACACTGTTACAAAAGTTCAATTTCAAATAATAAATATAAAAATATTTATATTCGAAATTTTACAGTGAACTATAAAGGGTAAAACTGGAATTTTCATCAAATATTCAAATGAACGATCTAATCCCAAATATTTTATAAATAAACATATTTAACACAATGTGAGGAAATTATATCATTTATTATCAATAAAATATTCAATAAAATAGTGTTTTATCAGGGTTACTCATCATATTTACATGTAATGGAAATTAAGGAGGTCATATAGATACATGTCCCAACAATTCTAATGGAATTTAGATTCATGATACAAAATTATTGCTTGAATGTAAAAGAAGAGAGAAAAGTTCCTTTCAGAATTTCGGCATAGTAACGGGTGTACATGGGAGGCATTTAATGAGAGAGAAATGGGTATCCCATCATTCAAACAATAAGAGGGAAGTATGGGGGAGGTGAAAAATCATACCCCAACATTCATAATTGAAATTAAAAGGGCAAAACAACTTAAAGAAAATTGGACAAAAATGAGAAATGAAGAAAAAACCCTTACTTGGAAGTGTGCTTCCAAAGGCTAGAGAGATGCTTGTGAGAGGCTTATTGGGAGCTTGGGGCACCTTGGGAGGATTCTATAGAGAGTAGGGAAGAGGTTGGATGAACTCCAAGGTCTTTGAGTGAGGAGGAAGTTGGAGCTTGGGTGGGTTTATATAGGAAAGGTGAGAGAATTCTTTATTATTTAGGTTTGGGACCCCTTATATTAAATTAATCCAAACCACAAACCATCCCATGGTTTTTGCCCATGATTTTTGGCAAAGGGAAGATTAAAACAATATTTTATAAGGCCAAAGTACTAACTTCTTAAAATAATAAGGTTGCTTATGTGGAGGTGAGTCACACTCCCATGGAAATTAATTTAAAAAGGCAAAGTGTTGAATATGTCTTGAGGTGTCCATTAATGCTTTGAAAAGTAAGTCAAACAAACCCAAAATCATATTATTTTAATGGTAAAACATATATTGGACTAAAAAAAGATTATAGTATTTTATTACATCACTGTTGGGTCATTATTATGTCATAAAACACATTATATATTTAAACAGTATTTAATTGTTACCCAAAAATTTGACTGTCTCAGAAAATTATGAAAAATTCACCGTTGGATAATTTCGATGTCCTGATTCCAAAAAATGAAATTTATTTTATCTAAATAATTTTCTAAATATGTTAATTTTTAATTTTAAAATAAAAACCGACATTTATCGAAAATTCACGGGTTTTGACAGGAATGGATTTCAAACGTTAATAAAAATTTTAATTGAATTCATAAAATTATAAGATCATTTATATTTAATAAAAAATAATTTAACAATAATATTATTATATTATTAAAGTATTATTTAATTCAAAAATCCCTTAATTTAATAAAATAGATTTCTTAATTAAATAATAACTAAAAAACCATTTTTACTTTAAAAACTATTTAAAATGTATCAAAAATGACTAGAAATTATAGTCATTATTATATAAAAAAATAATGTACATGAACATAGTACTACTTATTTATTACATAACCCCTTAAAACAGTCGCATAAGACCTAAGGGTAAGGTGTGCGATGGTGACAGACTATTGGGGAGGCTCAGATAACATCGCTCGAGTGGTAATTTCAATCAACTTCCACTTTTCCCATAGACGGTCACGTTCGAGCTTGACATGATGAAGCTCAGCTTGGGATTGGTCAAGAGAGAATCCCAAGGATGCCACCTCTTTTCTGAGCTCCAACAAATGGGCTTCGTATGGAGCAATTCTACTGGACGAGGTCATCGCATCTTTTGTCTGAGTAAATTGGATTTGTTAAAGTTCTATATTTATACTAATCATGTGATCACTGTTCAACGTCTATATTAGCAACGGTCAAAAATTTTAACATAAAACCAAATAATTTGACATTTTATATAAACATAAAGAGACATTTAATTAGATCAAGAGGGATTTCCATTAATGAAACTTTGGGTCGTTACAATATTCCCCCCTTAAGAAATTTCGCACTCGAAATTTTCCTTTTCCCACACTAAAAAAAATGTGGGTAACTCAGCTTCATCATATCCTCTGATTCCCAAGTTGCTTCTTCAAACTTGTGGTTTCTCCACAACACCTTGACGAGGGGCATTGTCTTATTTCGTAGAACTTTTTCTCTACGATCTAAGATCTTTACTGGTTTCTCCTCATAAGAAAGATCATCTTCCAATTGTACCACCTCAGAAGAGAGTACATGTGAAGGGTCCGATATGTACTTCCTTAAGAGGGATACATGAAAGAAATCATGTACTTTGGCCATAGTAGGCGGAGGTGCTAGTCGATAGGCCACAGCTATGACACGATCAAGAATCTTGAAGGGGTTGATGTACCTTGGACTTAACTTCCCTTTCTTTCCAAACATCATGACCTTTTTCCACGGAGATATGTGTAGAAACACCATGTCTCCAGCTTTAAACTCAAGGTCTCATCGATGATTATCCGCATAACTCTTCTGTCGACTATGAGCTGCCTTGATATGCTGCTGAATGGTTTTTACCTTCTCCACCATTTCCTCAACCATTTCTGGTCCAAGCAGCTTACGTTCACCGACCTCATCCCAACATGCCGGTGTTCTGCACCTTTTCCCATACAGGGCTTCATATGGTTCCATTTGGATTCTCGAGTGGAAACTGTTATTATAAGAGAACTCAACCAGAGGAATATGTTGATCCCATCCTCCTTTAAAGTCCATTGAGAATTCTCTCAACACATCCTCAAGTGTTTTGATAGTCCACTCGGATTGGCCATCAGTTTGAGGATGATAGGTCGTACTGAAGTTTAGTTCAGTATTCAGAGCATGTTGAAGACTCTTCCAAAACATAGAGGTGAATCTTGGATCTCGGTCAGACACAATAGATAGTGGTACTCTAGGAAACCTTACCACTTACCTGATATATATATGTGCCAGTTGATCCAAAGAGAAATCCTCCCGAATAGCAACGAAGTGTGCAGTCTTTGTAAGACGATCCACAACAACCCAGATTGCATTGTTGCCTTTGGATGTCCTCGGAAGTCCGGTGACAAAGTCCATGGTGATGTTCTCCCATTTCCATTCTGGTATGGGCAATGGTTGCATCATCCCCTTAGACTTATTCCTCTCTTCCTTCACTTGCTGACACACTAGGCGCTTTGATGTATATTCAGCGATCTCCTTCTTCATATTATCCCACAAAAAGTTTTCTCGGAGATCTCAATACATCTTTGTGCTCCCTGGGTGAATAGAGAAATTCAAACTATGTGCGTCATCCAAAATTTCCTTCTTCAGCTCCGAACTTGGTTAAACACATAGTATTTTCCCAAACTGCACAATTCCTTCTTCATTAACATTAAACTCTGGGGATTTCCCCTTTTTAATAGCTTCCACTTTTTCTTGAATTCCCACGTCATCCTTTTGAGCATCCTTTAACCTTTCCAAAAGAGATGGTTGAGTAATCATTTGTGAAAGGATCGATGATGTTCCCTTCTCTATGATTCCCATGTCCATCTTCATCAAGTCTAAGAAGATTGGATCCTTCTCAATTCTCATCATTGATAGAATCGCTGGATCCTTTCTAGTTAGGGCATCTTCCACCTTGTTCGATTTCCCAGGGTGGTAATGTATTGAACAGTCATAATCCTTGATGATCTCTATCCATCTTCTCTGGTGCATATTAAGCTCTTTCTGTGTGAATATATATTTAAGACTCTTGTGGTCAGTATATATCTCACATTTATCTCCATAGAGATAATGCCGCCAGATTTTCAAAGCAAAAATCACCGATGCAAACTCCAGATCATGCGTTGGATAGTTTCCCTCATGTATTTTCAACTTCCTTGAGGCATAGGATGTCACTTTATCATTCTGCATCATCACACATCCTAAGCCCTTCTTCGAAGCATCACTGAATACCACAAAAATCTCCCCACTTATGGTAAATGTGAGAACGGGCACAGTGATAAGCCTCATTTTTAACTCCTTGAAGCTTTCTTCACATTCATCACTCCAAGCAAACTTTACTCCCTTCCGAGTTATCTTAGTAAGAGGGTTGGACAATCGTGAGAAATTCGTCACAAATCGTCGATAATATCCAGCTAACCCCAAGAATCTACGGATATCCGTTATCGATGTTGGCCTTGGCCATCCCTCAATTGCATCTGTTTTGGTGGGGTCCACAGATATCCCATTGCTTGTGATGATATGGCCCAAGAATGAGACCTCCTTCAACCAGAACTCACACTTGCTATACTTTGCATAGAGCTTCTCCTTGTGAAAAGTCTCTAGTACAGTTTTTAAATGTTCCTCATGATCCTCCTTGGTTTTGGAGTATATTAGAATATCATCTATAAAGACTACCACAAATTTGTCAAGGTAATCTCTAAAGACTCTATTCATAAAGTCCATGAATATTTTTGGAGAATTGGTGAGTCCGAAAGGCATTACTGTGAATTCATAGTTCCCGTATCTTGTACGAAAAGCAGTCTTGGGGACATCTTCCTTCTTCACCCATACTTGATAATATCCCGACCTCAAATCTACCTTGGAGAAGTATTGTGCTCCATGCAGGTGATCGAACAAGTCATCAATTCGTGGGAGAGGATATTTGTTCTTTATCGTGATTTTTTTAAGTTCACGATAATCGATGAAAATCCGCATTGACCCATCCTTCTTCTTGACGAAGAGGACTGGTGCACCCCATAGTGAAGCACTTAGGCGTATAAACCCTTTACCCAGATTCTTCTGTAGTTGTTTCTTCATCTCTTCAAGCTCAACAATAGCCATTCTATATGGAGTCTTAGATATTGGTATAACCCTAGGTATAAGTTCAATTGAGAACTCAACATCTCTTCTAGGAGGAAGACCAGGCAGTTCCTCGGGAAACACTTCCGCGAATTCCCTCACAATAGGAATTTCTTCAAGGATGGTTTCTTCTTTGGACTCAATAATCTGAGCCAGATACGCATGCTCATAGGGCAGTAATATCCATGCTTGAGATGATGGATCTAAAGGAGATTCATCTTCCTCCTGACACTTTTAAATAATCGGGGGGTCGATTCTCCATATGGAGTGTGATTTCCCTCTCCCGACAATTTATGTTGGCTCTATATAAGGAAATCCAATCCATGCCAAGAATTGCATCAAATTCCACCAGAGGGAGTATGAAGAGGTTCTCCAGGAAATTCAATCCACAGATTATAACAGGGGAGGACTTATATTCATGGGATGCAATGATTTCCCCATTTTCTGTACTCACCGACATCTTTACTTTCATGATTTGTGGTGGTGTTGGGATTGTTCTACTAAACTTTTGAGATATAAAAGAATGCGTAGAACCTGAATCAAAAAGTACATTCACTATTATTGAATGAATAACTAGCGTACATGTCACCACTTCGTTGTCGGGGTTCACTTCGGCAGAAGTGATGGAAAAAGCTCTTCCTTTCTGTCTTGGAGGTTTTTGGTTGCCTCCGAAATCCCTTGGATTGGGGAACTGATTTGAAAAATGACCCGGTTATTTGCATTTGTAGCATTGAACAACACGTTGAGGTTCGAACGGAGCGTTCCTCTCCTCTGTCGCAGCCGTGGGTCTTTCTTGCCGAAAGTTAACAGCTAGGTGCCCTTCTCTTCCACACCTGAAGCATTTTCTCGTCCCCTTAAGGAAATTTCTAGGGTTCTTCTTTCTGTACTGTTGGAAAGTGGGGTGCTGGATCTTCTTAGCACCGTTGGATTTATCCATCGGCCCACCAGCATTGAAGTACACCTTACACTTCTTGTCCCTATGATACCCTTGTGATTCCCTGATCTCCATTTTGACCTTGAGGGCACATCGGATAATTTCCTCATTGCTGTCTAAGTCACGGATCGCTAATGCTTTCCGAAATCTAGGATCCATCCCACCAAAGAAGCGGTCAACCTTGCATTCAGGGTTAATGACAAAGCCGGAAGCGTATCGTGCAAGACTTGTGAAGTTTGCCTCGTACGCTCCAACAGATTCTTCATCTTTTTGCTTGAGGGAAAGGAAGTCCCTTTCCATCTTAAGCCGGAGTGTGCATGAAAAATATTTATCAAAAAACATCTTCCGGGAATCCTTCCATTCCAATGCCTCGATCTCCTCCTCAAGCTTCGTATTTTTTATCAACGTCCACCATTGATCAGGTTCACCCTCCATATGATAAGCCGCCAGGAGAACCTTCTCTTGTTCAGAACATTGGAGGATGGAGAATATCTTTTCAATGGAGTTGATCCATTGTTTAGAGATCATGGGATCGGATGATCCACTAAAATAAGGAGGCCTTTGCCTCATGAAGCTCTCGATAGCAACTTTTTCCTTCTTAGGGGGGTTTGTACGTTCCTCTTGACCCTTGTTTCTATTCAAAACTTGATTTAGCTGAGAGAGAAGCATGACAAAGTTCGCGATTCCCGCTCCCATTGGATTTGGCATCTCATTAGTACACTCATCACACTGATCTTCACAACGGTTTTTATCCTGAGTCCTCCTATTACCAGCCATTGGCTGGAATAAAAGGAAAGTTAGGGGTAACACATAAAGGGTATTCCAAAGAAAAAAGTTGATGACTTATAAATAAACTTTCATTTCCTTAACTCATTAGTCTATAGGCTTCAATCTAGGCTTTTCATGATCTACTTTCTAACATATATTCTTAGGGGCATTTTTTTTAATTCCCATAATAAGGGTTCATAATAATCTTGTGAATTTATCAAAACATATCCCCCGGGAGTGTCGTAACCAAGAGTACAGCAAGTTCCATTGTCATGCACCAGTTCCCGTTCGAGTCTATCTCAAAGCGGTGTTTTCAGGTTTTACCCCTATGATACATCTCTGCCAAGCCGCCTCTACCTGCTCGTATCCAGATAGGGATGTATTTGTTTGATAAACCACTTACTTAGTACTTACCAAAACTTAGGAATGTTTTTATTATACTTAGTCTTGTATCTAAGGCTTTACTAGGGTTTCCTAATCCCAAAAATAACTAAACCTATCCTCTGATACCAACTATGACAACCCTGCTTTTATTACAAACTTAAACATGATTTATTACATAAAACTTCACTTGATACAACAAAGAAGATCGAGAGGTTTAGCATCTTTGGGGCTTAGGATCATTACATAAAAACTTAAAACATGAAATACAACATCTTTATTGAAAACTTCCTTTACATGACCACTACATTCCCTCGTTCTTAGCATTGCATGGGATAACCTGAGGACATGCATAAGAAAAGGGTGAGCTATAAAGACCAGTAAGGGAATACACATGGAATAACATGAGGAGTACAATAGATGTTAGGAAATAGGAATATCCATATATCATAATAGAAACATGAACATAAAGGCATGATAAATCATGATAATCATAACATGGAAATGTGGCAACAACACTTAACATGGAATTAGCATGAGCCAAGGCTCATTGCACCTGGAGCATGAGTAAATCCTCATTGCACATAAAGCATGAGTAAACCCTCATTGCACTTGAATTAGAATGATTAAACACTCATTGCATATGACGTATCATGATACTATACTTTACCCAATGCATTGGAGCGCTATAAGGGCGCACCCTTCTTAAACATTTCATTTCATGCATAAGTGTGCCACATGGATCATAAAACATGGATTAATAAAACATAATCATTTATTCCACGATAAAGGAATGTGGAATTCATACATGAAACTTTGTAATCAATAAGTAAAGGTTCATAAAGGTGGATACCCTTGATGAGAAAATGGACATGGTATCCACTACACAATGGCATTGTCTTAGAAAATCGGTGCGATTTCGGCAGCGTAACAGCGTGACATAAGGATTCATAAAAATGGTTGATGAGAGAGAAAATGGTTCCTCATCATATTTACATGTAATGGAAAGTAAGGATTTCATATAGATACATGTCCCAACAATTGTAATGTAATTTATATTCATGATACAAAATTATTGCTTGAATGTAAAAGAAGAGAGAGAAGTTCCTTTCGGAATTTTGGCATAGTAACGGGTGTACATGGGAGGCATTTAATGAGAGAGAAAGGGGTCTTCCATCATTCAAAAAATAATAGGACACTATGGGGGAGGTTAGAAACCATACCCCAACATTCATAATTTAAATTAAAAGGTCAAAACAACTTAAATAAAATTGGACAAAAATGAGAAAGGAAGAAAAAACTCTTACTTGGAAGTGTGCTTCCAAAGGCTAGAGAGAGGCCTGTGAGAGGCTTCATGGGAGCTTGGGGAACCTTGGGAGGGTTATATATAGAGTATGTAAGAGGTTGGACTAAATCCAAGGGCTTTGGGTGAGGAGGAAGTGGGAGCTTGGGTGGGTTTATATAGGAAAGGTGAGGGAATTCTTTATTATTTAGGTTTGGGACCCCTTATATTAAATTAATCAAAACCACAAACCATCCCATGGTTTTTGCCCATGGTTTTTGTCAAAGGGAAGAGGAAAACAATATCTTATAAGGCCAAAGTCCGAACTTTTTAAAATAATAAGGTTGCTTATGTGGAGGTGAGTCACACTCCCATGGAAATTAATTTAAAAAGGCAAAGTGTTGAATATGTCTTGAGGGGTCCATTAATGCTTTAAAAAGTAAGTAAAACAAACCCAAAATCATATTATTTTAATTCTAAAACATATATTGTCTGAAAAAAAAGATTATAGTATTTTATTACATCACTATTGGGTCATTATGATGTCATAAAACACATTATATATTTAAACGGTATTTAATTTTTACCCAAAAATTTAACTGTCTCGGAAAATTATGAAAAATTCACCATTGGATAATTTCGACATCATGATTATAAAAATGAAATTTATTTTATCTAAATAATTTTCTAAATATGTTAATTTTCACTTTTAAAATAAAAAACTGACATGTATCGAAAATTCACGGGTTTTGCCAGAAATGGCTTTCAAACGTTAATAAAAATTTTAATAGAATTCATAAAATTATAAGATCATTTATATTTAATAAAAAATAATTTAATAATAATATTATTATTTTATTAAAATATTATTTAATTCAAAAATACCTTAATTTAATAAAATAGATTTCTTAATTAAATAATAACTAAAAACACCATTTGTACTTTAAAAACTATTTACAATGTATCAAAAATGACTAGAAATTATAGTCATTATTATATAAAAAAATAATGTACATGAACATAGTACTACTTATTTGTTACATAAACCCTTAAAACAGCCGCATAAGACCTAAGGGTAAGGTTTGCGATGGTGACAGACTCTTGGGGTGGCTCAGATAACATCGCTCGAGTGGTAATTTCAATCAACTTCCACTTTTCTCGTAGACGGTCACGTTCAAGCTTGACATGATGAAGCTCAGCTTGGGATTGGTCAAGAGAGAAGCCCAAGGATGCCACCTCTTTTCCAATCTCTGACAAATGGGCTTCATATGGATCAATTCTACTGGACAAGGCCATCGCATCTTTTGTCTGAGTAAATTGGATTTGTTAAAGTCCTATATTTATAATAATCATGTGATCACTGTTCAACTGCTATATTAGCAATGGTAAAAATTCTTAACATAAAACCAAATAAGTTGAAATTTTATATAAACATAAAGAGACATTTAATTAGCTCAAGAGGGATTTCCATTAATGAAACTTTGGGTCGTTACAAAAACCATCTATAGGAGTTACCAACTCCAAGCATCCGAACCATCAATTTTATTTGATAACCATTACCATCATGTCACTACAGAAAAACTGTATCAGGTGACCCATGCCTCAAAAGAGTGTGAAAACCGGTTGATGGAATTACCAACCCCTAATTAGGACCTATAAACTCACCAAAGTACAAGATCTATAAATCAAATTATCATCTCCTTCTATATAAGGGTTAGTGCATGCCTCATAATGGAGATCTGAGAAATCATATCCTAGCATGGATAACATAAACCCTATATATCTAGGGGAGTACTAACTTTGTCATCATTCATATAAATGATACAATATACCATGAAGGGATCTCCTTGAAAACTAATCAACATGGAGGGCATACACTCCACATCTCTAGGGGAGTACTGACTCTATAAATGTAAGGTATGGACCACACCTCTACAAGATACTAGTTATAGGAAGTTTCCAATACTAAGTCCATACTTCTCACGCTTCATAGTAATTGGAACCTGGGGGTCCAATGAAAGGGCCAATAAGAAAAATCGACAATCTCTACAATTCATCTCTCACAACCACACAAGAAACAATACATATGATAGAGAGGATGCATACCATCACAAAAATAGACTATCCATGAAGAATATAACATAATGGGAGTAAATGAACAAAATCTCATCCCCCTATACAAACCAAATTCACTAACTCTAACACTAGAGTGAATGGGAATGAGGTAATTTCCTCGAATTCCATGTCTATCTATAACTCCCTTCAGAATACCCTATTATTAATAGAGTACCTAATGTAGCTTTATTTTAATAAAAGTTTTTAATATATTTTCTATTAAATTCATGTGTTTTGGGGCTTAAAATTTATATTAATTATAAATACTTTGAATATTTATCATTTAGTGATGAAAATATAATTCTGTAAATATTTGATTAAAAATGTGTGTTTTTTGTTGCTAAAATGATCAAAGGTTCTTTGTTTTAATTTATATATGTTTCAAGAACAAATATATTGGTTTTATTTGGAATAAATTTCATTGAAATAATGTTATGAAGTTATTTTGAAAGGTTTTTAGTTTTTATAGTTAATTATTTCATTATTCCAGGTTTATATTTTTAATATATTTTATTAGAACACATTTTAAATTATTATTTTGAAGTCTAGAATTACATTATTTTATTTTTTTTGAAGTTTTATATTGAATTATGAATTGATAAATTTCATGTGTTTTTTAATTTTTTTAATAGGTTTGTATATATGATTTACTAGTTTTGATTAAGATAAGTGATATGTAATATTCTATTTCTGGAAAATTTACAAATAAGAAAATTCATACATAAGATATTCACTTGATGATAATATGTATGATAATTATTAGTATTAGATATGATAAATAATATATATTATATAATATTGGGTCATACATAAATTTTTATCCTTGGAGAAAATTTAGAGGAGATGATGCGTAAAATAATTATACCTTACAGAAAAGGATACATGAGATTCTAGAGTTTGTAAAATTTATATAAGAGGTGATATGTATGATATTTTTATCCACTGAAAGATCATAGATACCATATTTTTTTTATATTTAATATATAAGATTATTTTTCCCATATATGTTTTATATGTGGGATTATTTTTAGGACAAGATGAGTATACATAAGAATATTTTTCTAGTTAAGGAAATACGTAAGATGATTAGACTTTGTAAAATTTCAAAGAAACCATTTTTAGTCTCAAAAAGATAATATTTAACATAATTTATGAGTATATGGGATATGTAATATGACTTCATTTTCCAAATTTGAATATTTTTCTATTTTTTTTTTAATTTAAAATCCATTTAAATTCCAAATGGAATCTCGATTCCTCACTACTAAAAATTATAGCAAAGGTGTTGAACCCTGACAAGGATAATTTCATGGGAATATTTTAAATATTACTAGAGAATATTTTGAGGTTGAATCAATAATCATGTGGTGAAGTGAAATCTATAGGGGGCTCAAGTTGATTCAATTGATGGAGAAAATAAATAGTGATGGGTTCCATGTGAATAATGAGGACGAATGGAGATTAGTTTATGAATATGATGAAATTAACTAAGGATTATTTATTATTTATATAGAGTATTTATTTTTTTTAAATGATATTAAGGGTAATAAATAGAATACATATGACTAAAGGTAAAAAGGATCAATGTTGGGATTGTAGTGGAAGATATATTCAAGAAGGGGTAACCTATCTTGATAGAGAAGATTTACCTTCTTTGTTCCCTATCCCTTTGTTTTTAATAATTTTTTATGGAATTTTTATTTTATTACACTAAAATGAAAACTTTTGTCTTATAGTTTTCTTATGGGAATAGGATTGATGAAATTGTATCTTAATATTACATTCCTTCATTTCATTTAGGATTGGATAGTTATTCTCTCATAGTTCCTTCTTTCACCAAATAAATTAGTAAATAATCAAGGTTGAACTATAGTTGACATTGATCCATTTTTAATTTGTTTTGAGATAAAATTTTAAATAAAACCAATTTGATAAAAATAATTTTAAATCAATTATATAATTATCAGGATCTGTTGAAAAATATTTTTTTACTAGGATATCACTAATTCATTTTTCATTAACTCGGTACTGAATTGACAGATTCAGAATTGAGCCGATGGAATGATCACCTCTCAACAAAGATATAGTTATCATATTTTGGTTTTGTATATAATATTTATTTTTATTTATGGGATTTAAGAATAAATTTTCAAAAATTTTATCAATCAATAATCCCTTATTTCATTCATTGTTGTTTTTTCATTTTGCTCATTTCTTTCTCCTTATTGCATGTTTCTTGTGATCATTCTCTACTCAATTTTTTAGTTTCACTTTTGGATAATTCCACTACAACTTCAAGTTCAATTTCACATCACACCACCAATCATTACCCAATTGTTTATTTTTTCTTTTTTTCTTTTTTCTGGGTTTGAGTTTATTTTCTTTTGGATTTCACAAAATTCTTTTCCTATGGGTTCGACCCTAATTTCCATTATATAATTTATAAGTAGGTTTTTAAATAAATATTATTATTATTAATGACCTGGTTATAATTTGGAATATTTATTGGGGAATACAATGTTTGATCAATAAAAATAGAATTAAAACTTAAAAAATTATGCTTAAAAAAATATTTGAATTTTTTTAGTATATGTGCACTAGGTAAAGATCTAGGAGTCAATATCCCTTGATTCTTGAAATGCAAAAAGATTATATGTTTATAAATAAATAAAGAATAATATAAATGGAATGCCTATAGGAAATAGTAGTGGGTCATAATGAGAATGTCATTCAAGAAAATATAGTAAGACCTAAGATTAGGGAGTATCAACTCCCTCAATTTTTAAAAAATCCTTATTTGATTAAGTTAAACTGGTGATATTGAAATTATTAAATCAAATAGTCATAATTTTTACTACTACCTACATAAAATGACATGCCCAATGGGACTCTTTAGAATTTATTATAATTTTTACAATGTAGTGAAGAAGATTCTATTAGAAGGATTAAGTGGAGATAATATAAAAATAAGAGTGTTATATTTTTTTTTAAAGATAAATTATAGAAACTAGTTTATCTAATTAGATGAAAATGTTTTTGAAACCTATGAACAGGTTTATAATTGTTTCATAATGAAATTTCACCCTAAAAGGTTAAAATAAGATCTTAAAAGTAAGATAATCATCTTTATTTAGAATGAAGGAGATTCTTTTCATGAAGTCTATGACAGTTTTAGAGACCTATTGAAGAAATCTCATCATCACCAACTCTATTTCCATCTATTGATGGATTCCTTATATAAAGGATTTATTCTTTAATATTAAATTATCTAGAGGAAAATATACAGATAAAAAATATAATAATCTGAATTATATTTCAAACACCCTTGTACTTAATTCACAACATAAATCTTCTAAGAGAAAGTGATTCAATATAGGAGTGAACAATACTAGTTTAGGGATATAAATAAATTTAAAAATTACTAAAATTAATGACCAACTTAAGTCTCTAATGAAACAAAATTATAAAAAAAATTAGTCAAGTTAGTTGATAAAATTAAAATCAGTACCTTAGTGAAAAATATTCATAGTGTAGTGGAAATACTAAAACTTACGATCTAAATTTTTACAAGTCTTCACAAACCAAGGTAAATTATATTTTTTCTAGATATGTCCCTATAATTAAGTAAAAAATAATCCATTTTCAAATAAATACAACCTTAAATATAGGAACCATCTGAATTTATCTTGGAAATAATAAGGAATTGTTAGAAAATCTACAACCTGTGGTTTACAAAATTAGTAAAGAAAATAGTTTCAAAATAAAACTAGGGTTGATTCCTATAATTATCAAGGAGAACTAAGGGGTGTGATATATAAGAGTTAATATATTTTAAATCATAATATATTAATCTTGATACACAAAAAAAATATGGATTCTAGTATTCACAACCTTGAGTTACAAATAGTTCAATTAGCTAGAGACTTTACTTCAAGATATAAGGGTAAGTTTTTGACCACTACTAAAATCAACCCTAGGGATAACATTGTGGTTTTTACCACTATTAGTGGTTTTAAAAACAAATACTAAGTTATATATAGTCCTAGGTAATTCTAAAATGAAATTGTGAAAAATTTTGAAAATAAAAAATTAGAAAACATAGAATCTATAAATTTGGATAGCAGACCTAAAATTAGTTTAAACCCACTATAACACCTTAAAAATAGAAATAAAAAAGGATTATTAATGAAAAATAATAAAGGGAACATAAAATGTTGAGTAAGAACTGGAGGGAATACCTAAGGTTTAAATAAAATTTCCCTACTCATCCCATTAACTCAAAGGATTAATCATAATAACCAATAACATAAACTACTCAAGTTACTTGAGTTGTTTAAGAAGCCTCAAATCCTCATCTCATTCCTTTAATATCTATTTCAAATCTTATCATACATAAAATCATTAAAAAATATTTTTTCAAACAAAAATACTTTGGAATATTTTTTTACTTAAAACATAATAGAGGAGTGTAGTATTGTCTTATAGAATATGATTCCTTATAAACTCCAAGACCTATGTATCTTTTTCATACTATATACCTTATGAGATAGGGGTCAACTCAAGTCTTTAGGTGAACTTATTTATAGTATAAATATAATCCCTTTATCATTTTCCAACACTTGAGATTAAGATATTTACAATCCACTATGGTTGTTTTATATTTGGTTGAATGATCTATTACTCACCCCATTAAGAGAGTGGATAACTTGTTAGTTGGAGTAAGAAAATTATTTCTGACTGTATATTTTCTGATACTAGATATAGAATGTGATAAGGAAGTCCATATAATCCTTGGTAGGCCTTTCTTAGTCATTGGTGGGGCATCCATTGATGTTTCAAAAGAAAATTTAATATTAAATTTGGGTGAAAAAAAGATAATAATACAGTATTTCCAAGAAGGATAAGGTACCTCCACAAGGTAAAAAACACTCCAGATATGAGTTACAGGAATTTTAGAAACATGTTGATGATCTTAAATAATAATTGAGAAGATTAATAATAAACCCATCCCTATAGAAACATGTATGGTAAAATATTCCAATGAGGAGGAGGACCCCTTTGAAGGGTATGAGGGAGATTTCTTGGAATCTCTAGATAAGTTTTCTCAAGAAAATGTTCTCAACTTGGTTCTAGAATTTGATTGTGAAGTAGTATATATAGAGGATAGTAATGAAGATATATAGGTTTTCTTTAGATTCCACTATTCATTTAAAGGTAAAATTGAGGACCTTGACCCACCTAGACCCAAGAGTCGACCCTCTAATAATAAAACACCTATTGTGTAGATTAAACATCTTCCATATCACCTAAAATATTCATTTTTTAGTGAGAATTACTCACTACTTGTTATCATCTTAGTGGAGTTAGAAAAATTTTAGGGGGTTATTTTGTTAAATATCATGAGATACATTTACCTCACCTATTTTGATAATCCCAGTTATGCTTTCACATACTTTGATAATCCCAAATAATATCTATATATTAATTCTTTCAATCTATGACATTCTATTATCAAGTTGATAATAATATCAAAATAATCTTTGAATTGTGTTAATCTATGCTTATCTATGTTTAAATGAACTTTGAAATAATTCTAACTGAATCGGAATATGTGTTGCATAGAACAGATAAGTGTTAGGTCCACTGGTATGCACATTGCTACTGATACAGACAAACAGAGACCTACTAGTATTTAGTCTACCGATAGACAAAGGTTACCGATAGACTGAATAGGCAGTCACTAAAATAGAACAGAGCTACCGGTATATATAATACCATCGGTAAGCACTTCACCGATAGAATCAGAGTTACTAATAGTACACTTAATCACTGGTGCAGAACGGAGATACCGGGATGCACAGTCTTCTGATACAAAAGTCTACCGATACAAGCTACTATTACACAAGAGCTACCATTAGAGTAAGTCTACCAGTATAAGAAAGTCTAACTCTATGAAGTCCAATGAAGAGTTGTTGATATAAAGACCTACTAATACAACTAGACAGATGAACAGCTACTGTTACAAAGTTCACCAATACAGACAGTGTCACCGATATGATAAGCTACTGGTAGAAGAGAGTTACTGATACAATGACAAAGATCTATTGATACAAGGAGCTACCGGTACAAGAACTGATAGCTACTGATAGGAAGCTCACCGCTATACAAAGTCCACCGTTACAAGTCTACCGAAAGAAAGCTACTGATAAGATGATTGTTGACCAGTCAATGCTGTTAAACTATATTTCTATTTGTTTATTTATCAATGGTCATATTTGATGATTTTAATTCAATTAACGTTATTTAATGTTAGTTGTTGGAATTTCAGGTAATCGTACCTCGTACCTATGAAAAGGTAATCATTCTCATTGCTGGAGCTGAAAGCTATAAAAGGAAGGACAAATTCCATGCAAAGTAGAGTGCAAAATAATGGCTGAAGAGTGGTTGAAAAGTGGTGCATACACACAGAAAAGAAAGGTTACATCCAGACTGGAAGAACAATGGACATACACGAATCTTTTCATTATAGAAGAGAACACAAGTTGCACCTTAGCCAAGGATAACTACAATGAGCTCTCTGATCAAACTGAACATGAATAAAAACGACCCTCTGTTTTTCAGACAAAAACCAGAGAAGGACTCAGAAGCATTCCTGATCAATCAAAAGGAGTACAGAGCTGCACTTCAAATCACTAGATCATTCTAAACTATTATATACCCTCTTAGTGATTCTTTTACTTACCTTTGAGTAGTGTGTGCACTCTGTATATTTCATACACACACTAACTCTTGTACTAAACTGGAGGATTTCAAAATCCTCATACAAACCTTCCATAACTCTCTCTTGTATCCCACTGTGGATATTGGTAGAGGTCAAGTAAGACCTGGATAGCCAGTGTACTGTTGTTTTATTTTCCCACGTAGAACTGTGGTAGAGTTCTTAGTACCTGGACAGTCTTTACACTGTTGTTTACCCCGATCCAGGGTGTGGATCAAAATTTATATAAATTGTTTGAGAGGACTAAGTCTAGGCTTGAGACTGAACCTCTTGGTTATATCTACTATGATTACTTATTTTGGTTTTAACCTATATTGAATATTCCACTTCTAATTACTTTGAAATATAAAATTGTTTTAAAGTTACTTTTATAGTTATTCTAGCAAGTTTTTGTAAGTTTTGTAAATCAGTAGATTAGTTTCAAAAGCTAATTTAATCTTCTGATTAAATTAACTGAGACTTAATCAATCTTTTGATAACCTAATTGAAACTTTGCATATTTACAAATTCACTATAGTTTAACTTGTTTTTAAATTGGGGGTTTTAATAGAAATATGTTTTAACGGAAATTTTTAATTGGAACTCAATTCACCCCCCCCCCCTCCCCCTCTTGAGTATCCATTATGACTAACATTTGGTATCAGAGGCAGGTTATTTATAAAGGCTTTTGAAACACTCTGTTTTTCAACTGTGATTTTAGTTGTATCTTAAAGATCATAAATTTCTGTTAGTTCTAAATTTTATCTCTTTAAATATATTTTCTAAAATAGAATTATGGATAATAGACTAGAAGGGTCTGCTACTAACCGTCCACCCTTCTTTAATGGTGTTAATTATGCTCAATGGAAGATTAAAATAAAAATTCATTTAGAGAGTATGGGATTTGACATCGGGACCACTATAGAGACTCAATATAAGATTCCAGAATCTGAAAGAACTACTTGGTATGAACCTACTAAAACTGCTTACAATAATAAATGTAATGAAATGAATGCCATGTACTATGTTTTAGGAGATGAATAATTCAATCACATATCTACTTGTAAAACTGCTTATGAAATCTGGGACACTTTGGTTGTTTCCCATGAGGGAAAAACCAATGTTAAGGAAATTAGATTTAATACCTATACTATTAAGTATGATAATGTTAAAATTAAGTCCGATGAACCTATTTCTGACATGTATCTCAGGTTCAATGAGATTGTCAACACTATGATCTCACTTGGAAAATTTGTTCCTGCAAAGGAGCTGATTATGAGAATACTGCGATATCTTCCAGAAAGATGGAGAGGCACATCAGTTTCAATAAGAGAATCATGTGATATAAGTTCACTGCCTGTTAAGGAATTAATTGGTAAGCTTATGATGTATGAGGAAGAACTTAAAGTAAATAAGGAAGAATATGATGAACCAAAGAGAAAGTTAGTAGCATTTAAGTCTACTGCCTTAAAGAGAAAGGATAAAGAGAAATTTCACATACCTACTGAAATCTCAACAAGTGAAGGTTCAGATTCTGACAGTGATACAGAGATGACTCAAATATCCAGGAGATTCAAGAAGTTCTATAGGAAGAAGAAATTCTTTAGAAAATCTAACAAAAAAGGAAATTATGGTAAAAAAGGTCACTGGAAGAAAGATTGGAAGAATTTTGATAAGAGTGATGAGATTGTCTGTTATGAGTGCAAAAGGAAAGGACATGTAAAAGCAAACTGTCCAAAATTGAAGTTCAAAAATAAATATTACTACAAGGACAAAAATTATAATAAATTTATGAAATAAACTTGGAGTGATTTAGAAGATAGTTCAAGTGATTATGATTCTACTCAGGATGAAAAAACTCAGAAAGCTAACATGTGTTTTATAACAAACACATCTGAGGTAACTTTGGACACTCCTGCTTTAAATTCATATTATTCTGGGGTTGATTCTGGTTCTGAATCTGAAAATATGTCTAGTGAAGAGTTATTTGAATACTGTAATATGATAGAAGAAACATGTAATGAATTGAAGGACAAGTATAAAGATTTAAAGAAACGACATGCTTTAACCAGTTCTGTTAAATCTTCCCTTGATATAGAAAAAGAAAAGAATTTTCAATTACTTAAGGAAAATACTGAACTGAAATTGTCTAATGAGAAATTAAAGAAGGACTTAGAGAAATTCACAAATGGAAAATATGAACTTACACAAATTTTATGAAAACAAGTGGAACCAAAATATATCACTGGTATAGTCTATCAGCCTGGAAAGAGACAGTTTACTAAAACTATATTTATTCCTAAATCTGGACAGAATGCTGCTAGTTCTAGTTCTGGAAATTCATATGCTTAAACTAGTTATTTATATGGATATAGATCAAATAAAGTTTATCTTTAAAAATCTATTGATTCTGTAAATTATTTGAGACCCATAAGACAAATTTGAGTACCTAAAGCTTCTATTGCTAACCTGTCTGGACCCAAGAAAATCTGGGTACCATAATCATTTTCTGTTTAAACCTATTTTGTAGGAAAATTGATTGAAAAGTTCCCATAAAAAGGTATGGTACTTGTACAGTAGATGTTCAAGGCATATGACTGGAGATTACTCATGCTTCAAGAGTTTAATCAAAGTTGATGGAGGCTATGTCACCTTTGGTGATAACTCTAAAGGAAAAATCATCGGCCTAGGACAGATCGGTAACACTAATTCAGTTTTAATTTCTAAAGTATTATTTGTTGATGGACTTAAATATAATTTTTTAAGTATTTATCAGTTGTTTGATGATGGTTTCAATGTTAAATTTGAAAATGATTCTTGTAATGTTTTTAATTCTAAAAATGTTCTAGTATGTTCTGCTTTCAGAAATGAAAATGTTTATGCTGTTGATTTGAATTCTTTAGCTAAACAGAACATTACTTTCTTAAATTCTTTTCATAAAGATTCTTGGCTATGGAACAGAATATTAGGACATTGCAATATTTATTCACTTAGAAAACTAACTAGGAAGAACTTGGTTAGAGACCTACCTAAACTTGAATTCACAGCTGATAAAGTTTATAATCCCTTTCAAAAGGGAAAGCAACATAAAGTTTCTTTTAAATAAAATAAATAAGTTTCAACTTCTCAACCCCTTGAGTTGGTTCACATGGATTTGTTTGGAACCTCTATAGTTTCTAGTTTAAATGGGAAACACTATGTCTATGTCTTAGTAGATGACTTTTCTAGATATACTTGGGTATACTTCTTAGCTCACAAAAGGGAAGCTTGTTCTTATTTTTTAAAATACTCCAAGTTTTTAGAGAACCTTAGTGGACTTAAAATTAAGACCCTAAGAAGTGATTGTTTCCCTCAGATTCTGGGGATGACCTCCTTTGATGGGAGGTTCAAACATTCCGATCGTTTTCTAACGGGTTTGTTCGTAGAACCAGAAACATCCAATGATTCCACATCCATTCGGACCAACTTTCCAAAGGTAGGTGCTCATTAGTTTGTGGACTGATGAGGCTTAGGAATTTTCATTGGTTGAGAGGATGGGAGGTCGGACTCATCACACCTTTTTTAGGGGAATTATTGTCTACTTCGGGACTCTCTTTATAGATTTAAGTTATGTTCGTGAATCCTTATTACATTACCAAGTATAAAATGAGATTTCTTTCATATTTGAAAATCAATGATAGATATGTAGGAAATATAGAGAGTCTTTTATATGTATTTGAGGTTCTTCATCGATAGAGAATCATCTGTATTTATTAGATATTCTTGGTCAATGGTACCCTTCGACACATTTATATAGAATTCTCTTGGTCATTATGATGACCATGCGGGTTTTAAAACCACTCAGTGGGGCACTTGAAGTTTATATTCATTCAGAAGGACATGGATTATTTAAGAGTTGGGATCGAACCCGCAGATGGGCTACCTACATATCCTTTGTTGAGAAAAGGAATCAGAACCCACGTAGTTCGAGTAAGGCAGTATGATGTTTATGATTGATGGATCAAAGAAGGATGTCATAATTACTTTTACACTCTAAGCTCATGTGAGTCATTCTCGGTGTGAGAAACAAGAGGTATTGGTAAGAATCATACAATTGTGCCATGAAAGATGCAATCATAAGAAATAAGGTGGGACTTAGGTATGTATGACTGCCCAGATAAATGAAGATTTGGATTTACTTCAGGGAAGAAATCCAGGAACAGGGTCCATAAAGGTATATGTGCTTCATGGAGATTTGAATACTCTAACTTGGCACTTACTTCTGAAAAGGAGGCCCAAATTAGGAGAGGACTTATGATTGGTTTTTTTACTCCTGAGAAGGAATCCCAGATCAAAGGTAAATTAGGACTGGTTAAGAGGAATTGAGACTGGGGCTTACTATTGAAAAGGAGGCCCAGGTTAAGAGACTTGAAAAATTAAGGGATTTGGGGCTTACTCCTGAAGAGGATGCCCAAATTAGGGGAGTGAGGCTTATTCCTAAAAAGGAGGCCCAGGTTAAAGAGGACTTGGGGCTTACTCCTAAGGAGGATTCCCAGATTTGAGAATTATGACTGGGGATTATTCCTGAAAAGGAGGCCCAGGTTAAGAGAATTATGACTGGGGATTACTCCTGAAAAGGAGGCCTAGGTTAAGAGAATTATGACTGGGGCTTACTCCGGAAAAGGAGTCCCAAGTTAATAGAATTATGACTGAGGATTACTCCTAAAAAGGAGGCTCAAGTTAGGGGAATTATGACTAGGGCTTACTCCTGAAAAGGAGGCCCAGGTTAGGGAATCTCTCATCTTTAAAGGATGAGGTTGAATGAATGAAATCTCAATCTTTAGTGACATAAAGATGTGTAAATCACTAGGTTTTGAGATATTTTCCACAGAATTCCTTTCAAATAAGGAATTAAAATCAAGAAATCATGCCATAAATGGATTTGAAGAGTGTCTTGAAGACTGAATCTTGAATAGGAAAGGTGGAATGGCTTAAGAGGGGTGAAATGGGAAAGAAGGGCACCCAAAAAGGCAGGGGCGCGCAAGTCCTGGCAGGCGCGCAGGTACTGCGTGGGCGCGCAGGTATGCCTGTGCGACATATGGGGTACTTGCACAATGGTTAACCAGTAGTGTAATACTTGAGAGACTATTGATTAAAGACTTTAGAATCCTCTTGATGTTCTTCCAAAAGAGGGGCGCGCAAGTTCTATTGAAGGAGTAAGGCGGCATGCAAGTGTGACCTTTTCCCTTAAGGGATGGCCACTCAGGCGCGCAAGTGTTGATGAGTTTCAACACTTAGGTCTTCCTCCCCCTCTTTATATCTTCCGTTCTAGGTAAGAAATTACCTTAGAAGTGTTTCGGAAGCTTTGAGAAGAGACTAGGGCGTCGGGAGCTCAAATCTGAGTTTCTGGAAAAAATCCCCTTGAAATGGGGGGCCCATAGGGTCTATTTATAGGCTGGAGAAGACCCTGGGCGGATTCCACTTAGGGCGCGCAATTCACTTGGGCGACCATGAGGCGGCGCGCAAGTATACTTGCACGACCACTAGGTGGTGCGCAAGTGTACTTGCACGACCACTAGGTCGCGGGCAAGTGTACTTGCACGACAACTAGGCGGCGTGCAAGTGTACTTGCGCGACCATGAGGGAACTTGCGTGACCTATGGTCAATGTTCTCCTTGTTCATCCCTTTGTCGATTTTTTATGATTCTTCAAAGGATGAATCACTTTGGACTAAGGTATTTCCCTTTTTCAAACGTTATACTCTGTGACGAAAAGGAGCGTCAACAAAAGTCCCCCCTCATAGTTAGATCCGGAGAGAAAAGAGGATTTGACTCTGAGGTAAAAAAAGAAAAAAACAAGAAATATGGCAGTTTAAATTCATGCATGTCAGACATACAAAGGCTAATGTTTAAGGTCAAAATATATTTAACCGAAATAGATTATAATTGACTCAATTCCTTGAAAATTCATCTGAAAACATACTACCATACTCAAGTATGAGGGAAAATATGTAAGATATGACTTAAGAATATTTGAATCTGAGAAATGACATGAAAAAGGGCTAAAAGGCATTAGAAGAAGTAATTTCCAAAAATGAAGTTACCATTATTTAACAAACCCATTAGGGGGTTGAATTATGCAGGGCCACCTAAGGGCATTGGATGCATAGTTAAATAAAATAGTATTTTTTGGCTAACAAGTCTGTTATGTAGACTGTTTATGCAAGGCCTCCTATGGGTACGTGCTGCATATTCAGGCAAAAGAACTCTCATAAATTTACTTTCCTAGTGCTAAAAGTCAGTGAAAGTTTATGGAGATTCAAATCTTCCAAAGTATAGAGTTTGCTGTATGGAAAGAGGTACTTGAATATGGAGAAGATATTTCCAAATAAGATTATCGAAGAACTGGATGAATATCACTCCTATGAAAGTCTGACCCAAACGTAGGGAAGGAGAATATAAACCATGGACTTGAATACTTTCAGATCATGAAAAAGGATATGGGACAAATATGTTAAGGATGGTAATTTTTGCGGATCCCTACATACTGTCATTTAAGACAAATAAGGACAAAAGAGGCATTCTTCCCAATAATGAAGTTACCACTATCTGAGAAACCCGTTAGGGGGTTGAATTATACAGGGTCACCTAAGGGCATTGGCTGCATAGTCAAATAATAGTATTTTTTGGCTAACAAGTCTGTTATGTAGACTGTTTATGCAAGGCTGCCTATGGGCACGTGCTGCATAGTCAGGCAAAAGAACTCTCAGAAGTTTGAAATTTTTGTGACTAGAAGTCATGAAAAGGGTTATGAGGATCTGAAAATATTTAAGGTTAGGATTATGACACATAAAGATGGGTATTGTTCAATGTATACAGAGATACACAGATCAATGCTAACCATAATCATGTTGTGGCTGGGTCCTGAATTGAAATATTGGACTTCACTACGTATCCCATAATGATGAGAATCAAGACATACGTAGTTCTTAAACTACAGTTTAATGTCGTGTGGGACAAAAGGATTAGAGATCTTAGTTTAGGGTCATAGATCTTGGACAATTGTAAGAAATACATAGTGTGTGTTTTCATGGGGAATTTTCAGCCAAGGGACTGAAAGTGGAATTTGGGGTTAGGCCCAAAGACTTGGGGCTGGATTCGAGGGACACTCGAATGTTCCTACGTATCCCATAAGGATGGGAATCAAGCCCATGTATTTCTAGAAATACCCTTTGTACAAATTTGGTTCGTACATATGAAGGGTGAAAGGGGACTTTAGTACAATAATGGTTTAACCCAAGATAAAAGGTTTGGGCGTTTCCATGTATGCATGTAGTCTTTGAAATGAAACATGATTGAAAAATAAATGTAAATAATAGTTCCCTCTCAGGTGAGGGTATCAAAGAATATTGTAGTTTATTTTCATACTGGACAAAAATGTTGTATAGTTTAACGTCGTATAACAAGGACGAAAGTGAACCAATGTAAAGATTTTGATTCTAGGGGCGGTTTCACGAAACAACATCGTATGAGATGGAGGTGAACCGATGTGAAGAGATTGGTTTTGGGCTTGAACCTTGGGAGGTTTCCTACATACCCAGCCTAGAAGGCAAGGATCAAAGTCCATGTAGTTCAATTAAATAATGAATTAATGATCAAGTTGTTCTTGGGGACAATGACCTAAAAAATGATGTTGGGACTTACACATGGTTAGCGGCCCAAAGAGAGTGTTATGGTTGAAGTTTTCTCTAAGCTCACATGAGTCATACTCGGTGTGAGAAATAAGAGGTAACAACAACCTTAACGATGCATAGTTTAATGTCATGTAGGACATACAAAGGGACTATGCAGTTTAGAGTCTTGCAGTTAGGACTATTGGTGCTGCACAGTTTAGTGTCATGTAGTAGGGACAAAGTATAGTTTAATGTCATGTAGGACATATAACAGACTTTCTTTATAGTTTAGCGTCATATAGTTAGGACGATGGGGACAATAGAGTTTAACGTCATGTTGGACGAAAGGGGGACTGTGCAGTTTAATGTCATGTAGTGAGGACAAAAGAGTGCATCATTTAACGTCATGTTGGATGCATTGGGGATTTTTTCCACAATTTAGTGTCATGTTGGACGAAAGTGTGAGTAGTTTAAGGTCATATGCATGGACCGTGGATGGTGCAGTTTAATGTCATGCTGGACAAAAGTGTAGTTTAAGGTCATACAAGACCTTTGATGATTATGTAGTTTAACGTATTTCCGGACATAAGGGACTTTAATACAGTTTAGCTTCATGTAGTTAGGATGTCATAGTTTAACGTCTTGCTAGACGTAAGGGACTTGCAAATAGTTTAGGGTCATATGCATGGACCGTTGGTGATGCAGTTTAAGGTCATACAGGACCAAGTTGCAGTTTAAGGTCATACTGGACAAAGGGACGATACAGTTTAGCGTCATGTTGGACGAAAGTGCGAATAGTTTAAGGTCATATGCATGGACCGTGGATTATGCAGTTTAAGGTCATACAGTACCTAGTTGCAGTTGAAGGTCATACTGGACCATTTAGGGAACTTTTTCACAGTTGAACGTCATGTGGGATGAAAGTGCAAGTAGTTTAAGGTCATATATATGGACCGTTTCTGTATAGTTTAATGCCATATAGCAAGGACGAATTATAGTTTAATGTCATGTAGGACGTATTAAAGGACTTTTTTACAATTTAGTATCATGTAGGTAGGACAAAGTAGGGACTTTGCAGTTTAATGTCATGCAGTGAGGACAAATAAGGGAATTTTTTTTCATAGTTTAACATCGTGTGGGACGAAATTAATACAAATAGTTTAAGGTCATATGTATGGACTGTTACTGTATAGTTTAACGTCATATAGTAAGGAAGAAGTAGGGACTTTTCAGTTTAATGTCATGTAGTGGGGACAAATTAGGGAATTTTTTATCTCATAGTTTAACGTCGTGTGGGACGAAATTAATACAAATAGTTTAAGGTCATATGTATGGACCGTTGGTGTATTGTTTAACGTCATATAGCAAGGACGAAGTAGGGAATTTCCAGTTTAATGTCATGTAGTGAGGACAAATTAGGGAATTTTTTTTCATAGTTTAACATCGTGTGGGACGAAATTAATACAAATAGTTTAAGGTCATATGTATGGATTGTTTCTGTATAGTTTAACGTCATATAGCAAGGACGAAGTAGGGACTTTGCAGTTTAATGTCATGCAGTGAGGAAAAATTAGGGAATTTTTTTTCATAGTTTAACGTCATGTGGGATGAAATTAATACAAATATTTTAAGGTCATATGTATGGACCGTTGATGTATAGTTTAACGTCATATAGCAAGGATGAAGTAGGGACTTTGCAGTTTAATGTCATGCAGTGAGGAAAAATTAGGGAATTTTTTTTCTCATAGTTTAACGCCGTGTGGGATGAAATTAATACAAATAGTTTAAGGTCATATGTATGGACCGTTGTTGTATAGTTTAACGTCATATAGCAAGGAAGAAGTAGGGACTTCACAGTTTAATGTCATGTAGTGAGGAAAAATTAGGGGATTTTTTTTCATAGATTAACGTCGTGTGGGAAGAAATTAATAAAAATAGTTTAAGGTCATATGTATGGACCGTTTCTGTATAGTTTAATGTCATATAGCAAGGATGAAGTAGGTAATTTTCAGTTTAATGTCATGCAGTGAGGACAAATTAGGGAATTTGTTTTCTCATAGTTTAATGTCGTGTGGGACGAAATTAATACAAATAGTTTAAGGTCATATGTATGGACCGTTTCTGTATAGTTTAACGTCATATAGAAAGGACGAAGTACATTACTTTTCATTTTATACAAAATACTTCTTCAAAAATCTAGCATTGGTTAGATTAGTGATGAGTTCTCCATCCACCGAGATTAATGAATAAGCTTCATTGGAGTAGACCCTATGTATTGAATAAGGTCCTTCCCATTTTGGCTCAAGTTTGGGAGGTTTCTTTCCTGGTACCATTGGAGTTATGAGAAATAATACCAATTCTCCCTGAGTGAATGAACGAAGATGAACGTTTTTGTTAAAATCTCATGCTATTTGATTCTGATAGACTTCCAAGTGGTGCAAAGTGCACAATATTTTCTCATCTAACTGTTCCAATTCATTCAATCACTTTTGAGATTGTTCATCTGTAGATGATTGATCACAAATGGAAACTCTGAGCGAGGATAGTTTAACTTCAATGGGCAAGACGACTTCCGTTCCATATACTAATGAATATGGAGTTTACCGAGTTGCAGTGCGGGTGGTAGTCTGATAAGCCCATAAAGCGTGAAAGAGTTTATCAGGCCATGACCTCTTATCTTTATCCACCATCTTTTTCAGTATATTTTAAAGAGTCTTGTTAAAGGCTTCTATCTGGCTATTGGCCGCTGCATGATACCGAGATGAATGGTTGGATTTTATGTTGTATTCTTGATACAACTTCTTCACTTCAGATGAATAGAAATTGGTGCCATTATCCGTCAATATGGTATGAGGGACACCAAATCTAGTAATGATGTTAGAGTTTATGAAGCTAACAATGCATTTAGAACTGACTTCCTTGAGAGGTATTTCCTCTGCCCATTTGGAAAAGAAGTCAGTAACAGTAAGAATGTACTTAAACTGATTGGTGGTAGCCGAAGGGTAAGGTCCCACCACATCCATTCCCCATGTGGCAAATGGCCATGAGTATTTAGCTGTATGAAGCAAATATGGAGGTTGATGAATGAAGTTGGCATGTACTTGGCATGAATGATACTTATTTGTAAAATCGACACAATCTTGTATCATTGAAGGCCAAAAGTATCTAATCCTTCGAATCTGATCAGACAGTCTATGTCCAGACTGGTGGGCACCACAAACTCCTGCATGTACTTATTTCATGACAACCATTGTCTCTTCACCATCAATGCATCTGAAGATAACTCCATCAAAACCATGTTTGTAGAGAATTTTCTCTAGGTGATCTGGGTTATCATAAAGAGTAAAATTGACCACACATCGCCGGATTTGTTCTTTCTCAGCTCTATCAGGTGGAAGTGTTCCATTTTGAAGGTATTCCCTGATAGGTGACATCCATCCTGTAGTATGACCATACGGTTCAGGAATGGGACAAATTTCATTAATTTCCTCTATTCTGATTCGAACATAAGGTGAAATTGCACGACGGTGGGCAATATTGATGGTTGTCTCGTCCCGATTTGGATCTTCCAGAGTTGTGGATATATTAGCCAATGCATCAGCTTGAGCATTTTGTGATCTTGGGACATAAGAAATTGTCGGTTCCAAAGGGAATTCCTCCATTAACTCTCTGACATAATCATAAAAAGGGATTAATTATTCTTTTCTGATGGCATAATCCCCATTGACTTGTTTGATTACCAGGTCTGAATCACCTTTCACCTTTAAGTGATTCACTTGTTCTTGAAGTGCTAATTCCAAACCTATGATGAGAGCTTGGTATTCTGCTTCATTATTGGTACCACCTTCCCACAATAAGAAGGAATAAGGTAACACTATCTTTTCTGGAGAAATGAGCACAATTCCTAAGCCAACTTTGTTGAATTTAGGATTTTCCATTTTCCTCCCTATTGGACTTCTGGAAGCACCATCAAAATACATTTCCCATGCCTGAGGACTTTCTTGAATAGAGAAGACTTCCTCATCTGGGAGTTCAATATCTGAAGATGTGTCTTCCACTGAAGGGTGTTCAGCTAAGAAATCAGCCAGATCTTGGCCCTTTATTGCTTTTTGAGACACATACTGAATGTCGAATTGCTTCAAAATAACTGTCCACCTAGCCAGACATCCTATAAGCATTTGACGACTAAGGATAAATTTGAGCGGGTTATTGCGAGATACCAATTGGACCTTGTGATGTTGCAGGTAGTGTCTCAACTTCTGAACTGCAAAGATTAATGCCAAGCAGCACTTCTCAATACTTGAATACCGGGTTTCTGCTTCAAGCATGGTTTGACTGAGATAGTAGAGACTGTTTTCATTCCCATCATTATTCTTTTGAGCAAGAAAGGCACCCAATGATCGCTCTAGAGCTGTCACGTAGAGGATAAGTGGTCTTCCTTCAACAGGTGGCATGAGTACTGGTGGACTCAAGAGGTATTTCTTGAGAATATCGAATGCTTCTTGACATTCTTCAGTCCACTGGTAAGTGACTCCCTTCTTCATCAATTTGGTGAAGGGTAAACTTTTGCCTGTCAAATTGGCGATGAAACTCCGAATATAGGCTAAGTGTCCTTGAAGTCCTCTTAATTATTTCAAATTTTGAGGAGGTGACATACTAAGGATTGACTTGGTCTTCTCAGGATCTACTTCAATACCACGATGGCGTACAAAAAAGCCGATAAATTTTCCTGAGGTTACCCCAAAAGCACATTTTAAGGGGTTCATATTCAAATTATGTTGTCGAAGATTGCAGAATATGACTTCCAAATCAGACAAATGATTAGAAAGTTATTTGGATTTAACTACCAAATCGTCTACATAGAATTCAACAGACTTCCCTAAGAAGGGTTTGAAGATACAATGCATGGCACGCTGATAAGTTGCACCTGCATTCTTTAAGCCGAAGGGCATTACCTGGTAGCAAAACACACCCTGAGGGGCTCTGAAGGCTGTAGATTCCTCGTCTTCTGGGGCCATTCAGATATGATTATATTCGGAATATCCATCCATGATGGAAAGTGCTTCATAGCTAGCTATTGAATCAATTAGAAGTTCTGTAATCGGAACTGGGAAATCATCCTTAGGAAAATGCCGATTAAGATCTCTGAAATCAATGCAAACTCTAATTTGTCCATTCTTTTTCTTTACAGGGACAATATTAGCCAACCATTTGGGATATTTAACTTCTATGACGAAGTTATCTTTGATAAGCTTATCCACTTCAGCTTCAATTTTGGAAGCATAGGTTGGGTGTGTTCTTCTCGTGGCTTGCTTAAATCCTCAATGTTCTTTTGGTAAACCCAAATGATGAGTAGAAACATCAGAATGTAGCCCAGGAATTTCTGTATAGTTCCAAGAAAATATATCTCTATTTTGATTTATAAAAGAAATATAAATCTCTTGTTCTTAAAGATTCATGGCCGCACTGATTAAAGTGGGGAATGGATCTTCTTTTGTACCCAGATTTATTTCTCTGAGTTCATCCACAGTGGTAGAGATACCCTCTTCAAATGCTGGAGAAGCATCTATGAGATCTTCCTCTTCTTATTCTTCATGTGTTATTTCTTCCTTTTCTACTTGAATATTAGATGATAAATTATAATTCTCATGATCCGAAGAGATGTCAAAATTTTCATATCTTGAAGAAGAAGCTTCCATTTCCGACCCGATTGATGATGAAGGGTCTTCTTTGGGTAATAAAGAGGAGATTATGGATTGAGAATCGACATCATTTTTCACCTCCGATGTTGCTATAACTTCTTCTGGCCTAATTGGCGAAGCATATACTTGTTGGATTTTAGCAGATGAAATGAAGATGTCACCATTTGTGCTTTCATCACTACTTGGTAGATTACCAATTTCTCTCATGTTGTCTGGCTCGATTTCCGTAATTGACATTATGGATCTTTCCATAAAAGTATTTTGATTTGGGTCTATCTTGTCAATTTGACTGATAGGCAACACATAATCTATACTCACATGTGTAAATGGATTTAATGGAATTTTTTCCAAACCATATGGAGCATTAACTTTGGTAATCTCTTTTGTTATGGATTTCTCCCTTTGCTTCATGTGATAGAATTCCGCCTCAATGTATTGAGACTCACATGTCTTGAACAGGGCCTTATCACCATACAATGTCCCAAATTGACCATCGAAACAATATTTGATACATTGATGGTATGATTAAGGGATAACCACATGTTGATGTAGCCAGGGTCTTCCAAGAAAGATGTTGAAGGCTGAGTCTTCATCAACAACTATGAAATCTGAATTGGATACAAGATCTCCAAACTGATTTATGAGTGTAACCTCGCCCCGTGGTTCTTGTTAATTTTTATCATATCCTTGTAACATCATGGTAGAAGGAGATAAATCAGATTCTGTGAGGCCCAATCGATGAAGTGTACGAATGGGCATGAGGTTGACTCCTGAACCATTTTCAATGAATGCTCTTCGAACATCCATGCCATTGACCTTTCCAGACAAGTACAATGGTCTAATATGTCCATGCACAACATCATCTTCATCTTCATCAGTAAAGGATATTATTTCATGGAATTCTGCAGGATTATTCTCTATGTGATAGACTTCAGCTGCAGCAATTTCAGTTTCAAACTCCTAAGGACTTGACAAATCCTCGATAAGTTCTTCCCAAAGATCTTTTGACAGATTCAGAGCATCCAAAATTGATAACTTGGATGGTACTTGGGACAAGTGTTTCAATATATCATACTTTTGATCCAGAGGTCCACGTTTTCCAATAGGAATATGTGGTTTAGAAGGTACCTTGGAAGCAGATGCTTTGGAAGTTGATGCATCTTGTATTGGGATAGGAGTTGGCAATATTCTTGGTTTTGGAAGATTAGACCGATAAGATCTATTTACTTGCTGAGAGGAAGAATATGGAACCTTCAACCGGTCTTCCAAAATAACTGTGTCAGGACTGAATTTTCTATTGGTAGAAGAACTTTCTTGTTCTTGCTGAGCTCATTGAAGGGCTCTACCATGAGTTTCTGCTGCGTACACAGTTCTGACAGGGGTAGAATTGGAATAGTGGCTTCTAAAAGATCCATGTCTTCCCCTGTATCCTGATCCCATGGAACTTCCTCTGATTCCTCTGTTTGATACAGGGAATTCAGTCTCATTGAAATCGAAACTGCGACTGGCATATGGATCTGTTAATTGAATCATATTAACAGAACCAAAGATTAACTCTTCGTCTGATGAAGAATCTGCCTGATTAGCCTGTTTAGGTTGTGTCGTTTGGTGGGGCGGTGCCTATGGCTTTGAAGTAGATGGCATGAAGTCTTCCAAAGTCAAATATAACTTAGGCTTTGACATATACTCATCTTCTTCTGATTCTTTTTCTTTCTTTGAATCATGTCGTTTCTTTGAGGACTTTCCCTCTAATGAAGAGGGTTTTGTCGCAACATTCATGGCATAAGACACAATTGGTTTCTTTAATTGTGTTCGCAAAATAGAATGAGTTAGATTGATTGTCTTTCTGACCATCCAATCATCATACTTCTGTGCATTTTTTCTTTTGACTTCTTTCCATTCACCTTCCGCCTCTAGAACTGTAGCAGTGACACATGCTACTTGGGCTGAGGAGCCTTTCAATGTGACTTGTCCCGAGTCGACCATCTTTTGCAGGAGGTATTTGAAGACGAAACACTCCTGGATGGGATGCCCCAACATTTGATGAAAAGGGAAATAATTAGGACGATATTCATATCCTTTCTTGTTTGGCCTCTTGGGTATTGGAAATTGAACCAAATTGTTTTCCAGAGCCGAAATGAAATAACCGGGAACTTATTCATTTCGGAAAGAGTATGTTTTTCTCTTCAGATCCTCAAATTGTTTTCGCCTTTGATCTTTTTTATCGTCTGGACAAAAAGTCCTTTGTTGTTGGAGCTCAGAAGTTGGAGCCCTTCGAGAAGATGAAGGTTTTGAGGTATAAATAGGTACAGGTGCTTGTTTAAGCATAACTGTAGCAGTTTCTGCTTTACCCACTCTCCTTCCTGGAGCTGATGGAATTACACGAGATTTATCCTCAGCCTGTATAAGGGAATCTTCAATCTGATGAGCGATTGAAGTAAGGTCTCAAAACCCTCCTGTGTATTTCACAGGGATTAATGGCATGCGTAATTCTTCACGCAGATTTTCCACACATATTGGCAACAATTCTTCTTGAGGGAGTGCTAAACTCAAGGAATATGTTAGTCCCTTCCATCAAGCAATGAAATCAGAGACCCTTTCATTCTCCCTTTGTTTACAGTTTGTAAGATCGAAAATTGTTGTCTTTGGCAAAGTTGAGATGAACTGAAGGAGTAATTTTTTGGCGAAGATCCTCCCATCTGGTAATTGACCAGGAATGAAAGCTTGTATACCAAACAAAAGCTGGTCCTTTCAAGGTTCGCACGAAGCATCTGAGTTTCACTGCTTCTTTCTGCTCCGGAGTTCCCATCATAGGATCGCAACAAGACACGTAATGTGTCAAATGCTTCTCAGGATAGTCTGATCCATTGAAAATAGGGAATATAGGGTTCCCAAAACTGGATGGAGGAGAAATTGAATCTACCCATTCAGGGTAGACTTTCTTTTCTATTTGAACTTGTGCATGTTTCCCTTCCATAGTTTCTAACCGAGCTTTTAATGACTCAATAGTAGTTATTAACTTTTGAGAAACATCTGATTGAACTTGGACTTGGGTAGGTGCAATGACTGGAGCTTGGACAGATGTGGCAATTGGTGCTACAACTGATGGTAGCACTGCCAACTATTATTGCACTTGACCCGTAGGATTAGATCTATGAGGGTGTACTGAGAGAGGAGGATATTCTTGATCCATCTCAATAGCTGCAACAAAATCCTTTGGCTGACTGACTCCAGCATGCTTAAGAAGAAGACTACTCTGAAGTAGTTCTGCATTCAACCTTCTTAATTCCTTCATTTCTTCCTCCTATTGTGCAAACCTTTTCTCTAGTGAGAGCGATTTACCTTCTCCATAGGAAGGATATGTAACCTGGTTCTTTCCCTTCCCTTTGTTAGATCATTTTCGGAGAGGGGGAAGTGGGTTACTCGAAGGATTACCTAGGTTCTGAGTAATCCTTTGACTTCGTGTACGCACACCTTCTTCATTTGTGTCGGTGCGTACATCTTCTTGAGTAGGAACCTCTTCATCTGAGTCCCCTGATGAGCCTCATTTGGTGGATCAGCAACAACGGAATTGATGACATTGATTGATGCATAACTCATCGCATCCCTTATATTAGCATTTCTGTGATATTGTCTTCTTCCATATCTTTGATGAGACATTGTCTTTTGTTGATTCGATCCCTTAGGAAATTCTTGACGAACAGTAATTTGGAGAGAATCTCCTGATAATTTGGCTCTTCGTTCCTCTTGAGGTTTCTTCTCCAATCGAGAAAAGACCGACTTTCTCTGAGGAGGGGATTTATTATTTGAAAAAGTCCCCAGTCCAGTGGACTGGGGCTGTTCCTGCTGTTCTCGCTCAACTCCTTGAATCCTATTTGTTGATTCTGAGGGTTGGTTTAAAAGAGTCCCCAGTCTGGCGAGCTAGGGTGGTTCTTGACATGATATATCTGAGACTTTCTTGAAATCCCTCCTGATCTTGCGAACCTTAGTCTAGAAATTAGCTGGATGCATTAACCTGTATCCGCTTTTATTACCCGGTTCAAAAGACTGTTGGATGATTTCTGACACTTCTGTCACTTGGTGATGTGCTTGCTCCAAACGAGAGGCTTGTTTAATATTCTCATTTTCTTGATGCAAGAGTAATTCAACAACTTGTTCTCTGTATTCTTGATTTTGAGAGGAACTAGTTGAATCCTGTTCTTGGGAAATCTTTTGATTACAAACAAATCCCATTAACTGTGTCCGGTTATGGGAAATAACATTGCATGAGACCATTTTTGGAGGGCTTTGCTGACTGGAGAGCACCATGAAATGCAGTGCTCCATGAACACCCCATCCTCTGACATGAATACCAGATGGGGCATTGGAAATTAACTGACGCGATCTTCTTAGTGTTCCAAGGCATGAACGTTGAAGGGATTTCTGCTGCTTTTTAGCCTTCGGATATCGAGATACTGATAGAGACGCAAAATCAATCTGACGTTGTAACTCGTCTATTATCTTAAGATGATTTACATATTCATCATAAGATAATACTTTATTTTTCAACTGACAAAGATTTTTCCATATGTTGAGATGAATATCATGAATTTCATCTTCTATCAACATTTCTGGAATATTATACTGAGAGTCAGCCAAAGGCCAAAACATGACTGGAACTTCACCTTTCGCCAGTTGTTTTCTCATGTTCAGCATTTCCTATTTGTCATTTGATGAAGATTCTTCTACCTGATTTGACCAGATTTGGTGTTTCCTTGTTTCTTCATTGGATTCAACAGGATTGGTAGAGAAATCATTGATAAAACTAGAAGATGCATGACTTAGGGGTGGTTCGGAGAATGACCTACACCCTGGACTATCTTCTAATTGAAAAAGTATTTCACCTGCTAGCAATGAAGCTTCATACATGAATAGTTTTGCATTTGCAAGTGCCTCAAGATAAGAGGGCTTTCTCGGGACTACATTGTCCACTAGAGCATTTTCCGGGCAATGTGTATCACTACTGCGGAGAGGACTTTCGCAGTGAAATTCATCATCATGGGGAGGACCACCATAATGGGTTACAACAAAAGATGATATCTCTTTCTCTTTGGTCTTCTGACCACACAGAGGGTTCCTATGGCTCTCATCTGAAGATGAAACTTTGAGATCGACCGAATTGTCATGAAGCAAGCCTTCATGAGGAAGTGTCTGTTGAAGACCTTCAGAATTAATGTTCCCACTATTGGGAAATGAGGGAGTAAAATCTTGAATTTCAACAGATAATTGTCTGAGGGCTTCAAGAACTCCAGCATCGAGCAAGTCCTTGTTACTGATTGGCTCTTGATCTCCTGACTGTGTTGGGTGGGTCTTTTTCTTAGACACCTTCTTACTCGCCTTGGAAACCACCTGTTGACGAAAGTGCTTGCTCTGAGCAGGTGTATATTCCTGATCAGGAAAGATGGATAGGTTAGGCTGACGATCTCCACTCAAATTAGGTTTATGTTCCTGACTTGGTTGTCTGTATGATATGGGGGAGTATGCCCCAAAACCCTCTTGGACTAGAACAGATGTGTGTGTCTGTTCTGGAGTGAATTGTTGATGTGTCACTCCATTGGTAGGGATAGATTTACGTGTCTTTCCCTGAGATGTCGCTGAAGTTGTTATAATATCCTGGTAGGCCTCCAGAATATGATCAGGGATTTTCTTCTACTCTTCCACCATTGATAGAATATGCTTGGTGACTTCAGCTGTCGGAACGGGAATATACATCCATTCCGAGCTTGGAGCAGGTGTATGTGCCTGCTCCTGTACTCCTTTTCCTGTCAGTGAATTCTGACAGTACTCAAGTGTGGGGGCAGAGAGTTGAGTCTGCCTCATATTTTTTGTCGGGGCTTTCCGACTAACTTCTCTGAATGCTACCAAGCGAGACTGTTGGTAGGCTTGATTAATACCAGTAGGTGTATATGCCTGCTGATTGTACTTTGCCAAACATGGTTGACGAGATCCATCATATGTAGTCAGACAAGCTTGCTAACTAGCTGATGATGTATAAACAGGTGTATATTCCAGCCTATAGTACTCCGCTAGAATTGCCTGGCGGGATTGGCGTGATGCTGCCAGACGAGTCTACTAGATAGCAGAATTAAAATGGGCAGGTGTATGTGCTTGCTCGTTGCTTGCCACCAAGTTAGGTTGGTGGACTTCTCCGGATATGGCAGAGATGAGAACCTGCTCACTGTTGACCGGATTCCACCTCTAGTGGTTCGTCTTGCTTGCTCGGGTTCGAGGAACCTGAGCCGAACGCCTGGAGTCGGTACCCTCATCATGTTGAGAGCGCACTACCGCACGAGTCTGGCAGCGATTGTTGGTGGGATCCCTCTGGAAGGACTCTTGTTTGTTTGAATTAAGGTCCTGAGGGACCTGCTCATTCACCTCCCCATAATAAGGGTGTGAATGGTGATTGTGTTCCGGGGATAACGACCCAGAACGGTTGGAGATGGTAGTCAGCACCGCCTACTTCTTGATCACTGGTCGTCGTTGTCCAGATGACCAATGTGAGTTATTTACTTGGAGGGCTTGTCGAGCAGCCTCCAGAGTTGGGATGGTACCGTATTGACGGTACTTCTTAACCAGTGTGTTTGATACTCAGCATTGAAGATGCTGAGTAGGTGATATCATCCTTAGAGCGGACGACGATCCAGAAGGAGTAGCAGCAGTGGCATTTGTAGCAGCAGTATTCACAGGTGTGAACTTGAGAGCAGCCATTCTAGAAATGCAGAAGATCTTGGAAAAGAGTACATGTTTCCAATAACAGACGTAATCAAGATAAATTTAGCCACTGCATCTTTTGGATGAGCACATATGTCAATGATTGTTTTTGTTGGCCCTTTCATTGAGTTTTAAATAGGGTCCTAACAAAATAGGTAAAACATTATTATAACTTGGTTAAGGATTCACGTCGGGTTCACCATTTTTGTTTCCCTTGGATTCCGGGGATGACCTCCTTTTATGGGAGGTTCAAACATTCTGATCGGTTTCTAACGGGTTTGTTCATAGAACCAGAAACATCAAATGATTCCACATCCATTCAGACCTACTTTCCAAAGGTAGGTGCTCATTAGTTTGTGGACTGATGAGGCTTAGGAATTTTCATTAGTCGAGAGGATGGGAGGTCGGACTCATCACACCTTTTTTAGGGGAATTATTGTCTACTCCAGGACTCTCTTTATAGATTTAAGTTATGTTCATGAATCCTTATTACATTACCAAGTATAAAATGAGTTTTCCTTCAGATTTTAAAATCAATGATAGATATGTAGGAAATTTAGAGAATCTTTTATATGTATTCGAGGTTCTTCATCAATAGAGAATCATCTGTATTTATTAGAGATTCTTGGTCAATGGTACCCTTCAACACATTTATGTAGAATTCTCTTGGTCATTATGATGACCATGCTGGTTTTAAATCCACTCAGTGGGGAACTTGAAGTTTATTGTCATTCAGAAGGACATGGATTATTTCAGAGTTGGGATCGAACCCGCATATGGGCTACCTACGTATCCTTTGTTGAGAAAAGGAATCAGAACCCACGTAGTTCGAGTAAGGGAGTATGATGTTTATTATTGATGGCTCAAATAAGGATTTCATAATTACTTTTACACTCTAAGCTCATGTGAGTCATGCTCGGTGTGAGAAACAAGAGGTATTGGTAAGAATCAGACAATTGTGCCATGAAAGATGCAATCGTAAGAAATAAGGTGGGACTTAGGTTTGTATGACTGCCCAGATAAATATAGATTTGGATTTCCTTCAGGAAAGAAATCCAGGAACAGGGTCCATAAAGGTATATGTGATTCATGGATATTTGAATACTCTAACTTGGGACTTACATCTGAAAAGGAGGCCAAAATTAGGAGAGGACTTATGATTGGTTTTTTTACTCCTAATAAGGAATCCCAGATCAAAGGTAAATTAGGACTGGTAAAGAGGAATTAATACTGGGGCTTACTCCTGAAAAGGAGGCCCAGTTTAAGAGACTTGAAAAATTAAGGGATTTGGGGCTTACTCCTGAAGAGGATGCCCAAATTAGGGGACTAGGGCTTATTCCTGTAAAGGAGGCCCAGGTTAATGAGGACTTGGGGCTTACTCTTAAGGAGGATGCCCAGATTTGAGAATTATGACTGGGGATTATTCCTGAAAAGGAGGCATAGGTTAAGAGAATTATGACTGGGGATTACTCCTAAAAAGGAGGCCCAGGTTAAGAGAATTATGACTGGGGCTTACTCCTGAAAAGGAGACCCAGGTTAAGAGAATTATGACTGGCACTTACTCTTGAAAAGGAGGCTCAGGTTAGGGAAATTATGACTGGGGATTACTCTTGAAAAGGATGCCCAGGTTAGAGAATCCATCATCTTTAAAGGATGAGGTTGAATGAATGAAATCTCAATCTTTAGTGACATAAAGATGTGTAAATCACTAGGTTTTGAGATATTTTCCACATAATTCCTTTTAGATAAGGAAGTCAAATAAATAAATCATGCCATAAATGGATTTGAAGAGTGTCTTGAAGACTGAATCTTGAATAGGAAATGTGGAATGGCTTAAGAGGGGTGAAATGGGCAATAATGGCACCCAAAAAGGTAGGGGCACGCAAGTCCTGGCAGGCACGCAGGTACTGCATGGGCGCACAAGTCATGGTCGCGTAGGTATGCATGCACGACATATGGGGTACTTGCGTGACGGTTAACCAGCAGGGTAATACATGAGCGACTCTTGATTAAAGCCTTTAGAATCCTCTTGAGGTTCTTCCAGAAGAGGGGTGCGCAAGTTCTATTGAAGGAGTAATGCGGCGCGCAAGTGTGACCTTTTCCCTTAAGGTCTGGCCACTCAGGCGCGCAAGTTTTGATGAGTATCAACACTTAGGACTTCCTCCCCCTCTTTAGATCTTCCGTTCTAGTTAAGAAATTACCTTAGAAGTGTTTTAGAATCTTTGAGAAGAGACTAGGTCACCAGGAGATCAAATCTGAGTTTCTGGAAAAAATCCCCTTGGAATGGGGGGGCCACAGGGTCTATTTATAGGCTAGAGAAGACCCTGGGCAGTTTCCACTTAGGGTGCACAAGTAATTTGGGCGACCATGAGGAGGCGTGCAAGTGTACTTGCACGACCACTAGGCGGCGCACAAGTGTACTTGCACGACCACTAGGCGGCGCGCAAGTGTACTTGCACGACCACTAGGCGGCGCGCAAGTGTACTTGCGTGACCATGAGGGAACTTTCGCGACCTATGGGAAATATTCTCCTTGTTCATCCCTTTGTCGATTTTTTATGATTCTTCAAAGGATGAATCACTTTGGACTAAGGTATTTCCCTTTTTCAGATGTTAGACTCTGTGACGGAAAGGAGCGTCAACAGTGATCATGGTCGTGAGTTTGAAAATCATGAGTTTGAATCTTATTGCTCACACAATGGCTATAATCACAACTTTTCTACCCCTAGGACACCCCATCAGAATGGTGTAGTATAAAGAAGAAACAGAATCCTTCAATAAATTGCAAGAACTATGCTAAATGAGTATGACCTACCAATTTACTTTTGGGTTGAAGCTGTAAATATAGTTTGTTATATTATTAATAGAGTCTTGATCAGACCTATTCTCAAAAAGACCCCTTATGAGTTGTGGAACCATATGAAACCTAAGGTTAATTACTTCAAAGTTTTTGGATGCAAAGTCTTTATTCTAAATACAAAGGATAATCTTGACAAGTTTGCTTCTAAAAGTGATGAAGGAATTTTTCTTGGTTATTCTTTAACTAGAAAATCCTATAGAGTTTTCAATAAAAGAACCAAATGTGTGGAAGAATCTATTCATATCAAGTTTGATGAAACTGATCCACATGAACCTAAGTCTTCTCTTTAAAATCTTGAAGAAGATATGTCTACTCTGGACCATAATGATAAAATCAATGAACCTGTTGTAAAGACAACCAGCTCTGGACATATTCCAGAATCTGCTTTTGTAGAACCCAAACTTAGAGAAGAGCCTGAAATTTCTAGTCCTACCTTTACTAGATCAACTAGGATTCTAAAGAATCATCCTTTAGATGTTGTTGTTGGTAATCTTGATAGAGGGACACAGACTAGAGCTTCTCTAAGAAACCAGGTTGAACATTAATCCATTCTTTCATAGCTAGAACCTAAAAATATCAATGATGCAATCAATGACGAATTTTGGGTAATGGCTATGCAAGAAGAATTAAATCAATTTGAAAGAAACAAAGACTGGTAATTATTTGATAGACCTAAGGAAACTTTGACCATAGGCACTAAATGGGTTTTTAGAAACAAAGTTGATGAGTCTGGAAATATAGTTAGAAACAAAGCAAGGCTAGTTGCACAAGGGTATAGTCATGAGGAAGGAATGGACTATGAGGAAACCTTTTCCCATGTAGCTAGATTAGAAGCTATAAGGATCCTACTTTCTTATGATGCTCATCTGAATTTCAAGTTATATCAAATGGATGTTAAAAGTGCTTTTCTAAATGCTTTTATAATTGAAGATGTTTTTGTTGAAAAACCACCTGAATTTACTAATCCTCATTTTCCAAATCGAGTTTTTAAGCTATCTAAAGCTTTATATGGTTTGAAATAAGCTCCAAGATATTGGTATGATAGACTTAGTAATTTTCTTATTTCAAATGGTTTTACTAAAGGGATCACTGACCCAACTCTTTTTATTAAAAGAATTTCTAAATATGTTTTGATAGTTCAAATCTATGTTGATGGTATTATTTTTGGTTTTTCTAAACATTCTTTATGTACTGACTTTTCAAAGAGTATGAAAAATGAATTTGAAATGAGTTTAATGGGAGAACTCAAATATTTTCTTGGATTTTAAGTTTTTCAAAATAAAAATGGTACTATTTTGAATCAAAGTAAATATACAAAGGATATTTTAAAACATTTTGGTTTGGATATTATTAAGGAAAGTGATACACCTATGAGTACTGTCTGTAAATTGGATACATATGAAACTGGGAAACTAGTGGATCAAACAAATTACAGAGGTATGATTGGAATCTTACTTTACCTTACTACTAGTTGACCAGATATTATGTTTAGTGTGTGTATGTGTGAAAGATTTCAAGATAATCCTAAAGAATCGCATTTGCTTTCTGTTAAAAGAATTTTGAAGTATCTTAAACATACTACAAATTTGGGTTTGTTTTATCCGAAAGGACAATATTTTGAATTAATGAGTTATTCAGATGCTGACTTTTCTGGTTGCAAGTTGGATAGAAAAAGCACATCTGGAACATGTCATTTATTGGGAAAATCCTTAGTATCTTGGTGTAGTAAGAAACAGAATTATGTAGATTTGTATACTACGAAATCAGAGTATATAGCTGCTGGTAGTTGTTGCGCACAAATTCTGTGGATAAAACACACTCTTTTGGATGATGGATATGACTTTAGACATGTATCTATTAATTGCGATAACACTAGTGCAATTAAAATTTAGAAGAACCCTGTATCTCACTCTAGGACCAAAAACATTGATGTAAGGCACCATTTTTTGAGATATCATTACCAAAAAGGTGATATTACTCTTGAATTTATAGACACTGAACATCAATTAGCTGCTATTTTCACCAAACCTTTATCTTAGGATAGGTTAAAGTACATTAGACATCAATCAGGAATGATAGACTCTGTTTGTTAGAAACCTCACCGTTATACCTCACTGGTATGAAACCTCACCATTATACCTCACTAGTATGAAACCTCACCATTATACCTCACCAGTATGAACCTCACTGATATACCTCACCGATTAGCGAACCTCACCGTTAGGAATTCTCACCGGTATACCCTACCATTAAGTATGCTCTATTTTAAACTTCTGTCTAGCCGCCAGAATCTGTATCATTTATACTTTACTTATTATATTTTAATTATTTGTTTTATGATATCTAAATGATAAAACGAAGTCCTAGTTACTTCTCAATCCACCGAACCTTTCCTTTACCCTCAAGCCTTAACTCCCTAATTTCTCAAAAACCCTAAGTTCCTCGAACTAGAGATGGAAAAAACCAAACTCCATACTATTAGAGATGACATTGATGAGCTTAATGCGAAGAAGAAAAAGACAGAGTCATAAGTAAGTAGCAGTGTTAGTAGAACAAGGTCGGGGAGGCGACCATTGAACCCGCATTTACAAAATAGAGATATTGTGATTGAAAAAGAGTTATGCATGGAATGGTTGTTGTCTTGTAAATAATTAGTTTTAGAAGTGCTAAAACATCAGAAGTGGGTAGAATTCTTTTCGAATAACGACGTCCCCTACTATCCGAAGCTAGTAAAACAATTCTATGATTTTGTGAGTTTTGAGAAATCTGATGAAGGAAATAGAATGGTTTCATGGATAAATGGCAAGAAAATAGACTTCTCATCTGTTGAGTGGGCTGAGTACCTGAGAGTACCACATGAAGGAGTTTATGGTTATTCATCAAAGACAGTACCACCTACCAGTGATATTTTTTACTATGAGACTGTCTTAGAGGAGCTCACTGGTAGTGTCAAGCAAAGAAAGGTGGTGGCTGCTGAAATGGATGGAGAGAACAGATTGATGTTCAAGTTTGTGAAACATGTGCTAAGTACAAGGATAGGGGACTTTTCAAATCTAAGATATCAAGATATCTATCTACTACATCTCTTGAGACATGGTGTGAAGGTGAATCTATGCAGGCTTCTAATGATTCAAATGGAGGATATGACCAGGAAAAAATAAAAGACCAATGCCTTATTATTTTCCAAGTTGATCGCAGTGATGATTAAGGTAAAATGGGTAGCTGAGTCTCAGGATGAGACAGTGGTGGTAAAGAACAACTTTTGTATCACAAGAACAGTGTGTAAGTACATGAAGATAAATTGGAATCTGTGGAAAATTGAATGGGTTACTAATGATAAGAATTTATATGATGAGTTTAATCTTATGGATCATCCTTCTAGGCCTAAGGATATGAGGGATCCAGGTCTAGGACCTGATGAGGAGGATCCACAGTATAGTGATGATTCAGAAGAGGAAGATTACTCTGCAGTAAACAGAGGATATCCTGACTTGCCTCCTAGCCCAGATCCTGAAGTTGTATCACAAGAAAAGGGAGGTTTTTCTTTGAACCTACATAGTACAGAAACTATTTTGGGTGTAAGCCATAAAGAGGCACTTGTATTTGAGGAAGACCAGTAGAGACCATATCAGGAAGAGGCTATCCCAGAGAATGAGTAACAAGAAAGAGGATCTGAAACCGAAGCATCAGCTTCTGCCACCTTGAGCTTAAGTCCTCTGATTGGAAGTTTTGTTGTGCCTTTAGAGGATGTTTTTGATGAAGTTGATAGACTTGCTCCTATTCCTGAGGAGCCTCCTATTGTTAGATAAATAGAAATAGTTGTGCAAGATTACGATGAGGAAGACCGAGCTGATGAGGGTACTCTTGTTGTATAGGAGAATGCACCAGTTGATGGGGATAATCCTACAAATTTGGGCACTGTTTTAGTGGAAAATGATATTGAAGACTGGGCAGAAGAACCAGGTTTTGTGGTTTGTGGATTGGATTACCCAAATTCTGACGATGAGACATCCCTCAGTCAACCAAAAGTCAATTATGATATTCAATATGAGTTATTACCTGAATATGTGATCATAAAAGGTGATCTGGATAAGTTAAAGTCCGATCTTAAATCCAGTTTTGTGGAAGAGATAAGAAAAATGGAAGTATCCTTAGTGTCATCCATTCAATCGGTTATGACTGACTCAGTGACCAGTATTGTGTCTGAAAGAGAAGCTGTAGTTGTACATGAAAATATGATCACTAGGGCTGATCTTGAATCCTTAAAGGATGAGCTGAAAGAGTCTTTGAGTACTTCTATTGCTAAGTTAAAGAGTTTCTTTGTTGAAGAGATGTGAAATATGCAAAAGTACTTCTAACTCTCTCTTGGTTGTAATGTGTCAACCTTTGTAGTAGAGATAGTGGATGAAGTTACATCTTTCCAGACTCAAGTATCTAGACTGGAAGAGAATGATGAAATTCTAAAGCAATTAGTTATCTCCGTGGAATCGTATATGAGTTCTAAATCTCAAGCAGACAAGGATTTGGATTATGGGAAGAGTGTAGTCAGCCAAATGGTCTCAATTTTTGAGTAATTTAAGAATTCCATAAAAAAGCATGTTAGCACCCAAGATTCTGCAGTGAAAAATCTTATTAATGGGGTAACTAAGAGTTTCAAGGAAACTGTGGCTTTTTCTATTGGTTCTATTTCTTCGAGACCTTCAGTGGATTTGGATTAGATTAGAGCTTTGATGAAGGAGGAGCTTGGTTCAGCATCAACCAGTGGCTCTCTGGACTCATCTGATCTGACCAAAGTGGTAACTTCTACTAGAGATACCACTAGAGATATCATGAAGATTGTTCAAGACTATATGAGAGAAGCTTATTCTTCTCAGAAAGAGGTGAAAGACAAGGTAGATTATTATTTCCAAAGGGTTTATACCAAGCATCAGCTCAACAACCATTTCAATATTATGTTAGAAAACATGAAGCTACCACCAGTCAATCATGCCTTCAAATAACAAGTTAGAAAGCTCAGAGAGTTGACCCCTACACTGGAAAAATTCATGGATAACAAGGATGAATTCATTTATTCTATGGAGAGAGGAGGAGGAATCATTATGGATTTCAAAAAATTTCTATTTCCATTCTTGAATGTCGATGTTAGGCCAGTTATTATCCCTCCAGCTTTACCTACATCTGCCTCTACTACTTCTCCTGCTCAGATTACTCCAGCCCAAGCCATCTGAAGCCTTACTTATATGATCACTCAGAGAGCTACACAGTACAGTCCAGGAACAGTTTCAGTAGCTTAGCCTCCTCTGATCATTTCTGGTGTTCCTAAGCCTCCACCTGCATCCACCACACCCAAATCCTCTTCTCATCCCAAGGGGAAATCTCATGCTGAAGATGTGGATTGATTAGTGGCTAGGCTCTTTGATAGGAATCACTTGTATTTATTTTTTCATTTATTTATTTCTTTTTATCAGTTTACTCAAAGATATATATATGATCTTTTACTCTCTTTTACTTCTCTTCTCCTATATTTCCTTTTTGTCCCACTTTTTTCTAATCACAAAGGGGGGGAAATACTATCTAAATACTATCTAAGGGATCTGGGGGAGAACTAATATTTTTTTTATGACAAAGGGGGAGAAATACTATCTTTTATGAGCTTACTTTATTTCCCTCTGGTACATTTGTTTTATATTTTACCTTTAGTACATGTGTTTTATAATATATTATTTTCTCTGATACAATTGGATTTAATGAAAAATTCTCTGATTCATTACTAATTCTTTTGGGATTATAATATCATAACTTGTGATTATCAAAAAGGGGGAGATTTTTGACCTCACCTATTTTGATAATCCCAATTATGCTTTCACATACTTTGATAATACCAAATAATATCTATATATTAATTCTTTAAATCTATGACATTTTATTATCAAGTTGATAATAATATCAAAATAATCTTTGAATTGTGTTAATATATTCTTATCTATGTTTATATGAACTTTGAAATAATTCTAACTCAATCGTCATATGTGTTGCATAGAATAGATAATTGTTAAGTCCACTGGTATGCACATTGCTACTGATACAGACAAACAGAGACCTACTGGTACTTAGTCTACCGATAGACAAAGGTTACTGATAGAATGAATAGACAGTCACTGAAATAGAACAAATCTACCGGTATGTATAAGTCCACCGGTAAGCACGTCACCGATAGAAGCAGATCTACCGATAGTACACTTAATCACTGGTATAGAACAGAGCTACCGGTATACACAGGTTACCGATACAAATGTCTACCAATACAAGCTACTGTTACACAAGATCTAACGTTAGAGTAAGTCTACTGGTATAAGAAATTCTACCGCTATGAAGTCCAATGAAGAGCTATTGATATAAAGACCTACCGATACAACCAGACAGATGAACGACTACTATTACAAAGTTCACCAATACAGACAGAGTCACCGATATGAGTAGCTACTGGTACAAGTGAGTTACTAATACAATGACAAAGAGCTACCGATAAAAGGAGATACCGGTACAATAATTGAGAGCTACTAAAAGAAAGCTCGCCACTATATAAAGTCTGTCGTTACAAGTCTACCGACAGAAAGCTACTGATAAGATAACTGTTGACCAGTCAATGCTTCTAAACTATATTTCTATTTGTTTATTTAACAACGGTCATATTTGATGATTTTAATGCAATTAATATTATTTAATTTTAGTTGTTGTCATGTCAGGGAACCCAACTTCGTACCTATGAAAAGGTAATTATTCTCATTGTCGAAGTTGAAAGCTATAAAAGGAAGGACAAATGTCGTGCAAAGTAGAGTGCAAAATAACAGTTGAAGAGTTGTTGAAAAGTGGTGCATACACACAGAAAATAAAGGCTACATCCATACTGGAAGAACACTGGACATACATGAAGCTGCTCATTCTAGATTAGAACACAAGATTCACCTTAGCAAAGGAGAACTACAACGAGCTCTCTGATCAAACTGAATGTGAAGAAAAAGGACCCTCTATTTTTCAGGAAAAAAAACCCAGATATGGACTCAAAAGAATTCATGATCAATCAAAAGGAGTCCAGAGCTGCACTTAAAATCACTTAAGCATTCTAAACTATTATATACTCTCTTAGTGATTCTTTTACTTACCTTTGAGCAGTGTGTGTACTCTGTATATTTCATACACACACTAACTCCTGTACTAAACTGGAGTATTTCTAAATCCTCACACAAAACTTCCATAACTCTCTCTTGTATCCCACTGTGGATAGTGGTATAGGTCAAGTAAGACCTAGATAGACATTATGCTGTTGTTTTATTTTCCTACATAGAACTGTGGTTGAGGTCTTAGTATCTGGACAGTCTTTGCACTGTTTTTTATCCCGATACAGGGTGTGGATCAAAATTTATATAAATTGCTTGAGAGGACTAAGTCTCGGCTTGAGACTGAACCTCTTGGTTATATCTACTATGCTTACTTATTTTGTTTTTAACATATATTGAATATTCCGCTGCTAATTACTTTGAAATATAAAATTGTTTTAAAGTTACTTTGATAGTTATTCTAGCAAGTGTTTGTAAGTTTTTTAAATTAGTATATTAGTTTCAAAAGCTAATTTAATATTCTGATTAAATTAACTGAAACTTAATCAATCTTTTGAGAACCTAATTGAACCTTTTCATATTTATAAATTCACTACAGTTTAGATTGTTTTTAAATTGGGGGTTTTAATAGAAATATGTTTTAACAAAAAAATTTAATTGGAACTCAATTCACCCCTCCTCTTGAGTATCCACTCTGACCAACAAGAGAGTTAAAATTTTTCATTTTATAGACCATTGCTAGTGTTAAGGGAATTCATCCATTATTCTAAATATATAGGATTTACATGGTACTTTAGAAAAAATTGAGATTTGAGGAAAAAATAATACTTAATCCTAAAATTAATGAAGTTATTAGGGAGGAAGTTATCAAAATTATAGATGCTAAAATAATTTATCCTATCTTATATATCCCCTAGTTCATTCCTTTCCAAGTTGTACTTAAGAAAGGGGGTGTCAATTGTTTCACTAATGAGAATAATGAGAAAATTTAGACTCTAAAAGTGACCAAGTGGGGAGTCTGTATAGATTACAGAAAGCTAAATTCTTCAATAAGGAAAGATGGTTTTCCTATTTCATTCCTAGATAAAGTTCTTGATAGTTTGTCCAATAATTAATTTTATTACTTTATTGATGGATATTCTGGACAAAACTAGACTCTTATATTATCTTAAGTTCAAGAGAATATCATATTCACATATCCCTTTGGAATATTTTCTTACCGATGAATTCCATTTGGTTTTTGTGGTGTTATGTCCACTTTTCAAAGATTCATGATGGTCATATTTTCAAACATGATAGAGAAGATAATAGAGGTATTCATGGATGATTTTTCTATTATTTGAAGCAATGTTGAGAGATATTTATAGAACTTGAGATTAGTCTTGCAAAGGTTCTAAGATACTAACCTTGTTTTGAATTCGGATAAAGGTCAATTTATGGTTTCTGAAGGGATTGTTCTTGATCTAAAAGTGGATAGGATAGGAATATAATCTGACACTTCCAAGGTAGATTTTATTCAAAATTTACCCCCTTTGGAGAATTTTAATGGGGAAATTTCAATTTATGGTTACTGAGAAGATTTTTCTTGGTTACAAAGTGTCTAGGAGGGTAATAAAACTTGAAACTGCCAAGGTAATGGTAATTGATAAGTTACGCTCTCTATATAATATTTAAGGTATTATAAGTTTTTTAGGTCATGATAATTTTTACCAAAGGTTCATTAAAGACGTTACAAAGATCACAAGAGCCTTATGTTATCTTTTGTTAAATGGAGAACCATTTTTATTTAATCATAAGTGTCTAGAATCATTAAAAATTATTAAGAAAAAACTGCATTCTTTACCTATAATCACTACCATTTATTGTAAATTTCCCTTAGAAATTATGTGTGAGGCTAGTGACATGGTTTTTAGGGAAGTTTTTGGGAAAATAAAACAAAAGAGGTTGACGGTGGTTTATTATGTTGGTATACTTCAATACGACACCCAAATAAACAACACTGAAACTAAGAAACTTTTAGTTGTTGTGTTATCACTTGGTTTCACAACCCAATTCCTTTAAAGGCACCCCTCCTGGGCCGAAAATGAATAAAGGAATATAATAATCCCTAAATACTACCTCTAATAGGACATGGGTTGGTAACTAAAAGTAATGGTATATCAATCACACACATTAGAGGCCTTACTATAATGACCCATTATATTAATATATACATATTTTATTTTTTTAGATTAATATTCAATATATTTCATAAATACACAACTGAGGAACGTAAAGGTTTAGTGTATTTGGAGACTAAATACACAACATTGTTATTTCATAAATGATCTTCAAGTTCACCCATAAATATATTCTCAAATAGTTCAATTCATATATATACCCTACTTAAAACCTTTCTTCACAACTTGGGGAAAGGAAACATAAAAAAGGGTGAGCTCAGATGATAAGTAAGGGTAAACAAGGGAGATATCAATGTTAAATTAAACATAACATGAGCATAAGGGTATTTTAAATTTAGAATAACATTTGAAAACCATACCCTATATAAAATAGATCATAATCTTGAGTCATGTCATTAATCTTGGTAGTTCATAATAAATGAATCATAAATGAATCAAAGAACATGGGCCATGAGATAATAAATTGGTATAAGACATAGATTTGTGGCATACACGTAAGAATATAAAATCATTTCCTTAGTGTTAAAGGATCATTTCCAAGGACATAATAGTGGAATTGGTTCACTCCCTCAACCATCTTAGCAATAAAGGTTCACTCTTAAGACTATCATAGTGGATAGATTCTCATACTGAACTATGTTCACTCCCCATTACAAAATTGTTTATCTCATGATATATCAATCTTTACCCAATGAATTGGAGGGAGATATAAGTACCAACTATCACATAATCCATACATTTTTATACCAAGAGATCATAAAACATTCATCATATCATAACCCATGAAAAGTAAATGGGTTTCATAAACATTTCATCATAGCATAAACCATAGAAAAGAAACAGGTTTTATAATCATTTCATCAATTCATCATGCATAAACTAGGAAAAAGTAATGGGTTTCATAAAAATATTTTCATAATAATAATAAAACATCACTAGAAATAATAATAATGGTATCATTGGATAATATCCCTAATAAATATTAAGTAACATAAAATGATGTCATATTAGATGGAAAATTATTTTGAAAGACCACATGGAACATTTCTTGAGGAAAATATCCTTTGAATTTTAAAATAACTTATTTAAAATATAAAAATTTATCAAATATTAAAGAAAAAATTATATTTAAAGGTAACCTTGTAAACTTTGAAGTGAAACTTTAAATCATTAAGTTGTCATGACAGTAGAAAATACCAGTCATGTCGTACACATTAAAATGAAGATTCCTTTTATATTTTCAGTAAAAAATCAAGAGATCCTTATTTGTAAAATGACAAGAATATTCCTTTTAAACCATTTTTTAAAAAGTAAAACATGGGTAAAAATTTATTTAAAAATAATTGGATAATAGTAAAAACTTTCTTTAAAACATTTTTAAAAGGTATGTACATGGAATAAAAATGGTTTTCAACCAAAGAGAGAAATAAATTTGGTTTTTTCCTTAAAAACATTATTTTATAATCTTGAGTACATAAATGAAGGAAAATGAGAGGAAAACATTTAATTTAAAAAAATAAACCAAGTATAATAAAAGTTATTATTTTTTTAGAGATAGGTTGTAATATTTTATTATCAAAATAATAATCTTAAACAATCCTGATAAACAATGAGATTGTATCATAAAACCCTTAGCACTTCAGTAACTTTTGAATCATAAGCCCCATTAAATAATATTATCCAATAAATATTTAAATATCATGAAAATAATTATATTCTTGATATAACATTTCAATGGGTATTATATACACCACAAAAAAGAAACAAGTTGTGAATATGGAATATGTCTCTGAGAAATAAGAGAGAGACTAAAAGTCCCTTACTTTAAGTCTAGACTTTCTTCATACATGTTAGAATCTCCTATATAATAAATATATTTTTATTATAAATATATTAAAAACCCATATTCATATATATATATATATATATATATATATATATCATACCATATATGAGTTACTCATAACCTTTTATCACTCATTTATTAACAATTCCTTGTTTAAATCACGTTTCGGGTAATAATTGATTCATTTTTCATATATGTTTTGTTTTTTTAGTTTCAGTTATTTTACTTTGATCATGGTTCGATAATATCTATAATTTTAACAATGATATAAAAATCATATATATTCACTATATTTTTATTTTTATTAATCCATAAAATTTAGATATAAAAATGAATTATAGCATTCATGGAGATGGTAGGCCATACATACGCATGAACATTGTTTCCATTTTCTTGACGGGTGGAATAAAAAAAGGTAAATATTAATTTAACTTTAAATAATAATTTTTATTTCATATATATCATATATATATTCATTAAATATATCCTTATTACTATCCATTTCTAAATAAAATGAAAAATGTATCACATCTCTTCATGGAGGTGTAGTTCATACTAATGCACAAGCAATGTTATCATTTTCCAATGGATTTGAAGGTAAGAAGGTATATGTGATATTATAATTATAGAAGTATAATTATTTAATAAATATAATTTACATATGTTAGATCCATAATTATATCTATTCGTGAGAGGCGGTGAAGGGAAATGAATTACATCAGTTCATGAGGCGGTGGTCTGTCATGCACATGATCGATGATTTCATTTAAGATTTGATGGAGGAGGATATAGATATATTTTATTACATTAAAATAATTCAATCTTATTAAATTTTCTATAATTATTTTTTTATATCATTATAGTTGAATAATATTTGAAAGATGTGGAAGAAGAAATAAAATAAAAATGCTTAGTTAAGAACGATACCTCTTCTTCAGACAACCTCCTTAGGTTATCAAAAAAATACTTCATAAGAGGGTTTCATAATCAAAATAAGGACTCTGGAATTTGGTGAGGGAATTAATTAGTGGATTATGGTTGGTTCTAGCCAAACCAAAAGGCTTTGGAATAGTGAATACAAGAGGAGAGAGGGTTCCCTTTTATTAGTGGGGGAGAGGACACAGTTGCAATATTTGAAAATAAAAAGGTATACCCATGGTTTAAACATGAAAAAATGATAAAACAATGGATCATTATCAAACCTTATATGATATAAGGTTGAAATATGTCCATAAAATAGTAATTGGACAAGTTTTTAGTTCATTTTAACCTGTATCTTTTTTATTTAATTCCCTAGTAAACCCATTTTAACCTTAACCCCGATAATTAATTTTACTATTTTTACTATTAATTATAACCAAAATTTAAGTTGTAATTATTATATAATATTAATTATTATTAATAAAATTATTTAATCTATTTTATTAAATTAAATTCAAATAAGTGGAAGAATTTAATTAAAAATTAATCTCGTAGACGCGATGTAAAAGTGGTTTTCCAAAGAAAAAGAATTCATAAGTATAGAAAGTTATAATTTCAAAATTCAATATGAAATTGATTATAATAGCCTAAATTGGGTTAATAAATATATAATTTTACAAATTTTACTTTCAAATACATATAAATATAAAATGGACCTTGTAAATACTTTAAACGAAAAGGAAGATTTTAATAAAAATCAATATTTTTTACTATTCATTGTTAAATTAATCTTTGTAGAAATTTAAAAATTATCAAAAATAACTCAAATATAATTTTGAAATTTAGATTTTAAAAATTAATTATTTTTTTCAAATGATTTTTTCTAAATTTGGAAAAAATTAATTTTATTATTTTTACACAAAAGCACTGAAAATTATATTTTAAAGGAAATGTATTTTTAAAGTATTTAAAGGCTTCACCAAAAATTAATTTCTTATTTATAAATATTTTTTATTTATAGAAAAAACATTATACTTAATTTTCCAAAATGTGGTTATTACTATTCATACCACCATGTTTAATGGCTAGGTTATAACGGTCATGTTTAAATAATAATATTAATAATATATCGTGTTTGGTTAAAACTCGGTGTTGCGTGTAACACAATCAATCAAAGAAATTAAATTTATTTCAAAAAATCATAAAATATTAGTGTGTTACATTATACCCCACTTATAATGAATTTATCACTCAAAATTCTATCACTATAATAAAAAAAATAAAGATATTTATGCGTCATTATATCCTCGGGTTCCCACATAGCTTCCTCAAGTTGGTAGTTTCACCAAAAACCTTAACCAAGTGATTGGTATTTTTTATAGAAATTTGTCTCTATAGTTTAGAATCTCCTTAGGTTTTTCTTCATAATAAAGGTCATTATCCATTGGTATGAGTTTTGAGTTCATTTCATGTGAAGGATCATATATGTACTTCCTTGGGAGAGGTTTGGTGGAAGCGGCAAGTGATAACAAAACAATCCTATTTGATCAAGAATATAAAAATGGACAATATACCTAGGACTCATCTTTACTTTCTTCCTAAATCTCATAACCTTCTTCCATGGAGAAATTTTCAGAAACAACTTCTCACCAAATTCAAATTCCATATCACATCGACGATTATCATTATAAATTTTCTATCAACTTTATATGACCTCGATGTGTTGTTGAATGGATATAACTTTATCTACCATTTCCTTGGATAGAACAAGTTCTAATGGATTTATTTATCCAAATCCATCCCAAAATGTTGGATTTTTACACTTTTTTTCATAGAGGTTTTCATAAATATCCATCTAAATTGTTGAATGAAATCTATTGTTGAATGAAAACTCAACTATAGGAAGTTTTTTATCCCAACCACATTTTAAATCCATAGAAATATATTTCAGTATATCCTCAAGGTTTTAAATTTTTCCCTTAGAATGAACATCTATTTGAGGATGATACATTGTGCTGAAACTCAACTATGTATCCAGAGCCTACTGAAGACTTTATCAGAACATCAAGGTAAGCCTTATATCCCAATCAGATAAAATATAATGTGATACTCCATGAAACCTTACCACTTCCTTAATGTATATTATTTAAATATAATCCATATAAAAGTTTTATCTGATAGTAATGAAGTGGGATGACTTTGTAAGGTGATTGATAAAAACCCATATAGAATTATTCCCTTTATATGTTTTTGGGATTTGGACAATAAAATACATAGTGATGTTTTCCCATTTCCATTCTGGTATGGGTAATGGTTGTAATATCCCCTTATAATTTTTTCTATAAACATTAACATTTTAATATACCAAGAACCAAGGTACAGACTCTATAATATATCTCTTCATTACATCCCACCATAAATACTCTTTCAAATCTCTATAAATTTTTTGTACTCCCATGATGAATAAAGAATAAAGAACTATGATCTTCCACTAACAGCTCCTTCAAATCAGGTATGGATAGAACACATACACAATCCATAAACCTTATCACTCTATCATAATTATGGTTAAACTTAGAAACATTTTTGACCTTCTTCTGTATATCTACATCATGATTCTATGCCTCTTTAATATTTACCTAGATAAATTGTTGAACACTTATTTGAGAAAGATAATATTTTCCCACTTCCTTCATAATTTCCAGATCAATCCCTTGCAAATCTATAAATATTGGATCTTTTTTATCCTCATCATAGATTAGCTATCATGATCCTTTCAACTCAAAGAATTATCCAACTTGTTCACTTTATGAGTATGGTGATTTATTAAGCAGTCATAATCTTTAATAACCTCCAACCATCTTCTCTTATGCATGTTCAACTCTTTCTGTGTGATTATATGATTTAAAATCTTATGATCAGTATATGTAACACACCTTTATCCATAAATATAATTCCTACAAATTTTTAATTTAAAAAATACAAAAACTAACTCAAAATCACGAGTTGGGTGATTTTTCTCATAAAACTTTAATTGTCGTGAGTCATAATCTATAACCATGTCATTCTCCATGAAAACACATCCCAGTATTTTTTGATGCATCACTATAGATTAAAAAACCATCTCTACTATAGCGGAATGTAAAAACAGGAGTGCTAACTAACCTTCTCTTTTGTTCTTTGAGATTTTCCCCACATTCATCTATTTAGAGGAACTTGGATCCCTTACAGCTTAACTTAGGGAATGGATTAGATAGTTGTGATAAATTCTCCACAAACCATCAACAATATCTAGAAAAACAAGAAAATTTTGGATCTAAATCACTATGGTTAGTCTGGTTCAACAATCAATATCCTTATACTTTAATGGATCCACTAATATACCTTTACATAAGATTATATGACCCAAAAATGAAACCTTTTATATCCAAAATTCACACTTTTTAAATTTACCAGATATTTTCTACTTCCTTAGGGTATTCAGTACAATTCTCAAGTGATATTTATGCTCTTAATTTCTCTTTAAATATTTAATAATATCAACTATAAATATTTCCACAAACCAATAAAGGTGATCGACAAACACTCTATTCATTAAATCCATAAATATAGTGGGTGAATTAGTAATCCCAAATGGAATCACTATATATTCATAGTTTCCATACCGTTTATAGAATATTTTCTTAGGTATATCCTCTTTCTTGACCTTCAATTGATGATATTTGAAATGAAGGAAAATATTTGAAAAGTATTGAACTCTTCATGGTTGATAAAACAAGTCATCAATACGAGGTAGAGGATACTTGTTCTTGATTGTGATCTTTTTTAGTTCCTGATAATCAATGTAGAATAACATATATCCATATTTCTTCTTAACAAAAAGAACATGTGAACTCCATTGTGACACACTTTCACAAATGAATCCCTTATCAAGGTTCTCCTGGAGTTTCTTATTTAATTCCTTCAACTCAATTAGGGAAATTTATAAGAATTATTTGAAATATGTGTATCACCAGGTATGAGTTCTTTTGATAAATAAACCTCATGATTTAGTGTAAGACTATAAAACTCTACTGGAAATATATTAAAAAACTCCCACATAATTTGAATGTCTTAGATTTTGATTTTCTCCCCATCCATCTAAGATGAAAATTTATTTTTAATAGGAATCAATACCCATAAAATGGATGTGATTTCCATTAGAATTTCATATTTATCATCTCACTAATTTGTAGTCATATTTTGGTTCAGAATATCAAATATGGATTCCCTTCCCCAAAAATTGATATGTTATTTATTTATAGAAATTCATCCCATACCTAAGAAAATATCAAATTTAACTATTGGGAGAATAATAATATTTCTAGGAATCACATTCCCACAAACTTCAACCAGAAAATAATTATAGGCTTGAGATTCAATCATCTTTTTATTGGGGGTTTTCACTAATAAATAAATATCTAATAGTTGGGGATAAGAATTAAATTTCCAAGATAATTTTCAGGATATAAGGAAATTTATATAACTAAGATCAAATAAGATACTTTATTATTTGATCATACCATTCATCACCCCAACTTCATCATTCTATCTTCAATCCTATACTAATTCCAAGATGGTTATCATGACCATCATGCATCTTTAATCAAAGTGATCAATCATGAAAAATTATTTATAGGACATCTAAATCATGGTACATTATTTTAAATATATTAAGCCTTAGTTTTAACCTAGGTCATTCATTATCATATCCTATTAAAATTATTCATGATCTTTTGTAAAGAGTTTGTGAATTTCCAAAGGATATCCCCTAGGAGTGACAAACCAAGTGTGTAGTAAGGCACGTTATCATACACTAGGTGACATTCAAGTCAAATCCCAATGTTCCCTTTTTGGATTTAATACCCCCAGGTAAAACTATAACAAATCCACATCCACTTGTATTATCTAGAAATGGATTTAATTTCTTGAAAATTATTCACTTTATCCATCACTAAAATTCTAGGAAATTTTCCTATACTTAGACTTATCCTTAGACTTATCCCAAGGGTTCTCAGTAAAGTTTTATCATCCTTGTTTCCAAAGGTTAACTAAATTTATCCTATGATACCAAATATAATTACCCATACTTTTCATACATACATATTACATCTTTTTATATGAATATTAAATAAATTTTACAAATACATGCCTGTAAAATGTAAAGTTTTAGTTTTTTTGGAGACTAGATACAAAATATTATTATTTCATGAAATATCCTCAAAATTTAGCATAAAGATATTCCCACATAGTAAAATTCATATACATTCCATACTTAAAAAATTTCTTCACAAATTGGGGAAAATAAACATAAGAAAGGGTGAGCTTAAATGCTCAATAAAGTTAAATAAGGGAGATATCAATGATTACTTAAACATAACATGAACATAATGGTATGTGAACATGATAATAACATTATAAAAACATGCCCTATATAAATATTTAATAATTTTAATTCATGGTATAAATCTTGGTAGTTCATAAGATATGAATCATAAAAGAATCAAAGAACATAGTTTATCATAGAATAACATTGGCATAAGGAATAGATTTTTGGAATACACATAAACATAGAAAATAATTTCCTTAGTATTCAGGGATCATTTCCAAGGCTATCATAGTGGAATGGGTTCACTTCCCAAAACTATCTTAGAATTCATGGTTCACTCCCAAGACTATCATAGTGGAACGAGTCCCCTACTAAACTAGCTTCACTCTCCATTCCAGTCCTAATTATCTCATGAGATGTCAATATTTAACCAATGCATTGGAAAGATATATAGGTCCCACCCACCACATAACCCAAATTTGTTTTTCCAAAAGATCATAAAACATCCATCATATCATAACACATGAAAAAAATGGGTTTTATAAAAATTTCATCATAGTATAACCCATGGAAAAGAAATGGGTTTCACAATCATTTCATCAATTCATTATTGCATAACCCATGGAAAATGAATGGGTTTCATAAACACATCTTCATAATAATCATAAAACATCTAGAGAAATAATCAGGATGGTATTATTGGATCATATCCCTAGTAAATATAAATTAATATCAAAGGATATCATCTTATATGGAAAATGAATTTGAAAGATCACTTGGAGAATTTATTAAGGAAAACATTGTTTCCATTTTTAAATCATTTGTTCAAAATCTAAAAAATTATCAAATATTAAAGAAAAAAATTATTTAAATATAACCTTAAAAATTTTTAAAGTAATATTTAAATCACTAAGTGATCAGGATAGTATAAAATATTTTTCATGTTTTATATGTTAAAATGAATATTCCTTTCACATTTTCGGTAAAAAGTTAAGAGATCCTTATTCAAAAAACGACAAAAATATTTTTTTTAAAACATTTTTATAAAATTAAAACATGGGTAAAATTTTATTTAAAAAATAATTGGAGAATATTAAAAACTTTATTTGAAACATTTTTATAAAATATGGACATTGAATAAAAACAGTTTTCAATTGAAGAGATAATAAATTTGGTTTTTTATTAAAAATATTATTTTTGAATATTGAGTACATAAAGAGAGAAAAATGAGTTGAAACGTGTAATTTTTATAAATAATAATATCATAATAAAATTCATGAGTTTATTTAAATATATATTATAATATTTCATCATTGAAAGCATAATGGGGGTTCAAAACCCATTGGGCGTAGGTAATGTAGCAGTACTGTAGCGTATTGTAGAAGCAGCGGCACTGTAACAACAGCATGAACTGTAGTGGTAGTAAGTCACTATAGAGGTGCTAGGGTACTATAGCAATGGCAGATACTGTGTAGTATTGTGGTAGGCGGAGTACTGTAGAAGTACTATTCACAGAATGGGCCTTGGGCCAAAAATTTGGGCCTACGAGCCATGTAATGGGATAAATGCCCATTGGGCCTTCAAGCTATGTTATGGGTATCCCTCTACCTAGTTAAAAGAGGTATTTTCTTTTCTTTAAATAATAAATGAGGCTTCAGCCCCAACCTTTTAAAAAAACTTGATAAACAATGAGATTGTTTCATAAAACCCTTACCACTTGGGTAAATTTTAAATCATAAAACTTATTAAATAATAACATCAAATGAAAATTTAAATATCATTAAAATAATTATATTAATGATATAACATTTCAATAGGTTATTATATACACCATACAAAATAAATGAGTGGTGAATATGTCATATGTCTCTTAGAAATAAAAGAGAAACTAGAAATCTCTTACCTTAAGTCTGAACTTTCTTTGTACATGTTCAAACCTCCTATATAAAAAAATATAGGTTTATTATAAATCTATTAAAAACACATATTCATATATATCATACCATGTATTATTTACTTATAACCTTTTATCACCCCTTTATTAACAATTCCTTGTTAAAATCACGGTTTGAGTAATAACTGCTTCATTTTTCATATATATTTTGGTTTGGTAGTTTTGGTCCTTTTAATTTTATCAAGGTTAAATCATATAAAAAATATTAAAATTGATATAAATATCATATATATTCACTATATTTTTATTTATAATAGTCTATAAAATTTATATAAATAAAATGAATTACACCATTTATGGAGATGGTAGGTCATACATACGCATATATGATCTTTCCATTTTATCGATGGATGTAATGAAATAAAGGTATATATTAATTCAAATTTAAAGAATAATTTTTATATAATATATATCATATATATTCATTAAATATATCCATATTATCATCCATTTCAAAATAAAATGAAAAATGTATCACATCACTTTGTGGAGGCGGTAGTCCACATGTACGCACGGGTGATGTTATCATATTCAAAAGAATTAAAAAGTAAGAAGGTATATGTGATATTATAATACTGGAAGTATAATTATTCCATAAATATCATATAAATATTTTAAATAAATAATTATATACATTCATGTGAGGTGGTTATGGAAAACTAATTACAATTGTTCAAGAGGCGGTAGTCCGCCGTACACACAATCGACGATTTCATTCCTCAATTGATGGAGGAGGAGATGGTTATAGGTTATTCCATTAAAATAATTACATATTATTATATTTAGATACTGATATTATTATATAATCATATTTTCATAATATTTTAAGGTTGTGGAAGAATAAATTATATAAAAACGCTCGGTTTAGAATAATACCCCTTTTTCAGACAACCTCCTTAGGTTAGAACCAAAAGACTTATTAGAAGGGTTACATAGTCAAAATAATTCCTCTAGTATGTGAGGAGGGAATAAATTAAGGTATTTTTGCAGTTATTATCTAAAAAAATTTTGGATGAGTGAATAGGATGGTAGAGGAGTTTCCCTTTTATAAGTGGGGGAGAGGACACACTTGAAAATTTTAAAAATAAAAAGGTATACCCACATTTTAAAAGTGAAAAAGGGCTCAAAATTTTCTAATTATAAAAAATTAGATGATATAAGATTGAAATATGTCTATAAAATAGAAATTTTAAAATTTTTTATGTCATTTTAACCCTTATCTTTTTAGTTTCACACCTCGGTAAAACCATTTTAACATTAACTATGGTAATTGATTTTTACTATTTTTACTATTAATCATGATAAAAATTTAAGTTGGAATTATTATAAAATATTAATTATTATTATTAAAAATATTTAAAACATTTTAAAAAATTCAATTCACATAATTGGAAGAATTTAATTTATAATTAATCATACAGAAGAGATGAAAAAGCAGTCTTTCAATGAAAACTTTTTCATAAGCATTGAAAGTTTTAATATTAAAATTCAATATGAAATTGGTTAAAATGAACTAAATTGGGTTAATAAATATATAATTTAACTAATTTTAATTTTAAATCCCTATTAAATTAAAATTGAGCCTATGAATTCTTTAAATAAAAACTCAATTTTTACTAAAAATCAGTATTTTTTACTATTCATTGAAAAATTAATCTTTGCATAAAATTCTCAAAAATTCACTCAAAGATAATTTTGATATGTTAATTTAAAAAATTGATTTTATTTTTTAAAATATATTTTATAAAATTAGAAAAAAATTAATTTTATTATTCATTCACAAAAAGCATTGAAAACTATTTTTTTAGAAGAAATGTATTTTTGAAGTATATAAAGACTTTACCCAAAATTAAGTACTTATTTATCAATATATTTTATTTATATAAAACCATTATACTTAATTTTTTAAAAAAAAATCGGTTATTAATATTCATACCTCCATGTTTAATATCTAAGTTATAACATTCATGTTTAAATAATAATATTAATAGTATATTATAATTCATTAAAACTTGGTGTTTTGTGTAACACAAGTTATCGAAGAACTTAAATTTATCTGTAAAAAAATCATAAAATCTCAGGGTGTTACATTCTACCCCATTATTGTATTTAATTCAATTCAAAATTAATCTTGATTATATTACTTTATCTTTTAATATATAATAATATCATCTATAAATACTACCATGAACTGATCGAGGTAATCTCTAAAGACTCTATTCATTAAATCCATAAAGATAGAAAAGGAATTGGTAAGACCAAATATAATAACTATATATTCACAGTGTCTATACCTTGTACGTAATTTTATCTTGTGTATATCCTCCTTCTTGACCCTCAATTGATGATATCCATAATGAAGGTTAATCTTGGAAAAGTATTGAGCTCTGTGTAGTTAATCAAATAATTCATCAATACAGGGTAGAGGATACTTATTCTTGATTATGATATTTTTCAGTTCATAATAATCAATATAGATTCACATATATCCATATTTATTCTTAACAAAAAGAACTTGTGCACCCCATGGTGACACACTTGGCCAAATGAATCCCTTATCAAGGTTCTCCTATAGTTTTTTCTTCAATTCCTACAACTCAATCAGGTCCATTCTATAAGAAGTATTTGGAATAGGTGTAATTCCATGTATGATTTCTATTGAGAACTCAACATCATGATTTAGTTAAATAAAATGAAACTCTTATGGAAATACATAAACAAACTCCCTTACAACTAGAATATCTTCAATGTTGAGTTTTTCCCTAACTATTAGAGATAATCACCCCTTTTGAATAATAATCAAGATCCATAAAAAATATTTGATTACCATCATAAGTTCATATCTATTATCTCATTGATAGATGATCATATGTTGGTTCATAATATCAAATTTGACTTATCTTCCTCATAAATTGGTGTTAGATTTATATAGATAAAGTCAATTCATGCCTAAGATAACATCAAATTCAACCAGAGGGAGAATAATAAAAATTTTATAAAGTACATTCTCATAAACTTCAACTGAATAAGAATCATATACTTTAGATGTGATCATCATTCCATTGGGGTTTATCACTAATAATTCAACATCAAATCATTGGGGATAGAAATTAACATTCTAATATGATTTTCATGAAATAACTTACTTTATATAACTAAGATCAAATAAGATAATTTAATATTTGAGCATACATATCACCACCCTAACTTTATCATTTTATCTTAAATCCCATTATAATTCCAAAATAGTTATAATAACTATCATGAATCTTTAATTGGAGTAATAGATCCAGAAAAATCATTCATAGGATGTCTAAATAATGGCCCCTTATTTTTGATCTATTACAACCTAGGTTTAACCTAGTTCATTCATGGTCATAATATATTCAAATACTTCAATATGGTTCATAAAGATTTTTTGAACTTCCAATACATATCCCCAATGACTATTAAACCATATGTGCAGAAAGAATCGTTATCATACACCAGGTGATGATCGATCCAAATCCCAATACACCCTTTTGAGAGTTATTACCCCTAAGTACAACTATTCTAAATCCATATCCACTTGTAGTATCCAAACAGGGTTGTAATTTATTAGAAACCACTCACTCTATCCTTCACTAAAATTCCAATAAATATTACTATACTTAGACATTTCCTTAAACTTGTCTCAAATGTTATTACTAATTTTTTCTCATACTATTTTCCAAATACTAACTAAATCAATCCTTTGATACCAACTATAATGCATCATACTTTTTGTAAATACATATTTCATCTTTTTATATTAATATTTAATATGTTTCACAAATACATGCCTGAGTACCATAAGATTTAGTTTCTTTAGAGACTAGATACACAATATTATTATTTCCTGAAAGATATTGATAATCACCTATAAATATTTTCTCAAATAGTATACTAAATATACATACCCTACTTGAAAACTTTATTCACAACCTAAGGAAGGGAAACATAAGAAAGGGTGAGCTTAAATTCCCAGTAAGGGTAAATAGGGGAGATATCAATGATTACTTAAATTTAACATGAGAATAAGGGTATTGTAACATGAAAACTACATTTTAAAACCATTTAATTTATAACATATATCATAATTTTGATTCATGGAATAAATATTGGTAGTTTATAAGACATGAATCAGAAAGGAATCAAAGAACATATGCTAAGAAATCATAACATTGGTGTAAGACAAAGATTTTTAGCGGCCACATAAGTATATAAAATCATTTCCTTAGTAGTCAAGGATCATTTACAAGACTATCATATGGATTGGTTTCACTACTCAAACCATATTAGTATTCATGATTCACTCCCAATACTATTATAGTGTAAAAATTCTCTTACTGAACTGGGTTCACTCCCTATTCAAGTTATGTTTATCTCATGATATATCAATCTTTACCCAATTAATTAGAGGGAAATATAAGTCTCTCCCATCACATAATCCATATATTTTTGTGCCACAAGGTCATAAAACATTCATCATATCATAAACCATGAAAAGGAAATGGGTTTAATAAACATTTAATCAGTGCATAACCTGTGGAAAAGAAACAAGTTTCATAATAATTTCATCAATTCATTATAGCATTACCCATGGTAAAGGAACGGGTTTTATAAAAAAAATTCATCATAATCATAAACTATATAGAAAAATAATAAGGATGGTATCATGGATCTTATCCATATTAAATTTTAAGTAACATAAAAGGATGTCAACTTAGATGGAAAATGATTTTGAAAGATCACTTGGGACAATTCTTGAGGAAGATATCATTTCCTTTTTGAAATCACTTTTTTAAAATCTAAAAAATTATCAAAAATTAAGGAAAAAATTTTATTTAAAAAAAACCATGGAAACTTGTAAAGTAAGATTTAAATCATTAAGAGGTCATGATGGAAAAAAATATTTTTCATGTCGTATATGTTAAAATGAATATTCCTTTAACATTTTCATTAAAATGTCAAGAGATCTGTGTTCAGAAAAAAAAAATAAGAAGATTTAGTTTAAGAAATTTTATAAAAAATAAAACATAGGTCAAAAATTATTTTAAAAAATATATAATAGTAAAAAATTTCTTTAAACCATTTTTAGAAAACATGGACATGGAAGAAAAAGGTATTTCAACTAAAGAGAGAAATAAATTCAGTTTTTTCTTATAAAAATTATTTTAGACTCTTGTATAAATAAAGAGGGTAAAATGAGATAAAAACATTTAATTTAAAGAAATAAATATAGGATAATAAAATTAATTATTTTCTTGAGAGATATATCATAATATTTCATCATTGAAAACATAATAATAAACAATCCTGATAAACACTGAGATTGTATCATAAAGCCCTTACCACTTCAATAACTTTTGAATCATAAAAAAATTAAATAATAAAATCAAATAAAAATTTAAATATAATTAAAATAATTATATTCATGATATAAAATTTTTATGGGGTGATATATTCACCACACAAAAGAAACAAGTGGTGAATATGGCATATCTCTCCCAAAAATTAAAAAGTAACTATAAATCCCTTAAGTCTCGACGTTATTTGTATATGTTTGAACCTCCTGAATAATACATATAGTTTTATTATATATATATATATATAATAAAAATATTCATATATATCATACCATATATTATTTACTTATAACCTTTTATTTCCTATTTATTAACAATTCCTTGTTAAAATCATGTTTCAGGTAATAACTGCTTTATTTTTCATGTATGTTTTGGTTTGGTAGTTTTAGTAATTTTACTTTGATCATGATTCCATAATATATATAATATTAACAATTATATAAATATCATATATATTTACTATATATATATATAGTAATCCATAAATGTTATAGATATAAAATTAATTACACCGTTCAGGGAGATGGTTGGTCATACGTACACATGAACATTATTTTCATTTTCTCAAAGGATGAAATGAAAGTAAGGTAAATATTAATTAAACTTTAAAGAATAATTTTTATGTCATATATATCATATATATTCATTAAATATATCTATATTAAGATCCATGTCAAAATAAAATGAAAAACGTTTTACATCGCTTTGTGGAGGTGATAGTACACACGTGTGCATGAGCAATGCTAATGTTTTCCAACTAATTATAAGGTAAAAATTTGGTTGTGATATTATAATTATATAAGTATAATTATGTCATAAATATAATATACATATTTTAAATCCATCATTATATCCAATTGTGAGAGATGATGATGGAAAAAAATCGCGTCAGTTCACAAGGTGGTAGTCCTCCATACACATGGTTGACGGTTTCACTTCCCATTTGATGGAGGAAGAGAAGTATATAAGTTATTTAATTAAAATAATAACATATAAATTTATAATATATAATTATGTTATCATATCATTATATTTTAATAATATTTTAACTAGGTGGAATAATAAATAAAATAAAAGCACTTTGTTAAGAATGATACCTCTTCTTCGAGAAACCTCCTTAAGTTATCACTAGAATCCTTATTAGGAGGGTTTCATAATAAAACTAAGGACTTTAGGATGTTGGTATAAAATTAAGGAATATATTTTTCAAGTATTTGTTGAAAAAAAATTATTTATAATAGTGAAGAGGAGAGGAGCGGGGTGACCTTTTATAAGTGGAGGAGAGGGCACACTTGTAATTTTTGAAAATAAAAATATATACCCATGTTTTAAAAAATTTAAAAGGAACTAAAATGGATCATTATAGAACCATAGATAATATAAGGTTGAAATATGTCCATAAAATATGAATTGGACAGATTTTTAGTTCATTTTAACCCTAATTGTTTAGTTTAACATCCAGTAAACACATTTTAACTTTAACCACGGTAATTAATTTTTTTGTTTTTACTATTAATTATGACCAAAAATTAATGTTTCATTATTATATAATATTAATTATTATTATTATTATTCCAAATATATAATCCATTTTAACAGATTTAATTCACATAATTGGAAGAAATTAATTTATAATTAATCCCACATATGGGATGAAAAAGCGGTTTTTCAAGGAAAATGTTTTCATAAGTATAAAAAGTTTTAATATAAAAATTCAACAAGAAATTTATTCCAATGGCCTAAATTGGGTTAATAAATATATAATTTATCTAATTATAATTTTAAATCCATCTTAAAATAAAATTGAGCTTGTAAATTCTCTAAAAAATGAAGTTTTTAATAAAAAACAGTATTGTTTACTATTCATCGAAAAATTAATCTTTGAAAAAAAACATCAAAAATTCACTAAAATATAGATTTGAAATATATATTTAAAAAATTAATTTTTTTTCCAAATAAATTTTATAAAAGTTAAAAAAAATTATTATTCGTCTACAAAAATCACTAAAAATTATTTTTTTAGAAGAAATGTAGTTTCAAAGTATTTAAAGACTTTACTAAAAAAATAAGTACTTATTTATAAATATATTTTATTTATGTAAAACCATTATAATTAATTTTCAAAAATGTGATTATTACTATTCATACTTCTAAGTTTAACATCTAGGTTATAATAATCATGTTTAAATAATAATAGTTGTAGTATATCATGGTTTGTTAAAACTCAGTGTTTCATGTAACGCAAGATATCCAAGAAATTAAAGTTATTTGAAAAAAATAATAAAATATTAAGGTGTTATAATTACCCTCAATATGAATTTATGTAATAATATATGAGATTATAAACCACTAACCAACACCGTGAATAAATAAATAAGAAATCCCAATACATTTAATGTCATACAAGAACTAAAGAAAGTGAAAAGAAATATTAAAATACCAAAATTAAAACCTTAGTAGTGAACACAAAGCTCCAACATATCCTGGACAGCTTTTCAAGCTAGTAATTCCTAGTTATATCACTATCTATCTCCTATGAAACTGAAAAATAGTTTATATATACATAGGGTGATCATAACATGTATACTTGGTATCATCCTCCCTGAAACTTCTCATGAAAAATGTGAAATAAGAATACTAAAGCCTGGTGAATAAATAAATGAAACTAACTCATTACCTAAATGGTTAGAACTAATTTATTATCCTCTCCATATCTTACTCACCAAGAAATTCATATAAATAAATCATTATATATCAAAATCATATATATAAATGAAGGTACCCTTATTCTACTTACCCATTGGTTTTCCACGTTCATTCCCAAACAGCTCATACCATGTTCTAATCCCTTCCATAATTTATTTTACACCATGTGAAATCATATCAAATCCATTTTTTATCTTATTTATCTTGTTACCTCATCATCATCATACCTATTACTAACCAATTGTATTCTCATAAGTTATAGTAACCTATGTAAATGTATTTTACCTCAAACCGGCACAGTCCATCCATGTACACCTATGGTAAATCAAAACCACCATGATTGAATATAAGTATGTGTTATACCTCAAGTCTTTATAGTTTATAAATAAATGTATAGTAAAACCAATACCCATCATAACCTTGATATGAATTCACCCTATACCATAATCCATCATAGCTTGGAATACACCTACATATAAACTACAGTCAAATGGAAATTTGGAGAGAAGGAGAAGTCATTTATCTATTCCCTCTTCATCATAGATGTTGAGGAAAACACCACCCAAAACATTTGGGTGTAATTTTCCCTACTGATGTGGGTGGTAAAATGAATGAAATTAGAAAATATAGAATATATCACACAAAAACATAGTAAGGAGAACTACCTATCCTCAGACTTGTCTACAGTTATCATTACACAAGACACCTAGCTACCACCACTAAGGATTATATCTCAATAAGATTATAAGAATCAAGTTATATATTAATTAATTAATTTTCCATTAATTAATATTATTCTATTTTCTATTCCAACATTAATATTATAATATTTTAAACTAGGTATCGTCATCACCATAATTTATCTTTCTTATATTATCAATTATGTCATCATCTAAGATTACCATAAACTATCTTCATTCATTTATCATTTTGTAAATTATTTGGGTACTATGGGAATCACTTTAGGATACCACAACAAATATTCCATTGTTATATATATAGTTAAACTACTTGAAGATGTTAGAAACTAGTAGGTAATATCTGGTTAGACAATTATTTAAAAACATCATGTAATAATATATTTCGATGAGTAAGCTCTACTCTAAACTCATCCTAACTGCCCTAGTGTCATTCCCATGCTATTTTTTATAGTATAATTTGTCCCACCATCAACCATCATTATAGCTCATTCCTCTATCCCAATTCTTATCAAATGTTTCCAACCATATCTAGTTATCAAATAATCACATAAAGTCATAATAAGTCTATAATTATCCTAGATCACACATGCACATTAATTGTGTGTTTTCCACACATAAACAAAGGCAACTAAGGCCTTGTTATCAAAGTATTTAGGCCTCCCACAAACAAGTAATGGATTTTTCATCACTAAACATTTTATATTTATCAAAAAAACCATTTTTATTCTCATCCTATAGGAAATATATAACAATATCTAGAAAATAAAAAATGGTAGGATTTAAGAAAAGATCTTGCATTCATACAATTTTCAAAAATAATGGTAATTAATTTATCTTTACTCTTCCACTAATCAATTTCTTTATCATTCCATCTCTAATTGTTTGATCAATTTTCCAGTGTAAGACATATGCGATATAGTAACAACAACACACCCAATAAAATCACATTATCTAGTAAATAACAAGAGGCAATATAATCAAAACATAAAACACAGGTGATCACAAGGTCCCAACCATTTATTTAAACACTATATCATGAAATATCAAGTATCAATGATGTGTGATGATTACTTTATTTTAGTTATCTAATAACCAGAATCATAAAATAATTCTTCCATAAAATATTAAATAAAAATTCATGTGGTAATACTCTCAATAAACAATGTTACTATAGCATATGATAAACCTATATTTCAATCACTTAATTCCATACTAAAAAAATATTTAACAATTATTCTATAAGTAACTACCATTTTCTCTTTCTTATATAATTTCTAGAATAATAATCATATACAGTATGTGAATAAAACTATTGTTTTGATCTTCTAAAACTTTCAAGTTACAAAGAATATTAAACTATATGTGGTTCCAAATTTTAAGATAAAACATTTATTAATGGAATGAGATATTATATATATTCAAATTCTTGAAATAGTAATAACATTATGAATGTTCTACAAAAAAAATTATCTTTTCTTTCTTTCTTTACAATTTTACCACTTTATTAAATAATCATTCATTGTGAAATTTTTAAATTATTAAATTTATTATATATAATCACACCTATTTACCCAAAGAGACTAAATAATTATTAAATCACACCTTGTAAAAAATAAAAGAGAATAATCATATCCTCTAACTCGGGATAAAATTTCATATTTCCACTAAATCAATAATGAAGGATAGAAATAGGGTTTCTTATAATCTGTAAAATCACAGGAATAACTTTGAATGACTATAGAAGGGATTCTAACTCCAAGAGTGAAGGTTTTAGATCACCCAAACTCTAGAGAAAGAAATAATATCTAATAAGGGAATGAAATGTCATTTTATAATAAAATATATGAGGTACTATCAAAAACCAATTCATACTTTCCTTTTAATTAATCGTCAATTTTGGTTTCCATTTATCCCCATTTAATTCCCCTTAAATAAATCATTTAATGCTCCAATTATTAGGGAATTAAACGTTACAACCCATCTTGACTGATTCAAGTTTTAATTCTCCATTTTCCCTTTAATTTTCCTTATTTTTTGCAAAAAAAAGGTTTCTACATCATTCTAGATGAAAACTGGAAAACTAAGATTTTTATGCCTAATGGCATGATCATCTATGAGGATTAAACGTGTGAAGAATTCAAAAGGATCAACCAAACAACCAAAAAATAAACCACATAAACCAAATGAGTAACTGTATTGATCAACCACACTATATGGATTTAACACCTAACTAAGGGATTAACTGCATGAAGAAAATGTTCAATCACACTAAGAAAAGGATCAACCAAATGACCACATGTCGACCACATGAAAAGGATTATAACTATGATAATAAAAGGAATTATTAACCTAATGAAGAAAATTATTGACCACATAACCACATATTGATCACACAAACAAACAAGAACCCGTATAAAGGAAGGATCAACTACAAGACCAAACCAGTGACTGCATGGTCAATCAAGTTACCACATGAATAAAACTTATAAATTAAGGAGTTAAAATATTCTTATCACCCTATAGACACTTCTAAGATTTTTTAAAAACATAAAGTAAGGGTTTTATAAATTTTATACCCTACATCAGATACCTCTCTAACAATTATCATCTTCAAGAATTTAAAACAAACCTAAAAGAAGGAAAAAGGGTTAAAACAATCACCACATGAGATACCTATCAAGGATATTACTATAAAAAGAACACATCTATATCACTAAGGGGGGAAATCACACATCCACACATCATCATAAAATAATCTCAAAACATGCTTCTAGGGGAGATACCTCTCAAACAAGTGAAAGGAAAAAAAACAAGCCTCAGAACTTGGAAGAGAAAGAATCTCATAAATAGTATAATATTAAAAAAATCTCAACAACTATCAAACAAAACATAAAAATAACTCAGGGTACTGAGAACTCATTTATGACTCCCGCTCCTAAGTACTCTCCTAAGTCATCATTCCACCATAAGACACAAACCAAAGGAGTATCATTCCCATGAACCACCTTCTCTTGGAAGTCCTGAATCTCAATAGGCAATTATTAGAAGTTCACACCATATTTTATATCCATCTCACTTCAATTAATTATTTGAGAATCATCATGAAGATATCATTGAATCTGTGAAACATATAATACATCATGAATGGTTCACATCTGTGAGGTTAGTTCAAACTGATATGCCATATCTCTAATTCAAATTAAGACCTTGAAAGGTCAAATGAACCAAGGAGTTTGATTTCTCCCATGACTAAACCTCCACTTTCCAAGATGAGGATATACTTTTAAGAAAACATAATATATGATGTTAAACTCCATGGGTATCCTCATATGATCACCATATGACTTTGTAAAATATTTCACTTCCTTTATTTACTCATGGATTACTAGTACCTTCTTTTTCATGCTCTGCACCAATTCTAGTCTGATAATTACTGACACTATGAACTCATTTCAACATATTAAAGATCAGAAAATTAAACCATATAAATCTTTTAATGGTTCCATAAAAATGGTAAAATGGAAACAATTATTTTAAAAAAATCTACTAAGAGTAATTTACTCCCCCATAAACCTCTAAAATATAGAATTCACATGCACAACATTTCCTCTAAAGTTTGGATAGTCTTCTCTATTTAACCATGCTTATGTGGATGAAAAGTGATGTAAAGAAATATCTAAGAGATTAAATCATGTTGAAGACCTATTCACACCCTAGAGATAAAATTTATGATCATGACTATAGATTATCATATTTGGAACCCCATGAATCCTCACCACCTCCTCCAGATAATTTCTTGATAAAACCTCAATTGAGCTAGACTCCTTAATCTCTAATAAGTGATCTGACTTCATCAAACAATCCATGATCACCCATATATAAATATAAAACCTCAATACCTGATTAAACCAATGATTAATTCCATCAATATATCCTCCTACTTTCAGTTGGAAACTTTAAGCAGTTAAAGAAATCCACTAAGAACACGATGATCATCCTTCACCCATAAAAAAACAAACATCAAGAGAGAAACTCTACAACAAAATTCTTCATACAAGACCAAAAAAATATTCTCTCATTTCATGATACATATTATTCATTCCTAGATGTACCATGTCACAAACCAGGCTGGGTTACCATCCAACCCGACACCTGAACCGGCCCGTGATATGGTCTGAAGGGTATTCTCAATACCCATGGACTGGAAACTAGTGCTTTGGCATCATGGAAATCCTTTGGGAATGGTTTATACTAGGAAAATATTAAGCAACATTAAACAATATTATCATAAAACATAACCAACATCTATAAAATATAAAATATAGGGGAGGAGTAATGATACAATCATGAGATAAGAATTTGATAATTACAAAAAAGACAAATAAAAGAGGAGGGGATCAACTAGATGAACAAAACCTACATGAAACATATGGTTCAACACCCCCATGTAACCACCACCAACACCTACCCAAGGATAAACTACTAACATGAGAAACCACTATCACCTCCATGTAAGGCCTTGCCTTTACCTGAGTCATACATAACACATTATACATACACCTGAGGTTGTATATAGGGTGTGGGATTATTTTCCCAGTAGGATACCAACATAAGGTTCCATGTAATAAAATTAAATGAAAATTTAACATTATAGTTTTCAAAATAATTAAATTAATCAATTTTAAATGAAAACTAGTTTTATCTTGGCAAGAAATTAAACAAATAAAATATAACCAATAGTGGGTAAAAACCCCAACAAAGCACCATGGTAAAATACATAAGAATATAGGTCATTAGGGACTTAAGATCCACATACCTATATGATCAATAAATATAGTATTATATAATTAAAAAGCTATTATATAGGTCACAAATAAAGTTCTAGTAGTCCCCAAAGCATCATTATTCTTTCAGTTTGTGTTATAGCATGAACTTTCCGGGGAGCCTGGGTTATTTCCCTACTGACTCAGCCGGTGTACTATTCCATAGAAACCCACCTAGATGCTAAGGGTTCCCAAGTTCTAAAATATATTCTCATATCATTCAAAACCACATTTTTATAACCATAATTTCATTAATCATAACTCGCATATAAAAATCAGTCATTTACAAAAGGAAAATCGCTTTTAAACATTGAAATCATATTGAATACCGTATAAAAAATCATTATCATCCACAAACACAATTTTTAAACATATATAAAATCCAAAAAAATCATACTAAAATAATCAAATAATTTCATGGAACAAAACCACTTACCTTTCAATTGAAATCACCCAAATCTAATTGGAAACCAAAAGTCACACCAAGAGAAGACCCTAAGGAAGCAAGAACACACCAAAACCAACAATACTCAACTGAAAGTAATTATATTGAACAAATTTTAGGTCAATAAAATTTATTGAGGAAATATAACCTAATAAGGGAGAGAGGAGAAACCAAGAGGAGGGAAAAGGAAGAATTAAGAAGAGATTACTTGGAGTTCCTTGGAAGAATCAAGCCAAAACCACCCAAATATTGATCCAAGAGGGAATGAAGGAGGGGATCTATGAATAGGTATGGTGGGGGTCAAATGGAGTGAGAGAGGAGGGTTATAGAGTTAAAATCAATGAATTTTATAATTATAATTTTAATATTTTAAAATTATGGTTGGTCATATGGTTTGGTTGTATGGTCTTCTAGACCATGTGCTTACTGTGTAACACCTATGTATAAGAGGAGGGGTAGGGTGCATGGTTTACCTGGAGGGGAGAACCCCCATGTGCCTAACCATTCACCCTAGACAGTTCCACTATCTAGTCCACATGGTTATTTGGGGAGGGTTGCATGCACATGCTCCTGGTCATCCATCCTGGACAGTGCCACTGTTTGGACTACACTGTTTGCACTAGGTTGGTGCATAGTTTCTCCTAACCATACTTCAACTGTAAACCTACTTATATCCACCCAAAAACTATCATTTTTCTTGGAAAACAAACTAGTAAGACATATAATTATGGTAAGACCAAAAATAAATGAAAAATACCTGAAAAAAAAACACCATGAATTTGAAAATTCTCCCAACCATGAAAATTTTCCACATTCAAAAAGTAAAAATATAGATTGATCAGATAATAAATGAGGATATTGATTCTCTACCCAATAATTTTATTACCATGTATCACGATCATCATTTTGATTATACCAAAGGACCCAAACTAACAGTATGTACTTTTCTCAAATCACTTTCACCTGAGAATCCACAATCAGTACTAGTTTCTTAATCACGGAGAAATCAGGTTCAAGATCTAATTCCTCCCAACTCAGCATGTGAGATAGGTCCAAGTTATACTTCTTAAATTTAAAAACATGGAACACATTATGAATTTAAATTAATTGGTAAGTTAAAGCCAAGAAATATTTCAAATTACTGATCCTTTTGGTAATCTAAAAAGTTATGACATACCTCATTGTAATATTCCCCTCTTTACTATGATGACATTGACCTAGGTATGGAGTAACCTTTATAAACACCTTATCACCCACCAAAAACTCCAAGGATCAACATTTTTTATCTTCATAAGACTTATGGAAGCTCTGTGATATCAACAACCACTACCTAATCACTAATATTTTATTTGACATCTCCTACAGAAGGCTTGGCCCTAGTAGTGAAGTCCCACCCACTTACATCTATCATAGAGGTAACTAACAAGTCTAGCCATAAAATTCTTCAAATGGGTCCATTCTAATTAACTATTGGTAACTATTATTGTATGAAAACTCTACCAACTGTAGATGGTTATCTCATGAGCCTTCAAAATCCAACATGAATTCATGAATCTTGTGTTCTAAAATTTGGTTCTCCCATTCATTATGGCCATCTATTTAAGGATGATAAATAGGACTAAGATTGACCTATGATCCCATTTCCTTTTGAATTAATTCCTAGAATCGAGAGATAAAATGGGGATCCCTATGAAAAATTATTGTTGATGACACACTATATAGCCTCACAATCTCTTAAACATACAACCTTCCCAATTATTCTCCTTAGTTGAATTCTTTATTGGGATTAAATTATTATATTTGGTCATATGATCAATAACCACCCAAATAGTTTTCCTTCCCTAAGGCATATGAGGCATCCCAATAATGAAATCCATGGTAACCGCGTCCCCCTTATAAGTAGGAATGGGGAGCGGCTAAAGAAAACCTAGGGGATTATAGTGCTCAACTTTAACCTAATGATAAGTATAAAATCTTGATATGAAGTCATCTATAACACATATCATACCTAGATACCAAAACCAATAGTTCATATTGTAAATCATCTTATTATATATAGGATAAACAGCCCACTTAGATTTTTGGATATCCTAAATCACCATTTTACATAAATGAAATTGTATAATGAAGCATCCATTAAAGAAAATAATCCCATCAAAAGACATTGACCATTTATTAGGTAAATACATACCATTTAGGGACTACATGAAATGATGGAAATATCATCTTTATATTTTTATTTCTAGATTAGTTTAAGAAGATATGTAATCAACTGAGTGTTATCCAAAAAGATACATCCACTATTCTCCTTAGCTTCCAAATGTATTTGGATAAAAATACTCATCAGAGTCCACTCATCACTGGACTCCTTTAAAGATGGAATCAGTAACTTTATACTCAAGTTTCCACCACCAAATTTCCTTTTTGTAGGGTATAGAAAATATAAAATTCAAAACCCTAAAGGTACTCGACCCATCAGTGTTGCCTTAGATTTGTATCCTTCTAGGAAAAAATGTATGCCAAACTTTTATGATCTAAGTAGATTATGAATTTATCTCCAAAAATATAGTGATTCCATTAATTTAAGGAATAAATCATTGTTTCTTGTTTTAGGTCATGGGTGGGGTAGTTCATTTTATGTGTTTGGAGTTAGAATGATCTATACACCACTACGTGGTCACCCTACATTAACACGCAACCCAAACTCATACCTGAAGCATCACAATAGACCATGTACCATTTTCTAACTTTAGGTAAAATAAAAATAGGGGAAGTATTTAATCACCTATTTTGATCCTCAAAAGGTTTAAAAAACTTTAGTATCTTAAAAAACCTTACCCCTTTTGGGTAAGTTCAATAATCGATCAAAAAATATGATAGAAATCCCTGAAAAAATTCATGTGGTATCCTACCAAGCCTAATAATATCTTAATCTTGAATACAACCTCAGTTTCTCCCATGAAATCAATGCTCTAATTTTCTCTGGTTCCAATGAAACTCTATAATATGAGATTATGTGGCTAATAAACTTAACTTATTGGATCTATAAATTTTACTTGTAGATCTTATCGTAGAGATGGTGATCTCTAAGTGTGCATAGAACAATTCTCAAGTGCTGAATATACTCCTCTTGAATTCCAAAGTAGACAAATATGTCATCCAAAAATACCATGAAAAAATATTTGAGTTATTTATGAAACACATTATTCATAATGTCTATGAAAACCCCTGGATAATTTTTCAATCTGAATAGTATGACTATATATTCAAAGTGTCCATACCATCTTTTGAAATCTATATTGGGAATGTCATTTTCTCTAACCCTGACCTGATGATGCCCAGACCATAGGTCAATCTTGGAAAACAATATTTCTATGTTGAGTTGATCAAATTGGTCATAAATGTGGGGTAATGGATATTTATTCTTGATGGTAACCCTATTTAATTTTCGTTAATTGATGAAAAAATAGAGGGATCCATCATCCTTTTTGGAAAACAGAACTGGTATAGCCCAAGGTGAGATTCTTAGGTGAATTAATCCTTTGGATTATAAATCATACAATTGTATCTTTAATTACCTCAACTTAGTGGGGTCCATATGATATTAGGTAAGAGATATTGGTTGTGTTTATAGTGTTATATAAATGGTAAAATCCATATCTCATTTTGGAGGTAAACTCGAGAATTCCTATGAAAATACCTATGTAAAATCATCTAATATAGGTGTAAACCCATTCTTAGAATCTTTGTTGTCATCCTATGACATAAGAGAAGATACCTAGAAAATTAGTTTACCTAACTCTGAAAGTGAAGGCTCGGATCATCCTGACTGTGGATCCCATTTACCTTGGAAGACTCAAGTACTCACATCAGGTGCCATGAAAGTTACCCACCATCGATAAAAAAAACAATATGGGCCTTTAAATTCACTATCTAGTCCATTCTCAAGATCACATCAATGGGGTCAATTTCCAGAAAAAATAAGTCCCATTCCAACTCGACCTCGAAAATGGTGAGAGATCAGGACATATATCTAAAACCCAATTTCTTCCTCTTTCCAAGATGTGTAAACAACTACATGGCATAATAATATACTAAACCATAAGTTTAAATGATTCCAAAAAGTGAGAAGAGTTGAAAGACTTAGAAGCACTGATATCAAACAAATAAACTATTATAGTCGATGCTACAAAAATAATACCTTGAACAGTTACAAGTCTTTCATATAATTCCACTAGATCTTGATCCATGGCATGAAGGTGCCTCATCTCTATATGAGCCTAGGTTAGAATACTAACTTAAAGCTCTACCTTAAGTTGACTCTTTCTAGTAGTAGATCCAGCCTTTCCACCATGACCACCAAACCGAGAACCCGTATCTCTAGATCATCCTAACTGAGTTGTCATTACCATAGAGGTGGAAGATCCTTCACCACTCTGATATGGGATTATATTTCTATAAAAACACTATAATATTCCCATAATTTTATATCAGTGTCATCACTTAGGTGGAGTTGAGCATGAATTTCATATGTGTTCATGGGTTCCACACTGATGGCACATGACTGACCCACCATCGGTGGTTTCTGATGAAGGAGTTTAAAATGGATAACTAGATCTACTGCTTATCCTATTATAATTCTCATCACTCTTCCTATTATTCACATAAATTCTATGAACACCCTAGCCCATAGCTGAAACTACTCCCAAAAATCTAGATTTACCTATCCGATCAATTTCAACCATTAATCCACAATCAATCTCTTCAGCATATGTCTTCAACTTAAATAGGAATATCTAAGATTGAATATCTAACCATAAATTCATTTTAAACTATTTATCCCTTATCAATTCATTAGATACCACCTCAGGTGAGAAATGAACTAACTCTACAAAATGGTTGGAATACTCTAGCACATATTGTTCTCCCCAATGGAGGAATAGAAACTCCATGTTCTTGGTGAGATCCAATATCTCTAGGTAGTATTATTCATTAAAATAGCCTTGAAATATTTATATCCTATCTTCTCATGCTTCCATTCTTGAACTACTGGTCCCCACCACCTGCGACTAGGACCTTCCAACAAAAAACATATCACACTTCACTTTTACATCTTTAAAAGCTTTGAGGAACTCAAAAAAACCAATCAATATTTTCAACCCAATATTCCACTTCCTGAGGATATGTGTTACCCTATAATGAAGGGGGTTATATATCTATATACCTTTCCGATCTTGGTTCAACTTCCTTAAACTGATCACGACCATAGCCTGCTTCCTAATTCAGGGATCATACAACCTAAATCATAGCCTCAACTAATATTTTATCATTATGTGAGGGATAAATCTCTTAGACCTATTCTCATGGTTTTACAGGATGTATCTAGGGAGGAATTATGCAACAAAATTTATCAAATTCCAAAAAAACATTAATACACCACACATAAGAAATAAATAATAACATAATTTAAACACTCCTCAGAATTCAAAAAAAATAAAACCATAATAATCTCAATTATCCATTAAACCAATCCACCCATCCTCAATGTCTATTCCCAGTCTTTACCCCATTCATTACACCTAAAGTAGGATTCATACCAAATCCTTACATCCCTTATAAACCCAAGGTCCGTCATGAGGTTTTTTTGTCAGACTCCCTACTTGAGAGCATATCCTTAATCTCTAATAGTTCTAGAACCTATGTATTCAGACTCCCAAAATAATTTGACCCAAAAGAAGGGGAAAACCTACCTATGATACCATTTTTCATGAACTAACTAAAAATTCCATCCAACCTGACACCCGAACCAGCCCGTGATATAGCCTGAAGGGTGTTCCCAATCCTCATGGGCTAGAAACTAGTTCCTAGGAATCTTGGAACTCCTTTGGGATTGGTTTAGCCCATGAAAAAATTAACCAACATTGAAAAATATTTATATACAACATAACAAACATCCATGACATACAAAACAAAGGGGGTAATAATACAAGTGTGAGATAAGTATTTAAAAATTACAAAGAAGAAAAATTGAAGGGGAGGGGGATCAACTAGATGAACAAAACCTCATGTAGTATATGGGTTAACACCCCCACGCCACCACCACCAACACCTACCCAAGGAGAAACCACTATCATGAGAAACCACCATCACCTCCACAGAAGGAATTTTCTTTACCTAAGTAAGATATATCATTGTCTATATACACCCAAGGTTGTATATAGGGTGTGATCTCATTTTCCCTATAGGATACCATGAAGAAGGTCTCGTTTAATGATATTAAATTAAAAATTAACATGATAGTTTTCAAAAGACTAAAATTAATAAATTTTAAATGAAAACAAGTTTTATATTGATAATAAAATAAATAAAGAAAATATAACTGATAGCAGGTAAAAACACCAATAAAGCACCATGGGAAAATCCATAAGCAACTAGGTCATTAGGGACCTAGGATCCTAATAAATTTTTTATCAGTCAATATGGTCTATTCTCATGCACAATCCACTAGATAGGTCACAACCGAAGTTCTAACGGTCCCTAAAGAATCATCATTAATTTAGTTAGTGTTGTAGCATGAACTTTCTGGGGAGCCCAGGTCATTTACATGTTGGCTCATTCGGCATACAAGTCTATAGAAATCCACATAGATACCCAGGGTACCCAAATTATCAAGTATATTCTCATATCATGAAAAACATTTTTTTTCAACCATAATTTTATTAACAATAACCCACATGTGAAAATCAATAATTTACAAAGTGAAAATCACTTTTAAACTTTAAACTCACACTGAATATCATAGAAAATATCATTATCACCCACACACACAATTTATAAACATATTTAGAATCTAGATAAATCATACTAAAATAATCAAATAACATCATGTCATAGGAAGACCTACCTTTCACTTAAAATCACCCAAATCTGATTAGAAACCACAAGCTACAACAAGAGGATATCCTAAGGAAGTAAAAACACACTAAAACCAACAAGATTAAACTAAAATAAATTATATTGAACCCATTTTAGGTCAAGAACATTTCTAAAGTAAAGATAACCCAAGAAGGTAGAGAGGAGAAACAAATAGAAGGGAATGAGGAGGAGGGTGAGGATCTTACTTGGAGTTTCTTGGAAGAATCAAGCCAAAAACCACCAAAAAATCAATCCATGAGGGAGTAGAGAAGGAGGGGACATACGCCAAGGGATGGTGGGGTAAAATGGGGTGAGAGAGGAGGGGTAGAGGGTTAAAATAGGGGAGTAGTATAATTGTAATTTCAAAATTTTAAAATTATTTTTGGCCTCACTATTTGGTTGCATAGTCTTCCAGACCATGCGCTAACCATGTGCCACAAGAGGAGGGGAAGTCTACACCATTTACCTGGAGGGGCACAAACCCATTTTCCTAGCCATGCACCCTTGAAAATGCCATGGTCTAGTTCATACACTTATTTTGGGAGGGTCACATGCTCGTGAGCCTCACCATTCATCTTGGATAGGGCCACTATCTAGGTTGCATGGTTTTCACTAGGATGGCACATGATTTCTCTTAATCATGATCCAACCATTAACCTCCTTATTTCTTCCCAAAAACTATAACTTTTATTGGAAAACACTTGGTTAATCCATAGAATAAAGTTAATACCAAAAATAAATGAGAAATTTAGGAAAACAAGACCATGGATGTGACATTCCATTAAGGGTGAACTATGAAAGTCATGGAGAACTATCTCATGCATTGTTGAAAGAACTAAAAGCATCCCCTATAATAACACATGATTCTAACCATCCCTAGACCATCCCTAAATAGAATCACCATAAATAAATAAATCACACAAAACCTCTTACTCAGAATCCCTTAATTGGGACTCCTCCACTTACTGCACCAAAGATGAATACACTATCATATGATAAAGACATCCTCTTCCATCAATTGCTTCTATGTAAAAGTGAATCATAACCAAATTTTTCATAACTCTCCAAGAGTTTCATGACTCATTTACAGCACCACCATGATACTTCCTACTCAAGGAATATTCCACAACATTCCCTTTTCTAGTTGTAAAGGAAATCTCAAAGTCATAATCCTATAGGGACTCATCCACCTTCACTTCCAAAAATTCAATTCATGTTGGCAGAATACATACTTCAGACTCAAGTGATTTTTGAAGACCAAAAAACATCCACTAATGAGATAATTACACAAAAAAAATTAAAGAAAACAACACTTTAGAAATCTCAAGATCATGGTTGGTGTAGTTATATTTATATGGTAATAATTTTTTAGACCAATAAGAGATAATTTCCCTTGCTACATCAGTTCACAACCCAATCCAAGATTAGAATCATCATAATAAATATCAAATGAAACACCCACCTCTAGAAAATGAAGGATTAGGTCACTAACTAGATTCTCCTTCAAATACTCTAAAGTGGCATAAAACTAGTCAATCCATGAAAATTCGCAATCCTTCCCATTCAACATTTTCATAGGATTCATAATCTAGGAGAATTCGAGCACAAACCTCTTGTAATACTCAGTCAGAACAAGAAAATTCCATACCTATGCAATATTCTTGGGGTATTACCAAGAAACCACCACCTCAATATTCAAGGAATATATGGATAATCCATGGTGATATATGACATGACCCAAGAAACGGATCTCATAGACCCAGAACTCACACTTCAATAGCTTATTGAATAGCTAATGAAACTGAAGAACTCCCAACATGGCCCACGGATTATCTACATGCCCCTTCTTAGAAAATAAAAATTTGAGGATGTCATCAATAAAGACCACCTCTGTATTGAACTGAGTTTTTTCTCCTTAAATAAATACTATTTTTTGTATCTTTCTCCATATGAAACACTTAACTAAAATGAAAACCATGAAATATTTAGGTAAAATTTAAATATTAAATAGGACCATTAAAACTTAGTTGTTGAATTGTCAGGTATGAATAGAAGTTACCAAAATATTAAATATATATATAATGAAAATACAGAATAATTTTAATACTACTTAAATGTAATTAGTATAGTTAAAATAACTAAGAAAATTATTTTCTGCTTAAAAATATATTTTTCTAAAATTGGTCATTTATTTCAAGAAACTAAGTATATTATGATTAAATAATATATATATATATATATATTGATAATTTGAATAATATATTACTGATAAATTATTTATTAAATTATAGGAAATAAGAATAAATATTATTTAAAGTTTTAAAAATATTTTTTCCAATATAAACAGTTTTTCGCAATATTTTTGGATTTTATTTCAATATTGAATTATAAAAAATTTGAAATTTAATTTGAAAAAAAATGAAAATAATTTTTTAATTAAGAATAATAATATAATCATAATATAAATTTTTTGAATTTTTCTAAAAATATTGATTTTTGGACAATAGTGAAAAATACACTTTTTACAAATAACAAGACTTTTATGAAATTATTACCTTATAATTATGAATTGTAAACTCATAAAACATTTTTATAAGACCAAATACGTATTTTATAACTGAATTTATAATTTTAGAAATGTATTTTTAATTTTTAAACCCATATTTTACATTTTAGAATTTAAGTTATATTTTTCAGAGTATTATTTTTAATACATTATACATTTACTATTTTAAAAATTAATTTTTTATCACTTTTAAAAATTGAACTGAAAAAATGGATTTCAAATTTAGAATCATTGGGTAAAAATTATATAATAATTACCATTTTATTCTTAATAATGAAGAATAAATTACCTATTAAAAACTAATTACTATGGTGAAAATAAGAATGCTGGAAATGAGTAACTATAGAGGTAAAGGGCCAAACATGTTAAAAACATGTTCCAATTTAGTGGTGGAGGTTTGGATAGACCTTATATATTATTCTCACTATTATTTCCAAAAAACTTTATCCATTTTCCAGGATACTTACATTCCATTATTGAAAATATTTTGGTATTTATAAAAATTCCCTTCTTTTTCACTTATAAAAGGGGAACTCCTCTCCTCATTTCCCTTCACAAAAAAACCATTAATTTCCTCTCAAACTCTACCCAAACCTATCATACGCACTTTTATCCACCTTAATGGGGGTTTTTATTCTCAAAAGACCACCCGTTAAAGGTTTAATCCCTTTTGCAAAGAAAATAATCCAAGAAGCGATGTATAAGTTCCTAACCTCTGTTTCTCTTTTCTATTTCTTTATATGCTTTTATTCTTCCTAAAATTTCATTTCATCATCTTAAAATGATAATATCAGTATCATTATTATATTTTTATGTTATTATAATGATGGTACAATCATTAACCACCCTCCCCTTTTCCATTAAGAAAAACAAAATCATGAATCATGTGTTGTGCGGACTGTCGCCTCCATGAATAAACACATTTTATTTTCCTTCACTTTCAAACATGGATGGTATTTTATATTTAATGTGTATATATGATATATAAATATATCATTAATATATATCATTAATATGTTTCTTTTTAAATAACATAAAAATTAATGATCTTTATAAGGTAATCCATTAATATTGGTAAATAACCCAAAAACTAGTTCATCATTATTTTCATATTCATGAAAAATGACTAAAACTCCCATGTAATGAAATTATAATATTATAAGTATTTATAAAACATAAATTAAAGTACCTTTATTGGTTTTTAAATGATAATATTTGGTATACAAATAAATATTGACACCACTTTTACGAACCTAGTTCAAAACGGTCACGATTATTAACACCCTATGTTGAAAAGAGATTGCAACAATCTAATAGATTAAGAGAATTTTTATTAATGAAGAGTATAAGTGGAAATGCTTATGAATAAGTTTACGAAATATTTAATAAATATTTTTATATTTATTCTAGATGAGGTTAAATCACTTACATGGAAATCAAGGGTAAAGGTAATGGACTTGGTAACTCAAAATCCTTTCATTGAGTTATACAATTACTTATTAAACTTTGTTTTTTCATGAATTTCCATTTTGAATGACGTTATTTCTTTTTTATAGAGAACAATTTATTTTGAACCAAATCCATTTTCAATAAATTTTTTCATTTCATTTTTCTTAAAAACAAATGATAATTTTTTAAAAGAGGCTCATAACTATAATTTTTACAATGATGAATACAAATTGTTTTCAAAAATATATGTTAATGATTTAATTTTTATTATCATTAAATGATATATCTCCAATGGATTTATGTTTTATGTTTCACCCTATATTTTATTTTATTATGTGATTATTTTTGGTTATCAAGTTTTTGATATCAAACAATTTAATTCATGGTGTTATTTTATACCTTTATATGTTTTATGAAACCCATTTTATTTCTATGGGTTATTTTTGAGAAGTGAAATCTTTCTATTTGGATTTTTTATAAAACCCATTTTATTTCCATGGTTTATTTATGAAAATAGAATTATTTTTATTTATAAGTTTTATAAAAACCATTTTATTTCCATGGGTTCTTTATGATGTGAAAAGTGAAGGATTTTTAAGTGGCACACATATGTATGGATTAATGATAGGTGGGTTCCTATATAACCCTCTGATGAATTGTTTAAGAGTTTATATCTCATGATATCGGTATTCCTGAATAAATTTTATTTTCTTGTAAGAATGGGCAATGATGGTGTGTCTCATTAAAGTAATGTTTACCTATGATAATTTATGTGCCATAGTTAAGGGATGTTATTCATTATGATATTATGCTCTCATGATTCAAGGTTTTTGTTAAATTATTATAAGATATGTTATAGCTATTATGTTTTCATGATGATCATTTTTAGATTTAATTTATTATTCCATGTACTTTGAAGCTCACTTATGTTTTATGGTTATCACTCACGATTCTATGATATTTCTATTATACTCATTTTTTTACTTATTCTTATGAAATCATATTTGATAAAATGTTTATTTATACCTTACTAAGAATTTTATCTCACCCCTTTCTTATTTTTTTCATTCCCTAGGTTATGATCATGATTATTACTAATGAGAAGTATATAAGATAGTCTAATATATTTCCTTTAAGGGGATATGATCGAGTGTTTTTTAAAATAAGTTTATTATGTAGCTAGTATCCAAAGAAACTAAACCTATTGATCCTTAGTATATTATTATTTATGAAATGTAATATTTTAAATCATTTAAAGGATTTAAGATAAAGGTATGTTTATCTTGGGTCATTATAGTTGGTATCAAGAAAAGGTTTAATTTTTTCGGATATTATAGAATCCATTTTGATAATTCAAGTTAGAAAAGCCTACAGATGATTCTAAGTATGAGATGATATCCTTAAATATTGGTAAAGTATTTATTAGGTTGTTTTTCTAGTAAATACAACCCTTTATGGAAACTAGAAAGTGGATGCATGCTCTGGAATAATTTTACTTAGGGGTAATGAACCCAAAGAGGGCATGTTGGGTGTTAACTCAATCATAACTGGTGTAAGAAAAAGAGGCCTAACTAAACACCTGGATAGACACTCCCATGGGATATGCTTTGGTTTTTCTCATACTCTTTATAAAATATTTTGAAGGATTTATTTCTTGGTTACTTTGAGATATTATGTTAATAATTATAAGAAAACACAACCTAAAGTTTAACCAAGAATGATATAGGTCAAACTAAAATAATTATATACTAACATGATAGTTTCAAAGAATAATATGGTTTAAGGCTAAATTACAGTCATGTTATTTTTTCTATATGATGTTAATTTTTCATCACTCATGTTAACTCCTTTTGGGTTTTAGTAATGGATAGAACTAGAAGTAACTGGGATAACAATGGGTGTGAGGGATAATGTGAGGGTTCCCCCAATAAACAATTCAATGGAATGGAATCTAGAAAATAATACCTCATAGAAATACTCACTAAACATTCTTATTCTTTAAATAATAATGTGAACAGTGTTTATATCTTGAATGCACCAAGGAAGGAACAGCTTGATATTGAGTCTCTATTGCAAAAACATCCACCATCTTTCATTTCCTCTTCAAATCCACTTATCATTGATAAATTGATCAATATTATGGAAAATATATTTTTCATTTTTGGGTTCTTATAACATGAGATGTTTTTTCTTCTTGTTTACTATTTGGAAGGTGAATTTTACTAATGGTAGACTCTTATTAAGAATAAAATGGAGAAATAAGAATTGAAATCAATGAAATGTGAATATTTTAAGAAATTATTATTTAACAAGTATTTTCATCCAAATATTTACATGAATATACAAAGGGAATTATTAGATTTGAAACAAAATGAGGATTTATCCATTGGTACATACAAAGAAAACTTCATGAGTCTTGAAATATATTTCTCTATATTTATCTATGATCCAGAAAGTAAAATCAATCATTTCTTCTGTGGATTAAAACCAAGTCTTCAAAAGGCTTTGGACATATGAGAATTTAGAAGCTATAAAGAAATTGTTCGATGTGGGCTAAAGGTGAGGATTTAATCAGGGGTCTCTCAATACTCTAGAGAGGGAAAATGAAGTATGAATACTAATGGAACCATGAAGTTAAGTCACATGGGAGGAATAAATTTCAACCCCTACTTTCCAAAAGTGTGGGGGGAATCAGATGGGTAATTTCCTTAAAGGGTTAGGGGAGTATTTTAAGTGTGGTAAAGTATGACAATAATTCCACAACTTTCTATGTAAGGCTAGGAGACTGGTTAAAAAACATAGCATAATAAGGTCCCAACTAATGATCTATACTCTCTACAATGCTTCAAGTGCAAGGAGTTTGGACACTATGTGAATCAATGCCCAAACCCCCAGGACAATGAAGAAAATAAGACCTAAAAACCTCCCAAATAGAGGTAATAAGGAAGGGAATTCACAATCATTGCCTCTAAGGTGGGTTATGAAAAAAAAGTTATGTTAGTTACACTTACTCTTTATTATATATCAGTAATTACCTTATTTGATTTTGGTTCATCACATTATTTCATATCATAAAAGTTTTCTAAGAATATAGAATCCCCGCCTTAATTAATGGATATTGAACTATCTATGAAAACACCTAATGAAGCAATGATCATGTCTAAGATATATAAATCTTCTCTGATTTATATTTTTGGGATTATACTTCTTGCATATCTAATTCTTCTACCCTTGGTTGAATTTGATGTGATTTTTGGTATGGATTGGATATCCCTATAGAGAGAATATATCAATTTTTAGAATAATGAGATCTCATTTCACATTCTATATCATCCTTTATCAAGTATCAACATGTGGATAATATCTACTTGGAAGAAAATATTATAATATGTGTTATGATACCCAATAATAAGGTACTCTTGACTCAAATGATCTGGGAAGAGGTCGAAATTGATGAAATATCTATTTTATGGGAATATACTGATGTATTTTGGATGAACTATCTAATATTACACCAAAGTGTGAGGTTGAGTTCTTGATTGAAAATATACTCAGTTCTATTCCTATCTCAAGGATTCCATATAGAATGAATCTCATTAAATTGGAATAATTAAATAAGTATCTAAACGAAATTTTGTACAAGGGTTTTATCGGACCTATAGCATCACCATGGGGAAAAAAGTCCTTTTTATTAAGAAAAAGTATGGATAAATGTGATTTTTCATCATCTATAATAATATTAACAAGATCACAATTAATAAAAATATCTTTTACCTCATACTAAAAATTTATTATATTAACTCAGATGAGCTCAGTACTTCTAAAAGATTAACCTTCAATCTGGATATCATTAGTTAAGGGTCAAAAGGTAGGATATTTAAAATAAAATTTTTTGAAAGAGGTATAGAAACTATGAGTTTATAGTGATTCAAATTCGATTGAAAAATCCCCCCCCCCACCATATTTATAGATCTGATAAATATATCCTTTGGAGACTACCAAGATTAGTTTTTGGTTTTCTTTATAGATAATTTTCTTATATACTCAAAGAGAAAGGAAGAGACTGAATATCATTGAGGATTTTGTTTCTGGCCTCAAGAAAGTATAAGTTGTGATACAAATTTAGAAAATGTGGATTATAGCAATAAAAGTTGTCATTCTTGGGTAATATAATCACTAGTAAGGGAATATTTGTAGATCCTTCAAAAATGGAAGTTATTGAACAATATATTAGACCAATCATAGTAACAATGATCCATGGTTTTCTTAGGTTGGATGGATACTATCAACACTTCATGAAAACAAATCATGTCTATCAAATCCACTAACCAAGTTAACATAGAAGGGTGTTAATTTCCTTTGGATGGAGGAATGTGAAGAATGTTTTAAGGAACTAAAGAAGAGATTGGCCACAGCACCTATACTTACATTACCCTATAGTAATGAAGGGTTTGTAATATATAGTGATGATTTTAATAAGGTCTTGGGATGTTTCCTTATGAAAAATTAAAATCTAATTACTTATGCCTTTCAATAATTAAAAACTCATGAAAATTTTTACCAGATGCATGATTTGGAGCTAAGAGTGGTGATCTTTGCATTAAAATTTAGAAGAATTATCTCTATAGTAATAAGAGGGATATTTATACCAATCATAAGAGATTGAAATATATATTTACAAATGAGGAGTTAAATATGCTCCAATGTTGATGGTTGGAACTGATCAAAGACAATGACTGCTCAATACATTACCACCCTGGGAAGGAGAACAAGGTGGTTGATGCTTTAAGCAGGTAAGATCATGCTACCTTATCTATGATGAGGGTTAAAATAGGCCCAATATTCATGTATTTGAAAAGGATAAATATTTAATTCATAAGGAAAGGTGAGAAAGCATATATTTTCCAAGTGAATTATCAACCATTCATTCACATTAATATTAAAGAATCTTGAAAAGATGATGTAGAGATATTAAAAAGGTAGTGAATATTCCATAGTTCAACTTTGATAAATATTGATTTATAAAATTTGGAACCTAGATATGTGTCCCATCAAAACCAGAACTGAAGAGGGAACTTTTGGATTATGCTCATAGATTTTCCGTCTCTATATATCCAAGAAGTAAAAGGATGTATAGATATATAAAATAAAACTATTGATGGGATAGTATGAAGAGAGATTTAAGAATACATATCTCAATGCTTCGTATACTAGTAATTTAAGGTTTAATTAAAAAAACATAAGGGTATATTTCAACCATTACCCATACTAGTATGAAAATGGGAACCATAGACTTCATCATAGGACTCCCAAAAATTTAAGGGTCATAATGTTATTTTGGTTGTATTTGATCACCGTATCAAATTAGTTAATTTTATTAACATAAAATAATGTTTTTAACTTGATCAAATCTCCAATATATATAGATAATGGAGGTGGTGAGGCTGGATAAAGTACCATTATTCATTGTATATGATCAAGATCTGAGGTTTACCTAAGATTATAGAGAAGTCTTCAAAAATAATTAGAGATGGAGCTAAATTTTAGTACTTCTTATCATCCTCAGATAGATGGTTAGTCTAAGAGGGAAATTCAAACTTTGTAAGATATGTTGTGATCTTCTGTGATGTATTTCAAAGGATGTTGGGATCAAAACCTCCCCCTGGTGGAGTTATCATATAAAAAAATCTTATATTCTAACATTTGTATGGAACAATATGAGGATTTTTATGGGAATATATACAGGACTCCAATATGTTGGTATGAAGTTGGATATAATAATTTTATAGGTATTGACCTTGCCTAAGAAATAGAGAATAAAGTTCAAACCATTCAGTGACATATGAAAGAGGAATAAATTCAACAGAAGAGTTATATAAATAATCATTGATGGGATCTAGAGTTTGAAGTTGGTGGCAATGTGTTCCTTTGAATATCGCATTAGAATCACGTTATGGGATTTGGGAAGAGAGGGAAGTTAATCCCTAGGTATATCAGTCCCTTTTAGATCCTTGATCATGTCAAGGATGTAGCATATCTCTTATCACTCCCTCCTGATCTCTCTCAAGTACATGATATATTTCATTTATTGCTTTTGAGGAAGTACATTCCCAACCTTTCAGATGTAATGAACTTAAAATTCATGAAACTAGAACATGATCTCTTATATGAGGTACAACCAATAGAAATTATATATTGAAGAGATAAGGTGTTTCGGAACAAGACCACTCATATGGTCAAAGTTCTATAGAGAAATCATAAGTTTGAGGGGGCTTCATGGGAACCAGAGGATGTAATGAGAAAAAATTACCCTCACTTTTTTTCTTCCATGTAATAAAATTTATAGGAAGAAATTATTTTTAATTGGGTTCAAATATAAAAAACTGATTTTTTTCCTCCTTAAATAAATACTATGTTCGATGGATTTCTCCACACGTGACACTAAACTAAAATGAAAATCATAAAATATTTAGGTAAAATATAATTATTAAATATGACCATTAAAACCTAGATTTTGAAATAACAGGTATGGATGGGAGTTACCAAAATATTAAATATATATATAATGAAAATACATACTATTTTTAATACTAATTTGTTGTAATTAATATAGTTAAAACAACTATCAAAATAATTTTATTCTAAAAAATATATTTTTCTAAAATTGGTGTTTTGTTTCAAGAAACTAAGTATATTATAATTAAATAATAATAAAATTTATTGATCATATGAATAATATATTTCAAATAAATTAATTATTAAATTATAGTAAATAATAATAAATAATAGTTAACATTTTAAAAATCTATTTTCCAATATGAATAGTTTTCTACTATATTTTGAGATTTTATTTAAAAATTAAATTGTCATATTTTAAAATTTTAATTTGAAAAAATGAAAAATATTTTTTTATTAATAATAATAATATAATCATAAGATGAATTTTTTTTATTTTTATAAAAATATTGATTTTAGGTGAATAGTACAAAATACTGTTTTTACAAATAACAAGACTTTTATGACATTATTGGCATATGAGTATGAATTGTAAATTCATGAAACAATTTTATAAGACCAAATATTTATTTTATAAGTGACTTTATAATTTTAAAAATTTTGGTTTAAATTTATAAACCCATATTTTTTATTTTATAATTTAAGTTAAATTTTTTAAAATATTGTTTTTAATACATTACACATTTAGTATTTTAAAAATTAATTTTCATCATTTTAAAAATTAAATTGAAAAAATATATTTCAAATTTATAATAATTAGTTACAAATTATATAATAATTTATATTTTATTATTGGACGTAAAGGATAAATTACCTAGTTAAAAACTAGTTACCATGGTGAAAACAAGAATGATAAAAATGAGTAATGTTGGACATAAAGGGCCTAACATCTTAAAAACATGTTCTAATTGAGTGTTGGAGGTGTTTAATGAACTTATCTATTATTCTATATATTATTTCTCAATTTGGATCCATTCTCCTTGAGAGTGAATTTCCATTATTGAAAATTTTTTAGTATTTACAAAAATTCAAGTCTATTTCACTTATCAAAGAGGCACTCCTCTCCTCACTTCCCCTCGCACCAAAACCACTTATTTTCATCCCAAACTATTCCAAAAACTCTCTTAAACACTTTATACACCTTAATTAGGTTATATTATTTTTAAAAAGACCATCCATAAAAGTTTTAATCCCCTCCTCAAAGGAGATAATTCAAGAAGTGTGGTATAAGTTTTTAACCTCTTTTTCTCTAGTATATTTTTATATGATTTTATTCTACATAAAATTTCATTTCACCGTATTAAAATTATAACATAACGATCATTATTATACTCGTATGTTATTATAATTATGGTACAATCATTAACCACCCTCCCCTTTTCTATTAAAAAAATGAAAATGTGAGTCATGCATTGTATAGATTACCACCTCCACAAATAAACATGTTTCATTTTCCTTCACTTCTAAATCTGGATGGTTTTAGTTTATATTTTATGATTATATATGATATATATATATATATATATAATTAATATATATCACTATTATGGTTATTTTTTATAACACAAAAAGTAACAATCGTTATAAGGTAATCCATCGATATTAGTAAATAACTCGAAACTAGTTCTTCACTACTTTTGTCTTCATGAAACATGACTTAAACTACCATGTAATGAAATTATAACATTATAAGTCTTTATAAAACATAAATTTTAGTAACTTTAATGGTTTTTAAATTATTATCTTTTGGTGAAAAAGGAATATTGATACTGATTTTACGGACCTAGTTCAAAACTGTCAATATTATTAACACCCAATGTTGGAAATAGATTACAACAATCTAATACATGAAGAGAGTTACTATTAATGAATAATACAAGTGGTTATTTATATTCATAAGTTTCTTAAATAGGTAATTAATATTTTTATCTTTATGATATAGTAGTTTAACTTACTTCTATGTAAATCAAGGGTAAAGGTAAGGTACTTCGTAACTTAAACTCATTTCTTTGAGTTATAAAATTTCTTATTGAAATTAATTTTTCCTAGAAATTCAGTTTTGAATGGTGTTATATCATTTTATCTAGGTAAAAAGAGTTTTGAACCAAATCTATTTTCATGAAAGTTTTTCTTTTCATTTTTTTAAAAAAAACCAAGAATAAATAATCGTAATTATGATTTTTACAATGATGAATACAAAATGTTTTCAAAAATATATTTTCATGATTTAGTTTTCATTATATTAAAATGATCTATATACAATGGAGTTATTTTTTATGTTTCACTCTATATTTTCTTTTATTATGTGGTTATTTTTGGAGAACAAGTTTTTAGTATCAAATTATTTAATTTGTGATGTTATTTCATACCATTTAGATGTTTTATTAAGCCTATTTTATTTCCATGGGTTTTTATGAAAAGTGAATGATTTCCATTTTTATGTTTTATAAATACCATTTTATTTCCATGGGTTCTTCATGAAAATAGAATGATTTTAATTTTAATGTTTTATGAATCCCATTTTATTTCTATAGGTTCTTTATGATGTGAAAAGTGAATGAATTTTAAGTGGAACATGTAAGTATGGATGAATGGTGAGATGGGTCCTATATCTCCATTAAATGAATTGCTTAAGAGTATATATCTCATGAGATATGTGTTCATTAGTTCATTTTAGTTGCTCATAATCATGGGAACTGATGGTGTGGCTCGTAAAAGTAATGTTTCCCTATGGTAATTTTTTGTTCCATAGTTAAGGGATGTGATTCATTATGATCTTATTCTATCATGATTCAAGGTTTATGTTAAATGATTATAATACATGTTATAGCTATTATTCTTCCATGTTTATATTTTTTGTTTCTAATTTATTATTCCATTTACTTTAAATCTATATTATGTTTTATGGTTATCACTCATGATGTTATTATATTTCTATTATGCTCATGTTTTTACTTATTTTTATGTACTCACCCTTCATGAAATGTTTATTCACCCCTTGATGAGAATTTGATCTCACCCCTTTATTATTTTTTTATTATCTAGGTTATGATGATGAGTATTACTAATTAAATGTATATACTATGGTCTAGTATGGTGGATTTATGGAAATATGATTTTTTTTAAATAATCTTATTATGTATCTAGTCTCTAAATACACTGAACCTATCGGTCCTTGGGATATTATTATTTTTGAATTTTAATGGTTTAAATCAAGTAAATGATGTAAAATAAAGTAATATTTATCTTAGGTCATTATAACTCCAAACTAGTCTAAAAACTCATGGAACACTGTATTCATCGGTCCCATAAATATGACTATAGCATTCATAACTCCAAACGACATCACAAAAAAAAACTCATAATTCCCATAATGACATCTAAAATAAATAATTGGGATAATTATATCCTTAAATAATATATGATGGTATCTAGACTATATATCAATCTTTAGAACCATCTAGCTCAATTTAGTTGATCAAATAAATCATCAATTCATAGGATAGGATAGTATTTCTTTATTGTCACCCGATTAAAATGATGATAATTGAGACACAGCTATAGAATGTAATCCTCCTTCTTCAAAAAATAACTAGATCTCCCTAAGGAAACACACTATGTCAAATGAATCCTCTCTATAGAATATCATCAATTTGAATATGTACCTCCCACAACTTAGAAGGTTTCATCCTATATGAATACATCGATATCGTAGAAACACATGGCTACATCTCTATCCCAAACTAGTCTCAAGTCGAGGGGGTAGTGTCAAAACCTCTCTGGGGAAGACATCATGGTACTATTCTACCACCCTAGGAAAAAACACCAGTTTCTCCTCCATATAAATAAGAATCATCCCAACTATAAAAGAAGATATATATTCAACATGCCTCTGACATATATGAGGGTCTCACTTTCTAATGAACACTTCTTAGTATCTATTAATGTCATAGAATATGACATGCCACCTGAAGAAATCTATGATATCCTATACCAAATATGAATAATCCATGATGAGTATGATATTTTATATTTGTATTTACAAAAGTAGAAAGTATCCCCAATAGAGGTGTTTCTCTATCTCCAACTCACAATCTAGGCACACATCATGCAAGCTAGCTCGAACTCCAACTAGCATAGTCTATTCCAAGGTAACTAGAATTCTATACACCTCAAGCCCCAAATCATAGACTATGGTGGGTAAAACAAAGTATTATGTCACTTCTGAATCAAAAAAGTCATAAACCCAAGTGAAAATAGGAAGATAGTACCTCCCACAATGTTTGAATCTCTTAAAACTAGAAAATCTAAGGCACCTATTTGTACATGACCTACTTTGTGGACTCTATAGCCTTTATTGAGACTACCTCCATGGTTTCACTCTATTATTTTTCCATGAGAATGAGTAGAATCATGGGGTTTTACTTTTTGTCCTCATCTCCTCCCTTTTAATCATAAAATAGAGCACACAACTTCTTTTATTGCCTCAAATGATACTATTTTAATAGCTAGGCTTGTAATAGACTATTAGTCACACACTGGATACTGAGGAAGATCAGACACTCTCTATTTTGATGGATACAACCTCCGTGAGAAAAAAACTATGCCCATCCCACTAGAAAGGATCCAAGAACTTATATTTATAGTAAAATGAGTTGAATAAGGCTAATACATACTTCCTGGTGACTAAAACTTATTCTTGTATTTAGGAAACTATTAATTTATGGTCATAGATATGCTCTATGTAAAATCTTAGAAACTCCCATATCATGAAAATCCAATATTAGTCAACATACTCTCAATGACCTTTTCCCTATCCAATACCTCAATATATGTCTTTAATATAAATGGGGTGACTTGATACTGGATCTCTTTGAATAAATCCTCCTCAAAATGCCTCACCATATCCTCATTATTCGATAAAACATTTGAAGAATAATGTAGGAGGTTTTTATATAAAATAATTAACTCTTGCACACTAGAACTCCCCTAACTAAGGGTAAGACATTATAAGAAAGATATTCCTTAGAGGTTTAAGATAGAAACTTAATATAGAACTGATCTCTAAACTTCTTCTACATAACAGATGAATCCTCGTGATCCCTGAGGAACAAAATCCGCTACTTCTGAGCTAATCTACTCAATATAAACATAGATAAAGAAACTCAATTCACCTTTTTATCACTAATAGAACTAAAGTCTATATCTACCTCCTCCAGTCAATCCTCTATCTAGCAATCTGAAATGGATATCTCATACTTCTATAGACCCTGGCATTGAAACTCTCGGTGTATCCTCCCTCAAGTTTAATTATAATCTATCTCCACTCTATGATGATCCACTGGAACATCCTGCTAAATGTCTTCAAAACGAACCTATCAGGGATATCAACAAATAGCCATATTTTTAGGGAAAAAACAGGATCTTCTAAACCTGGGATAAAATAAATTTTAAGTTAATTAATTAATTAATTTTAAACATATTTCCCATTGTATACCCAATTAAAACATAGGTGTAGATAATCAAGATGCATGATCCTTACCATGTCTCTACCCTCCAAATAGAATCACTTCTCTTATCATGTTCAATAAACATTAAGTCACTTGAATCAAATCATAGGGGGGCCAAAAATCTTATTTCCTAGCATGTATCCCTTGTTTACAGCACATACTAATCCCAACTAACATCGTTTCCCTACCAACCCATGTATAATCACTAATTCCTTACTCCAAAATCTATCCTATCTCTCAAACATTACCTTTAATACTTATTTTCACAACACCCTTCCTCCAATGGTACCCCTCCTAGGCCAAAAATGACAAAAGGAAAATAATGACCCCTAAATCCAACCTCAAATAGGCCATGGGTTGGTGACCAACACCTAGGTTATATCAATCACACCAATGAGAGGTATTACCCTCAATATAAATTTAATGAATAAGAGATAAGATGAGAAACTACAAATCAACACCATGCATAAATGAATAATAAATCCCAATACATGTAATGTTATACAAGAACTGAAACAATTGAAAATAAATATTAAAATAAAAAAAAGTAAATACTCATTGATTACCATAAAGATCCAATAGATACTAAACAACTCTTAAAGCTAGCAACTCCTAGATCAATCAACAACTATCTCTTAAAGACTTGAAAAATAGTTTATATATATATATGGTGAGCATAACATGTATACTCAGTAGGATACTCCCTAAACCCACTCATGAAAAATGTGAAAGAATTATTATAAATATTGGTGAATAAATAAATGAAGCTAACTCATCACCGAAATAGGTAGAACTAATTTTCCATGCTCAACGTGGATCACTCATTAAGTAATGCATAGAAGGAAACCATTCTATATCAAAAGAATATATATAAATAAATGTAACTTTCTTCCACTTCCCGTTTAGTTTATTACACTCACACACCAATGGATCATGTTTTGTAATCATCCCTTTTATAAGTCTTCAGGCACCTCATGAAATAATATCATAACCATTCTTTATCATATATAGCATGAAGCCTCATTATCATCATCCCTATTAGTAACCAAGTGTATTCTAGAATCCACTATAACTCGTGTAAATGCATTATTTCTCAAGCCACCATATCCCATGCATGTACACCCATGGGAATCCATATCCACTATAACTAGATATAATTATGTGATATACCTTAAATCATTATATCTCACACATAAATTTATAGTAAAATTGAGAGTTATAATAGCCTAGGTAGGAACGTTACCTATACCATAGGTCATTATAGCCCAGGATACACCTATAAAAACTCTATCCAAAGGGTGAGTAGGGGATAAGGAGAAGTCAGTCATCCATTCCCTATCTATCCTAGAAGTTGAGGAAAACACCCCCCCCCAACATTGGGTGATGGTGGCCCTACCAACGTGGGTGTTGAAGTGTATGAAATCAAAAAATATAGATTATGTCACACATAACCACACTAAGGAAAAATACATATCCTTGGACTCATCTATAGCTATAATTGCATAAGATAATCGCTTTTTCACCACTAAGGACTATATCTCAACAAGATTACAAGCATTAAGTTACATATTAATTAAATAATCAGCCATTAATTAATCTTATTTTGTTTTCATTTCCAAGATTAATACATTAATATTTTAAACCAAGTTCCACTAGAACCATAATTTATCTTTCTTATATTCTTAATTATTTCATCATATGAGATTTCCATGAATCATTCCCATTCATTTATTTTTTCATTTATCATTTAATATATTATCCAAGTACTCTATCACTCACCCTAGTCTACCACAAAAAATATGCACTTATAGTTCATTAATTCAAATGGATTCAAGAATTTAGAAATAAATAGGTAATATCTGGCTAACCAACTATATAAAAATATCCATCAAGAATATATATTGATGAGAAATCCCCACTCTGAACTTGTTCTGACCACCCTGGCGTCATTCCAACACCATTTCACATAGTATAATATGTACATCCATCACCATCATCGACCATTAGGCCTCTAGATCATTTCTCATCAAACTTTACCAACCATATTAGGTTATCAAATAATCATGTCAAGTTCCAACAAGGATTTAATTATCCTAGAGCACACATACACATTAACTTTGTGTTTTCTACTCATAGAAAAAGGTAACTAAGCACATAGAATCAAGGCACTAAAGCCTCACACAAACAATCATGGGATCATTTGGCCCTAGACATTTTATATTGATCATACAACCATTTTATTCTAATATTAAATTATTTAGTTTATTATGCATAGTATTTCCACATAAACCTTCCTATAGGAATTATTTAACAATATCCAGAAAATAAACAATAATAGGATTTATGTAAAGCTCTATTCTTCAAATAGTTTTCACTGAGGATGATAATTAATTTATCATACCTCTTCTACTAGTCAGTTCATTTATCATTATAGATTTAATTTTTTAATCATTTTTACAACATATAATGCATTATACATAGCAATAATAACACAACCAATAAAATAGAACTATCTAGTAAATAAAAAGAGGCAACATAAGCAAAATATAAAACATATTTGATAACAAAGTCACAACCATTTATTTAACCCCCATATCCTGAAATATATATTATCTAATATGTGTGATAATTATCTTATTTTGGTTAGCTAATAACTATAATCATAATATAATTCTTCCATAAAATGATAAGTAGTATTTCCTGTGGTAATACTCCCAATAAATAATGTTGTTTCAAAATACGACAAACATATATTTCAATACCTTAATTTCATACTAAAAATTAATTAACAAGTATTATACAATTGATTAAACTTTTCTATTAGATAATTTATAGAATAATAATCATATATAACATGAAAATAAAATACTTGTTTCAATATTATAAAACTTCTAGGTTGCAAAGAATGTTAAACTGCATGTGATTTTTAATTTTTAAGATAAAACATTTATCTACAATATGTGATATTATATCTATTCAAATTCTTGAAATATTAATAACATTAAGAATTTTATACTATAAGAATTTTTATCTTCTCCTTCTTTTATCACCATTTTCCCAAGTTGTTAAATAATCATTCATCATGTGTCTCCATATTATTATATTTGTTAAAGTTAATCGCACTTATTTTCCCATAGATACTAAATCATGAATAAATCACACCTTTCACAAAATAAAAGAGAAGAATAAAATTACCCACATTTTGAGAAGATTTCATGCTTCCACTGTTCCAAAAGCAAAGGAGAAGATAAGGGTTTTGTATAGGATGGAAACTCATAGGAATAACTTAAAATGACTGCATAAGGGTTGTAGACTCCAAAACTGAAGTTTTTAAATCATTTTAACTTGATATAAACAAAGAAGATCGACCGAGGGGAGGAAATATCATTTTAGAATAAAATTTATGAATCTCTAAGGTATTACTGAAAATTCAATCAGACATTCCTTTTAATTAATCATAAATTTTTTTTTCATTTAATCTCATCTAATTCTCTCCAAATGAATTATTTAAAGCACCCATTATTAAATAATTAAAAGTTTCATCTCATATTGACTAATTTTGGTTTTAATTCTCTATTTTCCTTTTAATTTTCCTTATTTTTCATTAAAAATGGGTTTTTGTGTCATTCTTGGAAAAAACTAGAAAAACTGGTATTTTTCTACTTAAGGGGATGAACAACCATGAGGATCAACCACATAGATTGACCACACGACCAAATAATCAACCATATGAACAAAGAAAGTGACTATATACATCAACCACACTGCATGGATTAACCACACAACCAATGGATTAAGAACATGAAGAAAGGGAAGGATTGATTTCATAAAGAAAGGGATCGACCGTGTGACCATGGATCAACCACTTGACCAAGGTTTCAACTGTAAAAAGAAAATTAAGGGTCAAACACTTGAAAAAAGGGATCGACTACATGGCCACAAATTGACCACATGAATAAAAAAGTGGTCGCATGAACAATATTTTGAGTCAATAAGGATATCTTATGACTTCTTCATTTCTTATGGTTTTCTGTTTTGAAAATAACAAACACTTTTTCTTAAGTTCTAAATATTTTTTTAAGTTCTGTATTTTTCTTAAGATCCAGAATTGTCATCCTGTTATGCTTACAGATATATCATTCTAATTTTCCATTCTATTATAGTTACAGATTTGTTATTACGATATATGATTCAGTTTTTATGATTCTAAATCCGGTGTATATATGATGTCGATTTTCAATACCGATTCCGGTGTATATTTGATGTCAATTTTCAATACCGATTCTGGTGTATATGTGATGTTGATTTTTAATACTGAATCCTGTGTATATGTGATTCTGATTTTCAATACCAATTCCAGTGTATATGTAATGCTGATTTTCAATACTGAATCTGGTGTATATATGATGTCGATCTTCATGATACTGAATATGGTGTATATGTGACTCCGATTTTAGGATTTCGTTTTCTTGATAATGTTATTTCTAAGAAATCATTTTCCTGATTTCTTAGTATTACATTTTCTTGATAATGTTAGAGTTGTTTAAATGTATCATTCCAATGATATTGGACTCTAAGTTCTCTTATACTTAACATCATTTCTGTTACTTGAAATGATGTCGTAAAATCTATTATAAACTAACCGTTGTATTTTTTCCATGTGTCCAGGTCCTTCTGAATTTTAAGGAAAATATGATTGTTGGAGAGGAGACGACCGTTGGAAAGTTTTTCCTATAAATACGAGCTCATTTGAACGAGCAAAGGACTTGATAGTGAACAAGATTGTAAAGTGATTTCTATAGATAGTGCCTCTTACAACTCTCAGTGCTTCGTGCAGATGTTGTGAACAACTTGTTCAGGTATGAAAAACTTGTTCAGACTTTCTTTGTGAATAATATAATCATGTTGATCATGGGTTTCTGGATTTGGAAGACAGAGGTTTTGATTTCCTTCTAAATCGAGGGCCTGTGGGGATAGCAAGACAGATACCGATCTTCAGATTGAGGGCTTACCTGGGTTTGGGTAAGATAGACTTTCTTGAAAGTATAAATCAATGGACCTTTATCCAAGCTTGTTTGATACCCTTCTCTTTTAATTAAAAGAATCTTATTGTTACTTGTTTACTATTACAAGTTGTTTTAATTCTGCTGTTTTATTTGTAACTTTGTTAAAGTTAGAAAGTATAACCTTCTTATACTTTGTAATTTTGTTACTCTAATTATATTATAGATTTTATACATTTTAAGGTAGAATATTTATTTTAAGAAAATAGAAAAGGTTTCTTTAAGAGGTCTTGTGAATGTCTGTTTAACCTTGTTAAACTTAACTTTAAAGGTTCAAAAGGAATTTTTAAATCAAAAAATTCACCCCCCCCCCCCCTCTTGTATTTGAGAATCTCATTTTTACACATTCAATCCTACAATTGGTATCAGAGTTTGGCTACCTCATACTGTGAATCAATCTAACAATTTATATCAGAGGAGGTTACAAAAATACTTATATTCACATATAAGTTTTCTTGTTCAAGTTTTTATTTTTCTTACGTTCTTCATATTTGTTTTTTAAACTTTTACTACTAATAAGTTTTGTGGAAAGAAATATCTTTTTAGTATGGCAGGCATTCATGTTGGTTCTCTAGATAATCTCAATCCTACTAGACCACCGATCTTCGACGGAAATGACTATGAGTACTAGAGAGATATAATGAAGACATTTGTGATAAACACAGGTGTAGACAACTAAATTATGTTAACTGGATATTATAAGATTCTTGATAAGGAACTTAGAACCTTTACTAATCCAGAAAAGGTAGAATACCAGATGAACTTTAAGGTACGTAATACTTTACTATATTTTATGACTAGAAACATTTATAGCCAGATTTGATCCTGTGAAACTATAAATAATATTTGGAAGAAGCTTGAAGTAACTTACTTTGGAGCTTCCAAAGTTATTGAAACTAGAAGAGAAATGCTCAGGGTTGAGTATCATGGTTTCTTCTTCCCTTATAGAGAACCCATATGCAAGGTACAACAAAGATTTATGACTATCATTAACAGCTTAAAATACATGGGAGAAAAAGGTTTAGGTTATGAATCTCTTGTAGACAAGATTATAGACATCATGCCTAACGAATGGGAATCCAAGAGAACTACTATAGATGAGAATATGAAAGTTACTCAGATTTCACTCGATGAACTATTTGGAACTCTTCTTCAACATGAAACCAAAATGAAGAGACATGCTGATAATATTAAGAAGAAGAATGGAAATGGAGGTGTTGCTTTTACAACTACTTCAGATCATACGAAAGCTAAGACTCCATAGAGAATTAAAATATCTAATGCTAAGAGGGTTGTTGTTTAATAAGAATCTAGTGAAAGTGAAAATTCAGAAAATGAGTTATCCAATCTTGCTCAGAGTATGAACAATATTATTGTGAAGAATAAATTTCAATATAGATACAAGAAGAAAGATGGAAAAGATAAGAAAGATGGATAAGTGACTTTCTATGAATGTAGAAGAACTAGTCATATCAGACCTAGTTGTACCTTGCTTTAGAAGAGAGAAATAAAGACAGTAATTCTGAAAGAAACAAGAATAAGTTCTATAGATCAAAGCATAAGAAAGTCTTGAAAGACAATGACACTTGGAGTGCTAGTGGTGGATATTCTGCTGGTGAATATTTAGATTATGAATCTTTTGGGAAAAAGAATATTGGTCTAATAGCCAGAACTCCATTTCAAAATCATTGTCTTATGGATAAGGTATGAACTGCTGAATCCTTAACCAATATGTCTTTAAGTGAAAATTTTCTAGATAAAATTTTTTCTTCATATGAATAATCTTCTTCATCAGATAATGATAATGATTTGCCTTCCTATGAGGAAGTTTCTAGATTTTCTAAGTTGTTATAAAAGAGAAATTGTGAAGTTTATAAGAAACTTGATAAAGAAAATTCTAGAGAATCTATTTTAACAAAAGAAATTTTGGATCTTTCCAAAGATCTTGATGAGAAAAATTATGTTTTAAAAAATATTTCAGAGAAAATTGAGGAAGTTAATTCTGAGAAGGATAAACTTTTTGAGGATCTTAAAAATATTTTTTTAGAAAAAGATGTTTTAGAGGATAAACTTAACTCTAAATATATTATTCTTAAGGATAAGAATTTAGTCCTGAGACTAAAATCTGAAATATTTTCCCTGAAGAAACTTCTTGAAAAATTTACTTCTGGTAAATAAAATTTTGAAAAGATGTACTCTCAGATCCAAACACATGGTAATAATCAGGGTTTAGGTTATTCTCATGAAAAACCTATTTTTAAAAATAATTATTTTGTTCCATCTAGAGCCCCTTTTTGTACTAAATGACAAAGTGGTGGGCATTGAAAGAAAAATTGTTCTTTGAATAATGTTTAATATCTTGGGTTTCATAAAGCTTATTTTGATAAACAAATGTGGATACCCAAAATTTTATTATCTAACAATTCCGGATCCAAATAAGCTTGGATTCTGAAAGCCTAAATCTTTATTTTTCAAGAATGAGAAAGAAGTACCAACAACCTATAGTACATGGATAGTGGATGTTCCTGTCACATGACTGGTAACAAAGACTATTTCAAGAAGGTTTTAAAAACTAAATGTGGAAAGGTAACTTTTGGTGATAACTCTCAAGGAGAAATTGTCGGTATAGGTAATATTATTCTTCTTGGTAAAACTGTTATTTAAAATGTTCTTTTTGTAAAAGGCCTTAGGCACAACCTCATAATTATAAGCCAATTATGTGATGAAGGTTACCTGGTGAATTTTAAAAATGATAAATGTGTAGTTCACAATTCCAAGGATGACTTTATTTTATCTTCCCTTCGGCATGAGAATGTGTACACCTTAAACCTAGAAGACCTTAGAAGTCAAGATCTACCTTTCCTTAGTGAATTTAAAGATCAATCATGGCTTTGGAATAGGAGATTAGGACACTGTAACTTAAGGAATCTTAGTAATATTTCTAAGAAAGAACTTGTTCAGGATCCACTAGAACTTAAGTGTGATTATTCAAAAGTCTGTAATCCTTGTCAATATGGAAAGCAACATAAATATAGCTTTAAATATATAAGTGAAGTTACAAATTATAATGCCTTATAGTTAGCGCACATGGATTTATTTGGTCCAACACAAACTGGAAGTATTGGAGGTAAATACTATGTGTTTTTCCTAGTTGATGACTACACCAGGTTTACTTGGGTCTATTTTCTCACAAAGAAATCTAAATCTTTTTCTTATTTCAAAATATTTAGAGCTAAAGTTAAAAATTAGAAAAATATACCATTGATAACTATTCATAGTGATCATGGTGGAGAATTTGAAAATTCTGATTTTGAAACCTTTTGTAGTAAAAAAGGTATTACTCACAACTTCTTAGCTCCAAGAACTCCTCAAAAAAATGGTGTTTTCAAAAGAATAAATCGGATTATTCAAGAGATGACAAGAACCATGTTGAGAGAATATTCTATAGCTAAACATTTTTGGGCTGAAGTTGTAAGTATTGCTTGTTATACTATAAATAGAGTTTTAATAAGACTGTTTCTTAATAAAACACCTTATGAGTTGTGGCCTGGTTGAAAACCAAAAGTTTCTTACTTCAAAGTTTTTGGTTGCAAAGTATTTATCTTGAATACCAAGGATAACTTACATAAATTTTAACCCAAGTCTGATGAAGGAATTTTCTTAGGTTACTCTACTAACTCTAAGGCATATAGAGTTTTTAATAAAAACAGTTGCACTATAGAAGAAACAGTACATGTTAATTTTGATGAAAATTATCCTTTTGTTTTCAAACAACTAGAATATTTTCCTGATATATTTTCTAAAACTGATCACCAGCCTTTGATAGAATATTTTTTAGAAAAGTTTAATGTTCAAGAAAATGTTTCTGAAACATTTACTCCTGAAGATTTTCTACCTTATGTTGATGAACAGGTTTTTCAAAATCCAAGTCAGTTGTTACTTAGGAATCATCCCAGTGATAATATCATTGGAAATGTTAATCAACTAGTAATAACTAGAAGTTATTTAAGGAATGAAGCTGAACATGTTGCATTTATTTCTTAATTTGAACCAAATACTTCTGAATAAGCCTTGGGTGATGAATATTGGATAAAGGATATGCAAGATAAACTCAATGAATTTAGAAGAAATCAAGTTTGGACGTTGGTTGAGAAACCTAAGGAAATTTCTGTTATTGGAGTAAAATGGGTTTTTAGAAACAAGTGCGATGAAAATGGAGTCATAATTAGAAATAAAGCAAGACTAGTTACAAAAGTATATAACCGACAAGAAGGAATAGACTATGAAGAAACCTATGCTCCTGTAGAAAGACTTGAATCTATTCGTATTCTTCTATCCTTTGCAGCATTCTTTAATTTTAAACTCTATCAAATGGATGTTAAGTGTGCTTTTCTTAACGGTTATGTACAGAAGGAAGTATATGTAGATCAACCCCCTATATTTGAAGATACAAAATATCCTAATCATGTTTATAAACTTACCAAAGCTTTATATGGACTTAAACAATCCCCTAGAGCTTGGTATGGTAGACTTTTAGGATTTTTGCTTCAAAATAACTATGTTAAGGGAACTGTATATCCAACCCTTTTCATTAATAAAAATGATAAAGATGTTTTTATTGTTCAAATTTATGTTGATGACATCATCTTCGAATCAACTCAACAATACTTAAATGATTCCTTTGTGAATCTTATGAAATATGATTTTGAGATGAGTATAATGGGTGAGTTAACATTTTTTCTTGGTTTTAAAATTTCACAAAAACTAGATGGAACTTACATATCTCAACATAATTATATCAAAGATCTTATAAAGAAGTCCGGTTGTGACAACACTAAGAGTATAAGTACTCCTATTAGAACCTCTAATACTCTTGATATTGATGAATCAGGGAAACCTATAGATAAAAGATCTTATAGAGGGATGATAGGAAGCTTACTTTACTTAATATCTAGTCAAACTGACTTAATGTTCTCGGTATGCTTATGTGCAAGATTTCAAGAAAATCCTAAAAAATCCCATTTAAAATCTATAAAAATAATTTTCTAGTATTTAAAGGGAACTTTAGATTTGGGACTATTTTATTCCTTTGGAAAATTTTTTGAACTTAAAAGTTTTTCGTATGCTGACTTTGGTGGTTGTAAAATGGATAGAAAAGGTACATCCAGAACTTGTCATTTCTTAGGAGATTTATTAGTTTCTTTGTCTTGCAAGAAACAACATTCTGTAGCACTTTCCACTGCTGAAGCTGAATATGTAGCAGCTGGAAGTTGTTGTGATCAAGTGTTGTGGATGCAACATACACTCACAGACTATGGTATGAGTTTTACTAAGACTCAAATTATGTTTGATAACACAAGTGCCATTGCCCTAAGTAAAAACCCTGCACATCACTCTCGTGCAAAACACATAGATATTAGATATCACTTTCTTAGGGATCACACACTTAAAGGAGATATTATTCTTCAATTCATCGGAACACAAGAGCAACTTGCTGATATTGTTACAAAAACTCTACCTTCCGATAGATTTTAATATATTAAATAGAGACTAGGAATGATTTCTGTAAGGTATTTATTCATATCTACTTCTTGTTTAAATCATTTTATAACATTAAATTACTCCTTATTTCAGGGGTAGTACATATGTTTGTTTATTTTCTTTCTTTAAAATCTTTTTCTTTTCTTTGAAAATTTCAGATTTAAAAATTTCGGATTTGAAAATTTTGGATTTGAAAATTTCGGATTTAAAAATTTCAAAATTGAAAATTTCGGATTTGAAAATTTCAGATTTGAAAATTTCAGATTTGAAAATTTTGGATTTGAAAACTCCCAAGAAAATTTCTTATAATACCGATAAATCTCTCAGAGTATTCCAAAAGGTAGTCTTTATTACTCTTTATTCTCTTTATCTTAAGTTTTAGTTGTTGGTATTTCAAAATTTCTTAAATTATGGTTAACCTAACTTCAAAATATCGGAATTCATATTTCCTATATCCACTATCAACCATCAGATCATATCAGGTTATTGTCAGCCGTTTGATTATCTTATGGAAGTTGAAAAGTCATAGTTGTGTCTATATAAGGGTTGCCTCATTTTTAACTACTGCACCATCCTTACTGATCTTAGTGTCGAAGTTCTGTTGTCATCAAAGCTCTCATTCCGAAGTTCTCCATCACCCTGAATGACTCTGGAATCCTCAATAGATCAAATTTCTGTTAGCAAAGAGATTAAGGACTGGTCAATCTTTAGGGAAAGTTTAGTATGCCCTAAGTTCTTTGAAAAATATGACTCCCTTATTTCTAAGATGATAAGATCTAATGGAAGGGAAAGTGTATGTGTGGATAAGGAGAAATCTCAGGATCTGGTTTATCCTGACCTCCTTATTCAATTCTATGAATCTATTTCTTTCTTTCAAAAAGATGCTAAGGATATTTTTAAGTTCAAATTCTATGATAAGTCATATAAATTCCCCTACAAGAAGGCATCAAATATTCTTAACATACCATATGAAGGGGAGGCTATTCTTTTCTCCCATAAACTCCCTGAGAAAGAAGGATCTTTTGAAAATGTCAAGGATTTGGATTTTCTCGGTCATAAGTATGTTAAGAATCCGAAGATTACAAATCTTTCAATGAATCGCAAGATGGTGTCTCTCTGGATGCAAGGATTTATTATTCCAAGAAAGGGAGATAAGGATTCTCTAAAGATATGTGATATCTTTCTTTTATATTTTCTTTTCAACTTAAGGAAGATCAAATTGGTCAAGTACATCTTTCTCACCATTCAGGCAATAAAAGGCGGAACCATCAGATCTCAGATCCTTATGTACCCAGCAACTATTTTGAGGATAATTGTTTTGTGTCTTCAAGAAATGAATGTTCCATGCTGATCAGTCTCGAAGCTTTTCAAGATACTGTTGATAAGTGACGACACTCTAAGGAGGATGAAAATAGATTTTATTCCAGAATCAAAAAACTTTGAAGAAATGGTTGTCCAGAGCAAGGGTGATGTTCTGGAATCTTCAAAGTCAGTTCCCAAGAAAAGGAAACTTGATGAAATGATTTTTCCCATACTAGTTCCTGCTATTCCGATTTCAGCACCTCCTCCTGCAAAGAAACCAAAAGCTTATTCAAATGAAACAGTTGAAAAGTGGAGAGAAATGGAAGATACTAGGAAGGAAGGAGATCCTTCTTTTGGTTTAAATCCTGTAGAGTCTAGGGCTATAAAAATTAAGCAAACTAAAAATCTTGAGAAAGAAAATAAAGATAAGAATTTGAAGAAGAAATCTTTGGATAATCAAGTTTTTTAGTCTCTTATAAAAGATGTATAAAAGAAATCTTAGGAAGTACCGGAATCTCAAGTTGTTCATAAGAAACTAGTTACCACTCTGGAAATTTAGAAAGCTAAGAAATTCCTAGATTTATCAAAACCAGTTCAAGAAATGGAAGATCAGATAATCCAAGATAATGATTATAATGGTGTTTTTAAGGGAAGTGGAAGATTATGTTGGAACTCATTCGAGTTCAGCTTCCAAATCTGTTTCAGTAGAACAAGTCGAAGAATAAGTTGAAGAAGAACTTGAGTAAGAAATAGAAGTTGATGAAGAGGCTGAAGTTAAAGATGAAGACGAAGTTGAATTTGAACTAGAAGAAGAAGTATAGAAATAATATGTTGAACAACAAGGTGAAGAAGAGGAATAATTTCAAGAAGAAGAGGGACAAGGAATATCTCAACATCATAAGTTTTAAAAGGGAAAATATGAACAGGGATATCTAAATTCTTTTCAAGTTTTAGATGAAAAATCTCCAACTCGAGACCCTGTTAAAGGCAAGAATGTTTTGATTTCTCTATCTGATAAGGAAATGCCTCATAAGTCCTCTATGAAAATAGAGAAACCAGCTTCCTTAACTCCTAGAGGAGTTGATAAAGGAAAAGATGTTTCAAGATCTGAGTCCTCTTTATCTTTTGAAAATGATTTTGTCAATATATCTTTAAGGAAGTTGGTCAGCACCATTCCGGTTCTTGCAAACATAGATACCCAGAGTCAAATGATGCAAGAAACCCTGAATCAAAAGATGGAATCGACTAATATGCTTATGAACATGGTTGTCAAGCAAGAAGCATACTTGAGTAAACTTTTGATTGATTACAAAGCTCAGAAGGTGACTTGTAAGAAAGTCTTTAACCGTACCAAAACTATAAATGAAGAGCTAAGACAGTTCGGCAACTTCATGGATTCAACAAAAGGAGCTTTTAATACTTGTGAAACTGAGTGCAATAAGGTCAAGACATCAATATCTAAGAAAGCTAGTCAACTCAATTTTGTTGCTCAATCTGTTAGCAGTGAGAAAGAAGTTAGAGTTGAATTAGATAAAAAGGTGGCTATTCAAGAAGAGAGGCTCTTTTATTTAGAGAAGAATAATCAAGATCAAGAGATCTTATTGAAAAATTTTGAAGAATATCATAAGGAAGTGAAGAAACACAAAGCCCTGATAAAGAAGATTTTGTCTGATTAAAAGAAGAATGGATGATTTTTTTTACATTCTGATGTTTTGTTGTAATGTAAACCTTATTTCTAAAAAAAATCTTAAGTTTCTTTCATATCTTTCTTTTGTTTTCAATTGTATTCTTTCTTAATCTTAAAGGTACATCTTATACTTCTCCATTCCTTTCCCTCGTTTTGAAAATCACAAAGGGTGAGAATTTATTTAAAGGAAGAATTTAATCTCTGAGAAGGAGATTCTAGTAAGGGAGAGTATGGAAAGAAAGGATATTGTCCAAGTAAGGGGGGTTTTCTTTTAAGAAGAAATTTTTATCTAAGGGGGAGATATTCCCTTAAGAAAATCTGATTTCAAAGATCAAGAATATAATACTTGGGAAACATAACCTAAGGGGGAGTTAGTCATATTCATCCAAAATCTTATTCAAAAGGAGAGATAAGTTTTTTTTTATATTTAAGTTAATATATTCTTCCTTAGCAAAGTTGTTTGTACTTTCCAAAAAGGGGGAGATTGTTGACTCAATAAGGCTATCTTATAACTTCCCCATTCCTTATGGTTTTCTGTTTTGAAAATCACAAACACTTTTTCTTAAGTTCTAAATATTTTTTTAAGTTTTGTATTTTTCTTAAGATTCGGAATTGTTATTCCGTTATGCTTAAAGATATATAATTCCTATTTTCCATTCTGTTAAAGTTACATATCTATCATTACAATATATGATTCAGTTTTTATGATTCTGAATCCGGTGTATATATGATTCCAATTTTCATTACTGATTCCGGTGTATATATGATGTCGATTTTCAATACTGATTCCAGTGTATATGTGATGCCGATTTTCAATACCGAATCCAGTGTATATATGATACTGATTTTCAATACTGATTCTATTGTATATGTGATGTCAATTTTCAATACCGAATCTGGTGTATATATGATGTTGATCTTCATGATACCGAATCTGGTGTATATGTGACTTTGATTTTATGATTCCATTTTCTTGATAATGATATTTCTAAGAATTAGTTTTCCTAATTTCTTAAGATTACGTTTTCTTGATAATATTAGAGTTGTTTAAATGTATCATTCCAATGATATCGGACTCTAAGTTCTTGTATACTTAACATCGTTTCTATTACTTGAAACGATGTCGTACAATCTATTATAAACTAACTGTTGTATGTTTTCCACATGTCCAGGTCCCTCCAAAATTTAAGGAAAATATGACCGTTGGAGAGGAGCCTACCATTGGTAAGTTTTTCCAATAAATACGAGCTCATTTGAATGAGAAAAGGACTTGACAGTGAACAAGCTTGTGAAGTGATTTCTAGAGATAGAGGCTCTTACAACTCTCAGTGCTTCATGCAGATGTTGTGAACAACTTGTTCATGCATGAAAAACTTGTTTAGACTTACTTTTTGCAGACTCTGGTCATGATGATCGTGGGACTCTGGGTTTGGAAGATAGAGGTTTTGATTTCCTTCTAAATTTAGGGCTTGTGGGGATAGAAAGATAGATACCGATCTTCGGATTGAGGGCTTACCTGGGTTTGGGTAAGACATACTTTCTTAAAAGTATAAATCAAGGGACTTTTATCCAAGGTTTTTGGATACCCTTCTCTTTGGGTTAAGAGAATATTATTGTTACTTGTTTACTATTACAAGTTGTTTTAATTCCGCTGTTGTATTTTTAACTTTGTTAAATTTAGAAAGTATAACCTTATTATACTTTTTAATTCCATTACTCTGATTATATTACAGATTCTATACGCTTTAAGGTAGATTCTTTTTTTAAAGAAAATAGAAAAGTTTTCTTGAAGAGGTATTGTGAATGTCTATTTAACCTTGTTAAACTTAACTTTAAAGGTTCCAAAGGAATTTTTAAAGTATACAATTCAACCCCTTTTGTATTTGAGTATCTCATTTTTACACATTCGATCCTACACAATAGATCAAATGCATGACCAATATAGTGATTGTATAGTTTTTCAATAGACCACATGAACAAAATTATAAATTGAGGAGGGAAAATACTTTGATCATACTCTTGAAACCTCTAAGATTCATAAAAAAACACAAAGGGTTTTAGAAATTTTGGGATCGTATACTAAGAAATTTTAGGCAATACTCTATTAATTATAAAGTTTTAATTTTTATTGATCATTTATCCCTGAAGTACCTATTTTTCAATAAAGGGGATAAACATAACTCATTAGATGAACCCTCTTATTGAATGAGTTTTATTTAGAGACCAGGGATGAGTATGGTGTTGAAAATGACGTTATTGATCATCTATCGAGGTTATCCAGTACTAAAATCAGTGATCCAAGAGTGATTAATTATTCATTCATAAATGAAAAAATGTTTATAGTTTCAATATCATAAACTTTTTACTTTGAAGATTTTGCTAATTTTATAGCTTAAAAAATCATGTCTAGTGGTCTTACTCAAGAAATAAATAATTCCCATTTTAGAGATTTTGAACTCTTTTTCATGGGGAGAACACCATAAGGGAGAGGGGGAAATCAAAGGGTTTTTCAAGTTAGATTCTATTGTCCAACTCTCTTCAAGGATGCTACAAGTTTATTGGTAGGTTGTGATATGTTTCAAGGGATGGGAAATGTTAGAAGAATGAAAGATCTACCTCAAAAAGAAATTACAGAAGTTAAAAAAATATATGTTTGGGGCTTAGAATTTATGGGAATATTTCCATATTCTCATGGTAATGAGTATATATTGGTATTTTTTTACTATGTTTCTAAATGGGTGGAGGAATGGGTGCTTCTGAACAATCAAGATAATGATGTTATTAAATTCATCAAGAAAACATCTTCTCAAGATATAGAATGTTGAAATATTTTATCATTGATAATGGAACCTGCTTGAAGAAATTTAAATTCAAATATTTTATGTAAAAATAGAATGTTGTGAATAAAAATGTAACCACATACCATCATCAGTCTAGTGAAGAGGTTGGGTTTCAAGTAGAGTACTGAAAAAAAAATCTAGATAATTCTATAGGGAGTTATAGTAAAGAATGTTATTTGAAGCTTGATGAATCCTTGTGGGAATATATATCTTCATTCAAGACTCCCATAGAGATATATCCTTATAGACTTATCTTTGGAAAATCACGCCACTTTCCCATGGAATTACAACATAAATCATTTTAGGTCATGAATGTTTTAAACTATGATTTTAATACTACTAGGTAGAGGATATTTCTAGAGTTGAGTGAACTAGATTATATCATGAGAGAATCATATGAAAATATTTTTATAAATAAATAACTAAGGCTTCTCATGGATCGGTTATCCAAAATAAATATCGCATGGGTAGTGACATCTTTAGGGTAGTTTTTCTTAAGTTACTAGATAGAGATAGTGAATAGTGATGGGAACCACATAGAGAATAGGTATGGATGAAGATTAGTTGACGAGTCTGAGTAAATTCATTGAGGATTCCATATTATTCAAATGGAAGCTTCATTTGGAAAAGGACAATGTAGACTAGAAGGAGAATGGAATAGGAAGATTTTTTAAGGAATAAAGGATCAACAGTGGGGTTGCAAAGGAAGATGAGGCTAAGAAGAAGGAACTTATCTCAATATAGAATATCCCTCTTTTTGATTCTTTATCTCTTGGTTTCTAATTATTTTTTATATAATTATTGTTTTGTTACACCAAAATGAAAATTCTTTTTAGCTATGTTTCTTAGGGGAATATGATTGATGTGATTGTTTATTTACAATAAATTTTTTCATTTCATTATATATTATATAGTTATTATCTAATAGTTACTTATTTTTCTAAATAAATTCTTAAATGACTGAGGTTAAAATAAAATTTACCTTGATCCATTTTAAATCTATTTAAAGAAACAATTTTAATGAAAACCCTTTTTGAAAAAAATGAATGTTTAATCAAGAAGAGAAGAATTAGGATCAGTTAAAAATTGGTTATGGATATGATATCACTAATTCATTTTTTGTTGAATCAATTCTGAATTAATAGATTAACAATTGATCCAATAGTAGGATCACCTCTTAAAAAATCTATGGTCATCATATTTTTATGGTTGATCAGTCCAAATTTTTATCTCTGGTATTATAGGAATATATTTTTATAATTTATATCAATCAAGAATGACTTATTTCAATCATTTTTTTCTTTGTCATTATTATCATTTATTATTATTTATTTCATGATTCATGTGATCATTATCCACTCAATTTTTTTGGTTTTACTTTTTAAAAATTCCACTGCATCTTCAAATTCAGTTTCACATCATAACACCAATCCTCACCCATTGTTTATTATTTTCTTTGTTGTTGTTTTTTTCATTTGTGTTTATTTTCTATAGAATTTCACACAATTACTTCCCTATGGATTTGAATCAACTTACACTATACTAGGGTTAAATATATTTTTAAATAAATGTTATAATTAGTTATGCCCTAGTCAGTACAACCAAATATTATCCTAAACTCACATGTTCTCAACTTCCATCCTCTAATGTGAAATCTAAAACTACTGATGAACTCTCAGAGATTTCCAAACTCTGAATATCAGTGAGGGTCCAATGCCCTAGTGTTTGAATACTACCATAGATTTACCATTCTCACACTTTATCTAAACCATCACCATGAGATAATTTTTTTAAACAACCTCAGAACATCTCAATAATAGACTCTGATAGCAAATAAGACCCCACCATCACAATATACATGGAAATATACTCATAATGGACTATCAAAGTTTCTAAATCTATCTTCAGGGTGAGAAAATATGAAAAACCTATATAGGGTAAATTTATATGGTGCGCACTATAGTGTACATGGAATGTATACCCAAAGCCTCTATCTATGAGTGTAACAACATCATCTCATCATGTATTTTCCAAGTACAGGTCATGCTTACTAACTCTATGTGATGTATAAGCCTTAGGTGTCACTTGGCATTTATTGTAGATTCCATGATTCTAGTAGTCCTAAATTATATAATATGTACTCCTGAGAATACAGCATGTAATGGACAATGATTTTCTATATCATATAGACCCATATGTCATATACTACTACACATCATGTAACTCACACGGGGTATCTGGTAGTGTATTGTTCCACTTATCAAGTCTTGTGATTGAGACCTAATATAGAGTATGTATATGGATTACATGAGTTATGATTAGTTATCTCCTACCCTAACTACACCTATGAACTATAAGGTGTGTATTAATAGAACTATTCCATGTGATTGGTAATTCATGATTAAGATACCCTAAGAACTAACCAAATCCTCCTATTTATTGTAAATCACTTCTCCACCATCATCTAGACATCCAATAGTAGTTATAATTCTGAGATAAAATGAAAAAAAAAACCAAAAAATGGTGAGGTTGAACTCAAAATAATGAATCCTACCTCATCATGAATCATCAATGCTTTGAGGTTCGGTTCCATACTCTATCACTAACACCTCTTAGTCTGACTCTAACAAACCTCCAAGGGTGGGGATTGGATCAATTCCTCCCCTCCTAATTTTGGATCTTGGAATCAAAAAGTTGATGTTTCCACTTACAAAAAATTAATGGGGTAGACCAAGTTGGGGAGAGAAAAAAAAAAGTGGGGACTCAAGAATTACTCGACCCAAGAACCGAACCCAATTAGAGTTTATGTTGGAATTAACTTGTGAAAATAATTATAAATTGAGAGATTGTTTTATTTTCATGTGAGAACTATTTTCTAGTTAATTGTTGTTATTTTTTGAAGTTATGTTTCTAAATGGAGGTTAGTTCAGATGGTATCATTGGAGTTTAATGTATTAGACAGAACTCAAATTATAGAAGATCGGTGGTAGAGTTTTGAAATAATGGGATTCATAAAAGAGTGGAGCCATGGATACAGTACAAGTTTTAAATTATTAATGGGACTTCAAAAATAATAATGAAGTTTAATCCTATTTTATTTAGATATTTCCATGGAGGTATTCTAGAGTTTTTATGTTTTCAAAGGAATGTGTGGCCAGAGTCTGAAGAACTAGGGTGGATTGGTATAAATTTAACTCAAAAGATCACTACCATGGTAGGGAACCTTGGTGACACTAAAAATGGATAAAGAATGTAAATCATTATTTTAGAAGTTATTTAATTTTATAGGGTTTTTTGAAAGAGTTGAGAATGGTCTTTGAGTGGGAGATTGTTGAGCTTAATCTTTGAAAATAAATTATCATGTGGGAGATTGTTAGATTTTGGTGTGAGAAATACTTTTTGGTTAAGTGTTGGGATTTTTAAAAGTTATTTTCCCAAAAGATACACTTGGAGGAACTAGATGGATATAGGTTCACCTTTACTATGAAAGTCAAATTTTAGGTTATTATAAGTTATTAGTGTAACTCAGTGGATGTAGTTGTGATAAATTTAGATCAGTGAAAGAATTAGTGGCATTCAATTGAGGGAATGTGGGAGGTTTTATGTCTAGAATAATACACTTGGGGAGACAACATCTTTCATAGGATGTAATGATGTAGATATAATGGAAGTTTCCAGATATGACAAATTAGTTCTAGAGTAATTGGTTAAGTTTTTTGAAAATAATTGTTTCCAAGTGATGGGAAGTATGAAGACACAAAGAACTTTGCATAAGAGTAACTTTGTGAATGAATAAGTGTCTTAAGTATTCTATATAAGATTAATATTAAGAAGTATCTAAAAGAACACACTATGCACTAAAAGGACCAATTGAGGTGGTGGATGCCTTTAACTGAGTGGAGGATTTCCCATGAAGATTAGAGCGAAGTGGAATTCTCTCCAAATATATCAAAAATAGTTACAACCAAAAGTTATCGACTATAATTTATTAATATTTTATATAAAGTATGGATTGAGGATTATATTTTAGAGGAGATTGAATTGAAGGTATTGTGATAGAGTCTCAGAAGTAGGAGGATGGGATAGCAACTATCCTCCTGGGGGTCTCTCTATAGAGCACTTACGGTGTAGGGTTCATCACTGGAAGGTTTTGCTACTATTATTTGAGTAGGGTGACTAGAAGGAGTTGTACAGAAGAAGCCCCTTATAACTAAAGTTGGGTAGGGTGTCTAAAACTCGGCCTCCTTTATTACATGGTTCCTCCCTTAATTAAATATTAGTATGTTCTCCCATGGTGTAATACTAACATATAAACAACGTAACTTCCATGTGTTATGACTTTTCTATTTATGTTGTGTGTTGTTATTACTTGACCATTGTATATGAAAATTTCCATCTGGTTTATTATTTTTTTGATCTAATGTGGTGTCTTAGGTATTATTTTTACTTATAGGTTTCGGTACATGGTGATACTAGGATCTTCCAGACACCTAAGTTCCATATCTTTTTCTATGTTAGAAATTTTGGTGGTTTAACTTCTGGTGATCGGTGGTTTATGGAACCCAAAAAGTGGTAACAAAACTATATTGGAGAGTTCAAATGATCATACCCTAGACAAGGTATTTATAATCTTGTTTGATTAGTATATTCTTCCCTTGGAAATATAATAGGATTCCATAATACATTCCTAATACCTATTCTTTTTAGATTCAATGGGAGTTTATTATTTCTAGAGGATGGTGTTGTAATGGTGGAAGATTTGGGCTTTAGAGGATTTTTATTTCACTTCTCCTTGATATTTTATAAGAACTATTTATGGAGAGTCATCCAAAAGTGATGGTTTTAACAAAATAGAAAAATACAATAGGTAATTATAAGGAAATATTCCAAAAGGTATATCTAGGAGAGATGACACATGATCCAAAATAATGAGGTTTTAGTGGTGAAGTTTATAGAAATCACTTTAATTTAATTAAGGTCGAGAAATAATGGTTTGATGGCATTTGTATGGTACCTAATTTCATATCTATAATTGTAAAGGAAAGGGATTTAAGAGGAAATTATTAGGATCAGAAAGTTTATTCTGGAAGGTTAACTGCCAAAGTATTCTCAAATCATGTTGTTAAGAGGATGTGGATATTGTGATACCAAGTTTTTTTTAATCCACTTGAGTCAATAAATTTGAATCTAGGGTTCTCATCACTCAATATCTATGAAGGATAGAAGTTGGTTATTCTATAATCCTTAAGAATATTGGAAAAGTTATGGTTCCATCTAGGGAATAATTGAATGAATTAATGTGAAATGGTTCTGATTTATTGGATGGTGGCTCTGATAATTAGCTAGAGAAGCGGGTTTTCTAAAATAAAGTTTTTTGGATAGAATGTGATTCATACTGGGGATCATGTGAAAAAATTTGGTATGGGGATAAAAATACTTAATTACTAAAAGGCTCTCTAAAACATGGATCAAGGATCATTGCATGCCAAAAAAGAAAAATTATGAGAGATGGAGGCTATAAAATGGGAGCTTTACCCTATGGATGAGTATAAGGAAGTGTAGAAACCCTTAGTTATTGAAAGACTTGTTGGAACACAACTATAAGGATCTTCAGAACTTGTGGGGATTGAAATATTTAGAAGAAGTATATGGTTTCTATGCTTCAAAATGAGTAGGCATAGGGAATCTAAATCTTGGAAAATTCTAGTTTTCTTTCTCATGGGACCATTTTAATTTATCCAAAGTTACAATAGGATTATTATTTATAAATTATTCTATTAATCCATTTGAAGAACCATATAAATTCCATCCAACAACAGACCCTTCACTGCAATCACTTCATAGGGAAGTCCCCCCACCCTCACAAGGATGGATTTTATCGCATCTTCCTCCTTCTGATACTCTATTATAGAACCTTAAATTTTATATCCTCTAAACATAAATCCTCATCCCATCCTTATAGATGATATTTAAAAATACCAGTAAATAACTTATAGTTGCACCACCTTCTAATATTTGTGGATAGAATGAAACTTTTCTTTGATCTTTATGATAAACCATCCACTTATTAAAAGGAATCCACCACCTTGACTAATCCTTCTAAAGAATGGATCATGTTTTTATATAAACTGTGATTTTACTAATATATAACACCCTAAAGACTCTTATGTATTCACAAAGTTACTATCATGTAAATTTATTTACATATATACACTTCCCATCACCTAGAAATAATCATCACTGAAAACATCACCATTTACTCAAAAACATACATATAACATCCAAAATTTTACCTTTTATCTGCATCACTCCATCCTCTATAAGATGGTGGATCCCTAGGTGCATACTTTCATACTTTCATCCTCTCACATTCCCATACTTGAACATTATTTCTTATTCCACTAAGTTAAATTCCACTCAACTGCATCTACTGACCTATACTGAAAACTCCCAATGACTTGAAATTGGACTTCTAGGGTGAAGGTGAACCTATCTCCATCCAGTTCTATAAAGTGTATCTTATAGGAACATAACTTTTGGGAATTAAAAAACTTAACCAAAAAATAGTTCTCACAAAAAAACCTAATAATATTTCACTTGATAATTTTTTTCACAGGTTAATCCCAACAATCTCCCAATCATTCTCAAGTATTTCACCAAAATCCATCAAACGGGAAAAAAATTGAAACAGTTCCATACATTCTTTCTCTCTTTGTAGTGTCACCATGGTCATGATCTTTTGAGTTCTATTGAAAACATGAAACCTCTGAAATTCTTCTATCAAAATATCCAAATAAAATAGGAATAATCTCCATTTGAATTTGTTTAAGCCCCATCAACAAGTTACACCATATATTGTGTCCATGGACCCACTTCTTCTAGGATCCTAAGTTTAAAAAAATCTTCCACCAAGATTTCAATATATGATATTTTTTTAGTACATAAAACTCCAATAATACCATCAAAACCAACCTATATCTAGAAAATTATCTTCTAGAATATATGGAACCATTCAAAATAAAAAAATAAAACTGAAATGATTTTGATTATAGATCCATGTTCAGTGAAACCAAGGTATGTGTGTTCCTTTTCTCACACTAAATTCCATCATAGTTTTGATCTTTTGAAAATCACTGTTAATTATAGAGGACCTTATGATACTCTTGTGATCTTATGATAATGATTTCCATGGATTCAGGATAAAAAACCAAATTATTCATCACCACTCTTTTGTAAATAAATATTTAAAGGATTGGGATTGTCTCTCTTCCATCATCAATATGGTCATGGTCAAATTCCCAAAGACTTTTCAAGGTGAGAGAATAATAAACCATTCAACTTATAGACTTGGAGTATCTTCAGAAGATATTACCCAAAATAATTCAAAATATACTACGTGATACCTTTCAATATTCAAGGTTTAGTCTCCTTAAACTACAAGCTACACCACCGATATATATTCTGAAACTCTCACTCGCATCCAAATATCTCAACCTCCTAGATCCAGACTTTAAGGCTCTCAACTGTATTCTGATACCTAAAACACATCATGATCCTTCATGAAGAGAGTTATGAAACACATCATACTTTTTCTTGAGGAAAAAAAATTTCACTTTCATGTCACCTCATTAATGCAGGTATAAAGTAAAATGGATTCATGAGAACAACCAAAATAGACAAGTTACAATTCACCAGTGTCTCCACCTTCCAAAGTAAGAACACCAACTAATGCTTCTGAAAACTATACTCCTTTCAAGTTTCATAATCCTAGAATCATAGTTCCATTAAAATTTCTAGTAACTAAGGATTTTTACTCCCTCATCACACTTCACCATAACTAAGATCCTCAGTATAAATCACATTCTATCTATAAACTTTATTATAGAAAACTCACTTCTCAAGTTGATATTTGAGTCAAATTATAATACATTATGATTGTATAACATCCCTTACTACTATTATTTTTCCGGATAGAACCATAACTTTACTAATAGTATTGAAGATTATAGAACAAAAACTTTATCCTTTTCATGGATGTTGAGTGATGAGAAACCTAGAGTTAAATGTTTTTACTCAAGTTGGCTAGCGAACACTTGGTAGAATAATAACCACCCCTTTTTAGTTATGGGATTTTTAAATCCTACAAAATTTAACCTTCTCAAATATACCTTCCATACCTATAAGTTTCCTACAAAATCACTTTCCTTCACAATTAAAAATACAAAATTTGGAACCATAAAAATTTCATCACCTCATTATTTTTCTACCTTAATAAAATCAAAGTTATTTCTATCAATTTCACCATCAAAACCTTCTTCTTTAATATCATGTTTCATCTCTCCAAGTTACACCTTATGGAACATTTTCTTATTCTTTATTTTCATGGTTTCTCATTCTACTAAACACCTCACTTATGGATGAATCACTATCAATAGTAAATATTAACTCTCTAAGAGTAGCAAAATCATCATCCTCTAAAGTCCAATGCTTCCAACATCTAACTTCAATCCAAACTTTACCAATTATAGTTTCATTATCTAGAAAAAATGACTTATCACTAAATCTAAAAAGTATAGGGATCATGACTATCTTTCTAAATCCACTTATAAGGTCAAGGGAAGAATGATTCTACTGAACCAAGCTCGAAAACACCATGGTTAGGGTATGGTCATATAAAATATCCAACCAAAATTTGATACCATTTGTTGGGATCTATAAACCATTGATCACCAAAAAATTAAACCATTGAAAGCTCTAATGTGAAACAAGATTTATAAATTAAGTAACTAAAAGATCCCACAATCAAGGTGTACCAAAACTTATAATTCAAAACTACACCTAATACACTACACTAGATCGCATCTAGAATGAACTAGATAATAACTTACATATAAAAATATCAAAACAACTCAAGACATAAACAAGAAATCCACAAAACATGAAAATTACTTGGTTTGGAAATTATTCATACTATATAAGAAAACACGCTGATATTTCATTAAATGTGGAACTCAGTTATAAGGGATCCTAGATTCTATACACCTTATCCAACCTCGATTACTAGGAAATCCTTATCTAAAACTCCTTTTGGTCATTCTATTCAAAGAACCATGGAAACACCTTCTAGAGACGTACCCTCTACTAAAAGCACTCTATAAAGAAGTCCCCCCATGGGGATGGCACTAGTACAAAAAAAAAATTACATCGATTTTTTTATGTTTTTCACATCGTTTTTATGGTGATGTTGTTGCGGGCGATGTAAAAAAACATATTTTTTAACGTCGGTTAATATAATCGACATAAAAAATATTATTTTGGAGGTTTTTATGTCAATTATTTAATAATAGACATTAAAGATTCTTAGTTAAAGGTTTTTCACATTAGTTATATAATAACCAGCGTTAAAGATGCTTCGGTGAAGGTTTTTCACATCGGTTATTAAATAACTGATGTTAAAGATGCTTCGGTGAAGGTTTTTCACGTCGGCTATTAAATAATAGATGTAAAAAAATAGTCTACCATGTCAATTTTTATATAATGGATGTGGAAAACCCTGATCCCAATGAATTTTTTACGTAGTTTATTTAATAAATAATGTGAAAATTCTTTGGGATGAATATTTTTCACATTTGTTAGTAAATAACCGATGTAAAAAACTATATATCATGTTAGTTATAAAAAACCGACATGGGAAACCACGATCCCAACATCTTTTATGCTGGTTATAAAATAACCAATGTAAAAACACCAACAAAATGTATTTTTAACATTGGTTATAATATAACCAACATTTAAGCTAATTTTTTTTAATAATTTATGAAATCTTTCTTCTCCGATGTGGAATCAGACCTGAAACAACCAAAATTAGACTATAAACTAGACCATAAATAAGAAAAAATAGACCAGAAACAAGAAAAACCAGCAAAAAAAATACACATTTACATTTACAACTTTCAAAAATTACAATATTAACTAAAAAAACCTAAATACAACCAAAAAAACTACCAAATACACATTTACAATTAAAACATTCAAAATTAAAATATTCACTAAAAACAAACTAAAATCCAATAAAACCTATAAAATAACTTGACCATTCCACTTGTAAGTGTTTGACCTCTTATGAAATATAAGTTTGAGGGTCATCAAATAGATACAAATTAAAAAAAGTAGCTAACATTTATAATGAATAAAATAAATGAAATATTAAGGAATAATTTATAAGGAAATATAACCTGGTCGAACTTTGTAATTGTTCTAGTTGTAATTATTTCATACATAAATCTTAATATATAATATTCGCATTCGATGATGCCTTTTTGTTTATGAAAATTCTGTTTAAATGAGTTTTTCAATTTAAAATATCATTTTTTATGTAAGACATCCAAAATGTACTAATTATAAATGGATATTCACCTTTACTTTTACATATTTTATCTTTTCACGCTTTTTCTTAGTGGATCCTAGAAATAAATCTCATCCCCTGCTAAAAAATAATATGAATGAAATAAATTTAAAATTCATTATAATATAAACAACTATTAAGAAATTAAAACTTACTTTTCCAAGATGTTTTTAAAATTTCATCACACATCACCATGGATAGAGCATATCCAATAAAGTGTTTTCTCCCTTAGACAAAAAACAACTAACATACAATAGTCATTGATATAAAAGAAAATTTAATGTTAGTGGTTATTATGTTAAAAGATAAATAACAATTTGTGAGATATACGTTTCATATCTCTCAAAATAAAGAAACATCCAACACTATATAATTATATTCTGTTGAAATCTTTCAGCAATATAAACTGATTTTTCTTCCTCATCCAATTCATGCCCTTCATGTGAAATCAATTGTGGGTCTATCAACCCATATACATATTTATGTTAATTTTTATGACACATTTTATAAATATACCTAATAAAAAACAGACATAAGTATAAATTTTCAATAAATTTAATACAGGGAAGGATTTTTGTTAAGACTTACATGAAAAAAACTTGCACCACAATAATGCCCAAATTATCTCCAGTAACAAGCTCCATGATATCATTTTTTACAATCCCCACATCTATTTCATGTCCAAAAACATGAGCTTCAATTGGAAACATATAATGACACACCAAAAAATTTGAATATCTTAACAATATTTCAAGACTACTAGAATCTAAATCTGAAGTCATGGCCCTTTGCATTTTTTTGGCTATATAGTATTTCTTTATATTTTAAGTATTCCTGTAAATAAATAGAGAAATATATTAAATTTAAAATGTTAAAACAAATTTAATATAAAAAAAAGATATAACATACACATACATCTAGGGTAATGGGTCCCAGAAGTCTAGATGGCCAAACTAAAAAATTGGTTGATGCTTTGTCTAAATATCATCACCTCATATGTAGGTAACAGTACTCCATATGATATATCTATAATATTCTATATAGTGAACCTATGATACTCTACCTCTAACAGTTGATGATGAATTGTTTCTCCTTTATAATATATCATCCCATATGAAATTATATGATAGTGAGGATCATCAATATACAACTCATAATAACTAGGAAGCTATGGAGGAGGGGTGTAGCAGTAGGATAAAAAATGGGGTTTATAGGTGAGGGTGGAGGATAAATAATGGGGTTTGTTGGCAAAGGTGGAGGATAAATAATGGGGTCTGTATGTGGAGGTTGGGGAGGGGAAGCTAATGGTGGAGGTGGAGCGGGAGCTGCAGTCTAAAATTGTCTTTACATGTCTATAAACATAGACTGCACCGACGCTCTGATATTTTCCTCCATCTTCACATTAATATTGTGAACTTCAGCCTCTAAAGATTCTATTTTTTTTATATAAACCCTCTATGGAAGAAGATGAATAATTTGGTAAGAATTTTCTTATCAATACACCCATCAAGTATCCTCGTAAATAACTTGGGTGTTTGGGATTTCCCAATGTAGAAGATAAAATATTGTGCCTCCCATCAGCTTTAAATACCACCTGTGTTTTCTTCTCCTCAAGATAATCCTGTATGAATTATTTGAAAAATTATGTAATCATTCAAAGTACATAAAGAATTTAATTGACTTAAATAAATAAAATAAACAAGTTACAATCCTCTTGGCTACAACCCTTGATTCTTCTGTAAGATATTGCCCCTTTTTCTCATCTGATCCCTCTTCCATTTTCCATGTCTAGATGGAGGGGATGGAGGGTAAACCTCTCTAGGTATGGAAGACTCAACTCTAAGTTTTTGTAATTTTTCAGCTATCATTTTTTCTTCCAATAAACTATATCATCCCTCAGATAAACTATGAGGGTATACCTTTCTGATTTGGATCTCCTGATAATATCTCCTTGATTCCTTTAATTTAAGAATAAGAAATCATTAATAAGTCATTAATATGATCATTAATATAAGAAAACTTCTAAAATTTTACATTGTACTTACCAAAAATTCTTCTTATCTTATACTTTCAACAAATTGTTTCCATGTGTCCCCATCTATAAAAGAAAATATATGACATGGAATATCATGTTCCCTAACCCAAAAATGAAATCAGATATAAGGGTTGATTTGAAATCCCTCCATCTCCTAGCATCCATTGATAAAAATTTCCTCCTGACTCCTCTAGTGTCAGGTATATCAAATTTCATACGATAAAGAAGAAGGAAAAAATATTATACTATAAATAATTTCAAGATTAGTCAAACAATAGAGAAATATCTTAACAAAATGGTCTCCCACAACTGAGCTAGTGTTGTTTTGTTAATACTTCTCCAAATATTAAACAAAATGATGAATTTTAATTTACCCTAAGTTGATACAAAACTCCTGAACTATTTTTCATTAGGACCTCTTGGAATATCATTCTCATCAAAATCTACAACTATACTATGGTCCTGGTTACGAGCAAGTGATAATTTTGGTAAACAGGTGATGCCACGTTTACCAACCCTAGAACTCTTATTTTCTGTTGTGGGGGTACTTTAAGAATATTGGGGAACATCAAGAGAATCATGTGGGTGTTTCTACCTATAGGTATGATCATGATGTTCATCTCTAGAAGTTTTTGGTTAATCAAATGATTGATCTTTCATTATCCTTCAAATCAAAGAAACAAACATTTAGTACACAAAATATACAAATTCACATATTATAATACTAATGTAAACGAAAAAGGAAAAATTATGAAACAAAAAATTAAAATAAAACTTAACACATTATTATTTATATTTTTTATATTCAACTAAAATACTAACAACAGTAATGATATATGTGGTGTCATGTAAATGAATGAAAACAAATCCAAAATTTGTGTGGGAATATTAAAAAAAGTCCAGCCTAATAAATCAATTTTTTAAACAAAAAATAATATTTTTTATCATATATATTTATAATAATTTTCATTCAAAAAAATTAATAAATATATAAGTTATGTAATTGTAAACATGGTAAACTAAATAAAACAAAACTAAAATAAACAAACGTTTCTACTTATTAATTTTAATATGTGTTTTAGTAAATAAATAAAATACAATATCTAACATTTTATGAAATTAATAAAAGTAAAAAAGAAATAAAAATATGTTACCTATAATATTAGGAATGTACTAAGGGATTATTTTCCCAAATTCCTTTTTCATGATCATTCCTTATGGAACAAACCATATTCACAACATGTTCATCATTATTATCTGTTAATCTTTACATGGAATTAGGTATCTCACATAAATCAAAATCTTCTTCAAGTTTATCATCACCAACATATTTTTTTATAGAACAATAGACCATTGTATATTAGATTGATCAAGAAATAGAAAATTTGTTTTGCATGTGTTTCCATTATAAAATAATCAGTTGTGTCTTCTAATCTATTTATATTAACAAGTTTCATTCAAAATTCATCATGTCTAGCCCTGTTGTTATCGATAAACCATTTTCAGTTAAACAAAAAAACTTTAATTTTAATGTAATCAACCTCCCATATTTTTTCAATGACTTCATAATATGAACTTGATGTATAAATTGGGTTTTTGTCTTTAGAACTTGAAAACTTCATTGCTTCTGTAAGCACCAATACACCGCTATTCTGAACTGCACTTCTATTTTCCTGAGATTTTATATGAAATTTATAGCCATTAATGTCATACCCGGACCATGTTATCACAATTAACCTTGGACTACCCACTAACCATATTAATGTATCTAATGCATCTGATCTACCAATCATGGTCTTTTTAAAACATGGAAAAAATTTGTTATGCTCATTCAAAATCCACATTTCTTTTTTCTATGGATGACATTGTTTCAACTCGTTAATATAAAATGTTATATATGGTTGAGAATTAGTCATGTTATTCAAGATGTATAAATGTACCTTCTTTGACTATTCACTTAACAACGATTTGACTTTTAAGCCATGAATCCCTTTTCCCTCATTATTAACTCGTTCATAGTGTGATTGAGGAAAACCAATATACCCCACCATAGACAAGTAACTCATAGAAAACTCCATGACCTCATTAGAAATATACTTTTCAATAATGGAGGATTTAGGTTGATATGGATTCTTAACATACCCCTTCAATATCTTTATATACCTCTCAAAAGGATACATTAAATGTAGATATACAGGTCCATAAAGCTTTATTTTTTGAACTAGATTAAGCATTAAATTCACCATAATATCAAAAATATATGGAGGAAAATATATTTACAATTGAAAAAGTATAGAAATTGCTTCATCTTCCGAAATGTTCAAAGCATCCAAATCAATCACCTTATTACAAATTGAATTTAAAAAATAACACACCTTCATGATAGTCTTTCTAACATGGATGGGAAATATTCCACGCAATGCAACTGGTATAAGTTGTTTCATCATGATGCAATAATCATGAGATTTCATACCTTTCAACTTCAAATCCTTTAAAGAGACAAAAAAATATTATATTTGAAGAATAACCCTATGGCACTTTGATATCATGAAGACACTGAAAAAAGCTAATTTTCTCCCTATTTGATAATGTATGACAAGCCAGGGGAAGAAATATTCATCTTCCATCAATAGTGGGAGATAACTCCAAACGTATCTCTATTGATAGTAAGTCTAATATTGCATTCAACCCATATTTAGTCTTTCCTTTAATATCTAATAATGTTCCAATCAAGTTGTCATAGATATTCTTCTCTACCTGCATGAAATCAATGTTATGTTTCACCTTATGATATCTCTAATATGGTAGCTCAAAAAATATTGATCGTTTCTTCCAAATATGTATATCATTTCCAGATTTATGTGTCTTTCCCAATGTCACATCAAGGTTTTTCACCCTCTCAAAATAATCATTAGTGGATAAAGGTTCTAGAGAAATATAAAATTCTTGTGAGCCATTGAATTCCCTTTTTAATCTTCTATAATATTGATCCATAGGAAAAAACTTTCAATGACTCGTGTATAATGATTTCCTCCCATGATGCAATTAACAATATGAAGTCTTTTTTTGACAAATTGGACACACTTTATTCCCCTTAATACTGTATCCAGACAAATTTCTATACGTTGGGAAGTCATTTATAGTGAACATAATCACTGTAAGTGGTTGAAAATATTCCATTTTATAATAATCATACACCCTAATACCATCCTCCCATAAAAGTTTCAAATCATCAATTAATGGTGAAAATAAAACATCAATATCATTTAAAGTTTTCTTTAGTCTGTAGATCATTAAACTCAACATGACATATTTATAATTCACACAAAATTAGGGAAATAGGTTGTAAATTACCAATAAAATAGTCCATGAACTATGTGTGATACTGAGGCTTCGACGTAGATTCATTCCATCTGTTCATAACCCAAGTCCGATATTTCTAACTTCATTTCTGAATATAGGATATTGCTCGTCAATTTTCCTGCACTGTGGACAATCTTATGGATAACATATTTTTTCATTACATATCCACCCATTATCATGTCATATTAACCTTTTTACATCATGTGAATTATAAAATAAACATTTAAAATAAGGAATTATGGGAAGATATCAAAATACCTTGGTAGGGATATTTTTAATATCTACATCAGCCTATGATTTGTATTTCAACTTATACCATGATGTATCACATTTCAGACACTCTGACATAAATCCTCATTCCTTTCTAAATATCACACAGTCATTTAGACAGGCATGTATTTTCTTGTATCCCAATCCCATCAAGCATAATATTTTCTTAGCCTTATAATGTGAATCTGGAAGATGTTTTTCTTTAGGAAGAATGTCTTTCGAAGATTGTAGCAGCTTTGTAAAAATATTATCACTCCATCTATGCTTTTCCTTCAAGTTAATCAATCTTAACACCAACGATAAAACCGTAAAATTCATACAACCGGGATACAATGGTTTTTCAGCATCACCATATAGACACTCGATTTTCAGTTCTTTCTCAAATTATTTTGCTTCAATATCACAAATCATTTCTTCAATTTCATCATAGTTATCATCTTGAAAAGCATCATCATAATTAGATCTAAAATTCTACCAAGTTTCACCATACCAAATACAAGGGTTATAACTCAGATTAAAACCATGACAAATTAAATGATCTTTGATCTCTCTAATTTTCAACTTCTTTATATTTAAACATTTTAGGCATGGAAAAACAAATGTGTCATTTTTTGGAACATTTCGTTTAGAAAATTCCAAAAATCATCAACACCTTCCTTATATTCATCACTCATTTCATGTGTCATAATTCAACTTCAACTCATTATTACCTATAAAAATATCAAAATTATACATCCTGTTAAGATAATCCAATTTTATAATTATATGAAATATGTCATAATTTGAAAGTAATATAATTTTGAAATATAAAAAAAATATGCGTATTTGAAAAATATAATTACAAATTCTACATAATAATGGAAAATAAGTTTAAATATAAATGATAAATCATAAAAATATATGTATGAAAATAATTTTAAGAGGAAATTATAGTTAGATAAGCCATTTTTATATTTATATGAAATATTCCATAATTTGAAAGTAACATAATTTTAAAATATAAAATAGATATATGCTTATTTGAAAATTATAATGATATTTTTTTTGAGAAATAAGATAGAAAACCACTAAATTAAATTAATATTGACCATATTGGTTTGCATGTTACGTTAATAAAAAATCTATCATTTGTGTAGTCTATAATTCTTGAATATGGAATTCCAAAATGAATATATGGTTTTTTACCAATTTATCTAGTGGGATATATAATACAATGTATCTATATTTAATATAGATAGATATATTAATAAATAATTTTATATAAATTTATATGAAAATTCCAAAATAGTTAAATTTTTACCCTAGTCTAAAATGATTTGCAGTTATGATCGCCATATTTACTTCCACCATGTGTAAATTGGGTTCTATAAACTACATGAATGTATCTTTATATATAAGAGAGGATGCAAAACCATAGTGAGTTAAATTTTATAATGTTATAAGAAAATACCAACATTATTATAGATATCTATAAATTCTAGTATAAATTCCATCATTATATAATTAATGACACATATAATGAAATAAAATGATTATCATAAATATGATATAGTTAGATGTAAAAGATCAATACAACATGGAAGAATGTCATGTATATATTTAATTAGCAAAAAAATAAGATCATCTACCAAACCAATCTTGATAACTTTCTCAGTACCATCTCCTAGATTAAGTCAATCTCCTCATCTAAATAGTCCAATATAGTTCTATTTAACATAGAAGTTCCTATAATATTTTTTTCCTATTAGATATTATGTTATTTAAGCAGATTGTGAGTAGAACACAATAGGCAACAACTAATGGATCTTGTAGACAATACCATTAAACAAAAGTTTATATAGAGTATGATATGATCATAATTAAATGACATAAAATGATAGTAATATATATATAATACTTAGCCATATGTTTTACATAGGATCCAAAGTGAGAAAATTATTACTCCATCCTTAGTATCAATAAATACGTCACATGAATACTGACTTGGCATCATATATCGATTTATAATAATGGAAATAACAAATAGTGAAATATATGATGAATGAAATCGTAAAATGAGATTTAGGGAATCCATGAATGACATAAATCGAAGTGTGCGAAGCTTAATTGAGACTTTCAAGTCGATTGGATAGATGTGCTGATGAAAAACAAGATTAACGAAGGTGTAAAAATGAGTTTGGAGTCCATGGGATTAAAGAATCTATTGTATGATTTCCATGTGAGGGTGACCGAGTCACTGTCACCTGAAATAAAAATAGCATAATAACTCAAAACAGGACTTCATAAATTTTTTAAATGATTTATCACATTAGTTATTTATTAATCAATGTGATAAATATTTTTTTTATTAAATTTATCATGACAATTATAAAATAAATGATGTGATAAATCAATATAATGCATTTATTATGTCTTTTATAATATAACGGATGTGATAAATCAATTTTTACAGCTTTACACATCGATTATTTATAACTGACGTAATTAATATCGATGTGGTAAATAATTTTTGTCCTACTGTGGAGACTATATTATACTACTCCTTTCAATGCCCTATTAGAGATCCTTTGATTCTATATCCTCCAAACTTAAATCATCAATCCATCCTTTAAAAATTCACTTTGAAAATATTTGTTGATAACTTCTAGTTTCACCACATTTTAATATTTTTTGAGAAAATTACACTTCACTCTGATCTTTATGGGTATCCCTCCACTCATTTGTTCCTTTCAATGAATAGTGTATATTTATAAAAACTATAGTAGTTATCTCTTATGTAACATCCCAAAGACTCTTATGTATTCATAGAGTTACTCTTATTTAAATTCCTTTGTGTCTCTATGCTTCTCGTCACCTTGAAATAGTTGTTGTCGACAACTTCACTACTCCCTATAGAACATATGTGTTGCTTCTATAAACAACCCCAATGTCTATATCACTCTATCCCCTATAATATTATGGCTCCCCAAGTGCATGCTTTTAGGATTCTATCCTCTTATATTCCCATAAATTAACACTATTATTGCTTCCATTGAGATAAATTCCACTCAATTTCATTTGTTGAGCTACACCAATAACTTTTGGTTTCCAAAAATTAGGCTTCCATGGTGAAGATGAACCTGTATCCATATGGATCTTCAAATTATATCATTTTATAACATAACTTTCATAAATCCCAACATTTAACTAAAAAATAGTTATCACACCAAAACCAAATAATTTATACCACACCTAGGTGAAACTACCCATTCTGGACTCAAATTCAAAGTTTGAATTTCTATTTAGGACTACATTTACCATAAATAAACATTTTCACATGAAATAATAAATAATATTTATTTTATAAATACTAAATATCCTAAAAATATATCTAACTTGGAATCTCACCAAATTCCATCCAAAGAGTAAACATCACATCCCAAGAACAAAGGAACATAGGTCATTTCCTAGGTAAAATTTCCATTTTACCCTTATTAAAGGCTTGTGGCACTAAAACTCATAAATAAGATAAGAATTTTCATGGGAAAACCAATATATCTACATTTGGTTATGGATATGATGTGATATATGGTTATGAGGGTGTGTAGATATCAAAGGGATTATAGCATGGGAAGTGTGTTTTGGGGGCGTGAAAGTGATTAGATCGTTAGGAAAGTAGATGTGGGGTACCTTATTGATATATATTTCATTTGATATTATATTACTATACTTGTATGTGATATTAGGTGAGGTATCCTTGGTGAGGTTCTGTGATAGTTGATGTGATATAGGTGTAAGTTAGTTCTGGTGTTTATTCCTGGATTCATTAGCATGTTTATTCCACATTTTCAAGAGATGTTTTTGGTAGGATCCTATTGCTTATATTTATATTCTTACCCCTATATATTTAAATATGTTTTTTAATATTTTAGGAGGTAGTTAGTGACCAATATAAACATTACTACCTTAAGAATTTGAGGTTCTATCAGAGTTGTTATCATAAGATTTCTCTTTTGGAATTCTATCTTGGAGTCCATATAGACATTTTCATTCATTATGGATTGGATTTTATTGTATATTATATGGATTATATTGTTGCTTTATCTTATATTCCTGGTATTATGAAGGTAATGCTGCCAATTTTTGTGTTTTATTCCCTTGGTGTTAGTCACCAACTTATGTCCTATTATAAATGGACTTCGAAGTTCACACTCATCTCTAATATAGTCCTAGGAGGGGTTCCCAATGGAGGTGGGTCATGAAAATTAAATAGATGAATTGTAGCGTGACACTTTAAAATCCATATAAAGATATTAAATAGTTAGGAAAAATATTTCAAGAATGAAAAAATTTTGTTCATAGGAATAATATTTGAGTGTGATCAAAAAATATTTATATAACATATAGTCTTATATAGGATATTTGAAGTATAACTATTTATAAAACATTTGGATCATTTATAAAATCAATGGAATTATTATAACATGTTCAAAAAATCATTTTTTAGGGAATTAAAATTTTGAAAAGGTGATCTTATAATATATATAACACAAAATACATATCCACAAAACATTTATTGAGAAAGCCTCATAAAATAGTTATATAAGATATATCGACATTACACAATGAGAAAGAAGATTTGAATATATCCTTACTAAAATTTATAGAGTTAATTTGTTTCTATATTTGAGTTAAATAAATGGTTATTCTCTTGAATTCTTTATATTATTATCATATGGAGATATTATGAATTAAATTTTTTATTATTTTTGGAGATTTAGATTTTTAATTACATTGTTTCCATAATCTAGACTAGTGAAGATAATTTTAGATATAATTTAAAAATGGAATTTAAAATAAGTAATTGATTGATAAATTTGTATTAATTAGTCCAAGAATTAAAAAAATGAACTTCTAAAGGAGAAATAATTTATTTTGATAAACTGAAGGCTCGAGTGGAAATTGTGTTTGCGAGAATTTTTATAAAGGAAGATCTAGGTACTTGGGTTATATTGCTAAAATTCTCAACAAAAAAATTAGTAGATATGTTATTTATAAAAAGACATAAAAATTTTGATTAAATGAATTTTTAATTTTTATTCATTCTTTCATTTTAAATAGTATGGATTCTTATGATATGTTAAGAGACATTTATTATTGGCTAGAAATGATACCTTCCACTAATAATTTATAATTCTATTTATCATATGAGTGAATTAATTTTTCTTGTATGATACCAGACACAATAAGGATATAATTAACTAATTTTGGGGAAAACCTTATAAAAATCATGTGTACTTATTCTATTAGTTTTATATCATTTTATACAAGTGAGTGTGTGAACATAATATCTTGAGTGTATCCATTAACAAGAACCAATAAAAAAAATTTATTTTTTATATATGGAGTAAATTATTTAAAACTAATTAACCCCCCCCCCCCCCCACACACCTTCCCACACACTCTCAGTGTTTCATTTATCCTTTCTTGGGACACAAAATCCTATAAATTTTAGTAATGAAGTCTCTCATTGATAAAGTAAAAAAACCAATGAACATTTCATTGATTATAACATTTTTAATGTATAGTTCAAATTTTTATCACACCACTTCTTAGGAACAATGATGATATAATGTTCATATATATCTAATTTTTTAATTAATAACTTAAAATATCAATTTCATCCTAATATGATTTATTTTTAGATCCATGAATCATGTGGACACTCATCCAAATTATTCCAAAATAATACATTGAGATTTTTTCCTCTCACATAAATCCCATTATTTTTATCTTGAGTTATATGAAACTCACCACAAGGCAACATCAAGAAAAAAATGTAAGCACCTTAGTCATATAGAGGGTGTGAATTAGATATAATCCCTAAATGAAATGATAGGTCAATTACTACTTAAGGATCCCTAATCCATGCACATCACACATTCATTTAAGGGATTCCAAGGATCACGTTCACACTAATATAGAAGAGGCATTCTCAATACATGAGATCAACTCAAGGGATGAGGGTAATGAGGAGGAAATCACTGTATAGGACTATATAATTGTAGATAAGGGTGTTGAGTAGGGCCATCCCTAGAAACCATTTTGAATTTTGTTTCCCAAGATCAGGATCCCTATTTTTCCCCTATGAAATAAGTAGCTCCAGTGATGTATAGTAAAAAATTACTCTCTCTTTTTTTACCCTTTACCATTGGTTTCTTTATCCTAAGGGATTTTTAGGATTACCCTAGGATCAATATTTATTTTAAGTGTGAGGTTAAGGATAAAGGTGCAGATCTGGGTTATCAAAAGCTAGAGAAAAAAGTGTATTCATATGCATCCCACCCTTTAGGACCCTTTTTTATCTTTCTATAATTTCTTGAGAGACTCTCACTCAGGATATATAAGTGAAAAATTCCTTCTTTCCCTATAAATACAATGATTGACTCAATTGGATTAAGAAATATTCTAATGATATCATGGCCATATTATGCATTCTCTATTTCCATTTCCACCAAAATGATAAATCTTAAAGGTCTTCTCATTTTTCCTCAGCTTGTGTATAAGGGAAAAAAAATTTCCAAGCCCTTTATTTGTGTATTAGGTGATTGGAGGTGTCCATAAGGAGTATGGAAGTGTGTAAGTTGTGTTGAGATGTAAATTAATCTAGAAGTAGGAGCTTTCAGTGTAGTCCTTTGGATTGCGGCATGGTGTAGTTTAAGGAGATGGGATTTCAGCATAACTATATTACTTATGATGTGGAGACTCTGTAAGATGGGTTGTGGTGTATATATTTATCAATAGGTAGTTTTTTCATGGTTGTAGGATATTTCATGGAGATCAAGGGGTTGGGATCTTCTCTCAACCACCCGAGGGGTCACTACAGCTTAAGGAGTAGATTACATTGTTGAGCCTTAGGGGGTTGGGTTTCCTTCTCCCTTCCCTCTAAAGGGTGGATAAGGTATGGCCTTGGGGATATTTTGTGGTGTTATCCCAGTTTTTTAGGATATATGGGATATATATGGGGTTTAAATTATGTATTCTAGAGGGTGGTTTTGTATTCAATCCATTTTAGTGTGTCCTTATTGCATCATAGTTTAGGGAAAAACCTTAGGGTTGTAGTATGGTCAATGGGATTACATCATGATGTTATTAACATCTATCTTGTATAAATTCATAATTTAATTTTAAATGTTATTATATTCTACGTTCACCATAAAACCTTAGGCAACTCAAGGTCCTCTTTCAAAGACCTTAATCCCCATTTTCTAGTCTTTGACACCCCATCTTCTAGAGATCGATTCTTAGTGATCTGAGGTTAGTTTATTCTTACCTAATGGTTCTACTATCTTTTTTTATTGATTTTCATGTTATGGAAACTTGTTTTTTTCATATTTGGTGAGTTTTATTTGGTTTTAATATTATATTAAAGAATGATATAACAATGGTTTGGTGTGGTTAGGTTTTAGGGTGGTTTCCTTCAAGTTTGGTAGTGGTTGATCATTATTATTCTGTTCTTTCTTATAGAACATTGAAAGTCCCATATCAAGGTAGAGGATTTGTGACATTTACTTATTTTATTTTAAATTGTGAGATTTTCATACTTTAGTTTTTTTTCAATTTAATTGACCTAAATGAAGATAATAACCATAATTAAGAATGAATCTAAATGGTATTGTGATCACATGTGGTAATGTTATGTTGATGACTCCTATTGATATTTTATAGATAGTATGATATCTATTTTGGTTTGATTATTTTTATTTCATGTCATACTTTATATGCTTGAAAATGGTTAAACATTGTAAAACCGGTAAAGATGAGGTGAATAATGGAAGTTTCATGTGAATCTATTTATTATTCTTCCTTCGAAACTATTGAATATGAAAGTATTACATGAAGCATGTTTATAGTTTATTATTATCTATTGTTAGTTATTGATGATAGTTTTATTAGTGTTGAAACCTATACATAATGAATTGGTTAATTCAAGATAGTAATAAAAATGTTTTTTGGAGATAAATTTTTGGGCTTATGCAAGACCATTCATGTTTATAGGTATGTGTGCCTGATGTTATAGCCTTGGTTTCCAATTGAATTTTTGTGATGAAAATATTTTTGTTTCCATGTATGAATGTTCTAGGATGGTAAATCTCTTGTTTTGTTTTATTATGAAACCTAGTGTGGATGGTATATTAGGAAAGGGGTGGATTGAACAAGTTAAGAATTGGGTTTTCTTGTTTCTCATTCATTAAGATGTGGTTGATGTTGGATTGCATGGTTAAAGTTCAGCACCAGGCTTTCCTATCACTAGTTTATTGTGTTGGTGGTTTTTTAGTTGATTGGTGTGGGTTTAGATTTGGTATTTTCCATCTTTCTTGGTGTTTTATTTTGATGTATGGTTCTCTTAATGGTTCTTTATTGTGTTTTCCAACTACCTACTACAGTTGGATTATGCACCACAAGTGAATGTATCCTTATGATAGTTCAGGTCAAGTCCTATAATTATTTATTTATGTAATGGTAAATAAAATTATGAATGAACATATGGAATGGTGTGTTGTTGAAAATAATGGTAATTAAATAAGAACCATGGGATAGTTTAAAGTAATTCTTTGAGGAGCATGGGATGTGAATCTAGAAATTGTAATGTGAATTATGAAATCATATTTCTTATAATGAAATAAAATTATTAAACCATAAATTTTAATGGGTTTTAATGAATGGTCAGAAATTTATAATTACTAAATGAAAATTATTAATGATGATAAAATCTTTATTCTTGTTTGATTATATGATTTCTTGTTTCCTAGACCTTAAGGGTGGCAGTTGGGTGTCATGTGGGATGATAGTTGCAGTTGATTCTAATTCTAGTTAGTTTCTCTTAGTTTGGTTGTGTGATGTATCTATTCATTATATTTTATGATTTCATCTGCTTCACCACCCGATTCATATGGAAAATCAACGTCCAAATGTTTTGGGTAGGGGTGTTTTCCCTAATATTTAGGTTGGTGGGGGAACAGATGGTTGACTTCTTCCTATTCCCTACTCTCCCTTCGGTGTAGCGTGATGAGTAGAAATATATAGCCTATAATGTCTTAAATTATAGTTTATGTGTATATATGTCCTATTATGGATCTCATTTTTACTATACATGTTTTCATGGGTTTTATCAGGTTTAGGTGATAACACATACTAGTATTACAGTTGTAGTGACAGTTGTTATTATAGGTGCACTTTCATGGGTTGTGATGATTGTGGTATAATTCATGATATATGGGTTAGAGTATATTTTGGGCTTACTCTTGGTTATGGGGTTTATGTGATATGTGTGAATGGTGTATAGGATGAAATATGATATGTGTGCATGAGTTGTAAGATGAGTTATGGAAGGTATTGTAGCATAGGACGTTTAGCATTAGGGCATGAGAATAAAAAAATATTGTGGGAGAGGATGTGGGGTAACTTTATTATGTATATGATTTTGAAATAGAATGACTTACTTCTATGAATTACTTAGTGACCAAGACTAAGTGTGGATGATATGTAGTTTTACATAATTAGGTAATGAAGTTGGTTTCATTTGTTTATTCACTGGTCTTTAGTATCATTTTTTCACATTTTTATGAGTGGTTTCAAGTAGGATCCTATTGAGTATACTCGTATTCTCTCCGTATGTATATATAAAATGTTTTTCAGGTACCGTGGAGTTGTTTGGTGATCGATCAGGATGTTACCAGCTTGTGGAGTTTTTTAGTAGCTGTTGGAGTTTTTTGGTCATTGCCTAGTATTATTTTTTGGTACTTTCAGTTGTTTTCCATTTTGTATGACATTATATTCATTTATTGAGTTGGTTTATTTACCTATGTGATGATTTTTATGGGTGGGTCTCATTTTATCTCTTATCATTAAATTTATATAAAGGGGTTAATGCCTCCTATTTGTATTAATTTCATGCCCTCTGTGTTAGTCACCAACTTGTGGCCTATTAGAGGTGGTATTTGGGGTTCATTCCCATGTACACTATCATCCTAGGAGGGGTACTTGTAGAGGGGATCTTAAAAGATTCATATCATAGATGATGGTTGAGAGGTAGGGTGTAATTTCGATATAAGTACTAGTGAGGATTGCGTGGTTTAGTAGGAAACAGTGTCATCTATACTTAGTACATTGTATAAATAGGGGAGGCTAGTTGGGATATGGGTATTTAGGGCCCCCTATGATCTGATGAAAGCATATTCAAGTTTACTTATTATGATAAGTGAATTGATGCTACTTTCAAAGTATAAACCTAGGTAAGGATCATGCATCATGATTTTCTATGCCTGTGTTTGAATTGGGTAGATAATCGGAATTATGTCGAAATTAAATTTATTAATTAACATTAAATTTTTTATATTCTAGGTTTGGGGGTCTCTAAAAAAATTATTTTATATTAATGACTTCAATTTAGCATCATCATCAACTTCATGTTGAATATGTTTAGTGGGAAGTTTCGGTGGATAACCATAGAGTTGGGGTTAGTGATGATGAATCTTAGAGGAAGAAACTTTGAGAGTTCAAGTGTTAGGGTTTACAAAAGTATGAGTGATCTACTTCAGTTCGGGAGATAGATACTTGGTTGGAATGTATAGATATTTCCTTTAGTTTGATCCATACTTGGAGGGGGAATTGGGTTTCATTGGTTGTGACTATGCTACATAGGATAACTTAGTAGTGGTGGTTTTTATTCCTCATGGATCATAGAGATTTAACCATTATGAGGGATAATATTCATGATCAGTTTCAGGTTGATTTTATTTCTTCAACCACAAATTCAAATTTTCGATAATATATTTTTACTCTCCTATAGGGAAATTCCATCATGAGAGAGTTTAGTATCTGGTATAAAAACCTATTAAATTATGCTCTGAATCTTCTTCCAAATGAGGGGGCTAGGATGAGACATTTTGAGTAGGATTTTTATCCAGATATCCAACTTCATGTCACCCCATTTGATATATCTCAAGGTGTTAATAATGGTGAAGGTTTTTGATATCATGCTAGATAAGACTAAATCATCATGGTAAGGGAGTCACCAAGACTCTCCATAGAGAAAATATATATCCAGGAGTTCTCAGTTTCCTATCTAACAGAAGACTCAAATAGTAGGGAGTTAGTTCCAACCATCTTCATCCCATTTTACTAGGGTTGTTAGTTATTGGTACCATATCAGTAGATTGTGTGTTTCTTGTTATACATGTGGATTTCATGGTCATAAAATCTTCAATTACCTAACCTTCCTCATTAGTTAACATGGAGCTAGAGACCCTCTTCAGGATCAGTCATGACAGTGGTATCCTCTAAGGCAGTCGAAGAAGTAGAAACAATAGGGAGATCTAGTCTTTGATTAATATAGAAAGGATGATTTGGGAAGATTAAAGACATGTAATACCCATCCTCCTTAGTCATAGTGAGTAGATAATATCCATAAAGGTGGTCTCCAATAGGCCAAGAGAGGTTTTGGTGTCATACATGGTCAGATGCATGCCTTATAGTTTCCAGCGCTAGAAAATTCAGGAGTCATACAATGTATTATCTACTTATATTCTACTTGGATGTATTCCTTGTTTAATTCATGATTTATGAACTCCTTCATTACACCCACCCTATTCCATGTTTTGGGAATTAAGGTGGACAGGATTTCAGTGCCCTTGTTGTAAACTATTCCAGTGGAAGGTCGAGCTATCTTGTATGATGTGTGTAGAGATTATGAGTTTATTCTAGGGTAGAATTTCTCTTGGGGAGATTTCATATGTTTATAGATATATCCATATGAAATTATCTTCAGCATGGACTATCTGTATTCAGTGCAGGTTATTATTGATTGATTTAAGATCCATGTTATATTCTATAATGATGATGGGGAAAAGGCTATGTTTGTTGGATAGTGAGGCCCTCGTATGGGTTAAAGGTGTGTCGAGTTATTATCTTCCTCGATGGTTGATTTTATGTTCATTTTGGTGTCGGATCGTATGGTGATGTTTCCAGAGTCGTGGATGAGAACCCTAATGTATTTTTGAAAGTGGTTTTGATGTTTCACCCTTGATGTGAGATCAAGTTTGGGATAAACCTATAGCCTGGTGTCACTATAATATTGATGTCCCCATATAGGATAGGACTTTTTCATTTGTAAGAGCTACAAATTCAGATTTGTGATTTTTAAATAGATTATTCATTCAACCTAATGTGTCACCTTGGGGTTATATAGTTCTTATTATGAAGATGGAAAATGAGATTCTATGTCTATGTATTGATTATCATAGCTTGAATCAGATGAAATTAAAGAACCTATATACAATTTTTTGGATTTATGATCTATTTGATCATCTAAAGGGAGATATATAGTTCTTAAATATTGACCTATGATCAGTATATCATCATATGTGAGTGAAGGGTGAGGATATTATGAAGACTAATTTTAGTTATCATTATGATCATTATGAGTTCATTTAAATGTATTCTATTATTATAAATTCTTCAATAGTGTTTGTGGAACTGATGAATTCTATGTTATGTGAGTTTTTAGATCAATTCATGGTGGTTTTTGTTTATTAAATCCTTGTATTTTTTATATTTGAGTAGAATTCAGAGTATATATAAGATATTTTGGGAGTTATTTGGAATCATCATCAGTTTTGGAAGTTATTGAAGTGTTATTTATGGGCTTATGAGGTATTTTTATTAGGTAATTTTTTTATCATCGTCAAGTATCCACGGATCCTTTGAACATTGAATATTGTTTTTCTTGGGTAGCTCCTAAGAACATCGTAGAGGTGTAGAGTTTCCTTGGCCTTAATGGTTATCATGGGAGGTGTTTACTTGACTTCTCTTAGATTATGAATCCACTAAAAAATTTGACTTGAAATTATATGGAGTTTGTGTGGCCTAACCAATGTCAGACTACTTTTGAGTATTTAAAGGAGAAGTTGTTCAGTGCTCAAATTCTTTATCTTCCTGAGGAGGGTGTTTCATTTAATGTTTATTGAGACACTTCACATATTTTATTAGGTTATTTTCTGATTTATTAGATAGTTATTATATCTTATGGATCTTGGAAGTTAAGACCTTATGAATTTAACAATGTTTCCCATGATCTTGAGTTTGTTTTAGTTAAATTTACTCTAAATTTTTAGCAGCATTACATCATTGGTGAGTGCTTTGTGATATTCAAAAATCATAAGATTTTGAGGTATCTATTCTCCCAACATGATTTGAATTAAAGAAATGATTGTGGATAGAATTATTACAATATTATGACTTTTTGATTTCCTATAAATCAGGTAAAGTGAAAGTTATGGCTAATGCCTTGAGTGGAAATTTGTGAAGTGATGTCATGTGTGAGTCTGGTGATTCTTGTAGGGTGATGGAGGATCTCTCTATGATGAACCATGGTATTTTATTTTTTTATGGTATATGGTTTCTTTATTAGATGATGATTATGTCATATTGGGTGAAACTGGTGGAGGATCCCCAGTTAGGGGATTCTGAGTTAGTTGTCTCGTGAGATCGAGTCATTTATGGTGATGACCCTAAGTTATATTATAAGGATGACTGGAATTGGGTTTTTTTATGGTATGATCTTTATTTATTTGATGATGTGTGATGTGCCTCTCTATGAGTTCCATAGTTCTCCTTTGGTGGTATATCCAGATGTGGCTAAGATGTATCACACCTTGAAAGTTTCTTTTTGATTACCTGGTATGAAGAAGTCTGTTATAGAGTTTGTGTCTTAATGTTTGTTTTTCCAAATGGTGAAGGTTGAGAATTTGTTCTTGGTGGGTTTCTTCGACCACTTTATGTTCCTCAATGGAAGTGGGAGGAAATTTCAATGTAATTATTCATCATGTTTACTCGATCTCGGGGAGGCTATGATGTTATGAGGATGATCATGGACTGCTTGATAAAGTTATCTCACTTCTTAAAGATTAAGGAGTCGATCTCTATGGATTTTTTATCAAGGAAGTATCTTTGGGAAGTGTTTAGGATTTATGGGGTTCTTAAGATGATCATCTCTAATTGTGATCCTTGTTTCACCACTAGGGTTTGGAGAGGTCTCTAGCATGCCTTTGGGTATCAACTATGCCTTAACACCATATTTAATCCAAATAAGGATGGTCAGATATAGTTAAATATCTAAAATTTATGGTACATTTTGTGCATATGAATATTGGATTTTATATATTCATGGGTGAGTCACCTACCCTTGGTGGATTTTGAATATAATAACAGTAATCGCTCTGTTATTGGTATAGCTCCGTTCAAAGAATTGTATGGAAAACCTTGTCAATCTTAGTTGTGTTAGACCAAGGTTGGATATTCATCTATTATTAGGCTATAATTGGGATACTTCATGACATAAAAGGTGCATTGTGACACCTGAGATTCAATTATAGTAAGAATCTTTCCTTTTTAAAGAAACTATAGCATAATGTACATAAATTTATTAAAGAATGTGATTAAAAACTAAATTCCCAAAACTTTATAAATTTAATTTAAATAAATGGATTTTATTTTTTAATTCATAATTTCAAAATTATATTAGGATTTATTTTTTATATTTTTCAGAAAATATTGATTTTTAGGTGAATAGTGAAAATATTGATTTTATAAAACTGTTACTTTTATGAAATTATAATGATATAATAGAAACTTGAAAGTTTATGAAATATTTTTTATATACAAAATATATATTAAATAATTCATATAATTCATATAAAAGTATAATTTTGAACACAAAAATATATTCTTGATATTTTGGAAATCTAAGTAATGTTTTTGTTCAAATAAAAACATCTTTTAGTTTTTTTCTTTTAATCAAGTATTTATAAGATACTTTTAATTTTTAGTTTTGTTTGAATCAAAAATAATTATAATTTTATTTAAAATAATTCAATTAACTCTATTACAATCAAAATTATACTTTATTTTGTTGTAAAATCATCTTTATGCTTAAAACAAACATTTTTCTAAAAATGGTTTTCGTTGTGTTTTGCGAACTTATATTAAAATTAATTTATAATAATTCTAGCAGTTTAATCATGTAAAATGGGTAAAATATTTGTAATTAAAATAATTAATGTTAGGTAATTAGGTCAACTTAATTTTGTCTCATAATGAATAGTAACCATAATAAATATTTTTTACCTCGGTTAAGGTTAAAATGGGTTAAAATGGTTAAAAATTAAGGGATAAGGCTTCATATAACACAAAACAAAACTTTTTTAAACCTTATTTTTTGGTTTCATTTTTACATAAACCTTATCAAATTTAAATATATGGTAATTTAGAACCACTTTAACAAGAAAATGACTATATTTTTAAAATCTTTTAAGTAATTCCATGTGTGTTCTTCCCCTCACTTATAAAAGGGAACTTATTATCCTTCCTTATTCACAAACTTTTATCCCTATAACTCAGCAAATAACTACTGAAAAAACTTCCTAGGTTCTTTTAATTCATTCTTGATCTCCAAATCTTACCCTAATACCATCCTAATAAATATTAAGTTGTAAGCTAAAGGAGGTCCCTCAAAGAAGTGGTAATCGTCTTACCCGACTCTTTCAATGTTTATTTATTATTTTAATTCATCTAAATATATCATATCCCTAATAACATAATGAAACTAGTATCAAAATAATACTAACATGTTATTATTATTATGATACAGTCATTTACCACCTCCTTTCTATCATATGGAAAATGAAAACATCGATCATGTGTACATATGGCCTACTGTCTCCACATAGTGGTGTGATCCATTTTTCATCACTGTTTTACTTATATGGTTATAAAGGTGAAATTATTGAAATATATATTATATTTATGAAATAATTAAGTTTTTATAAATATAATATATCATCTACCTTCTTACCCTTTCATCCATTGGAAAATGATAACATCGCTCGTTTGTATTTGTGGACTACCACCTCCACAAAGCGATGTGATTCATTTTTCTATTACTACTATGAATGGATGATTATAAAATTGTATATAATTAATAAAAATTATATTCATGACATTATTAATATTATTTATATTATGGAACCATTACATAACTCCATTTACCATGAACAATGTATAGAATTAATTTTAGAGAAATTGACTGAACAACCTTAAAGTGGTCGATGTAAGCAAGAACTATTAAATGAATGGATTTAAAATAATTATAAAAAGAAAATAAAAAAATAATATAGATTAAAATTTTTCTTAATCAGGTATTTAATAAATTTAAATTTTTTATATAGGAGGATCAAACACATATGACTAAGTAGAGGCCCAAGGTAAGGGATTTCTTTTAAAATTTCATTTTATTTCAAGATTATTTATGTTTAAATTTTCTGTAGTAAAATTATATAATAATGAAATCTTAAACCCGATATAATTTATTCTCCTATAGTTATTTTTAGTTTTTATGTGATTATTTTCCATTTCTTTTCTTTTTGGATAAAGAATCAAAAAGTAAGTTTTATGTAAGAGAATTTATTATAAAAATCGTGTTTAAATTTTCGTATTTTCAACTCTTTATTCTATGTCAAGGTAATTTTGAATGTTTCAATAATGTTCTTATATATTATTCAAATGTTTATAAAGATAATTTTCAACTATTTTTAAAATTATTTACAAAGTATTAAAAATAAATTATTTCAATGTTTTCTGTATGGGTTATTTTTAACTTTTTACAAAAGTACAAAAAGAATGTTCTCTTTTAACATATATGACATTAATTGATTTTCTTATCATCATTAACATACTTTTATTTGAAGCTTCCTTTACAATTTTCCATGTTTATTTTCAAGTAAATTCATTTTCTAAATATTTTTGTAAACCTTTATTTAGAATGTTATCAAAATAAAATGTTGTTTTTATCATGTTTTCAATGAAATCCTCAAATATTATTTTAAAGGTATTTTTATCGGTTTCAACATCCTTTTATTATTATTATACTTTAATGGGTATATTCTCTAAATATAATTTCAACATTATTTCGCTAAATGGATTATTATCATGTTTTTTTATTTCATTGAGTAGGGAAATATCTTGTATTCTTGATTCAATGTGGAAAAATTTTAATTTATAACGCATTTTTTAGAATGAATTGTATTGATCATTAAATATATGAGCAATGAATAGGTCATGCAAGTGATGGGTTGGGATAAGTTATAGATATACCCTTAATGTATCGATGGGTATCATGAGATAAAATAGGTGGACACTTTAAATGTTTATTTGGTTTACACCTTCCCATTTATTAAGAATGATGTCTTGGTTGAGAGGACTTAATGGTAAGATTCATGATAACTTAGTCAAGGCCTTAATGTAAAGTTAATGAATGTATGGATTTATGCATTTCCATTATTAAGAATTTAGTTTCCATTATCCATTTTATTTTTACCTTTATATTGTCCATGGATATTTATTAAACTCAAGTTGTTGATTTAATAGCATGTGTTTTAATTATCCACTCAGCCATATTGATTATGCCTTATTTACTCATGATAGCTTCTATTGTACATAACCCTTATTGAGCATCTAATATCACCCTTTAATTTTTTTACTTACTCCAAGATATGAAGAAGGGTATTATGAATGATTTCGATAATGCAAGAATGTTTCTTATATGGTGTTTTTATATTTCCAATGTAATATGGGAATCATATATGTATCTAGTTTTCTAAGACTACTAAATTGATCAATCATTTATGTTAATATCCCATATATATTTTACCAATTTAATAAAGTAGAAATTGACTCTGTGTTTCTAGAGTCAGGGTGTTATAGTTGGAATTAGATAAAGTTTAGTATAAATCTTGGGAACTAGATTTTAAATGAATATATCTAACATGAGAATTATGATAATCCCTTAGGGTATTTAAGAACTTTTACCATTATAGGGATTTTTATTTTATGGATCAATATTCATAATGATTATGAGTTAAATTAGTGTGTTTTATTATTTAAAGATAGTTCATAGTGTAAGAATGGGAATCAACACCTGTAGTCAATGTAGGGATTTCCCTACTAAGCATGCCAATGCAATGAGTTTCATAAATGATCATATCATGGACATATTAAGGTATATAACTCATATTATGATGAATAACTATGCTCATATAGAGAAGCATGTTGTTCCATCACACAATTCACCAATGTTAGATCAATTCATGCGATAGAATACTCCATCATTTAATGGAACTAATAATACATTAGTAGTTAAATAATGGATTAAGTCACTTGAAAACATATTTTTATCCTTGGGAAGTAATGAAATGGAAAATGTTATTCTAGCATTGTATTATTTGAAAATATATATCAATCAATAGTGTTCATTGATTTAGAACACTAAATAGGTTGATGAAATAGAAAGTATGGAATAGAGAACTTTTAAAGTGATATTATTTGAGAAATAATTTCATCAATAAAAATAAGCTAAAATGGAGAAAAAGTTCCTTACTTTAGAGTAGAATGAATATTTTAGGTTGGAACTTGTTGAGGAGACAATAGAAAAATTAAGAGCTATTTAGAGTTATATCAAGGTATTTTAGAACAATAAAAAGAGTTATACTGATAATTGAAGGAACGATTTATAATTTCAAGTGGGAGATCATGTTTTATTGAATTTATCTCTATGGAAGGGTGATATAAGGTTTGAAAATAAATGGAAACTAATTCCTATTTACATCATGCCTTTTGAAATCCTAGAAAGAATTGGAGTTGTGGATTACCATTTCGAAATGCCAACTAGCCTCTCTAAAGTTCGTGATATGTTACATATCTATTTATTGAGGAAGTACATGTTATACCAATCACATGTTACAATAAATGATGAAATATAATTGTAACATGATTTATATTACTAATAATATCCTATCAAAATTCTTGACACTAGAGAACAATTTTTATAGAATCGTGTGACTTGATTGGTGAAGTTAATTTGGAGAAATCATAAAATAGAAGTGGAAATGTCAGAAATAGAAGAAGTTATGATGAATAAATACCCACATATGTTCATGAGGCGAAATTTTTTAAATTTTTAGGATTGTATTTTTGAAGGATAGAATAATGTAGCACTTGAGATTCAATTATGCTAAGTAAGCTTTTCTTTCTAAATAAACTACAGCATAATGCACCTAGCATTATTCAATAATGTGATTAAAACCCAAATCCAAAAAAATATAATTTTAATTTGAAGAAATTAAATCCATTTTTTAATTCATCAAGTTAAAATTAGATTAATATAAATTTTTTATATTTTTTATAAATGATTGATTTTTAGGAGAATAGTGAAAAATACTGATTTTACAAAACTATGACTTTTATGCCATTATAATTATATAATAATAACTTGAACGATTATGAAACCTTTTTAATAGGAAAATTTTATATTAAAAAATTAATTTAATTCATATAAAAATATAATGTTGAACATAGAAATATATGCTTAATATTTTGGAAATATAAGTAATGTTTTTGTTCAAATAAAATAGTTTTTAGTTCTTTTATTTTAATCAAATAATTAAAAGGTTATTTTCAGTTTTGGTTTGGTTTAAAATAAAAATAAGTCTAATTTTATTTAATATAATCTAATTAATTACATTAGAGCCAACTTTATTCTTTATTTTACTGTAAAATCGTTTTTATGCTTAAAACAAACATTTTTTTAAGAAGGGTTTTCATTATGTTTTGCGAACATATATTAGAAGTGATTTTTACCACTTATAGGAGTTGAATAATATAAAATGGATTCCATATTTTGAATCAAAATAATTAATATTATTTAATAATTTTAACTTAAATTTTGTTCATAATGACTAGTAACCATGGTAAATATTTATCACATCAATTAAGGGTAAAATGGGTTAAAAGGTTTAAAAATAAAGGAATAAGGCTTCAAGATAGAAAAAAAATTATTAAACCTAAATGGTTTGTTTTATTTATACCTTACACTTATAATATTATAAACTATGAAAATTTGGATCCAATTTCACAAGAAAATGACTTTATATTATTAAAATATTTTTAAGTAATTCCATGTCTGTCCCTCACCTCACTTATAAAAGGGTACCTCTTATCCTCCATTATTCACAAACATTAATCCCTCTATATCATACAATAATTGACCAAAAACATTCTTAGATTCCTTCCATTCATTCTTGAGCTCCCAGTCTTACCCTAATACTATCCTAAAAAGGCTTAAGGTGTAAGTCAAAAGATGTCTCTCAAAGAAGAGGTAATCGTCTTACCCGACTCTTTCAAAGTTTATTTCTTCTTATAATTCATATAAATCTATTGTATTCATAATATAAAATGAATTTAATATTACCAATATACTATTATGTTCTTATTATTATGTTGTGACCATTTTTCACCTTCTTTCCATCCTATATAAAATTAAAACATTGTGTGTGGGTACGTACATCCTACTATCTCCACGTAGCGAGGTAATTATTTTTTCATCAATGTTTTACTTGGTTGGTTATAAAGGAATAATTAATGAAATATATATGATATTTATGAAATAATTATTATTCTAAAAATATAATATATAATCTATATTCTTACTCTTACATCCGTTTGAAAATGATAACATCGTTTATGTGTACGTGTGGACTACCACCTCCACAAAGCGATGTGATTATTTTTTCTATTACCATTATGCATTGATGATTCTAAAATTTTATATAATTATTAAAAAGTACATTAATTAAATTATTAAAATTTTGGACATTATAGAACCATTACATAACTCCTTTAAACACTAACAACATACTAAATTAATTTTAGAGAAATTGACTGAACAAACTAAAAGTGGTCGACGTAAGAAAGAACTATTAAATGAATATATTGAAAATAATTATAAAATTAACATAAAAATGGAATGTAGATTAAAATTTTACTTAATAAAGTATTTAATAAATTTAAATTCATTATGCATGAGGATCAAACATGTACGACTAAGAGGATACCCAAGGTAATGGATTTCTTTTACAATCTAATTTTATTTTGGGATTGTTTAAATTTAGATTTTATTTGGAATAATTATATGATACTAATATATTAAAACCCATATATTTTATTATACTATAGTTATGTTTGGGGTTTATATATTTATTTTACATTTATTCTGTTGTTTGATCAAAAATTAACAAGTAAGTTACATGTAAGGGACTTTCTTATAAAAATCATGTTTTAAAGTTTTCCTTCCAACTCTTTTTTTTCTCTATTGAGGTACTTTAAAATGTTTCAAGAATGTTATTATTTATGCTTAAAAGTTTTTATAAATTTCATTTTCATCTATTTTTTACATTATTTACAAATTATTAAAAATTAATCTTTTTAATGTTTTTGTATGGGTTATTTTTAACTTTTTACAAAAGTATAAAAAGAATGTTATCTTTTAATATATACAACATGAATAAATTTTTCCATTTCCAAAATCATACTTTTATTTGAATGTTTATTTACAATTTTTCATGGTTATTTTCAAATATATGCATTTTCTCAATATTTTGGAAATTTTATTTTCAAAGTTATCAAAAGAAAAGGATATTTTATCTCATGTTTTTAAAGATATCATAAAATATTATTTTAAAGTTATTTTTATCAATGTCTACATTCTTTGATGATTCTTATGCTTTATTGGGGATATACACTAAAGATACCATCCACCTTATTTCTCTAAATGGATTATGATCATGTTGTTTTATTTCATTGAGTGTGAAATATTCTGTATTCTTGATTCAATGCGAATAAATATTGAAATATAAGGAATTTTGAGAATTAATTATATTGATCATTCAATATATGAGAAATTCATAGGAAATGAAAGTGATGGGTGGGTCTTGATTTCATCACTAGCATATTTTTTTTATAAAAAAATAGACCAGTGTATATCATATTGATCAAGAACATATAAAAAAAATTCATGTGTTTCCATTATAAAATAATCAGTTGTGTCTTCCAATCTATTTATATTAACAAATTTTATTCAAAATTCATCATGTCTGACCCTGTTGTTATTGATAAACCATTTTCACTTAAACACAAAAACTTTAATTTTAATGTAATCAACCTCCCATATTTTTTCAATGACTTCATAATATGAACTTGATGTATAAATTGGGTTTTTGTCTTTAGAACTCGAAAAATGCATTGCTTCTGTAAACACCAATACACCGCTATTCTAAACTGCACTTCTATTTTCTTGATATTTTATATGAAATTTATAGCCATTAATGTCATACATGGACCATGTTATCACAATTAACCTTGGACTACCCACTAACCATATTAATTTATCTAATGCATCTGATCTACCAATCATGGTCTTTTTAAAACATGGAAAAAAATGTGTTATGCTCATTCAAAATCCACATTTCTTTCTTCTTTGGATGACATTGTTTCAACTCATTAATATAAAATGTTATATATGGTTTAGAATTAGTCATGTTATTTAATATGTATAAATGTACCTTCTTCGTCTTTTCACTTAACAACGATTTTACTTTCAAGCCATGAATCCCTTTTCCCTCATTATTAACTCATTCATAGTGAGATGGAGGAAAACAAATATGCTCCACAATAGACATGTAACTCATAAAAAACTCCATGACCTCCTTAGAAATATACTTTTCAACAATGGAGGATTTAGGTTGATATGGATTCTTAACACACTCATTCAATGTCTTTATATACCTTTCAAAAGGATACATCCAATGTAGATATACAGGTCCACAAAGCTTTATTTATTGAACCATATTAAGCATTAAATTCGTCATTATATCAATAAAATATTGAGGAAAATACATTTATAATTGAAAAAGTATAGAAATTGCTTCATTTTCCAAAATGTTTAAAGAATCCAAATCAATCACCTTATTACAAATTGAATTGAAAAAATAACACACCTTCATGATAGTCTTTCTAACACGAATGGGAAATATTCCACACAATGCAACTGGTAGAACTTGTTGCATCATGACGCAACAATCATGAGATTTCATACCTTTCAACTTCAAATCCTTTAAAGAGACAAAAAAATTACATTTGAAGAATAACCCTATGGCACTTTGATATCATGAAGACATTGAAAAAAGATAATTTTCTCCCTCTTTGATAATGTATGATAAGCCGGGGGAAGAAATATTCATCTTCTATCAGAATTGAGAGCTAACTCCAAACTTAACCCCAAAAACTTACATATAACATCCAAAAAATTACCTTCTATATGCATAACTCCATCCTCTATAAGATGGTGGATCCCTAGGTGAATAGTTTCATACTTTTATCCTTTCACATTCTCATACTTGAACATTATTTTTTATTTCACTAAGTTAAATTCCACTAAACTGCATCTGTTGACCTACACTAAAAACTCCCAATGACTTGAAATTGGACTTCTAGGGTGAAGGTGAACTTATCTCCATCCAGTCTTATAAAGTGTATCTTCTAGGAACATAACTTTTTGGAATCCCAAAACTTAACCAAAAAAATAGTTCTCACAACAAAACCCAATAGTCTTCCACTTGATAAATTTTTTCACAGGTTAATCCCAACAATCTCCCAATCAAAGATCATTCTCAATTATTTCACTAAAATCCATCATATGAGAAAAAAATTGAAACAGTTCCATACATTCTTTCTCTCTTTGTAGTGTCACCATGGTCATGATCTTTTGAGTTCCATTGAAAACATGAAACCTCCTAAATGATACTATCAAAATATCCAAATAAAATAGGTATAATATCCATTTGAATTTTTTTAATCCCCATAAACAAGTTACACTATGTATAGTGTCCATGGACCCACTTCTTCTAGGATCCTAAGTTTAAAAAACTCTTCCACCAAGATTTCAATATATGATATTTTTTTGGTACATCAAACTCAAATAATGCCATCAAAACAAACCTATATCTAGAAAATTATCTTCTAGAATATATGGAACCATTAAAACTAAAAAAATAAAACTAAAACACTTTTGATCATAGATCCATGTTCAATGAAACCAAGGTATGTGTGGTCCTTTTCTCATACTGAATTCCATCATAGTTTTGATCTTTTGAGAATCACCCTTCATTATAGAGGATCTTATGATACTCTTGTGATCTTATGATAATGATTTCCATGGATTCAGGAAAAAAACAAATTTATTCATCACCACTCCGGAGTGGTATTGTCTCTCTTCCATCAATATGGTCATGGTCAAATTCCCAAAGACTTTTCAAAGTGAGAGAATAATAAACCATAAAACTTATATACTTGGAGTATCTTCAGAAGATATTACCCAAAACAATTCAAAATATACTCTGTGATAACTTTAAATGTTACAGGTTCAGTCTCCTCAAACTACAAGCTACACCACCAATATATATTCTGAAACTCTCACTCGCTTCCAAATATATCAAACACTTAGATCCAGACTTTAAGGCTCTCAACTATATTCTGATACCTAAAACGCATCATGATCCTTCATGAAGAGAGTTCTGAAACACATCATACTTTTTCTTGAGGAAAAAAACTTTCACTTTCATGTCACCTCATTAATGTAGGTACGAAGTAAAATGGATTCATGAGAACAACCAAAATGGACATGTTACAATTCACCAGTGTCTCTACCTTCCAAAGTAAGAACACCAACTACTGCTTCTAAAAACTATACTCCTTTCAAGTTTCATACTCCTAGCATCATAGTTCCTACAAGATTTCTTGTAACTAAGGGTTTCTAATCCCTTATCACACTTCACCATAACCATGATCCCCAGTGTAAATCACATTCTATCTATAAACGTTATTATAGAAAACTCACTTATCTAGCTGATCATTGGAGTCACATTATAATACATTATGATTGTATAAAATACCTTCCTTATATTATGTTCCTGGATAGAACCATAAATTTACTAATAGTCTTGAAGATTATAGAACAAAAACTTTATCCCCTTCATGGATGTTGAGTGATGAGAAACCTAGAGTTAAATGTTTTGACTCAAGTTAGATAGTGAGTACTTGGTAGAATAATAACCACCCCTTCTTAGTTATGGGATTTTCAAATCCTACAAAATTTAACCTTCCCAAATAGACCTTCCATACCTATAAGTTTCCTAAAAAATCACTTTCCCTCATAATTACAAATAAAAAATTTGTAACTATATGAATATCATCAGCACATTATTTTTTTACCTTAATAAAATCAAAGTGATTTATATCAACTTCACCATCAAAACCTTCTTATTTAATATCATGTTCCATCTCTCCAAGATACACCTTATGGAACATATACTTATTATTTATTTTTATGGTTTCCCATTATACTAAACACCTCACTTATGGATGACTGATTCTCCCTCAAATTTACCCAAGAGAAGAAGGTAAGACGGTCCTTGTAGTTTAGCTTGGGTTATCGAATCCAGAGAGACCTAAGAAGAAACCTATATACACGTACATTCTATGAAATGTTTTCGGCTATGAAGTGGACAACTTTTATTGATTTTGTATGGGTTTAAAGATATCTAATATATTTAAATTAATTCAATTTAAAAGAATGAGTTGATCCTAGGTTATCGCTCGAGGTGGATTGGATGTATTTCCTTTTTAATGATTTCAATTTCTTATATTTGAGATGGGTTCATTTAAGGAGATAAAACAACATCATAACTTACTGGTTTAATGCCTACACCATTTAATACTAATCACCTATACACTTTAAGGATCAAAGTTTTGAGCACTTCAAGGTAATGATTCGTATTAGTACTTGAAGTGTGTGGCCTTAAATTCAACAAGGACGATGGAGTTTAAAAATCATCAAATAAAAATCCCAATTAAAGAATTGATTATAAATTAATTAGGTGATAAATAACATCCAATCCATCCCCTTTCTACTCTCTTGGATCAACCCATAAGTGGGTTAACCCTCCATTGATCCCATGGTTTGAATGGAAGCAGAAAGTAGACTCATGAGGGAGGAAATGGAGAAGTAAAGAAAACAACAAAAATAAAATGATCACTCCACCGTTGTGTGAATAATTTCACAAGGGTTGGTGTGAATAAATTCACACCTTAATACAAAGGTATAAAAGTGATATTAAGAACAACATAATAATAGTAGAAGAAGAACTTTTATTAATAAACTAAAGTGAATTGAACAACTTACATGTGAAAGACAAATTTGAGGCAACAAAAATGCAGCATAACATTATAATTGAACAAAGCATCTAAGATTTCAAACTCCTTCACCAACACTTCCTTAAATAATAATTTTGGGAGTCTTGGGTTGAGCCTCCAACAGTAAAAAGCATCTCAATTAATTTTGGTAGGCCATAGGTGGTGGAAAGCTTGTGGAATTTGAACTTTTCCACATTTGACCCGAGGTGGCAGCCAGCTTTCCTTTACCGAACAGACGCGTTTGTATGACTTTATAGATGACAGAATCAGAGTGGTCCATAGAATAATAAAATGTAACTTAGGATGTCTTATAACCGACTGTAAAATTTGGGCCCATTTGGAGTTTTTTATTCTGAGATATGATCAAATTAGTAGGATGTTTTTCTGGGACGCAGAATCTGGCCCAGAATTGTATCTCTAATTTGGGCCGCCTTAATGACCACCATAGAGGACGAATTATCATTGTCTCATGTAGAGTTATTTGTTTATATGAATGTATTCTAGCATCCCACAAAATTTGGGATTCATGGGACCTGTATGTTGGGCCCCACGGTCTCATCAGTGGGCTAGTGTCCAATTTGCCTTCTCTAGAATTGCTTCCTTTCATCACAAAATATCCCCATCTTCTTCCATGAATTCTCCATTGATCCCTGAATGAAACATGTTCATATTTTAGTGTATATCAATTTACAAAAATATAAATTAAAATATGTATAATCAGATGAATCATTGGGTACTTCAAATGATGTTCAAAAATGTACCACATAATAGTGCAATTTAAGAAGGTATTACAATCATAATGTGAAATGATGTTCAAAGTGTAAAATACACTAAAATGGTGTTTATGAATAATAAGGCACATGAATATTATATATATTAAAAATGAATATTATCCTCATTTAGTGGCTAATCACACCCCCCAACTTGAGTTTTTCTAGTCCCGAGCAAAATATATCTCAACAAAGTGAAATTCGAATTCCCCTTTCCAAAAACATTTTAATACACAATGATCACCAAAAAACCTTATACCAAACAATCATGAAACCCATAAAAATATTTTAATACAATATAGTTTCATAAGTAGATCCCAATCCCAAGCTCATTCCTTTGTTCAAATTCATTGCCATATTTCATCCAATATCAATTAAGTATGAGGATGTGTTGTGCACCACAATAGACATGGGGGTTCATCTTTATTCAAGGGGGAAATTATGGAAGCGCTAGGTGGAATCACATTTCAATATTAATATGAGTATTCATTTTTTTTTGTATAATTTTTTTGTTTTGTTTTTTTTTTTCAATTTTGCCATGGTAATTGAAGTTGCACTCAAAAGAGTCAACCCCTATAGCGAGACTTTGCCGATGACTCCCAGGCTCAAAGACCTTAGGGAACCAAGTGAAGCCCACATACTCGGGCATCATCTCGAGTTAACTCAGTCAAAAACAAATTCAAATTTCCAAAAATAGAGATAAAATTACTAACTATGGGCCAGACAACTATGGAGTCACGATCCCCAAGTGCTGAAAGCCATGCATTAGGTCATTTCATTGATCTACGCACAATTTTTTTTTTAATAATATTTTTTTGAATACTCATATTAAACTAAAATGATCATCAAACCTATGCTATAAATTTAGGGGACCCCATGAACTCAAACTAATACCCCACTATCCAAGGGACGTGCATTGTGATCTTTTTTTTATTTGGATGAAAATATAAACGATGAAATATCACATTGGACAGCCACACTTTCCAAAATCAATGCGCATGAAATTATACAAGGATTAAAATCAGAATCAGGGTATGCTAAATTATTTTATATTCAGTTTCAAAGTGTGCAATGTGTATTACCATGTTTAAAGTTAAAGGAATTTTTCCTTCCATTTTCACAATTTTTTTTTCAAATCATTTATCATTTTTTTGACACAAAATCATTTTTTATTTTATCTTCCCCCCCAACTTAAAATAACATTGTCCCCAGTGTTTAAAGAAAATAAAATTTAGAAGGGGGTAGAGGTAGAGAATGAAAGTTCAAAAAGGAAATTGAAAATGAGGGTCATGGAATGAAGTCACCTGGTGGTTGAAGTTTAAAGTTCTTGCTGCTCCAATTTAGACCTTTGATATCCATGTCGCTTGCAGAGTTCCCTAGTGGAAAAATGAAAACAAACAAACAAAACAAAAGAGTATATATATATATATATATATAATTAAAATATAAGTATATATATATAATAAAATAAATTGATGATACATTTTCTTCTTTTTAAATTTCTGGGTAAGGTATTACTCAAGGATCACATCACGTGACACGGATGAATATGGTGCTCCCCTTTCATACTCATCCATACTCATAGTAGAAGAAAAGGTCAACAGTCTATATTTTTTTTTAAATATAAAAATTATTAATTAAAATATAAATTTTATTAAAACAACAAAATGATAGGAAACTTGAAAACCATGGGTTGCCTCCCATGCAGCGCTTTTTTTAACGTCGTTAGCTCGACTTGAACCCCCCAACTTATCCAATACCAACTTTCAACATTTTAAGGACCACATGTCTCACCACTTCTACTAGGTTGAGATTCATTCTATTTTTAGAATTTTTTTCATACACAAACCTATGTTCTAAAATGATTGGTAAAATCAAAGGAATATCAGAAATGGTTGATCCAGTTTCCTCTGTTGTATTTCCTAAGACATTAATGATCATTCCAACCTTTTTGGTTTCAAGAGAAGAATGAATTCCAATTGAAAGGTCATGATTATACCATATGAGTGGATTCTTTAGAGGGGAGGGAAGGAAAATAATTTTGAGCTCGGGTTGGATAGGACATTTAGGCACAAGTTGATATTTTGAATCCAACTCAGTTTCATTTTCCAAAATTCTCAACAAAATTGGTTGATTTTTAATATAAGATTCAACCACCAAATTAGAAAGAAAAGTTTTAGGAATGGGTATGGACTCAAAGTTTGCGATTTCTCTTAATGGTTCAGTGATTTGTGTTTTTAAAAAATCATCAATGGAGTTATACTTAGGAGACTCAATCCATGATGTCAAATTATCCTCTTTTGAATCCAAAAAGTTAATTTCCTCCTGATTTAAAGACCCTTAAAAAATTCCTTGATCCTCTTCATCAATCCCAAATCCAAAGGTTGGTTCTTCAATAAATTCATGAGAGGTTTTTGGGAAACTAGACACTTCACATAAGGTTATGGAAGGGACAATTTGTGTAGGGATGGTTTCCTCACAATTTTTAATGCTTTGCAGTTTTAACCTCAATGATGAAACCTCAAAATTCATTATTTACATTTGTTGACACAATTTTTCAAGTAACGATTATGGATCATGATGGGTAAGGGGTTGAGAAATATGGTATATTTCAGGTGGATAATTAAGTTGTTGGAATTGCACAGGAGGGTGTTCATATTGGCTTTGTGGTGATTGAAGCTCATTATATGTTGGGATGTTTTGTGGATCATAGGGGTAAAACAATGTGGTTCATTAGGTTTTTTATGATCCCACATGTAGAAATTATGATGGTCATTGTACATCACACATGGGGTTGGGTGATCAAAGTGGGGATAGGTTTCCCATAATTGGACTTGTTCAAAATTGACTTCCATAGGAGTGAGGGGTGAGAAAAGAGAATAGGGATGAAGAAAAAGAATGATAATGTCTAAGATAACTTACTTAGGTCCCCGAAAACAACTCCAAAATTTGATTCTCGCTCAAATTTACCCAAGAGAAGAAGGTAAGACGGTCCTTGTATTTTAGCTTGGGTTATCGAATCCACAGAGATCTAAGAAGAAACCTATAGACACGTACATTCTATGGACTATTTTCGGCTATGAAGTGGCCAACTTTGATTGATTTGGTATGGGTTGAAATATATCTAATAGATTTAAATGAATTCAATTTAAAATAATGAGTCGATCCTAGGTTATCGCTCGGGGTGGATTGGACGTATTTCCTTTTTAATGATTTCAATTTCTTATATTTGAGATGGGTTCATTTAAGGAGATAAAACAACATCATAACTTACTGGTTTAATGCCTACACCATTTAATACTAATCACCTATACACTTGAAGTATCAAAGTTTTGAGCACTTCAAGGTAAAGGTTTGTATTAGTACTTGAAGTGTGTGGCCTTAAATTCAACAAGGACGATGGAGTTTAAAAATCATCAAATAAAAATCACAATTAAAGAAGTGATTATACATTAATTAGGTGATAAATAACATCCAATCCAGCCCCTTTCTACTCCATTGGATCAACCCATAAGTGGGTTATCCCTCCATTGATCCCATGGTTTCAATGGAAGCGGAAAGTAGACTCATGAGGGAGGAAATGGAGAAGTAAAGAAAACAACAAAAATAAAATGATCACTCCACCGTTGTGTGAATAATTTCACAAGGGTTGGTGTGAATAAATTCACACCTTGATCCAAAAGTATCAAAGTGATATGAAGAACAACATAATAAGAGTATAATAAGAAATTTTATTAAGAAACTAAAGTGAATTGAACAACTTACATGTGAAAGACAAATTTGAGGCAACAAAAATGCAGCATAACATTACAATTGAACAAAGCATCCAAGATTTCAAACTCCTTCACCACCACTACCTTAAATAGGCATTTTGGGAGCCTTGGGTCGAGCCTCCAACAGTACAAAGCATCTAAATTAATTTTGCTAGGCCATAGGTGGTGGAAAGCTTGTGGAATTTGAAATTTTCCACATTTGACCCGAGGTGGCATCCAGCTTTCCTTTACCGAACAGACGCATTTGTATGACCTTCTAGATGGCCGAATAAGAGTGGTCCATAGACGAAGAAAATGGAACTCCAGATTTATTCTAACCGCCTGTAAACTTTGGGCCCATTTGGAGTTGGGGAGTCCGAGATATGATCAAATTAGTGGGCTGTTTTTCTGGGATGCAGAATCTGGCCCAGAATTGTATCTATAATTTGGGCCGCCTTAATGACCACCATAGATGCCTAATTAGCATTGTCTCATGAAGAGTTATTTGTTACTATGAATTTCTTATAGTATACCACAAAATTTGGGATTCATTGGGCCTGTATGTTGGGCCCCACGGTCTCATCAGTGGGCTAGTGTCCAATCTGCCTTCTCTAGAATTGCTTCCTTTCATCACAAAATATCCCCATCTTCTTCCATGAATTATACATTGATCCCTGAATGAAACATGTTCATATTGTAGTGTAGATAAATTTCCAAAAATATCAAATTAAAATATGTATAATCAGATGAATCATTGGTTACTTCAAATGATGTTCAAAAATGTACCACATAATAGTGCAATTTAAGAAGGTATTACAATCATAATATGAAATGATGTTCAAAGTGTAAAATGCAATAAAATGGTGTTTATGAATAATAAAGCACGTGAATATTATATATATTAACAATGAATATTATCCTCATTTAGTGGCTAATCAATGACTCACCATTAATAGTACATATTAACTCTCTAAGAGTAGAAAAATCAGCATCCTCTAAAGTCCAATGCTTCCAACATCTAACTTCAATCCAAACCTTACCAATTATAGTTTCATTATCTAGAAAAAATGACATATCGCTAAATCTAAAAAGTATAGTGATCGATACTATCTTTCTAAATCCACTTATAAGGTCAAGGGAAGAATGATTCTACTAATCCGAGCTCAAAAACACCTTGGTTAGGGTATGGTCATATAAACTGTCCAACAAATATTTGATACCATTTGTTGGGATTTATAAACCATTGATCACCAAAAATTAAACCATTGAAAGCTCTAATGTGAAACAAGATTTATAAATTAAGTAACTAAAAGATCCTACAATCAAGGTCTACTAAAACTTAGAATTCAAACCTACATGTAATACACTACACTAGATCGCATCTATAATGAACTAGATAAGAACTTACATAGAAAAATATCAAGCAATAAAAACTCAAGACATAAACAAGAAATTCAAAAAACATGAAAATTACTTGGTTTGGAAATTATTCATATTGTATAAGAAAACACACTGATATTTCATTAAATGTGGAACGCAGTTATAAGGGATCCTAGCTTCTATACACCTTATCCAGCCCGGATTACTAGGGATTCCTTATATAAAACTCCTTTTGGTCACCATATTCAAAGAACCATGGAAACACCATCTAGAGACATACCCTCCAATAAAATCACTCTATAAATAATTCCCCCCCCCCATGGGGATGGAAATAGTGCAAAAAACACTTTTTACAACAGTTTTTTTATGTTTTTCACATCATTTTTATGGTGATGTTGTTGCAGGCGATGTAAAAAATCATATTTTTTAACATCAGTTAATATAACCGATGTAAAAATATTATTTCGGAGGTTTTTTATGTCAATTATTTAATAACCGACATTAAATATTCTTAGGTGAAGGTTTTTCACATCAGTTATTTAATAATCGACGTTAAAGATGATTCGGTGAAGGTTTTTCACATCGTTTATTAAATAACCAATGTTAAAGATGCTTTGGCGAAGGTTTTTCACATCGGTTATTAAATAATTGGTGTAAAAAATAGTCCACCGCGTCAGTTTTTATATAATGGATGTGGAAAACCCCAATCCCAGTGAATTTTTTACGTAGGTTATTTAATAACTAATGTGAAAAATTATTTGGGAACAATGTTTTTCACATTGGTTGGTAAATAACCAATGTAAAAAACTATATATCATGTCGGTTATAAAAAACCGATGTGGGAAACCACGATCCCAACATTTTTTACACTGTTTATAAAATAACCAATGTAAAAATACCTATGAAATGTATTTTTAATGTTGGTTATAAAATAGCCAACATTAAAGCTATTTTTTTTAATAATTTATGAAACCATTCTTCTCTGCTGTAGAACCGAACCTAAAACAACCAAAACTAGACTATAAAATAGACTATAAACAAGAAAAAATAGACTAGAGACAAGAAAAACCTACATAAAAATTACACATTTACATTTACAACATTCAAAAATTACAATATTAACTAAAAAACCTAAATCCAACCAAAACAACTACCAAATACACATTTATAATTACAACATTCAAAATTAAAATATTAACTAAAAACAAACTAAAATCTAATCAAACATGTAAAAGAACTTGACCATTCCACTTGTAATTGTTTGACCTCTTATTCACTATAAGTTTGAGGGTCATCAAATAGATACAAATTAAAAAATAGTTAACATGTATAATGAATAAAATAAATGAAATATTAAGGAATAATTTATAAGGAAATATAACCTGGTCGAACTTTGTAACTGTTCTAGTTGTAATTATTTTATACATAAATCTTAACATATAATTTTCACATTCAATGACACCTTTTTGTTTATGAAAATTCTTCTTAAATGTGTTTTTCAATTTAAAATATCATTTTTATGTAATACATCCAAAATGTACTAATTATAAATGGATATTCACCTTTACTTTTAAATATTTGATCTTGTCACTCTTTTTCTTTGTGGATATTTGAAATAAATCTCATCCCCTGTTAAAAAATAACATGAATGAAAAAATTTTAAAATTCATTATAATATAAAAAACTATTAAGAAATTAAAACTTACTTTTCCAAGATGTTTTTAAAATTTCCTCACACATCGCCACAGATAGAGCAAATCCAATAAAGTGTTTTCTCCCTTGGACAAAAAACAAATAACATCCAATAGTCACTAATATAAAAGAAAATTTAATGTTAGTTGTTATTAAGTTAAAAGATAAATAAAAAATTGTGAGATATATGTTTCATACCTCTCAACATAAGGAAACATCCAACACTACATAATTATATTCTCTTGAAATATTTCAGCAATATAAACTGATTTTTCTTCCTCATCCAATTCATGCCCTTCATGTGAAATCAATTGTGAGTCTATCAACCCATATAAATATTTATGTTAATTTTTATCACATATTTTATAAAGATACCTAATAAAAAACAGACATAAGTATAAATTTTCAATAAATTTAATACAGGGAAAGATTTGTGTTAAGACTTACCTGGAAAAAAAAACTTGCACCACAATAATGCCCAAATTATCTCCAGTAACAGGCTCCATGATATCATTTTTTACAATCCCCGCATCTATTTCATGTCCAAAAAACATGAGATTCTATTGGAAACATATAATGACACACCAAAAAAATTGAATATCTTGAAAATATTTCAAGACTACTAGATTCTGAATCTGATTTCATAGCCCTTTGCCTTTTTTTTCTATACAGTATTTCTTTATCTTTAAAGTATTTATGTAAATAAATAGATAAATATATTAAATTTAAAATGTTAAAACAAATTTAATATAAAAAAAGATATAACATACACATACCTCTATGGTAATGGGTCACAGAAGTCTAGATGGCCAATCTAAAAATTGGTTGATGCTTTGTCTAACTATCATCACCTCATATGTAGGTAACGTTACTCCAGCTGATATATCTATAATATTCTATATAGTGAACCTATGCTACTCTACCTCTAACTGTTGATGATGAATTGTATCTCCTTTATAATATATCATCCCATATGAAATTATATGATAGTGAGGATCATAAATATACAACTCAAAATAACTAGGAAACTGTGGAGGAGGGGTGTAGCAGTAGGATAAAAAATGTGGTCTATAGGTGAGGGTGGAGGATAAATAATGGGGTCTCTTGGAAAAGGTGGAGTATAAATAATGGGGTCTGTATGTGGAGGTGGGGGAGGGGAAGCTGCTGGTGGAGGTAGAGCGGGAGCTGCAGTCTGAAATTGTCTTTACATGTCTATAAACATAGACTACACTGATTCTCTGATCTTTTCCTCCATCTTCATATTACTATTATGAACTTTAGCCTCTAAAGATTCTATTTTTTTATATAAACCCTCGATAGAAGAAGCTGAATAATTTGTTAAGACTTTTTTATCGATACATCCATCAAGTATCCTTGTAAACAACTTGGGTGTTTGGGATTTCCCAATGTAACAGATAAAATATTGTGCCTCCCATCATCTTTAAATACCCCCTGTGTTATCTTCTCCTCAAGAGAATTCTATATGAATTATTTGAAAAATTATGTAATGATTCAAAGTACATAAAGAATTTAATTGACTTAAATAAATAAAATAAACATGTTACAATCCTCTCGGCTACGACCCTCGATTCTTCTATAAGATATTTCCCCTTTTTCTCATCTGATCCCTCTTCCATTTTTCATGTCAAGATAGAGGGTATGGAGGGGAAACCTCTCTAGATATGGAAGACTCAACTCTAAGTTTTTGTAATTTTTCAGCAATCATTTTTTCTTCCAAGAAAGTATATCATCCCTCAGATAAACTATGAGGGTATACCTTTCTTAATTGGATCTCCTGATAATCTCTCTTTGATTCCTTTAAATTAAGAATAATAAATCACTAATAAGTTATTAATAAGATCATTAATATAAGAAAACTTCTAGAATTTTACATTGCACTTACAAAAATTCTTCTTGTCTTATACTTTAGACAAATTGTTTCCATGCGTCCCCATCTATAAAAGGAAATATATGACATGGAATATCATGTTCCATAACCCAAAATTGAAATCAAATATGAGGGTTGATTTCAAATCCCTCCATCTCCTAGCAGCCATTGATAAACATTTCCTCCTGACTCCTCCGGTGTAAGGTATATCAAATTTAATCTGATAAAGAAGAGGGAAAAAATATTATACTATAAACATTTCAAGATTAGTCAAACAATAGAGAAAGATCTTACCAAAATGGTCTCCCACAACTGAGCTAGTGTTGTTTTTTCAATACTTCTCCAAATATTAAACAAAATGATGAATTTTATTTTACCCTTAGTTGATACAAGACTCATGAACTATTTTTCATTAAGACCTCTTGGAATATCATTCTCATAAAAATCTATAACTATACTCTAGTCCTGGCTACGAGCAAGTGATAATTTTGGTAAACATGTGATGCCACGTTTACCTACCCTCAAACTCTTATTTTCTGTTGTGGGGGTACTTTAAGAAGATTGGGGAACATCAAGAGAAGCATGTGGATGTTTCTCCCTAGAGGTATGATCATGATGTTCATCTCTAGAAGTTTTTGGTTAATCAAATGATTGATCTTTCATTATCCTTCAAATCAAAGAAACAAACATTTAGTACACAAAATATACAAATTCACATATTACTATACTAATGTAAACCCAAAAAGAAAAATTATGAAACACAAAAGTAAAATAAAACTTAACACATTTTTATTCATATTTTTTATAGTTAACTAAAATGCTAACAACAGTAATGATATATGAAGTGTCATGTAAATGAATGAAAACAAATCCAAAATTGGTGTGGGGATATTAAAAAAACTCCAACCTAATAAATCAATTATTTAGACAAAAAATAATATTTTTTATCATATATATTTATAATAATTTTCATTCAACAAAATTAATAAATATATAAGTTATGTAATTGTAAGCATGGTAAAATAAACTAAACTAAACTAAAATAAACAAACATTTCTACTTATTAATTTTAATATGTGTTTTAATAAAGAAAAAAATACAATATATAACATTTTATGAAATTAATAAAAGTAAACAATAAATAAAAATATGTTACCTATAATATTAGGAATGTACTAATGGATTATTTTCCCAAATTAATTTTTCATGATCATTCCTTATAGAACAAACCATATCTACAACATGTTTATCATTATTATCTGTTAATATTTACATGGAATTAGGGATCTCACATAAATCAGAATCTTCTTCAAGTTTATCATCACCAACATATTTTTTTTATAAAAAAATATACCACTGTATATCAGATTTATCAATAACCTAGAAAATTTGTTTTGAATGTGTTTCCATTATAAAATAATCAGTTGTGTCTTCCAATCTATTTATATTAAAAAAATCATTCAAAATTCATCATGTCTGACCCTGTTGTTATCGATAAACCATTTTCACTTAAACACAAAAACATTAATTTTAATGTAATCAACCTCCCATATTTTTTCAATGACTTCATAATATGAACTTGATGTATAAATTGGGTTTTTGTCTTTAGAACTATAAAAATACATTGCTTCTGTAAACACCAATACACCACTATTCTGAACTATACTTCTATTTTCTTGAGATTTTATATGAAATTCATAGCCATTAATTTCATACCTGGATCATGTTATCACAATTAACCTTGGACTACCCACTAACCATATTAATATATCTAATGCATCTGATCTACCAATCATGGTATTTTTAGAACATGGAAAAAAAATTGTTATGCTCATTCAAAATCCACATTTCTTTCTTCTTTGGATGACATTGTTTCAACTCATTAATATAAAATGTTATATATGGTTGAGCATTAGTCATGTTATTCAAGATGTATAAATTTACCTTCTTCGTCTGTTCACTTAACAACGATTTGAATTTCAATCCATGAATCCCTTTTCCATCATTATTAACTCATTCATAGTGAGATGGAGGCAAACCAATATGCCCCACCATAGACAAGTAACTCATACAAAACTCCATGACCTCCTTAGAAATATACTTTTCAACAATGGAGGATTTAGGTTGATATGGATTCTTAATATACCCCTTCAATGTCTTTATATACCTTTCAAAAGGATACATCCAATGTAGATATACAAGTCCACAAATCTTTATTTCTTGAACCAGATTAACCATTAAATTCACCATTATATCAAAAAAATATGGAGGAAAATACATTTACAATTGAAAAAGTATAGAAATTGCTTCATTTTCCAAAATGTTCAAAGCATCCAAATCAATCACCTTATTACAAATTGAATTGAAAAAATAACACACCTTCATGATAGTCTTTCTAACACGGATGGGAAATATTCCATGCAATGCAACTGGTATAATTTGTTGCATCATGACGCAACAATCATGAGATTTCATACCTTTCAACTTCAAATCCTTTAAAGAGACAAAAAAAATTACAATTGAGAATAACCCTATGGAACTTTGATATCATGAAGACACTGAAAAAAGATAATTTTCTCCCTCTTTGATAATGTATGACAAGTTGGGGGAAGAAATATTCATCTTCCATCAAGAGTGGGAGCTAACTCCAAACGTATCCCCATTGATAGTAAGTCTAATCTTGCATTCAACCCATCTTTAGTCTTTCCTTTAATATCAAATAATGTTCCAATCAAGTTGTTATAGATTTTCTTCTCCACATGCATGAAATCAATGTTATGTATCACCTTATGATATCTCCAATATGGTAGCTCAAAAAATATTGATCGTTTCTTCTAAATATGTCTATGATTGCCAAATTTATGTGCCTTTCCCAATGTCACATCAAGGTTTTTCACCCTCTCAAAATAATCATCAGTGGATAAAGGATTTAGATAAATATAAAATTTTTATGAGCCATTTAATTCCCTTTTTAATCTCCTATAAGATTGATCCATAATAAAAAACTTTCAATGACTCATGTATAATGATTTCCTCCCATGATGGAATTAACAACATGAAGTCTTTTTTTGACAAATTGGATACACTTTATTCCCATTAATACTATATCCAGACAAATTTCCATACGTTGGGAATTCATTTATAATGAACATAATCACTGTAAGTGGTTGAAAATATTCCATTTTATAAGAATCATACACCCTAATACCATCCTCCCATAAAGGTTTCAAATCATCAATTAATGGTGACAAGAAAACACCAATATCATTTACAGTTTTCTTTATTCTATAGATCATTAAACTCAACATGACATATTTATGATTCATACAAAATTCAGGAAATAGGTTTTAAATTAACAATAAAATAGTCCATGAACTATGTGTGATACTGAGGCTTCGATATAGATTCATTCCATCTGTTCACAACCCAAGTCTGAGATTTCTAACTTCATTTCTGAATATAGGATACTGCTCATCAATTTTCCTCCACTGTGGATAATGTATTTTTTCATTACATATCCACTCATTAGCATGTCATATTAACCTTTTTACATCATGTGAATTATAAAATAAACATTTTAAATAAGGAATTATAGGAAGATATCAAAATACCTTGGTAGGGATATTTTTAATATCTACATCAGCCTGTGATTTTTCTTTCAACTTATACCAAGATGTACCATATTTCGGACACTCTGACAGAAATCCTCATTCCTTCCTAAATATCACACAGTCATTTAGACAGGCATGTATTTTCTTGTATCCCAATCCCATCAAGCATAATATTTTCTTAACCTTATAATGTGAATCTGGAAGATGTTTTTCTTTAGGAATAATGTCTTTAAAATATTGTAGCAGCTTTGTAAAACTCTTATCACTCCATTCATGCTTTGCCTTCAAGTTAATCAATCTTAACACCAAAGATAAAACCGTAAAACTCATACAACCAGGATACAATGGTTTTTCAGCATCACTATATAGACACTCAATTTTCAGTTCTTTCTCAAATTATTCTACTTCAATATCACAAATCATTTCTTCAATTTCATTATAGTTATCATCTTGCAAAGCATCATCATCAGTAGATCTAAAATTCTACCTAGTTTCACCATGTCAAATACAAGGGTTGTAACTCAGATTAAAACCATGACAAATTAAATGATCTTTGATCTATCTACTTTTCAACTTCTTTATATTTAAACATTTCAGGCATGGACAAAAAAATGTGTCATTGTTTGGAACATTTCATTTATAAAATTCCGAAAAAATCATCAACACCTTCCTCATATTCATCACTCATTTGATGTGTCATAATCCAACTTCAACTCATTATTACCTATAAAAATATCAAAATTATACATCCTATTAAGATAATCCAATTTTATAATTATACTAAATATGTCATACTTTGAAAGTAATATAATTTTGAAATATAAAAAAATATGCGTATTTGAAAAATATAATTACAAATTCTACATAATAATGGAAGATAAGTTTAAATGTAAATTATAAATCATAAAAATATATGCATGGAAATAATTTTTAAAGGAAAATATAGTTAGATAAGCCATTTTTATATTTATATAAAATATTCCATAATTTTAAAGTAACACAATTTTGAAATATAAAATAGATATATACTTATTTGAAAATTATATTGATATTATTTTTGAGAAATAAGATAGAAAACCACTAAATTAGATTAATATTGACCATATTGGTTTGCATGTTACGTTAATAAAAAATCTATCATTTGTGTAGTGTATAATTCTTGAATATGGAATTCCAAAATGAATATATGGTTTTTTACCGGTTTATCTAGTGGGATATATAATACAATGTATCTATATTTAATATAGATAGATATATTAATAAATAATTTTATATAAATTTATATGAAAACACCAAAATAGTTAAATTTTTACCCTAGTCTAAAATGATTTGTAGTTATGATAGCCATGTTTACTTCCACCATGTGTAAATTGGGTTCCATAAACTACATGAATGTATCTTTATATATATAAGAGGATGCAAAACCATAGTGAGTGAAATTTTATAATGTTTTAAGAAAATACCAACATTATTATAGATATATATAAATTCTAGTATAAATTCCATCAGTATGTAAGTAATGACACATATAATGAAATAAAATGATTATCATAAATAAGATATAGTCATATGTAAAAGATCAATACCACATGGAAGAATGTCATGTATATATTTAATTAACAAAAAATAAGATCATCCACCAAACCAATCTTGATAACTTTCTTAGTACCATATCCTAGATTAATTCAATCTCCTCATCTAAATATTTCAATGTAGTTCTATTTCACATAGAAGTTCCTATAATATTTTTTTCCTATTAGATATTATGTTATTTAAGTAGATTCTGAGTAGAACACAATAGGAAACAACTAATGGATCTTGTAGACAATACCATTAAACACAAGTTCATATAGATTATGATATGATCATAATTAAATTACATAAAATGATAGTAATATATATATAATACTTATCCATAGGTTTTACATAGGATCCAAAGTGAGAAAATTCTTGCTTCATCCTTGGTATCACTAAATACGTCACATGAATACTGACTTGGCATCATATATTGATTTATAATAATGGAAATAACAAATAGTGAAATATACGATGAATGAAATCATAAAATGAGATTTAGGGCATCCATGAATGACATAAATCGAAGCGTGCGAAGCTTACTTGAGATTTTCAAGTCGAGTGGATAGATGTGCCGATGAAAAATAAGATTAAAAAAGGTGTCAAAATGAGTTTGGAGTCCACGAGATTGAAGAATATATTATAGGATTTCCATGTAAGAGTGACCGAGTCGCTGTCACCCGAAATAAAAATAGCAGAATAACTCAAAATGAGACTTCATAAATTTTTTAAATTATTTATGACATTAGTTATTTATTAATCAATGTGATAGAGTTATTTTATTAAATTTATCATGACGATTATAAAATAAATGACGTGATAAATCAATATAATGCATTTATTATGTTGTTTATAATATAACTGATGTGATAAATCAATTTTTACAGATTTACACATCGGTTATTTATAACTAACGTAATAAATACCGATATGGTAAATACTTTTTTTCCTAGTGTGGAGACTATCTTATACTACTCCTTTCAATGCTCTATTAGAGATCCTTTGATTCTATATCCTCCAAACTTAAATCATCAACCCATCCTTTATAAATGAACTTTGAAAATTTCAGTTGATAACTTCTAGTTGCACCACATTTCAATATTTTTTTAGAGAATTCCACTTCACTCTGATCTTTATGGGTATCCCTCCACTCATTTAAAGGCATTAACCACCTCATTTGTTCCTATCGATGAATAGTGTATAATTATAAAAACTATAGTAGTTAACTCTTATGTAAAAACCCAAAGACTCTTATGTATTCATAGAGTTACTCTTATTTAAATTCCTTTGTGTCTCTATGCTTCTCGTCACCTTGAAATAGTTGTTGTCGACAACTTCACTACTCCCTCTAGAACTTATGTGTTGCATCCAGAAAAAGCCCTTATGTCTATATCACTCTATCCCCTAGAATATTATGGCTCCCCAAGTGCATGATTTCATGATTCTATCCTCCTATATTCCCATAAATTAACACTATTATTGCTTCCATTGAGATAAATTCCACTCAATTTCATTTGTTGAGCTACACCAATAACTTTTGGTTTCCTAAAATTAGACTTCCATGGTGAAGATGAACCCATATCCATATGTTTATTCAAAGTATATCATTTTATAACATAACTTTCATAAATCCCAACACTTAACTAAAATAGTTCTCACACCAAAACCAAATAATTTATACCACACCCAGGTGAAACTGCCTATTCTGGACTCAAATTCAAAGTTTGAATTTCTATTTAGGACTAAATTTACCGTAAATCAAAATTTCCACATGAAAGAATAAATAATATTTATTTTAAAAATACTAAATATCCTAAAAATATATCTAACTTGGAATCTCACCAAATTCCATCCCAAGAGTAAACATCGCATCCCAAGAACAAAGGAATTTAGGTCATTTCCTAGGTAAAATTTCCATTTTACCCTTATTAAAGGCTTGTGGCACTAAAAATCATAAATGAGATAAGAATTTGCATGGGAAAACCAAGATATCTACATTTAGTTATGGATATGATGTGATATATGGTTATGATGGTGTGTAGATATCAAAGGGATTGTAGCATGGGATGTGTGTTTTGGGGGCGTGAAAGTGATTAGATCATTAGGAAAGTAGATTTGGGGTACCTTATTGATATATATTTCAATTGATATTATATTACTATACTTGTATGTGATATTAGGTGAGATATCCTTTATGAGGTTTTGTGATAGTTGATGTGATATAGGTGTAAGTTAGTTCTGGTTTTTATTCATGGATTCATTATCATGTTTATTCCAGATTTTCAAGAGATGTTTTGGGTAGGATCCTATTTCTTATACTTATATTCTTACCCCTATATATTTAAATATATTTTTTAATATTTTAGGAGGTATTTAGTGACCAATATAAACATTACTACCATGAGAATTTGAGGTTATATCAGAGTCGTTATCATAAGATTTCTCTTTTGGAATTTTATCTTGGAGTCCATATAGACATTTTCATTCATTGTGGATTGGATTTTATTGTATATTATATGGATTGGATTGTTGTTTTATCTTATATTCCTGGTATTATGAAGGTAATGCCACCAATTTTTGTGTTTTATTCCCTCGGTGTTAGTCACCAACTTATGTCCTATTATAGATGGACTTCGAAGTTCACACTCATCTCTAATGTAGTCCTAGGAGGGGTTCCCAATGGAGGTGGGTCATGAAAATTAAATAGATGAATTGTAAAGTGACACTTTAAAATCCATATAAATATATTAAATAGTTTGGAAAAATATTTTGAGAATGAAAAAAAATTGTTTATAGTAATAATATTTGAGTGTGATCAGAAAATATTTATATAACATATATTCTTATATAGGATATTTGAAGTATAACTATTTATAAAACATTTGGATCATTTATAAAATCAATGTAATTATTAGAACATGTTCAAAAAATCATTTTTTATGGAATTAAAATTTTGAAAAGGTGATCACATAATATATATAACACAAAATACATATCCACAAAACATTTATTGAGAAAGCCTCATAAAATAGTTATGTAAGATATATCGACATTACACAATGAGAAAGAAGATTTGAATATATCCTTACTAAAATTTATAGAGTTAATTTTTTTCTATATTTGAGTCAAATAAATGGTTATTCTCTTGAACTCTTTATATTATTATCATATGGAGATATTATGAATTAAATTTTTTATTGTTTTAGAGATTTAGATTTGGAATTACATTGTTTCCATAATCTAGACTAGTGAAGATAATTTTAGATATAATTTTAAAATGGAATTTAAAATAAGTAATTGATTAATAAATTTGTATCAATTAGTCCTATAATTAAAAAAATGAACTTCTAATGGAGAAATAATTTATTTTGATAAAATGAAGGCTCGAGTGGAAATTGTGTTTGCAAGAATTTTTATAAAGGAAGATCTAGGTACTTGGATTATATTGCTAAAATTATCAACAAAAAAATTAGAAGATATATGATTTATAAAAAGACATACAAATGTTGATTTAATGAATTTTTTATTTTGATTCATTATTTAATTTTAAATAGTATGGATTCTTATAATATGTTAAGAGACATTTATTATTGATTAAAAATGATACCTTCCAATAATAATTTATAATTCTATTTATCATATGAGTGAATTAATTTTTATTGTATGATACGAGACATAATAAGGATATAGTAAACTAATTTGGGGGAAAACCTTATAAAAATAATGTGTACTTATTCTATTAATTTTATATAATTTTATAAAAGTGAGTGTGTGAACATAATATCTTGAGTGTATCCATTAACAAGAACCAATAGCAAAAGTTTATTTTTTATATATGGAGTAAATTATTTAAAACTAATTAACCCCCCCCCCACCTTCCCACACACTCTCAATGTTTCATCTAACCTTTCTTAGGACACCAAATCCTATAAATTTTAGTAAGTAAGTCTCTCATTTATAAATTAAAAAAAACCAATGAACATTTAATTGATTATAACATTTTTAATGTATATTTCAAGTTTTTATCACACCACTTCTTAGGAAAAATGATGATATAAAGTTCATTTATATCTAATTTATTCATTAATTACTTAAAATATCAATTTGATACTAATCTAATTCATTTTTAGATCCATGAATCATGTGGACACTCATCCAAATTATTCCAAAATAATACATTGTGATTTTTTCCTCACACGTACATCCCATTATTTTTATCTTGATTTGTATGAAACTCACCACAAGGTAACATCAATAAAAAATTGTAAGTACCTTATTCATATAGAGGGTGTGAATTAGATAGAATCCCTAAAGGAAATGATAGGCCAATTACTACTTAAGGATCCCTAATCCATGCACATCACACATTCATTGAAAGGATTCAAATGATCACATTCACACTACTATAGAAGAGGCATTCTCAATATATGAGATCAACTCAAGGGATGAGGGTAATGAGGAGGAAATCACTTTATAGGACTATACAATTGTAGATAAGGGTGTTGAGCAGGGTCATCCCTAGAAACCATTTTGAATTTTGTTTCCCAAGATCAGGATCCCTATTTTTTCCCTATGAAATAAGTAGCTCTAGTGATGTATAGTAAAAATTTACTCTCTCTTTTTTTACCCCTTACCATTTGTTTCTTTATTCTAAGGATGCTAATAATTTTTTTTTCATTTTCATATGGCCGGTTTAAAGGGTTTCTGGTACCCAAACACCATTTCACCACATCCAGTAACTTCACCACATCCAAAACAGAACTGCATTTCAAATTTCGAAAAAAATTCAAAATCCACACCATCCGCCTCGAGCCGCGACCCAAGAGTCAACGTACCTAACAGGCCTCAAGACACGCACCTGCCACAATAGTCCCTACCTGCTCAGTCCGCACGCCATGCGAATTCCACACAACAGCACGCGCCACCCTTCACCGGAGACGGAATTGTCATCATCATCTCGAGTCGCGATACTGCACCGCCTCGATCCGCGCACCTACACCAGGTCTGAAACCACAACTGGATTGCCGGCGAGCTTCTCTAGCCTCCATTGACACCACAACTCCATATTTCCTTCGGCATCACCACTTAATCACCACCATTGGAATCACAGTGGGAACTTTCACTCACAAACCATCAACAACATCACCAGCGAGAACCGACCGCGCCGTCGCCATCGCCATTTCCAAATACATCGCCTCACCAAAGGCACCAAAAGAAACATAAATGATTGAAAAACAAATCCAAAACACCAGAACATCCATACTTCACCTCACCAAGAAACGAGATGAAAGGAAGAATCAAAAACCATTTCTGAATGGTTAGAAATCACAGTAACACCACCCAACCGCACAAGCAACGCCCTAAATCTGAAGATCCCGCTGCCACCAACCAAAATGACTGCTTCAGACACGATGAAACCCCACCACACTCACCTGATAAAGTCCGGGACCCCAAGCACCGCTGACGCAAGAGCGCGACCATCAGACGCTTATAAGCACACCGCAGGACACCAGCAAGCTATCGAGAACGAACCCAGGAGTGCTCTGAAGAGTATGTCGTCGACGGGGACCGATCTTACACCCGTAGGACTGAACCAGCAACCACCGAAGCCCAAAGAGAAACTCCACAGCAAGGGAAGACCACGAAACCACGCGACTCCGCAGAGAACCTAGCCAACTCACCGAGCTTGAGAGGAAACGCCACGCTGTCCGCAGCGAAGGGGCGGTGGCGGTGAGAGGAAAATCTAGAGAAAAAAGTGTATTCATATGCATCCCAACCTTTGGGACCCTTTTTTATCTTTCTATAATTTCTTGAGAGACTCTCACTTAGGATATATAAGTGAAAAAATCCTTCATTCACTAGAAATACAATTATTGACTCAATTGGATTAAGAGATATTCTAATGATATCATGACCATATTATACATTCTTTATTTCCATTCCCATCGCACTGATAAATCTTAAAGGCCTTCTCATTTTTCCTCAGCTTGTGTATAAGGGACCAATTTTTTTCCAAGCCCTTTATTTGTTTATTAGGTGTTTGGAGGTGTCTATAAAGAGGATGGAAGTTTTTAAGTTTTGTTGATATGTAAATTCATCTAGAAGGAGGAGCTTTCAGTGTGGTCCTTTGGATTACGGCATGGTGTAGTCTAAGGAGTTGGGATTTCAGCATAACTATATTACTTGTGATATGGAGACTCGGTAAGATGGGTTACAGTGTATATATTGATCAATAGGTAGTATTTTCATGGGTTTTGGATATTTCATGGAGATCAGGGGGTTGTGATCTTCTCTCAACCACTCAAGGGGTCACTATAGCTTAAGGAGTAGATTACATTGTGGAGCCTTAGGGGGTTGGGTTTCCTTCTCCCTTCCCTATGAAGGGTGGATAAGGTGTGGCCTTGGGGATATTTTGTGGTGTTATCCCAGTTTTTTAGGATATATGGGACATATATGGGGTTTAAATTATGTATTCTAGAGGGTTGTTTTGTATTCAAGCTATTTTAGTGTGTTCTTATTGCATCGTAGTTTTGGAAAAAACCTTAGGGTTGTAGTATGGTCAATGGGATTACATCATGATGTTATTAACATCTATCTTGTATAAATTCATAATTTAATTTTAAATGTTATTATATTCTAGATTCTCCATAAAACCTTAGGCAACTCAAGGTCCTCTTTCAAGGACCTTAATCCCCATTTTCTAGTCTTTAACACCCCATCTTCTAGAGATCGATTCTTAGTGATCTGAGGTTAGTTTATTCTTACCTAATGGTTATACTATCTTTTCTTATTGATTTTCATGTTATGGAAACTTTTTTTTCATATTTGGTGTGTTTTATTTGGTTTTAATATTATATTAAATAATGATATAACAATGGTTTGGTGTGGTTAGTTTTTATGGTGGTTTCCTTCAAGTTTGGTAGTGGTTGATCGTTATTCTTCTGTTCTTTCTTATAGAACATTGAAAGTCCCATATCAAGGTAGAGTATTTGTGACATTTACTTATTTTATTTTAAATTGTGATATTTTCATACTTTAGTTTCTTTTTTTATCAATTTAATTGACCTAAATGAAGATAATAACCATAATTAAGAATGGGATATTAGGAAATGGGTGGATTGAACAAGTTAAGAATGGGGTTTTCTTGTTTCTTATTCATTTAGATGTGTTTGATGTTGGATTGCATGGTGAAAGTTCAGAACCAGGCTTTCCTGTCACAAGTTTATTGTGTTGGTGGTTTTTTAGTTGATTGGTGTGGGTTTAGATTTTGGATCTTCCATCTTTCTGGGTGTTTTATTTTGATGTATGGTTTTCTTGATGGTTCTTTTTTTGTTTTCTAACTACCTACTACAGTTGGATTATGCACCACAAGTGCATTTCTCCTTGTGGTAGTTCAGGTCAAGTCCTATAATTATTTATTTATGGAATGGTAAATAAAATTATGAATGAACATATGAAATGGTGTGTTATTGAAAATAATGGTAATTAAATAAGAAACATGGGATAGTTTAAAGTAATTCTTTGAGGAGCATGGGATGTGAATCTAGAAATTGTAATGTGAATTATGAAAGCATATTTCTTATAATGAAATAAAATGATTAAACCATAAATTTTAATGGGTTTTAATGAATGGTTGGAAATTTATAATTACTAAATGAAAATTATTAATGATGATAAAATCTATATTCTTGTTTGATTATATGATTTCTTATTTCCTAGACCTTAGTGGTGGCAGTTGGGTGTCATGTGGGATGAGAGTTGCAGTTGATTCTAATTCTAGGTATTTTCTCTTACTTTGGTTGTGTGATGTATCTATTCATTATATTTTATGATTTCATATGATTCACCACCTGATTCGTATGGGAAATCAACGTCCAAATGCTTTGGGTATGGGTTTTTTCCCTAATATTTAGGTTAGTGGGGGAACATATGGTTGACTTCTTACTATTCCCCACTCTCCCTTCGGTGTAGCGTGATGAGTAGAAATATATACCCTATAATGTATTAAATTATAGATTATGTGTCTAGATGTCCTATTATGGATCTCATTTTTACTATCCATGTTTTCATGGGTTGTATCAGGTTTAGGTGATAACACATACTTGTATTACAGTTATAGTGACAATTGTTATTATAGGTGCACTTTCATGGGTTGTGATGATTGTGGTATAATTCATGATATATGGGTTATAGTATATTTTGGGCTTACTCTTGGTTATGGGTTTTATGTGATATGTGTGTATGGTGTATAGGATGAAATATGATATGTGTGCACGAGGTGTAAGATAAGTTATGGAAGGTATTGTAGCATAGGACGTTTAGCATTAGGGCATGAGAATGAAAAAATAATGTGGAAGAGGATGTCGGGTAACTTTATTATGTATATGATTTCAAAATAGAATGACTTACTTCTATGAATTACCCAGTGACCAAGACTTAGTGTGGATGATATGTAGTTTTACATACTTAGGTAATGAAGTTGGTTTCATTTGTTTATTCATTGTTCTTTAGTATCATTTTTTCACATTTTTACGAGTGGTTTCAAGTAGGATCCTATTGAGTATACTTGTATTCTCTCCCTATGTATATATAAAATGTTTTTTAGGTCCCATGGAGTTGGTTGGTGATCGATCAGGATGTTACCATCTTGTGGAGTTTTTTAGTAGCTGTTGGAGTTTTTTTGTCATTGTCTAGTATTATTTTTTGGTACTTTCAGTTGTTTTCCATTTTTTATGACATTATATTCATTTATTGAGTTGGTTTATTTTCCTATGTGATGATTTTTATGGGTGTGTCTCATTTTATCTCTTATCCTTAAATTTTTATAAAGGGGTTAAGGCCTCTCATTTGTATTCATTTCATGACTTCTGTGTTAATCACCAACTTGTGGCCTATTATAGGTGTTATTTGGGGTTCATTCCCATATTCACTATCATCCTACGAGGGGTAACAGTAGAGGGGGTCTTAAAAGATTAATATTAGAGATGATGGTTGAGAGGTAGGGTGGAATTTGGATATAAGTACTAGTGAGGATTGCGTGGTTTGGTAGGAAATAATGTTATCTATACTTAGTACGTTGTATAAATAGGGGAGGCTAGTTGGGACATGGGTATTTAGGGCCCCCTATGATCTGATGAAAGCATATTCAAGTTTACTGATTATGATAAGTGAATTGATGCTACTTTCAGAGTATAAACATGGGTAAGGATCATGAATCATGATTTTCTATTCCTGTGTTTGAATTGGGTAGATAATGGTAATTATGTCGAAATTAAATTTATTAATTAACATTAAATGTTCTATATTCTAGGTTTGGGGGTCTCTAAAAATATTTTTTTGTATTAATGCCTTCAATTTAGCATAATCATCAAGTTAATGTTGAATATGTTTAGTGGGATGTTCTGGTGGATAACCATAGAGTTGGGGTTAGTGATGATGAATCTTAGAGGAGGAAACTTTGAGAGTTCTAGTGTTAGGGTTTACAAAAGTATGAGGGATCTACTTCAGTTCGGGAGATAGAGACTTGGTTGGAATGTATAGATATTTCCTTTAGTTTGATCCATGCTTGGAGGGGGCATTGGGTTTCATTGGTTGTGACTATGCTACATAGGACAACTTAGTAGAGGTGATTTTTATTTCTCACGGATCATAGAGAGTTAACCATTATGAGGGAGAAGATTCATGATCAGTTTCAGGTTGATTTTATTTCTTCAACCACAAATTCAAATTTTCGATAATATATTTTTACTCTCCTACAAGGGAATTCCATCATCCGAGAGTTTAGTATCTGTTATAAAAACCTATCACATTATGCTCTGAATATTCTTCCAAATGAGGGGGCTAGGATGAGACATTTTTAGTAGGATTTGTATCCAAATATCCAACTTAATTTCACCCCATTTGATATTTCTCAAGGTGTTAACGAGGGTGAAGGTTGTTGATAGCATGCTAGATAAGACTAAATCATCATGGTAAGGGAGTCACCATGACTCTCCATAGAGAAAATATATAGCTAGGAGTTCTCAGTTTCCTATCTAACAGAAGACTCAAATAGTAGGGAGTTGGTTCGAACCATATTCATCCCATTTTACTTGGGTTGTTAGTTATTAGGACCCTATCAGTATATTATGTGTGTATAGTTATACATGTGGATTTCGTCGCCATAAAATTTTCAATTACCTAACCTTCCTTATTAGTTAATTTGGATCTAGAGACCCTCTTTAGGATCCATCATGACAGTGGTATCCTCTAAGGTAGCAGAAGAAGTATAAACCACAGGGAGATCTAGTCTTTGATTAATATAGAAAGGATGATTTGGGAAGAGGAAAGACATGTAATACCACTCATCCTTAGTCATAGTGAGTAGATAATATCCATTAAGGTGGTATCCAATAGGTCTAGAGAGGTTGTGGTGTCATACATGGTCAGATTCATGCCTTATAGTTTCCAGCACTAGAAAATTCATGAGTCATACAATTTATTATCTACTTATATTCTACTTGGATGTATTCCTTGTTTAATTCATGATTTATTAACTCCTTCATTACACCCACCCTATTCCATGTTTTGGGAATTAAGGTGGATAGGATTTCAGTGCCCTTGTCATAAACTATTCTAGTTGAAGGCCGAGCTATCTTGTATGATGTGTGTAGAGATTATGAGTTTATGCTAGGGTATAATTTCTCTTGGGGAGATTTCCTATGTTTGTAGATATATCCATATGAAATTATCTTCAGCATGGACTAGTTGTATTCAGTGGAGGTTATTATTGATTGATTTAAGATCCATGTTATATTCTATAATTATGATGGGGAAAAGTCTATGTTTGTTAGAGAGTGAGGCCCTCATATGGGTTAAAGGTGTTTCGAGTTATTATCTTCCTTGATGTTTGATTTGATGTTGATTTTGGTGTAGGATTGTATGTTGATGTTTCCAGAGTCGTGGAAGAGTACCCTAATGCATTTCTTAAAGTGGTTTTGATGTTTCACCCTCGATGTGAGATCAAGTTTGGGATAAACATGTATCCTGGTGTCACTATAATATTTATGTCCCCATATAGGATAGGTCTTTTTCATTTGTAAGAGCTACAAATTCAGATTTGTGATTTTTATAGAGATTATTCATTCAACCTAATGTGTCACCTTGGGGTTATATATTTCTTCTTATGAAGAAGGAAAATGAGATTCTATGTCTATGTATTGATTATCATAGCTTGAATCAGATAAAAGTAAAGAACCTATATACTATTTTTTGGATTTATGATCTATTTGATCATCTAAAGGGAGATAGCTAGTTCTTAAATATTGACCTATGATTAGGATATCATCATATGTGAGTGAGGGGTGAGGATATTATGAAGACTAATTTTAGTTATCATTATGAGCATTATGAGTTCATTTAAATTTATTCTAGTATTATAAATTATTCAGTAGTGTTTATGGAACTGATGAATTCTATGTTATGTGAGTTTTTAGGTCAATTCATGGTGGTTTTTGTTTATTAAATCCTTTTATTTTTTATATTTGAGTAGCATGAAGAGTATCTCTAAGATATTTTGGGAGTTATTTGGAATCATCATCAGTTTGGGAAGTTATTGAAGTGTGATTTATGTGCCTATGAGGTATTTTTATTAGGTAATATTTTGTATCATCGTGAAGTATTCACGGATCCTTTGAACATTGAAGATTTTGTTTCTTGGGTAGCTCCTAAGAACATCGTAGAGGTGAAGAGTTTCCTTGGCCTTACTGGTTATCATAGGAGGTTTTTACTTGACTTCTCTTAGATTGTGAATCCACTAAAAAAATTGACTTGAAATTATATGGAGTTTGTGTGGCCTAAACAATGTCAGACTGCTTTTGAGTATTTAAAGGAGAAGTTGTTCAGTGCTCAAATTCTTTATCTTCCTGAGGAGGGTGTTTCATGTAAGGTTTATTGAGACACTTCACATATTTTATTAGGTTATTTTATAATGTAGTAGATAGTTATTATATCTTATGGGTCTTGGAAGTTAAGACCTCATGAATTTAACAATGTTTCCCATGATCTTGAGTTTGTTTTAGTTAAATTTACTCTAAATTTTTAGCAGTATTACATCATTGGTGAGTGCTTTGTGATATTCAAAAATCACAAGATTTTGAGGTATGTATTCTCCCAACATGATTTTAATTTAAAGCATTGATGGTGGATAGAATTATTACAATATAATGAATTTTTTATTTCCTATACATCATGGAAATTGAAAGTTATGGCTAATGCCTTGAGCGGAAATTTGTGAAGTGGTGTCATGCGTGAGTCTGGTGATTCTTGTAGGGTGATGGAGGATATCTCTATGATGAACCTTGGTATTTTATTTTTTATGGTATATGGTTTCTTTATTATATGATGATGATGTCATATTGGGTGAAACTGGTGGAGGATCCCCAGCTAGGGCATTCTGAGTTAGTGGTCTGGTGAGATCGAGTCATTTATGGTGATGACCCTAAGTTCTATTCTAAGGATGACTGGAATTTGGTTTTTTTATGGGATGATCTTCATTACTTTGATGATGTGTGATGTGTCTCTCTATTAGTTCCATAGTTTTCCTTTGGTGGTATATCTAGACGTGGCTAAGATGTTTCACACCTTGAAAGTTTCTTTTTTATTAGCTGGTATGAAGAAGACTGTTATAGATTTTGTGTCTTAATGTTTGGTTTTCCAAATGGTGAAGGTTGAGAATTTGTTCTTGGTGGGTTTATTCAACCACTTTATGTTCCTCAATGGAAGTGGGAGGACATTTTCAATGTAATTATTCATCTGGTTTACTCGATCTCAGGGAGGCAATGATGCTATGAGGATGATCATGGACTGCTTGATAATGTTATCTCACTTATTAAATATTAAGGAGTCGAGCTATATTAATTTTTTATCAAGGAAGTATCTTTAGGAAGTGTTTAGTATTTATGGGGTTCTTAATATGATCATCTCTAATTGTGATCCTTGGTTCACCTCTAGGGTTTGGAGAGGACTCTAGCATGCCTTTGGGTATCAACTATGCCTTAACACCATATTTCATCCAAATAAGGATGGTCATATATATTGGAATATCTGAATTTTATGGTACATTTTGTGCATATGAATTTTGGATTTTATAGATTCATGGGTGATTCACCTACCCTTTGTGGAGTTTGAATATAATAACATTAATCGCTCTATTATTGGTATAGCTCCGTTCAAATAATTGTATGGAAAACCTTGTCAATCTTAGTTGTGTTAGACCAAGGTTGGATATTCATCTATTATTAGGCTATAATTGGGGTACTTCATGAAATAAAAGGTTCATTATGACACCTAATATTCAATTATAGTAAGAATATTTTCTTTCTAAAGAAACTATAGTGTAATGTACATAAATTTATTAAAGAATGTGATTAAAAACTAAATTCCCAAAATTTTATAAATTTAATTTAAATAAATGAATTTTATTTTTTAATTAATAATTTCAAAATTATATTAGGATTCATTTTTTAGATTTTTTAGAAAATATTGATTTTTAGTTGAATAGTGAAAATACTGATTTTATAAAACTGTTACTTTTATGAAATTATAATGATATAATAGAAACTTGAAAGTTTATGAAATATTTTTTATAGACCAAATATATATTAAATAATTCATATAATTCATATAAAATTATAATTTTGAACAAAAAAATATATTCTTAATATTTTGGAAATCTAAGTAATTTTTTTGTTCAAACAAAAACATCTTTTAGTTCTTTTCTTTTAATCAAGTTTTTATAAGGTACTTTTAAGTTTTAGTCTAGGTTAAATGAAAAATAATTATAATTTTATTTAAAATAATCCAATTATTTCCATTAGAATAAAAATTATACTTTACTTTTTTGTAAAATCATCTTTATGCTTAAAACAAACATTTTTCTAAAAATGGTTTTCGTTGCGCTTTTGCAAACTTATATTAAAATTAATTTATAATACCTATAGTAGTTTAATCATGTAAAATTGATAAAATATTTGGAATTAAAATAATTAATATTAGGTAATTAGGTCAACTTAATTTTGTCTCATAATGAATAGTATCCATAATAAATATTTATTACCTCAGTTAAGGGTAAAATGGGTTAAAATGGTTAAAAATTAAGGGATAAGGCTTCATATAACACAAAACAAAACTTGTTTAAACCTCATTTTTTTGGTTTCATTTTTACTTAAACCTTATCAAATTTAAATCTATGGTAATTTAGAGCCACTTTAACAAGAAAATGACTATATTTTTAAAATCTTTTAAGTAATTCCATGTGTGTTCCTTCCCTCACTTATAAAAGGGAACTTATTATCCTTCCTTATTCACAAACTTTTATCCCTATAACTCAGCCAATAACTACTGAAAAAACTTCCTAGGTTACTTTAATTAATTCTTGTGCTCCAAATATTACCCTAATACCATCCTAATAAAGATTAAGTTGTAAGCCAAAGGAGTTCCCTCAAAGAAGTGGTAATCATCTTACCCGACTCTTTCAATGTTTAATTATTATTTTAATTCATCTAAATATATCATATCCCTACTAACATAATGAAACTAGTATCAAAATAATACTAACATGTTATTATTATTATTCTACAGTCATTTACCACCTCCTTTCTATCATATGGAAAATGAAAATATTGATCATGTGTACATACGGCCTACCGTCTCCACATAGTGGTGTGATCCATTTTTCATCACTGTTTTACTTAGATGGTTATAAAGGTGAAATTATTGAAATATATATTATATTTATGAAATAATTGATTTTTTATAATTATAATATATCATCTACATTCTTACCCTTTCATCCATTGGAAAATGATAACATCGCTCGTTTGTACTTGTGGACTACCACCTCCACAAAGCGATGTGATTCATTTTTCTATTACTACTATGCATGGATGATTATAAAATTGTATATAACTAATAAAAATTATATTCATAGCATTATTAATATTATGTACATTATGGAACCATTACATAACTCCTTTTACCATGAACAATGTATAGAAGTAATTTTGGAGAAATTGACTGAACAACCTTAAAGTGGTCGATGTAAGAAAGAACTATTAAATGAATGGATTTAAAAAAATTATAAAAAGAAAATAAAAAAATAATATATATTAAGAATTTTCTTAATAAAGTATTTAATAAATTTAAAATTTTTATATAGGAGGATCAAACACATATGACTAAGTGGAGGCCCAAGGTAAGGTATTTCTTTTACAATTTCATTTTATTTCAAGATTATTTATGTTTAAATTTTTTTGTAAGAAAATTATATAATACTGATATCTTAAAACCGATATAATTTATTCTCCTATATTTATTTTTAGTTTTTATGTGTTTATTTTCCATTTCTTTTCTTTTTGGATCAAGAATCAAAAAGTAAGTTTCATGTAAGAGAATTTATTATAAAAATTGTGTTTAAATTTTCTTATTTTCAAATATTTATTCTTTGTAAAGGTACTTTTGAATGTTTCAATAATGTTCTTATATATGATTAAAATGTTTATAAAGTTAATTTTCAACTTTTTTTAAAATTATTTACAACGTATTAAAAATAAATTATTTAAATGTTTTCTGTATGGGTTATTTTTAACTTTTTACAAAAGTACAAAAAGAATGTTCTATTTTAACATATATGACATTAATGACTTTCCCTGTCATCATGAACATACTTTGATTTTAATCTTCCTTTACAATTTTCCATGTTTATTTTCAAATAAATTCATTTTCTAACAATTTTGGAAACTTTTATTTACAATGTTATCAAAATAAAATGTCATTTTTTTCATTTTTTCAATGAAATCGTCAAATATTATTTTAAAGGTATTTTCATCCATTTCAACATCCTTTTATTATTATTATGATTTAATGGGTATATTCTCTAAATATAATTTCAAATTTATTTTGCTAAATGGATTATGATCAAGTTTTTTTATTTCATTGAGTAGGGAAATATTCTGTATTCTTGATTCAATGTGGAAAATGTTAATTTATAACGCGTTTTTTAGAATGAATTATATTGATCATTCAATATATGAGGAATGAATAGGGAATTCAAGTTAAGGGTGTGGATAATTTATAGATATCTCCTTAATGTATCGATGGGTATCATGAGATAAAATAAGTGGACACTTTAAATGTTTATTTGGTTTACACCTTCCCATTTATTAAGAATGGTGTCTTGGTTGAGAGGACTTAATGGTAAGATTCATGATAACTTGGTCAAGGCCTTAATGTAAAGTTAATGAATGTATGGATTTATACATTTCTTTTATTAAGAATTTAGTTTCCATTATCCATTTTATTTTTATGTTTATATTGTCCATGGAAATTTATTAAACTCAAGTTGTTGATTTAATAGCATGTGTTTTAATTATCCACTCAGCCATATTGATTATTCCTTATTTACTCATGATAGATTCTATTGTACATAACCCTTAATGAGCATCTAAGCTCACACTTTAATTTTTTTCCTTTCCCCAGGATATGAAGAAGGGTATTATGAATGATTTTGATGATGCAAGAATTTTTCTTATATGGTGTTTCTATATTTCCAATGTAATATGGGAATCATATATGTATCTAGTTTTCCAATACTAATAAATTGATCAATCCTTTATGGTAATATCCCTTATATATTTTACCAATTTAATAAAGTATACATTGACTCTGTGTTGCTAGAGTCGGGGTGTTATAGTTGGTATTAGATAAAGTTTAGTAGAAATATTGGGAACTAGATTTTAAATGAATATAGCTAACATGAGAATTATGATAATCCATTAGGGTATTTAAGAACTTTTACCATTATAGGGATTTTTATTTTATAGATCAATATTCATAATGATTATGAGTTAAATTCGTGTGTTTTATTTTTTAAAGATAGTTCATAGTGTAAGAATGGGAATCAACACCCGTAGTCAATGTAGGGATTTCCCTACTGAGCATGCCAATGCAACGGGTTTCATAGATGATCATATCATGGACATATTAGGGTATATAACTCATATTGTGATGAATAACTATGCTCATATATAACAGCATGTTGTTCCATCACACAATTCACCAATTTTAGATCAATTCATGAGATAGAATCCTCCATCATTTAATGGAACTAATAATCCATTAGTAGTTAAATAATGGATTAAGTCACTCGAAAATATATTTTTATCCTTGGGAAGTAATGAAATGGAAAATGTTATTCTAGCATTGTATTATTTGAAAGGATATATCGATTAATAGTGGTCATTAATCTAGAACACTAAATAGGTTGATGAAATAGAAAGTATGGAATAGATAACTTTTAAAGTGATATTATTTGAGAAATAATTTCATCAATAAAAATGGAATAAAATGGAGAAAAAGTTCCTTACTTTAGATTAGAATGAATATTTTAGGTCGGGACTTGTTTAGGAGACAATAGAAAAATTAAGATCTATTTAGAGTTATATCAAGGTAGTTTAGAACAATAAAAAGAGTTATACTGATAATTGAAGGAATGATTTAGAATTTCAAGTGAGAGGTCATGTTTTATTGAATTTATCTCTATAGAAGGGTGTTATAAGGTTTTAAAATAAAGGGAAACTAATTCCTATGTACATAATGCCTTTTGAAATCCTAGGAAGAATTGGAGTTGTGGATTACCATTTGGAAATGCCACCTAGCCTCTCTAAAGTTCATGATGTGTTCCATATCTATTTATTGAGGAAGTACATTTTATACCAATTACATGTTACCATCTATGATGAAATATAATTGGAACATGATTTATATTATTGCTAATATCCTATCAAAATTATTGACACTAGAGAACAATTTTTATAGAATCGTGTGACTTGATTGGTGAAGGTAATTTGGAGAAATCATAAAATAGAAGTGGAAATGTCAGAAATAGAAGAAGTTATGATGAATAAATACCCACAAATGTTCATGAGGCGAAATTTTGTAAATTTTGAGGATTTTATTTTTGAAGTATAGAATAATGTAGCACTCGAGATTCAATTATTCTAAGTAAGATTTTCTTTCTAAATAAACTGCAGCATAATGCACCTATCATTATTCAAGAATGTGATTAAAACCCAAATTCAAAAAATATATATTTTTAATTTGAAGAAATTAATTCCATTTTTTAATTCATCATGTAAAAATTAGATTAATATAAATTTTTTATATTTTTTATAAATGATTGATTTTTAAGATAATAGTGAAAAATACTGATTTTACATAACTATGACTTTTATGACATTATAATTATATAATAATAACTTGAAAGTTTATGAAACCTTTTTAATAGAAAAAAATTATATTAAAAAATTAATTTAATTCATATAAAAATATAATGTTGAACATAGAAATATATGCTTAATATTTTGGAAATATAAGTAATGTTTTTGTTCAAATAAAATAGTTTTTAGTTATTTTCTTTTAATCAAATAATTACAAGGTTATTTTCTGTTTTGGTTTGGTTTAAAATAAAAATAAGTATAATTTTATTTAATATAATCTAATTAATTCCATTAGATCCAACATTATTCTTTATTTTACTGTAAAACTGTTTTAATGCTTAAAACAAACATTTTTTTAAGAAGGGTTTTCATTATGTTTTGCGAACATATATTAGAAGTGATTTTTACCACTTATAGGAGTTGAATCATATAAAATGGATTCCATATTTTGAATCAAAATAATTAATATTATTTAATAATTTTAACTTAAATTTTGTTCATAATGAATAGTAACCATGGTAAATATTTATCACATCAATTAATGGTAAAATGGGTTAAAAGGGTTAAAAATAAAGGAATTAGGCTTCAAGATACCAAAAAATAATTTATTAAACCTAATTGGTTTGTTTTATTTATACCTTACACTTATAATACTCTAAACTATGAAAATTTGGATCCAATTTCACTAGAAAATGACTTTATATTATTAAAATATTTTAAGTAATTCCATGTGTGTCCCTCACCTCACTTATAAAAGGGTGCCTCTTATCCTCCATTATTCAAAAACATTAATCCCTATATATCATACAATACTTGACCAAAAACATTCTTAGATTCCTTCCATTCATTCTTGAGCTCCCATTCTTACCCTAATACTATCCTAAAAAGGCTTAAGGTGTAAGTCAAATGATGTCTCTCAAAGAAGAGGTAATCGTCTTACCCGACTCTTTCAAAGTTTATTTCTTCTTATAATTCTTATAAATATATTGTATTCATTATAAAAAATGAATTTAATATTACCAATATACTATTATGTTTTTATTAATATGTTGTAACCATTTTCCACCTTCTTTCCATCCTATGTAAAATGAAAACATTGTGTGTGGGTACGTACAGCCTACTATCTCCACGTAGCAAGGTAATTATTTTTTCATCAATGTTTTACTTGGGTGGTTATAAAGGAATAATTAATGAAATATATATGATATTTATGAAATAATTATTATTCTAAAAATATAATCTATATTCTATATTCTTACTCTTACATCTATTTGAAAATGATAACATCGTTTATGCGTAGGTGTGGGCTACCACCTTCACAAAGCAATGTGATTCTTTTTTCTATTACCATTATGAATTGATGATTCTAAAATTTTATATAATTATTAAAAAGTACATTCATTAAATTATTAAAATTTTGGACATTATAGAACCATTACATAACTCCTTTAAACACTAACAACATACTAAATTAATTTTAGAAAAATTGATTGAACAAACTTAAAGTGGTCAACGTAGGAAAGAACTATTAAATGAATAGATTTAAAATAATTATAAAATTAACATAAAAAATGGAATGTAGATTAAAATTGTACTTAATGTAGTATTTAATAAATTTAAATTCATTATGCATGAGGATCAAACATGTACGACTAAGAGGATACCCAAGGTAATGGATTTCTTTTATAATCTCATTTTATTTTGGGATTGTTTACGTTTAGATTTCATTTGAAATAATTATATGATACTAATATATTAAAACCCATATATTTTATTATACTATAGTTATGTTTGGGGTTTATATATTTATTTTACATTTATTCTGTTGTTTGATCAAAAATTAACAAGTTAGTTACATATAAGGGACTTATAAAAATCATGTTTTAAAGTTTTCCTTCCAACTCTTTTTATTCTATATTGAGGTAATTTAAAATGTCTCAAGAATGTTATTATTTATGCTTAAATGTTTTATAAATTTCATTTTCATCTATTTTTTAAATTATTTACAAATTATTAAAAATTAATCTTTTTAATGTTTTTTGTATGGGTTATTTTCAACTTTTTACAAAAGTACAAAAAGAATGTTATCTTTTGATATATAGAGCATGAATAACTTTTTACATTTCCATAATCTTAATTTTATTTGAAGGTTTATTTACAATTTTTCATGGTTATTTTCAAATAAATTCATTTTCTCAATATTGTGGAAATTTTGTTTTGAAATTTATCAAAAGAAAAGGATATTTTATATCATGTTTTTAAAGATATCATCAAATATTATTTTAAAGTTATTTTTATCAATTTCTACATTCTTTAATGATTATTATGCTTTACTAGGGATATACTCTAAAGATACCATCCACCTTATTTCTCTAAATGGATTATGATGATGTTGTTTTATTTCGTTGAGTGTGAAATATTCTGTATTCTTGATTCAATGCGAATAAATATTGAAATATAAGTAATTTTGAGAATTAATTATATTGATAATTCAATATATGAGGAATTCATAGAAAATGAAAGGGATGGGTGGGTCTTGGTTTCATCACCGACATATTTTTCCTTATAAAAATCATGTGTACTTATTCTATTAGTTTAATATCATTTTATACAAGTGAGTGTGTGAACATAATATTTTGAGTGTATCAATTAACAAGAACCAATAGCAAAAGTTTATTTTTTATATATGGAGTAAATTGTTTAAAACTAATTAACCCCCCCCCCCCCACCTTCCCACACACTCTCAATGTTTCATCTAGCCTTTATTGGGACACCAAATCCTATAACTTTTAGTAAGGAAGCCTCTCCTTGATAAAGTAAAAAAACAATGAACATTTCATTTATTATAACATTTTTAATGTATATTTCAAATTTTTATCACACCACTTATTAGGAACAATAATGATATAAAGTTCATTTATAACTAATTTTTTTCATTAATAACTTAAAATATCAATTTCATCCTAATCTGATTCATTTTTAGATCCATGAATCATGTGGACACTCATCCAAATTATTCCAAAATAATGCATTGTGATTTTTTCCTCTCACATACATCCCATTATTTTTATCTTGAGTTGTATGAAACTCACCACAAGGTAACATCAAGAAAAAAATGTTAGCACCTTAGTCATATAGAGGGTGTGAATTAGATAGAATCCCTAAAGGAAATGATAGGTCAATTACTACTTAAGGATCCCTAATCCATGCACATCACACATTCATTGAAAGGATTCCAAGGATCACATTCACACTACTATAGAAGAGGAATTCTCAATATATGAGATCAACTCAAGGGATGAGGTTAATGAGGAGGAAATCACTGTATAGGACTATACAATTGTAGATAAGGGTGTTGAACAGGGCCATCCCTAGAAACCATTTTGAATTTTGTTTCCCAGGATCAAGATCCCTATTTTTTCCCTATGAAATAAGTATCTCCAGTGATGTATAGTAAAAATTTACTCTCTTTTTTTACCCCTTTCCATTGGTTTCTTTAACCTAATGGATTTTTATGATTACCCTACGATCAAGATTTATTTTAAGTGTGAGGTTAAGGATAAAGGTGGAGATCTGGGTTATCAAAAGCTAGAGAAAAAAGTGTATTCATATGCATCCCACCCTTTGGGACCCTTTTTTATCTTTATATAATTTCTTGAGAGACTCTCACTCAGGATATATAAGTGATAAACGCCTTCATTCACTAGAAATACATTGATTGAATAAATTGGATTAATAAATATTCTAATGATATCATGAACATATTATACATTCTCTATTTCCATTGCCACCGCACTAATAAATCTTAAAGGCCTTATCATTTTTCCTCGGCTTGTGTATAAGGGACTAATTTTCTTCCAAGCCCTTTATTTTTGTATTAGGTGTTTGGATATGTCCATAAGGAGGATGGAACTGTGTAAGTTCTGTTGAGATATAGATTCATCTAGAAGGAGGAGCTTTCAGTGTGGTCCTTTAGATTGCGGCATGGTGTAGTTTAAGGAGATGGGATTTCAGCATAACTATATTACTTGTGATATGGAGACTTGGTAAGATGGGTTACGGTGTATATATTGATCAATAGGTATTTTTTTCATGGGTGTAGGATATTTCATGGAGATCACGGGGTTGGGATCTTCTCTCAACTACCCGAGGGGTCACTACAGGTTAAGGACTAGATTGCATTGTGGAGCCTTAGGGGGTTGGGTTTCCTTCTCTCTTCCCTCTAAAGGGTGGATAAGGTGTGGCCTTGGGGATATTTTGTGGTGTTATCCCAGTTTTTTAGGATATATGGGATATATATGGGGTTTAAATTATGTATTCTAGAGGGTGGTTTTGTATTCAATCCATTTTAGTGTGTCCTTATTGCATCGTAGTTTTGGAAAAAACCTTAGGGTTGTAGTATGGTCAATGGGATTAAAAAATGATGTTATTAACATCTATCTTGTATAAATTCATAATTTAATTTTAAATGTTATTATATTCTACATTCTCCATAAAACATTAGGCAACTCAAGGTCCTATTTCAGAGACCTTAATCCCCATTTTCTAGTCTTTAACACCCCATCTTCTAGAGATCAATTCTTAGTGATCTGAGGTTAGTTTATTATTACCTAATGTTTCTACTACCTTTTTTTATTGATTGTAATGTTATGGAAACTTGTTTTTTTCATATTTGGTCAGCTTTATTTGTTTTTAATATTATATTAAAGAAGTATATAACAATGGTTTGGTGTGGTTAGGTTTTAGGGTGGTTTCCTTCAAGTTTGGTAGTGGTTGATCGTTATTATTCTGTTATTTATTATAGAACATTTAAAGTCTCATATCAAGGTAGAGTATTTGTGACATTTACTTATTTTATTTTAAATTGTGAGATTTTCATACTTTAGTTTCTTTTTTTATCAATTTAATTGACCTAAATGAAAATAATAACCATAATTAAGAATAAATATAAATGGTATTGTGATCACATGTGGTAATGTTATGTTGATGACTCCTATTGATATTTTATGGATAGTATGATATCTATTTTGGTTTGATTATTTTTATTTCCTGTCATGCTTGATATGATTGAAAATGGTTAAACATTGTAAAAATGGTAAAGATGAGGTGAATAATGGAAGTTTCATGTGAATATATTTATTATTCTTCCTTGGAAACTATTAAATATGAAAGTATTACTTAAAGCATGTTTATAGTTTATTATTATCTATTGTTAGTTATTGATTATAGGTTTATTAGTGTTGAAAACTATACATAATGAATTGGTTAATTCATAATAGTAATAAAAAGGTTTGTTGCAGATAAATTTTTGGGCTTGTACAAGACCATTCTTGTTTATAGGTATGTGTTCCTGATGTTATAGCCTTGGTTTCCAATTGAATTTTTGTGATGAAAATATTTTTATTTCCATGTATGAATGTTCTAGGATGTTAAATATCTTGTTTTGTTTTTTTATGAAACCTAGTGTGCATGGGATATTATGAAAGGGGTGTATTGAACAAGTTAAGAATGGGGTTTTCTTATTTCTTATTCATTAAGATGTAGTTGATGTTGGATTGCATGGTGAAAGTTCAGAACCAGGCTTGCCTGTCACTAGTTTATTGTGTCGGTGGTTTTTTAGTTGATTGGTGTGGGTTTAGATTTGGGATCTTCCATATTTCTAGGTGTTTTATTTTGATGTATGGTTTTCTTGATGGTTCTTTATTGTGTTTTCCAACTACCTACTACAGTTGGATTATGAACCACAAGTGCATTTCTCCTTGTGGTAGTTCAGGTCAATTCCTATAATTATTTATTTATGGAATGGTAAATAAAATTATGAATGAACATATGGAATGGTGTATTGTTGAAAATAACGGTAATTAAATAAGAACCATGGGATAGTTTAAAGTAATGCTTTGAGGAGCATGGTATGTGAATCTAGAAATTGTAATGTGAATTATGAAAGAATATTTCTTATAATGAAATAAAATGATTAAACCATAAATTTTAATGGGTTTTAATGAATGGTTGGAAATTTATAATTACCAAATGAAAATTATTAATGATGATAAAATCTTTATTCTTGTTTGATTATATGATTTCTTATTTCCTAGACCTTAGTGGTGGCAATTGGGTGTCATGTGGGATGACAGTTGCAGTTGGTTCTAATTCTAGGTAGTTTCTCTTAGTTTGGTTGTGTGATTTATCTATTCATTATATTTTATGATTTCATATGCTTCACCACCCGATTCGTATGGGAAATCAGCGTCCAAATGTTTTGGGTAGGGGTGTTTTCCCTAATATTTAGGTTGGTGGGGGAACAGATGGTTGACTTCTTCCTATTCCCCACTCTCCCTTGAGTGTAGCGTGATGAGTAGAAATATATAGCCTATAATGTCTTAAATTATAGTTTATGTGTATAGATGTCCTATTATGGATCTCATTTTTACTATACATGTTTTCATGGGTTGTATCAGGTTTAGGTGATAACACATACTTTTTTTACAGTTATAGTGACAGTTGTTATTATAGGTGCAATTTCATGGGTTGTGATGATTGTGGTATAATTCATGATATATGGGTTACAGTATATTTTGGGCTTACTCTTGGTTATGGGAATTATGTGATATGTGTGCACGATGTATAGGATGAAATATTATATGCGTGCATGAGGTGTAAGATAAGTAATGGAGGGTATTGTAGCATAGGACGTTTAGCATTAGGGCATGAGAATGAAAAAATAATGTGGAAGAGGATGTGGGGTAACTTTATTATGTATATGATTTAGAAATATAATGATTTACTTCTATACATTAATTAGTGACCAAGACTTAGTGTTTATGATATTTAGTTTTACATACTTAGGTAATGAAGTTGGTTTCATTTGTTTATTCACTGGTCTTTAGTATCATTTTTTAAAATTTTTACGAGTGGTTTCAAGTAGGATCCTATTGAGTATACTTGTATTCTCTCCCTATGTATATATAAAATATTTTTCAGGTCCCATGGATTTAGTTGGTGATCGATCAGGATGTTACCAGCTTGTGGAGTTTTTTAGTAGCTTTGGATTTTTTTGGTCTTTTCCTAGTATTATTTTTTGTAACTTTCAGTTGTTTTCCATTTTGTATGACATTATATTCATTTATTTAGTTGGTTTATTTACCTATGTGATGATTTTTATGGGTGGGTCTCATTTTATCTCTTATCCTTAAATTTATATAAAGGGGTTAATGCCTCCCATTTGTATTCATTTCATTCCCTCTGTGTTAGTCACCAACTTGTGGCCTATTAGAGGTGGTATTTGGGGTTTATTCCCATATTCACTATCATCCTAGGAGGGGTACCATTAGAGGGGGTCTTAAAAGATTCATATCAGAGACAATGGTTGAGAGGTATCATGGAATTTGGATATAAGTACTAGTGAGGATTGCGTGGTTTGGTAGGAAACAGTGTCATCTATACTTAGTACATTGTATAAATAGGGGAGGCTAGTTGGGAAATGGGTATTTAGGGACTCCTATGATCCGATGAAACCATATTCAAGTTTACTGATTATGATAAGTGAATTGATTCTACTTTAAGAGTATAAACCTAGGTAAGTATCATGCATCATTATTTTCTATGCATGTGTTTTAATTGGGTAGATAATGGGAATTATGTCGAAATTAAATTTATTAATTAACATTAAATGTTCTATATTCTAGGTTTGGGGGTCTCTAAAATTTTTTATTTTTTATTAATGCCTTCAATTTAGCATCATAATCAAGTTCATGTTGAATATGTTTAGTGGGATGTTTCGGTGGATAACCATAGAGTTGGGGTTAGTGATGATGAATATTGGAGGAGGAAACTTCGAGAGTTCTAGTGTTAGGGTTTACAAAAGTATGAGGGATCTACTTTAGTTCGGGAGATAGCGACTTGGTTGGAATGTATAGATATTTCCTTTAGTTTGATCTATGCTTGGAGGGGACATTGGGTTTCATTGGTTGAGACTATGCTACATAGGAAAATTTAGTAGTGGTGGTTTTTATACCTCATGGATCATAGAGAGTTAACCATTATGAGGGAGAAGATTCATGATCAGTTTCAGGTTGATTTTATTTATTCAACCACAAATTCAAATTTTCGATAATATATTTTTTACTCTCCTACATGGGAATTCCATCATGCGAGAGTTTAGTATCTGGTATAAAAACCTATTACATTATGCTCTGAATCTTCTTCCAAATGAGGGGGCTAGGATGAGACATTTTGAGTAGGATTTGTATCCAGATATCCAACTTCATGTCACCCCATTTGATATATCTCAAGGTGTTAATGAGGGTGAAGGTTGTTGATAGCGTGCTAGATAAGACAAAATCATCATGGTAAGGAAGTCACCAAGACTCTCCATAGAGAAAATATATATCCAGGAGTTCTCAGTTTCCTATCTAACAGAAGACTCAAATAGTAGGGAGTTGGTTCCAACCATCTTCATCCCATTTTACTAGGGTTTTTAGTTATTGGGACCCTATCAGTAGATTATGTGTGTCTTGTTATACATGTGGATTTCATGGTCATAAAATTTTCAATTACCTAACCTTCCTCATTAGTTAACGTGAATCTAGAGACCCTCTTCAGGATCAGTCATGACAGTGGTATCCTCTAAGGTAGGAGAAGAAGTAGAAACAACAGGTAGATCTAGTATTTGATTAATATAGAAAGGATGATTTGGGAAGATTAAATACATGTAATACCCCTCATCCTTAGTCATAGTGAGTAGATAATATCCATAAAGGTGGTCTCCAATAGGCCAAGAGAGGTTTTGGTGTCATACATGGTCAGATGCATGCCTTAGAGTTTCCAGCACTAGAAAATTCAGGACTCATACAGTGTATTATCTACTTATATTCTACTTGTATGTATTCCTTGTTTAATTCATTATTTATTAACTCCTTCATTACACCCACCCTATTCCATGTTTTGGGAATTAAGGTGTATAGGCTTTCAGTGCCCTTGTCGTAAACTATTCTAGTTGAAGTCCGAGCTATCTTGTATGATGTGTGTAGAGATTATGAGTTTATGATAGGGTAGAATTTCTCTTGGGATATTTCCTATGTTTGTAGATATATCCATATTAAATTATCTTCAGCATGGACTAGCTGTATTTAGTATAGGTTATTATTGATTGATTTAAGATTCATGTTATATTCTATAAGGATGATGGGGAAAAGACTATGTTTGTTGGAGAGTGAGGCCCTCATATGGGTTAAAGGTGTGTCTAGTTATTATCTTCCTTGATGGTTTATTTGATGTTGATTTTGGTTTAGGATTGTATGGTGATGTTTCCAGAGTTGTGGAAGAGTACCCTAATGTATTTCTGAAACTGGTTTTGATGTTTCACTGTTGATGTGAGATCAAGTTTGGGATAAACATGTAGCCTGGTGTCACTATAATATTGATGTCCCCTTATAGGATTGGCCTTTTTCATTTATAATAGCTACAAATTAAGATTTGTGATTTTTATAGAGATTATTCATTCAACCTAATGTTTCACCTTGGTGTTATACAGTTCTTCTTATGAAGAAGGAAAATGAGATTCTATGTCTATGTATTGATTATCATAGCTTGAATCAGATAAAAGTAAAGAACCTATATACATTTTTTTTTGATTGATGATCTGTTTGATCATCTAAATGGAGATAGCTAGTTCTTAAATATTGACCTATGATCAGGATATCATCATATGTGAGTGATGGGTGAGGATATTATGAAGACTAATTTTAGTTATCATTATGAGCATTATGAGTTCATTTAAATGTATTCTAGTATTATAAATTCTTCATTAGTGTTCATGGAACTCATGAATTCTATGTTATGTGAGCTTTTAGATCAATTCATAGTGGTTTTTGTTTATTAAATCCTTGTATTTTTTATATTTGAGTAGCATGCAGAGTATCTCTAAGCTATTTTGGGAGTTATTTGGCATCATAATAAGTTTGCGAAGTTATTGAAGTGTGATTTATGGACTTATGAGGTATTTTTATTAGGGAATTTTTTGTATCATCGTGAAGTATTCATGGATCCTTTGAACATTGAAGATTTTGTTTCTTGGGTAGCTCCTAAGAACATCGTAGAGGTGCAGAGTTTCCTTGGCCTTACTGGTTATCATGGGAGGTGTTTACTTGACTTCTCTTAGATTGTGAATCCACTAAAAAATTTGACTTGAAATTATATGGAGTTTGTGTGGCCTAACCAATGTCAGACTGCTTTTGATTATTTAAAGGAGAAGTTGTTCAATGCTCAAATTCTTTATCTTCCTGAGGAGGGTGTTTCATTTAAGGTTTATTGAGACACTTCACATATTTTATTAGGTTATTTTATAATGTAGTAGATAGTTATTATATATTATGGGTCTTGGAAGTTAAGACCTCATGAATTTAAGAATGTTTCCCATGATCTTGAGTTTGTTTTAGTTAAATTTACTCTAAATTTTTAGCAGCATTACATCATTGGTGAGTGCTTTTTGATATTCAAAAATCAAAAGATTTTGAGGTATGTATTCTCCCAACATGATTTGAATTTAAAGCAGTGATATTGGATATAATTATTACAATATTATGACTTTTTGATTTCCTATACATCAGGGAAAGTGAAAGTTATGGCTAATGCCTTGAGCTGAAATTTGTGAAGTGATGTCATGTGTGAGTCTGGTGATTCTTGTAGGGTGATGGAGGATCTATCTATGATGAACCTTGGTATTGTATTTTTTTTATGTTATATGGTTTCTTTATTAGATGATGATGATGTCATATTGGGTGAAACTTGTGTAGGATCCCCAGCTAGGGGATTCTGAGTTAGTGGTCTGGTGAGATCGAGTCATTTATGGTGATGGCCCTAAGTTATATTCTAAGGATGACTGGAATTGGGTTTTTTTTTATGGGATGATCTTCATTCCTTTAATGATGTGTGATGTGGCTCTCTATGAGTTCCATAGTTCTCCTTTGGTGGTATATCCAGACGTAGCTAAGATTTATTACACCTTGAAAGTTTCTTTTTGATTACCTGGTATGAAGAAGTCTGTTATAGAGTTTGTGTCTTAATGTTTGGTTTTCCAAATGGTGAAGGTTGAGAATTTATTCTTGGTGGGTTTCTTCAACCACTTTATGTTCCTCAATGGATGTGGGAGGACATTTCAATTTAATTATTCATCAGGTTTACTCGATCTCGGGGAGGCTGTGATGTTATGAGGATGATCATGGACTGCTTGATAAAGTTATCTCACTTCTTAAAGATTAAGGAGTCGAGCTCTATGGATTTTTTATCAAGGAAGTATCCTTATTATGTGTTTAGGATTTATGGGGTTCTTAAGATGATTGTCTCTAATTGTGATCCTTGTTTCACCTCTAGGGTTTGGAGAGGTCTCTAACATTCCTTTGGGTATCAACTATGCCTTAACACCATATTTCATCCAAATAAGGATGGTCAGATATAGTAGAAAATCTGAAATTTATGGTACATTTTGTGCATATTAATTTTGGATTTTATAGATTCATGGGTGAGTCACCTACCCTTGGTGGAGTTTGAATATAATAACAGTAATCGCTTTGTTATTGGTATAGCTCCATTCAAAGAATTGTCTGGAAAACCTTGTCAATCATAGTTGTGTTAGACCAAGGTTGGATATTCATCTATTATTGGGCTTTAATTGGGGTACTTCATGACATAAAAGGTGCATTGTGACACTTGAGATTCAATTATAGTAATAATCTTTTCTTTTTAAAGAAACTATAGCGTAATGTACATAAATTTATTAAAGAATGTGATTAAAAACTAAATTCCCAAAATTTTATAAATTTAATTTAAATAAATGAATTTTACTTTTTAATTAATAATTTCAATATTATATTAGGATGGTTTTTTTGTATTTTTCAGAAAATATTGATTTTTATGTGAATAGTGAAAATATTGATTTTATAAAACTGTTACTTTTATGAAATTATAATGATATAATAGAAACTTGAAAGTTTATGAAATATTTTTTCTAGACCAAATTTATATTAAATAATTCATATAATTCATATAAAAGTATAATTTTGAACACAAAAATATATTCTTAATGTTTTGGAAATCTAAGTAATGTTTTTGTTCAAATAAAAACATCTTTTAGTTCTTTTCTTTTAATCAAGTTTGTATAAGGTAATTTTAATTTTTAGTTTTGGTTTAATGAAAAATAATTATAATTTTATTTAAAATAATCATATTAATTCCATTAGAATCAAAATTATACTTTATTTTGTTTTAAAATCATCTTTATGCTTAAAATAAACATTTTTCTAAAAATGGTTTTCGTTGTGTTTGGCGAACTTATATTAAAATTGATTTATAATACTTATAGTAGTTTAATCATGTAAAATGGATGAAATATTTGGAATTAAAATAATTAATATTATTTAATTAGTTCAACTTAATTTTGTCTCATAATTAATAGTAACCATAATAAATATTTATTACATCGGTTAAGGGTAAAATGGGTTAAAATGGTTAAAAATTAAGGGATAAGGCTTCATATAACAGAAAAAAAAACTTTTTTAAACCTCATTTTTTGGTTTCATTTTTACTTAAACCTTATCAAATTTAAATCTATGGTAATTTAGAGCCACTTTTGCAAGAAAATGAACATATTTTTAAAATATTTTAAGTAATTCCATGTGTGTTCCTCCCCTCACTTATAAAAGGGAACTTATTATCCTTACTTATTCACAAACTTTTATCCCTATACTCAGCCAATAACTACTGAAAAAACTTCCTAGGTTCCTTTAATTCATTCTTGAGCTCCAAATCTTACCCTAATACCATCCTAATAAAGATTAAGTTGTAAGCCAAAGGAGGTCCCTCAAAGAAGTGGTAATCATCTTACCCGACTCTTTCAATGTTTATTTATTATTTTAATTCATCTAAATATATCATATCCCTGCTAACATAATGAAAATTGTATCAAAATAATACTAACATGTTATTATTATTATGATACAGTCATTTACAACCTCCTTTCTATCATATGGAAAATGAAAACATCGATCATGTGTACATACGGCCTACCGTCTCCATATAGTGGTGTGATCCATTTTTCATCACTGTTTTACTTATGCAATTCCTTTATTAAGAATTTAGTTTCCATTATCCATTTTATTTTTATGTTTATATTGTCCATGGATATTTATTAAACTCAAGTTTTTAATTTAATATCATGTGTTTTAATTATCCACTCAGCCATATCGATTATGACTTATTTACTCATGATAGCTTCTATTGTACATAACCTTTACTGAGCATCTAAGCTCACCCTTTAATTTTTTTCCTTTCCCCAGGATATGAAGAAGGGTATTATAAATGATTTTGATGATGCAAGAATTTTTCTTATATGGTGTTTCTATATTTCCAATGTAATATGGGAATCATATATGTATCTAGTTTTCTAATACTAATAAATTGATCAATCCTTTATGGTAATATCCCTTATATATTTTACCAATTTAATAAAGTATACATTGACTCTGTGTTGCTAGAGTCGGGGTGTTATAGTTGGTATTAGATAAAGTTTAGTAGAAATATTGGGAACTAGATTTTAAATGAATATAGCTAACATGAGAATTATGATAATCCATTAGGGTATTTAAGAACTTTTACCATTATAGGGATTTTTATTTTATAGATCAATATTCATAATGATTATGAGTTAAATTCGTGTGTTTTATTATTTAAAGATAGTTCATTGTGTAAGAATGGGAATCAACACCCGTAGTCAATTTAGGGATTTCCCTACTGAGCATGCCAATGAAACGGGTTTCATAGATGATCATATCATGGACATATTAGGGTATATAACTCATATTGTGATGAATAACTATGCTCATATATAGCAGCATGTTGTTCCATCACACAATTCACCAATTTTAGATCAATTCATGAGATATAATCCTAATCATTTAATGGAACTAATAATCCATTAGTAGTTAAATAATGGATTAAGTCACTCGAAAATATATTTTTATCCTTGGGAAGTAATGAAATGGAAAATTTTATTCTAGCATTGTATTATTTGAAAAGATATATCGATCAATATTGTTCATTGATCTAGAACACTAAATAGGTTGATGAAATAAAAAGTATGGAATAGAGAACTTTTAAAGTGATATTATTTGAGAAATAATTTCATCAATAAAAATGAGGTAAAATGGAGAAAAAGTTCCTTACTTTAGAGTAGAATGAATATTTTAGGTTGGGACTTGTTGAGGAGGAAATAGAAATATTAAGAGCTATTCAGAGTTATATCAAGGTAGTTTAGAACAATAAAAAGAGTTATACTGATAATTAAAGGAACTATTTATAATTTCAAGTGGGAGATCATGTTTTATTGAATTTATCGCTATTTAAGGGTGTTATAAGGTTTGAAAATAAAGGGAAACTAATTCTTATGTACATCATGCCTTTTGAAATCCTAGAAAGAATTAGAGTTGTGGATTACCATTTGGAAATTCCACCTAGCCTCTCTAAAGTTCATGATGTGTTCCATATCTATTTATCGAGGAAGTACATGTTATACCAATCAAAAGTTACCATATATGATGAAATATAATTGGAACATGATTTATATTACTGCTAAGATCCTATCAAAATTCTTGACACTAGAGAACAATTTGTATAGAATGGTGTGACTTGATTGGTGAAGGTAATTTGGAGAAATCATAAAATAGAAGTGGAAATGTCGGAAATAGAAGAAGTTATGATAAATAAATACCCACATATGTTCATGAGGCGAAATTTTGTAAATTTTTAGGATTGTATTTTTGAAGGATAGAATAATGTAGCACTTGATATTCAATTATGCTAAGAAAGCTTTTTGTTTCTAAATAAACTACAGCATAATGCACATAGCATTATTCAAGAATGTGATTAAAACCCAAATTTTAAAAAAAATTAATTTTAATTTGAAGAAATTAAATCCATTTTTTAATTCATCATGTTAAAATTAGATTAATATAAATTTTTTAAATTTTTTATAAATGATTGATTTTTAGTAGAATAGTGAGAAATACTGATTTTACAAAACTATGACTTTTATGACATTATAATTATATAATAATAACTTGAAAGTTTATGAAACCTTTTTAATAGGAAAAAATTATATTAAAAAATTAATTTTTTTCATATAAAAATATAATATTGAACATAGAAATATATGCTTAATATTTTGGAAATATAAGTAATGTTTTTGTTCAAATAAAATAGTCTTTAGTTCTTTTCTTTTAATCAAATAATTACAAGGTTATTTTCAGTTTTGGTTTGGTTTAAAATAAAAATAAGTCTAATTTTATTTAATATAATCTAATTAATTCCATTAGATCCAACATTATTCTTTATTTTATTGTAAAATCGTTTTTATGCTTAAAACAAAAAAAAAATTAAGAAGGGTTTTCATTATGTTTTGCGAACATATATTAGAAGTGATTTTTACCAATTATAGGAGTTGAATCATATAAAATGGATTCCAAATTTTGAATAAAAATAATTAATATTATTTAATAATTTTAACTTAAATTTTGTTCATAATGAATAGTAACCATGATAAATATTTATCACATCAATTAAGGGTAAAATGGGTTAAAAGGGTTAAAAATAAAGGAATAAGGCTTCAAGATAGAAAAAAATAATTTATTAAAACTAATTGGTTTGTTTTATTTATACCTTAAACTTATCATATTCTAAACCATAAAAATTGGGATCCAATTTCACAAGAAAATGACTTTATATTATTAAAATATTTTAAGTAATTCCATGTGTGTCCCTCACCTCACTTATAAAAGGGTACCTCTTATCCTCCATTATTCACAAACATTACTCCCCCCATATCATACAATACTTGACCAAAAACATTCTTAGATTCATTCCATTAATTCTTGAGCTCCCATTCTTACCCTAATACTATCCTAAAAAGGCTTAAGGTGTAAGTCAAATGATGTCTCTCAAAGAAGAGGTAATCGTCTTACCCGACTCTTTCAAAGTTTATTTCTTCTTATAATTATTATAAATCTATTTTATTCATCATAAAAAATGAATTTAATATTACCAATATACTATTATGTTATTATTATTATGTTGTAACCATTTTCCACCTTCTTTCCATCTTATGTAAAATGAAAACATTGTGTGTGGGTACGTACAGCCTACTATCTCCACGTAGCGAGGTAATTATTTTTTCTTCAATGTTTTACTTGGGTGGTTATAAAGGAATAATTAATGAAATATATATGATATTTATGACATAATTATTATTCTTAAAATATAATATATAATCTATATTCTTACTCTTACATCCGTTTGAAAATGATAACATCGTTTATGCGTACGTGTGGACTACCACCTCCACAAAGCGATGTGATTATTTTTTCTATTACCATTATGCATTGATGATTCTAAAATTTTATATAATTATTAAAAATTACATTCATTAAATTATTAAAATTTTGGACGTTATATAACCATTACATAAATCATTTGTACACTAACAACATACAAAATTAATTTTAGAGAAATTGACTGAACAAACTTAAAGTAGTCGACGTAAGAAAGAACTATTAAATGAATAGATTTAAAATAATTATAAAATTATCATAAAAATGGAATGTAGATTAAAATTGTACTTAATCAATTATTTAATAAATTTAAATTCATTGTGCATGAGAATCAAACATGTACGACTAAGAGGATACCCAAGGTAATGGATTTCTTTTAAAATCTCATTTTCTTTGGGGATTTTTTACGTTTAGATTTCATTTGGAATAATTATATGATACTAATATATTAAAACCCATATATATTATTATACTATAGTTATGTTTGGGGTTTACATATTTATTTTACATTTATTCTGTTGTTTGATCAAAAATTAACAAGTAAGTTACATGTAAGAGACTTTCTTATAAAAATCATGTTTTAAAGTTCTCATTCCAACTCTTTTTATTCTATATTGAGGTACTTTAAAATGTTTCAAGAATGTTATTATTTATGCTTAAAATTTTTATAAATTTCATTTTCATCTATTTTTTACATTATTTAAAAATAATTAAAAATTAATCTTTTAATGTTTTTTGTATGGGTTACTTTCAACTTTTTACAAAAGTACTAAAAGAATGTTATCTTTTAATATATAGAGCATGAATAACTTTTCCCATTTCCATAATCGTACTTTTATTTGAAGGTTTATTTACAATTTTTCATGTTTATTTTCAAATAAATTCATTTTCTAAATATTTTGGAAATTTTATTTTGAAAGTTATCAAAAGAAAAGGATATTTTATCTCATATTTTTAAAGATATCATCAAATATTATTTTAAAGTTATTTTTATTAATGTCTACATTCATTGATGATTCTTATGCTTTATTGGGGATATACTCTAAATATACCATCCACCTTATTTCTCTAAATGTATTATGATCATGTTGTTTTATTTCATTGAGTGTGAAATATTCTGTATTCTTGATTCAATGGGAATAAATATTGAAATATAAGGAATTTTGAAAATTAATTATATTAATCATTAAATATATGAGGAATTCATAGGAAATGAAAGTGATGGGTGGGTCTTGGTTTCATCACCAACATTTTTTTTATAAAACAATAGACCACTATATATCAGATTGATCAAGAACATAGAAAATTTTTTTTGCATGTGTTTCCATTATAAAATAATTTGTTGTGTCTTCAAATATATTTATATTAACAAATTTCATTCAAAATTCATCATGCCTGACCCTGTTGTTATCAGTAAACCATTTTTAGTTAAACACAAAAACTTTAATTTTAATGTAATCAACCTCCCATATTTTTTAAATGACATCATAATATGAACTTGATGTATAAATTGGGTTTTTGTCTTCAGAACTCGAAAAATGCATTGCTTCTGTAAACACCAATACACCGCTATTCTGAACTGCACTTCTATTTTCCTGAGATTTTATATGAAATTTATATCCATTAATGTCATACCCGGACCATGTTATCATAATTAACCTTGGACTACCCACTAACCATATTAATGTATCTAATGTATCTGATCTAACAATCATGGTCTTTTTAAAACATGAAAAAAAAATTGTTATGCTCATTCAAAATCCACATTTCTTTCTTCTTTGGATGACATTGTTTCAACTCATTAATATAAAATGTTATATATGGTTGAGCATTAGTCATTTTATTCAAGATGTTTAAATGTACCTTCTTCATCTGTTCACTTAACAATGATTTGACTTTCAAGCCATGAATCCTTTTTCCCTCATTATTAAATCATTCATAGTGAGATGGAGGCAAACCAATATGCTCCACCATAGACAAGTAACTCATAAAAAACTCCATGACCTCCTTAGAAATATAATTTTCAACAATTGAGGATTTAGGTTGATATGGATTCTTAACATACCCCTTCAATGTCTTTATATACCTTTCAAATGGATACATCCAATGTAGATATACAGGTCCACAAAGCTTTATTTCTTGAACCAGATTAACCATTAAATTCACCATTATATCAAAAAAAATATGGGGGAAAATACATTTATAATTGAAAAAGTATAGAAATTACTTTATTTTACAAAATGTTCAAAGTATCCAAATCAATCAACTTAATACAAATTGAATTGAAAAAATAACACACCTTCATGATAGTCTTTCTAACACAGATGGTAAATATTCCACGCAATGCAACTGGTAGAAGTTGTTGCATCATGATGCAATAATCATGAGATTTCATACCTTTCAACTTCAAATAATTTAAAGAGACAAAAAAATTACATTTGAAGAATAAACCTATGGCACTTTGATATCATGAAGACACCGAAAAAAGATAATTTTCTCCCTCTTTGATAATGTATGATAAGCTGGGGGAAGAAATATTCATCTTCCATCAGAAGTGAGAGCTAACTCCAAACATATCCTCAAAAACTTACATATAACATCCAAAAATTTACCCTCTATCTTCATAACTCCATCCTCTACAAGATGGTGGATCCCTAGGTGCATACTTTCATACTTTCATCCTCTAAAATTCCCATACTTGAACATTATTTCTTATTTTACTAAGTTAAAATCCACTCAATTTCATCTGCTGACCTACACTAAAAACTCCCCATGACTTGAAATTGGACTTCTAGGGTGAAGGTGAACCTATCTCCATCCAGTTCTATAAAGTGTATCTTCTAGGAACATAACTTTTTTGAATCCCAAAACTTAACCAAAAAAATAGTTCTCACAATAAAACCCAATAATCTTCCACTTGATAATTTTTTTCACAGGTTGATCCCAAAAATCTCCCAATCAAAGATCATTCTCAAGTATTTCACCAAAATCCATTAGACGGGGAAAAAATTGAAACAGTGCCATACATTATTTCTCTCTTTGTAGTGTCACCATGGTCATGATCTTTTGAGTTCCATTGAAAACATGAAACCTCCAAAATGACGCTATAAAAATATCCAAATAAAATAGGTATAATCTCCATTTGAATTTTTTTAAGCCCCATCAACAAGTTACATAGTGTATTGTGTCCATGGACCCACTTCTTCTAGGATATTAAGTTTAAAAAACTCTTCCACAAAGATTTCAATATATGATATTTTTTTGGTACATTAAACTCTAATAATGCCATCAAAACCAACCTATATCTAGAAAATTATCTTCTAGAATATATGGAACCATTCAAACTAAGGAAATAAAACTAAAACACTTTTTATCATAGATCCATGTTCAATGAAACCAAGGTATGTGCAGTCCTTTTCTCACACTGAATTCCATCATAGTTTTGATCTTTTGAGAATCACCCTTCATTATATAGGACCTTATGATACTCTTGTGATCTTATGATAATGATTTCCATGGATTCAGGATAAAAAAAATTTATTCATCACCACTCCGGAGTGGGATTTTCTCTCTTCCATCATTAATATGGTCATGGTCAAATTCCCAAATACTTTTCAAAGTGAGAGAATAATAAACCATCAAACTTATAGACTTGGAGTATCTTCAGAAGATATTACCCAAAATAATTCAAAATATACTCTGTGATACCTTTAAATATTCCAGGTTCAGTCTCCTTAAACTACAAGCTACACCACCAATATATATTCTAAAACTCTCACTCACTTCCAAATATCTCAACCTCTTAGATCCAGACTTTAAGGCTCTCAACTATATTCTGATACCTAAAACGCATCATGATCCTTCATGAATAGAGTTCTTAAACACATCATACTTTTTCTTGAGGAAAAAAACTTTCAATTTCATGTCACCTCATTAATGTAGGTACAGAGTAAAATGGATTCATGAGAATAACCAAAATGGACATGTTACAATTCACCAGTGTCTACAGCTTCCAAAGTAAGAACACCAACTAATGCTTCTGAAAACTATACTCCTTTCAAGTTTCATACTCCTAGAATCATAGTTCCTGCAAGCTTTCTAGTAACTAAGGGTTTTTACTCCCTTATCACACTTCACCATAACCATGATCCCCAGTGTAAATCACATTCTATCTATAAACTTTATTATAGAAAACTCACTTATCTAGCTGATCATTGGAGTCACATTATAATACATTATGATTGTATAAAATCCCCTCCTTTTATTATTTTCCTGGATATAACCATAACTTTACTAATAGTATTGAATATTATAGAACAAAAACTTTATCCCCTTCATGGATGTTGAGTGATGAGAAACCTAGAGTTAAATGTTTTGACTCAAGTTAGATAGTGAGAACTTGGTAGAATAATAACCACCCCTTCTTAGTTATGGGATTTTCAAATCCTACAAAATTTAACCTTCCCAAATAAACCTTCCATACCTAGAAGTTTCCTACAAAATCACTTTCCTTCACAATTACAAATACAAAATTTGGAACCATATGAATATCATCAGCTCATTATTTTTCTACCTTAATAAAATCAAAGTGATTTCTATCAAATTCACCATCAAAACCTTCTTCTTTAATATCATGTTACATCTCTCCAAGATACACCTTATGGAACATATACTTATTATTTATTTTCATGGTTTCCCATTCTACTAAACACCTCACTTATGGATGACTCACCATCAATAGTACATATTAACTCTCTAAGAGTAGCAAAATCAGCATCCTCTAAAGTCCAATGCTTCCAACATCTAACTTCAATATAAACCTTACTAATTATAGTTTCATTATCTAGAAAAAATGACCTATCACTAAATCTAAAAAGTATAGGGATCGGGACTATCTTTCTAAATCCACTTATAAGGTCAAGGGAAGAATGATTCTACTGAACCAATCTCAAAAACACCTTGGTTAGGGTATGGTCATATAAAATATACAACAAAAATTTGATACCATTTGTTGGGATCTATAAACCATTGATCACCAAAAATTAAACCATTGAAAGCTTTAATGTGAACCAAGATTTATAAATTAAGTAACTAAAAGATCCCAAAATCAAGGTGTACCAAAAATTAGAATTCAAACCTACACCTAATACACTACACTAGATCACATCTAGAATGAACTAGATAAGAACTTATATAGAAAAATATCAAGAAATAACAACTCAAGACATAAACAATAAATTCAAAAAACATGAAAATTACTTGGTTTGGAAATTATTCATACTATATAAGAAAACACACTGATATTTCATTAAATGTGGAACTCAGTTATAAGGGATCCTAACTTCTATACACCTTATCCAGCCTGGATTACTAGGGAATCCTTGTCTAAAACTCCTTTTGGTCACCATATTCAAAGAACCATGGAAACACCTTCTAGCGACATACCCTCCACTAAAATCATTATATAAAGAATTCCCCCCCCCCCATGGGGATAGAAATAGTGCAAAAAACACTTTTTACAATGGTTTTTTTTTATGTTTTTCACATCGTTTTTATGGTGATGTTGTTGTAGGTGATGTAAAAAATCCTATTTTTTAACGTCGGTTAATATAACCGATGTAAAAAATATTATTTCGGAGGTTTTTTATGTCAATTATTTAATAACTGGCATTAAAGATTCTTAGGTGAAGGTTTTTCACATCAGTTATTTAATAACCGACATTAAAGATGCTTCGGTGAAGGTTTTTTACATCGGTTATTAAATAACCAATGTTAAAGATGCTTCGGTGAAGGTTTTTCACGTCGGTTATTAAATAATTGACGTAAAAAATAGTCTACCACGTCATTTTTTATATAATGGATGTGGAAAACCTCAATCCCAGTGAATTTTTTACGTAGGTTATTTAATAACTAATGTGAAAAATGATTTGGGATCAATGTTTTTCACATTGGTTAGTAAATAACCAATGTAAAAAACTATATATCATGTCAGTTATAAAAAAACTGATGTGGGAAACCATGATCCCAACATTTTTTACACTGGTTATAAAATAACCACTGTAAAAATACCAACGAAATGTATTTTTAATGTTGGTTATAAAATATCCAACATTTAAGCTAATTTTTTTTTAATAATTTATGAAACCATTCTTCTCCGCTGTAGAACCGGAACTAAAACAACCAAAACTAGACTATAAAATAGACCATAAACAAGAAAAAATAGACCATAGACAAGAAAAACCAGTAGACAAATTACACATTTACATTTACAACATTCAAAAATTACAATATTAACAAAAAAAACCTAAATCCAACCAAAACAACTACCAAATACACATTTACAATTACAACATTCAAAATTAAAATATTCACTAAAAACAAACTAAAATCTAATCAAACCTATAAAAGAACTTGACCATTCCACTTGTAAGTGTTTGACCTCTTATGCACTATAAGTTTGAGGGTCATCAAATAGATACAAATTAAAAAATTGTTAACATGTATAATGAATAAAATAAATGAAATATTAAGGAACAATTTATAAGGAAATATAACTTGGTCGAACTTTGTAACTGTTCTAGTTGTAATTATTTTATACATAAATCTTAACATATAATTTTCACAATCGATGACACCTTTTTGTTTATGATAATTCTTCTTAAATGAGTTTTTCAATTTAAAATATCATTTTTATGTAATACATCCAAAATGTACTAATTATAAATGGATATTCACCTTTACTTTTAAATATTTGATCTTGTCACTCTTTTTCTTTGTGGATCTTTGAAATAAATCTCATCCCCTATTAAAAAATAATATGAATGAAATAAATTTAAAATTAATTATAATATAAACAAATATTAAGAAATTAAAACTTACTTTTCCAATATGTTTTTAAAATTTCCTCACACATCGCCATGGATAGAGCAAATCCAATAAAGTGTTTTCTTTCTTGGACAAAAAACAACTAACATCCAATATTCACTGATATAAAAGAAAATTTAATGTTAGTGGTTATTATGTTAAAAGATAAATAAAAATTTTTGAGATATATGTTTAATACCTCTCAACATAAGGAAACATCCAACACTACATAATTATATTATATTGAAATCTTTCAGCAATATAAACTGATTTTTCTTCCTCGTCCAATTCATGCCCTTTATGTGAAATAAATTGTGGGTCTATCAACCAATATACATATTTCTATTAATTTTTATCACACATTTTATAAAGATACCCAATAAAAAACATACATAAGTATAAATTTTCAATAAATTTAATACAGGGAAAGATTTGTGTTAAGACTTACATGAAAAAAACTTAAACCAAAATAATGCCCAAATTATCTCCATTAACAAGATCCATGATATCATTTTTTACAATCCCCACATCTATTTCATGTCCAAAAGCATGAGCTTCAATTGGAAACATATAATGACACACCAAAAAATTTGAATATCTTGACAATATTTCAAGACTACTAGAATATGAATATGAAGTCATAGCCCTTTTCCTTTTTTTGGCTATACAATATTTCTTTATATTTAAAGTATTCCTGTAAATAAATAGATAAATATATTAAATTTAAAATGTTAAAACAAATTTAATACAAAAAAAAGATATAATACACACATACCTCTATGGTAATGGGTCGCAGAAGTCTAGATGGCCAAACTAAAAATTGGTTGATGCTTTGTCTAACTATCATCACCTCATATGTAGGTAACGGTACTCTAGCTGATATATCTATAATATTATATAAAGTGAACCTATGATACTCTACCTCTAACTGTTGATGATTAATTGTATCTCCTTTATAATATATCATCCCATATGAAATTATATGATAGTGAGGATCATCAATATACAACTCATAATAACTAGGAAGCTGTGGAGGAGGGGTGTAGTAGTAGGATAAAAAATGGGGTCTACAGGTGAGGGTGGAGGATAAATAAAGGGGTCTGTTTGCAAAGGTGGAGGATAAATAATGGGGTCTGTATGTGGAGGTGGGAGATGGAAAGCTGCTGGCAGAGGTGGAGTGGGAGCTATAGTCTGAAATTGTCTTTACATGTATATAAACATAGACTGCACCGACGCTCTGATCTTTTCCTCCATCTTCGCATTAATATTGTGAACTTCATCCTCTAAAGATTCTACTTTTTATATAAACCCTCTATGGAAGAAGCTGAATAATTTGGTAATACTTTTCTTATCGATACACCCATCAAGTATCCTCATAAACAACTTGGGTGTTTGGGATTTTCCAATGTAGTAGATAAAATATTGTGCCTCCCATCAGCTTTAAATACCCCCTGTGTTCTCTTCTCCTCAATAGAATACTGTATGAATTATTTGAAAAATTATGTAATGATTCAAAGTACATAAATAATTTAATTGACTTAAATAAATAAAATAAACAAGTTACAATCCTCTCGGCGACGACCCTCGATTCTTCTGTAAGATATTGCCCCTTTCTCTCATCTGATCCCTCTTCCATTTTTCATGTCTAGATATAGGGGATGGAGGGTAAACCTCTCTTGGGATGGAAGACTCAACTCTAAGTTTTTGTAATTTTTTAGCTATCATTTTTTCTTCCAATAAAGTATATCATCCCTCAGATAAACTATGAGGGTATACCATTCTGAATTGGATCTCCTAATAATCTCTCCTTCATTCCTTTAAATTAAGAATAAGAAATCATTAATAATTCATTAATAAGATCATTAATATAAGAAAACTTCTAAAATTTTACATTGCACTTACCAAAAATGCTTCTTGTCTTATACTTTTGACAAATTGTTTCCATGCGTCCCCATCTATAAAAGGAAATATATGACATGGAATATCATGTTCCCTAACCCAAAATGAAATCATATATGAGGGTTGATTTAAAATCCCTCCATCTCCTAGAAGCCATTGATAAACATTTCTTCCTGACTCCTCTAGTGTTAGGTATATAAAATTTCATCTGAAAAAGAAGAGGGAAAAAATATTATACTATAAACATTTCAAGATTAGTCAAACAATAGAGAAAGATCTTACCAAAATGGTCTCCCACAACTGAGCTAGTGTTGTTTTTTCAATACTTCTCCAAATATTAAAAAAATGATGAATTTTATTTTACCCTACTTTGATACAAAACTCCTGAACTATTTTTCATTAGGACCTCTTGGAATATCATTCTCGTCAAAATATATAACTATACTCTGGTCCTGGCTATGAACAAGTGATAATTTTGGTAAACATGTGATGCCACGTTTACCAACCCTCGAACTCTTATTTTCTGTTGTGGGGGTACTTTAAGAATATTGGGGAATATCAAGAGAATCATGTGGATGTTTCTCCCTAGAGGTATGATCATGATGTTCATCTCTAGAATTTTTTGGTTAGTCAAATGATTGATCTTTTATTATCCTTAAAATAAAAGAAACAAACATTTAGTACACAAAATATACAAATTCACATATTACAATACTAATGTAAACCAAAAAAGAAAAATTATGAAACAAAAAAGTAAAATAAAACTTAACACATTATTATTCATATTTTTTATAGTTAACTAAAATTATAACAACAGTAATGATATATGAAGTGTCATGTAAATGAATGAAAACAAATCCAAAATTGGTGTGTGAATATTAAAAAAATTCCAACCTAATAAATCAATTTTTTACTCAAAAAATAATATTTTTTATCATATATATTTATAATAATTTTCATTCAACAAAGTTAATAAATATATAAGTTATGTAATTGTAAACATGGTAAAATAAACAAAAAAAAATAAAATAAACAAACGTTTATATTTATTAATTTTAATATGTGTTTTAATAAAGAAAAAAATACAATATATAACATTTTATGAAATTAATAAAAGTAAACAAGAAATAAAAATATATTACTTGTAAAATTAGGAATGTATTAAGGGATTATTTTCCAAAATTCCTTTTTCATGATCATTCCTTATGGAAAAACCATATCCACAACATGTTCATCATTATTATATGTTAATCTTTACATGGAATTAGGGATCTCACATAAATTGGAGTCTTCTTCAAGTTTATCATCACCAACATATTTTTTTATAAAACAATAGACCACTGTATATCAGATTGATCAAGAACATAGAAAATTTGTTTTACATGTGTTTATATTATAAAATAATCAGTTTTGTCTTCCAATCTATTTATATTAACAAATTTCATTCAAAATTCATCATGTATGACCCTGTTGTTATCGATAAACCATTTTCAGTTAAACACAAAAACTTTAATTTTAATTTAATCAACCTCCCATATTTTTTCAATGACTTTATAATATGAAATTGATGTATAAATTGGGTTTTTGTCTTTAGAACTCAAAAAATGCATTGCTTTTGTAAACACCAATACACCGCTATTCTGAACTACACTTATATTTTCTTGATATTTTATATGAAATTTATAGCCATTAATATCATACCCGGACCATGTTATCACAATTAACCTTGGACTACCTGCTAACCATATTAATGTATCTAATGTATCTGATCTACCAATCACGGTCTTTTTAAAACATGGAAAAAAATTTGTTATGCTCATTCAAAATCCACATTTCTTTCTTCTTTGGATGACATTGTTTCAACTCATTAATATAAAATTTTATATATGGTTGAGTATTAGTCATGTTACTCAAGATGTATAAATGTGCCTTCTTCTTCTGTTCACTTAAAAACGATTTGACTTTCAAGCCATGAATCCCTTTTCCCTCATTATTAACTCGTTCATAGTGAGATGGAGGTAAACCAATATGCTCCACCATAGACAAGTAACTCATAAAAAACTCCATGACCTCCTTAGAAATATACTTTTCAACAATGGAGGATTTAGGTTGATATGGATTCTTAACATACCCCTTCAATATCTTTATATACTTTTCAAAAGGATACACTCAATGTAGATATACAGGTCCACAAATCTTTATTTATTGAACTAGATTGACCATTAAATTCACCATTATATAAAAAAATATGGAGGAAAATACATTTACAATTGAAAAAGTATAGAAATTGCTTCATTTTCCAAAATGTTCAAATCATCCAAATCAATCACCTTATTACAAATTGAATTGAAAAAATAACACACCTTCATGATAGTCTTTATAACACGGATGGGAAATATTCCAAGCAATGCAACTGGTAGAAGTTGTTGCATCATGACGCAACAATCATGAGATTTGATACCTGTCAACTTCAAATCCTTTAAAGAGACAAAAAAAATTACATTTGAAGAATAACCCTATGGCACTTTGATATCATGAAGACATTAACAAAAGCTAATTTTCTCCCTATTTGATAATGTATGACAAGTCGGGGAAAGAAATATTCATCTTCCATCAAGAGTGGGAACTAACTCCAAACGTATCCCCATTAATAGAAAGTCTAATCTTGCATTCAACCCATATTTAGTCTTTCCTTTAATATCTAATAATGTTCCAATCAAGTTGTCATAGATATTATTCTCCATGTGCATGAAATCAATGTTATGATTCACCTTATGATATCTCCAATATAGTATCTCAAAAAATATTGATCGTTTCTTCCAAATAGGTCTATCATTTCCAGATTTATGTGCCTTTCCCAATGTCACATCAAGGTTTTGCACTCTCTCAAAATAATCATCAGTGGATAAAGGTTTTAGAGAAATATAAAATTCTTATGAGCCATTGAATTCCCTTTTTAATCTTCTATAAGATTGATCTATAGGCAAAAACTTTCAATGACTCGTGTATAATGATTTCCTCCCATGATGCAATTAACAATATGAATTATTTTTTTAACAAATTGGACACACTTTATTCCCCTTAATACTATATCCAGACAAATTTCCATACATTGGTAAGTCATTTATAGTGAACATAATCACTGTAAGTGGTTGAAAATTTTCCATTTTATAAGAATCAAACACCCTAATACCATCCTTCCATAAAAGTTTCAAATCATCAATTAATGGTGACAAGAAAACATCAATATCATTTATAGTTTTCTTTAGTCTATAGATCATTAAACTCAACATGACATATTTATGATTCATAAAAAATTTGGGAAATAGGTTGTAAATTACCAATAAAATAGTCCATGAACTATGTGTGATACTGAGGCTTCGATATAGATTCATTCCATCTGTTCACAACCCAAGTCTGAGATTTCTAAATTCATTTCTAAATATAGGATACTGCTCGTCAATTTTCCTCCACTATGGATAACGTATTTTTTCATTACATATCCATTCATTAGCATGTCATATTAACCTTTTTACATCATGTGAATTAGAAAATAAAAATTTCAAATAAGGAATTATAGGAAGATATCAAAATACCTTGGTAGGGATCTTTTTAATATCTACATCAGCCTGGGATTTTTCTTTCTACTTATACCATGATGTACCACATTTTAGACACTTTGACAGAAATCCTCATTCCTTCCTAAATATCACACAGTCATTTAGACAGGCATTTATTTTCTTGTATCCCAATCCCATCAAGCATAATATTTTCTTAGCCTTATAATGTGAATCTAGAAGATGTTTTTCTTTAGGAAGAATGTCTTTCAAAGATTGCAGTAGCTTTGTAAAACTCTTATCACTCAATCCATGCTTTTCCTTCAAGTTAATCAATCTTAACACCAACGATAAAACCATAAAATTCATACAACCAGGATACAATGGTTTTTTAGCATCACCATATAGACACTCAATTTTTAGTTCTTTCTCAAATTATTCTACTTCAATATCACAGATCATTTCTTCAATTTCATCATAGTTATCATCTTGCAAAGCATCATCATCAGTAGATCTAAAATTCTTCCTAGTTTCACCATGCCAAATACAAGGGTTCTAACTCAGATTAAAACCACGAAAAATTAAATGATATTTGATCTCTCTACTTTTCAACTTCTTTATATTTAAACATTTTAGGCATGGACAAAAAATGTGTCATTGTTTGGAATATTTCGTTTAGAAAATTCCTAAAAAATCATCAACACCTTCCTCATATTCATCACTCATTTGATGTGTCATAATCCAACTTCAACTCATTATTACCTATAAAAATATCAAAATTATACATCTAGTTAGGATAATCCAATTTTATAATTATACAAAATATGTCATAATTTGAAAGTAATATAATTTTAAAATATAAAAAAAATATGCGTATTTGAAAAATATAATTAAAAATTCTACATAATAATGGAAAATAAGTTTAAATATAAATGATAAATCATAAAAATATATGCATGGAAATAATTTTAAAAGGAAAATATAGTTAGATAAGACATTTTTATATTTATATGAAATATTCCATAATTTGAAAGTAATACAATTTTGAAATATAAAATAGATATATTCTTATTTGAAAATTATAATGATATTGTTTTTGAGAAATAAGATAGAAAACCACTAAATTAAATTAATATTGACCATATTGGTTTTCATGTTACGTTAATAAAAAATCTATCATTTGTGTAGTGTATAATTCTTGAATATAGAATTCAAAAATCAATATATAGTTTTTTACCGGTTTATCTAGTGGGATATATAATACAATTTATCTATATTTAATATAGATAGATGTATTAATAAATAATTTTCTATAAATTTATATGAAAATTCCAAAATAGTTAAATTTTTACCCTAATCTAAAATGATTTGTAGTTATGATAGCCATGTTTACTTCCACCATGTGTAAATTGGGTTCCATAAACTACATGAATGTATCTTTATATATATAAGAGGATGCAAAACCATAGTGAGTGAAATTTTATAATGTTGTAAGAAAATACCAACATTATTATAGATATCTATAAATTATAGTATAAATTCCATTAGTATGTAAGTAATGACACATATAATGCAATAAAATGATTATCATAAATATGATATAGTCAGATGTAAAAGATCAATACCACATGGAAGAATTTCATGTATATATTTAATTAACAAAAAAAATAAGATCATCTACCAAACCAATCTTGATAACTTTCTCAGTACCATCTCCTAGATTAAGTCAATCTCCTCATCTAAATAGTCCAATATAGTTTTATTTCACATAGAAGTTCCTATAATATTTTTTTCCTATTAGATATTATGTTATTTAAGCATATTGTGTGTAGAACATAATAGGAAACAACTAATGGATCTTGTAGACAATACCATTAAACAAAAGGTCATATAGAGTATGATATGATCATAATTAAATGACATAAAATGATAGTAATATATATATAATACTTAGCCATAGGTTTTACATAGGATCCAAAGTGAGAAAATTATTGTTTCATCCTTGGTATCACTAAATACATCACATGAATACTGACTTGGCAACATATATTGATTTATAAGAATGGAAATAACAAATAGTGAAATATACAATGAATGAAATCGTAAAATTAGATTTAGGGCATCCATGAATGACATAAATCGAAGCGTGCAAAGCTTGAGATTTTCAAGTCGAGTGGATAGATGTGCCGATGAAAAACAAGATTAACGAAGGTGTCAAAATGAGTTCGGAGTCCATGGGATTGAATAATCTATTGTAGTATTTCCATGTGAGAGTGGTCGAGTAACTTTCACCTGAAATAAAAATAGAAGAATAACTCAAAATGGGACTTCATAAATTTTTTAAATGATTTATCACATTATTTATTTATTAATAAATGTGATAAAGAGTTTTTTTATTAAATTTATCATGACGGTTATAAAATAAATTACTTGATAAATCAATATAATGCATTTATTATGTCGTTTATAATATAATTGATGTGATAAATCAATTTTTACAGCTTTACAAATCTTTTATTTATAACTGACGTAATAAATACTGATGTGGTAAATACTTTTTGTCCTAGTGTAGAGACTATATTATACTACTCCTTTCAATGCTCTATTAGAGATCCTTTGATTCTATATCCTCTAAACTTAAATCACCAACCCATCCTTTATAAATGAACTTTGAAAATTTCGGTTGATAACTTCTAGTTGCACCACATTTCAATATTTTTTGAGAGAATTCCACTTCACTCTAATCTTTATGGGTATCCCTCCACTCATTCAAAGGAATTCACCACCTCATTTGTTCCTTTCAATGAATAGTGTATAATTATAAAAACTATAGTAGTTAACTCTTATGTAACATCCCAAAGACTCTTATTCATTCATAGAGTTACTCTTATTTAAATTCCTTTGTGTCTCTATGCTTCTCGTCACCTTGAAATAGTTGTTGTCGACAACTTCACTACTCCCTCTAGAACTTATGTGCTGCATCCAGAAACAACCCTTATGTCTATATCACTCTATCCCCTAGAATATTATGGCTCCCCAAGTGCATTCTTTCAGGATTCTATCCTCCTATATTCCCATAAATTAACACTATTGTTGCTTCTATTGAGATAAATTCCACCCAATTTCATTTGTTGAGCTACACCAATAACTTTTGGTTTCCTAAAATTAGACTTCCATGGTGAAGATGAACCTATATCCATATGGTTATTCAAATTATATCATTTTATAACATAACTTTCATAAATCCCAGCACTTAACTAAAAAATAGTTCTCACACCAAAACCAAATAATTTATACCACACCTAGGTGAAACTGCCCATTCTGGACTCAACTTCAAAGTTTGAATTTCTATTTAGGACTACATTTACCATAAATCAACATTTTCACATGAAATAATAAATAATATTTATTTTATAAATACTAAATATCCTAAAAATATATCAAACTTGGAATCTCACCAAATTCCATCCCAAGAGTAAACATCACATCCCAAGAAAAAAGAAACATAGGTCATTTACTAGGTAAATTTTCTATTTTACCCTTATTAAAGGCTTGTGGCACTAAAACTCATAAATGAGCTAAGAATTTTCATAAGAAAACCAAGATATCTACATTTGGTTATGGATATGATGTGATATATGGTTATGAGGTTGTGTCGATATCAAAGGGATTGTAGCATGGGATGTGTGTTTTGGGGGCGTGAAAGTGATTAGATCATTAGGAAAGTAGATGTGGGGTACCTTATTGATATATATTTCATTTGATATTATATTACTATACTTGTATGTGATATTAGGTGAGATATCCTTGGTGAGGTTCTGTGATAGTTGATGTGATATAGGTGTAAGTTAGTTCTGGTGTTTATTTGTGGATTCATTAGCATGTTTATTCTATATTTTCAAGAGATGTTTTGGGTAGGATCATATTGATTATACTTATATTCTTAACCCTATATATTTAAATATGTTTTTTAATATTTTAGGAGGTTGTTAGTGACCAATATAAACATTACTAACTTGAGAATTTGAGGTTCTATCAGAGTTGTTATCATAAGATTTCTCTTTTGGAATTTTATCTTAGAGTCTATATAGACATTTTCATTCATTGTGGATTGGATTTTATTTTATATTGTATGGATTGGATTGTTGGTTTATCTTATATTCCTGGTATTATGAAGGTAATGCCACCAATTTTTGTGTTTTATGCCCTCGGTGTTAGTCACCAACTTATAGCCTATTATAGATGGACTTCTAAGTTCACACTCATCTCTAATGTAGTCCTAGGAGGGGTTCCCAATGGAGGTGGTTCATGAAAATTAAATAGATTAATTTTAATGTGACACTTTAAAATCCATATAAAGATATTAAATAGTTTGGAAAAATATTTCAAGAATGAAAAAAATTGTTCATAGGAATAATATTTGAGTGTGATCAAAAAATATTTATATAACATATAGTCTTATATAGGATATTTGAAGTATAACTATTTATAAAACATTTGGATCATTTATAAAATCAATGGAATTATTAGAACATGTTCAAAAAATCATTTTTTATGGAATTAAAATTTTGAAAAGGTGATCACATAATATATATAACACAAAATACATATCCACAAAACATTTATTGAGAAAGCCTTATAAAATAGTTATGTAAGATATATCGACATTACAAAATGAGAAAAAAGATTTGAATATATCCTTAATAAAATTTATAGAGTTAATTTGTTTCTATATTTGAGTCAAATAAATGGTTATTCTCTTGAAGTCTTTATATTATTATCATTTGGAGATATTATGAAATAAATTTTTTATTATTTTTTGAGATTTAGATTTGGAATTACATTGTTTTCATAATCTAGACTAGTGAAGATAATTTTATATATAATTTTAAAATGGAATTTAAAATATGTAATTGATTAATAAATTTGTATCAATTAGTCCTAGAATTAAAAAAATGAACTTCTAATGGAGAAATAATTTATTTTGATAAAATGAAGGCTCGATTGGAAATTGTTTTTGCGAGAATTTTTATAAAGGAATATCTAGGTACTTGGATTATATTTCTAAAATTATCAATAAAAAAATTAGAAGTTATATGATTTATAAAAATACATACAAAATTTGATTTAATGAATTTTTTATTTTGATTCATTCTTTCATTTTAAATAGTATGGATTCTTATAATATGTTAAGATACATTTATTATTGGTTAAAAATGATACATTCCAATAATAATTTATAATTCTATTTATCATATGAGTGAATTAATTTTTCTTGTATGATACCAGACACAATAAGGATATAGTTAACTAATTTGGGGGAAAACCTTATAAAAATCATGTGTACTTATTCTATTAGTTTTATATCATTTTATACAAGTGAGTGTGTAAACATAATATCTTGAGTGTATCCATTAATAAGAATCAATATCAAAATTTTATTTTTTATATATGGAGTAAATTATTTAAAACTAATTAACCCCCCCCCCCCACCTCCCCACACACTCTCAATGTTTCATCTATCCTTTCTTGGGACACCAAATCCTATAAATTTTAGTAAGGAAGTCTCTCATTGATAAAGTAAAAAAACCAATGAATATTTCATTGATTATAACATTTTTAATGTATATTTAAAATTTTTATCACACCACTTCTTAGGAATAATGATGATATAAAGTTCATTTATATATAATTTTTTCATTAATAACTTAAAATATCAATTTCATCCTAATATGATTCATTTTTAGATCCATGAATCATGTGGACACTCATCCAAATTATTCCAAAATAATACATTGTGATTTTTTCCTCTCACATAAATCCCATTATTTTTATCTTGAGTTTTATGAAACTCACCACAAGGTAACATCAAGAAAAAAATGTAAGCACCTTAGTCATATAGAGGGTGTGAATTAGATAAAATCCCTAAAGAAAATGACAGGTCAATTACTACTTAAGGATCCCTAATACATGCACATCACACATTCATTGAAAGGATTCCAAGGATCACATTCACACTAATATAGAAGAGGCATTCTAAATAAATGATATAAACTCAAGGGATGAGGGTAATGAGGAGGAAATCACTGTATAGTACTGTACAATTGTAGATAAGGGTGTTGAGCAGGGCCATCCCTAGAAACCATTTTGAATTTTGTTTCCTAAGATCAGGATCCCTATTTTTTCCCTCTGAAATAAGTAGCTCCAGTGATGTATAGTAAAAATTTACTCTATCTTTTTTTACCCCTTACCATTGGTTTCTTTATCCTAAGGGATTTTTATGATTACCCTAGGATCAAGATTTATTTTAAGTGTGAGGTTAAGGATAAAGGTGGAGATCTGGGTTATCAAAATCTAGAGAAAAAAGTGTATTCATATGCATCCCACCCTTTGGGACCCTTTTTTATCTTTCTATAATTTCTTGAGAGACTCTCACTCAGGATATATAAGTGAAAAATTCCTTAATTAACTATAAATACAATGATTGACTTGATTAGATTAATAAATATTCTAATGATATCATGACCATATTATACATTCTCTATTTCCATTTCCACCACACTAATAAATCTTAAAGGCCTTCTCATTTTTCCTCAGCTTGTGTATAAGGGACCAATTTTTTTACAAGCCCTTTATTTATCTATTAGGTGTTTGAAGGTGTCCATAAGGAGGATGGAAGTGTGTAAGTTGTGTTGAGATGTAAATTCATCCAGAAGGAAGAGCTTTCAGTGTGGTCCTTTGGTTTACGGCATGGTGTAGTTTAAGGATATTGGATTTTAGAATAACTATATTACTTGTGATGTGGATACTCGGTAAGATGGGTTGCGGTGTATATTTTGATCAATAGGTAGTTTTTGAACGGGTGTAGGATATTTCATGGAGATAAAGGGGTTGGGATCTTCTATTAACCACCCGAGGGGTCACTACAGCTTAAGGAGTAGATTGAATTATGGAGCCTTAGGGGGTTTGGTTTCCTTCTCCCTTCCCTCTGAAGTGTGGATAAGGTGTGGACTTGGGGATATTTTGTGGTGTTATCCAAGTTTTTTAGGATATATAGGATATATATGGGGTTTAAATCATGTATTCTAGAGGTTGGTTTTGTATTCAAGCCATTTTAGTGTGTCCTTATTGCATCGTAGTTTTGGAAAAAAACCTTAGGGTTGTAGTATGGTCAATGGGATTACATCATGATGTTATTAACATCTATCTTTTATAAATTCATAAATTAATTTTAAATGTTATTATATTCTACATTCTCTATAAAACCTTAGGCAAATCAAGGTCCTCTTTCAGAGACCTTAATCCCCATTTTCTAGTCTTTAACACCCCATCTTATAGGGATCGATTCTTAGTGATCTGAGGTTAGTTTATTCTTACCTAATGGTTCTAATAAATTTTTTTATTGATTTTCATATTATGGAAACTTGTTTTTTTCATATTTGGTGAGTTTTATTTGGTTTTAATATTATATTAAAGAATTATATAACAATGGTTTGGTGTGGTTAGGTTTTAGGGTGGTTTCCTTCAAGTTTGGTAGTGGTTGATCGTTATTCTTCTGTTCTTTCTTATACAACATTGAAAGTACCATATCAAGGTACAGGATTTGTGAAATTTACTTATTTTATTTTAAATTGTGATATTTTCATACTTTAGTTTCTTTTTTTATCAATTTAATTGACCTAAATAAAGATAATAACCATAATTAATAATGAATCTAAATGTTACTGTGATCACATGTGGTAATATTATGTTGATGACGCCTATTGATATTTTATAGATAGTATGATATCTATTTAGGTTTGATTATTTTTATTTCCTGTAATGCTTGATATGCTTGAAAATGGTTAAACATTGTAAAACCGGTAAAGATGAGGTGAATAATGGAAGTTACATGTGAATCTATTTATTATTCTTCCTTGGAAACTATTGAATATGAAAGTATTACTTGAAGCATATTTATAGTTTATTATTATCTACTGTTAGTAATTGATGATAGGTTTATTAGTGTTGAAACCTATACATAATGAATTGGTTAATTCAAGATAGTAATAAAAAGGTTTGTTGGAGATAAATTTTTGAGCTTGTGCAAGACCATTCTTGTTTATAGGTATGTGTGCCTGATGTTATAGCCTTGGTTTCCAATTGAATTTTTGTGATGAAAATATTTTTGTTTCCATGTATGAATATTCTAGGATTGTAAATCTCTTGTTTTTTTTTATTATGAAACCTAGTGTGGATGGGATATTAGGAAAGAGGTGGATTGAACAAGTTAAGAATGGGGTTTTCTTGTTTCTTATTCATTAAGATGTGGTTGATGTTGGATTGCGTGGTGAAAGTTCAGAACCAGGATTGCCTGTCACTATTTTATTGTGTTGTTGGTTTTTTAGTTGATTGGTGTGGGTTTAGATTTGGGATTTTCCATCTTTCTTGGTGTTTTATTTTGATGTACGGTTTTCTTGATGGTTCTTTATTGTGTTTTCCAACTACCTACTACAGTTGGCTTATGCACCACAAGTGCATTTCTCCTTGTGGTAGTTCAGGTCAAGTCTTATAATTATTTATTTATGTAATGGTAAATAAAATTATGAATGAATATATGGAATGGTGTGTTGTTGAAAATAATGGTAATTAAATAAGAACCATGGGATAATTTAAAGTAATTCTTTGAGGAGCATGGGATGTGAATCTAGAAATTCTAATGTTAATTATGAAATCATATTTCTGAAATAATATGATTAAAACATAAATTTTAATGGGTTTTAATGAATGTTTGGAAATTTATAATTACTAAATGAAAATTATTAATGATGATAAAATCTTTATTCTTGTTTGATTATATGATTTCTTGTTTCCTAGACCTTAGTGGTGGCAGTTGAGTGTCATGTGGGATGATAATTGCAGTTGATTCTAATTCTAGGTATTTTCTCTTATTTTGGTTGTTTGATGTATCTATTCATTATATTTTATGATTTCATGTGCTTCACCACCCGATTCGTAAGGGAAATCAACGTCCAAATGTTTTGGGTAGGGGTGTTTTCCCTAATATTTAGGTTGGTGGGGGAACAAATGGTTGACTTCTTCCTATTCCCCACTCTCCCTTTGGTGTAGTGTGATGAGTAGAGATATATATCCTATAATGTCTTAAATTATAGTTTATGTGTCTAGATGTCCTATTATGGATCACATTTTTACTATACATGTTTTCATGGGTTGTATCAGGTTTAGGTGATAACACATACTTTTATTACAGTTGTAGTGATAGTTGTTATTATAGGTGCACTTTCATGGGTTGTGATGATTGTGGTATAATTCATGATTTATGGGTTATAGTATATTTTGGTCTTACTCTTGGTTATGGTAATTATGTGATATGTGTGCACGGTGTATAGGATGAAATATGATATGTGTGCATGAGGTGTAAGATAAGTTATGGAAGGTATTGTAGCATAGGATGTTTAGCATTAGGGCATGAGAATGAAAAAATAATGTGGAAGAGGATGTGGGGTAACTTTATTATGTATATGATTTAGAAATAGAATGACTTACTTCTATGCATTACTTAATGACCAAGACTTAGTGTGGATGATATGTAGTTTTACATACTTAGGTAATGAAGTTGGTTTCATTTGTTTATTCACTGGTCTTTAGTATCTTTTTTTACATTTTTACAAGTGGTTTCAAGTAGGATCCTATTTAGTATACTCGTATTCTCTACCTATGTATATATGAAATGTTTTTCAGGTCCCATGGAGTTGGTTGGTGATCGATCAGGATGTTACCAGCTTGTGGAGTTGTTTAGTAGCTGTTGGAGTTTTTTTGTCATTGCCTAGTATTATTTTTTGGTACTTTCAGTTGTTTTCCATTTTGTATGACATTATATTCATTTATTTAGTTGGTTTATTTACCTATGTGATGATTTTTATGGGTGGGTCTCATTTTATCTCTTATCTTTAAATTTATATAAAGGGGTTAATGCCTCCCATTTGTATTCATTTCATGCCCTCTGTGTTAGTCACCAACTTGTGACCTATTAGAGGTGGTATATGGGGTTCATTCCCATATTCACTGTCATCCTAAGAGGGGTACCATTAGAGGGGGTCTTAAAAGATTCATATCAGAGATGATGGCTGAGAGGTAGGGTGGGATTTGGATATCAGTACTAGTGAGGATTGCGTGGTTTGGTAGGAAACAGTGTCATCTAAACTTAGTACATTGTATAAATAGGGGAGGCTAGTTGGGACATGGGTATTTAGGCCCCCCTATGATCCTATGAAAGCGTATTCAAGTTTACTGATTACGATAAGTGGATTGATGCTACTTTCAGATTATAAACCTAGGTAAGGATCATACATCATGATTTTCTATGCCTGTGTTTGAATTGGGTAGATAATGGGAATTATGTCGAAATTAAATTTATTAATTAACATTAAATGTTCTATATTCTAGGTTTGGGGGTCTCTAAAAAATTTATTTTGTATTAATGCCTTCAATTTAGAATCATCATCAAGTTCATGTTGAATATGTTTAGTGGGATGTTCCGGTGGATAACCATAGAGTTGGGGTTAGTGATGATGAATCTTGGAGGAGGAAACATTGATATTTATAGTGTTAGGGTTTACAAAAGTATGAGGGATCTACTTCAGTTCGTGAGATAGAGACTTGGTTGGAATGTATAGATATTTCCTTTAGTTTGATCCATGCTTGGAGGGGGCATTGGGTTTCATTGGTTGTGACTATGCTACATAGGACAACTTAGTAGTGGTGGTTTTTATTCCTCATGGATCATAGAGAGTTAACCATTATGAGGGAGAAGATTCATGATCAGTTTCAGGTTGATTTTCTTTCTTCAACCACAAATTCAAATTTTCGATAATATATTTTTACTCTCCTACAGGGGAATTCCATCATGCGAGAGTTTAGTATCTGGTATAAAAACCTATTACATTATGCTCTAAATCTTCTTCCAAATGAGGGGGCTAGGATGAGACATTTTGAGTAGGATTTGTATCTAGATATCCAACTTCATGTCACCCCATTTGATATATCTCAAGGTGTTAATGAGGGTGAAGTTTGTTGATAGAATGATAGATAAGACTAATTAATCATGGTAATGGAGTCACCAAGACTCTCCATAGAGAAAATATATAGCCAGGAGTTCTCAGTTTCCAATCTAACAGAAGACACAAATAGTAGGGAGTTGGTTCCAACCATCTTCATCCCATTTTACTAGGGTTGTTAGTTATTGGGACCCTATCAGTAGATTATGTGTGTCTTGTTATACATGTGGATTTTGTGGTCATAAAATTTTCAATTACCTAACCTTCCTCATTAGTTAACGTGGAGCTAGAGACCCTCTTCAGGATCAGTCATGACAGTGGTATCCTCTAAGGTAGTAAGAGAAGTAGAAACAACAAGGAGATCTAGTCTTTGATTAATATAGAAAGGATGATTTGGGAAGAGGAAAGACATGTAATACCTCTCATCCTTAGTCATAGTGAGTAGATAATATCCATAAAGGTGGTATCCAATAGGTCTAGATAGGTTGTGGTGTCATACATGGTCAGATGCATGCCTTAGAGTTTCCAGCACTAGAAAATCCAGGAGTCATACAATGTATTATCTACTTATATTCTACTTGGATGTATTCCTTGTTTAATTCATGATTTATGAACTCCTTCATTACACCCACCCTATTCCATGTTTTGGGAATTAAGGTGGATAGGATTTCAGTGACCTTGTCGTAAACTATTCCAATTGAAGGTCGAGCTATCTTGTATGATATGTGTAGAGATTATGAGTTTATGATAGGGTAGAATTTCTCTTGGGGATATTTCCTATGTTTTTAGATATATCCATATAAAATTATCTTCGGCATGGACTAGCTGTATTTAGTGCAGGTTACTATTGATTGATTTAAGATCCATGTTATATTCTATAATGATGATGAGTAAAAGGCTATGTTTGTTGGATAGTGAGGCCCTCATATGGGTTAAAGGTGTGTCGAGTTATTATCTTCCTTGATGGTTGATTTGATGTTTATTTTGGTGTAGGATCGTATGGTGATGTTTCCAGAGTCATGGAAGAGTACCCTAATGTATTTCTGAAAGTGGTTTTGATGTTTCACCCTCGATGTGAGATCAAGTTTGGGAAAAACCTATAGCTTGGTGTCACTATAATATTGATGTCCCCATATAGGATTGGTCTTTTTCATTTGTAATAGCTACAAATTTAGATTTGTGATTTTTGTAGAGATTATTCATTCAACCTAATGTGTCACCTTTGGGTTATATAGTTCTTCTTATAAAGAAGGAAAATGAGATTATATGTCTATGTATTGATTATCATAGCTTGAATCAGATGAAAGTAAAGAACCTATATACTATTTTTTGGATTGATGGTTTGTTTGATCATCTAAAGGGATATAGCTAGTTTTTAAATATTGACCTATGATCAGGATATCATCATATGTGAGTGAAGGGTAAGGATATTATGAAGACTAATTTTAGTTATCATTATGAGCATTATGAGTTCATTTAAATGTATTCTAGTATTATAAATTCTTCAGAAGTGTTCATGGAACTGATGAATTCTATGTTATGTGAGTTTTTAGATCAATTCATGGTGGTTTTTGTTTATTAAATCCTTGTATTTTTTATATTTGAGTAGCATGCAGAGTATCTCTAAGCTATTTTGGGAGTTATTTGGCATCATCATCAGTTTTGGAAGTTATTGAAGTGTGATTTATGGGCTTATGAGGTATTTTTATTCGGTAATTTTTTGTATCATCGTAAAGTATTCACGGATCTTTTGAACATTGAAGATTTTGTTTCTTGGGTAGCTCCTAAGAACATCATAGAGGTGCAGAGTTTCCTTGGCCTTACTGGTTATCATGGGAGGTGTTTACTTGACTTCTCTTAGATTGTGAATCCACTAAAAAATTTGACTTGAAATTATATGAAGTTTGTGTGGCCTAACAAATGTCAGGCTGCTTTTGAGTATTTAAAGGAGAAGTTGTTCGGTGCTCAAATTCTTTATCTTCCTGAGGAGGGTGTTTCATTTAAGGTTTATTGAGACACTTCACATATTTAATTAGGTTATTTTATAATGTAGTAGATAGTTATTATATCTTATGGGTATTGGAAGTTAAGACCTCATGAATTTAACAATGTTTCCCATGATCTTGAGTTTGTTTTAGTTAAATTACTCTAAATTTTTAGCAACATTACATCATTGGTGAGTGCTTTGTGATATTCAAAAATCACAAGATTTTGAGGTATGTATTCTCCCAACATGATTTGAATTTAAATCAGTGATGGTGGATATAATTATTACAATATTATGACTTTTTGATTTCTTATACATCAGGGAAAGTGAAAGTTATGGATAATGCCTTGAGCGGAAATTTGTGAAGTGATGTCATGCGTGAGTCTGGTGATTCTTGTAGGGTGATGGAGGATCTCTCTATGATGAACCTTGTTATTGTATTTTTTTTATGGTATATGGTTTCTTTATTAGATTATGATGATGTCATATTGGGTGAAACTGGTAGAGGATCCCCAGCTAGGGGATTCTGAGTTAGTGGTCTGGTGAGATCGGGTCATTTATGGTGATGACTCTAAGTTATAATCTAAGGATGACTGTAATTGGGTTTTTATATGGGATGATCTTCATTCCTTTGATGATGTGTGATTTGGCTCTCTAGGAGTTCCATAGTTCTCCTTTGGTGGTATATCCAGACGTGGCTAAGATGTATCACACCTTTAAAGTTTCTTTTTGATTACCTGGTATGAAGAAGTCTGTTATAGAGTTTGTGTCTTAATGTTTGGTTTTCCAAATGGTGAAGGTTTAGAATTTGTTCTTGGTGGGTTTCTTAAACCACTTTATGTTCCTCAATGGAAGTGGGAGTACATTTCAATGTAATTATTCATCAGGTTTACTCGATCTCGGGGAGGCTCTCATGCTATGAGGATGATCATGGACAGCTTGATAAAGTTATCTCACTTCTTAAAGATTAAGGAGTCGAGCTCTCTGGTTTTTTTATCAAGGAAATATCTTTAGGAAGTGTTTAGGATTTATGGGGTTCTTAAGATGATCATCTCTAATTGTGATCCTTGTTTCACCTCTAGGGTTTGGAGAGGTCTCTAGCATGACTTTGGGTATCAACTATGCCTCAACACTATATTTCATCCAAATAAGGGTTGTTAGATATAGTGGAATATCTGAAATTTATGGTACATTTTTTGCATATGAATTTTCGATTTTATAGATTCATGGGTGAGTCACCTACCCTTGGTGGAGTTTGAATATAATAACAGTAATCGCTCTGTTATTGGTATAGCTCCATTCAAATAATTGTATGGAAAACCTTGTCAATCTTAGTTGTGTTAGACCAAGGTTGGATATTCATCTATTATTAGGCTATAATTGGGGTACTTCATGACAAAAAAGGTGCATTGTGACACCTAAGATTCAATTATAGTAAGAATCTTTTCTTTTTAAAGAAACTATAGCATAATGTACATAAATTTATTAAAGAATGTGATTAAAAACTAAATTCCCAAAATTTTATAAATTTAATTTAAATAAATGAAATTTATATTTTAATTCATAATTTCTAAATTATATTAGGATGTATTTTTGAGATTTTTTAGAAAATATTGATTTTTAGGTGAATAGTGAAAATACTGATTTTATAAAACTGTTACTTTTATGAAATTATAATGATATAATAGAAACTTGAAAGTTTATGAAATATTTTTTCTAGACCAAATATATATTAAATAATTCATATAATTCATATAAAAGTATAATTTTGAACACAAAAATATATTCATAGTATTTTGGAAATCTAAGTAATGTTTTTGTTCAAATAAAAACATCTTTTAGTTCTTTTCTTTTAATCAAGTATTTATAAGGTAATTTTAATTTTTAGTTTTAGTTGAATGAAAAATAATTATAATTTTATTTATAATAATCCAATTAATTCCATTATAATCAAAATTATACTTTATTTTGTTTTAAAATCATCTTTATGCTTAAAACAAACATTTTTCTAAAAATGGTTTTCGTTGCGTTTTGCGAAATTATATTAAAATTAATTTATAATAATTCTAGTAGTTTAATCATGTAAAATGGATAAAATATTTGGAATTAATATAATTAATATTAGGTAATTAGGTCAACTTAATTTTGTCTCATAATTAATAGTAACCATAATAAGTATTTATTACCTCAGTTAAGGGTAAAATGGGTTAAATGGTTTAAAATTAAGGGATAAGGCTTCATATAACACAAAACAAAACTTGTTTAAACCTCATTTTTTGGTTTAATTTTTACTTAAACCTTATAAAATTTAAATATATGGTAATTTAGAGCCACTTTCATAAGAAAATTGACTATATTTTTAAAATCTTTTAAGTAATTCCATGTGTGTTCCTCCCCTCATTTATAAAAGGGAACTTATTATCCTTCCTTATTCACAAACTTTTATCCCTATAATTCAGCCAATAACTACTGAAAAAACTTCCTAGGTTCCTTTAATTCATTCTTGAGCTCCAAATATTAACCTAATACCATCCTAATAAAGATTAAGTTGTAAGCCAAAGGAGGTCCCTCAAAGAAGTGGTAATCATCTTACCCAACTCTTTCAATGTTTATTTATTATTTTAATTCATCTAAATATATCATATCCCTACTAAAATAATGAAACTAGTATCAAAATAATACTAACATGTTATTATTATTATGATACAGTCATTTACCACCTCCTTTCTATCATATGGAAAATGAAAACATCGATCATGTGTACATACGGCCTATCATCTCCACATAGTGGTGTGATCCATTTTTCATAACTGTTTTACTTAGATGGTTATAAAGGTGAAATTATTGAAATATATATTATATTTATGAAATAATTGTGTTTTTATAAATATAATATATCATCTACATTCTTACCCTTTCATCCATTGGAAAATGATAACATCGCTCGTTTGTACTTGTGGACTACCACCTCCACAAAGCGATGTGATTCATTTTTCTATTACTACTATGCATGGATGATTATAAAATTGTATATAACTAATAAAAATTATATTCATGACATTATTAATATTATTTACATTATGGAACCATTACATAACTCCTTTTACCATGAACAATGTATAGAAGTAATTTTGGAGAAATTGACTGAACAACCTTAAAGTGGTCGATGTAAAAAAGAACTATTAAATGAATGGATCTAAAAAATTAATTATAAAAAGAAAATAAAAAAATAATATAGATTAAAAATTTTCTTAATCAGGTATTTAATAAATTTAAAATTTTTATATAGGAGGATCAAACACATATGACTTTGTGGAGGCCCAAGGTAAGGGATTTCTTTTACAATTTCATTTTATTTCAAGATTATTTGTGTTTAAATTTTCTGTAGGAAAATTATATAATACTGATATATTAAACCCGATATAATTTATTCTCCTATAGTTATTTTTAGTTTTTATGTGTTTATTTTCCATTTCTTTTCTTTTTGAATCAAGAATCAAAAAGTAAGTTTCGTGTAAGAGAATTTATTATAAAAATCGTGTTTAAATTTTCTTATTTTCAACTCTTTATTCTATGTCAAGGTACTTTTGAATGTTTCAATAATGTTCTTATATAAGATTCAAATGTTTATAATGTTAATTTTCAACTATTTTTAAAATTATTTACAAAGTATTAAAAATAAATTATTTCAATGTTTTCTTTATGGGTTATTTTTAACTTTTTACAAAAGTACAAGAAGAATGTTCTCTTTTAACATATATGACATTAATGACTTTTCCTGTCATCATGAACATACTTTGATTTGAAGCTTCCTTTACAATTTTCCATGTTTATTTTAAAATAAATTCATTTTCTAAATATTTTTGGAAACTTTTATTTAGAATGTTATCAAAATAAAATGTCGTTTTTCTCATGTTTTCAATGAAATCCTCAAATATTATTTTAAAGGTATTTTCATCCATTTCAACATCCTTTTATTATTATTATGCTTTAATGGGTATATTCTCTAAATATAATTTCAAATTTATTTCGCTAAATAGATTATAATCATGTTTTTTTATTTCATTGAGTAGGGAAATATTCTATATTCTTGATTCAATGTAGAAAAATGTTAATTTATAATGTGTTTTTTATAATGAATTGTATTGATCATTCAATATATGAGTAATGAATAGGGCATGCAAGTGATGGGTGGGGATAAGTTATAGATATCCCCTTAATGTATCGATGGGTATCATGAGATAAAATAGGTGGACACTTTAAATGTTTATTTGGTTTACACCTTCCCATTTATTAAGAATGATGTCTTGGTTGAGAGTACTTAATGGTAAGATTCATGATAACTTGATCAAGGACTTAATTTAAAGTTAATGAATGTATGGATTTATGCATTTCCTTTATTAAGAATTTAGTTTCCATTATCCATTTTATTTTTATGTTTATATTGTCCATTGATATTTATTAAACTCAAGTTGTTGATTTAATAGCATGTGTTTTAATTATCCACTCATCCATATTGATTATGCCTTATTTACTCATGATAGATTCTATTGTACATAACCCTTACTGAGCATCTAAGCTCACCCTTTAATTTTTTTCCTTTCCCCGGGAAGTGAATAAGGGTATTATAAATGATTTCGATGATGCAAGAATGTTTCTTATATGGTGTTTTTATATTTCCAATGTAATATGGGAATTATATATGTATCTAGTTTTACAAGACTACTAAATTGATCAATCCTTTATGGTAATATCCCTTATATATTTTACCAATTTAATAAAGTAGACATTGAATCTGTGTTGCTAGAGTTGGGGTGTTATAGTTGGTATTAGATAAAGTTTAGTAGAAATATGGGGAACTAGATTTTAAATGAATATAGCTAACATGAGAATTATGATAATCCCATAGGGTATTTAAGAACTTTTACCATTATAGGGATTTTTATTTTATGGATCAATATTCATAATGATTATGAGTTAAATTCATGTGTTTTATTATTTAAAGATAGTTCATAGTGTAAGAATGGGAATCAACACCCGTAGTCAATGTAGGGATTTCCCTACTGAGCATGCCAATGCAACGGGTTTCATAGATGAGCATATCATGGACATATTAGGGTATATAACTCATATTATGGTGAATAACTATGCTCTTATAGAGCAGAATGTTGTTCCATCACACAATTCACCAATGTTAGATCAATTCATGCGATAGAATCCTTCGTCATTTAATGGAACTAATAATCCATTAGTAGTTAAATAATGGATTAAGTCACTCGAAAAGATATTTTTATCCTTGGGAAGTAATTAAATGGATAATGTTATTCTATCATTGTATTATTTGAAAGGATATATCGATCAATAATGGTCATTGATCTGGAACACTAAATAGGTTGATGAAATACAAAGTATGGAATAGAGAACTTTTAAAGTGATATTATTTGAGAAATAATTTCATCAATAAAAATGAGTTAAAATGGAGAAAAAGTTCCTTAATTTAGAGTAGAATGAATATTTTAGGTCGGGACTTGTTGAGGAGACAATAGAAAAATTAATATCTATTCAGAGTTATATCAAGGTAGTTTAGAACAATAAAACGAGTTATACTGATAATTGAAGGAACGATTTAGAATTTCAAGTGGGAGATCATGTTTTATTGAATTTATCTCTATGGAAGGGTGTTATAAGGTTTGAAAATAAATGGAAACTAAGTCATATGTACATCATTCCTTTTAAAATCCTAGAAAGAATTGGAGTTGTGGATTACCATTTGGAAATTCCACCTAGCCTCTCTAAAGTTCATGATGTGTTCCATATCTATTTATTGAGGAAGTACATGTTATACCAATCACATGTTACCATCTATGATGAAATATAATTGTAACATGATTTATATTACTGCTAAGATCCTATCAAAATTCTTGACACTAGAGAACAACTTTTATAGAATCGTGTGACTTGATTGGTGAAGGTAATTTGGAGAAATCATAAAATAGAAGTGGAAATGTCGGAAATAGAAGAAGTTCTGATGAATAAATACCCATATATGTTCATGAGGCAAAAAATTTTAAATTTTTAGGATTTTATTTTTTAAGGATAGAATAATGTAGCACTAAAGATTCAATTAAGCTAAGTAAGCTTTTCTTTCTAAATAAACTACAGCAAAATACACCTAGCATTATTCAAGAATGTGATTAAAACCCAAATTCAAAAAAAATTATAATTTTAATTTGAATAAATTAATTCCATTTTTAAATTCATCATGTTAAAATTAGATTAATATAAATTTTTTATATTTTTTATAAATGATTGATTTTTAAGAGAATAGTGAAAAATACTGATTTTACAAAACTATGACTTTTATGACATTATAATTATATAACAATAACTTTAAAGTTTATGAAACATTTTTAATAGGAAAATTTTATATTAAAAAATTAATTTAATTCATATAAAAATATAATTTTGAACATAGAAATATATGCTTAATATTTTGGAAATATAAGTAATGTTTTTGTTCAAATAAAATAGTTTTTAGTTCTTTTCTTTTAATCAAATAATTACAAGGTTATTTTCAGTTTTGGTTTGGTTTAAAATAAAAATAAGTCTAATTTTATTTAATATAATCTAATTAATTCCATTATAGACAACATTATTCTTTATTTTACTGTAAAATCGTTTCTATGCTTAAAACAAACATTTTTTTAAGAAGGGTTTTCATTATGTTTTGCGAACATATATTAGAAGTTATTTTTACCACTTATAGGAGTTGAATCATATAAAATGTATTCCATATTTTGAATCAAAATAATTAATATTATTTAATAATTTTAACTTAAATTTTGTTCATAATGAATAGTAACCATGGTAAACATTTATCACATCAATTAAGGGTAAAATGGGTTAAAAGGGTTAAAAATAAAGGAATAAGGCTTCAAGATAGAAAAAAATAATTTATTAAACCTAATTGGTTTTTTTTATTTATACCTTACACTTATCATATTCTAAAATTTGAAAATTTGGATCCAATTTCACAAGAAAATGACTTTATATTATTAAAATATTTTGAGTAATTCCATGTGTGTCCCTCACCTCACTTATAAAAGAGTACCTCTTATCCTCCATTATTCACAAACATTAATCCCTCCATATCATACAATAATTGACCAAAAACATTCTTATATTCCTTCCATTAATTCTTGAGCTCCCAGTCTTACCCTTATATTATCCTAAAAAGGTTTAAGGTGTAAGTCAAATGATGTCTCTCAAAGAAGAGGTAATCATCTTACCCGACTCTTTCAAAGTTTATTTCTTCTTATAATTCTTATAAATCTGTTGTATTCATCATAAAAAATGAATTTAATATTACCAATATACTATTATGTTATTATTATTATTTTGTAACCATTTTCCACCTTCTTTCCATCCTATGTAAAATGAAAACATTGTGTGTTGGTACGTACAGCCTACTATCTCCACGTAGCGGGGTAATTATTTTTTCATCAATGTTTTACTTGGGTGGTTATAAAGGAATAATTAATGAAATATATATCATATTTATGACATAATTATTATTCTAAAAATATAATATATAATCCATATTCTTACTCTTACATCCGTTTGAAAATGATAACATCATTTATGCGTACGTGTGGACTACCACCTCTACAAAGCAATGTGATTATTTTTTCTATTACCATTATGCATTGATGATTCTAAAATTTTATATAATTATTAAAAAGTACATTCATTAAATTATTAAAATTTTGGACATTATAGAACCATTACATAACTCCTTTAAACACTAACAATATACTAAATTAATTTTAGAGAAATTGACTGAACAAACTTAAAGTGGTCAACGTAAGAAAGAACTATTAAATTAATAGATTTAAAATAATTATAAAATTAACATAAAAAATGGAATTTATATTAAAATTTTACTTAATCAAGTATTTAATAAATTTAAATTCATTGTGCATGAGGATCAAACATGTACGACTAAGAGGATAACCAAGGTAATGGATTTCTTTTACAATCTCATTTTATTTTGGGATTGTTTACGTTTAGATTTAATTTGGAATAATTATATGATACTAATATATTAAAACCCATATATTTTATTATACTATAGTTATGTTTGGGGTTTACATATTTATTTTACATTTATTCTGTTATTTGATCAAAAATTAGCAAGTAAGTTACATGTAAGGGACTTTCTTATAGAAATCATGTTTTAAAGTTTTCCTTCCAACTCTTTTTATTCTATATTGAGGTACTTTAAAATGTTTCAAGAATGTTATTATTTATGCTTAAAAGTTTTATAAATTTCATTTTCATCTATTTTTTACATTATTTACAAATTATTAAAAATTAATCTTTTTAATGTTTTTGTATGGGTTATTTTCAACTTTTTACAAAAGTACAAAAAGAATTTTATCTTTTAATATATACAGCATGAATAACTTTTTCCATTTCCATAATCGTACTTTTATTTGAAGGTTTATTTAAAAAAAATTCATGGTTATTTTTAAATAAATGCATTTTCTAAATATTTTGGAAATTTTATTTTTAAAGTTATCAAAAGAAAGGGATATTTTATCTCATGTTGTTAAAGATATCATCAAATATTATTTTAAAGTTATTTTTATCAATGTCTACATTCTTTGATGATTCTTATGCTTTACTGGGGATATACTCTAAAGATACCATCCACCTTATTTCTCTAAATGGCTTATGATCATGTTGTTTTATTTCATTGAGTGTGAAATATTCTGTATTCTTGATTCAATGCGAATAAATTTTTAAATATAAATAATTTTGAGAATTAATTATATTGATCATTAAATATATGAAGAATTCATAGGAAATGAAAGTGATGGGTGGGTCTTGGTTATATATATCCCCTTGATGCATCAATAAGTCTCATGGGACAAAACAAGTGGCCACATTAGATGGTAATTTTGTTTAAACCTACCTATTTATTAAGAATGATATCTTGATTGAGATTCCTTAAGGGTAAGATTCGTTATAACTTGGTCAAGGCCTTGATGGAATGTTCATGAATTTCCATATTTATGAATTTCCTTTATTAAGAATCCAGTTTCCATTATCCATGTGATTTCCATATTGATATTAGTCATCGAAGTTCATTGAACTAAAGTTATTGAATGAATGGAATGTGTTTTGATTATCCACTCTACCATATTGATTATTTCTTATTTAATCATGTTTTATTCTATTTTATGTAACCCTTACTGATCATATGAGCTCACCCTTAATTTTTTTCCTTTCACTGGGATATGAATATGGATGTTATAAATGATTTCAAGGATGCAATAATGTTTCTTATGCTATGTTTTTATATTTCCAATGTAATATGAGAATCGTGTATGTATCTAGTTTTCCAATATTTATAAAATAATAAATCTTGTGTGGTGATATCCCTTTTATCTTATACCAATCTAATAAATTAAATATTGGATTTAGGTTACTGGAGTCAAGTGTTACATACAGCTGGTCTACAAGTGAACAAAGGTTGTGAAGGATTGCTAAAATTTTGATGTTGGTCATAGGAGAAGGCCCCTGGAGTATGATGTTGTAGATAATTGGTTCTTGAAGTTATCTCCTCATCATGGGTAGTGAAGGTTCATTCATGGGAGTAAAATTTCTCCCTGATTTATTGGACCTTTAAAGGTTTTGGCAAGTGTTGGAGTTGTTTCATATCGATTAGTGTTTCCCTTATAGATGATCCAGATTCATGAAGTTATTCGTGTGTTGTGGCTTCTCTATTATCTTTTTAATGAATCCCATATCATTGATTAGGGAAAGATAAAAGTTTAATATGATGCAAAGTTTGAGGAGTGACTTGTTGTGATTTAGGAATATTAGGATAAGGTTTTTCATAGGCATGTTATTCCTTTGGTTCATGTCTTTTGGTAGCATGATGGCTTAAAGGATTGTACTTGGGAGTGGGAGTTGCATATGAGTTCTCAATATCATGAGTTGTTCAATTTTTTATATTTATTGAGATACCATATGTAACCTTTTCTTGTTTTATAAAATGTGTGATGGATAGTGATGTGTATTTATGTTCCGTGTCACTCTGATGTGTTGGTGATGTTCTTGTTATAGCGATGTCCTTGAGAGGTATATCATAGGGTGGTTGTTTTATTCCCCTTTATTTCCCTCCTAGGTTTTAGTTTAAATTATTGAGGATGAGAATTGTTTGAGAGGTATATAATGTAAGGGATTTATTTTTTATCAATCTCTTCCTTTGTGTCTTAGGTGGTTGGAGGTGTTTTGGGAGGAGGATGAAAGGGTGAAAGTGGTGTTGAACTGGAAATCTAGCTTGAAAGGGGAGCTTATAGTATGGTCTTTTAGATTATAGTGTGGTGTAGTTTTGGAAGATGGGATTATAGAATAACCATATTCTTTATAGAGTGGAGGATTGGGATGAGGTTTTATGGTGTATCTATCTATCAGGAGAGAGTCATGGCGTGGGCATAGGATGCGTTGTAGAGATTGAGTGGTTGGTCTCTTATCTTTTCCACCTAAGGGGTCACTGTAGTGTAAGGAGTAAATTATATTATGAAGCCCTGGGGTCAGATTTCCTTCTCCCCATGCTTTGAAGGGTGGTTGTAGCATGGGATTGGGGTTGCGCCATGGTGTTATCCTAGGTTTATAAGATCTAGGGTTGATATGTGGGGTTTACATCATTGATTCCATAGGGTGGGTTTAAATTCAAATCATTGTGGTGTGGCCTTCCTTATTTCATCATAGTTTTGGAAAAACCCCGAAGGGTTGAGACATGAAAAAGGGGCTTGCACTGTGATACTGTTAAAATACAACATATATAAATTCCTAAATGCCTCTGAAATCTTCTTATTTACTCATTTATCCTTTAAACCTTAATCGAACTGAGGGCCACTTTTAGAGACTTTAAGACCCATTTTCTATACTATAAAACCCCAGCTTCTAGAGATCAATTCTTAGTGACTCGAGGTTAGATTATTATTCTTCAATGGTTATGATCTCTTATGTTATTTCTTTTCATGTTGTGGAAGCTTGTTTTATTTAGTTTTTTTGAGGTTTCTCTAGTTCTAAGTAGATATTATAGCATTACCTGATGGTAATTTTTTTTGGTTAGGCTCTAGAGTGGTTTTATTTGAGTTTGTAGTGGTTGATCAATGTTCTTCCATTCTTACTCAAAGAAAATTGAAAGTTCCATCTCAAGGTTGGGGGTTTATGACCATTCCTTATTTTATAAGAAAGTTTGAGATTATCATGCTTTAGTTTCTTTAGGAAAATGTATAATTGACCTAAATGAATATAACTACTGGAATTAAGAATCAATAAAAAGAGTATTGTGATTTCATGTTGTGATTTTATGTTGATGATGCCCCTTGATATTTTCTAGATAGTTTTTTATCCATTTTCCTGTGATTATTTTTATTTCTTATCATGGTTCATGTGCTTGAAATTGGTTAAATAATTTAAATTTGGTAAATATGATGTGAATAATGAAATTTTAGGTTCTGGGAACGGTGGAAGCATGCGATGGGTTGTGCCTAACTTTTATTTTTGTCACAATCGATGATCAATCTGAGATTTACACAACGATAAACATCGTGATCAATAGAATTGAATAAAAGAGAAACATTCAAGGGATAGAACACTGGAACCAAGCACAAGATCATCACATATTATTTATAATTAATTTAATTAATTAAAGAACTACCTTGTGTTAATTATTTCTTCATTGATGGATCTAACAACAGATTCGTGTTGTATCATCATTAAATTTTAGGAATCAAGAAAATATTCCCTCTATAAGTGATCCACATGTGTTCAACAAATCTACTAACATCATCATAAGAATATCAGGGTGCTAGTACAATAGATCTTATTACTTATGTCGTCCGCCTTTGATCGCTATAAGAATTTCTTCCATAGTGTTCTCCTTGATCTCGTTAGAGTTGAGAGTAGGAGGTGGAGGAATATCACTCTCCATTCTTGGGAGAGTTATTGGAGAGGGATCTCTCTAGGGCTTTAGAGGATTCTCTCCTTCTATCATTGTGCACAACACAAATCAATTGGCTCTATGAAAAAATAATATAATTGGGTTTATATATCATTAAGGTTAGAAATAAATATTTTTATAGGTGACCTTTAATATTTATTTAATCTCTTGAAGAACCCCATTTCTAAAAAAATAATATTATTATTATTTACTTGACATGTTCTTAACTTGAAAATTAAATTAAATATTATTTAATTAAATAATATTCAATATATTTATTATTTATCTTCGGACCTAAAAACTCGATCCACCATTCTTACACAATATTTATCAGTTCTTGAATAATGACTATTTATTTAATAAATAAATATTACTACATTATTCACCAATAAATAAATAAATATTATATTCACTAAATTACAAATAAATATTTATTAAATATTCTTCTCACATAATACTCTCTCGAATAACTGGTGAAAAAATATATGCAATCAAGCATACATGAATAATTATTAAACCATGTGTGGGGATAATATTTATTCAACTTGTTAAATAATAAATAATAATATATTATTTAACTGAGATACTTGATACACTTAGTGTGTAACCCTTTAGGCCTCTTTCTCGGTGGCATTAGGAGAAGCAGACTAAAGTCCAAGTTTAGCATCTAGCTACACAACAGGGCACCCATAGAGAAATAAGTTCATGTTTCAGTGACATAATACCTTATACAAATTCTTATTGTGTAATATAATCCCTTTATCACGATATCTCTAATCAAGCAGGTTGCATACTGGTGCCATCAACCTATGTGCTCTATGTATCTTTCTTTGACTTCCCAGAAATTGAACTTGCCTATAGATCACCATGGAAATGGATTTGTTTAGGTTGTATCATTTCCATCAAAGGGTCTGAGATATCAACTTCTGTTAAATAATATAAGGTACAAATCCTTTCTCAAATTATTCATTAATGCAATATTAATCATGACACACTCAACGTACCCTACCTTGTTGAAAATATATGTTACCACGGTTTTCATCAATACATCAAAGTACGTGACTTATAATATTTACCAATAATAATATCAAATTCTAAGGATTGATACACACATCTGCAGATAGAAACATCCAATGACACATATGAATGTGGATTTCCTACTAGTAGGTCTCGTTCTCATAATATCCTATATTGGATATTACCAAGGGTGTACACCATGAGAAGGTGTCTCAAAGTACTATGAGTCTCCACACCTAATATCATGTATCATTTTTGTCCCTCAAATGATATCATCCAACTATATAACATATATTTAGGAATAGTGTCGTAGCACTTCTGGGTTCTCATCGTAGTGGGAACTGTTATGACCTTTTAGCGTGAAAGATACTCTTAGGACATTATCACATTATATGTTACATCGAAGAACAATAATTATGTGGTAATGAGTTTATTATGATTCAAAAATATTAATACATGTTATATATCATAAAGTGCACAAAATTTGGTTCTAGGGCACCAACACTAACAGACTCCCACTTGCACTAGATCCAACTACTAACAACCTTCAGTCCGCTAGATATCACATGATACTCATGTTTCTATTGATAAAGGACTTTAATTAAGGGTTCTGATACATTCTCTTCTATGGGTACTATTCTTATAGTAACTTCATCCCTCTGATAAAAATACCTCAAGTGTTGATACTTCTGAAGTATATGTTTTGTCTATTGGTGTGACCTTGGCTCTTTTGCAAGAGACACCACTGCAGTATTATCACAATACAATGTGATAGGGTCTTTACTACTAGGTACAACATCCAGCTCTTGGATAAATTTATGTATCCAAATGGCTCCCTTATCTTCATCAAAATCCACTATATACTTGGACTCCACTGTATAATTAGCAACAACTGACTGCTTTGAACTCTTTTAGCTCAGAGCTCCTCTTTTGAGACAGAAAACATATCCTAACTGTGACTTCAGATCATTATGATTTGTTTGAAAACTATAATCAATATAACATATGATGACCAGCTCCTCATCTCCTCTATACACTAGGAACATGTCCTTAGTTCTTCTTAGATACTTAAGGATAGCCTTAAGAGTAGATCAATGTTGTTTCCATGGATCAGCTTGATATCTACCTACCATGATCAATGCATGGGTAACATCAAGTCTAGTACATAACATGGCATACATAATTGATCCTATCACTGAATTTTATGGGATATTACTCATTCTATCTTTCACCTATTGTGTATGTGGACACATTTTCTTAGAAAGATGTAAACCATGTGACACTGTAACCAATCTCCTCTTGGATTGTTCCAAGAAAACTCCTGTATCTATCATGAATGATCTTGATCCCTAGAATATAGGCTTCTTCACCTAATTATTTCATTGAGAAACACTTGTTTAACCAATCCTTAATATATTGTAAGACTGGTATATCGTTTCCAATAAGTAACATGTCGTCAACATATGATACTAGGATAATGATTGCATTTCCACTAAACCTCTTGTAAACACATGGCTCATTCTTAATGAAACCAAATTCTTTTATAGCTTTATTGAATTGAATGTTCCATGACTTGGATGCTTTATTAAATCCATTAATGGATCTATTCAACTTTCAAATCTTTTTGGCATCACTTGGAGTCACAAACCCTTATGTTTGTGTCATATAGAAATCTTCCTAAAGGTTCCCATTAAGGAATGTAGTTTTGGCATCCATCTTCCAAATATCATAGTCATGGTAAGCTACTATATCAAGTATAATTATGATAGACTTAAACATGGAAACTTGTAAAAAAAATTCATCATATTCAATTCTTTGATGTTGTTTAAACTCTTTAACCACTAGCCTTGCTTTATAGGTATTTTCTTTACCTTTCATGTTTATTTTTCTCTTGAATATCCATTTTCACCCAATGGGCTTTACATTAACTGGTGCTTCGACCAGAACCCAAACTTGGTTTTGATACATGGAATATATTTCAGAATTCATGTATTCTTTTCATCTTGCATATTTGGAGCTCTCTACTGCCTCTTTATAGGATATAGGTTCATCATTTTCAACTAATAATGATCCACTATATTCGGTGACTAGAAAATCATATCTCTATGGTTCTCTTACCTATCTTGTTATCATATATAGTACTTGTGTTTCTAGAACTACTTATTCCATGGGGACCTATGGAACCTATTCCTATACCAACTCTTTTATATCTTGAGCATCAACTTCATCGAATTTAATCTTTCTCCCACTATACTTTTTGAGGATGTTCTCACTATCAAAAAAGACAGTTAGTCTAGTGATGGTTACTTTCTTATCTAATGGGTTATATAGGTAGTATCCCTTTGTTTACTTAGGATACCCTATAAAGATACACTTTTCACCCTAGGGTGCTAGTTTTTTGACTGATAAGGCTTTAACAAATGTCACACAACCCCATACACATGCATGTGACAAAACAGGTTTCTTTTCACTCTATAACTTGAAGGGAATTCCATTTTCTGCTTTAGTTGGTACTTAGTTTAATGTGTATGTTGTAGTTTGTAATGCATTTCCCCAAAAGGGTAATAGAAGATCTGCATGACTCGTTATTGACCTTACCATGTCTAAAAAGGTACGGTTCCTCCTTTCACTAACATCATTCCACTATGGTGTGTAAGGTGAAGTGAGTTGAGATAGAATCCCAAACTCCCGTAGAAAGTTGATAAACTCTTGGTTAAGATATTCACCACCTTGATCCATCGAAGCTTCTTTATCTTCTTTCCAAGTTGATTCTATATTTCATTTTGGAATTCCTTGAATTTCTCAAAGGACTCAGACTTATACCTCATCAAGTAGACATAGTCATATTTACTCAAATCATCAGTAAAAGTTATGAAGTAAGAATGTCCACCTCTAGCTTCTACCAGAAATGGTCCACACACATTAGTGTGTACCAATCCTATAAGTTTTGTGGCCCTTTCACCCTATACACAAAATATTGGTTTGGTCATTTTTCCTTGTAAACAATCAGAACATCTTTAATGTGGTTTCATCTCAGAAGAGTCTAAATAACCATCTTGATAGAGCTTTTTCAAATGCCTCTCATTTACATGACCAAGATGGCGATTCCATATCTGGGTTTTATATAATTCGTGTGAACATGATTCTATATCAATTTCCAATACTTAGTTTTCATAATTAAATACGTAAAGACTTTTATTTAAACGTGGCATACCATAACATGTGTTTTATTTATAAAAGAAACAACTTTTATTTCCAAACTTTAAAATAAACCCATATGTATCTAGGAATGATAAATAAATTATGTTATTGGTAACCATTGGTAAATAATAAAAATCTTTTAAAACCAAAATCATTTCCATTGGAAATGAAAGGTGATAGTCACCAATGGCTAGAGAGTCCAGTCTCACACCATTAGTAGCTCTCAAATCCATCTCTCCTCTAGAAATCTTTTAAAATATACTTGGTTTCTAAATTTAGATATAGATTTGAGCCCCAAAAGTTGTATCTAATACCCACTATGTAGATATTTAAAGATTACACTCGATAACAAATGCAATTTTAGATTCCCCTTGATTTTGGGTGAAGTTACTATTCTAGTGGCCTAGCTTGCCACATGAAAAACATACTACCTCCTTTTACTTACGTTGCCTATAGATATTCCTCTTCTTGGAAGAACCATGCTCAGGATATTTAGAATTTTTGTGATTCTTGGGCCCCTTTTCCTTGTTCTTCCTTTTCTTATTCACCATAAGGACCATCGGTTTATTAATCCTCGTGCCCTTATCCACTTGGTGAATCGAAGTAAGAAGTTCTGAAAGACTCTTCTTATTATTTCTCATATTTTAATTAACAATAAAATTGGAGTAGGTCTTTGGAAGTGATGAAAGTATGATATTTTTATGAAAATCATCTAGGAATTTAATCCCTGAGATATCTAATTATTCAATGTAGCCAATAATCTTGACTATATAAGGCCCAGTTGACATAGACTCTCTAATATTAGTTATAAACAAAGCATTGGATGTCTTGTAACTCTCTTATCTTACCTTCTATTGATAGAGATCCTAAAGGTGATACATCATGCTATATACATTCATGTCCTCATATTTCTTCAAAATCTCATTGGTCATGGATGATAGCATGAAACATTGAAAATTTGTTGAATTGTTCAAATGTTTCTCATGGAGTTTTAACTCTTTATCACTAGACTTATTACCAAACACATTAGGAATAGGTTCTTCCAGCACATACAATTTTCTTTCATGGAGAAGGATGGTGCGTAAGCACCTTTTCCACTCTTGAAAATTGATTTCGGTGATAAGGTTTTCCTTATCAATTATGGATCGCATTGATATGTTTGATTTCATTTTCATTACTAATTCTATAAGTAATATGATAAGAATTTTAGAGCTTTATCTGATAAATTTTAGACAAATAAATAAATATTATATTTATTAATCTCCCACGATTTTATCAAAACCCAATAGCCCTCACCATTGGCTTTGGAATATCTTGTTGCTTGGACATTCTAGTAGAAAGGATCCATATTCTCGTTATCATTACCCTAACTTTGGTGGGTCAAGTAACTTGAATGGTTTTAGGTAGGCATTCCAAATACCAACTGCATTAACTCATAATTCTTTGATATGTTGAGTGGACTCCCCAATCCTAAAGTACTTAAATTGGATTTCTTCAACCCTTGCCTCTCAGTTACACCAAGTCCTTCTTTGGAAGTCAAACCTTGATATAAACTAACTAAATTCAACCCAAAACTTTAATTTATAATTCTTTGATAATTGAAATCATCCCAACTTTGGATGGTTAATCACTTTGAACTATGGTTCGATTTTAACTAAAGTAGTGGAAGGCCATACCAACTTAATATATTTTATTGAGGTGTTTTGTCCTTTTATGTGTAAATTTACAATTATTATATTTATCATATGCTTGTTAATATTAAGTGGATTTACTTAAGTGATTAACCATGTCTTATATAATATTTATTCATATGCCAATTTATTTTAGTTCTATCTTGCATGCTCGTTAATTTCATTAATTCTTGTGATCGTGACAAAACATCCATAATGAAATAACCATGAAAATTTAAAGAAATAAAATAATAAAGTGGTATGATCATGATATTTTACTAATGGTTAGTTTATCTAGTGTATGATGAACCAATCGTTAACCTAGGTGAAAAACACCTTGAACCAATTAAGTTTCATTTTATATCTTTCCACCCATCCACCTATGTATCTCTCTTGGATTGGTTTTTCTTCGACTCCAAACTTGAACCGCATCCACAATTTTGGGATCTATGTCCATTACATATTCTTTTACTCACACATAGGTGAGGGGAAAATTTTTTGCATAAAAGAAACCATGGTAATGTAGACCCATACATAATGAAATGAGAGATGACATGCAAGACATGAATTTAATTTAATAATAAATTAAATTAAACCAACCACATATAAAGGTCTAGTCTATACTAATGATCATCCACATGATTGAAATGAATTACTCATTTAATAAAACTAGCATAAAATTCTTAATCGTTATTATTTAAGATAAATCATGCTTGAATCAATTAATTATCTTCTTTGACTAATAAATTATTTTATCTTAATATCCTTACAAATTTCCTTGAGATTCTCATCCATAATAATTTTAAACAAATTTATTTAAAATTAACTATGTACATAAATTTACCTTGGAGGAAACATGGTGAATACCTATCTAAATCTACCCAATATGTATTATACTCGTATATTGTTTACTCTTGTGACATATGGCATACATGAATTATCACGTACTTTGATGACGTGTACCATCAACTTAATGATTACATGAATTACATGATTTTTTTGTAATGTGTTATGATTTAATGCATGTAGAGTAATATTTTCCATGCAACATACAAGTGATATGAAAATATGAACATTATGCAAAAATTAATTAAAATTATATATATATATATATATATATATTAAAACTCATCACATGGTGTTTCCTATCAACTTAATGAACACATGCAATCACATGTCGTTAAGGTTTACACAGTATAATAAATTAATTTTAATTCTTCATAGTTTGGTATAAGCACACAACATGTACAGGAAAGCTACACGGCGTGTACGTCTATCATCGTCAATTTGAGGAACACGTCTAGAGTGTAACGACCCAAAATTTCATTAATGGAAAATCCCTCTTGATCCAGTTAAATGTTTCTTTATGTTTTTATAAGATGTCAACTTCTTTAGTTTAACGTTAAGATTTGTGACCGTTACTTTTATAGCCGTTGAACAGTGATCATCTGGGTAGTTTAAATATAAGGCTTTAACGAACCAATTTTCTACTCAGACAAAGGAAGCGATGGCCTCATCCAGTAGAATTGCCCCTTACGAAGCCCATTTGTCGGAGCTCGGAAAGGAGGTGGCGTCTTTGGGCTTTTCCCTTGACCAAGCCCAAGCTGAGCTTCATCAAGTCAATCTCGAACGTGATCGTCTACGGGAAAAATGGAAGTTGATAGAGATTACCACTCGAGAAATGTTATCTGAGCAACCCCAAGAGTCTGTCACCATCTTACACCTTACCCTTAGGTCTTATGCGGCTATTTTAAGGGGTTATGTAACAAATAAGTAGCACCATGTTCATGTACATTATTTTTGTATATAATAATGAATATAATTTCTAGTCATTTTTGATGCATTGTAATTAGTTTTTAAAGTACAAACGATGTTTTTAGTTATTATTTAATTAAGAATTGTATTTTATTAAATTAAAGGATTTTTGAATTAAATAATATTTTAATAAAATATTATTATTAATATTAAATTAATTTTTATTAAATATAAATGATCTTATAATTTTATGAATGCAATTAAAAATTTTATTAAGGTTTGAAAGCCATTTCTGTCAAAACCCGTGAATTTTTTATAAATGTCGGTTTTTATTTTAAAAGTAAAAATTCACATATTTAGAAAATTATTTAGATAAAATAAATATTATTTTTGGAATCAGGACGTCGAAATTATCCAACGGTGATTTTTTTCATAATTTTCTGAGACAGTCAAATTTTTGGGTAAAAATTAAATACTATTTAAATATATAATGTGTTTTATGACATCATAATGACCCAATGGTGATGTAATAAAATACCATAATCCTTATGTTCGGCCAATATGTGTTTTATCATTAAAATAATGAGGTTTTGGGTTTGTTTGACTCACTTTTCAAAGCATTAATGGAGCCCTCAAGACTTATTCAACACTTTGCCTTTTTAAATTAATTTCCATGGGAGTGTGACTCACCTCCACATAAGCAACCCTAATTTTTTAATAAGTTCGGACCTTGGACTTGTAAAATATTGTTTTCCTCTTTCCTTTTCCAGAAACCATGGGCAAATACCATGGGATGGTTTGTGGTTTGGATTATTTTAATATAAGGGGTCCCAAACCTAAATAATAAAGAATTCTCTCACCTTTCCTATATAAACCCACCCAAGCTCCCACTTCCTCCTCACTCAAAGCCCTTGAAGTTCGTCCAAACTCTGCCCTACTCTCTCTAGAATCCTCTCAAGGTGCCCCAAGCTCCCAAGAAGCCTCTCACAAGCCTCTCTCTAGCCTTTGGAAGCACACTTCCAAGTAAGGGTTTTTCTTCCTTTCTCTTTTTTGTCATTTTTCTTTAAGTTGTATTGCCCTTTTAATTTCATTTATGAATGTTGGGGTATGGTTTCTCACCTCTCACATACTTCCCTCTTATTGTTTGAATGATGGGAGACCCCTTTCTCTCTCATTAAATGCCTCCCATGTACACCCGTTACTATGCCGAAATTCCGAAAGGAACCTTTTTCTCCTCTTTTATATTCAAGCAATACTTTTGTATCATGAATCTAAATTCCTTTTCAATTTTTGGGACATGTATCTATATGACCTTCTTACTGTCCATTACATGTAAATATGATGAGGAACCCCTTTCTCTCTCATCAGCCTTTTTTATGAATTCTTATGTCACGCCGTTGCGCTGCCGAAATCACACCGATTTTCTAAGCCAATATCATTGTGTAGTGAATACCATGCCCATTTCTCCATCAAGGGTATTCACCTTTATGCACATTTACTTATTGATTGTAAAGTTTCATGTATGAATTCCACATTCCTTTATCGTGGAATAAATGATTATGTTTTATGAATCCATGTTTTATGATCCATGTGGCACACTTATGCATGAAATGAAATGTTTAAGAAGGGTGCGCCCTGATAGCGCTCCAATGCATTGGGTAAAGTATAGTATCATGATACGTCATGTGCAATGAGTGTTGACTCATGCTAATTCAAGTGCAACGAGGTTTTACTCGTGCTTCAAGTGCAATGAGGGTTTACTCATGCTCCATGTGCAATGAGCCTTGGCTCATGCTAATTCAATGTTAAGTGTTGTTGCCACATTTCCATGTTATGATTATCATGCTTTATCATGCCTTTATGTTCATGTCTCTATTATGCTCTATTGATATGCCTATTGCCTAACATGTATTGTACTCCTCATGTTATTCATTATGTACTCCCTTACTGGGCTTTATAGCTCACCCTTTTCTTATGCATGTCCTCAGGTTACCCCATGCAATGCTAAGTACGAGGGAATGTAGTGGTCATGTAAAGGAAGTTTTCAATAAGGATGTTGTATTTCAAATTTAAAGTTTTTATGTAATGATCCTAAGCCCCAAAGACACTAAACCTCTCGATCTTCTTTGTTGGATCAAGTGAAGTTTTATGTAATAAAGCATGTTTAAGTTGTAATAAAAAGCAGGGTTGCCATAGTTGGTATCAAAGGATAGGTTTAGTTATTTTTGGGATTGGGAAACCCTAGTAAAGCCTTAGATACAAGACTAAGCATAATAAAAACATCCCTAAGTTTTGGTAAATACTAAGTAAGTGGTTTATCAAACAAATACATCCCTGTTTGGATACGAGCAGGTAGAGGCGGCTCTGGCACAGATGTATCCTAGGGGTAAAACCCGAAAACACCGCTTTGAGCTAGACTCGAACGGGAACTGGTGCACGACAACGGGCCTTGCTGCACTCTTGGTTACGACACTCTCGGGGGATATGTTTTGATAAATTCACAATCTTAGTATGAACCCTTATTAAGAGAAAAATTCCCCTAAGAATATATGTTAGAAGGAAGATCATGAAAAGCCTGGATTGAATCCTATAGACTCACGAGTTAAAGAGATTAAAGTTTATTTATAAGTCATAAACTTTTGTCTTTGTATTACCCTTTATATGTTACCCCTAACTTTCCTTTTATTCCAGCCAATGGCCGGTAATAGGAGAACTCGGGCTAACAACCGTTGTGAAGATCAGTGTGATGATTGTACTTATGACATGCCCAATCCAATGGGAGCGGGAATCGCGAACTTTGTCACGCTTCTCTCTCAGCTAACTCAAGTTTTGAATAGAAACACTGGTCAAGAGGAACGTTCAACCCCCCCCCCCCCCTAAGAAAGAACAAGTCGCTATTGAAAGCTTCATGAGACAAAGGCCTCCTACTTTTAGTGGATCATCTGATCCCACGATTGCTGAACAATGGATCAACTCCATTGAAAAGATATTCTCCATCCTCCAATGCTCTGAAAAAGAGAAGGTTCTCCTGGCGGCTTATCGTATGGAGGGTGAAGCTGATCAATGGTGGACGTTGATCAAAAATACGAAGCCTGAGGAGGAGATCGAGGCTTTGGAATGAAAGGTATTCCGGAAGATGTTTTTTGATAAATATTTTCCACGCACCCTCCGTCTTAAGATGGAAAGGGACTTCCTTTCCCTCAAGCAGAAAGATGAGGAATCTGTGGGAGCGTACGAGGCAAACTTCACAAGGCTTGCACGATACGCTTCCGGCTTTGTCGTTACCCCCGAATGCAAGGTTGACCGCTTCTTTGGTGGGCTGAAGCCTAGCTTGTGGAAAGCATTAGCGATCCGTGACTTCGACATCTATGAGGAAGTTGTCCGATGTGCCCTCAAGGTTGAAATGGAGACCGGAGAATCACAGAGGTATCATGGGGACAAGAAGCGGAAGGTGGACTTCAATGCTGGTGGTCCGATGGATAAATCCAACGGTGCTAAGAAATTCCAGCACCCCACTTGCCAAAAGTGTGGAAAGAAGCACCCTGGAAATTGCCTTAGGGGGACAAGAAAATGCTTCAAGTGTGGAAGAGAAGGGCACCTAGCTGTTAACTGTCAGCAAGAAGGACCCGCGGCTGCGACGGAGGGGAGGAATGCTCTATTTGAACCTCAACGCGTTGTTCAATGCTTCAAATGCAAAGAACCGGGTCATTTTGCGAATCAGTGCCCTAATCCAAGGGTTATCGGAGGCAATCAACAACCTCCAAGACAACAAGGAAGAGCTTTTTCCATCACTTCTGCCGAAGTGAACCCCGACAATGAAGTGGTGACAGGTACGCTAGTTATTCATTCAAGAATAGCGAACGTACTTTTTGATTCAGGTTCTACGCATTCTTTTATATCTCAAAAGTTTAGTAGAACAATCCCTGCACCACCACAAATCCTGGAAGTAAAGATGTCGGTGAGTACGGCAAATGGGGCAATCATTGCATCCCATGAGTATAAGTCCTCCCCTGTTATAATCTGTGGATTGAATTTCCCGGCGAACCTCGTCATACTCCCTTTGGTGGAATTTGATGCAATTCTTGGCATGGATTGGCTTTCCTTATATAGAGCCAACATAAATTGTCGGGAGAGGGAAATCACACTCCATATGGAGAATCGACCCCCGATTCTTTACAAGTGTCAGGAGGAAGATGAATCTCCTTTAGCTCCATCATCTCAAGCATAGATATTACTGCCTTATGAGCACGCATATCTGGCTCAGATGATTGAGTCCAAGGAAGAAACCACCCTTGAAGAAATGCCTATTGTGAGGGAATTCGCTGAAGTATTTCCCGAGGAACTTCCTGGCCTTCCTCCAAGAAGAGATGTTGAGTTCTCAATTGAACTTATACCTGGGGCGCTACCAATATCCAAGACTCCATATAGAATGGTTGTGGTTGAGCTTGAAGAACTGAAGAAACAACTGCAGGAGAATCTGGATAAAGGGTTTATACGCCCAAGTGCATCACCATGGGGTGCACCAGTCCTCTTCGTCAAGAAGAAGGATGGGTCAATGTGGCTTTGCATCGATTATCGTGAACTTAACAAAATCACAATAAAGAACAAGTATCCTCTCCCAAGAATCGATGACTTGTTTGATCAGCTGCGTGGAGCACAATACTTCTCCAAGGTCGACTTGCGGTCGGGATATTATCAAGTAAGGGTGAAGAATGAAGATATCCCCAAGACTGCTTTTCGTACAAGGTACGGGCACTATGAATTCATAGTAATGCCTTTTGGACTCACCAATGCTCCAGCAATATTCATGGACTTGATGAATAGAGTCTTTAGAGATTACCTATATAAATTTGTGGTAGTCTTTATAGATGATATTCTAATATACTCCAAAACCAAGGAGGACCATGAGGAGCATTTAAGAACTGTACTGGAGACTTTGCGCAAGGAGAAGCTCTATGCCAAGTACAGCAAGTGTGAGTTCTGGTTGAAGGAGGTCTCATTCTTGGGCCATATCATCACAAGCAATGGGATATCTTTGGACCCCTCCAAAACAGATGCAATTGAGGGATGGCCGAGGCCAACATCGGTAACTGATATCCGTAGCTTCTTGGGGTTAGCTGGATATTATCGACGATTTGTGAGAAACTTCTCACGTTTGTCCAACCCTCTTACCAAGCTAACTCGAAAGGGAGTAAAGTTTTCTTGGAGTGATGAATGCGAAGAAAGCTTCAAGGAGTTGAAAAGGAGGCTTATCACTGCACCTGTGCTCACTTTACCCACAAGTGGGGAGCTTTTGTGGTATTCAGTGATGCTTCGAAGAAGGGATTAGGATGTGTGCTGATGCAGAATGATAAAGTGATATCCTATGCCTCAAGACAGTTGAAAATCCACGAGCGAAACTATCCAACGCATGATCTGGAGTTGGCGGCGGTGATCTTTGCCTTGAAAATCTGGCGGCATTATCTCTATGGAGAGAAATGTGAGATATATACTGACCACAAGAGTCTTAAATATATATTCACACGGAAAGAGCTTAATCTGCGCCAGAGAAGATGGATAGAGCTCATAAAGGATTATGACTGTTCAATACATTACCACCCTGGGAAGGCGAACAAGGTGGAGGATGCCCTAAGTAGAAAGGATCCAGCAATTCTATCAATGATGAGAATTGAGAAGGATCCAATCTTCTTAGACTTGATGAAGATGGACGTGGAAATCATAAAGAAGGGAACATCATCAATCCTTTCACAAATGATTGCTCAACCATCTCTTTTGGAAAGGTTAAAGGATGCTCAAAAGGATGATGCGAGAATCCAAGAAAAAGTGGAAGCTATAAAAAAGGGAAAATCCTCAGAGTTTAATGTTAATGAAGAAGGAATTGTGCGGTTTGGGAAAAGACTATGTGTCCCATCAAGTTCAGAGCTGAAGAAGGAACTTTTGGATGATGCACATAGTTCAAATTTCTCTATTCACCCAGGGAGTACAAAGATGTATCGAGATCTCCGAGAAAACTTTTGGTGGGATAATATGAAGAAGGAGATCGTCGAATATACATCAAAGTGCCTGGTGTGTCAGCAAGTGAAGGCAGAGAGGCAGAAGTCTAAGGGGATGATGCAACCATTGCCCATACCAGAATGGAAATGGGAGAACATCACCATGGACTTCGTCACTGGACTTCCAAGGACATCCAAAAGCAACAATGCAATCTGGGTTATTGTAGATCGTCTTACAAAGACTGCACACTTCATTGCTATTCGAGAGGATTTCTCTTTGGATCAACTGGCACGGATATATATCAGGGAAGTGGTACGGTTGCATGGAGTACCACTATATATTGTGTCTGACCGAGATCCAAGATTTACCTCTAAGTTTTGGAAGAGTCTTCAACATGCTCTGAATACTGAACTGAACTTCAGTACGGCCTATCATCCTCAAACTGATGGCCAATCCGAGCGGACTATCCAAACACTTGAGGATATGTTGAGAGCGTGCTCAATGGACTTTAAAGGAGGATGGGATCAACATCTTCCTCTAGTTGAGTTCTCTTATAATAATAGTTTCCACTCGAGCATCCAAATGGCACCATATGAAGCCCTATATAGGAAAAGGTGTAGAACACCGGCATGTTGGGATGAGGTCGGTGAACGTAAGCTGCTTGGACCAGAAATGGTCGAAGAAATGGTGGAGAAGGTGAAAACCATTCAGCAGCATATCAAGGCAGCCCAAAGTCGACAGAAGAGTTATGCAGATAATCGTCGACGAGACCTTGAGTTTAAAGTCAGAGATATGGTGTTTTTACGCATATCTCCGTGGAAGAAGGTCATGAGGTTTGGAAAGAAAGGGAAGTTAAGTCCAAGGTACATCGGCCCATTCGAGATTCTTGATCGTGTTGGGGCTGTGGCCTATCGACTAGCACTTCCACCTACTATGGCCAAGGTGCATGATGTCTTCCATGTATCCCTCTTAAGGAAGTACATACCAGACCCTTCACATGTACTCTCTTCTGAGGTGGTACAATTAGAAGACGATCTTTCTTATGAGGAGCAACCAGTGAAGATCTTGGATCGTAGAGAAAAAGTTCTACGAAATAAGACAATGCCCCTCGTCAAGGTGTTGTGGAGAAACCACAAGTTTGAAGAAGCAACTTGGGAGTCGGAGGATATGATGAAGCTAAGTTACCCACATTTGTTTTAGTGTGGGAAAAGGAAAATTTCGAGGGCGAAATTTCTTAAGGGGGGAATGTTGTAACAACCCAAAATTTCATTAATGGAAAATCCCTCTTGATCCAGTTAAATGTTTCTTTATGTTTTTATAAGATGTCAACTTCTTTAGTTTAACGTTAAGATTTGTGACCGTTACTTTTATAGCCGTTGAACAGTGATCATCTGGGTAGTTTAAATATAAGGCTTTAACGAACCAATTTTCTACTCAGACAAAGGAAGCGATGGCCTCATCCAGTAGAATTGCCCCTTACGAAGCCCATTTATCGGAGCTCGGAAAGGAGGTGGCGTCTTTGGGCTTTTCCCTTGACCAAGCCCAAGCTGAGCTTCATCAAGTCAAGCTCGAACGTGATCGTCTACGGGAAAAATGGAAGTTGATAGAGATTACCACTCGAGCAATGTTATCCGAGCAACCCCAAGAGTCTGTCACTATCGCACACCTTACCCTTAGGTCTTATGCGGCTATTTTAAGGGGTTATGTAACAAATAAGTAGCACCATGTTCATGTACATTATTTTTGTATATAATAATGAATATAATTTCTAGTCATTTTTTATGCATTGTAATTAGTTTTTAAAGTACAAACGATGTTTTTAGTTATTATTTAATTAAGAATTGTATTTTATTAAATTAAAGGATTTTTGAATTAAATAATATTTTAATAAAATATTATTATTAATATTAAATTAATTTTTATTAAATATAAATGATCTTATAATTTTATGAATGCAATTAAAATTTTTATTAAGGTTTGAAAGCCATTTCTGTCAAAACCCGTGAATTTTTTATAAATGTCGGTTTTTATTTTAAAAGTAAAAATTCACATATTTAGAAAATTATTTAGATAAAATAAATATTATTTTTGGAATCAGGACGTCGAAATTATCCAACGGTGAATTTTTCATAATTTTCTGAGACAGTCAAATTTTTGGGAAAAAATTAAATACTATTTAAATATATAATGTGTTTTATGACATCATAATGACCCAATGGTGATGTAATAAAATACCATAATCCTTATGTTCGGCCAATATGTGTTTTATCATTAAAATAATGAGGTTTTGGGTTTGTTTGACTCACTTTTCAAAGCATTAATGGAGCCCTCAAGACTTATTCAACACTTTGCCTTTTTAAATTAATTTCCATGGGAGTGTGACTCACCTCCACATAAGCAACCCTAATTTTTTAATAAGTTCGGACCTTGGACTTGTAAAATATTGTTTTCCTCTTTCCTTTTCCAGAAACCATGGGCAAATACCATGGGATGGTTTGTGGTTTGGATTATTTTAATATAAGGGGTCCCAAACCTAAATAATAAAGAATTCTCTCACCTTTCCTATATAAACCCACCCAAGCTCCCACTTCCTCCTCACTCAAAGCCCTTGAAGTTCGTCCAAACTCTGCCCTACTCTCTCTAGAATCCTCTCAAGGTGCCCCAAGCTCCCAAGAAGCCTCTCACAAGCCTCTCTCTAGCCTTTGGAAGCACACTTCCAAGTAAGGGTTTTTCTTCCTTTCTCTTTTTTGTCATTTTTCTTTAAGTTGTATTGCCCTTTTAATTTCATTTATGAATGTTGGGGTATGGTTTCGAACCTCTCACATACTGCCCTCTTATTGTTTGAATGATGGGAGACCCCTTTCTCTCTCATTAAATGCCTCCCATGTACACCCGTTACTATGCCGAAATTCCGAAAGGAACCTTTTTCTCCTCTTTTATATTCAAGCAATACTTTTGTATCATGAATCTAAATTCCTTTTCAATTGTTGGGACATGTATATATATGACCTTCTTACTGTCCATTACATTTAAATATGATGAGGAACCCCTTTCTCTCTCATCAGCCTTTTTTATGAATTCTTATGTCACGCCGTTGCGCTGTCGAAATCACACCGATTTTCTAAGCCAATATCATTATGTAGTGAATACCATTCCCATTTCTCCATCAAGGGTATTCACCTTTATGCACATTTACTTATTGATTGTAAAGTTTCATGTATGAATTCCACATTCCTTTATCGTGGAATAAATGATTATGTTTTATGAATCCATGTTTTATGATCCATGTAGCACACTTATGCATGAAATGAAATGTTTAAGAAGGGTGCGCCCTGATAGCGCTCCAATGCATTGGGTAAAGTATAGTATCATGATACGTCATGTGCAATGAGTGTTGACTCATGCTAATTCAAGTGCAACGAGGTTTTACTCGTGCTTCAAGTGCAATGAGGGTTTACTCATGCTCCATGTGCAATGAGCTTTGGCTCATGCTAATTCAATGTTAAGTGTTGTTGCCACATTTCCATGTTATGATTATCATTCTTTATCATGCCTTTATGTTCATGTCTCTCTTATGCTCTATTGATATGCCTATTGCCTAACATGTATTGTACTCCTCATGTTATTCATTATGTACTCCCTTATTGGGCTTTATAGCTCACCCTTTTCTTATGCATGTCCTCAGGTTACCCCATGCAATGCTAAGTACGAGGGAATGTAGTGGTCATGTAAAGTAAGTTTTCAATAAGGATGTTGTATTTCAAGTTTAAATTTTTTATGTAATGATCCTAATCCCCAAAGACACTAAACCTCTCGATCTTCTTTGTTGGATCAAGTGAAGTTTTATGTAATAAAGCATGTTTAAGTTGTAATAAAAAGCAGGGTTGCCATATAGAGACTCTGTGTGTAAATCATGCCTCAGAAAAATTGGAGTACATGGCATGTACAAAGGGCAACATGGTGTGTGGTCTCTGAGTTAGACGTTCACCAGTCAGGTAGGACGTGTATGGAAATACACGGACCGTCTGTGACTTAAAGGACTACACATCATGTATGTAGGCTATACAGCATGTACTATGGCTGGTCGTGTGACAGGTCGTCCTAGTCATGCAGTGTAAGATATTAAATGCACCATGTGTAATCAATGCACGCGGTTTGAATTAATTCCGAATTAATTCCTGGTGCATTGAACACTTGTACACAACATGTAACTTTGGTTACATGGAGTGTACTTCTGTGTTATTCAGTCAAAATCCTCAGCACCTCCGAATGATATATTCAATTTTATTATGTTCATAAAATTAATCATTTTGATTAGATCTACTTGAAACAAAAGAGGAAGAATCAGATCACACAATTCGGATTAAAAGAACGATTAAACTTGAATTGAAAACTAAATGAAAAATGTGTAAATCAATCAATGATCTTTAAATAATTATAAATAATTATGTGATCCCTTTGATACCACTTATAGGTTCTGGGCGCAGTGGAAGCATGCAATAGGTCGTGCCCAGCTTTTCTTTTTTTCATGATCGATGATAAATCCAAGTTTTACAGAATGATAAATGTTTTTATTGAAGGAATTGAATTAAAGAAAAATATACAAGTGATAGAATGTTGAACCATGAACAAGATCATCACATATTATTTATAATTAATTTAATTAATTAAAGATTTATCTTGTGTTAATTATTTCTCCATTGATGGATCTGACAATAGATTTGCATTGTACTATTGTTGTGTTATAGGAATCAAGAGTAGATTCCCTCTAGCAATGATTCACACGTGTTCCAAAAATCACTGAATATCATCATAGAAATCTTTGGGTGCTAGCACGACAGATCCTATCGCTTGTGTCATCCACCTTTGATCACCACGAGAATTGATTCCAAAGTGTTCTCATTAATCTATCTAGACTTGAGAGTGGGAGGTGGAGGAAGATCACTCTCTATTCTTGGGAGCGTTCTTGGAGAAAGAGCACTCTAGGGCTTGAGAGGATTCTCTTCTTCTGTCGTTGTGCACAACATGAATCAATTGGCTTTATAAAAAAATAATATAATTGGGTTTATATATCGTTATGGTTAGAAATAAATACTTTCACAAGTGTCCTTATTTAACCCCTTGTGGAACCCCATGTCTAAAATATTATTATTATTATTATTTCATCGACATACGTTTAAATTGAGAATTAAATTAAATATTATTTAATCAAAATAATATTAAATATCTTTATTATTTCTTATCGGGCCTAAAAACTCAGTTCGTCATTCCTCCACAATATTTATCGGTCCTTGAATAATGATTATTTATTTAATAAATAAATATCACTGCATTATTCAGTAATAAATAAATAAATATTATATTCACTAAATAGAAAATAAATATTTATTAAATATTCTGATCACATAATATTCTCTCGAATAATTGGTGACGAAATATATGAGATCAAGCATGCATGAATAATTATTAAACCACGTGCAAGAATAATATTTATTCAACTTGTTAAATAATAAATAATAATATATTATTTAATTGAGATTCTGGATACACTTAGTGTGTGACCCTCTAGGCTTCTTTCTCAATAGAATTAGGAATAGCAATCTAAAATCCAAGGTTAGCATCTAGCAACATGCCAAGAAACCCATACAGAAATAAGTTAATGCCTCAATGGCATAATACCTCATATGGATTACGGTTCATGTCAGGCCTTGTGCCTTGGGCCTACGGGTCATGTACGGGTTCCCCTTCAACCCTTAAAAGGGGGATTATCTATAAAAAAAGGCCTTCGGTCCATTCGGGTCGGGGCACCAACTCCAATAGAAAGGGGCATGTGAATCTAATTATCGTTCTTACGTAAAAGCTTTTGAATATGAAAGTATTTCTTGAAGCATGTTTATGGTTGATTCCTATCCATTTTTGGTTATTGATGATAGGTTTATTATTGCTAAAACATGTGCATAATGAATTAGTTAATCCAATACTATAATAAAAAGTTTTTTTATTGGAGATAAATGTTTGAGGTTGTGAGTGTTCGTTCTTATTTTCTAGGCATGTGTTCCTAACATTATGGCCTTGGTTTTGTGCTAAAAATACTTTTGTTGAAATTTATTCATGCTTTATGATGATAGATACCTTTTTTTGTTTTTTTGTGAAACTTGGTGTGGTTGGGATATTAGGCAAGGGGTTGACAGCATTAGTTGAGAGTGGCGTTTTATTGTTGCATATTCATTGAGATGAGGTTTATGTTGGATTGGATGGTGCGTCTTGAGATATGGGATTGCATGTCACTGGCTTATTGTATTGGGAAGCTGTTTGGTTGATTATTATGAGTTGAGAGTTGGCATTGCTCATCTTTCTTGGTGTTTTCTTTTGATGGCTAGTTTACCGGATGGTTTATTAGTGTGCTTTCCAACTGCCTATTGTAGTTAGCTTATGCACTACGAGTGTATTTCTCTTTGTGGTAGTTCAATTCGAGTCCTAGAATACCCAGTTTATGGAATGGTAAATGAAATTATAAACGAACCCATGGAATGGGGTGTTATTAATGGTAATGGTAATTAAATAAGAACCATGGGATGGTTTAAAGGAATTCTCTGAGGAGCATGGGATGGGAATCTATAAATTTTAATGTGAATTTGAAATCATGTTGTCTTATAATGAAATAAAATGATTAAACCATAATTTTTAATTGGGTTTCATAAATGTTTGGTAATTTTTAATTACTAAATGAAAATTATTAATGATGGTTGAATCTCGATGCTTGTGCGCTTCTATGAGGTCTTGTTTCTTAGACCTTAACAGTGATGATCGGGTTTCATGTGGGATGATAGCTGTAGTTGATTCTAAGGATAGGTATTTACCCTTAGTTTGGTTGTGTGATATATCTATTCATTATATTTTATGATTTCATATGCTCCACCACCCAAGTCGGGCAGTCATTTGATGCCCAAATGTTTAGGGTATGGGTGTTTTCCCTAACATCCAGGTTGGTGAGGGAATAAATGGTTGAATTCTTCTTCTTCCATGCTCTCCCTTCATCATAGCATGATGAGTAGGAATATCCAGGTTGTAATGGATTAAGGTATAGGGTACATGTCTATGTGAGCTATGATAGCTCATGGTTTTACTATACATGTGTGTGTGAGTTGTAGTGGATTGAGGTTATAGCACATACTTGTATTCTGATTGTATTAATTGTGGTTATTAAGGGTTTATTTGCATGGTTTGTGATGGATTAAAAGTATATTGCATGATACATATGTTGTAGTGCCTTATGAGGTGCAGAATGACTTATGGAAGGGATTGTAGCATAGTACATTTGGTTTTAGAGCATGAGATCGAAAAACCGATGGGGAAACTTATGTGGGGTACCTTTCTTATGTATAAGTTTTTGATATAGAATGACTTAATTCTATGCGTTACTTGGTAAGTGAGCATTGGTGAGGATGGGATGTACTTTTACCTTATTAGGTAATGAGTTGGTTTCATTTGTTTATTTACTAGGTTTTTGTAACACCCCAAGATTTTTTATGTATTTCCTTTGAAATAAACTTGAAGTATTTGATAACTTTTCATACACAACCCTGAGTTTAAATGAACCATAATAAATTAATCATTTATAACCTAATAGTGCAAATTTATTGATTAATTCATAATAAATAAGTACTGTATTTTTAGTAAAGTCATTTTATGCTTCAAAAATATGTTTTCTACAAAAATGGTTTTTATTGCATTTTGTGCAAGAAAATTATGGTTAATTTATACCATTTTTAGAAATTTTATTTGATAAAATTAATATCATTTTTTAAATCAGCTTGTCCATATTAGCTTAGGGTGAATTTTTAAGATTTTTCTAGAAATGTTTATTTTTCAGTGAATAATGAAAAATACTGATTTTTGTAAAAATTGTCATTTCTTTTCAAGTAGATGTATCATTATGTTTTGAATTTGGTCTTAAATTAAAATAATTCTCCTTTAATTATAAATAATCCAATTAGTTACATATAAACTATCATTATACTTGATTTTGGTGTAAGTTCATTTTTAGGCTTGAAACACGTTTTTTTAAACTGTTTTTATGTGCACGATGTATTTTTATCTTAATAAATTAAATTACTCTATTTAATAATAGTTTTAATGAAATGTATATATTGTATACGAAATCATATATTTTAACATTCATTTGATAATTTATAAGGCAAGGAATGGAAGTAAATTCATTTTTATGCTTAAAAATGCATTTTTCTAAAATTGGTTTTCATTGCGGTTTGTGCGCTTATTAAAAATTAAATTACACCACTAATAGAAATTGAATCTAATAAAATGGATTCCATATTTTGAATCATCATAATTAATATAATTTAATGAGTTTAACTTAATTTTTGGTTATGATGAATATTGAAAATAATAAAATTTTGTTATTACGGTTAAGGTTAAAACGGGTTTATCAGGGGGGTTAAACTAAGAGATAAGGATAGGATTTCCACCCACACTGGTATAATTATTATTGGTTGAATCTATTTTAACCTTATCTTATCCTAACTTCAAATCATTTTCCATTTAGATCCACTTTCCCATGAAATTGACTTTATATCATTGAAATCTTTTAAGAAATTTCATGTGTCTCTCCCCTCACTTATAAAAGGGTGTCTTTTCTCCTCCCTTATTCACATCATTTGATCCTTAAATATTTACAAATATATGCTCCAAAACCTTCCTAGCTTCCTTCTCTTCATCCTAGAGCTTCTGGTCCTTTTAAGAAATTTCATGTGTGTCCCTCCCCTCACTTATAAAAGGGTGTCACTTCTCCTCCCTTATTCACATCATTTGATCCTTACATATTTGAAAATCTATGCTACAAAACCTTCCTAGATTCCTTATCTTCGTCCTAGAGCTTCTATTCTTCTCCTATGACCAATCCTTTAAGTTTTAAGGAGTACGGCAAAGGAGGTCTCTCAAATAAGAGGTATAGATCTTAACCAAGTTCTTCCAATTTTACTTCTACTTCCTCTAAACTTGTTGTATCCATCAAAGCATGATGAATATAGTGTCATAAATATACTAAGATATTATTATGATTATGGAATAACCATTTACCACTTCTTCTCCATCAAATTGGTGATGAAAGCATCACTCGTGCATATGTATGGACTACCGCTTCCACGTAGCGATATGATTCATTTTTCATCTTCATCTTTATTGGTTGGTTATTATGTTAGATTTAATGTGTATATATTATATTTATAATATAATAATGGTTCTATAAATATGAATTATTATTTACCTTTTTTCATTCCATCAATCAAAAAATGGAAACATTGCTTGTGTATACATACAGACTATCATCTCCACGTAGTGATGTAATTCATTTTTCATCGTCACTTTATATGAATGGTTATAAATATTTATATAATGAATATATGTGATATTTATATCATGATTAAAATTCTATAGATAAAGAAACCATAATCAAAGTACAAAGATTATAACCCCTGAACCGAAACATACATGAAAAACAAAGCAGTTAACACCTGAGATGGTGATAATAATGAAATGTTGTTAATGAACAGGTGATATAATGTTATAAGTAAATTATGTATGGTATTATAGGTATGATTATGGTCTGGTATAGAAGTATAATAAATTTAAATTTATTATACATGAGGTTAGAGCACTTACGAAGCAAAACAGGCTTGAGGTAAGGGTTTTATATTACAATCTCATTTTTTTACCAGGATTATTTATGCTTAAATTTCCGGTGATGAGATTTTATGATTTATCTATCTCAAATATTATGTATTTTCTTATCCTCTGGTTATTTTGGAAAATTACATGTTTTCCTTTCATTTTCATCTCTAAGTACTCAAAAGTCCGAAAAAATATTTTTAAGGAAAACTAACTTCATTTCTCTCTTCAGTCGGGGATCTTTTCTTCCATGTCTATATTTTCATTAAAATGTTTTCAATAATGTTTTTACTATTCTCAAAAAAATCATTAGTTATTTTTACCCATGTTTACTTTCTATAAAAAAAAATTAAATGAATCTTTATATCATTTTCCGAACAAGGTAATTCGGACTTTTTATCAAAAATGTGAGGATTTTTTGTTTTAACGTACACCAAATGAATGGCTTTCCCCACCATAATGAATACTCTTTTCATTAAACCTTCCTTTATAAGCTTCCTATGTATTTTTATTTATAACATCCTTTGATATTTCTTATGATTTACTGGGGATATGATCCAATGTTTCCATCTTTATTCTTTTATGAAACCCATATCTTTTCCACGGATTATGATATGATGATATGATGAATGTTTTATGATCTTACGGCGCACGTATTTATGTTTTTCATTGTATGACGGGTGGGACCGAAATTATATAGTCCTTCAATGCATTGGATAATGAAGGATATCTCATAAGATAATAAGGATTGGAATGGGGAGTGAACTCAGTTCAATAAGAGACGTTGTTCAATAAGATAGTCTTTGGAGTGAATCTCGACTAAGAAAATGATGGAATAGGGAGTGAACCCAATCCATTATGATAGTATTGGCAGTGAGCATTGACTAAGAAAATGATTTTTTATAGTTATGTGTATGCCACAAACTTATGTCTTATTCTTATGTTATGTTCTAATGGCTTATGATTGATTATTGATGATTTTGCACTCTTAACTCATCTTTTGTTTGACAAAACCTTACACCATGTTTTAGATTAAAGATCATTGACAAATTGGGTATGATTATTGTAAGTCATGATCATGTTCTATTACTTATGTTTATCTTCATTGGGTTACGAAGAAAGTTTTCAAGTATGATATATCTAAAAGGGATGCTAGTTGTCAAAGAACATAATGGGAAATGATATGGATCTTTTAGGTATCATTTGTTTATGTATCCAAGTTTCCAAATACACTAAACTTTTACGATTCTGACATGGATCGTACTGTTATGTAATGAATATTCCGCTAATAAGATGGAAGTATTTATGTATATAAAGTTTGGGTCGTTAAAGTTTTATAACGCAATATAAATACTTCCATTATGATGAAGTATTTATAACACTACATAAATACTTGTGATCAAGTATTTTTTTTTTTTTATGCATCGCACGCATAATTGAAACGTTTTAATGATTAAAACTTTTTTCTTTATCTAATGAATTTATTTTATGTTTGGTTCTAAAGACAATTGAATGGAGAATGTATTTTTAGAAGTCAACGGGTAAGACGTAGGAGACCAACATATACCCATTTTAACAAAAAAGAGAATCACAAATCATCATGCTAGTGGAACCCAACGGTACTCAGACTTATGGACAATGGGTATCATCCAATCTCTAGTGTCCTCCAGCTTGGAACTCATTAGAAACACAATATATACACCTTATGAACACACCTAATGAGTACTTGATGAACACAGAGGGTAAATAGTGAGGCTCGAAAAAGAGAATCAAGCTCCTGCCTTGCTAATGATCACCCGATAGACTGCATGGGTGTGCTCAGTAGAGAACAACTTTTTTTCATACAGCTATTGCTCGAGAAAATGGGTACTCGGTGGATACTGAATATGTAATTACACTCGTGCTCTCCCAACTGAACTAGTTCAAAAACTGGTTCATTTTGGTTCAAAAACCGAGCAATTTTCCAAGTTCTTCACAGCAGAACACATTTTACCCTCGCTCAACGCACAAAAGCAGACTCGGTTGAATGCCCAGCCAACACCATCATTACAAACCAAAAGCATCCACTGTTACAGCCATAGACATGATAATATCTTTCCTGTGCGAGTAGAGCTATATATAAATAGAGAGAGAGAGAGAGAGAGAGACATATACCCGCTGACCGAGAAAACTGTTTGCCATCCCATTGAAGGCATAATGACTCGCCGGAACGCCAAAATGCCTACCACCCTCACTGAAGCTAAATGTACAAACTTCCACCCCCGGAGCATCCGCAACTGCAACTGCGACCTTTGGACAAATCAAAGGGCATCAACCTCCACACTGTCAGTCGTTACCTCACAACAACCCCGAATCTCCAACTCAAATGCCTCTGATTCTTCCTCCGGAAATTACGTGTCAAAAAAATGGATCCCCCCCACGAATCTAACACCAACACTGACGCTGGAAATTCATGAATTTAAGCACCATGGCACTAAACAAACCCAGCTGATAATGGCAGTCAAGAAACAAGCTCGTAATTCAAATCCAAGCAAGAGACCCCCGATCATTTGCAACTTGAGGGCGGCCTCTGGTTGGTGTTGCGGGTCTGTTGGCATTCAGCTCCTGTCCCCATTACCACCAAAACGCATGTGTCAGTTACTAAACCATTCAACTGACCCCATTAGCCTCTCTTTGGATCCAGCTCATAAAATATGAGAAACACAAGCCTCAAATCTTATTAAAAGTGCCATGACCATTCCCCAATAAGAATCATCTTCCGCTTATTTTCATTTTTCAAGGTAAATGAAAATGTTTGGAATGGAACCCACAAAAGCAAATTTTTGGAAAATGAAAACAAAAAATGTTTTGATGAACCAAACAGAGTGGCAGTTTCAGCAGTAGCAGTACCTGCATCCATGTATCCTCAATATGGCGGTCAGGAGACGCTTCAGGAGATGACATTGCCGGTGGTAAAGGGTGAATGAGTTTCGGAACAACAACAAGGTCCCTTCCCAGAACTAAGATTGCCCCTGCATTATTTGCAGTACCTATACAAAGCACGAAGCTTTAAGAACATGACCAATTCATCAGCACGGTGAGCAAGATCCACAGAATAGACAGCATACCACAATAATTGGTGGCTGAGAAAAGCGTTATCAAATGGCCCTGTGCAAATCGCTCAAACCCATCCATTACACATTCATGCGCACGTACCATCAACTGGAGGTTGTTGTTATGACAGAACTCAATGACTCGGTCCGGCTGGAATAGCAAACAAATTCCAACAATCAGTAGCATTATACCCCATGAAAACCGTGATTTTATTGAAAGACGTGTGAAAATGGATGGGAAGGAAAGACAGCAACAAGCATCAAATATAAAGGGAATAATATTAATGGGACAGGCACGTGCAAAAAATAAGCATGCAAAGTCGCTACAGTTCCAATATATCAAATTAGGCCTCCTTTTGAATGGGATGGACATGCCATATGCATCATTATGCTCAATGAAAGGGGGGCTCAATTAACCACGTATATCAAAAAAAACATGGAAGTAGAACTCACATCTGGCAAGCCAAAAAATCTAGGTTACGTTTGGTGATGGAAAACATATTTTGTTTTCATCTTCTAAATACACGTTACAAAATATGCTGGAAAATGTTACCCGACAGTTTTCATTCTCATGAAAACATATTTTGTTTTCATCTTCTAAATACGCTTTACAAAATATGCTGGAAAATGTTACCCGACAGTTTTCATTCTCATGAAAACATTAAAACAACTTCTCTTAAAAAAAATCTAGCATTTTCATTTTTATTTTCAAAAAAAAACCATTTACATAATTAAATTTCTTATAATTTTAAAAAATGAAAATAGAAAATATTTTCAAAAACCAAACACAGCCCCAAATTCTACTTATAACTTCGGAATTAGAAAATTTACTCAAACAGCAAAGATAAAATATTCATAACAGAAAATATTTCAATCTCCAACCCTTTCATCTCTACATATAGAATATTACCCCCCCCCCACGCTACATATTGGATGAAAACTGGAACCTCAAAATGCACCCACAAATCTTATGTTATGAGAAAGGCTAAATTAGAAGCAACTATAAATATTAAATTCAGGACGGATCCTGCAAGGGATGAATGGTAAATGTGAAGACCATGTGGGCCTATGTAAAAGGTGCTTTGATATGCTTCATCAAAGATTTCAGCAAGTACGAATAACTATTTAATAAAAACTGAAAGCAAGGGGAAACAAAATAAAAACAATGTCCTGGCCCTACCCGATGAGTTCACTATGCCCAGCACATGGAATTGGTTGCTTCCTACAAACCCTGGAAACTGTTGAATGAAAACTCTACTTCACACACAGATAAATACACAATCTATGTCACTAACCAAACACACATGTAGATATCGGTTTATTTAAATACTGTTTTAAAAGATCCAACTGTACTGATGAAAGATGCATTCGCCCTTAAACTCAATAGTCTGATGACACCAAAATTACTTGATAAAGAATTATATCTCCTGTCCATACATTCAAAGGCACTCGTAAAATAAGATTTTGGCAAAGCAGTACCCACCCCAAATGTAACCAGCCCAGGACCTCTGGCGTTTGGTCGCAGACCTTCCACACTGTCATTTTCAGTTGGGTCAGACCTATAAACAGAACAGCATATCAGATAAATCATTCTAAAAAGGAATAGAAGCCAAAGAACGCCAAAATATAATGCAGGCAAAGGGGGCACTGACCACAATAAATCCATAAGAACAATTGAGCCAGCTTCCATTGTAATAGGGCGCTGAATATTCTCGATCTGTTCAACATGATTAATCGACCGACCAATACCTCCATGCATACAAATGATTTTCTTTTCAATCAGAGCTGCTAAAGGAAGCCAATTGAACAATCGATTTATCCGATGCCATGCCCAGATTCCATCCCTCTCTCCCTGTCCAACATGTTGGGAATTAGGTATCTAGAAGCTTAGTAATGACTAAAAAACAATATAAAATAAAACACAGTAAGCTCCATACCATGCGCTCAATACATTCAATCCGGAAGCCAAAGAGAGCATTAATATCAGCAGCTTCATGATTCCCACGAATCAAATGCACATTGCGGGGATATTCAATCTGTAACAAATAAATCAGCAAATAAAAATCACACAGCATGACAGAAATTACAAAATAATTATATTGAAATATATGAAGAATTGTTGGGATGTATACTTTCAATGCAAGCAGGAGAGCTATGGTCTCCAAGCTGTGCTGTCCTCGATCAACATAGTCCCCTAAGAAGAGATAATCGATGTACCTGTGTCATTTCCCAGAATTAGCATAACATGAATAGATGATCAATGTAACATAATCACAGGGCAAGAGCTGAACATAAATTTCCATAAAAAAATATTATATTTCAATATTATATGATGATGCAATAAAATATTACAGGATTAAAATAGATCTTAAAACTCATGAATAGTGTTGGAGTATGGGTAACTTCCAGCCCCACTAACTTTGTAACTTCCAGCCCCACTTCTTTTGTAACCTCTCTTTGTAACTTCCCTATATTTTCTATAAATGAAGGCTCTCTCCTCACCTTGAAAGGGTGGGGGGATTTCTGAGTTTACATGGTATCAGAGGGAACTAATCCCGACCCCCCTCCTCCCATTTTATCCCCCCTCTCTAGGGTTTCTCGGAATCCTCTCTCCCCCGTGGGGGGGGGGGGGGGGGGGGGGCGGCGGCCCCTTGTAGGGTTAGTTTTTTTTTTAGCCGCCGCCCCCTTCGGGCTCGTGTCTCTGGCGGTTCTCCTCTGCCGGCGCCTGCTTCCCCGCTGCGCGCGGCGGCCCTCCCTCCCGGCAGGCCCTTTCTCCCGCCCGCCTCTTCCCTGCCGGCTCCCGGTCGCGCAGCCCTCCAGCGCACGGCGGCCCTCTCTCCCGGCGCGCCTCCCGCCGGCTCTTCCTCCAGCGCGCGACGGCCCAGCCTCCCGTTGCAGCTCCTTCCCTCGGCGGCCCTCCATGCCGGCGCATCTCTCCCTCGGCAGCCCTCCATGTCGTCCTCCAGCGGTGCGCCCTCGTCCCAGCGGGCCTCCGCCCGGCTCCCGCGCCCTCGCCCTCGCAGCTCCCTGCGCGATTTCCCGGCGGCTCACCCCTCCCTCCCTTCCAGGCGGCCCTCTTCTCCCGGCTCGGCCTCCCTTCCAGGCGGCCCTCCCTCCCCTGTCGGCCTCCCTTCCAGGCGGCCCTCTTCTCCCGGCTCGGCCTCCCTTCCAGGCGGCCCTCCCTCCCGGCTCGGCCTCCCTTCCAGGCGGCCCTCTTCTCCCGGCTCGGCCTCCCTTCCAGGCGGCCCTCCCTCCCGGCTCGGCCCTCCCTCCCAGGCGGCCCTCCCTCCCGGCTCGGACCTCCCTCCCAGCGGCTCTCGGCTCCTGCGGCTATTCCCGGCGGCGTCGCTTCTAGACGCGGCTCCCGGTTCCCGTCGGGCCTCCTTCTGCGGTTCGTCCGGCTCCCGCGGGCTCTCCCGGCGGCATCTCTGTGCGCGACGACCGCGCCTCCCGTCCAGCACCGGCTCTCTCGTCCGGCGGCCCTCTCTCCCGAAGGCCCTCTCTCCCGACGACCCACTATCCCGACGGCCCTACTCCCTGCGCATGTCGGCCCGCTCGTCGCCGCCCCTTCCCGCAGCGCCTCCTGCCGGTTCTCCCTCCCGGCGACTCTCCTTCATGGCGCGGCTCCCCTTCCCGGCGGCCCTCTCCTTCCGCGGCTCCCCTTCCCGGCGCTTCTGCCCGGTCCGATTCCCCTCTGCCTTTGCCCTTCCCGGCGGGTCTCCCTCCCATGCGGACTCTCGGCGCCGCCGCTCCCGCGACGCCTCCCGTCGCCCCTCGCGGTCCCGCTGCGCGCTCATCCCGGCGCCCGCTCCTCCTGCGTGCGACTCCTCCCGGCGGGCTTCCTCCCCCGGCGTCTCCCCCTTGCTGCGTACGCCGGCCTTCTCCCCCGGCGCGGCTCCCATTCCCGGCGGGTCTCCCTCCCATGCGAACTCCCGGCGCCGCCGCTCCCGCGACGCCTCCCGTCGCCCCTCGCGGTCCCGCTGCGCGCTCATCCCGGCGCCCGCTCTTCCTGCGTGCGACTCCTCCCGGCGGGCTTCCTCCCCCGACGTCTCCCCCTTGCTGCGTACGCCGGCCTTCTCCCCCGGCGCGGCTCCCATTCCCGGCGACCCTTCCGGCGCGCCTCCCGGCCGGCCCTCCTCCAGTAGCTGGCCTCCATTCCTGCCGGCTCCTCCAGCAGTCGGCCAACAGCCCTGCCGGCCTCCAGTGCCACCTCTGCTCAATTGCTCCCTCCATGCCGACCTCCTGCTGCATCCTGCGGAATCCCCGCCTCTCTGCCCGGTGCCTCCTGCGGAATCCCCGCCTCTCTGCCCGGCATCTCCTGCGGAATCACCGCATCTCATCGTCGGCCTCCTCCTGCGGATTTCCCGGCGCTTCGACGACCGGCACCCGCCATTGCGGATTTTCTCGGCGCTCTGACGACCGGCCCGTAGTGCGGATTTTCCCGACGCTCTGACGACCGGCACCCGCCAGTGTGGATTTCCCGGCGCTCTGTTGACCGGCCCCGCACTTTTCCGGCGATTACCCATCATTTTCAGCGGCATCACATTACAATCTTGAGGGGGAGCAGCATCATCAACGATTTTATTCTTTTTGTATCTTCCGTTTTTTTTTCATCTTGTTTTGTCATCAAGCTGGGTATGTCCAGCTTGAGGGGGAGTGTTTGCAGCTTGTTGCTTGCGTTGTTTTTCATTATGTGTCCAAGCTAGGTACACCTAGCTTGAGGGGGAGTGTTGGAGTATGGGTAACTTCCAGCCCCACTAACTTTGTAACTTCCAGCCCCACTTCTTTTGTAACCTCTCTTTGTAACTTCCCTATATTTTCTATAAATGAAGGCTCTCTCCTCACCTTGAAATGGTGGGGGGATTTCTGAGTTTACATGGTATCAGAGGGAACTAATCCCGACCCCCCTCCTCCCTTCCAGGCGGCCCTCCCTCCCCTGTCGGCCTCCCTTCCAGGCGGCCCTCTTCTCCCGGCTCGGCCTCCCTTCCAGGCGGCCCTCCCTCCCGGCTCGGCCTCCCTTCCAGGCGGCCCTCTTCTCCCGGCTCGGCCTCCCTTCCAGGCGGCCCTCCCTCCCGGCTCGGCCCTCCCTCCCAGGCGGCTCCTCCCTCCCGGCTCGGACCTCCCCCCCCACGGGGGAGAGAGGATTCCGAGAAACCCTAGAGAGGGGGGATAAAATGGGAGGAGGGGGGTCGGGATTAGTTCCCTCTGATACCATGTAAACTCAGAAATCCCCCCACCCTTTCAAGGTGAGGAGAGAGCCTTCATTTATAGAAAATATAGGGAAGTTACAAAGAGAGGTTACAAAAGAAGTGGGGCTGGAAGTTACAAAGTTAGTGGGGCTGGAAGTTACCCATACTCCAACAAATAGTAACAAAAAAGAGAAGACCCCAGCAAAAAAGGCTCTTCAAATTGTGAGGGTTGATGAGGGGTTATTTGCTCACAGCATTAAAGTTTTGCAAAGAGGTTGACCCAACACCTTTCGGAGACAGAAGCAAACATAACAAGCTGAGTTAAGACTCATGCAAAAATTCATCAATTTAAAGCTTTACCTTCACAAAAAAAAAAAAAACTACAATATGATTCAAAAAAGCTTTACAAATCTTCATAATGTAAAACTATCACCAGATAAAAAAATTGAAAATCGATCATAAACCAGCTTCCTTTAGATTATACACCATCAATAACCAGATAATATTAACCATGAAAAAAGCACGAAGTCGCAATAAAATCCAAACCAACATTGCTAGTATTTTCAAGACACCCAAAATTTTCATCCCCAGCTTTCTAATGCTGATAGATACCAGATATGCCACCTGGAGAGGTTAGAAGAGAGAAATGGGTTAGGGGGAATATATAGAATATGATGTGGGCCCCAAGGGAATATTCTGGGGAATATTATTAGTTGGTTAGGGAGGGAGGGAGGTTATAAATAAAGGAAGATGGTGAGTGAGAGAGCATGGAGTGGGAATGAAATTAGTGGGCAGCTTTTCCACTTTCTTCTTTCTCCGCTGCATCACCATCGCCTAGTAGAGGAGACGCTGCTGCTGCCTCCTTGGATTTTTCTTGGGACGAGCTCACTCGAACGAAGCGCACCGGAGCAAGCGCAGCGAAAAGGCGTGCCCTGCGGGTGCGTCCGCTTTCTTGCCTGATTCCTCTCGAACGGAGGAGACACACTCTACACGATCATCACCGGACGGAAACGCATCCGACGCATCGCGCACGGCAAATCTTCAATTGGTGCTGCGGATGATTGTAACAATTTCGGAGGCCGAGACACCTTGTACGCCGCTTCCAGGGGAATCGCCTAAGCACAACATTTACTCTCATCCGGCGGCGGCGAGATTTCTCAGCTCACGACCTGCCGGGCTGCGACCATCATATGGACTGCCTGGCCGACTTCGACTTTGTGGGGGCGCACAGCTAGACCGGTCAGCCGCGCCCCGTCGGCTCTCATCTGAGGCAGCACGCCCGTCCGCTCGTTCCCTCCCAGAGGCGCGCACCGATGGCTTCCAACACCATCCAACTGCAACGCGCACACCCACGTCCATCATCCCCGCTCACTCTGTCGGTTCTACTTCAACTTTAGCTGCCGCCGGCTCTTTTCCCCTTGTGTGCGCCCCATCGCCTATACTCAAGCAGTCCTCAATGTCTCTATCATTTTGTAGCACCTCCGGTTTCTGGTAAGTAACCCTTGTTTTATGCTTTTTAAGTGCATGAAGCATATGGGAGATGATTGGGGAAAATTTGGGAGACTTTTAAAGCGAAAAAGGGCAAAATGTAGGGATGCACGGGCTGCGCACGGTTTGCCAAACCGTGCGGAAGCCGTGCAGGTGGTGGTCTGTTGGACAGAGGAGACCGCACGGTGTGCACACGGTTTGAGCAAACCGTGCGAGGAGGCCGTGTGGAGAGCCCCTCTCTGGCAGTGACTACCGCACGGTTAGCGCACGGTTTAACTAACCGTGCGGACTAACCATGCGCGAAGTCAACTTAGATCCTATTTATTAGGATCTAATCCATTTTATCATTTAAGCCACTCGTTTTTGCTCCCAGACGGCCCTAACTCGGGATTTCTCTCTCGGGAAGGTGGGAGAACAATTACCAGGCGTTTTGGAAGCGATCTGGAGGGTTGCCTTGGCGTTTAGAGGTCGGTTGATCGCGGTAAGTCTCGTTCTTGTCTTGTTTTCTTAGATCTCCTTCTCCCCTCTTGTTGGATCCTTAGATCTACGCCCGAGATGGGTAGATCTAAGGTAGTAGATGACTTTTAAGTCGGGTTTTGGTCTTGTTGGTGATAGGGGAAGGAATCTAAGGAGGTTTCGTGGTGTTTCGACCCGGTTCTTGGTTGGTTTCTCCTATTTTGTTGAGGTAGGTGGCTTCACTCTCGATCCCTCTTTCTTAGAACTTGAAGGCTTAGTTTCAATTTGTTTTCCTTGATTGAAATGGTTTGTTTATCTGTTGTGAAAGAATGGTTGAAACACCTTTTTAGTAACGGGTGATGGAAATTGTGTGTTTTTGGGGAAGTGGTTGCTGAAGTAAATTTAAAATGGTGATTTTAAATTGGCTATGGTTTTGCTGCTTGAAAGAAATGGTTTTCAATAAAAAGGGTGATGCTTTATTGAAAGGTTTTGAACACACTTGGTTTTGGGCATGGATTGCATGGTTGTGGTGTGTGTTCATATGCATTGGAATGGATAAGGGCGAGAAGTCCCCCATCAATAGGTTGGGATGGATAAGGGCGAGAAGTCCCCCCATCAATAGGTTGGGATGGATAAGGGCGAGAAGTCCCCCCATCATTAGTTTGGGACGGATAAGGTCGTGAAGTACCCCCGTCAAGGTAGTTCACTAAGTGACGACTTAGTGGAAGGATAACTCACCACTCGCGAGTATAGGGAGGTCAGGTTGCATGCATGGTTGGTTGTGTGGATTGGTGAAATGGAACGAATGTGTCAAATGGAAATGTGAATGGAATTGGGAACTTTGCTTAATTGCTTTTCTTGAGAAAGATGGGTTTTGCTGGAAAATGGTTTTGACATGGAACTTGTTATATTGTGAACTGTTTTTGGAATTGTTTTATATAAATTGTTTTATATAAATGTGCTTACATGTTTTATCCTAGAGGCATGGGTTGAGAAGTCATCAGGGAAAACCTACTGAGTTTCATTACTCACCCCCTGCTTTGGCACGTTGGTGCTTTTGCAGATGTCATATACCGGGATGTCGGCAAAGGTAAAGTGGCACATGTTTATAGCACCACCTCGTGATAGTTGGGCTGATTCGTGATGTTGGAGCTTGGAGCTTGTGGAGCATGGAGTTGGGTTGTCGTCTTGGAGTCTTGTAGTTTGTATTTCCGCTGTTTACTCTGATTTAGTGTTAGTTTCCGTTGTGGTACTCTTGGTTGGTTTATGATAAAATAAATGGTTGAGTTGTCTTAGTTTTCATCATGCATCATTTAGTTGATTGGTTTGATTATGGTTGTTGGTTCTGTGGTATGTTCTAAAAGGGTAAATCGTCCCCCACTTGTTTTGAAACCCTTCGGCATTTATTGTCAGCCTTTTGCGCCTTGGGGATGTCGCTTAAGGCCTAGTAATGACTCGTTGAGCTCTCAAGCCAATGAGAATCGGCGGGTCATTACACATTTGATCCGACCTGCCGTTATGATCACTGCTGACTTCTCTCGTTGGGGGAAGCACTGCCGGATACCTCCAGAGAAAGGAGAGGAGTTGATGGCGCAACGCAAATGGATGAATTGGACCAGCGTCTACAGATGTTCACCGCTGCGCTTCTCAAGGCCAAACAGGACCAGCAGAAACAACAGCTGGAGTGGGATCGGGAGATTCAAGAAGAATCCGAATTCTGGAAAAAAACTCCTCTTATTGCGTTGTTTGGAGACGATACCGCAATAGAAAGAAAATGGACTGATGTAGGACACAGAGGAGGTAGGAATTTGATATATTTATTTCCATATCACCAAATAACATTTTTTCCACAAGGGATCGTAATGTCTTTCTATGGGATTGCAGGTCTGTTTATTAGTGTAGAATAGGGAAACCCACTTACCTTCAAGGTGAGGTGGGGCTCTTCTTTTATAGAATGAGAAAGCGGAATGTACAAGGGAGTATTCCGATGTGGGACTCGGAAATACCCATAATAATACAAAAGAGGGTTTAACACTCCCCCTCAAGCTGGACAGACCCAGCTTGGACAACGAGTCCCACAAAAAAGAATAAGAAGACACCACACAAGACCCATAACTACTCCCCCTCAAGCTGGGTGTCAGATGTGGCGGATCCCCAGCTTGGAACTAAGCGAGGCAAGGCGAGCACCAGGGAGGCCTTTGGTGAAGATGTCAGCAAGCTGGTCTGCCGTCGGAATGTGGCTAAAGCTGACATGGTTGTGCTCCAGGTGGTGGCGAAGAAAGTGACAGTCCACCTCAATATGCTTCGTGCGTTCATGGAAGACGGGATTCGAAGCAATTTTAGTGGCTGCCTGATTGTCACACCATATGTGAGCAGAAGTCTGCTGAGGAAAGCCAAGCTCCTGGAGGAGTTGCCGAAGCCAAAGGATCTCGGTAGTAACGGTGGCCATGGCACGGTACTCAGACTCGGCACTGGATCGAGAGACGACCGTTTGTTTCTTGCTGCGCCAAGAAATGAGGTTGCCTGCGAAGAAAATGGCGAACCCAGAGGTAGATTTCCGAGTGGCAAGGCAGCCAGCGTAATCAGCATCGCAAAAGGCCTCAATATGCTGATGAGGATGCTGGGAGTAGTGAAGACCACGGGCAGGATCCCGTTTGATGTACTTGGCGATGCGGATGACAGCATCCCACTGAGATGTGGTGGGATGCTCCATAAATTGACTCACTTTGGCGACCGCACAGGAAATGTCGGGTCGAGTCATGGTGAGATAATTGAGTTTGCCCACCAATCGACGGTACCGCTCAGGATGGGGGTATGGAGCCGAGGAGGCATAAAGAGACCGTTCGCCAGGCTCCAGAGGAGTATCGACCGCAGTGGCCTGAGTCAGCCCAGCATCCTGCAATATATCCAAAGCATACTTCCGTTGGCAGAGGGAGATGGTGGCAGAGGAGTAGGAAACCTCGATGCCGAGGAAGTATGTGAGAGGACCAAGATCCTTAGTGTGGAAGTGCTGGTGAAGATGAGCCTTGAGATGGGTGATACCCACAGAGTCGCTGCCGGTGATGACGATATCATCCACATAGACGACCAATAAGATGCAGCCATGGGGAGTCGTCCTGTAGAAGACAGTGTGGTCGTTCATACTGCGGGAAAGCCCAAAGTCGCTGACGACCGTGCTAAAGCGGCCAAACCAAGCACGGGGAGACTGTTTGAGGCCGTAAAGAGAGCGGCGGAGACGGCAGACATGAGATTCAGCGCCGGCGGCACAAAATCCGGGGGGCTGCTGGAGATAGATTTCTTCCTCAAGGAAGCCATGGAGGAATGCATTCTTGACATCCAATTGATGAAGAGGCCACCGATGATGGGCGGCGAGAGAGATGAATAGCCGGACAGAGGCCATCTTGGCAACCGGGGAGAAGGTATCAAAGTAGTCAACGCCGTATGTCTGAGCAAAGCCTTTGGCCACAAGGCGGGCTTTGAGGCGATGAAGAGTACCATCGGGATTCAGCCTGACCGTGTAAATCCATTTGCTGCCCACTGCCTGTTTGCCTGCTGGAAGGGAGACAAGATCCCAAGTATGGTTTTCCTCCAGAGCCTGCAATTCATCCCGCATGGCTGCGAGCCACCCGGGGTGAGATTTGGCCTCGCTAACTGTGCGAGGTATAGAAACCGTCTCCAGAGCGGACAAACCCCTGTAAGAAGATGCAAATAGAGGAGTACTTTGGCAGGAGCGAGTACCTTTCCGTAGGGCGATGGGCAAGTCCGCGGGTGGCGGAGCAGGAGCAGCGGACGAAGCGGGAGCATCAGTGTCACTGGCCGGAACGGGGAAGACAGTCGAAGGGCGGCGGGAGTAGACCTGACCAAAATGGGTGTCAACAGCGGTTGACGCCGGTGGAGGATGGAGGAGGAGAGGAGGACAATCATCGAGGACAGGGCCAGGAGGAGGAGAGGTAGGAGGAGGCAAATCCGAAAGAGGCTGGATGATGAGGGGAAGACAGTTATCAATGGCAGAGTCAGGAGGAGGAGAGGGAAAGGGGAATGGAGAACTTTCCACAAAGGAGACATCGGCGGAGATGACATACCGGCGAAGGTCCGGGGAGAAGCAGCGGTATCCGCGCTGAGTGCGGGAATAACCGAGAAATATGCAGCGGAGAGATTTGGGAGAGAGTTTGGTGCGGCCAGGGCGAGTGTCACGAACATAACACAAGCAGCCAAACACTCGAAGAGGGAGGGAATGAAGAGGGAGAGTGGGGAAAAGAGCCCGAAAGGGAGTCTCCCCCTTAAGGATAGAAGAAGGAAGACGATTGAGGAGGTAGGTAGCAGTGAGAATGGCATCGCCCCAAAAGAGCAGAGGCACCTGTCGGTGGAAGAGGAGGGCACGGGCAGTCTCTAGAATATGTCTGTGTTTCCGCTCGGCCACGCCGTTCTGCTGGGGTGTATCAGGACAGGAGGTCTGATGAAGGATGCCATTCTCCTGGAGAAACTGCCGAAAAGAAGTGGAGAGATACTCGCGCCCATTATCCGAGCGGAGACATTGGACCGAGATAGAAAAACGATTCTTAATTTCATGAAAAAAGGTTTGGAAGGTGGAAAACACTTCGGAGCGGTCCCGAAGAAGGTAAAGCCACGTCATTCGCGAATAGTCATCAATGAAGGAGATATAGTATTTATAGCCCAAGTGACTCGGAACGGTACACGGGCCCCAAACATCGGAATGAACCAGATCAAAGGGGTGGGAGGCCCGTGTATCCGTGCGAGGAATGTAGGAAGAGCGATGATGTTTTGCAAAAGAGCATGACTCACAATGAAAAGTAGGAGTCCTACTGAAGTCCGGAAACATCTGATGAATGGTGGATGCAGGCGGGTGCCCTAATCGGGAATGGAGATCAAGTGCCCGAGAAGAGGTAGAGGTGCAAGCAATGGGCGCGGGCCCCTCGAACATGTAGACCCCGTCTCGAAGCCGGCCTCGACCAAGTTCCCGGTTCGTAGCCTGCTCCTGAAACACAACACCAGAGGAGGTAAATATGGCCGCACAGTTATAATCCTTAGTCAGTTTACTGATGGAAAGCAGATTAAAGGGACTGCGGGGCACATGTGCCACAGAGGGTAGATGTATCGAAGGAGTCAGGGAGCATGCGCCGAAACCCGCTATGGGGATAGTGGACCCATCAGCGACGGTGATGGCTGAAGAACCGGCATAAGGGCAATAAGACGTCAACATACCAGCATCACCGGTGAGGTGGTCGGAGGCACCTGAGTCCAGCAGCCATGCAGGGGAGCAATGGCTGACCAAGGCAGTGGGGCAAACAGTACGGGCCAGAGAAGCCGAGGAGGGAGCGGGGCGGACAGAGGCCGGTGGATCATGAGGCCGCCTGAGGTCGGCCATAGACAGGGCCAGAGACGGGAAAAGAGAGGTGACAGTCGAGGACACGTCCCGGACCGCGGGTGGTCCCTGCCGCAGGTGCTGAGATGGTCGGCCATGCAGGACCCAACATCGGGCGATCAGGTGGCCAAATGTGCCACAATGGTGACAGAAGGGACGTGGACGACGTGAAGCACGACCACGTCCCGAGAAGTCCGCCATGGAAGCGGCGGGAGCTGAGGCAGCGGGCCGGCGGGATGATCGGGCGCTGGACGTGCGCGTGCTGGAAGGGCTGCCGGAACGAGGGCGCTCTGCGGGGATGAGGGCGTGCCGCCGGGAGAAGGGCGCTCTGCCAGGAGGGTCCGTTGGGACAGAGGCCGAGGGCGAAGCGGGGCGAGTTGGAGACGCCGGGGAGCCGGGAGCGTGCGGGAGCAGCAGGAGGCGCCGGGGGAATGGAGGGCCGGCGCTGTGGAGGGCTGCGCGAGCAGAGGGAGGCGCGGGAGGCGCTGGGAGACCGCGCAGGGCAGAGCGGCTGAGGCCGTTCCGGCGGGGCGAGCTGGTGATGGCGTCGGGAGCAGCGGGAGGCCGTCGGGAGCAGCGGGAGGCCGCCGGCGGGGCACGCGGGGGAAGGCGGCGGGAGCCGCGGGAGACCGCGGGGAGGGAGCGCCGTCGGGGAGCCGCGGGGCGCGCGGGTGATGCCGTCGGGAGCAGCGGGAGGCCGCGGGGAGGGAGCGCCCGTCGGGGAGCCGTGGGGCGCGCGGGTGATGCCGCCGGAAGGGAGCGCGCAGGGCAGCCGGGAGGACGGGGCACCGGGAGCGCGGAGCAGCGGGAGGCACGGGAGGCGCCGAAGCTGTGGGAGGCGCCGGGTGCAGCAGGAGAGCCGCCGGGAGAATGGAGGGCCGCCGGGAGGTGAGCCGCAGGGGCTGGGCGCGCGGACGCGACGCCGTGAGGAGGTGCGCCGGGACGGCGGGGCGAGCCGGAAGCCGGGGAGCCGGGAGATGCCGCTGGGAGGGAGCACGCAGAGGAGCGGCGAGGGAGGTGGTGCCGGGACGGGGGGAGGCGCGCGGGGGATGGCGCCGGGAGCCGGGGGGAGCCGCGGGCGTTGGGAGGGAGGGCCTGCCGGGAGGGTGCAGGCCGGAGAGGAGAGGTGCGCCGGGAGGGAGGGCCTGCCGGGAGGGATGGCCTGCCGGGACGGGCTAGGGCAGGAGGGAGAGAGGCGGAGCCGGGAGAACGCCGGGAATCCGCAAGGGAGGGAGGGTTCGGGATAAAAATCCCTCTGATACCATGTAGAATAGGGAAACCCACTTACCTTCAAGGTGAGGTGGGGCTCTTCTTTTATAGAATGAGAAAGCGGAATGTACAAGGGAGTATTCCGATGTGGGACTCGGAAATACCCATAATAATACAAAAGAGGGTTTAACAATTAGTTTCTATTTGTGGTGCACAATATCATGGAATGTGGGTAGTGGTTATGATCGATTCAATATAAAAAAAGAGGAATCGTGTCTTTTTTTCGTTGGGGATTCCTGGAAAAAAGTGTCGCATCTTATTCCGATTCCTTAAGAAAGATATTCAGTCCATCCGAATTGATAGTTCTGCACATCCGGAGTTGGTGGGGAGGAATGCGGCTTGGACATCGCATGTGGCTGGCAATGTGCGGGCTTCGAATCCGATCGTTAGGGGAGTGGAGTTGCCCATTTTTTATGGAAAGGATCCACGGGGGTGAATTACAAGAGCAGAGCAGCACTTCCGTATCCAGCAAACTCCCGAAGCCTTGAAGGTTCCTCTCGCTCAGGAAAGTATGGCGGGAGATGCGAAATACTTGTTTAATATTGTGGGGGAGTTCCATACGGTTTTATTTTGGTCAGTGTTCAAGGAAGAATTCATGGAATGAATCGGTGACCTGGAAAACCAGGATCTGTATGCAGAGATGAATAATACTGCTACCAACGGCCATGAAGGAGTTGCCAAAGAGGAAGCACTGCGCGTGGAGCATCATATTGAGGAGGCGCCACTGAAAGTGGATGAGCGGCGTTAGTCACGCGACCGTTGATGGAAACAGTGGAGTTGGAAATCAGGGCGCTGGGGTGGGACGTGTTCCCGATGAGAAAATTGTCTAGCCACGGAAATGACCAGCCCTCAGATGCAAAACAGCCACCGGCTCTAGCAGAGCTCTCGCTACGACAGCTTTCCCCTGAGCAACTGGAGCAAACAACCGATAGTGACGTAAATTTGCTAACTCAGAGGTACGGATTGAACAGGGAGAGAAACGAGGGGCTGGACTCAGATCAGGAATTCCCTATTGAGAAAGGTAAGGATGTGGAACTCGCTTCAAACAGTCGTGAAGCGAGTTGTGAAGTCGGTATTTGTAGGAGGCAATCCTGCTGTTACAGTTAATCGGGCAGTTCACGTGACTATGCTTGTCAGTGTACATAAAGCTCACGGAGATTTGTGGGTGCCAACTGCTCAGCTCTGCTTTGGAGGGCTCGCTCAGCATTGGAATTTATTTCTGATGTCAAACTGGTCATATCAGTCCTCGATTGGCTGCTGGGATGAGCTGCTCGGGAATGTTGTGAGGGAGGCGGAAGGATTAGGGTCCCAGCTCCATGGAGGAGGACCACGCAGTGTTTATGAGCAAGGAGGAGGTGCATGGCAGAAGACTTGGCAACCTAGATTGGAGAAGCAGCTGCGGTCTCCACAAGATGGCAAGGAGGGGAGTGTTACAAGTCACAATTTTATATCTCCAAAGTTGATACATGAGGCTGGAATAACAGGCAGTGATCCACTTAGAAGATTTAAGGCTGTTAGATGAAATCTCGTCCACTTCGAAGATTTAAGGCTGTTAGAGGAAATCTCTTACCTCGCAGAGAGGTATGGAAATATCTAACACTCTTAACACTTCCCCTCAAGATAGGACATATATTTATCATGCCCAGCTTGTTACACAAAAATTAAACACGAGGTCCGGCAGTCCTTTTGTGAGAACATCTGCAAGTTGATCAGAGATATGAAAGGTCATCATCTTCTTCTCAAAGTTTTCTTGAACGAAGTGACGATCAACTTCAATATGCTATGTCCGCTCATAAAAGACTGGATTTGTGGCAATCATGATAGCAGCTTGATTTTCACACCAGATATGTGTCGATTTCTTGACAATATACCCAGTAGTCTGTAGAATTTGTTGTGCCCAAATAATCTCTACAGTCACATGTATCATGACACGATACTCCGACTCTGCACTTCATCAGGAGATAATCGTTTACTTCTTGTCTCGCCATAAGATCAGATTTCTCCCAACAAATACTACAAAACCAAACATAGATCACCTAGAAGAGAGACATCCAACATAATTTGCATCACAAAATGCCTCAATATCTGTATGATCGTGATCAGAATATAGAATACCTAAATCGGGTTCCTTTTTCACATATCAAACAATACGAAGAACAAACTTCCACTGCGTTTTTATTGAGGATTCCATAAACTGACTTACTTTTCTAATCGCACAAGCAATATCAAGTCGAGTCATCGTCAAATAGTTTAGCTTCCAAACAAGTCATCTATATATGTTTGGTGAAAAAAACATCACGTTGTTCGTATGAAATGACTTTTCTCTAGGTTCGAGGGGTGAGTCAACTGAGTCTGCTCGGGTTATTCCAGTTTCCTACAGATGGTCAAGAACATACTTTCTCTGAAATAGAAAAATTCATTTGGTACATCGACCCAATTCCTTTGTGTGAAAATTTTGATGAAGGAAAGATTTGAATCGATCAATGTCAGCATCATCACTACCAGTAATGACAATGTCATCCACATAGACTATCAAGATAATGTTGTTTGTAGTAGATTAATGATGGAAAACATAAGAATCTTTTATGTTTTGACACATGTCAAAGCTAAGCACTAAGCACAACGGTGTAGAAGCGCCCAAACCAAGCACGAGGTGACAGCTTGAGGTCATACAACGGTCAACGAAGATGACAAACCTTGGAACACTTCCCCTGAGCAACAAACCTCAGTGGTTGCTCCATATAAACTTCTTCATCAAGAAAACCATAAAGAAAAAGCATTCTCAACATCCATTTGACGGAAAGGTCAGTGAGAGGAAGCGACAAAAGAGATAAGTGAACGGATGTCATCTTGGCCACAGGAAAAAATGTGTCAAAGTAATCAATGTCATACATCTGCGCATAACCCTTGGCAACAAGTCAAGCTTTGAGTCGATTAAGAGAGTTATCGGGGTTGACGCGCACGGTATAGATCCACTTGCAACCAACAACTTGTTTATCCGAAGGGAGAGATACGTCTGTGCATAACCCTTGGCAACAAGTCAGGCTTTGAGTCGATTAAGAGAGTTATCGAGGTTGACGCTCACGGTATAGATCCACTTGCAACCAACAACTTGTTTATCCGAAGAGAGAGAGACAAGATCCTAAGTATGGTTGGTTTCCAAGCCTGAATGCATTGCCTTTAACCAGCTAGGATAGGATTTTGTCTCAGCAACAGTGCGCGGTGTTGAGCAAGCAGCCAATGTCGCAATAATTCGGGAGGTAGCCACAAATAATCTCTGATAGGAAGCTGATGAACTGAGATTTTACCAACATGAGCGTGTACCTTTGCGAAAGGAAATGGGTAACTCCAACGATGGAGGACCAGGAGTCAATGAGTCGTATGGTGTTGTAGCAGTATCAGGCTCCGAGGTGGCAGGTATGCGACGGCGGCGAGTATAAACTTGGCCAAAACGTGATTCAACGTCATCACGAGGAAGAGATGGTGGTGGTGGTGGTGGTGGTGGTGGATAAAGAGATGGCGGTGGGGGGGATGAAGAGATGGCGGGAAAGTAATGTCGGAATCAGGAATAAAAGTAATGTCGGAATCAGGAATAACAGATGATGGTGGGAAATCGGGAACAAAAAAGATGAAGGATTCGACAAAAGAAACATCAGCGGATGTGACATAACAACACAAGTCCGGTGAAAAGCAGCGGCAGCCGCGGTGAGTTCGCGGATAACCAAGAAAGATGCATTTGAGTGCGCGTGCAGCAAACTTGGGAAGGAAGGGACGAATATCGCTCTAACATAACAGACACAACCAAAAATGCAAAGAGGCGGCAAATGTGGTGATAAGGTTGGAAACAAAAAATGGAAAGGAGTTTCCCCATAAAAACCGATGAGGGAAGTCTGTTAATGAGATATGTAGCAGTGAGAATGGCAGCCCCAAAAAACAATCGGAACTTTCACTTGAAATAAAAACGCATAAGCAACTTTTAACAGATGGCGTTTCTTATGTTCTACAACACCATTTTGTTGAGGTGTATCGAGACAGGAAGTCTAATGAAGAATGTCATGGTCATCAAAAAAGGACTGGAACAGGCCAGAAAAATACTCATGACCATTGTCAGAGCGCAAACAGCGAATTTTAACAGAGAACTAAGTATGGACTTCATGATAATAGGAGCAAAACACTAGAAAAATATCATAACGAGTTTTCAAAAAATAAACTCATGTCATTCTCAAAAAAACATCAATGAAGGTGACAAAATAACGATAACCCAGTTTGCAAAGACTGGGAATGGGTCCCCATACGTCAGAATGAACTAGATGAAAAGGACTAGATGCACGAGTGATCGCCCGAGGAACATAGGTGACCTGGTGATACTTGGCATAATGACAGGATTCACAATCAAATGGAGTCCAGAACCCATGAGGTGGATCACTGGGATAGACAAGCAGCAGGAGCATCATCATGAGCAACATTAGCACTCGATTAAGTACCAGCACATTCAGATTGGAGATACTGATGCTCATCATCAAAGAGATCAACGGTATGGTGAATGTCATCTGGACACACAGGGGCACGTATAGTAGTCTGAGCAAATCTAGAGCGACTGGGAAATTGAGAATTGTTCGAACAACCATGCAAATGCCAACAGGGATCAATCGGGTGATAATCTTCGCCATAATACATGCAATGTTTGCAGGCAATCAATCGACCATAGCCCCTGGAACGTCCACCACCTCGGTTGAGACCTCGAGAGACCATACCAACACGATCAAGTGGTCGGTGTTGAGTGTCGGCGGAGGACAACTGGCACGAACAAGGTGATTATAAACCAAGGAGGGATGAAATGTGGTGGGACTGGCCAACATGTCAGTAACGGTGGTAGAGAAACTCAGCATTGAGACCATGCAGGAGGGAGAACAAGAACAAGTGATTGCGTTGAGTGCGGGCTTCATCGAGAGTTTGTGGAATAGGTCACAAGTCATTGATCTTATCTACAATAGACTTCCACTCATTGTAATAAGGTGGAATCAAGACAGTTCCCAGTTGAAGTGTGAAGAGTTGCCGAAAAAGATCAAAAATGTGATCAAGATTGTTCATCTCAAAAAACATATGCAATAAGTTCCATAAGTCCTTGAAAATATTAGCATTCTTGGCAACATGTTTAACCGAGCGATCCATGAACCCAAGCAGCATAGAAGGGGCAGGGTTACACTTCCTATGATACCATGTTAGATGGAAATCAGGGCTAAACAGGTGGGGGGTTGTTCGGAATCCCAAGTGAAGGAGGCGAAGGCTGTTAGAAGCGAGGGATAGAGAGAATGGGGTAGGGATAATATTTTATGTTGAGGGATTCGGCCTACCGACTTGGGCGGGAGTGCAAGGAGTCTCTTGAAGTTCTTTTTTCTCACTTCCATCCTTCTCCCTCCTTCTCCGTTGTAAATCTCTGGTTCATTTCTTTTTATAGAATGATAAGAGTGGGTGGACCCAATACCCAAGATGTCTCCCTAAGGAAGGTCTTGAGTTTATTTTATAATGAATAATAAAAAACACAAAGGACCACAAGTCCGATGTGGGACACAGACTCCAACACTCCCCCTCAAACTAGGTTTACCTAGCTTGAACACAAAATTAAAAAAAAAACACAAAATACAGCAAATACTCCCCCTCAAGCTGGACATACCCAGCTTAATGACAAAACAAGATGAAACAAAAAGAAGAAAAATCGTTCGCATTTGTTGCCCCCCCCTTGAGACGACAATGGTGGATGATGGAAGATGTCACTGACATAGCCATATTACATTAGTGGCGCGGCAAGACGTCGAGGCGCAGCAAAGGAACCACGCAGGCGGGGCCAGTCGACGGAGCGTCGGGAAATCCGCACTAGCGGGGCCGGTTGATGGAGGGCCGGGAAAGCAGCACCGGCTCAACCGGGTGATGGAGCGTTGGGAAAGTCAATAGGCGAGGCCGGTCGACAGAGCGTCGGGAAAGCCGCACAAGTCGGGCCGGAAACCTGATAGAGGCGCGGCTTGGCTGGAAGAGGGTCGATCGGTAGGGTCCGACGAGACTAATCGGGGAGGAGAGCCAACACGAGGAGGTGGCGCACAGGGAGGGCCAGTAAGCAGGGGAGGCAGCGCTCCAGATCTGGACGGCGCGGTGAGGAGGGGAGTCGATCGCCGGAGGAAGGGGCGCCGAGAGGGATAATGATGGGGAGGCAACCCTCCAGATCTGGACGGCTGGGGATGTGCAGGCGGGGCCGCTGGTCAGGGAACCGGCTGCCGCAGTCTGGCCACGGTGGAGAAGAGCGAGGGAGTCGCGAGAGGTGTCGGCGACGGGAGGCGGGGCTGCCTCACAGAGGAGCAGTCGATGAGTGTCGCACGAGGAGGTCGACGCCCAAAACAGGGCAACCGGGAGGGTGCAACGTGCAGGAAGGAGCGGCGAGCAGGGAGGGAGTCGACGCGGGAGCATTGGGCCCGTGCATAAGGTCGGAGCGGAAGCCGAGGAGCCGCACAGAGGCGAAGGAGGTGCGAAAGCAGAAGAGGCAGCCGACCAGCGAAAGGAGGCGCGCGCGACGGACAGGATCTGGCCGGATCTGGGAGGGTGGTGCCGCTAGTGTGGTTGCGAGCACAGGGAGAAGCCAAGGCGGAGCCGGGCGCAAAGATGGAGACAGCCAGAGGTGTCGTCTAAGGGGGATGTGCGTGGGACGGGAAGAGCCGATGCGGCAGATCTAGGGGAGGAAGGTCATCGGGCGCCGTCGGAGCTGGCGCACAAAGGCCGACCGGAAGCGCCAGATCGGCGAGGGCGACGGGAGGCCGTCGCACGGGAGACGCATAGGAGTCGTCGATTACCATCGCGCGCAGGGATGGGGCCGCAGAGGGTCATCGCGCGTAGGGATGCGGAGGGGCCGCGCAAGCAGGGGGAAGCCCTAACGAGGGAGATGCCGACGCGGCGGATCTAAAATCGTCGCAGAGGGCGACGCGCAGGAGGCAGAGGTCGCTTGCGACGTGAGGCGGGGCTTCCACAAGAGGAGGGGCGGCGGTATGAATTATGGCTCCCTAGCCATGGAGGACGTCGCCCCCCTGGGGGAAAATCGTAAGGTTTCTACGAGAGAAGAGAGAGAGAGAGAAGGGTGGACTAGGCTTAGAGAACCTGCTCTGATACCATGTAGAATGGTAAGAGTGGGTGGACCCAATACCCAAAATGTCTCTCTAAGGGAGGCGGTTGAGGTTATTTTATAATGAATAATAAAAACCACAAAAGACCACAAGTCCGATGTGAGACACAGACTCCAACAGTTTTAATATAATCAAGCATTCCTCTACGTTTCTATCAATTATTGTCGAATATAGGGAAATCAGATCTCCGTAACAATCAAGCCAGATTCTGTCTGAATTTCTCCTACAGATCTCACGTCTTCAAATTTCAAAATTTGGAAACAAATCTATTCATTCGACCTTTCAAAAAATCTCATTCAATGCTTTCTTTAAATCTCCATGATTTTCGCCATTCAATTCTCCCACATGCATCATCGGCCTTTCTTCTTCCTCCATTTCCAGCAGCTACCCACCGTAGCAGGCTCACCTCCTCCAGGCTTTGATCCATGTCCCTCATACGAGCTCGAAATCGCCCGTTGTTCATCATGTTGGATAGCAAACGATAAGTCTATGATTCCTCTATTCTTTTCTTAGTTTCTCTCACCATCTTCGGCATTATATCCGTGCAATCTTATATGCCTTATTTTCAGGGCGTTTGGTTTATCCAATTTCCCCTGTTCCAACCCGAATCAAAGGCCGATACTGAACGAGGGGTCTACTACAGGTATAAGGTAGGTGGCCTCATACTTTTCCCTAAAGGTTTTGATGTCTATAAAATGTGTTGTCCTGTCGTGCACCGGACTTTCCGCACGTCGCCTCTGAAATGTGAAATTCCTTTAATTAAATGTCTAGACCTTGACGAGATACTCCCATAAACCCATGACACTATCGGAGGTTGTGACCTCAACTCGAACCACCCCTTCGAGTGTGTTGATACATGTGCCCTTGACACTTTCACTATGCTTATATGACCAAACCACCTCCTAAGGTGGGTTTGGCTTGACATCCATATTCGAATGAGAAAATTGAATTGATTAAAAATGCTAAATGGAACGTGAATGGCAAGGCCATGTCACTCGACCTTTGCTATGCTGTGAGTTATGCCCATGACTAAATGGGATTCAATGGAATGTTAAATGGTATAAACGTATTACATGGACCTTGATAAATTGCGTATTATGCTCATGACTAAATGAGATTAAATGAAAGGTGAAATGGCTTATACTTCACTTGACTTTTATTATGACCATTTTATACTGTTATAGGATGGGCTTCCTTGGGCAAATCTTGGATTCCCCCCTTGGGTTTGCCTTAACTCCCCAGAGGACACCACATGATTCATGGATGTGTTCACCGGAGTTAATACCCCTCTCGGGCTTGGTCCTTATCTTATATTGATGATTGCCCAAACATAGCTCCGCGGACTCATCCGTTACTTTTCTCCGGATTTAGAATGCCTTGGATTATCTCTTTAGATTCAGCTTGATGTCTTAGGACGCGAACCGCCTCGGATTATATCCTTGGGCTCCAATCAAGTATAGCTCGAGTCTGCCGTTTTTTATTCAACAGATTTTGCTTACCCGAAAAACCGGATGGAATCATTTCTTATATCCACGAGTCTGCCGGATTATCATTCTTAGGAGCTAAAATCCTTTAGTCTTGAGGAAATTTTAAATTTTGATTTAAATATGTCCGCTCATAATATTCTAACATTCAGCATGAGTGGTGATGTACAGAAACTTGTTTCATTACTTTACACTGCTCATGAGTGGTGATGGAGAGGCGGCGCTGGGTCGATGCCGGGGAGAGCCGCAGAAGGGAGCTGCCAGGGAAGGGAGATGCCGGGGAAGGGAGCCGCCAGGGAAGAGAGACGCGTAGGGCAGAGCCAGAGGGAAGGGGGGTGGCCACGTAGGGCAGACCCGAGAGAGAAAAAAAAATAGATAGAGGGAGGGCTCGGGATTATATTCCCTCTCATACCATGTAGAGGGGAAAACTCCTTACCTCAAGGTGAGGTGGAGGCCTACTTTTATAGATTGAAAATACAGAACATATACAGGAGTATTCCGATGTGGGACTTGGAAATACCCAGAATAATAGAAAAAGGGTTTTAACAATTACCTTTAGTTTTCAAGTTAAGACTTGGTTTAGATTTTCAAAAACCGCATCTCAAGGCAACTGCTCATATTCACCGTCAGATCAACAATTCGATTCAATGGCTGAATCTTGTACGGTGTTTCATTTTTCCATGCATGCATAAATTGCATTACGGCTGTCAAGCTTCCATTCTGAGCCTATAAATAGAGCAGTTCCTCCATTCAAACTCATAGCTTGAGAGCTTCTCTTTTCTCACTTCTTGGAATCCTTTTCAGAGGTCCCTGTCTCTAACTTCTCTCGAGAGAGATTTCAAAAAAAAAACTGAAATGAGATTTATACTTGTTCCTTTTTTCTTGGCATTTCCTGCTCTTCTTCCTGTTTTCGTAAGTTTTCACTAAATGCTTATGTTATGAAATGGATGTATTCGGTAAGGAAGTTCTGATGAGCCACCGAATTGACCAGTATTCTCCTACCTTTTACTAGTCTCAATCTTTCAAAAAAGGGATTCAATACAAATTTGATTTCCAAGGCCCTTGAAGATTGGGAGGGGATGAAGAAGGAAACAGGCGGATGAAAGGACAAGTTGATAAGGAGATAGATGGATGAAAGAGAAGAGCAACACAGGATGCATTTCAATTATTATTATTATTTTTCATCTTGTATTTTCAGCATAAATAGTATTCGTGTACTCCACCCCCCCCCCACCTTTTTTTTGATAATCTGGTAGAGAAGAGGTCACCAGGGAATTTCTAGAGTTATATTAAAGCTTCTTTTAACAGGAATTGTAATAGAAAAGTAACTGAGAGTGAAAAGGAAAAAATAGACTTACAGGCAGAGAAGTCTCTCTCCTGTCCCAAGCCCCAGGCCGAATCTAATAAACTCTCCACACACTCCCCCTTCCCTCATGCCCCCTTTCTTATAGCTAAGGATGGAGAGAAACTCCAGGGGTCCACCTGGATCTGTAATTTGTTAGGGCTGGGGTCCACTCAGATCTGTTAGAGCAGTTTGTTGTGGTTGGGGACCACCACAATCTATTGGAGCATGTTCAAGGTCCCTTTTACCCCTTCTGGAATATACTTTCCAGGTGGCGGTAGGAGTGGGTCTATCACTGCCCACCTCTGAAACAAACCTGAGAGAAGGGAACTGATTTCAAATGAGGAATTCGTCCTCCCAAGTGGCATCTTCGAGGGGGCAGCCTTTCCATTTGATGAGCCATTGGGGAAGTGAGACAGAATTTTGCAGAATAAAGCACTTAGAGATAGCCGCCTCGGGTTCCAGAGCTGCTATCGCATCATCGGCCAGATCGTCTGGAAGTGCCGGCTGTAATGGCTGAGTACCAAATGCGCGTTTGAGGTGGCTAATGTGAAAGATTGGATGAATGCGGGCAGTGGGGGGCAAAGCCAGCTTGTAAGCCACAGGGCCGATGCGCAGGATGGTGAAGGGGCCATAAAATTGGGCAACGAGCTTCTGATTAATGCACTGACTGACAGAGTGTTGTCGATGGGGGTGGAGTTTCAGGAAGACATGGTCGCCCTCTTGGAAGGAGAAATCACGGTGGTGGTGATCAACTTGGCGTTTCATGGACGACTGAGCTCGGGCAAGGTCGTGCTTAAGCTGGCGGAGAGCTTCGTCACGGTCCAATAAGACGTGTGCCACAGCCTCCACTCGGACTTCGTTGGGTAGGAAGGTACAAATGGTAGGAGGTGGGCGGCCATAGACCACCTCAAAAGAAGTGGAGTTTGTGGATTTATGCCAGGTGGTATTATAGCAAAAGTATGCCCAAGACAGCCAAAAAGACCATTGTTTGGGTTTGTCCCCTGCAAAGCACCGAAGATAAGCTTTGAGACAATGATTGACCACCTCTGTTTGGCCATCCGTTTGTGGATGTTAAGCTGAACTCATGTGGAGCTTGGTGCCTTGTAAACGGAAGAGTTCGGTCCAAAAATGACTCATAAAGAGGGGGTCCTGATCAGTGACTAAGGAACGGGGGATGCCATGGAGGCAGACAATTTCCTGCAGGAAGACCGCTGCCACCCCTTTAGTCGTGAAAGGGTGTTTGAGGGCGACAAAATAGGCGTATTTGGAGAGTCGATCCACAACGACAAAAATAACATCAAAATCTTTAGATTTGGAGAGCCCGGTAATAAAATCTGCGGAAAGATCCTCCCAAATGGCCGATGGGATGGCTAAAGGTTGGAGCAGCCCAGCGGGCGAGCGGGCCAGGTATTTAAACCATTGACAGATTTGGCATTGCTGAACATATTGTAAAATCTGCCTTCGCATGCCTATCCAATACAATGATGCTGTGAGTTTTCGGTAGGTACGATAAAAAACGGAATGGCCGCCAGTAGGAGTTGCATGAAATTCCTCTGAGTTTGGGAATCCAGGGGGAGGAAGCAGGAAGTACCAACCAACCATTATAGAGGATGCCATGGGGGAGGGGAAAAAATTTTGGGGCTGAGGTGCCTAGATGTAGTTGCTGGACAATCCGGGCGAGGTGGGGATCGGCCTGGACCTCTTTTATCAAGGCTGCTGCATCACGCCAAACAGGAAAACTTTCACAGCTGTTGAATTCTGAAGAGTCTACTCGCTGAGAGAGTGCATCGGCTGCTGAATTGTCATGGTCTGGCTTATATTTAACTGTCAAGTGATAGCCTAGTAATTTAGCCACCCAACATTGCTGATCCAAGGAGACGATGCGCTGATGAAGGAGGTGTTGCAAGCTGAGATGGTCTGAAAAAACTGTAAAGGGCCTGCCCAATAAATACGACCGCCAATATTGGATGGCCAACACCAAGGTCATAATTTCCTTTTCGTATGTGGATTTGGACAGTGTACGGGTAGTAAGGGCCTTGCTGAAGAAGGCAATGGGTTTGTGGTCCTGCATGAGAATGGCGCCAACCCCGTGACCGGATGCATCACACGCAACTTCAAATGGTTTGGAGAAGTCAGGGAGTGGTGAGGACAGGGGCAGTGGTGAGAGCCGTTTTGAGGTTGTCAAAGGCATTTTGAGCTGCATCGGACCACTGAAAATTATCCTTACGGGTGAGCTGAGTGAGAGGTTGGGCTAGAAAGCCGCAACCCTTCATGAATTTTCTGTAGTAGCCTGTAAGGCCCAGAAAACCTCAAACACCACAAACTGTCACCAGTGTAGGCCAATCGAGAACGAATTGAATTTTAGTGGGATCCATAGCAGCTCCTGCTGGAGAAATGATATGGTCGAGATACCTAATCTGTTGGCAGCCGAAGGAACATTTCTTCTGATTAACAAAAAAAAGGTCATCATGTAAAAGTTGCAGAACCACTGCCAAATGCTGCAAATGGGAGGACCAAATAGGGCTGTAAATGAGAATATCATCAAAAAATATGAGAACAAAGTATTTGTAATGGCCATTGGTGAGGCCGAAAGGCATCACCAAGTATTGGTAATGGCTATTGTGAGTTCAGAAGGCTGTTTTGTGCACATCTTCAGGCCGCATGCGCATCTGATGGTACCCAGATTTAAGATCTAGTTTGGAAAAATACATGGCTCCGTGTAATTCATCAACAACAGGAATCGGGAACTTATCTGGTATTGTGACCTTGTTGAGGGTCCGGTAGTCGACACACATGCGCCATGTAGTGTCCTTTTTAACATGTAACACGGGGCTGAAAAACGGGGTGGTGCTTGGGCGGATGGTACCATCATGAAGTATGTCTCGAACCTGGCGTTCAATTTCATTTTTCTGGGAGTGTGGATAACGGTAAGGCCGAACAGAAACAGGGCCCTGTCCTGGTAATAAGTGGATGGCATGGTCATGCGGCCAAGTAGGGGGAAGGCCTCGAGGGGCCTCAATAGAGTGTTGTGAGTAAACAACTGTTGGAGATCCCTGTGCTGTGAAGGGTCCAGGGGAGGGGCTGGCTAGGAGGGAAAAACGGCAGCAGCTGCAGAAGAAATGGGCCTGCCCAGGTGAGAAGTTGTCAATTCCAACAAGGAGGAAATGATGTTCTCCGGGCGGACAGCCCCTTGGAGGGTGTGGAACTGATTGTTTGCACGGAATTTCATAACCATAGAATGCCAGTTTATGTTAACCTCCCCAAGGGTGCGCAACGACGCAATTCCTAAAATCAAATCCATGCTGTCAATATCCAAAACATGAGTGTCAAGGGAGCAAGTATAGGGTGTGGAACTGATTGTTTGCACGGAATTTCATAACCATAGAATGCCAGTTTATGTTAACCTCCCCAAGGGTGCGCAACGACGCAATTCCTAAAATCAAATCCATGCTGTCAATATCCAAAACATGAGTGTCAAGGGAGCAAGTATAGGGTGTGGAACTGATTGTTTGCACGGATGTTTGAAGCGGGGCATTTGTGCATGGGAGTAAAGGGGTTTCCATACCAAAAACATAAGCCCTTTTTGTGGCATTCCTCCCATTCCTGATTGGATAATTGGCAAACACCACGGCCTACTGGTAGGCCTTGACGAAGGGGTGGTGGATGGAGGTCGGATAGTATAGATCTTGGGCGTTTGTCGTGGCGGAATGGAGGTGCAAGGGTCTGTTGGAAATCAGGACGATGCACAGGGTTGGTATCATGGGAAACATGTGAGCGGGAAGGACAGCAAGTGGGGAGCCCCAGTCCCTTATGTACCGCAAGCTCTACATGGCGAGAGAGGCGCATGGCCTGGAGGCGCGTCTCGGGGTTATGAATGTGAACCCAGTTGTGAATATCCTCCGGCAGTCCGTGTAGAAAATAGTCAACGTATTGTTGCTCCGGTTGGCGAGGAAAAAGAGAAGCTAAATATTCAAATTGATCAATATAGTCTTAGACAGAACCGAGTTGTTGAAGAGCAGCCAGTTCTTCATAAGAATTCATAAGGGTTCTGGATATCTAAACCGCTAAAACGCTCCATGAGATCTTCCTTAAAAGCGGGCCAAGTAATATCGGGGTGAACCTCCAGCGGAATGGTGAACCAGTGGATAGCGACGCCTTTCATGCTGAACTGGGCAAAGGAAACTTTGTTGGCCACTGCTATGCGGTGGAGGTGAAAGAAAAGGTCAGCAGAAGTGAGCCATCCCCGAGAATCCAAACCATCAAAGGCAGGTAAGTTCACACGGCGAGGTGGAAGCTGAAGATCATAGGACAGGTCGGACCAAATGGTAGAGAAGAGGCCGCCAGGGAACTTCTAGAGTATATTAAAGCTTCTTTTAACAGGAATTGTAACTGGAAAGTAACTGAGAGTGAGAAGAAAAAATACAATTACAGGCAGAAAAGTCTCTCTCCTGTCCCAAGCCCCGGGCCGAATCTAAAAAACTCTCCACACACTCCCCCTTCACTGGTGCCCCTTTCTTATAGTTAAGGCTGGAGAGAATCTCCAGCAAACTACCTAGGGTCCACCTGGATCTGTTAGACCAGTTTGTTGTGGCTGGGGACCACCACAATCTGTTGGAGCATGTTCAAGGTCCCTTTTACCCCTTTTGAAATATACTTTCCAGGTGGCGATGGGTCTATCATAATCACAAAGTGGGAGTGTGTTTTTGTTGGGTCATCCACCGGATACCACGGTTCTCATCTTCCGGAATGACGTGTTTTAATGATCACAAAACTATAAAAAAATTATCAAATATATCTGCCAAAGTGTTTTCAGGGGAAGGATTAAAAAATGCCCTATGCATGGCAGAACAAACAAGGGACGAAGACCACAAAACCAACTTCATCATCCGGCCTAAATTTACCGGAACGGAAGACCAAGGCCAACGTTGAACAAAAGAAGCTTGAAACATCTAAGCAAATCTTGACAACCATCTGGAGACTTCTATACCAGACCTTGATGACTAGGCGACAACCAACCTTTGGTGACTGGACAAGTACAACGGTTATATTTTGTCCAGCTCAGCATCGCCTTCAACAGTCATATTCCACATGTTGAAAAGTCAACAAAGAATCTCCACGTCAACTCAAAGGGACAAAGAGCAACGGTCACAAAAGAAGTTGTGCCGGCTACAACAAGCAAATAGGTCAACGCCCACAAGAGAAGTCGTGTTAATTGCAACGGTCAAACGAGCAACAATCTCAAGAGAAACTACGTCAGCTCCAACGGCTATATTTAATCAGATTCCCAACTTTATATAAAGGCCTGAGGAGAGCTCATTTGAAGTATAAATGAGAGACGGATCACTTTAGAGCATAGGAAGCCGTTGCGGACACATCGGGAGTCACACGATAGAGGTTTGCGGATGAAGAAAAGACGGAACAAAAAAAGAAGATGAAGATAAACAAAAACACAACAATTTACGTGGTTCGGGAATAATCACTACATCCACGAAGAGGCAAAATCACTTCACTAAAAAAATCGGGAGTACAATTACAGGGAGATTAGAGTTTCACATACACAGACACCCTAGCTCGAATGAGCTAATAAAGCTGACGAAGTATTGTGCCACCAACCGCACAGTAACACCACTATGCTACAATGAACGGTGGCTAGAAATTCACACTGCTACAATGGTGCGGCCGCTCAAGTCCAAGCTGCTACAGTGGTTAGTGGCAAGAAGTTTACAGAGCTACAGTACTGTTGTCTCTAAAGTCTGAGGTGCTACAATAGTCGTGCCAAAGTCTGCACTGCTATAGTGCCCTGTCGGTGTCGCCTGGTGCACGGTATGGGCCGCAAGCATTTGGCCCAGCATCAACCAAACAAATCGGGCTACACCAATCCAACAGTAGCATCATGAGTCCACCCCTCTTTATCTTTCTACATGGTATTAGAGGAGGTTTTCTAAATCCAAGTCCTCCCATTTTTTTCCCTGCCCTAGGTTTTCTCAGGATTTCCCCCCGTCGGCCACCATCAGCGTCGCCCCCTGCCATCTTCTAGGTACCCCTACGCATCCCTCGCCGGCCCGCCTCCCCCCGTCGACCTCGTCCTATTCTCGCGACGACCTCCCCCCCCCCCCCCCACATGTGTGGGACGACCCCCTTCCCATCGCCCTCCCACGTTAGCTCCTCCTGAGAGGCTGATTCTGGCCGCCGCAGCTTCCAATCTGGCTGCCTCCTGCTCGCCGTCGGCAGCACGCATCACTGTCGATCGACGACCCCTCTAACAAGATCTTATGTCGCCGCCTGCGATACTCTCAACGCCTTCTCTGACCAGATCTTCCACCATCGTTGTTGTGGGTTCCAGGAGCTGCCCAAATCCATGTCGGACATCCCTCCAAGAGACCATGCGTCGTGCCCGGGCTTTAAGATGTCCTAGTCGCAACCTTCCTGATGCTGGCGAGCCTCCCTCCTACCCCCTCCCTGCGCAACGACCCTTTGAGGCCCCCGCCCGTGCGACGGTCTCTCTCGGTGCTCCCCTCCTCCGCTGCACCCCGTCGTCCTCCCATCGGCTCTCTGCGACGGCCCTCTGCGCACCGACTGGGTCTCCCTCCACCTGATGCATCTCTGACAGCGGCCCACTCCACTCCAGCTTTCCCAACGTCCCATCGACTAGCACTGCCAGTGCGGCCTTCCCGATGCTCCATCGATCGGTACCACCAGTGCGGCATTCCCGACGCTCCGTTGTCTGACACCACCAATGCGGCATTCTCGGCACTCCATCGTCCGACCCCGCCTGTGCAGCTTTCCCGACGCTCCTTCGACCGTTCCGTTTGTGCGGCTTAACCAGTCTTTTTCAGCAGCATTATCCATCAACTTCTTGAGGGGGAGCAACAACCATGGCGGTTTATCGTTTCTTATGCTTTGTCTTGTTTTGTAATCAAGTTGGGTATGTTCAGCTTAAGGGGGAGTGTTTGCATTGATTGCTTTGTTTTACTTTGTTTTGGTCAGTTTTTTCTTTATGTGTTCAAGCTAGGTACACCTAACTTGAGGGGGAGTGTTGGAGTTTGCATCCCACATCGGACTTGTGGTCTGATGTGCACTTTATTATTCATTATAAAATAAGCTCAAAGCCTCCCTTAGTGAGGCATCTTGGGTATTGGGTTCACCCCTTTTTATCATCCTACAATTTCAAAATAGCAAAAGGACCCCAACATTATATTCACTCTTTTACTTGTGTGTGCGCATACATTTCCAAACCTTTTTTTTCACCTTCGAGAAATCCACCTTATCCTCCATTTGAATATTGTAGAAGATATGAAAATAAGATCTCCATAAAAATCAAGCCAGATGCTCCATTTGAATTTCTCCGGCAGATCTCGCATCTTCAAACTCCAAATTTGGAAACATATCTTTTCATTCAACCTTCCAAAAATTTCATTCGATGGTTTCTTTAGATCTCTGTGATTTTCTTCATTTAATTCTCCCACAAAAATCGGTCAGGAATATTTGAATTGATTTCCGTGATTTGTGGTTCCAGGTCTCGCTTATGTGAACTCTGAAAAATTTTATTCATTCTTACGCGAAGGCAAATCTCACTAACATGAGCTTTGAAAAACTTGATTCATCCACCTCGTCTTAGCCAATTCAAAAATCGAGCCTCACTTATAAAGCCATTCTTATGCAGCTTCATTGCTTACACAACCAGTTGAAAAATCACTTCAATCTTACGCAGTCAGTTGAATCTTCAGTTCAATCTGACGTTGGCAGTTGAAAAACAAATTCAAACTTACACGATCAGTTAAAACATCAAGCCTTACACATGTAGCCAGTTGAACTTTTACTTCTCATTTACACAACCTTTGTTTCCGTGCATTTAGTCTTGCGCAGTCAGCTATAACACAATGTCACACTTAAATAGCCATTTTTCATTGGTATGTAGACTTTAGAAAATTCTCTTCAAGCCCTTTTCAAACACTGAAGAGACTTTATGCAATGCTAAACAAGCCAGATTAAATATTTTCCTTGTTCGCTCAACTGCTCAACTTCATCGAATCTCCTGAAACTTCTCGAACATATTGTCAACAAGTTCTTTCAGCCTGTAGCTTCTTCTCTTTAACATACTCAGATTGCTTATTTCTCTAAGCCAGATATATGGTCTTCTAAAATATATGTGTGTGGGTATGTGTATGATCTTCCATGCATAGAACTTTCACCGAACTTGCTTCAAGTTATCAACAAATGTCTACCATGCAACCTCTGGTTTGACAATAAATCCATCATTAATTGGTAACAAGTCTATCATCAGTTGATAACAAATCCACATACAACCTTTGGTTAAAACAAGATGATATAAGTATCAAACAGAGCAGTGACTTTCTAAAATATTAGATAAATTCTCGTGACTTTATTGGTCCGATTTTAAAGTTTTTTCTGACAGACCCACTTGAGGCAAATAATAGAAAAAAATGACCCCACTGCATAAAAAATAAAGGCGGTTAAAAAATTTCTCTCACCTTCTATTAAGGTGGGCAGTTCAGTCGGATGAGCCGGCTTTTTATTTAATATTAAAATCACCAAATTCATTATTAACCACAAGATAATAATCCTTAAAAAATCAACTTCTTTTATAATAACTTTTTATAACAAAAATACAATCAATAAGCCTTCACAAAATAAATACAAAAATCAAATTAGATCAGGACACTATAAATGTGTATGAACATTTAATGCACACAAATAATCATTAATTGAAAAAACATCAACATGATCTCATTAAACTTATCCAGCATAAAAAATGTATAGAAATTTAATAAAATTTCATAAACATTTAATTTGAACAATACCAACTGCTTATAAGAAGTTTATAGAATTCCATCTAATAAAACAATATAATTTAACACAAATATAGTTCGATCATGATTTTAATAACAATCAAGTACATCATATGAACATATTTCATAAATTATATAAAAAACCCAGGCACTTTACATTGGCTTAAATAATAATTTTCATTTTTTAAATGAAGGCAGATGAAATATTTATCACAAATGAATTTAAAGGATGCATAGCCTTCAGTAAGAACTTGCATTAGATTATCAATATAGAAACATTGCACACTGAGATGTAATATTTTTATTAGGTTGAAAGGAGTAGACGTGACATTTTATGTCATTATCCACATCAGGGTGAGGGAGTGTCTTTGTTTTCTACTTTCCCAAATTTTCGTTGTTTTTAACAGGTTGAGGGTCAAACCCTCTTTATTAAACATAAAATAAAAATCCCTTTTGAGAATGGGTAAAGCGGAAACCCATACAAGACAGAGAAGAAAAATTGAGAGGTTTTTCTATTTAATATACTTTGTTATCCTTTTATTTTGAAATTCAAATATTATTTTATTTTATTTAATAAAAACAAAAATTAAATGCTCTTCATTTATCATTTTTGCTTAATTTAAATTCATTTTACTTTAATCAACCCATTTTAAAAAAATCCTATATTATAAGGCAGGTAGGTCAGTTTAAACCTCCCTGAAAAAACCTGCCAAATATCCTAAATTACAAGGCAGGTGGTTCTTTTTTAGTCATCTTTCAGTCAATTTTGCATTTTCCCGTTTTATTTTTTTTTATTTCATTTTCATTTATTTTATTTTTTATTTAATTTTTATTTTGCACGACCTTGCATACCAAGGGAAATATTGAGGATAAAAAAACAAGTTCGCATATAGAACAAGAAATAGACATACAACTTAAAGTATACTGTTAAAAGAATCTTAATGCATGGATGCCAACAGAATTTGTGCTGTGAAACAAAGAATGATCTGAAGATCGTAACTTGTATTAAATTCACAACAGAAGATTAACCTGTCAATGCAGATATATAATAGATGGCCATAAAATCATATGAACTATGATGTGCAAAGTATAGTTTATGGGTTTATGCTTAAATGGTGAAAACACTTACGAAATGTCACCAGCTGTTGAAGGAGAACCATACTCATCAAAAAGACGCATGAGATCCCCAAATTGTCCATGCAAATCACCAAAGATCTTCACAGGAGCTTTAATCTGTAAAACACTCTGTTCACATGCAAATATCCTTTCTGCATTGTCACAAAGATCAGCTATTTCATTGCAGTCTAAGAAAAACTGTCGGCGAACAGGTGGTTTCCAACCACGAGGCTTCAAAAGCTGTTCTATCACCTATATATAAAGAAAGTCCAATAATGCTTAATAAATTGAGTGTGGGAGGTGGTGCGAGATAAATGCTTCAGAATATCATAAGCATGAGAAGAAATTATTGCCAAGTCAATTCAAAAAATCACTGAAAAACCTAGTAACAGCGTCATATCATTATTGTTAGTAAATGGATATTTAGATATTTAGGTTAGGTTTGATGAGTCACCCTTATATTTAAATTTCAAATCCTTCTCTTATCTCTTGTATTGGTTTCCCTATAAATAAAGCCTCACTTGAGAGGCACGGATTCTGGATCTCTCTTTCTATAAGATATCAGGGCGGGTTCCCCAGGCCTAACACCCTCTCCCCCCTGTCTCTTCCCTTAGAGAGAAACTCAACATTTCCCCAAAGGGAGCTGGTGGCCCCCTAGCCAGCCGGCCATAGTCTCTGCTTCCACCCCTCACCCAGTCGGGGTGCACCCCATTCTCCAGCCACGATGGCCCCCTGCCGCGTCAATTTTCCCTGTTGCACGGCCCTCTGCGCTGCACGCACCTCCTACAGTCGCTCCTTCCCCAGACGAAGCCACACCACCCGAGCGCCCCCACCCCTTCCGCGTTGCCCTCCCCTACCCCGCTGTCCCTGCCCAGACCCTCAAGGCGGCACGACCCCCTCCTCCCAGTACAATCCAGCCATCCCAGGCGACTCTCCTGGGGCAGCCTCTCCAGGCTGTTCTCCCTCTAATGTCCCCAAGCCCACCCCCTTCGCTGGCGCGACCTCCGCTAACGCGAACCTCCCTAGCGCTCCTCAGGCATCACCCCATCCCCCACGCGGCCTCCCTGCTCGCCTGACAATCTGGTGCAGTCTCGTGCGCCTTCTTCTCCAAAGGCGCGTTCATTGTTGTCAGTCCCTTATACTGCGCACTCAAGGCCTCCCTCCAAGCATTCTGCACCTCTGTCTAGATCTACTTCTCTGCATCCAGATCTCCCTCTCCTGGACCTAGTTGCTGATGCAGCTGTCCAAATCTCCGTCGGGTCTCATTGTTGCTGCACTACCACTGTTTACGATCAGAAATGCTTCCTTTTGGGTCCACTAATCGGCCACTATTTCACCCGGTCTTTTGGGTCCACTATTCGGGCGCCGTTCCACCCAGCCCTTTTGGGTCCACTATTCGAGCGTCGTTTCACCCAGCCGTTTTGAGGCTGCTCATCGGTCACCGTTTCATCTAGCATCTTCAAACAGTCGTCATTAGCATGGGAGTTCTACAATGATCATCTCTGATTTAGGTCACCACATATATTTTATACATTCATCTATAATGTAAAAACAATAAAACATACTAATATTATTACATAATTAAATAGTTGTCTTAAATTAACAATGACACAATTCACACAATACTGACCAAAAACCAAAAAAAAAAATGGGTTATGCAAAACTGAAAGGAAAGAAAAGAATAACTAAACGAAAACCCAAAAAAAATGAAACCAAAAAATAAACTGGAAAAAAAATAAAAAAAAATAACTGGGGAGGAATTGTCCGCACAAACCAAACCAAGAAAAAAAAGTTTTCAAGCAAACAAAAAAAAAAGAAACGAGCTGAAGAAAAAAAAAACATAACAAAAAAAACATTTCGAAACAAACCCAAAAAAAAGAAACGAAACGAAACAAATCAAAAGAAAAGAAACAAAACCAAATTTTGGGCCGCAGGTTACCGGGGGTGGGGGGGAGGGTGAGTCTGTCTTCCTCCCGGCGATCGATCGAACTTGGAGAAATGATGGTGGTGGTTGGCGTCGGGAGGCAGCGGCACAGCGAGCGGTTTTACCCTTTGTTTATCATTTCGACGGTTGGGTTTTTCTCTAAAAATCCAAACCCGACAGAACCTGACCCGCCTACCTTGGACAACACGGTGATCCCATGATTCCACCGAGTCGGCACATCTGACTCGGCGATCCTACCAGGAACCGATACTGTGCACAAGGCAGCATGAAGGAGGGTGCTGAGATCATTGGATCGTACAATCTTACAAGTTGGATCGCGAGTTTGACAACAGTAGGAGCAGCTATTTCTCAATCATTTCCATCTTGAGGAGTTCTCAATCAGTTATTTCTCAATCATTTCAATGGTGAGACCTTTATTTTATTTTATTTTAGGTTTGAATGCGTCAACCTTATCCCATGTATTTAAATTTCAAATCTTTCTCTTATTTCTTGTATTGGTTTCCTGTAAATAAAACCTCCAGCCTCACTTGAAAGGCATAGATTACTGATGTGCATAAAAATGTTAACTTCAAATATGCAAAAACCGAAGAAAAAAAAATCCATTTTGGCAGACTACATATTCAATAAGCCCCACATTGACCCCCCCCCCCCCAAACATATAGATCATCCCTTTCATTCTCTCACCATCGCAAAGAAATTTCTTATTTGGTCTTTGCGCAATGCTGACACCTACTTGTGCAAAGGTGCCACAACTACTTCGGACATCTTTTTATCTAGGACCACTAATAACTAAAAATAGAAGGATGCAAGGTGTACAAATCCTAGAAAACCCTGCGCCACTATTTCCAATCCAAGGGCCATGCTCTCATCTAGAAATCACAAAAGCACTTTCAATTCAGTTTTATAATCTTTGTTAATAACAATCTAGAAATCAGAAAAGCACTTTCAATTTGGCTTTATCATCTTTGTAACATCTGTAATAAATATCAGGACAAAATATTATTCAACGACAGGACAACTACAATCAGTCCATCAACATTTTCTTAACTGCTTCTGAATGACACGACAAATCTTATTTCATAGTATGCCTCCATTCTAAACTAAGCACTGATGCGTACAAAGACCCTTCAAAGATCACAAAACTTAACTAAGCAATGAAATAAAAATGAAACAAAATAAAAGAATTAATACCTTCTTCGGCACGCTGGTTATAGACATCTGTCTATCTAACAGTTTCCTTGCTGCAGTAGCGTTCTCCGGCGTCCCATAACTCACTCGTCGGCCTTCATTTTCAAACTGATCAATTGAGAGCTGCCTAACCATTCCCCCTAAAGCTCCACCAGTTTCTGCAGCAACAACCACCTGAGGACAAAATAAGATGACATTTGATGAATTGCATCACCTTCATGGTCCCAGAGGAAGATTGCCAGAAATAAATATTTGAGGAAAGATACGACACTTACTGCCCTGTGATGCAGTCGAACACCAGCAGGAGAAACATCATTATGCTCAGCAGACTCAGGCATTTTAATTAATGTAGACATCTGTTTCCCACTTGGCGTAGCCTCAGACCCACGATCTCTATCAGGCTGTTCTACCTCTCCATTAACTTGCCGAGCTTTGGCAGCAGCCAATGTGGCACTAATGGCCTCAGCTTCTGCTGCTGAGGCTTCAACCAGGTAATCAACACCTCTACTCAATCTTCTGCAGAGCAATCCCCTTAGTAATGGCGAAGATAAACCAAAATAATTAATATCAGTAAATCAAAAGGATGTGCATGTCACTAACCGAGAACCCTGATGCATAGCATTATCAGCGCTCATGTCGGTGCACATATCATCATTCCGAGGAGCAGAAACCGGATCACCCAGCACAACTGCACCATTTGATATCCCATCAGATATTAATTGCCTGGTTTTCTCATCTACAAGTCCATATCTTCCTGGCAATCTCCCTGCTTGTAAATTAGATGTGGCAGCAGGAGCAGCAAGATCTTCCGCGACAAGTAAATCATCAAGCAGCACCCCTGTTAAAGTGAAGAAAAATTAATGGTCAGTTTGACTGCAGTGTTTTCTTCTTCCCCTTCCTCTTACTCTTCTTATTCTTTTTTTGCTTTTAAAAACCATTTTTTGAATTAAATTTTAAGAACCGTTTTCTTTAAGAATAGGACAGGAAAAAAATCTGTTTAATAATAGGAATTCAAAACTATTTAAAAATAGTAATAATGATAATGTCGTTAATGAAACCTTAATGTACGATATTTATGGTAATGGCATTAATGAAAACACTTTGTTCTCCATCTTACTTTATTTTCAAAATGAGAGAGAGAGAGAGAGTTCAGCATTGTTTTTTTTTTTTTGGAAAAAAAAAACAGGAGAGATCACATCACCACCAGATAAGTTATTTTATTTTATAATTTTCAAGAACAAACAAATTGATAAGAATCGACAGGCCCCTAATATCCTATCACAAAATTGGCTGGAAAATTTATTAGCATGTTAGAAAGACACAAATCTGTGACCTTATATCCTATAGATAGCTGCACCTTAAAACTATGAAATTCCAAGATGACATAGGATTCTATTGTGTTGACATCATAAGCCAACTTCAGCAGAAAATTTTTGCCTATTCCTGCTTGCCTTGAGCCCTTCTTTAGTATACAACAAGAATATGTAAAAAACTACAAAGGAATTAAGTTGTTTAAATTTATCATTACGTCAAATACCATAACACATTCAAAACATAGATTGCAACTTGTAACAAAACAAAACAAAGAAATACAATTACATAAAATAATTATTGTATAAAATAACAGGCTCGTTAATACTATCAATAAAAACATGTCTAAACAACATCACAAAACCATTTTAAAATATTCTATGAATGAAATCCTTGGCCATTATTACAATACTTCATGCCACATCAAATATGCGAGTATTACATATGCTCCCATACAATATCAGATATTTGAGGATTTTGTATAATCGTCATAAATTCATGCAGGGGATCACAAGCCGATCGGAAATAGGGGAGGGGCCGTCGGGGATGGCGTCGGGAAGCTCTAGATCCAATGGCTGATGTCGGGAGTCGGCGGCCCGAGCGGGCCATGGATGGCGGGAAGCGCCAGATCGGCAACGGCGACGGGAGGCTAGAGATCGAGGTCGCGGGAGGGCTGTCGCGGACGACAGAGGGGCGCGCCAGGAGGGGTCGTCGCACGGGAGTCGCGGAGGATCCGCGCAGGGAGCAGCCAGCGAGGCAAGGTACGAGTCTAGGGAAACGGAGGCTCATCCAGCAGGGAGGGCTGCGCGCAAAGACAAAGGAGGGGCACACTGGGAGGGGTCGTCGCACAGGAGAGAGGTGCGAGAATGGATGTTGCATCGCACAGAGATGGGTGATGGGGATGCGTGTCATCACGTAGGGAGAGGCCGACACATTGAGGGTCATCGCGTAGGAAGCGTCGAACAAGAGAACAACGCGCTGGGGGCCGTCTCGGTTGTTGCGCAGGGAGAGGCCAGCGACGTGGCGCAGCGGCTGTTGCGCAGGATAGGTCGGCAACGGGGCGAGGCGCAGTTGCGCAGGGAGAGGCCGACGATGGCGTCCGCCAGAGATGGCAGGGAGCGGCGGCACTGATGATGGCCAAGGGCCACCGCCCCCCAACGGGGGGAAATCCGTAGGTATCCACCGAGAAAAAAAAGAGAGACGAGAGGGTTGGCTAGGGTTAGAGAACCCGCTTGGATACCATGTAGACTGATATAGAGGAGAACCCAATACCCAAGATGCCTCTTAAGAGAGGCCTTGGAGTTTATTTATAGGGAAATATAAAGATGACAAAACAACGAAATCCGATGTGGGACACAGACTCCAACAGTCATTATTACAATACTTCATGCCACATCAAATATGCGAGTATTACATATGCTCTCATACCATATCAGATATTTGAGGATTTGTATAATAGTCACAAATTCATGGAGAGGGTCACAAAAGAGAAAATTTGACCAAACATTTTGAAATGGAAGGTAATTGTAACAGTATGCTATAAATTGTTATCATTGTCAACTCCTCTAAAATAGATCACAGTTTGATGATGATTCAAGAAGGATGAGGCATCAATAGTGTGAGACCAGTGAGGCCAAACAAAAAGAAATAATCATGGAAGGACACTGTAATAATTTAATTTTATGGTAAACCTCATTTGAATAGATGGATGAAATAAGGAAAAGAAATAAATGGGATGTAGCAGCAAGGACATTGCATAACATAGGACGAAAAAAACTTAAATACTCTAGTTTGATATGTCAACCATAGAACATCATGCATATCTCAAACAATTTCTCGACTAGCTCTCTTCAGTGAAGCTGATAGGAATACAAAGGGGCTGCTGCAGGGGAATCCGCTGTAACTGCATGGGGGGCCAGGGGGATATGCTCCACCCGTGACGTAGTGCACTGCCAGAGGGGCACCCTGAAATCCCATCGACTCCCGCTGCACTCGGCCGGAAGCGGCACGCGCACCGTCAACTCCTTGCACTGGAAGCCGCTTCACGCTTCGCTCTTCCTCATCTGGCTCACATTCTGCGCGACGAGGAATCTGAACACACTCGCTCCACATAAGCGCACCCAACCGACGGACGAGCAGTGCCCGACGGAGCCCCCCGTCGTCTTGCGTTTTGCAACAACGGACTCAACCCGCCTCTTTTCTAGCAGTCTGTGTACTATTAAAAAAAACAAGGTGTCCCCGGTTTTTCTTTTGGCCAGCCTGGACGAGCACAGTGCGACACCCAGACCAGCATCCCAATCTCGCACTGCCTGCTCACGTCAGTGGCCCAGGCACTGCCAGATATCCTGATGGAAACTCATAAGCAGACTCGTCAGGACGAAGTCGACCAGCAGCTTGGTCGACTTGAAGCTTTATTGGAAACTTGGGGACAAGAGCAGGCTGCCTTCCGACAGTCTCTGGCGCATGACATTTCTGAACTCACCAAGACAGTTTCTAACTTGGTCCATGCCTGGACAAGACCCCGCAGTCCTGCAACCGCATGGATCTGAGAATTGAGGACTGTCGAGCAGCCAAAACAAGTAATGATCATTGGAGGGGTGTGGCCGAACCATCACACTAGGGGACACAACCAACACCTTGAGGACAAGGTGGAATTTCAGGGGTGGCAGTGATAGGAATACAAGGGGGCTGATGCTGGGAAATCTGTTGTAACTGCATGGGGGGCCAGGGGGATATGTAGGTAACTGCATGGGGGGCCCATGGGGAAATATGCCGGGATCCTGGGGGGAGGTGTAACTGCATGGGGGGGCCAAGAGAAATATCCTGAGATCCTAGGGGGGTCAGGGTTGTTTAAAAGGGGAAGGCTGGAGAAAGTACCAGGGGGGATGAGACTGTTTTGGGGCTGCCTAGCAGATCGGTCACAAGCTTGGGCAAGAGAACGGGGGGTCTCCCTCGAGTTCTACACTCTTCCTTCCATTTTTCTTCGTCCACCATCCATGTAATTCCAGCTCCTATAATATACAAGTGTTTGTCCCACTATTCCTATCAGAAGCATTACTTTATAATAGAACAATGATACAAAACGTTAAAATTGATATCAAGGACAAATCTTTGGCAATAAACTATTACTGAGAAAAAAAGTAAAAAAAAAAAACAGAACAGTGGAAATATGATGCTGGCTAAGCATAGACCAACAAGCAGAACTATGTCATGACGAAACTGTGGTACAATAATTTTATTATTTAAAATACTCAATTGGATTTAAAGTGAAAATGTGATGCATCGTAACAAGGCCAAAAACTCAAAATAAACCAAACTACAGAAAGTCATGGAAGCTTAAAGTTTGAATAAAAATCCAGCTTAAAAGTAAATTATTCAGCAACAAAAAAAACTATAGGCCTCATCACTTACCACCACGCAGACCACCGTATATAAAGATCAAGTCACCAACAGCAGCAGCAGCATGCCTACAGCGCCTCGTTAATTCAACTGCAGCATCTCCACCAGCAGCATCAGCGCTGAATCTCCCTGTCCTGGGACTAGTGACAACAGACTTGGTATCACACCAGACCCCAGCTGCAGTATCCAACACTGCAAACAGAAAACATGCGGTTGTAAGATTTATGCAGATTTAATATCAATTGACCTAGTAATCAGACACAACATCATCATTTTCTTACACTTCGTTTTGAAAAGGATAAAAACAGCAGGCAATTGTTCAATGGCAGTCTGATAAGCACCACCACCCGAACTAGCAGCAGAATTTGGTATAATAAATGAAACAGTACAGCGTACCTGGTTACAGACTCCTGAACTCAAAAATAGAAATAGAAATAGAAAGGTAGGAACGAAGAAGGAAACCGGCACACTTCAGGAGGCCCCTCTGCTCTCCTACCCGAACTCCAAGAAGTTGTTTAAACCTGACCAAAGATGCCCCCCGTGGTCCCCTCCTTAGACCCTTAAGTAATCCCCAACTGATTGGAGGTTTCTCCAGGCAGTTAGGCCCCCCCCCATGATCCCTCCAGGCGGTTTCTCCAGGCAGTTAGGCCCCCCCATGATCCCTCCAGGCGGTTAAGCTTTCTCTCTCTCTCCCTTTTCCGGTGGTCCCCCCCTTCTTGAATAAACCTGCCAGGTGGCAGGGTCCCCACCAGCTCTAACACTTGCACCCCCTTGAAAAGCAGACTTGTCCTCAAGACTGAAAGAAGGAAATTGATTGCGGAGAGTGAACTCATCCTCCCAAGTGGCATCATCCATTGAACAGCCAGACCAGTGGATGAGAAACTGAGGTTGTGCCATGCCATCTGTATAGTTCAAACGGGAAGAGAGAACTGTTATTGGTTCTGGGCTCTGAGCAGAATTTAACTCCATTCCTGGAGGTAAAGATGGTTGAACCCGCTGCGTGCCTATGGCTTTTTTTAACTGGGAGACATGAAAAACTGGATGAATTCGTGAAGCAGCCGGTAGATCCAGACGGTATGCAACCGGACCAATTTGCTCAACAATGGTAAAAGGTCCATAAAACCTAGCTGCCAACTTCTGGTGAACACGGTGGGCAACAGAGTGTTGTTTATGGGGTCGGAGCTTGAGAAATACCTGATCTCCCACCTGAAAAACCACATGACGACGATGCTTATCAGCAGTTTTTTTCATATAGTCCTGTGAACGAGACAAGTGTTGTTGGAGTTGCCGAAGGGCTTCATCCCGGTCTCCCAAAGCCGTTGCTACTGCTGGCACACGAATTTCAGATGGCAAAAAACTCAGAATGGTTGGAGGTTTGCGGCCGTAAACAATTTCAAATGGGGTTGTGTTAATAGAGGCATGCCAAGTAGTATTATAGCTCCACTCCGCCCAAGGGATCCAAAATGACCAAGTATGTGGTTGATCCGCTGCAAAACAGCGCAGATAAGTCTCTAAACAGCGGTTAACCACCTCCGTTTGGCCGTCGGTTTGTGGGTGGTAGGCAGTGCTGAAGCGAAGTATGGTGCCATAGAGACGGAATAATTTTGTCCAAAAATTGCTGAGAAAAAGTGGATCCCGGTCACTCACTATAGAGGTGGGTACACCATGAAGACGGACCACTTCCCGAAGGAACAGTTCAGCCACTGATCGTGCAGTATACGGATGCTTAAGGAGCAGAAAATGAGCATATTTAGACAAACGATCAACCACCACCAAAATTACATCATACCCCTTTGATTTTGGTAGCCCGGAGATAAAGTCCATAGAAATGTCGGACCAGATTGTTGTAGGAATTTCCAACGGTTGCAGTAAACCAGCAGGGGCAAGAGTAGAATATTTATATCGTTGGCACACTTCACACTGCTGTACAAATTTCTGGACAGCCCCTTTCATGCCCACCCAATACAGATTGCCGGCCAACTTGCGATAAGTTCGGTAAAAACCCATATGTCCCCCTTGAGGAGAGGAATGAAATTCTGCTAATAACAAAGGAATCCAAGAGGAAGCTGCTGGAATAGCCAACCGATCATGATACAAGAGTATCCCTTGCTGTAAAGTAAACCCAGCAACAGTCTGCTGGCCAGATTGCAAGGCTTGGAAAATCGGTCCCAAGTGTGGGTCTGTAGCGACTCCATCAGCTAGCTTGTGCCCCTCCTCCCATACCGGCTGAGCTTCCAGTTGATAACAGCAGCCTTTGTTTTCCTTGATCCGAGACAAAGCATCTGCGGCAGAGTTTTCTCTTCCTGGTTTGTAACAAATTTCAAATTGGTACCCCAAAAGTTTAGCAATCCAGCATTGCTGATCCACTGTGGTTATTCGCTGTTGCAGTAAGTATTTTAGGCTTCGATGGTCTGAATAGACAATAAATGGGCGGCCCAAGAGGTAAGGCCGCCAATGTTGAATGGATAGGACCAACGCCATAATCTCCTTTTCATAAACCGATTTAGCAAGGTGACGATCTGAAAGAGCAGTACTAAAAAATGAGATTGGTCTGCGTTCTTGCATGAGGACAGCCCCTATTCCCCTCCCGGAGGCATCACACTCGAGCTCAAACTGCTTAGAAAAATCCGGTAGAGCTAATACAGGTGTCGTCGTCATTAGTTGTTTCAAGTGTTGGAAAGCTTGGAGGGCCTCATTTGTCCATTGGAAACCATCTTTCCGAGTAAGAGCAGTGAGAGGTCGAGCCACTTTCCCATATCCCCGAATGAATTTACGGTAGTAGCCGGTGAGGCCTAAGAAGCCACGGACACCCTTAACAGTAGTTGGAATTGGCCAATCAACCATGACTAGCACCTTCTCAGGATCTACCGAAACTCCTTCAGCTGATATAATATGTCCCAGATATTCAATCTCCCGCTGTCCAAAATGGCACTTCTTTTTGTTGGCAAAGAAATGATTTTCTTGGAGAAGACTAAGTACATTTGCAAGATGTTGTAAGTGGGTCGACCAATCTCTGTTGTACACAAGAATATCATCAAAAAATATTAGCACATAATGTCGAAGTAAGGGTCGAAATAAGTCATTCATTGTTGCTTGAAAAGTGGAGGGGGCATTCATTAATCCAAATGGCATCACTAAATACTCATAGTGTCCACTATGAGTACGGAAGGCAGTTTTGTCCACATCATCCTTGCGCATGCGGATCTGATGGTAACCTGCTCTAAGATCAAGTTTAGAGAAGTAAGTAGCTCCGTACAACTCATCTAATAACTCTTCAACCACTGGTATTGGAAATTTGTCGGGGACGGTTACCTTGTTCAAAGCTCGGTAGTCAACACATAGCCGCCATGACCCATCTTTCTTTTTAACCAACAATACTGGGCTTGAGAAAGCACTTGTACTAGGTCGGATTATACCTTTAGTCAGCATCTCCTGAACCTGCGTTTCTATCTCATTTTTTTGGAAATAAGGATATCGATATGGTCTGACAGAAACTGGTCCCTGTCCTGGGAAGAGATTTATCGCATGTTCATGGAGTCTTGAAGCTGGGAGACCTCGGGGCTCATCAAAAATTGACTGATATTGGAGAAAGATCTGTTGTAAGTCATGACTTTGGTGAGAAGTCAGAAACTACTCTCCACTGCTTCGTTTGCCCCCGATTAGTTGGCGATGTACACTGCTGAGACTTTGTTTTTGAGACCACTGATCCAGCGAAACAGCGGCCCGATTCTTTTGGTGAACTCCTGAGAGTGTGAACTGCTGATTTTCCACTACAAAGTTCATCACCATGGTCTTCCAATTGATACAAACGTCCCCCAAAGTCTTTAGCCATGCTACGCCTAAGATTAAGTCCAGTCCACCAATATCTAAGATGTGTGCCTCAATGGAACAACCATAAGCTCCCATAGTCAACCATACTTGCCGACATGTGCCCGTTGTAGCAGTTTTATGGCCATCCCCGAGCTTCACTCTCATTTTCTTTGAGCTCCAAATGGTTAACCCCAGAATTTTGACCAGGCGTGGGCTAATAAAATTGTGGGAGGCTCCACTGTCTAATAAAATTAATATAGGTATCTCTTTGATGTAACCTTCAAATTTTAAAGACATTGTTGCCTCCTCTGGATAATTCTTGGTGCTGCATAAAATCCCCCAACCCTGTATTTCCACAAGCTTGCATTCCACCTCATGAAATTCTTCTTCTTCTTCTACAGCTGTAGTGTCCTCCTGTTGAGGAGTTTGTCCTGCTTCTTCATCCCCTTCTCCCAGAATTAAAATCCGCATTTTTGAATCAGAACACTTGTGCATAGGATTATATGGTTTTCCACAACGAAAACATAATCCTCTCTTCCGTCGATCTTCCCATTCTTGATTTGTTAGTTGACGAACTGCTCTATTTCCAGTTGTAATTGTGCGTTGTACCTCTTTATTATTTCTTCCTGGAGGCTCTCCACTGCGTCTTATTACTGGAGGTTGTGGATTTGATTATTGAAGTGAAGCTCCCCTAGGAGTGCTTACCCAGTCTATGCCTCCATTCCAGCGTGTCCCTCCCCATTGAGTTGGTGGTCTGGAGCCTTTGCCAAGGGCTAGTTCCACATGTCTTGCTAACCGCATTACCTGTAGTCGGGATTCGGGACTATGGATCTGTACCCAGCTTCGTATTTCCTCTCGCAATCCATGGAGAAAGTATCCCACATACTGAGATTCTGGTTGGCGTGGAATGAGTGATGCCAAGAATTCAAACCGCTCAATATATTCCTGCATTGTGCCCTGCTGTTGGTTAGTGGCCAATTCCTCATAAGGATTCTGCACTTCTAAACCACTAAATCGTTCCATTAACTCCTCTTTAAATTGATTCCAAGTCAATTGAGGATGTACTTCTTCTAGAACCGTGAACCAGTGTATGGCAATTCCTTCCATACTCACCTGAGCCAAAGAAATTTTAGAGAGTTCAGGTGTTTGATTAATCCGAAAATATAATTCTGCTCTATTAATCCATCCACGAGGATCTTGTCCATCGAAAACTGGTAATTCTACACGGTGGACTGTTAACTGCGGTCTGGGACTGCCTCCTGCAGCTTCTTCTAACCTTGTTAGCATCGCGTTTGGTGCAGTCCGTTCGTGCGTCCCTAACACCATTCCACTGGATCCACCTGTTGGTGCGGAGGTAGTAGCTTCATCTTGACTAGGGAGCTTTTCCAGACGGTGCACCATGCTGCTTAAGGTGTTCTGCAACTCCTTTAATCCTGAAATTTCATGCTGAAATGCTCCCACCGTTGCTGCTAAATCAGACATCGTTGATTCCACCCGATCGAGGCGCTGATCTCGTCCAGCTTCAGCACGCTCCAGCCGTTGTTCCAATGCTTCCAAGCGAGATTGTAGGCGGGTCTCCATGCCTGATTTCGAGCTGGTTCTTGGCACAGTGATGAGAGGGGGTGGGGAAGAGAGGAATCCGGCAGATCGGACCAAAATGATAAGCACCACCACCCGAACTAGCAGCAGAATTTGGTATAATAAATGAAACAGTACAGCGTACCTGGTTACAGACTCCTAAACTCAAAAATAGAAATAGAAAGGTAGGAACGAAGAAGGAAACTGGCACACTTCAGGAGGCCCCTCTGCTCTCCTGCCCGAACTCCAAGGAGTTTAAACCTGACCAAAGACGCCCCCCGTGGTCCCCTCCTCAGCCCCTTAAGTAATCCCCAACTGATTGGAGGTTTCTCCAGGCAGTTAGGCCCCCCCATGATCCCTCCAGGCGGTTTCTCCAGGCAGTTAGGCCCCCCCATGATCCCTCCAGGCGGTTAAGCTTTCTCTCTCTCTCCCTTTTCCAGTGGCCCCCCTTCTTGAATAAACCTGCCAGGTGGCAGGGTCCCCACCAGCTCTAACACAGTCAAGCCAGCCTAGTACCCTTCTTCGAAGCAGAGACCACCATGAGGTCAGTTGCCATTGAAATCAAAATTAATTTAGCATCATATCCATTAAAAAAAATCCCAACCATAAAGGCACACCCACACCCTGCCCTAAAAAAATATTCCACTAATCATCGTCATCTGCCAACTACATCATCAACAGACAGCTAAAATCATTCTTGCAATTCAATAATTTTGATACAATTATACAGACCATTTACATACCATTGAAACGTAGAGAGGACTCCCCTGCCACTATAAAATATCAAACAGCCCACATTCTATCCAAGCAGAAATCCATTGCCTCCATCGTAAAATAAAGGATCAAAATTACTGGGTTACCATATACATAATGTTTATCTTAGTATATATTAGCTTAAAATAACAATCTCCAAATCTCCAACTTGAAATACATATCGACTACCATCAACCACAAATATGAAATACAAGGAAATTGAGGAATGCAAAAACCAAAAAAGACAATAGAAAATAGTTAATAAGATGCATGCCTGCTACAGAAATGTCTTAACTGTGCACACAATAACCATTATTATTTTTAATACAGCATAGATGCAGATAAAATACAGATACAGGAAGAAACAAATGTGTGTGTGCGCGCATGCCTGAGAGGGAGTGAGAGAGAGATAAAAAATGTTGAAGAACCGAAGGTAATATTTTAACAGAAGAATGATGTTGCCATGGCCGCAACAATTTCAGATTGTGACTAAGCCAAGGACATTTGCAACAGGATTCAAGGCAGTACTTCCAGCCTCATTCTCAACCACGTCACGACATCTTAGCTACACAGCCACCACAGCAAGAAAAATAACTCCCCCAAAATTGTTAATTCATCTCTCTCAGTTTACCCGCCCCTATTAGCGGGTTCATCTCTTTCAACTACCACCTTTATGTGTGTGTGCGCGTGCGAATTTCCCTCACTAATTGAATCAATAAAATGGATATATCTGAGTGAATTGACTCACTGCAGACCCTTCCCAGCTGTGAAGGGGGGAATGAACCAAAAAAAAATTCAAAATGAGGGAAATAAGTGTGAAGACAAATAGTGCAAAAATTCATGGACAGGAAGAAAGACTGATGAATGATTTGAAAAAAATAAGAGTGAATTTAATGTGAACAGTAGTTATTATCCCTGTTACATAACACACCCCAGTTTTAAGAAGTTGGTGAATCCCTTTATCACACCAATCTTGTATCCAATACCACCACCATGTCGGCTGAGCACCCAAGGTTGAGTTGAGACTTTGTTGAAGTCAAACTTGCATTATGGTGTTGGATTTGTTGTCAAGTGAAGCTTCGTTGACTGTGCTGCTCCAAGAAAAGTTGGATTTAAAACTAAGGGGAGTTGAATCAGTGTTGCTCGTTTTTTATGATTTCTTCTTTTAAATTATCTTCTGTTATTTTTTAAAGTACAGATCCAATCATTCTTAAATCTCACACTTACTCATATGCAAATTAAAGATAGAAACCACACGAGTTTTACAAGGTTCGCCTCCAAGGTGGGTAAATACATCCTTGTTGTGACCAATATCATCGAGGTCACAGATTTAAGTCACTCGTCATAAAAAGATCACAAAATGCTATGGAAAAGTATCATTGTTGTTGAGAGTCACAACAGCAGCTTCCAAATACTTAAATCTTTCTTGGACAGAATTCTCTCTAACACAGAATTCTCATGAGCCTTAAGTTCTTTGAGTATAGAATATGCTATCCCCAGGTGTTCTTCATAGACTCTCTCTAAATATATTTGATCTGTCTTCCTCCTCAAAATAAATGATGCTTCTAAATCAATTAATTCCATAATTTGAATTAATTGAATCCCTTCAAAATCGGATCTTCAAGTATTGCATTGACTATGCCTTCAAAATCTCCAAGATTCTCGACATTCACTTCATAATTTTAAAAAGAAATAATATCCCAGTTAAATCTTCTCATATATCCCGGTCAACATTCCCTATTGATGAAGGGAGAGACCGGAGCTCTTTAACCGGTTTACCAGAGTTGAGCTGCACAATTGGAAGCTTAAGACTTATAATGGGGGGTTGTGGTTTCCTTTCAAAAAAAATAGATATGTTTCAAAAAAATCTCCACGTGTTCAATGGTTAGTTAATGGAAATAACATATCTCCGTTTAATCTTCATTAAATAGATCAGCATCACGTCATCACCTTTAAATTTAATCTTCATTAAATAGATCAGCATCACGTCATCACCTTTAAATTTAATCTTCAATTATGCAAGAAATCTTCAAGGAATTTGAAACGACATTAATACAAAGTGTTGTGGTGTCACTGCAATATTCCTTCGTTGTATAGGGAAAAATCTCACTTAAAATGGCTAAGCATTAGTCACGGTCAGTAGGTTGCCTTCATAAAAAATTAGCCACGGTAAGTTCATAAAGGCACCATACTTTGCCAAATTCTTGATTACAGAAAGTTCTTCATTGGTCAGTTTTTTATTTTGTCAAAATTCAGGTACAATCGGTTAGTGATCTCAAAACTTTTTCTAAACATCTTCAAGCCTTAAAATAATTTCAATAAACATCAAGACAACTTACTCATTACTGACCTTTTGCTTTAGTGAAAACAAATACAACATTCTCCATATATCGACGACAAATACAACAATCTCCATGGGTTTTCAATCTCCCCCAAAATACATCTTCACAATTCTTTGGGTTCTTCAATTGACAAATGTGAATGATATTGGATATGTTGTTTATGGTTGTTGATGAGTATGGACTTCAGCTGATGTCAATATGGATGAAGGAAGAAGTTTGAAAAAGTATTGAGGGGTCTGCTGGAAATCACTAAAGACAACTGCGCCTTCGACCATGTTGACAGAGCAGTATAAACCAGTCAACAGTGAGATAGAGTTGCTTCAGCAGTGTATTTATGTTCCGAAGACAGTGCACTATTACTTGCATCGACAGTGAATGTCATGTAGAGCCATGCAGAGCAGAAACATATAAACTGCGACAGTGAAATACAACTGCATCGCCAAAGTGATACAAGTACATCGAAAGTGTGATATAAATTCATCTGCAGTGGCTATTTTACTCTGGAAGTGTGCTACTCACAGGGTGCTTGAAGTTTCAGTAAAGTGACAGGAACTCTTTTTAATGAGCTGACACATGAAAGTTTGTGAATGTGATGAGGTGGGAAGTTCCGGAATATTTAGAATGTCGCATGGATGAATCCTATGAGGCAGTTGCACTAAAACGGATGCTAACCATTGATCACATGGTGTATGAATCTCATCATCTTGATGCATTCATTGATCAGCAGGCAGTGGAGCTTGGAATCATTAAAAGCCAGTGAGTCATGGAGTAGACAGTGAGGCATTCCAGAATCTTGTACCTATAATCAGTGAGATTATAGTGATTTGCGCGAGACAGCAGTGAACTAATCGCATGTCTTACATGCAGCATCTACACTAGAGGTGAATCAAGTAAATCAATGTGTTCGTGTGCATGGTTTAATTTTTTTCTTAAGATCATCATTTAAATTGACGGATCTAAAAGAGTTTGATGTATTCTTAAATCTGAGAACAAGATCCAGTGACGTTAAAGTTGATTCAAGGTCACAGAAATGGAAAAGAGTGTACTGACCTGATTCACCCCCCCCAAGGACGGTGTTGGATACCGTACCTACCACAGCTGGGCAGCCTGGAAGAAGTATCTAGAAGGGGTGTAAGTGTCCATACAAGGGTAAGTCCAGCTGGTAGAGAGAAATTAGTTGGAAGCCACGTGTGGAATAAAGCTATAAAATAGGGAGGGAGGGAGTGAGATGGGGAGGAGAACATTGTTTTTTAGATCGGCCGAGAGGCTTGGGAAACGGCAACTGTGGCTTGAGCGGGAGTTCATCTCTTCAATCGTCGTCTTCTTCTTCTTCCTTCATCTTTCTCCAACTGTAAATCTGGTTCTGCTCATTTTACATACAAAATAGCTTTCTCCTGGTACGTGAACCTATCAATTAGTCCGACCTGCCACTGTTCTTCACTCCGATCCTACAGATGCAGTCCGACCAGCAAACGAGGAAGGAGAAATGGGATCAACAATGGCGCGAGGCAAAATTCCAGAAAACACTTAACACTCTGGATGCATCGTCAGGAGAAGCTGCAGCAGCACGAGCTTGAGGTGCGAGATGACTCCACGGCATTGGCGCAACATACGACTGGTGTTCGGCCGACGTAGGTGTTGGCAGACATCAGCCCACGTTCGATCGACGACGCTGCTAACTGGACTCATGAGGCGCCTCGTTCCTCCTTGGTGCTCAAGCTGCCACTGTCAGAAACACTGCGGGAAACGCTCTCGCTGGAGGGAAGCCTTGTCGGAATGCTGGAGGCACATCTAGATAGCGACGCAGAAATATCATATAGGAAGGTGTTGCAGCAGGCAGTACTTCCACTGTCGCCGCCAACTGCGCCGCAAGAGGCGGAATCCGCGTATGAGGACTTGCATGAGAAGACTGCAATAGGCGTCGTGCGTGATCAGAGCCCGATCGTCGGGGGGATGAATTCAGGGTGGAGCAACTTTCAAGCTTGCAAGAGGAGTTTGTCGCGTTGACAATGGTAGTTGGGGAAGTTGTGCCACAGGGGCGTGACGTCGTGGCTGACACCGGACGGGCACAAGTATGAACCACGGTTCTGGCAGCAAAATTTATTGGCAACAGACCAATACCCACTCTCAGTCTACACGACAACGTCTCATCTACTTCACTCTGGTACCCCATACAAGCAGAAAATATTGAAGAGGGAGTGCAACGGCATGATGATGCGCGGCCAAAGCGTCCGCACTTCGACGAAAATCGACCATCTTCACTCCGGGTCGACACAAGCGAGTGTTCAGGCGCGGGCAGCATGGAGGAAACGTTACATAAAATACGCCCGATCAACGTTGGGCTACAACAAAGCCAGCAGATGTGGGACCAGAACAGGGATCGCCATTTTCCAGAGGAAGCCGAATTTTGAAACACATTCCTACCATGGTTGCGTCACCGTGAGGAGCTGCAACAACCGAAGAACATGCGACCCCTGCAAGAGTCCGGGTTGACTGTGGCGACATCAGGCCTGCCAGCGGTGTGATCAGCCGCATCCGGCGCTCGGGAGGTGTTTGAACCTGCCACAGTGGAGCAGCGCCCAGAGCATGTCCAAGCGATGCTCTTTGACCTGGTTTCAGCACAGCCGCCTGCTGCCGCGTCCGCCACTGTGGAGATGCAAACGATGCTGCAACGGGAGGAGAGCGATTCATGTTCAGACGAACGAGGCAGCCCACGGAGGCACGACCCCATGACAACACGCCCGCCGCTATTTGGAGTTTCCAAGAGGGAGAAACTGGACCGCCAAATCGATGCGGCGTGGTTGCAGGAGGGCTGTGCATCGAGCCGCAAGCTGCGTTACACACAGTAGTTTGCGGCTTGGTCCACATCATGTGCCTCGGCTGCTAACAGTAAAACTAGCCTAGCATGGTGCAATAGTTGCAAAGACCAGAGTTGGTCCCCGAGGTCCTGGGGGAGCGCAACTTTGTTGTTACACGCAGGAAGGGGGCAGACCTCGCAGCCTAGTCCGCAGCAGCAAACGTCGGCCCATGAAACAAGATGGAAAATCTGGGTGATTGCATGGAGCCCACCGTGGGGTCCATATCAAATAGTTGCCTTTTCAGGAAGGACTGTTTAGATGATTGCTTGGGGAGTACAGCACAGTGAAGGCGGATTCACCAGTCGTTACCAGTCTTGAGAACAAGACAAGATTTCATGGAGGGGCGAGTATTAGATACCGTACCTACCATAGCTGGGCAACCTAGAAGAAGTATCTAGAAGGGGTATAAGAGTCCATATAGGGGTAAATCCAGCTGGTAGAGAGAAATTCGTTGGAGGCCACGTGTGGAATAAAGCTATAAAATACGGAGGGACGGAGTGAGATAGGGAGGAGAATCGTTGTTTGTTAGATCGGCCGAGAGGCTTGGGAAACGGCCACTGTGGCGTGGCTGGGAGTTCCAGAGAATCTCTCGAGTCTTCTTCTTTCTTCATCTTTCCTCCAACTGTAAATCTGGTTCTGCTCATTTTATATACAAAATAGCCTTCTCCTAGTACGTGAACCTATCAGACAGTCCCCAGCAGAAGAAGTTTCAGCAAAAATGGAATGGAAGTCAGATTACATTTCAGAAAAGATATTTTGCACTTGATGAAGAAGAATGCATTGTTGAGAGGAATGTGAAATCCACGCTAGCTCCCATTGCTCAACAAGTTACATGGAGGGAGAAGAAGCTTGAAAAGGTCAACCTTGTCGAAAAGTCAGTTAAGGCTAGTAAAAATGATGGGGAATGAACTTTGAATAGTGGATTCTCATCCCACATGACTGGAAATATCACTCAGCTGAAGAACATGAAGAATGGATCTAAAAGGGTTCGATGTATTCTTAAACCTGAGATCAAGATCCAGAGAGATTAAACTTGATCTAAGGTCAAAGAAATTGCAAGTGTACAGGCCTGATTCAACCCCCCACCCCCAGCCCCCAAGGACAGTCCCCCGCTAAGAAGTTTCAGCAAAACAGGAATGAAAGTCAGATTACGTTTCAGAAAAGATAATTTGCACTTGAAGAAGAATGCGTTGTGGAGAGGAATGTGAAGTACACACCAGCTCCCATTGTTCAACAAGTCACATGGAGGGAGAAGAAGCTTGAAAAGGTCAACCTTGTAGAAGTGTCAGTTGAGGCAAGTCAAAAAGATGGGGCGTGAACTTTGGCTAGTGGATTTTCATCCCACGTGACTGGCAACATCACTCTGCTGAAGAACACGGAGAATAGAGTAGGTGGGACCGTCAGATTTGGTAATAATGGTGCATTAAAAATCAGAGGCAGTGTGAGAGCAAAGATATGCAAAAACCTGTAAACATTGTTTGTAAAAGGCCAGAAACATAACCTTCTCAGTGCTAGTCAGGTGTGACTCTGACCATGTTTTAAGTTTCACAAAAAAGGGTTGTGTGATCATAGGAAGAGATGAAGCAACAGTTATGAAAGGTACATGGATAAATCACATGTTTGTGGTGCAATCAAGAAGGCAAGATAGTGAGAAAGTTCTATAAATCAAAGGGAAAGAAAGTCATAGAACTACCTCGTCCACACAGATGTTATCCCTCCCATGTGCCAGAAAGTGACAAGCGAAAGATATTATGTGCTATTATCGGATGATTATGGCAAAAGTGGTATGAATCGTGCCCACATGTCATAAAACTGAGGCACTCAGCTGCATTAAAAGTTGCAGAAGAACGGCTAAAAACCAGCATTGGAGAAAAATCAAAGTGTTGAAATCAGATAATGGAACTGAATGCACGCCTATGATGTTGAGAAATACTTGGAGAGACCTTGAATATATCATCTGGTTTCAACCATGAAAACATCCCACCAAAATGTAGTAGTGTAGAAAAAGAACATAACTGTAAACAACACGTTTGGGACCATGTTTAATAGCAAATGGAGTTCCAAGATACTTCTGGAAATAAGTTTTGTAAACAGTAGTGCATGTGCAGAATCGTGTATTGTTGAGCCTTGATGAGGATGCTGCCTTATAAGTTGCGATACAAGAAAGAGACCAGTTTGAAGCACTAAAGTGAGTTTGGAAGTGTTACATCATCAACAAAGAATGTAACCAAGGAATGTTTTGATGGCTGATGAGAAAATATTTTTGGAATATTCCAAAAAAAGGCTTATAAATGCTTTAAAAAGAGGTTCCATAAGATGGTTGGGAAAGCCATTACGAGAGGGCTATAGAAGGATAGAAAAAGGATGCTGAAAATGAAGTTAAATATTGAAGATGAAGATAAAAACAGTTGTCAGAATTTCCAGCAGATAAAAGTGAGAATTCCGAGGAGGAATCAGAGGTTGAGAATGAACATATTGAAGAAATCCCAGCACCAACTCGTGTTGGAAAGTCAAAAAGGAGATCGGAAGTTAATAAGAGAAATATATTGGTGCTGGGAAGAGAAAGTCAAACTGGGTGTTCAGAATTAAGTAGAAAAAAAATGATGAAGTTGTAAGGAACAAAGGTAGACTTATCAGGGTTATGCACAGATTGAGGGTGCGGAAGTAGATGAGACATTTGCCTATGAAGCAAAATTGGAGACAATTGGATTCTATATAGCAATTGCAGTGAAATCTGCATTTATTAACTAAGTCGGAAGAGAAAGTCTACATTAACTAGCCTCATGGATTCCAAATTCATGAAGATGGAACTAAGGTGCATAGGCTCAAGAAAGCTTTTTTAAGGGCTGAAGCAGGAACCCGGAGCATGGTACTCTGCTGGATTAATTTTTAAGTTAGAATTCAAAAGTGGTGGTGCAAACCACAACCTATATGTGGAAAGTTGCATCAAAGGTTATATGATGGTACTAGTATATGTTGATGGCGTAATATTTGGAGGAAAAAAAGTGGAAAACTGCACACAGTTTGCAGAAGTGATCAGAGCAGAAATTGAAATGTCACTCAAAGGAGAGCTTATGTCACTCAAAGGAGAGCTTGCTTCCTTGTTTGGACTGCAAGTAACAGAGCAGGAAAATGACAATTTCATTTCTCAAATGAAATATGCAAAAGAGGTGCTAAAAAGATTTGGAATGGAGGAATGTAAGGTTGTTTCTACCCTCATAGAAACTAGCACAAAATTATCCAAAGAGAATATTAAGATATGTAAGGGGTAGAAGTGAATATGGGCTACTGTATAGAGATTCCACGTAGCAGAATTTAATTGTTATTACTAATGCTGAGAGGGCAGGATCCATTGATGAGAGAAATTCAACTTCAGGTGGCACATTTTATCTTTGAAGTGTGAGCTGGTTAAGCAAAACAGCATAAGAGTGCTTTTTAAGTACAACTGAAGGAGAGTATATAGTTGTCGCACAAGCATACACACAGTTGATATTGATGAAAAACACCAACCGGGGGACTAACTAAGGTGAAAAGGTATCTTTACCTATTTCCATATTCTGTGATAATAGTGGCGCTACTGACCTGACAAAGAACACTGACCATCACTCAAGGACCAAACACAGTGAGATAAAATATCATTTCATTGAGAAAGAAGTTTTGGATTATATTCCTACAATTGATCAGGAAGCAGATTGTTTAGTAAACTCTCCCAAGAACAATTTTTGAGAGAGACAGGTTGAACCTAGGAATTCAACCACGGCCCTCTACCTGAAGAGTTGAGGTTTTATCCCTTATCACCATAAATTTATTGCTATATGTAGATGGCGAATTCCCCTAACCTCAATGTGAGGAGGGGAGATTCTTTTATAGATGAGTAAAAAGGATTACATGGTGAGATATTCTGATGTGGGACTCAGAAATACTCATTATAATAAAACTCAGTTCAACACTCCCCCTCAAGCTAGATCGCTGATTCTGTGGATACCCAGCTTGGTACTGAGAGAGTCCAGACGAGCTCCCAAGAGGCTTTTGGTGAAGATGTCGGCAAACTGTTCTACCGTCGGAATGTGGCCAAAACTGATATGGTTCCGCTCGAGATGATGGTAAAGAAAGTGGCAGTCAACCTCGATATGCTTCTTTCGTTCATGGTAGATGGGATTAGAAGCAATCTTCGTTGTTGCCTGATTGTCACACCAAATATGAGCAAACGTCTACGGTGGGAAGCCAAACTCATGGAGGAGATGGCGAAGCCAAAGTATCTCAGTAGTAACTCTGGTCATGACATGGTATTCAGACTCTGCACTAGATCTGGAGACGACAGTTTGCTTCTTGCAGCAGCAAGACGACGGTAGCTTTCTGGGTGAGAAAAGGGTCTCGTGTTGTCATAGAGAAAACGTTCCACAGGCTCAAAGGAGTGTCCACGGCAGTTGTCTGACTCAAACCCGCATTCTACAAGATATCGATGGCATACTTCCGTTGGCAGAGAAAAATGATGTCCGTAGAACGGGAGACCTTGATGCCAAAGAAGTATGTGAGAGGACCAAGATCGTTGGTGTGGAAGTGGTGGTGAAGATGTCCCTTGAATTGGGTAATTCCAGTGGAGTCGCTCCCAGTGATGATGATATCATCAACATACACCACCAGCAGGATACAGCCGTCGTCGTAAGGTAGAAGAAGACGGTGTGGTCCTTCATACTGCGAGAGAACCCAAATGCAGTGACGACGGTGCTGAATCGGCCAAACCAAGCACGAGGAGACTGTTTGAGACCATATAGAGAGCGACGAAGTCGGCAGACATGGGAGTCGGCCCCTGAGGCACGAAATCCTGAAGGCTGCTGCAGATATATCTCTTCTTCAAGAAAGCCATGGAGAAAAGCATTTTTTGCATCCAGTTGATGAAAGGGTCAATGATGAGGAGCGGCCAAAGAGATGAATAATCGAACAGATGTCATTTTGGCAACCAGAGAGTAGGTATCAAAATAGTCGATACCATATGTCCGAGCAGAGCCCTTCGCCGCAAGTCGAGCTTTGAGGTGATGAAGAGTGTCATCGACATTGAGACGAACCTTATAGATCCATTTGCAGCCGACCGCCAGTTTGTCAGCCGAAAGGGGGACCAGATCCCAAGTATGGTTGTCGTCCAGAGCCTAGAATTCATCCCGCATCGCTTGTAGCCACCCCGAGTGAGATTTAGCACCGCCAACCGTGTGGGGAATGGATATAGCCTCCAGAGCTAACAGACCTTTGTATGAAGATGTATAGAGAGGAGTATTCTGACAAGAACGAGTACTTTTCGGAGTGCAATGGGAAAGTCGTCTGGTGCCAGTGCAGAAGCATCGGACGAAGCGGGGATGATGGTTTCTTCGGCCTAGACGGGGGGCACAGTCAATGGACGACGAGAATAGACCGTACCAAACCAGTGATCAGCAGGGGGAGACACCAGAAGAGGGTGGATGATGAAAGGAAGATAATCATCGGTGGTAGTGTCTGGATGGGGAGAGGGAAGAAAAAACGAAGAGCTCTCGACAAACGATACGTCAGCAGAGATGATATACCGTCGTAGATCCGGAGAGAAGCATCGGTATCCGCACTGAGTGCGTGAATATCCGAAGAAGATACAACGGATGGATTTGAGAGAGCTTGGAGAGGTTGGGACGAGTGCTACGGACATAACAGAGACAACTAAACACACGGAGTAGGAGTGAGTGAGGAGGGAAAGAGGAGAACAGAGTCTGAAAATGAGTCTCCCCCTGAAGGATAGAAGAAGGAAGGCGATTAGGGAGGTAAGTTGCACTAAGGATGGCATCCCCCCAAAAGATAAGAGGCACCTGCCGGTGGAATAGGAGGGCACGAGCAGTTTTCGGAATATATCGGTGTTTCCACTCGGCCACTCCATTCTACTGAAGAGTATCAGGACAGGAGATATGGTGAATGATGTCGTTTGCCTGGAGAAACTGCTGAAAGAGAGTGGACAAGTACTCTCACCCATTGTCCGAGCGGAGACATTTAAAGGAGATGGAAAACTGGGTATGAATCTCATGCTAAAAGGTCTGAAAAGTAGAAAATACCTCAAGATCGATCTCGAAGAAGGTACAGCCAAGTCATACGCGAAAAATCATCAATGAATGATATATAATATTTATACCCAAAGTGACTCGAGACGGCACAGGAACCCCATACATCTGAATGAACCAAATCAAAGGGTTTGGAGGCCCGTGTAACCACTCGAGGAAGATATGAAGTGCGATAATGTTTCGCAAATTTACATGACTCGCAATGAAAAGAAACATGCTGACTAATATCAGGAAAAAGTTGATGAAGGGTGGAGGCGGGTGGATGTCCCACCCAAGAATGAAAGTTCAATGCACGAGCAGAGACAGACGTGCAGGCGACGGATGTCGGCCGATCGAACATGTACACCCCGTCCCGAAACTGGCCTCTACCAAGTTCCCGGTTCGTCGTTCGCTCCTGAAAAGCAACAGCTAAATATGTAAAGATGGCACTACAGTTGAAATCCTTTGTAAGCTTACTTATGGAGAGAAAGTTAAAAGGACTGCGAACATGTGTCACAAATGACAGGTGAATAGATGAAGTCAAGGAGCATGCACCAAAGCCCGCAATGGGGATAGTGGATCCATCAGCGACAGTGATAGCTGAGGAACCAGCATATGGACGGTGGGTGGATAACAGATCTGCATCACCTGTGAGATGATCTGGTGCACCTGAGTCAAGCATCTAGGCAGAGGAGCGACGGCTGACAGAAGCAGTGGAACCACCCGAGTGGGCAAGAGATGCCGAAGAAGAACTCAGTAGAGAGGTGGCCCAATGATCGTGAATTAGCTGGAGCTCAACCACGGAGAGGTCCAGAGAGGGAGGAAGAGTGGTGGCCGACGGGAAAGCATCCTGAACCGCAGTCAGACCTTGCCGAGATTGCTGAGATGGGCGGCCATGAAGAACCCAACAGCAGTCGATCAGGTGGTCAAGCTTGCCACAGTGCTGGCAGAGGAGCATCCACTGCCACGACCCAAGAGGGCAGCGTGATCAATGTTGGGGGTGGGTGGGGCAAGTGTCCGATGAGTCTTTTCAAGGCGATGATACATCTGTGGAATCTCTAGCAAAGAGGGGCTAGCGAGCATCTCCATGGTCGTCGTCGCATATTCAGGATCGAGACCATGGAGAAGGCTAAAGAGGCACAATTGGTCCCTCTGGACCAAGGCTGCCTCTAGTGTCAGGGGAATGGGTCACATCTCAAACAATTCATGCTGGAGAGCTTTCCATTCCATGAAGTACGTCGGAAATGGACGGGCCTACTGGCGGATGAGCGACAGGCGCTAAAGAACATCGGAGACCCGAGCCAAATTATTTATCTCGGAATACATGAGGTTTAAGGAATCCCAGAGTTCCTTAACCGTATTGGTGGTCCGAGTGACTTCCTTGATCGAGCGGTCCATGGAATTGACCAGTAAGGCAAAGATCTTGCTATCAGCAAGCTTCCATGGGCGGTATTTGGGATCGAAAGATGGGGGCGGAAGAACATCGAGGTGGGAGTCGAGGTCCATGCCCGTGAGTGCACTCATCAATCAAGCGGGTGAAGGCGGTGATCAGCGGAGGCGGGGCCTGGCGAAGCAGGGAAACCGCAGGGAGGGCGAGCCGTCGGGACGCCTGGAAGCCGTAGGTAGGGCAAGGTCGAACGAAGTCGGGAGGCCGTTGGGAGGGATTCTCCGGGAGGAGGGGCGGCGGGAAAAAATATATCGAGATTTTTCTTATGATACCATGTAGATGGCGAATTCCCCTTACCTCAATGTGAGGAGGGGACATTCTTTTATAGATGAGTAAAAAGGATTGCATGGTGGGATATTCTGATGTGGGACTTGGAAATACCCATTATAATAAAACTAGGTTTAACACTATATTTAGTGTTTTCAAACCACAATGGTGTCATATTAAAGTGAGGGGGGGTGTTATGAGAAGTCCATTTGAATTTGTTGTTAGAGGAATGGAAGCTCTTGGAGATTTGAGCTTGAAATTTCACAGGCAGCAACTTGGAAGTTTTGCGAACAGTTGGTTATCAGATAATTGGTATCAGTCCAGCTTGTGTTGTCAAAGGGAGCAGCAGCAAGGATAATTAGTAATTTGAAGACAATTGGTATCAACGAGCAGTTGTGGTTCAACTCGGGGGAGGGGGGTCTGTGTTGACTGCAAAATATGTGTTGGGTAGTTGCTGACAAATCCAAAAGGAGAGATTTGGGAGCTGGATTTTCTATCAAGTGAAGCTTTGTTGGAAAATGAGATCGATGGTGGTTGTTGATGAGCATGGACTTAGCTGATTTCTAACAATGGCTAGAGGAAGAGGCTAGAAGAACTGCTGGGGAGTTTGCTAGAAACCACGAAAGACAACTGCTTTTCAACCATGCAGTATGGAAATGTCAGCAGTGCAGCATAGACCTGTCGACGGTGAAATAGAGGTGCTTTAACAGTGTAGTTATGTTCCTTCGACAGTACAGTACTGGCATCAACGGTAAATGCAATGCATGGCCATGCAGAGCAGAAAAGTAGAGAAGGTATTGATGGTGTTGTACAGACCTGTCAACAGAAATCCATGTGCATCGACAGTGCAATACAAGTGGAAGAAATGTTACTCGGAAGGAGCTATAAGTTTCAGCAAAGTAGTGGAACTCTTTTTTATGAGCTAGCACATGAAAGTTCATGAATTTGATGAGGTGGTGGGTTCTAGAATATTCAGAATGTCACATGAACAAATCCTATAAGACAACTGCACTGAAATAGATTTTAACCGCTGATCAAAACAGTGGATCATGCATGTTTAGAATAAACTACTATTCAGAGCAACTTTTTAAGCAGAGAAGAGAAGTGAATAGTGAGATCTGATCAGAGAGGAAGAGAAGAACTGGGAGCAGTGAATGGTGATCCACAGGAGTGAATCTGAGCTATCGATTTGAAGAGTTGTTGAAGGCAGTGTTGTCAAAGGCGCGTGCCTCAGCGCGCCTTGGCGCGAGGCAAAGTGAGGCGCACCTAGTGCGCCTCAATATGGGTGAGGCGAGGCAACCTCACCGAGGCACGTCAGGCGCGCCAAACTCAGTGGCGCTAAAAGCGCCATGCGCCGTAAGGCGCACCAGTGGCGGCTGGGATCGGGGGTGACAAAAATCATGGGTACTGCCTACAGGTACAACAGAGTGGGGCGACGGAGATCGGGGGCGACAGTATAGGGGGTGGCGGCGAAAATCAAGGTAGGATGGAAATTTAGGGTACACGCAGAAATCGGGGGTACAAACAAGGGTGGCAGAGATCGGGGGCGACGAAATTCGGGGTGGCAGGTGGCCCCCGACAAAATTCAGGGTGGCGGGTGGGTGAGGGCGATTGGCAGAGATCGGGGCGGAGATCGCGATGGAGATCGGGACGGAGATCGGGGTAGGAAGCTGAAATTGTGGTGCGGGTAAGTCATAAATCCAATTAAATAGAATATTTAATATATTAATAAAAAAACATAACAGACTAAAAACATCACTGACAGCAGCACCTCGCTGTACCACGAATTGATTATGGTTTTGGTTAAAAATCACCGGTATGTATTTTAATTTGTATTTTTTTTATTGAATTTAAGTTTTTTAAATTTAAAATATTGTTGAAAACCGTATATAATTAATTATGTGTGCATCCTCATTAGTTGCACCTTAATTGCGCCCCGCGCCGCATCCCCAAGCAGCCTTTGCGCCTTATTGCGCCGCGCACCTTTGACAACACTGGTTTAATGGAGTTGATCTCTGAATCTGAGGTCGTTTCGTATGTAAGCTGGAGATGTTTTCCAGCTGAGTATGTGGGTGATCTGTCAAGCTGTCAGTTGCACCAGCTGATTCAGTATGCTTCTGATCTCGTCATTTTATCCAGCTGATTCCGTGTGCTTCTGATCTCGTAAGCGGTGAGCAGTTGCAAAATTTTGCACCCATATTTAATGAGATTATAGTGATTTGTGTGAGCCTTGGTGTTTTATGTGGATGGTTTAAATTGGCAAATCTAAAAGAGTTTGATGTGTTGATGTTTAATCCAAAAACAAGATTCAATGAGGCAAAAATTTACGGTAATTGCAAAAGTGCACTGTCCTGATTCCAACCCCAACCCCCCAGGGATCGTGAGGACCACTGTAATCCACCCACGCTCCATGTTTCACATGTGAACAGTCACGAACATGAGAAAAAATCTATAAAGAAACATAACTCAAAATTTACCCATTTGGATAGCCTTTACGCCACAGAAAACACACAATCTCAATCAAAAACAACCTGGACAGAAAATAGCGTTGAATCCAATAAGATGTTCAACTGACTACCTGCAACACTGGACGAGTCGTCTACCATGCGTCCACCGCCAAGCGCCCCTCCAGAGACATGGAGTCTTGCATTTACAAAAACCTAAAAAAAACATCACTGATAAGTGAGCCAACATAAACATGGAATAAGAGGCTAACCAAGGAAGATGTTGAAACTATTAATGAAATCAAAACTAAACTGCTGCATGTTGATATCTTGGAGACGGGGAGACACCAGGAGCAATAGCCCATTCCCAACGACCATCCCTATGTTTGGCAAGCCCATATGCATTTTGCAGTGGCTGCAATAGAAAAGAAATGTAGTTGGAATGGCCAGCTTCAAGAAAATAATCAGAATAATGTTAACAAAACAGATCATGATAATTCTGATGATTATAACTGCAAGGTCAACAAAAAAACAAGCTATCACTACGACATAAAAAAATGCCGATTGCAAATGTATACATCAGAGGCTCAAAGGCACATCTTCCCAAATTAGTAAAATTGCAAGATGTAAAATCAAGAATGTTTTAGTATCCTTGTGGCCCAATTTGATAGAATTTTGTCTATTTTTTGGATGCTAATAATATAAGGTTAATTGTTTTAGATATGATGCCTACTTAACTTTACTCAAATACACCCTACTCAGGAGTACCCAGCTAACTGCATAATAAAGTCATAAAAAGGTCAGCATTGTCAAAATAACATTTGGAAAACTCACCACGTTGTTGCCATCCCTCCCCCCGCAAAGCAAAAGAAGACCATCAGAACGTGCACTAGCAGTTGCATACCTACATGGACATATCAATTTAAACAGGCTCTCACAACATATGCAGTGTAAAAAGTAGATTCACAAATGGGGAAAATCCTTAAAGATATACAACCCAACATTAGAAAAGACGTAACAATATGATTGACATACGAGCCTGCGTATAACATAAACATAAAGAAATTACCCATTCCTCTCTTTTGTCAGATATAAGCATTCGATAGAGCACATTTTCATGATAACTTCTGTCGAGTTCATTAACCAAAGTCATAAGCATAAAACGGGGGGGGGGGGGGGGGGGGCACTGGTGTGAACACGTATATGAATTGTCAAACTCATGTGATGATAACAAATATATTGTCGACAAAGGCAAGGGTACTAGTAAACTATTATAAAATACTATATGGCTTAGCTTTTGCAAGCAATTCATTTATTCATAAGCATTCAAAAAAAGAAAATTTAATTATAAGATTTAGCATTCACTGCTATGTAATTTACTTACATGCATGGAGGGGGACCTTCCCCCTCTGGTTCCAACTTCCTCCATTCATATGGCTTGGCAGCTGTGTCCAATGCCCAAACATCAGCCAAGGGCCGCTTTCCTAGAGTGCAAGAAGCAAAGCAATTATCATTTATATACTAAACAACGGTACAGAGATCAGCAGTCCATTTGCCATGAAAATCATGAAAGTAAATCACTAAAGATAAAACAAAAAACAAACCATCGTTTCCACCGATAGTCATAAGATACCTCTGCCCTACCAAAGCCATAACATGTCCATATCGAGGCCCCGGTCCAGGGCCTTGAACCACAACCCTGCAGAAAAAAATATAACTTGAATGAAAAAAAATGGAAATTGAAACGGAGAAAATTCAATATGGGTCAAACCTGTGCCATCGTGGCCTCTGTTGTGTCAAGTCAAGAACATGAAGATCCTCAGCAGACAAACCAGCTGGACCGATTCCACCCTGCAGTCAATTTATCAATTCCACTTAGCATGTTATGCTACATCTTAATGACTACAACCTTCAAAATAATATAAGTTCATCGGATATCGGTGACAAGGCAAACCTGGATGACAACCATAGTTCCCACAGCAGTTGCTACATGGGCTGCCCTTGAAGTGGGTGATTCTCCTAAGGGAATAATCCTGAAAGGTGAGCACATTAAAGTGTGGAACTGAAATTGCATTATAACATGACAAGTTGAATAGCTGTTATACTTGGAATTCATTAAATAAGAATTGCTGCAAAACAACCTCAACTCTTACTAACCTGGACCATTTATTTGTCAGCACGTCATAACAATGTACATCAGCAGTGGCACCTGCTAACCCTGCAAGCCATGTTCAAATTCCAGAGTCATGTGTGTTACAAACCCATATAACATATTGTTCAATGCATTCAAGTCAACTCTTCTCCTTCACATGAAAATTTTATTTGAGTATGAAAGCTGAAATTGAAAATGCGCCAACGGCTACCCATTCAGTAACAGTGATGCCTTGATGAAATTATTTACAATACTGCTTTTCAACAAATCTGATATGAAAAAAAAAAGGTTTTCAACTTATTGATGAAGTATACAGCTTGGATAGCAAAGTAACCATATGAAACACCATTTGCCAACAATTTCACTGAGTTAGGTTATAACCAGAGAAACAGACGCACGCATAAAGAAATAAAGGCTCATATGTGTGGAAGATTACACATACCAAATAATACAACAAAGCTGCCTACTTTACCAAACTATATGAATTAAAGAAAGAAATAGAAGAGTTTGGTTATAACCAGAGAAACGGACACACGCATAAAGAAATAAAGGCTCATATGTGCAGAAGATTACGCATACCAAATAACACAACAAAGCTGGCTACTATACCAAACTAAATGAATTAAAGAAAGAAATAGAGGATCCTAAACATTTTAGCAGTACTCATTCACCTAGCTGAAAGCTGAAAGGACATGCTGCCTAAATTTACAAGATTCTAAGCATAGAAAATAGTGTGAAGAGCAGAAAAACGTAACTGAGAAAGGCTGTTTTCAGAGGGATTTCAAAAAAAAATGGTTACAAGATAATCAGAAACAGTGGGTTTCAAAACCACACAAAATCAATTACTTTCTGCCAAGAAATGAGGTACTTGGGGCTGCTCACAATATAATGCACCACTGGATGAAAAATGAATGCAGACAGATGAAGAAATTGGGAATCCAAGCCATCACGAACTTCAAAGAAGATCAGTAGAGGTACATACGTATGCCAGCACTGCCAGCGGAGGAAGGAGTCCCTGAGGCCCCAGAGTTGCCTTCAAGAGCAGTTGCACCACCAAACAATATCAGCCTCGGCCCAACGTAACCCGGCGCACCCTCCTCCCCAACGGCCGGCACAGCCGTCAAGGTGTGACCACACCGAGGTCCCGGACCGTCCTCTTTCTTATCCATGATCGCATCCACGACCGAGTAGGTCGGTGCAGGCCTTGGCCCGGCAGCCAAGGGGCTCTGCTGCTGCACCTGCGCAGCGCTCTGCTGGGATGTCGACACGACAGGAGATCCCCCATCTCCATGACCTCGCTCACCTGGCTCCTCTCTCTCCGCTAATGGAGGAGACGGGCTGTTGTTCTGCACCGCCGGTTCCTGATCAGTTTCTGGTGCCATTGACGAATCCACGACCGTCATTTGAATCCTTCGGTTGGAACTCTAACGACGAGATCAGAGCCAGAATCGCGAACAATTTCCAGGAGTGGCAATCATGTCAGACGACGCTCCCCGGAAATCCAAACTCCTCCCCCGCGTCGTCGTCCCCAGTAAAATTCATTTAGTGTCCGCCCGAAACCCTAGCTCGGATCGGTCCAATTTGATTCGGAAACGATCGATCCTCGATAAAATTACAGGAAAGAGAGAGAAGAAAATTTATACGTTTCCTTTTAAGTACGTGTACGCAGGCATATGCACAGATATCTCTGCCCACGGAGGATCGCAGAGGGCGAGAATTTAAGTGAATCCTTCACTAATCTCCGACAGGCTCCCTGGCTTTTCTATGTTTATCCGGATCGTATACCCCCCGCTGCCACTCTGTCTCTATACCTGAACCGTATCTCCCCGTCTCCGCTAGTCTCCCGCCTTGTCCCTCTCTCTATGGCCCTCTCTATCCCCACGCTGCTGTCTCCATCATCCTGATAACCCTAATCATTTTATCGGCCTTCGCTAATCCCACCGAACTCTCTCTCTCTCTCTCTACCTTACGTGGATGTCGTAATTGTATTGAATTGCGTACTCCCCCGCACTCACCCTGGGTTCCCCCCTCCCTTCAGCATCACGTTTTGTGCCGCGCAAGCCGGCGACCGTCGACAGCCCGTCGATAAAAGCCGTCACGGGGAACGGGTTGACTCGTAAGAACCATCAACGGTACAGGGGTTACCGGATAAACCCGCCCCCCGGAGCTCCGTAAAGAGGCTACGGAATCTTACATTTTACGCGTGGGATCCAAAAACTCTGTCTTTAATTCTCGCCTTTATTTCCTTCCCTTTCCTACCTTTATTCTATGGGTGTCAAAAAAATAAATCGAACGTGTGATATTTTGAGGCTGTTTTTGTTAGACGGGTATGTATGTCCCGTGATGTTTTCGCATTTTGAGATATTTTAGCCCCAGAACAAAAGTCAGCTGTCCAATAAAGAGTGATAGTCTAAAAATATTATATTTTTATTAAATGTTTAAAATTGAATATATTTTCACAAAAATCAATATCCTAACTAAAGAGGGGGCTACTTAAAAAAACCCCCAACATATGGTATCCTCAAGTAGTCTTGATTGGTCACCAAAATCTTGGTGGTGGAGTGCCACGAGCTAACCATTTCAACACAACATATTGTATGCAGGGCACCCCACCTCTATCTTTGAATTGAAGCTCAGCTGTATAGCTCTTCCAAATAATAAGGGGTTTGTTGGTTTCATTGTGTCATAGACTTTTCAAGAGAGTGGACCCAACTCCCTGTCAATGAAATGTTATGGTGAAACATGATCTGTTCCCCTCCAACACTATCGAGGCAACTATTATCTCTTAAATAAGACTAATCCAGTGAACCGCAACTTTATTGTCCCACCTGGTGTAGCACATGCACCCCTAATATTTGGATTTGTGATATTCTTCCACCATCATCTCATGCACACCCTAGTGCATAGTAGGATCTATCAAAATTTAAACAAGTATAACAACACTTATTAGCTGCAGTGGAAGCAGATTAAATCTCATTCTCGAGATTCTCATGCGAGAATATGTGAAACTATTGGAGTTGATGTCCTAAAACCAACTTTATGTACTTTATGATTATTTTTATTCATTATTTTGAATATTGATTTTTGTATCACTCACGGTTGTTCTCTTGCATGACATAATATGTGATAATGTCATCAGAGTAATTGTCACAATGAGATGTCATAATAGTTATTCGTTGTGATGCAAATCCATAAGTGTCGCGACACTGTTCTTAAATACATACTTTATAGCCAGATGATATCAATTGACGAGATGCAAATGATACATGCTACTAAGAGTGGAGACTCATAGAACTTTGAGATATTTTCTCATGGTGCACGTCCTTAATAATTCACAATGCATGAGATTATAAGAACACGACTCACAATAGAAAATCAACATTTATATGTGTTATTAGATGTTCTCATTTGTGAATGTAGCACTACTACAAATCGGGGCAATTGCGCCCCTTGAAACATGCAACTACCATTGGCGGTCGCTAGCCTTGAAAAGGGGGTATTTATCCCCCCCTCCCTCCTCGTGCAAAGCCCCCCCCATCATCGCCCCCTTCGTTGTCGCTCTTCCTCTCCCTCACCGCGCCTTTCCTCTCCCACTTCGACACCCCTCTCTGGCTCCGGCTCCGACTCCCTCTCCCTCCCTGACTCCCCTCCCCACCTTAGCTGTCACGACCCGTCCTCGGGGCCCGTGCCGTGACTACCCCAAGCCCGCATTCCATAGGTCAGGGGCTGACGACTAGCACCAAATGCGTAAATCCTGATAACTGGGAAGACATTGCCTTTATAAAAGAAAACAAGCACCACATAGTAAGCAAGCGGAAAAAGTAAACACTAAGTACAAGAGAAGTGCTGAAAAATAAATGGGTCAGAATACAAACCCAAAAGAAAGTACAACTACAACTGAACGAAAGTACAACAGAAAAAGGCAACAGCTGGAAGAAGGAAGCAGCTCCTGGGTCGTCCTCCTCGGATCCTACCTGAAGGGTAGGTACAGATAGCGCAACTCCTGGATCGTCCGTCACGGATCCTACCTGAAAGGTAGGTACAGATAGCCTCATCAACGCTCTCGCCCGTCAACCACCTCCGTGTGTCGTCTCGCCGTGAAGTCCTCCTCCAGACACTGACTCGTCGTGTGGTCCACCTCTGGGTATCATCCAGTCCTCGAACACTCGGCCTCTGTCAGCACTGCCCGTCGTCTGCAACAAACACAACGAGGTGCGGGCATAGCCCGTGCAGGGGTGAGTATAATGATACTCAGTAGGGACCCCGAGACCCTCAAGGTCTCTCTAAAACCAACAAGGATAACCACAAAGAAGATCTCAACAGATAACCTCTACTTAGGTATTTACCCATACATATACCTAAGTTATCAAGTAACTCATCTCAATCATGAGGAAACACAAGGATCATGAAATCAACAGATAACCACTACCCAGGTATATGCCCATACATATACCTAAGTTATCAAGTGACCCATTTCAATCATGAGGTAAACACAAAGGTCAAAAGTCTCAACTCAAACCAGGATTTTCATTATCGAAACCGTAACTGCTGAAGAGCCCCGTCTCTGGAGTGTACAGTGGTCTTGTCACGACTCCGAGGTACTGCTCACTAACCTAAGACTGCTGAGGTACTCCTCCTGTCGAGTACCGCGGGTTAGCCACCCAGACACAGTAGTGCTCCCCGCCGAGGTATGTCACCCAAACACAGTAGTGCACACCCCCTAGTAGCCTGCTGAGCTACTTTCCGGACGAGTACTGCGGGTTTGCACTGTCACACAGGTAGTGCTCCATCCGCCATGGGTCTGCACCTCACAAAGCAGTGCTCCGTCCACTAGGCTAGTCGACTCACTCCAAGTCGAGTCGGTCAAGCAGTCGTCAGGTCTCAGCCAGCTACACGGTCTCTGTACTCCGTACGCTCGTCTCTGGGAGGGTCCGCTCCACGAGCTACTGGTCGATACTCCAAGTATCTCAAAGTCCCACGAAAAAGTATCTCAAAGGACCGCCTCATCATAGGGGTCTCAACGCAACAGACGGCGCGTCAATCGGACGCCCGGTCTGTGAGTTTCTAGCCTTTTCATCCCAGGGGTCCGGTTGGTTTCGTGAGCGAACCAATCCCGTCCGTATCTCAACTGTACCCCGAACTCTCATAGGGTATACTCATTGGGACCGTTTCTCAACGTGATCAATAACGCCGCTGACGGTTCGTCAAACGGACGTCCTGTCTGAAAGATATCAGCTTTTCCGTTCCAGGGGCCCGGTTGGATTTCGGGTGCGATCCAACCTGGACGCTATCCAGTTGTATCCAAATCTCCGGCGAAGTATGCCAAAAGTTCCGTCTCAACAAGAGGAAAACAACGAGACAGACGGTGCGTCAATCGGACGCCCGGTCTGTGAGTTATTGGCTTTTTCGTTCTAGGGGCCTGGTTGGTTTCGTGAGCGAACCAACCCGACCGCACTCCGACGACATCCAAACCTCGAGCGGAGTAAGCCAAAAGATCCGTCTCACTTAGAGGAATCCATCAAAGTCGACGGCACGTCAATCGGACGTCCGAAACTCAAGTTACGAGCGTTTCCGCTCCGAGGGCCCGGTTGGTTTCGCGTACGAACCAACCCGGCCGAACCCAAAGTTCTCTGAAACCTTGAGTGTAATATACCGAAACGACCGTCTCGGTCCAAGGATCGTGTTGCCGCTGACGGCGCGTCATTTGGAGGTCCGTAGCCCGAGATATGGACGTTTGAACCAACTCAGTCCGAAAATAGGGGGTCTCGGCCCGGCCCGACCCGACCCAGTACCCCCCCTGGGTCGGCCGTACCGGGTCGACCCGGCCCGGGTGGTGACCCGGACCGACAACACGACCCGGGTGGCGACCTGGCCCGACAACCCGGCCCGGCCCGGAGTCCCGGCGCGGCCAGCGCGGCGGCGCGGCCTGCGTGGCCAGCGCGGCGGCCAGCATGCGCGGCCAGCGTGGCCTTTGTGCCGCGCGTGAGCCAAGGGAGGGGCGTTGCCCCTCCTTTATGAAACGGCGACCCCTTTAATTGGGACCGCTTGAATCCTGCCGGGGAAATTTAATTTCCCCGGTTCCTCCCCTTCCGCCCGGCCCGACCTGGCCGGCCGGTTCCTGCTCAACGGGACCGGCAATGCCCGGTCCCCTTCCGGCTCCGACGCCGGCGGCCCGGTCCGGCCGCCGGTCACCTTGCTCCGCCGCGGCCCGGAACCGGCCGCGACCCTTGTCGTCCGGCGCGGTGCGACGACACCGCGCCCCTCCGCCGCGGCCCCGCTCCGGCCGCGACATCTTCGGTTTTCTTCGACGCGGCGCGACGACGTCGCGTTCTTAAACTTCTTTCCACGGCGCGGCGTGACGGCGCCACGCGTTTCCTTTCGCTCGATTCCGTGTGGTGCGACGGCATCACACCTTCCCGAACCAATCCACAAAGGAATCAACACGAAAATTAAGGAGGAGGGTCGGCCGTGTTTGTGCGGTCCGACCCCCTCGCGTTATTCGAAAAAAAAGGTTTAAATCCACGAAGATCGACAAGTTGGAAGAAAACACGAACTCAATAATAAACAAAACCCCTACATTCTTTCCATAAACAAAGGTAAACTTCCAACCCGCAATTAAATACCTACGCGGATCAACTTAATAAGGAGTAGATCCGCGTTCTTTGTTTAGAAAGAAACATTATGGAAAAAGAAATATTCCCAACTTAAATCCCTACCTCGGTTCAGGAACGGTGTTCGTCGACGAGCCTCGGAAGACGAGCGTCGCGGAGGTCGGGCGTCGCGGGAAAAGAACGTCGATGTCGCAAAGCGAGGATTCGAAGTCGTTGACGGCGATTTCGTCGCGGAAAACCGTCGCGGAAGAGACGACGCGGAAGAAGAACGTCGCATCGCAGATACGGCGTCGCAGAAGAACCGTGTTCTTCGACGGAGAAGTTCTTCGTTGAAGAACGGTGTTCTTCGCGTTCTTCGTCGAGGTTGAAGAAGAAGAATACCGCTTCCCCAATCCTCTCAAGGTTGCAAAACTCTAACAATAATAAAATAAGACTAAGTCTTATTTTATTAACACAACCTAACCATTTGAATTTCAAGAATTTGAAATTAAGTAACTCACTTAATTAATTATAACAAGTTGTCAAAAATTAATGAAGTGAGTTAATGGGGAGTTAGGAAAGTAAGAGGTTAAGAGGGTTAGGGAGTTTAAGGAATTTGAAAAGGTGGAGGGTTCGTGTGGGACCCACCCTTTCAAATATCCACACATGGGAAGTTGGGTGGATGGGGGCCCACCACCAACTTCCCATGGGAGAAGCTAACCACATGACATGAAATAAAATTGATTCAACAATTTTATTTACTTTTTTAAAAAAAAACCAAAAAAATTAACTTCTTCACCCGCACAAACGCAACTACGGTAAAGGTCCCCTTAAGCGATTACCGGCGTTGCGAGTTCATCGGTGCCCTCAGAATTCGATTCCGAGCACCGGTTCAAAAGTTAGAAATTCTCGCTCGCTCGTTCACTGAACATACCCGAGCCAAACTTTATAAATTAATTCTGGGCACACCGGGCCTCGGAATCAGGCGCCGTCAGAAACTGCGTTCTTGTAAAATTCCAAAGAAAATTAAGAAAAAAATTTCCTTGAAATTTCCGGGTCTTTACATTACTCCCACCTCAGGGCTTTACGTCCCCGTAAAGCTTCAACACAAACTAGGGTCACAAAAGCGGTACAGAGCACGCATCTGAGCCTTCCGCTCCCATGTGCTTACCTGGAGGTTCCGTACTGCCAAAGAAAGCTCACCCGAGGAATCGATTGTCCTCATAGGATCCACTCCTGTCGATCCTCGATCCCCACTGGAACCTCCGTGAAAAACACCTCATCGCCATCGTCCAGCTCCTCATGGTCGATGATATGCGAAGGGTCGAGCACATATCTCTTCAGTTGAGATACGTGGAAGTCGTCGTGCACCTGGTGCAACTGAGGTGGATGGGTCAAGCGGTAAACCACCTCGCCTACCCAGCTGTGGACCTAGAAAGGTCCGTTGAACCTCAGAGTTTACTTGCCGCCTTGGCCACAACTCCGTAAACTTCGTCGAGGTGAGACCCGTATAAGGACGTGATCGTCATCCTCGAACTCTAGAGGTCTCCAATTCCTGTTAGAACTGGAACTCGAAACGACTGCCACCACGAGGGTAAGGTTGGCCGACTCAAGAGTGATCGGTCGCACCCTCCTGTGAAAGAGTTTATCCTGTGCTGCCTGGGGTTTCCTTTTCGCCGACCAAGGAAAACCCATCCCGACGTTTGCCTAAAACCGTCAATTTGTGTATGAACAGTTATTGCCCATTCCATACTCAAACTAACGTCGTAAGACCTCGACGCTTCCACCAAGAGATTCCAACCGGAACTCTCGCCTCGAGGGTCTGACCACACCGTCAACGTAAGTGTGATTATCGAGTCTCCTCCCAAGGTATCTCCAGACGTGAGGGTCAAGTCCACGGCTTACCGGAAACTCTAGGTCTGGAACAAGATTTGTGAAAGCAAGGAATGATTCATATCGACGTCCGTTACTACAGAAGCTAGTAGTGGACACAGACTGTCCCTTGAATCATTTCTAGAGCCATTGGGTCACACTCCTTGACCGCATACAGCCGCACTCTTCCTCCGCCCTCCAGCTCCCGGAGCCTGGCGGAAATAACTAAGGCGGGTGGTTGTACCATGTTAAGATGTACACCATCTCATGCTGCTCTCCTAGCTTTGCCTCCACGTCTGCTGCTTTGTAGACTCATCTCTCCTTTAAGCTTCCTCTTCTTTAACATTTAACACGCTCGAGTCTCTAAGACTGGAGCCGGTTTCCTGTTTCTTACTGCACTGTGCAGTCTTCATCCGCTCCTGGATGATCTGCACCTGCTTTGCCTATGATCTGAAAGAGCTGCTAAAATTTCTCCTTTGCCGAAAAGAGAAACCCGGTCTCATCCCCCCTGGATGAACCATGCCCATTGCCTAATACAGTCAATCCCGACATGAATGATGCATTCATGCCATGGATGACGTCGTAAGGCCTCGACGTAACTACCAAGAGATCCAACTGTCACTCTCGCCTCCAAGGGTCGAGTCACACTGTCGGCATCAGTGTGAGGTCACTGGGTCTCCTCCAGTAGAAATCTCGAAAGTGAGGGTCAAGTCAACAGTTTTAACCAGAACCACTCAGTATCAACCCAACAAAAGGACAGGAAAGCAAACACAGATAAGTGTCTTTTTAATATTGCGGCTCATAGTACAAAGACACGAATACAACAACAACATGGAACTAGAAGTACAAGGGACGTATCCACTAGTTCCGCTCCTGTCCACCTGCTCCCGGAGATCTACTGCCTTGGTGGCTCCTCCAACGCCTGCGGATCAACTGTACGAGGAGTCAGACAGTCACGTGCCAGGTGACCCTTCCCGCCGCATGAGTAACACTGTCTGTTTCTGGCACGCCTGGCTCTGACCCCACCCCGGGTGCCCCGCACCACCGGTCCTAAAACCCGAGATCGTCCAACTGTTGGTCTGGTCCTCCTGGACCTCTGCATCATCTGTCTACTGCCCACAGATGACTCAGCTACTGATCGAAAAACACGCGGCAAAGGCAGAATCTCCTGTACACGCTCGGGGTGTAGAGCTACTGGCACAAAATCCACCCTGAAGAAGGTCTCAAAGTCTTCCCATGTGAAGGACATCCCGTCGCAAAACTGAAACAAGTGGCTCCACCACCTGCCTGCTGCTGCCTGAAGGAGACTGGCAGCAAAGATCACCATGAAGTCTGCCGGCGTCCCCACTAGCCTAAAGACTCTCACCACAGCCTCCAGCCAATCCTCAGCCGCCTGTGGGTCCGTCCCTCCCTGGAACCTGGGTGGCCTCTGGTGCTGGAACTCGTGCAGTGGGCTCAAGCGACGTGCACCCTCTGCTGCTGGGGCTGGTGGCATCGGTGGCCCAACGGGTAGTAGTACCGCTGGTGCCTCCGCTGGTGCCTCAACTGGAAAAGGGCCCTGTACTGAGGCCACGTCGCTCGGCGGGCTGTCAGTACGAACCACTCTCGGGGCTCTAGCTGGTCTTCTGAGAAAAGGAATCCTGAAAGAAACAACGTAACACGGTCAAACGATTATACCTGGTGAGCTGACCTAGTTTGAGCTGCTTTAAGGGAAAACCTTTGAAAACACACACGCAATCAGTGTTTTCATGCACAAAGTCGGAAATCATTTGTCAGGGTCCTGGTGTATGGATACGTCGGCCGCCCGCACCAACACTGGACTCCCTGAACTGAAGACCACACTCGGTACCCTTAACACTATTGCTTCACAGAAAGAAAAAAAATCAGAGTTATAAGTTCTGCGGTAGAACCGACTCCTCTGATACCAATTTGTCATGACCCATCCTCGGGGCCCGTGCCGTGACTACCCCAAGCCCGCCTTCCATAGGCCAAGGGTTGGTGACTAGAACCAAAGGCGTAAATCCCGATAACTGGGAAGGCATTGCCTTTATAAAAGAAAACAAGCACCACAGAGTAAGCAAGCAGAAAAAGTAAACACTAAGTACAAGAGAAGTGCTGAAAAGTAAATGGGCCAGAATACAAACCCAAAAGAAAGTACAAATACAACTGAACGAAAGTACAACAGAAAAAGGCAACAACTGGGAGAAGGAAGCAGCTCCTGGGTCGTCCTCCTCGGATCCTACCTGAAGGGTAGGTACAGATAGCGCAGCTCCTGGATCGTCCGCCACGGATCCTACCTGAAGGGTAGGTACAGATAGCCTCCTCAACACTCTCGCCCGTCAACCACCTCCGTGTGTCGTCTCACCGTGAATTCCTCCTCCAGATACTGACTCGTCGTGTGGTCCACCTCTGGGTACCATCCAGTCCTCGAACACTCGGCCTCTGTCAGCACTGCCCGTCGTCTGCAACAAACACAACGAGGTGCGGGCATAGCCCGTGCAGGGGTGAGTATAACGATACTCAGTAGGGACCCCGAGACCCTCAAGGTCTCTCTAAAACCAACAAAGATAACCACAAAGAAGATCTCAACAGATAACCTCTACTTAGGTATTTACCCATACATATACCTAAGTTATCAAGTAACCCATCTCAATCATGAGGAAACACAAGGATCATGAAATCAACGAATAACCACTACCCAGGTATATTCCCATACATATACCTAAGTTATCAAGTGACCCATCTCAATCATGAGGTAAACACAAAGGTCAAAAGTCTCAGCTCAAACCATGATTTTCATTATCGAAACCGTAACTGCTGAAGAGCCCCGTCTCTGGAGTGTACAGTGGTCCTGTCACGACTCTGAGGTACTGCTCACTAACCTAAGACTACTGAGGTACTCTTCTTGTCGAGTATCGCGGGTCAGCCACCCAGACACAGTAGTGCTTCCCGCCGAGGTATGTCACCCAAACACAGTAGTGCACACCCCCTAGTAGCCTGCTGAGGTACTCTCCGGACGAGTACTGCGGGTCTGCACTGTCACACAGATAGTGCTCCGTCCACCATGGGTATGCACCTCACAAAGTAGTGCTCCGTCCACTGGGCTAGTCGACTCACTCCAAGTCGAGTCGGTCAAGCAGTCGTCAGGTCTCAGCCAGCTATACGGTCTCTGTACTCCGTACGCTCGTCTCTGGGAGGGTCCGCTCCACGAGCTACTGGTCGATACTCCAAGTATCTCAAAATCCCACGAAGAAGTATCTCAAAGGACCGCCTCGTCATAGGGGTCTCAACGCAACAGACAGCGCGTCAATCGGACGCCCGGTCTGTGAGTTTCTAGCCTTTTCATCCCAGGGGCCCGGTTGGTTTCGTGAGTGAACCAATCCCGGCCGTATCTCAACTGTACCCCGAACTCTCATAGGGTATACTCATTGGGACCATTTCTCAACGTGATCAACAACGCCGCTGACGGTTCGTCAAACGGACGTCCTGTCTGAAAAATATCAGCTTTTCCGTTCCAGGGGCCCGGTTGGATTTCAGGTGCGATCCAACCCGGACGCTATCCAACTGTATCCAAATCTCGGGCGAAGTATGCCAAAAGTTCCGTCTCAACAAGAGGAAAACAATGAGACAGACGGTGCGTCAATCGGACGCCCGGTCTGTGAGTTATTGGCTTTTTCGTTCCAGGGGCCCGGTTGGTTTCGTGAGCGAACCAACCCGACCGCACTCCGACGACATCCAAAACTCGAGCGGAGTAAGCCAAAATATCCGTTTCACTTAGAGGAATCCATCAAAGTCGACGGAATGTCAATCGGACGTCCGAAACTCAAGTTACGAGCATTTCCGCTCCGAGGGCCCGGTTGGTTTCGCATACGAACCAACCCGGCCGAACCCAAAGTTTTCCAAAACCTTGAGTGTAATATACCGAAATGACCGTCTCAGTCCAAGGATCGTGTTGCCGCTGACAGTGTGCCATTTGGAGGTCCGTAGCCCAATATATGAGCGTTTGAACCAACTCAGTCCGAAAATAGGGGGTCTGGGCCCGGCCCGGCCCGACCCAGTACCCCCCTGGGTCGGCCGTACCGGGTCGACCCGGACCGGGTGGTGACCCAGCCCGACAACCCGGCCCGGACCGGGTGGCGACCCGACCCGACAACCCGGCCCGGCCCGGAGTCCCGGCCCGGCCGGCGGCGCGGCCTGCGCGGCCAGCGTGGCCTTTGTGCCGCGCGTGAGCCAAGGGAGGGGCGTTGCCCCTCCTTTATGAAACGACGACCCCTTTAATTGGGGCCGCTTGAATCCTACCGGGAAAATTTAATTTCCCCGGTTCCTCCCCTTCCGCCCGACCCGACCTGGCCGGCCAGTTCCTGCTCAACGGGACCGGCAATGGCCGGTCCCCTTCCGGCTCCGACGCCTGCGGCCCGGTCCGGCCGCCGGTCACCTTGATCCGCCGCGACCTGGAACCGGCCGCGACCCTTGTCGTCCGGCGCGGTGCGACGGCACCGCGCCCCTCCTCCGCGGCCCCGCTCCGGCCGCGGCGTCTTCGGTTTTCTTCGACGCGGCGCGACGGCGTCGCGTTCTTAAACTTCTTTCCACGGCGCGACGCGACGGCGCCGCACGTTTCCTTTCGCTCGATTCCGTGTGGTGAGACGACACCACACCTTCCCGAACCAATCCACAAAGGAATCAACACGAAAATTAAGGAGGAGGGTCGGCAGTGTTTGTGTGGTCCGACCCCCTCGCGTTATTCGAAAAAAAAGGTTTAAATCCACGAAGATCGACAAGTTGGAAGAAAACACGAACTCAATAATAAACAAAACCCCTACATTCTTTCCATAAACAAAGGTAAACTTCCAACCCACAATTAAATACCTACGCGGATCAACTTAATAATGAGTAGATCCGAATTCTTTGTTTAGAAAGAAACATTATGGAAAAAGAAATATTCCCAACTTAAATCCCTACCTCGGTTCAAGAACGGTGTTCGTCGACGAGCCGCGGAAGATGAGCGTCGCGGAGGTCGGGCGGCACGAGATAAGAACGTCGACGTCGCGAAGCGAGGATTCGAAGTCGTTGATGACGATTTCGTCGCGGAAAACCGTCACGGAAGAGACGACGCGGAAGAATAACGTCGCGTCGCGGATACGGCGTCGCAGAAGAACCGTGTTCTTCGGCGGAGAAGTTCTTCGTTGAAGAACGGTGTTCTTCACGTTCTTCGTCGAGGTTGAAGAAGAAGAAGACCGCTTCCCCAATCCTCTCAAGGTTGCAAAACTCTAACAATAATAAAATAAGAGTAAGTCTTATTTTATTAACACAACCTAACCATTTGAATTTCAAGAATTTGAAATTAAGTAACTAACTTAATTAATTATAACAAGTTGTCAAAAATTAATGAAGTGAGTTAATGGGGAGTTAGGAAAGTGAGGGGTTAAGAGGGTTAGGGATTGAAAAGGTGGGGGGTTCGTGTGGGCCCCACCCTTTCAAATATCCACACATGGGAAGTTGGGTGGATGGGGGCCCACCACCAACTTCCCATGGGAGAAGCTAACCACATGACATGAAATAAAATTAATTCAACAATTTTATTTACTTTTTTAAAAAACCCCCAAAAAATTAACTTCTTCACCCGCACAAACGCAACTATGGTAAAGGTCCCCTTAAGCGATTATCGGCGTTGCGAGTTCATCGGTGCCCTCAGAATTCGATTCCGAGCACCGGTTCAAAAGTTAGAAATTTCTGCTCGCTCGTTCACTGAACGTACCCGAGCCAAACTTTGGAAATTAATTCCGGGCACACCGGGCCTCAGAATCAGGCGCCGTCAGAAACTGCGTTCTTGTAAAATTCCAAAGAAAATTAAGAAAAAAAATTTCCTTGAAATTTCCGGGTCTTTACATTAGACACCACCTTTGCCTCCCTCGCCCCCGGCTCCCTCTCTCTCGTACCTCGCTCGTCACAACCGCAACACCCGGAGTCGATACCGCCGCCCATCCGCCCTCACCGCCGCCCCTCCCTCATGCCTTGCCTGACCTCCGCCTCTGCCCCCACCTACGCCTCTGGCATCTCTCAGTGTGTTTGCCTAGGGTTCTCATAGTATATGGATTCCTTGCTCGACGTTCCGCTCCCTGCTCGACGTCTTGTTGCAGCGTCTCTATGTATTGGCCTAGGGTTCCCGTAGTTTATGTGTGCATTATTTCACAACTTCACTGCTGTTTATCCTAATTTTCTTATCTTAATTTTTTTCTTATCTCATAATGCAGTATATCAATTTTTGTCATCTAGCAATCACAACATCTGTTGTGTTCGGTCAGTCAACACCAATCCCTGTTGTAGTTTAGGTAACCCCACCCGATTTTACTAACTAATGGCTATATAGAAACAAATATTATTAGTTCATTTGAAACCTTTAGGAGGAAATTATACATTGATCAATTATATGATATTCTTAAAATGATCCAAAGTGAAATTTTTGGACTATTAAGTCAATTTAACATTCAAAACATGCGTTACATGATCTAAACCAAGAAAATGAGTTAGATTGTCACAAAAATTTAGGAGAACAATAATCGATTAATTTTTGACTTGTGGGAAGAAACCATACACCAATTTAGAAAGCGGTTTTCCCATAATGATTTAATATTCATTTTTACCATTAAAATTCCTTTAAGTTCTATAAACAAGCATCAAAAGATCAAAATCGAGCACATGAACTAGATTATTACCAAAATTCAGGACAATGATAAGTGATTCATCTATGACCTATAGAAATAAGGTATATATCAATATGACATGCAATTTCCTTGAATGATCAAAAGTGAATTTTTATAATCATCACTCCCTAAAAAGTGTAAACCCACTTCATATAATCTACACCAAGAGAAAAAAGCTTGGATAGTCAAGAAAATTATATACAATAACTATTGATTGATCTGTAAGTTATGGGAATAAAAAATATATAAATCCGACTTGTGATTTACCCAAAATGGTCCAAGTACATTTTTAAAATTATAATTCTGATTTATAAAAAAAAATGTTATTTTATGATATGTTTTTTTATCTTTTATGTTATCAGTTTTTAACTAGGTTAATGTTTCATACTTGTAGGCTCATTGATCTTTTTGAACTGGCATTATAGCCCCCAAAACTGTGGGTATAGGCTATACCCATAGTTTTGGGAACCGTGGAGAGTTTAGTCATTGGTATAGCTCTAAAATATACCCACGGTTTGAAAATTCTATATCCGCGGTTTCAAAATTGTGGGAATAGGTGTATGCCACTGTGTCGTTAACCCTATACCCACGGTTTCAAAACTGTGGGTATAGGTTTTAAAAAATCATCGGCCACAGATTTCAATCCCTAGACCGCCTGTATACAATTTTCGCGCCTAAACACTACACCACATTAACTTATAGGTTTATAAATATATATATTTACTTATATATATCTACCATATATACTAATCCTGGCTTTCCATCTGCCACGTGTCAAACTATTAATCCTCCACATCCTAATTTCCTTATGTATCAAACCAACATGCCTCCACGTCCCTCCTCTTCTCCTTTTCTCTACCATTCTATCCCTCCCGCTCCCACTCCCGCTCCCGCTCCGGCTCCCAATCACGATTCTCCTCTCCCCCGATTCTATTTTCCACTGATCCTCCCATCATCCTTCCTCTCTGTCCACCGCCTTCACCTCCTTCGTTCTCCCCAATCTAGGCTTTGCGTTGTTTCACCATTCTCCAGCTTCAGCGCGTCCACCTTCTTCCCCCGCTCGTGATTTCCCTCATCCCTTCTTCCTTCCTCGCCGTCCACGACCTTCACCTCCTCCAAACCCCGCTCATGTTTCACCTCCGCTCTAGATTTCCCGGTGCTCTTACGATTCTGAATCAAGGTGTCCTGCTCCTACGATTCCCGCTGCTCCTATGGTTCCCGCTCACGTTTCACCTCCGCCACTTCTCCTAGGGTTCCCGCTGCTCCTCCGCTGCTATTACTAATTCCCTCTCTAGGTTTTTTGTCTAAATCCCATTTCACCTTTGTCGTCACTTCAACGGTTCCCGCTCATGTTTAACCTCCGATGATGCTCCTCTGGTTACCACTCTCGTCACCCCTCCACCACTGCTCCTAGATTTCCTGCACGTGTCTCCCCTCCCATCATCCTGTAACACCCACAATACACCGCAGGTGTCTTCTATAAAGTTTTTTTTAAAGTAAGTTTCTTTTTAAAAAATATTTTTTTTAAAACATGTTGGGTTAAAAGTTTTTTTAAAAAATATGCCATAAAGGCGGCATCTACGATGCCGCCTTTGGGCCTAGGTGAAAGGCGACATCCTAGATGCTGCCTTTCCCCTAAAAAATAAAAAAAATTATTTTTTTTAAAAAAAAAATATTTATATATATATAAACAAAACAAAACAAAACAAAACAAAACAAAACAAAATAAAAATAAAATTTTTAGCAGAATTTATCCGCTATTTAAAATCCAGCAGTACTGCCATTACAACTGTCTAGATTCTGACAGAAGCTCCCACACAGGGCTTCCTTTTATAAGAGAGCTTACTCTGGAAATCATTCTGCATTTCTGATGTGGGATTCTGGTTCTCTATTTCCTGTGTAAAACATTCTTCATTTTTGATGTGAGATTCTGTTTCAAGTACGTGACTTTGAAAGACTATAAAATATAAAATATAAGACCAATATAAATGAAACTTAAAACATGGATTAAACATATAAAAAATAGTTGAAAAAAAAAATAATTTCATAAAAAATGATGATAAAAAATAATTTATAAGCTTTCAAACCACACACTTGAAACTTAAAAAGATTCAAGTACGTGACTTTAGAAGCCTATAAAATATAAACTACAACACCAATATAAATGAAACTTAATACATGGATTAAACATATAAAAAATTTCTGAAAATAAAACAAATTTCATAAAAAATATTGATGGAAAATAATTTATAAGTTTTCAAAGACACCTACATGAAACTTAAAAATGTTTTAAGAACGCGACTTTGAAAGCCTATAAAATATAAAATATAAGACCGATATAAATGAAACTTAAAACATGGATTAAAAATATAACAAATAGTTGAAAATAAAAAGAATTTTGTAAAAAATGTTCATGAAAAATAATTTATAAGCTTTCAAAAGCACATACTTGAAACTTAAAAATGATTCAAGTATGTGGCGTTGAAATACTATAAAATCTAAACTATAAGACCGATATAATTTAAAGTTAAAACATGGATTAAACATATAATAAATTATTAAATTATTAAATTAATATTATTAAAAATTAATTATATAATAATTAATTATTTAATTAGAAATTATTAATAATTAATTATATAATAATTAACCAATTAATTAGTAATATAATTATTCAGTATATAATAGTTAATTAGTTAATTAGTAATATAATTCTAAATTATATTTATTCATTATACTTCATAATTAGTAATTATTTAAAATTATTATATAATAATTAATTAGTTAATTGGTAATATAATTATTAATTATATAATAGTTAATTAGTTAATTAATAATATAATTATAAATTATCATTATTCATTATAATTACTAATAATAATTATTCGTTATAATTAATAATTATAATTATTAATTATTAATTAATAATTAATAATATAATTATTAATTATATAACTATTATGGATTGGATTAAGATAAACCATGTCAATTAGTAATGATGTTTTTAGAATTTATCTAATTGTATGTATTCAATAACTTATGCTAATCATTATGATACTATAATTTCGTTGTAGAATAGTTTACTAAAATATCCTACATGTTTAGGTTGGGATTTAGGTTTGAGGGTTTAGGGTTAAATTTTTTAATATTAACGTTCAAGAAACATGTTTATGGGTTAATAAAATTTACTTTACAATATGGGTTAAGTGTTCTGCTTTCGGATTTATGAAATAAATTCTATTATCTCAGATTTAAAAATATTTCTTGAAAGCAAGAATATTAATATGAAAAGTTATCTCAGATGTTTGGGGTTTAGAAAACCGAGGAAAAAAGAAGAGATAACAACATTTATTTTACAATATGAGAATGTCACAATGAAGACAATACATCATTATGGATGAGACTGTGAACTCGACCCAACAACGTTAGGACATCATTTCCGGTTATGAATTTCTTTATGACACATCGTGCATCGCAAACTCTGTCCTTGTTCTTGAGGCCAGTCCATCTCATTACGCATCCTACTCGCCTTCGGTCTCCCACGAGGACGTAACCGATTCATGTCAGGTATCATTATCGGCTGACCTTCAGGTATTGGGAAATAACGATACTCCCCAATAGGTGTCCATGGTGCAACATAACAGTTAACAATGGTATCCATCTGGTACACTGGATCAACATATGCTTCCCATGAGATGTTCACAAAAGCACATGCTGCGATGACGTGTGTACATGGAAACCATAAGGCCTGAAAGTTTCCACATTGACATTGCCTTGTTTCCAGTAATACCACCATTTTTCACCGATGCGATTTGTGATGGGGTCTGAACGCTCTTGAACTTTAAATCAGGAGTCTTCTCTTCGAAAGAGACTGACGTGATAACCGAAAGCTTCTTCAATATTATTTTCAATCTCTCGTTGAAAGTGTCTTCTGTATCTTATCCCCTGTTGTATTCCGTCTGATACTAGTTTTTGTCTATCCACAAAGTACTTCATGCATTGATATAATGTCTCCTGAACTAAGGCGGTTATAGGCAGCTTACAAATCCCTTTGAAGATACCATTAATGCACTCCAAAATGTTTTTCGTCATGTGTCCGTACCTCTTCCCTCCATCGTATGCCAATGTCCATTTCTCCTTTGGAATCCGCATCATATAATCATAAACTTCTTGATTAGCTTGAAGAATTTGTTTGTATCCAGATGGAAGACAACTTGGTTATGATGCCTCAATATGGCTAGCAATTGCTGCAACACCCGATATGAGTCATCCCAATCACCATATACCTTCACAATTGCCTTCTCTTTTGTCATCCATGCCTTATTATAGGAAATCTTATAACTGAATGTCTGTTGAATACTCTCTTGCACAAGGGCTATTGGAACATCTTGACATGTCCTAATCATCTCAACAATAATAGATGACACAAATTCTGCATCCAATGAGGTATGATCTTGTGTGAGGATTGGATGAACATAAGTATGAGCTGCCTCAATCCTCAAGATTCTCCAACCTCCAAATGTAATGTCTGGAATCGCCCTTAAGAAAAATCTACAATCATCCCCACACTTCTCACACCGTATAACATATTTACTACGACATGATTAGTGAACTACATAGTTTAAGTGTCTCTCAATATGAAATCTATTTAATGTGCTTTTTAAGGCATCTTTACTAGGAAAATTCCTTCCAATATATAAGGTTTTGTCCACATCACTAAACCTATCTGGTACAACTCCAGGGAACTCAGTTTTTGGTGTGAGAACAATATTGTCGAATTCAGGCACGCGTGTCATTGCTTCTGACCAAGATGAAAAGAGTGGTGGATGATTTATTGTAGGTCGAGGTTGATGTACAACTAATGCATTTCTCAAAACCTCCTCTCTATCTTCCGTTGGTCCCTCCTCATCAGCACTGTTTTCACCATCTGATCCATCATTATGAAACTCCTCATCAGAAGTCAGATTGACATGTATATCTAGGAGATCATCTAGGTTGTCCTCTTCTGCTGCATCATTTGGAATAGGCTCAATTTCATGGGGTAAACTGTCTTCAACCACTCTTGTAATTTTATGTCTTTGTACAAGTGGACGTTGTTGTTGTACATTAGAAACATCAACGTATAACTCCATCATGGTACCATCTGAATGTTGAGAAAATAAATTAATTGCTTGGAGTCACTGCATATCAGCAACCAATGGACAATCTAGATGACACAATGTTTTCGAAAATTGCAAATGTCTATAGCTCATAGACATGATCTCTTGATCGGGTCCCAGATTTAAGGAAACACAAATTCTCCCTTGAAGGTCACTTATGGTTACACAATAAGCTATACTAACCACTGTAATTAGTAGTGTACTGTAAGAAGCTCCTTGCTCAGTTTGAATAATCTCTTCATAGCAGTACACACAGGCAAACATGACTCTCTACGTCAAAAATGTTTCTTTCATCAAAATTATGATAGTGTAACAAATATTAACAATTATGTTTGACTATATGATGTTTATTAGAATGTAATTTTAGGGTGCCTTTCTATACCCTAAACTAAGCTACTAATGTTTGACCATATGATATTTATTAGAATGTAATTTTAGGGCACCTTTTTATTTAATGTGTTTGTTCTTCTTCATTTCACTTTATATGTTCATCAGTATCGTTAGCTAATCATTATATGGATCCATGTTTTAATCTTATGTTATTTATTAATTATTCTATAGTTAATTATGTCTAATAGTAACTATTATTTCTAAATGATATAATATTTACATTTTAAAACATTTTCTTCTCCATTTCATTTTAAATAATTATAATTGCCATTTTAAATTGATTTTCTTAATACATTTTTTAACTAATCAATCATTCTTTAATCACTATTTAATCATTATTAAGTTATTCTTTAATTATTTATTCTTTAATCGTTAATCATATTATATTCATTAGTTAATTATAATTAACTAATAATAACTTTAATTCGTTAATGCTTATGTCCTTATTTGATTCTATAACATTATATTTATCATTTTATCATTGATAAATATATTGATTTGATTTTTCATCTCTTAGATATTTTAGTAGTTTATAAAGAAAATATGAATCATCTTAAGCATATTCCCCGAGAGTGTCAAACCAGGATGCAACAAGGCCCGTTATCATGCACCAGTTCCTGTTTGAGTCCAGCTCAAAGTGCTGTTTTCGGGTTTTACCCCTATGTACATCTATGCCAGAGCCACATCTACTTGTTTGTATCTAGGCAGAAATTTAATTGGTTAGATAACCACATAATCTTTAAGCTACCAAAATTTCAAAATAATTAATCCTAAGTTAATCTATACTTAATCTATACTACCTAACAATAATTATTTCAAACTATATATAACTAATTATAGAAACTAAATAACCAAATATTAAGAACTACCCAAACTACTTTAAAATGAAATATTTAAAACTAAAAAAAATTAAATTAATTAAATAAAAACATTAAATTAAATAAAGAAACATACCTCTAAATGAACCTTCGTAAAAACCCGCACAAAAAATGAATTTTTTAGAGAGAGACAGAGAGAATTTAGGAGAGATGAAGGCAAGGATCAAGTGAGGAGAGGGGGGGGGGGGGTGGCCGCCCTTTTATAGGGAGTTCAAGCCAAGGCGGCATCGCGGAAGCCGCCTTTGCCATGTCATCAATCCGGGCCAAAGGCGGCGTGAGGGAGCAAAGGCGGTATCACTCAGGTACCCTCCAAATTTACTGAATATCGTTCCCTGATTCCCTGAAACTCGTGATTTCAATCCACATCTACAACTACTCTTTCTTCTCAATTGAGTTTCAAACGACGTGTTGCTCACCCCGCAACAACTATGTGTTTCTATTAACTATCTGTATATTGTATTCACTATTAGTTTGTTCATTGATCATATGTTTTGATTCTACTAAATATGTTTTTCCAGCTTTATATGTCTTCTAACAGTTCATTCTCATAATATATAATGTTTTCAATGTGTTTTCAAACACAGTATATAGCCAAAATTCCCCTAACTACACGACTTCTATGAAACAAGTTGTCTCCATTTCAACATTACTGTATATTATACATACATGTGTTAGGCCAAAAGGTTTTATTTTTGAGTAGATACAACTGTAATGTGAAATTAAGTACTTTTCATGGGCAGCACTGGATAATTGTGACTGACCAACTACACACACCATCATGTTTGGTCTATATTTTGTGGGTTGATACATACTGTATATTATACATACATTTGTTAGTCCAAAGGGTTTTATTTTTGAGTAGATACATCTGTAATGTGAAATTATGTATTTTTCATGGGCAACACTGGATAATTGTGACTGACCATCTACACACACCATCATGTTTGGTCTATATTTTGTGGGTTGATACAAATTAATTCATTTAAACTAAAACCTTTTGGAAAACACTTTTTTTTATCAAAATGTTTTTCACATGTTTAATTATGTTTAGTTTATTTAGAAAAATATTTTCCAGTTGTTATAATTTTGAGCATAAAATAGATTAAAAAGGCCATTTTGGTTTAAGATTCTATTTCCCTTTAACATTTCAATGCATTCATATTTAAATATTTGTAATTTTCTTAAATGTAGATGGGTCACCCATACAAATTTGCAGGAGTTGATATAAATGTAGAGAGTAGGAACCCTGCTTAAGCAGATTTGTAAGAGTTTTAATTTTACCAAGCACAAATACCGTTAACCCTATTACACTACTAGAATTTTTGTCTTTCGAGGCGGGGGACTTATAGCGGCCGCCAAATGGTGGCCGCTGCATTTTAATACCGAAAAAAACCTAATTTTCCCTTCCCCCCATTATCCCCTCCCCGACCCCGCAACCCACCCCTCCCTGACCCCGCGACCGCGACCCCCAGCAACCCCGACCCCTCGACCCGGCGACCCCGATCCCCAGCGATCCCAACCCCTGGCGACCCCTCCCCGACCCCCGGCGACCCCTCCCCGACCCCCGACGACCCCTCCCCGACCCCCGGCAACCCCGAACCCCGACCCCCGACCCCCGACCTACCGGTGACCCCGAAAACCCCCGACGACCCCGACCCCCGACAACCCCCACCCCCGGCGACCCCCACCCCCTTGCCTCCGTGCTGCGCCACCCGCAACCCCGGTGACCCCCACCACCTTGCCTCCGTGCTGCGCCCCCCGTGATCCCGACACCCCCGACACCCCCGCGACCCGACAACCTCCACCCCTATCTCCGCACTGCACCTTTGGACAGTCCCACCGTCGTCATCCCCTCCCGTCCCCGTTGCATCCCTCTGGCAAGTCCTCCTGCCTCAGTTGGACCCTCCCGATCTGTTGTGCCCCGTCATGTAGAACCCTCCCACGCTTCATCCAATGGTTCCATTCCTTTCGAGTCTGGCCGTCGAACCCCTGTCGTCAAGTCACTACGCCGCCATGGATCCACAATCGAGTTACACCTCATTACCCATGGTTGAGTCCTATGCAGTTAATTTTTTTTATCCTTCAAATTTGGTTTTTAAATTTTAATGATATGTGTTTTTTTAGAATTTAAATAAGATATTTCACTTTTGATTTCTATTAAATACAGATATGGATTGGAGCTGGATTGATATACAAGATAGATTTTCAGCTGAATATTATGAGAGGATTAAGCAATTTATGGATTTCACCAACAGATTTCCAAGAGATATGATTAGTTGTCCATACAGAAAATGTGCAAATAGATATCTCTTCAAAAGAGATAGCGTTAGAGAACATTTGTTTTTGAATGGGTTTTTGAAAAACTATAAGACATGGACACGTCATGGAGAAGATTTTGTTTCATGTCATCACTCAAAAAGTATTAATATGAATGTTGATTCGAGAACAGTTGATCCGATGAACATAATTCTCAATGATATGATGCATCAGCTTCAACCTGAAGATAGTAATTTCGTAAATGACGACATTGGATTGAGTAATCCCCGTTCTTATGCAGACGGAGAAACATTGAAATTCTTTGAAATTCTTGACGATGCGCATACTAAATTATATCCTGGATGCACTAAATTTAGTAAACTGTCGTTCATCGTTGAATTGTTACACCTGAAGGCCTTGAACCAGTGTTCAAACACCTCATTCGACATGTTGTTGGTATTATTGAAGAAGGTACTCCCTGCTGGAGCGAAGATTCTGGAGTCATTCTATCAAGCTCGCAAGTTGACTGAGGATCTTGGTTTTACATATGATACAATTGATGTGTGTCGCAATAATTGTATGTTGTTCAGAAAAGATAATGCACAATTAAATATTTTTACTGTTTTCTATACATTCAGGTGGAAGACCAATGAGATTAATCAAGGTAGTCATATTATTCCTAGGAGAGTCTTGAATCAAGGGAAACAAGTTGCCGCTAAACAGATGCGTTATTTCCCACTGAAATCAAGGCTGAAGAGATTCTTCTTGTCCACTAAAATTGCTAAATTGATGACTTGGAATTCAGAGAGAAAGAAAGAGGTTGATAAATTAACTCACTCAGCAAATTCTTTGGCATGAAAAGAGTTTGATCAAAGACACCTAGAATTTTCCTGAAATGATCGTAATATTCGACTGGGTTTGGCAGTAGATGGTTTTAACCCATTTAGTTCCATGGTTAGTGCAACACATAGTACATGGCCAATGGTGTTGGTTCCATACAACATTCCCCCATGGGTATGTATGAAACAACCTTTTTTGTTACTGTCAATTATAATTGATGGACCGAGAGGACCTGGTGATAAAATCGATGTTTATATGCAACCTTTGATTAATGATCTGCAAGAATTTTGGGCCGATGGTGTAATGCCTTTTGACTCGGCAGCTAATGAAATGTTTAGACTTCGGGACGCTTTGTTATGTACAATTAATGATTTCCCAGTGTATGCTAACTTATCAGGTTGGAGTACAAAAGGAGAATTTGCTTTCCCTTGTTGTAATAAGAGTAAAAAATTTATATGGCTTAAGAACTATAGAAAGTGGGCATATCTTGGTCACAGATGCTTTCTTCCTCCATTGCACAGGTTCAGAAAAGACCGTGTATCATTTGATGGGAATAGAGAGTATGACCCATCACCAAAAATACTGTCTAGGGTTGAAATTTGTGCACAACTTGATCAAGAAAACATCTGTACAATGTATTTTCAAGATTTATTGGTTCCTGCATTTCCTTCTATTCCTGCTGCAAATAGACAACGAAGTCATAATTGGAAGAAACATAGTATTTTTTTTGAATTGACTTATTGGAAATATAATATTTTAAGACATAATTTGGATGTGATGCACATTGAAAAAAATGTATGTGATAATATTATGTGCACCATTTTAGGCGTCAAGGGGAAATAAAAGGACAATGCTAATGCTCGACGTGATTTGCAAGAAATGGGATTGAGAAAACCTTTACATTTACAGTTGGGTGAAGGTAATCAAGCATACATGCCTCCTGCACAGTATACAATGAGTAAAAAAGAGAAACAAACATTTCTATCAATTTTGAAGACCGTTAAGGTGCTAGATGGTTATTTCTCTAATATTTCAAAGCGTATGAATATGACGAGCATGAAATTACAGGGTTTGAAAAGTCACGATAATCATATTCTACATCAATAGTTAATTCCTATAGCAATTCGTGATTGCTTACCTTCCCAGGTTGTTGATCCGTTGATTAGAGTTTCTAATTTTTTCAGACAACTCTGTTCTAGGAATCATCACATGAGTGATTTGAAAAAGCTATAGGATAAGATTGTACTTGCACTATGTCACCTAGAAAAACTCTTTCCGCCGTCATTTTTTGATGTCATGGTTCACTTGACCGTGCATTTAACTGGTGAAGTCATTGCTGGCGGTCCCGTGCAATTCAGGTGGATGTATCCAATAGAGTGATACTTAAATACATTGAAACGATCTGTGCGCAACAAAGCTCATTCAGAAGCCTCAATTGCCAAGGGATATTTAATGGATGAGTGTACTAATTTCTGTGTTTCATATATTGATGAGGTTGAAACAAAGATAGATAAACCATCCTAGAATGATGAGGGTCCAATTGGAGAAGGAATAACATTTGATATGCGGAATGACAAGTGGGTTCAAGCTCATCGATATGTTTTGTCCAACACTCCATCAGTTATTCCATTGATATAGTAAGTTTCATAGTTGATGTGTATTTTGTTTCTATATTTATTTTATTGCTTACCTTATATTGTGTTGTTATTTAGGATGCATATCACTGAGTTGAAACGTGAAAGGCCCCGTGCAACTGACTATCAAATCCAAAAACATCATTTCAACACATTTCATGAGTGGTTCAAGACTCATGTACGTATAATTGATTTAATATTTTTATAGTGCAACTTAGTTGTATTTTCACAATCCTTTATCCATTAAACTATATATGTAAAATTTGCAGATTCAAAAGTCACGTGATTTAACCCAGCATGTGAGCGAAAAACTCAACCAACTAGCTGATGGTCCATTTATTACAGCTCGTTGCTACAAGTCTTTGGATGCTAACGGATTCCGATTTCATATTAGCGATGTTGACATGAACTGAGCCACACAAAATAGCAGTGTTGGTTGTTCTTTTGTTGGTGCAGGTTATTATTATGGATTGTTGAGAGATATTATTGAGGTTATTTATGGTCATGGCTTAAAACACATATTGTTAAGGTGTGATTGGGTCGATCCAGTTCGTGGAACGAAAGTTGATAACTTCCAATTTACATTAGTAAACTTTAACAATATGCTATATAAAGATAACCAAGTTAGCAATGAGCCCTTCATACTGACATCGCAGGCAGAACAAGTTTACTTTATCGGTATTGATTCTGATTGGAAAGTTGTGGTGAAAATGTCTAGAAGAGGGGTTTTTCTGATTGACCAAGAGGAACCTGAAGTTGTCACATTTCCTGATCAAACACTTGACCAAACAACAGTAGCTGTACGAGATGAAGATATACAATGGGCCAGAGAGACAGTTGAAGGAGATACGATAGACTTGCATGATTAGTGAAAATTGTAATTATATCCCCAGTTATTATTTGTAAAAATATTTATGAGTTATATATGTATAAAAATTGCTTGATTTAACTATAATTTCTTTTAATGTAGGTATGTCATAGGGTGTTCATAGTGGTTCACCTGATGATGTCGGTATGTATGTTTTCATTTTTCTAAATTAATTGATTGTAATTTTCTGTATATATTTCCCTAACTGTTTCTAATCATTAATTTATATTGTAATTGAATTATGAATTTATGTTTATCAGGATCTAGTGTGTCTTCCAGCAAACGCAGGGGTCTTGGTAGAGGGGTTCGATCCTGGAACTCTGGAGCCCGATTGAATGTGTTATTTGACGACACATTTCATCCAGTTGGAGATGGTGCTACTGTATTGAGTCGTCATTTTGGGCATATGATACGAGACTCACACAAATTCCCTTTGACGACTCGTGAATGGAGTTCTTTCCCCCAGGATATGATGGAAAAATTATGGAGGGAGGTTCAGGTAATTTCAATGTTTAATTTTTCATGATATTGTTATTATTATTGTCCCATATACTGACAATTTTTTTAATAGGATAATTTGACATCCTATCCAGATGAGTTTCGGGATGTATGTATGTCCAAATGCCGAAAATTATGGAAGGATTACAAGTCAAGGGTAAAGAGAGATCACTGGACACCATTTGAGGGTGTGCTAGACATTCTACAACAAGTCCCTCCGGGCATTCTTCCTGCGCAGAGGCAGGATTTGGTTGCGTTTTGGTCGAGTGAGGCAGCAATGGTAAGATTTATTACTTTTAATCTATAAATGACTAATTTTTCAAATGTCTATTAAGTAAATACGTTGAATGTAGACCGAGTCTGCTCTTCATTCACATAATCGGGAGACGCAGGGCACGCCTTCCAGACTTGGCACTCGACATGTGTCACAGCTCAGACATGATGTAAGTTTAGAATTCACTATTTCATTCATATTTTAAAAACATTGTAGTATAACATGGTGAACCCCTTTATTATAGTTACACCAACGCAGCGAGCCAATCGATCGGATGTCCATATGGGTGAGGACTCGTAGGGCGGGTGATCCCGATGTTGCCGGTGTTATAGTAGAAAATTATTTACTAATAAATGTATTTTTATTTTATATAAATTATTCATATTTGTTCATTGATTCATTATATGCTACAGGCTCAGTTTGACTCTTAGTTAGCAGAGTTTCCAGAGGATCAATGTCGTAGTACTGTGCGTAGAGATGAAATATTTCACCGTGTCATGGGGCGTGACGGTCATGGTTATTCTTTGACTTATGGCGGTGGTGTCCCACAACATGCAGTTGTTAGAGAAGATGTGATGGGTGCATGCAGAGAGTCAGGGATGCACACACAGGCTGAGATAGATGCTTCCATGCAGGATATGAAACGCAATTTTGATGCACAGTTTCAGCAGTTACGTGCAGAGTATGAGGAGAGGTTGTCACAGATGTCATCACATATCGATGAAATGACGATGAAACAAGTGGCACCACATGTAAATAATAAAACAAACCATACTCATATTGACTTTTATTGATATGTTTAAGATACAAAATATTGATATATATTGTAGGCTCTGAATATAGCTGGTGGAAATCGCAGTGATATTGGCGATCCAGATGAGAATGAACCCCATGCATGAGGTAATTTCATTTGTGTTGATGAATTCTCTAGAAGTTTTTATATCCTTGATGAATATAATCTTCCTTTTTTACCTAGATTAGTTTGTTTTATTATTTGTGGATGACATCTTCGTGCACTCCAAGACTGATGATGATCATACCCAATATCTTGACATCATACAGATTACACTTATAAAGCATCGACTATACGCCAAGCTATATATATGTCATTTTTGTATTGATTAGGTATAGTTATTGGGTCAAATAATCTCAGAGGAAGGTGTGTCAGTGGATGGAGAGAAACTTCAGGCATTTATTTCTTGAGAGAATCCCAATAACTCTTTTGATATATGTAAATTTTTAGGGTGAGTTAATTGTGACGTGTACGCGCAGACGACACGTCAATCAGACGTGCGATTTGTGCGGTACGACTCAATATGCGTTTAAGTGTTGGACGCGCTTCATAAACGCGCATGGGGGGGGGGGGGGGGGGTCCAAACGGGCCGAAAGAAGTCATAATGGACTGAAATAAGACGACAGAAATGGATGAGTGAATTGTGAAGTGTTCGAGCAGACGGCACGTCAATAGGACGTGTCGTGTGCCCGCGGTGACTGAGAACGCAGTTCTGGTGTCATAAACGGCCAAAACGGGCGTTTAACGGTAAAATTCATAGAGGACGATATTGTATTGACTTGAAATCACAGGAAAATAATATAATTATTATTCGTGACGTGTATGCACAGACTACACGTCAATCGGATGTGCGGTTTGCGCGATACGACTCAATATGCATTTTTTAAGTGTTGGGCACGCTTCATAAACGCGCGTGGGGGTGGGGGTGGGGGTGGGGGGGGGGGGGGGTCCAAACAGGCCTAACAAATTCGGAATGGACTGAAATTAGACGAAAGCAACGGGTGAGTGAATTTTGAAGTGTTCGAGTAGACGACACGTCAATCGGACGTGCCATGTGCCCGCGGTGACAGAGAACGCAGTTCTGGTGTCATAAACGGCCAAAACTGGCGTTTAACGGTCAAATTCATAGCATACGACATCGGATTGACCTGAAATCACAGGGAAACAATATAATTATTATTCTTGACGTGTACACGTAGACGACGCGTCAATCGAACATGCGGTTTGCACGATACGGCTCAATATGCGTTTTTAAGTGTTGGACGCGCTTCATAAACGCGCGTGGGGGGGTCCAAACAGGATGAACGGAGTCAGAATGACCTGAAATCAGACGACATCAATGGGTGAGTGAATTGTAAATTTTTCGAGTAGACTTCACATTAATCAGACGTGCCGTGTGCGCGCGGTGACCGAGAATGCATTTCTGGTGTCATAAACGGCCAAAACGGGCGTTTAACAGTCAAATTCATAGCAGACAATATCGGATTGACCTGAAATAACAGGAAAAAAATATAATTATTATTTGTGATGTGTACGCGTAGACAAAATGTCAATCGGACATGCGGTTTGCGCGGTACGGCTCAGTATGCATTTTTAAGTGTTGGTCACGTTTCATAAACGCGCGTGGGGGGGGGGGGGTCCAAATGGGCCAAACGAATTTGGAATGGCCTGAAATCAGACAAAAACAATGGGTGAGTGAATTGTGAAGTGTTTGAGCAGACGACATGTCAATTAGACGTGCCGTGTGCCCGCGGTGACCGAGAACGCAGTTCTGGTGTCATAAACGGCCAAAACGAGTGTTTAACGGTCAAATTCATAGAGGACGACATTGGATTGACCTGAAATCATAGGTAAACAATATAATTATTATTATTGACGTGTAAACGTAGACGGAATGTCAATAGGACATGCGGTTTACGCGGTACGGCTCAATATGCGTTTTTTAAGTGTTGGGCGCGCTTCATAAACGCGCGTGGGGGGTCCAAATGGGCCGAACGAAGTCGGAATGGCCTTAAATTAGACGAAAGCAATGGGTGAGTGAATTGTTAAGTTTTCGAGTAGACGACATGTCAATCGGACATGCCGTGTGCCCGCGGTAACCAAGAACGCAGTTCTGCTGTCATAAACGGCCAAAACGGACGTTTACCGGTCAAATTCATAGCAGATGACATCGAATTGACCTAAAATCACAGGGTAACAATCTAATTATTATTTTTGATGTGTACGCATAGACGATGCATCAATCGGAAGTGTGGTTTGCGTGGTACGACTCAATATGCGTTTTTTAAGTGTTGAGCGCGCTTCATAAACGTGTGTGGGGGGGTCCAAATGGGCTGACCGAAGTCTAAATGGATTGAAATCAGACAAAAACAATGAGTGAGTGAATTGTGATATGGTCAAGTAGACGACACATCAATCGAACGTGCCATGTGCCCGCGGTGACTGAGAACACAGTTCTGGTGTCATAAACGGCCAAAACGGGAGTTTAATCGTCAAATTCATAGCAAAAAACATTATATTGACCTAAAATCATAGGGAAACAATCTAATTATTATTCTTGACGTGTAAGCGCAGACGACGCGTCAATCGGACATGCGGTTTGCGCGGTACGACTCAATATGCGTTTTTTAAGTGTTGAGAGCGGCTTCAGAAATGCACTGGGGGGGGGGGGGGGTCCAAACGGGCTGAACGAAGTTGGAATGGCCTAAAAGAAGACGACATCAACAGGTGAGCGAATTGTGATGTGGTCGAGCAGACGACACATCAATCGGACGTGCCGTGTGCCCGTGGTGACCGAGAACGCAGTTCTGGTGTCATAAACGACCAAAATGGGCGTTTAACGGTCAAATTCATAGCAGACGACATCATATTGACCTGAAATCACAGGAAAAAAATCTAATTATTATTCGTGATGTGTATGCGTAGACGGTGCATCAATCAGACGTGCGGTTTGCGTGGTATGACTCAATATGCGTTTCTTAAGTTTTGGACGTGCTTCATAAACGCGCTTGGGGGGTCCAAACGGGCAGAACGAAGTCAGAATGACCTGAAATCAGACGAAATCAACGGGTGAGTGAATTTTGATGTGGTCGAGTAGACGACATATCAATCGGACGTGTCGTGTGCCCTCGGTGACCGAGAACGCAGTTTTGGTGTCATAAACGGCCAAAACGGGCGTTTAACGGTCAAATTCATAGCGGACGACATCGAATTGACATGAAATCACAGAGAAACAATCTAATTATTATTCATGACATGTACGTGCAGACGACATTTCAATCGGACGTGCGGTTTGCGCGGTACAACTCAATATGCATTTTTTAAGTGTTGGGCGCGCTTCACAAACGCGCGTGAGGGGGTCCAAATGGGTCGAACGAAGTTGGAATGGCCTAAAATTAGACAACATCAATGGGTGAGTGAATTTTGATTTGTTCGAGCAGACGACACATCAATCGGACGCGCCGTGTGCCCGCGGTGACCGAGAACGCAGTTCTGGTGTCATAAACGACCAAAACGGGCGTTTAACGGTCAAATTCATAGAGGACGACATTGGATTGACCTGAAATCACGAGGCAACAATCTAATTATTATTCGTGATGTGTACGCGTAGACGACACGTCAATCAGACGTGCGATGTGTGTGGTACGACTCAATATGCGTTTTTTAAGTGTTGGGCGCGCTTCATAAACGTGCGTGGGGGGGGGGGGGGGGTCCAAACGGGCCAAACGAAGTCAAAATTGCCTGAAATCAGACGAAATCAATGTGTGAGTGAATTTTGATGTGGTCGAGCATACATCACGTCAATTGGACATGTCGTGTTCCTGCGGTGACCGAGAACACAGTTCTGGTGTCATAAACGGCCAAAACGGGCGTTTAACAGTCAAATTCATAGCGGACGACATGGGATTGACCTAAAATCACAGGGAAACAATCTAATTATTATTCGTGATGTGTATGCATAGAAGGAATGTCAATCGGATGTGTATTTTGCACGGTACGGCTTAATATGCGTTTTTTAAGTGTTGGACGCACTTCATAAACGCGCGTGGGGGGGGGGGGGGGTGGTCCAAACGGTCCGAAAAAAGTCAGAATGGCCTGAAATCAGATGACATTAATGGGTGAGTGAATTGTGATGTGTTCGAGTAGACGACACGTCAATCGGACGTGCCGTGTGCCCGTGGTGACTGAGAACGCAATTTTGGTGTCATAAACGGCCAAAACAGGCGTTTAACGGTCAAATTCATAGCGGAAGACATAGAATTGACCTGAAATCATAGGGAAACAATCTAATTATTATTCGTGATGTGTACGCACATACGGCACGTCAATCGGACGTGTGATTTGTGCGGTACGACTCAATATGAGTTTTTTAAGTGTTGGTCGCGCTTCATAAACGCGCGTGGGGGGGTCCAAACGGGCCGAACGAAGTCGGAATGGCCTGAAATCAGAAGAAATCAATGGGTGAGTTAATTTTAATGTGGTCGATGAGACTACACATCAATCGGACGTGCCGTGTGCGTGATACGACTCAATGTGCGTTTTTTTAAGTGTTGGGCGCGCTTCATAAACGCGCGTGGGAGGGGGGGGGTCCAAATGGGCCAAATGAAGTCCGAATGTCCTGAAATCATAATACAACAATGAGTGAGTGAATTGTGAATTGGTCGCATAGACGACATGTCAATCGGAGGTGCCGTGTGCCCGCGGTGACCGAGAACGCAGTTCTGGTGTCATAAACGGCCAAAACGGGCATTTAACAGTCAAATTCATAACGGACAACATCAGATTGACCTAAAATCACATGGAAACAATCTAATTAGAACCATAGAATTAATGATTTTAAAATTTTAAAAGAGTAATCAAAATTATGAATATATTTTGAAAATCAAATACTTTAGATCTGTTAGAGTAAGTTTGAATTGAAATATGTTAATTTGTTTCAATTATTTGTTTTCTAGGTTTTATTCGGTACTAATTTTGTTATTAAATTTTGTTATGCAGTTATATTTGATGATGGATTTGGAGCTTGGAAGATGACTGATGATATTTATTTGGGTATATTTTATTGTGTGATTGATTTTTTTTAAAAAAAATTAAAAACCTATAGCAGCCGCTAAATGGCGGCCGCTATAGGTCTGGGCTACAGCGGCCACCGATTGGCAGCCGCTAAAGTCTATTCTGGCTTGCCTACAGCATCTGCCAAATGGAGGTCGCTGATAGCAACAACGACGGGCCAAAAGCGGCCGCCGATTGGCGGATGCTAGGTGGCCGCTATAGGCCTTTAACAACGGCTTTTGGCGGCCGCTAAAGGTCATGATTGTAGTAGTGTTATCACTTTCTGTTTCTCTCATTTGCTGATGGGACATTTCAACCTTGGTGGAATCAATATATGAAATGGATCTTTATACCCATCCTATCTATAATAGAAGGTGAATATGGAATTATACATTGTTCATTTTTTTTTCCATTTAGTGTTTTTTTACTATGTAACCCAATGTTCGTTGAAATGTTTTAAAGTCATGTATGAATGGAGCTTCACATGTGTTTTGTGTCATGATCGAATGCCGTTACTTGCAACTAGGTTGCAAGTATTGGATTCCATGGTTCTCTGCTTTACCGAAGGTACGATTCACTAACTTTGTAGTTGTTTTCCCACTTTCAAATACATAATCTATAGGGTGTTTTGGGTGTATCTTATTTGAATGTAGAGTTCATCTTATTTTCAAGGTCTTGTTTGACCTCTAAATAATCCAACTTTTTTCCATTTTCTATTTGTGTTTAACTAACTTGGTTACAGATCTGTACCCACTAACTTCTCTATATGGTTCGACATACCATGAAAGTGTAGTGCTAGGAGATAGCATCTTGGTGCCCCTGCATTAAGATGGCATTGAAATTTACATAATTACATACTGGTAGTTGAAACATTAATGTTTCAACATCATTTTTATGTAAGTGTTTCCCTATTAGTCATTCATATATATTTCTGTAGGTTGTTTTGGGTGTTTCTTATATTGATTCAGAGTTCATCTTATTTTCAAGATCATGTTTTCCCTTCAAATAATCTGACCATTTTTTCTCTTTTTTGTTTGTGTTTAATTGACATTGTTACGCTCCCTCCCCATTGAGTTCTCTGTATGGTTCGACATACCATGAAAGTGTAGTGCTTGGAGATAGCATCTTGGTGCCCCTATATTAAGATGGCACTGAAACTTACATAATTGCATATAGGTAGTTGAAACATTAATGTTTCATGATTATTTATATGTAATTGTTTCCCTATTAGTCATTCATAGATATTTCTGGACTAATTATTTAAGTGTTTCCCTATTAGTCATTCATAGATATTTTCTGAACTACTTATTATACATCTCAAGAGATCTTGGGAGTTCGATCGGGGAATCCATGCCTGGATGCAGCATCCGAGCTGTCTGGATCCTCAACTATCTACTATGTCGTCTTTTGTAGGTAATTCATCTACATCAAATAATTGATTGAGATTCTCCACAGTTGATCTTTGCCTTGGGTCTGTGTTCTATTTAATGTTAGAAATCACTTTTCCAAGGAAGCTGGTTTCTAATTTGCTAAACCAATTTCAGCAGATTATCAGTGGCTGAGAAATTTTGGCTGGAAGCTTTCAAGGGTGATATCGACAACTGTGGTGAGGAAAATTTCAATTACAGTGTAATTACTTATCTTCCTATAGAGTCATAGATAGTTTCTGCAGTTGTGGAGAAAAAAAAGAAGCATGTCCAAAATGGTAATTACATACAGGTAGTTGAAACATTAATGTTTCATGATTATTTATATGTAATTGTTTCCCTATTAGTCATTCATAGATATTTATGGACTTCTTATTGAAGTGTTTCCCTATTAGTCATTCATAGATATTTTCTGGACTACTTATTGTACATCTCAGGAGCTCTTGGGAGTTCGATCGAGGAATCCATGCCTGGATGCAGCATCTGAACTGTCTGGATCCTCAACTATCTACTATGTCGTCTTTTGCAGGTATTTCCTCTACATCAAATAATTTATTGAGATTCTCCACAGTTGATCTTTACCTTGGTTTTTTTTCTATTTAACATTAGAAAGCACTTTCCCAGGAAGCTGGTTTCTAATTTTCTAAACTAGTTTCAGTGTATTACCAGTGGTTGAGAAATGTTGGCTGGAAGCTTGCAAGGGTGATATCGATAACCCTGGTGAGGAAAATTTCAATTACAGCGTAATTACTTATCTTCCTACAGAGTCGTAGATAGTTTCTGCGGTTGTGGAGAAAAAAAGAAGCATGTCCAGACTGGTAATTACATATAGGTAGTTGAAACATTAATGTTTCATGATTATTTATATGTAATTTTTTCCCTATTAGTCATTCATAGTTATTTCTGGACTACTTATTGAAGTGTTTCCCTATTATTCACTCATAGATATTTTTTGGACTACTTATTGTACATCTTAGGAGCTCTTGGGAGTTTGATCGGGGAATCCATACCTGGATGCGACATCCGAGCTGTCTGGATCCTCAACTATCTACTCTGTCATCTTCTGTAGGTATTTCCTCTACATCAAATAATTTATTGATATTCTCCACAGTTGATCTTTGCCTTGGGTTTTTGTTCTATTTAAAGTTAGAAATCACTTTTCCCAGTAAGGTGGTTTCTAATTTTCTAAACTAGTTTCAGTAGATTGCCAGTGGCTCAGAAATGTTGGCTGGAAGCTTGCAAGGGTGATATCGACAACCCTAGTGAGGAAAATTTCAATTACAACATAATTACTTATCTTCCTACGGAGTTGTAGATAGTTTCTACAGTTGTGGAGAAAAAAAGAAGCATGTCCAGACTAGTAATTACATACAGGTAGTTGAAACATTAATGTTTCATGATTATTTATATGTAATTGTTTCCCTATTAGTCATTCATAGATATTTCAGAACTGCTTATTGATGTGTTTCCCTATTATTCATTCATAGATATTTTCTGGACTACTTATTGTACATCTCAGGAGCTCTTGGGAGTTCGATCGGGGAATCCATGCCTGGATGCGGCATCCGAGCTTTCTGGATCCTCAAATATCTACTCTGTTATCTTATATAGGTATTTCCTCTACATCAAATAATTTATTGAGATTCTCCACAGTTGATCTTTGCCTTGGGTTTTTGTTCTATTTAACGTTAGAAATCACTTTTCTCAGGAAGCTGGTTTCTAATTTTCTAAACCAGTTTTAGTATAATACCAGTGGCCAAGGAACGTTGGATGGAAGATTGCAAGGGTGATATCAACAACCCTGGTGAGGAAAATTTCAATTACAACGTAATTACTTATCTTCCTACAGAGTCATATATAGTTTTTGCGGTTGTGGAGAAAAAAATAAGCATGGCCAGACTGGTATTTTATATTTTCATTTTACTTTTCTGAGATTATGATACACATAGGAAGAAATTGGCCTTTTATCAATATATATGTGTTTGTGATTCTCATTGCTTGAAGTGCGTCTATTGATAACTATTATAAGTTTAATCATGTAGGTTTCTGACTCTAATTCAACAATATACTTTTAATACACATGGTCTTAATATTAGAATGACTGTAATTATTATTATTTCAGGTATATATATTCTTTTAAGCCCTTCTCAATCAAGAGGAATAAATGCAACAATAAATATTTCTTTTAATCAGTTATATATCTATTATGTTGACTGAATTATATTTTCATGACAACATTGTGAATAAAAATAAAATGAATTTTCTTAGGTTATTTGCATATAATGACTGGATTGTATCTTCTACTCGGATATATATCTCTCCTCCCAGTGGTTTTTTCTTCATGGACACTAGGACGTGAGTTGAATACCCAATATTTTAATATTATCTTCAGTAGTAATTTCATGGTTCCTTATTCTATGGACTATGAAATTATATTTTGTAGTAATTATTGTGCACCATAGAATCTAATTCTAGCTATAATCCGAGTTCTGGATGAACATCTCCCTTCAAAAGTCCCTCCTGGGAAAAAGCCCTGAGATAGAGGCGGTCAATATACATCTATCTGGTTCTGTATTCAAGTCAATATAATGAAAGAATTCCCACAATATATGATCCAGGACTACCTTTATGAATGTTGGGTAAGACCTTGCCACCCAAAACATGATACATAAAACCAAACACCCAAGGAAACCAATTTGTGACCCAGCCAAATGGTGATACCAGAATAGAATGTACCCTTTACCCACAATCCATCGGGTGAGAGGCTTCAATGTTGATATGTGATGAAAAATCATTCCCCATAGAGGGAAAGGAAAATCCTCCTCATACTTATACACCCCTCTACATGTGGTTTCCATGGACCTTCACCAAGGGGTACGCTCCTCAAACACTTCCCATGCCAAATTTGCATCATTTACTATTGTAAAAAATTATGTTATTCTGATTTTATTAGACTAAAATAAATGAAGAATATTTTAGATATTCCATGTTTTCCTTGAACTGAAATACATTTTTCAGTTTATCAGTGCATTATGATTCCTTAACATCCTTCTCGAATTCAAACTTCATAACTGGTTTTTTCCTCATGTCATTTCATTTGCTGTTTTTTTGTCATTTCATCTGCATTTGTTTTCAAATTTTTTTCTTCATGTCATTTCATTTTTTATCTCTACTCATATTATAGTGTACTAATACACTATAAAATAGATTCTCCATTTTCTAATTTATCATGTTTGTTTCCAGTAAAACTAATTTCCAATTTTTTTATTTTTTTATTTTCTTTCCTACTACAGAGGTGGACTATAATGCGAAGTCAACATTTAGGTGTGGGACTCCACTTCAGCAAAAACTCACAGATCTTCCACACATTTAGTAACATGATTTCCCAAAATTTTTTTTGTTGTATCCACACATAGAACAATAACAAATATTTGATGCTTCTATTTCATTTCTCACCATTTTTTCCATTAATATTCTTCTGTATGTACCTATTAATATGTATGTCTCATTTATTTACATTTATCATACCATTTTTCATGTTTCAAATTTCATTCTTATTTTCTATAATTTAAATAGTAGGTTATTTTAAAGTATTCTGATATTCATTGTATGTAGTTTTTCATTTTAAATCATTGATTTCACAAAAGTCTATAGTGGATATACTGGAAAAAAATAGTCACATTGATTCTGTATTTAATGATTTTTTTAAATTTAGTCTATTGAAATTTATCTTCTTTATTGTATATGTTGGGAAAATAGTTGTTGAAATTCCTCTTCTTATATCACACCCCAGTTGTTGAAAAACTTTTTCCAGGTGAAATAGTTTCATCTATCTTCCCCCTGCATGTTGATAATGACATAATGTCTATTAACTCTGATTTTTTGGGAACACTTTGTTTATCAGATTCATTTTTTATCATTTTACTTTAACCATTTTAGGGAATGGAAGATGATTGACTCTCATGGAGAGATCTTCACAATGAGAAGCTTGCAAGGTTGATGGAAAATCTTGAGCTGAGTACAAAATAGACCATGAAAGCTTGTCTGAATTACAATGTTGCAGATTTGGCACCCGCATGCGAACACATACAACCTGAAGCACATGCTAAAAGATGTATTTATAGGTAAGGATAATATTGGGATGTTGACTGCTTAATTTAGAGAAAAATATGGGATGATGGAATCAGTTCTATCATTGGTAGTCAGAGCATTATCCAAAATAGCAGTTTTTATATTTTTATTCACCCTGTTTTCGGTTTACTGTAAAAATATTGTTTTGTTTTATCTATTTTCTAATTGCAGTTGAAAATGATTCATGTTGAAATATTGGAAAATATTTATCCTCATCTTATTTACAATTAGAGTTTCAATCATGTGAGGATATTTATTCTTATCTATCCTTTTCCCATGCATAATTCTCTGATAGTGATACTCCATATCTTTCTGTGTTGTTTTTCTTTTTTTTTCAAATGAAAGATTATATTTTTATCCTCGATGTTCAATCTTCCTTTTTAGTTTTATAATTGGAACAAAAAAAACCATCTTTAGATGATTTAATGTTTTATTTATTTTAGGTTCCAATCTATAGAAAATCAATGGATATGGTTACAACTTCTATGTGGTTTGTGTTTGGAATTTTGATAGGTGTTTCCTAAACACTATTCATTCTTGAATTGGTACATGCATACCTGCTTTATCTTCTTTATTTAACTTGCTTTTCATTATGATGAATACTCTTTTGCAGCAGATGAACTCTCAGTCAACTGGATATATTTAAACTATTCCACTCCTAACAAACCCATAGGCTGTTACCAAAATATTTAACACCACCACATAGGTAATTTCACACATTGTTAATTTTCTTTTCGTTAGAGTGAGTTTTGATTGTTGTAGTTAACTTAATTATAATAGAACATTTCTGTTTTTTGTTTGTCCTTCCAATTGAAAATATCCTTCTATTTTTTTATCAACAGTTGCAATGTTACATATTTTTGTATTAATGAAGTTCTGAGTTATTGATAACAGAACATGTGTTCTTTTGCAGTTTTTTTCAGTTGATAAACTGAACATGTATTATGGTTTGATTTTTTTTGTTTCAAAAGAAAATTTCAATTGTAACTATTCAATAGTAGTTTGGGTCTAGAAATATGTTAATTACATGGGAAACTGATGGTCATGTGGGCATGGATGTGATTGAATCCAATATGAAAACTCAAGACAATCACTTATTTGTTTCACTAAAACGGTGGCAATGAAATGATACTCTAATAATTTTTTTTAACATTTGTCATCTATTCATTGAAATTCAACATGTTTTGGACTGATTTTTGGACTGTGGTTGTAGGTTTGTAGTAGGATCTCTGTTAAATTCAGAAAGAATGGGATTTTTAAACCAAAACCAATTGGATGAATACTTGATGCCCCGATAAGAATGTCTGATGGAATGGATGAGGATGCCCCAAAGAAGGAAAAATTGATGGATGGACCCATGGGATCTGAACGTGATCGTGCAAAGCATGATTCCAATACCATGTAATAATACTATAATCACTTCCTTGCATTGATGTTCCATAATCAATTATGTTTTGAAAAAAATATGTTATGACAACTCCCAGGAATAGGTCAAAAAACATACCATAAGGGAACTAAACTGGTATGTTTTCTTTTATAATTTGTTTTTTATTATAGTGACTTGTCAGTATATTTTTTATGACTGTTTTTTGGGTATCCTAATTACTGTAATGGACCTTTCTAACAGGTTTCATTACCTTACTAGGACCGAGTATGCAACTGAAATATTTAAGGGCGTGATACAAAAAATTCATTTCTGTTCACACTGATTGACAACTCACTGTAAGAGGTGATGGATGATAAGAAATTTGTTTTTTGATTGATTGAAAATTTCTATTAAGATTAATTGACAATTTCTGTAATTTGGGGTGTCTGAACATAACTGTGACATGTATATTTCCCTACTGTGGTTACAAGCATTCCAGATTTTATAGTTAAGGTAATGTTGAAACATGTATGTTTCCCTTTGGTGATTGACAATGGTTCCAAATTTGTTTCAAGATGCTCCATTTTGGTGGTTATAAGGGTTCCATATTTGACAGTTAAGTTGCTAAAACATGTTTTTTTATTATATTCTGATTTCTATTATAGTGAGTTGTCAATCAGTTTTGTACTGTTTTTGGGTATCCAATTTACTATAATGGAATTTTATTTTACCTCCTTTATAACTTCTCCTCCCCCTTTTCCTCATCTCCCTTATAATGCTTCTCTTTTGTATTTTATTTTTGGTGTTCTCTTTGTATGCAGTTATATTTGTATCTAATTTTTCCGGCCTGCATCAAATCCCAGTTATTCCCAAATTACCTTCAATTTCATTACAACCAAAACAAATATACTAGAGCATGTATTTTATTTCCCATCTTGATGGTTACAATTCCGTTTTACTGATCAGGAACCAATTTCTTTATGGGGTTGGAGAGGATAAACTCATAGTATGCAGATTTTTCTTTATGAGTTAGTTCCTACTGATAATCAAGTATACAATTTCCTTTAATTATCCTCTTTATAAATCCACCATAATGTTTTGACCATTTTTTCATTCATTGTGAATTTTATGATAAGGTATGGAGTTTTATTTTTATCCTCTTCTTATAGGAACCTATGGTGGGTGATGCCAATAATACCTTCATGACTGATGTTTCCAATCTATCTCAGAGTCAGAAAATTCATAACCTTATCATTGTTACTACACCTATGATTTTTTTCTATATTTCAAAGGATCGGATGTAAATCTTCTTTGTTGATTATTATATGATTTTTTTGGGAATTCATGAACGTATTTGTATATGTTCATACCAGATTTTGTAGCTGTTCATACCTAATTATTTCTACTATATGTGTTTACATATTCTATATGTAGTTATTATGTATACATCAACTTTTTATAGAATTGTGATATTAATTCTCATGCTACATCAAGATTCAATCTATCTTCAACTAATTATTTTATTCAATTTAATGTTGTCTGGTATACTAAAGTGTTTGACAGATCTCTATCGATGCCGCTTAGCCTAGGTGAATGATTAAATTTAGGGAACATAAATCTTTCCGCCACTCCGCTTATCTAGTAAAGGTCTCTATTCAATTGATCTTTTAAAAGAAACAACCCAGGACTATTGACATTTAGTGAAGAAACAACCAGATTCAATTTGTCTTCATCTATTATTTTTTATTCAATTTCATGTTGTCGAGTATTATGAAGTGGTTGTCGACACTCTATCTTCATCTATCTATTTTATTTAATTGCATATTTTGTTTCATCTATCTCTTATATCTATATCCCTCATTCCATATTGTTCCATATATATGATGAATAGTTTCACTCCGTTTTCTTTTTTCCCGAACAACCCACTCATTCAATTTATTATTATTTCATTTATTTTCAAATTTCTCATTTTTATTATTATAACCATTGTCTTATCTTTGATTTATCTTTCACTTTTTATTTCAGTGCCCACTTTATAGTTATTGTGATCAAAATTGAAAATGAATTCAAATATTCTTCCTCAAAATTTAAAAATTCATATACTATTACTCTATCCTATTTCTTTGTCAACTATTTGAATGGTGTCTTCATATTCTATTCACTTTTATTTCATTATCATACACCATTACTTTCTAATTAAAATTTATTCAACATTATTTTTTCTTCTCAAATTTTATAAATATCAATCTCTTATTAAAAGAAAAACCAGTAATCGAATGCGCCGTGCAATAGCACGGGCGAGTACTCATTTATCTAAATCGTTGTTATAGGTAGAAAATCGTGGCAATAGGTGTTCTGACAGATTTTTTTTTCTCCCATAGAATTTTTTTCTCGCCTAAACACGGGAAAAACTATACCCACAGTTTTTGGAGAACCGTGGGTATAGGTCTTGAAAAAAACCCTATACCCACAGTTCTTCAAAAACCATGGGTATAGGTGAAAATTTCCAACCTATACCCACAGGTTTCCAAAACTATGGGTATAGGTTCCCATCCAATCCCTATACCCACAATTTTGGAAAATCCATGGGTATAGGGTCATTTTCGAGTAGTGTATTATACACATGTATCCCTTGATTCTATGTTTTAACTGAGTAAAACACATAAGCAAGGAGTACACATACACATTTAGTCATTCCATTAAACTAAAATATTGGATTCTTTGTTTGATAAAATTAAATTCACTCTCATATGTATGGAAAGTTATTTGAAAATGATAGACTTACGCTAGATTTATTAGATACAAACAATTTAATGTATCAATTAAATGCATCAATTTTACACCTTAATGTATCAATTATTAACCCACACATGGATTGATGCATTGATGCTTCATATAATGCAAATTTATGGAAATTAAATAGTGTCTTTGATTTTAATGATACGTGATGGATTGAATCATCTATTTTATTCGATGAACAACTCATAATCTTATCATGAGCAATGAGATAATGAGGACGATGCCTTGAATTCATTGGGATGGCCCATCTAGAGTTTAAGATTTGGGTTTTGAGGATTTATTGAATAAGATGGACCTAACGGAGTCCCCAACATAATATATTTACTTTTAGTTCTATTATTAAAAAAATACTGATTTTGACAACTTATTCATACATTATAACCAAGACTGAATATTGTCTTTATATTTACTTGTCCTTTAACTAGCTATTCTTATTTCCTTATCTAATAACAAGTTTAACAAAAAAAATCTCATTTTGTGACAAAGATATATCTTAGTTGAGTTTTATTTTATATATTCATTTGATCAATATTTTCCTTCTCTGTATAAGCGCCTCTCTACAAAATATTTAGTCATGTACAAAAATAGACTTTAAAAAATAAAATGTATAATTAATTAAATATAATGTGATGATCGTGTCATTTGTGAATTGTTTTCTTATTTTGGATGAGTATGAATTGAAGTCCACATGCAATTGGTTAGCCTTTATTTTAAATATATTTTATGATATGAAATTCTAAAAATGCATGCAATATGAAGTCTTGTGTAAATGTTATAGCTTGTTGTACAAAGATGAATATAGATAATAGCTGGATTGATCTTTCAAATAGAACATCTAGAGAATATTTTGAAGGCATTATGTAGTTTATTGATTTCACTAGAGGATTTCAAATTGACTATATTGGTTGTCCATGTAGAAAATTTGAAAACATATATCAATTCATATGAGATACCGTGAGGGAGAACCTATTCTTGAATGAGTTTTTGAAAAAGTATAAGAGTTGGAATCGTCACAAGGAAGAATATATTCATTGTCATCATACAAAAATAGTTTAGATGGATGTTGATGTGAGGATTACTGATCCGATACATGAAATTCTTTCTGAAATGGTACATGGGATGGATCCTGAAGGCATTAACATTTGAAATGTTGAGACCGGTGAGATCAATCAGCACTCTGGTGCAGATCATGATTCGTTGAGGTTTTATGAAATAATTGATAATGCATAAAGTAAATTATATTATGGGCGTACTGATTACAGTAAATTGTCTTTTATGATGGAGTTGTTTCACTTGAAAACTTTGAATCAGTGGTTAGATACATCATTTGACATGCTGTTGGTGTTATTGAAAAATGTACTTCTTGTTGACACTAAGATTCCTAAGTCGTATTACAATGCTCATAAGTTGACAAAGAACTTAGGTTTCACATATGAGACCATAGATTCATGTGCATACAACTATATGTTGTTTAGAAAGGAAACTATCTATTTGGATAATTGTACGGTATGTGACTCTTCCCATGATGAAAAATAATAGGGGGAATCAAACTCATCAAAGTTAGAATGCGAAACAGGGGAAACCGATTTCTATAAAGCAAATGCGTTACTTTCCACTGAAGTTGGGGTTGAAAAGATTATTTATGTCATCCAAAGTTTCTAAATTAATGAGATGACATGTAGAAAGAAATAATAAAAGTGATATGCTAACCCACTCGATAAACTCTCTTGCATGGAAATATTTTAATCAGAGACACCCTAAATTTGCTAAAGATAGTTATAATGTCCGATTGGGGTTGGTAGCAGATGGTTTCAATCCATTCAGGTCTATGGTTGGTGAAACTCATATCACATGTTCTATGGTGTTGGTTCCATATAATCTTCCTCTATGGATTTGTATGAAATAACAATTTCCATTACTTTCCACTCTTATTGATGGACTTAGAATTCTGGGGGAAACGATTTATGTTTACCTTCATCCATTGATTGATGAGTTGAATGGATTTCGGGGTGATGGTGTGATGACTTATGACTGTGAAATGAATGAAATGTTCAAACTGCGGGTTGCTTTATTGTAGACAATCAACGACTTCCCGACTTATGAAAATTTTCCATGTTGGAGTACGAAAGAGGAATTTTCTTGCCCTTTATGTAATAAAATTAAAAATTCTACATGGATTAAACAATGTAAAAAATGGACATACATGGGTCATGAACATTTTCTTCCCCCTCAACACGGGTTTAGAAAGAACAGAGTGACATTTGATGGTTCTAGAGAATTCAATCCAACACGAAAGATCATGACATGAGTAGAAATATTATCATAGATTGAGGAATAAAACATCCACATGGTATATGAATTTAAGGATTTGGTGGCTCATCCATTACACAATATTCCTGGTATAGGTAGGCAATGCAGTCACAATTGTAAGAAGAAATGTATTTTTTTAATCTCCCTTATTGGAAAACTAACATGCTAAGGCATAATCTGGATGTCATGAACATTGAATTTTTTTTGTGATAATATATTTTGGACTATTTTAGGTTTAAGTAGAAAATCAAAGGACCATGTCAATGCACAACATGATTTAGAAGAAATAGATTTAAAAAAACAAATGTATTTACAGTTGGGTGAGGGAAACAAGACATACATGTCTGCTTCACCATATACGATGAGTAAAAAGGAAAGAAATTTCTTTCCATTTTGAAGATACTCAAGGTACTTAATGGTTACTCTTCTAATATTTCTAAGCACGTGAATGTGACGAGTAGGACATTTCAAGGTTTGAAAAGTCACGTCAATCACATACCACTTCAACAGTTGATTCCAATCGCAATTCATGATTGTTTATTACCCAATGTTGTTCAACTGTTGATTGAGATAAGTAATTTTTTAGACAATTTTATTTAATAAATACATGAATGGGTATATATCTTTATCCTTTTTATGGGATTTCAAGGTTATACAACAATGGAATATCATAACTTGTCCTAGACACGTGTTTTGATCCAACCACTCCTTTATATTTGATGAGATATATGTGTAATAAATAAAAAGCACACGAGCCCTTTGTAGTTCAAATTTTATGGCACTATAATAGAAAATGAATCCTTTCATTTATAATGCTTTCTATGACTGTAGACATGTCAGGGGAACAAGCACTAGATCCACATCATTCTACAGAGCCATCTGCGTCTACATAACGAGGTATGTATGAATATAAATGTGTTTTTATTTTTTTAATTAAGTGTTAAGAATATATACACACACATATGTCTAATTATGTATGATTTTTTTTAATAGGATCAGACTCGACCACTTCTTCCTCTCATAGGAAAGGACCTGGTTGTGGTATTTCATCATGGAATTTCAACATGGCCCTTGAAGCATCATTTAATGAGACATACCATCCTATGGGAGTGGGTGCCCATACACTTATTCACTAGTTGGGTTATATTGTTGTACCTCTCGTACCCCTCGTGGTTTAATTTTCATGATCACAATCACTCTCTTTTTTATCTAATCTTGTTTTCAAGTGTTTTTGTTAATAGGCATGATTTCAGGAGCAAGAAGTGGCAAAGGAGGAAAAGTGGACTGTTTTCATGTCCACCGGCCAACCGGTGGCTTCACCACCGGCCAACCGATGGAACCCAGACAGAAGGCTGAGCCACTGCCTCAGCACCGGCCATCCGGTGGCCTCAGCACTGGCTAGCCGGTGGTGCCTGGGCAGAAGGGACAGCTACTGCCTCCTCACCGGCCAACCGGTGGCCTCAGCACCGGCCAGCCGGTGGAGCCTGGACAGAAGGATCTTCCCTCTGTCAAGGCACCGGCCAACCGGTGGCTCTGTACCGGTCAGCCGGTGAGCCCAGTCAAACTAGCCGTTGGGCTTTGACCAGGCTTGTCCACTTGACTCCCAACGGCTCCGAAGGCCTCTCCAACGGCTCCGAAGACTCCCAAAGGCCATTTGAGGGTTCCCCCTCTATAAATAAAGGACCAGGAAGCCCCGGAAACTCAAGTAAGCCCATGGACACATTTTTCATCATTTGGCGAACCTCCGGCGGATTCCCTCAAGGAACCTCAATTGCTCTAACACACTTCCACATCCAAGGAGCACCACCAAAGAAGCTTGGGAGCTCCCTTCATCAACTCCAATCAATCCGTTGGCGCCCAAGGCTTCCCCCATTACGGTTTTTCATTGTTTTATTTATTTTGAGCATCAATTTGGGTTTGTGCCTACAAACCCCTCTTTCTCTCATCTCCCTTTCATTTGGGTTTTCACACCACCTTCAAGGTGTGAAGAGGTTAGTCAAGCCTTCCCTTTAAAAGGCTTGAGTCATAGGTGAGCTAGCCTTCACCTGTAAGAAGGCTAGTGGGTTCTTGCTCAACCATTGAAAGCAAGTGGGTTCTTGCATAACCATTAAAAGAAAGCTGTAATAGGTTCTAGACTAACCTTAAAGTCTAGTGGGTTTCTTGCTAAAACCATTAAAAAGAAAGCGGTAGTAAATCTCTCAACGGTTGAGTTGGGAGCGGAGACGTAGGCTTTGGTTTAAGCCGAACTCCGTTATCAAGTTTTGTGTCTTGCCTCCTTTATTTCCGCTGCACTTTTACTTTGATTTTAAAATTGTTAATTATTTTTTAAAAGGCAATTCACCCCCCCTCTTGCCATCATTCTCCGCCCAACAATTGGTATCAGAGGCAAAATTTGAGTAATACCCTAATCGGTTTCAAATTCAAGATCCATCGTGATGGCTTCATCTTCTTTCTCCCCCGAAGGTTATTCATTGGGTCGTGCTCCATTTTTTGATGGAACCGACTATACCTATTGGAAAACCCGCATGACTACTTTTCTTAGAAGTATAGGTTATCCTATTTATAAAATTGTCATGCATGGTTATTCTCTTTCTTCTCCCGATGAATCCAAATGGACCCAAGCCGATATTAAAAATTTCGAGCTTGATGGAAAAGCCATGAACGCTCTTCATTGCGGCCTTGATCGTAATGAATTCAATCGAGTTTCCACATGCACCTCATCACATGAAATTTGGAAACTATTGGAGGTTACCCATGAGGGGACCAACAAAGTCAAGGACACTCGATTGGATATGTACCGTCAAGATTTTGAGTCGTTTACCATGCATCCATCTGAAAATATAACTGAAATGTTTACTCGCTTTACTGACGTTTGCAATGGTAGAAAATCTCTTGGAGATGATGTTTCTGCAGAAACAATGGTCAAGAAGATCCTTTGGATCCTACCAAGCACATGGGCACCAAAAGTCACGACAATTCAAGAAGAAAAAGACATCAAGAACATGCCGGTCGAAGAACTCATTGGATCCCTCATGACCTATGAGATCACCATGAGGAGGCAAGCTGAAAAGGAAGGCAAACCAATCAAAGTTCCAAAGAACATCGCCTTCAAAGTTCAACAAGAATAAATCTCCTCCTCCTCATCGTCTTCCTCTTCAAGCGGCGATTCAGAAATGGAGAATCTTGCCTGCAAAATGCACAAATTCATGAAGAAGCACAAGAAGAAGAAATCCTGCAAGGCTCAACCCAACGAAAAATCTGAGCCCGAGGTAACATGCTATGGGTGTGGCAAGAAAGGCCATTACAAGCCCAATTGTCCACTCAACAAGAAAAAGGCCAAGCAAAAGGAAAAGAATAAGGCATTCAAGGCCACTTGGAGTGATAGCTCCACATCCGCCTCCTCCTCCTCCTCAAGCGACAACGGTAAAAAATGCCTAATGGAATTTCATGAGGTAACATATTCCGACTCCTCTTCCTCTAGTTCTTCCAATTATTTCAATCATTTATCTTATGAGGATCTCCAACATGCTAGAGATCAATTGGAGGAAGGTTTTCACGAACTTTCTTCCAAATTTGTTGCTTTAAAAAAGAATTTCAAAAAACTTTCTTCCGAAAAGGAACAACTTCTCAAAGAAAAGGAGGAGTTGTCCCTCAAGATCCAAAACCTTCCCGATGTTGATTCTATGGAATCAACAATCAAAGATTTACGGGAATATCTTGCCAAGTTCACCCAAGGTGAACAAAATTTGACCAAATTTCTAGGTTCCCAATGCGTATCTAGAACCACCCAAGGGCTTGGCTATTCCAAGCAAGCTTCCTCTTCCCATGCTCCAACTATTTTTGTAAGGGGGAGCTCCCAATTTAAATTTTGTAACTATTTCAAAAAACCCAGGCACTTAATTTATGAGTGCAATTGCAAAAATTCCCGGTATGGAAGGCCTAAAACCATTTTCTTTAACGATGAATTTCATAGGCGAAGACCCGTCACTAGACAAGTTTGGATTGAAAAATCCCTTTTAGCGAGTCTCACCAGACCAAAATTTGTCTCGGTTCCAAAATCCTCTCCCCGGTGATTTGTTGTTCTTATTTAGGGGGAGTTAGGATCGTTTAAGCCTTTTTGATTTCAATTTCAAAATTTCAATTTCAAAACTTTCAATTCAACTTTCAATTTAGAAACTTTCAATTTCAAAATTTTCGATTCAAAACTTTCAATTCAAATTTCAAAAATTTCAATTGGTTTAAAATCTCTATCTTGTTTTTTCAACTCTTTCCCTCAATCAAGTTTTATGCCCCGTGATATTTTGATAATCACAAAGGGGGAGAAATTCTTGGTTGATTGGGGGAGAAATCTTTCTCTCATGCTTTAAAGGATAAATTGAAAAGTAAACAATTTAAAGCATGCCTTTAATTTCATTTTTACATTGCTTGTTTTGGTGATTGTGATCATCAAAATAGGGGGAGATTGTTGTACCTCTCGTACCCCTCGTGGTTTAATTTTCATGATCACAATCACTCTCTTTTTTATCTAATCTTGTTTTCAAGTGTTTTTGTTAATAGGCATGATTTCAGGAGCAAGAAGTGGCAAAGGAGGAAAAGTGGACTGTTTTCATGTCCACCGGCCAACCGGTGGCTTCACCACCGGCCAGCCGATGGAACCCAGACAGAAGGCTGAGCCACTGCCTCAGCACCGGCCATCCGGTGGCCTCAGCACCGGCTAGCCGGTGGTGCCTGGGCAGAAGGGACAGCTACTGCCTCCTCACCGGCCAACCGGTGGCCTCAGCACCGGCCAGCCGGTGGAGCCTGGACAGAAGGATCTTCCCTCTGTCAAGGCACCGGCCAACCGGTGGCTCTGTACCGGTCAGCCGGTGAGCCCAGTCAAACTAGCCGTTGGGCTTTGACCAGGCTTGTCCACTTGACTCCCAACGGCTCCGAAGGCCTCTCCAACGGCTCCGAAGACTCCCAAAGGCCATTTGAGGGTCCCCCCTCTATAAATAAAGGACTAGGAAGCCCCAGAAACTCAATTAAGCCCACGGACACATTTTTCATCATTTGGAGAACCTCCGGCGGATTCCCTCAAGGAACCTCAATTGCTCCAACACACTTCCACATCCAAGGAGCACCACCAAAGAAGCTTGGGAGCGCCCTTCATCAACTCCAATCAATCCTTTGGCGCCCAAGGCTTCCCCCATTACGGTTTTTCATTGTTTTATTTATTTTGAGCATCAATTTGGGTTTGTGCCTACAAACCCCTCTTTCTCTCATCTCCCTTTCATTTAGGTTTTCACACCACCTTCAAGGTGTGAAGAGGTTAGTCAAGCCTTCCCTTTAAAAGGCTTGAGTCATAGGTGAGCTAGCCTTCACCTGTAAGAAGGCTAGTGGGTTCTTTCTCAACCATTGAAAGCAAGTGGGTTCTTGCATAACCATTAAAAGCAAGCTGTAATAGGTTCTAGACTAACCTTAAAGTCTAGTGGGTTTCTTGCTAAAACCATTAAAAAGAAAGCGGTAGTAAATCTCTCAACGGTTGAGTTGGGAGCGGAGACGTAGGCTTTGGTTTAAGCCGAACTCCGTTATCAAGTTTTGTGTCTTGCCTCCTTTATTTCCGCTGCACTTTTACTTTGATTTTAAAATTGTTAATTATTTTTTAAAAGGCAATTCACCCCCCCTCTTGCCATCATTCTCCGCCCAACATATATCACACATGAACCACATAGATTTTCATTGACTACACCTGACTGGGCTTAATTCCCCTAGAATACATTATATCTACTATGGAAGGAAGTTTAGGTAAGAGGATCATTTTAGTTTCTTAGTTTTGTTTAAAAAATACTAACATTTGTGATAATTTTTTTTATTAAATAATATAATATGAGAGTGTGCCCTAATGAGTTTTGGTTAGTGTGTATATCCCAATGTCATAAAATGTGGAAGGATCGTAAATATAGAGTTAAGAGGGAGCACTGGGTACCAAATGTGGGTGCCTTAGACATTTTGGACAAAGTCTCAAGAGGCGTTCTCCTGTCTCAGTGGCATGAGTTAGTTGCATATTGGTCCACTGAGGCTACAACGATGGGTCTAATTATTTTGTTTTATATATTTCAAAGAATTTTTAGCATTTTACATGTTTGAAATTTGAATTAATTGAATTTAGGAGGTGGTAGTGTGTTATTTCGAGAATCGTGCATTGCAGGGACCACCTCACAGGTTTGGGACTTATCACATGTACTAGATTTGAAATTTTGTAATTACTATTCACTTTTTAAATTTATTATTTAATATGGATTTGTGTTCTATATTTATATATTATTGGTATACAGTTACGAGAGCAAGATGTACCGCCTAATAAAATGTTGGTGTGGATGATGACTCATGATCGAAATGATTCAGAGGTTTAAAATCTTATAGTAAGTTCTTGTACTAATTATTAATACTTAAATACATCTATATACATACATACATACATACATATATATATATATATTTATTTATATATTATAAAGGCTCAATTTGAGGCTGAGTTAGCACAACTTCTAGAGGACTAGCGACAACTTTCCATGCAAAGGGATGATATATTCCATCACATTATTAGTCGTGATGGACATAGCTACAACTTGACTTATGGAACATGGATTCCTAATTCTGTAGTTTCACGTGTTGAGGGTGTGGATCCTATTATTACTGGAATGACATAGCATGTGATTGATTTTGAGGCACAAATGTGTGCTTCCAAGGAGGTAAATGTGCAGTTGTTAGCTGAGGTTAGAGCATCGCGAGAGTATATGTGCTAGGTGATGGTACAGGAGATCCTACAATGCAAGTTTATATTGAATTTATTTATTTATTTTTTATTAAATTAATTATTATTATCTTCATAATTTTTATTTTTTGTAGGCCCCTACCACACTGGATGGAAGTAGTAGCCATGTTCCCGCATGATACATCAGATTCAAGAGGTTTGTTTTGTTTTATCTTTATGGTTTGTCGTTTATATTGACTGTCTCATTTTATTTTTTTATTTTTAGTAAATTCAAAAATCACATTTATATTTTCATTAAAATGTAATTTGACCAATTAGGGAAATTTATAATAAATATTTTGGTCTTTACACCGTCTTTGGTACATCCAAGAAGGGGATATTTAGTTCAGTGGTCATGCATAGTCGGGGAAAAGTATTTTAAAGAAAGGAAAATATATTTTGATAAAATCTATTACCCATTTGATTCCATTGTATGTCATGTATTTTTATAAACCATTATAAGTTATTTTCCATTTTATATTCTTTATGTGTGAATGTTTTGAAGTCCAAGTATTTTTTAGCCTCTAATTTTCTAAGTTCTCATATCATCCCACATCCTAACTTTCTTTAGAATCTTTAAGTATCTAAATAAATTTTTATGGAATATAACAAGTTTCTAATGGTAATGGGATTAAAATTTGTAATGCCCCTTGGTTTTATGGGGTGGGTAATGGGTTTCCATCATCTGATATCAAGCATGGTTGAGAGGGTGCTACTGTTCGGGATCTAATGCTAGATGATTTTTTAGTTTGGAATTTAGAGACGGTGAATAAATTATTTAACAATTAAAATCAGGAAACTATTCCATAATTCTTGACTACTTCAATGCATAAGTCTATTGTGTAAAGACAGAGTCCACTAATTACTGAAGCTTTTGCAAATTGTGAAGCTTTGAAGCTTGATAAGAGTCAAGATTGGTAGATTACACCTGGTTGGAGGCCCATTAATTCTCATGGATCATTGATTGGAATAAGGAAGCTAATTGAAGAATATTTAGGGAACTTAATAGACATAGTTTTTGTTCAAAACAACCAAACTAACTAATCTATGTGGCTTGGGCTCGATGAGATTTCACCATGGGATATAAGAATTGCTACTCTTTAAGTTATAATTTCCCATTTAGAGGGAGTCATAGAAAATCATCAGGGAGAATATCAGGATATAATTATGTTGGTAAAAAATCCCTCATGGTATCATTGAAGCATTTTTGAGGTGATTGTGTTTGTTGACAAAGCGTGCCTCTGTGTTGTGTTTGTTGACAAAGTAGACCATGATGTACAAATTTGTTGACAGATGGGGTTTACATGGTGAGTTATTGAGTTCAAGAGATGTTGTCAACAATCCATGATTGATTGAAGAACCTCAAAAAAGGAATGAATGATCTGGAGGCAGTACAAAAAGAGCAGATACAAGGTGGTGCCATTTTCCAGCGTTTGCCAAATTTTTGGGCCTCAAAATCGACAAATGGAGAAAAGTGTTTTTGGAAAAGGGACTTGTGCGCCGGTGTCTTGGAATCTTGGAAAACTGCGTGCCATATGTTTTTCAAGATCATAACATCAAAATATGGAAAAGGAAAGAGGGGCACCCAAGTTTTGGTTTGGGCGCGCAAGTGACTAGGACGACAGAGACTCGGGCGGCTGGACTTTCATGCTGAGAGGAGACTTGCGCACCGGTGCTCAGGGTGTCCAAAATGCCTATAAATAGAGGTCTAACCCTCCTTATTTTCAATAGAGTTCAATACTTAGAGAAAATTAGAGCTCCAATCATGTAGGTGGTTTGATCGCACAAGTGGTGGTTTGGTCGCACAAGTATAAAGTTTTTCAGAAGTTGTGCTCCAATTGATAGTTGCATGCCAATAATGGTTTGGGTGTAAAAGGGATTGAGTCGCCCAAGTTTTGGGTTGAAGAAAGGAGTGTCGTGCAAGTGGTTAGGTGACACTGGCATGCCAGGCTTGAAGAAGTGCACCAGGTATTAGAGAAGAACGCCAGGCATAGAGAAGCACGCTAGTTGTTTTAGGGCTTTGAGAAAGTTAGAAGATTTCCCGGCACATTTGTGGTGAAGTTGTATTCATCAGTGGATGAAAGTCAAACTTCAACAAAACATCTACATATAGAAGAATATGCATTCATTTTTGATAATGAATGGGCCTACAATTATTTAAACTGTGAGTGGATCTTTTGAAGAAGTAGTGAGCACACTTCAGTTGAGAGGGCAATGAGATTTCATATTGTGAGTGGTTGTAAACCAGGAGGGACAGTGAGTCTACTCCGAACTTTGTAAACAACAGTGCTCTTTTAGTGGATTTGGTACATCGGCACATCACCGGTGTATGCTCCTTGGACGTAGCCTAATGATGGTGAACCAAGTAAAAATCATTGTGTCATGTGCATGATTTAGTTTCTGTTTATACTTTTATACAGGAAAGAGGTAGAAGAGAGTTTTGCTTAACAGCGAAACAAGATCAATAGGGGAAGTTGTTTTAATCTGTCATACCCTGATTCACCCCCTCTCAGGGTATCTAACCCAGTGGACCTAAAAAATTCTAATATAGGATGTAATACTTGTTGGTATTTAGCATAAAATACTCCAAGAATAAGGAAATTCTTCTCACTTGTGATCACTTCTACCTATCCATAATCATGGATTTATTTGGAAGCCTGGAACTCTCACTCACCTTGGAATGTGTATTGGGAACAAAAAAGTGATGAAATGGACACTCTTCTTTTATAAAAGTCAATTAAAGCAAGGAACTAGGTTAATCAATTCATTCCTAGAATAACATCAAAATAATTCATATTAAGAACTAAAAAATACTAGAGGTTACCTAAGGATTCATGATAAATATTCTATCAAGATTACTGGCCACTACCTTGTTAGCTAATTTTATGTACCTAGTGTATTTTTTACCATGAAAAGAAACTTTCAATAAATGTTGAGATTCTATACACTCCTTGAATTCTTATATGGAAATAACTAGAGCTAGTTTACCAATCCTTTCATCCAAACCCATGACTAGATTGAAATCCCTAGTGATAATCCAAGATCCTTGAAACCATAACACCGACAAGACACCACAAATAAAAAAGTGAAAACAACTGGTCATCCACTCTAAGTCAAAATATATAGAATTAACTATCATTATAATTAATCTTCTCCAATGAGATCATTAATAGACATTTCCTCTTTATTTTATCTATTTTATATCTCTCTCTAGTACCTCAAATAAAGAAAATTCTTAATGATCAATATTGTGGTAGATCAAAGAAGATATATATGAAAAAAATTATATAAGAGGTCATTTACTATCATCGATGGATTAGAGAACCATGATCATTGTGGAATTAAGGTAGGTGAATCTAGACTTTCACCACTTTTTGGATTATATATATATATATATATATATATATATATTAGATATAGGGGGATTATAAATTGAAAACAACTCACACACCTAGGTCTCCAATGGGTCCAACCTCTTCCCTCCCTATAAGGATTTAATGATACCCTCTGGACCTATTTTATTAGATTATATGACCCAAAGTCCCTTTGATTATTTATCCCTTGAAATCCCATGGGGTTTCATGACTCAAAGGCATTGATTATTGGCGTTGTATGGGCCTTGAATGTGTTGGACTTGATTTATGGCCCTTGAATGCATGGTCCTTTTTGAGGTTCCTTCATTGGCCTTGCAAGGACCTTATTTGTTGGCCTTGATTTTAAGGCCCTTGAATGATGAACTTATAATGATTTTTTAATGCCTAGAATCCCCATAAGGTCCCATCATTGTTGGCCTTGTAAGGCCCCTTATAAATTACTGTAGTAACCCATGTTCAGGGTTGTGTCATGTGCTCCTATAATCTTTGTGCATGCTAGGCACAACTTCTTCGCACATCCTTATTTTCATCACCAAATTTAGCCACCCACATTTATAGATAACCCACCACCAGGTCAATCTTTCGACACTCTATCCTTCCTTCATATTGTTGTCAATTGTATTACTTTTCTCATAACCATGCATCCAGGATGATTGAATATGCTATTATAATTTCCACTTATTGCCGCTAAAATAATCCTTTCTTCCATGTGTGATCTCTATCATGGCTATCCCCACCTACAACTCAAAATATAATACAATTGAAAACATGCCCATGACCATCAAGGTAACCAATGACCCGTGCCCCTAAATTGTTGACTCTATAATTTTTGACCATTTAAAATGATAACAATAGAAAATTATATATGTCAATTGGTCAAATATGACTTTTATGTTTTAAAAAATTAATTATTATGATCTATGAACTCTAGAAATGAGAATCCCTTAAAAAAATGTTCATAATATAGGTTGGATGATGAATAATTGTTTAAATTTATTGAAGGATTATTTTCTAAGTCCCTATGTTAAATATTCATCCAAAATAAGTGATATAAGTGGATAATTCTTTCAGAGGTGAGAAAAGGAGATGTATAAACTTTGGAACAAGCCATTCCAAAATGGAATGAGGGTTATTCCGCTCTCTAGAAATATTTAATAATGTGTTGGTGAGATTTTGGGATGAAGTGACAGTGTGTTACATGCGATCTATACTACCCAATCATGTGACCTATCATATTTGGGAGTATAGAGACTTCTAGTAGTGAGACATACATGGTGGTGTAGAAATTAAACTAGTCCATGACACATTATAAAGGGTAATGTGGGATCCTTTATAAGAGTCATCACAACAAAACCTTGTATCTAAGAAACAACCAAAACAAATTTAGTAATCAATTCATTACCAAAAAACTGGATCAATGTATAACCAACACTCTCTACCCAATCAGGTCATTACAAAAAAATTCAATGATGTAAATGGACCACCATATTAATCACTTTTAGTGAAAAAAACCAATTAATGCACTTTATTCCTGATCATCCCACTACCATCACTGGTTAAACAATGAACATACACTATTGCCACCAAGCAGTGAGTCAACACAATATGGAAATCTTCAACAAAAAACAACATAGGATCACATGATCGAGTAAACACAACCTGATTGTTACTGTATCACCATCTATCTAACATGACCTTTATCAACAATAATCCAGAGAGAATAGATTTCACTAAAATAAATCAGTGGGAAATAATTTCCCATTATTATCACTTTTTAGAAGAATTAAGAAGGATAACTATTTTTAGCACTAATTTAGCATTGATAAACATACACTTTATTAACACTTACTGAGAAAGGGATTTTAATATACAAATTAACAAGATTTCTTCCTCATTCTCCACCTTTCCTCACATGTAGTGGATTTGAGACTCCTAATTTCCAACCAAAGTGACCCCCTAACTTGATAATTATTCAAATGATAAATTAAATATTTATAAATGGAGTTAACTTTAAAAGTGAATTTACTAGATAACATATGTTAACTGATATAAATGACAGTGAATCCAATCACTTTAGTAGATACAAGAACCTAGAGAGTTTCCACAAAAGTAGAGTGTTGATTTATCCACACAATATCACAACTCAATGCCCTAAAATTTAATACTTGGAATGATTTCAACTGATCCATGGGCTCAACAATCCCTATCATTAGAGGATTATGGTTTAGAATGAGGGTTTTGAGAGTAATAATAGTTACTAAGTTGGAAAGTCCCTAAAAATTCAAAAAAACAACATTCTTTTTTTACCATGTCTAGATTTTTATTTTTTGCCACTTGAATGTGGCTTGTTTCAACCCATAGATCCCTTCATATTACTCTTTTTTCTTAATTTTTGGGGTAAAAGGAAGGTCACCCCTTTGGTACCACTTTAATTACTTTTATCCTTAATACTAATATTTTTAATTACTTTCTAATTAGTTGAAACATTGGGCATCTCTTTAATTATCTATATAGTCTAAAACCCCATTATTTGGCCAATTGTCCCTTGAAAATCAGTATGTTTAGAGGTATCCATATCCTTTGAAGGGATCTGTTCACACTTCCCTATGGTCTTGAAAGGGAGCTAGGACTCCTTCATTAGAGATATGGTGCCTTCATCAACCAAATCACCCAATATTTTACCCATAAATTCCCCATTCTTGGTTAAGTTATCAATATTGAATTCTTCTTTCCCCTTAGATAATTTTCTACAGGATTAGTTGAGTGTTCATGTTATTGTAGACCATCCTCTCCTTTTTCAGCCCTATCCCCCTACACCCACCAGTAGAACATAAGCTGAACACTTTTGGGTATGTTCAATCACCGAGCCATTTTTGATCTGTAAGAATCAACGTCACATCCATCGAATGGTCATGTTGCCTGATATGATGGAAAATGATAGGTAACATCATCTTGTGTTATTAAAATGACATATCTCCCATCAGAGGGTCAAAAATGAGAAAACAACTTCTGATTGATGTGTGAAGCTAGGAGAACATTCCTTAAATCATATGTAATCTATTGGAATCAAACACATGTCAAATCAATGACTAGATTGGTCGGTATAATTAAAAGTTCATTTTCACATTTACTACCATTTTTGTAATAATGAGAAAATCATGTGTGTAGGGGTAAAAACTAACCAAATGAGTTTTGATTGACATGAAATCTTAGGAAAATGATCTTTAATTCATTTAAAATCTATAAGAAGCATCAACACATGGACCAGATACTTGAATTGATCGGTATGATCAAAATTTATGTTTGTCTCTCAGATTTGGAGTTAAGTGAAAAATCACATAAAATGGGTGAGTACAAATTAGACTTACTTGGATTGATATGAAATCGTGGGATAACGATTTCTGATCCATTTTTGATCCGAGGGAATCAACATTTCATCCATCAGATGCTCATATCTCCATGTTCTCATTATAGTTCAGAAACTACTATAACCCTTTGATAAAACATGTAATCTAATGAAATTACAATAAATATAGTGTAAATAGAAGTATCAACACTATTCTGGTAAGATAAACACATGTATATATCATACTGTATACATGTAATGGTAATCAAAGAACATATATGAGATGGCTCTAGGGAATCCACTTTCAACACTCCCACTTACACTAGATCCAACTTCTAACATGTCTCAACCCGCTAACTCTCACATGAGAATCATGCTTCTGCTGAGATATGGCTTTAGTCAGGGGGTTTATCACATTATCCTCTATGACTATTCTGTTAACTGAAACTTCACCTCTCTGAGTAAAATCCCTTAAGAGATGAAACTTCTAAAGTATATGCTTTATCCTTTGGTGTGACCTGAGATCCTTGGAAAGCACCACCGCCATAATATTATCATAATAAAATAAAAAATGGTCTATACTACTAGGAAAAACACCAATTTTAAGACAAATATGTGTATCCAAACTAACTCCTTAGATGCATCAAAAACTGCTATATACTCAAATTCTGCTATAGAGCCATCGACCACAGGTTTCTTCGAACTTCTCCAACTCACCGCACCAACATTCAAACAAAAGACATAGCCTGAATATGATTTTAGATCATCATGATCTATCCAAAAACTAGAATCACTGTATCCCCTCACTACTAGTTCCCTATATCCTTTATGCACTGAGAACATATCCTTTGTATGTATCAAGTACTTCAGGATACTCTTTATAGCTGTCTGATGCAAATCTCCCAGATTAACTTGATATCTTCCCACCATGATTAATGCAAATGAAACATTAAACCTTATACATATAATGGAATACATGATAGATCCCACTGCTAAAGAATAAGGTATTCTTCTCATTCATTCAATCCCCTACCATGTTTATAGATACATTTCCTTGGAGATATTGATACCATGTGACATTGGAAATAACCCTCTCTTAGATTATTCCATACTATACCATCTGAGCACCTTATTAATATATATAATTTTACTTAGTCCAAACAAACACTAAGATCTATCTCGATAAATCTTGATCCCTAGAATAGAGGCTGCTTCACCTAAGTCTTTCATGGAAAAGCATTCATTTCACCAAGTCTTAATCGACTGTAAGACTTGTAATTCATTTCCCATAATTAATATGTCATCGAAATATAATAGTAGGAAACCAATTTCATTCCCATTAAACTTTTTATAGACACATGGATCATTTTTGTTCTTTATGAAACCAAATTCTCTTATGTCCTCATCAAAATGAACATTCCATGACTGTGATTCCTACTTCAACCCATAAATGGATCTATACAGCTTGCATACTTTATTGAAACTATTTGAATTAATAAACCCTTAGGGTTGTTTCATATGGAAATATTCAACTAAATTATCATTTATAAAATCATTTTTGACATCAATTTTCCAAATCTCATATTCATGGAAGGTTTCCACTGTAAGTAATATTATGATGGAGTTCAGTATCATGACTGATGATAAGGTTTCATTATAGTTTATGCCATGATGTTGTCTAAACCCCTTCACCACCAGTCATGATTTATAAGTATTCAATTTACTATCAATGTTCAGATTTTTCTTGAATACTCATTTTCACCTAATGGGTTTTACATCACCTAGAGGGTCTACCAAAATCCAAACTTGATTTTGGTATATGGATTTCATCTCAAAATTCATGTCTTCTTTCCATTTAGTAGTATACTTGACTTCTATTGCTTCCTTATAGGTCATATGTCCATCATTATCTAAGAGTAATGTGTCACCTAACTCGGTGACCATAAAACCATATCGCTCTGGTACTCTAACCTCTCAGGTTGACCTACGCAGTACTTATGTCTCGTGAACATCTTCATCTCCCACTATCTCTTGTGGAGATGGTTCCCATACCAACTCTTGTGCATCCAGAGCATCAACTTCATCAAAGTCAATCACTCTCTCACTATTTCCATTGAAAATGTGTTCCCTTTCTAGAAATATGACATGTCTAACCACAATCACTTTCTTATTTTAAGGGGTATATAGGTAATATCCTTTAGTTTCTTTAGGGTAGCCTATAAATATGCACTTCATGCTCTGGGATGCCAATTTTTCACTAGGTATAGTATTGAAAAAAATCCTTGCATCCCCATACACATATGTGTGAAATAATAGGTTTCTCTCCATATCCCAACTCATATGGAATCCCATCTATAGATTTATTTGGTACTCAGTTAAGGGTACATGTTGTTGTCTATAACGTGTATCCCCAAAAAGATAATGGAGGATTTGTCTCACTCATCATTGATCTGACCATGTTAAGAAAGGTCTGATTCCTCCTTTCACTAACATGGTTCCACTTATGTGTATAATGAGGAGTGAGTTGGGATACTATCCCACACTCCTTTAAGTGATCAAAAAATTCTTAGTTAAGATATTCTCCACCTCAGTCTGAGTAGAGTGCCTTAATCTTCTTACCAAGATAATTGTCTACTTCATGCTAATATTCCTTAAGCATATGAAAGTAATTTGACTCAAACCACATTAAGTAGATATAACCATACCTACTATAGTCTCCGGTAAAAGTAATGAAGTACAAAAACTCACCCCCTTCCTTTGCTGGAAATGGTTCATATATGTTAGTATGAATTAATTCCAGTAATTTTATAGCCCTTAATCCTTTCCTTGAGAAGGGTGATTTGGTCATTTTATATTATAAACAAGTGTGATATATATCTAGGGGTTTTAACTCATTCGAGTCTAAAAATCTTGCTTGACATGATTTTTGTAAACACTTCTCATTTACATGACCAAGCCTAAAGTGCCATAGGTGGGTGTTATACAAGTCATTTTCACTAGTTTTGTCATTGATTTCCATTATTGGGTTTTTGAGTTCAAGAATATACAATCCATTGTTAATATGTGCTATACCATAACATATGATATCCTTATAAAATTGATAATATTTATTTCTAAACTTGAAATAAAAACTCATGGTGTCCAAACTTGACACTGAAATTGTGTTTCTGGTAACTGAAGGAACATAATAACAACTATTTAATATAAGAACAAAATTACTAGGCAAAGTAAGGTGATAATATCCCATTTCCAAGGATTCTATACTCACACCATTCATGGCTTGGATATCCACCTCACCCTTTACAATATTTTAGAATCAACTTGGTTTTTGTATATGAATACAAATATGTGAGCCACATGTTGTATCCAATACCCAATTTGTAGATAAAGACAGATTACATTCAATGTAAAACATTCCTGAAGTAGAAGCGTCACCTTGATTCTTTTTCCCAACTCTGTAATTTTTATTCCAGTGGACTTTATTTCCACATAAAAAGCAGACGACCTTCTAGTCATTACCCTCCCTCTGTATCTTTGGATTTTTTGAAGGACGGTGCATCGATGTCTTCGGATTGGACTTAGAATTAGACCCCTTAGCCTTACCCTTCCTCCTCTTATTCACCATAAGGACTAATGAATCGGTATTCTTAATATCCTTATCTTCTTAGAAAACTAAATCCAGTAGATCTGGGAGTGACTTTTTCATGTTATTCATATTGTAATTAAGAATAAAAGTAAAAAATCATAGTAGTAAAGAGGAAAGAATGAGATTCATTGCTAGTTATTTATTTAGTTTGAACCCAAGGGATTAAAGTATCACAATGTACTTGATCATATTGAGTACAAGAGGATCTTCTTGGTTCTATTCTACTATCCTGCACTAATAAAGTGCACTGGATATCTCATACCCTACTTGTATTTCTCTCTCTTGATATAACTGTTGGAGATGAGTTAGAATCTTGTAGGTATATTTTCCCTCATGAATTTTCTATAGTTGACTGAACATATATGACAACATGATACACTGTACATCTATTACATCATCTACATGCTTCTTATACTTGTATTTATCCACCTTGATTACTCCCAGAGGGGGCTTAGTAGTAAGTGAGGACTCCAACGCATAAAGTTTCCTTTCTTATCGTAATACTATGCGCACGTGCCTGCACCACTACTGAAAGTTATGGCCAGTCATAATATTTTCTTTATACAACATTGATTGCAGTGATAATGTACCAGTGGTGTTGGTGGTTTCCTTTTTTTATTTACAACAAATAAATTTAGCAGTCAATACTTTCTCTTAATCACCTTTTATCCATTATTGATTAACTCATTAAATCATTAAATATCACCTACTATTTTATAAAACCCTAGTAACCCTCACTACTAGATTCAGAATACTCTTTTGTTTGAGTATTCTAGTGGAAATGATTCTTGAAATCTCTCATCATGGTCTACAATCTATGGATACGCTACTACTTGGAGAGTTTCAAGGTAGACACCGGTCTTACCAACCACATAAAATCATATTTCCTTGAACTATTGAGTGAAGTCTCAGCTTCTCAAAAATCATAACCTTGATTCCCTCAACACTTCATCTCTAAAGTGATATAAATATAGCTATAACCACTTATTTTCTACCAACTTTAGTTGAGTCAACCCATAATTTACATGAGAACTCCTCAATAGTAGGAGGAGCCCTCAAATAGGGCTGAAGAGCACCTCATACACCTGGTTTTGTTCAAATGTAAATGATGGAAGACATTTATGACTTAATATTACTTTGAGAGTTTTTAAAAAATTTCTCGATGAATGTAATCCCTTTTCTATTAAATATGTTCAAACTATGTTGTCGAGCTCACAATTGAACATGCATTAATAGAATACATTCTCACATGTTTATGCATTTTTTTGTTTATTATTTTATAAGTTTCCCACAAACATGAAAATACATAAATAATAAACAATACATGAAGTAAATAAATTACTCAAATGGTCTTGATATATAAAATTGGTCGATCCATTTAAACTCAATGGATCAATTGTAACCTAGAGGAATAATACCTGAGTTGGATCTTGAATTGTATCGCAGTTCATCCCCAGTCCAGTGTTTTCACTTCTTGTATAGTATACCACATCATCTTGGCATGGTCCACATTTTATATTATCATCCTCAATAGTTCAAATGTACTCGCATGCGAGCGATGGGGTTTCAAGAAGTGCAATATACTTACATAAATAAAACTGATGGACTTGCATACCCTTATACACATTAAAATGAAAACGACAATGCACAGACAATTGAAAAAATTAATTAAATATTAAAAACATTGCACATAGTTATAATAAATAATAAAATAAAATAAAATCAGACATGAAAGGTCGGTCAGTGCTCAAGACCAATCTACGGGTAAATTAAAAGCGCGATAAAAATTAAAATGTAATAAATTTAAGTTTGAGGGTAATTAATAAATTAAATGAATTATTTAAATTCAAATAATTTAATTTTGTTCGGTCCCTGAATTAATTTAAATTTTCTTCCAAAATTAAAGTAATCGATTAATTAAATTTTTATATCAAAATAAAATAAAATTTTCAAATAATTTTTTTAATCCAAAAATTAATTTATTAATTTTTGAGTATATTAAAAATTTTATCGGACCCTAGAACCTCTCTCAGGATCATTTCAGGTCGGAAAGAACCCGTTCAAGGCTATTATGGGTTAGACATACCCTTGCAGCCCCGTTTTGGGTCAGGTAGAACCCGCCCGATCCTGTTTTGGGTTGGACATGACTTGCCTCGATCCAATCTGGGTTGGGCTGAACTGTAGGAGGCCACATAGGGAGAATCCGACCACTGTATTAAGGGATCACATGTGATAGGGGGTTCTCACTCGGGTTTGAGGAGTTTCCAGTAAGGTAGTGACCAATAGGCAGTGGTAGTCGGCGCACATGCCTACAACGATTGCAGAATACAGTGAGGTCAGCCGAGTATGGGGTTTCGCTAGGGAAGAACATCATCAGAGCGATGGCCAATGAGATGGTCAGGTGAGGCGATGTTCGGGAGGGCGGTGTTGTGGAAGTTTAGGTTAGAGGATTCAATGACTAGATTGGGAAAGAGGCGACGCATGACTAGCCTCCACCAGAAGCTAGATTCTATTTTTATTGACTTTCTTAGGTCATTCCACCTCCCTGTCCTTACATGAATTTTTCTAAAGCCTAAAGTTAATATTTTGATTTTTATTGAATTTTTCATCAACCACAAATAACCATAAAAAAATAAAATAAAACTTTGCTAAAAAATCAATAGCTTATCAATTTTTGTCTTGGAGAATTCAATAGGTGTGGAATTATTTTTCACCAACCAAAGGGGTTCCAACCTTCAGATTCCAGCTGATATTTGGTCATAAATCTTAGGGTTGTTAGAATTCACCAAAAAAATAAAGAAAAATATGTACATGTATATAATGTTCTTCAATTTTTAATACTCGAAGAATCACATTCTATCTGAATCAATTTTTTTTTCAGATAATTGAAACTTGAAAATATGAAATTTGATTAAAGAATGGTCATATCCATTGAGTCTGAATTAAAACCCTATAATTAAATTTAAGGTAATTTTAATTTTCTTGGCTCAAAAAATTCACGCGATCACTATGATACTAATTGATAGTACCGAAGCATGCAACGGAAGCTGGTGGGCCAGAGATTTAAAAATTCTCATCATTGAAATGATGGAACTTTTTCATTTTTATTGATCTAATCCCCAGTAGAGGTCTGGGGATCTCGTGTGAATTATTTGAGCATAAAAATTAATATAAATGATTACCTCATTCGGATCAGAGACGTGTTCGTCTGCAGCTTGTCGTCGACAATCGTTTCTTGAAGGATCCAAGATCAAACCCCTATAGATCATTTATACATGATTCAATAATTCATGCAGACATTGATATTCGAATTCCAAGTGCTAGTGCGGAGCTCCGAGGATTCCTTTAACATCACGACGATCACCATGATCATGTCCCTTTGATATGTGAAGGTGTTTTTGGACCGAGGATGAATTATTTATCTATATAGGATGTGGGAAGAGATAGAAGCTCTAAAAATCATGGGTATGAATAATACATAGGAAATGAGCCATCTCCTACTTATATAGTAATAATTGATTACCCAAAAAGGGTTCTACGACCACTGTATTAGTAACGCACACTAAATAAGTAGTAAATGAAAAGTTTTAATGAAATTACTATGTCATAATGGAATTTATATTTTTATCAGATACTTGTAATATATAATAAATATATTATATGATAAACCTAAGTCATTAACTCGATTCGTAATTCCCACCAATATTAAATGAACCTTGAATATTAAAATAATATTCTTTCTTATAATATATTCCACATATTCACTTAATGCCTTGTGAATAATTTTAATAAATACATTCAACCCAATTATTATATACTTGAATAATAATGAATTTATTTATTTGTCAGTGATTATTAACACTTAGACATCTCTCGGACCCCATGCTGGGGCCCACCATGTCCTATATTACTATTCACCAAAATAGGGAAGACTCTTGAATAAACTATTGCATGTGAACCTCTAGGACCTTATCTTAATAGAAGTTAATACCGTTTGTAGACCATGAACAGAGTCTAGAAACTCATTAAGGCCCCTAAAGAGATAAGAAATAGTTATAACAACAAAAACCTTTCTACGAACACACTATGTGTAATATAATCTCTTTGTCTTATAATATCTCATAAATAAAGATGCACACTTGTGTTATCTTCCATTATTTGTTTATTATTTGTTGATCTAACTGGATAGACTTAACTTATTCTATAATGACCATGGATTTAGTAAGGGTACTACCATCCTTATAAACTAGGCCCAATACATCACTTCCTCAAATCAGAAGTGAAAAATTATATCTTGATCATTCAATCAATGCCATACCACCAAAGACGCACCCAACATAAGTTACCTCACCATGACTTCAATGCCATGGTTTTTTCCTTGCATAAAATTACACGATCAAATGGTACACATTGGTAATGATATCAACTTGGAGACCAATATAAATGTTTGTAGATAAGAACTACCAATGACACATAAAACATGTGGAATTCCTATTGGAAGGTCTGTCCTCATGATCTCATCTACTCGAGATCATTAAGTGTGAAACTCATGAGAAGAAGTCACAATACTTATGAGCCCCCAACACCTGGTGGTCACACATCATCTATGTTCTATCAGTATGTTGTATTCGGACCATATGAAATTTGTTTAAGATTACTGTTATGGTATCTACAGGTTCTCATTATAGTTTGGAAATTGCTATAACCCTTTAATACGACATGTAATCTAAGGACATTACAATAAATATAGTGGATAAAAAAGTATCAAAATTATTTTGGTAAGATAAACACTTGTATATATCATATTTTATATATGTAATTACAATCAAAGTACACTCACGAGTTAGGTCTAAGGCACCCACTTTCAACACTATGAAGAGTATGAAGATCATTTATAGACCATCCTTGAGAATATAAGGGAGAAGGAACTATATGAAAAATTTAGTAAGTGTGAATTTTTTATTCAAAAAGTGTATTTTCTTAGCCACATTGTTTCTAAAGATGGAATATCAGTTGAACCTTAAAAGACAAAGGCTATTAAAGAACGACTCATTCCAATGAATATAACTGAGATACATAGTTTCCTTGGATCAGTTGGTTGATATCAGAAATTTATTGAATTTTTCCCTATTAGATAATCCATTAACCAATATGACATGTAAAGGGGTTAAATTAACATGGTCTAAGGATTGTTAGGAAAGATTTGGGGAACTGAAAAAGACTATTTAATGCATTAGTGTTGGCCTTACCATCAATAAAAGAAGTTTTTTATATACAGTGATGCATCGAAAAAGGGACTATGGTGTGTTCATATCTAGAACGATTGGGTTATTTATTATGCATCAAGGTAATTGAATAATAATAGGGAAAACTATCCAAATCATGATCTTGAACTGACAGTTGAAATTTTTGCTTTGAAAATATATAGGAATTACCTTTACAATGAAAGATGTGACATACACATTGATAACAAAAATTTGAAGTATATATTCACATAGAAATATCTTGATGTGAGGTAAAGGAAATGGCTAGAATTACCTAATTACTGTGATTGTGCAATACACTACCACCATATAAAGGAAAACAAGGTGGAATTTTCATTGATTAAAAAGGATCACGGGGTCATATCCATGACGAGGATCAATAAAGATCCCATATTCAAGGAGTTGATAAATATGAATATGAGAATTATTAGGGAAGGGGAAACATCATTCCTTTTTCCAAGTAATTTTCAAACTATCCTTACTTAAGAATATAAATAAGTATCAGTAATATGAAAAGGGTATTCAAAAGAAAATTAAAGCCATAAAAGATGGAAAATTGGCACAGTTCATTTGTAAAGATGGTGTGTTGAAATTTAGAAGGATATTATGTGTACCATTATTACCTGATATGAAGTTGGAGTCACTAGATGAAGCTCGTGGATCAGAATTCTCTATACACCTTTACAGTTAAAATATGTATAGGGATTTAAAAGAGCACTTATGGAAGGATAACATGAAGTAAGAAATTTCTGATTATTTGTTTAGATGCTTGGTATTCCAAAAGATAAAGGACGGGAGGCAATATCCAAAGGGTTTCATGAAACCCCTCCCTATACCTATGTAAAATTGGGATAATATCACAATGGAATTTGTTACTAGGATACCTAATAGATCTAATATAAATGATATTATATGGGTTATTGTGGAACACCCTACAAAGTATTCCCATTTCTTAGAAATAAGGGAGGATCTACCCCTTGAACATCTTTCATGACCCTATCAATGAAATTCTGAGACTTAATGGAGCCCCTTTATCTATTGTATCTGATCATGACCCTTACTACACAACTAAATTTTGGAGGATAATTAAAAAGGATTTGAACATCGAGGTACTTTTGAGCACTGCCTATCATCCTCAAAAAGATGGGAAGCTTGAAAGGGCCACCCAAACCTTAAATTATATGTTGAGGTCATGTTCACTCAACTTCCAAGGAATATGGGATAAATACTTACCTCCAGTGGAATTTGTATATAATAATAGCTTCCACTCTTGCTTAAAAATGTCAAGGTATGAGGTCTTGTATGGGAAGATATGTCATACTCCAACATACTAATATGAAGTTGGAGAAAGGAAGCTAGTTGGTTCAAAACATGTTTAGGATACAATTGGGAAGGTGTGAGATATCTATAATCATATAAAGATAGATCAAAGTATACAAAAAATCTATGTTGATAATCAAAGGAAGGACTTGAAATTCCAAGTAGGTGATCATATATTCTTGAAATTATCACCATGGAAGGGAGATATACAATTTTGGAAGAAGGGAGAGTTATGTCCGTGGTACACTGGGCTATTTAATATCTTAGATAGAATTAGAGTTGTGGCTTATTGTTTAGCTCTAACACTGAATCTATCTAAATTTCATAGAGTCTTCCATGTCTCAATACTAATGAATTATATTCCAAACCCTTCACATGTACTATAAATCGATGAAATTATTCTCAAACATGATTTTTCCTATAATGAAGAGCCTATCCAGATTATTGACACTAGAGATAAAGTGTTACAAAATCGGACAACCCGTCTTGTGAAAGTAATTTGGATAAATTACAAGTTAGAGGAAACAACATGAGAGGTTAAGGAATTAATGAGGAAGATCCACCCCCATTTGTTCATGTATTGATGTACACCCAAAATTTCTAGGTTGAAATTATTTATGGGGGGAGAATGTAACGCTTGAGATTTGACCATTATAAATAAACACTCCATATCAAAAAAAATATTATACAAGGCACATTTTATTATTTCCTCATAATGGTACAATACAAAGAAAATAAAATAGAAAACTAAGTTATTAAATTTATTACAACAGCTAAAAAAATACTATAAACAAGTAAAAATATGTGATAACACTATAAGTTTGAACTCCAGAGGATCATACTTGAAGAAGAATAGAAAGTATATGTGATATATTACTAGTAAAAAGAAAAAAATGAACATAGAAATAAACATGTTGTAAAATATAATAGAAGTAAATGAATCATGGGTTTATAATGAATTTTATATAAGGAGTAATACGACCATGGGGAATTTTACTATTACACTACTACAAATACGGCTTTTATTAGCGCTAAAAATGGCCTTTAACAGTGCTAGAAAAGCGCTGTTAATGCCGACAAAGATAGGGGGGGGGGGTCCCCTTTATCTGTGCTCCAAAAAGCGCTGATAAAGACCCCTTTTATGAGCGCTAAAAAAAAGCGCTGATAAAAGGGGTATTTTATCAGCGCTGAAATGAAGTGCTGATAAAAGGATCTTTTATCAACGCTTTCTTTTTAGCGCTGATAAAAGACCCTTTGATCAGCGATTTTTTTTAGCCCTGATAAAACAAAAAAAAATTAAAAAAAATTAAAAAAAATTTAAAAAATACTGCCAATCTCGGGGGTGGATTTTTACAGTGCTTGAGCCCCCCCCTTTATCAGCGCTTTGCCGCTCCTCCAGTGCCCGCACGCACCACCTACACCCTTTATCAGCGCTAACCGCTCTAAATCACCCCTGCACGCACGTCCCTGCCTCCACCCGAATTTGATCTCAAGACCTCCCCCCTGCGCGCCTAAAGCCTTTGCCACTCCCCTATATTGATTTGTTCTCTTATTTAGGATATATCTATTTATTTATATATATATTTAGATATATTTATTCGTATAGTAATATATATTTATATTAATATATATAGATATATTAATATATATATATAGTTATATTAATATATATAGTTATATTTATATTAATATATATATTTATAGTTATATTAATATATATATATATTTATAGTTATATTAATATATATATATATAGTTATATTAATATATATATAGTTATATTAATATATAGTTATATAAATATTCAAATATTGGTATTTTAAATAAAATGGATATTAGTTATTATTTAGATAAAGCTAATATATTTTATATATAAATATGTTTAATTATTTATTTAAAAAATTAAATTTTTAGGTGTGAATATATAAAAAATATGTACATATAGTTATATATTTGATTATAAATAGCAGTGAATTATAAAAAACAATAAAATTTCAAAGACATAATATTAATATGAATGTAATACCTTGGAATAAATTCAGTCCCCACCAAAAAAAGACAATAATACCCCCTTAAACGAGGCTAAAAATCCACAAAATGTTAAACAATCGGGGTACCCCGACTAAAAACTCAGTTTTGGAGTCCTTATGGGCCTTTTTTGGCCTCAAAAAACCTTGACCAGGGCTCCCCTTAATTTTAGTGACGTAGATCTCGTCGCAGGCTTTGATTTGATATGTGGTAGAGCTCAAAAGGACACCCAGTTTAAAAGTTATGACCGTTTGAAAATCGAGTTGCGTTTTCATGGTAAATTGGATCTTTTTTTTATTTTTTTTATTTTTTTAGTCTTCAATTTGTTATTAAAATACTATTAACCCATAATAATTAGAAAATTATTAATTAAAAATATTTTTTTAAATTTTTTTATAAGCCATTTTCACTTAATATCTTATATATTAAGTATATTAAGTGTAAATGTATATTTATACTTATCTAAAATATATTTAGAAATTATATATTATATTTATATCAATATAACTATATTGATATATTTATATATTAATATATTATTTTTAATTAATTTTTTTTGAATTCGATCCCTTTATCAGCACTTTAAAAAAAAAGCACTGATAAAGGCCCCCCTTTATCAACATTACTAAAAAAAGCACTGATAAAGGGGGTTCCTTTATCAGCGCTAAGAAAAGCACTGATAAAGGGGGTACCTTTATCAGCACTAAAAAAACGCTGATAGAGGGGTACTTTTATCAGCGCTTTTTTTAGCACTAATAAAGGTACCCCCCTTTATCAGTGCTTTTTCGTTAGCGCTGATAAAGGGGTAGCACTGGCCTTACCCAGTTTTGTGGTAGTGATTAGAATCTAACTATTGAAATCTGACCGTTGGGAATCTGATCATTAGAATCTGACCATTGGAAATCTAACCGTTATAATAGTGATATTACAATAATACAAATAGGTAATTTATTAAATGAATAAAACCAATTTAAAATAATATAAATAATAATAACAAGGTATATTGATCAATGAATAACAATGTAATTATACACATATATCTTAGATAAAAACAATAAAAGAAAAGAAAAAGTGTTTTTAGTTTTTGGCGCCAAATGTTTGATTTCAAAATTCATAAGTACTTTTTTTAATAATTAAATTACTCATATATAGAAAATCATTTTCATAAAAAATACCTTAAATTTAAAATCATCTTGTTGAAACTATCTAATGATGAATTTTTCATAATTTTTAGACATAGTCGAATTTTTAGATAATAGTGAAGTACAATATAAATATATAGTAAGCATTGTGGAATCATAATGATTTAAAAATGATTTAATAATTTAAAAAATTTAATACTAGACCAAATATATGTTATTTAATTATTATTAAGTATTTTAATGAATTAAAATCATTTTCTAGACCTATAATACACTTTCCAAAGTATAAAATATAAATTAAGTATTTAAAAATAATATTTTGTGGAAAACATTCATTTTAACGGAAAAACTAATATAAAATAATGGATTTTGGTTCTAAAATAATTATAATATTAAAAAATTTGTATTTAATTCTAAAACCATGAATAAAAACCATTGGTAAGCCAATGGTTTTTCATTTTCCACAACATAGATTTCTATGGACTATGTTTAGAAATTAATAAACAATTCCCCCACATTTGCTATAAATACCCACCATTATCCCATTTTTCTCCACTCCAAATTTTTTATCACATCCCACCTCTCATTTTATATATATGTAAAGGAGTTTCTAAGCTTATAAGATGCTCTTACAATGCTTTAAGAAGTTATCTCACAATGTAAGGGTTCTCAATCCCCCTATTTCATTTCCAATTGCAATTCCTTTGTTATATTATCTTTTAAACTTACTTTTAATATAAAAAATTATTTTAATTCCATGTTATTATAAACCATTTGAAATATTTTCAATGATATATTACTCACTCCCTCTCATTATATCCTTTGACTAAGACATTACCATGTCGAAGTAAGAGTTCTTAATCTTTCCACTTCATTTATATTTGCAATCCTTTTCAATTACTTTTAATTTTAATAAAGAATGTTATTATTATCAATTTTTATAAATTACTTATTATATTATCAATGAGATATCATCATTCCCTCTCATTATACCACCTTTATAATCTGTTTTAATGCTCAAACTATCTCGTAGCCATAAAACCATCCTAAAATGTTGGTGAAGTAAAGTGTGTGTGGTTTTCCAAGAAAATAAATCTATTTATAGATACAAATAAGTGGATATGGTATTATTATAGATTCATATAGGGGTAATAACCCTGAAAATATTTTCTTGGGTATATCCCGATCATCATTCTGGTGCACGGTGAATGGTTCCTTACTACAAACCTAGTTTGACACTCCCAAGGGATATGCTTTAGATGCTTTACATACATTTTTCAAACCATTATAAAGTATTTATCTATAATTTCATTGGTATCATACCTTTTTCAAATACATGTATTTGGTTACATAAACACCTTAATCATCTTATTCTTTATGAACACCAAATAACTACAATCTCATATTCCTCACTTATTAAAGGTGTTTATTTTAACATTGTGAATCCCTAGTTCTTACTTGGGGATTTCAACCAGATATATTTATTAATTTATTAATTGGGGGAAATATTTTCATACTATATAATCCTTTTTTTATATGGGAAAATCTTGAAATACATGACTCATTGAGAAATTATGATATGTATTTATATTGTTTGTTCCTAAAAAAATTATTCCATGTAATCAATTATTATGTAACAGAATGTATTGTAATTTTTATGTGATGGGTGGGACCCATAATTATATATCCCCTCAGTGAATTGATAAGTATTATGAGACAACTAAGATAGGGTAATGAGATAATCATTACCTTTTATGTAAGATGTCTTGGCACAAGGCCTTGATGATATGTTTAAGATTTTCAACATTATGTATTCCCATAACTATTTGATCAATTATTGTTATCCATGCATTTATTTATTATATACATGGATATGATATTCCCATAGTTTCATTTAATTATGAAATTATTATGATTATTTTTCCTTCCATATTTATTATTCCAAGCTCATGATAACTTCTACCATATGCTACCCCTTACTAGTCATATAAGCTCACCCTTTATATTGTTTTCCATTTCCAAAGGAAACCAAGATGAGTACTGCATATAAAAAATGGATTGCAAGGAGAATAATAATGTTTTAATGTATTCAGATGATGTATTTTTAATTTCAATGTAATGAAAAACTCATTTATGTATCTAGTTTCCTAAGACTACTAAATTGATAAATCCTTCACAGTTTGATCTATGTATTTTGTACCAATGTAAGAAAATAACCACTGGCTCCATGGTACTAGAGTTGGGGTTGTTACAAAGAGATATCATAATAAAGGGATTATATTACACAAATGAGCATTCATATGAGGTTGCATTTTGTTGCAACATTAAATTATTTCTCTATGGGGTTCTTGGTGTATTGTTAGATGCTAAATTTGGACTTTAGGTGGTTTTGCCTAATGTCATTGATGAAGAGGCCTATTGGGTCACACACTAAGCATATCCATAATCTCAGTTAAATTCTATTTGAATTTAATAATTTAGAATAAATATTATTCTCACTTCGTGGTTTGATAATTATTCAGGATTGATTGATCACCAAGATTTAATAATGAGTTATTTAGAAGAATAAATATATGAGTTGAATAATAATAAATATTTATTAGAAAGATTTAGTGAATATATTATTTATTATACTTATCAGTGAATAATGCAGTAATATTTATTTATCAAATAAATAGTCATTATTCAAGATCCAATAAATATTGAGGAGGGTTGTGGACTGAGCTTAATAGTTTAGATAGAAATTATAAATTAAATATCATATAAATAAATATTAGCTTCTTTATTTAAAAAATGATATTTATTTATTTTTAGGTTTTTTTCATGTCAAGAAAATAATAATAATATTTATATTATTATTAAACATGAGGTTTGCTAAGTAATATGGAATTGGCTAAGGGACCATGTGCAATTACCAACCCTATTCTAGCTTTATAAATACACAATTATATCACTTTTTAGGGTTAGCTACTTGTTATGCGTAAAAAACCCAGAGAGAATTCTCTTAATACTTAGAGAGAATCCTCACAAGAATGCAACCAAGAATAAGAGCATCATTACTCCTCCAACCTATCAAGCCTTTGAGAGAATTTTAAGAATTCTTCATCCATGAAGAGATTCTTTATGTGGTTAATAAAAAATTAGTCAAACAATCAGAATCTAATACACTAGAACTTGATGGTTCTAAAATTATGTTCCAAGATTTTGGAGCATGTGTGGATTATACCTAGATATATTCTAACCTTAGATCCTATGATACAATGAAAATACGACGAGATCAGTCAACCAGGCCATCAACGAATAAAAAATTAAAAGATAAGGTAATTCTAATTCTATCTTTAGATTAATTATAAATTTTATGTGATGATCTTACCTTATTGGTTCTAGTATTCTCAAGTCAATTAATCTTCAATTTAATTCCATTGTTCATGATGTTATTCATCATTTACATATTATATTATCCATCAATTATGACAAGAAACTGAGTCGGTCATGCTCAATAGGTTCTTCCACCACACCTAAAACCTTTAAGTGGTATCAAATGAGATACATAATTAATTTATAATTATTTATTAATCATTTATTGATAATATACATTTGTTGCTAGTTTTTATTTATGGGTTATTCGTCCTTTAAATCCTAACATCGAATTCTTCTTCTCCCTTCTTCATTATCACTTATATAATTAAGAAAAGGTTAAATTAAAACAAAAAACATATAAATAATTCATCATAATATTCTAAGGGTTTTGGTCATATAACATAAGAGTACACACCATGTATCCCTAAAGTACATGTTGTGTACCCTTGTTCAATGTACCCCTGTTCAATGTACCAAGATGAATCGCGTAAAACCCAAGTTGTCATGCATTGATGTATAGATGGAAATAATTTAATTCACATTGCATGTTGATTGAACCTAGCTATACTATAGTTTGACCATACTACACACCATATAGATCACTTAAACATTGTATAGTCCATGTGCTTTCTTGGAAAAAAGCACAGTAGGTTCAGGCTGTGTGATATATTTACTACATGAAACGGGGATCAAAAAACCATGAAAATTCAAGGTCACATGACATATAGATAGCATACATGTTGTGTAACTCATAAAAATCCATGTCTGAAAAACACTTTAACACCGTAATATTTTATGATATATTTCTCTTTAATAAATTTTAAGTGTCTGATAGCTTGCTTTACATGAAACATTGAGTTTAAACAAACCATAACATACTATTGAATTATTATTATTTAATGTGATAGTTATCGCCCAAGAATTGGATTAGTGGGTAGGAATAAGACTAACTAAATTATGAAACATTATTTTTTACACATGTATAAAATTAATTCATTGGTTATCAATTGGCCAGAAAAGAAAATAAAATCATTTGAAGGTTAAAAGTGATATTTTTTTGAAAAACTGTTTCTATGCGCGTAATGTGTCTTTATCTTAATAAATCAAATTAATTAATACTGATGAATGATTTTAATGAAATTTTTATAAATAAATTAAACCAAATATATTAATTTTCATTTAATTATGGTTATTATGCAAAGAATGAGAATAAAGTCATTTTATGCTTCAAAAATACATTTTCTTCAAAAATGTTTTATTATATTTTTTGAGTAAATATTATAATTAATTTCTATCTATTTGATAAATTTTATTTGAAAAAAATTATATCATTTTTTAAATAAAAATTTCATAATATTCTTATGATGATTTTTGGATAATTTTCTAAAAAGATTGATTTTTGAGTGAATAATGAAAATACCGATTTTTCAAATACTGTAAATTTTATGAAATTATTATGATGTAAGCATGAATTAATAAAATTTAAAACTTTTTTATTGAATAAATATATATTTATAGAGTGATTTAAAAAAAATATTATTAAGAATTTGTAAACCCAAGCTTGACTTTTATGAACATAAGTTATATTTTATTCAAATTTATAACAATATTTTTCAGTCTTTGCATTTAATGGTATGATTGGAAGGTGTAATTTAGTTTTTTCATGATATAAAAATATAAAAACTTAATTTTTTTTATTAAATAACCAAAATTTTGTTCGAAATAATTTTTTACTTGATTTCAATGTAAAATAATTTTTATGTTAAAATTTGGTATTTTCCTAAAAATTGTTTTTCATGCATTTGTGTTCATATATTAAAAGTAATTTTTACACCAATAAAAATTGAATGTAATAAAATGGATTCAAATTTGGAATAATCATGTACAGATTTTTTTAGAAGTCCCCTTTTATTCTTGGTCATATAATTAATTTACCATGGTAAAAATTAAGTTATCATTGTTAAGGTTAAAATGGGTTTAAAATGGTTTAACTAGGTGATAAGGATTAAAATGTCTCCAAACTTGTCTAAATATTATTGGTTGAGTTTATTTCAACCCTTTCACATATTATATACGAATTTGGGATACATTGGTTCCACTTGAAATGATTATGATATATATTATATTTAAATATTTTATGCAATTCCAAGTGTGTCACTTCTCTCACTTATAAAAGGGAAATTGCCTTCTCCTTTATTCACAAAGTGTGAGCACTCTATCTTAGACAAGCCCTACCATAACACCTTTCTAGATTTATCACGTTCTTCCTAGATCATTTTTTATTCCCCAAATCCCATCTTAATAAGGGTTATGGTGTAAGCCAAATGAGGTCGCTCAAAGAAGAGGTAATCATCTTACCTGACTATTTCAAAGTTTATTTATTCTTCCACTTTATATAAATCTATTTTATCCATTATAAAATTATGAATATAGTATCATAAATATACTAGGTTGTTATTATGATTATAGTACAACCATTTTTTCACCTCATTTCCATGAAATGAGAAATTAAAGTATCGCTTGTTCGTACGTGTGGATTACCGCCTCCACATAGCGATATGAATAATTTCCATCACCATTTTCATTGTTGCTTATTATGATAGATTAAATGTTTATATATGATACTTTCAACATAATTATTCTTCTATAATTATAATTTCTTACCTAACTTCTCGCCTTTTCATCCTTTGGAAAATTATAACATTGCTCATGCATACATGTAAACTACCACCTCCATGAAGCGATGTGATTCATTTTTCATTTTTGCTTTAAATGGATGGTAATAAGGACAAATTTAATGAATATATATATAAGATATATATGATATATTTATGATTTATTAATGATGAATTATTATTTACCTATATTTAATTCTATCCATCAAAAAGTGAAAACATCACCCATGCGTAGGTACAGACTCCCATCTCCATAAAGTGATGTAATTAATTTTTTCATAACCACTCTATATGAATGGTTATAAAAGTGTATATAACTATATTCTCTCTCCTTCTCACATCAATGAATAAGAATAGATTAAAACATGTACATGAAACGACAATTTTACTTGGTTAACCCTCACTAGGATACATTCAAAGAGAATACAATGATAATGTGTCGAAGTACCAAATCTACTATAGTGCACTATTGTTACAAAGTTTGAAGTAGAATCACTGTCCCTCTTAGTTTAAAACCATTTAAAATTTTAAATCTCACCACTATCTTTGTTGAAGAGTGAACACTTATCCTTTATAAGATTCTTTTATTGATTTAAATCACTTAAAAATTATTTTGCACACATATGAGTGTGCCATGAAGCTTCGTTTTCACTCAAGATATGAAATACACTTTACCGCATAGAGTTTACTTTGCAGAAAATACATTAATAAACTGTTTTAATTACTATAGAAAATACCTTGCACTGAGTAGAATGATTTATTCACAAATTTCCTTTACTTCATTGAAATATGACACCTTGTAAACAACCTATCCTTTATGAGCTATAGTGCATCGAAAAATAAACTCCTCAATGAATATAAATTCTTATAAAACTCAACTCCTTTATGAATTAACTCCTTCACGAACCACCTCATTTAGACTTAACTGAATTTATCTAGTGATGATGATATCTAATGAAATTTGATCCCCATAATGAAGTAATCAGGGTCCTTTATATAGGAAAATAAACCCAAATAATCCACTAATCATAATTACACTAAAGCCCTTTACGAAAAGCCTCCACCATAAACAGATTTCTTATGCGGTTCACATACTGCTGAAACTCCCTTTGTAGTGGCCTTTTAAACATTTCCTTTCACAAACGATAATCCCCCTTCACCAATTCCATTTGCAGTATCCCAAAATTTAACACCTTCAATAGAAAACACCATTGCTCCTTTTTTTACCTTGCAAAAAAAGGTTTTTTTTCTATGCGGTCAAAATGATATTGTTGATGTTTCTTCACAGCTTCACATACTTGCTATGCGGTCAAAATGCCTTTGCTAAAAATTCACTATAGACTCCTTTAGGTGCCATTTGGTCTTCGTATACTACTTCACATACTATAAAAACTACCTTCCTTTTACATAAAATTAACTCATGAATTTCAATCCTAAAAATATGGAAAACACTAGGAAATCACACCACCTTCCAAAATCTTGCTTCTAAAATAAACATGTTGAAGATTTTTCAGTCAGATTTGTAAAAAAACATAGCCAACTCAAAAATATAAAAATTTCATCTTGAAAGATTTTTTCCCAACACAAAGGTTCAAGTACCAGAATCATCAAACTGTAACATGTATGGAAATCAGACCAGTTTTTACACAAATAATGATTTTAATGAAGAATTATTAATAAAGGGATAATTTAAATTTACAAGGGAATGATATATATATATATATATATATATATATATGAATATGGATCCATTATAGATGTATAATAAATTTATATTTATTATAGAGGGGGTTTGAATGCATACAAAGAAGGACTAGACTTGAGGTAAAGGTTTCTCGTCTCACTTTTATTTCCATGAGACATATTTTATATTCACCACTTGTGTAACATCCCTAACCTGAACAACCACCCAAACATTACTAATGGGCCAGGTGCTACTGGAATTGAGTGCACCTCCCCGAATTCCAAAGGCTTCCGACTAGTAGTGACGGTGTAAACAAGTATAGTGGGGAGGCTAGACCCTCTAGGAAATAGATATTATACTGGTCCGAGCATAATAAGATAGCATAAAATGAAAATAAATGACTTAGTAGACTCGAACAGGCCCCAAAAAGAAGAATCAAAACAATAATAAATAAATAGTAGAAGTGATATAGAAACAACTACAGTGGAAAGTAAACAGAATAGAATGCTAAACACCACTTATAACCACTAATAAAACAAACAAGGCATGCATTCATAGTAGGCCATACATGTCAATATAAAAAGAATGTCTATGGATATCCATAATAGATACATATAATAATAAGCATGCTGATACTGGAATGAAGTTAAACAAAAGTAAAACTCCATCTAGGCATAACCTCAAGGTCCATGCCAATATCTATGCCTAACAGCACTATGTTCCTACTTATAAGGCTGATCATTTCCCTATACATAAATCTATAAAGTCTACATTCATACTAAAGGGCCCGTTTAGGGTGTTAGATTAATCTCACTAGGATACCAACCAATGGTGCGTACCTAGTATATGTGTTTAGGAAGACATGCATCTCTAAGTAAAGTAAATTGTGTGATGCAATAAATAAACACAATCTCTACTAGTGCTCAACAGCCACCAAGGAGTGTCACCTACTTTGGCCAATGCTAGGATCTCATAATAAAATAGAGTCCTTGGACCATGGCCTAAGGTACCCTTATAGTCACAAATCTCAAGTGAACCCTCATGTTCCACCTAAACACATAGCCCAGAACCACGTGCCTCCTGAAACCTCGTGTATCAATGTACCAACGTCTCGAAGGCACACCCAAACAATAGTGTCCTGATCAAATGGACCCTTGATCAAAATCTCACATCGGCCTATGGCACAACAACCAGAGGAACAATGATGTCTGTCCTCAAATAAATATCCATGCCCATGGCCTCAAGCACAATGACCCCCAACCCCAAACCTGATAGTCTCATTGTTATCCACCGAAGGCTCCTTACCTTCCATGTGTCTTTCCATATAAATCACCCCAAACCATAAATACCTAAACCGCAACTATCGGGGGCCTCTACCCACACAAGTGGTCAAAACCACCTCATCACAAAGTCTACCTATGTGCACACAACTCAATCGGCTCTTTGGCTATCACGGGTGATCAATAATCACCAAATAAAGAACCAAAGACACACCATATTTGACACCCTGTTCCCCTGTGACTATGTCGCTCAAATACAATGGCCATTCCATCCAAGTATCTTGGGACTTGACCAACCTGATAGTCACAATGCCTCAAACTGACGTCCAAGACACCCAATCCCGTGGTCAAAACCACCCAAGAAAATCTAGGCCACGCCCAACCAAAATTATCTCGATGGCCATGCCATCCCAACCTCAGGGAAAGACCATCACAACCCCAAGGGTCTCAACATATGTAATATCAATCATTACATATATATAAAACACATTTAATTACTTCAAACAAGTAATTCAATTTAAACATACTGAATTACAATAGCTAGAAGCTATAAACATTAGCAGAACTGAGGTCTTGAATGCCTCTAATTAGCTTAATCAAGTTTAAACAACTTCAATATACCAGTTTAAAACTAAAAAAAAAAACAATTATAACCATTTTGACAACCTCGAACAAAATATTCTATAGATCAAAGACCTCTTTCCCAGCCTCACTTAAGAAATTTAGGTATAGGGAATGCCCAACAACATCTCATGGGTATCACAATCATTTCAAAATGTAATAATAGTTATAATAGGGTCTCACTCAAAATACCCAAAAACATGGAAAATCCTGCGCCACCCAAAATTCTACAAAAACACAAAACAAGGTATGCACCACCTAACTCGTACTCATATGAAACTCCTCATCCAACGTCAGCCTCTAATTCGTTCTAGAACGAAGTATGTCTACATAAATGGTACAAATGATCAAGGTTCAATAACTAGGTTGAGAAAATAAACTATGAATAACATATCAAGAGGAATTGAGAGCTTACTAATTGAATTATAATGCATCTGACTATGTTTGAATCGAGGTTCAAACGATGAATCAAGAGAAACTTATTCCTCCAGCACTACTGGTTTGCGAACACAACTACCCCTACTACCCATTTTAACAAAAACAAGGCTACCACCCATTTTAATGAAAAAAAGAAAATACATGGCATGTACTTAAATATACATTCTGTGTATATGGTTGATTTTACCATCATTTTCTGACTTTATTTCCATGTCATAAAAAGGTCCTTCAGACATGAGTACATGACGTGTACTAATAAGTACATGACATGTACTTGAAAAATCCTCTCTTCCTTACCGACACCCCTACACACCATGTATGGCCATCACACGACTAGAAATTACACGGTGTGTACTTAGGATTACATAATGTGTAACCCTAAGCCATATCATGTAATAGTTTTTCAGCCAGTACTTGGCATGTTTTCCTCCTTTTCTCAAAAAAAAACTCAAAAAAAGGACCCGTGCCTCAAAGGAAGAACTGGGTTCTTACAAACTTCCCCCTTAAAGAAATTCATCCCAGAATTTCCCTTACAAGGGTGGTGAAGAGACATTCCAAAATAACTCCAGACCAAAGGTTAAATCAAACAAAGGTCTATAGACCTATTTTTGGACCCATGGTCTTCCTTTGATGCATCGTCACCCCTACACCTCATCAGGTGCTCCTGTGTCGCTTCCGACACCTAATCATACCCCACATCACATCGGTGACTACCTAGATCCCATGGAACCCATGGAATAATGATGTCTTTCATCCCATGGATGCTCAAAACAAATTCGATGCATTTCACCTCAATCACAAATGCATCCTCGATGCCTCGACGCATAAGGAACCTCAAGTAAACCGCATCCCACAATGCTCCTGATGTCAAGCACCTAATATATATATAATAACACAACCGAGATGGTGATAACCTACTGAACAACATCTGGTTAGTCTATATACACCCTATGCACCTCATTCTCTCAAAACAAATATGCCTCAATAGGCTATTCCAAACATAAGCAAAAGAAAAATCATGACCACTCCCACAACGTACCTTTGACCGTCATCGACTCGTCAGCCTTCTCAGTCCCTAACAGCTCCACGCCGTGCACCTTTCCTGACACACGGCTGACCGAAGCCTTTCCTCCATACAAGGATACACCAGCCATCAACCAATGACCCTATGGATGGGTCCCACTGTCTCTACTATGTCCTCCAAGTGAAACTGAACATCGAATACCCTCACCTGGTACCGATCCTAAACCAATCTATGAAGCTTTCACCTACCCAGGTCCCTACCTGCTGGTTGTCTGAGAAGGATTCCTATAGAACATCTCAAGATGCCCAACCTATCTACATGCCCAGCACTCCTTTGGAGGCCTATCACACTGAGTCTGGACATGACCTGGCTACCCACACTAAAAGAAAACCACTGTTGAGATACCATGAGGTGGTCTAACTGAGTCCTTGACCTGACCGCCCTATGGGAACTCATCTTGACCTCATTTCTTGCCATCTGAACCATCACCTAAAGCCACCACCCAACCTAAGTGAGACATGTTTGTCAGTTTACCCTCGACTATGAGCACCTGATTCACTGCCTCTGAGAATGAGGCCAACCTAAAGATGTTTACCTACACCCGTATGTTGTCCTGTAAGCTATCTTCGAATCGCCTCAACCTAAAGGTGTAATATCCTAATATACCTGGTCAAAAGTGAGATAGATTAGTGAAATTAGTTGCATAGTCCATGACGGACATGTCGCCCTGCTGAAGGCTCAAGCATTCCTAAGCTCTCTCCACCCTCAACATCTTAGGGAAGAAGGTATCGAATAATATATACTCAAAGTCCTTCCATGCCAGTACCCCATGTCTACGATCATGAACCTACACATCCCACTAGAACTTCTCTAGTCCCCTAAGCATATATGTTTCCAAATTAACCCTACGCCCTGGAGGCATCTTGAATTGCTTGAAGATTATCTGCATGCTCTCTATCAAGTTCCCAACCGCCTGTGGACCACCCTCACCCTGAAAAAATAGCGGGTTTTGTGACTGGAACTCCCGAGTAAGGTAATACATAGAGGGATAAATTCCTTAAGAACCTCTATATATCCCCTACAAAACATGTACTAGGCTAGATCAGAGCTGCTCGTCAAGCCATGGATCGAACACTGTCAATCCTGGAAGCCGCCTTGCATGCAATAGATCCTGAACCTGATCTTATCCCTAAGCCTGTACCTGTGACTCATGCTCTACCTAACCCTCTAGGGTCTAAACCTAATCATGCTTCTGAAACACTATACCATCACCCACCTGACGCTCCATCGATCTATCTAGGAGGAACTTGCTAAATACCATAAAATGGTCAGACAACCCATATGTATATAACAATATATAACGTAGATAGGGAAAATAGTAAAAAGGAATTGTATAACAACTACCCTTACTCTCCCCCATCAAAACCATGCCCCACGACATCCCAACCTCATGGAATCCTTACCCTCCCTCAACAGATCAAAGTATCATAATATCCCCAAGCCATGCCCATCCTGACAACCAACGTTGTCTCAAACCGATGACCTAGTCGCCCAATCCTGGTGATCAAAATCACCTTTACCATAGTACTCACCTTCTCTTATAAGATCCAGGCCCAAACCTCATTCCACATGAAATTTCACACACACACACACACACACTCACAAATCATGGAATATCACAGTTCACATGACATTTGATATTATTCACATGACATTATCACTTCACAAGGCATACATGCATATATGAAATTGAAATACCCTAAAAATGTGCCTAAAAAAAGCCAAAAAACCACGTCTTACCTTACCGACCAAGGTATAATTCTCCCATACCATACTAGGTTAAGGGTCACATATCACAAACAATAATCATCACAAACCAATTGAGCCACCAAGGTGGAAATAATATAAGCTGTAATCTGAGAAAAAACAAAACAACATAACCCCCCCAAGGTAACTCAATCCATCCCTCGTACATGGGGCTACATGCACCCAAGAATGAGTTCAAAATCTAGTTCTGACAATAAACTATATCCAGTCTATGATAATCCCAAATAGTAATACCAAGATAAGAGGTAAAAAAATACTTTGATACCATTTGTAATGTCCCCGACCCAAACAGCCACTCGAACAATGCTAATGGGTCGGGTGCTACTGGCCTTGAGCAAACCTCCCAAACACCAAAGGCTTCCGACTAGCAGTAAGGGTGTAAATAGGTATAGTTTGGAGTCTATACCCTCTAGGAAATATATATTATATTGTTTTGAGTATAATAATATAACATGTAGTGGAAATAAATGACTCATCAGACTCGAACCAGCCCCTCAAAGTGGAAGCACAACAATAATAAATAAATAACAGAAGTGATATAAAAACAACTACAATGGAAATTAAATAGAAAATCACACTAAACACCACTTATAACCACTAATAAAACAAAAAAGGCATGCATCCATAGCATGTCATATATGTCAATATAAAAAAGGAACCCATGGATAACCACAATAGATACATATAATAATAATCATACTGATACATGAATGAATCTAAATAAAAGTAAAACTCCATCTAGGCATAAGCTCAAGGTCCATGCCAATCTCTATGCCAAAAAACACTATGTTTCAGCTCTTGAGGCTAATTATTTCCCTATATGAAAATCTATAAAGTCTACACATGTCCCGAAAGGCCCGTGTAGGGTGTGAGATGAATCTCAATAGGGTACCACCTAATGGTGTATACCTAATATATGTGTTTAGGTAGACATGCATCTCTAAGTAAAGTAAACAATGTAATGTAATAAATAAACACAACCTCCACTGGTGCTCAGTAGTCACTAGGGAGTGTCACCTTATTCGACCAATATCAGGATCTCATAAGCCAAGAGAGTCCTTGGCCCATGGCCCAAGGTACCCATGTAGTCACAAAGCCCAGGTGAACCCTCATGTTCCACCTCAAATACATAGCTCGACACCACGTGCCTCCTGACACCTCATTTCTCAAAGTACCAACATCCCAAAGGCACACCCAAACAATAATGTCCCGGTCCCATAGAACCATGCTCTAAAGCTCACGTCGGCCCATGGCACAACAACTGGAGGAACAATGATGCCTGTCCTTAAATAAATATACAGGACCATGGCCTTAAGCATGGAAAGCCTTAACCCCCAACTCGATAGCTTCATCGCTATCCAATGAAGGCTCCTCACCTTCTATGTGAATTTCCATGGTAAGCACCCCCAAACCATAAATACCTAAATCAAAACTATCGGGGGCCTCTACCCACATGAGTGGTCAAAACCACCTCATCATGGAGTTTACTTGTGTGCACACAACTTAATCGGTGCTTTTGCCGTTACAGGTGAGCGAAAATCACCAAATAAAGAATTCAATCCACACTATCTCTAGAACCTCATGCCCCTATGACCATTTTGCTTAAACATGATGGCCATGCCATCCAAGTATCCTAGGCCTTGCCCAACCTGACAATCACATTGCCTCAAACCGACGTTCATGACACCCAATACTGTGGTCAAAACCACCCAAGCAAATTCGGTCCATGCCCAACCAAAAGTATCCTGATGACTATACCATCCCAAACTCAGGGCAAGCCTGTCACAACCCCAAGGGTCTCAATATATGTAATATCAAGCATTACACACATATATATATATATAACACATTTAAGCACTTTAAACAAGTAATTCAATTTAAACATATTGAATTGCAATAGCTTGCAGTTATGTCACATTAGAAGCACTAAGGTTTTGAATGCCTCTAATTAGATTAATCAAGATTAAAAAACTTCAATATATTAGTTTGAAACTAAAAAAAAAAATTATAACCATTTTGAAAACCATGACCAAAATATCCCATGGAGCATCGACCACTTTCCCGACCTCACTCAAGAAATTTAGGTATAGGTCATGTCCAACGATATCCCATGGGTCTCACAATCATTTCAAAATGAAACAACAGTTATAATGGGGTCTTTCTAAAAATACCCAAAAATGTGCCAAAGTTTTCACCACCCAAAAGTCCGAAAAAACACAAAACAAGGTATGAACCACCTACCTCGTACTCATATGACACTCCTCATTGAGCATCAACCTCTAATTCAACCTAGAATAGAGTAGATCTACATAACAGGTATAAACACTCAAGGTTTGATAAATAGGTAGAGAAAAGAAATTATGAAGAACATATCAAGAGTAATTGAGAGGTTATCTATTGGGTTCCAATGCATCTGATGACATTTGAATCGGGATTCTGATGACGAATTGGGAGGAACTTATTCCTATGATGTTGCTGGTTCACGAACCCGACAACCCTTACTACCCATTTTAACAAAAAACAAGGACACTAGCTATTTTAATAAAAAAAGAAAATACATGGAGTGTACTTAAATATACACACCATGTATATGGTTGATTTTCCCATCTTCCAACGAATTCCTTTCCACGTCATAAAAAGGTCATGCCGACAAGAGTACATGGTGTGTACTTGACAAATCATCTCTTCCTTGACGATACCCCTACATGCCATGTATGGCCATAACATGGCCAGAAATTACATGAAATGTTCTTAGGATTACACAGAGTGTAACCCTAAGCCATTTTGTGTAACAGTTTTGTAGACTATAATTGGCATGTTTTCCCCTTTTCTCAAAAACAACCCGAAAAAAGGACCCGTACCTCAAAGGAAGAATCAGGTTATTACAACTTGTTTCTTTTGTGTGGTGTATACAATAACCATTAATGTATTTAATGATTCTTTTCCTAAAAATTACAGGGTTTTACAAATCCATATAATTTTCTCTCTTTCATGAGTTTTTAATTTAGAGATTACCAAAATTGTAATAGATTTATGTTATAATCTCATTACTTTTCAGGATTGTTTATGTTAAATTTCCATTGAGAAAAATTATATAGATATTATCCTCTAAACCCCATATATTTTCTCCTACTCTATTTATTCTTGTAATTTTCAAGTAATAGTACCATTTCCCTCTCTTTGGTACTGAAAATGACAGAGATTATTTTTAAGAAAAACTGACCCTATTTCCTCTTTGGTTGATTTTTTTTTCTTTAATGTCTGTATTTTATTTAAAATGTTTTCAATAATTATTGTAATATTATCAAATGATTTATTAAATTCATTTTTACCCATATTTTACTTTTTATATATATTTTTAAAAATAATATTCTTATCATTTTCCGAATGAGGTACTTTTTACCGAAGTTATGAACATAATATTTGTTTTAACTATTAATACATGAATATATTTTTACAATATCATGACTTATCAATGATTTGAATCTTACTTTACAAGTTTCCATGTTTAATTTAAAAGAAAAATTTTTCTTTAATATTTTGGAAATTTTTAGATTTTAAATAAGAGATTTCAAAATAAAAAAGGTATTTTCCTTAAGAAATATCCCAATGATCTATTAAAGGAATATTACAACCATGATAACATCCCTTGATGTTAGTTATGATTCATTAGGGATATGATCCAATGATATCATCCTTATTCTCTCTTTGGATGGTTTATTATTATGATGATGAGATGTTTAAGAAACCTGTTTATTTTCCACAGGTTATGCTATGATGATATGATGAATGTTTTATGATCTTATGATACATATATGTATGATTTTAATTATGTGATGGGTGTTTACCTTATAAACAAGATATGGGTGGTTGTTTTATAAACAAAATATGGGTAGTTATGTTATAAACCAGATATGGGTGGGTTCGTTGTATACCTCCAATTCATTGGTTAAATCTTGATAACTCATGTGATAACTATGTTATGCGTGAACTTGATTTCATGTCCACAACATTATGCATGGAACTAGTTTCATGTATATAAGTTTATGATGATACCTGTTTTTATGTCCTTAACTTAAAGAGTGAAACTTTTACTATTTATATATATTCATAATGTTATATGTTTATGTGAGAAGTTGATTTTATGTCCTTAACTTAATGAGTGAACTTGTTACTATTTATACATTTTCACAATGTTATAAGATTATGCCTATGACACATTCCTATGTTTATAATATGATCTCATGGATCATGATTAATTATTTATTATTCCATACTCTTATGACTTTTGTATTTTTTTATGACAAAGACTTATGTCACGACCTGTCCCCTGGGGCCCATGCCGTGACTACCCCAAGCCCGCCTCTCAAAGGCCAGGGGTTGGAGACTAGCACTGAAGGCATTATCCCATGAGTGGGAGGCATTTTCTTGATTACCTGTATGCACGCACACACACACAACCACGCCCCAAAATAGCTGGAAAGGAAAACATGCATGCCACTAAACAACCAATGAGTAAAGGTACAAGCTGTAAGTCAAATGGGCCAGAATAAAAACCCAAAAAAAGACAAACTGAAAATAGGAAAGTACAAAAGATCATTTTAAGTCATCTTTAGAAGACCCCACCAGAAGGGTATGTAAGGAGTAGCTGTCAGAAGCTGTGGAAGTATGTCCTGCCTGTCATATCTCACTGAGAACCACTTGGTCCTGGGCCACTGAGGTCTTTTTCAAAGTTTCTTCCATCTGCACCAGACACAAAATGTGTAGGGGTGAGTAACAAAATACTCACTAGAGATCCCGAAACATGAGAGAGATACCACAAGGGAAAGTATACCCAAGGTACTGTCATCTCACACAAGTATACTATAAAGTATGTAAGGAAAAAATGCCATTCATACATTGAACACCTTGGACTACTGAGGTACACATTCCTGATGAGTACTATGGGTATGATGGTCCACATAGAGCCACTCCCCCTGTGGGATTGCTGGGTCACATAGAGCTACTTCCCACTTAGGCCATCATACTGAGGTGCTCATTCCTGATGAGTACCGTGGGTCTGATAGGTCACATAGAGCCTCTCCACATCATGGGCTTGTTGGATCACACATAGCCACTTCCCAATTAGGCCTTCATATCTAGTCCACACATGGCCACTTATCAGTAGTCTTTGGGTCTCATCCAACCGCATGATTCCTTCACGTAGTGCGCTTGATTCCAGGAGAATCCAATACTCAAGACATTATCTACATTACAACTTCCATTAAAGTCTTCTTAGAGAATTCCAAATGAACCGTCTCATCGCAAGGGTTCCAACGCCATAAAAAAATTGCCAATCAGAAGCTTGGTTGGAAAGATATGGGCGTTTTAGTAAATAGGGGCCAGTTATGTCTGGGTCTGATCTGACCTGGTCAGACCGACCTGACCAACCCGGCCAGGGGGTCCTGCATGACCCGATCTAGTTCGACCAAACCGAACTGACCTAGTTTGGGTCTGGGCTGGCATGGTCTGGACTGGCCACTAGGCCAGGACCATTGAGCTTTGCTGGACCCAGCCTGGTTCGACCGTGGGTCCAGCCTGCCAGGTCGCCCAGTGACCCGGTTCCATCTGGTTCGACCCGTAATAGGCGGGCCGGTTCTTTCCCAGCCTGGACCGCCCAATGGCTCAATTTTTATCCCACCATCCCAATTTGAAAAAGCAGGCAGACTTGTTCTATCCTGGTCCGCCCAGCGGCTCAGTTCATGCCCACCGGTCCAGCCCGCAAGGTGGGCCGATCTCCTCTAACCCACACGATGGGCCAGTCTCCTCCAAACCGCACGACGGTCCGATCTCCTCCAACCCGCATGGAAGGCCAATTTACTCTAGCCCGAACACCCAATGGGAGTTCGGTTTGAGCGCAACATGGCCGGCTAAAGCCGAACACCCCTGGTCCTGCACCCGGTCCCCGCTATATCGTGTGCCATCGCATCATGGCCCGCACGGTGCAGGTCACTCCACCGACGCGGCCAGCTGGCCGCGTCCACTTTCTCCAGCTGCCAGCCCACTGTCGGTAGCCCCCTGCTGTACCACCGCGGCCCAAGACGACCATGACCTCTACCTCGGTGCACCATCATGGCATGATGACACCTACCCGCGACCACCACCGCGGGCATTGGCGTGCCAGCGGTGCCTTTCGCAGACCACTGGGTTTGCTCTGGTGGTAGGTTCCTTGAACCATCTTCACCCCTGGCCTCCTCGGGGTTCCGTCTTCCCTGACACGACCTCGACATTTCCTTGCCGAAAATTTGGAGGCATGGTCACGAAAAACACATGAGTGCCCAAAGATGGAGGAATCAGGGCCTTGTTTGTGTCGGCCTAATTCCTCCACATCAGATTTCTTGAAATATGGGGTGAGGGGATTAAGGTACTATCAATAAAATAACCCCAATGAAATCCCCGAGATAAAAACCCTATTGCAAGAACAAGCGACCCGCAGATCAACATATTCATGGGTTGATCTAAGTTCATTATTTTAGAAAGAAGAATGGGGAAAAGAAAATCGAAAAGTAAACCCCTATCTAGAGAAGCTTTGATCGGAGGGAAGGTTCGTCGCTGATGGCGATCTGTCCATAGGGATTCATGATCCATTCAAAACTGTTGGAATTTTTCATTTGTCGATCCTAGATCCATTATCCAAGGTGTTTTCATTGCTTTTACAATTCACTAGCATTCATTGTTGGAGAGAATTCTCTCATTGTTTATCATAAGAATTATAGATCTAAATATATTTCTCCAATCCCGTCGTCTCATTAAAAGAGAAATGCGTCGCAACATTCCTATTATGCTTAGTCATTGCATCGTTACGTTGTTTCATTTTTGAAACAAAATTTCTATTAAGATTCATTTAAAGAGTAGTTACGCTATTTTATTTATGTAATGAAATAGTTGGCTCATTGCTGCATTGCAGCGAAACAATTTTTGAATAAAATAATTTTCTTAAGTTTATTTTATTTTTCTTAAAATGATCGAAAAATAACTTTTTTCCCTCAACCCACACTGGTCAAGGTTAGATCCATTCTTAGGTAATTTCACCATTCCAGACGTAGAGGTGCCCTGATATTTTTAATCCGAGCATCCATTTAGAATTTTTCAAAAATGCACACGCGTGACATTTTAATCCGCTTAAAAAAAAATCTCAAAAAACTATTATTCACTCTCGACCCACAACATTTGAGGTTAAGATCTGCCTAAGGGAAACATGCCCCCACGAGCTCAATGGTAGTCTCATATTTCCAATCTGAGTTACCATTTAGGAGTTATAAGGATTTTAAAATAAAATAATTGTCACTTAATTATTTTATTTAAGGCAAAAAACTAACTTCTACTATTGGCTCACACCGGTCAATGTTAGGACCCTTCTAGGAGAATCCCGATGCTCTGAGTTCAACAATGCCCTCAAATTTTTAATCCATGCACTGGTTTAAAAGTTAGAAAAACCCTCTTGCACGATTATTTAATGAACCTCAAAAAAGTTTAAAAATACGTTCCGACCACTATGGGCCTCAGAATTACGTATCATATCAGGATCTGGTCTCGTAATAACCCAATTTAATTTTTTTAAAAAAATTCACAGAATTATAGGGTATTACCTTACTCCCCCTTTTTAGGGCTTTACATCCTTATAAGCCAAAAAAAGAGCTAATCAAACAGAAGGGGGTAATAAGAATGAATATTAACCTCCCTCTCCTATGTACTCTCCTGAAGATTCTCATGCTACCAATGAACGTGTACCAGTGGAATCGACCGCCCATGAAGGACCCACTCCTGTTGATCCTCTATCTCCACCTGGAACTCCACAAACGTTGCCCCATCATCAATGTCCAGCTCGCCCCAGTCAATGATGTGTGATGAATCATGCACGTACCTCCTCAGTTGTGATACATGGAAAACATCATGCACCCGGTGCATTTGTGGGGGAAGAGCTACATAGTACGCCATCTCACCAACTCTACTCAGAATCTGGAAAGGGACGATGAAACTTGGTGATAACTTGCCTCCCTATCCAAAACTCCTCAATCCCCACCGGGGTGAGACCCAAAATAACACATGGTATCCCTCCTTGAACTCCAAGGGCCTCCGTATCCTATCAGCATAAGATTTATGCCTACTCTGTGTAGTCCCCATCTTCTCCTGGATGATCTACACCTTCTTAGTGGTAGCCCAAACCAACTCTAGACCCATGAGTGCTGACTCCCCTGGGACTGTCCAGTATAACGGTGACCTTTATGGTCATCCATACAGCGCCTCAAACAGTGCCATACTGATGGTGGAGTGTTAGTTGTTGTTATACACAAACTCCACCAGTGGTAGGTAGTCCTCCCAACTGTGACCAAAATCAAGGACATAAGCACACATCATGTCCTCCAAGGTTTTAATATTCCTCTATGTCTAACCATCAGTCTAGGTATGGAAATCCATTCTCAAGCGTAGATGAGTCCCGAATGCCTCCTATAATTCCTCCCACAGTCAGGATTTGAAGCGAGCATCATGTTCTAAGACGACCATTGAAGACACCCCATGAAGTCACACTATCTCTTGGACATAGAGGCATCCCAAGCCCTCTACTGATCCCTGCTCCTGGATGGGTAGGAAGTGTGACGACTTGGTGAGTCGGTCAATGATCACTCATATAGTATCATGGCCCTTGTATGTGCATGGTAATACTATCACGAAGTCAATCAAGATACCATCCCACTTCTACTCTGGTACCTCAAGTTGCTGAGACAATCCTACTAAAACCTGATGCTCATCCTTCACTTGCTAACAAGTGAGACACCATGAAATGAACTCTGCCACTGCTTTCTTCATCCCTAGCCACCAATACTGACATTGGAGAACCTGATACATCTTTTCCACTCCTGGATGTACCACCAAAGGGGCGGTATAGAACTCCCTCAAAATATCCTCTCGCAACTCCACTAGTACTACTGTGAATCCTCTGAAAGGGATGACGTGATCCCCTCCTATTGAAAATCCATTAGGAGCCTATTTTGAGGATAACTGAGCACATCGATCCTTGAAGTCAACATCCATAAGATGTGCCTACCTAACTCATTATAAGAGTGGTTGAGTGACAATCATCGACTGAAGGTAAGCTGTTCCATCATTATCCATGAAGTATATCTGCATCGTGGCTAGATACTTCGTTACCTCACTCAGCAGCTGAAAAATAGACCTCCTGCTGAGCGCGTCTGCCACCACATTCTCCTTCCTAGGAGTATATACTATCTCGAAGTCATATTCCTAGAGGAACTCTAGCCACCACAACTTCCTCAAGTTTAGGTCCTTCCGGGAGAAGATATACCTGACACTTTTATGGTTGGAGTAGACTGTAAACTGCTCACCCATCAAGTATTGCCACCAAATATTCAAGGAAAAGACCATTGCTACAAGCTCCAGGTCATGGGTTTCATAGTTCTAATAATTCTTCCTTAAATTTCACAAACCATATGTGATTACTGCTTTCTCCTACATTACACAACCCAATTTGGCCCCTCATGCATCATATAAAACCACATACCCAATGCCATCCTCTGACAGTCTCAAGATGGGGGCACTTGTTAGTATCCACCTTAGATACTGGAAAATCTACTGGCACTTCTCTATCCACACTAAGGGATATCTGTTCTGTATCAAAGCTAATAAGGGTGTGACTACCCCAGAAAAGTCAGGCATGAATCTCTGGTAGTATCTAACCAATCCCAAGAAACTCTGCACCTCAGTCACGCTCCTGGATGGCTCCCAAGAAAGCACTGCCACTATCTTTTCTAGATCCACTACAACTCCAGCCTCTAATATAACATGTCTTAGAAAGTGGATCTCTCATATCTAAAACTCACACTTAGATAGTTTACCATAAAGATGGTGCTCTCAGAGTGTATCTAGGACTATCTACATATGTGTAGCGTGCTTTTCCTTGGACGCCGAGTACACCAGGATGTCATCAATGAAGACCACCATGAAACGATCAAGGTAAGGCTGGAAGATCCTATTCATGAGTCCTGTGAATACTGTTGGGGAATTTGTCACACCAAAAGTCATCACAAAGAACTCATAGTGGTTATATCGGCATCTGAAGGCTATCTTCGGTACATCATCATCCTGTACATGAAGTTGGTGATAGCCTAACCTGAGGTCTATCTTTTTGAACCATCTCGCTCCCTTCAGCTGATTGAAGAGGTCATAAATCCTCAGTAGTGGATACTTTTTCTTCATAGTCACCTGGTTTAGGTGCCGAAAGTCCACACATAACCTCAAACTCTTGTATGCCTTCTTGGAAAACAAAACTGGGGCTACCCACAATGAAACGTTGGGTCTCACGAAGCCCTTCTCATGTAATTCCTCCAACTGTACCCTCAATTCATGAATCTCCACGGGATCCATTTGACATGCTGGTGTGGATATTGGTGCCATCCCAGGGTACATATCGATGTAGAAGTATACCTCCCTATGAGGAGGTAGTCTCAGAACATCCTCAAGAAAGACGTATTCATGCTCGCCTACTACTATAGGAAAGTGAGGACTCCCCTCATCCACCGCACTGAGAGTGAGGAAAGACAACCAGTGAGTGATCGACTGCACCCTCCTTAGAGTAAGTCTGTCCTATGCTGTAAGAGATCCCTTCTCACCGGTGAAGGAAAACCTGGTCCCATCCTCATGGACACACTGCATTTTATGCCTAAAATATTCAATCTAAGCATGGAATATAGATAAATAGTCCATACCCAAGATGACATCATAAGGCCTCGACGCTGCTACTAGGAGATCCCATTTGAAGCTCTCACCTCTAAGAGTAAGCTTACACTGCTGGAACCAGTGTATAATCGTCAAATACCCTCCCATAGAAGTCTCTAATCATAAGGATCGATCCAACGACTCCACTGGAATCTCCGAGCCTCAAATGAGGTCCATGGAAAGGAAAGAGTGACTAAAACCTATGTATATAAGAACCACAATTAAGGTGAATAAGACACAAATAATACCTATAATCATCTTTAGAGCACCGTGGTCGTAGGCCTCCATCTCCTGAAGCTGAGCCCACCCCTGTCCACCGGCTCCCTGAGCCCATGGAGGATCACCTGGGGGTGGGGGTGGGGGTGGTAGTACCTCAAACCTCTGTCCACCTCCTGTCGCTCTGCCTGCTCCTCTTCCATGTCTTCTTCCCTATAGAACTCCTTGATCGAACCTCTTCCTCAGCCTCAGTGGTCCCTCAATCGTCTGCTGATCGTCTGCGTAGTGATTCAAGAAATCACAAGTCATGTGTCCCTGGCCTCCACATGAGAAACACAGCTTACCCCCATACTTACTCCCTCTGCTATGGGATCCCCACGTTACTGACCCTGAGTCCTGGGGTTATCCACTAAAAGGCCAAACCCGCTTGGGTCCTCGCGTCTATTGTCTACTTCCCACCACTGAAGACTCTACCACCTGGTATCTACTAGTGTCTCCAGCTATCGAAACCTGCTTTACCAGGAATATCTCTATAATTAGGGCTCACTCTAGCACCCCAACCTCAGTAGGGATGCTGAAAGACGCCATAGATTCCCTGATCTCCTAACGCAGTCCCTACTCAAAGGCTCGAGACCTAAATAACGGGTCTCACACCATGTCTGTAGAGTAGCGAGAAAGCTCGTTGAATCTTGCTGAGTATTCTACTACTGTCATGATACCCTACTATAGGTGCAGTAGCTCATGTATGCACATAGAGCGCAAAGTTTCTAGAAAGAACTTCTCCTTGAAGAGGTGCTCAAAGTCTGCCCAAGTGAGGGTCGCCTCATCATGCATCTGAATCATAAAGATACACTATCTCCCTACTGATACCTGAAGAAGGATTGCAGCTAAGATCACCATCTGGTCGAGAGGCATCCTCACAAGACGGAAGACTCATGTAACCACCTCAAGACAATCCTCAACCACTTGGGGGTCAGTCTCACCCATGAACCTGGGAGGTCTCTGCCTTTGGAACTCGTATAAGGCACTAAGATTGTGTTCATCCTCTACTGGTAGTACCAACAATAACTACTAATCAACGGGTGGTGGTAACACTGGTACACCACTTGGTGGGGCCATCTATAGCACTGGTCCCTGAACCGATGCATCATCGCTAGGTGGGTTGTACTCATGGTCATGTATTAGAATCTTGGTTGGCTATTTGCGTGGAGGCATCCTGAAATAGATCAATATGTACCACAATCAATAGATTATACCTGGTGAGATGTCTTAATAAGGATAAGAGAAAAAAATACTCAAAATACTACATGATTCATGTACCCTTTATTTCCCACAACTAGTGTTTCCATGTACTGAGTCGGAAAGAAGGTGTCCAGAGTTCTGGTGTATGGATACATCAGACGCTACACCAACACTAGAGTCCCTATCCTAAAATCTGAACTCGAAACACTTAGAACTATTTCCCCCAAACAAAACCATAGACTCCCTGTCTTTGAGGTAGAATCAACCACCTTTGATACCACTTTGTCATGAACCATCCCCTGGGGCCCATGCGGTGACTACCCCAAGCCCACCTCCCAAGGGCCAGAAGCTAATGACTAGCACTGAAGGCATTATCCCATGACTAGGAGGCATTTTCATAATTACTTGTACGCATGAACACACATACACAACCACATCCCAAAATATATGGAAAGGAAAACATGCATGCCACTAAACAACCACTGAGTAAAGATACAAGCTGTAAGTCAAATGGTCCAGAATACAAACCCAAAAAAGACAAACTGAAAGCAAGAAAGTACAAAAGATATCTATAATTCATCCGCAGAATACCCCACCTAAAGGGTAGGCAAGGAGTGGCTATCAAAAGATGTGGAAGTATGTCCTACCTATTGTATCTCCCTGGGCACTACCTGGTCCCGGGCCACCGAGGTCTCTGTCGAAGTGCCTATCATATGCACTAGAAACAACACGTGTGGGAGAAGCCCATGCAGGGGTGAGTAAAAAAATACTCAATAGGGATCCCAAAACATAAAGGAGATACCACAAGGAAAATTAGACACAAGGTACTATCATCTCACGCAGGTATAATCTAAAGTATGTAAAGAAAAATTGTCAATCATATAATGAACACCTTAGACTACTGAGGTACTCATCCCTAATGAGTACCATGGGTCTAATGGGTCACACAGAGCCGCTCCCCACTGTGGGCTTGCCGGGTCACATAGAGCCGCTTCCCACTTAGTCCATCATGTTGAGGAACTCATCCCTGATGAGTACCATGGGTTTGCCGAGTCACACAGAGACAGTCCCCACCGTGGTCTTGCTGGGCCACACAAAGACGATTCCCACTTAGGCCTTCATAGCTGGTTCACACTGGGCCACTTATAGCCCATCCATACAGGGCCTCTTATCAGTAGTCTTCAGGTCTTAACCAGCCACAGGATTCCTACATGTAGTGCACTTGATTCCGAGATAATCCACTCCTCAAGCCATATTTTGTATATCAACTTCCATGAAAGTCTCCTTATATAAAACAAAAAGAACCGTCTCATCGCGAGGGTTACAACATCGTAAATAGTTCATTAATCGGACACAAAGTATGAAAGATATGGGAGTTTTAGTAAACAGGGGCCGATTGTGTCCGGGCTTGGTCCGACCTGGTCAGATTGACTCGACCAACCCAGCCCAAAGGTCCCGCATGATCTGATCTAGTTCAATCAAACCGACCCGCCCCAGTTCTGGTCTGGCCCGACACGGTCTGGCTGGGCCACTAGGCCAGGCCCATTGTGCCTTGTTGGACCCAGCCCGATTCAGCTGTGGGTCCAACCCATCAGGTCACCCAGCGACCCGGTTCCATCCGGCCTCGCCCGCAATAGGTGGGCCGGTTCTTTCCCAGCCCGGGATACCCAACGGCCCGATTTTTATCCCGCCAACCCGGTCCAAAAAATTGGGCTGGATTGTTCCATCTTGGGCTACCCAGTGGCCCGGTTTGCACACCCCAGTCTGGCCTACATGATGGGCCTGTCTCCTCCATCCTAGATGCCCGCTGGGCATCCGGTTCGAGCGCAACGCGACCGACTACCCTTGGTCCTGCATGCAGTCCCCGTTGGACCATATACTAGCGCACCACAGCCTTCACAACTCATGTCACTTCACCGATGCGGCCGAGTGGCCGCATCTATCTCCACCTACCTCCGACCCACTGCCGGCAACCCTCTACTGCACCGCTGCGTCCTGATCCAGTCACGGCCTCTGCCTCGATGTGCTGTCGTGGCGTGCCGATGGTGCCTTCCGCGGACCGCCGGTTCCAGTTCGGTGGTCCGTTCCTTGAACCATCTATTCCCTTGGCCTCCTTGGGTTGCCGTCTTTCCTCCCATAGCCTCAAGATTTCCTTACCACCAATTTGGAGGCATAATCACGAAGAACAAATGAGCACCCAAAGACGGAGGAATTGCGGCCTTATTCGTGTCGGCCCAATTCCTCTGCGTCAGAGTTTTTGAAACATGGGGTGAGGGGATTAAGACACTATCAACAAAATAACCCTGATTCAATCCCCGAGATAAACACCCTCCCGCAAGAACAAGCGACTAGTAGATCAACCTGTTTGTAGGTTGATCCACATTCATTGTTTTAGAAAGAAGAACGAGGAAAAGAAAATCAAAAAGTAAACCCCTACTTGGAGAAGCTTCAACCGGAGGGAAGGCTCATTGCTGATGGAGATCTGTCCGCCGAGATTCATGATTCATTTGAAGTTGTTGGCATTCATCATTCTTCGGTCCCAGATCCATTCTCCAAGGTGTCATCACCACTTTTACAATTTTCTGGTGTTTATTCTTAGAGAGAATTCTCTCATTGTTCGTTAGAAGAATTACAAATCTAAATCTATTTCTCTAACCTCGTCATCTCATTAAAAGACAAATGCATCGCATCATTCCTGTTATGCTTAACCATCGCAACATTACACTATTTCATTTATGAAATAATATTTTTGTTACACTTCAGTTAAAGAGTCATTACACTATTTCATTTATGTAATGAAACAGTTGGCTCATCGCTGTGTTGCAGAAAAACAATTTTTGAATAAAATAAAATTCTTAAGTTTATTTTATTTTTCTTAAAATGACTAAAAAATAACTTTTTCCCTCGACCCACACCAGTCGAGGTTAGGTCCATTCTTAGGTAATGTTGCTGTTCTGGACGCAAAGGTGCCCTTGTATTTTCAATATGGGCACTCATTTATAAGTTTTCAAAACTGCACACTCACATCATTTTAATCTGCTTAAAAAAATCCCAAAAACTATCTTTTACCCTCGAACCACTCCGGTCGATGTTAAGCTTCACTTAAGGGAAACATGCCCCCAAGATCTCAACGATACTCTCATATTTCCAATCCGAGTTACCATTTAGGAGTTATAATGATATGAAAATAAAATAATTGTCACTTAATTATTTTATTTATGGAAAAAAATAACTTCAATTGTTGGCTCGCACCGACCAACATTAGACCCTTTCTAGGTGAATCATGATGCTATGAGTTCAACGGTGCCCTTATATTTTTGATTCAGGAACTAGTTTAAAATTTATAAAAACCCAATCGCATGATTATTTAATGGACCTAAAAAAAAGTTCAAAAATACGTTCTAGCCACTATGGACCTCAGAATTACATGTCATCTTAGGACCTGGTCTCGTAATAATCCTTTTTATTTTTTTAAAAAAATTCACGAAATTTCTGGGTATTATGTTCCGGCCACTCCAGGCCTCGAAATTATGTGCCATCTTAGGTCATGGTCTCATAATAATCCCATTTAATTTTAAAAAAATTCACAGAATTCTAGGGTATTACACCTTATTCCATGAATCATGATTAATGATATTTAATTGATTGAGTATGACTTTATTATTTTATGAGAATGCTCTTATACCCTTATATTCACTAATGATTATTGATTGATACCTACTATGTTTACCCTTACCGAGCATATGATTTCACCCTTTCTTATGTTTCTATTTTACCTAGGTTATGCATAAAGGTTTTAAGTAGGGTATATCTAAAAAGTGTACTATGATAGAATACATTTCTGGGATATGTTGAAGATCCTTTATAAAATAATATGTTTATATATCTAGTATCCAAATAAATTAAACCTTTATTGTCCATGGGAATGTATTATTGTGAAATGTATTGAATATTAATATAAAATTTTGGAATATTTATTTATGTTATACCTGGGTCACCTCTATTGGTATCAAAGGGCGGTTTAGTTATTTTTGGAGATTAATATTAGAAAACTTTAGAAAAAATCCTTGGGATAAACTAAGTATATATGAACACCCTAAGTTATGGTAAATAAGGGAGTGTGGTTTTCCTAGAAAATACACCTCTATATAGATACTAGAAATTTGATGCGGCTCTGGAATATATGCACCCAGGGGTAATAAATCCGAAATGGGTGTATTGGGCATTAACTCAATCATTACCGGTGCATGATGGGCAGGCCTTAGATTACACACTTGACTAGACACTCTTAGGGAATATTCTTTGTTTAATTAACATTTTCTTTATTTACTATTATGATGAATATTAGGATAAAATCTATGAAAACATATGATAATCCATAGTGATATGAGGTGGACTTAGAGTGGCATAAGATAAAAGAAGGTGTCATAATTTAGGACATCATAAGAATGATTTTCATAATCATACAACTGTTTACTATTATTATTGATGTTTGATGCTCACAATAATTTTTAGTTTTAGTCAATGGATGGAACCAAGAGGAATCATGTGAACAATGAATTTGATAGCCAATGCAATGACCATCCTAATAAGAAACCAAATAAAATAGGAGATGGAATGTGAAATCTTATGATTATTCTTAACCAACCATCTTGATATATAATTTATAATCTCAACTTGGGTGAGTTTCATAACACACCTAATAATAGAAAGATAGAGTTTTATGGGAGTCTAGTTGGTGAATACCATGAAGGAAAGAAGATTCAACTTTCTATATGTTGAGAATGTGGGAAGAAACATGCAGGGAAAAATCTCAAAGGAATAAGAAGATGTTTTATGTGTAGAAAAGAAGGGCATAAAGTAACTAATTTTGGAGGAGAAATGAATATTTTAATGGAGGGAAATAAAATACATACTAAAGTAGCATTTATAGTTCAATGTATTATGTGTGGGGAACTTGATAATTATTTGAGTAAATTCCCTAATCCAAAGGCTAACTCCTAGACCAAGGAAGGGATTATGTTATGCGAACTGTTGAAGTAGATCATGATGGTTAAGGAACATTTATCCTCTACTCTAGAGTTGAGGATGATATATTAAAGTTTGTAAGAATATTACCTATGAAAATATTATTATTTATCCTTTAGTGGAATTTGATGTGATTTTGAACATTTATTATCTCTCTCTACATAGATTCCAAATAAATTTATATAATAAGAATGTTTTATTTGATATTTAGAATCAGCCTATGATTATTTATCAGTACAAGGATGAATACAAGCTTTAAATGAAAATTAATTCCATTTTATGGGTCTTGATACCCATTCATGTGGTTTATTTGTCTCAAATGATTAGGGAGAAACTCAATATTGAATATATTCCTATTGTTTGTGAACATGTTGGTATATTTCATAAGGACTTGCCTAGTCTTCCCCTAAATCATGAATTTGTTTTTTTCAATAGAAGTAAAACCTAGTGCTACACCTATTTTAAAGAATCCATATTGAATGAACCATATTGATTTATAGGAATTGAAGAAGCAACTCAAGGAGAATCTAGATAAGAGATTTATTCATCCTAGTGCTTCACCTTGGGGTGTACCTTCTCTTTTTGTTAAGAATAAAGATGGTTCAATGCATCTTTGCATTAATTATTGGGAACTTAATAAGATCAATATTAATAACAATTACCCCTACCTCACATCGATGATCCATTGGATCAATTATGAGGGGTTTAATATTTTTCTAAGATTGATCTTCAATATGAATATCATTAGTTAAGGGTCAAGAATGAGGATACATAAATGTTGAATAAGGTGGTAAATGTTTATGAGTTTAACCCTAATTATGATGGAATGATAAGGTTCAGGAACCGAGTATGTGTCCCATTAATATTAGATTTAGAGAAAGATCCATTGGATGAATCTCATAGTTCACCATTCTCTATTCATCCCAAAATTACAAAGATGTATTGAGATATGGAAGAGTAAATATGGTGGGATAACATTAAATGGTATATTTTAGAGTATATATCTCTATGTATGGTATGTAAAAAAGTTAAATATGAGAGAAAAAAGTCTAAGGGGATGTTACAACCATTACCCATACTAGAATGAAAATGCAAAATCCTCACTTTGGATTTCATCATCAGACTCCCCAAAACATTTAAAGGTCATACTGCTATTTGGGTTGTAGATGGATACCTTAAAAAGTTATCACATTTTATTATAATAAGATAATATTTCCCTCTTTTCATATTTCTAGGATATACATTAAGGAAGTGGTTATGTTTCATGGAGTACAAATTCTATTATATTTGATCAGGATCTGAAGTTTACCTCAAAGTTCTAAAGAAGTCTTCAGTAAGTTTTAAATACAAAGTTAAACTTTAGAACTAAATATAATCCTCAAACAGATAACTAGTCTTAGAGGACCATTAAAACCTTAAAAGATATGATTATACATTTTTTTATATATTTCAAAGGTGGTTGGGATCAAAACCTTTCTTTGATAGAACTTTCTTATAATAATAGATTCCACTCAAGCATTCAGATTGTAATACCCCAAGAAATTACAATATATATTCCTTTAAGAATAAAATTAATTCCTCTACATCTTTTGATGCACACAAAATTGGGTTTATCTTATGTTACATGCAAAAACAAGTTTCTTTATCTTGTGTTACATGTAAGACGGAGTTTTACCGAACAACAAAATACTATTAATATTGTTATTTAATATGACAATTTTCACCAAGCCGTTAGAATGGAAGGATTGAATAGGATTAAATAAATTATTAAAATATATATTTTACACATTTTTATCAATTATATTTTTATTAGTAATAAAATAAGTATCATTTAAAAGAAAAATAAATGTTTTCTGAAAAAACTCTATTTTTTATAAAAGACAGATTAATAGAACCTTGCACACATAATTTAAAATCAATTTTTATCCATTTTAGAAAATTTATATGACAAGAATAAATTTATTTTTTGAATTTTTAATATCAAAATTATCTTAGGGTGAATTTTTGGGATTTTTCTAAAATATTTCATTTTCTGATGAATAGTGAAAGATACTGAATTTTAATTGAAAGATGCCTTTTCGTTTAAATAATTAATAATGTTAAATTATCTTTAAAATTGGTTTTAAAGTAAATTTAGATCAATTATAAATAAATTAATCCAATTTATTTCATTAAAATAATTTCCATAATGAATTTAGATATAAAAACTTTGTAAATTTTTGAACATTTTAACTTTAAAACCCCGCTCTCTCGTCTCGTCTATAGGATTAATTTTAGATTAAATTTTTCCACATATGTGAATTGAATTTTTAAAAATTAATTTCATATTTTTAATCATAATAATATATAATTTATAATATAGTTAAATTAAATTTTTATCAAAATAAATAGTGAATACAGTAAAAATTAATCATCACAGTTAAGGTAACATTGAGTTTACCGAGGGTTAAACTAGAATGATAAGTGTAAAAATTAGCTAAAATATTATATAAATTTTATTTAATGAGTTTATTTAGACCTTTTACATAAAATTATATGAAATATTTCAATTAATTTCCACTTTTATTTGAATATGACCCATATAATAAGTTAAATAAAGAAAAAGACAAAAAAAATATTTTTCTCACTTTTAATATCTATTATGATTTGGGATAGGTAAAAAACAAAATTGGTTTATTTATACATATTATTCTTAAAAATAAATGATTATTTGTTATCATGATAATTTATATTTAATTTTTATAGATTAATTAGTTACTTAAAATGCTTAAGAAATGCCAATATAATAATTATTTAGTTAACAAAAATAAAACAACTGATACTAAAAATATTAAAATTGAATGAATTATTGTCTTACATTAATTTTTTAGTCGAATATATAATTTTATATAGGTTTTAAATTAATATATTCAAATTATATCATTGTATTTATATTTTTTAAATTTAAATTAAATGAATAATGTAAAAAATGGCATTAATGTTTTGTTATAATAAATAATATTTTATTAAATGAGTTAAAATTACTAAAATTACTATATTCTATCAAGTTATTTTGAAATGTTAATAAATATAAACTATTTTACATTCATGTACCAATTTTTCTCTTATAATGACTATATTTACCCATAAATAGTAAAAAACTCTGCTAGCATAGTTAAGGTTAAAACATTGTTTTTGCACGTACACACATTTGTTTTAAAATAATTTTTCAATACACACAGGATTTTTAATTTATAAATTAGATTTAATACTTATAATAAATTTTTAAAAATTATATAATAAGGATTATTTTAATTTATTCTTAATGGATAAATTTCTTAGGTTAGAAAACTAGTTACCGTAGTGAAAAACCAAAATGGTAAAAATAAGGAAACTTAGAAATTAAGGAAACAAATGTTGAAAAAATGTTTTTTATTGAATTTTGGATGTGTGTATATACCATGTAATTCTTAAACCTCATTAATTATCAATATTTTATCTAATTTAGGTAATATTTACCTCCTAATAGTGAATACTTTTGGGTAATTACAAAAGTGCCGCTCCTCCTCAACTATAAAAGACCACTCACTCCCCTCACTTATAAACACCTATAAAGTAATTTGGTTCATCAAAACCCTATCCAAATCACTTAAAAACTTCCCTAATATCATCCTAGAAGCCCTATTTTGTTCATAAATCCAACCTAGGAAGGATTTAGTGCAAACCTAAGGTGGATACCTAAAGAAAAAGTATTGTTCTTCAACATGCGTCTTTATTTTACTTAATTCTTCACCTCCCTAAATTTTTATTAAACCATACTTATATAATAACCTAATTATATTAAATATATTTTAATGCTTTTATAATACGTTCTTGACCTAAAAACATCTCCAATTTCATCAAATTGGTTACAAAATCATCATTTGTGTGTACGGAGGACTACCGCCTCACGAACCAATGTCATTTTTTTCCATTACCACCACTCAAGGTTGGGTATGATGATGAATATAAAGTATATATATGATATTTATAAAATAATTATACCTATTTATTAATTATTTCATATATAATTTATTAATTTCCATTCCATAGGAGACACGATAATGTCGCTTGTGTATATGATAGACTACTGCCTCGCGAAGCGATGTGATTCATCTTTCACTAACGCTTCACATAGAAGGTGATAAGGATAAAGTTAATGATTATATGTGATATAAATGATATAATAATTATATTAATTAAATATTTATTATTCTATAAAGATAATCTATATCATTTTATTTCTTTACTTTCCCCCCACATAAAGGAGATAACATCATTCATGTATGTGTGGACTACCGCCTTCACGAAGCGATATGACTCTATTTTTATCACCAAAACACATGGATAATATATATAAGTATATAATATGGTTTATATAATATTATGATAATTCTGGAAATATTATATATTACTTACCATCTTTCCATAACGATCATTGTAAAATGGAAGCGTTACTCATGCGTACGTACGACCAACTGTCTTTATGATCTTAACATACTTAATTTTTCATAACCATAATTAATGACAGGTTTTAAAAGTATAATTGATGTAAAAATATGATAATTATGTCATTATTATTATTATAGAGATGATTTAATTATGTAATATTTTTAATAACCAGATCTTTAATGATAAAACACACATGAGAAAACATGCCAATTAGCATACGAAACAATGAAAATAATAAAATATTATTGATTAATGGATGATAAGATGTTATAAAAGGATAATATATGATATTATAAATATTAATATGATTTTTTTTGTAATTTAATAAAATGTTTAAAAACAATATACATGAGGTTAAATAAGTTCAATCAAAAGGAAGCACGAGGCAAGGGGTTTCGTCTCAATTTACATTCCGTTGAGAATTATTTATTATTATACACAAATTCACTTTTATACGGTGTATATACTTTAACTTTGACATTAAATATCATGATTAATTAATAATTCATGGTATTTTATAGTTAACTTTGAATAATTTCATCCAAGGGAATTTGAATTGAAAATTACCAAGTGGTAAAAGTTATTGTGCAATCTCACTTTCTTTTGTGATTGCTAACTTTATCTTGAAACAATCAATTTATTGTGATCATTTTTCATTAGAAATTACATTTATCTTAAATATATATATTATTTTGTGAATGATATGATTATTTTCTAAACTCTATACCATTTTTAAAAATATTTTTTACTTTGAAGGTTATTTTATTAATTGGGGAAATATTGATAAATCTGTATCCTTTACTCAATACAAATAATTTATGATAAGGACCATTTTTTATAAATTAAACCGGTTATTTGATATATGAGGAATGAATTGGAATTAATATGTGATGGTTGGGGCCCACTATATCCCCTCGACGCATCAGTATGTTTCATGAGACAAACTAGATATGGTTTTGGCTGAGACCTTATCCATTTATTAGATGTCTTGGAAAAAATCCTTAATGGTATTAGATGTCTTGGCACAAAGACTCATCAATATTAGATGTCTTTACATAAAGCCTCAATGGTATGTTTTAGATATCTATCATTATTCTTTCTATCATTATGAATTCAGTTATTTATATTCCATGTGATTATTCAATTAGTTAGAATATCCATGGTTAAGTTTCATGATCATGTGATTATTTATATGTAATTATTTGATCATAATTTATTATTGCCATATTATGCTCAAGTTATTGATTAAATGGCATGTGTTTCAGTTTTTTTACCTTTCCATATTTATTATGCCTTATTTATTCATAGATTCTATTGTACACTTATCTTACTAAGCATATGAACTCACCCATTTCTTATGTTTTATTTTCCTTAGGACAACAGAAAGTATTTTGCGATTCATATATAAGGATATTCTAAGTGGAATAATTGAATTATCAAGAAAATATTTTGTTTATGTTTTCAAATATAAATTTGAATCAAGTATGTATCTATTTTACCAAGACTACTAAAATATTTGTTCCTTTAGGATGTAATTCCTTGTATATTATACAAAGGTTTCTACTAATATAGTGTATGTCATGATTTAGAAATGGTGCCTAGTATAAGTAATGAGAACCACATTAATGCATGTAATTCAAAGGGTAAGAATGATTGTTTCTTTGATGGGTTTAAACCAATATTTCAAAGGGAACTAGTCTAACAAACATTATAATCATATGAGGACATAATATCATGTTCTAATGAGATAGAGAAATAATTATCTAAGTATTATGGATTTGGAGGAAAGCATGAGAATAAGAGGATGACTGGAAAAAATATGGCTAAAGGAAAGAAGAGAAATAAGTATTTTCCCACATATGATAATTGTGGAAAGAAACAACCTAGTACTTGATTAAAAGGAATGAGAGTTTTATATAAGTGTATAGAGAAAGACCACAATGATTATGATTTCAAGGGTAAGAAAAAAAATTCTAATATAAAATGATTCAACTGTAAGTAGATGTGACACTACGAAAATATATTTCTCAAGTGTCAATGAAATATACCTTAAAAGAGGCTAATGGATCATGGTCAAGATTATGCTACTACCACACACAAAGAGTAATGATTAATATAATTGTGTTTGTTTTCAAGAATTATGTCATATGATTATTTTATTAGTGATAAATAGTTATAATAATTATGAAATATATAAGAATTATACTGTAGTACTTTTTATTAAGGATTTTAAAGAGTGTACTTAACAGTACCTATAACTAAGAAAAGAGATTCAGTAGAAAGTTGAAATTTTTGAAAGACACATGGTTGAGGGAAAGATAACCCTTAATTTGTTACTTATGTTGAGATAATGATGTTTGGATAAAGAGATGATTGATATGGTAAAGTAAATTGGATACTAGTAACTACCTTGGAAATGATTAATTATGTGATCATTTGGGAAATTCAGTGACCTTCTTTCTAAAGTTTTGGATCATAATATTTTGGAACTGATTATAAAATCTGTATATTATATATACTAGCATCATTTTGAAGTTTATCCACCTCATTCAATATTTATTAAAGAATTATTATACAATAAAATATGTATATTATATATACTAGTATTTTTTTATAATAATTTCATAACCTAAAACCATCTCCACTTCCATCAAATTGGTTACAAAATCATCATTTGTGTGTACGGTGGACTACCACCTTGCGAACTGATGTTGCTTGTTTTTCATTACCACCTCTCAAGGTTGGGTATGATGATTTATATAAATTATATATATGATATTTATAACATAATTATACCTATTTAGTTATTATATCATATATACCTTATTAATTTCCATTCTGTAGGAGACATGATAATGTCGCTTGTGTGTACGACGGACTACCGCCTCACGAAGCGATGTGATTCGTATTTTACTAACGCTTCACATGGAAGGTGATATGGATAAAGTTAATAATTATATGTGATATAAATGAAATAATAATTATATTAATGACATATTTATCATTCTTTAAAGATAATATATATCATTTTCTTTCTTTCCTTTTTCCTCACATAAAGATGATAACATCGTTCATGTATGTGTGGACAACCGTCTTCATAGAGCGATGTGACTATATTTTAATCACCACACCACATGGATGATATATATAACTATATAATATGGTATATATGATATTATGATCATTTTTTAAATATTATATATTACTTACCTTCTTTCCATAATGATCATCGGAAAATGGAAGTGTTACTCATGCATACACACGACCTACCGTTTCCATTATCGTAATGTAATTTATTTTTCATAACCATCATTCAAGATAGGTTTTAAAATTAAAATTTATATGTTAATTATTTTTAATTATTATTATTATGTAGATTATTTAACTATGTAATATGTTCAAAAATCATATCTTTAATGACAAAACACGCATGAGAAAACAAGGAAATTAATACCCGAAACAATGAAAATAATAAAATATTATTAACGAATGCATGATAATATGTTCTAAAAGGATAATATATGATATTATAAATATTAATATGGTTTTGGTGTAAGTTAATAACATTTTTAAAACCACTATACAAGAGGTTAAATAAGTTCAATAAAAAGGAAGTGTGAGCTAAGGGTTTTTGTCTTAATTTACATTTCATTGAGTCTTATTTGTTATTATGCACCAATTCACTTTTATGTGGTGTATATACTTACACTTTGAAATGTAATATCATGATTCATTCATAATTCATGGTATTTTATTCTCTAATTTTAATCATTTAATCTAAGGGGGTTTGACTTGAAAATTACCAAGTGGTAAAAGTTGTTGTGCAATCTCACTTTATTTTGTGATCGTTAACTTTATCTTGAAACAATCACTTTATTGTGATCATTTTTCATTGGAAATTACATATCTATTAAATATAAATATTATTATGTGAAGTATATAATTATTTCCTAAATAATATAACATTTTTAAGTATAGTGTTTACTTTGAAAGTTATTTGATTAACTGAGGAAATATTTATAAATCCGTATCCTTTACTCAATACCAACACTTTATGATAAAGAACATTGTTTATGAATTAAATAGATTATTCAATATATGAGGAATGAATTAGACTTTTTATGTGATAGTTATGGACCGATATATCCCCTAGATGCATTGGTAGGTTACATGATACAAACTTGAGATGGATTTGGCCCAAACCTTATCCATTTATTAGATGTTTAGGAAATAAGCCTTGAAAATATTAGATGTCTTGACATAAAGACTCTATAGTATTATTTTTCTTGGAAAAAAGCCTTGATGCTATGTTTTGGATATATATCGTTATGCATTCCATAATTATGAATTAAGTTATTCATATTCCATGTGATTATTCGATTATTTAGAATATAAATAGTTAAGTTTCAAGCTCATGTGATTATTTGTATGGAATTATTTGATCATCATTTATTCTTGCCATATTATTCTCAAGTTATTGATTAAATAACACGTGTTAAAGTTATTTACCATTCCATATTTATTAGGTCTTATTTATTCATAGATTGTGTTGTGCACTTACTAATACACTAGGATTTTATGTGAATCCTCGGTCAATATTTTATTCACCTAGGCATGCAATATAACACACACCCAAAGTTGGTCTCAAAGAGGCAACTCACACAACACCAAATTTATATTGTCATTATTTATATTATAACTTATATAAAAATAAATACTATAATGAAGTGGGTTTGAAATATGTAATAAATATTGATATATATATATATATATATATATATATATATATTCAACGCAAACAGAATGGATGTAGATATAATATTGTTAAACAGAAAGGAGATCCTTCCAGGAGAACACCCAGAGTGAACCTTCATATCTCATTATTAGTTTCAAATTTATTTATAAATACACTCTATAGTATGTTTGAATATACTATTATAAATGTTTTTGTAAATATATAGTAAACTCAATGATCACCGAGATACCACACATCCACCTCCTTGATTAAGGGAAAAATATTATATAAGAGAAAGTTAAGTCTCAGGTGGAAAGTGGAGACACAAAGATGCCTTACCCAATAAGACCCCCTTTAACTAAATCTAATAAAATAATAAATAGTAAAAATGAATGTGCAATTAATTAGGTTCAACACCAGATTGATCCACTGAGAAGTTCCTTGGTTTAGTTACTAATGATCACGAGTATAAGAGATGTAGTAGAGAAGAACAGGGTGGAAACACAAAAGATAAAAATAAGAGAATGAGATGAAGAATAAGAGTAAAATATATTAAAAATTCATAATAATATTATAAATGAAATAAACTAAAAAACTATATAAAATGGCCACATAGAGTTTCCAACATTTTGATAAGGAGAGGGGATACATTTTATTAGGAAAAATGAGTGAAATTTGGGCTCCAAAATCTTTCCACCAAAACTTTTCATGTGGTATACTCTTTTAATGACCAAATATGTAAGAGTGGTATTCTAGAAAGTTTTTCCAAAATATCTTGTTCATTTTACTATAAAAATTCATCTTTCTACGACATGTATAGAAAAAGATATGTCCCATTAATTTAGAAACTTTATTCTGGTCGAATGTTTTCTAAATATTCCACCAATTTTTAGCATCTAATGGCCACATTAGTGAAGGAATATCTCCATGATATTTAATGTTCAAACACGAAATTGAATTATAATTCAATTTTATATCTAATCACTTGAATTGGAGGCATTTAGAATAAGTTATTATATATTTACTAAGGTGGGGTCTACTCAGTTGTGTAGAAAATATTTTCAAGATGATTGATTTTTAGGGATTTTGGATGTTTTAATTACTAATAAACTCATTTCTCATAGACATGTTAAGTAAAGAATAAATCCAAGTGTGGGAATACAATTTCCTAGTTTGAAGTTCAAATCATAATCTCATAAAAAATATAAGGAGTTTTAAAAGATAAACATTAAAAGTTAAATCCATTTTTAAATGAAGGTTTGGTTCTCCTCCTCCACTATTTGGGGCCCACCTTATGCCATCATGAACCTACAAAATAAAATTACTCATTAAGAATAAGGATAATTTCATTAAATATAAAAAAGATAAGGAGTGTGATAGATGCTGGATTAATCCTAAAAAAATGAAATTGAAAATACTAGAAATCAAGTAAATGTATAAGTCATGGTATGATCCCACATATGGGCTCTAAATTTTTACGGCCTCTAGTGGGCAGTACCAGCTGTTATCTAAAGTCTGATAGTGGTTGGGGATTCTTGGATTTGAACCACCACATGATCCTTTTCCCATCTCTCACTTATTTGTTCTTATTTGGAGAATTCAATGTTTAGATTACACCAAATGTTCCCCCTACACAATGAGGTACAACTTTCATGGTGGGGTTAGGGTGAAGTATGGAACCTCCTCCTCCTTCATTGCTACTTATACAACATATTCTTCATTATCCAGTGGTTTCTCCAGATGTTATTAATTAAAATAATATTTAAAAGGTAGTTGAGAATGTAATTTGACTTGAAATAAATTTAGTTACGGAGATTCATTATAAAAAACCACCCTTTTAATGTGTGCATCGTCTATATTTGGTTCCACAAGAAGATACACTTGGATATATTCTTGTACTCTCTCATGCAAGTGTTTAATGTGTTTAGTGAGCTCTAAATGTTCCTCAACATGTACATTTTAATTTTCATCATCTTCCTCAAAGGCATGATATGAGTTGGATGAATATAAAAATTAAAAACTACTAAGAGTTATAATAAAATTAGTTTTAAAAAAATATAATGAGTTTGAGTTCAAAAATGCATTATCTCCCTGAGTTGGTTCAGTTTGAATATCTTCTTCAATGTAAAGAACCTCTTGGAGCTTTGTAGTTGTAGATGGAGGCAGGTAGTCAGTCTCCTCCATTCAATGGATCTCCTCAGAAAAATTAGGGAAGACTAAGGGGGAATCTTATTGAACCTTTTCCACTTAATAAAATTCTGGAAAGTAATGTGAGAACTCTGTTAGCTCCTGGTCCATCACTTCAAAAATTTGTTTGTTCATGTCCTCCCTTAGGATATCTATTAATTATTTGAATGCCTAATCCCCATTATTTGATTTCCAAAATAACCTCACTTTTCTAAAAAAAACATATTCACTATCCTCCATAGACAAGGGTGAGTCAATAATTGGTTCTTACACCTGTGGGTAATTTTTACATTAATTAAAGAAATAATCATTTCAAAACATCATGTTTTTTTAATTTTTTTGAAATTTTTGATTTTTTTTTGTTTTTTATGAAAAATGGCGTGTTAAAGTGTTGTGTATACCAAAAAATGATGCCAAATTAATTCATGAGGATTTTTTGAAAATCCCTGGTCAATATTTTATTTACCTAATTATGCAATATAGTGCACCCCCAGAGTTGATCTCAAAGAGGCAGCTCACACAACACCAAATATATATTTTCACTATTTATATTATAACTAATATAAAACTAAATAATATAATGAATTGGGTTTGAAAGATGAAATAAATATTGATAAATATATATATATATATAAATGTGATGTAAATAGAATGTATGGAGACAAAACATTGTTAAACAAAAAGGAGATCCTCTTAGGAGAACACCCATAGTGAACCTTTATCATATCATTATTAGTTTCAAATTTATTTAATAAACACACTCCATAGTATGCATAAATATCCTCTTCTACCTATGTTTTTGAATGTATAGTTCACTCAAAAATCATCGAGAGGCCACACATCCAACTCCTCAATCGAGAGAAAATATTATAGAAGAGAAAGTTAAGATTTATGTGGAAAGTGGAGACACAAAGGTTCCATAACCACTAAGATCACATTAACCTAACTTGAAGAAAATAAGAAACAATAAACATGAATGTGTAATGACTTGGGTTTAACACTAGATTGATTCCTCGAGAACCTACTTGGGTTAGTTACTCATGATCACGAGTATAAGATATCGCAGTGGAGAAGAATGGGGTTAAAACAAAAAAATAAAAATAAGAGAATGAGATGAATAAGAAGAATAAAATATATTAAAATTCATAATAATATTACAAATAAAAGAAAATAAAAAACTATAGAAAATGTACACATAGAGTTTCTAACATTTTGAGAAGGAGAGGGGATACATTTTTATAGGCAAAAGGAGTGACATTTTGTATCCAGAATATTTTCTTAAAATGTATGCACATGGTATACCCATTTAATGACCGAAAATGAAAGATTAGTATTCTGGAAAGTTTTTCCAAAATACATTTCATGTTTTAATTCAAAATTTCATCTTCATCTGATATGTTTATGAAAATTGATGTCCCATTAATTCTAAAACTTTATTCTGGATGAATGTTTCCTAAATATTTCTCTATTTTTAGCATCCAATGGTCGCTTTAATGAAGTAATATATCCATGATATTTAATTTTCAAACAATAAATTGAATTATATTTCAATTCAATATGTAATAACATCAATTGGAGGTCTTTATCATGAGTTATTTTACATTTACTGAGGTGTGTTCCACTCAGTCGACCAAAACAATTTTTCAACATGATTGATTTTTAGGGCCTTTGGATGTTCGAATTAGCTCATGATCTAGAATAAAAAGTTTAATCCCATAAATCAAGGAATCTTAAAAAAAATAATTTCTCAAATTAGATAAATATTTTAAAAGTTATGCTCAAAATTCCAAAGTGATTAAAATCTATTAAATTTCCAGAATTATGCAATTTTCACATTTTATCCCAAAACAAACCATAAATCAAAAACTAAATAAAATAAGCTCAAATTTATAAATTGGTAGGGATAAAATCCTTGATAAACCTATAAAAAATAATAAAAATATTAGCTCTTTCATTTACCCTTACTAATCATCTATGCTCACCGCTTTCTCATGTTTTATTTTCCCCAGGACACTAGGAAGTATTTTATAATTCATATGTAGGGATATGATATGGGGAATATTAGAATTATCAAGAAAATACTTTATTTCTCTCTATGTTTTCAAATTTAATTGAGAATCAAGTATGTATCTAGTTTACCAACACTAATAAACTATTCAGTCCTTTGAGATGCAATTCATTGTATCTTATTCCAATGTAATGAAGTACAACACCAGCTTCGGGATGCTGGGGTTGGGGTTGCTACACAGATGACTCCTTATGAAGCCCTCTATGGTAGGAAGTGTTGAACTCCAATGTGCTAGGATAAATTTGGAGAATTAAATATATTAGGACCTAATATAGATGAGTAAATGAAAGATAAAGTTAGATCCATTTATAAAAACATCAGAGTAGCTCAAATTTGATAGAAAAGTTATGTTGATAATCATCGGTGAGATTTAGAGTTCGATATTGGGGACAAGGTTTTCACATGAATATATCCTTAGAAGAAAGTTATGATATTTTTAAATAAGGTTAATATGAGCTCTAAATATATCTGTCACTTCAAAATTATTTAACATGTTGGGTTGGTTTCTAATCACTTGACACTTCTACCAAATATCTCTCAAGTTCACAATGTATTCCATATCTCTCTCTTGAGGATGTCTATATCTAATCCTTCACATGTAATGAACTCAGAGGCCATACCAATATAGAAATATTTATATTGTGAGGAAAAAGTGATGGATATTTTTGATCGAAGAGAGAAATTGGTGTGAAATAAAACCACTAACCTGGTCAAAGTTTTGTGGTGAAATCATAAATATGAGGAAGATATATGGGAAGTTGATGATGTGACAAGGCAGAAGTATCATCATTTATTTGAATTAGAGTGATGGAATTATGAGGGTTAAATTCTTATAAGGGGATATAAAGTAACACCTCTCAAATTTATGATATATTTCTATTAAATAAATTTTAAGTGTTCGATAACTTTCTTTACACACAACACCGAGTTTAAACGAACCACAACATACTATTGAATTATTATTATTTACTGTGATAGTTATTTCATATAATTTGGATCAATACTTATAAATAGGACCAAATAAATTATGAAAAATCATTATCTACACTTGTAGAAAATGATTTCATTGGTTATAAACTGTATAAATAATAAAATAAAAGTATTTTAATGTTAAAATAAATATTTTTTTGAAAAACTATTTTTATGCGCATAATATGTCTTTATCTTAATAAATTAAATTAATCACATTTTATAAATAATTTTAATGAAATTTTTAGATAATATATTCAATAAAATATATTAACCTTCATTTAATTATGTTTATTAGGTTAGGAATGATAATAAAGTCATTTTATGCTTCAAAAATACATTTTCTTCAAAAATAGTTTTAATTGCATTTTTTGCATGAATATTATAATTAATTTATACCAATTTGATAATTTGTATTATAAAAAATTTATATAATTTTTTAAATCATCATTTCATATTATTCATAAGATGAAGTTTTGAGAATTTTCTTAAAAGATTGATTTATGAGTGAATAGTAAAAAATACCGATGTGTCAAATACCGCCACTTTTATGAAATTATTATGATGTAAGTACGACTTGATATATTCTAATTTTTTTTAAAAAAAACTATATTTTTATAGAGAAAAATAATTCTTTTATAACATTATTTTGAATTTGAGAGCCCAAGCTTGACTTTTGTGAACATTGGTTATATTTTATTCAAATTTTAAACTATTTTTGGGCATTTTCATTTAATGGTATGTTTGGAAGGTTCCATTCCATTTTGATTTTATAAAAAATTTATAAAAAACATTAATTTTTTATTAAATAACCAAAAAAAATCATGGAAATCAAAATTTTACTTTATTTCAATATAAAATTATTTTATGCTTAAATTGACTATCTTCCTTAAAACTGTTTTTCATACATTTTGTGTTCTTATATTAAAATTAATTTCTTCTATATACATAAATTGAATCTGATAAAATATATTCAAAATTTTGAAACCAAATTTCCAAATTTTATAATAATTACTTTTATATTTTTGTTCATATAATAAATTGTTCATGATAAAATGTTAAGTTATCATGATCACAATTAAAATAGGTCTAAAGTGGTTTAACTTGGAGATAAGACTTAAAATGTATCTAAAACTTGTATAAATGTTATTTTTTGAGTTTAGTTCAACCTTATAAGATCTTATATTTGAATGTTGGGGGCATTTTTTCCACTTGACATGATTATGATATATATCATATTTAAATCTTTTAAGTAATTCCAAGTGTGTCCTTTCCCTCACTTATAAAAGGAAACCTCCTATTCTCCTTTATTAATAAAGTTTAAACAATATAGCATTGAAAAAAATACTATAAAACCTTATTATATTCCTCCCATTCAAACTATATCTTTCAATTTTTACCCAATACCATCCTAAGAAATCTTAAGGTGTAATCCAAATGAGGTATCTCAAAGAAGAGGTAACCATCTTACCCAACTTTTCAAAGATTATTTCTTTTATACTTTATATAAATATATTTTACCCATCATAACATGATTAATCCAGTACCATAAATATATGGAGACTATATTATGATTATGGTACAACCATTTTTACCTTATTTCCATTAAATGAGAAATGAAAGTATCATTCGTGCATGCGTGTGGACTACCGCCTCCACACATCAATATGATTCATTTTACCTCACAATATTTCATGGTTGCTTATTATGATAGATTTAATATTTATATATGATATTTGTGATATAATTATATTTTTTTAATTATAATATATTATATATCTTTTTACCTTCTCATCCGTTTGAAAATGAGAACGTCGTTCGTGCGTACGTGTGGACTACCACCTCCATGAAGTGATGTGATTTGTTTTTCATTTACAGTTTTCATGGTTGGTAATAACGATAAATTTAATAAATATGAATTTTATTTATGATATAATTATTATTATTTAATGTTGAATTATTATTTAAATTTTTTTGTTCCATCCATCAAAAAGTGAAAACATCACTCGTGCGTACATACGAACTACCATCCCATGAAGTGATGTAATTTATTTTTCATCACCAATTTATATTAATGAATATAAAAGTGAATATAATGAATAAATATGATAATTATGTCATGATTAATTATCTATATATGGTTAAAACTTGAACAATGTTCAAGTACTGGAATCGTCAAACTGGAACACGAATAGAAAACAGACCAGTTTTCACCAGACTGATGATTTTAATGAAGAATTGTTAATAAATGGATAATTGGAATTTATAAGTGAATTATATATAATAATATATAAATATATGAGTATGGTTATATTATATATGTATAATAAATCTATATTTATCACATAGAAGGTTTGAATGCATACAAAGTAGGACAAGACTTTAGGTAAGGGTTTCACATCTCACTTTTATTTTCATGAGACATATTCCATATTCACCACTTTTTTCTTTTGTGTGGTGTATATAATACCCATTAATTTATTTTAGTATTTTTTTTGAAAATTTTAGGGATTTATAAATCCATATAAGGTTCTATATTTCATGTTGTTTTGATCCAAATATTTCCAAAGTTGTAAGGGATTTATGTTACAATCTCATTTCTTTTTAGTATTATTTATACTAAATTTATGTTAAGGAAAATTATATGTATATTATAATTTAAACCACATATATTTTTTATACTATGTTCATTTATGAAATTTTCAAGTAATAGCATCATTTTCCTCTATTTGGCATTGAAAATGAAAGAGAAAATGTTTTTAAGAAAAACCAACCTTATTTTCTCTTTGGTTGAATAAATTTTTCTTTCATATACATATTTTATTTAAAAAAATTCATAATATTTTTAGTATTCTCTCAAAATTTATTAAATTAATTTTCACTCATATTTTAATTTCTATAATTTTTTTAACAAGAATCTTCTTATATTTTTCTGAATGAGGTACTTTTTATCGAAGGTGTGAACATAATCTTTATTTTAATTATTATGACATGAACATAATTTACAACTATCATTACCACTAAATAATTTGAACATTCCTTTATATTTTTCCATGGTTCTTTTCAAATAATTTTTTTCTTAATATTTTATATTTTTTTATATTTTAATTAAGTGGTTTCAAAATGAAAAGGTTATTTTACTCAAGAAATATTGCATTAATCTTCTAAAAGAATTTTTCATCCATGATAACATACTTTAGTGTTACTTATGATTCATTGGGGATATAATCCAATGATACCATCCTTATTCTTTCTCTGGATGGTTTATGATTATTATAATGAGAGGTTTATGAATTCTATTTATTTTCCATAGGTTTTACTATGATGATATGATAAATGTTTTATGATCACATGGAACCAATATGCGTGGTTTTAATTTTGTGATAGGCGGTTATGTAAAGAATAAATCCAAGTGTGGGAATACAATTTCCTAGTTTTAAGTTCAAATCATAATCTCATAAAAAATTTAAGGAGTTTTAAAAGATAAACATTAAAAGTTAAATCCATTTTTAAATGAAGGTTTGGTTCTCCTCCTCCACTGTTTGGGGCCCGCCTTATGCCATCATGAACCTACAAAATAAAATTACTCATTAATAATAAGGATAATTTCATTAAATATAAAAAAGATAAGGAGTGGGATAGATGCTGGATTAATCCTAAAAAAATGAAATTGAAAATACTAGAAATCAAGTAAATGGATAAGTCATGGTATGATCCCCTATATGGGCTCTAAATTTTTACGGCCTTTAGTGGGCAGTACCAGCTGTTATCTAAAGTCCGATAGTGGTGGGGGATTCTTGGATTTGAACCACCACATTCTCCTTTTCCCATCTCTCACTTATTTATTCTTATTTTAAGAATTAAATGTTTAGAGTACACCAAATGTGCCCCCTACACAACGAGGTACAACTTTCATGGTGGGGTTAGGGTGAATTATGGAACCTCCTCCTCCTTCATTTCTACTTATACAACATATTCTTCATTATCCAGTGGTTTCTCCAGATGTTATTCATTAAAATAATATTTAAAAGGTAGTTGAGAATGTAATTTGACTTGAAATAAATTTAATTATGGAGATTCGTTATAAAAAACCTCCCTTTTAATGTGTTCATCGTCTATATTTGGTTCTACAATAAGATACACTTGGATATATTCTTGTACTCTCTCATGCAAGTGTTTAATGTGTTTAGTGAGCTCTAAATGTTCCTCAACATGTACATTTTAATTTTCATCATCTTCCTCCAAGGTGTGATATGAGTTGGATGAATATAAAAATTAAAAACTACTAAGAGTTATAATAAAATTATTTTTAATAAAATATAATGAGTTTGAGTTCAGGAATGCACTATCTCCCTAAGTTAGTTCAGTTTGAATATCTTCTTTAGTGTAAAGCACCTCTTGGAGCTGAGTAGTATTAAATGGAGGTAGGTAGTCAGGCTGCTCCATTTCATGGATCTCCTCAGAAAAATTAGGGAAGACTAAGGGGGAATTTTATTGAACCTTTTCCACTTAATAAAATTCTGGAAAGTAATGTGAGAACTCTGTTAGCTCCTGGTCCATCACTTCAAAAATTTGTTTGTTCATGTCCTCCCTCAGGATATCTATTAATTATTTGAATGCCTAATCCCAATTATTTGATTTCCAAAATAACTTCACTTGTCTGAAAAAAATAGATTCACTATCCTCCATAGAAAAGGGTGATTCAATAATTGGTTCTTACACCTGTGGGTAATTTTTACATTGGTTAAGGAAATAATCATTTCAAAATATCATGTTTTTTTTAATTTTTTTGAAATTTTTGATTTTTTTTGTTTTTTATGATAAACTGTGTGTGAAAGTGTCGTGTATACCAAAAAATGATGCCAAATTGATGCATGAATATTTTTTGCGAATCCCTGGTCAATATTTTATTTACCTAAGAATCAAATATAGTGCACCCCCAGAGTCGATCTCAAAGAGGCAGCTCACACAAAACCAAATTTATATTTTCACTATTTATATTATAACTAATATAAAACTAAATAATATAATGAATTGGGTTTGATAGATGAAATAAATATTGATATATATATATATAAATGTTATGCAAATAGAATGGATGTATACAAAACATTTTTAAACAAAAAGGAGATCCTCTTATGAGAACACCCATAGTGAACCTTTATCATATCATTATTAGTTTCAAATTTAATTAATAAACACACTCCATAGCATGAATAAATATCCTCTTATACCTATGTTTTTTAATGTATAGTTCACTCAACAATCATCGATAGGCCACACATCCAACTCCTCAATCGAGAGAAAATATTTTAGAAGAGAAAGTTAAGCTTTATGTGGAAAGTGGAGACACAAAGGTGCCATACCCACTAAGATCACATTAACCTAACTCAAAGAAAATAAGAAACAATAAACATGAATGTGTAATGACTTGGGTTTAACACTAGATTGATTCCTCGAGAACCTCCTTGGGTTAGTTACTCATGATCACGAGTATAAGATATCACAGTGGAGAGGAATGGGGTTAAAACAAAAAAATAAAAACAAGAGAATGAGAAGAACAAGAAGAATAAAATATATTAAAATTCATAATAATATTATAAATAAAGAAAAATAAAAAAATATAGAAAATGGACACATAGAGTTTCTAACATTTTGAGAAGGAGAGGGGATACATTTTTATAGGCAAAAGGAGTGAAATTTTGGATCGAGAATCTTTTCTTAAAATGTATGCACATAGTATACCCATTTAATGACCTAAAATGAAATAATAGTATTTTGGAAAGTTTTTCCAAAATACATTTCATGTTTTAATTCAAAATTTCAGCTTCATCTGACATGTTTATGAAAATTGATGTCCCATTAATTCTAAAACTTTATTCTGGCTGAATGTTTCCTAAATATTTCTCTATTTTTAGCATCCAATCGTCACATTAATGAAGTAATATCTCCATGATATTTAATTTTCAAACCATAAATTGAATTATATTTCAATTGAATATGTCATAAAATCAATTGGAGGTCTTTATCATGAGTTATTTTACATTTACTGAGGTGTGTTCCACTCAATCGACCAGAACAATTTTTCAACATGATTGATTTTTAGGGCCTTTGGATGTTCGAATTAGCTCCTGATCTAGAATAAAAAGTTTAATCCCATAAATCAAGTAATCTTAAAAAAAATAATTTCTCAAATTAGATCAATATTTTAAAAGTTATGCTCAAAACTCCAAAGTGATTAAAATCTATTAAATTTCCATAATTATGCAATTTTTACATTTTATCCCAAAACAAACCATAAATAAAAAACTAAATAAAATAAGCTCAAATTTATAAATTGGTAGGGGTAAAATCCTTGATAAACCTATAAAAAATAATAAAAGTATTATCTCTTTAATTTACCCTTACTAATCATCTATGCTCACTGCTTTCTCATGTTTTATTTTCCCCAGGACACTAGGAAGTATTTTATGATTCATATGTAGGGATATGATATGGGGAATATTAGAATTATCAAGAAAATACTTTATTTCTCTCTATATTTTCAAATTTAATTAAGAATCAAGTATGTATCTAGTTTACCAACACCAATAAACTATTCAGTCCTTTGAGATGCAATTCATTGTATCTTATTCCAATGTAATGAAGTACAACACCAGCTTCAGGATGCTGGGGTTAGGGTTGCTACACAGATGACTCCTTATAAAGATCTCTATGGTAGGAAGTGTTGAACTCCAATGTGCTAGGATAAATTTGGATAATTAAATCTATTAGGACCTAATATAGATGAGTAAATGAAAGATAAAGTTAGATCCATTTATAAACACATTAGAGTAGCTCAAATTTGATAGAAAAGTTATGTTGATAATCATCGGTGAGATTTAGAGTTCGATATTGGGGACAAGTTTTTCACATGAATATATCCTTATAAGAAAGTTATGATATTTTTAAATAATGGTAATATGAGCTCTAAATATATCTGTCACTTCAAAATTATTGAACATAATGGGATGGTTTCTTATCACTTGACACTTCTACCAAATATCTCTCAAGTTCACGATGTATTCCATGTATCTCTCTTGAGGATGTCTATATCTAATCCTTCACAAGTAATGAACTCAGAGGACATACCACTAGAGAAATATTTATATTACGAGGAAAAAGTGATGGATATTTTTGATCGAAGAGAGAAATTGGTGTGAAATAAAACCACTAACCTGGTCAAAGTTTTGTGGTGAAATCATAAATATGAGGAAGCTACATGGGAAGTTGATGATGTGATAAGGTAGAAGTATCATCATTTATTTGAATTAGAGTGATGAAATTATGAGGGTTAAATTATTATAAGGGGGTATAATGTAACACCTCTCAAATTTATGATATATTTCTATTAAATAAATTTGAAGTGTTCGATAACTTTCTTTACACACAACACCGAGTTTAAATGAACCACAACATACTATTGAATTATTATTATTTAATGTGATAGTTATTTCATAGAATTTGGATCAATAATTATAAATAAGACCAACTAAATTATGAAAAATCATTATCTACACTTGTAGAAAATGATTTCATTGGTTATAAATTGTATAAATAATAAAATAAAAGCATTTGAAGGTTAAAATAAATATTTTTTTGAAAAACTATTTTTATGCTCATAATGTGTCTTTATCTTACTAAATTAAATTAATCACATTTTATAAATAATTTTAATGAAATTTTTAGATAATATATTCAATAAAATATATTAACATTCATTTAATTATGTTTATTAGGTGAGGAATGATAATAAAGTCATTTTATGCTTCAAAAATACATTTTCTTCAAAAATAGTTTTAATTGCATTTTGTGCATGAATATTATAATTAATTTATTCCAATTTGATAATTTTTATTTTAAAAAATTTATATAATTTTTTAAATCATCATTTCATATTAGTCACAAGATGAAGTTTTGAGAATTTTCTTAAAAGATTGATTTTTGAGTGAATAGTGAAAAATACCGATTTGTCAAATACTGTCACTTTTATGAAATTATTATGATGTAAGCATGACTTGATATATTCTAAAAAAAATTTAAAAAACAAATATATTTTCATATAGAAAAATAATTCTTTTATAACATTATTTTGAATCTGAGAGCCCAAGCTTGACTTTTGTGAACATTGGTTATATTTTATTCAAATTTAAAACTATTTTTTGGTATTTTCATTTAATTGTATGTTTGGAAGGTTCCATTCCATTTTGATTTTATAAAAATGTATAAAAACATTACCTTTTCATTAAATAACCAAAACAAATCATGGAAATCAAAATTTTACTTTATTTTAATATAAAATTATTTTATGCTTAAATTGACTATTTTCCTTAAAACCGTTTTTCATACATTTTGTGTTCTTATATTAAAAATAATTTCTTCCATATATAGAAATTGAATATGATAAAATATATTCAAAATTTTGAAACCAAATTTCCAAATTTTATAATAATTCCCTTTATATTTTTGGTCATATAATAAATCTGTCATGATAAAATGTTAAGTTATCATGGTCATAATTAAAATAGGTCTAAAGTGGTTTAACTTGGAGATAAGACTTAAAATGTATCTAAAACTTGTATAAATGTTATTTTTTGAGTTTAGTTCAACCTTATAAGATCTTATATTTGAATGTTGGGGGCATTGTTTCCACTTGACATGATTATGATATATATCATATTTAAATCTTTTAAGTAATTCCAAGTGTGTCCTTTCCCTCACTTATAAAAGGAAACCTCCTATTATCCTTTATTAATAAAGTTTAAACAATATAGAATTGAAAAAACATACAATAAAACCTTAATATATTCCTCCCATTTAAACTATATCTTTCTATTTTTACCCAATACCATCCTAAGAAATCTTATGGTGTAATCCAAATGAGGTATCTCAAAGAAGAGGTAACCATCTTACCCAACTTTTCCAAGATTATTTCTTTTATACTTTATATAAATATATTTTACCCATAATAACATGATTAATCCAGTATCATAAATATATGGAGACTATATTATTATTATGGTACAACTATTTTTACCTTATTTCCATCAAATGAGTAATGAAAGTATCATTCGTGCATGCATGTCGACTACCGCCTCCACACATCAATATGATTCATTTTACCTCACAATATTTCATGGTTGGTTATTATGATAGATTTAATATTTATATATGATATGTGTGACATAATTATATTTTTTTAATTATAATATATTATATATCTTTTTACCTTCTCATCTGTTTGAAAATGAGAACGTCGCTCGTGCGTACGTGCGGACTACCACCTCCATGAAGTGATGTGATTTGTTTTTCATTTCCAGTTTTCATGGTTGGTAATAAGGATAAATTTAATAAATATGAATTTTATTTATGATATAATTATTATTATTTAATGTTGAATTATTATTTAATTTTTTTTGTTCCATCCATCAAAAAGTGAAAACATCACTCGTGCATACATACGAACTACCATCCCATGAAGTGATGTAATTTATTTTTCATCACCAATTTATATTAATGGATATAAAAATGAATATAATGAATAAATATGATAATTATTTCATGATTAATAATCTATATATGGTTAAACCTTGAACAATGTTTAAGTACTGGAATCGTCAAACTAGAACATGAATATAAAACAGACCAGTTTTCACACGATTGATGATTTTAATGAAGAATTGTTAATAAATGGATAATTGGAATTTATAAAGGAATTATATATAATAATATATAAATATATGAGTATGGTTATATTATATATGTATAATAAATCTATATTTATCACATAGAAGGTTTTAATGCATACAAAGTAGGACAAGACTTAAGGTAAGGGTTTCTCATCTCACTTTTATTTTCAAGAGACATATTCCATATTCACCACTTTTTTCTTTTGTGTGGTGTATATAATACCCATTAATGTATTTTAGTATTTTTTTATGAAAATTACAAGGATTTATAAATCCATATAAAGTTCTATATTTCATGTGGTTTTGATCCAAATATTTCTAAAGTTGTAAGGGATTTATGTTACAATCTCATTTCTTTTTAGGATTGTTTATACTAAATTTATGTTGAGGAAAATTATATGGATATTATAATTTAAACCACATATATTTTTTATACTATTTTCATTCTTGAAATTTTCAAGTAATAGCATCATTTTCTTCTATTTGGCATTGAAAATGATGGAGAAAATGTTTTTAAGAAAAACCGACCTTATTTTCTCTTTGGTTGAATAAATTTTTCTTTCATATACATATTTTATTTAAAAAAAATCATAATATTTTTAATATTCTCCCAAAATTTATTAAATTAATTTTTACTCATATTTTAATTTCTATAAATTTTTAACAAGAATATTCTTATATTTTTCTGAACGAGGTACTTTTTATCGAAGGTGTGAACATAATCTTTATTTTAATTATTATGACATGAACATAATTTACCACTATCATTACCACTAAATAATTTGAACATTACTTTATATTTTTCCATGGTTCTTTTCAAATAAATTGTTTCATTAATATTTTATATTTTTTTATATTTTAATTAAGTGGTTTCAAAATAAAAAGGTTATTTTCCTCAAGCAATATTGCATTAATCTTTTAAAATAATTTTTCATCCATGATAATATACTTTAGTGTTACTTTGGATTCATTGGGGATATAATCCAATGATACCATCCTTATTCTTTCTCTGTATGGTTTATGATTATTATAATGATATGTTTATTAATTCTATTTATTTTCCATAGGTTTTACTATGATTATATGATAAATGTTTTATGATCATGTGGAACCGATATGTTTGGTTTTAATTTTGTGATAGGCAGTTATGTAAAGAATAAATCCAAGTGTGGGAATACAATTTCCTAGTTTTAATTTCAAATCATAATCTCATAAAAAATGTAAGGAGTTTTAAAAGATAAACATTAAAAGTTAAATCCATTTTTAAATGAAGGTTTGGTTCTCCTCCTCCACTATTTGGGGCCTGCCTTATGCCATCGTGAACCTACAAAATAAAATTCCTCATTAATAATATGGATAGTTTCATTAAATATAAAAAAGATAAGGAGTGGGATAGATGCTGGATTAATCCTAAAAAAAATGAAATTGAAAATACTAGAAATCAAGTAAATGGATAAGTCATGGTATGATCCCCCATATGGGCTCTAAATTTTTACGGCCTCTAGTGGGCAGTACCAACTGTTATCTAAAGTCCGATAGTGGTTGGGGATTCTTGGATTTGAACAACCACATGCTCCTTTCCCCATATCTCACTTATTTATTCTTATTTAGAGAATTCAATGTTTAGAGTACACCAAATGTGCCCCCTAAACAATGAGATACAAATTTCATGGTGGGGTTAGGGTGAAGTATGGAACCTCCTCCTCCTTCATTGCTACTTATACAACATATTCTTCATTATCTAGTGGTTTCTCCAGATGTTATTCATTAAAATAATATTTAAAAGGTAGTTGAGAATGTAATTTGACTTGAAATAAATTTAATTACGGAGATTCATTATAAAAAACCTCCCTTTTAATGTGTGCATCTTCTATATTTGGTTCTACAAGAAGATACACTTGGATATATTCTTGTACTCTCTCATGAAAGTGTTTAATGTGTTTAGTGATCTCTAAATGTTCCTCAACATGTACATTTTAATTTTCATCATCTTCCTCCAAGGCGTGATATGAGTTGGATGAATCTAAAAATTAAAAACTACTAAAAGTTATAATAAAATTAGTTTTAATAAAATATAATGAGTTTTAGTTCGAGAATGCATTATCTCCCTGAGTTGGTTCAGTTTGAATATCTTCTTCAGTTTAAAGCACTTCTTGGAGTTGAGTAGTAGTAGATGGAGGGAGGTAGTCAGGCTCCTTCATTTCATGGATCTCCTCATAAAAATTAGGTAAGACTAAGGGGGAATCTTATTGAACCTTTTAAACTTAATAAAATTCTAGAAAGTAATTCGAGAACTCTGTTAGCTCCTGGTCCATCACTTCAAAAATTTGTTTGTTCATGTCCTCCCTCAGGATATCTATTAATTCTTTGAATGCCTAATCCCCATTATTTGATTTCCAAAATAACCTCACTTGTCTGAAAACAACAGATTCACTATCCTCCATAGACAAGGGTGAGTCAATAATTGGTTCTTACACCTATGGGTAATTTTTACATTAATTAAAGAAATAATCATTTCAAAACATCATGTTTTTTTATTTTTTTTGAAAATTTTGATTTTTTTTGTTTTTTTATGAAAAATGGTGTGTGAAAGTGTTGCGTATACCAAAAAATGATGCCAAATTGATGCATGGGGATTTTTTTCGAATCCCTGGTCAATATTTTATTTACCTGAGCATACAATATAGTACACCCCGAGAGTCGATCTCAAAGAGGCACCTCACAAAACACCAAATTTATATTTTCACTATTTATATTATAAGTAATATAAAAATAAATAATATAATGAATTGGGTTTGAAAGATGAAATAAATATTGATATATATATATATATATATATATAAATGTGATGCAAATAGAATGGATGTAGACAAAACATTGTTAAACAAAAAGGAGATCCTCTTAGGAGAACACCCATAGTGAACCTTTATCATATCATTATTAGTTTAAAATTTAATTAATAAACACACTCTATATTATGCATAAATATCCTCTTCTACCTATTCTTTTTAATGTATAGTTCACTCAACAATCATCGAGATTCCACACATCCAACTCCTCAATCGAGAGAAAATATTGTAGAAGAGAAAGTTAAGCTTTATGTGGAAAGTGGAGACACAAATGTGCCATACCCACTAAGATCACATTAACCTAACTAGAAGAAAATAAGAAACAATAAACATGAATGTGTAATGACTTGGGTTCAACATTAGATTGATTCCTTGAGAACCTCCTTGGGTTAGTTACTCATGATCACGAGTATAAGATTTCGCAGTGGAGAAGAATGAGGTTAAAATAAAAAAATAAAAATAAGAGAATGAGATGAAGAAGAAGAATAAAATATATTAAATTCATAATAATATTACAAATAAAAGAAAATAAAAAACTATAGAAAATGGACACATAGAGTTTCTAACATTTTGAGAAGGAGAAGGGATACATTTTTATAGGCAAAAGGAGTGAAAGTTTGGATCCATAATCTTTTCTTAAAATGTATGAACATGGTATACCCATTTAATGACCGAAAATGAAAGAGTAGTATTATGGAAAGTTTTTCCAAAATACCTTTTATATTTTAATTAAAAATTTCAGCTTCATCGGACATGTTTATGAAAATTGATGTCCCATTAATTCTAAAACTTTATTCTGGATGAATATTTCTTAAATATTTCTCTATTTTTAGCATCCAATGGTCAAATTAATGAAGTAATATCTCCATGATATTTAATTTTAAAACAATAAATTGAATTATATTTCAATTAAAGATGTAATAACGTCAATTATAGGTCTTTATCATGAGTTATTTTATATTTACTGAGGTGCGTTCCACTCAGTCGACCGGAACAATTTTTCAACATGATTGATTTTTAGAGCCTTTGGATGTTCGAATTAGCTCCTGATCTAGAATAAAAAGTTTATTCCCATAAATCAAAGAATATTAAAAAAAATAATTTCTCAAATTAGATCAATATTTTAAAATTTATGCTCAAAATTCCAAAGTGATTAAAATCTATTAAATTTCCAGAATTATGAAATTTTTACATTTTATCCCAAAACAAACCATAAATCAAAAACTAAATAAAATAAGCTCAAATTTATAAATTGGTAGGGATAAAATCCTTGATAAACCTGTAAAAAATAATAAAAATAGTAGCTATTTCATTTACCCTTACTAATCATCTATGCTCACCGCTTTCTCATGTTTTATTTTCCCCAGGACACTAGGAAGTATTTTATGATTCATATGCAGGGATATGATATGGGTAATATTAGAATTATCAAGAAAATACTTTATTTCTCTCTATGTTTTCAAATTTAATTGAGAATCAAGTATGTATATATTTTACCAATACTAATAAACTATTCAGTCCTTTGAGATGCAATTCATTGTATCTTATTCCAATGTAATGAAGTACAACACCAGCTTCAGGATGATGGGGTTAGGGTTGCTACACAGATGACTCCTTATGAAGCCCTCTATGGTAGGAAGTGTTGAACTCCAATGTGCTAGGATATATTTGGATAATTAAATCTATGAGGACCTAATATAGATAAGTAAATGAAAGATAAAGTTAGATCCATTTATAAACACATTATAGTATCTCAAATTTGATAGAAAAGTTATGTTGATAATCATCAGTGAGATTTAGAGTTCGATATTGGGGACAAGGTTTTCACATGAATATATCCTTAGAAGAAAGTTATGGTATTTTTAAATAAGGGAAATATGAGCTCTAAATATATCTGTCACTTCATAATTATTGAACATATTGGGATGGTTTCTTATCACTTGACACTTCTACCAAATATCTCTCAAGTTCACGATGTATTCCATGTATCTCTCTTGAGGATGTCTATATCTAATCCTTGACATGTATTGAACTCAGAGGCCATACCACTAGAGAAATATTTATATTATGAGGGAAAAGTGATGGATATTTGTTATCGAAGAGAGAAATTGGTGTGAAATAAAACCACTAACCTGGTCAAAGTTTTGTGGTGAAATCATAAATATGAGGAAGCTACATGGGAAGTTGATGACGTGATAAGGCAGAAGTATCATTATTTATTTGAATTAGAGTGATGAAATTATGTGGGTTAAATTCTTATAAGGGGGTATAATGTAACACCTCCCAAATTTATGATATATTTCTATTAAATAAATTTTAAGTGTTCGATAACTTTCTTTATACACAACACCGAGTTTAAACGAACCACAACATACTATTGAATTATTATTATTTAATGTGATAGTTATTTCATAGAATTTGGATATATACTTATAAATAGGACCAACTAAATTATGAAAAATCATTATTTACACTTGTAGAAAATGATTTCATTGGTTATAAATTGTATAAATAATAAAATAAAAGCATTTGAAGGTTAAAATAAATATTTTTTTGAAAAACTATTTTTATGTGCATAATGTGTCTTTATCTTAATAAATTAAATTAATCACATTTTATAAATAATTTTAATGAAAATTTTAGATAATATATTCAATAAAATATATTAAAATTCATTTAATTATGTTTATTAGGTGAGAAATGATAATAAATTCATTTTATGCTTCAAAAATACATTTTCTTCAAAAATAGTTTTAATTGTATTTTGTGCATGAATATTATAATTAATTTATACCAATTTGATAATTTGTATTTTAAAAAATTTATATAATTTTTTAAATCATCATTTCATATTAGTCACAAGATGATGTTTTGAGAATTTTCTTAAAAGATTGATTTTTGAGTGAATAGTGAAAAATATCGATTTGTCAAATACTGTCACTTTTATGAAATTATTATAATGTAAGCATGACTTGATAAATTCTAAAAAAAAAAATTAAAAAACAACTATATTTTTATAGAGAAAAATAATTCTTTTATAACATTATTTTGAATTTGAGAGCCCAAGCTTGACTTTTGTGAACATTGGTTATATTTTATTCAAATTTAAAACTATTTTTGGGTATTTTCATTTAATGGTATGATTGGAAGGTTCCATTCCATTTTGATTTTATAAAAATGTATAAAAAAAATTAATTTTTTATTAAATAACCAAAACAAATCATGGAAATCAAAATTTTACTTTATTTCAATATAAAATTATTTTATACTTAAATTGACTATTTTCCTTAAAACTGTTTTTCATACATTTTGTGTTCTTATATTAAAATTAATTTCTTCCATATACAGAAATTGAATCTGATAAAATATATTCAAAATTTTGAAACCAAATTTCCAAATTTTATAATAATTCCCTTTATATTTTTGGTCATATAATAAATTTGTCATGATAAAATGTTAAGTTATCATGGTCACAATTAAAATAGGTCTAAAGTGGTTTAACTTGGAGATAAGACTTAAAATGTATCTAAAACTTGTATAAATGCTATTTTTTGAGTTTAGTTCAACCTTATAAGATCTTATATTTGAATTTTGGGGGCATTTTTTCCACTTGACATGATTATGATATATATCATATTTAAATCTTTTAAGTAATTCCAAGTGTGTCCTTTCCCTCACTTATAAAAGGAAACCTCCTATTCTGCTTTATTAATAAAGTTTTAACAATATATCATTGAAAAAACATACAATAAAACCTTAATATATTCCTCCCATTCAAAATATATCTTTCTATTTTTACCCAATACCATTCTAAGAAATCTTAAGGTGTAATCCAAATGAGGTATCTCAAAGGAGAGGTAACCATCTTACCCAACTTTTAAAAGATTATTTCTTTTATACATCACATAAATATATTTTACCCATCCTGACATGATTAATCCAGTATCATAAATATATGGAGACTATATTATGAGTATGGTACAACCATTTTTACCTTATTTCCATCAAATGAGAAATGAAAGTATCATTCGTGCATGCATGTGGACTACCGCCTCCACACATCAATATGATTCATTTTACCTCAAAATATTTCATGGTTGGTTATTATGATAGATTTAATATTTATATATGATATTTGTGACATAATTATATTTTTTTAATTATAATATTTTATATATCTTTTTACCTTCTCATCCATTTCAAAATGAGAACGTCGCTCGTGCGTACGTGTAGACCACCACCTCCATGAAGTGATGTGATTTGTTTTTCATTTCCAGTTTTCATGGTTGGTAATAACGATAAATTTAATAAATATGAATTTTATTTATGATATAATTATTATTATTTAATGTTGAATTATTATTTAATGTTGAATTATTATTTAATTTTTTTTGTTCCATCCATCAAAAAGTGAAAACATCACTCGTGCGTACATACGAACTACCATCCCATGAAGTGATGTAATTTATTTTTCATCACCAATTTATATTATTGGATATAAAAGTTAATATAATGAATAAATATGATAATTATTTCATGATTAATAATCTATATATGGTTAAACCTTGAACAATGTTCAAGTACTGGAATCGTCAAACTGGAACATGAATAGAAAACCGACCAATTTTCACCCGACTGATGATTTTAATGAAGAATTGTTAATAAATGGATAATTGGAATTTATAAGTGAATTATATATAATAATATATAAATATATGAGTATGGTTATATTATATATGTATACTAAATCTATATTTATCACATAGAAGGTTTGAATGCATACAAAGTAGGATAAGACTTAAGGTAAGGGTTTCTCATCTCAATTTTATTTTCATGAGACATATGCCATATTCACCACTTTTTTCTTTTGTGTGGTTTATATAATACCCATTAATGTATTTTCGTATTTTTTATGAAAATTATAGGGATTTATAAATCCATATAAGGTTCTATATTTCATGTGGTTTTGATCCAAATATTTTCAATGTTATAAGGGATTTATGTTACAATCTCATTTATTTTTAGGATTGTTTATACTAAATTTATGTTGAGGAAAATTATATGGATATTATAATTTAAACCACATATATTTTTTATACTATGTTCATTCCTGAAATTTTCAAGTAATAGCATCATTTTCCTCTCTTTGGCATTGAAAATGATAGAGAAAATGTTTTTAAGAAAAACCAACCTTATTTTCTCTTTGGTTGAATAAATTTTTCTTTCATATACATATTTTATTTAAAAAAAATCATAATATTTTTAATATTCTCCCAAAATTTATTAAATTAATTTTTACTCATATTTTAATTTCTATAATTTTTTTAACAAGAATCTTCCTATATTTTTCCGAACGAGGTACTATTTATCGAAGGTGTGAACATAATATTTATTTTAATTATTATGACATGAACATAATTTACCACTATCATTACCACTAAATAATTTGAACATTCCTTTATATTTTTCCATGGTTCTTTTCAAAGAATTTTTTTCCTTAATATTTTATATATATTTATATTTTAATTAAGTGGTTTCAAAATGAAAAGGTTATTTTCCTCAAGAAATATTTCATTAATATTTTAAAAGAATTTTTCATCCATAATAACATACTTTAGTGTTAGTTATGATTCATTGGGGATATAATCCAATGATACCATCCTTATTATTTCTCTGGATGGTTTATGATTATTATAATGAGATGTTTATAAATTCTATTTATTTTCCACAGGTTTTACTATGATGATATGATAAATTTTTTATGATCATGTGGAACTAATATGTGTGGTTTTAATTTTGTGATAGGTGGTTATGTTATAAAATAAGGACATGTGGTTCCATTATAAACCAAGTACGAGTGGTTAAATTATAATATAGATATGGGAGGGTCTTTTATATCCCTCCAATGCATTGGATAAATATGAATAACTCCTGAGATAAATATGTTTTGTGTTAACCTAATTTCATGTTCACAACATAATGGATGGACCTAATTTCATGTCTACAAGTTTATACAAGGACCTGATTTCATGAACTTAATTTAAATAGTGAACCTATTATTATCTATACATGTTCAAAATTTTATAAGTTTATGTGAGGACCTGATTTCATGTACTTAACTAAATAAGTGGACCTGTTAGTATTTATACATGTTTACAATGTTATAATATTATACCCGTGCCACATTCCTATGTTTATGATATGATCTCATGGATCATGATTAATTATTTATGGTTCCATACTCTTATAACTTTTGTATTTTGTTATGAAAAATCCTTATTCCATGAATCATGATTAGTAACATTTAATTGATTAGGTATAACTTTATTATGTTATGATAATGTTCTCATACCCTTAAGATCACTTATGAAAATTGATTGATAGTTCATATGTTTACCCTTAATGGACATATGAGCTCACCCTTTCTTATATTTCTATTTTCCCTAGTTTATGAAGAAATATTTTAAGTTGGTTATGTCTAAGAATATTATTATGATAGAATAAATTTATAGGATATATTGAAGGTCCTTAATAAAATAATATGTTTATGTATTTAGTTTCCAAAGACACTAAACATTTATGGTCATTGGGCATGTATTCTTGTGAAATGTATTGAATATTCATTTAAAATGATGCTGTATTTATGTATGTTATTCTTGGGTCACCTAAAACATGCCCAGTCCCTATGCATGGGTCATGGATATAGGCAGAAGAGGGCACACAATGTGCAACTAAAGTACATGCCATGCAACATGTTATACCTATTTTAATTTACATTTGATATCTGTTTCATTTATTTAACAGTACATGCTATGTGATAAGATTATTAATTATATATTAAATTTATTTTTTGTGTAAAATCATAAACTAAAATATATGTATGGTATTTACTTATCATGTACTCTGTGTGCGTTAATAACATCACATGACACTTACTTTACATATGATCATGCATATTTTATTGAAAAATTCACACATTATAATTATGGGCCTTGAAATGTATGTTGGATTCTATGTAAATACATAGTAAAAGAACCATGATAATTAGTTTGGATGAGTATATATTGGTTCCTCAAAGTAAACTCACGTACAATGTTAATTTTAAATAAAATTAGTTAATTTAATTTGGTTAAAATTATGTATGATGAAAATTTCATGATGGTTTGGATGGAATTAAGATAAATTTAATTTATTAATTAATCAGATAATTAATTGAATTAATTCAAGGCATTTATCTCAATTAAAGAATGAATTTAAGTAATTAATAGTTATATTTTAAATGTATATTCATTGCTTATGTGTGGGTGATTATGATCTTAGAACAGACCTGCATATGTGATTGGTTTTCTTTTAATTTATTATTATTATTAAATAAAATTGATGGTCTGCATGTCATCCCCTTATCTCATTATGCCAGGGTATACGTGCTTTTGGTTTATTTTATGTAAAACCCCTAAACCAATCCTTTGGTTCCACTCATATGCGTGTGAGTAAAGCTTATGTAATGGATATATCTCCTAGGTGAGTAGAGGTAGTTCAAGTTTGGATCCAAGGTTAAACTAATCTAGGAGGTTTATATGATCACAAGTGGAATGATTTAGCCTTAACTAGTGTAAGTTCAACGTGTTATTCCCCTAGGGTCAGAGTTTGTTTATTATCTTCTAGATAAACCAACTATTAGATAGAGCTGATGAATATATAACTTTATTTATTTATTTCCATCAATTACATGGTTTTTTTTATTTTTTAGAATGGATAACATTCACATTAAATAAATGAATCAACAAAGCATGAAAGATAGAATTAAATAATTGGATTATGCGTAATTTTATCAAGACATGATTAATCACTTAATTAAATCCACTTAATATTAATAATAATGAAATAAATATAAAATGATCTAACTACACATAAAGATAAAATTCCTTAAATTAAATATTAAGTCACTATAAAATTCCACTACTTAAGATAAATTCAAACCAATAGTTCAATGTACTTGATGGGCCCAATTCGAGGTGCTTTCAATTATTGAGGAATTTTAGCTTTGGTTTTTGGTTGTATTAAACTTAGTTCACATTAAGGGTTGACTATCCGGGAAAGGCTTGGTGTAATTGAGAGGCAAGATTTGAGTAAATTCATATCCAAGATTTCAGGATTAAGGATTCCACTTAACAAAATATGTAGCTATAGGTTAATACAGTTGGAAAGTTACACCTACCTACAACCCTTAAAATAAATTTTTAGGCCCAAGTTTGGGTTATGAGAATGGAAATATGGATCTTTTCCACTATAATATCCATGAAATAAGATATTTCAAAACCAATGGTAAGGGATATTGGGTTTTGGAAAAACAATAGGAGATTAATAAATTTAAAAATTATTTATCAAATTTCTATAATCCAGATAATGTACTAAAATTATACACTTAATTATTATAGAAATGGAAAGCCAAAAAACTTTGACTATATAATTGTGGTCCATAAAAGATAAGGATAAAATTCTCACTATATTTAATTTATAAGAATGGTATAAGTATCTACACATTATACTACACCATTTATGGAAACTGTACGTGCTGGAAACCCCACTTCTAATGTTGCTTTCTAAAGAGGCCAGTGAGTAAGAAATATCTCGATACCTGAAACACTTGGAAGAAGCCATGGAGATACAATGTTTCATACTATTATACATGTATAGTTAGTTTTTAAAGGAACATAAGTATATGAATGTGTATAGAATAATGTATCACCTTTTTTTATCTTTATTAAGAGAAAGAAATATAAGAGAGATATGAGACCTAAAATACACTATCCATGTGCAATATTTGAGAGTTTGTGCCATCTAATACTTATGTAATCTAGATGAATGGATAATAGAAAGCTTAGTCATCTTAGGCTTTAAGATACCTGATGAACGACACAAAAATATCATTTTTTTCTCACTAACTAAAGGCTTCTCCAGTTTCATTATTTATTATAACATGAGTTATAGTGAGAAGTATCTTTTTGAAATTCTTACTTTAATTCTTCAAGTTGACATGGATATAGTATGGCATTACACCTTTTTATTACACAACTTTTCATTACATTATAAAAACATAGGATCTTTTAAAGTTTAGAATAGTGTAAATAAGTTATATAATACATGAAAACTTAAAATATTATTATAATAAACTTTAAAGGCTTATTCATTAGTTCATCCTAAGTACAATTATTACATATCATAACTTCGGGACATACATCAAAGGAAAGGGTGAACATAAGGCCTAGTAAGAGAATAATAAAGAGAAAGAATTTACATGTGATCTTGAGTAATATCAATAAGAACATGAGTAATATCATAAAAAGAACATGATTCATAACATGGAAATGTGGCTATAATATTTAAATGATACATTCATAAGAATATCACCAAGGTTTGTCATCGAGGTGTCATAATTGAAAATTACCAATGTTATTCACTATGGTATTGTAAGACATGTCATCTCTAGAGATTAAAATATCTACCAAATGAATTGGATCACTATCAAGTTGAACCCTTAATATGTCTTAATTAATGTGATCTAAATAGATAATAATCAATAATTTCATTAAAAACTCATGGAGAATAAAGAATGAGTTTCTTATCAAAACCATGACATACAAAAGTGCTTAAAGTCATGATCATTACATCATTTTTTGAACATGGAAAGGGAAAGTGGATTTCTTATGTTTAAATAACCAAAAAAATAAATAATATTTAAATATAGGTGAATAACCCTGAAAAATAAAGGGGTTTGGGTATTAAAAAAAATAATTTCTTAAGGAGAAGAGATAAATTTTGAGAAGTAAATTCGGCAGCATAATGGGTATAAAATGTGGTTTTAGAAAAGGGTAAAATGAGTGAGGAAAAGGGTATCCCAATGATAAATTTTTTTTTGGATAAAGGGTATAAAATAAGGTAATAAAATAAAGTAATCATAACAATTATAATACATATACAAAAAGAGGTTCTTTAATTGAAGAGAAAGGAAGGGTAATTCTCTTACCTTGAATAGTTACTACTAAAACTTGAGTATTGGGACCTTGGGGGATTGAGGACACCTTGAGGGGACTACTTGGGAGATAAAAATACTATATATTTAAGGATCATGTATTTTGAGTGAATGTAAAAGGAGAAATGAGTGGGTATTTATAGCAGAAGTGGAGGATTTGTTTAATAATTCCCAAATACAAGACTTGGAAATCTAGGTTGAGAAAAATGAAAAACCATTGGCTTTACCATGGTTTTTACCCATGGTTTTGGACATTTTGGTCATATTTTAAGTTACTTTAACCCAAAAGAATCTATAATCATTTTATATTACTTATTTTGGCATGGAAAAGTAAATTTTCCCCAAAATAATATTTTTAATGTTAAAGTTTCCATTTTAGACTCTGGAAAGTAACTTATTGATTTGGAAATTGATTAAAATTAATTAAAATACTTGATATTAATAAAATAAAATATTTTATGTCATGTATTGTGGTTAATTAATTATTACATAATTATTACATAATTTTTAAGTCATTAAACATACCAAAAACCTCAAACTGTATTTTTATTATTCCCTAAAATATAAAGTATTTTAGAAAGTTATCATAAATTCACCCTAACCTAATTTCTACATACTAATTTAAAAAATTATGTTTATTTTATAATAATAATTATTAAATGATGATAATTTTAACTTTTAAGTATAGAAATCCCTATTTATTAAAAAATAGTGGATTGATAATGCATAGTCAAATTTATGACGGTTAAAAATTTTCAGGGACATAATAAAATTATTTTATAATTTATATTTAAATAATAGTGTTTTTAACCTACCATTTCATTAAAATAAATATTATTCATTATACATTAGTTTATTCTAAAAATTTATATCTTTTCTAAAAAGTATAATTGGTGTCTGAAAAGTCAATTTATCAAATTTGTCATATATTTTATTAAGAAAAACTATTTATAAATGGAATTGATGGAATAAAAATTTTATTTGTACAATGGAATTACAATTTAGGTAACTAAGGTCTCGACACATAAACCCTTATAACACCCATGTATGACCGAAGGGTAAGGTGTGCGATGGTGATAGATTAATGGGGTGACTCAACTAACATCTACAGAGTGGTAATTTTCACTAACTTGAAATTCTCCCATAGAAAATTTCATTATAGCTTCACTTGTTGAAGCTCGTCTTGGGATTGGTCAAGGGAAAACCCTAGTGACACTACCTCCCTCCCAATTTATGACAACTGGGATTCATATGACATGAATCTACTGGTTGAGGCCATTGGTTCTCCTTTATGCATTAATTATCCTTTTTCATTTCTATTTATAAACACTAATTATAAAATTAAAATTATTAACAACAGTATACTTTCCAATGGTTATATTGACCAATGGTCATATCTGACCAATGGTCATATCTGACCAATGGTCGTATCTGACCAATGGTCATATAATGGTCAAATATCGATGGTCACATTTCCCTTTATACTATATCAAGACCACTTATTATTAAAGAGGTATGGTTTTTTTGTATAGAAAATAATATAACATACATTTTATCAGGAAAAAAATATCATGTAAAAAGTATCAGTCATTACATTCTTCCCCCCTTAAGAAATTTCATCCTTGAAATTTCAACTCGTACTCTCAGTTGATAAAATTTGTTGGTACTTCTAACTCGTTGTCTCCTTTGGTTCCGACACCACTTTTTTAAATTTATGATTCCTCCATAACACTTTTATGAGATGGGTAGTCTTGTTGGGCAGAACCTTGTCTCTATGGTCCAATATCTCCACTGAATTCTCCTCATAAGAGAGTTTATGTTCCAGTTGCACCACCTATGGATTCAGTACATGTGAGGGATTAGGTATGAACTTCTTCAAGAGATATACATGGAATACATCTGTAACTTGAGCTAGATTTTGTGGAAGTGCAAGTTGGTAGGCCACTGCTCCTATACAATCATGGATTTTATAGGGTCCAATACCTTGGGCTAAACTTCCATTTCTTACCAAACCTCATGAATCTATTCCATGGTGATATTTTGAGGAAAACTTTATCACCAACATCAAACTATAAGTCCCATTAGATGGTTGTCAACATAGATCTTATGTCGACTCAAAGCATCCTTTATGTGTTGTTGGATAACATGAACCTTTTCTGCTATCTCTTAAAAAAGATCAGACCCAACCATATTTCTCTCACAAACTTCATCCCAACAAGTAGAAGTTCTACATTAACTCCCATATATAGATTCATAGGGTTCCATTTGAATACTCGATTGGAAGCTGTTGTTATATGAGAACTCAATTAATGGGAGGTATTGATCTCATCCACCTTTAAAACCCATTGAGCATGTTCTCAGTATGTCCTTAAGTGTATGAATAGTCCTTTTATATTAGAAATTAGTTTGAGGATGATAGGTCACACTGAAATTCAATTCGGTACTCAGTTCATGTTGAAGAATTTTCTAGAATTTAGATGTGAACCTTAGATCATGATTAGAAATGATAGAGATTTATACCCCATGCAGCCTCACTACTTCCTTTACATATATCTTAGAAATTTTTTCAAGAGAGAAATCTTTTTGAATAATTATGAAATGGGAAGTCTTAGTGAGTCCGTCCACTATAACCCATATTTCATTATTTCTATTTAATATTCTTGGGAGACCAGTGATAAAGTCCATCATGACATTTTCCCACTTCCATGTTGGTATGGGTAGTGATTTTAATACCCCTTTAGGAAGTTTTCACTCTTCATTCACCTGTTGACATACCAAGAACCTTGTAGTGTAGTAAACAATCTCACTTTTCATATTATCCCACCAATAAGGATCACTAAGTTCCCTATACATTTTCATGCTTCCAGGATGTATAAAAAATGTAGATCTATGAGCTTCATCCATAAAATCCTACTTTATTTATGGAATAGATGGGACACATAGCCTTGCACAAAATTTTAGTACACATTATTGATCAATATTTAACTCAGAAAACTTCCCATTATTCACAACCTCTATCTTCTTTTGTAATAAGGGATCCTCTCTTTGAGATTTCTTGATTTTATCTATTAATGATGGCTGAGAAAACATTTGGGATAAGATTGATGATGCCCCTTCCCTCATGATTCCCATTTCTAACCTTACTAGGTCCTCGATCAATGGGTCTCATTGAATCCTTATCATAACCAACACAATAGGGTGTTTCCTACTTAATGCATTAATGAATTTATTTGATCTTCCAAGGTGATAATGAATTGAAAAATCACAGCCTTTAAGAAGTTCTAACTATTTCCTCTGTATCATGTTAAATTCCTTTTGTGTGAAAATATACTTCAAAATTTGATGGTCTGTATATATATCACATTTCTCCCTATAAATATATTGCCTTCATATCTTCAGATCAATAAATAACCATAGCTAGCTCCAAGTCATGTGTAGGATAATTATTCTCATGAGGCTTTAACTGTTGATATTCAAAAGCAATCACCTTGTAATTTTTCATGAGGATGCACTCAATCCCTTTCAGAGATTCATTACTAAAAATAATAAACCCTTCTTTGATAGAGGGCAAAGTTAACATAGGTGTGGTAACAAATCTCTTCTGTAGATCTTGGAAATTATCTTCACACTCCTTTTTCTAGATAGACTTAGCCCCTTTTCGAGTTAACTTGGTTAGTAGATTATAAATTCATGATAAGTTTTTTAAAAAACCTTCTATAATATCCTAATAAACCAATAAAACTAAAAATATCAATTACTATTATAGGATTAGGCCACTCTTCCACAAAATTTGTGTTGGAATGGTCAACTGATATTCCTTTATTTGTTATAATGTGCCCCAAGAAAGCAACTTGTTGTAACCAAAATTTAAATTTTCTAAATTTTCCAAATATTCTCTCCTTCCTTATAGTTTTATATATAACCCTTATATGATCCACATGCACCTCATGAATTTTATAATATATCACAATATCATCAATAAAATCTACCAAAAATTTATCAAGGTAGTCCTTAAATACTCTATTAATCAAATCCATAAATATAGAAGGAGAATTAGTCAAGATGAATGGCATAACAACAAACTAATAATTTTCATATATTTATCAGGAGGAAGTATTGGGAACATTTTATTTATTTACTGTCAATTAATGATAAACAGAATGAATATTAATCTTAGAGAAGAATTGAGCCCCATTAAGCCATTCAAATAAATCATTAATCCTTAAGAGTGGGTACTTGTTCTTCACCATGATCCCATTAAGTTCGCTATAATAAATGCATAACGACATTGTTCCATATTTCTTCTTCACAAAGAGAACTGGTTATCCCAAAGGAGATACACATGGTCTAATAAACCCCTTCTCCAAAATATCTTGAAATTGTTTCTTTAATTCCTCTAGATTCAGATTTTCCATTCTATATGGGGTCTTTGATATCATCTTGGATTCATATATGAGTTTAACAGAGAACTCTACCTCAATTTCTAGGGGAGGTCTAGGTAACTCTTCAATAAATATGTCAATGTATTCATGAATGATGGGGACATTTTTTATTCTTATACTTTCATTCACATTTTCCTCTTCACCGATCATCTCTAAAAAGAAGGATAAGGGAGGTTCTTCTTGACAAAGATCAATTTAGGATATCTCTCCTTTGAAAATAATGGTAGGGTTTCCATTAAAGTCTATTAAAGTTTACTTGATTTGGAAATTTATCTTAGAATTATAATTTGAGATTTGATCCATCACTAGTATAATGTAGAATTACACCATGTGAATGACTACTCAATTTTAATGAGATTGTGCTTGCCAAAGTCAATATTAGAGTTTCTATATACTGTTAAGGCTCAGATAATCCATCCGAGAGTCTTGACTGATAAATCTAGTTATAGTAGTTTGTGGATTTATTATATATTCTTTGAAAACTTGGAGTAAATAAAGGAATGTATATAACTAGAATCAAACAAAGTACTTGCTAGCTTTGAGAGAACAACAAGAGTACCTACCCCCACATCATTTGGAGCCTCTACTTTAGCCACCATAATAGTAAAAGACCGATCTTTCTACCTTATACTATGATTAATTTGATGGTGATTTCCATCCATTATATTCTAATTTGGAAAATGATTAGAAAAGTTCCCAAGATGTACACAATTGAAGCATTAGACTTTAGGCTTGGCCAACACCATATTTTCTTTTCCATTAGTGTTGAAAAGTTGAGACTTCACCTCACTAGGATAGTTTCGAGCTATATGGCCATATTTTCTACACTTGCAACATTTTCCACTCCTAATAAATTAGTTCCCCAAATGCTTATTCCCACATTTGTTGCATGTGGAAAGTTTCACTTTCTTTCCCCCTCTTCCATGATCAAAGTTCCTTGCCAAGTTTGGCTTCAAATCTCTCTTCTTTTCATTCGATTTATGTGACCATTGCATCTCTATGAACTCCATTTTAACCTTCATAGCACTCCACAATATCTCCTCATGGCTATAATAGTCTCTATTTTCTATATTCCTCCATAGATGGGGTCTTAGTCTATCAAATAATCTATCAAAATTTATATTAGGATATATAAAAAAGCTATAGGTGTAACGAGAAAGTCTTGTAAAGTTCATCTCATAGCTTCCCACAAATTCATTTTCCTTCAGCTTCAACTCTTGGAATCCCTTCTCCATTATTGTTCACATCGAATGAGAGAAATATTTATTAAAAAAGGTTCCCCTGAACTCTCCCCACTACATAAAATCAATCTCCCTTAACGACTTCGTGCTTTTAATCTATGTCCTCCATTGATCAACTTCTCCATATAAGCAGTACACACCCAGGGTGGATTTCTCTTGTTCCAAAATATATATTACATAAAAGATATTTTCTATAGAGCTTATACATTGTTTAAAAATCAATGGGTTGGTAGATCCACTGAAAGAAGGTGGTTATCGATACATAAAGGACTCAATGGAAAGTTGTTCCCTTTGAGGTGAATTTGGTTTCTCAGCTTGATTCAAGTTATTGTTCATAACTCAAGTTAGTTGACTCATCATTCTCATGAAGTTTTCCATTCCAGATTCCATTGGAGGGAAATTAGTGCATGTTCTATTGTGCTCATTATTTACATGGTTTCTCCTATTTTCCACCATTTTTAAAATGAAGAAAACCTTAGTGAGAAACATGTTTCTTTTAAGAATATTATAATTATAAAGGAACTATATGTCTTAAAACATCATGATTAAATATTTTATTCTTTAACAATAATCATATTTTCTTTATATCATTTATAATGGTTTATAAAAATATTATGATTAACCAAACATATCCCTCAGGAGTGTCAAACCAAGAGTACAAAAAATCCTATTGTCATGCACCAATTCCCATTCGAGTCTATCTTAAAGTGGTGTTTTCAGGTGTTACCCCTAGATACATCTATTCCAGAGCCACATCCACTTGTTTGTATCACAATAGGTATTTATTTACTCAAAAACCACTTACTTAATACTTCACCAAAATACCAGGATGGTTTTCCATATTTAAACTTTTCTCTAGGGTTATTCCTAAAATTTTCAACTCATAATTTCTACAAATAACTAAACTATCCTTTGATACCAACTATGGAATCCAACCTTTTTATTACATAACTTTTCATTTCATTATGCAAAAAGAGGATATTTTAAACTCTAGATTCTTAGAAATAAGTTACATAATACATGAAAACTTAAAACATTATTATAATCCACTTTAAAGGATTATTCATTGGTTTATACTAAGTACAATTAATGCATTTCATAACTTGAGAACATACATCAAAGGAAAGGGTGAACATAAGGCCCAGTAAGGGAATAAGCAAGGGAAACAATTTACATAATATCTCGAGGAATATCAATAAGAATATAAGAAATATCATAAAAATAGCATGATTAATAACATTAAAATGTGGCTACAACATTTAAATAATAAATTCATAATCATATCACCAAGTTTTGTCACCGAGCTATCATAAATGAAAATTACCAAGGTTATTCAACAAGGTATCATAAAACATGTCATCTATAGAGATTAAATGATTTACCCAATTCATTATAGAACTACCAGGAAACACCCTTCATATGTCTTAATTAATTTTATCTACATAGATCATAACCAATCATTTCATTAATAACACATGGAGAATAAAGAATTAGTTTCTTATCAAAATCATGGCATACAAAAGTGCTTAAAGACATGATCATTACACCATTTTTATCCCCAAAAAAGGGAAAGTGGGTTTCTTATATGTAAATAAGTGAATTAAATAAATCATATTTACATATAGGTGAATAAACCAAGAAAATAAAAAGGGTTTGGGTATTCATAAAAAAGAGGATTTCTTTAGGAGAAGAGAGAAATTTTGAGAAGTAAATTCGACACCATAATAGGTATAAAACATGGGTTTAGAATAGGGTAAATTGAGAGGGAACAAGGGTCTCCCACTAATAAAACAAAATTTCTAAGTAAGGGTATAAAAAATTTAATAAAAGATATTAATAATAACAATAAGAATACATATACAAAAAGTGGTTATTGAATTAAAGAAAAAGGAATGATAATTCCCTTACCTTGAATAATTACTCCGAAAACTTGAGGATTGGGACTTTGAGGATTTGATGAAATATTGGGGGGATTGTTTGGGAGTCTAAACTACCAGAGATTCATGGATTATGTATTGCGTGTGAAAGGAAATGGATAAATAGGTAGGTATTTATAACAAAAGTGGATGATTTGTTTAATAATTCCCAAATATAGGCCGTTAAAATATAGGTTGTGGAAAAAGATAAACCATTGGATTTACCTTGATTTTTGCTCATTTTTTTGGACATTTGGTTCATATTTTAAGTTATTTCAAGCCATAATAACTGAGAATCATTTTATATTACTTCTTTTTTCATGTAAAAGTAAAGTTTCCACAAAATAATATTTTTAATGTTAAAGTTTGCATTTTAGACTTTAGAAAGTAACTTATAGGTTTTTAAATTAATTAAAATATATTAAATACTTTATATTAATAAAATAACATATTATAGGTCGTTTATTGTAGTTAATTACTTATTAAATCATCATGACATAATTATGAATTCATTAAACATATCGAAAACCTCAAACTGTTTGTTTACTATTCACAAAAATAATGTATTTTAGAAAATTCTCATAAATTCACCCCAATATAATTTCAATGTGATGATTTAAAAAATGGTGTTTATTTTATCATAATAATTCTATAAGTATGGTAATTTTAACTTTTAAGTATAAAAATCATCATTTATTAAAAAATAGCGGGTTGATAATGCATTGTCAAATTTATGACACTAAAAAATTTTCAAGGACATAATAGAATTATCTTATCATTTATATTTAAATAAGAGTGTTTTAACATAATATTTAATTAAAATAAATATTATTCATAATACCTTAGTTTATTATAAAAATTTATATCTTTTCTGAAAAATACAATTTGTGTCGGAAAATTCAATTTATCAAATTCGTCATATATTTTTTAAGAAAAAATATTCATAAACATAATTGATGGAATAAATTTTTTATCTATAAAATGGTATTACACTTTAAGTAACTAAGGAATCAAAACATAACCCCTTATAACACCTGTATATGAGCAAATGGTAAGGTGTGTGATGGTAATAGATTCATGGGGTGGATCAGCTAAAATCGACTAAGTGGTAATTTCCACTAACTTGAACTTCTCCCATAGGATATTTCATTCTAGCTTAAATTATTAAAGCTTTTCTTTGTATTGGTCAAGGGAGAACCCCCGTGATGATACTTCCCTCACAAGTTCTGACAAATGGTCTTCATACGGTATGACTCTACTAGTTGAGGCCATTGCTTATCCTTTATTAATTAATTATCCATTGTCATTTCTACTTATAAACACTAATTATAACATTAAAATTATTACCAAAAGTATAGTTTCCAATAGTCATATTGACCAATGGTCATATAACGATCAAATCCCAATGGTCACATTTCCATTTATACTCTACCATGACCACTTCATTATTAAAGAGATATGGTTTTGTTTTATAGAAAATAATATAACACACATTTTATCAGGACACAAATATAATTTAAAAATTTTGGTTTGTTACATATGGGGTGTGAAAAACCTATGTTCCTTTTGGTGAATAAGAAAATTAAGAGAAATTAAAAGGGACCCAAGACTCATTCTAAGTCTAAGTCTCCTAAGAATCATCCCTCTATGAAGAAAAATATCTATCATAAGCCAAGGAAAAAAACGTGATACATTTTTCATTTGGAAAGCTATGCCAATGGAAGAAGAACTACACCCAGTTAAAGAAGTAAAAGGAAGCTTCAGGTGTATTCTTTATTTATTAAAATATTTCTATATCTACACATTGAGTATTAGATATAGCTTGTGGTGTATAAATTTATATCTAAATGTAGGAAAAAGTATATTCTAGAAAATTTCTAGAGGAGAAGTGGATCTTCAACTAGCCAATGGAGCATGCCTTACTACTTTGGATATAGGATATTACCACATTCTCTTACCAAATGACATGATTTTTTGTTTTAAATAACTATTATTTTTTACCTAGTCCTAATAAGAACATCATCTCTATTTCTTTTCTTGACATGGATGGATTTATTTTCAAATTTGAAAATAAAGAGTGCCACTTTTATAATAATGAAATTTGTTATGGTATGACACAACTGAATAATGTTATTTATGTATTAAATTATGAAACCAAATATTATAAATTGATAATGAATAAAATTTTATTGACTCAATTAACACTGAGTTATAGTATCACCATATTGTCCATGTAAACATGAAACATCTAATAAACATTTATCAAGATTCTTATTTAGACTCTTTTGAGCTAAAACCACTTGAAATACATCATGCTTGTTTATAAGAAAATATAAACAAACCACCATTTTGTGGACATGGTGAAAGAGCAACAAAGCTTCTAGAATTGGTTCACACTGATGTGTGTGGACCTTTTACAGTAGAAACCAAAGTTGGGAATTCATAATTCATAACTTTTATCGATGACTTAAGTAGATATGGTTATATTTACTTGATGATGTATAAGTCTAAGTCCTTTGAGAAATTAAAAGAATTCAAGAATGAAGTAGAGAATCAACTTGGAAAGAATATAAAGAATATTTTATTTGATTGAGGTGGTGAATATCTTAACCAAGAGTTTATCAAATTTTTATAGGAGAAAGGTATTCTATCTCAAATAACTCCATATTATACACCATAATGGAATGATGTTAGTGAAAGGAGGAACCATACCTTGATTAACATGGAGATTTCAATGACGAGTCATGCAAATTTTCTATTATCCTTTTGGGGATATATAATACACACTACATCATATGTACTAAACCGAGTACCAAAAAAATGGAAAATGGAATTCTATTTGAGTAATGGAGTAGAAATTAACCCGTTTCATCGCATACTCTTGCATGGGTATGCAAGGAGTTTTTTAAGGCCCAATCAGGTAACAAACTAGCACCCTGAGGCACAAAGTGTATTTTTAGAAAGTATCCTAATGAAACAAGGGGATACTATTTGTATAACCCCTCATATATGAAGGTGACCATCATAAGACAAACCATTTTTCTTGAGAGGGAGTACACCCTTAAGAAGGATTGTGGGAATGAGATTTAATTTGATGAAATTTATTCTCAAAATACATAAGAGTTGGTAAAATAACATATTCCACAAGCCCCCATGGAAGATATTATTCCTAAAACACAATAACTATATAGGATCACCAGATAGTCTAGAGAACTAGAGGGATATGGTTTTCTAGTCAGTGATTATGGTAACTCATTATTGATTGTCAATGATGACCCTATTTACTACAAGGAGGTATTAGATATATTAGAAGAAAAAATATGTGAAGAAGCTATAAATTTTGAGATAGATTCCATATATCAAAACCAAGTTTGGGTTATGATCGATCCAACAATTGATGTAAAACCCATTACGTGAAAATGGAAATTCAAGATAATATTAGACATGGAAGGTAAAATTAATACCTATAAAACATGAATAGTGGATAAAGGGTGTCAAAAAATTCAAAAACTAACTGTGAAAAAACTTTTTTTTCCATGTTTAAATCCATAAGAATCATACTTTCTATAATCGATTTTTATGACTATGAGATTTGGAAGATGGATGTAAAAATTATTCTTTAATGGGAAACTTCAAGAATATGTTAATATGAAACAAAAAGAAGGGTTTTTGACTCCAAGTAATTCCAAAAAGGTATTCAAGTTTCATAGATCCATTTATGGTTTAAAACAATCATCCAAGTTATGGAACATTCAGTTCGATGAAGCTATAAAATAATTTGGCTTCATTAAGAATGAATGTGGGCCATGTGTTTAAAAGCAGTTTAGTGGGATTATAGTTTTTATCCTATTAGTATATGTTGATGGAATATTACTTACTAGAAATGAAATACCAATCTTATAGTCAGTTAAGGATTAGTTGAATAGGTGCTTCTCTATAAATGATTTAGGTGAGACAACCTATATTCTAGGGATCAAGATCATTTGTGATAGATCCAAGAGGATGTTAAGACCAAGTAAAATTACATACATTGATCAAATACTAAAGAGATTTAGTATGGAAAAATATAATATGGGTTTGGTTCAAGTATCATATGCTATACATATTTCCAAGAAAATGTGTCCTCAGATACAATAGGAAAGAGAGATCATGAGTAAGACCCCATGCATTTTTGTGATATGATCAGTCAAATATACCATGTTATATACTAATATCAATGTTGCCTATGCCTTAATTATAATAGGTAGGTATCAATATGGTCTAGGAAAACAAAATTGGGTTTCTATTAGGGTTATACTTAAGTATCTAAGAAATAATAAGGATATATTCTTGCTATATAAAGGAGATAAGGAGCTAGTCACCAGGGGCTATACCGATTCCATATTTTAAATAGATCAAAATGATTTGATGTGAAATTCACAATATGTAATCAATATCAATGGAGGAGCTATGAGCTGGAAGAGTTCAAAATAGCTAGTTTTTTCCGATCTATAGTATAGTCTGAGTATATAGTGGATTATGATGCATCCAAATAATCTATTTGGATATGAAACATTTTCCAATATCTTGATGTATTCCCTAACAATAAAGACCTTATTAAATTATATTTTGATAATATTATAGTAGCGACTTTCACAAAGGAGCTAAGGTCACACCAATGGGAAAAGAACCTACCCCATAAGTATCACCTCTTGAGGGATTTTTCTCAGAGGGGTGAAGTTGCAGTGAATATATTTTCCATGGAAGAAAAAATGGAAGACCCCTTGATTAAAACATTATCTAAGTTGAATCATGGGTATCATATGAGAGCTAGTGGATTGAAGGTTATTAGCAATTGGATCTAGTGCATGTGGGAGTATATTGAAGTCGATTCCTTAGAAAAAAATTTATGTTCTTTATGATTACCTATATTAATTGTTTTTAATATTAATAAACTTTTTATCACATCATGATTATTCTTATGATTGACATGATATGTGATAATGAACTAAGAGTAACCATCACACTTAAAGGTCAAGACATTTCCCCACTATGATGAGAACCTAGAAGTGCCATGACACTATTATTAAATATACGTTCTATAATTGGATAGTTTCATTTGATGGGATAAAAATGATACAGGATATTAGGGGTGGATACTCATAAAACTTTGAGGCACTTTCTCATGGTGTATACCCTTGGTAATTTCCAGTGTAAGAGATTATGAGAATACGACCTGCCAGTAGAAAATCCACTTTTATATGTTTCATTAGATGTTACTATATATGAATGTATGTATTAATCATTATAAATTAAAATTATTATCAATATATATCATTTTTTGTGTACTTTGATGTATTGATGAAAATCACGACGACATGTGTTCATGGCGAAGTAGGATACATTGAGTGTTTCACAAGTGATATTGCATTAATAAATAACATGAGAAATGATTTTTACCTTATTTTATTTAATATAAATTGATATCTTAGGCCCTTTGATGGGAATTAAACAACTTAAATAAATCTATGGATATGGTGCTCTATGGGAGGTTTCATTTCTAAAAAGTCAAAGAAAGATACATCAGGTACATAGGTTGATGACACAAGCATGAAACCTGTTTTATTAAGAGATATCATGATAATTGGATCATATTATACAAATAAGTATTTGAATGAGATTATATTTCATTGAAAAATCAACTTATTTCTCTATGGCTGCCTTAAAATATTGCTAGACACTAACCTTGGACTTTAATAAATTTCACATAATACCACTAAGAAAGAGACCTAGAGGGTCACACACTAAGTGTATCTAAAATCTTAATTAAATTATATTTGAATTTAACTAGTTAGAATAAATATTATTCCCACTTTGTGGTTTAATAATTATTTAAGATTGGTTGACTCACAAGATTTAATTATGAGTTATTCAGAAGAATAAATATGTGAGTTAAATAATAATAAATATTTATTCATAGGATTTAGTGAATATAATATTTTTTATATTTATCATTGAATAATATAGTAATATTTATTTATTAAAAAATATTCATTATTCAAGTACTGATAAATATTGAAGAGGGTTGCATATTGAGTTTAATGGTCTGGATAAAAATGATATATTAAATATCATTTAAGTAAATAAATATTTATTTATTTAAAAATTATATCTATTTATTTCTAGGTGTTGTTCATGTAAATAAAATAATAGTATTATTTTTATCATTATTATATATGAGGTTAAATAAGGAATAAGGAAATGGATAAGGGCCTATGCATAATTACCAACCCTAGCTTAGATTTATAAATGCCTAGTTATATCACTTTTTAGGGTTATCCACTTGTTGTGCACAAAAAACCTAGAAAGAATTCTCTAAATACCCATAGAGAATCCTCTCAAAAATGTGCTCAAGAACAAGATAAAAAATCCTCCTATAACATCTAAAGCCTTAGAGATATCCTTAAGAATTCTTTTTCCATGAAGATATTCTTCTCACAATCAACGATGAAGGATGAAAGTGATCAGAATCGACCGTGCTAGCACCTGGTGATTCTATAATGGCTTTCCAAGATTTTAGAGCATTTTTAGATCACTGCTAGAGGAATTCTACCCTTGTATCCCATGATGCAATGATGGTATAACGAGAGCAAGAAATTAAGTCATCAACAAAGAAAAAATTATACGATGAGGTAATTATAAATATATCTATAAATTAATTATAAATTTTAAGTGATGATCTTACCTTCTTGGTTTTGGCATTATCAAGTCAATTAATATTTGATTTAATTTTGTTGGTCATGAAATTCTTTATCATGTACATCTCATAATATTCATCAATTATGATAAAAAATTAAGTTTAAAATGCCCAATAGGTACTCCCAATAAACCCAAAAACTTCATAAATTGCATATAATACTGAAATGAAGAACACTGTAAATCATGTGTACCGTTCACTAATGATCATCTGCATAATCTCGATCACTATCACATGGGTTTGAGAGAGATCACTGAAGTGGCAGTCAAAATCCTCCCACCTCTAGAGGTATCTATGGGCTGTACTAAATCACTCAACATTCGATAAATATTCTCCTTTAAATTATGGTGTTCTACCACCTCAATGTGTTAAGGTAGAAGAAGAAGAGCTACAAGTTCCAAGGATCTTAGACCAAGCATCGTGAAAACATCTACACCCATCGTCATCGCATTGTAGTAGTTTATATTGTCTATTGAAGATTCTCCTTAACTAATTGAATTTATTTATGAATTAAAATACATAAATAAATTTTATGAACAATATATGCATTCATCTTATGAATGCTTCACCTCCTAGAATTTTTATCTTATAAAGCAGTTTCTTTAAATGATAGCTTAAGTGGGTGAATAACTTGGGTGTCCAACATTAGATCGAACTTATTTAAGTGATATAACCATACATGAAAAATCATTATTTGTATTATATAACTTATATATATATATATCATATAAATAAAAGGCTTTAGGAAATATCTCCTTTAATCTCCCACTTGAATTAAATTCTAACAGACTTTGTGTCATTTAACCTTATATTATATCATATATAATAAATTGTAAAATTGTACCCAAAAAATATTTTGGATATCTTAAAAAACTTTTTTGGGAATATATTATTTATTCAACTTTTATTAAATAATATGAAATTACCCATCCAAAACACTTTTAGATTTACTCCAACACACTATTTAGATTAACTATCTGATTTATACTCAATCCTCAGTCAGTTAACCCTAAAGTGTGAGCAAATGGGACTTTATAACATTAGAAAAAAATAAAAATAACTAGATCCATAATTGTAAAAAAATATCAACCTCTATTAAAGCATCAATTCCACTCAATATATAAAGGAATCTGGTGTGATATTCATCAAACACACATATCTCAATACCTATGTCCACTAGTCTGTTTCATATGAAAATGTGCATTCTCATATTTTCCCTTTGTCCAAGACATCAAGTAACCATGGGAAAAAAAGTTTTTGAATACCAGATAGTTTACTCATATGTTATTAATTCTCCAAATATAGAATGGCTTGGTCAGTGAATACATCACATGTTATTCATCTACATGGATGAGCACATCATATGTCTCTCCCACAAATGGATAAGCACATAATATGTACTTTCTATGCGTGACTACATACTTATTACTCCATCTCAATCTAGGGGGAAGAAATCAAACTCATTATATTAGAGAAAAAATCTCACAACTCATTGAGATCTGATTGATGACATGACCATTAACATACCCAAATACCCCATGATTAGATAAGTCAACATGTAGACTCGTATAAGTAGGGTATTAAAGTATGAAGGTTATAATTCTATGTATCATAACAACCTTAAATATCAGGGACTCAAATATGATACATGCACCCCTAGTAAACCAAAGACCTCTGTATAACACTCCATGTGGTATACCTAGTGGATCATCCAGTGCACAAAAACACATTTTATGCCTTATGATCATATTTTGTATCCCTATACAAGAATCCTACTCATGATTACCTTAACATTTCATTATATGATATAATAATACATGATGAAAATATATTAGGGATAACTCAAAGTCATACTTTGAGAGGTCAATTATCATTACATTTCATGAAATGTATATATATATATATATATATATTTATGCAGTTAACATGAAATAATGATAAAGTGGATATTGCTTTTAATATGATACATTATATATCCTTGAAGATCTTTTAAGAATATTTAACAAAACCAATATAAACCCCCCATCTATCATATAATATATGATAAATTGTTAGACCATCCTTTTCTATGCTACACTTTCATGGGTTTTGATATCTCATTACATCATATGTAATTCTTGTCACATATCTATGTAACCATCTAATAAAACCCTCCCACTAAACTCTTTTAGTGAGTAATATCTATAAAGAAAGAAGGAATGAATAATGGTGATATTTTATAAATCATATTAATAACATTAAACTATTTTAAAATATTAAATATTCTTAACTTCATCACAATAAATTTTATGATGTCTACTTATGTTGTCTACTTATAACTCTTTCTAAGTGCATCATCATTGTAACACCCCAAGATTTTGTGAAATTTTATTTTTAAATGAATTTAATATTTTTAATATTTTGAATTAAATGAAACACCGAGTTTAGATTGTATTACATGAAATAATTATTTTATCTTGAATTACATGCAATGCCGATTTTAGATTTCATTACACGCAACACTGAGTTTAGCTTGCGTTACACGCAACACTAAATTTAGTTTGCGTTACATGAAACAATGTGTTTAAATGAAATGTGGTATACTATTAAAATATTATTATAATATTTATAAATACTATTAAATAGATTATGAAAATATATGGTTTAAACATGTATATAAAATTAATTCTCTGGTGACCAATTAATTAAAAAATGAAAATCAAAACTGTTCTAAAAATATGTTTTTATGAAAATAAACATATTTTACCTTAATAAATTAAACATAAAATTTTGGTGAATTATTTTAATGTAATTTATATATTATATATTAAATAAACTGATTAAAATTCATCTTATATGTTTTATAGACAAGATATAAGAATAAATCCAAATTTATGCTAAAAAAACTGTATTTTTATAAAAAGCAGTTTTGTCTCCTCTTTTGTGAACTTATTTTAAAAATAATTTTTATAAATCTTAAAAAATTAATTTTAAAAAACAATATTTATTTTTTAAATCATCATGTCAAATTTATCTTAGGGAGAATTTTTTATATTTTTTTGAAAATATTAATTTCTCGATAAATAGTGAAAATACTAAATTTTAATTGAAAACCGTCTTTTCATTTAAAATTATTTATAAAGTTAAATTATATTTTAAATTGGTTTTACAGTAAAATTAATTAAATTATATATCTATTAATCCAATTTATTCTATTTTAATCAATTTTATATTGAAATTAGATATAAAAACTTTGCAAACTTTTGAACATCCTCTCTTTCAAAACCCGCTTTCTCGTCAGGTTTGTAGAATTAATTTTAAATTAAAATTCGACACTTTTGTGAATTGAATTTATAAAAATGTATTCCATATTTTGAATCATAATAATTTATATTATATAACAAAGAAAACTTAATTTTTAACCCAAATGAATGGTGAAAATAGTAAAAAATTAACTATCGCTGTTAGGGTAAAAATGAGTATATCAGGGGTTAAACTAAGAAGATAAGGGTAAAAATGATTATAACACTTGTAAAATTCATATTATATATAAATATTTCAACATTATCTTACCATGTTATAATATATGGTCATTTGTAATATTTTTTCTTGGGAATGACCTTTTTATTTTGGATTCTTTTTTGGAAATTTCCAAGTATTTTCCAAGTGGGTTCCTCTCCCCCACTTATAAAAGGCCACCACTACCCTACACTTATTCAAACCTATAAAGCCATACAGTTCATAAGAAACCTGAAAAAATACCTCTCCAAAATATCCATCCATGTTCTAGATCTTCTTTTCCTCCCAAAAGACCAACACTAGGGTCCTTAATAAGAGATCCAAAGGAGGTGCTTCTAAGCAAATGTAATTGTCTTTACTAAGTTCCTTATTTTTATTTCTTATTTCTACACCTTTAATTTTATATTAAAACTTAAAATATAATAACAAAAATATATACCATATAATTATATGTTATTATGTTAATATAATAACTTATACCCATCTTCACTTCCATCAAATGAGTTACAAAATTATAGTTTGTGTGTACGACAAACTACCGCCTTACAAACCAATGTCATTAATTTTTTCTTTAAAAACTATCAAGGATGAAAATAATGATGGATTTATTATTTATATATTATATTTATGATATTATTATACTTATGGAATTATTATATCACACATACCATCACACTCTCCATTTTTCGGGAATACAATAATGTTGCTTGTGTGTATGGTGGACTACTGCCTCACGAAGCGATGTAATTTATTCATACTTTACATGGAAAGTAATAAGGATGTTTATAATGAAAATATGTAATATAAATGATAATAAAATTATTTTTAATAATAATTTATCATTTAACTTTCTTTAAATTTAACAAGAAAATGGAAACAATGTTCATGCGTACGTAAAGACCATCATCTCCATGAATGGTGTATTTCATTTTCTATCACTAAATTTTATGGATTAATCTAGATACATATATAATTAATATATATTATATTTATATAATGGTTAAAATTTTATATATTATGAAATCTTGATCAAATGAAGAGGACCAAAAATTAAAAATTAAAACATATATGAAAACAAAGTGGTTATTACCTGAAATGTGACTTTAATATAGAATTATTAACAAACAGATAATAAAAGGTCTTAATAAAATCATATATGATATGATATACATTAATATTATTATTTATTAGATTTATAATAAACTTATATTTATTATACTGGAGTTTTGAATGTGTATTAAGGAATTTGAAACTTAAGGTAAAGGATTTCCATCTCACTTTTTACTTCTTTGAGTCACATGTTGTATTCACTACCCATTTCCTTTACGAGGTGTATATATTTCTCATGAATTTATTTTTTGATTATTCTAATGAAAATTATTTTGATTTAAATATCCTTTTTAGGATCTATCTTTCATGGGGTTTATAGTTTAAAAGTTACCAATGCAGTAAGAGTTTTTTGTCTTAATTTTCCTTCTTTGAGACATAAGTTATGTTATGCACCTATATTATTTAATGATGTGTATATACAGCCAATTTGACATGTAATATAATAAATTTATTTATCTTCATGATGTTTTAAGTTTATTTTTTCATTATTCCTTCATGGGGATTATGATTCAAAGTTACCAAATTTGTAATGATTTTACGTTAAAATCTCATCATTTATTAGGATTGTTAGTGATTTTGTTTATGATGATAAATTATTATGATAAATCTCTAAATAAACTCATGAATTTTCTTATAATATATTTATTCATTAAATTTTCAAGTAATAGTACCATTTTACCACTTTTTGGTACTTAAAATAATTGAGAAAGTATTTTTAAGAAAACCCAACTTTATTTCTCTCTTCTGTCGGAAATCCATTTTCTTCCAAAACCATGTTTTCTAAAAATGTTTTAAAAAATGTTTTATTATTATCCTAGATTTTTTAAAATACATTTATACCCATGTTTGACTTTTTACAAATTTTTTGGAAGGAATATTCATGTCATTTTCCAAACAATGCCTGTTTATATTTTACAAAAAATGTGAAAGGAATATTTATTTTAACATGTATGACATGAAATAATATTCCCATTGGCAAGACCATTATTTTATTGAAGCTTCCTTTATAAGTTTCCATGGTTATTTTCAAATAAAATTATTTTATAAATTTTTTATATTTTAAAAGGTTTTTTCAAAGCGGAAAGGATATTTTACTTGAGAAATGTTTTAAATAATTTCAAAGATTCCTTTATAAGTTTTCAAGTTTATTTTAAAAGAAAATGTTTTAAAAAATGTTTTTTAGAAAAAAATGATTTTCAAAGAAAATTTATCTTCTTCAAGAAACATTCTAAGTTATTTATCTTTCAAAATTATTTTCCATATAAGATGACATCCTTTAATGCAACTTATGATTTTTTGGGGATATGAACCAAGAATACCATTCTTATTATTTCTCTGAATGATTTATGATGAAAAGTGATTTATGAAACTTGTTTCTCTTCCAAAGGTTATACCATGAAAAAATTATTATGAAACCGGTTTATTTTTTCCATGGGCTTTGCTTTTATTAGATGATGAAATGATTATGAAACCTATCTCTTTTACATAGGTTAAGATATGATAAAATGTTTATGAAACCCATTTCAATTCATGATCTATAATATGATGAATATTTTATAATCTTATGGCACACATAAATGTGATTTTCTTTATGAGATTGGTGGGAACTATTTCTATATTCAATGCATTGGGTAAATATTTATATATTATGAGATAAAAACAATACAAAAAAGTGGTAGCATTAAAGGGGGTTATTTTTGACATTAGAAGGGGTTATAACCCCTTCTAAATACATTCACGGTGGTTGTGAGGAACCGCCGCTAATGTGGCCGCTTACTTCTATTAGAGGCGGTTTTAAGTAAGTGATTCTAAATTCATGGTGAGTTTAGTGGTAGTTACAATAGAGGGTGTTTAAACTCCCTCTAATGTGGACATAAATACCCTAGAAACCCTAGAACTTCCACTAGTTGAAAGCTTTTAGGGGCGTTTTGAACCACCCCTAATAAGAGGTTACTTTAGGGGCAGTTTTTGAAAACCGCTCCTAAAGTTATTTTCAATTTTTTTAGGACCCTCCTCCCTTACATTTCACCCCAGGCCCCTCCCCTCCCATGCCCCTCACTCTGATTCTCCCCCTCACTCCCTCCCTCAGGTTACCACCTCCTCCCTCCTCCTCCCCTTTGGTTCCCACCTCCTCCCAATCCCATTCCCATCCATGGCCAGCCACCAATTCCCATTCCCACTCATGACCATCCTCCAATTCACACACCCACGACCAACCTCCAATTTACACACCCACTGGTTCCTACCTCCTCTTGGTCCTCACCTTCTCTTGATCCCATTCCCAACCATGTCCAGCCTCCAATTCACACTCCCACAGTAAAATATCAGCCACCAGTAATCAAACCCTGGACCGCACAACACCGAAATCTCTAACAAACAACTAAGCTCCAAATCTTTTTTTTTCATTTTCTGAATAAACCACTTTTGGGATTAGTGGGAACCACACAAATTACTTAATACCAAATCAAAAACATAGTAAAGACCACAACTGGAAAACAACAGCCAATCCACAATTTCAACGATCAAAAGAAATAGGAGACATCATTACCATCAATAACATACCACTTGAGCTACATAGCTACACACCCTGATGCACTAAATCACCAGTCAACATCATCATCACCCATCCCAGCACCAGTAAGGACCTAGCTGAAGATCATTTAAATCACTGTGAAGATTCATTAGAACACAGAAAATTTGAAATTTGCAAGGAACCTCATCAACTAAAAACCACTGTGGCCATAGTGGAGAAATAAACCAGCTTCAGAGCACCCATCCAACAAGGATCAACATCGCATGAACACCAAATCCAGGACCAAATCCAAAATCCAGGACCAACACAAACACCAACTCAAGGTTGCGCCTCCAGAAATGCCGACTACCACACAAACATCACAATCCCAAAGCCTCCACGATAACCATCGCGCCAGGACGACCTGCCTTGGGACGAAAAACCAGGAGGCCATAGCAGAGTTTGAGGTGGAGAAGCCTTACTAGTGGGCTGAAACCTTAACTATTTGTTATAATAAATATTATTAGAATAATATATTTACATACATTTAAATAATAATATATATATTATTTACTATATTTATATGTAATTATATATATTCTATATGATATATTTAAATATCACTTAAATATATTACACAAGTATATATGTATATATTGTACTTATATATATATATATATCTCTGTGTGTGTGTGTGATAACAATAATATTATTAATTATTATTATTCTTATTACATCTATTTTTTAATCTATACAAATTATATGTTGGTTTTATAAATACTATACATTTATTTTATGATTTATATCAAATATATATTATATTAATTACATTTATATTATATATTTATCTAAATTATTTATATACTTAAATACATGTTTATATTATATATATATATATATATATATATTTAAATAATATATATATATATATATATGTATGTATTTACCTAATATATTTATATAAGGTCTTTAAAAATATATTTATATAATGTATTTCAATATATATATTTATTATTATCTATATAAATAAATATGTTTATTTGTATAAACTGTATAATATTATATAAAATTAATATATTATTATTATTATATGAAATACAATTTATACACATATTAATATTATATGTAATTAATATTATATTATATATAATTAATATTATATTATATATAATGAATATGTATATTATATATAATTAATATGTATATTATTTATAATCAATATTATATGAAATAAAATTTATAGAAAAATATACTTAATATTATAGGAAATACAATTTTATATTATATACAATTAATATTATATGAAATACAATTTATAAAACTATTTATATAATGTATTTCAATACATATATTTATTATTATGTACATTAATATATATTTTCATTTCAATAAATATACAATAATATAAATTTATTTCTATAAATCCTATTTCATATAATATTAATTATATATAATATAAAGGCATAAACCTATTATATAAAAATATATTTATTATTATTATAATATAATTTATATAAACTATAAGCTTCAGTTTTTATATGATATATTTTTTAGATAAATTATATTTATGTATATATTTATATAATATGTTTATGCCTTTATATTATAATTAATTAATATTATATAAAATTCAATTTATACAAATAAATATATATTAATTTACATAATATTATACAATTATATTTATGTATACATGTAAATACAATTAAATACAATCATATAAATATTTTATATAATATGTTCACATAATGTATATAAATAAATTTATATATTGTGTTTTAATTATATATATATATATATATATTAGAAGTTTCTCTTTTTTAAACTATTGGGGTTCAAAACTCCTTTAATCTCTTAAATTATAGGGGGTTTTGAACCCCCTCTAAATTAGAGACATTAGAGGGGAGTTTTTGAACCCCTTCTAAATTAATTACATTAGAGGGGGTTCTGAACACCCTCTAAATTAGAGACATTAGAGGGGGATTTTGAACCCCATCAAAATTAATTACATTAGATGGGGTTTTGAACCCCCTCTAATTTAATAAATTAGAGGGGGGGTTTTGAATCCCCTATAATTGAAGACATTAGAGGGAGTTTTCAACCTCCTTTAATTTAAGATATTAGAGGGGGTTTTGAACCCCCTCTAAAATCCAACTAGATATTAAAAAAATAATGTTAAAAAATTTAGAGGGGGTTCAAAACCCCCTCTAATTTAAGAAATTAAGGGGATCCATAACCCCCTCTAAATTCAATGATTAGAAAGGGTTGTATATAATCCCTCTCTAATTTTTATAGAAAATGAATTTAGAGGGGGTTCATAACCCCCTCTAAATTCGATGATTAGAGGGGGTTGTGCATAACCCCCTCTAATTATATAGAAAATGAAATTATAGGGGGTTGTGCATAACCACCTTTAAATAACCCCCTCTAATGTACTATTTTTTGTAGTGAAATTTGAAACAAGTCTACGGGCTTGATCTACTATGGGAAATAGGTGTTTCCTGACCCACTATGGGAAATAAGCGTGTCCTAATCCACTATGGAAAACAAGTGTGTCCTGTTCCACTATTTTGATGTCTTGGTAGTTAAACTTGAAATATAAAATGGTTTTCTATATTTATGATGGTTCCATAGTTTTATAAAATTAAATTATGGTTTATGATTTATTTATAATGGTTCTCACTCTATTAGCCTATGTTTTTTGAAATGTTAAAGTTTTATTACATAACTCATGTTTATTATCATTGATAGGTTTTAGATTTGTAAGTTATGTTCATGAAAAAAAACCTTATTCTTATCTTATTATTTTATATTATCATAGATTTATGCCTCTTATAATTATCATTACTGAGAATTTGAGCTAACTATTTCTTATGTTTCCATTACCCAGGTTATGGTGAAAGATTTTAAGTAGGGTATGTTTATGAAGAGTACTAAAGGGGAAGATCTTTATGGGAGATATTTAAGATCTTTCACCAAATTATAAGATTTTATACCTAGTCTCTAAATATACTAAACTATTAAAGTCCTTGGGAATGTGTTTATGTAATTTATTGAATATTCATATAATATGTATGGAAAGACTTGGATGTGATAGTTGGTATCATAGGAAAGGTTTAGTTAACCTTTTAAAACTAGGATGAGAAAACTTTAGTGATATCCCTAGGTACATTTCTAAGGATATTTCTAGGGATATTACTAAGGATAAGTCTAAGGATGAGTCAAAGTATAGTAAAATTTCTTGGAATTTTGGTAATGGATAGAGTGAGTGGGTTCCAAGAAATTAAATCTCTGTTTGGATACTAAAAGTGGATGTACATATGTCATAGAGGTACCTAGTGGTAATAACTCTGAAAAGGGTGCATTGATATGGAATAAATCATCACCTAGTGAACAAAAATGGGCCTTGATGCACATCTGGTTTGACACTCCTGGGGGATATGCTTTGGAAATTCACAAACTCTTTATGAACCATCATGAAGGATTTAAATAGATGATGACACTAAATGAACTTGCATAAAACTATAGTGTCCTATATTAAAAATAAGGTTTCATGATTTATTCATAATATAAGTGTTTTTTTCATGATTATTTCATTTTCTAAATGATTAGTGTTTCTCATACTATGATTTTTGTTTTTAATCAATGGTGGAAACCAGAATCAACTGGGTTAACATTGAATGTGATTGATAATTTGCTGATGAGAATCCAAATGTGATGATAACTGGAGTGAAGGATATTATGATTATTCCCAATTAGCTATCATGATATATGATTAAAAACTTGCACCTTAACCAACTCTTAGACTCACTAAAGAAGTGAAGGGTAGAGTTTTCTAAGATTTCAGGTAATGAAAACTATGGAGGAAAGAAGATTCATTTTACTATATGTCAAGAATATGGGAATAATCACTATGATTAAAATCTTGCACATTAACCAACTCTTATCTCTTTCATGTACCCTTACTAATTATATTTGATCACCCCTTTTTCATGTTTTATTTTCCCCAGGACACCAGGATGTATTTTATGATTTATATGTAGGGATATGATATAGGGAATATTAGAATTATCAATAAAATACTTTATTGATCTATATGTTTTCAAATGTAAATGTGAATCAAGTATGTATCTAGTTTACCAATACTACTAAACTATTCAGTCCTTTGATATGCAATTCATTATATCTTATTCCAATGTAATGAAGTACAACACCAGCTTCAGGATGCTGGGGTTAGGGTTGCTACACAGATGACCCTTATGAAACCCTCTATGGTAGGAAGTGTTGAAATCCAATGTGCTAGGATAAAGTTGTATAATTAAATCTATTATGACCTTATATAGATGTGTAAATGAAAGATAAAGTTAGATCCATTTAAAAAAACATTAGAGTAACTCAAATTTGATAGAAAAGTTATGCTGATAATCATCAGTGAGATTTAGAGTTCGATATTGGTGACAAGGTTTTCCTATGAATATATCCTTATTATAAAGTTATGATATTTTTAAATAAGGGAAATATGAGATCTAAATATATCTATCACTTAAAAATTATTGATCATATTATGATGGTTGCTTATCACTTGACACTTCCACCAAATCTCTCTCAAGTTCGCTATGTATTCCATGTATCTTTCTTGAGGATGTCCATATCTAATCCTTCACATGTAATGAACTCAGAGGCCATACCACTGGAGAAATATTTATATTATGAGGAAAAAATGATGGATATTTTGGATCTAAGAGAGAAAGTGGTGTGAAATAAAACCACTAACCTGGTCAAAGTTTTGTGGAGAAATCATAAAAATGAGGAAGCTACATGGAAGCTGATGCTGTGATAAGGCAGAAGTATCATCAGTTATTTGAATTAGAGTTATGAAATTATGAGGGTTAAATTATTATAAGGGGGTATAATGTAACACCTCTCAAATTTATGATATATTTCAATTAAATAAATTTAAAGTGTTCGATAACTTTCTTTACACACTACACTGAGTTTAAACGAACCACAACACACTGTTGAATTATTATTATTTAATGTGATAGTTATATCCTAGAATTTTGATCAATACTTATGAATATGACAAACTAAATTATGAAAAATAATTATCTACACCTATAGAAAATTATTTCATTGGTTATCAATTGTATAAATAATAAAATAAATACATTTGAAGGTTAAAAGAAATATTTTTTTGAAAAACTATTTTTATGTGCATAATGTTTATTTATCTTAATAAATTAAATTAATCAAATTTTATAAATAATTTTAATGAAATTTTTAGATAATATATTCGATAAAATATATTAACATTCATTTAATTATGTTTATTAGGTGAGGAATGATAATAAAGTCATTTTATGCTCCAAAAATATATTTTCTTCAAAAATAGTTTTTATTGCATTTTATGCATGAATATTATAATTAATTTAAACCAATTTGATTATTTGTATTTTAAAAAATCGATATAATTTTTGAAATCATCATTTCATATTAGTCACAGGATGAAGTTTTGATAATTTTCTTAAAAGATTGATTTTTGAGTGAATAGTGACAAATACCGATTTTTCAAATACTGTCACTTTATGAAATTATTATGATGTAAGCATGAATTGATAAATTATAAAAAAAAATTAACAAACAACTATTTTTTATAGAGAAAAATAATTCTTTTATAACATTATTTTGAATTTTAGATCCCAAGCTTGACTTCTGTGAACATTGGTTATATTTTATTCAAATTTAAAACTATTTTTTGGTATTTTTATTTAATGGTATGTTTCTAAGGTTCCATTCAATTTTGATTTTATAAAAAAGTATAAAAAACATTAATTTTTTATTAAATAACCCCAAAAAATCATGGCAATCAAAATTTTACTTTATTTCAATATAAAATTATTTTTACGCTTAAATTGACTATTTTTCTAAAAACTGTTTTTCATACATTTTGTGTTCTTATATTAAAATCAATTTATTCCATCTATAGAAATTGAATCTGATAAAATATATTCCAAATTTTGAAACAAAATTTCCAAATTTTATAATGATTCCCATTATATTTTTGGTCATATAATAAATTTGTCATGATAAAATGTTAAGTTATCATGGTCATGGTTAAAATAGGTTTAAAGTGGTTTAACTAAGATATAAGACTTAATTGTATCTAAAACTTGTATAAATGTGATTTTTTGAGTTTAGTTCAACATTATAAGATCTTATATATGAATTTTGGGTGAATTTTTTCCACTTGACATGATTATGATATATATCATATTTAAATCTTTTAAGTAATTCCAAGTGTGTCCTTTCCCTCACTTATAAAAGGAAACCACCTATTCTCCTTTATTAATAAAGTTTAAACAATATATCATTGAAAAAACATACAATAAAACTTTAATATATTCCTACCATTCAAACTATATATTTTTATATTTACCCAATACTATCTTAAGAAATCTTAAGGTGTAATCCAAATGAGGTATCTCAAAGAAGAGGTAAATGTCTTACCCAACTTTTCAAAGATTATTTCTTTTATTATTAATATAAATATATTTTATCCATACTAACTTGATTAATACAGTATCATAAATATATGGAGACTATATTATGATTATGGTACTACCATTTTTACCTTATTTCCATCAAATGAGAAATGAAAGTATCATTCGTGCATGCGTGTGGACTACCGCCTCCACGCATCAATATGATTCATTTTACCTCACTATCTTTCATGGTTGGTTATTATGATAGATTTAATATTTATATATTATATTTGTGACATAATTATCTTTTTTTAATTATAATATATTATCTACCTTTTTACCTTCTCATTTGTTTGAAAATGAGAACGTCGGTCTTGTGTACGTGTGGACTGCCACCTCCATGAAGTGATGTGATTTGTTTTTCATTTCCAGTTTTCATGGTTGGTAATAAGGATAAATTTAATAAATATAAATTATATTTATAATATAATTATTATTATTTAATATTGAATTATTATTTAATTTTTTTTGTTCCATCCATCAGAAAGTGAAAACATCACTCGTGCGTACATACAAACTACCATCCCATGAAGTGATGTAATTTATTTTTCATAACCAATTTATATTAATGGATATAAAAGTGAATATAATGAATAAATATGATAATTATATCATGATTAATAATCTATATATGGTTAAAACTTGAACAAGGTTCAAGTACTGGAATCGTTAAGCTAGAACATGCATGGAAAACATACCAGTTTTCACCCGACTGATGATTTTAATGAAGAATTGTTAATAAATGGATAATTGGAATTTATAAGAGAATTATATATAATAATTTATAAATATATGAGTATGGTTATATTATATATGTATAATAAATCTATATTTATCACATATAAGGTTTGAATGCATACAAAGTAGGACACGAATTAAGGTAAGGGTTTCTTATCTCACATTTATTTTAGTGAGAAATATGACATATTCACCACTTATTTATTTTGTGTGGTGTATACAATACCCATTAATGTATTTTAGGATTTTTATGAAAATTATAGGGATTTATACATCTATATAAGGTTCTATATTTCATGAGGTTTTGACCCAAAGATTTCCAAATTTGTAAGGGATTTATGTTACAATCTCATTTCTTTTTAGGATTGTTTATACTAAATTTATGTTGAGAAAAATTATATGGATATTATCATTTAAACCCCATATATTTTTTATACCATGATCATTCCTGAAATTTTCAAGTAATAGCATAATTTTCCTCTCTTTTTCATTGAAAATGATGGAGAAAATGTTTTTAAGAAAAACCAACCTTATTTTCTCTTTGGTCGAAGAACTTTTTATTTCATATCCATATTTTCTTTAAAAAAAATTCATAATGTTTTTAATATTCTCCAAAATTTTATTAAATTAATTTTTAATCATATTTTAATTTCTATATTTTTTTTAACAAGAATATTTACATATTTTTCTCAATGAGGTACTTTTTATCGAAGGTGCGAACATAATATTTATTTTAATTATTATGACATGAAAATAATTTACCACTATCATGACCACTCAATCATTTGAATATTCCTTAATATTTTTCCATGGTTCTTTTCAAAGAATTTTTTTTCCTTAATAGTTTTTATTTTTTTTATTTTAATTAAGTGGTTTCAAAATGAAAAGTTTATTTTCCTCAAGAAATATTCTATTAATATTTTAAAAGAATTTTTAATCCATGATAACATCCTTTAGTGTTACTTATGATTAATTGGGGATATAATCCAATAATACCATCCTTATTATTTCTCTGGATGGTTTAAGATTATTATAATGAGATGTTTATGAATTCTATTTATTTTAAACAGGTTATTCTATGATGATATAATAAATGTTTTATGATCATGTGGAACCAATATGTGTGGTTTTAATTTTGTGATAGGTGGTTATGTTATAAAATAAGGACATGCGGTTCCATTATAAACCAAGTACGAGTGGTTAAATTATAACATAGATAAGGGAGGGTCTTTTATAGCCCTCCAATGCATTGGATAAATATGAATAACCCATGAGATAACTATGTTATGTGTTAACTTGATTTCATGTTCACAACATAATGGATGGACCAGATTTCATGTCTATAAGTTTATACAAAGACCTGATTTAATGCCCTTAATTTAAATAATGAACCTATTATTGTTTTTACATCTTCACAATTTTATAATTTTATGTAAGGACCTGATTTCATGTACTTAACTAAATAAGTGGACCTGTTACTATTTATACATGTTTACAATGTTATAATATTATGCCCGCTCCACATTTCTATATTTATGATATGATCTCATGGATCACGATTAATTATTTATGATTCCATACTCTTATAACTTTTGTATTTTGTTATGAAAAATCCTTATTCTATGAATCATGATGAATAACATTTAATTGATTAGGTATAACTTTCTTATGTTACGATAATGTTCTCATACCCTTAAGATCACTTATGATAATTGATTTATAGTTCATATGTTTACCCTTAATGGAGATATGAGCTCTCCCTTTATTATATTTACATTTTACCTAGTCTATGAAGAAATATTTTAAGTTGGGTATGTCTAAGAAGAGTACTATGATAAAATAAATTTACAGGATATGTTAAAGTCCCTTTATAAAATAATATGCTTATGTATTTATTTTCCAAAGACACTAAACCTTTATGGTCCATGGGGATGTATTGTTGTGAAATGTATTTAATATTCATCTAAAATGATGCTGTATTTATGTATGTTATTCTTGGGTCACCTCAAATATGCCTAGTCCCTATGCATGTGTCATGGATATAGGCAGAAGAGGGCACACAATGTGTAACTAAAGTACATGCCATGCAAAATGTTATACCTCTTTTAATTTACATTTTCTATGTGTTTCATTTATTTAACAATACACTCTATGTGATAGGATTATTAATTAAATATTAAATTTATTTTTCGTGTTAAATTCTGAACTAAAATCTGTGTATGGGTTTTACTTATCATGTACTCTGTGTGCGTTAATAACATAAAATGGAACTTACTTTACATATGATCATGCATAATTTATTGAAAAATTCACCCATTATAATTATGGGACTTGAAATGTATGTTGGATTCTATGTAAATACATAGTACAAGGACCATGCTAATTAGTTTGGGTGAGTATATATTGGTGCCTCAAAGTAAACTCATATACAATGTTAATTTTAAATAAAATTAGTTAATTTAATTTGTTTAAAATTATGGATGATGAAAATTTCAGGATAGTTTGGATGGAATTAAGATAAATTTAATTTATTAATTAATCAGATAATTAATTGAATTAATTCGAGGCATTTATCTTAACTATAGAATAAATTGAAGTAATTAATAGTTATATTGTAAATGTATATTCATTGCTTGTGTGTGGGTGATTATGATCTTAGAACAGACCTGCATATGTGATTGGTTTTATTTTAATTTATTATTATTATTAAATTAAATTGATGGTCTTCATGTCATATCCTTCTCTCATTATGGTAGGGTATACGTGCTTGTGGTTTATTTTATGTAAAACCCCTAAACCAATCCTTTGGTTCCCCTCATATGCATATGAGTAAAGCTTATGTAATGGATAGATATCCTAGGTGAGTAGAGGTAGTTCAAGGTTGGATCCAAGGTTAAACTAATCTAGGAGTTTTATATGATCACAAGTGGAATGCTGTAGCTTTAACTAGTGGAGGTTCAAGGAGTTATTCCCCTAGGGCCAGAGTTTGTTTATTATCTTCTAGATAAACCAACTATTAGATAGAGTTCATGATTATATCACTTTATTTATTTATTTCCATCAGTTACACAGTTTATTATTTTTTATTAATGGATAACATTCACATTAAATAAATGAATCAACAAAGCATGAAAGATAGAATTAAATAATTGTATTATGCGTAATTTTATCAATACATGGTTAATCACTTAATTAAATCCACTAAATATTAATAATAATGTAATAAATATAAAATTATCTAACTACACATAAAGATAAAATACCTCAAATTAAATATTAAGTCACTATAACATTCCACTACTTAAGTTAAATTCGAACCAATAGTTCAATGTACTTGATGGGCCCAATTCGGGGTGCTTTCAATTATCGAGGGATTTTAGCTTTGGTTTTTGGTTGGATTAAAATTAGTTCACATTAATGGTTGACTATCCGAGCAAGACTTAGTGTAATTGAGAGGCAAGAGTTGAGTAAATTCATATCCAAGATTTCAGGATTAGGGATTCCACTTAATAGAATATGGAGCTATAGGTTAATACAGTTGGAAGTTACACCTACCTAAAACCCTTCAAATAACTTTTTAGACCCAAGTCTGGGTTATAAGAATGGGAATATGGATCTTTTCCACTATAATATCCATGAAATAAGATATTTCAAAACCAATGGTAAGGGATATTGGGTTTTGGAAAAATAATGGGAGATTAATAAATTTAAAATTTATTTATCAAATTTCTATAATCCAGATAATGTACTAAAATTATGCTCTTAATTATTATAGAAATGGAAAGTCACAAAAATTTGACTATATAATTGTGTTCCATACTAGATAAAGATAAACTTCTCACTATATTTAATTTATAGGGATGGTATAGGTATTTACACATTATATTACACCATGTATTGAAATTGTACGTGCTAGAAACCCCACTTCTAATGTTTCTTTCTAAAGAGGTTAGTGAGTATGAAGTATCTCGCTACCTGAAACACTTGGAAGAATCCATGGATATATAATGTTTCATACTATTATACATGTCTAGTGAGTTTTTAAAGCAACATAAGTATATGAATGTGTATAGAATAATGCATCACCTTTTTGATCTTTATTAAGAGAAGGAAATATAAGAGAGACATGAGACCTACAGTACACTATCCATGTGCAAGATTTGAGAGTTTGTGCCATCTAATCCTTATGTAGTCTAGATGAATGGATAATATAAAGCTTAGTCATCTTGGGATTTAAGATCCCTGATGAACGACACAAAAATCTCATTTTTTTCTCACTAACTAAAGGCTTCTCCAGTTTCATTATTTATTATAACATGAGTAATAGTGATAAGTATCTCTTAGAAATTCTTACTTTAATTATTGAAGTTGACATGGATATAGTATGACATTCCACCTTTTTATTACACAACTTTTCATTACATTATACACACATATGATCTTTTAAAGATTATATTAGTGTAAATAAGGTATATAATACATGAAAACTTAAAACATTATTATAATACAATTTAAAGGATTATTCATTGGTTCATCCTAAGTACAATTACTACATCTCATATCTTGAGGACATACATCAAAGTAAAGGGTGAGTATAAGGCCTAGTAAGGGAATAAGAAATAGAAACAATTTACATGTGATATTGGGGAATATCAATAAGAACATGAGTAATATCATAAAAAGAACATGATTTATAACATGGAAATTTGGATATAATATTTAAATGATACATTCATAAGAATATCACCAAGGTTTGTCATCGAGGTGTCATAAATGAAAATTACCAAGGTTATTCACTAAGGTATTGTAAAATATGTCATTTATAGAGATTAAATTATTTACCAAATTCATTGGAGCACTATCAATTTGAACCATTCACATGTCTTAATTAATGTTATCCACATAGATAATAATCAATCATTTCATTAAAAACTCATAGAGAATAAATAATGAGTTTCTTATCAAAACCATGACATACAAAAGTGCTTAAATACATGATCATTAAATCATTTTTTGACCATGGAAAGTGAAAGTGGGTTTATTATGTTTAAATAACCAAAAAAATAAATAATATTTAAATATAGGTTAATAACCCTAAAAAATAAAGGGGTTTGGGTATTCACAAAAAATAATTTCTTAAGGAGAAGAGATAAATTTTGAGAAGTAAATTCGACATCATAATGGGTATAAAATGTGGTTTTAGAAATGGGTAAAATGAGTGGGGGAAATGGTATCCCAATGGTAAAACAAAATTTTATAGAAAAGGTATAAAAAAGGTAATAAAATAAATTAATCATAACAATTAGAATACATATACAAAAAGAGGTTCTTTAATTGAAGAGAAAGGAAGGGTAATTCTCTTACCTTGAATAGTTACTACTAAAACTTGAGGATTGGGACCTTGGGGGCTTGAGGACACCTTTAGGGGACTCCTTGTGAGATAAAAATACCATATATTCAATGATGATGGATTTTGAGTGAAATTAAAAGGATAAATGGGTGGGTATTTATAGAAAAAGTGGAGGATTTGTTTAATAATTCCCAAATATAGGCCATGGAAATCTAGGTTGAGGAAAATGAAAAACCATTGGCTTTACTATGGTTTTTGCCAATGGTTTTGGACATTTTGGTCATAATTTAAGTTATTTTAACCCACAAGAATCTAGAATCATTTTACATTAATTCTTTTGTCATGGAAAAGTAAATTTTCCACAAAATAATATTTTTAATGTTAAAGTTTCCATTTTAAACTCTGGAAAGTAACTTATTGATTTGGAAATTGATTAAAATTAATTAAAATACTTGATATTAATAAAATAACATATTTTAGGTCATCTATTGTGTTTAATTAATTATTAAATCATTATTACATAATTATGAAGTCATTAAACATACCAAAAACCTCAATCTATATTTTTATTTTGCACAAAAATATAAAGTATTTTAGAAAATTATCATAAATTCACCCTAACCTAATTTAAATGTACTAATTTAAAAAATTATGTTTATTTTATCATAATAATTATATAATTATGATAATTTAAACTTTTAAGTATATAAATCCTTATTTATTAAAAAATAGTGGATTGATAATGCATAGTCAAATTTCCAACGCTTAAAAAATTTCAGGAACATAATAAAATTATTTTATAATTTATATTTAAATAAAAGTGTTTTTAACCTACCATTTATTTAAAATAAATATTATTCATTATAAATTAGTTAATTCTAAAAATTTATATCTTTTTGAAAAAGTACAATTGGTGTCTGAAAAGTCAATTTATCAAATTCATCATATATTTTATTAAGCAGAAATATTTATAAGTGGAATTGATGGAATAAAAATTTTATTTATACAATGGAATTAAAATTTAGTTAACTAAGGTCTCAACACATAAACCCTTATAACACCCATGTATGAACAAAGGGTAAGGTGTGCGATGGTGATAGATTAATGGGGCGACTCAACTAACATCAACAGAGTGGTAATTTTCACTAACTTGAACTTCTCCCATAGGCAATTTCATTATATCTTCACTTTTTGAAGCTCGTGTTGGGATTGGTCAAGGGAGAACCCTAGTGACACTACCTCCCTCCCAATTTATAAAAAATGGGATTTATATGACATGAATCCACTGGTTCAGGCCATTAGTTCTCCTTTATGCATTAATTATATTTTTTCATTTCTATTTATAAACACTAATTATAAAATTAAAATTATTATCAATAGTATACTTTCCAATGGTCATATAATGGTCAAATCTCTATGGTCACATTTCCCTTTATACTCTATCAAGACCACTTAATTATTAAAGAGGTGTGGTTTTTTTGTATAGAAAATAATATAAAATACATTTTATCAGGAAAAAAAAATCATGTAAAAATTCTTAGTCATTATATTCTTCCCCCCCTTAAGAAATTTCATCCTTGAAATTTCAACTCGTACTCTCAGTTGAGAAAATTTGTTGGTACTTCTGACTCGTTGTCTCCTTTGGTTCTAACACTACTTTTTTAAATTTATGATTTCTCCATAAAACTTTTATGAGATGGGTAGTCTTGTTGGGAAGAACCTTGTCACTATGGTCCAATATCTCCACCGAATGCTCCTCATAAGAGAGGTTATGTTCTAGTTGCACCACCTATGGATTCAGTAAATGTGAGGGATTAGGTATGCACTTCTTCAAGAGATATACATGGAATACATCATGAACTTGAGGTAGATTTTGTGGAAGTTCAAGTTGGTAGGCCACTACTCCTATATGATCAAGGATTTTATAGGGGCCAATACTTGGGGATAAACTTACCTTTCTTACTAAACCTCATGAAACTATTCCATGGTGATATTTTAAGGAAAAATTTATCACCAAAATCAAACTCTAAGTCCCTTAGATGGTTTTCAACATAGCTCTTCTATCGACTCAAAGCATCCTTTATGTGTTGTTGGATAACATGAACCTTTTCTATTATCTCTTGAACAGGATAGGGCCCAAGCATATTTATCTCACCAACTTCATCCCAATAAGTAGAATTTCTACATCACTTCCCATATAGAAATTCATAGGGTTCTATTTGAATAATCGATTGGAATCTGTTGTTGTATGAGAACACAATTAATGGGAGGTGTTGATCTCATCCACCTTTAAAACCCATTGACCATGTTCTAAGTATGTCCTTGAGTGTATGAATTGTCCTTTTAGATTATACATTAGTTTGGGGATGATATGTCACACTGAAATTCAATTCGGTGCTTAGTTCATGTTGAATAATTTTCTAGAATTTAGATGTGAACCTTAGATCATGATCAGAAATGATAGAAAATTATACCCCATGTAGCCTCACTACTTCCTTTACATATATCTTAGAAATTTTTTCAAGAGAGAAATATTTTTGAATAATTATGAAATGGGATGTCTTAGTGAGTCGGTCCAATATAACCCATATTTCATTATTTCCATTGGATGTTCTTGGGAGACCAGTGATAAAGTCCATCAAGATATTTTCCCACTTCCATGTTGGTATGTGTAGTGGTTTCATTACCCTTTGGGAAGTTTTCACTCTGTATTCACCTGTTGACATACCAAGAACCTTGTAGTGTAGTTAAAAATCACCCTTTTCATATTATCCCACAAATAAGGATCACTAAGTCCCTTATACATTTTCATGCTTTTAGGATGTATAGAAAATGTAGATCTATGAGATTCATCCATCAACTCCTACTTTATTTATGGAATAGATGGGACACATAGCCTTGTAAAAAATTTTAGTACACATTCTTGATTAATATTGAACTCATAAAACTTCCCATTATTCACAGCCTCTAGCTTCTTTTGTAATAAGGGATCCTCTCTTTGAGATTTCTTGATTTTATCTAGTAATGATGGATGAGAAAACATTTGGGATAGGATTGATGATTCCCCTTACCTCATGATTCCCATGTCCAACCTTACTAGGTCCTTTATCAATGGGTCTCCTTGAATCCTCATCATAACCAACACAATAGGGTGTTTCCTACTTAATGCATTAATGACTTTATTTGATCTTCCAAGGAGATAATTAATTAAAAAATCATAGTATTTAAGAAGTTCTAACTATTTACTATGTATCATGTTAAATTACTTTTGTCTGAAATATACTTCAAAATTTGATGATCTGTATATATATCACATTTCTCACCATAAATATATTGCCTCCATATCTTTAGATCAATAAATGAGCATAGCTAGCTTCAATTCATGTGTTGGATAATTCTTCTCATGAGGCTTTAACTGTTGATTTTCAAAAGAAATCACCTTTTCATTTTTCATGAGGATGCACCCAATCCCTTTCAGATATTCATTGCTAAAAATAATAAACCCTTCTTTAATAGAGGGTAAAGTCAACATAGGTGTAGTAACCAATCTCTTTTGTAGCTCTTGGAAATTTTATTCACACTCCTTTTTCCAGATAAACTTATCCCATTTTCGAGTTAACTTGGTTAGTGGATTATAAATTCATGATAAGTTTTTTCACAAACCTTCTATAATATCCTACTAAAACAATAAAACTAAAAATATCAATTATTATTATATGATGAGGCCACTCTTCCACAAAATTTGTGTTGGCAGGGTCAACTGAGATTAATTTATTTGTTACAATGTGCCCCAATAAAGCAACATGTTGTAACCAAAATTCACATTTTCTAAATTTTCCAAATATTCTCTCCTTAGAGTTTTTAATATAACCCTTAGATGATCTATATGCACCTCATGACTTTTAGAATATATCACAATATCATCAATAAAAGATACCAAAAATTTATCAAGGTAGTACTTAAAGACTCTATTAATCAAATCCATAAATATAGAAGGATAATTAGTCAAGATGAATGTAATAACGACAAACTAATAATTCCCATATATTGATCAGAAGGAAGTATTGGGAACATTTTCTTTCTTTACCATCAATTGATGATAACCAGACTGAAGATCAATCTTGGAGAAGAATTGAGCCCCATAAAGCCGGTCAAAGAAATCAGTAATCCTTAAGAGAGGGTACTTTTTCTTCACCATGATCCCATTAAGTTCTCTATAATCAATGCATAACGGCATTATTCCATCTTTGTTCTTCACAAAGAGAACTGGTTCTCCCCAAGGAGACACACTTGGTCGAATAAACCCATTCTTCAAAAGATCTAGAAATTGTTTCTTTAATTCCTCTAGATCCACATTTTCCATTCTCTATGGGGTCTTTGATATCATATTGGATTCAAATATGAGTTTAATGGAGAACTCTACCTCTATTTCTAGGGGAGGTCTAGGTAAATATTAAATAAATATGTCAATGTATTCATGAATGATGAGGACATTTTCTATTCTTATACTTTCATTTACTTTTTCCTCTTCACCAATCATCTCTAAAAAGAAGGATAAGGGGGGTTCTTCTTGACAAAGATCAAGTCAAGATATCTATCCTTTAAAAATAATAGTAGGGTTTCCATTAAAGTCTATTGAAATTTCCTTAATTTGGAAGTTTATCTTAGAACTATACTTTGAGATTTGATCCACCACTAGTATAATGTATAATTCCACCATGTGAATGACTAATCAATTTTAATGATATTGTGCTTTCCAAAGTCAATATTAGAGTTTCTATATACTGTTGAGGCTCATATAATCCATCCGAGGGTCTTGAATGATAACTCTAGTTCTAGTAGTTTGTGGATTTATTATATATTCTTTGAAAAATTGGAGTAAATAAAGGAATTAATAGAACTAGAATCAAACAAAGTACTTTCTAGCTTTGAGATAACAACAAGAGTACCTACCACCACATCATTTGGAGCCTCTACTTTAGCCATGGTAATAGAAAAAGACTGATCTTTCTCCCTTAACCTATGATTAGGTTGATGGTGATTTCCATCCATTATCTTATAATTTGGAAAGTGATTAAAAAAGTTCCCAAGATGTACACACTTGTAGCATTTAACTTTAGGCTTGGCCAACACCATCTTTCCTTTTCCATTAGTGTTGAAAATTTGAGGATTCACCTCACTAGGATAGTTTCAAGCTATATGGCCATCTTTTCCACACTTGTAACATTTTCGACTCCCAAGAAATTAGTTCCCCAAATGATTATTACTACATTTGTTGCATGTGTGAAGTTTCAATTTCTTTCCCCCTCTTCAATGATCAAATCTCCTCGCCTAGTTTGGCTCCAAAGTTCTATTCTTTTCATTCGATTTATGTGACCACTGCATCTCTATGAACTCCAGTTTAACCTTCATAGAACTCTACACAATCTCCTCATAGCTATCATAGTCTCTATTGGCTAGATTCCTCCATATATGGGGTCTTATTATATCAAATAATCTATCAAACTTTATATTAGGATATATAAAAAATCTTGAGGTGTAACGAGAAAGTGTTGTAAAGTTCATCTCATAGCTTCCCACTAATTCATTTTCCTTTAGCTTCAACTCTAGGAATCCATTATCCATTTTTTTCACATTGAATGGGGGAAATATTTATTGAAAAAGGTTCCCCTGAACTCTCCCCACTACATAAAATCAATCTCCCTTCATGAATTCGTGATTTTAATCTATGTCCTCCATTGATCAACTTCTCCCTCTAAGCAGTACACATCCATGGTGGATTTCTCTTATTCCAAACAACATAGTACATAAAAGATATTTTATATAGAGATTATCCATTGTTTAGAAATCAATAGGTTGGTAGATCCACTGAAAGAAGGTGGTTATCAATACATAAAGGACTTAATGGAAAGTTGTTCCCTTTGAGGTGAATTTGGTCTCTCATCTTGATTCAAGTTATTGTTCATAACTCAAGTTAGTTGACTCATCACTCTCATGAAGTTTTCCATTCTAGATTCCATTGGAGGGCCATTAGTGCATGGTCTATTGCGCTCATTATTTACATGGTTTCTCCTATTTTCCACCATTTTCCAAATGAATAAAACCTTAGTGAGAAACATGTTTCTTTTAAGAATATTATAATTCTAAAGGAACTATATGTCTTAAAACATCATGCTTAAATATTTTATTCTTTAACAATAATCATGTTTTCTATATATCATTTATAATGGTTTATAAAAAGATTGTGATTAACCAGACATATCCCTCAGGAGTTTCAAACCAAGAGTGAAACAAGGCCTATTTTCGTGCACCAATTCCCATTAGAGTCTATCTCAAAGTGGTGTTTTCAGGTGTTACCCGTAGATACATCTGTGATAGAGCCACATCCACTTGTTTGTATACTGATAGGGATTTCTTTGCTCAAAAACCACTAACTTAATAATTCACCAAAATACCAGGATGTTTTTACATATTTGAACTTTTCCCTAGGGTTCTTACTAAAATTTTCAACTCATAATTTCCAAAAATAACTAAACTATACTTTGATAGAAAATATGGAATCCAACCTTTTTATTGCATAACTTTTCATTACATTATACAAAAAGAGGATATTTTAAAGTTTAGTTTCTTAGAAATAAGTTACATAATACATGAAAACTTAAAACATTATTCTAATCCACTTTAAAGGCTTATTCATTGGTTTATACTAAGTACAATTAATTCATTTCATAACCTGAGGACATACATCAAAGGAAAGGGTGAACATAAGGACTAGTAAAGGAATAAGAAAGGGAAACAATTTACATAATATCTCAAGGAATATAAATAATAACATAAGAAATATCATAAAAATAACATGATTCATAACATTAAAATGTGGCTACAACATTTAAATAATAAATTCATAATCATATTACCATTTTTTGTCACCGAGCTATCATAAATGAAAATTACCAAGGTTATTCACTAAGGTATCATAAAACATGTCATCTTTAGAGATTAAATGATTTAACAAATTCATTAGAGAACTACTAGGAAAAACCTTTTATATGTCTTAATTAATTTTATCCACATAGATTATAACCAATCATTTCATTAATAACACATGGAGAATAAAGAATGAGTTTATTATCAAAAGCATGGCATACAAAAGTGCTTAAAGACATGATCATTACGACATTTTTAGCCCCAAAAAAGGGAAAGTGGGTTTCTTATATGTAAATAAGTGAATTAAATAAATCATATTTACATCTAGGTGAATAAACCAAGAAAATAAAGGGGTTTGGGTATTCATAAAAATAGAGGATTTCTTAAGGAGAAGAGAGAAATTTTGAGAAGTAAATTCAACACCATAATAGGTATAAAACATGGTTTTAGAATATGGTAAATTGAGAGGGAACACGGTTCTCCCACTAATAAAACAAAATTTGGAAGTAAGGGTATAAAAAAAGGTAATAAAAGATAATAATAATAATAATCAGAATACATATACAAAAAGAGGTTCTTGAATTAAAGGGAAAGGAATGATAATTCCCTTACCTTGAATAATTACTCCTAAAACTTGAGGATTGGGACTTTGAGAACTTGATGAAATATTGGGGGGAATCCTTGGGAGGATAAACTACCATAGATTCATGGATTATGGATTTTGAGTGAAAGGAAATGGAGAAATAGGTAGGTATTTATAACAAAAGTGGAGGATTTGTTTAATAATTCCCAAATATAGGCCTTGGAAATATAGGTTGTGGAAAAAGATAAACCATTGGATTTCCATTGATTTTTGCTCATTTTTTTGGACATTTGTGTCACATTTTAAGTTATTTCAATCCATAATAACTGATAATCATTTTATATTACTTCTTTTTGCATGGAAAAGTAAAGTTTCCACAAAATAATATTTTTAATGTTAAAGTTTGCATTTTAGACTTTGGAAAGTAATTTATAGGTTTTTAAATTAATTAAAATCTATTAAAATACATTATATTAATAAAATAACATATTATAGGTCGTGTATTGTGGTTAATTACTTATTAAATCATCATGACATAATTATGAATTCATTAAACATATCGGAAACCTCAAACTGTATTTTTACTATTCATAAAAATAAAGTATTTTATAAAATTCTCATAAATTCACCATAATATAATTTCGATGCGCTGATTTAAAAAATGGTGTTTATTTTATCATAATAATTCTCTAAGTATGGTAATTTTAACTTTTAAGTATAAAAATCCTCATTTATTAAAAAATAGCGGGTTGATAATGCATAGTTAAATTTATGACACTAAAAAATTTTCAAGGACATAATAGAATTATCTTATCATTTATATTGAAATTAGAGTGTTTTAAACATAATATCTAATTAAAATAAATATTATTCATAATACCTTATTTTATTATAAAAATCTATATATTTTCTAAAGAATACAATTTGTGTTGGAAAAGTCAATTTATCAAATTCATCATATATTTTATTAAGAAAAACTATTCATAAACATAATTGATGGAATGAATTTTTTATTTATACAATGGTATTACATTTTATGTAACTAAGGACTCAAAACATAACCCCTTATAATACCCGCATATGACCGGATGGTAAGGTGTGTGATGGTAATAGATTCATGGGGTGGCTCAGCTAAAATTGACTAAGTGGTAATTTATAATAATAATTTATAAAAATGTATTCCATATTTTGAATCATAATAATTTATATTATATAATAAGGTAAAATTATTTTTTAACCAAAATGAATGGTGAAAATAGTAAAAAATTAATTACCGCAGTTAAGGTAAAAATGAGTATATCGAGGGTTAAACTAAGAAGTTAAAGGGTAAAATGATTATAACACTTGTAAAATTCATATTATATGGAAATATTTCAACATTATCTTACTAAGTTATAATATAATGTCGTTTTGAATATTTTTTCTTGGGAATGAACTTTTTATTTTGGATTCTTTTGGGAAATTTCGAAGCATTTTCCAAGTGGGTTCCTTTCCACCGCTTATAAAAGGACACCACTACCCTGCACTTATTCAAACCTATAAAGCCATATAGTTGATAAAAAAACTGAAAAAATACCTCTCCAAAATATCCATCCATGTTCTAGATCTTCTTGTCCTCCCAAAAGACCAACACTAGGTTCCTTAATAAGAGATCCAAAGGAGGTGCTTTTAAGAAAATGTAATTATCTTTACTAAGATCCTTCTTTTTATTTCTTATTTCTCCACCTTTAATTTTTTATCAACACTTAAAATATAATAACAACATTATATACCATATAATTATATGTTATTATGTTAATATAATAAATTATACCCATCTTCACTTCCATCAAATGGGTTACAAAATTATAGTTTGTGTGTACGACAGACTACTGCCTTGCAAACCAATGTCATTAATTTTTCCTTTAAAACATATCAAGGATAAAAATAATGATGAATTTATTATTTATATATTATATTTATGATATTATTATACTTATGGAATTTTTATATCACACATACCATCACACTCTACATTTTGTGGGAATACAATAACATTGCTTGTGTGTATGGCGGACTACCGCCTCACGAAGCGATGTGATTTATTCACACTTTACATGGAAAGTAATAAGGATGTTTATAATGAAAATATGTAATATAAATGAAAATAAAATGATTTTTTAATGATAATTAATCATTCAAGTTTCTTTTAATTTAACAAGAAAATGGAAAAAATGTTCATGCGTACGTACAGACCATTATCTCCATGAACGATGTATTTCATTTTCTATCACTAAATTTTATGAATTAATATAGATACATATATAATTAATATATATGATATTTATATAATGGTTAAAATTTTATATATTATGAAATCCTGATCAAATTAAGAGGACCAAAAATTGAAAATCAAAACATATATGAAAACAAAGTGGTTATTACCCAAAATGTAACTTTAATATATAATTATTAATAAACGGGTAATAAAAGGTCTTAATAAAATCATATATGATATGATATACATTAATATTATTATTTAGTTGATTTATAATAAACTTATATTTATTATACTGGAGTTTTTAATGTGTATTAAGGAATTTGATACTTAAGGTAAGGGATTTCCATATCACTTTTTACTTCTTTGAGACACATGTCGTATTCAATACCTATTTCATTTATGAGGTATATATAATTCTCATGAATTTATTTCTTGATGATTCTAATGAAAATTATTTTGATTTAAATATCCTTTTTAGGATCAATCTTTCATGGGGTTTATAGTTTAAAAGTTACCAATACAGTAAGAGTTTTTTGTCTTAATTTTACTTCTTTGAGACATAAGTTATGTTATACACCTATATTATTTAACGAGGTGTATATTAAACCAATTTGACATGTAATATCATAAATTTATTTATCCTCATGATATTTAGAGTTTAATTTTTCATTATTTCTTCATGAGGATTATGATTCAAAGTTACCAAATTTGTAATGATTTTATGTTACAATCTCATCATTTATTAGGATTGTTAGTGATTTTGTTTATGATGATAAAATATTATGATAAATCTCTAAATAAACTCATTAATTTTCTTATAATATAGTTATTAATGAAATTTTCAAGTAACAGTACCATTTTACCACCTTTTGGTACTTAAAATATTGGAGAAAATATTTTTAAGAAAACCCGACTTTATTTCTCTCTTCTGTCGGAAATCCATTTTCTTACAAAACCATGTTTTCTAAAAATGTTTTAAAAAATGTTTTATTATTATCCTAGATTTTTTAAAATCCATTTCTACCCATGTTTTACTTTTTACAATTTTTTTTGCAAGGAATCTTCATGTCATTTTCCAAACAATGTCTGTTTATATTTTACCAAAAATGTGAAAGGAATATTTATTTTAACATGTATGACATGAAAGAATATTCCCATTGGAATGACCATTATTTTATTGATGATTTCTTTATAAGTTTTCAAGGTTATTTTCAAATAAAATTATTTTAGAAATTTTTTATGTTTTAAAAAGTTTTTTTCAAAGTGGAAAGGATATTTTCCTTGAGAAATGTTTTAAATAATTCCAAAGCCTCCTTTATAAGTTTTCAAGTTTATTTTGAAAGAAAATGTTTTAAAAAATGTTTTTTAGAAAAAAATGATTTTCAAAGAAAATTTATATTGTTCAAGAAACATTCTAAGTTATTTATCTTTCAAAATTATTTTCCATATAAGATGACATACTTTAATGTAACTTATGATTTTTTGGGGATATGAACCAAGGATACCATTATTATTATTTCTCTGAATGATTTATAATGAAAATAGATTTATGAAACTTGTTTCTCTTCCAAAGGTTATACCATGAAAAAATTCTTATAAAAGTCATTTATTTTTTCCATGGGCTTTGATTTTATGAGATGATGAAATGATTATGAAACCTATCCCTTTTCCATAGGTTATTATATGATAAAATGTTTATGAAACCCATTTCATTTCATGGGCTATGATATGATGAATATTTTATGATCTTATGGCACACATAAATGTGGTTTTCATTATGATAAAGGTGGGACCTATTTCTATATCCAATGCATCAGGTAAATATTTATATATCATTAGATAAAAACACTAAAAAATCGGTAACATTAAAGGGGGTTATTTTTAACATTAGAAGGGGCTATAACCCCTTCTAAAGGCATTAGCAGCAGTTCTGAGGAACCATTTATAATGCGGATGCTTACTTCCATTAGAGGCTGTAAGAACCCATTTTTTGCTGTGAAAGACTTTGGAATATTCTTGATATTATTCTAGAGCAGCGCCTTCAGACGACGTGCGATTCCGAGCCCCGGTGTGGCCGGAATTAAGTCTTCAGTGTGTTCACACTAGAAACACAAAATAAATGCGATAACTCCTAAACGGTGCTTCAGATTAGAGATCTGAGTGTACGGATGGGTCCGGAATGGGGTTTTTACCCTAAGAACGACATAAAACATGTCGGTGCGGGATGTTTGGACCCCTCGCTCGCTTTTGGAACGTTAAACGGATAAAATTAATTAAATAATTTATTCATTTAATGGTGAAAATCAAGTATCTCTTAAAATGTGGCTCGGATTGGAAAACCAAGGGCACTATTGAGTTTGGAGCCTGCCGTTTACCCTAGGAGGGGTGTAAGTTCCACGGGCGCGGGTCATCTGTGAAAAATGGCCCCATGGGCGTTTTTGTAATTTGGCGGATTTGGGCGTTCAGTTTTCTAACTTTTGATCGGGATCTCAAGATTAAAATTATAAGACCTCCGTTGCATTCATACCGTGGTTTTTAGCCTAGGGGAGGCTTAATCCTGACCTCGTCGGGAGTTCGGGTTCGGGCCGACGAGCGGGTGGTTAAGTGTTTTCTATTTAAACACTCAACCCACCCTCTCCCTCATCTTCTTCCTCGCCTGGACAGCAGCAGGCGACAACCCTCCCTCTCCTCCTCCACTTCGGTGAGGCAGCTCCGGCGAGGCGCGGCACGGCGGCGGACTCTCCGTGAAGCTCCGGGCATCACCCAAGAGGTAGGATTTGTTGTTTTTGTTTTAATTTCCCGCACCATGTTCATCCTAAATTTGTTTTGTCGATTGGCCGTCAAATTTGAAATCAAAGACCATGAATGAATAATAAATTTTCTGTTCTTTCCATCGCTTCTTTCGGAATGGAAATCCGAGTTCAGAGATGATTGCAAATGCCCACCGAAGTTTGCGGGTTTTGGAGTTTTCCGGCGGCTCGCGCGATGGTCCGGGGAGCTTCGGCGCGACGGTGGCTCGGTGGTCTAGGGTGCACGCGGTATCAGCTGGCTGGGGTCACGGCGGCCTTCAGCGGAGGAGGCGGCCGGGGGGCTTCGGTGTCGGCCGAGGCTCGCGGACGGTGAGCGGCGCCAGGCGGAGGCGCTCCACGGCGGAGCGAAGACCGGGGTCGCGCTGTGCGACCTCGCGGCTGGACATAGACCAGCCACATGCGGGTCTCCGCGTGGAAAGGACCGGCCTTGTCGGCCGGTCGTTGGAACCGGGCCATGGCCAGCAGGCCACGACGGAGTGGACCGGACCCACGGCTGGGCCACGGGCCGGCTGGGCGGACCGGCCGGACCGGGCCGGTCCGGCCCAAGGGGTTTTTCCCCTCCAACTTCGGACGCACGTATCTTGAGCTACAGGCATCCGTTTTGCATGCCGTCAGCGGCAGCGCAGACCTCGCGTCAAGACAAACCTTTTGATATGGTTTCGGGAATTTTTAATTCCCGAAACAAGGGGCCTCGGAGGCGCAACACGTCTTTAAGTGAGTTGATGTTTTTTTGGGGATCTTGTTTTGGACGGCGCGAACACAACCGACGTCCGTTTTAAGCGCCGTCAGTGGCGTTGAGACCCCGATGCCGGGGCGAAGCTTTCCAGAGTGGTTTCGGGCATTGAAGCCGGTGTTGAGGCATGGGCCTCATGGCCCGTCTTTGAGCTGCGAGCAGCATTTAGCGACTTTCTCACCTGGCGTCCGTTCGGGGCGTGCGATCAGTCGATTCTGGATGTTTTTCCAAGGGAATTGCAATGGTGCAATCCGCCCGCTCTAATTCAGAACGATGGTGTGGGCCCCACGAGGGCCGTTTCGGGAGTTGACGGTGATTTTCTGCTTTATCACCGGGTGCCCGTTTTGGACAAGTGAATAGTCCATCTTGTGTACTTTTTCGAGAAGATCGCAATGGTGCGATCCTTTAGTTGTGTTTTGGGACCGGGATGCGGGTCCCACATAGCACCGCTCGTGCGCGGTAAGCCGGAATGTATCTTTTTCTCCGGATATTCGTTCCACTCAAGTGAGTAGTGTTTTTGACGTGTTTTTTCGAGAGCATTGTGATGGCACAGTTTGCCCAACCTTTTTCGGGGATGTGGTGTGGGTCCCACCCGACCTGGCTACGGTGAATAGTACCTTTTTCACCGGGTGTCCATTTTGGGCGATTGAGTAGTCAATCCCGTGTGTTTTTCCGAGGGGATCATAGTGGTGTGATCCGTTTGTTCAGTTTCGGGATCTTGGGGTGGGCCCCACATGGGTTGGTTACGGTGAATAATACCTTTTTCACCGGTTGACCGCTTCGGGTGAGTAAGTAGTCGATCTCGCATGTTTTTCCACGAGGATTACAATGGTACGATCCGTTTGGTTATTGGGAGCCTCTTACGCGATCTTATTAAATGTGGAAATGTGAAGGTGCCCTGGTGGCGGTTCTTTTACCATGTTTTTAGCAGACCCTTGGCGTGTGATCGTGCGCACTCCCATGTGGGTGATGTAAATGCTTGAAGAGATATGGTTGGTTGTGCCTCAGCCATTGAGTTGGCAAGTTGGAGTAGTTACGTTATGCCTTCACGTTGACGCTGGGTGCCGTGTGCATGTTAGCCTTTGGGCTGGAGATGTGGCATACTCTGGGAGTATGCGAGAATTATGGGAGGTACATGTGGATGGTTGTACCTGATAACATTTGTGCGCTTGGTTGGGGTTGACTTGGGGCCACACATCATGTGGGCCTCATGTGCGTGCTGTGTTCTGATTTGCGTATTTTTGAACTCTCGTGATGTAGAGGGTCCCTTTGTTCTCATTTTTTGACTAGCAGGGTCGAGTTTTCCCCTAGTGCTATTCTCGTTTGGCCGACAGAGATGGTTTGTTCCTCTGTTTCTTCAGCTGTGAGGGGTTTTAGTACCATGCCCTTTCACCGGACTGCGACACCATTTGCGACTACGTGTGCTCATACTTCGTGGGTGTTTTCCCACTTTCTGGGATAAGTTGTCTTAGTCCGCTTCGACAGTGACTCAGCGGATTGGAGCATGATCGCCCTGAGAGGCCAGGGGAGTTTCTCATGTTCCTTCGTGTTCCCTGGTAGAGTTCTTGTGGATTCGATGTGACCAACACTTTACGCAGGCACCAAACCTCTACCCAGGAGGTTGTTACCAGCAGGGCTGAGGTTGTTACCAACAGGGCTGAGGTTGTTTCCAACAGGGCTGAGGTTGTTACCAGCAGGGCTGAGGCTATTTCCAGCAGGGCTGAGGTTATTACCAGCAGGGATGAGGTTGTTTCGAGCAGGGCTCGCCAGTGTACCATCCAACAGGGATGGCAAGTACAACGGTGTTCATTGAGAAGTACCATCCAGTAGGGATGGCTAGAGTGGTTCCGGGTTTACCTCCAGCAGGGCTGGGCAGTGGTCCCCGATGTTGGGCTTACCTTCAGTTGGGCTGGGCAGTGGTCCCCGATGCGGGTCTCACCTCCAGCTGGGCTGGGCAGTGGTCCTCGATGACGGGCTTATCTCCAGCTGATGGGCAGTGGTCCTGTCGCTGACTTTAGCTGGGTCTCCCTCCAGTGGATTACCCTATTATGGTACTGGGCAGTGTGGCACCCATCGACTCTTTCCAGGTCTCCCTCCAGTGGGAACCCGTCGACTTCCAAGGACCCTCCAGTGGGGCTGGGAAGGGGGTCACCTGTCGACTTTGAGCAGTCCTCTCAACTGCGGGGCAGTGATGAGGTGTGGTTTGATATTCCCCCAGAACTCTCAAGTATGAGGGGCACTTTCCCCACCGAGACGCTTCCTTGTGATGCGACCTAAAACTGTGCGGGCGAGTCAGTGCCGCCCAAAGCGGATAGTGTCGAGGTGCGGTGATTGAGCCCTTGACTTGAAGTTCGGGGCAGTCGTGTGGGATGATGGGCATCGATGGTGTTTATTTCTGGGATTGTTGGCTACTCACTTTCTTGGGATGAGCTACGGGATGGAGATCCCTTTAAGATCTTGTTCGGGCTTCTTATTGAGCATATGTATATGTATATACCTTGTTCTGGTACCCACTTCTTGGGTTTGGTTACTCTCCTTCTAGGTGAGGCAAAGACACGCAGGGTATGGCACGTGCTTTCCGTGTCTAGCTTCTCGTGGTTGGATGAGTCTACTCTCCTGCTATAGGTAGCGAAGACTTGATGGGAAGTTCATCTTCTCACCGTTTCCAGATCCTTGTGTCTGGATGAGTCTACTTCCTTCCTCTTATTGGGTTGAGCTGGACTCTTTGCTGTTGCTTTACTGCACTCTCGGTTGTACTCCTCTACTTTCCCTATTCGATCTACTGCCCACCCTTCGGTACCTCCTTTGTTGCTCCCTCGAGCCTTTGGGGTATCCTACTAAGTATTTTTATACTCACCCCTGATTGGTCTTTGCCTGCACTTGGTGTGCCCTTACAGACAGCGGACAGGTTGGTTATGACTTCAGTGGAGCTTAATAGTTCGAGAGCGTGGACCGCGTGTGGTGGTCGTAGTTAGGTTCCAGGTGGGGGACCCTTCCAGCTATTTTCCTTTTGTTTACCTGTTTTCGGGTTGTGGCACTTTTCTGGTTGGGCGCATGTTTTCCCCTTTACTTTTCAGTGTACCTTCAGTTTTTACTTTGTAATTTTAGTGGTCGATGCACTTTGTGGTTTATTTATAACAGTTTCCATTTTTCTTTACTTGTCTTTTCTTTTACTCTGCACTTTTTCATTGAGTGTGTTGCGTGTGTGTGTGTACAGGTACTCAGGAAAAGGCCTCCCTGAGTTGTTTAGCCTTCGGCGCTTGTCGCCAGCCCCTGACCTATGGAGGTAGGCTTAGGGTAGTTGCGGCTCGAGCCTGGGTAGGGTCGGGTCGTGACAAAGTGGTATCAGAGGTGGTTCGTTCCTTGGGACATTGTGCGGATGTCCCTAAAAGAGGAATTGGTTGGGATTTAGGGCAATAATGTTAACATGTCTCGAGAGCGGCTCTCAGGCCAGGGAGTCCAGTGATGGTGCGACGGCCAACGTATCCATTCACCAGGACCCTGATAACCCACTTGTTGACTCGGCATGCTAAGACACTCGTTGATGGGAAAATTGGTTTGTGCATCACATAGGATTGAGTATTTGACTGTCCTTCTTGAGTCAGCTCCCCATTGTTGTTGTTATTGGTATATACATAGATGCTCATCTGACCGCAGCATCCTTGATAATATTCAGGATGTCTCCGCGAAGATAGCCAGCTAGGATACCATCTTTGGTTCGTGATGACGACCCTGTGAGCTACGAGGCCTCAGTCCAGGACCCATCATGTGAGCCCCTTTCTCTGGGTGGGCCGGTAGCAGCACCCCCACCTATTGAGCAGTAGACAGCTTCAATAGAGCAGGCGGGGCTTGAGCGTAGGTTGAGCACGCTCCGTGAGTTCCAGCGGCAGTGACCGCTGAGGTTTAGTGGTGAGCCAGACCCTTAGGCAGCAGAAATTTGGCTAGAGACAGTGGTTCGCCTTTTCAGGCTTGTGCAGACGCCGACAGATCAGAGAGTGGCTTTGGAAGCCAACCTTTTTCTTGGAGCAGCTTGGCGTGGGTGGAGTCTGGTGACTCAGTTTCTTAACGAGTCGTCGCTTTTGTGGGGAGAATTTCAGTTGTTGTTCCGTGAGGAGTTTTTCCCCTCCTGCTTGCACTCCATTCAGATTCAGGATCTCCTGCAGTTTCAGCAGGGAGGGATGACGGTGGCCGAGTACGCAGTTAGTTTTGCAGACTGTGCATGCTTTTACCCAGACTTGGTCCATGACAACAACATCCGAGCATGGAAGTTTAAGCAGGGTCTCCGCTGAGAGATTCGTATTTTCATAGTACCCTTGGGAATTTACACATATGATGGGGTTCTAGAGCAGGCGCTGGTGATAGAGAGATTCCTGTCCCGTTCTAGAGTTGGTGGTGGCAACAGGCACGTTGAAGTTGAGACGTCAGCCGCAGCTAGCGGGCTTCAGCAAGCAAAACCTCGACGCAAGTGGCTTTCTGACAACTGGAGTCAGGGGTGTGGTCATAAACCATAGTGGCGCCAGAGGGCACCAGTGCAGCCCGAAGAGGGTCGGTGCTACGCTTGCGATGGGTGAGGTCACCTAGCACGGGACTGCCCGACCAGGCATGTAGAGAACTTCAGGCAGGCAGCAGGTGCACCACTATGACGGAGGCAGCTCCATGATCAGATTAGTACCCAGGGAGGTGGTGCTAGAATAGGAGTGGGAGGAGCTGGTAGTTGGGGACGACTTTACAAGGTCTTCTCATCACCACTAGGCGGTCCAAGACAGGCTCCGGTAGCTGACATTTGGGACCGAGGATAGCCGCGAGATTTGTATGTCTACGATCCTACAGAGCATGAGGTGATAAGAGGTACGCTCTAAAGCTATTCTACTTCTTGAAGTAGAATTGTTAGACTCTGTGTGTGGAATTCTTTCCTCCCTTCTCCTAGCTTGAGGTGTTACAAGGGTGGCGTGGGGCATCGGTGTAACCCTGTATTGGTATGATAAAAGGTGTGGGACCTTTTTCTCTAGTCGATGGTGTCAACTCCTTCACTTTCCGAGCGTGTAAGAGAGTCTGGGTTGCGAGACATCGACTGTGGAATCTTGCGTGACCCGATATCCTTGGGTGTTTCACCATATGGATATTCTGAAGGAGTGAATCACCAGGCCTTGTTCCAGGTGTGGGCCGTGATTCCAATCGCGGTGTGCGATGTGGAGGTTCAGTCAGGTAGGTGATCTACCCCCGAGGTCCTTCGGACCATTTTAGAACGTGCAAAGGGATGACGAGGTTCCCTACCACCTTGCCCTAAACCCAAGGTCAGGAGTGGGTGCACGACGTCTCCCACGTGACTCACCCGAGAAGAAGTGTGCGTGCTCCTATGCACGTCATTGGCGAAGGCAGACCTTGCATGAACAGATCAATCCTTTGGTCTATGTGCGGCGGTGCAGAGATGTGCAATAGTTCATCTGGGTACGGGAGAGCCAAGTGTGGGCTTAGTACCCTGAGTTGTTCCCTGGTTTTACTTTTCGGGGATGAAAATCATGAAGGAGGGAATGATATAAGAACCCTATTTTTGTTGTGAAAGACTTTAGAATATTCTTGATATTATTCTAGAGCAGCGTCTTCAGACGGCGTGCGATTCTGAGCCCCGATGTGGCCGGAATTATGTTTTCAGTGCGTTCACACTGGAAATTCCAAATAAATGCGATAAATCCTAAACGATGCTTCAGATCAAAGATCCGAGTGTGCGGATGGGTCCAGAATGGGGTGTTTACCCTAGGAACGACATAAAACATGTCGGCGCGGGATGTTTGGACCCCTCGCTCACTTTCGGAACGTTAAACGGATAAAATTAATTAAATAATTTATTCGTTTAATGGTGAAACTCAAGTATCTCTTAAACTGTGGCTTGGATTGGAAAACCGAGGGCACTATTGAGTTCAGAGCATTCCGTTTACCCTAAGAGGGGTGTATGTTCCACGGGCGCGGGTCATCTGTGAAAAATGGCCCCAGGGGCGTTTTCATAATTTGGTGGCTTTGGGTGTTCAGTTTTATAACTTTTGAATGGGGTCTCAGATTAAAATTATGAGACTGCCGTTGCGTTCAGAGTGTGGTTTTTATCCTAGGGGAGGCTTAATCCTGACCCCGTCGGGAGTTCGGGTTCGGGCCGACGAGCGGGTGGTTAAGTGTTTTCTATTTAAACACTTAACCCACCCCTCCCTCATCTTCTTCCTCACCTGGACAATAGCAGGTGGTAGCCCTCCCTATCCTTCTCCACTCTGGCGAGGCAGCTCTAGCGAGGCGCGGCGCGGTGGTGGACTCCCCGTGAAGCTCAGGGCATCGCCCAAGAGGTAGGATTTGTCATTTTCGTTTTAATTTCCCGCACCATGTTCGTCCTAAATTTGTTTTGTCGATTTTCCGTGGAATTTGAAATCAAATCCCATGAATGCGTAGTACGTTTCCTTTTATTTACATCACTTCTTTCAGAATGGAAATCCGAGTTTGGAGATGATCGCAAACGCCCGCCGAAGTTTGTGGGTTTTGGAGTTTTCCGGCGGCTCGCGCGGTGGTCCGGGGAGCTTTGGCGCGACGGCGGCTTGGTGGTCCAGGGTGCAGGCGACAGCGGATGGCTGGGGGCGCGACGGCCTTCAGCGGAGGAGGCGGCCGAGGGGGCTTCGGTGTCGGCCGGGGCTCGCGGACTGCGAGCGGCGCCAGGCGGAGGCGCTCCGCGGTGGAGTGAAGACCGGGGTCGCGCTGTGCGACCCCGCGACTGGACAGAGACCTGCCACATGCGGGTCTCTGCGTGGAAAGGACCGGCCATGTCGGCCGGTCGGTGGCAGCGGGCCGCGATGGAGTGGACCGGACCCGCGGCTGGGCGGACCGACCGGACCGGGCCGGTCCGGCCCAAGGGGTTTTTCCCCTCCAACTTCAGACGCCCGTATCTTGAGCTACGGGCGTCCGTTTTGCATGCCGTCAGCGGCAGCGGGGACCTCGCATCAAGAAGAACCTTTTGAGATGGTTTTGGGAATTTTTAATTCCAAAAACGAGGGGCCTCGGAGGCGTGACACGTCTTCAAGTGAGTTGACGTTTTTCCGGGGATCTTGTTTTGGACGGCGCAGACGCAACCGACGTCCGTTTTAAGCGTCGTTAGTGGCATTGAGACCCTAGCGCCGGGGCAAAGCTTTCCAGGGTGGTTTTGGGCATTGAAGCCGAAGTTGAGGTGTGGGCCCCACGGCCCTTCTTTGAGCTACGAGTAGTGTTTAGCGACTTTCTTACCGGGCGTCCGTTCGGGGCGTGCGAGCAGTCGATTCTGGATGTTTTTCCGAGGGGATTGCAATGGTGCAATCCGCCCGCTCTAATTCTGCACGATGGTGCAGGCCCCGCGGGGGCCATTGCGGGAGTTGACGGTGATTTCCAGCTTTATCACCAGGTGCCCGTTTTGGACAAGTGAATAGTCCATCTTGTGTACTTTTTTGAGAAGATCACAACGGTGTGATCCGTTAGTTGTGTTTTGGGACCGGGATGCGGGTCCCACATAGCACCGCTCGTGCGCGGTAAGCTGGAATGCATCTTTTTCTCCGGATATCTGTTCCACTCAAGTGAGTAGTGTTTTTGACGTGTTTTTCTGAGAGCATTGCGATGACGCAGTTCACCCGACCTTTTTCGGGGACATGGTGTGGGTCCCACCCGGCCTGGCTATGGTGAATAGTACCTTTTTCACTGGGTGTCCATTTTGGGCGATTGAGTAGTCAATCCCGTGTGTTTTTCCGAGGGGATCGCAGTGGTGTGATCCTTTTGTTCAGTTTCGGGATCTTGGGGTGGGCCCCACACGGGTTGGTTACGATGAATAGTACCTTTTTCACCGGTTGACCGTTTCGGGTGAGTAAGTAGTCGATCTCGTATGTTTTTCCGTGAGGATTACAAAGGTACGATCTGTTTGGTTGTACGGAGCCTCTTACGTGATCTTATTAAATGTGGAAATGTGAAGGTACCCTGGTGGTGGTTCTTCTACCGTGTTTATAGCGGACCCTTGGCATGTGATCGCGCGTACTCCCGTGTGAGTGATGTAAATGCTTAAATAGATATGGTTGGTTGCACCTTAGCCGTTGAGTTGGCAAGTTGGAGTTGTTACGTTACGCCTTCGCGTTGACGTTGGGTTCCGTGTGCACGTTAGCCTTTGGAATGGAGATGTGGCATACTCTGGGAGTATGCGAGAATGCTGGGAGGTACATGTGGATGGTTGTACCTGAGAACGTTTGTGCGATTGGTTGGGATTGACTTGGGGCCACACATCGTGTGGCCCCCATGTGAGTGCTGTGTTCTGCTTTGCGTATTTTTGACCTCTCGTGACGTAGAGGGTCCCTTTGTTCTCGTTTGTTGACTAGCAGGGTCAAGTTTTCCCCTGGTCCTGTTCTCATTTGGCCGACAGAGATGGTTTGTTCCTCTGTTTCTTTAGCTGTGAGGGGTTTCAGTATCGTGCCCTTTCACTGGACTGCGGTACCGTTTGCGACTACGTGTGATCATACTGCGTGGGTGTTTTCCCACTTTATGGGATGAGTTGTCTCAGTCCGCTTCGACAGTGACTCAGCGGATTGGAGCGTGATCGCCCTGAGAGACCAGGGGAGTTTCTCCCATTCCTTTATGTTCCCTGGTAGAGTTCTTGTGGATTTGGTGTGACCAACACTTTACGCGGGCACCGAACCTCTACCCAGGAGTTTGTTACCAGCAGGGCTGAGGTTGTTACTAGCGGGGCTGAGGTTGTTTCCAGCAGGGCTGAGGTTGTTACCAGCAGGGATGAGGTTGTTTCTAGCAGGGCTGAGGTTGTTACTAGCAGGGCTGAGGTTGTTTCAAGCATGACTCGCTAGTGTACCATCCAGCAGGGATGGCCAGTACAACCGTGTTCACCGAACAGTACCATCCAGTAGGGATGGACAGAGTGGTTCCGGGTTTACCTCCAGCAGGGCTGGGCAGTGGTCCCCAATGCCGGTCTTAGCTCCAGCTGGGCTGGGCAGTGGTCCCTGATGCTGGGCTCACCTCAAGCTGGGCTGGGCAGTGGTCCCCGATGCCGGGCTTACCTCCAGTTGGGCTGGGCAGTGGTCCCCGATGCCGGGTTACCTCCAGCTGGGCTGGGCAGTGATCCCGTCGCCGAATTTAGCCGGGTCACCCTCCAGTGGATTACCTTGTTATGGGACTGGACAGTGTGGCACCCGTCGACTCTTTCCGGGTCTCCCTCCAGTGGGAACCCATCGACTTCCAGGGACCCTCCAGCGGGGCTGGGCAGGGGGTCGCCTGTCGACTTTGAGTAGTCCTCTCGACTGCGGGGCAGTGACGAGGTGTAGTTTGACGTTCCCCCAGAACTCTCAAGTACAAGGGGAACTTTCCCCACCGAGACGCGTCCTTGTGACGCGACCTAAAACCGTGCGGGCAAGTCAGTGCCGCCCAAAGCGGATAATGTTGAGGTGCTGTGATTGAGCCCTTGACTTGTAGTTCGGGGCAGTCGTGCGGGATGCTGGGCATCGATGGTGTTTATTTCTAGGAATGTTGGATACTCACTTTCTTGGGATGAGCTACGGGATGGAGATCCCCTTACGATCTTGTTCGGGCTTCTTATTAAGCATATGTATATGTATATACCTTGTTCCGGTACTCACTTCTTGGGTTTGGTTACTCTCATTCCAAGTGAGGCGAAGATGCGTGGGGTATGCCACATGCTTTCCGTGTCTAGCTTCTCATGGTTGGACGAGTCTACTCTCCTACTATAGGTAGCGAAGACTCGACGGGAAGTTCATCTTCTCACCGTTTCCAGCTCCTTATGTCTGGACGAGTCTACTTCCTTCCTCTTGTTGGGTTGATCTGGACTCTTTGCTGTTGCTTTACTTCACTCTCGGTTGTACTCCTCTACTTTCCCTGTTCGATCTACTCCTTACCCTTCGGTACCTCCTTTGTTGCTCCCTCGAGCCTTCGGGGTATCCTACTGAGTATTTTTATACTCACCCCTACTTGGGATTTTCCCGCACTTGGTGTGCCCTTGCAGACGGTGGACAGGTTGGTCATGACTTCAGTGGAGCTTAGGAGTTCGGGAGCATGGACCGCGTGTGGTGGTCGTAGTAAGGTTCCAGGTGGGGGACCCTTCTAGCTGTTTTCCTTTTGTTTACTTGTTGTCGGGTTGTGGCACTTTTCTGGTTGGGCGGGTGTTTTTCCCCTTTTCTTTTCAGTGTACCTTCAGTTTTTTACTTTGTACTTTTAGTGGTCGATGCACTTTGTGATTTATTTATAGCAGTTTCCCTTTTTCTTTACTTGTCTTTTCTTTTACTCTGCACTTTTTCATTGAGTGTGTTGCGTGTGTGTGTGTACAGGTACTCAGGCAAAGGCCTCCCCGAGTTGTTTAGCCTTCGATGCTTGTCGCCAGCCCCTGGCCTATGGAGGCGGGCTTGGGGTAGTTGCGGCTCGAGCCTGGGTAGGGGCGTTACAGTAGAGGGGGGTTTAAACACCCTCTAATGTTGACATAAATCCACCAGAAACCCTATAACTGCCACTAGTTGAAAGTTTTAGGGGTGTTTGAACCACACCTAATAAGAGGTTACTATAGGGGCAGTTTTTGAAAACTGCTCCTAAAGTTTTTTTCAATTTTTTTGGACCCTCCTCCCTCATATTTCACACCAAGCCCCTCCCCTCCGATTCCCCTCCCTCTAATTATACCCCTCCCTCCCTCCCTTTGGTTCCTGCCTCCTCCCTCCTCCTCCCCTTCAGTTCCCACCTCCTCCCAGTCCTGTTCCCGTCCATGGCCAGCCACCAATTCCCGTTCCCACCCACGACCATCCTCCAATTCACACGCCCACGGCCAACCTCTAATTTACATGCCCACCAGTTCCCGCCTCCTCCTGGTCCCCGCTTTCTTCCGATCCCATTCCCGCCCACGACCAGCCTCCAATTCACACTCCCAGAGCAAAATATAAGCCACCAGGAATCAAACCCTGGACCGCATACTGCCGAAATCTCCAACAAACCACTAAGGAAAAAAATCTTTATTATATAATTTTCCTATAACTGTATTTATATAAATTTAACTATTTATTATAATAAATATTATTAACATAATATATTTACATACATTTAAATAATAATATATATATTATTTACTATATTTATATGCAATTATATATATTCTATTTTATATATTTAAATATCACCTAAATATATTACACAAGTATATATGTATATGTTGTACTTATATATATATATATCCATGTGTGTGTGTGCGTGATAGCAATAATATTATTAATTATGATTATTCTTATTACATCTATTTTTTAATCTATACAAATTATATGTTCGTTTTATAAATACTATACATTTATTTTATGATTTATATCAAATATATATTATATTATATACATTTATATTATATATTTATCTAAATTATTTATATACTTAAATACATGTTTATATTATATATATATATTTACTTAAATAATATATATATGTATGTATGTATGTATTTACCTAATATATTTTTATAAGTTCTTTAAAAATATATTTATATAATGTCTTTCAATACATATATTTATTATTATCTATATTAATAAATATATTTATTTTTATAAACTGTATAATATTATATAAAATTAATATATTATTATTATTATATGAAATACAATTTATACACATATTAATATTATATGTAATTAATATTATATTATATATAATTAATATTATATTATATATAATTAATATGTATATTATATATAATTAATATGTATATTATATATAATCAATATTATATGAAATACAATTTATAGAAAAATATACTTAATATTATAGGAAATACAATTTTATATTATATAAAATTAATATTATATGAAATAAAATTTATAAAAATATTTATATAATGTATTTCAATACATATATTTATTATTATGTACATTAATATATATTACCATTTTAATAAATATACAATAATATAAATTTATTTCTATAAATCCTATTTTATATAATATTAATTATATATAATATAAAGGCATAAACCTATAATATAAAAATATATTTATTATTATTATAATATAATTTATAAAAACTACAAGCTTGAGTTTTTATATGATATATTTTTTAGATAAATTATATTTATGTATATATTTATATAATATGTTTATGATTTTTTGTTATAATTAATTAATATTTTATAAAATACAATTTATACAAATAAATATATATTAATTTTCATAATATTATACAATTATATTTATGTATACATGTAAATACAATTAAATACAATCATATAAATATTTTATATAATATGTTCACATTATGTATTTAAATAAATTTATACATTGTGTTTTAATTATATATATATATATATATTTGAAGTTTCTCTTTTTTAAACTGTGGGTGTTCACAACCCCTTTAATCTCTTAAATTAGAGGGGGTTTTGAACCCCCTATAAATTAGAGACATTAGAGGGGGGGTTTTTAACCCCTTCTAAATTAATTACATTAGAGGGGGTTTTGAACCCCCTCTAAATTAGAGACATTAGAGGGGGATTTTGAACCCCCTCTAATTTAAGAAATTATAGGGGGGTTTTGAATCCCCTATAATTGAAGACATTAGAGGGAGTTTTCAACCCCATTTAATTTAATATATTAGAGGGGGTTTTGAACCCCTTCTAAAATCCAACTAGATATTAAAAAAATAATGTTAAAAAATTTAGAGAGGGTTCAAAACCCCCTCTAATTTAGGAAATTAAGGGGCTCCATAACCCCCTCTAAATTTGATGATTAGAAAGGGTTGTACATAATCCATCTCTAATATTTATAGAAAATGAATTTAGAGAGGGTTCATAACCCCCTCTAAATTCGATGATTAGAGGGGGTTGTGCAGAACCCCCTCTAATTATACAGAAATCGAAATTAGAGGGGGTTTTGCATAACCCCCTCTAAATAACCTCCTCTAATATACTATTATTTTTGTAGTGAAATTAGAAACAAGTCGATAGGCTTGATCTACTATGGGAAATAGGTGTTTCTTGACCCACTATGGGAAATAGGTGTGTCCTAATCCACTATGGAAAACAAGTTTGTCCTAATCCACTATGTTGATGTCTTGGTAGTTAACCTTGAAATATGAAATGGTTTTCTATATTTATGATGGTTCCATAGTTTTATAAAATGAAATTATGGTTCATGATTGATTTATGATGGTTCTTACTCTATTAGCCTATGTTTTCTGAAATGTTAAAGTTTTATTCCATAACTCATGTTTATGATCATTGATAGGTTGTATATTTGTAAGTTATATTCATGATCATGAAACCTTATTCTTATCTTATTATTTTATATTATCATAGATTTATGCCTCTTATGATTATCCTTACTGAGTATTTGAGATAACCATTTATTATGTTTCCTTTACCCAGGTTATGGTGAAAGATTTTAAGTAGTGTATATTTATGAAGAGTACTAAAGGGGAAGATCTTTATGGGAGATATTTAAGATCTTTCACCAAATTATAAGATTGTATACCTAGTCTCCAAATATACTAAACTATTGTGGTACAAGCTCCTGCATGGCATCCAAAAGACCCAGGATCAAATCCGAGCAGGGGAAAATTTATGGGGTACTATAGCAGTACTGTAGCAGAGGCGGCACTATAGCAGTGACGACACTATAGTGGCGGAGGGACTGTAGCTGATAATGTTGTGGCGGAGGTACTGTAGCAGTGTGGGTACTATAGAAGTACTGTTCACCGAGGGGTCCTTTAGGCCATAAAATGGAATTTCTAGCCTTGTATTCAGGCCACTTGGCCTTGGGAATTTGGGTTATGTAATGGGTCTCCCTTTACCCAGTCTAAAGAGGTCTTTTCTTTAAAATAATAAATTGAGGCTTTGGCCAAAACATTTAAAAAAAATAAAAGGATGTAATATCTATGTATGGAAAGACTTGGATGTTATAGTTGGTATTAGAGGAAAGGTTTAGTTAACCTCTGGAAAGTAGGATGAGAAAACTTTATTGATATCCCTAGGTACATTTATAAGGATATTTCTTGGGATATCACTAAGGATAATTGTAAGGATGAGTCAAAGTATAGGAAAATTTCTTGGAATTTTGGTAATGGATAGAGTGAGTGGGTTCCAAGAAATTAAATCTTTGTTTGGATACTAGAAGTGGATGTGCGTCTGTCATAGAGGTACCTAGTGGTAATAACTCTGAAAATGGTGCATTGATCTAGAATCAATCATCACCTGGTGAACAAAAAATGGGCCTTGATGCATATCTGGTTTGAAACTCCTGGTGGATATGATTTGGAAATTCAAAAACTCTTTATGAACAATCTTGGAGGATTTAAATAGATGATGATACTAAATAAACTTAGATAAAACTATGGTTTCATAGATTAAAAATAAGGTTTCATGATTTATGCATACTATAAGTGATTTTTTCATGATTATGTCATTTTTAAAATTATTAGTGTTTCTCACACTATGATTTTTGGTTTTAGTCAATGGTGGAAACCAGAATCAACTCGGTTAACATTGAATGTGATAGATAATTTTCTGATGAGAAACCAAATGAGATGATGAATGGAGTGAAGGATATTTTGATTATTCCCAATTAGTTATCATGATATATGATTAAAAACTTGCACCTTAACCAGCTCTTAGACTCACTAAAGAAGTGAAGGGTAGAGTTTTCTGAGATTTCAGGTAATGAAAACTTGGAGGAAAGAAGATTCATTTTCCTATATTTCAAGAATATGGGAATAATCACTATAGGGAATATCTCAAAGGAACAAGATGATGTTCCATATATGGAAAATAAGGACACAAAGAATGTAATTACCAAGGAAAAAGGAAAATTTTAGTTTACATAATGGATGGTAATATTGGTTTCCCTATAGTATTATTAATGGATGAATGTTTTAAATGCTGAAATTATGGGCACTATACAAATCAATGTCCTAGGGAGAAATCTTGTGAAGTGAATCAGAAAATTGATACAAGTAATGGTTATACTACTGATAATAAAGAGATTACAAATGACATATGAAATGATAGAGGTATTAAGGAATAAGATGATTAATCCTAGTTAATGTTTTGAGAAGGAAGTGGGATGATTTAAGTGTTTATGTATTAAAATTCAAGAATTATAAAATATATAATTATTTTTCAGTATATATTTTTCATTAAGGATTTTAAAGAATATGTTGAATTATGACAGTGACCTATAAAAGTTATTTAATGTCAAGGTGATATTCATGGAAAACACATGATTAAGGGAAAAATAACCCTTAATATGTTCTTAAAATCAATGTTGGGATAAATAGATGATTTATATATATAAAGTAAATTTGATAGTATTGATGACCTCATAATTGATAAATTATTTGTCGAAAAAGTGGTTTATGTTATCATTGATGGGGTTTATATAAATATTGTATTTATGGAATATATTCAATAATATGTGGTTTTATTAAATGAATAAGGAAGATTGTATGTTTTCAATAAGGTTTTATGGAAATTAAAGTTATTACTATGTTTCTAGAGAAAAAGTGATGAATGTATTCACATGTTTTGTATATGATAATAAATAGACACTTTATGATATATGAGAGATTAATGTTAAGTTTATTTTGAGAAATTTAGTGACCTACTTTATAAATTTTAAATTTTGGAAGGGTTATAAGTTTAACCATCTATAGAATAGTTTAAGTTGAATTTTGGACGAGGTTTTAGAGATTAATGTATTAATTTACTATATGAAAATCTATCCATATTGGATAACTAGTGTTAACATTTTTTTAACTAGAGATGGAAAGAATGACTTATCATTCATTTATGGATCTTATTTAGAGCATTAGATAAGAAAAATTCATCTCTTAGAGTATGAGATGAAGTGGAAATTAATCAAGGAACAAAAAAGGATGAAATTGTGACTATAAAATAAAAAATATATCAAGTAAATATATTTTTATGTTTTCTCAGTCTAGAAGGAAAAGTAATTACCCAATCTTAGGAAAAGGATATTAAAATAAAATGTTGTCCTATCATCATCATTTTTTATTATATCAATGAAAATTTTCACACATACTTGGTATATGTATTTGTGGTCATTAACATTATATGGATCACTCACCTTCTTATGAGCATTGATTACTATCACTCTCCATCAATTTTTTGGTGTTAGTTTTCTCTTCCATGTTCATGTTTTTGCTTCCCACCTACGTTCTCCTATTTGGAAACCCAATATACATTATTCCAGATGACTTTATCAAATCCATTTCTATTTTTCAAGAGGATATTTTATTAACCCTTTTTACAATATGGGTTTCTATGAAGTAATTTTAAAATGTTAAACCTTTTATGGATGAGATGAATTTCGAGGGAGAAATTCATTTTAAGGGGTGTATAATGTAACACCCAACGATTTTGTGATTTTTTTCACATTTTTTTATATTTTACATTAAATGAAACACCTCATTTATCTTGCATTACATGAAAAACTTATTTTATCTTTAATTACACTCAAAACCATGTTTAGCCTGCGTTACACACAATATCCAGTAGCCTGTGTTACATGCAACACCAAGTTTATCTTGCATTACATGACACACTGAGTTTAAACAAAATGTGATATAATATTAAAATATTATGATAATATTTATCAATAGTATTAAATAAATTATGAAAATATATAGTTTACAAATTCATATAAAATAAATTATTTGGTCACTAATTTGTTAAAAAATGAAAATCAAAACTATTCTAAAAATCTATTTTTATGCAAAAAACATGTTTTACATCAATAAATAAAAAAAAACACTTTTTTTGAATGATTTTAATAAAATTTATATATTATATACTCAATAAACTAATTAAAATTCATCTTACGTGTTTTTAGAAAAGAGATAAGAATAAATCTAATTTTATGATTAAAAAATGTATTTTTATAAAAAAAAGCATTGTCACTTTTTTGCGCACTTATTTTAAAGATATTTTTTTGAAACATTTAGAAAATTAATTATAAAAATTGTTTTCATTTTTTAAATCATCATGTAAAATTTATCTTAGGGTGAATTTTTGATAATTTTTTGAAAAGATAATTTTTTTATAAATAGTGAAAAATACTGAATTTTAATTGAAATTGTATTTTCATTTAAATTATTTATAAAGTTAAATTATATTTTAAATTGGTTTTAAAGTAAAATTAGATAAATTATATATCTATTAATTCAATTTAGTTCATGAAAATCAATTTTATATTGAAATTGGATATAAAAAGTTTGTAAACTTTTGAACATTCTCTCTTTCAAAACTCACTTTCTTATCGCATTTGTGGGATTAATTTTAAATTAAATTTTTAAACTTATGTGAATTAAATTTAGAAAAAGGGTCTCCAAATTTTTAATAATAATAAAATTTATTATCTAATAAGTTCAACATATTTTTTACCAAAAATAAATAGTGAAAATAGTAAAAAATTAATTACCACGGTTAAGGTAAAAATAGGTTTACCAAGGGGTTAAACTAAGAATATAAGGTTTAAAATGAATATAAAAAATGTAAACTTCCTATTTTATCACCATATTTCAATATTATATTCCAAATTTTGAATCTATTATCATATGAAATCATTTATCTTGTGAATGACCTTTTTTATTTTGGATTCTTTTGGGAAATTTTCAAGTAGTTTCCAAGTGGGTTTCTTTCCCCCACTTATAAAAGGCCACCAACATCCTCCAGTACTTCACACATATAAAGCTATATAGTTTGTAAAAACCCTACCAAAATACCCCCCAAAAATATATATACATATTATAGAGCTTTTGGTCCTCCTAAAAGACCAACACTAGGGTCCTTAATAAGAGATCCAAAGGAGGTGCTTCTAAGAAAATGTAATTGTCTTCACTAAGACCCTTATTTTTCTTTCTTATTTTTCCACATTTAATTATATAATAACACTTAAAATATAATTAAAAAGTATATACTATATAATTATATGTTATAATGTTAATATAATAACCTATATCCTTCTCCACTTCCATCTAATGGGCTACGAAATCATCATTCGTATGTACGGTGGACTACTACCTCACGAATCGATGTCATATGTTTTTCCATTACCACATATCAATGATATAAATAATGATGGATTTATTATTTATATATTATATTTATGATATTATTATACTTATAAAAAATCTTATATCCCACATACCTTCATACTCTTCATTTTGTGGGAATATGATAACGTCGCTCGTGTGTACGACAGACTACCACCTCGTGAAGCAATGTGATTCATTCACGCTTTACATGGAAGGATATAAGTATGATTTTAATTAAAATATGTGATATATATGACATAAAAATTATTCTATAATTATAATATATCATTTAACTTTCTTTCTTTCAATATGATAAGAAAATGAAAACAACGTTCATGCGTACATATATCCCACCATCTTTATGAACGATGCATTTCATTTTTTATCACTAAATTTTATGTATTGATATAAATCTATATATAATGAATATATATTATATTTATATCATGGATAAATTTATATAGATTATTAAATCATGATAAAATTAAGAGTACCAAAATAACAAATAAAAACATATATGAAAAAAAGCGGTTATTACTCGAAATAAAAATTTAACATGGAATTGTTCATAAAAAAGTAATAAAAGGTCATAAGAAAATCATATATAGTATTATATATATAAATATTATTATATAATATATGTATAATAAACTTATATTTATTATATAGGAGTTTTGAACATGTATGAATGAAGTCTATACTTAAGGTAAGATATTTCCGTCTCACTTTTTTACTTCTGTGTGAAACATGATATATTCACCACTAATTTATTTTATGTGGTGTATATAATACCCATGAATATATTTTTTAATGATTATCCTAAAAATTATTTGGATTTAAATATCCATTTTAGGCTCTTTCATGGCGTTTAAAGTTCAAAAGTTACCAAAGCGGTAAGAGATTTTTGTCTCAATTTTCCTTCTTTGAGATGTATGTTATGTTATACACCTATATTATTTTATAAGGCATATATACAGACAATTTTACATGAAATATCATGAATTTATTTATCCACATGATATTTTAAGTTCCATTTAATATTATTCCTTCATGGGGATTATGATTTAAAGTTACCAAAGTGGTAATGATTTTATGTTACAATCTCACCATTTATCAGGATTGTTTATGATTATGTTTACAATGATAAAATATTATAATAAATATCTAAATAAACTCATGAATTTTATTATACTCTAGTTATTCATAGTATTTTCAAGAAATAGTACCATTTTTTCTCTCTTTAGTACTTAAAATAATTGAGAAAATGTTTTTAAGAAAATCCGACTTTATTTCTCTCTTCAATTAGAAATCCATTTTCTTCCAAAACCATGTTTTCTAGAAATATTTTAAAAAATGTTTTATTATTATCCTATTATTTTTAAAAGGCATTTTTACCCATTTTTTTATTTTTATAATTTTTTTAAAAGGAATCTTTATGTCTTCTCTTAAACAATGACCATTTGGATTTTACTAAAAATGTGAAAGAAATATTTGTTTTAACATGTAGAACATGAAAGTAATTTCCCATCACCAAGAAAATTATTTTCTTAAAGCTTACTTTATAAGTTTTCAAGGTTATTTTCAAATAAAATATTTTTTAAAATGATTTATGTTTTAAAAAGTTTTTTTCAAATTGGAAAATATATTACCTCAAGAAACGTTTTAAATTTTTTTAACGCTTCCTTTATAAGTTTTTATGTTTATTTTCAAAGAAAAGGATTTCAAAAATGTTTTTCTAAATTTATTTTCAAAGAAAAGTTATCTTATTTTCAAAGAAAATTTATCTTCCTGAGGAAACATTCCAAGTGATTTATCTTTAAAAATCATCTTCCATATAATATGTTATACTTTGATATAAATTATGATTTACTGGGAATATAAATCAAGGATAACATTCTTATTATTTGTTTGAATGGTTTATGATGACAAGATGTTTATGAAACTATTTTCTTTTCCATAGGTTATACCATAAAAAATTCTTATGAAACCCATTTATTTTTCCATAGATGATGAAATGATTGTGAAACCAATCTCTTTTATACAGGTTATGATATGTTGAAATTTTTATGAAACCTATTTCATTTCATGGGTTGTTATATGATGAATATTTTATGATCTTGTGGAAAACATAAATATGGTTTTCATTATGAGATAGGTGGGACCTATATCTCCCTCCAATGAATTGGGTAAATATTTATATCTCATGAGATTACAATGAGAAACAAGTAAATGAGTTTGATCTACTATGGGAAGTAGGTGTTTCCTAATCCACTATGGGAAATAGGCGTGTCCTGATCCACTATGGGAAACAAGTGTGTCTTAATCTACTTTGTTGATGGTCTTGGTAGTTAACCTTGACATATGAAATGGTTTTCTATATTTATAATGGTGCCACACATCCATGACATGAGGTTATAGTTCATGTAAGATATAAGGTTTTCTTATGAGGTATGGATATTTTGTTTTTTAGTATAACTTCTTATTTTTGGCATAGTATGTGCGAATAATGAGATTATGAGAGTTACAAAAGTGTTTGTGGATTTTTCAGATCTTAGAGGCTCAGTTTTTGGAAAATCCAGTTAGGCTGCACAGTTAGTAGAAGCCATACGAAGTGGTCCATACCTCTATCAATAGGTGAACGGTTTGTGGAAACCATGTGGAAGGGGGAACATGCCCATGTAGGAGCACATGTAGTTTTTAAAAGAGGAATTGAGAATGATTTTTGAAACCATGCTAATGAACCATGTGAGGTACCCCTTAGGATGGTGAAGGGTGTACAATTGGTGAACAGTTTAGACAAACATGAAACCAAACTATGAAACCCAATTAAAAGAGGGGAAATAACTATTATCCCCTTAACGAGTTTATAATTTTGAAACCCCTCTTCTCCTTTCATTCCAACAGACATCTTGGGCTTGGGAGCTCTTCTTTGAAGCCAAATCTTAGGTTTGGTCACTTTTTCTTCATCCAAAATCAAAATCAAACACCGCTAGTCTCATTGGATCCATGTTGGTGAGTTATTCATTCCTCTTTGGTCATTCTTCATTTAATTTCATATCAATGAAGTTATTTAGGTGCAAGCTAAAATTCTTGATTTCTATATTTTTTGTCCGATCTTCATTTTTCTTTTGATCTGGACCGAATCTAAGATTGATATGAGAGGAGTGATCTATTATAGACCTACAGTAGGTGGTATATACCTTTCCCTTGTGGTTTAGTTTTTTATAAGCATGATTTCCATTGTTTTGCACACTAAAATTTATGGCGGTTCCCCTTTAATTAATTAAATGGTTGAATTGAATGATTTGGAACTTATTGGGTTTCCCTTTGATTACCTTAGAGATTGTTGGAGGTTGTTATCCCCATCCTAGGATACCCATGGGGTGTTCCTTTATATCATCCTTACGTTATACCACCCCTTTGGGTGTACGAGTTCTCACCTTGTTAGATGGAGCCTTTATTAATTGAATTAAATTGAATTAAGATGATATGAGAGATTTGATACCTTCTTTCCATGTGATGGCATGTTTTTTATTTGGTTAAATAATTTAAATGGAAATTGTTATATGAGTTGGAAGAACTCATGGAATGTAAATATTTATGAAATTATTATTTAAATGAGATGATGATTTGAAATTGTAGTAGATTCCTTGGTTGGTATACCTTGGATCCTGATTCCATAGATGCCATGGACATTTATCCAATGGAATTATTTATGGTAGTGGATTCCTTGGACTTATTTTATACTTGGGTCTTGATTCCATAAAATTCCTTGGGCCTTTCTATCCCTTGGATTTTTCTTTCTTGGTCTTACAATGGACATGGTCAATTGACATGATCCTTTGACCCCACCCAAGTATTTACCAAGTTTCAATCGAGATGATCTTGGGTTTTAACATGGATGCCTTGCCCTTATATACCTTAGATCCGACCCTTCATGGTCTAAAATGTAGCGACTCGGGTTTTTGGCCCTGTCAGACTTTGGAATATTTCTATGAATAATTCCAGAGCTAGGCGCAAAGACGGCGTGCGATTCCGAGGCCTAGTGTGCCCGAAATTAATTTTATAAAAATATTAAGTATTTTTATACTATGCACATGGTGGAGGTGTGATATCTCCCAAAAGGTAGCTTAGAACGGGAATATGAGGGTACGGTTGCGTCTGGAACGTTCCGTTTACCCTAGGCGAGGTGTAAACTTTGCGGGCGCGGACCTGAGGTGGAAAGCGCCAATAATGGCGTTTTCGTAAATAAGTGGAAAAGTCCATTTATGAGCGTCAGCTCGAATAACTTCTGAATGGAGTATCAGATCTCAAATCCGAGTCCTCCGTTGCGTTCAGAATGACGCGTTTACCCTAGGGGTGACCTTACCTTTGTCTGCATCGGGCGCTGGGACGGAGGCGAGTTAGCGGGGGAGAGTTAAATAAGTTGTTTAAAAAAAATTTAAAACATAATCAATCTCCCCCTCCCCCAAATCCTCCAATGCGCAGTGGATGACCTTCCCTCTCCCCTATCCATTCTTCGCCGATTCGAGCTCCGGGCGACCATTTTTAGCGCCGTCTGTCGGCAGGTCCCGCTTCAGGGCATCGTGGGCGCCGTTTTGCATCCCAAGCGTCGGCGATCCGCCAACAGGTAGGCGTTTTATGTTTTGAAAATACCGGATCCCGAATTTCTGCATTTTTCTCTATTTTGAAGCTGCATATGGGTAGATTGGGTCCCAGGGGGCGTGCAGATGCTTCCGGATCTGCGTTTGGACCCCCCGAGGCGCCTCCAGCGGACCTCGGAAGGTTCGCCGGTGAGGCACCGGTCGACGGTGCTAGCAGAGGCCGGTGAAGGCGCCGGCAGGGGCGGCCCGCGGCGGCGCGTTGGCCCAGCCGCCAGAGAGCGGCGGCGCTGGGCGCCGCTGGCCATGGCGGGCCGGCCGGTTCAGGCCGGTCCGACCCTTTTTCTAACACGCGGGGGTTTTAAAATCCCCGTTTCTTGCAATCCGAGAGTCGGATTCGCGTGCCATCTGCGGCGACGCGATCCTGACAAAGAGGCGAACCCTCCGGTGTGGGTTTGAGGGTTAAAAGGTTCTAGATCATTGCCCAGGAGTTAAAAACATCATAGAAAATAATAATATTTTATTATTTTACGACTTCGGGCCCTTGTAACTTCTACCCGGAGCGTCCGAATGACATGTCATCAGTGGCGTTGAAATCCTGATGGTACGACGGACTTTTTGAGATGGTTTCCGGGTGTTGGGTCTGAGAATGGGGTGCAGGACCCACGAGGATGGGTTTTTGGCATTTTCGGTGAAACACAACTTTTGCACCAGGAGTCCGAATTTGGCAGATGATTAGTTGATCATGTGCGTTTTTCCGAGAGGATCGCAATGAGCAATCCATTTAATAGTTTCTGGATCGAGGTGTGGGCCCCGCCTGAGCTGGCATTCGGTGAATGGTGCCTTTTTCATCGGGTGTCCGTTTCGGATGAACGAGTAGTCGATTCCGCTTGTTTTTCCGAGGGGATCGCCGTGGTATGATCCGCTCGATGGGTTTCAGGATCATTGTGTGGGCCCCGCACGAGCTAGCTACGGTGAATAGTGCCTTTTTCACCGGTGCTCCATTTCGGGCGAGTAAGCAGCCTATCCTGTGTGTTTTTCTCTATAGATTGTGATGGTGGACTCGGTGTTGGCTTTGGAGGTGCGCAGTGTGGCGTTGTTGCGGGTTGCTTGGGTTAGCAACGTTCTGGACCAGCAGTGGTTGAGGGTACTCCCTCGGTTTGTTTCCACGAGGGTTCATGTGGCATCACAACCGTCGTATAGGTTTGTTATCCTCTCGATGGGATGTTTAAACTGTTAGAGTTGTGGAATCCCTCTGGTGGGCCCGAAGCGGGATCCTCTAGCATCTTTTCCCTAGACCGGGTTCTTGGTATCGCTATGACCGATTATTCATGGGCGGCGATCCCCTATTTAGCAGGTTAACCCCGTAGGGTTTGTGGCATCATCGGGAATATGATCCCCTACGCAGTGGGCCATGCTCAGAAGGGTTGTGGCATCGTCGGGTATATGATCCCCTGTTCAGCATCATGTTTATTGTAGGGTTGCGGTATCATTGGTTATGTGATCCCCTACTCAGCGCGTGGTTTCTGTAGGGTTGCGGCATCGTCAGTTCAATCCCCTACATCGAAAGTTATACCAGATAGGGTTCCGGTATCATCAGGACCACTTTTAGATGGGCGATGATCCTCTATCTGAGATGCACTTCTGTCGAGCGCCAGATCGGGTTGTGGTATCCCCCAGCGGATCCTGGGAGTGATCCCCTATCTGTTAGATCTATGAATGCCAGATCGGGTTGTGGTATACCCCAGAGGACCCTGGGAGTGATCCCCTATCTGTGAGATCTTCGTCTACCAGAGTGGGTTCTGGTATCCCCTAGCAGACCCTAGGAGTGATACCCTATCCGAGGAGTTTGTTGGTTATGTTGTTTCAGTGTGTTTTCCTCAGTGATGCTATCCGATGAGCATGATCTCTCGGGTGAGCGTCTGAGAGGTTTGAGAGAAACCCGGTGGAGTGTATCTCTCAGATGAGTGTCATATGGGATGACAATGATCGTGGAGGGTGCTCTCCTGGTTGTGGACATTTACTGGTGATGAGGTTGGTACCTCTTGTGGCTTGGTGCGTGAGCTGGGTATATCTGGATTGTTCAAGGTGTATGTATGGGAATACACCTGAGCTGAGATGACTAGTTTTGATTAGCTGACGATAGTCATGAGATGGAGTTTCTCTCTTGTCCAGTTTCCCTCTGGTTGGGATGAGTGGACTGTTGCCTTTCAGTTGATCTCCTTTGGTTTTGGGTTTTTGGGGTGCCTACTGAGTATGTTTATACTCACCCCTGCACGGGATTTTCCCGCACATGTTTGTGTCTTGTGCAGACCAGAGGCCTTTCGACGGAGTCCCAGGAGGACTTGGAGTAGGCAGAGCTGAGTGAGCGTGTTTGACCGGGGTGTTTACCGGAGCTGTGCCGAGGAGCTTACCGGCGGGTGTTGTGGCAGTGTTCCCCTTCTTCAGAGCAGGTTGGACGCACTTTGCAGTTTTCTTTTGGTGGGCCCTATTTTTCCCTTTGTACTTTTTCTATACTTTGGTTTGGGATAGATGTATGCATGCATTCTATTTTCAGTTTTATATATCTCTGCACTGTTGCATAGAGGTGTTTGTGGGTGCGTGTATACAAGTACCTTAGACTAATGCATCCCATGAGTGTGATAGCCTACTCGGCGCTGGACGCCAGCCCCTGGCCTATTGGAGGCGGGCTTGGGGAGTCGTGGATCGAGCCCCGTTGGGTCGGCTCGTGACAGAGTGGTATCAGATAAGGTTCCACCTTTGGGATCTCAGAGCATAGCTGGTCTAGCTGTGAGTTTGGTTTGGGTTGCATAGCGGCGGTGTAAGGATGTTTCGAGCTTGGATTTCAGTCCAAAGACTCTAGTGTTTGTGCGGCGGCCGTCGTATCCATACACCAGGACTCTGATAACCTACCTTTCCACTCGGGACATTCTTACACTGGTCGCCAGGACATAATGGTATATACATAATATAGGACTGGGTTTTGGGTTTTCCTTGTCCTTCTTGAGTCAGCTCTCCATATATACTCTTTGACTGTGGTGCGTCTTGAATTTATTTCAAGATTCCTCCATGACGACAGCCAGTGAGGGTTCCGCAGCGGGATTGTGGTGACGATCCGCCCCATGCAGAGGATGTGGGGTAGGGTGCGGGTTCTGAGGTTGCACTTCCAGGTGGTCTGCCAGTTGAGCTGCCACCTGTCGAGCAGCTGGTTGTACCGGCGGTGCAGGATGAGGTTGCGCTCAGGCTGAGTGAACTGCACGAGTTCCATAGGCAGCAACCTCTAAGGTTCCAGGGTGATCTAGACCCCCAGGCAGCTGATGACTAGCTTGAGGCAGTCACCCGAGTTTTTCGCCTGGTGAGGAGACCCCAGATCAGATGGTGGTCCTAGCAGCGAGTCTTCTGCATGGTTCGGCCGAGCGATGGTGGATCCTAGTGACGTAGTCCCATGATGAGAAGACGCTCACGTGGGCAGAGTTTGAGCGGCTCTTCAGGGAGGATTTCTATCCTGTGACGCTGAGATCAGTGCAGATCCACGAGCTTCTACAACTTCGGCAGGAGGGCATTACCGTGTCGGAGTACTCGGCGAGGTTTACAGACCTGTCACGCTACTCCCTTGATATGGTTCGAGACCCATTATTTAGGGCTCAGACCTTCAAGCAGAGCTTACACAGGGACATCTGGGCAGGTGTGGTTTCTTTGTGTCTGCCCACCTATGCTGGAGTGCTGGAGTGATCTTTGGTGGTGGAGAGATTTCTGGCCGAGCAGATCCCGCCTGTTAGTGCTGGGCACGCGAGAGATGAGACTTTGTCAGTCGGATCGACATCTGGTAGCCGACGAAAGACTCAAGGGCCCGGTCGTGGCTGACATTTCAGGAGGCGACCCCAGGATGGAGGATCTGAGGCTCAGGACTCACAGGGCTCGCATGCCAGTTTTGTTTAGCTGCAGGAGAGGCGGTTTATACTTGCAACATTCGGGGAAATCTTGATAGAGATTTTCTGACACGACGTGCTGCTGATAGGGATCCGGTCGATGGACCGCCTTGGCAGAGGCAGCGTCTCAAGCAAAGAGGTTCGCATGGCGGCGGACGAGGCGGCGGAGTGGGTGTAGCAGGAGGAGGTGGTAGGCGGTATCAGTTGCCACCACCCCTACCCCCAGGTGGTCCACACAAAGCTCAGGGAGTTGGTGGCCGAGGGTGAGGACAACTGCATGCCCTGGAGGCTATTGACCTAGAGGCTCCACGGATGGATAGAGGTACGCCTTGTGTCCTTTATACTTTCTGCATTAGTTTGATAGACACTATTTAGCGGTACCCTTCCTTTCTGTTGCTTTCTCGAGTTTTGTTCAGGGCGTTGGTAAGACCCTGTGCGGGTGTTGTTCAACATGCTTCGAATGCATGAGGAAGAGGGTTCCTTCCCCCACCGAGACACGTTTATGTGACACAATTAAAACCGTGCAGGCGAGTCAGTGCTGCCCAAAGCAGATAGCATCGAGGTGTGGTGGATGAGTCCCTCTGACTTATGCGTTCCGGCTGGGGTGTTTGTTGGTGAACTCGCTGGTGTGTGAGACCCAGTTGAGAGTCCAGTCGCTTCCCGTGAGCTTAGGGCTTTTCGGGGACGAAAATTTCTAAGGGGGGGAGGATGTAGCGACTTGGTTTTTTGGCCCTGTCAGACTTTGGAATATTTCTATGAATAATTCCAGAGCTAGGAGCGAAGACGACGTGCGATTCCGAGGCCTGGTGTGCCCGGAATTAATTTTATAAAAATATTAAGTATTTTTATACTACGCACGTGGAAGAGGTGTGATATCTCCCAAACGGTAGATCAGAATGGGAATTAGAGGGTGCGGTTGTGTCCGGAACGTGCCGTTTACCCTAGGCGAGGTGTAAACTTTGCGGGCGCGGGCTTGCGATGGAAAGCGCCAACAGTGGCATTTTCGTAAATAAGTGGAAAAGTCCATTTACGAGCGTCGGCTCGAATAACTTCTTAAAGGAGTCTCAGATCGTAAATCTGAGTCCTTCGTTGTGTTCATAACGGCTCGTTTAACCTAGGGGTGACCTTACCTTTGTCTGCATCGGGTGCCGGGATGAAGGCGAGTTGGCGGGGGAGAGTTAAATGAGTTGTTTAAAAAAAATTTAAAACATAATCAATCTCCCCCTCCCCCAAATCCTCCAACGCACAACAGACGACCTTCCCTCTCCCCTCTCCGTTCTTCGCCGATTCGAGCTCCAGGTGACCGTTTTCAGCGCCGTTCATCGGCAGATCCAGCTTCAGGGCGTCGCGAGCGCCGTTTTGTATCCAAAGCGTCGGTGATCCGCAAACAGGTAGGCGTTTTATGTTTTGAAAATCCTGGATCCCAAATTTCTGTGTTTTTCTCTATTTTGAAGCTGCAGATGGGTAGATCGGGTCCCGGGGGGCACACTGATGCTTCCGGATCTGCGTTTGGACCCCCGAGGTGCCTCCGGTGGAGAGCCGCCGACCAGGGCGGGCCGGCGGCGGCGGCCGGTCCGACCCTTTTTCTAACACGCGGGGGTTTTAAAACCCCCGCTTATTGCAATCCGAGAGCCGGATTCACGTGCTGTCTGCGGTGACACGACCCGAACGACGAGGCGAACCCTCCGATGTGGGTTTGAGGGTTAAAAGGTTCGGGATCGTTGCCCGGGAGTTAAAAACGTCGTAGAAAATAATAATATTTTATTATTTTACGACTTCAGGCCCTTGTAACTTCTACCCGGAGTGTCCGAATGATGTGTCGTCAGTGGCGTTGAGACCTTGATGGTATGACAGACTTTTTGAGATGGTTTCTGGGTGTTGGGTATGAGAACGGGGTGCGGGCCCCACGAGGCCAGGTTTTTGGCGTTTTCGATGAAACACAACTTTTGCACCAGGAGTCTGAATTTGGCGGATGATTAGTTGATACTGTGTGTTTTTCCGAGAGGATCGCAATGATGTGATCTGTTTAATGAGTTTTTAGATCGAGGTGTGGGCCCCTCTTGAGCTGGCATTTGGTGAATAGTGCCTTTTTCACCGGGTGTCCGTTTCGGACGAACGAGTAGTCGATTCCACTTGTTTTTCTGAGGGGATCGTCATGGTATGATCCGCTCGATGGGTTTCAGGATCGTTGTGTGGGCCCCGCACGAGCTAGCTACGGTGAATAGTGCCTTTTTCACCGATGCTCCGTTTCAGGCGAGTAAGCAGCCTATCCTACGTGTTTTTCTGTGTAGATCGCGATGGTGGCCTCAGTGTTGGACTTGGAGGTGCGCAATGTGGCGTTGTTGCGGGTCTCTCAGGTTAGTGACGTTCTAGACCAGCAGTGGTTGAGGGTACTCCCTTAGTTCGTTTCCATTAGGGTTCGTGTGGCATCACAACCTTCGTATAGGTTTGTGATCCTCTCGATGGGATGTTTAAACTGTTAGAGTTGTGGCATCCCTCTGGTGGGCCCGGAGCGGGATCCTCTAGCATCTTTTCCCTAGATCGGGTTCTTGGTATCACTGTGACCGCTTATTCACGGGCGACGATCCCCTATCTAGCAGGTTAACCCCGTAGGGTTTGTGGCATCATCGGGAATATGATCCCCTACGCAGTGGGCCGTGCTCAGTAGGGTTGTGGCATCGTAGGGTATACGATCCTCTGCTCAGCATCATGTTTGTAGTAGGGTTTCAATATCGTTGGTTATGTGATCCCCTACTCAGTGCGTGGTTTCTGTAGGGTTGTGGCATCATCAGTTTGATCCCCTACATCGCAAGTTATACCAGATAGGGTTCCGGTATCTTCGAGACCACTTTTAGATGGGCAACGATCCTCTATCTGAGACGCGCTTCTGTCAAGCACTAGATTGGGTTGTGGTATCCCTCAGCGGATCCTGGGAGTGATCCCCTATCTGTTAGATCTATGAATTCCAGATCGGGTCGTGGTATCCCCCAGCGGACCCTGGGAGTGATCCCCTATCTGTGGGATCTTCGTCTACCGGAGTGGGTTCTGGTATGCCCTAGCGGACCCTAGGAGTGATCCCCTATCCGAGGAGTTTGGTGGTTATGTTGTTTCGACGTGTTTTCCTCAGTGATGCTATCCGACGAGCGTGATCTCTCGGGTGGGCATCTGAGAGGTTTGAGAGAAACTTGGTGGAGTGTATCTCTCGGACGAGTGTCATATGGGATGACAGTGATCATGGAGGGTGATCTATTGGTTGTGGACAGTTGCTGGTGATGAGGTCGGTACCTCTTGTGTCTTGGTGCATGAGCTTGGTATATCTGTATTGTTCAAGGTGTATGTATGGGAATACACCTGAGTTGAGCTGACTAGTTGTGTTTAGCTGAGGATGGTCACGAGATGGAGTTTCTCTCTTTTCCAGGTTCCCCCTGGATGGGATGAGCGGACTGTTTCCTTTCAGTTGCTCTCCTTTGGTTTTGGGTTTTTGGAGTGCCTACTGAGTATGTTTATACTCACCCTTGCACGGGCTTTGCCCGCACATGTTTGTGTCTTATGCAGACCACATGCCTTTCGACGGAGTCCCAAGAGGACCCAGAGCAGGTGGAGCTGAGTGAGCATCTTTGACCGTGGTGTTTACCGGAGCTGTGCTGAGGAGCTTACTGGCGGGTGTTGTGGCAGCGTTTCCCTTCTTCAGAGCAAGTTGGACGCACTTTGCAGTTTTCTTTTGGTGGGCCCTGTTTTTCCCTTTGTAGTTCTGCTGTACTCTGGTTTGGGATAGATGTATGCATGCATTCCCTTTTCAGTTTTATATATCTCTTCAATGTTGCATGGAGGTGTTTGTGGGTGCGTGCGTACAGGTACCTTAGGCTAATGCCTCCCATGAGTGTGATAGCCTACTCGGCGCTGGACGCCAGCCCCTGGACTATTGGAGGCGGGCTTGGGGAGTCGCGGCTCGATCCCCGTTGGGTCGGGTCGTGACATGAAACTTTTGAGTACACAATGAGGCCTTTGTGGATAACTTTGATTATATTGAGTGGTCTTGGTGAATGTTATATACTAGATTGTATGACATCTCCATGATGGATGTTATTTACTTGGTTGTATGACATGGCCGTGGTGATATTTTGACATGATTAAAGATAGACCTGGTATGGGTATGAGCTTACAGTTGATATAATGGATGGTATTAATTGTTTATTTATGCTTTACAACTACCCTTGTTTATGGGAGCTTGGATGTTGTTTACAGGGAGCCATGGTAGGATGATTGTACCACTTGACTTGTATCACTTACTTTTATTTCTATCATACTTGTGATATGCTATACATTTCTTAACTTGTTATACACAGACTGTACTGTTGTAGACACCATTGGTGGCATCCTACTGATTATTATATAACACCCTATTTAGGACAATATTGGGTACCCATAGAGACTATATGGATGAAGGTATGGATTAGGGAAATCTCCCATAATACGATACTTGATTTGTTATATGCTTAGGAGCAGGGGAGCATAAGACCAAGATGAGGCTCATGATACTAGATAGTATAGTTAACTTTTGGTATTTTTAGTGTTTTGATACATATATTGTATTGTATTTTGTATACCCATTTTACATATTTTTAGAGACATGAAACAACACATTATTTTCTATATGAGATTACTTTTGGCATTCTTTATATATTTCTATATTGGATGTTTATCTTTTATCTAGTTGATTTACTACTTCTTCTATTGATTTTTATTATTATTCCACTATGTTAAAATATAACATGAGGGAATAGTTGTAACTCCCCAACCACAATTACCCAGAGTCGGTGCATTATTACATAACATTTGCATGATCACAAAAGATCAAGTCTCGAAAGACCGATTAGTTTAGTAGCCTTGGAATAACTAGATACATTCATAAAGTTTACATTACATCATAAAGTAAAAACTACAACAACATCTTGTCTCCACACTCATATCCCCTTATAATATCCCTGCAGGTCATTCATAAAATACTTCTTCACATCCTGGAAAAAATAAAACATAGAAATGGGTGAGCTCAAATGCCCAGTAAAGATAACAATATAGCGGAAACTTTCATAAATAGGCATAAACATTTAAGGCAATTTATAACTAAAACAAATTCCATTTAAACTTGAACTTCAGTATAACATGGAAAAAATAAAATGAAATAATTCCATTTACTTATTCACATGGATATTCTACTAGTCTAATAATCACATGAAAAATCAATAACCACTTTCATAATGATAGAATGCATAATGCCAGACAATCATAACCACACAGTCAAGGCCTCATGGTAAGACTAAAAATAAGATTTTGTAAAGGCCTTATGCCAAGACACTAGTTTGTCTCATGAGACCTACCGATGCATCGAGGATCTATAGCGGTCTCCACCCGTCACTTATTAAGTCCAATGTATTCCTCGTATGAACAAGTTTAAACATAATATAAATATTCGTATTAAAACTAGCATACGAAATGTCAATACTTTCTCCATAAACCATGAATGGTATAAAAATAACACATCCACAGTCAAACATATCACAAAACCTTCAATATAATTTGGAAGTTTTTTATCATAATAAATCAACCTCAAATAAGCTTAAAATCCATCAAAGGATGTTGACATAGATGAAATCAAAACTATTTGAGAGAAATATCTCTTTTTTAAAATCATTTTAAAGTCACATAATTATAAAATAAAACATTTACTTTGAAAATATCCTTATAAGATTGTAAGGGAAGCTTCTAAGATTTTATAATGGTGAAAAATAGCCGCATCCACTGTATAATTTTAAAAAAAGACATTCTTACCTTAATTTTGTCAAAAAGGTTAAAAGGACCTTGTTTGGAAAATAATAGAAAGATTCCTTTATAAACTTCTTATAAAAATTCAAAAAAGGGTATAAATGACTTTAACCCATACTCTGTAAAATAGTAAGAATTATTTGAAATACATTTTTAAGAAACATGGATGAAGATGATAAAGAGGTCCTTGTAGATAATTACGTATAAACAACCTCGGATAATGAAGAGATTATGAAATAAACCCTTACCTTATACTTTTACTTTGTTGGGGGTAGGTTAACCTCCCGTATAATGGTGAAATAATTGTTATTAAATTATAAAATAATCATATATATTAATATGATATCATATATGATCTTTTAACATTTCTTTGTTAATAATATCTTAGTATTATCATCGTTTCAGGTGTTAACTTACTCATTTTCTTTAATATGTTTTGTTACATAAGATATGTTTTTATGGATAGGTTGTATCTTATTCATATCCATAATGATATCAATTCCTTAAACATTATTTTTAATCATTAAATGAGAATTATACTTGAATGGATACGATGGAGAATGAATCTCATCGCGTTCATGGAGACGGTAGTCCGTACGTACGCACGAGCAATAATATCATTCTTTTGATATTAAAATAATATATAATTGGATGGTATATAATATATACAGAATCATTATAATGTTATATTTATTATTTACATGAATTACACATCATTATTATACCCATCCAAATAATAATGTATTGAATAACAATTACACCACGATGTGGAGACGGTAGGTCGTACGTACGCACATATGGTGACATGTCATTCAAAGGATGGATAGAATAATGAATATGGTTGTATCATATTTATAATAATATCACAGTATATATAAGATACTGGATTTATTATTTTAGAATGGAAATAACAAAGAAAGAATAATTTGAAGAAGAAAGGAACTTGAAAGAGGGTGGTGAAAACATTACCTCTTCTTCAGGTTCTTCCTTTTGATTTGATCAAAAGGTCTCCTTAGGTTGGATTTCTGATCAAACTAAGGCCTCTAGGTTGAATTTAGGGAAGTTTATAGAATAAGTGGGCAGGTTTTGGATGAACCAAAAGGCTTTTAAGGTGTGACTAATTGGTTAGAAGTGATGTCCTTTTATAAGGGGGAGGAGGGGCTCTTTAGGAAAAAAATAAAGTATTAATTTATAATAAATTCATATTAGGTTTATAATGGCAAAAAAGTGGATTATTAAAATTATAATGTGGGTATGGGTTGAAATAATTTCAACCAATATATTTTAGACAGGTTTGGGTCACTATATTAACCTTATCTTTTAGTTTTAACTCTTAGTTAATTAGTCCGACATTTACCATGTCACTTTGTATTTTTATATTATATAGTTAATAAACTTACTATATACATCCAAGAGACCCCCAAGTGGTCCATTAATAGTAAAACTACTATTATATAAGTCCTTTGGACGAACCTTATAATTTTAGGAATATAATATCAATTATTAATATAATATATTTTTTAAAAACTCATTTATTTCAATTTTGACACTATTTAGTATTTGATTTTTTTGAAATCATAACAGCATAATTACTTCAAAAAAAAGTTAATTAAATAAACTCTAACATGTCATATTAACCTATAAAATTAATTTAATTTATTAAAAGTCTCAAATTATATTTATTTTGATATTTACAATATCAATTATTCCAATCTTTCATTAATAAGGTAATTACTGCATTATCATTGTGTCATAAATAAATTAAATTATTTAATGTCTAAAAATTATAAATAAAATACCATTATGTAGGAAATATTTTTATATTTCTAATTAATATTTATAGTCAAAAATATAACATGTATAACCCTATGTAAAAGCTATTTTTTTAAAAGATATATGCTTATGTCATTTTTGTATTTACTTTAGCTTAATTAATGTAAAGTGTCCTTATCACCTACAAGTGGCTCCATGGGGTCCCAAAATCGACCCAAAGATGCACATGGTCAGACATGTATCAACCAATAAGGTTAGTACACGTTTTAGGGTAATTTGTTTATTATTATAATATTATTTTTACCCTTATTTACCGGATTTACCCTTTAACCATGGTAAATAAAATATTTACCGAAGTAATTATTAAAAATGTCTAAAAATAAAAGTTACCTATTTACACAATTTGGAAATCCTGATTCCAAATATGGAATCCATTTTTCTAAATTCAAAACATAGAATTTGAAGAAATTAATTTAAAATTAATTCCCATTGTTAAAATAAAAAGCGTGTTTTTAAGAGATAATAACTATCAAAAGATTGACACTTGTTTATGTCCAGTTTAATTGTGAAATTATTTCCAATGACTAAAATTATATTAAATGGTAAAAATATATTCTAAATATACTTTAAAACCACTCAAATTCATAATTTATCACTATTAATTATTTCGATTAAAAAGTTGTTTTTAATTAAAATTTAGTAAGTTTCACTATTCATCAAAATATAAAAGTTATCTGAAAAGCACCAAAATTTCAACGTAGGCTAATTTAGATATTCCAAATCCAAAAATGAAGTCCATTTTGAGAGATAAAATTTATAAAATTTCAAAAAGTGGGTATTACTATTCATAACGGCTACTTTGATTGGTCACGGTGTGTTAGAATCTCGAAGTTGCGTACAACACACTCTACTGTATTATTCAAAGAGAATCACACCATGGAAGATTTGGGTGTTACATTCTCCCCTCCTTCAAATAATTTCATCCTCGAAATTTCTAGAATACTACTGCATGAAAAGACTCGAGTGATTCTTCATCATAAGTTCCTCGGGTTCCCACATTGCCTCTTCCATCTTATGGTTTCTCCATGAAACTTTTACCAGACGAGTCGTCCAGTTTCTCAGTACTTGTTATCTTTTATCAAGAATCATGATGGGCTCTTCACAATAAGACAGATAGGGTTCTAGTTCTAATTCCTCATAAGTAAGTACATGCGTTGGGTCAGACATGTATTTTCTCAATAGTGATACATGGAACACATCATGAACTTTGGAGAGACTTGACGACATTGCCAAATGGTAAGCTACAACCCCAATTCGTTCTAGAATTTAGAATGATCCGATGTATCTAGGACTCAATTTACCTTTCTTACCAAAACGTATAAATCCATTCCATGGAGATACCTTCAAGAAAACATGATCTCTTACATAAAATTCCAAATCCTTCCTTCAGTTATCGGCATAGGTGTTCTGCCTTCTTTGAGCTGCTTTGATGTGGTTTTGGATTAACTTCACCTTTTCCATCGTTTCCTCCACCAATTCTGGGCCTATGAGTTTTCTTTCACCAACGTCATCCCAACAGGTTGGTGTGTGACATCTCTTTCCATATAACGCTTCATATGGTGCCATCTGAATACTCTAATGGAAGCTATTATTATAAGAAAATTCTACCAGAGGTAAATATTGATCCCACATACCCTGAAAGTCAAGTGATAAGGATCTCAACATGTCTTCTAAGGTTTGAATAGTCCGTTTTGATTGTCCATCTGTTTGAGGGTGGTAGGCAATGCTCAAATGAAGTTCATTATCCAGGGATTTCTGAAGACTTTTCCAGAATCTTGAAGTAAAACAGGGATCACGATCAGAAACAATTGATAGGGGTACTCCATGAAGTCTCACAACTTCATTAATATATTGTCTCTCTAGATGTTTGAGTGGTAAATCTTCTCTTATAGCAAGAAAATGTGCTGACTTGGTAATATGATCAACAATGACCCATATTGAGTCATTCCTTCTAGGAGTCTTTGGTAGTACCATGACAAAGTTCATCGTAATATTATACCATTTCCACTCAGGTATAGGAAGAGGTTGCATGACTCCTCCAGGCTATTGCCTTCCAGCTTTCACTTGTTGACAAACCATACATCTTGACAAAAAATCAGCAATCTCCCTCTTCATGTTGTCCCACCAAAAATGTTCCTTTAAATATCTATACATTTTGGTGCTCCTAGGGTGTATAGAGAAATTGGAACTATGAGCATCATATAACAATTCCCTTTTTAGATCAGGTATATCGGGAACAAAAAGTCTCTTCCTAAACTTCAAAATTACATCTTCATACACAAAGTCATTCAATCTCCCATCATTCACAACTTTAATATTCTTTTTAAATTATTCATCATCAGTTTGAGAACTCTTTATCCTTTCTAATAAATATGGTTTGGAAACCATTTTGAAAAGCATTGATGTTTCACCTTCCATGGCGATTCCCATATCCATCTTTACTAGATCCATGTATATAGGATCCCTTTCAAATCTCATCATGTTCAAAACTCCATGATCCTTTCTGCTCAAAGCATCTGCCACCCTATTTTCCTTCCCCAGGTGGTATTGTATCGTGCAATCATAATCCTTGAGTAATTCAAGCCATCTCCTTTTCCTCATGTTGAGTTATTTCTGTGAGAAAATATACTTCAAACTCTTGTGATCGGTATATATCTCACATTTTTCACCATAGAGATAATGTCTCCATATATTCAAAGAAAATATTACAGCAGCTAACTCAAGATCATGAGTAGGATAGTTTTTCTCATGAATTTTCAACTGTCATGATGCATAGGCAATAACCCTATCATTCTGTATAAGGACACAACCAAGTCCTTTCTTCGATGCATCACTATAAATAACGAACCCATCATTCCCCAATAGTAGAGTCAATATAGGGGCATTGACTAATATTATCTTCAATTCTTCAAAACATTATTCACACTCTTTTTTCCAAACAAATTTAACCCCTTTATGTGTGAGCTTCGTTAATGAGTTAGCCAATCGGGCAAAATTCTGGACGAAACGTCGATAATAACCTACTAAACCAACAAAATTGCGTACCTCAGTTATACTCGTCAGTGCTGGCCATTCTTGGATTGACTTGGTCTTAGAAGGATCAATAGAGATTCCATCTTTTGAGACAATATAGCCAAGAAAAGAAATCTTCTGAATCCAAAATTCACACAAACTAAACTTCCTATATAATTCATGTCTTCTAAGAGTCTTCAGGATAATGCGTAAGTGATTTTCATGATCTTCGTAGCTTTTGGAGTATACCAATATATCATTAATAAATAACACTACAAAATCATCGAGATATTCCTTGAAAACTCTATTCATTATATCCATGAATACAGAGGGTGCATTAGTCAATCCAAAAGGCATTACTGTAAACTCGTAATGCCCGTACCTGGTTCAAAATGCTGTCTTTGGAATGTATTCTTTCTTCACACACAACTGATGGTATCCAGATCGAAGGTAAATCTTTGAAAAGTACTGAGCTCCATGCAGTTGGTCAAATAAATCATCAATGCGAGGTAGGGGATACTTTTTCTTTATTGTTATAGCATTGATTTCCTTGTAGTCGATAAATAACCTCATAGATCCATCATTCTTCTTAACAAAAAGGACAGGGGCTCCCCATGGAGAAACACTATGGAGAATAAATCCCTTATTACTCAATTACTCTAGTTGTTTATTTAGTTCAACTAATTCCACAGTGACCATTCTATAAGGGGTCTTCGATATAGGCCTTGAACTCAGAATTAAATCAATGGAAAACTCAATTTCTCATTCTGGAGGATGTCCAAGTAAATCTTCCAGAAACAAATCTACATATTCTTTCACAATAGGAACATCCTCTATTTGAACATTACTTTACTCACCCACAATTATTTCATTCTCTTCCTCCCCGATAATTTAATTTAGTTGAGCTACTGGGGGTGGATCTGGATAAGAATTAGGTGGTGACAATTCTTCTATAAAGATAAGGTGTTCTTTATCATCATCATCCAAAATAGTAACTTCCTTATTCTTACAATAAATATTCTCATCGTGGTCCAAAATCCAATCCATACTGAGGATTATATCAAATTAAATCATGTTTATGACGATGAGATCAGCAAATAAAAAACATTTATGTGCTCTAATGGGGACTGATTCACAAAACTTTGTTGCAATGATAATTCTATTAGGAGTTTTAACTGACAAATCCCTTGTTAAATCAAACTATAAATATATAATTCTCTTAGAAAACTGGGAAGATATGAAACCATGTGATGATCCAGAATCAAATAATGCATTTTTTAAACTTGAGGAAACCATTAAATTACCTGCCACCATGTATTTCGGAGCTTAAAACTTAGAAGTAGTGATAGCATAAGCTTGGCCTTGATCCCTTGGCCTTTTATGAGGTAAGTTCCCCTGATTCTTATGACATTCATTTGCATAATTCCCTATTTCTCTACAATTATAGCATTCCACGTTGATAACAACTCTCTTTCCCTTGCAATCGTGAGCTTGGTTGCCTTTTTTACCACACTTGTAACAGACTCCCATTCCCTTCAAGAAAGTACTGGGGTGTTTCTTCCCACATTTACTGCAGGATTTATATTCAAATTTTCCCTTATTACCCTTATTTCCATTTCTAGAGTGATCAATAGATCTCTTCTTCTCTTTCTTGGCTTTAAAGTCGTATGAATTCGAGAATTCCTTTTCAGTCTTTATAGCACATGAGACAATGTCTTCGTACAATGAGAAGGATTGTGTGACTAATGATCGACGAAGAAATGGTTTTAACCCATCAAAGAAATGATCAATATTAATCCTTGGGTTACATATATAATCTACTGCATGCCTCACTAACCTTGTAAAGTTAGCTTCATACTTTGTGACATTCTCATCCTCCTTTTGTCTTAGACTTAGAAATTGCCTTTCCATATCTGATTGATGGTCACGAGGAAAGTATTTTTCTAAGAAAAGCTCTTTGAACTCCCTACATTCCATATTTGATACTTCATCATCTTCCTTTGTGTTTTGAATCAATGACCACCATTGGTCAGCATCTCCAGTGAGGCGGTAAACTGCCATGATAACTTTTTCCCTTTCGCTACTTCCCAAGGCATGGAATATTTTCTCTAAGGAATTTATCCATTTATAAGATACTAATGGATTTGTACTCCCATTTAATGTTGGTGGTTGTTGCCTCATGAAGCAATCTAACATTGATCCTCCACGCTGCGGACCAGGGTGCTCCATATGGGTAAGGTTATTATTCATAACCTGAGTGAGTTGTCCCAGTATGGTGATAAGATGATTAGAACTAGTTGTATCACCAGCTCCACTATAATTATCTTGAGCAGGAGGGAAATCACTACATGGAGTGCGTGCATTGATACGGTTCCCATTCCTTCCACTAGGCGCCATTTCTAAACAATGTCATAAACTAGATTAGTTTATGAATCACAATACATAAATCCAAACTTGTAAAACACTTAAAATAAATTGAACAGTTTATGAATATAATCCATAATCATAAAAATGTTTTCTTTGAGGAATTATATAATCATAAACCCTTCATAATTATTTTTAAAGAAAATGAGAATTATCCTAAGCATATCCCCCAGGAGTGTCGTAACCAAGAGTGCAACAAATCCCTTTGTCATGCACCAGTTCCCGTTCGAGTCTAGCTCAAAGCGGTGTTTTCGGGTTTTACCCCTAAGTACATCTGTGCCAGAGCTGCCTCTACCTGCTCGTATCCAGACATGGATGTATTTCTTGAAAAACTCACAAAATCTCTACAATACCAAAATTCTAGGAAGTTCTTCTATACTAATCCTCAAAGTCCATCTTAGGTCTATGTGCTCTAATCAGAGTTTATCTAAATCTAGCTCCCAAGTTTTGTACTAAACTTCCTCTGATACCAATTGTAATGCCCCAACCCCAGTTACCCAGAGTCGGTGCATTATTACATAACATTGGCATGATAAAAAAAGATCAAGTCTTGAAAGACTGATTAGTTTAGTATCCTTGGAATAACTAGATACATTAATAAAGTTTACATTACATCATAAAGTAAAAACTACAACAACATATTGTCTCCACACTCATATCCCCTTATACTATCCCTGCAGGTCATTCATAAAATACTTCTTCACATCCTGGAAAAAATGAAACATAGAAAGGGGTGAGCTCAAATTCCCAGTAAGGATAACAATATAGCAGAAACTTTCATAAATAGACATAAACATTTAAGGCAATGTATAACTAAAACAAAAGCCTTTTAAACTTGAACTTCAGAATAATATGGAAAAAATAAAATGAAATAATGCCATTTACTTATTCACATGAATATTATACTAGTCAAATAATCACATGAAATATCAATAACCACTTTCATAATGATGGAATGCATAATGCTAGACTATCATAACCACGTAGCCAAGGCCTCATGCCAAGACTACAAATAAGATTTTGTCAAGGTCTCGTTATAAGACACTAGTTTGTCTCATGAGACCTACCGATGCATCGAGGAGATATATCAGGCTCCACCTGTCACTTATTAAGTCCAATTCATTCCTCATATGAACAGGTTTAAACATAACATAAACATTCGTATTAAAACTAGCATACGAAATGTCAATACTTTCTCCATAAACCATGAATGGTATAAAAATAACACATCCACAGTCAAACATATAACAAAACCTTCAATACAATATGGAAGTTTTGTATCATAATAAATCAACCTCAAATAAGCTTAAAATCCATCAAAGGATGTTGACATAGATGAAATCAAAACTATTTGAGAGAAATATCTCTTTTTTTTGAAATCATTTAAAAGTCACATAATTATAAAATAAAACATTTAATTTGAAAATATCCTTATAATCTTGTAAGGTAAGCTTCGAATATTTTATAATGGTGGAAAATATCTGCACCCACCGTATAATTTTAAAAAAAGACATTCTTACCTTAATTTTGTCGAAAAGGTTAAAAAGGACCTTGTTTGGAAAATGATAGAAAGATTCCTTTATAAAATTCTTATAAAAAGTAAAACAAGGGTATAATTGACTTTAAACCATAGTCTGTAAAATAGTAAGAATAATTTGAAATACATTTTTAATAAACATGGATGTGGATGATAAAGAGGTCCCAGTAGATAATTACGTATAAACAACCTCGGATAATGAAGAGATTGTGAAATAAAACCTTACCTTGTACTTTTCCTTGGTTGGGGGTAGGTTAACCTCCTTTATAATGGTGAAATAATTGTTATTAAATTATACAAGAATCATATACATTAATATGATATCATATATGATCTTTTAACATTGCTTTTTTAATAATATCTTAGTATTATCGTCGTTTCGGGTGTTAACTTACTCGTTTTCTTTTATATGTTTTGTTACATAATCCATGTTTTTTATGGATAGGTTGTATCCTATTCATATCCATAATTATATCATGTCCTTAAACATTATTTTTAATCATCAAATGAGAATTATACTTGAATGGATATGATGGAGAATGAATCTCATGGCATTCGTGGAGACGGCAATCCGTACGTACGCATGAGCGATAATACCATTCTTTTAATATTAAAATAATATATAATTGGATGGTATATCATATATACAGAATTATTATAATGTTATATTTATTATTTACATGAATTAAACATCATTATTATACCCATCCAAATAATAATGTATTGAATAACAATTACACCACGACGTGGAGACGGTAGGCCGTACATACGCACGTATGGTGACATGTCATTCAAAGGATGGATAGAATACTGAATATGGTTGTAACATATTTATAATAACATCAAATTATATAGAATATACTGGAGTTATTATTTTAGAATGGAAATAACAAAGAAAGAAGAAGTTGAATAAGAAAGGAACTTGAAAGAGGGTGGTGAAAACATTACCTCTTCTTCGGGTTCTTCCTTTTGATTTGACCAAAAGGATCCTTAGGTTTACTTTATGATAATACTAATGACTCTAGGTTTAATTGAGGTAAGTTTAGAGAATAAGTGGGCAGGGTTTGGCCGAACCAAAAGGCTTTGAAGGTGTGAATAATTGGTTAGAAGTGGTGTCCTTTTATAAGGGGGAGGATGTGCTCTTTAGGAAAAACTTAAAGTATTAATTTATAATAAATTCATATTATGTTTATAATGGATCCAAAGTTGATTATTCAAAGTATAAGGTGGGTATGGGTATAAATCCTTTCAACCAATATATTTTAGACAGGTTTTTGTCACTATATTAACCTTATATTTTAGTTTTAACTCTTAGTTAATTAGTTCTACATTTACCATGTCACTTTGTATTTTTATATTATATAGTTAATAAACTTACTATATACATCTAAGAGACCCCCAAGTGGTCCATTAATAATAAAAATAACATTATATAAGTACTTTTTCAGATCCTTATAATTTTAGGAATAGAATATCAATTATTAATATAATATTTGTTTTAAAAACTCATTTATGTCAATTTTGACACTATTTGGTATTTGATTTTTTTTTGAAATTGTAACAGCATGATTACTTCGAAAAAAGTTAATTAAATCAACTATAACATGTCATATTAACCTAGAAAATTAGTTTAATTTATTAAAAGTATAAAATTAGATTTATTTTGATATTTTCAATATCAATTATTTCAATCTTTCATTAATAAGGTAATTACTGTATTATCATTGTGTCATAAATAAATTAAATTACATAATGTCTAAAAATTATAAATAAAATACCATTATGTAGGAAATATTTTTATCTTTCTATTGAATATTTATTGTTGAAAATATAACATATATAACCCTATGTAAAAATCGTTTTTCTAAAAGATATATGCTTTTGTCATTTTTGTATTTACTTTAACTTAATTAATATAAAGTGTCCTTATCACCTACAAGTGGCTCCATGGGGTCCCAAAATCGAGCCAAAGATTCCCATGGTCGGACATGTGTCAACCAATAAGGTTAGGACATATTTTAGGGTTATTTATTATTATTATAATATTAGTTTTTACCCTTATTTATCGGATTTACCCTTTAACCATGGTAAATAAAATATTTACCGAAGTAATTATTAAAAATGTCTAAAAATAAAAGTTACCTATTTAAACAATTTGGACATCCTGATTCCAAATATGGAATCCAGTTTTCCAAATTAAAAATACAGAAGTGACATAAATTAATTTAAAATTAATTCATGTTGTTAAAACAAAAAGCGTGTTTTTAAGAGATAATAACTATCAAAAGATTGACACTTGTTTATGTCCGGTTTAATTGTGAAATTATGTCCAATGACCAAAATTATATTAAATGGTAAAAATATATTCTAAATATACTTTAAAACCACTCAAATTTATAATTTATCACTATTAATTATTTTTATTAAAAAAGTTGTTTTTAATTAAAATTTAGTAATTTTCACTCTTCATCAAAATATAAAAGTTATCCGAAAAGTACCAAAATTTCACCCTAGGATTATTTAGATATTACGAATCCAAAAATGAAGTCCATTTTGAGAGATAAAATTTATAAAATTTCAAAAAGTGGGTAAGAATATTCATAACGGCTACTTTGATTGGTTGAGGTGTGCTAGAATCTCGAAGTTACGTACAACACACGCTACTGTATTATTCAAAGAGAATCGTACCATAGAAGCTTGGGGTGTTATAATAGTCTCCCCACATACACACCCTAAGCCCTCACTACTAGTTTAAAACCTCTAGCATACGAGGAGGCACACATGAGACCATATGGCCCACCAGATCGAAGCACCATTCAGTGGCATCTGGGTCAGGATGTTACAAAGTGGTATCAGAGATTTTTTTTCTAGTTTACTATTTTGAGATAATAGATAGGGATTATGAATTATTTAAATTTGGTAATAAGATGTTCCTGGGAGTAGCTAACCCATGTATAGTAAAAATCCAAATTCCTTGGAATAGAAATTGCTATTTTTTTTGGTATTTTTCCTATTACAGTTGATTTGATTCCACTATTCGGTGATGCACTTGAATTATGATGTTATTATTGATATGATTGGGGATTTTTTTACCATTTACCAATGAGATGAGGGTTTTTATCTCATTCATCATTTTAGGCACCTGTTAGGATTCACATGCCATGCATTATTCCATACCATATTGGATGCATTGCTTGACTCCATGACTTTGTGATATGTGCTTTGTGTGATATACTTACTATTTGATAAATTATTTGTGAAGGAAATTTGGAAACATAGTTGGTACTTATATTTACTACCTTAACCTAAGGGTGTTTTCTTATATAGGATAAATCCGACACCTTAAGCAACCAACTATGACACGTTGAGTCATGGACCATTGGTCGCATGGACTGGAACATGTTATGGATTGGATCAAGTGGATGCTATATTTCAATTTATGTAGTGTATGGTTCCTTATGTATCGGGAGTGGTGAACCATTTAATTCAACCATTTAAATAGAATTGTGATATAAATGATAATTTTAAAATGAAATGGAAATTGTAAAATAGGGAACTTGACCTAGACCTGACTTTTGAGTGGGAAGTAGGATGTGTCTCTATTAATGTTTATGACTATTTATTTTTACCCAATCCTAGATTTAGGGGTAGGTAGAGGAGTGTGATATGTTATTAGAAAGTTTTTGACCTATCCTAAACTTTTATCAGTGATATTTCATTATTGATATTTTTTGAGGTGTGTGTTTGGTATTGTAGAGACATGCCACTATGACGATCTCTAGTCGTATGCCAGGAGGGTGGTGATGACCATGCTTTAGAGATGGGGGGCCATGGGATAATAGTAGATCCTACTGTAGTGATAGTTGTGGCACCAATAGTTTTACTAGATATGGGTGATGAGGCACAATTCCATGAGGGATTCCTATGCTACATATAGTCTTTTCAGGGAGCACCATAACCTGCCTCATTTATGGAAGAGATGATGTGTGTATTCCAGTAGCAACATATTCCCATGTTTTTGGGGGATGGTGGTCCACAAGATACTAAGCTATGTATTGAGACCAAATTTTCAATTTTAGAGATTTTGGAGACACCTCCTAAGAGGAGAGTAAATCTCGCGACTTATATGCTTCAGGGAGTAGTTAAGCGCTGGTGGGATGTTTTAAACCAGGATGATGCACTATGAGATATAGTTTTGAGGGATTTATAATCTAGGTTATATGAATGTTTTTTTCTTGAGACCTTGAGAGATGAAAGGGATAATGATTTTATGCCTCTAGAGTAGGGATCTATAACTCTTATGGAGTATTCATCATGCTTTACTTAGCTTTAACATTTTGAGCTGATATATCTTGCTGATGAGCTATTGAGGGAGAGACGCTTCGAGTAAGGTCTCAGACATGCCATCTAATATTAGGTAAACATGTTTAGGTTTTCTACTATAATATATATAGTGAATCATATATTACTAAGTAGAACCTAAGGTAATATGGGGGTGTAGAGCACGATAGTTTAGCCTCCTAACCCAGTAGTTCAACAATTTCTAGCAGGAAGCGCCATTTTGAGGACTCTCGTGAGGTGAGTACTATCCAAAATATTAGTTCCAGTAGTGAAGTATTCTATCACTAGTGTGGAAGATGATGAAATATGACGAATCATCATGATAAAGACCCATTTGAGTGCCAATATTGCGGTAGGATGGGCCACATATAATGTTTTTACAGTACCTTCCCTATAGAAGTCAGTGGAAGGGGGTCAACTATGATTCCATATTTGATAGTGATATACTTATCTCCACATCAGGCTAGGAGATGGGTTAGTACCGATAATTCAGGTCGAGGTGATGGTTATGGAAGAGGCATCTAGGCACTATTTATACCTAGAAAGTAGAGTGTGAATGCGCTGGGTAGTGAGGTTATGTCACAGGGCCACAGTTCTGGCCATATAAACTCTGTATAACCTACACCTAAGGAGAAGAGAACCAAGACATATATAGTGAGAGGTATGATCTTAGTATCCTCTACTCTTGTTTGTACACTTTTTGATACAGGTGCATCACATAAATTCATATTTTTATCTATTGTGGAGATCCTTGGGTATTTTGTTTAGTTTTCTGGTGGTGTTATAACCTTATATACTCTTTTAAGAATTAGAATAGAGGGTTTATGATAGTGTATGGAGTTCCCCCTTAATATTTTTTGGTGTCACTTAGTATGAGATATTTTTGTCCTTGAGATGATAAGGTTTGATGTTATACTCAGGATGGATTGGATAGTTTCTTATCAAGCCTATATTGATTGCTATCACCGAAGGGTGACCTTCACATCACAAGAGGGAAGAGTTTTTATTCATATATGTGAATGGGATGTATAGGTAGGTAGATTTGGAATTGAGCATCGTGGGATGGGAGGGATGACACCATAAATAGCTAGTTTATATCCGGATGATCAGGGAGCACGTCAGGAGGACTTTCCTCTAGTGGTTTATAATTTTAGGGACATTTTCCTGGATGAATTTTCTAGTTTACCACCTAATAGATAGGTGGATTTATCTATTGATCTAGTGCAAAAATCTACACCTTTATCCATTCCTCCTTATAAGATGGATAATACAGAGTTGTAGGAGCTCAGGAGGTAGCTAGAGGACTTGTAAGTAAAGAGTTTTATATGACCCAGTACCCCCATGGGGTTCACTAGTCATTTTTTCAAAAAATACAGATGGTACCCTTATGATATGCATGGATTATCAAAAATTAAACTAGTTGATGGTTACGAACTACTATCATTTGACACATACAAATGATTTCTTTGACCAAATCTATGGAGATTGGGTTTTCTCAAAGATTTATTTGAGATCGGGTTATCACCAGGTACGTGTTTGACCCATAAACATACCTCATACAACTTTCATAGTAGGTATGGTCTATATGAGTATTTGGTTATGTCATTTGGTTTGATGAATGTGCCAACAATTTTCCTGGTGCTGATGAACCGAGTTTTCAACCCTTATCTAGATTCTTTTGTGGTGGTTTTCATGGATGATATCTTTGTGAATTCTCACAATTGACATGAAAAAAATCTTGATATTGTTTTTTATATTCTAAGATAACATTAGTTACATGCTAATATCACAAAGTTCCACCTTTTTATGGATCCGATTCACTTTATGGGTCATACTATCTCAGAGACAGGAGTATTAGTTGACCTAGAGAAGATGAGAGCTATAGTTTTTTGGGAGAATCCCAAGAAAATATTTGATATAAAAAGTTTCTTGGGGATAGCTAGATATTTTATAAATTTCATATAGGACTTATCATTCTTATCAGTACCTCTGATGGGATTTAATAAGAAGGGTGTGGAGTTTTTATGGATAGATACCTATGAGAAAGTCTTTCAGGAGTTGAAAGAGAGACTGAATTCAGTGCCAATACTGATTCTACTAGAGCCAGGAAGAAGATACACTATGTATTGTGATGCATCAAGTATTGTGATAAGATTAGTTCTAATGCAAGGGGATAGAGTCATGGCATATGGGTCTTGTCATCTGAGGCCACACAAGAGGAAATACCCGATGCATGATCTCAAGTTAGTTGCAGTTGTTCATGATTTTCACTATTGGAGTCATTATTTATTGGGAGATGAATTTTTTGGTGTATACAATCTATAAAATACTCAAGTATATATTTACACAATGTAATTTGAATTTAAGGTAGCGAAGGTGGGTTGAGTACTTATATTCTTTTGACTTTGATCTTTCCTATATACCCAGAAAGGGTAATTCATTTACTAATGCACTGGGTAGGAGGACTTAGATACAAGTAGTTCAGGAGGATAGTAGAGAGTGGAATCTTATGACCTTGTTTTTAGATATTCACTTAGAGGTGCATGATAGTCATGATAATACTTTTATTTATTCTTTATCTACAACTTCTACTCTTCTGGATAGAGTGAGGATGAGATAATTATCTGATGATGATGGTCTAGTCCCATGGGAGAGTGTGGTGGGTGAGGACCCACCTCCTAGTTGGACTATGGGTGAGGGTGAAATTTTGCATATATATGGTCATGTTTGGGTTCTAGTAGATATACATGAGGAGATGATGCAGGAGTTTCATGACTTAGTTTGGGTAGTGCATCCCAATGTTACCAATATGTATCCTGATTTGTGTTTCTAGTATTTGTGGATAGGGATTAAATGTATGGTATATGGTTTTTTCATAAGGTGTTCCACATGTCAGTAGGCTAAGTTAGAACATCAATGACCAACTAAGCTTTTACAACAGTTACCTATTCTTGAGTAAAAATGGGAAGATGATGTGATGTATTTTTTGACCCAATTTATGAGGTCACCTTGAGGTAGTGATGTTGTTTGGGTTGTTATGGATAGGCTCATGAAGGTTTATCAATTACTACTAATCAAGGAAACCTTCTTAGTAGATGATATTGGGAGGTTGTATATCCATGATATAGTATAACTTCACGAGGTTCCTTATACCATGGTATTAAATAGGGACACCCACTTTATGTCTCGATTATGGTAGAATTTATAGAGGGAATTGGGTACATGGGTGATTTTGAGTATGGAATACCGCCCTTAGACTAATGGAAAGTCAGAGTGCACAATTCAAGTGATTGAGGACATATTGATAACATGCGTCTTAGATTTTGGTAGCTCTTGGGAGAGGCATATACCCACTTTTGAATTTTCCTACAATAATAGCTATCAGGAGACTATACATATGGTACCTTATGAGGCTTTGTATGATAGGAGATGATGATAACCCCTATGTTGGTTAGAGGAAGGTTATGTAGATTTATTGGGACCACATCTCATACAAGATACTTCCAAGTAGGTCCAGTTGATTAGAAAGTAGATGGTTACTACACAGTCTAGAAAAAAATCTTACACTGATAACCGTTGAAGACCTATTGAGTTTTAGGTTGGGGATTGGGTATTTTTATGTATCTCACCAATGCTGGAACATAGACAGATTTGGAGATAGGGTAAGATTTCCCTATGATATGTTAGGCCATTTAAGATTATAGAGAGAGTTGAGCCGGTAGCCTATCAGCTACAGTTACCTTAGAGGTACCGATCCATACATGACATCTTCCATGTATCTTAGCTGCACTGTTATCACTCAAAACCATTTCATAGTTTGTAGTTGGATGAAGTTGATCTATAGGTAGATGCGTCCTTTGAAGAGCATCCTATACATATTATTAATAGGAGCATGAAGGTTCTCCAATGCCAGTTAGTTCCTCTAGAATGTGTGATATTGTGGCATGACCATTTATAGGATGAGACTTGGGAGAGGGAGGCCAACGTACGTGCTCAATGCCTAGAGTTATTCTCAGAAAAATCTTGAACACCCTTGGAAGGGAAATTTGGGGATGAATTAATTTAAGGGGGAGATTTTAAGATCCCAGGTTTTCCTATGAGGTACAAATCTTTTGTTTTTTGGTTTAACTCCTTTTTTGTCCTAGTGTGTGTTCTAATGAGATTATGGGAGTTATGAGAGTTTTTGGGTCTTGTTTGGAGCCTATAGGCCTAGTTTTTGGAAAAGGAATCTAGGCTACATGGTTAATATAAACCATGTGATCCAAGATGCATGGTTAGGTGAAACTGTACGAGGTGGTCTAGACCTCTATAAATAGGTGAAAGATTTGAGGAAACTATATAGAAGGGGGTTCACTCCCTTGAGGGAGTTCCTACAGTTTTTAGCAGAGGTGTTGGGAATGGTTTTTGCATGTTTTGGAAAACTATGAGCATGAACCATGCGAGGTTCCCCTTGGGACATTGAATGGTGAATAGTTGATGCATGGTTTGACCAACCTTGTGGAAAATCCGTGAGACCCAGTTAAAATAGGTGAAATGAACATTATGAACTTAGTGGGTTTATAATTTTTAAACCCCTCTCCCCCTTTCATTCTAGAGTCATCTTGGGGTTGGGAGCTCTCCTTTGAATCCAAATTGTAGGATGCGACACCGTTTCTTCATCTAGACTCGAAATCGAACACCACTAGTCTTGTTGGATTTTTATGAGAGAGTTATTCATTCCTCTTGTGTCATTACTTGTTTTATATTGTATTTATGGAGTTATTTAGGTGTAATATAATATGCCCTATTTCCAGGTTCTTCATATGTTCTTTATTTTTTTTCCAAATATGGACTGGATTAGAGCTCGATACTAGATGAGTGCTCTACAATGGACCTATGGTAGGTGGTATATGCCTTTCCCTTAGGGTTTGGTATTTTATAAGAATGGTTGCTATTGTGCCGCATGAAACAATATCCATGGGTTCCCCTTTAATTAATTAAATGGTTGAATTGAATGATTTAAAACCTATTAGGTTTCCCTTTGAAAACCTTTGAGATTGTGGGAGGTTGTTAGCCCCAACCTAGGCCACCCATGGGGTGTTCATTTGTATCTACCTTATGTTATACCACCCCAATGAGTGTTTGAGTACTCTCCATATTATAGGGATCCTTTATTAATTGAATTAAATTGAATTAAAATAATAGGAGAGAGTTGATTCCACCTTTCCTTGTGATGACATGTTGTTTATTTGATTAAATAGTTTAAATGGAAATTGTTATATGAGTTGGAAGAACTCATGGAATGTGAATGTTTATGAAATGATTATTGAAATGTGATGATTAATTGAAATGGTAGTGAATTCCTTAGTTGGTATACTTTGGATCTTGTTTTCATATATGTAATGGAAGTTTCTCCCATAGATCTTGTTTACGATACTAGATTCCTTGTACTTTTTTTTTCTCCTTGGGTATTTATTTTGTAGGATTCCTTGGGCCTTTCTACCCCTTAGATCTATCATTCTTGGGATCATAGTGGACATGAGCAGTTGGAATTCTCCTTGTATCCCACCAAAGTATTTACCAAGTTTCCATTGAGATACTATTGTGACTCGATGTGGATTCCTTAGTATTTTATACCTTGGATCCATCCCTTCATGGACAGACACTTTTGATTACATAGAGAGGCTATTATGGATGAATTTAATTATATAATGTGGCCATGGTGAATTTTATATACTATATTGTACAACATAGACACAATGGATGTTATATACTTGGTTGTACAGTGTGGCTGTGGTGATATTCTAACATGATTACAGATAGCCTTGGTATGGGTATCATCTTACAGTTGATAGACTATACAATATTAATTATTTAATTATGTTTTATAGATTACCTTGTTTATGGGAGCTTGACAATTGTTTATAAGGAGCCTTGGTAGTCTAATTGTACCACTTGATTTGTATCACTTGATTTTATTTCTGTCATACCTGTGATATACTGAACACTGCTTAGCTTGTTATACATAGAATGGATTGTTATGGACACCGTTGGTGGTGGCCTACTTCGTGTTATATCACAACCTTTTTGGGATTCCATTGGATACAAGATAGACTATATGGATGCAGGTAGGGATCAGGGAAAACATCCAGAGTACGGTTCTTGATTTGTGCTATTATTAGGAGCAGGGGATCACAAGATCAAGCTGAGGCTCATGATTCTAGATGGGATAGTTCATTTTTGGTATTTTTAGTGTTTTGATACATATATTATACTAGATTTTGTATAATTATTTTATAGCTTTATAGAGGCATGACATGACACATCATTTTGTATACGATATTACTTTTGGTATTGTTTATATATTCTTTCCTTGGATGTTTATATTTTGTTTAGTCAATTTACTGCTTCTACTATTGACTATTATTATTATTCTATTGTGTTATACTCTGAAATGAGGGCATAATCCCCCCACAAACACCCTAGGTCCCCACTACTAGTCAAAATCCTATGACATACGATGAAGAATTCTTGAGTCCACGTGACTCACTATCTTGTGGAACCATTTAGTGGCATATGGGTCAGGATGTTACAGTTCATGATTGATTTATGATGTTATTAGTCTATTATCGAATGTTTTATGAAATGATAAAGTTTTTTTTTCCATAGATCATGTTTATATACTTTGATAGGTTTAACTTTGTAATTTATGTTCATTATCACAAACCCTTATGCTTAACTTATGATTTTATATGATCATAGATTTATATCTCTTATGGCTACTCTTACTAAGAATTTGAGCTCACCCTTTCTCATGTTTCCTTTCCCCAGGTTATGAAGAAAGGTTTTAAGTAGGGTATGTTTATGAAGAGTACTAAAGGGGAAGATATTTATGAGATATATTGAAGATCTTTCACCCAAATAGAAGATTGTGTACCTAGTAACCAAAGACACTAAACTATTATGATCCTTAGACATGTGTTTGTGTAACGTATTGAATATTCATCTAAAAACATGTAATATCTATATATGGAAATCTTGGGTTATTATAATCATTATCATCCTTGTAACTATTTATATCAAACTTTTTCTTTGATTTTTTAATTAATGTAAATATTTACATTATTACTTTACTAGCACATCCTAAACCCTGTTAAGATAAAGTGAGATTTACTCTATTATGATAATTAATGTAACTCTTTACATTTATCTTTACCACCACACCCTAAACTATTTTTGGATTTCAATATTAATTCACTTTATAATTTGACTAGTATAATCCTATAGCAATATCCACTTATTCATGGTAACTAAATATAACACTTTATATTTTTATTTATCATCACATATCCTAAACTCTTTATGATATTGAGTGAAAAACACTTTAATATTTTATTTTTTTAATCCTTTATTTGTAAATTTTGAACTTCTTTAAGTCCAAACATACTCCCACTATCCTCTTAGTCACTATATTCCTTTCATAATATCTTTATAAGATATAAAAACTGATATGTGTTCAGTAAATAACACTTATTTTATTTATTAGGAATATTTAACAAATAAAATATATTTTCTATATCATATAAAATATTCTATTTTTTTTTGGAAAATTTTACTTGAAAAGAATACTATTTTTTTTAAAAATACACCTCCGATGGGTGGTAATGACATTCCAATATATTTTAATAAATTGTTAGATAAACATATTTATCCAAATAAAAATATTTTTATCTAAGGAAAAATATTTTTATCCTTATCTCTTAAAAAAATGTTATAGAACTTGATGAATCATAGACCATGTGTATAAAATTAATCATCTCCTCTATTTTATTAAAACTATTTGTTAACTAATAAATTTTCTTTCCATATAAGATAAATGAGATGAAGATACACATCCTTTACTTAGATTCATTTGATCTTGATAAACTCTTTTATATTAAAATCTTTGTTATAAAAACTATTTTCTTAAATATTTGAATGTAAACTACAATATATATTAATTATTCCCTTGATTTTGAACTCTTTTATATTTACAACACTTGTAAAATATAAATTTGGTATCACATACCCTTAAAAAATAAATAATTTATTTTTATAACCCCTATACATGGCATGTTCATTCCGTGGAGTTTCCTAAAACCCATTTAGTAATTTTGGTAATCCATTGTATATATTTTTTACTAATTATTCCTGAAAACCCTAGGTTTTAATGACCTTTATTAGTTTCTTATAGAAACAGTATTAAACTTCTTAAAATAAATTGCCTTATTCTATTTTGAACTTCTTCCCACTTTCACTATCTATAAAACATTAATACCTAAACATCACATTCCCAATTCACTTATTATAAACAGTTTGATAATATCTGGTAAACATTTCTTGAATTCAATCATATTGTTGGAATATTTCCATAAATGATAATATAATAAATTTACTAACTAGAATAAGCGATTTTTAGTCTCCCTTAAATAATGATATAGAATTGAAAAAATCATAAACTATTTTTATTAAAAACACCCATCTCATTTTATTAAACAAAATTTGTTTACATGATCTTTTAAAGAGAAAAAATGAGATAAAATACACATATTAAACAAAAATTGTTTACAATTCATTGATTCATTACTTGAAAAATAACTTCAAGCTCCAAAATTCAATTATTTATCACATTTTGACCTCCTATATATTTACAAAGCTTTTAAATAATACAGTCGATATAATATATCTTTCATAATATACAGTTATAAAACTTTTAGTCACACTAAATCATTAACATATTCAATCATATTGAATATAATTTTGAATACCTAATAATATTGAGTACATGAAACTAAAATTTATTAAACCATTTTGCATCTAATGCTTTAAGTTAATCATTCTATTCCTTATAAGCATCTATTTTTACTTATTAAATAATTTAAATAATCAGTTTCTCAATAAGGTGTTTTTATAACACATATAATTTTCCTTAAGAACGTTTTTTAAATAAAAAATATTATTTAAGAAAATTTCCTATGTTACCAGTCTTAGGATTGGATTACATTAATCTTATACTTCCAAGGATTAATCTCAAAGTTTAGCTTGATAATTATGCTTCTATTCATCCATAATAGAATTTTTATTAGATGAGTATCATTGTTATTAACATTGGATCCCACTAAAATTAAGACCCATTTGATATACACCATGCCTATTAGTAGGTTAAGATCCATATTTCACTAATATCTAGGTTACTTTATTATTTCTCCCATTATTTATCTATTTAGGTAAGGAATCATCCCATTCATATCATAAATAATTCTTGGATAGTTTAGTAGATAACTCTTTGTTTAATCCATCATATGGATAAACTCAACTATATTCCCCTGGTAACCTAATCCTATTAGGTTATCCTAGCTAGTGTAACACAAATAAAATTCCAAGAACATGCTAACATAAGACAATCTAGGGTCACCCAGCTTTAATATGACCTACCCAAGGATGTTCTTGAGTCACACATCCTTTCTTTCCTAACACAATATAAGCTAGGGGAACCCAAATTTAGCATGATATACTTGGTTGGATGATCTAGGTCTTAAAAAATACCACTTTGGAAGGAATATAACACTTATTATTTGAAGGGTATTTAATTTCACCATCTTATCTCATGTTATTCCTTTTATGTATGTATGCTTCAAGTAATTTAGTTTGGAATATTATTCCCTCCACCAAACTAATATGTTCAATCAATATTTTTGTGTAACTCTTTACACAACCCATAAGTTCGTGTTACTCACCCAAAAATATAAGTCAAGTATATTCATACATATCTGAATGTATCATATATAAAAGGTACATGAACAATTTATGTAAATGTTTATAGTTATATGAGATTGATAATCTCTATATGAGTAAGCCTAGAGTGACAAATATTCAAGCTCATTCACCTTTCTAGATAAGGCATAAACCTCCATGCTTATATGTAATCCAACCCCAAGTCCCTCTACCTAGGGAGACTTTACTCTAGAGATAATTCAATTAATCATAACTCTAAAACCTAATATGTATAAAATATATTCAATAACTAAATTAAAGTTCATAACTTCAATTACAAATTGAGGTCAAGGTAGATGAAAAATTAAATTCATCTCCATACCTAGAATGTAATGTAAGGCTCTATTTTATAAAATAAATTTAATATTTAAACTAAATGATACATGATTCATAATATAAAAAATTTATAGCTACGAATAAAATAGGTAATTAATTTTAAATAAATAAACAATTCAAATATTTAAACATGAGATAACCATATATGAACAATTTATAAATAAAATATAACTATAATCATTTTATAATTTTAGATTTATATTATGGAAATTCCCTAATTTTGAATATAAAACCTTTATATTTATTATAATATTAACTCTTTCATATTTCATTATATGAAATTTATTTTTAAATATATGATATTTTATAAATTATAAACAATTTTATAATTTTATTTCTATCATGTAAACATTTCACATAATCTAAATATCATATATTTAATTATTATTTAAACAATGATCATATCAACCATCAAAACATTTTTGATTTTGATTAAATAATATCCAAATAAGGCCCTTTAATTTGAACAATTCAAATTAAGTAATTATGAAAAATTCATAATTTAAAATATAATTAATTTTTCATTTTGGACTTATTTTTCAATTTATAAACACTTTATAAAATTCTCTTATGATTTCTAAATAAACAATTTTATTTCTAGATCCTAATAAATGCTATATAATTTGATTAAAAATTATTTCAAATATTAATAATTAATATTTGGAATATTTTATAAATAAATGTTTCACAAACATTTATATAATTAATTATAAATATATTATAATGAATTAATTTTTATACCTTTTATAAATTATAATATTCATAATATACCCTTAATTATGATTTGTAAATAATTTAAAAATCATAAGCAAGCTTAATAAAATATTTTTTTACATTTTTCTATCTACCCTTATGTAGTAGGGGTGATTTGAGTAGAGATAAAATAGTTTACCTTTACACAAGATTACCGTGTAAAGGTAAGTGGTGAAGACCTTTATATAGAACGCTCTATGTAAGGGTAAATAATGATGACCCTTACATAGGATACTCTATGTAAGGGTAAGTATAAGTAACCCTTGCATAGAATGTAACAAATCTATTTTTTTTGTGTAAGACTTTAGAATATTCTAATGAATATTTTCAAATCCATTCATTGAGATGGAGTGAGATTTTGAGACCCAGTGAGCTGGACATTGATATAATAAAAAAAATATTAAAAAATATTATATCACGCACATGCAGTTTTCCTGAAAAAGTGGAACAACTCCCAAATGGAGGCTCAGATTGGAAATATGAGACTTCCATTAAGTTTATAATACAGGTTTTACCATAAGTATGACATAATATTTGTCAACGTTGGATGTTTGACTTCGGCATCATTGTGAGAGAAATAATTAAATTAATTAATTACTATTTATTTAATTTTTTAGTTTAAAGAGAAAACTTATTAAAACTCTATAAATATATAGTTATTTCCAAATTGTAGCATTATCCACATAAACCCAAGATTCAAGAGGTTCCATTGGAGGATTGCTATTGGACAACCGATGACTGGATCATGGATCAATGATCGGTGTGGAGTGGAGTTGTGGATCTCTCCAATGATGACAACATGAAACTGTTCTTCACCAATGATTGATCTAAACTCATGGTATGATTTTTTTGTTTTTAGGATTCATCCCATTTTGTTTTCCTATGTTGAATGTGGATCAATTCCACTAACAATAATTAATTCACGCATCGATGACTAATTTCCAGTTGATTTATCCATTTGTTGTTTATTAGTTCTTCATTCATCATTCTAATAACAACAAATCGAGTCCAACCTGAACAATGGATGAGGTTCATTACTTAATTTGTTTATTGTTCTTTTATCCCTCATTTCTTGATCGTTCATGATCGATATTTCTTTTGATGGGAAGTTTAAAAAATACCTGATAATAAATCATTGTACAATTGATCTTTGGTGCAATAGATTGATTCTGTAGATCCAGATTTGTGATCAAGAGCATAAACAAGGTGCAGTGTGGTGTGATGGGAGATTGAGGATGTATTGGAAGTATAATGAGGTTTTTCCATTAGAGGGTTTTAATGTTTGGTGGATTGTCTCAATAGGACCGAATCGTGAGCAGATCGGGTGGTCAGAATCCAGCCACTGATGATAGATTAGGTGCGGTCAACCATATATTCTGGTTCCCTTTCAAATTTCATGGAGGAATCACCAACCAATGGACGATGCTGACTTGAAAAAATGTTTTTCAAGGTGGAGGAAATGAAAGCGATTTGTGGAGGTAGTGGTGCAGGGTGATGGTGGTGGTGGTTTGTGGAGGCAGTGGTGTAGGGTGGCCGAAAACTGATGGCAGTGGTGAGCTATTCCACCTACAAGTGGTGGCCAATGTAAGAACCTCCCTCTTGGTGTGCATGATATGATAAATGGTTGGGGGGAGTTATGTTTATTTATTATTATTATTCATGATAATAATGATTAAAATGAAAAAAAGAGAAAAACAAAAATCATTAATGGGGAACATGGGGTGGAGTTGCGCTGTGCATGAGTTGGTGGTCGGAAAGAGCCCATGTGGACTCCCTTATCAAATATATTATTTATATAAGTTTTATAATAATAATAATAATACTATTATTATTAATACCTCATTTTGGTTTTAACTTCTTTGTGCGATGTCAGATTGGTGATCCATCCATGACATCATGATTATTGTAATGAGACAGAAAATTCAAGATTAATTTTGGATATTTAATTCCAACTAATTCCTTGGGCCCATAGAGTGATGTATATACATATTATGAAAAAATGTGTTTTTTCACTGGGTATTCATTTTAGGTAAGTAAATAGAACATATTGAGTGTTTTTTCATGAGGATCTCAACAGAGGGATCCATTTTTCCTTTCATGTCCATTTGTAGTGACATATCTATGGATTTACATTTTTAGACTACTGATCTGACAATGTGATTCATGCATTCTTTAGTCTTTTTTTAATAATCCATAATTTGGTCTATAATCATCCTATCTTTATTAGTTTTCCATGTTAAACATGATTGTGACCTTCCTTTTAACATTAGAGGTATTACGTGAGGTGTTATGAGAATGAAACTTCTTTCAGTGATGCTTGATTGGTGATAATAAATGGGTGAGGTCATAGAGATGTTGGGGTTGGTACTCCCTTGTCACACATGGGTTCTTATCCCCCATACTCTTTACATAGGTAGAGTTGATAATATCCTTTACTATATTAGATGGGTCCTCCATCTACATAGTGGTTCTCTCCTATCATTGAGCTCTGGTGGGGAGTGGGTCCTCCATAAAAGTTGTGGATCCCTCAACCATGGATCATAGTAGCAAGGAGCATGCCCCTCCATATAGATTCTAGTGAGGTTACATGGGATGTATGGTTTAGAGTTGTGTCTCTCTTGGTTGTGGAGTGTAGTAGTGAGGTGTGGCCACTCTACATGTTTTTTTGAATTTTTGCATGATAATGGGAATTAGAAATGGACCTTTGGAGTTATAGGATGACTCATCGTTCTTAGCTAGGCTATGGAGATGGAGATCCCATTTCTCTCCTCATTTGGTATTTTTTTGAGCATATCTAGGTTATTGTTATAGTTGTTGTCTCATATTCTTATTGACATGCCTTGGCCTCCCATTTTAGTTTATTCCTACTTGGTGCTAGTTGCAAACCCCTAACCCATTAGAGGCGGGCTTGGGGTTGTCGCACTTGGCTTGCCTCCGTCCAAGCAGGACTTGGTGGGTTGGGTCATGATAGAGTGGTATTAGAGTAGTTCATCCGTGGGTTAGTGTTAGAGTGGGACCCAAAGTGAGGACTAGTGGGGAACTTAGGGAAACAGTGTCAGAGTATCTTGAGTATAGATTTTAGGCTATCAAATCCAATGTTGGCGTGATAAAAAATGTATCCATTCACCTAGACTCTGACTACATATTGATTGAATCAACATAACCGAGACATCGGTTGTAGGCATCCAATGATACATGCATCATATAAGATTACATCCTTTGACTATCCTTGATTCAACTTCTGAGATATACTCTTTGACCATGGTATATCTTGATAATTTTTAATATGCCTCCATGATGACAACCATCTAGGATTTCAAGATAGTGTCATGATGATGACCAATTGAGTGACGATGACTCATTTTAGGGACCCATACAAGAGGTGTTTTCTCTAGGCATGCATCGAGCAATGCTACCACATATTGAGCAGCAGATGGAACCTCTTTTAGTGGTCTAGGTAGATGATTATCCACATGTTGAGTAGCAGATGGATCCATCAGGATAGAATGATGGTATGCATAGGCTTAGTGTGTTATGAAAGTTCTAGAAATAGAGATAACTGAGCTTTAATGGAAAGATAGACCCTCAGATAGTGATGGTTTGGCTCAAGGTGGTGATATAGGTTTTCCAGATTGTGTGGACCCCAACTGACCAAATGGTTGTATTGGCGACTGGTCTTCTTCATAGAGAAATAGTTTTTTTGATGGTATCAGTGAATGACTCACCTATATCACTTTCAAATTGCATGTTCCAGATATAGTGACCACCCAAGTTTCTTGGTGAGCCAGAACCCCTTTTTCTTAGGTGAAAGAGGACTAGCATGAGTCTTTAGTGTGAAAGTATCGCTTGGATATGACCCCTATTGATGGTGGTCCTAGTGGTGATACTTTTATATGGTAACATAAGGAATTGGTAGAGCCTTGTGTTGGTGATGTTATATGTGACTTAAGGCATGCAAGGAAGAGGGTTACTTCCCATACTAAGAAAGATCCTTGCAATATGACTTAAAATCACGCGAGCAAGTCAGTACCGCCCAAAGTGAATAGTATTGAGGTGTGGTGGACGAGTTACTTAAACTTTTATGTTTGAGGTCATTTTGATTTGATAAGGTGTTGGAGTAGGCCATGGTTAAGGAGGAATGGAGGTCACAGGGAAGGATGGATTCAAGAAGTAGGGGTTATGACCTTAACACTCCAGGTGCGATCAAGGTACGACCTATGTATTCTCTTCTCAAGTTGTATTTTTGGTATGTGGTCTCAAGACACTTTTCCATGAACAGATCCCCTGTTCGAGGCCTATTTATTCCATTAGATCCTTTTTTCTTGAACCTTGTGTTCTAAGGATCCCATATCACAGGGAAGGATGGATTCAAGAAGTAGGGGTTATGACCTTAACACTCCAGGTGCGATCAAGGTACGACCTATGTATTCTCTTCTCAAGTTGTATTTTTGGTATGTGGTCTCAAGACACTTTTCCATGAATAGATCCCCTATTCGAGGCCTATTTATTCCAATAGATCCTTTTTTATTGAACCTTGTGTTCTAAGGATCCCATAGAGATGATCAACGATCTCAAACTTCTGAAAGTGTGACATGACTTTGGGAGAAGAGAGAGCCTCACATGGAATATTTTCATAGCCAACGGTGAGTCCCTATGATGTTTTCATCAATATGGACTGGTTACCTATAATTTATGCATATATGACTGTCACTTGTGAGGTTTATAGTATACCCAATGTGGTGGTATTAAAATTTCCTTCTCATGTGATAAAGAATGTTAGGTAGAGAATAATGATCTCATGTGTAATAGGATACTTCCTATTTTATTAATTGGTTAGTATAACCCTTGGAGTAGTGGATGCAATGAGATTTTAGTTTCCTGCGATGGTGAATGAGTATGAGGACATACTTCTTGATTATGTTCCAGGTTTACCACCCATTAAGGGTTTGTTTTCTACATATAATTACAACATGGATGACTTGATATCTTCACTAGCATATCGGATGACCCCATGTAGCTATTAGAATTGGAAGTTTGGTTGGATGATTCTGCAGAGCAAGGGATTGTTAGAACTAGTGTATTCACATGGGAAACCCTGTGTTGTTTGACTAGTAGGTATATGAGAGCTTAATGTTAGGTGTGGATTGAAATCATATGAATCAAGTGACTATTAGGAAGGAGTACCCACCCAGGAGAATCGATGAATTTTTCACCCAGTGGTTATAGGTGAAGTGGTTCTTGAAGTTTGACCTTAGGGTGGGTTACTACTAGCTCTAGGTTCGTGAGGAGGTTATACCAAAGGTGTATTTCCAAATCTACCACGGTTACTTTGAGTTCATGTAGATACCCTTTAGTGTGTTAGACTCCTTAGTAGAGATTGTGAGACTTATGAATCAGATCCTTAAACATTCTTGGACTGGTTCATGGTAGTCTTATTTGGTGTCATCCTTGTGTACTAAGTGTTAGAGGTGAAGCATGCGATATACTTGAGGATAATTCAGAACAATCTTTGAGAGTTCCAGCTTTATAGTGAGCTCTTATAGAGTCAATTATATATTTGGGAGGTCCACTTCTTGGGATGTGTCTTCTTTGAAATGGGAGTGATAGTGGACCCAAAAAAGGTTGACACTGTTCTAGTTTGGGAGCCACCTGAGAGTGTGGTCATAGTAGTAGATGCTCATAGTGAAGTTTTCCATCCGATTTTATTGAGCATGGTGATAGAGAAGTAAACCTATTTTTAGTTACCCTATGAGGGTGAGGATAGTGCAGTGTATCTCTAGTAAATAGTTATTAACCCTATTCTTTTTTGAATGAGTCAGGGAAGCACAACTTGGGGATATCGATTGTGAGATCTTGTATGACTATATATCCATGGGATATGTTCTTAATGAATTTTCTAAAGGTGGGGAGCACATCATCCTTATTTAGGGAAGGACAATAACACCAATTCATGCTATGAGAGGAGGTCTTGAAGTGGTTTCTTTCCCTTATCAGTACATCCAGGAGAGGTGAGGATATACCAGAATCCCTTAGAATCATTCTTAGTGGAGAGTTGGGATACCTTTGAGGGAAGTAGGTAGTTTAGATCCATTTAATTTCCTCAAATATCATTTTAGATCATGATTCTAACTTCACTTCATGATTATGGAGAGGATACAGGAGGCCCTTGGGGCTTAGTTGTAATTGAGAAAAACTTTTCCCCCTAGGAATATGGCTAGGTAAGGTGGAACATTCAGGTTCTAGGGAATATGAATTATGTTTTTCATGTAAGTATTGGTCCATAGCTGGGAGGATCATCTACCATTAATGAAGTTTGCATTTACCACTCCACAATTAGTGTAGCACCATTAGTGGCTTTTTATGGAGACCTTGTAGGTAACCTATGTACCAGTCACATCCAGTGAGAGATAGTGCTTATGGGCCTATAGTTGTTTCTAGAGATGGTTGTAAAACATATAGTACATCTAGGGACGTATAAGGACTTCCTAATGATGATGGTGGCCTTTGGAGTTTGGTGAGGGGATCATGTGTTTAGAGAGATCTCACCTCATCAATGATCAAAGTGATTTGGCTGAGTTGGTATGTTATCTCCAGGGAATGTAAACATTTTTTTAGTTATTATAATGGGTTAGTGAGGTGTCATACTGCTTGACTCTATGACCCCAGTTAGATAGGGTTTTTGGTGTTTTCCACATGTCGCAGTTGAGGAGGCACACACACAACTCATTGCATGATATCTACCAGGATGATTTGGAAATTGAGGATGAAGTTGTGTTTTCAAGGTCTATTATGGGGTGGAGAACCAGTAGGAGAATACCCCTTATGGGTAAGATTTTCCTCTGGGTGCATGTTTATTGACATCACATGAACCTTCAGGAGAGCTTGTGGGAGTGGGAGACCCCGATGAGAGCTCAGTATCCTCAATCGTAAGTAGGTTTTTGATTTTAGGGATGAAAATAATTAAAGGTGGGGAGAATTTATTGACTCTATTTTTTTTGTAAGACTTTTTAATATTCTAAGGATTATTTTTTAATCCATGCACTTAGACAGTACGAGATTCTGAGGCCCAGTGATCCTTGTATTGATATAATAAAAAAATATATTATATCAACAAAGTGAATTTTTCATAAAAAAGTGTAATAAATCCAAAATGGTTGTTTCGATCATAAATCTAAGGCCACTATTGAGTTTAGAATGTGGGATTTACCCTAGGCATGACATAATCTTTGTCAGTGTCGAGTGTTTGACTTAGCGTCATCACGGTCGAAATAATTAATTAAATTAATTGTTTAATTTAAATCCAAAAACTATTAAATATATATAAATATATGGTTATGGTAAAATCATAGGGTTAGCCACATAACCCTAATATTCAAGAGGTGTTGTTAGAGGGGTGTTCTTGGACAAGATACAACTAGATCATAGATTGAAAATCGGTGTGCAGCGGAGTTGTGGATATCACCAATGATGATGGGACAGAACAATTCTTCACCAATGACTGATCCAAACTCAAGGTAGGATGTTTTTTTGGTAATTCATACTATTTTGTTATCCCAAGTTGAACACGGATCAATTCCACTAATAAGAATTGATTCTCACATCGGTGGTTGATTTACGACCGATTTATCTGTTTATTGTTTATTAGTTATTCATTCATAATTAGAATGAAAAAAATAAAGGAAAAACCAAAATATGGCTGAGGTTCATTCCTTAAATTGTTTATTATGACTTTATTCCCCATTCTTTACCCGTTCATTTCATTATTTCTTTTGACCGATGGTTCGAAAAATACCCAATAATAAATCATTACACAACTGATCTTTGGCACAAAAAATTGATTCTAGGGATCTAAATTTTGAATCAAGAGAATGAATGAGGTGATATGTGGTGTTATGGGATATTTGGGATGGATCATAGGCAGACCATGGGTATACTATTTTAGGGTTTTAATTCTTGTAAAAGTGGCACAATGAGAGCGAATCGTGAGCAGATCAGGTGGCCAGAATCCTGCCACCAGTGACGAATCGAGTGCGATCAACTCTAGATTTAGGTTCCTTGGCACATTTAATGGTGGAATCATTGGAATAAAAATTGTGTATTCTTGTGAAAATTTCAGTTGTGGTGGAGGATGTGATAGAGAGAGACATCATTGGCTTGTAGTGGTAGTAGTGTAGGGTGACGACAACAACTGTCAATGGGGACGATGGTGCAGGGAATCCGACAACTGGAAGTGGTGGTGAGCTCCTCCACCTAAAAGTGGAGGTCAGTGCATGAAACTTCCCATGGTTCACATGATAGGAGAGTGAGGGGGAGGGATAGAGTTATGTTTATTCATTATTATTATTGATGATAATAATAATTGAAATGAAAAAAAGAGAAAATAACAAATCATAAATGGAGGGCAGGGGTTGGAGACACACTATGTGAGATATGGTGGAGGAAAAAATCCCACACAAACCCTCCTTGTTAGATATATTACTTTTATAATTTTTCTAATAATAATAATAATAATAATAATAATAATAATAATAATATTTTTATTATTATTAATAGCTCTTTTGGTCATAACATCTTCATGCAATGTCAGATTGATGATTCGTCTCTGAATCATGATAATGGTATTGAGTAATATGATTTAAGAATAATATTGGATAATTAATTCTGATCAATGGATCAGGCCCATGAAGTGACATACATACGTGTTATAAAGAAATACATTTTGTTTCACTAGGTGTCTGTTTTGGGAATGTAAATAGAATACCATGAGTGTTTTTCTATGAGGATCACAACAATATGATACATTTTTCCATTTATGGATTTTTGTAGTGACATATCAGTCGATTTTTGTTTTTAAGCCATCGGTCTGAAAATGAGTCTTGTGTATTCATTAGGCTTTTTCCAGACTCATATTTTTTTCCTACGAGCTGCCTATCCTGAGTAGTTTTCCATGTAGAACATGTTGGTGGACTTCCTTTTAGAGTCAAAGGTATGATGTGAGGTGTTATAAGCAAGATTCTTCTTTAAAAGATGATTGACCAATGGTAGTGATCAAGTGTGATCAGAGAGATGCTGAGGTCGGTACTCCCATGTCACGCTAGGGTGAAGGTCACCCATAATCTTTACATAGGTAGAGAAAGTACTCCCTTATACTACATTGGGAATGGGTCCTATATCTATAGAGGGGTACTTCCTTCATCAAGTTCTAGTGGGGAGTGTGTCCTCTATGGGAGTTGTGGCTCCCTCAACTATGGAGCACAATAGTGGGAAGTGGCCCCCTTGACATATATTCTGGTGAGGTTACGTGGGATGTATGGTTTAGAGTTGTGTCTCCCTTGGTTGTGTAGTGCAGTAGTGAGGTACATGCCCCTCCTAAAAGATTCTTGTGCATTAGCGCATGATGCTGGAAATCGAAGATGGACCTTTGGAGATACAGGCTGACTTATCATTCTTAACTAGGTTGTGGATATAAATATCCACTTTCTATCTTTTCTTGAGATTCTTATTGAGAATATTTGGGTTATTGTTATGGTTTTTGTCTCATATTCTTATTGACATGCCTTGGTTGTGATGAGATGACTAATCTTTATTAATGTTTCATGTTTGGTGATTTTAGGATATCCTACTGGGTATGTTTATTCTCACCCCTTCATGGTATTTTCCCACACATTTTGTGTCTTATGCAGACAACAATTAGTGAGAAGTGACTATAGAAGTCATGGTATTAGTGGAGTTTAGTAGTACCTGGTTGAACTGACTGTGTTTGGTGGTTGGCCTTTGGGATATGGAGCCAGGTTCTCCTCCTATATACTCTTTCTAGTTGATGTCTGTTTGGGTTTACCCATTATATTTCTCATTGGGTGTGTATTTTTCCCCTTTTATCATTTTTATTATGCTAATGTACTCTGATTTATATATTCACTAGAGGTTATTACATGTGTGGTTATACTATATATATTGAAACATTTTATCATTCCTCTGCACTTTTTCATTGATATGGTTATGTGCGTGCATACTAGTAAAATATGCTAAAGACTCCCATTTCAGTTTATATATATTCAACACTAGTATCCAACCCCTAGAATATTGGAGGCAGTCTTAGGGTTTTCACACTCAGCTTACCGCTAGCTAGGTGGGCTTTAGTGGGTTGGGTCATGACATAGAATACTATAATTAAGGGTAAAATAGGGTGAGCCTTGCATAGAACACTCTACATAATGGTATCCCAAGATAAACATTAAGTTGAACACTTCTAAATAAGGGCAATTCATGGTGACCCTTATCCATAATTCTTAAATTTAAGGGTAATCAATTTTACCCAAAAATTAGCTAGTGTAAAACGAATTTTTGCTTCAATTCTCCATTTCACACATGATTTCAAAAATCTATACACATGGGTTTATTTGATACCACTATTTGGATTTAAACAAGACTAATGAAACTTATTAGATGAAATAAAATAAAATTAAATCCCATTCCTAGTATTCCATTGTGATAATATGTGAAACTATATATACTACTGAAATGAAGAACACTGTAAATCATTATTGCCATTCATCGAAGATAATTTTCATCATTTCGATCACCATCACATGAGTTTGATAGAGATCATTAAAGTGGTATAAAAAGACACCCACCTCCAGAGGTATCTATGGGATACACCGAGTCACTTGATGTTTGAGAGAGATTCTCCTTTAAACCATGGTATACTAGCACCTTAGTGTTCTAAAGAAGAAGAAGAAAATAGATAAGGGTTCTAAGGAGGACCATACAAGCATCATGAAAACATCCAAACCAATTATCATTGCATGGTAGTGGTTTATATTGGATTTAAAGGATTATCCTCAACTAATTTCATTTATTCATGCATTAAAATGCATAAATAAATTCTATGACCAGTATATTCATTCATTATATGAATTCTTAACCTCTTATACATTTCATATTATTAAATACTTTATTTAAATGATAGCTTATGTGGGTGTATTACTCATGTGTCCAATATAGGATTGAATTGCATGAAATGATATACCCAAGCATGAAAATCATAATTTTTATTATATAACTTATATATATATATATATATATATAAGTCCCTAGTGAATATCTCCTTTAGGATCACTGTCCTGGGCATGTCTACAAAATGCTTTTGCTTCCAATCAACAAGTTATCCTTTCTCTCATTAGAAAAGGGAAGCTTATTCTTTTCCATTAGCTCCATGTCCCACCCTCATCCATGTGGTTCTCCTAGATAAGGTCTATTTAAAATAAATCCATCATGACAACATTTCACCTACTACATCTCCCACATGAATTCAACCTTCCTATCGTGTCACTTCCTTTATGACACCTCAAGATTCCCATCTCTCCCTATGTAAAGGAAAAAACACAAGAATTACATGGAAATTAAAAAACATGTTGGATTGATACTTTAATGAACTAACCTAGAGGACCCCTAAATTAGGCACTCGAGTCAGCCCACGACATACCCGAGGCGTGTTCTCTATTGTCTCGAGTTGGAAACCAGTGCTAGGGAATACAATGTAACTACATGGGAGTGATTTATCTTGAAAAAAATGAATTAATAAGCAATATAATTGTTCCATTATGATTAAATTTTATTCCCTATCACTATTTTAAATCTCTAAGTGACCAAGAACGTGCCTATGGTATGTCATGGGTTGGCTCAGGTGCCCAGTTCAAGAGAGGCCTGAGTTGGTTTTTAACAAAATAGTATTAGAGAAAGGTCCTTAAAAAAGGTATTAGGTTAATAATAAAACTTATTTTATTTGGGAGATTCTATTATATTGGATCTAGGATTTTTGGAACTCGATAGGTAGGTGTGAGAAGAGTCTAACCAACACTTCCTCATTTTGAACTTTGAGTTTTCATCATAAGTCATGTTTTAAGTCTTGAATTGTAATTTTTGGTATGTTTCAATTTTTTTGATATTATTTTAGAATGTGTTGGTGTTTTATGGATTAAATAAAAAATTTCATGGAATTTATGATAAAAATATAATTTTAACTAGTGGTACACGATGAGCTCACATGGTTTGGAAAATTGAGTGGAGCCTACATGCATGGTTCAATATAAATCTTAGAGGTAGTTGTATGATTAGTGAAAAGTACACTAATCCATGTGGTAAATTCGTTCATGATCACTAATCTCCTCCTAGTTGGTCTTATGTTGTGTGGTTCTAGTTTATTGGTTTTTGGGTTAATTCTTGATACAAAATTTTTTGGAGTTTTAAAATGGGTTTCAAGTGAAATTTCAATATTTTAAAATGTAAAACCATATTTTGAAATGATTTTTAAAAAATGGAAGGGTATTAATTGGTGAAAGTTAGTTTTTAATCTATAAAATGGATTTTTTGTGGTTTATAAATGTTTTATTGATGGATTTGTTGGCCTTTGGTTTTGGAGAACTCAGTTTTTGTGTGGAGGAAATTAGTTTTGATACTATTAAAGAGGTTTTTCTAAATAAATAAAAACAAAGTAAGTGTTTGGGGATTTTGGAATGTTTTCAATAGATGAAGTATGGGGTTTAAAAAGAGTTTTCAAATAGAGATTTAATAATTTATAACTTAAGGATATATTTTGAAATAAGGTTGGGTTATTTTGAACTTCAATCTATAAAATTATTTCAAATAAAAAAGAGAGATGGTTTGTGGGTTTTTAAGAAAACTTAGCTTTAAATAATGAAAGTTTATGTTTGAAATTTATAATGGTATTTTCTCAATTTAATTGAAATGGATTGATCTAGTATCATGTATTAATTATTTTAGTAAAGAACCTAAGGGTTTAAAATTTTGTTTTGGGGGAAATCTCATGGTTTTAGAGGAACTTTAAAATGAGATTTTGGTTTTGTTTAGTATTTCAGTTTCACAAGTATTAGTTTTTAAATTTTTCATTGAGTTTTTATTTTTTTACTTTGAGTTACTCAATTTGGGATGAGTTAATATTTGGTTCCTTTTTTTGGTCTCATGTTACTCTTTTGGTCAAGTATGCCTCCCAGAAAAATTCTAGTGGTTTGTAGGTAGTTTTTGTTTTAGGATGTTCTAGATTTTTATTTTTTATTTTATGGAAGGTTTATCCTTTTAGTTAGAAATTTTTTCTAAGAGTTTATGAGTAGTTTATATTCATCTTTCCCTATGTGATTTCCTTTTTTCTTGAGTTACCTACTAAGGACTCAATGAATGTTTGATCTGTTGAAGTGTCCTTTATTCAGGACTTGCTTGGGAGTATTATTATCTAACATTACTCCATTTGACTATGTTATACATGGAACAATTCCAATGAGTTTTATTTATGAGGTCCATCCTAGTATTAGTGGTGGACCAAATTCTTTTGGTCTTTGTAAAGGTACCCTATCCTATGGGGATACAATCCTTTGTATTCTCTAGTACATTTGGATCAGGTATTCTAAGTTCTCCCATTCCATGAAATCCCATAATCATGGAGGATGGTTAAGTTGTTTTGTAAGCCTTATGTTTTAAAATGTCATGGTTTAGGATACTCATGACAATTCATTTTCTTATAAATGTTTGGTTTGATGGAAATGTGGATGTTCCTCAATTGAGTGTTTTGGTGAGATTATTTAATTTGGAGTATCATTATGGTTGTGGTGTTTCCATTAGAGTGTTTTATAGTTTTTTTGAACTTCCACACTATTGGAATTATTATAGTGGGGAGACTGAGTATTAGTATCAAATCTCCTTTTCCCCCCCTTGGTTCTTGTGACCATGTTGTAGTTTGTGGTTATGATCTAGGAAGTATTCATGTATATGGATTTAGAGATGTGGTCTAATTAGAACAATATTTTTTTTCTATATATGTGTTGGGTCTTTTAGACATCCCTAGATATGGAGACGTGTCTCATTTAGGTTAGGTTTGATTCTAGTTTGGTTATAGTTTTGATCTTGTCTCTTATTGTGTTATTCTGGTTAATCCTATTTTGTTCTAAATTAGTGGATTTTTTAGATAATATAGTGTTATAGTGGGGGTAATTATCACACCCTAACCTCTAATTTCTTTATTATTTTATATATTTATTTTTTTACCTTATTCTTGAGTTTTGAGTCAAACCAGATTGAAATTTTAATTTTTTTTAACTTTTCGAGCAGGGAACATAGTTGGTGTATGGTTAGTACTGACCATGAAACTAACCATGTGAAGGCCTATAATTCTTGATAGATCAGTTTTTCATGGTTTTAAAATAATTTATCAAACAAACCAGCCAAACCACACAATGTTCTAGGCGAGTCAAGTGAGCCTCGCACGGTTGGTGAATAGTTTGGTAAACCATGCGATCTACCTATATTTTAAAAATTAGTAAATTCTTAATCTACCCTTACTTTAAATAAAACCCTAACCCCTCACATTCCTATCCTACTCAACCCTCAATACCCCTAAATATGACTCCCTCTTCTCCCCTCCCATTGGTTTGATTTCAAGGGGTATCTTCGACTTCATCTTCACAGAATCACTTGGTATGCACCTCCTCTTCCTTCCTTTGGTTATTTTATCTTTATTTACATTAGTTTTATTCTTATAATTACCTAGGAACTGTGGTGTTTAATCTCTAGGGTGTGAAATTGGTCTAGTATTATTCATCTTAGTGTTTAGGGATTTTAGATATTGTCCTAAGTCCTCTTTTACCGATGTTCATCGAAGGCGATGAGTTTCTCTTAGATTTAAGGTAGGAAGATCCATGAGTAATGCTTTAAATTTTAAAATCTTGATTAATTTCATAGTTTTCTTAAAGTTATGGTATATATTTTATTGAAATTATGTAATGTATATTTAAGTATCCTTTCTCCAGTGTTTTTAAGGCCTGAAATGGGATTTCAATGGCATTAGGCCATATAAAGTGAGAGAGTGATTTCTAGAGCCCCTTTGGTGTTTGGTAAAATTAAAAAATCATTTATTTAAGAAATTTTAAGTTTTTAAAATGGTTTTTAAGATTACTAATTACCTTTAAATTTTTTCTAAAAGTAATACCTAATACTTCAAGTTGTTTCTCGAATTGAATGAGGGGTTTTGAAAGGGGTTTTTAATGGTGAGTGAGCCTTGTGATTCCTTTGGTTATTATTTTATAATTCTTATCAATTGTTTTATTTCATATTGGGTATAATGACAATTTTAATTATGTTTGAATTTGGTATTAAATGTTATTGATGTTTTTATCATGGTATTAAGTTCTCTTTTGGTTTAAAAGTGTTATTTCAAGCATTGAAAAATGTTTTTATTTTAATAAGGGATTATTATATTTCAAACCTTGGTCTATAGACTTAAATTCCAATTTAAAACTTTATTAAAGTGGATTATGAGAATAACTTGTCATTTATTATTTTGTTAATGATGTATATTTTGAATGTTTTCTCTTGGTTAGAGAAGAAAAATTGTTTTTAAAGACATGTTTGGAAGTGATAAATGAAATAAATTGTGATGGGTTGGTGAGAGGCCCTTTTTTACAAGATATGTAGTATGTTATAATCAAAAATAGCACATGGAAATCCCAGTATCGAAGAGGGGAAGAATATATTAAGTATACATTTGGATTTATCCATAATTAACTGAATATATTGACTTACATAAAGGTTATGGTGTAGTGGATTGTCATAATGACACTAATAGGATAAGGCATGGGCCCCTTAGTGGTTGGTTGGATGTGGTTCCATGGTTTGGTGACACCACCCCACTAGGACAAATAAATTTTATCCTTATCGGCTCATGCAAACATTTTATTTTTGAAAATTAGAACACAAGTTGATACAAGGCTCTTGGTTTCCTATAACCATAGATTACTTAGATCTCTCCCATTGTGCATGTTTTTGGAATGGTTATTTTTATGGAATTGTATTCCTTTTAAAAATTGTTTAAGCTTCTTACATGTTTCCTTGATTATAAAATTTAAATATTCACTTTCAATTGTTTGTATTTTTAAGGTTTATGATATTGTTTACTTTTCATCTTATTATACATGTGTGATTCAAAGTGGTCCATTTTCCTTTACTTTACAAGAAATATCTGTTAGTTTAAAAGGTTTTTAGATTTGAAATATTTTTCTTTCCTTGATTTTTTCCTTATTATAAAAAAATTGAAGTTTTTTTTTGTATTTAAATGGGAAACTGTGGTTTAAAAATGAAATGGATCTCTAAGTTAGTTGTGTGTAATAAGTTTTAAATCAAAATAGAAAAATTAATTTTGAGATGTATTTTCAAACTACCATAAAAATATTTTACCTTTAAATATTATGCATGGGGTGTGCATTTGGAACACCTTTTAGGAATTTGTTCTCACATATATATTAACATTTTAGGTTCAGGTTCTAAATAATTAGGAAAATTCTTATGTGGAATTAATTTTTGGGTTTCTCATGGAATGGATATGTTGGTGTAAATCCATGGGTCATGAGGAGATGTTTAGTTGAGTTATTTTATTTTCTTTCATTCTTATACCATTATTTTATCATCCATATCTACCTTATTTATGTTCTTTGGTTTTTGTTTAGTTTTTTGGTTCCCCTTTTATGTTTTGTATGCTCGATGTATGTTCATTTATGATAATGAATTATTGGGATTTTATTTTATTTTATCTCTTATTATCCATTTTTCATGGGTGTCTAACTTATGGATGGTACATTACAATTTTTTGTTAAGATTCTATTACTTGTTCATTCATTTTTCTTAGGATAAATAATTCACTTCTGCTTATGTTTGATGCCCTAACACTAGTTTTTACCTCGAGGTGATTGGGAATACACCTCGGGTATATTGCAGGATAATTAGGGTGATCAGTTCAGGGGTGTACCAAGTTGGTTCATTATAGATACCTGATTCTCGCTCAAATTTACCCAAGATATGAAGGTAGAATGGTCCTTGTAGTCTAGCTTGGGTTGTCGAATACACAGAGACCTAAGAAGTAACCTATAGACACGTACATTATAAGGACTATTTTTGGCTATGAAGTGGCCAACTTGGGTTGATTTTAGATGGGTTTAAAGGAACTCTAAGAGACTTAAGTGAATTCAATTTAAAATAATGATTTGATCCTAGGTTATCGCTCGGGGTGGATTGGACGTATTTCCTTTTTAATGATTTCAATTTCTTATATTTGAGTTGGGTTCATTTAAGGAGATAAAACAACATAATCAATTACTAGTTTAATGCCTACACCCTTTAATACTAATCACCTATACACTTGAAGGATCAAAGTTTTGATCACTTCAATGTAAAGGTTTGTATTAGCACTTGAAGTGTGTGGCCTTAAATTCAACAAGGACGATGGAGTTTAAAAATCATCAAATAAAAATATCAATTAAATAAGTGATTATACAATAATGAGGTGATAAAAAACATCAAATCCATCCCCTTTCTACTCCCTTGTATCAACCCATAAGTGGGTTATCCCTCCATTGATCCCATAGTTTCAATGGAAGCGGAAAGTAGACTCATGAGGGAGGAAATGGAGAAGTAAAGAAAACAATAAAAATAAAATGATCACTCCACCGTTGTGTGAATAATTTCACAAGATTTGGTGTGAATAAATTCACACCTTGATCCAACAGTATCAAAGTGATATGAAGAACAACAGAATAAGAGTAGAAGAAGAACTTTTATTAAGAAACTAAAGTGAATTGAACAACTTACATGTGAAAGACAAATTTGAGACAACAAAATTGCATCATAACATTAAAATTGAACAAAGCATCCAAGATCCTTAAATCCTCCAAAAACACTGCCTTAAATAGGCATTTTTGAGCCCTTGGGTAGAGCCTCCAATAGTACAAGTCATCCCACTTGAGTATGGTAGGTCTAGGGTGGTGGAAAGTTTGTGGAAAGAAGACTTTCCACCCTTGACCCGAAAAGGCATCCAACTTTCATGCACCTAACAGACGCGATTGAAACACCATCTAGATGGCCTAATCAGAGTGGTACATAGAATTAGAAAATGTATCTCCAGATGTCTTCTAACCACTTGTAAAATTCGGCCCCATTTGGATTTGTATATTCGGATATATGATTAGATTAGTGGGATGTTTTTCTGGGCCGTAGAATCTGGCCCAGAATATTATCTCTTACTTGGGCCGCCTAAAGGACCACCATGGAGGCCTAATTAGCATTGGATCCTGAAGAGTGATTTGTTCCTATACATTTCTTATAGCATCCCACAATATTTGGGATTAATGGGGACTGTATGTTGGGCCCCACAGTCTCATCAGTGGGATGATGTCCAATCTGCCTTCTCCAGAATTGCTTCCTTTCATTGCCAAATATCTCCATCATCCTCCATGAATTCTCCATTGATCCCTGAATCAAACATGTTCATATTTAAGTGTAGACAAATTTCCAAAAATATCAAATTAAAATATGTATAATCAGATGAATAATTGGGTACTTCAAATGATGTTCAAATATGTAACACATAATAATGCATTTTAAGAAGGTATTACAATCATAATGTGAAATGATGTTCAAAGTGAAAAATGCACTAAAATGGTGTTTATGAATAATAAAGAACATGAATATTATGTATATTAACAATGAATATTAGCCTCATTTAGTGGCTAATCACACCCCCAACTTGAGTTTTTCTAGTCCCGAGCAAAATATATCTCAACAATATGAAATTAGAATTCCCTTTTCCAAAAACATTTTAATACACAATGATCACCAAAAACCCATATACCAAACAATCATGAAACCCATCAAAATATTTTAATATAGGATAGTTTCATAAGCAAATATCAATCCCAAGCCCATTCCTTTGTTCAAATTCATTGCCATATTTCATCTAATATCAATTAAGTATGAGGATGTGTTGTGCATCACAATAGACATGGGGGTTCATCATTATTCAAGGGGGAAATTAGGGAAGCGCTAGGTGGAATCACATTTCAATATTAAGATGAGTATTAATTTTTTTTTTGTTTTTTCTTGTTGTTTTTTTTTGTTTTTGCAATTTTTCCATGGTAATTGAAATTGCACTCAAAAGAGTCAACCCCTGTAGCGAGACTTTTCCGATGACTCCCAGGCTCAAAGACATTAGGGAACCAAGTGAAGCCCACATACTCGGGCATCATCTCGAGTTAACTCAGTCAAAAACAAATTTGAATTACAAAAAATAGAGATAAAATTACTAACTCTGGGTCAGACAACTATGAAGTCACGATCCCCAAGTGTCGAAAGCCACGCATTAGGTCATTTCATTGCTCTACGCGCAATTTTTTTTGAATACTCATATTAAACTAAAATGATCACCAAACCTATGCTATTTATTTAGGGTACCCCATGAACTCAAACTAATACCCCACTATCCAAAGGACGTGCATTGTGATCTTTTTTTATTTGGATTAAAATATAAACAATGAAATATCACATTGGACAGTCACACTTTCCAAAATCTATGCTCATAAAATTATACAAGGATTAAAATCAGAATCAGGGCATGCTAAATTATTTGATATTCAGTTTCAAAGTGTGCAATATCTATTACCATGTTCAAAGTTAAAGGAATTTTTCCTTCCATTTTAACAATTTTTTTTCCAAATCATTTATCATTTTTTTGACACAAAGGAATTTTTTATTTTATTTTATCTCCCCCCCAACTTAAAACAACACTATCCCCAGTGTTTGAAGAAATGAAAATTTAGAAGGAGTAGAGGTAGATAATGGAAGTTCAAAAAGGAAATTGAAACTGAGGATTATAAAATGAAGTCACATGGTGGTTGAAGTTTGAAGTTCTTGCTGCTCCCTTTTAGTCCTTTGATATCCATGTCGCTTGAAGAGTTACCTAGTGGAAAAAGAAAAACAAAAAAACAAAAAAAAAGAGTATATATATATATATATATAAGTAAAATATAAGTATATATATAAAATAAAATAAATTGATGACACATTGTCTTCTTTTTAAATTTCTGGGTAAGGTATTACTCAAGGATCACAACACGTGACATGGATAAATATGGTTCTCCCCTTTCATACCAATCCATTCTCATAATATAAGAACATGTCAATAGTCTATTTTTTATTTAGTTATAAAAATGATTCATTAATCCTATTTAAAAAAAAGATGATTTGCAAAGATGAAAACCACGGGTTGCCTCCCATGCAGCGCTTTGTTTAAGGTCGTTAGATCGACTTGAACCCCCCAACTTTCCCAATACCAACTTTCAATATTTTAAGGAACACATGTTTCACCAATTCTACTAGGTTGGGATTGATTCTATGTTTATAATTTGTTTCATTCACAATCCTATATTCTACAATGAGTGGGAAAATCCAAGGAATGTTTGAAGTGGTTGATCCAGTTTCCACTGTAGTTTTTCTAATGACATCAATGGTAATTCAATCTTTTTTGGTTTCAAGAGAAGAATGAATTCCAACTAAATGTTCATGGTTATATCCTATGAAGGGATAGTTGATCATGGAAGGAAGGATAATAATTTTGATCTCAGGTTGGATAGTACATTCAAACACATGTTGAGATTTTGAATCCAAATCAGTTTCATTTTCCAAAATTCTTAAAAAAATTGGTTCCTTTTGAATAGAATATTCAAACAAAAAATTGGAAAGATCAGTGTTAAGAATGTTTATGGACTCAATGTTTTTGATTTCTCCCAATGGTTCAGTAATTTTTTGTTCTGAAAAATCAATGGAGTGATATCCATGACACTCAATCCATGATGTCAAATTCTCCTCTTGTGAATACAAAAAATCAGTTTCATCTTGATTTAAACACCTATCAAAAATTCCTTGATCCTACTCATCTTCCCCAAATCCAAAGGTTTTCTCTTCAATAAATTCATGAGAGGTTTGTGGGAAACTAGACAATTCACATAAGGTTATGGAAGGGACAGTTTGTGTAGGGATGGGTTCCTCACAATGTTTAATGCTTTATAGTTCTAACCTCAATGATAAAACCTCAAAATTCATTATCACCATTTTTTGACACAATTTTTCAAGTAATGGTTATGGATCATTATGGACAATGGGTTGAGAAAGATGGTTTATTCCAGGTGGATAATTAAGTTGTTGAAATTGCATAGGAGGGTGTTCCGATTGGCTTTGTGGGGATTGAAACTCATTATATGTTGGAATGTTTTGTGGATAATAGGAGTAAAAACATTGTGGATCATTAGGTTGTTGATGATTCGACAAGTAGAAATTAGGATGGTCATTTTACATCACACATGAGGTTGGGTGATCAAAGTAGGGATAGGTTTCCCATGTTTGGACTTGTTCAAAACCGAATTTCATAGGAGTGAGGGGGTGAGAACAGAGAAGAGGGATGAAGAAAAAGAATGATAATGTCTAAGATAACTTACTTAGGTCCCCGGAAACGGCGCCAAAATTTGATTCTCGCTCAAATTTACCCAAGATATGAAGGTAGAACGGTCCTTGTAGTCTAGCTTGGGTTGTCGAATCCACAGAGACCTAAGAAGTAACCTATAGACACGCACATTCTAAGGACTATTTTTGGATATGAAGTGGCCAACTTGAGTTGATTTTAGATGTGTTTAAATGAACTCTAAGAGACTTAAGTTAATTCAATTTAAAATAATGAGTTGATCCTAGGTTATAGCTCGGGGTGGATTGGACGTATTTCCTTTTTAATGATTTCAATTTCTTATATTTGAGATGGGTTAATTTAAGGAGATAAAACAATATCATAACTTACTGGTTTAATTCCTAAACCCTTTAATACTAATCACCTATACACTTGAAGGATCAAAGTTTTGAGCACTTCAAGGTAAAGTTTTGTATTATCACATGAAGCGTGTGGCCTTAAATTCAACAAGGACGATGAAGTTTAAAAATCATCAAATACAAATCTAAATTAAAGAAGTGATAATACAATAATGAGGTGATAAATATCATCCAATCCATCATCTTTCTACTCCCTTGGATCAACCCATAAGTGGGTTAGCCCTCCATTGATCCCATGGTTTCAATGGAAGCGGAAAGTAGACTCATGAGGGAGGAAATGGATAAGTAAAGAAAACAACAAAAATAAAATGATCACTCCACCGTTGTGTGAATAATTTCACAAGGTTTGGTGTTAATGAATTCACAAATTGATCCAATGGTATAAAAGTGATATGAAGAAAAATAGAATAAGAGTATAAGAATAACTTTTATTAAGAAACTAAAGTGAATTGAACAACTTACATGTGAAAGACAAATTTGAGACAACAAAATTGTAGCATAACATTACAATTGAACAAAGCATACAAGATCCTTAAATCCTAAAACACCACTGCCTTAAATATGCATTTTTAGCCCTTGGGTCGAGCCACCAACAGTACAAGTCATCCCACTTGAGTATGGTAGGTCTAGGGTGGTGGAAAGTTTGTGGAAAGAAGACTTTCCACCCTTGACCCGAAAAGGCATCCAGCTTTCATGCACCGAACATACGTGCTTGAAACGCCATCTAGATGGCCGAATTAGAGTGGGACATAGCAGTATAAAATGGATATCCGGATGTCTTCTAACCTCCTTTAAACTTTGGGGCCATTTGGATTTGTATATTAGGAGATATGATTAGATTAGTAGGCTGTTTTTCTGGGCCGCAGAATCTGGCCCAGAACATTATTTCTAAACTGGGCCGTCTAAAGGACCACCATGGAGGCCGAATTAGCATTGGATCATGAAGTGTTATTTGTTCCTATACATGTACTCTATAATCCCACGAAATTAGGGATTAATTGGGCCTGTATGTTGGGCCCCACAGTCTCATCAGTGGGATGGTGTCCAATCTGCCTTCTCCAGAATTGCTTCCTTTCATTGCCAAATATCTCCGTCATCCTCCTTGAATTCTCCATTGATCCCTAAATCAAACATGTTCATATTTAAGTGTAGAAAAATTTAAAAAAATATCAAATTAAAATATGTATAATCAGATGAATCATTGGGTACTTCAAATGATGTATAAATATGTTCCACATAATAATGAATTTTAAGAAGGTATTACAATCATAATGTGAAATGATGTTCAAAGTGTAAAATGCACTAAAATGGTGTTTATGAAAAATAAATAACATGAATATTATTTATATTAACAATGAATATTATCCTCATTTAGTGGCTAGTCACACCCCCAACTTTAGTTTTTCTAGTCCCGAACAAAATATATCTCAACAATATGAAATTCGAATTCCCTTTTCCAAAAACATTTTAATACACAATGATCACCAAAAACCCATATACCAAAAAATCATGAAACCCATCAAAATATTTTAATACAAGATAGTTTCATAAGCAGATCTCAATACCAAGCCCATTCCTTTGTTCCAATTCATTGCCATATTTCATCCAATATCAATTAAGTATGAGGATGTGTTGTGCATCACAATAGACATGGGGGTTCATCTTTATTCAAGGGGGAAATTACGGAAGCGCTAGGTGGAATCAAATTTCAATATTAAGATGAGTATTCATTTTTTTGTATAATATTTTTGTTGTTTTTTTTTGTTTTTGGAATTTTTCCATGGTAATTGAAATTGCACTCAAAAGAGTCAACCCCTGTAGCGAGACTTTGCCGATGACTCCTAGGCTCAAAGACCTTAGGGAACCAAGTGAAGCCCACATACTCGGGAATCATCTCGAGTTAAGTCAGTCAAAAAAAATTTGAATTACCAAAAATAGAGATAAAATTACTAACTCTGGGCCATACAACTATGGAGTCACGATCCCCAAGTGTCGAAAGCCACGCATTAGGTCATTTCATTGCTCTACGTGCAATTTTTTTTGAATACTCATATTAAACTAAAATGATCACCAAACCTATGCTATTTATTTAGGGGACCCCATGAACTCAAATTAATACCCCACTATCCAAATGACGTGCATTGTGATCTTTTTTTATTTGGATGAAAATATAAACAATGAAATATCACATTGGACAGTCACACTTTCCAAAATCTATGCTCATGAAATTATACAAGGATTAAAATCATAATCAGGTCATTCTAAATTATTTGATATTTAGTTTCAAAGTGTGCCATGTTTATTTACTATGTTCAAAGTTAAAGGAAATTTTCTTTCTATTTTCATAATTTTTTTTCAAATCATTTACCATTTTTTTGACACAAAAGCATTTTTTATTTTATTTTATCTCCCCCCAACTTAAAACAAAACTGTCCCCAGTGTTTGAAGAAATGAAAATTTAGAAGGAGTAGAGGCGGATAATGGAAGTTCAAAAAGGAAATTGAAACTGAGGATTATGAAATGAAGTCACCTGGTGGTTGAAGTTTGAAGTTCTTGCTGCTCCCTTTTAGTCCTTTGATATCCATGTCGCTTGCACAGTTCCCTAGAGGAAAAAGGAAAACAAAAAAACAAAACAAAAGAGTATATATATATATAAGTAAAATATAAGTATATATATAAAATAAAATAAACTGATGATACATTGTCTTATTTTTAAATTTCTAGGTAAGGTATTACTCAAGGATCACACCATGTGACACTGATGAATATTGTGCTCCCCTTTCATACCAATCCATACTCATAATAGAAGAACATGTCAATAGTCTCTTTTTTTATTTATAAAAATTATTCATTAATCCTATTTAAAAAAAGATGATTTGAAAAGATGAAAACCACGGGTTGCCTCCCATGCAGTGATTTGTTTAAGGTCGTTAGCTCAACTTGAACCCCCCAACTTACCCAATACCAACTTTCAATATTTTAAGGAACACATGTTTCACCAATTCTAATAGGTTGGGATTGATTCTATGTTTATAATTTGTTTCATTAAAAATCCTATGTTCTACAATGAGTGGGAAAATCCAAGGAATGTTTGAAGTGGTTGATCCAGTTTCCACTGTAGTTTTTCCAAAGACATCAATGGTAATTCCAAATTTTCTGGTTTCAAGAGAAGAATGAATTCCAAATAAATGTTCATGGTTATATCCTATGAAGGGATAGTTGATCAGGGAAGGAAGGAAAATAATTTTGAGCTCAGGTTGGATAGTACATTCAAACACAGGTTGAGATTTTGAATCCAAATCAGTTTCATTTTCCAAATTTCTCAAAAAAATTGGTTCCTTTTGAATAGAAGATTCAAACAAAAAAAAATGGAAAGATCAGTGTTAAGAATGTTTATGGACTCAAAGTTTGTGATTTATCCCAGTGGTTCAGTAATTTTTTGTTCTGAAGAATCAATGGAGTGATATCCAGGACACTCAATCCATGATGTCAAATTCTCCTCTTGTGAATACAAAAAATCATTTTCATCTTGATTTAAAAACCTATCAAAAATTCATTGATCCTCCTAATCTTCCCCAAATACAAAGGTTTTCTCTTCAGTAAATTCATGAGAGGTTTGTGGGAAACTAGACAATTCACATAAGGTTATGGAAGGGACAATTTGTGTAGGGATGGGTTCCTCACAATATTTAAGGCTTTATAGTTCTAACCTCAATGATGAAACCTCAAAATTCATTATCTCCATTTTTTGACACAATGGTTCAAGTAATGGTTGTGTATCATTATGGACAAGGGGTAGAGAATGATGGTATATTCTAGGTGGATAATTAAGTTGTTGAAATTGCATAGAAGGGTGTTCCGATTGGCTTTGTGGGGATTGAAACTCATTATATGTTGGAATTTTTTTTGGATCATAGGAGTAAAAACATTGTGGATCATTAGGTTGTTGATGATTCCACAAGTATAAATTAGGATGGTCATTGTACATCACACATGAGGTTGGGTGATCAAAGTAGGGATAGGTTTCCCATGTTTGGACTTGTTCAAAATTGAATTCCATAGGAGTGAGGGGGTGAGAACAGAGAAGAGGGATGAAGAAAAAAAATGATAATGTCTAATATAACTTACTTAGGTCCCCGAAAACGACGCCAAAATTTGATTCTCGCTCAAATTTACCCAAGATATGAAGGTAGAACGGTCCTTGTAGTCTAGCTTGGGTTGTCGAATCCACAGAGACCTAAGAAGTAACCTATAGACACGCACATTCTAAGGACTATTTTTTCCTATGAAGTGACCAAATTGGGTTGATTTTAGATGGGTTTAAAGGAATTCTAAGAGACTTAAGTGAATTCAATTTAAAATAATGAGTTGATCCTAGGTTATCGCTCGGGGTGGATTGGACGTATTTCCTTTTTAATGATTTCAATTTCTTATATTTGAGATGAGTTAATTTAAGGAGATAAAACAACATCATCACTTACTGGTTTAATGCCTACACCCTTTAATACTAATCACCTATACACTTGAAGGATAAAAGTTTTGAGCACTTCAAGGTAAATGTTTGTATTAGCACTTGAAGTGTGTGGCTTTAAATTCAACAAGGACGATGGAGTTTAAAAATCATCAAATAAAAATCTCAATTAAAGAAGTGATTATACAATAATGAGGTGATAAATAACATGAAATCTAGCCCCTTTCTTCTACCTTGGATCAAACCATAAGTGGGTTAGCTCTCCATTGACCCCATGGTTTCAATGGAAGCAGAAAGTAGACTCATGAGGGAGGAAATGGAGAAGTAAAGAAAACAACAAAAATAAAATGATCACTCCACCGTTGTGTGAATAATTTCACAAGGTTTGGTGTGAATAAATTCACACCTTGGTCCAACGGTATCAAAGTGAAATGAAGAACAACAGAATAAGAGTAGAAGAAGAACTTTTATAAAGAAACTAAAGTGAATTAAACAACTTACATGTGAAAGACAAATTCGAGAAAACAAAATTGCAGCATAACATTACAATTGAACAAAGCATCCAAGATCCTTAAATCCTCCAAAACCACTGCCTTAAATAGGAATTTTTGAGCCCTTGGGTCGATACTACAATAGTAAAAGTCATCCCACTTGAGTATGGTAGGTCTAGGGTGGTGGAAAGTTTGTGGAAAGAAGACTTTCCACCCTTGACCCGAAAAGGCATCCAACTTTCATGCACCGAACAGACGTGCTTGAAACACCATATAGATGGCAGAATCAGAGTGGGATATAGAAGTAGAAAATGGATCTTCGGATGTCTTCTAACCTCCTGTAAAATTTGGGCCCCTTTGTATTTTTATATTCGGAGATATTATTAGATTAGTGGTCTGTTTTTCTGGGCCGCAGAATCTGGCCCAGAATATTATCTCTAACTTGGGCTGCCTAAATGACCACCATGGGGGCCGAATTAGAATTGGATCCTGAAGATTAATTTGTTTCTATACATGTCCTATATCATACCACAAAATTTGGGATTAATTGGGCCTGTATGGTGGGACCCACTGTCTCATTACTGGGATGGTGTCCAATCTGCCTTCTACAGAATTGCTTCCTTTCATTGCCAAATATCTCCATCATCCTCCATGAATTCTCCATTGATCCCTGAATCAAACATGTTCATATTTAAGTGTAGACAAATTTCCAAAAATATCAAATTAAAATATGTATAATCAGATGAATCATTGGGTACTTAAAATTATGTTCAAATATGTACCACATAATAATGCATTTTAAGAAGGTATTACAATCATAATGTGAAATGATGTTCAAAGTGTAAAATGCACTAAAATGGTGTTTATGAATAATAAAGAACATGAATATTATGTATATTAACAATGATAATTAGCCTCATTTAGTGTCTAATCACACCCCCAACTTGAGTTTTTCTAGTCCCAAGCAAAATATATCTCAACAATATGAAATTTGAATTCCCTTTTCCAAAAACATTTTAATACACAATGATCACCAAAAACCCATATACCAAACAATTATGAAACCCATAAAAATATTTTAATACAAGATAGTTTCATAAGCAGATATCAATCCCAATCTTATTCCTTTGTTCAAATTCATTTCCATATTTCATCCAATATCAATTAAGTATGAGGATGTGTTGTGCATCACAATAGACATGGGGGTTCATCTTTATTCAAGGGAGAAATTACAGAAGCGCTAGGTGGAATCACATTTCAATATTAAGATGAGTATTCATTTTTTTTCTATAATTTTTTTTTGTTTTTTTGTTGTTTTTTTTGTTTTTGCAATTTTTCCATGGTAATTGAAATTGCACTCAAAAGAGTCAACCCCTGTAGAGAGACTTTGCTGATGACTCCTAGGCTCAAAGACCTTAGGGAACCAAGTGAAGCCCACATACTTGGGCATCATCTCGAGTTTACTCAGTCAAAAACAAATTCGAATTACCAAAAATAGAGATAAAATTACTAACTCTGGGCCAGACAACTATGGAGTCACGATCCCCAAGTGCCGAAAGCCACACATTAGGTCATTTCATTGCTCTATGTGCAATTTTTTTTGGAATACTCATATTAAAATAAAATGATCACCAAAACTATGATATTTATTTAGGGGACCCCATGAACTCAAACTAATACCCCACTATCCAAAGGACGTGCATTGTGATCTTTTTTTATTTGGATGAAAATATAAACAATGAAATATCACATTGGACAGTCACACTTTCCAAAATCTATGCTCATGAAATTATACAAGGATTAAAATCAGAATCAGGGAATGCTAAATTATTTGATATTCAATTTCAAAGTGTGAAATGTGTATTACCATGTTCAAAGTTAAAAGAAATTTTCCTTCCATTTTCACAATTTTTTTTTCAAATCATTTATCATTTTTTGACACAAAAGCATTTTTTATTTTATTTTATCTCCCCCAAACTTAAAACAACACTATCCCTATTGTTTGAAGAAATGAAAATTTAGGAGTAGAGGCAGATAATGGAAGTTCAAAAAAGAAATTGAAACTGAGGATTATGAAATGAAGTCACCTGGTGGTTGAAGTTTGAAGTTCTTACTGCTCCCTTTTAGTCCTTTGATATCCATGTCGCTTGCACAATTCCCTAGTGAAAAAAGGAAAACAAACAAACAAAACAAAATAGTATATATATATAAGTAAAATATAATTATATATATAAAATAAAATAAACTGATGATACATTGTCTTCTTTTTAAATTTCTGGGTAAGGTATTACTCAAGGATCACACCACGTGACACTGATGAATATGGTGCTCCCCTTTCATACCAATCCATACTCATAATAGAAGAACATGTCAATAGTGTATTTTTTTATTTATAAAAACGATTCATTAATCCTATTTAAAAAAAAGATGATTTCCAAAGATGAAAACCACAGGTTGCCTCCCATGCAGCGCTTTGTTTAAGGTTGTTACTCGACTTGAACCCCCCAACTTACCCAGTACCAACTTTCAATATTTTAAGGAACACATGTTTCACCAATTATACTAGGTTGGGATTGATTCTATGTTTATAATTTGTTTCATTCACAATCCTATGTTCTACAATGAGTGGGAAAATCCAAGGAATGTTTGAAGTGGTTGATCCAGTTTCCACTGTAGTTTTTCCAAAGACATCAATGGTAATTCCAACTTTTCTGGTTTCAAGAGAAGAATGAATTCCAACTAAATGTTCATGGTTATATTCTATGAAGGGATAGTTGATCATGGAAGGAAGGACAATAATTTTGAGATCAGGTTGGATAGTACATTCAAACACAGGTTGAGATTTTGAATCCAAATCAGTTTCATTTTCCAAATTTCTCAAAAAAATTGGTTCCTTTTGAATAGAAGATTCAAACAAAAAATTGGAAAGATTAGTGTTAAGAATGTTTATGGACTCAAAGTTTGTGATTTCTCCCAATGGTTCAGTAATTTTTTGTTCTGAAGAATCAATGGAGTGATATCCAGGACACTCAATCCATGATGTCAAATTCTCCTCTTGTGAATACAAAAAATCAGTTTCATCTTGATTTAAACACCTATAAAAAATTCTTTGATCCTCCTCATCTTCCCCAAATCCAAATGTTTTCTCTTCAGTAAATTCATGAGAGGTTTGTGGGAAACTAGACAATTCACATAAGGTTATGGAAGGGACAGTTTGTGTAGGGATGGATTCCTCACAATGTTTAATGCTTTATAGTTCTAATCTCAATGATGAAACCTAAAAATTAATTATCTCCATTTATTGAAACAATTTTTCAAGTAATAGTTGTGGATCATTATGGACAAGGGGTTGAGAAAGATGGTATATTCTAGGTGGATAATTAATTTGTTGAAATTGCAGAGGAGGGTGTTCTGATTGGCTTTGTGGGGATTGAAACTCATTATATGTTGGAATGTTTTGTGGATCATAGGAGTAATTGTTTTTGGATCATTAGGTTGTTGATGATTCCACAAGTAGAAATTAGGATGACCATTGTACATCACACATGAGGTTGGGTGATCAAAGTAGGGATAGGTTTCCCATGTTTGTACTTGTTCAAAATTGAATTCCATAGGAGTGAGGGGGTGAGAACAGAGAAGAGGTATCAAGAAAAAGAATGATAATGACTAAGATAACTTACTTAGGTCCCCGACAACGGCGCCAAAATTTGATTCTCGCTCAAATTTACCCAAGATATGAAGGTAGAAAGGTCCTTGTAGTCTAGCGTGGGTTGTCGAATCCAGAGAGACCTAAGAAGTAACCTATAGACACACACATTATAAGGACTATTTTTGGATATGAAGTGGACAACTTGGGTTGATTTTAGATGGGTTTAAAGGAACTCTAAGAGACTTAAGTTAATTCAATTTAAAATAATGAGTTGATACTAGGTTATTTCTCGGGGTGGATTGGACGTATTTCCTTTTTAATGATTTCAATTTCTTATATTTGAGATGGGTTCATTTAAGGAGATAAAACAACATCATCACTTACTGGTTTAATGCCTACACCCTTTAATACTAATCACCTATACACTTTAAGGATAAAAGTTTTGAGCACTTCAAGGTAAAGGTTTGTATTATCACTTGAAGTGTGTGGCCTTAAATTCAACAAGGACGATGGAGTTTAAAAATCATCAAATAAAAATCTCAATTAAAGAAGTGATTATACAATAATGAGGTGATAAATAACATCCAATCCAGACCCTTGATTCGCCCTTGGATCAACCCATAAGTGGGTTATCCCTCCATTGATCCCATGGTTTCAATGGAAGCGGAAAGTAGACTCATGAGGGAGGAAATAGAGAAGTAAAGAAAACAACAAAAATAAAATGATCACTCCACCATTGTGTGAATAATTTCACAAGGTTTGGTGTGAATAAATTCACACCTTGATCCAACAGTATCAAAGTGATATGAAGAATAACAGAATAAGAGTAGAAGAAGAACTTTTATTAAGAAACTAAAGTGAATTGAACAACTTATATGTGAAAGACAAATTTGAGACAACAAAATTGTAGCATAACATTACAATTGAACAAAGCATCCAAGATCCTTAAATCCTCCAACACCACTGCCTTAAATAGGAATTTTTGAGCCCTTGGGTCGATCCTACAACAGTACAAGTCATCCAACTTGAGTATGGTAGGTCTAGGGTGGTGGAAAGTTTGTGGAAAGAAGACTTTCCACCCTTGACCCGAAAAGGCATCCAACTTTCATGCACCGAACATACGTGCTTGCAACACCATATATATGGCCGAATAAGAGTGGGACATAGAAGTAGAAAATGGATATCCGGATGTCTTCGATCCGCCTGTAAAATTTGGGCCCATTTGGATTTTTATATTCAGAGATATGATTAGATTAGTGGGCTGTTTTTCTGGGCCGCAGAATCTGGACCAGAATATTATCTCTAACTTGGGCCTCCTAAAGGACCACCATGGAGGTAGAATTATCCTTGGATCCTGAAGAGTGATTTGTTCCTATACATGTCCTATAGAATCCCGCGACATTTGGGATTAATTGGGCTTGTATGTTGGGCCCCACAGTCTCATCAGTGGGATGATGTCCAATCTGCCTTCTCCAGAATTGCTTCCTTTCATTGCCAAATATTTTCATCATCCTCCATGAATTCTCCATTGATACCTGAATAAAAAATGTTCATATTTAAGTGTAGACAAATTTCCAAAAAATATCAAATTAAAATACGTATAATCAGATGAATCATTGGGTACTTCAAATGATGTTCAAATATGTACCACATAATAATGCATTTTAAGAAGGTATTACAATCATAATGTGAAATGATGTTCAAAGTCTAAAATGCACTAAAGTGGTGTTTATGAATAATAAATAAAATGAATATTATGTATATTAAAAATTAATATTATCCTCATTTAGTGGCTAATCACACCCCCAACTTGAGTTTTTCTAGTCCCGAGCAAAATATATCTCAATAATATTAAATTCGAATTCCCTTTTCCAAAAACATTTTAATACACAATGATCATCAAAAAACCCATATACCAAACAATCATGAAACCCATCAAAATATTTTAATACAATATAGTTTCATAATAAGATCTTAACCCCAAGCCCATTCCTTTGTTCAAATTCATTTCCATATTTCATCCAATATCAATTAAGTATGAGGATGTGTTGTGTATCACAATAGACATGGGGGTTCATATTTATTCAAGGGGGAAATTACGAAAGCGCTAGGTGGAATCAAATTTCAATATTAATATGAGTATTCATTGTTTTTGTATAATTTTTTTTGTTTTTTGTTGTTGTTTTTTTTGTTTTTCCAATTTTTCCATGGTAATTGAAATTACACTCAAAAGAGTCAACCTCTGTAGAAAGACTTTGCCGATGACTCCCAGGCTCAAAGACCTTAGGGAAACAAGTAAATCCCACATACTCAGGCATCATCTCAAGTTAACTCAGTCAAAAACAAATTCGAATTACCAAAAATAGAGATAAAATTACTAACTCTAGGCCAAACAACTATGGAGTCACGATCCCCAAATGCTGAAAGCCACGCATTAGGTCATTTCATTGCTCTACGAGATTTTTTTTGAATAATAATATTAAACTAAAATGATCACCAAACCTATGCTATTTATTTAGGGGACCCCATGAACTCAAAATAATACCCCACTATCCAAAGGATGTGCATTGTGATCTTTTTTTTATTTGGATAAAAATATAAACAACGAAATATCACATTGGACAGTCACACTTTCCAAAATCTATGATCATGAAATTATACAAGGATTAAAATCAGAATCAGGGCATGCTAAATTATTTGATATTCAGTTTCAAAGTGTGCAATGTGTATTACCATGTTCAAAGTTAAAGTAATTTTTCCTTCCATTTTCACAGTTTTTTTTTCAAATCATTTATCATTTTTTTACACAAAAGCATTTTTTATTTTATTTTATCTCCCCCCCAAATTAAAACAACACTATCCCTAGTGTTTGAAGAAATGAAAATTTAGAAGGAGTAGAGATAGATAATGGAAGTTCAAAAAGGAAATTGAAACTGAGGATTATGAAATGAAGTCACCTGGTGGTTGAAGTTTGAAGTTCTTACTGCTCCCTTTTAGTCCTTTGATATCCATGTCGCTTGCAGAGTTCCCTAGTGGAAAAAGGAAAACAAACAAACAAAACAAAAGAGTATATATATATAAGTAAAATATAAGTATATATATAAAATAAAATAAACTGATGATACATTGTCTTCTTTTTAAATTTCTGGGTAAGGTATTACTCAAGGATCATAACACGTGACACAGATGAATATGGTGCTCCCCTTTCATACCAATCCATACTCATAATAGAAGAACATGTCAATAGCCTATTTTTTTATTTATAAAAATGATTCATTAATCCTATTTAAAAAAAATATGATTTGCAAAGATGAAAACCACGGGTTGCCTCCCATGCAACACTTTTTTTAAGGTCGTTAGCTCGACTTGAACCCCCCAACTTACCCAATACCAATTTTAAATATTTTAAGGAACACATGTTTCACCAATTATACTAGGTTGGGATTGATTCTATGTTTATAATTTCTTTCATTCACAATCCTATGTTCTACAATGAGTGGGAAAATCCAAGGAATGTTTGAAGTGGTTGATCCAGTTTCCACTGTAGTTTTTCCAAAGACATCAATGGTAATTGCAACTTTTTTGGTTTCAAGAGAATAATTAATTCCAACTAAATGTTCATGGTTATATCCTATTAAGGGATAATTGATCATGGAGGGAAGGATAATAATTTTGAGCTCAGGTTGGATAGTACATTCAAACACAAGTTGAGATTTTGAATCCAAATCAGTTTCATTTTTCAAATTTCTCAAACAAATTGGTTTCTTTTGAATAGAAGATTCAAACAAAAAATTGGAAAGATAAGTGTTAAGAATGTTTATGGACTCAAATCTTGTGATTTCTCCCAGTGGTTCAGTAATTTTTTGTTCTGAAGAATCAATGGAGTGATATCCAGGACACTCAATCCATGATGTCAAATTCTCCTCTTGTGAATACAAAAAATCAGTTTCATCTTGATTTAAACACCAATCAAAAATTCCTTGATCCTCCTCATCTTCCCCAAATCCAAAGGTTTTCTCTTCAGTAAATTCATGAGAGGTTTGTGTGAAACTAGACAATTCACATAAGTTTATGGAAAGAACAGTTTGTGTAGGGATGGGTTCCTCATAATGTTTAATACTTTATAGTTCTAACCTCAATGATGAAACCTCAAAATTAATTATCTCCATTTTTTGACACAATTTTTCAAGTAATGCTTGTGGATCATTATGGACAAGGGGTTGAGAAAGATGGTATATTCCAGGTGAATAATTAAGTTGTTGAAATTGCATAGGAGGGTGTTCCGATTGGCTTTGTGGGGATTGGAACTCATTATATGTTGGAATGTTTTGTGGATCATAGGAGTAAAAACATTGTGGATCATTAGGTTGTTGATGATTCCACAAGTAGAAATTAGGATGGTCATTGTACATCAAACATGAGGTTGGGTGATCAAAGTAGGGACAGGTTTCCCATGTTTGGACTTGTTCAAAATTGAATTCAATAGGAGTGAGGGGGTGAGAACAGAGAAGAGGGATGAAGAAAAATAATGATAATGTCTAAGATAACTTACTTAGGTCCCTGAAAATGGTTCCAAAATAAAATAAACTGATGATACCCCACGTGACACGGATGAATATGGTGCTCCCCTTTCATACCAATCCAAACTCATAATAGAAGAACAGGTCAATAGTCTATTTTTTTTATTTATAAAAATGATTCATTAATCCTATTTAAAAAAAAGATGATTTGCAAAGAAGAAAACCATGGGTTGCCTCCCGTGCAGCGCTTTGTTTAAGGTCGTTAGCTCAACTTGAACCCCCCAACTTACCCAATACCAACTTTCAATATTTTAAGGAACACATGTTTCACCAATTCTACTAGGTTGGGATTGATTCTATGTTTATAATTTGTTTCATTCACAATCCTATGTTCTACAATGAGTGGGAAAATCCAAGGAATGTTTGAAGTGGTTGATTCAGTTTCCACTATAGTTTTTCCAAATAAATCAATGGCAATTAAAACTTTTTTGGTTTCAAGAGAAGAATTAATTCCAAATAAATTTTCATGGTTATATCCTACGAAGGGATAGTTGATCATGGAAGGAAGGACAATATTTTTGAGCTCAGGTTGGATAGTACATTCAAACACAGGTTGAGATTTTGAATCCAAATCAGTTTCATTTTCCAAATTTCTCAAAAAAATTGGTTCCTTTTGAATAGAATATTCAAACAAAAAATTGGAAAGATCAGTGTTAAGAATGTTTATAGACTCAATGTTTTTGATTTCTCCCAATGGTTCAGTAATTTTTTGTTCTGAAGAATCAATGGAGTGATATCCAGGACACTCAATCCATGATGTCAAATTCTCCTCTTGTGAATACAAAAAATAAGTTTCATCTTGATTTAAAAACCTATAAAAAATTCCTTGATCCTCCTCATCTTCCCCAAATCCAAAGTTTTTCTCTTCAGTAAATTCATGAGAGGTTTGTGGGAAACTAGACAATTCACATAAGGTTATGGAAGGGACAATTTATGTAGGGATGGGTTCCTCACAATGTTTAATGCTTTATAAATCTAACCTCAATGATGAAACCTCAAAATTCATTATCTCCATCTTTTGACAAGATTTTTCAAGTAATGGTTGTGGATCATTATGGACAAGGGGTTGAGAAATATGGTCTATTCCAGGTGGATAATTAAGTTGTTGAAATTGCATAGGAGGGTGTTCTGATTGGCTTTGTAGGGATTGAAACTCATTATATGTTGGAATGTTTTGTGGATAATAGGAGTAAAAACATTGTGTATCATTAGGTTGTTGATGATTCCACATGTAGAAATTAGGATGGTCATTGTACATCACACGTGTGGTTGGGTGATCAAAGTAGGGATATGTTTCCCATGTTTGGACTTATTCAAAATTGAATTCCGTAGGAGTGAGGGGGTGAGAAAAGAGAAGAGGGATGAAGAAAAAGAATGATAATGTCTAAGATAACTCACTTAGGTCCCCGGAAACGGTGCCAAAATTTTATTCTCGCTCAAATTTACCCAAGATATGAAGGTAGAACGGTCCTTATAGTCTAGCTTGGGTTGTTGAATCCACAGAGACCTAAGAAGTAACCTATAGACATGCACATTATAAGGACTATTTTTGGCTATGAAGTGGCCAACTTGGGTTGATTTTAGATGGGTTTAAATGAAATCTAAGAGATTTAAGTGAATTCAATTTAGAATAATGAGTTGATTATAGCATCCCACCTTTTCATCACATAAACTTTCATTACATTTTACAAAACCGAGGATCTTTAAGGTTTAGTGTCTTGGAAACCAGGAACATAATAAATGAAAGAAAAAAAAAACATTCTTCTTAAACACTTGAAAGGATTCTCCTCAAGTTCATCCTAGGTTCATTACTGCATCTCATAACCTGGGAACACACATCAAAATAAAGGGTGAGCAGAAGGCCCAGTAAGGGAAACAAGAGGAACATTTTACATGTGAGCTTGATATACTTCAATAATGACATGAAAAGAACTTTAAGGCATGAGAAAGAAATCATGAGGCATTTCATAATAAAAACAACATTTTTCATAACTTGAATATGTGGCTACATCATTTAACATAGACAATCATGAACATATCACCAAGGTCCATCCCCAAGGTGTCATTTGAAAATTACCAAGGTTATTCACCAAGGTATCGTGAAAATTGTAATCTCTAGTGGTTACATCATTACCCAATGCATTGGAGCGCTATCAGGGCGCACCCTTAAATTTGACTTTATTATCATGTGAGCCACATATATCATCATCAAAAATTTCATAAATAACCCATATAGCATAAAATAAGTGGGTTTCATTTCATAATCACAACGTTTTAAAAACTGCTTTAAAGACATGATCTTTACGTCACCTTAAAACCCACAGAAAATGAAGGTGGGTCTCATGTATGTAAATCCCAGAATTTAAAATAGAACATTTTGGTATATATGTGAATACCCTTTTAGAAATAATAGCTTTGAGTATTCACTTTATAACATAAAAATAATTTTTAGAAAAGAGAGAGGCATTTTGAGACGAAAATTCTGCAGCATAACGGCTATGTTTCGGGGTTTTAGAAAACATTGAAAAGAGAGGGGACATGGGTCACCCACTCAAAATTGATCCATAAAACAGTAGGGGAACAGAATAAGAATGATATATGAACATGGTAATGAATTTTTCAGGACATACCATTTGAAATGAAAAACATGGAAGGAAGACAAAAAATTAGATTCCTCTTATGAAAGTTCGGCAGCCTAACGACGTTACTTAAACATCAACAAAAATGATTTGAAAAGATCAAATAGGGTCTCTCATAATGTGAACATAAGATTTCAGTATGATAGATATAGAGATAATTCCCCAACATAACAAAAAGTAACTTGAAAGAATTGACATGAAAGTAGAACTTCAAAACGAGAAGGGTGAAGAACCACTTAAAAATTCGGCAGCCTAACGGCGCCACTTAAAACATCAAAATACTGAATTGAAGAGATCAAATGGGGTCTCTCATCATATGAACATAAGAGTCCAGTATGATATATATAGAGATCATAACCCAATATAACAAAAAGGAACTTGAAATAATTGACATGAAAGTAGAACTTCAAAACGAGAAGGGTGAAGAACCACTTAAAAATTCGGCAGCCTAACGGCGCCACTTAAAACATCAAAATACTGAATTGAAGAGATCAAATGGGGTCTCTCATCATATGAACATAAGAGTCCAGTATGATATATATAGAGATCATACCCCAATATAACAAAAAGGAACTTGAAATAATTGACATGAAAGTAGAACTTCAAAACGAGAAGGGTGAAGAACCACTTAAAAATTCGGCAGCCTAACGGCGCCACTTAAAACATCAAAATACTGAATTGAAGAGATCAAATGGGGTCTCTCATCATATGAACATAAGAGTCCAGTATGATATATATAGAGATCATACCCCAATATAACAAAAAGGAACTTGAAATAATTGACATGAAAGTAGAACTTCAAAACGAGAAGGGTGAAGAACCACTTAAAAATTCGGCAGCCTAACGGCGCCACTTAAAACTTCAAAATACTGAATTGAAGCGATAAAATGGGGTCTCTCATCATATGATCATAAAAGATCAGTATGATAATTTAGAGATCATACCCCAACATAATAAAAAGGAACATGAAAGACTTGAATGAAAATAGAACTTGAAAACGAGGAAGGTGAAAGAATCCCTTAAAAATTCGGCAGCCTAACGGCGCCACTTAAACATTCTTAAAACGAATTGATGAGAGCAAGGGGGGGTCTCTCATCATATGAACATGAAATAGGCAGTAGGATGAATATAAAAGAACATCCTCCAACATAAGAACATGGAGTATAAAAGAAATGACATAAAAGAGATTACTTGAAAAGAAAGAGAGAGGTCGGATCCCTTACCTTAAAATGTAACTCTTAAACCTCAAAGGTTGGGAACTTGAGGGCTTGGGGGCACCTTGGGAGGACTCCTTGGGAGGTAATGAGACCAGAACTTCGTTGGGGAAGAGTGGGGAGTCTAATTGATGAGAGGATGGCTTGGTATTTATAGGGAAAGTGAGGGGACAAGACATTAATGGCCAAGGGACACCTCACATGTGCTTTTCTCAAACCCATGTGCTCTCCCTTGGCATTTATCATGGAGTTAGGCCACATGGGGCCCCCAAAACAATAATTCATCACCCTTGGCCGGCCAACCCTCAAAAGATCTCATGACATCATCATGACACCATTATGATGTCATTAAACCTACCGAAACCCTAAAACTGTATTTTTACTATTCACTAAAAATTCAACCTTCTCAGAATAACCCCAAAATTTCACCTTAACCAAATATCAATGCTCTGATTTCAAAAATGAAATCCATTTTATAAAAATAATTTTCTAAATATTTTTAATTTAATTTTTAAATAAAAACACTATTCATCGAAAATTCACATTTTTCAGAAAAATCCCCAAAAATTACCATAACATAATATCGATGCTCTGAGTTCAAAAATGAAGTCATTTTTATAAAAATAATTTTCTAATTATTTTTAATTAAATTTTTAATTAAAAAACACTATTCACCCCGAAAAAACTAATACTTGAATAATAATTAATGAAACCGTTATTTAACTATTTTATTGATTCACATTACTTAATCAAGGTGCCTAGATTATTTTAAAACTTTCTTTAAGTGAGATTACTAATCCATTTGGTCATATTACTAATCCTAATCATAAAATCACTATTCATAATTTACTATTCATCAAAAATCAAGTTGATCTTATTAGACTCTAAATTTCGTACTGAACATAATTGTAGAAGACCATTTTTCGAAAATCATTACACATTTTTAATTATTTAAGGTTTACACAACCATTTTTAAAATATCCTTTTTCTAAAATTCATCAAAAATATGCATACAATATATATCCGGTCATTTGAAAATTCATAAACATCATCATAAGAAGAAATCCAAATTTTTATTTAAAAAAAAGATTACACAAGGCAATTACGGTCTCGTTACATAACCCCTTATAATACCAGCATAGGACCTAAGAGTAAGGTGTGCTAGGGTGATAGAATTTTGGGGCGGCTCAGTCAACATTGCCCGAGTGGTAATTTCTATCAGTTTAAACTTCTCGCGAAGGCGATTCCGTTCTAGCTTCACACGATGAAGTTCGGCTTGGATTTGGTCCAGAGCAAAGCCCAATGGTGCTACCTCCTTCCCAATCTCTGTTAGATGGGCTTCGATCAGCCCAAGGCTACTAGGTGTGGCCATCAAATCTTCTTTCTATAATAATTAACCAGGATTACTTAAATTTAGAGACAATAATAAAAACATTTTGTTCACGGTGGTCATATTGACCGATGGTCATATAACACTCAAAAACCAATGGTCTCATTTTATTTATAATCATGTTTATCAAATAAAATATTTTTTTTTGAGTATAAAAAATAACACATGAAATTAGGAAACAAGATTTATTCAAAATTTCGGGTCGTTACAATCTTCCCCCCTTAAGAAATTGCGTCCTCGCAATTTTTTTAAATTGGGTTTTGAAATTTCATTGAAAGTCCCACATCGGAAAAAGAGTCAGTAACACCATTACTTTAAAAGAAAGAAAAGGAAGTACAAAGGCCACCCGAGTTAACCCACACTCGGGTTCCATGTAGGAAAACATGGACATGGAGGAAAAAAACAAAGGGTCAGTTCTGAGAGAGAGTGATAGAGAACATGATTAGGAGAAAGTTAACCATGAGAAAATCCCAAACTTATGATGTGTGTAAACGGTATTTGATTACCTAGTAGGAAACGTAAACCAACAACATTTTTGTTTTACGTTTCTTTTCATAATTTTGAGGATTTCATTTACTACATAGAACAAAAACATAAGAAAATATATCTACCTTCATGTAGAGTTTCACCCTTTAATAAGTTTTTACCAAAACTAATCCTTTCCCCCAAACGATGAGCATTCAAAACTACTTGGTCTCATCAAAACACAAGAATCATCTTCTAGAGAATCACATAATCCATAAAAGATTAACTATCTATTTCTTCTATCTTTAAACATTATCCCAAAACAGAAAGGGTAAGGTTAAACAACTCTTCAAAAAGGAAGAATCCCATAGGAATGGAAACTAATTTTAAATCTTCAATGTTCCATGGTAATACCCAAAGTTCATCATAGACCATTCCATAAATAACAGTCCTTAAAATTCCTCGAAATAAACCAAACTAAGATTGAAACCCAAATACAAGAAGGACTTGATAACATAGTCTTCCAAAATAAACTTCATTGTTCATCTACAAACAACATCAACCACTCCTAACATCTTATAACAAAAATAGCTAACCTAAACATATTTTACCCAAGATAGTTTAATCATTCCCGTAAGTAACCTAATTTACTATAAGTCCAACTTAAATTCATTGATAAATCAAAATATAAATCAACCTTACTCCTCAATGAAAATACCGTAGTAATCTATTTACCTTGATCATATATGGTCCTCAAAATAGTGAACGTCTTCCAAAATAATAATCATCTTTTAATCCCCTAATCATCTCGGTCGTATTAATACGGCAATCATAGCATTTCCTATCACATTGGTTGTTGGGACATGTTCTTCCATTTCCCGCCATTAACTAAGAAAAGAAGCTATAATTAGGGGTTTAAATACATAGCCAATAATCATGCAAAGAAACTTAAAGCATCTAAGGATAACATGTAGAAGTAAAGTATACCCTAACTTGTGATCCCCTAGGTTCCCTTCTAGGTTATCCATGATCATATATTCTTATGTAAACTTTTATTTTATTTTATCTTTGTTCCTTTAACAATGGTTCATACTAAGCTTATGAATTTACCAAAGCATATCCCCCGGGAGTGTCGTAACCAAGAGTGCAGCAAGGCCCGTTGTCGTGTACCAGTTCCCGTTCGAGTCTAGCTCAAAGCGGTGTTTTCGGGTTTTACCCCTATGTACATCTGTTCCAGAGCCACCTCTACCTACTCGTATCCAGACAGGGATGTATTTGCTTGGAAACCCCTTACTCAATACTCACCAAAATACCAGGAAGATTTCCTATATTAAACTTTTCTATAGGGTTCCTCCTAGAGTTTTCATATCCTAATTTCCACAAATAACTAAACCATCCTTTGATACCAACTATAGCATCCCACCTTTTCATCACATAAACTTTCATTACATTTTACAAAACCGAGGATCTTTAAGGTTTAGTGTCTTGGAAACCAGGAACATAATAAATGAAAGAAAAAAAAAACATTCTTCTTAAACACTTGAAAGGATTCTCCTCAAGTTCATCCTAGGTTCATTACTTCATCTCATAACCTGGGAACACACATCAAAATAAAGGGTGAGCAGAAGGCCCAGTAAGGGAAACAAGAGGAACATTTTACATGTGAGCTTGATATACTTCAATAATGACATGAAAAGAACTTTAAGGCATGAGAAAGAAATCATGAGGCATTTCATAATAAAAACAACATTTTTCATAACTTGAATATGTGGCTACATCATTTAACATAGACAATCATGAACATATCACCAAGGTCCATCCCCAAGGTGTCATTTGAAAATTACCAAGGTTATTCACCAAGGTATCGTGAAAATTGTAATCTCTAGTGGTTACATCATTACCCAATGCATTGGAGCGCTATCAGGGCGCACCCTTAAATTTGACTTTATTATCATGTGAGCCACATATATCATCATCAAACATTTCATAAATAACCCATATAGCATAAAATAAGTGGGTTTCATTTCATAATCACAACGTTTTAAAAACTGCTTTAAAGACATGATCTTTACGCCACCTTAAAACCCACAGAAAATGAAGGTGGGTCTCATGTATGTAAATCCCAGAATTTAAAATAGAACATTTTGGTATATATGTGAATACCCTTTTAGAAATAAGAGCTTTGAGTATTCACTTTATAACATAAAAATAATTTTTAGAAAAGAGAGAGGCATTTTGAGACGAAAATTCTGCAGCATAACGGCTATGTTTCGGGGTTTTAGAAAACATTGAAAAGAGAGGGGACATGGGTCACCCACTCAAATTTGATCCATAAAACAGTAGGGGAACAGAATAAGAATGATATATGAACATGGTAATGAATTTTGCAGGACATACCATTTGAAATGAAAAACATGGAAGGAAGACAAAAAATTAGATTCCTCTTATGAAAGTTCGGCAGCCTAACGGCGTTACTTAAACATCAACAAAAATGATTTGAAAAGATCAAATAGGGTCTCTCATAATGTGAAAATAAGATTTCAGTATGATAGATATAGAGATAATTCCCCAACATAACAAAAAGTAACTTGAAAGAATTGACATGAAAGTAGAACTTCAAAACGAGAAGGGTGAAGAACCACTTAAAAATTCGGCAGCCTAACGGCGCCACTTAAAACATCAAAATACTGAATTGAAGAGATCAAATGGGGTCTCTCATCATATGAACATAAGAGTCCAGTATGATATATATAGAGATCATACCCCAATATAACAAAAAGGAACTTGAAATAATTGACATGAAAGTAGAACTTCAAAACGAGAAGGGTGAAGAACCACTTAAAAATTCGGCAGCCTAACGGCGCCACTTAAAACATCAAAATACTGAATTGAAGAGATCAAATGGGGTCTCTCATCATATGAACATAAGAGTCCAGTATGATATATATAGAGATCATACCCCAATATAACAAAAAGGAACTTGAAATAATTGACATGAAAGTAGAACTTCAAAACGAGAAGGGTGAAGAACCACTTAAAAATTCGGCAGCCTAACGGCGCCACTTAAAACATCAAAATACTGAATTGAAGAGATCAAATGGGGTCTCTCATCATATGAACATAAGAGTTCAGTATGATATATATAGAGATCATACCCCAATATAACAAAAAGGAACTTGAAATAATTGACATGAAAGTAGAACTTCAAAACGAGAAGGGTGAAGAACCACTTAAAAATTCGGCAGCCTAACGGCGCCACTTAAAACTTCAAAATACTGAATTGAAGCGATAAAATGGGGTCTCTCATCATATGATCATAAAAGATCAGTATGATAATTTAGAGATCATACCCCAACATAATAAAAAGGAACATGAAAGACTTGAATGAAAATAGAACTTGAAAACGAGGAAGGTGAAAGAATCCCTTAAAAATTCGGCAGCCTAACGGCGCCACTTAAACATTCTTAAAACGAATTGATGAGAGCAAGGGGGGGTCTCTCATCATATGAACATGAAATAGGCAGTAGGATGAATATAAAAGAACATCCTCCAACATAAGAACATGGAGTATAAAAGAAATGACATAAAAGAGATTACTTGAAAAGAAAGAGAGAGGTCGGATCCCTTACCTTAAAATGTAACTCTTAAACCTCAAAGGTTGGGAACTTGAGGGCTTGGGGGCACCTTGGGAGGACTCCTTGGGAGGTAATGAGACCAGAACTTCGTTGGGGAAGAGTGGGGAGTCTAATTGATGAGAGGAGGGCTTGGTATTTATAGGGAAAGTGAGGGGACAAGACATTAATGGCCAAGGGACACCTCACATGTGCTTTTCTCAAACCCATGTGCTCTCCCTTGGCATTTATCATGGAGTTAGGCCACATGGGGCCCCCAAAACAATAATTCATCACCCTTGGCCGGCCAACCCTCAAAAGATCTCATGACATCATCATGACACCATTATGATGTCATTAAACCTACCGAAACCCTAAAACTGTATTTTTACTATTCACTAAAAATTCAACCTTCTCAGAATAACCCCAAAATTTCACCTTAACCAAATATCAATGCTCTGATTTCAAAAATGAAATCCATTTTATAAAAATAATTTTCTAAATATTTTTAATTTAATTTTTAAATAAAAACACTATTCATCGAAAATTCACATTTTTCAGAAAAATCCCCAAAAATTACCATAACATAATATCGATGCTCTGAGTTCAAAAATGAAGTCATTTTTATAAAAATAATTTTCTAATTATTTTTAATTAAATTTTTAATTAAAAAACACTATTCACCCCGAAAAAACTAATACTTGAATAATAATTAATGAAACCGTTATTTAACTATTTTATTGAATCACATTACTTAATCAAGGTGCCTAGATTATTTTAAAACTTTCTTTAAGTGAGATTACTAATCCATTTGGTCATATTACTAATCCTAATCATAAAATCACTATTCATAATTTACTATTCATCAAAAATCAAGTTGATCTTATTAGACTCTAAATTTCGTACTGAACATAATTGTAGAAGACCATTTTTCGAAAATCATTACACATTTTTAATTATTTAAGGTTTACACAACCATTTTTAAAATATCCTTTTTCTAAAATTCATCAAAAATATGCATACAATATTTATCCGGTCATTTGAAAATTCATAAACATCATCATAAGAAGAAATCCAAATTTTTATTTAAAAAAAAGATTACACAAGGCAATTACGGTCTCGTTACATAACCCCTTATAATACCATCATAAGACCTAAGAGTAAGGTGTGCTAGGGTGATAGAATTTTGGGGCGGCTCAGTCAACATTGCCCGAGTAGTAATTTCTATCAGTTTGAACTTCTCGCGAAGGCGATTCTGTTCTAGCTTCACATGATGAAGTTCGGCTTGGATTTGGTCCAGAGCAAAGCCCAATGGTGCTACCTCCTTCCCAATCTCTGTTAGATGGGCTTCGATCGGCCCAAGGCTACTAGGTGTGGCCATCAAATCTTCTTTCTATAATAATTAACCAGGATTACTTAAATTTAGAGACAATAATAAAAACATTTTGTTCACGGTGGTCATATTGACCGATGGTCATATAACACTCAAAAACCAATGGTCTCATTTTATTTATAATCATGTTTATCAAATAAAATATTTTTTTTTGAGTATAAAAAATAACACATGAAATTAGGAAACAAGATTTATTCAAAATTTCGGGTCGTTACATTGATCCTAGGTTGTCGCTTGGGGTGGATTGGACGTATTTCCTTTTTAATGATTTCAATTTCTTATATTTGAGATGAGTTCATTTAAGGAGATAAAACAACTTCATAACTTAATGGTTTAATGCGTACACCCTTTAATACTAATCACCTATACACTTGAAGGATAAAAGTTTTGAGCACTCCAAGGTAAAGGTTTGTATTAGCACTTGAAGTGTGTGGCCTTAAATTCAACAAGGACGATGGAGTTTAAAAATCATCAAATAAAAATCTCAATTAAAGAAGTGATTATACAATAATGAGGTGATAAATAACATCCAATCCAGACCGTTTTTACTCCCTTGGATCAACCCATATGTTGGTTAGCCCTCCATTGATCCCATGGTTTCAATGGAAGCGGAAAGTAGACTCATGAGGGAGGAAATAGAGAAGTAAAGAAAACAACAAAAATAAAATGATCACTCCACCGTTGTGTGAATAATTTCACAAGGTTTGGTGTGAATAAATTCACACCTTGATCCAAAGGTATCAAAGTGATATTAATAAAAACAGAATAAGAGTAGAAGAAGAACTTTTATTAAGAAACTAAAGTGAATTGAACAACTTACATGTGAAAGACAAATTTGAGACAACAAAATTGCAGCATAACATTACAATTGAACAAAGCATCCAAGATCCTTAAATACTCCAAAAACACTGCCTTAAATAGACATTTTTGAGCTCTTGGGTCGAGCCTCCAACAGTAAAATTCATCCCACTTGAGTATGGTAGGTCTAGGGTGGTGGAAAGTTTGTGGAAAGAAGACTTTCCACCCTTGACCCGAAAAGGCATCCAGCTTTCATGCACCGAACAGACACACTTGAAACACCATCTATATGGCCGAATCAGATTGGTCCATAGAATAAGGAAATTAATATCAGGATGTTTTCTAACCTCCTGTAAAATTTTGGCCCATTTGGATTTGTATATTCGGAGATATTATTAGATTAGTGGGCTGTTTTTCTGGGCCGTAGAATCTGGACCGGAATATTATCTCTAATTTGGTCGGCCTAAAGGTCCACCATGGAGGCCGAATTAGCATTGGATCCTGAAGAGTGATTTGTTCATATACATGTCCTATATCATCCAACGAAATTTTGGATTAATTGGGCCTGTATGTTTGGCCCCAAAGTCTCATCAGTGGGATGGTGTCTAATCTGCCTTCTCCAGAACTGCTTCCTTTCATTGCCAAATATCTCCATCATCCTCCCTGAATTCTCCATTGATCCCTGAATAAAACATGTTCATATTTAAGTGTATAAAAATTTCCAAAAATATCAAATTAAAATATGTATAATCATATGAATCATTGGGTACTTCAAATGATGTTCAAATATGTACCACATAATAATGCATTTTAAGAAGGTATTACAATCATAATGTGAAATGATGTTCAAAGTGTAAAATGCACTAAAATGGTGTTTATGAATAATAAAGAAAATGAATATTATGTATATTAATAATGAATATTAGCCTCATTTAGTGGGTAATCAATACCAATTATTGAGATTGAAATTATTGTCCTATAATGAAAAAATAAATACAATATAATAATAAAGTAAAAAAATGTGGAAAATAAATAGTATAAAACATAACATGGATCCCACCCAAAAAATGATTTGAGGTAAAACAACATAAAAATATAGAAGGATAAATATGTTAAATGTGGATACACACCCCTATCATTATTATAATGAGAAAAATCTCAACAAACTATCTCCTGAATTAGTGGAGATTCTCACAAAATCACATAAAATATCTAACCCATTGGGACCCCTCCCAGGACAATGGTAAGACATGTGTGGAACCCCATTCCCACTTGTATTAGGAAATAGGTAGGACATTATCACCAAAAGGGTGAATTATAAATGGGGGGAATTTTTCTATGATAACCCAAAATAGAAATGAAACTATAATACACAATATTACTAATAACCACCACCACCATATTGTTGGATATATTCCCTAAATCCAATGAAATACATATGATGTTTTAGATATATCATTTTATATAATATGTATATGTTGTATGGCATGATATATGGAAACTAGGCATATTGTATTCCTTGTCAGAGGCATTTCATAAAGTATGGATATGAAAATATCATGTTACTTCCAAACCAATCATAATGTATGATTAAGTTATGTTGTATAGAAGTGAATAATACCGTATGATTCATGTAATATCATATGACCAAGATTTGAAACTGAAACTTAATAGTTAACCTTCAATAATCCCTCATTCAAATGACTATCATCAATAAATGTTTCATAAGATGAACCACATGGGAGTGTAATGAAGCCTATATAAGGAGTATTAACCATTGAAATGGTGTGTGCAGTCCTTATGATATCCCTTACTAATACTTCCCCTCCCTTGAAGCTTTATTCCTTATTCTTCCTTAACTTACAAGAGATAATAACATATGTTGAATGTGAGGAGGATCCCATCCAAGAATTGGGTGATTTAGTTGATCTATGGATATTCCCTAGATGAAATATCTTATTGGTTATTCCTCATAAATACTCATCAATCATATGAATAAAGATGGTTTTAGAGGCTCATTATTGCAAGATACTTGTTATTAATTTTATATATACATGGTTTTAGTTTCAATTCATGATGATCTTGGTAATTTTTGGTTTCTAATATATTTTAATACATTTAATAACTGTTATTTGACCCTTAGAAACCTAATAGTGGTATTTGAACTTCACCATGCTTATCGATTCTCAAAATCATATTAGAAATGAAGAAAAATATATATCATATTTTATATTGTTTTTGATATTATTAAAAAATATAGAAATTACACTATGTATTGTATTCTAATATTGTATATTATAAAATATGATAGGGTCACTCCATATGACATGAGATATCATTGTGAGCAATTTTTTACAATCCTTCAGTTTTTCGATATGTAGTAGCATATGATATGCATGTTGTAGTTTATGATAGTTCTAGTTTAATCTTATGTATACTAAAGAAAACATCATATCACTCTTATGATATACTTAACATCATAATACACAACACCCAAATAATCAAGGGATGTGTCGTGAATAGAGGTTATTTATCATAAAATGTGATAAATAACACCAGATTTCATAGCTTTCGATATACTTGATGGGTTATAGGGTGTTTATCGAATGAAATTTGTAGTGGAATAAACTTATAAAGTGTATGATATACCTTTAATAGTATCCAAATGTAATAATTTAGAACATAAAATGTGCATACCTTAGCTGATGGGAATTCCATATTTTAATATTTGGCATAATAAGTTTGATGGAGATCATGGTTTCAATAGCTAAATGCCTCCTACCTCTAAGGGATTAAACTAGAATTTGGATTCTCATTCATAATGAGAGTATCCTAAACTAATAAAGGGGTGCTAGAGCCTTCTTCTAAAGTTAAATGGTGATTCAGGAATAAAGAGAGTTTAAAATTGGATTGTATGCATAGAAGTTTGTCTCTATAGGAGGGATAACATCTCTTTTATATACTATATTTATTTAATTAAGAGAGTTATAACACTAGAGAATCAAATTACATCTCATGGAAGCTGATTCATTATTTCTCTTTAGAGAGTTTCATTCATTAAACTCTTCAATTAATATTTATAACCATTTTTTAAAGACTTGAAAAATTTATGGGTCATTGTTTTTGAGGATATTTGAATCTTCATCCTAGAGTAGGGGATGTATCATGAATTGTTATTCAGGTTAGGAATAATATCATTAGAATGTCTCTAGAAGATTGTTTTGTATGTGGAATGAGCCCGGATTGGGTATTCAAGTGCTTGGGTGAGCGTTAGAGAAGGGTTGGGGTGGACCTTGGTTGAAATTTTAGCCTTAGGTAGACACCATGACATGGATAATGGGCACCATGACGTATTGATTTGATCTTGGGAATGGCATGATGCAGTGATAATTGGATGCACCATGGTGGTGTCTGTGAGGGAGGGACTACACTATAGTATGAGGTTGCGCTATGGAGGGCTCTCATGGGTGGATGTCTTAAAGTTTCACCCTAAGGGGCTATTCCAAGGAGGAGGAGGGGGGATGTGGGGGGTTTCCATAGCCTTTTGGGTACCTAATTCACTAACTAAGGATATAATACCCCCATGCCACCGTGGTATTTAATTTTAATTTATTTTGGGATATTTTAGGTTTTTAGAGAGTTTTCTCTTATTTTTTGGGTGGTTTGATCTTGAAAAGTAGGTTTTGAGGTGAGGTTAACCTCACCACATTGTGGTGCTATGTAATTGGGCATTTTAGTGGGTGTTTTCCATGGGTGTTTCCCTATGGGAAATAATAAGGGGTGAAATGCTCGGGTTTTTCATTTCTCCATGCATTTTTGTCGAAGGGTTTCCCCTATGGGAAACAGCCGGTAACACCATAGAATGGTACAAGCCATGGAAGGTGCTAAAACGAAAAGGGGAAGGGGACTTCATCCTGATGGTTTAGCATATTAGGGGTTCTTAGTTACTACCTTCAAGTGAACCATAGTGTGGTGCATATCATGATACCCTATCTAGTTGTTTAATTTTTATGGTTTTATCATTTTGTCCCTATTTAATTATTAGGGTATTTGGTCCCTTTCTCTCCACCCTCTCACTAATTCAGATCTAGTGAGAGCTATTTGAGTTCCTCATCCTCATTCATCTTCCTTCTTTTAATCCTTTCCCCTTTTCTTATGATTTAAGTAGATTTCTAAGCTTAGTTTCTTCTATTCTTCTATTCTCCTATAATCCTACTTTACTCTTGGTTTTACCCTATTTTGTGAACCCTAATCATGGTATGGGTTGATTTTAGGGTTTAGTATGGGTATAAACATGGGTTTTTGGTTTTTAGGGTCTGAGTAGTCAGTCTTCTTGCTTAGTTTCGATCCTATCATAGAAGGCAACGTGTTGCAACTTGTTTCTTCTTGAATTAAGGTAGGTGTTTTTATACTATTCCTATATTACATACCTTGAAATTCTTGTATTTTTTAAAATTATTTTCATTCCAAATTATATATATATATATATATATATTACCCAATAGAGGTTTTAAATGGATTTGAAATGGTTTTGATACTTGACATGGACTTATAGCATGCCAAGTGTTCGTGAAAATGACCGAGTGGTTTTTAAAGGAATCAAAGTGTTTTAAAAGGGTGTTTAACATTAGTTTATTTTTTAAAAGAAAGTTTTACATTTTAAAATGGTTCTTAAAAAAAGGGTGCATTAGACCATATTTAATTATTTTAATACATATTATTCTTACAGTGTTTTAAATTGATTTAAAAGGGAATTAGGATATTTCAAAAGGGTGCTTTGCACCAGTTGATTTAAAATAATGTTTAAAAGGTTTTATTTCAAATTAAGTGATATGGATTGGAATTTACCATTTGGTTATTGTTTAAAAGAGTGGATTAAAAATTGCGATTTCCCTCATTCTTGGGACCATTCATTTATATTAGGTTCATTATAGTTTATGGACCTAAGGGGGTGTTTATTATTGATTCTCATTCATAAATGTGGAAGAGGCTATTTCTTGAGAGGTTGTTGGAGGTGAGATGCGGTTTATTTACTTTTCTTTAAAGTTTTATTTATTTGATGAGTTTGTGATTTGTTTATTACTCACCACCTTTTTAATGATATCACGAGAACCCTACGTAACTAAGTTAATGTTCTGGATTCATGTTACACCAGATTAGTGTGAATAGGCTAGCTAATTTCCTAGGAAATTTACACTCTCCTAGGGGTTTATTTTGTACTAGGTGACCCATGAAGGGTACTAAATGGGATGTTCTAGTTTCATATATGGGGTCCCTAGAGAGAGTGATCCGATGAACCAGGTCCAATATTATTCATGTTAGAGCCTAGTGAGTGTCCCATGATGCTAAATAATTTTTTAAGATGATTTAATGTATCTATATAAATATACCTTATTTGAATCCCCTAGATTTTTATTGTATGACTCCATTGTGTGGTTATTATTTATTCTTATTATGATTCACTGATGCATTGGTGCTTTAATTGCTAATGTGATTTTCTAGTAATATTTTTTGGACTTCTTTTAAATAGATTTACATTTGGTTTGGGAAGTGTGATTTTTTAGAAGAAAAGTATTATTATTTTTAAATGAATTTGATATTTTTTTTAAAAGTGTAGGAAATGGTTTTTTATGAATTTAAAGGTCATATTTTTCTTGTTTAAAATAGATTTTAAAAGAAATTTTTGATTTATCAATTGGGTTTAAAATTGTGGTTTTAGGATGGATGAGTCTCATTTGTTCTTTAAATGTTTTCCCTAGTTTTAGAAAGAAAATATATATTTCATGATACTTGTTTTATTTATGCTTTCTCATGTGAAAGAATATTTTATAAAGAATGTTCAAACTAAAATTTATGGAATATATTATTAAAGGAATTGTATAGACTCTTTGGTGAAATACTACTAGGAATGTTTGGATCACACCCTATATATACACTAGTGTGTGTGTTATGCTTTTAATTTTTCTCTTGGGTACCCAATTCTTGATTCCATTTATTTATTTTTTTGGGTTTGTATATCTAAGAGTTGGAATGTGGTGAGTGACCATGGGTTGTGTGGAGTTTTTTTTGGAATTTTTTAGGTTCTATTTTACTTTTAGGATGTTGTATTAGCTAATCCAGTCTTGTGAATTTTATATTTTTCTTATGTTGTATTTTTATTCGGTGATCTAATGGTATGTATTTGATAGAGTTTGTTTTATTTTTCCATGTTTGGATTACTTCCTTATTTGTTTTGGATTATTTGGTTTTCAATGGTATCCAATGTCTTTATAGTTCATGTTGAATTCTTGGTAGTTTCTACCGCTTGTTTTATGGTTATTATGAGGATAAAATCACCCCACTAGTTCATGTTGATATCTTTTATTATTTTCACTATCCTATGGGGATCGAGAATGTCCTTAATGCCTTATGTTAAGTTTGGTTGGGTACTGGTTCAGTGGTATCCCAAAACAATTCATTATAAAATGGTATTAAAGCTTATTATCTCAAAGGGGCCTAGGTTATTGAAATGGCCTCTTATTATTTAGAAAGTATAGTGGTATTAATATGATATTATTATTAGTAACTTAGTAGGTTGGTATTGAGTAGGTTCCTGATCAATAACTTTTACGATGAAACTTGAGTTGTTGTGGGTAGTTAGGATTTGAATTATGTTTTTATTATTTTATTAGATTGATATTTGAGATGATGATTTTATAATACTAATTGGTAATTTTTAAGTTTCCTTAGGGTTTTTTTAGGTTTTGGGATGATAAAATAGGATGAATCAAGGGAACATAGTTAGATCACATGGCCTGATAAATATAAGGAGGCTATGTGCATGATTATAGAATTGTTTGAGTGGTTGTTTCATGATTGGCACATAATCCATCAAACCCGACATCCAAGTTATGAATGATCATTCATATCATTTAGATTTTATATTTAGGATTACCTTGAGTAATACCCAATAATGGGAATGAGTTCAATAGAGTTTTTTTACATGTGGAATGAATTTTATTTGGACTCATGGTATATTTTGTTTATATGGTTTTTGTGAAAAATAATTATTATGTGGAAAAGTTTATTTCAAGAAAAGGGATTGGTTTTAAAATTGAAATATTTTTTATAAAATGTTTTTAGAAATGGTTGATTTCATAATGAAATCCAAAAAGTATTTTTTGGTTGAAAACTAGTTTGGTGAGAGGTTTTTGAAATGTTTCGACCCATTTTGGAGTGTGTTTTAAAGAGTGATCATATTTATAATGAAAGTTGAGAAGTGTTTTGAAATGTTTTAAAGGGTGTAATGATTTGAAATGTAAATTATATTTATATGAATTCCTTTTTAAATAAATAAGATCTTAGTGAAGATCAAGTGGGTTTCTTATTTTATAGAGGAATTAGTATATTTTGATTCCAGGTTAAATGTTTTGAAATTTCCTAAAGGGAGTTGTATTTTTTTAAATGAAGTGAAAATTTTTCAAGTGATTGGGTGATTTCAAAAGAACATGTGTTTATAGAAAATGAGTTTTGATTCCTTATTGAATGCAGTGAATTTTAAAATCAAGGGAAAGTTGTGGCATTGTAGTGTTTTGTTGAATGGGTGTTTTGGGTTTTGTCCCTTGTTGTTTTGGGAATGATTAGTTTGGGTTGGTAAACATGAATGGGTTGGATTAAAGTTTTTTTATTATTTAGAATATACCTCCTAGAAAGGTTTTTATGAAAGTTAGAGATCAAATTTATTAGGATGAACCTTAGGATGAATCATCTAGTTTCCTGAGTGTGGTCTTCTTAGTATTTGGAATTACCCAAGATCTAAATAGAGTGACATATATCATTGTTCCATCTTGGGGTGTATCGATGTGTCTTTGAGTATTGTTCAATATAGTGTTTGTCTAGTGGAATTATCCCGATATTGTGTAGGTGGAGAATCCACTGAGTGTTTGTGACTAATTTTATTGCGAGTGAGTGATGATGGTTTTTGGTTCTTGTTTCTCAATTATTTAGAGGATATATCCATTTAAACCTTGTATTTGTTCCATGTTATAATTTGAAACCTCCACACATTCAATCCCTAGTGGTTGTGAGCTCTTAGTTCTCATTGGAGGTGGAAATTTGGGTCACTGTTATTAGTTTCATATGGAGATAGTGTAGGACAAGTTTTTCGATGTGATCTATATTTTGGTGATGATCTATTTTGGGATTCTTACTTGATAAAGTTAGATAAGTTAATGTTTTGATGTGAATTTTGTTTGATGTATCCCTCTGGGGTCATTTGGTTTACTCGTGTGTAAGCATTGGCTATTTTGGGATGATCATTCCTTATTTATTGGGTGTGGATCTATGGTTGTTTTATGGTTCTAGCTTCATAGTGAGATCTATGCATGAGGTTTGTTTGATGTATTATGTATGGGGAATCCTTGGGTATATTATTGGGTAATGAGGATGAGTAGTTGGTTTCCAAATAGATCGTGAGTGCTATCAGGTTGGTATTTTCTATCATGATCACCATGAATAAGTGTTCTGAAATTATTGTCCAAAGTTACCCTCTAGTTAGTTTCTTAAATCAAGGTTATAACCATGATATTCCATGTTGAGGCATGTTCATGTCTAGTTGTGTTTCTTCCATTTATTTGGGGATGTGATGGATTTATGATCTGGTCTAGTGACCTTTTATATATTTTTAAGGATTTTCTTCCTTTATGGAGTTGATCTAGTCTTTTGTGGTTGTTTGAGGTTGGTGAAATATTATTTTTTCTTTTTATTATTAGTGAAATAATGTATATTTGAGTGATATTTGTTCTCTTAGGTGTGCCTATCAGTTGTTTAACCATTTTGGATAAATTCTAAAAGATAGGGATACCTATGCTAGGTCTCTATTTTATTATATATTTTTATTGGATGGTTGTGATATAGCCTATGTTTGAGGTTTATTGGTTGTATTTGAGGTTATTTATTGATGATTGGGGATTTTCCAATGTTTTTTAGGATTTGGATGAGAAGTGGTGTTCCCATTTGATGTGAATGATCTCTAATTTTTCCTACCCTCCCACCTCTTGTGCTCAAGTGTGGAGTTTTTATATTTTTATTGTTTATACCTTTTTCAATTATTTTTATGGGGAAAAAGTAGCATGGTGGGGAGAACCGTGACACCCCCATATCATTGAGGTATTTAATTTTAAATTATTTTATGTTTTTTGAGAGTTTCCCAAGTTTTTTGGGTGTTTTGAGCTTGAAAAGTGGGTTTTGAGGTGAAGATGACATCGCCACACTATGGAACCCCAAGATTGGGAATTTTTTGTAGATTTTTCCCTACAAGAAACAATAAGGGGTAAAATTCCCAGGTTGGATGTTTCGCTAAGAATTTTTGTCGAGGGATTTTCCCTATGCCAAATGAATCTCACACCATGTCATTGCATAATCCATAGAGGGTGACAAAATGATGAGGGGTATAAAGATTTTTTATAGTGTTTGGGAATGTGAAGGGTTCTTAGGGGTTTATGGAGGTGCACTATAGTGTGGCGCATGCCTTAGTGCATGTCATGGTTCCCTATCTAGGTTCTTAATTTTTGTCGTTTTACCATTTTACCCCTCTTCTATTATTAGGGTTTTGGACCCCTTTATCCCCTTCCTATCATGCATTCAGACTGCAGGATATCTCTTAGAGTTCCTACTCCTCCTCCTCCTCTATATTCCTCCTTGATTCCTTTCTTCTTTCCTTTAGATTCAAGAAAATTTTTAAGATTAGTTCCTTCTTATCTTCTCTTCTCCCCCTCCTATATTCCTCATGGTCATCCCCTCTTTTGTGAATCCTAATCATGGTGTGGTTCCATTTTAGGGGCTAATATCGGTTTAAACATGGGTTTTGTTGTTGTTAGGGACTTAGTAGGTTGTATTATTTCTTGTTTTGGATTCCATTATTGAAAGCAATATGTTTTAACATGTTTCTAATTAGATTTAGGTAAGTGTTTTTATACCATTCCTTTATATTACATGACATGAAATGATAGGTTGTTTTAAAATGATTTTAATTCTAAATTGTATCTATATATATTACCTAAGTGGTGTATGAAATGGTTTTCAAATGGTTTTAATACTTGACATGGAATTTTCACATGCTAAGTGTTCATAAAAACATGAGTGAGTTTTTTAATGTAATTAAAGTGTTTTTAAAGGGTGTTTCAAATTGGATTATTTTTAAAAAGGAATTTAGATTCTTTAAAGTGGCGATTTATTAAAAAATGGTGCATTTTACCATATTGAACTATTTTAAGATTTATTAGTCTTAAATTGTTTTATTGTGCTTTCAAAGGGAACTAGTTGATTTCAATGAGGTTCTTGACACTGGTTGATTTCAAATAATGTATAAAAGGATGTATTTCAAATTATGTGAGATGGATTAGCATTAAAAGTGTGTTTTAAAAGGCCCACTTTTAAATTGTTTAAAAGAGTTAATTTGAAATTTTTATTTACCTCAGTTTTGATACCCTTCATTAATACTATATTCATTATGGTTTATGGATCCATGGGGAATGTTTATTAATAATACTTATGCATGGATGTGGAAGGGGATGTTTATTGAGTGGGTGTTAGAGGTGAGTGAGGTTTATTGTTTTTTCTTTAAAGGTGTACTTATGTGATGAGATTTTGATTTTTTTTCTCACAACCTTTTTTTTGATATCATGGGAACCATAGGTATCTAAGATAAAGTTCTAGATTCCTGTTACGCTATGTTTGTGTGAATAGGCTGGATATTTATGTAGGAAAGTTATGCCCTCCTAGGGGTTTATTTTATACTCAGTGATTTATGAAGGGTATCGAATTTGATGTTACAGTTTCACATATTGGGTCCCTAGAGAGAGTGATCAGATAAACCAAGTCCAGTATCATTCATGTTAGAGACTAGTGAGTGGCCCATAATTCTATATCCTTTTTAAGGATTATATAGGGGATATCTATACATATATCTTATTTTTATCCCCTATATTTCAAATTTATGACACTATTATGTGGTTTTTGTTCATTATTATAATTTCATTGATGCATTGGTGTCTCAATTACTGATGTGATTTTCCATTTACAATTTTTGGTATATTTTTAAACTAATTTACATTTGGTTTGGGTAATGTGGTTTTTAATTGGAAAAGTGTTTTTTTCTTAAAAAAGTCATTTAAGAAATGTTTTGGGAAAATACGAAGAAATGATTGTTTTGTTTATGAATTTAAAGGTCCTTTGTTAGTTTATAGGATATTTTAAAAGAATGTATTTATTTATTGATTAGGTTTAAAATTGTGGCTTTAGGTCAGATGAGCCACATTTTTTCTTTAAAGGTTTTCCTAATATTTGGAAAGAAAAGAGATAAATCATGAAAATTGTTTTCTTTATGAATTATCATATGAAAACCATTTGTATAAAGTATGTTAAAACTAACATTTATAGAATTTATTATGAAAGGAACTGCATAGAATCCTTGGTGAAATCCTACTAGGTATGTTTGGCTCACACCTTGCATATACATCAATGTGTGTGTGTGTATACTACTATTATGTTTTCTCTCAGGTACGCAATGTTTGATCCTATTAATTGATTATTTGTTTTTTTATTGATGAATGATTTGGGATACAGTTAGTGTTCATGGGTCACAAGGAGGTTTTTTTGGAACTATTTAGGTTCTGTTTTACTTTTGGGATGTTGTATTGGCTAATTCAGCCTAGTGAATTTTATATTTTTGTTACACTATATTTTTATTTGGTGATTTAGTTGTATGTCTTGATAGATATTTATTTTATTGTGTTATTTTTGGATTACTTATTTATTTGTTTCTAATTATTTGGTTTTCATGGATACCCAATGTCTAGATAGGTCATATTTGATTCTTGATAGTTTATTCTACTTTTTATATGGTTATTGTGAGGGTGAAATCATTCCCACCAATGCATTTTGATACCCTTGGTGACTGTTGCTAGACCATGGGGATTAGAAACACCCTTCATTACCACTAGAGAGTTGGGTTGGGTACTAGTTAAAGGGTATCCTGAGTTAGTTTATTATAGAGGAGACCACTCCATGGAATGACCTGGAAGGAACTCCCCATTCCACATCTTATAGGGTGTGTCGTGGAGGTTCCTTGGGAGGTAGGTTCTATGGATACCCCTTGAGGTGGGTTTTGCCTTGGATCCCTACTCTATGCTGCTACTAGTGTCTAGGCATGGGGTTTGAGTCATGGGTTTTATGGACACACTGTAAGGGGACCCATGCCTTGTTTTTATATGTGGGATAACCCCATAATTTTAAGGTTTCCACTTCATTATTAGGTCATACAGGTGTGTAGGTAGATTCATTTTGTCCAAATCTCACCCTCTTCCATTATCCTTTGAATCCCCTTGTGAGGGGTGATTTGGTTGGTGTTTCAGTGGTGATTATATGTGTGTTCTTCCACTAGCCATCTATTTTGGTCCCCCATTCATAGTCCTTTTATTTTGGTTTGAATCAGGCTCGGATTTGACATTAATTTCTCTAGATCATGGTGGAATTAGGTGATAATGATGGGTATTTTGTACAGATCAACAAGAATAGGTCTCTATGGGATGATCACATGTCATATTTCACCGTTCCATTTGACGTACATTGCTATGATAATTTATTTAGGGTTTTGGTTAAATTGGATGAAATTTGTGATTGACTGGGCATCAAGTGATAGATATTTTTCTCAGGATGGTGCTAGGGATATTCCATGGATGTTCCATGAGTGGTTGGTTGAGGTTTCGATGATGAAAAAATTCCAAATGATATTTTGGTTGACTATTCCCCTTATAATTTGTTATAATAAATTATTTATGTTGTATGGAATGAGATAGAAGTTTGGGTGGCATTACAAGCTTGGATGTGTCATGGAAGGCTTGGTTTGGGATGTGCATAGGCTTGGAAAGGATGGTAACTCTTTTACAGAGGTAGGAAGTGAAGGTTCTAGGCACAATGAAAGCTCCTTTGGTGGGTGTTATATTAAAATTTCTTTTAACATAAAGTTTCTTGAAACCCTAATAGAGGTTCTTTCATGTTAAAGTTATAATTAATTAATTTATGACTGGAAGAAATGAATATATGGTTAGAGGATATTTATTAGTAGTTTATATTGATCTTTAGAATACCATTTTCAGTTTACCTTTATTGTTCCATAAGAATACAAGGTTAGAATCCCACTTGTGATGATACCCACATGATCCTTTGATCTCTGAACAATACTAATTGATTTTTGGGTGATAGGAAATCAAATTAATTATCTTTCATTATTTGTGTTGATCGCTTATAGTTCCTTCAATCTTGAAGAAACCTCTCTATCACTTCTCGTTCTTGAGAGGAAGAGATGTGGAGGAATGGAGAGAGAATTCCGTTGTGTGCAACGATTCTCAAATCTCAATTAGCCCTATACAATAGGCATAAATATCTATTTATAGAGCTTGGGTTTTTGTAAAAATATTATTTAATTACGTACCAACCCTAAAATAATAGAGTAATCTTTATTAAACCCCATTCTATATAATAATAATAATAATAATAATAATAATAATAATACCATTCTTATTATTTTTTGGTGTGCTCTAACTTGTGTAGTGATAAATATTATTTATCAAATTGAAAATAAATATTCATCACTATACAAGATCTTAGTCTACTCCAATTCCTTGAAATTTATTGAATACCTGAATACATATTTAATTAAATATTTTATTCATTAATAAATAAAATAAATATTTTATTCACAATCCAAAAAATAAATATTTATCAAATATTCATGTAATTAAATAAATAAATTATTTATTACCTTATGAATATTAGAGATCAATAAAACATAAATAAAATTATTCCTCAGTCTTGAGAATAATATTTATTCCATTAATTAAATTCAAATAGAATTTAATCGAGATAAATAGGAACACTTAGTTTGTGACCCTCTAAGATTTGTTCTCGTTGGCATTTGGTAGGCATGCCTAAAGTCCAAGATCACTATCTAGAAACAAATCAAGGAACCTAAAAGAAAGAACTTAATATCACAACATTGAAAACCACATATGAATGACCACTGTGTAATATAATTTCTTTGTCTCAATGTCTAATCAAGTAGGTTGAACATATATGAAATAAACATATATGATCAAAATGTCTTTCTTTAACTCTCTAAAATAAAAAAGTCTATGCACCATGGATATGAAATTTAATGTGATGGTTACTATTCTAATCAAAGGGTCGAGATATCAACTTAAATAAAGATGGAAGGTAAAAATATTTCCTCAACTTATCTATTAATAACATGTCACTCATGACACACCCAATGTATCCAACTTCATCATGAATTGTTATCATCATGGTTAATGAAATACATCTATGTGTGTAATTCATAACATGTATTAATAATAATATTAAAGTCTAAGGATCATTACACATGCTTGTACATATGAATATCCAATAACACCAAAACATGCAGAATTCCTATTGGCGAGTCTATTCTCATAATCTATCATCTTAGAGATTAACAAGTGTGAACTTCATGAGAAGTAGCCTCATTAGATTATGATTACTCTCAATTGGTTGTCACATTCTATGAGTCCCATAATAGAATGTTATTCAACCATAGAACTATTTTTTAATAATATCTTTATATCCTTTTAAAGTTATCATCATAGTGGATAAATACTATGACCTTATCAATGTGACAGACACTCTAGGACATTATTACATTAATTTCATGAAGAATAATGTGAAATATGTAACAAGATATTTTATTAATATTAAAATATTTTAATATACATGTAATTAAAGTATAAACAGCTGGTCTTAAGACACAAACTCCAATAAAATACCACTTAGACTTGAGCCAACTGCCTAATAATTCTAGTACTCTAGACCTCATATGATAATCATGTTTCTTCCGAGTCAAGGCTTTAGTCAAGGATCCCACTACATTATCTTCCATAGAAAGAGTGCTCACTCTGACTTCACCTATTTGAGAAAAATCCTTCAAAAGATGATAGTTCCTAATTATAAACTTCATCCATTAGTTTTACCTTGTCTCCTTTAAGAGATACACTGCTACAATATTATCACAATAGAGTGTGATAGGATCTTTATTGTTTGGAACCACATAAAGCACTTAGACAAAGTTGTGTATCCATAATGTTTCTTTATCCACCCTAGAAGCCACAATATACTCAAAATATTATATAAAATGTGTGAACACAACCATCTTTTTGCTCTTCCAGCTCACAATTACTCCATTAAAAGTGAATTTGTATTTTGTCTGTGATTTTAGATCACATTGATATGTTTATAAACTAGAATCTATGAATCCTTTTATGACTATTTTCTAATATCTTCTATATACTAGGAACATATCCTTAGTATGCCTTGGATACTTAATGGTAGACTAAACTATCATCCAATGGTGGTCACCTGGGCTAGTTTGATATCTGCCTACCATACTCAAGGCATATGAAAAATCTAGCCTAATACACATCATAACATACATGATTCACCCAATCACTAATGCATTTGGAATACTTTTATTTATTTATATTTACTAATGTTTATAAGGATACATTTTCCTATACATTTGATTTCCATGTGATATTTTCAATTAAAACCTCTTGGATTGTTCCATACTAAAACACTTCATTATCTTATAAATATATATATATCTTGACTTAGATTGAGTAATCTTATGGATCTATCATGATGAATCTTGATCCCAAGAATGTATTCTAGATCACCTAAGCCATTTATAGAGAAGTATTTATTCAACTAGGATTTAATATATTGTAAGAATAGTATTTAGTTTCTAATAAGTAATATGTCATAAACATAAACTATTATGAAAATGACTACACTCACACTAAATGATTTATAGACACAAGTCTCACATTTGTTCTTTATGAAAAAAATTCCATTATGGCCACATAAAGATGATTTTTTCATTACATGGATTCTTTATTTAATATATTAATATATCTTTGTAATTTGAAAAGTTTTTTGGCATCCTTAGGAGTAAAAAAACAATCAGGTTGTTTCATATAGATGTCTTCCAAAAGGTTCCTATTAAGGAAGTCCATTTTTTACATCCATTTTCTAAATCTCATAGTCATGGAAGGAGATAATGGAAAGTATAATTTTGATGGATTTCAACTTTTAAAATGGTGAAAAGGTTTCATCATAGTCAATTACTTAATGGTACTTGAACCCTTTTGCAACTAGTCTCTCCTTATAGGCACTGAGTTTCCCATCCATGTACAGTTTCTTCTTAAATACACATTTACAACCAATGGGTTTTACATCCACCAAAGGTTATTCAAAAATATAGACTTGGTTTTTGTATATGGGATCCATTTCAGAATTCATGGATTCTTTGTACTTAGAAAGATATGTGTCACTTACTTATTCCTTATAAGTTATAGGATCATTATTATCAACTAATAATGAGTCACCATCCTCGGTGACTAGAAAACCATATCACTGTAGTTATTTAACCTCTCTTGTACTCTTACATAGTACTTATGTCATTGGGAAATATTCTTTCATGGGTCTTTGTGGAACTTGTTCCTATCCTAGATCATGTGTATCTTGAGCCTAGACTTCATCAAAGTCTATCTATTTTATAGATATGATCCTTCTCAAGGAATATAGGATTCCTCTCAACCACAAACCTTTTTAAAGGATTTTATAAGCAGTATCTATTTGTTTCCTTAGGATATCTTATAAAGATAAAATTTGTTCCTTATGGTGTAAGTTTGTTACCTTAAGAGACATTAATAAATGCTTTCCAACCCCACACATGTAAGTATGAAAACATGGGTTTCTTTACACTCCATAATTGGTATGGAATACCATCTACCAATTTAATTGGACCTTATTTTAGTATGTATGGTGCTGTTTATAACACATATCCCCAAAAGGATAATGGAAGGCTCTCATGAATCATCATTGATATCACCATGTCCAGCAGGGCATGGATCTTCCTTTCACTTTCACCATTGAATTGAGGTGTATAAGGATGAGTGATTTGAGATAGGATCCCAAACCCCCATTAATAATCAATGATGTATTGATTAAGTTATTCTCCACCATAGTCTAAGTGGAGTTTTGTTAATCTTCTTACCAATCTAGTTATCAACTTCATCATTGTATTCCACGATTTTTCCAAGGTATCCAACTTATACCTCATTAATTAAACATAACCATATCTACTAAAATAATCTGTAAAAGTTTTTAAGTATAACTACCCACCCCTTTATTAAATAAGAAATTGTCCACACACATCAGTATGAACTAATTCAAGAAGATCTTTTTCCGTTTTACCTTTCCCACTAAATGGGGATTTAGTCATTTTACCTTATAAGCATGCATGATATACACTAAGTGGTTTTAGTTCAAAAGAATCTCAATATACATCTTGGTTAAATTTAGTCAAACATTTTTCATTTACATGACCTATCCAGTGATTCCAAAGTTGAGTTTGGTATGAGTTATGTGAATTAGTTTTGTTATCAATTTCTATTACATAGTTTGTGTAGTCCAACACATACATACATATTTAAATGTTCCTTAGAATAATAAATTCCATCCTTATAAAATAATGAAAATTTATTCCCAAAATTGAAAATAAATCTATCCGTATCAAGTATGTATATAGAAATAATATTTTTGGTAACAAAAGGCACAAAATAAGAACCTTTTAAAACCAAGATTATCCCTATTGGAAACATGAGGTGGCAGTCACCGATAGCTACAACAATTTTAAATCCATTGGATACTCATAGATCTACCTCCCCTCAATTAATATTTCTAAATATACTTGGATCTAGTATTTGAATATATATATGAGCACTATAATATGTACCTAATACCCAATTTATAGAAATAGAAATATCTCACTCAATAAAAAATGCACCTGAAGTTTCACCTTGATTATTTTTCTATGTGAAATTTTTATTCTAGTGGACCTTATTTCAACATGTGAAATAGAAAACATCTTGTTATGTTGCTTTCACCTTTTATCTTTCTCTTCTTCAAAGGGTGTTGTGAAGAATCTTTGGGATTAAATATATTTTCTTGGAATTTTTGTTTCTTCACCGTACATATGGAAGTATTTTTCAATTAATCTCCTTATTTACTTGGTGAATAATACTAATAAGACTTGGGAGATACTTCTCAATGTTTTTCATATTAAAATTAACAACAATGATGGATAAGTTGTGAGATAGTGATAAAAGAATGATATCAGTGTGTGGTTCATCAGAGAGTTTAACCCTAGAACCTATAGGTGATTAATGTATCTAATTATATTGATTATATGAGTCCCAACTATTTCAACTTCTTCAATATTTTTCAAAAAAATATCCTTGGATATCTCAAACCATTCTTATCTAGCTCTCTCCTAGTATAGACCATAAAGATGGTCGATTAAGTTATAAACATCCATGTTTTTATGAGACTTCATAAGTTCACTATATATAGATGATATCATCAAACATTGAATGTCGACCATACCATTCATATGTTTTTTATAGATAATGAACTCTTCATCACTCTCCTCTTTGGTGGGAAGATTGGGCATTGAGGATTTTAACATGTAAGATTTCTGTTCTTGGCACAACACAACCCAAAGGCATCCGAACCATTCCTAGAAGTTACTATTATAGAGGATATGGTCTCTAAAAAATATTTATTATAGTAATAATGTGGTTTATGAACTTGAATTTTATTCTAAAATTATAAAAGAGAAGATTAATAGTACTTTTCTTGATAAAAAATTATGTGAGATATAATAATAATTAATTTTATTAAATATCACACTATTTTATCAAGTCTTAATGAACCTCACTATTGAAATCAGAATTTCCCATCACATAAGACATATTAGGGACAACGATACATATTTTCCTTTTTTATGATCTATACTTTGTCCATGAAAATCATGGGAAGGTATTAAGGTAGGCGGTCTTGATAACTATGGGCTTACAGTTCCTTGATTTGTTGAGTAGACTCCCTAATATAGAAATCATGACTCATATTTCCTTAACACTTGCCTACAAATTTTTATTGAACATACTTTGACCATTAAATTCAATAAATGTTAGGTTAATTCAACCAAAAAACTCTCATGAGAAATCCTTGATAAAATAATGTTTCAAGACTTTGTCTATGTAAATTCTTAGTTCTATGGTTTCATTCCCAATTTTATTAAGTTGAGGGATTTTAATTTATTATGTGTAAATATTTATTATTTTTTCTTTTACATGTCTTGTTAATATTAATTTAATTTTATTTAAGTGATTAACAATTTTTTGATAAAACATTTACACATAATCAATTTATTTATATTTCATATTTGCATATTAAATACATTTATTTATGTGATTGTGGTATTGCATATATAAAATAAATAATGAATAAGATAAAAATAAATAAATAAATAAATAAATAAATAAATAAATGAATGAACTAATAAATATCTTATCTAATGTTTGATTTATTGATAGGAAAATAAATCAACCTATAAACTTGGGGAAAACTTCTTGTTCTAATCTTGGAATGAGCTATAACATTCCACTTGTCTTTCTGTGCATCACCTGAGATGGCACTATATTGGGTCTATCTTAAACCATCTCTATACCCCTTGAGATACTCCATTAATTACATGTATTTATAAATCACTCAAAGGTTATGGGAACGAAAGAATTGGTTATGGGAAATTACATAAATAACCTTGGACATGAAAGTCATGCATACTAATAGAGGGAGAGATGACATGAAGAGCATCAAATTTAATTTAATAATTAATAATTAAAAACCCATGCTATAAATTAAATTAAATAAATCCAACACTTACATAGGTCATTAATAAACTCATGAACAACCATACATAACAACGAATATGAAAAAGTAAAAATGGTTAATATTCATATCTATTCATTATTTATTATTTAGATAAACACGCTTGAATTAATTAATTAATTAATTTATCAATTATTTTTCATCTTAATTACCATCCAAATTCTCATATATATATCCATTATTAAATTAATTCATAGAAAATAAATATAAACGCTAATAATCACATATTATTATAATAAATTAATTTAGAATTTCATAATTCTTTAAAACCATTATTAAATTTTCAAACACAATAGGTGCCAACCAATATAATAAGTTTTTTAATGTTTTAGTTATAAATTTAATATTATTTAATTCTGTATTTTATTATGAGACTACACAACACATACTTACAAGCTATACACTATATATCTCTGTTTCCATGTACCCAGGATACACATATGGGGCTTTAGTGTATACCTTGTCCAGACTACACAATGTGTAATAGTGAGATACACACTGTGTGTACTGCTTTACATATGCCCAGGATACATGACTAGGTCTTCTATGTGAATCTAGGTGGATTAAATAGTGTGTACTAATGAGCTACACACCATATGGTCTAAATGTCGTGTATATGTGTAACAAGATGAGGTATTCAGCGTGTTCATCAGACGTGGGACTACACAATGTGTAAAATCTATCTACACACCATGTATCTTGCATGTCGTGTGTTCTCATAACTCATTGAGGAACTCATCATGTATTTTAGACATTTAAATTAATGAACTAAATGTCATGTACATAGGATACATGTCATGTTTTTTATTATTGCTCCAGGTTGTCAGTATAACATGGTTTTGACTGTGTATCTGACCACATGGCTTGTGTGAATTATGCCGCAAAATTTGTAGACTATACGATGTGCACATCGGCTATACACTATGTAATCCAATATTCAGTGTTCCAAATTGGCCTGGTCTACATGAAACATGTAATAAATTCACTATGTATAGTTACTACTCAGTGTGTAGTGTACCATGACATGGCCAGGTGTAGTGCACTTGGGTACACAATGTGTACTCTGAACACACACTGTGTAATCCTATACTATCCATCCATAATCCTTGAAACTTCCTGATGGAATATCTAGTAATTCTTAATCTATTATTATTCATTTAAGAAAATTAAACACTGAACGATGATGCTCAGTATATCAAAAAAATATTAATTAAACTCAGATTAAATAATGGACATTCTTGAAATGAAAATCTAACTACTTTGGTGCATATAGATCAAAAATAAAATAAATAATTATAAATTTGAAATGTGACCACTCTGATACTACTTGAAGGTTCTAGGTGCATCAAAAGTTCCTTTGGTGAGTGTTATATTAAAATTTATTTTAACAAACAGTTTCTTGAAACCCCAATAGAGGATCTTTCACATTAAATTTATAATTAATTAATTTATGATCATAAGAAATGAATACCTGATCAGAGGATATTTCTTTGTAGATGATGTTGATCTTTACAAAACCCTTTTTGTATTATTTCACTATAAGGATCCAAGTATAGAATCTCTCTAGTGGTGATAAACATGTGCACTTTTGATCTTTTAATGATGCCAATTGATTTTTAGGTACTATGGAAACAAATAAAATGTCTTATATTGTTCATGTTGATTTATTGTAGCTTCTTCAATCTTGATGCATTCTCTCCAGTGCTTCTTATTCTTGAGAGGAAGAGAGGAGGAGGAATAGAGAGAGAATTCCGTTGTGTGTAATGATTCTCAAATATCAATTAACCCTATATAATAGACATAACTATCTATTTATAGAGTTATGGTTCATGTTAAAACATTATTTAATTTCATAACAGTCCTTAAATAATATTTTAATCATTATTAAACCCCATTACATATAATAATAATAATAATATTATTATTATTTTGTGGCGTGTGATAACTTTCACAATGATAAATATTATTTACCGACTTGAAAATAAATATTTATCGCTATATACCATCTTGGTTCGATCCAATTCATCGACATTTATTGAATATCTAAATAAATATTTAATTAAATATTTTATTCATATATAAATAAAATTAATATTTTATTCACAATCCCGAGAATAAATATTTATCAAATATTTATATAATAAAATAAATAAATTATTTATTACCTTGCATATATTAGTGATCAATAAAACATGAATAAAATAATTTCTTGGTCTTGAGAATAATATTTATTCGATTAATTAAATTCAAATATAATTTAATTGAGATCAATAGAAACACTTAGTGTGTGCCCCCTGGATCCTTTATCATTGGCATTAGGCAGACTTTCCTAAAGTCCAAGATTACTATCTAGAAATGGGTCAAGGTACCCAAGAGAAAGAACTTAATATCACAATGTCAAAAACCACATATGAACACTCACTATATAATACCATCATTTTATCTCAATATCTCATCGAGCAGGTTTCACATTCATGTCATCAAGCTATATGCTCGATACATCTTTCTTTGACTCTATGAAATAAATTTTTCAATGAACTATGACCATGAAATTTAATGAGATGATTATATTCCAATCAAAGTGACGAGATACCAATTTCCATAAATATGGTATGGAAAATTCCTTCCTCAATTTTTCCCTTAATAATATGTCACTCATGACACACCCAATGTATCCAACTTCTCCATGAACTATTATCATCATTTTTTATGAAATACATCTATGTGTGTGAGTTATAACATGTATTAATAATAATCTTAAAGTTTATGGAACATTACACACTCTTGAAGATAAAAATATCCAATGACACCAAAACATGAGTAATTCCTACTGGTGGTTCCATTATCATAATCTACCATATTATACATTACTAAGTGAAAAATTTATGAGAAGAATCCTCATCCTCTTACATGTACTCACACATAATAGTCAGATTCTATGTTTCCCATCATAGAACATTATTCTTCCATAGAACTATATTTAAGAATATCATCATAGAATTTCAAGTTAGCATCATAATAGGGAAATTCTACAACCTTATCAATGCGATAGATACCCTTAGACATTATTATATTAAAGTTATACAAAACAATGAACAATATGTAACAAAATATTTTATTAATATTCAAATTATTGAATATACATGTAATCAAAGTACAAAAAGTTATTCATAGGACACAAAATCCAATAGGTGGTCCCTATGATACAAAATTATATACATGTTTATTTATAAGTGTGCTTTCCTGTATAATTTAATATGTTTGGGTATGAGGATTAAGGATCAAGAGTTCCCTAGAAAAATTAAATAGGGTATCATTGGGACACTTATTCTTGAAGTAAGTTATCTTTCACACTTAAGAAAATTGGGATCACTCAACCACTATGTTTCCAAAGGGTGATGGTACTGGTTATATTGATGTGAGGATTTGGATAGGTCTTGGGATGCGAGTGGTGATATAGGATAACTTAGTTCAGGTTCCTAGGATTAGTGTTTCAGAATGAGGAGATTGGGGCTAAGTGATAATGTGAGAGAAAGTCATACATCTCACAAGTGACCAGGAACTCCCTCCCAAGGTTAAAAGATAAACTTTGTGTGTGTGTGTATGTGTGTGTATTATTATTAGGATGATTCCTTGAGGACTTAATGTGTGTGATAGAGAGGGTCTTTGTACAAGTGATAAGATAAGAGAAATCCCTTAAAAATGTGATATGAGACCCAGGGATGGGTCATTGGAAGTTCTTAAGGACTTAACATTGGGATGTGAAAGGGGATTTGGATGAAAATTGGACCCACCCATTGAAGCCTAAGTTAATATGAGCCTATGGACTATGAGGTCACTATGAAGTGACAAATACATGTTGGTGTTATTTTTTAGAGATGTGGATCTAGATCTTGAGTGACTAGTTCCTTGGGGATGAGTTGGTGACCATGTGTGTTAGTATATGGACCCTATTTGTTGTCGCATATGTGTTATGATTATAAACCTCACCCCAAGTGATATAGGAGGGTGATATGTATTGGTACCTACCCTAAGTGAGAGGGTAGTGGTAAGGTTGTGACCCAGTCTTGAGTGACAGGGCAGTGGATGTCACATAAAACCCTACTCTGAGTGGGAGGGTAGTGGATGTGATGTATGATCATCCCCTAAGTAAGATTATATTAGCAGGGAATTCTCTAAGTGAGAGGGAATTGGTCCACCAGTGATGTGAGACTAACCCTGGAAGATGAGAGTAGTTAGGTTGTGACCTTATCCTAAGTGATAGAGTGATGGATGGAATGTGTGACCACCTTTGAGTGAGAGGGCCTGGTCATGAAGTGATGTGATACGAGAAATGGTTGGTAGACCCTGCCTTGGGAGATAAGGTAGTGGTTGATATATGGATGACCTCACCTTGAGTTATAAGGTGTTTGTAGGACTACCTTGAGTGAGAGGGTAATTCCAAAACTTGGACGTGGGACTTTACCCTGAACCTTCAAGTAGTGGTTTGGATTTGGATGATTTCTTAAACCAAGTATTTGGGTATGGGTTTTATTTTAGGTTTTATGGAAGGATATGATGATTATATTCTAGTATAACACCAAGAAAGTATGTTCAAGTTTCACAGTGTCCTAGTTAGTGAACGATGGTCAATTAGGCATATGTATTTGATCGAGTTTCGTGGTGATCTGGTTAGAACGTGATGACTTGAAAAGTATAATTATTTTATGTATTCGTTTTTCTAATGCATACACATGTATATGAAGGCATATATTAGGGTTTTTTTAAGAGACCCCACTAATATGTATTTATCAAACTCAACAAGGGAACTCTAGTATTCACATAGACCTTATATCTATTTTAAAGGTACAAGAACATATTGTGAAATGGATCGAGCAAGAGTAGCTCAATAAGGATTTATAAATAGGGTTTTTGAGGCCTAAAGATAGAAGTAGACCCCTTGTGTATTTTTTTATTTTTTTATATACGTGATTGACCTGGAGGGTGATTAATTGGGATATATAACTATATGATAACATTTCATTTTTTATAGTTTGGTGTTTTTTGATTATGCACACTCTAATATTTTCCATGGATATTTTTGGCCATTTATACCATGTTTTTTAATTTTATTCAAGGGAATGGTCTTCCCAATGTATGATTTAGGCCCTTTTTTTAGTCAGTGGCCTTTGGCATATAGGGAGGTACACTTGAGGTTAACTAGATCCTTGTCCTAGGAAAACATCGAGTATCCTCTAAACCAATTATTTAAAAAGCGCTATTATAAAATTTTATTTTTTTTTACAGTTTGGGGATATGGTATACCTATGATCTAAGAATGTGTTGGAGCCTGTGATGGACCTAAAACTAGTGAGTCATGAACACCTTTCTGGTGATATGTCTAAGTTACTAGGTATGATTACTATTTATAGTTTTCACTATAGTATCCCAAGCTAAACATGAATTAAATAATATAATAATTTCATGATTAAATAATGCATCTAACATATAGTCACACAACCCAAGGAACTAATGGTTTAGTTTTTTTTAAATATTATGCACTTAAAAATCTCATTTTAAAATAATTGAAAACATTTCTCTATAATCACGCACCTCTAGAACCTTTTAGACATCTCACATGATATAATCATATTTATAATCTATGGAATGAAATATAAGAATGGGGTGAGATCATATGCTCTATAAGGGAAAAAAATATGATAATGTGTCAGATCATAAGCATGAAGGAGAACATGAGGAAGACATAAATATCTTAATAAAAGATCAAAAGACCTTATATGATAATCATAAAACATGTTAGAGTAACATAATATCACAAAGACCTTTAAGGAAGCAAAAAAGAAATGAAATGGCTCAAACCACATCTCAACAATCATATAACATGAAAGAATGATATACAAGTGTGGAATATATTAAAAATAAGAAAACATGGTATTTTATATAAGTGAAATGAATCTTAAAAACTTATCACAACTTGATAAATAACTTGTAAATATGTAACAACCATAAGAATAGGAAAACCTTTGTGAGAAAACCCATTATTTTCATGCCTATGGGAACAAAATCATTATTCCCATTGCTGAAAATGTGAGAAAACCCATCATGCCCACAGCTGTGTGAACAAACTCATTATATCCATGCCTAAATATCTCTTGAGAAATAATCTTAATAAAATGCATTGGAGGGTGATATATGATCCCACCCATAATTATCTGTACATATGTATTCCACTTAAAAATTAATCATAAACATATCTTAATGAACCCACAAAAAAAGAATGAATTTTTTAGAATCTACAAAAAATATCACATAACATAAACTTAAAAGATCATAAGATATCAAAAATCTCATATTCAAAAAGGAATCATATCATAATAAAATATAGAGGATGATCAAAACATTACTTTTGTTAGTATTTGAACTTTGGTGTTGATATTTTATTAATTTGTTTTGAAAAATTAAAACTTCTATGATTTATTTGGTTTATAATTTTTGTTTTGTTAATTTCTATATATTTTATATTGAATTTATTATATAATTGTTTTTAAGAATATATGTTTAATTAGTTTTTATGTTATAATTTTATAATACATATCCATACAGAAAATTTCATCCATGTAGCCTATTTAAGTCATGTAGCTGAATCACACAGTCATTTTAGTGAAGATCCATATATCCAAATCATGCAGTCATTTTGAGTAGAAACACATAACTGTTTCAAAATTGTAGTTTTTTTAGCAATGTAGACATAGTTCAATATAAACCATGTAGCTGATTATGCGATGTAGCCAAATTAATATGTAGCTGATCACAAACCAATCTACTATCAGTTATTTTCAAGTTAATAAATGAGTTATTTTCAACTTACCACATGTGTTATTTTCAATTGACCACATGACTTATTTTTAACCCACCACGTGAGTTATTTTTAAGTGACGACATGAGTTTTTTTCAAGTGACCCATGAGTTATTTCCAAGTGATTGCGTGAGTTATTCTAAAAAAACTTTAAGTAAGTGATTGTACATTAAAATATCAACCAAACACACTCCTTATAGTAACTTAAGTTCCTGTATGTTGAACTTGTTCACATAGTTAGTATACCGACCACATGATTTAATAAACAATAACTCAATTGACCATAAGGCCTATACCTCATAATCACTCGATAATCACAGTTAGTTCAGTAGATTGTTTATTTTGAGAAAATATATATTTTATAGCATTCTATATTTGTTTAATATTTTTATATATTAATTAATTGCATGTTTATTCAAATTATTCAAATTATTCTATTTATTTATAAAAAATATATATGATCTAACGAATATATTGGAAGTTGGTAAATAGAGAAATATCATAGAAAATGTTTATGGAAATAATAATATTTATTTCATTTATTTTTACTCTATTTTTATATATTTATATCTTTGAATTACTAAATTTATTTGAGTATTTTATTTATTTATTTGGAAAATTATCATTTATTCTAATAAAAAAATTTGAAGTGTTTTGGGGTCATTTCATGATGTAATAAAAGAGTGTGAGAATTATCTAATAATGAGCCTGATAATTTAAATTATAAGTAAATGGTATTATTCTATGTATTATTATTCTTTAAACCATGACATATTGTGATTGGTAATTTTGATGTTCCTTTATATTATAAAAGATCTTGGAATTAATTATGTGGGATTATCTATTGGAATGAGATCAATGAGGAATGTGATTTATTAAACTTGACACAGTTTATTAAAGAATGAGACATATAAAAAAAATACAACTGATATATGAATTGTGAAGTACTGAATCCCCACTATGACTAACATATCATTTACTGTGATCATAAAGGACATTATTATTTTATCATCTATTACTGAAGTGATTGAATTTCTTGAGCTGTATCAACATTCATATTCATCTTCTCCACCAACACTATTAATTTATTTTGGGTTTTTATTTTTTAAATATTTTTTATTCTATTTGTTCTAAAGAGATGATTTTTAATTTTCCCAATGAAAATAAAGTCTAGTATTGGTTATTATACCATTAAAAAGTAAGGTTATTGGGTTGTGGATTCTAAAGAAAATTTAGGTTAGATTAGGTTGTGACTCCTATAAAAATATAGGTATTACTTATAACTCAAATTATTTTAAATGATAGTGTATATAAACAAGTTATCAAACCTTTAAATTCAAGGTGTCTTAGTGAGTACCAATCTTCTCACCGAGTAGAGATGATTGAAGAGTAGACATAGGATCTTGGTGATCCAAACTACTATAAAAATATTGAGTTCCTATTTTATTTAAATTGCATTATATTATAAACAATGAAATACACTATTTCATTATTCAATATTAAATTCTAATATATTATTCATGTTAATTTTTTTAAAAAGACTATTCAGACCCTCCAGTCTATTGTTTCCATCTATATGGGACAAAAAATTAGTATCGAAGTTTCCTTAGAATATAGGTTCTGTTGTTTATATTTTTCTATTATGATAACCTAAATATCCTAGACCTAACAGTCTAAAAAATACAAATCAATTATTGTGTATGGAAAGTATTAATTTAATGATGGATGGATATCTCAAAATCCCCCATTTTTTGTTTGAAGTAATTACAGGTATTAGAAAGATTAAATAGAACTAGTTAAGTATGGATCAATAGATAATCATGGAAAAACCATGCGAACTAACCAAAGATAAACCAAAGACACTTTTAGGTAATGATATGATAAAGTACATTTTTAACTATAATGTAAATATTATTTTGTACTGTGCTATAATTAGAAGTGTGTATAGCCATGCTTTAGCTTGTAAGATTGTTCATGAAATTTATAAAATTCTACAGGTTACTCACTATGGGATAGAAAAGCTTAAAATAACCAAGATAAGAATTCTTCATCTATAATACCAATATTTCAAGATGTGATTAGATGAATTAGTGAATCAAATTTTACATCGATTTATAAGTATTATAAATAGTATGAGTGAACTTGGTGTATCACTAATAATACTACTATTTTTTAAAGGTTTTTAGATAATTATAGAAAGTATGGCATGCAAAGAAAGTAGTGATCAATAAAAGTAATAATTTTAAAGAATACATTTTAGATGAACTAATTAGTTATTTGCAGGAGTATGAACTTGAATTGAAAAATATTATTGATAAGAAGTTTATGAAAAATAAAGGTATTAATTTTAAATATAATGTTAATTAATCCTATAACTCTTCGAAATCATAGATTTAATAAAGTGATAAAGAGATGAATTATTTTAATAAGAAGTTTTTCTAGTTTATAAAAAAGGATGAAAGACGTAGTTCAAAATAAAGTTAAAAAAGGAGTACAAGAAAGGAAATACAAGCAATAATAATGATGTTTCAGACTTAACCTATTATGAGTGTAATAATAAAGGGAACATCAATATTAATTATCCCAAAAAAAAACTTCCATAGAAAGAAAAATACCAAAGGATAAATGAAAAATTAATCATTTTTAGAGGATGTGATTGTTTATGTAGTTTAGATTAGAGCAATGACATTGGAATTGAGCATGAAACAAGGAACCTTAATTTTATGGATACATATTTTGAGGTACCTGATTCATTTTTTCTCAATTGAAAACTCCCAATAATATTGATCATAATGAAATCAATGAAGATGAAAAATAAAATAATTTCAACTTGAGTTAGGATTTTGATTATGTGTATTTTAAATGTATACAATTGTATAAAGAGAAAGAAGAATTAAAGAATGGTAGTGTTGGGATGATTGAAAAATATACTCATACAAAAATTAAAAATAATAATTTTGTTAGAGAAAATGATAAATAGAAAAAGGAATGTGAAAGTATGAATATCAGTTTTTTCCAAAATGAGAAAAATAAAAGGAATTGTGATTCTGAGATATTGAAAATAAAATAAGAAAACGACAGAGTTAAAAATTTTCTAGTAGTAAATGACAGAGATAATGAAATAAGGTTTAATTAAATCTTGGAGGATATGAATAAAGATAATAATGAGTGTAATTATATCAAGTAATAAAATAAAAAATTGATAAATACAACTTCTGGTTCTAAAGAAAAAGTCAATACTGATTTAGAATATATTCAAAAAGTGAATATGGATTTCAAAAAGTAAGTTTTTAATTTTAAAGAAACTTTATCTAATTTTGTTCAAGGAAAATATAAATATGATAAAATTACATCTATGAAGAAACCAAAATATAATAATAATGTTTTTGTTTCACTAAGTATGAATAAGACTACTTTTATTAAAATATAAAAAGTATTATTTCAAGTATAACATGTTTTAATTATAGAATGAAAGGGAATTATGATATTGAATGTTCTTTGAGGTTTAATAAATAATTTAGGCACAATAAAACATTTATTAATAGATATTTTTTACTAAGTATACCATAAATAGATGTTTTAAGTCTATTTAGATTCCAAAATATGTTTTACTAAACTAATTGGACCCAAGTTAGCATGGGTACCAAAACAATCCACTTCATTGATTCATTTAAGAAAATCTTCCTTTGAAGTCTCAAAGATTCATGGTATTTAGAAAGTGGGTGTTCCAAACACATGAACGGTGATATTTCAAATTTTTTATCTTTTAATTCATGAAATGGGGGCCTAGTTACATTTGGAGAAAATTATAAATCCCATATTAAAGGAATTGAAGAAGTTGGATTTTCTAGAACTGTTATTATTTCAAAAGTATTATATATAGATGGTTTGAAACAAAATTTAATAATTATATCATAGCTCTATGATGTTGGACTAAATTTAATATTTGAAAATTATAAATTTACAGTTTTTAAAAATAAACCTATTTTATTTTCTATAAATAGAAAATATCATGTTTACACTATTGGTTTTTCTGAACTAACCTAATAGAAAGTTAAGTGTTTGAATAATATATAGGAATATGATATTTTTTTTGGCATAAGTGACTTAGACATGTAAATTTCAAACTATTTCACAAGTTATCAAAGAATTAATAGGTTTTGAAATTTCCAAAGTTAAATATAATTAATTATTATGGGTGTGATTCATTTTTAAAGGGTAAGCAACATAAAGAGATATTTAATTCTATGAATGATGTTAGTACTTCTAGATGTCTTGTTTTACAACATATTAACTTATTTGGTCCTATAAAATATATTATTTTATGTGGAAAGTAGTATGTATTTTTTAAAGTTGATGATTATATAATATTCATCTAGATTTATTTCTTATCCCATAAAAGTGAAACTCTAAACATGTTTTATGATTTCTGAGACATTATTCAAAATTTCAAAAATATGTCAATTATATCTATCATAAGTGATTGAGGTGGTGAATATTTTAATTTATAATTTGATAAATTATGTGAAGTCAATGGATATAATAATGATTTTTTTGCTACTAGGACACCACAACAAAATGGTGTGGTTGAAGGAATAAATAGGCCAATTCAAGAAATTTCTAGATCAATACTTATTGAGATTAATGTGCCTAAATATTTTTGGTCCAAATATGTTAATATAACTTTTCATGTTTTAAATATAGTTTTTAATATATTTTTTTAAATAAAACCCCTCATGAATTTTTTAAAGAGTTTAAAACTAAAATTGGACATTTTAGAGTGTTTGGTTACAAATTTTTTATTCTAAATACAAAATATAATTTAAATAAATTTGATTCTAAATGAGATGAAGGAATATTTTTAGGTTATTTTAATACTATTAAGGAAAATAGAGTTTTAAATAAGATATATTTAGTTTTTGAAGATTTTGTGCATGTTAAATTCAATGAAAACAAAAATATCAAGAAGAATTAAGATTTAAATAAAGTTGATGAAGAATTTATGGAATCCAATTTTTATGAAGATAATTTTCAACATAATGATAATGTATTAATTGAGGGGGATAAAATATCTTCTAAAAATTATCCTAAAGAGTGGAAAACTCATAAATATCGTCATATTGAAAAATTAATTGGAAATATTGAAACTGGAATACGAATTTGGAAACAAGTTTTAAATTATTATGCTAATTTTTCATTTGTTACTGATTTTATGCCTATTAATATCTATAATGATTTAAATGATTAAAAATGTATTAATTTTATGAATTATTAATTAAATAAATTTTAAATAATTAAATTGTGAAGTTTGGTTGAATTACCAAAAGATAAACAAATAATAGGTTTTAAGTGTATTATTCATAATAAAATTAATAAAGATGGAAACATAGTTAAAAATAAATCAAGACTAGTTTCTCAATGTTATGATCTAGAAGGGGGAATTTAATATAAAGATAATTTCACTCCCTTTTCTAGGATATAAGTCTTTAGATATTTTATTATCATTTAATTGATTTATAATATCAAATTATTTCAAATGGATGTAAGGAGTGTATTTTTAAATGGAATAAATTCTAAAGAAGTATTTGTTAAACAACCCCTAAAATTGGAAAATGAAAAATTTCTAAATCATGTTTTTAAACTTAATAAATCTTTTTACTGTCTTAATCAAGATCCTATAGATTTTTTAGAAAGACTAATCAAATTTTATTAAAAAATAAATTTGGAAAAGGAAAATTTGATCCTACATTGTTTATAAAGAAAGCTTTAAATGATATCCTGATTATACATATATATGTTGATGATATAATATTTGATTATAAAAATGATTTACTTTATAATGATTTTTTTTAAATTTATGATTAGTGATTTTGATATGAATTTAATGGGATAATGGGAATTTTTTCTTAACTTAAAATTAACCAAAGAAAATATGGTATTTTCTTAAATAAATCTAAGTATGCCAATGAACTTGTTAAAAGGTTTAACATTGATTCATGAAAGTATATGAAACAAAATATGAGTAAAAATTCTAAATGGGATTTGGATGAATCTATAAAGTGTATTGACTATAAACTGTATAGAGGTATGATAGACAATTTACTTTATTTGAGTGTTTCTAGACTAGATATAAGCTTTTCAGTTTTTTTGGTTGAAATATTTGTGTAAAATACTATAAGAATTCATCTAAAAGTTGTTAATAGGGTTATTAGAAATATTAAAGGAACTATTAATAATACTTTATTATATTAAAATTAGAATTGTTTTGATTTATTATCTTATATATGATTTTAATTTTGTAGTATTGACTAGAAAATCACAATATGTATGCATCATTTTCTCGGTAAGAATTTAATTGCATAGAGTTCTAGAAAATAACGTTCAGTTTCATTATATAAAATAGAGGTTGAGTGAGTTTCTACTACTAGTTTTTATTCTCAAAGTATATGGATTAAACCTTTTTCATGATATTTTAATATTAGTTTTGATAAAATTCCAATTTTATATGATAAATATATTACTATTTAAATTTAAAAAAATTCTCTAAAAAAACTAGAACCAAACATATATATTTTAGATTTCATTTTCTAAGAGATCATGTAAATAAAGAAGATATTAATTTAGTGTTTTTTCTAATTGAAAAACAACTTAGTGACATATTCACTAAACCATTAGATTCTATAATATTTTAGAAAATAAAGTTTTAACTTGGTATATTAGAAGCATAATATTTCATGAGTACTATTATTAATTGGTTATATTTTATGACAATGTTCTACTTTGTGTTATTGAATCACTATTTTTGTTAAATATTTTTTATAGACAAGTTTTTTAAAAACATTGTCTATAATTTGATTATATTTAACATAATCTGAAATATATTAGATGATATTTAATGTTTATTTTCTACTTCTATTAAATTTTTGTATACATGACATTTTAAAAATAATTTTATATATACATTTATATAGGTGGATATTTATACATATAAATATATTTGTTTATAATTTACTTAATTTGTTAATTTTTACAAATCTATATTTTTGTAACAATTTATTAATGGGGAGAATGTTTTTTGGATATATAATAATATTTTTTTACTTTTTGATAAATTTCAAAAAGGGGGTGAATATTAGTGTTTTAAATAAATTCTTAGTTTTTTAATTTACAAAAAGGGAGATATTGTTAGTATTTGAACTTGGTTGTTAATTTTTTTGATTTTTATTTGAACTTGGGTGTTAATATTTTATTATTTTGTGTCTCTAAATTACGAAATCCTCTGATTTATTTGGTTTATAATTTTTGTTCTGTTAATTTTTATATATTTTATATGAAATTTATTTTATATTTGTTTTTAATTATATATGTTTAATTAGTTTTTAATATTATAATTTTATAATACATATCCACATATCCAATTTCATCCATGCAAGCAATTTAAGTCACGTAGCCAAATCACGTAGGCATTTTAGCAAAGATTTATATAGTTGAATCTCATAGGTGTTTTGGGTAAAACCACCTATCCATTTAAATCACATATCCATTTCAATGATGTAGAAAAAGTTCAATGTAATACACATAGACAATTGTGTGACATCGCTAAATTTCTATACAGCTGATTGAAAACAAATATACCTTGATTAATTCTCAAGTTACTGCATGAGTTATTTTCAAGTTACCGCATTAGTTTTTTTTTCAACTGACCACATGAGTTATTTTTAACCGACCACATGTGTTATTTTCAAGTGACCACTTTAGTTATTTTAAGTGACAACATGAATTATTCTCCGGCTACTACAAGTAAGTAACCACATGATAAAATATCAACTGGCCACATTCCTTACAATAACTTAAGTGACTATAAATCGAAGTTGTTCACACAATCACTATAATGACCACATTCTTTGATGACATGGTAATTTAAACAACAAAAAGTCTTATTACTCATGATTACTCATCAATCATAACTAGTTCATTAATTTGTTTATTTTTCAAAAATGTACATTTTACAACATGCTCTGTTTGTTCGATATTTTGAAATTTTAATAAAATTTAGGTGCATTAAAATGGTTATAATTATTCTATTTCACTATAGAATAAATAAATAATCTAAATACAATATTGAAAATATATTAATGAAAAAATATCATTGAAAATATTTATGGAAATAATAAGTTTCATTTAATTTATTTTTACTCTATTTTTATATATTTTATTATTTAATTACTACAAGTTTGTGGGAGTGTTTTTTTATTTTTATTTTTAAAAAATTCTCATTTATTTTAATGAAAAAATTGGAAGTGTTTTCAAGTCATTCCATTTAAGAATAAAATATCATGAGAATTTTCTAATAACGAGCATGATAATTCAAATTACATGTAAACAATACTATTATAAGTATTATTATTCATTAACCCATGTAATACTATTATAAGTTATTTATAAACTCATTTATATTCAATAATATATTTGAATTAATTATGTGAGATAATATATTGTAATAAAATCATGGTGGAATGTGATTAACTAATATCAACATAGTTTATTCAAGTACAAGACATATTAAAAAATATGATTGATATGAGAACTATGAAGTTATAAATATATACTGTGACTAATGTTTAACTTCTTTTGATCATTAAGGAATTTATCATATATTCATATACTAATAAAGTGACAAAGATCTTAAACATCATCGATATTCATCATCATCTGCCCCACTGCTATTCTTAATTTCTTTTAGTGTTTTCTCTATTAAATCTTTCCTTCTTTTGTTTATTATAAAGAGTTGGTTTATACTTTTCCAATTCCAAATAAATTTCAATGTTGGTTATTATACCAATTAAAAGGAAGGTTCTTAGGTTGTGACTGCTAAATAAAAGTTAGGTCAGATTAGTTCATTCTCCCATAAAAAGTCTAATATTGGTTGTGCCTTCAGGTATTATAAAAGGTAGTGTCTGTAAATAAGTTATTACACCTGTAAAAGTAAGGTTTCTTAGTGAGTACCAATATTATCACTGATTAAAAAATATTTAAGAGTATATATAGGATCTTGGTTATCTGAACTACTATATAAATATTTTGTTCTTATTTTATTTCCACTCTATTATATTATGAATACTGCACCACACTATTGAATTATTAAATATTAAACTCTGAATGATTATTTATGTTAATTTTTTTAAAAAGGACTATTCACCCCCCCTCTAGTATGTTGTTTCCATCTATTTGGGACCAATAAATTCATTAAATATAAAAATTAGATGGAAATTAGAAGTGATTTTTTTCACAAACCCTTTTAAACATTATTTTAAAAGATGATATAAAATTTAATTTCAAAAGAAATTTTGAGAAGATAAAGAGATGACTTTTGAAAAACTTATTATAAAGAGTTAAAAATAAAATATATTTGAAATACACAATGTTTATCAAAAAAATATAGACTATAAGATAAAACCTTTTATTTTGAAAGGATGGAAAACCCTTTTTTTAAATATTTTGAAATACTATTGTTTGAAAAACCACATCGTAAAAAGAGTAACAAATTTTAATTTTGAAATGGGGTAAGAGAATTTATGAGAATCGAAAAAAATATTCCATATTATCTTTCCCAGAAACATAGGATAAAATTGGAAGGAAGTAAAGTATAAGCATAGAGTAAAAATCCATTAAAAGAGATGACAATTATTCTTAATGGAATTAATTTTTTTTATGAAATAATGGATTCATCAAGGAAGAATACATCGGTGTGAAACCTAATTTCCCTAGAAAAAATATGAAAATACAACATAAAATCATAATAGGGTTTTATAATTTAATATTAAAAGATTAAAATCAATGTGGAGTTTTTATTATTAAAAAAAGAGATTTGATTCAAGAAAACCCCTTACCTTAATTCCTGACTTCCACTAAAGATCTTGAATATCCTTACTAAGAATATTTTTAAATATTGTAAGTACTACTTAGAAATTTAATAATTATTTAAGAGGTATTTATAGAGAGACATGGAAGGGAAATTCATGATAAATTCCTTTTTGGTGGATAGGGATGAGAAAGTGGGTGGGAGTGAGATACTTTTATAGTTGAAAAAGATGGTATTTTCCATGAAAACTAAAGTTATACAATGGGGAAGAATAGAATCAGATTTAGGTGGTTTTTGTGATTTAGGTGAATTAGGTGAAGAAATGGTAGGTGAGATTTGTGGGCATGAATTTAATAACTAACAAGGATTTCTAGAAGATGTAAGTGACCTTTTAATTATTAAAAATTCAATATACTTTATTTACCCATCTTTACCCGTATTAATTTCGATTAAAAATTAATCATGGTAATTATTTTATTACCAAAAATATAATATGACCCTTTTTAAATATTTATTACCAATTTAATGAGTGTTAATTCATTTTTATATATGTTTAAAAATCATTTTAGAGTCTTAATTAAAAATAGAACCATTTAATTTAATAAAAATACAAAATATTTATGAAGGTATCATTTTTTGAAAAATAATAATTTAATTTTGGTAAATAATATTTAAATTAGAAACTTAATTTTATTCCTAAAAAATATTGACCACAATACTTAATTTTATCATGCCGATTAAAAATATACAAATTATTTTATACGATTTAATTTCTAAAAGTGGTAAAAATTATTTTTATATGACTATACATAACGCATATAAACAATTTTAAGAAACATATATCTTCTAAGCATAAAGTATTCTGTGCTTTATTATACATTTTTCTTATATAGTTTTTATAAATTGGTTACTTCTAGTGATACTGGCCAATTTAATAACTATAATATAATTGTAATGAACTTTACTCTAATATCCTATAGCCAGTGTCTACTTTATTACATTGGAACTAGATATAAGCAATAACATCCTAAATAACTAAATAGTTTAGTATATTTGTTAAATTAGACACATAATTTAAATTTAAATTTATTTTAAATCATAAAATACACAAATAATTTGATTTGAGAAAGCCATTATTCTTCTTAGTTTATCCCTACATACCAATCACAAAACACTTCCTGGTATCCTAGATAAAATAAAACATAAAAATGTATGAGATAAGATTCTCATTAAGGGTAAGATCACAATTAAATCCATCATGAAAAAATACGCATAATCAATATTGTAAGGTAAAAAACTGAAAAATATGCCTTTTAAATAATAACTTGGGAATAATATGGTAGGAATAAATGATTATCAAATAAAGATATATAACTTATCACATGGGTGTGAAACATATCTATGAATATTCTAACTAATCAAATAATCACTTTTAAATCAATAAATAATTTTTTAATATGGTAATTCATAATTCCAAACATCATAAACATATTTTCGAGACCTTTTATAAGACATTTTAAAACTACGGGTAAAAACCCATCTGATTTGGCCAACTAATTTGTCTCAAGAGATCCATTTATGGATTGAGGGGTTATCTATAATCAAGAACCAATTGTTACTAACTAATTCTAATGAATTAATCATATGAAATGGGTGAAACATAATCAATATAAACATTCACATTGAAAAAATAATTTATGAAATGTTAATAATTACCCCAATCAAATAAAAAAATCATATACCATCCAAAGTAATATGGTGAGTGGTAATAAAATTGTACATCCTCTAAAATGATCAAAAACGATAAAAATAAATAATAAGAATGATATAAATAAAATATATACCCAGTATAACATAATTAAAATAAAGGGTTGATGTCATTGATGGATAAAAATTCCATGAAAAGATCTTTAAAAACATTCTTGAGGAAAATAGCCTTTATATTTTTAAAATCACCTTTTACACCTAAAATTTCACATTTTTTTTTTGAAATTAACCTTTTATAATTATAAATTAATCATTAAAACATTTAGTGGTCACGAGTTCTGGAAATTCTGTTCATGCCTTACATGTTAAAACAAAAATTCCTTCCACATTTTCGGTAAAATTCAAACGGGCCTTGTTTGGAAAACAAAATGAAGATTCATTTAATTTTTTTTATAAAAATAAAAAATGGGAAAAAATTTATTTAATAAATAATTTTTATAATGTTAAAAACATTTTTCATTTTTTAGAAAACATGGATTTAGTAGAAAATTCATTTTTGACCGAAAAGAGAAATAATGTTACCTTTTCTTAAAAAATATTTATCAATCATTTTATTTTTCAAATAGAGGGAAAATTTTAATAATACTTCAAAATTTTATGAATAAATATATGATATGAAAATATATTGGTTTTAATAAATTAATACCAAATAACTCCCCTAAGGGTGACATAAACATAAACAATCTCAAATAATGATGAGTTATTAAAATAAACTCTTACCACTTTGGTAACTAGTAAATTTTAAGACCCATAAAATTAATAACATAAAATGAAACTTTAAATATCATTAATACAAAGATATTAATGATATTAAATATCAAAGTGGTAGTATATACACCACAAAAATGAAATAAGTGGTGAATATGTCATATGTATCATGGAAGTAAAAGTGAGATGAGAAACCCTTACCTCAAGTTCGACTTCCTTCATATGTGTCTGAACCTCCTGGATAATAAATATAAGTTTATTATTCATATATTATAGAACCATAATCATATATATAATATCATATATGATTTAATTGTAGACTTTTATCATCCATCTATAAACAATTCTTCATTAAAATCAATATTTCAGGTGATAATTACTTTATTTTTCATGTATGTTTTGGTTCGGTAATTTTGGTCCTTTTAATTTGATCATAGTTAAAACATATATATAATTTTAATATGTTATAAATATCATATATATTCCATATATATTTATTTATATTTGTCTATAAAAGTTAGATATAAAAAATGGATTACACCGTTCATGGAGACGACATACCATATGTATGCATGAATAATGTTTCCATTTTTCTTGATGTATGGAATGAAAGGAAAATAAATATTAATTCACCTTTATAAAATAATTACTATGTTATATATATAATTTATATTAATAAAATCCTTCCTGGTTACCATCCATGTAAAAATAAAATGAAAAAAATTTCACATCGCTACGTAGAGGTGGTAGTCCACACGTACGCTTGAGCAATGTTACTGTTTTCCAATGAATTGGATAATAATATGTTATATTTTATATTATATTTCCCTAAGTATGGTTATATAATAAATTCCACATATACTAATTAAATTTATACTTAATACAGTCCATGTAAAATTTAATAAAAAATGAATCACATCGCTTCGCGATGCGGTAGTCTGCCACACACACGAGTGACATTATCATACCCCCAAAGAATGGAATGAAAGAATATTAATTTGATATTATAATTAAAAAGTATAATAATTTAATAAATATAATATAAATATTTTAAATCTATTATTATGTTCATCCTTGAAAGGTGGTAATGGAAAAGGAATTACATCAGTTCGCGAGGTGGTAGTCCTCCGTACACACGATGGAAGATTTCATTTACCATTCGATGAAAGAGGAGATGGATATATAAAATTCCCTTAGTATAATAAAATATTAGTATAAATTATATACTATTTTTTATTATAATATCATAGATGAATAAAATTTTAAGGTGGTGGAGGAATAAATAAAATAAATACGCACATCAAGGATTTTACATATTCTTTGGAGAACCCCTTTAGGTTTATACATAAATCCTTTCTAGGTCAGATTTATGATCAGAACAAGGTATCTAGTATGTTTTTATATGATTAAGGATGGTAAATTGGTTGATATTGGATGAACCAATTGGGGTTTTAAGTATGAATAGGAGAGGAGAGGGGGTGGCATTTTATAAGTGGGGGAGAGGACACACTTGAATTTTTGAAAAGAAAAGCGATAAAAACATTTTTATGACGAAAAAAGCATAAAAAATGGGAAATTATTGAAAATTATAGGTTATAATGTATGAATATTTCCATAAAATTGGTGTTGGATAAGTTTTAGGTCATTTTAACCCGTATCTAATTAGTTTAACCCTAGATAAAACTATTTTTACCATAACCGTGGTAATTAATTTTTACTACTTTCACTATTAATTATGGTAAAAAATTAAGTTGAAATTATTATATAATATAAATTATAACGAAAAATATTTTTAAAAATTAAATTCACAGAAGTTTTAGAATTTAATTTAAAATTAAACCTGCCTACATGATGAAAAAGAAGTTTTCCAAAGAGAAATTTTCAAAAGTTTAAAAAGTTTTTATACTATAATTCAATATAAAATTTATTAAAATGACCTAATTTAGTTAAATTATATTATTATTAAACTAATTTTACTTTAAAACCAATTTAAATTATAATTTAACTTTTAAATAATTTAAACAAAACAGAAGTTTTCAATAAAGGAGTATTTTCACTATTCATCAAAAAATTATCAAAAATTCACCCAAAGATAATTTTAACATGTATATTTCAAAAAATAAACTTTATTTTTTCAAATAAATTTTATAATAGTGGTAAAAATTAATGTTAAATTATGTTCTCAAAACGTGACTAACTTGCCTTTTAGAAAAATATAGTTTTTTAGAAAACATTTCTTTCTCCTTCAAATGGTTCTTATTTTATTAATAATCAATATATAACCATTGAATTTGTTTTATACATGTGTAAACCATATAATTTTCATAATTTATTTAGTCCTATTAATACATGAAAACTTAACGAGAGGTTATAATGGTCCTGTTTAAATAATAATATTTAAATAGAGTATCAATTACATTTAAATCTGGTGTTGTGTTCATCACAAGCTATTGAAGATATTGATTTTGTTTAAAAAATATATATTTTAAAGTATCGAGGTGTTACATTCCATTCTATGATTGGTTTTGTGTGTCATATAAACTTTCAAACATGAAGTTTCTATTATAAGATCTCAAGGTGTTACATTCTAACCCTTAAATAAATTACACCCTCACAATTTTATCTTGATCTTGGTAATCAAGGGTTTAACATATGAAAATAACTTTTTTAGAAACCAATATCATGAAAAGAGTTAATAAAACTTCCTATTGATAATAGATAAAGGTAAGTACAAAGGTCACATAACTAGATTTCCTTGTAGGAGTACATTATTGGAAAATGAAGACATGGATATAGAATAGAATACTAACACCCAAGGATTAATAGAGTGATAGAGATAATTAATTATAAGAAAGTGAATTATTAATAGAAAGTTAAGGACCTTAAAACCATAAATCTATGCTGATTTAAAAGACAATTTGATTGATCAGAATTAAATATACTAAGACAAATTTTTTGTTTCAAGATCCTTTTCATAGAGTTGAGTAATGTTTTACCATTATAATATATAATAATTTAAAATATAATTACAATTTCATCCTTTTTTTATACTTTGATCAATTCCTACTTTGTCTCTTACTCAGAGAAATGAATATTCAATGGGATTTTTTTTATTTCTAATGCACTAAAATTAACATTTAATGGATCATTAGATTAATAAAATAATAAAAATTCATTCCTTTGGTCTATATATATTTTCCAAAACCAAAATGGTTAACAAAAGTTATCTACTAACAACCAAAGTTAAAAATAATCCATTTTATAAATATCTAACCTTAAGAATCATCCAAAACATGTTTGACCAAATTCAAAGTTTAAAAATTTATAAGGAAGATCACTAAATCAAAATTATATTACCTAAAATATATAAATTGGATCATAATGTCACATTAAAAATATGTAAAAAAATTTATCACTATAAAACCTTAATGAAAACATGTATGCTTCAAAAAAAATCTCAGATCATAAAATATATTCCATAAATCCAATATGAAGTAAACTCCAACAAAGATAACATAAACCATCAAATCACTAACCAAATTCAATTTCACCTATAATATCCCATAAATATATCTTAATCATTATTATCTCAACATTAATAATATATTAAGGGTTATCTTACCTCAATCATGTGCTTTACAAAAAGATAAACTATCCACTCAATCACTTTTTTGGCACCATTCAACATGTGTCTTAAAATTATTATATAAAAACCATTAAAGTACAATACTTATAATTTTTATGATTCTTATAACAAGAATAACATTGATAAAATACTTCTATAATAAAATTATGGAATAAAATACACAAGAACTTTAATCATTCTACTTTATTATTAAACCATTAACCATGCTTCATTATCTTATTTCTTAATATCTCCTTTATTTCATATGTAAATTTTAGTCTCTTCACCAGAAGTAGTATAAAATTTACTCATAAAACCTTTCTGATTGTCTTCATTATATTTCTATCATGGAAATCTATTTTCATAATGCAAAAAATTTACATATTTAAAACAATTATCCATTGATGATACATTAGGGATACCATTATTCTCATCCATTTAATTAATCAAAATTTTCATTTTTCATCAGCAATTAATTTCTTTATGACCATATTTTCCACAACCAAAACATATTCCCATTCCTCTAATAAATTAACTCGGGTGTTTTTTCCCACATTATCGACATATAGGAAATTGAATCTTCTTTCCTCCATGGTCACCACCACTCTATCTCTTAGAGAAATCTATCCTTATCTTATTTAGTGAGTCTGAGAGTTGGTTAAGGTGAATGTTTTTAATCATATATCATGATAAATGATTAGGATTAATCAAAATATCCTTCACTCTAGTCATTATCCCATTTGGTTTCTCATCAATACATTATATATAAGATTCAGTGATAACCCAGTTACTTATGGTTACTGTAATTGAATGAAACCAAAAAAAGTGTAAAAAACAATAATCATAGTAGGAAAGTACATATTATGAAAAATAGTTCATATGAAATCTAAATAATGAAACCATATTTTCAATATAAGTCATATGAGGTTTAATCTTAGGTCATTCATGGTCATCATCTATTAAAATACTTCAAATGTTAATTAACCAAAGAACGTCCCCTACAAGTGTCAAACCAGGTGTATAGTAAGGTCCATTGTTGTGTACCAGATAATGCTTGAGTTAAGCCCACCATGTATTTTTTAGAGTTTTTACCCCTAGGTACATATATTCTATAACCATGTCTACTTATAGTATCCAAACAGAGATGTATTTATAGTAAAAACACATAATTTATACCTTATAAAAACTTTAGGATGTTTATATATACTTATACTCAAAGTAAATCATAGGGTAATGTTACATAATATATGTTTTCTTGAATCCATTTCCCAAGTTTCCTACTAAACTTTATCTGATACCAACTGTAATGACCCTCGACTCCAGTATCCTAGAGCTAGTGTCTACTTTTTTTCATTGGAACTAGATACAATAAATCACATCCAAAAGGACCCAATAGTTTAGTAGTTTTGGTAATTAGATATGTACTTAAATTTCAAAATATATTTTAAAACATAAAATAAAAAAAAGAATTTTCTTTAAGAATTCTATTATTCCCCTTAGCGTATCATTGAATATCAATCACAAAACACTTCCTAGTATCCTAGGGAAAATAAAACTTAAGAAAGGGGTGAGCTCAGATTCTCAGTAAGGTTAAGTGTACAATGGAAGCTATCATGAAAAAATAAGCACAATCAACATGGAATTCTAAATAACTAAAACACATTCTATTAAAACAATAACTTGAGAATAATATGGAATGAATGAATAAAGATAAAATAAAGTCATATAAGTAATCACATAAGATTCAAACTTATCATGGATATTCAAAAAATTGAATAATCACATGGATATCAATAAACAATATCATAATTACGTAATTTATAATGATAAACATCATAAATATATTATCAATACCTTTCACAAGACAATTTAAAACTATTGGTAAAAACCCATATGATTTAGCCAACTGATTTGTCTCATGAGACATGATAATGCATCAAGGGGATATATATAAATAGTTCTCACTCATCACTTACTAAGTAAAATTCATTTCTCATATGAAAGGGGTGAAACATAATCAACACAAAAATTCATATTGAAAAATTAACATACAAAATGGTAATAATTACCCAAATAAAATAAAAATATTCATAAACTATCTAGAGTAATATGGTTAATGGTAATAAAATTGTATATCCTCAATCAAAATGGTAATAAAATATCCAAATAATTAATAAGGATGATATTAATACAATATATCCCTAGTGGATCATAAGTATAATAAAGGGTAGATGTCATTGATAAATAAAAATATCCTGAAAAGATCCTTCAAAACATTATTGATGAAAACAACTTTTGTATTTTGAAAATAACCTTTTAAAAATAAAAGTTCAAAAAATATTTTGAAAATACCTTTATTTTAAAATAACCTTTTAAACTTATAAATTTATATTTAAAAATTTGAGTGGCCATGATGGCGGGAAATTCCATTCATGTCATACACATTAAAAAAAATTTCATTTCACATTTTTTATAAAATCCAAATGAGACTTATTTGGAAAAAGACATGAAGATTCTTTTAAAAACATTTTTATAAAATAAAAACATGGGTGATAATTTCTTTAATAAATCATTTAGATAATATTAAGAACATTTTTGATTTTTTAGAAAACATGGATTTGGAAGAAAAAACATTTTTGATTAAAAAGAGAAACAATTTTTCCTTTTTATAAAAACATTTTCTCAATCATTTTAAGTAACGAAGTGAGGAAAAATGAAAATAATACTTAAAATTTCATTAATGAACAGATTATATGTAAAATTATTGGTATTAATATAGTAATACCAAATAATTCCCCCAAGGTTATGTAAACATAAACAATCCTAAATAATGATGAGATTGTGAAATAAACCCTTACCACTTTGGTAACTTTTGAATAATAAGTCCCATAAAAGTAATAACATAAAATGAAACCTTAAATATTATTATGATAAAGATATTAATGATATAAAATATAAAATTGGTAGTATATATAAAGAAAAAAAGAAATAATGGGTGAATATAACATATGTCTCATGAAAGTAAAAGTGAGATGAGAAACCCTTAACTTAGGTTCGAATTTTTCCATATGTGTCCAAACATCAAGTATAACAAATATAGGTTTATTATAAATCTATTTCAAAACCAAAATCATATATATCATACTATATATGATTTACTTATAGTCTTTTATGACCCATTTATTAATAATTCTTTGTTAAAATCATTATTTCAGGTGATAATTACTTCATTTTTCATGTATGTTTTAGTTCAATAATTTTGGTGTTTTTAATTTGATCATGGTTAAATCATCCCAAAAATGATAACCTTGATAGAAATATCATATATATTTATTATATATCAATTTAGATTAATCTATAAAATTTAGAGATAGGAAATCGATTACACCCTTCATGGAGACGGTAGGCCATACTTATACATGAATATTGTTTCCATTTTTCTCGATAGATGAAATGAAAGAAAAATAAATATTTATTATAATAGACACAAACCCTCACTCCTAGATATAATTTTAAAAACATAAAACTTACATTTTAGGCTTTGATACTAATGAAGGTAACCCAATTTTCACTATCCAAAATATACACCATCAAAAGGAAAATATTAAATCACTTACATTCTTAATGAACTTTTAGGTTTATATTTTAAGAGAATTAGGAAAAACCCTTACATAAAAAAAACCCATGTATTTAAAAAGATAATTTATCACACTTAACCCAGATTTTATTATTTTACATTATACCACCATTATCATCCATATGAAATCCTTATAAACAAATTCATTCAACAACATTCTTGATAACTTGGGGAAAATGAAATAAAATAAGGGTGAGATCAAATGCACAGTAAGGGTAAACATAGGAATTAAATATTCAATGTTATCAATGAGAATATGAATTTCATAAGGGTATGATGACAGAATCAAAGGGCATGAGAGGATCATAAAAGAACTCATACCCACAAATACTTGAATCCTTAATCACGAAGCATGGAATATGACTTTGAAAAAGGAAGAAGTCATAAGAATAAATAATAATGAGCCATGTAATATCATTATTGATCAAAGGAAACATTATAAATTCATGGAAATCATAGATTAAACATGTTGGCATATTTGAACATCATCATCATAGAGCCCTTACAGAACCCTTAAAATTGGAATAACTATAAGACTGACTTACAATATAATTATCTAGAGAACATAATCATTACCCAATTTATTGGAGGGATATCTGGGCACACCCATCATATTATAATTTCCAAGAACCATAAATAAAGTAAATATATATTTCATTTTATCGTAAAATTATTAGAAACAATCACTATTCCTATTATAACTAAATTAATTCATATAAAAGAAATGGGTTTCCTGTTAATATCTTTGAAACATGATTAACCCATATAAAAGAAATGGGTTCTATAACAATATCTTTGAAACAAGATTAACCTGTGTAAAATAAATGAGTTCTATGTCAATCTATTTGAAATATTCTTAATCTATCTAGAGAAATAATGAGGATGGTATTGTTACAAAATATCCCCATTAGAGTATAAGTAATAATAAGGGTTATAGACATTGATGAATAAAATACCACTAAAATATCATTAAATACATTTTTGAGGAAGATAACCTTTTCATTTTGAAAATCACTTTTATCAACTAAAAATTCACAAAATATTTCAAAAATAATTTTCTTTAAAAAATAACTTGGAAACATATAAATTAAACTATATAGAAAATAATTGACATGATGTCGATAAAATCTATTATTTTCATAAATGTTAAAAATAAACATTCTTTTTAAAAAAATTGAAAAAGAGTCAAAAGGGACCCATTTGGAAAAAGTTAAGAAATTTAATTTTAAAAACTTTTAAAAGAAGAAAAAATATCATTTAAAATGGATTAATGTTTTATAGAAAATAATAGCTTTGAAAACATTTCAGAAAACATGGTCATAGAAGAGAAAGATATCTGATACAAGATCATCATCATGTATAAATGACTTTCTTGATGTTTATTCAATCTGTAAGGGAGGAAATAGAAATTAAACTTTTGAATAGAATTCATAATTATAGGATAATAAAAGAGATTTAGTTCAATAAAATAATATCATATTATTTCCTCCAAAAGAAACTTGAACATAAATAATCTTGAAATAAAAAAGATTTTAACATAAATCCTTTTTCTACTTTTGTAATATTTTCCTTCATAATACTCATGAAATAATAACTTCAAATGAAACTTAAGATAAGATGAAAATAATTAGTTTCATGATATAACTTTCTAAAATTTTGGTATATAAACCTCATAAAGAAGATAGGTGCATATCATAAACATATGTCATAGAAAAACAGAAATTAGGACGATTAACCCTTACACAGATCATATCATAAAATTAAGAGTTAATAAATGGAGAGATTATGTATAATAATTTAAATCCATAAAAAAAATTTTAAATATAGAATAAAAAATTATATATTAATTTACACATAATAATATCATAACAGAGTAAATGAAAAAGTTTTATAACCCAATGAAATAAAATTGAGTTATGATTATGATACTCTTTACCACTTGGTAAAATTTAAGTAAATACCCTTGGATAAATTAATTAAAATTTAAAATTAAAATACCATTATGTATGAAGGATTTATGATATTATATGTAAAATGGATAGTATGTACACTACACAATAAAAACAAGTGGTGAATATAACATATGTCCCACATAAGTAAAAGCAAGATGAAAAAACCTTACCTCGAGTCCAAACATTCCATGAACATCCTTTAACTCATGTATAGTAATACTAAATAAATAATTTTATTTATTAATATAATTTTAATGGTTTAATAATCTATACATTAATCATTTATTTTATTTATTTTTATTAAAATATTAAAATATTTAATCAGTTAAGTTCACATTGAGTGTTTTGAGGATGTTTGGTTCATTACTTCAAAATGGATTTGGTGGGTTGAACATGGTTAAAGAGGTAATTATTTAAACATATCGAAACTAATAATTATGGAATAATTATCATATTTAATCATTAATTATACTTTTAAAACCAATCAAGAAAAATGGTTATGAAATATGAACTATGTTACGATCGTACGTACACATTAGTAATTTTTCCATTTTTTAATGATCATTTTGGAAAGAAAATATATATTTTTTATCTTTAAAAAATAATAATAATATCATAAATTCCATATTATTTATTTAAATATACTTATATATATAATTATTATGACATGGTTATGAAAAAAGAATCACATCACTTTATGGAGGCGGTAGTCCACACGTAAACGAACGACATTATCATTTTTCAGTGTAAGAAAGAAAATAATATATTATATTTTTAAAATGATAAATATTTCATGAATATAATTATTATTTAATTTATATCACAGATAATAATTAATAGTATCCTCATTATATTTCATGCAAAGAGTTAGTGAAAAACTAATCACATCGCTTCACGAGGCGATATTCCTTCGTACACACGAATGACGTTATCGTATTACCTAAAGAAAGGAAAGTAAAAAGGTATATGTGATATAATAACTACATAAGTATAAATATTTTAAAAATATCATATATATACTTTAAATATATTATTAAAAAAAATCCATGAGAGTAAATGATGAAAAAAATGACATCGATTCACAAGGTGGTAGTCCGCCGTACACATGAATGATGATTTTATATACCATTTGATAGAAGAGAATATATATTTAGGTTATTAAATTAATACAATAAAATATAAATATATATTTTATATTGGTGTTATAATATGATCATAGTTTAGGAATATTTTAAGTAGGTGTAAGTGGAAATAAAACAAAAACACATAGTTCAGAATTTTACCTCTTCTTGGATCACCTCTTTAGGATTATACCTAAAGTTTTCATAGAATGAATTTATGATAAAAACAAGTATTATAGGAATAGGGGATGAAAGTTTTAAATTTATTAGGGTAGGTATTGGCTAAACCAAAAGGTTTTGAAGGTGTGAAGAAGTGAGGAAATGGTGTATCCTTTTATAAGTGAGGTGAGTGGCACACTTGCAATTTTTGAAAAGAAAAAGGTATACCCATGTTTTCAAATGATAAAAGGATAAAAAATGGAGTATTATCAAAAATTATACATTATAAGGTCAAAATATGGATATAAAATATATTTTTGATAAGTTTTTAGGTCATTTTAATCCTTATATTTTTAGTTTAACCCCCAGTAGACCTATGTTTACCTTAACTATGGTAATTAATTTATAATATTTTAACTATTAATTATAGTAAAAAATTAAGTTAGAATATTTAGAAAATATATATTATTATAATTAAAAATATAATCTATTTTACCAAATTCAATCCACATAAGTGAAGAAATTAAATTTAAAAAACCCATAGACGCGATTGAAAAATGGTTTTTCAAGAAGTGTGTTTTTCAAGAAAAAATGATTTTATATTAACTATATGATTAATAATAATCACTGTATGAATATAAATTAATATTTATTGATATATTATCTATAAATTTAATTTAAATCATTTCTAATTAGGCATTTTAAATAATTTAAAATGGGAAACATTATATACTTTAAAATAGTTTTATGAAAATTCATGTTTTTAAACCCAAAGACAAATGTATACTAAAATAAAATACGGTGTTGATTTAAAAAAAATTAAGTGGATTAAAAATAACTAAATATTACTTATGTTACTTTAAATCATATTAAAAACATAATGTGACTTTTAAAGTTCTTAATTTATTTAAAATAAATTATTTTTTAGAAAAATCAGCATTTTTCATCATTCATTGAAAAATAAATATTTTTTGAAAAATACCTATATTTATCTCAAAGTATATTTTGATATTATTTTTTCAAAAATGAATTTATTTTTATAAAATTCATTTTATAAAATTTTAAAAAATTAATTTTAATAATTTTTTTCTAAAATGAAATAAAAATCATCTTTGAAGAAAACATATTTTTAGTCAATAAAAATACTTTAATAAAAAATGATTGATTATTTACTAAATATATATAAATAATTTATATTGAGTAGGAAATATATATATAAATATATATTTTATAAATTAATTAATACCATTCATACCCACAAATTTAAATGCTAGATTTTAACGATTATATATTTTGCAGGTCGTTTAAGCTCGGTATTGAATGTCGAATACAATATCGAACATAATTTTTATTTCTAAAATCTCAGGGTATTAATGTAATGATACAAACTTTTATTAATGAAAATTATTCTTGATATAATTAAATGTCTTATTATGTAAAATTGTTATATAAACCATATTCACTTCCTTGGTTTTATGCTTTTGGATTTTAAAATACTGTTAAGAATTGTTACTGTTGCTAATATATCCATTAAATAGTGATCACATGATTAGTATAAATATAGGGCTTTAACAAATCCACTTTACTTAAAAAAGGAAGTGATGACCTCATATTGTAGAATTTCTCCATATGAAGCCCATTGTTTAGAGACCTGGAAGGAAGTAGCGTCACTGGACTTTGCTCTGGACCAAGCCCAAGCCAAGCTTTAACACATTAAGCTTGAACAGAATCACCTACGGGAGAAGTGGAAGTTAATAGAGATTACCACCCAAGTGATATTATCCTATCTAATCTAAGATTCTATCACCATCGCACACCTTACCCTTAGGTCTTATGCGGGTGTTATAAAGGGTTATGTAACAAGTCATTAGTTAATTTTTTGTGTGTGATCCCTTTCAATCAATTCCTCTATGAGAATAGTTTTTCTTAAAAATACAATGATTTAGATAAATTGATTTTCGGGTAAAATGGTACTTTTTAAAAATATATAAATTGTTTTATTAAACTGAGGTTTTATTAATATTGTTATTATAATAGTGTTATAAGAACACTCCTTTTAATTATAAGTGTTGATTATAATCCCCATTGTTTTTACTCTATAAATGATTAAGTATTCAGTTTGATAAGAATTATATTTTCATACGATAAAAATGAAATTGTATTTTTAATTAAAGAATTTATTTTGATGAATGAATTAATTTTTTGGAATAAATAATATTTTAATAAAATTTTATTATTATATAAATGATCATATAATTTTTATGACGTCAAATTCAATTTTTATTAAGGTTTGGAAAATGTTTTTGTCAAAACCAGTTAATTTTCAATAAATTATGGTTTATATTTTAAAAGTGAAAATTCAAATATTTAGAAAATTATTTAGATAAAATAAATATTATTTTTGGAATCAGGATGTCGAAATTATCCAAAGTGAATTTTTCAAAATTTTATGAGACAATCAAATTTTTGGGTAAAAATTAAATATCATATAAATATATAATGTTTTTATGACATCATAATGACCCAATAGTGATTTAATAAAATAATATAAAAGGTATATTCATCCAATATATGTTTTTACTTTAAAATAATTTTATTTTATATTTGTTTGATTAATTTTTTGATGTCTTAGTGGAACCTCCAAGACATATAAAATATTATAACATTTTTTAAAATTGATTTCCTTGAGAGAGTGACTCACCTCCACATAAGTAAGCCTAATATTTTAATAATTTAAGCCATTTTATTTATAAATTAATTTTTTCCACTATTATTTGGAAAAAAACATGGGCAAACACCATGGTTTGGTTCGTGGTTTTGAATATTTAATTTTATAGATTCCAAAACCCAAGTTTATGAAATATTAAAGAATTCTCCTCTCTTTTATTATATAAACCCACCCCAAATCCCACTTATCTTCTCTAAAAACCCTTGGAGCACGTCCCTACTATTCCCTATTATCTCTAGAATCCTCCCAAGGTTCCCCAAGCTCTTAAGAAACCCCTCCTCAAGCTCTTTATGTCACATACTCAAGGATCCCCACTTTCCTTCCTTATTTATGTACACGTTTCCTTATATTGTTATGACATTTTACTTTTAATTAAAAATGTTGGGGTATGATTTCACACCCCCCCTATACTGGACTCATTATGTTTGAATGATGAGATACCCCTTCCTCTCTCATTAATTCCTCCCATGTACACCTGTTACCATGCTAAAATTCCATAAGGGATTTCTCTCTCCTCATTTACATTCGAGAAATTATTTTATATTATACATCTAAATTACATTAAATATTATGAGATATTATTTTCCATGACCCCCTTACTATCCAATTCATGTATAAATTATTAGAGACCCCTTTCTCTCTCATCAACCCATTTTACAATTTGTATTTGACATCGTTATGCTGCCAAAGTTACACCAAAATTTCCCATACCAAAATCATCGTGTAAGTGAATACCACACCCATTTATCTATCAATGTTATTCACCTTTATGAACATGTACTTGTTGATTGAGTAATTAAACTTATTTATTACACATATCTTATTCATGGAATAAATTATGATGTTTAATGAATCCATATTTTATGATCTATGTGGTACACTTATGCATGAAATGAAATGATTAACAAGGGTGCACCTTGATAGCGCTCTAATGCATTGGGTAAAGAATAGTATCATGATACTTCATGTGCAATTAGTTTTGACTCATGCTATGTCATGTGAAATGAGGGTTTATTCATGCTAATTCAAGTACAATGAGGGTTTACTCATGCTCCATGTGCAATTATCCATGGCTCATGATAATATCTGTTAAATGTTGTTGCCACATCTCCATGTTATGATAATCATGCTACATCTTGACTTTATGTTCATGTTTATCTTGTGATCCATTGATTTTATTACTGTCTAAAATTTATTTTATTCCTCATGTTATGGCATGTTTATTCCCTTAATGGGCTTTATAGCTCACCCCTTTCTTATGTACGTCCTCAGGTTTTCCCATTCGGTGCTAAGTATAAAGGAATGTTGTTGTTATGTAAAATAAGTTTTCAATAAAGATGTGTATTTCATGTTTTAAGTTGTTTTGTAATGTTACTAAGACACAAATAAACTATACCTCTCGATCTTATATGTTTTATCAAGTGAAAATTTTATGTAATAAATTATGTTTACGTGTGAAATAAAGAGCAGAGTTGTTATAGTTACATCCTTCCCCATTTTAATAAATTTTATCCCCACAATTTTAACTTTATCTTGATAATAAACGGTTGGACATTTGAAAATTTCTCTCTTCTGGAAACCTACATCATATAAAGGATTAATAAAACATCCTCTTGATAAGAAATAAAAGGCCATATAAAGTTTATTTGGAATAACACATACTAGGTTTCCAAATAGGAGAAAATAGGTGTAAAGTGAATATTTGGACATGGAAGAAAATAAAAATTCTATAATAATGATATGGAGTGATAGAGGTCATTGAGCACAAGAAATTTAATTATCAAGATAAATTTAGCAACTACAAAACCGTAAACCAAAGAGGTGTGACAAGGTTATTGATTTCATAAAAAACTCTGGTAATAGGATAATTTTTTTGTTTCAAGATGGTTTTCCTAGAGTTTAAGAATTACTTTACCATCTATACTAATAGAATAAGGGAATATACTTACTTGATGAGTATAATTTCATCCTTTTATCAATTTCCACCACAATATCATCTTTTTCTCTAATTTTTTATTTTATTTCATGCCTAAAGTACTAAAATCATATTTTAAAGGACCACATAAACATAAAAGGTATAATTAAGATATTACACCCATATTTATACATTAAACAAAACCAAAATGGTTATCACATGGTAAGATGTGTTCCAAAATGAATAATCCTTCATATATTGAAATAATACATTAAACTCTAAAATTCAACAGTAACAACCAATATTCAATATAAAACATTCCTAAATAAAATCAACATTAAATATTATTTTAAAATAAAATAAAATATCATACCTTAGAGTTTTTAGACATAAAAATATAGTGATATACTTTTTAAATAACATTAATCACTTAGTCTCGAAATCATTTTTCAATCCCATGGTTATCTGTTTCACTCCCAAAAACTCACGTGGGGTGTGAATAAAGTTTTATGGTGGTGGTGGAACAACCTTAACATTATAAACATATTTCTAAATCCTTTATAGGTATTTTCTAATGGTTTTATTCATAGAACCATAACACCAAACATTTACATTATTCAAGATGTTTCATGAACCAAATTTCTAAAAGGTAGGTGGTCATTAAGAAATGGTTCCAACAACACTTAGGGACTCAAATTTGTTGAGAGGATGATAGTTTATTCTCATAAAAACCATTTAGGGGGAATTATTTTCTACCCTAGGATTCTCTTATAGATTTAATTCATATTCATGAGTCCTTTATTAATTCCCAAATATAAAATGGGTCTCCTTTAAGTTAACAATTGATTATTAGAATGTATGGATTTTAGAATCATCTATATGTATCCAAGGTTCTTCATAATATATATATATATATATATAATGTTATAAAATTATTTTAACCTTTTGTATGTATGTATTAGAGATTATTATGTCATTTATTTTCATGATGCTTGTTTTAATCCACACAGTGGGGTGCTCTAGAATTTATCATCATCTAGGAAGGCAAGAATTGTTTTGATGTTAGGATCAAGCCCATAAGAGGGGATTACTATATATCCTTACAAAAGGAATAAGAACCCACATAGTTTTATGCTACTTAACATGACACATAACACCTTTTAAGGTTATGCGATGAGTACCAAACCAAGAAAATTTACGTCATATTATAATAACATCTTGGTTAAAGGTGCCTAGTCAAGGGAAAGTATGAGACTTATACTAAAGAGGCCCAAGGGACCTGGAAGGGATGTGAATTATTAGGTTGGATATGAACCTACTATTAATATTACCAATAGAATATTAGGGTTAATTTGGGTATTGGGATTGAACCTCAAGGAGGCTTCCTATGTGCCCTGTTTGGGCAGGAATCAAATCCTATTTAGTTCAACATGCTGGGAATTACACCAATGTAGGAGCCCCAAAGTTTCTTAAATGGGAATATGGACCTTTTAAGGTTTTAATCACGAGGAATATAAAACGTTTAGGTGATGGAAACATGATTTTTTGGTGTTACACTGAATATGAGGCCCTTTTCAAGATGAGAGGAAGATCCGTCACAAGAACTCTCTGCCAAGACAAGTATTTGATCGTGCAGTTGTCATGATAATCAATAAATTATAACCCCATATGATTCATGATATATGTGAGAAACAAGAGTAAGTGTAATATATTACACACCATGCAATATAATTTTTTATTTTGGTGGATGAGGTTGGGGATACTGATCATGTAGTGATTCAAAATTCATTTTCACCCTTATATCATTATGTTAAACTAATTTTGTATCATAAATTAAAAATTTAATAAAAAATTTCAATACATTTTATATTCAATTATTTTATTATTATCAGTGTTAAAAATGGCAATTTTACTTGTTTTTATGATTTCATTATAGGTGGAGGTGATTTGGAGGATCCATAATGAAGTTCAAGCAAAATGGGCCAAACTGCATGGAATCCCATGAACACTTGTCTACTATTTTGCATGTTCCATGAAATAAATTCATCTAAATGTTGGGATGTTCAAAAAATTCGTGGGATATAAATCATCTGAAGACACCCAATACCAATTTATCCATATGGTGGACCAACCGAACAAATCTATCTAGAAAATTGAATTTGAAAAAAGTCAAAAGTTTTGTTCGATATTATGACTATATCTCTAATTAAAAATGTCCAATGGCCACCAAATTTTATAGGGTTATATTAAAGATTCATAAAATAAACTCTTATATTTTTTAAAAGTTTATATAATTCCATTTACCAACCTCAAATTGAGACACAATTGGTATCTCGAAAACTGGGTGCCCAAAACCACTTACCATTTTGGATATAAAAGGGCACCATGGGAATGTCATTGGAATGTTCGACCAAGGGATTGAGGTGATGCCAATTTGGAGTTCCATATGATTCCTCTCATCCCATTTGAGGTTATGTAGCTCCCTATCTTTATAGGTATATTTTAAATGAATAAGGAGATCCACCTGAGCTTCATCCTCCTCCCAATGTTGAGCTAAATAGTGAGCGATCATTGCGAGTGAGATACACACTAGAAGAGGGAGTTTTGAAACATAATTATCTACTAGTTTAGTGTATATTTTGGTTTTTAATTTTTCATTAAGATGTATCTTAAATTTTTTTATACATTTAATTGAAAAAAATTTTATTTCATAATTGATCAGTGTGTATTTTTAAGTGTGCGACATGTGTTGTTCTGATTGGACAACATAAGAATCCTATTATTTCCAAAAAAATTGAGATTTGAGTGTTACTTGAAAAAAAATAAAGCATGATAAGGGGATATAACTTGAATTAACAATTTTTATGTCAAGGTTTAGTGTTATTTTCATTGTTTTAATAGGCTTGTGGGTATCCAAGATCTTGGTTAACCCTCAACCAAAGGATTACACGAAAACCTAATAATCAATTATGAAAAAATAACTTTTCAAGAGTTGTAGTAACATAGTAATGATCACATACATATCATATATTTTTAAAAATTCACATGTTTATCAACTATTAAACTCTTTAAATTAAGTAATTTTTTTTAAAACTGTTTTCAAAACCACCCCCTCATTTAGTCCTTTGTATTAAAAATACACACTATAAACAACCAATGATCCTTGAGATACGAACTAGGGTCTTCCCTAGACTATAAAATAATATTTAAATCATATTAAATCTGAAATTTCATGAAAATGCGGTCAAAGTTTTGTGCTATTTTCAGGGAGAGCTTTGGTATTTAGTGCATGTTTTTGATAAGATATTTGTAAATTTTGTTCCACCTTTAAATATATTTTTGTGTTATAATTTATTTCTTGTGTAGTTTCTATGAATGAATAATTCTACTCCATGATATTTACCTCATTTAAAACGTGGACCAGAGAGGATCCTATTTCAATGACACCGAGACACAGAGGATAACCCATTGAAGGAAGACACACCACACCTTGATACTTTTCTAGACCCCTATCTATTTGGAACCAAACATGAAACTGAACATAACTTGTATAACATTGATGAAAATAACAAAAAAATAAAAGAATTAAAATTTCATAATGTTGATATCCAACCCAATTATATTCAAATGAAAGTTGAATCACTAAAATTTGAACTAAAATCTAGTCTAATTCACTTATTTACAATATTTCATAGACACAAAGAATAAGATCCACATAAGCACTTAAGAATTTCATACGATGTGTTTTAGATCAAAAACTTTTAATATGGATGATTAATAAGTAAAACTTGGGGTATTTACCTTTTCATTAGAATACAATAAAAAAAATTGGTTGTATAATTTTAATTCCACAATATGAGGTCGAGAGGACATGAAACACCTTTTTCTTAAAAAATACTTCCCATCCTCTTAAACTGGAACTATAAGGAAAATTTTTTGTGGTATAATAAAATCAGAAAGGAAAAAACTCTATAAATATAGGGAAAATTTTAAAAGGATTTCTTCAAGTTTCCCACACCACCAAATAAGTGATCAACTTTTAATAAAATATGTTTTTGAAGGTTTAATTCCCATTGATAAAAACATGATTGATGCTGCTACTGGTGGTGATCTAGTTGATAAAACCTCAATCACTGTAAGGACCCTCATTGAGAATGTGGTGCATAACACTCAACAATTCGGTTCAAGGTCCAGTGTACATATTCAAGGTATCCTTGTGGTAAAAAATTTTGAGTTCAAAAAAAGGTGGACATAGAGTTTGAAGAGTTAAGCACCATTCTATAATAACTTGCACTTTCCCAAGGGAAATCCCAATCTCCTCCTCCCATCCATTTTGGTATTTATTCTACTTACACCCATTATTATAACTAATTCCCTCAACTAAGAGAAAATTTTAAGATTTGTGAGGCAATCTTACTAGGCCTCTCCTACAACCAACCCATTAGGCAAGAACCATACTATACATACTACCTTAGGTGGAAGGAAAACTAAGCCTATAAGCAAGGGGGTATTCAAACAAACCTTAACTACCATAAAACTAACCATGGTACCATAGTCATCCACCCCCACTACCCAAAAATTCTCAAACACCACAAATGTCTTTTCAATAAACACCTTTAGAACCTAAGCCTAGCCTAGAAGACATGATGAGACATATAGATTCAAGTAATCTCTAATTCCAACAAACCACCAAAGTATCCATACAGGATCTAAAAACCTAATTAGGCTAACTCACAAACTCGGTGGGGGGAAATCCAAAGTCATGGGTTGGAGAAACTACCCTATAAACCACTAATCAACCCTAGGGATAAGGTAAATTTCAGTTCTATCACCCTTAGGAGTGGAAAAGAACATAGGATATAAATTACCCCTCCATTAGAGTGATCCCCTCCTAATAAAACCACCTTCCCAACACCTGAGAATGATCCAAATGGGGGAAAACCTTATCCTAAGAGAATCTATGCCAAAGGAAAGAGAGTTTCATTTGATAAAATACCAAGATAAACCATTCCTATTCCATTTAACCAAAGGTCCACCCAACCAAGGAAACAAAAAGAAACTAGAATTGAAAAATAAATCTTTGAAACTTTAAAAAAAGTGCAGGTTAACACCTCCTTGATTGATGTCATGAAGCAAATTCCACGTTATGCCATTTTTTTAAAGGAGACATGTAGACATCGAAGGAAACTTTAAGGTGATGAAAAGGTGAGATTGGGGAAGAATGTATCAAAATTTATAGAGACATCACTTCCCACCAAATGAAATTATCCTAGAACATTCTCGATTCCATGCTCTATTGGGGAGTATTTCTTTTCTGATGATATGCTTGATTTGGGTGCCTCTATAAATGTGATGCCTCAAACTATTTTATCCTCCTTGTAGGTTGGTGAAATAAATCCCAATATAATTTTTTATCAACTTGAAAATTAGAGTACAACACACCCCACTATTGTGTTAGAGGATGTTATTGTGAGGGCGAACAATTTAATTTTTTCTACTGGTTTTTATGTGCTTAAAATTAAAGATGATATGATAAATGGACATGTGATAATTATATTGGGGAGGAATTTATTAAAAACCACAAAAAAACATAATTAATTTCCATAATATTATATTATCTATGGAGTCTAGTGGTGACATTGCCTACTTCAACATCCTTGATTCCATGAGGCACATTTCGGAATAACATTCCTCACTTTTAATTAATTCTATTAACGTACTCCCATCCCATGAAATACATATTTTCTTCCCCTTGATCCAACTTTTTAGTTTTCATCATCGATAGATATTGTAGGTAATGAGTCATGCATATAATGTTGTATCATTTTATAAAAATTTCAAACATGTTCTTTAATTGATGATTTCTTGAGCATTGAGGTTCTTATGACTATCGATGATATTGAAAAGCTTGTAAAATCTCATTCCTCATATGAGGATGTTACAATAGGGAAGTTAGATGAGATTAGATACCTCCCAATTTTACATTCACTCCCATAAATCAAAAATCTACTTGAATTGGAACTTAAACCACTGCCTCAAAATTTAAAATATTCCCATCTTGAGAATAGAAACAAGTTGCTTGTCATCATTGCTAGTTCACTCCCTCTAGAGCATGAATTGTGACTGCTTGAAATTTTTAGGGAGTATAAAAAAGAAATGGGATGGACACTTTCTAGCATTCCTGGTATCATCCCATCAATTTTCGTGCATCATATATTGTTAAATGATAAAACTAAACCAGTGAGGCAAGAACAACATCTACCGAACCCAAACCTCCTAGATGCTGTTAAAAATAAGGTAACAAAATTATTGGATGCTGGAATTATGTACACTATATCTGACAACTAATGGGTCAATCTAGTATAGGTATTTGTAACACCCTAATATTTCATAGTACATTATCTTTTTAAATAAATTTTATAGCATACGTTTCATGAAACACTGAGTTCGAGTGCACCATAATCCACCAAACTAGCCATTAAAAAAGAAGTTATCAATAGTATTAAAAACATTATGAAATTCATATATTTTATTTTTCAAAATTGACTTAATTTTTGAATTCATAATATCAAAATTATCTTAGGGTAAACTTTTTTTATTTTTCTGAAAAGTTTCAATTTTTGATGAATAGTGAAAAATACTACATTGTTGTTAATAACCAACTCTTTCATTTAAATAATTATATTAATTTAAATAATTTTAAAGTCAAAATATATAAATAATACATATATTAATCCAATGATGATCATTGAGACTATTTTATAATAAAATTAGATATAAAAATTTATTGATATTTTAAACGTCTCTTTTACCCGCCTTCTAGTTACATTTGCGAGATTGACATTAAATGTAATTTTACTGGTTATGTGAATTGAATTTCAAAAAACAGAAATACATGGTTATAATTAGTATGGGAAATTTGGTCCAATAGGATCAAAATATTTTTTTGTGAATAGTAACATTAGTAATTTAATTTACCACGGTTAAAGGTAAATAGGGTAATTAAAGGTAAAAATAATATAATATTATTATAAAGTTAACCTAACACTTGTAATAATTTAATTTTATGAGTGTGGATCGATGAAAATCATCATTGGGTATATCTTAGGACTACTTGGATCCCCTTGGAGTACATTTATTTATTTATAATATTATATTTAATGAAAATCTAATTTTGTTATACTTTTGTTTTTAACAAGTAAAATATTTTTAATATGAGGTTATATAAGTGATATGGTTGAATATAAATATTCATTAGAAATATAAAATGTTTAACTATACTATGTTAATTTATTAATAATTTTATAAAATAAATAATTAAATTAAATGGTGACACGGTGATGATGTAGTAATTGATTTATTAAAAGAAGAATCAAACAAATGATATTCATAATATTAATATAAATATAATTTGAGTGATTTAATATCATAAATTATTTTTATTGATTAATTGGATATATTATTAATGTTTTAGAAATCTTGGTTCGAATATATCCCATTGATTTGATTTTTGTATAAGAAAAAATAACGAATAGTGCCAAAAATCACATTTAAGATATTTTAAAATAAATAATATTTTATCAAATGATATAAAATTAATGAAAATATATATTTCAGAAAATTAATAGGATAATGTTAAAGATATCATAATTATTTATTTTGAATCATTTAATGGACACTTGTCCATGAAAATGACATAAATATTATTAAAATTAAAGAATTTAACAAAGTGTCACACTCTCATTTCTTATAAGTTCAATAATTTTAATATAGGGATAATATAGAGATAAATTAAACCATGAATAATCTATAGAAATATAAAATAATAATATACATCATAGTAATTTATTTATAATTTTTAGAGACTAAATAATTACTATAAATAATGACACATTAGTGAAGAAATAATTATTTTTTAATAGAAATATCAATTAAATGATTTAAAAATATTAAAATAAATATAATTTAACATAATTTAGGTGATAAAAAAATTATAGGTGAATATGACATGTTATGAGTGTATTAAATGGTTTGTTTTGAAGTTATCTTTCTGTTTGGATTTTATTTAAAGTCAAAGTAATGAATAGTGTCAAAATTGACACTATTGATATTTTTAAAAAATATCATTTTATTAAATTTTTTAAAAATCATAAAAATATTTAAAAATTACAAAGTTATAATTATAAGCTCTAATATTTCATAAAGTGTCCATTTATGGTCAATTTACATGATATAAGTAAATATTTATAACCATTTAATATTTAGAATATTATTACCACAATTAAATTTAATTAGATTAAATAAGGATAAATCAAAATGATAAGGTTTAAAATACAATAAAAAACAATTATAAATTTTATTAATTGATAGGATTGTGAATAATCCTCATATTATCCTCATAATAAATCAATTTGGAGCTATTTGAAATTGAAAATCATTTTATAATAAATTAATAGATTTGGAGTTTCCCAAAGTGCCCCTACCCTCTCTTATAAAAGGACACCTCTCCTTCTCTTTTATTCACACCAATAAATCCATTTATATCAAAAAAAACTACTCATATATCCTCAAAACTTCCCTCAATTTATCCTATAGGCCATACTTTGGGCAGAAAGCCAACCTAAGGAGTCCTTTTGTGAAAATCATAAGGAGATACTCGAAGAAGAGGTAATTGTTTTACCAACTCTTTCAAAGTTCTATTCTTCTTATAATTACTATTACTATGTTTTCCCATACTAAAGTAATAGATACAATATAATATATATTATGATATTTTATTATGATTATGGGACAACCATATTCTTTTTTTACCAATTCTAAAAAAATTATATCACCATGTGTGCGTGCGTATGACTTACCGGATCCACACCGTAGTGTAACTTGTTTTTCATCACTAATTTATTTAAATGGGTATAATTATGAAAATAATGGATATAAATAATCAATATGACATGATATTGATTATGTAAAATTTATATACCATCCATTTCCTTACCCCTTTACTATTAATGGAATGATATCGTCACTCGTACGTATGTACGACTTACAGTCTCCATGATGTGATGAGATTGATCCTACACATTAACCATTCAAGAATTATTATAAAAATATATATAATTAATATGTATTAAATATATAACATAATAATTCAATTTTAATAATATATATACATATTTACTTTCTTTCTTTTAATAAGATAAGAAAACATAAACAATGATCATGCGTACGTACGACCTACCGTCTCCATGAATGGTGTATTACATTTCATATATATATATATATATTATTTATATTATGAATATATATGATATATAAATCATGTTTTAAATTTTCCAAGTTAGTAAAACATGATCTAAATAATAAGATCAAGAATAACAAGTCAAAACACATATGATAAACAAATCAGTTATTACCCGAAACGTTGCTTTTACTTTGAATTATTAATAAATGAATACTATAAAGTCATAAATGAATAATATATGATATCATATGTAATATTATGATTCTATTAGAAGTTAATAATATGTTTAAAACCATTATACAAGAGTTTCAGAATTGTATGGAGAGTATTAGACCTAAGGTAAGGGGATTTCATGTCACTTTTAATTTTTGTGAGATATAATCCATGTTCAACACCTATTAATAGTGCGTGGTGTATGTAATTCCCCTATTATATTTTATATCATTAATACATTTATATTCAGGGAATTTGAAGATACATTTCAATATATTGGGCTTATTATTTAAATGTTAAAAGTGGTATGAGATGTTTTGAATGTTTGAGGAATTAATCCTTTCTCCATTTCAATATTCTTTATATTATCATACATATTTATTTATATATATATAATGGATTATAAAGAAAATTTTATGTCTATTTTTAGTTTCATAATTTTTTTCAAAAAGAATATTTTTAAGGTTTTATGTAAGGGTCTCTTTAACTAAAACATAATTTTAAATTTTTTAAATATTTATTCTTATAAATATTTCTCATTAATGTCCATGTTTTCAAAATGATTTTAAGGATTTATTTATATAGAAATTAATGTTTTAAAATATTAATTCATTTCAAAAATATGAAAGTGTTACAAGACACTTTGATTCAAAAATCTCTTTTTAAATGTCTTCCTTTATAAGCATGTGACTTTTGAATAAATGATTTCAAATAAATAGGGGTATTTGTATCAAGATATTTTTAATGATTTTATTAGAGTATTTTCATATATGTCAACATACTTTGTTTTATCTTATTCTTATATTAGTTTGATCTCTTATGATATCATTTACCATATTTTATTGAATGGTTTATGATCAGTTTGATTGTGTATGTTCTATTTAGATACCATTCTTGGTTTATTGTTAAAGTATTCGTATTTCATATACTAGTTTTTAATACAAATTATTATGTTGTTTATGTTCAATCATTTTAATATAAGGAATATATTGGACTTAGTAAGTGACGGGCGGGGTTCTCTATAGCCCATCAATGAATCAGTAGGTCTCATGAGACAAAATTAGTTGGTGACAAACCCTTTTCATTTATTTTCTAAGTAGTTTAACATTTTAAATAGGATATATCTTAACAAAAATCAAATGGGTTTCTACCCACAGATTTAAACTGTCATGAGGATAGATCGTGACAGTAGCTATCTTTAGGATATATCTTGATAGTGTAGACATCAGACATTATGCATTCCATCATTATGATATTATTTATGGACGTTCCATGTGATTATTAAAATTGTAAAATATCCATGGTTATTCTTATTATATATGCTATTATTTATTCTTTCCAAATTATATTGAAGATTATGTTTAAAGGGCTTGTGTTTCAGTTATACATCTTTCCTTAAGGTTTATGATTATATATTCCTAATAGATTTCATTGTACTTTTACCCTTACTGAGCATCTGAGCTCACCCCTTTCTTATATTTTATTTTCCAAGGATTCTAAGAGGTGTATTATAAATCATGTACTGGGTTAATCTAGGAGAATAAATGAATTCTCAAAGGATTATCTAGGTTGTATTTTATGTTTTGAATTATAATGTAAGGTTTATTTATGCAATCTATTTTCCAAGACTGCTAAAATGATCGGTACTTTGGGATTTGATTCCTTGTAATCATGAAAATATATTAAAATAATGCACCAGATTTAGGCTTTAGGGGTTAGGGCATTATAGCTGGAATCAAAGTAATTTTAGCAACAACCTTGGAAATTATATTTAGAAAACATATATTAGGGAACATAACCCTATGATATACTTTGAGAATAATTTTAAGTATAGGATATCAAACTTTCGATTTGGTAATGGATAACCTATGTTAAACCTATGGAATTATGGATTAAGAAGAAGATGGAATCATTTAGAGATACTATAAGTGATTTTTCATAACTATATCACTATTATTAGTATTTATGATATTGTGATTTAAGTTTTGGTTGATGGTTATAATCAACAATGTTATACAAGTAATGGTTATAATACTGATAATGAAGAGATTAAAAAATACAAATGAAATGAAGGAGGTATTAAGGAATAAAATGTTGAAGTGTAGTTAATGGTTTAAGAGTGAAGTGGAATGATTAAGTTTATTTTGTATTTGGATTCAAGAATTATTACATAAATGGTTCTATGGTTATAAGATTCATGAGATACAAATAAGGATTTTACTTTAGTACTTCTTTAAGGATTTGAAAGCATAAGAGTTTTCATTAAGGTTTTAAAGGTGATCAAATATTTGGTATGTGAAAATAAGAGCTACATTACGTTGTTTGGTTAATCTGATGTTAGGGTTGATTTTGGAAGTTTGGAGACCTTTTTGGATAGTGAATTTGGATGGAAGTATTTGGGTTCACTCTTAATGTTGGAAAGGGTTAAGTTGAACATTGGATATTATTGTTTGAGGTTTAAGTATGATTTATTGGATATTATGTGCCAACCTTTTTGGTTTTAATAAAAATTTAAAGGATGAATGAAATACTTATGGACCGTATGATTCGTTAAATGTGCTTCATGCATAAAGAATTATCCTGATTATCCATCTCAAGGTGAATGAACTGAAGTGAAAATAGATCAAATCACAACCAAAGGATAACATTGAGACATGGAATAAAATCAAGTAAGTTTTCTTGAGATCTTATATAGATAGTAAAATAACCCCTCAACTTCAAGAAAAATTATCTAAAAAAGTTTTTATCCTAATACCTTAATTTTTTTTGAACCGATGGTATTTTAAATCATCATAGATTTATGGCTTTTTGGCCCTCAATTTTGTATTGATTGTTCACTTGTTTGTGATTGATAAACTCAATCACTCCCTATAAATATTTATGTTTTCCCTCAAAGTATGTATCTCTACTTTCCACTAATGTTTTCCTATTCGAAAGACTAATTTGGTGGTGGCCTTCAAATTTCCCTTTTCCTATTATTAAGAGTAAAATTTAGTAACCCTATTTTCGATGTGGGTTTTCCACAAAAGTATTTTATAGTATCAACCTTTTGTTTTCAAAGTACAATTTCAAATTGCGATGACATAATTTTTGAAGGAGAGGTGAATGTAACACCCCAATATTTCACATAATGTTATCTTTTTAAAGAAATTTGATAGCTTATGTTGCACACAACACCAAGTTCGAGCACACCATGATCTACCAAACTAGCCATTTAAAGTGGTTATGAATAGTATTTACCACATTATGAAATTTATATATTCTATTTTTCAAAATAGAATTAATTTTTGAATTCATAATATCAAAATTATCTTATGGTGATTTTTTTTATTATTCTGAAAAGTTTTAATTTTTGATGAATAGTGAAAAATACTAAATTGTTGTTAATAACTGGATTTTTAATTTAAATAATTAATTTAATTTAAATTGATTTTAAAGTAAAAATAAATAAATAATACATATATTAATCTAATTTAGGTCATTGAAACTATTTTTATAATAAAATTAGATATAAAAATTTATTTATTTTTTGAACGTCTCTTTTGCCCGTCTTCTAGCCACATTTACGGGATTAGCATTAAATATAATTTTACCTCTTCTGTGAATTGAATATAAAAAATAAACATACATGGTTGTAATCAGTATGAATAATTTGGTCCAATAAGATCAAAATAATTTTTGGTGAATTGTAACTTTAGTAATTTTATTTACCATGATTAAATGTAAATCGGGTAATTAAAGGTAAAAATAATACAATATTATTTTAAAGTTACCCTAAAACTTGTCCTAATTTAATTCGATGAATGTATTTAGACTAAAATCATCCTTGAGTCAATTTTGGGACCACATGGAGCCACTTGTATGACATTAATATATTTATAATATTATATTTAAAGAAAATCCAATTTTGTTATACTTTTGTTTTTAAGAAGTAAAATATTTTTAATATGAGGTTATATAAGTGATATAGTGAAGTATAAATAGTCATTATAAAGATAAAATGTTTATCTGCACTATGGTAATTTATTTATAATTTTATAAAATAAATAATTAAATTAAATAGTGACACAATGATGATGTAGTAATTGATTTATTTAAAGAATAATAAAATAAATGATATTCCTAATATTAATATAAATATAATTTGAGTGAGTTAATATCATCCATGATATTTATTGATTAATTATACAAATTAATAATGTTTTAGAAGTCTTTTTTCAAATACATCTTATTGATTTGATTTTTGTATAAGACAAAATAATGAATAGTGAAAAAATTCACATTTAAGATATTTTAAAATAAATTATATTTTATTAAATGAAATAAAATTCATAAAAATATATATTTTGGAAATATAAAATAAATGATTTTAAAATATTAAAATAAATATAATTTTACATAATTTGATGTGATCCATGAATTTTATAGATGAATATGACATGTTAGGAGTGTACTCAATGGTTTGGTTTGAAGTTATCTTTCTGTTTGGATTTTATTTAAAGTTATAGTAATTAATAGTTTCAAAATTGACATTGTTGATATTTTATAAAAATAACATTTTAGTAAATTATTTAAAAATCATAAAAATATTTAAAAATTACAATGTGATAATTTTAAGGTCTAAAATTTCATAAAGTGTCCATTAATGGTCAATTAATACCATATAAGTAAATATTTATAACCATTTAATATTTAGAGCATTATTACCACAATTAAAATTAAATAGATTAAATAAGGATACATCAAAATGATAAGGTTTATAATAAAATAAAAACAAGTCTAAATTTTATTGGTTGAGAGGATTGCGACCCATCCTCATCTTATCTTATAAATAACTCACTTTGGAGCTATTTAAAATCCAAAATAATTTTAAAATAAATTAATAGTTTTGAAGTTTCCTAAAGTGCCCCTCCCCTCTCTTATAAAAGGGAACCTATCCTTCTCTTTTATTCACACCTCTAAATCCATTTAGTTTGGCCAAAAATTTCCAATTTCTCCTCCAAACTTCTATAAATTTATCTTAGAGGCCATAATTTGCGTATATATCCAACCTAAGGAGTCCTTTTGTGAAAATCAAAAGGAGACAATCAAAGAAGAGGTAATTATTTTGCAAACTCTTTCAAAGTTATATTCTTATTCTACTTCATCTTAATATGTTGTTTCTATAATAAAGTAATAACTATAGTGTCATATTTATTCTGATATGTTATTATGATTTTAAAACAATCATATTTCTCCTTTTACCAATCCTATGAAAAATAATATCACCATATGTGCATACGTATGGCTTACCGTCTCCACGTTGTTGTGTAACTTGTTTTTCATAACTACTTTATTTCAATAGTTATATGATGAAAATAATGGATATAAATAACCAATATTACATAATATTGATTATTAATTATTTATATATCATCAATTTCCTTACCCCTTTACCAGTAAGGGAATGATACCATTGCTCATGCGTACTTACAGCTTACCATCTCCACAACATTATGAGATTCATCTTCCATGTTAACCATTAAAGAATGATTATAAAAATATATATAATGAATAAGTATTAAATATATGACATAATAATGAATTTGGAATAATATATATATATATATATATATATATATACATACACATACATACATGTTTACTTTCTTTTATTTAATACGATAAGAAAACAGAAACAATGTTCATGCTTACGTAGACCTACCGTCTCAATGAATGGTGTATTCCATTTCACACACACACACACACACACACACACATATATTATATTTATATTCTGAATAAATATGATATATACACCATGTTTTAGATTATATAATTAAGTAAATCATGATCTATGTAATACGATCAAGAATAACAAATCAAAACACATACAATAAACAAAGCAGTTATTACCTGAAATATTGATTTAACTTGGAATTATTGATAAATAGATAATATAAAGTCATAATTTAATCATATATAATATCATAGATAATATTATTATTCTTATAGAAGTTAATAATATGTTTAAAACTATTATATAGGAGTTTCATATATGTACATAGAGTATTGGACTTATGGTAAGGGAATTTCGTCTCACTTAATTTTTGTGAGATATAAGCCATGTTTACCACCTATTTCTAGTGTGTGGTGTATGTACTACCCATATTATATTTGAAATCATTAATAAACTTATCTTAATGGTATTTAATTATTCATTAGAATATATTAGTCTTATTATTTAAATTTTAAGAGTAGTATTGGATGCTTTGAATGTTTGAAGAATTAATCCTTTATCCATTTCAATATTCTTGATATTGTCATATATATTTATTTATATGTATATAAAGTATTATAAAGAAAATTTTATGTCTATTTTTAATTTCATGAATTTTTTTCAAAAGGAATATTTTTATAGTTTTATGTAAGGGTATATTGAACTAAAACATCATTTTAAATGTTTTAATGATTTATTCTTCTAAATATTTCTCATTAATGTCCATGTTTTCAAAATGATTTTAAGGATTTATTTATATAGAAATTATTTTTCTAAAATGTTAATTCCTTTCAATAGTTTGAAAGTGGTATGTGACACTTTTATTCAAAAATCTATTTTAAATATCTTCTTTTACAAGTGTGTGGATTTTGAATAAATGATTTCATAGAAAAAAGGGTATTTGTCTCAAGATATTTTTAATGATTTTAATAGAATATTTTCATCTATGTCAACATCCTTTGTTGGATATTATAATTAATTGAGGTTGATATCTTATGATATCATTTACCATATTTTATTGAATGGTTTATGATCATTTTGATTGTGGATGTCCTATTTAGATACTATTCTTGGTTTATGGTTAATGTATTCATATTTCATATACTAGTTTTTAATATGAATGATTATGTTGTTTTTGTTTCACCATTTTCATATGAGGAACTTATTGGACTTAGTAAGTTATGGGCGAGGAAATTAGTTGGAAACAAACCCTTAATATTTGTTTTCCAAGTAGTTTAACATTGTCAAGAGGATAGATCTTGACACAAATCAGATGGTTTTCTACCCAGAGACTTAAACTTTAACAAGGATAGATCTTGATAATAGCTATCTTAAGGATATATCTTGATAGTGTAGATGTCTGTAATTAGGCATTCCATCATTATGATATTAGTTTTGGATATTCCATGTGATTATTCAACTAGTATAATATCCATGGTTATTCTTATTATATATGGTATTATTTGTTCTTTCCAATTTATGCTAAAGATTATGTTTAAAGGGATTGTGTTTCAATTATACATCTTTACTTAAGATTTATGATTATATATTCATAATAGCTTCCGTTGTATGCTTACCCTTACTAAGAATCTGAGCTCACCCCTTATATTTTATTTTACCAAGATTCCAAGATGTGTATTTTGACTGATATGAAGGGTTAATCTATAAGAATAAATGTGTTCTCAAAGAATTATATATATTTTATTTTATGTTTTTAATTTTAATTTAAGTTTCATGTATTTAATCTATTTTCCAAGACTTCTAACTGATCGGTCCTTTGGGATTTGATTCATTGTAATCATGAAAATGTATTAAAATAATGCACTGGCTTCGGGATTTTGGGGTTGGGGTGTTATAGTAGTTCCCAAGAAAATTGTTCTCATAGGTAATAACAAATTAAAACAATGGATTAGTTCCAACCTATGTTCACAATAGATGGCATATCTATATAGACTACCACAAACTAAACCAACAGAATAAGAAGGACCATTTCACATTTCCATTCATTGAATAGATGATAGAGAGTATAGTAGGTAAGTCCCACTAATATTTCCTTGATAGGTATTATGGATACTTTTAGATCCATATTACCCCTAAGTGTTAGGAAAAGAAAACCTTTACTTTCCCCTTGGTAAGTTTTCCTATATGAGGATTCCATTTGGTCAATGCAATGCTCGAGGTACTTTCCAGCAATGCACAATTAGTATTTTTTTGTATTACCTTGAGGATTGTGTGGAAGTTTTCATGAATGATTTCAATGTATATGGTCACTCCTTTAATCAGTGTTTAATTAGTCTTGGTTCAGTCATACATCACTATATTTAAAAAATTATCATATTAAATTATGAGAAATTCCATTTCATGGTGTGAAAACATATAATACTTGGACTTTCCATTTATAGGGATGGTATCCGTGTAGATAAATCAAAAGTGAATGTCATTTCTTCCCTAACACTACCCAACAATATATGGTATGTGTATTATTTCTTAGTTCATGCTAGATTTTAGAGTTATTTCATTTGTGAATTTAGTAATATTGCAGTCCCCCTCTCCCTCTTACTCCAAAAAAATATATTTTTTGATAAAAATTACAAGGATGCTTTTAACAGTCTGAAATGGAGTCTCACATCACCCCTAGTAATCCAACCACCTCGGTGGTATTCTCCATTTTATCTCATGTGTGATGGCTCTAACTATGCATTTGGGGTAGTCTTATCACAACAGGTTGATCAAAATCTACATGTCATAACCTATGCCTCGCGCAAACTGAACACTACCATAGAAAACTACACCACTACTAAAAAATAATTCATTTTCATTGTGTCTGCCTTGTATAAATTAAATTCATACCTTTTAGGGTCCAAATTCATTGTGTTCTTAGATCATGCAACCCTTTGATATCTACTTAATATTCTATAAGACAAAACACATCTCATTTTCTAGATGCTCCTCTTTTAGGAATCTAATATACAAATTAGTGATAAAAAGGAGTAGAGAATGTGGTTTAAGATCATATTAGTAGGATAATCCCATACTTGGTCATTGAATCATCCCAATATATTCCAATAAATGACATGTTTATTAGTGAGTAATTATACCACATGGAAGATGTTATTCCTCATTATTCTGAAATTGTAAATTATTTGGTAGCAACTTGGATTCCTACTAATTAAAAAAAACCCAATCTAGTCATCTAAGATATGAGCCTTGTTGGTAAATTTGGGATGACCCCTACCTTTGGTATACATGTAGTGATCAAGTCCTTAGACATTGATTTATCAATAGCAAGTTCTAGTATTTCCTTAGGTTCCGTCACACTCTTGCTTGTGGGAGCCACTTTGGCCCCCAATGGACTACTCTCAAGGTCCTCAATTCTGGTTTATTTTGGCCAACATTATTTAAGGATGTCCGTGATTTTTTTAAATCTTGTTCCCACTAAGAAATTATGGGGAATGTATCTTAAAGAAATTAAATTCCACAAAACACTTGCTCTTCCTCAACATTTTCGATGTTTGGGGAATTGATTTTATGGAGACATTTCTCAATTCTTTTAGAAACTTGTACATTATTCTAAAATTTGATTATGTTTCAAAATGGGTTGATGCACAAGAAATGAGGAAATATGATTCCAATATAGATGTGTAATTATTTAGATCTAAATTTTTTCTATAGGTTTAGATTACCTAGTTCATCATTAGTGGCCAGGGTTCTCATTTTTACAATCGAACAATGCAATCACTTTTTCATCGGTATGGGGTTGGGAATTGAGTGTCTACTACATATAACCCACATATCAGTGGTTAAGCTGAGGTGTAATATAGAGAGGTAAAAAAATTCTTGATAAATGGTTCAACCTAACAGAAAATATTGGAGTCTCAGAATCGATGATTCATTATGTGATTATCTTAATAACTTTAAAACTCCCATTGGAATGTCACCTTATCAGTTTGTTTTCAAATATTTGTCACCTTCTTTTTGAGATATACAACTAGGCATACTGGTCCATTAAACAATGCAATTATAATCTTTCTGTTGAAGGTTCTCAAAGGAAGATGAAGATTCAGAAGTTAGAGGAAATGCATAGAGACATATATGAGAACACCCAAATTTATAAGGAGTGGACCATGGCTTCCCATGACTGTCTCATCCTTATTCATCAATTCCACATTGGGAAGAAGGTAAACCTTTTCAATGCAAGGATTATGTTTCATCCAGGTAAGCTTTGTTCCTACTGGTTTGGCACATACACTGTTACTAATGTTTATCTATTTGGTGTTGTTCAGGTTAAAAATGAATAAATAAAACAGACCTTAAATGTCAATGGTAAGTGGCTCAAGCACTTTCAAAAATACATACCAGAGTCCCTGATGGAGGAACTCCATGTACAATAAGTAACCTACAAATGACACCCATAAAGTTTTATACTTCCTTCCCACATTCTCTTTTATTACAGTGACAAAAATACACACTCTGGGTGGGGTGGGGTGGGGGGGGGGGATGGGTAAATTCCTAAGTGAGTTAGGAATTTTCATCATCTTTCTTCTTTCTTCTCTTTTTAGATTACTAAATATTATTTTTACCTTTCCTCCCTTCCCCTCATTTTCCCATCACTTTTGTTCCAGAATATTCATTTTTGATGCACACTTAATCATGGAAAATAATGACCACTTAATCATGGAAGTTATTAAAAATGCTTGATGAATTTACCTATTTCATGTTTTTTAACATTTAAAAAATTACTTCAATGATGAAATGTGTGTTTTAGAATGAATTTAACATTAAGGAGTGAATTTTTCTTGAAAATTGTTTTTTTCATTGATATAATCGGTTGTATTATTTTGAAACCTTTGAGAATAATGGTACCCTTTATGTGACTAGTTTATAGAAAAAATTTGTCACTTAGTATCTGCACACATATTTGATCTTCTTCATTATTGTATGCGATTAACCTTTGTATGTGTCCCTATTATCTAACTATTGTATTCCAAAAAAAACTAAAAATAAATAAATAAAATAAAAATATTAAAAAAATACAAAAATACGAAAACTAAAAATATGATTTGTGTCCTCAGTAATTTAAAAACCACTCTTTCTCAACCTTTAATCTTGTTATAACTATTACAATTAGTGTCGTGAGGAGATAAAAAAGGGTTGAGTGATGAGTGTGAGATTTGATCCAAGTTCAACTTTTGAAAAGAAAAGAAAAATAATAATAAATGGGGGGAGTGACGAAATGTAAAACATATAGGGATATCTAGGTTGGGATATTAAGGTTTGACTTTCGGGAATGCTTAATTGAGTGGGTTTTGAAATTTGATTGTAAAGGATGCATGACAAGTTCGGTTGACAGAATCATTTAAGAAGATTATTTTTAAAATAAACTATATTTACTGGATAAAAAGTGGAAAGAATATCATGAAATGGTTGTCACATACACATTTAGATTTAGTGACATTTTTTACTTTTGAACTATTTTCCAAAATTAGTATCATTCATCTACCTGAATTTCATTCTGATACAATTTATGAGAAATTGTTTTCCATGATCACTGAGAATAAATCCTTTGTGTTATTCTTTCTTTAATCACATTGCTATCAAATATTAAATTCTCATTGAATTTTAAATCTTCATGAAGTTCATAATATCCACATCCATCATTTTTAAAAATTTTACTTTTCCCAAGAGTGAAAATGTTTAGGATTGGGGGTGTGATTATGTAACAGTTCACTATTCATTTTCACCCTTATACCACTGTGTTAAATTGATTTTGTATCATAAATTAAAAATTTAATAAAAAATTGAACTTTATGTTTGATTCAATTATTTTATGTTTATCACTATTAAAAAGTTTAATTTTATTTTTTATGATTTCATGGTAGGAGGAGGTGATTTGGAGGATCCAGAATGATATTGAATCAAAATGGACCAAACTTCATGGAATCCCATGAACACTTTTCCACTTTTTTGTACGTTCTATGAAATACATTTTTCCAAATGGGTTTAAATTTTGTGTTCTAATTTAAAACTCTATGGGATACAAATAATCTCAAGACACCCGATCCCAATTCATTCATATGATGTCCCAACCAAACTAATCTATCCAAGGAGCCGAACCTGAATGAAGTCAAAAGTTTGGTTCAGTTTTAGGAATATATCTCCCTTTATAAATGTACAATGGCATCCAAATTTGATAGGGTGGTATTCAAAATTTCTATAAAAAACTCTTCTATTTTCACAGAGTCTATATAATTACATTTACCAATCCCAAACTAAGAAACAATTGGTATCTTGAAAATTGAGAGCCCAAAACCACTTCCCATTTTGGTTAGAAAAGGGAACCATGGGAACCTCATTTTCAAGTTTGACCAAGGGATTTAAGTGTTTCCAATTTGGAGCTCCATAGGATTCCTCTCATCCTCTTAGATGTTATTTATCTCCCTATCCTCATAGGGAGGTCTTAAATGAAGAAGGATATCCACTCGAGCTTCCTCCTCCCGATGTCGAGCTAAATGGTGGGTGATAATTGAGAGGGAGATACATACTTGAAGAGGGAGTTCTGATGAATAATCATCTACCAGTTTAGTGTATTTTGTGGTTTGTAATTATTCTTTAAGATGTATATTAATTTTTTTAGATTCATTTAATTAAAACACTTTATTTATAATCGATCGGTGTGTAATTTTTTGTGTACGACTTGTGTTATTCTGATTGGACAACCTAAGAATCCTATTCTTTCCTAAAAATTTGAGATTTCAGTGTACCTTGATAAACCTTGAAGCATGATAAGGGGCTAGAACTTGACTAAACAATTTTTATGCCAATGTTTAGTGCTATTTTCATTGTTTTAAGAGGCCTTTAGGTACCCAAGATCTTGGTTAACCCTCACCCAAAGGATTACACCAAAACCTAATAATCAATTAATAACAAGGAACTTTTCAAGTGGTGTAGTAACTTATAAATTATCACATATTAATTATATATTTTTTTAAAATACACTTGTTTGTAAACTATTAATTTTTTTAAATTAAGTAATTTTGTTTTTAAAACTATTTTTAAAAAAACCCCTATTTTAGTCCTTTTTATTAAAAATACACACTATAAACCACATATACTACTTGATAGGCAACCTTGGGTCTTCCCTAGACTATAAAGTAATCTTTAGATGATAATCCATTTGACGTGTCATGGAAACGTGGTTAGCTACAATAGAGATGAAGCTTAGTTGTTCCTGTTGACTCTCTTATTTTCAGACTCTATAAGAAATATTAGGGGATTACTTTCAAAGGGATTCCCAAAGATAAGGTGAGGGGAACATCCATAAAAGGAACATCTTCTAATACATTTTACCCCTCGTCTGCTGGTAGATGAGGGTAGAGTCACTTGGTGGAATTAGGATTAGGTAATGGGCTTTGATTTGGATATATCCTCTCTTATTTTCAACCCTGGGGTCTTATTATTATCCATAAGGTTGAGACCCCCATTACCCTAGGAATTTATAATTGAAAAAATTATGAGGATCCCAACTACTAAGTTGGATCAATGTAGGAACTCCATTAACATGGGAATTTATATGATATATGATATACTAATGTGACCTATGATCTAATTATACATATCTAGAGGCTTTGGGGGAGGCTTTATCTTGGTCCTCCCCAAACAAGGGATCCAAGGGAATAGGTGTACTACCATTGGTGGAATGAAAAAGGGACCCAAAGGATTTATTGCACAGGTAAGGCTTAGGTGAGTTGAAGATAGCTCATGCAGGGTAGACCTGGGTGAGTTAAAGGTATCTCATGTAGGGTAGACCTGTGTGAGATAAAGATAGCTCATGTAAGGTAGACCTAAGTGATTTAAATAGGTCTTGTGTAGGGTAGAACTAGGTGACATGAAGAGATATTTGGGAAATGGAAAACCTGGAAAAAATAACTTGGGTGACTCTTGGTTCCAAGGTTCTCCTTAGGTGTCTTTAGATGAATAGCTCTCAAGTACCATGCTTAAGAAGGAGATTTCACCCTAGGGCTCTTAGACTAAGTGGAGATGGCTTCTCGTGCTAGTATTTTGTGTTTAAAACACGAGGGTATTTTTAATCCCACTACTCTTCTTAATTTACTCTTATTTAAAGGCTTGGAGATCTACCTAGAAATTTATTAGGACTTGGGTGAAGGACTAGGTCGAGATGATCTTTTAGGATTCTTCTGGTCTTTCAGTCATTGCAAATGAGGAGCCCAAGGGTCCTATTTATAGAAAAAATGGAACCATGGGCGAAGAAGGTGGATCATACTAGTTTTTCATACAATGTCTCATGCAAGTGTAACCTATGTGAGTTTCTTGAGAACATATGTACTAGCCTACGTGGTGAAACTGGGTGCATAGTTTGGAATTACGCGGTGATATAGGGCACACAGACTGAACCTGTGGAGTGATGCTAGTAATTCCTTGTGTGAGACTAATTGGGTGGATGCATGTGATATTTTATGTCTTTCAATTCTATTTTTCTTGAGGTATTTCCCTTGAAACTTCTAATTCTCACATTAAAAAACAGAGTGTAAACAAAATACCCTCCTTAGGATTGGATCTGATCAGGATAAGAGGGTATGATCTCGAGGTAAAAAAGTATAGATGTTGATAGATCCCTCATTCACTATACTTTACATGTTTGTGTACTTTCATGCTTGGGATTGATGATAATTATGACTTGAGTTCCATTCAATGGAGGAATTATCGGATATGTGGCATAGGTATGTCATATAGACAAGTCGTGCATCTATTTCACGCACGTAGACCACACATGTGTCCACACATCTATAAATAGTGTCAATTGAACAGTGGTTCTTCTTCTTACTTTTTCACTTCTCTTCTGTACTGCCTCTTTCATCATGGAAGTCTTATGCGTAGGCTATTTTCTAAAGTTACATTTGTGCATATCCAGTATTACCTTATCTGTGTAACACATGCACCTGGGTGAGTGACCTATACAAGGTCACTTGGGGGAGTGACCTATACAAGGTCACTTGAGAGAGTGACCTGTATGAGGCCACTCCTTTTACAAATTTCATAATTTTTTTCTCCAAACGAATATTTTAACTCTAATGAAAATCTTGGTGTTTCCTTGAATATTTTTAATGGATACTCAGAAGGTTAGAGTCTCTGATGAATAGACTAGTAATCATACCAAGGTGATGCTGGATGTCATCAGGTTGGATTATTATGATTCATGTGACACCAATCTCCTAGATTTGGTGAATCATTTGAAGATGTATCATAAAAAATACCCCCAGAGTAATTATAAACCACTTTATTTCCATGATATTGTAAATTAAATCCTCATAATGAAGCTAAAAAAACACCCACAATTTTTTGGGTTCTAAGAGTATAAAAAATTTTACCTTAGAAAAAATCTAATCTAGGGGTTTTTATATCAATAAGAGAATGTCACCCTCTACCTGCATCATGTATCATAGTATCTATGCCCCAAATTTAAAGTCTCACACTCTTGATTTGAAGCTTCACTAATAATCATTCATCTTTCATGCTTCCAAGATAGACCAATTAAAAGGCTGGAAGGAAGATTGGGACCTTCACCATGGAGGAGGTGTCAAACCAGAGTGGATGTGGGAATACTAGGCATGTAAAACTTGTGCTAATTTTGAGGTTGGGATAAAGGTAGTTGATATTTTTGAGGTTGACTAGGTGGAACAAAAATTTGTATATAAGAACCCATATATTAATCCCGAGTTATTAAGCTGATGAATCCCACCAACTAACACCTTCCATCTGATGCCTGGTGAAGTTGATATCAGCTTATGGGAAGTCTAAAAACTCTTAGGGGAACTCATTATTGAAGAGATGTAAGATGATTTATTATCTCCTAAAGACACATGGAATGATGCTGAAAGGATTCCTATTTTGGATCATGATCTATTAAAGATATCCTGAGACATAAGGAATAAATACCCTTTCTTAGGGGGGGGGGGTGTTCACTTTGAGGTACAGATGAAAGCTTTCTTGGATCCCAAGGGAGAGGACCCATCATGAAAACATCCCATGGGATGTCCCACAATGAAAATATTGGGTATTCCTAGTATATTTTGGCCCACATTGGAAGAAGTATAATACAACCAATGGGGCTATACAGTCAAGTCATACATACCTACCAAGACAAGTCTTTATGTGTTTTAGCGATGTGGTTAAGTATCTATATGCAATCGGCTCATGAACCCAATGACTATGTGATGTTTGGAATATTTTTCATAGAATCCAAGCTAGAATAAGAGAAGAACATAGGGTTGGTATCCCCTGTCTTGGTGAGGATTCACTGATGATTATTTCCCATGCATAAGGAGAAGGCCTTCTTCAAATTTGTATGAAAAAAATAAAGTACTCTGACAATGGATTGTGACACATTTTTCTTCTTATATTGTGTTTAGTGTTATTAGAGTTCCTGGAGTTTTTTTGACCATTATTTCATCTTGTTTTTAGAATCCAACCCCTTTATATGAAGTATGGTGAAGCCTTAAATAAATTAAATTTATGTAAAGAATTCAACTTCCTTCCATATGGGGATCCATCTACTAGAAATTTCACCAATGATGGAAATGATAATAATGAATTGAGGTCGTACATGATTTCTTTTAGTGGAGTTATGTTAATAGTGATAATAAATGGTGAGGTTACCTATGAAGCCTATGATCCTCATATATTTTCATGTCAATTTAAGTACCTATAGAAACCAACCATGTCCCCGCCCATGTATGTTCGATTAGAGAAGCACCCATTCACGAACTAAAAATTTTGGGTCCTCATTGACGTGGAGGTAACTCATGTGGTAATTAAACTACCACAACTGGATGCATCCATTTGTCTAAACTCTTAGTATTCTGAATCCTGGATCACATCATACCCTCAAGGGATGTTTATGATGAGAGCGCCCTGAGTCAAAGATGTAATGAATTCTAGGAAAGGGAATCATAGTATAAAGGCTTAACCCACTCCATATATTGACATTTTTGAGGCCCTAAGCTCTCCTAAGAGACCCCATGCATGGGTTAGTCAGTTAGTTAGGATTAAAAGAGCTGTTCCATTTTCAGGTTGAGCCTAGATGTCTAACCACCATCGTTAAGAGGAAAGCTGGGATCCAATTTCATATCCTTAGACTATGATAGATATAACTATGAATCCAATTAAATCAAGGAGTATTGAGTCTTCTTCATAGCAGACTAGAGAAACCTTAGATTATGTGTGTTTAAAGGTGGTTTAATTTTGTCAGTACAAGCCTTCTGACACTAAGGACCTATGTTCATTCCTTAGTGTTGGATTGAAAATTCTATAGATTGAGGATGTTCAGGACCCGCCCAAACTCTAGTTTGATGCTAACCCTATTGAGGTGATAATAAACATCTATTGGCTAGATATGCACATTTATTACACTGATGATCAGATCCCACTACAATGTTAATTAAGGATATGATGGGATAGGGGACCATTTAAGGGGTTAATGAAAACTCCACTGATGAATTAGACAACTTCATTGATCCTTAGATTGTAATTTTTACCTTCTACTATTTCCTCTTTTGTTATACTTTTCCTTATTTTGAACAAAATTTTGTTACTAAGGAAATGGTGAACTTGGATCACAACTAGTGGAGGGAGAATTATCTGGGATCTTGTCACAAAAATATGCCTTGATAGGCCACATATCAGGGATCAGGGATCAACTTCATAATTGGGGGAGCTATCTTTAGGATAGAGGATGATGAAAGAGGATATGGAGGGATGGTATTATTAAATTCCACCTCTAGTACCTGTATTTGGGGAGATAAGTGCTATCCTTCCTCCATTGAAAATTAAGAGATGGTGGAGAATAAAGTTCTTGGATAAGTACATTGTTAGTTGGGTTAAGTTTTTATGACATATTTTTTTATTCATTCATCTAGAATAAATTTTTTATTAAGATTTTGGGTTATAGGATCTACTCCCCTCTCCTCTCTAAAGGGGGTTAGAGACGATCCTTTTAGAACTAAGGGGGACATTCTGGATGAGGTGTAAATTTCTACTAGAGAGTCCATCCTTTTGATAGGAGAAGCATCAAAGGATGAGACCGTATTTGTTCTTTACAGTGTAGAGAGGATGTATAATCTTTGTAATGTCAAATGTTCACCACATGATTCCATGTACCACTCAATAACTTCTCTCCCATATGATACTTAGATCCATCACATATAATGGATGACCCTAAAACCATCACTTATGGTCCTATCACTGCTCCAAAAGGAACTAGGATGGACCCCATACCATGTGATGAAGGTGATAAAGCTAATCCTGATTTGGTGGGGCCTAAAAGGGTTGTTCCTAATGAAAGGAAAGTCAGTGAAGATGATGGAAGAGTCAATTTGGATCCTGAGCCCAACATATTTTATATCCTTAATGGTGAGGATTATATGATATTTTACACACTATATAATGAAATAATGGAATGTCTCCATCAAGATATTGATGTTCCTAGATCTGTGGAGGAGTTTGGAGACCATAGTAAGGAGTTAAAAGGACATGATTCTCCATTTTTAATGTTTTCTCCCATGGTTTACCTTCTTACGTCTAATGCATTAAATCAATGATCTTGAATAGTGCATCTTTTTCTATAAAAAAATTTCCAAGGTGTTCCATGACCAGTGAATTGAGGTCTATCCTGATATTATAGTTAGGTTAATGAAAACCAAGGTCCCTAAAGTGGGAGATTCTTGAGAACCTTCCATCCTAGGCCCTAAAAAAACTTATGAGATTATTACTCAGCCAAAAATATTGATCCAAATCATTAAGGGATTAGAACATGATATTGTTGGGGCTTATAGAGATATAAGAGGTCTCTTCTAAGAATGGATTTTATTTTGGTTGAAATGATTTTTGAGGGTGACTTATACAGATCCAAACTAGGGAATATTATACATAGTCAAAAAAAGGTGTCCTTAGGAATCATCCATTCTATTACTGATGAACAGAGATTCTATGAAATTTGGATTTATCATGACCATAGAGTGTGGTTTGTGGAGGTAATGTTTCAGGGAATGAAGGGTGAACAAGGTTCAACACTGTCCATGAATAAGAAACCACCTCTATACAAATATGTTTTGTATATAAAGGTGTGGGAATTCTATTTCGATTATAAGCTTGCAAAGGAGGGATCCTAGGAGAAATCTAAAACCTCCTACCTAGATCGAGGTTGTGTCCATGACTGGATGAACACAAAATTTTTGGATGATGTGGTAGCTGGGATTGGAGTGGGGGATTTAGGCATCACTATATGTATTTATGTAATTACCATCAAGTCATACACTATTCTTTAGTGTGATATAGTGGATGAACAAAATCAAAAGAAAATACTCCTCCTCGATGAGGGTTGAAGCATCATGCAATTTAATGTCTTATGACCAAGATGTAGACTGTGTAGTTTAACAACTTATGAAATGTATGTTGAGGTATTCAATTTAAGTTTGTTTAGATTTGACTGAAAGATTAGAGATTTTCCCTTTCACGGTGATCTATCCAAGAATGTTTCATCATCTTTAGGCATGATGAGGGAAAATTTTAAGCTATAATTTGGGGGATTCTAGATCCAAGAAGTGATATGGGACAAGTATGCAAGGAGTGAACACAAACCATGTTCAAAAAAAGGTCCTAACATGATGTTTTTGGGGATTATAGAGATAGAAGAGGTTTCACCTAAGGATGAATGTGCCTCTGTTTGACAGGCATTTTGGGGGATACTTATGAAAATCCAAATTGGGGAATATCAATGCATAGTCAAAACAAAGGTTTCCTCAGGAATCATACATTCTATTACTGATAGATGAAGAGAGCTTATTGAGATTCAAATTTCCCCAGATTTATATTTTGGTTTGTGTAAGGAATGTTCCTGAGTACAAAATGTGCATTTCATATTGAAATCACCCATGAATGGAGAGAAAGGATTCCTACATAGGTTGGAACCATATGTAGGTAAGGTTAATTTTTTTATATTGTGGCTAGGAATAAGACATATGATCCAGTAATCACTATGTATCTCATCAAAGTAAGAATCAATCCACATATAGTTCTAAAATTGATTCCCAACACTGATTGAATTATTTCATGGAGAAGGGGTATTTTTCTTAAAATATGGGCTCAAGAATGGGGTGATAACCCTTATTGAACCCACTTATGCAGATCTAGATCATATATAGGAGAGTGAGAGTATTTTTTTCTAAAATTATAGATATACTAGTATATAATATCTAGGTGTCAATACATATCTATTCAAAGTGATAATCAAGACACACATAGTTTTTATATATAGGTCATGAAAGGGACATCAACCATGCAGTTTTAGATCATGTGGTAAAGGAATTTTATTTCCCTTTTAAGGTCTTGCATCCAGGATCATGATAAAAATGACGCGAATTGATACACCTTGATCCCATAGGGAAGGATTTACCAAAACTACTAAGCGCATACGAGATATGATGAGTGTGAGAAACAATGATTGGAAATGGTTTCCTTCCACACATAGAAGCAATTATAAGTAAGGATAGGGGAATTTTTATCTTGTGGTTGATAGACTGAGTTTCAAGATATAGTCATCTCTACGTATCTCATTGGAATGAAAATCAATCCATACATAGTTTTGGTTACCATGATTCTCAACATAATTCGCAAAGGACAAATATTACCCATTATGAAAAAGAAAGCATGAGGCACTATAAATGCTATCCAGGCCTTTGAGAAATCATCTTATGAGAGGCAACCCATTTTTGTGACATGAGGCTTCTTGATCTAGTTTCCTAAGGCATCCTATTCTCCATACATATGGTAAGACTATATTTTAATGTCATGTACTGAAGACTTATCGTGTAGTTTAACATTATGTGACTAGGAAAATATGGTTATTTTAGTTTTAGGACATACAATAAGAATAATTTATAGAAATAATGAGTGATATAAGGATTACTAGACTAAGTATGTTCTGAAAAAATTTAGACACGAGGAAAGAAATTGTAAATGATGATCTTATGGGTTCTTAGATCAGGAGAAATGATAAGGGAAAAGTATACATGGAATTACCATAGAAAAAATTCAAAAAGTGGTTTCCATCATGATTTTGTCCAGACTTATAGAGATAGAAGTGGTTTCTTTTGTGGATGAATGTGCCTCTAATTGATAAGAATTTTGGGGGTGACTTATACAAATCCAGACTAAGTCATATCTTTGCATAGTAAAAAAATGCGTCCTAAGGAATTAGAAATTATATTTCTAGTGGAAGAGGAAGGCTTATAGAGATATTAATTCTCCTAGGACAAGGAGTATGATTTGTGGAAGGAATTCTTTTGAGCACAAAGGAAGAATTTGGATCAGTATTGTCCATGAAATTTGAAGTCCTCTACATAGATCTTTATTTACATGAAGGATAGGTGAATTTTCTCTACTTCATGGCTAGGCCTAGAAAACAAGGTCTAGTAATCACTACATATCCCATTTAGATGCGAATCAAGACACACATAGTTCTAGAATGGAGTTTTGGTGGGATACCAACACCAAGGGTTGTGATTCGATCAATCATAAACTAAAATGTTATATAGTTTTACATCATGTAATAAGGATGTGAGCCATGTAGTTTCACATCATATGGTAAGGACGTTGTCGTATAGTTCAATGTCTTCTGACTAAGATGTTAGGATATTCAGTTTAATGTATTACACCTTAGACTATGGTGTCTTATAATTTTATATTGTATGACCAAGTTCACCTATCATGCCTTTTCAGGTCATCCAACGAAGAAGATTTGGTGTTCCTTTTAAGGCCTTCAAACTAGGACCATGTGGTATAAATTTTAAGGTCTTTCATCTAGGAAAATATATCGTGTAATTTATCATCATGAAATGAGGATGAAATGATATATTTATCACATGAAGTATTTCTTGATAAATCCTACATTATTAGGGGTTGTAATAATCTATCCATCCATCAAGATCAAGGAATAAACTCTGTTGGAGTGGACCTCGTGTATGGAATGAGGCCCCTCCAACTTTGGTTCTAGATTTTGAGGATTCTTACTTGGTATCATTAAGGTCCTATGAACCATTACCAATTCTACTAAGAGGAATGATAAGAGGATAACTTTATTACTAAAAGACCATGACACCCGATTTTGATGGATCTCCAAGTGATCCAAAGTACATAATCTTTTCTCATCAAGTTGCTCCAATTCATCAATCCATTTTTGGGATTTCTTGTATTTGGATAATTGGTCACATATGGAAATACAAAGTGAAGGAAATTGGAACTTAATGGGTAGGACTACTTCTATCCCTTATACAAGTGAATATAGGGTTTACCATGTAGTAGTGCGGTTTGTAGTCTAATATGCCCAAATGATATGAAATAGCTTGCCAAGCCAAGAATTTTTATATTTATTCATCATCTTCTTGAGTATGTTTGAAAAGTTCTTATTAAAGGATTCCATATGTCTATTAAAAACTACATTATAGATAGTGAAATGGTCATATTTGATATTATACTCCTAATATAGCTTATCCAGTTTAGAAAAACAGAAATTGATTTCACCGTGTATCAGTATCATATGAGGGAAACCAAATCTATAAATTATATTTTATTTTATAAAAATGAAAATTATTTTGGTCCCAAATTATTTGAGGGGTATTTATTTAACCCATTTGGATACGAAGTCGATAGGTGGAGGATACAACCCTACAATATCCATTCCCCATACAAAAAATGGCCATGAGTATTTGGATGTGTGTAGAAACTTCAGGAGTTTATAGATGAAGTTGGCATGCACTTGGAAGGAATGGAACTTTTTAGTGAATTTCATGCAATCTTGCATCATTGAAGACCAGAATTATCCCAAACTATGGATTTGATGGGAAAGCCTGAACCCTGATTGGTGGGAACTATAGGCTTATGTATGCACTTATTTTATGATAATAGCAGTCTCTTCTTTTTCAATTAATCTGAGAAGAACTCCATCGAATCCCCAATTAGAGAGGAATTTCTGGTGATTTAGGCTATCATAAAGAGTGAAGTTGATCAATCATCACTGGGTTTTCTCTTTTCCATCTTTTTCTGATGAGATCACTCCATTTTAAGCTAGTCTATAATGGGTATCATCCAACCAGTTATAAGATCATCTAGTTTAGGGATGGAATTATCCTCATTGATTTCTTCCATGTTAACACGAGTAAAAGGTGAAACCATTCAATAGTGATCAATGCTAATAACTATTTCATCCTAGTTTTGATCTACCAAATCCATAGCTGCATTATCCAATGTATCTACCAAGGAATTTTACGATCATGGGATGTGAGTCAATGTTGTCTTAGAGGGGAATTATACCATTAGTTCTTGGGAATAGTTAAGTAGGGGTATTATCTCCTCATTTTTAATTTCATAATATCCATGGATCTACTTTATTACCAACACTAAATCACCTTTTACCTTCAAGTGGTCCATTAGCATTTGAAGTTCCAATTCATGGTCTGTGATAAGGTCCTAATGCTATTCCTCATTGTTTGTAAAACCTTCTAATAATAGAAAAGAGTAAGGTAATATAGATTTTGTTGGGTAGATAAGAACAACTCCCAACACAACTTTATAAATCTTGGGGTCTTCCATTCTCTTCCATTTTAGACTTCTGGATGATCCATGAAAATACATCTCCCATATCTGGGGCCCTCTGGAATATATAAAATCTATTTATCAAGAAATTTGGTATTCAATGATGTTTCCTAGGTAGGAAAATATTCTAAAATGAATTTTACAAATTCCTAACCTTTTATCACTTTATGAGGTACAAACTGAATGTCAAACTACTGTAAGATAACTACTCATTGTTCCAATATTCCAATCAATATAGGATTACTGAGGATGTATTTGAGAGGGTTACTATGAGAGAATAAATGGACCTTGTGGTGCTGCAGGTAGTGCCTTAACTTATAATCCATGAAGATTAATTCTAGATAGATCTTATTGATATCTAAATAATGATTCTTGGTATCGATAATGGTTCAAATAAGATAATAAAGATTGTTTTCATTCCCTACATCATTATTTTGTGCGAGAAAAACACCCAATGATCGTTCTAGGGTGTTCACATACAAAATGAGTGGTTTCCCCTTAGTAGTTGGAATTATCATTGGTGGACTCAAAATATATTTGTTGAGAATTCCTAATGCTTTCTATTAGTCATTAGTCCACTGATATGTTACCCCCTTTTTAATTAACTCAGTGAAGGGAAAACATTTTCCTATGATGTCTTATAAAGCTCCAAATATAATTAAGGTGTCCTTGTAATCCCATAAATTATTTAAGGTTTCAAAGAGGTGTAAATTCAAGGATATCCTTTCTCTTATCAGGATTAACTTTGATGCCATGATGGTATACTACAAATCCAAGAAAATTTCCTGAGGTAACTATGAAAAAAAATTTTAAGGGGTTTATCTTTAGGTTATGCTGTCATAGTTTGTTGAATATAGTCTCAAGATCATCCATATGGTCATAAAACTACCAAGACTTAATCACCATATTTTCAACATCTCATTTGATAGACCTTCCCATAAAGGGTTTTAAGATATGGTGCATGGAATGTTGGTATGCAGCACCAATTTATTAAAGAAAAATTGCATTACTTGATAGAAATATACCCCTTTGGGTGATCTAAAAGTGGTATCTTCCTCATATTAAGGGGCCATCCAGATTTGGTTTTACCCTAAATAACCATCCATAAATGAAAGATCTTGATATTCTACCGTAGCATCAATCAGTAGTTATGTGATTGGTATTGAGAAGTCATCTTTCAGACAATGCCAATTGAGATTTCTAAAGTTAATAAAGACTTTTATAATTCTTCTTATTTATCACGAAAATTATAGATATCCATTTCAAATATTGGACTTCACAAATGAAATTGGACTCAATAATATTGTCAACTTCAGCCTCAATTTTGGTAGCATGAGTCGAGTGTGTCCTTCTGGCTTCTGATTTGTATCCTCAGTGGTTTTCTAGAAAGACCAGGCAGTGAGTGGCCACCTCAGGACTGAGGCATAGAAATTATATGTAATTATAGGAAAATGAATCTTGATGTTTCTTTATAAATCAGGTATATACCTATTATTGTTTGTAATTTATGGACACACTAATCAAATTGGTTTATAGGTCCTCCTCTGAACCCATATTTATTTTTCTGAGTTCATCAATAATGGAAGAGAAATCGAGCTAAAAAAATAGAGGGGCATTCCAAAGGTTCTCCTACTCTTCCTATTTTTCCTCCTATTCCTATTAATCTTCCTCTTCCTCTTCACTCTTGGGAGAAGTTGGTTATAAAGTAAATTTTCTAGAGTTAGGAGTGGAGTCATCATTTTAACATCTGGAAGATGAAGCAACTTCCTCAGACCTGAATGAAAATGTGGGGTTTATTTAAAGATCTAGAGGAGAGATGAGGGATATATAAGGAGTATCTTCACTCTCCTATAGTGAAATTATATCATTTAATGACTCATTTGATGAATTAGGGATCAGATGAAGCTTAGGGTATGGAATGAATACTTTTTTACCAAATATTCTACCACTGTATAGAGAGTCAAAAACCTTTTTTAGCATAGTTAGGCCTAGTCTTCATGACCAATATCATGAAGGTAATTTAATATATTCTTAAATTTGGTCCCATGACTTAAATATGATTTATGGGAAACACATATTATTTATTGATCTATTTGAAGGGTTTTACTAGGGTCACTCCCAGACAATTTGGGGTAGTGACCCAAGTGACACCATCAGTTAGGGGTTATTTCCCTTCCCTCTGATAGAATCCCACATTAATATATTATTATTTTCAAGATTCAAATGAGGCTTTATAACTATGAAACATCCCAATTTGACAATTAATTAAATATTTAAGGCATTGGTGGTATGACAAGGGGACTTACATATGTCGATACAACCAAGGCCTTCCTAGTAGAATGTTGAAATCCATATCTTTCTAGACAACCAATAATTCCAATTTGGATATGTGTTCCCTAAACGATTCCTTGATCTTGATTCTACCAAGAGGTTTTTTATCATTTTTTTCATAACCCTATAACGTTAGAGTGAAAGAGGAAAAGTGGGATCCAATATAACTGGGGGAACATTTCTACTTCTATTAGGCCTACTGGAGGGTTCATCTATTCCTTAAAGATATCTTGATTTTGATCAATTTTATTCCTAGACATAAAATAATTGAAATCATATTCACATATTCTAGAAACTTCCCACCATCCACCTTATTGTAGTTGGGTCACAGTGAAAACACATTCCACTTGTTCTGGTAGTTTCCCCAACTCAAATTTCCCAAATTCCACCATTTTTTGTTGGATATATTTAGAAACAAATCATTACTATATGGTTTTACCCAATTTCTGGAGGAAGGGTAAATAATTTTGCAGATCATAAAGATCAACCTGATTATACCTCCTGGGATTCGATAAGTTGAGAAAGTTGTTCTCAAAATCCCATATTAAGTAGTTAAAGAATTTCTCATCTTATAATGAATAAAATCTATTACATAGTTTCTCAAATTGGGTTTCCCTTTATACCTTCCATTTTTATTGATGAGGAAGGTATTGTTGCTAATGCTTGTGTGGGGGTTCCACATGATATGGTGTAGGATTTGGAGTTAGAGATAGTATACAGGATGGTTTAAGCATGAAAGTGGTAGCCTCTACATTTCCAATTTTATTCCCTTGATTTTATGGAATTATTTGGGACTTGGTCTTGTTTTGAAATATGGAGTGTTCCAATATTTGAGAAACTGAGTAAATATCCAAAAAATCACATGTATATTTCATAGGGATGAGTAGTGTGCATAACTCATCATAAAGATTATCTAAATAGAGGTGGAAAATATTCTTGGAGAAGCTATAGGTTCAGGGATTAGGTTAACCCCTTCCACCTAGCAATGAAATCTGAGACCCTATCATTCTCTGGATGTTTTCTATTTGAGAGGTCAGGGATTTTTTTCTTCTATATCATTGAGATTAATTGAAATAAAACCTACCGATAGAGATCTTCCCATCATGTGATTGACTTAGCTAGAAAACTAGTGTACCATACAAAGGCTAGACCTTATAGTATTTTCATGAAGCACCTGAGTTTCACTACTTTTTTTGTGAAGGGGTTCCCATAGTGGGATCACAGAGGGACACAAAATGCATCAAATGGTGATATGGATCCCCCTATCCATTGAAAATTTGAAATTTAGGGTTCCCAAATTTTGGAAGGGGAGGGGTTGGATCCACCCATTTGGGGTAAGGCTTCCTTTATGAATATAATAGTGCATTTAGTTCTTCTATAGTTTCTAGTAAAGCTACCAATGACTCAATAGTATTGATAAGCGCTCGAGGGATGTCTAACTAAACAGGATATTTAATAGGGGAAGCAACATGTAGGGATATCTGTTGTGGATGTTCTTTTGACCATGGTGGGTATCCTATAGGGGTTGTCATGTAAGGATGCATCTGACCCATCCCTAGTTGTGAACCTAATGGAGGTAACTCTTGATATCTTTCTACCATGGGTTTGAAATATATTGGTTGTTGGTAAACCTAGTTTTTTTATTGTTCTAAGTATGTTTCAATTAATGTAATGAAACCTCTTTATTGAGGCAAGTTATTTGAGAGCACTAGGTGAGGATCTTCTTGTAGAAAATATCTGGTAGGGACATTGCCTCAGAGTAATTCTACGTTAAGTTTTCTTAACCTTTTCATCACTTCCTCCTGTCAAGAACATCTTTCCTAAAGTTTGAGGTGTTCAACCCATTCTGGTGGTGGGTGAGGTACAAAAACACCTTTACCATTTTCTTTAGTAGATTCTCACAGAGGAGGTATTAGTGGAGTAGTCAAGGGAATCCCCAAATTCATAGAAATCCTTTAGTTTTTGGTAAGAACATATTCTTCAATTATTTTGGTGATGACCATATCATAAATATAAACCTCCTCATCATTTTCCTCTATATCAGCCTTATGTTCTATAGCATCAGGAGGTGTGTTGATAATGATGTTCACTGATTTATAATGCATTGAATGTGTTTCATCAGCCACATTGAGAGATTCATTTTTTCCAACCACAAGGATTCATCCTCTCTTACACTGGTCCTCTTGGGATCATCTGATGAAGTGTTATCCGAATGGATTCTTTGGGAAATTTCTTCAGGAGTGTTTCTAATGAGAAAGTTGGGTAATGTGATAGAAAAAACTATGAGGATTCGTTCTATGAAACTCCCCCTAAATAGGAAAAAACTAACTTCCATTGAGGAGGAGGTTGAGGTAAAAATCCCCAAGCCTTGTGGGCTAGGGTTTCTCTCATTCCATTGTAACAACATTTTAAGCAAGTTTTGTTAGCCTCAATGTTTGTGTTAAAAAATCCCATAGACCTACAGGTTGGGGTTACTCCTATATTTTTGTGGCCACTACTTCCATGAATTCTCTCTTGATTTTATAGATCTTTATTTGGATAAGGGTTGAGTACATTGTATGCTTTTTACTTAAGACACCACCTTCTAAAGATATTAGAGATGCCTTGTAATTGGATTCCCTTAAATGGGATTATTTCTCAATAATTTTAGATACTTGATATGGGAGTCTTTTTATGGATCACTCTCTTCTAGACCGATGTCTTCGAGATTCATTCATGGCCAATTTTTACTAATAATACCATTTAGTATGGATAGATCCCATTTCTGAAAGCCAACATGAAGCTATAAAAGTACATTATGTCACTGACAAAGGGATTTTATGACTAGGGAGTTAGGTGAAGTGAAATGATCTATGACCCCCAAATCCTATGATATGAACACCATATGGGTCATCGGCGATCAGCTGACATAACTCTTTTAACACATTGAGACATGTGAGTTGATGGGATCATTTCTATTTTCCCAATTTTAGATGTCGTGCATCTAGGAGTTTTTCTAAGTTGATTTTATGGTGTATCCCTTATATTACCTTAATGTGGTTTGGATATTAATTATAAGGTAATAATTTTGTTTTTAAGTGATGAAGAGCGGTCCATATATTTAAGCAGATGTCATGCACACAATCGTTTGAGAATTCCCTTGGAATGATTTATTAGGGAGTGGATAAAGGCCAGAACATGATTGGTATATTGGATTTATCCAAATTTATCCTCATAAGAAATATGTATTCCTCATATTTTGAAAGAGGATCCTCAACTTAGTTTTAACAAAGTACTACTTTATTGTAAATAGTAGTATTGGCAGGGATTTCCTCTATCACATTAGATGGAAGGTGATCCAAGGGCTATTCGGAGAATTATCATTACATTGGGATATCACCTGGTTTAGAAATGATGTCACTTGTCAATGAAAAGTAATTAGGCATGAATTGACTCATTATCCCAAGTGTCTCATGATAGGATGAACTTATCTTAGTAAATTCGAAAGTGGGAGGACCTTCTTGATGAAAGGAAGTTTCACTATGGTGAATACCTTCACAGAAAATGCCATAATTGTAACACCCCGAGCTTCCACGATACGCTTCTCATTCAATAATACAATAGCTTGCATTGTACGCAACTTCGAGTTCTAAAACATCGCGACAAATCAAAGTAGCCATTATGAATAGTAATAACCACTTTTTAAAAGTATATAAATTTTATATTTCAAAATGGACTTCATTTTTGTATTCCTAATATTGAAATTAGCCTATGTTGAATTTTTTGTAATTTTCTGAGAACTTCAAAATTTTTATGAATAGTGAAAAATACTTAAAACAACTTTTTTAATCAAAATAATTCATAGTGATAAATTATACTATTGAGGGGTTTTAGAGTATAATTAGAATATATTTTTACCATTTTATCCAATGGTGGTCATTAGAATTAATTTAACATTGAAATTGGACATAAACAATTACCAATCTTTTGATATAAATTGTTTCTTAAAAACACGCTATTTGTTGTGACAGCGGGAATTAATTATAAAATTAATTAATGCAACTAATATGTTTGGAATTTTGTAAAATAGACATCATTTTTGAATTCGTAATATCAATTATAGCTTAGGGTGAAATTTTGGCCTTATTCTGAAAAACTTCAATTTTTGATGAATAGTGAAACCACTAAGTGGTAGTTAAATAACTGATTTTTCGTTTAAATGAAATATTACCACTTCTGTGATTTGATTTTCAAAAATCCGACATACATGGTTGTCATTAAGAAGTAAAATTTGGTTCAATGAGATCAAAATAATTTTTTGGTGAATAGTAACTTTTAAGTTCTTAATCGCGATTAGAGGTAATTAGTGTAGTTTAAGGTAAAAATAATGTTTTAATAATATGAGATGAGCTTGACACTTGTCCTACTCCTATTGGATGAGTCATGGCCGACCAAGACAACCCATGGGTCAACTTGGGGACCCCATGGAGCCACTTTAGTTAGAAAATGACATAAACACCTTTTATTTAATGTTAAAGTAAAAAATGACACAAACATAAAATGTTTTACTAAAACAATTTTTACGTGGGGTTACACAAGTCCAAATTTTGATTATAAATATTCATTAGAAAGCTAAAAAGATTTCCTACATCATAGGAGTTTTTTTATAATTTTTAGACATTAAATAAATTAAATTATTTATGACATAATGATGATGTAGTGATGACCTCATTATTTAACGATTTAAATAAAATGGGAAGATAATGCAAAATCCAAGGCTTACACTTGTCCAAAGCCAATTGGATGAGGAGATTTCGAACCCTTATCACCTTAGCCTCGAGTTATATAAGTTTGGGACCTTTAGAATCCGAAAAGCATTGTGAAATAATGTAACATTTCAATCTTTCCAAAAGTGCCCCTCCTCTCCACTTATAAAAGGCCCCCACCTCTCCCACCTCATTTACACTTTCAAGCCATTTGGCTCGGCCAACCTCTGCCCAAATACTCTCCCAACTTCCCCATATTACTCCTAGAAGCCTCACGTTGGGCAGAACTCTTCCCAAGGAAGCCTTTGGCTCAAATCAAAAAGAGTTACCCGATTTTGAGGTAATGTCTTCTCTAATGTTGTTTTGTTTTATTTTTCTTCTCCAACCCCCTAAAATATTTTTATTCATTTCTTTTGTAACAACACCAGTATCCTCAATATACTAGGATGTTGTTATAAGAAGGATTCGAGCTACACTTACACACACCTACATCTAATGGTTAAAGAACATACGGTTTCTGTGGATGGCGAATTTCTGCCTCACGAAACGATGATTGTTCAACACTCATATAACACCTTCAAAGGTGTCCATTAAGATGTCACTACTTTTATATATGATATATAATATGTTTATGTTTTACTTATGCTTCTGTATTTCTCATTTATGGCATACTTTATGATTTCCATTATGGGTAAAACGCGATAATTTCATTTTAGGAAGTGCGGACTACCGCCCCCTCAAAGTGATTTGAATCGTTAATGCCATATGTGGGATGTATAAAGGATGGAGTAAATGGTATTATAAACTATATTATACTGGAATTATATTATACATTTATATCATTATGATTTCATCCCATTAAATATGAAATTGAAATGAAAGTAGCGTTCATGCGTACGTACGGCTTACCGTCTCCAGGAACGGTGCATTTCATTTCTTACCTCTAAATGTTACGTAATATTATAAATGAATGTATATACTGTATATATATGATATATATGATATCTACATCATTAATATAATTCTGGATATAATGGATATTTCACCACATGAACAACTTATAATTATAAGAAGTTTATTGTTGACTCATGTACCAAAGATCGACAAAACGACCGTTATTAACTTAAATAATTACATAATGTTCATAACATTGTAATAAGTGATATAAAAAGGATAATGAAATTGAAAATGGTTCTTAATAAGGTAGATATTAACTCTAGTTTATTATTCAGGAGGTTAAAGAACGGTTGAGTCAAGTCGGACACAAGGTAAGGGAACTTCTTAACCCAATTTGCATTCTTTGGGTTAATCTACTACTTTCAAATTATGTCATGATGTTATTATGTAATATTTTGTATTTTTACTTTCTTTATGTGTACCTATAGTGAATACACATAATATATCTATTTTATTTTAAAAATGATCTTTTTAAGGACTTCGTCTCAATCTCCTTTCATTGAGGCATATTTTGTTTTATACACAAATTTCTTTTATACGGTGTATAAAACCCTTTGACTTTTAAGTTTATTCAAAAGGAATCTTTTTATACGAAGCATTTTGCTAAACGACAAAAGGGAATGTTTTTCTTTCCGTACTTATGCGGCGACAATGACTTCTCCGCCGCCGTGACCATTATTTGAGTTTCGGCTTCCTCTACAAGCCATCATTTTTTTTAATGAAAAATAAATACAAAGTTTTAACTTTCTTTTATTTTGGTATTAAAAATGGTTTTGAAAGCGTTTTTATCATATCAAAGTGTTGTATTGATATCTTGTGATTGAAATGTGGAAATGTTATGTTTCCTTTATGCATGTTTTATGTGATACGATTATGTTATGGTTTATGATATGTTTAAACCTATTCATATGAGGAATGCATTGGACTTAATAAGTGACGGGTGGAGCCCGCTATAGCTCCTCGATGCATCGGCAGGTCTCATGAGACAAACTAGTGTCTTGGCACGAGGCCTTGACAAAATCTTATTTGTGGTCTTGGCACGAGGCCTTGACTACGTGGTTATGATAGTCTGGCATTATGCATTCCATCATTATGAAAGTGGTTATTGATATTGCATGTGATTATTCGACCAGTAGAATATCCATGTGAAGAAGTAAATGGAATTATCTCATTTTACTTTTGCCATATTATGTTGATGTTCAAGTTTAAAAGGCTTTTGTTTTAGTTATACATTGCCTTAATTGTTAATGATTATTTATGAAAGCTTCCGCATTATTGTTATCCTTACTGAGCATCTGAGCTCACCCCTTTCAATGTTTTAATATTTTCCAGGATGTGAAGAAGTATTTTATGAATGACCTGCATGGATAGTCAGAAGAGGATATGAGTGTGGACTATGGAGACTTTGTTATTGTAGTTTTTCACTTTATGATGTAATGTAACGTTTACAAATGTATCTAGTGTTTCCAAGGCTACTAAACTAATCGGTCTTTCGAGACTTGATCTTTTGTGATCATGCCAATGTTACGAAGTAATGCACCGACTCTGGGTAGCTGGGGTCGGGGCGTTACAGTTGGTATCAGAGGCAGTTTAGTACTAACCTTGGAAGCTAGATTTAGATAAACTATGATTAGAGCACATAGCCCAAAGATAGACTTTGAGGATTAGTATAGAAGAACTTCCTAGAATTTTGGTATTATAGAGATGTTATGACTTTTCCGAGAAATGCATCCCTGTCTGGATACGAGCAGGTAGAGGCGGCTCTGGCACAGATGTACCTAGGGGTAAAACCCGAAAACACCGCTTTGAGATAGACTCGAACGGGAACTGGTGCACGACAACGGGCCTTGCTGCACTCTTGGTTACGACACTCCCGGGGGATATGCTTAGGATAATTCTCATTTTATTTACAAACCACTATGAAGGGTTATGAGTATATACATTCTCAAAGAAAACATTTCTTTTTTATGATTATGGATTATATCCATAAATAGTTCAATTTATGTTAAGTGTTTTATAAGTATGGAATTATGTATTTTGATTCATAAACTAATCTAGTTTATGCCATTGTTTAGAAATGGCGCCTAGTGGAAGGAATGAAAACCGTATCAATGCACGAACTCCGTGTAGGGATTGCCCTCCTGATCAAGATAATTATTGTGGATCTGGAGATACAACTGGTGCTGATCAACTTATTACCATACTGGGACAACTCACTCAGGTTATGAATAATAACCTTACTCGTATGGAGCACCCTGATCCGCAACATGGAGGATCAATGCTAGACCGTTTCATGAGGCAAAAACCACCAACCTTCAATGGGAGTACAAATCCTATATTAGCTGAGTAATGGATAAATTCCTTAGAGAAAATATTCCATGCCTTGGGGAGTAGTGAAAGGGAGAAGGTTGTCATGGAAGTTTACCGCCTCACTGGAGATGCCGATCAGTGGTGGTCGCTGATTCAAAACACAAAGGAAGATGATGACGTATCAAATATGGAATGGAGGGAGTTCAAAGAGCTTTTCTTAGAAAAATACTTTCCTCGTGACCATCGAGAAGATATGGAAAGGCAATTTCTGAGTTTGAGGAAGAAGGAGGATGAGAATGTCGCAAAGTATGAGGCTAACTTTACAAGGTTAGCGAGGCATGCTGCCGATTATATACGTAACCCAAGGAGTAAGATTGATCGTTTCTTTGATGGGTTAAAACCATTTCTCCGTCGAGCTTTAGTATCACAATCCTTCTCATCATACGAAGATATTGTCTCGTGTGCTATCAAGACAGAAAAGGAATTCTCTAAGTCTTATGACAACAAAGTAAAGCAAGAGAAGAAGAGAACGGTGGAACAAGAGACAGATAAAGGGAAAAAGGGAAAGAAGGATTTTCCATTATGTGATAATTGTGGGAAGAATCACCCTGGTACTTGCCTAAAAGGAATGGGAGTTTGTTATAAATGTGGAGAAAAGGGTCACCAGGCTCGTGATTGCAAGGGAAAGAAAGAGGCTGTCAAAGTTGAATGCTACAATTGTAGAGAAATGGGTCATTATGCAAATGAATGTCCTAAGCGTCAGGGAAACTTACCTCAGAAAAGGCCAAGGGATCAAGGACAATCTTATGCTGTTACTACAGTTGAAGCAGAATAATTAATGTATTGGTGCTTTTGGACTCCAGGATTATATTCTGGTTATAAGAATAATGTGATATATATAAAGATTGTACTGCATTACTTTTTGATTAAGGTAATATGATTAAGGTAATCATATTTTTAGTATGTGACAATAAGATAAACTTTTCTTTGTTTGAGCAATCTGATGTTACAATTGATTTTGGAATTTAGAGACCTTTTAGAGAAAGTCTGGACAGAGGTATTTTGGATAACTATTAAGGTGGGAATGGATTAAGTTGAACCATGGATAGTATTGTTTAAGGTTAAAGCATTTATGAAGATAATTTTTGGAATATTATGATACTATAGTTTTAGGAAAAGGACAACCTGCAGGGTGGGGTATCACTCGTCGCGTCGGACAAAGCTGCAGGAATCGAACCCACAACCATAGTGCGACAAGCCTTTATTTCCTACCACTAGCCTACAGGAATTCCCTGGTTATTACAATATAATTTTACTAATCTAAATGGTATGTGTTAACATTTGGAACCTTATACAATTAGGATAATAATAATATTTTTGAGTTCTATTATCTTTTTGAGTGAAATATGAGTTGAAGGTTGAAACACTAATTGTCAAGCATAAATATAAATATACCTATCTCTTATTCAATGAATAAATTAATTCTTAAACTTTAGTAAAGGGATATTAAAACAAAAAATGTGTTATCCTAATACCTTATGTCTTGTTGAACTGATGATATTTTAAATCAACATAGATTGAAGGCTTTGAGGCCCTCAATTTGACAGTTGATTGTGATTGATGACCTCAATCACTCCCTACAAATATTTACGTTTTTCCTCCAATTATATGTCTTTAATTGCCACCAATGTTCTCCTTATCGAGATCATAATTTGGTGGTGACTTTCTTATTTCCATTTTCCCTCTTATTAAGGCTAAATTTTATTAACCTTATTTCCGATGTGGGTTTTCCACAAAGGTATTTTCTATTTTCAACCTCTTATTTTTAAAGAAAAATATCAAATTGCGAGGACGCAATTTATTGAAGGAGGGGAGAATGTAACACCCCGAGCTTCCACGATACGCTTCTCATTCAATAATACAATAGCTTGCATTGTACGCAACTTCGAGTTCTAAAACATCGCGACAAATCAAAGTAGCCGTTATGAATAGTAATAACCACTTTTTAAAATTATATAAATTTTATATTTCAAAATTGACTTCATTTTTGTATTCCTAATATTGAAATTAGCCTATGTTGAATTTTTTGTAATTTTCTGAGAACTTCAAAATTTTTATGAATAGTGAAAAATACTTAAAACAACTTTTTTAATCAAAATAATTCATAGGGATAAATTATACTATTGAGGGGTTTTAGAGTATAATTAGAATATATTTTTACCATTTTATCCAATGGTGGTCATTAGAATTAATTTAACATTGAAATTGGACATAAACAATTGCCAATCTTTTGATATAAATTGTTTCTTAAAAACACGCTATTTGTTGTGACAGCGGGAATTAATTATAAAATTAATTAATGCAACTAATATTTTTGGAATTTTGTAAAATAGACATCATTTTTGAATTCGTAATATCAATTATATCTTAGGGTGAAATTTTGGCCTTATTCTGAAAAACTTCAATTTTTGATGAATAGTGAAACCACTAAGTGGTAGTTAAATAACTGATTTTTCGTTTAAATGAAATATTACCACTTCTGTGATTTGATTTTCAAAAATCCGACATACATGGTTGTCATTAAGAAGTAAAATGTGGTTCAATGAGATCAAAATAATTTTTTGGTGAATAGTAACTTTTAAGTTCTTAATCGCGATTAGAGGTAATTAGTGTAGTTTAAGGTAAAAATAATGTTTTAATAATATGAGATGAGCTTTACACTTGTCCTACTCCTATTGGATGAGTCATGGCCGACCAAGACAACCCATGGGTCAACTTGGGGACCCCATGGAGCCACTTTAGTTAGAAAATGACATAAACACCTTTTATTTAATGTTAAAGTAAAAAATGACACAAACATAAAATGTTTTACTAAAACAATTTTTACGTGGGGTTACACAAGTCCAAATTTTGATTATAAATATTCATTAGAAATCTAAAAAGATTTCCTACATCATAGAAGTTTTTTTATAATTTTTAGACATTAAATAAATTAAATTATTTATGACATCATGATGATGTAGTGATGAACTCATTATTTAACGATTTAAATAAAATGGGAAGATAATGCAAAATCCAAGGCTTACACTTGTCCAAAGCCAATTGGATGAGAAGATTTCGAACACTTATCACCTTAGCCTCGAGTTATATAAGTGTGGGACCTTTAGAATCCGAAAAGCATTGTGAAATAATGTAACATTTCAATCTTTCCAAAAGTGCCCCTCCTCTCCACTTATAAAAGGCCCCCACCTCTCCCACCTCATTTAAAATTTCAAGCCATTTGGCTCGGCCAACCTCTGCCCAAATACTCTCCCAACTTCCCCATATTACTCCTAGGAGCCTCACTTTGGGCAGAACTCTTCCCAAGGAAGCCTTTGGCTCAAATCAAAAAGAGTTACCCGATTTTGAGGTAATGTCTTCTCTAATGTTGTTTTGTTTTATTTTTCTTCTCCAACCCCCTAAAATCTTTTTATTCATTTCTTTTGTAACAACACCAGTATCCTCAATATACTAGGATGTTGTTATAATAAGGATTCGAGCTACACTTACACACACCTACATCTAATGGTTAAAGAACATACGGTTTCTGTGGATGGCGAATTTCTGCCTCACAAAACGATGATTGTTCAACACTCATATAACACCTTCAAAGGTGGCCATTAAGATGTCACTACTTTTATATATGATATATAATATGTTTATGTTTTACTTATGCTTCTGTATTTCTCATTTATGGCATACTTTATGATTTCCATTATGGGTAAAACGCGATAATTTCATTTTAGGAAGTGCGGACTACCGCCCCCTCAAAGTGATTTGAATCGTTAATGCCATATGTGGGATGTATAAAGGATGGAGTAAATGGTATTATACACTATATTATACTGGAATTATATTATACATTTATATCATTATGATTTCATCCCATTAAATATGAAATTGAAATGAAAGTAGCGTTCATGCGTACGTACGGCTTACCGTCTCCATGAACGGTGCATTTCATTTCTTACCTCTAAATGTTACGTAATATTATAAATGAATGTATATACTGTATATATATGATATATATGATATATAAATCATTAATATAATTCTGGATATAATTGATATTTCACCACATGAACAACTTATAATTATAAGAAGTTTATTGTTGACTCATGTACCAAAGATCGACAAAACGACCGTTATTAACTTAAATAATTACATAATGTTCATAACATTGTAATAAGTGATATAAAAAGGACAATGAAATTGAAAATGGTTCTTAATAAGGTAGATATTAACTCTAGTTTATTATTCAGGAGGTTAAAGAACGGTTGAGTCAAGTCGGACACAAGGTAAGGGAACTTCTTAACCCAATTTGCATTCTTTGGGTTAATCTCCTACTTTCAAATTATGTCATGATGTTATTATGTAATATTTTGTATTTTTACTTTCTTTATGTGTACCTATAGTGAATACACATAATATATCTATTTTATTTTAAAAATGATCTTTTTAAGGACTTCGTCTCAATCTCCTTTCATTGAGGCATATTTTGTTTTATACACAAATTTCTTTTATACGGTGTATAAACCCCTTTGACTTTTACGTTTATTCAAAAGGAATCTTTTTATACGAAGCATTTTTCTAAACGACAAAAGGGAATGTTTTTCTTTCCGTACTTATGCGGCGACAATGACTTCTCCGCCGCCGTGACCATTATTTGAGTTTCGGCTTCCTCTACAAGCCATCATTTTTTTTAATGAAAAATAAATACAAAGTTTTAACTTTCTTTTATTTTGGTATTGAAAATGGTTTTGAAAGCGTTTTTATCATATCAAAGTGTTGTATTGATATCTTGTGATTGAAATGTGGAAATGTTATGTTTCCTTTATGCATGTTTTATGTGATACGATTATGTTATGGTTTATGATATGTTTAAACCTATTCATATGAGGAATGCATTGGACTTAATAAGTGACGGGTGGAGCCCGCTATAGCTCCTCGATGCATCGGCAGGTCTCATGAGACAAACTAGTGTCTTGGCACGAGGCCTTGACAAAATCTTATTTGTGGTCTTGGCACGAGGCCTTGACTACGTGGTTATGATAGTCTGGCATTATGCATTCCATCATTATGAAAGTGGTTATTGATATTGCATGTGATTATTCGACCAGTAGAATATCCATGTGAAGAAGTAAATGGCATTATCTCATTTTACTTTTGCCATATTATGTTGATGTTCAAGTTTAAAAGGCTTTTGTTTTAGTTATACATTGCCTTAATTGTTAATGATTATTTATGAAAGCTTCCGCATTATTGTTATCCTTACTGAGCATCTGAGCTCACCCCTTTCAATGTTTTAATATTTTCCAGGATGTGAAGAAGTATTTTATGAATGACCTGCATGGATAGTCAGAAGAGGATATGAGTGTGGACTATGGAGACTTTGTTATTGTAGTTTTTCACTTTATGATGTAATGTAACGTTTACAAATGTATCTAGTGTTTCCAAGGCTACTAAACTAATCGGTCATTCGAGACTTGATCTTTTGTGATCATGCCAATGTTATGAAGTAATGCACCGACTCTGGGTAGCTGGGGTCGGGGCGTTACAATAATGGGGAGGGAAACCATCATGGCTTGACATTCAACTGTAAGGATAATTCTTACAATGTATACCTTGGGGTGGACCTTTAGGAAAAATTAATAGTAAGGTGAGTACCTCCTTGATGTTTGATCTTCAATCCACATAGAGGGTTTTCATGACACTCATCATGGGATTGGATCTCATGATTGATCAGATCATGGGAATGAATTTTTCCTTCATGGAAAGATGTCTAGGTAGGACCTATGTAATTTCTGGTAGTAAAGTTGTGGGGAGGGTTTTCACAACTAAAACTATTATCTTCATAATTTGTAAATGGATGAGTGGGATATTGAACCACTATAGATAAAAATACGAGGGCTTTAAGAACTCTAACATTAACCAAAGAAGGATCATAGTCTAGCTCTTCATTTTCCAATCACCTTTGGTGAGGCTTCTTTTCGAATTCTCTCTTGAGGGAAACTGGGGACACTTTATTTGGATAGAAGATTTCGTATATGGAATCATGTTTGATTAGATCCCTTGTTATTTCAGTAATTTTGCAATTTATTTTTGAAATTTTGGTGGGGAATATGCCTGACTTAGAGTGGCCACTAGGTAGACTGATGATTTCCAATTGGAATAGGGGTACATGCCCAATCTGATTGTGTATTAATCATGGGATTTATCCCATTACACTCCTGGACATGAGGAAGGATATATGCGTGCTTTGGAGTGACCCTTGTATTGTGTTGATGAGTCACCCCGATTGGGGGGATGAAGTTGTGTGTCTACCCCTAAACCACTTCCGACATCATTATTATATCCTATAAGGTTTATAGGATGTGGGTAGGAATTTACACATACCCTTTCACAACTATCAAGATATGTTGGATGACTTCAGTTTCTGGAACAAGGATATATTCCCATTCCATGGTTAGATAAGGGGTGTGTCCCTACACCATTCACCTATTTATTTCTAGGATGAACTTAAAATAATTAGGTGTGGAGGCAGATATATGGGTATGTCCCCTATTTTTTTCCAAGTTCTGCTAGCTGGTTTCTTCGAATAATACCAAACCCCACCGACAGTCTTGGTAGATGCAAGAAGGTGTGTTTACTGATTGTGGTTTTCCACCATATTTGGTTGGTGGGATTATCTAGATGGAACATAGGTACAACCTTATTCCCTTTTTTTGTTACAACCCTTGGAAGGCTATCCTGAATGCTCTATTCTGATGGACCTGAGATGGATTCCTGAGGGAAAAAAACTTATCTTGCTAAGGGTTCATTGCTACACAATGTTGGTGGTGGAGGTTTTTGGTAGGATTCCATTTGATAGACCCCTATTTTTTATGGATGAGGTTGTTAGTGACCTATTGATATGACTCCCTATTATAAGATAGGAACTTGTTGCTTTGTTTTGGGTATAGTCTTGAAAAAAAAATTGAAACGGAAATTGGCACCATCGAATTCTGGACCATCAACCATCGTCGAGTGGATGGTTAGTGGGGATTCATGCGTTCAAGGGTTTTTTCATGATGCCTACAAAGTTGGGAAAATATCATTGAGGTGGTACTATCAAATAAGTTTATTTGAAACCTGGTGCTGAAGAAGCTGGGTTGGTGATAATGTCCTAAGTTTAGACAAGGACCCAATTTGTGTAGTAGTCGATGTGTACATTTGTGATACATGGAAGGATTCCATTAGATTAAAGGGAGTTATGGTTAAAATTTCATAGATATATATGATAAACAAAAATAATTAAACTTCATCAAATTAGTATCTTAATAAACAAACAAATGAAAAATCAATTATTTTGGATCTATGTTTAGTCCTATTTAATTTTGTGAGAGTGTGAAAAGAGCCTAACATGTGGGAGACATAGTCATTTTGGTTAAGTATTCTTGTTGGGTTCACCATTTTTGTTTCACTCTCGAAATACCATGTTGGGTTTGAGTGGCATTTTTTGGTGGTGTAGGTGGTACAACCTTCACGTTATAAACATATTTCCACGTCCTTTTTGAGTGGTTTCCAATGTGTTGTATTTGTGGAATCGGAAACACCCAATGGTTCCCTTATTCATTATATTTCATGAAACTGATTTCCAAATGGAGGAAGTCACTGGGAAATGGTTCCAATAACACTTTCAGACTCACATTGGTTGATAAGATGGAAGTTCATGCTCATTACACCCTTCTGGGGAGAATTATTTCCTAATCTAGGACTTTCTTAAAGATTTAAGATATATTGTTAATCCTTTATTGAATCCCAAATATAAAATGTGTCTCCTTTAATTTAATAATATATTATTAGAATTCACAGAATTTTGACTCATCTATAGGTATCCAAGGTTCTTTATCGAAGGAGAAATCTTTTTTTATATGAGGTTCTCCATCGATGTTACCCTTTTGTATGCACAAATTAAATATTCTTATGACATTTATTATAATGATGCTAGTTTTAAGACACACAGTGGTGCGATTTGAAATTTTTCACTATCTATGAAGATGAGAGTTGTTTTGATGTCAGGTTCGGGCCTATGAGAGGGGATTTTTGCATATCCTTATGAAAGGAATTAAAACCCACATAGTTAAATGCAACTTAATGGTGCAGAACATACCATTTAAGGTCATGTGATGAGGACCAAACCATGAAGTTTAATGTTTTATAGAACAGATGTCTAGGAGAAAGGTTATAATTCAAGGTATAGTATATAACTTATGATGAAGTAGACCATAGGACCTACGAGGGATGTGGTCACTTAGTTTAGGTATCACCCTACTAGGAATATGGCCCATAGAAAATTATGGTTTATTTGGGAAATGGGTTTAAAACTAAGGGATGCCTCTTATGTATCTTGTTTGGATATGAATCAAAGCCCACACAGTTAAGAATGCTAAAGATTACACCTATGGAGGATGCCCAAAGTTTCTTAATCAGTAATATATCCCATTAAAGGTTAAAATTTTGGGGAATATGGCTCTTTGAGGTGATGAAAACATGGTTTTAGGGTATTACCCTGAATAGGAGGCCCTTTTCAAGGAAAGAGGAAGATCCATCATAAGTACTCTCCATAGAGACAATTATTTTATTGTGCGGATGCTGTGATTGTCACTAACCTCTAAGACCATATGATTCATAATCCATGTTAGAAACAAGAGAAAGTGGAAGATCTGGCACACCACACAATCTTCTCTATCTACTGGTGGTCGGGGCTTGGGATATGTTTGAGATAGGGCTTAGCTATTCCTATTATCTCTCTTGTTTTTTGACCTCACAATAAATACTAGGGGATTACTTTAAAAGGTATTACCCAAGGTAATTCAAGAAGAATATCCATAAATGGAATCTATTCCTAGACATTTTACTCCTTGTCTATCAGTAGATGATGGTAGAGTTACTCAGGGGAATCAGGGAGAGATAAATGGATTTGATGTTTTCATATCCTCTCTTATTTTCAACACTAGGGTCTTATCATTATCCCCAATGTTGAGATCCTCATTAACATGAGAATGTATAATTGAAATCATTATGAGGATCCCACCTACTAGGTAGGATCAATACAGGACCTCCATTACCACAAGAATGTATAATTGAGAAGACACACTGATGTTCCCTATGCTATAATTATACATATCCATAGGTTTTAGGGGAGACCTAATCTTTCCCCCTTAGATGATGGATCCAAGGGAGGAGGTTCCTTTCCATTGGGGGTATGAATAAGGGGCCCAAAGGATGGATCACATAGGCAAGGCCTCAACAAGTTGAAGATATTTCTCATAGGGTAGAACTGGGTAAGTTGATGGTAGCTCATACAGGGTAGGCCTAGGAAAGTTTATGGTAGATCATGTAGGGTAGACCTGGGAAAGATGAAGGTAGATCACATAAGGTAGACCCAGAAAAGCTGAAGAGGTCTCATTCAGGGTAAACTTAGGAAAGCTGAAGATATATTTGGGAAATTTAAAACATAGTAAACAACACTTGGGTAAGGAATTTTTCTAGGGTCTAAAGGTCTCCTCAGGTGTATTTAGATAACTGGTGCTCAATTCCCAGTCTTAAGAAGTAGATTTATCCCTAGTGGTATTATACTAGGGGGTGCTGGCCTCTCACATTGGTATTTTTTTAAAACATAGTGAAAATTTAATCATACTACCCTCCTTAATTTAATATTCTTTTGAGGATTAGATATCTACCTAGAAATTTTTGAGGAACTGGGTGAAGTAATAAGGTGATTAGAGCTTCAAGGATTCTTTTGGTCTTCCATTCATTGCAAATGAAGAGATCGAGGGTCCTATTTATAGGAAAACTCAGAACCCTGGGTAAATAAGGAGGATCATACAGGTGTTTCATGCTATGTCTCCCTAAGGTGTAACCTACATGGGTTTCTTTATCACACATGTCCCGACCTATGCAGTGACGCTAGGTACATAGGCTGGACCCACATGGTATTGCGGGGCACTCAGATTGGACCTGCACGGTGATGCTGGTTAGGCCTTATACAGAACTACCTAGGTGGACATGTGCGATCCTTAATGTCTTTCACCTATCTTTTTCTTGAGGTATTTCCCTTTGAAACTTCTTATTCTCACATGAAACAAGGAGTGTCAAAATTATCTATAAAATTAAACTTGGGTTCCCATAGTTACCTCAATATCCAAGATCATAAAAACCCTAAAGGTTATTAATACCATAAAACTTATGTATGTAAATTGTAAAGGAACAATTCATATTAAACAGAATAATTTCATATACTTCAAACCAAAAAAAGTCTCATAAAGTGTCAATAATCACTTTAAGATCTCATCACTTAAAACCTCAAAAGAGGTGTCTAAGACTTTGAAATTATGATCAAACTTAATTTTATTGAACTATGATGGTATCCATAACTATTAATATAACCTCACATGAAAAAATCACAATTTACACATTTATATAAAAATTTACTTAGTTACAAACTATAATAGTCCTGAACCCGCACTCCTAGATCCGGTGTTGAAAACATAAACATTAGACTTTTGAATTTGATACTGATTAATGTGACCCAATTTTCACCATCCAAAACTCACAAAATCAAAAGGAAAATTTTGGGCCACTTACAATATCAAGGACATTTTAGGTTTAGATTTTTAGAGAATTAAGAAAAATGCATACATAAACAATACCCATATCTTTAAAAAGAGAATTTCTCCCACTTAACCGGGATTTTATTATTTCACATTAATTCATCATCATCATTCATATAAAATCCTTCTAAACACAATTCATTCAACATAATTATTGATAACCTAGGGAAAATGAAACATAATAATAGTGAGCTAAAATGCTCAATAAGGGTAAATATATGAATTAATAATTTAATGTCATCAATGAGCATAAGAAGCGCATAAAGGCATGACAAGATAATCACAGTGCATGAGAAAATCATAAAAGAACTCATACCCATCAATATCTAAATTATAAATCATAAAACATGGAATAAGGATTTAACAAAGTAAAGTGTTATATGAACCAATAATCACGAGCAATGTGATATCAATCTTGATCAAAGGAGACAATATAAACCCATGTAAATCATAGATAAAACATGTTGGTATCTTGGAACATCATCATTATAGAACCCTTACAAAACCCTTATAATTGGAATAAATATACAACTAACCTCTAATAAAATTATTTAGAGAACATAATAATTTAAAAATTAATTGGAGTGATATCTAGTTTCACCCATTCTATAAGTTACATCGGGATGACTCAACACTATCTGGGGGAACCCATTATATAACAGTTTCCAAGAACCATATATAAAGTAAATAGAGGTTTCATTTCATTAAAAAACTCATAGAAATAATCATTATTTATATTATAAATTTATTAACCTTTATAAAATGAATTAGTTTTATTTAAATCTATTTTAAACATGATTAAACCATGAAAAAAAATGGATTCCATAACAATATCTTTGAATCATGATTAACCCATGTAGAAGAAACGATTTCCATTTCAATCTCTTTGAAATAATATTAATCCATCTAGATAAGTAATGAGGATGGTATCATTAAAAAATATCCCCATTTTGGAAATAAGTAAAAATAAAGGTTGTTTATGTTGATGGATGAAAATACCATTAAAATACCATTACTTTTTTTTGAGGAAGATAACCTTTTCATTTTGAAAATCACTTTTAAAAACTAAAAATTCACAAAATATTGTGAAGATATTTGTTTTAAAATGTCTCTGTAAACATATAAAGGAAACCTCAAAGAAAATAATGTACATGCTAATGAGAAAATCCATTTATGTGATAAATATTAAAAATAATAATTCTTTTTAAATAATTTTGAGAAAGGGAGTCAAAAGTGATGAATTTATAAAAAATTAAGAAATTTTCTTTTGAAACATTTTAAAAGAAGGTAAAAGATTATGTAAAATGGATTTATGATATTATTTATTTTTATAAAATTTCATTTTCGTAAACATTTTAGAAAACATGGACATGGAAGAGAAAGATAACCCATACAAGATTGGTATCACTTACAAATGAATTTCTTGATGTTTCTTCAATCAATAAAGAAGGGAATGTAAATTAAACTTTTGAAAAACATTCATAATCCTAGTAGAGTAAAATAGATGTTGTTTAATAAAATAAAATCATATTATTTCCTCTAAAAGAAACTTGAACGTAAACAATCCCGAAAAAAGGAGATCGTAACATAAATACTTTTACACTTTTATAATATTTCAATCATAAAACCCATAAAAGAATAAATTTAAATAAAAATTTAAATATCATAAACATAAGGTTTTTCACGATATAACATGAAAAAATGGCAGTATATACACCTTATAAAGAAGATAGGTGCATATCATAAACATATGTTCCAGAGAAAATAATTTTGGAGGATTAAACCTTAGAAATATCATATCACTGAATTGAGAGTTAATAAATGGAAAGATTATGTTTAAAAATTGTAAATCCATAATTTTTTTTAAATATAGAATAAAACAATTTAAAGATAAATTAACACATAATCATATCATAATGTATTCAATGAATATGTTTTATAACCCAACTAATTAAAATTGAGTTAAGAAGCTCTTTACCACTTGGTAACTTTCAAGTAAATATTCTTAGATAAATTAATTAAAATTGAAATTTAAAATACCATGATGTATTGATGATTCATTATATCTCATGTAAAATGGATAGTATATATACCACATAATAAAATCAAGAAGTGAATATGACATATGTCATACAAAAGTAAAATTAAGACGACAAACCCTTACCTCAAGTCCAAACATTCCATAAATTCCATTTAACTCCTATATTATAATATTACATAATTTTTTTTATTTATTAAGAACATATTCCTGGTTTAATACTTTATACTAAAATAATTTATTTTATTTAATAAAATATTTAAATATTTAAATAGTTAAATCTAGATAGGGTGTTTTGAGGACGTTTGGTTCATTGCTTAAAAATGGGTTCGGTGTGTTGACCATGGTAAAATAGGACATTATTATAGAATATATAGAATGATAATAATGAAATAAGTATCATATTTATTCATCAATTATGAAAAATGGTTGTGAAAAATGAACTGTGTTACGATCGTACGTATACATGAGTAACATTTCCATTTTTCAATGATTATTATGGAAAAAAGTATATATTCTTTTATCTTTTCAAAATGATAATAATATCAAAATAATATAATATTTTCATAAATAATCTTATATATATCATTCTTTGGATGTAGTGATGAAAAAAGGATCGCATCGCTTTATGGAGGCGGTAGTCCACATGTACACAAAATACGTTATTATTTTTTAGTGTAAGAAATAAAATGATATATTATCTTTTAATAATGATAAAAATTTTATGAATATAATTATTATGTAATTTATATCACATATATTCATTAACATTAACTTTATTACATTCCATTTAAATTGTTAGTGTAAAACGAATCACATCACTTTGTGAGACGATAATTTGCTGTACACATGAATGACATTATCATACCCCCCACGGAATGGAAAGTAAAAATGTATATGTGATATAATAACTAAAAAAGTATAAATATGTTAATAATATCATATATATACTTTAAATAAATCATTAAAAAATCCACAAGAGGTGATTATTTAAAATGAATGACATCGGTTCGTGAGGCTGTAGTCCGTTGTACACACAATTGATGATTTTGTATCTCATTTGATAGAGGAGAAGATGGATTTAGTTTATGTAATTAATATAATAATATCTAATTATATTGTATATAATTTTTTATCATATTATTATAGTTTATGAAAATTTTATAGAGGTAGAAGAAGAAATAAAACAAAAACACATAGTTAGTAATTTTACCTCTTCTTGGACCACCTCTTTTGGATTAAAGCTAAATTATTCCTATAATGGTTTTTTATCCCAAAAAGTATTCTAGGATGAGGGTATTGAATTTGGGATATTATTTGGGTAGGTATTATACAAACCAAAATGGTTTTAAGGTGTTAATAAAAGAGGGTAGTGGGTGACCTTTTATAAGTGAGGTGAGTGGCACATTTGTAATTTTTGAAAAGGAAAAGGTGTACCCATGTTTTTCAGATTCAAAAAGCGTCCAAAATGAATTATTACAGATAATTATAAATTATAAAGTAAAATATGTCCATAAATTATATTTTATACAAGTTTTTAGGCTATTTTAACCCTTATCTTTTTAGTTTAACCCCCAGTAGACCCATGTTTACCTTAACTGTGGTAATTAATTTTTATTATTTCACTATTAATTATGGTAAAAAATTAAGTTAAAATTATTATAAAATAGAAATTATTTTTATTAAAAATATGGAATACATTTCACAAAATTCAATTCACATAAGAGGAAAAATTAATTTTAAAACAAAACTCACAGGCGTGACAAAAAAGTGGGGTTTCAAGAAGTGTATTTTTTAAGAAATATATGATTTTATATTAAATCTACGATTAATAATAATCATTTTATGAATATAAATTAATATTTATTGACATATAATATATTAATTTCATTTAAATAACTCCACATTAGGATTTTTTTTAATCAATTAAAAAGGATAAGCATTATACACTTTAAAACAAACTTTAGTAAAATCCCGTTTTTAAACCCAAAGACAACTGTATAATAAAATATAATATGAAGGCGATTAAAAATAAATTAAGTGTATTAAATATAAATAAATAATACTTATGTTACTTTAAATAATATTCAAAACATAATGAGACTTTTAAATTACTTAATTTATTGAAAATAAATGACATTTTAAAAAAAATCGGTATTTTTCAATATTCACTAAAAAATCGATATTTTTTTAAAAAATATCTAAATTTAACTAAAAGTAAATTTTGATATGAAAATTTAAAAAATTAATTTAATTTTATCAAATAAATTTTATAAAGGTTCCAAAAAATAATTATAATACATTTTTCATGAAAGGAAATAAAAATCATTTTTAAAGAAAACATATTTCTAAAGAATAAAATTACTTTACTAAAAATGGATTGATTATTTACTAAAAAATTATCAATAATTTATATTTAGTAGGATATATATATATATATTTTATATAGTAGTTAATATTATTCATACCCACCAATTTAACGACTAAATTTTAATGGTTATATATTTCGTAGGTTGTTTAAGCTTTGTGTTGCATGTCGAATATGCTATCAAACATAGTTTTATTTTCTAAATAATAAAAATTTTACTTTAAATAACCTTTAAAGAATAATTATTATACTATATATATAATTTATATTTATAAAATCCATCATTTTTACTATCCATGTAAAATTTAAATGAAAAACATTTCACATTGCTACGTGGAGGTGGCAATCCACATGTACACATGGGTGATATTATTATATTCCAACGAATTTGAAGGTAAGAAGTAAGATATGATATTAGATTTATTAAAGTATTTTTAGATCATAAATACCACATATATTCATTAAATTTATCCTTAATACCTTCCATGTAAAGCGTAAGAAAAAGACAAATCACATCGCTTTGTGAGGCGGTAGTCCGCCGTACACATGAGGGACGTTATCGTATCCCCAACCGAACAGAAAGTAAGAAGATATATGTGATATGATAATTATATAAGTATAATAATGTCATAAATATCATATAAATATATTAAATTCATAATTATATGCAACCATGAATGAAGATTATGTAAAAATAATTACATGGGTTTGCGAGGTTGTAGTTCGCCGTACACACAGTCGACGACTTTGTTTCGCATTTGATAGAATACAAGATTGATATTGGTCATAAAATTAAAATAATAAAATATAATTATATAGGATATATTTTTTCTATTATATTATCATATATTAAGAATATTTTAAGGATTTGGAGGAATAAATAAAACCAATATGCACGTTAAGGATTTTACCTCTTCTTTAGAGAACCCCGGTAGGTTTATACCTAAAGCCTTTCTAGATTGAATTTATGATAAAAAAGGTCACTAATATGTTATTAGAGGATTAAAAAATTTATTTTTAGGTATTTTATGAACCAAATGGTTTTTTAAGTGTGAAGAGGAGAGGAGAGAGAGCGGCCTTTTATAAGTGGGGGAGATGACACACTTAGAATTTTTTAAAAAGAAAAAGTAATACCCACATTTTTCTCATTCCCTTACCTTAAAAATAGGCCATTAGGGAAAATTATAGTTTATAAGGTCTAAATATGTCCATAAAATGTGTTTTGAAAATGTTTTAGTTCATTTTAACCCTTATCTTTATAGTTTAACCCCTCAATAAACCCATTTTTACCTTAAGCGCAATAATTATTTTTTATTGATTTCACTATTCATTATGGTAAAAATAAAGATAGACTTATTATATAAAATAAAATATTATTATTCCAAATACTTAATCCAATTTCTAAATTAAATTCATCTAATTGGTAGAATTCAATTTAAAATTAAACCCTCAGACGTGATGAAAAAGAAGTTTTCCAATGAGAAAACATTCAAACGTATTAAAAGTTTTGTATCATAATTCAATATCAAATTAATTTCAGTAACTGAATTAATTAAATTTTAATATATTTTATCTAATTATACTTTTAAACCAATTTACAATATAATTTAACTTTGTAAATAATTTAAACAAAAGAGTAGTTTTCAATAAAAACAACATTTTACACTATTCATCAAAAAATTAATATTTTTCAGAAAATTGAAAAAAATTAACCCAAAGATAATTTTTACATCTATATTTTAAAAATTCAGTTTTTTTTTCAAATACATCTCTAATAGTGTTAAAAATTAATTTTAAATTATGTGAAAAAAGTGTGATGAAACCGCCTTTTAGAAAAATAAAGAGTAGAAAATATTTCTTTCTCTTTCAAATGGTTCTTTTTTTATTTCTAATCAGTAGAAATACATTGAATTTATTTTATACATTTGAAACCATACATGTTTCATAATTTAGTTAGTACTTTTCATGAACACCAAATTAAATTCTAGGTTATAATTATCATTTTTAAATAATAATATTTTAATAGAGTGTCATGTTACATTTAAATCTGGTGTTGTGTGCATCACAAGCTACCAAAGGGATTGAATTTATTTAAAAAGAAATATATGGTAAAGTCTTGGGGTGTTAAATTCTCATGTAATATTGGTGTTTCCTATAATATATTATTTTAAACATGATGTTCCAATTTTTAGATCTCAAGGTGTTATAATAATGGTAATATTTAATAATTTTATTAAGGTGATGAATTTTTTTTTGTTTTAGTTTAGTGTTCTATTAAAGAAAATATAGTCACACAATTTTTAATTAAGGAAAATCAATTAATAAAATCATGGGTTATTACATTCATCATTATTGTTGATATATTTATCAAATATTATGTGTTGACCAGTAGTTTTTATTTATGATTTTGGCTCTTGGATCATTAGCATGGTTCTATATACATGCATCACATTTGTAATGTAGGATTCACATGAAATTCATGTTTTTTTGTGTGATTGTTTTTATTAATGATAGGGTTTGATGTTTAAAGTATCAATAATAAATTATATTGTGTTTTATTATATAACTTTTTTGTGTCATTTTACTCAGCTAAGTCATGGTTTTCACCCACAAGCGGTTTGTTTGTGGTAGGCCATGTGGATCCTAGTGCATTACATTCTTTAGTGATGAATATATAGTCCTTTCATGTAAGGATAATATATATACACATTGGCAGGTCAATGAATCCCTTTAATTCCATGTTAATTGACCCCCTTGTGGGTATCGTGATGTGGTCAATCACTTAAAGTATTAATAAAACCTATATGGTGTTTGAAAATTATTGGTCGGAGTAGAGTACTCACGAGTGGGGGGTGAATTGAGTATATATAAAAATTTATGTTTGAAAAGTATTCTTAGAAAGTTTCACCAATAAATTTAAATAATGCCCAATTAATCAAATTAATACAATTATAAAAGTTTGAATCTTTAAATAACTTCTCATAAGATTGATAAATTATTAGTAATCTTAATATCAGTTATTGACATTACTTTTGAAGATATTATAATAAGAAAAAACAATTATAACTTATTTCCAAGATTAACTATCAAAGTAAATTTAGTGATTTCTGAATTATATAGTAAAACAAAGTACACTAACTTAAAAAACATAGTGGATATAAAACAAGTGGTTCAATCTCAAGCCGATACCTAATCCACTCCACTTAGTGATCACTTGCCACCAAGCGATTTATATTAATAAACTTAATCCACACCCCGAATCGGGGTAAAAAACTGTACGTAGGACTATCTAGGCCAGATGAAATCTTCCACATTTCTTCGTGTGTATGAACTTCAGGTCACATAGGGACCTCTTCCACACTTATCCATGGGAATAAACAAGGGTAAAAAGATGTGAGAGGAAGGATATCTTGTATCCTCCAGTTTAATGCAGGAGATAATGCATGTTTTTATACAGACACGCACACACACATTGTTCTAAAGCTTAAAATAATACAATACAGAGAAAAAATGATGAGATAAGGTTAGAAGTGCTCTGAGTGTTAGTCTACGTAGATATGGACTTTTAAGATGAAGCAGATGCAACAATCAAGTCCTCTTGTGAAAAACAAAGTATCACAAGTCTAGTGCTCTGGTTCAGATCTGGCTCGTGTTCTTCGTGGATTATGTATTGCGAAGATGTTCTCGACTCTAATTAATGGTATTACATTGAATGCTTCGAATTTTATTTATATATATTGAGTTTCACGTGTTGGTTCCCATCTCAAGAATGCTCGTGTTTCTTTGTTATCACGTACACCTGTTTCTCTATCCACACCTTTTATTTCTGGCCACGCTGTTCATTTTATTCAAAGAATACATGTGTTAGAGCTGACATGATGCATGCATTTTGCACCTCATACCTCGTAATGTTAGGTGACATGTCTACAAGGAAACATTAATTATGTCTATGCATTTAAAGGCTTCAAATACGACCATTAGAGATTAAATTGATAAATGACAAAAAAGATTAAGAAATAGTGTCACACTCTGTCTAGAAATGGTGTCTCCATGAAATGGTGCCTCCTTGAAATGGTGTCTTCTTGAAATGGTGTCTCCTTGAAATGATGTCTCCTTCTTTTCCATTGAGCTATGAGATAGTCATGATGGCACAATTATATAGAGATTCAGAACCAGTAACACAAATGCGGTGTTTGATCACAGTGTCTTGTCATGGTGTCTGGATGGTCACAGTGTCTGGATGGTCACAGTGTCTGGTTGCGATGTCCGAGTCATAGTGTCTGGATGGTCACGATGTCTGAATGGTCACAGTGTCTGGATGGTCACGGTGTCTAGTCATGGTGTCTGGGTCATGGTGTTTGTGTCCTTTGCTAGAAAAACATAATCGATGAAAGACTCACGGTTTCTCAGACTTAGCTAAATATTTATACATAGACTTAAATAGTGATATTCATAGAATATATTAGACTTAATCATTTATCAAGGAAGTCCATTATAAAACAAACTCAAAATAGTTTACAATCATTAAACATTTCATTAAAGAACTTGGATAGGTTTATTTAAAGCATAAAGAAACTAATCATATGTACACATGATTTTAGATATATTAAATAGAATTAACAATATTTACAGAATGTATAGGATTTTTGATCATTAAAACACAATTAACACAAGAGGAGCCAACAACTATATAGCTTCATGGTGGAAAACAACTTAGTTAATGTTATGAAGCAGCCTGGGTTAACCCTTAACTGGTCACCCGAGATAGTTTGCGCCAAGGCCCAAAGGGCATTCCCAATCTCTATGGGCTGGAAAAAGTGCCCAGGTATCATTATTACAACATGAAAAATATTTACTCGTTTCTATAATGATAAACAACCAAGAAGAAAAATAAACCAAAATGGAAAATACACAAACATGCAGGGTATACGAAAATTCAAAATTTAAGGTTTAAAAATCTAAGAGAAAACCCCAAGAAGACTACAACAAATGGAAACTAAAAACTCGGACCCAAACCTTTATGCCATGTGAGTAACCATATACTCAAGCCTCCGCCACCAAGGTCCATAGGGAAGATACCACTAAGAACCCAAAATATTCCCACAACACAACTTTCCTTTACCTATAATAAAAATACAACAATATCTACATACACCCAAGGGTGTATGTAGGGTGTGAGATAAATCCTAATAGGATTCCACCCAAATAATATTTCAATCCATAAACATTAAATGACAAATAGCTTGCATTTTTATAACAAAATAAATGTTAGAGGCAATTTTAAGGAGAACAACTTTTAAGAAAAGTAAATTGAATGAAATGAAATTTTAAATGAAATTTTTTTAAGGAAAGAAACATTAAATGAAAAACAATTTTATGGAAAATAACTTTAAATGAAAAACAATTTTAAGGAAAGAAACTTTCAATAAAAAATGAACTTGCCTTGAAAATTACCAACCCAACATACTGTATGCCGACTATAAGTGTGATATAGCCAAATATCACTAGTCATGGGAAAATCCCCTAGGAACTAGCTAGTAATGAGACACTAGAATCCTCCCATCTTAGTGAAAACATGGTACAAAAACCACAACCAACTATGTTCTCATGCACAATCCACTTGTAGTGAACACACCCATAACCTAGTGGTCTCCAATCATCATCCATGTTTAGTTAGTGTTGTTATCATCAAACCCACAAAGTGAAATCAGGCCGTATCCACTTTTAGATCACTATCATTCTAGCCCTAGTCCACCCACCCAGTTACCCAGGCTTCTATTTGTGCTTAAACAAGTTTCACATGCCACATAACACACCACATCCACATTTAATCAACCAAAAAATATATTGCATAATAAAATCCACCACTTGCACAACCAAACTCCTCTTTAAAAATCAAAAGCACATAGAAACCACTTCAAATAATAATTTTCATTACTTACATAATTAAACAAATCATTTAAAAAAATTATAGGTTAACTCCATGAAGCACCACAAGTATTTACACCAAAACACACTCAAAATTATCTTTTAAAAAAAATGAACACCAAAACCTTCCCAAACCATGATTCACATCACACTCACTATTTAATAAATCATTTACATAATTAATAAAACACTTACAAGATGCACGACAAGGATTTACCCTAAAAACACACTCAAACTCATCTTTTTAAACTCAAAATCACATTAAAACATTTTTCAAACATTGTTTTCACCTTTAATATAATTAAATAAACTATGAAAACAATTTATTAAACAATTTCCATAAAACCCCATATCTTTTTTCACCAAAAATGAACGCAAAATCCTCATTAAAAATCAACTGCACACCAAAGCCACACCAAAACATGATTAAAAAAACATACATAACTTAATAAACTAATTGCACAATTTATAAAACACTACCAAGTGACACAAAATGGGTTTACACATGAAAAACACCCAATTTCATGTAAAAATTTCACTTTAAAATTAAACACATATTTAATTGTATCACAAACCACTTTCTCACCAAAAAAAAACCAAAGGACATATTAAATTAGACAAGCAAGAAAAATAAATTCACCAACTAATGTTTATACATGGAACCATCTACTTTCACCTAAAAAAATAATTTTAAAACCAATTTCAGAGTGAATCCTTTCTAAAACTAGTTTCACACCACACATATAACCTATAAAACATGCCAAAATCACTCAAGAAAGCATAATAATTCATCAATCAATGGTTAAGCATGAAATCTCCTACCTTGAGTGGAGAAAACCATTAAATCTGGTGCGAATCTTTCGCCACACCCTAGTCGTGCCTCAAGAAACCAACATTGAACCCCAATAATGAAGATTAAACTCAAATAACCAAAAAATCAAAACCCTAAAATACAACCCTACCCGTCAGAGAACCAAATCCCAAAAGAAAATGAGGAGAGGCTTACCTGAAGGGGAGGCTTCCAGAATCACACACCGAGGAGGTGTAGGAAGGGGGTCGTGTGCTGGGGAGGTGCAAGTAGTGTGCGGAGGTTGGCCGGTGGAGGGTTTCATGCAGGGGAGGCTCCGACAGAGAGGGAGGTTAGTTAGTGGAGTCGTTGGAGGAGAAATGCATTGGAGGGGAGCTGACCAAGGGGGGTGTTGTGTGAGCAGGATAAAGAGTGGGGGTCGACCCTACATGGAGATGGGAGGAGGAAGGGGGAATCCCCCTTTAGGGTTTCTAAAAAAGGAAACAAATAATAATGATAATAATAATAATAGCAATAATAATTATAATAATAACTTAATTCTAATATTATCAATAATAATAATAATAATAATATTCTTAATAATAATTTTATAATTATTATTATTATTAAAAAAATTCATTAAAATTCATTTTATTTATTTTATTTTATTTTATTCTCATTTTATTATTCATTTAATTTTATTTATTTACTTTGAACATTGGGCATACCACACATTGACCTAAGCGAAGCCGCATGGTTTCCAAACCATGCTCTGCTTGTACCCCCAATGCTGGAAAGCCCCAAAACATGCATTTTTCAATAAAAACTAACAAATAAATTGGTACTGAACCCGAACCCAGAAAAAATTATCAAAATCCAATAAAATAATTAAATTAAATAGTTACAAGGGTTGGGTGTAGCAATTCTCCCCACTATAATTCTTTACACCACTAAAAAACCACAACAACGTCTAGTCCAAAAACAAAAAACGATGCTCCTTCATAGTTCAAGGATATCCTCAACATGAGATGAGATAGATGAGGTAAGGACACTACCAACAAAGGAAGGAACTTAAACATTAAACTCATGGGACCAAAATGCATTCCTCGTTATATGCCACCCAACCCAAAACACCTTAATCATTCCCAAAGAGGCTCACACATTTTACTGAAGAACTCAAATGAGGATACCATAGACGTTCTTCATAACACTGTTGGGAATGATTCAACCCCAATGTTTTACTCAAGAGATGGGATTGTGGTTAGATAGCCCCAAATGAGACCCAGATAAGGAGGCCCAAACAGACTCCATAGCATAAGAAAAACCAGCACCCAAGATGGAGCTAGAGGACCAACATAGGGTGGCCCGAACAGAATCCCCACCATAATAAATAGGATACATCAATTCATTTTAGTGGGATTTCAATCAGACCCACAATGGGTCTCCCCACCGTAAAGTTCAACTAGCTTAACTGACTGGTATAGACTGACAAAAAAAACCCAACATGGTTAACTTGGGAGATTCTCGAACACCAAATCTCTCACAAAAAAGGACCCAATTAATGAAACTCCAAACCAACCAAAAGACACTACACGGTTCACCAATCCCACAACATTACCAATATAAAATGATACCAAATAAAAACCGAAATCAAAATGGACTTATAAGGCTGATCATACATAAACATCCACATGAAAATTTTCATCCATAAGGGTACAAGCATAGAGTTTCAAGAGAATGAGAAAACTACACTTCTTCCTAAACAGAGACTAATTATTCCACCTACATAGGTTATGATGTGGAGATGAAGTCCCTATGTCTCTATTCACTAAACAGAACCATTAAAATGAAGTTGCCACACCAAAATGTCAAACTATCTCCACCTATTACACTAGATACAAAAGTGAAACCAAGATCCTTTACACTCATGGGGGTTCCTAACTACACTCCAACTTCACTCCGGGACCTATGGCTAGAGCTCTGATGGTTGAAGCATCTCCTACCTTGTAGTGAGGTTCTAAAAACCCTCAAATGTAACTTCTTATTTTGGTTCCATAAGAAACCACACAACAATCAAAATAGAACTATTAAACACAACACATCCCACCCCCTATTTTGCCTCAACATGGCATTTCACAGTGACAAGGACTTAGAATATTCCCATGAATAATTCCATTCATCACGAGTGAGGATACGACAAAACAAGAACATGCAAAACACTCTTCTATCCCAATGGGGAAAATTTTAAAATTTCTGAAAGAGAACAAACTTATGTCAAAATAGAGGTTCTTGGAGGATTGCACAACCTTCACCCTTTCAGTTGATAAAGAACATGACACCACAAAGCATCACCAAACATGACCATTATCACTAATAGAAACATTACAAGGAGAGGGAACTTATATCGAGTCCTAAACAACACATGATTTTTGCAAACGTTTATAAAAAACTCTTATAACTAGGCTTACCACAATGTAAGCCTAGCATGAACACTTTCATTGAAGGAAGATGACAAAAGAACCAAAGGAACTTCAAGATATCAGCATGCACCAACAACCCCAGACTTCTTTCACCTTCCTCATTGGAATTCCCTCCACCACTTCAAGGTAGGATCTTCATATTTAGTGATGTAAAAATTCATTTTTTACCACAAGATTAATCAAGGAAACCAAAGATTTATTCAAATCCTCTCACATCCTCTATCTTTTTGTGACAGGATCCACCTATCCAGAAAAGAAGAGGTGGAATCAATTCTAAAACCCAAGAAGGAAGACCTTGCTTTGACCAACTGTAGGGTCTTCCATCGGTGGATCACCCATGTACACACTTCAAATATACATAAATTATTTATGGGGGAACGCACTAGCCAGCAAGGAAAAACCAAGGACCCAATCAAACTAGTCCATTGGACAAAACATACCACAAGAAACACTAATCACACAAAAAGGGAACATTCTCAAAGACATACCAAAACGTTTTTTAGAACAAACCACTAACCATTATCCCACAACTAGACATCAATAATAACTCAAACCCAAAACATGAGTTGACTAGAAGGGACTATCAGGCTCGAAAATCCTCATAAACAACATTCCCAGAACACAAGAAAGCATACTATGCACTACGGATTATCAAACTAGACTGGTGGGTTACATATTCACCAATGATACATCATGGGCCTCACACATGTATGTTCTCATGCCAACCAAGAAACAATTCACCTCCCACATATAACTCATGCATATGGTCACCCATAAAAATACCAAAGTTTCGAACAAAAATTCATTCCATTTTTCAAAACAAACATTCAACCCACATCCTCAAATTTTCCATTTCAAATAAAACTTATTTTCAAAACCCAAAAATCAATTTCAAAAACACTCCACCAACTTAAAAACACATCCAATTTCACAACAAACCCATTTTATCAATAAACATTTAATTAGAAATCATTTGTTCCTATTTAAAAAAAGTTTCCAAAACCATTTTAAAACTAGTACCCTATTTTCCAACAACCAATTTTCCTATAAATCCCAAAATTTGATTATGAAAATTCAATATCATTGAAATAATTATCATTTTTATACAAAAATAATTTCATGAACGTCCACTTTTCTAAGATTAATTATAAAGTGATTCTAAAAACTCATTTTACACCTTTACAAAGATGAATCATCATTACATTAAAATTAAGTTTCCAATATTACAAAACAAAGATACACGAGATGATGCAAGATGAAACTAGTGCAAATGGGTGAATCAGAAATATGGTTGGTGGCCATATGTTAATCACACCTCTATCACATAGAGTGTTTTAAGACAACATCCCAAGCTCCACAAGAATTTCCAGGCCCTAGGAGCTCATTGAGACCATTGACCCAACTCCCATTTCATTTCCCAAACAATAAGAAACAAAAAGGACTGAGGATCGCAGATAAAACCCAACTTCCCCTATTGACTTGAGTCTAGTCATGAGGTGTGTTGGCCAGACACCCTACTTGTAATTGGAATGTCAAGTCCTGAAAATCCTAGCTTCTGTCTACCCAAACTCTTCCCCGAGGAACAAGAATCAAAAGAGTATAACCTTCCTCTAATACCATTTTGTCACGAACCAACCTAGGTCAACCCTTAATCAGTTACCTGATTCGGTCTGCATCAAGGCTTGAAGGGCATTCCCAATCTCCATGGGATGAAACAAGTGATTTAGTATCATTATTAAAACATGGAAATGATTTACCTGATGCTACACTGATAAACAACCAAGAAGAAAAATAAACCAAAATTGAAAATACACAACCAAATAGGGTATAAGAAAATTCAAAATTTAAGGTTTACAACTCAAAGAAAAAAACCCTAAGAAGACTACAAAAAATAAAAACTAAAAACTCTGACCCAAACCTTCATGATACATAAGGGACCATATTCTCATGACACCGCCTCTAAGGTCCCCAAAGAGGATAACACTAGGAACCCAAATAATCCACAAAACACACCTTGCCTTTACCTAGAATAAACATACAAAAAGATCTTATACACCTAAGGGTGTATGTAGAGTGTGATCCAAAACCTAGTAGGATTCCACCCAAACAAGATTCCATTCCATAAAAATTAAATGACAAATAACTTATAAGTTTTATAAAAAAATAAATGCTAGAGACCATTTTAATGAGAATAACTTTTAAGAAAAATGAATTTGAATGAAAGAAACATTTAAATGAATTTTTTTAAGGAAATAAAATTCAAGTGAATTTTTTAATGAAATAAACTTTAAATGAAAAAAAATTTAAAGGAAATAAATTTTAAATGAAAAACTCACTTTCTTTGGAGATTACCAACCCAACATACCATATGCTGATGGTAAGTGAGATATAGATAAAGTGAACTAGTCACAAGAAAATCCCTTAGGCAGTAGCTAGTAATGAGACCCTAGGAACCTCATATCCCAGTGAAAATGTGGTATAGAAACCAAAAACAACTGCGTTCACATATACGGACCACTAGTAGGGAATATACCCATAACCTAGTGGTCTCCAATCATTATCCATGTTTAGTTAGTGTTTTTATCGTCAAACTTTCTATGTAAAATCGGGCTACAACCACTTCAAAATCACTAGCATACTAGTCCTAGTCCACCCACCTAAATACCCGGGCTTCCCTTTGTGCTCAAAAAATTTTCACATTCCACATAACACAACTCATCCATGTCTCATCAACCAAATAAGACATTGTACAACACAAGCCACCTTTTTCACACCCAAACTCATCTTTAAAAATCAAACACACACCAAAACCATTTTAAATCACAATTTTAATTACCTACACAATTTAATAAATCATTTAAAAACTTTATAAGTCAATTCCATGAAGATCCACAAGGCTTTACAACAAAACACACTCAAAATATTCTTTTTAAACCAAAATCACACCAAAACCTTCCCAAAATATGATTTTCATCACACTCAAAATTTAATAAATCATTTACATAATTAATAAAATATTTTCAAGTTGCACAACAAATCTTTACCCAAAAAACATACTCAAACTCCTCTCTTTAAAATCAAACTCAAATTAAAACATTTTACAAACATGGTTCTCAACATTTATATAATTAAATAAACCATTAAAAAATTTATAAGACAATTACAATTACACCCCAAATCTTTTTCCCCAAAAGTGCATCCAAAAACCTTTTTAAAAATCAACCACACACCAACACCACACCAAAACATTGTTCACAGCCCATGCATAACTTAATAAACCAATTTCACAATTTTAAAACACTACCATGTGACACAACATGGGTTTACACATGGAAAACACCCAATTTCATTTAAAAATATCACTTTAAAATTAAACACATATTTAATTCTATCACAAACCACTTTCACACCACAAAAAAATCAAAGAACAATCTAAATTAAATAAACAAGAGAAATAAATTCACTAACTAATGTTTATACATGGAACCATATACGTTCACATGAAAAATTCATCTTAAAAACAATTTCAAAGTGAATCCTTTCTAAAACTAGTTTCTTACCACACATATAACCCATAAAACGTGCCAAAATCACTCAAGAAAGCATAAAAATTGATTAATCAATGGTTAAGCATGAAATCAACTACCTCGGGTGGAGAAAACCCTTAAATTTAGTGTGAATCTTCCACCACACCCTTGTTGTTCCTGAAGTAACCAACATTGAAACCTAATCATGAAGATTAACCTCAAACAACCTGAAAATCAAAACCCTAAAACACAACACTTTCCACTGGAGAACCAAACCCACAAATAAAATGAGGAGAGGCTTCCCTAGAGGGGCGACCGTTAGAATCACACACCGAAAGAGGTGTTGTGCACTAGGGAGGCACCAACAGGGGGGTTTCTCAGCGAGGAGGCACCATCAGGAGGTGGGGGTAATCTAATGGAGGGATTCCCATAGGAGATGTGCCGAGAGGGAGGGATGTTGGCCGATAGAGGGTTGTTCGTAGGGGAGGCACTGGTAGGGAGGTAGGTCGGGTAGTGGAGTTGCCAAAGGAGAACCACACCAGAGGGGAGGCAGCCAAGGGGGATCTGGGAAAATGAGATAGGAAAGGGGGGGGGGGGGTCGACCCTACATGGAGAGGGGAGGAGGAAGGGGGAATCCCCCTTCAGAGTTTCTAAAAAAAATAAAAATAAAAAAATAAAAAAAATAATAAAATATAAAGAAACAAATGATAATAATAATAATAGTAATAATAATAGAAATAATAATAATAATTACTTAATACTAATATTACCAATAATAATAATAATAATATTCTGAATAATAATATTATCCTTATTATTATTATTACTAAAATAATTCATTAAATTTTATTTTATTTATCTAATTTTCTTTTATTCTCATTTTATTATGAATTTCATTTCATTTATTTACTTTGAATATTGGGCATGCTACACAGTGACCTAGGAAAAGAAGTGTGGTTTCTAACCCATGATTTTCCTATGTTCCCAATGCTTCCAAGCCCCAAAACATTCATTTTTCTATAAAAACTCAAAAATTTAAACTAGTACTCAACCCAAACCCCGAAAAAATTATCCATAGCCAATAAAATAATTAAATGAAATAATTACAAGGGTTGGGGTGTGATAGTTGAAATGAGAATTTAAGGAAGGGAATGTGAATGCCTTGTGTTTGGTATCAAGGTTAGCTAAGAGGATAATATCAATTGGATTCCAAGCTCAGTTGATTTTGGATACTATTTCAGTGGTGCGGGGGGAGTGTGGGTAGATGCATGTAGTTTTGGAATGATGCATGGGTGGAAAGTGATCATTTAGTTAGCCTTTTCAATATTGATATGCCTTAAGATTTTGGATAAGTTTGACTCATGATAAGGGAATGGTTATTGGGTTTGTTTCATGAGCCCACGTTCTATAATGTATGACTCATGGAAGAATGAGTTTGTTTGTGTGATTGGTTTATATGAGAGAGTGAACCCGTTCGGTTTTATGAGATTAAGTAATATCTTAGGTGAGAACCTATGAGTGGGTTCTTAAAAAATCACTATTAATGGGGAGAAAGAGAGTGAGGGTGGGGAGTCTTTTTGAAAAATCCTCAGTGTGTGAGGGATGTGTGAGCTAGTTATGCTCAGCACCTGTTGACTTGTGGACGATTGATTAGTTTTATGTGGGATGGGGACTGGCATGTATGGTAAGACACTATGGGTATAATGGCTTGAGGTATTTATGAGAATAAACAATATCAGGGGTTGGAAATATGGGAGAGTGTGGATCAGGAATAGAGACACACTTGCGGTGTTAAGACTCATTTGGATCAGTGATCGAGGAGTAGTGCAAGGGAATCCATATATTAGAGAACACATTATTGGTTGTCAGAGATTCTAATTATCATTGTGAGTGGGTTGTTGAGTAGAGTGAATGGTGTTCCTAGTAGACTAAGAATGAGTGGCATTTAGTATTTTGTGTTAGTTTCTAGGTATGAGTGTATGCCCGTGTCTATCCATTGCATCGAATAATGTATGAAACTTAGGACACATATATCAGGTTTGGGTATAATGGGGCGATGATAATTATACTCTTATTTTGGGGATAATCATATCGGCCATAGAGGTATAAACCTCATGTTGGAAGGGTCATGGGTGTGGTGAAATGTATCTATGGTTGAGGTGGAATCAGAATTCTAGTGTGTAAGAAGGATTAACTGTGATCTAGTTACTCAATAAATACCAAGACCAGAATTTAAATGCAGTTCTCTATAGATTCAGTGTTTTTCCATCATCCTATGGGTGAACGTTTCATGATTATTGAGTGAGTCAGATAGGTAGTGCATCGATTCTTAGGGTGAGATCAAAATGGTTTGTGTGGGTCATTGGTGATTCAATCATGGAATTACAATGGGATTCAGGTTCATACTTTGGTGTGGGTGTTTGGTTGTTTACATGGTGACTCTTGGAATTAAGGCATCATGGTCAAATGTTTAGGTAGCATGTCAATGGATGAGGCTGAGCGTTTTAGGAGAGGTCGGCTAGAGGCAGACTAACTAGTGTATTTCATGAAATCATGTGCGAGGAGGTAGAAACCACATTGATCATGTTGTTAGAACACCGATGAAGTGTGTGATGGGCCATGACCAACTTTACTTTTTGTCATGATTAATGATCAATCTAAGATATTCACAATGATAAACATTGTGATCTATGGAATTGAATCAAATAATATAAACACGGGATAGAATATCGAAACAGAGAGAGGATCATCACTTGTTATTTATAATCAATTTAACTAATTAAATATTTAACTTTTTTGGAATTATTTCTTCATTTGATGGATCTAACAACAGATTTTCATTATACCATAATTTCATTGTAGGAATCAAGAGCAGATTCCCCCTAGTGGTGATCTACACATGCCCCCAAAATCTCTAAATGTCACTATAGGAATCTCTAGTGCTAGCATGGAAGATACTATCACTTGTGTCGTCATCCTTTCATCACCTAGAGAACCACTTAAAAAGTGTTCTCCTTGATCACCTTGGATTTGAGAGTGGGAGGTGGAGGAAGATCATTCTCCATTCTTAGGAGCATTCTTGGAGAAGGGAGCTCTCTAGGGCTTGAGGTGATTCTCTAAATCTATTGTGAGCAACCAAACAAATGAATTGGATCTCTTAAAAAATAATATAATTGGGTTTACATATCGTTAGGGTTAAAATAAAATAATTGGAAAAGTTTCCTATATTATTTATTTAATCCATGTGGAACCCCATGTCAAATAATAGTAATAATAATAATATTTCTTGACATGTGCTTAACTTGCGAATAAAATTTAATATTATTTAATCAAATAATATTCAATATTTATTATTTCTCACTGGACCATTAAAATTGGTCTATAATTACTCCTTAATATTTATCGAGCCTTGAATAATGAATATTTTTGTATTAAATAAATATCACTACATTATTCTCTAATAAAAAAATAAATATTATATTCAAAAAATAACAAATCAATACTTATTAAATATTTTTCTCACATTATATTCTCTCAAATAACTGGTGATGGAATATATGTGATCAATCAAACATGAATAATTATTAAACCATGTGTAGGAAGAATATTTATTAAATTTTTTAAATAATAAATAATATTATATTATTTAACTGAGATTTTGGATACACTAAGTGTGTGACCATCCAAGCCTCTTTCTCAATGGAATTCGGTGAAGCAGCATAAAATCCAAGGTTAACACTTAAGAACATTCCATGGTACCCATAGAGAAATAAGTCAATTCCATAATGACATGATACCTCATACATATGCTTATTGTGTAATATAATCCCTTTATAAAGATATATAAAATCAAGCAGGTTTCATGCCAGTGCCATCAACCTATGTTCTTGATGTCTCTTTCTTTGACTTCCAGAAAATTGAACTTTTCTATTGAACACCATGGACATGGATTTATTTAGGATATATAATTTTAATCAAATAACCTAATATATCAACTTATATTAAAGAACATAAGGGAAAAAAAATCCTTTCTCACATTATTCATTATTTCAATATTACTCGTGACGTACCCAATGTATCCTACCTCATTGAGAACATCTATCATCACGGTTTTTATCTATACAACAAAGTACACAACCCATAATAATCATTAATAATAATCTTAAAATCTAAGGATCAATACACACATATGTAGATAGAAACATTCAATGACACATATAAATGTGGATTTCCTGCTAGAGGATCTTGTTCTCATAATATCTAACACTGGATGCCAATGAGCCTATACCCAAGTGGTAAGGGATCCTGCTTGGCATCCAAGAGACCCAGGTTCAAAATCGAGTGGAAGAAAATTTCTGGGTCACTGTAGAATTACTATAGAAGTTAATGTCCAGTGCTATAGAATCCATAAATATTCACCCGATTTGGGCCTCCAGACCACTGGTTTGGGCCTACGGGTCTCAAGGGCCTTTAGGTCAAGAAAGGCCTTCAGACCTTAGGTACTTCAGGCCACAAAGACCATGAAGTATCCTAGTTCACATAGATCAGTCCCTATAAGAGAATCAAAGCAACAAGATTAGAAGTCATTAGAAGTAGAGGTAATCAGATTGGAAGAATTAAAGGGTATATCAACCTCCATCGAGACCAGACACCGTGCAGCTTTGTACAATGCAATGCTAGCCGATCAGCAATTCAAAGTGGAGAGTTGGAAAATCAATGATGTATAAGTTGGGGAGGGGCAGTTCTAGTGGGTTGGGTCTGTGGGTCACATAATGGGAATAGTATGCCTCTGGGCCTTCGGGTCATGTATTGGTCTTCGGGTTGTGTCAAGCCTTATGCCTTGGGCCTACGGGTCATGTAAGGGTTCCCCTTCAACCCTTAAAAGGGGGATTATCCATCATAAAATAAAAATAAGGCCTTTGGACCATTTAGGCATAATATATGACACTGGATATTACTAAGGGCGTACACCATGATAAGGTGACTCAAAGTCCTATGAGTATCCACACATGATATCCTTTATCATTTTCCCCTTAAATGATATCATTTGACTATAAAACATTTATTTAAGAATAGTGTCATAGCACTTTCAGGTTCTCATCATAGTGGGGAATTGATATTAACTTTTAGTGTGAAAGCTACTCTTAGGACATTATTAGATACTATGTCTCACATAAAAACAATCATGATATGATAAGGAGTTTACCAATATTCAAAACTATGAGTAAAGTTTATCATAAAGTACAAAAAATTTGGTTCTAGGGAACTAACTCTAATAGAATCCCACTTCCACTAGATCAAAATGCTAATAACCTTTATCCCACTAGCTTTCACATGATACTCATGCTTCAGATGAGACATACCTTTATCCAATGGGTCCACAAAATTATCTTCCATGTGTACTCTGCTTACTACAAATTCACCCCTCTGATAAAAATCCCTTAAGAGGTGATACTTATGGAGTATATTCTTTGTTTGTTGGTGTGACCTTGGCTCTTTTTCAAGATCCAACGCTGTAGTATTATCACAATAAAATGTACAAGGTATTTAGTACTAGTTAACACATCAAGATCCTTGATAAAGTTCCATATCCAAATGTATTCCTTGGCTACTTTATAAGCTTCTATATACTCAGAATCTCATGTAGAATTAGTGAAAATAGGATAATTTGAACTCTTCCACCTCAAAAATCCTTTGTTGAAATAGAAAACATATCCTAATTGTGACTTTAGATCATTATGGTCTATCTAAAAACTAGCATCAATATATCCCTTTATGACCATCTCCTCGTCTCCTTTATATACTAGGAAAATATCTTTAGTTCTTCTTAGATACTTAAGTACAACCTTAATAGAATACCAGTGCTGTTCTCTTAGATATGCTTGATATATTCCAACCATGATAAATGCATAGGAAACATCAAGTCTATTACATAACATGGGATACATATTTAATCCTATTACTGAAGCATATGAGATCTTACTCATTTTCTCTTTATACTATTGTGTCTGAGGACAAATTTCTTAGAAACATGCAAACCTTATGAAATTAGAACCAATTACCTCTTGGATTGTTCCATTCTAAATATATTTAGTATCTGGTCAACATATGTACTTTAACTTAGTCCAAGAAGCCTCTTGGATTTATCATGAATTATCTTGATCCCTATAATATAGGCTACTTCACCTAAGTCCTTCATGGGGAAACACTTGTTTAACTAGTCCTTAACAGACTTTAAGACTAGTATGTCATTTACAATAAGTAATATGTCATCAACATATACTACTAGGATAAAAACTACATTTCCACTAAACCTATTATAAACACATGACTCACATTTGTTCCTAATGAAACCAAATTATTTTATGGATTCATAGAATCGAATGTTCCATGAACTGGATCTTACTTCAATACATAAATGGATCTATGTAACTTGTAAAACCTTTTGGCATCACCTATAGTCAAAATCCCTTCTGGTTGTTTCATATAGACATCTTTTCAAAGGTTCCCATCAAGGAATGCAATTTTTGACATCGATATTCCAAATCTCATAGTCATGGTAAGATGTTATAGCAAGATGAATTATAATGGATTTAAACATGGTAATTGGTAAAAAGGTTTCATTATAGTCAATTTATTGATTATTTTTACACCCTTTATCCACTATCCTTGCTTTATAGGTATTTACATTACCTTCCACGTTTAGTTTCCACTTGATTACCCATTTGAAATCAATGATATTTACATCAACTAGTGCATTGACCAGAACCCAAACTAGGTTATGATATATGGAATCCATTTTAGAATTCATGGATTCTTCCCATTTTCATCTGCTAATATCTCTAATTCCTTCTTATAGGAGATATCTTCATCATTGTCAACCAATGATGAGTCATAATCTTTAGTGACTAGAAAACCACATCTCTATCATTCTCCTACCCCACTTATTCCCCTATGAAGTACTTTTGTTTTAGGAACTACTTCTTCCATGGGGACTTATAGAGTCTATTACTATTCCAAATATTATGTATCTTGAGATTCAAATTCATTGAAGTCAATCTTTCTACCACTATCCTTTTTGATGATGTGATACCTCTCAAGAAAGATGGCATGTCTTGGGACATTCAATTTCTTGTCTAAGGGGTTATATATATAGTATCCCTTTGTTTCATTGGGATACCCTATAAAGATACACTTTGTTCCTTGGGGTTCTAGTTTGTTTTCTGATAAGGCCTTAACAATTTCCTCAGAACCCCATACACATGTGTGCGACAAAATGGATTTCTTTTCACTCTATAGCTCGAAGATAATTCAGTTTTCTGCTTTAGTTGGTACTCAGTTTAATGTGTATGCCGTGGTTTGTAATTCATTTCCCTAAAAGGATAATGTAATATCTGTATGAATCATTATCGACCTTACCATGTCTATCAAGGTACAATTCCTCTTTTCACTAACACCATTCCAATATGGTGTATAAGGTGGAGTGAGTTGAGATAGAATACCAAACTCCCATAGAAAGTTGATAAACTCTTGGTTAAGATATTCACCACCTCGATCAAATAAAATCTTCTTTATCTTCTTAATAAGTTGATTATCTACTTTATTCTCGAATTCCTTAAATTTATAAAAGGACTCATACTTATACCTCATTAATTAAATATAGCCATATCTACTTAAGTCATCATTAAAATTTACGAATTAAGAATATCCACCTCTAGCTTATATTGGAAATGGTCCACACACATTAGTGTGTTCAATCCTAGAATCTATGTGGCCCTTTAACCCTATCCAAAAAATGGTGGTTTGGTCATTTTTCCTTGTAAAAAATCATGAAATATTTCAAGTGGTTTTAGCTTAGAAGAGTCTAAATAACCATCTTGATATAGCTTTGTCAAATGCTTATTATTTACATGACCAAGATGGTGATTCTCTAGCAGGGTGTTATATGAGTCATGTGAGCATGATTAGTTATCAATTTACAATACATTTTTTTCATAATTTAATACATAAATACCATTATTTAAATTTTCCATACCATATCATATGCTGTCTTTGTAAAAGAAACAAATTTTATTTCCAAACTTTAAAATAAACTCATCTGTATATAGGCATGATACACAAATTATGTTCTTGGTAACCATAGGTAAATAATGACAATATTTTAAAACAAAAAATCATTCCGGTTGGTAATGAAAGGTGGTAGTCACCAATGGGTAGAATATCTTGCCTTACACCATTGGGAACTCACAAATCCAACTCTCCTCTAGTAATATTTTGAAATCTACTTGGATCCTACATTTGGATACAGATGTGAGTGCCAAAATCTATATCTAATACCCAATGTGTATATATTGAGATATTAAACTCAATAACAAATTCACCTTTATATACCCCTTACTTCTAAGTGTATTTCCTCTTCTAGTCTCCTAACACGCCACATGTAAAAAATACCACCTCCTTTTCCTTTCCCTACCTCTAGATCTTTTTGTTCTTGGAAGGACAGTGCTCATGATCTTTAGACTTGTTATGAGACTTGGGCCCCTTTTCCTTGTTATTACTTTTATTGTTTACTATAAAGATCATAGGTTCATCATGCCCCATTTTCTTTATCCACTCGACAAATCTATTTAAGAAGTTTTGAAAAATTCTTCTCATTATTAATCATATTTTAATTAACAATAAAACGAGAGAAAGTATTGGGAAGTGATGAAAGTATGAGATATTTATGAAAATCATCCAGAAATTTAATCCCTAAGATGTCTAAGAATTCAATGTAGCCAATAATATTGACTACATATGGCCCAGATGGAATAGACTCTCCAATATTAGTTGTAAACAAAGAATTGGAGATCTCATATATCTCTTGTCTTTCCTTCTCTTGATAAAGATATTTAAGGTGAGATATCGTGCTATATGAATCCATGTCCTCAAGTTTCTTAAAATCTAATTTGACATATATGATAGCATGAAACATTGAACATTTGTAGAATCATTAAAATGTTTCTTATAGAGTGATAACTATTTATCACTTTCCTCATTACTAGGTGCATTAGGAATAGGTTCCTCCAACACATATAATTTCCTTTCATAGAGAAGGACAACACAGAAACACCTTTGCCACTCTTGGAAATTTGTGATGGTGAGAAGGTTATCCTTCTCAAGTATAGATCACAATGATATGTTTGAAGTCATTTTAATGTTATTTCTATAAATAATATGAGCATAATTTTAGTACTTTATTTTATAAAATCTAGACAAATAAATAAATACGATATTTATTAGTCTCCCACTATTTTTATCAAAACCCAATATCCCTCACAATTTGATTTAGAATATCATGTTGATTGGATATTCTAGTGAAAAGGATCCATATTCCCCTTCTCATGCCCCAACTTTGGTTGGTCAAGAAACACAACTGGTTTTTTGTAGGCATTCCAAATGCCATCTACATTAACTCACAATTCCTTGATCTATTTAGTGGACTCCCCAATACTGAAACCCTCAAATTAGATTTCCTCAACCCTTGCCTCTCAGTTACACCAAGTCCTTCTTTGGAAGTCAACTCTTGATGCGAACTAAGTTAAGTCAACCAAAAAATTCAAGTTAGAATTCCCTGATAATTGAAATCAATTCAACTTTGTCTGTTCAAGCACTTTTAACTATGGTTCAATTTTAAATGAAGTAGTGGAAGTCCATACAAATTTAATATATGTAATTGAGGGATTTTATCCTTTTATGCATAAATTTCTAATTATTATATTTATTAAATTCTTTTTAATATTAAGTGGATTTACTTAAGTGATTAACCACATATTAGATAATATTTATGCATAAAGAAATTTATTTTTGTTCTTTCTTATAGGCTCGTTATTCATTAATTCATGTGACCTGATAAAAATATCCATAACTAAATAACCATGAAATTCGATAGAAATAAAATAATAAGTTGGTATGATCATGATATTTTAATAATGGTTAATTTATCTGGTGGTTGATAAAATAACTGTTGACCTAGGGGAAAACACCTTAAACTAATTATGTTTCATGTTACAAATTTCCATCTATCCACCTATGTATCTCTCTTGGATTGGTTTTTCCTCAGCTCAAAACTTAAACCACCTCCACTATCTTGGGATCTCCATCCATTACATATGGTTTTACTCACACATAGGCGAGGGGAAAAGGGTTTACATAAAATAAACCATGGGCATACATGCCCTTATATAATAAGAGGAGAGAAGGAAAATATAAAATTTAATTTAATAACAAATTAAATGAAATTGATCACATACAAGGTCTAGTCTATTCTCAGGATTATCCATATGCATAAAACAAATTACACATTTAATAAAACTAGAATTTAATTATTAATTATTCTAATTTAAGATAAATCATGCTGGAATCAGTTAATTATCTTCTTTAATTAATCAATAATTTTATTTTAATTCTCATATGAATTTTCTTGATATTATCATCCATTATAATTTTAGAAAAATTAAATAAATTTATTTAAAATTAACTGTGTGAATAGATGTAAGTTAGAGGCAAAATGGTGAATACCCATCCAAATCTACCCAACATGTATTATACTTGTAGTATATTTACTCTTGTGGCATATGTCATACATGAATTATCATGTAATTTCATGACATGTACTTTCAACTTAATGATTACACGAATTAAATGATTTTTAGGTCACATGTTATACTTTAATGCACATAGAGTAACAACTATAATAGGACTCATACATGACATACAAATATAAACATTACATAGATATTAATTAAACACACACACACACACATATATATATATTAAAACCTATCACATGACATGTCTTATCAAATCAATGACCACACACAATCACTTTTCAATAAAGTTTACATAATATAATAAATAAAATTTTTAAATCTATGTAATTTGGTATAAGTGAACAATGTGTATAGCTGAGCTACACGGTGTGTACATCTATTACTGTGTATCTAAGGAACACACCTAGGGACTCAACATGTAAACTGTGCCTCATAAAATTAGAGTGAAAAAAATTTATAAGCGACTACATGGAATGTGGTCTTTAATTTACACAATCACCAGTTAGGTAGGCCGTGTATGGTAATACATATCCCATCTATGACTCAAAGGGAATACATGTCATGTACATGGGCTACACGGTCTGTACATTGGTTGGCCGTGTGCCAGGATATCCCAGTCAACATGCAGTGTAATAAATAAATGCACCACATGTCATCAATGCACATGGTTTGAATTAATTACAGAATTAATTCTTGATGGATTGAAAAAAAGTACACAGTGTGTTACTCCAGTCACACAACATGCACTCCTGTGTTATCTGGCCAGAATCCTTGGCACCTCTAGATGAGTTCCTCGATTTTATTTCACTCATAAAATTAATCGTATTGATTAGATCTATGAGAAATAAATGAAGAATCATATCTCATAATTCAGATTAAAAGAATGATTAAACTTGACTTGAAAACTAAATTAGAATTGTATAATTCAATCAAATAACTTTAAATAATTATAAATAATTACATGGTCGCTCTGATACCAGTTATAGGTTCCAAGCAAAGTGTAATCATGCGATGAGTTGTGCCCAAATTTACCTTTTATCTTGACTGATGATCAATATGATATTTACACAATGTTAAACATCATGATCTATAGAATTTAATAAAATAATATGGATAAGGGATAGAACACCGGAACCAGAGAGAGGATCATCACGTATTATTTATAATTAATTTAATTAATTAAATAATTACCTTGTTGTAATTCTTTCTTCATTGATGGATCCAAAATAAACTATGTTTTACTATAATTGTGTTGCAGGAATCAAGATCATATTCCCTCTATTGGTAATTCACACATGTTCCAAAAATACCCTAACATTGCTGTAGGAATGTCTGGGTGCTATCATAAAAGATCCTATCACTTTCATCGTCTGCCTTTGATCACCTCGAGAACCGCTTAAAAAGCATTTTCCTTGATCTCTCTTGACTTGAGAGTGGGAGGTAGAGGAGGATCTCTCTCCATTATTAGGATCATTATTGGATAAGGGATCTCTCTAGGGCTTGAGAGGATTCTCCAAATATATTATGTACAATAAAAAAAATGAATTTTCTATCTTATAAAATAATATAATTAGGTTTATATATCACTAGGGTTAAAATAAAATAATTTCAAAAGTGACCTTTATTATTTATTTAATCAATGTGAAACACCATTTCAAATAATAATAATAATAATATTTCTCAATATTCACTTAATTTTCAAATTAAATTAAATATTATTTAATCAAATAATGTTCAATATTAATTATTTCTCACTGGACCATTAAACTTGGTTTACCATTCCTCCACAATATTTATCAGGCCTTGAATAATGAATATTTATTTATTAAATAAATATCACTACATTATTCTCCAATAAATAAATAAATATTATATTCACCAAATAGAAAATAAATATTTATTAAATATTCTTCTCACATTATATTCTCTTGAATAACTGGTGGTGAAATATATGAGATCAAGAAAATATGAATAATTATTAAACCATATTTGAGAATAATATTTATTCAACTTGTTAAATAAGAAAAATTATATTATTTTACTGAGATTTTGGATACACTTAGTGTGTGATCCTCTAGGCCTATTTCTCAGTGGCATTAGGAGAAGCAGCTTAAAATCCATGTTTAGTATCTAGTAACACACCAAGGCACCCATAGAGAAAGAAGTTAATTCTGCAATGACATAATACATCATATGGATGCTTACTATGTAATATAATCCCTTTATCACGATATCTCAAATCAAGCAGGTCACATGCCAGTGCCATCAACCTATGTGCTTGATGTCTCTTTCTTTGACTTCCTAGAAATTGAACTTTCCTATAGAAAACCATAGACATGGATTTATTTAGGCTATATCATTTCTATCAAAGGGACTAAGATATCAAATTTCATTAAAGAACAAAAGGGAAAATCCTTTCTCATATTATTCTTTAATGCTATATTACTCTTGACACACCCAATGTAACCTACCTCGCCACAAACATCTGTCATCACAGTTTTCATTAATACATCAAAGTTCATGACTCATAATACTCATTAATAATAATATTAATGTCTAAAGATCAATACACATGTCTATATATATGAACATACAACAAAACATATAAATGTGGATTTCCTACTAGCATGTCTCGTTCTCATAATACACTATACTAGATAGTACCAAGGGAATACACTATGAGAAGGTGCCTCAAAGTCCTATAAGTCTCTACCCATAATAGCATGTATCATTTTTGTCCCTCAAATGAAATAATCCAGCTATAGAACATTTATTTTAGAATAGTTTCATAGCACTTCATGGTTCTCATCGTAGTGGGAAATTGCTATGGCCTTTTAGTGTGAAAACTACTCTTAGGAAATTATCATATACTATTTTACGTAGAATAATAATCATAATGTGATAAGGAGTTATTAATATTCAATGATTTGAATATAAGTTATAATAAATTAAACATAAGTTTGTTTTAGGGAACCAAATCTAATACAATATAATTTAGATATGTAACATAGTTAATACTTGGTGAATTAGAAAACATTGTAGGTTGGGAGTGATGGTTTGAGGGATACCATGACTTCTTGAGGGTAATAATTGTTATGGTGGGGAGTTTGTGTTGACCTATAAATTTTATGGTTAATAATTTTTAAATAAATTTTAATTTTTATCTCATTATAGGGGTAATATCATGAATTAGGGTATAGATCAAAACTTAAAGCATTGGAATATCTCTAGAAGATGTTTTTAGACATGGAATGAGGCTCGATTGAGTGTTTGGGTGCTTAGGTGAGTTTTGAAGGATTGTTGGGGCAGAGCTTAGCTAAAATTTCAACTATAGCCAACTACCATGGTGTGGTGAATAAGTGCTATAGTGTGGTGACCTAAGGCCAAGGAGGTCAGATTTGCAATGATGAAGGGTTTGGTCATAGGGGTGTTTGTGGGGAAGGGACCAGGTCACAAAAAGAGGTTATGCCATGGAATGTTCCTATGGGTGGGACTATGATGTAGAGGAGGATATGGGTTGCGGGGTTAGACCCATCCTTTTTGGAGATAGATGCACTACAACTAAGGAGGCTATACTATAAATAATCTTGGTATGGATAACCTAGACCATATCCTAGAGGCTATATCATGGAGGGTCCCCAAGAGGCAGGCCCAAGAGCTTCCCTTAAGGTGGGTTGAACTGTGGAGCCCTAATCTGTGACACAACTATTGGATGGGTAGGGGAATTAGACCATTAACCCTATGGAAATTCTATAAGGGGAACCTTACTGAGTTTTTTAGAGTGTGAAACCCATAATTTTAGGTTTGGATCCTTTCATTCTTAAGTTTTCTAGGTGCATTGGGAGAGTCATTTTGACTAGATCGCTCCCTCATCTCTTCCCTTTAGACCCCCTTATGAGGGGTGATTTTGGGGGTGTTATATCAGTGATTATTAGTGTGTTATTCTATTATACATCCATTTTGGTTCCCCCTTCATAGAAATTTCATTTTATTTTTGATTTGAGATAGGTTTTTGGTGTTTATTCCATCATATCATGGTGGAATTGAGTGATAATGATGGGAGTTTTTCTTGGCTTGTCTATAAGAGATCCTGGGGGGGGATGATAACATTCCATCTATCATCATTTTAGTTTTATTACATCAATTTACGACGTAATTTAGGGTTTTTAGTTAAATTGGATGAAATTTATGATTGTTTAGGTGTTGGGTGATAGGTATTATACTTTGGATGGTGTCAGTGATGTGACATAGATCTTCAATGGATGGTTGGTAAATTCCGGGTGAGATTTTTATCAATCATTATTCTTTGGTTGAAATTAAATGATCAGTTATAATTAGTTATAATTAATTATTTATGTTTTATTGTGTGATATAAGAGTTAGAGTGGTGGTACTATCTTAGACGAGGAATAAGGGGCTTAGATGAGGATATTTACAGAATTTATGAGGTTGGTAATTTATTTATGGTGGTAGGTGGACCCTATGATACAAACTTGTATGCATATTTATTTATGACTATGCATGCATGCATAATTTCATGGATCTAAGTATGGGGGTTAGGAACTATGAGTGCCCTAAGTAGAATAAATAGGATGGTGACAAACCTCTTTTTTCTTAGAATAATTTATCTTTAGAACTTAAGTATATTGGGACTACTCAATGACTATATCACCAGGGGTGAAAATAATGGTTATGATGACATGTGGACTTAGTTGGGTCTTGGGGTATGAGTGGTGATGTTGGATATCCTAGTTCGAGTTCCCTGGTAATGTGGGTAGGCATGAGGGGAATCAGACCGAGTGATGATGAGAGAGACAACCTTACACCTCATGAGTGACTAGGAACCCCCTTATGAGGTTAGAAGAGATTCTTGGTGTGTGTGTGATGATCAGGTGGATTCCTTCAGAATTTGATGTGTTTGACAATTTGGGTCTTCCTCCAGATAAAGGGCCAAGGGATATCCCTTAGGATATGTGAGATGAGACCTAGGGACGGGTCATGAGAAGTACTTAAGCACATAGTATTGGGATTCCAAGTGAATTTTAGATGGAAATTGGACCCCACCTATTAATGTCAGGGTTAAGATGATCCCATAGACTATGAAGTCTTTCAAGGGGGGAAATTTTGGGTTGGTGTCAATTTTTAGAGATGTGGGGATATATATTGAGTGAATAACACCCTGAGGATGAGTTGGTGAACACGTATGATGGGCTGAAAAACCTATTTGTAGTTGTATGTTTGTATTGGTTGTGTCCCTCGATCTGAGTGAGAAGAGAGGGAGATATTTATTGGACTCTACCTTTAGTGAGAGGGTAGTGGTCAGGTTATGACCTCATCCCAGGTGATAGGTATTTGTATGATGTGGTAGACCGTACCTTGAGTGAGAGGGTAGTGGATGGGATGTATAGCCTTACCCTCCACCAGTGTATATGATACCCACCCTATAAGGTGGAGTGGTTAGGTTGTGAGCCTATACTATGTGTGAGGGTGGTGGATAGAATCTGTGACCACCCTTGAGTGATAGTTCCTAGTAAGGAGGTGATCAGATGCGAGATATGGTTAGTAGACCCTACCTTGAGAGATAAAGTAGTGGTTTTGATATAGAAGATCTCACCTTAAGTGAGAAGGTGTTGGAAGGATCACATTGAGTGATAAGGTGAGTCCAAGACTTGGACATGGGACCTTACCCAACACCTTCGGGTAGTGGTTGGGATTTGGATGATTCCTTACACTGAGTCTTTAGGTATAGGCTGGGTTTTGGATTTGATGGAATGATACGATGATTCAATTTTGACATGGCACCAAAGCAGTTATGGTTAGGTATCATGGTGGATTGGTTGATGCACAATGACCTAACAAGTGTGTGCATATCATCAAGTGTAATGGTCACTTGGTTAGCACATGATGAGCATATTTATTTGAGTAATTTTTTCCCTTGTGTATACACATTAATATGAAGAAGAATATCATGGGAAATTGGTGAGACCCTACTGAGATGTATTATTTACACCTTACACATGCACTTTGGTGCGCATTCATACCTTATACTTTTTTATAGGTTTGATCATAGGTTGTGTAGTAGATCAAAAATGAGAAACTTGATAGGGATTTAGAGGTAGGGTTGTTGAGTCTTGAGGATGGTAGTAGAGCCCTTGTGTATATTTATTCCATTTTTTTCTTTTTTATATGTGACCAGATTAGTGGGAAATCAGTTGGGGTGTATGACTATATAAAAATTTCATTTATTTTATATCATTGCACTTATTTATTATCTGTACTCTGATGTTTTACATGGATATTTTTTGGTTATTTTCATTATGGGTTTGTCTGTGATTCGAGGGAATTGTCTCCTCAATGTATAATTTAGGCCCTCACCAATAGTCAGCAACATCTAGAATATGGGAAGGATTTATTGAGGTTATATATATCCTCATCCTGGGGCGCTGTTGAGTGGCCTCCGGACTAAGGTGTTACATGCTTGGACATTTCATATGGATTTCTTTGTAATAAATGAATAATTCCCATTGATTCATAATATCATGATACTATAAGGGAGAGGTGACATGTTCCAATAAATCAAAACTACAATCCAATCATACAATGAGACAATGTAATCTTGAGATATAAATCTCATAAATTTGATAAAAAATGATGGAAATATATGCTTAAGATTTTTCTTAAGGCTAGGTTAAGTGAAAATACATCCTCAAGCTTGTAATGCATTATATAAAAAACATTTTTTAAGATATATGGGGTATCATATAATATTATATACACTTTTAGTGTACATACAATAATCTCCCACTTTCACTAAAATTCATAAATGCCTTTTAAAAAACATTACAACTCTCTGTGAATCCATCTAAAACTCTTTTAGGATACATTTTATCAAACTATCTTTATTTTAGAAATTTTTTTTTATCAAAAATGTAATAATTATTCAAAGGAATAACTGTATGACCCTATAGGACTTTACAATGTTGATAAAAATTTAAAATCTTAATTTCATAGATTAACGAAAAGAGCAACTTTTAGTAAAGCATTAGTTCTACTCATGCTATAAAGGGATCTGGTGTGATCTTGATCAGACATATTCATATACATATATATGATCATGTCCACAATAAGATGTATAATATAAATCATATTTATATCTATATAATCCCCTTTTCTATGAAAATGAGTGACCACTAGATGTGGAGTGTAAGTATAGTATAGACTATTTTATCCATTCATGATTATCCAAAATAAGGTGACGAGGTCGATGAATACATCACATGTTATTCATCTAGTAGATGATCACACCACATATCCCTCATCCAAGTATATTAAAAAATCATATGTGAATCAAATAAAACATTAGATTCATTTACTTAGTCTAAATTAGTCAAGGTACATAATTTCTTATCTTATCATATGGGTGGAAACACCCCATCTTGGTTGAGCTTTAACCAATGACATGACCATCAACATACCCAAACACCCCATAATTAACTAAGACTCAATGATTTCATAAGAAAGGTATAAAAGTATAAATGTTTACATGTTGGATATCTCTCCAACCTCAAGTAATGGGGATTGATAATAAGAAGACAAACCTCAATATATCGATGAGTGTATAACATTCCATGAGATTTACTTTGGTGGGCTAGTCCAAGTAACAAGTCTTGAATTATTACCCGATGAGTACATTATTCATATCCTAAATAAAAATTTTCTATCAAGTATAATATTATAATCATTATAACCTTAACATATCATCAAACCCATAATAATCTATGATGATCATCAGTTTGGGAAAACTCAAAGTTGTACTTGGAGGGGATACTATCATTCGATTGTTCATGTAAAATAAACTGTAGAACACATGAGTGAATGATAAAAAAAGATTAAAATTTATTATTATAACATGATAGATTATTCAATAATTAAATTCTATCTCTTATTTATCATATACATAGATACTTAACATGTTCTTCATGTAGTTTCTATGATAATGGTTTCGTTAATTGATTTAATACATTATCCTTTAAAACCACCTAAAAAATCATAAAATCTACCATCTCAAGATTATATCATATGAGATGGTATTTGAAAAGGATATTCTTGGTCTTTTGGTATGAATGGAGCTCTTTTTATTGAGAAATATATCCATTTTTATCATAGTAAAGTATGATTTCTCCATAAATGTTCGGATCCACACTAAGTTTAGAAATGAAATTCTTGATCCAACCAACATCCTTCACAGTATATGATTCAATTATGTACTCTAATTTTATTGTAGAGTATTCCATGGTAAATTGTTTAGAAATATTCCCACTAATGTCTCCATATTCTAAGAAAAACATAGAACCATATTGAAATATCATTTCATATTTGTTAGATTGAAAAATTTCATCAATTTAACCTTTCACATGGAGCTCATCATATCCTTTAAAGACTAATAACACACCCTTTAATGTTCTTAATATTTAAGGGTATTCTTCATATTAATCCAGTGACTCTCATCAAGATTGGATTAGTAATTAATATTTATGGTAAGATAAAATGCAACATCATCTCAAGTATACAACCATGCATACATGATAGATTACATGGAATATGCATAAGGAATTTTATCCATCCTTTATAACTATTTAGAAATATCTTTAATCTTCCTAAGATTTATACCTTGAAACACTGATACAGACCTCTTTTTAGAGATATACATGTTAAAGCACTTTAACTATTTACCGGTGAATGTGTCCTGACAGAGTCTAAGAAACCTCTTAGATCTATCTCTATATATCTTTATACCTAGTATGTAGGCTGCTTGACCCATGTATTTTTTAGAGAAACATTTACCCAAAAACATATTAATATAATATAAAATTATAATTCCAATTCTGATAATTAGTATTTCATCCACATCTAGTATAATAAACACTACTACACTCCCTCTAAACTCTTTGATTACATCATTAAATTGAATATTCTAAATCCGATGGGCTTTAATCCATAAATGGTCCATTGCAACTTGCATACCTTAATAGAATCATTTAAAAAATTTAAAACCTTTGAACTATATCATATACACATACTATACTAAATTCTTATTAAGGAAATTAGTTATGACATCCATTTGATATATCTCATAATCAAAATGAGTTTCTATGGAAAGTGATATCTAAATGGAATTTATCATCACAACGGGTGAAAAATTTTCTTCATAGTTAATTCCTAGAATTTGTTTGCAACCCTCTTCCACCACATGTTATTTTAGGTATATGATATACCATCCATGTAAAATTTCTTATGAAAATAAAACTTTAACCCCATGGATATCTCCCCTTCAGTTGCATCTAAAATTTTCAAAACTTGGTTAGTGTGCATGGTGTACATTTTAGATTCCATGAATTTTAAACATTTCTCAGAATCAAAACTCTTGATGGCCTATCGATTGTTGGTGTGTTCATATATTATTAATGTTACTTCAAAATTATTTTACATATTTAATCCATTTCTATTATGATCCTATTAAGTACTAACATATCTTCAAGGTTATTATGTAACTTGAGTCTGTTCTTCTCCCCAAATCTTTGTGGAACCGACTCAAATCTCCATCTTAGAAATAATTCCTATTTGTTGGTATAGAACTTCTAAAAGGTAAACTTTCCTCTATTTAACAAATTGAATTATATATTAATTCTAAATAAATATATCAGTTTAGTCCATAAAGAAATTTTTTCCAGTAGGATTATAGAAATAATATCCAATAGTTTCCTTAATATAACAAAAAATAAGAATTTCTTTAACTCGGGGATAAGATTATATGAATTCAGTCACCGTATGAGTTCTTCACATACCTAATATACATAAAATAATTTTTTTTATGTTTTATAGTAAACATATCGTATGGGTTCTTTATGAATACTTTAGAAGGAATGTGGTTCAGTAGGAATGAAACAATCTCTGGAGAATAACCCTAGAATGAAATAGAAAGGTTACACTGACTCATCATCGATCGAACCATGCCCAAAATGGTATAATTCATCCTCACAGACACATCATTACATTATATTGTTCCAAGAGGAGTGATTTATAGAATAATTACATAATATATTAGATGATCAATGAATTCATGGATCAAGTATTCACTACCATTATCTAATTGAAGAATACTTGATTTTATAATTCATTTTGAAACTCTTTAAACTTTTCAAAAGTATCATATTAATGTCTCATTAGAAACATATAACCATACTGACTAAAGTCCTTATTTAAAGTAATGAATTACCTAAAACCACTACTTTCTTGTGCACTCGTTGATCCACATACATCACTATGTATAAGATTCAAGACCCCACTAGCCCTTTAACCTTTTATACTGAAATTTTCTTTGGTTATCTTTCTCATTTATATATCTAAGGTGACAATGCTGAAGGTAGTTGGGATTAGTATCAACCTTGAATTTCTTATTCTTAATTTTATATAAAATATCATCCATATCTAGAATATATAAATCATTTAATATATTCCAAATGTACTAAATCATTTCATTATTATACAAAGAAATTTTTTCTTAATAATTAATAAAAATCCCATCTTGTACAAGCAAGATATATAAATAAAATTTTTTATGGAGGGAACATAATAATATTTATCTAATTACAAAACTAATCCCTAGGGTTGAATTAGACTATTAGTTATTAATTCAAATGTAGTAACTCTTGATCAATTTCAAACATAAATACCTATTTCACACTTATTCAATTCCCTCCTATCTTTGAGGCTTTATTTATGAGAATGAATGTGTGATGAACACCTGGTATCTAATACCCATGAGATAGAGTTGGAGAAATAGATCTCTATAACATTAACATTTAGATGCTCAGAATAATTCTTCTTGAGAACACTTATTGACCTTAGATACCAATTTAAAACTATTTTATAGGTCATTCCTATAATATATCTCAATATGATTAACATGATGTATTCCACAATGTATGAAAAATACATGTCTTTGGGTGAGTATCTTGTTTTATATATTTTCATAAAATAATATTAATGAAAGTACCCCCACTAAAAGTGACGAGACTATAAATAATATTAATTTAGTAATACAAGATTTATATTTCTCTAATTTTTTCTTCACCATAAAATTTTTCCCTTTACATAGAAAGTTAGGTAGGAAATCATACCAATCATAACCATTATGATTCTTGGATAGTTAGGTAGTTAAATATTTATCAAAATACATCATATATATTCACTCAACTTTATTCCTTTGGTAACCTAATCACATTAGGGTCTCTCGGGTAAGTATAACCTAAAATAAACAGCAAGAAAGGACACCTAATACTAGTAATATCACCCATTACTTGATTTATTTTCACAATATAATCTATGGGCTCCTAGATTTAGCATGAACTACCTAGTTTTATGATCAAGGTCTCTAAAAGTTCTAGTTTAGAATAAATTTCATACTTAGTATTTGTAGGGTTTTATTTTAAATTATAACCAACTTAATATAAATTGTATTCATATTGAATTTATAACTATTACAACATATGAAATCTTTATTATCTCATGTTTAATTCCTTTTTGTATGCATGATTATAATGATTTAGTTTTAAAATACCTATTCCATCCCCCGAATTAATATTTTATCACCATATTAATGTGTAACTCTTTAAACAACCCACATTTTATGTTACTCACCCAAATATAGAATCCAAACATATTCAAATTTATCCAAATGCATCCTATTAATATGGTACAAAAAATTTTCATCTAAAGGTTTTGAATTATATGATATTTAAAAAATCTACATAATTAATCCTAGAGTGATAGAAAGCCAACCCCCAGCTTTCTAGAATATTGCATAAGTGTCTAACCTAGTGGGAATTTTAACCCAATGTCTCTTTCCTTAGGGAGACTTTACTCAAGATAGAATGAAATTCATCATAACTCTAAAACCTGATATGAACAAACTATATTTAATAACTAAACTCAAGATAATAACTTTAATTATAAACCAAGGTCAATATAAATGAAAGATAAATAGCATAATTTCATATCTAGTGTGTAATGAATGGCATAAAAATATTATAATAAATAATCTATCATATAAATTTAACCATACAAAATATTTATATTTCATAGAAATTTTATAAACATGAATATTATAAATGAACTATCAAATAAATAAACACACTATTTGTTTTTCCAAAACATTAGATAGGAATATGAACTTTTTATATTTTATTTAGGTATGTAAAATCTCATTTTATAATTCCTAATAGTTATAATTTATATAAATTCTATAAACCACAATAAATTTCTCAAAATATTAAAATTTTTACATTTTGACCTATATCGTATTTTATGACTGATAATGGGTATTATGAGTTATAAATAATAATTCATATATAAGGGTAACCACACTAACTCTTATACATCAAGTCATATTTTACAATATAACCAATAGTTATTTGTGGTTGATATCACCACTTATTATTGATGATATCATAAGGAACTAATCATATTTAATGATATTCCTAATATTGTAAACATGTTACAATCCTCTATTTTCCTAAATATAGGGATCAATTATATCTTATAATATCATACAACATATCCTAAAACGTAGTTCAAATTCATGGGATTCCATTTACCCAATGATATAAGGTAGTTATATGCTATGACTAAACAAAATAGAAGCATTTCAACATGTCTTATTTTGAATCATGGATTTAAATGACATATGGTAGGATATATATTTGAATAAATAATTTTTAAACATGTCTATCTATTGAAGAATAAGGCTTTTTTTCCATTGATGGTTTATTTGGTTCTCATCAAACGAACTTGGTGGAAGAATAAAATCATTAAGTGAATGATCTATCTTTAACAGTATCAACATGAAATAATGAAGAATATAAAACAAGCATACCTTAGCTACTTCAGGTTTCATATTTTACTCTTTGACATAGTAAGCTTGATGGAGATCATTGTAGAAGTAGCCAAATTCCTCTTGCCTCTAAGGGACTACACTGGTCTTTGGATCCTTATTAGTAACAAGAGAATCCTAAACCATCAAAAGGGTGCTAGCACCTTCTTCCAAATATAAATGGTGATTTGAGAATGAGGAGAGTTTTAGATTGGACTAAAATCATCCAAGGTTGTACTTATGGTGGGAGGATAACATATATTTTATAAACTCTCTTAATTTAAGAAAATAATTTTGTAATCCTGAATTGTCGACATCTATCTCATGGAATAAAATACATTACTTCCTACCGGAGAGTTTAATTCACTTAACACTTAAATGAATATTCATAATTGTTTTTAAATTTCATATAGATTACCACATAATTAATGAATCAATCCCATTGATTCATAATTCTATGAAACCATGAAGGAGAAATGGTATGAACCATGCACTCGAAGCCATAATCACATCATACATTTAGACAATGTAATGTCAAAATATGCATCTCAGGCATTTGATAATATATTGGTGTAAGAATATGCTTAATCTCTTTCTTAAGGATATTTTAAGTGAAAACATATCCTCAGTCATGAGATTCATAATATATTAATCATTGGATAAAAAAATGTAATGTCTTACAATATGATATGCCCTTTTAGTGCACATCCAACAATACTGATATCATAAAATATGATATAATAGAAAGGTTTATTTTTCCCAAATTTCAATTAGGCATTGAAATATATTGTTTATAATTTTTAAATAAATTATAGAAAAAAGTATTGATGTTATTAATATTTTTATGAATTATTATATACCCTATTTACTGATTTTATATGAAATGTGCATAATTTGTGTGAAATATTAATTTTTTAATACCAAGTATAATTTTTGAGCATTTTTAGAAGTAGTCCAATTGAGTCAGTTTACTATTTTATTCATAACTCTCACCCTACTGACTCAAATTGTGTGGTTATTGTTTTTTAGGATTCCAAATTCAATTTATCACATATCATTAGCAGTAATTATGACTTAATTCTTCCATTTGAAGGCTCATATGGTCAACACAAGAAGACCCAAAGAATTTTTGATGAAACTGGACCATCAATGATGATTGAGTTACTGGTCTAAATCCCGAAGCCCAATTTTTTTGAAACTCCACCATATGTTCTATATTATCCAAAGGAAACACCGATAAAAATTTGAAGGTCCAAAAACAAGAAAAAGGGGCCCAACTAATGCCTTGAATTCCAGCCCACCATTCTGGACGAGAATTAAAATCAGGAAACTATTCATGACATATCTCATTATTTAATCATCCAATCGATATGTGATTTTGCAGAGTTAAAGAGAAGATATAGGTGGCCGACTTTTTTAAAGACATAATTCAGTTTTGAAGGCATATTACTATACAAAAACCCTTTCACATTTTGGACTTCAAAAAGACAGGATTGAAATGGATAGATTAAAATTGTTTAATCAACCGGCCATAACTTGGGCTCCATAGGTCCAAATGCCTACAAATTTTGAGAGTTGTCGGCCAACATTATTATATAAAACTTTTAAGGAGATATCTCGAAATTATGCTATATGGATGTCCAAATTTTTGAACCAAGTTGAGAGACAAATTGGGAATTCAAACAGTCCTCTTCCTTGGGATATAAATACATCCCCCTCCTCTCCTTAAAATGGGTTGGAATTTCAGAAGAGAGGAACACATATTGGAACGACCAAAGAATTTAAAAAGTCTTGTGAGGACCTGCCATACTCAAGGTTTCACTTGATATACCCTTCCTCCTCTCTTTGTTTCCTTTCAATTTTGCGTTGTTCTTCATTTGTAATCTTGTAAGTTTGTGTTTTGTAATTCTGTTTTAATGCAAGTTTCTTATTCAATATATCTTATTATCATCCAACTTCTGTAGTTTAATATTAATTTTCTTAAAATATTTTAAATAAAGTTGAATCTCCTTCCCTTATTTTTCTTCCTCATTCAATCTAAAGTTCATTTTTAATTATCATCACTGTTCGTGTTTGTGTGTCGATGAACCACTCTTTTCTTATCCCTTTCTTTTTCTTATCTTATTAATTTATCATCATAATCATTATAACCAGATTATTAAACACCCAAATGGATGAGTAAATCTATTATTGGGGTGAGTCAAAATTTTGGGATGATAAGTGATTGAGAGTATTTGTTCGATGAATATTCTTTGAATTAACATTATGTATGTTGGACTTAACATGTCATGGATTAATGATTTGTTTTGTTTAACATGTGGTTTACATGGATTATTGAAACCATAAATACACCACCATCAAAAATCTCTGATTGAGATTAGAATATTAAGTTAAGTTAAGGCTTGGATTAAAGCCTTAACACTTAGGAATTCTAATAAATGTTATTTTGTGAAGTGGGAGTTAATTTAATGCAATCTAAAGCAAGGCTCAATGATTTCACAAGCTTAACTACCTAATGATGAACTCACCCCAATATTTATCAATTTTTTAAATCAATCAAAATCAATCAATCATTTCAATTAAGCTCTACAAAAAACCCACCAATCAGAATACAATCAACTAAAAGCAAATGACTATTACAAAGTATCATCGCCGAGGATTTGACCCGAGTGCTGCTATACACATTAGCAGAGCACCGAAACCTTGACCGGTCGATAGGCGATAATAGGCCGTGTGTATCAAATGGATTCGTTACTGGGGATGGTGCTTTAAGTAGTCATTATTTTCTTATTATTGTAAAAAAATAAAAAAAAACAAAATTAAAAAAAAAATCATTAAGAAAAACACAAAGAAAGACCCGTCTTCTCATAAAATTCATAAACAGAAAAAAAAGAAAGAAAAACCCATCTTCCATTTCTTTCAAAAATTTCTTTGAATTCCCTGTAGCCTCCCAAAAAATCCCTCAGATTAGTTTGACCCTGAAATTGAGTGAACACTTCTCCAACTTAGGAGGAACATAAGAGAAAATCAAATAGTTCAAGAACCAGTCCTTGTCCAACCAATTGAATTAGATATGGAAAATCCTAGGGAACAAACACTTAAAGAACTTGCTACCCTTGATATGAATTACCAACCTCTTGGTATTCAATATCCAAACATAGAGGCTAACTTTGAACTCAAATCAGGTTTGATTCATCTTCTCCTTCATTTCCACGGACGAGCCGGTGAGGATCCACATATTCACCTTAAAGAGTTCCAAGTGGTGTGCTCTACTATGAAACCTCAAGGGGTTTTTGAGCAACAAATCAAACTTTGAGAATTCACTTTCTACCTAGCTGAAACAGCTATGTCATGGGTTTACTACCTACCTCCTGGTACAATAACCACATTGAATAACATGAAGTGACTCTTATTAGAGAAATTCTTTCCGGCTTATCGTACTTCTTCTATCCAAAAGGAAATAAATGGTATCCGTCATTTCCCAAGTGAATCACTCCATGAATATTGGAAGAGGTTCAAAAATCTTGTTGCAACCTGTCCACACCACCAAATCCATGATCAACTCTTGATCCAATACTTCTATGAGGGGTTATTGTCTATGGAGAGAACTCTCATTGATGCCTCAAGTGGCGGTGCTCTTGTTGATAAAAATCCCACAACTGCAAGAGATATCATAAGTTACATGGCTGAAAACACATGAAAATTCCATACTCGAGCACATTCTCAAGTAAAAAAAATCCCAAAATAATCAATAGATAGAGCCGAACAAGATGATCGAGTGGATGAGTGAACTTACAGGTCTTGTGCGACAACTAGCTGTGGCTACCAAATCCCCAACCTCATCTTCTCCGCAATTAATGTTTCCTGGACCTATCAAAAACTGTGGAATCTGCAACTCTCCATCTCATCCAACAGACACATGTTAACAACTTTAAGAGGATTAGTCAGATTCATCTAGACCAATGGAGCTCAATGCATCATATGCTCAGTGGAACACCTACCCTCAACTATCAGGTCAGTTTGTTAGAAAATTCAACCAAATTCTCTCTGAGCCCTTCTCTTCTTCCTATAACCATGGCCTGAGGTATGGTAATCCCATCTCTCATCCACCTCAATTCCCTACTCAAAACCCAAACCAGTTTCAATATGGTCAAGTTGTGGGTAATTTCCAACAAAATTATCCTTTTATTCCTCAACCTTAAAGGAACAATCCTCATCCTGGAATCTATTATCCTAGCAAGCCTTCCCAATTCCAAAACCAATACAATCACTTTCCCAAGAACCAAAATCAAGGTAATCCCAATCCGGGACACACCTTTTCTTCCAAGAAACCATGGGAAAGCACCGTTGAAGATCTTGCCTCCTTCACCCATTCTAGTCTCAAGAACATTGAAACCCAAATTGGTCAACTTGCATCCCACCTTAGTCAGCAGCAACCATCCAACGTTTCCCAACTCCCAACTCAACCATTACCCAAACCCAAGGATAATGTAAGTGCAATTTCACTTAGATCGGGAAAGAAAATTTCTATGCCTCAAGATAAGTCATCCAACCCTCTTTTGAATGTTGACCTAGAAAATGAAAAGAAAAAGAAACTTGAAAAGGAATATGAATCCATTCCCTCACCTCCTTCCATTCCAATTAAGAATCCAATTCATTTTCCACAAGATGTCTGTAAGCCAAAGAAGTCATTTGAACCAAATCCTGAAATGCACGACATGTTTAGAAACTTTGAAGTCAACATTTCTATCTTAGATGCCATAAAACAAATCCCTAAGTATGCCAAGTTTCTTAAGGAGTTGTGCACCCACAAGTGGAAATTTAGGACCTTTGAAAATGTTTCCACCCCGTAGTCTATTCCCATAAAGTGCAAGGATCTAGGGACCTTTATGGTTCCATTCCAAATTGTAATTTCCTACAATGATGATGCACTCATAGACCTAGGAGCCTCAATTAATGTCATGCCCAAATACATCTTCTCCAACCTTGGTCAAGGTCCCTCACATCCAACGGGTGTTGTCATTCAAATATCCAATTGAAGCACGACCAATCTTGAGGGAATAATTGAGGATGTCCTTGTCCGAGTCAATGATCTTATCTTCCCTGCTGATTTCTATGTCCTTGACATGGAAGGTGAGACAAAATCTTCTCGATATCCCCTAATTATAGGAAGACAATTCCTCATGACTGTGAGAACCAAGAATGAAGTCCATTCAGGCATCTTATCCATAGAATTCGGTGACCAATTGGTTATGTTCAACATTTTCCAAGCCATGTGATACCCATCTGAGGATCACTCTGCATTCTCAATCCATGCTTTTGAGGACACTTCTAAGAGTCAATTGAACCCCAATCCACCATGTTCTTCATGTTCTAATGACAAAGGATCTTGTGAAATCTTCACCATGATCAACCAAGTCATAAATGGTAAAGTTGATGTGGACCTCTCATTAATAAACTCCATAAATCTAGAGAAACTTAAAAAATCTCTTGAAGCCCACATTAACTCTGATCTCTACTGCTCCACCTTAGAAAATATTAAGTAGAATGAATCTGAAGCAACTGAAGTCCCTTCCTCTATTCATAAGTTTTCTAACCCACAAATGAAAGATGATAATGATCTAAAACCTCTACCTGAGCACCTAAAATATGCATTCCTTTTCCATTATCACTCTTATCCTATCATTATCTCTTCACCACTCACCGAAACTGAGGAGTCCAAACTTGTTCAAGTGTTATAGGAAAACAAAAAGGCCTTAGGGTGGACCCTAGATGACATACCAGGAATCAAACTCGCCCTTTTCATGAATCACATCCATCTTGAGGAGTCATCCAAACCAATTATACAACCACAAAGAAGACTTAATCCACTCATACTTGAGGTAGTTAGGGAAGAGATCACCAAGATTCTTCACGCTGGTATTATCTACCCAATTTCTGATAGTGAATGGGTTAGTCCAAATCATGTTGTACCTAAGAAGGGTGGGATAACTGTTGTCACAAATGAACATGGAGAGGTAGTCACAACTCAACTGAAGACCAGATGGTGTGTGTGCATCAACTATAGAAAATTGAATGTTGAAACAAGAAAAGATCACTACCCTCTTCAATTCCTTGATCAAATGCTGGAATGATTAGTTGGAAAGTCACACAATTTTTTTCTTGATGGATACACCAGCTACTTCCAAATCCTAGTCGCACCTCAGGACCAAGAAAATACTACTTTCACATTCCCCTTTAGAACATATGCATATAGAAAAAGCCTTTTGGCCTTTGCAATTCTCCTGCTACATTCCAGAGGTGTATGATAAGTATATTTTCTGAATTCCTTGAACACTGCATGGAAGTCTTCATGGATGACTTCACCATTTATGGTGATTCATTTGAATCTTGTTTGAATTCACTCTCTCTAGTCCTCAAAAAGTGTGTCAAGTGTAACGTTGTGTTAAATTTTGAAAAATGTCACTTCATGGTTGAAAATGGGATTGTTCTAGGGAACATAGTTTCAAAATATGGCATTTAAATCAATCCTGCCAAATTAAAGATATCCAATCACTTCATCAACGCACTTCTGTTCGATACATCTATTCATTTCTCGGTCATGCTGGTTTCTATCGGAGATTCATCGATAAATTCAGCAGGATTTCCCTCCCACTCACTCGGTTTCTCCAAAATTATGTCACTTTACATTTCAATGAGGTTTGCAAGAGAGCCTTTGTTGAACTCAAAACTGCTCTAACATCCGCCCCCATAATCCAACCCCCAGATTGGCCCTTACCCTTTGAGTTGATGTGTGATGCTTCTGATAGATCCGTTGGGGTTGTTCTTGGTCAAAGAAGAGAGAAGATTCCTCATGTCATCTATTATGCCTCAAAAACATTGGATGAAACTCAATCTCACTACACTGTCACTAAAAAAGACCTTTTAGCAGTGGTTTTTGCCTTAGATAAATTCTGGACCTATCTCTTAGGTGCCAAAATCATCATCTTCATAGAACATTTTTCTATAAAGTTCCTACTCAAGAAAAGTGATTCCAAACCGAGGCTAATAAGATGGATCCTAATGCTCCAAGAGTTTGGCCTTGAAATCAAAGATAGACCAGGAATAGAAAACCCTGTTGCTGATCACTTGAGTAGAATTTCTAATTCTTCTCATTCTGAAATCATTGATCCTGAATTCCCCACTGATCTCCTTTCATCTCTCACTCAAAAAATACCATGGTATGCCCTAATTTTAAATTACATGGTTTTTGGTGTTTTTCCTGAAAAATTTTCAAAAGAAATAAAATGAAGTTAAAAAGTGATTCAAAATACTATTTTTGGGAATAAAATAAACTTTGGAAAACTGGGGCTCACATGGTAATAAGAATATGTGTCGATGAAAATGATCATTCTTCTGTATTATAATTCTGTCACTAAATGCCTGGTGGTGGCCACTTTGGACCAAAAAGGACCTCCCTAAAGGTCCTAGACTCTGGATTCTTCTGGCCTTCACTCTTCAAGGACTCACATGAGTTTTGTCAATCATGTCCTACTTTCAAAAAGTTTGGCATAATTTCAATGATAAATAAAATGCCCCAAAAACCATTAATTTTCTATGAGATCTTCGATGTTTGGGGCATCGATTTCATGGGACCATTCCCCCCTTCCAATGGAATTTCATAAATTCGTCTTGCGGTTGATTATGTTTCTAGGTGGGTCAAGGCCAAACCCACTAGAAAGGATGATTCACATACTATTAGTGAGTTCCTAAAGATACACATCTTCCATAGATTTGGCACACCACATTCCTTGATAAGTGACTTAGGAACCCATTTCTGTAATAGAACCTTGGAATCTATTTTGAAAGAGAATGGGGTTGTACATAAAACTTCAACTGCATATCACCCCCAAACAAATGGAATGGCTGAACTTTCTAATAGAGAAGTGAAAAGAGTTATTGGGAGAATTGTAAAACCCACCAGAAAAGACTATCCTGAAAGACTTGGTGAAACACTTTGGGCATATCAAACTGCCTATAAAACACCCATTGGGATGTCTCCTTTTAGACTAGTTTTTGGTAAAGCATGTAATATACCAGTTGAAATCCAACATAAGTCATTTTGGGATGTGAAAACCTATAATTTTGATTGTGAAAAATTTGGTGAAGAAGGATTTTTGCAATTGGCTGAACTGGAGGAGCTTCGAATTGAATCCTATGAGAATTCCAATCTGTACAAAGAAAAGGATAAGGTAATCTGTGAAAAAAACATCATGATAAAGGTATTACATGAAGGTGATATGGTAATTCTCTTTCATTCTTGATTTCGGCTTCACCCAGGTAAGCTTAATTCTCATTGGGAAGGTCCTTTTGTTATCACTAATGTTTACCCATTTGGTGCAGTGCAAGTCAAAGACCCCTCTTCTAAAAGGACATTAATGGTTAATGGACATCGGTTAAAGCATCACCATGAGAGGATGAACAATCCTTGATCAACATCGACTTCCACTAGATCCCCAACTTCTCCATTCGACCTACCATTAGATGGATATGGCGACCCGCCAAATCTAAACCAGGGGAACATATTTCCCTCTAACTCTCTCTCTATCTCTTCCTCTCTTTACCTATTTCTTATTCTTCTTATCTCTTTCATTTTTTACCACTTTCTTTATCAAACCCTTTATTTTTTACTTTCTCTTTTGTGTGGGTGTATCTTTATAAAAAAATAAACAAAAAAAAAAAGAATCATAACAAAAAGAATCATAACAGAAAAAATATATACAAAAAAATCAAGAGTCATGATTACTCACCTTCAAATTTTCTAATTTTGTCCAACCTTTTTGGGGAGTCAACAGACATGTTTTCATCTCAAAATTTTTGTATTTTCATCATGACTTTGGATAAGTAATTTTGTGTCAAAATTAACAAATTTTTAATGCTAAATTTTTGATTTGGAAAATGATTTTCCCAAACCATGAGGAACAACATTTGATTTCATTCCAAGGCCACCTATGGCCGTATTTTCAAAATGTGTGTTTTCACCCCCATTTGTGAGTCTTGAGTTTGTGGACCTTCGAGCTAAATTTCCTACTTTAGTGCGCATTAATATGATAGAGTCATTTTATGAGCCACATGAGAATCACAATAGACAAATAGCCTCCCATTTCCCTTACATTAATCCTTCTTTTGGAAGCCCCTTCTAGCCTATTAAAACCTTTTCTCTGATAGCCACATTACAAGCCCAATACAGTTTCCCACCCAATATCAACATGGATTTTCATTGCATAATTTTTTTTGAAATTTAAGTGTGGGGGGGATGGATTTAATTTTGGGTACCCGTTGTTGATTTCACCATGTTATCATATTCTTGAGGGAAAGAATCCATTTCACTGATGGGGAGAGGTTGTCATTCAGTGTGTTTTGGGGAATGTAATGTACTTTCATTTATGCAATTTTTTAAATGTTATTGACAAGTGTTCAAAAAAATAAAAAAAATGAAAAAAATAAAAAAGGGTTGTTTCTTAGGTAGGTCAAAAATCACTCTTCCTCAACCTTTGATCTTGTTATAAATATTAAAATTAGTGTCATGAGAAGATCAATCATGGGTTATTATATGAGTGTGAGATCTTTTCCAAGTTCAACTTTCAAAAAAATAGGAAAAAAAGAAAAAAAGAACACTTGAATTATATTCTTATGTCATTGGGAGAAGTTTTATGGTTTGTAAATATTTCATCTTCTCATCCCCTTCAAATTTTCATCCTCTATTGTGTCTTTATTCACACAATCATTCTATTGTAAATATGTGTTTTCATTTCCGTCCATGGTTTATTTCAAAAAAATGTGCATTGCTTTTTCTATGTTGGTGTTTTACCCCTATTATTCTCTCTCTTTGACATTATATTCCTACTATCCCATAGACACAGAAAAACCCCTTAATATGACCTCTTGATTCTTGTGCACTTTGGATAGGTATTGGAAGTTGAGAACTCTTTCAAACTCTAAGATTTTCACTTTTGGTTGGTGAAAGAGTGAACCTCCACAAATTAATTTTATCATCTTGAGAGGTGTGAGTTTTGAGTGTCCACATTTTCCATTTCTAAATTTGAGCATGAAAAATTGAATTAGTTTTGTAACATTATTTCTGTAACAACTTGTGGTGGAATTCATAATGGATGAGTGAAATAGTCTAAACCTCCCCTCATTGGAGAAAACAAAATTTTAATATTTGTTGGTGAGTGGAAATGATTTTTTTTGTGTTTTTATATTTGTTTCAAATGAGGACATTCACAATAATATGTGTAGGTGAGTTTATGTTATTAATATTTTAATGACTTATTATATACCCTCTTTATTGATTTTATATGAAATTTAAAATATTTGTGTGAAATATTAATTTTTTAATACTAAGTATATTTTTTGAGCATTTTGAGAAGTAGTCCACTTGAGTCAATTTACTAGTTTGTTAATAACTCTCACCCTACTGAGTCAAATTGTGTGTTTCTTGTTTTTTAGGATTCCTTATTTAATTTCTCACATATTATTAGAATGAATCATGGGCAAATTATGCCATTTTAAGGCTCATATGGTTAACACAAGAAGACCCAAAGAATTTGTGAGGAAACTGGACCATCAATGATGATTGAGTTACTGGTCTAAATCCCAAAGCCCAAAATTTTGGAAACTCCCCCATATGTTCTAGATTATCAAAATTAATCATGGATAAAAATTTGAAGGTCCAACTACAAGAACAACGGGCCCAACTAATGCCTTGAATTCCATCCCACCATTCTGGACGAGAATTAAAATCAGGACACTATTCATGACATATCTCATGATGTATGAAGGAGATGGCGACTCAAGAAGTAAAGATCGGCGAAAACCCTAGGAAGCATTGTGATCATGGTGACAATCTTGAGAAATCTGATCGTACGAAGGTAAATGATGAGGATCGGATAGGGAATCATGATCTTTTCAGTTTATGTTCCAAACGAAAATCTGAAGAATTCCCTGTCAAGGATGCACTTTCTCAGGGGGGAAGTTTTGCAGATGTGATCAAGAAGTCGGGGGACATCTCATTATTGGATTGCAATCCGAGCAATTCAGGAAGGATTATTAGAAAAGGTAGGGTCACGCATGTTTCTGCGAATCAGGAGGTTGTTGAAGAACAGGTCAAATTATGCAAATTCTCAATCATTGCTCGTGTGGTAATTGCTAAAGGGGTTCGTCCCTGGAAATTTCATGATCTCACCAACAGATTGGCATATTTATGGGGTTTCAGTGACTGGAAAATTACGGCTATGGGAAGGGGTTTCTATCATGTTTTCTTTCCTGCGGATGAGTGTAAGAGGCGTGCATGGAGTCTGGGTTCCATTCCGTTGAAACCTGGCTTCCTTAGAATTCATGAATCAGATCGAAGCTTTGACCCTAACTCTGTCAAGAATACCTTTTCACAGATATGGATACACATCCATAAGTTGATTTGGCTTTATTGGCACCCACAAATTTTGTGGGATATTGCTTCGTCAGTGGGTAATCCCATCGGGCTTGACAAGCAGATAGACAACCCAAGCTTTGGACACTTTTCAAGGATTCTTGTTGAAGTGGATATGTCTAACACCCTAGTGGAAGAGGTTGTATTCACCAAAAGGGATGAAAGTATTAACATGGAAATAGGTTATGAGAGGAAACCTAAATTTTGCCTCAACTGTCATGTTTTTGGGCATACTATTCCTGAATGTCAGAGGAATAAGTTATGTAATTTCTGTAACATTAGAGGACATGATGCTGATCATTGCAGGAAAAAATCTACTGACAATGGTCCTTATAATCCCAAGGCACCTGATCAAGTAGAATGCAGTAAAGGGAATGATGCAGCTGATGGTAATTTTATCATTGCTGCTCCTCATAAAGATCCCTTCAATACTGAAACAGGTAATGGCAGTGAGAGGAAATATGAGGATGGGAAACCTGATGACTCTGATGGGAAACCTAAAGATGGCATTGCTATTGCTCATGCTGATGATAATCCTGTTCAAGGACAGGTTACAGAGATGGTTGATGCGGTGATCACTCCTAGCCACTGTTCGCAGGTGGTCCTTCGTGTTTCACCTGATACATCTGTAGGGGTTATTGGCCCGACAAGACTTGACACCCCTATAGGGGATGAGTTGCACCTTGAAGGGAGAACTGATGGGATGGAAAGTGGTGAGTTGGATAGATTTTTTTCGCAAGTTCCCCTCGCTAAGGCTGCAAAGAGGATTCTACCAGCAACTTTGACCGCACCTGTAATCTCGTGTAACAGGTTCACATCTCTTCCTGAGGATGAACCTGAATCTGGCCAGGGATAAGGAACCATTATGGAGGAATACCTCAATACATCTGAAGAATTCATAGCAACTGGTTATGATGGACCTTGCACAAGGAAAAGGTCCTCCCATCAATGAAAATTATCTTTTGGAACTGTCAGGGCCTTGGGAACACACCCACGGTCAGAGCCCTGAAAAATATAATTCTGATCAATAAACCCACGCTCCTTGGGATTACTGAACCTAGATTAAAGTTTGTGATATGGATGGATTTTGATTGGAATTCTCTTGGGTACTCCTTTATATCTTTTAATCATTCAGAGAATGAGGTGGAGTCCTTATGGGTGCTAAAACACAATAGTGTTACTGTTGACTCCTATCAAACTAATCTACAGTCGGTATCATTAACCTGCTGCTTTCAGTAAAACTACTTTTATGTTACCTTTTTGTATGCACTCAACAATTATATCAAGAGAAGAGATTTGTGGAGGATCCTATCTGAAATTTCTGACAGCATGGATATGCGATGGATCCTAGTGGGTGACTTCAACACAGTCTTGAGGCCTGCTGAAAAAACTGGAAGCAATTTCTGCCGAGCATCATCTAAGGACTTCTACTCTTGTATTGATAAGTGTATTTTGGATGAAATACCATTCTCAGGAGCTGATTTCACATGGACCAAATACACCATTAATGGAAGGCAAGCGAGCAGGATGGATATGTGCCTTGTGCAAATGACTAAAGGGAATGATTTTATGGGAATCTCTGGCATGACTTTATCCAGATTCTATTCTGACCATCATCCCTTATTGCTTGATCTCTGTTTCAGCAACATCAGATCTGATCCCTTGACATTTAAATTCAACAATGCCTGGTTAGTTGTACCAGGATGCAGGGAAGTTGTTAAAGAGGCTTGGGAGGTTGCTGTTCAGGGTAGCGCTATGCATATTTTGACTACCAAACTGAAAAATGTGAAGATCAGAATAAAAGAGTGGAGCAAACAGTCTTTCTCTAGTTTGGAAAATGACATTAAGGAAGCTGACTTTCACCTGGCTAACTGTCAACAAGCTAATATGCACCATGACACGCCATCTCAAGATGAGATACAGGCGGCTGCAAAGCTTGATTCATTATTGGCTCTTTAGGATAGCATTGCTCGATATCAGTCCAATATTAGATGGTTAAAGGAAGGGGACAGAAACTCAAGATTTTTTCATTGTATTCACAAGGAAAAAAAGTTAAATAAGTCTCTTAAATCACTGCAGATTGATGGGAACATATTTACTATTGAGAATGAGATATCCAATGTTGTGAGTTGTTACTTTGAGAATCTCTACTCTGAATCTGGGGATGATAATTCCAACAAGATCATTCAATGCATAGATCCAAGTATTGATGACATCAAAAATAAAAAACTCACTGACATTCCTACTTTCAAGGAGATCCATTCTGCTCTTTTTTCTTTAAATATGGATAGTGTCTCTGGTCCTGATGGCTTCCCCAACAAATTATTTATGTTTTATTGGGATATCATCCAAAAAGAGGTGATTGATGCTATGAAAGAATTCTTCTGTCATTCCTACATGCCTTTTAGGATGAAATCCAATTTCATTGACCTTATTCTAAATAAGGATAGTTCTTTAGATATCAAGGACTTCAGGCCTATTGCCACTGGGAACTCAATTCCTAAAGTTATCAGTAAAGTCATTGTTGTACAGCTAGGTGATATTGCTAATCATCTTATTTCTTCTAATCAGTTTGGTTTTGTTCTTGGTAGAAATATCCAGAATTGCCTCTTCACTGCTTCAGAGTGTGTTAATATCATGATAAAGAAAGTCAAAGATGGTCATATGGCCTTGAAGATTGACATTTTGATGGCCTTTGACACAATAAGGTGGAACTTTATTTTCATTGTTCTTAAAATGCATGGCTTTTCAGGCAAATTCATTGGTATGATCTTTGCGATTTTGAAAAGTGCTAGCCTCTCGATTCTGATCAATGGATCCCCTAGGGTCTTCTTTCGATGTTCTCGAGGGGTCAGGCATGGTGACCCTCTCTCTGGGATACTTTTTTCCATCGCTGAGGATTACTTGAGTGTCTGTTTGAATAATCATGTCAATAATGGGTTATATCAGAGGATGAGAGCTGGTAGGAATTGTCTTTCACCCTCTCACTTGTTATATGCTGATGAAATCCTCTTATTCTCCAAGGCTAATTGGAAAAATATCCGTTGCATCAAGAATCTCTTTGAACATTATGAGGAAGTGGCAGGTCAGGTCATTAGCTGGGGGTAGTCTTTTGTTGTCTTTGGGGAAGGGATTCGAACACAGAAACAGATAAGAGTCTCTAGCAGGCTTGGTGTGAAGAGAGGTAGTTTTCCCTTCACTTATCTTGGACTGCCTCTGTTTTGGGGGAGGGTAAAAAGGGTTTATCTGGAGGAGATAGCTATAAAAATCACTAATCAGCTAGCTAGCTGGAAGGGGAAAACCATGTCCCAAGCCGGGAGAGTATGTTTGGTCAACTCTGTCATCACTTCAATGTTTGTTTATTCGTTCTCATTATATAAGTGGCCCAGAACTTTATTAAAGGAGTTAAGTGGGATGATACGCAACTTCATATGGACCGACTCTATTAATCAGAGGAAACTTGTCACGGTGGCATGGAAAGAATGTATCAATCCAGTGGACATTGGTGGGATGGGGGTGAAAGATGTTAGGATATTTAATGATGCTATGGTTATGAACTTTACATGGAAACTTATAAATGGAGATAAATCCTTGGAATTCCTGACCAAAAGGTTTACTCACAGGTTGCATAATCAGAGTGATGCTTACCTGCAGTCCTCTGTGTGGACCTCTATCCGGAGTACCTATTCTCAACTCATGGAAAAATCCAAATGGCTGGTATGTATCAATTCTCCTTTGAGCTGCTGGAATACTTTATGGCTTTCCTCTCCCCTTAAGTAAGTCATTGATATTCCATTATCTTGGAAGCAAATGTCTATATGTGACATGCAGAGGAATGCTAATGCAATGGCTATTATACCCAGTAACTTTTGTGTGGAAATCACAAATTATGACTATGCTGATCATGACATTCTTGTTTGGAAACCTGCATTAAATGGACTTTTCTTAAGTCGTGAATTCTATAAGTTGGAATGTGGTACTGAATCCACGGTACCTCCATGGTTCAAAGGCATTCGCATGCCCTTTATTTCTCCAAGTGACATTCTGCTGCTTTGGCGAATCTAGAAGAAAAGGTTACCGATTCAGTCTTCCCTTCAACTCACCGGTGTACACCTTGCATCGGTGTGTCCCATTTACTTGAGTAATGAATAATATGTCCTCCATTTGTTCCTTGAATTCCCTCTTGCTGTGCGATTATGGATTTATTTACAGTCCATTTATCACTGCAGTTTCACTTTATGTTCGGTTGACACACTCTTCACCTCGGTGCTTCAAATAGAAGAAAGTGATCAAGTGAAAAACCTGCTCATTGCTGCTACTGTTTCGGTTTTTTTAGACACCTGGAGAGCTCTCAATAGTGTAGTCTTTAATAATGGCAACCCCATGTTTAAGGAAGGGGGTTTGTTTATTCATCGAAGCATTCAGATTGCTTCAGCACATCAATATGGAAGCATGAACAATGATATTTCTGACTTCACACTTTTGAAGACTCTTGGTGTAATTGGCAGGGAGAGGCGGCCGTGTGTGATGAAGTACATTAGATGGATTCCACCAATCCATGATTGGTTGAAGGTCAATGTAGATGGAGCGGCCCATGGTGCACCGGGCCTGGCTGGCTGTGGTGGAGTTTTTCGGACTTCCCGAGGCTTTGTGAAAGGTTGCTACTTTCATTACATCAGGATTGGGCATGCGATTGAAGCAGAACTTTGGGCGATTATAAAAGCAATCAGGTACGCGGTCCGATATGGCTGGCGAAAGTTATGGCTCGAGTTGGATTCCTCTGTTGCTGTGCAGATACTGAAGGATCGGTCCAGGAATGTCCCATGGAGAATTCTACCTGCTTGGATAAAGTGTCTCAAGATTTTTGAGAGCATTTGTCTTGATGTCTCACATGTCTACAGGGAGGCAAATCAGGTTGCTGATTCTCTTTCTAAAAGAGCAATTATGGAGGTCAGCTCCATCTGGTCTTTTGTGTTACCCAGTTATTTAAATGGCCTAGTGCATGATGATAGTACTGGTGTTGTCTATACGAGGCTTTGTAAGGCTCCACTTCTTTGAGTTGTACTCTGTTGCTTTCACTTTTTTATTAATAATTTGATGGGAGCAGGATTTTCCTGTCTCTCGGACTTTTTCGCTATCTCATGATGTAATCATAAAATCAAGCTGAGATTTTTTAGTGTAAAATAGAAGCTATATTTGGCCGACTTTGTTGAATAAATCATTCGATTTTGAAGGCATCATCCTATTAAAAAACACTTTCACATTTTGGACTTCAAAAAGACAGGATTGAAATGGACATATTAACTTTTTTTAATAAACCGGCCATAACTTTGGATTCATAGGTCCAAATGCCTCCAAATGTTGAGATTAGTCGGCCAAAATTATTATCTAGAACTTCTATAAATGAGATATCTCTATATTCGGCTGTATGAATGTTCAAATCGTCAATCCAAGTTGAGGGACATATTGGGAATGCAAACAGTCCTCTTCCTTGGGCTATAAATACACCCCCCTCCTCTTCTTAAAAGGGGTTGGAATTTTAGAAGAGATAAGCACATATTGGCACGAACAAAGACTTTAAAAAGTCTTGGGAGGACCTTCCATACTCACTTTTTTACTTGAGATACCCTTCTTACTCTCTTTGTTTCCTTTCACTTTTGTGTTGTTCTTCTTTTGTAATCTTGTAAGTTTGTGTTTTGTAATTATGCTTTAATGAAAGTTTCTTCTTCAATATTTCTTATTCTCATAAAACTTCTGTAGTTTAATAACAATATTCTTAAAATAGATTAAATATAGTTGAATCTACTTCCCTTCTTTTTCTTCCTCATTCAATCGAAAGTTTGTTTTTAATTATCATCACTGTTCGTGTGTGTGTGTCGATGCACCACTCTTTTATTATCTCTTTCTTTTTATTCTCTTCTTAATTTATCACCATAATAATTATAAATAGATTATTAAACACCCAAATGTCTGAGTAAATCTATTATTAGGGTGATTCAAAATTTAGGGATGATAAGTGATTGAGTGTATTTGCTCGATGAATATTCTTTGAATTAACATTATGTATGTTGAACTTAACATGTCATGGATTAATGATTTGTTTTGTTTAACATGTGGTTTCTATGGATTATTGGAACCATAAATAAACCACCATAAACAAGATCTGATTGATATTAGAACCTTAGGTTAAGTTAAGGCTTGGATTAAAGCCTTAACACTTAGGAATTCTAATCAATGTTATCTTGTGAAGTGGGTGTTAATTTAATGCAATCTAAAGCAAGGCACAATGATTTCACAAGCTTAACTACCTAATGATGAACTCACCCCAATATTTACCAATTTGTTAAATCAATCATAATCAATCAATCATTTCAATTAATCTCTGAACCCCCCCAATCAGAATACAATCAACTAAAAACAAACGACTATTACAAAGTATCATCGCCGGGGATTCGACCCGACTGCTTCTATACTAATTAGCAGAGAACGAGAACCTTGACCGGTCAATAGGCGAAAATCGGCCATGGGTATCAGGTATTTAGAGATATTTATTTAATTTATAAAATTTTTATGAATTAATAACTTATAAAATGTTTATAATTAATTAATTAAATGTTTATATAACATTTATTAAAGAAATTTATATAAAATTAACTATTAATTTTAAATACATCTGAAAATGATATGGCATGTATTATAATTTGGATATAAAATATTTATTTGAAAATTATAAGTGTAATTTATAAAGTGTTATAAATTATAAAATATGATAAAATATAAATGAGTTTATATTTAACATTGTGAATTATTTATAATTATGAATTTGAAATGTTCAAATTAAAGGACTTATTTGAAAAATTATTTAAACCATATCAAAAAGAGTTTGGATAATTGATATGATCAAAAATTAAATAATAAATATATGATATTTTGGATGTTTACATAATATATATGAATAGTTCATATATAGAATGTTAATATTTGAGTTATAATACATTTAAAGTAAATTTCATATAAAATAATAATGTGAAAGGGTTCATATTAGTGATAAATATATAGTGTGTATATTTATTTAATTATGGAATGTCCATAATGAGAGGATAAATTATAAAATGTTTATATATTATTTTTAATTGTTTATAAATTGGTTATATTATGTTTACATATTTGAATTGTAATATAATTTAGTTTATCCCCTAATTTATTCATCAATATGGTTATTATATTATAAATATATGTATACTTTAGTTCAAAATGTTAAATTACTTCTATAAATTATCATACATGCATATAAGTAGTTAGATTCATGGTACAACAATTGATTTAGTTTTATTCTACCTTAACTTTGGATTCTATTGGGTTAGGATTTTGAATTTAAAGGTTGATTATAGTTTATAAATATTGGGTGTTAGAATAATAAAGAAATTTAGGTTTCTCTTGAGTAAAGTATCCTTGGTTAGAGAGACTTTGGGTTGGACTGATCACTAACTTATAGGCTTATACCTTATCTAAAAAAGTGATGGTTAGTTATAAGTCACTTTAATATTACTCTTTTGAGGATTGATAATTTTTTACGATTTTAAGACTTTAAATAAAAAGGTTTTTAGGTAACTAATGCATGAGATTCATCTGGATATGTGTGAATATAGTTGGGTTTGAATTAGGGTTAGTAATATAATCCATGAGTTGTGTAAAGAGTTACACATCAATATAGTTTAAACAAATTAATTTTGTGGAAGGAATATAGATTCTAAAATAAATCTTTAAAAATATGAATGAATGTAAATGGAATGTATGAGATATGATAATGGGACTGAATCCTATTTAAAAATACTAAGTTCAATATTCCTTCCAAATAAAGTAATGAGGTGACCCTAAGAGTTAGGTTCCACATTCTATGTTTTTTTGGGTTACACATTGCTAGGAATCCTTAAGAATTGGGATACCAAAGGAATAATGTTGAGTGAATCCATATGCTGGACTAGGATAAAGAGTTATTTTCTCAACTATCTAAGAGTCATATTTGATATGATTGAATTTAATTTTTAGCTAAATAGATAAAGTGATGAGGTTCATGAAAAATATGGGTCAATTCATTGTTAAATATTTATTTTTTCCCACTAATGTATATGATGAATTTAAAAGGGCTCATTATTTTAATGGGAACACATTTAATAAAATTACCTATTTAATGAATGTAAAAAATTATACTCATCTAATAAAATATTATGTTTTAAATAAAATAACACCATCATCATCCAATTTAACTTCAAGATCAATATTATAGAGGGATAAGATTAATGTAAATAACTTCTTTGACTGATGAAAAATTTAAGAATTTTTATTGAGAAATAAAAATTATATGTCTTATAGTAATGCATTACTAAATAAACAAATGTTGATGTTATTAAATAAAGGAATATAAATTCTTATAAGAATCATGAAATGATTCACTCATAGTTTTAAAGAAACTATATGTAATATGACCAAAGGAACTTTAGTGTTCACTCTTGTATTCAATATGGTTTATTATGTTAATGACTTGTTGAGTTTGAATACATAATTTAAGGTTTATTATAGCTATAAAATTAATTCTAGAATCATAATTGGAAATGTTCTAATAATGTGGGAAAATTTAATAATTTTTTACACTATTTTCTCAAATTGTTAAGGATAGATTATCTAGAGCATGTGATGTCAAGGTTTGGGTGTAGTATTGATAGTTAAAATGGTTAAAAGTTCAAACCAAAAGAATAAAAGTTAGTTGTAAAGTCTAAAAATGTCTCTTATAGTAGTCAATCAAGGTCATCAAAACCTAAGGGGGGTTTCAAGAAGGGAAATATTTCAATATGGTATATAATTGTCCAAAAACACCTTAAGGACTTCAATAAACCCTATGGAGAGTCCATGTTAGATATTGATTTTATATAACTAAATTATTTTATTTTGAAGGGTTTATGGAACCAAGTGCATAATTTACAAATATTTTAAATATATAGGAGTTCAAAATCAAGGAAAAATTGAAGTATGTTATAGTTTTTCTTCAAATGATGAAGTAACTAGTTGTTGAATCATGGAGTTGAATGAAAAGGAATATTTAAATCCTAGGTAGATATAAATAAAATATGTGTATAATTATCTTATTTTTAATATATAATTAAAGAAGTTTTTTAACAAAAAGTTGATGAATAATATGAGATGAAGTTTATACACATGGTTATTATTAGATACAATTCTATAACATAAATTTTTATCTTACATATTTGTAAATATATGATGAATTGAGATTCCACTACCTATCAGTGGAATATTTTAAAAAATAAAATATTCTTTTCAAAATAATTATCCAAACACATAAAAAACTATATAAGATATGGATACAATAATTTATTTGATAAATATTTCCATTAAAATAAAATAAGGATTATTTCCCAACACAAAGGATATTTTTTTATCTTAGTATGATATTATTAAAGGAATATAGTTTTTAAAATGCTAGTGGGATTACGTTTAGACTTACAAAAGTTAAAAAATAAAAAATAAAATATTATTCCTGTCAAAATTCAAAGTAAATGTCACTTAATATACTAAAAGGTTTTGGGTATGTTATTAAATATAAATATAAATAATTATATTTAGTTAGTATAAAAAAGTCAATATCACTTTTTATCCTAAAAGAGTTTAATATTTTTTCATAAAAGAATAATGTATATAATTAAATTTTTGTTACCATAATAATCTAGAGAAAAAATATTGATGGAAATGTTTTAAGAATAATTATGATAAACTTAAAAATATTTCTAGGTAGACTATATAAGTTATTAACATCATAACATTAGATTTTTTTAAGTAATGGAATTCGAATACAATGTTCAATGAGTTGAACATTAAGAATAATATCACTAATTATCACCCTTTTTCAAACTAGATCAATTAATTGATGTTTAATCACTAAAATAGTGTATTGGGGGGGGGGGGGGTTATCAGATGGTCATATAGAGATATGGTAGGAATTACATATATATGTACTGAGTTTAATAGAACCTTAAAAGTTCAATGAATATAAGATCATTCTAGCGGTCTATCATATGTTTTATGATGAGATGGACACTTTTTTATGGTTTTATTATTATTCTTAAAAGGATTTTAAGAATATAAAATATATCATGTTATACAAAATTTAGTCTTGGATTTATCAATATTTCCCATTGGTTTTATATATTATAATTATAATTCACCTTTAAAAGCATGATTTTGATTTATCACAAACAAATGTTTTCCATGAAGTATTTTAGGTAGTGATGAAATTATAAGGTTTACATGAGTAAGAATATTTTATTTGGATAAAAAATATGTTTATGAGGCACAAAATAAGTTTTTTTGTGTGGGATTAACTTCTAATTATTCCACATGGAGTGTCATACACCATGTCTTTAATATTATAGGGGTGTATGTTTAATATTTAGATTTCCTGTTGATTGAGTTTGGAAATATTCCTAGCATGAGAACCTTCATATTTTGATACATTTATTACATAATGCTTGAGGATTAGTTAATTAGGGGGTGTTTGGGTATGTCATTGACTATATCATCGACTAACACTTAACAAATATGGGATTTGTCCTCTTGTATGATGATAAAAACATTTTGTCCTACAATTGAGATAGACTGAGGAAATGTATATTAATACCCATATAAGGTACATGTGGCATGATTATCTATTTGGGTAAGGGGAATTTGACATGCCCCTTTACATAGATGAATGGAATGTGATGTATTCATGTCCCAATGTCACTCATCATCTTAGACAAAGGTATTATGTGATGATGCATACTTTTATATGATACAACTGGCAGACACAAGTATAGAGATACAAGTGTATGATGAAGATCAAGTCAGATCCATTTATATCTTGAGTAGCACTAATGATTTTATAGAGGAAACTGTTTTCTTATATTTAGGAATTTTAGAATTCATATCCATTACCAACATTACAAAGGATAGTGGGGTCACACTTTGTGTATAATTGAATGAGGATTGAGTTTTGATACTCAGAGAGATTCTCCAAAAGTGTTTCATAGTTTATCCAAAAAGGAATTTTAGATGGATATTCACAAGCTATTACATATGATGTGATATAAGGTGAAAATGATGATATCTTTATGAAATTGTTTTGGAAATATCCAAAAGGAGTTTTGGATATAATTTCACAATATATTGTATATAATGCACTATAAGGTGGCATTGAATAAATTCTATGAGGCTTTAGTGGAAGTGGGTGATTGATAGATATTTTCACTAAATCCAATGAAAAAAATATGATGTTTTAGATATATAATTATATACAATATGTATTTGGTATATAGTATGATATATGGGAACAATGCATATCATATTAATTATTAAGGGCTTGTTGTAAAACATGGTTATTTTAATATCATGCTACTATCATACCAATCATAATGTATGATTGAACTATGTTGTATAGTGGTGAATCATATTATATGATTCATATAACACCCTAAAATTGAGATTGGTAACCAAAAATTAATAGTTAACCTTTTGGAATTATCTAGCCAATTAGAAATAATTAATAAATTTTTCATTAGGTGAAACTTATGAGAGTTGGATCAACTAGAGATTACAAGAGTTGTAACCTAGAGAGACCCATATTTTTCGAATTAATATTTTGATAAATTGTGAGTTTCAATGTCTCTGGACCCCTCTAAGTGTATAATGATAAATTTAATATAGTGGATGACCTCACTTTTTTTATAATGGTTCCATTGATCATTGGATTCAATGTTTACCCCCATGCATTTTTTTTGAATTTCTAAGAACATTGAATTATAAGGGATTTTTAATATTTATTGGTTAAATGAATACATGTCCTATGGGTGGATGGTAATTTCTTATCAACCCTATACATTATTTTTCGAACCTTTGAAACTCCTATAATATTTTTGAGGTTGGTCGCTAAGCTATTTTGGAGTTTTGAGTACCATAGAGACTTAAAAATAATATATTAAAATCCATATATTAATTTTAGTTCATGTTCAAATTTGTGATGAACCACTTTTATCTCAATAATCGAGTGTGAGATGAAAAAACTGATGTTTTATTTACATATTTAATGAGGAGTCAAACATAGAGATGATCTAATTTGAGTTCGCACCTGGTCCACCCGTGATAAATTGTCACATATGTTGTTTATTTAATAATATTTAATTTTCTATGATTTTTGGTGGTGTGAACTCTATAAATACCCTATAAAACCCTTATTATGAGTTCTATTTAAGGTTTATCATACTATTTCTCAACATACACCCTATAAAAATGGGGCAAGGGGGAGAAATATTGGATTGTGGCACAATCAACATCAGATCAAAGGATCATGACCAGATCCACGATGGGATTAGTGATCAGATCGTGCGATGATGACAAATGAAACCACAAAATCAATTATAAATTAAATTAATGGCTATTTTTTCATGCGTTAAGACCTGTTATGTTAAACCCATACTCTATTATTTGTGAATATTCATGAATTTTATTCTAATGAACCTCATTCATGGGTTTGGGACCCTAAATTTGGAAGTTTAATCCTTTTTATAGATTTACCAATACTAATGTTGTGAAATTCATAGGTCAGAGTTTTTCAATCGTAACTTTGTTCTTTATGATTGTACCTTCTTTATGGAGTTTCAAAGAATGGGTCCTAATTCCAAGATTTAAATCCCCCATGTAATAGAACTTAGTGTTAAGAAATCAATTCTAACCATTTTTCTTTGAATTTTACATGACCCATGGAATCAGAGAATGAAGGGGGAGATTTCCACATGATGATGCAATGATTTGGAGAGGAACAACAGTACGATGATAGCTGAAGGTGGTGTGACAAAATGACTCAATGATAGGTGGTCATGATAGAGTTGGTGGTAGTGGTATGTCATGACCATCCAATAACAATAGGTTGGAAGAGCTATAATGAAATACTGAAACAAGTGTAGAAGGCCACAACAAGTTGTAAAAGTCACTGGATAGGACATCCCTATCTCTAAAGTTGACATCACATGGGCTCGACTTCTTAGGATGGATCAAAATTCCATGACATGAAAGACTTAAGTAGCTGACCCAGGAATCAAATTTCATCACAAAGTGGGTATGACTAGTGATTTAGGCTGGGCATATCTAGTCAGGTCTTCCTAACACGATCTAAGCAGCACACAACATGCATGGTGGTACGTGCAACCCCACTTCCAGAATGCTATGTAGAGCACCCCGAGGCCACCACATGGCCAAAAATTTTGTATAAGCAGTGTTTCTCATAACTTTCTCACTATGATACAACTTGAAGAAAATAAATATCCATCATGATAATAGAAACCCAATATTTTAGAAAATATTTCTCTTTAAATAAATTGAATGTGTTTGATAGCTTTTTTGACACACAACACCAAACTTAAAATGAACCATGATTTATTATAACCTAACTGTTGAATTGATGTGTATGAATAGGATTAACCACATTATGAAATATATATATATATATTTTTCTTAATTAAAATGTTTTTATTAATTCATAATAAATAAGTACTAAATTTTTAGTAAAGACATTTTATGCTTCTAAAATACATTTTCTTCAAAAATTGTATTTATTTTCTCTTGTGAGTGAATATTATAATTAATTTCTATCACTTCAAGATTTTTTTGTTAAAAATTATCATTTTTAAAATAATCATACTAAAATTATCTTGGGATAATATTTTTTGAAATTTTTCTGAAAAGATTATTTTTTTGGGTTAATAGTGAAAATCTCAATTTTTTGAATGTTGTCACTTTTTTAATATTATTATGATGTGAGCATCAGTTTGTTAATTTTGAACCATTTTTATCAAACATAAATATTTTAAGATAGTTAAATAATTTATTTTGAAGCATAATTATGAATTTTGTAACCCATGTTTGACTTCTTAGAAGATAAATTATATTTTATTCAAATTAAAAACTAATTGTGGTTATTTCATTCAATGGTAAGGTTGGAAGGTTCAATTAAATTTTTTATTTATCCAAAATTATAAAAAAATTAATTTTTCATATTTTTTGAATAAATAATCTTTTTACTTGATTTCACGGTGAAATGATTTTTATGATTAAATCAATTATTTTTCTAGAAATTGTTTTTCATGCGTTTTGCATACTTATATTAAATGCAATTTTTTCAACACATATATTTTGAATTTGATAGAATTTATTCCATATTTTGAATCATCATTTCAAAAAAATTTAAATAGGTTAACTTTACTTTTTATCATAAGGAATAATAATCGTTGTAAATATTTGTCAGCTCAGTAAGGGTAAATATGATAATTAAGGTTAAAAATAATGTAATAAGGCTTTTAAAATATATATAACACCTGAATTATTTCTATTGTATGAGTTTATTTAGAAAAAAATTAATATATTTTAATATATAGAATTTTGGTTCAATTTTTCTTTAATACATGTCTTTTATATTATTCTAACTAAAGAAAATTAAAAAATGTCACTCTCTTTCTTTTAATATATCTTATATATTCACATAAGGATAATAAGATGTTATAAAATAATATAAAATTTTATTTGGAATATAATTTATTTATTTTTATGATGATAATTTATTTTTTATTTTTAGTGATGATATCATTACCTTAAATGCTTATACAATGTTGACACAGTCATGTGCAAGTAGTAGAAAATACAAGTAAATGATTTTAGAAACATAAAAAGAAATATTTTTAGATTAATTATAGTTTCAAATGAATTTTATGGTCAATAATAATGTATATTGTTTGGTGAAGTAGTTTATATTCTAATTCCATATCAGTATTGATGTATTTAAATTCAAAATATGTGAATAGTTCTTAAAATGACTTTAATGGTATTTTATGTTAAATAATATATTATTAAATAATTTAAGAATCATAAAAATATGGAAATAAAAAAATAGATAAGGTATATGATCTAATATTAAATCCCTTTACCATTTTTATTAGTTTTTATCATATAAGTAAAGTTATAACTCTACAATATTGAAAATCTATTACCATGATTATGGTTAAAATTAGTGAATGATGAGGTAAAACCAAAAGACAAGGTTTAAAATTCCACATAAATCAATCAAAATATTATTATTTTAAGTTATTTCAACCTTAACCAATGTTATCTTTGAATTTTTTTCACTTCGTTCCAATTTCACATGAAACATATTTTATTATATTTAAATCTTGTAGGTTATTTCAAGTGTGTCATTTCCTTTACTATTGAAGGACACCTTATCTCCTTTATTATTCACATCACCTTGATCCACTTCACTTAAAAAAACCCTAAAAAACATCTTTTAAATGTTCTTATCCAATTTATGGATGTTATAGTCTCGTCAAAAGACCATCCCTAGGGTCCTTGAGAAGAGATCCAAAGGAGGTCTCTCAAAGATGAGGTAATCATTTTAACAAATCTCTTATATTTTACTTCTTATTTTACCTCCTTATGTTTTGTGATAACCATACGAATATAATATAATAAATGAATAAAAACTAATAAGATATTATTACATTTATTTTCTAACATTTATCCATCTCCTTTTTGTCAAATGAGAAATAAAAGTATCGCTCATGTGTACATGTGGACTACCGCATCCACATAGCGATATGATTCATTTTCCATCACTATCCTTTATGGTTGTATATTATGATGTATTTAGTGTTTATATATTATATTTATTAAATAAATATTCTTTTTTAATTATAATATATTATCTATATTCTTACCTTTCTATTCTTTGAAAAATGATAACATCACTCATACATTTGTGTGGACTACCACCTCTACTCAATGATGTGATTCATTTTTTATCACTGCTTTATATAAATAATTATAAAAGTGTACATGATGAATAAATATTATTATTATTTTATTATAATTATTCTGGATATGATGAAACCATCACCATGGTGCATGCACCGAAACCATCGAATCAAAAAATGCATGGAAAACAAACTAGTTTTCACCTGAATGTTCATTTTAATGAAGAAATTGTTAATAATAAAATAATTGGAAATTATAAAGGAATGATACAAAGTAATTTACCTATGAATATTATTTTGGAATATATTTATAAAATTATATATTTATTATATAGGATATTTATTATATAGGATATTTTAATTCATATAAAACAATATAGAACTTAAGGTAAGGGTTTATGTTACGATTTCATTTCTTTCTGGGATTGTTTATGCTAAATTTTAATTGATGTATATTATATGTATTTTAACATTTAAACCCCATATATTATATTATGATCTAGTAATTTATTATTTTTTATGTATCATTACTATTTTAATCAGTTTTATACTTAAAATAATTTTGAAAATGTTTTGAAAGAAAAACATGCCATATTTAATATTTGGTCAATGAACCTTTTCTTCCATGTCCATAATCTTCAAAGTTTTTTTTATAAAAGTTATTAGATATACTTTAAATGTTTTAAAAAGTTACTTTCAACTACATTTTACTTTATTTAAAGAGTTTATAAAGTAATATTTCTAAGAAATTTCTAAAAAATTTGTTTTTTTTACTTTTGAAAAAAGTGGGAAAGGAATGTTTTATTTTAACGTATACGACATGGATAGATTTTCCCACTATCATGATCATTATTTTATTTGAATATTTCTTTAAAAATTTCCTTGTTTATTTTCTAATAATATAAAATAATGACCATGATAGTGGAAAAATATATTCATGTCGTATATGTTAAAATAAAACATTCCTTTCATACTTTTTTCAAAAGTAAAAAAACGAATTGTTTAGAAAATTTTTAGAAGTATTAATTTATAAACTCTAAATAAAATTGTATCAAAATAAAAAAAGTATTTTATTATGTTTTCAATGAAAGGTTTGAATGGTATTTTAAAATAATATTTAATCTATGTCAACATACTTTAAGGATTGTTATGCTTCACTAGGGATATGATATTATGATACAATACAATTTATTTATCTAAATGGATCATGATGATAATGATTTAAAGACGATTCTATGAAACCCTATTCTTTCCCATGAGTTAATTAAGTTATGATGAAACCTTTATCAAATGTGTTTTTTCTCCAAAATTTATTTTATAATGAAATGATGAAATGTTTATGAAACCCATTTCCTTCCCTTGGTTGTGATATGATGAATATTTTATAATATTTTGGCACACATTTGTATGATTTTTATTATGTGAAGGTTGGACCTAGAATTATATTACCCTCTAATGTATTGGATAACGATGGATATATCATGAGATAATAAGGATTGGAATGGTAAGTAAAACCAATTTAGTAAGGGACTATATCCACTATGATAGTATTGGAAGTGAACCTTGACTAAGGAAATGATTGAATAAGAAGTGAATTCAATACACTATGATATCCTTGATAGTGATCCTTGATTAAGGAAATGATTTTATATGCTAATGCGTATGACCAAAACATATGTCTTATGATTATGATATTTTATTATAGATCATGATTAAATATTGATTATTCCATACTTCTATGAATTATTTCTTTTTTTTTATGATGAATACTTATACCATGGTTTATAATTAATGATATTTTACTGATTGTGTATGATTATTATAAGATTTGATCATGTTATTATAACCTTTTACTTATCTTATGATCACTTATGATCATTGATTACCATATCTTGTGTTTACCCATACTAAGTATCTAATCTCATCATTTATTGTGTTTTATTTCCCTAGGTTATGAAGAAAGATTTTAAATAGGGTACATCTAATAAATTGACTATGTGAGAAGATCTTTGTGGGAGATGTTGAATATTTTTCATGAAATAATATTATTATATATATAGTCTCAAAATACTCTAAACATTTACAGTTTTTGGGAATGTTTTATTATAAAATAGATTGAATATTAATCTAAAATGATGTAATATTTATGTTTGTTATGCTCAGGTTACCTCAGTTTTTATCACAGAAATGTTTAGTTATTTTCAGAGATTCGGATTAGAGAACTTTGTTGAAAACCCTAAAGATAATTATATGTATAGGATAACATCATAAAATTTTGGTAATGTATATATTTTGTAGTTTTCCTCGAAAATAAATCACTATATGGATAATGGAAAGTGGATGCGGTTGTGGAATAAATTCACCCAGGTGAAAGAACTCTAAAAGGGGTGGATTGGTTTTTAACTCAAACTTCACTGATGCAAAATGAGTGGGCCAAAGACTACACACTTGGATAGAAACACCTAGGGGATATTATTAGGTTAAATCTCATTTCACATATGAACCATTATTAATTATTTGTAAAGATTATGACCATGAATAACCTAGGTTAAACCTAAGGTGTAATAAATTGTAAACAAGGTGTCATGATTTAGATATCCTATTAATTATTTTTCATGATTAAATGATTTATCACTAAGATTATTATTTATCACACTATGACTTTTGGTTTTAGTCAATGTATGGAACTACGAGGAATCATGTTAACACTAAATATGATAGAAAATGGAATGATTATCCTCATGAGAAAAAAATGAAATGAGAATTGGAATGAAAAACATTGTGATTATGACGAATCAATTATCTATTTATATGATTAAAAACATTAACTTTGGTGAGTTTACTGACACACCTAACAATAGAAAATTATATTTCATGGGATTTTAGTTGATTAAGACCATGGATGAATGAATATTTATCTTCCTACATGTCAATTATGTGGGAGGAGGCATCTAGGGAAATACCTCAAAGGAATAATAATAGGGTTTATGTGTGGAAAAGAAGGATATAGAGAAAGTAATTTATAGGAAATAATAAAGTGTTAAATAGTGGGAGATAATGTACATACTAAGGTACCATTAATACTTCAATGTCTAATGTGTGGGGAACTTGGGCATTATCTAAGTCAATTCCCAAATCCAAGGGCTAAATCTTTGACCATGGAAGGGACTATGCTATTTCAATCATTGAAGTTGAATGATTGAAGTTTTTATGTATTAGGATTCAAGAATTATTTTGTAGAAGGTTTTTATCAATAATATTTTGGTTATAAGAATAATAAAACATATAAGGATTGTTCTATAGTAGTTTTTCATTAAGGATTTACTGAATGGTATTGATAACCTATAAAAATGATTTAGTGATAATGTGATATTTTTGTAAAATACATGATTGAAGGAAAAATAACCCTAAATATATTCCTAATTTTGAGATATTAATGATTAATTGGGATAAAGAGGTGATTTATATTGATAAAGTAAATTGGATTGTATTAATAAACATGGAATTGATTAGTGATTTGATGAAAATGTGATTTATTCTAACTTTGGTGAAGTATAACACATTTTTTTATTTAGGGGAAATATTTTATAATATTTTATTTTATTTATGTACCAATTATTGTGTTAATTTTTGGAAGTATTTATGTTTTCATTGAGGTTTTATGGTGATACAAGTTATTTTGGGAAAGGATGACATGTTTTTAAAGAATATATGATCACGGTATTCACATGAAGTTCTAGATAAACTGGATAGTATTAATAAACTTGGAATTGATTAGTGATTTGATGAAAATGTGATTTATTCTAACTTTGGTGAAGTATAATAAATTTTTTTATTTAGGGGAAATATTTTATAATATTTTATTTTATTTATGTACCAATTATAGTGTTAAATTTTGGAAGTATTTATGTTTTCATTGAGGTTTTATGGCGATACAAGTTATTTTGGGAAAGGATGACATGTTTTTAAAGAATATATGATCATGGTATTCACATGAAGTTCTAGATAAATGACCTATAAACCTAAAACTATATCCATAGTTTAATTGGTCCATGGTTATAGGTTGAGATATATAAATTATTATTTTAAAACCATGGATTTATATTAAATATAGCCACAAGAAAAAGTTTCCCTTGGTAATAGTGCCCCTGGAAATAATGCCCTAAAATTTTATATCTTTCTTATGGATTTCATCTCATACTCATGATACATTCTCTCAAAACTCTTCTCCCATGGATAATCATCCCTCACCCTCCTCCACTCCCCTATCCGCCTCCACCTCCGATTTCTCCACCTTCGGCTGCTCTGCCTCTGGCCACTCCACCTCCGGATCCTCGATGCCTATCATCCCACTCATGAAAACCACTTATGTGGATCCCGACCTTATACCGTATGGTTCCAAAAATATTGTTATAACATGTTCTCCTTACTTATCTCCATTCCAATCCCATTCCCACCTCCACTCATGATCCTGAATTATACCATATGGTTCCTACATCAGTTCTCTTCCTTCATAGAAATGTTAATGCGTCCCAAATTGATTCACTACCTATTTTGCCCTCATTATAGCCATTTGTGACTATAAAACTTCTCAACACATTAATCAACAGATATTGTGGTTCTCTTCTATTGTATAGAATACAAAATTAATTCGAATCTTTAAACCTAATTGTTAAGGATATTACTAATTTCAAGAGTTAAATGGTAGATTTTCATCATAGAGCCTATTTATGCTCCACATCATCCCACTATCATTTTCACCATTTATCTAGAAGGTGCATCCATTTGCGACTAGTGACCTACACACCACTATAATCAGCAGATATCAGGGTTTTCTCCCCTTTCACATCACATAACAACCATGGGAATTTGTAACATTATTTTTTTTAAAAATATTCTTCTTTTTTGTGTCACTTAGGAAAGATATAATAGTTTTTTCTATAATATTATTTTTTATTCTTTGAATTCCCTATTATTATGAATGATTTTCAAGAATTTTGAGGGTTATGTTTTGCATCGTCTTAATATTTTTCTCTACTCCTATCTATTTCATACTGGTTCCTTTATTTAATTTGTTTTTCAAGTGAGATATACTCATGTATGATGTCATTAACTAATTTATTCATATATATCTTTTCCTAGTTTCATTTGAGACTTTTTATGAAATATCCTCTGATTTTATTTAAATTCCTAGGAAACCAAATGTCCAGTTGGTTACATGTTAAAAACGATATTCAAGAATGTTTTATAGTTGTTATCACAATAAATATTTTTAGATCCTTTTGAGAAAAATGGGTTTTTAAACTACATATTATAATTTTGTAGAAGCATTAAAATGTTTTCTTCCAGAAAAAAAGGGCCATGAAAATTTGATGATTAAATAAGAGTTGGTGGAAACAACATGTAATTTGGATGAAAGTGTGCTCAAACTAGTCTACGATGTATCATTATGATCTATGTAGATTCTATTATATAATCCAAATCTACTTAATTCTATAATTTACATGGAATTTTATTTTTAAAATAATTTAAAAACATATATCTACGTCATCAAAACTAGTTATTGGTATAATCCATAAGTTATGGATATTATAGTAGTGCATGCTATTGAGGTAAAGTACCATGGATAAATTCATTCAATAGTAAATTTAATAGATTTAGGCGATGAATTGATATTGTTTCATTATTTTTTATTTGGTAATAATTAAATCATTAATAATATAACATCCTTTAATTCACTGCATAGTTTTGAGTGAAATCATTCTAAGGATTTGTTCTTGATAAATAATTGATGGTGTTAATGTTCAGGTTTCTCTAAAGTGATGATGTATGGAGGTCAAATTTAGACAGTATGTAGTTTTTTTGTCTTCAATTAATTTTTTATGATATAATTTAGTTAATAGATATACATAAATATAATTTTTTTTATAAAAAAATATATTTTACTAGTTTGAAAATTTATAAAATTACAGGTCTTCATATGAAATAGTGTAGATTTTTACCTATTGTTATTCTCGTGGTTTTTATATATATAATTTTTGACTTCTGACTTAGTTATCTCTTTCATAGCATTAAAACTAAGGGATTATACACATTACAATTAATTTCATACCCTACCAAGTTATTTTTTTGATTTTTTTAGACTTTCAGTTTCTGTCACACTTTCCTCCGATATTTTTTTGTAGTTTTTTCATCATTTAGTGAGACTTCAATGCCTCTATACATAGCTATTATGCTTAATTGTTATATTTAAATAAATAAGTAAAATATTTTTTACATATAATATTCATATTGAAATTTATCATTAACTTAATATGTATTGATACATTTACCATTATACTCATTATAGTTATCCACCATGGGTTGTTTTCGAAAACTAACATAGATACATGCAAAGTTAATACCACTGTTTATTAATATTACAATTATTCTAGTTTTTATATTTTATAAAATATTATTTGTTCATTTTTTGGATTATCATAATTTAATTTAATGCCTTATTAAATTATTCTAAATATTTCACACATGAATTTGGATTTCCATGTAACTTCTGATTTTCTATTTTTCTTCTACCATTATTCTGGCATTGTTCACTGTGAAAGTTTTCTTTCCACATGTTAATACATTTTTTTAGTTATTAATTTAAGGAAAAAATATATGGTCATTTACAATCTATTATTTTTTAATCCATGTAAATTAATTCACTTGAATGTTAATGGACTTAAACTACAATAGTTATAACATTATTTATTTTGGTCAGAAGCGTCCTAATTGTACATCCATTATCTACACTAATACATAAATATGAATTAATATTTATATTGTTTATTAGTTTTCAAAACTATTTCATTTAATGGTTTCCCCATCATAATCACTAATGTTGATAATAGTATTTAATATGAATCGTTAACTATATAGTTTTTTACATTTCAATAATTATAAGGAAGAAAAATTATCAGGAAGCTATATTACAATGAATATTATGAATGTTTTATTGAAAATATCCTAGATATGAATGTTTTTAAATATTTGTTGAATTATAATTTTTACATTACTTTTTCATTTTACTTTTAAATATAATCTATATATTTCTTAACTTCTATTATCATATTTTAGGTAAATGAAATGCTTTATGTTCTTCACATGAAAATAAAAAAATGATGAAAATTGTTGAATTTATCAAGTTATAATAGTCACATTTATTTGAATTTTCAATTATATCCTTCAATAGTTCATTAAATTTTTATTTTATTTTTCAAAAAAAAATTCAATTAAATTTATTTTTATATTATAAAAAACTCTCTCCCTCTATTCCTTCCAATATTTTCTATACTTGATGGGGTTGTGTGATAAATGTTAATTGAAATTTATTTTAATCTTGATATCGGGTAATGGATTCATAGTGGAATAATGTGGTTATTCTATCCATGGATATATATTTCCTTCCACCATGAATCAAATAGGAATGCGCCATCATTTTACACCATCCATGTATAGAATCCATGAAAATTGAGTTTTTTCTTGATTTTTTTCCACTAAAGGATGTTATTACACTTGAATAATCATTGAGATTTATTCCAAATATTTTTGATGTATTACGTATTTTGATATGTATGTATCATATAAAAATAAGCTCAACATAAATTTTTTAATCATTAATATTTGTTTTAGATATGAAAAAAGAGCTTAACTTCAAAGAATTATATGTAATGGTCACTACTAAATTTATTCCTTTTCTTATTCTTTTATTATATTTGTGTAATTTATTTTTTTTATAATTAAAAAATTCTAAACCATTCCTTTTCATTGTCAGGTTTCTGAGGTCAAAGGAGATTAAAGAATAGTTTACACCAAAAATATGCATAAAGAAAATAAAACTTGAATAGAATGACTAAGTATCATTTGATATATTCAAGTGTTTTTTATTTGAAATATTTACTTTTTAACCAGTTTCATTTTTTCATATTTTAATATTTTTCATATTTTAATATTTTTCATATTTCTATACCAGTCTAGGTTCATTTAATCTAAATTTTATTTACATCATCCTTGATATTTCCATGGAACACCATATTGGTAGACATATTGCATTCACCCCTCTACATTACACCACTAAACATTATAGTTCATTCATTAACATATAAAACATGAGTAACATTTTTTACTTTTATGCATTATACAATATTTTATGAAATGTATTTTTCAAATCCATTACCTCTTTTGTATAACCTTATCTATAGATACACTATACTTACTCATATATTTTGAATAATTTCTATGTAATTTTTTTACATTCACATACATGGATATAAAATGTTTCAAAATTTATTAACATTCATTCATTAACATAAAAATGATAAGAAAAATTAATACATTTAGTTATATATAAATCATAACAAATATTTTGAAATTGTAATATAAAAATGTAATAATACATACACATAAAAAATACTAAAACATAAAAAGACTATAAAATATAATTCCTAAAAAATACATATTCTTATTCTTATACTTACACTAATACTATGATAAAAAGATATTTTTTTGTTTTAAAATTATTATGATATTGATTAAACTAATTATTATCCAAAAAAAATTATTTTCACGCCCCTATATACATATAGAATGCATCTACTATTTAAAATTAAATAAACATTATATCTCATTTTCTGGAGTGGTTTTCTGACTCTTACTTATGTTTTCATATTTATTTTTATACATTTTGATTTTTATTCTGTTGTAATTCATAAGGCTTGAGGGGTGTCAGTAGGGTATGAATTTAAGTGTAGGAGGTTGGTTTATATAGTGTAATCTTGGTAGGGATTTAAGTGCAGTAGGGAGTACATAAGAAATCTCAATCATCTCTTTAGTAATCAAGGTAATCATGGAAATTATATTTCCTATTTTGATAAATTTAAATTTAATTGGTACTTCTAGTTCTCTTATATAATTTTTAAATGAATATTATACTACTATTCAATTTTGAGAGTTTCCTTGGATCATTTCATCTAGTATATTCAACAATGTGTTACTATGATTCATTTGTGATTGATTCTTCTTACTCTATTTCAGTAAGTGGAATACACATATCCAATATTAATATGCATGTATAGATTCTTCTAGACCAGAATGAAGATACTCACAAACACACACACACACTCATCTCATTGTTATCATATTGTTCTATAGTATATTAATGAAAAAATACAATATATCTATTAGAATTCAATGGTTGAAAAATATATTCAAGTTCATAGAGTGTGTAGGTCAATTCATGGGTTTGAGATGAAGCAAGAGTCTATATAGGTGCTTTTGAATTTTTATACTAACAAGGTATCATTATAGAAGAACATGAATGATTTTCTCAGGCAGTGATAATTATTCATGTGAGTGACAGTTTATCATATAGACAAGATGGAATTAATTGGCACCTATTATTAAAAATAGACTATGGCTAATCATTCATTCACTCATGGTAGGAGGATCCTTCCTATGTACAAGGTACAAATTCGTATATTAATGTAAAAAATCATCAATCATAGGATAAACTATCATAGTGGTTCTTAAGGAAGCTTTTGTTTCCACCCTTCAGTATTTGGTCTTCACATGATCTCACATGATTCATAATATATTGGTCATTATATCCTCTATACATATTTAAACTTTAATTGGGGTGTATAAAGCTAAATTATTTTTAATACATCTCTATCGAAGTCTTTTATATTCAATGAAAATATCACCATAATTTTTTTGAGATAGACATGATTTTTGGTGCCTCTGTGAACATTGTAAATTGAAAATTCTCATAAAATAAGAACTCTTATCCTTACTCCCACTCATTGGATCACTCTAATAAATATCTTATATAACCACATTTTTCATAGATAGGGTCATATCAATCATATATTCTTTCATAATCACTTATAAAAAGTATCTAAGGTAAGAGGACTAACCTATAGTTAAATCCAAGGGAATAAGTCCCTCTCAAAAATGGTATACCTTCACATCTTAATCAATGAGGAAATCCTATAAATATAATTGAATGTTAATGAACCAAACTCCAAATTCATATATTCTAGACCTTACCTATATAATAATAAATATATCATGTTTTTTATAACCTAAGAGTTTATAAAATAATCTCTATCAAAAAATTTCCTCAGAATTGTTCCAATGACCCCTTAAACATATCTCAATCTCCATGATAAATAATTCACCATTTATTAGAAACAACATATAATAAAATATCAAAAAATGGTATCCAATATTCCACCTCTATCAAATTAAATTAGAAGGAAATATCTACCTCTTTAAGATAGTTCTTGGTTTCCCGATTTGAAATAGACCCGTCATTCTCAGAAAGATCCAATATTAGAACTCCTCTAATGTATCACTCTAAGCGCTTCTTCTACTGGTATAATCCTTTGATGAACCACATTAGAACCATTTTTCCTATCCTATAACTGGATCATATGATGATGTTATGAAAATGATATATACATTTAGGTAAAAGAATAAAAAATCCCAAAGATATGGAAATTTTTAATTTTACTACTAAACACAACCTTCAAATCATACAAAATCAATTTAACATGCACAATAATCATGTAATAGTAATAGATGATTTAGGTATACTATAACACAATAACCTAAAATTAGTTTACCATCCATAAAGTATAATCAGTTGAGAAACGGGTTCTTGTAAATTAAATGCATCGACTGTCACACTCTTTACTAGGTTCCATGGTCTATATAATTTCTCATGTTTAGAAATACCACTATCTTACTAACTCAATTAAATCCACAGTTTACTAATCCAAAATTGATTTTAAAACTTTCTCTGATATTATTCATTCATGTCCCAACTATTCAAAAACTCTATTCAGTCATTAACCTAAATAAATTCTTCTCAATACTTGTTTTGGTAAATTATAATACACTTAACATTTAACTTTTTTTAACTTGGAGTTTCTTAGGTTTTTATATTATAGAATCGTTTCTTCAAAATTTTAGTCTAGAATCTACTCATTCAATACCATGATCATTCATAATATTATTCATTATGGATCATCACAGAGTCACTTGAACCATATACCAATAAAATAATGTTTATAAGGTACATCTGAAGCCTTTTGAGTGACAACTAGAATCTCAAAGATCCCAAAGAATTTGTTAAAATCTAGCCTTATAAATATAGGATTGGGACTTGAAGAAAAATTGTTGTTAGTCTAATATTAGATCAGGAAATATTTAATTGTTGACACTTGCCAAATAAGCACCAGTAAAATAAAAAAGAAATAATTTCATGAATATGCGTGTTATTTTCCCCAAAAAAACAAAGGAAGAAGATTATGGATGAGACTCGCGGGTCACATGAGCCTCTAAAGGACTCACGATTACATGACCATTTCAAGGTCACCTGAAATCTCCATGCATAGTGAATAAACAATGACATGTACCATGGAGCCCCCTTTAATGAGTCCTTCTGCCCATGCAGAGGTTCTCTAGAAAACTAGTGGCCTCATGATGACAGTTGAATGAGCGCCTCTAGGCTGCATGGTTTGTTATTATCAAGTGCCTGAAAAACCCTCAGAAATCCTTAGAAAATAAAGACAATGACATTTTAAAGATGGAGACCCCTAGTAGTCACAAATCTCATGCACCAAATCATCATTAGGAAGAATAAAATCCCTTAGTGATATCTAAGAAAACTCACATGAACCCCAAAACCATTATGGAATAAAAAAAAGAGGGAAATATTGGGAGGAGAGAGATGTCCGCGATCGATAAAGGACATGAGATGCGTCCTAAAAGACACCTCTAGTCTTTAGTGAATCACCCACATCACCTCACGAAATCTCTTTGGTTTGTTATCCACATCGCATGAATGTCCTTGGGTATGTCTAGGAATCCCCTTTGGTGCTCCAAGGATAGAAGGATAGACCTTTCTACTACATGTTTGTGCACACTGCATATGACCCATATTGGTCAGGTGATACATTACTGAAAAATCGAGCAAAAATCCCATACATTGCTCATGAAAACTCACATAATTCCTGAACATTGTAAAATAAAACAAAGGATATAGAAAGGGAGGAGGTGAGAGGTGTTATTAGTAACTGAAGGATATGCAACGCACTATCGATGATCTATGAGACACCATGATTCCTCCGTGACATGTTCGCCTCACCTCATGAGAGACCTTTGGCTTGTTATCCTCACTATGAAAAGCTCCCCAAGTAACTCTACAACGCTCCAAGGATGAAAAAATATATTTTTCCATGGAATAATCACACACTCCATGTGACCCATATCTATCATAGAATGCATCACCAAAAAATGGAAAAAAATACCCTAAAAAGCACACATGCAATCTCTCATGACTCCCAACCTTTGTCACATAAAACCAAGGGGATGGAAAGTGGGGAGGGAGAGATGTTTGCGGTTGCTGAAAAGCATGAGACACACCTAGAGAACTTGCGACGTGGTCCCATGAGACCTATGGACAAACTATCATTGTCTCGAAAGACCCCAAGAAAAGTCACCTAAGGTCTCGCAAGTATATTCCAATATACACTTGGATCTTACGAAACCCTCTCAGTCTGTCACCTAGAACTTAAGATATCCTTTGAACACATCACCTGACTCATATAACGGAATTTTCTCATGTCATCAGAGTCTTGTGAAAGAATTTGGACATGATGACCAAGCTCCCATGACACTCTATGGGAAAGTGAGCTAGGACTCACAATTCCCTCCAGACATGTCATCCAAGTCTCATGATGTATCCCATAGGTGTTTTCCAAGATACGTGACACCCCTCGACTATTTCACAATGACTATCATGAAATCCTCCATATGTGTCAAGAAAAGTTATGCGATGGCTCCCAAAACATGCCAACTGGGTTATATGACACCCTCTAGACAAGAAGGACATGCCAATTGGTTATCCCCAGACTTGATGGAATTGTCTACCCTTGGTGTGTAAGCCCCAAATATAGGGAAACCTCATTCTGTAATCCCTGACATAAAGGGAACTACAAAGAATCTGATACCTGCCATATTCTGGATATGTAGGCCACCTCTCCCTGAGTTTCAAGCTCCATATTGATCATGGTATAGGGAAGAATCAGTGTGTAAGCTCTGACATAAACTGAACTATGATGACTCTGATTCTTTCCTTACTCATGATATGTAGGATTCCTTCTTAAGGACCTAGATTCATACCAAATACCCTAAGGACTATCCCAGCACAAAAGTCCCATACATATATTCCCTGATGATGATCATATATTCCCCTTATTTATCACACTGAGCATAGATCATGTGGTCTTAGGGAGATGTGAATTAACACCTCATTAGGCACTATAAATGAATACCACTCATATAAGGGCATATACCCTGGGGTCATCCCCAAGAGAATCAATGAACTGTGTGGGTTTTCATTCCTATAATATCCAGGATATGTTGTATGCCTCATAATGGCACAATAAATGACTCATATTTTCATGATTTTATTTTTATAAATTATTTAGGAAAATTATGAGACCAAGGGATAAGATGGCATAATATTATGAGGCCTGATGTGCATGAAAAAATTCGTTGAAAAATGTTATGTTTTTAATAGCACCTGCATTCAGATTTCTTAAAAAAGTAGAATATATTTTAAATAAGTTCCCAAATCAGAAATTTTAGGGAACTGTTGTACTCATAATGGTAGCATTACCCTAGGCATGACCTAACTTTGGTCAATGTAGATCATTTGAAGAAAAAGTCACTAAGGACCTAACTGTAAAGAAAATAATTAAATAAATTTAGATTATTTTAAAATCCTAATAACCCATGAGAGATGACTAGGATTGGAAATACAAGAGTACCATTGAGTTCTTAATGTGGCCTTTTCCCTAGGTGAGGCCTAACATCAGTTGATGTGGGTCAGTTGTGAAAAATAGTTTTTGGACATTTTAATGAATAAAATAAACTGTGATTTTATTTTATTTTAATGTTATTTTGACGCAGTGATGCTATTTATTTTAAATGAAGATCTAGGTAGGGACCCAAGGTTAGGATTACAACCTTTAAAATTACATGGAGGATCTGTAGATAATTTTTAGAGAATTCTCTCGGTAGTGACAACAAAAATTGGGATTAGAGATCATTATTGATAGACGACCAAAGACAATCAATCCTTGATATGATCCACTTCCTAGGTAGAGAATTTGATTTATGATTTATTTTCCCCGTTCTTTATCTCCATGAAGAACATGGGTTAGTCCAAAAACATTTTGATCCATGGTTCGATAGTTTTTGTGGGATGGGTTATTATTGTGAGATTATCCAAAGATTAGTTTATCCTCTTTATTTATCCTTATAATGATAATTAATTGAGGACAACATGAAAAAAAGAAAAGGTTAATTCTCTGTATGTTCTTATGATTTATCTCCCCCATTATTGGTGTTCTTCTCTGATGGATCCTCATGATCATAACTCGACTTTTCAGGAGTCTCTAAACATGATCGGACCCCCGGATTGAAGGTAAAACAAAACATAGGCTGGATCAGTGTAGATCATGACCTGAGGGTCACAATGGTGTTTTTGTTTTAAATATTAGAGAATCAAAGGAAGAAAAATATACTGCAGAAGGAAGGGAGGTGGTGGAAAGTGGCATATAGTGGCATGACGTGTCTGATGCCACATGGGACGTGGTGGCCGCATAACACAGTAAGGCTACAGATGTAGTCGGCGACTGTGTGATGCAGATGGGTGGTTGTGTGGAATGGTGGTGGTCACCACGGGTGATCATGTGATTGTACCAACCTAGAAACAAGTCGGGTCAAGCGAGCAGGTCAGGTCAGTGAGGTGGGTCGGGGCGAGTGGGTTGGGTCAGACTCAGTGGGATGGGTCAGACCCCACAGGTCAGGGCAGACCTGAGTCGGACTCGGGCAGCCAACCAATCCACAATCGACCGAGCCACCACATGACCATGGAAGCTTTGGGACACCAGGCGGTTGGTCTACGACCTAGTGAACCCCCTTTTGAAATTTTCAAATGACTATAACTTTCAAACCAGATATCCATTTTATGATCCCTCTATGATGTTGGGAAACTGGTGATGATGCAATCATTTCAAGATATCCTAAGTAGATTTTTTTGGGAGTGTGAATATAACCTAATGGATTGAGGAGTGAGTTCTCCCAGAATGAGTGTGCTTCGAGAAAATTATTTTCTAGATGGATGTGACCTAGAGACTGTGTGTCATATGGATACTATGTGTCTTATGCAGACTATGTGTCTTATAGATACTATGTGTCTTATGAAGAATATGTGTCTTATGTAGACTATGTGTCTTATTGAGATTGTGTGTCTTATTGGATTGAGTATATTTTTATGTTCTTGATATATTTTCTATAGATATATATCTGTATAGAGATGGTTATACATTACTTTTTGGTATTCCTTAGTGGTATTCCTTCATGGGATCACCTTTTTAGTATTCCTTTGTGGTATTTCCTCAATGGAATTCCTTTCTAGTATTACTTTAGGGTATTTCCTTCATGGTATTTTTTTTGGTATTTACTTTGTGGTATTCCTATGTGGTTTTGGAGTTCCCTACTGAGTATTGTCTTACTCACCCCTACATTAGCTTTTACAGTATGTGTTGTGTCTTGTGCAGATGATTGAATCTTCAACGATGTTCCAAGAAAACCAGGACCATGTGGTGCCTTGTGAGATCGGACATGTCAAGGTGTGTTCCGACAGTGTTTCTGATGATAGTCCCAGTACCTATTACTTTACAAGTTATACTTATGGTTGTAGACTATTTTATTATGGTGGGATTGTTTTGGAATTGTTTACTTTCCAGTACTTTCACTATTGTACTCTGGTTGTGGGATATAGTTTTTATTATGAATTGTTTACTTAGTTCTTTTACATTTCACCATTTTCGTCTTTGAGATTTATGTGTAAATATAGGTACTTAGGAAAATGGATCCTATTTGTGGGATATACCTACTTAGTGCTAGTCACCATCCCCTAGCCTATTGGAGGTAGGATTGGGGTAGTCAAGGAATGGGCCCCTCTAGGTTGGGTCATGATAGAGTGGTATCAGGGTAAGTCAATTATACTTTAGTACTGGGAGTCTGTGAGGTTTGTTTGGTGTAACAATGTTAAGTTTTTCTAGTTTATATTTCAGGATAGGTAATCCAGTGTTGGTGAGACAACAAACATATCGATACAACAAGTCTCTGGGCACCAAATTTTCAACTCAGTACATGAAAACACTGGTTGTAGGGAAAATAATGGTACATGCATCATGTAGGAATGGGTTGTTTCTTCCATGTACTTCTTAACTCAGATATACATATATACTCTATTGACCATGGTACATATTGTTTCTCTATAGGATTCCTCCACATAGACATCCAAATAAGATTCCATTGGAAGATCATGAGGATGATCTTACTAGCGATGAGGCATTGGTATATAGGCTAGTATCAGAGATAGCACCTTCAGGTGGTTTACCAATTGTACCACCACCCATCGAGAAACCATTTCTACCAGTACTACCAGCTGAGGATGCACGTAGACTGAGCACATTGCATGTGTTTCATTGGAAAAAACCTCCTAGGTTTTAGTGTGAGATAGAACCCCAGGTAGTTGAGGATTGGATGGAGGTAGTTACCCATGTCTTCCACCTTGTAAGGACACCTTCCAACAAGATGTCAGCCCTTTTTTGAGTCTTTTTCAAGGATCTATGGGGCGATGATGGATCTTAGTGACCCAAACACAAATAGAGACGATGTTCTCTTAGAAAAACATAAAGTGTCTCTTCATAAAGGAGTTCTTTACATCCATGTAGTGTCCAGTGTGCATACAAGAGCTTCCACATCTGCAACAGGGATTTCAAACAGTTGGGAAAAAATCCCTGAAGGTATCATTGCAATATTTTTAGGTTGATTGTGTTTGTTGAAAAAGCAGATTTCCATGGAGAATTGTCGAGTTCTAGAGAAGTTGTTGACAATCCATGTTGACAAAGAATGATGAAAAAGGAATGGATGATCTAGAGGCAATACAAAAGATCAGTACAAGGTGGCGTCATTTTCTAGTATTTGACAAATTTTTGGGGTCCAAAATTTGGAGGTTGGTGAGCATAAAAAAAAGTGGATATCCTTGAAGATCTTATTTAAATATGAAAAATTCATGAGTTTCGCGAATATAGGCTTCATGGATTGAATTTTGTGAAGACAAGAAGAATGTTGATGGTGTTCTTCACAATTACATCAAGCTTCGCGAACGATAGAGGTTGAAGCGCATCGCGGCGGTGAAGGGATTTGCGAGGGAACTTCACGGTGAAGGCATGAAGGGATTGACGGTGATTCTCCATGATTACGTCAAGCTCTATGATTGGAAAATTGTCGTGGTGCTTTGCGAGATTGAGAGAACTTCGACAGAAACTTTGGAGCTTCGCGATTTGTGATGACGTGGCGTTGACTTTGCGCAGAAGGATGGAGGGTCGGTGGAATTGCCCATAAATAGAGGTCAACCCCCTTGAGAAGAGAGAGTGAGTTTTCAGAAAAAGTATTTTGCTCTGGGTTCGTGAAGGTAGTTCACAAAGGTAGTGTTATTCATGAAAGAGGGGTTCTTCATGACGGCTAATCTAGATCCGTGAAAGGTAGTGCGATTCACGAGGACACTTGATTTAAGGAGTGTGCTTCACGAAGAGGAAGGAGCTCCTTGATTTCCTAAGCATTGCAAAGGCTTGAGCTTCGCGAGAGTGCTTCGCGAGAGTGCTCTGCGAAAAGGCAGGAGCTTTGTGAAGACTTCTTTGAGATTTGCGAAATTGGGTGCCTCGCGAAGTAGGGTGCTTTGTGACGCTTTTTACAAAGGAATTTTACAGTGTTTAGGGGAAAATGGGTATTCATCAGTGGATGAAATTTGGATTTCAATAGAGAATCTATATACAGTGAAAGATGCATTCATTAGTGATAATGAAGATACCTACAAGTCTATAAATTGTGAGTTGATCCTTTCTAGAGCAGTGAGCAAAGGAAGAGGAAGAAGGTGATCCTCTCCACTGGTAGTGAACTAGAGAGAGGGAAATAGGGAGTAAGCCTTGGGAAAGTTGTGAGCTGACCCTAAACTTTGTAAAGGCAGTGATCCTGGGCATAGAAGTGATCTAGCCTAAACTTTATTGGCAGTGATCCATAGTGGATTTGGTACAGCGGCACATCACCATTGTATGATCCTTGGACGTAACCCAGTGAGGGTGAACCAAGTAAAAATCTCCGTGTCTGCCTGCTTTCTTCCCTACATTGCATTCAAAGAATCATCATCAGATAAAGAAGAAAAGAAGTGGTCATAATAAAAACACAAGTGCAAAAAAAGTGACCCTTATAATAAAGAGGTCAAGATCTGGTGGGGCAGGTATAATTTAGAAAAGAATATCCATACCCTGATTCACCCCCCCTCTCAGGGTATATAGGCCCCTAATGGTCTTGATACAGACTATGGTGGAGTATTCAGTGAGATTTACCGATCTTTCACGCTACTCCATAGATATGGTATGAGACTCATTTTTTAGGGCTCAGACCTTTGAGAATAGCTTACACTCGAAGATTAGTGTATCCATGATATCCCTTATAATTTCTACTTATGATGGGGTACTTGAGTGATCCATACTATTGGAGAAATTTATAGTGGATTATGCATTGGTAGTGGGAGATACCAGTAGGAAATAGGTAGCTGAGACCTTGGCAACAGGTATCTGATGATAGTCACATGGAATCAATCTATTCAGGTGCTTCGAGAGATAATACCAGGAAATAGGATCAATGGTTTGGGGCTCCTAGGGAAGCTGAAGTTAGTAGAGTGACATGTTGTGTTACTCATGCAGTGGTTGGGGACATCTGGTAAGAGATTTCCTTTCCTGCCATATGACCGATCAGGAGACGGTCGGGGTGCCACCAAGGCAGTGGAAAAGGTAGGAAAAGGATGGTCCATAGGGTGGTGGATGTGGTGGGGGAGTAGGCAGGGTTATAGGTTGTGGTCAAATATTTGAGCTATTACCACCATCACCACCCCCAGGTGGTCCACGATAGACTCAGGGAGCTAGTGGATAAGAAAGAGGCCAGTTACAGGTGATGGATTCTTATGACCTCGATGCTCTGGGGATTATTACAGGTATGATATTTTTATTTTTCACCTTATCTTTAGTTTTTGTATACATAGGTTCCAGTCATTCTTGTCTTTCTATGAACATTGTTCATGACTTGGAGATTTAGATTGAACTATTGACTCGACCCTTACACTTAGAGAGTTCTACGAGGGATATTTGATGATCACACACTTGTGTTGATAGTGTGACCTGACTCTTTAAGGAGAGAGTTTCCATTAGGATCTCTTGGTAGTGGCATCAAGGCCTTACAACATTATTCTTGGTATAGACTGGTTATCCCCAGTTCATGCTCAGATTGACTGTTTTAGGCACAGAGTGCAGTGTGTCCGTAGTGATGGGACCATATTTTCCTTTGTTGGTGAAAAGGAAATGCATGTAGTATAGGATGGATTCACATATAAGAGTTTGCATCTGTTCACTCTTCAGTTGGCTAGCCTAATCCTCAGTGTAGTGGATGATTTGAGTCAATAGTTTCATATAGTGGAGGTAGAGTATGATGACATCTTTCCTAAGTATGTTCCAAGATTACATCCCTATAGGGAGGTAGACTTATGAATTGATCTATACCTTAGGATGAAACTAATATCTACACATGAATATCAAATGGCTCTTGTAGAGCTTCATGAGTTGATGGGGAAGTTGGAGTTCTTGGAGATGAAGGGATTTCTGAAACCAAATGTCTCACCTTAGACAACCCTGATTTTGTTTTCCAAGAAGGTAGATAGAATATTGAGGTTATTTATTGAATTCTGGTGCCTAAACTAGGTGACCATGAATAATAAGTACCTACTACCAAGGATTGATGACCTCTTTGATCATTTTAAAATGGAGCTATTGTTCTTAAAGATTGACCACAGATCTGTTTATCACCAACTACGAGTATTGGATGAGGATATACCGAAGATGACCTTCAGATGTCATTAAGACCACTATGAGTACATGGTGATGCCATTTTTCATAAAGAATGCCTCATCAGTGTTCATGGGACTCATGAAATGTATCTTTCAACCTTACTTAGATTAGTTCAAGGTGATCTTCATCAATGACATCCTAGTGTACTCAGCATCTGAAGAGGAGAACATAATACACTTGAGGGTGGATGTAGACACACTCTAAGAGCACCAAATTTACGATAAGCTCTCAAAGTGTCAGTTCTAGATTTGGGAGGTCCATTTTCTAGGAAATTTCATTTCAGAGTCTAGAGTTGCAATGGGTCCAGTGAATATTAAGGTGGTGCTTTATTGGGAGCCACCTAAGAGTGTTACCAAGGAGTGGGGTTTCCTTAGTCTATCTAGGCACTATCAGATATTTCTACCCAAATTTTATAGTGTGGAGGAATTATTAACATATTTTACATGAAAGAGACAACCTTTTATGTGGATATAGATTTTGCAGGAGAGTTTTCATCTATTGAGATAGATATTGATGAGCGCCCCCATATTGAGATTTCTAGACGAGGGTGCCGAGTACATAGTGTTCTATGATGCATCATGAACTAGTCTTGGTTGTGTCCTAATGCAGGAAAAGTAGTGATTACTTATGGTTCATTCCATTTGAGACCACATGAGTAGAACTACGTGACCCATGATCTTAGGTTAAGAATGGAAATATTCGATTTGAATATGTGGTGAAACTACCTAATGGGTGAGTGGTTTATCATCTACTTTGACCACAAGAGTCTGAAGTATATATTCTTCCAGAAGAATCTAAACATGAGATAGAGGAGATGGCTAGAGTTCCTCCAAAACTCTAAATTTGAGATTATCTATACTCCTAGGAAGGGGAATGTGGTGGAAGTTTCTCTCAATAGGATATCCACTTCATAGTTTCTGAACAACGCATCAGATAAGTTGAGATCGTTGCAGATAACCTTTGTGGATGGGGATGGAACCACTTACCTCTAGTCAATTATTGTTACCACTCCATGCTTATAGAGAGTCTGGGAGGCACAACTTGGGGATACCTACTATGAGACTTTACATGCTCAGATGTCCATAGGGAATTCCCTTGATGGATATTAGAAAGGTGGGTAGCACATCATTAATTTCAGAGGGAGAACAATAGTACCTGTGGTGTTATGGGAGGAGTTTTTTAGGGAGTTACACACATCCCCTTTGGTGGTACATCTAGATATAGAGAAGATTTACCATGACCTCTGAAATTAGTTTTGGTGTCCAGGGATAAATAAAGGAGTTTTAGAGATTGTTTCTCAATGCCTCACTTTCCAGCAGGTGAAGGCCAAACACTAGGTTCCAGTGGGTTTAACTTAACACCTTGAGGTTCCAGAATGGAAGTGGGATGGGATATAGATGGAATTCATGATAGGTTTAACACATACATCTAGGGGTCATGATACCATCCAGGTGATCGTTGATCGACTCACCAAGTCAGACCACTTCCTAGATATTCAGGAGTAGAGTTCAACATAAATCTTGGGAGGCCTCTATGTGTAGGATATAGTTCAATTACATGGAGTTACATCAATGATAGTATCATATCATGATGCCTGATTTAAATCCAGGTTGTGGAATGGATTACAATAGGTTTTTGGGACTGAGTCATGCTTGGGAAAAACATTTCACCCAAAGACAAATGGACAGACAGAGTGAACCATATAGGTTCTAGAGGACATGCTAATACTTACATGTTAGATTTTATCCACATTTGGTAGGATCACATACCCATGGTAGAGTTTGAGTACAACAATAGATACCATTATACCACCAATATGGAACCATTAGAGGACTTGTATGGGTGACCCTGTAGGTCACCACTTTTCTAGACAGATCTTGGAGAGTCAACAGTCATGGGCCTAGAGTCGGTGAAGGAAACTACAGAGAAGGTGAAAATTATCCAGGAGCAGATAAAGACTACATAGATCCATTAGAAGTCTTTTTATTATAGATGATGGAGGCCTTTGGAGTTTGAGGAAAGAGATCACATTTTCCTTCAGGTCTCACCTTGATGCTAATTACAAAGATTTATTCAGGATGATAAGCTATCTCTAAGGGTCATCAGACCTTTCCTGATACTACAAAGATTTGGAGAGGTGGCATACTACTTGGTTCAACCTCCACAGTTATAGTGTGTAAACTACTTCTTCCATGTGTTACAACTGAGGTGGTATGTGCATGACCCATCACATGTCATTGACTGGGGTGAGATTGACATCAAATATGGGGTGGCTTTTTCTAAGTACCCAATAGAGATTGAGGATCAACGGGAGATGATCCTTCATGGGAGGTATATTCCTCTGGTGTGTGTCTAGTGGTAGAATGAGAATCCCCAAGAGAGCACATGGGAGTGGGAGGCTCATATTCATGCTCAGTACCTTCATTTGTTTGAGTAGCCCTTGTTTGGATTTTCAGGAACATAAATCCCTAAGGTGTGGAGAATTAAATAACTCTTATTTTCCTGATTTTATTTTTATAAATTATTTAGTAACATTAAAAGACTATGAATTGAGATGGTGTGTAATTCTGAGGCCTAGTGTGCCTGGAACAATTCTTTGAAAAATGGTAAGTTTTTAATAGCATATACCCGATGAATTCCTCAAAAAGTGGAATATATTTTAAATGGGTGTTCGCATCATAAATATAAGGGCACCATTGAGCTCATAATAGAGTATTTACCCTAGCCATGACCTAACTTTGGTATGTAGAAGTAATCTAAAGAAAAACTCACCAAGGGAGTAACCGTAAATAAAATAATTAAATAAAATTATTTTATTTTAAAATCCTAATAACTCATGAACAATGACTCGGATTTTAAATCTAAGACCTCCATTGAGTTCGAAATGAGGTGTTTTTCCCAGGAGAGGCCTAACATTGGATGACATGGGTAGGCTATGAAAAATAGTTTTTTGGACATTTAAATGAATAAAATAAATGGTGAGTTTATTTTATTTTAGTGTTACATCGATGAAATGACACTGTTTCTTTTAAATGAATAGATTGGTAGGGACCTAGGGTTAGGATCATAACCTTAGAAATTCCCTCGAGGATCTGGAGTGAATCCTTATAGAATTCTCTCGATAGTGATGACAAACACCAGGATCAGAGGTTTTTCTTGACGGTTCACCAATGACAATCAATCCTCGACGACGAATGATCCATATCCCTAGTAGAGAATTTAATTTTTTATTTATTTTTCCTATTATTTATTTTTATGATAAACATGGCTCAATCCACAAACAAATTGATCCGTGGTTCGATCGTTGTTGTTGGATGCATTATTCTTGCAGGTTTATTGGGAGATTAGTTTATCCTATTTTCATGTCCTTCCAATAAGAATGAATCAAGGCTGACATGAACAAAGGGAAATGTTTGTTCTTTAGAAATTATTTTGATTTATCTCCCACATTCTTAGAATTATTCTCCAATGGATCGTCATGACCGTGGCTTGACTTTCCAGGAGGCTCCAAACGTAATCGGACCCCCCAGATTAGAGGCAAGACGAAACATAGGTTGGATCAGTGTACCTTGGGACACGAGGGTCACATAGATATTTTAATTTCAGAGATTAGAACACCAGAGGAAGAATTGCAGACCATAGAAGGAAGGAAACTGGCAGTTGGTAGTGCACAACGACCGCAGAATGTAGCGGGGTGATCGCATGGCGCAGTCAGATGGCTGTGTGGACTGGCAGTGGTTGCCGTGGGCGGATGCATGAGCAGACCAACCCGGTAATGTCTTGGGCTGGGCCTAGTGGTCTAGCCAACCTGAAGGACTGGGATAGACCTTGTGGGTTGGGGTAGACTTGGGCATCCAAACCGATCCATAGTTGACCATAGAGGTCGACTACACGGTCAGTCCATGGCCCAGTGAACCCCCTTCTAAAATTATCAAATAACCATAACTTTCAAACATGATATCTGTTTGACATGTCGTATATGGTATTGGAACCCTTGAGATGAGATAGTCATATAGAAATATACTAATTGTGTTTTTTTGGGAGTATTAATAATTTATAATCCTTGACTTGAACATCCACCCATACAGTGCTAACGGGCCGAGTTCCACTGGCCTTAGGTGCACCTCCCCGAACGCCAAAGTCTACTGAATAGAAGTGAGAGTGTAAATAGTTATAGTGGAAGGATATACCCCCTAGGAATTGATAATATATTGGTCTAAGCATAATAAGACAACCTGCAACAAAAATAAATGACTCAACAGTCTCGACCCTGAACCAAAGAGCAGCATTCAATAATAATAAAAAATAAAAGTGATAAATAAATAGAAGGATTAAAGGAAAGTAAAGAGAATTAAATTCTATAAAATAATAAATATCCTCTAAAAACAAACCAAGAATGAATCCATAGTAGGTCATACATGTCAGTATACAAAAAGGTCTCCCATGGATAACCATTGTAGCTATATGAAAATAAGAATGCTAATACTATAGTAAAATCTAAACAAACGTAAAACTCCATATAGGGAAAACCTCAAGGTCCATGCCAATGTCCATTTCAAACAGTTCTATGATCCAGCTTGTAATGCCCTGACCCCAGCTACCCAGAGTCGGTGCATTACTTCATAACATTGGCATGATCACAAAAGATCAAGTCTCGAAAGACCGATTAGTTTAGTAGCCTTGGAAACACTAGATACATTCATAAACATTACATTACATCATAAAAATGAAAACTACAATAACATGGTCTCCCTAGTCCACACTCATATCCTCACTGACTACTCTTGTAAGTCAGTCTTAATACACTTCTTCACATCCTGGGAAAAATAAAACATTGAAAGGGGTGATCTCAAATGCTCAGTAAGGATAACAATATAGCGGAAACTTTCATAAGAAAACATAAGCATTTAAGGCAATGTATAACCAAAACAAAAGCCTTATTGAACTTGAACTTCAGCATAATATGGAAAAAGTAAAATAAAATAATTCCATTACTTACTCACATGGATATTCTACTAGACGAATAATCACGTGAAATATCAATAACCACTTTCATAATGTGGGAATGTATAATGCCATACATTCTGAAACACTTTGTCAAGGCCTCGACCAAGACATCTAAAATGATTAAGGCCTCGGCCAAAACCATAAATCAAATTGGGAAAGGGCCTCGGCCAATTCCACGTCTAGTTGTCTCATGAGACCTACCGATGCATCGAGGAGCTATAGCGGGCTCCACCCGTCACATATTAAGTCCAATACATTCCTCATATGAATAGGTTTAAACAAAACATAAATATTCGTATTAAAACTAGCATACGAAATGTCAACAATTTCTCCATAAACTATGGATGGTATAAAAATAACACATCCACAGTCAAATATTTCACAAAATGTTCAATGGAAGTTTTGTATCATAAATCAATTTAAATTAAACTTAAAACCCATCAAAGGATGTTGACATGGATGAAATCAAAGCTATTTGAGAGTAATATATCTCCTTCTTGAAATCATTTAAAAGTCCCATAATTATAAAATAATACATTTACTTTGAATATATTCTTATAATCTTGTTAGGTAAGCTTCGACGAAGTTATAATGGTGGAAAATAGCCACACCCGCCGTATAAGTTAAAAAAACATTCTTACCTTAAATTTGTCAAAGAGGTCAAAAAGTACATTGTTTGGAAAACGACGGTAAGATTCCTTTCAAAAATGTATAAGGGTATAAATGACTTTAACACATTTTCCATTTAATATTAATTTTTTTTTGAAAGACATTTTTAAGAAACATGGATGTGGATGATAACGAGGTCCCAGTAGATAATTATGTATAAACAACCTTGGATAATGAAGAGGTTGTGAAGTAAACCCTTACCTTGTACTTTTTCTTGGTTGGGGTAGGTTAACCTCCTGTATAATGGTGAAATAATTGTTATTAAATTATACAAGAATCATATACATTCATATGATATCATATATGATCTTTTAACATTGCTTTGTTAACAAAATCTTAGATTTATCGTTGTTTCGGGTGTTAACTTACTCGTTTTCTTTTATATGTTTTGTTACGTAAGTCGTGTTTTTCATGGATAGGTTGTATCTTATTCATATCCAGAATGATATCATGTCCTTATACATTATTTTTAAATCATCAAATGATAATTATACTTGAATGGATACGACGGAGAATGAATCTCATCGCGTTCGTGGAGACGGTAGTCCGTACGTACGCACGAGCAACAATATCATTATTTTGATATTAAAATAATATATAATTGGATAGTATATCATATATAAAGAATTATTATCATGTTATATTTATTATTTACATTAATCACATATCATTATTATACCCATCTAAATAATAATATATTGAAAAACAATTACACCACGACGTGGAGACGGTAAGCCGTACGTACGCACGTATGGTGACATGTCATTCAAATGATGGGTAGAATACTGAATATGGTTGTTCCATATTTATAATAACATCACAGTATATATAATATAATGGATTTATAATTTTATAATTGAAATAATAAACAAAGAGGGAGTGGAAGAAGAAAGAAACTTGAAAGAGGGTGATGAAAATGTTACCTCTTCTTCGGGTTCTTCCTTTTGATTTGATCAAAAGGACTCCTTAGGATAGATTTCTGACTAAAGTAAAGCTTCTGGGATTAAGGGAGAGAAGTTGGGAGAGTATTTGGGCAGAGGTTGGACGAACCAAAAGGCTTTAAAGTGTGAATAAGGTGGTAGAGGTGGGGGCCTTTTATAAGAGGAGAGGAGGGGCTCTTTTGGAAAGATTGAAATGTTACATTATTATACAATGCTTTTCGGATTCTAAAGGTCCCAAACTTATAAAATTAGTGGATAAGGTGATAAGGGTTCGAAATATCCTCATCCAATAGGCTTTGGACAAGTGTAAGCCTTGGATTTTTCATTATCTTCTCATTTTATTTAAATCATTAAATAATGAGGTCATCGCTGCATCATCATGATGTCATAAATACTTTAATTTATTTAATGTCTAAAAATTATAAAAAAAAAGTACTATGATGTAGGAAATCTTTTTAGCTTTCCAATGACTATTTATAGTCAAAAAGATGACTTGTATAACCCCATGTAATTTTTTTTAGTAAAACATTTCATGTTTGTGTCATTTTTTACTTTAACATTAAATAAAAGGTATTTATGTCATTTTCCAACTAAAGTGGCTCCATGGGGATCTCAAGTTGACCCATGGATTGTCTTGGTCGGCCATGGAACATCCAATGAGGGTAGGACATGTGTCAAGCTCATCTCATATTATTAAAACATTATTTTTTACCTTAAACTACACTAATTACCTCTAATCGCGATTAAGAACTTATGAGTTACTATTCACCAAAAATTATTTTAATCTCATTCAACCACATTTTACTTCTTAATGACAACCATATATGTCGGATTTTTGAAAATAAAATCACAGATGTGGTAATATTTCATTTAAACGAAAAATCCGTTATTTAACTACCACTTAGTGGTTTCACTATTCATCAAAAATTGAAGTTTTTCAGAACAATGCCAAAATTTCACCCTAAGCTATAATTGATATTCCGAATTCAAAAATTATGTCTATTTTACAAAATTCCAAACATATAAGTTGCATTAATTAATTTTATAATTAATTCCCGCTGTCACAACAAATAGCGTGTTTTTAAGAAATAATTTATATCAAAAGATTGGCAATTGTTTATGTCCATTTTCAATGTTAAATTAATTCTAATGACCACCATTGGATAAAATGGTAAAAATATATTCTAATTATACTTTAAAACCACTAAATAGTATAATTTATCACTATAAATTATTTTGATTAAAAAAGTTGTTTTTAAGTATTTTTCATTATTCATAAAAAATTAGAAGTTCTCAAAAAAATACCAAAAATTCAACATAGGCTAATTTCAATATTCCGAATCCAAAAATGAAGTCCGTTTTGATAAATAAAATTTATAAAATTTCAAAAAGTAGGTATTACTATTCACAATGGCTGGTTTAATTAGTTGTGGTGTGTGTTGGAGCTCGAGGTTGCGTACAACACACGCTATTGCATTATTCGAAGGGAAACGTACCGTGGAAACTTGGGGTGTTACATTCTCCCCTCCTTAAAATAATTGCGTCCTTGCAATTTCTAGGGTATTACTGCATAAAAAGACTCGAGTGGTTCTTCATCATAAGTTCCTCAGGTTCCCACATTTCCTCTTCCATTTTATGATTTCTCCACAAAACCTTTACCAGACGAGTCGTCTGGTTTCTCAGCACCTGCTCCCTCACATCAAGAATTCTGATGGGCTCTTCGCAATAAGATAGATCGGGTTCCAGTTATAATTCCTCATAGGTAAGTACATGTGTTGGGTCGGGCATGTATTTTCTCAATAGCGATATGTGGAAAACATCGTGAACTTTGGAGAGATTTGGCGGCATCGCCAAACGATAAGCTACAACCCCAATACGATCTAGAATTTCGAAAGGTCCGATGTACCTGAGACTCAACTTACCCTTCTTACCAAAATGTATAACTCCCTTCCATGGAGATACCTTTAGGAAAACATGATCTCCCACCTGAAATTCCAAAACCATTCTTCTGTTATCAGCATAGCTCTTCTGCCTACTTTGAGCTGATTTGATGTGGTTTTGGATTACCTTCACCTTTTCCATTGTTTCTTCCACCAGTTCTGGTCCCACAAGTTTTCTTTCACAAACGTCATCCCAACAGGTTGGTGTACGACATCTCTTTCTGTATAATGCTTCATAAGGTGCCATCTGAATGCTTGAATGGAAGCTATTGTTATAGGAAAATTCTACCAGTGGTAAGTATTGATCCCACATACCCTGAAAGTCAAGAGAGCATGATCTCAACATGTCTTCTAAGGTTTGAATAGTCCGTTCTTATTGTCCATCTGTTTGAGGTTGATAGGCAGTGCTCAAACAAAGTTCAGTATCCAAGGCCTTTTGAAGACTTTTCCAGAATCTTGAAGTAAAATGAGGATAACGATCAGAAACAATCGATAGGGGTACTCCATGAAGTCTTACAACTTCATTAATATATAATCTTGCTAGATGTTAAAGTGGTAGATCCTCCCGTATAGCCAGAAAATGTGCTGACTTAGTAAGACGATCAACAATGACCCATATTGCATCATTTCTTCTAGGAGTCTTTGGTAGTCCCATGAAAAAGTCCCTCATAATATTATCCCATTTCCACTCAGGTATGGGAAGAGGTTGCAATACTCCACCAGGATGTTGCCTTCCAGCTTTCACTTATTGACAAACCATACACCTCGACACAAAATCAGCAATCTCCCTCTTCATATTGTCCCACCAAAAATGTTCCTTCAAATCACTATACATTTTGGTGCTCCCAGGGTGTATAGAGAAATTGGAACTATGAGCATCATCCAGTAATTCCTTTTTTAGATCAGGTATATCGGGAACACAAAGTCTCTTCCTGAATTTCAAAATTCCATCCTTATACACAAAGTCCCTCAATATTCCATCATTCACATCTTTAATCTTCTTCTGAAATTCTTTATCATTGGTCTGAGAACTCTTAATCCTTTCTAGTAATGATGGTTTGGCAACCATTTGAAAAAGCATTGATGTTTCACCTTCCCTAGTTATTCCCATGTCCATCTTCACTAGATCCAAGAAAATTGGATCCCTTTCAATTCTCATCACATTCAAAACTCCATGGTCTTTTCTACTCAAAGAATCTGCCACCTTGTTTTCCTTCCCCGGGTGGTAATGTATCGTGCAATAATAATCCTTGAGTAGTTCAAGCCATTTCCTTTGCCTCATGTTGAGTTCTTTTTGTGTGAAAATATACTTCAAACTCTTTTGATCAGTATAAATCTCACATTTTTCACCATAGAGGTAATGTCTCCATATCTTTAAAGAAAAGATCACAGCTTCTAACTCAAGATCATGAGTAGGATAGTTTTGCTCATGAATTTTTAGCTGTCGTGATGCATAGGCAATGACCTTATCATTCTGCATAAGGACACGACCCGGTCTTTTCTTCGATGCATCACTATAAATAACAAACCCATCATTCCCCAATGGTAGAGTCAACACAGGGGAATTGACTAATCTTCGCTTTAGTTATTCAAAACATTCTTCACACTCTTTTGTCCAGACAAATTTAATCCCTTTACGTGTGAGCTTTGTCAATGGGTTAGCCAATCTGGCAAAATTCTGGACGAAACGTCGATAATAACCTGCTAAACCAATAAAACTGCGTACCTCAGTTATACTTGTCGGTGCTGGCCATTCTTGGATTGCCTTGGTTTTAGAAGGATCAACGGAAATTCCATCCTTAGAGACAATATGGCCAAGAAAATAAATCTCATGAAGCCAGAATTCACACTTGCTAAATTTCCCATATAATTCATGTCTTCTAAGAGTCTTCAGGATAATGCGTAAGTGATTTTCATGATCTTTGTGGCTTTTGGAGTATACCAAGATATCATCAATAAATACCACTACAAAGTCATCAAGATATTCCTTGAAAACTCTATTCATTAGATCCATGAAAACAGAGGGTGCATTAGTCAATCCAAAAGGCATTACTGTAAACTCGTAATGCCCGTACCTTGTTCGAAATGCTGTCTTTGGAACGTCTTCCTTCTTCACACACAACTGATGGTATCTAGACCGAAGGTCAATCTTTGAAAAGTATTGAGCTCCATGCAGTTGGTCAAACAAAGCATCAATGCGAGGTAGGGGATACTTTTTCTTTATTGTTATAGCATTGATCTCCCTATAGTCAATGCACAACCTCATAGATCCATCTTTCTTCTTAACAAAAAGAACAGGGGCTCCCCAAGGGGAAACACTAGGGCGAATAAATCTCTTATTACTCAATTCTTCTAGTTGTTTCTTTAGTTCAACTAATTCCACAGTGGCCATTCTATAAGGGGTCTTCGATATGGGCCTTGATCCAGGAATTAAATCAATGGAAAACTCAACTTCTCGTTCTGGAGGATGTCCAGGTAAATCTTCCGGAAACACATCAACATATTCTCTCACAATAGGTATATCCTCTATTTGAATATTCCTTTCTTTACCCTCAGTAATTTCCTTCTCTTCATCCCCAATAATTGAATTTAGTTGAGCTACTGGGGGTGGATCTAGATAAGAATTATGTGGCGACGATTCGGCTCTAAAGATAAGGTGTTCCTTATCATCATCATCAAGAATCGTAACCTCTTTCCTCTTACAATAAATTTTTGCATCATGGTCCGAAAGCCAATCCATACCGAGGATTATATCAAATTCAATCATGGGTATGACGATGAGATCAGCAGGTAAAGAACATTTGGGTGCTCTAATGGGAACTAATCGACCAAACTTTGTTGCAACAATACTTCCCTTAGAGGGTTTTGACCGACAACTCCCTTGTTAAATATAATTGGAAATATCTAATTTTCTTAGCAAACTGGGAAGATATGAAACAATGCGATGATCCTAAATCAAATAATGCATTTTCTAAACTTGAGAAAACCATTAAATTACCTGCCACCACGTCTTTCGGAGCTTCCACCTCAGCAGTAGTGATAGCATAAGCCTGGCCCTGATCCCTTGGCCTCTTCTGAGGTAAGTTCCGCTGATGCTTAGGACATTAATTTGCACAATGTCCCTTCTCTCTACAATTATAGGATTCCACGTTGACAGCCGCTTTATTTCCCTTGCATTCATGAGCTTGGTGGCATTTTTCACCACACTTGTAACATACTACTTTTCCTTTTAGACAGGCACCAGGGTGCTTCCTACCGCAATTATCACAGGGTGGAAATTCATTTCTACCCTTCTTCCATGTTTCCTTATTTCCTTTCCCAGAGTTTTCAGTGGATCTCTTCTTATCTTTCTTTTATTTAAAGTCATAAGACTTAGAGAATTCCTTTTCCGTCTTGATAGCGCACGAGACAATGCCTTCGTATGAAGAGAAGGTTTGTGATACTAAAGCTCGACGGAGAAATGGTTTCAACCCATCAAGGAAACGACCAGTCTTACTTCTTGGGTTACGTATGTAATCTGCAGCATACCTTTCTATCCTTGTAAAGTTAGCCTCATACTTTGCGACATTCTCATCCTCCTTCTGCCTCAGACTCAGAAATTGCCTTTCCATATCCGCTCGATGGTCTCGAGGAAAGTATTTTTCTAAGAACAGCTCTTTGAACTCCTTCCATTCCATGTTTGTTAATTCATCATCTTCCTTTGTGTTTTGAATTAGTGACCACCATTGATCGACATCTCCAGTGAGGCGGTAAACTGCCATGACAACATTCTCCCTTTCACTACTCCCCAAGGCATGGAATATTTTCTCTAAGGAATTTATCCATTGCTCAGCTACTATAGGATTTGTAATCCCATTGAAGGTTGGTGGTTGTTGCCTCATGAAACGGTCTAGCATTGATCCTCCATGTTGCAGATCAGGGTGCTCCATATGAGTAAGGTTGTTATTCATAACCTGCGTGAGTTGTCCCAGTACGGTGAGAAGCTGATCAGCACCAGTTGTATCACTAGCTCCACCATAATTATCTTGAGCAGGAGGGAAATCCCTACATGGAGTGCGTGCATTGATATGGTTTCCATTCCTTCCACTAGGCGCCATTTCTAAATATGGCATAAACTAGATTAGTTCATGAATCAAAATACATAATTCCATACTTGTAAAACACTTAACATAAATTGAACTAATTATGGATATAATCCATAATTATAAAAATGTTTTCTTTGAGGAAGTATATACTTGTAACCCTTCATAGTGGTTTGTAAAGAAAATGGGAATTATCCAAAGCATATCCCCCGGGAGTGTCGTAACCAAGAGTGCAGCAAGGCCCGTTGTCGTGCACCAGTTCCCGTTCGAGTCTAGATCAAAGCGGTGTTTTCGAGTTTTACCCCTAGGTACATCTGTGCCAGATCTGCCTCTACCTGATCGTATCCAGATAGGGATGTATTTCTCGAAAAACTCACAACATCTCTACAATACCAAAATTCTAGGAAGTTCTTCTATACTAATCCTCAAAGTCTATCTTCGGGATATGTGCTCTAATCAGAGTTTATCTAAATATAGCTTCCAAGGTTAGTACTAAACTGCCTCTGATACCAACTGTAACGCCCTGACCCCAGCTACCCAGAGTCGGTGCATTACTTCATAACATTGGCATGATAAAAAAAGATCAAGTCTCGAAAGACCGATTAGTTTAATAGCCTTGGAAACACTAGATACATTCATAAACATTACATTACATCATAAAAATGAAAACTACAATAACATGGTCTCCCTAGTCCACACTCATATCCTCACTGACTATTCTTGCAAGTCATTCATCATACACTTCTTCACATCCTGGGAAAAATAAAACATTGAAAGGGGTGAGCTCAAATGCTCAGTAAGGATAACAATATAGCAGAAACTTTCATAAGAAAACATAAGCATTTAAGGCAATGTATAACCAAAACAAAAGCCTTATTGAACTTGAACTTCAGCATAATATGGCAAAAGTAAAATAAAATAATGCCATTACTTACTCACATGGATATTCTACTAGACGAATAATCACGTGAAATATCAATAACCACTTTCATAATGAGGGAATGTATAATGCCAGACATTCTGAAACACTTAGTCAAGGCCTCAGCCAAGACGTCTAAAATGATTAAGGCCTCAGCCAAAACCATAAATCAAATTGGGAAAGGGCCTCGGCCAATTCCACGTCTAGTTGTCTCATGAGACCTACCGATGCATCGAGGAGCTATAGCGGGCTCCACCCGTCACATATTAAGTCCAATACATTCCTCATATGAATAGGTTTAAACATAACATAAATATTCGTATTAAAACTAGCATAAGAAATGTAAAAAATTTCTCCATAAACTATGGATGGTATAAAAATAACACATCCACAGTCAAATATTTCACAAAATGTTCAATGGAAGTTTTGTATCATAAATCAATTTCAATTAAACTTAAAACCCATCAAAGGATGTTGACATGGATGAAATCAAAGCTATTTGAGAGTAATATATCTCCTTTCTGAAATCATTTAAAAGTTCCATAATTATAAAATAATACATTTACTTTGAAGATATTCTTATAAGATTGTTAGGGAAGCTTCGACGAAGTTATAATGGCGGAAAATAGCCGCACCCACCGTATAAGTTAAAAAAACATTCTTACCTTAAATTTGTCAAAGAGGTCAAAAAGTACATTGTTTGGAAAACGACGGTAAGATTCCTTTCAAAAATGTATAAGGGTATAAATGACTTTAACACATTTTCCATTTAATAGTAAAAATGTTTTGAAAGACATTTTTAAGAAACATGGATGTGGATGATAACGAGGTCCCAGCAGATAATTATGTATAAACAACCTTGGATAATGAAGAGGTTTTGAAGTAAACCCTTAACTTGTACTTTTCCTTGGTTGGGGTAGGTTAACCTCTTGTATAATGGTGAAATAATTGTTATTAAATTATACAAGAATCATATACATTCATATGATATCATATATGATCTTTTAATATTACTTTGTTAACAATATCTTAGATTTATCGTTGTTTCGGGTGTTAACTTACTCGTTTTCTTTTATATGTTTTGTTACGTAAGTCGTGTTTTTCATGGATAGGTTGTATCTTATTCATATCCAGAATGATATCATGTCCTTATACATTATTTTTAAATCATCAAATGATAATTATACTTGAATGGATACGACGGAGAATGAATCTCATCGCGTTCGTGGAGACGGTAGTCCGTACGTACGCACGAGCGACAATATCATTATTTTGATATTAAAATAATATATAATTGGATAGTATATCATATATAAAGAATTATTATCATGTTATATTTATTATTTACATGAATCACATATCATTATTATACCCATCTAAATAATAATATATTGAATAACAATTACAGCACGACGTGGAGACGGTAAGCCGTACGTACGCACGTATGGTGACATGTCATTCAAATGATGGGTAGAATACTGAATATGGTTGTTCCATATTTATAATAACATCACATTATATAGAAGATACTAGAGTTATAATTTTATAATTGAAATAATAAACAAAGAGGGAGTGGAAGAAGAAAGAAACTTGAAAGAGGGTGATGAAAATGTTACCTCTTCTTCGGGTTCTTCCTTTTGATTTGATCAAAAGGACTCCTTAGGATGGCTTTATGACTAAAGTAAAGCTTCTAGTATGAATGGAGAGAAGTTGAGAGAGTATTTGGGCAGAGTTTGGATGAACCAAAAGGCTTTAAAGTGTGAATAAGGTGGTAGAGGTGGGGGCCTTTTATAAGAGGAGAGGAGGGGCTCTTTTGGAAAGATTGAAATGTTACATTATTATACAATGCTTTTCGGATTCTAAAGGTCCCAAACTTATAAAATTAGTGGATAAGGTGATAAGGGTTCGAAATATCCTCATCCAATAGGCTTTGGACAAGTGTAAGCCTTGGATTTTGCATTATCTTCTCATTTTATTTAAATCGTTAAATAATGAGGTCATCGCTGCATCATCATGATGTCATAAATAATTTAATTTATTTAATGTCTAAAAATTCTAAAAAATATACTATGATGTAGGAAATATTTTTATATTTTCAATTACTATTTATAGTAAAAAATATGGCTTGTATAACCCCATATAAAAATTGTTTTAGTAAAACATTTCATGTTTGTGTCATTTTTTACTTTAACATTAAATAAAAGGTATTTATGTCATTTTCCAACTAAAGTGTCTCCATGGGGTCCCCAATTTGACCCATGGATTGTCTTGGTCGTCCATGGCACATCCAATGAGGGTAGGACATGTGTCAAGCTCATCTCATATTATTAAAACATTATTTTTTACCTTAAACTACACTAATTACCTCTAATCGCGATTAAGAACTTAAGAGTTACTATTCACCAAAAATTATTTTAATCTCATTCAACCACATTTTAATTCTTAATGACAACCATGTATGGAGGATTTTTGAAAATCAAATCACAGATGTGGTAATATTTCATTTAAACGAAAAATCAGTTATTTAACTACCACTTAGTGGTTTCACTATTCATCAAAAATTGAAGTTTTTCAGAACAATGCCAAAATTTCACCCTAAGCTATAATTGATATTCCGAATTCAAAAATGATGTCTATTTTACAAAATTCCAAACATATAAGTTGCATTAATTAATTTTATAATTAATTCCTGCTGTCACAACAAATAGCGTGTTTTTAAGAAATAATTTATATCAAAAGATTGGCAATTATTTATGTCCATTTTCAATGTTAAATTAATTCTAATGACCACCATTGGATAAAATGGTAAAAATATATTCTAATAATACTTTAAAACCACTAAATAGTATAATTTATCACTATAAATTATTTTGATTAAAAAAGTTGTTTTTAAGTATTTTTCATTATTCATAAAAAATTAGAAGTTCTCAGAAAAATACCAAAAATTTAACATAGGCTAATTTCGATATTCCGAATCCAAAAATGAAGTCCGTTTTGATAAATAAAATTTATAAAATTTCAAAAAGTAGGTATTACTATTCACAACGGCTAGTTTAATTAGTTGTGGTGTGTGTTAGAGCTCGAGGTTGCGTACAACACACGCTATTGCATTATTCGAATGAAAACGTACCGTGGAAACTTGGGGTGTTACACAGTTTCTGAGACTGATCCTTTACCTCAACATAAATCCATAAAGTCTACATGCATCCCAAAGGGCCCATGTAGGGTGTGAGTTGAATCTTAGTAGGATACCAACCAATGGTGCGTACCTAGTATATGTGTTCAACCAGACATGAATTTCAAAGAAGAGTAAACAGTATCATGCAGTAATAAACACAACCTCTACTAGTGCTCATTAGCCACCAGAGAGCATCACCTACTTCATCCAACACTTGAATCTTAGAAGCAAATAGAGTCCTTGGTCCATGGACCAAGGTACCCCTATAGTCACAAAGTCTCGATGAACCATCAGGTTCCACCTTAATGACATAGCTTGGAACCACATGCCTCCAGAAACATCATGTCTCAAAGTACCGGTATTCCGAAGGCACACACAATAATAGTGTCTTGGTCCCAAGGACCCTGCTGGAAAGCTCACATCAACCCATGGAATTACAACCATATGAATAGTGATGCCTATCCTAAAATAAATATCTTGGCCCATGGAATGAATAAAAGTGAGTCTCAGCTCCCACCTTGATATCCTCATTGCTATCAACCGAAGGCTCCACACCTTCCATGTGTATTTCTATAGCAAGCACCCCCAAATAATAAATATCTAAACCGTAAATATCGGGGGCCTCTACCCACATGAGTGCTCAAAACCACCTCATCACGGAGTCAAACTATGTGCACATGACTCAATTGGAACTTTGTCCATCACGAGTGAGCAGTAATTACCAAATAAGAACTAAAGACACACCATATATCACAGCTCGTGCCCCTGTAACCATGTAACTGAAATCTGATGGCCTTTCCATCCAAGTATCTCAGGCCATTCCAAACCTAAAAATCACAATGCCTCAAACCGATGTCCATGACGCCCAATAATGTGGTCAAAACCACTCATACAAATCTAGGCCAAGCCTAACCAGTGACCAGCACCACTTAATCCCGAGGGCCATGAAATCCCAACTTCATCTCGGGCCATGCGCATCATAACCCCTTGGGTTTTATCTCACGCAATTCAAGAAATTTCATATATAAAATTTAAAAAAAATATTTTAATCAAGCAATTAAATTTATATGATTTAATCTAATATGTTAAAAAATCATCAGAATTTAATAGGGTGGTCTTGAATGCCTCTAATTTTCTTAATCTGGCTTTAACAAATTAAACAAAGAAGTTAAAATTCAAACAATATAATTAAAACCATTTTGGCACCCTCAGCCAAAATATCCCATGGAGCTACGACCTCTTACCTAGACTCACTCTAGCATAACAGGTATAGGGCATGCCCAAGGCATCCCATAAGTTCTAACAATCAATTCAATATTCTATAACATGGTTCTTCTAAAAACCCATCGTTGTGCTAAAAAGATACAACCCCCAAAAGTCTATGAAAACTCAAAACAAGGTACGCACCACTAACCTTAGACTCAATGATATAGGAACTTCCGATATCTAAGTCTAGTTCAATGTCAATCGACATAGATATGATTTTTCATCTTTAACCTTGAAACTATCCTGGATAGAAATAGTGGTATGTGAGACAAAAGATCAAAGAAGAAGAGGTATGTGTGGGGTTAACCTTACCGAGGATATCCTATAGATTTTGATGGATAGAAGAACAGAGGTCAGAAGAGAAGATGGATCAAAGGGGGAGAAAAAGGGGAATCTTTCCCCTACTGTGTGTGACCAATGAAGAAAAATGAGTGAGAGATAAGAAAAAAAGAAAGAATAAAATAATTTTTTTTTGAAAAAATTCCCAGTACTGGATGTACGGTTTACCAGAACGGTTTTCAAAACATGTGGAAACTGTGAAAAAGACACTAATTAGGGATGTAGGTCCACACATATACCCTTCAAGATTTGAAAAAACATGAAAAAATCATGTGGTATCCCTCTTCAACTTTCGAAAATGAGCCCGCATTGCCATGTGCCTATAGTCACATGGTTTCCCAAAACCATGCACCTAAACCTGCTTCCAAAAAACCATCCATTTGGGCCTCTAAATATTCTTAAACCCTTTCAAACACTAGATGCACTCTCATAGCCTCCAAAAAAACCCAAAAACACCATTTTGGGAAAAAAACTCTCGGAATTGAGTTCTGATCAATGAAACAAAAAAGTAGCATCGCTACAAGTTGAAAAATTCAAACTGGGGGGGGGGGGGTTTCAACCTGAATCAAAAACCCAAGTCATTACACATAAAAACTAATGGATTGAGGAGTGAGTTATCTTATAATTATTATTCTTTGAGAAAACATTTTTGTGGCTAACTGTAACCGAGATATTTTATGTCTTATAGAGATAGTGTGTCTTATGAAGATTGTGTGTCTTATGGAGACTGTGTGTCTTATGAAGACTATGTGTCTTATGAAGACTATGTGTCTTTTTGAGACTGTGTGTCTTATGGGATTGAGTATATATGGATATTCTTGGAATATTTTCTATAGACATATATCTATGTAGATATGACTATACATTCCTTTGTGGTATTCCATAGCGGTATTCCATAATGGTAGCTCCTTTTTGGTATTCCTTTGTGGTATTTATTATATGTTATTCCTTTGTGGTATTCCTTCATGGTATTTAATTCATGATATTTCATTTTTGGTATTCCTATATTGTTTTGGGTGTCCTAATGAGTATTTTTTTACTCACCCCTGCATGGGCATTGCCTGCACGTGTCATGTCTTGTGCAGATGATTGATTCTTTGATAGAGTTCCAGTAAGACCAAGACCAGGCGATAACTTTTGAGACTGGATAGACCGAGGTGTGTTTGGGATGTTTTTTCAAAAATAGTACAAGTAACTCTTACTCTATAGGTTGGAATTGTTTCTATAGACTCTTTTATTTTGGTGGGCTTATTTTGGCCTTGTTTAATTTCCAATACTTTCACTGTTGTACTCTGGTTGTGGGATGTTGTGGTTTTCAAGCATTGTTTACATTATGCTTTTATATTTCAGCATTTGTGTCTTATATATGTGTGCGTGTGTATATATACTTAGGAAAATTCTTCCCATTTGTGGGATATTCCTACTCAGTGCTAGTCACCAGCCCTTGGCCTATTAGGGGAGGGCTTGGGGTAGTCACAACATGGGCCCCTCTGGGATAGGTCGTGAAAGCTCAATCTCCTCATCATAAAATTAACAATGTACTTTCATGAAAACAAATTCTGAAACACTTGGTTATATAGTTACAACACATAAAGTAGCTATTCAATGATGGGGAAATGGATGAAGAACCTCAAATAAAAATAGATGGGCCCATTAATGAGACTCCCTTTCCTCATTTACTAAGATAATTAACTGATAAACCATTTTTTAAGGTAATTGGTCCTGTTTTGGTACTAGGAAGAGATCCATGAACATATATTAAATCTATAAGAGAGTCCTGTAGTAGGAAATAATTCCTCCCAAAAGGGTGGGATGAGCCCAACCTCCCATCCTCTCCACCAATGCGAGTCCCCCAAGATTCATTGGGCCTAAAAACCTAAATGACCATTGGCCTTTGGAAAGTAGGTTTGTACCTAGCTACATATGGGGGAACCATTAGGTATTTCTAGGAAAAGTGACAATGGTAGCCCAATGAGAAAAACCGTTTCCCACCATGAAATTCTAATGAAAAGAAATGGTAAACCCAACATGAAGCTCTCAAATGAAAAAACAATCGGTTATTACCCATTAAGAAATTGTGTTTCCCCCTATATGAAAAAAATGATAAAATTTAAATGAATCTTTGTGACGATATAATGATTGGGTTATAATGCGTCATGCCACTTTGTTTTAAAAACCCTATACAACAAAAGTAATAAAGCCGACATAATATTACAAATAATACTCTATAACTAGGGTTATCATAAGTCCATCCTCATTTAGATAAGTCTAAATGAGTGGAATGTCCAAATCAGGAATAAAATAACAAATGAGTTAACCATGCATATCTGATTAATCATATTTTCCCTACGATATTGTACTAATTGGAAACCTTGTTCTTTTTCATCTATGTAATTATAGATACTGCTTCAGAAGCCTGATTTGAGACAATGTTGTCATCATCTAGCATTCGTTTGGGAAAATTGTTTGCAACTAAAACTTCAACACCTCACAAAACAATTTCACATTCACGAAGACCCCAATGGTATGTGGAGAATACGATGGTTCAGAAGTACCACTGATATGGTACCATCCTAACCATGGAGTATGCTTGTGAAGTTCTCCAGACACAACGACCGAAAAGTTCACATCACTCGAGGAAGGTTGTTGATAAACCAATGGATCTCATCACCATGACTAATATCTATGGGTGCTTATCCCCAGAGTGTGATAAACATCACCTTCCATATATAATGAAGATGGACCAGGAAGCTAGATATGGCTCCATTCAGGTTCAAGAGCTGCCCAGGAAGGCTCGTGTTAGCTGCAGTCATTGACACCATCCCATTGGTACCCCTCAGTCGCATATTGAGGGTAACATCTGACACATAGCCTCCTCTGATGCACATGAATGAGCTTCAAGGAAGACTCATCAGTAGAGAAAGGTGTCCTATATCTAGGATAAGGTGCATATTCCTACTTCCACTGATAATGACTGCCTATATACTTAGTCAAGAACCAGCCAACATGCTCACATCCATGCTCACTCTAAGAAAGTCTGCGGGATATTCCCGCAACAAGCATGGGGGAGGATCATATTTATACCCCCCATATATAAAGACCATATAAATAATCCTATAGAATAAGGAGGATAGAATTGAGTTCATATCCCTGCTTCAATAAAAAACATATTCCAGTTCATCAGGGAGACAAAAGATGTGTAGACTCATATCCCTGCACACACTTTTCTAAAATACCAATACATTTTTGAAACAGAAGAAGAACTCCACTGACATATCCTAAAACTATTGTAGATGAAGGGACAAGTGCATACTCTTTTCCTCGTATCTAGGACAACACAACACTCTGATCATCATGAATAAGTGGCTATTTCAGAGTAGGCACACAATATTACTCTCACCCAAGAGGATTATCGGCATATTCTGATAAAGGTTGAGGCATCAAATCAGGATCATATCACCATTCCAACCAGGGCCTACCAGGTGAGAGTGGTACACACCTTGGGATAGGGGCACATGCCTGTCGAAAAATTATGACAACATACTCCAAAGTCCCATGATATGGCATATATCCCCATTCTGGATGAGGATGACCAAGTGAGGATGAAAAATGCCTCGAGACATTCTCATATTCATATCAATGAATATGCATGGAATACTCTAGAAGATCCTGGAAGCAAGGCTCATATTCCTACTTCCGTCGACAAACAACTGTGCCAACATCATTATAAGGAAATACATGAGGAGGATCATATATTTTTCTCCCATTTCGGAGGTCCTTTGGCATATTCTAAAGGGGAATGAATATTCATACTTGGATTATATTTCTAATCCAACTGAGTCCAATTAGGTGAGAGTAGCACACACCTAGGGGTAGGCTCATATTCTTACTAAGAAGGACCAGTGACATATTCCAAAGGCTTAGGATTAGGTTTATATTCCCATCATGATCATGGCTTACCATGTGATAATGACACACACCTCAGTATAGGCTCAAATTCATATCTATAATGAGACAACTTATCAGCATATTCTGGTAGATTCTCAATAGTAGTCTCATACCCCTACAACATTAAATAGTTATATTAAAGTTTTGGAAACCATCACACAACATACACATTCCCCTGCACAACTCCAAAAGGTAGGTCGATATATTCTGACCATGACACGGAACATGGCCCATATCCATACTTTTCTCAATACCAGTTCCCTTGAGGTCGTTTGAGACATATTCTCAACACCAAAAGGGTTCTTTGACTCTTCCATAGAAGTACAAGTAGAAGTCATTCATTACCACGATAGTCCTTCCCATGGTAGTGTGGAGATGGATCTATGGGACTCTACTCTTGACAGGCATCATGGAAAACCTCCATACAATGATATCTCCCATAGAAAATGAATTCCTCCACTTTCCCATACACCTTTGTATGGAGAGGTGTTCCAAAATATGACACCTTCGTATAGAGAGGTGATCAAATCATCAGGGTAAACTATATATGGTTCTCTATCAACTTATAGAAATAACTCACTCCCATCAGCATGAAACCATCACAACCATATTCTATGGTCTAACCATATGTAGTTGTGTAAGTCTGATGAGGAGGAGGATGACATTAATATATGGAGAGAGTTATCCAGAAACAACCTCCCCATAAGGTTTTCCCCCTCACTACCCCTTACTATGAGAGCCCAGTTGAGCTAGAAAAGGAGTGAATACCTTATCTACACTAGAATATATAGTCCACTCATCAGTGACTAAAGGATCAAAATACCACTTATCCAAGATATGAGTTTCACCTCTAGATTATCAATACTCTTTTGTCACCTAGACTTGGATACTATCTCTATAGTTTGGGATCCAAAACTGGAAAAGCACAACGTAAATTCGCAACAGTATTGCTACCATTGCATCATGAATATCTAACTGCTGGTCTCCAAATCCATGTCATGAATTTTTATTTGAGGATGGGGGGAGTATTGAGGGTTACACTTTTCCACTCTCTTGGAACAAAAGATCCCCTCAGGTGCAACATCGTGAAATGTTATAGCCTATAGAGAGATCAAGGGACTAGGAAACTCTTAGGACAGTTGGTCACTGAAATAGAATTCATACAATCTAATAGTACCCATACATTATAGACTGAGAGGGAGTATAGCTGACAAGACTCCAAACCGGGCCCCTCAAAACAATAAGAAGAAATTTTAAACATGGAGACCAAAGTTGCGATCACCCAGACAACTTCCCATGAGAAATGATTCTCCTAACCTGACTCATACATGAGCACAACTATGCCACATCAAGTAGGTTGTGATTGTACCTTCAATATCATCCATCTAAGAGAAGACCTAGCCCACAAGACTAGGGAAATATCTACCACTGCCTCCACCTCTCGGATCATCAATTCCTGAGAGGATTTGGGACTCATCGACATCAGCTGCAAGCAGACCCTAACATGCTAGGTTGGGGGTATTTATATCTCAATCACTATCCATGAGTTTATCATATCCTAAGAGGACCTTGGAGACTTCATCAGTGATCCTAGAACAATCCCACCCCACTGGACTGGGAGAATTTGTACCTATGTATTCATTCTAGGAGTCATCAAATCCCTGACCAGAGCCATTAGATCCTCCAAAAATTGGACTAATTAGTGCCAACTATGGCCTTAAAGGATCCCCTCCCCATAGGTCTGGGGGAATTTTCATCACCATCACCACCATAGAAGGAATGAGTCTTCTCCTGGTTGGGAGGAATCAATCAATGGATGTCATTCCACCAACCCCTCTCGCTATAAGACAAACCCTATTGGTTGGAGCTCGTTCAAAAACCCCAAATGGAGACTCCCTTAGGGTCACTATTCCTAGAGAAACATGGGAGGAATTTATAGAGTGGATAAACAGACCTTGTCAGGGTCACAAGAAAAAATGGACCAACATGTCTAAGGGTTTGAATAATAACTCGAAAGAGGATAACACAGAATCATCTTGTTGCATCAAAATCAATGGTATGAACACCATTTCCCAATATTCCTCTATGAATTTTGTCACTATCAACATGGAATATATTGATTACAACAGAAATATAGAGGGTCATGACATGGAAAATGTACCTCAGGAGGAGGGTGACTTGAATGTATTGAATGAGGCTGCATGCACTGGGAGCCAAAGATGACTCCAAAACATTAAAATTCTGCATATTGAGTTTCCACCTCCCCAATGGAATACTGCCCAAGGAAAGGGTAAAACCTCATCTCGATCACCTACCAGGAGAAGCGATGTTCCTTCCTTAGAGGACCAATTGTCATAGTATGAGAATGAAATACAAGCAGTTAGGAAACTTAATGAGAAATTACTCACGGGAAATATTCCCATAGGGTATCGATTCCAAGTAGAGAAAAATGTTCTCCCTCTCGCAACTAATCCACCAAAAAGGTCGGCTTCTTAATATCAGATTGGATCTAGGTTTAGGCATCCAACCCATATAAATGAAAAAGTCAAAAATGATTGTGACTTCCCTCTATTGCAGCAAAAACCTATCCCCTTCCAGGATAACCATTCAGTCCTGGGATGAATTCAAATTAGAGGGATATGAAAGAAATTCAACCTCGTCAACCCACACTAGCTCCCCAAGGAGGGTAGACGAACCGAGTATCAGTTACCTCAAAGCTCCTTAACATAATCAAGTCCCTGGATACTTGAATGGAATCCATGGAAGGGTGATGCGCACCAATGCTGCCTGAAAGGATGCCATGTCCTAAATGGTTTAATGATAACCCACCTCCACACAACTTCAAAAACCCTAACTTCTCTTCCTTTGATGGTGTGGGTGACCCCAAACAACATCTCACACACTTCATGTCCTGATGAAGACTGATGATGGGCCGTTGAAATCAACGGGAGGAAACCAAGCTAAGGTGTTTCTTACAAACCCTAACTAGGCTAGCCTTTATTTGGTATAGAAGTCTTCTAGTGGGGTCTGTGTTAGGATGGGAAGACATCCATCATTAATTAATTTATTAATTCAGTTGTACACTAAGTAAGACAAAAAATCTTCGACCTGAAAAACTACAAACAATGTGAAAATGAGAGGGTGTCTAATTTCATAGCAATGTGGAAGGGTTTGACCTACTCACTCAGTATCCCTCTCTCACAAGAGAAACTACTGGAACTATATACTAAAAATCATAGGGATGAGTTGTAGATTCCCCTGATTCTAGTGAAATATCTAGGTGGATTCCGTGAATTTTCTGAAACAGCCCAATGTTTGGAGGATACCATTCAACAGACCCAATCCAAAGATTGACTCATGCCCGTAGCACAATAAAAAGGCCGGCCAAAACAGAAGATGTAGCCATCACTCTCAATCCAATAGTGAGACCTATCCAAATACATAGGCAGGCACCAAACCTCCCAACACCTCCTACTGAGTAGTGAAAACCCCTAAATCTCGCTCAGCAAGAAGCACAGTGAAATCAAGGTCATTCAGAATTTGAAGAACAAATTAATAAGGGGCACTCCTTCTGGAATGAACTAACCCCCAATTATTTCTTGGAATCCACAGATAATAACCTTCTCACACTTATGTAACCCCATAATCTCGATGTGGTCAACCTCACTGACCAACCTGATTATTTCCCTTTCAACAGAAGGCTGAGTCATAATATCGAGAACTGTTTTGTCCTCAAATATGTCCTTCAAGGCATGATTGGTTTCAGACAAGTGGTGCTAGATAATTCCCTAGAGCAGGTGGCTTGAATATCCATGGTCCAACTAGAAGAATATGGTGATTGGAAGAATGTCTCAGCCAGATGTGCGTGAAAATCTGACAACATGATGGTTTGAAAGATAGTTGATCGAACCCACACAACTCTGAGAGCACAATTACAGAAACTAGTATTATCTCCACCACCCAAGGAATAGGTGTTAGATATACCTCCAAAAGGTGTGTGTGACCACTAGAGGCAAGATAAAATAGAATAAGAAGAGTCATATTCTCCTCCAAAGTAGGCGTTAAATTTCACTGATTTATTCCCTGTGACATCTGCAGCATGGGTACTGCTGATACGCATGGATGATTGTCACCTATCGACCAGTCAAGGTTCCGGTGCTCTGCTAATGTGTATAGCAGCACTCGGGTCGAATCCTCGATGATGATACTTTGTAATAGTAGTTTGTTTTTAGTTGATTGTATTCTGATTGGGGGTTTGTTTGCAGAGCTTAAATGAAGTGATTAATGATTGGTGTTTGATTTAACAATTTGATAAATAATGGGGTGAGTTCATTTTTAGGGAGTTATGCTTGTGATATCCTAGAGATTTGCTTTATATTACAGTTAATTTAACACCCACTTCGCAAGATATTGTTGATTGGAATTACTAAGTGTTAAGGCTTTAATCCAAGCATTAACATAACTTAGTGTTCTAATCTCAATCATATCTTGTTTATGGTAGTGTATTTATGGTTCCAATAATCCATGGAAACCACACGTTAAACAAAACAAGTGATTAATCCATAACATGTTAAGTCCAACATACAAAATGTTAAATTAAAGAATATTCATCGAGTAAATACTCTCAATCACTTAACATCCCTAAATTTTGACTCACCCTAATGAGATATTTACTCATCCATTTGGATGTTTAATAATCTGGTTATAATTATTATGATGATAAATTAAGAGGAGAAGAAAAAGAAAGGGATAAGATAAGAGTAGTGCACCAAACTCACACACAACAATATTGAGAATTAAAAACATAATTTAGATTGAATGAGGAAGCAAAGAAGAGAATGGATTGAAAATTTATTTATCCTATTTTAAGAACATTAATATTATGAAATAGAGGGTACACGATAATAAGAGATGAAGAATAAGAAACATGCATTAAAATTCTATTGAAATGAAAACTAACTTACACGATTACAAATAAGAAGAACACAAAAGGAATTGAAAACGAAGAGAGGAGGAAGAGTCTCTCAATTAAAAACTTGAGTATGATAGGTCCTCCCAAGACTTTGAAAAATCTTTGGTCATGCCAACACATTATCCTCTCTTCTGAAATGACAACCCCTTTGAAGGAGTGGAGGGGGATGTATTTATAGCCCAAGGAAGTGGACTGTTTGCATTCCCAATTTGTCCCTCCAATTGGATTGACAATTTGGACATCTAGACAAAAGAATATCGAGATATATCCTTATTATAAGTTTTATATAATAATATTGGATGACTACTCTAAATATTTGGAGTCATTTGGACCTATGTAGCCAATGTTATGGCCGGCTGATTAAACAATTTTAATCTGTCCATTTCAATACAGTCTTTTTGAAGTCTAAAATGTGAAAGGGTTTTTGAATAGGAATATGCCTTCAAAACCAAATTATGTATTAAACAAAGTCGTCCATCTATATCTTCTATTTCACAGTAACAAATCTCAGATCAAAATGATGTCTAGATCAGGATCCATGTCATCAACACTGTACTGATTTTAATTCACGATAAAAAATATGGGCTGAGTTTCAAAGCATCAATTGGGACCCGTGTTCTTAGAGTTGGGCCCTGAAATTTTTACCCATGATTATTTTGGATAATTTAGAACACATGGAGGGGTTTCACAAAATATGGGCTTCAGTAGTGAGACCAGTAACTCAATCATCAAGGCTAGTCCAGTTTCTTCACAGTTTTCTCGAGTCTTCTTGTGTGGTCTATATGACCATACAAATGGCCGAATTGGCCAATGGTTAATTCTAAGGAAATGTTGTAAATGGAATTGGAAATATTAAAAAACAAGAACCAAACAATTTGGAGCAGTATTGTGATAGTTATAAATAAAATAGTAAACTAACTCAATTGGACTACTTCTAAAAATGCTCAAAAATTATACATAGTATTAAAACATTAATATTTCACATAAATTATGAAAATTTCATATAAAATCAGTGAATAGAGTCTTCAATAAGTCATGAAAATATTAATAACATCACATACCCTACACTTAGTCTTGTGCATGTCCTCATGTGTAACAAATATAAAAACATGACAAAATCATTTTCACTCACCAACAAATATTAAAATTTTGTTTTCTCCAATCAGTGGAGGTTTAGACTATTTCACTCATCCATTTTGAATTCCACCACATGTTTTTACAAAAACAATGTTCCAACACTAATTCATTTTTTTCATGATCAAATTTAGAAATGGAAAATGTGGACACTCAAAACTCACACCTCTCAAGATGATAAAATTAATTTGTGGAGGTTCACTCTTTCACCAACCAAAAGTGAAAATCTTAGGGTTTGAAAAGAGATCTCAGCTTAAAATCCCTATAAAAAAGTGCATAAGAATCAAGAGGTCTTTTTAAGAGGGATTTTCTGTGGCTATGAGATGGTAGGAATATAATGTCCAAGAGAGAGAAGAAGAGGGGTAAAACACCAACATAGAAAAAGCAATGCACATTTTTGTTGAAATAAATCATGGAAGGAAATGAAAACACATATTTACAAGGTAATGATTGTGTGAAGAAATACACAATAGAGGAAAAAAAATTTGAAGGGTATGAGAAGATTAAATATTTACAAACCACAAAAATTCTTCCAATAAAAATATAATTCAAGTGTTCTTTTTTTTTCTTTTTTTTCTTTCTTTTTTTCGAAAGTTGACCTTAAAACAGATCTCACACTCATATACCAAACCATGAATGATCTCCTCATGACACTAATTTTAATAGTTACAACAAGATCAAAGGTTGAGGAAGAATTATTTTTGACCCACCCAAGACACAACCCATTCTTTTTTTTTTGATTTTTTTGAACACTTGTAAACAACATTTACAAAATTACATAAATGAAAGTACATTACATTCCCCAAAACACACTGAATTACAACCTCTCCCCCACACTGAAATGGATTCTTTCCCTCAAGAAGATGATAAATCGTTAAAAATCAACAATAGGGAACCCAAAAAATGAAATCCATTCCCCCACACTTAAATTTCAAAAAATTATGCAATGAAAATCCAGGTTGATATTGGGTGGGAAAAGGTATTGGGCTTGTAATGTGTCTATCAAAGAAGAGGTTTTTATAGGCTCGAAGGGGCTTTCAAAAGGATGATTAATGTAAGGGAAATTCGAGGCTATTTGGAAATTGTGATTCTCATGTGGCTCATAAAATTCCTCTATCATATTAATGAACAATAAAGTAAGAAATTAAGCTCGAAGGTCCCCGAACTCAAGACTCACAAATGGGGGTGAAAACACACATTTTGAAAAGATGTCCATAGGTGGTCTTGGCATGAAATGAAATGTTATTCCTCACGGTTTGGAAAAAATCATTTTCCAAATCAAAAATTGAGCATTCAAAATGTGCTGGTTTTGACACAAAATTCTTTATCCATAGTCATGATGAAAAAAAAATTTAGATGAAAACATTCCTGTTGACTCCCCAAAAAGATTGGAAAAAATTTCAAAACTCGATGGTGAGAAAGAATGACTCTTAAAGTTTTTGTATTTTTTTATGATTATTTTTTTGTGTGTTTTTTTAGATTTTTTTAGTTAAAAAAAACACACTCACACAAAATAGAAAGAGAAAAATAAAGGGTTTGAAAAAGAAAGTGGTAAAAAAATGAAATACAGAGGAAGAAGAAGAAAGAGGTAGAGAGAGGAAGAGATATAGAGAGAGTTAAAGGGAAAGAGGTGCCCCCTGGTTTGGATTTGGCTGGTTTCCATCTCCATCTAGTGGTGGGTCGACTGCAGAAGTTGGGGATCCAGTGGAAGTTGATGTTGATCCAGGATTGTGCATCCTATCATGGTGATGCTTTAACCGATGTCCATTAACCATGAATGTCCTGTTGGAAGAGGGGTCTTGGAATTGCACTACACTAAATGGGTAAACATTAGTTATAAAAAAAGGACCTTCCCAATGAGAATTAATCTTACCTGGGTGAAGACGGAATCATGAATTGTAGAGAATTACCTTGTCACCTTCATGAAATACCTCTCTCAAGATGTGTTTTTCATGGAGTGCCTTGGCCTTTGCTTTGTAGAGAATGGAATTCTCATAGGAATCAAGTCGAAGCTCCTCTAGTTCATTCGACTGCAATAATATATCTTTACCAGATATTTCACAATCAAAATTACATGTTTTCACAGCCCAAAATGACTTATGTTGGATTTCAACTAGTAAGTGACATGATTTACCAAAAACTAGCCTAAAAGGAGACATCCCGATGGGTGTTTTATAGGCAGTTCGATAAGCCCAAAGTGTTTCACCAAGTCTTTTAGGCCAGCATTTTTAGGTGGGTTTTACAATTATCTCAAGCACTCTTTTCACTTCTCTATTAGAAATTTCAGCCATGCCATTTGTTTGGGGGAGATATGCAGATGAAGTTTTATATACAACGCTATTCTTTTTCAAAAGAGATTCCATGGTTTTATTACAAAAAATGGGTTCCTAAGTCACTTATCAAGGAACGAGGTATGCCAAATCGGTGGAAGATGTATGTCTTTAGGAACTCACTAACATTATGTGAATCATACTTTCTTATGGGTTTGGCCTCGACCCACCTAGAAACATAATCAACCACAAGAAGGATGTATGAGAATCCATTGGAAGGGGGAAATGGTCCCATGAAATCAATACCCCAAACATTGAAGATCTCACAGAAAATTAAATTCTTTTTGGGAATATAATTTCTATTTGAAATTGTGCCAAACTTTTGGCAAGTGGGACATGATTGATAGAACTCATGTGAGTCCTTAAAGAGTGAAGGACAAAAGAATCCAGAGTCTAGGACCTTTCGGGTGGTCCTTTTTGGTCCAAAGTGGCCACCACCAGGCATTGAGTGACAGAATTCTATGATAGAGGAATTTTCATCTTTATCAACACATCTTCTAATTACCATGTCTACCCCAGTTTTCCAATGTTTATTTTCTTCCAAAAAATAGTGTTTTGAATCACTTTTCAACTTCATTTTCTGTTCTTTTGAAAAATTGCTAGGAAAAACACCAGAAACCAAGTAATTTACAATTGGGTCATACCATGATAACTTTGAAGTGAGAGATGAAAGGTGCTCAGTGGGGAACTTAGGATTGATGATTTCAGAATGAGAATAATTAGAAATTCTACTCAAGTGATCAGCCACAGGGTTTTATTTACCTTGTATATCTTTTATATCAACGTAAAACTCATGGAGCATTAGGATCCATCTTATTAGCCTTGGTTTGGAATCAATTTTCTTGAGTAAGAACTTTATAGAAGAATGGTTTGTGAAGATGATGATTTTGGCACCTAAGAGATAGGGACAGAATTTATCTAAGGAAAAAACCACTGCTAAAAGTTACTTTTCAGTGACAGTGTAGTGATATTGAGTTTTATCCAATGTTTTTGAGGCATAATAGATGACATGAGGAATATTTTCTCTTCTTTGACCAAGAACATCCCCAATGGCCCTATCAGAACAAGCACACATCAACTCAAAGGGTAAGGACGAATCTGAGGGTTGGATTATTAGGGAAGATGTAAGAGTAGTTTTGAGTTCAATGAAGTCTCTCTTGCAAACCTCATCTAAATGGAAAGTGACATCATTTTGGAGCAACCGAGTGAGTGGGAGGGAAATTTTACTGAAGTTATGGATGAATCTCCGATAGAAAATAACTTGATCGAGGAATTAACGGATGTCTCGAACAGAGTTGGGTTCAGGAAGTGATTGGATCACTTCAATTTTGGCAGGATCGACTTCAATACCATCTTTTGAAACTATGTTCCCAAGAATAATCCCATTTTCAACCATGAAGTGACATTTTTCAAAATTTAACACAAGGTTACACTTTACACACTTTTGGAGGACTATAGAGAGCGAATTCAAACAAGATTAAAATGACTCACCATAAATGGTGAAGTCATACATGAAGACTTCCATGGAGTTTTCAATGAATTCGGAAAAGGTACTCATCATACAACTTTGGAATGTTTCAGGAGCATTGCAAAGTCCAAAAGTCATTCTTCTATATGAATATGTTCCAAAGGGGCATGTGAAAGTAGTATTTTCTTGGTCTTTAGGTGTGATTGGGATTTGGAAGTAGCCGGTATATCCATCAAGAAAGCAATAGTGTGACTTTCCGGCTAATCGTTCCAGCATTTGATCAAGGAATGGAAGAGGGTAGTGATCTTTTCTTGTTTCAACATTCAATTTCCTATAGTCAATGCACACACGCCATTTGTTATTCACTCGAGTTGTGACTACCTCTCCATGTTCATTTGTGACAACAGTTATCCCACCATTCTTAGGTAATACTTGAATTGGACTAACCCATTCACTATCAAAAATTGGGTAGATAATACCAGCTTGAAGAAGCTTGGTGATCTATTCCCTAACTACCTCAAGTATGAGTGGATTGAGTCTTATTTATGGTTTTCTAATTTGTTTGGATGATTCCTCAATATGGATGTGATGCATGCAAAGGGAAGAATTGATTCCTGGTATGTCATCTAGGGTCCAACCTAGGGACTTTTTGTTTTCCTCTAACACCTGAACAAGTTTGGACTCCTCAGTTTCGGTAAGTAACGAAGAGATAATGATAGGATAAGAGTGATCATGGAAAAGGAATGCATATTTCAGGTGTTCATGAAGAGGTTTCAGATCAGTCTTGTATTTTATTTGTGGGTTAGACAACTCAGGAATGGAGGAAGGGACTTCAGTTTCTTCAAATTCATTTTCTTTAATACTGTCCAAGGTAGAGCAGTAGAGATCAGAGTTGATGTGGGATTCAAGAGAGTTTTCAAGTTCCTCTAGATTGATGGTGTCTATGAATGATAGGTCCACATCAACTTCACCATTTATGACTTGGTTAATCATGGTGCAGATTTCACAAGACCCTTTTTCATTAGAACATGAAGAACATGGTGTATTGGGGTTTGATTGACTCTTAGAAGTGTCCTTATAATAATGGATTGAGAATGCAGAGTGATCCTCATATGGGTATCGCATGGCTTGGAAAATGTTGAACTTGACCAGTTGGTCACTGAATTCCATGAATAAGATGCCAGAATGGACATCAATCTTGGTTCTCGAAGTTATGAGGAATGGTCTTCCTAGAATTATGGGAGATCGAGAAGAGTTCATCTCACCTTCCATGTCAAGGACATAGAAATCAGCATGGAAGATAAGATCATTGACTCAGACAATGACATCCTCAATTATTCCCTCAGGACTGGCTGTGCTTCGATTGGCTAATTAAATGACAACAACCGTTGGATGTAAGGGACCTAGACCAAGGTTAGAGAAGATGGATTTGGGAATGACATTAATTGAGGCTTCTAGGTCTATGAGTTCATCATCAAAGTTAGAACTTCCAATTTGGCATGGAACTGTAAAAGTCCCTAGATCTTTTCACTTTATGGGAATATACTTCTGGGTGGAAACATTTTCAAAGGTCCTAAGTTGCCTCTTGTGGGTGCACAATTCCTTGAGAAACTTGGCATACTTAAAAATTTGTTTGATGGCATGTAAGAGAGAAATGTTGACTTCAACACGTCAAAAAATGTCGAGCATTTCAGGTTTAGGTTCAAATGACTTCTTTGGATTAGAGACAACTTGTCAAAAAGGAATTGGATTTCTAAGTGGAATGGAAGGAGGTGAGGGAATGGATTCATATTCCTTTTCAAGTTTCTTTTTCTTTTCATTTTCTAGGTCAACATTCAAAGGAGGGTTGGAGGACTTATCTTGAGGCATACCAATTTTCTTTCTTGATCTAAGTGAAATTTCACTTACATTACCCTTGGGGTTGGGTAATGGTTGAGTTGGGAGTTGGGAAGAATTGGATGGTTGCTGCTCACTAAGGTGGGATGCAAATTGACCAATTTGGGTTTCAATATTTTTAAGGATGGAATAGGTGAAAGATGCAAGATCTTCAACTTCACTTTACCAAGGTTGCTTGGAAGAAGAGGCTTGTCCCGGATTGGGATTACCTAGATTTTGGTTATTGGGAAAACGATTTTATTGGTTTTGGAATTGGGAAGGATCACTAGGATAATGGAATCCAGGAGGATGATTGTTCCTTTGAGGTTGAGGAAGAAAAGGATAAGGTTTTTGGAAGTTACCAATGCCTTGACCATATGGAAACTGGTCTTGGTTTTGAGGAGGGAATTGAGGGGGATGAGAAATGGGATTCCCATATCTCATTTTAGGGTTTTAGGGAGAAGAGAAGGGCTCAGAGTGGGGTTGGTTGAAGTTTCTAACAAACTCACCTGATAGTTGAGGGTTGGTGTTCCGCTGAGCATATACTGCATTGAGTTCCATTGGTCTAGATGAATCAGATTGATCCTTTTGAGGTTGTGGACATGTTTCAGTTGGATGAGATGGAGAGTTGCAGATTCCATAGTTTTGAAAGGTTGAGGAAACATTGATTGCAGGGAAGATGAGGTTGGGGATTTGGATGCCACAACTAGTTGTCGCACAAGATCTGTATGTTCAATAATCCACTCAGTAATCTTGTTCGGCTCAATTGATTGATTATATTGGTCTTGTTTTACTTGAGCATGTGCTCGAGTATGGAATTGTTGTGTGTTTGCAGCCATGTTACTTATGAGATCTCTTGCTGCTGTAGGAGTTTTATCAACAAGAGCACCACCACTTGCGACATCAATGAGAGTTCTCTCCATAGCCAATAACCTCTCATTGAAGTATTGGGTCAAGAGTTGGTTAGGGATTTGGTGGTGTGGGTAGGTTTCAATAAGATTTTTGAACCTCTCCCAGTATTCATGGAGTGATTCACTTGGGAACTTATGGATACCACTTATTTCCTTTCAGATAGAAGCACTGCCAGAAGCTGGAAAGAATTTCTCTAAGAAGAGTCACTTCATGTCATTCCATGTGGTTAAGGAACCATGAGGTAGGTAGTAAAGCCATGACTTAGCAGTGTCAGCTAGGGAGAAAGTAAATGCTTGAAGTTTGGTTTTTTCTTCAGAAACCCCTTGAGGCTTTATGGTAGAGCACATTACTTGGAACTCTTTAAGGTGGAGATGTGGATCCTCACCGGCTAGCCCATGGAAATGAGGGAGAAGATGAATCAAACCCGATTTGAGTTTGAAGTCAGCTTCTATGTTTGGATATTGAATACCAAGAGGTTGGTAATTCATATTAGGGGTAACAAGTTCTTTTAGTGTTTGTTCCCTAGAATTGGCCATATCTAATTCAATCGGTTGGACACAGACTGGTTCTTGAATTATTTTATTTTCTATTATGTTCCTTCTAAGTTGACGAAGTGTTCGCTCAATTTTAGGGTCAAACAAATCCAATGGATTGTTTGGGAGGCTATAGGGAATTCATAGAGACGTTGGAAGGAAAAGGAAGATGAGTTTTTCTTTCTATTTTTCTGTTTATGATTTTTATGAGAAGACGGGATTTTCTTTGTGTTTTTTTTTCAATTTTTTTTTTAAATTTTGTTTTTTTTGTTTTTTTACAATAACCAGAAACTAAGGACTAATTAAATCACCATCCCCAGCAATGGCGCCATTTTATACGCATGGGAAATTGTTTCCTATCGACCAGTCAAGGTTCCGATGCTCTGCTAATGTGTATAACAACACTTGGGTTGAATCCTCAGTGATGATAATTTTTAATAGTCATTTGTTTTTAGTTGATTGTATTATGATTGGGGGGTTTGTTTTAATAGCTTAAATGAAGTGATTAATGATTGGTGTTTTATTTAAAAATTTGATAAATATTGGGGTGAGTTCATTTTTAGAGTTAAGCTTGTGATATCCTGGAGCTTTGCTTTATATTGCAGTTAATTTAACACCCACTTCGCAAGATATTGTTGATTGGAATTACTAAGTGTTAAGGCTTTAATCCAAGTCTTAACTTAACTTAGTGTTCTAATCTCAATCATATCTTATTGATGGTAGTGTATTTATGGTTCCAATAATCCATGCAAACCACACGTTAAACAAAACAAGTCATTAATCCATGACATGTTAAGTCCAACATACACAATATTAAATTAAAGAATATTCATCAAGCAAATAATCTCAATCACTTAATATCCCAAAATTTTGACTCACCCCAATGACAGATTCACTCATCCATTTGGGTTTTTAATAATCTAGTTATAATGATTATGATGATAAATTAAGAAGATAAGAAAAAGAAAGGGACAAGATAAGAGTAGTGCGCCGAACTCACACACAACGATATTTAGAATTAAAAATAGAATTTAGATTGAATGAGGAAGAAAAGAAGAGAATGGATTGAAAATTTATTTATACTATTTTAATAACATTAATATTATGAAATATAGGGTACATGATAATAAGAGATGAAGAAGAAGAAACATGCATTAAAAGTCTATTGAAATGAAAACTAACTTACACAATTACAAATAAGAAGAACACAAAAGAAATTGAAAACGAAGAGAAGAGGAAGAGTCTGTCAAGTGAAAACTTGGGTATGGAAGATCCTCCAAAGCCTTTGGCAATGATTTTGTCGTTCCAATGTATTATCCTCTCTTCTAAAATGCCAACCCCTTTGAAAGAGTGGAGGGGGATGTATTTATAGCCCAAGAAGTGGACTGTTTGCATTCCCAATCTATCCCTCCTCTTGGCTCGACGATTTTGACATCTAGACAGAAGAATCTAGAGATATATCCTTCTTAAAAGTTTTATATAATACTGTTTTCTGACTTATCTCAAAATTTGGAGGCATTTGGACCTATGTAGCCAAAGTTATGTCCATCTGAATAAACAATTTTAATCTGTCCATTTCAATCCAGTCTTTTTGATGTCCAACATGTGAAAGGGTTTTTGAATAGGAAGATGCCTTCAAAACCGAAGGATGTATTCAAAAAAGTCTTCCTCCTATATCTTCTCTTTCACATGGAATAATCTTAGCTCAAAATGATGTCTAAATCAGGATCCATGTCATCAACACTGTACTGAATTTAATTCCCGTCCTAAAATATGGGCTGAGATTCAAAGCTTCATTTGGGCCCCTTGTTCTTAGAGTTGGGACCTGAAATTATTAACCATGATTATTTTGTATAATCAAAAACACATGGTAGAGTTTCAAAAAATTTGGGTTTCGGGAGTGAGACCAGTAACTCAATCATCATGGCTCATCCAGTTTCTTCACAGTTTTCATGAGTCTTCTTGTGTGATCTATATGACCATAAAAATGGCCGAATTGACCAATAGTTCCTCCTAAGGAAATGTAGTAAAATGAATTGGGAATCCGAAAAAACAAGAACCACACAATTTGGATTAGTATTGTGATCGTTATAAATAAAATAGTAAACTGACTCAATTGGACTACTTCTAAAAATGCTCAAAAATTATACTTAGTATTAAAACATTAATATTTCACATAAATTATGCACATTTCATATAAAATCAGTCAATGGAGTATTTAATAAGTCATAAAAATATTAATAACGTCAACCGCCCCACCAAATAGAATCCTCATCATATTAAGAAATCATATTTGGTTCTATCAATGTAATAGAATTTTCATACCCCTTCTCCAATAATGAGTTTTCCCCAGAGCATGAATTTACCACGCATAACCGAGGACCGGGTGGCTGCATCCACCAAAGTCAAGGATGTAAAGGATACCACAGACGGGGAAATACTCAATATTCTGGTCACACCTATATGGAAAATAAATATTTAGTTGAGACATGTGGGAAAGTTTTATAGATATCCCAATAGGGGTAGGGAGGTGTCTAAGAACCCTCTGGTAGTCGTCTATACCCGATTGTCTTGCTTGACTACCTAGTAAAAGCTCAACCAGATCATCCCAGACAAAGGGGAAGGTCAAGAAGACCCATTCCACTACTATTCTATTCTCCCATAACCTCTATACAAGCACCTGATCATCTTATTAGAAATCCCAAGAGAAACCCAATATTGGGAGGTGCTAAACTTTGACACAAAATTACGATGTTCTAAAATAGATGGAGGTATTCCTAGCCAATCTCTCAGTCCTTGATGTACTCCATCTTTCAAAATAACTCAGGGAGGAACTTGTTGAAGCTCTCCAAATCCCATAATATTTTGAGACAAAAGTCACTGTAGCTGAGGCCTATTGGGTGGAGATCACAATACCAGAATGTAATGTTTCTATCTCATTTACTGATCAAGATTAGAAAGAGGCCCTACAGGGGCACATCTAGCCCCTATATATTCTCAGTAAGACTCAATAATTTTAGTGTCTAGAGGGCCCTAATTTATAATGGTTCTTGGATCAATCTTATCTCCTTCCAAACCCAATGATGTTTGGGATATAGAGAAGTGGATCTATCTCCCACTAAGAAAACTGTCCAAGGGTATGATAAATGTGTGCAAAGGCCTCTTGGGAAAATTAAGCTCACAACCTAGTTTGCAGATATTACATTAGATGCTATGCTTATGGTAATCCAGTAAGAAACCACATATAATGTTCTATTCGGAAGGCCCTGGCTTTATAGACACCTAGAAATACCTTCAACATTACATCAGTGTTAGAAGTATCCCATTAATGGTAGGGTCAGCATAATACATGGTGATAGTGCACCCTTTGAGACATGCGGGGCCACATATGCTAAAGTATAGTTTTATAACAATGGAAGAAAACAACCAATAATAGATGATGTTATACAAGTTTCCATTCTATATTTCCTAGGGACCACCCCTATGAATCCCTCAAACATGATCGATGGTGACTATGTACTCCCCCTAAATCTGGTCAAGATCACGAGTATAATATCGGAGGTCCCAGACCTTCTAATCTTCAGTGATGACATTGAATACCCTCATCCCAGACATCTCTATATAGTGACTCATTCAATAAGGGGATGATAATGTATCTCCTAATAGACTCTCTCATCCTGATAATAATAGAGAAGCCCCAATATTTTTATCTCTATATGAGAATGACTCCACATGCTCAGAGATGGAATAATATGAGGCTAACCTCAGGAACACTCCTCCAAAATTTGAGGAAGGTTTCTCCACTACCATTAATGAACCAAGGCGGATATACCTAGGAGTATAGGAAGATCCTAATCCTATACTGATTAGTGCTTCCATGCCCCTTTAAGATAAAGAGAGGCACTTCTCATTTCTAAAGCAACATCGATATGTATTTACATGGAACTACACAGAAATTCCCATACCAAATCCATATATGGCTATGTTCCATCTTAGAATACCAGAAGAGAATCAAGGATTCAAGAAAGTGGTAATGTGGACACACCCCTCTCATTCCGCTGATATAGAGGTGAAATTCGACAAGTTGATTGAATCTAACTTTGTCTGAGAGGTGAATCCCCAAAATGGATTTTCCAACATCATCCTCATCAAGAAGAAGAATGGAAAAATTAGGGTCTGCATTGATTTTAGAGACATTAATAAACATTTCCCAAAGTATTATTTCCCATTACCAATCATGAAACTTCTTATCAATGAAACTACTGGCTTCTAGGACATTTCTTTCATGGATGGGTATTCTGGGTACAATCATATAAAGATGGATCCTGAGGATGAAGAAGCCACTAACTTCATAGCACCCCAGGGGATCCTCTATTATCAATTCATTCCATTTAGTTTTAAGAATTATGGAAATACATATAAACTTATCATGCACCATATATTTAATCCATCTTTTGGAAAGACAACCAAATGTTATGTCAACAACCTGGTGGTTAAATATCAATGGTGATGTGATCACTTCAAATACCTTTAAATTTTTTTTTTCACAATCTGTGACAACATAGTCTAAGATGAATGCTCTGAAATGTGCCTTTAGAGTAACATCAAGAATGTTTTATGGATTTGTGGTACACTACCACAACATTGAGGTTAACCCAGAAAAGATCAGTTCTATCTTCGCATTGTAACCCGCCATAAATATCAAAGAACTAAGGATACTCCAGGGGCACATCACCTACATTCAGAGGTTCATTTACAACATCGATAACAAAGATCTACCCTTTACTAGACTAATTAAAAAGGGAATCACCTAACAATGGGATGATGACCATGAAAAACCCTTTGAAAGTCTCAATAAATACCTACTTAAACCATCGGTCCTGATGCCCCTGGTGGAGGGGTGGACAATCATCTTATATGTTACCACCATGGAATACTCATTGGATTCCCTCCTCGCACAAAATAATGATGCCAGAAGAGAGAATATTATCTATTACCTCATTTAGATGATGCTAGGTACTGAGACTCAATACTCTGATGTCAAGAAGAACTATCGTACACTCATCTTCATAGTAGAAAATCTAAGGTATTACTTGCAGCATCACAAAGTATAATTAGTCTCCCATGTTGATATGCTCAAGTACATCCTTGGTTTTCTGATACTGACTGGGTGCTTGGCCTAATGGGTGGTAATTATTTTGTTATATGACATCCAGTTCGTATCACAGATGTCAGTAAAAGGTAAAACCCTAACTAATTTCCTACTAACACATCTAGCCTAAAAAAATACACCAAAAGACACCGAGATCCAGAATGAAGAGGTCTTCTATGCCCATGAAAATCTCTGGACATGGGAGGTGTACTTTGAGGGAACCTCCTAAATTATTGTAGGCACAAGAATGGAGAACCCAAAGATCAACCGATTTGGCCTAGGGATTATATTCATCTCTCCAGATAAGGTAGTCCTGCCCTACTCTTTCTCACTATCTGAAGGATGAACAAACAATGAGGAAGAATACCCAGTTCTCATCACTTTCTTGGAACTAGCCCTGCAGCTACAAATAGCATACCTAAACATCAAAGGGGATTCGGAGTTGGTGATAAATAAGGTGAATGGTGAATATAACATCAAAAAGGAGATATTGGTCCCCTCATTGGATACATTAAGGGATTGACGATAGAATTTTCCTTTGAGACCACACTTCATTATGTTCCCTGATCATAGAATTCTTGTGTCGACGTACTGACTAATGAAGTCATCGTCCTGCCAAACTTGTTTAGGAGGAAGAATCCTTCCATATTATGCATAGAATAATGGAATCATTTGTCGTCATATGTGATAGGGTAGAGATGAATCAGGTCAGAACCACCCTAGAGCGTGATGAACCAGTGAACACCTTTTAATAGATGAAGCCTATAATTATCTATCTTTGAGATGGGAATCTCTCAACCGATCATGCCAGAAGGGAACATATTTAGCACTGAGAAGCAAACTTCACCCTACAGGATGGTCCAAACGAGAAAAAAGTACACTATAAATAAGTCTAGGATGGAATTCTCCTCAGGTTCATAACATAATGAGAAGTCTTCACTATCATAAAAGAAGTCCATGTAAGCTCCTATAATTCCCATCAATATGGGACCAGGCTCCCTCACAATATTAGGAGGTTAGGGTATTACCGAAAAACTGTGATACATGACTATGTGTAATTCACTAGGAAATATCATGTGTTCCAGATCCATGGAAACTTCATCCATCAGCCTGTGGAATTTCTCTATACAACTTAATATACCTATCCATTTTCCATTTGGGGGATAGATGTTGTGGGTCCATATTCCCTGTCTAAAACCAAGAAGTTCAAGTATATCCTTACTGCTAATAACTTCTTTTCAAAATTGGACGAGGCAATACCCCTCAAGTAAGTTAATATGAAGAAGGTCACTAACATTATAATGTCCCATATCATTTCTAGGTTTGGAGTCCCTCACACAATATTGAGAGACAACAACATCAAATTATGTTCCACAGAGTTGAAGAAGCTTTAACAGGTGTACAAAATTGAGTCCAATCACTCATCCCACTATCATACAGTGGAAAATGTATAGGTCGAGGCCTTGAATAAGACTCTTTCGAACATACTCTAGAAGATGGTGAACAATGATAAAAAGACTTGGCCAGATAAAATCCTCCATGATTTATGGGCCTATTGCACCACCACATATACTAATACACAAGAAATGCCATATTCAATGGTGTAAGAGAGTAAGGATATGTTATCCATAGTGGTACAACTTCCCTCACTCCAGACATCCATTTGTGGATTGATCTCAGATGATGAAAAATCAAAAAAGAAGTTGGATGAGTTAGAACAGAGAGAAGAGAAATGGTTTCACACACTACACAATCTTGAGATTCATCAGAATCAGATAACATGAGCCTTTAATAAAAAGGGAGGACTCTACTCATTCCTTCAGGGAGAGATGGAGTTGGCTCTCAAAACCCCAATCATACCAAGAAATAAGTCCCCAAAGTTTGATCCCAAGTAGGAACGATCCTATGTAATACATAAGGTGTATCATAATGGAGCCCATTTATTGTACACCATGGATGGGGAGTAAATCACACCGCCCACCGATGAGAGATTTCTTAAGAAATACTTTGCATAATTGTCAAAAACACGGGATTCAAATTAGAGTAAGCTCTGTCAATCATTCTAACTACAAGATGTTAAAATGTATAGGATCGTCCTATCTACATGATGTTAAGCTGTATAGGATCATCCTAACCACATGACATTAAAATATGCGAAGTTCATCCTAAAACCAAGAGATTAAACTACATGACACCTTTCATCCTTACTACATGCCATAAGATTGTATAGATCCACAGTTCCCCTTCATGTTAGATAATCCATTGTCCTCACCATATTAAGTTTAACTACATATTCAAAAACCTTTCTATATGACGTTAGACTACATGGTTATTCTAGAACTAAGTATGAATTGGTTCTCATTTATATGAGATACATAGGGATGACTTGATCCTATATCTTACTCCAGCCACTACGTGATATACAGTTCCCTTATTGTATTATATTCTATCATTGAATTGTAGAGAAACTTGTTCAATTCCTTGTTTTTCACACAGATCAAAGCTTATAAGATCTTAGTAATCATAGAAGGGACCTACCCTCACAAGAAAGGCACATAGGTACACAACAAGTCCATCACGGTTCTGAATGAAAGACCATAAAAGGCGTACCGTGGGCCCTCTCCACATGATGTTAAACTACACGGTCAATGTCCTTACTATGCGACATAAAACTTCATAAATCTATGATACCCATCTCCATTCACATCTAGTCACCTTCCATACTTACTGCATGATGTTAAACTACATTATTCTCTAAGAACTACATGTGGTATGATTTTCATTTACTCACGAGATACACAGCGATGCCCAGGCTTTTATCCTTAGGCCCAACTATTATGTTCCCAAAAATTCACGTTATTCTACCTTCATCCTCACTACATGACATTAAACTACATGGAACTTCAAGAACTACGTGTAACTTGATTCCTGACATCTCAGGATACATAGTGATTCCTAGATCTTGAACCCTAGACCTAGCTATAATAGTCAATAGAAATAATTCCCACCAATATGTATGGGTCAGACATACATATAGTATTTCTTCATCAAAAACTATGTGTGGATTGATTCTCAACCTCATGAGATACGTAGAGATGTCCAAGTCCCCATATTTGGGACCAACCGCAACATTCTCCCACATTCACATCAGTTAACCCACATCCTAGACACATTACGATAAAATACATGAGGGTATTTCCTCACCACATGGTGATAAATTGCGTGGGAATACATCCTTACTGCATGATGTTAAGTTGCATGGGAGTATGTCATCACCGCATGATGTTAATGTTCATGGAAGTACGTCCTTACCTAATGGCATTAAAATTCATGGAAGTACATCCTTACTACATGATATTAAATTGCATGGGAGTACGTCCTTACTGAATAATGTTAAACTACATAGATATATGTTCTTACTACATGACATTAAACTACACAGAGGCGTGTCCCTGCCACATGACTCTAATCTAGGGAAACCATCATTCATCATCTCTTATTATTAAAGGACCATAAGATCCTTAACTAGGATGACTGGAGAACAAAGTTCTTCCACCATCTTTAAATGTGCCCCTATCCCATAAGCCACACTTCATTATTGGGGTGTCTCAGATCTCCACAATCATCCATGGCCCTTAGAAAGGATGTGCAACTTAAAGGAACCTTTTCTTGAATATGCATTCACGACTATGGATTCGGCATATGTGCCTATGGCCATCAACTAAATGTGCCACTCTAGAAAGGGACATTCCAATCCTCATGATCCCTAACATAATCATTGCAGTAGCACTCAACACCTCAGAATGTCTGAAATACTCCCAGTTTGACTGTCCCATATCATCATCATGATCCAATGACCTCGATTCATGATTTATAATGCTTCCATCCCATGATTGGGAATATGTTGGAGTACTATGAACCCTGTGTATATTGATTATACTCTATTTTATTATCATTCATATTAGGTCTATGTTAGTCATGACCTTAAACTACCTACAGTTTGGTAAAATCTATAAAACCTTAAATTCTAGTGCATGATGGTCCAAATCGAAAGACTTTAAAATGCTAGCAAAAGAGACACAGAACTTTTCAGGTTGAGAACCCGCAAAGGGAAGCCTAAGAAAAAGTGAATTCTTTACTTTCAAAACTCTTCATCTTCATATTTTAAGAAAAAAATAAGGGAAAAACTAAATAAAGCATAAATCTCCTAGGGTACGTCCAGTAACCCTAGTAACATCAAAGCTATGCTCGCTAGACCCCATGGTACATGAAAAAAATAGATCAATGATTTTTCAAATCTCCTCACAATGAGAGTAGTTCGTTAGGTAGCACCACAAATTTTAGGGCACTCAAACCCACCTTAGATTTTACACCTTTCATAGATCACACTTCAAGAGTTAGGGTGTCTTGAATCACCATAAAATTCCATGGCCCTCAAAAAGGATATTTGGCTTCAAGGACCCTTTTCTTGACTATTCATGCATGCCTATGGCTCCTATATATGTGCCTATGGCCATCAACCAAATGTGTCACTCTAAAAAAGGAAATTCTGATCCTTGTGAGCCTTCACATCATTACGACAACACTCAACACCTCAATGTGCATGAACTCCTCCCTATTACTATCCCATATCATCCACTTGACTCAAGCACTCTAGGTCATGATTTAAAATCCCTATACCATACTATCCAAAAGATTCGATATCCTCAACATTATGTCACTATATTTTGTAACATTTCTCAAAACTAAAATTAAGCACTCCATTCTCAAACCTTTGGTAGCCCACACCTTGTGATTAAAAACCACGAAGTGTAGGGCTCAAGCTTTATGATGTAATGGATAATTTCCCAGGTTCCAGAACCCTTCATGAATAGTCTTCTTCCCATACATAAATTCATCATTTGAACATCTGAGTCTTCAATAAATATTCCATAGCCCTCGAAAATGAGTGGATATCATATTACACTTATCATGCTACCAACATATAAGGGCCTTAACCCACCAATAAAAGGTATATTATCCTTTCTAGAATGGAGCTTCAATCCACGTGAGCCTTAGAAACACCACGATAGAACCTGGAATCTTAGAATGTCATGGGGAATACCTAACATGTCCACACCGTCTCATATTTCTGGACTCAATATTTTGGGTTATGATTTACATAATCCACACCCCAAATATCTAGGTGGTCCTAGTATCCCTACTACTTCAACCTCACCAATTTTAACTCCACAAATTTCCCATAACCCTTGGAAAGGATACCCGACTTCAATAAACCGTTTTCTTGACTATGCATGCATGGCTATGGATCATACATATGGACCTATGGCCATAAAACAAATGTGTCACTCTTAGAAGGAGAATTATGTTCCTCATGAGCCTCAGCCATACCATGATATAACCCAACACCTAAGAGTGTTTTAGGTCACTCCTAGAATGATTTCACCATATAATATGATGATACAAAAGGTTCGAGCTGAAAGACCCTAAACTAAAGAGACAGAAGGTCTGAGCTAAAATACCCTAAACTAATATGATAAAAGATCTGAGATAAAAGAACCTAAACTAAAGAGATAGAAGGGATGAGCTAAAAGACCCTAAACTAATGCAATACAAGGTATAAGCTAAAAGACTCTAAACTAAAGTGACCGACGGTTCAAGCTAAAAAACCCTAAAATAAAGTGATATCAGCCCTGAAAATGGAATATTGTAAGACTCTTCGTATGGAATTATCAAAATCAAACTTTAACAATAAAACCTATCAAATTCAGAAAAGATAAATCACTCTCATTCTAAGGAGTATATTCTACCCATTAGACCCTCTATAGATCAAGTAATCTCAAGATAGCTAGAAAAAATTACCAATATAGAATCTTGTGTGAGTGGGAATTCATGAGTATATTCAAAAGGCAATCTATGAGAATTTTGACATTTAATTCCATGCATTCATGTTCATTTGATATGAATCAAGGTATAGATATCGACAATAAATTCCAAAATGATGGAGTCGCAAGATATCAAACACATCACAAGGGAATGAAAATAAAATAGTACTATAGAAATTTTAGAAAATTAATCCATTCAAAATATGAAAATGAGGGAGGAATATCCACATTTTGAATTCTCTTTGAAGCCTCATAAAAAAATGGGGTGTTGTGTGAAAGGTGAGTCTTGATAAAAGATGGCCAGTAGTGTTGGCAAGATCAGTGAGGGTTTGGCGAGAGGTATCAATGGAGCGTTGGAGTGTCATTCTTCCCTCTTCTTCTGCTTCTTCCTCAGGATGGGGAGCTCTGACTAGAGTAGCTAACTCTTCAACCCTCTTCTAAGTAGTGGCTAATGAGGTTGAAAATGCTGAAAGGTTATACCTCAAATGAGAAATCATCTCCTCATATCTCCATATCTGCACTATCCAAGCATCCATCTGAGCTTGCAGTTCAGACAACAACTAAGGACCCTGCTCTAGTGCCTCCACAGTCTCCCTAATTTTCTTAGAAAAATAAGCTTCATTCACACAATCTTGAAGGTCCCTTTCATTCATGGCCAACTCTCTTCAAGTTAAGATGATCTTCTATATAATTTTATACAGAGGTTTCTAGTAGAAGTCGTCCATAAGTCATGAAATAACTGGAAAAGGCACTCCCCTTGGTTACAAAATATTTCCAAGGGGGTCTCAATAATCAAGACAAGAATTCATTCCAGTATTAGATTATAGTGTGATTGAGCCTCAACAGACGATGAGGTATGCACAATAGAAGGATGACTAACCAATAAAATCAGTGCTGAAATGGGAGAGGAATCCCGATATGCCTCTCTATCAATAATAATATATCCTATAACCTATGATGGAGGACTAATATCCTCAATAGAATATAATAAAATTTCCAAGTGACTATTGTTAGAGTGGGGTCGCTTCCTTGATGCCTCACCTAGGTCTTCAGTAAACTCCATCAATGCCACCAATAAAGGAGTTAGTGATACAAGAGGCCTATCCACATGACATATTAGTTGTCCTAACAAACCATTATGATAAGATGTCACCCAAGCCTGGGAATAATCCTAGGTAAGGTAAGAAAATGTGTCAGTAAGAAGAAGCATAATCTCAACCCCCATGTCTTCACATGATATTATCTTATAAAATTGGTGGATAATCCTAGGATATCGTTCCACTCAGACGTTGACCAAAGGAAAGGGAGAAAATCTCTGTATACAACCAAAATCTCAAGTGAATCGGTAGGGTGTGTATGTCTTATAGATGATCAGCTCGTCCACTATGTCTATGAGGACCCCATCCCAAAGGGAGACCATATAAGATATTTCATCAATGGAACCACTGGCATCATCTATAATTGGACACTCAATGCACATAAGGTAGTACAATCCAAATTATCAAATTGGAATAGTGCACCTACGACCTCAATAGAGTTTAGGGACATAGACCCAACCCTAGAGATACTCAGAAATCTAGAATGGGAGGGGGAGTTTGGGATCATAAAAGCATTTTAGTACTCATAAAAATGAAAATAATCCCCTATCCATCTAAATAGGAATGGGATTGGCCATTGATCCTATAAGGAGTGTTTCTCTACTAGATATAGACTAATAATAGGGTGAGGTTCGTGAGGACATATAGTTCCAGGTTAAGGCATCACCCTTCTGCAAGTTGCACCCCCATCACCAATATGCTAACATGAAATCCTAAGCATGCATCCCCAGCTAGGAAAAGCCACCCATTCAGAAACATAGCAAGAAATCCTTCCAACCTAAGATTTGAAGAAACCTCTGGGTTTACCTGATATCCCCATGAGGTGTATTCCCCAACTTCTAGATAGCCTAATATGAGAAAGCACTATCACATAATTTTTGGGAAGGGCACCGATGGGGGTGAATAACATTTGGTCTAACCCCGTCGCCATGCCAAAGAATACTAATATAGTTTATAAAGGAAATAATAGAGTGAAACATTATCTCTCTCTCTAATTTATTTTTCACAATAACAAGAATCTACCTTTCCAAAATTGGAGTTTGTATCCTAGACATCCGTAGAAAAGAGGAATTCATCATACATATCCTCAATAGGATGAATACTACCTAACAAGTGAATATACCATAAATTGATACCCACCTCGCCATGGGGAAGATGGAATATGTTGGTCATAGGAAAAAAATTACTAATCATTTCGCAAAGAATGTTGGGATAGAGGTTGATGATAAATTAAGGGATACATATGGTTTCATAAAGGTGAACCCTATATAGGTCATCAACGAACTCCAAATATATTTTTCAGACCCAGAAAGGCTACTCCCACTCATAAGAGAAATTACCCCCAGGATAAAGATCCCACTTAAAATACCATCCACCATATAAATTTTCTAGAGAAGAGGACAATATACTTGAATAGATCTGAGAAATAGGTTTCTTGGAAAATTCATGAGCATCCAGACCTTGAGGGGACTTGACCAATACATAAGTTAAACCTCAATATTGGGATATGATTATCCAACCATCCTCAGTAATCATCACCTGGACATGGTGAAGAGAAAAAACATCCAGTGAGATGGAATATTAAAATCAGTGGAAGGTATGATGAAATCATCTAGTAGACCGAACCCATATAGGGGGAGTTTATGAGATAAAGGATAATCCTAAAAGTTAGATGGATGGAACCTATTTACGGCCTCATTATCAGTATGTACATGGTATTAGGGATCAAAATTGAAATTCCTGGTGATCATGATTCTTTGGTTGGACGTAGATGAGGAACCTTGGAAAAGACTGTAATCTATCTGAAAATAAGTAAGTGGAACACGTCAGACAAAGAGAACATAAAATATTTTCAAAAATAGAGGCATGCAAGTTACGGTGACACCATGCACATTTCATGATTCAGTGAGGGTTTCACATACCACATAAAGGTTTCATGGATCACCTTACCTATAAATGATTCATGGATTGCATAACCCCCACAAGGAATCATGCGATCTGAATAAACCCCTGGGGACTTGCGATCACATGGCCTGAACATGGTCACATGAATCACAAAAATTAAAATGACTGGGGAATTGGATCTCATTAAGTCCTCATAGAAAACCATAGCCCTCATAGAAAAATTATGAGAAATTACTAAAGTGGAATGTCTGAAGTAGCCTCACACAAGAGCTTTAGTAGAATGGACTCATGGTGAAGGCTTGCAGATAGGGTTCACGATGAGGTCTTGCGATGGGAGAAAAACAGGAGTTCTCTAGGGAGTAGATAGATGGTAAAATGAATCATCCTCCACCCCTATATATTGGGAAATTCACGTAATACCAAAAATTTCCTGGTAGAACAAACTTCACCCAAAGCACTGGTTCATGACATCGTCAAGGATTCTGGAAAGCATTAGTTTTCCTCAGAAGCAATTCCTTGTCCCCTTGAACATCACTCCTAGGGGGGAATTTTTGAAACCCACCAAATAAGCACCAAAAAAACCACAATGGAAGAAATACCTAAATATGAGTATTAATTTCCTTGAAAAAGAAAATTAAGCATAGGATGGATGAGACTCACAGATCACATGATCCTCAAAAGGAATCGTGATCATTTGACCATTTCAAGGTCACATGAAGTCTCCACACATAGAACAAAATCTTCGGCATGTCACACAGACCCCCTTCAACAAGTCCTTCCACCCATGTGAAGGCACTACAGAAAACTAGTGGGTGCATGATGAAAAACTAACGAGATCCCCAAGGACACATGGTTTTTCATTAGAAAATTATTTAAAAACCCTCAAAAATCCTTTGAAAATAAATAGAACAAAATTACAAAGATGGAGATCCCTAGTGGTCGTAAAGCTCATGTGCTAAATCATCATTGGGAAGAATAAAATCACTTATATATTAATAAAGAAAATATTTTCAATCAATTTAAATTGAATTTATTTGTTTTAAATCCCACCAAAGTTTTAATTTAAGAAAAATTGCCACATTTTATGATATCAATAATATTTTTAGATTAATAGTAAAAATGACCCACTTTGTATTTTTAACTATTTCAAATTATTTCTATATTTTGGCCATAACATTTTTTTTACATTAATTCAAATTGAAAATTTTATATTTTTCCAAATTCTACACATCTAGGGATTTATTTCATCTTTCTTGAACGTTATCTAAATCGACCATATGGAAGCTCAAAATAAAATCACAAGTTGGACCACAAAAAATATTTACAGATCTGTTGATTTTTTGTGTAGGGTCTATAACTCATTAATGGTGGGCCTAATGACTATGAAATTTGGTGGGTGGACGATAAATATGGTTTTCAACATCTTTAATGAAGTCAAGGATGAGTGAATTATCCATTTTAATGGTCATTAAATCATTCAAATCTAGAGGTTTGTGATTTGAAGTGTCTGACTGGATAGAATAAATTGTCAGAGTAAAACATTCATAACTATTGTAATACTTTTCCAGAAGTTCTAAAATTTTTAGGGGAGATTTCCAAGATAATTATGAATAATATTCAAGAAGGGTAAAACGTGTGAAGAGGTAATTTAATGGGGATACAATATGTCAAAGTTTGTGGGAAAAATTTTGGATATAAAAGGAGGGGATCACCTCCCTATCAATGCATCTCATTCCACCCCATTCCTTTTGTGACACAAAGGAGGAGAATTTTTTTGCCTTATCTATTTTATTTCTTTTATTTTCCCTAGATTTTTAATTCCCTCTTCTTACACATTCATCTTGATTACCATTACCATAGTGGGGTAAACATTTTGAGTGATTGGGGAAGGGTTAGTTTTTTATTTTGTAATGCTTGAGTTCCTAGACATAATTGAATGAAATTACTATCTTCTTAAAAGTTGTTTTCAATTTAATATAAAGGATTTTATTATCAAGTGAAATTATTCTTGAATTTTAATTCCATTATTAATTTTTTCCTCAGTTAAATAATCATCATCTCCCTCCATTGATTTATGGTTTATATACAATGAAATAGACCGAGGATTAGTGGTGAAGTGCTCAATGATCTTCAGTACGTGTAAAAGGGGTATTGAATGGTCTTGATTGTTTGGGATAAATAAGCCTTGATTGGGAATTGCCCAAGTAAATTGAGGATATTCAATAGAACTCTTTTTCACATAGAAGGATATTTGACCAAACTGAGATCTCGTTATGGTTTTCTATCACCATCAGAACTTCATTAAGGAAGTGAGAGGAAATGATTGTGAAAAATCACTTTAATCAACTCAGAAAAATAGGTTTGAATTGAATCAAACAAGGATATAATTACAATTGGGAAACCAACCCCAACCTATCCAACCTTTTAATATCATTTTTTTATCCTTTGAATTTCAAATGTCCTTTCAATCATTTTCTCACTAATTTATTCTAAAAACACACCATTTTTAACCTCATTTAAAAGTAAAGAACTATTCTGTGTGCAATTATCTTTAGGATATTTACTAGGGTTAATCACTAGATTACACTTAGGTAATTGAATTTTTTTTTGGAATTCCCTATGATAGGCGTTTATCAAAACATGGCGCTGTTTCATGGGAGGCAGTGTAACAAAAAATTTTTTCAAAATTGAATAACCCAAAATACAAAATAACCATTAATTGAATTTGATCTAGAAATTGAAATAAAATTAACCCAACTAAGAAAAAGAAACCTACAAGAAATATTTGAAGAAATATATCTCTCAGATTGAAGTTAAACTCTTAGTGTTCACTCTAAACCTGAAAATCATGGCTGGAAATCCGAACTAAACCCTACGTGATCTATGTGCACCCCAATTTTCAATTAAAAATAACCAAATCATTGAACCCACTAAGCCAAATGATTTTTAATTACATGTTACTATGATTACTATGCCTTAAAAGTATCATGATCTTATAGGAGAAGATCTAAATAGTCACATGCAAGAATTCAGATACACTTGCTCAAGATTCTGGCCAAGAGGAGCACCTGAAGACCAATTTCATTGGAAAGAATTCCCCTTATCCCTTGAAGGAGAGGCTAAATAATGTTTTTACAATCAATATTCAAGGGAGATTAGTGATTGGGAAGACCTAAAAAGTTGTTTCATGCAAATATTATTTCCCATATCCAAGAGCACTGCCATCAAGAAGAAGATTTACATCATACGACAATCAAATGGATAAACCCTCTATGAGTACTGGGAGAATTCCAAGAAGCTATGTTACACCTTCCCACATAAAGAAATGGAGGAACACCAATTCATTGTGTTCTTCTACCAAGTACTTCTGGATAATGATCGAAATTTTCTAGATGCCTCATCTGGGGGATCCCAGATTGACAAGTCACCTGCATATATCAGATTACTAATTGAGAAGATTTCTCAAAACTCACAACAATTTGAAACAAGAGGGTAAAAAAAGAGATAGGAATCCGTGAGGTGAGAAAATTTTATTCAATAGAATTAATTTTAAGCGTGATGGATAAACTCACCAGGTTAGTGAGACAGATGGATGTAAAATAAGTGAAGGAACAATAAGAACCGAATCAGGTATGTGGTTTATTCTCTTCTAATTATCATTACACTGACCAGTGTCTAGAAGTTCAGGGAACCAAATTTTGTGCTGCTACCTATCATCAAAGGAAATTCCAGCCAAATCCACCACGTCATCCCCCAAACCAACCAGGATATGGATTCTAACATACCTAGAATAAAATTCATTTTCAACAACAATACCAGAACCCCCCTCTATTCCAACAGTCCTATAAAAACCCTTTTAGGGACAACAACCCATTCATCCAACACCATTCCAAAGAATGAAATATGAGAAACCATCCACTACTGCACAATAATCAAGTGAGAACCAACAGCTACAATCAGATGTTCAGGGGCTTAAATAAAATTTTAAAGACTTATCCAACCAATTAAAAAATGTTTTGGAAATTCTAACCCAGAATATAGGGAATCATCCATCCCAAACAGTTCCAAATATTAAAGATAATTTCAATGTAATCATAAAAAATAAGTGGAAAATAAATCCCACCTCCATCCAACCTATAACCTAAAAAAATACCTCATGTTCTGAGGGAGAATGATGTTGAAAATTTAGAAAATCTTGTGAAAATACACAAAAAAGAAGAAAATGAAGAGGAGGAGGAGAAGGATAGGTCATGTAATAAGAGACAAGAAACTCCAATTCAAAGACATCAAAGGGAGAATAAATACTTATCCAACCATTTCCATCAATGATGATTTAATCAATGAAATTGCATAAAGAAAAAATTCAAAAAGAAATTCTAGACACTTCTCATAAAGTGGAAATCAATATCCCCCAATTGAAGTTGTCAAAAAAATTCCAAGGTATGTAAAGTTTTTGAAAAATCTTTGCACCAAAAAGAGAAGACTTCATGGGAATGAAAGAATCAACTTGTGGAGAAGTTTCTCAGCCCTTATCACACCATACATTGCAACCAAATGTAAAGATCCAGGGAGGTTTTCCATTCTATGCGCCATTGGTTCATTAAATTTATCTAATGCTTTGTGTGATATAGGAGCTTAAATTTATGTATTTCCCCACTCAGTATACACTTATTTCTAGATGGGAGACTTAAATCCCTCAAGATTGGTGGTCCAACTTGCAAACGGATGCATAGTTTTCCCAGATGGAGTTCTAGAGGATGTCCTAGTGAAATTCAAAGATCTATTATTCCCAGCTAACTTCTATGTGATAAATATGTAATAAGATAAGAGCCCGTCACACTCACCCATCATTTTGGGGAGACCGTTCTTAAAGTCATCTAAAACCATAATCAATTTCCATGAAGGTACACTCACCATGGAATTTGGAGATAACACTATGCACTTCAACATTTTTGAATCCATGAGGTACCCATCAGATGATCACTCTCCCTTTTCACTATCTCATGAAGTTAGTACTAAACCCATTGAAGAATCAGGTATGTGCCATGAATCCTTAGACTTAGGTGATAATTTTTCCATTAATGAACATGTGAATACCAAAAAAACTATAGATTCTGATTTTATGTGGGAAGAAGAGGTAAAATATAATTTCATTGATGATTTGTTAATTGATGAAGAATATGATATTGTTTCTTATGTGTAGGAGGGACAAACTTTGGAAGTAAAGAATGTTAGTTTAATTTTATCCCTTGAGCATCCCCCTAAACTATAATTAAAACCACTCCCCAATGATTTGAAATATGTGTACCTTATGGAAGGAGATAAATTACCAGTGATTATTGAAAATAATCTATATAAAACACAAGAAAAATATTTGATTAAGCTTTTGAGAGAGAATGTCTAGGAAATAGGGTGGAGTTTAGGTGATATCCTAGGAATAAACCCAAAAATATGCTCATAATGAATTTTTCTAGAGGGATATTATAAACATGTTAGACATCCCCAAAAGAGGATGAATCTCACCTTGATGTAGGTTGTGAAGAAAGAGATCGATAAACTCTTGGAAGATGAGATCATCTATCCCATTTTAGATTCACAGTGGGTTAGCCCCATTCATGTCATTCCTAAAAAAACTTGCCTGACCACTGTGAGGAATGAAAATAATGAGTTAATCCCTATGAGAATTCAAAATAAATGGAGAGTATACATTGATTTTAGGAAATTGAACCAGGTCACTCAGAAAGATAATTTCCTCATTCCCTTAATTGACCAGATGTTAGAGAGATTGGCTGGGAGAACTCATTATTTATTTTTGGATGGATTTGTAGGTTACTTCCAGGTACCCATTGCCCCCGAGGATCAAGAGAAGGCGACATTTACATGTCCCTTTGGTACTTTTTCATATAAAATAATTCCATTAGGATTATATAATGCTCTGGGTAAATTTTAGAGGTGCATGGTAAGTATATTTTCTGACCACATTGAAACTTTATTGTAAATTTTCTTAGATGATTTCATAGTTTTTGGATATTCTTTGGATCATTTTTTGGAAAATATGGAAAAGTTATGAAAATATTCATTGAAAAAGTCTTGTTTTAAATTTTTAAAAGTGTAATTTCATGGTTAAAAGAGGAATTTCACATGGTCATGTCATTTCCAAAAATGTAATTGAAGTGGATAAATCAAAAATTGAAGTGATAAATTCATTGCCTTACCCTACTTGTGTGAAACATGTTAGATCATTTTTAGGACATGCAGGATTCTACAGGAGGATTATCAAAGATTTCTCTAAGATTTATATCCCTCTATCTAGATTACTTTTTAATGATGCTGATTTTGATTTAAATGGTGCATGTAGGGAATCCTTTGATGATTTGAAGAAGAGATTGATTTCACCACCCATAATGCAGTCCCCAAATTGGGAAGAAGAATTTGAGCTACTTTTTGATACCTCCAATCAAGAAGTTGGAGTCGTCCTTTCTTAGTGAATTGAGGGAAGACCAAAAGTAATTTAATATGTCTCAAGAAACTAATATGTGGCCCAATTGAAGTACACAACCACGAAAAAAGTGTTCTTAGAAGTTGTTTTTGCATTAGAAAAATTTAGATCATATATTCTTTGAACTAAAATCACTATGTTTTCTAATCATGAAGCTCTAAGGTAATTGATGAAGAAAGATGATGCTAAACTGAGGCTAGTGAGATGGATGATACTTCTTTATGAGTTTAATATATAAATCAAGGATAAAAAGAGATCTGAGAACCAAGTGACTGATCACTTAAGTAGACTTCCAAACACTGCTAAAATTGAAATTCAAGAAAGAAACCAACTAAATGATCAAATTATAAGAGAGAATTTTTACTTGATTGAAGGAGAAGTGCCTTGGTATACTGAAATGGTCAATTATATGGTAACATCTCATGTCCCATATCATTTAAGTTCTCACCAAATTCAAAAACTAAAAGCTAAATCTAGGTATTACATTTGGGATGATCCATTCCTTTGGAAGATTTTCAATGATCAAGCAATAAGAATATGTTACCTGAAAGTTAAGTTAAATATATCTTTGAGTTTTGTCACACCTTATCTTTTGGAGGCCATTTTGGACCTCAATGAATAGCAAGGAAGGTTTTACAATCTAAAATTTATTGGCCCACCATTTTTAAATTTTCTCATGAATTTTGAAAAATATGTGAAAAATGTTAGTTTTTAGGATATATTTAAAAGAGAAAAGAAATACCTCAAAATCCACTAAATATTTGTGACATTTTTGATGTTAGGGGGATATATTTTATGAGACATTTCTCAATGTCATTTGGAAATTCTTATATCTTTCTTGTAGTTGATTATGTTTCCAAATGGGCGGAAGTAAAAGCCACTAGAACTAACAATGCTAAAGTTGTTTGTGATTTTGTCAGGGATAACATATTTTGTAGGTTTGGAGTGTCCATAGAAATCATTAGTGATTAGGTGAATCACATTTTCAATTGGATAATGGAGACTTTTTTGAAGAATTATGGGGTGCATCATAAAACATCAACTCCCGATCATCCAAAGACTAATGGGAAAGCTAATGTTTCCAACAGGGAAATCAAAGGAATTTTGGAAAATAATATTAATCCAAATAGGAAGGATTTATGACAAAGTTGGAAGATACCTTATGGTATTACAAGATATCCTACAAAACCCAAATTGTAATGAGTCTATATATGATGATTTATGTGAAAATCTACCACCTACCTGTAGAATTGGAGCATAAGGCATATTTGGCTGTGAGAAAAATGAATTTGGACCTTTAAAGGGTTGGGAAGGAAAGAAGAATGAAGTTTCAAGAGATGGAAAAAATTATAAGGTATTAATTTAAAAATTATAGGATTTACAAAGAAGGAACAAGATTGGCCCATGACAAGCTGATCTAACCGAAATACTTCTATCAAGGAGGCAACATGTTGTTATTCAACTCAAGACTCAAGCTGATTCCAGGTAAACATCATTCCAAATGGGAAGGTACCTTTATAGTTACTCATGTATATACTTTTGGTGTTGGGAAGATTACTATGGATGGAGAGTAGGATCCATTCACTATTAATGGTCATAGGTTGAAGAAATTCCTTTGGACCCTGCCATCAGAGCCAGTGGAGGAGATCACACTCCTCCAACCTGTTTATCAATAAAATCCATTAGGCCGTACCTATCCTTTATATTTTATTTCTTGTTGTGATTCATTTTCAAATATTCTTAAATGTTAAATCCATATGAATACACAGGGGACACTACATCAATGAATTTTTGTGGAGGGAACCTTTTTAGTTTGGGATTTTCATTTGATGTTTGGTTTACTGTATTAATATTTTTTTTTCAGATATTTGTGTGTTTATTTTTAAAATTTAGTGTGTTGAAAAAACTTTTGAGCTGAAATGATTTTCATTTTTATTTTTTAATACCATGTCAATGAGTGAAGAAATCTATTACCTGAAACCAAGCTTAAATGAATGCTAAAATGACTTTGTTTCAAGTTTTAATATTTTTGAATTTTGTAAAAAGTACTCTGATTTTTAAATACCATGATACATCTCACTGTCTTTATTTTTGAAATGACTTTCCTATGAGGCTTCTTTAACATTTTTATAATATTCTTTACATTCACCTCATTTATTGGGAGAACCAAACCATTCTTTCTTTAACTAGAATTTGATTTATTCCTATCAAAACATGAGGGTTTGAGGTACTTGTTTTTTAAATGATTAAAGAATTTATTTGTTTTTAAGCCCCCTTTCCAAAATAATCCTTTTATATTATGACCTACCTTATAAATTAATCCTTTTAGCCCTTAGAATCCATGAACAACCTGTTAGGTTAGCCACATTACAAGCCAATTTACCTTATCCAACCTTCTCTTGAAGTGAAATTTCATGATCTAGTTGAACTTAAGTGTGTGGGAAGATGTATTGTAGTGTACTACCTCATTTGGCGATAATTTGGGTGGAAAATAAAATGTTGAATAGCTGATGTTTTTACTGAATATTTCATTTTATTAAAATCTATGCCTTTTTTAGAGCTTTCATGATAAAAGAAGTTGTACCTTTTTTGCAGCGGTTTCGAGCTTGAGAAGGAAGACGGCGATGAGATCTGGTTGTCGTGCTCTGTTGGACGATCTTGATGGCGGTGTTGGGGGATCCGACATCTTAATCCTGGATGAGTTTTTGATGTTCAAAAAAAAGCTGTTCATGTTGTGGAATCGGCGTCAACGGGCGATGGCTTCGGCCTACTATTCAATGGTTTTGCGACCTTCGGTGTTCGGTGGTGGCGGGATTGCGCGGCCACGATGTGTCGAGGCCACGGTGAAGTTTCAGATCTGATTGGTGGCGCCGCGGCGGTTCAGGATTTCTTGGGCTGCGTGGTTAGTTTTCCCTGCCTGGGTGGCTGGTTATTTACTGGTGGCCGTGTCTCCAGAGTGATAGCTTGGAACTGGTCTGCTGGGTATTCTGGTTTTACCTTCGGGTTGTTTTTTTCCTCTTATGGTGCTGTTGGTCAATTGTCAGGGATTTACCCATTGGACTCTTATGTTTTGGGTGGTGTCTCTAATTGGGCTTTGTCCCACTGGGCCTGCGGGCGGGCTTGTAATGGGTTTTACCTTCCCCATTTCAAAAGGTTTTACTGTCCTTTTTCTTTTCTTTTAATAAAAGGGAATGACCCCAAACCTTTCTGGTAAAATGATAAATGTAATGAAATTTCTTTGAGTTCTCAGGATGATGGAATCGATTTTCTTCAAAGGGGAAGAGAAGGAGACCATACTTGAGTGAAAATTAGAATCTTGAAATTTTGCTTCAAAAAGAGCAACGCCCTCCTTTTTCAGCCTCAAAATTTTAAACATCTAAATCCTACCAACCAGAATCCACAAAATAACCATGAGAAGTCCTAATGAGAAACACATTTCCTGAACTCAGATCAGATCGAGAAGTAGGAATTTAGCAAGCCTATGGTGACTCTTTCTTGGGTTTGGATGAGAAAATCCTTGTTGAACATTTACATTTATGAGATGAGAGAAAATTCATGTTATATAGGTGTTTGGTGTGAATGTGATTAGATTTGAAGTGGAAATATATTAAATAATCTAAAATTGAGAACTTCAAATAATTTTTTTTGATGAGGCATGATATATTTTTTGTTTCTTAGTGTGGATTCAGTTGATCTCATTGGTATCTTTTTTGGTTTTGATTTGATTTAATTTTGATGTTTAAATATCCAGGAGTCCAAGTTTTAAGTACGAGGGAATTGATAGAGAAAATATTTTCAATAAATTTAAATTTAATTTAATTGTTTTAAATCACACCAAAGTTTTAATTCAAGATAAATTTCTGTATTTTATGATATTGGTGACATTTTGAGCTTAATAGTAAAAATGGCCCATTTCGTATTTTAACTATTTCAAATTATTTTTTGTCTTTTGGACATAAAATTTTTTACATTAATAAAAATTGAAAAATTATTTCTTTTTCCAGATTCTAAACATCCAGGGATTCATTTCATCCTTCTTGAATTTTATTTTAATCGACCATGTGGAAGCTCAAAAGATGCTCACAAGTTAGACCTTGAAAACTGTTTACAGATCTATTGATTTTTAGTGTGTGTCCATAACTCGTTCATGGTGGGCTCACATGCTATGAAATTCGGTGGTCAGATGAGAAAGATGTTGTGGAAAAACTTTCATGAAGGTAAGGAAGTGTGAATTGACCATTATAATGGTCATTAAAGCATTCTTATCTGGAGGTTTGTGATTTGGAGAGTCTGAATATACATAATAAATTTTCAGAGTAAAATGGGCATAACTTGCATAATAATTTTCCAAAAATGATGAAATTTTTAGGAGAGAAGGAAAGATAATTATGAAGAACATTAAAGAAGGGTGAAACATGTGAAGAGGTCATGTAATGGGGATAAGACGTGGCAACCTTCGGGGAAAAAATTATGGCTATAAAGGGAGGGGAGCTCCTCCCTCTCAAAGCATCTCATTCCATCACATTCCTTCTGGGACACCAAGGAGGAGAACTTTTCAGCCTTCTCTCTTTTATTTATCTTCTTTTACATAGATTTTTAAGGAATTATTATTCCCCATTTATCTCGATTACCCTTACCATGGTGGGGTTAACATTTTGAGTGATTGGGGAAGGGTTGGTTTTCTATTTTGTAATTATTGAGTTCTTAACCATAATTGAAAGAAATATATTTCTTCTTAAAAGTAATTTTCAATTTCATATGGTTGATTTTATTATCAAGTGATATCATTCTTGAATTTTAATTTTGTTTTTGATTTTTCCTTGGTTAAATAATAATTCTCTCCCTCCACTGATTTCTGGTTTATATACGGTGGAATAGACCAGGGATTAGTGGTGAAGTACTCGATGATCGTTAGTACGTGTAAAAGGGGTAGTGAATGTTCTTGATTATTTGGGATAAACAAGACTCGATCAGGTATTTCCCAAGTCAATTGAGGATATTCAATAAAACTCTTTTTCACATAGAAGGAGAGTTGATGAAACTGAGATCTTGGTAAGGTTTTCTCTCGCCTTCATAATTTCACCAAGAAAGTGAGAGGAAATGATTGTGAAAAGTCACTTTAATCAACTCAGAATAAGAGGTTTTAATTGAATTAAACAACGATAGAATTACAAATGGGAAACTAACCCCGACCTAATCACCCTTTTCATATCATAGTTTTTAATCCTTTGAATTTCAAATTTCTTTTCAATAATTTTCTCATTGATTTATTCTAAAAACACACCATTTTTACCCTCGTTTAAAATTGACAAAATGTTTTGTGTTCACTCATCTTCGGGAGACTTCTTAGGGTTAATCACTAGACTATACATAAGGAATTGAAATAAATATTTTTTCTACTCCCAACAATAGGAGTTCATTAGTTATATATAGGAAAACTCGCATGACCCCTGAACCATTGTGGAATAAAATTAAAGAAATAAAGAGGGGGGGGGGGGTTGAGAGATGTTCACAGTTGCAGAAGGACATGCAACGAGCCCTGTAAGACAACACAAGTCTTCGGTGACTCACCCAAATCACCTTGAGGAAGCTCTTAGGCTTGTCATCCCCACCACACAGAAGTCCTTGGGTATGTCTAGGTATCCCATTTTTCAATCTAAGGATAGAAAGATAGAAATTTCCACTTCATGTTTGTGCACAGTCCACATAACCCATATTTTTCAGGTGAGACATCACTAAAAAATCAAGCAAAAATATCATACATTGCTCATGAAAACATACATATTCCCAAAAATTTGTAAAATAAAACAAAGGAGATATAAAGGGAGGAGGAGAGAGGTGTTCATAGTTGCTGAAGGAATTGAAACACGCCCCCGATGTTCCACGAGACACCACAAGTCATCAACGACACGTTTGCGTCGCCTTGAGAGAGCCCTTTGTCTGGTAATCCTCACCATGCGAAGCACCCCAAGTAAATATGTGACAATATAAGGATGAATGGATAGATTTTTCCATGGATTTATCACACAACACATGTGAGCCATATCAGTAATGTGAAGGATCACCAAAAAATAGAGGAAATACCCTGAACAACACACATGAAATATCTCATGACTCCCAACCTTTGTCACATAAAACTAAGGGGATCGAAAGGAAGAAGGTGAGAGGTGTTCGTGGTCACTGAAATGCATATGACGTTCCTAGAGAAACCATGATGTGGTCTCACAAGACCACTAGACAAACTATCATTTCCTCATGAGACCCCAAGATAAGTCACCCAAGGTCTCTCAAGTGTCTTCCAACAGGAACTTGGATCTTGCGAAGGCCCTTGAACATGTCACCATAATAGCATGGAAGTCCTTCGGTATATACACATGATCAAAAAAAGTCCTCATTAATTGGATATAATACAATAAAGGGAGTTTTGATGGAAAGAACTGACAATCACTGAAAATTAGGTGACACACTTAGAGCGGTCCACGACATAGACTCTTGAAGATGCATAGTGCTAGACTCCTTCCCCAACTCCAACCCAGATTCATGCTAGATACGATGCGAAAATTTCTAGGAAATAAGGGTGGTGATGCATATGAATTCTCTACTCCATCATGAAGAATGTGTTGGAATCTGAGACTCTGGATGCTTGGAATATGGACAATTTGACTCCCAGCCTCTGTGGATTTCTCAGAGCAACTGATCATGTGACCAACAACTTTCCATCTTGTAATACACCGAAGGGAATCTGGAGAAATCATGCACCACACATAAGGTACTTCGTGTGATCATTCATAGATCATGTGAAGGACCTCTGAAAGACTTATAGAGAACATACTGCATGTCTTCCAGATCACACAAGACTCAATAGAACTGGTACTAAATAAACCCAAGGCCTTCTCAATGTAAGGGTTCGAACCGAGATTATAAGTGTTAGACTTAAGAAAAATACATGATCGCTAGCCCTCTTGTGCTTCATGTGAGTCACAAAAATACACACAAGAGAACCGAGACATGTCACCTAGATCTTGCGACACTCCCCTAGCATACATTATGGGACACACAGAATACTCTAGATATGTCATAGCAAGCCACATGGTTCCCACTGCAAACACCACTTTGATCTCACAAAACCTTATGGGTTTGTCAACTAGGACTTGTGAAGTACTTCAGACACACCACCTGACTCATATAAAGATGTTTTATCATGTCACCAAAGTCTCAAAAAAGAATCTGGACATGATAACCAAGCTCCCGCGACACCCTATGGGAAAGCAATCTGGGACTCATGATGCCCTCTAAACAAGTTAGTGAGGTCTCGTGATGTCTCCTAGAGGTGTCATCCAAGATACATGACACCCCTTAGACTATGAAACAATGAATCTCATGAAACCCTCCATATGTGTCAATCCAGGTCATTCTACGACTCCAATAACATGCCAACTAGGTTATATGATTCCCTCCAAACATGAAGGCCATGTAAATAGGGCTTTCAAGGAATTAATGACATTGTCTGTCCTTAGTATGTAAGCCCCAAATACTAGGTAGTCTTAGTGTCTAAGCCCCGATATAAAGTAAACTATGAAGACTCTGATTCATGCCATATTCAGGATATATAGGCCACATCTCCTTGAGGTTTGAGCTCTATATTGATCATGGTACAAGGTATCCTCAGTGTGTAAGCTCTGACATAAACTGAACTACGATGACTATAATTCTTCCTATACTCAGGATATATAGGACACCTTTTCATGGCCCAAGATTCATAATAAACATCCCAAGTACTTTCCCAGCACACAATTCCTATACATATACTCCATGAGGCTAATCATTTATTAACATTATTTCTCACACTATGCATAACTCATGTGGGCTTAGGGAGATGTGAACAAACACCTCATTATGAATCATAAATTAATACCCCTCATATATGGACATATAACTTGGGGTCATCCCTATGATAATAACTGTACTATGTGGGTTTTGATTCCAAAAATATCTAAGATACGCAGGACACCTCATAATGGATCAATCCCCTCAGAATATCAACCGCCTCCTCTCTTGACAACATATTCCAAAAAACTTGGTTATATGTTACAATACATAAAGCAACTATTATCCACTAGGGAAATGGATGAAGAACCCCAGATACATATAGATGGGTCCATTAATGAGTCTCCCTTTCCTCATCTACTGAGATAATTAACTGATAAAACATTTTTTTAGGGTAACCAGACTCATATTGGGACTAGGAAGAGTTCCATGAACATATCTTAAATATATAAGAGAGTCCCAGAGTAGAAAATAATCCCCACCAAAAAGGGTTCGATGAGACCGACCTCCCATCCTCTCGACCAATGTGAGTCCCCAAGAGTTTTTGGGCTGGAAAACCACGATGACTATTGGCCTTTTGAAATCAGGTCTATACCCAACTACAGAAGGGGGAACAATTGGGAGTTTTTAAGAAAATCAAAAATGGTATCCTTATGAGAAAAACCATTTCATGTCACAAAATACTGACCAAAAATTAATTAATAGAGATTTTTTTCTTTTTTTTCAATTTATAGTTAGTGTTTTTGTTCTTAAGAGGTTTTATAATAAAATCTCATGTTACTGCTATTTTGATTGAATAAAAAATTGTACAAGGACTAGCTAGTTCCTAATGGTATGTAATAATTTATTTCATATATCATTTAATTATATATTAAAAACTCATTAAATTAGTTTCCTTTCACTTTGTATTTATATTTCTTTATTGATGTATTAGTGTTTCTATTTTAATTTTTTTCATAAAAATATGAGTTTATATAATAATTTTATTGAATTGTTTGAGCTTACATATTAATGTTTTTAAAAATTTCATACCATAAAAGTATAGATGCTCTAGAATCATCCCCAAGATAAATGTGAGATCCTGGACTCTAGGGAACTTCCTCAAAATGATAAAATCGATTTTTTAAACTCTGATTATTCTTTGGAAGTTCATCGTTATTAGAATTATTTAAACATTCTTATCAATGATAACGAAGTGATTATCATTTAAGCTACCAAGTTATGACCTAGGGATAATGATATTCTTGACACTAGTAAAATGTGAAATGTTATATCTTTATTTTTACCTCCAGGTAACAAAACTAATATTGATTTTTTAAAAAACAATAATTATTTAAAAAAACTAATATTGAATTTTTTCTGTAGATAGTTAAATCATATGTGATGGAAAAATTTTAATTATTGAGTGTGTCTTGTGTATTTAGTATCATTTGAGTGTTAAATCAACATTGATTTTATATTTAAATTTAATTTAATTAGTTAATAATTATAGATAATATCGATTTTATATTTGTATTTAGCGGTAGCTAAACACTTTGATAATCTCTCAATAAGAAATATAGTTATTTAAAAATAATTTAGTGTTAATACTCTACTTATAAAATAGTATAAGTGGGATATGTTATGGTTTTAGGATATACAGTGAGTGAAATAATATGAGAAAAATCCTTATAGCTAATGAAGAAGTTAATTTCTTGGGAATTGAACTATGATGTGAACTACTTCCAGACACTTTTCAATCATCTATATTTAATTTAGCCTTATTTCCACAATTTCTTACTCATTCATAGTTTTCAAATCTAGATCCATATTAAATCTTTTAAAATTATCTAATTTTTTAAATCATTCAATCAATGGGAGCACAACCATTGAAATAACATATCAAAATAAATTTCCTAAATCTCAACCCAAATTATACCTAGGAAAGTCATTACTATTTACGAATTCTTTAATTTTTATCTTCTCTCATCACCATATTCACTTATCAAAAATATGTATACAATATAGTCATAGAATAAATTAAATAGAATAAAAAAATTCCAGTTTTTTAATGTAATACAATAAAGAATATATAATAAAGGATATCCATTAAATTTACACAATTAAATAAATAATTAAGATGAAATCAAGAAAAATTAAATAATTAAATCATTTATAAAATTTCTTTTTCATTTCAAAAATAGGTATACATTTAAAAAATAATTTATCCTTTTAAAAAAATACACATGGTATGAAATTTTTATAGATGTGTTAAAAATACATATCTCAGAAAAAATTCTTATGAAAAATTACCTAATACCACTTTCCATGGAAATTTATGGGGGAATACTAGTTTACTTTAAAACTTATTTATATCAAATATGTGTATCAATAATAGTTCATGTAAATAGAAACATGTTATATTAAATATGTGTATAAAATTTATGTGTATAAACTTTGTATATTTTCATTAATTAAATGTGTTCTCATTTTTTTTTGTTCGATTTCTGAGGATTCTTCTGTTCTTGGAACTGATTTAGGTGAATATACCAATGTAGATGTCGATTCTCATGGTTATGATGATGCTAGTGGTCTGAGAGGAGGTAATAATGATGTTGGTGTTTATATAAAAGATGATGAGGGTCGTGATGGTTTAGACAATACTGATATTGAGGTAAATTTTAGATGTAAATTTATTCTTGGTTTATACATTTAATTTTATCATGTAGTTTTGTTTTATTCTTGTGATATTAATATTGAAATTTTATATTGTTTGTCTTACAGATAGTTTGAATTCTTGGGATATATATTTTATTCTATTTGAGTTCTATTTATATTTAATTATGGGTTTTTTATTATTTTATAAGATACAAGTTTTGAGTTCGGTTTGTGTTTTAATGGCTAGGTAGGTATTTAAAGTGACCTTTTTGGTAGTGAAAAACCAAATACAGAAACCCACAAAATAGTCTAGACTAAAGGCCATCCAATGGCCAATAAGCATGAAACTATAGAAAAATAAAAACTGTAAAATATGAAAAAAAATATGAGTCATAGGTCATGGGATATCAAATAGAAGCACCAATCCTACCTTAAGACATTCAATTCTTAGGACTTAAAAACAAGCCTCAATCCACATAGTTACCAAAAACTCATTATATGTACCTTCAAAACACCTACTCACTAACCATTAGTGTTAACCTATGCTTGTAATGAAACTTTTAGTGTTCGATGAACCAATTACATCCTCCACACTAATCCAATATTACAAAAACACAAATAGAATAAAAACATCAAGTCAAAAGACTAGATCACCAACATTAAATAGTACATATGAAACCATCATATTGTTAACCTCCATCGGAGGTCATTACAAGACAAAATCAATGATATCTCCACTAAGGAAAATACCTTCATAAAAAAGGTTGAACTAAATACCTAAATTATACAAAAAATAGATACTATAAGGATAATACACCATAAAACTAGAGGATAACACCTAGAATAACAAGGAACTCACGGATGAAAGAAACTTTCTTGAAAAAATATTACCCATTGAATCTATTATCTAATATGCATAAACTGACTCAATAAATCACTAATAAGAAACCTAAAAAACACAAGACTAGAGACTATCAAGGCCAAAAAAAATTAACACCCCAAGATTTAAAGGCATGAATATTCTTAAAAAAACTCTATTTCATTGATATCTTATGTTACACAGAACACCGAGCTTAAAAAACGATTAAACAATAATATTTAATTGTGATAGATATCACATAGCTGTTGGAATAGAGGGAATGAATGATATTGACTAAATAATGAAAATATAGTTTGAAAATATTTATAAAATGAATTAATTGGTTACAAATTAATTATAAATTAAAATAAAAAACCAATTAAATATAACATATGTGTTTCTATTAAAAAACTATTTTTATGATCATAATGAAATTTTGTCATATTAAATTGAAGTATTCACTATTATTGAAAGTTATTAATGAAATTTATATGTAATATATTCAATAAAATGTTTTTAAAATCATTCAATACTTTTGATAGGATTAATATAAGAAATAAATTCAATTTAAAGCATAAAAAGCTATATTTTTCTAAATGGAGATTTTACCGCATTTTAATAGAGCACATGTTTTAAGTCTAAATTTTGAAAATTTTATGAGTTTTAATTGAAAAAATAAAATTAATTTTTAAAATCTGGATATTAAAATTATATTAGGGTTATTTTTTTATATATTTTTTTATAATTTTCAATTTTTGATGAATAGTGAAAAATATTAAATTTTAATTGAAAACTTCTTTTATGTATAATTTTTTAATATAGTAAAATTATATTTTAATTTTTTTTATACTATAATTATTTCAATTATACATCAATACAACAAATTTAGGTTATTGGAATCAATTTCACTTTGAAATTGGATATAAAAACATTTCAAAATTTTCAACTTTTTCACTTTAAAAACCCACTTTTTCATTATGCTTGTGGGATTAATTTTAAATCTATTTTTGCCAATTATGTGAATTTAATTTTTTAAAATGAATTAAATATTTGTAATATTAAGATAAAAATTTTTAAAGGCCGTTTTCTTTTTTATAAATTAAAAAGGTCCCATGGTAAAATATATTTTTTACCACGGTATAGGTAATTTTTCTTGAAAAGGGTTAAAGTTAAATGGGTAAAGGCTTAAAATACCTAAAAACTAAAGCATTTATTGGTTATTTGAGGTATTTATTGAACCCAAAAGCCTCTAAAATATTAATTTCATAACAATTCATGAAAATCAATTCCACCTCAATGTGGATGGCTTTAAATATAAAATAATCATTATTTTAATTACTTAATCCCACCTCTCCTCAAGTATAAATACCACCCTCACCACCCCATTTCGAATAAAAAGACTTGAATATAATAAAATATATTCACAAAACTATCCTCATAAATCTTACCATGTAAAAGTTTTGTTGGTCTCACCGAAATACCAAATCTAAGGTCCTCAAGGGGTCCTCCAAGGATGTGATATTCAAGAGGTAATTTTCTAAAAACTCTTCTCTTAATTTATTTTATTTTTCCATATTCTCCTAATATAATTCATACATAAATGAATTATAACTTAATAATAATTCATATAATTTATTATTATGTTTCTAATTAAATATATTATATACATACCTTTTATTACCTCCTCTTACTCAAAGAAATGAAACTAATTTCCAAGTTATGCCGGTTAATCGCCTTTGTGAATAATGATTTTGCACTTTTTCGATTACTACCATCATGGATGGTAATAAAAGTGTTATTAGGGTTAATTAATATTTTAATAAGTATATTATATCCTATTTTATGTTTATTAATTTATATAAACTCATAATAGTAAATAAAATGAAACTAGTATGTGGTGTTCAAAAAAACAGCCAAAATTAACTAAAAAATTATTATTAAAAGAAAGAAAAATTATATATGGGACCATTTAAAATTATAAAATTACATTAATAATATTTCATAACACTTCTGGAGTTGTAATATCATTTTATAAGAACATCCATAATTTCATACAAATGAACTGATCATGAAACCATGAAACGAACACACCCAAAACCATTTAAATAGTGAAATATTATTAATTAATGGGTCATTATACGTTATACTATCATCACAAAAGGTATTATAAATATTAAGATATTTATATATTGAGTTAATAACATTATTTAAACTATTATTAAGTATTTTAATAAATTCTACAATAAAGGGAAACATTAGGTAAGGGTTTTGTCATCTCACTTTTTTAATTCTGTGAGATATATGTCTTATCGAACACAAAATAATTGTGTGTTGTGTATGTAATTTACTTTTAAATATCTTATCATTAATCTCATTATCTTTACGATATTAAATTTTTGTTTTGATATATATTACTTTAATGGGGCATATGATTTAACTGATTACAAAGTGGTAGGGGGATTCATAACCCAATTTAAATTACTTTGGTTAAACTTCTAATTACATGTTTATGTTGTTATATGATTATTTGTGAAATCACTTATAAGTACCTTATTTTTTATTTAATCTTGTTTTTTTGTGGATTTAAATGGAATACACATAATCGATTCATTTTATTAACACTTACTTCAATGATATGATATTTGTAAGTGACTTTCTTTTAAAAATCATTTTTTAAAGTTTCTTTTTCAAAAAGAATGTTTTAGCTTATTGGATAAAAAGAATTTACCAATTTCAAATTTATTTAATATTTTGAAACCCCATTTACAATTTTAAAAGATTATCATCAAATAAAATGTTTCATTTTTGAATGATGTTTTAACATAAGTGATTTTCAATGTGAAAAGGGTATTTTCATCAATAATTATTTAATGATATAATTTAAAATATTTACATATATTTTAACATCCATATTTGAATATTATATTTCATTAAGGTTTATCTATTATGATACCATCTTCCATAATTTTTTAATGGTCTATTGATTAGTCTGACAGAGGATGTACTATTTTGATACCATTCACTATATTACTGTCGATGGTTTGTGATTATGTTTAGTTAATGGGGAAATTTATTTACATTTTATATGATAGTTTCAATAAATTTTTTTATATTGATTATATTTCAACCCTTTCATATGATGAATTTATCTAAATGAGTAAGTGACGAGAATGGCCCGCTATATCCCCTCGATGCATCAATATGTTTCATAGGACAAACTAGTTTTGGTATTTTCTTATGTGTTACCCATTAATGTATGGTGTCATGGAAAAATAATTGATGGTGAGTTTTATATGTCTGTAATTATGAGTTACCTCATTATGATATTATTTATTGATTTCTATGTGATTATTTTATCACTAGAATATATGTGGTTATGTTTTCTAGCTCATGTGATTATTTATAAGACATTATTTGATCCACTTTTATTCCATCCATATTATGTTCAATTTATTGGTTAAATGGAATGTGTTTTAGTATTTAATATTCCATAATTGTTATTACTTATTTATGATAGATTTCAATTTACTTAACCCTTACCAATCATTTGAGATCACCCTATTATTATGTTTTATTTTTCCCCAAGATACCAAGAAGTTTATTATGGATGATATACTGTGATAATCTTGGAGAATAATGTTTTCCTCAATGGATTATAAATGTTGTTTTTTATATTTTCAACTATAATGTAAGGTTAAAATATGTGTCTATTTTTCCAAAAATGCTAAACTATTCGTTCCTTCAGGATGCAATTCCTTATATATTATGCAAATGTAATAAAGTAAGGAGCTGACTTCGAGATATTGGAGTTGGGGGAATTATAGTTGGAATTATATAAAGTTTAGAAGAAATCTTGGGAACTAGATGTAGGAAATTATAGCTTAGGTAGCTTAACTCTAAGATAGTATTTAAGGATAATTAAAGAAGAACAACCCAAAGAAACCATGTTTATGATAACGAGATTAGATAGGAATAAAAATTTCAATTTATGTTATGTATTTCAATATTTTTGTGATTATAAATTATTTTTCATAATGATATGATCTAATATAGTGTATATAATCATTTAAGAATGGTGAATAGAAGGAAGAATGTGTATCTGAACAATTTACATGATCTAAAGTGTCATGATCCATCACAGAGATGCACGTTCCATGACTACCCCAAGCCCGCATCCAATAGGCTAGGGGTTGGAGACTATCACCGAGTAGACATATACCAAAAATGGGAGGCATTAGACTAAAGTACCTATATGCATTCACACACCTCTAAGCCTCAAATTATGAAATGTAAAAACACTAAGTTAACAATGCATTCAACCCACTATATCCCACAACCAGAGTATAATAGTGAATGTACTAGAAAGTAAACAGGGCCAAAAAATCCCACCAAAAGAGTCTGTAACCACAAGTCTAACCTGTAAGAAAAGAGGTATTGGTACTTCTGTGTGAACCACATGAACACACCTCGTCTTTCTAGCCTCACAAAGCACCGCCTGGACCATGTCTTCCTAGGACTTCATTAAATAAGTCGATCATCTGCACAAGACCTGACACGTACAGGAAAAAACCGAGCAGGGTTGGGTAAAGAAATAAACATTAAGATGCCCCAAAACCACAAAGGAAGACAACAAGGGAATTATGTGAAGGAATAACACAAAATAATATAACAAAAAAACAAAAAATGTATAGAACATGAGAATACCACAAATGAATACCACAAAGGAATACCAAAAAATAATTCCACATCGGAATACCACACAAGAATACCACATAGGAATCCCACACAGGAATACCACATTAGAGTACCACACAAGAATACCATATAAGAATACCACAAATGGATACCACACAACAATTACGCATAGGAATACCACATAAGAATACCACACATGAATCCCACATAGGAATACCACATAGGAGTACCACATAGGAATACGACAAAAGAGTACCACATAAGAGTACCACCTAGGAGTGCCACATAGGAGTACCACACATGAATACCGGATAGGAGTACCACATAGGAATACCACACATGAGTACAATATAGTAGTTCCACACAAGAGTACCACACAAGAATGCGATACAAGAGTACCACAAAGGACTGCCACCTAGGATTACTACACAAGACTACCACATTAGAATACCATACAGGAATACTATAGAGGAGTAGCACAAAGAAGTTACACAAAAAAGTACCAAACAAGATTTAAACACATGTATATGTCTATAATACATATAACAAGAATATCTAGATATACTCATGAAAAAAACCCCACCATCATGTGGTATTAACTAACTTCCAGACATAGGATTCTGCTCAAAGCATAGTCATACTAAGAGACCTCACTATTCAATACATGATATCATCAAAGACACTCACGAAGAGCTATAGCTCATTTGGACCCTACCCAAATGGGAACTTATTGGTCAAAGAAGATTATGATACCACAGAGATGGTTCGACACCCAAATATGTTAGGGGATACCACAGATCACACCCATATACATTGGGGGATTCCAAATACCCAATATGGATCAATTCTCAATGTCGGTGATCACACCAAAACAGCCTAGGGATACCACAGATCATGCCTAGACACTATTGGGGATACCACATACCCTACCGATGCAACCCGCTAGGTGGAGGATCATCACCCTACTCATGGAGGTTACATAATTCCAAAGACTCCACTAGGGGTGATAGAGGATCATACTCCAGTCCTAGGGAGGGATTCCTAACACTATTTAGGACTCAAACTCCAGAGGGGATTAGAACCTCGTGATGTGGATGTAAAACCGTATGGAACCCTTGAGAAAAGGACCAAAGGGAATGCTCTAAACCTCTAATGTTCTAAGATAAAAACTAACCACATCATCTCAAAAGGAAAATATAATCGTCAGAGTCCCAACACTGAAGACATCTTGTCAAACAGATGTACCATTTGAGAATTATGGAATTTTGATGTTTAAAAAGGGGGTCACTGGGATGGTGGATTGACTCCCAGTAAACCGCCATGTAGTCGATTCGTGCGACTATGACTTGGTCGAGCACACTGTGGTAGCTCGAGCTTCTGTGGAATTCAACTTCCATGATCAACCATCCACAATCAATCGTGCGACTACACCTGGTTGATCCGGTGTCTGACCCCAATCTGTAATGGTCTACTAGGCCGACCCGGGCCATTACGCTTGTCCCCAGCCCGCTCGTCTTGGACCCAGACCGCTCTACATAGGCTCGGCCCATCTCCCCTATCCTGGACCGCACAAACATAGGCTAGTAGGGCTATCACATGAAGTCTTCCTTTCCGTATCCTCCACTCAATAAAGTCACCCACGACCACCAATACCACTCTACGTGGCCACCCTGTTGCGTCCCACAACATCGTTGCATCCCTAGATCTGTGACATCCATGTCATGTGGCTCTACTCCACCACATCCCATGTGGCCTGCCCTACTATTTCCGCTTTCATCTGAAGCTGCCACCGTGGCCGCTTCTTATAATCACCACACTACCTCATGAGACCATCGTGCCACCTTACTAGACCGCCAAACCAATCTGTCTGGTGGTGGTTCCTTCTGCAGAACAATGAGCCACCTTCGATGCATGAAATTTGAAACGGCCACATATCCGGGATCCTCAGGTCTATATCTTCACAAATCTAGCCTTTGTTCTCAGTTAGCCTCTAATATGGGGGTTCAATCATAGTCAGATCCACCCGAAAAGTTGAACTGTGGCCACAGGGGTCTAACGACGACGAATATGAATAACGAGAGATAAGGAAAGCACAAGGAATGATTTAGGAATGAACATCATCCTTTCTTTTTCGACGACTCAATTTGTTCTCATAAGATCAAGTAATGAACCATAGGGGTCTAACGACAATGAATATGAAAAACAAGAGATAAGGAAAGCAAAAGGAATGATTTAGGAATGAACATCATCCTTTCTTTTTCGACGTCTCAATTTGTTCTCATAAGATCAAATAATGAAGAATGAAAATAATTCTATCAATTTAATTCTATCGATGACACACGTATTAATTCTTGTCTATTGAATTGATCCGTGTTCATCTTAGATTAATAATAGGATAGAAAATCATAAAACAAACTTACTACTTGGATTTTAGATCAATCATTGATGAATAAAGGTTATGTTTCCTTCGTTGAAGAGATCCTCTAACTCCATTGGCGTGAAAATCCATGATCTGCTTGATCTGTCGTCGTTTGTTCGAGAGTTCTTCCCAAGCTCTCCTTAGAGATTCTCTAGCATTACCAGGGTTATGCAGCTAACCCTGGGATTTCTTTATATGGTTATATTTAAGGTAAATGTTTCTATATCAATATAAATAATTTTTATTTAAATTATTTAATGAAGATTATGTCCTTTTCATGTTATTTCACAGAAGACCCATAACGACTAAGGTTAAGTCACGAATAGAGAGAACACCACATTATGAAAACAAAGATGGTCTCCGATTTCAAATTCAAGTCACCATTCATGAGTTATTAGAATTTAAAAAAATAATTATATTTACAGTTACGTCCTTGGTGAATTTTTTACAGATGACCTGCACTGACCAACATTAGGTTGCACCTAGGGTAAAGATTTCATTTTGATCTCAACGGTGGCCCCATATTTCTGACTCGGGCACTTTTTTAAAATTTATTAAAAAATTTTCAAAAAAACTGCACACGAGTGCTAATAGAAAATTAATATTTTTAAAATTTTTTTTTGAGCGGACCAGGCCTCAGAATCACAGGCCATCTCAGTGCATGTTCTTTAAATTAACCCATATAATTTCTAAAAATAATACACAGTAATTATAAGATACTACATTTTGCCCACCTTGGGGCTTTACATCTCTAAAAAGACAAAGCAAGGGCTAATCAAATAGGTTAGTGTACTAAGCAAGAACCTGAGCCTCCCAATCCCATGTGCTCTCCTATAGATTGTCATGTTTCTACTGGACACACACTAAAGGAATCATTCACACATGAAGGATCCATCCAACTCTAGCCAAAATCAAACTTGTATGCCTGCAACATGTCCTCCAGAACCTGAATGGTCCACTCAGTTTAGCCATCCATCTATGGGTGAAACACTATGATCAAGTGTAACTGAGTCCCAAAGGCCTCCTTTAATACCTTCCACAACTGAGATGTAAATTGATCATCACAATCTTAAACTATCATCAACTGAACTCCATGGAGTCAAATTATATCCTGCACATAGAGGCATCCCAATCTCTCTATTAAACGTTGCTCTGAGATATTTTGCAAGTGGACTAACTTAGCAAGTCATTCAATGATCACCTAGATGGTTTTGTGTCCCCTAGACATATGTGGTAAACCCATCATGAAGTCCATCGATATCCCATCCCACTTCTATTCTGGCACCTCAAAGGGTTGAGCTAAACCTACTGGTACCTGGTGCTCTACCTTCACTTGTAGACAAGTAAGGGTTCATGAGACAAGATTTGAAACTCTGTTATTCATTAATATACTTAAAAATTGATGCTGAAGGTTCTGTTACATCTTTTCTACACCTAGATGTACCTCCAAATGAGATGTATGGAACTCCTTCAGAACCTCCTCCCACAGCATCGCTGGTACTACTATGAATCCTCTACATTGAAAGATGTTCTCCCTACCTTTAAATTATCCATTAGGAGCATTACCTATGGAAAACTGAGAATGTAGGGTCTTATAGTCAGTATCCCCAAGATGTGCCTCCTAGACTCACTGTAAGAGTGGAGCGGTGACAACCATCGAATGTAGGTAAGCTACTCCATATCCATATACAAATGGATATATACAATGAGGATAACTCCATTGACACCTAATTTAGAAACTACAATCTATATCTTTTTCTAAGAGAATATGCCACTAGGTTCCCTTTCCCATGAGTATAGACCATCTAGATGTCATAGTCCTATAGGAACTCTAGCCAACATCTCTGTGTCAACCTTTCTAGATCCATTGCAACTCTATCACCACTATAGGTAAACAATGACTCATAACATCCACTATATTGAGGGTTAGGTTATCCAATTAATGAGTAATTAGATGAACCCTTTTATGTGTGAGTCCATCTTGCACTGAATGTGTTCAATTTTTACCAATAATGTAAAACCTAGTTCCATCACTGCGGACACACCACACTCTTCACCTAAAATAGTTAATCTAAGCATGAACTATGGATGAATAGTCCATACTGAGAATGACTTTATAAGGTCTTGACACCACTACCAAGAGATCCCAACCAAAACTATGGACTCTAAGATTCATGACATACTGTCAACACCAGTGCAAGATCATTAGGTCTCCTATAGTAGGAGTCTCCAATCGTGATGGTCGAGCAAACAGTTCAACCATAATCTATGAGTCTCTAACAAGATTCATGGAAGAAAAGAATGATTACCATCTATGCCTATTAATATGGAATCTATGGTAGAATATAAATAGATCATACCAAGAATCATTCCAAGAGCCCCTCGGTCATATGACTCAACCACATGCATCCATCCCTTCCCCTTTTCTCTAGCTCTTTAATCCTGATGTGGACCACCTGGGGGTGGTGGTGGTAATGTGTCGAAGCATTGACCACATCCTACTTCTCTCATAGATCCTCTTCCATGATTTCCGTCCTATGGACCCACCTGTTCTTGACTCTATCTCTACCTCGACGGTCCATCTATATCCCCCCTACTAGCGGTATGATGGGTTGGGAAATTTCGAGTGATATGTCCCATTCCGTCACATGAAAAGCATTGCCTCTCTCAAATATGACTAGACCAACCCTGTGATACATGATCTATATATCCCCTATCCTAAGACCTCCTCTTGAAACCTATCACACATCCATGTCTTTGAAACTGATGTTGGCTTCCCACTATTGAGGTCTTTGTTCCTACTTTCCCACTTCTAACCATCAACATGTGTATTTTCCCTGCCATGGAACTCTAAACCACAAAGGTTTCTTCTAGTGCCCCAGAATATGTAAGAATGCACAGAGGGATAATGTTGGATCTTATTTCCCTACAAAAACCTCACATGAAGGCTTGAGCCCTGAAACACTGGCCTCGTATCATATCCATTGAGTACCTAGAAAGGTTGGTATGTCTCGATGAACACTCAAATACTAACATGTCTTCCTGTTGGAGCTGTATAAGATTCTAGACCAGCATATCTCTTAGATTATAAGGTGATAACTCCTCTATTAAAAAGCTTCTCAAAATCTATCCATGAAAGGGTTTCCTCATTGCAAGACTGGGTAACCAAACCCCACCATTTCCTTGCTAAGCCGTGTAGAAGGCTCACTTCTAGGACCACCATATGATCTGTTGGTGTCCTAACTAGATAGAACATTTGGCTCAACAACTCAAGGTAGTCCTCATTTTCCTATGTGTCATTCTATCTTCAGAAACTAAGGGGACTCTATTGCTGAAATTTGTGAAGTGTGATCGTCCTGTGCTCCTCATCTGATAGTACCATGGGTAACATGTGCTACTCTACATGTGGTTGTATAACTGGTGCACCACCTTGAGGTGTTATCTTTAGTACGAATCCCTAGGCCGATGTATCATCACCCAGTGGATCATCCTCATGATCAGATGGTTGAATCCTGGATGATTGTCTACATGGAGGCATCTTGAAGTCAAACAATATGTACCATGGTCAATTGAGTATATATAGAGAGATGACTCAAGAAGGACATGGAAGACACAAATGTTCCTATATGATGTATGTTTTATTATTTTCTCCCTGCAAATAGTGTTTTTATGTACTGAGTTAAAAATCAAGAAACCAGAGTCTAGGTGTATGGATACATCGGCCACCGCACTAACACTGGATTCCCTAGCCTAAAAGATGAACTCAAAACACTAAACACTATTTCCCCAAACCAACCTCATAGACTCTCATCCCTAAAGCAGAACCAACCTCCTTTGATACCAATCTATCATGACCCATCCTAGAGGGCCCCGTTCCATGACTACCCTAAGCCCACCTCCAATGGGCCACAGGATGGTGACTAACACCGAGTAGGCATATCCCAAAAATGGTAGGCATTAGCCCAAAGTACCTATATTCAAGCACACACCTCCAAGCATCAACTGATAAAATGTAAAAAACCTAAGTTAAAAATGCATGAAAAACACTATATCCCACAACCAGAGTACAATAATGAAAGCACTGTAAAGTAAACAGGGCCAAAACAATCCCACCAAAAGTGTCTATAACCACAAGACCAACCTATAAGTAAAGTGGTATGGGGACTGCTCTTTGAACTATAGAAACACACCTCATCTATCTGGCCTCACTAAGCACTGCCTAGTCTTGGTCCACCTAAGACTTCATCAAAGTGGTTGACCACATACCGAAGACATAAAATGTGTGGGAAAATCCCATGTAGGGGTGAGTAAATTAATACTCAGTAGGAAACCCCAACGCCACAAAGGAATACCACAAAAAAATTACATGAAGTAATACCACAAAGGAATACCACAAAGGAATAAAACACATGAATAACACATGGGAATGACAAAAAGGAATACCACAAAGGAATACCACACTGGAATTCCACACAAGAATACCACAAGATAATACCACACAAGAGTACCACAAAAGAATACCACAAATGGATACCACACAAGAATTCCACATAGGAATACCACACAGGAATACCACAGTAGAATAACACAAAGAAATACCACACATGAGTACCACATAGAAGTACCACATAAGAGTACCACATAAGAGTTCCACAAATGAGTACCACACAAGAATACCACATAGGAGTACCACATAGGAATACCAGACATGAATACCACATATGAGTACCACACATGAGTGCCAAATAGGAGTACAACATAGGAATTCCACATAGGAGTGCCACACAGGAATACCACACTAGAGTACCACATAGGAATACCACACAGGAATACCACATAGGAGTACCACATTGGAGTTCCAAATAAGATTAATATACAAGAATTCCACACATTTATATATCTACAGTACATACAACAAGAATATCTAAATATACTCATGAGAAACACCCCACCATTAGGTGGTCTTAACCAACTACTAGCCATAGGATTATGCTCGAAGCATGATCGTTCTGGGAGAACTCACTCATCGATCCATGATATCATCAGAGACACTCATGAAAAGGTATAGCTTATTTGGGCTCTAACCAAATGAGAATGTATTGGTCAATGAAGTTTATGATACCATAGAGAGGGGATCACGCCCAAATATGTTGAGGGATACCATATATTGTGTCCAAATACACTAGGGGATACACCATACCCAATATAGATCAATTCGCAATATAGGGGATCATGCTTGGATACCCTAGGGGATACCATCGATCATGCCCTGACACTATGGGGGATAACACTTACAGTACCGATGCAACCTGCTAGGTAGAGGATCAGTGACCTACTCACAGAGATTACACTATTCCACATACTCCACTAGGGGTGATAGAGGATCACACTCAAGTTCTTGAGATGGATTCCTGACTCTATCTATAAATCAACCTCTAGAGGGGATTACAACCCAGTGATGTGAATGTAATAATGTATAGAACCTTTGAGGAAAGAACCAAAGGGAACATTATCAACCTCTAATATTCCAAGTTAAAAATTCTCCGCATTATCTCAAAAGGACAGTCTCATTGTCAGGGTCCTAACCCTATTGACAGCTCATGAAATAGACGTACCGTTTGAAAGTTATGGATTATTAAAGTTTCAGAAGGGGGTCACTAGCCTTGTGGAGCAACCCATAGTCAACCACCCCGTGGTTGATCTATGTGACCACACCGCAACAACTCGAGATGTTGTGGATGTCGACTACCATGGTCAACCTTGCGACCAACCAGGGTCGATCTGGGGTCTGAAGAAAATTTGTTCTGGTCTACTGGGCCGACCTGGCCTGCACCATCATGGAAAAAATGAACCACTCCACATGGGCACAACCCTCTCCTCTTGGGCTCGACCTGTCTCCCCTTCCCTAGACTGCTCAAATGTGGACCATCTGTTCCATAGTACATTTCCAGCCTAGCTTCTTCCTTCACTCCATGTGGTCACCCATGGTGACCTCCACCACTCCATGTGACCGCCACAGCTCAATGCAGCCACCCCACCATGTCCTGTGACCTTTCCATATACCCGAATCTGCCGTCTCTGCATCCCACAACTCTTCTCTACCGCATCCCATGTGGCCCACTCCATCATTGATAGTGTCATCCGTGGCAGCTGCCTACAGTCACCGCACCACCTCCGGCCACCTCAATGGAACGCCATGCCACCTTACTGGAATGTTGTGCTAGTGGTTCCTTCTATAAACCACCAACCCACCTTCGATTCATGGAATTTGAAATGGTAATAGTTATGCGCTCCTCGGGTCCCAATCTTCATAGATCCGACATTTTTTCTTGGTTTTCCTCCAATCCGAGGGTCTGATCGCATTCAGATCCACCTGAAAAGTTGAAACATGGCCACAGGGGACCCAATGACGATGAATGCAAATAATGGGGGATAAGGAAAGAACATTGAATGCCCAACTAATGAACATACACCTTTGTTTTTGTTGGCCTCAATGTGTTCTCATTAGAATTCATAATGAAGAATGGAAATCATTTCATTAATTTAATTCTACTGATGATGCATGTATCAATTCTTGTTTGTTGAATTTATTTGTGTTCGTCTTAAATTAATAATGAGATGGAAGATCATAAAAAAAATCCTACCAAGAGTTTGGATTTATTATTGACAAATAATGACTGGGTTTCCTTCATTGAAGAGATCCTCAAACTCCATTGGCACAATGATCCATGATATGCTTGATCCATTTTAGTTTGTTCGATAGAGTTCTTCCCAAGTCCCTAGAGATTATTTGGAATTCCTTGGGTTATGTGGATAACCTTGGGATTTCTTCATAAGGATACATTTAAGGTAAAAGTCGTTTCATCAAGAGAAATAGTATTTATTTAAATTATTTAATGATGATTATATCCTTTCAGAGTTTTCTAAAGAAGACCTGTGCCTATTGGATCATAATGTATATACATATGGAATAATAAAAGAAGGGGGGGGGGGGGGGTGAATTTTTGGTTTAATAAATTTTAGTTTTTCCCCAAAGGAATTTAGTTCAAAAGAATTTAAACAAATTCAATTCCCAATACCTCTTAATGTATTAAAACATTAATCGGATAGGGCCCTGGGTCCAGTCATAAAAGTACCGTAATAAAGTTGATTGGGATAATTTAATCCTTAGGTCATAAATGAAATTAACCATATTCATGGTTGAAACAATTTAAATAGAGTATGTGTGTAAAATATCGTAATCATAATGATTTTGATGATCATAGTAAAATAATACAATGATTCAATCATAAAGTGTACTGAATTGTATTGAGTAATTGAAAAGATAATAATCATTAAAAATGTAATTACAAATATTTTAATCATAGTATATTACTATATTATTGTAATTAGATTAGTTATGATAATCAAAATAAGCAATAGAAAAATGAATATATAAAATGATTCACTTTCTATTACAAAGAAGTGTAAATGTAAAAGAATAAAATTATTTTAACCCAATGAGAAGAGTATCTAAGAACCTTATATAGAGGTCCATTGATTTATACATTCAAGAATGTCTGTCTTACCCACACTAGGGTAAGACCTCGATACGATTATCATCTTCTATCTTTCAATCCCCACAATCCGTCGATTAAGAAGGTAATTAACACCTTTGAATTTCTAGACTTGGAAACCCTTGACACACAAAATATCAACATGTATGTTATCCTATACATGTAATCCATTGATTGTAATCGCCAAAAACTGTTGTCACACTAGGAAAAAAAATCTTGAGAATAACAAGTATTTAGAATGAGTAGTTCAAAAATTGACTTCAGAGTCTTTCGGACAAAGAAGAGATTTGACAGAGCTATCACAGGATGTCTCAAATTCATAAAAAGTTTTGAGATCATTGAAATGACCAAGTATTTATAGGATAACATACCAACATTCAACTTGGATTCCAACAGTTGGATTTTCTCTTGAAAATGCATAGGGATTTAGACACATAGAACTCCAATGATTATCTTGTAACTGAAACAATGACATTGTTCTATAATACATATTAAAACAGAATACAAGAAATCATTTTGATAAAATACTTTCCCCTTCAAAACGATACTATTTTATGGATTCTATATAATGCGCCTAAAAATAATTGATCTCTTTAGATAAAATAGAGTTGTGAATAGTAAATGAGTATAATGATTTTAGTTAAGACAATGAATACAATTTATATTGTTAGTACAATACTGAATGGTGTGTACGATGGCCATCATAATTAGAGATACCAATGAAAATCATATTCAGTGAGTAAATTTTATGGGGGAGAATGTTTTATATAGGGGAAGAATGTATTCAAAATGGGGATAAATTCTCAAAAAAGAAAAAATTGTTGAATGATAATTACAAAAGTAGAATAATTTTAGTAAGAGAAAGTATTTTTTCTAGAGTAATATATTTAATGATTTTGTTATCCTAAGGGAGAGGTCAATAATATTCAAATCATATTTAAAAGAGTTTTAAAAATCAAAGGGAGATAATCATAAATGTTCATTTCTGAATATGAAAACTATATACTCTTATAAACCTCTATTTGTTTTAACATGTGGTTGGTGCTTTCCAAAAAGGGGGAGATTGTTGAGTAAAAATTATTGTTTTCACTTTTATATTCCTTTTTTGTTTTAAAAATCACAAACTCTATTTTCAAATGAATTCATATATTTTTTACTTTAAGGGTTTTTTTTACATTTTATCATTATGATTTTTTATTTGAATACGATTAATTTCATTTACAACCTGTAGATTACATTATCACAATCAAACTAATTATGATACTTCTATAACTGAACCTAAAACCCTATATGATTAATGATTTAATAAATTAAGAGGTATTTTGAATTTAATTTGTTTAAATTCCTTTAAACTAAATTCATTTAGGGATAAAAATGATAAGTTTTTAAATGTACAATTCACCCCTCTTGTATTGTTCTATCTGCATATACATTACGATCCAATAGCACCGACTAAGGTTAAGTCACAGATAGAGAAAAAACCACATTATGAACTCAATGGTGGTATCAGATTTTAAATCCAAGTCACTATTCATGAGTAATTAGAATTTAAAAATTAAATTATTTTATTAATTGTTTTTATTTACAGTTATGTCCTTGGTGAATTTTTCTATAGATGACCCACACCGATAAAAATTAGGTCATTCCTAGTGTAAAGCCACCATAATAAGATCAATGGAACACTCATATTTCTGATCTGAGCACCCGTTTAAGATTTATTCAATTTTTTTAGGAAAACCATGAGTGTGTGATAATAACAATTTAATATTTTTTCAAACAATTGTCCCGGAAACACCGACCCTTAGAATCACATGCCATCTAAATTCCAATTCATGAAATTAACCCATGTCATTTATAAAAATAATATATGGATATTCCATGAAATTACATAAAAAAGTAAGAATAATAAGTTATTTTATGGGATTAAGCAAATATTTTGAAGGGAACCAGTCTCTCAAACATCATCATCATATGAATACATAATATAATGTTCTAACATGATAGAGAAAGAATTATTCAAGTATTATGGATTCAAAGGAAAGAAAGAGAAGAAGATAAAAACTAGAAAAAATATGGATAAATGGAAGAAGATAAATAATTATTTTCCCACATGTGATAATTTTGGAAAGAATCACCCTTTTCCTTGCTTAAAAGTATTGGGAGTGAAGTGCCCAGATCAGTGTAAATCACTGAGAGGGGGAGGGGGTGAATCAGTGATCCTTTAAAACTTTTTACTAATTGATTCTTAATCAATTAAACCTCTATGGCTGGTTAAAGCCTCGATCCACTATTCTTGTATCTCTCACCTTTCCTCGAATTATGCAGTAAATATAAAGGCACAAGACACAAGGATTTACAAGGTTCGGCACCAAAGGCCTACGTCCTTGCCATGTTGGTTATACACCCCAACATGGTTTCTCCATTATAATCGGTTAGTATTACAATGGTCGATACAGAGTCCCACTATATCTCTCCTGAGTCCCACAGGAGGGTCTTTATACTGCGTCCCACAGTGTTACCAGAGTCCCACCGGCCTGCTCCAGAATCCCACTGAAGACTTCTTCTCCCTGAGTCCCACAGGGTCTTCTCCTGGCTCCTTGAGTCACACGAGTAGCTCTTATTATCTTTATGATTCTTCAAGTATCTTCAGCAGTCTGGGATAAAGACTGCTGGCCTTGCTCTATACCTCTGATCACTTGAGTTGATCAGGTCTTCTCGTCTTGCTCAGGATTTATCTCCTTCTTCTCAGGATGACCTGGCTTCTCTCCAACTACTGAATACTCAGACAACCAATGTCTTTAACTTCAGTCTGGTCCAGTCTCACTTCAGTTCAACTTCATGCACTGAGTGCATGGCATCTCTGCATCCTCATGCACTGATTGCATGGTCTCTCAAATCCTTCAAGATCCTCTGGTCTTGGTCAACTCAAATGCACACAACCAGATTTGTCTTTGTTCACGTGTGCATGTGCATGCATGCATGAATGCACTCTCCTCTTTCTCCTCTTGGTGCAATAAACCCTCAAAGGGTGTAGTCACTTTAAGCACACACCTTCTTCTTGTCCTTCACACATTTTATTCCTTTTGATTACACACTTAAATGTGTGTTGTACTTTGTGTGAGTGTCTTCTTCTTCTTCTAAGTGTGCACAACCTCTTTGCACAAACTTAGGCTTCAGCCTCCTTGTCTCTTAGCACACACTTGTTTCACTTTAGCACACACATGAGCTTGGCCTCCTCTTCTTGCACACCCCAAAGGCTACTGCCTCTTCTTCAAATGCACACACAAAGTGTGTTATTCAATTTGGCACAACCACAAGGTATGGCCTCAGGTTCTCCTTGCACACACAAAACCGTAGGGTCCTCTTACTCCATTTGCACACACACTGCCACGACCCTTTTCTTCTTTTGTTAAGCACACACGGCCTCGGGACTTCACTTATTCTTCAAGGCGCGCAAGGTGTGAGTTCACCTCGGGTGTAGCTGGCCGCACAATGGTTCTGTCGCGCAAGCTCCTCAAAGGTGCAAAGCACCTCGGCCGCGTAAGACTCAACAAACCACGAGGGCGCGCAAGATGCTTGCACCTCGGGTCTTTCTGCCGTGCAAGGGATAGGCGCACAAGGATCTCCTCCTCCTCCTTCTTCTTGTCGCGCAAAGAGGTAGCGCGCAAGGGACTCAGCCACGCAAGTGGAATTTGCGCGATGGCTTCAAAACTTCGCGAGGCACATACGACACTCACGGGACTTCGAGTTTTCAACAGATCAGCAACAATCCAGAGGTCTCAGCCTCTCTTTATATAGGCAGAGGGCCTCGGTTCATCCGCGTGGGATATAAATTCAAACTCCCGAATATCTCGGGTTTTCAAGATTTCCAAAATATTGTTTCTCCTCTATTTCACGCGACTTAACTCATTTTAATTTCCTCTTTCATTCCTCCTCGTGCATGCGATTTAGAACGCATGCACGGCCTCTGTTTTGGCCATCCCATGCAAAACACGAACACCACATGGCCTCGGCAACTTCGTTTTGTCTCGGCCTTTTTCTAAATCCTCATTACCTTGCATGCATGCTTATTTTATTGCATGGTTAGGTTCAGTTGGGCCAGACAAACTCAATGGTGTCTTCATCTTCGTCGGAGGTGGCCAGAAACTCAAAAACCGTCGTCGGGGAGGCCTCTGGTTCGAACGGAGCTCGCGGGTGGCAGCGGCTGAGCTCGAGGAAGGAGACGCCTCGGAGCCGTCGGATCAGCTCTTTGGACGGCTGCAATCAGAATGGGAGTGGCGCGATGAGATGTGCGGCGCAGATCGTCCGCGAGATCAGATGGATGGCCACGATTTGCTCCGCGGCAAAAATGCGCGTCCCACATCGAATCGGCGACCATTTTCCACGCGGTTTATCAAACACCACGTTCCATCCTCACCTCAATTGAACTTCTCCCCTCCCGGTGCCGCCTCGCACCGGGTTCTCTCTGCGGGCGCGCTCTTGCGCCCACCCCTGCCACTCGGGCGCGCCACTGGCGCCCACTCTGCCTCTCGCGGGCGCGCGCTATGCGCCCCTGCCGTGCGGATTTGATCACCGCGTGGCCTCCTTCCGCCTTGGGCTTGCCCCACGGGTTCCCCCTTGGGCGTGGCGCCTTAGGCCCACATGTGCCTTGGGGTTGAACCCTCAAGGTGTCCTTGGCTGGCCAATTTTTTGGCAAAGGCATGAATGAGGACATTGTTAAAAACAAAGTGCCCATGTATAATATGCCACATGCCACTTCTCTAAGACATCCTTCTTCTACATTTCTTCTTCACTTGAATTCATCAATCCTCCTCAACATGTATTCATTACTTAGGAAGGTTCCTTCTTCAACCGAGCTCCTGAATCAATTAAATCTTCAATATACTTCATTGATCTAATCAGAGATCAATTGGATCAACTTCAAATTCAAATGCACTAAGTGATAGTGCATGGACTTTATTAAACCACTTCATCCACTTATAACTTGTGGATGGATCATCTTCATCTCCTCATGCATTGTCTTAACAAAGCATGGTCTTCTAACATTGTTGTGACTTTGTATCATCAGAATACAAGTTCTATGAACTTAAAGATCAGCTCAACAATCGTCAGATATTATGATGATGCTCCATCATCATCCATTCTTCGAGTGGTGTAACTTAGTATCATCTTGATACAAGTATTGAAACATTAAGATCAGTTCTACAATCGTCTGATATGCATAGAGAATGTTTCAACCACAACATCCTATGTCACTTAGTGAATCTCCTAAGTGACATGCATCTTAGTACCATGTCCATTCTCCATTCATCACCAACACCATCACATCCTTTTTCATTCACATATTGAACCTCCTTGACATCCATCCATTCATTCCTTGACAACAACATACCTCATTGACAACAAATGCAACACAGTTCACTTCAATCTCCCCCTTTTTATTTGTTGGCAATACACTAGAGCACATATGAATGGGTCAATATGTGTGCCAATATTTCTCCCCCTTATTGGCAACCAAATGCAAAGGTGTGGTGTGGTTCTCTTTCAAAAATCTCTTCCTCCCTTTGAAAAATATTTTCTTGAAAAACACTGAGAGAAGGATGATGTCACATGTTCTCTTTAGCAAAGAACCTTTAGTAAATCAACTCTAAGTCTACTTGGGCTAACCCGGTGTAGAAAACAAGAGTGATATGACCAAGGAATTCAAAGCTGTCCATAATTCTCTACACATGTGAGATCATGCTTAGGGGTTTGAAATTTTTTAGATATAACAATGAATTTGCTAAATCCTACACAACTTCACAAAACTCATTAGAAAGTTCAGGTGCAAAGATAAAGCTCCCCCTTTCATCCATTTGTCTTCAATCCATACTCCCCCTTAATTGACAAGATAAACTCAATTAAGAAACAAGGGATGAAAGTATGATTGGAATACCTTCACTTTTCTCAAGATGGTATTAAATCTCAGAATCCCATCTTCTACAGATTGGCTCCCCCTCAAGGGGTGCACTCCATTCTGTCCAAACCATCCTCCAGTTGAGAATGATCATCATCTTCAATTCCCTGTAATGTTAGCACATGTACATACAAGTGATTAGGGAATAAGATGGAACCTCCTTGGTTCATCAATGTGAAAAACAAGGTTGAGAAGATTCTCTCAACCGAGATGTCCCATTTTCACCATTCTTCACACTTGCACATTTGATCTTCAATGATGTTTGTGCTGGTGTGGATCTCAACACCTCTTTAACTTCTTTGTGTGTGACTCCTGTATTTATGGGTGCCTTCTGAGCACTAGAGTCTCCTGGTGCAATCTTCATTCTTTTGAAGAATCCCTTCTGAGCTGGAATGAATATCATGCATTTATCACAAGTATGTCCAGCTTGATTGCACCTCACACACAGAACTTGATCTTCATGTGAAATGTTCTGCTTCCCTTTTTCCTTAGCTACTACCAGTTCTTCATCTTCAGCTCTTTGTAGTTCTCTGGCAAGTTGCAACTGATTAGGCCATATGACTAGTAAGTCACTTGGAAGTGTGGCCTCAGTTCTGGAAGTTCCACATGGTTCTTTTGATGCTTTCAAGCAACCTTTCTTAGGCAACTTGTTTTCAATCAATCCCTTCTACTTCTTCTGGATTGATTGTATTTTTGAGTCCAGTCTGCTTCTATTCAGTTCCATGGCTTATTCACAAAGATCCATGGTATGACCTTTCTTTCCACAGTAGAAGCATGTTTTCTTGGTGGTCCTTCTGGATGCATCACCCTTCTTGGATTTAGACTCCAAGGACTTCTTTTCCTTTTTCAAAACCTTCTTGGGAGCATCTTCAACTTTCTTCTTGCTTCCCAAGGATTCTTTCTGAGCCAGGTTCTGTGATCTTTTCTTCTTTTTAGCTCTGGATACAGTTGGAGATTGACATGTATCTATTTGACCACTTTTGCACACATCCCAGATGTTATCAAGAAATCCGAATCTGTTAGTAGTAAACAGATGTCTCTGGACCTGTGGATGTTGCTTCTTTTCTTCTGGCTTGCTCCCCCTTGGCATGGGCTTCCTTTGTGATTTGACATTCAGTGGATTGTACCAATAATCCTTTGCACAGTTCCCATACTTGTTACAACACCAACATTGACCCAAAAATCTTGACTTTTTCAGTCCTTCTGATTTTAGGGTACTTTTCTGGAGCTGCTGTGTTGTTTCAGGAGAGCTCTGCTTCTTTATTTTCTTCATCCATACTTGTTTGGAATTATTTTTCCATCCTGCACTTTTTGTGGAAACACAATTAGAAGCATTAGTACAAGATGGGATGGATGGTACCTTCTTTTTAGAAGATGTTGCACTTTCATTAGAGGATGTCTTTCTCTTAGAATCATCCTTCTCAAAGCTCACTTGAGTAGCAACATTTATTCTTTCAGCTGACTGGGAGGCTTCAGCTTTGGGTGATTGCAGATTTTTCAATATCACCTCCAGTTCTAAGCATTTCATATTGAGGGAGTTCTTCTCATCCTCAATAGTTCTTAGCCTTCCTTCCCATTTCTCTTCCAGCTGCTTTATCTGGTCTTCATGCACCTTATTCATTTCAAGCAATGAGTTGTGAAGCTCCTTCACCCTTTTTACTTTGTCTTCAAGTTGAGCATCTTTAACAACCATTGATACTCTGTGTAATTTTTCAAGTGCACGGAAAACTTATTTGACCATTGTCTTAAAGAATTCTTTCTCAGAAAGGCTTCTTTGCAATTCTTCAGCAGTGTCTTCATATCTTTCATTTCAAAGAGAAACGGTTTCATCTTTAGCCTTCACCAGCTTTCTGAGAGTGTTGGTTATGCCAACCCTTTTAGCCAACTGATCTTCCTTTGTATTGGCTTCTTCTTCTAGCTGTAATTTTTCTTCTTGAAGATCAAGGATGCCTGTAGCTATACACATTGCCACTTCCTTGGGGACTGTCCTATGAAGATATTCAATTGCACTTTGAAGATCTTTCATTGTTCCAACTTCATCACATCTAGGACAGGCTTTCTTCATCTTCTTGGCCTGTTTCTTCTTTCTATTTTTCTGAGTCTTGGCAGATATCTCCATTTGAGGCTGTTCTTTCATTTCCTCAAATCTGCACTCCATATAGACTCTCTTGGATCTTTTAGAGGTAACCCCCTTTGATACCAATTGAAGTGCCCAGATCAGTGTGAATCACTGAGAGGGGGAGGGGGTGAATCAGTGATCCTTTAAAACTTTTTACTAATTGATTCTTAATCAATTAAACCTCTATGGCTGGTTAAAGCCTTGATCCACTCTTCTTGTATCTCTCACCTTTCCTCGAATGATGCAGTAAATATAAAGGCACAAGACACAAGGATTTACAAGGTTCGGCACCAAAGGCCTACGTCCTTGCCATGTTGGTTATACACCTCAACATGGTTTCTCCATTATAATCGGTTAGTATTACAATGTTCGGTAAAGAGTCCCACTGTATCTCTCCTGAGTCCCACAGGAGGGTCTTTATACTGCGTCCCACAGTGTTACCAGAGTCCCACTGGCCTGCTCCAGAATCCCACTGAAGACTTCTTCTCCCTGAGTCCCACAGGGTCTTCTCCTGGCTCCTCGAGTCACACGAGTAGCTCTTCTTCTCTTTAAGCTTCTTCAAGTATCTTCAGCAGTCTGGGATAAAGACTGCTGGCCTTGCTCTGTACCTCTGATCACTTGAGTTGATCCGGTCTTCTCGTCTTGCTCAGGATTTATCTCCTTCTTCTCAGGATGACCTGGGTTCTCTCCAACTACTGAATACTCAGACAAACGATGTCTTTAACTTCAGTCTGGTCCAGTCTCACTTCAGTTCAACTTCATGCACTGAGTGCATGGAATCTCTGCATCCTCATGCACTGATTGCATGGTCTCTCAAATTCTTCAAGATCCTCTGGTCTTGGTCAACTCAAATGCACACAACCAGATTTGTCTTTGTTCACGTGTGCATGTGCATGCATGCATGCATGCACTCTCCTCTTTCTCCTCTTGGTGCAATAAACCCTCAAAGGGTGTAGTCACTTTAATCACACACCTTCTTCTTGTCCTTCACACATTTTATTCCTTTTGATGACACACTTAAATGTGTGTTGTACTTTGTGTGAGTGTCTTCTTCTTCTTCTAAGTGTGCACAACCTCTTTGCACAAACTTAGGCTTCGACCTCCTTGTCTCTTAGCACACACTTGTTTCACTTTAGCACACACATGATCTTGGCCTCCTCTTCTTGAACACCCCAAAGGCTACTTCCTCTTCTTCAAATGAACACACAAAGTGTGTTCTTCAATTTGGCACAACCACAAGGTATGGCCTCGGGTTCTCCTTGCACACACAAAACCTTAGGGTACTCTTACTCCATTTGCACACACACTGCCACGGCCCTTTTCTTCTTTTGTTAAGCACACACGGCCTCAGGACTTCACTTCTTCTTCAAGGCGCGCAAGGTGTGAGTTCACCTCGGGTGTAGCTGGCCGCGCAAAGGTTCTGTCGCGAAAGCTCCTCAAAGGTGCAAAGCACCTCGGCCGCGCAAGCCTCAACAAACCACGAGGGCGTGCAAGATGCTTGCGCCTCGGGTCTTTCTGCCGTGCAAGGGATGGGCGCGCAAGGATCTCCTCCTCCTCCTTCTTCTTGTCGCACAAAGAGGTAGCACACAAGGGACTCAGCCACGCAAGTGGTATTTGCGCGGTGGCTTCAAAACTTCGCGAGGCACATACGCCACTCACGTGACTTCGAGTTTTCAACAGATGAGCAGCAATCCAGAGGTCTCGACCTCTCTTTATATAGGCAGAGGGCCACGGTTCATCTGCGTGGGATATAAATTCAAACTCCCGAATATCTCGGGTTTTCAAGATTTCCAAAATCTTGTTTCTCCTCTGTTTCATGCGGCTTAACTCATTTTAATTTCCTCTTTCATTCCTCCTCGTGCATGCGATTTAGAACGCATGCACGACCTCTGTTTTGGCCATCCCATGCAAAACACGAACACCACATGGCCTCGGCAACTTCATTTTGCCTCGGCCTTTTTCGAAATCCTCATTACCTTTCATGCATGATTATTTTATTGCATGGTTAGGTTCAGTTGGTCCAGACGAACTCAACGGTGTCTTCATCTTCGTCGGAGGTGGCCGGAAACTCAAAAACCGTCGTCGGGGAGGCCTCTGGTTCGAACGGAGCTCGTGGGTGGCAGCGGATGAGCTCGAGGAAGGAGATGCCTCGGAGCCGTCGGATCAGCTCTTTGGACGGCTGCGATCAGAATGGGAGCGGCGCGATGAGATGTGCGGCGCAGATCGTCCGCGAGATCAGATGGATGGCCACGATTTGCTCCGTGGCAAAAATGCGCGTCCCACATCGAATTGGCGGCCATTTTCCACGCGGTTTATCAAACACCGCATTCCATCCTCAGCTCAATTGAACTTCTCCCCTCCCGGTGCCGCCCCGCACAGGGTTCTCTCTGCGGGCGCGCTCTTGTGCCCACCCCTGCCACTCGGGCGCGCCACTGGCACCCACTCTGCCTCTCGCGGGCGCGCGCTATGCGCCCCTGCCGCGCGGATTTGATCACCGCGTGGCCTCCTGCCGCCTTGGGCTTGCCCCACGGGTTCCCCCTTGGGCGTGGCGCCTTAGGCCCACATGTGCCTTGGGGTTGAACCCTCAAGGTGTCCTTGGCTGGCCAATTTTTTGGCAAAGGCATGAATGAGGACATTGTTAAAAACAAAGTGCCCATGTATAATATGCCACATGCCACTTCTCTACAACATCCTTCTTCTACATTTCTTCTTCACTTGAATTCATCAATCCTCCTCAACATGTATTCATTACTTAGGAAGGTTCCTTCTTCAACCAAGCTCCTGAATCAATTAAATCTTCAATATACTTCATTGATCTAATCAGAGATCAATTGGATCAACTTCAAATTCACATGCACTAAGTGATAGTGCATGGACTTTATTAAACCACTTCATCCACTTAGAACTTGTGGATGGATCATCTTCATCTCCTCATGCATTGTCTTAACAAAGCATGGTCTTCTAACATTGTTGTGACTTTGTATCATCAGAATACAAGTTCTATGAACTTAAAGATCAGCTCAACAATCGTCAGATATTATGATGATGCTCCGTCATCATCCATTCTTCGAGTGGTGTAACTTAGTATCATCTTGATACAAGTATTGAAACATTAAGATCAGTTCTACAATCGTCTGATATGCATAGAGAACGTTTCAACCACAACATCCTATGTCACTTAGTGAATCTCCTAAGTGACATGCATCTTAGTACCATGGCCATTCTCCATTCATCACCAACACCATCACATCCTTTATCATTCACATATTGAACCTCCTTGACATCCATCCATTAATTCCTTGACAACAACATACCTCATTGACAACAAATGCAACACAGTGCACTTCAGGGAGTTTTTTACAAGTTTGGAGAAGAAAGGCATCGAGATTTTGATTGTAAGGGAAAGAAAAATGTTTCCAAAGTGAAATTCTTCAACAGTAGTGATATGGGGCACTACAAAAATAAATTCCCCAAGCTTTAAGGGAATATACCTCAGAAGAATCTAAGGGATCAAGGTTATGCTTATGATATTGATATAACTAGAATTTTAAGATTAATATGATTTTTTATTTGGATCCATGGAATATTCTATAAAATTATTCTATTGATCATATTTTCATCATAATAATTATGAAATATATAAGTATTTCATTGTAGTACTTCTTCTTAAGAACCTAGAAGCAAGTGATGAATAGTACTAAGAGAGGTTATTCTGTTGCAAGTTGATCATTTCAAAAACACAGGATTTGTGGAAGATAAACATTATATATACATGCTGATGATATAATAATGAAAATGATATGTTTATGGGATAATATTGGGGAAAAATAAAGTGGTCAATGATTTGGTGGCTTTTGTTATCTTTTCTATATTTACTATATGTTTGGATTTAAGGAATATATTTAGTGACCTGAGATCTTATTTTTAGAAGCATTCTTATTTTAATCAATATTTTATGGTGACAAAGGTATTAATATATTTGGTATTCGATGTTAAGAGTTATATTCTGTTGTTTAGAGAATCTAATTTTATTTTAATTTTGGAAATTTAGCGACCTTCCTTCTAAAGTTTTGGTCTATGAATTTTGATAGACATATTTTGGATGAGTCTTAAGATTAACTACTCATGGAATGGATTAAGTTTAACTTTTGATATTATTTTATAAGGTTAAATTATGATTTATCATATTAGATCAAATGTACTAACCAATTTTATTTTTATAAATATTTAAAGGCTAAAGGATGGACTTATGTATATTTTTATAAAAGTGCTACCGGCATACAAATTCATCTTGAATATCCATTACCTGGAATAAGAGATAAAGCATAAATAGATTAAATCACAACCAAATAAGAAGACTGGTCTTGTGGAAGAGAAATGAATTGGGTAATTTTATCTTATCAAGTTGTTTATCAAGATTTTAAAATAATTCCTCAACTATTGGAAAAATATTTTGGAACGAAAATACTATTCGTTTAAATTTATTATGAGAAATACATATCCTCTATAACACATCACAAGATTTATAGTTTTGTAATGGTTGAATTTATAATGACCATGTTTTCTATCACTCACAATAAAAACATGATAATTATATTTTTCTTCCATGCCCTAGTTTTCACATGACATTAATGTTATCTTATTTGAAAGACTAATTTTTTGGTGACCTTCCTATTTCCATTTCCCTCTTATTAAGGGGATGTTTTATCAACCCTATTTATTATGTGGGTTTACCAAAAATAAAATTTCAAATATCAACCTTTTATGTTTTTAAGTATACTTTAAAATTATGAGGCTGAAATTTATTTAATGAGGGGAGAATGTAAAACCCCAAGACTTTATAGTATGTCTCTTCTTAAAAAATTCAATTTCATCGATAAATTACATTACACGAAACACAGAGCTTAAATAATGATTAAATATTATTATTTAATTGTGATAGTTTTCACCTAACCATTATAATGGTGAGAATGAATGAGATTAACTAAATTATGGAAATATAGTTTACACATGTTTATAAAATGAATTAATTAGTTAAAGATTAATTATAAATTAAAACAATAAAATGATTTATTATACCTGATTTGTTTTTATTAAAAAACCTTTTTATGCCCAAAATGGAATTGTAACATAATAAATTAAATTAATCGCTATTATTGAAAGTTATTAATGAAATTTATATGTTATATATTCAATAAAATTTTTTAAATTAATTTAATAAGTTTTATAGTCTTAAGATAAAAAATAAATCCAATTTTACGAATAAAAGCTATACTTTTCTAAAAGGATATTTTGCTTCATTTTAACAGCACACCTATTTTAAATATAAATTTTAACAATTTTATAAGTTTATTTAGGAAAAATAAAATTAATTTTTTAAATTAGGTTATAAAAATTATCTTAGGGTGTTTTTTTGGTATTTTTTGATATGTTTCATTTTTTGAGCAATAGTGAAAAATATTGAATTTTAATTGAATACTAATTTTTTATATAATTTATTTATACATTTAAATTATATTTTAGTTTGGTTTTAAAGTATATTTTGTTCAATTATAAATAAATAAAACTAATTTTTGTCATTATAATCAATTTCACTTTGAAATTGGATATAAAAACAATTCAGGATTTTTAACTTTTTTACTTTAAAAACCCACTTTTTCGTTGTGTCTACATGATTAATTTTAAATATATTTTTTCCAATTATTTGACTTGAATTTAGTAAAATGGATTCCATATTTAGAATAATAAGGAATAAATTATGTTTCAAGGTCATTTTAAATTTTAGGAAAAAAAATTATCATGGTAAAAAATTATTTACTGCTAGGTAAAAAAAATGAAACGAGTTAAAGTTAAAAGGGTAAAGGTTTAAAATACCTAAAATATAAAAATATTTAATGGCCTATTGAGGTATTTATCATACATTAAATATCTCTAAAATATTATTTTTCATCAAAATTCATGGAAATTAATTCCACCACAATGTGGTTGTCTTTAAATATAAAATAATCATTATTTTAATCATTTAAACCCACCTATCCTCAAGTATAAATTAAACCCCTCACTACACCATTTTGACAAAAAAGCATTGAATCTACTAAAATATCTTCCCAAAAAACTCCTCCTCAATATCCCCATTTCCAGGTGCTTATATTATCAGGAAAATCCTAAATCCGGTTTCCTCAAAGGGTCCTCCAAAGAGGTGATATTCAAGAGGTAATTTTCTCAAAACATCTCTATTAATTTCTTTTATTTTTCTAATTTCTCATAATATAATTAATCCATAAATTAACTATATGTAAAAAATAATTTATATACTGGAGTTTTTGGTTTCTAATGTAACATGTTATATCCATCCCTTTTATTACCTCCTCTTCTTCAAAGAAACGAAACTATTGTCCAAGTTATGTCAGTTAATCACCTCTGTGAAAAATGATTTTGTTTGTTTTCCATTAAAGCCTTCCTGCATGGTCATAAAAGTGTTATTATGGTTTAACAATATTTTAATAAGTAAAATATATCCTATTTCATGTTTTGGAAGTAATATATACTCATAATAGTAAATAAAATGAAACTAGTCTGTGGTGTTCTGAAAAACTTCCTAAATTAACTAAACAATTATCATTAACATTTTATCAAATGAATAATCCTAAAAAATGATATATGGGACCTTTTAAACTTATAGAATTAAATTAATACTATTTAATTCCACTTTTGGAGTTTTGTTCTCATTTTATAAGAACATCTATAATTTTACATAAATGAACCGATCATGAAACCATGGAACGAACGCACCTAGAACCACAAAAATAATGAAATATTATCAATCAATGGGGCATGAGATTTTATAGGATCATAAATAAGGTATTATAAATATGAATAGAGTTATTTAATGATTTGATGACATTTTTTAAACCATTACACTTGGATTTTAAAGAATGCTACACTAAAGAGAAGCGTGAGGTAAGGGTTTCCTCATCTCAATTTTTTTTACTTATGTGAGATATATTTATTATTCACCACTAAATCCTAGTGTGTGGTTTATGTACTACCATTTTACATATCATATCATGGATCTCATTATATTTATGGTATTAAACGTCTCTTTTTATAATTATTACTTTAATAGGGCTTATGATTCATCTGATTATAAAGTGGTAAGGGGATTCTTAACCCAATTTCTATTACTTGGGCTAAACTTATACTTCCATGTTTATATTATACTAATATTATTTGTGAAATTTATTTTTAATACCCTGGGTTTTATTTTCTATTGTTATATGTTTATTTATAGATAATACACACAATTAATGCATTTGATTATTTATTACTTCAATGATATGATATTTTAAGTGAATTTATTTTAAAAGTCCTTTTTTTAAAGTTACTTTTAAAAAAATAATGTTTTTATTACGGAATGAGTGGAATTAACAACTTTTATGTCTCTCTAATATTTTCAAGAATACTCTACAAGTTTAAAAGGCTATCTTAAAATAAAATGTTTTCTTTTTTTTCATGGTGTTTTAATCATAAGTTAATTTCAATGTGAAAAAAAGATATTTTCATCAATAATTATTCAATGATATCATTTAAAGTATTTTCATCTATTCCAACCTCATTTTTTGAATATTAGTCTTAATTAAGTTTGATATATTATGATACCATCTTCCATAATTTTTAAAATGGTTTATTGATTACTTTGACCAGGAATGTACTATTTTGATACCATCCACTATATTAGTCTGTATGGTTTGTGACTATGTTTACTTAATAGGGAAAGTTATTTAAATTTTTTATTCTAGTTTCAATACAAATGTATATATCGATTATGTTTTACCCTTTTCATGCGAGGAATATATTAGACTTAGTAAGTGATGGGTGGGATAGACTATAGCCCATCGATGTGTCGACATATGTCAGGATACAAACTTTTTTGGGTATTGGATTATGTCTTACGTGTTTATGTATGGTGTCTTGGATGAAGCCTTGATATTGAGTTTCAAATGTATGAAATTATGAATTCCATTATTGTGATATTATTTATTAATTTCCAGGTTATTATTTGACTATTAGAATATCCATGGTGATTTTTTCTAGATCATGTGATTATTTATGTGGAATTATTTGATCATCTTTTATTACATGCAAATTATGTTCTAGTTAATGATTAAATGGAATTTGTTTTCATATTTAGATTTGCATAATTTTTATTACTTATTTATGATTTATTCTATTGTATTTAACCCTTACTGATCATTTGAGCTCACCCCTTTCTTATTTTTTAACTATCTATTGGACACAAAGAAGTTTATTTGGACTAATATGTAGGGATAAGATAAGAGAATAATGGTATCTTCAAAATATTCCCTAGGAGTTATTTTATATTTTCAACTATAATGTTATGTTAAAGTATGTGTCTATTTTTCCAAAACTACTAAATTGTTTGGTCCTTTGGGATGTGATTCCTTGTATATTATTCCAAAGTAATAAAGTAAGGCGCTAGATCTAGGCTATTGGGGTCGGGGGGGGGGGGGTTACAATAAACCCCACCACCTCCAAGATGAATAGGCCTTATTATATCCATTCAAGAATATGAAATAATAAAATTAAGAATTTATATAATAAATGACACATTTGGATACATGGGTTTAAATCTATCGTTTATGGTTTCCAAATGACCCTATGTGGATTCTATATCCATGTAGAAGTGAGTAGGTAGATGTGATACCTAAAAAATAAATGTCCAGTAAGAATAAAAGGCAATAAGGATGTAAAAGATAAACAAATCACTAAAATGTCACGAAACGAATCTGTTCGCCATTAATACTGGAACCAAATATATTCTATGATAAGTCCTTAAGGCAATTACCTATCCCCACGGGATGGAACAAGTGCACGGTTATAAAAAAAATTGGTTTGGTAATGATTTACCCATGTATGGAAACATAAAACATCAAAACCAATCAATAAACTCAATCTGAAAAATTCATACGAAACAAGATTTAAAAAAAATCAAGAACTAAATAAATAGGTAGAAAAAATATAAAAGAGGTCCATAGACACATATAAACAATAGGAAAATATCCCCAAGGACTCCACATGACAAGGGGTCCTCGCCCACAAGTCGTCTCCAGAATGCCGCACCATGGATGGGAACTAACACCCCGAAACGTCATCACCCAAATCCTTTCCTTTACCTGTGTCAAACATGACCAAGTATACTTACACCCAAGGGGTGTAAGTAGTGTGTGATCCTAATACCAATTTTATACCACCAATATATTCCATAGAGTAAACAATACAAGATAAAAAGCATTCAATTTTTGATAAACAAGAGGTTTTGGAAATAATTTCTAAAGAATAAAACTTTTAAGTGTAAACAGTTTTCAAAGGTAATTTTCCATGAATTATAACATTAGAGTAAAACATGTAGGATAATTTATTTTCCATAAAAAACCACCATATTCCAAAGATAAATACACAATAGTCAATGAGCATGAATCTCAGGAATAACCCAGGGCACTAGTTAGTCTCGGCCCCCATGTACCTCATACCTCGGTGTAAAGTAACCATAGAAAAATACATTCTTGTGCACGATCCAATAATAGGGAACATAACCATAACCTAAAGGTCCCCAATAATCACCAATATAGTTTTTTTAGTGTTTTAATTATCCATTGTTTCAGTGAAATTGGGACAAAATCCATCCAGATCACTAGCGTACTAGTACATATCCGCCCTTCTTGATACCCGGGCTTCCCCCATTGTGATCAAAAAATTATCTCAAGATAAAAAAGGCCATTAAAAAATTAAAAAATATGTTATAGTAATAATAAACTCAAAAAAGTATCTACACATGTTTTTCACCACTTACACCACTCAAATAAACGTTTAGAATTTCAATAAAACAACTTCACAAAATTTAACAATGCTTTACACACAAAATACCTTTAAAATCCCACTTTGAACACCATGGGCATAACAATATTCACCAAAAAAGAATTTAAAGCGCCCAAAAAATATCTATAAACCTATTACATGAGTTATAAAACAACCCCATTTGGAAAAATATAAAAGAGACACGTAAAACACACAATTTAACACCAAATTGGTACCCAAAAATCATTTTCTCAACAAACATAACCAAAAATATATTTTTTAGCAAGGATAATGGATGATAGGTTTTCTAAAATCATAAATTCATTAAAGATAACTCATGTATCATTTATTACCCATGGAATTACCTACCACAAGCGTCAAAACCCTTGAATCATGGTGAAAAACTTCAACTGCACCACCACCACACCACAAAGAAGACAAATCAAGCCCTAGACCACAAAAAAATCACCATAAAGGCTCAAGTTTAAACCCTAGGTACGAAACCTAGATTATGGACACATCATAACTTCATTAAAGAAGAAATAATACCAAAGGAAGAAGGAAGAAATGAAGGAGGAATCAATTACCTTGAAGAATATTGAAGTTTTCCCACCAAAAACCCCATCAAAGATGGGTTCCATGGGAGATTGAGAGAGCTTGGAGGCCTTCCATGGATGCTGGCGTCGAATGGGGGAATAATGGGGTAGATTGGGTTTATTTCTAGGAGGAAAAAATTGGAATTTAAAAAATATTATTAATTACCTGGACACCTTGCACGATTTAGTAAATTGTGCGGCCAAATCATGCGTCCTATTATGGCCACCCAAAAACCATCAATTATACTCAAATTTCAGTGGGGTCCAAGGTGGAAAACAAGGGGAAATATAGGCTAAGTATAGGGGAGAAAATTTCCCAAAACAAAGAATTATTGTCACCTGAAAATTCATCCAACTCATGGGTACAAACCACCTCAAAAAGTTTCCCCACAAGTGGTGCCACTAGGAGTGTCACTAATCCAACTCCAAAACTGCAAAACCTCACACCACCCATTTGAAAAAATAAGAATCCATGTACCATTAAATACCCCAGGACATTTTTCATAGATCAAGAACATACGAGAGACTGAAATTTCAAACCCAAAACACCCAGAAACAAATAGAAAGTTAAGAACCGAAAGAGGATTTGAATAAAAGCATGAGATTGAAAATTCTAGTGTGAAAATTCTCCCCACCATAAAGATTTCCTCCCCCAGGAAGCCACAACAAGGCCAAAATCAAAAATTGAACTCAACTGAAGACCAAGATGGAATCCCTTGCCAAGCTTTCACCCACCTCAAATGGGCCAAACACCTCTAGTTGATCAATCAAATGAAGATAATATTCTCAAAAACCAAAACTTAACCCCCTTACCTAAAATGATAAAACATATTCAAACTAAATCCCAAAAAAAACTCCTCAAACACTACCAGATGATGCTCAAGAAATCCACCTAATATGAACAACAAAACTGAATAACACTACCACAACCTTACTTAAACAAAACCATTGGGCGTGCTCCAATCCCACATTTAACCATGTAATAAATTCATTGCTAGATATCCTCAAACGAGACTAACTCTAACAAAGAAAACACCAAGGCGAAAACCAATTCACTGATATGGGGTTACCCAAATGGACTTCTAACCACAAGGGAAAACTTAATTTCCAAGACAGAATCAGGACACCAATTGGGGGAGGCCCGAACGGTTTCCCCAACATAAGGGGTAAACTAACATTATACTTTTTCCAAGAGAACTTATGTGAGACACAAGATGGGTATCCCCACCATAATAACCAACTATATTAATTGAACTGCACATGACACCACAACAAGACCCCAAAATTTAAAGAGTTGGCATGACCACACAGTTTGTCCTCACAGTTTGGGAAACCATGCGATAATCATGAAAAGAATTCTATCCAAATTGGAAACTTTGAAAGGTTACATGGGAAAAGGTGCATGGATGTGCGAAGACCATGTGGTAGCTTCTGTCTCTTATGAAACAGTTTCCTAGGTTGGTGTATGGTTACTACTAACCATGCAGAAACTGTGCTCTTCAAAATGCCTGGCCCAAATTTCATCATTTTCTCTAAAAATTATAAGGAAACCCAAGGGAATAACATGAACTCAGGCTATAAAATTAAAACGAGGTCCTCCCACCTCAACCACTGAATGTGAAAAAATGGAACAATACAATGAAACTAGAGGTTTAAACTATTACCATCTTTCATACTGAGGGTAGGACTTTGTAAAAGGGTTTGAATGACCCTGATATTTCCCCTGACTACACACCAACTTCACCCTGAGACCTATGGCTAGAGATCAAATGATTGTAGCATCTTCAGCCTCACAGTTATGTTTTAGAAACCCCCTAAATATAAATTCTCCTTTTAGTGACATGAAAACTATATCCTGACCCTAGATGAGTTCACCAAGACATAACACATTCCAAACTCACTTTACCCTAACCCATCATTTTACAAAATCAAGGGCTTAGAGGATGCACACAAATCACCCATTGTTTATTCAGATGGGAAAGAAAGGAATGAAAGGACACATAGAAACACCTTCCTTTAGAACATAGGATTTAGGAATTTCCTAAAGGGAGACATGAATTCGACAAAACATAGACTCTAATAATATTGCACAACCTTCAACCTTATAGTCAAATGAACACATGACATCACAAGGCATCACCAAACATGACCATTGCGACTAATAGAAAAAAGACAAGGAAAGGTATCTTATTCCAAGTCCCAAATAGCACACAATTCCAAAAAACAACAACAATATCCTCTCTTGACCATATTTTTCACATGGGTGGCTTAATAAGAACTCTTTCATTGATGAGACTGACTAAAGACCCAAAGTCCCTTTAAGACATCATTCTACACTAACAACCCTAAACTGCATTAGCCTTCGAAAACTTAGGAAACTTAAGAAACTAAGGACTATTTCAACCTACCACAACCACTCTCCCTATAAAAGGGGATACACATAACCAAAAAATAATAGGGTTAAACTCAATATCCAAATCTCAAGAAGAAAGTCCTTATGTTGATCAACTGAAGGATCATCCAACGACGAATCACCATGGGCCACACATCAGTCATGCATTAACTATTTATGGGGGCATACCCTAGCCAAAAATAAAACACAAGGACCCAACCAAGCTAGAAATTTGGTCACAATATACCACAAACTAGAACCGAACACATGAGGGGAGCCACCACATTGGCCTCCAAAAAGTTTTCTCAATAGAGACCACTAACCAGTGCTTCATTCCAACTTATCGACGAAACACCAACCCAAAACATCGTTTAAACAAGAGGGGTTCTTGAACTCAAAAAATCCCCCCAAAAATAATCTTGAAAACACAGAAGACACACCTCCCAACAACACATTATCAAAACACAACACTTTCCTTCAAAATCATTCTTAAAAAAATATTGTTGGCGGGTTGTGCATTTACCAATGGTATCTTATGAGCCTCACACATGCATGTTCACATTCCACACTGCACACTCACCTTATATCCATCCTGAAACTATTCTATTAATACCATTAACCATACATATTCCCATATAAACCCATGCATTTGGTCACCCTTGAGAACACCAAAGACCAAAACCAAACCTTTCCTCTTTTCAAAATCAAAACCTTTTTAACCACACTTTCCCTTTCTTATAAGCACTAACCATAAAATCAAAAACCAATTTAAATCTTAAAAAAAATTTAGAAACACACCCATAATTCAATAAAAACTAACTTTCATGCCTTGAAAAACTGTTTCAAAACATTTCAACCCATTTCAAAACACTTTTAATTTCATGAAAAATAGAATTTCATAAATCTCCATTTAATTAAGAACGCAACTCTTCTCATAAAAAAAGGTTCTAAAATTTCATAAAACATTTAAAATGTTTAGTAGTTAATAAATAAAAATCCATATTCAACCCCAAAAATAAATTATAGAATGCTTAATTGAATTTAAAACAATTTTCCATGGTTTATAAAATTATATAGGAAACATATTTTCAAAACCCCCTTTAACAAAATTCTTACTTTAAAAAGAGGTGTAAAAACATAATTTACCCTTTCTAAATAATTTTAAAATTTCATTTCTATACTTTTAGAAATAAAACCATTCTCACATTACTAGAAAATAATTTCTAAAAAATTCACACTTCTTAAAATAAAGTCTTTTTTTATTTAAAAACCAAGTTTACAAGATTCCAAAACAAAGAGACACAAGACAATGAGAGAGGAATCTAGTGTCGGTGGGTGACTTGGACATATGGTTGGAGGCCATATTCCAATAACTTCACTATCACAGAGAGTGTTTTATTTGAAATATCCCTGGCTCCACATGGCTTGCCAAGCCCTGCGAGCTCACTAAGACCATTGGCCCAACTCTCTTTTCATTTCCCCGATCATCAATAAACCATGAGGAATAATAAACATAGCTAAAACCCAGAATACCATGGAAACTTGAATCCCATCATGAGGTGTGTTGTCCAGGCACACTACCCATAACCATAATGTCAAGTCTTGACAATACTAGCTCTAGACTATCCCGAATCTTTCCTAAGTAACATGACCTAAAGAGTGAACCTCCTTTGATACCATTTTGTTATGAACCGAATTTGGTCACCACTAATACTGAAACCAAATATAGTCAATTACAAGGCCCTAAGGTAATTCCCTATCCCCACAGGCTAGCACAAGTTCCCGGATATAAATTTGGTTTGGGAACGATTTACCTGAGTATGAAAACATAAAACATCAAAACCAATCAATAAACAAAATCTGAAATATTCATACCAAACAAGATTTAAACAAAATAAAGAAATGAATACATAAGTCTAAAAATTATAAAAGTGGTCTAGAGACACATATAAACAATAGGAAAATATCTCTAAGGACTCTACATGATAAGGGGTTATCAATCAGAAATGGTCTTCACAACACCGCACCATGGATTGGAACAAACACCCGAACCACCATCACCTGCAACCTTTCCTTTACATGTGTCAATCATGACCAAGTATACTTACACCCAAGGGGTTTAAGTATGGTGTGATCCTAAGAAAAATATAATACCACAAAGATATTCCATAGAGTAAACAATACAAGATAAAAAGCATTCCATTTTTTTGATAAACAAGAGGTAGTAAAAATAATTTCATAAAAATGAAAATTTTAAGTGTAAATAGTTTTAAAAGGTAATTTTACATGAATTAGAATATTCCAATAAAAAATGTGGGATACTATATTTTTTAGAAAAAAATCATCATATTCCAAAGATAAATACACAAAAGTCAATGAGCACCAATTTCAGGAACACCCCTAGGCACTAGTTAGTCTCAGGCCCCATGTAACTCATACCTCGGTGTAAAGTAACAATTGAAAAATCCATTCTCATGAAAGAGATAGTAGTATGGAATATAACAATAACCTAGTGGTCCAAAATAATGATCAATATATTTTTTTAGTGTTGTCGTTATCCATTTTTCTCAGTGAAACATGGACAAAACCCATCCAGATCACTAGGGTACTAGTACATATCTGCCCTCCTAGATACCCGGGCTTCCCCCATTGTGCCCAAACCATAATCTCATTATTAAAAATAACATTATCACATAAACACATCATTTATGGTCATAATAAACTCAAAACAGTAGCTGCACATGTTTTTCACCACTTAAACCACACAAATAAACCTTTAGAATTTCAATAAAAAACTTCACAAAATTTAACAACGCTTTACACACAAAATCCATTTAAAATACCACTTTGAACACCACGGTAATACCCATATTCACTAAAACATAATTTTAAGAACCCAAAACATTTCTATAAACCCATTACATGAGTTATAAAACAACCCCATTTGGAAAAACATAAAATAGACATGTAAAACACCCAATTTAACACCAAATTGGTACCAAAAAATCATTTTCTCAACACACGTCACAAAAACCAGATTTCACAGTAAGTATAATGGATTATAAGTGTGATAAAAACAGAATTTCAGAAAATATAACTCATCTAGCACTGATTACCCATGGAATCACCAACCACATGTGTAGAAACCCTTGAATCTTGTCGTCAAACTTCAACCGCACCACCGCCGCACCACAAGGAAGATAAATTGAGACCTGAACCACAAAAAAATCAAACAAATACTCGTGGTTAAACCCTATACATGGACCCTAGATTATTGATACTTTATAACTTCATTAAAGAAGAAAGAAAACCAAAAGATGATGGAAGAAATGAAGGAGGAATCACATACCTTGAAGAATCTTAAAGTTTCCCCACCAAAAACCACATAAAAGATGGGTTCCATGGGATATTGAGAGAGTTTGGGGTTCTCCCATGTTTGATTGGGCCTAATGGGGGAATAATGGGGAAGATTAGGATTATTTCGGGGAGGGAAAAATTGGAATTTCAAAAATATTTTTAATGACCTGGACACATTTCATGGTTTGGATACAAAGTTTAGTAAATCGTGAGGCCTGTTCTGGCCACCCAAAAACCTTCCATTATCCTCCAATTTTAGTGGGGTATAAGTGGGAAACCAAGGGAGAAAGACAAGACAAGGATAAGAGAGAGACATTCCCAAAACAAATCACCTTTTTACCCCAAAACTCATCCAACCCATGGGTACAAACCACCTTAACAACTTAACCCACAAGTGGTGCCACTAGAAGTGTCACTAATCCAACTACAAAACCCCAAAACCTCAAACAATAACTTTGACAAAACAGGAGGCCAAGTAACATTAAATACCCCCAAGACTATGTCCATAGATCAAGAACATAGGAGACACCCAAATTTCAAACCTGAAACACCCAAAAACCAATAGAAAGATAAGAACCAAAAGAGGACTTGAATCAATGCATGGTATTGAGAATCTGGGTGTGACATAAACAATGAGCCAATTATATTTTTATTTGTCTCAAAATTCATTAAAATAACATTTATTATAGTATTATACATCAATTATGAAATTTAAATAATTATGGAATGATTATATAGAAACATTTGATGAATAAATTAATAAAAAGTTTAAAATAGTGAATGCATTGATAATGAAATCGTTATATGATATTTCTTATGGTGGTTTAGAGCTTATGTTGTAGTCCCTTTTGTGTATATATTTTCAATTCATGTTGTTTTGGTTTTTTAGACCATTATTTTGTGGTGTTACCAATAAAACCCTTGAGTGCTACTGGAAGGGTGGGATTTAAGTGAAACAGGTTGGCTTATACACTGTATTCTTGGCAGGGATTTATGTGTTTAAATTTTTTATACGTTATATTCTTGGTAGGGATTTTTTTGTTTGAATTAGTTTTATATTTTATTCTTGGATATATTCTTTTTTGAGTCCTTCCAGGATTTGAATTATGTTTATATTCTTATTTAAGTGCAGCAGGTGATATATTTTTGTTTGAGCTATGAAAGTGTTTGAATTCTGTATATATTATTATTTAAGCACAACAGGTGATACATTCCTGTTTTAATGGCATCTAGAAGGGTAGTAATTTAATTGAATTAGGGTAGATTTTAATTTCTGTTTAAGTGGATGTTGTTTGGGTAGTAATTTAATTGCAGAAGGGAGAGTTTTTCTTATGGTTTCAGGGGATATATAAATGGGTTTTAAATGTGGATTTATATAGGGTCAGCCTAAAAAAATAGCCATGGTTTTGAACCATGACTATAGTGGTGTTTCCGTAGTTTGAAACCATGGGTACTTCACTTTTTTCCATGTTTCTGAACCATGGTAATATATTTCATTGCTTTTAGTAATTTCCATGGTTTTCAATGGTGGATACAGTTGTATTTCCATAGTAAAAACCATGGAAATATGTCTATAACGATGATTTCAATGCATGGTAATATCCATGGAATGATTTATATTCCAATAAGATCCATGACCATCCAAACTTTGGAAATATCCTATAGTCATAGTTTTAATGTCCATAACCTTGGTTATAAACCATAGATATAGTTATTTTTTTAGTATTGATGTTTTGTGTGAGTTATTATGTACTACATTATGTTTTGGGGATTAAAGTTCAGTTCATTTTTTCAATTTAGAGACTTTATTTCTATGTTTTTTGGCTTTTGAATTTTCTTGATATATTTTGGAGGAGTCTCAAGGTTAAATATTTATTGAATTTTTTAATTTTAACTTTGGGTACTATTTTTGTGGTTTTATTGATTAACTTATTATTTAATAATATAAATATTTATCCATATTGGAAACCTGTGCTAACCATTTTAGTTTTGATAAATATCTAGAAATAGTAGGAATGACTTATAATTATTTTGTAGATCTTGTCATTTTTTAAAAGATAATTTAGTGCTTGATGAATGAAAACAAATTCATCATGGTTATTTATCATATGGAATATGAGATTAATCAAGGATAAAAAAATACTCATATCAAAATAAATGGAAGAAATTATGTTTATGCTATAGAAATAAATTAAGTAAGTATGTTATCTCATATTCTCTACCTCGGTGGTAAACGATTTTCTCAACTCAAGTAAAAGGAAGACAAATCTATTAAGGCTAATATGGAATGTATCACTCAGATATCATGGTATTTGTTTTGAACCTCACAAGAATTTTAATGATACATGATTGGTTTTAAAAATATTTTTATTAGGAAATACAAAATTTCCTATTAGAGATATAGAAATTAGTTATCATGATAGAATCCTTATAATATTTTGTTACTATGTAATGATACATCAATTATATTAATTTATAATTATAATTTTGAGGGTTAAATTTATATAAGGATGTAAAATTTAGCACCCTAATATTTTAGAATATATTTCCCTTTAAATAAATTGAATTTTTTTGATAGCTTTCTTGACACACAACACCGAGCTTGAAACGAACCGTGATGTATTATAACCTAAACATTAAATATATGGGTATAAATAATATTAACCACAATATGATATATATATATATAATCTATTTAATTAATTAAACTTTATTTATTAACATATTAAAAATAATTACTCAACTTTTAGTAAATTTTTTTTTCTGCATTAAAAATACATTTTCATCGAAAATGGGTTTTGTTAATTTTTGCGAGAAAATATTATAATGAAAATTTTCCACTTAAAGAAATCAAATTTGATAAAAAAGATATCATTTTTGAAATAATAATATAAAAATTATCTTTGGATGAAATTTTTTGGAATTTTCTCAAAATATTTCTTTTTTGGGTGAATAGTGAAAATACTGATAATTCAAATACTGTAACTTTTATGATATTATTATGATATAAGCATGAATTAATAAATCGTGAAACATTTTTCTCGACTAAAGATATATTGACAGAGTTAAATAATGTAAGGACCCGACCCCAGAATACTTCGACCCGGTTCCTTGAATCATGATGTGTAATTTTCTACAAAAACATGCACTGATAAATTACAAATCATGTCCCATGAAGAGGATCGAATTTGGTTCAGGTTCCAGGAAACCAGATACTTCTAAAATGCTTCTTCAGCTAAAACCCGATACCTGAAAAATTTATTTCAAAAACATAGGGTGATTATATGAATTCCTAGTAAGGGGTTTTAAAATAAATTTATATAACTTTTGAAAACATTCAACAAATCTTTCCATAAAACAATTCTCTAAAAGAAAAGCTATAACACATGTAACATATCATAAAAGTCATCAATTAATAACATGATAACATAGTTATAAGGATCCATGATTCAATTATAGGAATGTTCATTTGACTGAAAATTATTTTTTTATTAAGAAAACAATTTTGTGGAGAAAGTGAGAAACCAAAAAGTTCAACTTACAACCATAAAACACCAAAAAATTTACTAGGACTAACTCACCCAACAGATGCAATGTGTCTATCACCTTCATCAATGCCTGAGCACTTGGAAATCCCATGCATGCATGGTCCCGGTCCCAATGGCAAAGCCTTGTCCTCCAAGTCAAGAAATTCCAAATGTCCAGCAAAGGTGAAGGTGCAGTGTTCTGACCCCATCTAAAGCAGATCTAAGCAATTTTACAGATACATGCCTTCAAGAAATCCACTCAGAACACACAACTCAAGGAGCTTAATTACCAGACCAGGACTCCCCAAACCAGAAAACATAAACCAACAATTTAACTAGAGATACACCCCAACCCAGATACGATACATCACCCAATTAACTAGGATCTTTGAAAATTAAACTAAGCTTACCAGAAAACGTATCCTTAAATAATTTCCATGATAGAGAAGAAACCTGAATGTTTGGGGATTCTGACAAGATATATTCAAATTCTGAGGCCAGTTGATCCAATGATTGTATGTACTCCTCGATGCTAAAATTCCCTTTATTGAAGCCCCCAACAAGGATTAAATCTTTTTGGTCAATCCAAGCATATTTTTCCTCGTTAATTGTTGCTCTTAAGGATCTCCACATCATTAAAGCTTCCTCCTCTTCCAAAGAATTGAGTAATATAACATGCTCAGTCACTTCCTCCTCACTGCTAAGTAGTAACTCCAAAGGTTGCCCACCCTGAACCCCTGCTATCTGAGGCTTCACTTCCTCCTAGGTCTCCTTTTTTCCATTTTCTCTCCTGGACGATCTGGTCTCCAAAAGAGGAGGCACGGATGAATAGTCCCTCTTGGTCCTCCTCCTTGGTCTACTTCTATTCTCCTGTGTTGGAGTTCCACTTTTCAAGTGAAAAATTTCATCCCCTTTACATTCATTACTATACTGTCCCTTTGAGTCAAGTGGCATAACATTCACAGTACCTGAGTCATCCTCAAGAAATCCTTTAAATCTGTTGCTCAGGGTTAGAGAAGCCTGCCCCTGGATGTCCTAAAAATCCATAAATGAACCTTGACCCTGTCTCCCTCTCTTGGCCCAATTCCTAGACGGGGACATTGAGACACCATCTTGAATATCTTCCTTCATACTGATCAGCCGCTCCTCTTACTGCATCTTACCATCCTGGGGTGTGCAGTTGACATTAAGGCCGACAATTGCCACCAATCCATCATTTCCAGATTGGAAAATGGACTCTTCCCCATCCCTATTCTCATCTTCCTATTACATAAGAATATGTAAGCACAAATTAAACAGCTAAGAGTAATGAATAATCAGAGTTGCGCATAAAGGTAATAACTTCAATTTTATACATCGAATACTAAATCACTGAGTGCTAAACATATGACATGCCATATGCCTTTACTTTTATGATACTCATAAGTACAGGATCTTAACCATGGATATCCTACTAGTCGAATATCCATTTGGTTAATTAATTATCATACACACAATTAGGGAATGTATAATGCCAGTCTTTAACATCTGTGTCAAGGCCTCATGCCAAGACCTAGGGGCTAACTGTAATCAGACCCCAACCTAGAGAGCCTCTATAACCAGACTCCATCCCAGAGAGCCTCTCTAACCAGACTCCAACCCGGAGGGTCAGCTGTAACCGGACCCTAACCTAGAGGGCTTACTTTTACCGGTCCCCAACCCGGATACATACCAGTCTAATACATTCCTTATATGTTTAATAAGGCCAGGTATCCAAAGTTTCCCATACCACCTTGAATACCTAAATTCTTATTTCATTATCATAAGTGATAAATAATAATTTTTTTGATTTATCACATAAATTAATAACATTACAACTCTTCCATAAAATTTCAATGCATTAGATTTCTTGTTTATAACTTCAGATAGATATAATTCATGCTCAATTCATGCACTGATAAATGGAAATGACATTGGATTAAATCATAATATGTTATTTATTATTTAAATAATAATTTTCCCAATGAAATTCATAAACTAGTAAACATTCTTTGCGTATGTGATATTAATTTAAAACACACAAGTAATGAATGGATGGGGTTACCGCATAAAATGATAGTTCCTTAATTTTCAAAATCCTTGATTTATGGATATAAATATATATAGTTTAAAATGACTAATTTTAAATTAAGGTAGATTTCATTTGTACAAAATCATGCACTGAAAAACGGTCATGTGTTAATAAATGTCCACGCCTTATGCTCCATATCCTATAAGGACAATTGATTTTCAGTGCAATAATTGTTTTATGTAATGCATGGATTAATGATAATTTAATTAAACATAACATAAAAATACATTAACCACCGAAGTTTGTTTTAGGACAACCTATTTTAGATTATGGTTCAAACTTATTGGTGCATACACATAACCATATATATATATATACATAAAATATGTATATGTCACACCCTTACTTTATATATTCTGAAAACTAAAAATTTCATATATATATATATATGTGTGTGTATATTAACATCTTACAAGAAATGTAATTTGTTTAATAAAAACAAACCCTTTGCATCATAAAAGTAATTCACATTTTAAGAAAATGAACTTCCTTACCAGAACTAGAAAATTGAGATTGTATAAAGTAATAAATAAATTTCCCTTACATTTTAAAAAAACATCATTGCGAATCAACACTCAATAGAATTAAAATTTGGTGGATTAAAACTATATGGTTGTATGTGTAATAAATATACTAATCCATTTGAGCCCAAAACATTATTTGCATCCAATTATTTATTTAAAGAAGGTAAATCATATTTAATAACATAAAATAGAAATAGATTGAATTATGTGTGCATGTACATATATAAACTTAGTGTATATTCAGTTTTTCATAATTAAAAACCATATTAAACAAACCCAAATATAATTATTGACCTTATAAATATTAATACATAAAAACTTTTAACCTCTAAAAAACCTAGATTCACATAGAGGTGATATATATATAAACCATATATAAATATAATTAAGCGTATGGGTTTTTCATTTCACAACCAAAACAAGTACTGCTCAAGTTGGTTAGACATTAATAAACACATTTAGAAAACCAGAATAGGTTTAGGTTGGAAAACCATATATAAATTTATATGTCTATATATATATGTGGTGTATGAACATATAAATGTTCATATATACAAAGCGTATATATATGATTTCTCACAAGAAAGAAAAAGCACAGAAGTAAACCCTAACAATTAATGAATACTTCATAGCATTATTTGATCTCCAAAACTCAGTTTTATGAAGACTTATTTCGGGTTATGATAAAAAACCATAAGTATAACCTTATATATATATATATGTATATATATGAACATACATAATTGGGTAAATTTTTTATACAAAATATGGTTATTTGCATGTTTGAGGTTCTTAAATTAACTTCGAAGCTCAAATTTAGAAATCTCAAAATCTTGAAAAAACAAGGGTTTATGTATGTCTGAGGGGATATATATATATATATATATATATATATATATAAATGATTCTATATATGAGGTATGAAAATAATCTTGCAATGGGCATTCATGCTTCGGGTATATTAGTACCCCATAACTTGAAGATCGCAAAGCTCTAAATCAGGTAAATAAGGGTTAAAAATCAAACCGAAAGAGCATACATACACACAAGTGTAAATGAATTTATAACTTCACCCACACAAGAAAATATAAATCCCCTACATTAAATTTTCAGAACAAAAAACACAGGTGTAAATAAAATTATTCCTTACCCAAACTTAAATTACAACTTGACATAAAATATTCATAAATTAAATCAGTTCTATAAAATATATAATAAATTTATATGATTTGCAGTAGAAAAAGGGAAGAAAACAATTTAGTTTTCATGAATATTATTTTTGATAAATGAATGTTTTATAATAAATATTTATTTCTCTTACAAGACCGTACCCTTAAACAAAACATGATTAAAAAGAAATTACACCCTTACCATATATATTCTGAAAACTAAAGTCATATATATATATATAAACATATTAAAAGAAATATATTTTGATAAAAATAAAAACTTTTCATCATAAAAGTGAATATTAATATAAGAAAATGAAATAACTTACATAAATAACTAACAGTTTACAAATAATTAACTGTTTGAAACAAAAAACTGCTTGAATACAAAATAAATAGATTTCTGTAAAAAATACTAATTTTCCCCTTAAAAATATAAGATCATGAAATAAATGAATATTCGAGAAAATTATTTAATCCTTACATGAAGAGATAAAATAAAACTAGGTTTAAAGTAGTATACTCCATACTCATGACCAACACCAATAGACTACTCAAAAAAATCTCACACAGGTCTGGCTTTGCTGGATTTTTATAACCATAATTGGGACCAGAAACAAAAAAGTAGAGTAACCATGCTATTTATAACCCCTAAAATCTCAAATGGGTGAGCATGGTGTGAAAGCTATGAACACAATGGATAAAATAATAATAATAACAATAATAATAATAATAATAATAAATGTGACTAACAAAACCTTCACGGAACAAAACTGTTTACCCACAGAACAAAGACAAAATAGTAAAGAATTTCTGCTATAGGGTCTTCCATAGACAAATACAATCATACATTAATTTAAAAACAAGCCGTAAGTAGGAATTCAGAATAAATTAACGTATAAACTTTTCAAAAATTGAAAAAATTTATGCGGACAGATTACGTATGACTCAAAACCAAAGATACGGATAACAAAATAAAATAAACTAATATTATTGCAGATTTTATAAAATCAAACTAGGATGGAACCCTAACTGGAGGCTCAGACCATCAATGCCCACAACCTCACTTTGGCCGCGACATGCAACTTCATCTCTCCAGGAAGACTCGGACTTGGACACACGACCTCGGCTCCTCTGATCTGAAATGGTGCATCCCAACAGTGCGATGTGGGGACTACGACCAAAATCTTCTCCACGGATGCCGCCAGACATGGTTGAAGAAACCCCCATGCACGATGCACCCCAACCATGGCCTGTTGAAACCCTGAACTGGCCTCCTGATTGATGACCGCAACACCGAACCCTGCTAAGACCCTAATCCCTGAAGCCTGAAGTCTGGACTCCCCTACGGTGCGACTCCTCAATCACGAACTCCCTTGAATCCCACTATAGGATTCCTCATTTTTTTTATTTTAGTAATATATTATTATTTTATTTCAATTATTATCTTAACTTTTAAAGGGGTCAAATATTTATATATATTGAACTAATAACCCACTAAAATATTCTATTAAAATTATTTAATCAATCACCATCTTTTTCCATCTTCTTTAAGATTTTTTCACATTTACTTTTTTCAAACATGTTTTCCATTTGTTTGGTTTACATGTCACAATTTTAATATTTTATTATACAAGTCATCATTTCATTTTTATATTATTACATATTATTGCATAATATCATTCATCCATTTTTTAGCATATAAACTTAAACCGTTTTATGGTAAAATTATATATACTTAAAAAAAAAAATGTTATAAATTAAATTGATATTTGGAATTATATTATAAAAATAATAATTATCCTAATTTTCACCATATATTTGTAATTTTGAAACTTTTAAAACAAATGTTAATTTGTTATGATTCAAATTAACTATAATTTTATTAAAAGCTAATATGTACCATTTTATTCATTCTATTAATATATATATAATTTTATTAAGAAAAATTAAAAATATTAATTTATAATCTAATAATAATTACATTATATATATACATGTGTAAATAATAGATTTTTGAACTCACATAATAGATCAAATAATTGTTCACATAATTAAAATAGTGCCAAAATAATGTCATTAAAATATTTTAAAATAAAAAATTTCGATGTCATGTATAACCGCATATAAAATTATAATTTTATAATAGTATTTTCATTCAAATATAATATAAAAATATATATATTTATATATATTTGACATTTTGAAAAAAAATAAATTAGTTATATTATTATAGTTATTATTTAAAATATTCTATTAAATAATTATTTGATAAGAATAAATTATGATTGACAATAATAATAATTTTTTTATTCTTTAAACAAATTGCGATAATATTTACTTTGAATATTGTACATTGTTTGGATAAGAAAATAAAACCTCCATATTACCATTACACGAGAAAAATGTTTTTGGGGGCATTACAAATAATATATTTTAAAACATATTTTTGAATATGGGATCCCATGGTTTACTTTTATGAACATAAATTAAATTTTATTGAATTTAAAACTAATTTTGGGTCCTTGCATCTATTGTTATGGTTCGAAGGTTTCATTTGGATTTACCTTCATCCAAAAGTATAAAAACTTTAATTTTTTGTTATTACTTATATTAAATGTAATTTCTAACAACTATAGATTATGAATTTGAAAAAAATGGATTCTATATTTTTAATCAGATTGTTTAAATTTCAAAAATAGGTAAATTTTAATTTTGGTTATAATTAATAGTAATCGAGGTAAATATTTATCTCCTCGATAAGGGTAAATCAGGTAATTAAGTTTAAAAATAATACGACAAGGCTTTTAAAATCTATCTATCACCCACTTTATTTTTATGGATTTGTTTATTTATACCAAACCCTTCATATATTAAAATATATATCATTTTGGTGCTATTTTTATTTGATAAATTCCATTATATTATTTTAGTTAAAGAAAAATTCCAAAAAGTCACTCTCTTACTTTTAATTTATATTATATGTTCAAATTGGGATAATAAGATGTTATGAAGGAAAATAAAATTTTATTTTAAACATAATTAATTTATTATTGTTATGGTAATTTATTTTTAATTTTTAGTGATGGTATAATTACATTAAATTCTTACACAACGATGACACAATGCTTGTACAAGTAGTAGATAGATCTATGTAAATGAATTTTAAAATCTCAAAAGTAATATTTTTTGGATGACTTATTGTGTCACACAAATTTTATAGTTAATTATAATTTATAATTAATGTTGAAAGATTTTATGTTAAAATTAAGTACTTGTCTTGTTATCTTTGAAGTCAAAATATGCGAATAGTTCTAAAAATGACTTTAATGGTATTTTATTTTAAATAATATATCATTAAGTGATTTGAAAATCATAAAAATATTTGAAGAGGATAATGGGGATGGTATATGTTCTAAACTTTCATATCTTGATCATTTTTATACCAATTTTTACATTAGAAGTAAATTTATAAATCTTTAGTATCGAAAAGTTGTTACCACAGTTAATATTAAAATTAGATAACGATGGGGTTAAACAAAATGATAAGGTTTAAAATTACATATAAACCTTTTTAAATTTTATTAGTTGAAGGTATTTCAACATTAATAAAAATATATAGAATAAGGGCTTACAACCCATGAGATTTGTGGATATAAGGTGGATACTGGGTGGGGTGGGCCAAAAATGTTAACTATTCAGAGTGTGGGCATATGTGAGTTGTGCTTGTGTTGATGTGGGATGGGGTGGGTAATCCTAGGTGGGTTTGGGATACCCCTATGGCACATTTTATTAAATTAAAATATTTTAAAATATTTTATTTTTATATATAGTCATTATCTCAACTATAATGTATTCACCCAACTCTTCTGCAAGGGCTCTATCTCACCAATTATACTTCCACAAATAGACCAAATTTCATGGTTCCAAATTTCAATCCTTGCCATTAAAATCTAGGATCTATAAATCCCCTGGTAAGTATGAGTATAACTAACATTGTAACACATTTCGAGGTCATACATTGTTCCTATATTTTCTCTCCAATCAAATCCAAAAATTCCTCATCTATGTACTTTTTTTATCCCTCTAACCACACCCATTCTATATGAGGCCAACCCTCAATATGTACCTGCTCACTAATCAGATCCAAAAATCACCCATATGGATGGATGTAGGTGTTTTGGGTGAGTAAGTTGATGAAGTATCCATAGAAGGTGATCTTATCTGCTGGCCCCTCTAGGTTCGAGAAGCACATCATTATGTCAGCCATGATCCTGTGCAACGCCACCCCAGATGCCTATTCCCAACCACAATAATCTAATGGTTTTCATATTATAGACCAATATAAAATTAAAATTAATTAATTATAATTAATTTACTTTGATTATGAACATCTTGAGGAAGACGTATGAGAGGGATAAAGTGAATAGGGATTCATATGAGTTATTTTTGTGATCAACGGTAGCCTTGGATTCCCATAGGTAATCTAATGAATTCCATTTCTTTACCCAAATGATACCAATGCCAGTTTTCCCCCATTAATTAATGCATTTACCCCACCCCACATAACCCATTATTCATTTTTTTTAATTTGATTAAATTTTTATCTCAATTATGCAAATATATCAAACAGTTTAATGTATTTAATTAAAATTACATAGAAATATTATACATTAATTTATTATTTTAATTTTATAATAGTATGCAATATACTTTATACCTAAATTAAAATTATAGATGGAAAATTACAAAAAAATGAAGACTATGGGTTGCCTATGGTCTTGACTGTATCTATTACAAGCCATGATAGATTATATAAATCCACCTATTTGGATTGTGGGTTTTTGCGAGCTCCAGCCTATGCATGTTTGAGCCCCCAATGGATTATCTTTCCTCACCATAAACCATCCAATTCAAATTTCTATTAATAAATATTATCTTTCAAATTTTGGAAACTTTGTTTCACTTTCACATGAAAAATAATTTATTATATTTAAATATTTTAAGTAGTTCCAAGTGTGTATTTTCTTTTATTATAAAAGGATATCATCTCTTCTTTATTCTTCACACTAAATTGAGACACTTATAATGAAAAAAATCTTAAACAATCTTCTAAAAATCCTTATACATGTTTTGGAGTCTTTTATCTCTAAAACAGACTATCTGTGGGGTCCTTGAGAAGTGATCCAAATGAGGTATCTCAAAGAGGAGGCAATTATTTTAACCAATATATTTCATTTAACTTATTATTTTATGTCATTAAATTATGTATTCACAATTCCAATATAATTAAATCAGTATCTCCCATAGAATAATATATTATTATATTGGTTGTGTAACCTTTCTCCATATATTTTCTATCAAATAGGAAATGAAATTATCCCTCTTATGTATGTGTGAAATTATGCCTCCACATACCAATATGTTTTATTTTATGTCACCATAATTTATGATTATATTTGGGGAATAAATTTTATTTTTTAATTATAATATCTTATATCTTATTACATTTCCATTCGTTGGAAAATGACAACATCGCTTATGTGTACGTGTGAACTACCACCTCCACGCAATGATATGGTTTGATTCTCAACACCAGTTCATATGAATAATTATAAAAGTGAATATTATGAATAAATATGATACTCATTTTATGATTAATATTCTTGAGATTGTAAAACCATGACTAAGGTGCATGTACTGGGACCATTGAACTGAAACATGTATAGAAAATAGACTAGTTGTCACCTAAATGTTCGTTTTAATGAATAATTTGTTAATAACATGATAATTGGAAATTATAAAGAAATGGTAAATTGTAATTTATGTATGAATATGTTTCTGGTATATATTTATAAAAAATATATGATTATTTTATAGGATATTTTAACATTTATTAAGCAATATGAAACTTGAGGTAATAATTTATGTTACAATCTCATTTATTTTCCGGATTATTTATAATAAGTTTTTATTGAGGTAAATTATAAGGATATTAATATTTAAACCACATATATTTTATTCTAATTTGGTTATTTTTTATGTTTTTATATATTATTTCCACTTTCTTCTCCACATTAATTAAAATAATCAAGGAAATGTTTTTAAATAAAATCCAACCTTTTTTCAACAGTGGTCGATGCAGTTTTTATTCCATGTATGAACTCTTCAAAAGTTGTTTTATAAAATTTATTACATATACTTGAAAAAATTTATAAAGGTCATTTCACTAACTTTGAATTTATTTTCGATGGTTTAGAAAGGAATATTTCTAATTGTTTTGAACAATTATTTTAACTTTTTACAAAAGTGTGGAAGGGATGTTTTCTTTTTAACATATACAACATGAAATGATTTTCCAAGCATTAGTAATATTATTTGATTTAAATATTACTTGTTTATTTTCAAAGAAATGTATTTTATCAATATTTTAGAAATTTTTTTAATATGTTATTAAAATAAAATGATATTTTCTCAAGTTTTCAAAGAATGGTTCGAATGATCTTTTAAAGGTATATTTCATCCATGTCAAAATCCATTAAGTATTGTTATAATTCACTAGGGATAAAATATTATGATATCATCCAATTTCTTTATCTATATAACTTGATGTTGATGATTTAATTATGATTTTATGAAACACAATTATTTTCCATAGGTTAATTAGCTTTGGATGATAACCTTATGAAACCCAATTTTTCCCTGGGTTATGCTTTGATAAAACAATGAAACATTTATGAAACCCCTTTCTTTTCTATGATTAATGATATGATGATATGCTGAAAGTATTATGATCTTTTGGAACACATATGAATGGTTTTAATTATGTGATAGGTGGGTCCAAAATTATATAGTCTCCAATGCATTGGGTAATGATAGATATCACATGAGATGATAAGGACTAGAATGGGGAGTGAATCTAGTTTAGTGGGGGAATATATCCACTATGGTAGTCTTATAAGTGAACCTTGTATAAGGAAATTATGAAATGGTTAGTGAACCTAATCCACTATTATAACATTTTTCGAGAACCTTGAATAAGGAAATAATTTTCTATAATTATCTATAAAACACAATTGTATGTATTATTCCATGATATGTTCTCATGTGTCATGATCGATTATTGATGATTACACATAATTATGAATTATGTATTTTGTTATGAAAAATCCTTATGACAAGATTTATGATTAATAATATTTGGATTAATGATTAATATTATTGTAAGTTATGATCATGTTCTCATGCCATTATGATTATATTATGCTCACTTATGATCATTGATTAATATCTATTATATTTACCATTATTCAGTATCTGAGCTCAACCTCTATTTTGTTTACTTTACCGTGGTTATATAGAAATGTTTTAAGTAGGGAATTTCTAATAAGTTTAAAATATGAGAAGATATTTATGTGAGATGTTAAAGATATATCATAAAATAAGATGATTATGTATCTAGTCTCCAAATAATCTAAACATTTACGATTTGATGGAATGTTTTGTTATGATATATATTTAATATTCATCTAAAATAATGTAAAATATATGTATTAAATACTTGGGTATGCTAACTGTGTGTTTCTCAACATAGATGATGGTGTATCCTATTTTGTTATTTGACACTGTTGTCATGGTAAGATAGATAGTTATAGGATTTGTCATTGTTGGGATGATGCTTGGGTCGATCATAGAATTCACATGAATAGACCATACCTCATATACTATGTGTTACTTTACAAGGAAAGGGTATCCTACATTATTAATAGATATTAATCCTCCTCCATATGTTATGTGCCACCAGAGGTTCAATTCCTTTATCTATAAATTTAGTTAGTCCTCAATCTATTATGTGATTTCTGTGTTCTAGTTAGGGTGCGGGTTCTCTATAGGGTTTATTTACCCCCCTCGATCTAGGTTTTTCCCTAAGAAAGTCATGGGTCCCCAACTATGGTTTCAGTGAGGTGATGTGTGTTTTCTCAAATATGGGTGGTATGATGCCATGGGTTAGTAATTTCTTGGAAAACATCAATCCTTGGTTTAGGTACAGCTCCCCCATATGGGTTTTTATAATGGTGATAGAAATGTTGAGAAGTAAGGAATGATACTCCCATGACTAATGCATATATTCTTTAATGAGGAGTGAGTCTTCCTTTATAGTTTCTAGTGGTGATGAAGAAGTTAGAGAGGTTTATAATATTATATTCTTTGAGAATTATGACTCCTCAAAAACCCCTAGGATGACTTTAAGATGAAAGTTATAACTAGGATAAAAAAATTAGGCTTATTGGGCATATCAATACTGTGAGAATCCATAGTTTCTTGTAAGATATAACCTTAGAGGATTGGATTTGAGAAGACTGCAATTTTTTACACCCCTATGGCTTATAGTGTAGTGTATATGTAGATTATTTCCTTATCTTAATCACAAAACCTTATTGTTTTGGTGTTTTAATAGATAATTTTATTGTATTTAGTATGTGGTTTTAGGGTGTCCTACCGAGTACGTTTATACTCACCCCTAAATGGGATTTTCACCTAAATGTGTTGTGATTGTACATATGATATAGTCTTTGGAGTTGGTCTTGATGGATATCAATATTACATTACTTTTTTTTGATATGATTCCTACTAATAATTGGTTATTAATGGTGGATCATGGTGGTTCATGATGGTAGTGATGAATATTGCATCTAGAGGTCGATCTAGGAGTACACGCACTGAAGAGGAACCTTCCAGTGCCTCAGGTTTTCAAAATTCAATGTATTTTCAGATGTACAGTTCTTTAGTATTTTCATATACAAATTTATAGTTATATTTTATATATCATTCGTATGTTTTATATAATTCATTCATTTATACTTATACACTATTGGTGTTACTATTTTTTATGCATTGGAGAGATGTGTCTATTATGGGTTGATATAAGCTAAGGATCCAATATTGTGTGATATACCCACTCAGTTCTAGTCACCATCCCCTATAATATTAGAGGATGGATTGAGATTCCACACTCATCTTATTACTATCCCAACATGGGCCACGATGGGTTGGTTCATGACATAACTATATAGATTTACTCATACATGTTATAATATGATAAAATGGCTGAGAAGGTTTGAGGGTGTCCCAAGGCCTATATAAGAAGGATTAATCATTGAAATGGTGTTTAAGATCCTTATAAAACCCATTTATAATTATTTCCCTCCCATTAAGATCTCTTTATTATCCTTACTTCACTCGTGAGATATATTTTTGAGTTTTTAAGGATTTATTAACACTTAATCAACAAATAAAAATAATATGAAACCCTTAAACCCTAGATTAATCAGGATTGATACCTAAAACCTTGCAAAAATTGAAATAAAGAACAAAATTGAGTGTACCTTGAATTGATGAATAGTCAGTACTAGTATCTCTAATCATACGCTTGATGTAGATATCTAAGATGAAGTCGAAGGACTATATCCTTTATGGTGTATCCATGGGTTGATATGAATCCCCCATCACATGGGTCTGACTCTCTCATATCCCAATATATGATAGTACCTCTCAAAGTAAAGGGTGATGGAGTAAGAGAGTATAAAGAGAATCATCCAAAAGTTTCTAAAGATGAAACCTCTTATCAATGTTGTTTACCTCCTTTATATATCCCCCTAAAAATACTCCTCTGAGTGTGCATGCATTAATTCATACATTACACAATGTATGAGTTGATGATTCTACTATATATGCATTCATAATATGCATTAAATTATCCTCCCATGTGTTTCTTCAAATGAAAATTTTATAATAATGATATAAAATATGGAAGAATTATGACACTTATCATTCAAAACCCTAATAGATCGTGAGATAAAAGGTTAATCATATGCTATGTTTCATGAAATATGACACAAATAATTTATTCGATATAAATGGAACAAGGAAGTGGCATTTTATCACATAACAAGGATTATGATATAACTATAAAATCTCTTATGATATTACCAAAATGAATCACATGTATAATGGATTTAGGGTATAGGTCCTTCAATCTCCCACTTTCACTAAATCCTCATAGACATTATGCCATTCACCTTATATTGTTTCATATAAAATAACTTAAAAAACCGTATCCAAAATCCCTTTTAGATATTTCCAAAAAACTTTTGTAAGACCATTATAAAATTATAGTTGTACCACATCATATGTAAAACATTTTGAATAACTATCCAAAACTCATTTTAGATAAAATTTAAAATAATTTCAGAGTGTCTATATAAGTAAAAATAAATCCCCATTTATTAAATCACAAAGTATGACCCCACAAGCATTTGTAGAGTTGAAAACAAATTTTAATTCCAGAATTCATAAATTCAACTAAAAAAGAGGCCTCTAGAAAAGCATTAGTACCACTTAAGATACAATGGGATTTGAAAGGATCTCCATCAAATACATGTATCTCTATACCTATATGTACTAGTTGCATCATATAAAATCATAGATTTTCATATGATCCCTTTTTCAAATACATCAATTAACCACAATTCATGGAGTATGTCAATCTCATATAGCTACTCATTTTTTCTCGATTCGATGAATATAAAATGACCTAGTAGATGAATACATCACATGTCATACATGTTTATGGATAATCACATCACATCCCCCACACTTGATACATTAAAACATCATATATCTTATCTAGGTATAATTGTACACTTCATATGTATTTCTCAATTGAGGGATCTGATGACATGCTCATCATAATAGAGGAAAAATTCCATCTCGGTTAAGCTCGAATTGATGAAATTATCAAAAAAATACCCAACCACACCCTGATAAGCTAAGCCTTAAGTCTTGCATAAAAAATTTATCAAAGTATGAAGGTTATTATGGTAGGTATCTCATCAACATTAGATGTGGGTGAATCCCAATATGAATCATACACCTCTAGTATAACTAAGACTTAATGTATGAAATTCTTTGTGGTATACTTATAGGGTCATCCAGCATAAAAAATTATTATTGTTACTCATGATTATATTTTGTATTTAAATATAGGAATCCTACTCTTGATAACATTAATATCTCATCAAAATTTATAATAATCCATAATGAACACCAATTAGAGATAACATAAAGTTATACTTTTAGGGTTTAATTAACATAATATATACATCTAATAAGAAAAATAGGAAACTACCTTTTGTATTAACTTGATAAATTTTATATCATAAAACACCTTTAAGAACATTTTAAAAAATACATAAGTTCTCATATTTTCATTCATCATACAATATAATACTATATCAATATTTTGTTTGTTTCACTTTTGGGGTTTTGTTCAACTTATTACATCTCAACATAATTCCGACCACATCTCTATGTGACTATATGATAAAACCCTCCCGCTAAACTCTTTTAATGAGTAAAATCGATGAAGAAACCTAGTTTGAATAATATAAAGACTTAGGAATAATATATTTTCGGTTTTAAAGTATCCAAAAACACTCAATAAATATAATGAAATAAATAAAGGAACCCAAATCCAAGATTAACCATAAAAAAATAAAAATAATGTGTACTATAAATGAAGAAACCTATGAATGTGTACCTTACATTGTAGCACTACTACTATGATATTCAATCGAATATGATTGATGAAATAATTAAAGGGAATTCATCAGACTCCTCTATCCATGATGTATCCATGGTTTATGTTAAATTAATCAACATATGAGTGGGAAACTTCCACTTTACAAGGAATTCTAGTGCCATGATATTTAAAAAGTATAGGAGATGAGAACTTTGGGATTGAGAGATTCATCCAAGGAATGAATAGGCTTTAATGATCACTATCTTTTAGTCAATTCCACTTTATAAATTCCTAAATGATTCCCCTTGAGTGAACATGAATTTCATTCTATGTTATGAGTTTATTTATTTATCGATTGTAACCCTCACATGTTCCAACCCCAAGAATTTCAGTTTATAAAAAATTTTATTTATGATATCCAATATATAATATCACTTAAATGTTAACATTTTACATTCCTCTTCCATAAAAATCAAATATAGTAGTATTATATCATATACCATTCCTTATGATATAAATAGTAATATAATACAAATTTCATGGGAATAATATCATAAAAATATGCTTTAAGATATCCCCATGTTGTAAAATATGACATGTCCAAATACATTATATTCATAATGGATTTATGGAATATCACTATTAAATATCCCACTTACACTAAATCCTAATGGAATTTCTTTCCATTTCACCTTGTATCATATCATATATGATAAATCATGAAACCACATCCTAAAATCCTTTTGGATATCTTTAAAAAATATTTTGGAAATATATCATCAACTTCACCATGTATCACTTCATATAAAATTCCTTTTGAATACCCATTCATAACTATTTTGGGTTAACTATAAAACCATTTTAGATTATCTATCTGTTTCAAATTCAATCCTTATCCAATAATAAAAAATTGTGACCCTATGGGTATTTTTATCATTAACAACAAAAATAAATCACTAAATCCCTAAATGTGTGAAATAATAGCATATAGAAAATCATAAAATCCTACTCAAGTTACAAAAGGATATAGTATGGTCCCCATGAAGTTCAGGTCTATACTTGTGTACACCAGCTGCATCATATATAATAATAAATTCTCATATGATATGTAGCGACCTACCCTCAGAAGCTCGAAGTTGGTGTTTGCTACTAATTACATTGGCATGATTAAAAAGAATCAAATATTGAAGGAACAATAGTTTAGTAGTATTTTTAAATGAGATATATAAATGATTCTTGTATTAAAAACAAATACACTAATTACAACATATTTTTTTCTTCTTTATAAATAAATAACTTTGAGGATAACTATAATCCATATATTAAATCCCTACATATATTTCATAGTATACTTATTGGATTCCGGTGGAAATAAACATAATAAGGGTGATCTCAAATGGCCAGTAAGTAAAAAATATTGTGGAAGTAAAAATGAATCAATAATAATAATAATTTTTACATGGTACATAAATGAACTCATATACCATATAATCAATAAACTTAGGGGGAAATGCATAAACAATATGGAAAGGTAATAACTAAAAACACATTCCATTGAAATAACTAGATAAGGTAAAATAAATTTGGTAAGGTAAGAAACTAAAACATATTCCATTTAATAAATGAATTGAAAACAAAATATATCCATAGATATACTGACAAAAAATATCATGGATAAATAATAATTGAAAATAATATGAGGAAAATTCTTGATTTTTGGATGCCATGTTTCTTAGGTATCTTGTACATTTACTTTCAAGACCATTCATGGGATGGTTTAATAAATATCCGTTAAAAACCCATCTAAGGTGGATATCCAAATTATTCATCCCTTGAAACTATCAATGCATCGAAGGGATATCTATAATCGGTCCCCACCTCAATCATACTAGTCTAAAACATTCCTCATATATTGAATAATTGATTTAATAATGTACCTTATCAAATATCCGTATGGAGTAAGAGATAAAGATTTATCAATATTTACCCATATAATAAAATAAATTTCAAATTTAACACCATATAAAAATGATATACAATTTAGGAAAAATACTTATCCATGATAAATGATATGCTAAAATAGGGGAAATTTAATATTCAATGATCATAGGAAAATGAATATTTCAAGGGTAAAAAAGTAATCAAGGAAGTGAATGTGAATAATATCCTTATCCAAGTCAATCATAAACTATACAAGAAAGCTTAAGGATGGTATAAATACAACATACCCCAATTGGAGTAAAATAAAGGGTTTTTTGTTGATGCATGTAAATATTATAAAAATCTCTTTTAAAAACATTATTATAGAAAATATCCTTTTCGTTTGAAAAAACTTTTAAGAAAATTTTTATTTAAAAATCAATTTTAAAAACAATTTCTTTAAAAATTTACCTTTTAAACATGAAAATTAAGACTCGAAGGAATGATGATGGGTAAATCCACACATTCTGTATAAGGTAAAAAAACATTCCTTTTATATGGTAAAATAATAGAAAAATGATTTGTTCAGAAAACTAAAAGAATATTCCATTGAAATTTTTTTTTAAAAAAATGGGTAAAAATTCATTAACCAAATTATTTTAAAAATTTTTTTGAAAATATTTTAGTAAAACAAGGTTTTTATAAGAAAACAGTTCACCGACTAAGAGAGGAATAAAGTCGGGTTTTTTGAAAAAACATTTTCTAAAACATTTTGAGTACCAAATAGTGGAAAAATTAGCACTAATACTTGAAAAAGGTTATGAATAACCATATTAGAAGAGAATTAAAGGTTTTATTGAACAATGGTCATATAATTTCCTTGAATGGAAATACCATTGAAATATCATTAAAGTTATTATTGAGAGAAATAATTTTTAAACATTCAAAAGTGTACCGTACCACTTTGAAAAATTTTAAATAATTAACTTCATGAAGTAATAATATTAAATGAATGTTTTAAATACCATTAAGATAAATGAATTAATTATATAATATATAAAAATTTCTAGTAGATGCACCACACAAAATAAGTAAGTGGTGAACATGATATTTATCTCACAAAAGTAAAAAAGTGAGATGAAAACCCTTACCTTACATTTGATTTGTCTCGTTTGTCTTTATATTCCTCAATAAAAAACTTATTTTAATTATTTACTTGATTGAGAACCTTTTTAATGTTTATAATTACTTTTATTTCACTTTTTACTATGTTTTTTATAACAACTTAAACAATTTTGATTAAGTCAGTTGTTTTGACCAAGTTCAGATTATGTGTCGAAAACAACTTTGGTAGGTTAACTATGTTCAAATGGATCCTTATATAACATCAAAAAATAATAATCATGTCATAATTATCATATTTATACATTAAATAAACTTTTAAAAACAATCATTAAATATGATTGTGAAAAATGAATCAATGTTACAATCATTGAGACGATTGGTCGTACGTACACATCAGTAACATTCTCATTTTTCAATGATCGTTTAGGAAAAAAGGTAAGTAACGCCATATATTTCCAGAATGATAATTATATCATAAATACCATGTTATCTAAACATATACACTTATATTTATAATTCTTGTAATGTAAAAGGAATCACATCATGTCGACGAGGCAGTATTCCACACATCCACAAATGATGTTATCACTTTTTTTAAGTATTTGAATGTGTAATAAAGAAACATATATATATATATATATATAAATTTACTGAAATATAATTATTTAATTAATATAATATATATTTTCTGTATGTATCATATGTATAATTATAACCATCTTTTATACATTCCATGTATTGTGTGAACGAATCATATCGCTTTGAGGAGGATGTAGTCCACTCTTCCTCAAATGATGTTATCATATTAACGTAAAAAGGAAAGTGTTAATGGTATGTGTAATAAAAGTATTAAATAATTTTATATAAATAATAAATATCATATATAAACATAGTGTCCATCATAATGTCCATAATGAGATTTTGTAATGAAAAAATGAACTATCATCGTTTTGTGAGGTAGTAGTTCGACGTACACAGAAACAACATGTTCGTTACCAATTAGATGGAAGTGTGTTATTGTAGGTTAAACCCTTTATGTAAAAAAATACTAGTATATTTAGGATGATTGTGTTTTTATATAACAATTTTATAAATATTGAGGGGTGGATAATGAAAATGAAACTAGAGAGCTTGAGAGAAGACACTACCTCTTAATCATGTAACTTTTTTTGACTTGTAAAAAAATGCTTCCTTGGAAGGATTTATTCCCAAAGTGAGGATTCAAGGTTGAGTTATGGGATTTTGGAAATATATATGGTAGATATTGGTAGAATCTAAGTGGTTTGATAAGTGTGAGGGATGGGGAGAGGTGGTAGCCTTTTATAAGGGAGGAAAATGACTCACTTGTTTGTTTTGAAAAAAACTTAGGTGTACCCACGTTTTTACCTAAAAAAGTCTTAAAAAACAAAACTAAATAATGTAAGGTTAATATATTATTTATGTCTTGGAAATGGGGTTTGGACATGAGTATAGTTTATTTGGGTGCCTAATTTAAAGGTTTAGTCCTTTATTAAGCTTAATTTTGCCTTTATAATTGTAATTAATTTTAATCACTTTCACTAATATTTTTGGTCAAAAACATAGTTGGTCTTATTAAAAATTATAAATTATGAATATTCCGAATATTAAATCCATTTTTACAAATTCTTATAATATAATTGAATGAAATTGATTTAAATTTAATCTCGTAGGGGAGATGACAATGCATGTTTTAATGTAAAAATGTCCTGAAGTTTGGTATGTTTTTATAATCAATTTAAAAGAAAGATTGATTACAAGGAGATAATGTTTATTAATTTATAAAAATATTATCTAATTAAACTTTAAACATAATTAAAATTATAATTTAACCATTAAAATAAATTAGATGAAAAGGTAGTTTTCAACTAAAATTCAGTATTTTTAGCTATTCATTAAAAAATGAAATGTTTCATAAAAATATAAAAAATTAACCTTAAAATAATTATTATGTTTATATTTCAAATATAAAGTTTATTTTGATATATTAAATAAATTAAGGTTTCAAAATTCAGATTTAAAATGGGTTCTCCATTAAAATGATGTAAAATCGCTATAATAAAAACATAGGTTGTTATGTGAAATTTTGAGTTTGTTCTTATATTATGTATATAAAACCTAGTGTATGAATATAAAAAATATTATATGCAATATAATATATATATATATATATATATTACATTAATATCAAGCACTAATTGTAATTAATTTAATCTATTAGAGTAAAACAACTTTTTGAGCATAAAAATAGTTTTCTATAAAAATATTCACTTCATATTCAATTGCATATTATATTAATTTATAATTAAATTTTAACAAATTAATTCATTATATATTTGTATAAACCATAATTTTCATCATTTAGTTATTATTATTTATAAATATTGATATAATGACTAGTTTTTATCTCATTATATTTTAATAATATATTATAGTTTGATAAAACTCGATCTTCCGTGTAAAGAAAGCCATTGATGAAGGTTGATCTTATGTGTTACACAAGCTAACTCGATGTTTCATTCATTTAAATATATAGAATCTATTTTAAATAGTAAATATATTTTAATTTATTTGGATATTATAATCCCTTAAGAGCTTGGTGTCACACACTATCAATTAGAAGGTTATTACTTTAGAATTTTGAGGTGTTAAATTCTCACCACATTAATTAAATTCAATCCTCACAATTCAATCTCAGTCTTGGAGATAGATCGTTTTATATTTCCTATGATGAAATCCCACATCATTATAATGTCTTGTAAAACATACTCTAGAAAAAAGATAATGTAAAGTATAAAGGTCCCATGGACTACCTTGTAAAAAGGTCTCTAAGTAGGAGAGAATTAGTGGAAAGTGAAAATAAATACTTAGAGAAAAAGTGTAAATATTTATAATAAGTGAATGATGTCATCAATCAAAAACAAGTTAATTACTAATAGAAAGTTTAGGGCCTCAAATCTATAAATCTACAATGATTTAGATGACCATCAGTTTAATAAAAATTGAGATATCAGGATAAAATTTTCTTGATCACTTTCCTGATGTTGAGTAATTCTTTTACCAACCATGAATATAAGGAAATATTCTCACTTTATAGGTTTCAATTTCATATTAATAATCCTATATTTTGGTTGTGCTTTGATCAAATTCTAATTCATCCCTTTAATGAAAGAAATCAATTATTAATAATTAATTTTTATATGACTGAATCACTAAAAGAACCTTTTAATAGATCATAAGTCCTATAAAAGTGTGAAATGTCTAGCTATTTTTCATTAAATATCTTTCAAAACCAATATGGTTCATATATTAATCTCTAATTCTTAAAACTGATACTATTGGTTAATCATTACCTTTTGTTCTTCAAATTGTTTAACTAAAAAAATTATTTAAGAAAGTGTGTAGGTTAGTGGTTGGCATAAAACACTTATCATCCTTCAGTCATGGGTTCAAGACCTATGGCCTTGTCATATTTTATTGGTTATCACTTGGATTATAGGTTGTCCATTTTAAAACCAAATTAATACAATTTCAAAAATAATTATGATTGACATCCTTGAAATTATGTTAATCACTAAATGGCCTTTTATATGAAGTTTTCAATACAATCCTAATAGATAAATACTTCCTAAATTTATTTCCACATAGACCCTTCCTTGGTCTAGAGTTTATCCATAATATCATTCAATGGTTTTCTAAATCATAACCCCTTATCTTAAATCTAAAACACCTTAGGTTTAACCTAGGTTATTCATTTTCATTATCCATTCAAATTATTCATAATGGTTTGTAAAGAAATAGTGGATTATCCTTAGAAAATCACCTAGGAGTGTCAAACCAGATATGCAGTAAGGCCCATTATTGTGTACGAGGTTACCCTGAGTTAGGCTCAGAACACCTTGTCAGAGTTATTACTCCTGGGTACATCTATTCTAGAACCATGTCCACTTGTAGTATCCAAAAACAAATGTATTTCTAGTAATTACCATGTAATATATACCTTACCAAAATTATAGGGTTCTCTTATATACTTATCCTCAATTTGTACCTTTTAGTTATGTTCTCTAACACATGTTCTCATAAATCTAGTTCCCAAGGTTACAACTAAACTTACTTTGATACCAACTATAAAAACCTGAATCCAAAATCCTATAGCCAGTTTCTACTAATAATTACAATAGAATGATTAAAATGAATCAAATCTCAAAGGAACAAGTGTTTAGTAGTCTTGGTAAAATAGATACATAAATGAGTCTTTTATTATAAATGAATACACTAATTAAAACATTATTTTTTCTTCATTATAAATAAATAACTTTGAGGATAACTCTAATAAATTTTCTAAATCCATGTATATTTTTTATAGTACACTTATTAGACTCCTGGGGAAAGAAACATAATAAGGGTGAGCTCAAATTCTCAGTAAGGGGAAAATATTATGAAATAAATAATGAACAAATGAAAATAATAATTATGAAATGATAAATAACATAACTCCCATTATATATAATAAATAAAATGAGAGGTAAGTGAAAAAAATACGGCAAGGTAATAAATATAAATATATGTAAGGGAGGAAAAGGAATCACAAAACAAGATACACCACAAAAAATAATTAAACGATGAACCTGATATTTCTATCAAAAAAGTAAAAAGTGAGATGAAAACCCATTACCATGTGTCTGATTTGACTCACTTGTATTTATATTCCTGAATAGAAAACTTATGTTAATTATTTACTTGTTTGAAATTTTTTTTCATGTTTATCATTACTTTTATCTCACTTTTTACTATTTTGTTTAAAATTACTTAAACAATTTAGTTTATGTTTATTGTTTTTACAAAGTTTAGTTTATGTGTCAAAAACAACTTTGTAGGTCACCTATAGTAAAATGAGTAATTATATAAAATATACATAACAAAAATCATTAAATAAATATCACATTTATAAATCAATTATACTTTTAAAAAAATCATTAATTATGGTTATGAAAAATGAATCAACCTTACGATCATGTAGATGGTAGGCTGTACAAACACATGAGTAATGTTTTCATTTTTGAATGATCAATTTGGAAATAAGGTAAGTAACACCATATCTTATCATAATGATAATTATATCATAAATACCATGTTATTTAATCAAATATACTTATATATATATATATAATTATTGTGATGTGAAAGGAATCACATCATTTAGAGGAGGTGATAGTCCACACATCCATGAACGATGTTATCAATTTTTAAAGTGTATGAATGTTTAATAAAGAAAATGATATATAAATATATAAATATTTATATAATGTTAATTACATAATAAATATAATAAATATAATAAATATATATTTTTATGTATCATTGTTTTAATTATAATCAACTTTTATGCATTTCATATATCGTGTGAACGAATCACATCGCTTTGAGGGAGCAGTAGTCCACACCTCCTCAAACGATGTTATCATATTAACATAAAATGGAGAGTATTAATGTAATGTGTAATAAAATTATTAAATAAGTCCAAATAAATAATAAATAAAATATATAAATAGATTTTCAATCATAATTTACACCATAAGAGGTGGTAATTGAAAAATGAACAATTATCATTTCTTGAGGTAGTAGTTCACTGTACACAGTAATAATATGTTCGTTACCCATTAGATGGAAGTGTGTGTAAGTGTTGGTCAAACCATTTACATAAATAAATCATATTATATTGAGTATAAATTTTTTTTAATATAATAATGGAGTAAATATATTTTAGGGGTGGATAATATAAATGAAACTATAGATCTTGAGAGAAGACGTTACCTCTTAATCGGGTAAATTCTTTTGGTTCATACCAAAAGGTTTCCTTAGAACTATTTCTACCAAAATGGAGGATTCAAGGTTTAAGGTAGATATTTTTAGAATCTATATGGAATATATTGTCTAAAACTAAGTGGTTTTAGAGGTGTGAGGAATGGGGAGAGGTGGTAGCCTCTTATAAGGGATGAAAAGGACTCACTTGGTATTTTTGAAAGGAAGATAGGTGTACCCATGTTTTTACATAAAAAATTTCTTAAAAACCAAAACAAATAAATAATGGTAGTTTAATTTCTGAATTATTTATATAAATTGGTGTTAGACATGTTTCTAGGTCATTTGAGCCCCTAACATAAAGGATTTGTCCTTTATTGAGCTTAATTTTTCCTTAATAATTGTTGTAATTAATTTTAATCAATTCCAGTAATCTTTTTGGTAAAAAAATTATTATTATTATACATTATAAATTATTATAATTAAAAATATGGAATACATTTTTTCAATATCCAATCATATAAGGGGAAGAAATTGATTTAAATTTAATCCCATGGGTGGGATGACAATAGAAGTTGTTAAAGTAAAAATATTCGAAAGTTTTCTATGTTTTTATAATAAATTTCAATGTAAAATTGATTCCAATGAAATAAATTGTATTAATTGATAAAAATATTATCAAATTAAACTTTACAACCAATTAAATATATAATTTAACTTTACAAATAAATTATATGAAAAATAAGTTTTCAACTAAAATTCAGTTTTTTTAACTATTCATTAAAAAATGAAATGTTTCATAAAAATATTAAAAATTCACCCTAACCTAATTATTATGTTTTTATTTCAAATATGAAGTTTATTTTTACTTATTAATTCAATTAAAGTGTCAAAATTTATATTTAAAATTGGTTCACCATTAAAAGGTGGTAAAAGTGCTTTAATAAAAATATAGGTTTTTATGTGAAAGATTGAGTTTTTTCTTATCTTATGTCTATCAAACCTAATGGATGAATATAATTTTTTTGTATTTAATAATATATATATATATATAACATTAATATCACCCACTTATTGTAATTATTTTAATCTATTAGCATAAAATAACCTTTTCAGCATAAAAATAAAAGGTTGGGTTACAACCCCCAAAGACATCACACACACGCTATAGGAAAACTAGGAAATATATGGCCTGAGGACTCGAACCCACAACCTGTACCCTAAAACCCCTCCCATCCTTCCACCCCAACTGCATGTGGGGGGAAAATATTTTTCTATAAAAATCTTCACTTTCTATTCAATTGCTTCCTATATTCATTTGTAATTAATTTGTAATGAATTAATTCATTATATATTTGAATAAACCATAATTTCCCTAAGTTATTTATTACTACTTTGACTAATAATTTAATATCTAGATTATTTCACGTTATATTTTAATAATTCATTATGGTTTGATAAAACTTGGTCTTTCGTGTAACACAATCCATCAAGGAAGGTCTTACTTGCGTGTAACACACACTAACTCGGTGTTGCATGCATTGAAATATATAAAATCTAATTTAAATAGTAAATATATTATAATGTATCCAAATATTTTATTCCCTTAGGAGCTTGGTGTCATGTTTCATACACACTATCAACTATAAGGTTATTACTTTAGAGTCTTAGGGTGTTACATGATCTCTTTCTCCAAGACATTGACTAAGCAGGTAACACCCTAAGTTTTTAAATTAACACTATATTTGATAGTATATACGACATTTAACACTGAGCTTAAAAAACCATGAAATATTACTATTTAAATATGACCGTTATAACCTAGCCATTAAATTTTTGGGTATAAATATACGTAATTTAATTATGAAATATATATAAAAGTTCAGATAAATAAAAACTTATAGATAAATTCATAGTAAATAATCACTCAATTTTTAGTCAAGCCATTTTATGCTTCAAAAATATGTTTTCTTCAAAATTGATTTTTATTGATTTTTGTGAGAGAATATTATTTTTTTTTTGTAATTTTAGAATTTTTATTTGATAAAAATGATATCATTTTTAAAATTATCAAATAAAAAATTATCTGAGGATTAATTTTTGATAAATTAGTGAAAAGTTTGATTTTTTAGTGAATAGTTAAATGTACTGATTTTTATTGAAATCCTTCTTTTATTTTCAAGTATTTACAATGTAATATTATATTTTGGATAATTTATAAAATCTAATTAGTTCATTTTCATAAAAAAATAATCAAATAAATATTATTTTAATCAATATTATACTTGAATTTGGTATAAAAATATTTTTATACTTAAAAGGCATTTTTCCTAAAAAGCCGTTTTTATTGCATTTTGTGAGTTTAATTTTAAATTAAATTCTTCTACTTATATGAATTAAATTTGATAAATTTTATTCCATATTTTTTATTATAAAAATTAATTTTATTGACTAATATCATCTTAATTTTTTTCCATAATTAATAATAAAAATTGTATAAATATGTTACCATGGTTAAGGTTATAACCAATTTTTCAAGGGGTTAAAATAAAGTGATAATAGTTAAAATGACCCAAAAACATTTCTAAAACCTATTATATTACTATATTTTGACCCTATATCATCTCATATTTTTAAATGGTTTATTTTTTTATCTATTTGGGCTGAGTAAGGAATTAATGTATTGTAATATTTTTAAAAATTCCAAGTGTTTCCTCGCATCCACTTACAAAAGGACACCCATATCCTCTTTTCTCAACACTTTAAGAGAATTTTTATGGGGAGATACAAAAAATAAATACCTTATAATATTCTCTACCTTATTATAGAGGAATTATTTTCGGAATAATACAAACCTTATAAGTCTAAAGGTGTAAAGTAAAGAAGGTTTTCTAAAGAAGAGGTATAACTTTTAATCAAATGTTTCTATTTTATTTCATCTTATACCTCATTAAAATATAATTACATGATTAAATAATAAAATTAGTCTCTTAAATATAATTATATATTTTATTATTAATTTTATAACCTATATCTATCTCCTCTTCCATCAAATAGGAAATGAAACCATTGGTCGTGTGTACAACTGACTACAACATTACGAACTGATGTAATTCATTTTATATAACCACATCTTAAGTATGGTTATAATAATATATTTAATGTATATATATGATATTCATTACATAATTATTATTTTGGAAATATAATATATTATCTATTTTTTAACATTTCATCAATTGAAAAATGATAACATCGTTCGTGCATACGTGTGGATTACCACCTCCATGAAATAATGAGATTCATTTTTTCATCACAACATAACATGGATGATATATATAAGTATATTTAAAGATATAATATAATATTTATGAAATAAAAATTAAAACATCCTAGTAAACTCAGTCCCAAATCTTGTGCTAAAATAGTAAACTCTACATTTTTGGATTTGATGTTGATAATTGTGACCCAAAATTTTCATTTAAACCTTACAATATCAAAAGGAAAAATTTGATAACTTAAAACCTTGAGGAAATTTTCGGTTTATATTTTTTTGAGAATTAGGACAAACACATATCAACTTAGACTTGTAAAAAACTAGTTCATAAATATTAACGTCATATCCAATTATACCCTCCTTCTATTATTTCACATTAGGTCATCCGCATCTTCCTTGTGAAATAATTTATAGAAATAAATCATTAAACCTAATTATTTATAACTTGGGGGAAAGTAAACATAAGATGTGTGAGTTAAAATTATCTAGTAAGGGTATACATAAGCATTAACAATTGAATGTTTTCAATGAGAATAAGAGTACATAAGGGTATGATGACATAATCACAATGCATGTGTTAATCATAAAAGAAATCATGCCCATAAATTCTGGGATCATCAAATATAGAAAAATGGAAGAGTAAATAGTCATCATAATCCATAATCATGAGCCATGTGATATCAATATCGATAATTGGAAACATTATATGACCATAACAAGCATAAAGAAAACATATACTAAACATGGGATATCATTTTTACTTTACTCTTATAATCCCGATTTCAAATGGAATAACCATAAAATCTACTTCCATACCCAAGGAATTTGAGGGATATCACTAACCCACATATCCTTGGTTTTTAATAGAACCACCCATCATTGGTTTATCATAGAACCACATGTAATTGGATTATAATTTAAACAACCATAAAATTTACAAGTACCATCACAAAATCATAACACATAAAAGCTTTCATTTCATCATAAACTTATAAAAACAACCATTAAACCTTTCATAACATGATTAACCCATGGAAAATAAGCAGGTTCTATAAACATATCTTTGAAACAATCTAAATACATCTAAAAAATGAGGATAGTATCAATAAAAAATATCCCCAGTGGTGGATAATTTAAAAAGGGGTTGTCAATGTTGATGAATGGAAATAACCTAAAAATATCATTAAAACATTATTGACTAAATTATTATTTTTATTTTGAAAAACACTTTTTAACACATAAAACATTTTGAAAATCCTTTTCTTGGAAAATAACCTTGAAAACTTACAAAGGAATATTTGGAAATCATTTAAAACACTTTTTAAAAAATAAATCAATTTTAAAATTCTTTCCCTCTAAAATGATCCTAAAATATAATTTAATAAAATTTTGAAAACATTTTTTTAAATCATGGTGTTGGAAGAAAAATAGTTTTCAACAAAAATGGTTTTTAGTAAAAAATATTATTTTGAACTCTCAAGAACATAAAGAAAGATAAATGAAGGGAAAAAATGTAATATCATGTCATAAATAGAGTAAAATAAAATTATTGAGAATTATTTATAGGTAGATTATAATATTTAAACATTAGAGACTTAATCACAAACAATCCCAAAAAAATAGATTGCAACATGAAACATTTAACACTTTGGTAACATTGAATCATAATCCCTATGAATGAATAATAATTAAATAAAACTTGTAATATCATTATAAATATTTAGATTCATGACATTACGCTTCAATGGGAAAATATATTCACCTTATAAAACAAGATAGGTGTATAAAATGACATTAGTCTCAAAGAATGTAAATTGTTTCCAAAATCCATTACATCTTTAGTAACTCCAAAAATGTAAACTATGAGAAAGGGAGATCATAAAATAGATATGTAAATACCCAATAAATATAAGTATAATAATCATTCAATACATTCATTTTCAGTATATACACCACACAATAAAAATAAGCGGTGAATATGTCATATATCGCACAAAAGTAAATATGAGATGGGAAAAACCACTACTACTTGAGTAACTTTTGAATCATGATATTTGTGAAAGAATAATATAAATTGAAAACTTTAATATCATGAAATAATTTAAATTCATGATATAACATTTCATAGGGTAGTATATATACCACAAAAAAGAAAAAAGAGATGAATATGACATAAGTCTCACAAAAATAAAATTGAGGCTAGAAATACCCTTACCTTAAGTCTTGACTCCCGTCATATTTGTTCAAACATCTTGTATAATAATTATATATTTATTATACATATTTCATAGAACCATAATCACATATATAATACCTTATATTATTTGATAATGACTTTATATTACCCATTTATTAACAATTCCAGGTTAATATTACATTTCAAGTACCAAACACTTTGTTTTTCATATATATTTTGACTTTTTATTATTGATCCTCTTACTTTGATAATGATTTTACCATGTACACAATGTATAAAATGATATGAATATAAATTAAATTAATTATTTATATTTTTATAATAATATATAAAATATATAAATAGTAAATGAAATAAATCTTTAAGGGATACGGAAGGCCATACGTACGCATGAACACTACTTCCATTTTCCCAACATATTGAAAGAAATAAAAGTAAATGATATATATATATATATATATATATTATTCTAGTAGAATTATTATATCTTATATATCACATATTTTTATGTATGATCATAATATTTTACAGTGGCTACAAGATGGTGGGGTGAATTATTGTTTAAAAAATTAAACTAAACAAAAATAAAATACCAATTTAAGTAAAAGAACGGACTCAAGTATCATTAGATTATTAGAGTTTCATAATTAGAGTAATAAATTGTACGATTATATAAGATTACTATTATTGATATCACTTTTAGTTTTCAAAAACATATGTTTGAAAGATAAGTAAACAATTTACTTTATGAAGATATGCACAGTGGAAAGTATTGACTTGTAACAACAAGAAAAGATAAAAAAATTTAAAACAATATATTATAATATTAATAATATAATTCACCATTTAAGATTAAGAGTTATGGTATCTATAAACCCAAATTAAAATTATCCAACATTTTATACCTACTATATGGTGCATCTTTCATTACTAAGAAATCCTTCGATACGATGATCAGTATGGATCTATCTTCATATCCCCAAAATCCCTTGATATGATGATTAGACTCAGTATTCCTAGCCTAAAAATCCCTCAATATGATGATTAAAATTTTTCTTCCTAGCCCCAGAAGCCCATGATCTGATGGATCAGATTTACCATCTTCTTATCCTTGGAATCCGTTGATCTGTATCATAATCGGACACATGATTAAAGAATAAAATAGTTCATAAGGAATTACTATCCTTGCAAGAATTACTCATAACTTCAACTCTATAAATAATTACCAGGACTTGGAATGAGAAGTTAAGGTAGAGAAATATTTAGATGATTTTATTTGTGAATGCACCAGCTTCTAACTCTTAAAATGACCAACTATTTATAGGCACACCTCCAACAGTCATATTTCAGAGTTAGTTGCAATGGACTCAAACAACTTGAACTTTAAAGTACAAAATAATCTGGATTTTAATCTTGATAGATAAAGTTTAATTTAATGTCTGACATAATTTAGTATTAAATCATTAAAATTCTATTTTTGTATAATATCTAATAGAAAAAATATATATACTATAATTATAAACTTTGGATAGTACAATGGACTTACTAATTTATTGTTAATATGATAAACTGAATATGTTCTAGTCTGATATATTAGTACCAATGTCATTAATATGGTAATTACATTTTGTTAGTCTAATACACAGAACATAAGTCTAACCATTGATCATAACTTAGGTTGGTCTAATGTACCAGATACACCATCAGTATTATGGGTTGGATTGAATAATGAATGTTTATATTTATATTATTTGAGAACTATTTATTTATTCAATATAAAATATTTTTTTGTAAAGAAAATACTAAAACACGTGGTATATATAAAAGTTAGTAAAAATTGTTTTAATAATGTTTTCATGATTTTCCAAAATTAAGTAATTGAAAAGTTTAAATTAAGACTTTTTACTCAACAATATCCCCCTTTTTGGAAAGTACAAAATACAACACTTAAAATGAAAATAATAACTTTGAAAAAATTAAATCCTTTTGTTCTTTTAGTTACTCCAAAGATATGTTTCAAAAATTAACTCTTCTTGAGTTTGTGACTTAAATTGTAAATATATGGAAAGTATTTAATCATATCCCCCTTAAATAAATAATTATCCCCTTTAAAAATACCTCTTGGAAATCTCTCCCCTTATACTTCTCTATTAAAAAATATCTCATAACCTTATATAAATTTTTCGAAACCTTATCCCTCTTTGTGATTTTAAAAAACAATAGAGAAATTATATCACCTAATATGTTATAAGGAGTCAAAATACATTTTTTTAAAATAACAAAATATTATTCCCATAATTAAAAGAAATATCATACATCAAAAAATAATTGGAAGAAATTCAAACAACAAGTCTTTGGATGAAAATTTATTTATATTCAATAACCATTCAAATTGTTTAAAAATTATACATAAAGAGTTCAAAATGAAAAAAATTAACCTTTCTTCATTAACTTCTTCAAAATTGAATTCATCTAATTGAACTCGTCAAGATCCTTATGATCCTCTTCTACTGAAGATTGGAGATTCACAATCTGTTATTTCATTACCTCTTGATTCTAAACATCTAATTTATGTATTTAATATTCCTCAGCATCTTCTTATTTTCTTACTTGAAAGAAAAAAATTAATTTTCACACATTTTGGGATGGCTATTCTCTGAGTCCAAATTGTGAACCTTTTGTTTAATAAATTTCAATTCCTCGGTATGTTAATCAGTTGTATCCTTGAAACCTTGTACAAACATTACCTGATCTAATCCATAGGTTGATATTTTTAAAAAAATCATGAATTTTCAATGATATTTTCTTTACTTTTATGATTTGGTCATTTTGGTCCTTTCGATCACTGTCTACTTGGTTTGACCACTTAACCATTTGATTGTATAATCTCTTCTCAGTCTTGGAATTCTCTTGGATGTTTTTCAAAACATTCTCAATCCAAACAACTGATTCAGTTAAAACTTTCAGAGAATTTAATTAATCATTAAAGATATTATGAATTAATTTCATCTCACATATATATTTGCAAAATAAAGAATTTATTCACTTATCCATATCAAAGCTTGGAAGATACAATCAAAACCTTTCTAGGAAATTATAGATTCTGAAAATGTTGTCGCTGAAGAAAATTCAGGAGGATTATGTCTTGAAGATATGAAATTAGGTTTTGGTTTCTCCTCAACTTTTTCTTTTCATTTCTTCTAATCATTTTATTCGTATGATACTTGGATAATATTCTCATACTTATATGTCTTAACATTTTCTAAAACTTTAATATTTTAAGGTTTTTATTCTTCTAATTCCTTTAATAAATAATTTCCTTCTTCTTATGATGATGATTTTTCTTCTTATGATACTTATATGTCTGAATCGATATCTTATTGGGAAGGAAGTGGAGTTGAGGATTTTGATGAGTTAGATATTTTTTTTTCTTTTTATTCTTCACCAATTTACATTTTTCCATCATAATTTTATTCAGTTTATTATTTTAATTTATCCTATTCTTATTTCTATTCTTCTAATTCTTATTCTTCTTCTTAGATTTATTTTTCTAACTACATATTAGTTATGATATAATATTTTATGAGTTTTTTAGAAATCAATATTTTTCCTTCTCAGCAACATCCTTTACTTTTTATGGAACTGATACTGGGATCGATTATTCATCAATCTATTTCCCTTTTCCCTTGTTAGTGGCTTAAGAAACTACTATAGGAATAACTAAGGTTTCAAAAAACTCAATACCGAAATTTGGTATTATCTGATGGGGGTGATAAAATAAAATAATTATATTTTTTGAAGTTCTCTCGATGCACTTAAATAAACTTTATACAACTTTTTCCTCTTTTTATTTCTTCTTATTCTTCTCTCTCTTTTGCACTTCCTGTAACTCATATGTTATTAGAATTCTCAAATAATTGTCTTTATCCCAATCAAGTTTGAATTCTGGTTCCCTTAGTTTATACTTTTCATTTTTTTTTCTATGAAATCCTTGAATTATTTATGTGTTATTTTATTTTATTTATTCTAATTCTTTGGAGATGATGAATAAACCTTTATTTTTTTCTTTTCAAATTATACTTTCTTGGAAGTTCAAGTTTCATATGTTTCTCCATCAACCTTGTTGAAAATTTTTTTATCTTTGAATCAAATACTAACATCATTATCAAAATATTTTCTTAACTATTCAAAGAAATATTTTCCCTCATGGGACAGTTATTATTCACAATCTCAAAAATTTCCAAATAATTTATAAGAAACATATTGATAAAACTTGGAAAAATAAGAATCTCTAATTTAATAGAGGTATTTTTAACAGCTTCCTCCATAATAAAGAAAACATTTATAAATTTATTATTCCTCAAATTAATCAAGAAATCCAGAAAAAGACTCATAAAAGATTTAGTGTATCTCGATCACCCATTCTTAGAAAGAGGTAGCCCTGTATCCATAAATTAGCTACCCAAGTGTCCGACTTTAAGTGAAAAACTTTCATGAATTGTTCATAATATGGGAACAATGATGCTTCAGCATTAGATCTTATAAAAATTCCATGATTATCGGGTAAATTATATGAAGTAAGATAAGAATTACCTTGATAAGAAACATAAAATAAATCTACTACTTTTTTATATGAAGGATTATACTTTTTAACAAAAAAATTAAGGAAACTTATTCTTTACCCCGATCTATTTGAAATTTTACTAAATCATTGAATTACCTAACTATTTTAAGATAATGAAGGTAAAAATAATTATCAGGATTTTCCACACAATATTTCTCCCAACCTTGAAAAGAAATGACCCTTTTGAGAATAGATTCATACCTTTCATACCAATTTCTTTAAATGGGTATTTCTCTAAATACTTTTCTCTATGAGAAATATTCCACTATTTCCATCATACTGATCTTTGTATGGTTGACCAGATAGATGTAAAAACTTCATAATGATCAGTTTTAGGAGAAGTGAGAGTCAGTTTACACAAGATGAGAACCTATGTGGGACACGAGATGTCCCACCTTTATAAAAGCATGGGCAACGATGGTTGAAATTCCATGAATTTAAATAATTTATATTAGAAGTAATTTTCTAATCCAATGATCGATATTTAATAGAATAAATAAATTAGGTATAATTTTTAACACTTAATTTTTTTAAGAAAACATTTCATCAGAGTATAGAATAGTCCTATTAGTATGCTTTTATATTTCAAAACATAACAAAGTATTGAAACTAAAAGAATATGTAATCAATAAAATGTTTAAACTAAAGTAAAAGATACATGAAAAAACATAATGAAGAATAAATTTTGGAGTAGAAAATTTTCATCGGTATGAGTAACCGATTCTTCATGGTTTTTGTTACAAAAATTGATTATGATTGTTTATAAAACAAATTACTATGATAGTTTTATAAAAAAATTATTATGATAGTTTTACTATATATTTATTATCTATAAATTTTTATAACATTTTTATGTTTTGAATATTTTTAGGAATCCTGAATACGAAAATTTTATAACAATTTTGAGTTTTGAAATTTATAAAGGTTTTTGAGTCTTAAAAAGTTATTACGATAAAAGTTTTATAAAACTGAAAACTTTTTGATTTAAAAAAAACCTAAAAACATATGTACTTGCCCTTTAAAAAGGATTTTATTTTATTTATGTAGATTATAAATCAAGAAATATATATTAATAATCATTTGACATTGATCATTCATATATTATTTTTAATATATTCAAATATATAAAAGCAAAGGGGTTTTTTTAAAATTATCAGCAACTTGTTTTTTCAATCCAATGAAATGTAAAATTATATCTACTTTTTGTTTGTGATCATGAAGTAAGTGTTGTATTATATCTATTTTCTTATAACATGATTGATGTGTTGATTTTTTTACTTAGAGAAATAGAACTTGTGTTGTCACAAATTATTTGAGTGTTAACTCATTCAACAGTCTATGAGTCTGTGTTGCATCCACAACACTTGAGAACAAAACCTTCAAGTTACTACATATTCTGATTAAATAGTGAAAATTTATATTGAGTATTTTTTCTTACATGACCAAGAAACTAAATAATGTCATCATAAATGACAAGATTTGGAATTGCTTTTTATAACCATTCCATATCCACTAAAGTAAACATCTAAAAAATTATTAGTTCAAAATCATTTCCAGAAGAATAGAATAATCCTAAATCCATATTTCCATTAAGGTTAAAAAATCTATTAAAATATTTAAGATGATATTATTTTAGATAATATTGATATCTAGAACATAAGCATATTGAAAACATTAAATATGGAGGACTAGCTGTTAAGTAAATTAAAATTCCAATCATACCTCTAAAATTATTTTGATCAAAGGATTTACCAAATTCATCAAGATCTAAAGTATTTTAGGTTATAATTGGAGTATTAAAACTTTTAGTGTTTTCATATCCAAATTTCACAAGTAAATATTTCATATACTTATGTTGATATATAAAATTTTCTTTTGTTTTTTGTAAAATTTTAAAACCTAAAAAGTATGTTAACTCACCCATCATACTCATTTGAAAATAAGTTCTCATAAGATCTGAATTGGAATATATTAAATATTTTGGAGTTGAACCAAATATAATACAATCAACCTATATTTTAACAACCACAGTATTTTTATTAACTTATTTTATAAAAAGAGTTGGATCTACATCTCCCTTAACAAAATTTTTTGGTAAAAAAAATCTCGTTAACTTATCTTACCAATATATAGGGGTTTTTTAAGTCTGTAAATTTATTTGGTAAGTTTATAAACATGTTTTTTGTGTTTTCTATTTTAAAAACTTGGTGGTTTTTCAACATGAACTTCCTCTAGAACATATCCATTACGAAAAGTATACTTCACATTCATTTAAAATAGTTTGAAATTTAAGAATACTGAATAATCTAAAAGTATATGAATTGCCTCAAGTCTTACTATTGGGTCATAGGTTTCTTAATATTCTGTTCCTTCCTGATAATTATAACACTTATCAGTAATTATATCTTTATTTATAACTATTATAACATTTTCATCACATTTATTCTTAAAAACCAATTTATTCCAATTATAGAAATATCTTTAGGATGTTGAAGTAAATTCTAGAATTTATTCCTTTCAAAATCATTGAGTTCATCATGAATAGACTTAATCAAATACTCATCACCTAAGGATTAATTAGGATTATTAGGTTAAAATTGTGATAATAAAGGTAGATGTTAAATTTAATTTCTCTAGTAACTTTAAAACCTAATTGGTGGATCTACATCACCAATGATATTATCACTAGGATGATTACTAAGAAACAACTATCTTCTTGGGTTTTAATTTTTTTTCTTAAATAATAGGTTGAAAATGTTCTTGAGGAAAAACTCCATAAACATATTCTTGAGCTGTTTTCTTTTGAGAATTATTTTATACCATAGGTTGAAAACCAGTTTTAGAAATAACATCTAAGGATGTAGGTTGGGGTTCTTTGAAAACAAAATGATCCATTTCATAAAACTTAACAATATATTATTTTCTTAATAGTACCTATATTTTTATTAAAAAATCGATAAGTCTTACTTGTTGTGGAATAACCATAAAATATTCATTCCTTGAACATTGGAGAAAAATTATGTAAGATTTCTTTAGAATTCAAGATTAATAAGTTGCATCAAAATAGTTTGAAGTAATAAAATTGTGTATTTATACCTTTTCACAACTCATAACGAGTTTTATTAATAAAATTTCTAATTAAATCTCGATTTATAGTACAAAAGGCAGTACTAACCACTTCATCCCAAAAATATTTAGTATCTAAGTATTCACTTAGGATGGTTCTAGTAATACCTTGAAGAACTATATTTCTTCTTTCAACTACTCCATTTTCCATGGAGTTCTAGGTGGAAAAATCTTTTAATAACATGTTTCTTACTAAAAAAGTTTGAAAATCATAATTTTCATATTCTCTACCATGATTAGTATGAATAGTTAACATGGATAAGTTTTTACCATTTTTAACTATGGATAAAAAAGTTTTAAAATAACTAAAGGATTTTTATTTTATAGTTATAAAATAGACCTCAGTATATATAGTGTATTCATCAACAAAAACATATATATAGTATTTTCCACTAATACTTCAAGTTTTTTTAGGAACAAATAAGTCCATGTGCACTAAATATAAAGAATAAAAATTTGATACTTAATTAATATATTTAAAAATTTTCTTATGTTTCTTACTATATTAACAAGTATTACAAAATTTTGAAGAATCAAACCGAAGTTCTGGTAGATCCTTATAGAGTAATTTCTTAGAAAGTTTAAGTAATGTTTTAATATTATAGTGTCTTAAATATTTTTGCCATAACCATGAGTGATCTTCCATTTCACCAAGATAAGGTAATTATTAGCTCATAAGGTTTTCTATATTTAGTGTGAAACATTTATCATAACGATGGGAATAAATAATAAAATCATCTTAAGAATTGTGAATTGTACATTTTTCATTCCCAAAGTTCACAATATAAACCTCATCACAAAATTGGATTATTATTATAAGGTTTTGATTAAGTCATACAATGAATAAAACATTTAAAATTAAATATTTTCTAAGAAAAACAGTGTTACCTATATCAATTATTTCTCCTTGAGAATTATCTCTGAAAGTTACTTTTACACCATTCATCTTGATAATATCCTTAAAGAAATCTTGGTTTCCATTCACATGTATAGAGAAACCACTATCCATATACCAAATGTTATTGGTTTTGGTACTTTATTTACTTTTTATAAAACAAAAAAAATAAGTGTTTCAGAGCCCAAACGTTCTTGGGTCCAGTTTCATTAGAAAGAAATATTTTAGGTATCTATATTTTTAAAACATTACTTCATTGAGAAAATAGTATTTATTTAGAAAAATATTCTCTATGAAAACCTAAAGATTTAATTTTTTCAGAGATCATTATTTTTTCCAATGTCCACCACTTTAAAATTTAGTGAAAAATTGAGCACTTTTTTGTAAAAAATAGTTATTACTAAAAACATTTTTTTTAGTGAAACCCATTATGGAATTATTATTTATAGGTATAATTTTTTATACATATTATCTAAGTTTTACGTCCTATAGGTAAAATTGGATAGAATTTTCTTCAAAGTAGATATTTAGAACTTTTGTTTTACAACTAAGTTCTTATCCTCAACAGTAATAGTATTAGAAACGAGTTTTACAAAATCAATTTGTAAATTATTTTTATTAGAGAGAGTTTTCTAAAGGAATTTTGAAAGAATGTTTTTTTAGTATTAGATTTATCAAGATATTTATATTGATATGATATTTCATTAGTTATAATTGATATTCTTGATTTTTTTTAATGATAAGATGATACCTTACCTTTAAAATAAAGGCTCATTTATGAAGAAAAAAAATTCAAATTTACATAATTCTAAAAATGGGAGATTTTTCTTGATTCTGCCACAACAAAGGAAAAAATCACTAGGTAGTTGATCATACCATAAGAAAGTAGTTCCATTGACACCATTATTTGAAAGACCATCTTCCACCACATTAGTCTCCCTATAAACATGCGTGATAATATATTCCACAAAGGAATGGGAATCTAGGTAGTTGATCCATCTTTTGGTGAGCTTCAAGTACAAATGAGATGATCCCATCTTGATGGAAGACACAATAATGGTAGAATAACATTCATTCCATATGTTATTCCATCCTTGATTTTGTGTCTTCTCCACTACAATGATAATTCCCATCACATCTGCCTCAATTGAGGAGGAAAGACCACAAGAACCCTGAAATCATCCAAGGACCTCTCCCTGATGGTTCCTAAAAATAGCACCATAAATGGAGTTCTTTGGATTGCCTCATGTGGATCCATCAAAATTGAGCTTGATCCAACCAAAAAAATATTCCTGCCACAAGACTTCAAAATTACCAAGTAGGGGTCCAAAATTACCTTTGATACCAACCCATCCAAGGACAAACATATTATGCACCAAATTGAAATAATATTGTTTCTTCGAAGTTAAAACCTCACGAACAACAACAATAATCAATGATAGTGCATCATCGACATTGAAAAAATACATAACATGGATAATTTTATTCCTAGTACGCCAAATAAAGTGAATCAACTCATAGGTATTTCAATAAAAAGCCAGTATTCCTCTATCCTTAATTTCCATTATTAGAAGAACTATGTCCTCCACTTGGACTCCAAGTGTTGGAAGATTTCATAATATTATTTTGTTATACATATAATACTTGTTTTCATTTATATATAAAATTATCCCTTTATTTTATTTTCATTTTTTCTTAGTAAAATATAGTTGAATGTTTCTGGTCTTCTTATATTCATAAATAATAACCTCAGAATATTCTTTCTTATCATTTTTATACCTATGATTTTTTGGATACTTGTATTGAAATTATTTCCTACCTAAGATCTTATTAATCCTTCAAGAAGGGTTTTCTAATTCATTATAAGAAGGTTATAAAGAACTAGAATTGGATTTGATCACAACTTTCTTCCTCTTTGATGATTTAATAAATTTCTCATCTAAATAAACACTTTTAAGAACATTCAATGTTGTTACAAAATCATCCCCACCTTTTTTATTTTTATCCTTTTAAATATCTCTCTTTAATTTTCCTTCATATTTAATAATAATTCCAATAAGATCATCTAAAGTAAGATTATTAATATTACTTGGATCATCTAAAGTAGCCCTTTTGGATTCCCAGTCATTCAGAATAATCTCTATAATCTTTTCAACCAAAATACCTGCATTAATATATTTTTATCAAAGAGAATACAAAATATTGGCAACAGTCATAAATCGTTGTTGTATTTTATCCACTGACTCTCCTTGTATAAAATCAAAATATTGATAGTATCATATAATCTCAAAAACTATATAAGTACTAAGGTCTGTAACTTATAACTTTTTCTATATACTATTATTATATTTATAAGATGATATCTTATTGTAAATATTCCTTATCATAGAACATAAAAGAATATTCCTTACTCTATAATTTAGTTGATATTCTTGTTTCTCTAATTATTTAAAGTAATAACTTCCATTTCAGGTATCTTGTAATCTTCAATAATCATTAAAAAATTATCTAATCAAATGTTGATAACAAAAGTTTTCATCATATCTGTCTAGTACTCAAAATCGTTACCATAAAAAATAGTTGGTCGACTGGGATTGTGATTTTCTAGTGTGCCAACATTAAGAACTTCCATATTAAAAAAATAGAAACTATTTTTCTATTGACACATTAGTGTGGTAAATTTTATAAATAAATAGTTTATAATAAAACATAATAAACTTACAGTTGATAAGGAATGTAAAAACTCTCCAAGTATAAGCAATAGAACCTGATATGATACTAATTATTGGATCTTAAGGGTTTATGATGACTATAATATGGGAGGGGGATGGATTTTTGTTTAAAAAAATATATTAAACAAAACCAAAATATTTATTTAAGTAAAAATATTGGACTCAGGTATCATCTATTTATCAAAATGTCAAAATTAGAATAAGAAATTGTCTGATTATATCATAGTACTTTTATCAATAAAATTTTCACTCTGATAAAACTAATGTTATAAAAATAAATAAAAAAAATACTTAAAAAAGTTATGAATAATGGAAACTAATGAATTTTAATAACAAGAAAAGATTCAAAGCTTATAAAAGTAAGAATGACTTAAAAGATTAATAAAAGAATTCACGCTTTAACCAAAAGAGTTAAGGTAACCAGAAACCCTAGCTAAAAGTATCCACAATTTTTTACCTAATATAAGTTATGTATTTTCTTATCAAGAAGTAACTCAATATGAAGATCAGTATAGATTTTTCTTCCTATACCTAGATGACCAGAATCTATCATCCTAGCCCTAGAATCTCTCGATACGGTGATCAGACTTTGTTTTCCAAGCCCTAGAAGCCCTCAATCCGATGAATCAGATTCACTATATTACTATCCCCAGAATCCCTCGATCAATACCATGACCAGACACATGATGATAAAAGAAAATAGTTCTTAAGAAATTATAATCCATTTAAGGATTCCTTAGAACTTCAACCCTATAAATAATTACATTGACTAAGAGCGAGAAGTTCATGTAGAGAAATATTATGAATATTTGAGTTGAGAATGCATCAGCTTCTAATTCTTCCAATAACCAATTAATTATAGGTGGTATTCTGATGATAATATTTTATAGTTAGTTGAAATTTCCTTGGAAAAATTTCACTTGAATGCTCAAAATGATCAATATTTGGATCTTTACAACTAATCTTTAACTGAATGTCTATCATTAGTTAGTATAACATCATTACAATGACCTTTTTTATTTTGTTTGATAGAAAAAAATCTATATACATTGAATATAAACATTGGATATTCTGGTGTACTTTATTATTGATTTTAAATCTAATAAAATGAATAATATTCAGTTCTATGTATCAGTACCAATGTTAGTCATATTATCATGACTTTTCTGGTATAATAAATAGTAAATAAGTATAACCACTGATCCTAAAATAGTTTGGTCCAATGTACTAGATTCACTATCAGAATGATGGGTTGGATTGAATAATGAATTTTAATATTCATATTTTATTATAACTATTTTTCCATTCAGTATAAAAGAATGTTTTCTACAAAAATATACTAAACCAGTTGGGAAATATAAAAGTTATTGAACATTATTTTAAGAAAGTGTTTCTGATATTAAAAAAACAGAATGGAAAAGTATAAATTAACACTTAAAAATAAATAATATATTTAATCCATCCTTAGTATATTCTATGTAAAGCGGGAACAGATCACATCGCTTCATGACACAGTATTCCACCGTACACACGAATGTTATTATTGCATTCTCAAAAAAATGAAAAGTATATTGGTATGTATTATACAATAATTATAAATGAATAATTACATCATAAATAACATATAGATAATATATAGGTAGAATTTACATCATTACACACAACCCTAAGAGGTGGTAATGGATGAACGAATGACATCATTTCACAAGGGAGTAGTTCGCTGTACGCGCAAATGATGATTGCATATCCTATTTGATGGAAGTGTGTGATGTTGTAGGTCATAAAATTAGTATTAAAATATATAAGTATATTTAATATACTTATTTTACTATATAATATAAATATAAAAATAATATAATAGGTTCTAGGAAGAAATAAAAAAAACCGTTCATTGATGAACATTATATCTTCTTCAGGTAACTCCTTTTTGTTTGACCCGAAGGATTTCATAAGTTTGATTTTTACCAAATTTAGGCTTATAATATGTGATTAGTTATGTTTCAAATTTATTTTTGTAGATTTTTTATGATAAAAAAAAGCTTTAGAAGTGTTTATAATGGGGGAGATTGAATTCCCTTTTATAATGGGGGATGAGTGACATTCCTGTAAATACCAAAAAGATAACACTATTAGGAGGCCCCCCCTACAGAATGTGCCTTCGATAATGAACAATTTTAGATAAAATAGGTGATATGGTATAAATATTTCTATACAATGGGTGTCAGACAAGTTTCTATTCCATTTGTCCATTAAGATTAACATTTAACTAGTAAGTAACTCATTTTTACTTTAATGGTTGTAATTAATTTTAATTTATTTCACTAATATTTTAGGTAAAAGACTAATTTCACCTCAATATACATTATAAATTATTATTATTAAAAATATGGAATCCATATTTACAAATTAAACTCACATAAGTGGAAGATTTTAATTTAGAATTAACCCCACAAACGGAACAAGAAATAAGTTTTTAAAGTGAAAATGTTTAAATATTTACCATGTTTTTATATCAAAATTCAATATAAAAATGATTAAAATAACTAAATTGGATAAAAATATGTATAATATTACTATTTTTAATTTAAAACTAATAAAAAATATAATTTATCATTATAAATTATTTAGATGAAAAGTTAGTTTTCAAATAAAATTTAGTGTTTATCACTATTCATAAAAAAAGAAACTTCTTAGAAAAATTACAAAAATTCACCCAAAGATAATTTTGAAAAGAATATTTCAAATGAGAAGTCTATTTTTTCAAATAAAATTTAAAAAATTATGTAAATTTAGTTTTAATATAAGTCTTTCATTAAAAGGTGGAATAACTTCTTTTTTAAAAAATACAACCTCTTTTGCTTAAAATTTGTTCTATTCTTATTTTATGCCTATAAAACTTATTGGATGAATTTAAAAACATTTGTTTGAATATATAGCATATAAATTTTATTAATGTCATTCAGTAATCGTGATTAATTTAATTTATTAAGATAAACTTTATTTATGGGAATAAAAATAGTTTTTCAAAAAAACACATCCTTTATTTTCAATTGGTTTTTATTTTCATTTCTAATTAATTTTTCACCCAATAATTCATTGTATGAACATGTGTAAGAATTATTTTAATAATTTAGTTAATATTATTCATTCCTTCCATTCCAATGGATATGTGATACCTATTATAATATTGATAGTGTATTGTTGTCTAGTAAGACTCTACATTTCATCTGACAAAGATATCAAAGAAACTCAATGTTACATGAAGTACAGAATAAACTTGGTTTTATTTAAAATGAAAGATAAAATATGAATTTAGTGTTATGAAAGTCACTAAAGAATATAAATTAATTTGAAATAATATATTTCATAAAATCTTTGGATGTTACATCCTACCCCCCTAAAATGAATTTTTCCCTCAAAAATCATCTTGGTTTTCAAAGGATTAATATTTTTAGAATTACTTTATTGAAACCCAAATCATAAAAATTAAATAAATTATTAACCCCATAAAAAATTAAATTATAAAATATAAAGGTCACTTTAAGATATGCATAACTAGTATTCCATATTGGGCGAACATTGGTGGGAAATTAGAATATTAATTTAGAAGGGGAAACAAATTCCCATGGACTAATATAGAGTTATAGAGAACTTGGTCAATATGATATCAATTAAAACAAAACCACTATCAAAATAGGTGTGGAAAAGGTAATTGATATCATTATAAAATATAATAATAAGATAAAATTTATTTCAGGATCCTTTTCCTAATGTTAATGGATTATTTCTCTATCCAGAATAAAAGTATAATGAAATATACTTACATTAGAAGTAAAATCTCATAATTTAACAAATCTCCACCAAAATATAATCCTTTTATTCAATGATGAGTATTTAATAGGACTTTTTCATTACTAAAGAAAAAAATAAAATTTTAAATACTATGTAAATATAAAAGGGATAGTAAATCTATTCCACCTATCTTTAGACATTAACCAATACCAAAATGGTTAGCACATGGTAAGATAATTTACAAAATGAATAAACCTTAAAATGATACATTAATATTCAAAATTCAATAATAATACTAAATGTTCAAACCAAATCCTTCCATAAATAACGATTTTTTAAATTATTAAAACATTTATTAACTGAGTCTAAAAACCAAAGGATTAGAAGTATTGGACCATATGTTATTCCAAGATAATTCAACTATTATTCCTCAAATAAAATCCCATAGTTTTCTGAAATAATCATAATATTAACCTGTAAAAATGTTGTACAAACTAGGACATCTTATAGTTCAGTGGTAAGAATGAAACCCTTATCATCATTCGATCTGGGGTTCAAGCCTCACCACCTCATAGGATGTGATGGGTTGTCACTAAGAATATGGGTTTACCAATTTTATTAATCATGAAAAATAAATCCTCCTTAAAAATACTTCGATTTGATCATAGGGGTTACAAATACATCAACCTAGTAAAACATCACCAGAATTTTCATTAATCAATTTATGATATCATCACTTAAAACCACAATGGGGAATCTAATACTTTAAATTTTTTATCATATTTAATATTATAGACCTATTACGGTATCCCTAACTCTTAATATAACCTCACATGAAAACATCCTAAAATTCAAATTTATCTAAACTAAACTTTGATACTAACCATAATAGCCCAAAACAAGCACTCCCATATCTAATTCTGAAATAAAAAGCATTACATTTTCGGCTTTGATGCCAATAATTTTAACCCAAAATTATCATCTAAACCTTACAATATCAAAAGGAAAACATGGATCAATTAAAACCTTTAGGAAATTTTATGTTTAGTGTTTTGGAGAATTAGGACCAACACAAATAAACTTGGACACATAAACAATGGGTTCATAAATATGAACATCATCTCCTATTATACCGAGATTATATTATTTCACATGATATAATAAAAATAATCCTTTTTAAATCCTTTATAGATATAAATCGTTCAACCTAATTTTTTATAATCGGGGGAAAAGGAAAAATAAGAATGGTGACCTTAAATGCTCTGTAAGGGTAAACATAAGCATTAATAATTGAATGTCATCAATGAGAATATGAGTGCATAATGGTATAATTAAATAATTAGAGTGCGTGATTGAATCATAAAACAATTAATTCCCATAAATACCTAGATCATCAAATATAAAAGCATGGTAGAATCACCAGTCATCTTAATCAATAATCATAAGCCATTTGATATCAATATTGATAATTAAAAACATTATAAAACCATAAGAAGAATAAATAAAACTTGTGCATAACCTTATTCATCATTTTCATTTCACTCTTGAATTCACTCTTACAATTAGAATAACAATATGGTCAACTTTCATACCAAATTTATTGGCGGGATATCATGGACCCACCCATCCTTAGTTTTTCACAAAACCACCCATCATTAGTTTATAATTTAACCACCTATAAAATTTTCAGGTACCATCACAAAATAATAACAAATAAAATCTTTAATTTCATCATAAAACCATAGTAACAGTAAATATACCTTTCATAACTTCATTAACCCATGGAAAGAAATGGGTTCTATAACAATAAATTTGAAATAATCTTAATCCATCCAAGAACGAATGAGGATGGTATCAATAAAAAATATCCACAATGGAGTATAAGTAACAACATGGGTTTTAAATTTTTTTGAAGATTAATACCATTAAAATATCATTAAAAATATTCTTGAGGAAAATATCCTTTTTCATTTTGAAAAACACTTTTTTAAAACATAAATTGTCTTTGAAATCATTTTCTTTGAAAATAACCTTAAAACCCAACAAAGGAAAATTTGGAAATCATTTGAAACAATATTTAGGAAATAAAACATTTTTGAAATCATTTCCCTCTAAAATTATCTTATGATATAATTTAAAAAATTTTCAAAATTTTTTTTTGAAAACATTCTTTTTGAAGAATTTGAGTTTTTTATCGAAATGATGATATTTAATAAAAAAATATTTTTAACTCTTGATACCTAAAGAGAGGGAAATTAAGGGAAAAAATTTAATATGAGGACATAAACAGAGGAGAAGAAAATTCATGAGAATTATTTATAGGTAGATCATAATTTTTCAATATTGGATACTTAATCGCAAATAATCTTGATAAATGATGAGATCCTAACATTAAACTCTCACCACTTTGGTAACATTGAATCTTAATACACTTGAAGGAACAATCATTAAACAAAACTTATAATATAATTATAAATAATTATATTCATGATATAACATGTCAAAGGGGTAGTATATACACCTTTTAAAATAATATAGGTGTATAACATGACATAAGTCTTAGAGAACACAAATTGTGAAAAAAATCTATTACTGCTTGGGTAACTCTGAAAACATAAAATCCAATAAAGAAATATCATAAAATGTAAATTTAAATCCCCATAAATATTATTATAAGAATATTAAAATACATTCATGGGTAGTATACACACCACAAAAAATTAAGTTGTGAATATGTAATATATCTCACAAAAATAAAAGTGAGATGAGAGAAACCCTTACTACTTGAGTAAATTTAGAATCATTAGGTCCATGAAAGAATAAAATAAATTGAAAAAATAAATATCATAAAATAAATAAAATTAATTATATAAAATTTCATGGTGTATTATATACACCACATAAAGGAAATGAGTGGTGAATATGGCATAAGTCTGACAGAAATAAAATTGAGACTAGAAATCCCCTTTCTTTAAGTCTTGACTCTCATTGTACTTGTTCAAAAATCCTATTGAATAAATATAATTTTATTATACATATATAAACAAGCAATAATATATATATATAATTACATATATGGTTTTATCACGACTTTATATTACCCATTTATTAAAAATTCCATGTTAAAGTTACGTTTCGGGTAACGATCGCTTTGTTTTCCATTTATGTTTTGACTCGTTATTTTTTGTCCCATTAATTTGATCAATATTTAATCATTTAAATAATTTAAACCATTATAGAAATATTATATATATTCATTATATATTTAATTATAATAATATATAAAATATATATAGGAAATGAAATAAACCATCCATAGAGATGGTAGGTCGTATGTATGCATGAACACTATTTCATTTTTCTTATTATATTGAAAGAAATAAAAGAAAATTAAACTTATTTATAAATATTATAATATAATTATTATGTATTATATATCACACATTTCTATGAAACCCATCATTAATACATTCCATGTAAAGCGTGAATGAATCACAACGCTTCGCGATGCAGTAGTCTACTGTACACACCAACGGCATTATCATCTTCTCAAAAAATGAAAATCATTTAGTTAACTATTATATAATAATTAAATAATAATAAATACATAATAAATATCATATAAATCATATATATACTGATTTCAAACCATTATTATCAACCCTGATAGTTGGTAATGGAATAACAAATGACATCGGTTTGCAAGACGATAGTCCACCGTACACACTAATAATGATTGTGTATCGATTTTGATGGAAGTGTGTGAAGTTTTAGATTGTACCATTAACATAAAAAAATCTTAATATATTTAATATAATTATGTTTTTTATAATTCTGGTGTAATTTAAGAGGTTTGAGTATAAAATAAAACAGAAATGTTTGTTGATGAATGTTACCTCTTCTTTGAGTAACTCATTTTGGTTTGAACTAAATACCTTCATTGGTTTGATTTATGTCCAAGGTATAGATTCAAATATGATATGAGGAATTTTTTTAATTAATTTGGGTAGAGTTTTGGTGATCCAAAATTCTTATAGGTGTGTAAAATATGGGAGACTTAATTTTCTTTTATAATGGAGGAGGTGGTATTCTAGTAAATACTAAAAAACAAACACTATTGGGTGGTAACCCTTACATCATGTGCCTAAAATAATATTTTTTTAGAAAAAATAGGATATATTTTATAAATATTGATATAAAATGGGGTTTTAATTGTTTATAGGTCATTATCCCCCATAAGATTAAACTTTAACAACTAAGTGAACTCATTTTTACCTTAATCGCTGTAATTAAATTTATTTGCTTTCACTAATATTTTTGGTCAAAAAAATTTATATTAGTATAAATTATAAATTATTATTATTCCAAATATTGAATCTATTTTTACAAATTCAACTCACATAAGTGACAGATTTTAATTTAAAACCAATCCTGCTAAGAAAATAAGAAAACATGTTTTTAAAGTGAAAATGTTGAAACGTTTACTAAGTTTTTATATACAAATTTAATATAAAAATGATTTAAATGGACTAAATTTAATTATTAGATGTATAATATAACTATTTTGTGTTTAAAACTAATTAAAAATATAATTTAACATTTTAAATTATTTAGACAAAAAGATAGTTTTCAATTAAAATTTAGTATTTTCACTATTCATAAAAAATGAAACTTTTTAGAAAAATACAAAAAATACTCCCTAAGATAATTTTGAAATTATTTTTAAAATAAGAATTTTATTTTTTTCATTTATTTATAAATGTGTCCAGATTTAGTTCTAAAACAAGTCTTCAATTTAAAGGCGACAAAACATCCTTTTATGATTAATATTGAAATTATTCTTATTTTATGCCTATAAAACGCATTAGATGAATTTAAAAACATTTTATTGAATATATAACATATAAATTTAATTAAAATAATTCAATAATAGTGATTAATTTAATTTTTTAAGATAAATAACCAGTTCGGTCTTAAAAATAGTTTCTCATAAAAATACATCCTTTATATATAATTGGTTTTCATTTTCATTTTTAATTAATTTATCACCAAATAATTCATTATGTAAACATGTGAAGACCATATTTTAATAATTTTGTTAATATTATTCATTATCTACTTTACAATGGATATGTGATAACTATGATAACATTAATAGTATAGTTTTTTCTGATAAGACTCAACCTTGTGTTTGACACAATATATCGAATAAAATCAATATTACGTGCAATGAAATAAAAAATTAGTGTTGCATATAACACAAGATAAAATATGAATTGTGTGTAATGAAATCTACCATATAATTTAAATTAATTTCAAAGAATTTATTTCATAAAATCTCAAGATGTTACAATAATAAATTTATAAAGGAAAAATGATACTTACCTTCTTTACCTTATGCTCTTTAAAAAATAAAAATGTTAATCATGTGTATGCATGACTTTAAATCACCATGATTATCAAATAATTATTTTTTCGTAACCATTGTTCTTTTTTTTTCTTTTAAATTTATAATTAAAAAATAAAAATTCTAATTATTTTATGATTATTAGTCTGGAGATTATGGAATAATAACCTCTTTTCCCATGGTCAAAATGCCTAAATTGTTTTGAAATTATGAAGTAAACAACCTCAAAACACCCAAAGTGGAGTTAAATAGTTAATTAATTAAGTATGTTTGTCAAATAATTGAAATAAATGGTTTAATAATAAGACATTAAACCCAAAAAAGGTTAAAAATAAATAATATAATTAGTTTAAGTTTATTATACAGGTGTTAAAAGACACTTATAGCCTACCTCGACTTGAGGTAAGATATTTCATCTCCATTTCCCTTTATTGAGGCGTATTTTAATGTTATGCACCTAATTTCTTTTATATGGTGCATATAATTAACTTTTACATGTTATATAAATAATCCTTCATACTTTATGGTATTTTAATTTATAATTCACATTACCTTATCCAATGGGTTTGATTCGGATGTTATTAAAGTAGTAAGGGTTTTCTTAACTCAATTTTTATTCATTGGATTATAACACTTCTTCATTGATTATATTATGTTAAGATTATGTGGAAAATGGATTTTTTTGATTTATTTTGTATTTATTATTGTTTTTATGGATTTAAATATGTTATAAATAATCAACCCATTGATTAATTACCAAATCAATGATATGATCTTCATAAGGGTTATTCATCTCAAATTATATTTCCTTAGGAAATATGTTTATTTTATACACATAAATTCTTTTATCTGGTGTATATACTACCCCTTTGACATGTTATATCATGAATATCATTATTTTTAGGGTATTTAAAGTTTTAATTAAAGTTATTCTTTCATGGGATTTATGATTCAGAATTTACCAAAGTGGTAAGAGGCATATATTTTAATCCCATTTTAATCAAGATTGTTTATGATTGAATTTACATTGAGGAAATTATAAGAACCATATATAATAATTGTTTTTTATTATCCTTTATTTTTTTTTAATTTTGACATTTTAGTTCCATATTTATTTATTTAGTACTCAAAATGGTTCATTTTTTTAATAAAATATAACCTTATTTATCCAATTTTAGTTGGAAAACCATTTCCTTTCATATCCATGTTTTCTAAAATGTTGTCAAGAATGCTATTATTTACACCTAAATGATTTCATAAGGTCATTTACACGTATCTTTGACTTTATTTATCAAATATTTTAAAAATGAATCATTTTAACATTGTTCATAGGATATATTTTGACTTTATTTAACGAAGTGTGGAAGGAATGTTTTATTTTATCATATATAAATTAAAATCTATTTTTCTCCATCATCAATATTTTTGTTTTTAATCTTCATTAAAAATTTCCATGATTATTTTTGAATATATTTTCTTCCTTAATTTTTTTAAATATTTCTATTTAAAATTAGTGATTTCAAAGTGGATGGGTATTTTCTTAAAAAAAATTTAATGATATTTTAATGGTATTTATATTCATCAACAATATAAAAATTTTATTTTACTTATTCTCCACTGGGGATATTTTGTAATGATACAATACATATTCTTTATCTATATGGATTATGTTTATTTCGAAGAGATTATCATAAAACCCATTTTTCCCCTAGGTAAATCAAGTTATGAAAGAACAATTGTCACTGCAATGTTGCAAAATGAAACTTTTCATGTATTATGTTTATGTTATGGTTCTTATGCATTTTTTTGATGATAAGTAATCGTAATATAACTCATAATGATGGGTGAGCCTAATATAGATCTCCATTGATTTGGGTAATGGGACGAAGTTAACTGGTTATGTGTTTCTCCAAAGATATTATTAAAATTTAACAAGTAAGTTTTTCCATATGAAATAATGATTATAAAGGTGATATGAAAATGATGTTCCAAGTTACCAATATGTTTTATTTATTCTTACATCAAGTTCTTATGGATTCTTTTATTAAGGATCATTTTTATATGGCTCATGATTATTGAATTATATGACTCTTATCTTAATTAAATATTTATTCCATGACTTTTATTTTATAATCTAGGTTTTCATGGGTATGAATTATCTTATTTTATACTTATGAACTTTTATTATTTCATCAATATTTATGTTCATCTTATGCTCACTGATGTAATTTAATTGATAATGATTATTTTTAACCTTATTGATAATTTGAGATCACCCTTATTATATTTTTTTTCTAGTTTGTGATGAAAGGTTTTAAGTATGTTATTCCTAATAAGGTTACTACATGTGAAGAATTTAATTTGAGTTGATGTAGATTTGTTATGAACTCATTGTTTATGTATCTAAGTTTTCAGGTATGATTTTTCCTTAATTACCTAAAACTCTAAACCTAAAAGGTCCTTGGGTATTTAAGTGATCCAATATTTTGGTTTGATGTTATATTTTTTTCAAGGTTAAAATGGTGTCATATTTGTTGATATGAAATCCATAAATGTAAATATTATGTTTTAGCACAGATTTAGGAGTGCAGTTTTGGGGTTGTTATAATTGGTATCAGAGTAGGGTTTAGATAAATTTGGATATTATGATGTTTTCATGTGAGGTTAACTTAAATGTTTTGGAAACTATCATGGGTTTATAAGTTTAAGTATGATCATAAGTTCAAATTCATCAACACTCCTTATCAGGTTTTAAGTGATTGGATTTTAAAGTTGCTAGTGATATCTTGAGTGATGTTTTTTTGGGATGAGGTATATGTAACCATTATGTTTAACATGAAATATTATTTTTTAATAATAATATTACATTTTTGGGATATGAGATGAAAGGTATGAGATAACATTTGAGGTTAAAAATTTCTTTAATGTTATGGTTATTGATCTTATTTGGGTAGATGTTTGTTTATTTATGGAATGATCTCAGATGAATATTTGATGTTATTGTGTAAATTTTGAGGTTTAATGTATTATTTATTCATAATAAAGTTTATATAATTTGGATATTATAATACCTTGTACTAACCATATCTATTTAGGTTAATATCTAATGATAGGAGGAATAACATGTTATACATTCATGGATTATGTGATGTAACACCCTGAGATTTTATGAGAAATATTATTTTTAATTTCTTTAATTTCTTGTGTTGTACACTACACCAAGATTATATAGAACTATACACAGGACCGTATTAGTTTATAGTATACAGAACACTATTCTTGGCTTGTGTTACACGCAAGATCAACATTCCTCGATAGCTAGTGTTGTACGCAATACCTAGTTTCACTAAACAACGTTAAACTACCCATTATGAATAGTAATACCCACTTTTTGAAATTTCATAATTTTTATCTTTCAAAATGGACTTCATTTTGGGATTCATAATATCAAAATTATCCTAGGGTAAATTTTTGGTATTTTTTTGAAAAATTTTAATTTTTGATGAATAGTGAAAAACACTTAGTTATAGTTTAAAACCGAATTTTTATTTAAATAATTATTTATTTTATTTAAATTTATTTTCAGTCAAAATTGATACGTAATATGTATATATGTTCAATATAATTCATTGGATTCATTTTATAATAATTTTAGATATATAAAATTTATATTGAACATTTCACCGTCAATTACCCACCTCCTAGGAGAATTTGCAAATTTACATAAAACATAATTTTACCACTTCTATGAGTGGAATTTCAAAAATCAGAGAGACACAGTTAATATCAAGGAGTAAAATGTCATTCAATAAGATAAAAACAATTTTTGGTGAATAGTAACTTTGTCCTTTTATTTACCACATTTAAAAGTAAATATGGTAATTAAGGGTAAAAATGAATTATTATTACCTTAAAACATGTCATAATTATATTGGATAAGCGTAATTCGACCAAAAAACCTAAGGAATAAAATATTACCCTTTAGGTCCACTTGGATTAGATTAGGACATTTATTATTATTTTATTTAAAGAATAGTTAAAATAGTTAAAATCAAAGTTTAATAACAAAAACATTTTTAATATAGAGTTATAAATAAGATAAATTAGATTATAAATATTCATTAGAAATATAAAAATATTTCCTAAATAATGGTATTTTATTTATAATTTTTAGACATTAAATAATTTAATTTATTTATGACCCAATTGTGATGCAGTAATTACCTAATTAATGAAATATTAAAATAAATGATATTATAAATACCCAAATAAATGTAATTTGATACTTTTTATGAATTAAAATAATTTTTAGGTAACTATAACATATCACGGTTGGTTAAAAGATATGTTTTCTAAGTAATAATTCTTTTATAAATTTAGAAAAAACAAAATACCAAATAGTGTCAAAATTGACATAAAAGAGTTTTTAAAACAAATATTATATTATTAATTGATATTATATTCCTAAAAATATAAGGATCATCCAAAAGACTTATATAATATTATAAATGACATTAATTAACCAATTGGGGTTCGATTGCTAGTTTATAGTTTGTTTATTAACCACATAGTGTAAGAATACAAGAAGACAAGATAAAAGTTAAATTATTTAACTTAGAGTTAAATCTAAATGATAAGGTTAAATGGTAACTTAAACTTGTCTAAAACCTATTGTTTGAGAGTATTTCAACCCATCTCCACTATATCCTTGAAATAAGTCACTTTGGAGCCATTATAATCCGGATATGAATTTATTATAAAATACTATTTTAAGTTTTTCCTAAGGTGCCCCTCACCCCTCTTATAAAAGGGCACCTCCTCCCTCTCCTCTTCACACAAATTTTAGCCTTCAAGCTTGGCCAACCCCTGCCAATTTCACTTCTCCACTTCTATATAAAACTACTAGAGTTCCAGTCCTTCTTCAAAGACCAACATTAGTGTTCTAAGAGGAGGTTAAGAGGAGGCACATCGAAGAAGAGGTAATCTCTTCTACCGATTCTTTCAAGTTTCGTTATTCTTATAGTTCCTATTCTTTAGTTGTTTCATTATAAAGTAAATACTTCAGTATAACTAATATACTAATACGATATTATAAATATGAAACAAACCCATTTCACCTTCTCTCCATCCTACGAAAAATAAAATCACCGCGCGTGCGTACGTACGGAATACCGTCTCCACACCGTGGTGTAATTTGTTTTTCCACCACCACCTTACTTGGATAGGTATAATGGTGTAATGAATAACTATATATGGTTATTATAACATCATTCTTATTCTTAGATATTATATCAATCACTACAATTCCATTCAATAATTTTGGGAATGATATCATTGTTCGTGCGTACGTAAGGATTACCGTCTCCACGACGCGTTGAGATTCATTCTCCATATTAACCATTCAAGAATGATTATAAAGTATATATAATGAATAATAATGATTTGTATGACATAATAATGCTAATATATTTATGTATATATATATATTTCATCTACTTACTTCCATTCAAGTCATTAAGGAAAGGAAACAACGTTCATGCATACGTACGACCTATCGTCTCCATGAACAATGTGTTTCATTTAATTTATCTATCTATTATATATATATACTGAATATATATGATATATAAATCATGTTTTAAATTAATGAAGTAATTAAATCATGATATAATTAATAAAAATATCAATAACAACAAGTTCCAACAAGTATGATAAATGAAATGATTTTACCCAAAACACTGCTTTAACATGGAATTGACAAAAGAAAGGTTAATATAAGGTCATAAGTGAATCATATATGATATAATAAATATTATTATTGTTCTGTTAAAAGTTAATAATATGTTTAAACCCACTATATAAGAGTTTAATACACGTACATAAGAAATTTGTCCTAAGGTAAGGGATAATTTTTCAATCTCATTTTTATCCGAGATTGCTTACACATAAGTATTTACTGGGGTTATATTTTTCATCCATATCCATAAAAATGTTTTTCATAAAGTGTTTAATATTCATCCATGTATTTTTGAAGTCATGTTTACCCATCTTTGAATTTTACTTTGTGTTATGGATGGAATCTCTCTTTTGTTTATCATAAGTGGTACTTTTTTACTTTTCGGTTAAAAGTAAAAGGAGAATGTTTTTTATCTTATACAGCATGAACAGATTTTTACAGTTTTATAACGCCTTATTTTCATGAAGCTTACTCTACAATATTTCATGACTATTTTCAACATAATCCTTTTCTTTTAAAATTTCATGTCATTTTGTGAAAAGAAAATCATTTTGAAGAAGAAAGGATATTTTCTTCAAGAATTCATTTCAAGTGTTTTATCAAAACCATTTTCCATCTAAGATGACATTATTTCATATGTGTATGTTTCAAGTATAATGTCTCTATTATTTAAATGGTTTCACTTTTCTTATGATAAAATGATATCCATTTGTTTTATATGGATTATGTTATGTTGGGGTGATGTTTATGAAACCCATTTTATTCTTTGGGTTATGATGAATGATTTATGTTTATGTTGTGGCACATGTAAGAATGATTTCATTATAAGATTGGTGGGACCTATATCTCCCTCCAATGAATTGGGTAAATATTTATATCTCATGATCTAGACATGGATGGAACAGAAAGTTAATATGGTTCAGTGATACAGGACTGGAATGAGTAGTGAACTCGATTTAGTAAGGGACTTTGTCCACTATGATGGTCTTGGTAGCAATGCCTTGGATGATATGGAAATCATAACATGTGCTTAATGGTTTCCACAATTACATGTTTTATTCCAATTCTATTTTATCATGGTAAAAGTTACTTTTTGATTTATTCCTTATGCATTACCAAGATTAATGTCATTACTCATGATTTTGATGTTTTATGTTCATGTTCTTACGTTCAAATGTTTAGGGATTGTTTTATATTCTCCATGTTTACCCTTAATGAGCATTTGATCTCACCCTTTTTATGTTTTATTTTCCCCAGGATATAAAGAATGGTTTTAGGTATGAAAACCAAAGGGGAATATCTTTATGGGAGATGTTGAAGATCTTTCATAATGATTAGAAGATTATGTTCTGAGTTTCCAAAGACACTAAACTAATACAGTCTTTGGGCGTCTGTTTTTGTAATGTATTAAGTATTCCGCAAAATTAATCTAATGTCTATGTACGTCAAGTATGGTTATCTACAGTTGGTATCAGAGAGAAGGTTTAGTTAACATTTGGAAACTACGATGCAAAAACTTTAGTGAAATCCTTAGAGATATTTCTAAGGTATGTCTAGGGATGTCTCTAAGGTTAAGTATACATATAGGTTATGTCCAAGAATTATGGTAACAATCTTAGAATTAATCCTAAGATGTTATATATTGAAGGTACTCCCCCTTTATTATGTTGTTTTCCTATTATGAGTTTTTCCTCTCACACTATTCTTTTTGGGTTGTAGAATATGGCTGGAAACGGGAAGAATCATGATAATAGAGGATATGATGGACAATGGAATGATATTCTTCATGAGAAACCGAATGAAATGGGATTTGGAAGTCCAAACATCGTTATTATGCCTAATCATCAATATCATAATACGATCAATAATCTCAACTTTGGTATGTATCCCGACTCAGCTAATAAGAGAAAGATGGAGGTTTATGATGATCATAGAGGAAAGAAAGTTCAATTCCCCTCATGTAAATCATGTGGGAAGAGGCATCAGGGAGAATGTTTCAAAGGAACTGGAAGATGATTTGGGTGTGGAAAAGAAGGACACAAAGACATTAATTGAAAAGGAAAAGGATTAGTTAACACCATGGACAAGGATATTGGTATTGCTAAGACATCAACAATAGTTAAATGTTTTAAATGTGGAATGTACGAGCATTATGCAAACCAATTCCCTAAGGGAAAGTCTCATGAAGAGAATCATCATGGCCGTATGGGTAGTATTTATATTGATGATGATGAAGAGACTACAAATGATATGTGGGATGAAAGAATTGTTGAAGCTCGATCAATGGTTTAAGAAGGTAGTGGAATGATTTATGTTTATCAAGAGTTATATTGTATAGGTAATGGTACTATGGAATAAAGACACATCTAAGGATTGTTACACTATTTTTTTTCCTAAAGTATTTGAAAGTATATGTTGAATGGTATCGGTAACCATGAAAGGTAATTCAGATATTTTTAGAAAGTAGATGATATGCGCATAAAGAAGGAATAAGGAGATAATGAGATGTTTGATAGTATTAATGAGCTCAATACTAATATAAGGACAATGTGATATCATAGTTTGAGTATATAGAAATTTTGGGATTTTGGTATTTGGAAAGAGTTAACTTTTGACAGAATTCATGCCTTCACTAAGGTTCTATGGTAATTGATGTTTCAAGAGAATACATGATTAAGGTATTCAGATGTTTGTAATGCAATCAACAAGATATATCTAATGATATATGGGGGATAAATGATGGTATTCATGTGCCTGTTATGTGACCTTTCTAGTAATCATTTTCTTTGTACTATGATATTGGACAGATGTATTTGGGATATGTCTAAAGATTGGAATGGATTATGTCAGACAATAGATATTATTGTTTAAGGCTAGAACTTTTTTCGATATTATTTATGTAATGTTATAATAGTGTTGTTTTAGAAAAAGGACAACCTGCAGGACCGGCGAGAACCTGTTGCGTCAGACAAGGTTGCGGGAATCGAACCCACAACAAAAGTGCGACATGCCTTTATCGCCTACCACTGGCCTACAGGAAGTACCTGGTTAGTAGAAACTAGTTTTATTTTACTAATCATGATGATAGATGAAGTATAAGCCCATTTTTTGAACCATATACGATTAATCTCACCATAGATGCACTTATGTATATAAATTTTTCTAACCTTATGTTTGAGACAGATGGAATGACCTATCATTCTATCTCATGATCTACTAACACTTCATGAATGACAAATTAAAATTCATTTCTTTAGGAGATGAAGTGGAAATTTTTCAAGGAATGACCAACGATGAGATTTTACCAAAATCAATTAAGTATTTCTTCTAATTCCATTTTTATCAACTTTAGGGAAATGATCTTGAAAACCAAAAACGTTGTCCAAGATGGTACCTTAGATCATCACAAATTTATGGCTTTGTGATTGTTGGATTTTTCATAGCCATTTTCTCTACCACTCTCCATCAGAACTTGATGGTTAGATTTCTCTTCCATATCCATATTTTTACCTATGTTCTTCTATGTGGAAGCCCAGTGATGAGTTAATTTGGGTAACCGTTATGTTTCATACATTAGTTTTTAAAATTAAATTTAGTTTTACTTTTTATAATGTGGTTTTCTTTGAATGAAACTTTCATGTAGTAAACCATTTATAACCCCGACGAATTTCGAGGGTGAAATTCATTTTAAGGGAGGTAGAATGTAACACCCCGAGATTTTATGAGAAATATTATTTTTAATTTCTTTGATTTCTTGTGTTGTACGCTACACCAAGATTATCTTACGCTATACAGAAGACCGTATTAGCTTGTAGTATACGCAACACTATTCTTGTCTTGTGTTATATGTAAGAGCAACCTTCGTTTATAGCTTTCATTGTACGCAATACTGAGTTTCACTAAACAACGATATGTTATTAAAATATTATATAAACTACCCGTTATGAATAGTAATACCCACTTTTTTAAATTTTATAAATTTTATCTTTCAAAATAGAATTCATTTTTGGATTCGGAATATCGAAATTACCCTAGGGTGAATTTTTTTTATTTTCTTGAAAACTTTCAATTTTTGATGAATAATGAAAAACATTGAGTCATAGTTTAAAACCGATTTTTTATTTAAATAATTATTTATTTTAATTAAATTTATTTTAGGTCCGAATTGATAAATAATACCTATATAAGTTCAATTTAATTCATTGGATTCATTTTATAATAATTTTAGATATATAAAAATTTTATTAAACTTTTCACTGTCTTTTACCCACCTCCTATAAGAATTTTCAAATTTACATAAAACATAATTTTACCGCTTCTGTGAGTGGAATTTAAAAAATCCAAGAGACACGGTTAATATCAAGGACTAAAATGTCGCTCAATAAGATAAAACTAATTTTTGGTGAATAATAACTTTTTTCTTTTATTTACCACAGTTAAAAGTAAATAGTGTAATTAAGGGTAAAAATTCTATTATTATTACCCTAACACATGTCCTAATTATATTTAATAAGCCTAATTAGACCAGAAACAACCTTAGGAATCAAATATTACCCTTTAGGTCTACTTGGATTAGATTAGGAAATTTATTATTATTTTATTTAAAGAAGAGTTAAAATAGTTAAAAACAAAGTTTAATAACTAAAACATTTTTAATATAGGGATATACATAAGATAAATTCGATTATAAATATTCATTAGAAAGATAAAAAGATTTCATACATAATGGTATTTTATTTATAATTTTTAGAAATTAAATAATGTAATTTATTTATGACACAATGGTGATGCAGTAATTACCTAGTTAATGAAATATTAAAATAATTGATATTATAAATACCCAAATAAATGTAATTTGAGACTTTTTATGCATTATAATAATTTTATAGGTTAATATAACATATTAGAGTTGGTTAGATGAATTTTATTTGAAGTGATAATGCTTCTATAAATTTATAAAAAACAAAAAACCAAATAGTGTCAAAATTGACACAAAAGAGTTTTTAAAACAAATATTATATTATTAAGTGATATTATACTCCTAAAAATATACGGTTCGGCAAAAAGACATATATAATAATATATGTTAAATTAATGAACTAATTGGGTTTTTATTTGCAGTTTATAGTAAGTTTATTAACCATATAGTGTAAGAATACAAGAAGACATGGTAAAAGATAAATTATTTAACTTAGAGTTAAATCTAAATGATAAGGTTAAAATGATAACCTAAACTTGTATAAAACCTATTGGTTGAGAGGATTTAGACCCATACCCACCCACTATATCCTTTAAATAAGTCACTTTGGAGCCATTATAAACCGAATATGAGTTTATTATAAAATAATATTTTAGGTTTTTCCTAAGGTGCCCCTCACCCCTCTTATAAAAGGGAACCTCTTCCCTCTCCTTTTCACACAAATTTGATCCTTAAAGATCAGCCAAAACCTGTAAATTTCACTTATCCACTTCCATTGAAACCTACTAGAGGTTCTGGTTATCTTCACAGACCAACTTTAGTGCCCTAAGAGGAGGTTAAGAGGAGGCGCGTCAAAGAAGAGGTAATCTCTTCTACCGATTCATTCAAGTTTCTTTATTCTTCTACGTCATCATCATTAGTTGTTTCATTATAAATTAATTACATAAATATAAATAATATAATAATATGTTATTATAAATATGATACAACCCCATTTCACCTTCTATCCATCCTACAGAAAATGAAATCACCGGTCGTGCGTACGTACAGAATACCGTCTCCACGTCGTGGTGTAAACTGTTTTTCCACCACCACCTTACTTGGATAGGTATAATGGTGTAAAGAATAACTATATATGGTTTTTATAACATCATACTAATTCTAAGATATTATATCATCCACTTCAATTCCATTCAATAATTATGCGAACGATATCATCGCTAAAGCTTACGTACAGATTACCGTCTCCACGAAGTGATGAGATTCATTCTCCATATTAACCATTCAAGAATGATTATAAAGTATATATAATGAATAATAATGATATATATGACATAATAATGCTACTATATTTATGTATATATATATATATATATATCATCTACTTACTTCCATTCAAGTCAATATGGAAAGGAAAACAACATTCATGCGCACGTATGGCCTACCGTCTCCATTAACGGTGTGTTTCATTTCATTTATCTAACTATTATATATATATATATACTGAATATATATGATACATAAATCATGTTTTACATTTTTAAAGTAATTAAATCATGATATAAGTAATAATAATATCATGAACAATAAGTCCAAACATGTATGATAAATGAAACGATTTTACCCAAAACGCTGCTTTATCTTGGAATTGTCAAAAGAAAGGGTAATATAAAGTCATAAGTGAATAATATATGATATCATAAATATTATTATGGTTCTTTTACAAGTTAATAATATGTTTAAACCCGCTATACAGGAGTTTTGGACACGTACGGAAGAGATTGGACCTAATTTAGGGAAACTTTTCCAATCTCATTTTTATCCAAGATTGCTTATACATAAGTATTTACTAGTGTTATATTTTTCACCCATGTCCATAAAAATGTTTTTCATAAAGTTTTTAATATTATTCCATTTATGTTTAAAGTCATTTTTAATTCTATTTGACTTTTAATTTGTGTTATGGATGGAATATTTCTTTTGTTTACCATACGTGGTACTTTTTGACTTTTCCCTTAAAAGTAAAAGGAGAATGTTTTTTAACTTATATGGCATGAACAGATTTTTATGGTTTTATAATACCTTATTTTCATGAATATTACTCTAAAAGATTTCATTAATATTTTCAGTAAAATCCTTTTCTTTTAAAATTTAATGGCATTTTGTGAAAATAAAATTATTTTGAAGAAGAAAGGATATTTTCCTCAAGAATTCATTTCAAGTGTTTTATCAAAACCATTTTCCATCTAAGATGAAATTATTTCATATGTGTATGTTTCAAGTATAATGTATCTATGATTTACATGGTTTCACTTTTCTTATGATAAAATGATATCCATTTGTTTTAGATGGATTATGTTATGATGGGATGATGTTTATGAAACCCATTTTATTCTTTGGGTTATGATGAATGATTTATGTTTATGTTGTGGAACACGTAAGAATGATTTCATTATGATATATGTGGGACCTATATCTCTTTCCAATGCACTGGGTAAAGATTTATATCTCATGATATAGACATGGCTTGAACGTCAAGTGAATCTGGTTCAGTGATACAGGACTGGAACGAGGAGTGAACTCGATTCAGTAAGGGACTTTGTCCACTACGATGGTCTTGGAAGCAATGCCTTGGCTACTATGGGAATCATAACATGTGATTAATGGTTTCCACAATTACATGTTTTATTCCCATGTTACTTTATCATGGTTAATGTTCCTTTTTGATCTATTCCTTATGCACTACAAAGATTTATGTCATTACTCATGATTTTGTTGTTTTATGTTCATGTTGTTACATTCAAATGTTTAGGGATTATTTTATATTCTCCATGTTTACCCTTACTGAGAATTTGATCTCACCCTTTTTATGTTTTATTTTCCCCAGGATATAAATAATGGTTTTAGGTAAGAAAACCACAGGGGAAGATTTTTATGGGAGATGTTGAATATATTTCACCATGATTAGAAGATTATGTTCTGAGTTTCCAAAGACAGTAAACTAATACGGTCTTTGTGCACCTATTTTTGTAATGTATTAAGTATTCCACAAAAGTAATGTAATGTCAATGTACATAAAGTATGGGTCTCTACATGTGATATATTAGAAGTTTATTTTAGTGATTTAGGAATGAGAACATAATACAGAATAATCATATTTTAGAGAAAAAGATAAGATTGTGGTGGAAATTGATTAAATGATGAAATTATACTTGTAAAGTGTGTATATTTCATTATTTTTTCAGTTTAGATGGTATAATAATTCCTCAAATCTATGAAAACGACTAAAAAACAAAAAATTTATCCTGTATATTCATTTATGATGAACTGATTATATTTTTTACACCTATTTTATTTATGGTTTTATAGTCATTGAATTTCACTGGATGGCCTGGGAGAAACTCTACAAACCCAAGTCAATGGGAGGGATGTGATTCCAGAATCTTATTCTCTTCAATGAAGCACTATTGGCCAATCAAGGATGAAGACTTTTTAACCATACATTATCTCTCTCTGTGCGGTTACTCTGAGCTAAGTACTTTTCCAACACAAACTTCCATGTTTCCTCTCTTGGCCCCCATCCTAGCTTCCTCTAGAGAAGAATTTGGGGGCCCCGAAATATCCTGTAAAAAGGGTTGGGCTGGAGGATTGGGAATGGATCATCTGTCAACATGTGGACGGATCCCTGCATGATCGATAAGGATGGTATGCGGGAGAAATCCACCACCCAACTAGATCTTGAAGATGCCACTGTCAAGTGCCTCCTTTCAGACCAGGGACCGGGTGGTGTGTGGAAAATATCCATGAATGGTTTAACAAAACAGACCAAAGAATTATCCTGAGCATCCCTTAGGTCCCAGATGCAGGCCTCGACCATCTATTCTGGACCAATGACATATTAGGTGACTACACACTGAGATCCAATTATAGACTTGCTCTTGGAAACCACTCTGTCGACTGGGAAGAGGGACCATAGAAATATCTTTGGAAGCTCAACGCCCCCCAAAAAATATGCCAATTTTGGTGGCATGTGTGCATGGGAATCCTCCCTATCATGAGATTTCTCGTTTACTGACATATGTCTAGTGCTGAGTCCTTCCCTTTCTACTCGAATATCCCAGAAACTCTTTTGCACGCTATCATTCACTGCCCGGGAGGTAAGGAAATTTGGAATAAATGGGTCCCGAATTCAGATGCTTCACTGGACATTTCCACTAACCTACACGATCTTCTGATGAGTTGGTGCTCCTCTATCTCATCGAATAATGCAGCTTCACTTTTCACCCTGTATTGGATCATTTGGATTCGGCATAATGATGTTGTTTTTCTCCATGTTCATAAACCTCCCGAATTCTGGATTGAACGGGAAATTTCATGGATTGAGAGATGGAAGGACCACAAAGGACACTATATTCTAGGTGTAACCCCCTCATATACCCCTCATTGGAATCCCCCAATAAAAGGGATTCTTAATCTAAACGTGGATGCGTCTCTCCCCAAGGATGGGCTTGTTTCTCTCGGTCTCCTGGCCTGAAATCATATGGGGAAATCATTACTGTAAAATATGAATCACATCTTGACTTATGGGAACCTTCAGTAGCTGAGGCCTCTACCATCCTAGAAGGTATGATTCTCACTGTGGAATGTGGATGGGTTGATATCATCATTGAGTTTGACTGCCTCAGCATAATCGATGCTATTAACCACAACGATGGAGGACTCCAGTCATTTATATTCATCATCTGGAGAATTCACTCGCTTCGCCAAGGCTTCTCATGTTGCACCTTCTCCTTTACCAAAAGGGAAGGAAACAATGCGTCCCATCAGCGAGCAGACTTAGACCCCTTCGATGATAACCAGCTCTGGCTGGACAATTTCCCTTCATGGGTTTGCATATGTACGTCTGCTGATCTTCATCATTAATGTTATCTGTCCTTCTTTTAAAAAAAAGTTCTCTATAACTCTACACTATTATTTAAACATTAAAATTTTCCTCCATGTCTATAATTTCACTTCTCATTAATTTTATTCAATTTGGAAACATAGCTATGTGTAATTATAGATGACCTTCATATTTCCCTTACCCTCTTTTCAAAAGGAAGTTTTATTAATGATCTTTATGATGTGGTTTTTCAATAAAGGTATTTAAAAAAATACAAACCCTGATTACAAAAAAAATTAAAGTTTTCAAGATGAAATTTATTTAAGGGGGATAATTTAACAACCCAATATTTTAAAAGAATACTTTTTTTGATAAATTATGACACAAAAAACTAAGCCTAAATGAACAATGAAATATTATAATATTAATATAACTTTTATAAACTAGACATTAAATTGATGGGTATGAATATAAGTGAAAAAATTATATATATATATATATATATATAAAGTTACTAATCAATAAAAATTTATTGATAAATTCTTAGTAAATAATCACTTGATTTTTAGAAAAATCATTTTTTTTCAAATATACGTTTTCTTTAAAAATGTTTTCTATTAATTTTTGTTATAAAATATTATAACTAATTTATGAAACATCTTGAAATTTTAATTTATAAAATGGATATAATTTTTTAAATCAATATATCAAAATTATCCTATGATAAATTTCTATGAATTTTTTGAAAAATTTTATTTTTCATTGACTAGTGAAAAATGCCAATTTTTATTATAAATCATCTTTTATTTTAAAGTATTTACAAAGCCACATTATATTTTGGATTAATTTTAAATTTAATTATTTCATTTTCATAAATCACATTACAATAAATTTTATAGTAATCAAAATTATACTGGAGTTAGTTGTAAAAACATTTTTATACTTGAAAAAAGGTATTTTTTTTCTCTAAAAAACAGTTTTTAACGAGTTTTACGAGTTTATATTAAATAAAATTCCTCAAATTATGTGAATTTAATTTGATAAAGTGGATCATATATTTTTAATCATCATAATTAATTTTATGTAATATGTTCAACTTAATTTTTGTTCATAATGAAATAGTAAAAATAATAAAAATCTGTTACCACGGTTAAGGTTAATACCGATTTACCAGGGGGTTGAACTAAAGTGATAGGGGTTAAAATGACCCAAAATTTTTATAAAACCTTTTATATTGGAAAATTTATACCTTATCGCATCTAATATTACAAAATGGTCCATTTTGGATTTATTTTGATTGAGTAAGACATTAATATATTTTAATATTTTTTAAAATTCCAAGTGTGTCTTTTCCGCCACTTATAAATATACTCCCCCTATCCTATTTTATGAACTCTTAAAGAGTATTTTAGTTTATCCAATACATGAAAAAATTATTTATTAACATCCCTCTCTACATTATAGTTGTATTATTTTGGACATAATACAAACCTCATAGGGATTAATGTGTTATGTAAAGATGGTTTTTTGAAGAAGAGGTATAACTTTTAATCTAATGTTTTAGTTTAATTTATTATTATAAATACTAAAAATAATCTTAAAATATGATGAAATAATAAAATAAATATATTCCATATATTCATATGTTGTTATGATTAATTTCATAACCTTTATCCACCTCATCTTCCATCAGATGGGAAATGAAACCATTGTTTATGTGTATGGAAGAATACCACTAACCAAACTGATGTAATTCATTTTCCATAATTAACTCTTATATATGGTTATAATCATGGATTTAAAGATAATATATGATCTATTTTCTTACCTTTCCATCTATTTAAAAATGAAAACATCGCTCATGCGTATGCGTGGATTACCACTTCCACAAAGTGATGTGATTCATTTTTCATCACCACATAACATGAATAATATATATAAGTGTATTTAAAGATTTAATAAGATATTTATGATATAATAATAATTTATTAAATATAAAATGATACTTACCTTATTTTCCTCACACCCTTGGAGAAATGAAAAATGTTGCTTATGTATCAGTATGACCTACTGTCTCAATGATTGTAACATAATTTAAAATCAGACAACATTTCATGGTTGGTTTTAAAAGTATAATTAATGTAAAAAATTATAATTATATAAAAATTATTATATATAGGAAATAATAATTACCTATTTGACAATAATCAATTTACCAAAGTCATTTTTAAATTATGAATCGAATATCTTCCAAACAGCCGAAGTCGAATTATCTTATTATGTAATTAAATATGCTATTAATATAAAAGAAATAAATGGATTAATTATAAGGTATTAAACCTGTAAAAGGTTATTAAAAATAAAATAAAATATATAATTTTATTATATAAGATTTAAAGTACATACACAACAAGTATGGACTCATGGTAAGGCATTTCGTCTCAATTTACCTTTATTAAGGAATGTTTTAATATTATAGGCCTATTTGTTATATGGAATATACAATGAACTTTTAAATTTCATATAATTAATTCTTAAAATATCATGGTATTTTAATTTAAAAACAATGTCAATTCATCCAAGAGGTTTGATTCGAAAATTACTAAAGTAGTAAGGGGCTTCTTAACTCAATTTTCTTTCATTGTGTTATATCACTTATTCATTGATTATATTATGTCAATACTATATGTAAAATGTAATTTTTTTGTTTATGTTTTATTTAAACTTGTTTTTTTTATTTTAATTTTTTACACTTAACCTCTCCATTAATTAATTCGTAATTCGATGATATGATCTTTTTAAGGGTTATTCGTCTTAAATTATATTTCTTTAGGACAAATGTTTATGTTATGCACATATATTATTTTATATAGTGTATATAATACCCATTTGACATCTATATAATGAATATAATTATTTTCATGATATTTAAATTTTCAATTGAAGATATTATTTCACGGGGCGTATGATTAAATAGTTATCAATGGTTTATGTTGTTTATGTTTCAATCCCTTTTTAATTGAGACTATTTATGATTAAATTTACAATGAAAAGATTATATGAAATTAACACAATAAAACCTTCTGATTTTTATTATCCTATTGTTTTTTTTATAATTTTTATGTTCTAGTACCTTTTTTTTGTATTTCAAAATGGTTAATAAGTTTTTATAAGAAAATATGATCTTATTTATCTCTTTTAGATCAGAAAACATTTTTCTTTCATATCCATGTTTTCTAAAATGTTTTTAATAATGTTCTTATTTAAACTTAAAGGATTTATTAAGTTCATATTCAAGTATCCTTGACTGTATTTGCAATGATTTTAAAAAGTATTTTTTAACATTATTCATAAAACAGATTCTAAATTTCTTTTCCAAAGTGTGAAAGGAATGTTTTATTTTATCATATATGGCTTAACTATATTTTTGTATTATTGTGAATTTTTTTTCTTGAATATTATTTTTAAATATTCCATTTTTATTTTCAAATAAAAATTTTCCATTAGTATTTTGGAAATATTTGGATTTTAAATAAGTGATTTCATAGTGGAAGGGTATTTTCCTCAAGAATGTTTTAATGATATTTTAATGGTTTTTGTATTCATCAATGCCAATAACCCTTGATTTTACATACTATATGACTGTAATATGTTGTAATGATACCATTATTATTCTTTATCTGGTTGGATTATTATTGTTTCAATGTGATTTTTATGGAAACAATTTATTTTCCATTGGAAAATAAATCTATGAAAGAACAATGGTTATTGTTATATTATAAAAAGAAATAATTTATGTGTTATGTTTTGGTTATGGTTCATGGAAATTGTATATGATGATGGGTGAGACTTATATAGCTTATAATGATGAGTGATCCAGATATTTGTCTCTAATGATTTGTGTAATGGGATGAATTTAACTGATTATAATTTTTTATTTATATATTATTGTAATTTATCAGGTAGGTTATTCCTCGTGTAAAAGTGAATCTAAGAGTGATATGAAAATTAAGTTCCAAGTTACTAACATATTTTCATTATTATCATATAAATTTTAGGTAAATCCATTTTGAAGGATTATTTTCACATGGATCATGATTGTTGAAATATATGACTCTCATCTTATGTTAAAGATTTATTCCATGTATCATGTTTTATGATCTAGTTTTTGATGGGTGTTAATTATAATATGTTATGATCATGCACTTTGATTATGTCATCATAAACATATTCTCATCTTTTTCTCAGGGATTAAATTCAAATTTTAATACTTATGTTTACCCTTACTAATCATTTGAGCTCACCCTTCTTATGTTTCATTTTCCTTAGGTAGTGACATAAGTTTTTTAGTATATTTTTACTAAAAATGTTACTATATGGGAAAAAATTAATTGGAGATGATATATATTTTTTATGAACCATTTATTTATGTAACTAATTTTTATTGTAATAGTTTTCAATAATTCACTAAAACTATAAACCTGAAGGTTCCTTGGGAGTGTAAGTGATCCAATATTTTAGTTTTGTGTTATATGATTTGGAGGGTTAAAATTGCATCACATTTATCATTATCAAATCTACAAATGAAAAGATGATTTTTTAATACTAGATCTATGAGTGCAGGTTCAGTGTTTTCATAGACCATGATACATAATGTACGCTAATAACAAATAGACATATTAAAAATTCTCAATTCTTTGAGTATAGACTGACGAGGTTGATAAATACCTCACATGTAATTTACCTTTATGAATGAGCACATCACATGTACCTCATCCAAATAGAAAATAAAATCATTAAATCTATCTATATACAACATCACACTTCCTAAAGTCTATCTTAATTTGGGGCTCGGATATCATACTTATCATATGATAGGACAAATACCATCGTAGGTATGCTCTAACCAATGATATAATTAACAACAAAACCAACCGTCCCATAATTTTATAACCCTCAAGGCTTGCATAAGAAAGGTAGAAAATTAAAAATGTACACATTCTATGTATCTTACTAACATTATCTAGTATATACTGAAAAAATATAACCCACTTATCCATAGTGTGGCGTCCTATGTTTTTGGACCAGATGAAATTACAAAGGAATTTTAATTTTATCATTTGGTGGATGGTATATTTTTTAAATCAATCTTCATAATTGAATTACAAGAGTTGAAACACTTCAAAATATTTTTTTTGGATGTGGTTTAAGTCTCAGGGGGGTCTCTCTAGGTGTTTTTTCTGGTTTGGGGAGCATTGGGATCTAAAACCTCATGTCGAGAGGAGCTGACAAGGGTGAAGGGTTTATCTGAAACCATGAGGCCCCCATTAAGTAACTGTGCAGCTAGATCGTAGGGTGAATCTAGTGTCACATAGGCTACACATGATTTACCCAAAACATGCACCTATCCCACATGGTTAGTGCCACTTAGTCATTATGCTCGCACTATTCATCAAATAGTTGGATCACGGTTAGGGTAACTGTGAAGAGACAAACTGTGCATGGTAGAGTTATTATGTAGTGGGAGCCACACAGTAGGCGTACAATTTTTTCAAACCATGAGACAAAACCATGTGACCCAGTTTTGTGGGTGGATTTAGTTTTTTTCCCTTGATGATGTTTTTTAAACATTTTCCTTTTTTATTCTCCTCCAAAGTGCGAAACTCCCTCTCCCATGGGTTTCTCCTCTCCAACTTAGGATTCAAGAGATCCTATCCATCCGACAACCAAATACCTTGCCATAAAAAGCATTGTGAATCCATCAGTATGATCCTCCTTTCCCATAGCTTTTATTTTCAGGTTCCTCTTTTATCCATTACTGTATTTATGTGCAATGGATTTTCCCCTATTTTTTGGTTATTTGATGAATCCTTCATATTATTCCATTATAGGTCAAATCAAGCCATGATAATGGACAAGTGGAGTTCTAATAAATATAGGTAGGTGGTCTAGGATGTTTCCATTCATTTTCATAAATTTTAAATAATGTTCCATCATGTCATATGCTAGACCCTTCCACCAACACTTTTCTCATGCTCAATAAATTAATTAAAATGGTTTGTTATGTCCTATATGACCTCTCATTATAGAGAAACCCATCCGTGGGTTGTTCACTCAGTTTTTGGACACCTTATTATATGTTCCCACTATTAATCACAATTTTCCCATATCTTAAATAGTTAAATCATCAGGTGTGAGTTTTTAATATGTTAAATGAATTAATTTTTTAATTTTAATTAACATAAATGGATGGCTATGAGATTCTCCCTTGAGCTTCATGCCTCGCACTTTATAACTTAATTTCTTATTCTTGATGCTTTACCATAGCAATTCATAATTGTTTATGCATATTTTTTGTTTGCCTATGGATATTTCCATAAAGTATTACTTTCCATTTATGCCTTATTCCTTATGACTTAATGGATTTTCGCAATGAAATACTTTGACCAATATGCCTACGATGATATAATTGCTTGAAAAAATGAAATGGGACTACTAGGATTGTAATATATATATATATATATGTTTGTGTGTGTGTGTGTGTGTTTCTTGTGAGCTTATCCACCTTAGTTTCAAGGGTGATGCAAGTGGTTCTGACTTAAGGGCCCCTTGAATGGAATCTCATGACTTTTTTGTTGAAATTGTTCATGTTTTGTAAACACATTTGGGGTAACATAAATTCATCTTGGGATGGACTCACTGAGAGTTATCTATTTTTACCTCTAGATTAGAGACATTGGTTCCATATGGGTGACCCCTTGTATGGTCTTGAAGGCACGATGGTTGTACCATGCCTCGAGTGAGACTTGGGCCCGTAGGTGCGATATTAGGTATTGAATTGGAGGCCAGTACTTGATTATTCATACTATGACTAGAGTAACATGTGGGACATCATCCTGGGGTCACCATATAAGAACTCCATGGTATTGGTTATAAACTAAACCCCTTGAGTGATACATGGCTTGTCCTTGTAGATTGTAATATATGGGCTTAGGGTGTCTTGTTATATTTTGTAAAATGGGTTTTAAATTTAATTAAATAAAAGGTAAATTAAAGTTTCAAATGAGAATTTATCCCTTAGTATTAAAAACATTAGGACGTGTACTCCAATCCCAATCACAATCTGGGGGATAGTCCACCTTCTTACATATTATCTCACCCAATTTACCATGAAGTATCTTCTGGTTCAAACTCATCATCTTAGGCCGAAGTAGGTAAATTATATGGGTGACCAAGTAGAACCTAGTCTAATATATGTATTTATTTGTTTACTTGGATTATTAATTTCCTTCTATGGAACACTATTTAAATATATATTGCACAAAATGGATTGACCAAGAAACTGTTAGTGGAGGCCTATTGAGTTTGTATCTCACACTTTTCTTAGGCCTCCATTGCACTGTGGTACTCGAGTAATTCTATATATGTGCAGGTCCTTGGATTTATTTTCTCACACTGTGTTGTGTATATGGGATATAAGGATCACATGGATGATCTATTACTGTAGATTCTCATTGAGTTAGAATTTAGGAATTAATTCTCTTATTTTATTATACCTTCTTGTTATACTTTTCTCCTTCTTGTAATTGTATAGTCTCTTTGACATACATGTATCATTGTGTGGTTGGACTTGGTCATTTTTACTCAGTTTTTAAATTTATTCTTTCACTACATTATCTTCACTTATTACCATTTCCAATATTGTCTATTATTATCTAATATACCATTATTGTACTCTGATCATGAGTTTATAGTCTCCCAGATATCATCTTCTCATATCCTCACTCCTACTTGGTAACCTATGGTATATGGGGAGGCATGCTTGAGGCCTTGTAGCGACCGGTTCAGATACAATTTTAATTGTTAGTTGGACTAGGACATTAAAAAGTGGCATCAAATGGTTTATTTTCCTTTGGATTACTATTTTGGTCTGGTATACAAGAGACTAGGAATGTGTTGGTGTTTGGTAAATAATTATTCTAGGAGTGATCAACCCACATATGGGGAAAAGTACAAGTGTCCATGGAAGTGGTTGATGTTCTTGTTGTTCAATGTACTGTTGATTTGTATCTCACCTTGAGAGATTGGATTAATTTTTTTTCTTAATAATTTATGAAAATTAGGGTATTTACCCATGTCCTAGAATTAAAAGGAGGAAGCATTACATGAATCATTATAGGCACATAAGAATTTACATGCCCTGCATATGCCATGCCATGTAGATTACATTGTTAAGATATTTTGAAATTGCTGATGTGCCTTTTGTGCTATTTGACCACTTGTTATAGCCATGCTAGGTGATTTTAGTAACATTATTATTTTTTACCTACTTATGAATTTTATTATTATTATTATATGATTTAAATCATAATTCTTTGCTTATAAGCCATGTTTGAGTGTTTTTCTATTGCATAGTAGTTTACTATGCTTGTATTACATGCTTGTGCTTATCTATCATGTTTAGGGATTCATTTATCATGTACGAGTTCTTACCATATTTGTGTGACTTATTAGTATGCTTGTTTTAAATTATATTTCTTCTATTATTGTTAGTATGGGATAAATCTTACGGGTTTCAATTAAATGGGAGTCAATTTTCAATTTGTAAGGTGTATGGGTGCCTTATGAATTAGGAACTGAATATCCATTTAACTGAACCAGTATTGATGAACTTTATATACATAGAGATTATGGTAAATGTTAAAGATTTTTAATTTCTATTTTTCTACAAAAATTGTTTATGGTTAAATTTGAGCCAATTTTTCCAATTCGTAAAGTGTATGTGCACTTTATGAATTGGAATTGGGAGAACCATATAATAGAACCATTGTTGATGAATCTTATGTATTTAAAAGCCTTCATATAAATTTTAAAGAGGTTAAATTTTCTTTTGAAAATGAATAAATGTTTTTTAGTTATGTGGGAGTCTCCTAAAACTTGTAAGTGTTTGGGAACTTTATAAATTATGGGTGGTGACCCCTAAAAACCTAACCATCTGTTATTAGCCTTATATATTTAGAAATTGTTGTAAATAGATGTTGTTAATATTTTGATCTTGAATGAATTGGTTTCCTTATTAAGGCTTGTACTCCCTTTATTACATGGTCATAATGATCCATTTGAATAAAATTAAAAATTCACAACTGGACCCAATTAGGACAATTGGTTCACGATGTTGACAAAATGAAACTGCTTTGGGAATTTTAAATCTAATGTTAGGGTTGTTTTTGATAAACTCAGGTTGTCTTAATTGGACCCTATTATGTTTCCTTTTCTTTTATATGTCTTAGTTCCTCACCCCATGGGGGTTTACACATTTCCTATGGTGTCATTATTTTAATGTTTCGTAGCCAGCTATATGGTTTTGCATGTAAATTTAATGTGGAACCCCTTCTAACCAGACCTCTTTAATTAAAAGGAGACATTTTATTTTACTTGAGATATAAATGGTGTAAAACTGTATAAATAAATTAATGATGTTTAAATTGTGGTTTATGAAAACTATTATCTAACTATAATGGGATTTCATTAAGTAATAATGCTTATAAAGGGTAGTTTAAAACTACTTGATTATTTTTCCTTATAGTTTGAGTTTGTTTTTCTTTAATAATATAACCTTGAAATGTTTAAATAACTAAATTTTGATTTTTGTTTCATGAATTAAAATGGATCTATAAGTGGTGTTTTTGGTATGTCCCTCATTTACAGTTAGCTTAATCCTAGTGACATTTTGTATGTGTGTTCTTGTTTTGGGTCAATGTTTTCCATTTCAATATGGGTCAAGAACATTGTAGGTAGCACCCTCATATCTTAAAACATTTTCTAGTTTATTTTGAGCATTTTTCAACATGAGGTGTTGTTTGGCTGTTGTTGTTCGGGTAGGACTTATAGTTTTGAAAGAGAAACCCTTTGTTTGATGATGGTAATTTTTGGTTAGAACTTTTCTTTAATTGTGATAATTATAAAACACTCAATTTTAGCTGGTTATACATGCTTAGGGAATTGTCAACTGCTTATTAGGTCGTGTGAACCAAACTATCATTGCTTTTTAGTGTTGGGTGACTTGGGAGGTCTTCTGCTTGTTCTGCAGTTGTACGAGTAATGCAAATCTTGAGTTAATACTCAGTGTGGACCATTGGATATATGAATTCTTATGGTTTATAAACCTATGGATAATATCTAGAATATGTCATTTTCTTGTGTAACCCTGAGGTAGTATGTGGGATATACACAGTACATGTCATTTTTATATATGGTATATTGAACCATTTGAGTTCATTATTAATAATTTAATCTAATGTTTTTACACTTTTTACACCATTCATACCTAAAGAAGAGTGACCATAGAATCTAGGTAAATCAAACTCATTTCACTTCTTAGGAGGATGTTCTAAGAGGATCAGGTGTGTGACATAGAAGTTAGTCATTTTAGCTTTTACGCCTAATGCTATGGCGTGTGCTGACATAACTCCAGAAAGGAGTTTTTTGTAAGTTTGAAAGTGAATCTAACCAAGTGCCTTTGAGTGGATGGTTATCTCTTTATTCTTAGTTAAACTCTTGTTAAAGTGAACTGGACACCTCTAAGACCACAGTCAGTGGTCAATGGATCGTGTTTCATGGAATGAGATCCCTTTGTTTTTTAAATTAAATGTTAAGAACACCCATAAGGTTGGGATCATCACACTAACTTTGGTTAAATTCATCCTTCCAAGTAGAGGGAGAATAACCTAGAGGAACTTTTCAATATGGTCAGACTCACTCAAATTCCATGTGGTCGACAATCTCTCCCATTTAAGTTGGTGCTTTCTAGAGAGCATGATAATGTTTCTCTTGGCTATACACACAACATATTGAGATACTGTTGGTATGGAATGGTCCATAGTGGTTGTTCTTGGGTGACCATGGGATTCTATGTGTGATGAAGGTATTGTGGTCAGGTTGTTGATACATCAATGGGTAAATCTGATCCTTTTTCCTAAAGAAGTCAACCATTAGTGGTTCGACTATTCCTCCATTCTATGGTTGGTTATGGTTAGGTGTAAACCACAACAATCACTTCACCATATTGTTATAAAGAGTGTCTCATGTCCTATTTGGAAACCATTAAAATCCTCTTAGTGTACTCTCACCTAAGGAGGACCATGTCCCCTATCTTGGAGTCATTTGGGTTTGCTGATAGAGCATTGGTCTTACACCACACTAATGTTTTAAAATATTTTGATATTTTTTTTGGTGGTTTCTATTATAGTTTCAATTTGAAGCCATGGTTGTTCATAAATAAAATATTTTTCCAGAGTGATAACTAGGTTCCCAAGTAGGAACTCCTTGGATAGACTCATGGAGGCCATCTTTTTTTCCTTTTATTGGATTTCCAGGTGGTTTTCTGCTTTGGAATCAGTTAGTGTTCTTCTTGTGTGGATGTTTATATTAGTACCAATGTCTATTTTGTAAATTATTTTCAAGGGTTTTCCTTGGATTATCTCCTTGGTCTCTTGTTGATGATTCTAAGGCTGCCTCAAACTTTAGTTGGGCTCTGATGAAATGTTTAAATAGGGCAATGTTCCTTGTGAGATGGTTATGGATTAAACCCATTTTTGTTCTAGTTAATGAAATTTTAAATGGGTATTTTGGATGGAGGCATTACCAGAAATAGGTTGCAGGATTTGATGATCATTCTCGAATAAGTCTAGATGTAACAACCTAAAATTCTAATGTAAAAACCTTATAGTCAATAGTGTGTATGGAATACAACACCAAGCGTACAAGGGAATATAATATATGTATACTTTATAATATATTTAATATTTAAAATATATTATATATATTTCAATGCATTCAACACCAATTTAGTGTGCATTACATGTAAGACCATCCTTCCTCAATGGCTTACATTACACGCAAGACCTAGTTTTATTGAACAATAATATATTATTAAAATATAATGAGTTATAAACTAACCATTAAGTAAGTAGTTATGAATAGTAACAACTAAATTATAAAAATTATGTTTTATGAAAATATAGAATGTATTAATTGTTTACAAATAAATTTGAAATCAGTATAAGAAACAATTGAATATAAAGTGAATATTTTTATAGAAAACTATTTTTCTGCTCAAAAGGTTTTTTTACACTAATAGTTTAAATTAATTAAAATTAGTAAGTGATATTATATATATATATATATATTATATATCCAATATAATATTTTTTATACTCATCCATTTGGTTTGATTAACATAAGATAAGAACAAAACCAATATTTCACATAAAAATCTATAGTTTTATTAAAGGAATTTTATCACCTTTTAATGGAGAACCAATTTTAAATATAAATTTTGAAACATTAATTGATTTAATATTTAAAAATAAACTTTATATTTTAAATATAAACATAAGAATTATGTTAGGGTTAATTTTTTATATTTTTATGAAGCATTTAATTTTTTAATGAATAGTTAAAAATACTGAATTTTAGTTGAAAACTAATTTCTCATCTAATTTATTTATAGGGTTAAATTATACTTTAAATTGTTTTTAAAGTTTAATTAGATAATATTTTGATATATTAATACAATATATGTAATTTTAATCAATTTAAATTTTAAATTTATTATAAAAACATAACAAACCATCAAACATTTTTCTTTAAAAACCCATATTGTCATCCCGCATACAGGATTAAATATAAATCAATTTCTGCCACTTAAATGATTGGAAATTGTATAAATATCTTCAATATTTAAAATCATCATAATTTATAAAGTCTAATAATACAAACTTTATTTTTGACCAAAAATATTTTCAAATATGATTAAAATTAATTACAATTATTAAAGAAATATTAACCTTAATAAAGGACTAAACCTTTAACTTAGGGGACCAAATGACCTAGAAACAAATAAAACACCCATTTTATGGCCATAATTCTTCCATGAAACTTTCATTATTGTGTTTTATTTGTTTTAGAATACCTTTTTTAGGTAAAAACATCGATACACCTAACTTATTTTCAAAAATACCAAGTGACTCCTTTTCCACCCTTATAAAAGGCTACCACATCTCCCCATTACTTAAAACTCTCAAACCACTTATGTTCATCCATTATTTTTTATATAGATTTAAAAAATCCCTTATATATAATTTGAAGTCTCCCTTTGGGAGGAAATTATTCCAAGTAATCCTTTTGGTGCTAACCAAAAGAAGTTACCTGATTAAGATGTAAATTCTTCTCTGAAGCCCTATAGTTTCATTCCCATTATCCGCCCCAAAAATATATTTATTACATTATCATGCAACAAAAAAGGAATCATAAATATTATGTTATGATTTTATGTAATTTTTTCAACCTAAACTTACACACACATCCATCTAATGGGTAAAGAACATACTATTTCAATGTACAATGAAGTACTGCCTCACGAAATTATGATTGTTCATTTTTCCATTATCACCTATTGTGGTGGCCATTATGATGGAAATTATGTTTATATATTATATTTATTATTATTTAATCATTTTTTACACATAACAATAATACTTTCCATTTTACAATAATATGATAGCATTGTTTTAGGAAGTGTGGAGTACCGCCCCTTCAAAGCAATGTGATCCGTTCACATGATTCAAGCAATGTATAAAAGACAAGTATAATTAAACATATGATACATAAAAAAATATGATACTCATGAAATAATTACCTTTATTTATATAAATATATATATATCATTTTCTTTATTACCCTCTCACACACTTAAAAAAGTGATAACATCGTTCGTGGACGTGTGAACTACTGCAACCCCGACATGATGTGATTCATTTTACATATATATATATATAAGTATATATGATTAAATAATTTTTATTTATTATATAATGATCATTATTGAACTATATCGTGTTACTTATCTTCTTTCCATAATTATGATTGAAAAATGAGAACGCTACTCATGTGTACGTACGACCTGCCATCTCCATGATCGTAACATTGATTCATTTTTCATAACCATATTTATTGATTATTTTTAAAAGTATAATTGATTTACAAATGTGATAATTATATCATGATTATTATAATGGTGATGTTTCATAAAGATCAATTTGACTATAGTTGGCTTACCAATGTTGTTTTCAATACATAAACCGAACATGGTCAAATCAACCGACATAAGAATAATTGTTTAATTAGTTGTAAACAACATTGAAAAAAGTGAAATAAAATTAATTATATAATTTAAAAAGGTTAAAATAAATATAAACAAGACAAATCAGATGAAAGTTAATCCATTTTCATGTTACTTTTTACTTTTAAGAGAAAAATATCATGTTCACAACTTACTTATTTTGTGTAGTGTATATACTTCCAATTTTTATATATTATATAATGAATTAATTTATATTCATGGTATTTAATACTTTCATTTAATATTATTCCTTCATGATGTTTATGATTTAAAATGTTTTAAAGTGGTATGTGACACTTTTTAAAGTTTAAAAATCATTTCCCTCAACAAAACATTAATGATATTTCAATGGTATTTCCATTCGAGGAAATTATATGGCCATTTTTTAATAAAATATTTAATTTTATTATCCTCTATATATTCATGAACTTTTTTATTTATTAGTACATTTTCTACTCTTTGGTACTCAAAATGTTTTAGAGAATGTTGTTTCAGAAAACATAACTTTATTCATCTCTTAGTCGGAGAACATGTTTTAATCTAAAATCTATGCCGTATTAAATTTTTTTCAAATTTTTTAAAATGATTTGGGAAATAAATTTTTACCCGTTTTATATTTTACTAATGTTTTCAATGTAATATTATTGTTATTTTATGTAAAAGTTATTTTTCTAACCTTTTTACCACGAAAAATGAATGTTACTTTTACTTATATGCCATTAACTGATTTACCCTCCATCATTCCTTTGAATTTTTCTTTACATGTTTAAAAGGTAAATTTTTAAATAATGTTTTTTAAAAATTTATTTTCAAAGAATAATTTTTGAAAAAGGTTTTTCAAAACAAAAGGATATTTTCCTCAAGAAGTTTTTTAAAAGACCCTTTTATAACATTTCTATTCATCAATGACAACAACCATTTATTTTAATACAGTTGGGGTATGTTGTATTAATACCATCCTTAATCTTCTTATGGATGGTTTATGATTGATTTGGACAAGAATAGTATTCAAATTTACTTCCTTGATTCCTTTTCCCCTTGAAATATTCAATTTCTAATGATAATTGAACATTGAATTTCCCCTATTTTAGCATATCATTAATTGTAGATATGTTTATATCCTAAACCGTATATCATTTTTATATGGTGTTCACCTTGAATGTTATTTAATTATTTTGGTAAATATTTATTAATATATATCTCTTACTCCATACAAATATTTGATAAGGCACATTATTGATTAAATTATTCGATATATGAGGAATGTTTTGGACTGGTACAACACGGGTGGGGCCTAGTTATATATACCCCCTCAATGAATCGTTAGTCTCATGGTATGAGTGTAAAAACACAGAAATTCCATGTATTAGTTCAATAGAAATTTTACGAGTCCATGAAAATTTATGATGTGTGATTCCGAGGCCCGGAGTGCCCAAAATGAATTTTTGAACCTTTTTTCAGGTACGTTCAGTAAACATACGAGCGAGCTTTTGTAACTTTTGAACCGGTGCTCAGAATTCAAATCTGAGGGCACCGTTAAACTCACAACATTGATATTCTCTTATGGTGACCTTCACCTCGACTGTAGTAGGTCTAGGGTGAAAGATAGAATTTTGGTTTTTTGTGGAAATCGAAATAAAATAAAATAAACTTTTATTTTATTTTCTTTTTAGTTGAAACCACCCATGTGGATGGTTTAAAGGCGGGGACCACCTGAACAAAAACCTCTCACATGTATGTTATGGAGGTGGGGACCACTGATCCTAAAACCACCATTTTGAATTTAAGGGTGGGGACCACCCGAACCCCTTTAATGAGAGAAAACATCTCAACTCACCTACTTTAAATTTTTCCAACACAATTCATTAACTGGGACAATTAATTTTTCCAATGTGTTATAATTAATTGTGCCAATAATTAATTGTGAGAACCATTTTAATTTGATAAATTTAATTAATAAGTTGGAATTTTTCACTTTTTGGTGGAATTAGGGAGAGGAGAAATTTTGGAGGATTATTCTCTCCAATGAAGAATGAGTTCTCCAATGAAGAACGTGATGCAAAACGAATAACACTCTCACTAATGAGGAACGTCTTCAATGACAACAAACCGACGATTTAAGAAACACTGACATCACCGACGTCCGTCTATCCCCAAAAAAATCATCTCCTTCCTCACGACCTCTGTCAACAAATCTCCAAGGTAGGGTTTTTATTATGTGTGATTATAGATTCCCATGTTATTCCCTTCTGAAAAAATAACGTAGATCAAATCTCTAATTAGTTGATCCACAGATGATTTCTTTTCTGCGGGTTAGGGAATAATCATTGCTAGGGGTTGTAAAGTTTGATATTCTTCATTCAAGGTTTTTGTTGAGCCTATTTTTAGCGCTCTAATGTGGAGGGTAAGAGAAAAACAAACAAGGCCTGACTCATTCGTCATTATTCTTTACGGTGAATCGGTAGCGGCCAGCCAAAACGATCGCTAACAAAGGCGCAAAACATGACTGCACTGCACGAAGAGGAGAGGTAGCCATCCGGCCAGCCGCAGTGGACCGCCACACCTCTACCGCCCCGCCTCCCCATAGCCTCGCGGCCCCCGCCGCGTCCACGGGCCCCGCCTCGTCTGTGGCCCCATGCCATCCTATGACCTCGCGACCCCCACTTCCTCCGCATCCCTCGCGGACTTCGTAGCCCCCATGACATCTGAGGCCTTCGCGGACCCCCGGGGCCTTACGCCGCCCTCTCCGCCTCCACGCCTCCGTCGCGGCCTCGCTCCGCTCCGCGACCCCTGCGCCACCCAGCTTGGGCTGGGCCAGACCCGGAGGGCCTTGCCAGACCCAATGGGCTGGGTCGACCGAAACCGGGTCAGGTCGGCCCTTGCTGGGTCGGACTGGGTCAGTTTGACCGGGTTGGACCAGACCCAGACCAGCTACGTGCTTTTTTCTCTATCAGCCATAACATTGGCACTAGGTGTCCATTTTATAAACCGTAAATGGAGATGTAAACTTTGAAGCGAGACAATACCTTTGGTATACCCAGTTGAGATTTGAATAAAGTTGGGATATGGTTGGGTTGGATTGAGCACGAATCCAACCGGGCCCTTGGGACTAAAAGGCTAATAACTAACAGACCAGGCCTCCGATTGATGCACCGTCTGTTGTGTAGAGACCCCTTTGACGTGGCCGTCCTTTGAGATACGTATTCGTGGGACTTCATGGTAGTTGGATTATCGAACAATGGCTTGAAAAGTGGACTCTCTCGGAGACGATCAAGCTTAGTGTGGGAACCCAGTAGCTGGTTGTGTAATGAAGAATGAATAACGTTCCTGTGTGGGTCAGTACCGAGGGATCCTATGTGGGTTAACAACTAGCAATCCTGTGTGGGTCAGCACCGAGTGATCCTGTGTGAGTCTACACCTAGCGATCTTGTGTGGGTCAGCACTGAGTGATCTTGTGTGGGTCAGCACCGAGGGATCTTGTGTGGGTCAGCACTGAACGATCCTGTGTGGGTTAGCAGTAGAGCCTCTTAACAGAGTAAGATTATTCAGTAGTTACATCTACTTATCTCTACTACTGCACCTAAAAAATATCTGGTGTGAGTTGAGTCCGCACTTGAGTGGTACTTTGCTTTGAGGTAATACCTTGGTGGTAACTGTGTGGTATACCTGAGTGGTACTTAACATCGTGGTACTCGTTCCTTTGTGGAGTAGTTGAGATTTGGGATTTTTATTTGGACTCTACGTTTCCTCATGATTGAGATGGGTACACTTGATAACTTATGTATATTTATGGGAATATACCTAAGTAGGGTTTTCTGTTGATTTCATGCCTTGTGGTTTATCCTTGGTGGATTTTTGTGAGACCTTGAGGGTCTCGGGGTCCCTTATGAATATCATTATACTCACCCCTACACGGGCTATGACCGCACATTATTGTGTTTGGTGCAAACAACAGACTGCACTGATCGAGGTTGAGGGTACCAGGGCTAGATGGGGCACAGAGGTGGACCATACGGAATGACGATACGTAGAAGAGACGGGCAGACATGGAGTGCTAAGGAGGCGATCTGTACTTACCCTTCAGGTAGGAACCTCAAAGGGCGACTCAGTAGCTACCTTTATTTTTCTTCAGTTGTATTTTATTTTAGTTGTATTTGTACTATTACTGTTGGGATTGTATTCTGACCCATTTTAACTTTCAACACTCTTTTTTCTATATAGTTGACTTGTGTTCGTATCTTAATGTATGCTTGGTTGCATGTGTTTACTGGTTATAATGGAAACGCATTCCGGGTTATTGGGAATATGCCTTTCGGTGCTAGTCACCAGCCCCTGGACAATGGAAGGTAGGCTTGGGGTAGTCACAGCACGGGCCCCAGGGGATGGGTTGTGACAATGAGTCATTTTTTATCCACCTTATATGTGTTTTTACCCAATATGTTTTAAATCATCTTGTTATTGGTATTGATGGTAAAGGTACCATGTACCTAGGAAACAAAGAATTTAATGATCAATCTTTTCAATCATATTTGTTTCAATTTTTATTCATCCATGATATTTTTATTCAATAGATCTATTTATATATTTCATTTTTAGTTCATTGATTAAATGGAATGTTCTTTAGTTTCTTACCTTTCCATGTTTATTTTTCCCTATCAAATTATTTGAATGAAATGTTTTTCTAGTTATTACCTTGCCCTATTTTTCTGCACTTCCATCTTAGTTTATTGATTATATGTCATGAGAGTTTAGTTATTTACCATGTCATAATTATTATTCTCATTGATTTATTATTGAGTAAACAATATTTTTCCCTTACTAAGAGTTTGAGATCACCCTTATTATGTTTCTTTCCCCAAGATTCCAAGAATTATATTATAAAATATATGCATGGATTTACTAGATGGATTAGAGTTATCCGAGAAGTTATTTATTTATAAAGAAGAAAACAATACGTTGTAATTAGTGTATTCATTTATAATACAAGACTCATTTATGTATCTGGTTTATCAAGACCATTAAACCCTTATTCGAAAGAGAATTGATTCCTTTTAATCATGCCAATTTAATTGGTAGTTGACATTGGCTTTGGGATTTTGGGGCCAGGTTACTATATTTAGTATCAAATGAAGTTTAGTAGAAACCTTAGGAACTTGATTTAGGAAAACATAGGTTAGAGAAAATAGAACTGAGGTATAAATTGAGGATAAGTGTATAAGAACAACCTAAAATTTTGGTATAGTATAAATTATGTGGGTATCCTAGAAATACATATCTTTCTAGATACAACAAGTGGACATGGTTCTGGTACAGATGTACCTATGAGTAATCACAATAACAAGGTGTTTTTAGCTTGAATCGGGGTAACCTGGTACATGATAATGGGCCTTACCACACACCTAGTTTGACACTCTTAGGGTATTTGTGTAGGGTAATCCACTATTTCTTTACAAACCATTATGAATAATTTTAGTTTATAATAACAATGAATAACCATGGTTAGACCTATGGAGTTTTAGACTGAAGATAAGGAGTCATGATTTAGAAATCATATGAATGATATTATGTATAAAATCTAGAAAAAGGAAGGTTATATGTTGAAATAAATGCATATAATATTTACATATTAGGATTATATTTAAAAACATAGTTAAAATTATATTTAGTGATTAATCTAATTTCAAGGATGCCCATATTAGTTATTTAAGAAATTATATTAATTTGGTTTTAGAAAATAAAAAACTATAAGTTGGGTCACAACCAATCAAATTTAAGAAGCGTGTGGGTCTTGAACCCATGACCAAAGAACGATAAGGGTTTCATGGCAACCACTGACATACATAATTTATTGGTTAATCTTTCACAGTTAACCTTTCATTATTTTTAATTAAACAAGTTTTTAAATTAATGTTAATGAGGAATTGATAATATTAATTATTTGGATTAGATAATAATCTATTAACCATATTGGATTTAGAAGATAGTTAAAGAAAAATAGTTAGACTTGTAACTCTTTTATAGGCCTTACAATCCTTCAAAAGTTTCTATTAGTGCTTTCAGAATAATAAAATTCATTATTGGTAATTAATTTCTGGTAGTAAATGAATGAATTATAATTTGATCAAATCACAACCAAAATTTAGGATTTTGATATGAAATTGAATCCTATAAAGTAAGAATATTTCCTTATATTCTTGTTCTGTAAAATAATTACTCTACATTAATAAAGCGATCTAAAAAATGTTACATAATACTTTAATTTTTGTTGAACCAATGGTCTTCTAAATCATCCCAGATTTATGGGTTTTAGGCACTGAACTCTTTATTGATCATTAAATTGTTTTGGTTTGATGAAATCATTCACTCTATATAAATATTTATTATTTTATTCCATGTATTTATTTTCAGATTCCACTAATGTTCTCCTACTTAGAGACCTAGTTACATACTAGTCCATGTGAACTTTTTTACTCTCGATTCTCTCCTTTTTAGAGGATGTTTTAGGAACCCTTATCATAATTTGTGATTTTAAAATAATATGTATCAAACAATATATCACCAATATTGAGTTTAAATTGTGAGGATATAATTTAATTAAGGCGGGGAGATTATAACAACCTAAAATTCTAAAGTAAGAACTTGGTAGTCAATAATGTGTATGAAACATGACACCAATCATGTAAAGGAATATAATATCTAAATAATTTTTAATATATTTAATATTTAAAATTTATTCTACATATTTCAAGGCATACAACACTGATTTTTCCAACATTACATGAAAGATAAACCTTCCTTTATGGCTTGAACTACACACAAGACCGAGTTTTATCGAACAACAATATATTATTAAAATATAATGATATATAAACTAGGCCTTAAATCAGTAGTTATTAATAATAATAACTAACTTATGAAAATTATTTTTTATAAAAATATAGAATAAATTAATTGGTCACAAATTAATTCCGAATGAATATAAGAATCAGTTTAATATAAAGTGAATATTTTTATAGAAAACAATTTCTATGCACAATTTTTTTTACATTAATAGATTAACATAATTACAATTAGTGAGTGATGTTAATATAATATATATATATTATATTATATTCAATCTACTATTTTTGATATACATTCATTAGGTTTTATAGACATAAGATAAGAACAAACCCATATTTCAAATAAACACCTGTATTTTTATTAAAGTACTTTTAGAAACTTTTAATGGAGAACCCATTTTAAATTTTAATTTTGAAACTTTAATTGATCTAATATGTAAAAATAAACATAATATTTAAAATAGAAACATAATAATTCGATCAGGGTGAATTTTTGATATTTTTATGAAGCATTTCATTTTTTTAATGAATGGTTAAAAATATTGAATTTTAGTTGAAAAATACATTTTAATATAATTTATTTATAAGGTTAAATTATAAATTATATTTTATCTAATGTTTAATTATATAATAATTTTATAAATTAATCCAATTTATGTCATTAGAATCAATTTAAATTTGAAATTGGTTATAAAAACATATCAATCTTTCGATCATTTTTTACTTCAAAAATCCTCACAATCGCCCTTCCCATGGGATTAAATTTATATCAATTTATTCCAATTTTATGATTATAAATTTTCAAAATGGATTCCATATTTCAAATAATAATAATTTATAATGTATAATACATCCAACTTTATTTTTTACACAAAATATTAATGAAAGTGATTAAAATTAATTACAATTATTAAGTCAAAATATAGCTTAATAAAGGACTAAACCTTATACTTAGGGCCCCAAATGATCTAGAAACTTATGAAACGCCCATTTTATGCACATAATTAGGACATTAGACTTCTAATTTTGATTTTGGTTGTTTCTTATGACTTTTATTAAGTAAAAACGTGGGTACACCAAACTTATTTTCAAGAATACAGAGTGAGTCCTTTTCCTCCTTTACAAAAAGATACCATCTATCCCCATTTCTCACATCTCTAAAACCATTTAGGTTTGACTAAGATCTAACATATATCTTCCCAAAATCCCTCCCCTAGATATTTATTTCTCCATTTGGGTAGAAATCCTTCCAAGTATTCCTTTTGGTATAAACCAAAAGAAGTTACCTGATTAAGTGTTAACATCTTCTCCCATGATCCATAGTTTCATTTCCATTATCCACCCCTCAAAAATATTTATTCCATTATTATATAAAAACAACATTATAATAAACATACTAGTGTGTTTTTTTGGTAAATGTTTCTATATACAATTACACACAATTCCATCTAATGGGTAATGAACATTCAGTTTCTGTGTATGGTGAACTACTGTCTCACAAAACAATGATTGTTCATTTATCCATTACCACATATCATGGTGGCCATTATGATGGAAAATATTTTAATATATGATATTTTTTATTTATTTATACTTATTTTATATTTTTAGTACACATACCATTAATAATTTCCATTTTATGTTAATACGATAATATCATTTGGGTAAGTGTGGACTACTGCCCCTCAAAGCGATGTGATTCATTCACACGATATATAGAATGTATAAAAGATGATTATAATTAAACATATGAGACATAAAAAACATCTATATGATATTAATGAAATAATTAAATTTTTGGATATATATATATATATGTATGTATGTATATCATTTTATTTATTACCTTTTCACACACTTAAAAAAAGTGATAACATTGTTCGTGGAAGTGTGGACTACCACCTCCTTGACATGATGTGATTCCTTTTACATGAAAATAATTTTATATACAATTATATCTGATTAAATAAAATTTTGTTTATGATATAATTATTATTATATAAATATATGGTGTTTCATACCTTCTTTCAACAACAATTATTTGAAAATGAGAATGTTACTCATGCATACGTATAACCTACCATTTCTATGATCGTAACATTGATTAATTTTTCATAACCATATTTAATGATTGTTTTTAAAAGTATAATTTTTGTATAAATGTGATAATTATGTCATTTTTATTATTTTTAAGATGTTATATAAATACCCATCTGACCATATTTGACCTACCAAAGTTGTTTTTGAAACATAAACCCAACATGGTGAAAACAACCGATGTAAACATAATTTTTTATGTAGTTGTACACAACATAATAAAAAGTGAAATAAAATTAATGAAAAAATTTAAAATTTTATAAATATATTAAAAAATTAACATAATTTTGTAATTTAAGAATATAAATACAAGTGAGAAAAATTAGACACAAGGTAAGGGGTTTTTATCTCACTTTCTACTTTTGTGAGATCAATATCATGTTCACCACTTACTTATTTTGTGTGGTGTATCTACTGCTGATTTTTATATATTATATCATGAATTCATTTATATTCATGTTATTTAAAATTTTCATTTGATATTATTCCTTCATGAGTTTTATGATTTAAAATGTTTCAAATGGGTATGGGGAACTTTGGAATGTTTAAATATTATTTTCCACAAAAATAAATTTAATGATGTTTTAATGGTATTTCAATTCTTTGAAATTATATGACCAACCTTTCATATTCTTCTCATTTGGTTATTATTGGGTCTCTTGCTTTCACTAACCCTTCAAATTGTATCATGAATGCTAGTCCTACTCTCGGATCACAATGAGGTGGGACTGCGATTATGACTCCTAGATAAGAGAATGTGCATGTGGATGCATCTGTTACTGATCTGGGTGATGATGCCATCCTGTATGTTCTCACACATTAGGATACCTTAGAGGGTGATATTAGTCAACATTTTTATTTTCTTCTTGAGATATAGATTGGTAACATCTCTAATGCATAAGGGATGGATGCTTGCACCCCCTGAAGGCAATAATTAGTGGTGGTCATGCCTCCTTTAAGGATGCACTCTTAACTGTAAAAGGTAAGTTGGATGATAGTAAGGGCCTCAATACTATTCCTTTGAAGATAATTCCTAGGAAGGACTATTATTTAACACCCTAGACTGTGTCTACCCAATCCTATAAGTTGTCGGGTAAGGTAAATAGTGATGTTCTTAAGATCTTCAACTAGGGTAAGTCCCCAAATGAGTGGGAAACTGATTATGATTCTAATTATGGAAATAAAATTTCTTATTTTGACCTATAATTATTTTATTAACAGATGAGGGAAAGTCCCTTTGTTTTACCCAATCTATCTCCCATGTACTTTTTATTTTATTTTAATAAATGTTCATAAGCTTAACATCTAGATGGACATGTTTGGTAGTACCATTTTCCACTCTTTTTTACATAAAAGGTTTTAGAAAATGTTTTTCAGAAAACCGGACGTTATTCCTCTCTTAGTCAAAGAACCCTTTTTCTTCTAAAAATAATGTTTTATTAAAATGTCATGAAAAATGTTTTCAAAATGATATGGTAAAGATATTTTTACCCTTTTTTATTTTACCAATGTATTCAATGGAATCTTCTTGTTATTTTCCAAACAAAGAATTTTTATAACCCTTTTCCCATGAAAAAGGAATGTTCTTTTTATCTTATAAGAAATGTTTTGATTTAAATCCTTGAATTCTTCACAAGTTTCATTTCTATGATTAAAAGTTAAATTTTTAAATATTCTTTTTGTAAAATTGATTTTCCAAGAAATATTTATTCAAAAGGTTTAAAAAGGTTATTTTTCTAAAGAATTATTTAAAAGATATTTTTATAATATTTACATTAATAAATGATAAAAACATTTTATTTTACTCTACTTGGGGTATGTTTTATTCACACCATCCATAATTTTCCTCTGGATGGTTTATGATTGATTTTTCCAAGGAGAGTATTCACATTCACTTCGTTGATTTGTTTTATGCCCTTGAAATATTCAACTTCTTGTGATAATTGAACATTTAATTTAACCTATTTTACCATATCATTTATCATTGATAAGATAATTTCCTAAACCATATATAATTTTTTATGGTGGTCACTTTGAATGTCATTTTATTATTTGGGTAAATATTAATAAATCCATATCTCTTACTCCATAAAGATATTGGATAAGGAACATTGTTAAATTGATTTTTTAATATATGATTAATGTTTTAGAATGGTAAAAAATGGGTGGGGATTGATTATAGATAGCCCCTCAATGTATCGGTAGTCTCATGGGATGAGTTATTTAGATAGCCACCTTAGATGGGTTTTTATTTGATATTTTTAAATAGTCTTGTTAAGGGTTATGACGGTAAAGGTACTATGTACCTAAGAAACATGACATCCAATGATCAAGAATTTCCCTCATATTTTCTTCAGTTGTTATTCATCCATGTGATTTTGAATCAACATATCTTTGGATACATTTCATTTTTAGTTAATTTATTAGATGAAATGTGTTCTAGTTTCCTACCTTTCCATATTTATTTTTCCTTATCTAGTTATTTAAATTGAGTGTGTTTCTAGTTATAAACTTTCCATATTGTTTATAAAATTAACTATTACTTTATTCATTAGATGGAATGTGAGTTCATTTATTTACCATGTCATAATTATTATTCTCTTTGATTCATTATTTCTTCTCCAATATTTTTCCCTCACTGAGCATTTGAGCTCACCCTTATTATTTTTCTTTACCTAGGAATCCAAGAAACGTACTATGAAATATATGCAAGGATTTACTATATGTATTAGATTTATCCTTGAAATTATTTATTTATAAAGAATAAAAAATTATGTTTTAATTAGTGTATTCATTTTCAATACAAGACCCATTTATGTATCTGGGTTACCAAGACTATAAAAATCTTGTTACTTCTAGATTGGATTCCTTTTAACCATGACAATATAATTTGTAGTAGACACCAACTCTAGGTTTCTAGGGCTGGGTCACAACACTAGTTGTGATTTAATCTAGAGGCATCAATTTTAGATTTAAAATGCACAGTCCACCTAAGACAGGTACCTCGAGGGTATTCAATCAAGGGTGGTGCGACTTCATACCCCTACCTCTTGTCATATGCGGTTGGTGAGGAGACTCTAAATGAAACAATTTCAGCTAAGACAGGTGTGATTTAAGTGTTAGATATAGGTTTTCTTGGAAGATTCAACACAAGCAGTTTAAATGAGGTCAGTTTGGAATCAACCCTTTGATGGGGTCCTGTTGCATGTCCTGAGGGTCATTGGAACATTACAAGCACATCTTGAAAGGAAACTCTGATGGTAGAAGTACCATGATTCAGAGTTCGCCCTTAAATTACTAAACCTATAGTATAAACACCATAGGATGAATTTATGATCCTGTCTTGGGTAAGATGGATTCAGGTAGGCATCATCTTAGCTTGAGCTTCCGCGGATCATGTGTCGTGTGTTAATGTGGTTATAGAAGGTGCTTTGGGTGTTTGTAATGCAACATAGCCATTTGAGAAACACTTCACGAACCATGTAGGTTGATTGATGCTCCTTTCATTTCCATAAGGCTTATCGAGGATGCTAAGTTTTAAGGTGGGGAGATTTTAACATCGCATAGTTTTGGACCAGATAATATTAAATGAAATTTGATTTTTTTTCAGTTGGTGAAAAAACATTTTTTTTAAAACGAGATTTAGAATAGAATTTTGGGAGATATAACACTTCAATGTTTTGTTTTTGGAGGTGTTTCAAGGATCATGGGTTTCCTCAGTTGTCCAATTAGGTTTTGAGAGTGTTGAGCTCCAATGTTTCACATCGGGAGGAGTTGAAAGGGGTGCAGGGTTTGTATAAATATCTGCAGCCCTCAATAGATAACTGTGTTGCCTAATCTTGGGGTGCATGATGTGTCATATGATCTTTACACAGTTTACTCAAACCATGCACCTATATTTCATGGTTAGTGCCACTTAGGTAGTATGGTCACAATATTCATCGCACTTTTGGAACACAGTTAGGGTAACCATACATGAAAAACCCTAAAAAGTATAGTTCTTATATAGTGGAAGCCGCACGGTTGGTGCAAAATGTTTCCAAACTGTGTGACCAGTTTTGAGGGTGAAATTAATATTTTCCCCTTAAATATGTTTTTAAACTCTTTTCATTTCTTTCTTTTTCATTCTCCTCCAGCATGCGCAACTCCCTCTCCTATGGGTTTCTCCTCTCCAACTAAGGATTCAAGAGATATTATCTATATGAAATCCAAATATCTTTCCTTTAGAATAATTGGAATGGCCTTAGTAATATCCTCCTTCCCCAAGATTACATTTCAAGGTTCCTCTTCCATTTATTGTGCTATTTACATTCAATGTATTTTTCCCTATTTTTAGGATGTTTAATTAATACTTTGATTTCTTACATTATAGATCAAATAAATCCTCAATAATGGATGAGTGTAGAACTACTAAATTGAGGTATGTTGTATTGGATCTTTCACATTTTTTTATTTCATTTTAAATGATGCACCGTCTTTCCGTACACTGGACCCTTCTGCTGATGCTGCTTTTATGCTTAATAAATTTATTAAAATGGTTTTCCAAGGCCTATGTGACATATCCTTATATAAAAACCCATACACGAGTCATTCACTCAGTCGTTGTCCACCCCATTGGGTGCACCCACTATTAATGGTTGTTTTCTCATGCCTCAAATGATTAAATACCCATGTGTGTGTTACTCCTTTGTTAAATAACTTAATATTTTAAATCAAATTTACATAAATTGATGGCTATGAGATTGGAACTGGAGCTTCATGCCTCACACATTTTAATTTAATTTATTATGCTTGATGCTTCACTTTATCCATGCTTAATTGTTTATTCACATTGGTTGGGTACCTATGGTTATTTCCTTAATGAATTTCTTTCAATTTATTTCTTTTTTCCTTATGAATTAATGGATTTTTTCAAATGACATTCTTTGACAAACATGCCTATGGTAATATAAATCATTTATAAATCGCAATAGGACTACAATGATTGTAATATATATATATATATATATATATATATATATATATGAATTTCTTGTAAGCTTCTTCACATTAGTTTCGAGGGTGACGTAAAGGGTTCTATATTAAGGACCCCTTGAATAGACTATAATGCATCTTTGTTGAAATAATTTGTGTTTTATAAACACACTAGGGGTGACACCAACTATATCTAGGATAAGATAATCAAGCATTATCTTTTTTACCACTAGATTAGTGACATTTGTTCCCTAGTGGAGTCCCCTTAGACTGGGTCTAAGGAATGATGGTTGTACAATACCAATAGTAAGACTCATTCCCCTACATGTGATACCCGGTATGGACTTAGAGGATATTAATTAATTATTCATACCATTCCTAGATTAATTCATGGGACTTCATCCTTGGGTTACAACAGACAGACTCTATGGTAGTGGTTATAATTTGAACCACTTGAGCGATACATGGAAAGTCCTTCTGGAATGTCATGGAAAGGCCCATGGTGTCTTGATATGTTTTGTAAAGCATTTTTAAAATTAAATTAATGAAAATGTAAATTAATGTTTTCAAATGATAATTTATCCCTTAGTGTTAAAAATTTAGGGATGTGTCCTCTAAGACCAACCATAAGATTGTGGATTGCCCACCTTCTTACATATTATCTCACCTAATTTACCTGGCATGAACTTTTGGTTCAAAGTCACTGGATTAGGATAAAGTAGGTAAATAGGATGGGTGACCAAGTAGAATGTAGTATAAGGAATTTATTTATTTATTTATTTAATTTTGTTATTAATTTCCTTAAAAAAACACTATTTAATTTTATATTGCATGAATCGGATTGGCCTAGACACTGTGGGTGGTAGCCTAGTGAGATTATATCTCACACCCTACTTGAGATGACATTGCACTAGGGTACCTAAGAAGTTATACATGTGTGAAGGTCCTTGGATTTATCTTCATGTGTTGTTCAATGTATGTGTGAGAAAGGGAGAAAATGACTAATCTAGTGATCATGATGCTTGTGTAGTTAGACTTTTGGAATTCATTCTTTTATTATATTGTACTTTCTTGTTGTATTTTCCTTTTCATATACTTGTAGAATCTCTTTTACGTACATTCATCATTTTATGGTTGTCCTTGGACATTCCTACTGATTTATTACATTTATTCTTGTGCTTATTTGTCTTTACTTACTACTTCTTCCATTATTTCTTGTTATTATCTAATATACCATTGTTCTACTCTAATCATGAGGGTATAGTCTCCCCACTATCATCTCATTAGACCATCACTACAAGTCGAAATCCTCGGGCGTAAGGGGAGACATTCTTGAGGACATGTAGAAACTGGTCCAGCTACCGGTTTAGTGGTCAGTTGAGCTAGGATGTTACACATAGTATAAAAAATACATTGCGTATAAAACTCCATGTTATATATTTCATGGGTTATCTAGTTCACAAAACCAAGTTTGTACCTACAGAATATATTTTATATCCCAACACACGAATCATACTCATGATAAACATACCATTTCTCCATAACCTAAAATACTATATGGTGAACATTGGTTAGGGATAACAAAAAGTCATACTTTGAGAGGTCAATTTTCATTTCACTTCATGAAATGTGTATCAATGCATATATATAAACAACCAATATGAAAAATGATATAGAATATATTTCCTTTTATATAACAAGATAATTTCTATATTCTTAAACCATTGTATTAATAATTAACAAAACCATACATAAACATCTGTCTAACATATTATATATGATATACTGACAAACCAGTCTTATGATTGATACACTTTCAAGGGTTCTGTTAAATTTATAAGATATCTATATAATTCTTACCATAGATCTATATGGTCACCTGCTAAAACCCTCTCCCAAAACTCTTTATTGAGTAACTTCTATAGAATAATATAGTTTTAATAATGGTGATATTTTGGAATCATATTACTAATTTTAAAATCCTTGAACATATTGAAAATACTTAATTCACGACATCAAATGTTATAATATCAACTTTTTTCAATATTTATCATCATAATTTTTTGGAACCCATTCCATCAAATTCCTTCCTTGAATTCATTTTGTAACTAATAAAACTATTTATATTATCACTTACCAACACATCCTATACTTATTTATGATAAAGTGACATTCACTTTTTTATGGTAACTAGTGTAACTCTTTACATTTATTTTTTCCCCACACCTTTATTGCTTTTATGATATTAAGTGAAACTCACTTTTTATTTTTATTTGAATAGTTTTTTTTATTTTTTAACATTAAAATTATCTAAGTAAAAGAATACTCCCACTAACATCTTAAACACTATATTATATTTATAATATCATACTAATATTTAACACAAACTAATTTTTGTTTTATGAAATAACTCTTATTCCATTTTTGGACCAATATTTTAATGATAAAATACTATATACATATAGTATATGCTACTCTATGTGTTTAGATCATTATATTAAAAACAATACTATTCTTCAAAATATGACACTAATGGTGGTAGAATATCAATTCCTCATATTTAAAAAAAATCTAGATAAGAATTTTATCCTAGATAAATTTTTTATCTAGATTTTTTATTAAAATATGTTATAATATTTTATGAATCATAGACCATGTGTATTGAATTGATCATCTCATATTGTTTATTAATACTCTTTGTCGGTAAAAAACTTCCATTTCCATTTAAAATAAATTTGATGAATTAAAATATCCCTTACTTAGATCCTTTAGATCTTGATATTTTCCTTTGTATTCAAATAATTGACACAAAAATCTTTTCTACATAACTAAAATGAAAAACACAAGATCTATCATTTATACCTTTGATTCTAAACTCTTGGATATTTCTAACACTTATAATGTGTACATTCAGTATCACATACCCTTCAAAATTGAATAATTAATTTTAATAACATTAATACTTGACATTTACATTCAATGGAATTTCTTAAACCACATCAGGTATTTTAAAAAGTTACATCATATAGAATCTTTAATACTCCCTAAAAACTCTTTAGTATTCAGTGACCATGACTAGATATTTGAAGAGATATTTTTATAATCCCCAACAAATTTTTTTCATTTGGTTTCAACTTTTACCCACTTTTACTATCAACAATAGAACTTGGTCATATCATTCAAGAAATTTCTATTCTAAACACTTGGATAACAATATGGTAAAAATTTATTAAATTCATTCATCTTGTGAGAACATTTTTATTTATGAAAATAAAATGATTTCCACAACTAGAATAAGCCTTAAGAAAATCTCTTGTCCCACCAAGATATTAACATACCCAATACTATTTAGTATATGAGTAGATATTATAGGTCCTTAAGTAATTTTGAATATAATTCCACTTAAATATAATTGAAAGATTCTACGCTTCTCATAAGCATATAGATTAACTAGTTTAAAAACTTCAATAATTTTTTTAATTCTGGAAGGTGTTTCTCTAACACATAAAATTTCTATTTCTTAATAAATTTTCTAAATTACAAATATTTGGAGTTGATTAAATTATGATTCTAATTTTAAAGGCTTTACATAAAATTTAATTTTGATTAAGATAATGATATTCATCTATAATAGAAGATTTCATCCAATATGTATCATGTTTTAAATTTATTTAATATAAAATTTTATTAAATATGATACCACTAAAATAATGAAACCTTTTAAAATATATTATATCCATTAGTGGGAAATATAAATATTTAAATCATAAATGATTCCCCTTTGGTGTTTATTAAAGTTATCTTTGGCATGTGATTGTGTTTGTTTTCAATAGATCATGTCAATGTGTTTTTTGTTACTGATATTTGGTTCATTGTGTGATGGAATGGAGTGTTCACCCAATGTTAATTAGAGGCCAACCATATTTATGGGTAAAGGAAATTGGTGTTACCCCCTAAGGTGAATAAATTAAATTTAAATTAAGAACTGAATTCTATTTATAAAACCACTTAAATCAAATGATTGTTGAACTACTCCTCAAGTAAAATACAGGTAATGAAGTTAAAGAATTTCTATCTACAAACATTTGAAAACTAATTGTGAATTTTACTTTATGGATGATTGAAAATATTAGTTTAGATACAAAAAAATATGTATGAGCAGTTAGAGATGCTATCCTTGGTTGTTTCGATGATTAACTATTGAAATCAGTGTTATAAAACACTTTATGAATGTTTATAAAGGCTAAATTATTACTGAGATTAATAGAGACAATGTATCTCTTGATGATACTCAAATATGAGTATATATATTGGAAGAATTTATAATTATCTAAAAATAGTTTTGAATTATTATAAAAATTTATTGAATTTTTTGGATTTGTTTTTAAGTGACTTAAGTTGATTAAGAAGGTCATGAGATGATTTGAAGGTGCCCAATGTTAGTTTGAATAAATATGTAATTTATCTTCCTAAGATGGAGTTTAAAAAAATGGTAAGTGAATTTCTATATATGTAATCGATTCTAAAAAACACATTAGATATTTTACATATGCATAAGAAGTTTTGAGAAAGCATAAAACATTATAACTTTGCATGTTACATTTTTTAGACTATGTAAAAATATTGATCTATGTGTAAGAGAATTGTGTCCTACTTAAGATATTTTTGATTACATATATGAGATTTATATTAAACATAAGATAATATTGATGTGTGTATGAGGTTTTTCACATACGATGTTTTGGAGTAAAAAATATGAAGTTTGAAACATTTAAGAAGATTGAGCTATGCATAAAAAAATTGTGTTGTATAATGAAGTTTTCTATATGACATTTTCCTTTATGAAAAATTGTGTTTCCAAATTTTTTATATTATAAAGAATTAAAACCTGTTGATACAAGAACCAATATCCATGGATTCAAACATTACAAACACTTGAAATTTTGTATGATTTAAGCATGTGACATATGAGGAGATGATTTTAATGCTTGGAGAAAAATATCAATGTTGTGATAGATTTTAGAATATTAAATGTAGTAATTAATTATGAAATTACATAATAAGTGATAACCTAAATCAGAAGATGTTGAAGATTTTATTGAATTAATTTAATATAAAAAAAGTTGTTTATGATTATTTCTAGAGAAAAATATGATATGAGTATAATAACATGTTTATAAAATGTTTATTCAAGTTGGATTATATTGAATTTTCAGAATTTTTCAATCCTAAATGATTATAAATCCAAGACACATTTATGATTTTCTATATGATTTTATTATATCCGTTGTAATAGTTGTTCGTAGATTTTAGTGAGTGTATTTTGAGATGAATATAGAGAATTATGCTATAATTTTATATTTATATTAAATATATTTTTCGGTTGTAAGAATCGAGAAATATAGAAAATAGAAAAGTGAGAGAATTCCTATAAAATTACATGATATACTAGATTGAGGCAAAATCATAACTGACAAAAAATGGGGACACACCATTATAGAAATACATGATAACAAAAATAAAGATCGGGGGATAATACCATGTAAAATCCATTTAGAAAAACATAGAGGATCACTCGTACTAATTTGAATGATTTTCTATATTAATAATAATATGAAAAATATTTATAGTGAACTATGAATAAGAAAAGGTGAAGAAGAAGTAAATGATTTTTTAGAGAACTGAGAGGTGTGACCCGAGGAGAAGAACTAGGGACCTCTCAAAGAAAAGGATACATGGGGATCTAATATTGAAATTCTAAATATGATTTTATAGGTATCAAAGTTGAATGAAGAATAAGGTCTTTTATATCATTCTAGGATTATATCATATTGTCGATGTGGTGATAATAAGGAGAATAAGGAAAGAGGAAATACCAAAAAGCTATGCTTGGTTTTATTCTTGGTGTTAAGACTTTTAGAGAATAATGATATGGTGGATTTTTAAGATCATAAGGGCTCATATTGAGTTGATAAATATAGTTTAATAGGTTCTAAAGTTCTACGACATTGGTCTATGAGTAGAGACTAAGTTGCATGTATTGTCCAAGAAGAACTTGTGGCATTTGAATACTTTTCTACTGAGTGGAAGAAGATTAGACATGTCGATATTAAAGGACCCTAAGTAGATTTTTTGTTCTAATTTAAGATGATTCAAAAAGTTAATACTTATGTATAAAAAATTAGATGATTTTGGACCTCTGTGGCTTAGGGAATGTAAGGAAAAAGTGAGAATCTATGCTTTTATTATGAAGATGAGTTTGAGGAAGTCTTGTGTGAATCAGACAATTGTATGCATTGTGATATTTTGGACGGTGTGGGAAACACCATCCATTGTAGAAAGAAATTGATTATACTAGTGAAACCATGATTGTGATGGAAAGAAATCATGGTAAGGAGTATTTCTTTGAGTTGAAACTTGTAAAAATACTATATGCTTTCTTCATTTCCTTTATTTTCATTTCATATGGTATAATTGTGGTAAAACATAAATTGATCTAGATTATCAAAAAATAAAAAAGACATTAAAACCTAAATAGGGTTAAAAGATTCAAATAAGACTTGGTAATCTGTAAAAATTAGTTAAGAAATGATTAACACACCCTATCAGGTGTCTGTATCAATCCCAATGGTCATTTCATGTCGTATATGCAAAAATGTTTCCTTCTTATTGGATCTAATTTTACATTCCATGGTATTTTTATCAGAAGTTGATAAATTAAATATTTCAGTTTATTAAAGAGGATACTTAGATGAAAAACGTGATTTATATTCTTGTTGCAACATAATTTTAGTTTTTTTTTGTAAATTCTATTGAAAATAGTAAAAATAATTTGTCCATAAAACATAGGAAAATATCAATAAAAAAAGAATAACCACCAATAGATAAAGGTTGTTAGAGTGAGGCTAGTAGTTCATTGTATAATGAAACTAATGGTCTTATCATTCTTGATAGTCAATAATTTGAGTCTAGGGACTACATAAATAAAGTTATTTCTGAAGTTATTGCTCATATATTTAGTTTTTTTTAGTTTATAGATAATGAAAAATCATAACTGATGGATAATTCTAAATCAATGAAAAAGTAATTGGTAGGAAATTTGGAAAAACTGAAACCATATTAATAAATAAATGAAATATAATGAAAAATCCTTACAGACTAACACATATAAAATTTCAATGGATAAGGGTAGCATGTAATTCTATATTTATGGGAATGTTATAGTCGATAAGATAAGTTAAGAGAAGGAAAAATATCCATAATAGTATGAAAACAAAACTATTTATGTCAATGGAGATTTATTAAAATTTAAAACTATAAGAATCAAGGACCATAACATGCCTCTAAAATATTTTTTCACATTTCATGAGGATCAATTTTAGAAGTTGAAGAGATATTTGGGAGATATATTGAACTCAATTTTAGATGAAAATAATAAGCTCAGTTTAAAGTGCCTTGAATTAGAAATACAACTATAAAGTCTAAAATCAACCTAAATTGGAACTTCCCAAGACACTGAGATGAGGTGTGCTACTACTCAATTCGTAGATAGGTAACCCAATGAAAAAAATAGAATTATACTAGTGGTTATGTGATCTTGGGAATATGTGGAGAATCCTCTAACTCATGCTCATGAAAAAATGTATCCCAGTGCCCTAAGAAACCTGTGAGAGACAAATTTGTTTTATCTATAAGTGATGGAAGGAACTAGTTTTTTTAAATATATATATGTGAATATAATAATTCTAGTAAACTTACCATTTTATCCAATGTGTAATTGAGATTGTACATTTATATAATCTCCATAAAGAGTTCCCCAAAAGTAGATGTTCCAACCCAAAAAATTATACAACCTACACGTAAAGTGAAAAGGACAACTTTTTTTTGATTTTTTAGTGTATCTAGAGGTTCAGAAATATGTATATTGATTATTGGAATGATATATAAACTTATAAAAGTGGTAAATGTACAGAAGCATGGGGGATTAAAGCTAAAGATGATAAGAAACCACTTGTGAAAAACTAGACTGCATAAAAAATAAAGAATCTATTTTGTAAAAAAATATATTATTCACTTGATAAAGTTTATGAATACTAAAATTTTTATGGAGAATATTATAATAAATATTAGTATGTACCCCCCCCCCCTAAACATGACTCATATATTTATGTTAAGATAATTCCGTAGTCTAATAAGTAATAAATAAAGACAAGTATTCCCTTGGAAATAAACCTATAAAGAAAGATGTGAAGTGTACCCCCAAGAAGAAAAATAACGAGGATGTAACCAGAAAGATAACCTCTGTCTTCCTCAGCAAGGAAGCCCTCAACTTCAAGGTAGTTGGTAACCTCTGTCTTCTTATCCCCGGAAGCCCTCGAATGTAATCACCAACATTCGGAGTCGCACGAAGCTTTTAGAGTTAATAAGAGACTCTCTCTCTAGAAATCACTTCAAGCATGTAATCACATGAGTCGAAGATCGCTCAACCTTTCAACACTTCAACAGCACTGAGCTCTTTCAAATGAGCTCCCATTTATAGGTAAGGTCGGCTCCTTCTCCAACGGTCATATTTTCCTTAATGATCGGAGGGACCTGTACACGTGTCACTTAGACAACGGTTAGTTTATAACAAAATAGACGACATCGTTTTATAAAAAAACAAGTATAACAGAATGTAAGACATCGTTTTAAAATCTAAATCAAATGTTTGGAATGAAAGCATCAGAGTGAAGGTTCATAGTGTAATGGAAATAATAAAGAGTAGACAAATTATAGAAGTGTAAGCAGAATAAAAGTTCGGAGTCTAACTAAAATATTTTTCGGAGTCTAAATTAACTCAGAGTGTATAAAACAAAGATAATCAGATTCTGTTTAATAGGTGAATTCGGAATGCGAATTCGGAATGGGAATTCGTCATCAGAATTCGTAATGAGAATTCATCATCAGGATTCTTAATGAGAATTCGTCATCAGAATTCGTAATGAGAATTTTTCATCAGAATTCGTAATGAGAATTCGTCATCAGAATTCGTAATGAGAATTCTTAATCAGAATTCGTAATGCAAATTCTTATTCAGAATTTGTAATGAGAATTCGTCATCAGAATTCATAATAAGAATTCTTCATCAGAATTCGTAATGCAAATTCTTCTTCAGAATTCATAATGAGAATTCGTCATCAGAATTCGTAATGAGAATTCTTCATCAGAATTCGTAATGAGAATTCTTCATCAGAATTCGTAATGAAAATTCTTCTTCAGAATTCGTAATGAGAATTCGTCATCAGAATTCGTAATGAGAATTAATCATTAGAATTTGTATTGACAATTAGTTATCGAACTTCATAAGAATTTGTAACCTGAATCTGGAATAGAACTTAGTCAGAGTTCATATCCGGAATTCGGAATGAAACTTTCTTATAGTTCTTATCCAGAATCCGAATCCTAAAACAGAATGCATCATATCAAAGTTTCAACGATTCCGAGAAAATAGAAATGAATCCGAATCTCATACTTAATAAAAATATGGATGAAAATAAGATAAGGATAATTTTTCTTATAAAAGCGATTTTTCTTATAAAAGCAATTTCTTAAGAAAGCATTTTTCTTATGAAAGCAATTTTCCTTAAGAAAACGATTTTCCTTATAAAAGTGTTTTTACTTAAGAAATCAATTTTTCTTATAAAAGAAACTTTCCTTAAGATAAGGTGTTTGTGATTTTCAAAACAAAAAGGAATTGAAAAGTCATAAGGAAAACCTTATTGACTCAACAATCTCCCCCTTTTTGGAAAGCACAAACATTCTTACGAAAAGGAAATTCTAAGAAGAAAGAAAAACATTAAGGCTTATCTCCCTTTGATTTAAGGATATTGATGAATACGACTAACTCCCCCTTAGGCTTTGAAACTCTAAGGATCGTATTCAGATTTCCGGAGTGATAAATAAGAAGGTCTTCTTTAATGAAAAAGCTCCCCCTTAAACAAACTCTTATTAGAGTTTTTCTTTTTCTTAAGGATCTTTTTCTTCTCCCCCTTTGATAAACTCTTATTAGAGTTCTTCTTTTTCTTAAGGATCTTTTCCTTCTCCCCCTTTGTTATTTTCAAAAAGAATTGGAGGGAATGGAAAAAAAATAACAAAGTACCTGAAAAATTAGTAATGACAAAAATAGACACGACAAGCACGACTTTCATTAAATTTGAAATCTTAGCAACAAAAAGAATACAACAAAAAGATTGGATTTGGTTATTTCAGATCTTTTTCATTCGTCATGAGCCCCTTTAGAATAGTCTTGATCTTCTTCAGGTATTTATGATCTTCTTCAGCTTGCTTCTCTAAGACAACTATTCTTGCGGATTGAGCTTCAATTTTTTCTTCCTGGGCTTTCAGCTTTTCTTCCTGAGCTTTGATCTTTTCTTCCTGAGCCTTCATCCTTTCTTCAAAATCAATCCGATGATCCCTTTCAAACTTCCAGTTTTGAGAAACGAAATTCAGCTTCCCATTCAGATCTCTCACTTCTTGAATCCGGAAGTTCTTTTCTTCTGTCAACTTCTCTTCAAAGGATGCAGTTAACTCATTTATTTTCTTTTCCTCGGTTTCAAAAGCATATTTAACATTTTCTTGAAACTCATCGAACAACCTCATCTCTTCCACAGTCTTCTTCGACCAGTTTGTCATCCTCTTTCAAGATCTTCTATGAGCTTCGTAACCAACAAAAAACGTTTTGAACTGAGCCTCAATCTCAACGCACTTGTCCATAACCATAGATACGGAGTCAGTTCTCTGATTCAAAGCATGTTGGAGCATCTGAAATCTTGAATCAATACTAGAGAATGTCGGAATTGTTCCCACCAACTTCTTTAAGGACTGGAAAACAAAATCATGCCCCAACGAGGATGAATCCGAATTCGAAACTTTACTTGGAGAATTTTCTTCCTCAATAAGCTCCAGCTTACTTTTAGATGAATCACCAAATTCCCTTTTCTTGCTATCCACTGATTTAAAAGTTTCAACAAGGAGTTGCTTTCCCTTGTCTTTTTTCGGAATTGATTCTTGATGAGGAGTTTTCTGCTCTCCAGTAGACACTTGAACAATATCATCAACAACTTTCTGAACAACATCTTCCTCATTCTTATCCTTCTCTGGAGTTACTAACTTAGAGGATTCAGCCTCTGAAGTTCAGAGTGATAGATGTTCCGAAGGTGATCCTTTATAATCATCCACTTGTTTCAAAAGATCTCCTGTTTCACCACTTCCTTCAACAACTTCTTCTTCCTCACCCACTTGATGAATCTACTCGATTTACTCAACATGCTCAGCTGTAGTATCTTCCAGAAAATCGAGGTTTCTTCCTGGAGTCTCAGGTAGAGATTCTAGGGAGAAAGATCTCGGAACTGGGATGCTTCCGGATACTATTTCATTAAACTTTAACAACGCTTGGACTGCCTCGGCTTCTGTCATCTTTTTCTTGAGATTCTTCTCCTTTGCTTGTTTTTCAAGCTCATCAGCAGTTCTCTCCTTTAATTCCTTATCTTCCGCAGGGTCCAATCCGAACTGTGGATCCCCTTCTTTCCTTTTCTCTTTATCTTCCCTCCACATCGCAACAACCTCATCAGGATAGGTCTTCTTCTTCTTTGGTTTGGGAGGTGCGGTTTGAGCTTCCTTAATATTAGGATCTTCGACTTCAGCTGCAGCTTCCTTCAACTTTCATTTCTTTACTGGTTTGGATGATTCCAGTTCAGCAGCCTTCGGAACCGCTTCTTCTTGATTAGGCAAATCAACGAACTCACCAATCTCCTTGTTGAAAGCCACATCCATCCTCTTAAGGGTGTCATCACTAACCAACAAAATTTTAAAAACCCTTGGCTTAGATCTGCAGGCTTCCTTGAAAGATTCTAGGCACCAAACTATCAACTTTGATAATATTGTTGGGTACATTACGATTTGTGCTCTGAGATTTCCCTTAAGATTCTCAATGGTTATAATAATGTGCCTCATGAAGTTAAACTTTCTTAGATTTATCAGGAAATCTAAGATATAGATTTCACTCTTCTTCAAGCTGTCTTTATCGCCTTTCCTCAGTACGATAAGTCCTTCCACCCACAACTCTAGAATCCGGATGTTTGTGGATAGACTTGCAATTTTTGGAGCCTTGTCATCAGCCAGTCCGAGAGTTTCTAAGGCTTTTTCCTTGTCGAAGCTACCCTTAGAGTCCGACAATACATGAGAAATAAATTCGTCTTCTCCTTCATAGGACAACCCTACCAAGCTTGCTGCCTTGGTATAAGAAAGTTTGTAGGTATTGCCATACGACTTGAAAGAAATTTTTTCCCTATTATCTTCCTGGAATAAGGAAACTGTTTTATAGAACTCAACAAGTAACTCTGTAAAAACATCGTCTTGAGTCCCCGGTTTGGATACAACAAAATCATCCCAGCCATTCAACTTAATGTTCTTTGAAATAAGGGAATCATAGTTGTTGAAGAAATCCGGATGGACTAACCTTTCTCTGTAAACTAACCATTGCGAAATAGGCTTAGTGGATGACATTTCCTGAGACGCTAACTCCGTAGACATTCGGATCTGTAATCCTCTGAGAAGTTCAGAACGGAGACAACTGTAGTTCGGAGTGACCTTAAAACAGAGGTTCATAGCTTCAGGACGCGAGAGCTTGAAACCGATGTGGGACGAGTATTTGGGTCCCCTTTATATAGGCAATGAAATGACGGTTCGACTTCCTTGGTTGATCTAACGGTTAGAATGAGCTGAGATCAGATCTGAAGGTTGAAGGCTTGAATCCGATCTTTTTGAGGTTTTTATTAAGACAAAGAATTAAGAAAACTATAATCCGAAAACATAGTACAAGAAAATTCCAGCAAGTAAAATATGACTACAAAAACTTGAGTAGGGAAATCATTCCTTTCGGATTGGCTGAGGAGGATTATTTGTAATGGATAATATAAAAAGATGATTACGAAAAAAACTTTATTATGAAAAGACAAATTTCTCAAAAATTTACTTCGGAAAACAATCTCAATACGAAAAAAAACTCAGTACGAAAAAGACATTACAAAAAAAATCGGTACAAAAAAACTGGTTATGAAACTGCCAGTACGTAAATTTCCATTCCAGAAATTTTTTATATGAACACTTCTATTCCAGAAGTATTCTGTATGAGAATGTTCATTTTGGAAAATTTTAGTTCCGGAAGTTCCATTCCGGAAATTTTCTTTCCGAAAAGTTTGAAAACAAAATTTAGAAAAACTTTGTTAAAAAAATAATCAAATGTACTCCCCCTATGAAAAGGAGTTTATTACACTAAAGAGATTTTTTTTTCAACAGAAAGTTAATTAAGAAAGATTACCTTACGGTTATCATTCCTAACTTCTGTTTAATATATTCAAATCTATTAGAAGGCAAAGATTTTGTGAAAATATTAGCAAGTTGATCTTGCGTTCCGATAAACTGAAGAATAATATCTCCTTTAAGTGTGTGATCCCTAAGAATGTGATGCCCAATAACTATGTGTTTTTCACAGGAGTTATGTGCAGGGTTCTTACTGAGGGAAATGGCACTTGTGTTATCACACAAAATTTGAGTTTTAGAAAAACTCAGGCCATTGTCTGTGAGTGTGTGTTGCATCCACAACACTTGTGCACAACAACTTCCAGCTGCTACATATTCAGCTTCAGCAGTGGAAAGTGCTATAGAATGTTTCTTCTTGCAGGACCAAGAAACTAATGAATCTCCTAAGAAATGACAAGTTCCGGATGTACTTTTTCTATCCATTCTATATCCACCAAAGTCAGCATCAGAAAATCTTTTTAGAACAAAATCATTTCCAGAAGTATAAAATAATCCTAGATCCATGGTTCCCTTAAGGTAGCGAAAAATTCTTTTACTACCTTTAAGTGAGATTCCTTAGGATTGGATTGACATCTTTCACATAAGCATACTGAAAACATTAAGTCTGGTCGACTAGCTATTAAGTAAAGTAGACTTCCTATCATACCTCTAAAAGATGTTTGATCTACTGGTTTCCCAGCTTCATCAAGATCTAAAGAGTTTGAGGTACCAATGGGAGTACTTATACTCTTAGTGTTGTCATAAACATACTTTTTAAGAAGATCTTTAATATACTTATGTTGAGATATGTAGGTTCCTTCTGGTTTTTGAGAAATTTGAAACCTGAGGAAAAATGTTAACTCACCCATCATACTCATTTCAAACTCAGATTTCATTAGATTTGCAAAAGAATCAGTCAATGATTGTTGAGTTGAACCAAATATAATGTCATCAACATAAATTTTAACAATCAAAACATTTTTCTTATCTTTCTTTATAAAAAGGGTTGGATCTGCATTTCCCTTAACATAGTTATTTTGAAGCAAAAATCCATTGAGTCTATCATACCATGCTTGTGGGGATTTTTTAAGGCCATACAAAGCTTTGGTAAGTCTAAAAACATGATCAAGATGTTTTGTATCTTCAAAGCCAGGAGGTTGTTCAACAAAAAATTCCTCTTGAACATAACCATTAAGAAAAGCACATTTTACATCCATTTGGAAAAGTTTGAAGTTAAAGAATGCTGTAAAGGCAAGTAGAATATGGATAGATTCAAGTCTAGCTACTGGAGCATAGGTTTCTTCATAGTCTATTCCCTCTTGCTGATTATAGCCTTTAGCAACAAGTCTAGCTTTATTTCTTACTATGACTCAATTTTCATCACATTTATTTCTGAAAACCCATTTTACTCCAATAACAGAAGTTTCCTTAGGTCTTTCAACCAAGGTCTAGACTTTATTCCTTTAGAATTCATTTAGTTCATCTTGCATGGCTTTAATCCAATCATCATCACCTAAAGCTTCATCAGTGCTTTTAGGTTCTAATTGGGAAAGAAATGCTAGATGTTCTACTTCATTTCTTAAGGAACTTCTAGTCCTTACAGGTTGGTTTACATCACCAATGATACTATCACTGGGATGATTCTTAAGAAACACCTGATTTGGGTTTTGTAAAACCTGTTCATCAACATAGGGTAGAAAGTCTTCTGGGGTAAATGTTTCAGAAGTATCTTCTAGAACATCATCCTTATCAAAAGTTTTTTCTATCAAAGGTTGACAATCAGTTTTTGAAAACACATCCGTGGAAGAAGGTAGGGATGGTTTAAAAACAAAAGGATCTGACTCATCAAATTTTACATGTACTATTTCCTCAACAGTGCAAGTATTTTTATTAAAAACTCTATAAGGCTTAGAAGTTGTGGAATAACCTAAGAAAATTCCTTCATCAGATTTTGGTGTGAATTTATGTAAGTTATCTTTAGTATTCAAAATGAATACTTTGAAACCAAAAACTTTGAAGTAGGAAAGTCTTGGTTTTCTACCATTCTATAATTCATAAGGAGTTTTATTAAGAAAAGGTCTAATCAAAACTCGATTTATAGTATAACAAGCAGTACTTACAGCTTCAGCCGAGAAATGTCTAGCAATAGAATATTCACTCAACATGGTTCTAGTTATCTCTTGAAGAATTCTATTTCTTCTTTCAACTACACCATTCTGTTGAGGAGTTCTAGGTGCTGAAAAATTTTGAGTAATACCTTTCTTACTACAAAAAGTTTCAAAATCAGAATTTTGAAATTCTCCTCCATGATCACTATGAATAGTTTTCAATGGAAGGTTTTTCTCATTTTTAACTTGAGCTCTAAAAATTTTGATGTAGAAAAAAGCTTCAGATTTCTTTGCTAGAAAATAGACCCAAGTAAACCTAGTGTAATCATCAACTAGAACAAACACATAGTATTTGCCTCCAATACTTCCAGTTTGTGTTGGACCAAAAAGATCCATGTGCATTAACTGTAATGCATCGGTTGTTGAGACTTCATCGATTGATTTAAAACTAGATTTATGTTGCTTTCCATATTGACAAGGATCACAAACTTTAGAAGAATCAAATCTAAGCTCCGGTAGATCCTTAACTAGTTTCTTCTCAGAGAGTTTACATAGGTTCCTAAGATTACAGTGACCTAGTCTTCTATGCCATAACCAAGAATGATCTTCCATTGCACTTAGGCAAGGTAAATCTTGTCTTCTGAGGTCTTCTAAATTCAGAGTGTAAACATTCTCTTGCCTATTGGCTGAGAGAATAAATTCTTCCTTGGAATTGTGAACTAAACACTTATCATTCCTAAAATTCACAAGGTAACCTTAATCACATAACTGACTTATGCTAATGAGGTTGTGCTTAATACCCTTAACAAAAAGAACATTTGAAATCAAGGTTTTACCAAGAAGAACAATATTACCAATACCAACAATCTCTCCCTTAGCATTATCTCCGAAAGTTACCTTTGCTCCTTTCGTTTTGATAATATTTTTGAAAAATATTTTGTTACCAGTCAAGTTCCGGGAACATCCACAATCCATGTACCATGTATTGTTGCTGGTACTCTCTTTATTTTCCTGAAATCAAGAAGAAGATTAAACTTTCGGAATCCAAACTTGTTTGGATCCGAGATTTTCAGACAATAAAATTTTAGGAACCCACATCTTTTTAGAAAAGTAAGCTTTGTGAAATCCTAGAGATTGGGTTTTGTTTAAGGAAAAATTCTTTGACCAGTGACCACCACATTGACACTTGGTACAAAATGAGGCACTTTGAGGAACAAAATAATTGTTACTGAAAATAGGTTTTGCATGGGTATAACCAAATCCAGATTTATTTCTTAAAGGTCGTATTTGGGAATACATCTTATCAAAATTTTCTTTACCATGGGTAAAGATTGATAAACACTTATTTAAGGAGAAAATTTCGGACTTGAGTTTTACAACCAAGTTTTTATCCTCAAAATCATTAGTTTTTGAACTAGAGTTAGGCTCGAAAACATTTTTCTTAGAAATTACTTTTTCTAACTCTTTAGAAAGTTTGTTCTTCTTAGAACTTTCATCCTCAAGATTTTTTGAAATACTTTCAAAATCAGCATTTTTCTTATGAAGATCTTTAGAAAGATCTGATATCTCTTTTGTAAGAATAGAATTCCTAGAGTTTTCCTTATCAAGTTTCTTATTGAGTTTGGAATTCTCAATCTCAAGAAGTTCAGCAAACCTAGAGACTTCTTCATAACTAGGTAAAGTATTTTCTTCATCAGAAGATGATTCTTCATCAGAAGAGTTATAATACTTACTATCATTAGAATTTAAAGAAACATTGGTCAGTGATTTAGCATTTCATACCTTAGCCATAAAACAATGATTATCAATAGGTAATATGGCTATAAGACCAAGATTCTTCTGTCCTGAAGATTCATAATCAGAAGATTCATCTGAAGAGTCACCACCACTGGCACTCCAGGTGTCATTAGCTTTCAGAACATTCTTAGCTTTAGCTTTATAAAACCTCTTTCTTTTCCTGTCTGAATGCCTTTCTTTTCTTTCTTTCTTTTTGAGCATAGGGCAATCTGGTCTTATATGTCCAGCTCTCTTGCATTCATAACAAGTAACCTCTCCATCTTTCTTATCTTTCCTTTCCTTTTTCATATACTTGGATTGGAAATTCCTCTGACCAGCTATCTTGTTCATCCTTCGAGCAAGATTTTCTAGTTCATTTTCTGAGACTTCACTCTCACTAGATTAGGATTGGAAAATAACTTTCTTAGACTTGGATCTAGTTACTCTCTCAGGAGTCTTAGATTTCATCTGATTTGAAGTTGTAGTAAAAGCAACAGTACCATTTCTATTCTTCTTCTTGATGTTGTCTGCATCTCTCTTCATTCTAGTTTCATGTTGTAGAAGAGTTCCAAAAAGATCATTAAGAGAGATCTGAGTGACCTTCCTGTTCTCATCTATAGCTTTTCTTTTGGATTCCCACTCATTGGGCATAATATCAATTATTTTATCCACAAGAGCTTCATCATCTAAACCTTTCTCTCACATAGACTGTAGACTGTTGACTATAGTCATGAATCTCTGTTGAACTTTACAGATAGGTTCTCCATAAGGAAAATTGAAGCCATGATATTCATCTCTAAGCATAGCTCTTCTAGTCTCAATCACTTTAGAAGTCCCAAAGTGTGTAACCTCTAACTTCTTCCAGATACAGTTAGCTGCTTCACAAGAAGAAATTTGGCTATATATATTTCTAGTCATTTAACATAGTAGAGTATTGCGTACCTTATAGTTGAGTTGATATTCCTGCTTTTCCTGGTTAGTAAAAGTTCTAACTTCCTTGTCAGGAATTTTATAATCACTAGTAAGCATAACAAAATTATCTACTCCAGTGTTGATAACAAAAATCTTCATGCGATCTCTCCAGTACTCATAGTCATTACCATCAAAGATTATTGGTCTTGTAGGATTTAGATTATCAATCGAACCAACATTAATTCCTTCCATACTAGAAACGTTGGATACACAAACTTGTTAGTAGCAAAAGATTCGTAATAACAAAGTTCGGATTGAAAATATTCGGTATAAAAAAGTTCGGAATCGAAAAGTTAGCAAGAAAAACTTATTCGTAAGTATAAGTATTTCAGAGACCTCCTCTGATACCAATTGTAGGATCGAAATAGTGATGTAGATTCTCAATATACAAGAGGGGGGTGAATTGTATACTTTAAAAATTCCTTTGGAACCTTTAAAGTTAGTTACGATTAACTATGTTTTCCTTAAGCAAAGGAAAGGGCTAAGTTTAACAAAGTTAAACTAAGCAAATTCACAACACCTCTAACATCGAATGCAAACTTGGAATGAGATTCCGAAAGTGGGTTCCAGAAATATTGTTCAAGAAATTGAAACTTAACAAAAGTTACAATATGAGATTCTATCTTAAAGCGTATAGAATCTAAATGAATCAGAGTAAGTAAGGAAGTATAAGAAAGTTATACTTTCCTTAAGAAACAAAATGCAGCGGAAATAAAAACAAGTAGTTAAACTACAAGTAACAAGATATAAGTCTTTTAACCCAATGAGAAGGGTATCCAACAACCTTGGATAAAGGTCCCTTGATTTATACTTTCAAGAAAGTCTATCTTACCCACACCAGGTTAAGCCCTCGATACAAATATCGGAGTCTCTGTCTTGCTATCCCCGCAAGCCCTCAACTTCAAGGTAGTTGGTAACCTCTGTCTTCCTCATCAAGGAATCCCTCGAACTTCAAGGTAGTTGGCACCTCTGTCTTCCTATCCCCGGAAGCCCTCGAATGTAATCACCAACATTCGGAGTCGCACGAAGCTTTGAGAGTTAATAAGAGCCACTCTCTCTAGAAATCACTTCAAGCATGTAATCACATGAGTCGAAGATCGGTCAGCCTTTCAGCACTTCAACAGCACCGAGCTCTTTCAAATGAGCTCCTATTTATAGGTAAGGTCGGCTCCTTCTCCAACGGTCATATTTTTCTTAAAGATCGGAGGGACCTGTACACGTGTCACTTAGACAACGGTTAGTTTATAAAAAAATAGACGACATCGTTTTATAACAAAACAAGTATAACAGAATGTACGACATCGTTTTAAAATCTAACTCAAAATTTCGGAATGAAATCATCGGAGTGAAGGTTCGGAGTGTAATGGAAATAATAAAGAGTAGACAAATTATAGAAGTGTAAGCAGAATAAAAGTTCGGAGTCTAACTAAAATATTTTTCGGAGTCTGAATTAACTCAGAGTGTATAAAACAAAGATAATAATATTCTGTTTAATAGGTGAATTCGGAATGCGAATTCGGAATGGGAATTCGTCATCAGAATTCGTAATGAGAATTCATCATCAGGATTCGTAATGAGAATTCGTCATCAGAATTCGTAATGAGAATTTGTCATCAGAATTCGTAATGAGAATTCGTCATCAGAATTCGTAATGATAATTCTTCATCATAATTTGTAATGCAAATTCTTCTTCAGAATTCGTAATGAGAATTCGTCATCAGAATTCGTAATGAGAATTCTTCATCAGAATTCGTAATGATAATTCGTCATCAGAATTCGTAATGAGAATTCTTCATCAGAATTCGTAATGCAAATTCTTCTTCATAATTCATAATGGGAATTTGTCATCAGAATTCATAATGAGAATTCTTAATCAGAATTCGTAATTAGAATTCTTCATCAGAATTCGTAATGAGAATTAATCATTAGAATTCGTATTGAGAATTCATTATCAAACTTCATAAGAATTCGTAACCTGAATCTGGAATAGAACTTAGTCAGAGTTCATATCCAGAATTCGGAATGAAACTTTCTTATAGTTCTTATCTAGAATCCGAATCCTAAAACAGAATGCTTCATATCAAAGTTTCAACGATTCCAAGAAAATAGAAATGAATCCGAATCTCATACTTAATAAAAATATGGATGAAAATAAGATAAGGATAATTTTTCTTATAAAAGCGATTTTTCTTATAAAATCAATTTCTTAAGAAAGCATTTTTCTTATGAAAGCAATTTTCCTTAAGAAAATGATTTTCCTTATAAAAGCGTTTTTCCTTAAGAAAGAAATTTTTCTTATAAAAGCAACTTTATTTAAGATAAGGTGTTTGTGATTTTCAAAAAAAAAAGGAATGGAAAAGTCATAAGGAAAACCTTATTGACTCAACAGTAAAATAGTGTGTGGATGGTGTATTATAGATGTGAATACTCTTAATAAGTGTACGGAAGCACCACTAGGTTATATGGAGTTAAAAAAACAAAGGGAGAGCATCAGTGGTTTCAAGTTCAAAATCTATCGGAATAAAAAGAGATGTCCACATTAAAAAGGAAGGAGATAATCCTAGGAATCGACCTTAAACATTACATATTCTAGTGACTTTAGAATTGAAGTCACTTTTTGTCACATCCAAATATCTTTTAAGTGTATATTTTTAGATAATTTAGACATAATCTTACAAAGTAAATCATTACAGTATAAGCGGACTCTTTTATACAGTATAAATTTTCTCCATAAAACAAAAGTATTTAAAATAAAACATGATTTATTTTCATGATAAATCTTCAAAATTTTCTTCACTAAACCATACTGGTTGTTACTCTCCCTTAAACCCTATAAAAATAATTTTAAAATCTTAGGATGAGAACAAAATCTTAGTAAGGGACATAAAAAATTTGAAATAAATAACTAGTATATAATCACATATAAATTTTTTCTATTTTCAAAATAAACCTTTTCTTACTCAAGAAATCATCGTTTCTTCCAAAACAATTTCATAAAAAAAATCGTAAGGAAAAAAGGGAAAATAAAAACTCACAATGTTTTCATTAAAACTTTTCATAAATTTATATATTTGACCCATAAAACATAAGTTCTTAACTTACCTTATCAAATGATAAGTTTCTTATAAAACCATATAATGAATACATAAATTATAAAGGTAACTTGTTGAATCATTTTAATATCACTATTACATAGAAATTATATCGCTTAGCTACACAGGTAGTAACCATCATGGTTACTCTTGGAATAACCATCACAATATATTCCCATATTATCTTTGGAGAAACCTCATCGGTTAACTACATCTCATTACAAATGTATTGGAGGACTACAATTGGATCAACCCCACTCATTTTATCATGAAGCTAAACATCATAATAATAATTTCCAATAACTATAACATGATCATAACACATAAATATTGTATAAACATAAAAAATTCCTAAGGAAAATAATCATTAAATTTTGAATTCACTTTTATTTTTAAGAATCCATACATTTAGAAATGATTTTTCATTTGAATATAAACTAGTAAACTTATAAAGTAATAATCAAATAAAAAAGGTTCCATGAAATAGGGAAAATTTGATCATGTTGTATAAGTTAAAAAACATTTTTTTGGAATTTTATAAAAAGTAACATTAAATAGGATTTTTTAAAAATAGTCCCTTACATAAAACCTTAAAAAGTACCTTTTTGAAAACATTTGAGAGAAATTAGAAAATTTTAATTTTAAAACATTCAGGTACATATAAATACATTCATAAAAACTATTTTTAAGACATTTTCATGAAATAGAAATATTTAGAATAATAAATATTTAAAACATTTAAAATTATCCAATAAAGCGGTGATGAATAAAAATTACACAACTCAAAGGAGATAGTATGTCGTACTTAAGCCCGCATGACACTTTTATTTTTTGTAATATGGATAAAACATGAAATTTAGTTGTCCCATAATCATAATATCATCTCATAATATAAATGATACTATATTTATTACTTTATAATGTAAAAAACATATTTAGAGGATGTGGAAGAAGAAATAAACTTGAAAGATTTGATTAAGACAATTACCTCTTCTTCAAATGACTCATTTTAATCTATTTTTAAGGGATTAAGGGTTGGTATTTTGGAAGCAGAAAAACCTCAAGAAATTTAATAAGAATGTTGATAAGCTAAAGAATTAGGGTTTGGTCAATATATATGGCTCAAATTCATGTAAATAAGTGAAAAGGAGTATCCTATTATAATTGAGGTGAGGGGATTTTTTGGAAATTCTCAAAGTATTAAATTAATATAAATTAACATTTAATTAAAAATATCTCCAAATGACAATAAAATCAAATATTAGATGATATAAGGTTATAATATCATAAAAAAAATCAAATTTATACTTATTTTTGTTATATTTTAAATCTTATAATTTTGATTAACCCTTAATTAACCTATTTTAATTTTTATTGTGGTAATAAGTTTTTCAAAATTAAAAGGTTGTAATTTTTACTTATAATAAGTCAATTGGACCATAAATGGAAAAAATATAACAATTTTGAAAAAAAATAATCAATTTTAATTTCCAAATATTTTTTATTTTTAAAATAATTTAGTAATATATATTTTTTATAAAATACCATTAGTGTCAATTTTGATATTATTCATTTTTTTAATTTAAGAAAATAAATACAAAAATATATATTAAAACCAAAACATTTAATACGCCCCTAATATTCCATATTAATCTATAAAATTCTTGTATAATCTTAATTAATTTAAATTATATTTATTTTAGTATTTTTAATATCATTTATTTGATAGTTTCATTAATTAAATAATTACTGCATCATCATTTTGTAATTATTTAAGACACTTGATTATTTACTAATAATTAAAAATAAAATACCGCGATGTAGATAAATATTTTACCTTTCAAAATAATATTTATAGTATAGGATATATTATTGATAACACCTTATTAAAATGATATAGTTATTAATAACATGAATGCAACATCATCGACTTTTCATTAAATAAAATATCATAAATGTCATAATCTCATCCAAGTGACCATAAAAGTCATAAATAAATATATATCAGGAAAATATGTTTATTAAGTTAAAAAATGGACACTTAGATTCATTAATAACCTTCCTTTTTTCCCATGTGGACACATAAGAAATATTTAAGATAAAGAATGTCACATATTGTGACTTTTATTGATTTAAATAATATATAAGTAACTTTCATAGAAAAGTTTAAATTAAACAGATAAACCTCAATAATTAGGTGTTAAGGGTAGAACTAAATTTATCAGATAAAATATATCCAAATGCTATTAGAAATTTCTAATCCTTATCATATTATTTTTACCCTAAATTACCTAAATCACCCTTTATCCTGAAAACAAAAATTACATAGGTTACTATTCATATTGGAAAAAAAATAAAAGGGACATATTTAATAAATTTAGAACTTCTGAATAATAATATGGAATCAATTTTTTTAAATTTAAACAATTTAATTATTAGAATTAAATTTTAATTTAAACCGAAATAAAGCAATGAAAAATAGTTTTTTAGAAAAAATCCATTTTTAAATTTAAAATGTTTTTATAATACATTCCATAATAAAATCCCTATAAAAACCCATGATTATATTAATTAAAATAAAAAATTATCTAATGAAAATTTAAAACTGATCCTAAACATAACTTGACCCTGTAAATACTTAAAAAAATATAATTTTTAAAATAATTTCTTTTTTCACTATTTACAGAAAAATAACACTTTTCAGCAAATTATAAAAATTTCACCATAAGATAGTTTTTATATTATGATTTAAAAAATGATATTTATTTCAACAAATATTTTTTTTGAGTGTTCTATTAATTAATAATATTATTTAAAATAAAAATATCATTCTTGAAGAAAGTGTATTTGATGAATAAAAAGACTTTACTATAATTAAGTGCTTAATTTTATCGGAATCAATTAATACATTATTAATGAGAAAGAAAATTTTATATTTCATAATTCAGTTAATACTATTCATTCCCACCAAATTAATGGTAAGGTTATAATGGTTATATAAAAATAATATTTAGTAATTCGTTAAAGCTCGGTGTGGTGTATCATATACGCTATCGAGTATAGTGTTTTCTTCATAAAACGCATGATATTACATTCTCTTCCCCTTAAAAAAGTATAGTCATCTAAATTTGAACTCAATATAAAAATTAGGGTTTGAATTTTCAAAACACCTTTACTAAAATTCCACATCAGAAAAGGGTAAAAAAACTTCAATTTGAAAAGAGAGAAAGGAAAGTACAAAGGTCACCTGAGATAACAGAAATAAGGATTCGATGTAGGAAAACATGGATATGGAAGAGTAAACCAATGATCAAGTTTTTATGTAGTGTGATAGAGAACATGGTCATTATAATTTTAACCATCATAAAACCCTAAATATGTAATGGGTTAAAAGGACATTAATTTATCAGTAAGAAAAGTAAACAAATAACATTTTTATTTAACATTTTTATTTAATGATTATTTTCATATAGCTCAAGGTTTTATTTACTATCTATATTAAGAACAAATGGATATATAATCAATCAAAAATAATAATTTTATCCTTTAATAAATTTCTACCATAAAGTCATCTTTTTTTCCAAATGATGAGTATTCAAAATGTTTTTTCATGCCTGAAGAACATTAATCAACTTTTATAAAATCCAATAATTTAGGAAAGATTAACTATCCATTTATCATTTCTTGAAACATTAACCAAAACCAAAATTGCTAGAAATAGATCAGATAATTACTAAAAATAATAAACATTTAAATGATGAAAACCAAATTTTAATCTCAAACATTCAAAAGTAATACACAATGTTTAACATTGATCATTCAACAAATAACTGTCCTTAAAATTCTTTTAAAAATATTACAGACTAAGATTGAAACAAAACAATTATTTGATCACATAATCTTCCAAGATAAAATTTAACATTTATCCCTAAATAAAATCAATCAATATTAGTGTTTCATAACAAAAATATAATTTTCTAAATCATATGATCTCCAAGATATAATAACCATTTCCAAAAATAACATGAATCACTATAAAGCCACAATGAAATCATATATTCTTACAAAATTTAATTTAAACTTTATTCCTCAAATAAAATCCCAAAGTATTATTTTTACCTTAATCATATTGGGTGTTAAAAATAGTAAATTTCTTTTGAAATAACATTAATCACTTAATCACCAAACCATTTTACAATCCCACAGATATCTATTTGATAAAAAATATATTCCAAAAATGAACTTAACCTTTATCTTTCAGATAGCTTAAAAAAATTATTTCATACTTACCAAGACATCACATAGGATAGTGGCACCATGCACCCTTATCACCATTCAGTTGTGGGTTAAATTCCCTTGGCCTTGGAGAATGTGAGGGGTTGTCACACGTTTTACGGGTTGTCCATTTTCTAAATCTAGATTACAAAATTTTGAGAAACTTGCTGAAAATAATCCTAATATATTTCACTATCAATTTTTTAACATACCTTTCATTTTCATCTCAAAATGTAACAACTCATAATTAACTCAAAAATAAATGTCTCCAAAAATACCACAAGTTACCTTAAAATTTAATAACTTAAAGCCTCAATAGGGGTTTCTATGAAACAAAACTTATGATCATACTTTTTATTATAAACCCATAACGATATCCATAACTTTAAAGAAAACATCATAATATAAAAATTTATCTAAACCATGCCCTCATACCAACCATAAGGAATTATCCTCAAGCATTACATATTCTAGTAACTTTAGACTAGAATTCATTTTTTTACTCCCAAATATATTTTAGGTTTAGAGATTTAGAGAATTAGGAAATTATCTTACAAAGTAAACCCATACATTACAAGTGGAAACTTCTATAAAATATCTATTTTATCTATAAAACATAAGTATTTAAAATAAAACATGATTTATTTTCATGATTATTCTTCACAATTTTCTTTATAACTACCCTTTTTTAACCAAGTTAAAATTCCATGGGAATTTGAATTTTCACATTTAATGGGTGAGAATTTATTTAAAATGAGCTTTAAAACATAATTCAGAGAGTTAAGACACTTCAAAGTGTTTTTTTAGACTTGGGTAAAGGGCCAAGAGGTTTCTTGGGAGCCTTTTTGAGTTTTGGGAGAATCAGGTCCTGAAAAACACAACTTTGGAGGGTCTGTTAGAGGTATATGGTTTGTCTGAAACCATACGACCCCTAGTAGAAAACCACGAAGCATGTAAAATTGAGAATATTTTAAGCACACAAGCTATGCATGGTTTACCAAAACCGTGCACTTATCCCACATGGGTAGTTCCACTTAGGCAATACCCAATCACTATTCATTGCACTGTTGGCACACGGTTAGGTAAAACTAAGTTGGTAAACCATGAAAGGTGGTTTCCTTAGGCAGTGGGAGATACATAGTTGAAACATAGTTTGGCCAAACTATGTGACCCAATTTTGAGGGTAAAATGATCATTTTTCCCTTAATTAGGTTTTAAGTTTTTTTTCCATCCTCCTCCTCTAGCTTATCGAGCCTACTCTCCTTGTGTAGTGGGTTACTCTAATGACTAAGCTAGGATTAAAGAGATATTTTACATCCTTTATATGATTTAATTTACATTGGTATCTGTGGATCCACATCAGTAAGATATCAATTCCTTTTGAATCTTTCTTCGTTTTAACTTATCTTGACAGAGTTATCGTGGTACATGCTCATTTTCCCTATTTTCAGGGTGATTGTCCATTTATTATATTTCTTCCAAACTAGACCAAATAGGAATTTATACTGGATGAGTAGATCATCTAAGGTATAAGGTATGTGGTCTATATATTTTTTCATAAATTTCTATTGTTTGATAAATAATTTCAATGTGTCGCACACTGTCTTTTTCCATGCATTTCCTTAAAATTGAGTTCTTCATTTTAAATTATTATACACACCAAGTATTACTCCCATTGAGTGTTGTTTTGTGAATTTAGGATATCAACCTCTAATAAAGACACCACGTGGGAGTGTTTGTTTAAACCAAAAATTAATAATTAATTTTTTAAAATCCATAAGTTCTTTTTAAGTGTTCAGATTTGAATTTAAATGGATTTCCATTATAAGGATTTGAAAAAGTTATTATACCACCTTCTCAGTTCCATGTTAAGACTTATATTTGTTTTTCTATATTGGTTAGTTTTTATAAAATTATTCTTCAGTGTGAATAGAATTATTATTCAGGAATGTGATGCTTTTATGTAAAATGAATTGTTTATAAATAATGACATTATTTTATTATAAAAAACCTTGAACGAGGTGTAAAATCATAAAAATTAAAAAGTGGTGATTTTTGTTTTAAATATGTATTTTCTTTTTTCAGGGGAGATTACCTATCCCTATCTTGTAATGATATATATATACGGCTTTTCTAGGACATGGCCTCTATTGATTTTGTTAAATGGGGTGTCCCTCTTTATTTAAAAATGTCTATAGAACCATTTCACCTTTTAGGTTAATGGATTGAACACTCCTATATAAATAACCTATGGAACCAAGATCCTCATAAGGTATTAGATTGATTTATAAGTGGGATTTCCTATATAGGAAATTTTTTAATTGAATATCGTATCTTCTAGGTGCCTCCTTTAACCTTGTTAAAATGAATTTCCATGATTGAATAGTTTAAATGAAATGATATATAATGGAATGGCTAGTCATGATGGAATTCAATCCTTGAATGTTTTTAAATGCTTCAAATGGTAATACTTGTTATTATTGAAGGACTTGTTTCTATAATAGTTTCTTGCACAAATGAATTTAATAGTTTAAATCAAGTTAATTATACAGGGTAGAAAGGCCACACCAATCATTTCATTTTTAGTAAATTCATTATTATAATTATGAGGCCCCTATATATAGTAAATCTTATTAAATGTAAAGCATGAGAGGTAATTCCACATGATTAAATAATTATTATAAATATGACTACAACTTGATATAGGATATAAAATGATGTTAAGGTTTTTGTTTCTCATGGAAAAATCACACTCTCTTATACTGGGTGTTGAGTTCATGAAGTCTCACAGAAATGATACTATATAGATGGTGGGCATAATGAAATGTTTCCCGTATTGAGTATTGGAATGACGACACACTCACAACTTAAATTGTTGACATGATGGAATACTCACCATCCTGAGTGTATTTCATGGAATATAACACTATATAGGTATTTAGGGAATATATTTTATTTCTTGAGCTTATAGACTCATTCATACTAGTTATGGATGACCGAGTTAGGCCTCATTCCAACCAACAACTTGTATTGTAGGTATATCGACACTAAAAGCTTCATGCACTGGGTTCAAATAGGCGTATGAAATATATAACTATACTATGTATATATTAGTATTATATATGTAAGTTTACTATTCATAAACGTTTTCTATGAATGATCCAAATAAGGTAGATTCGGCCATGTGTCTTTTTGAAACCTGAGATGACTGGTATTTATTTATTTATTAATTTTTTTACTATACCTAAACACTGCATTACTTTATATTCATGGGCTGGTTTTAGCTGTAGAAATCATTGGTAGTAACACATTGAGATTTATATCTCACACCTTGTTTGGGACATGATTTCACTGAGGTACGTGAGTAGATCTTATATTCATAGGACCATGGTTGATTGCTTATTATGTTTAGCTTATACCTGGTAGTTAGGATCACCGGACTGAGATAGAGATCATGATGCTTGTGGAGTTTTTTCTTATGGATTCATTTCTTATATGTATATTTCTATTGTACTGTATATTGCTTCCTACTTTATGTCAATTGTTTTATTTTAATTATCATCCTATGGACATGAATGTGTTGTTTATATTGGAATTTCTCATTATTTTATATTTAGTTTATGTTATTATTCTATTTCTCTATATTTCATTTATTAATTCTTCCACTATTTTCTGTTATTTATTATCTGATATACCAATGTTCTACTCTAATCATGAGGGTCTAGTATCCCCACAATATCCTCCTTATATCTTTGCTTCTAGTCAGTAGTCTCTAATGTTTGGGGAAGTGTTCTTGATGCCTTGTGGCCCACTGGTCCAGCTACCGTATTAGTGGTTAGTTGGGTCAGGACATTACAAAGTTGTATCATAGGGGTTATTTTTCCTTTTTATTACAATTTTAGGTTTGTATAATATATACTAGGAATGTGTTGATGCTTGGTAAATAACCCTGTCTAGGACAGATCACCCCACCCATGTGGAATAGTCAAAGTGGCTAGGGCTATGATTGTTGTTCATACTGTTTTCTATTATAATTGATTAATATTTCACTTTGAGTGACTAGTGTACTTTTCATTGATTATTTATTAATTAAATTTATTTTATTTTACCAATTTACTAGTTTGGAAATGAAGTAGCATCACATGCATCATTATAGGCACATATAAATTCTTATGTCATGCATATTCCATGCCATGTAGTTGCATTTTTAGGTTACTTGTTGATTTGATTGTGTTTCTTGAGTGTTATTCCATGATTTTTATTAGTATTACTATTTAGGTATTTCTTCTGCATGAATATATGTATAACATGCTTGGGTGTTTATTTAGAATATTATTCTACTTCCATGTTTAGGTGACTATATTCCATGCTACCTATTTGTTTAGAATATTCTTTATTTGAATCATGATTTTGTGCTTATTAGTATTCCTTTTGTGTTTACTGCTTGTGATACCATTCTAGTTCTATTTTAATATATAATTGGTTTCATGGACTAAATATAGTGGTTGTGACTAAACATGATCTAGTCTTCAGTTTTAAGGTGTATGAACACTTACAATTGGGGAAAGGTGACCCGTTTACTCGGCCTTTGAGAGAGATATATATATATATACCTTTTTTAAAATTTAAATGGTTGCTAAATTTCAAATGGTAAAGTGTATTAGTTTTTATTTATGGGGGAAAATACCAAAATGTAAAGTGTATGAGCACTTTATGGATTGGTAGATAGACACCCATATGACTGAAGCATTATATATGATCATGTTTTATTATGACATGCTTATAAATGTGTGAGTCATTTAATTTTGTACTAAAATTAATTTTATACCTTCTAAAATGCACAATTGGTCCCAATTAGGTAATTTGGGGAATGTTTCTCATGATATAACCCATTTGGGTGTGTGTAATTTGTGTAATTATGCAACTACTATTGGGTTGCATTATGATGAATCTAGGTTGGCTTAGTGAGACCCTTTTATGTCTCCTTATCTTTTATCAAGTGATATTTATATAATTGGTACTTGATGTTTTCTTTAAATTTTTTAAATTTTTAAATATTTAATTAAATCAATGTAATGTATTTAAAATGGAACTAGAAGTGGTGTCCTTCGTTTGGACCCTTGTTTAAGGGTATTTTATGTTTCTCTTTGTGTTTCCTAGGAAAAGAAATGTGAGCATTTTCCAATGCCTTCTTCTTTTTATCAAACTATTAAATGGTAGGTTTAGGGCCTAGTGTAATCTATTTTCATGGCCTAGTGATAGGGTCAATGCTTGTGCTTTCGTAAGGGGATAACCCATGGTAGGTAGTACCCTTAGAGCTTAAATGCCTTGATAAATTCTCTAACTTTTCTATTTTTTAGTGCCATTATCCCTAATAGGAACCTATGTTTCTAAATGACACCCTTATTCAAATAGGTGGTCATGGAATCCTTGACCCTTGTTACAGGCTTGAACATCAAGTAATTATCAACTTCAGTAGGTTAGACATGCCAAGGGAATGGTTATCTACTTCAGAAATCTTGTGACCCTTTCTTCTTCCATAGTGATGGAAAACATGGTATATATTCATCTAGATTAATGGTCATATGAGGAAATAAAACTCTTAACTAAATCTATTTTACATAACACCTAATACCTGGATGCATAGGTAATATAACCTATGAATATTATCTTGGATGTTTTGTCTTGATTCTAAGATCTAGGGGTGGTATGCATTTATATACACTATACCGTTGAGTTGTTAAATAGTGTAATGAACCAATTGAGCTCAGTGGAATCATTGAGCCTTGGGTTTTGAGTATATTCTAGGGTCATCTCCAAAGTAGAATGACCTAGGTATTAAAGAAATCATGTTATTTCTAATGCTTGGGATGAATTTCTAAGAAGAATGAGTGTTTTGACATGCCAATTAGGTTAGTTTGGGATTTCTTGTCAAATTCTATGACATTAATTAGCAAGAATCAGAGGAGAATCATGTGTGTATCTAAGCTAAATTCGAGCTAGCTCTCTTGTGAATGGATAGTTTGTATCTTCTTTTGATGTCTAGGACACTCAAAAGGTTGAGAGAATCATGTCAGTTCTAAAAAACATGTTCCCTTCCACATAGAAGGAAGACAACCAAGGTGGACCTTTGGGAATTATCAGTTTTTCTCAAATTACCTTGAGGCATGAAAGTTTGGAATCATGTTAGTGCTTTCTTAGTTGAACGATGTTGATATGGTTGGCTATATATGAAACAATTGAGAAACACCACTAGTTTAGGATGGACTTTGTTGGTTAAGCTTGAACAATCACGGAATGCCTCAGGTGGTGAAGGCATCGTGGTTAGGTTAATGGTAGTGAATCCACATTTGAAGTCGATATTTTTTCAAGGTAAGTAAACCAATAGTGGTTTGACTGGTATTCTTGGTAATCTTCAATATCCTCTTAGTGCACTCCTGTTTAGCGATGAGAATATCCCTTATCTTGACATTGTCCTTGATGCACTTAGAGAGCGTTGGTCTTATTCCATGCTAATGATTTAAAATATATTTGTCTTATTAGGTGATCTCTATTAGAGTTATACACTGGAAGAATGATTTTTTAAACCAGCCTGGTCTGTATGAAGGGATAATTGAGTTCCTAAGTAGGAACGCCTGGGATAGACTCTTGGACACCAACTTTTTTCCTTTCACTTGACCACGAGGCATATGTCACTCTAGGTCCAATTAATGTTTTAATGTGGAAATTTTATATTTTTTACAATGTATCACTTGTGAACCGAGATTATGGTATACCATTATATAGTTTCTTAGACTCTAATTCATTGAATCCGATGTTATTCTAAATTTTTTGTTGGGCACAAAGATGTTTTTTAAGGGTGATGATTCTAGTGGGCTAGATCTGGGTTATTCATTGTTCTTATTCTGGAATGATAGTTTAAATGGACACGTGATGGTTGATTAGGTAACTTTATTGGAAGTCACGAATGGGTTTAAATGAATTCTCTTGTCATAAACACAGGATGCCTTAAATGAAGGCATTACAGTTCAGTTTGTTTTTGTTAGCCGTAAAAGATTGGCATTGTGGGAATGGTATTTTGGAGGTATCTTGACCAATTTATATATTTTTAATTGTCTACAGATGAGTGGAACCATTTTAAAACACATATTTGTCTTAATAGGGGCGTGGTTTATGGGTCAGTAGTGTCTTTTAGAAAATATTTTGTGACCAGTTTTAGTTAGGATGATCGAGATTCAACCATTTCTTAATGATGAACTTCTTGTTGTGACCTTGGATATAATCGGGTTCCCCCAATTAAATAAATCAATCTTGGTGCACCATAATAACACTTAGAGGATTTTTTTGTAAGGAAATTATGATGGTGGAGGTGTCATAGTTTAGAATTTGCCCCTTCTAGTGTTAAGGCCTATAGCGGTTAGAACCATTGGAAAAATGTTTAAAGAGATGGTGTCATGATTGTGTCTTTAGCTAAATGGGATTGTGTAAGAACCATTTTGGTGTTTCAGTTGGAAAGTGAGTGTTGGCTCGGGTCTTGGTGGATTAAGTTTCGTGTTCTTAAGGAGTTCTCGGATGTGCGTTGGGTGTTTGGAAACTCAACATGACCCTTTGAATGATACTTCATGATCTTGTAGGTTGGGTGATGTTTTCATTGCTCTTGAAGGTTTCTAGGGGACTATATTTTCTAAGGTGGAGATGTTGTAATGAACCATGTTTTGAATCATGGTAAAATTCCATGGAAATTTAAATTTTTGAAAATTATTGGATAGTACATTCTTTAAACTGAGATTCAGAACATAATTCCAAGAGTTGAAAAACATAAATGTGTTGTTTTTTGACTTGGGTAAAGGCCTAATAGGTTTCTTAGGTGTATTATCAAATTTCCAGAGCACCAAGTCCCATAAAACACATGTTTGGAGGTTTTTATTGAGGCACATGGTTTTTATGAAACTGTGTGATCCCTAGTAGAAACAGTACAACTTGTGGAAGTGAGAAGATATGAAGTGCACAGGCTATGCATGATTTATCAAAATCATGCACCTACCCCACATGGGTAGATCCACTTATACAGTACATAAGAACTATTCATTTCATGATGGGTGCATAGTGAGGTCAACTCTTGTGGGAAGACCATACGAGGAGGGTTCCTTAGGTAGTGGGAGAAACACAGTTGGTGCACGGTATAGCCAAATAGTGCATCCAAATGGTGCAACCCAGTATTGAAGGTAAACTGAATATTTTTCCCTTTATGAGATTTTAGGTTTCCTTTTTCCCTTTTCTCCTCCTCCAATCGCATGAGACACATCTCACTATGTAGTGGGTTCCTCAAATTCCTAAGCTAGGTTTAAAGAGATATTGTATGTCTGTCATCCAGTTCAAGCATTTTTAGTCTCTATGGATCCTTATAGGTATTCTCTAGATTCATTTTGAATCTTTCTTTATTTAATGTTCTCTCGACAGGGTTATCACGTTGAAATCTATTTTTCCCTATTATCTAGGAAAATGTACCTTTATTAGATTTATTCCAAACCATACTAAACCAGAGATTGGTATTGGATGAGTATACCATCCATGGTATAAGGTAGATGGTCTATGACATTTCCCGAAATTTCCATCATTTTATGAATAGTGTTACTGTGCCACATGCCAAACTTTATCGTACGTTACCTTAAAATTGATTTCGTAATTTTAAATTGTTATGAACACCTAGTATTACTATCATTGAGTCTTTTAATGCGAATTTAGGATGTCAACCTCTTAGGCGGATACCCCATGGGAGTGTCAGCTTGAACTTTCTCTTAATAATTAATTGTTTAAAGGCCATGGGTTCCTTCTAAGAATTTATCTTGGAAATTAAAATGGATTTACCTTTTAAGGATTTGACCAAGTGATCATGTTATCTTTTCTGTTCCATGTTAAGCCTTATATTTTTTCCATTTTAGGTTGTTTTTATAAAATTATTCTTCAATTTGAATTGAATTATGATTCTCGAATGTGATTATTTTGTGATAAATTAATTTTTTATAAATAATATCATGATTTTATAATAAAAACCCACAAATAAGGTGCACTCTATTCAAAATTACAAAGTGATGATTTGTGTTTTTAATCTTTATTTTCTTTCTTACATGGGAGATTTCCTAGGTCACTCTTGTAATGATATATATGGCCTATCTAGAACATGACCTCTATTGGTGTTATTAAATTGAGTGGACCTCTTTCTTTATAAATTTTTATAGAATCAATACACCTTTTAAGTGCATGGATTGACCACTCCTATATAAATAACCTACAAAACCATGCTCAACTTAAAGGATTGACATGATTTGTAAGCGGGATTTCCCATGTTTGTAATTTCCCAATTGAATATGGTATCTTATAAGTTCCTCCTTTAACCTTGTTAAAATGAATTTCCTTGCTTGAATAGATTAAATGGAATACTATATAATTAAATGGCTAGTCATGATGGAATGTCATCCTTAAATGTTTTTAAATACTTTACATGGTATGACTTGTTATTATAGAATGAAATATTTCATTAATGGTTTCTTTCCCAAATGAATTTATGGTTTAAATGAAATAAATTATAAAGGGTGGAAATGCCACACCATTCATTGCATGCTTTGTACATGCATTGTTATAATTATGATGCCCCTATATATAATTGATCTTGTTAAATGTATAGAATGAGAGGTAATTCCTTATGAATCAATTACTATTACAAATATAATTACACCTTGACATAGGTTGTGAAAATATTGTAAGGGTTTTTTTTGATCATGGGATAATCACACTTCTTTACATCAGGTGTTGAGTTCATGAAGTTTGCACCATTGATACTATGTGGATGGTGGGAATAATTCACCACATCCCTTGGTGAGTGTTGGCACTATTTCACAATCATGAATTAGAGTGCTGACATGATGGCACACTCACCTTCCTTAGTGTCTTTCAAAATGTGTCACACTATATTGGGATGTAGGGAATGCCCCTTATTGCTTGAGATTATAAGATTGTTTAGACTGGTTATGGATGACTAAGTTACGCCACAATCTATCCTATAACTAGTATTCTAGGTATATGGAAACTTACATTCTCATATACTTAGTTCATATAGATGGATAAAATATATAACTATAATTTATATATATTATTAATATATACAAACGGTTACTATTCAGACACTTATTCTGGACATGATCCAAAGTACGTAGAGTCAGCTAAGTGTCCTTTTGGAACCTGAGCTGACTGGTATTTATTTATTTATTATTTTCTGTTTATTATTCTAATTATACCTACACACTACTTTACTTTATATTCATAGAGTGGTTTCAACTATATACAACATGGGTGGTAACCTACTGGGATTTATATCTCCCACCCAACTGAATCCACCATTGCACTAGGGTACCCATGTAGATATTATATGTGAAGGACCATAGTTTATCTCTTATGTTGTTTACCTTGTACCTAGGAGTTAGGATAATAGGACTGAGCTGGAGCTCAGGATGCTCATGGAGTTTTACCTTAGGTATTAATTTCTTATATGTATGTTTGTAATTTACTATATTTTAATGCCTAATATATGTATATTATTTTAGTTTAAGTATCATCCTATGGACCAGAATGCATTTTATATATTGGTGTTTTCCATTCAATTATATTCTATTTATGTTATTGTTCCACTACTATTTCATTTATTTATTACTTCTCCCATTGTTGTATGTTATTTATTATCTGAGATAGCATTGTTCCACTCTGATCATGTGGTTATAGTCTCCCCACAATCACCTAATGAAACCCTCATTGCTAGTCGTTAGCCTCTAGCATATGGGGAAGAACACCTGTACAGCTACCGTATTAGTGGGCAGTTAGGTCGGGATGTTACATTATTCATAAAACCATCCTTGTTCTTACCATCTGTTAAACCCTATAAATAATATAAAAATTTTCCTTTTTCAAAATAAACATTTTCTTACCCAAGAAATCATCTTTTATGCCCAAATAATTTCATAAAACATTTCATAATAAAACATAAAGATAAAATAAAAACTCATAAATTTTTCAGTAAAACATTTCATAATGTTTCAATTTTCACCCCCAAAACATAATCTCTTTGCTTACCATATCAAATCATAAGTTTCCTGCAAAACAATATCAGGAATAAATAAATAATAAAGGTAACTTATGGAATCATTTCCATATCACTCTTACATATAAAGTATATATACTAGCTACATAGGGAGTAACCATCAAGGTTACACTTGGAATAACCATCATAGTATATTCCAATAATCTCTTAGGAGAAAGCTCATCAGTTAACTCCATATCTTTACCCATTGTATTGGAGAGATGTAACAGGCTCACCCACCCTCAGTTTATTATGGAACTAACCATCATAATAACAATTCCCAAGAACCATATCATGATCATAAAACATAATTATTTCATAAAAATAAAACATTATTAATGAAAATAACATTTTCATTCTGAAATCAGTTTCATTTTTAAAAATATATGTACTTATAAATGAGTACATTTTATTTGAAAATAAACTTATAAACCTGTAAAGGAAATATAAAATCAATAAGGGATCATTAAATTAGGAAAATACAATCTGTCTGTATAAGTTAAAAAACAATCTTTTTGAATTTTGTAAAAAGTTACATTAACGTGGATTTGTAAAAGAAAGTCCCTTACATAAAACCTAAAAAATTTCCCTTTTTGAAAAAATTTAAGGGAAATTATAAAATTCTAATTTTAAAACATTCATGTCCATATAAATACATTCATAAAAACCATTTTGGAAACATGGATATGAAAGATAAATATTTCGAAGAATAAATCATTAAAAAATTTTAAATAATGTTTTATTTAAGGAGTCCCTTACAAATATCATATATTTGAAGTGACACTACAGGAAAAACAAGATTTTGTGACGGGCTATTTGCGACGGGATTAATTCTAGTTGAAAATAGTCCATCCCGAAGGTTATTTGCGACGGGATTTGGGGTCACGTCACAAAAGGTAATGTGCGGGTTGGTGCGGGTTGCGCACAAAAGCGCGAGAAGGTTATTTGTGACGAGGGAATCCCCCTTTCGCCAATAGTGTGTCGGTTGGAGGGTATTTTCTATGGGTCTCATCGCAAATGCCGATGGCAATAAATGGGTTTTTGCGACAGGATGTTGTCCCATTGCAAAAAGTGTGTCCGCATGTCACTTTTTGCGATAGGTCCTGTCGCAAATACCCTTTTAACCACTGATAGCAATTAATGCCGGCAAAGGTACTTGCGACAGGTCTCATCGCAGAAAGGACCTTTTGCGACGGGAATACCATCGCAAAAAGACCCATCACAACTAATCGAATCTATATATTCCACCCTCTGTTTTTCTTTTTATTACCCTCAATTCTTATTCCATCTCTCTCACTAAACTCTATTTTTAGAGTGAAAATTTCTCCAAATTAGTTTTTCTTTTACGAAGAAGTTGTGAAGTTGTTTACATTAATAGGAGATCAAGTTTAAAGGCATTTATATTTTATTTAATTTAGTATTTATTTCATTTTTTATGTTAATTTTAATTATTGTGGATTAGTTGTAATTAAATTAGATTTAAATTGTTTTGTTATCAGTATTTATTTGTAATAATAAATTGAAATTATTAGTATGTATTCTTAATAAATGGCAATAATTAATAAATAGTAATAATTAATAATTATTAACGAAAATTAGTATTGTATATAAATAATTACTTGTAATAAGTAATTAGTAGTTTTAAATTGTAGTTAGTAATATCAATTAACACTAATTAGTAATAGTTATGTTTAATTAGTAATAATTACGAGTAATTAGTAATAATTACAAGTAATTAGCAATAAATAGAAATAATTAGTAATAAATATTAATAATTAAAGATAAATATGAACAATTAGTAATAAATAGGAATTATTAGTAATAAATATGAATAATTAGTAACAAATATGAATAATTAGAAATAAATAGGAATAATTAGTAATAAAAAGGAATAATTAGTGATAAATAGGAATAATTAGTAATAAATAAGAATAAATAGTAATAAATACAAATAAATAGGAATAATTAGTAATAATTATGAATAATTAGTAATAATTAGGAATAATTAGTAATAATTAGTAATAACTAGTAATAATTAGGAATAATTAGTAATAATTAGGAATAATTAGTAATAATTAAGAATAAATAGGAATAAATATTAATAAATAGGAATAAATAGGAATAAATAGGAATAATTAAGAATAATTAGGAATAAATATGAATAATTAGTAATAAATAGGAATAATTAGTAATAATTAGGAATAATTAGTAAGAATAAGGAATAATTGGGAATAATTAGTAATAATTAGGAATAATTAGTAATAATTAGGAATAATTAGTAATAATTAAGAATAATTAGAAATAATTAGGAATAATTGGTAATAATTAGGAATAATTAGTAATAATCATGAATAATTAGTAATAATAAAGAATAATTAGGAATAATTAGGAATAATTAGGAATAATTTGCAATAATTAGGAATAATTAGGAATAATTAGGAATAATTTGTAATAATTAGGAATAATTGGGAATAATTAGGAATTATTAGGAATTATTAGGAATAATTAGGAATAATTAGGAATAATTAGGAATAATTTGTAATAATTCGTACCAAATAGTAATAATTTGTAATAAATAGTTATAATTTGTAATAAATAGTAATAATTTGTAATAAATAATAATAAATAGTAATAAATAGTAATAATTGCGAATAATAATTTGTAATACTTTGTAATAATTTTTAATAATTTGTAATACTTTGTAATACGTTGTAATAATTTGTTATAATTTGTAATAATTTATAATAATTTGTAATAATTTGTAATAAATAGTAACAAATAGGAATAATTAGTATTAAAGAGTAATAAAGAGTAATAATTAGTAATAATTAGTAATAATTATGAATAATTACGAATAATTACGAATAATAACAAATAATTACGAATAATTATGAATAATTACAAATAAATTGTAATAATTACGAATAATTACGAATAATTACGAATAATTACAAATAATTATGAATAATTACAAATAATTACAAATAATTACAAATAATTACGAATAATTAGGAATAATTAGAAATAATTAGGAATAATTATGAATAATTATGAATAATTAGGAATAATTAGGAATAATTATGAATAATTAGGAATAATTAGAAATAATTACAAATAATTAGGAATAATTAGTTAACAATTAATAATTTGTAAGAAATTGTAATAATTAATAACAATTAGTAAGAAATTGTAACAATTAGTAACAATTAGTAATAAATTGTAACAATTCGTAACAATTAGTAATAAATATCAACAATTAGTAATAAATCTTAACAATTAGTAATAAATTGTAACAATTAGTAATAAATTGTAACAATTAGTAATACATTGTAACAATTAGTAATAATTTGAAACAATTAGTAATAAACTGTAACAATTAGTAACAATTAGTAAGAAATATGAATAATTAAGAATAAAATCAATTGTAATAAATTGTAATAACTTGTAATAACTTAGCACAATTTCCAATGAATTGACGCTACTCCTTTTTCTCGATGACTCTTCTCCATTCAACTTTAACCGACTTAAAACATTATGAAATGTATGCTTCAAAGTATGCATATCCAATCTCATATGTAAGAGTTTGAATATTCATTCGTAGGACCACATTTTTTATAATGTTTTCAGGTGGTGAAAATTGCAAGAAGATGATTCATCGACGAAAAGGGGGCTCTTTTGTCCGACATCTCATTTACTTGCAAATTTCTCACATAGAAATCACAATGAAGAATCTGCATAGAGGTACGCATATTACTTCTCGTATGCATGAGAATGAATATTCGTACCTCTGAGAAGATTCTTCATTGTGATTTTTGTGTGATAATGTTGAAAGTAAATGATTCGTCGGACAAAAGAGTAGCCGTCAATCCACTGGAACTTGTGTCACCCGTAAGTAATGGAAATTATTAAGAAGTAGTTGTAACTTTTTTTTTTCAGATAGTGTTTTTATAATTTCAAATTATTCAAAAATTATAATGATTTTATATTTTTTACAAAAATATTGAATAATGAATTTAACAACAGTCACTATTAGATGACCGCGCTTGGATAAATCAGCATATAAATCCAAATGGTCCAAGGTTAAATCCTATATATATTGAGTGTGTTGAAGCTTTCTTATCATTTTCATCATCAAAACTAGAATATGTTTCAGAAGTCACAATAAAGTGTCCTTGAAAAAAAAGTACTCTGACAACATTTAAAACATTTGACAAGGCTGGGGGACATATCTTGCGGTTTGGTTTTCAACCAGATTATGTTTTTGGTATCAACATAGTGAACATAGTTCCAGAGTAGATACGAATAACTTGATTCCAGATCCATCATGGTTTCAAAATTTAGTACTTGAGGTTGCACGTCCATTTGTTCAACAAACTGAATCTCAAGATGATATCGATTTAACTCCTGAGTTGGAACCATCCAAATTTTATGAGTTGTTAAGGTATGCTGAGGATACATTATATCCTGGTTGCAAGATAAGAAAATTAGAAGTGGTTGAAAAATTTATGACTATTAAATCATATAATGCAATGTCAAACAACTGTTTTGATCAGCTATTTTTTTGGTTAAAACACTGTTACCTGAAGGAAATGTGTTTTTTGAAAATTACTATGAGAGAAAAAGGCTGGTTCATAATCTGGGCCTTAGTTATCAGAAGATTCGTGCTTATCCAAATGATTGCATCTTATATTCTGGTGAAAATGATTCGTCGGATAGTTTTCCCACATGTGATCAACCTACGTATAAAGAAGCTAAACCATGTAATTCTGGAACGATTCTAGTAAAACAGTTGAGATATTTTCCCCTTACACCCAGGTTGAAACATTTATTTATGTCTTAGAACAAAACATTAATGATGTTATGGCACAAAACCAATATTTCAACTGATAAAATCTTGAATCATCCATATAGTGGGGATTTATGGAAAAAATTTGACCGTCTGCATCTGTCTTTTGCTTTAGAATCCCAAAATGCGTGATTGGGTCTTTCTACTAACAGTTTCTGTCCATTTGGTTCTTATGGTATTTAGTATTCATGATGACATATCTTTATAACTCGGTACAATTTACCTCCATGGATGTTGATGAAGGAGCCCTATATCTGTTTGACCTTATTAATCCTTGGACATCCGGAAAAGAATATTGATGTTTATTTGAAACCATTGATTGATGAGTTAAATGAATTGTGGAGTGATGATTTTAGTACATATGATGTTTCTGTGAAACAAAATTTTATATTAAAATCTACATTGATATGGAAGATTTGTGACTTTGTGGTATATGGCATCTTATCTAGATGGAGTACACATGGTCTGAAATCATGTCATGTTATAATGGAAATAATTATTCCGATTGGATTAAGTGGTTTCTTGAATTATAAGATTTGGGATTCGATAACAGACATATCATAATGTTTTCAAGACATTTTTGTAGCGACAATAGAATACAATTCTCTAAGAAAACTGGAAGAAGATGTTGCTGTAATTATATGTAAAATGAAAAAAATATTTCCACTAGCTTTATTTGACTCAATAGAATATCGTAGAATACATTTTCCACATGAAGCTAAATTTGGTGGTCCATTAGAGTTTCAATGTATGTACCCATTTGAAAGATGCATACAGAAATTGAAGAAAAAATTACACAACAAAGCATCAGTTGAAGGCTCAATTGCTGAAGCTTATTTGCAAGAGGAAATTTCTTTCCTCTGGTCTCATTATTTTGAATCTGAATATCCCTCAAAACACAGTCACATGGGATGAAATGATGGGAATGTTAATGAAAAAATGTAAAATCAATTATCATTTTTTAATCATCCAAATCTTGTCTTCGATGGAGTTCATGAAAGATGGATTTCAGATGATGAACATCACAGAGCTCATACATATGTTCTGCTCAACTATAAAGAAATGACATAATTTGTACTATGAGTGATTTTCACGTACTCTATAATTTATGTTACAGTATGAAAACTTATTTTATTTGTTGGTTATATGATAATCATATCAAGAAACAACTTCCCTAGATTACAACAGCTGCTCTTGAAAAATACAGAATTTTTTTTCTCAATGGTTTCAAAAGCAATTAACATAAATTATTGATGGTTTAATATCAATTCCGATTATTATTTATTATTTTGATAATTTTTATACAAATTTTATGATGTCTCAACATGCTGATAAAATTGATAAGAAACTATGCATATTGAGTAACCCACCATCCAAAGTGGTTAAATCTTATAATGAATATGCAGTGAATGGTTTTCAATTTCATACATGTGCATATGGGGAATCAAAAAAAACAACAATGAACAGTGGTGTTTTTTTTCAGAGGATCGCATCACAGAGATATTGAATTTGACTTTTATGGAATTCTGGATGAAATTATTGAGCTGTGTTATCTAGGACAGAATTATGTAATGATGTTTAAATGTCAGTGGTTGGGTACTGAAAGAGGCTTGCATGTTTATCTAACTCATGGAATCATCGATATTAAATATAAAAGTATCCTTATAGTAAATGAACTATATTGACTGGATCAACATGCACATTAAATTTATTACACAAAGTATTGTGCTAATTCAATAGACTTGAGTGATTGGTGGAGCATAAATAAAATGAAATCTCTAGAAAATCAGTTTACTCAAACTGAATGTGGTTCCGCTGAAGTGGAATGAATTGAAATTTTTCATGAGACTGCTCAAAATCCATCATTTTCAAAAAGAGATATGATTATCAATGATGAAACCCCACAATTAAGGATCAATGATGATAAAGATGTTAATGATGTAACAAATGAATTTGAAATGACAAGAGATGATGAAACTGAAACTCATATGGATATTATTGATGCTGAGGAGGAATATGAAGACATTGACATTGACAGCTATGGAGATGAGGATGAAGATGGACATTGACAAAGTTAAATGCTAGTTATAATTATAACTAATTTATATCTATATATAATAGTTATTTTCAACTATCTGCTAAGAACAATCATTTTGTGTTTCAGATGGATCCTGATCTGTTTCGCAAGTTGTAGGAGGCTGAGCTACCTTTGGACGAGGGGGGTTTTGGATTATCTGACCCTCATCCTACTGGTGGTTCAGGGGGTACACGGAGGGGGTGCGGTCTTGCACGACTGATGATTCCTAAACCTATCACCGAGCGATGTCCACGTCTTGGCTTTGATCGAGGCACATAGAGGTATGATAACCTATATATTTTAGTTATCTTTAATTAATTAATTTATATATATACTAATTGTTTGATTATTTATTCTTTTTTCACAGTTTTGTGGATGTAGTTGTTGGATAGGGGAGCACTGTATTGCACAATTATTTTTATCATCCATGGATCCCATGGGAACAGATTCCCGTTGATGTGTGGCTCGACATGTTCAATCATTGGATGGTACGTTAATAAATAATATTTATTTTGAAATTTAGTTTATTAATAACTTGATATTATAATTTATTTGCAGGGTTTATGGTATCTCATCGATGACAGCATGCATGACGTCATCCACATGGCATGGAAGATGTCTATGCATGACCGTTTCTGTCAGTTTTTCACAATTTGAGAAGAATGACCATTAAGAAAGTAGGAGTGATAGAATTAGATGAGTTGTGTAGAGCGCATCGACCAGAGTACATTTCATCTCACGTTTGGGATGGATTATATTTTCACTGGTTGGGTGGTGGATTTCATAGGAGATCTACAGTGGGTCGACAGAACCGGGGGAGACAGGAGGTGATGCATCGAGCTGATAGTCGTACATTCAGTACGCCTAGAGATCATCTGGTAAATATCTTTTTTAAATCTTTTATATAACATTAAATATAAAAAGTTTTTTTATATTTCTATAGGTAATAGAGCATCCAGATATTACGAATTATGACGTTTATTAGAAGATATACAATGATCCATCCACTGGAGAGATTAGAGGTGATTTCTAGCGTCAGATTGTGGTTAGAATTATTTTTTTCAGTTTGAAAATTAACTGAATATAATATTTTCAAAATTTTAATTTCAAATTGGAATTGAAGGAGTTGTATGAGGCTGCGACCTCTCAGACACAGGCTGAGGGTCAGGACGAGATGACTAATCAGACCAGTGCCCACCATTTCGATGAGGTGACTGGATGCAGGCGACTCAGTATGGATTTGGGAAGGGATGAGTAGTTGGTATAAGCTCTCATTTGACTCCTGGTACTTATTATGGTACTTCTGTGATGTCGGTGTCCAGTTCAAGAGGAACTCATGGAGAGAAATCATCTTATACCTCACAGTATTAGGAGTAGTTGCGAACTCAATCTGAGCTTATAGAGAGTTTGCAGAAGTGGCCTGGAGGGATGTGTCGGCAGCAACAGCAGCACGAGGAGGAGATGCGTCGATGGCAAGAGCAGCAACAACATCAACATCACGAGTAGATGGAGTACATGTGTCGTCTGACTCATAGTTTAGGGATGGAGTTTCTTCCACCATCTCCTACAGTTCCTCCACCTCCTCCCAAAGACGACACTGATGGTTTTTTTATGTTAAAAACATTTGAATTCATTATTTATTGTAATATAAACTATTTATAGTTTTTGTCTTTTATATTGGTGCAAATATTTCATAATTTTTTTTTATTTTTAATATTTTATTATTTATTATTAGTATTATATTTTTTAATATTTTTATAATAATACTAATATAATAATAATAATAATTTCTGATTTTTTATATATTTTTTGTAGATATTGAAAATTTTAATAATTTTTTATTTTTTTAGTATTTTAATAATATTAATATTAATTTTTCAGTAATCATAATTTTATTAAATATATTCTTTTAGTATTATATTTTTTAATTTTTGTTTATTTTACTAATAATAATACTAATAATATTTGATGATTTTTTTATATTTTTATGAGAATATTGAGAATATTGAGAATTTTAATATTTTTTATTTTTTGGCTATTTTAATAATATTAATTTAATTTTTTCAATAATCATAATTTTATTAAATATATATATTTTATTATGTTTTGTATTTGCGACGAGACCTTTTGCGATGGGCTCCCATTGTAAATTGTTTAAATATAAATTTTTAAATATAGTATTTGGGACGGGATGACGGACCTGAAGCAAATACTATTGGCGACGAGCCCGTCGCCAAATTTTTATTTATATATAATGTATATAATTGGAGACTTATTTGCGACGAGAAACTTTCCCGTTGTAGAAAACAGTATTTGCAACCGGTGTGCCACCAAAAATAGTATTTGCGACGCCGTTTTCTGCAATAAGCTATTTAAAATGGGGGCTTATCTTTAAAGCCTATTTGTGACAGGATCCCATCACAATTAGGTTGTCGCAAATACCTCTAATTCCAGTAGTGTGAGATTTAATAAAATGAATGGAATATGTGTATTTTTTATAAAGACATGTAAATAAAATAGAGATAAAATATAATATAATCAAAATTAATTTCACAAATAATCTTATTACAACATAATGAATGAAGTAGTTGGTTAAACTAAAGTATGAAAATTGGGTTAAGAATTATCTTACCTTGAGTTTAACGATATCACACAATATTTATCATCTGGGACAATAAACTTATGTTAATTTTTTATTTTTTAAGATCCTTTATAGATTTACTATTACTTTATCAACACATATAACCATGTTATATTAAATTACATAATTATTTATGTTTTCATCGGATGTTTTGATGATATTTGGTTCATAAGTCCAAAATGACTTTAGTTGGTCAACTATAGTCAAATTTTTCATTACTCCATCATATAAAAAATAATATTCACGTAATATGTATCATATATATTTATCATTTACATCATTTTAAAGAACCAATAAAAATGGGGATGAAAAAAAATTACATCACTACGTGGTAATGGTATGTTGTACGTACACATGCATGGTGATTTTTTATTTTATTGGATTGATAAAATGTGGAATATAGTTATAAATTAATCATAATAACATCTCAAAAAATAAATGACACTGTATTTATTACTTTATCCTTGAAACAACATAGGGAGGGGAAGTGGAAGAAGAAATAAACATGAAAGAGTTGATAAAGATGATTACATCTCCTTCAATAGACTTTCTTTAAAGTCTTTTTACGGGATCTATGATTGGTCTTTTGGTATAAAAGGAACCACAAGAACTTAAATATGGATTTATATAATAGAAATGGGTAGTGGGTCTTCAAGATTGATGTCTTAATGTGATGTGAATAAGTGAAAGAATGAGTTCCCTTTTATAATTGCGGTGAGAGGATTTTTTTGAAATTTGAAAAAGATTAAATTAATATAAATTAATATTTAATTCTAAATACCGCCAAATATCCATAGATTGAAATATTAGATGATTTAATCATGTAATATAATTAACCAATAAAATTTATACATGTTTTAGTGTTATTATAAACCTTACAAATTTGATTAACCCTTAATTAAGATATTTTAATTTTATTTGTGGGAATAATGTGTTTAGTATGAATTTTTTGTAATTTATAATTATAATATTTCAATTGGAACATAAATGGATAAATTATGAAATTAAATACCAAAAATAAATAACTTTATACATTTAATGATTTTTTTTTATTTTTAAATAATTTAATAATATATTATTTTGATAAAATGTATTAGTGTAAATTTTGACACTATTAATTATGTTGACTTTAGGAAAATCAAAATAAAAAAATAACTTTGAAAAAATATTTAATACACCCCTAATATGTCATAATAATCTAAAAAATTCATGTAGAATCTTAATTAATTCAAATTTTATTTATTTTAATATTTTTAACATTATTTATTTGGTTGTTTAATTAATTAAATAATTACTGCAATATCATTGTGTAAATATTTAAGAAACTTATTTCTTTATTAAAAATTAAAAATAAAATACCATAATGTAGATAAATATTTTACCTTTAAAAATAATTTTTATAGTAGAATATATCATATGAATTACCCCGTATTAAAATGATATAGTTATTTACAACATGAATGTGAAATCATTGAGTTTTCCTTAAATAAAATATTATAAACATCACAGTCTCATTCAAGTGATCCAAAAAGTCATAAATAAATTTATATCATAAACATAAGTTTATTTATTTTAAAAAAATCATACTTATATTTATTCACAACCTACCTTTTTCGACATTTGGACATATAAGAGATATTTAAGACAATGATAGTGACATTTTTGTGAGTTTTTTATTTAAATAATATATAAGACATTTTATTGAAAAAGTTTCCATTAAACAACTAAAATATAATCATTAGGTTTTAATGGAAAAATTAACTTCATAAAATAAACTTTTTTGTAAATATTTAGGAAATTTTTATGATCCTTATCATATTATTTTTATCATAAATTTCTCATTTTACCCATTACCGTGGTAATTAAAATTACCTAGGTTACTATTCATATTCGTCAAAAATAAAATGTACCTATTTCATAAACTTAGACTTTGTGAATCCAAATATGACATACATTTTTCAAAATTCAAAACACATAATTTTCATAATTTATTTTAAATTTAAACCGGTAAAATGTAATGAAAAATGACTTTTAGAAAGATGCAATTTTTAAATTTAAAATGTTTTTATAATAAATTCAAGAATAAAATATCATTAAAAAATAATTATATTAATTGAAATAAAAAATTATAACTAATCTAAAACATAATATGACCATGGAAATACTTGAAAAATATATTTTTTAATAAAAATCTTTATTTTTCACTATTCATTGAAAAATCAGACTTTTCATAAAATTATCAAAATTTCACCATAGGATAATTTTAATATGCTCATTTAAAAAATTATATTTATTTAATTAAATATTTTTTTTTAAAATTTCCATAAATTAATTATATTTTTTACAATCAATAAAATTCATTTTTAAAGAAAGTGTATTTAAAGAATAAAATGACATTACTAAAACTATGTGTTAATTTAATAATAATTAATTAACAAATTATTAATGATTAGGATCATTTTATATTTCATAATAAAGTCAATAAAATTTATTACCTCTAAAATAATTACTAGGTTATAATGTTCACATAAAAACAATATTTAACTATCTGTTTACGTTTTTTCTGGCGTATCATGTACCTATCAAACATAGTGTTTCTTTATTAAAAACTCAAGATGTTACATTATCTCCCCATTTAGTTAATTTTATCATATAAATTTTATCTTGGGATCAAAAATTAGGGTTCAAATATTCAAAATACCTTTATTAAAATTTCACATCAGAAAAGGGTCAATAAAACTTCCATTTGATAAGAGAGAAAGGAAAGTATAAAGATCACCCAAGATAACAGACACTAGGATTCCCTGAAGGAAAATATGGATATGTAAGAGATAAATAATTATCATGTTCTAATGGAGTGTGATAGAGAATATGGTTACTATAATGTTATCCATCACAAAAGTATAAATTTGGGATTGGTTAAAAGGACATTGATTTCTCAGTAAGAAAAGTAAATAAATAACGTTTTTAGTTAACATTTTTATTTAATGATTCATTTCCTAGAGTTTATTAATTAATTTAACATATATATTAAGAACATAAGGAGATAGTATTACTAGAATATAAGAATTTCATCCTTTAATTAATCTCTATGACAAAATCATCTCTTTCTCTAGATAATGGGTTTTCAAGATGTTTTTTTCACGTCTGAAGCACTAGAATCAACTTCTATAAAATCACATAACCTAAAAAATATTAACTACATATTTATATAATCTTGAAATATTAAACAAAAAAATGTTAGGATATGGTAAGATAATTCCAGAATATAATAAATATTTAAATGAAGAAAAATTAATTTTAATCCCCAAAATTCAACAATAATACCCAAAGTCTAAAATGGATCATACAACCAAAAAACTATACTTAAAATTACTCAAAAAATATATACTAAGACTGAAACACAAAAATTATTTGATCACATAATCTTCCAAGATAAATTTTTTCATTTATCTCTAAATAACAAAAATCACCCTTAATGTCAAATATAAAAAATAAAATTTCCAAAATCACATGATATCCATGATATAATAACCATTTCCATAAATAACCTGACTCGACATAAAGAAATAATAAAATCATACATTATTCCAAAATTTAATTCAACCATTATTGTTCAAATAAAATCCCATATTATTCTATTTACCTTAATCATATAGGTTTCTCAAAATAATGAACATATTCCGAAATAACATTAATCACTTAACCACCAAATCATTTTCCAATGGCATGGTTATCTATTTGAAAAAAAATATATTAAAAAAATGGAAATAACCTTTATCCATACTTTATTTTAAAAAAAAAATCCATACTAACTAGGACATCACATAGGCCAGTGGTAGGTGATACAACCTTAACACCCTTTGGTTGTGGGTTTAATTCCAACAGCCCTGTCGGACACAACAAGTTTTCACACGGTATGTGGGTTGTCTTTTTTATAAATATATATTAATACAGTCCTAATAAAATTCCCAAAATGTGAGAAACATGCTCAAAATTATATTAATATATTTTAACCTCAAAGGTTTCTCATAGCTTTATTTTTTTATCCAAAAATGTAATAACCCATAATTACCTCAAAAATAAATGTCTCAAAAAATACCATTAGTCACCCTAAAATTTCATAACATAAATCATCAAATGGGGTTTCTATGAAATATAGATTATGATCAACCTTATAATTAAAAAAAATGTTATGATATCTATAGATCTTAAGAAAGCCTCTCAAGAAAACATCATAATGTACAAATTTATCTAAGCCCTGTTCTAATACCAACTGTAAGGTCCCTGACCTTAAACAATATAAATTCTAGAAAATTATGACTAGAATTTAATTTTTTCACTCACAAATATCTTTTAGGTTTAGTGTTTTATATAATTAGAACACACTCTTACAATGTAAACCCATATATTACAAGTGGACACTTCTATAGAGTATTCATTTTCTCCATAAAATAAATGTATTTAAAAGAAAACAAAATTTATTTTCATGATAAATATTCAATATTTTCTTCATTAAACCATCCTGATTCATACTCTCTCTAAAACCCAATTAAAATAATTTTAAAATATGGTATGAGAACAGAATCTTAGTAACGGACATAAAAAGTAATAAAGAAACAATTGGACGATAATCATATATCAAAATTTTCCATTTTTCAAAACAAAAATTTTCTTACCCAGGAAATCACCCTTTCTATAAAAATAATTTCATAACATATTTCATAATATTAAATAAAAAATAAAATAAAAACTCATAAATTTTTCATTAAAACATTTCATAAAACTATAAATTTCACCCATAAAATATATTCTCTTAGCATACATTATGAAGTCATAAGTTTCCAATAAAACCATATAAATAATACATAAATCGTAAAGGAAACATGTGGAATCATTTTTATATAACTATTACATATAATTTAGCTCTTCCAGGTACATAGAGAGTAACCATCATGGTTACACTTGGAATAATCATTACATTATATTCCCATAATCTTTTAGGAGAAACCTTATTGGTTAAATCCGCCTCTTTACCCAATACATTGAATAGATATAACATGATTACCTACCCTCAGTTTATCACGGAACTATCCATCATCATAATAATGCCCAAGAACTATAACATGATCATAACACATAAATAATTCATAAAAAGAAAACAATTTTAATGAAATTAATATTTTCATTTAGAATTAACTTTTATTTTTAGGATTCCATACACTTATAAATGAAATCATTTTATTTGAAAATATACTTGTAAACATGTAAAGGCACCATAAAATAAATAAGGAATTATCAAATATATAAAATCATATCTTGTCATATAATTTAAAAAAAAAATTATTTTTGAATTTTGTAAAAATTGACATTAAAGAGTATTTTTAAAAGAATGTCCCTTAGATAAAACTGAAAATATCCCTTTTGAAATCATTTGAGGGAAATTATAAAATTCTCAATTTAAAAAATTTATATCCATATAAATACATTCATAAAAACAATTTTGAAAACATTGACATGAATGAGAATGCTTTATAAGAATAAATATTTAAAACATTTAAAACGATGTTTTAGTTAAAGAGTCCCTTTCAAATATTATATCATTGAAGTTAGATTTAAACCAATTATTAAAATATGTGTATTCTATATCAATCCACATAAAACTTTAAATAAAACATAATATAATCAAAAATAATTTCAAAAATAATATGAGGATAATATAATCAATTAAGTAGAAGGTTAACCTAAAGAATCGAAATTGGGTTAAGAATTCCCTTACCTTTAGTCTGACTCACCACCTTCAATATTTATCTTACTAAATAATAAAATTTGGTTAATTTATACTTAGTTTATAAATTTTATAGATTTAATATTACTTTAATATAACTTATTATCATGTTATATACAATTACTTAATTATTTAAGTTCTCATTGGATGTTTTGATGATATTTGGTTCATAAGTATAAAATAACTTCGGTCAGTTGACTATAGTCAAAGAGTTCGTTATTAAATCTTATATAGAATAATATTCCTATAATATTTATCATATATAATTATCATTTAAATCATTATAACCATCCAAGTAATGTGGTGATGAAAAAAATACACCACTATGCAGAGACGGTATGTTGTACGTACGCATGTATAGGGATTTTCTTTTTCATTGGATGGGTAAAATGTGGAATATAGTTTCCATATAATCATAAAAATATATAATTATATAAATTATACTATAATTATTACTTTTTCATGAAAAAACACAAAGAAGAAGTAGAAGAAGAAATAAACTTAAAAGAGTTGATAAAGACAATTATCACTTCTTCGATAGACTTCCATTAATCTCTTTTTAAGGGATCTAGGGTGGATATTTTGAAATAACTATAACCTCAAGAACATAATTAAGGATTTTAAAAAGATTAATGGGAAATTTTTGAATAATCTAGACGGCTCAAAGTGGAGTAAAAAAGTGAAAAAAGGAGTTCCCTTTTATAATTGAGGCAAAGAGAAGTTTTCGAAATTCTTAAAAGACTAAATTAATATAAATAAATATTTAATTCTAAATTTATCCAAATGGCAATAGATACAAATATTTGATGAGATAAGGCTATAATCTCATCAAAAAATAAAATTTATACATGTTCTAATTTTATTTTAAACCTTATCATTTTGATTAAACTTTAATTAACCAATTTTAATTTTAATTACGGGTTTTCAATATAAAAAGGTTGTAATTTTTACTTATAAGATATCAAATGGAACAAAAATGAAACAATTATGACATTTTCGACCAAAAAATAATCACTTTTTATTTTTTAAAATTTTATATGATTTTTAAATATTTTAAAAAAATATTATTTTGATAAAATATCATTAGTGTCAATTTCATCACTATTCATTACTTTGGCTTTAATAAAATCTAGACAACATGATTACTTTGGACCAACATATTTAATACACCCCTAATATGTCCTAATCATCTAGTAATTTTTTCGATCACCTTAATTAATGAAAATTATATTTATTTTAATATTTTAATTTAATTTTATGATGGTGAAAAATAGCTGTTGAATATTTAGAAATGGGCTCCTATATGCTTCATATTTTTAGTGAAAAATGCTACACGAGCTGTATCAGAATGAAAAGATTTGATGTGACAAAGGTTTGTCTAATGTCTTGTTTTTATGTAATTTTCATTTTTTTATGTTGGTGCAAGTTCATTTAACATTATGTGTTCTTTTTACTCCTTTTTTATTTTAATAAATTCTTGTGATTACTAGTGAAAAAATGTTTCATTAATTAAATGATTACTACATTATTTTTGTGTAATTATTTAAGAAACTTATTTCTTTAATAAAAATTAAAAATAAAATACCATAATGTAGATAAATATTTTAGATTTAAAAATAATATTTATAGTCAAATATATCTTATGGATAACACCATATTAAAATTATATATTTATTAATAACATGAATGAGACATCATTTACTTTTCATTAAATAAAATATTATAAACATCATAATCTCATCCCAGTGACCAAAAATATAAAAATAAATATATATCATGAAAATAATTTTATTAAGTTAAAAAATGGACATTTATATTCATTTAAAACATTCCTTTTTCCCCATAAGGACACATAAGAGATATTTTAGACAAATAAAGTTACTTTTTGTGACTTTCTTTTAATTAAGTAATATATAATTTATAATCATCGAAAAGTTTCCATTAAACAAATAAAATTATAACCTTAGTTTTTAAGTGTTGAATTAACTTCATACAATAAAATTTGGGCAAGTGTTAGGGTAATGTTCTAATCCTTATAATATTATTTTTAACATAAATTACCTGATTTACCCTTTACTGTGGTAACAAAAATTACCTAGGTTACAATTTATATTGGTCAAAAATAAAAGGGATCAATTAAAAAAATTTCTACATTATTAATACAAATATGGAATTAATTTTTTAAAAATTAAAAAATATATAATCTGTATAATTTAATATAATGTTAAACTGACAAAACATAATGAAAGACATTTTTTTTTGAAAAATACCATTTTTAAATATAAAATGTTTTTATAATAAATTCAAGTATAAAATACCTTTAAAAACAATAATTGTATTAATTTAAATAAAAAATAACTAATGAAAATTTAAAACTAACCTGAAACATAATTTTTATTAAAAATCGGTTTTTTTCAATATTCATTGAAAAATAAAACAGTTTCGAAAATTATCAAAATTTCACAATAGGATAATTTTGATATACTAATTTCAAAAATTATATTTTTTTAATTATATATTTTTTAAAGTTCATGAAATTAATTATACTATTTAAAAGAAATAAAAATCATTTTGAAGAAAATTATTGGATGAATAAAATGACTTTACTAAAATAAGGTGTCTAATTTTATTATAATTAATTAATAAATTATTATTGGTATGATCATTTTATATTTCATAATTCCATTAATACTATTCATTATTGAAAAATTAACAGCTAGGTTATAATGGTCACATAAAAGAAATATTTAGTTTTTCATTTAAGCACGGTGTAGTGTATCATATACACTATTAATAATTGTGTTTCCTTCTTAAAAACTAAGGATGTTATAGAGAATTTATATAAAGTATTCCAGATCATATTACATGACTAGTTGGAAATGGATAAACAAGATAAAGATAAAATCAATATGGGTGCCCTAGTTTCTTAAGTGAAGAAGCCATTTCCATTTAAGAAGAAACATGAGAAGGAAGTAAAACCCATACTGTCTAAAAATGTTAAAATATGAAAATATAAAAAATGGTATCATGAAGGGGTTCATAAACCTAAACCATTAAATAAATAAGTCTTTATGTTTAGAAAGAAGTCTCATCCCTAATAATTCAACTAAAGAGTAATGGAAGACCAACCTTTTTCCCATATATTTGGTGGGTTTGATTTATTAAAAGGGGATTGAAGGTGATAAATGAAAGGAGATAATGAAATTTGTGATTTCATTACTTCATGAAATACCATCCATCATAGATATTATTAATATTGGCATTCAAACTCAATTGGTATCAGAGATGAAGTAGTATAAAGTCTGCTTATAGAATGTCATTTACATGATGTAGAGGGATGAGAAGCATCTCCTGAGAGGGAGATAACAAATGGAGTGAAACATCAAGATAATTTTGTTTAAACTATATATTTGGAAAACTCCAACAAAATATATAGTTTTAGGTATGTTTCTCAATCTCCTAAATCTGTTTTAGTTTATATTAGTTATATTATCTGAAGGGGGTGACTAAATAACTGTTGGGAAGTAAAAAGTATGCACTTGAATGTTTTGATGTGTTTTTTCAAGTATAGTATATTTTTATAAAAATCAAGAAAATATGTTTTTAAACCACAAAAGAGATGGATTTTATAGTTGGTTCCACATTGAAAAATGTTTATGAGAAACCCTTATGCTTTGGTAAAATCACTCTTTTTTTGTACACTATGCTAGCCCATATAGACTTAGAGCTGACTTTTCTATCTCTCTTTTCTAAGGTATTTAGTGGTGTCATCATTATATTAAGAAAGGTAGAGTAAATCAAGGGGATAATATGTAGTTCTATATGAGGATGTTGAAATAAGGACTTGAACTTCCCTTGTATTTTTGATATGATTAAGAGGGAGAGGAATGTTTTTCCTCATTTGAATTTTTTTTCATTAAGGGGGATACAAAAGTAAACATCTTAAAAAATATTAAAATGAATTTTAATGTATTCGAAAGTTAAATGTATTGATAGAAAATAAAATTGGGGTGATTGAAGTTCCCTTTGGTGTGTGATTTTTTTTTGTTAACAGAACACGTCAATGTGTTTGTTTTAAAAGAGATTTGAGTCATAAAGTGATGGATTGGATTGTCCCAATGAGAAGTACAGGTTTTCGATGTCTATGACTGATTTAAAATTAACTTTTTTATTATCAAAACATTTGTAAAACCCTGACCCCAGTTACCCAGAGTTGGTGCATTATTACATAACATTGGAATGATCACAAAAGATCATGTCTCGAAAGACCGATTAGTTTAGTAGCCTTGGAAACACTAGATATATTCATAAAGTTTACATTACATCAATAAGTGAAAAACAAAAACAACATATTGTCTTTATATCCCCTCATACTATCCCTGCAGGTCATTCATAAAATACTTCTTCACATCCTGGAAAAAATAAAACATTGAAAGGGGTGAGCTCATATGCTCATTAAGGATAACAACATATCAGAAACATTCATAAATAAACATAAAAATTTAAGGCAATGTAAAACTAAAACAAAAGCCTTTTAAACATGAATTTCAGCATAATATGGAAAGGATAAAATGAAATAATTCTATTTACTTATTCACATGGATATTCTACTAGTAGAATAATAAAATGACAATATTAATAACCACTTTCATAATGACGGAATGCATAATGCTAGACTATCATAACCACGTAGCCAAGGCCTCATGCCAAGACTACAAATAAGATTTTGTCAAGTCCTCGTACCAAGACACTAGTTTGTCTCATGAGACCTACCTATGCATTGATGAGCTATAGAGGGCTCCACCCTTCACTTACTAAGTCCAATTCATTCCTCATATGAAAATTTTGAAACATAACATAAACATTTCTATTAAAACTAGCATACGGAATGCCAATACTTTTGACCACAATCCATGAATGGTATAAAAATTGCACATCTATAGTCAAACATAACTCATTCGATACAATATGGAAGATTGTATTGTATCGGATTAACCTCAATTGAGAATAATGAAGGATATTGAAATATATAAAAATAAACATCAAACTATTGAGAGAAATATCCCTTTTTTCTTGAAAACATTTAAAATTCACACTATTTGTCAAGAAGCCATTTAAAATATATTTTTTTGAATCAAAGTGTCCCATACCACTTTGAAACTTTTAAAAGGAATTTTAATTTTAAAACATCAATGTCCATATATATAAATCCTTAAAAGCATTTTTAAAACATGTACATTATTGAGAAAGATTTAGAATAATAAATCTTTATAACATTTAAAATGATATTCTCGTTAGAGTTCCTAACCAAAATAGAGACTCTTGAATACAAATAATTGAAGAAATAAAAACTTTATAATATCATGAGAATAAATGTATTCATGATATACTATGTCAATGGACATTATATACACTATATAAAATCTATTTGGTGTATAACAACAAAGAAGTCTCAATTGAATGTAAATTCAGATGAATTATCTTATAAAGACTATATCCTTAGGTTAAGGATAAATAAAATACATAATTATGTGTGACAAATATAAATACACTCAATATGATTGGATATTTAGTGTAAATCAATCATATGATATTCACACATATTCTTGTAAAAACAACACCAAAGAATTGGATATTTAACTCAACAAATGGAGATTGAGTTAAAATTACTCTTATTAAGTTCAAATCGATGACTCGGGAATTTATCAATTGAGTGATTATGTGTATAAAAATTATATCCACATAAAGGGGAGTGGAAATTATTACATAATCAAATAAATTGTTATTCCACACATAATCTTGGAGTAAAATAATCAATGAAGTATGCCTAAAGTCGAATGAGTGCAAATTAAAATTTAAAATTCCCTTATCGATTAGGTAACTTACGAAACATACACCCATGAAAGAAGGATCATACAATGATGATGTAAATACCCATAAATTAATGTATATTACACAATGAATACAATCATGGGCAGTACACATACACCACATGCAATAAATAAGTGGTGAATAATGGAATTCTCACGAAATTAAGAGTGAGATAAGAAACCCATTACTTTGTACTTTTTCTTGGTCGAAGGTAGGTTAACCTACTGAATAATGGTGAAATAATTGTTATTGAATTATACAAGAATAATTTACATTAATATGATATCATATATTATCTTTTAACATTGATTTGTTAATAATATCTTAGTATTATCGTCATTTTGGGTGTTAACTTACTTGTTTCCATTTATATTCTTTGTTACGTAAGCTGTGTTTGTTATGGAAAGGTTGTATATTATTCATATAAATAATTATATAAATTCCTTAACCATTATTTTTAATCATTAAATGAGAATTATACTCAAATGGATATGATGGGGAATGAATCTCATCGCATTCGTGGAGACGGTAGTTCGTACGTACGTACGAGCGACAATATCATTCTTTTGATATTAAAATAATATATAATTGGATGGTATATCATATATAAAGAATTATTATCATGTTATATTTATTATTTACATGAATTATACAACATAATTATACCCATCTAAATAATAATATATTGAATAACAATTACACCACAACGTGGAGACGGTAGGCTGTATGTACGCACGTATGGTGACATGTCATTCAAGGGATGGATAGAATAATGAATTTTTTTGTTAAATATTTATAATTACATCAAATTATATAGAAGATACCGAAGTTATTATTTTATAATAGAAATAACAAAGAAAAAAGAAGTTGAAGAAGAAAGGAACTTGAAAGAGGGTGGTGAAAACATTACCTCTTCTTCGGGTTCTTCATTTTTATTTGATCAAAAGGCCTCCTTAGGTTGGATTTATGATCAAAATAAGGCCTCTAGGTTTCATTGAGTGAAGTTGGGAGGATATTTGGGCAGAGTTTGTCCAAGCCAAATGGCTTTCAAGGTGTGAATTAATGAGAAGGGGGAGTGCCCTTCTATATGAGGGGTGAGGGGATCCTTTGGAAAAGCTATAAATATTATTTTATAATAAATCCATATTAAGTTTATAATGGCTAAAAAGTAGATTATTTAAAGTTTAAGGTTGGGATAGGTCGAAAACAACTCAACCAATAGATTTTAGACAGGTTTGGGTCACATTATTAACCTTATCTTTTAGTTTTATCTCTTAGTTAATTAGTTTGACATTTACCATGTCTCTTTGTATTTTTATATTATATGGTTACTAAACATACTATAAACTTCCAAAAAACACAAAAGTGGTCCATTAATGATACACCTATCATGATACAAGTTCTTTTTCCGAACCTTAGATTTTTAGGAACAAAATATGATTTAATAATATAATATTTGTTTTAAAAACTGTTTTATGTCAATTTTGACACTATTTGGAATTTGATTTTTGTGAAACTAATAACAACATGATTAATTTGAAAAAATTAAATTAAATCAATCCTAACATTTCATATTATCCTATAAAATTAGTTTAATTCATAAAAGTCTCAAATTCCATTTATTTGGATATTTAAAATATCAATTATTTTAATATTTCATTAATTTCGTAATTATTGCATAACCATTGTGTCATACATAAATTAAACTATTTAATGTCTAAAAATTATAAATAAAATACCATTATGTAGGAAATATTTTTATCTTTCTAATGAATATTTACAATCGAATTTATCTTATGTATAACTCTATATTAAATTTTTTTAGTAATTAAACTTTGATTTTAACTCTTTTAACTCTTCTTTGAATTAAATAATAATAAATGTCCTAATCTAATAAAAGTGGAACTCAATGATAATATTTTATTCCTAAGGTTGTTTATGGTCGAGATAAACTTTTCCAATAGAATTAGGACATGTGTTAGGGTAATATTAATATTATTTTTACCCTTAATTACCCTATTTACTTTTAGTCGTGGTAAATAAAAGTAAAAATATAATATTCACCAAAAATTATTTTTATCTTATTGAACGATATTTTACTCCTTGATATTAACTGTGTCTTTCAGATTTTCGAAATTCCACTCACAGAAGCGGTAAAATTAAGTTTTATGTAAATTTCCAAATTCTCCTAGGGGGTGGGTAAAAGACGGTGAAAAGTTCAATAAAATTTTTATACATATAAAATTATTATAAACTAACTTCAATTAATTAAATTTAACTTATATAGGTATTATGTATCTATTTTTAACTTAATTAAATTTAAATAAAATAAATAAAAATTTAAATAAAAATTTGGTTTTAAACTATAACTCAGTATTTTTCACTTTTCATCACAAATTGAAAGTTTCCAGAAAAATACCAAAAATTAGGCCTAAGCTATATTTGATATTATGAATTCAAAAATGATGTCTATTTTTCCAAATTCAAAACATATAAGTTTCATTAATTAATTTAAACATTAATTCCCGTTGTCAAAACAAATAGCATGTTTTTTAGAGAAAATAACTATCAAAAGATTGACACTTGTTTATGTCTGGTTTAAATGTGAATTTATGTCCAATGACGAACATTGTATTAAATGGTAAAAATATATTCTAAATATACTTTAAAAACAATCAAATTCATAGTTTATGAATATTAATTATTTCTATTAAAAAAGTTGTTTTTAATTAAAATTTAGTAATTTTCACTATTCATCAAAATATGAAAGTTATCCGAAAAGTACCAAAATTTCACCCTAAGATAATTTCGATATTAAGAATCCAAAAATAAAGTCCATTTTGAAATATGAAATTTATAAAATTTCAAAAATTAGATATTACTATTCATAATGACTAGTTTGATTGGTTGTGGTGTGTCAGAATCTCGAAATTGCATACAATGCAATCCATTACATTATTTAAAAGGAAACATACCGTGGAAGCTTAGGGTGTTACAAAACTTTTAAGGAAATATTGATAGACCAAGATGCGCATAAAACTATGAAAACCAACCATAATAGAAATTAACCCAGAACAAACTACAAGATCAGATCCTCCCCAGCCACTATACCATGATGACAAGCCCTCACCAAAGCATGACCATTCACCTAGTAGTCCCATACATAAGTGAACATACACGAAACCAATGGAAAATCCACACCCTCTCAGCATCCAAATCCAAATGGCATGTTTTGATGAAGACTTCATGCTCTGAACCCCATCTGAAGCATATCCAATTAGAGTAATGGATGTGTATCACCAAAATCTCATCAAAACCAAACAAATAACTAAACAAACGCAGACCACCAACTTAAACAGAGTCGTTAAAAAGTAACATGATATTATCAAAATCCACTTCTCTAAATAATTTTCAAGATAGAGAGGAAAATTGGGTGGTTGATACCTCCATCATTATCTTTTCAAACTCAAAAGCCAGTTGATCCCAAGAATGTATGTACTATTCAAGGATAATCAACCCTTTATTAAATCCCCTAACAGACTTAGGTCTTGTTTGTCAATACATGAGTATTTATCCACATTAATAGTCAATCTTAGAGGCCTCCCCATCATTTTAGTTTCCCCCTCCTCAGTTGCATTAAGCAATAAGACATACTCAATCAGATAATCTTTAGAACATAAAATCAAATCCAAGGGTAGATCACCCTAGTCCCCTAGTCCATAATGGCTCAAGTTCCCCATGGTTATCTTCTTATCATTAACCATTTTTTGAAAGCGGGTAACAAAAGGAGGAGGTAAAGAGGAGTAGTCGTTCATACCCTTCCTCTTCCTCGAACTCTGATTTCTCTTTATGCTTGAGGCTTCATCTGTTGAGTGGCCATGATCACTTCCATTCAGTTCCTTCCCGAAAACCCCTTCTCCATTACATGAGTTAGCTAGAATAGGTCCCAGACTAACCTCTCCAAGGTTTTCAAACCTATTATTCAAGTGTATTGGGGTTCGAATCAAAGAGTCCAGAACCCCTGCTCTCCCGACCCTAATAGGGCTGACTGCCTCTATACCTGACCTCTACTTCCCCTTACACCCACCACCACTACCCGACCCTAACACCTCAACAAATAAAACAACCAAAATTACCTTCTCCCCAACCATCTTATCTTCCATGTCCTCTTTATCCCCATTCCACAATTTTCCACTCGAACTGCCTCCTACTGGACTACTCCATCACCTTCCCACACACCACGCTTTGAAGCCCCATCCAAGTCCTGCCTTAGCCTACTAAGAACCTCAGACACCATTGGGTTTACTTGGTGCACCATGACCTTCTTCCCTATATCAACATGAGGAACGATCACCACAGTCACATCCACATTGTTGGGTCACTCCTCCTCCATAAACTACAATGATTGAGGTCCTCGACCGCTACCCTCCCTACCCATTTCCATATGTTCCAAGCTAGACTCCTCGCATACCTATGAAGCCTCACCACTGCCATTATCTTCCATCCTTGGTGTAACCTGAGGTCCCCAATGATAGGCCTTCCTCAAGTGACCCGACCACTTGCATACAGAACAATAATCCTTGCCGATTCCCCTACCCACCAGTGTTGCAGGTCCTTGAAGACAAACATACGAGGTGTTCCCAAACTGCATACAGGTAAAACAGAAATTCTTCCAATTCTCACAAATCACACACTACGTGCACCTGTAATCCTCCCCGATTGTGATCCAAACATAATAAAAAAGAGTTCAAGACATATCCATTTATACACAAACCCACAGGTTGACCGGGTGGAAAAACCAGCTCCATGCGACTATCTGAATATAAAAATCTACCAACGATATTGGCAAGAATTAATATAACTGAGTGATTTTCAAATGGTATAGGATGGATAGGAAAACTATCCCATACCGTAATAGAAGGAGAATCATGCTTCATGTTGAACTCGAACGACCATGTAATAAGATTGATATGTGTGTAATACAATTATTCTGTGCATAAAATATTTTATCTTATGTGTAAGATAATTATCCTATATCTGAGAGATTTTTTTGTTTATATGAACTTTTTTTCATATGATATTATGGATCCATATGTAAGAAGTTTGAGATAAGTAAGAAGATTTCTCTATGATTAAGAATTTTCTATTTTGCATATGAATTTTTATATAAAATATTTTCCTTAAAAAAACAGGATTTTAGACTTGTGTAAATTTGAAGAATTAAACTAGTTAATTTAAGAACCAATATTAATGGATTCAAATATCATAAAAACTTTAAATTTGGTGTGATTCAATCATGTTATATATGAGGATCTGATCTTAAATCCTAGATAAAAAGATCATTATTGTGAGAAATTCTAGAATATTCAATATAATAATTAACTACGAAATTAAAAAATATATGTGAAAACCTAAACTAGAAGATGATAGATATGTTATTGAATGAATTAAATATAAAAAATTAGTTTGTAATTATTATTGGAGTATATTTTGAGATGAGTTTAGTGGTGTGTTCTAAAATTTTGTATTCCAGACAGAGTATATTGGATTTTTTAATTTTTTACTCTAAAATGAAGATGAGTCCAAGATTCCTTTCTGATTTTATATATGATTTTATGAAAACTATTGTAATCATTGGATGTGGATTTTAGGGAGTATATTTTGAGATAAAGATAAATAAGAAATAAATATTGATATAATTATCTGGAAGATCATGTTTGACTATGGTAAGAGATGAATATTTAAAATAGAAAAGAAAGGGTATGCTTATAATCTTACAGGATAAAACCAATTCAGGGAAAAAGAATAACCAAAAGAATATAGGGACACAACCATAGACATTTATTATTATGTAAATAGCTATTGTGGTACAATACCATATACAATCCATTGAAAAAAATATATAGGATCACTCATATTGACTCAAATGATTTTCTATATTTAGAATATTATGGAAAATATTTCAGGTTATCTACATTTAAAAATAAAAGTATTAAGAACAATTAAATGATATGTTTAGAGAATTGGGTGGTGAGATCTAGGGATATGAACTAGATACCTCTAAAAGAATAATAACATGTGCAATTCAATACTAAACCACTGAAGAAGATTTATTAGGTATTGATATTTAAGGAATAATTTAACATCCTAGAAATTTTATGCATATTTCTCTTTTTGATAAATCTAAATTTATTGGTTAATTTTATAATTTAAATAGAATGAGATGTGTTTTAAAACAATGAAAATTTTACTAAATAGTTTTCTTTAATAAATTTAGTTTTTATTTCAAATTAGGTTAGAATATTTATGTTACAAAAATATTACATTTATTTTCAAAGAAATAGTTTTTTTCTGAGGAATATTTTAAAGAAAAATATTTCTATATATTTATACTCTTAAAAAAATTATTCTATTAAATCAATCTAACATTTATTTTAAGTTTATATTTTAAAAATATATGATTATTTATTTTAAAATAACATTTATTTTGATATGAAAATTTATAATTTTCAAAAAATTTTGTTTATAATATTATTACTTTAGAATAACTTATTATTCTTTTTAAATTAAATTATTTATAATATATTATTAATTATAACTTTTTTTACATTTACAATATATAATATTAATAATCTTATAATAGTATTTGATATTAATAATTAGAAATATATATTTATGATAAAATTTTATAAAAACAATGTGAAGGTATTAACATTAATTGGTAATAATGTATTTTAGTAAATAATCAATGTAAAATGATAAGTATCAACATAAAAGTTGAAGGAAAATATTTTTTAAATAAGTACATATGAGTTTAAAAAAATGTTAAAAATTATAAGTTAATTTATGTATTTTATTTTTAGATTTTTTGAATAATAAACTTATAATGGCTTATAAGAAAATTAATTTTAAATAACAAAAAAATATGGTTAAAAAATAACATATTAAAATTTGAATTTTAAAAAGAAAACAATAATTGATGAAATAAATATAACTTTAAATTAAAATGAGAAAAAAGTACATATATTATTATATTTAAGTAATATTTATTATAAGATATATTTGATAACCATTATGATATTTCAAACTTTATTATATTCAAAAAATGTTTCCATCCAACAAATCACAAAGTCCAATCCTTTCTACCTTGTATATGGGGAGTAAGCTGAACCCATAGGGGAGGGATAACCTGAGTATCCAACATAATATCCAGGATGATGGAGCGCCTACAATGGACATGCATGATCATAGTACCTTGAAGGTGCATGATGTTCCCAGAGGCACATACAGGTTCAGGCGGGTCTGGTCGTTCCTATTTCATTATGTGTGAGTCATTTTGTGGGTGTGAAACCCCATTTCCAGATTGAGTGTTCAGTGGTCTGGGTTGAGTTATTAAGCATTCCCAAAACCCCTGAATAATCATTTTGGGATCACACAAAGCAATTTACTATTTATATGCTTAAAAATTCCTATTTATAATGTTTTAGTTCGATTGATTTCATCCTAACCATATGATTCTCTTCACATGTCATATTCTCTGTAGCCTAAACACCAGTGTTCCTTATCCTTCCTTACACGCCAGACCAAAGCCTTGCCATCTTCATTTCCTTCAAACCTTTGATGTTGACTTCATTGTCTTCTTCTATTACTTCAATTCCAAAGAACCACCAATGTAAAACCTAAAAACAGTTCACCATGGTGGTCAATTTCCTTTAGTTTTAGGTATATGACCCTAGAACCATCAAAAAAATATTATACCTCGGGTCTTCCTTGGGCTATAATAGTCATCAATGAAGCTTCATGTGGAAGCTAGGTGAGGGAAAAACGAACAAATATATATATATATATATAATAAATATAATCTATTATCTGTTATACGAGTTCATCAGTGATGTTATACAATTATATATATATATATATATATATAATTAAATGAAAGAATCATTTTAAACTAAAAATCACCATCTAATTATTTTAATTTCCCTATTGACATCATTTCCCCCGAGTTTTTGCATGGTTAATGGATATATATATATATATATATATATATATTTATGTATATATCTATATATATATACCTATAATGAAAAAAATAATTTCACAACCATTATAATATTCTATTTGAGATGGAACACCTTGGAGCCCCGAGCTTGGAGAATATAGGTACACTGTTTTTATTTCAACTTTTGTCTCCTTAAAAAATCACATATTCCTCCTCAATAACAAGACATGTGTGTATCAAAAATCCTCTATATATGCATATACAGAGAGAGAGAATAACCTCTTCACTCATTATAATTTCCCTTCCAAGTTCTCTTGTACACCCTTACCCCATACTACCAGTTCTAAGCCTTGGTAGTAGAGAAAACCATTTCCCATTTCCCATTTCCATTTTTGTAGTCAATTTCAGCAAGGATTTTATCATGTATAATTTTATTACATAAGAAACAATATTTTGTTTTGAACCAATATAAGGAGTTTATTACACTAAGCCTATCCTTTTAAAGGATTTATTTCAATGTAAAATAGGATTATGATCATAATTGTTATCTATAATAGAAGCTCTTATCGTAAGAGTATCATGATTTACTTTTATTTAATAAGGTTATTTTTAAATGTTCTCCCATTATAATGCTGACCCATTTTTTAATGCATCATATTTATCAGTGGATAAAGAACTATATTTCAATTTTTAATAAACATGATTTGGAACAAACAACATTATTTTGTATATTTTGGTAGAAAATCATGTTTATCATATCAGACATGAATCTTAGATTTTTAGTGAACAACTCTTTGTCTAATCCATCAAATAGATAATGCCAACACTATTCCCATGGTATCCCAATTGTACGGTTTTTACATTTAAGTGTATCCCAAATAAAATAAAAAATAAGGTAATTATGTAGCATCCCCAACTCGATTAGCCACCCAAACAGTGTGATTAGGATGGGTGCCACTATCCTTAGGCGCACCTCTTAGAATTCCAAAGGCTACCAACTAGTAGTGAGGGTTTCAAAAAATTATAGTGGGGAGGATATACCCTTTGAGAAAGATAATATATTATTCCGAGTAATAATATATAGCATGCAACATAATAAATAAAATTCACTCGAATTAAACCAGGCCCACCAATGGAAGAAGCATAGTCAATAACAAGCAATAATAGAAGAAATAAATAGAAAATTAGTGTAAAGTAAATAAAAAATGCCATATAGAACACTTGCAACAATTAAATTGAACAAGCATGCATATCCAAATAGGTTGTACATATAATATCCAAAAGACGGGTCTCCGAAGGGGCCAACAACAATATAGTACATATGCATACAAAATAGCATGATGATATAAGACATAACAAAAGGAAAATAAATAGAGGCTCCAAATAGGCATGAAATCAAGGTCCCGTGCCAATCTCCTTGAAAACATCTACTAATATCCTACTTCATAAGATGATCCATTACAAGAAATTAAATTAATAAAGACTACATGCATCCCAAAGGACCCATGAAGGGTGTGAGACGAATATCATTAGAGAACCGCCCAATGGTGAATACCTAGAATTTGTGTTTAATCTGGTGTGCATAATATAATAAATAAATTAGTACAACGAAATAAAAAAAAGGCTTCTTGGGTGCTCAAAAATCACTAGGAAGCCATCAACTTCCTTGACCAACACCAAAAGCCCATAATACAAGATGTTCCTTGGCCCATAGCCCAAGAAACCTCGGATATCATAACCCAGGTGAACCCTTCGGGTCCACCTCAATCAAGTAACCTAGTAGATCATGCCTCCTGACACATCATGCCTCAATAATTACCGACATCCTGAAGGCACACCAAAGAAAATAGAAAGAAGTCCCTCAAACCCATTCCCAAAGGATCTCATTGGATTAAGGTCCAATAATCAGAGGCATGTCAGTATCTATCATTAAAATAAATGCATCCCCACAGACTCAATCATATGGAGCCTCATCCACCAACTGATAGCCTCACTATTATCGATCTAAGTATCCTCACCTTACACATGTATTTCTACACCAAGCACCCCAAAATAAATCTTATACCACTCTAAGGGGGCCTCTACCAACACAAGTGGTCAAAAACACCTCATCACGAAGTCAACCTGTATGTACATGAATTAATTGTGTGCTTTGTCAGTCACATGTGAGAGAAAGTCACCAATAATAACCTAAGAAACATCAACCAAAACATTGTGTCCCTTAAACATTCTTTCTCAAATATGATGTCCATTCCATCCTAATATCATGATCCATGCCCAACCTGATGGCCTTGAAACCTCAAACAATATACTCAATGCCCAATCCTATGGTTAAAACAATCAAGCAATTTAGGAAAAACTAATCCAGTGATCAATATCACTCAATCTCAATGGCTTAGCCACCACAACCTCGGGCCAAGCCCATCACAACCCCTTGGGTCTCATCCCATAGAAATCATCACAAGAAAGCACATATATACAGAAAGAAACTCACTTTATAAAAGAAATTAAATTTTATAATTTTGTCTTCCATAACCAAATAAAATAAAAATTTAATCTATAGTACTTGAATGCCTCAATTGGAATAACCAAACTGATTCAATTTAAAACAATTCGATTTAAAAGGATTTGGAACCCCCTTCAAAACCACCCTAATGAGTGACAACCTCCAACTCCTCCTCGCCTGAGAAAAAATGTATTTGGGAATTCCCAATGAAATTTCAAGGGTCACATGATCATTTTAATATGAATTAATGGGTAATAAAGGGCCTCAATCAAAATACCCAATTGATCGCTAAAATAAACACCCTCAAAATGACCATGAAAACAAAAATCAAGATATTGACCACTTACCTTAGACTTGTAGATGTAGGCACATACGATATTGAGATCCAATTCGAATCGGATTGGTATAGATTTGAGTTTCCATAAAAAACATGAAAATATGTTGAAATTGTTCAAACTAATTTAGCACTACATGAGGCAAAAGATAATATAATAATAAGATAGGGTGAGGTTAGCCTTACCGACATGGTTCTATAGCATCCAACGGATCTAAAATCAGACTAGCGATGGAATAGAAGGATCAAAATCCACCGTAGGAGAGGAGGATAAGGTTTACTCCTACTATACGTGCAACTAAGGAGAAAGAAATGAAAAAACAATAATAAATTAAATAATATAAAATCTTAAAAAAACACTCTATACAATATTTATGGTTTACCCACACAGTTTTCCAAGCCATGCGGTAACCATACATGCTATAGTTCAGAGCTACTACCCAAAAGGTCACCTTATCATCACTTGCACACAATTTGACCTGACCATGATTGAACACTGCAAAATAACTCTATAATAATTTTAGATAACCTTGCATAGCCATGTACCTCACTTGCACAGTTTACCTGAACTATGTGGCAGTTAAAATGAGCAACACAACTACCTGAAAGGGGCTGCATAGTTTACCCTAAACCATGCACCCTGATCTTCAATTTATAAACATTCCATTTGGCCTCCAACACTCCTAAAACAAGTCCATAACACCCTATACACTCTCTAAGCATCTAAAAAAAACAAAACATATGAAATGAAGATTATGGAACTCTCAAAATTAATTTCGGAACATCAATTTTAAAAAGTTGCATAGCCCCTATTTCAAAAATTCAAATTTGGAGTAGTTTTTGAAGCAGACCTAAAAACCCGAGAAGTTAAAATTTATACACCTTAACATAGATCATACCTTAGTTATCAAACAAAACATGGATATGGTATTGAACATACTAATCCAGGAAAAATCTAACCTAGACTACCCCGTTCTTAAAGGTATAGGTCAACTTCCTCAAGGAGGGGCTCCCCACCTAAGGAATTGCCTGACCTCGTCTAAAACGACCGAAAAATAAAGTCAATAAAAGTTCCATAGAACTATTTCTAGACCCATGGTCCTACCATGATGTATCATCACTCCCAAACCTTACAAGGTGATCCTATTCCATACATGTCCCCCATTAAAAATCTCTCACCACATTAGTGCCCAACTCAAGCCCATTCCATACATGGTACCATGAGGTCTTGCATCCACACGAATGATCAAATAAATCCTGATGTCTCAAAAATCAATCAATTACCAAACCATCATATTTCCCAGATTCCTCACACCTCAATTAAACCACATCATTGAATCAAATTTCCAAATCACCTCATAATCTCGCATCCATCGATGCCCATGATGAAAAGAACCTCAAAATCTCACACCAATGATGATCAAGTATAGAACCCATTGCCTCAAAACTCATATATATATATATATATCATGAATATGATATGATTCCAACATACTTACTAGAATTTGTTCAATCCATTTACATACCCCATGCACCTCTTACACCAAAATGGACATGCCTCAAGAAGCCACACCAAACAAGAACTAAAGACAATCATGACCACGACCGAGGTGTACCTATCACTATCATCATCTCACCAGATATCTCAACCCACAGTAGCTCTATGGTGTGAACCTAGTATGAAGAATGAATACCTAATTCCTGACCTTCCTGTGATGCTCCTCCAACCATCGACTACATACCCTACTTCTAGGTCCCACTTTCTTTGCCACAACCTCCATATACAGTTGAAGCTTGGCTACCCTCACCTAGTATCTATCTTGAACCAACCTCAAAGGCCAGTGTTTTAACCTAAAGCTGATCACTAACTAAATGAAAAGGCATCCTATGTAACCTCTCGGGATACCCGACCAGCCCACATGCATGACACTTTTTGGAGGCTGTTCACACTAGTTCTGGAAATGTCCTGACATCCCATAATGGAAGAAAACCACTATAGAACCACTATGAGGTGATATAGATGATTCATTGACCTATCCACCCTACTATAACTCATCTCGACCTCACTTCCTTCCAACTGAAGTGTTACTACTGAAGTCACCAGAAGCTGTTGACCGGCTAGAGTAGGACCAATCCATCAGATTTCCCTCATTTATGAGCACTTGGTTCACTACCTCGAAGAATGATTACAACATAAATATGTTTAATTACACCTTAATTACGTATCATAAACCATACTCAATGTTTTTCACCCTGGAGGGGTCATCATTGACCATGCTAGGTAAAAATTGAGACAATTTAGTAAACCAACCAGACCACCCCAGTTGATACCATGGATAACCTATACCAGGCTTGACCAGAACTTCTCATCAAGACATGACAAAAAAGATATAATATGGTGGCTAAGATGCCTAAATGAAACTTTTCATAAGACTGATCATGTACCTACACCTATACCTTCTCTACCTGACCCTTAGGGGTCTGAACCTGATCATGCACTAACGATACCCTATCCTAACCTAATTCTCCATCAAGATATCTATACTAAACCCACTAAATACCATAAATATGGTTAGAAAAAAACCATGCTATATGGTATCCCAACCTCATGGTCTCCTTACTCACCCTGATAAGATCCAAGTATCAAAATTACCCTAGGATGTGCTTGTCTTGAAAATCATCTTTGCCTCAATCCGATGACCGATTTTCCCAATCCTGGTGATCAAAATCACCTCAACCATAACATATTCTTACACTTATGAGAGGTAGTCCCATTTCATTTTTCATTCACTTTACATATATATATAACACTTGGCATATCACATTACATATACCCAAAAAAATCACTCATATCATGGAATATTACATATCATATCACATGAATTTAAAATTTCGCACATGGTATAATCACTTTACAAGGAATACAAGCATTTATAAAATTTAAATACACTAAAATGTACCTATCAAAACTCAAACAACAAGAAATAAAAAGCAACCTCACCTTTCTATACTAGGACGAGTTTCCAAATTCTCCCTTACCTTACCATGTCAAGGGTCACATACCAATGTTTTTTAATATTTCACATACTAAGAGAACTACTCAAGCTGAAAATCATATAAACTGTAATCTGAGAAAAACATAAGTTTAATCCTACCCATGGATACTTAGAATATTCTACGTACATGGGGCTTCAGGCACCCAAGAATGAGTTCAAAACCCGATTCTTCCCAAATACTAATCTGCATTCTACAATAACAGAAATAGTAATAACAAGAAAAGAGGTAAAAGAAACACCTATGGTACCAATTTTAGCATCCCTAAACCTATTAACCCCCTAAACAGTGCTATTGGGCTGGGTTCCACTGGCCTTAAGCGCACCTCCCTGAATGCCAAAGGATTCCAACTAGCAATCAGGGTGTAAGAATTTATAGTGGGGAGGATATACCGTATGAGAAATATAATATACTGGTCTAAGTAATAATATATATCATTTAGTGAAATAAATAAGACTCAAAAAACTTGAACTAAGACCACCAATGGTGGAAGCATAGTCAATAACAAGAAATAGTGTCAATAATAAATACAGAAGTAGAAAAAAGTAAATAAATAAGACAGTATTCCAAGCACACCACTTGCAGCAACTAAACATAACTAGAATTCATATCCAAACAGGTCATACAGAAAATATATAAAATAAGGGTCACCCAAATGGCTGACCACAATATAATACATATGCATACAAAACAACATGCTGATTCAAGACATAAAAAAGGATACTAAACCAAATCTCCAACAAAGAATGACCTCAGGGTCGCATGCTAATCTCCATGAAAACAACTATTAAGGTCCTACTTTAGGATCAAATCCCTTACCTGAATTTTTTTTATAAAGTCTATTTGAATATCAATGGACACGTGTAGGGTGTGAGATGAATCTAAGTAGGGTACAACCCAATGGTTCATACCCAGAATACATGTTTAAGTGTGAATTAATAATATTATAAATAAAGTAGTATAATTTAATAAATAAACAAGGATTAACTGGTGCTAAACATCCACTAGGAATCCATCACCTAATTAGCTAATACCGGAATCCCAGAATTGAATAAGGTCTTTGTCCCATGTCCCAAGGCACCTATGACATCATAACCCAGGTGAAAGCTTAAGTTCCACCTTAATCATGTAACTCAACAAATCATGCTTCCTGACACCTCGTTCCTCAATAAGTACCTATATCCCAAAGGCAGACCCATTAAAATAGTAACTGTTCCATCAGACACCTTCTTAAAGGCTCTCATCATCTCAAGGACTGAAAACTGAAGGCACATCAATATCTATCCTCAATATAAATCTAGGCCCATGACCACAATCATGGAAAGTCTCAGCCGCTAACCAATAGCCTCACCACTATCAAATGAAGGTTCATAACTTTTAAAGTGTCTTTCTATGGAAAGTACCCCAAAAAAATCCTTAGTCACTCTTCAGGATCCTCTACCCATATGATTGGTCAAAAACACCTCATCATAGAGTCAAACTATGTGCACCAAACTCAATTTGGGGCTTTGACCATCACAAGTGAGTGAAAATCACCAATATTATAACCTAAGCCACATCGACCAACACCTTCTTCCCCTAAAAAATTGTCTCTCACATATGATGTACATTCTATCCCAATATCATGGGCCATGACCAAACTGGTGGCCTTATCTCCTCAAATTACATCCTTTATTCCCAATCCTTTGGTCAAAAAAACTCATGAAATCCAGACCAATACCAACCAGAGATCAACTTAACTCAATCCCAATGTTCTAGCCACCCCAACCTCAGGCTGATCCCATCAGGAACCCTTGGATATCATCCCACACAATTTATCATAATCAATAACATACATACATACATACATACATACATACATACATACATACATACATACATACATACATACATACATACATACATACATACAGACAGACACACACACACACACACATAAATAATCTCACTTTATACAAGCTATTTGATCTTACAATATTGTATGTCATAACCAAATAACACCACAATTTAATATACATGACTTTAATGCCTTAATTTGAGTAACAAAAAAAATTAAATTTTAGAAAAATCAATTTTAAAGGATTTGTCACCCCTATCCAAACCACCCTAATGAGCGACAACCTCTAACTCAACCTTTCTTGAGTGAAAATGGATTTTTCCATGGCCGAAAACATACTATGGGTCACATGATCATTTTAATTTGAAGAAATAGATAATAAAGAGTCTCTCTCAAAATACCCAATTGTGCACTAAAATTTTTGCCGCCCAAAATGACTATGAAAACTCAAATCAAGATATGCACAACCTAAAATAGACTCGTAGATGTAGGAACTTCCTATATCCATATTCTATTCATTAAATATTGGCATAGATATGATTTTTCATCCAATTCCATGAAAATAGTGAAAATGGATCAAATGGATTTAGTGATTCACAAGGCATAAGAGAAATAAAGAAGAAGCTAGGGGGAGGTTAGCCTTACTGACACAGTTTTATAACATCCGATAGATCTTAAATCGGACCAATGATGGAGGATAGGGATCAAAATCCATAAGAGGAGAGAAAGAGTAGGTTTCCTCCTCTTATTCTCATGACCAAGGATAAATAAATGAATAAATAAGGAAAAAAATAAAGGAAAAAACTAAAAAACACCATGTACAAGCCCCATGATTTACCCGCACGGTTTACCAAACCGTGTGGTGACTATGCATGCAACAATGAGAAGCTACTTTCCAAAAGAGAACCTTCACATAGCTGGAACAAAGTATGACCTAAATGTGCTCAAACTATGTAGAATCCCTCTACAAAAATTGAAGAGCACCTTACAATACTGTATACCTCACTCATTGGGTTTACCCAAACTGTGCAGCTGATCAAAATGAGTTTCATGGTTTCCTCAAAGGCCTCACATAATTTACCCTAAATCATGTGCATATACCTACTATTCCTAAATATTATATTTGGACTCTAACGCTCCAAAAAAACCATAACACCCAAGTCACTCTACAAGCCTCTAGACCATACTCAAAAGATAAAATAAAGCTGATGGAACTCTCATAATTGAGTCCCGATCATTAGTTTAGAAAATAGACTATCCACTATTTCAAAAATTAAAATTTGTAGTGGTTTTTGACTAGAATAAAAAACGTAGGATGTTACAAATTAACTCTTAGGTTCACATAATCTCTTTCTTTCCTTATAAAAGATAACCCAGGGGAACCCTGCTTTTGTTTAAACCTACTCAGTTGGACGATTAAGGTCTTGAAAAGTGTTTTCTTTAAAAGGAATATGAAACATTGAAATTTTAAAGGGGATTTAATCTCACCACCCAATCCCATGTTATTCCCTTTACATGTACTAATACTTTCGTTGATTAATTTTGGAATCCCATCCCTTTTACCAAATCAATATCTTCAAACCTTATTGATTTGTAACTCTTTATGCAACACTAATTTTGTGCTACTAACCCAAATCAGAAGCTAAACATATTTTATGAAAATTTATATTATATATAACATACATGAAACTCATTCATGTAAAGGCTTAGAATCATATGAAACCAATATTCTTTAAAAGTTTAATCTTAGAGCGATAGATAAGAAACTCTTTCTTTATTTGTTAAGTTATAAGCCCCTAGGCTAGTGGGAAGTCTGACCCAAAGTCCATCTACCAAATATAATTTACTCAAGAGAGACCTCAGTTCCATAATAAAAACACATAATATGCATAAATTACAATGAAACATTAAATTCAAGCTCATAATCTAATATAGGGTAAATTAAATTTGAAGAAGAATAAATTAGTTATCATACCTAGAATGTGACTCATTATCTGCATGTATTATAATTTATATAAGTAGTTAATTTTTTTTAATTAAATAATGAATCCATACAAAATATTAGAGTTATATTAATGAATAAAGTAGATAATAAACTAAATAAATTAAAAAAAATCATATATTTAAACATTAGATAAAATACTTATGAACAATTCATAAATAAATAAATTATAAACACTTTATAATTATCCACATATTTTGGAAATTCCATAATTAAATAAATATACAATTTATACTTATTCCCAATATGAACTCCTTCAAATTATACATTATATGAAATTTAACTTAAATTTATGATATTAAATGAAATATAAAATTTTATTTTCAAATTATATTATGTAAACAAAGTAGATAATTAAAATATGTCAAATTTAATACTATTTAATCCTTGATCATATCAATTATCAGAAGCCTTTTGTTGATAAAGTGAAATAATTTCACAAATAAGTGCTTTAATTTAAATAGTTCAAAATAAATAATGATGATCAATTTATAATTTAATATAAACTTATTTATATTTATCTTCATTTTGTAACATATACAATTTTTATAAATTACACTTATTATATATATATAAACAATTTATATCTAAATTATAAGTCATTCAATATATATTCCAAAATTATTTAATATTAATATTAATATTACCGAATATTTATTTATTAAATGTTTTAAAAACACTTAATTATAAATTATAAACATATTATAATTAATTATTTTTTAAAAAATTCATAAGTTAAAAAATACCCAAAAACACTTTTTCTATAATCTATAAATAATTTATAAATTATGTAATTCAACTCATAATTAAAATTTTATAAAAATAAAAATTTTCTTAATATTGTATTCAATGGTAACCATATATTGTAATATTCAACTTGCTTATCTTATCTAGAATATTTTATGATAGATAATCTCGACTATAATATAATCTTTCATTGCCAGTGAATCATATTTGATGATATAGCTTATATTGATTTCATGATTTGAGACTCTATTTTTGAAACCCCAAATAACATTATCACCCCATATGATATCCCCATCATATGCTACAATTATGTGAAAACTAAAGGAATTTCATTAGGTATCCATCTACGACATCTCATATCATAGGGTGTGGCCATGTTGTAACCAACAATATCACATATCATATGGAATTCAACAGAAAGAATATGAATTTTTAATGATTAACATATATGATATCCCTATGATAAAAATTTGTCATCATTTTCAGGTAAGATTTTCTGAATCAATGATAATGGCATCGATGTAATAGCACTTTTCGATTTCTAAGGATCTATTAACACATAATAAAAAAAATACGAACCCCTTAAACCAATGATTAACCATGATTGAAACTAAAAATATTCATAAAAAATAGAGAACACTATTAAATGAACCTTTCTCCAATGAATAATCACTTCCATTGTCTTCAATCATGTGGTTGATAATGATCTCTAAAAGGAATATGAAGTAACCTATCCTCCATGGTGTATCAACCATTTGGTGTGAATCACTAATCCCATGGGCATGAACCTATCATCCCCCACAACATTTTAACACCTCTCAAGGTGAATGGATAACGAAGAAGAGAGCATGGGGAGAATTGAAAAAATATTAGATAGATTAAAGACCCTCTCAATGGTGTTTGACTCTTTTATATAGCCACCAAAGATTCTCCCCCAAGAATTCAAGCATTAAATCATATGTTACAAAACATATTTGTGAACGATTCATCTATACATACATTCATCACATGTATTTAATGATACTTCCATGGGTTTCATCAAATGAAACATTTATAACATTGATATATAGTGTGTAATAATAATAACACTTATCATTCGACTTCCCAATAGATCATAGGAGACATGGTAAATTATATATTACGATTCACATAATAGGATATTTACCAATTATATTATATGATTATCTCAAGGTAGTGGAAAGTGATCACATAAAAATCCTTAATATATACCCATATCATCTCTTAAAATATGTATAAAATATATCACAAGTATAATAGATTTACCGAATATATATTTAAACTAAAATATCATGGGTATGAGGAGGATACCCCCATGTGCTAGGTGATTCACTCAATTTTTGGATATATCCTAGTGGGAAGAGTATATTTCATATCCTTTAATTATATTCAACAAGAATATGATTGAAGACATTTTAAAATTACCGTCACTATATGGTACATTTCATCATTTTATTTATACATGGTTTCAGTTTCAATGCATGGTGATCCTAGTAATCTTGGTTTTTATTCGCTTCTGTTTCATTGAATAAATATTACATAATCCTTATAAAATTAACACACACACAAACACATTACTAATCTATATAATAATTCATGTATAAGAAAAAAAATAACATCTAAAAGACAACCTTGAAAAAAACCATGAAAGGAAATATTATATTGGATGCAGTATTTAAGTATGAGGAAAAAGACAAGGTTAAAACATATCCTCATAGCAAAGAATCATATATCAATATCTATATGAATATTTCAACATTATAAACCAACATATACCACCATGAACTAGTTTTACCAACTCAACTAGCTTCACATTGACCAAATATACCACCAAACTATGCATCACTTTTATAGATATAACATGTGTGGATACAAAGTCCATACATAGGTGAATATAAAAATTCCCTATATGATTCCCCAAAAACACAATGTAAAGATTAAAAAACAAGTCAACTCAAACACCAAGACAGAGTGAAATAATAAATACACCTATATATTCTTAAATGTCAAGACTAACAACGATATAAAATGATATCAATTTTCCCAAATTGGCCTCATGAAGGATTGTATCTCATAAGAAACCATGGATTCTCAAAACACAAAAAGAATAATAATACCTGAACACAATAATATAATTGTATGTCATATATAGAAGTAAAATATATAGGACAATTGGTTTTAATTCCCATAATACCCAAACTACTCAACCTATATAATGTTTATGCTACCCCTATGAATCCATAGTAGGGACCAATGAATTGCTGAAGTATACTCATTAGTTTTGAGGGTAATGAAACATAATTGAATAAGAACCCATGCCTTATCTCATTGAGAAAAACACCATCATCTATAGGTAAAGGACCTATGCCCTATCATATGGGGGAGTAAGGAATTTGACTATAGTACATGGGACTCCCACTTCATCAAGATAGATGATTTACCAATCCCATTCCTATATGGAGGATTTGTTTCATATGAATGGATGTCCCATATCTATAAACCATGGGGGTTTCCCAAATTCATAATACATACATTGGAAATTATTCCCTATCGTGACTATGTCACCAGAGAATTAGTTGAACCTCATGTATAGTGGAAAACACCCTGACACACAGGGGAGTACCTAAAATCAATGTTTTGATTTGAACACCCTGCTCAAACCTTTATGTAGCCTCTATATTGATCATATCCAAAAACATCCAAAAACATATAATATATATACTTTTATGACAAGGAGGATCATTCAATCATGATCTATATGGGAAAATGTTTAGAATAAAATAATTACTTATTAATTTTTGAAACCAAGGGAAGAATATGTGAAAAACACTAAGGAACACACACTGCATGACATTTAATCTACTGGGTATCACATGTGACACTCATCCCATAGATAACAAGTTACTTTTGTCATTTTTTTATATAGATTTAGCCTATATGTCATTTACTAGTAGGGTATATGACATGTGTGACCCTTGAGTTTCTCGGATGTGTACTTCCTCAGGATCATGAGTGATGTGGCAAAATTTACATGATGCATATACTATGTGACATAGAATCTAGGATATAGGATTATATGGGAATATAATTGGGTATATATTGAGGAAAGTGGTCCACTATACACTATGTGTGACTCATAATTACACATATTGTGATGATTAACTTTGATGTGTAAACTCTAGCCACCAGTGAGGTCCATACATGAAATTCACTAGGAGGTTACATACCATGTGATATTTAACTCCCAGAAAAACCTAACAATTTCATGGAAAACTACACAAGGTATGTGTCTCATGGACTAAAAAACATTTATTATTGTTTTATTCACTGAAATATAGAATAAATTCTACCCTTTATTCCATCCATTGACCAACAATAAACCATTCCACCTCTATTGATATCTCCCATCACTATGCGAAACACCACCGCCTCACCTCTGGTAGCCATCACTTCCCCATTATTGGCAACCTATCAATAAAACTACCCTAAAAATACTCATCATTCATTAAAAAACTCATGTTCCATCATTGTTTAGACTGATCCCCACCAACAACACCATGCCACATAATGTTGTTCTGTGTTTGCATCCCCTTCATTAGTCATTGGACACCTCACCTTCCCATGCCTCCATTGTTGAACCACCAACTGTTGCGAAGGCTAATGACCATTTTTGGGAATATAATATATTCCAATGGTTTGAAAAAAATGGTATAGGCCCTCAAACCATTGGTATAACTTATACCAATGGTTTTATGATTCATTTGATATAAATATATTGAAAAATACATATATCAATTATTTTTCAAAACTGTTGGTATATGTGACACATATAAAAATAAAACCAATGAGTTTTGAACCCACAACCTCTCAATTATATCAATGTGAGTTAACCAATAACCTACAATAACTATTGTATATATATATATATGTATCAAATTAATTATTAATTATTTTTTATTTTTTATTATTAAAAATAATGGAATGACCTATACTAATAGTTTGGATAAATTGTTGGAATTGGCCGCCTATACAAATAGTTTTTCCAAACCGTTGGTAGAGGTGGCCTTAGTATAGGCATATACCAATGGTTTGACTAAAACATTAGTACAGGCCCAGAGCTATACCAATGTTTCATCAAAACTATTAGTAAATGGCCTATACTAATGGTTTTCTAGAACTGTAGGTATTAGAATCTAAAAAAATTTAAATCTATACAAATTGTTATTCGAAACCATTCGTATATAATTATAAAAAATCATATATCCCATATATTCGGAAAAATTACAAAAAAATTACCCATTTTTTCAAATAATAAGAAAATAATTTACTTACATAGTAGATATATTCTATAATAAAAAATTAATCTTAAAAACTTATATAGTGGTTATATTTATCTTCAAGATATCTTAAGTGACATCAACATTAATTAATTTATCACCCAATTATTAACCATGAAATCCCCCCATAAGGAATGTCGAGGACCACTAAGGAATATACATGAATTCCATATAAATTATAACCTTTAAATTTCTATGAGGGGTGTTTTAAGGTATAATAGAATAGATTTAGAAAAAAATAGGCGATGAAAACCAAGAATTCATCTTATCACAAAACCAAATCATAAAAAAAACAATGTATTATCAAATTTTCAAAAAAAAAAATAGAAATGGGAAAACACCCCCATAATACAGAACTATATAATCCAAGGCTAGCCATGACATATAATACACATAATAAAAATAAGTCACTAACTGAGAGAAAATCCCAAAAAATTTAACACCATTATATTAGTCGAAATGTAAACCTAGGGAATAAATTTATACCCATCCAAAAAAATCTAAGAAGACCCACTTTAAGAAACATGAAATTACATCAAAAGTTAAATACATAGAGTATCTTAACTTAAATATCTGTTTTTGAGGCCTTATAATCATTTTGAAACTAAGAAAAAATGGGTTATAAGTCCATGAATACCAAATGTTATAGAGCTCATAACAAGCCTTGATTTTGTAGAACTCGAATCCCAAACGGACACCCTGATCAAAAGTTATATCTATTTGATGTTAAACCATGATTTTTAACTTTAATTAGGACACTAATGAAACTTTTTATATTAATTATTATGTAACCTTTATCAAATGATATATATTTTTGTAAGCATTGATTTAACTTTTTACAGTGAATAAATGAACACCTAGATCAAAATTTAATGTCATTTTAATATGAAGTGTAATTTTAATATTCTTATAAAATACTAGGTACACTATAAAAATGTTTTATTAAAACTTTTTGTATAGATAAACCCTATTTCAGTAGTTTTTCAAATCATTGGTATAGGTTTATTGTTATGGACTATATTTATATTAGTGTGATCATTTTTTCATGAGAAGAGGATATAAATTAAGAGGTGAGATAAAAACAATGGTTGTTGTGATTTTATCCATCTATAATTTTAGTTGTGATGTGTTTTTCGTTGTACACATATATTCAGAGGATTAAAATGATAATTTTGTGGAAACATGAGGTGGAAAAAACAAGGAAAATGATATTGGTGGAATAAAAACCATGCTGCCACCCACTCCTCTTTGACCTTCACCATTCATCATCAATCATCATTATACTTCAATAACTACCATAAAAGAAGATGATGATTAAAATTATTATGGGAATTAAATCACAATATCTATTTATAATAAAGGGATATTAATTAAAAATAAAAAATTTAAAAAATAAAACAAAAAATAATTTTCATAAAATATTATGAAACCAGGTTTAGGAATTTTAATTTCATCAAATAAGTAATGAGGCTAAAACATAAGATTAATTATCCCACTTCATGGTGAAAACATTAACGATTCAATTCATTCAATAATTCCATGTGATCTGATCTTTATTTTCATCATGAATCCAATGTTGGTTCCTCATCCTCCTTGTATAACATTACTAAACCTATTAATCTACTTAGATCTCTAGGGTTTCATCAGAGTTCAAACTGGATAAATTTAGGAAAAATATTCCAGAGATAATTTAAAATTATCTACTAATTTAGCTAGTTATTTTAATTAAATACCTATAATGGGACCAACCTAGAACCCAAAAAAGAAGCAAAGATTACAACTCATGTGAATAGAACCCTATGTTCTAGTAATAACAAGGATTCCTAGATTCCTACATGAGATTCTATTTTATTTATATCGATATCCACACTTTTTGGATACAATATTATTTTATTTAATAAATGATAAATATTAATTTACTTTCCACAAGCTCAAAATTCCCCTAAAACTCATCACAAGGATAAACACCATTCCCTCAAATCAAATGAACCATTAAAAAATTAAATGTTATTCACTTGGGTAAATTTAACATTTTACCTCCCTTGAGTACCCAAAGACCTAAAAATGTAAGGATGAGTTATGTCCTGACCTAGGAAAAACATATTTTTCAACATCATCCCCAACTTGAATCATTTTGCCCCTAAAAAGGGAATCCACTAGAGATACTACTTTAAAAATCTCATAACATAACCTTATGTGAAAAAAAAATCCATCCTTGTATGTGTTCCCCACATCTATGGCGTTCTATATTCTATTAAATCTTGAAATATGATCAAAATAGAAAAATATCACCTCTTACTTATATAATTCATTCCCCAAGTCTATTCTATGAAAAATCATCAATAAAATCATTGACTCGCATCCCAAAATTATTTATAAGATCCCCTACCAAACACCATTCCATCCATAAGCCTCCCACTCAGATTTCATGAATCGAAACTATGAACCATTGAATTCTTCACATATATGGTTTTTCAATATGTGCATCTCCCACATGAGAATTAGGAGCATTACCTTTAAAGATAGGCCCATAAAAAAACATGATAGACATAGATCTATATCAAACCCTATCACTTGGTGATATAATAAAAAATCTACACTAAAACCAATTAAGGATCTCGAAAAATACCCTCAAGGTTTGTTGAAACTCCTCCTCGTCCTTATGAAAAGGCACACATACCATAATTTCCATCCCCAATACCAAAGCTCAATCTTTTCATTACCAATAGTGGAAACTACACAAATACTCCTATGACTCAAAATATAATTTTATTCACCATCGAAGATAACCTAATTGGGTTTTGGTAACTCTTCACAAAGTCTTTCAATGAGCATACCATAAAAAAACACAGACCTCCTTAAACCAAAGAGAGAAAAAATAGCTTATCAGCAACTTATTCTGCCACAATCCAATGTGGATAGTCCTTACACATTCTGATGACCCCACTCTATCAAATTCAGACCCTATGATACACCTTTTATAACTCGAGTAACTAAAAACCTCAACCCATGAGGAAACATTGTTCTCTACGTAGATAGATTCACCACATATGAACACCAATTCTTGGTTATACTAACACCACTAAGGAACCATTCCCACTAGATAAAATCATCCAACATATATCACAAAACAAGCTTTATGAGGATACTGGAATCCATACATGAAATAGTATAATGTACTCCTTACCATTAGGGAACAAATCATTAGGCATACGACCTAAGAATATTTGGTAATGAAAGATAATACATTGAGGATAGATTATCATATATCTCCTATATCTATGGAGAATGAAATTCTTATTAAAGGAATAAGCTACAATGATACCTCTAATCCAATTTGGTTACATAATCTATCATGTCCTCAATATTCACATAGACTAACTAATACACTACCATTATTTTAAAATGTTCCCCCAGAAGGACAGATCCCACAAAACCATAACTTGTACCTTGATACTTTATTAAAAAACTATAGTTCATAATGTAATCCATAAAAAATACTCAAATAATTGGATAAACCAAATTAAGTGTGGGTGTCACCAAAGAAGACTATTAAAAATGATCCATGGGTCTAAAAAACTTAGAATAGGCATTCCTTACTCCCAATGATGTCACTAGGATTTTAATATGTCCATTATGATACCTGAAGGCTTCCAATAACATATTATTCTCAAAAAACCAATGAAAAGACTAATCAGACCTAATCCCAACCTTTTGAAACTACCTTTATCTATTTAAATGTTCATAGTGGTAACAACAATCCTGGAAGAATATTTTTTCATCAGGTATCCCAAATATACAATCAACTTCCAAAACTAGGATTGAATATATGATAAACTGTTAAAGATATTAGTTAAGTATTATAAATAATTCCAACATGAAATTAAATCTATTTATGAGGGAAACCCTATAAATTCCTTTAGAATAGTGTCCATACATTTCTCTTCTATTGTGAGAAACCACACCTCCATATCATCCATATCACACTAATATGAACACATCAACTCATGGGTAATAAATTATGATATTTAGAGGGTTGGATTTACTCATCAAGCCTTTTTATTGTTTTCATGGTACCTCGCAACAATCATAAACCATAAAATCTATATTAGGGATTATTTAATAGGGAATTGTCATAATATGATAAAATCTTACAAAATATCTATTTCACTTGAGAGAAATCTGACACAATTTGCTGATGTGAGAAAAGGTATAATCGCCACCAGTATGAATATCTAGCTAAATTTATTTGTCTGACAAATATACAAGAATGTATAACTCTTAAAAAATGACATAGAAATTAAGGAATAAAAAATTCCATTATTTATGAGTAAAATTATTAGTGTAAAAGAAATAAATCATTCCTCAAAATCTATTGGCTGTTTCCTAACCAGATCCATCCATCATGTGAAATTATCTATGAACCAATTGTTAGCATTCTATGATTGGTAAGAAATACTTGGAGGTGGTGGTGGATATGTTTTAAAGCATTGTACACTAATAGATATATCTAAACCACCATATACTCTACTAAAAACACCTCCTGAAAGGAAACCTATGCGATAATAGAGAGATTCTTATTATTTATGTTGTCATTAATGTGGAGGTTTTCCGAAAACCCCACTATGGATAAGTATAGGAAAATGTTTACCTATTCAAATAATAGGGTGAATATATAAAAAATACCTGGCTACCAAAACTCACACAAGGACTCCAATGTTTTTTAGAGAGGAAAAAGGTCATAATCCCTAATCAAATATCACTTTAGATACCACACTCATACTCTTGAGCACAAAATAACCCCTTTTAAATTGTGTATACGTATTACCTCATTTGTAAAAATCAATACATACTCGGTCACAATGATTCTACCCTAAAGTGTGTTTATCACCTTTTAACTCAAATCATTCTCAACATTTATAACTAGAAATACACCATAACAATAACTCAAACTCCAACCATGACATAGTTGAACTGTCATGAGTTTTGAGTAAATATAAAACAATGATTCATTTTTCTACAGTGGGATCTCTATTTAAGTATCTAACATCTTCACAAAAGGTGTTTGAACCAATCCAGAAATGTGAAAACAATCCACAAGATTATTGAGAATTCAATGGTGGGGGGAATCAATGCATTTAATTTTTTATGTCTCTTTAGAAAAACCATCTAAAATTGTTAAAGTGAATGAATATATTTCAATAAAACACAATAAATGACAAAAATAGGTAGAAAAAGGTATTTTTAAAATGGTCACCACTTGAAATTAGTAGCTAAAACCTTGGTATGATCTAATAAAACCTATGATCACACGATCCCCTAGAAAAATCATGTTGTATACAAAAATTAAGGTCTATACTTGAAATTTTGATAAATTAAAATGTGTATTGACTTATGAAATGTTCTCCCAAACAAACAAATATATAGAATCTATTAATCAATAATAAGAGTGTCTTCAACTGAGTTAGACTTCCATTGAGTTTTCATTGTGATTCTTCATCTTATCCTTCTTATTTATTTCTTATGCCCTTCATTATATACACTCTAATAAACTATAACCTCTTGTTTCTATATCTCTCTCATAAATAATCATGTAATATAATTGTTCACATATATCTCAATTAGCATGATAATTTTCTTTAAAGTTGAATTTTAATTTCAATTTCACATTTAAACCACTAACTTCATTCAAATAATCTTCAGCTTTTCTAAAATTTCATTTGTTTTTGGATTTTTATAGGTCATCATGGAATGACATTACACATTGAAGTGTAATAATCCATTTCTTCTAATTACTTATAATAACTTATTCTCTATTTTAGGTGCGGCAATATTTTTCATGTTGTAATATATATTTCCAAATGAAAATAGTGAATATCATATTTTTTGTAGATTCAGATCATAATGTGACACCATAAAATGAACCACATTAACTTATTTAATATGAAATGTATTTATCTACACATCATGACTATCTCTGAAATCCCAAATACATTTCATGTCTATTCATTTATATCTTTCTTTGCGGTGTGTAAATCATCTTTAAGGTATAAACCTTATTCATCAACTACTTGTATCATGATTTATTTTCATGATATTTAATTAATAAAAAAAACTTATGAATCATAATTTACAATTTAATAAATGTAAAAATCCTAACATATCAAAGAAAATCTTATATATGGAAATTCTTATGTAAGAAAACTATTATGTATCAAACTTTGTTTTCAAAGACTGCTAATTTTTATCCCTAATATCCTCAAAGAAAAAATATTATTAATATAGAAATCTTAAATTTGAATGCCATTTTGTTTTGTGACTTAACTAATTTCTTGAGAGAATAAGCTCACTTATAAAAAATATTTACTTGTAAAAAATAAAACCTTATAAATCATAGTGAGGAAAAACTTTATATTTTGAGGTATTTTCAAATTTTCAACTCAGTTTGCTCCGATGAAAACCTTATATATCATAATAAGGTTTCTAACTTTATTTATTTATAAATATTATAAATATAAAAACATTATATATCATAATAATGAAAATAATTACATCTGGAGCACTAAGTAATTTTTTAAATCCATTCTACTCATAGATTTCCTTATATATTAGGGGTAAAATTATTTTGTATTATGGATTTTTTCAAATCTCATGCCCAAATATTCATACTCTAGAAGCCTCTATAAATATTTCAAATAATTCCAAAAATCATTTAAGAACCTCTAAAATTCTTCTAAACACCTTAAAAATACTTAAAAACCTATAGATCAAATTATAAACATTATTTTTTTGGGAGTTTAAACATGATTTATATATTAAAAAAGTTCAATAAAAGAACTATATCCACATCATTATACTCACATATATAACTATATACCTCAGAAAAATCTCCTTGGGTTTTAAAAATACTCTTATGGTCCCAAAAATCTAGATCTCAATGTCCTTTTCATTCTTGGTCTAAGAAAACACAAGTCTCAAATTCCAACCAATACTCTATCTCCCACAGTTCTGTAATACCACAAAATCTAGTAGGACTCTATCAATAAAACATAGAAATTTCATTAAAACTATAAGTAGTCTTGTTAAAATTAATGGGTAATACCATTCAATTTAAATCTATCTTTGAACTAAGAACACAAAATGAATGATCATCCCTCTTCTCGTAAGGTAGGGATACAACCCAATCGAGTCCTTGAATTGATGTATCACTGCCAAACTGATTAGGAAAGAGAGGATCTAACCCAGAAACATGATCTCCATGATCTTACCTCAAAATTTGGACTAATTTACTATGATTTTCATCCTTTATTTGATGAGGATGATCCTATAATTACTAATTAATATATGTGTGAGCTGACAGAGGAAGGACTTAAAATCCTTGACTAAATACTATATAATTCATAGAATAAATTTCTAATAAACTAAAAAAAATATCATGGTTATTCAAATCAATAAATATTTTAATAGAGTCTTATTGAGTGGATATTCTAGCCAATACACTAATACTAGGAACCTTGATATGAAAACCAGACTAAAAAAACATTAACGTCATTACCCTAAATTCCTGGAACCAATCTTCACAAGACCACTAAATCCAATATCTATACTCAAGATTAATTTATTCCAATACCATTTTGACAAGAATTTACCCACCATGACCCCTCCAAATCCTGAAGTAAGATTATTGTTACAATTTAAGCTCACCTCCAATAGGCTAAGGGGTGAAGTCTAGCGCTAAGATGGAAAGACATACATAGGAATCCATAAAATAAAATAGTTTGTAACTGAAATGAAACTCCAATATAAAATAAAAACAATAAACACCACCATCATATATATATAAATATATAATTTAAATATATAAAAAATTCATGTTTGAGACATCAATCAAAAAGCATATTTCCACCTTGCAAAAAAACACGAGATAAAACAATATATCAAATAATGTCACCAATTTCAATGAAAAAACTTGGTTAAAAAATCATATCACTATAAGGACTCCTGGATCAATATCAAACTATTATGTCATTTTTTAAAACAACCATACACCACCTTGGAGGATCATTACTAACTTCACCCACTATAGATCCACCAAATGTACCTCCAAGCTATGCATCGCCTGCACTAACATAACAGTTGTCAACACAAATCCTATGTGGGGGTGAGTGTAAAAATACCTAGTAGGATACACCAAAAACATAATATAAAGATAGAACAATGAGTCATATCAAACTCTAGGACTAAGGGAAACATGAAAGGAACTCAGATATGATCAAAGATCAAGATAAACAAGGATAAGAAAATAATCCCAATATTCTTTGCTTAGATCAATGAAGGATCATATATCACAAGCAATCAAGGATTATTATAATACCAAAATTACCTATAAAGCCTAAAGTAAATAGTCCAACTATAAGTCATATCTAAAATTAATCCTCAAAGTATGATGCATTATAAGACCCATAAAACCCAAACTAATCAACATCCATAACATCCATGTCACCCCTATGAATTTATATTAGGGACCCAAACCTTGTTGAGGAATACCTGCAAGTTGAGGGAGTACGAAATTTGAATAGAATGACCCATACCCTATCTCATGGTTAAAAAACCATTATCTATTGGTGGAGGGCCCAAACCCCATAAAATCAAAGTGTAATGACTATGAAAATAGTATGAAAGAACCATACCTCATTAGGATTAATGGAGTACCAATCCCATGCCAAAATAGTGTACATGTGTCCCGTGAATGGATGTCCTACACCCCGGATCCATAAGAAGTACCCAAATCCATAATACAATGTTAGAGAATCATTCCCTATCCTGAGTATGACCCCAGAGGAATACCTAAACCCTATTTATAGTGGGATATGATTGGTCAAACAAGGGATTAATTGAAATCTATTTCTACTTAAACCATGTCTTCCTAGCCCTATAATCACCTATATAGAGCCAAAATCCCCAAACAACACAAAAAATCTCAAATATGGTGTCTAATGACTGTGATGACCATACCATTACATTATAAATTAAAAAATTCTTAAGAAAGATTATTTAACTTTACATTTATGAAACATAGGAAAGAATTTACATTAAACATCAAGGAATACATTGTACATGAAATGTACACTACTAGACATGATGTGTGATCCTCGACCAATGGTCGGGTGAGTACCGCTATAATTTTTTTCATATAGAATTAGCCTACATTGTGTTTCATATTAGAGTAAATTTCATATGTGACCTATGATATGATTGAGAATGTACTACATTAGGTTCCCAATTTTCATTTCCCAATGTAAAAAACAAGCCCACAGGCCTACACAACATGTGATATAGTGGATTAGTTAGGTGTGTACTCGGGTAAACATCCAGGTGTGTGTTATGTTATACATGGTCTGTGAAAACTAATCATAAACCACGAAATATTCAACTTAGACACATAAAACACAACCACCATTGTGGTATATACATGGTATAAACATGCAGGTTACTTTTAGGTTATATTTAACTCCCATAGAAACTGAAACAACTACCTAGAAACCTATACATGATGTGTGTTTCTGGAACTAAAAATGTTTTATTTACCAAATAAAAAATCAAAAATACTTTTGATTATATTTTTTCACCCATCAAAAATCATACCACCTACACCAATATTTCAAATCATAATGACTAAATGGATCCATATCATAATTAATAGCCATTACTTTATTTTATTAAAGATATACTGGTCACTCATCTTTGAAAACACCATGAACACCTTCACCATATATCAAACACCTTTCACACCACCACTATTTGGTCCATTAAATACCACTAAACCTCATACCACTCATGGAAATTCTTCATCAATTTCATCATCCTCAGTAATTTTTTCCCTCGTAATCTAAAGCCTCCATCATTGAATTTCCATTTATTTAAATGGATAACATCGATCTCTTTTCCATGAGAAGAGGAAATAAAATGAAGTGGGTGAAGAAATAGTTCCCAATACAATTAAATCTATTCATAATTTATATCATGATATGTTAATAAATGTACATATATATACAAGTTATCATAAAATTACATAAGAGGAAAACTATAGTACAAAATTTAGGAAGAACTATATAGTGTTGGAACAGGAACCATGTGGCCACCCACTCTTCATTATTCTTCACAATTCATCATTATTCATTATTATCCATCATCCTTCATCACCATTTTATAATGAACACTAAATATAATAATAATAATAATAATTTAATGAGAATAAAAAAAAAATATCTTTTGAGAAGAAAGGATTGATAATCCAAAAAAATAAAATAATCTAGCTTGAAAATACATTCTATCTACATAAAGAAATGGGCTCAGTAATTTTAATTTCATCAAATGGATAGTGAGGGAAAAAATCAAAATTAATTATCCTAACTCATGGTGAAAACAATGATAGTTTGATTCATTAGACGATTCCATGTAATTTTATTATCCTCGATATTATGAACCTAATGTCGGTCCCCCCTCCTCCTCCTTTTAAAATAACTCAACCTCCCTACTCAATATCTATAACTCTTTAGGGTTTTTTCACTATTATAATTATATAACCATAAGTATAGGATTATAAATGGAAATTTTATTTCCCTATTATTCTAATCAGATATTTTAATGAAGGAAGAGAGTGATACTATCCCATAGAATAAAACCTAACTGATGGTTACACCTTTCCTAGCTAAAATACCAAGAACCATGTAGATCCACAAAGTTAAAATAAAACACAAGAATCTATTTAAGATATTAATATTCAATATCATGAGAATAAATAAATATTTATTTAATAAATATTAAATACCCCTTAAGATTAAACCAGCTCAAAATTCCATAAAAAATCATCCTGAGGATAAACAACATACATCGAAATCAATGAAACCATTGGTGAATTTTTCCAAGGTCATTCACTATAGTAGATATATAATTTTGTCAGTCTTAAGAAACTAGGACATTTAAACTAAACAATGGGTTTTTTTACTAAAGAAAAACCTGGATCACTATAATCACACATTGAGACTCAAAATGGGATAAGTTATATCTAGGCTGGGTGATGAAATCCCACTATGAACCAGTGGGTGACTGATAGCATGGCTGTAACACCCATCAAATTTCAAAGTGAATTTTGATTTAAATTTTATTGATTATTATGAATATTCATGGTTTTTTGATGTTTGAGGTGTTGGTGGTGGCCCATGATTAGTGTTTGGGAAGTCAATTATGGTTTGAAGATGCAATCCTACAACAAGTAGGGGACAATGTCTTAATGATATGGGTTGCATCCTAGAAAAGTCTAGAGCTAGGTAATACCATGTTGTAGCAAGTAAGGCTGCACTATAAGGTTTATATAATGTATGCCATTATGGAATGTATCCTAGAGGATAATCCGCATTGAATAGATGTAAGGTTCAAACCCTATGAATTTTAGAGGCATGTTTCATTGTAACCTTGATGGTAACACCAAAACATGACTTGAAATGAGTGATTTGAATCGTGGCTAACATATCCATGCCATAACCTAGCTTTTGGATTTTTTTAAAGTGTAGATTTATAAATCCACCATGGACTCCTTTATGCACTTTTCCCGTTATCCCTTGAACCACACACAACATTAGTGATCATTTAAGACCCTATTTTGTTTCCTAAGGTCTCTCCTCCTCTCAAGATACCCATTTTAAGCATTGTTTATTATAGGGGGTTCTCTCTTGGTTAGTCTAACACCATTCAAGCCCTAAATGGAATTACCATTAACTATTTCCCCATTTTCCTTATCAAAACATGAATTATGATAGTTTGGGAATTTTTTTAGGGTTTTAGTGGACCAATATTCAATTATAAGTGATACTTGTCTTTTTTACTCCATAAATATTGAGGTAGGAATCCCTTAGTATGTTACAATTTTTTTATAATGTTGTATGGTTTGACTTGAATATAGGTGTATAATTTAGCCCCATAGAGTTTTTATTTGAATTTCAAATGTGAGTGGGTGGGTCCATATTAACTTGGTTTACTCATTATATGGGTAGTTAAAAGTTATATGGCTCAAGATGGTGGAATATCACCTCATTAATTGGTTAGAGGTAGGGCTATTTTCTAGGCTAAGTTAGACCAGAAGCAAGATGTTAGGGCATGGTTAAGACCAGGGTGATATAGTAAGGAGGTAATTGGGTATGGGTGACATGTTCCCTCACTAGTAGATTTTTTTGATCCCAAAAAATGTGTTTATAGTAGAATAAAATAATATTATGGCTAATTAGTGAAAATGCAATCCCAACATGGAATAAACCCACTTAAGTGGTTGAATTCATGAAGGAACAAAGTTCTATGAAGACCTAGATTTCTGAAAACTGATGTTGGAGAACTAGAAAATGGAAACATTAATAAATAAAGAGATCCTTTGTGAAAAATAACTTCTTACATTTTTCAAACTAATAAATACCCCATCCACTGGCCAATTTATGGGATCTGACCTTTTTACCTCTCACTGAAGCTCTCAACTTACGAAACCCTAACATTTTCTCATTAAAAGTCCCATGTATGCTCCCATGTAATGATCCTTAATAAATGACCTCACATGATCCCTTAAATTTATAAACTCATGATCAAGATGAATTTCTTGAAACTTTTATCCTTAAAGAACCTTCATGCTAGAGGAATATGATTCATGCAATTTAGGTATTTTTGAGACATCTATCTTTTACGAAAACTATTCCATGGACACTCTAACACAATCCGTACAAAAAAACCAATGTCTTGTGTAAATATATATTTTTTATCCCTTATGTTTCATTAAACCCACTCCATTGGTCCTTTCCCAATGCCTTCCTCCAGGAAACATAGTTTCATGAATGTTGAGTGTTCAAGGACCTCACATACACTAGATCTAGTTTTAATCATGTTAAGGCCATATTAATAGTTGTTATCAGGGACCCTTATGAAAAAAAATCACAAAGCATGGATTTTTTAGTCTCCTTGCCTTCTTCTCCTTATCATATTCACCCTCACGTTTAGAACACCACTTGCTACTTAAAATGGGTAGTGCCCACACAATTTTCTGTCCAAAAGCATCTGAGTAGTGGTTAAATAAGCTCTAACTATGGAATTATTATAGTAAATCACCCTTAAATTCCCTTAGTGAGTGAAATAAGGACACCAGTAACCTTATATCCTTCTATATTATTTGGGATCGAGTCACTTAATGTGTAAGCCTCCTATAAATGTTCGAGTTACAATACCTTAAACGAAATTGAACAATTTACTACTTGAATAAAATTAAACTATATGGAAACATCATAGTTGTATGATGTTAAAATGCATGACAACGTTGTCAAAACAAGATGTTAAACTATTGCCTTACCCTATTCGATGAATGTCTGATGCCCTGTGTGATGAGCACAAGATAACTCATGATATGAGTGTGAGATACCTCATATGATGAGCAAGAGAAGCTCCACATCACTCCAAGTAGTAAACTTACCTTGTACCAAAACATCCATTCAGCTACCCCTTTAATATAATTTGAATATCCTAAAATAAAAACTAAACAATTTAGATTTTTTTACTCCTACTATAATAGATTTATCTTAGTCACATGAAATTAAACAACATGATAATTTCCTCAACATAGGGAATTTAATTGTATCCTACCCTGCATGATGAACATAGGATGCCTCATGTGAGAAGAACATGATTCCTTATGTTCTGAGCACAAGATAACTTATGCAATGAGCTTGACATGATTCCATCATCAACCAAGAAACCTCATTTCTCAGTCCCCACACCATCCCTCATTTCTAATACTTTTGAGACATGAGCGTACTTACCATAGGATTTTATACTACATGGTATGGTCCTATAACATAAACATAAACTATACAATTATACTACACGGTTTCTCATTTCCTCCCTCATGTAGGATACTAGGACACCTCTTTGAGGTCTAATCCCAACATACCAATAATCATATTTTTTTGATATAATGGGATACCTCAAGTGATGAGATAAAGATGTCCACACAATCTCTATAACTATATTATCGTAATATTTAATCTCCCCCTTAAGAAAAGTAAACTCCAAAGCCTAATCATATTTATAGAGTATCCTAAACCTCCCACAATACAAATAAAAAGTCTCTACTGTGATTTGACATCTACAATAGATATTAACCTTTTCATAGCCCAATATGTGATGAGTGTATATGAGATGTTTTCCCCAATAGAATTTCAATATATGAGCATCCCCGATGGACTTAAAACCTTGATTTCCTCACTGTACTCAAGACTTTGAGTTCCTTCACTCATCTTTAAACCTCTTGCTGGATAGTATATAACCGACATTCATGGGAAGCATACCTCTAATATAATTTAAATATATCAGTTCCTTTATAAAAATTTAAACACATGAACCCTCATAATGCATCAAGAAATCGAACCCTAGGCGATGAATGTAGGGAACCTTATGTGATGAAAATAAGAAGCATATGTGATGAGGATAATGCATCAAGAAACCGAACCCTAGGCGATGAATGTAGGGAAACTTATGTGATGAAAATAAGAAGAATATGTGATGAGGATATGATATCTTCTCCCTCCCCCAAGGTGAAAATACTAAGATACTAACTCATTTAAGGAACATGATATTCTTTATGTGATGAGAATAAGAAGTATATGTGATGACCATATGGTACCCTCCCTTTCCATGGGTGATGAAACTAATATTCTTACCTTGGGTGATAAGAATAAGATGCCCTAGGTAATGAGCATAGGCAGACTTATGGGACAAGCATAAACTTACTAGGAGTAAAGGTGCCCGATTGTTCATGTAACACACATGAGACACCATATGCGATGAGAATAGGATGCCTGGGGTAATGAGACATGGATTCCTTATGTGTTGTGTGTATGTTTTCCCAAGGAAATCATAGGATGCCTTAGGTTTTTTACTTGATATTCCTTATGTCTTGAGCATACAATGCTCTCTCAACCTAAAAAAGGAGGATATTAATATATTCCCAACATATCCAACATCATCATTTTCCCAAATCATATATATCCAAACCATTATGATAGAAACTAGAGTAATTAACTAATGAATAATAAAATATGGAACAAAAAATGATATTCAAGAACATGTATTAGATCTACATGGGAGACCCTAACTAAGTGAAAACTCCAAGGAGGAATCCATTGAAGGAGGAGCTGATATCCTGTCATCCTATTTAAATCAAGGTATTGACATCATTAACCTAGATGGTGGAGGATACCTACCTTTGGAATGTGGTATGTGGGTAAATAGGTATCATGTCTAGTTTAAGGATCCAGAAATATTGAATAAATGTGTGCCCCAATGGAAGCATTGAAAAATAGAATATTGAACCCGAGGTGAGTCACTTCTCATAAAACCTGGGTTATATGAATATCATTTGGTATATATAGTTCTAGGATTCATCAGTGTGAATCTATTCTCCTTGATCTAGGAGAGGACGAGTAGTGTTGGACATGTTGGGAACTTCCTTCCCCAGAAATATACTTATGTTTGGCCTAATATGTCATGTAGTATTTTAGATACCAACCATTATCAATAACTTACCACCAACATTCATTGGGATAAAGGTCAAATAATATGAAAGTTCTTCAAAATTATGCTTCTTTTATGATGTCCACCTCTTCTACAGATCATAAGTTTTCTCACCAAATATCTTTATTGAAACTCATCCATTAAAGGGTTATCATTACTATTTTCCACCTGTATGAGGAGGAATAAGTCATTACCACTTAGAAGATGGATCATGAATTGTTGGAGGTTGTAGTGCCACACCACCATCACATTCCATAAGGAGCTTCCATTGTAAAATATGTCTATTTCCATATTAATCCATTTTGGGAGTCACTCCCTGGAGCACTCCAATAGATCTCTATAATATACTGAAGTAGTAGGGGATGTTCAGGATGTAACAGATATATCCACCACATGAAATTATCTTAAAAGTACTCCCACCACCTAACATCATCATCAATGTAGGATGACCTGACAAGCAGATGTATAAGTTGAATCTATCCTTGATCCACCAAACCTTGTCTAATATGCATGATGCCCACACTAGGGGAAAGCTATTAGCCCTACCTGATGGAGCACCACTTCTATAGTTATTGTGGCCCCTTAAACTGTTGACACATCAAGAACCATCCTTGCCGTATACAGGTGAGGTGTCTTCTCTAGGTTGAGATCGAGACCACAACCTCTTATCGGGCATGATGGGTCAACTATCTAAGACTCTTCCACTACCAAAAACCAAAAAAAAGATCCTCCCTATGATGAAAAGTCCCATATAAAAGGTCATCATCTTGATTATATCAGCCTTCATATAGTTTCTCCCTATGTTGAAATCCCCCGATGCCTTAATGTTACCTCTCGAGGTAAAAGGGATTATAGTTTCCATTGTGGTCTTATCCATGAAACCAACTATATCATATGTGGAAGAAAGCCTCATGAACCTTAGAAGGTCATACTTAGGTAGCTCCTATATCATATCCAAAGTAAGGAATGGGGGAATCAATACCAGGTCACCCTTAAACTCTCAATGTCTAAGGAAACTGAAGATTCAAGAGGAGTACCACCATCTACACCACATGATCTTGGGGAGGAACACCTTTAGTTTATGATCACCATCCTTAGGTCCAAGGTTAATAAGGTTTCCAAAATCCCTCAATATGTACCTACACATAGAGGATGTATTTACTTCCTTTCAGGGTATCCTTATATAGTTATCCCCACAACCACTAGTCTCCCTCTTATACACCTTTAAATTAGAAATAATAGACAAGTTATTTTATGGTTTGATTTCATATAATGATAGAGAACAACCCATTAAGATGTATATGTTCAATAACATCCCCTACCAATAAGCGACCATGATTCCCAATCCAATATGTATATATTCTGGAATCCCGCACCGCCTCTAAAGGACACTTTATTATTTCAGGGAAGGTTGTCCATTGTGATACGTCTTATGCCCAAAGTTTAACAACATAATAATTATACATTAATTAATCTCCAAGAATAAAAATTTTCACTATTATAATCTTTGGTTGACCATGAGTAGGACCACCCTCCTAATAATGAAAAGAAGGAGAAAATTTTGTTTGAGATTTTGGCCACCAACAACTTACCAATTGTGTTCTGGCCACATGTAACCCTAAAAATCACTATACCACAACTACTTGCTAAAGATAATGCAATATCCCTATGCCAAAACTCATGAGATACATTCAAGAAACTTCCTGGACATTAACTCACATATTCAAGAATCCATGATCACATTCACGGTATCTATCAGTAGTTCTGAAAGGTTGACATTATAGCACTCTTAGTAGATTAGTGTCTGGATTTATATAGATACCACTAGAGTTTTTAGTGGACATATACTAGGAGACTTATTATACTTCATTGAATCATGGAAGATGCATCTCCTTATGTATATATTAGGGATTGGGTTAGTATATTTCTCTCCAATTCAGCCCCCTTCCATGGTGACAATGAACCCCTAAAGCTAATTCACTTGTAGATGGTATATGTTCCCCTCCTATAACCATATCCACTTTGAATATCACTATGTATAGTTACCAGGATGACCAAGAATGTGATTCTGATAATGAAGAACATTAAAAGTAAGACCCACTATGAGGGGAGATACATCTTTAAGAAGACCTTTTGATAGTAGCTCATACTCATCAGTAGAGATAGAACATCGTCCTCAAGAGTCCCAATGATGAGATGTCATCCATTTGATGACACTTTGACAATGTTATATGAATATATAATCTCACTAGTCCATTTGATACCTTATAGGGAATGTGGGTATATGCAATAATGGTCACTTTACTCTAGAATATTGATAAATAGAAGATTCTCATTGATGATCTTCTCAGTGAAAAATGTCTAGAGCGAGGAGAAATTGATGAGGATCCTATCATTACCATTACAGAACCTTGATAACAGACCATATTTTTTCAATCATCCATGAAAAAAAAACAACTCCACCCATACAACCAAGATTTAGACTGGTTCCTCTACTTACCCAAGGAATATACTAGGTTTCCACACTACTCATTCATCCAATCAGTGTGATTTCCCAACTTTGGACCATGGTAGTCCTAATTCATGATATAACCGAATAGTTAGGGGAAGAAAGCATATTTACCTCCCCAAATGAGGTGATAATTTCTATCACCACTCATACCGAGGCTATTAAGACACATCAAGCCTTGATCTAACTTGAAAGTAATTTTTATCCTACATGAGGAGATTTTACACCTCCACCCTCTAATTTTGATAACCTGATATTTTCCTTATTCAATGGAATATGTGATTCAAAGTAGCACCTAAAACATTTTCCCTCTTAGTGTTTCCCAATGTTGGGAACCTTATATGAATAGGAATCCTCAAGGTTATAGTATTTTCATCCAAACCTTCTAAGGACCTTCCTTTTTATGATATAATTAGTTTTCTGTCGGTTCCATCACTATCTAGGTGGATCTAAAAATGAAAATCCCCTACCAATTTAGCTTCACGATTCATAGAACGAGCATCATTGACCTCTATTAGTGCATTTAGTAAGATAATGAGTGTGTTGCTAACTTTATCACCCAATAAAAGGGACTGAAATATTCCCTTGATGTGTAGCTTCCTCAATAATAGCTATTGGGTATGTACATGTATAATGATAGGGAAGATATGGTCTTGAACATAATCTCTCTCAAATACTCGATTGGGTTATGGGAATTCATATAGAGATATTATCTCTAGAAGAAGGCATGAAATAGACCAAAACTTTTTAGCACCAACTACCCCATGTAACTCCAACATGGGAATGTGTGAGAGTAGATATGGATACTATTTTATAGACTTAGGACTCACATCCAATCAAAATTTACACACCTCTATAAAATAAACCTCACTAGGTAAAAAATCACTATAACAATACTACAAAAGGACATTATCAAGGTCATGTACTAAGGGTCCCCTTCAAAGAGATAAATAATAGTTCCAAATCCTTCAAGTAAGATCAAGTCACATGTTTCTTCCTCCATGATTTGGAGAAAAAACCAATCAAGTTTCCTAAGATCAATAACTCACAAGTAGACAGATTAATGATATTGGAAAACTACTATACATATCATAAGATCATTGGACAAACCATAAAAAGGGTTTTGTTTTCAAGGAATGGATCTAGGACAAGGTAGTCCATGGCATGACTAATTAGGGTGATCATATAGGACAAGTAAAGTATGTATCTACTACCTATGATGATGATGATAAAGATTATGATGAGTGGAAGAAGGTATATGATCTAGGTCTAAATAAATTCGATGACTGGATGGCCTAAAAGGAAGTCATTCATGGCTATAGAATTATGTGTGCTTGGTTAAACCATCCATCATCTACTAAGGTCACTGTATCCTCTTTAGTTTCTCTATCAATGTCTCAAACCTCTAAATCTCAAAAGAATCAGTGTCGACAACACAATATAAATCAAGCACTCAATCCAGTGCCAAAATCAATATGCACCCTTAGGGATTTTATTCCCCCTATATTGGGAGGAGACTCCCAAATCCTTCTTATCTTGGAACACTTAACTATTGAAGAGATAGAGTATGCTTTTATCAATTTAATTATGTTGGTGTATTGTTATGTTGACATTAGGGATGAATCATTTTACTTGAATCCCTTAAGCATCTCAGGTCGATTCTATCATTGAAAAGGAAGATGCCACACCAGTACAAAAAATGAATGAGGTTCCACCATAGAAATTATGGTTAATTCTGATAAGACCAGATGATAGGAATTACTCAGAGATCAACAAGAATATTATTCAACATCCACATCCTCAGTCATAACAATGTGAACTATTATATTATTTGATTATATTTCTTAGACACACCAAATCATTTCTCATCCATATCAAGTATAGGTTCATCCACAAATGCTTAGTGCTCTACGTCAATAGTCTGACCAATAACAAAATGTGATAAGCACTAGTCCGGCCGTGAAATCAGGATAAACCGTTACCACCATGGTTGATGTCAAAGAGGAACCTTTAAAGAGTATGAAAATCCCATTATATTAGAAATATGACATGCCTAAGCATATTACTAGTATACAATTATGATTCTTGATCCTTGATGTACTCTTCTTGTCGAAGAAGTTATGTGAAGACGTCATTGAGTTCCTACAGATTTATCTTTAGTTTGAAACTCATATAGACACCACTAAATCCTAACATGAAGAGGAAAATGAGAAGGAAGAGTTCCAATCCGGAATTTCATTTTTAGGGAGGATAAGGGTGCTATCATTCAAGGAAACATTTTTCCACTCTATGTCCAAGGAAAATTTAGTGGAATGGGAATCCATTAGTTCTTGGTGGATACTAGAATCAGGATCAATATCATACCAATCTGAATTCTCCACAGACTAGGACTCACCAGAAATATTTGAACCCATCCAACCTAACAATCTAGGGAGGTAACAAGATTGAGTAGAAGAAAGATAAAAAGTTCCATCAACCACATTGTCTGGTGATTTGGTTTTAAACAATGAATTCATAGTTGTCTCATAAGACACTACCTACAACACCATACCAGGAAGGCTCTAGATACATAATCATGCAGTAGTCCCCTCTTCATATCATCAATGAATCAAAAAATCCCTCAGTGGTTTGGTAGGGGAAATCTAGAGCAATTAATCCCAATTAGACTCCTATGAATCCCACTCTCTAGATTCTGGGTATTATAAAAGTAAAGGGAAGCATCCCTAGTTCAATGAGGTAGAGTATATCAATGCTCCCAACGACATGAAATACACCTCAATAGGTCCTTAGGAGGATCTAAATGATATCTTTATCATTTTGAATCATCAATTGTATGTAATGACTCCAAACCATGGGAACTATTTCATTTTTCCCACAAAAAAGTAATTCTCTCAGATTACCTCATACTCCCATGAAGAGTAGGAACCTCCCATGTTAGAAGGTCCCAGTCCCATTATATACCAGAAGTTCCATCCCAGGGTCACCAACCCACACTATCATCATGTATTTTCGAGGGAAAGATCAATCCAATGGATTTTTACCCATCATTATGATTTCAAAATCAAGGGTGGATCCCACCACTAAAGATCACATGGGATTCGGTCCCTAGATTCAATTTCCTTGATCTCTATAGAAATTGAATGAAAAAAAATCTATTAATGAGGATATTACCTTGAATAAGTGGGTGAAAACACTACTTAAAAGTCTCATATTCCCAAGGAACCATATCCTTTATCTGATCCAAATGTTTCTGGTGATGAAGAGTATTTGGATGAAGCCCCTCCTAACTTTGAGTATGGTGTTTCCACCAACATTACTGACTTGATATAGGTGAACCTCGGTATGGAGGAATATCTAAGGCCAATGATGATTACTTTCATCATGTATCCTATAGAGAAACAATAATACATGGAATTCCGGAACCAACACCATGACATTTTTACTCAAAATACAAGCAGATGATAGGTCTTTATCCTTAGGTTATCAACCAGTATTTAGAACTTCCCAATCGCCACTAATGATTCACACAATATCATAGGATACTCTATCACTCCCATGGTGTTATGGTTGATGATGAATTTGATAATATAATAAAGTAAAAATTCATTAGGGAAGTCCAGTATCCCAAGTGGTGAGCCAACATCATTCTAGTGAAAAATAATAAAGGACAAATTTTAGTCTACATCGACTTTTGGGACCTCGACCTCTATTTTTCAAATGATAAACTCCCCATTCAAGTGAAAAAATCACTAATTTATGAAACTACCATATTCAAATCACTATACCATATGGAAGGGTATTATGGGTACATTCTAAACTAGTTGTCCCTCAAAGATGAAGAAGACACCACCATTAGGGAACCATAAGGAAATTTCTACTATTGTGTGATTCCATTTGTTTTGAGTATTTATGGATCAAGTTATCAATTTTCGATGCATTTCATCTTTAACCCACTCCTAAAGACGCTGGAGAAGTGTTATGTAGAAAATGTGGTTGTCAAATCCCATCGATGATAGGAATATGTCAAAGATATTGAGAAACTGTTCAACATGATCCATTACAATCACCTAAAGATGAACCTACTGAATTTTTTATTTAAGGATACCTCTGGGATGTTCCTCAGTTTTATTGTTAGATATAAAGGAATCAATATTGACATAGAGAAGATGAAAGCTATTAGAAAAACACCTTCTCTGCACAATCTCTAAGAGTTGTGGGGCCTCTAAGGCCATTTATCCAACACACTATGTTTTATTCCACATGTCTAGTAAATGTAATCCCATTTCCAAAATCCTATACAAATTTATCTTCTATGAGTAGGATGATAAATTTATGATTTCATGTGATGAAATAAAATAGTATCTATTGAATCCACTAGTTTTGATTCCACCCATTATTGGGAAACCTATGGTCCATTATGTGACTTACCTAGAATGATCACATGATGACCTTTTGGCATAAAATAATAACAAAGTCAAGGAGTGTATTCTTTACCATCTAAATCACATGATTCTTGACACTAACACCGTATATTATCTCATAAAAAAGAATTTCCTTTCCTTTGTCTCTATGCTTCAAAATTTGTGGAACTATCTTCAAAATCATGAGATATAGTTAATCTACCATATTAAATAGTTTAAATTCATTATCAACTATCCCATGATGATCGAGTGGTTGGTGTAGTGGGTGGTAAACCTACAATAGTTTGATATCATTTTAATCCCATAGATAGATATCAAGGGCCAAGAATTGGAAGATTTACTTTACAAACACCCAACCTCTAAAGATATATCCTTGGATTTCAAATTCCTAAATAAATCTATCATCTTCATCAACCAGAACATGAAATGTTAGTATATTTACCTTGAATGTTTATCATAGATCCCTACCAAGAGAGGAATCAATAAACCTAAATTCAATAGGTTTAACCTTGGAATTTATTTCATCACCCCTTCAATGGATCTCATTTCATAATCCTTCGTATTATAAAAAGGATGCACCAATAATTAATTTGAGTACCAGGCCCTTATCAATGGTCTTGAGCTAGCTCTTAAGATTGAGGTTCTACAAATTCACATTAATGGTGACTCAGAGTTGATCAACAAGTAAATAAATGGTTAGTAAATCTTTAGAAACAAAGATCTCATCCCCTTTCTAGAGCACACCTATGAGATGCTAACCTATTTTCATTTCAATCCATCGGTAAATCATGTCCCATGATCTCAAAATGATTGAGCGGATAATTGGGGAAGACTAGTCTCATCTCTCACAGAGACAAAGTAAGATGAATTGGTTATGCATGAGGCCCATTAGAACATCATTTTACCTATATCTTTTGTTAGGTAGGACCATAATGTGAACCAAATTTCCTCCATAACGTCCACTAACAGATCTCGAAATATCCCTATAATGTAAGAAGTTCCCAAATGGTTGAATCCTTTCATCAAGTTCCTCTAACATAGGACTCTCCCATTAAACTAATCTGATCATGAGAAAATCTTCTGCCATATGATGAATTTTACCCTTTATGAAAACCCCAAATCAGAGTAGATCCTATACAAGTGAAGATTTAATAGAATAATTCTAAATTATATCAAAGAGAATGTGGTCCCTTACGTTATATAAGAGGTCCAGGAAAAGTGATGGGGTTCTATTTAAGGAGGGTTCACACTCTCTCACTAGTTTCAAAGGTCGGTGTACTTTTAGCCCACCATCGTTCATGACTACATGAATTTCACTAAGATGTTTCATGAATGATAGATATATGTGAAGTTCATTCATCATCCATCATATCTATTCCATGAAACCATGTATTCATATCCTTTTACTATATGGGGTCTTGATTTCACGAGACCCTATATGCTAATGAAAACCTAACAGTCAAAGTTCATCCTTACCACTAGTGAATTCTTCTTGAAATGGAAAAAACCATTCCCCTCAAATTGGTCAGTACACAGTCTATGATCAAGTTTGTTAAATCCTATATAATCCATAGATTCATGATTACTCACACCATTCTCACAGAATATATATATAATACTTTCAAGTTGTTGAGATGATGAAGCTATATGCTATTATCAACATCAGGTCCAATCAAGATTCTTGGAAAAATAAATTTGTGAATGGATATATTTAGGCATTTAACAAAAACATATCAATTATTATAATGAATATAGTAGATCAAAATAAGAATAAATGGCCCAAAAATATCTCTAACGCCTTATGAGAATATAAGAAAATGACCCATAATTCCACCTAGGAAACCCCATACTCCCTTGCATATGGAAAAAAGGAGTGTTATTCATTAAAGTTCAACTACCATAACTTTATATTTCCATTTATGACTAGCTAAAAATAGAAAAAAAGAGTTAGTTTCTTCTTAGTTGAAATAGAACCCATCGATAAGTGTAGGCCCCAAGTTTTTCACAACCTTGAGGTCCATCAGAATTGGGTAGCCCAAGCATTAAACAAAAAAGTTCACCACCACTATTTCCTTTATGGAGACATGGAATTGGTATTAAGGACTCAATTGATACCCAGAAAGAAACTACCAATGATGAAGCCTAAGTGAGAGAGACCTTTGATCATCTATAAGGTACACTCTAATGGTGAATACTTATTAATCACCATTGATAGAGAGTGCATCACACCTCCCACCAAAGAAATATTTCTCAGGATGCACTTTGAATAACAATTATAGTGATTCATAGGTACGAGTTGTAATACCTTAAACTACATAGCTCATACATCCAATTCAGATGATGGTAAATTGTATGACACATCATCCTCACAGTATTATGTGAAACTATTTGTCTAATATACTCTCATAAAGACATTACAATTAATGATAATATCCTCATTGCATGAAATAAAACTACATAATGATCTATCCCTCACCTAAGAGGCCCTCCTCCATTGATGTCAATTATTCACCACCTTACCTTATAAGAAATATGTGTGGATTAATTATCACATCATGGGAGACATAGTGATTTACAAATCTCCTATTAGGGGACCAACTACAAATCTCCCATAAACACTTCCTTTTCTTGGTAATCAACTTTTCATTGTCATATTTACTTTACCCTTCACATTGTAAGATGATATACGATTCAAATAGAGATATTCTAAGATGTATGACTTTATATTTTAGTAAAACTCGAATCCAAACACCATGACCTTTAAAGTGCATGTTCACTTATATAGTTTGAAATAAATAAAGTTAAACAATAAATAATCTGGGATTGAATCAGGTTACCTTGATGGCATGGTCGAACCTTTCCCATTCCATTTATGATTTTTAACATCTAATCATGCTTGGTTCACCTTTTCAATTTTACCAATGCATGATGGTCTAGATCCAAGGTTCTCAATTCCTAATTTTGAGAATCTTCGTCACTTTCATCACCATAATCTTTATTTGGGTTTTGATCCCCCATATATGTACAAATAGGCTCCACTTTAGGGATGGAACATGGAGTAAATTGGACCTCCTCTCATCCATTGTACACTCCCTAGAGGAACCATCCTCATCTTTGAATGGATACCCATATGGTGATAGTGAATGGCCCGAATTAGCTTTCCTCCCATCCATGGTACATGTCCCGAAAGATACATATCCAACAATGTGGCAGTGAAACTCATGTTTTAAACATGGTCAATAGTCATCCTCGACCCTTTGTTTGAATAATTACTTTTAGTAGACTCCATGATGAAATTTATACTCCTTCCACTTCCTCATTCTCAAGTTGAATTATAAAACCCATTTATGTTACCATTTAGTGCATTATTACATGTTGGAAGGGTGGATCGATGTCACATATCACACCCAACCTGTCCCCCAATTCTACTAGTGGCCCTTGGTGACTGATACAAGCTTCTAGTCCTAGCCTATAGATTTTCATCATTCTCTCTCATTAAATATGAAAAATATTTCTAGTACCCTTGTTTATCACAGGAAGATTTATTAAAAATATCTTAAGAGGTTTGGTTTATTTTTTCACAAATATTATTGAGATAGATCATACCTCTAACTAATGCATAGTTTTTTAGGATGTATTTTATATAATGTTCATAAAGGTTCCTAGGTCTGAGCTGTAATAACTAAAACTGCATAGCTTCAAATCCCCTTTTTTCTGAAATTAAATTTTATGACACATTTTCCTCACCGTGTAATGTTAAACTAAGTGTCCATTATCCATTTCTCAAGATGTTAGACTGCACAACATTAGTCGAAGATACATGAATTTAAATTACACAACTAACATATTTATGTATGATGTCTAAACTAAAGAACCCAACTATTACCCTCACTTGATATGAAACCCTCTTGGTGGTGCTAATCCAATAGTGCACCACCTCTTTGGCAATTTATCATACCATGAAACCTTTTAAAACAACTTGTGTCTTGATTCCCATTTCATGTGATACATTAGGATTCCTTGATGTCTCAACCCAAGCCCAATCGATGACATATTTTGGGTTTCCCCATTAGAACATATTCAACTCTCAATCACTGATATACCCTATTTTTGTACTTGAATGCATTAAGGTGAGCCATACAAAGTTTTGAACTCTACCTAAATATCCCTTAATGTTCACCTACATACTTTGGGTATTATTCATTTGAATACCATAAATCCTCCTTGTTTTAATGGGTTCCCCTATAGTGAACACACATAATGAAAATTGGATCACCTCCAATATAAGGTAAACACCCCAAAGGACTACTAGTAATAATATATAGTTCCCATATGAAAAAATTTATTAATGGTTGATTCGTGATATTTCTAACCAAAACATTTAAAATTTGGTGGTGGATCCTTACTAATCATAAATGATTTGTAATTTTCTCCCCCAATTTTTTCCTTCTCATGATTCAGATCCTAGAAGTTACAATTTACTTCCTCACCACCCTCCTCTATTCTGGTGAAATGTCAACATTTTCAATGTTACCCTTCATTCATCCTCACACATTAACAAATAAAATCGATTTCTTGAGAACCGTTCTAAGTTGAATTCTCTCTAACACTATCATGTTATCTCATGTGACATGGGAGATATCCAAATAATCATTATTTCCTAAATCCATCATGACTCATGTGGGCTTATGAATCTTGGTGAATTATCCCCAACACAATTCAACTTCAAAACACAATCCCATGGGGAACACCCTATGGTTCAAGAATTATGAAAATAAACTATGTTAAAAAAATTCTAAATATATTGGTGTGGAACAAGGTCACTTTTTCCCTCCATTCATACTTGGGTTGTACTGTCTTTTATAGCATAAAACTCTCATAGAACACCCCATTTTCTAGGAATCATGACCTTAAACCATGTGTATATCATCTCAAAGATGTTGGTGTGGCACAATGCCTTATTTCACATCCATTCACATCAGTTTCATGTTACCATTTTTATGAAATGAGTTAACTTGTTATAGTTTTGGTCCTTGTCTCGTGACCTTAAAAGGGAACTCCCTCTCTAGTCTAAGCCTCATAACCTTAAATTATGTATGATCACAACCTAAAACTAGTATCACCCTATTTTGTCTATTGTATGATAACTTAAGGCCCAATTCCCTTTGATTGAAGCAGTATGACCTTAAAATATATATATCTCTAAAGTCCTATATGTATGACTCTAAACTGTATAGAGTATTATCCTTATAATACAATGTTAAACTACATGTCCAATGTACTAGATACATGAAGTTAAACTATTTGACAATTTTCTTATCTACACAAATTTAAACTACACAACTAACATATTTCAATAAGAAATCTAATTTATAGAATTGAGTTTTGACCATCACTTGAGAGGTAAATCCCTTCATCATTCTCAGTCTTCCACTGCACCGCTTTCCAAAACTACATTTGAATTGATTCCAATTCCATAGGATACAAAGATATGACCAGATATATTATACAAGCCCTAAAAATTTATGCATTTGGTTTCCCCTTGGGAATAGGTTTTACTCTCACTCATTTATGTGATTATTCAGGGTGCTTAAATACATGACATTGTATAACTTAAAGTGTTGAATTCTCTCTGATCACCTCCTCAGTACATATCCAAACTTTGGTTCATCCTCATATGAATATCTATAATCCTCTATGTCTAAGAAGGATCCACTTAGGTGATGGATCGTGGCCCAAATTAGCTCATACCCTATCTAGGGAACATGCCCTAGCGAAATTTTGGGGACAAGTGATAGTTCTCATGTGCTGAAAATAGTTAACGGTTGATCAAAAATTTATTCATTACATTATTAAAAATGAGGTGTTGGAACGTAAATTTTAAAATGATAATTATTCACCACCACTCATTCATCACACCATCATGATTGAAATATTATAAGTCACGATTAACTTCCTTTCCAACCTACCATGATCTAGTGTAATTTTAATGATTTTTGTATTTCCCCGTCTTGCATCCACACATGTAGACTGAGAAAGTAAAATGTTTGAAGACCCTCCTAAGCTATCTTCCCTTTTCCCTTGTCATGTACTCTCATGTGATATGAGTATTTACCCACTACTCCTCATTTCCTACACCGAGCATGACTCATGTAGGCTTAACTGTCATGGTGAATTGCCTCAATCATGATTGAGACACACAAACATTCCCAATTGGGGTGCCCTCTTGGTCAAAGTTGTGCCACCATAAAACTCAACATCCCTAATGGTCCATGAATCACAAACTTAAATTATTTACACTATATTTTGGGGATGTTTGTGTGGAATATGGGCTGTTTTTTTACCTATGTTAATTTTTGGTTAGTTCTATTCTTTATTCCACATGAACTCATCCAGAACACTATTAGTCCAAGCATCATGACCCAACTATTCACATAACCCTCTTGAGAATTTCTATGTAGTTATAGGTCCCTCGAACCCTCTTTCACATCAGGTTTCACCTTCCTCTTTGACAACCGAGTTGATCATAACCCTTATTTTTAGTGAAAGATATACAAAATAAATCATTAATATTTTCAACCTCATGTCCTCACCATATAACATTAAACAAAATGTTCAATATCCTAGTAACATGATTTCAATCTCTAAGACATTACATCCTCATTGTGTGAAATTTAAATACATGTTCAACATCATAGTCACATGAACATAAACTTTAAGACACCCTATCCTTTCTATATTACTTTAAACTACATTTTCAACATCCTAGTCCCATGATGTTAAACTGTAAGAAATTTTAACCTCACTATATATTGTTAATCTATGTGTTCAACATATTGGTCACATGATGTTAAACTATAATACATCTTGTACTCACTATAAAATGTTAAATTACATGCTTATTATCTTAGTCACATGATGCTTAATTCTAATACATTACGTCCTCATTGTATGATGTGAAATTTCATGTTCAATATATAGTTCACACGATGTTAAACTGTAATATATTTCATCCTCATTTTATGATGCTAAACTTCATGCCCAATGTCCTAGTCACACAATATTAAACTATATGGAATTAGTGATATTTTTTTTGACTTTAAAACTAAATTCTGGATGTATTTTTGTACAACATCATAAACTAAATAATTAGATCATAATCCTCACTCAAAAGGGAATACCCCCAACCTTTGGTGTTAGTCACATACCACATCACTTCCCAGAACTACGTATATATCGATTCCCATTTCATGGGATACATGAAGATGTATTGTAGCCTCATCCTGAGTTGAGCCACACATTCCTCCTCTCTCCCCTTGGGGGGTCAATGTGACCCTCAAAATCAATATGCCTCTTTGATGTGTTTAAATTTAGGATGCCGTAACTATTGGAGTGCTAAAATCTATACAAAAATACTGTTAGGTCACTATCACACTTTGAGAGTACCTTGATTTCTATCCTCATAATGTTTCACATATGAATAACCCCATTAAGTAATGGTGTATGACCTAAATTGTCTTGTTTCTTATCTATGGAAAATTCTTCAAAGTTATTTTAATGAAAAATAATGGTTCTCATATGAAAAAATGGTGAAAGGTCAATATTATATTTTTTCTCTATACATGAAAAAGTGATGATGGAAGCTATTTTCAAAATGAAGACCATGGTAATCCTACACTCTTTGGTCACCATATTCATAATTTATATCCTAAGGGGAATAATTTAATCATTTTAAACCTCCTTTTTTTGATAGAATTTCAATACTTCAAGTGTTTCCCCTTCATCAACTTCTATACATCAACTTATAAAATTAATTTTATGGATTCCACATTGCATGTACTCATGTAATATGGGTTCTCTACCTATATTCCGTGTTTCTCACACCAATTATGGATTTCATGGGATTAGAAGTTTTAACTAATTAATGTCTATAAAGATTACAGATTTTAATGTTCATAAAGGCTTTCCCTTCAGTCCTGGAAGTTTGGATTTAAACTAAAAATCCTTCTTAAGCACTTTTTTGAGATTCACCATTAATTATTAGAATTTCTCCAGTTTCATTTCAGGTTTGGCTCTATAGTTTATTCTATTTGGTTCATATGAGTCATTTTTATTAGCATCATGAACATAAATTGTGTTAAACTAATTTTGGGGATGTCTTGGTTGAACTAGGACATTTGGTACATTCATAACAATTTACATTTCCATTTGTGCTATACATACCCCCTTTACCCATATTTTTTGGTCAAATATGTATAAACTAAAACCTTAAATAATCCTCTTCATCCTCACCATATGATGTTAAAGAGTGTGTTCAAAAAACTTTCTATAAGATGTTAAACTCAAGTATTTTTTCCCCATCGCATGAATAAAAAATGTGTGATACCTTGAGTCCTTACTAGATAGGATGTACTTATACTTATTGCAGCACTGATCACTTAATATTCTCACTCTCTAGGACTTGGTATGACTTGATTCCCATTCAATTGGATATGTAGGGATGCATGAATCTCTTATATATGGAAAAAAAATAAACCACCATTGACATAGATTTTTCCAGAAACCTAACAATCATTTTGTTGAGTTTCACAACTTTTCTATGCATTGAGATAGTGTCTTGGTCATGTAGGATTGGTATAAGTTTTATGAATTTGAAACTAAAGCTCTCTTCTACCATAAATATTATATCCTTAAACCACGTGCATTCCCCTTTTAGGATGATTATGTGGAATTGAGACTCTTCTTACCTTTATTCAAATTGGGTTTACATTATCATTAATTAAAAATATCCCAACTCACTCATATGGTCCAAGATCTATAGCCTTAAACTGGTAGCACATGATCAAAGGTGTTTGAACTTAAACCCTCAAAGTCCACCATACTAAAGTTGTATGTACTGACATTGAACAATGGACCCCCCGTCCCAGGGTCCAACCAATTCACTAATTTTTCATCACCCATACATAGTAAACAGCCTTCCCTATGGTCTGAGATCTGTAACCTCAAAATAGAATTATCAACCTTGTCCAATCTATACAACTATAAAATCTATCCTCCTACAGTCTGACTGGATTGACTATAAATTATCCAATGTAAGTGACAAAAATTACCATCAGGATGAAAACCCACAAAATGAAACTTTAGAAAGAGTCAGTACATATTCTTTAAGTTTCTAATACGACTTATGAAAAAGTAAAATCACATATGGAAAGGTGATAATCCCATTGGACTCATCATTGCATCCATTAAAAAGCATATTCATGTTCACTAAACCCAATGGTTTAGGAAAAAATACGAAAAAACTATTCGACCCTTCCAACCTTATTCCTATCTATGTAACTTTAAAATACATGAAATATCATCCTATTTTCATGATGTTAAAATAAATGGTTCTCATCCTCACTATTTAACATTAAACTATATGTGCATCACCATTTCCACATGATGTTAAACTGTATGTTATGTTCCCATCACATGACTTTAAATTACATAATACCTTGGTACTTTCTTGAGAGGGAATCTTTGGTATTATGTTGGCCCCAACCACATTATGCTATAAATGTTGGCCACCTACCAAAACTAATCTATAATTAAATGAAAAGTTATTCACATTTATATGATATGTATTAATTACCAATCCGCCTCTCTCATGCTCGTTACAAACTTCTAACCCACCAACATCGTTATTTATACTAAAATTGGATCCAACTAGGTTCCATTTTAGGTTTTTCCTACTTCATTCAACTAGGTTTCCTCAAAACCCATGTTCTAATCTCCATGACCATAATATATGGTCCCTTGATCTTTATTTCATGGCCTTATAAATAATTACACATGATTCAGGATGAATGACATTGAAAGGCATAACCCCTTTGTTCTGATTTCACAACCTATAAACGCACAATCCCTAGTTCATGCTATGAAACCTTAAGTTATTATCCCAAATTATGGTCAATGTTTTATGAAATTAAACTAATAAGCATCATGTTTTTTCAATCTCCTCCTAAGAGAAAAATTGAGATTTAATTATCATGAATCTTGTTAGGTTGGATTCTATGTCTTCCTACAGGACCACATGCTTCCTCTTTGTTTGGTACACCCCATAAATATTCACAACACATGATGGAATATACCTAATATTGGTTTAACTCTTTCTAATAATCATAATCCTATATCCAAGAAATTTAATATCATTGATTTGGATCAATAGACACCATTATTTTCCAAATTTTATCCCCTACATTGATGAAACATGGCCGAATTGGATTATCTCCCATCCATGGAACATGATCTAGAGAAACAATCTTTTTCATTAAAAGGACTCCCATATAGTGGTGGAACATGAGCTAAATTTGATTGTTTCTCATTTAAGGAACATTTCCCTGAGGACACATCCTTAGTAGAATGATAGTGGAACCCATGACTTGAGAATTGTCAATAATCATCCTTAACCCACCTACCTCCTCCATCGATTGATGTAGACTATTGAGGTAACAATTTTCCTCTCCCCACTTTCCTTTCCCTCAAGTGTAGTTCTATCAGCCTTGGTATTATGTCCTCATTCACCTAGCACATTTTTGAGTAATCCAAAACTATAGAGTCACACTAGCCTAAATACCATATCATTTGGAGATTCCATTGGTGATCGACACAATAGTCCAATATCGAAACATCCAACCCATCCAACACTCTCATAGGATTGAGTGATCTTCTATACATATCTTTTTTTCTCACACCAATCACTTCTCATATAGTCTTAGAGATTTATAGTTTGTTGTCTTATTAATATGATAGATTAAAAAAAATTAGTATGGGAAACTACAATAAGAGATATATATTATTTATTTAAAAGATAAGTAGGTTTATCCTCACATTATATCCTCTCACATATTACAAAAAAATACCACTAGGGGTTAATCTACTATATTGAATCCTCATGATTTTTAATTTTATACCAAGTTAACAACATGATTTTTTATAGTCTAACCAACACTATTGCCTCCTCTTCAAGCCAGGGGCCAACCTAATCCCTTTTGACTTGGATCCTATTTTTTAAACTTCACTTTATGATATTTGGGACTTTGCATGATTTGATTCAGGCTAATTTATTTCCATTTGATCCTCAAAATGGTGAACAATATCTTCCCTAGCAGAAAGGATGGCTCATTATTGGAAAATATGCTCCTATATCTTGGAAAAATCATTTCTTAACCTCCTAGAGAGATGATATGCATGTCAAAGTAGACTCATTTCTAGTAGTACAATACCATTTCTAATCCATATGCACATTATCAACAAATAAATCACGAACTAGGGCATAGAGTGCATGATAGTCCACTTCCACAATTCTCAGTTTCGGAAGCTAGTGATAGAGTAAAACCAACAAATTTATCAACTCACCCAATGATGTTCTAGTGATGAAGTTATAATTTTTTCATTATTCTAGGTTCTAGCTCACCTAGTTCTCCTCAGAAGAATCTGACCCTAGTCATCCATATCCTTTAATAAAGGAACGTATTCAAGGATGGATTCAAGTACATCCATAGAAGGATTGATGTCAACAAATGGAGGAACAAAATCAATATTGTGGAGGAGAAATTTTTTGACATCCTATTTCGAGGCCACCCCTCCTAGTTCACCCACCATTGGAAGAACCAACTCATTTATTTCTGAGAGGGGAACCACCTCAACCCCAATCATAGTTAGTGCCACTCCAAGGCCCAACTCTTCTTAATTGGTATAACCATTTCATAAGGAGTCTTGGTTCATGATGTCCCACACACAACCTCATCATTAGAGAAGGGGCCCACCTAATAGATTTCAATGTCCTCCTCATAACGTAGAACCTCATAGACCCACTTTGATTTCATGGCCTTAAAAATCACTAATGTCATTGATAGAACTTCATCAATCACCACATCAGCTACAAGATCCTTGATATTAGGTACCACCATAGGTGGTTGAATTCCCAATGTAGGGAGTACTGTCATCAAGACAAGATTTCAAATGATTTTTAATTGAAAATAAAAAGAAACAAATTTAGGGGTAGGGACTTACATATAGCTTAAAGATATATGAAATTATATCCTTGAACATGTTTGAGAGAATATTCTCCGATTAATATGACATGTCCAACCCTACCCACTAGTTTATGAATAACCTATTATACTTTTCTAGATAGTAAGTCAAGATTTAGGTCACATGGATTGGGCTTCACTAGTGATAAAACCTCTAAAATAATGGTCACATTAATGGATTTTTCAAGTATCTCCATTATTGGGCATGCTAGTTTTCTGATAATCAAGAAATTTAGTTAGAATAAGGTAATAATATTTAATCTATGAAAGATTATAAATAGGACTATGAGCTATTTCCATATCCCTAGGGAAACTGAATTACCAACTCATCTAAAGTAAGTGCAACACTGGTGGAAGGATGACCACCCAAAACAACATCATCAGGAAGTGGATATATTTCTATTCCATGGTGTCCCAGGACCTACTTGTTTCCCCTATGTAGTGGGTGTACTCTAATGATTAATTATGAATATCCCCTTCTTTTTTACTCATAGATTATTAATTTAATCAAAAGTAAAAAAGTTATAAAATATTGAGGTCTAGAAGTGGATTTAGGCTCACAAAGTTGGGAAGTTTACCTCATTAATAGTGACATATTCAGAGTCACAACCAGGAGGATTCACCTTACATCTGTTATAAGAATACATGTATGCACCACTTATATAATAATACTTGTCATTGGAACCCCAATCTATTATGAATTTATCTGACCTAACTATTGGGAGATCTCCATGGGAGGTAATGTCTTGCTGTACTCAAACTCAATCAGTTAGAGGGTTTGATCAACCCTACAAGTATATCACACTCTCTAATTCCAAAATATATTATAATGCCTTCATCTGAGGATCTTGGAATCTATATTTAAAATGTATTTGGATTTGTTGGATCATTATATTTCCTTGTATCTACTTCTATAGTCATCAACGAGAGATAAATAGGAGAATATTAACCCAGATCACCCATGTATCAATTATGATTGCATCAATTTCAATCTCTACTATGTGGGATAGGTGATTTCCTAGGGCCACATTAGGTGTTTCTAAAATAACTTTGGATGCTTTAACCAACTCCCAAACTCTATTCATGGATATTCTTTAGCATCCAATTGTTTATCCCCTAGTACCACACTTTGTAGAGGAGCAGGAGTTCTTGGAGACTCCATTACTACTACCTTTGAAGTAGAACCTATTCTTGTTTAGTGTGGTCCTCCTTCCACTACATTCATCTGGACACAATTTAATGGGATATCCTCCTTTGGATCTGATGACATCATTATCCATCTTAGCAAATCACCTGGGCGGGCACTCTCCCATCTCAAAGCATAGGACTTAAACAACCAAAGTAGAGTGTTAGTAGTTGAAAAATAAGTTCTATATCCATGATATAAACTTGAAAATATGTTCTAGAGCTATCTAATAACTATGGGATGATGTTCGCAACATACCACAATCTACACCCTTTCTATAATCCACTGAAGGAAATATATCTGACATGAAAACTAGTAAGGTTTATAAATCTATAAATGTCCCTTCCATCTAAATGTTCTATCAATACCACACCTTGAATGGAAATAAGGTATGATCAATATTTTTTATTTCCTAGAACATTATCTAGAACTTTCTCATTTGGAAAGGGAAAAGTATATAAAATGAACTACTCCAGCAACCCAAGTCTCACAACCACCATGACTTTCTCAAGTTGTAGAGGTCAAATTTCAATAATGTTTTTTAGATAATTTAAGAAATATGTGTTGGGTGGGAGAATGAAGTTCAAATACATATACCCTCTATGTGCATAGAAATACACCTATATGAGAAGTAAAATAGACCATACACATGTATGGGGATCTTACCCTATAGATTTTATTCAATTACATATAATGTTTTTTAGCATGGGGTATCCATGTTGATGAGAGGTCTCATTTCTAGTGTTGAAATCATGATGAAGGTTCTTGGGTGAACCCCCATGTGGGAATCATGGATTCGCGTCAAACACCAACATATAAACACTATGATGAATCTAGCCAAACTTACCTCGTGAGTTTGGGACTTCACATTGTAACCCCATTTTTAAAACTGGATCCTCAATAGGAGTATTAAATACATGGATTCCTCCCCGCATTGTAGATCCCCAATGTATTTCATCAATTTCATAGTCATTTAACCTTCAGGCGGTTTTAATAAAATTTCAAACCATCTATTGAATACCACATATTTTGTTCCAATATTTCTTTACAAGGTTTTTTTCACATCAACCACCAATTCTCTAGAAATGAATGGTATTTACTTATATTCATCCTAAGAATTATCACCAATGAAAAACTCATCTTAAATCTCCTTATGGATATGGATTCCAATAGTGTGGTAAATATCCCACTGACTAATGAAAACCTTATCATGGAGAGGATTCAATGAGTTGTTATCTAGAAACCATATATTGTATAACTTTGGAATGATGTTTGTGGGAATATATATGTGGAACTGGGAATTCCACACCACTTCATAAAGTTTTAATTTTCAGAGTTCCTCCCTAAAATGATCACATGAATACAATATCCATTATTCATGTGACCATTGATTGGTAAAATTTCGTCCTTATCACAAATCCCAACCTTCTATCTAGTATGGGTGATAGTATATCAATCCCAACTTGAATATGATACTATATTGAGAGTATAGTATCCCAATATTAAGATAAATGGATGTTAAATCATTTTAGATGAATATTCAGTACATTACAATAACACATGCTATAAGACAGTAATAGTTTAGTGTCATTAGAAACATGGAAATAAAATCTTATATCCTAGTGAAAGATATTAAAAACCTCCCATAAAGATATCCACCATTAGTACTTCTACCTAAAAACTTTATTCATAACCTAAGGAAGGAAACATAAGAAGGGGTGATCTTTGATTCTTGTTAGGGTTAAATAAATTAAATGAGTAAGCATAAAATCTTGAGATCATACCCTGCATATTATAGATCATAATAACGATTATCAATTCAAAACACATGGATGATAATATAATTAAGATCATAAGTCAGTAAAGAATAAAATAGGAATAAAATATGGAATTGAGGAAGACACATAAGAAGATATAATAATTTCCCATGTAGTCGAGGAATCAGTTCCAAGTCCATATTAATGGACAAAGTCCTTTACTGAACAATGATCACACCCCATTTCATCATTGTATTACTGAACTGAGTTCACTCATCGTTCCAACCCTGTAATACCAAACCACATTCATTTCTGGTTCTAGACCTTTATTACCGAACTAAGTTAATTTCCCATTCTATCAATGTCTATCTCATGAGATATTAATCTTTACCAAATACATTATAGGGAGATATAGGTCCCACTCATCTTATAATGTAATCATACATAAATGTGCCACAAAATCATAAACAGTAATATCATAACCTATGGAATGAAATGGGTGTCACAAACAAGTAATCATATCTTATCTTAGGAAAAAACATAGGTTTAATAGTAATTTCATCAAAGCATAACCTATGAAAGGATGCTAGTTTCATAAGCATATAACCCATGAAATAGAAACAAGTTTCGTAAACATATAACCCATGAAAGAGAAATATATTTTAGGAACATCATTCAATCAAAGCATAAACCATTCAGAGAACAAATATGACTGGATACATTGAATAATTTCCCCAAAAAGGCATGAGTAACAGTAACATATGACATCTTAGATGGGAAATAATTTTGAAAGTCCTTTTAAAAACATTTATTGAGGAAAATATTCTTTATTCCTTGAAAATGGGAATTTAAAACATAAAACCTTTATAAATCCATTTTATTTTAAAATTAATTGAAAACTTATAATTAATTCTTGAAATTATTTTGAAAAAATATTTCCTTGAAAACTTATAAAAGAATATTGAAAAAAGTTTGAAAACACTTTGCTTGAAAACATATTAAAGATGATTGAATACATTTTTGAAAACTATTTTCCTTGAAAACGTATAAAATAGGCTTCAAAAAGTTTCGAAATCCATTTCTTTGAAAATACTTTGAAAACTTACTAATAAATATCGAAAACTTTTTGAGATTCATTTCGTTGAAAATAACATTGAAAACTATTCATAAAAGCTTGAAAATGTTTTGAAAATAATTTATTTGAAAATACTTTGAAAAATTGTAATGAAATCTTGAAAATGTTTTGAAAACAATTTCTTTGAAAAGAACATTTCAAACATATAAGAAAATATTAAAAGCATTCTGAAACTATTTATTTGAAAATAATTTGAAAACATGTAAAGAAGGATTAAAAATGTTTTGAAAAACTTTTTTATTTGAAAATTTATGAAAGAATCTTGAAAAAATTTCGAAAACAATTTTCCTTGAAAATTACTTTTAAAATAATTTTATTAAAAATTATCCTTTTTTAAAATTGGAAAGGAATTTCACAGAAATAATAGTGGGTAAATCTGTAAACTCCATACATGGAAAAAAGAATATTTCTTTTTCATGGTAAAAAGGTTAAAAAAATCACTGTTAAGATATAAACATAAATATTCCATTAAAAACATTGTTAAAAGAAAAAAATGTTAAAAATTTATTTTAAATATTATAGTATAATTGTATAATAATCTTGGAAACCCTTTTTAGAAAACAAGGTTTTGAAGGAACCCAATTTTTTAACTAAAGAGAGGGTAATGTATGAATTTATTTAAATATATTGTGTACCAAAGAGTAGAAAACGTTTACCATGAAATTAATATATCATGAATAACCATATGATAATAATATTCATGAATGTTCTTGTGAAATGGATTAAAATATTTCAACAAAGTAAGCATAATTATAAAAAATCTTGAAAAGCGATGAGATTGTTTTGATAAACTCTTATAACTTAGTAACTAGAAATCATAATCACCATGTAAGAAAAGGAAATTACATAAAGCTTAAAATATCATTAAAATAAGGATATTCATGATATAATAAGACAAATGTAAGTATATACACCCTTATAAATAATGTATGTGCATAACAAAATATGTGTCTCAAGGAAGGAAAATTGAGACAAAACAATCTTACGGATTTGGTATCTTTTGAATCATTATTTGAATGTAATAAATTTCAAAGAATGGATATGTAAATACCCATAAATTTATTTATAATAATCATAGAATACATCCATGTAATTTATACAAACGACAAAAAAATAATGGGTGGTGAATAAAACATATATCTCATAGAAATAAAAAGTGAGATGAAACTCCCTTACCTTCTATCTTGACTCTAGTTGTACTCATTCAACCCACTTGTGTAATAAGTATAAATTTATTAGAAATATTTTAAAAAACAATATTATTATATTCAATACCATATACAGTTCTATTATGACATTATATTACCCTTTTGTTAACAATCTTATTTTAAGGTTTCACTTCAGCTAATATCTTCTTTGTTCTTCACATGTCTTAATTTGTTATATATTTGGTATTTATAATTATATAATGATTTCAGAATGTAATAAATGATATAATTATAATTTATAATCATTATATTTTTGTTATAATAATTTATATTATATATAAGTATGAAATGGAATACACCATTCATGGAGATGGTAAGTCGTACGTATACTTGACCGTTGTTTCCATTATTATTATCAGATTGAAATAAAAAAGGTATCTGAAATATGTATATATATATATATATATGTATATATTTTTTAGTATCTTTATTATATCATATATATCATATATATTCACTAAACTCATCCTTAATACCTTCCATATAGTGTATGAACCAATCACATCGCTTTGAGGGGGAGATAGTCCACACTTCCTCAAACAAAATTATCATATTTAAACCAAATGAAAAGTATAAAGATATGCATTTTAAAATAATTATATAAGATTAAATAAATAATAAATATAATATATAAAATATATAAATATATTTTCCATCATAATTTTTACCATGATAGACAGTTAGAGAAAATGAACAATCATAATTTTGTGAGGTGGTAGTTCTCCGTACAGATAAATAATATATTCATTACGCACTAGATGGGGGTGTGTGTATGTGAAGGTAGAAGAAATTTCAAAAAATATTAATACTATATTTAGGACACTTTTTTTATAAAATCCCAGAATAAAGATAGGGGATGTGGTGGTGAAAGAAAATAAAATAAAGGATCTCAAGAGAAGACATTACCTCTTAATCAGGTAACTTCTTTTCATTTATGCCAAAAGGATTCCTTGGATTTATTTATTCCCAAAAGGATTATTTTAGGAGGAAAGGTGGGATTTTTTGAACTTATTTGAGAAGATTTTGGTTATGGAAAGGGGTTTTATAGGTGTGAGAAAGTTGGAGGGGAGGATGCCTTTTTTATAGTGGAGGGGGAGTGGCACACTTCAAATATTTTGAAGAGAGAATTCCACCCAAAATTTTCAAGTAAAAAGTGGAACCAATAATAATCCAGAGTCGATAAAAGAGTGTATAGAATCTATATATTCCATGAAAATAGATCCTGGACAAGTTTCTCAGTCGTTTTGGGTCTTACATTTATGGTTTAGTCCTTATTTATGATTAATTTTACCCGAATCGATGTAATTAATTTTAATTAAATTCATTAATATTTTTGGTCAAAAAAATTTGATGTTATTATAAGTTATAAATTATTATGATTCAAAATATAGGATCCATTTTACCCAATTCCAAACACATATGTAGAAGAAATTTATTTAAAATTAATCCTGCTGAAGAGACTACATTGCGAGTTTTTAAAGTAAAAATGATCAAATGTTTTCTAAGTTTTTATATCCAATTTCAATATGAAATAAGTTAAAATGACATAAATAGGATTAATTAATATAAATATTATTTAATTAAAATTTTAAACCCATTTAAAATAATATTTAAACTAAAAAATAAATTAGATGAAAAAGTAGTTTTGAATTAAAAACGTGTATTTTTAACTATTCATTGAAAATGGAACCTTAAAGAAAAATACCAAAAATTTATCTTAACCTAATTTATATGTTTATATTAAAAATATAAAGTTTATTTTGACATATTAATTCTATAAAAGTTCCAAAAATAGTATTTCAATTGGTTCTCCATTAATAGGCGATAAAACTACATTTATAAAAAAAATATAGGTTTTTATGTAGAAAATTGGGGTTTTTCTTATCTTATGTATATAAAATATATTGGATGAATATAAATTTTTTTTGATTGATTATATAAAATATATTTTAAATTAATATCACTCAGTAATTATAATTATTTTAATTTATTAGGGAAAAACAACTATTTAGCCATAAAAATAATAATATTTCCCTTTATATTCAATCAGTTTTAATATTCATTTCTAATTAATTATTAACATTTAAATTCATCTTAAATTTGTTTAAACCATATATTTTAATAAATTAGTTTTTATTATTCATAACATCTAATTTAACATCTAGGATACATCTTCTAAAATTAAATAATGATATTTTAATAATATATTATTGTTCAGTATACCTCGGTCCTACGTGTTATGAAATCCATCGAGGAAAGTCACTATTTCTGCAACATAAGCTAAGATCAGAGTTCCATGTAGTAAATATGAAATTTATGTTGTGTTTAGTGCACAATTAACTTAGTGTTGTATATAACATAAGACAAACATAGTGCTTTAATATAACATAAACTATTTTCAATGTTCTATGAAATGAAAAATATTAAAAAGGTTAAATTAATTAAAAAATATCACAAAATATATGGGTGTTACACTCTACCCCCATTAAAATTAATTTCTCCCTCAAAATTCATCTTTTTTTATCAATGGTTTAATACTTGAAAGTTTTATTCATAGAAACCTGCATCGTAAAAATGAATAATAGAACATCCCTTAAAAAGGGAAAGTTGGGACCATAATGGTTACCCAAGGTAACATATAACTGGGTTTCCACATAGGATCAAATTAGTTTGGGGTGAAGATTGGAGATGAAAGAAAAGAATAAATATTTATAGGGAGTGACTGATGTCATAAATCACAATCAAGTGAATGATGAAAGAAAATTTTATGTATTCAAAGTCATAAATCTGTGATGATTTAAATGGCCATTGGTTTTACAGAAATTAATGTATTTGGACAAATTTTTTTATCACTATCATAATGTTGATTAATTCTTTTATTGACAATGAATATATGGAAATATACATACTTCATAAATTTATATAAACAAAATTTCATTCTTTTTTTGGATTTAACCTATTTCTAATTTAGTCATTACTTAAAGAAATAGATTTCTAGAAATTAAATTTGATTCTTAAAGTACTAAAAGATACATTAGCAAGATAATAGGGTCCATAAAAGAGTGTAATGTATAACTACTTGTATCTAAATATTGTCTAAAATAAATATGTTTAATACATTAATCTTTAAACATAAAAATTAACTGTAATGGTTCATCATTAATATTTATTTAACAAAAAAATTACACATTAACAAGGACATCGTGTAGGACAATGTTTGGACTGAAACCCTTATCGTACTTCAGTCATGGGCTCAAAACCTACGGCCTTGATGAACTTGATTTGTTTTCACCGGACATACTTGATGTCATTTTCTAATACCACACTAATATAATTTCCTAAATGAATAATATAGACATAATTTAATAAGGTTAATCACTAAATAGATTTTTTTACCAAAGTTTTCAATATAAAATAAATATAAAAATTCTCCCTCATATGTTTATCTTAAACTTTTCATGATTGGTTAACCTTATAACACTTATAAAATACTAAAACCAAAAACATTAGAAATAAATTAAAAAACCTACCTTAACATTGATCCTCTGTGTACCACAAAGTATCTCTTCATTGTCATATTTGAAACATGTGAATACCCTCAAAATGTATTATCTTAAAACATGGTAATAACCTAAATTACCATAAATAATTCTATAATACATGCATGACTCCTTATTCCAAAGGTCATTGTATGTATTTCTTAAATCCAAGAAGCTTTAAACTTCATCCATGATGATATAGGACACGTTTTCAACCAGTCCATAATCAAATGCAGGATAATCATTTCCATCCAATTCACTTTTTTATTTACAACATGACTCTTATCCAAAAATAATTATTTTATCATTAGGAAAACATTAAGGGTTACCTTTCCCTTAATCTTTTTTTTCACATGAATATTACCTTTTCATTAAATAACTTTTTTAGTCTATCAAAAACATTCAACATGATATTTTAAATTCTTAGAGGAAAACATAAACTGAACAATACTTTCATGTTTAACCATTCATATAACATAATTTTTTAATCAAAATAAATATAAAATTTGATTACTTCATCCTTAAGATATTAACAAGTCTACTTCATCCTATTATATAATAACTCTTTCCTTTCATATTTCATATGTAGTCTCTTCATCATTAGCAATATAACCATTAGTCACACCACCTTGTTGATTCCTGTTGGTATCTTTCCTTTTAGTTCATTGATTTGAATAATGACCATTTATTCCACACATAAAACACATAACCATCAATGGTGTCTTAGGGAGGCCAATATTCTCATCCATTTCATTAACTAAACTCTTAATTTTTACCATACAATCACTTTCTCAGTGTCATTCTTTTCCACATTCAAAACACATTCTTGTTCCTTTAAGACATAAAATTAGGTTATTATTTCCACATTATTGAAAAAATGGAAACAAAATTTTATTTCATCTATGGTCTCCATTACTTGAACTCTTAGCGAACTCCTTCTTTCTCTTCCTTGGTGATTTTAAGTGTTGGTTAAGGTACATATTGTTAATAATGTTCTGTGAAAACTGATTAGGCATGATCACAAAATATTTCACTCCTATGATCACCCCACTTGACTTCTTATCAGAAAATCATCCATCACATTTAAAATTAATCTAGTTCCTTCTAGTTCCCACCATTGACTAAAAATATAAGCATAGAGTGAGAATTAATTATCATAGCATAACACCACACAGTCAAGAAAATAATTACTTATAGGATGTCTAAATCATGAAACTTTATTTAATATATGACACCCTAGGATCATCCTTGGTTATTCATAGACAAATTATATTTAAATCCTTCAGGATAGTTTGTGAAGAGTTTGTTAATTCCCAATGTATATCATTGGGGATAGTCAATCCATGTGGGAAGCAAGGCCTGTTGTCGTGTACCAAATTACACTGATTCTAGACTAGAACATCTTGTTAGAGTTATTACCCCTAGGTACATCTGTACCAAATTCGCATCCACTTATAGTATCCAAAGAAGTATGTATTTGTAAGAAAACACTCACTAAATCATTTACCAAAATTCCAGCATATGTTTCTAATCATTAACTCATCCTTATACTTATCTATAGAGAAATCCATAAAAATATCCTTAGAAATATACATAGGGATCTCAATAATGTTTTGTCATCCTAGTTTCCAAAGGTTTACTAAACCATTCCTTTTATACCAAATGTAGCGACCCATAATTAACATACATGGAATATTACATCATTTTAGATTAATATTCAGTACATTACAATAATACATGGCTGAGGACTATAATAGTTTAGGGTCTCTAGAAACATGGGAAAAAAATATTATATCATGGTGAAATATATAAAAAATATCCTTTAAAGATCTCCACCATTAGTACTTACACCTAAAAAACCTTCTTTATAAACTAGGGAAAGGAAAAATAAGAAGGGGCGATCTCAGATGCTCATTAAGGTTGAATAAAGAAAATTCATAATCATTACATGATCATGGGGCATAAAACTTGTTCATAACTTTTAAATATCATACCGTACATATTAGAAATCATAATAAAGATTTGAAATTCATAGTACAAATATCATAATAGAATTAAAGAATATGTCATGAAAGAATAACATTTGAACAAAACATTAAATTGTGACAGAAACATAATCATATATAAGTAATTCTATAGTAGTGATGACATCACTGACAAGGTCATCTTAGTGGGAAATGTCCTTTACTAAACTAGGTTTACACCCCATTCCATCCCTATTTTACTGAACTGAGTACATTCTTTATTCCAACCCTGTAATACTTAACTGAGTTCATTTATCATTCCCTCCCTACAATACTGAACATAGTTCATTTTATATTCCAACCATGTCTACATAAGGAGATATAAATCCTTACCCAATTCATTTGAGGGGGATATATTACCCACTCATCTAATAATAAAATCATAGATACATGTTCGAAAAAAATCATAAACAATCATATCAGAACCCATGAAATGAAATGGGTATTGTAAATATGTAATCATCTCTTAAGATGTGGAAAAAAAGGTTTTATAATCATTTCATCAAAGAATATCTCATGAAAGGATGGAGGCTTCATAAGTATATAACCTATGAAATAGAAACATGTTTCATAAACATATAACCTGTAGAAGATAAGTGAGTTTCATAAACATTGTGCCATCAAAATAGAAACCATTTAGAGAAAGTATATGAATGATTACATTTATTAATTTCCATAGAAATGCATGATTAACACCAATAGATTTAATCTTATATGAGAAATAATTTTAAAAGACCTTTTAAGAACATTTCTTGACAAAAATAGCCTTTATTCTTTGTAAAAGGTTCTTTAAAACATAAAACCTTTAGAAAACCATTTTCATTGAAAATGGTGTGAAAACATAGAATGTAGTCTTGAAATATTTTGGAAAATATTTTCCCTTGAAAGCTTATAAAAGAATCTATAAAAAAATTTGAATACACTTCTCTGTGAAATCATATAAAACAATCATGAAATCATTTTTGAAAACTATTTTCCTTGAAAAATTATATAATAAGTTTCAAAATGTTTTGAAATAAATTTATTTGAAAATACTTTTAAAACATTTAAATATAGATTGAAAAGGTTTTGAAAACCATTTCTTTGAAAATAACATTGAAAAATATTAAAGAAAGATTAAAAGCATTTAAAAAAAAAATATTTGAAAAAAATCTGAAATCTTGTAAAGAAAAATTGAAAACATTTTTAAAAACATTTCATTTAAAATACATAGAAAATTTATAAACAGATCTTGAAAACATCATGAAAAACGTTTTACATAAATAATTATGAAATAATCTAGAAAAAATTTCAGAAAAAAGTTTCCTTGAAAATTACTTTAAAAATAATTTTCATAAAAATTATCCTTTTTTTAAACATAGAAAGGAATTTCATAGAAATGAAGATGGGTAAATCCATACATGTCATATCAGTTAAAAAGAATATTCATTTTACATAGTAAATAAGTAAGATAATAGATTATCTGGAAAGAGACGAAAGGATTATATTGAAAAAATGAAAAAGGGGAAAATTTAAAAATTTCCTATAAATATTATGGGATAATTAAATTTCATTCTTGGAACACCTTTTTAGAAAACATGTTTTTGAAACAAATTTGTGACTGAAGAAAGGGTAAAGTAGAGATTTATTTAACTATATTATGTACCAATGTGTGGAATAATGGTAAAAGTACTTGAATATATCATGAATAACCATAGGATAAGAAAATTCATTAATGTTTTTGAGAAATTGATTATAATATTTCAAAAAAGTAAGAATAATCATAAACAATCCTAAAAAGTGATGAGATTGTTTTAATAAACTATTATCACTTATTAATATGGTATTATACTCTCCATGTAATAAATTCAAATTAAATTAATATTATAATACTATTAAAATAATTATATTCATGATATAACACTTCAAATGGAAGTATATACATCTCGAAAAAGAATACAGGTGTATAACAAAACATGCCTCTTAAAGAAGGCAGATTGGGAGAAAACTATTTTACCGATTTAGTAGATTTTGAAACATTTACCCCAGGTAATAAATATCACAGAATTGATATGTAAATACCCATAAATTTATGTATAATAATCATAGAAAACATCCATGTTAATTATACACACCACACAGAAGTAATGGGTAGTGAATAAAACATGTATCTCACAAAAATAAAAAGTGAGATGAAACTCTTTTTCATTGTGTCTTGAATCTCATCATACTCTTTAAAAATACATGTATAATAAATTTAAATTTATCATAAATATTTTATAGAACCATATTATTATATCTAATATGATATATGGTTTTATTATGACCTTATATTACCCTCTTGGAAATAATCTTATGTTAGGGTTTCACTTTAGTAACATCCACTTTATTCGTCACATGTGTCTTAATTTGGTATATATATTTTAATTATAATTATATAATGATTTTATAATGCAATAAATTATATAAATATCACGTATATTCATTATATTCATATTATAATAATCTATATAATATAGAATTATGAAATGGAATACACTGTTCATGGAGATAGTAAGCCACACATATGTATGAATGTTGTTTACATTTTTATTGTTATATTGAAAGAAAAATGTAAATGAAATAGGTATATATATATTTAAGTTGATTTTTTTCATTTATATCATATATATTCACTAAAATAATCCTTAATAAATTCCATGTAGTGTGTGAATAGAACACATCCCTTTGAGGGGTCGGCAGTCCAGACTTCCTCCAACGAAATTATAGTATTTAATCAAAATTTAAAGTCTAAATATATGTGTCTTAAAAGGATTATAGAATCTTAAATACATAATAAATATAATTTATAACATATATAAATATATTTTACATCATAATTTCCACGATGAGAGGCGGTAAGGGAAAATGAACAATCATTGTTTTGTGAGGCGGTCGTTCGCTGTACACATAAACAATATGTTCATTACCCATTAGATAGTGGTGTGTATAAGTGTAGGTAAAAACCATATCTTAAAAAAATTCCCATTATATTTATGATAATGGGTTTTTTATAAAATCATTTAATAAATATATTGTAGTGGGTGTAAGAAGGAAATAAAATAAAGGATCTTGAGAAACGACGTCACCTATTAATCGGGTAACTCCTTTTCATTTGTGCCAAAATTATTCCTTGGATTGATTTCTTACTAAGGAGAGGATTATAGGAGGAATTGAGGTATATTTAATGTATTTTTGATAATATTTTGGGTGATCCAAATGGCTTTATAGATTTGAGGAAGTGGGAGGAGAGGAGGCCTTTTATAGTGGAGGAGGAGTGACACTCTTGTAATATTTTGAAGAATGAATTACACACATGTTTTTCATGTCGAAAGTGGATCCAATAATGATCCAAAGTATATAAAATGGATGGTAGGAACTAAATATTTCGATTAAATTGATATTGGACAAGTTTCTCAATCATTCTGGGTCTTAAATTTATGGTTTAGTCCTTATTTAAGTTTAATTTTACCTTAATTGATATAATTGATTTTAATTACATTCACTAATATTTTTGTTCAAAAAAAAATTTAATTTATTAGAAATTAGAAATTATGATTATTCAGACTACAAAATCCATTTTTTAAAATTCGAATCAATGGATTGGAAAAAATTAATTTAAAAGTAATCCTACTGATGGGATGACACTATGGGTTTTTAAAGTAAAAATGATCAAACGTTTGATAAGTTTTTATATCCAATTTCAATGTGAAATTTATTAAAGTGACCAAAATTAAATTAATTGATAAAAATATTATCCAATTAATCTTTTAAACTAATTTACAATAATATTTTTCCTTATAAATAATGTAGATGGAAAATAAGTTTTGAATTAAAATCTAGTGTTTAAACAATTCATTTAAAATGAAACCATACAGAAAAAATACAAAAAACCCATCCTAACCTAATTTTTATATTTGTATTACAAAGATAAATTTTATTTTTACATGTTAAATCTTTAAAATTTTCAAAAATTGGATTTAAAATTGGTTCGCCATTAAAAGACATTAAAAATATCTTTACAAAAAATATTGTTTTCTATTCATAAAATTGGGTTTATTCTTATCACATGTCTATAAAATCTAGTGTATTTATGTAAAAAATATTTAATTTAATATATAACTTATATATTAAATTAATATGAATCACTAATTTTAATTAACTTAATTTATTAGGTTAAAATAGATTTGTGACTATAAAAATGATAATATTTCCCTTTATATTCAATTAGTTTTCATATTAACTTCAAATTAATTGGCACCCTATGAATTCATCTTATATTTGTGTAAACCATATAGATTAATAAAATAGATTATACCTTTCATAACTATTATTTTAGAATCTAGTTTATATCCTATTATATTAAATAATAATATTTTAACAATATATTATTGTTCGGTAGACCTCAGTCATGCGTGCTACATAATCTATTGAGGAAAGACATTGTTGTGTGTAACATAAGATAACCATAGTGTTCTGTTTTTTGCAAGATAAAATTTATTTTTCATGTAGTGCATGATTAACTTGGTGTTGCATATAACTTATGATAAACATAGTAATTTAATATAAAATAAACTATTTTCAGTGTTGCGTGAAATGAAAAATATAAAAAGGATAAATTCAATTCAAAAAAAATAATTCATAAAATATTAGGGTTTTACAAAGAGGGAGATATTTCTATGATCACTAATTCTATAATTATGGTCTCTATCAAATTATAGAGGAAGCGTGATATGTTCTAGGCATGATTATTTAAAAAGTAACCAACTATATCCCCATTCAACTTATTTAACCACTTAGAACTTCTAAACTAGGTGCACAAGGTGTCTCAGTCAACATTTAGGATTATGAAATCATCCAGCAATACAAATTCCTATAATGTAAGTATTTTTAGAGGGGATAGTTATTATGATATTCTAATAAGAAGTCTAACAGATTTTCATGCTCAAAAAACTTTAAAATATATCTATGATGTCAATATTATCTGAAATATCACATTTCCATATAGCATTATCTTTAATTCTTTCAAAATCCATCTCAAGAGTTTCAATAAAAAAATAATTTTCCTTTTTCTTGGAATATTGGTTTCTATAAACTCAATTATCCATGAAATATACCCTTCATGGATGTTCATTTTCAAATAAATAAGGCATGTTGAAGCAAATTATGTAAAGTCACTTCACATAATCAAGGGCATAATAAAAATTAAGGATTTTAGTCATGGAGAACTCATGAAAGAATGAATTTCATTAAAATATAGGAAACAAACTATATTTCACAAAAACTCATGGTCCCCCACAATAGTCTTTCACAATTTATATGTCATGTTTAGGATTCAAATATCATGGATCAAAGTGTTCAAATTGAATTTTTCTAACATTTTGGCCTAAAAATATGATCCTACTCTCCCCCATTAGCTCCCCTCAAAGGGTTGAATTTTTGGATGTCTAAAAATGATTTTAGAGGAAAATTAAAGACAATAATGATTGATTGGTAAAAATATCAGCCCAGTATGGTAAAATATATACTTAAGGGGTAGAATTTATGAAGTTATAAAATTAAAAAAATATCTAGAGTTCCATTAACCTGCATATAAGCCCTGTGAAACTATGACCTACATGAATATGGAGATCCTTCTTACAATGTGTAAACTAATGAACCTCACAACAATAATTACCACATATACCCCCATTTTTTGGGATCCAACCATTGGAATTTCGGTCTAGGATCTTGAATTACGAAACAATATCCTTTATGCATTCCAAGACCCATGGATTCTCATATGATGTTATCCTTCATGAATGAAATATAATGGTTCCTTCAATGTACAAACTCATAGTCGATATAAATTTTTTGAAACTCACATCCATAAACTACCTTTTTACCTAAGGCATATGCTTTTTGGAATTATGGGCTTCACAAGACCTCCATATTTCAAGAGACCTATGTCATGGACACCTAGAAATTAATCTTACTAAATAGATCCACTTCAAAGGTATTTATCTGTTTTGGAAAGCCCGTATATTTTTTGAAACCCACTCCTTAGTCCCTTTCCTGATGCCTTCTTTTTGAAAACATAGTTTCATAAAATTTGACTGCTCAAGAACATCACATACACTTGATCTTAATTTTATAATATTAAAACCATATACACAATAATGATCATATAACCTTACACCAAATCCCTTTTCACCTTACATTAGATGAAAAATCTCCTTGCCTTCTTCTCCAATATATAGGTATCCTCAGGTTAGGCCCCCTTTATGTTTACTGGAATGAGTAGTGTCTATATATATTTCCCTAAACAATAATCTAATAAATGGATATATAAGCCCTGACCATGGAATAATTGTGGGAAACAACCCATTGTTTCCCTCAATGTGCACATACAAGATCTTTGTAACCTTTGCTTCTCCCATCTTAACTAGGAATGGGATACTTAATGTGTAAGCCACATATCAACATTCTAGATAAAATAATTTAAACTATATAACATAATTTACTATTTACATGATGTTAAATTAAACAACAATGTCCTAGATGCTGATGGTGATAAAATATATGAAAAAATCCTCAGTACAAAATGTTCAACTATTGTCTTATCCAATTAAAAAAACATAAGATGCTCTATGTGATGAGAAAAGAATTCATCATGTGATGAGAGAGAGATATGTCATGTGAAAATCATGGGACAGTTCTCATTACTCTAGTTACCATAATTTTATATTCCCCACAAACAAACTCCACAATCCCTTTTATAGTATTCTGAAAACCAAAATAAAACCCCCACAGTATACCATTTCATCACTCCTGCAGTTATTGCTTTGTCCAAGTTGCACGCCATTAAATTGTATAACAACATCCTTTAGACAAGATTTTACACTATAGCATACCCTATGTGAAAAATACAGGATTATCTATATGATAATCACATGATTATTTATATTACAAGCATGAGATTCCTCATAATGTATGTATGATATTATTTCCCCATCACATGGGTAGATTCTATGTGTAATCCCCACGATATCTCTCACTGTCGCTCCTTCTATGATATAAGAATATCTACTGCATTATGTTAAAATGAATGGTATGGTCCTATCAAATGATCTCAAACTATGTATTAAAACTATATGATTTTTGAGTCTTTTCCCAAAGAAAGATATATAGGATGACTATTTGTGGTCTAATCCCAACATCCAATAATCATGTATCCCCCAAAAATTGTGATGCCTCGGGTGATGAGATTGAGATGGACAAACCATATCCAAAACTATATTCTCATACCATTTCATCCCCTCATCTATAAATGGAAACTCCAATGCATGAAAATATTTTACGAGTATGATAAACCACCCACTATAAAAATCCAAAGACCCTACTGGGATTTATCATCACAATGGGATTCTAAACTATACCAAACTAAATATGTGGTAAAAAATATAGGAAGTGTCTCACTACTAGAATTTAAATATATGAGTGTCCCATTAGACATAAAACAATGAGCATCCCAACTATACATAAAATCATGATCTCCTTCACTTGACATTAAAAATGTCCCAGTATGTAATAGAAATATTTGGGAAGCTTTCCTCTACTAGACTTTATATATATGAGATCCTTCACTCAAATTTAAACCTTTAAACCCTCCTGATGCATAAAAAAACCATCCCTAGGTGATGATCCTAGGTATCCTTATGTGATGAGTATATGATATCTTCTCACTCTACATAGGTGATGATCCTAAGACACTACCTTATATGACAAGCATGGGACGACTTATTCAATGAGCATAAGAAGCATATTTGATGAGAATATGATCCCTCATCCCTTTTCATATGTAAATATTCTAAGATTATTACCTTTTGTGATGAGCATAATTTTCCATAGGTAATGATCCTACGAAGCCATATGCTGCGTGAAAAAGTTTCTTTGCATGACATGCACTGGAGGCCTCACGTAAAAAACATGATCTTCCATGTGTGACAAGCACAAGATACTTGAGGTGATGATCCTTGGATGCCTTATGTGATGAGTGTATGTTTCCCCATCACAATCACTTGATTCATCATGTTTTATAATTGAGATTACTTATATCATTAGAATATGACACCTTATAAAATTCAAATGATGAATATACTCATAGATTCCCAACATTCCCAATATCATCATAATCATCTCCAACCATACGTAGCTACCCTATTTTAGGATAAAGCAACATAATTAACTAATAAACACTAGATTATTATGACAATAATGATATTAAAAACCATGTATTAGATCTGTAAGGGAGACTCAAACTAGGTGATGAACTCTAAAGAAGAATCCATGGAATAAGGAGCCAATATCCTATCATCTTATTCTGGTCAATGAGTTAACATCATAAATATTAATGGTTTAAGATTCCCAAATTTGGAAAGAATTAATTGATTGAAAAAGGGATCTTGAATATTAAAAGGATATATAAATCCAATGAAAACATGTTCCCTAGTGGAAGCAAAGAAAAATACAGGTGTTGGGATTGTGACATAGTTTTATGAGAACCCTTGAGTGGTTGGAAAGAGGAATCAACTTGGGCTTGTGGATACATATTATAATAATTTATTTATTATTTTTATTGTGTGTTATATCACCTTTTGAGATTGGTGGATAGGTATGCACACTTATAGATAGAACGATGGGCATGGCATGATGGTATGAGAATATGATTATTGGGGCCAACCATAGGTGTGAAGTTTGGGACCTGAGATATTGATGCATGAATAACCCTATGTGAGAGGGTGTGTTCAATGATTTATATGGGATTGGATGTGTTATCAATACTAAGTGAGAGGGTTTAGGAAGAAAATGATATGGGATATGATTGGGGACTTGATATGTGATGTGATTTGGTACTTTTCATGGGTTTATATATTAATTGAGAAGATTTAGACCTTGGTATATGTGATATGGTACTTGATGTGGGTTCCTACCTTTATTGAGAAGGTATGGACTATAGTATGGATTACGTTTATGGTTTCATATGACTATTTGTTCTATCACAGAGTCAAAGCAGGTAGGGTTGGGGTTTGTGGTGTCCTGGTTTGAACATAATGACCTGATAAAGTTGTGTGTTTTTTGGTATATTTATTTTCTATAAATAAATATAGTTTCATCTATCTACTAAACTTATGAAAGGTATGCATTGGTGGTGTCCAAATGAGATTATTACTCAAACTATACATGGAAATCCCAATGTGTATGAAAACTTTGTTGTAAAGGGTCTAGGAAAGTGATCTATGTTAAGCTATTGATATGGTGGAGCTTGTTACAGATTGAGGCGATATTGATATATACATCAGGATCATTTTATTATTGTACCTAACAGTTATTTTATTATTTTTCTATTGTATGTATTGATCCACCTCATGTAGTGACATCTTTTACATGTATATGACCATCTATATTTCATTTTAACATTTCTTATATTGATATTTATTTTTTAGATTTCACTATATTCTTTTCTATTAATTATTAATTTAATAATACTTTCACTATATTTAATATTGATGATTACACGATATCATGGCCATAGTCTCCCTAATACATGTCACAAGTCCTCACCACTAGTCAACTAACTCTTTCATATGGGGATCCATACTTGAGACCATATAACACACCAATCAATCTTGGAAAATCAGGATGAACCATTAAGAATGAAATATAAGACCATTTTATTTATCTATGATTTCATGCTTCATAGAATATAGATATATTGTTGATACTCGAGTGAGAAGCTATGGTTGTTTTTGTAAAACACTTATATATTAGACGTATAAGTTTCTAGGTTAGTGGGATTAATTTTATTGGTTATACTATTATAGATTCATATTTTTCTTCAAGTGTTACCATATAGATATGTTTTATTATATTTTTTTATTACATTGGTGGTGAGAGTGGGTGAGTCCACATGTCATGAACCTGATTTTCAGTGGTTGATAGGGATTTAATTTAATTAAATTATAGAAATATTATATTTAGTGTTTTATTAAATACATTATTGGTGGCATATAGTTAAATTAACCTCACCATGTTATGATTATTATTTATATGAATATGAATAACGTGAAAGTATTAGTGGATAAGTACATGTATTATAGGCTCCAGACTTGTGTGAGTAGTGAGTTTTTATTCTAAGTGGACCTGGATAGACCCTTAGAGAACATTTTAGGGTTGTTTTGTGTCTATTTGTGTCTTTTAAATTTCTTATATTTTATTAATATTTAGTTTTTTAATGTTCATTATGAGTCCCTATTTAGGAATTTCAGAAAACTTCTGCCTTGACAATGTCTTGTGGTGCCGCCTAGGGACAAGGTTGAGAATGTTACTAAGGTAGGGAATGATATTGTTTTACTAGTATATGTTTAGAATGGTGTATATAATAATGATCATAAGGTTGTATTAATTGATTAAACAGTGGAGCTAATTTAGTATTGGGTGTTTTTTTAATACTGATGGGAGGCAAAGTGGCTCACTAGGGTAGATTCGCTATGTTAGAATTTACCAAGTATTTTCAGTTACAATTACCTTATGATTTATAGGGAAGCAGTGGACATCGGGATATTGAGTATTTGATTGAGGTCCTAAATGGGATCTTTTAGGTGGTGGAGACACCTGATGACCACAAGGTGAAGCTGGTGGATAACATTATTCAGAGACCCATCGGTAAGTGGTGGGGCATTAACGTATAGGCTTTGAGGCATGAAAAACATTCGTAGGAATTATTTAAGGAAATATTATTTTAGGGGTTATTCCTTAATTCACTAATTTTGTAAATTTTTTTGATATTCATTGAGATATAATGGGAGATGATATTTTTGGAAGACTATGGTACTCACTTTGTCGAGATTCAAGCATTTTCAATGTTACTGGTGGGGAATGCAGCCTAGAAGACCTCTGAACTTGAGATTGGTATTTGAATAGAGTTTTGGTTTTAGGTTAGGATGTTCACCTAAATGACATACCAAGAAGTGGTTCTCAAGTATCTCACTATTGATATTGTCTTAAGAGAGGATAGTGTAGTAGTTTCTCTTTCTATATTCTACAATCTATGTTGTGACCATTTCAATGAATCTACCAGTGCCAATCTTAGTGGTAGAAAGAGGATGTAAAATAAGATACACTAGGGATGTGAGAGTATATTTTTTAAGGACATGGCTTCTTCATCTCTATCCATAGAAGGGGTACCCTTATGTATTATTAGTGTATACGGATCGGAAATTTTTATAAACATTGTACAAGTCCATGAAAGGAGTGTCATATATGTAGTGGTATAGAGAGTCTACAATATATTTTTTCCAAGAATTCCTCATTTTTCTTTAGGAAAAGTTTCATGAGAGATGTAAGCTTCAAGGGCTTAGTTAGGGGGACCATAGACTGATAGTAGTTCCTCATCTGGTTGGTCAGGATGTGGAGCTATCTGAGGGTCTTAAGTAAATCAGAAACCACAATTGCTTCATGTTTTTGTTCCATAAGTTATCCAATGATCATAGGTATAGGGATAAAGATATTATGTTGTATGGATATTTTGTTTTGACAAATTGTTAGTTAACATGGTATAGGGTCCTTTTACTATCATAGTCATAATTCTAGTCAATTCAATTTTTTTTTTGTGTTTTATTAATATGTGTATCTTTTTTTTTATTTCTATCAAAGTTGTGTTTGGATTGGGGTTGGATGTAAGGTTTTCCCATAAGAATTTTTTCTCTTGATAAACCTATTAGAAAGATATTAGATCATGTTTATATGTTCCCAACATATTTAGTAGTGGTTGGGGAAACATACATCTATGGTATTTTCTTATTTTGGACATGGAGAGTTTGGATGACATCTATTGGTTAGATTAGTTGATGCACTTCTAGGATCAAGTCAATTACTATTTATGGAGATTTTATTTTACCGACCTTAGTGGATTGGATTATGTCCTTGTGGGATAATGGGATATGAATTTAATTTGAGTATAACCTAACTTTAGTTGTATAAGAGATTTTATAATGCAGGTGGCGTGCATGGTTCTAACAGTTGATCTGGTGATGGTTTTAGATACTTTTCTTCTATTGGTGGAATATTACTAGGATGTATTCCTAGATGAATTACTATTATTCCATTTTGATAGGGATATTGATTTATCAATTTATCTCATGCTAAGTGTGGATCCCATATCATCTACTCCATATCATATGGAACTGTCAGAGTTGAGAGAGTTGAAAGTGTATCTAAAGGATCCAAGGGAGATGTGATTTATTCATATTAGTATTTACCCATAGTGTGATTTTGTTTTATTCATTGATAAGGTAGATAGTACCCTTAAGTTATGAATGTATTATCAGAATAAAATATGGTTTTTAGGTATAAAAAATATCTATTTTTTACAGATAACCTATCTAATCAATTGAGGGGAACTCGATGGCTCTTTAATATTGATCAATGATCAGGATGTCATAAATTGTGGGCTAAAAAATATGATGCACTAAAAAAGAAATTTAGGAATATTTATGGGTTATCTGAGTACCCTATAATACAATTTTTTTTGAAATTTTTTTCGAGAGTTCTCAGGGATCTTATGAAAATGATATTTTATCCCAACTTGGACTCTTTTTCCATAGTGTCTGCTAATGACATCTGAGTATATTAAATGACCTATGATTCAAATGAAGATCACCTTGAGATTTTATTGATTTTCCTTTGATCACATTGGAATTTTGAAAAGTACTCATAATGTCACTTTTTTTTGAGTAATTGTTCTTCTTTAGGTAGGTTATCTCAGAGGCATGGATATTGGTTGATCTAGACTGAGTATAAGTGGTGATGTACTAGGTGTGACCCAGGAATGTGTTTGAGATTTAGAGGTTTCTTATATTCGATAGGTAATATAGGTGGCTCATGCAAGACTTCACCCACATATAATTCCCCATGATAGGTCTGACCAATAGAGGAATAATGTTTGAGAGGGGATACAACACATAAAATTTCATTAGATAGATCTGGAGCCAAAATTTTCACCCAGCTTTCCTGTAAATGTACACATCATATTCTATTCAAAAGAGTTAAGAATTTTCCCTTTTATATGTAGGTATTTTATAATAGAATATTATCTAATATTTAAATATATATTTTCTCTTTTTTTAATTATTTATTTTCACTTTTGTGTTAAATACCTAGGAGAATGAGATACAAACACTTAATGAAGACTATAAGATGAAAATATTTATTATCGACTTAAATATTGATATGTAAGAGGATATAATGCCACTAATTGTACTTATTTGTCAATTATCTTTTCATTAGTAGATTGGTTTAAGGCTATCTAGGATCTCAATTCGTATTCTATTATGATACGGGAATAGATCAAGGGGATGGACCTGTTCTAGAATGGTCTTTGGATGAGGAAGAGGTTATTTTAATTCACAGATGGGTGGTGGTCCCAAAATCCATGATATAGTATTTTATGAGAGATTGTTATCCATCATCATAGATGTTACATGTAGGTTTGACAAAGATGTATCACAGAATTAGGTGCTACTTTTTGTGGCCAAGTATTTGGAAGTATATTATGGGGTTTGTCGCTCAATTATTTACCGATCAGAGGATAAAGGTGGATCACTAGAAACAAAGTTGGTTAATTCAATCCCTTCTTGTTCATATTTTTAAGGGGGATAATGTGACCATGAAATTCATCAAAAGGTTACCCAGGGCCCTAAGGGGTCATGATGTAGTTTGGGTGGTGTTTTACTAGTTGGACAAACTTGAACACTTTTTACCTATTTGGGAGAATCAGTTATTAGATGAAATAAAGAAGTTATATGTGTGGGATATAGTGTCAATTCATATGGTTAATGGATTTATTAGGAATTAATTAATCTGATTATAATATACAAAATCAATGTTATCTCTTTCCAAATATCATTAATGCATATAAAAATGAAACTTTATAAAAATAGAAATGAAGAACACTATAAATATGCATACCATTTACCAAAGAGAAAATATAATATCTATATCACCATCATATGGGTTTGAAAAAGATCATTGTAGTTGAAGACAGAGGCTTCCCACCTCATGAGGTATCCATGGGTTGTGGTAAATCATTTGAAATTTTAATGGGATCCATTCTATATCCCTTGAATACTAGTGCCTCAAATGAAAAAGAAAAGAGTAAAGTTAGATTTAGTTTATGGGAGTTTTAGCCTAGAATAATGAACAAATAAACCCAATTCAATCGCATAATAGTGGATTTGTATATGTATTGAGGTCACTACTCGATGTTGCACACATTAAGTCATGTGTTCATGATGTATGAGTTAATTCCACTAACATTTTAGACATGATATGCATGAATTCTATAAACCCCCATCCATTTCATCTTATGAAATGGTTCCACAAATGATAGCTTACATCGGAGTAAAAATAAATGATATTAGTTTATTATTTCACTACAATTGCATGTTTCATAGAACAAAATACCATATAATCATTCATATCATAGTTTTCATACAATATTGAATAACCCATATATATATATCATATAAATATAAGGAATAAGGTTATATCTCTTTTAGGGGGTTCCTATAAGAATTGTATCAGATTGGGAATCTCATTTCACATTAGGATTTTTACAGGGCCTGTAGAAGGGATTGATGTCTTAGCTAAATTTGAGTACAATATATCACCCATAGATATATGAGTAGTCAAATAAAAATATCAATATATTAATAGTTATTATTAATGAATGAATTTTTTTATTTAGTGGAGTATGGGATGACTATCTGGCCTTGGTATAGTTTATGTATAATAATAGATTTTAGGATCAGATCCATATGACTCCCTTTGATGCTCTTTATAGTAGGTTGTGTTACTCGATGTTTCATTGGTCATAGGTAATGAGTAATTAGTGATTATTCTAAGCATCGTGTGGGATACAACTAAGTAGGTTTAGTTTGTCACGACTCATCCCCTAGGGCCCATGCCGTGACTACCCCTGGCTTGCCTTCCAACGGCCAGGGGCTGGCGACTAGCACCGAAAGGTGTTTTCCCTAAAACAAAGAAGGCATTGCCTTTTTAACCTGTAACCTCACGGAACCAAGCACACAATAAGATACGAATACAAGAAAACTATATAACCAAAAGAGTGCTGAAAGTAAAGGGGACAGAATACAAGCCCAACACTAAAGGCATAAATACAAAGGAAATACAAAAAAAATGAAGAAAGAGAAAAGACAGCTACTTGATCATCATTTGAGGCTCCTACCTGAAGGGTAGGTACATATCACCTCCTCATCACTCCACGTCCACCCATCTCCTCTGTGTACCGACACACCGTATGGTCCACCTCCGGGCACCGTCCGGTCATGGTACTCTCAGCCTCAGTCAGCGATGTCCGTCATCTGAATCCAAAATAACAGGGTATGGGCATATCCCATATAGGGGTGAGTATAAAGATTCTCCATAGGGACCTTGATACCCATTAGGTCTCACAAAATCAAGCAAGGAAAAACCAAAAAGTATGAAATCAACAGATAACCTTACTTTGGTATATGCCCATACATATACCTAAGTTATCAAGTAATTCATCTAAATCATGAGGAAAACACAAATATACTGACTCATATCACACCAAGATTTATTCTAGGGGTAGTAACAGGTAACATCCACAGTCACCTAATCAAACACCTCGACTGCTGAAGATCCCCTCCTCTATCGAGTATAGTGGGTATGTCGCGTCACACATAGGTGCTTCCCAAAAACCATGGACTGCTGAGGTACTCCTACTGTCGAGTACCATAGGTCTACCACGTCACACAGAGGTGCTCCCCCCCATGGGTCTTCCACATCACACAGAGGCTCTCCTCCTCATGACTTGTTGAGCTACTCCTCTATTCGAGTACTGTGGGTCTGTCGCGTCACACAGAGGCGCTCCCCACCATGGCCTGCTAAAGTACTCCTCCTGCCGTGTACCTTGGGTCTTCCATGTCACACAAAGGACCTCCCTACCGCGGGTCTTCCGTATCACACAGAGGCACTCCCATCTGGGCATGTGAAGTCACTCTATGTCGAAAAGGTCAGCAGTCGTCAAGTCTCATCCAACTACTGGGTTCCCACACTATTCTTGCTTGTCTCTGAGAGAATCCACTCCACAAGCAATCAGTCGATACTCCAACTACCACAAAGTCTCATAAAGAAGTATCTCAAGGGTCTGCCTCATCATAGGGGTCTCAACGTGACAGACGACCTGTCAATCAGATGCCCGGTCTGTGAGTTATTAGCCTTTTAGTTCCGAGGGCCCAGTAGGATTTGTGCGCGATCTAACCTGACCATTCCCCATATTAATCCAAAACTCCAGTGGGGTATATTTAAAGGGACTAACTCCCTCCAAGGTTCTCAATTCCACTGACGGTTCTTCAAACGTACATCTGGTGAAAAGGATATGGCCAAAAGAAAGTAAATGGGTCACAGTGGGCCCGTGTCCTGTCTGACTCAGTTTGGGATGACCCGGACCAAACCGTTGGGTCTGTCCTAGACTGTAGTGTGGACCATCCCATTGGGTAGGTCCGACCCACTGGGTTATGCCCGACAGGACGCCAGGGTCCACGAATGGCCGTGAGGGCGCGAGGCTGCAGAGCGGCTTAGCCGGAAGGTTCCGCGAGGGCACGAGGTCGTGGGGTGGCTCAGCCGGGGTGGCTTGGAGTGTCGGTGGGTAGTGAGGTCGGGGAAGCTCATAAGGCTGGTAGGCGGTGCAATCTGGGGCTTCTCGGAGGGCCACAGGTGGCGCGAGTGAGGGCGACGCGAGCTGGGGTGGCTCAGAGGACTACGATGAGGGCGGTTAGGCCAAGGCGCATGGCCATTTCGGTAGGGAGGATGGTGCACCGCATGTGGATCAGCTGGGGAACAAAGCCGGGGTTCACGGCCGGTTCGGCCGGGAGGGCGGAGCGCCGCGGGTGGCTTTTCCGGTGCGCCGATCCAGGGCGCGTAGCCGGGAGGGCGGAGTGTCGCGGGTGGCTCGGCCATGGCATGGAGCTGGGGCATGCAGTCTATTCGTCCTGGGGACCAGAACACCGTGGGGGTGGTGCGGGCCGTAGAGGTCGCGTGTGGCGGCACCGTTGCCTTCATCACCTTCTTCGCCGTCTTCGCCTTCCTCCATTTTTAAGAGTACACCAAAGAAAAATGATGGAGGGGTCGGGCCATGTTTGTTCAGCCCGCACCCTCCGCGTTCAGAGTGATAGCAAGAGGTTCACAAAGAACGAAGCATGAACATGTATGGAAGATATTTTAAAACTTCATTTCCCACAACCCTCTTCAATCTCTATTCCCAAATTCCAAAAAATAATTAGAAGGGGAGAACATGGGATGTGATAATCAATAAACCCCTACCTCATTCTCTTGATGACGTTGGTATGAGGAAGAAGGTGAAGTCTTCGATGGTCATCTCTTCCACCACACACCTCCAATCACATGCTCATGTGTCGGTTCGTCGTAGTCGAAGACTTTCATTTCCGGCATTCTTCGCGGAGGAATCGTTCTTCATGGAGAAAGTGTTCTTCATTGGAGAAGTTTTCTCCCAATTCCACCCAAATGTAAAGTGGTGCCAAAAATAATAGATTATCCCCCCTATTATGTTTGTTGGCATAAATTTTAAATGGTTAAATTAATGTGGTGCCTTGGAATAATTAAGTGGGAGAGGTTGGACACAATTATGTGGGGAGCTCAAGAGGTTTCTCCCCACTTAATTATGGAGTTCAAGAGGTTTCATTCCACGGGTGGTCCCTACCACCATAATATCTATAAGAAAGTTAGGCTCGGGTGGTCCCCATCACCGAGCATTCAATTTGAAGAATAAAAATCTTGTGGTCCCCACCACCATAATATCCACAAGTGGTTGGTTACAACAAATAAAATAAAATGTGTGTTTATCTTATTTTATTATTTCCACGAAAAACCCAAAAATTATCTTTCACCCTCGACCAACTACCGTTGAGGTGAAAGTATTCTTAAGTGAATACCGGTGCTATGAGTTCAACAGTGTCCTCAGATTTCAATTCTGAGCACCAGTTCAAAAATTTAGAAAAACCAGCTCTCACGTTACTGAATGTACTCAAAATAATGTTCATAAATTCATTCTGGGCACTCCGGGCCTCAGAATCACACGCCATCAATTTTTTCAGACTTGGAAAATTTTCCATTTATTTTAAAAAAATTACATGGAAATTTTGGGTCTTTACATTCTCCCCAACTTAGGGCTCTACATCAGCATAATCCACAACTCAAACGAAGGAAACAAGTGGGGGTACTGAGCACGCAACTGAGCCTCCCACTCCCATGAGCTCTCCTGGAGGTTTCCATGCTTCCAGCGAATGCACACTAGTGGTATCAGTCATTATTGAAGTACCCACTCTTCTCGATACTCAATCTCTACTAGAACCTCCCTAAAAGACGCTCCATCATCAACGTTCATCTCACCACGGTCGATTATTTGAGAAGGGTCATGCATGTATCTCCTCAGATGGGATACGTGGAGGACATCGTGCACCCGGTGCAACTAAGGTGGAATAGCTAAGAATTAAGCCACCTTTCAAAATATCCTGAGGAACTGAAAAGGTCCAATGAATCTTGGAGATAACTTGTAACCTTGGCCAAATCTTCATAATCCTCATCGAGGTGAGACCCGTAGAAAGACGTAGTTGCCATCCTCGAACTCCAGAGGTCTTCGTCTCCTATCAGCATACAACTTCTGCTTGCTCTGTGCAGTCTTCATCCGCTCTTGGATGATCTGCAACTTCTCTGTGGTAGCCCAAAACATCTCTAGTCCCATGAGTGCTGACTCCCCTAGGTTAGTCCAGCACAAATGTGATCTGCAAGGTCGCCCGTATAATGCCTCGAAAGGTTCCATCTCTATGGTGGAGTGGTGGATTTTGTTGTATGAAAACTCCACCTAAGGTAAGTGATTCTCCCAGATGTGACCCAAGTCAGGGACACAGGTGTGGAACATGTCTTAATAGTCCACTCATTCAGTCCATCTGTCTGTGGATATCAGGTGGTGCTAAAATGAACCTGCATCCTGAAAGCCTCTTGCAACCCCTTCCATAGCTGGGAAGTAAAACATGCATCACGATTGGAGACAATCGTCATGGGTACTCCATGTACCCGCAAAATCTTCTGCACATAGAGGCATCCCATGATCTATGCTGAACCCTACTCTCTGATTGATAGGAAGTGGGCTGACTTGGTGAGTTGGTCGACGATCACCCAGATAGAGTCATGACATTTGGATGTATGTGGAAGTCCTGTCATTAAGTCCATGTATATCCCATACCACATCCACTCTAGGACATATAAAGGCTAAACCAAGCCTATTGGTACCTGATTCTATGCCTTCACTTGCTGACAAGTGAGGCACCGAGAAACAAACTCCACTACTGCTTTCTTCATTCTCGACCACTAGTGCTGTCGTCAGAGATCCTGGAACATCTTCACCACTCCTAGATTTACCGCTAGAGGGGATGTGTGGAACTCCCTCAACACTTACTCTTGAAGTGACACAGGTACCATGGTATGTCCTCTAAAGATGATGACGTGCTCCCCACCTTTATAAAATCCATCAGGTGCTTGTCTTGTGGATATCTGAGCACATCGTGCCTCGTAGTTAGCATCCCCATGTTGCTCCTCCCAAACTTGTTGAAGTAGGGGAGTGAATGTAAGAGACTAAAGAAAAGATTCTCCAACTTAATCCACAAAGGATGTCTGCAAAGCATCCAGTTGATATGTTTCCTCACCTAGCAGTTGTATACCAGATCTCCTATTGTGTGCATCTGCAACAATATTCCCCTTCCCTAGAGTATAGACCATCTCGAAGTCATAGTCCTGGAGGAACTCAGGACGATGTTGATATCTCGGGTTCAGGTCCTTCTGAGAGAAGATGTACCTAAGACTCTTGTGATCAGATTACATGGAAAAACGCTTGCCCATAAGATAGTGTTGCGACATTTTCAAGGTGAAGACCACTGCTGCTAACTCCAGGTCATGGGTAGCGTAGTTCTGGTCATGTTGCCTCAGATTTCGAGAGCCATATGAGATCACTACTCACTCCTGCATTAGTACACATCCAAGTCCGGTCCCTGATGCTTCATAGTAAACTAAATACCCTATACCCTCCACTGAAAGCCTCAAGATGGGGGCACTAGTTACCCTCTACGTCAGATCCTAAAAACTCTGCTGGCATTTCTCTGACGAAACAAAGGGTTTCCCCTTCTTCGTCCAGGATAAAATTGGTGCTGCAACTCTGGTGAAATATGGCACAAAACTCCGATAATTTCTAGACAAACCCAGAAAAATCCATACCACTGTCACACTCCTGGGTGTCTTCCAAGCAATATCGCCTCAATATTCGCTGGATCCACTGCAACTCCAGCCTTCGATATGACATTCCCCAGAAAGTGAACCTCTCAGATCAAAAACTGGCACTTCGAGAGCTTACCATAAAGCTGATGCTCTCATTTTGTGTCCATTTTTACCTAAAAATGATAGGCATGCTCCTCCTCGGTTTCCAAGTAGATCAGAATGTCAACGATGAAGACTGCTATAATGAAATCAAGGTGTGTCTAAAAGATCCTGTTCAGGAGTCCCATGAACACTGCTAGAGTGTTGGTCATGCCAAATAGCATAACCAAGAACTCGTAAGGGCCATAAAAACATCTAAAGGCCCTCTTCTGAACATCCTTGTCTTGCACTCTGAGCTGGTGATAGCCTAATTTGAGGTCTATCTTCAAGAACCACCGTGCTCCCTTTAGCTGATCAAAGAGCTCATCAATCCTCGAGAGTGGGTACTTATTCTTTATGGTCACCTGGTTCAGGCACCAAATTAATCCATTCCCCTGCAAGTCCTCAAGATATACCCGCATCTCACAAAGCTTAGCGGGATCCATTTGATATGCTGGTGTAGATATCGGTGTCATCTTGGGGTAAAAGTCAATGTAAAAGTCTACTTCTCTGTGAGGAGGTAAACTCGGAACATCATCAGGGAAAACATCTGCATAATGGTCAACCACTACAGGATTGGTTGGAATCTCCATATCAACAACTTCGAGGGTAAGTCTAGCTAACTGATCAGTGATTGGCTGCACTCTCCTCTGGGTAAGTCCATCTTGTGCTGCAAAGGCTCCCTTCTCGCTGGTGAAGGTATACCTAGTCCCATCCATGCTGACACACCGCACTTTTAACCTAATACAATCAACCTGAGCATGGAATGTAGATAACCAGTCCATACCGAAGATGATTTCGTAAGGAATCGATGCCACTACTAGGATATTCTAGCCGAAGCTCTCGCCTCGTAAAGTAAGCTCGCACTGCTGGCACCTATGCGTAATCGTCGAATCTGCTCTCGTAGGAGTCTCTAGCCGTAAGGATCAAGCCAAGAACTCTATCAGAATCTCCAAGATCTGAACGAGGGTAGTTGAAATAAAACAATGAATAGAACATGTGTCTATAAGTACTATAGCTAAGGCAGAGTAGACACAGATCGTACCTCATATCATTTCTATAGTTTCATGATTGGAGGCCTCAGCTTCCTGGAGCTGGGCTCTCCACTGTCCACCTTCTCCCTACGGTCGGGGTGGACCTCCTGGTGGTGGTTGTGGTAACATCTCAAATCGCCTCAACTGCTAGCTTCACGAACAATTCCTCTTCCATGTCCGCCTTCTCCCTACGAACCCCCTCGGTTGAACCTCTTTATCTGCCTGGGTGGTCCTCCAACCATTAGTTGATCATCCGAACAATGGGTCGGAGAGTCACGAGCCATGTGACCCTGCCCTCCGCATGAGAAACACTACACGCTTTGGGCATAATTGGCTCTGCTTTGGGTGCCCCGCACAGCCGATCCTGAGTCATGCCGTCATCCACCAGTAGGTCTGGTCCTCTTGGACCTCAGTGAAATATTTCTGCTGCCTGCTGCCGAAGACTCCGCTACACGATGAATGGTAGCGGGTCTCACTGCTGGTGACTGCTCAACAAAGAAACTCTCCACCAAGATGACTCTCTCTAACACCCCTGCCTACGTCAGGATGCTTAGTGAGATCATTGAAGCCTTGATCTCCCTCCTGAGCCCCTACTCGAAGGTCCGGGCCTTGAAGAATGGGTCTCACCCCATATTAGTGGAGTAACTTGAGAGGTCAGTGAACCTCGGTGAGTATTGAACAACAATAATGATGCCCTACTGTAGATGAAGTAACTCTTAAATGCACACTGCACGAAGAGTTACTGGGACAAACTCTTCCCGAAACAGGCTCTCAAAGTCAGCCTAGAGAAGCGTCACCTCATCATGAACCTGGAGCATCAAGCTCCACCATCTGCCTGATGCTGCCTGTAGAAGGTTGGCGGTAAGGATCACCATGAAATCAACAGGTGTCCCTACTAATCAGAAAACTCTCATCACAGCCTCCATCCAATTCTCACTTGCTTGTGGGTCCATCTCTCCCCTGATCTTGGGCGGCCTCAGGCACTGGAACTCATGAAATGTGCTCAAGTGGCGCGCACCATTTACTTCTGGGGATGGTGGCATCGATGGCCCAATGGGGACTAGGACCACTTGTGCCACTACTGGAAGAGGGCCCTGCACTAAGGCCTCATCGCTTGGTGGGATATCTGTGCATACAAATCTCAGAGCTCTAGCTAGTTGTATGTGTGGAGGCATCCTGAAAAGAAACATGTGCGCTACAGTCAAAAGTTATACCTGGTGAGCTGACCTAGTGAGTTGACATAAAGGGTTCACAAAGAAGACTCTTGAAAACACAAATGCATTCAGTGTTTTCGTGCACTGAGTCAGATATCAGAATTCAAGGTCCTGGTGTATGGATACGACGACCGCCGCACCAACACTAGAATCCTTGAAAAGAAAAACAAACTCATTAACCTTAACACTATTTCTTTATAGAAACGATCAGAGTTCTTGTTCTATGGTAGAATCGACTCCTCTGATACCAATTTTTCACGACTCGTCCCTTGGGGCCTGCTCTGTGACTACCCCAGGCCCGCCTTCCATAGGCCATGGACTGGTGACTAGCACAGAAAGGAATTTTCCCTAAAACTGGGAAGGCATTTCCATTATAACCTATAAACTCACATAACCAAGCACACAGTAAGATATGAACACAAGAAAACTATATAACCAAAATAGTGTTGAAAGTAAAGGGGCCAAAATACAAGCCCAACATTAAAGGTACAAGTACAATGGAAGTAAAAAACAACATAATAAAGAGAAATGATAGCTATTAGATCATCCACCGAGGTTCCTACTTGAAGGGTAGGTACAGATCACCTCCTCAGCACTCCGCGTCCACCCGTCTCCTCTACGAACCGACACGCCGTATGGTCCACCTATAGGCATCGTCCAGTCATGGTACTCTCAGCCTCTGTCAGTGCTGCCCATCATCTGCATCAAACACAAAAATGTGTGGGAAAATACTATGTAGGGGTGGGTATAACGATACTCCATAGGGACTCCGAGAGCCTCTAGGTATCAAAAAATACACAAGGATAAACCACAAAGTATGAAATCAATAGATAACCTTACTTAGGTATATGCCCATATATATAACTAAGTTATCAAGTAATCCATCTCAATCATGATTAAAACACAAAGATACCAGCTTAGCTCACACTAGGATTTATTTAAGGGGTAGTAACCAGTAACAATCGCAGTCACATTGTCGAGCACCTTGGATACTAGAGATCCCCTCCTCTATCGAGTATTGTGGGCCTGCCACATCACACAGCGGTGCATCCCACAAACCCTAGACTGATAAGGTACTGCTCCTGTAAAGTACCATGGGTCTTCCATGTCACAAAGAGGTGCTTCCCACCACGGGTCTTCCACATCACATAAAGGCACTCCCCCTCATGACTTGTTGAGGTACTCCTCCTATCGATTACCGTGGGTCTACAGCGTCACACAGAGGCTCTCCACATAGTGGCCTGTGGAGGTACTCCCCCTATCGTGTACCATGATTATTCCTCATTACACAGAGGAACTACCCAATGTGGGTATGATGTGTCACACAGAGGTTCTCCCCATTGGGCCTATCAAGTCACTCCAAGTTGAAAAGGTTAGCAGTTGTCAAGTCTTAGCCAGCTACTAGGTTCCTGTACTATGCTCGCTCGTCTCCTGGAGGATCCACTCCACAAGCTACTGGTCGATACTCCAACTACCAATAATTCTCCCAATGAAGTATCTCAAGGGTTTTCCACGTAATAGGGGTCTCAACATAACAGATGACGTGTCAATCGGATGCCCAGTCTATGTGTTATTAGCCTTTTAGTCTCGAGGGCCTGGTTGGATTCATGCTCAATCCAACCTAACCATTACCCATCTTAATCCAAAACTCTAGTGGGGTATATTCAAAAGGACCTACTCGCTCCAAGGTTCCCAATTCCACTGACGGTTCGTCAAACTGAAATCCGATTCCAAAGATATGGCCAAAAGAAAGTAAATGGGTCGTAGTGGGCCCAGATCCAGTCCCACCCGGTCGGACCAACCCAACCCAACCCATCCTGGGCCGACCCGATTTGGGTCGACCTCGCCCAAGCCGCTGGTTCTAGTCCAAAACGTTGGGTTGATCCATCCTGACAGGCCACGAGTGGCCACGGAGGGCCGCAGATGGCTGCGAGGGTGTGAGGTTGTGGAGCGGCTCGAACAGAAGTTGTCGCGAGGGAAGGAGGCCCCGGGGAGGATTGGAGGGCCGATGAGTAGCATGGTCGGGGTGGCTCGGAGGGTAGAACGAGCCGGGCTGTCTTGGAGGGCCGCGGGTGGCATGATCTGGGGCGGCTCGGAGGTCTGCGGTGAGGGCGGTTCTTCTAGGGCATGGGTCGGTTTGGCCGAGAGGCCGGCGCGCCGTGAGTGGCCCGGCCGAGGCGTGGAGCTGGGGCACGTTGCTAGTTAGGATGGGTGGGCGGAGTGTCGTGGGTGGCGTGACCGGGAGACAGGAACACCATGGGGGCAGTGCGGGTCACGAAGGTCATAGGTGGTGGCGCTGTTTCCTTCATTCCCTTCATCGCCTTCGTCTCCTTCCTATATTTCGAAGAGTACACCAAAGAAGAACAACAAAGGGGTCGGGCCATGTTTGTTTGGACCGCACCCTCCATGTTTAGAGTGATAGCAAGCGATTCACAAATAACGAAGCATGAACGTGTATTAAGGATATTTTAAAACCTGATTTCCCACAACCCTTATCTATATCTATTCCCAAATATCACAAAATAATTATAAGGGGAGAACATGGGAAGTGATAATCAATAAATCCCTACCTCATTCGCTTGACGATGTTGGTGCAGGAAATAATGTGAAGTCATCAACATTTTCCTCTTCCGCCACACACCTCCAATCCTAGGCTCGTGCATCAGTGTTTCATAGTCGAAGACTTCCATGTCGGCATTATTCATGGAGGAAGCATTATTCATGGAGGAAGCATTCCTCATTTTATAAGCTTTCTCCCAGTTCCACGCAAATGTAAAGTGGTGCTAAAATAATAGATTATCCCCTCTATTATGTTTGTAGGCATAAATTTCAAATGGATAAATTAATGTGATGTGTTGGCATAATTAAGTGGGGGAGGGTTGACACAATTAAGTGGGTAGCTCAAGAGGTTTCTCCCCACTTAATTTTGGAGTTCAAGAGGTTTCATTCCACGGGTTGTCCCCACCACCATAATATCCACAAGGGGGATAGGCTCGGGTGGTCCCCACCACCGAGAATTCAATTTAGATAAAAAACTTATATGGTCCCCACCACCATAATATCCACAAGTGGGTGGTTACAAAAAATAAAATAAAATGTGTGTTTATTTTATTTTATTATTTTCATGAAAACCCCCAAAATTGTCTTTCACCCTTGACCAACTGCCATTGAGATGAAAGTCTTCTTAAGAGAATACTGGCGCTACGACTATAATGGTGTCCACAGATTTCAATTATGAGCACCAGTTCAAAATTTAGAAAACACTGCTCACACGTTTACTGAACGTACCTGAAATAAAGTTCATAAATTCATTACTGGCACTTCGAGCCTCAGAATCACGTTCCGTCAATTTTCGTAGACTCGTAAAATTCCAATTTATTTAAAAAAATTACATTGAAATTCTAGGTATTTACATAGTTAATGTAAATGTTTTTCATTTCATATCAATGAATACAATACTTAAATGCTGATAGGAAGATATGGACCTTTTCATTCACTATAGAAAATTAAGTATTCTAGTGGGTATCAACTCGATTAGAAAATCAACTTTTTGATGAGGTAGGGGAAGCTTGTACTATTGTTTGTAAAAAAATTAGATATTATGAATTAAATTAGAGTAGTCTATTACTGATTGGATCTCCCTCAATGAAATTGAGGTTTTGATGACGTGTTTTATGTGTCATAACATTAAAATTTTAAGCCATAATCTACAGACATGATAAAACATGATGATGTTGAGCTGGTAGAGGATGTATATTTTATAGATTTCAAATTGATTATAATTGACCAAAGTGTGAATGTTCTATGAGGGAGGATTTTTCCAATGGTTTATGTATTATATAAACATGGGAATATATAGGGGAAACCTGAATGAAATAATTAAATATATCAATATAGTGGACAAAGATATTCAGCCAGGACCCCATTAGATTGTTCTTAAGAATGATAATCCCTTAGAGAGGGATTTTTAAATGAACTTAAAATTTAATGGTGAATATTAATTAAAATATTTTTGAATTTGTTCTTTTTTTTATGTTTTGGGATGTTTAGGTGTTGGTGGTGGTGGTGGTCAAAGATCAATGTTTGGAAATTTGATCATGGTTCAGATCTACAATCTTGCAGTAGGCAGGGGATTGTAGTGAAACATTGTGGGTTATAGAGGAACAGGATTTGGAACTAGTTAGGACTATTCCATAACCAATTTGACTATCATGATGTTGGACATTACAATTCAAGTACCATGGGGTTTCATTATAATAATGATATGCGAGGCTTGACCCCATTGTCTTTTTGAGGTATGTTGCACTACAACATAGAAGGCCATGCTATATTGTGACCTGAGATGTGTGGGTTTAATTATGTATAGTATTTCCATATTGTAACAAATATTGTAGTTAGTTTTTTAAATAAATGATTTGGAAATCCACTCAAAGACCCCTTTAACCACTCTTTGTGATTCCTCTGACCAGCACTCCAAGATCTGGTGCTAAAAACACATACTTTAAAAACTATATTTGATACCAGCTTTAAATTACCTAAAATAACTATCCCATAATCATATGAATTAATGAAAATAACTCATTTCCTACATTCTTATTACCTTTTAGGTTTAGATATTTAGATAATTAGGATAAAACAATAACTAACAAAATCCATGTCTTTTTCAACTAAAGGTAATTTATCCAACTACATTAGGAACTAATTAATCCATAAAAAATATTTAATAGCTCTAAAAAATTCAAAACACATGCTATTTTATTCTAGAAATGTCATGTGTAATACTTTTATGCATAACCTAAGTAAAAGAAAACATAATAATAGTGAGACCAAATGCCCAGTAATAAAGAATGTATAATATAAGCTATCATGGCATGAATAATATAAAAGGAAAAAATAAGAGTGAAGTAATTCCATATTACTAAACACATGATCTTGAAATTAATTCATGGATGATATAAAAATATATAAAATCACATGTATAATAACTAGATTCATGGTGATGGAATGCATAATGTCATACATCTTGATCTTTACCAACAAGGCCTCAAACAATACATTTTGAGATAATTGGAGATATGAATTGGTCAACCAACTCATATCCCAAAAAAAATTACTAAAAAAAGAAAGTTTATAGTGAAAAAATAAGGATCAAAGAGTTTACACTGACAATAAATATTGAAAGGTTGCACTTATAAAATCCATCAAATGTATGCTTAGAAGAGGAAACCAGAGAAGGACTTCTCTTGAAACCTTGATAACATCAAGATCATGCTCCAAAAAAATCAATACATATGTATCCAATATTTGATAGACCATCCATAATCCCACCCACCAATATAAGACCAGAACATATAAACCAATACAAAGTTATTATCTTCGCATCATATAAAATACACTTCCAGGAACTCCCACATCAAAATGTGCACCACTTAACAATATGCACTGGTCCTCACGATTCCACCGACACAAGCATGTACTACTCCCCAAGGGCTCACATGACCTTCTAAATATGCTATAAAAGCCATCAATATGGATATAGAAAAAGTTATTTACAGTCTAATAGGACATAATCAATCTATTGAAGAATATCAAAAAAGGTTTTAGTTTGTCTAGTTAAACTGAGCTTGTTGGATTATATCAAGGCCCATGTAGAATGTAAAAATTCTCCGTTGTGGGATTGTAGATGGTTTATCAAAACCATATGCATAAATTCTTCTAATACGGTTCTCCTATAAACTAATTCAATAAAAATATTAAAAAACTTCATCATAGGTAGTAAATAAATCTTTTTTATCAAAAATGATCCTTGAATCCCTGTGAAATAATTTTATCAGCCTCATGCAATACAAACATCTTACATATCAGTAGACTATTCAAATAAAATATTTCCATCAAATAAAGGTGAAAAAATGAATTTAATCTCTATTTTAGTCATAAATTTGATGAAAAAATTAAAGGTTAAAATATATATATATATACATATACATGTGGAAAAATCAGGTCACGGGGCATCCAAACAATGCAAACAAAAAACCCACTAGCAGCAAAACAAGGAGTGGTGGACAACATTTAAGCCACATCAAAAGCCACTACCTCTATCCATGAGTCAAAAAATATAGTGATAGAATCCACTATAATGAATGAAAGGAAAACCTCCAGGAGACACATCAAATGTAATGTAAATAGATTCATAAAAAAGAGGTGATGTCGGTTCAGAAAAAAGGACAGGGATGCATCTGCTTTCATGAACGTCCAGTTTTGGGAAATAAAAATTTTGTATTACTCTCTACCAAAGATAAAAAATGAAAATTTATAATGTAAAATAAGTATAGGACAAAAAGGAATCATTACCAAGGAATGATCTTGAAATCAAAGTCATGATTTTTCTTAAATTTCTTCCCTATCGAGATGATCTTTTGCTTTCTAATTTGAAGGTAGGTCTGTGTGAAACTTTCTTTATTCCTGTATCTTTTAAATACTATATCAACTTCCCCTTCTATGAACACATATAATTAATCACTCACATCATCATTATATTAATAGGAATCCCTCATAGCAGGATCCTTCTCTTCATCAGTTTTAGTATCATCCAAAATATTTTTAGCAGGAGGTGAAATAATCATCGGATGGGAAGGAATAACACATTTTACTTCATAGATACCTCTAAGGATCTCATAACTATTGTTATCTCAATGTGATAAAAGTATATAAGATTATATGTTTTTCTGTAACTTTGCATGATGTAACAATCTGAGTCAACCATTGTCTTTTTCCCTTTCCTATCACTTGACTTGTATAAGGTATCCTCAATTTGAGATGCTTGATCAAGATCTTCCAGTAAGGATTCACTAAAATCATAATGTTCATTCTTTTCCTTCTCATGAAAAGGTTGAGTAACATCTGTTTTTGTATCATGACGCTCAGGTCCATTGTGTGTCACCTTATCATCATAACACGATTGAACAATATGAGAACCACTTCAACTTAGTGGGATGATTAGTAGGTTTGCGAGGATTAGAATCCATAACTTCCTAATTAACAGGGTCCCAAGAATTACCAGGGGGAGAAGAATCCATCACCTTGTGATCACCTTTTGTAATCAAAATTTAATGATTAAGAGGAAGTTCATCAAGAGATCTTCTCTTGCATGCCTTTATTGGATTCCCAATTTTAATACAGCTATTTCATATGTATAGATGATTTTCAAAGACAACCTCTTAGAGAATTCTGGTGCCTCCACTATATATCAAAATGTGAGATGGTAGGCATTTATAAATATAAATTTATATATAGATTCTAGAAAAATAGGGTCATAAATGATTTTTAGAAGTGGTATAAAAATTGAGAGATTTCCCAAGCAGACTAGCAACCGAAAAAATGGTATCTTATTTAATGGGATGGAGGGGAAGACCCAAAAACCCAAAAAAATAGGGGAAATTAGAGGATCAATATAAGTGTGGAAATTATGGGGCCATTTCCAGAATTTCATGGAGAATCCACCTAAGGACTATGAACTCCTCATCCAAAAACAATAATAATCATTTTCTGACAAAAAATGAAAAACCACATGACTTGAGTTCAAAAGACCGACATGGAATGCCATAAAACTATGAGCTTCAAAAGTCCTTGTTAAAAATAATAAATAAGGCCTACAATTTATAAATTTTCTAACATGAACAAATAATAGGTTAAAATCATGTAATCTGACATCTTATTTAGAAAAATAAATCGCATCAAGGCCCCTCTGTAAAAATTTCTACAGCTCAATGTGCATCAAAATATTTTTATCACCATGAACATTTTGTTCTTGTACACTCCCAACAAAAACATCCAAGAAGAATCTATGATATGAGTTAGGGTTTCTCCATTGATCATTGAGAGGTGTGTTCTCCCATGGTTCCATCCTAATCCAATAAATTATTCACACTTTCAAGGGAACAAAAAAGACATTATTCTTCCCATCAATGTCTCAACCAAGACATCATGATTGTATTGGGTATGAATGCACCCAATACCCATTTTTTTGCCTCATTAGACAAACCATTACATTGAGGGGCTATAAAATAGTATCCCCGATCATCACTTATTTGATACTAATGCATTCAACATATGAAAATGTAAATAATAACATAATGGATAATCATTTTTCCTTAGTAATCCATAAACATCCATATTCAGATAAAAAGATACAAAATTTCAATAATTTTATAGGTAATAAATGGACATAATCAATAAAGATAAATAAAATTTTGGGTTACAAAATACCTAATCAACATTCGAAAGTAATCAATAAACATCTATATCATAATAAAAAAATACAGATTTTCAATATTTCATCAATAAATAAATGGAATAGATTTTATGTAAGCACCCATAAACATATAAATAATTAAGTATAAAGTAAATTTTATAATTTATAAAATAATTAAAATTATGAAATATTGGTTAATATAATTTAATAAATGAAATTAAGTATTTCAGTGTTCATAGAAGAAATACATTGGAAGGAAAATAATGCCTTTAACAGAAATTGTTTATACAATACAAATGTAGTGATAGATATTTATGAATATAATCTCCCAAAATTATATAATAGGATTTAAAATTCAATTCATGAAATGAAATTTCCAAGGATATGAATATTTTTTTAATAAATTGGAGAATGGAAGTGAAACCATAAAATATATTTTTTGAAAATGTTATGAACATTATCAAAAAAGAATAATTTATTGGTCACCTTAAAGATTTTATTTCAAAAAGATAAAGTGAAAACATTGGAAAAATATTAGTTTTAAAAAATAGAAACTTTAACAATAAATCCTCGAAAAGGTAAAATGGTTATCAATAGGAAATGTAGATTGGAAGATAAAACATTTTATTTTGAAAGGATGGAAACCATTTTTTTAAAATATTTCAAAATACCTTTAGTGAAAATCCATATCGTAAAAAATTTGAAAAAACATTCTTTTGAAAATAGAGAAAGGGTAATATGAAAGAAATATTAGATAACACATAATTTTATTTCAAATTAAAAAGGAGAATATTGGAGGGAATGTAAAATATGGACAAGGTGGGAAACTGTTACTATAGTAGACAAGAATTATTCTCAATAATGATATAATTTTATAGAAATACATTTTATTAAAGGTAAATTATTTTAATTAAAATTTAATTTTAAATTATATATAATGATAAATTAACATGAAATAAATAACTTTGTTGGAAAAATCTAATATTGGAGGAAGAATTTCTAGATGAATCATTTAACTCCATAAAGGGAGTTGAGTTAACAAGGGCCCTTATGATAATTGTAATATAAGAATGACATAACATAAGTGAGATACCATAAAAATGAAATTAAATTAGTATGAAATGTAATATATTAATCATAAATTAAGAAAATGTGGTACGAAAAACCCCATATAAGTCAAATGATAACATACTATTTCAAACATGTCTCATGGATTTGAAAATGAGATAAAGAATCATTTACCTTGCTTCTCCTCTTAGTTGAAGGAACTCTAACCAATTGTATAATAAATAAATAAAATCATAATATTTTATTTCATAAAATTATTCAAATACATTATCTTTTATATAAATCATTTTTGATCATTTAGTAAGAATATATGAGTTAGTTATAGAGTACTTTTACTATCAGGTGTTAGCAACATTAATAATTTCACAAATGATTTATGATGTTGATTTCAATAAATATTAATTGATTCAAAGTTTATGATTCCAAAAAAATAATATTTCTAGTCATGATAAAATATATTAATATATAAATCTATTATGTCATTTCATTTGTGTTTTAGTTACTTTCCCTGAAAATTGAATCAGTGCTGACTTATTTCACAAATTTTAACGGTCAAATATCCTATTTTAATATATATTTAAATACATAATATAATACATCCATAACTATAAACCAATAATGATTTTATTTTCAACATAAAATAATATTATTATTTAATTTTTTGTATTCATCAATAAAATAGTTTTGTAGCATTGTTCATGTTGGTGGTTAGATCGACCCAGACACGAACACACCATAATTAATGGATGAATAAGGTTATGAAAGTGGTTTATTTTGACATAATAAATTTTTTAGAGAACAAAAATGGAATTATTTAAATATTTATGTGTATTTTAATCATATTTGAATATAATTTAATAAATAAGAAATAAAATAGATGAAAAATGAGATACAGAACCTTATAAAGGTAGTAGTCTACACAATTCCTGATTTCCATTTTCATATGCCAAAAAATGGGAGGGAATAAGGATGGATTATAATTTTTTTTCATAAAAATTATAATTATATTATATTTTTCATATTTATTCTAAAATTATATCCTTATAATCAGTTTGTAGTGGTGGTGGTGAATACAATAACGTTCTTTTGTTTTTATTAGTGTATAGAAAATAAATAAATAAGTATTGTTCCATTAATATGAAAAGACTTGAATATTATAATGATAATGGGTTCATTATATTACTATGGTTAGGATAAGTCTGTAATATAAATATTAATAAGAAACTGATAAGCATTAAGTAATACTCACTTTGGGACCTTAAAAATTCACCTGAAAGTATCCTTGGAATTTAAGGGTATAGGATAACTTATAGTTACTAATGGATTTAGGTCATTCAAGGCATACGTAGGAGAGGAAACATTGGTATGTTTTCAAGGAAATTTTTGATGGTATATGTAACTTTGTGATGGTGGAATTAAACCCATTTTATATGTAAAGAAAAGGGAATTTTTTGAACACCCATTATTTATCAATAATGTAATGACACTATTAAAGTTTCAATGGTTTGAAAAGTGATAAATAATGGAGTATGGGGTTAGATAAGGTTGATAAATACTTTACCGATCATTTTCAAAAATATTTTAAAAAAAATTGAAGTCATTTATCAATTTTTCCACAATTTACCACTTTTAGTTTCATCGTGGTGACCGATTTTTACCTAAGTAATTTACTTTAATACCTAAAAAATGGATCTTAATAACTAATTTGGACATAGTTATTCTAAATATGACATTATTTTTATAAAATAAGATTTATGTGTTTAATAATATTAATTTCAACGTTAATGCACATAACATGTAAAAACTTGTTTTTAGAAAAAACATTATTTTTTAAGAATAAAATTTATTTGCAGGATAAAATTAAAAATTTATTTAATTATTATGATATATTTTTTTTAATAAATAAAAAAAGTTATGTGTATTTTCATGAAATACAAAACCTAATTTTACCAAAATAATATTTAATTTAAAGAAAATACTAAAAACATGTTGTTTTATTTAAAATATCATAAATTATTAAACATAGGTTTTATAAGTTTAGAATAGTATTTAAAAAGATATATTTTTAATCCATAAATAGATATTTTATCAATTAATGTTTTTTATAAACCATTATTTATTATATAATGATAATGTAATAAAAGTTATAGTTATGATAAAAACTATATTTTCAATATTCACCTAAAAATAAATTACTTAAAAAAAATATTAGAAAAAAATATTAAGATAATATTGAAATATTGAATATAAAAATGAATTTTATTTATTTAAATGAAAATTATAAATTATAAATTTTAACTTTTAAATAAAAACTTAAAAAAATTTGAAAAAACTTTTCATTGGAAAATAAATTTTGGAAAACTATTAGCTATTCTATTTTTTTCAAAAAATTTACTAATAAAATTGTTGTTAATATATTATTCATATAAAAAATATATTTTATCAATATTATAATGAGTTTCCTAAAAAAAACACATTAAAAGAACTTTCTCAGAAATGGTACATTTTAAATCCTAAATTAATCTTATTTTTTATTTATTTACACCCATTGAATTTTCATCAATGCTTTAGTGTTAATAAAAAAATTTATTTTTATTTCTATATAAATTTCATATTTTAGTTACATATATTTTCCCTAAAAATTATATGGATATATTTTTATAGTTATATAATGTTTCATGGCTAGTTTTAGTTCAGATTTTCATATGAAGTAATATGTTGAACACATTCGGTTTCAAATATAAATATATAATTTTAAATTTTTTGGTGTTAGATCCCCCCTAAATAAATTTTAACCAAAAAATTTTAATTATAAATTACTAATAAAATCATTCTTGTGGATTTTAATGATATAAATAACTCAATATATATTTATGAATGTGTTTTTACAATAATATATTATATATGACTAGGAAACACATATTTTCCCGTCATCTTTTTAACTAATTACTATATTTTTCCATTATAAATCATTTTTCAATAATCTTTTTTTCCCAACAAAAAACTTCTCCAAGTTCCTTCAATACATTATCCTTAGTGCCTCTTCCCACACTTTTGACATAAAAGAAATTGAATCTTCCTTCCTTCATCATATTCATCACCTTAAATTCTATGATATTACATACTTCTCCTATTTGGTGTTTTTTGAGGATTAAATAAGTTCATTTTTTAAATTGTAATTCATGAAAACTTATTAAAAACAACCATAATATTTCTCACTCCAACTCCTATCTCGTTCGGTTTCCCACTTGGAAAGTCTCTACAATGTCCATGATATCTATTTTAACTTAGTTACCAATTTTTTCAACCATTACTAAAAAAAGGAGTTCATAGTGAGTAATGAACTATCAACAGTGTAATAGAATTATTGTATTAAAAAATCAACCTAAAAATGTAATACTCTTTGGAAATTTTACATTAGCTTCCAGTTTAACCTCAATCACTCTCAGTTTAATCTAGGTTTCTTTAGGTTGGGTTCTCTCAAATTCCATAACTTAGTTCCTTAAAATAATAAAACCTTTATAATGGATTGTAAAGAGAATGTGTATTAAAAGTTAATATCCCCTCATTATGTAGTCTTAGGACCACTCTTCATGCACTATAGTAAAGATTGAGTTAATACTTAACCAACCCTTTTTAGGGTGATTAACCCTATTTTCATCTGATCCAAAGTCGTATACACCATACAATATCCATATAGAGATATATTTTCTAGGAAAACCACACAATATCTACTTTATCAACACTTTAGGATTGTATCCTTTACATATAATTTTTCCTCAGACTTATCTCTAGATTTTTTACTAATATTCTCTTATCCTAATCTCTAAAATACTCAACATTATCCCAACTAACCTAATGGGTTATCTGTACCTTTAATTTTATGATCAAACATAACTTATCACTCCATAATGAAATTTATGTACTCAAAATATAACAACCTAATGTACAAAATTATCTAAAACCTACTCTGATATCAACTATGATGCCTGAGACCCAAAATCCTAGATCTAATGCGGAAAACATGTACTTTACATAATTTTTCTGATACCAAATATAGATTCTAAAAAATAACTATCCTATAAACACATTATTTAAATTAAATACTATATTATTTATATTACCATGAACTTTTAGGTTTAGATATTTAGATAATATGGGTCAAGTATTTTTCAACTAAATGAAATTTTACCACTACATTGGGAACTACATAATCTAAAATACACCTTCAAAATCCCCTATAAATTCTCCATGCAAGACATTTTCTTCTAGAATTATCATGTTTAATGATTTTCTATATAACCTATGGAAATAAAAACACAATAAGGTTGAGAGAAAATGCCCAATAAGGGAAAAAATATATCAAAATCTACAATTGAATGAATAAATAATAGTCAAATAATCCAAGATAACTTAACACATGAGCTGAAAATAAATAAATGGATTAAATAACAATTTAAAAAATAACATGGATAACAAAAACTGATTTCAAGGTGGTGAAATGCGTAATTATGGGCATCATGAAATTTACTATCAAGGAATCATCCAAAACATTATCCTTTCTATCTAGGATATAGTCAAGAAATTACTCTTATTATAAATGTATAAAATGTGACATAATAATAGAATTTGGTAGGTATACACCAAATAACCAAACCTTTTTATCATCGTCATCATCGTACAAATTTTTATTCCAGGATAAGAAAATACATGCAAATGCTTAAGGAGGTCTAAAATGGTGAAGACCAAGGGTGTCTTCCTTAAAAATAATCCTACAAGACTGAGGTAGAATATGAAAGTCATGATAAAAGGTGCCCTCCAAATTAGGCGCGTCGCATGCATCTTGGTAGTCTGCTGCCCTGTTACCCTCCTGCTAGGTATGTGAAACCTTAGTGCCATTGTCAACATGATAGAGGCATTTATGGATTACATATTCAAGGGATCAAGGCACAACACCAAGACCCTGAAGATCTTTTGCAACAATCCTGGAATCTGTCTCAACCTCCGTAGGGATAAACTCCATTTGCCAGAATACTGTAAGGACCACCAACATGGCCTTAGCCTCAGCTATAAGTGACGTTTCATGGACCAACCGATAGGACAAGTCCCAGATGGCCGTGCCAGATGAGCCACAGATGATTCCCAACCCTTTTTATCATAAGACCAATAGATGCATCAAACTTTTATATAATTCTGAGTCCCAACCATCACTTATTTAGCTCTAATGCATTAACCATATGGAATATATGAATAATAAAAAAATATATAATAAAATTACCTTAGTAATAAAAAAACATAGGGATTTGTACACAAAAATACAAAATGTAATAACTTTTCCTATTAATAAATGAACATAATCCATCCTTAAAAAGAAGGCGTATAGTTAAATAAAACATAACCAACAATCATGAGTAACTAATAAATATCCATATCATAAAAAAGTATACTGATTTTCAATACATACCTAATTAATAAATAGAATCTCTTTTTATTTAAGAATCAATCACCATATAGAGCATGGGATATATGGTCAAGTTAAAAATATCCCCAATAAAATATGACTGCACATGTAGGTGAACACACTTCAATCAAAGGAAGGAAATATTGGGTTTTCATATTTAGAGACATGGGATGGAAAATCATGCCCAAAATAGGGGAATATTTTCAATGACAAAGGAATTTATGAATATCCATGAATTTAATATCCCAAAATAGTATAGGTGAATTTAGAGGGTAATTCATTAAAGATAATTTCCAAGGAAATAAATTTTTTTTGAGATGAAGTGGAAAATGGATGTTAAACCACATATGAGTTTTTTAGACAGTGTTTGTAACATTTTCATAAATGAAAAACTTATGAGTCATCTTCAAAATTTAACTTAAAAAAGGTGAAGTGAAAAGTCCTTAAAAATTTTACTTTTAAAATAGTGAAATATTAAAAATATATCATTGAAGGGATATAAAAGTTATCAAATAAATTTGTTGTGGATGATAAAAAATTTAACTTTGAAAGGATAAAAAAACCTATTTTTAAAACCTATTTTGAAATACCTATTTTGAAAACCTATGTAATAAAAAAAGTAACAAACCAAAATTTTGAAAAGAGGGGAATAGAAATATGAATGTCACATGAGATAACACATAATTTAGATTATATTTATAATGGAAAACATTAGTGGGAAAGAAAAATATTGACAAGGAGGGGAAACCATTATTAAAGAGGATGATAATTATTATCTACAATGATATACTTTTTGAGTAATAAAAATTTTCAAGTTAAAATATTTGAATTAAAATGTAATTTTTCATCAAATGGGAATAGAAAGTTCCATTAAATAAAACCATATGGTGTAAAATACCAATCATGGAGAAATAACCTCATGAAGAATCATTTTAACTCAATTAAGGGAGTTGAGTTAACAAAAATCCTTACGATAATGGTAACATAAAAATCAAAGAACATAAGAGGTATACCAAAAAACAGACATTCAATTATCATGATATTAAATTTATTCATTATAATTTTAGGAAATATAGTTTTTAATACAACATATAAGTTAAAGGATGGTGCACAAAGTCAAAAAAGATACATTAATTTGAAAATGACACAAAGTAACCCTTACCTTGTTTCCATGTTAAGTTGTGTGAAATTTTACATCTTGTACAAAAACTATAACTATATTAATACTATATTTCAAAAAATTATTCATATACATTTCCGTTTGTAAACTTCATTTATAATCACTTATTATGAATGTATTAGTCAGTTAGAGCTTATTTTTACCATTAGGTGTTAGTAACTTTAATATTTTCAAGCATGATTTATAATATTTATTTCAGTACTCATTCTTTGATATCAAATTCTCGATTCCCAGATCCTAAAAGTTACTAGAATAGATATAATATATTTATTTGAAAACTTTTATCTCATTCTATATGTGGTTTAGTTACTTTATGTGAAAATTGAACTAGTGTCAGATTACTTTGGTAATTTTTGTGATTAAAGAGGATATTTTAATAATAATTAAAATATTTAATATAACATATCTATAACCACAAAAAATCCTGATTTTATTATTAAATTTTTATAAAATTATTATTTATTTTTCTATATTCATCCATGATTGAGTTTTATAGCATTGTTAAAAAGGTGTCTAGACCTACCTAAACATGAACAAATTACAATTAATGGAAGATTATGATTATAGAAGTGGTTTATTATGAAATAATATCACTATTTAAAAAGTATAATGATATTATTTATATATTTCAATGATTTTAAATCATATTTTGATAGATTTTAATAAATAAATATATATTAGAAATAAATTTGAGACACTATATTTCATGAAGGTTATAGTGCGTACAATACACAATTAACATTTTCCTTTCCCAATAAATGAGAGGGAATAAATATGGATTATAATTTTTCTAGTAATAATAATATTTATATTTTACATTTAAAATTTATTCATCAATTACATCCTTATAACAAGGGAAGAGTGGAAATGGTGAAAAATTTAAGACATCACTTTGTGGAGGTGGTAGTCCACACAGACACACAATCATCATTTTTATTGTTTTTCATATTGGATATAAAGGAATAAATAAGGGTTTTCAAATTAATATAATAAAACTCAAGTATACTAATGATACTGATATAATTATATTACTTTGGTTATGATCATATTATAAGTGAAAAATTAAGGATGAAAGGATAAATATTAAGCAATACTAACTTGGTGACCTTGAAATTTCTCTTGAAAGTATCCTTAAAAAATAATGGGTTTGGATAAATTATGGTGACTAGGGTATTTAGGTTGTTAAAGGGAATTCTAGGATAGTAAAATTGGGTAGGGTTTCAAAGAAATTTGAAATTGGATTTATAACTTTGAGAGGGTATACGTGATCTCATTTTATAGGTGATGAAAATGAAACTTTTGTGAACACCCTTTATTTTTCTGCAATGGAATGATACTATTCAAGGGTAAATGGTTACAAAAGTGATAAATAATGGATTTTGGGGTGATATAATGTTTACCAAGCCACTAAAACCAATTTTTACATAATCTAAAAAAAATCAATTAATTTATCGTATGCTTTTTTTATATTTTAGTTTTTTAGGTTTTACAATAGTAACTAATTTTTACCTATGTAATTTAATTTTAATGCCTAAATATAAAATTTATATAATTATAATTTTTTTAAATAATGATTCAAAATATTAAATTAATTTTGTAAAATAATATTTATATGTGTAATAAAATTTAATTTTAAAATTAACGCATGTAACGTGTAAACCCCGTTTTTTGAAAAAGTGTATTTTTTAGCATAAACTTTATGTGTATGATAAAATTATCAGTATATTTTATTTTAATGGTATAAATTGGTTTATTATAAAAAAAATAAATTTTATATTTATATTAAATAAAATTGAAACCAAATTTTACTAAATTAATATTTAATTAAAATAAATGTCAAAAAATAGTTTCTATTATTGGAAAGTATTAGTTATGTTCATAAAATGTTAAAAACTGATTTATTAAATTAAATATTTTATTTAAAAAAATATATTTTTTATCCTGAATAAAATATTTGATCAATTAAAATAATTTATAAACTTATAATTCAATATTATATAATAATGAAGTCTTAAAAGTTATAATTTGGTTAAAAACATTATTTTCACTATTCAAAAATAAATAAACTCTTTCTTAATAATCCAAAAAATTAATATTAAGAGAATACTGAAAATTTAAATGTAAAAATGAAGTTAATTTTTTCAAATTCAAATTCTAAAATTTTATAGCTTTAGAATAAAAATATAAAAATATAAAAATATAATTAAAACCATTTTCATAGAAGAATAATTTTTTTAATTATTAACTATTGCTATTATTTTTTCTTATAATATAATAATGAAATCATTGTTAATATATTATTCATATAAATAATATATTTTATCAAAAATATATTTATTTTCTTTAGTTAAAACACATAAAAATTAAATTTTAATAAGGGTTTCATTTTAAAGCATAAATATATCTTGTTAGTTATTTTACTATACTAAATAAATTTTCATCATTGTCTTAGTTTTATGAATGATTTTTTTAATTTCTACTTATATTTCTTAATTAGGATAAATTTATTTTTACCTTATTTTATATTACAAAATTGTAGTGATTATATAATGTTCTTAAATTTGTTTTGGTTCAGTGTTGTGTGTAACACAAGCTATTGAACATATTATATTTTTAAGGAAAATAGAAAATTGATAATTTAAAATCTCAGGGTGTTATACACTTCTTCTTCTCCCACAACCCCCATGTGTCTTTATTTATCCTTTGAGCTCCTATATTCCAACCTAAGGTCTATCCAATTCATTTGTTACCCATTTTAATTTTCATTCATTGCAAATAATCTATATTGGTATGTATAACATTTTCCATCTACCAAATGACTAATTATTTAATTGCTTCCCTTTTTTCTATCTCAAAACCATAATTTTGTGGGTTTTATTTGATAAAATATGAATCATAGAGTGTGTCTTGTCTAGTTTACTTCATCATACATGTGGTAGAAGTTCCTTACCATGTTATGGATTTGAAATTATGTTGTATGGTATGACATGAAATAAGTGTGTGGTTTAGACCTATATAGCTATTATTTTCTTATTAAAGTGATCATGTGGGTCCATATTAATGTGTTTATCTCCATGGAGGGTGATTTAAGGGTTGTATGACTCAAAATTGTGGGATCTCACCACATCCATTGGTTAAAGGTAGGGATGTTCTCCTGAGAGAATTAGACATGGAATGAATTGTTTGGGATCAGTTCAGGCTAGGATGATATAGTAAGGTGGTATTTGGTTATGGGTGATGTGAGCCTCCATTAAAGTAGTATTGGGGGTATAAAAGGTTTATGTGAGAAATTTTTATATATTGGAAAGGTGAATCCACTTGTTCATGTGATTACTTGGTATTATCATTTATTTTTTTTATTCTTTACGTGCCATGTGACTTGTTGAGACTGATGTGTGGGGAAACATACTGAGTGATAGGAAGGTAGGAATGGAATTTTGGCATGCAAATTTTAGTATTTAGGATAACGTTAAGGGATAAAGTTGGTCCCTGAAATGGTGATGTGAGACCAACCCCGAGTCAAAGTTTGTGGCTAGATATTGAAGTGGGATTGGATGTGAAACCTATGTAGAGTTAAGAGGGTTTGTTCAAAAAATAATATGGGATATGGGTAAGGACTCAATATAAGATGTTACATGGTACTTGAGGTGGGTTTGTAGCTTAAATGATAATGTACCAATCATTTCTTGTGTGATGTGGTGCTTTATGTGGGATATGTCCTTATGTGAGATGGTACCAAACATGGTCTAGATCTTGTTTATGGTTTCAAATTACTCTTCTTTTAAAAATGGAGTTAAAAAAGGCAGGGTCAAGGTTTGTGGTTTCTTTATTAGTGAATGATGAACCAAAATTGTTATGCATTTGTTATATATTTATTTTATGTTTGTATATACACTTTTTTATATCTACTATGGCAACATTCATGGCTCGGTACTCCCTCACATGACCAAGCCAGGTGGGTTAAAAGACCTAAGGTGCACCTCCCCATATGCCAAAGGCTACTGACTAGTAGCGAGGCTATAAAGAGTACAGTGGTGAGACTGTACCCTCTAAAACATAGAATAAATACAGTGGAAAATACTAATAAACTAGTGGGAATAAAGGGAAAATAATCAACAACATGCATTTATGAATGAATAAGAGTAAATCCAATATCACAATGATAATAAAATCATGAAATCACAAGACGAATGTAACTAAATAATTTACTGAATGTAAATAAAAAATTCTACATGGAATCAAATAAATATTCTACGTTCATTGTTCTGAACCCCATATCGGTCCATTAAATATTTTTGGGTAAGAAATTGTGGCCTATCTAGGGTGCGAGTACAACTATGTAGGTCAACATCACAATGTATAAAAAAATTGAGCTTGAGATATATAATATAAATAATAAATAATTAAATCAGGGATCAATTTAATAAATTAATGCCATTTTTATAACCCTTATAGGGTATAACCTGTCAATAATCATTGGAGAACCCAGAAGATCCCAGTAATAATTACAGAAAAACAAGGACAAGCCCAATACACTTTATATCATAACTGATCCAAACTCTATAATCATTATGGAATAACCGATCCATCCCATATAAGCATCACATCATAACTAGGATAAGACATATAAGAATTATAGTATAACCAAGACAAAAACTATAAGCATTACAATATGATCAAGCCACACACTATAGGAATTAAAATATATAAAGACATAAAGAATAACACAATTTCTCACAAACCATTATGGTCAATTCATCAAATTATAATTCATCTATCCAATTACACTATATAAGTCTGAGATCCCAATCATTATCATAATTATATCATATCATGTCCCATTTTATTATTTAAACCCCCATAGTTGTTAGCATAACATGAAATAAGTTTTCATTTTTTGTGTTCCTATATCATGTAATCACAAAGAATTCACAATTTATAATAATTCACAATATTAAGAAAAAAATCAACCAATTTCAAAACATCATATGCATAATGTTCAGTATAACCATAAACAAAGAAAGATTAAGGCTGAAACACCTATCAGGCAGCCCCATATCTTATACTCAACACCAATGGACTTGTTGGGATCCAATGGGAGGTATATCTATGCATAAATTATCAAACATAGATTAATTTAATTATTTAGGTTGAGTGAATATAATATCAGAATAAACACATGTATTTCACAAACTAAGATAAATTGAAACTCTCAAATAGGAAAAAGTTATAGACCACCCACCTTACAATGAAGAAGATGCAGAAAAATATATGACATCCGAAATATAATTTACTCCATTCTTACTTCCATTCATTGATAAAAAGGAAATATATAAAAAAATTATCTTGGAGGAAACCAATGAATGAAAATAAGTTGAGTGACCAAAAGGATTAACTCAAATATTGGGTCTTAAACACCATGATTGGAAGACTATGGTTGTCAAAGATTGATACCCAAAATGAGGGGGTTGAAATTGATGGAAAAGGGGTCCAAAATCATTTGAATACTCTCAAGTGGAACCTAGAGGTTGAGATGAAAGAATTAGATCAAAATGAGTTTAGGGGAGATCGAGGGTATCTATAGACATTCTTTTAAAAAAAGCACAGTAGTGAAACCCCATAAACCACACCGCTGAACCACCTGACATAGGGTATGCTACAATGAAACCCAAAGGACCACACCACATCATTCCTCGGTCGAAGAGAACTCAATATCCATAATAGGTTTTATCCTATAGATCCTATAAACTAGAGAATACGCTATGATGTAGACCAAGTCACAAATTTTCAACACCCTGAATCCCGAATAGATGGCTACACTGTAGCCTACCACCACACTATAGGGGTTTCAAAATTAGTAGAACCAATTAATTTTCTCCCAAAGGACTTTAGGTATCAGCCTCCCTTCCATGACGTAGTGCCCAACCAGCCTATGCTACAACCTACTTCCATGCCAAAGTTATTTGAAAATTGTCAACATCTTAAATTTTCCACCTCCCATGATCCCATTCCACAACCGGGAACTCCATGCCATAACAACAAGTCTTATAATGAATCATTGAGATCTATAACAGACCAACCCGAGAAAACCAAACCAATCACCCGAACAATACCATTATCGGGTGGGGTAAAATAGAGATAACAAAAGATGTCTTGAATATAAAAAAGAGATAATTAGAGTATTATATAGAAACAAACAAAATATACAATTGATCCAAACTGTCTAAACTAGGAAAACACAAGAAGTCTTGAAAACCAGTCTCCATGTGACCAAGCATCACCACCAACTATCCCAAAAAGAAACAACAGTACAAAGAGAATCCAAAATTCTATAGATGATTATTTCCTTCACCTAATTCCTACAAAATAAAATCTACATCCACCCATAAGAAGAAGTAGGGTGTGAGTAATATAGTACACTAGGATACCACCAAAATATCTATATAAGATTTAACAACAAAACTACACAAGTTCAATCTATAAAAAAAATAGTTTCACAAAATGTTTTATAAAAAAATTAATTTAAAATCTATTTTCAAACCATCCATGAGTTTCTAAAAAATTTAATTCTTTCCCTAACAAATCTAGAAATAGAGAAGGTAAAAATACCAAAAAGTAAATATACATGTGAGACAAAATCCATGAAATACATATCATGAAATGAATAAATAGAAACAACTATGTGCAAAAAGTTGGGATCTATTTTATGGGAAACTATATACTTGAAACTCATAATCCCTAATAAGGCATAAATTTGGATCCTAACTAACATTGAGGCCTTTCGTATACCATCAACATATAAGAGGATATCTCCTAGTGGCGTCACACACATTAAGTCTACTCATGTCTCTATCTTGACATACTCTAGGTTCCCATTGTGTAATGTTTTTAAATTTCTATTTTAAAAACCATGCTCAAATATTAATAAAACAATTTCAAAGTCCCAACAATCTACTTGATGGTTTGAAAATCCATTTTCCATTTCCAATCATGGTAATTCCATTTTCAAATCAAAACCCTTTTTGAAATGCAAACCCATGAAATTTTAAATTTTAACACATGTAATTCCATTTTAAATATCAATAAAACAATATAAACAACAAAAAATTAAAGAAACTAGAATAATTGAAGAGATTCACCTACCTCAAAAGGGTATAAAACCCAATCACCTATGATAATTGCGATAAGAAACCACTAGATCTTTCTTTATAAGACTAGGAATGAATAAATACTGAAAAGGATTGAGAGAAAGAATAACCCAATTACCAATACCTATATAAGATGATGCTATAACAAAAAACGAGAGGGAAAATGAATGAAAATTTTACCTAAAGAGAAGAAATGCCTAATCCTACTGATTAATTTCTGAATGAATCGATCCAGATAGAAAGAAGAAACCCAAAAATGGATAGGGTATGAGATATAGCCAGGGTGGGAAGGAAGAAAGATATGACGAGGCCTCAAAATCTCATAAGAAATCCTAAAAACAAGAACTTGTGGTATTACATGATGTGTAATACATTTACATAGTTTAAATCCATTTTAATTCTAGTTATGTAGAAAAATGTGTCACCTGGGATTAGAAATATGATTTTTCACATTACACAACATGTAACCCTTTACATGACATTTAACATCTCATGATGTGAATTCAACTCACGAGATGAGTTTGGATGACATTAATCATCATGAAACCCTACTACATGTCATGTAAAAACATAGGGAATAAAAGAAAAGACCATAGAAAAGCTGACATTACAACAAATCTATGACTTTACTATTATAATTGTTCTCTCAATTTAGGGTATATAATACTTTCACAGTGAAAAAAGGAAACTGAAGGCATGGTTTAGAATAAACCTGGAAGGAAGGTACTGGGGAATTTCTATATTCCAACCATAAAAAATTTATTTACTTTGAATGAGCCTATGATTCTGGATCAACAAAAAGAGTAGGTCACTACTACCACATTATGGAATCAAGCTCCCATGTCTCATGACGATCATGTATGAACTTCCACAGTACCTGGACCAGGGGAATTGTTTTACCATGCAATACCTTATATTGGAGATACATAATCTAAACTGGATTATCATCCAATGTGTTATTGAGATCATGAACAACATCCCCGCATATAATTATATTGGAAGGATATGATATATACCTCCTCAAATGGGAAACATGAAACATGTTGTGTATAGAAGTCAATCCAGATGGTAACAAAAACGGATAGGCCACCATCCCCATTCACTCAATGATCTCAAAGGGGCCCACAAAACTCAAGGCTAACTTACCCTTCTAACCCAATCAACAATGTACTCGATTAGGTGAAACTCTGAAAAAGATATGATCACCAAACTAAAACCCTAGTGGCTACTGCTGATGGTCTATGTAAGATTTCAAAGGACACTATGCCATGATAAAACACCTTTTGGATCAACTACACTACATCTGTCATTTCTTGTACAACACTAAGCTCAACCAAGAACTACTCTTCTAACTCTTCCCACCACAATGGAGATCGACATGGATGCTCATACAACGCCTCAAAGGTTATATTCTTAATTGAATCTTGATAACTATTATTTCAAGTAAACTAAACCAAAGGAAAATATCTTTCCCATGATCCACCAAATTTAATCACAAAACCCCAAATAATATCCTTAAGAACTCAGATAGATCTCACTATTAGTCCATCAATATATGTATGATAATCCATGCCTAATTCCAACTAGGAACCCATTTCCACCTACTGACCATTGCCGAATCAAGATTTTAACCTCAAGTCCCTATTAGAAACAACTACAGAGGGAACCCCCTAGAATCTTAACAATATATCAGACATAAAAGTCACTTAGTTGTTCCAATTTAATTATCTTCTTTAGTGGGAAAAATTCAGTTATTTAGTGATTCTATAAATAATTACCAAAATAGTATCCTTCCCACTAGGATTTTTTGGGAAACAGATGATGAAATCAATGAAAATCTCATACCACTTCTATAATGGAATGAGTAATAGCTACAACAAACCTACAAGTCTCTGGTGTTCTGTCTAAACTCTTTGACAAGTGAGACACCATGAATCAAAGTATACAATAAAATGCTTCATCCACGAACACCAATAACAACATCTCAAATCATGGTACATATTTGTAGCCCCAGGGTTCACAGACCAAGAAGGCTAGTTTCCACTTTCTAGAAACTCCAACCACAAGGAAAATGGAACAAACATCCTATCACAAATGCACAAATCCCCACATGGAGGCCAAGATGACTCGTATGATGTCTCCCATAAATTTAGGATTTCTTCTAAGAATTATCTCTCGGCAGATATCATTTTCTTGGATGAACTCTCTCCTAAAAAGATGAGTACACATTTATCAAATCCAAGAACCCTTTTCCACCAACCACCTATGCTCCCAATATTATATCAGTAAACAAACTAATAAAATATCACTTCTCAAATGATTCCTTCATGGATTGTGTCAATTATTTTCTATTCAACACATCATCCATGACATTCCCTTTCCCAGGGGTGTATATGATATCAAAAATCAAAGGCTTGAAGATGATCAAACCAATATTTCTGTTGCAAGTTCATATCTATCTATTCAAGATGTTATGATCATAATATACTATAAACCACCCTTCAAAGAGATAGTGACACTAAATATGGAGTGTATGAATCAAAATTTCCATCTTAATATCAGGGGTATGTTAACAATTTTTATGATGGCATAACTGGTGTGATCCAAAAGACACCACCTATTTCCCTTACATCAAGACACATCCAAAACCCATAATAGAAGCATAAAATAAAATAAAATAACCTAGACTTGGATCTGAAAGAATAAGAACTAGTGATGAATTCAAAATCTTCTTCATCTCCTTTAAAGACCTCTGAATATTTTCATTCCATTCAAACTTTTCACCCTTATGGGGTAATGATGTCATCAAAGACGTGAGCATGGAGGAGTACCAAAGAGACTATCTATAGTAACCTACAAAATTTAGGAAAATTTGGATCTCAAAAAAATTTATGGGATTAATCCTAGACATTATTTCTTTCTACTTTCTATGGTCAACTGAGACAACCCTCTCAGATATCACATTCCCTAGAAACTTTACATCGAGCACCAAAAACACACACATGGAATGATTACCATACGGACAATGTTCCCTCAAGGATAAAAAAATAATATTCAAATGGTTTATGTATTCCTAATAGGTCTTTTAGTAAAAAAGATATTATCAATGAACACGACAATGGAAGTGTCCATGAATTGAGGAATGTTTGAGTTCATCAAATCCATGAATACCGAAGGATCCTTTGTTAGTCCAAATGACATAAACAGAAACTCGAAATTCCCATATCGACTTCAAAATACTGACTTGGGTATATCCTACTCTTAGAATCTCAAATGGTGGTTCCCCGACAACATATTAATCTTATAAAACCAATGGTACCCTCTTATCTAATCAAAGGGATAATCAATCTTTGTTAATGGATTTTTTTTCTTTACAGTAACCTGTTTCAACTTTTGATAGTCAATACAAATTCTTATACTTCCATATTAGAAAATACCACAGGAAAAGCCCATGGTGACATTATAGGATGAACAAATACTTTTTCCTCTAGGTCCTCAAGTAGGAATTTATGTTCTACCAACTAAACAGGTTCCATTCGATAGGATGGAATAGAAATTGGCATCGAGCTAGGTAACAATTTAATTATAAAATTGACCACTCTCTATGGTGGAAAGTTATAAAAATCATCCCAAAGGACCTTTGGGAACACTCAAACAATGAAAGGTAGCTGAAAACCCAAGAATGGATCAACAACATGAAGAAAAATTTCTAACAACTTGCACAAGATTAAACCAAACTAATGAGTAATCAGTCTATCCTTTCCATTCTAGAGTCCCACTCACCTTGAAAAAGATTAATGAGCGCATCAGTAGATAAGAACTATAAAAAATAATGATTGAAGTCTATATGATACTTTACAATAATCCTAAAATCCATGGAAATGATAATGTCAATTTTATTAAGATTAATCACTAAGAAGTTCCAAACCACCTTAAAGTCACCAATCACCACCCAACATGCGGGACACATGAAAACTTTCCCATTACTCTTTCCCAAAGGAGTTGAAAGATCCAAAAAGAATAGAATAATATTAAAATGAAATTCCAACAAATCTAAAAACTTTGACGATATAAAATAATGAGTATAACGTGTATCAATCTAACCTAGCACCATAGAAGATGAAATAAATATCGTACATTGAATAGTTGTTAGCCCTGATTTAGATTCCTATGGCTCATCTTCAGATGGAAAAATTTATCCAAAATTTTATACATGGACATCCCCCTTGACCGAAGAATGATACCCAACACCCCTTTAATAATGAACATTATCCTAAAACCCTTTAGTGAAAGTGGATCTAGCCATTCTTCCTTGGGACTTATTATCACATAAGTACTTCAGAAGGCCAGATCTCCCACAATAATGTAAATTTCTATGATTTTCTATAAACTGAGGCCTAGTATTACCATGACTCTCACACTAGTAGAAAATAACATATTCCTTCTTTATAGAATCCCATAAAACTGGTCCTGCAAAAAATTGACCACTCTTGTGATTTATTTATTGACCCCAAGAAGCACCCTAGTTAACTGCTTCACCCACTATAACTCTACTAAAACCTATCCTTCCAGCTATGTGTACCTCAGCTAAAGATACTTTATATACTACTTCCAAAAAGGACAGAAGGTAAAAAAGGACAACCATTGACTGAACTTTAACCCCCAACCTTGTCTCAAACCACTAAGCCTTCAGGTAATCAATCGTGACAAGCTCTGGTGCCAGATGCACCAACTCTGCAAAGCAGGTGGAGAACTCTAGAATGGTATGCTCTCTCTGTTCAAACATCAAAAACTCCCAGGTATTTTCTACACATAAATTCTCAGGATAAAATTTCTGATTGATGATATTATTCAAAGAGACCTATGTAAGACCTTCAAGAAACTTATCATGAACTATATAATCCCACTAGCTTCATCCTAGTCCATCAAGCATATATGTAAAAAACCAAAATAATAATCCTCAAGAGTCTTTAAATGGTTAGATATCCAATAAATCTATTTAATCCACTCAACTAAATAGCGTGGTCCTTTTTTAGTATGAAAGGAAAGGGGATGCTCTTGGTAAATTTTGAGTCATGATCCACTACCCTTCCTGAGTTCACTTCACCCACTAACCCCAGAGTCTAAATTGTATGGATCAAAACATCATCCAAATAAGGATCCAATAGAGGATCTACATGTTGAATCTTCTTTGAATCTTCCCATATCATATTTGGAAGATCTTTTCTAGGTGGAATTTTCTATTAAACATAAGGCAACAACCGATCATCTATGAGAAAATTCCAAAACCATCAGACATAAAATAATAACCCAAACCATGATTTTAAAACAATCAGTATTTAATGAAGTTATGAATCCTATCATAAGGAGGAAACACCATTTTTAGAGGAACATGTCCATCCAAATAAACACCCACTTAGTTTATTGAAATGAAAAAGTAGATACCACATCCTCAGACATTGCAGACAGGTTAATTCACAGACAATTTATTCAAATGAACTTAAATACTTGATCTTGGTATTTGTGAAATTTTTCTAACCACCCATGAAAAGTAGGATTCAATAATGATAGTGAGATTTCCAATCCCCTTTTCCACACTTAATGTTTAAATTATTACCATCTTACCCCTATTTACCCAAGATACTGAAGCAACTTCGGAAATGCTGACACATTTCATCCTGAGTAATGATCCTCTGATACCAAATTCTAACAGACCAACCTAGGCTAACCAGACTAGTCACTTGAGCTAGCCCATTATGAGGTGGGATAAAACAGATATAACAAAATATGTCTTGAATATAATAAAAACCATACATACAACAATAGTGATTTGTGAAAACAAACAGAAGATACTGTTGGGCCAAACCAACTACACTAGGAAAACAATAGAATTATAGACAACCAGTCTCCATGTAACCAAGAATCACCACCAAATATCCCAAAATGATCCCACAATTTAAAGAGAATCCTACATGATACATAATACTCTTCCCTTTACCAAAATACTGTAAAAAAATCTACAGCCTCCCATAGTCAAAAGTAGGGTGTGAGAAACAAATCCCAATAGGATACCACTATAATTTCCATATAATATCTAACAAAAACAATTCACAAGTTAAAAATAAAAAAAATAGTTTCATATGAATTTTTATAAACAACTTAATTTTAAAGCCACAATCAAACAATCCATGAGTATTTCACACAGTGTATGCTATCTCTTCAAAATTAATAAAAAATTAAGGTAAAAATAATGAGAAGTAAATATACATGTGAGCCAACATCCATGAAATAACAATCACGAAATAAAAAACCCAAAACAATAATGGACTGACCAGGAAAGATCTAGCATTTGGGAAAATATATACAAGACCCCCACAGTCGAAGCAAGGAATAAATTTAGATCCAAAATAACATTGAGGAGTTGGATAGACCATCGAAATATAAAAGGTTACCTCTTAGTGATGTCACACTCACTAAGGCTACATGTATCCCTATATCGACATCCCAAGGTTATCATTGTGAAATGTTTGTAAATATCTATTTTAAAAACCTTGATCACATTTCAAAAAATTCAAATCAAAGCCGATCTAATAATGTGTTTGAAAATCCATTTTTCATTTCAAATCAAGGTAATTCCATTTTAAAGGAAAAAACCCTTTTCAAATGTGAACCCAGTATGTTTTAAATTTCAAAACATGAAATTACATTTCAAATATCAAAAAATAAATATAAATAATTAGCAATTTAAGAAATTTGAAAAATTGAACAGACCCACCTACCTGAAGGACATAGAAAACCTAATCAAATTTGACAATGGAGATTGAAAACATCTAGATCTTACTTTATAAGACATGGAATGACCAAAGACTAAAAAAATATTGATAGAAAGAATAATATAATTACCAATCCGTATAAAAAAGGATTCTGCAACCATAAATCAGAGGAAAATGAAAGGAAAACTTACTCAAAGAGAAAAAAAACCAAACCCGACTGATCAATCACTGAACAAATCGATATGGATGGAAGGAAGAAAACAAAAAACACATAAGTTATGAGATTTCGCTAATAAGAGAAGGATAAAAGATAGAATGCAACCTAAAATCTAGTATGATACCATAAAAGTTGGTAATCGGGGTATTACATGTTGAGTAATACCTTTGCACGTCATGATAACCCTTTAATTCAAGTTATATTTAAAAACACATCACCATAGATTAAACACATGATTTTTCACATTACACAATGTGTAAATTATCAGCCTGGGAATTCAACTCATGACATGATTCTGGAAAATATTACACATCACGAAATCCTAGTACACATCATATAAATTCCCAACGAACAAAAAAATGCCCATCGAAAATCTAAAATTCCTACAAATCTGTGACATCACCATTACCAATATACTCCAAACTGTTTTCCCAAAAATACTCATTGAAATAGAAAAAGGAAACCAAAGAAAAGGGTTAGAACATTCCTGACAGAAAGGTAATGGGGAGTTATATGATCCATGGTGTATAATCCTCTAAAATAGACAAAATTAAAACAAATCCTCTCTTTCTCGCTCCTGGTGCAACCTCTGTTCAAAAAATTAAAATAAAAAATTAGTTTAAAAAGGTTTACAAAAACATTAAATACGGGCTTTCATGAAAATATGGTATCTTACCACCTCCCTACCATATAATAGATTAACACCCTAAGATATTCCAAGTATTACTATGGGTAATCTACAAACATGTTTTTCCACTATATTTTCATATTAGACTCCATCTCCTAGGTTACCTCTAGCATATGCCCATAACTACTACAAAATCTACATTTAACAGCGCTGGTATTTATCAGCTATAAAAAAAGCATTGATAAATTGAATCCTTATCAGCGCTAAAGAAAATGTTGGTAAATTTAACCTTTTATTGGCACTTTATTTTTAGTGCTGATAAAGGGTACCCTTTATCAGCACTTTATTTTTAGTGTTGATAAATATTTATTTCAAAAGTGATTTTTAGTGTAGATTAAGGTATGAATAAATAAAATAATACAATTAAATAAAAAAACAAGTTTTTTTAAATGGTACAACTTTTATTAATTAAATAACTATTGATAAAAATTCATAAATTGACAATACATTATTAAATATTAAACATTTTATTAATTAGATAATTATGAAAATTAATGTAATTAAATTGTATAAATTAAATATATAGATATATATTAATTTTTATAGATATGTTTTATATATTACAAAATATTTATGCACTTTACATTAGAAAGTCACCAACAATATAAAAAATAAATTCGTAAAAAAATAATATAAATAAATATATTTATAAATTTACAATTACTATTTTTATACAATTATATATTTATAATTATAAATAAATAATTTTTTTTTAATGTATTTATATTATTATGAATAAATAATTATATGTATTTAAATAATTATTAAATTTATAATAAATTTACTTGAATAATGAATATATTTACTATATTTATATTTATATATATTTATTAAATATATATATGTATAATTATATAAATATATATAATGCTATAAATATTATTTTTTAAAAAACATTCTTTAATTATAAATAAATAATTATAATAAATATATTTAAAAAGGAATATATTTATTATATTTATATTTATATATATTTATTAAGTATATATAAATATTTACATTTTTTATAATAATAATTATAAATCCTTTATCAATGATTAAGTAATACGTGCGGATAAATGCATTTTTATCAGTTCTTTTTCAGTGCTAATGAATATTGATTTTATCAGCACTTTTTAGTGCTAATAATGATCTACCTTTACCAGTGCTAAAAAAGAACTGATAAAGAGTCTTTTTATTAGTGATTATTACTTAAGTACTGATAAAAGTACTATTTATCAGTGATAATTTGGAAGCGCTGATAAAAGTGTCGTGATCTATTTTAAAAAAAACCTAACCATTTTCAAACCCAACATGATATCATATGCTTTATACATAAGACACCAGCTATCGGTGCTCTTCCTCAGTGAATCAAAGATCAAATCACACCACTCGACTACCTCCAGTTGGTAGAACATATCATCTGACATCTGGTGTTTGATTACCATTTGGGTTTCCAAAGAGGGTTTCAAATTGTCTTCAACTTAGTGATGTAGGCCTTCCGAACATATTTGTGTATTTTTGCTCTCATATTTGATATCTTCTTCAATGATGTCATTATTTATGGTCTAGTGATTGTAAAATATTTTTATTTTAGATTATGAATAGACCAATTTATTTATGATCCAGTGTTTGATTGAATATTAATGTATGGACCCTCTCGACATATAGAGTTATTGGTTATATCTAACACTGAACATTAGATTTATTCATTATTGTTTTATTGTTATGTTATATATGTTCTTAATATTTTTTTTCTTATATGTATATAAATATGTAGAAATTTTCAGGTACATTCATGTTTATTGACTACTGATTTGATTCACATTGGTGGTTCCTTAATGATTATATATATGCTAACACCTTTCATGGAAACCTTAGTGGACATGCAGCTTCAGATGCTATTTTTCAGGAACCATCTTAGTAGAGTGATATAAGTTCCTCTACAGGTTATATATATTCTAGGATATACTTCCTCTTATAATTCACTATAGTACATAGTTTTTTTATAGCGGATATTCAAAGGGGCCATTCTCAGTTTAGCACCTGAGGTTTTATCACATCAACACTTCACTTTTTGAATCATTATGGTGCCTTTAGTTCATGTCATGCTTGAATATCAGGTTTTTACCTATTTGATATTTCATATAGAATTTAAGTGAGTTTTTATACATGAAATTTATGTGTTATTATGTAGATATTGCATCATATATTTCCATATTTTTCTGTCTAATAGGTATTCCTATATCCAGAAATGATGATTTAGGGTTTTCATTTCCATTGACGCCAAGGGTCATTCTATAATTTTGTTCAACCAATGGTTCTAATTTTTTCTATTTGGGGAGGGGACCTCCTCCGATTTATATTTTTTACAAACAATGTTTAAAGAACCCTTTAGTGACTTTGAGGTGTTTTTTAGGTAATACAATGATCTAACCTAGTGTTGTTTGGGTAATTTAGGTTGGGGTAATTACACTATCAATCTTTCAATTTACAACTATAATGTATAGTGATAATATCAATTATTATCTTTCCTTATCTCCCTCTCATTATCATATTATTCATGATGATTTATCATAGTGTATCGACCCATGTATTTATCTTGTATCCTTAGATCAGAGACATAACTAATAACATGATTCATTAGAAATATGATGCTACCCTATGTTTATTCGATGGAATCTTTCTCATCCTCACTCTCTATACATGGTTGATAATTAGGTATAAGGGATTAAAAAAATTAGCTTCTATTTTTGGTATAATATAGTTCATTAGTGTCTATACTGATTCTAGAAGTTTTCACTGGATATGAGATTCTCTTTCTCCTATTTTGATCATAGGGAAAGTAATGTAGTCAAGTAAATTTCTATTATCTAAAAAAATAAAATATTATTTATTACATTTTAATTATTAATGATTGTGATGTTATTAATAATTATACTATATCTCCCACTATTTTTTCAAATCGCAACAACCCTTATTGTAGGATTTGTAATATCAAGGCACTCAGATATTATAGTAGAAACGATCCATATTTCCCTTCATCGAAGTATTAATCCCCTCAAACCAAGATTTATTCCTTTCTTTCAAAATGCTCCAAAATTATACAAAAACAATGATAGTTCTCTCCCTTTAATCATTAGCGTTATTCCTAGATCCATGAATCCACTGATCTTATTTATTTAATTAGAGTTTATTACACTTTAATTTCTAATATTATATTTTCATTTTTAGGGGATTTTAAAAAGTCTTGATGTAGAGTAATTATTTTCTTAAATTCAATTATCCATTTTCATTAACATACTAAAATTGTTTGAAATAATAAAATGTTGAGATTCCTTTATTGTAATTCTCTATAACATTCAATTTTGATAATGAATATATTATGTGTATTTATTTATATATTGTATATAATTAATCTTTTACAAACCCAATAGGATGAATATAAACTGAATATGGATGCACGTTAATCGTTTGACAAACGAATATGGAGATGGAGTTAAAGAGTTGACCATGTTTGTAAGAGAGAATGCATATGAACCTTTTAAAATTCTCTATCAATGTTTACATTATTTTAATTCAAGACAAATTAGTCCAGAAGAGTTGGAAGAAAATTTTATTTGTTACTAAATAAGTCAACAAAATAAATTTTGGACTAAACTTGAGAAAAAAAATGAATGTCAAAATCAATTAGGATGATACTACAGTTTATGAATCATTTGACAAAAATAACATTGTAAATGATGATGTAGATTGAATGGTAGAAATGGAAATTGAATATAACCTTCTTGATTTTTCCAATGTTGTTTGAGGTGTCAAATATATGTTCCGAGAATTTAATATATATTGGTTGTAGCAAATTCATAACATTGTTAGCTATATTGATGTTATATAATTTGAAAGATAGTTGCAGATGGAGTGGCCTCAAGTTTATACAACTTCTTGATATTCTGAAAGTTATGGTACTAGAAGAAAATTAACTTCCATGATGAGCATATGGTGCTAAAAAAATGTTACGTACATGGGAATGATCTCCAAAAAAATACATGCTTTTCCAAATGATTTCATATTGTATCTCACTGACATGAATCATTCATAAAATTCCCTATGTGTGGTACATATTGATAGAAGAAAATTTAATCAAGTCCTTCGAAATCATTATAGTACATTCATATCACGTAACTGTTTATAAAACTATATGGATGTCAGGAAACCGTGATAAAGTTAACATGGAATACAAATAAAAGAATTAAATATGGTAACTTATATCATCCAACAAATTCTCCTTAATGGATGAAAATTGATTATGAGTTTCATGAATTTGGATATGAGTTGAGAAACATTCTTCATACATTATCTATAGATGGAATAAATCATTTTGGGGGTACAAATTAGTACTCAAAGTACATGGCCCATCATGTTGGTAAATTATAACTTTCAAACATTGATATGAATGAATCACAGGTAAATTATTTTGTCTTTTCTTATATCAGGACCAAAGAAACCCCATAATGATATTGATGTCTATTTAGATCCAATGATCAAATATCTAAAACTGAGGTGGGATATAGGTGTTACAATGTATGATGCCCATATAAGTGAAGAATTCACATTGAGGGTCATGTTGTATGGAATGTTAAAAGACTTCCCCACTTATGGAAATTTATCATCCTAGAGAATTAAAAGAATGTTGGGTTGTCCCATTTGGGAAAAACACACATTCTTAATTTTGGTTGAAACATTCCTCAAAGAATATTTTTTTTGTACATCATAAATTGTTACCTTGAGGACATAAATACAGATCCTGGTTGATATTATTTTATGGGAAAATTGAATAAGGTGTAACACCATCTCCAGTAATAGGCGATCAACTGTAAAAAAAATTCAAAAATATTGACACTATTTTCGATAAACCATTTTTAAAAAACCCTAAAAAATCTGGTTGTAAGAAGAGATCAATTTTATTTTAATTACCATTTTGGAATTGTTTGTATGTTAGAGATGTTATTGATGTCACACCTTTAGAAAAAAATGTATTTGATATTGTTATAGGCACATTACTAAATGTTCATTACAAAACAAAATATGGAATTAAGGCTAGTTTGGACTTGATGGAAATGGGGATAATGGAAGAGTTGGAACCAATAAAGGGTAAAAGGTATATTTTTTCCTCCAGTAGCTTACACTCTATCTAGATAAGAAAAATTAAATTTATTTCTTTTCCTAACTACTGTAAAAGTTCCACAAGGGTGTTCATAACATATCAAGAATATCGTGTTAATGAGTAATTTGATGTCATGAGGACTAAACTGACAAGAATATCATGTTTTGATTCAATATTGAATGCATGTTTCTTTCCATTGTATTTTTCCTCAAAATGTAAAACATAAAATAACCAAACATATCATTTTTTAAATCCATATTTATAGTATCGGTGAAGATTCCCATAATGTATAATGATATTGAATTCATATTATGTGAATTATAGATGTTATTACCACCATAATTATTTGATATAATGCTCCACATAATGGTTCACTTGGTCAGAGAGGTTGAACAATGTGGTACTATCCATTATAGATAGATGTACCCCATTTATTGATATATTTAGATTTAGAAAGGGTATATCATGTGTCGAAGTCATCTAGTAGGTTGAATTAAAGAATGATATATTTTTTAAGAAGCTATTGAATTATATATTTATTATCTATAATATGCTGAAAGCATCAGTATTCCAAAGTCTCGTCCCAATGAACACCTTATGGATGAAGGGATTTCTGAAAGATATATTGTTATAACTACCTTGATAGAGCAGGAGAAAGAATATCTTTACATATAACATAACAGTGAATATGTTGATCTATACATTGAATCCAACAAAGAAATTGTTAGATATTTTAATCCATCAAGGGATAATGTATGGATATCAAATGCACAGAATCAACAGTTTATAGGATGGTTCACATATCAATTTTATTAGGTGGTATCTTAAAATCCAAATTTAGCTGACGAATGACTTTAATGGACAACTAGATGACCAAATTAAAATGTTATATCTTATACTGGTTTTGTAATCAATGGTTATACATTCTAAACAAAATAACATGATGAATTTAGTATGATGAAAAAAAGTAGTGTTACACTTGAGGCTGAAGCGATGCACATATCTGGTAATAAGGGTAGAAATCCAATTTATGAAAATATGTCATATTTTGGCATTATTGAATATATATATATGAGTTTTATTATATAAAATTTCAAGTGTCACTTTACCATTGTAAATGGGTTGATAATATCAATGGAGTGAAATTTGATGAAATAGGATTTATTAAGGTTAATTTCAATGTGGAAGGGGAAAACAACAATCCATTCATAATGGAATCACAAACAGTGTAAGTATTTTATGTCTCTGATCCAAAAAAAATAATTGCTCAATTATCCTAATGGAGACTAAAATAAATGTCGAGTCAAATGAAAATTCAATTGGGGATGAACCTTTTATTGGGAAATCACAATCAGTTCATGTCATTCCCAATGTAGACAATGTCTTGTACATTATAGGGGACCAAAAATAGGGGATTTGGATTCTTAATAGAGGAACCAAATCCATAAAACCTTAAAAAAGAAAGATATTTCAATGAAAATGTAATTTTTTTTAATATATTATATTTTTTCCCATAAGATTATATTTTCTCTACTGTATTAACATAATCTAAATTAACTTTTTGACTACTCATTCAGAAAATATCTTCTACACATGATGATATTACCAATCCCTCGTAAGAACAAACTATAATAAAAGAAACCCTTTGGAAAGATGTAAAGGTAATGTTACGACATACATTATTTATTTTACATAAAAATTATATAATGGAACATTGATTCAATTTTAATTATTCCTTGTAGAGTTAGTTTATTTAGGATATTTTTGTCCATGTGTCTTGCCTTTGCAAGAATATAAATGATGTTATCTTTTCTCAATCACATAGTTAATATTGATGTTTTCACATTAAAAACAATTTTCAATATAATTATTTTATTGTTTCATATTTATGTTTAATTTATTTATTATTATTATTACTCACATAATAATTTTTCATTATACAGGCGAATTCTTTTGTTCGAGTTGGGGTGCCCTATCCATCTTTTATGAATTTCTACACCAAAAAATCAACACACTTCTCCCTCAAAACCTTTTCACCCTTAATGTGTTGAATTTATCAATTTTTTCAAGTTACCTTCACTAACTTTGCAAGAATAGTAATGACACTACCTATGCTCAATTATATAGGTAATCATGATGTTTTCAAAGTAAAATATTTGTCTATAGAATTAATTTATTATTTTATATTTATATTAAATTTATTTATTTTTAGTATTACTGACATACTAATTTTTTTATAAGGGTTGATTATTTTTTTCAAGTTGGGGTTCTCTGTCCGTCTTTCATGTCTTTCTTCACTAAAACATATATAGAATTATTATCCCTCAAAATATTTTACCCCTATAATGTTGAAATTTATCAATTTCAATTAATTTCCCTCCACTGTTATACCACAGAGGTAATCTTGATACTTTAAAAGTAAAATGATTTTTCATTTAAATTAATGTATCATTTCATATTTGTGTTTAGTTTTTTTAGTATTACTCATAATATTTTTTTATATACAGGTGGATTCCTTTTTTTCAAGTTGATGTGGTTTTTTCAATGATTCTCATGAAATATTGGATGTTTGATAAATAAATTCAATAGAATTCATGTTAACATTGACAGTTAAGATTATTTTGAGACTATGGGACATATAGGAATCAGCCACACCTTAATCTGACAGGTGATGTTACCAGTATATCTCCATGTACTTATTTCTATTTAAAAATGACCTTAACTTTAGTAAAAAAGGAAACTGACATACTTAAAACTGATCTAACATATTTATATTGTTTTGATAAATTATGACGATGATCTGTAATTCATTTTTGATGTGTGAGAATTAACCAAACCTTAATCCAGTACATGATGTTTCCGATATGACTCAATGAGTCCATTATCTATTTAAAATTGACATTTGACTTTAAAAATTTTCACTCACCAAAAACTGAGAAAATGAACTAGTATTTTTCTAATAATTTAGGGTATTGATTCATTAGTTCTTTGTGGCGTGTAGGAATCGGTCTCATTTCAAACGGATAGACGATGTGATTCATATGAGTCAAAGTCCATGTTTCAAGTTAAAAAAAATGAAATTTTAGTAAAAAAGACAAGTGATGTACTGAAAACCAAGAAAACACATTCATATTGCATTAATAATTTAGGAAAATAAGACATATGTGATTTGATATGTGAATTAATCATTCAAACATCATTCAGAGGCATGGTGTGACTGGTATGACTCCAATTGAGTGTTTTTATTTAAAATTGAAATCTATTTTTGTAAAAAAACCAACCAACCTACTAAAAATTGAGAAAATGAATTAACATTATTTAAATAAATTATGACAAAAACCCATATGTCATTTTAGATGTGTGGGAGTCAGCCTCACCTCAATCAAACACACAATGTGATCTCTATGAGTTAAAGTACATGTTTCAAATTTAAAATGACATTTTAGAAAAAAAGACACGTGACATACTCAAATATGAGTAAACACATTATGATTGTCTTTAAACTTTAGTAAAATTATCCCAAAGTCATTTTGTACATGTAATAATTAGTCAAACCTCAATTTTACATATGGTGTGACAGGTATGATTCCAAGTTTGTGATTTTATTTTAAATTAAAATCCATTTTTGTAAAAAGGCCAATTAACCTACTCAAAAGTGAGAAAACAGATTCACATTATTTAAATACTTTAGGAAAATATTCCATAAGTGATTTTTGATATGTCTTAATTAGATTAAACTTAATTTGATACATAATGTGATCGATATGAGTCAAAGTACGTGTTTCAATTTTAAAATGGAATTTTAGTAAAAAAGACAAATGATGTACTCAAAACCTAGGAAAAAATTCATATTGTTTTGAAACTTTAGTACAATGATCCGTAAGAAATTTGGGATGTGTATGAGTTAATCACACCTCAATCTGATGCACGTTGTGACAGGTATGACTGAATGTGTTTATTTATATTTAAAATCGTCATCAATTTTAGTAAAAGGCCAATTGACATACTCAAACCCAAATAAAAACATTCAAATTGTTTAAATAAATTAGGAAAATCATCCATATGTCATTTTTAATGTGTATTAATTATCCGTACCACAATATAACACACAATGTGATTGGTATGGGTCAAAGTGCATGTTTCAATTTTAAAATGATATTTTAGTAAAAAAGAAAAGTGACATATTCAAAACTGATAAAACACATTAATATTGTTCTAAAACATTAGGAAAACAATCCATATGTCATTTGGAACATGTAAGAATCAAGTGCACCTCAATTAAACGTATGGTGTGAATAGTATGACTCAAAGTGAATCTGCTTATTTAAAATTGTTATCGTTTTTTATAAAATGGAAAAATGTTCTACTAAAAATAGAGAAAACACATTCTAATTGTTTTGATACATTATGTAAATGATCCATAAGACATTTTTGAGATATAGGAATAAATCACACCACAATTTGATACATGATTTTCTTAGTATTACTCAAAGTGTCTATTATCCGTTCAAAATTCAAATTTCAGTTCAAAAATTATCAATCATTGAAAACTAATCAGAAATGCTCAAATTTTCTTGATAATTTTGTGAAATGATTCATAAGTCATCTGTGATGTGTAGGAATCTGTTTCATGTCAAACCGATACACTGTCTAATCAGAATGAGTCAAAACTGTGTCTTTCTGATTTAAAATAACATTTTAGTAAAAAAGACAACTAACATACTCAAAACTAAGAAAAAACATTAATATTGTTTTTATACTTTAGGAAAATGATCCACAAGTCATTTGGGACATGTTGGAATCATCCTCACCATAATCTGATGCACAATGTGATCGGTATGATTCAAAGTGTATCTTTTTATTTAAAATTGACATCAATTTTAGTAAATTAAACACATTCTGTTAATTTAATTCTTTATATTATTAAAAACATAAGAATTTATTTCTTATAAAGGTGAATTCTGTTTCTCGAGTAGGTGGGTTTGTTCATAAATTTCATGAGTTGGGTTAGGATAAAAAGATAAAGGAACACTGATGTTTTTGAATGTATGTAATAATTTGTATTTATTTAATTGTATAAGTCAATGTTTGAAATTTCTATAATATAGTGTTTTTTTCTTGTGTTTGTGTTTTAAACTTCATTTCATTTAAATCATGCATTGGTACTTATTTTTTTAAATATCTGGTGTGTTTATTGTTCTATAATGTGCTATTACAGCACACTACAGTATGGTCATTTATCAGTGATTTTTAAAAGATCATTTTTCAGTGATTTTATAAGACTAGATAAATGTATACTTTATAATTACTTATATGACAGACTGAAATCTATCTTTTTTATTGATTATTGAAAAACCATCGTACGGATGAAAACACAAGAAACTCATGGTGGCCTAAAGTAATGCAAACCCAAAGCATCGTTGAAAAAAAAAATCAGCCCCTCTTTAGGAAAGGAACCCAAGCAAAAGAAAGAACACATAGTCTGATTAGTTGATGCTGTAGATGCCAAAAAATACTCTACCATATTCCCCTCCTGCCATGTATGATAAACCTCAATATTTTTACCTCTGAGAAGATTGCATTTTCTGACAGTATAAGAGATGTTCCAAGGAATACTGCCCTTACCTATCAGAGAAATAAATAATAGCATGGAATCCATCTCCACCATTTGAATATTTATCTTCCTTTGATTGCATAACTTCATTCCGGTAACTATAGCCAAAGCTTCCACCTATAGAACATCTCCTTTCCCGAAAAAGGCAGCAAACACCGCAACAACTGAACCCCTTTGGTCCCTTATGACCCCATCCACATGCATCTCCCCCTAATTAATGAACCATCGGTATTGAGTTTTAGACCCTGACCTGGAGGATGCCAGTATACCCATTTCCCTTGCCCAGAGATCCCCGACTGACTATCGACTGCAAGAGTCGGGACTGAAGAATGCACTATTGGAGAAGAATGGCAATCGGTGCACAACCACAGCAGATCAAGGAAGGTGTTATTCATTTTAAAAAAGGATATTAACCTGGGAGCCCGAGCCATTTTTGTGTTGAGCATCATTCCTAACCTGCCAGATGGTCCAACATATAGCGATCTGGATTACAGTCTTGGGCTTCCTCTCCACCCCGTGAGAACCCACTTCTCTAAACCACGAACACATGAAGCTTTCATGTTCCCCTTCAGACACAACCCATCCAAAGAACGCCCCAAAAGTTTTCCAAATCCCTGTAGCCCATTCACTGTTATAAAATAAATACCTCACTGTTTCTTGATTCGTGGACCTGCAACACCAACACCGGGAAGCCATATGAACACCCATCTGCTTCAAATTCTCATTCGTAGGAAGAGCCTTGTTCTTGACATGCCACAACATGAAATTATATTTGGAAGATACCTCCTTACACAAAAAATTTACCCCCACTGATCTTCAATTGAACTGTCCCTCATAATATGAAAAAACTCTTTGATGGATAAAATACCCAACATCGAACCAGTGAATATAAGTTTATCTGGAACATCAATAGCAATAATGCTATTAAAAAAAGCATGCTTATCCTCATCAAGAATGGCCTGTATGAACCTGGGATGACCGATGGCCTCACTAAAAGATATGTTCGGGGTGGGGAAGCCTGGGAAATACAGCGTACCTATGACAACCCTGCTTTTTATTACTACTTAAACATGCTTTATTACATAAAACTTCACTTGATCCAACAAAGAAGATCGAGAGGTTTAGTGTCTTTGGGGCTTAGGATCATTACATAAAAACTTTAAACTTGAAAAACAACATCTTTATTGAAAACTTCCTTTACATGACCACTACATTCCTTCGTACTTAGCATTGCATGGGATAACCTGAGGACATGCATAAGAAAAGGGTGAGCTATAAAGCCCAGTAAGGGAGTACACAATGAATAACATGAGGAGTACAATACATGTTAGGAAATAGGCATATCAATAGAGCATAATATAGACATGAACATAAAGGCATGATAAAGCATGATAATCATAACATGGAAATGTGGCAACAACACTTAACATTGAATTAGCATGAGCCAAGGCTCATTGCACATGGAGCATGAGTAAACCCTCATTGCACTTGAAGCACGAGTAAACCCTCGTTGCACTTAAATTAGCATGAGTCAAAACTCATTGCACATGACGTATCATGATACTATACTTTACCCAATGCATTGGAGCGCTATCAGGGCGCACCCTTCTTAAACATTTCATTTCATGCATAAGTGTGCCACATGGATCATAAAACATGGATTCATAAAACATAATCATTTCTTCCACGATAAAGGAATGTGGAATTCATACATGAAACTTTATAATCAATATGTAAATGTGCATAAAGGTGAATACCCTTGATGGAGAAATGGGAATGGTATTCACTACACAAAGACATTGGCTTAGAAAATCGGTGCGATTTCAGCAGCGTAACGACGTGACATAAGAATTCATAAAAAAGGTTGATGAGAGAGAAAGGGGTTCCTCATAATATTTACATGTAATGGACAGTAAGGAGATCATATATATACATGTCCCAACAATAGAAATGGAATTTATATTCATGATACAAAAGTATTGCTTGAATGTAAAAGAAGAGAGAGAAGTTCCTTTCGGAATTTCGGCATAGTAACGGGTGTACATGGGAGGCATTTAATGAGAGATAAAGGGTTCTCCCATAATTCAAACAATAAGAGGACAGTATGGGGGAGGTGCGAAACCATACCCCAACATTCATAATTGAAAAAAAAGGGCAATACAACTTAAAGAAAATTGACAAAAAAATGAGAAAGGAAGAAAACCCCTTACTTGGAAGTGTGCTTCCAAAGGCCAGAGAGAGGCTTGTGAGAGGCTTCTTGGGAGCTTGGGGCACCTTTAGAGGATTCTAGAGAGAGTAGGGCAGAGGTTGGACGAACTTCAAGGGCTTTGGGTGAGGAGGAAGTGGGAGCTTGGGTGGGTTTATATAGAAAAGGTGAGAGAATTCTTTATTATTTAGGTTTGGGACCCCTTATATTAAAATAATCCAAACCACAAACCATCCCATGGTATTTGCCCATGGTTTCTGGAAAAGGAAAGAGGAAAACAATATTTTACAAGGCCAAGGTCCGAACTTATTAAAAAATTAGGGTTGCTTATGTGGAGGTGAGTCACACTCCCATGGAAATTAAAAAAAGGCAAAGTGTTGAATAAGTCATGAGGGCTCCATTAATGCTTTGAAAAGTGAGTCAAACAAACCCAAAACCTCATTATTTTAATGATAAAACACATATTGGCCGAACATTAGGATTATGGTATTTTATTACATCACCATTGGGTCATTATGATGTCATAAAACACATTATATATTTAAATGGTATTTAATTTTTACCCAAAAATTTGACTGTCTCAGAAAATTATGAAAAATTCACCGTTGGATAATTTCGACGTCCTGATTCCAAAAATAATATTTATTTTATCTAAATAATTTTCTAAATATGTGATTTTCACTTTTAAAATAAAAACCGACATTTATAAAAAAATTCACGGGTTTTGACAGAAATGGCTTTCAAACCTTAATAAAAATTTTAATTGCATTCATAAAATTATAAGATCATTTATATTTAAAAAAAAATTAATTTAATATTAATAATAATATTTTAATAAAATAATATTTAATTCAAAAATCCTTTAAATTAATAAAATATAATTCTTAATTAAATAATAACTAAAAACACCATTTGTAATTTAAAAACTAATTACAATGTATCAAAAATGACTATAAATTATATTCATTATTATATACAAAAATAATGTACATGAACATGGTGCTAGTTATTTGTTACATAACCCCTTAAAATAGCCGCATAAGACCTAAGGGTAAGGTGTGTGATGGTGACAGACTCTTGGGGTTGCTCGGATAACATCGCTCGAGTGGTAATCTCTATCAACTTCCATTTTTCCCATAGACGATCACGTTCGAGCTTGACTTGATGAAGCTCAGCTTGGGCTTGGTCAAGGGAAAAGCCCAAAGATGCCACCTCCTTTCCGAGCTCCGACAAATGGGCTTCGTAAGGGGAAATTCTACTAGATGAGGCCATCACTTCCTTTGTCTGAGTAGAAAATTGGTTCGTTAAAGCCTTATATTTAAACTACCCAAATGATCACTGTTAAACGGCTATAAAAGTAACGGTCACAAATCTTAACACAAAACTAAAGAAGTTGACATCTTATAAAAAAACATTTTTCATAAAGAAACATTTAACTGGATCAAGAGGGATTTTCCATTAATGAAACTTTGGGTCGTTACAACATTCCCCCCTTAAGAAATTTCGCCCTCGAAATTTTCCTTTTCCCATACTAAAACAAATGTGGGTAACTTAGCTTCATCATATCCTCCGACTCCCAAGTTTCTTCTTCAAACTTGTGGTTTCTCCACAACACCATGACGAGGGGCATTGTCTTATTTCGTAGAACTTTTTCTCTACGATCCAAGTTCTTCACTGGTTGCTCCTCATAAGAAAGATCGTCTTCTAATTGTACCACATCGGAAGAGAGTACATGTGAAGGGTCTGGTATGTACTTCCTTAAGAGGGATACATGGAAGACATCATGCACCTTGGCCATAGTCGGTGGAAGTGCTAGTCGATAGGCCACAGCCCCAACACGATCAAGAATATCGAATGGGCCGATGTACCTTGGACTTAACTTTACTTTCTTTCCAAACCTCATGACCTTATTCCACGGAGATATGCGTAAAAACACCATATCTCCGACTTTAAACTCATGGTCTCGTCGACGATTATCTGCATAACTCTTCTGTCGACTTTGGGCTGCCTTGATATGCTGCTGAATGGTTTTCACCTTCTCCACCATTTCTTTAACCATTTCTGGTCCAAGCAGCTTACGTTCACCGACCTCATCCCAACATGCCGGTGTTCTACACCTTTTCCCATACAGGGCTTCATATGGTGCCATTTGGATGCTCGAGTGGAAACTATTATTATAAGAGAACTCAACTAGAGGAAGATGTTGATCCCATCCTCCTTTAAAGTCCATTGAGCACGCTCTCAACATATCCTCAAGTGTTTGAATAGTCCGCTCGGATTGGCCATCAGTTTGAGGATGATAGGCCGTACTGAAGTTCAGTTCAGTATTAAGAGCATGTTGAAGACTCTTCCAAAACTTAGAGGTAAATCTTGGATCTCGGTCAGACACAATAGATAGTGGTACTCCATGCAACCGTACCACTTCCCTGATATATATCCGTTCCAGTTGATCCAAAGAGAAATCCTCTCGAATAGAAATGAAGTGTGCAGTATTTGTAAGACGATCTACAATAACCCAGATTGCATTGTTGCTTTTGGATGTCCTTGGAAGTCCAGTGACGAAGTCCATGATGATGTTCTCCCATTTCCATTTTGGTATGGGAAATGGTTGCATCATCCCCTTAGACTTCTGCCTCTCTACCTTCACTTGCTGACACACCAAGAACTTTGATGTATATTCAGCGATCTCCTTCTTCATATTATCCCACCAAAAGTTTTCTCGGAGATCTCGATACATCTTTGTGCTCCCTGGGTGAATAGAGAAATTTGAACTATGTGCATCATCCAAAAGTTCCTTCTTCAGCTCCGAACTTGGTGGGACACATAGTCTTTTCCCAAACCGCACAATTCCTTCATCATTAACATTAAAATCTGAGGATTTTCCCTTTTTGATAGCTTCCACTTTTTCTTGGATTCTCGCATCATCCTTTTGAGCATCCTTTAACCTTTCCAAAAGAGATGGTTGAGCAATCATTTGTGAAAGGATTGATGATGTTCCCTTCTTTATGATTCCCACGTCCATCTTCATCAAGTCTAAGAAGATTGGATCCTTCTCAATTCTCATCATTGATAGAATTGCTGGATCCTTTCTACTTAGGGCATCCGCCACCTTGTTCGCCTTCCCAGGGTGGTAAAGTATTGAACAGTCATAATCCTTTATGAGCTCTATCCATCTTCTCTGGCGCATATTAAGCTCTTTCTGTGTGAATATATATTTAAGATTCTTGTGGTCAGTATATATCTCACATTTCTCTCCATAGAGATAATGCCGCCAGATTTTCAAGGCAAAGATCACCGCCGACAACTCCAGATCATGCGTTGGATAGTTTCGCTCATGGATTTTCAACTGTCTTGAGGCATAGGATATCACTTTATCATTCTGCATCAGCACACATCCTAAGCCCTTCTTCGAAGCATCACTGAATACCACAAAAAGCTCCCCACTTGTGGGTAAAGTGAGCACAGGTGCAGTGATAAGCCTCCTTTTCAACTCCTTGAAGCTTTTTTCGCATTCATCACTCCAAGCAAACTTTACTCCCTTTGGAGTTAGCTTGGTAAGAGGGTTGGACAATCGTGAGAAGTTTCTCACAAATCGTCGATAATATCCAGCTAACCCCAAGAAGCTACGGATATCAGTTACCGATGTTGGCCTCGGCCATCCCTCAATTGCATCTGTTTTGGAGGGGTCCACAGATATCCCATTGCTTGTGATGATATGGCCCAAGAATGAGACCTCCTTCAACCAGAACTCACACTTGCTGTACTTGTCATAGAGCTTCTCCTTGCGCAAAGTCTCCAGTACAGTTCTTAAATGCTCCTCATGGTCCTCCTTGGTTTTGGAGTATATTAGAATATCATCTATAAAGACTACCACAAATTTATCTAGGTAATCTCTAAAGACTCTATTCATCAAGTCCATGAATATTGCTGGAGCATTGGTGAGTCCAAAAGGCATTACTATGAATTCATAGTGCCCGTACCTTGTACGAAAAGCAGTCTTGGGGATATCTTCCTTCTTCACCCTTACTTGATAATATCCCGACCGCAAGTCGACCTTGGAGAAGTATTGTGCTCCACACAGCTGATCAAACAAGTCATCGATTCTTGGGAGAGGATACTTGTTCTTTATCGTGATTTTGTTAAGTTCATGATAATCGATGCAAAGCCGCATTGACCCATCCTTCTTCTTGACGAAGAGGACTGGTGCACCCCATGGTGATGCACTTGGGCGTATAAACCCTTTATCCAGATTCTCCTGTAGTTGTTTCTTCAGTTCTTCAAGCTCAACCACAACCATTCTATATGGAGTCTTGGATATTGGTAGCGCCCCAGGTATAAGTTCAATTGAGAACTCAACATCTCTTCTTGGAGGAAGACCCGGAAGTTCCTCGGGAAATACTTCAGCGAATTCCCTCACAATAGGCATTTCTTCAAGGGTGGTTTCTTCCTTGGACTCAATCATCTGAGCCAGATATGCGTGCTCATATGGCAGTAATATCCATGCTTGAGATGATGGAGCTAAAGGAGATTCATCTTCCTCCGGACACTTGTAATGAATCGGGGGTCGATTCTCCATATGGAGTGCGATTTCCCTCTCCCGACAATTTATGTTGGCTCTATATAAGGAAAGCCAATCCATGCCAAGAATTGCATCAAATTCCACCAAAGGGAGTATGACGAGGTTCGCCGGGAAATTCAATCCACAGATTATAACAGGGGAGGACTTATACTCATGGGATGCAATGATTGCCCCATTTTCCGTACTCACCGACATCTTTACTTCCATGATTTGTGGTGGTGCAGGGATTGTTCTACTAAAATTTTGAGATATAAAGGAATGCGTAGACCCTGAATCAAAAAGTACGTTCGCTATTCTTGAATGAATAACTAGCGTACCTGTCACCACTTCGTTGTCGGGGTTCACTTTGGCAGAAGTGATGGCAAAAGCTCTTCCTTGCTATCTTGGAGGTTGTTGATTGCCTCCGATAACCCTTGGATTAGGGCACTGATTCGCAAAATGACCCGGTTCTTTGCATTTGAAGCATTGAACAACGCATTGAGGTTCGAACGGAGCGTTCCTCCCCTCCGTCGCAGCCGCGGGTCCTTCTTGCTGACAGTTAACAGCTAGGTGCCCTTCTCTTCCATACTTGAAGCATTTTCTTGTCCCCCTAAGGCAATTTCCAGGGTGCTTTTTTCCACACTTTTGGCAAGTGGGGTGCTGGAATTTCTTAGCGCCGTTGGATTTATCCATCGGACCACCAGCATTGAAGTCCACCTTCCGCTTCTTGTCCCCATAATACCCCTGTGATTCTCCAATCTCCATTTCAACCTTGAGGGCACATCGGACAATTTCCTCATAGATGTCGAAGTCACGGATCGCTAATGCTTTCCGCAAGCTAGGCTTCAGCCCACCAAAGAAGCGGTCAACCTTGCATTTGGGGGTAACGACAAAGCCGGAAGCGTATCGTGCAAGCCTTGTGAAGTTTTCCTCGTACGCTCCCACAGATTCCTTATCTTTCTGCTTGAGGGAAAGGAAGTCCCTTTCCATCTTAAGACGGAGGGTGCGTGGGAAATATTTATCGAAAAACATCTTCCGGAATACCTTCCATTCCAAAGCCTCGATCTCCTCCTCAGGCTTTGTATTTTTGATCAACGTCCACCATTGATCAGCTTCACCCTCCATACGATAAGCCTCCAGAAGAACCTTCTCTTTTTCAGAGCATTGGAGGATGGAGAATATCTTTTCAATGGAGTTGATCCATTGTTCAGCAATCGTGGGATCGGATGATCCACTAAAAGTAGGAGGCCTTTGTCTCATGAAGATTTCAATAGCGACTTGTTCTTTCTTAGGGGGGGTTGAACGTTCCTCTTGACCAGTGTTTCTATTCAAAACTTGAGTTAGCTGAGAGAGAAGCGTGACAAAGTTTGCGATTCCCGCTCCCATTGGATTGGGCATCTCATAGGTACAATCATCACACTGATCTTCACAACGGTTGTTAGCCCGAGTTCTCCTATTACCAGCCATTGGCTGGAATAAAAGGAAAGTTAGGGGTAACACATAAAGGGTAATCCAAAGACAAAAGTTGATGACTTATAAATAAACTTTAATCTCTTTAACTCATGAGTCTATAGGATTCAATCCCGGATTTTCATGATCTTCCTTCTAACATATATTCTTAGGGGAATTTTTCCCTTAATAAGGGTTCATATTAAGATTGTGAATTTATCAAAACATATCCCCCGGGAGTGTCGTAACCAAGAGTGCAGCAAGGCCCGTTGTCGTGCACCAGTTCCCGTTCGAGTCTAGCTCAAAGCGGTGTTTTCGGGTTTTACCCCTAGGATACATCTGTGCCAGAGCCGCCTCTACCTGCTCGTATCCAGACAGGGATGTATTTGTTTGATAAAACACTTACTTAGTATTTACCAAAACTTAGGGATGTTTTTATTATTCTTAGTCTTGTATCTAAGTCTTTACTAGGGTTTCCTATTCCCAAAAATAACTAAACCTATCATCTGATACCAACTATGACAACCCTGCTTTTTATTACTACTTAAACATGCTTTATTACATAAAACTTCACTTGATCCAACAAAGAAGATCGAGAGGTTTAGTGTCTTTGGGTCTTAGGATCATTAAATAAAAACTTTAAACTTGAAAAACAACATCTTTATTGAAAACTTCCTTTACATGCCCACTACATTCCTTCGTACTTAGCATTGCATGGGATAACCTGAGGACATGCATAAGAAAAGGGTGAGCTATAAAGCCCAGTAAGGGAGTACACAATGAATAACATGAGGAGTACAATACATGTTAGGCAATAGGCATATCAATAGAGCATAAGAGAGACATGAACATAAAGGCACGATAAAGCATGATAATCATAACATGGAAATGTGGCAACAACACTTAACATTGAATTAGCATGAGCCAAGGCTCATTGCACATGGAGCATGAGTAAACCCTCATTGAACTTGAAGCACGAGTAAACCCTCGTTGCACTTGAATTAGTATGAGTCAAAACTCATTGCACATGACGTATCATGATACTATACTTTACCCAATGCATTGGAGCGCTATCAGGGCACACCCTTCTTAAACATTTCATTTCATGCATAAGTGTGCCACATGGATCATAAAACATGGATTCATAAAACATAATCATTTCTTCCACGATAAAGGAATGTAGAATTCATACATGAAACTTTATAATAAATATGTAAATGTGCATAAAGGTGAATACCCTTGATGGAGAAATGGGCATGGTATTCACTACACAAAGACATTGGCTTAGAAAATCGGTGCGATTTCGGCAGCGTAACGGCGTGACATAAGAATTCATAAAAAAGGTTGATGAGAGAGAAAGGGGTTCCTCATAATATTTACATGTAATGGACAGTAAGGAGATCATATATATACATGTCCCAACAATAGAAATGGAATTTAGATTCATGATACAAAAGTATTGCTTGAATGTAAAAGAAGAGAGAGAAGTTCCTTTCGGAATTTCGGTATAGTAACGGGTGTACATGGGAGGCATTTAACGAGAGAGAAAGGGTTCTCCCATAATTCAAACAATAAAAGGACAGTATGGGGGAGGTGCGAAACCATACCCCAACATTCATAATTGAATAAAAAGGGCAATACAACTTAAAGAAAATTGACAAAAAAATGAGAAAGGAAGAAAACCCCTTACTTGGAAGTGTGCTTCCAAAGGCTAGAGAGAGGCTTGTGAGGGGCTTCTTGGGAGCTTGGGGCACCTTCAGAGGATTCTAGAGAGAGTAGGTCAGAGGTTGGACGAACTTAAAGGGCTTTGGGTGAGGAGAAAGTGGGAGATTGGGAGGGTTTATATAGGAAAGGTGAGAGAATTCTTTATTATTTAGGTTTGGGACCCCTTATATTAAAATAATCCAAACCACAAACCATCCCATGGTATTTTCCCATGGTTTCTGGAAAAGGAAAGAGGAAAACAATATTTTACAAGGCCAAGGTCCGAACTTATTAAAAAATTAGGGTTGCTTATGTGGAGGTGAGTCACACTCCCATGGAAATTAAAAAAAGGCAAAGTGTTGAATAAGTCTTGAGGGCTCCATTAATGCTTTGAAAATTAAGTCAAACAAACCCAAAACCTCATTATTTTAATGATAAAACACATATTGGACGAACATAAGGATTATGGTATTTTATTACATCACCATTGGGTCATTATGATGTCATAAAACACATTATATATTTAAATGGTATTTGATTTTTACCCAAAAATTTGACTGTCTCAGAAAATTATGAAAAATTCACCATTGGATAATTTCGACGTCCTGATTCCAAAAATAATATTTATTTTATCTAAATAATTTTCTAAATATGTGATTTTTCACTTTTAAAATAAAAACCGACATTTATAAAAAAATTCACGGGTTTTGACAGAAATGGCTTTCAAACCTTAATAAATATTTTAATTGCATTCATAAAATTATAAGATCATTTATATTTAATAAAAAATTAATTTCATATTAATAATAATATTTTATTAAAATATTATTTAATTCAAAAATCCTTTAATTTAATAAAATATAATTCTTAATTAAATAATAACTAAAAACACCGTTTGTACTTTAAAAACTAATTACAATGTATCAAAAATGACTATAAATTATATTCATTATTATATACAAAAATAATGTACATGAACATGGTGCTACTTATTTGTTACATAACCCCTTAAAATAGCCGCATAAGACCTAAGGGTAAGGTGTGCGATGGTGACAGACTCTTGGGGTTGCTCGGATAACATCGCTCGAGTGGTAATCTCTATCAACTTCCATTTTTCCCGTAGACGATCACGTTCGAGCTTGACTTGATGAAGCTCAGCTTGGTCTTGGTCAAGGGAAAAGCCCAAAGACGCCACCTCCTTTCCGAGCTCCGACAAATGGGCTTCATAAGGGGAAATTCTACTGGATGAGGCCATCGCTTCCTTTGTCTGAGTAGAAAATTGGTTCGTTAAAGCCTTATATTTAAACTACCCAGATGATCACTGTTAAACGGCTATAAAAGTAACGGTCACAAATGTTAACACAAAACTATAGATGTTGACATCTTATAAAAAAACATTTTTCATAAAGAAACATTTAACTGGATCAAGAGGGATTTTCCATTAATGAAACTTTGGGTCGTTACAGTACCCTCCCCCAGTCTTGATGGCAAAAATTTATGTTCCCTATACCCACTATCCACCGAGAATGATGTTGTAAAATTTCCATGTAAGGGTGAATCAAATTCCATATCCTGGATGGACTTGAGCTCTGGACACACATATTCTGACTGTAAATGTCCTGCATAGTTCTACCCCAAAGAGAACAACCTTCCATAACCTCCCACAAAAGCTTTGCATGAAACCCCCTCATGGTTGAGAAAACACTCCTCATATTGATACCCCCGTCTGAGATAGGTCTAGCGAGACATTTCCCCAATTCCCAATGCTGTATACCTTCCATTTGACCATCCCAAATGAAAGGCACAAAAATATTATCCAAATTTGAAGTTACACTCTTGGGAACCTTTAGAGTGGAAATAATGTGCATGGTAATGGAAACCAGGATGCTGTTAACTAAGGTAATGTGACCTCCAAAGGATAAGAATCTATTTTTCCAATTAAAGATGCGACCATAGATCTTGTTGATGAGTTTATCAAAATGATAAACCTTGAGGGAGAAAGGACTAATCGGATCCCTCAGGTATTCCATGGGAAAAGAACCTCTCTCCATACTCTAGTTAGCCCCCACAACCCTCGCCCCGCTTTCGGAGACATTCCTGGTAATGTAGAAAGTGATTTTATCCTTATTAACCACATGCCCACTCCACTTGCAATATTCCCCAAGAATCTCATTCAACCCCTGTACTGACCGACTACTGCCATTAATAAAAATAATTATGTCATCTGCGAACATCAGGTGTGAGATCCCCATTGTTGTAAGCCTGTTATGATAGGGAAGAACTTTCCCCGGGTTGAGACCTTCATTAAGAAAACCGCTAAAAGAATTTTGAGAGATAACGACAAGAGTGGGAGACAATGGATTACCTTGCCGAAGACCATGAAACGCTTTGAAAAAACCAAGTTGATTGCCCATAAAAGAAGGAGAAATACATGTCGAGCTGAAGTAGTGGAAAAGCAAGTCCGTAGTCCATGTTGAAAAGCCTATGCAGGCGAAGAATCTTAGAAGAAAACCCCATTCCACTATATAATAAGCCTTTCTCATATCTAATTTAACCACCAAGTTACCCCCGAAAATCCCGTTATTAATTCCACTTGCCATTTCTTTGGCTACACCAATCGTGCCTTGAATTGACCTTCATTTAATGAAACCATGTTGTTCTGAAGCCATCCAAGAATCAAAATAAAAGGCCAATATCTTATTGAGAATGATGGCCAGAGTCTTTTATGGTATGCTACACATACTAATAGGTTGATAATGATCAACGGACTGAGGGTTACCCTCCATAGGAATAAGAACCATCTTTGTTTCACAAGCAATTCATGGAAGATCCCCACCCTGAAAGAAGTCCTGTATAACTCTCACAAGATCCCCTTTGACACATTCCCATGAAACCCTATAAAAAGAACCAGGAAAACCATCTGGCCCTGGAGCACTCTCCAGGTTCAAAGAACAAATCTCCTCATGAATTTCATCCTCCTCCGGAGTCCTCCTCAAGACCTCATCAATTTCCACAGAAACACATCTAGGAATGCCCTAAAAAAGCTCAGAATTACCATGTGGATACCCCCTTCCATATTTGGATTGGGGTCATCCAGTAATGATTTAATAGCCCCATTATTCATGGCCCATACCTCATCATGATCATGTGATAAGGGTTAGGAAGATATCTATGATGTCGTGAAATGTGAAATAAATCATGTATGGATATGAAGAACTATAGAAGGGATAAACTGTAAAACACTAAACGAACCATTTTCACTATCTCAAACTACAGAAAAAACCTCATCTATAGCTTCCTCTATCTCTTTTTACAACATATACACAACATTGGAGACTCCTTATGGAAAACATGAAGACCAAACTCAAACTATAATGGTCATATCTGAATGTTAGCATACAATTGTTTCCAGATCTGCACAGTCACCAACAAATTTTTGATCAACTAAACCTGATCATACATCTCCTGCAAAATATTAGGTCCAACAAGAGATGACCCACCTACCTATAACTAGAAAACATGAAAATTACTAGTTATTCTATAAAAATTCATAAAATGATCAATTTGGAACGATTCCTCAAAGTTGTTATTAAAAGTGAACTCCATGAGTGCTATATGTTGCTCCCAAGAACCACTAAAATTGAAGAAAAAGGATCACAAAATATCCTCTAGAATATGAACTATCTTCTCAGATTTTCTATCAATCTATGGATGGTAGGATTTACTTATCATAACCTATGATCTCAGAGCCTTCAAAATATCATTCCAAAATTATGATATGAAATTAAAAGCTTGATAAAAAATGATACTCCTTAGAGAACTATGAATTTGAACAATTTTCTTCATGTTGAAACTACCTATATCATTAATGGTGAAGGTCTCACTGATAGGAAAAAATTGGGCTACCTTAATCAGTCAATCCATGATCACCCATACTAAATCAGTCTTGTGGGGTGTCCTGGGTAATACCATAAAATATTCTATAGTGCCATCGTCCCACATCCATTTTGTAATGCGTAGAGGTTGAAGCAACCCAGAAGGCCTCTAATTCTCATCCTTCACCTACTGATAGATGAAACATCTCCCCAAGAAGACCAATATATCCTTTTTCATCCTTGGAAACAATTATTTTTTACCGAAATCATGATAAATATTTTCTAGACAGAAACACACCACCCATTTATAAGCACAAAACTCTCTCATCATATCCTCATACAAACCCATAGGATCCCATCCTCAAACTCAAAAAATAAGAATGTCTCCATGACTAATAGAACATCCTGATGGTTACTCCCCCACTATATAATCTATCTATCAGAGCTAATCCTTATGGATCAGTTAAAAACTTTATATTGATTTTATCAAAAAGCTCAAGCATAACCGATGTTGATGTTAGAGCTACCCATCCCTAGGACTCCAAAACACCAATATGCATGTTCTCAAATAGATCCTTTAATTAATACTCATCAAATGAATCTCTTACTAACATATACTATGTATTCCAGATCAAAGAATCAGTAATGACTTTTCCATTTCCTATTGTGCAAGACAACTAAAAGTTAAAAGACTGCAGATACTCTAACCACCACCTCTATGAAAGGTTTATGTCAAATTGGGAAAAGATTTACATAATGTTCTTCTTTTCCATGTAACCAAAAACCTATCATCCAATATATAGTGTCTACAACACCTTAGGGTTTATAATATTAGATCTAACTCTAGATCATGAGTAAGGTAATTCATCTCATGTAGACTCAGATATTTCGATTCATAAGAAACAACTCAATCTTCTTACATTAGAAATTCTTGGAGTCTGACTCCAGATTCATTTCAGTACACAGAGTAATTCTTTCCCAATATAGGGAAAGTGAGGATTGGTGTTGAAGTTATCCTACTCTCTAGCTCCATGAAATCTCCCTCACAAGAATCTGACCAAACAAATTTCACCCCTTTCTTGGTCATCATAGACATCAGTGCTTCCAGACTAAAGAAGTCATGGTTGAAATGCCAATAATACCTGTCAAAAACAAGATAATTATGAATCTCGTAGTTATTCTTGGGTCACTCCCAAGATATTTCAACTGAAATTTTTTTGGGTCAACTACCACTCTAGACTCTGATATGACCTAGCCCAGATGTGCAGTTGATCAATCCATAAATTTCATTTTGATAGATTGGAATAAAACCAATGATATCTCAGTATACTCAGTATATGGTTTAAATATTGGGAATGATTGTCTAAATACAAGGAGTATACTAAAATTAATTAAAAAAACTACCAAAAATAGAACCAAGAACTAATGTAATACTTGATTTATCAAATCCATGAATACTATTGATGTGTTTTTCAAAATTAACGACATCCCCATGAACTTGTACAAGACATAACTTCTCATAAAAGAAGTTTTAGGAATGATAGATATTCAAACACTCAACTAATTGTACCCTAACCTCATGTCAATATTGCATAAGATCATGAAACCTCTTTCCTTATCAAAGAGATCATCAATGCAGAAAAGGGGATACTAGTTCTTGAACGCCATTTGGTTCAATATCTAATAATCTACACAAAATACTAAAGTCCCATAACCCATTGTGGGAATTTTTTATGAAAACAAAATGGTAAAGCACTAAGATGCTTGAATTTTTTTGCTTCCAGATCCTCCAACGTATTTTTCAACTCATGAACCTCTGTTGATTCCATTCTATAAGACAAGATAGAAACTGACTCATTTATCAACACCAACATGATCAGGAAATAATTCTCCCACACTTGGGGTAATCCAAAGAACTCTTCAGGGATGAGTTTATAAAAATGGTTCATAATAAGAGTAAAACCATCCAACTATATTTCCCCATCATCCAACTATCTGGGTTGTGATAAAATTCTATTTTCACTGAATTGTACCTACACAGCCTACCTAAAGATTCCACTCACCCTAGTGGATATAGATATGATCTTCCAGAGATAGAACTATAAATATACTCTAATAACATTTAATATGATCCTAGTACACAAGTTGTTATTCCATACCTATAATCAAATTGAAGCCTACCATTTCCAATAAAACTTACTCCCAAAGAAAATGGTAGCCTCCAATTTCTAGAGAACATGCCTTGAAATGGTTGATATCATCTAACTACACTCCCAACAGTGTGTCAATGGTTACAACACCATCCAAAAACTCCTCAACCAAACCCAAACCTTTTGGAAATTGAGAATATTAAAATAAATTTGATGATCATGTATAAAAAAACAAAATAATGGGTAGATGATATATGCATCATACCTTTGATAGTATAAGGTCTTGTATCTAAGCTAGACTAAAGTAGACTACATAGCATGCAGTTAAATTTCAATTCAACCATGGGATCCCGTATCAATCCCCTATATTGTTTCCTTTGAATGGTATTGTCACTCTTTCACTAGGGTAACACATACCCTACATTTTCATGAATGTCTGGTGGAACTCTAACTACTAGTCTACAGAGGAGTAGCTGAGTCCCTACATAACTAAGGTTCCCACCCTAATCCCCTACTACTTAATTTTTGTTTTGGTCCCCTAAAAAACCTCTAAAGATGATCCAAACTTCCATAATCACAAAACTACATAGTGGGGAAAGAACACTGAGGGAAATTTTATCCAACATTTCCACACTAAACACACTACAACAGAATATGTTTTTGATATTACATCCCAGTACCCTAGCTACTCCACCTACCAATGCCTTGATAATAACTATCATAGTGGAACTTTCTGATTCCAGATGCAGAGCTCCTAGATTTCCCTACTAAACCTATCTAGCCATTTTACAAGGCCTCTATCATATTCCCTTCAGTTATGAGAGATTTATTAATTATGTTTGAAAACATTATTAGGCTAAATAAATTCATCTATGATCAAATCTCATAGAAAATCCCATCCTAGAAATTCATCTCTATAGAACCCTCATCAGTTGCCAATGATGAAGAAAAGCACTACATGTATGAAAAGTAACAAACATAATCCACCACTAACATAATATACTATGTAAATTGATTTAAATCATGAGACTTCTTATCCCTCAATATCTTTGGATACATGTGGCTTATCAAATTTACCATGAAATCCTTACCAGTCAACTCCTCTTGCTACCCATGTTGCTCCAGGATGTGTCACCAATGCTTGGATAGTCCTTTAATCATATTAGTAGCAAGATTCAAAATCCAATAAGTGGGTTTCACAAGGAGATTAAAGATCATATGAACCGATATAATCCATAAATCTGCTACTTTGGGCCCCCCTCCCAAGTAAACAATGGAAGGTTCTATATCTATAACTCTCCCATCATCTTAGAAATCATATGTACAATGTGAACAATATCCCTACACATGGATTACATGAACCTCAGGAAGCTATCATGAAGATTATATTCCATTAGATAATCCAGAACCACAAGAAGATTTGGCTCAGCTGTGTTAGGATTACACTGATTACCACTCTCATGACAAGAACTCTAATATGATGTAGATGGATTTTCTCCACAAATACCAAAACCCTCATTAGAACACAAGAACACAACAATACCAACCTCAAAAGGTGATAAAATAAAACAACCATTGGATCCAGGTTCCTACGTTCTTGTATTAACAATTTAATTTTCATAAAATAACATTTTTCTTTTATTTTAGTAATGAGATACAATAAGGGATTTCATTTCACATTTTGTATGGGAAAGTATATCACATACAGTAAAAATGTCCATATCATTTACAATGAATGTCATAATATATCCTTATGTTCCTATCATGATGAGTTCATAATCATCTCATTCCATACTGATCCATAAAGAAGAACCTAAATAAACAATAATATCACACAATAATTAAATCAGTGTAGTTGAAATAACTTCAAAAATGTAACAAGTGAATAACATAAACAAAAATTCCATTCCCCAAAACTCATATTTTAACCTCAATATGGGTTAACTACTCCCATTAGAAAGATTATTACAAAATATAGATACATCCTAGTATCTTTTCTTCCATTCCTAGTTAGTAATTAAATATAAAAGAAACTTGAGGGTTTCAATACCACTTTGTAATTTCCCAAACCCAATACCCCTCATGTGATTGAGCTAGTTGGGTTATTGGACCTCAGGCATGTCTCCCCCTATATTAGAAGATGCTCACTAATAGTGATGGTTTAAGTAATATAGTGGGGAGACTATACCCTCTAGAAAATAGTATAAATACATTATAAAATAGTAAAAGAGTAGTATAAATAGTGGAAAGAACAACAACAACATGCATTTATAACTGAATACGAGAAACCACAACATATCAATAATAATAAAATCATATAATGAACATATGAATATTTATAAACGACATGATTAATGTAAAACAAAATGAATACTAAGTAGAGTATAATAAAGATTTCATGATCTTAATTATGAACCCCATATCGGTCATGTCTCCCTACTCGAACTCATTAAGCAAGAAACTATCAACATTAGGGTCCCTTGATCTTGTCCAATCATACATCCATGAAATCTGTTTGGGTACCAAAAGGTGGCTTGTCTAGGGTATGAGTATAACCCATTTGGTTGACAAAACGTTGTTTAAAAAAATTCAGTCTAAGATATGTTGTGCCTGAAATTAAGTGATAAATAGAGTATTAATTTAATAAATGAATACTTTTTTTGAAGTAAATCCACTGACCCCCAATATTTGAGTTGACACTGGAGATCATCCCCAACCTTCATTGGAACCAAGATAGATATCTTTGATAATGTCATGGAATGATTCCAACCATTACAATAACCCTTATGGGGTATAAACCATCAATCAACAAAAGAGAACTAGGCATAACCATATAAGTATTACAACATAACCAGGACAATCCCTATAAGAATTATAAAATTATTGGGCCAAAACTATAATTATGATAGCATAACCACACCTAGAACTATAATCATTAAAATATAATTAGACCAAACTATATAAGCATGACCACATAACCAAGACAATATATATAATCATTACAACATAACGAATCAAAAAACATAACAAATGTCATCACAATTCATTATAATAAATTCAAAAAATTACCATTTATCTATCTAGTTACATTCTATAAGGATTGGATCCCAATTATCATCTTAATTACATTAAATATTGTACAAGTTATCATTCAAACATCCATTTTCATTGGTTTACAAAATAATGAATTCTTAATATGTTTGTTCCTATATGATGTAATCACACCAGTTTCATAAGTTATGCCAATTAAAAATATTAATCCAATAATCAAAAAATTCCAAAACATCATAGGTGTAATGTTCAATATAACCAAAACCCAGAAAGTACAATGTTGGAACACCTATCAGGTGTCCTCGTGTCATTGTATCAACAATAATGGACCCAAAAGAATCCAAAGGGAGGTCTATACATGTGTAACTTATCAAACATAGAATAATACAATTGTTTAGTTTTCATGTATGGTGTAATGATATGATCAAAAATATTTCACAAAATAGGATAAATTGAAATAGAAAAATAGGGATATGTTTTTGACCACCAACATAACAAATGAATAATAGATAGAAAAACTCTTGATTTCTACGATAACATTTGGTTCCATCAACATTACCTTCATTAATGATAAGAAAATATGTCAAAAATGGTTCTCTAATAGGAAACCAATGAATGATAATAAGTAGTGGAATCATAAGGATTACCTTCAAGCTATAGGCATGAAATCCTAAGATTATAAGACTCAGGTCACCAAAAATTGATCCATGGAAGGAGGGGGTTTAAATAAATGAAAAGGGGGTCTAAATGAGATTGAAAATATATCTGAGAAACCTAGGGGTTTATAGGAAAAATATTGGATCTAAATGTGTTCAGAGGGGCTCGAGATAATTTATGGACTAGTAGTTAAAAAGGGTACCATGATACAACCCCATAGACAATGCTACTGAACCTCCCTACACAAGTTATGTTATGAAACAACCCAAAGGAATATGCCACATCCTTCCTTGTTTAAAGCGTATTCAGGATCCATAGTGGATACTACACCATAGATCCTATAAACCCATGGATATACTATGGTGTATCCAAGTCCACTATGCTAAAGCACTCCCAATCTTTGAGGGATGACTATGCGTTATCCGACCTCCATGCCAAAGGGGTGTCAAAATTAGAAAAATTAACCCATTTTCACCCCAAGTCCCTTACATTGTAGCTACCCTTCTAGGATATAGTGCCCAACTGACCTATTCCACAACCTACTTCCAAATAGAAACTATTACAAAATTGGAAGGTACTCAAATTTTTATCCTCACAAGACCCTATATTATAAAAAGGATCTCCACACCCAAACAACAAATCTTACTGTAAGATGATGACCATTTATGAAGAATTATCAGTCTTGTTTTGAGGTAATTTTTTTCGTTATTTTTATTACTTTTTTGGGTGTTACCATGGGTATTTTTTGGATGAAAATAGAGAAATTTGGAAGGATTATATGTAGTGGATGGTTGGTTCGGTATTTTCCAAAACCATGCACCCATACCAACAAACTATGAAAAACCAATCCATGTGAATTCTCATGGATGGTGCATGGTTTTTCAAAACATTCAACCTTTTATAAGTACTAGATAACCCCCATAGAATAAGTGCACAGTTTTGGCACATTATTTGGAAAACCATGCACCATACCCAGGAAAACATGAGGGTGGCTTTAATTACCCCAAAAAATGTTCTAAAAATTCCTAAACCCCCATTATTAACCCCAGATGGACCTTATCCCAACCTTAAATGAATTATCTCATTTTTGGAGGAACCTAGATGGATTCCAATCCCTTATAACCTATATTCTTAGAAGTTAATATCTTGGATTAACAATCCACACCTATCCTAGTAATATATTCTTATCTCTTTGGTTTATCATCCTACTCCCATATTCTTTTCATCCTTTAAGGGGACATTTTACTCGCTTTTTGTGGATCTTGATCTAGACATGATGGATCCTAATTTTTTTTATATTGGATCTAGGATTAATATATAGATACCCTTATTCTATGTTATTTTAGTGGATCCTCTTCAATTAGGGTATTCCATTGGAGAGAATTTATCTTCAATTTTGAGGTAGGTGGTCTAAATTCGAGTCCTATAGTTTTGATTTAATCACAAGTATGTAATTTTCAGAATTTCAATTACCATGATAGGGTAATTTCATCAATAATTGATTTAATTATTTTTATTTTCATGCATTAATGATTTAGGATAAATTAGGGTAATTAAATTATGGAATTGGATTAATAAATTGTATAATTAATTAATGATATATTGGGATTGTGAAATTGTATTGAATTAGATTAATTGATTTTTATATTAATGAATGGAAATTGTTGTGATTATGTAATTGGATTTGAATTAATTAATTATTGAACTAATTAATGGATTTTTGTGATTATGGAAATGAGTTGATTAATTGTGGAATTAATTAATGGATTGTTCTGATTGGGGAATTTTGTTAATTGATTAATTAATTAATTAATGGATTGTAGTGATTGTGGAATTGATCTAATTAATTGTTGAATTAATTTATGGATTTTTTTGGTTATGGAATTGAATTAATTAATTGTTCAATTAACTTATAGACTATTTTTAACATGGAATCGAATTAATTAATCGGTTAATTAATCAATGAATTTTTTTATTATTCAATTAATGTGTTTAAGAATTAATTGACAGCTGAAATTATGAGAATGTTGGTTAAGCATTGATGTTTATGAAATTTTGATAAGAGGGTTGATGTTGATTAACATTGATTGATGATATAAAATCGATATTGGTATACATGTGAAATTATGATATATGTGATATACGTACGTGGGATATGGTCTACTGAAAAAAATCTGATTGTGACAAACTGATTGAAAAATACCATAGGGATGAATTTATTGATAAACGTGTATGGGACATGGTCTGTTGAATTGAAAGTCCATAGTGATAAATTTATGTATAAACATGTGTGAGACATGTTTTTATTCATTAAAGATCCCACGGTGATGAATTTATTGATAAATGAGGTGTAGGATAAGGGATGAGGCTACAAGTACCCATGGGTGTTAGACATGACATTCTACACCCATAATTTCGCATTGAACTATGGTTGTAAGTGGTTTTGATATGAATTGATGGATAAATGTGTGTGGGACATGGTCATGTACAAAAAAAGCCTCTAGTGATGAATTGATTGATAAATAAGGTGTGGGATAGGGTGTGTGGATCGAAATTCCCATGGGATGTTAGAAATGCTGTTCTACACCCATGAGTTGGTATTGTACTATGGTTCCAAGCGGTTGTGATATGATTGAATGAGATGATAAATGTTATCCATGGTATTGTGTTGTGCCTCAGACTCTGATTGGGGCCAAAGTGGGAATTGTGAATTCATGTTTCCGTGGGAATCCGACGGTTTTTGTAGTCAATTTTAAAAATAATAAATATGATAACCATTTACTTCTGTATTATGATTTATTATTTATACTACCGAATACATTATTATTGATTGGATATTGTTTTAGATACCGTTGATGGTGGCCTAAGGATTTCTACAGACACCCTACTCATGGTTCATTACTAGAACATGAATAGATTTCATGGATTCAAGACATGTTAAGGGAAGAGGACTAGTGGTAGATGGCTGAGTCAGGACAGAGCATGGATAAGTGAATCGAACATGGTTTGGGACCTTCGTGGGTGTTTTCAGTGTCTATTTTTCGGGTTTTTAATTTTAAAACATGACATGTACATGGAATTCCATATCTATTATTTTTGTTTGGAAATCACATTTCCTTTTTTGGTTACCATGTGATGCTGGTTTGGTATGGTAATGGTTATCTCATTTGGTTGTTTTTTATTAATTTTATGCTCTTGTGCTACATTGGTGAAGAGGGTATAGCCTCCCCATTATAGAAATTAGACTCTCACTTTGAGTCTATAGCCTTTTGAATATGGGAAGGCACTCTTGAGGTCACGTAAGCAACTGAATCAATGAACTGGTGTGTAGTACCCAAGTTGGGATGTTACAAAGTGATATTAAAGGGGTTTCTTTTTTTCTCTTTTGTCTTACTATTTGGGAAAGGTAGATAAGATAATAATATGATTCAGGCCTTAGCTAAGAGCTTGTTCATGGAAATAGCTACCCCATATACAAGGATAAAATCCGTGTACCCTTGGTGGGATTATTGTTATTGATGTGTGTTGTTACAATTGATTCAATTTCACCTTGAGTGATGCACTTGTTGTAAGATGTGATTTTTTTTCTGATATTTGACTCATGGACTAGAATGAAATGAGAGTTGAGTTCACATGAATCATTCTAGGAACTCATGATTATTTTTTGACATGCATTATTTGAGTCACACATGGGAAAATGAGTTTTGGTTATGTATTTGAAATTGAATTTTTTTTCCTTTCGTATGTAATTTAATTGAAAAAGGTGCGTAATATGAAATTGAAATTGAAAAAGGATGAAAAATGTGAATTAATGGTTGTCTATTGTGAAACATGAGGTATGTGAATTATTTTACCATTTTTTAACCATGAACTAGATGTTTTATAGTTAAGTGTAGTGGTAGTTCCTCATCTTTGACTGTGTAGTGGGGTTTAGAGGATAGACATATTTTGACTTATTGTGATCTACTCTTATGTAAAGGTTATAATGTGGTCTTATATGTCTTGATATGTGTGTTTGGAATTGTAGAGAAATACCTCAAAGATGATTCTTATTTAGAGCATGACAGGAGGATAAGGCTAGAAAGGATCCTTTAGTTATGGAACATAAGGCAGTTATTGGGCCCACTGAAAAGAAAAAGAGTAGTTCTAGGAGAGTTTTTCTCAATTTATATAGTTTATGGAGAGGGAACCAGAATTGGAAGTGAACAATATTCCCAATATGATGTGGGAGTTTTAGTTACAATACCCTCCAAATTTCATCAGAGATAATGGACCTGATGTAGTAGAGTTTTTTGTTGAGTCCATACAAAATATACATGACAATTTAGAGGCTTCTACAAAGAAGAGGGTCGAGTTTGATGATTTCATATTGTGAGGATTAGTGAATCTATAGTGGGATATCTAGGATCATTCCAAACAGTTTGATGGTATGGAATGTAAGGAATTTCTGGATAAGTTCCTACAACACCTTTTCTCCATAGACAATGAGACATGAGATAGAAGTTAAGTTCATACGGTAGAGTCAGGGGAGTATGTTCATGATGGACTATGTTGTTTTCTCTACAGACTAATAGATCTTTTTTTTGGTTTTGGAATGGGATGATATATCTATGAAAAGGTATTTTCGAGGTGGTCTTAAATATGAAATTAAGTCCCAGGTTAACCTCTTTCGATAAAAGAATTTTACTAAGGTTATAGATCATAATCTCATAGATGAGGGGAACCTTAAGGGGGATTCCAATGGAGGACATGTGGTTGGTGTTGAATGATCTAGATGTACATATTTCTAGATAAAGCAACGTTTCTACAAAAAAACTTATCTAGGGGGACAAAATCAAGAGTGGCTAGGGGGAAGGATCTATTACTCATGATCTTAATTGATTTCTTTTGCACTAGCAGGGTAGGTTAGGAAACTATCATAGAATCTATCATGGACCACTAGTAAAGTGTCGATCTGGTGGTTGTATGATACATATATATAAGTTCTATTAGAACCTGTGACCAATGGGTAGTGAGGGAGAAGATAGATATAATTAAAGTGTGGGAAGGGGATATTCTACATTATATTAGTTGGTCAGTTGGGGTACTACTAGCCTTATTGGTTGAGGTATTGGACATGGTGATTCTGGGAAAGAATGCCCGTATCAATAGAGTGGTGAAACTCAGGGGATTAAGATTGCATAATAGGGAAGAGGGGAAGGATAGTGCAATCCATTAAGCTTACACTGGTGGATAGTGGGGCTGGACTATTGAAATTTAGAGGTACTATTTTTATAGCTTCAACACCTACTAGTGCCTTATTTGATACTGGAGACTCTCATTCTTTTATATATGATCAAATTGGGAATGGTTTGAGCCTAGCGGTGGGGTTTGTGAGTGGGGTGATTAAAATAGTTACACATTTGGTAGTATGGTCAAGAGATATATTTTTGTGAAAATGGTGTTCTCTCGAGATTGGGGAGTATCATTTCAGTTAGGGTCTTTATATCCTTGACATGTTAGGCTTCAACCTAATTATTGGTATGGACTAGTTATTAGAATACCGAGCCCACATTGATTGTTACTCTTAGAGGAAGAATTTTATATCTCATGAGGGTGAAAAATATATTCACCATCGAGAGTATGATATCCATACGGGAAGTATAGGGCTAGTTCAACAGAAACTGGGGGAGATCACCACCCATGTTACTAGTCTATTTATAAATGATGGAAGTAAGTAGAATATGTTTCCACCCATAGGGGATAGGTTTCAGGATGTGTTTTCCAAGGAATTATTAGGGCTACCACCCAAGATAGATGTGGAGTTTATAGATGAGATCATTCCAGGGGTTGGTCCCATTTCTATTCCACCATTTTGAATGGAACAAATAGAGATTCAAAAAGTCAATATTCAACTATAAGAGAAGATTGATATGGGATTTATATGTCTTAGTATATTTACTTGGGGTTCTCCAGTCTTATTGGAAAATAAGGTTGATGGGGGACTATTATTATGTGTTGATTACTAGAATTTGAATCATATGACTGTGAAGAAGAAATATCATTTTCTGTGTATCGATGATCTATTTCACTAATGAAGATGAGATTGTGTATTCTCCAATATTGTCTTTAGATAAGTATATCAAAAGTCGAGAGTTTGACCTTATGATATAACAAGGTCTTAATTCAGAATAAGTTATGAGATATATGAGTTCGTCATGATTCCATTTGGACTGAAGAATGAACCATCAGTGTTTATAGACTCGATGAATAGAATATTACATCTATACCTGGATCAAATTTTGGTAGTTTTTTTGGATGAAATATTGGTGTACTCCAAGACTCATGATGATCATTCCCAATATGGTCACATCTTTATGAGTACAATGAGAGTGCATTGTCTATAATCAAATCTATCTACATGTTATTTTTGGATCAATTAGGTATACTTTTTTGGTCACATCATCCCAAAGGAAGATGTTTTAGTAGACCTAGAGGAAGTACAAGAAGTTGTCTCTTGGGAGAATCCTAAGAATGTTTTGATATCCATATCTTTCTAGGGTCAGTAGGATATTATTAGTGATTCATCTAGGGAATTTCTTAATTTCTAACATGTCTTTTAGGATTGACCAAGAAGGGGATACAATTTTAATGGTTAGAATGATGTGAGAATACCATTGGGGATTTGAAGAAGAGTTTGAAATCATCAACAATCTTGATCCTACTCGATCCAGGTGATAAGTATAAAATGGTTAGTGATGATATTGGGATCAGTTATGGAGAAGTGTTGATGCCGTGAGATCAAGTTTTGGCATATGGGTCTTGAAAATTAAGTCCACATGAAAAGAACTACCCAAAACATGAACTTGTGCTAGCTGAAGTGGTTTATGCTTTGATGTGTTAGTGGCATTATCTGTTGGGAAAAAGTTTACTATGTATACTAACCATAGGATCTTGAAGTATATCTTTTCATGGAGATATTTGAATCTTCGTTAGTGGATATGGGTTGAGTATATGGAGTCATTTTACATTGAGCTAGCATATACTCCCATGAAGAGAAACTGTGTGTTTGATGACTAAAGCTAGAAAAATAAGTCTCAGGAAGTTCAGGAGTTTAGTGCTGAGTAGAAGAAGATAGATTTTCTAGTTGAGATGAATCTTGGGGTTCAAGAGGGTTAAGATTGGATGAGTATCATATTATTTTCGGTAGATTCTACACTTATGAAAGGAATCATGGATTGACAGTATGAGAATCCAGAATGTTTGTCCTTGAGGGAAATCCTTAATGGTGTGGAGTCACCTTCTTATTAGACCATAGATGAGGATGTGATCATCTATGTTATGAATTCAGTTGTTGTGACTATGAGTATGCGGGAGGAGATGATTCTTGAATTTCATGCTTCATAGTGGTCAAAGAATCCATGTTTGAAAACATTTACCATGACCTATGATATCATTTTTGGTGGTTAGACATGAAAAAAGAATATTGTAGCGTTCATGACATGATTCTACACATGTCAATAAGTGAATGGTGAGAATCAACGACATATATGTTTACTAAAACATTTTCCCATACTAGAGATGATGTGGGATGATGTTACCATGGATTTTAAGATGAGTCTACCATGGATTCCTCAAAATAATGTTGTTTTTGGGTGGTTGTGGACTGACTAATGAAAGTAGCACAATTTTTTACAATATAGGAGACTTTTTCAATAGAGATGTTGTGGGGGATGTATTTTTATGAGATATTATATCTATATAGGGTACCATAGACTATTGTTTTAGACCATGACTCTCATTTTACTTTTTTACTCCATAAGGGATTTCATATGGTTCATGGTAAACATGTTTTATTGAGTATGGAATTTCACCCATAGAAAAATGTGATATCAGAGTATATTATACAACTGATTTAGAATTTACTTTGAGTGTGTGTCCTAGAATTTAGTTGGTCTTGGGAGAATCACATAGATTATGTAGATTTCTCCTATAATAATAGTTATCAAGAGACTATTCATATGGAAGTATATTATTCTCTTTATAGTAGGCCATGAAGACCACCACTATGCTGGATGGAGGTAGGTGATTGAGAGTTGTTGGGACTAAGTCTCACATAATTAATGTTCAAGCAGGTTCAGTTGATTAGAAATAGTATAGATAGTTCTGAGTGTAGGAATAAGACATATGTTATTATATGTTGATGAAAACTAGAGTTTATATAGGGTTATCATGTATTCCTTTAGGTTTCACCTATATTTGGTCACCATAGGATGAAGAGATAGGGTAAGTTGGTGAACTGTTTTATCGAACCATTTGAGGTTAGGGAAAGAATTGAGCTGGTGACATACCGATTGGATCTTCTATAGAGGTATAGTGTTAGGAAAAATTGTTTTCACTTGTCACTGTAGGTCCTTGGGACACCCTGATAGGGGAGGGGTGAATCAGGGTGTCAAAGATTTCTTTTAACTAAAGGATCTTGTTCCCACGTTGGTAGTAACTAGTTGAACCTGTATGATGGATATGATCAGCAATCGAACATTCACATGCAAAAGATATTGACACATAAATTTTTACTTGGTTAACCACTAAGGGCTACGTCCAAGGAGCATACGCCAACAAGTTTCCGGTCATACCAAATTCCACTAATCTTCACTAGATGTGGATTACAATTGTTTGGGAACAGTCACTCTGTCCCAAGCTCAATGCCTTTACAATTGTCCAGGGATAGCTCATTGTGTGCCTCGAGTCACTCCCGTTGACTCCCCCTGACTCACTGCCATAGGTGAAGTCCCACTTAGTTTATAGACATGAAGGTATCTTCATCATTGCTCAGTGAAATAATCCTATTTTATATGTAGATGCTCTGTCGAAGTCCCACTATCAGTCGTTAACTGATCTTCAACTTTTGTGCAGCTCCAAGACAATCAACAAGCCTCAACAAACACCTGGTGCACAACACCAAGATGACGCGCAACTTTTAAGGACGGCATGCAAGTTATAACTGGTGAACAAGTCCTCCTACAACACTAGCATGACTCAACTTATTTTCAACCCAAATAGATTTTGAAACCTAATGGAAACCTGTTGCACAACATCAATTTTGGAGTGCAATTATCACCAAATTACTAGCGCAACTACTGAACGGGCAGCCAACAACTGCCACGCTGCTCCACCTTGCACGACTCACCAAAACTTGTGCGACTTCAACACCTGCACAACGGGAGATCTAAATTTATTCAAGTCCAAGGTTTATGTTGAATGAGGAGGGGTGGTCCTATATTTATAGGCATTCGGATACCTTGCTCGCCGACACGCAAGTCTTCCCTCGGCGTGCAAGTCTCGGCGCGCAACCCTTCTGTCCTCCTAGACACTTGCGCGACCAACTTCCAATCTTGGGCACCCCAATTTACTTTTCCATATTTTTATGATCAAAACATGATGGTTAAACGGAGCACAACTTTCCAATCCTCTAGGGTACTGATGTGCAAGTCTTTTCACGACGTGCAAGTCACTTGCGCGACCAAACCAATACATGCGCGACCCTCTTTCCTTTTCCATATTTTCATGTTCACATTATGAAAAACATCAGGCACGCAAGTTTCCAAGCCTCCAAGGCCTTGGTGTGCAAGTATCTTTTCCAAAAACACATTTCTCCATATTTCAAATTTTGGGGCCCAAAAATTTGGCAAACACTGGGAAACGACGCCATCTTTAATACTATTGTCTGCTTGAACTGTATGATCACCTTGCTGGTACACGTTCTGAACTTCCACTGAGGATTGACAACAAACACAAACCATACTCCAAATCATGCATAGAAGACCATGGATCCAACAATATCCTCCTTTGGTTTTGTTGGAAATCAGAAAATAAATTCAATAGATCTCCATCCATGTGCAAACCCAAAATGCAAGAATCAACTCAGCCAACAATCTAAGTCTACATGAGTAATGCTCGGTGTAGAAAACAAGAGAGGAATCTTGAATTGGGTTCCCATGTTTTGGAATTCTCAATGATGACATATTCGCTGAGTTTCTAAGTTCCTTCCCATCCTATGACTGTAAATTTATTCCTTTCTCCCCCATTGGAAATAAACCTGAAGACCGGTATTAGTTTATTGTTCAGCTCAAACCACATCCCCTGGAAAGTATCTCCCCCACAAACCTGCATCACAGCCATAAAGAGAAAAAAAACAATTAACAAACCTGGGGAGAGGGGTATTGCATAACCTCCTTATGCACTGGGAGGTGGCTGAACACCGAGGTTCAACTGATGCTTCTCAAACACAGCCGCTGACAGTGGCTTGGTCAGGATATCAACCACTTGCTCATCCATTCCCACATGATCCATTCTAATCACACCTTGCTCAAATTTCTCTTTGATAAAGTGATACCTGATTTCAATATGTTTTGTACGAGAATGCTGAATTGGATTTTTCATAAGATCAATTGCGTTCTTATTATCACAGTAAATCACTATTGGTTGCTTCACCTCATCACCAATATCTGTCAATTTCTACTACATCCATAGCAGTTGAGTTCATGCCTTTGTAGCGGAGACATACTCAGCCTCAACAGTACTAAGATAATTACTTTCTTGTTTCTTGCTCAGCCAGCCAACACATTTATTCCCAATATAGAATGCACTACCACTGGTGGACTTTCTATCCACAACATCGCCAGCCCAGTCAACATCAGAAAATTCTGATAATTCACTGTTCTTTCCTGTAGCAATGTATAAGCCATAATTGTAAGTCCCATGAATATATCTCATGATTCTCTTTACTGCTGCCATATGTTATTCTTTTGGATTACTCTGAAAGCGGGCTGCAAGACATGTGACATAGAAAATATCTGGTCGTTTCGCCGTCAGGTACAGTAGGCTCCCAATGATCCTCCTATACATGGTGGGATCTACAAAGGTCCCATCCTCATGTTTTCCATGTTTAGTTCCAAATTCAACTGGAGTGGACATTGGTTTGGAATCTTGCATATTAAACTTCTTCAGCAGATCTCTTGCATACTTTTCCTGTGAAATAAAAGTTTAATCCTTCTTTTGAGTCACATGCAGCCCCATGAAATATGTGATCTCCCCAATCATAGACATTTCAAATTCTGATTTCATGTGATTGGAAAATTCATCCACTAATTTCTGCTTTCTACCGCCAAAAATAATGTTATCAACGTAGACTAGAACCATGAATTGATCTCTTGGAGAATTCTTCACATACAAACTGTGGTCTACTCCGCCTCTTTTGAATTCCAGCTTCTTGAGATATGAGTCCAGTCGGGAATACCATGATCATGGGGCGTACTTCAAACCATATAGATCTTTCTTCAGTTTGAAGACATTTGTTTCATTAGAACCAAGAACAAAACCCACTGGTTGTTCATTATAGACTTCTTCTTCCAGGAAACACCATTCAAGAATGCGGTCTTGACATCCATCTGGTATACTTTATATCCTCTTTGGGGTTCCATGGCAAGGAAAATCCTGATTGATTCCAGTCTAGGCACTAGGGCAAAGGTTTCTTCAACATCAATTCCATCAATATAGAAGTATCCTTTACATACTAGTCGTGCCTTGTTTCTGATGACACTTCCATGCTCTTCAAAAATTATTTTTGAAGATCCATTTGGTACCAATCACATTGTGACTACTGGGTCTCTGTATAAGATCCCAAGTTTGATTCTTGTTAATCTGATCTAATTCTTCATTCATGGATTTCACCCAAGATTCATCTTTTGTAGCTTCTTCGAATGAGGATGTCTCCACAACTGACAGAAATGCAGATTTCGCGTTATTCCTCATCCGTCTTGTTTGAGTGGGTGCACTCTTGTACCCAATTATGTTGGATGGATCAATCTCAGCTCTTCGATTTCTCATGTGAGGTCCAGATCCATTCTCCTCAGCCACAGTTTCTTCTTTAGATTCCTCTTCTGATTCAACATGATGATGTGACTGCTGAGTGATTTGTTTACCATCCTCTATTTCATTATTTGTATTTACTCTATGTTCACACTCATCATAATCTTCAATATCATTAGCATAACTATTATTGGAAGCACTTGGGGTCTTCCCTTAAATGATCTTAACATCATTGCTTTCCAAAATCCTCCCCATGTGTTTATTGAGACACTTGTAGGATTTAATGTTCATTGGATATCCAAGAAAAATTCCTTCATCAGCATTGTCTCCAAACTTCCCTTGATTTCCTTCTTTATTCCGGATGAAACATTTGCTTCTGAAAACACAGAAGTATTTCAACAAAGGCTTCCTTCCATTCCATAATTCATATGGTGTCTTTGTTTCTCCCATATAAAGCCCTGTTCGATTCTGAATGTGCACTATAGCTTCAATAGACTCCTTCCAGTAATGGAGAGAGATACGACTCTCAATCAACATAGTCCTGGACACATTGTTGAACTGTCTATTACGATGCTCAAAAACTCCATTTTGTTGTGGAGTTCTCAGAGAATCTACCTCATACTATATTCCATGTTTTTCTAGGTAATTATCAAATTAAATGGATGTGTATTCCACTCCATTGTCAGATCACATGAATTTTATTGTCCGTCCAATATCATTCTTGGAAATCCGGCGATAATGTTTCATGAAATCAAGTACTTGTCGCTTCTTGTGAATCACCATTACACAAGACATTATGCTATAATCATCAATGAAAAGGATGAAGTACCTTTCTCCATAGGTTCCAGCAACATTTATTGGGCCACCTATGTCTGTATGAATGAGATCAAGAAGATGCAATGCCCTTTTCTTCTTTGGCCGATATGAACTACAGACCAGCTTCCCATGAATACAAGAATCATAAGACTTTTCCTGTTCACGTTTTAGAATGGGAATATCCATGACTATCTTCATCTTAGATATCTTTTCCATGTCTTGTGGGTTAATGTGCCCCAGCCTTCGATGCCACAAATTGTTTTCTTCTTCAACAGAAAAATAGAAGGAGTTCACTTTGCTGTCAACCTGATATAAGTTTCCATCTGTTCTACAACCTTTCATAAGAGAATTCCCTGTTTTTCCTTTTATAGTGCAACCTTTTTGATTGAAGGTTACTATGAGCCCAAAGTCATAGAGTTGACTTACACGAAGGATATTGTGGCATAGACCGTCCACATAAAGAACTTCAGTCTTCTTCAGCTCCCCACTGGCGAGAGCAGTATTCCCAATGCCTTTAATCTTCAAAGCACCATCATTACCAAACCGTACTATTCCATCAACCTTCTTTTAAATGTTCTTCAAAAGTTCAGAATTTCCCGTAATATGGGAATCGAATCCACTATCAAGGATCCAGGTGCTTCTGCTCTTTGTAGCTTTGAGGGCAAATTCTGCAAGATTGGATTTCTTGATCTTCTTCTTCTCTTTCCATGAGATATTGGATTGAGCATAGGTTACTAATGGCCTTTTAATACTCTCTTCCATATAATATGATTCTTCATACCCATAATCTTCTTCCAGAGGGGAAAAACTGTTTGTGAGAACAACATCATCAGGAGGATAAAGACTGGCCCGTCTTTGAGTGTTGTATGAATTTATCTTGTCATACCACTGCCTGCAATACATAGCTTTATGGGTAAAGTTAGAACAATTAAAACAGTAACCATAGAAGCTATTTCTTCTATAAGATGGAGGATTTGAAATCGATCTCCTTTGTTGACTTCCAAGATCTTCCCCATTCAAGTAGCTCCTTGCCTCTTTGCAGTATGACAAGGTATGGCCCATATAACCACAGAACAGACACTTCATGAGAGGAAATGTCTTTTCACTTGAATTTCTCCTCGTTCCTTCTTCCTTGAGAGAATAGTTGAACTGCCTGTCATTTCTGAAAGTTTGAGGATAATTTTTAGTTCTTCTTTTACTTTGGATTGAGGGTTAATTTTTCAGCATTTCAGGTAATGTTTCAGCATGTCCAACTTTCATCTTGTCATTATTTCGGCTCTCTCTACTTCCAGCAGTTTATGTCTCAGCTTCCCGGCCAATTCCACTCTTTCCTGTGCAAGTGGGTCTTTGATAACTTAAGATTTTTCCAACCCCATCTGAACCACACTTGGCTCTTGCTAGTAATTCTGCATCTGAGAATCTTCCGAAATAAATTTTCTTCTTTCCCTTATTTGTCGTTGATTGACATTCAATTTTAATTCTAAGAGTAACAACTTCTTCCTCAAGTCCCTCAACAGTCTTGGACTTCTCTTCCAGTCTGTAAGAAAGGTCATTTATGACCTTTTCTTGTTCTTCAATTTTAAGCTTTAGTTCCACAACATCATCTGTTCTTTCAAGTATTGAAGACTGAACTCTCACTAGTTCTTCTAGTCGTTCAATCTATGCTTCAAGATCATCAACATATTCTGATGATTCTTCTACCATTTACTTCCACTTATTACATATCTTATATTTATTCTAAATCTTGGAAAAAGCATCCTTAATTTGAGTCTTTGAATCACCATTAGAAATAATTTGATTATCTCTGTATTTATTGATCAAGGGTTCTGAGTTTTCAACTATAGCCATCATGGAAGCATGCTTTCCCATTTTAAATTCGGGTTCTTCTTCTTCACAATATTCAGTATCCTCAACTTCCACTTCACAGAAAAAACTCTTCCTTTGTATTTTCTTTCCAGATTTGAAGTCTCGCTTTTTGAAAAATCTTTTTCAAGGATTCTCAATGTTCTCATCTTCACTATATTCATCATTGATCCTTCTTAAACATTGAGAGGCAATGTGCCCAACTTTTCCACAATGAAAACATGCGAGAGGTAACTACCCTTTGAATTTCCCTTTTCCCTTTTGGAAATTCTTTGAAATGAGAGAAAGAATCTCTTTTTCTTCTTCATCTTCACCGCCACTATCTTTTGAGATTTTCTGTTTATCCATGGCCTTGAACACCATTTCCTTGCTCACATGAGTCGTAGCATCTTCTGGTTTGACTCTCATTTAGTATGCTACCAATCTGCTTAGTAGATTATCTAGAGAAAGTTTGGAAATATATCATTCCTCAAGGGCTGACACCATTGCATTGTACAGGGGTTGAAGTCTTCTTAATATTTTCTTTAAAATATCAACGTCTTTGATTTCTTCGCTTAGACCCCAAATTTCTCCAACTACTTTAGTAATTCGATTGAAGAATGAGTCTGCATTATCGTCTGGGTGCATCTTCAGATCATCGAACCGATTGTGCCGGACTTGTAATTTTTCCTCCTTAACTTTTCTATCTACTTCATAAATATTTTCGAGTTTATCCCACATGGATTTTTCTGAGGTGCAACTCATCACCTTTAGATAGATCTGATCAGAAAGAGCAGCAGTGAGTGCATTTTTTTCTTTAGAATCTGGATCAAGAATTTTCCTATCTGTGTCAGTCATAGCTAGGCCTGTTGGATCAGTGACTTGTATTCCTTTCATAGTGGAAAACAGAACTTCCATTCCAAGAGATCTTAGATGAGATCTCATCCTGTTCTTCTAGATCTGAAAATTACTTCCATCGAAGAGAGGGACTCCCATAACATTGATTTCATTCTCCATGGTGACCAAGGACAGATTCAACACCAGAAACCTCCCTTTGATACCACTTGTAGGACCCTGTGACACCTTGAGTGGGGAGGGGTGAACCAGGGTGTCAAATTTTTCTTTTAAACTAAAGGATCTTGTTCCCATGTTGGTAGGAACTAGTTGAACCTGTATGATGGAAATGATCAGCAATCGAACATTCACATGAAAAAGAGATGACATATTAATTTTTACTTGGTTCACCACTAAGGGATATGTCTAAGGAGCATACACCGACAAGTTTCCGGTCATACAAAATTCCGCTAATCTTCACTAGATGTGGATTACAATGGTTCGGGCACAGTCACTCTGTCCCAGGCTCACTGCCTTTACAATTGTTCATTGATAGCTCACTGCGTCCCTCGGATGACTCCCGTTGACTCCCCCTGACTCATTGTCATAGGTGAAGTCCCACTCAGTTTATAGACGTGAAGGTCTCTTCATCATTTCTCAATGAAAGCATCCTCTGTTATATGTAGATGCTCAGTTGAAGTCCCACTATCACTCGTTAACTGATCTTCATATTTCGTGCAGCTCCAAGACAATCAACAATCCTTAACAAACACATGGCACACAAAACCAAGACGACACACATATTTTAAGGACGGAACACAAGTTATAACTGGTGCACAAGTCCTCCTCCAACACTTGCGTGACTCAACCTTCTTCAAAATAAAACTTGTTTGACTCAAATTCTTTTCAAACCTAATCGATTTTGAAACCTAATGAAAACTGTCGTGAAACTTCAATTCTAGCGTGCAAGTATCACCAAATCACTAGCGTGACTACTGAATGGGCATCCCACAACTGTCGCGCTTCTCCACCTTGCGCGACTCACCAACACTTGGTGACTTCAACACCTGTGCGACGGGAACTCTGAATCTCTTCAAGTCCAAAGTTCATGTTGAATGAGGAGGGATGGTCCTCTATTTATAGGCATTCAGATACCCTACACGGCGGCACACAAGTTTTCCCTCAGCGCGCAAGTCTCGGCGTGCAACCCTTGTGTCCTCCTAGATACTTGCGCGACCAACTTCCAATCTTGGGCACCCAAATTTACTTTACCATATTTTTATGATCAAAACACAATGGTCAAACGGTGCATCAATTTCCAATCCTCTAGGGTACCGGTGCGCAAGTCTTTTCACGGCGCGCAAGTCACTTGCGCGACCAAACCAATACTTGCGTAACCCTCTTTACTTTGACATATTTTCATGTTCACATTATAAAAAACATCAGGTGAGAAAGTTTCCAATCCCCCAAGGCCTCGGCGTGCAAGTCTCTTTTCCAAAAATACATTTCTCCATATTTCAAATTTTGAGGCCCAAAAATATGGCAAACACTGGGAAACGACGCCATCTCCAGTACTGTTGTCTGTTTGAACTATATGATCACCTTGCTGGTACACGTTTTGAACTTCCATTGAGGATTGACAACAAACATAAACCATACTCCAAATCATGCATAGAAGAACATGGTTCCAACAGTCACAACATATAAGGTATCACCTTGACTTTTCTCATGTGATCGATATAGATGATGATGATCTTGAGACCAATGTGTCCTTTGAGGAGTATCTGATACATGCATCGGATCACAATGTGAAAGTGTTTTAGGGAAATAATATGTCAATAGTTTTTGTATTGTGGAAAAATGGCTATGTTGAAGAGGAAACATGAGAGAGATAAGAGGATATGTAGGATTAGTGTCCCGATCTTATTGACTCGGAAACATAGAGATGATTAGAAGTACATATCAAGGATGATCTGTTATAAAGTGGGGAGATTATAAGAACCAAAACTTTTCTACATATTTTTCAGGCCTTTTTGTGAACTATTTTTTCTTTATTTTGAGTACTTTTTGTTTGGGTGTTACCTTGGTGAGTTTTTGGGTGAAATTGGAGAAAATTGGAAGGAGGAGAGGCATTGCACAATTGGCCCACATTTTTCCCAAGTTGTGCACCCATCCAAGAAAATCGTGTGAACCCAAATAGATGGGATTCAGAAGTTTGGTGATTTTTTTAAAACATGTGTGTTTTAAGGAGTAACCATGAACCCCATAGAAGAGGCGCATTGTTTGGAAAACCATTCTCTCCTTCCTAGGAAACCATTAATGCAGTTTTAATTGCCTCAAAAATTCATTTTAAAAAAACCTGAACTACTAGTATTAACTCCAAATTGAACCTATCTTGACCGTAAATGATTTATATCCTTTTGAGAGGGTCCCAAACATATTCTAAGCCATTTTAACCTATTTTCTTGTCAATTAAATTCCCATATTAAAGACTAAAACCTCTCTCGATAAGAGATTATTATCCCATTGGTTTCCTATCCTCATCCCATTCATTAAGGGGATGTTTTCCTTTATTTTTTAGATCTAGATCCATGTTTTAGGGATCTTGATTCGTTTTATCTTAGATCTAAGTTTCAGATCTATATCTCTTTCTTCATCATGATTGTGGTGGATCATCATCAATTTGGTTTTCAATGGGTGAGCATTTATCCTCAACTTTGAAGTAGGTGGTATAAATTCTAATCCCATAGATATCATTTAATTACTTATATATAATTGTAATAATTGAAATTTCTATGATTGAGAAATTTAATTAAAATGATAATTGATTTTTTTAATTTCTATGTGCTAAAGATTTAGGATAAAATGGGGAAATTGAACTGTGGAATTGAATAAACTATTTATTGAATTAATTAATGTTATATTGGGATTTTGAAATTCGATTGAATTGGATTAATTAATTTATGAATTAATTAATTAAATTTTTTTTTATTATGAAATTGGAGTTGAATTATTTAATGGATTTTTGTGATTGTGAAAATGATTTAATTAATTGCTAAATTAATTAATGGGTTGTTGTGGTTGTGTAATTGAATTAATTAATTATTGAATTATTTAATGGATTTTTTTTACTATAGAATTGAGTTAATTAATTATTGAATTAATTAATTGATTTTTTTGAATGTTTAATTGAATTAATTATTTATATACCTAATTAATGGACTATTGGGATCATGGAATTGAATTAAATAAATGGTTAATTAATTAATTAATTTTATTATTGGTCAATTAATGGTATTAAGAATAAAATTAAAAAGTGAAATTATGGGATGGTTGGTTAGGCCTTGATATCTATGAAATTGTGAAAAGAGGTTTGATCTTGATTAACATTTATTGGAGTGATATAAGTGATATTGGTATTTATGTGACATTGTGAAATATGTGATATAAATGTGTAGGATATGTTCTACTACATCAAAATCTCATTGTGATGAATTGATTGATAAGAATATGTGGGACATGGTCTGTTGCTTTAAAATCTCATACCGATGAATTAATTGATAAACATGTGTGGGATATAGTCTTCTTCCTCAGAATCCCACATTGATGAATTTATGGATAAACATGTGTCATACATGGTATAATGTATCAAAATACCATAGTGATGAATTGATTGATAAATGATGTTTCAGATAGTTATTGAGGCTCCAAAAATCCATGGGGTGTTAGACACAACATTCTACACCAATGAGTTGGCATTGGACTATTGTTCCAAGTGGCTCTGATGGATAAATATGTGAGGTACATAGTCTACTACATCAAAAGACCATAGTGATGAATTGATTGCTAAATGAAATTTGGGATAGGGATTAAGGCACCAAATACCCATGGGACATTGTACAAGACATTCTGTACCCTTGAATTTGTGTTGGACTATGGTTCCAAGTGGCCATGGTATGATTGAATGAGATGATATATGATTACCATGGAACTGTGTAGTTGTTCAGACACCATAACAGGCCGAACCCGATATTGTGGGTTCAATTTTCCTTGGGAACCTGGGGGTTTATGTGGTTAATGTAATGAATAATAAATGTGGTAACTATTTAATTTTGAATTGTGATTTATTCTTTATAAGACTCTATACACTGTTATTGACTGGATATTGTATTATAGGTTGTTGGTCATGGCCTACTAAGTTTTACTCAAACCCACTCGAGCTGCCTTATTGGTAGGTAAATATATTTAATGGCTGAAGGATAGGTTAAGGGAAATGTCCCTATGTTATATGGATGATTCTAGATGGAGCATGGATGAGGGAGCCATATGTATTTTGGGACCATCATGGGAGTTTTCAGTGCCTTCATTTATTTCGGATTCTTTATATTGAAACATGACATGTACATGGAATTCCATATAAATTATTTTAGTTTGGATATCATATTTCCTATTTTGGTCTTCATGTGATACCGGTTTGATGTGGTTATTATTATCTTATTTGGTTTTTGTTTATTTATTTTCTACTTTTGTGTTACTTTTTTAAAGAAGTTATAGTCTCCCCATGATCGATATTAGACCCCTTGCTTCTAGTTAGCAACCTATGACATATGGGGTGGTGTGCTTGAGGTCATGTAACCAACCAACTTAGGGTAATGGTGTGTGGCACCTTGGTCGGGATGTTACAGTTGGTGCAACCCTAAGCTATATAGAACCAAATCCTTAGTAACTCAAAAATTTATCAAACCTCAATTCTTTATCCCTATCAAAGCCAATAATGATCACCCAAATAAGAAAACAAAATAGTATAAAAAGGTTTACAAAAACTTAAAATAGGGTCACATAGAGAAAAATATTGGATCTTATGATTGTACTTATGATAAGGATGTGTTGGTGGTGTCCTATTAGTTTAATTACTCACACCCTGCATAGGTACGCCAGTGTGCAGGCAAACTTTGTTGTTAAGGATCCAGATAAGGGAAATAGACCAATGTCGGGCTACTATGTAGGTAGTGTTATCTAGGGAGTAAGGTGATGGTAGGAATTAATATAACATCCTCTCACTACTGTGGCATATATTTCCTTCTTTACTTTGTTATTTTATGTGTCGATCCATCACATGTGGGGATCTCTTTGAATTGGATATGATTGGTAGTATTTCATTTTGATATTTCATGTTCAAATATTTTTAATTTTAATTTTGTTTTGTTATTTTATATTAGTTATTTATTTACCACTGCATTAATTGTGTTTATTATTGAAAGATAATATGTATTTAGGGAATATTATCCCCACAACATGTTATAGGACATCACTATTGGTCAGTAACCTCCTACATATCGAGAGACACAAATGAGGCCATGTGGCACACTAGATCCATCCTGATGAATCAGGCTGGGGTGCAACAGGGTAGTTATTTTCATTTTTTAAATGTATTTAAATAATTTATTCCTCAAAAAATTTCTATTTTGAGTTTAATTAAACCATTTTTTTATTTTTGATTAATTTTAGGCATTATTTTAATAATTTACTAATACCATAATTTTAACAATTTTTTATAACTTTGATGTTTCAGCCATAAATTTTTATGAATTAATCCCAATTGAACAACATTTTTTTATGGTTTTTGAGTTTTTGAGATTTATTTCCTTAAATGTGACCAAGTACAAAATCAAATTCTCTATGGCCCATTTAAATCATGTAATGTAGAAATATTTTTGAGCTGACAGATTTAATCAGTCCTCAAAAAGTGAGACATGTATCGGGAAAAACATCAAATGAGGTACTTCCAGTTATCACATAATGAGTATCCAAAGGTGATAATTAAAATTAAATTTCATGTAGTTATTATTTTATCAATGTATTTGATTCATGATTCAATTTAGAGGAATATGAAGAGTCTTTTTAACCATAAAAGTTAACTTTACTGATTCAAATATAACATTTAATAAAAATTTCATATTGATATCAAATTTTGCGATAATAAATAAAACGTGAGCCCAACAAACATTATAGAAGATAAAATTCTAATATTTGGACATTTACATACCCAAATATGCTTAAAAGTATAGAGGAAATAAAATATATGTAAATATTCCAAACCCATTCTCTATAAATAAGTGTTTCCAGTTCCAATTATGTGAGTTTGAAGTGGAGGGGAGGCTATGATGAAGAATACAGTTGATGAAGTTCTACTATTTTTATTCTATATTTTCTTAGTTCTTTAATTCAATTTTATTCCTCATTCTTCTTGGTTACCCTTCGTATGAAGGGGTAAAATTATGAGTGACTAGGGAACATATGGTTTTCTATTTTTGATTCTTGTGTTTCTACACTTCATGGAATAATAATTTTCATTTTTTCTTTTATACTAGTATCCATATTCAAATATCTATATTTATTTTCATGTATGGAAATATTTGGGTTTGGATTCTATTATAATTTTTTCTTAGGTTTATGGTCATTATCTCCCTCCATCGAGTTTTGGTCTTTATGTGATGAAACATACTAAATCTTGGTGGTGAAGTTCTTGACGATTTGCAACACATGCACAAGTGTTAGTGATAACTATTATCCACTTAGAATTATTAAGACCCAAAAGGTAACTGCTTGGTCCACTAGGAGGGTCCAATAAAATACTTGTAAAAATGGTAGGAAGGTATACCGACCTAGGATATCAATTAGGTTCATTATTCCCATAAAACTTTGACCAAGAGAGTGAGATGAACTGATTTTAGTATCATTTTCTCATCATCTTAGAAAAATAAGAATGGATAACTTGGGAACTTAGATAATATTTAAATTTTAAAGTCAACCTTGAACTGATCACCTTCTTATCTCACTATTTTATTTCTCTTTCTTCTTTTCTTTCTTTTATTTTCAAAATCAATCAATTTTAAAATGAACCTTTGTCTAACTTGAGAGAAAAGTGAAAATTGATTTTGTGCACACATATCAAAACAAAACGTAGGATTATAACTATAAATACATTTAAAAGAGGGGAAATAACTTATTTTTCTACACAATAAGACATGTTTTTATCACAACATGGTGCAATTATCAGGGAGGTAGTGCCACCAACATCATTCTTAAATTACATGACCATAACCACTCACACTAATCCTTCCCTACTACATACTAAAATTTAAGTAACCTCATTTATGATACTTAAATACATTAATTATAAATATAAATTTAAATAACGTTATCTAAAAAAACATGTGTGAAACCTCAAGTGTTCACTATATCCCTGACATTATGTCTAAAATACCCAACTAGATTGTTTTAGACCAATGTTCACCTTAATTACAAACTCAAACCAATCAACTTGATATGATAAAATTACAAGATATATTTGATATATAAACTAACATAATAAAATTATTTTTTAAATTAATTGTTTTTTTAGAGGAGACCATAATAGTCATATTAAATTGTTCACATATGTCAGCTTCATTTTTAGATCCTAAGGAATAACTGGGGAGTAGGTAAAGTAGAGGGAAATCCCATTTTCACTCAACAATGCTTTGAAATAATGGTCGAAAACCTTTAATAAGGTGAATTGAATGGTTGGGATGAATTAAAAAGAATCATAATACAAATATTATCCCTACTTTCAGAATCACAAACATCACTAATCAAATATATACCATTAAAATACATCTGGAAAGACTATGTATGTGTACTGGGGGAAGTTCATGAAGCTATGTGCCAACTTCTCACTTAACAAAAATGAGGAACATCAGTACCTTGTTTAATTTTACCAAGTCTTACTAGAAAATGACATAATCCTAATTGATTCATCATTCAAAAAAAGTTTTGATTGGAAAGTCACCAGTAGAATCCAAGGGCATTATTGATAAGATTACTTATAATTCACAATAATTTGGTACAAGAGGTACTCGCATAAGAGAAACTCATAAAGAAATAAATTCTCATACATCAACCTTATTAGAAACAAATATTAAAGATATTACCAGTTTATTGAGATAGATGACCCTGAAATAAGGGAGTGAACCATAAGCATCAACTAAGGTATACAATTTATGCTCATCATTTAACAATTTTGTTGACTATTGTACTGAAGTTCGTGGAACAAATAGTTGTTCAACAAACTTTTATCCATGTAAATTACAAAAAAATATATTGCTGGAGAGATCCTTACCAAGTATAGTACGTATTTTTCAATCAATATATTTATGTTATACCCCTACCAAAAAATTACTCAAAAAATCTTCCATTCGAGTAGCCTTTCCAAAACCCACCACTATTTCAACAAAATTGTGATTATAAAAAATTTATATACAAATAAATATTTCCCCACATCTTGAAAAAGAAAACATATGATAATCCATCCATTGGTGCACAACCTTTGATTTAGTAATAATAAGGTACATAGATAGAATATCATAGGACTAAAATTAAATTAATAAGAAAAATATTTGATGCAATATATGAAAATCTAGGAAAACATCCATCCCAAATAGTACATAAACTAAATTATACTATAAAAATTATCACAAAAAATAAGTTTCAAGGAGAATAAACCACCATCCCCATCATAACCTAAACAAAAAAGCCTAAAAATTAATAAATTTGATCTTAGAATTATAGATATATTTCTGAAAAATAACTCCAAATGAAAGAAAGGAAAGAATAAGATGAAAATTATGGAATACGAAATGAAGATACAAGAAAGAACACTCTAATGTTTTCTATGGGAGAATAAATATATTCCTTCACTATTTCTATCAAGGATGATGCAATCAATGAAACTTTTGGTGGAAACAATTCAAAAATACATTTTGGAAACTTTTAAAAAATTTGAGATCAATATTCCCATACCATAGGAACTAAAAATAATCCCCAAGTATGCTCAAATTTATAAGTAACTTTTAAAAAATAATTGGTTAATTCATTATAATGATAGGATCAGCTTAAGAAGAATCACTTTGACCAGTATTACACTACATTTTCTAAAAAAATTGAGGATCTTGACACATTTTCTATTGCCGACATAATTGGATCTTAAACTTTTTTTATGCTTTATGTGATCACGATGTTTCAATTAATGTATTCCTCACATATTATATGTGTAACCCCAGAGGTTTATAGTGTTGAAAAATAGGGGAATGGGTGAATTTTATTTTATTAATATTATTAGCATTATTAAGAATTAATTCATAATTTAGTGGTTTAAAAAGGATAACCTGCCTTAAAATATTAATAATAACATATATGTAAATAATGTATATAAAAATTAAACATATGAACAAAATAATTTTATAGTGGTTTGGTTAAATCAACTTAGTGGACTATTTACACCCAAACTATTGGATTATGGGCCCCACTATGATATAATAGATACTTTTTATAATAGAAAAATCTAAACCCATACTTTTACAAGTGGGTGAATCCAATAACAAGAATTTTATATGGTATTATACCCAAATCTAAGTAGCATTTTGATAGAAAAAATGGAATATTTTATATAATGAGAAACCCCAACCTTTGAGTTATGACATTTAGTCAGATTAGAGTAATTAAATTCTACTTTTATTGGTGGTATGATCTATCACGTGAAATGAATATGTGTTGATAACTCTTCCCAGCCCATAAGAAATAAATAAAATAATGGATGAACTACTTGAGATTTATAAAAGGAATAGTGGTGTTGAAAAATTATTCCTACCTCTTCAAATAGATTTTAATAATGATATCTATGAATTCTAGTAATGTATAGTTCATCTATTCTTGGTAAATGAAGTTGAAGATGAATTATCATACCTAGATATTTCTTTGACAAATGAAACAATTTTGGCACAATATCTCTTTTACAATCGTACCATTTACACTAACAAACCCATTATCATTTCCATGGATTCCTTGAGTCATTTGAATAATAAACAACTCATAAAATCCAAGAAAACCATTAGGAAATTAAAAATAATAATATTAATCTAGAATTATTGAGTATAGAGTGAAAGAGGAAAAAATATTATTAGTACTTCTATATTTTTAAATTCAAAATCATTTGAATAATTCAAACTTATTTACAAATATTAATTTAAGGAGTTGAAAACAATTCAAAAATAATTTGTCTAATATATCCAAGAAAACTCATAAAGATTTTAACTATAAAATATGAAAATTAAATTTCAAAATTATTTCCACGTTAAACATATAATAATATGTGACTATAAATATATTAAATTAAAAAAATTTAAAATAAGTATGATTTATTTTTTTTCATCAATCATGAATTCAGAAATATTACAATCAAACCAAACAATATCAACAAATAAATTCAAAATATTTAAGTTTCATACTGTAAATATAATAATGAAATAAAAAAACATTAATACTCATGTAAATGTGTTTAAAACAATTTATAAATTGTTTTAATAGTTTCTATATTATTAGTAGTAATTTATATAATGATTAAAAAAAATTATACACATAAAACAAATATATAACAACTAAAATACCATGAATATCATCAAAATTGAGTAAAAATGAAATTATAGAATTTTATACCTATCTAAGTGTCATTTTTTTACTAAGTAAAGGTAGAATATTATTTTTATAGGCTGCATAAATTTAAAACATAATTTGCATAACCTTTGTAAAGGAAACCAAGAAATTTCTTAGGCGGCATAAGGGTAACATGGATTTTGTATGCGTAAGGGTATAGATAACACCATATAAAGGTTAGACTTAAATTACATTGGTTATGTAAGTTTACTAAGCATACTTCATAGGGGAGGATATGAAATATATAAGAATGTGTAAAGGTAATAACAATGATGCATAAGGGTAGACAAGAAATTACATGCATTGTTTAAAGTAAGTTATAAGTTTAAACTACTTACATTTGGATATGAGGAATGTCACGCAAGGGTAAAAATATATATATCATGTTCTATGTAAGGGTAAGTTATAATTACATAAGGGTACAACCTAATTTGTGTAAGGGTAACAATAACTCATGTAAGGGTAACAATAGAGTTTCAAAACTCAAATAAATGTAAAAACAAACTTATGTAAAGGTAAACCGTGATTTTGAAAACATGTGTAAGGTTGGAAGGAAATTAACTAAAGGGAAAAAAAATAATTGAATCTACCTAGATAACGACACAAGGGAAGTTGTGTAATGGTAAATAAAACTAACAAAAGGTTAAAAACTTAGTTGAAAAACATACATAGATGTAACAAATAATTAACATACTATGCATAATAGTAACAAATAAACATGGAAAATTAATTTTTCACATGTTTTTATAAGAAATAAATATATGGAATAATAAGAACAATTAAAATAAAAAAATTAATAATTTATAAACAATTAAATTCAACCAAATTATTGTTATAAATAAAATTTTAAAAATTTTATTTATCAAAACAGTAAATAAATAAAGTAGCCCAAAGGATCTACTAAAAAATTATCCCCTTTATTGATAAATACAAAACAAAAAATCAATTTCAAAATTTCTCCCCCTTTTTGGAATTTATCACAAAGATTTATAAAATTTGAAAATATTATTTTCTCCCCATTTTTAAAGAAAATAAGGAAAATTATCAAATTTCCAAAAACTTTTCTTCTGAAAAATGAATAATATGAATAAAATAACAGTAAATTAAATAAATATATAACCAAAAATAGATACCCCCAGAATTAATTTCTAATTTTTTTATAAAATTATCCATGAAAACAAATAATTTGGTATTCAATTAATTTTTAATTGATATAGCAAAATTAAATAAAATTCGGAAAATGTTAGTGAAAAAATATACATCATTGAATACATGCTCACTGGTCATAAAAATAAATTTAAAAGCCCATGTCAACATAATATCTGACAAAAAAATATGAATATATATTTTGGACATAATAAAAAATACTTACATGGGAATCCAGACTAGTTTTGGTCTAATATGATTTAATATAGTTCCTTTTGGCACCCAAACATAGTGAATTCATGTCACATTAGATATCATATGAGATTAAGAAAAATGTACATTTATGTTCCCAAACGAATATCTAAACCATTCACCACAATTACTAGGATAATATCTATGAAAACCAAATTTATAATAAATAATCAATGAATTACCAATTTTATTTTTAAATAAAACATCTTAAAATGAGTAGGATGATCATGGTTGAATTTTAAAACAAAAATAGTCATTTTGAAATAATCTTCTCCATTAATATCATTATCCGAGTCTCTTTTTAATTTTATATCATCAAAAAAATTATAATTACTATAACAAGCTAAATTTATCAACTTATCAATTTCTTTCTTAATCTTTTTTTATTTTTCTTTAACTCGATACAAATCAACTAACAAAAAGTTAAATTTTCATTAATTCCACCTTATTATTTTTATAAATAAAATCCCTAAACCTTTCATTATCATTTTTATGATTTAAAATTTCATGATATGATTTTCTCAACTTTTCAACTTCATGTGATAGCATTTTATTTTCTTCAATAAATTTCTTATAATATGACTCAATAGATAACAGTAAATCAATTATTTTATGAAGTTTCGCTTGATAATTCTCATAAATCTCATCTAAAATTATATTATTGAAAATTAAATATTCATAATTAATGACCTCATCAGATTCAAACATTTCATACACATTAGAATTATACTTCTTTACCTCAAAATATTTTGGATCACATCCTTGATGAAATATCTTCTTCTTGAAATGTTTCTTATTATTTCTATCAATTAATGAAATAGACCTTTCCCCAAGTCTTTTTATGGACCAGGTTTCGCAGAATCTAATAATAATAATAGTAATGAGATCAAAAATTGAAAAATAATGGGGTTGGGATACCGATGGTGTGGTCCTGAAGGTTTATAGAAATAGGCAACATGGTGGTGGGGTGAATGGTATTTTTTAAAATATATCATAGTTATTAAAAATAAATGTGGAATTTGGTGGTTTAAAAATATTAAATACTTATTAATTAAAATATTAATATCAGTGGATGTGTGAAAAGTGAATACTAAAATTTAAATAGATAAACATTAAAATATTATACTAGTACAATCTAATTGACACAGTCCACTCTTTAAACCCCAAATGATGGAGTATGATACCAACTAAGAGATGAAAGAGTCTATTATGTGGGATAAATCTAAAACGTGAATTTTTTTGTAGGATAAATCTAAACCCATGAATTTTATAGCGTGGAGCCCGAAACCTAACTAAATTATTATGTGAGTATAAAAAACCCATACTTTTCTATAAAGATCATCCCTAACCAAAGTGTTCTTACTTTTGGTTAGGTGGGCATTAATAAAGACTATTTTTTAGGTGGTTTAAACTGTTTTGTGAAAAGAATATATGATGAATAATGTTACCAACATAGAAGAAATATATGAAATAGTGCAAGAAATGATAGAGAGTTATATAAACAATATTGGTGTAAAAATATTCTTCTTGGCCCTTTAAAATGATTTGATTGATGAATTCAAGGCTTTTAAGAAATTTACTATTCATATCTGCAAGGTAAATGAAGATGAAGATGATTTATTCCCCTTGATAGTTGATCAATATATGTAATTATTTTTGGAACATAATCTATTTTTCAACCATATCATTTACAACAATACAAACATCATCAGTCACATGTATACCTTGATCCCTTTAGATAATAAATAGCTAAATAAACCGAGTAATCCATTAGGAAATTCAAAATAATAAAAAATGATAATACTAATCCAAAACTATCAAGGAGAGAGGGAGAGAGGGAGACAAATTATTAATACTTATATCATTTGAAATTTATAAGAATGTGAAAAAATCCAACTTACTTGAAATCTACCATTTACGGAGTTTGACACACTTAAAAAAGAATACGTTAAAGATATAAAAATAAAATAATATAGATATAAACTATAAAATTCAAAATTAGAATTTCAAAAAGCATTCCATATTAAACATGGGAAAATATCTAACTATAAATATATTACATTACAAAAACTAAAAACATTGAATGAGTTTTTTTGAATCAAATATTAATTTAGAAATATTAAAATGTTATAAAACGATGTAGATAAATATGTTCAAAATATTTAAGTTTTATATGACAAATATAATTAAGAACTAAGAATAACGTTTATTTTAAAGTAAACATGTTTAAAATTATTTAACAATACTTTATATAATTTTTATACAATTAATAATAATTTATAGAATGATTGCCATAATTAAACCCTTAAAAAATCATGTAACAAAAAAAAATCCATGAATATAATGAAGATATAGTAAACATGAATTGCAAGAATTATATACATATTTAAGGGTCAATTTCCATGCCACGTACAGATTGAATATAATTTTATTATGTTGCATAATTACATAACATAATTTTTATAACCTGTGTAAAGGTAACATGAATATTTCTCATATTACATAAGGGTAAGAAGGATTTTTTATGCATTGTGTAAGGGTATAGATAAAACCTTTAAATGTTAATATCAAAAATTCATAGGCTAAATAAGTGTACAAAGCATGATGCGTAATGGTAGGCAACAAATACATGAGAATGTGTAAAGGTAATAACAATACCGTGTAAGGGTAGATAAGAAATTCCATGCAGTGTGTAATGGAAGATAAAAGTTTAAACAACATTTGTATGTCTAAGTAGAATGCTATGTAAGGGTAAAAAATATAAATCATGTGTTGAATAAGTTCAAGTTATTCTTTTGTATGTATATAACATTATTTTCATAAGAGAAATATAACTCATTTAAGGTTAAACATAGTGTTTATAAACCCATGTAAAGGTATACATAGACTTACATAAAGGTAAATAATAATTTTCAAAACATTCATAAGGGTAGAATGAAATTACATAAGTGTAAAAAATAATCAACACTATTTATATAAGGTTACAAGGAAAGTTGAGTAATGTTGAAGAGAACTTATGTAAGGGTAACAATAGAATATCAGAACATATATAAAGGTAATTAATAACCAATACAACATGATTAAGGTTAAAAAATAAACACAGAAAACTAATTTTTCACAAGATTGAACAAAAAATAAATGAAATTAATAAAATAAAAAATAAAAATAATTGATGAAATAATTTATAAACAATTAAATTCAAAAAAAATTATTAATATAAATCAGAAAATCAAATTTGTAATTATCATAATATTCAATAAATGTAGTGGTGAAAATGATCCACTCCAACAATAAAAATTTATTTTTTATATAGATGTATTGAATCCTACAATGTTGGTGGTCTAATATGAAAACATCCATATCATTCCGAGTATATATTTTGGAAGATATTCATATGTATGTATAAGATAAACTATTTCATGTAGACTTCTATAAACTAAATATAGAGTATGATGGAAGCCAATCCCACTCAATCGTCATTTTTGGGAAATATTTCTTAAATATGGACAAGACCATAATCAACATTCATGGAGGAACACTCACAACGAAGTTAAGAGAAAACATTGTCCACTTTAATATTTTTGAATCCATGAGGCACCCTTCAGATGACCACTCACTCTTTACACATTCCCACTTTTATGGGGCTAAAAAACATTATGATCGATGTTTGGTTCATGAATTTTTAGCATTAAAAACTGGTTATTGATTGAAAATTACACAAAATAAGAGACATTATATAATTCTAGATGTTTTACATTCGAATAGGAAAAATTATAAAAATTTGACATTTTTAATGAATTTGATGATCTATATCTTAAATAAGAATCTGATATATTATGTTTTTTGTGTGGGAAGTTTTAAATTTAGTAGTGGGGAACATCAATTTAATTTTATATTTTTAACTACTAAAAATATGGAATTAAATCCACTTCACACTAACTTCAAAAATGTGTACCCCATAGAAGGAAAATAATTATCAGTGATAATTACTAATAATTAGTTTATAACCCAAAAAAAATATATGAATAAAATTTTGAGAAGTAAATTACAAGAAATAGGGTGGAGCTTAGGTGATATCCTCGGAATAATCCCAAAAATTTTCTAACAAATACTTCTACTTGGGGTACATTACAAACCTGTCAAAAAACCCCAAATGACGATGAATACCATCTTCATGGATGTAGTAAATAAGGATATATAGAATATCCTAGAGGTAGGGATCATATATACCATTTCAAATTCACAATGGGTTAACCCCGTCTTTGTATTTATCATGAAAACTATCATTATAATAGTGTGGAATGAAAATAATAAATAAATCCCTATGAGAATTCATAAAAATTGTAGAGTGTGCATAGAAAAAACAAAATTAAATTAGGTAACTTGAAAATATAATTTACCTATTTCCTCCATTGTCCAAATGATAGAGAGATTAGTATGGATAACTCCTTATTTATTTTTTAATGGATCCACGTTCCTATTTCTCCTAAGGACCAAGAGAATGCAACTTTTACATATCCCTTTAACACCATTGTTTATAGGAGGATTCCACTTGGATTATAAAATACTCCAGGTAATTTTTAATGGGGTATGATAAGAAAATTTTCAGATCACATTGAGGATTTTTTAGAGATATTCTTAAATTATTTTGTAGATTTTTTTTGGAAATTCTTTTGACCATTGTTTGAAAAAATAGGGAAAGTCTTAAAAACATGTATTGAAAAGAATACTGAATTTAATTTTAAAAAAGGTCCATTTCATGGCTGAGAAAAGAATATTCCTTGTTCTTTTCATTTCATAAAGACACATTAAAGTGTATAAATCCAAAAAACAAGTGATAAATTCCTAGCCTTACCCAACTTGTGCGGAACATGTTAAATATTACTAGGATATAAAGGATTCTATAAGGGTATTATCAAATATTTTATTAAGATTCCTATTTCTCTAGATTTGTTTATAAAGATAATAATTTTTTTACATGACGAGTTTAGGGTATCCACTTATGAGTTAAAGGGGATATTTCTAACTCCAATAGTGATGCTTCCAATATATTATGTAAAATAATTTGAGCTATGTATTGATGCTTATAACCAAGAAGTTAGAGAATTACTTTATTAAAGAATTGAGGGTATACATAAAACCATTTCCCACACCTCAATAATCTTCTATGTGGTCAAATTTAACAAAAAAACCATAGGAAAAGAGTTTTTAGTAGTTATATTTTAATTGGATAGATTAAAATCATATATTCTTGGAACTAAAGTCATAGTTGCTTCTGATCATGCAGTTTATAGGTATGTGATGATGAAAGATAGTAACAAACTGATTCTATTCATATAGATACTGTTACATTATGAATTTAATAAAATCAATGAAATGAATGAAACTAAGGACCAAGTGACTGAACACCTAATTAGGCTACCCAACAACGCTAAAGTTGAAATTTCTGACCAAGAACTACTAAATAATCACATTTAAAGAGATTAGTTGTACTAGATAAAAGGATAAGTGCATTGGTCTATAACAAACCCTAACCTAGTAGCTAGGAGATGATTCCATAATTTAATACATTATCATAGATACAATATTCAAATAACAAAAGACCAAATAGTTTAACAATTTTGGAAAACTAGATTACATACGTTATACCCATATTACATTGGGAAATGAAAATAAAGAATAAAAAATGTAAATGATCAAAATACATAAAACTCATATGAAGAATTCTTATTCATATCCTAGGGAAAGTAAACAAAATAAGGTTGATATAAAGTCATAAGTGAGGGTTATTTATAGTGAAAAAATAATGAATCAATGATCATAATAAGCATGGAAATCTAAATAATTTATCCAATATACTATTTATATAAAAGGATAATCCAAGATCAATATGGTGAGGTAAATAACTAAAACACATGCCATTTAATAAATAAACTGATAATGAAATTTATCCATATATAATTTCAATGCAAAAATATCATGGATAAATAATAATAATAACAGAATTAAAAATGGTAGCAATTCTTAGATATTAGACTTCATGTCTATGGAACAGTAAAACCTATACCATCAATAACTTTCAAAAGATGGTTTAAAAGTATAGGTAGAAACTCATTTAATTTGGCCAACTGATTTGTCTCATGAGAACCTATCGATGAATTGAGAGAACATATAAAGTCTTGACTCCACCCATCACTACCTGTATAAAGAATTACTCATATATCAAATAATAAACTTAGTTCATAAACATTGTGCCTTATCAAATATCCGTATAGAGTTGGATCAGTGGCCTATAGGGCTGGAGAGGCTAACTATAGATGAACACGTGATCTACCCAACTCGGTATGAAAATAACCCTACTTCAAATCATCGATTCCTCATGGATGTGGTCATTGGGAGAATGCCTTAGAACACAAGACTCATCCAAAATATTGTCACAGACTATGAACTTTGTGTCAACCCTAAGCATTTTCGACAACGTGGACAATTGGGGATCTCTTCTCAACACATAAGGTAAACCTTATTATTTATGATCTTTATTTTGTTCTTGTTAGGAAATTATTTAAGAGAAAATCCTCATTTAAATTCATAAGATCATCCCTTGCAGCCATTGGTTTTTAGGGTTTCACATCAGCCTCTTTAAATCCTCAAACATTGTGTTTTGCCTATCCTCCTAGGATGACTATTATTGACATTGGGAAAAGCGTTCATGGTATTTTGGGGTTTCTCCCTTGAAATTTCTCAAATGGATCCTTAATCTCATTCCCTTCTCTGAATATCCTATAGTTCTAATATGATTTGGTTTTCTTAGTCTTCAGTTGCATCTGTTTAAAAAATATTCTTTGTTTCTGATCTGTAAACTCATTGGTAATGATTTGAAACTAGATTCCATGATGAGGACTCTTTCAAGGCCTTTTGTTGCCAAAATTTTTGTTGGAATTGATGTATATAAGGATATACCCTCTCACATTTAGATCCAGAATCACTACGGAAAAATGGGTATTTAGCGGCGGTTTTTTTATGTGCCCATTCCCAAGCCCATGCCCCTACCCATGCCCATGCCCCTGCCCCTGCCCATGCCCATGCCCCTACCCATGGAAATTGATGTATATAAGGATCCACCCTCTCACATTTGGATCCCGAATCACTACGGGAAAATGCGTATTTAGCGGCGGTTTTTTCCCGTGCCCATGCCCACTCCCATCCCACGCCCCTGCCCATGCCCATGCCCATGCCCATGCCCCTGCCCATGCCCCTGCCTATGCCCTTGCCAATGGAAATTGATGTATCTAAGGATCCACCCTCTCACATTTAGATCCAGAATCACTATGACAAAATGCGTATTTAGTAGCGGTTTTTTCCCGTGCCCATGCCCATGCCCATGCCAATGCCTATGCAATATAAAGAGATTCTGTGTTTGGTGAGATTTGAACCCCTAACCTCTTGCATATTTTTAAAAAGACTTTACCACTCCAGCAGACTCGTCATTTGGTTAATAAACAGAATTTAATATACTTAGATATAATAATTGAAAAGACAAATAATTCATAACTAATTGATATAAACTCAATAATAATTAAACAATAAGCAATAAGCAATAAGCAATAATTAATAATAAATAATAATTAATTATTGATTTATTAGTTATTTATTTATTTATTATTATTTACCCTTCATTGTAATAAATAACAAATAAATTATAACAATAAATACACAAATTATAAAATTATGAAAATAAAATAATAAAATAAGAAAATTAAGAAATTAAAATAACAATATAATAAAATAATAATATAATAAATAATAAACAACAAATAGTAAACAATAAACAATAAATAATAAAAAAATAAAAGATAAAAAATAAAAAATAAATAAATAACAATAAATAACAAAATATAAACAATAACCAATAAATATTAAATAATAATAATAAATAATAATAAATAATAATAAATAATAATAAAAAATAATAAACAATAAAAAATAAAAAATAAATAATAATAAATAATAATACATAATAAACAATAAATAATAATAAATAATAAACAATAAACAATAAATAATAATAAATAAAAAATAGCAAATAATAATTAATAATAAATAATAAATAGTTAATAATTAATAATAAATAAAAATAAATAAGAAATACTAATTAAAAAAATAATAAGAAATAACTAATAAATAATAAATAATAAATAATAAATAATGCATAATAAATAAATTATAATAAATAAATATAAGTAATAAATAATAAATTATAAATAAAAAACAAAAAATAGTAAATAATAAATAATAAATGATAAGTAATAAATAATAATAATAATAATAAATAACACATAATTAATAATTATAAATAAACAAATAATAAATAATAAGAATAAATAATAATAACAATAAATAATAAATAATAAATAATAAATAATAAATAATAAATAATAAATAATAAACAATAAATAACAATAATAAATAATTATATATAATTATAAATAACAATAAACAAATAATAAATAATAAATAATAAATAATAAATAATAATAGATAATAAATAATAAATAATAAACAATAATAAACAATAAATAATAAACAATAAATAATAAAAAATAATAAAAAATAAAAAATAAAAAATAATAAAAATAAATAAAAATAAATAACAAATACTATATAAAAAATAAAAAAAAAATAATTATAAATAAATAAATAATAAATAATAATAATAATAATAAATAATAATAATAATAATTAATAATACTTAATAAATAATAAATAATAAATAATAAACAATAAATAATAAACAATAAATAATAGTAAAAATAATAATAAAAAATAATAATCAATAATAATCAATAATAAATAATAAATAACAAACAATAAATAATAATAAATAATAAATAATAATTAATAAATAATAATTAATAACAAATAAAAAGTAATAATTAATAATAAATAATAAAAAAAATAAGAAATACTATATAATAAAATAAATAAAAAAATTAAATAATAAATAATAAATAACACAAAATAGATAAATTATAATAAATAAATATAAATAATAAATAATAAATAATAAATAAAAAAACAGTAAATAATAAATAATAAATGATAAATAATAAATAATAATTATAATAAATAACACATAATAAATAAATATAAATAAATAAATAATAAATAATAAATAATAAATAATAATAATAATAAATAAATAATAAATAATATGTAATAAACAATAAATAATAAATAATAAATGATAATAAATAATAGTAAATAATAAAAAATTATAATAAACAAATAATAAATAATAACTAATAACTAATAAATAATAATAATTAATAAGTAAAAAACAATAAATAATAATAAAAAACTAATAACAAATAATAATTAATAATTAACAATTAGTAAAAAATAATAAATAAAAATAAATAATAAATAATAAATAAAAAAATAATAAATAATAAATAATAAATAATAAATAATAAATAACACATAATGAATAAATTATAATAAATAAATATAAATTATAAATAATAAACAAAAAATAGTAAATAATAAATAATAAATAATAAATAATAACTAATAATAATAATAAATAACACATAATAAATAATTATAAATGGTTAAATAATAAATAATAATAATAAATAATAATAATAATAATAAATAATAAATAATACGTAATAAATAATAAATAACAAACAATAAATAATAAATGATAAATAATAAACAATAAATAATAATAAAAAATAAAAAATAAAATATAAAAAATAAACAATAAAAATAAAAAAATAAAAAATAATAATTAATAAGGAATAATAAATAAAAATAAAAATAAATTCTAAATATAATAATAATAAATAATAAATAATAAATAATAAATAACACATAATAAATAAAGTATAATAAATAATAAATAATAAATAAAAAAACAAAAAACAAAAAACAGTAAATAACAAATAATAAATGATAAATAATAAATTATATTAATAATAAATAATAATAATAAATAACACGTAATAACGAATTATAAATAAATAAATAATAAATATTAAATATTAAATAATAAATAATAAATAATTAATAAAAATAAATATTAATTAATTATAATAAATAATAATAAACAAATAATAAATACTAAATACTAAATAATAAATAGTAAATAATAAATAATAAATAATAAATAATCATAAATCATAAATAATAAATAATCATAAATCATAAATAATAAACAATAAATAATAATAAATAACAAACAATAAATAATAATAAACAAAAAATAAAAATAAATAAGGAATACTAAATAAGTAAACAATAAATATTAAATATTAAATAATAAATAATAAATAACACATAATAAATAAATTATAATAAATATATATAATTAATAAAACAGAAATAATAAATAAAAAACAAAAAATAGTAAAAAATAAATAATAAATGATAAATAATAAATAATAATAATAAATAACACATAATAAATAATTATAAATAGATAAATAATAAATAATTATAATAAATGATAAATGATAAATAATAAATAATAAATAATAAATAATAAATAATAAATAATAAATAATAAATAATAAATAATAAATAATAAACAATAATAAATAATAAATAATAAATAATAAATAACCTATAATATATAATACATAATAAATAAAATATTAATAATAATAATAATAAATAATAAATAATAAATAATAAATAATAAATAATATGAAATAAATAAATATAAATAATAAATAATAAATATTTAATAATAAATATTAAATAATAAATAATAAATAACCAGTAGAAAATAATATATAATAAATAAATTAAAGTATATTATAAATAATAAATAATAAATAATAAATGAAACACATGAAAAAGTATGAAAAGGCGTGATAAGGGATGAAAAATCATGAAAACACATGAAAACAGATGGAGAAGCATGAATAAGCATTAGAAAGCATGAGAACGCATGAAAACTAATGAAAACTCTGGAAAACCCCTTAAGAATTCAACATAACCATTATAATAACCCCTAGAAACCCATTGATAAAGATAATAAGTCACGAAAACCCAAATAAACCATAATAAATAGAACAACCATTAAAACCCGTCAAAACTGTCAGAAAGTGGAAAAAACATTGGACTCACATTAACGAAGATAACTTATGATCTGAGAGTCTGTTCCAGATCCGTGATTAGTCAAATCAAAGATCCTGAAATGATATTCGACCTGATAAGTCAAAGAGAGAGAATGGACATGCAGATCAGAAGTGACGACCATTTAAAAAAAAGCTGGCGGGGAACAGGTGCTAGAAACTAGGCATCAAAAAACATAATAAACCCAATACCCACTAAAAGGCGATAACATGTGATCTAGGAGACAATGTGGGCACTATGACCAATCAAACTGACGCTCGCAAAATGAAATACGTTCTGGATGGTGGAGGAGTCTGAACTGACATGCAGATCGAAAGTTAGGTCTATTTGAAGACAAGTTCGACGAGACACCGGTGATGGAAAAAAGGATTCAAAGGCCTTTAGAGGGGTTTTTGGGGATACAAAACACAAAAAATCTTGCTTGTGTCAAATTAGTGCATATCGCTTTTCGCTGGCTTCGATTTGATATGTGGTAGACCCCAAACGGACACCCTGAGCGAATGTTATAGTCGTTTGAAGTTGGAGAACTTTTTTTATCTTTCTTATAACTCTCATATCTTTTGTACCTTAGACTGTCTCAGTGTTTTGATTATGCGTGACTCCATATCTCTTTATGATCTTCGATTTGACTGGTTGTGGCACTCTAATGGACACCCAGATCAAAAGTTATGCTCTTTTTAGTGATTTCAGGGTTTCCAATGTTTTTTTATTTTTTTCCTTTAATTTCGTGGTGGTTTTAACCAAACCGCCGTAATTTCATGACAGTTTTTTTTAAAAAACCACAGCCAATCCTCAAATAAAATTAAAAATAATTAAAAAAATTTAACACATTTCGCGACGGTTTTTAAACCACCGCGAAAAAACCGCCGCGAAATAGCAGGCCGAAAAATATTTAGCGGCGATTTTTAAAACTCCCATGAAAAAACCACTGCGAAACGCCAGTTTTTCTAAAGTGAATAGTGTATATGGCTTCTCTAAGGATGTAGTTTTGGGAAAGCATTCAAATTAATGTTACCTTTCCCTTAATCTTGGACCTGCCTCCAATGTTTGTGGACAAAACAATGGTGGTTCTGAGGTCAAGAGAGCCAATTAGATTGGAAAAGGAAAATAGTTTTTTGAACTAGTTGAGGGATAATGTTAGTCACATGAATAATTCTATCCCATCTATATATTCTAATGAAACGCCAAAGAATGATGTGAATAAGGATAATGTGGTCAATATTGCAAAACCTACTAAAAACAAAGAAATTTAAGGCTTTGTGGATGCTATTCTTGTTGTCACTAGTACCAATACTACCCCTGTTTCAATAGAGTAGGATCAATGGAATCATCTTGATTCACATGGCTCAAGGCACAAGGAATATGGAGATATCTCTGAATATTCTCTTTAGGAAGAAGATTATCCATGTGATAGAATTGAGGTAGATTATCCCAAATCAATTGTTAGGAAGGAAACAAATCAATGGTGGATGATGATGGATTCAGTGCCCCAAATACCAAGAAAACTAAGAAATATAGAGACTATTATGATATTAAATGAACAATAGTCACATGATCAATTCAAGCCTCTAGGAATGATTATTATCTTCCCATAAATCTGGTTCAAACTATTGAAATCTATGATGAAGAGGAGGAATATAATAGAGACAAATATCTTGTGTATAGAGATGCCTATTTTATTTAGGATTATGTTAGTGACAAAGTTAGTGCAAGGATAGAAGAACACGATAAAATAACACATCAAAAATATGTCCATTACGATATTTTTGATGAAACATAACTTGAAATTAGAAAATTTTTATTCACAAGGATGGTCTATGAATATAAGAAAATTCCTAATTTCATCTTCAGAGACATACCCTAGGTTTGATTTCTTCAGTTTGATGTATTTATTTATGATCTCTAGTTTAGTTTTATATATTTCTTTTACTTGAATCCCTTAGAATGGAAGGTTATATTTATGGAACTTATTTTTTAGATGGATAATGCTTGAATAAATCTATATTTTTGACCTAATCCATAATGATTAGGTGTGTATGGGGATGGATTTCAACCCCTGGTTCTATCTGCACATTTATGTCATTTATAGCTTGATATGGCTTTCCCTGTATTTTGAGTGTTGCTGCTTGAAACATGATTGTTCTTTGATTTTTTCAAGATACTGATCTACCACTTTTTTTGGTGCTGTATTTTTTGCACTATTACTACTAGCTCAGTTCACTGGAATAGATGGACCTTCATTAGTGGGATGTTGTGGTTTTTTTGCCTCTACATGCAGATTGCAGTGGTACCATTGGACATTCTGGATGTTTTGATAGTTTATGTACTAGAAAAAAATAATTATTTTTATTCATTGAACTGTAGAAATCTAATATGCTAAAGGATATGATTTTTATTATGACTTTGTTCTATTGATTCTCACTAATGCTAGATTTTGAGATCTCATATGAAACAACTATGCATGGATGTTTTGTCTGGCGTGCATCTTCACGATGGTGCTTGCTGACGGTCTGATGGCCATAGCAGTTTTCTGAAGATTTCTATGAGTATATCAACAAGGAAGGATTGCTAGAATGTGTATAGTGACACTATTTATACATCTCTTCAAAGTTGTTGGATGCCTTCTACTTTTTATGGAATGGTTACTATCAAGGCATTTTGTTTATTTTATGCTTTTAGAGTTGTTTATTCTCTTCTTTTATTATTGAATCATATCCCCCTTAACTCCCTACTGGTGTACTCTATTTATACCTTGTTCTAATATTGTTTCCCTTTCTTTTAATAAATTTTATGGTGCATGAATTGGGAGAATGATTCATCTCACTGCATTTATTAAAAAATATCTATACGGAGTAAAGAATACATATTTATCAATATTTACTCAGATAATAAAATAACTCCCAAAGTAAACACCATAAATAAAAATGGTATATGGTTTAAGAAATCATAATATCCATCACTCAAGAATATGGATATTTAAGATAATTTTAATTTCCAATGAAAAATGATTACAATAAAGTGATTGTTTCAAGAGAAAGTTAACAATCAAAAAAGAATGTGAGATTTCACAATAACTTTCATCACATGGTATATAAAATCCCCTTGGATGGAATAATTAAAATTTAAACATTAAAATAACATTAATAATGAAGTATTAATGATTTAAAAAATATAAATATAAATACATACACCACATATAAGTGAACTAGTTCATAATAACAAATAAGTTTCAATGGAATCTAAATTGAGATGAAATCCCTTACCTCACACTTTTCATTTGGTTTTACATGATTTAACCACATAAATAGTAGTTTTGAACATTTTATTAAATTATAGTAGAATCATATTAATATTTATTAATTTATATATTATTCTTTTATAAAATATTATCATCATCTTTTAATAATATTTCACTATTTTCACTATTTTGAGTGTTAATTTCCTTGTTTTTCAAGTATATTTTGACTTGTTAATTTTTTTCCTTCTTACGTCGATCATGATTATATCATATCATGATTTTAAATCATTATGTAAATATCATATATATTCATTATATATATATTTAGAGTAATCCATAATATTTGGTGACAGGAAATGAAATACACCCTTGTTGGAGACAATATGTCGTACGTACGCTTGAATGTTGTTTCCAATTTCATATCGTATTAAAAGAAAGTAAAGAAAATGGTATATATATATATAAACATATAATACCACTTAATTATAATTTTTATTCCATATATATCACATTTTTTATTAAAATCATCCTTAAAACATTCAATTAAAGCATGAACGAATCACATCGCTTAATGTGGCAGTAGTTTTCCATACACATGAACAACATTATTGTATTTCCACAAATTAAAAACCATGAAGGTATGTGTTATATAATACTTAAATAAGAATAAATTAATTATAAATATCATATATATCATATCTAAATTATAATTAAATTATTATTCCTTACCTTTACAGGTGGTAATATAAGAACTAGCGACATCGGTTCGCGAGGCAAAAATCTTCCACACAAATGAACTATGATTGCGTATCCCATTTGATGGAAGTGTGTGTGGTTTTAGGTCAAAAAATAACATAAGAATATAATTATGTTTTATATAATTATTTTATTATATAATTAGGATATAATAAGAATTTATGGGGGTGGAGAATGAAATAAAATGAAAATTATTCTTGAAGGACGTTACCTCTTCCTCAAGTATCCTCTTTAGGTTTTCACCATAACATTCAAAGGATTTATTTTTTCCTAGAATAATGATTATAGGATGAGTTTAGGGATGTTTGGGAGTGATTTGTTTAGGTTTTTGATGATGAAAATAGCTTGATCGGTGTGAAGTAGTGAGGTAAGCCAACACTCTTTTATAATGGATGAAGAGAGACATTTTGTAAATACCAAAAAGTAAACACTATTGGGTGTCTACCATACCTCATGTGTCTTTAATGATGAATAATTTTATATAAAATTGGATATATGTTATAAATATTTCCATCCAATGTGTTTTTGACAAGTGTGTAGGTCGTTTTCCCCTTAAGTTTAATGTTTAGTTCCTTGGAAAACTCAATTTTTCCCTAATCATGGTGATTAATTTTAATTTTTTTTAGTAATAATATGGTAAAAAATTTAAATTATTCATATTTCAAATATGGAATCCATTTTTTTAAATTTAAATTATATAAGTGGTGTAATGTAATTTAAAATTAATCCCACATATGCAATGAGAGAGAATGGTTTTAAAGTGAAAACATTCAAACGTATACCATGTTTTATATCAAAATTCAATATAAAAATGATTCCAATGTTCTAAAATGGATTAATATACTTATTATAGATCGAATATAACTTTAAAAACAATTATAAATATTAGTTAACTTTATAAATTTTTTAAATTAGAAGTGATTTTTACAAAAAAATTAGTATAGTTCACTATTCAACAAAAAACTAAATTTTTTAGAAAAATACAAAAAAATAAACCTATATTAATCTTGAAATTATATTTTGAAAAATAAAGTTTATTTTTGAAAATAAAATTTAATAAAGTATCAAAATTTTGTTTTAAGAAAATTGAGCCATTAAAAGGTGTTAAAATTTCCCTTAAAAAAATACATATTTTTATACATAAAATTTTATTTGATATTATCTTATGCCTGTAAAATATTTTGGATGAATTTCAGAAATATTTATTGAATATATAATATATAAATTTCATCAAAAATCACCCTCTAATATTAATTAAATTCATTTATTAAGATAAAATTCTTTTTTCGCATAAATATAGTTTTTTATAAAAACATTTCCTTTTTATTCAATTGGTTTTCATATTCATTTATAATTAATTTATAACCAATGAATTAAACCATATATTTTTATATGTTATTAAATCCTATCTATAAACTATAATTTAATGTCTAAGAGATAGTCTACATTTTAAATAATAATATTAATAATATTCGGTAATACTCAGTCTTGTTAACGTAAGACAACTCAGTGTTTCATGCAATGAAAGCTTTGTCAAAGATTTAATATATTAAAAATTGTAAATATATTGTAAAACACTATGATATAATATTCCTTTTTAGACTTGGTGATGTGTGTCATGAAATCTATTGAATAAAATGTTATTATTTTTAAAATTTTAGGGTGTTATATTCTCCACACCATAATTAAATTGTGTCCTAATAATCTAAATATGATCATAAAAATATAGGGTTTGATATTTTTTATACCATTGTTGAAATACCCACATAATAAAAGGGTTAACATAATATCATCTTAATAAGAGAGAAAAGTAAAAAATTCACTTAAAATAACACATACCTAGATTTCTAATTAGGAGAACATATATGGAAAATTTAAACACAGAGGTGGAAGAGAAATATAACACTCAAATAATGGAGAGTGATAAAGAACATGTTTTGGAGAAAATTAATTATCAAAACCCCATAAAATAGTGCTTTGAAAGATTCATTGACATCATAAAAAACAATAATAATAGGAAACTATTTTTGAAGACTATTTTCTTAGAGTTGATGAACTTTAGTGAGAGGATTCAAATAAATTATTTTATTCCATTTCATAAGCACAATATTATCCAATTGTTGTCCCTTTAACTATTTATTCATTATATCTTAGAAAAGGTTTAATCATATGGTGAAGTAATGCTTTAATATCTAAAACATCATCCAAATGTCAACCAAACCCATTTTATAAATGGTTATTTTTTTAAAATATTATGATCCAACACATTACACAGAATGTAACTGAGTTTTCAAAATGATCTTATCAACAATCTTTCAACATGTTGAAGCAAATACTGATTTTCAAATTCCAAACATGTGAATACCTTTGTCATACATTATCTTGAAACTTGTTAATAACTTGTTTTACCATAAAATTTATTAGAAACATTAATTATTCATTATTAAATAAGTAAAACATATTTAATAGGATATATTCCTTAAATCCAAAAGTGTTGTCAAATCCATCAATGATAACATAAAAAACGTTGTCAAAAATTCATTAATCAGTTTCAAGGAAGTCAAAACTTGTCTAATTTAATTTATCCAAATACATAATTCCTTTACCCCATCATTAAGAACATAATAGGGGATATCTTTCCCTCAATCATGTATTTTCCAAGAAGATCAAATCTCCATTGAATCATTTTTCTTATTCATCAATACCATTCAATACATAATTTTTAATCCTTATCGAAAACGTATTGTAGTACAATACTTATATTTTTCATAATTCCTATGATGATAATGTCATAAAAAAAATACTTTGACAACTTTTTTCTTATATCTAAATGCACAAGAACATTAATCATTCCACTTCAATTGTGTTAATAGTGTTATATTGTCCTTGATCCCCTTAGCTTATTCTAAGACATATTCCCTTGTTTCTTGGGGATTTTGTTTTCATATTGAACCACCTCCTTATATTTTTAACATTTAGTAACAACATTTTCATTCTTCCTCTTTCATTATATTTCTTAGTGAACATTTTTTCCAAATATATATTAAATTCCCAATACCTTCAATCATTTATCAAGGTGATTCTTTCCACAGTTATCACCTGTGGTAAAATCCATATTTCCCTTCACCCCATTATATGTTTCTTACTTTATTATCCTTTTATTTTATTCCTTACCATTTAAGACATATTAATTGGACAATTATTTCTCTATCTTGAATACAAATGAAACTATTTCATTGTATGAAGAAACAATTTGATAGACCAATTCCCTTCAGAGACATGGATTAGGTCCTTCAAAGGAATAGTCGACATTACAATCCATGTTGCATATGTAATTAATAACATACATATATAGCCTTTTAAAGGTATATTAATAATACAATAAACTTTCTTCTTACTTTTTATTATAGATAATTAATTTTCTTTTCACCTTTGTTTGTTTCTCCTGAGAGAAATTTTTATCAAATCATTTCTCCTTAAAATATTTCTATTCCATGAGTTATATTTATTCTTACTCTCTTTTATTTTGGGTCAATAACCACCATTGATCAATATCACTATTTATTAAATACAATGTAAATTTAACTATTTCCTTTTAATAAGATCATAATTACATAAATTGATTTTCCAAACACTCAATCCACATCCCAGGTATCATTAGATTAGTAGTCCCAATAAATAATGTGGGAGTTTATGACATAAAGCAATCCAACATCCAAGAATCTTACTATGGAAATGGTTTCTGTATCCGATAAAGGTTATTTTTCATAACCTGACTAAGTTTCCCTAAAAAATCCATAATTTTCTCAGTTCTAATACAAGATATATCTAATTTCATAACTTTGAAACCTCTATATTTTATAATATTATTGATACCCTTCATTCCCCTAAGTTCAATTTTCTAAATAATAGCACGCACTAAACTAGCTCATAAAATCATAAACTTTAAATCCAAATGTCTAATTCTAAATTTGGGGTAATTGCAAACATAAATTAAAAACTTATGCATTTTTAATATCAAAATCACAAACATTGGATTATTTGGGGATATATTTACTTTAAAATCTATAATAATTTTTGGTGAAGAAAATGTGAATTATCAAATGCATATCCTCTAAGAGTGTGAAAATAGGTGTGCAGTAAGATCTATTTTTATTTTCAAGGTTTTTCTCAAGTCAAGATTGAAACACCATTTTCAGAGTTATTACCCCTAGGTAAATTTATATAACATACCAACATGATATACCAGGTTAGATTCGGAATGCAACATGACCTTAACTACACCTCCCCATACGCCAATGGTTTTGGATTAGTAGTGAGTGTATCGATTGAAACCTTGAAGAGATTTTTCCCTATGTATCATGTCTTGAAATCAATAAATAATTACATCATTGTATAAAAATAATAATTAGAGTAATACATGAAGAAACCTAAATATGACTTATAAGGTACAATAACTAAAACAAAACAAGGATCTCAGGTATAGGTGAATTTAATAAATAATGGAAACAAAAGAAATCACATCTGAATTCTATCTATAAATGACCATATCCCCATGATTCAATTTCTCATTCTTCCATTATAGGGAATTTTACCTTCACTGGTCTTCAGTCAATAAGCTTACAAAAACCCTAAAATTCCTGAGTAGTGTGTGAGTACAAGATTCAGTATGACACCACCAATGACCCTCAATATAAGTACATAAAATATGAAAGTGTATTCCATGAAGTTAAATATGTTACATATATATAAAAAAATATATCACACAATTTCCACGCACATTCCGGGTCCTCGGGGACCAACGCTACATGATTTGAAACCACGTCAGGAGAAAACAAACTTACTTCGACACAATGTTGGATGTCACATCGGTAACCAACCTAACACATACCATCTTGAGTGGATAACCTAATTCATGTGACAAATTCCACTGATAGGAATAGTCCAAGTATATGTTGAACCATGTCTGGCACATCTTTTATGAGTTGATAGCCCAACATGCATTAAATCCCACACGCCTACCCAATTCTAGAACATCCCTCCTATATGGATATCCCCAAGCATGTGACAAATCCTGCTAACTAGAATAGTCCAAATATGTGCCATCCCAAATTTGGCACATCTATCTCAGAGTATAGTCTCATGCACGTGTCACATCTCACTTGCCGGACCAATAAGCCAAACCTTCTTTCTCAACAACAGATGATAGAATAATAGTATATATGATAAAAATACACTTGACAGAATAATATCAAATCAACTCAAGCAATAAAAAATCACCACAATCCATATGAAAGTAACATTATAATGATCTGGGGATAAACACACACACACAAACACACACCACATGTTATTAAGCATCAAATATCAGTTTCACGGGCTACACACACACACCAAAAAATCATTCTAATTGCCCATAATAAAACATGCAACCATGTTAAGAACATACCATGAAATATTTTTACATTGGGATACACATACACACCAAAAATCATGCAACTAACCTATATAAATCATGAACTAATGCCAAGGAACTCCTACCTTATATATGATAATGATTTATGATGAGGGTTGACATCTGAGTATAACCACACCACCAAAACCTTATCACTTTCGTAATTTTTTTTTAAAAAATATATATTATTGAGACGAATCCAATGAAACCAACAACGCATTAATCCAATCAATATTAGAGATGAAATCCATGATTGAAGTTTGAAAAAAATAAAACAAAATAAAAAGAATAATTAGAGAGAGGGTGGAAAGGGAGAGAGAGGGTGGAATAAATGGAGGAGTGGGGAAAGATATGGGATCCCCTTGTACACTCTATATGCCAACCCAAATACCTTTTTATAATAAATTTTTGAAACATTTCAATTTCATCATTTATTCTTTCCCTCTCCACAATCCATATTTATGACCCCTTTATGGACCTCCCTATTCTCTATATGCCACACAAAAGCCTTCTTTTAATCTAGTTATTATTTAATCTATATTATATTTATCTCATTTATTTAAATATATTTATTTCTGTCTACTCATAAAACGATGTGTATTTCATGTGTTTTTCATTTAAAACCTCTTTAAAAAAGTAGACATTTAATTATTAAATTATTAAAAGCACTTGTTATATATATATATATATTCATTGCACACACACACCCAGACCCACATATATGTATTTAAACCTTTATATATATATATATATTTATATATATACTATATTTATACACATGTTATACATATACACCACATTTGTTTATATATATATATACACTAACACATGTATATATATACAAATTATATTTATCACACACACAGAAACACACACCCACATAGTTTAACATATTTTTTTTCAATTTTATAATATTAATAAAAACAAAAATATATTATTATTATTATTATTATTATTATTATTATTATTAATTCACCACAATCAATTTTATCATAAATATTTCAATAGAAACCTTTCTTAAAAACCACTAATGGTCAATAAATTAATATTTACTCCAAAATCATAGAATTTAAAACCCTAAATTAAAACAACTAATTTAAACCATGAATTAGAAAAAAAATATGTGAAGTGTTTTAATTCATCTCATTAATTCATTAAAAGCTAAAACAGATCGAAGTAGTTTGAAACCAATGATTTTAGATTACACATGCATGATAATGGACGTTCCAAATTGGAGAAGAAGATGAAATAATTACATAAAAAATTTATTTAATTAAAATAACAATAATAATTTAATAAGTATTAAAAAGTCATTATCACATGTTATGCGAAAAAACATCTGATACAAAGAAAATTCATGTATTTACTAGGATAAACAACCCATCATGGACCTAATGGTGGTCTCAAATTTCTCAAATGATGACCATTCAAGATATATTCAATTATTTATTATTAAAAAATTGGTATAATAATATAATTAAATATTAAAAATGTATTATCACATGTGATGTTACCAAACACCCAAGGCACATAAAAGTTATACCTATCCTAGAAAAAACCCCATGTCTCTGACCAATGGTTGTTTTATATTTCTCATAAAACACACCATTTGGATGTTATTCCATTTTTTGGAAACATCATGCATGTGAATGAATAAAATATATTTAACATTTTTATTCTACCATCATCGATTCATTACAGGCGCTAGAATCCTGTGCTGACTCGACATATAACTCCAAAAATATTACATAGAATATTCCAAAGTGTTAAATAGATATTTTACACCTTTTAAAATCCATAAGAAAAACAATTATTAAAAAAATTAAATCTTCACACCAAAATAATTATTTCATTTAATAAAATGTGTGTTTTTAATATCATTTTCAAAAATGAGGATCATACAATATATGTTATAACCATGCCCATTTATAGTATATAGACAAAGATGTATTACTAAAAAGACCGATGCAATCTCTAATTTACCAAAAAATTATCATTTTATTTTATAAGTATTCTAAAATTAAATCCTATGGTTATGTTCTATAATCTATATTTTACAATGTCCAGTTTCCAAGGTTTCCACTAAACTTTATCTAATACTAACTACAACGACCCTGACCCCAGAATACATGAGATAATACCTTACTTTATTATATTAACATAGATACAATATTCAAATCCCAAATAACCAGACAATTTTGAAGTTTTTAAAACATAGATTATATAACTGATACTAATATTAAATTTGGAAATGAAAATAAATCGTAACAAAATTAAATTCCAAACATCCTTGAAACCCATTCTAAGAATTCATTTTCATGTCTCGGGGAAGGGAAACAAAATAAGGGTGAGCTCAAAAGTTCAGTATGCATTATGTAAAATGGAAAAAAAATAAGGAATCAATGATCATAATCAACATAGAAAGGAAAATAACTAAAACATGCAATTTATATAAAAGGATAAGGACAAATTAATATTGAAATGTGAATTATAGAAACACATGAAATTTATTCAATAAACTAATAATGAAATGCATCCATAAATAATGTCAAAGTGAAAATATCATGGATAAATAAAGATAATAACTTAATTTTAAATTAATTAAATGTTTAAATATTTTACATCATGTTCTATTCATATGAAAACATAAACCATAAAGACATTTCATAAGACGGTTTAAAACTACATGTAGAAGCACATTTAATTTGGCCAACCAATTTGCCTCATGAGAACTTATCAATGCATCAAGGGGATATATAATGTCTGAGACCCACCCATAAATTATAGTATAAATCATTCTTCATATATTTAATAATCCATATATTTCAAAAACAATGTATGTTATCAAATATCCATATTGGGTAAAGAATACAATTTTATCAATATTATCCTAAATAATCAAATAACAGTCAAAGTAAACACACTATGAAAAAATGGTATAAGGTTTAGGAAATAATAATATCTATAATACAATAATATGGATATTTAATATAATTCCATTTTACAATTATAAATTATTAAAATAATATGATTGTTTTTAGGTAAACATAACTATCACAAAAGAAAGCGAGATTTCACAATAACTATCATTACTTGGTAATTTTCAAATAACAAATCTTTGGATAAAATAATTCAAATTTAAAATTTAAAATACCTTAAAGAATACATTATTTATGATATTACAAGTCAATGGATAAGTATATATACCACATATAATTAAATTGCTTCATAATAACAAATAAGTCCCAATGGAATGTAAATTGAGATGAAATCAATTACCTCACTCTTTCCTTTTCGTTGTAAATAGAATCTTATTTATTGTTGTTATAAATTTTTTTATTAACTTATAATAGAAATATATTAATATTTATAATATCATATTACATTTTTTTATAAAATATTATCATTTGTTCGTTAATAATATTCCATTACCTTCATTATTTCAAGAGTTAATTACCATGTTTTTAATATGTTTTGTCTTTATATTTTTTTGTTCCTCTTATAAAGATATTAATTTTATCATATCTATAGTGTAAATAATGATTTAAATACCCTATATATTCAGTATATATATTTTTAATGTAATCTATAAAATTTTGTGATAGGAAATGAAATACATCATCCATGGAGACGACATGTCATACGCACACATGAACGATATTTCCATTTTCTTATCGTATTGAAAGGAATTAAAGTAAATGATATATATATATATTATCATTTAAGTATAATTTTTATTTCATATATATCACATTTTTTTTATTAAACTCATCCTTAATAAATTTCATATAAAGTGTGAATGAATCACATCGCTTTTCGAGGGGGAAGTCCGTCGTACACACGAATATCGTTACTGTATTCCCACAAAATGGAAATCATGAAGGTATGTGTTATAAAATAATTAAAGAATAAAAAATTAATTATAATTATCAGATATATCTTATATAAACTAAAAAATATTATTATTTTCAACTATGATATGAGGTAATTGAAGAACAAATGATGTCAGTTATTGAGGCGGTAGTCCACCGTACACACAATCGATGAATGTGTATCCCATTTGATAGAATTGTGTGTGTTTTTTTGTTATACCCTTAGTATAGAAACATATTTTCTATTCCATATATTGTTATTATTATATAATAATTATACAATACCAATTTATGTAGGTGTAGAAGGAAATAAAATAACTTTTTTGGAAGGACATTACCTCTTCATCGGGTATCCTCCTTAGGTTTTCACTAAAACCTTCAACAGTTCACGATAAAACCTTGAATGACTTGCTTTATACCAAAAACAACTCTTATATAGTATGAGTGGAGGGATTTTGGGGAGTGATTTGGGAATGTTTTGGATGATATAAATGGATTCAGTGATGTGAATAAGTTAGTGGAGTGTGTTCCCTCTTACAACGAAGGAGTAGTGACACTCTTGTAAAAAACAAAAAGTAAATAATATTTGTATGTATCCCTTACCTCATGTGCCTAAAAGAATAAAAAAATTCAATTAAATAGGAAATATTGTCTAACTATTGTCATCTAATGGGTTTTTATAAGTTTCTAAGTCATTTTATCATTAATTTTAATGTTTAGTCCCTTGGTAAACTCAATTTTTCTTTAATCATGATGATTAGTTTTAATAGTTTTCACTAATAAATATTGTCAATAATGAAGTTGAAATTATTAGAAATTAAACATTATTATGATTATAAATATGGAACTAATTATCTTAAATTAAAATCCTTAAAGTTGAATAATTTAATTTAAAATTAAACTCGTAGACGTCACGTGAATGCATGTTTTTAAAATGAAAATGATCAGAAGTTTACTAACATTTTATAACTAAATTCTATATTAAAATGATTAAAATCACCTGAATTTGATTAATATATCTATAATATATGTAATTGAACTTTAAAACCAATTAAAAATATAATTAAACCATATAAATTATTTAAATGAAAAGTCAGTTTATAATTAAAATTCAGCACTTTTCACTATTCATCATAAAATGAAACATTTAAAAAAACCAATAATTCACCATAAGATATTTTGACATAATGATTTAAAAAATGAATTTTATTTTTTCAAATAAAATTTATAAAATCATCAAAATTTATTTTTAATATATTTGTGACATTAATAGGTGACAAAAGTGCCTTTTAAAAAATACAAATTTTTATGTGAAAATTTTGATGTGTTATTATATGTTTCCTATAAAATCTATTAGATGAATATTTAAAATTTTTATTGAATATATAATATATAAATTTCATTAATATCCTCAAAAAATAGTGATTTATTTAATATATTAATATAAAACTCCATTCGATTCTAAAATTTATAATAGAATTTCCCTTTCAATTGGTTTTCTTATTCATATTTAATTAATTTTTAACCAATGATTCAACCATATATTTTCATAAGTTATTAAATAATATTTACAACCTCCAATTTAATGGCTAAGAGATAATTTTTTTTTAAATTATAATATAAATAGTTTCAGTAAAACTCAGTATTGCATGTAACACAAACTAACTTAGTGTTGTGGGTATTAAAACCTATGCCATAGATTGAATTTATTAATAATAGTAAATATACTACAATTTATCAGGATTTTATATTTTTTTATATTATTGGTGTTTCATGTAATTAATGTTATTTAAAAAAATTATTCTTTTTATAATTTAGTGTTGTTACATGATATATTGATAAATATAATTATCATGTTTCTTCTTAAGTCATATCTCACTTAAATACCCACTAAATTTAAAAAATAAAATCCAAATATAGATTTTAAATTATGAAGATCAACTTCATTAGAAGGTTTTCAATGGTAAATTGATAACAATATGCTTAGCTAAAAGTTAAATTTAATATTATTTTTTGTGTTTCTTCTCACCTTACTTTATGGAGGAATATTTAGACCTCAGTGGAAAATATAAAAAGTCATAGAATCTATAATTTAGTGATCCACTCAATTCTAAGATGCACATTAATTTTAAAAAATATATGAAAAATATATTTTCATTGGAAATATTTTTGAGAGAACAAAAATTCCCAAAAATCCACATAATATTTGTGATATTTTTGAAATATGAAGAATATATTTTATGGAAAATTTTTTATTGTCATTTGGATACACTTATATATTTCTTGTGGGTTTTTTTGAAATCGGTGGAAGCCAAATCCATCAAAACTGGTAATGCTTCTGTTGTTTATGATTTCGTAAGGGATAATATCTTTTGTATTATTGGATTACCTGAAGACATCATCAACAATAAATGGACTCCCTTTTTCAATAAGATAATTGATATTTTTCTAAAAAATGTGAGGTTACTCATAACTCATCAACACTTTATCATCCAGAAAATAATTTCCAAAATGAAGTGAAAAATAGAGCCATCAAAGGAATTATGCTAAAGTTTATTAAACCCAATATGAAGGATTGGATCCAATGTTTGTAAGATACATTATGTTTTTATAGGAAAACCTATAAAACCTCAATATAAATGAACAAATATATGTTGAGATATGGAAATATTTGTCACCTGACGGTTGAATTGAAGTATAAGGAATACTGGTTTGTGAGATAGAAAAATATGGACTTATACAGAGTAGGAAATGTTAAGAAATTATAGCTTTAATAAATAGATTAAATTATAATATAATATTTTGAAAATTGAAATATTTACAAAGAGAGAATAATGGTGGCTCATGACGAGTTAATTCAACCAAAATCCTTCAATCATGGAGATTAATTGTTGTTATACATTTCATGACTCAAGACAATTATTGGTAAAATTATTCTATATTAGAAGGCAAATTTATATTTAGCCATGTATATCCTTTAAGTTTTGTGTATAAAATGAAAGAACCCTTCACTATTAATGAACACAGGCTGGCAAAATTCCATGCAAACTTTCTAGCAGAGTCAGTAGAATAGATCAAACTCTTGAAATCTATTTATCAATAAGATCCATCATGTTGTACCTATCCTTAACCCTTACTTTATTGTTTAATTAAATAAAAATATACTTATATGATAAATCTACCCAAATACGTTGAAAGAAATATATAATTTATATTTGTAGGAGATAACCTTTTTATTTTAGGATTTTAAAATATCTATTTTTCAAACATTTTGTGTCATTTTCAAATGATTCTTTCTTTTTCAATTTTATTATTTTTTAAACATGTATGTTTATATTATTATATTTTCCATTTTTAAAACCAATTTTAATACGTGAACCAATTTTTATCATGAAACATAAGATAAATGATCGTTGAAATTGTTGTTTTAAGTTCAAAACATAGAGAATTCCATGAAAAGACCACTATATTTATGATCACATGCCATATATAACTATCCTTATAATTAAAGTCACAACATCATGTATATTTTGAACATTTTTTACATATTATTTATGTTATCCTCACTTATTTAGAGAGCTATACCATGATTTTTTAATCATAATTTTATTTATTTCTATCAAAACTTCAGGGTTTGATTACTTGTGTTTTAAATTATTGATTCATATATTTTGTAATAAAAAGATAATTTTCAAAATTATTATATTTATTTTGTCCTACCTTTATATATAATCCATATAACTATTATTAAACATTAGGAACCAGTTTATTTGGTCACATTAAAAGAGAATTCTTCCCATCCAACCCTAATTGGAAGTAAATATATTACAATCTAGTTGAACTTATGTATGGGGGATGATATATTTTCATGTGCTTTATTATTTGGAATTGATTTTTTATGAAAAACAATAACCAAAAATAGATATTATTTTCTATTGATAAAATGATTTTTGTGGATGCTATTCCTTACTATTGATTTTTAAGAAGAGAAATAATAAAAATATTGAAGAAAATAATCTATTATATAGAAGATACTGAGAAAAAGAAAAATTAATTTTGAGGAGAAATAATAAAAGAATAACCATTCAAGTGAAGGGATGAAAGTAACACTGTCTTCTTAAAATTCATATAATCCTAACTTAATTAAAAAAATAAAGTTGTTTATAATTTGAAAACATCAATAAAAAATTTAATTATGTTAAAGTAAGTTGAGTAAATATTGTTTTATTTTTAATATTATGAATGTGTTTCACTTTTTTTAAAATTTTCCTCAATATTCATGTTGATTTTATAATAAGTATAGTGATGAGGATCCCATTCTTGAGATCAAATTTGATTCAATATTTTGTATTCTAAAAAGACAAACCTCTTTATTTTTCCTCGGATATTTTTGACATCCAAAACCATCAAACTCTATGAAATTTTTTTTTTGAAAAATCCTCATGATAATCACAATTCATTGAATCAGATCAGGTGTAGATATACGAATTCATCATGTCTATTACGATCATATATTTTTATTAGAATGAGATAATCCTTAATGAAAATAGAAATTTTTTTGATGAAGGAAAATCCATGTATGGTATGTGTTTTAAGCGGACAAGAGGTTAAATTATATGGAAATTAATTGAATGCACTAAATAGAGAATTTGAAATAATTTTTTTTGATGAGTCCTAATAATTTTTTTTCGTGTTAAATTGGAGGACATTAAGAGCATGTGCCGTTAAATTTTTATGGATAAAATTTATGGTCATTAATTTTCAAACAGTGGAGTTTTAAGTCTGGGAGAATTGTTATAGATATTATTTTCAATACTTTTTATATGTATTTCAATGATTTAACTCAACTAAATTTTCATATTTGGATGAATTATGTCATTTTAGTTTTTTTGGTGATTTTCGGGAATTATTGGAAATATCTATTTATACTATATTTATAACTAATTTTTATCAATCTTTTGTTTCATTAATAACATTTTTTAAATAGATCCATATCATAAAATTATTTTATTGGGTTTTTTGGGGCATGGTTTTCATTTAATTCAAGTATAAAAAGTGCTTAATTGAATTTTATATGGTGGAAATAAATCATGAAACATGGAAATAATTTTTTTATGATCGATCTGACCACACCTAAATAAATTAGGAATATCTCAGACTATAATAATTCAAATGAGTCTCTTGTTTTTTGAATTGGATGATTCTTTAGGGGAACACATTCCCATTAAAATTCATTTATAAACTCATTAATTATGTTAGTTGGTTAATCAGTTAAATTAGAGGAAGATGGCGAGTTTTTCAGAAAAAAAATTTATTTATGAAATTCAAACATAACATTTACTACACATGTGTTAAAATTTTTTAATTTTGTGAGAGGAAATCCAACATGAGTTTAAAAAAAATTCAAATAAAAATTTTAAGTATCAGACCACTTACTTTTGTAAATATACTTATGATTTCAAAAGATAGAATATAGAGGGACTTTTAGCACCCCCTTTTTTATAAATAAGTGTATCCACTTCTATTCAAGTGCATTAGAAGGGAATGAGAGGCAATGATAGAGAGTTTACACATTGAATTTCTGTAGAATTTTATTCTCTGTTTTCTTAGTTCTATAATGCCAATTTCTTATGCATTCTTTTCAGTTACCCTTTGTATTAAGGGGAATGATTTTAAGCGATTATGGAAGGGAAGGTTTTCTGTTTGTGATGCTTGAGTTTATATAATTTAGGGAATAAAATCCTTTCTTTATTTCTTATACATATTTCAATATTCAAATAGTATTTTTATTAACAAGTGATATCATATTTGGTTTTAGATTATATTATTATTATTTCTTCGGCCAATGATCATTATGTCCCTCCATTTAGTTGTGTTCTTTATAGACCAGAAATGATAGGACTACATGGTGAAGTGATCAACAATTGTCAACATGTGTGAAAGTGGTATTAGGACCTCTTGGTTGTTTAAGAATGACAAGACCCATTTTAGAATTGCCTATGTTTAACAAGAGAGTCCACTATAGTAATTTTACATAGAGGAAGGAGGGAAGAACAACCTTAGGTCCTAATTAGGGTTATTATCACTTTCACCATTTAGCCAAGGGAAAGATCAGAAGTGATTGTGAAATCTCTCCCTCATTTTCTTATTTGAAGAAGAACTGATAAATTGGGAACTAGGATAACATTTTAATTAGAAATATTAACATTGATAAAATTAGAATCTCATATCATTGGTTTTAATCTCTTGTTTCATTACTTTATTTTGTTTTTTGATTCAATCAACTTCAAAATACCCCCTTCTCTTACTCAAAATAAAAGTGACAACTGATTTTATGCAATAAACTTAGGGGAAAACTATATTATACACTATAACCACATTTAACCTAAGAGAAATAACTATCTTTCTCCATACCCCATGAAATATGTGAATAAGGGTGTTATAGCGACAGTGGAGGATGTGGGATTACTTATAAAAGGGTGTTTTTCCTTGATGGATTAATCATCACATCATTCCCATATTTTCATGGTTACAATTTCAATTTGTGATAATTTATGAGTCATTTATCCCCTTATTCATGAGATAGAGTTTTGTGGGGTTCCTACCATATAAAAATTTGAGAGTGTGTGTTACTACATTTACCATTTTGATCATTACATTTACACATGGGTTTTTACCCCGAACAAATTTTATAGGTTTTCTATGTTGTATTTGCCGTAATATTTTTTTCACATTATTATTACCCTATATTTACCATTTCACTATGTGTTAATTATTTTTGTCTCAATAGAATATGAAATGGAAAAATATTTAATTACTCATTTCAGTTGTGGAAATACAAATACTACTAAAATTTATATATTTTATGATGGTTCAATTATAATGAATTCTATGTCTATCACAAAACGTATCTTTAGGGATATTTATTTGGACAAACACAATGTTTGGAAGTAATAATTGTTTTGTAGAGTACTTCCTGTGATAGAATTCAAATATATACCAAATATTTTTAGCCAGATTACACACGTAATGACATGAAACACTTATTTACTATGGAAAGAACCTTTCCATTATAATAAGTTAGTAATTGAGAGAGATAGTCCAATCCATTACAATATATTATCATGTATGTTTTGATAATATGGCGGTGGATTATTTTTGATGGACTATATCCACCATAATCACTTATCATGTAAGTTTAGATAATTTAGAAGTAAATTATTTGCATCAAACTATCTCCATCACAAATAATTTTCAAAAAAGAAGAAAATGTTTAATATAAAGACTAATAAATGTAAAGTATTTCTAATCCATCATAAATTTATATCATAAATAATCAATTCCCAAAAAAATGTACATTTTAAAAAATCTAGTCATGGACTATTTGTGAAAAATGTTTTACCTTGAAAATGTCAATCACAAAAAATAAAACTATAGATGTCACATGCCAAACCCTCTCCCTTCACAATTTCCATTTTATTATACTTTTTGTTATCTCATTACCTCTCTTATTAAGGATCTTATGATCCATATATATCATTCATGATTTAAATTCATTTTTTTCTTCAATCTAAATATATTATTATAAAATTTTAAATTAAAAATTTATTATTTATTTTTTATCTTTCTTTTGTTATTAGATAATTTTATATATGTTTTTAATCTATTAATTTGTTGATAATAGTTTAATTAACTAGTGTTTGTAATATAGAAAACATTAGTATATATTTAAAAATAGAATTAGAAATTATCATTAAATTAATGTTATAATCAATAAATAGAAATATTATTATAAATTATTAAAAATTAATTCTATTTATTAGAGGTCTTATTAATTGTTATTATTTAATCAGTTTATTATAGGTTGTTTAATTTATAAGGGGGTTTGATAATAAATAATAATATATTAGTAAAAATTTTCAAATATAATTAGTAATTATAATTAATTTTATATCATTGTAAAAAAATACTAATATTATTATAAATTACTAAAAATTAATTTTAAATAAATAAAAAATAAAAAATAGTTATTTTATTAATTGAAAATTTAAAATTATAAAATTATAATTATAATAAACTAATATAAAATGGTATAATAATAAAATTTAAAATTTAAAATAGTAAAATATCGAAATTGTTATTAAACTTATTTATATTTTTAATGTATAATATTTTATAAAATATAATAAATAATAATATATAGTAAATTAATAAGAACAATTTAGTCTATAAAAAATTATATTAAGTAAAAATATTAGATAAATTTTTTAAAAATAAATAAAAATAGTTTTTTTTTTCTAAAAATAATATTTAATAGATAATAAAAATTGTTATAAATTATTAAAAAATATTAATTTTTTTTTTAAAAAATTATAAAATATAATATAAACTTGAAATTATAATAAGTTAATGAAAATTTTTTAAGTAAGAAACTAATTAAATATAATTTTAAAAAATACTAAATAATATGTTAATAACAAGTAAACAATATTATTAAATTATTAAAAATTAATAAAATATATTGAAATCTTAAAAATAGTAAATAATAATTTTTAATAAATTATTAAAGACTTGTTAAATAATAAAAACCAATATGATTATTTATAAATAAGTAATTTTAAAACATTTGTTTAGGTATTATTTAGATAAAAAAATTTGAAATAAAAAATGAAAAATTAATAAAACAATTCATAATAAATAAAAAATCAATTCACTAAGTAATAAAATTTATATTATTTCTATAAATTAATAATTTTAAAAATTTATATTATGTATTTGTTTAATTAAAAAACACTGATTAAAATAATTAAAAATTAATATATAATAACTTATAATAAATTAATAAAAACGAGATAATTAATAAAAAATCATATCTTTTTTTATAAATTAGTAATTTAATAAATATTATTATAATATTTTTTAGGGAAAAATACATATTTAAAATAATAAATATAAAAAATAAAATAATAAAAACAATTAAAGTAACAAATATTAATATTATGTTTATATATTTATAATTTGATAAATTTTCTTAACATATTAATTTAGTGAAAAAATTACGTAGTATTTAAAAATTAGAATATGTTTTTTTAATAAACTAATTGTTGTGATTTTTTTAAAAAAATAATATGAATAAAGACAGTTGACAACATTTTTTATTATGTGATTGTGATTGGATATCCCATGAAAACGTCTAGATGGTCCAGGTATAAATCATATCTTTATTGAGGGTGTTGAATCATTTATTTTATTTGCATCATCAAATCTAGAATTTTTTAATAAGGGATAATATAATGTCCTTATAAGAAATATGAATTCAACAGATTTGAAATGATTGAAACTAGTAGTGTTCGTCTATTTTTTTTGGAAGATTATATTTTTTTCGTATCAATATGGTGAACATAATTCAAAGAAAATATGAATGTTTAGGTTCATGATCTATCATAATTTAAAAATTTAGTACACAAGGTTGTTGGACCGTATTTTCAAGAAATAGAAATTCAAAATAATAATTTAAATTTTGAATAAAAACACTCTCAATTTTTATAATTGTTTAAATCTGTTGAGTTGTACTTATATCATGGATATAAGATAAGAAAATTAAAATCTATTATAAAATTTATGACTATTAAATAAATTTTTGAAATGGAAAATATCTCTTTCGATAAAATATTTTGTTTAGTTAAATATTTCTCAACTGAATGAAATTTATTTCTTATAAATTTATATAAAATCCATATTTGTTTTATAATTTTGGTATTAGTAATTGAAAAAACTCATGAATGGTTATATAACTCTAAAACCCATTTTAAATTAATTAATTATTGATGTTTGGTCTTGACCTTGAGCCTCAGTCTATTATTCTTTGAAATTTTCAACTTTTGGTGGTTTCAGTGTAAGGAAAATAGTTATCCTGTATGGTTAGTTATAATTATGCAACAACCATGAAGAAGTTGTAGTTTTTAGTAGAATCATTTCACTTGATTGTCACATAATTTCCCAAACCATGTGGCCAAACTGTGTAGGGTTCTATATTAGTTCAATGAGACCAACATGGTTAATGCACAATTTATAAAACCTTGCGGCCTAGTTGTGTGACAACCAAGGTTTTAAAAAGTGTGAATTTACTATTACCCTCCCCGATTTTAACTCTAGAACTCCCATTTCCTCTCTCACTTAGTTCACATGGCTCAAAGGGCTCTCCCTCTCTATTCCCTCTTCCTACCACAAAGGTTTTAGAAAAATTTTAAGTTCATATTCTTAAAGTAATTTCTCCTCTTCCTCTATTATCTTCTTTTACTCCCTTTCAATCTTATTCTTGTCTAGTTATAGTATAGCTGACCTATAGAGGCCCTTGAATCGATTTTGATTTTGGGTATTTATGTTTTAGGGGTTTAATTGGGTCTTTACGGATCATTATTTCTTTATCATGGTATTTTAGTATAATGCTTAATGGAAGTTGCTTTTTTTTCTAGTGTAAGGTAGGTTCCCCTTAAATTCGACTTTTGATTGTAGAATCATGATTACTTATGGGTTTAAATTCATGTTTTTATTATTAAACATTATTATTATTCTTTTTAGGGTTGATTTGGAAGGAAAATAAAGTTAAACATTATCTTTATACTAATCCTAAAGATTTATCATTTTAGAAACATGATTTAAAGTAATTTTACTAAATATAATATAATGACTTTTTGATAAAAATACCGATTAGCCATTTTATGTTATTTATAATATTTAAATTTTTTTAAGGATTAAATTTATTTCTAGGTGTTATAATAAATTTCACAAGGTGTTCTGGGTAATTTAAAAATGAATTATTTCTTCTATTATAAAGATAATTTATAAGCCTTGATTATCAGTTTGAATATGGACTTTTCTTATTGGAAACCCACCCTTGTATCATCCCACTTGGTGTGTTTTTGGAATTTAAATTCCTTTTTTATACTTACCCAATAAAGGAAATATTTATATTGATTATTTCTCTTATTGAAAAAGAATTAGTTGTTTCAATGAATGGAATTTCAAGGTGAGGGTGAGGTTATTTATGGATTTTTATTCCATTATTCTTAAATTTTGATTTTTGTTCTCTCCAATTTTTCTTTATCATCAGAAGCCACAAGTAGTTAGGAGGGAAAATTAGGTACACATACTACACTATCTCATGACCATGATTTAAGTAGTGTACATGATATATAATTTTTTTTTCTTATTGGATTTTACCCATCAGATAGTCCAGTGAGGGAAACAGCAGGTGTTAGTGTAGCTTGATTGTTTTGCCGACGACGATCAGAGGCGACATCGATAATGGCGGTCGTGTGCCGTTTCATTAGAGAATCGTGGCTCCAGGTGCCGCGCGGGTGGAAGAGACTGCGGCCCACAACCGGGACGCACAACCGACGAAGAACCAGCCGACCATAGACGACCGGACTGCAGAACCGCGACGACTCTTGGCACCACATTGCAGAGAACTGTGGCCCGCACAGGGCGGGCTGCTTCGGCGAGATAACTGACCGGCTCGTCGGCCCGCTAGGTTGGAGGAGGCCGCGGAGCCTCCTGGCGCCGCGACGGAGGATTCATGGCCCGCATCCATGGGCTGCTTGCGCTGGAGAAGCCTATCGGCTTCCGCCGGCTGGGCAAAAGGGTATCGTCACTCGGAACCTCCGGTTCGGGGAGATGGGGGGTCGCGCCCCCCGCTCCGCGTCGCTCGGCCAGTTGGCCACGCCGCGGCCAACAGCCGGGCGGGCCGCACCCCACCGGGCCGAGCCGTGCCCTTGCATGGGATGGACCATGCCCCATTAGGCCGGGCTGACCCCTTAGTCGGGTCGGACCCGCCAAACCAGAATGGGCCGACCCGCCAGCCCACCAGGCTTGACGAACCGGGCCCATGTCACTTAAATGCGAATAACTGCACAACCATGAATCCGATCGACACGCCATATACGGAACTGGGATTCTTGTGATGAGGCGGACCTTTTGAGATACTCTAAGTGAGTTTTGGATGACATTGAAAAAATGGCTAGGTTGGTTCGAAACTGAAACCAACCGGGCCCTCGGATCAAAAACTATTATTACTTAAGGACCGGGCGTCCAATTAATGTGCCGTCAACTACGTTGGATTTCTTTTAATTATATGGTTCTTTTGGAATACTCCACTTGAGTTTTCGACGTAGTTAGATTACTGTCAAGTTGGTTTTAGCTTAAAAACCAACCGGGACCCTGGAATGGAAAAGTCAATAACTCGCAGACCGGGCGTCCGATTGACGCACCTTCTTCTGTTGAGACCCCTATGACGAGGCGATACTTTGTGATACTTCTTCTTGAGACTTTGTGACACTTGGAGTATCACCTTGTAGCTCGTGCAACGGACCCTCCCAGTGACGAGCGAGAAGATTGCAGAGACCTAATAGCTGGTTGAGAGATGATGACTACTGATCGATCGACTCAAAGTGATTCAGATGTCCCAGTGGGGAGCTCTTGGTTGTAGTAGCAGACTCACAGCGGAGGAGCGCTTGGTTGCAGTGACAAACCCGTGGTACTCGACAGAAGGAGTACCTCTGTAGGCTATGAGCGGGAGCGCTTGGTTGTAGCGTCAGACCCATGGTGGGAAGCGCTTGGTTGTAGCAGCATGCCCACAATACTCGATAGGTGGAGTACTTCAACATTCCAAGGTTAGTGGGAAGCGCTTGGTTGTAGTGGCAGTCCCACTGTACTCGACAGAGGAGGAGTTATCCAGCAGTTGTGGTTTCGACGACATGAATAAAATCAATGTTTGAGCTGAGTCAATGACCTTTGTGTTTTCCTCATGATTGAGATGTGTTACTTGATTACTGAGGTATATTTATGGGCATATACCAACGTAATGGTTATCCGTTGAAATCATACTTTGTGGTTTATATTTTTTGGATTTTGTGATACCTTGAAGGTCTCGGGTCCCTACTAAGTATCATTATACTCACCCCTGCAGAGGTAATGCATGCACCTCGTTGTGTTGGATGCATATGACAGAAAACGCTGACCGAGGCAGAGCGTATGAGGACTAGCTGATACCCGGAGGTGGACCTCATGGAGAGACGGTACCTGGACGAGACAGATGGACATGGAACACTGAGGAGGCTATCTGTACCAACCCTTCAGGTAGGAACCCATAGGACGATCTCAGAGCTGCTTTAACTTTCATTTGTTTGTCTTTTTCAGTTGTAGTTGTACCTTTTTTTTGGGCTTGTATTTCAAACCCCTTTGTATTTTTAGCACACTTGTTATACTACTTTACTTAGTGTTTTCTTCCGATTGTACTCTGGTTGTGTTTTTTACGTTTTATATAGACAACGACTTCCCAAATTTGAGAAATTACGCCTTTGGTTCTAGTCTCCAGCCCCTGGCCTGTAGAAGGCAGGCTTGGGGTAGTCACGATATGGGCCCCAGGGGATGGGTCGTGAAAAATTGGTATCAGAGGTGTAGGTTCTACCATAGAACATAGGACTCTGATATTTCCTTCCCGTGAAGCAATAGTGTTAAGGGTACCGAGTGTGGTTTTCAGTTTAGGGAGTCTAGTGTTGGTGCGACAGTCAACGTATCTATACACCAGGACCCTGAATTCTGATTTCCAACTCATTACACAAAAACACTGATTGCGTGTGTCTTAAAAAGTTTTCTTTATGTCAGCTCAATGAGGTCATCTCACCAGGTATAGTCTTTTGACAGTGTCACATCTGTTTAGGATGCCTCCACACAGACAGTCAGTTGGAGTTCTGAGAGAGTACCTGATGACGTCCCACCTTGCGACGAGGCTCCAGTGCATGGACATATTTCTATGTTGTCACCTTTGGGTGGTGTACCAGCAACACCACCACCCATTGAGCATTAGATACCACCAGTCACACTGGTAAGCAGTGTGCACCGACTGAGCACGTTGTACGTGTTCCAGTGGCAGAGGCCTCCGAGGTTTCGGGGCGAGATATATTCCCTGGCAGTAGAGGACTGGATGGAGGTGATTTCTTGAGTTTTCCTCCTATATGAGACACTAGTAGAGCAGATAGTGATCTTAGGTACTAAATTTTTTCCATGTGTGACCACGAGGTTGGTCCGCTTAGTGAGGAGGCTTCAGTACGTGGTGTGATGCCTGAGATAGTACCTTCGGGTAGTGTGACAGCTATAACACTACCCATTGATCAGTAGTTACGACCGACAATACCGGTAGAGGACACTTGTAGGCTTAGTGCCTTACATGTGTTTCAGCATTAGATACCCCTCAGGTTCTGAGGTGAGCCTGACTCATAGGCAGCTGAGGACTGGCTTGAGGAGGTGGCTGAGATTTCTCTAGAACTTATACAGCTTCGTTAGGATGACATTTCGGTAGCTGAGTATTCATCGAGGCATACCGATAGTTCCGTGTACTCGATGAAGACGATGTGATCAGTTCTCTGGGGCTCAAAATAATGAAATAGGTGTGTTTAAAGGATATCCAAGCCAACAATTTTCCTCTATGCATTCCTACTTATGCTAGGGTGCTAGAGAGAACCTTTGTGGTTGAATGTTCTTTGGATGAACAGATACAGCTAGTGAATGTTAGCAGGGGAAAGTAGGGAACTGATTCCAGTTTCAGAGGCTTGGAAATGTAAAATGTTTTATGAAGAGGAAGTGTTAAAGATAGATGAATATGCAGAGTAACAAATGTGGAAGCACAGCTAGGAGGGAAGCATGTGGTGATGTACATTTCGACATGTTAAGACCACCCACCTTTGTAGTCCCCGCCAGGCTTAGGGAGGAGGAGGGAAGGGGAAGAGAGTAGCTGCAAGCGGTCAAGGAGTGTGACCCAAGGTCTCTAGGAATTATTCAAGGAACGTGATGTGTCTATTACTAGCTGACATATCAATAGACATAGGTACCAATCATTCCTTCCTACCACAGATCTTGTCCCATACCAAGAGCTTCTGGTAAAACTATTGACTTGACCCTCACGTCTAGAGATAAATTTGGGAGGAGTCTCGATAATCACACTTACACCAATGGTGTGATCTGACCCTTGAGGTGAGAGTTTCAGTTGGAACCTCTTGATGGTAGCGTCAAGGCCTTACGACGTTAGATTGGGTATAGACTGGGCAACCACAGTTCATACATATATTGACTGTATTAGGAAAAAAGGTTGTGGTTTACCTACAACGTTGGGATGGGTTTTCCTTGGTCGGTGAAAAGGAAACCCCATGTAACACAGGATGGAATCATGCATAAGTTGGTGTGGTTGATCACTCATGAGTCAGACAAACTTAGATTTGTTCCAGACTTCTCCAGAGTTACTGCACCGCTTTCAGAATTGAAGAAGAATGGAAAACCCTTCGTGTGGTCAAAGAGATGCTAGAAGAGCTTTCAAGAGCGGAGGCATAGGTTGACCAGTGCACCCATTTTGAGGCTACCAGAGAAGGTGCAGATCATCCAGGAGCAGATGAAGACTATAGAGAGAAGACAGAAGTCCTATGTTGATAGGAGATGGAGACCACTTGAGTTCGATAATGGTGACCACATTTTCCTACGGGTCTCACCTTGACGAGGTCTACTGAGATTTGGAAGGGGTGGCTAGTTATATCCATGATTCTTCGGACATTTCTAGGTCCTCAACAGAGTAGGCGAGGTGTCTTACCACCTAGCCCTTCCACCTCAGTTGCACCAGGTGCATGACGTCCTCCACATATCTCAGCTAAGGAGATACGTGCACGACCCATCCCACATCATCGACCACGGGGAGCTGGACATCGATGATGGGGAGACATTTATGGAGGTCCATATGGAGATAAAGTATCTATAGGAGCGGGTCCTATGTGGATGGTCGATTCCTTTGGTACACATTTTCTAGCAGCACGAGAACCTCCAGGAGAGCACTTGGGAGAGGGAGTCTCAGATGCGAGCTCAGTACCCCCATTTGTTTCTCTAGTGTGTGTTGTAGCTTTACGAGGACGTAAAGACCTGAGGTGGGAGTAATGTAAAGACCCGGAAATTTCAAGTAAATTTTTTTCTTAAATACTTTGGAATTTTTGGAGTATGTGGTTTCTAACAGCACTTGATTCCTTGGCCCGCTCTGCCCAGAATCAATTTATGAAGTTTTTTGGGGTAAATTTAGTAAACTTACGTGTGGGTTTTTCTATATTTTGAACCGGTGCTAGGAATTAAAAACCGAGGACACCAATGAATTCACAGGACCAATATTCACTTAAGGGGACCTTTACCGTAGTTGCATTTTATGTGGGTTGAAAGTTATTTTTTTTGAGGAATTCATACTAAATTAATAAAATTGTTGTTACACAATTTTATTATTTAGTGGTGGTTATTTCCTCCCAAGAGGATTTAGAGGTCGTGCTCACACCCACATAACCTCTCATGAGAGGATTTAGTGTAGTGGGGCCCACATGAGACCTAATCCTTTCATCACCCCTTAACTCCCTTAAACCCCATTAATTAATTAACTCCTACCCTCATTATGGTGGAGCCTCTCCACCTCCCAAACATTGATGATGCCAACCCTTTTAATTAATAACCTTATTAATTAATTGGCACTACTATTTTGAATTAATTTAATTTGCATGAAAATTCATTAAATTTGGTGAAGTCTACTATAATATTTGCCTTAGAAAATATTTTGGCGGGGAACCTTTGGAGAATCAGAGGAGCTTCATTATTCCATGACGAACATCATCCTCTCTCAGTGAAGAATTCTCCATGAATTCTTCTACCTTCTTCTTCCTCCACATCAAGAGAGAAGACACCGCTCGCGAGAAGTGTCGCCTACGTCAACAACTCTTCCTCCAAAATTGAAGGGACAACACTGTTCTTCGCGACATCATCTTCTGCGATGCCGGACTACAACGATGCTTGTCTTCCGTGGCTTGTCAATGCGCGACATCAATTACGTGGTCGGGGGTTTGTATAATTTTGGTTTAGTAAAATTATACCCTTGTCATTGATGAATGAAAGAGATCATTTATTTCCAATCGATAATGCCTAACGTAGAGGGCGCGGGCTGAACAGACACGGCCCAATGACCCTCCAAATAATTCTTGTTCGTTTTGGTGACGACGATTGGGGGTGGCGGAGACAACGACGGTCGCGTGACGGCTCATTAGAGAACCGCGACACTGGGTTTCGTGTGTGTGGAAAATACCACGACCCGCAATCGGGCCACACAACCGAAGAATAACTGGCCGGCCATAGCCGACTGGACAGAAGAATAGTGATGCCTCTCGGTGCCGCGCTACAGTGAACGATGACCCACACAGGGCGGGCCGCTTCGGCAGGAAAACCGGCCAGCTTGTCATCCGGTCAGTTTGGAGGAGGCCGTGACGCCACCTAGTGCTGTAGCAGAGGATTCGCGGCCCGCAGCCATGGGCCGCTCATGCTGGAGAATCCGGCCGGCTTTGGCCGGCCCTGCAGCACCGCCGGTTCGGGAAGACGGGTGGTTGCGCCCCCTCGCTCGGCGTCACTCGGCTAGCTGGCCACGCCACGGCCAACAGCTAGCTGGGCCGTGCCCACCGGGCTGGGCTTCCTGGCACGGGCCGAACCATGCCACATCGGGCCGGGCCGACCCCTTAGCCGGGTCGGACCCGCCGAGCCAGAACGGGCCAACCCGCCAGCCCACCGGGCTTGGCGGACCGGGCCCGTTTCACTTAAATGAGAATAACCTCATGACCGTGCATCCGATCGACGCACCTTCTGTGACACTGGGATTCTTGTGACGAGACGTCCCTTTTTCGATTCTCTAAGTATGTTTTGAATGAATTTGAAAAAATGGTCGGGTTGGTTAGAAACCAAAACCAACCAGGATGTTGGAGCGGAAACACTTATAACTTAAGGACCGGGCGTCTGATTGACGTGCTGTCAACTACGTTGGATTCCTTTTGATTAGAAGGTTCTTTTGGAATACTCCATTTGAGGATTGGATGCAGTTGGAGTAATTTCAGGTTGGTTTTAGCTTAAAAACCAACCGGGCCCCTGGAACGGATAAGTCAATAACTCATAGATTGGGCGTCTGATTGATGCGCCATCTGTTGCGTTGAGACCCCTATGACGAGGAGGACATTTGTGATACTTGTTCGTGAGACTTCGTGACACTTGGAGTATCGGCTTGTAGCTCATGGAGTAGACCCTCCCAGTGACGAGTGAGCATATTTTAGAGACCTAGTAACTGGCTGAGACCTAACGACTGCTGATCGATCGACTCAGAGTGATTTGGATGGCCCAATGGGGAGCGCTTGGTTGTAGCAGCAGACCCACGGCGGAGGAGCGTTTGGTTGTAGTGACATACCCGCGGTACTCAATAGAAGGAGTACCACTATAGGCTATGAGGGGGAGCACTTGGTTGTAGCGGCATACCCATGGTGGGAAGCGCTTGGTTGTAGCAGCATGCCCACAGTACTCGACAGGTGGAGTTCTTCAGCAGTCTTAGGTTAGTGGGGAGCGCTTGGTTGTAGCAGCAGACCCACTGTACTCGATAGAGGAGGAGTTCCCTAGAAGCCATGGTTTCGTCATCATGAATAAAATCCTGGTTTGAGTTGAGTGAATGATCTTTGTGTTTTCCTCATGATTGAGATGAGTTACTTTATAACATAGGTATATGTATGGGCATATACCTAAGTAATGGTTATCTGTTGAAATCATACTTCGTGGTTTATCCATGTTGGATTTTGTGAGACCTTGAGGCTCTCAGGGTCCCTACCGAGTATCTTTATACTCACCCCTGCATGGGCTATGCCCACACCTTATTGTGTTGGATGCAGACGACGAACAACGCTTACTGAGGCGGAGCGTACGAGGACTAGACGGTACCTGGAGGTGGACCTCACGACGAGACGGTACCCGGAGGAGATTGATGGATGTGGAGCACTGAGGAGGATATATGTACCTGCACTTCAGGTAGGAACCCAGAGGATGATCCAAGAGCTGCTTCACCTTTCAGTTGTTTGTCTTTTTCAGTTGTAGTTATACCTTTTTGTTGGGATTGTATTTCCGGCCCCTTTGTATTTTCAGCACACTTGTTATACTACTTTACTTAGTGTTTGCTTCCTCTTGTACTCTGTTAGTGTGTGTTATGTTGTATAAAGGAAACACACTCTCAAATTTGGGAAATTACACCTTTGGTGCTAGTGGCCAACCCCTTCCCTATGGATGGAGGGCTTGGGATAGTCATGATATGGGCCCCCGGGGGACAGTTCGTGACAATATATGTTATAATAAATATTATTATGATTATTATATAAGTAAATAATATGTTTAGAAAAATTATAGAGGAGTTTTGGACACATATGGAGAGTATCAGACCTAAGGTAAGGGTTAATTTCACAATCTCATTATTATTTGAAGTTGTTGATGCATAAGGATCTACTGGGATATCTTTATCATCCATGTACATGTTTCTAAAAATGTTTTCATAAAATGTTTTACACTAATCGTATGGATGTCTAAATTTATTTTTACCCATTTTTTGACTTTTTATAATACGGTTTGAAAAGAATCTTTCGCTCTTTTTCTAAATGAGGTACTTTGTGACATTTTCAACAAATTAAGGAAAGAATGTTTTTAACTTATACAGTGTGAGCAGCTATTTTCTGAAGTTATATCGCCTTACCATTTTAAATCTTCCCTTACAATCTTACAAGTTTATATAAAAAATAAATGTTTTCTTTTAAAATGGAATAACTTTTAAATGTTTTAAAGTAAAAATGTGATATTTACCTCAAAGATTTTTAATGAATTTATTAAATTATTTTCATCTATGTCAACATCCTTTGTTATATTTTATGCCTTTTGGAATTTGACTTATAATGATACAATATCCTATATTGTATTAATGTTTTTGTGATATGTGTGACTATAGATCTGCTATTTTTATATCATTCATGGTTTTCAGTTAAAGTATTAACATTTCATATGCTAGTTTTAATACTAATGTTTATGTTATGTTTGAACCATTTCATATGGGGATTGCATTGGACTTAGTAAGTGATGAGAGAGGCCTGAAATGACCCCTCTATGAATTGGTATGTCTAATGAGACAATGTAGCATATTGGAATAGTTCCATGATTGAATATTTGTGAATGGTCTTGGCATAAGGCCTGGACATAGTGGTTATGAAGTCTGGAATTTTGCATTAGCTCATTATGGGATTAGTTATTGATTTTACATGTGATTATTCGACTAGTAGAATATACATATGATTGTTTTAATAGAATTATTTGATTAATTATTTCTATCTTATACTAATGATATTGTTTTAAAAGGCTTGTGTTTTAGTATCTGGCCTAAATAGTTTGTGCATAATTATGATAGCTTCCACTATTTTTTTTATCCTTACTGAGCATCTAAGCTCTACCCTTTCTTATGTTTTATTTTTCCATGATTCCTATATGTGTTCAATGATTTATATTAAGGGTTATGCTATCGGAATAATGGACATATCAAACAATTATATATGCTATGTTTTATGTTAATAATTGTAATATAATGTTCACGTATGTAATCTATTTTCCAATACTGTTAAACTGATCAGTCTTTTGGGACATGATTCCTTATAATAATGACACTATATTAAAATAATGTACAGACTCCAGGAATCTAGGATCAGGGTGTTACAAAAACCTACTTTGTATGGTATTGAATATAAGAGTGAGCTTGGATACCATATCAAATAGACAATGGGATGATGACTATCTCCATTTGTATACGAACAAACAAAATGGATGAATTACTGTCATAAATCCCATTATCCTAAGATGAAAATTCAAATAAAATATATAACATAAAATAAATAAAAAATTAACAAAAAAATGAATGTAAATGTCATAACAAATAAAATGGATTCAAAATAAAATACTAAAAATGAATCACTAATGGAAATAACTCTTGCAACAACAATGATCACCATGATCTAGTACGATCCCAGATGATTACCGACTTAATCCATGTAACTTGAAAGAGTATATATATATATAGATTATAATACAATTAAACACAGTAGGATACTTCTAAAATCCTCTCATGAGAATATGTATGAAGCATACTAATTCATTAATGGATAAATATTTGAACCAACTTTTTTATTTTCATCAAGTCATCTACCAACCATCCTCACCATGGTGTACTCATCCAATACCACATCCAAAAAAGTAACATAATATCAAAGGAATATGTCAAGAAGGTATCCCATAACCACTTCCCCATTGAAAGAGTCTATCTCGCACCCTAACTCCATATGTACTGAGTTACCATCCCTTACAATCTAGATAATGAGGAAAACAATTAAAATCTAAAGCCTCATATGGGCATGAATGAGGTCACCCAAATTAGGAGTTGGTGTGTATGAAATAGCTAAAAATACATAGAATATTTAAGACATCACATAATCCCAACCTAATAAATGACTTATAAAGCTAGGAATCACTATTACACCATCACAATAATCCCATATCAACAACCACTACCATGCCTAGCTACAACAAAATGAAACCACACCACCACTACACAACAATTATAACATACCAATTTCTGACATCATTAATAAATTACATATTATACAATAACCAACCTCATCACATTCATTAATCCATAGGTTTTATATTATGTCATAGAAATTAATATTTTTTATAATATATATATATATAGATATTATATAATAATATATTCATCGATGAAGACATGTAGGCCCTTTGGAGAGGCCCCCTCAACACTAATGTTTTTGACTATCCATTATTATTTGGACCAATACTAAATTTTCATATTTTATTATTTAATTTCAAATATCATTAATTAATTTTAAAATTTCACCCATTTATTCATTCATAATTACATTCATTTATAGTATTTAGTCAATTTTTCATTTCATTAAAGACCATAACAATTACCAAATTCTCTAAATCGTCTATTATATTATTTAATTCAACATTAAATATATTTATGGACCACTATGGAACAACCATACTATCCTCCCCATTCTAATACATTAATAACCACACTATCCCAATCCAATAACCACCTCATCAAATACACCACTTTTATAACATCATCCACCACCTTCCCCCAAACACCATGTAAATCACTATTGAAATAACATTATATATCATCAACATAGAACAACCAAAAAAACCCACTAAAAATCACTTTAATCCTAAAATGGATATATAGAATAATACAATAACATAAAAATAAAAAATTTAGTTAAAAAAACCTTCAATCAAAACCCATATTAATCAAACTTCCAAATATATTTTACTTTTTAGGCATAAATACATCAATATAAGTGTCCAAATTTCCATTATTCCAATATGATTCCATATTTCGATGTCTTAATAAAATATGAATGGTGAAATAAATTATAATTATGACAAGAAACATGGATTCATAGAATAAATTTCCTAAAACATAATTAACAATAATTCTAGAAATAATATGGATGTCATTTATAGAATATATGAACCACATATTACTTCAATTATTTTTAAATTAGTTCAATATATTCATTAAGTTAATCATGAACATCTTCTAAAAAATAGGTATGGTAATTCCTTATTTATAAATAAATATATGAAGAGAAGTATGTAATCCTTGACCTCAACTAGATATTAAATAATAATAACACAAAAATAGTGAGATAATACAAATAAAGAACCACAAAACTCACAAGGAAACCCCTTTAAACCTACACACATCAGACCTAAATCAAATACTTTAACCAACCTATATAGATTGAAACTATATCAATTCTAGAACCTTTTCTAGGTATAATAAATATAAATTATAAGAAGAAAATGGAGTAAATCATACCATAGATCAAAATATATAAATTACACAAATTTAGTGATTAATAAGAACCAAGGGATAACTAAATATGAAAAAATATAATCCAAATGAAACCAATGGATTAAAAGATACAAAAGTAATTAGAGAAAATTTTATAAAGAAATATAATTTATTCAAAAAAATAATAGAACATAATGGTAGGACACACTAGGATTGGTTATTCTATAAGGGCATCTGAATCTAGAAATCATCGCATGATCTCCACACATCTCATGTTTCACTCGCATCGTCATTGATATAATAGGTGAGGTTCTAGTGAGGGTGGGTTGTGAAAACCTCATTGATCATTGATGCTATAATTTTACCTCAGGATATATTAGACAATGAAAAATATATTCATTTTTGTATTTCACTATTCAAAACCACCAAAACCAATGTAACACATAATGAAAAAACATCATATCTCTAAGATGTAGTTCCCAAATTGATTGGTTGATGGATTTTGAAACATCATTAAATAGTTCCACAAAACCACCATCCAACCCAAAAATAATGGACCAAATCCAAAGTAGTTCAGTACTATTTTATAGTCTACCCAGCAAATAGGGAATCAAATATTCATATATATTCATCATAATATTTTACCTCTCTTATTCAGTCAATTAACATGGAAACAATATTCAGTCCAAATATAACAACATGATGCTTCTTGTTCTTCACCTCCCTGTGAAAGTATACCAATAATCATATCTGATCCCATTTCTCCCTTGATTCCATCACTCATTGAGTTAGAGTTTTCAAATATAAAACATAATCTCCTAAATTTAAATTCCATGATATATATATATATATGTTCAAAAAAAATCTAATATTTCACCAACCTATTTTTTATAAGTCAGATACACCATTTTTAGAAAATACAATTCAGGCTTTTATGATCTATAATACATTTAAATTTATCATCTAAAAGGTAGTAAATCCAATTAATTAAATTAATATTTATCAATTATAATTAAATTGGTGTGTGTGGTAAATACTCTTAGGTGTTCACGAATTCGTTGACCTATTTTCCATATATGCATCTCCTTGTATCATTATACATCTCAAACCAAATTTAGGTACACCTCAATATATTCAATAACTATCCCTTGATTTAGGGGGAATAAAAACTATGGTTAATTTAAGTAACCTTTTAATCTCTTGAAATGTATCCAATCACTTCACATTCCACCCAAAATATACTCCCTTTAGAGTTATTGAATGTAATATCTTGATATTTTAAAAATAATACCATGTTTAATATTATACAAGATGTATAAAACATAACATAAACGTACCATGGAATATTATTTTTAAAATACGACAATTATAATGAATTGGAAGATACGAATAAGAATAAAAAAAAATTATGAAATATATATAAAGGTATTAATCAGTACATATGTATTGATTAATTCATTGTAAATAAGAACGAATTTTTTTCTAAAGTCATTTCATTCTTCAAAAATATGTTTTCTTGAATAATGATTTATACTGTTTTTTGAGAGAATATTAAAAATAATTTTGGGGGAATTTTGTAATTATATTCGATCAAAAATATATAATTTTTTAAATTATTATGTCAATTTTATAATTGATTGGATTTTTGAAATATTTCATTAATATTTTATTTTTATGTGAATTGTGAAAAATAGAGATTCTTATTTAAAACTGTAATTTTTTGTTTAAGAATTTACAAAATTAATTTTTTTTATAAAATGGGAAAAATGTCAAATTATTTAATTTTTATTACTAATAATAAAATTAATTTCATTTTAATTAACTTTATGTTTATTTTCATAAAACAATTGCACTTAAGAAATCATTTTTTCTATAAAACCACATTTCATCTCATTTTAGAGGTTTATTTTAAAATTAATTTCTTCAATTTAGAGAGATTTTATCTTTAAAAAATGATTCCATATTTGGAATTATGATGTTTAAAATTGGTAAATTGATTTATTTTATTTCATGGATTATGAATAGTATCCATTATACAATTTATCTCCTCGGAAAATGGTAAATGGGTTTATTAGGTTTAAAAAAATGTGAAAAGGCATTAAATTAATTTAGATACTTGAATTTATTTCATTATATGATTCTATTTCATATATAGTCATAAAAATATAAAATGTTATCTTTTTCATTTTGACATTGATTTTAACCATTATAATATTTATGTTTTACGATAATGTAAAAAATGATACTTTCTTGCTTTTAATATTTCTTATAAATTAGAAAAAGAAAATATGTTTAACTATCAGTTTTTTAAAATATAAATTAACATTTTATCATAATAATCTATTTTTAATTTCTTATGATGAAATAATTATCTCAAATGCTTACATAATAATGATATAGTGCTTGTTCTAGTATTATAAGAATTACGTAAATTTTATTAAAATCTATAAAGGTTATAATTTTTGGGTGGGTTAATGTATCCGAGGAATTTTTAAGTAAATATAACATATTAAATATTTTTTTAGTTTTAAATTGAAATTATATTTATTGAATAGTATTTTCAATTTCCTATTATGTGAATAGCTCTTAAAATGAAAGTAATTGATTTTTATTAAAAATATCTATTTTTAAATTATTTAAAAGTCATAATAAAAATTAAAGATGAAAATTATGTTTATTAACTGTCTAAATTATAAAAATATTTCTATTTCTAATTAAATTTTCACTTTATCAGTAAAATTATATCCATATAATATTTAAAAAAGCTTCATTATAGTTAAGGTTAATTTTTTTAACTAATGTAGTAAACCAAAATATGAGGTTTAAAATTACATATAAATATATCAAAATTTTATTGGATTACTATATTAAGTCCATATATTCCTTATCTTATAGAATATTTCATTTTAGAATGTTTTTACATGATTTTGATATATATTACTTCATAATATTTCATGTATTTTCCAAAAAAACATTAATGATATATTATAATAAACAATACTTAATTAAATGATTTAAAACTCATAAGAGTATTATATTCATCCATGGGAATGGTATATGGTTTAAAATATCATACATGACACATTTATGTGTAAATTTTCATTTTATAGGATCATTCTTGACCCCTAAAATGTATAAATCATTTATATCATAGTAATTTTCAAAAGGGTTAACATGTCATTAAAACTATGAGATAAGGGTGATAAAAATAAAAAAAATTATATCACTTTTATTATATTGGAGTATTTGGAATCATCGTAGTCTTATATTAAAATTGTATCAATTTGGGTGAATTTTGAATAAAAATTAATTTCTATTATTTTAATAATTTCAGTAATTTGAAGAGTTCCCCCACCCTTACATTTAAAAGGAAACCCCATCCCTTTTATTAACACATATTTGAGTAACCTATGACAAAAAATAATACAAATTTTATTTTATACATACTTATACAATAATTATATGTTCTATTATTCTTATAATACAATTCCAATGGTCCTTAAGAAGGTACCTCATGAAAGCCTACCCAAAGAAGAGATAATCATCTTTACCGAATCTTGCAAATATATTTAGTCATAATCATCGAATAAATATATTGTACCCACCATAATATGATAAATATAGAAATATTAATATAATTATATGTAATTATTATTATGGGGCAATCAGTTTACATCTCTTTTCTATTATATGAAAAGAAGAAATACCACTCATGCATGCATACAACTTAATGTTGCCATGTAGCGGTGTAATTCATTTTTCATCACTTCTTTGTTTAGATGGTTGTAAATACGGAACTAATGAATACATAAAATATTTATGAACTAATTATGATTCTCTAATTATCATATCATATCTATCATCCAAACTCATAATCCATTAGAAAATGGTAATGGCCCTTAAGCGTATGTGTGGACTATCACCTCCACAAAGAGATATGATTCATCTTTCATCTATACTTTAAATAGATGGTAATAAAGATAAATTTAATTAATATATAAGATATTCTAGAAATCTTAATTATTGTTTACATTTCTTTCATTCCATCTTTTAAAAAGTGAAAACAATATTAATGCTTAGGTATGACCTATCATCTTTATGAATGGTGTAATTCATTTTTATTTCTATATATCTTATGGATGAATATATATATATATATATATTGAATATATTTGAATGTTATATCATGAATAACATAATATAAATGATGGAATTATGAGAAATATTAAAGGACTGAGAGAACAGAATCAAAACATACATGAGAAAATAAGCAGTTAACACATGAAATAATGATAATGATAAAATATTTTTGAAAAAAGTGAAAAATGTTATAAATAGATTATATATGATAATATTTATATTTATATTATTCTTATATGTATGTATCATAAATATAATTTTTTATAAGATTATAAAATCACTTATGTGTTAATTCAAACTTGAAGTAAGAGGTTTTATAACTCAATTTCTTTTCATTAGGATATATTAATTATTCATTTTATTTGATATGTGAAGAATAGGCATGTAATACCTTATTATTATTTAACATTGTATTGCATCATATTATATGATTATTTAAATTTAATTTACATTATCAATTCATTGATTAATTCTCATTTCAACATTATGATCATTATAAATTACTTTATCTAAATTTCCACTTCATTGAGTAATATTTTTTATTATGCACCTATTGACATTTTTATGGTGTAAATATTGGACCTTTGATGTATTTAAATATAATATATATTTAATCATTATGGATAATTTTTCAATTCAAGATTACTCTTTCAAGGGGTTATGATATAAAACAAACTAAAGAAGTAAGGGTTTATTTTACAATCTTAATTTCTAGTATTACAATTATTGTAATTGAATTATTTATATAATATATCCTTTATAAAATCCATAACCCATGTTTTTTATAACATTACCTCTATTTAGAAATTAAATCATGTAAATAATCATTTAAAATAAAATACTATCTTATCTCACCTTTTTATAGGGTATATTTTTTAAAATTATTCTACAAAAGTAATTTTTAGTTAGAAATTTTTTTTAAGGACATTTTATTTTATCTTATAATTTTTAAAATCATTTAAAGAAATCTTTATAAAATTACCCAAAATGGATATTTTTGAAATTATTAATAAAATTAGAAATAAACTTTTTAATATATCTTATAGTAACATAATTTCTTACCATTAAAATGATTTTATGATATTTATCTTCCAATACATGTTTTATTAGATTTAAATATTAAAATATTTAATGGAATATTATTTTAATATTTCATTTCATTTTTTTATTAGTCTAAAGTAAATTATTTTTTTACAAAACCTATATTTCTAATGAATTGATGAACATATTTTATCTGTTATTAATTTTGTGGTAATTAAGATTATCATGAAACATTAACTTTTATTTGATCATTTGGTATTGGACATTAAATTTATATTAAATACCAACATTCTTTTTCCATGGATTTTTTCCCTAAACAATAAAAACATTGTACAAAACGTGTTTTACTATGAAAGTTAGTTATTTGACTTGGGGAATCCTAATATTATATTTTCTATAGTAGATACTATTTTTTATGGATAAGGAATATTGTTTCTAAATTTAATTTATCATTTAATATATGTGTAATGCATAGGACATGTAGTGATAGGTGGGAACTAGTTATAGATAGCTCCTAGATTTATGAAATTTTATAATGAGACAAACAAAATAGATAGCTTTATTAAATGAGTTTTCCATGTATACATTCCCTATAATTATCTTGTTGTGGAACAAGTCCCTGATGGAAAATATATCATTATGTCTGTGAATATGATATCCTACATTAAGAATTTTTATCATTGAGAATTTTGTTATCATTATCTACAGGAATATTTCATTGATATTATCCATGGATTTATTTTTTACTAATGTTATTGATTAAATGAAATATGTTTTCAGTTATTTACCTTTCCATATTGATTTTTTATTATCAAAACATGATAGATTATAATGTACTTTAATCTTACTAAGAATCTAGGATAACCCTTTATTTTAATCATTTCCATAGGATATAAAGAAGGAATCCTTGAATGAGTTCTATGATGAAGAATATTTAGATTATCTATGTTTTCTATTATATTTCCAATGTGAAATGGGTAGAATGTATGTATCTATTTTACCAAGACTATTGAACTACTATTTACTTTAGTAGGTGATATCTCATAACTACAAGCAATGTATTAAAAAAGACACGGAATCTGTGTTACAGAAGTAACAGTTATTATAGTTGGTAGTAGATAATTTTTTTAGATATAATGGGAAATATATTTATTAAAACATATATTAAAGAATATTACCCAATGAAATATTTTTTTGGATATATCGAATTAGAGGATAACATCTTAATTTTTTGTGATATTAAGATTATGTGGCTTTCCTAGCAATAAATTCATGTCTAGATGTTACACGTGGACTTCATTATGGAATAGATGCATCTAGTTTTAATAACCCCGAAAAGTGTTAGAATAATATATCTCAAATATAATTATAGTGTACAGTTAGTGTTCCCTTATTGTGCACACGGATTGACATTCCAGAGGGATATGCTCAGCTTAATTCACATTTTCTTTATGAATCATTATAACAAATGAGTGAATATTTTATATTGAAGCCTATAATATATTATATTAATATGTGATAAACATAATGTTTCTTGGTTTGATAAGACAAATATTGATCAAAAGATTAAGGAATGTATTACCATTTTTAGGTTTTTTGTGATGTGATATTAACATGACTAAGGATACTTTCAAAGACTTTTTTGGAATACATCCCATTAGTTTATTATACGTTTTACTAAAAATGTTCTGCGAGAAATAATGATTATATATTTTTTGGGAATAATTTTAAAGTCACTGATAAAAGTTATGGTTAATATGATCTTTTATATTGAGTCCATTTTAGTTAATTGTGTTAAAAGAGTTAGTACACATTGGGAACATATTTTTATTATATTGATTACCATGGTAATAAAAGTGATTATTGTAATTTTTGAAGAATATAGATATATATTAAAAATTATTTTATTACGTTAATTATAATTTATGTTATTAATATTGAGTTAATTTATAGAAGCACATCTGATTTTATTATGGTATTATGGTGTTTCAAGATATTTTTGGAAATAATTAGAATATTTTTGGGATTATATTATTAGGGTATATACATTATTGTTATATTTAATTATAAGTTATTACTATTATTTATACCAAATAGTTAGTATATAATTTACAAATGATATTTGAACCACTGGGGGGTGTGAATTAGTGGATATCTTTTATAATTTCAAACATTATTAAATTAACACATTTAACATATTAATTATTTTAAACCTGGAAAACATTTTATAATAAAAATCACCTAAATGAAATGATATGAAATTTAATTGTGAAGAAAATATTTATAATTCCACCTCACTTATATCTTCTCCCCTATTTTTGGATAACAACAAATTCATATTCATATAAAAAAGAGTTTTACTCCTTATAATGTTTTACATTTAATATTCTACTATTCTAAATATAATTCATAGTATAGTGTGGGGATTTATATATAAACATTCAAATGTTATTATTATAGGATGAACATGAATTTACATACCCAATTCCTCGAATATTTCTCTTGATATAGATTTTTTTGAATATTTGTAAATTTATATAGTATAGAAATGTACTCAAACATTAAATCTCCACTAGAGAATTTATAATATATTAAGTGATACATGATATTATAATTAATTGATATTGAATATTATACAATATTTTTAGAAATATTTGTGACACTTTAATTATTAAAAATAATCTTCAATGGTTTATAAACATTCACTATCAAATATTCCTCAGGAATTTTCATCCAAATCACTTATGTACATGAATGGGTTGTATACAAATATTATAATTCTACCCTAATCAAAGTAAATGAACTTTATTTATTACTATTCTAACACACACAATATTCTCTAGAAAAATAGTTTATCTTGATTTTTATTCTCTATCATTTCAATATATATTCCAATCGATATCAGTACAAGCATGAAAATTAATGTCAAAATTAATTTTATTAAAAATTCCATGAAAATGTTTTTGTTTAAAATATTTGGGAATTATTTTTTATAAAAAAAATGTTATATTCCTTATGATAACTTTTACATCATGCACATAATGTAACACTATGTATAATTTTTGGCCTTGAATATGTATTATATGAAAAACATATAATCCATATTTAAAAGTATTTATGTATCACATTTTTTAGAAAAATATTTTACTTATTTTCATTCCAATAGAATGGTAGTAAATTTTTTTTTTGAATCATCCAAGAAATTCTTTAGAAAAACTCCTTCGAATAACATTCTTTTCTTATAATGATATTTCTTTCCATTTGTTAAACATGTAATCCTAGAAAAAAAAAAAGATAATTATTTGATCTTTGACATATCAATGTTTTTTATTATTTATTCACTAAACTATTTTCATCATGGAAATAATTTAACAATATTTCCTAATGATTGTATCTCATGATATACTATGTAAGATGCAGCTACAATTAACCTAGAAAATTATGATTTATTATATATGGCCAGTTTTTTGAATACCTGCCATTGAATTTTCTGAAGGGTCTAAGTTGTTGACATGAAGTTTAAAGGTTCTCTAATGGTGAGAGTTATGATTAGGCTATATTGACATTAAAAACACCATGGTATAAGGTGTGGTGATTTTTTGGGGTCACGCCCATTTTGTAGCTATAGTAATAATGAGATAACATTTTGGAAGTTGGTGACTTAGGGGTGTGAAACATGAATTTTTAATGGAATGGTGTATGGAAATATTCCCTATGTGAAATAAAAAAGGAATCCAAACCCATTATAGAGTGTGTAGTTTTATTGGGTTTGAATGTTTTTACCATTATTAGTGTCTGGATCACTCTGACCACGGGTAGTCATTTTGGATAGAGTGTCACTTAGAATGTTTTCCTAAACAAATGGGCATCATGGAATTCCCATGTATATGGGCATGATTGTGAGTTGAGGTAAGGTAAATATTGGTTATGAGGAGTGGAAATGTTATGCATGGTCTCACCACACTATGGTCTTGATAATGGTGGGATGAAATAACAAAATATTAATCTATGTGCCTTAGTGACCACCCATGGTGGTTATTTTTGTATTGAATATGTGGCCTCCACATAATAGTTCATGTTGTGGTGATGATCAAACATTGAAAAAATGGTGTTAAAAGAGTGTGCTATGAGGGGATATTTTTATTTAAATCACATGGAAACACATATATTTTTCTAACCAGAGACATCATAACCGTGGTAGAAGTCCCAAGACCCTAGTGGGGGATTGTTGGGATTCATCTATAAATAATGTGTTTGAACTTGCTTGATTTTAATTTTATATTACCTCTTCAAACCCAAGAAATCCCCATACAATCTCAGTTCTCTCAAATTATTCCCCCCAGGGTCTAATCCTCTTTGTTCATGAGGATTTAACTCTCTTGAATCTAGTTAATTTATTATCCACTTCCCGTCTACTTTATTTTTATTGTAAATATAAAGGATTTTTAAACTATGTTTCTTGATATTTGGTTATATATTTGAGAATTATTTCATACTGGTTTTCTATAGAAATGATTTGGGGTTGAGATTCCCCTGAGTTTAGTGATATTGGATACTTGATTCTTATATTATTATGTAGTTATTCATTAAATCATTGAATTGAGGTAGGGGATTCATTAAATATCCTTAATTACGTGTTTTTGTGAGATTAGAATGATTTAACTTATATGGTTTAATGGTTTATATTTAACATAATGAAGAAAAATAACAGGAAGTAATAATATTGGAAGAATTAGAAGGGAACAAAGATTCAAATGTATTTTTGCTTTATTCAAGTTGGATTTCTCATTTTATTTGATTGTTGTGATTATTGTTGTTCCTTAACATTATAGATGTGGATTAAATTTATTAAACAATTTAATGATAGTAAGATAATGTGGATAATTAATATGGTATTTGAAATTGGAATATTTTTTTTTTAAAACTATTGAATAATAAAATAGTTTCTTTAATTAGATAATTTTAGTTATTGTTAGATATTGAATATGATATTTATTTTTGATGAAAATATATCACCATTTGATAATTAAGTCAATACAGAAAAGGGAAATGATAATTTATACAAATAAAGTGTTTGGGGATGTTATAATCTTACCTTTGTTATAATAGTGTGTTTTCCTCAGTGTGATGGACATTGTTTTCATATAATATTTTTTTATTGAATATATATTTTTATACCCTATTTTTTCTAGAGGATGGTAGACCACTTATAACGAATTGTCGTAAAACACAGTATGGTTTGGTTATAAGGTGAGGTATGGGATGGTTTTCCATTTTCATAGATTTTTTTAGTTATGATGATGTTGTGATTAAATGCATACTGTGTAAATCATCCCATGATGAAAACAAGATAGCTGGAACATGTTGAGAGTTAAGATTTCCTATATAGTTTGTTTTTGCTTAGTTTCATTGAATATTTTCCAATTCATGCAATATAAATATTTATTTTAGAATGTATCTTCTTGGATAGTGAGTATATTATGACCAATAATTCCCAATAATTAGAAATTATAATGAATTATAATTAATTTAAGGGTATGGGATTAGATGATGACAATCATTTAGATAAAATGGGAACTAATAATTTGATTTAATAATTCTCTAAAACAAGGAATTGATATGTGTATTTTTAAGGAAACATAGTTTTATAAATGAATTTGATTGATAAGTGATAATTTATGATGATGTTGAATTAATTAAATGGTGCATATCAATATTCTATAGGATTTATAATAACAAATTTTGATGTTTCTGCACTTAGTTGAGAATATGATTTATTGTCCAAGATGTGGTTATAGAGTTTTCATTTGGGATTTTAGATATAGTAAAGTATAGAGTAGTATATTTTCCCTTAGACTGGTTATTTTTTACAATATCATTATGTTTTATAATTTCATATCCACTACTACTTGGGAGGGATTCTTCTAATTCTCAATGATTTCAAGTTTTAGGGCTTTTCAACAACATCCAGTTCGAGAAGGGAATAAATAGATGAGTAATCCAACTTCACCACTCTTCTTATATGCTTATCAGTGTGTGTAGGTGTGTCCAGGATATGATGTATAGGGTTGTTTCCAACACAGGATATGATGGATCTCAGTTTTACCATACATATATGTGTGGGCTATAGTGGGTTGATGTTATAAAATATACATTTATTCATGATATAATATTTTTTTATTAGAACAGGTGTACATATCTGATTTTTAATGGATTGAGGTATAGTTTATGTTATGTTTTTCTAGAAGAATGAGTTTGGAAAAGCTATAAGAGGTAATTAATTGTGGTAAACAAGTTGACTTACAATATTCGTTAACCTCAAGGTGTAAGCTGATTAGAAATTTATATTCTTATAAAATCATAATTTTTTAGATTATAAAAGAAATATTGAAACCGAAATTAAAATAGTTGAAAGAAAATAGTATCAAACTATTTTAGTATACATATTTAAATTTAGTATTTTAGAAATTCAAATTAAAAAATATTTTAAAAAATAAAAGTAAGGATTAAATCCTTAAACTCAATTAATGATATTATTACCGAATCAAAACATTAATAAAATGAAAAATTGGATTATTAAACAAAATTAAAGGTATTATATCATTATATACCCATAATCCCTCAACTATAAACCGGTAATAAAGGGAATCTATCATCCTATCCCTATAACCACTTAATCATGATGATCTGAACAAGATCTATCTTCCTATCCTCAAAATCCCTCAACCAAAAAGGATTAGATATACCTTTATTTAAATATACCCAAAATTCATTTATCCAAATGATTTTAACCATAAAGAATACAATATAAAATGATAATAGATTTATAACTGGAGACATTACATAATGATAGCTATTAAGAAAAAATCTATAAATAAAATATTACACTAATCAAAATTTCTCTTAGAAATAAATAGTTTCATAACATAAAATGACTTGAATAATTCAAAGTATAATTAATCATTGTAATTATGTGATTCATTCCCCAGGTCCTTTAGTATTTGGTCTTATTTATTGATTATTTTATAACTAACTCTAATATTTCAATTTCTCACTCATCGAGAACAAGTATAATGACCGCAGAAGAGAAAACTCTATTTTCTAATGGACTCAAGAACATTATTCATCATATAATAACATTAATTAGTATTTATAAAAATTTATGAAATGTGATGAATGTAATCTTACATGAAACCTTATATCACTATATTTTAACAATTTAACTTAATTCAACAAAATTAATATTAGTAGAAATTATTTTTTGACAGTAATAATAACTAAAACTCAACTTCATGTTTTTTTGGTTCTAATAAAGTGTATTATGGATTTAAAAATATATGAATGAAAGTAGTTATCAACTAATAAATCTCACAATTTTTGGAGAAGCATATTACACATAGGAAAAATATAATGTTTTTTCAAATTTCAATGATATGCTCCCAATATGTCTTGATAAAATTAATGTCTTCCGCTTTAATCAAAAAATTAAAAAAAATTCAATAGTCATAAACCGATAATTAAAATAATTCATTCCCTATGTCAAATGAATATAATCATATCAAATTCACAAAAGATTCCCCTTTACAGAAAAATATAATCTAATTATTTTTTTTTTCAAATTTATCCCCTATTAAAACTTTATATATACAAATTTTCTCAAATTTTCTTTTACGTGGTGATTTTCAAAAAAATTAAGGAATAAATTAAACCAGAGTAGTAGTTAAATATGATTTATGACAGTTTTTATGAAAAAACCAACCCCATAAAATATATATTTCTATCCCTTGATTATTAAATGAATCAATAGTTATATAAAAAAATCAATAATAAAACATTAGTTAATAAAATTATATATATTTAACGATCCTTATGTTATCATGTGATTCCTATAAATAATATTTTTCATTTATAGATGGTTATTGAAATATTGCATCTTGAAACTTCTAATCATCCATAATGCTGAAAAATGAATCTTTTGATAAACAAAATAATATTTCCCTTTATAAAAATATTCATTAAGATTAACAAAAAATACATCTTTTATTAGATGTAATTATGATAAAATAAAACATCTTTTTAATAAATATACAAGAAATATGATTATATATAAAAATACTTGTTAGAAAAATTCAACAAAAAATTCTCACCCTTTATTAATAATTTTTTCAATATTAGGTGATAAGTTAAAAAATAATTAAATTTAAGATAATTCATTATCAGTTTATATTTAATAAATTAAATTCTATCATTATTTAAATGTATAGTGAGAATATTAGCATTTTGATTTTATGTTATGTTAAATTAAAAAATAGTAGATACTCTTCCAAGAGTGGTCTAATATGAAATTGTTTCTTATATCTATGTTCTTTTCATGTGAGTGATGTGATTTATTTCTACATATATAAACAACATTAATGTAATCATAATGAACTAGAGTGTTAGAAAAATGAAACCAAAAATCCCTGAGTGTGTGTTTTATCTATAAAACATGAGTGAAATAATTTCTAGATACCATATATTTTTATTTAATAGTGGAAATTGGTAAACTATGTTTTTTTATTACAGTACCAAGAATATAAATATTTTCTTAGAAAAAACATTTTTAAAAAGTAATTTTCGTATATAACTTGAAACATCAAAATAAAACATCTGAGTAACTTTTATGTATAAAATAATTTCAAGAAGAAAAAATAATACATGTTTTGAAGTAACATTAAGATAATAGAAAATATACTTTACCACCATTGAATATGATTCCTTTTGATTTTATTGCAATATCTCTCATAAACTCATAAAAACATAATGTTCAGTTGATTATTTGTTACATATAGTGAGATTTCAATCATTTCTATATAATGTTTCTGATCAACTGGTTTCATTAATTCCTCATGATCAATTTTGATAGATATTTATACTATAGTTATTATATATAAGATTTTAAAAGAATTTTTTTAATTAATATATAATTTATTTAATTTGTGTTAAAATATTACCTTTTAGAATCTGTGTAATTCAAAAACCAAGAAAAAAATCAAGGTTACCCATTATTCCCATTTCAAACTCACTTTTCATAAATTTTAAAAATCCAACAAAAAAAGAATTTTGATTTAAATAAAATTTATGTCATCAACCTAAATTTGAAAAATGATAATGTTTATAAAAACATTCTTGATAAAAATAATAGTGTTAGCCTATCCTTTTATAGAAAAAATAATGAAAAAAACTTGTTAGGCTATCATACCATGCCCTTAAGGCTTGTTTAATGATATTAAGTGATTTTTTTAGTTGATATATTTGTTTTTGTAATTTATAATCTTCTAAACCATGGGTAATTCAATATAAAACCTCTAATAAACATATCCATTAAGAAAATAAATTTTCAAATCAATTTAGAATAATGTAAATTTTATATGTACTATGGAGCCAAATAATATTTAGATGGAATCAATTCTAGGAACTACAGAAAATTTCACTCCATTTTTCTATTAATTCATCTTAACAATAACCCTTAGTAACAAGACCTTATTTTATCTATTAAAATAGTTTCATTTTCATCACATATACTTCTGGTTACCCATATTAGTCATATTACATGAAGATATTTTGTCCCACAACAATGGTTTGAAATTGATTCTTTTCTAATTGATTAAGATTTTCTTATATAAAGATTGTCTAAATTGCATCATAGTGGGAACCTAATTGAATTTTTCATCCAAGTTGAGATAGGAATGCTTGAATATCAAATTTATTTTTTAAGTAACTTATAGTTTTAACCAGTTGGAATACATATCCACCAATATAATCAGTGGGATAGAGCCTTATATTCCACTGGTTCCTAGGGAAAAATTACGTTGATCCACAATGATTAGTTCTACATATTTTATTGAAGTAGTTACTAGATATTAAAAATGAATTGACATAACATCCAAAATATCCACTAAATTTTTTAGCTTCTTAAATCATAGCAGAAGTTATTTCTAAAATATCATCCATGAAGATAACTTTTTAAAAATTTATGAAAACACCAGGACCAATTTCATCTGATTTTAGATGACTTATTTTATCAGAAATATCAGGCTGTTTATTAAAAAAAAGATAACACATAATTATTATATAATAACAAATTATAATACATTTATCATCATTTAAATTAAATTTCTGAAGTTTATTTATTGTTTTAGAAATAATCAAATTACACCTAATGAATTTGAAGTATGATAGTTTTTGTTTTATTTTTATCCAAAACTCATAAGGAGTTTAATTATGAAAATGGTAAACTAAAATACAATTTATACTATAAAAATAAGCACTAACTTATTTGAACAAAAAATTAATATAAATAGAAGTTTAACATAGAAATGTTTGACTGATTTCTTATATATTTTTATTCTTCATTAAAAAAACAATTTACGGAGGCATTCTATGTTTTTATAATTCATGATTAATAAAAAATTTACTATAAAAAGTTTCAGAAAAATAATTTATAAATTCTAAATCATGATCACTCTAGATAGTAATCAGAGTATCTTTTTCTCATTTTTAACATAACTAGAAATTTTTTTGAAACAAAATATGGATTTACATTTTTCTATGATAAAATAAGTCCAATTAAATCTGGTGTAATCATTATCTAGTTGTACAAATAGTGATTTCCCTAATTTTAATAGTTTCTATAGGATCTAATAAATACATGTGCACTAGCTATAAATATCTATAAGTTATAACTTCAATTATAATTTTAAAAATATACTATTGTTTCCCTAAAAATTGATAAATATTTGAAAATTTGGAATATATAAACTGACGTTTAGATATAACCCACACAAGATATTTCCATGAATGTTTAGATAAAATTTGAAAGTTATAGTGACCTAAATTTCATTTCCAAATCCAATAAAAATCATCAGTTTCACGTAAATGAGGTATGCTCAAATTTATCATATCTTCAAAATTTATTTTTAAACACTCTCTTGCACATCGATAGACAGAATAAAAGTACATTATGAACTTTTAATTGTGTATTTTTCATTCATAAAGTTTCCAAGGAAACCATTATCACATAACTGAATAATTATAATAAGGTTTTTCTGAATTCCAAGAATATACAACACATTAGAAATTACTGTTTTTCCAAGAAAATATTCATTACTTATTTCGATGATTTCTCCCTTTGCATTGTCTCCAATATTACCACCTCCACCATTAAGGGTTTTCAGGTTCAAGAAATGAGACTTATCTATTATCATGTGTCAAGAACAAATGATATCCATATACCACATATTTCAGTTTTTTTACTCACATATTTTCCTAACATCTAGAATAATATATTCTTGAAACCCAAACATTCTTAGGTCCAGATATGATAGAAAATAAAACTTCAGGAAGTGACATTTTTTTATTAGCCGAAAGATCTTTAAAAATAACATCTTGATAAAAACCAAAAAGGTAAATTTACATTGTGAATAATGACTATTCTAATGACCTCCCATTTAACATTTTTTAATAAATGTGGACTTATAAAAACAATTTAATTTGATTTTTAATAAGTATAAACTCTTCCGTTATATATTATTTACTATTTTAAATTTTTCACATCTTTTTAAAATTCAATTTACTTGATGTATATTTAGTAAAATATTTTTCAATCTACTAGATTTGTATTTTAGTTCAAAAAAATTATGATGAACATCAGTTGAAATAGAATAAAATTTAAAATATAATCATGATGAAATTTTATAATTTTTTGAAGTATTTTATGAAAGTCTAATTTTTCCTTTAACATGGTTAGATTTATCCCAATCATAATTATTCGTGACCTTTATATTTTTATTTTCTATATTATTCTAAAATCTATTCCCTTCATCAAAGGTAAGAAAATGTTACTCATCTTCTAATGTGTTAACTTTTTCATCACCTGATGATGTTGAATAATAATCATATAATGTATAATAAAAATTAAAATTCGACACAAAATTTAAGATAAATTCCATAGATAACTTATACCTAAGAAATTTTATATCCTTAAAATATTCTCCTAGAATACTCTAATTTTTTAACACCTATAATTTTCTTCGATGAACTATAAAAGTTAGTATCTACACCACTTTTACTCCAAGTGTCCAATGATTTTATAAATTTCATTCCATTAATTTTAGTCAATTATTTTATTTAATTTATTTTCCTTTTTAAAATATAGAAGTCCAATCTTATCTAATCAGATTTTTTTACATTCATAACATGCAACATATTAATAATACTTCTTATCATGTCACCCCTCTTATATTATTTATGATCATATTGGGAGTATTATTTTTGATAATTTTATTCTTCCTTCTCAAAATTTGAGTAAATTTGTTCCCATTTTCATTATAATCATAAAAATAAGAATGATTATTATATTTCTTTTTAGTTGGCATCAAATCCATATATACATTATTAATATCACCAGAAGTGATATTTCTAGAATTAGATGGAAAATATAATCCATCATATATCCTCTTTCTCAGCATCTATCTTCAATCTACTCTAATATTGTATAATAAAACCAATTAATTCATCAACACTTAGCCTAGTCAAATTCTTAGTATCATAAATCATAGTTCACATAGACTACCACTTGTTTTTAAGTATATAAATAATGTTTTAACTAGATGGTCACACACAAAATCCTTCTCACCATTATATTATAATCTATTCACTTAATTTATAATCCTCCATTGTATTTGAGTAATAAATTCTACATGAAAAAATTAAAATATTAATAATCTCCATGAAGCAGAACTCTCCTAGATTAAATAACATTAGAATTTCTATAGTGAGTATTCTATAAATTTTTAGAAATTCAATTTTAGGGTTAAAAATAATATATTTTACTATATATATTCAACATTATGGAACATAAATAATTATTTTAATATTTATAGTTATCATTGAACTTATGCTTCTCATCTCTATAAATCATAAAAACTACGTTCTCTATTATTTTAAAATTTTTTATAGTCATCAAATAATTATCCACATTAAAATTCGTTTATATGATCACTCGAATAATTATAATTATTTCGATAAAAAATGATAAGATTATTTGGATTAAAATTCCATATTGATCTAATTGGTGTCCCCACCATCAAAAAAAATATTTATTTACCACACTGTTTATGTATAAAATTTGAGATATTTTTTGACTAACTAATCGTTAATTAAAAATAATACTATGCTCAGTCTCAAACATAGAGTCTATCTCTAATACCAAGTGTTATTCCAGATTTATAAGGATGGTAAAGCTATAGGTTGGTGAATTTGCGTAAAATATATGTCTTACAATATGTATCGAGCTAAAGGTGTAGGTAGATTATAAATTAGATCTTATAATAAAATCATAACTTCTTATAGTATAAAATTTTAAATATAAAAGAAATTAAAGGAATAAAAAGACAACACAGACTAAATTATTTGGTTTAAAAATTAAAAAATTATGTTTTTTAGAAATTGAAATTACAATATAGTTTAAAAATTGTACTTCATGTAAGGATTACAATCCAAACAATAAAAAATTATTATCACCAAATATCACTTTTAATTCAAATTGTAAATATGATAAATAAACAAAATCCATGGTGTCATGTCTTCATATACATGAAATCCCTTTTCTAAAAACACTTCTACAGGTGTATGTATATTTATATCCCAAGAATACATTAATATCATAGGATTAGAGAAATGTATATTTTAATATCCTTGGAATACCTCATTATCTATGGGGAAAATGGTTATGAATATAATAAAAAATTAAAATATCTTTAAACTAAGAAACCTCACATAGTGGTAGCTCTAAGAAAAACATCTTAAAAGAACGTATTACACTACTCAAACGTACTCTCAAAAATTATTTTGTGAATAACTTCAATATTAACCAAAGCTTCCCTAGTATCAATCCTTCATCATATCACATACTTTTTTATCCCGATCCAAGAGGCATTAGTATTATTTATAAAAATAGGTTTTAACTAACTCAAAAATTTAAATTTCACACTCTTTTGGAATATTTATAATGAAATCAAAAACATTAACTCCACATTTTGATAGATTAAAATAAAATCAACATATATTAATGTAATTAATTAGTTCCTCTAAAAATATCTTTTAACTGGGGCATGTAATCTAACATGAGAAATGAGTAATCTTGATTTACATTTTTTAACATAAATCAATATAATTTAAATTTTTGGGAATTCATTTTAAACAAAAAAATAAATGGAAACCAAACCTTAGGATAAGTCAAGTTAATATTAATGGTAATATGATTTTCAAAAATAAATTAAGTGAATGATTATTTGACTCAATAGGGTATATGGGATATGATTTCTTTTAAAATCACAACATAGTTACATATTTGATGTGATGTGGATAACTAATCATACATTGGGTGCATGATAATATGATGAAATGACTATGATATGGTTTCATGAATGGGAATGATGACTTATAGAAGGTATTGAAGCACATGATGCTAGTCATCAAGGCATGAGAGTAACAAACCACTAGGTATGTTGATGTAGATTATGTTTCTTATGTATATTAATTTAATATATAATTTCTTAAATATAAGCATTACTTAGTGAGAAATATATGGTGGGAACTCGATATAGTTTTAACTTCTTAGGTAGTGATTTTATTGCCTATGATTCTTTAACAAGATTTTTTATGATTATTTCACATTACATGAGATTATCTAAGGAGGTTATTACTAAATATACATGTATGATCACCCCATATATATAAAACTATTTTTTATTTTACTACATGTTGGTTAGTGATTGAGCTAGTATATACTATCCCATAGTGGCTATATAGAAGTCACTAGATATCATTGTCAAAATATATGTGTTTTAATTGGTATTAGTATATGTTTATACTTAAAATGAAATTAAAATTCATGTATTAGATTCATTATCTAATTATTTATGTGATATAGGTAACTGTTGGATTATTTATGTAGTCCTGGGATTCATCAATTGAAGGTAATTCCTACTATTTATGTATTTTTTATACCCATAGAGTTAGGAAGAAACCCATTTAATATTGAATGTGGTATTTAGGGGTCACTCCTATCTTCGCAATCAGTCCAGTTGGGGTTCTATTGTGGGGTCATGACAAAGGGATATCATATATTTATCTTATGAGATTGGATGATGTTTATTGATAGGAACCGATGAGTATTAAAAGGATTGGTAGGGAAACTATATCATCTTTTATTATCATGTGATGTTATGAAGGGATACTAGATATGATATGGAATTTGAGTCCCCCCTTTGATATGATGTGAGGACCTTATGTTTACTAAAAAAACTAAGTGAAATGATATTGTTTATATGGTAGAGACCCAGGTAAGGATCAACATCCTGATTTTCTATACAAGTTTTGGAATTTATTAGAAAATAGGATATAGGATGAATCTAAATCAAATGACTCTAAGGTATTATATATTTTTGGTTTAAGGAGTCTCTAAAATTTTATAATCATATAATTATGGATCTAGGTTAGTGTAATCATCAGGGTCATACTGAAAATGTTTCGTATTATGTGCTAGACGATCACTATAGAGTTGAGATCAATGATTCCATTGAATCTTGTAGAAATAAATTTCAATTGTTTCAGTACAAGTACCAGTATAATTTTCTGGTAACCATTATAGATTACGAGACTACGTCTTGGTTAGAGTAGGTGGAGATTGACTTCAGTTTAACCCATGCTCAGTGTAATCACTATATTTTGTTTCTATCAGTATTCTATGTGATTATGTTTGAAAATCATGCTTTTTATTCTTCAGGGGTTTTGGGTTCTTATCCATTTCAAGGGGGAACATGGAAATATAGGTTTTCATCATAAGATAATTGTTCAGTCTTATTTGGTTTAGTATGTGGGGAAGTAATTATAAGAGGATTTTGGTGTTGAGTTTTTGTGAGATTGAGTTATTTATATAAATTCTTATGAGTTATGGTTTTAGGATCATCATCAGTGGGTGTTGTTATTGGGTATTATCTTTGTACAATTGGAATTGCATGATATTGTTCTTTTTGAGTTTTACAATTTTCAATTGTTGGTGTGTCATGGTGTGTCTAAGATGTATCATGATTAGATAGTTCAGTTTTAGTGGTCTAGGATGAATATATTAGTTTCATATTTTTCTTTTAAATATTTAGTCATCCATAGGGTGAATGTAGATAACTGATTTCTTGGTGGGTTATATTAGGTAATCATTATTCCCTATTGAAAGAGGGAGGTCACCTTGATGAAATTCAGAACTCATTTTCCTCAAACTCAGAGAGGATATGATTTTATCTGGGTTTCTAGAGATAACATGATAATGTCTTCTCACATACTAATGATTAATGTGTTGAAGGTGTTGGATGTTTTGTTTTGGTAGTATCTGGAGGATGAAGTGAGGCTTCACGAGGTTTCAAATATGACCATGATCGATCATGATCTAGATGTTACCTCCACATTATGAATGGGTATCCAACATGATTTAGGATCTATGTTATGCTCAACACTTCTTTTCATTCACATATGGATAGTAAGATAAAACATGCCATCATGAATTTGGATGGAATATTCAATACATTTGTTCTAAATTGTGGAGGTTCATGGGTGAGGCACCAACCATTGGTGAAGTTTAATTAGAATGAAAACTATAACTGTAATATTTTTATCGAACCATTAAAATCACTATATGGTTAAACAGTAATATATCCATTATGTTGAACCAAGGATAGATAATTAGCAATTCTCATACCAGATATGGTTTAAAAAATGATATAAATGGTTTAGGTTCATCATGATTGAATGAAGGTAGATTAATATTTTTATAAGTCCTATTTTGAACAAAGGATATGGAATCAAGAGTTTTACATTGAATATCACATGTTTCTTGATGATATTTCCACATCATTAGATGTATAGGATCAGTTATGCGTGTAAGATATCTCCTTGGATTGTTAGTACTTTCATGGTGTTGATGTTTGTTGGAGTTGTTTCATATTATACTTAAATCCCACTATAGATGCATAAGATCTATAATGATTTCCATGTATCAGTGAATCATTAGTGTATTCAGGATAATTATTATCTCTCTGAATATGGAGAGATAAAAATTATAGATGATGAATCTATGAAAGAATAACCCATTGAGATTTAAGACCATCATGAGAAGGTTTTGTGTAGGAATTCTATCCCTTAGATTCATTCACTATAGTTTTGCAACAAGTTAGAGGACTATAGATGTGCACTCAATATCCCATGTTTTTTGATGTTTGATTATATTGATAATATTTATTAACATTTTTATTTATGATATAATAGATGATTTTTCATGTTAATGAACATTATTCCACTTATGTCTAATCGATTTTATAACTATAGAAATATACTTGAGAGATATATCCAAGGATGGTTATTTTGATCAGCTTATCCTTTACTTTCTGGGTTTTAGTTTATTTATCAAGGTTGATAATTTTTTATGAGCTTATTGAAGGACCCTGAGACACCCTGAGAGGGGAGGGTTGAATCAGGGTGGAAACTTTTTCTTTTAATGTTATGGATCTTATTCCCACGTTGGTAGTAACTTCTTGAACCTGTAAGATGAATATGATCAGAAAGAAAACATTCACATGCACAGAGAAGACACAACTCTTTTTACTTGGTTCCCCACTAAGGGATACATCCATGGAGCATATGCCGACAAGTTTTCTGTCACACCCAATTCCACTAATCTTCACTAGTTGTGGATTACAAAGGTTGGGGCACAGTCACTCTATCCCAGGATCACTGCATTTACAAATGTTCAGGGATAGCTTACTATATCCATCAGGTCACTCCCATTGAATCCCCCTGGCTCACTGCCCTTGGTGAAGTCCCGCTCAGTTCATAGATGTGAATGTATCTTCAATAGATAGACATGAAGTTCTTTGTCTCTTGTTCAGCATGAGACTTTGCTTGCATCAGAGTCCTGAGTTGATGCTCTGTTAAAGTCCAAATTTCATCCACTGATGAATACCCCTTTTCCCTTGTCCACTGGGCAAACAACCTCTGGAAAGGGCCTTCGAAAAGTACCCTACTTCGCAAGGCTCCCAATATTGCAAAGCTCAAACAAGCCTTTGCAGAGTCCCTGCATTTTCGCGAAGATCAACCTTGAAGCACTCTCGCGATGCACAAGCCTTCGCAATGCTTGGCTGTCGTGGAGCACCTGCCTCTTCGCGAAGCTCAATGAGCCAACGCGGGGCGCACGACATTCGCGGAGCTAGAATAACCACCACAAAGCTCCTCTTTCGCGAAGCACACTGCCTTCGCAAGTGACCTTTGCGAACCGATAGCAAAGGATTTTTGTTGAGAGCTCTCCCCACTTCTCTCGAGGTGGTCGACCTGTATTTATAGGCGATTCCACCGACCCTCGACCCTTATGCGCGAAGTCAGTGCCATGTCAGCTCAAATCGTGAAGCTCCGAAGTTCCCACCAAAATTCTCTCAAAATCACGAAGCACGATGGAAATATTCCATTCACGGAGCTCGTTGTAATAGCGGAGTGTTCAATCATTTCCTTCGTGCCTTCACCGCGAATCTCCCTCGCAGATCTCTTCATCACTGCGATGATCTTTATCCTCTGCCGTTCACGAATCTTTGACGTAATCATGAAGAATCACAGACTCCATAATTCTGGTCTTTGTGAATTCCAAACCATTAAGCCACTCTTCGCGAAATTCATGCCATTTCCATATTTAATTACGATCTTCATGGAAAACCTATTTTCGCAATGCTCACCAACATCCAAATTTTGGACCCCAAAAATTTGGCAAACACTGGGAAATGACGCCACCTTCAATACTGTTGTCTTCTTTAACTGTTTAATCGCTTTGCTGGTACACGTTCTGAACATCCATTGAGGATTGACAAAAAACACAAACCATACTCGAAGTCATGCATTGAAGACCATGGTTCCAACAATCTCCCCCTTTGGGTTTGTTGGAAATCAGAAAATAAATTCAATAGATCTCTATCCATGTGAACACCAAAAACACAGGAATCAACTCAGCCAACACTCTAAGTCTACGTGAGCAATGCTCGGTGTTGAAAACAAGAGAGGAGGCTTGAATTGGGTTCCACTGTTTTCCTTCTCATTATTCTCATTACAGAAGTTGCCTGAATTTATTCCTTTCTCCTTTCTCACCCATTGACAATAAATCCAAAGACCAGTAATTTGTTCAACGTTCAGCTCAAACCATACTCCCCCTGGATAGTATCTCCCCCATAAACCTACATCATAGCCATAAACAGATAAAAAATAGTTATCACAAACAGGGAGAGGGATATTGCGTAACCTCCTTATGTACTGGGAGGTGGCTGAACACCGAGGTTCAACCGATGCTTCTCAAACACAGCCGCGGACAGTGGCTTGGTCAGGATATCAGCCACTTGCTCATCAGTTCCCACATGATCCATTCTAAACATCCCTTGTTAAACTTTTTATTTGATAAAGTGATACCTGATTTCAATATGTTTCGTATGGGAATGCTGAATAGGATTCTTCGTAAGAACAATTGCGCTCTTATTATCACATTAAATCACCATTGGTTGCTTTACCTCATCACCAATATCTGTTAATGGTTGCCTCATACATAGCAGTTGAGTGCATTCCTTTGTGGTAGAGATATACTCAGCTTCAGCAGTACTAAGAGAAGTACTTTCTTATTTCTTGCTTAACCAGCCAATACATTTCAACCCAATATAGAAAGGTCCACCACTAGTGGACTTTCTGTCTACTACATCACCAACCCAGTCAGCATTAGAAAATGCTGATAATTTACTGTCCCTGCCTGTAGAAAAAAATAACCCGATGTTATGTGTACCTTGAATATACCTCATGAAACTTTTTACTGCCGCCATATGTTCTTCCTTTGGATTACTTTAAAAGCGGGCCGCAAGGCACATGGCAAAGACAATATCTGGCCATGTCCCTGTCAGGTATTGTAGGCTCCCAATGATCCTCCTGTACATGGTGGGATCAACAGAGTCCCCATCCTCATGCTTTCCAAGTTTAGTTCCAACTGCAATCAGAGTTGACATTGGTTTGGAGTCTTGCATATTAAACTTCTTCAGCATCTCATTTGCATATTTTTCCTGGGAAATGAAAGTGTATTCCTTGTTTTGAATCACCTGCATCCCCAATAAATATGTGATCTCCCAAATCATAGACATTTCAAATTCTGATTTCATGTGGTTGGGAAATTCGTTCACTAATTTCTTCCTGCTTCCACAAAATATGATATCATCAACGTAGAATAGAACCATGAATTGATCTTTTGGAGAATTATTCACATAGAGATTGTGATCAACTACTCCTCTTTTTAATTCTAGCTTCTTGAGATATGAATCCAGCCGTGAGTACCACGCCCGTGGTGCCTGCTTCAAACCATATAGATATTTCTTCAGTTTGCAGACCTTTGTTTCATCAGTACCCAAAACAAAGCCCACTGGTTGTTCAATGTAGACTTCTTCTTCAAGTACACCATTCAAGAATGCTGTCTTGACATCCATTTGATATACTTTATATCCTCTTTGGAGTTCCATGGCAAGGAAAAGCCTGATTGACTCCAGTCTATCCACTGGAGCAAAGGTTTCTTCAACATCAATGCCTTCAATCTGGGAGTATCCTTTACATACCAGTCGTGCCTTGTTTCTGATGACACTTCCATGCTCATAAAACTTATTTTTGAAGATCCATTTGGTACCAATCACATTATGACCTTCGAGTCTCTGGACAAGATCGCATGTCTGATTTTTGTCAATATGATCTAATTCATCATTCATGGCTTTCACCTAAGATTCATTATTTGCAGCTTCTTCGAATAAGGATGGATCTACAATTGATAGAAATGCAGATTGCGTGTTATTCCTCATCCTTCTTGTTTGAGTGGGTGGACTCCTGTCCCCAATTATGTTGGATGGATCAATCTCGGCTCTTCGATGTCTCTTGCGAGGTTCAGTAGCATTCTCTTCAGCCATAGTTTCTTCTTCAGATTCTTCTTCTGAGTCAATATCATTATGTGACTGCTGAGTGTTTTGAACAACTTCTTTATTTCTACATTTGTATTTTCATCATGCTCACTTTTTTCCTAACTTTCTATCACATCAGCATATGACGTCCTTAAATCATTTGTGCTTTTCTCTTCTATTATCTCAACATCACTGCTTTCCACAATCCTTCCTAAATTCTTGTCGAAACATTTGTAGGCTTTGCTGTTCATTGAGTAACCGAAGAAAATTCCTTCATCTGCATTGTCGCCATATTTCCCTTGATTTCTTTCTTTGTTCCTAATGAAGCATTTACTTCCAAAGACATGAAAGTATTTTAAAGAAGGCTTCCATCCATTCCACAATTCATATGGTGTCTTCATCTCACCCATATATAGTCCTGTTCGATTATGGATGTACACTACAGCTTGAACAACCTCTTTCCAGTAATGTGTGGAATACGACTCTCAATCAGCATAGTTCGTGCCATGTTCTTCACCTATCGATTCCTACGTTCAACAACTCCATTTTGTTGTGGAGTTCTCACAGCATCTACCTCATGCTGTATCCCATGCTTCTCCAGATAATTTTTAAATACAATGGATGTGTATTCTCCTCCATTGTCAGATCGCAACACTTTGATTGTTTGTCCAGTATCATTTTCGATGATTCGCTTATATGTTTTCATGCAGTCAAGGACTTTTCGTTTCCTGTGAATGACCATCACACATTCCATTCTACTGTAATCATCTATGAAAAGGACAAAGTACTTTTCTCCATGAGTTCCATCAACATTTATCAGCCCACATACATCTGTATGAATCAGATCAAGAAGGTGATATAACCTTTTCTTCTTTGGCTGATATGAACTGCAGACTAGCTTCCCACGAATGCAAGCATCACAAGATTTTTCATGCTCACGCTTCAGGTTGGGAATTTCCATGAAAATTATCAATTTTGATATTTTCTCCATGTCTTGTTGATTTCTGTGTCCCAGTATTCGATGCCACAAATTGTTTTCTTCTTCAACAATCATGTAACATACATTTTCTTCACTATAAACCTGATACAAGTTGCCTTATATTCTGCATCCCTTCATGAGTGAACTGCCTATCTTTCCCTTGATAGTACAACCTTTCTGATTAAAAGTAACTATAAGTCCCGAGTCACAGAGTTGACTCACGCTGAGGAGATTATGACGCAGACCATCTACATAACAGACTTCAGTCTTCTTTAGTTCTCCATTAGATAATTCTGTACTTCCACTCCCTTTGATTTTCAGAGCCCCATAATTACCAAATCGTATTGTACCATCAACCGTCCTTTTGATATCCGTTAGTAGGCCTGCATTACCTGTCATATGAGATGAACAACTGCTATCCAGAATCTAGGTATAGTTGTTCTTTGTAGTATTGAGGGCCTCCTCTGCAAGGTTGGATTTATCAATCTTTTTCCATTCCTTCCATGAGACATTGGATTGAGTATATAGTACTGATGGCCTTTCAATTATCTCTTCCGCATACCCAGGTTCTTCATAGTCAAAATCTTCTTTGAGAGGAGAAAACCTGTTTGAAAGAGCAACACTGTCTTACTGATGAGACTTAACTTGTCTTGAACTTCGGTATGAGGTGTCCATGTCCCTTCTCTGCCTACAATTAGAAGCCTTATGACCAAAGTTAGAACAAAAATAACAATATCCATAGAAATTGTTTCTTCTATAAGAATTAGGATATGAATTTTTTCTCTTTTGTTGAACTTATATATCTTCTCCATTCAGATAGCTTCTTGCCTCTTCGCAATAAGACATGGTATGGCCTAGATAGCCACAGAACTGACACTTCATCAGAGGAAATGTCTTCTCACTTGAATTTCTCCTTAGACCTTCTTCCTTGGGAGAGAAGTAAGACTGTTTTTCATTTCTAAATGTTTGAGGATAATTTTCAGTTCTCCTTTTAGTTTGGATTAAGGGTCCCTTTTTAGGAACTTTAGGTAATGTTTCAACATGTTCAAATTTCATCTTATATTTCTTTTGGATTTTTTCACTTCCAGCAATTGATGCCTCAGCCTCACAACCAATTCCACTCTTTCCCATGCAAGCGGGTCTTTGATCACTCATGATTTTCCCAAACCCATCTGAACCTCACTTGGCTCTAGCTAGTAATTCTGCATATGAGAATCTTCCAAACTGTATTTTCTTCCTCGAGTATTTTGGAATTGATTCAGTCTCAAGTTTACTCCTTAGAGTAACAACTTCCTCTTCAAGACCCTCAGCAGTCTTGGATTTTTCATCAAGTCTGGAGGTGAGGTCATTGATGACCTTTGCCTGCTCTTCAATTCTCAGCTTCATATCCACTACATCATCATTGATTTCAATTATTTTAGACTGTACCTTCACAAATTCTTCCAGTCGTTCAATTTCAGATTCAAGTTGATCAACGTATACATTTGATTCTTCTACAATTGATTTCCACTTATTGTAACTCTTACATTTAATCTTTATCTTACTAACGACATCCTTAAGTTGCATCTCTGGAACTACAGAAGTTCTCAGTTGTTCTTCTCCACTAGTATCTTCTGACTTTTCAACAGTGGCCATCAAGGAAGCATGGTTCCCAGTTTTTAATTCTGGTTCTTCTTCATCATAGAATTCATTATCATCTGGTTCCTCTTCACAGACAAAACTCTTCCTTTGAATTTTCTTTCCATATTTGAAGTCTCTCTTTTTGAAGAACCTTCTCTGATGATTCTCGAAGCTTTCATCTTCACTATCTTCATCATTGATCTTTCTTAAGCACTAAGAGGCAATGTGCCCAACTTTTCCACAACTGAAACATGCAAGAGGTAACTTCCCTTTGAATTTCCCTTTCCCCTTCTGGAAATTCATTGCAATGAGAGAAAGAATTTATTTTTCTTCTTCATCTTCACCACTACTATATTTTGAGATTTTCAGTTTATCCATGGCCTTGAATTCCATTTACTTTCTCACACGAGTCGTATAATCTTCTGTTTTGACTCTCATTTCGTATGCTACCAAGCTGCTAAGTAGATCATCCCGAGAAAGTTTTGAAAGATCTCTTTCCTCAAGGGTTGTCACCTTTGCATTGTACAAAGGTGGAAGGCTTCTTAATATTTTCTTTACAATGTCAATGTCTTTTATTTCTTCACATAGACCCCGAATTTCTCCAACCACTTCAGTAATTAGATTGAAGAAAGAGTCTGGATTCTCATCTGGATGCATCTTCAAATCATCAAACCGATTGTGCAGCACTTGTAGTTTCACCTCCTTCACATTTCTATCTCCTTCAAAAATATTCTCGAGTTTATCCCACATGGATTTTTCTGATGTGCAATTCATCACCTTTAAGTAGATCTGATCAGAAAGGGCTGCAGTAAGTGAATTTTGTGCTTTAGCATTTGCATCAAGAATTTTACTGTCTGTTTCAATCATAGATAGGCCTGTTGGGTCAGTGACTTGTATTATTTTCACAGTAGAAAAGAGAACTTCTATTCCAAGAGATCGTAGATGAGATCTCATTCTGTTATTCCAGATCTGGAAATTACTTCCATCAAAGTGAGGGACTCCACTAACATTGACTGCATTCTCCATGAAGAAAAAAGGACAGAGTCAACAACAGCAACCTTTACGCTCTGATACCACTTGAAGGACCCCAGGACACCCTGAGAGGGGAGGGGTGAATCAGGGTGACAAATTTTTATTTTAATGTTATGGATATTGTTCCCATGTTGGTAGGAACTTTTTGAACCTATAAGATGAATATTATTAGAAAACAAACATTCACATGCACAGAGAATACACATCACTTTTTACTTGGTTCACCACTAAGGGCTACGTCCAAGGAGCATATGTCGAAAAGTTGTCGGTCGTACCCAATTCCACTAATCTTCACTAGCTGTGGATTACAAAGGTTGGGGAACATTCACTCTGTCTTAGGATCACCACCTTTAAAAAGGTTCAAGGATAGCTCACTACTTCCCTCAGGTCACTCCCATTGACTCCCCCTAGCTCACTGCTGTTGGTGAAGTCCCGCTCGGTTCATAAACGTGAAGGTCTCTTCAATAGATATACATGAAGTTCTTTGTCTCCGGTTCAGCATGAGACTTTTCTTGCATCAGAGTCCTGAGTTGATTCTCTGTTAAAGTCCAAATTTAATCCACTGATGAATACCCCTTTTTTCCTTGTCCACTGGGCAAACAACCTCTGGAAAGGGCCTTCACAAAGTACCCTACTTCGCAAGGCTCCCAATTTTGCAAAGCTCAAACAAGCCTTCGCGGAGTCCCTGACTTTTCGCGAAGCTCAATCGTGGAGCACTCTCGGGATGCACAAGCCTTCGCAATGCTTAGGTGTCACGGACCACCTGCCTCTTCGCGAAGCTCACCGAGCCAACACGGGGCGCACAACTTTCACAGAGCTAGAATAGCCACCGTGAAGCTCCTCTTTCACGAAGCACACTACCTTCGTGAGTGACCTTTGCAAACCGAGAGCAAAATATTTTCATTAAGAGCTCTCCCCACTTCTCTCGAGGGGGTTGACCTGTATTTATAGGCGATTCCACCGACCCTCGACCCTTCCACGCGAAGTCAGCGCCATGTCAGCTCAAATCGCGAAGCTCTGAAGTTCCCACCGAAATTCTCTCAAAATCACGAAGCATGACAGAAATTTTCCATTCACGGAGCTCATCATAATCATAGAGTGTTCCATCATTTCCTTCACACCTTCACCGCGAAGCTCCCTCGCAGAGCTCTTCGTCGCCGCGATGCTCTTCATCCTCTGCCGTTCGCGAAGCTTTGATGTAATCACGAAGAATCACCGCCTCCATAATTCTGGTTTTTGAGAATTCCAAACCATTAAGCCATTCTTCATGAAATTCATGCCATTTCCATATTTAATTATGCTCTTCATGGAAAACCTATTATCGCAATGCTCACCAACTTCCAAATTTTGGACCCCAAAAATTTGGCAAACACTGGGAAATGGCGCCACCTTCAATACTATTGTCTGCTTGAACTGTCTGATCGCTTTACTGGTACACGTTCCAAACTTCCACTGAGGATTGACAACAAACACAAACCATACTCCAAATCATGCATAGAAGACCATGGTTCCAACAGTTATATCTATAAGGGAACAATTTTCTAAATACCTTTATCTAAAGTTTCTAAGGGATTAAAGGTATTAAAAGGTTTTATGGTTTTTTAAGGGGAGATGATTGATTTTATTGATATCTATAAGTTCAACACATGGTGGGGGTGATCTTGATGAGGTAGGTTTTGTAGCCATTGTCATGTGAGATAATATTTTGATGGTTGGTGAACCGAGGGAGGGAAAAAATATTCTTTAGGGGAATTGAATGTGATGAGATACCGTATGTATAATGGGGATGACCATAAGTCCATTTTGGAAGGAATGGTTCTTATAGGTCTAAAAGTGTTTATATTTTTTTATATGTGGAACACCACAACTAGGGATGACCATTTTAGTAACAGTGACACTTATAGAAAATACTTATGAGAAATAAAGACCATAGAGATTCCCAATTCAATTAGTGTTGTGGTGACTCTAGGTATGGTAGATCTCAAAAAGGAGTTTGAAAATAGAAAGGATAGTATCACCAAAATGTGTTCATGGGAATCCTAAAATGAAAGTTAGATATATTTTCCACAATGATATGTCGAGAAACTATGGTGGTCAATTGGGGATATAAATTGAATACTCCATTTTTTAGTAACCATAATGGTTCTTATCATACTTTATTAAAATAGTTATTGAATGAGTGTAAATGTTGTGGGGATATGACTATATAAAATACCTAGAAAATTGGATATCACTTTGACTAGAGGCAACATGACCATTTTTGAAGTCACTAAGCCTTGGCAGAGGCCTATTCGTATTTCCTTATAAATAGGAAAATCCCAACATCCATCATTGAAATTTCATCATATTTTTTCAAACCCTACAAAACTCTAGGACATATCAGTTCTCCTTAACCACTTATATATAGGTATTAAGATTCATTTTTCATTGGGATTGAAGTCTCTTGAATCATGGTACTCTTCTCTAATCTTCCTCTCGTATTCCTTGTTCATTTCATTTTGGATATTTTCTATGGTGTGTTGCTCTATGTTCAGGTTTGAGTTTCCTAAATTTCATTATGGTCATTTTACATAGTTATGATTTCAGGAGGTTTCCCTTTGATTTTAGTTGTGGTCAATCATCGATTCTTCCATTCTTATTTGGTAATTTTTTGATGTTTTTAATCAAGGTAGAGAATTTTTTACCTCTCATTATAAACATGTTGTTTTATGAATATCATTATTTAGTTTAAATAGGTAAATGGTTTACCTTTACCTTATATAAGTTATCTAATCAAAGTTAAGAGAATATAAATATTTTAATAGGTGATGAGATTTTTATGTGTTGATGTTTTACCATTTTTTGATGCCTAATTTGTTTTTCCAGATAGTGTGATTTGATTAAAATGATTATTGTTTTTCCTTGGAATTTTTTACATTATTAAAATTGCTTAAAATAAATAAATATAGTATGATGAATTGGACAATTAATAGAGAATATGAAATGAGTTTATATTTATTTATTAAAACTATTTGATAAGAAAGGTTTTGAATAAGAAATGTATTTCTTTCCTTGGAAGATATTTGATGATGTTAGTTTCTGAATTTTAGTTTTATGGTTTTTGTACCCTTCTCATAATTATTTGGATAATTCATAGTGGTAATTGGTTACGATTATCATTGAAATTGTAGTGTTTTTTAGTTGTTATGATACCTTGTTTTTTCATTGTATATTTGGTTTAGTGTGATGGATATAGTTTCATGTAGAAGTTTTTATGTTGAAAATATATTCCAATGCAATGTTTATAATGTAGAATAGTATAATAATTGATTAAAATTTTTATGAAAACTGATATAGTTTGGATATTTGAAGATGTACGTTCTGATTTTCAGTTGTTATGGTAGTTGTTTGGTTCTAGTGGTGGTGTGATGAAATTGATGGCATGGAATGTTCTTAGGTATGAAACTGAGATAAATAGAATAATTTAAGAGCTATGGTTTCCTATTTAGTTTTTTATTTGGTTGAATGTTGTGAATATTTTATTATTACTATTTGATAAATGTTCTCTTCAGAATATATCTCCTTTGATAGATACTCTACAGATTCTTAGAATCTTAATAATATGAAATTATAATTAATTTATGGGGATGGGTGTTTAATGTGAGAATGATATATATATATATATAAATTAAATTAAAATAAATAATTTGTTGGGATAAATGATATAAAATCATGGAATTGATATGTATATTAGAAATGTGAATTAATTTAATAAATAAATGTAATTTCTATACAATAATTTCTGATGATGTTTAAAAAATTAAATGTAAATTATTAAATTACTAGATGATTCATGATGATGAACTTTGATGTTTTCACACATAGTTGTGCATCAAATTTATAGTTCTATATTTAAAATCCATGTTTTGATGACGGAATTTAGCTACTCTAAAGTTTAGGGTTGGACAGTTTCCCTATTAGTGGTTATATACTATAATACCATTATCTTTTGTGATTTTATATGCTCCACCACCAATGATATATTATTATGATAGTAAAATGTTTTGGGTTTTGGGTGTTTTCCCAAATATATAGGTTTGTGAGGGAGTAAATGGATAGATAATCCCTCTTCCATTCTCTTTCTTCAAACATAGAATGGTGTGTAGGAATATTTGGGATTTAATGGATTAAAGTGTTATGTTTGTTACCATATGGGTTGTGATGTATATCAATTTTACCATACATGTAATTAGAAGTTATTGAATCTTGAGTTTAGAACATATATATGTATTACTTATATAGTTACTATAGTTACTACACATTTAATAAGAGATGAAATAATATTTTTTGGTATAGGGTGTGGTACTAGATATATGATGGCTTTCAGACTCACTATTTGGTTTCAAATTTGATGAGTCATGGATGATATTTTTGGGCATGGGGTGAAGGATGAGATATTATATGATTGTCTGAATGGGAAGGATTACTTATAAAAGGAATTGAGGCATATAAAATTTGGAGTTGGGGTGTGAGAGTGAACAAATAGTTAGGAAGGAGATATGAGGTATCTTTATTATGTATTTGATATTGATATATATTATCTTACATCTATGAATTAATTGGTGTGGATGATATATAGTTTTACTTTCTTAGAAAATGATTTGGTTTCCTATGTAATTTAATATGGTTTTAGTATGATAATTTCACATTGTACAAGTGGTTTTATGGAGGATCCTCCGGAGTAGGCCTGCATTCACACCCCATATATATAAAAACTATTTTTATGTATTTAAGAGACGGTTGGTGATTGGGACAGGATACACTAACTCAAATTTGTTATTGTAGGGGATTTTCGAGTTCATACTAACTGCCTAGACACTATTATTGGTATGTTAATTTATTTATAATTTTCATGAAATTACCATTATTGTATTACGATAGGTTATTTGTTATTTTATGTGATGGATTTGATTGGTGGATCCTATCCCTTGCACTAGAATTCATTTATTTATGGTAATTCCTCTCATTTATACATTTTCTTACACTTGTTTCTACTCTCCAACCCATAGACTCTTGGAGATGGGATTATGGGGTCACTCCTCTCTTTCATACTGTCTTATGAGGGGTTATAGTAGATAGAGGTCATGTCATATGTTTTATTGGTAGTGTTAATTGACTTGAGACCTATTTTATATTTGTGAACATTCTTATTCTTTTCATTATTAATTTGATCTTATGATGTAATGTCTCTTATATAAATTTTTTATAATTTATTCCATGTGTTTATTATTGAATGTCATGAAATATAACCCCATTTTTATTCTAGGATTTATGATTATGATATCATATATCATTATTAGTTCTAATTATTCCCTTTCTCATTCCATTATTAATTTAGTTTCTACTATGATCAAGAACCTCAATTATTTATTGTAAAAGTCCCATTATTAATATTATTATCTTTTTAGAGTATTTAAGGTCACTTCTTTCTTATGTTTCCCAATTTACAAGAATTTATATGAAGTGATATATATATGATTGAGGAATTTTTGGAGCATATTTGTGGGAGAAATGTATATTTTATTGGGAATTATCATGGATATGTACCAAGTCCCCAAGACTTGGAAATTTTGGTCTTTAGAGTTATGAGTGATTTTATGTGACGTATGAAAAGTATCTATGTTATGAACCATATCCAAAAGTTTAGGTCATTGGAATTTCAATTGGTATCAAACAAGAGTTTAGTTTTTTGGGGAATTATGGTTGATTAAAATTTGGAAAAGTATATTTAGATTTATAATATTTAGACCTAGAGTGAAAAGTTAAGTATAACTAGTTTGATAAAATTGTTTTGACATTCCCCATAAATTTAGGTTGTGTCATATTATGCCCTTACCAAAGTTAATGGTTGACATAACCTTGGGGGATAGTTTTGTGGTTGATGAAATTACGATTATACAGTACTAATTTTTTATCAATGATTAATTTTTTTGTTATGAAATTTATTTAAGGTGATGGTATGTAATATTTCATATTTTAAAAACTATTTCCAGAAAATTTTCTTATAAAATTTTCATATGTATAACAATGTATGACACTCGTTTCTATATTTTAAAAAAATGTAACATATTTCAATAAAATCTAATAACATATTTTATTTTATATTATAAAATAAATGGTTAAATATAATTTTCAATCTTAAATATTAATTCAACTTCCATTTTTAATTAACACTATAGTGTTTTTTTACATTTCAAAATGGTTTTTGTCAAAACCCCTGCACATGTTTTGTTACACAAAAATTTTTATCCCAAAACATTAAGTAACATGTTTTGTAATGACATTACTTTATGGAACATTTTCCATTTTTATTTTAAAACATAATACCTCCCATATATAGTATCTTATTATCAAGAAATTCTTATTCAATTTGATAATGTTGATTTTCAAATATTAAAATGGTCATTGACATACTATTCTGATCAAATTGTATAATGTTTGTCATATGTAGTTTATTTTATTAGGTATATATTTTAAAGATAAATGAAACTTAATTAAAAGTATAATTTCATAAAAATAATATTATTCAAATGTATAAATAATTAATTACCAATAATATAATAACTTAGAGGAAATAAAATATAAATGTTTTCACTGTCAAAAAAAGAAATAGTTTTTATTCAACATAATTGTTTTCCAAGAATTATCTACTTATATTTAAAAGTTAAAATTTATATTTTTGAATATATATTTAATAAAATATAATTCATTTTTTTCATCATCACATCAAAATTTTCTTACGGTGAATATTTCTATTTTTTTGAAGTTGGTTTTGGGGAAATATTAAAAAAATGGGTTTTACATATAACTTCACCTTTTTTTGAAATCATCATGATATAAATATGACTAAAAAATTTATAATCCTTTTTTGTGACTAATAGTTAATTTAAATAGTTAAATAATTCATTTGAAATACACAAAATGAATTTATAAACCCTTATCTAAAATTTTAGAACAAAATTTATATTTTATTATTAAAAAAATATTTTTTTTATTTACCATTACTTCAGTGGTTTTTCAAGATTATATTTAGTTTTCAATTGATATGAATGTAAAAAACCATATTTTTTAGTTTAAAACTTATAAATATCATGAGAATCAATACTATTAAGATAGTTTTACATAAATGATTTAAAAAATAATAATTTGTTCTAAAATACCCCTCATTAGATATATATGAGATAGATGAGATTAAAAACCTCAAACAACTCAAAAATCAAATACAACTAGTGGATCATGGCTCATAACTACCCATAGGGAATGGAATAACCTACAAGATATATTTTATTATATATTAAGGGTATAATGGTCCCTGACTTGGCAGCCGGAATTCCATGATGATTGTTTTCCAAAGACCCATTATTAGAGATGACCTGAAGGCCTAAAAGTACAGTCTTAATTGTGATATGAATCCAGTATTATAGAGTCTTTATTCCCATGATATAAATAAAAAAATAATATCTCTAGTTTTGAAGTTACACCCCCACAAAGATAGTAGGGAACCCCTCCATCCCACATCAGGAGTTTATATCATAAGAGGTCTGGTCAAGAGGAACAAAAACACTTATCACACATTCATGATTTCCATCTGGTCATGACTGTATTGTGTTCTAATGCACCACCTATAAAGTCATGCCACATTATCTGATTGGATATACTATACAAATCACCAAGTGGCTTATTACCCCTCTATCCCATATCAGAAATCTGGGTTGGTTGATGCCTAATAGTTATGTTAAAAAATACTTATCACTCACTCAGGCCTCAAAATTTGTAACCCTTTAATGATTCCAAATTACACAACATTATTGTAAGAAAATGTTATGTATATGGTTCTTACTGTAACACCCCAAGCTTCCACAGTACGCTTCCCTTTGAATAATACAGTAGCGTGTGTTGTACGCAACTTCGAGTTCTAACACACACACCAAAACCAATCAAACTAGCCGTTATGAATTGTAATAACCAATTTTTGAAATTTTATAAATTTTATCTTTAAAAATGGACTTCATTTTTGGATTAGGAATGTCGAAATTAGCCTAGTGTGAAATTTTGGTATTTTTCTGAAAACTTTCCATTTTTGATGAATAGTGAATAAACACTAAGTTATAGTTTACAACCAAATTTTTATTTAAATAATTATTTATTTTATTTAAATTTAATTAACATCAAAATATATACATAATACTTATATAAGTTCAATGTAATTCATTGGAGTTAGTTTAGAATAATTTTAGATATATAAAAATTTTATTGAACTTTTTATCGTCTTTTACCCATCTCCTAGGAGAATTTAAAAATTCATATAAAACATAATTTTACTACTTCTATGAGTGGAATTTAGAAAATACAAGAGACGTGGTTAATATCGAGGAGTAAAATGTGGTTCAATGAGATGAAAATAATTTTTGGTGAATAGTATCTTTTTACTTTTATTTACCACGGTTAAAAGTAAACGGGGAAATTAAGGGTAAAAATGATATTAATATTACTCTAACACATGTCATAATTCTATTGGACAAGTTTTTCTCGACCAAAATCAACCTTAGGAATAAAATATTACCATTTAGGTCCACTTGGATTAGATTAGGACATTTATTATTATTTAATTCAAAAAAGAGTTAAAAGAGTTAGAACCAAAGTTTATTTACTAAAATATTTTTAATATAGGGTTATACATAAGATAAATTCTATTGTAAATATAAATTAGAAATATAAAAATATTTCCTACATAATTGTATTTTATTTATAATTTTTAGACATTAAATAATTTAATTTATTTATGACACAATGGTGATGCAGTAATTATCTAATTAATGAAATATTAAAATAATTGATATTATAAATATCCAAATAAATATAATTTGAGACTTTTTATGAATTAAACTACTTTTATAGGTTAATATGACATATTATTATTGGTTATATAAATTGTTTTCGATGTAATAATGCTGTTATGAAATTATCAAAATCAAAATACCCAATAGTGTCAAAATTGACATATAAGAGTTTTTAAAACAAATATTATAAACATAATTTATACACTATTCCTAAAAATATAATTTTCGGACAAATGACTTGTATCATGATAGGTGGAGAATTAAGGGACCACTTGGGGGAAGCTTGGATGTATATAGTAAGTTTATTAAATATATAATAAAAAAATACAAAGTGACATGGTAAGTGTCAAACTAATTATCTAAGAGTTAAAACTAAAAGATATGGTTAATATAATGACCCAAGCCTGTATAAATTCTATTGGTTGAGTGTTTTTCAACCCATACCCACTTTAACCTTTAAATAATACACTTGGAGCCATTAGAAACTTAATATTAATTTATTATAAAGTAATATTTTTAGCTTTTCCAAAAGGTTCCCCTCACCACTCTTATAAAAGGGCACCCCCCCTTCTCACTAATTCACACATTAAAAGCCTTTTGGATTGGCCAAAACCTGCCCGAATACTCTCTCAACATCCCTCAATTCAACCTAGATGCCTTAGTTTGATCATAAATCCAACCTAAGGAGCCATTTTGATCAAATGAAAAGGAAGAACCCGAAGAAAATGTAATGTTTTCACCACCCTCTTTCAAGTTCCTTTCTTCTTCAACTTCTTCTTTCTTTGTTATTCCCATTCTAAAATAATAAATCCAGTATTTTATATATACTGTGATGTTATTATAAATATGGTACAACCATATTTATTATTCTATCCATCCTTTGAATGACATGTCACCATACGGGCGTACGTACGGCTTACCGTCTTCACGTCGTGGTGTAATTGTTATTAAATAAATTATTATTTGGATGGGTATAATAATGATGTGTAATTCATGTAAATAATAAATATAACATGATATTTATTCTTTATATATGATATACCATCCAATTATATATTAATTTAATAGAAAAATAATGATATTGTCGCTCGTGCGTACGTACAGACTGCTGTCTCCACGAACGCGATTATATTCATTCCCCATCGTATCCATTCAAGAATAATTATCATATAATGATTAAAAATAATTTTTAAGTACTTTATATCATTCTGGATATGAATAAGATACAACCTATCCATGAAAAACATGACTTACGTAACAAAATATATAAAAGAAAACGAGTAAGTTAACACCCGAAACAATGATAATACTAAGATATTTTTAACAAATCAAAATTAAAAGATCATATATGATATCATATTAATGTATATGATTCTTGTATAATTTAATAACAGTTATTTCACCATTATACAGGAGGTTAACCTACCCTCAACCAAGGAAAAGTACAAGGTAAGGGTTTATTTCACAATCTCTTCATTATCCGAGGTTGTTTATATGTAATTATCTCCGGGGACCTCTTTATCTTCCACATCCATTATTCTTAAAAATGTGTTTCAAAACATTATTACTATTTTATAAAATATGGTTTAAAGTCATTTATACCCTTTTTTGAATTTTTATAAGAATTTTATAAAGGGATCTTTCCGTCATTTTCCAAACAGGGTCCTTTTTAACCTTTTTGACGGAATTAAGGTAAGAATGTATTTTTAACTTATACGGTGGGTGCAGCTATTTTCTGCCATTAATAAATCTTCTAAGCTTCCCTTTCAATCTTCAAATAATATTTTCAAAGTAAAAGTTTTATTTTATAATTATGTGACTTTTAAATGATTTCAAAAAAAGAGATGTTTCTCTCAAATAGTTTTGATTTCATCTATGTCAACATCGTTTGATGGATTTTAAGCTTATTTGAAGTTTATTTATTATGATACAAATATTCCATACTGTATTGAAGGTTTTGTGATATGTTTGACTGTGGATGTGTTATTTTTATACCATTCATGGTTTATGGAGAAAGTATTGACATTTCATATGATAGTTTTAATACGAATGTTTATGTTTTGTTTAAACCTATTCATATGAGGAATGCATTGGACTTAATAAGTAATGGGTGGAGCCCGCTATAGCTCCTCGATGCATCGGTAGGTCTCATGAGACAAACTAGTGTCTTGCCACAAGGCCTTGAAAAAATTTTATTTGTATTCTTGGCACGAGGCCTTGGCTATGTGGTTATGATAGTCTGTCATTATGCATTCCATCATTATAAAAGTGGTTATTGATATTTCATGTGATTATTCGACTAGTAGAATATCCATGTGAATAAGTAAATGGAATTATTTCATTTTTTTTCATATTATGATGAAGTTCACGTTTAAAATGCCATTTGTTTTAGTTATACATTTCCTAAAATGTTTATGCTTATTTATAAAAGTTTCTGCTATATTGGTATCCTTACTGGGCATTTGAGCTCACCCCTCTCTATGTTTTATTTTTCCCAGGATGTGTATAAGTATTTTATGAATGACCTGTAGGGATAGTATATGGGGATATTAGTGTGGAGACAAGATGTTGTTGTAGTTTTCAATTTATAATGTAATGTAAATTTATGAATGTATCTAGTGTTTCCAAGACTACTAAACTAATCGGTCATTTGAGACACGATCTTTTGCGATTATGCCAATGATATGTACTAATGCACCGAATCTGGGAAACTGGGGCCGGGGCATTATAGTTGGTATCAGAGGAAGTTTAGTAAAAAACTTGGAAGCAAGATTTAGATAAACTCTAATTAGAGCACATAGATCTAAGATGGACTTTGAAGATTAGTATAGAAGAACTTCCTAGAATTTTGGTATTGTAGATATTTTGTGAGTTTTTTGAGAAATACATCCATGTTTGGATACGAGCTGGTAGAGGCAGCTCTGACACAAATGTACCTAGGGGTAAAACCCGAAAACCCCGCTTTGAGCTAGACTCAAACGAGAACTGGTGTACGACAATGGGCCTTACTGTACTCTTGGTTACGACACTCCTAGGGGATATGCTTAGGATAACTATATTTTTCTTTACAAATCATTATGAAGGGTTTATGAGTATATACTTCCTCAAAGAAAACATTTTTATGATTATGGATTATATCCATAAGTAGTTCAATTTATGTTAAGTGTTTTACAAGTATGGAATTATGTATTTTGATTCAGAAACTGATCTAGTTTATGCCATTGTTTAGAAATGGCGCCTAGTTGATGAAATGGAAATCGTATCAATGAACGCACTCCATGTAGGGATTTTATTACTGCTCAAGATAATTATAGTGGAGTTGGTGATACAACTGGTGACGATCAACTAATCACCATACTGGGACAACTCACTCAAGTTATGAATAATAACCTTACCCGTATGGAGCACCCTGATCCACAGTGTGGAGGATCAATGTTATATCTCTTCATGAGGCAGAAACCACCAACATTCAATGGGAGTACAAATCCATTAGTAGTTGAGAAATGGATAAGTTCCCTAGAGAAATTATTCCAGTCTTTGGGGAGTAGTAAAAGGGAAAAAGTTGTCATGGAAGTTTATCTCCTCACTGGAGATGCTGATAAATGGTGATTATTGATTCAAAACATGAAAGAAGATGTTTAAGTATCAAATATGGAATGGAGAGATTTCAAAGAGATTTTCTTAGAAAAATATTTTCCTCGTGACCATCAAGCAGATATGGAAAGGCAATTTCTGAATATGAGACAAAAGGAGGATGAGAATGTCACAAATTATGAGGCTAACTTTACAAGGTTAGCAAGGTATTCTAGAGATTATATACGTAACCCAAAAAGTAAGATTAATCGTTTCTTTGATGGGTTAAAATTGTTTCTCAGTCGAGAATTAATCTCACAATCCTTCTCATCGTACGAAGACATTGTCTCGTGTGCTATCAAGACAGAAAAGGAATTCTCTATGTCTTATGACTTTAAAGAAAAGCAAGAGAATAAGAGATCTACTGATCAATCTGGGAATGGAAATAAGGGGAAGAAGGGAAAGGTTGAATATCCATCTTGTGGTAAATGTGAGAAGAAACACCCCGGTACTTTCTTAAAAGGAATGGGAGTCTGTTACAAGTGTGGTGAAAAACGCCACCAAGCTCGTGATTTCAAGGGGAAGAAGGAAGATACCAATGTCCAATGCTACAACTGCAGGGAGATGGGACATTATGAAAATTAATGTCCTAAGCATCAGGGGAAATTACCTTAGAAAAGGCCAAGGGATCAATTCCAAGCTTATGCTATCACTACTGCTGAGGTAGAAACTCCGAAAGACGTGGTGGAAGGTAATTTAATGGTTTTCTCAAGTTTATAAAATGCATTATTTGATTCTGGATCATCGCATTGTTTCATATCTTCCCATTTTTCTAAGAAAATTAGATATTTCCAATTTGATTTAACAAGGGAGTTTTCAGTTAAAACCCCTAAGGGAAGTATCACTGCAACAAAGTTTTGTGAATCAGTCACCATTAGAGCACATAAATTTTCATTATCTGCTGATCTCTTCATCATACCTATGATTGAGTTTGATATAATACTCAGTATATATTGGCTTTCGGACCATGATTAAAAGATTTATTGTAAGAAGAAGGAGGTTACAATTTTTTATTATGATGATAAGGAATACCTTATCTTTAGAGCAGAATCATCACCACCTAATTCTTATCTAGATCCACCCCCAGTAGCTCAACTTATTTCAATTATTGGGGAGTAAGAGAATGAAATGATTGTGGGTGAGGGAAGGAATGTTCAAATAGAGGATGTACCTATTGTGAAAGAATATTTAGACGTGTTTCTGGAAGATTTACCAGGATATCCTCCAGAATGAGAAGTTGAGTTTTCCATTGATTTAATTCCTGGATCAAGGCCTATATCGAAGACCCCTTATTGAATGGACACTGTGGAATTGGTTTAACTAAAGAAACAACTAGAGAAATTGAGTAATAATGTTTTTATTCACCCTAGTGTTTCTCCATGGGGAGCCCCTATTCTTTTTTTAAAAAATAAAGATGGATCTATGAGGTTATGTGTCGACTACAGGGAGATCAATGCTATAACAATAGAGAAAAAGTATCCCATACCTCGCATTGATGATTTATTTGACCAACTGCATGGAGCTCAATACTTTTCAATGATTGAACTTCGGTCTGGATACCATCAGTTGTGTGTGAAGAAGGAAGACATTCTGAAGACAACATTTCAAACTAGGTACGGGCATTACGAGTTTACAGTAATACCTTTTGGGATGACTAATGCACCCTCTGTATTCATGGATCTAATGAATAGAGTTTTCAAGGAATATCTAGATGAATTTGTGGTGGTTTTTATTGATGATATATTAGTATACTCCAAAATCTATGAAGATCATGAAAATCACTTGCGCATTATCCTGAAGACTCTGAGAAGACATGAATTATATGGGAAGTTTAGCAAGTGTGAATTCTGGCTTCAAGAGATTTCTTTTATTGGCCATATTGTCTCTAAAGATGGAATCTTTGTTGATCCTTCTAAGACCAAGGCAATCCAAGAATGGCCTGCACCGACGAGTATAACTGAGGTATGTAGTTTTATTGGTTTAGCAAGTTATTATCGACGATTCGTCCAGAATTTTTCCTAGTTGGCTAACCCATTAACAAATCTCACACGTAAAGGGGTTAAATTTGTTTGAAAAAAATAGTGTGAATAATGTTTTGAAGAACTGAAGAGAATATTAGTCAATGATCCTATATTGACTCTACCATCAGGGAATGATGGTATCGTTATTTATAGTGATGCATCGAAGAAAGGACTTGGTTGTGTCCTTATGCAGAATGATAGGGTTGTTTCCTATGCATCACGACAGTTGAAAATTCAATAGAAAAACTATCCTACTCGTGATCTCGAGTTTTCAGTTGTTATCTTTGATTTGAAGATATGGAGGCACTACGTCTATGGTGAAAAATGTGAGATTTATACTGATCACAAGAGTTTGTAGTATATTTTCTCACAAATAGAACTCAACATGAGGCAAAGGAGATGGCTTGAACTACTCAAGGATTATGATTGCACAATACACTACCACCCGGGGAAGGAAGATAAGGTGGCAGATGCTTTGAGCAGAAAATATGATGGAGTTTTGAACATGATGAGAATTGAAAGGGATCCTATTTTCATGGATCTAGTGAAGATGGATATGGGAGTTAACATGGAAGGTGAAACATCAATACTTTTTCAAATGGTTTCCAAACCATCTTTACTAGAAAGGATAAAGAGTTCTTAGACCGGTGATGAAGAGTTTCAAAAGAAGAATAAAGATGTGAATGATGGGAGATTGAATGACTTTTGGTATGAATATGGAATTTTGAAATTTGGGAAGATACATTGTGTTCCCAATATACCTGATCTAAAAAGAGAATTGTTGGATGATTCTCATAGTTCCAATTTCTATATACACCCTGGGAGCACCAAAATGTATAGAGACTTGAAAAAACATTTTTGGTGGGACAACATGAAGAGGGAGATTGCTGATTTTGTGTCAATATGTATGGTTTGTCAAAAAATGAAAGCTATAAGGAAACATCCTGGAGGAGTCATGCAACCTCTTCCCATACCAGAGTGGAAATGGGACAATATTATGATGGACCTTTTCATGGGACTACCAAAGAATCCTAGAAGGAACGATGCAATATGGGTCATTGTTGATCGTCTTACCAATTCAACAAATTTTCTTTCTATAAGGGAAGATTTAACACTTGAACATCTAGCAAGGCTATATATTAATGAAGTGGTGAGACGTCATGGAGTACCCCTATCGATTGTTTCTGATCGTGATCCCTGTTTTAATTCATGATTCTAGAAGAGTCTTCAGAAAGCCATGGATACTGAACATCGTTTGAGCACTGCCTACCACCCTCAAACAGATGGACAATCAGAACGGACTATTAAAACATTAGAAGACATGTTGAGATCATGCTCACTTGACTTTCAGGGTATGTGGGATCAATATTTACCTAGGGTGGAATTTTCCTATAATAATAGCTTCTATTCAAGTATTTGGATGGCACCATATGAATCATTATATGGAGAAAGATGTATCACACCAACCTGTTGGGATGATGTTGGTGAAAGAAAACTTGTAGGCCCAGAACTGGTGGAGGAAACAATGTAAAAGGTAAAGGTAATCCAAAACCACATCAAAGCAGATCAAAATAGGCAGATGAGCTATGCCGATAACCGAAGGAAGGATTTGGAATTTCAGGTTGGAGATCATGTTCTCTTGATGGTATCTCCATGGAAGAGAGTTATATTTTTCATTAAGAAGGGTAAATTGAGTCCTAGGTACATTAGACCTTTCGAAATTCTAGAACGAATTGGGGCTGTAGCTTACCATTTGGAAATGCCGCCAAGTCTCTCCAGAGTTCACGATGTGTTCCACGTATCATTATTGAGGAAATAAATGATTGACCCAATGCATGTACTCACCTATGAAGAATTAGAATTGGAACCCGATCTATCTTATTGCGAAGAGCCTGTTAGGATTCTTGATACGAGAGAACAAGTACTGAGAAACTGGACGACTCATCTGGTAAAAGTTTTGTGGAGAAACCGTTAGATGGAAGAGGCAATGTGAGAACCCGAGGAACTTATGATGAAGAACCACCCGAGTCTTTTCATGCGATAAAGTTCTGGAAATTTCGAGGACGAAATTATTTGAAGGAGGGGAGAATGTAACACCCTAAGCTTTCACGGTATGCTTCTCTTTGAATAATACAGTAGCCTGTGTTATACGCAACTTCGAGTTCTAACACACACACCACAACCAATCAAACTAGCTATTATGAATAGTAATACCACTTTTTGAAATATTATAAATTTTATCTTTCAAAATGGAATCCATTTTTGGATTTGTAATATCAAAATTATCCTAGAGGGAAATTTTGATATTTTTCTGAAAACTTTCAATTTTTGATGAATAGTGAAAAAACACTAAGTTATATTTTAAAACCGAATTTTTATTTAAATAATTATTTATTTTATTTAAATTTAATTAAGGTAAAAATAGATACATAATACCTATATAAGTTCAATGTAATTCATTGGAGTTAGTTTATAATAATTTTAGATATATAAAAATTTAATTGAAATTTCCACCGTTTTTTACCCACCTCCTAGGAGAATTTGAAAATTCACATAAAATGTACTTTTACCACTTCTGTGAGTAGAATTTAAAAACTCCAAGAGACACTGTTAATATCAAGGATTAAAATGTGGTTCAATGAGATGAAAATAATTTTTTGTGAATAGTAACATTTTATTTTTATTTACCACGATTAAAAGTAAATAGGGTAATTAAGGGTAAAAATGATATTAATATTACCCTAAAACATGTCCTAATTCTATTGGAAAATTGTATATCGACCAAAAACAACCATAGGAATAAAATATAATCATTTAGGTCCACTTGGATTAGATTAGGACATTTATTATTATTTAATTCAAAGAAGAGTTAAAAGAATTAAATTCAATGTTTATTTACTAAAACATTTTTAGTATAGGGTTATACAAAAGATAAATTAGATTGTGAATATTCATTAGAAAGATAATAATATATCCTATATAATGGTATTTTATTTATATTTTTTAGACATTATATAATTTAATTTATTTATGACACAATGGTGATGGAGTAATTACCATATTAATGAAATATTAAAATAATTGATATTATAAATTTCAAAATAAATGTAATTTTAAACTTTCTATGAATTAAACTAATTTTATAGTTTAATATGACATATTAGTATTGGTTATATAAATTGTTTTCAAAGTAATAATGCTGTTATGAGATTATCAAAAACAAAATACCCAATAGTGTCAAAATTGATATAAAAGTGTTTTTAAAACAAATATTATATTATTAATTTATATTGTATTCCTAAAAATCTAAGATTCGGCCAAAGGAATTCTATCATGATAAGTGTATCATTAATGGACCACTTGGGGTCTCTTGGATGTTTATAGTATGTTTATTAACTATATAAGCTAAAAATACAAAGTGACATGGGAAGTGTCAAACTAATTAACTAAGAGTTAAAACTAAAAGATAAGGTTAGCATACTGACCCAAACCTGTATAAATTCTATTGGTTGAGTGTTTTTAGACCCATAACCACTTTAACCTTTATATATTCTACTTTGGAGCACATTATAAACTGAATATGAATTTATTATAAAATAATATTTCTTGCTTTTCCAAAGGTTCCCCTCACCCCTCTTATAAAAGGACACTCCCCCTTCTCACTAATTCACACATCTAAAGCCTTTTGGCTCGGACAAAACCATCCCAAATACTCTCTCAACTTCCCTCACTTCAACCTAGAGGCCTTAGTTTGATAAAGAAACCAACCTAAGGTGCCATTTTAATCAAATCAAAAGGAAGAACCTGAAGAAGAGGTAATGTTTTCACCACCATCTTTCAAGTTTCTTTCTTCTTCAACTTCTTCTTTCTTTGTTATTAACTTTCTAAAATAATAAATCCACTATCTTATATATAATGTGACGTTATTATAAATATGGTACAACCATATTCAGTATTCTATTCATCCTTTGAATGACATGTCACCATACGTGCGTACGTACAGATTACCGTCTCCACGTTATGGTGTAATTGTTATTCAATAAATTATTATTTGGATGGGGATAATAATGACATGTAATTCATGTAAATAATAAATATAACATGATAATTATTCTGTATATATGATATACCATCCAATTATATATTATTGTAATATCAAAAGAATGATATTGTCGCTCGTGCGTACGTACGGACTACCGTCTCCACGAACGTGATGAGATTCATTCCCCATCGTATCCATTCAAGACTAATTCTCATTTAATAATTAAAAATAATGTTTAAGGACTTTATATCATTCTGGATATGAATAAGATAAAACCTATCCATGAAAAACATGGCATACCTAACAAAACAAATAAAAGAAAATGAGTAAGTTAACACCCGAAACGACGATAATACTAAGATATTATTAACAAATCAATGTTAAAAGATAATATATGATATCATATTAATGTATATTATTCTTGTATAATTTAATAGCAATTTGTTTCACCATTATACAAGAGTTTAACCTACCCTCAACCAAGGAAAAGTACAATGTAAGGTTTTATTTCACAATCTCTTCATTATCCGAGGTTGTTAATACGTAATTATCTACTAGGACCACTTTATCATCCACATCCATGTTTCTTAAAAATGTGTTTCAAAAAATTCTTACTATTTTAAATAATATGGGTTATAGTAATTTATACCCTTGTTTGAAATTTTATAAGAAGTTTATAAAGCAATCTTTCCGTCATTTTCCAAACAAGGTCCTTTTAAACCTTTTCTACATAATTAAGGTAAGAATTTTTTTTAACTTATACGGTGGGTGCGGCTATTTTCCACTATTATAAAATCTTAGAAGCTTCCCTTACAAGATTATAAGAATATTTTCAAAGTAAAAGTTTTATTTTATAATTATGTGACTTTTAAATGATTTCAAAAAAGAGAAATATTTCTCTCAAATAGTTTGGATTTCATCTATGTCAACATTCTTTGATCGATTTTAAGCGTATTTGAAGTTTATTTATTATGATACAAATCTTCCATATTGTATTGAAGGTTTTGTGATATGTTTGATTGTGGATGTGTTATTTTTATACCATTAATGGTTTATGGAGAATGTATTGACATTTAGTATTCTAGTTTTAATACGAATGTTTATGTTGTGTTTAAACCTGTTCATATGAGGAATGAATTGGACTTAATAAGTGACGGGTGGAGCCCGCTACAACTCCTCGATGCATTGATAGGTCTCATGATACAAACTAGTGTCTTGAAAGAAGGCCTTGAGAAAATCTTATTTTGGAATGAGGCTTTGGTTATATGGTTATGATAGTATGGCATTATGCATTCCATCATTATGAAAGTGGTTATTGATATTTCATGTGATTATTCAACTACTAGAATATCCATGTGAATAAGTAAATGAAATTATTTCATTTTATTTTTTCCATATTATGATGAAGTTCAAGTTTAAAAGGCTTTTGTTTTTGTTATACATTTCCTTAAATGTTTGTGTTTATTTATAAAAGTTTCCACTATATTGTTATCTTTACTAGGAATTTGAGCTCACCCCTCTCTATGTTTTATTTTTCCCAGGATGTGAAGAAGTATATTATGAATGACCTGCAGGGATAGTATAAGGGGATATGAGTGTGGAGAAAGATGTTGTTGTAGTTTTCAATTTATGATGTAATGTAAACATTATGAATTTATCTAGTATTTCCAAGACTACTAAACTAATTGATCCTTCGAGACTTGATCTTTTTTGATCATGCCAATGATATGTACTAATGCACCGACTCTGGGAAACTGGGGTAGGGGTGTTACACTTACCATGCTTCTTGACACATGAATATATTTATTTTTATAGTAAAGAGAACTTGTTTACCCATAAATTTCATAATTCACCCCTACCACCCCCCTAAAAGTGTCTAGCATGATTTGATACCTAAATTAGTGTGAAATTATGAGGTGAATTTACCAATCTTTTAAGCCACCAACTACACCCCCAGTCAATATAAACACACCTCATCCATCCAGTTCTCTAGAGTTATAAAATTAATTCCTTTTATAAATATCTACACAAATACCTCTCTAAAAATACCTCCTCATATTACTAATCACCTAGTGTGACAAAAATCTCATAATTTAATGTTTTTCATGTCAATTAAAATTTGGCGACTCAAAATATTAGTAATTGGTTTCTAATCCCCATTCTTCATTCATATTTCTGATTCGTTATCTTAAAAATATTTTAAAACTCCACTTATATTTCTTTAAGAATTTAATGATTATGGTATTATAATAATTTTTATTAATCAATGATGATATATCACCCATTTAATCCCATTTTAGACTTTCTCATAACCCAATTCAATATCGAAATAACAATTTTTCATTTATGTCTTTTCATTTCCCACTGCTCATTCCAATGATATAAAATCCCTACATTATTTTAAAATACCTATATTTTTTAGTATCATTTTATTATCATCATTTTTTCTCTTATTTATGATATATTATTAATATTATCTCATTGATCTATTTTCATAAATCATTAATATATTAAAATGTGGCTTTTTTCAAGTTCATGTATTTTATTTTTAATTAAAATATTTTTATTTTGAAAAAAATAAATAATATTTAAAATAAACATTAATGTATTATGTTAATAATAACATTTGGATTTTATATAAAATAAATATTTATTTTGGATTCCCTTTTTTAAACAATATAGGAAAACATCGCTCATTGTACTAGTCATACATTGCATATGTGTAGGTGGATGTTTTCATAAATGTACACATTTCATGGATTATTTAAAAATTAATTTCATGAGTGATTAAAAAATTAATTTTCAATTAATTTCAAGATAATTATTATTTAATTTTAAAATATAGATATAATAGTGAAATTAAATGGAAATAATCATACTCATTTTTAACCATAAGAAACAAGTTTACCAAGGATGATTTTTGAAATGGTAACACTTTATGAACTAATGAACTCCATTTGATATATAATGACATGGAAGATATAAATTGAAACATATAGATATTAGAAAAGAATTTTATAATGATATTTTACCATTATAATTAAAGTGCAACAGTTTTGGAGATTATAAACCGAACAACCTCAAAACAAACGATGTGAACAATACCAATTTAGTAAATGATTAAAACATGATAATAAATGATATAAAAGGAATAATAATATGAAAATGAACATGTAAAAGTTTATTTAACAATTAAATAGATATTATAATATAATTATTCAAAATGTTAGATGACATATGAAGAGACCCAAGACTCAAGTTAAGGGTTTTATTCTAGAGTGTTCTTTATTTCTTAGTATTAGTCCTCTATTTCTATTTTATTTTATTTGTATCATATAAACGGTCTTGAATATATAATTTACAATTTTACCTTCTAATATTATGAATTTGTGGTATATTTTCATCCCTTATGATTTTACACATCACATCTAACTTGTTCATTATAAGTATATCTCATACATTTTGATTATCAAAGTCATGTTCTCTATCACTCTATATCTCTATCTTTTCCTATTCATGTCATATTAATATCATTAACTTACCTTTTGTATTCTTCCATCAACTTAATATTTTAGGTATATTCATATATTTATAGTTCCCTTAACACCATTTCTTAATGTAACACCAGAAAATGATTATAAGGGAAGGTTTTTACTATCGTCCATTACAAGTTGTTCCTATTTTAAATATTTTTTTCACAGTTCAGTTATGAGGTCATTTTATTATTAAAGTAACATTTTATAACATTTCATATCCCTTTTATGAATTATTTTTAAAATTAGATTATTTTTTATTTTTATGAAATATACAAAAAAATTATTAAAACACTTTTTACGATTTATCTTTTAATTTCTTCTCTATCATTGTAAAAAATAATTTTAAAATACATTGTTTTTATGATATGTAAAATTAAATTTTCATTTTTGAAAATGATTTTTTATTTTCAATGGATGTGATATTAATTATTTTTATTAAATGTGATACTTTCTTTATTTATTTTATTGTTTCTCAAAAAATAATAATGTTTTTTCTTAAAAAATTAACAAATTCTCATATACCTTTTAATTATTCATTACCCATGTGAGGGATCATTTATTATATTTTATTTCCTTGACTGGTATATTTTACATATGTAGATAATATGTTATAATAATCCCATGTTTCACTATCTAAGTTATTATATATGTAAATTTTTTGTTGAAAATAAATCACTACAAGAGAAATGATTAACCACTACCTTTGTATTGCATCATAATCTTTTATATAAAATACAACCTTTTACAAATTACTATACGTTTTAAATATTCTATACTAATTTATTTTAATTTAATGGTATACCACACGATACCTGTACATCCAATCTACTGGAGAAATTATTGAATATATTATATACCATTAATTCTATAATACAAAAATACCTTATAATTCATTATCCTAATTAAAGGGTATTTACCTCAATTATTACTTTATTCTATTAGACACACATTTTATTTTAATTGGTTTATCATGTTATACTTTTTGATGGTATTTTAATTATTTTCCAAATAATTTGGTATACATATAGTGATGTATTATAATGTAATGGTTAGACCACAAATTATATATCCCTGATCAATTGGGTTATCATTACATCACATGAGATCCTTAATTTGGTGCATATGTAGTCATCTAAGTAGATTATGCAATGGGTGGTCCCATAATTAGATATCCTATAACAAATTGGGAAATTCTTTTATCTCATGAGATAGCATGTACTATGCACATACCATTAAACATTCATGTTGTGTTGAATTTTCATGTTATTAAGCCTTAACTTCTTGCATGATTTACGTTTGGGCCACATTCCTAGGATTTTCATTATTACCAAGACACTATAATGTATTTTCACATATGTATTATTTCAATGATTTATTAAATGATTTCATTGTAAAAATAAAATATTTTATAATTTATATTTACTAAATAATATATTTGATGACATGTGGTATACGTAATGTCAAGCTTAAACAAACTGTGATATACTATTATTTAAATATGACCATTATGACCTAGCCCTTGGTTTGGAAGGTATGAATAAGATTCATTGTATTAAGAAGTATTTTTATGAATTTATTCCTTATTAAATTAATTATCAATCATAAATTTATTATCAATTGGTTGTAAATGAAGGTAAAATATTTTCATAGTAAAAGTGAAATTTTCATAAAATTGTTTTATGTGTGAAATGTATCTCGATATTAAAATAATAAATTGTTCAATATAGATTAATTAATAAATTCAAATAAGTATATAATGTATCCATTTGAATTAATAAAAATTAATTTAATTATGGTTATGAATAATGGAATGTGAATAAATTCATTTTATCGCGCAAATTTTCATTCTCTTAAAAAATGGTTTATTGCAATTCGTACGTAAATATGATAATTAATTTTGTTATTATCATTTTTTTTAAAATAGTAATAATTTTTGAAACTATAATTTTATAATAGGATTTGGATAATTTTTTTTGTATTAGTCTTCAAAGATTGATATTTTATGAATACTGAAAAATGTATATTTCTTTAAAATTATGATTTCTTTAAAAAATATTAATTTAAAAGTTTGATTATATTTTTTGTTTTTATTTAGAGTTAAATAAGATAAATTTTATTAGAAATAATATAAATAACACCATTTTAATCATTATTATACTTGATTTTGGAAAAAATTTATTTTTAGGCTTAAAACACAATCTTAAAAAAACTAAATTTTGGTGCATTTTGTGCACTTATATAAAAAGTAATTTTTAAAACGTCTAAAAAATGAATCTAAAAATGATTCATATTTTTAGTCATTTTTTTTATATTTATTAGTGATTTATTTTAAATTATGATTCATTATGAATAGTAACTATGATAAATATTTGTAACCATAACAAAGAGTGACTCAGGTTAATTAAGGTAAAAAATCATGATGAGGATACAAAATTTAATATAAAATCTTACTGAATCAAGGATTTAGACCCTTTTCTTCTTATATTTTTAATTGGGTTTTTTGATTGATATAGAAATTACAATATTTAAATGTTTAGGAAAATCTCATGTGTGACACTATCTTCACTTATAAACATACAATTACTATGATCTCTTCCTCATACCATTATAAATCCCCCATATCCAAAAATACATACTGAAATTTAATCACAAAATCCCAACCCATGTCATAAAGGTCCTCTTATTACCCAATGATAAAAATATAAGGCTTAAGGTGTAATCCCAATAGGGTTTTCCAAAGAACAGGTATAGCTATGAATTGAGTGTTTTCATGTTTATTTTTTTCTTATACATCTTTAAAATATTCTTTTACAATGAAAATTTAGTAAAATCAGTATCCAAAATATTCTGAAATTTTATTTTATTTATTATTCCACCATTTATCATTTTATTTTATATCTAATGAAAAATAAAAATATAACTCATGTGTAAGTATGAACTACCATCTTCACATAGTGATGTTGTTTGTTTCTCATAATCACATTATATGGATGGTTAAAATGATGGAATAAATGAATATATATGAAATTTATGAATATTTTATTTATTTTTAAATGTAATATATTACTCAACTTCTTACCCTTTAATCCATTGTAAAATGATAACATCTCTCATGCTTTCGTGTGTACTATGACCACCTTGAAGTGATGTTATTCCTTTTACATTACATCCTTACATGGATTGTGATATGGTTAAAGATAATGAAAAAATATGAAATTTATACAATTTTTATTAATTTATAAATAAAAAATTATCAAATATAATTATTTTCCATCCACTATAAATGTGGAAATGTCACGGGAGTGTAAATATGGACTACCGCCTCTATGATATAGAATATATCATTTTTAATGTCCACATTTCATCGATGGGTATAAAATTATATTTAATGTATAAAAATTATAATTATGTCATGATTAATATTATTCGGATGATGGAAAAAATGACCCTTTGACCATGGTCAACCTTCTAAATATTTTTTGGGAATAGAGACCAAACATCCCTAAAAAATTCGATGAAAATTAACTAATTAAGTATTTAAGTATATGATTGTCCTATATTATTTAAAATAGATCAATATCATTGAATTAAATTGAAAAATATCTTAATGTAGTAAACAATAGATATAGTGTTTTTATTTAAGAGGGTATGAAAGTACAATTCTAGACATCATTTTAGGTAAGAGATTTCTTATCTCGAATTATTTACATTGCGTCTCATGTATTTTTTACCACATTTTTAATATTTTCTAAAAGATATAAACTACCCTATGGATTAAATTTATCATTCATTTACTAAAATTAATTTTTATAGAAATCCTTTTCACATTTCCCCCTTTAATGTTCTTTTGATTCATAATTTACTAAAGTCATAAGTGATTTTCCTTTAAAACATGTCTTTAATGTATTCTTTTCAAATATTTTTTCTCTATGTCCTTTTTCTTCAAAAACTTTTAATAATGTTATTATTTATTCTGCATAAAAGGTTATTGGTCCTTTAAAATTAATTTTTAATTTCTTTATAGTGGATTAAAAAGATTGTTTTTAACATTTTCTATAAAAGTTACCTTTTAAACTTCTTTACACAAATTAAAAATTATATTATTTAATGTATATGGATTGAATTCCATTTCATAATTATATACACATTATTGTTTTAAATAATAATTTATAAACATTCATGGGTTTCAATATAATATCTAATTACCATTCTTCTAGGTATATTTTATTTAAGGAGTTTTCAAAAGAAAGGGATATGTCTCCCTATTTTTTATCCCAAATTTGAATGTTTTTTTCTTAAGGGGTTAAATTATTTTTCCGGGGATTTATTACTAAAAATTGAAATATAATTAAATTTTTATTTATGATATTTCTCTTAATAATTATATTTGATGATGGGTGATCCCTATATATATCATAATAATGGGTGAACCTGATATATCTCTATAATTCATTAGGTATTGATTAGTATTTGATGGAAACAATGAAGGGGATAGCCAAGTAGGATACTCTTATATAATTTAATAGGATTTAGTAATCCTGAAATAGGTTATACTTGAGTGAATAATGGTTTTGAATATGATTCATCAAGATACCTATTTTATTCTTTCAAATTGATATTTATAGAAATTATTTTATATCATGTAGTAAGGAATGATTATGATATTTTTAAGGTAAGATAGTGTTTTTAAATAAATATTTTACTGAGTTCTCATGTTTCTCATAATTACATCATTTATTTATTATACATACTAATGGATTTTAGGGTTTTATTTAAGAAATGAATTTTTTACTATTTGGAAATGTTTTATTTAGTTGCTCGTTATTTTACTATGAGAAAGGTAAAATGTTTTATTGTTTTTCAGGTTTTTCATTTGATTAATGAGCTTTAATTATTTTCTTCCATTACAGACCTTTTTTATGATCCTCACATATTTTTAATTTTTTTTCAAAGGGAAAGAGGATGAGTAGGAAATAATATGAATCCTAGCTCTGAAGAAAGAAACTTTTCATAGAATAAAGAAATTGTGTCTTGAAAGAAACAAGGTTGTGAACATAATAATATTGTTTATTTGGAACAAATTGGACCCCGTGTGTTAATTTTCCCCATGTGATGTATTGAAATTCATAATTCTATAAAACTCTATTCATAAAATATTATGTGATTGTAGGAAAGTGAAACCTTTTTCATAAATCAGATAATTAAGGGATGATTATTATACATGGGTTTATTATTGGTATCAAAGAAAAGGTTTAGATAAATTTAGAGAATATGATGTTTTTTAAACATATGTTATAATTATTTTATAAACATATCGGAAAATATATGATAGAAAATAATTGTGTTTTTGGTTGAATTGAAAGATTTAAATAGAAGATGACAAAGTAAATTAAATCACAGTGATTATCTACTAAATAAAATCATATATTATGATTTTATTTGATATACACTCACTAACCATTTTGAGTTTAATTGAGTAGATGGAACCAGCAGGAACACATAATATAATGGGTGTAATAAAAAATGTGAGGGTTATTTGAATGAGAAACCTAACCTGATAAGAGGTAGGGTAAAAAATATTTCTGTTATTTTTGACTAGGCATGATGACACATGATTATCCACAAGAACCTAGGTGAGTTTTCTAAAACAAAAAAAAAGAGAAAAGATATTTTCAAGGAAGATCAGGTTATAAAGAACAAGCCATAAAAAGGATTAAATTATCAACATTTCAAGAATGTGTGAAGAATTTCCCATTAAATTCCTCACTGGAAAATGAATATGTTTTAATTTTTATAATTATGGAAATTATTAAAATTGATATCATTTGGGTAAATCTTAAGAAGGTGATCTTAAAGATTGTATGGATGAGCATTTTTTAATTTTTAATGCCATTATAGTTAATGGTGAAGAAATTGGGAATGGGATATAAATGTTATGAATTATATTTGGGATTTTGTTTTGATATTTATAAATATTAGGATGTGATTATTATTTTTGAATTTTAAAAGGACGTATTATGAAATTAGAAGGAAAATATTAGTTAATGGATTAATAATAAAAATGGATGATTATAATATCTATATATAAGGTTTCAAGAGTTACGATGTAGTGTTATTTTATTTACATCATGTCAATTTAAGTATGATCATAATTATAAAGGAATTATTACTCTTTTTACATTTATATAATGAGAGAACATTGGAGACATTCACTGGGTTTTAATAGATGTTTGATGCATATATAACCATTAATATTAACTTATTTTTTTTAATGAAAAGTATATTTAAGGATGGATGATTCCTTATTTTTTATGTAAGTTGAATGGTATTGATAGACATTATGTATAATTTGATATTCTATGATGATTTCATTATACTTAATTGTGATAATAGTGTAATAAAATTTTGGATACATTACTGGATTAAGGTAAATATGAATATTTCTGGCTAATATGGGATTTTATTTACGGAATAAATGCATGGCTATCTTTAGGAATAATATATGATTTATATTATTTATGGAAATTATTAGTATGTTTTGGATATTATATGATATTGGAATATATATTTTTATGTTAATTAATGAGTGGTTGAAGTTATTAATAGATAAATGTTAAGTTGTTCTTAGGAGAATATGTGATTAAATAATTCTAATATATGGGGTTCAACTCTGGTTTGGAATATTGCAAGCAATTTTAAGTTTAGTGATATATGGAATTATTTAAGTCAGACATTTGGTCTAATTGTTGTGGTTTTAGAAACTAATGTAGTATTTATTTATTTTGAGGTTTAATTATATTGTATATTATCTTAACTTGTGCTAATAAATTCTTGGTTTTAATTATTGTATAGAAGTAGGAGAAATAACATTTCATCCCGTTAGAGATATTATGATCCATTAGAATATTATTTTAGTTCTTTTTACATGAATGATAAAACATGAATATTTTTTTCATAGAGTAATATATGATTTTTAAATTGAAAAATTCATGGGTGCACAACCAAATGATGAAACTATGCTTATATAATAGAATGAAATTAGATATAAATATTGTTTCTATGTTCTCAATATTTATGGTAAATGAATCCCTTTACTCTAGATAAGAATATTGAAAATGAAATTTTTACCCTTTTGTAATATTTTTTTATTTTGTGGTCTTATATCTCCTTATGATTGTATATAATTATATCTTAAATAACTCTTCTCTCCAAGTACATATTTTCACTTTATACAATTTTAATACTTATTTTGTAAATAGATTATGTACTATTCATAGTTACCCTCAAATCTATCTTTTACTCTATTCAATGGATGTTTTATTTTTAATATTAACGAGGTTGGCATTTAATAAAATAATTTTTAAATATTAATTTTTTTACTTATATGATCATATTTTTATCATTCACTCTTTGAAATTGTTTTTATAAAATGTTCTAAACCATTTTTATCAGAACCAAGATAAAATTTTAAGGAATAAATTTATTTATGGTGGTGTAATGTACCAACCTAATATTTTAGAATTTATTTTATTAAAAAATATATTAATTATCACGTGGAACATGAAATATAAATGTTAAATGAATGAAAAATACCATTATTTCAATATGACAATTATGAAATAGACATTGGTTAGTGTGTATAAATAAGATTAAACATATTATGAAATATATATAATTTTTCATATTAAAAGATATATTTTTCATAAAACTATTTTATGTGTGAAATGAATTTTTATATTAATATTTTAAATAAGTCACTATTAATAAATTATTATAATAATATATTTAGATTAAAAATTTAATTAATGTAATTAATTTTTTTTTAATTTTGGTTATTTGGAAATGGAGGACAATAAATTAATTTAATTCCCCAAAAATACATTTTCTTCTAAAAGAGATTTTGTTTCATTTTTAGTGAACATAATATATTTAATATATTCCCATTTTAGATATTTTATTTGAAAAAGGATATAATTTTTAAAATTACATTTTTATAATATTCTTATGATGATTTTTTTGTATTTTTCTAAAAATAATTAATTTTGTGTGAATTGCGAAAACAATCTTTTTTGTAAAAATTTCATTTAATTTCTTTAATTAAAGTAAATTAATTTTTTTATTAAATTTTTTATGAAATTTTTTGAATAAATACCTAGTAAACATAATTATACATAATATTTGTGTATGATCAATTTTTTCTTAAAAACACAATTCTCTAAAAACGGTTTTCCATTTCAATTTGTAAACTTACATTAAATTTATTTTCAAAAACTTATATAAATTGATTCATGAAAAATAAACTTATTTTCTATAATATGGATTTTAAAATTTATTAATGATGTAAATTTAATTCCCCATCATTATGAATGGTAACTATGGTATGTACTAATCAAAACTATAAAGGGTAAATCTTGTTAATTATGCTAAAACTTGTTTGATAAACAAATTATTCTTACATATTGATAAATGATAAATTTTGAAAAATTTCACCATATATTATATTTTTTTAAAGTTTTTTAGCAGCTTGATCATTATAAATATATTTACAAAAGTCAAAAGACTGTAAAAATTAAAATTACACCACTCCCCTTTCCTGTAAAAAGGGAACCTCCTCTCAACACATCCACACACATTAAGAGCATTATATTTGTTCCAATCCATATAAAAATATATCCAGAATATTCCATCTCACATTATAGAGGTCCTATTATCAACATAAAACAAATCCTAAATAGACTAATGTGTAATCCAGAGAAGGTTATCGTAATAAGTGGTATAAAACATAACCAAGTGTTTTTATATTTATTTGTTATTATACAACCTTAAAATATTCTTTAACACTTATGATACAATAAAATATATATCTTTCATAAATTAATATGTTATTATGTTGATGTAACAACTAATTTTCATCTTCTTTTCCATCTAATTGAAAATGAATTTGTCACACTTTTGTACATATATAATACCATCCCCACATAGTTATTTTTTTAACAATTCCACATATGGATGGTTAAAATGATGGATAAAATGAATATATATGTTATTTATTATATTTTTTTGCTTCTATAAGGACTATATATTACTTATATCTTTACCCTTCTATCCATTTGAAAGTGATTACATCACTCGTGTGTACGAGTGGACTACCACTCCATGAAGTGATTTGATTCATTTTACATTACCAACACACATGGACAGTGATAAGAAAACATTTAATGAATAAATATATATTTTAATGAAATTTTATGTATATATAAAATTAAAATAATATTTATCATCCACCATAAGAAAAGTGGAATAATTTCTCATGTGTATGTGCATATTACCACATCGAAGATGTGATTTATTTAATTTTACATTTATTGATTTCATGGGTTCCTTTAAAATTAAACATTATATTTAAAGAAAATTATTTTTCAATTATTAATATTTTGGTGATTATTGAAAAAATGTTTGATTTTATCACCATCAACCTACAAAGTCTTCTTTGGGATTATAAATCCATTTTCATCAAAACATCTGATGTAAAATTAACTAATTAAGTAACTAAATAAAACATATTGATTAATTAATAAAAAGGTATAATGATAATGGAATGGACATAAAAATTTAACTTTAAAAATTAAATAGGTAATTTTATTTTATTATGTAGGATCCAAATAACATAGAATGCTAGACAATATTTAAAGTATGGGATTTCTCTTCTCAAATTCATTCCTTCGAGACTTTATACATTTTCAACTCATGTTTTTGTGGTTTATATACTAAAAGAAGGATTTATATTAGCATTAAATTATTGAAATTATTTTTTTATAGATTCTTATCAAGTAAATTTCTTCAATTCTTGTTTGATTAAAAAGTTTCTAATTCATAAATGATTTTTCTTTAATATAATTTTTTAAAGTGTTCTTTTCAAATATTTTTTCTCCTAAATCATTGTTCATTAACTTGTTTCATGAATTTAACATTTGATGCTTAAAAATTTTTAAAGTTAATTTTAAACTAAATTTTTTTTTCTTTATAAAGGTTTTTAAGGATTATTTTTTACAATTTCTACGTGGGTCACTATTCACTCATTTTACAAAAGTGTTGAAGAATGTTTTGTAACAGATATGTCTTAAACAACAGTTTTTACCATTATATACATTATTAATTTTATGTATTACTCTAAATGTTTTTATGATTGTATAATGAATATAATATTCCTTTTAATCTGGTAATATTCACCTTATATCGTTTTCAAAATAAGTGAATATTTATCTCCATTTTTAAATGAAAATGGAATGTTCTATTATTACTTGTGTAACTGAGTTTTTCAAGGGTTTAATGATGAAAAGGTGATAAATATAAAACAAATTAATTCATGATGTAATTTTTTATCATTATATATGATAATGGTTTGTGTTGATATAACTCCTCAAAATGGGTGAGCCAAATATAGCTCTTTAATGCATTGGGTAATTATTAGTCTTCGAAGGTGAAAAATTTGGGAGATAACCAGGTATGTTACTCATATATAATTAACTGGTAATATTTTATTTTGACATCTGTTAAACATAGGTTAACAACTATTTGGAATATTATTCTACAATATATGAATTTTTTTTCAAAAGTTTTTATACTTAAATATTTTAATTTTGTGATGTAATGAGTGTTTATAAACATTAAATGGTGAGTGGTTTTTTGGAGATATATTTTCTTGAGTTATTATGTTTGTCATGATTCTTTCATGGTTTTATTAGGATTTATAATTGTCTAAAATTATCTATTTGATAAATGCTTGATTTTCTAAGGGTTATATGTTTTATTTATGTTCATAATGTATTATTGTAAAATTGGTAAAAATTTTAATGGGTTTTAATGGTTTTTACTATACTAATGGGTCTCAATATTATTGTAGCACCCATAGTTTCTTGAATGTATCCATTTATTTATAATTTTCTTGTATATAAAGGTTTAATAGTGAAGTTTAGGAGTTTTTGGAGAACAATAAAGGGGTTTTTGGGTCTAAAGGGGAGGCATACGGGCTGTACACGATATGTCTAAACAATGAGGATAACCTACTAGAAACACTAGAGTGTAGAAGATATTGGGAAATAGCTTCGGAAATGTTGGTGAATGTTTAGGAGAACCATGTTAATAAGTCCATGAAAGTTTCATCCCATGAATTAGTTAAAGCATAGTTAGCACATAGTTTTTCTAATCATGTTGACTAATCACACGTAATGTTAAAGCGAGATCCTAAAAAAGTGGATCTCAAATGTTTTTAAATATATAAGATTTTTTTCCTCTAATAACAGACCTAACTCTGTATTATTTTCTCTTTAAGGTTGTATAACCTCTCCCAAGTGAATTGGAACCAATTAGGAGACATCCCTTGATGATGAGAAGCTAATTTCTTAAGTTATGTCATCGTTCTTCGTCGTTCTTGCCAATGTTTTTTAGATCCACTTCCCATCGTCAGTTGATTTCTTAGATATACACTTGTTGTGGTCATATATAATATTATGGATGCTAAATAAGTTGATATTTGGTCTTGATCATGTTAGGTGAAGATATAAAAGGTAGTTTAATAGAGAATCGACCTAGTTTCTTAAGCGTTCTTCGTCCGTTTTTTGTTTTCCTCAAAACATTTGAAGTATGTGGCTTCACTCTTGACTCTTATTGATATAACTGATTATCATTATTTTGAATTGATTTCTCTATGGTAATTTTATTGTCAATTGGTTTCATAATGATTGTTGCATACCCTCTTCACTGATGGTTTGTGGAAATCTAGAAAATTTGGGCTCTTTATTAATGTGTTTGATTCTTAATTTTAAAAAGAAGATTTAAAAAGGATATTTTTCTAGAATTTTTGTAATTGGATTTGAAATAAGTATTTTCAAAAAAATGAATAGATTTATTGAAATTAAATGGTTGATTTTAATTAGTTTTTATTGTTTTCACTAAAACAATGGTTTTATTTAAAAGGCTTGAAATGGTTTATTTGAACGGTTTTGGGATACATGGGTTGTGTGAGTTCATGTTTGATGTGCCCCTAAAAAGGATATGCACCATTGGGGTACATGTTGTTTGACCCTGGATTAGGGGCGTGTGTGAGTGGGACACAAGGTGATTTGGATTAGAGACCACTCATGATTAGTGAAATTTCAATCAAACATGCATGTGAGGGTGTTGGGGGAATAATGGAATGGTTATGACAAAATAATATTGAGAAATAGATTTAACTCATTTTTGGTTGTTTTTATGGAAATATGACTTTGCTGAAAATTGTTTACAATAACACTAGGTTACTTCTATGTATAAATGGTTCTAAAACATGTTTATATTTAGTAATAAACTATTTTGGTAAATTGTTTTATATAAATGTTGATAACCCTAAAATCATAATGGCCTGAGTAGGGAAGTAATTGGGGGAATCCTACTGATTTTTATACTCACATCTACTTTTTATCTTTGGTGATTTTTCAGATGCTATCTTTAGGGTCATGGGAGACAGTAATGTATCATAATTATTTACCACCACTTAGTGATTCCTAGTATATTTGGTGATTAGGGAATAAATAATGTGAAGCATGGAGTCTTGTGGTCATATTGTAGTTTATTAGTTGAATTTACATTATATACATTGACATTGGTTTGGCTACCACTATAACATACTTTGGTGGGTCTTTTATAAAGAAAATGTTTGAGTAGTCTTGTTTTGTTCATGCATCATATCATCATTATTTGGTTATAGTTTTTTGGTTAGTGGTATATTTATTAAAGGGTATATCATCCCCAACATACAATGAGACCATTCAGTATTTATTTCCATACTTTGGAACCTTGGAGATGTCTCTTATAGCCCAATAATGATTCATTGTATTCTCAAACTGATGGGAATGGGTGGGTCACTAATAATGGAATTGGGTTTTTTTGATCCATTTTTTAGAGATAAGTTGTATTAACTTTTTCATTTCCTTGAGGAACAAGTAGTTATTAGTTTTCTTGGTTATCGAGTTGAACTTCATTCTTGTCTATTCCATGGGGTTGTGATATTGTAATGGAGCAGGATAGTTAGTACTAGAAATGTTGTGCATAAAAATACATATCTAACCTTTTTATGCTGAACTTAATGTTATCAGGGAGTTGGGTACATGAGTGTTTTAGATACCCTTATAGGATATTGTAATCTCATTACGATGAGTTTAGCCAATGAGAAGAGAATTTCATGAATTGTATAGTAACGACTTCCCAATAGGATTTAATATTTAATTTTGAGTAATGATTTATGTTTTTTTATAAAAGGTGGAAATTTTGGAAAAAAATTACAAATATTTTAGAATGAATAATTTTGAAAATAGAAAAGTTGAAGCATTTTTAAAATGGTTTAATTTTCAAATGTAGGAATGGATTTTTAAAAATTGATAAATGTGGAACATGTTTTTTCAAAAATAAATGTTGTGATAGTTGATGTGACCGTATTTGAAATGAAAATCCTTCAGTTTCCATAGTGTAATCTTTATAGAGTTTCTTGTTTGTTAAAAAAATGGATCCCGATAAGAGACATAGTAACCAGTCCGATGAGGACCTTGAGAATTTGGTTACACCCGAGCCATAGGTGAAGCAACGATTATTCCAAATCTTTGTGCTGTATTTTTGAACCGTTGATCCATGATTGCTTCTGAATACTACTTTTACAATATCTGTCCCAATAGGAAATTCAAGTTGGGGAAGCACAGTTGTCTTCATGAAAGGAGGTGAGAACCCTTGCACTATGAGTAAAAGGTATAAGGACACCAGTTCTCTAGGATGCTGAAAACATTGGAATCAGACAACAAGAACATCTAATATTTCTCCAAGAATAAAGAAAAGTCCTGGATGTTTCCAATGTGGTTATCTTAACCACATAAAGCAAGAATGAACGACACAACATATAGCATGTTATAAAGTCAAATAGGTGAGGAATATTCATTGCTATTTTCACAGTGCTCCAAGGTCAGGTGCTTGAGAAACTTCTCAAGTGACGCAAGAGTCTTATTCTATGACGAGGAGAGGGAAAAAAATCTATGTCATCTACAGAGTAGGTAAATCTATAGTGATTCTCAAATACCATGACTCCTCAACAAGGGAAATATTATCACACAAAAAAGAGCCAAATGCAGCAAATGAGAAGTTATAAAGGGTTGAGTAGATGATTGGGGAGGATTATGTTTTATAATATATGGTGAGAGGTACGATTCTATTGAATTATACCCTAATGGATGTTCTATTTATTAATGCTGAATCACACTCACTCATTTCTTCTCATGTTATTGATTTTCCATGTTTAAATATAGATATGATTCCTTCTGTGATAAAACATCAAACTCTTATTGACGAAATAGAATGTAAATCCTTTGTCTGTATGTTAAATAACTATTGATGTAAATTAATAGAAATGGGACTTCTCAGTATTAGATATGGATGGATACGATTTAATCAAGTTTATGAATTGGTTGACCACACTCAAGGATTACATCGACTTTTATATTAGAACAGTCAGTTTCAAAACTGGATACTGCATCAAACATATCTTCAGAGGAAAAAGGTTTATAAAGACAGTTGCGATGGGATGGTTGACACCAGTAGTGGGAACAATCTCTTACCATTAGGTGTAACTGACATTAGCATCAATTGATGTGATTGAGGATATCAATTTTCCAATATTTGTGAATTGATTTCCTCATTGGTTTCCAAAATAATTCTCATCGTTACCACCTATAAGGAAGTGGATTTTACCATTGATCTCTTTCTAGGGACCAGCCATATTTCCTTTCCATCTTATTGGATGGATCCAATATAATTAAGGGAATTAATTGTACATTTAGAAGAGTTAGAATGAAAATGTTTCATTTGGCCAAGTACCTCTCTTTGGGTAGCACCAGTCTTGTTCGAGATGAAAGAATATGGAACTCTAAAGGTGTGTGTGGATTATCAAAAGCTTAAACATGTTACACTAAAGAATAAGTATCTAGTTCCACACATTTATGATATATTTGATCAATTTATGAGATATTTTTGGTTCTCCAAAATATAATTATAATCAGGATATTATCAATTGGGAGTTTGGAAGGAGGATATTCTGAAGATAGATTTCAAAAGTAGATATGACAATTATGAATACATGGTAATGCATTTATGTCTTCTGAATAAACTAGTAGTCTTTATGGAATCAATGAATCAAATATTTTAGTGATATCAGGATTCTTTCACTATGGTGGTTATTGATGATTTAATTTTGTATTCAATGATAAGAGAAGTCCATGAGGAACACATAATGATAGTTTAATAAATCATGAGAGATCATATTTTGTATTCTAAATTGTCAATGTGTGATTTTTTGATATAATAGGTACACTTTATGAAATATATAATTTCTGAAAAAGGGGTTTCTAGGGATCTAGAGATGATATAATATATTATCTCTTAGGAACCACCGAACAATGTCTATGTGATACGAATTTTGCTTGGTCTAGCTAGTTGTTACTAAATCATTGTGCATGAATTATCATGAATATCCTAACCAATGACAACATTGATAAAGAAGAATGGTCCATTCTAATGGAATGAAAAATTCTATATGTCTTCTCAAGAGTTTAGAGTTCTCCGTACATTAGCACCTATATTGATTTTTCCGGAATCAGGATAAGGGTACATGGTGTACTGTGATACTTTGGGATCTAGGTTTGGATGTGTTCTCATGAAATGATACCATGTGGTTTTTTATGGTTCAAGAAAGTTGACAGGGAATGATAAGAATTAACAGACACATGATTTAGAGTTAGTTGTTGTTGTCCATACCTTAAAGACTTGTCTTCACTATCTCTTTGGTGATAAATTTACTATGTTTTGGATCATAAGAGCTTGAAACATATTTTTTCACAATGTGATTTTAATTTCAGGAAAAGGAGATGGATAGAGTATCTTCCGATGTTTGAATTTAATAGGATGTATACACCAACAAAAGGTAACTCTATGAATGATTCATTAAGTAGAAATTAATATGCACAACTGGAAAAATAATCTTCAGATGAGTGGTAGTTAGTGTCGATCATAGCTGAAATGCATGTCGAATATGAAGACCAATGTGGTGTTTTAGTATTATTTTTAGTCTTTGTAGTTCCTTATTTGGTAAATATTGTCAATGAGGTACAAACATTTGATGTATATTTCCTGGTTATGAGTTAAAAACTCAATGGCAGAGAGACCATTGAGGGATGAAAATCGGATGGGTGTTCAATTTTGTGGTATAGAGATTAGATGGTTGTACTGATGGCTTGATAGGATTAACATCTTCAAGCTTACCACTACTGTAGATGGGCTATTAATTTGGGAATACAGAAGATATATAAGGCATGGAAAGCATAGTTTAGGTGGATTGGTATGTAATATAAAGTGGATGAGTTCATTTCAAGGTGATTAACTTGTTAGAAATTTAATGTAGAACATCAAAAAAAATAATGAATGTTTCCATATTTAAATATCCCATTATGTAAATGGGAGAAGATAGTGATGGAATTTATTATTGGCCTCCCAAGAATGGCCTGGAAACACGATTCCATGTGTGTTATAGTGGATTATCTTACCAATTAAGCTCATTTCATCCCTATTAGTGAAACTTATACTGTGAAGAATCTGTCCATAATCTATATCCAAGAGGTGATTAAGAGATAAGGAATACCAATTTTGATAGTCTTAGATAGAGATCCAAGATTCATGTCCCATTTTTTGATATCCTCACAGAAATCCCTTGGAACTCAGTTGAATATGAGTACGGCGTATCATCCTCAGACGGATGGTAAATCCAAAAGGATGAGACAAATGTGGGAAGGTATGTTGTGGTATTGTATAATGGGTTTTTGTGGAACATGGGAGGATAATATACCTTTATTGGAGTTCTCATATAGTAACATCTATCATGCCTTGATACATAGGGATCTGTTTGAAATGTTGTATTTACACCCTTTTCATTCTCCACTTTATTGGTGGGAAACAGGTGAAACATCAGTAGTTGGGCCGCGACTTGTCCTAGAAAAAATGGATAAGATTTAGTTTATCAATAAATGGATAGGGACGACTTAAAGTCCTCATAAATCGTATGCATTCCATCATTGAAGACAAATTTCATTCACAGTTAGTGATCATGTGTTCTTCTAGATTTCTCCAAGGCTTGGACATCATCGTTTTGGGAATTAGGGAAAGTTATATCATCAATACATTGGACCTTTCAAGATAATTGAATAGGTTAGAGAGGTGGAATTTCTATTTGAATTTCCACCATAGTTCAGTTCAGTTCATAATGTGTTCCACGTATCTTAGTTGAAAGAGTATCAGCTTAATCCTGACCAAATGATCAGATGAGATCATGTTGACTTAGAGCTAGATACTTTGTTGGTACATATCCTGAGGAAGATTGTGGATAAGCAGGATAATTTCATTAATTGAAAAAGAATTTGTCTAGTGTGCGTTTTATGGTGACATGGTCAGATTCAGGAAGAGACATGGGAACAATAGAAGAAAATGAAAGAGCAATGGCCAGAACACTTTCAAGGAAATACTGGTTTTCTATTTATGAGGATAGAAAGACCAATGGTGGGGATAATTTAGTACCCATGATTTCTTTTATGTAACCATTTATTTATTATTTTCAAGTATATAACTAATATGGGTGATGGTTGGGATATTTTGGAGAACCTTTTAGTAGTTTTGGGGCTAAAAGGGAGGCATACGGGCTGTACACTATTTTTTTAAACCGTACCTAAATAATAATAGAAACCATAAAGAGTTGAAGATGTTAGAAAATAGCTCTAGAATTGTTAGCACATGCATATTGAGGACATTTGGGGAGGCCATGTAAGTTTCATCATAGGTAGTAGCTAATGTGTGGTTAGCACACAATTTTTCTAACTTTGTGGACTAACCATGTGCTGGGTTTAAGTGAAATCCTAAAAATGTAGATCTCACACGTTTTGACTATATAGGTATCTTTTTTTCACCAAAAACCTACCTAAATAGGGATTCTTCTCCCTTTAATGTTTTATATCCTCTCCCAAGTGAATTGGAATCAATCTAGAGCCTTCCCTTGGTGATTAGAATCCTATTTCTTGAGGCATGTCATCGTTCTTCATCATTCTTCCTACAGTTTCTTAGATATACTAATCCTCTTCTCTCAGTTTCTTATATCTACACCCAATTTGGTTAGATCTAAGATTATGGATACAAAATATGTTGATATTTGGCCTTTATAATGTTATGGGATGACTTATGAGGTGGTTTCATTGATAATTGACCCAGTTTCGTGAGTATTATTCATCACTTTTCGATTTTCATCAAAACAGTTGAGGTAGGGGATAAAATCTTTACTCCTCTTGATATAAATAATTGAAATACTATAAAATTTAGTTCTTTTTGTTGATTTTATTGTCAATTGGTTGATTTATTATTGTTAGAATCCCTTTTCGTGGATGGTTTGTGGAAATCTAGAAAATTTGTGTTCTTGATTAAAGTGTTTGATTCTTGATTTTAAAATAAAGAGTTTAAATAGTATTTTTTTTCTGGATTTTTTGTAATTTGATTTCATTAAACTATTTTCAATAAAATTAACGGTTTAATTTAAATGATTTTTTTTGTTGGAATTGATTTTTTAAACGGGTTTTAATAATACAACAGCTTTATTTAAATAGTTTGAATTGGTTTATTTGAATGATTTTTTCGTACATAGGTTGTGTGAGTTACTGTTCAACATGCACCTGAATAAGGGATATATACCATTGGGTTACAAGGTGGATGACCTTAGATCGAGGTGTGTTATTTGGAGACAAGATGATTTGGATGAGAAATCGTGCAAGCGTATGGAACTTCCAAACAAGAACAAATTTTTGGGTGTGTGGTGAACAGAGGAATAGTTAGGCTAAAATAATATTGAGAAATAGTTTTATGTATTTTTGGTTGTTTTTCTAAAAATATGACATTCTAGAAATTTAGTTAAAATAGAACATGTTATCTTTAGGTAATAAATGGTTTATGAACATTTTTATATTTAGTTATAAACTGTTTTGAGAAATTGTTTTATATAAAATATTTTATATAAATTTTTCTATCCTTTCTCTCGTAGTGGAATGAGTATGGAAGTAATTGGGGAAAACATATTGAGTTTTATAATAACCCCTAATTTCATAATTTTGTTCTTTTGCAGATATTATCTTCTGGTATATGGGAAAAGGGAAAGTATCATAAGTATTTAACACCACCTCGTGATACTTTGGCTATTTGGTGGTTGCAACATGTAGCTTTGGGATCATGGAGCCTTATTTACATCTTGGGGTTTATTAGTCAACTATTCATTTTTTTTACTTTGATATTGTATTTTGTTCTACTGTATCATATATTGGTGTGTTTTTATATTTAAATGGATGATTTTTCTTGTTTTGATCATGCATCATATCATGGTTGTTTGGTTATAGTTGTTATATAGTGGTTTATTTATTAAATGTTAAATCATGACCCACTTACATTGAGACCCTTTTGCATTTATTATCAATCTTTGGAAACTTTGGGATGTCTCTTAATTCCATGTAATGATTTTTTATATTCTCATGCCAATGGGAATGGGCGGGTCATTAGAATTATTATCCCCTACTAAGAGTTTTATGCTAATTAAACATTTGGAAGTGTTTTTTAAAGAGGATGAGGATGAGTATAAATTGTTATGGAGTATAGATTTGAATAAATAAATATATACATTAACAAAGTATGTGTTTCATGAATGACACAGGACAATGAACATAAGAATCATATTTTTTTTTGGAAAAAATAGACATTGTGTGTCAATGTTCCCTATATAATGTAATGGTATTACTAAATATCCAAACCTATAAATATAAGAGTATGAGGATATAATAAAGTGACTAAATTTTTATAAATAATGTAATTATGGGTTTATTATGATACATGATATTATATTGGTTATTGGCCTTCATGAAATATCACCAAATATTTATTCGAGGATTGAGGAATACGCTCTCATGACCCATTTTTAATCCTTATGATTATATGATCTTATTCCTTTAATCATAAAATTTCTTCCATTATCAAGTATCTATATTTATTAGAATATATGTCGTAATATTATTATTTTACAACTTACTGAATTTTAATAATCCTTCTTTTCATATGGTTCCAAATTTCTGATGAATTTCTATAAAGGGATGTATATAGGATAGATGCACGTGTGAAGAATTTTTGTGTAAGAAATATAAATATTATTGATAATTAATATGGATATGTACCATGTCCAAAATTCACTAATATTTTAGTCTTGGGGGTATGTTTTATTTCAACTTATGTATGAAAAGTATATAAGTAACTCCAAATTCAGAAGAGTGGATCAGAGGCATCTCAGTTCCTCACCAGTGTCTAACTCCAAAATACATCCTAATTATCCTCAATTGATTCAATACAACTATATCATTACCTCCCCCCACAAAAACCCCTCCAAGTGTGAAAGTGAATATAATAGTGAGCTTGGATACCGCCTAAAATAGACAATGATACTATGACTATCTCTTAGGGTATAAAGACAAACACTTGGGAGGAATTACCATCATAAATCTCATTGTATGAAAAAAGACCAATCAACTCTATAGCATAAAAATAAATATACAATAATTACAAAATGCCTGTAAATGTAATAAAAAAATAAACGGTCCCTAAAAAAATACAAAAATGAAATTCTAATGGAAATAACTCCATGAAAACCAATGATCACCAATAGATTGAAAGTCCAAACTAATCACCAACTTAATCTATATATCATGAAATAATATATATATATATATGTGTGTGTGTGTGTGTGTCTGAGTGTATGGGTGTGAGTGTGAGTGTGTGTGTGAACACAATTATACTCAGTATGATCCTTCTTAAATCCACTCATGCAAATGTGTATGATCAATACTAATTTTTAATTGATAAATAGTTTAACCAAGTTATTATTTTCACCAAGTCATCTTCCGACCATCTTCACCATGGTTAACTCATCCAATATTTTGTCCCAAAAAAGTAACATAATATTAATGGAATATATCAAGAAGGTATCCAAGAGACATTTCCACAATGAACTAATCTTTCTCAAAAAGAAATTCCTTATGCCATGAGCTATCATACCTTAGAATCTAGATGACAAGGAAAACGCTTAAAATCAAAAACCTCATATGCGAACTAATGAGGTCACACAAAATATGTCGGATTTGAATGAAATAACTAAAAATAAATAGAATATATAATAGTTTAAATAATACCAAAAAAATAAATGACTCATAAATGCATGGAATCAATGATACATCATGATAAATATCACATATAAACAACCACAACCACACCTTTTGACAACATAATGAAACCACACCACAACTACAAAATAATCATTCCTTGCCATTTTAAAGCATTATTAATAAATTCCAAACTATACATTTACCAGCCATGTCACATAAATAAATCCATAGCTTTTTATAGCATGTTATCGAAATTAATCAATTTTAATATATATATATATATAAAATAAATAATATATATTATATAGAAATATCTTGATTGATGAAACCCTGTAGGACCTTTGGAGAGGCCTGTTCAACACTAATTTTTATTTATAGCCATTATCATTTTTCAAAAACAATAAAATTCAAAAAATATTATTAAATTTAAAATATCATTAACTAACTTTATAATTTTTTCCATATATACATTCATAATTCCAGTCATTTATTATATTTAGTCAATTTTCATTTCATTAAATCCCAAAACCATTAACAAATTCATTAATTCATCTATTATTTAATTTAGTATCAATGGTATTTCTAGAGAACTATGGTACAAACATAATATACTCATCATGCTACTACATTAACAACCACACTATCCCACAAAAATGACCACCTAATCAATTACACCACATCTATAACAACATCAACCACCTTCCTAGATAAACCAAATAAATCAATACCATAATAGAAATATATATCATCACCCCCGAACAACCTAAAAATGATATAAAAACCCACTTTAATCAATGGAAGGATAAATTTAATAATCTAAGATCCAAAAAATAATGATTTTAGCAAAAAATAACTTCAATTGAATACTCTATTAACCAAACATCCTCATAGATTTAAGTTTTTATGCATAGAGACATCAATATAAATTTACAAATAATTATTATTTCAACTATATACCATTGTTAGTTGTCTTAATAAATTTTGAATGGTGAAATATATCATGAAGAAAATAAGAAAAATGGATTCAAAGAGACAAATTACTAAAACATCATGAACAATCATGCTAGAAATACACTGGATGTCTCGTAAAAAGTATATGAATCACAAAATCCTTCATTTTAGTTTTAATTGGTTCATTATCTTAATTGTGTTAATCCAAACTATATTCCCAAGTAAAATATATTTATAATGATTCCGTATTTAAAAATGAATATACGAAGAGAAGTATTGAATTCCATACCTCAACTAGATATTTAATAAGAGCTACACAAATTTTTGTGAGAATGAAAAAATAGATCCAAAAAAGCCATAAAGACACCTATTTAAACCTACAAACTTCAATCCAAAATCAAATACAAAACCCAACCTTACTAGATTGAACCTATATCCCCACCAGAAACTTTTCTAGGGTATTAGAAGAAATTAAAATAAGAAAAGGGAGTAAAACATACCTTTGGTTAGTGTATATCAATTATAGAAATAAAATTGTTTGTATGAACCTAAGGATAACTAAATAAAACCAAATATAATAAAAATGAAACATATAATTTGAAATATACCAAAGGAATTATGGAAAATCTGATAAAATAATAGAATTTATGTTAAAAACTAATAGAAAATAAAATCATAATGCACCGGGCTTGGTTATTCTATAATTTAATCTCAATATATAATTCATGGAAATATCTCCCTACATATCAGGTGTCATTATGATATTATTTTCTAGACTATGAGGGGTTCTAGTGTGGGTGGGTTGTGACAACTTTATCATTTATTGATGCTCTAATTTTACCTCTTGAGAAATTAGAGAATGAGAAATAAAATCATTATTGTATTTATCTATTCCAAACTAATAGAACCAATATATCACATAATAACAAATCATTATATATATGAGATATAATTAAAAATTTATCGGTCAAAAACATTAAAAAACATTACTTAGTTTCAGAAAACCATTATCCATCCTCAAAATAAAGGACCAAATCAAATGTATTTGACTACCCTTTAATAGTATACCCTCCATATATATAATTTAAAATCTATCCACCTTTATCATAAAAATAATTCACCTCAATTATTCAATCTATTAACATGTAAACTAAATTGATGCTAAATATAGCCACACCACAATTCTTATTGTTCACCTTCATGTGAACGTATGCCAATAATCATATTTAATCATAGTTCTCCATTGATTACTTCTGTGAATGAGTTTTATTTTACCTATATAAAACATCAAAAACTAAATTTAAATTCCATGGTATATATAAAACTTCAAAATCAATAATATTATGGTATTCCACACACCTATTTTTTCTCAGGATGAGGTAACAATTTGAGAAAATGTAGTTCTTGCTTTTATGAACTATTTAAACAAAATTTCACATCTAAAATTAAATTCCTACCATTTATTAAAGTAATAAGAACCAAAGATAACCCACCATGGTGTGTAAGGTAAATATTCTCCAGTGGTATTCAATTACTATACCCATAGTCTATAAATATATCTCTTTATTCTAGAATACAACCGAAACCAAATTCAGGCGCAATTTAATACATTCAATAATTATCTGTTGATTTAGGGAGAATAAAAACTAGGGAAAATTTAACTATACTATTAATCTCCTCAAATGTAACCAATTACTTCACATTCCTATTAAACATTAATTATCTTTGTGTTATAGTATGTAATGTCCTGATATATAAAAAATAAGACCATATTTGTTATTGTACAGGATATATAAAACATATCTTAAACAAACCATGAAATATTACTATTAAAATTTGAAGATTATAATGAATTGGATTGTATGAATTTGATTTAAAAATTTATGATATATATAGATATATATAAAGTACTCAATATAAATATATTTATTAATTCATAGTAAATAAGAACTCATTTTTAGTAAAGTAATTTTATGCTGCAAAAAGTCATTTTCTTAAAAATGGTTTTTTTGATTTTGTGAGAGAATACTTTAACTCATTTTTGAAAAATTTAGAAATCATATTTTATTAACATTATATATTCATTTAAATAAGAATTTAAATATTATCATAGAATGAATTTTTTATAAATTTTTGAAAAGTTTAATTTTTTAATGAATAGTGAAAAATATAGATTTTTATTGAAAACTATAATTTTATTCCAGCATTTTCAAAGATCCATTATTTTTTATAAAATGGGATAAAATTAAAATTAGGTCATTTAAATTATTTATATTCCAATTAATGTCATTTGAAATAATTTTATATGTATTTTCATATAAAAAAACAATTGATTCTTATAAAAACATTTTTTTTCTAGAAAACCTTTTTTGTCTCATTTTATGATTTTATTTTAAAATTAATTTATTCTAATTATAGAGAAATAAACATTAAAAAATGATTCTATGTTTTAATTAGGAGGATTAAATTTTTTTAAATTGGTTTGTTTTGTTTTTTTAGATTATTAATAGTAACTATGGTAATATATATATCCTTGGAAAAGGATAAATTTAGTTATTAAGGTTAAAACTAATTTGATAAGGAATCAAATAAATTTAGATACTTGAATTTATTTCATTTCATGAGTCTATTTAATCTTTAATAATCTCAAAATCAAAAATGTGATCCTTTTCCATTTAACTTTGATTTTCCCATTGTAATATTTATATTAATGAAAAAAGTAAAAATAAAACATTGTTGTTTTAAATTTATATGATATTTTTTATAGGGATAAAAAATATATTTTTTATTATAAATTTTCATTATAAATATAAATTAATTTTTTTTCAGAATTTTTTTTTTTAATTTTTTGTCAATTTTTTTTTTAATTTTTTTTCTAAAATAATTAGATTAATTTCTTACAAAACAACTACAGAGTTCTTGTTTATGTAGAATAATAAATAATTAAATTATTTTTAAAACTCCAAAAGTTTAAATTAATGGGTGAGTTAAAGTATACCATAAATTTTGTAGATAAATATATCATATTAAAATTGTATTATATGTTTAAATTTGAATTCCATTTATTGAATTTTATTTTCAAATTCATATTATGTGAATAATTATTAAAATAAAATTAATAGTATTTTATGTAAAATATGTTATTAAATTATTTAAAAATTATAATAAACATTCAAGTTGAAGAATAGGTTGATAAATGGTCTAAATTATAAAAAAAATTAAATTTTGGATCCAACAGTCATCGCATCAGTATTAATATGATCATTTAAAATTTAAAAAGTCATTATCGTAGTTAAGGTTAAAATTGATAATCCAATGGGGTAAAAAACAATTTAAGGATTAAAATTACATAAAATACTACAAAAATTTCATTTGATGCATAAATTAAGTCCATATATTACTTATCCTCTAATACATGTCATTTAGGAACCATTTTATATGAGTAAGATATATGTTCTCTTATAATATTCTATGTATTTTCAAAAATGACATTAATGATATTTTATAATAAAAAATATTTTATTAAATGATTTAAAATTAATAAAAGAATTATATTAATTCATGTGAATGGAATACGGTTTAAAATTTCATTAATGGTCCATTTATGTGTTGAATTTACTTTTATAGAGTCTTTATTGACCCCTAAAGAGTACAAATCATTGATATCATGGTAGTTTTAAAAAGTGTTAATATGGTGTGAAAACTAAGAGATATGGGTTAAACCATAACAAAAAATTGTCGAAATTTTATTATATAAGAATATTTGGAATCCTTGTAAAATTAAATTAAAATTATATAATTTTTTTTCCCATTTTAAATGAAAATTAATTTCTATTTTTTAAATATATTAAGCAATTCCAAGAGTTCTCCTACCATTACTTTTAATAGGAGATCTTATATCTATTTTTTACAACTTCTTTATTAAAATATCATAAAAAACCATCCCAATTATCTTCTAATCTAACCTCTACATAAATAACATGTTCTATTCTTCCTATAATACAATTCAAATGGTCTTTAAAAAGGTAAATAATGAAAGTCTATCTGAGAAGAGGTAATTATCATTACCAACTCATTCAAATATCTTTATTCTTCTTTATAATATAAATATATTATACCCATCATAAATATATAAATATAGAATTATAAATATTCCTATATGTTATTTTTATTATAGTAAAATTATTTTATAAATTTTTTCCATCATACGAAAGTACAAAATATCGCTCAAGCGTGCATACAACTTAATGTCTCCAAATAGTGCTGTAATTTGTTTTACATCACATACTCCCTTGGATGGTTACAAATACATAAAAAATGAATGTCTATAATATTTTTGAAAAAATATTTATTATTTAATTATCATAACATATATATCATCTGTCCTTATAATCCACTAGAAAATGGTATTTTCCCTTAAGTGTGTGTGTGGACTACCAGCTCTACAAAGTGATGTGATTAATCATTCACGTACAATTAACATTGATGGTAGTAAAGATATATTTAATAAATATATAAGATATTTATTAAATAAAAATTATTTATTAAATATTAAATATTATTTATCTTTATTTTATTCCATCTTTGAAAAAGGGAAACCAATGTTAATGCTTAGGTATGACCTACCATCTTTATGAAGGGTATAATTCATTTTTATTTCTACGTATATTAATGATTAATATATATATATAAATATTTATTTAATATATGTGATATTTATTTTGTGAATAAAATTATAGAGATTTTAGAACCATGATATATATTCAAGGAATTAAACTACTGAATAAAAATAGACATGAAAAATGAAGTTGTTTACCACTTAAATAATGATAACAATAAAAGTTAACAAAAAAGTGATAAAATGTTATAAATGTATTAAATATGATAATATTTATATTTATATAGTTATGGTCTATATTTCTAATAAATATAAATTTATCATACAAGATTATAAAATCAATTATGAGGTAATTCAAACATAATTTAATAGGTTTCGTAACCCAATTTCTTTTCATTAAGTTATTTTACTTAGTCATTATCTTTGATATTCTAAGACTATGTGTGTAATAAAATTTTATTATTTAATGTTATATTTAAAATTATATTATATTTATTTAAATTTAATATAATTATCAATTCACTAATTAAAACACATTTCAATATTATGATCATTATAAATGATTTCTTCTCAATTTCCATTCAATTGAGACATATTTTCTATTATACACCTATTTAATTTTACATGGTGTATTCATTTATCCTTTGATATATTTAACAAGAATATATATTTATTTAGGATAGTTAATTTTTCAATTATATCCTACTCTTTCTAGTGGCTATAATTTTAAAGATACTAGATAGATAGGTATTTAATTTACAATTTCATTTTTGGAATAAAATTCAATTGAAATGAAGGATTTCTTAATATATCGTTCATAAAGTACATATATTTTTTATCCTTTTGATAATTAAGGATTTCCCTTTTTCTTTTCCAACATTTCATCCCTTTATAAATTGAAGCATGTAAATAATTGTTTTAAATGAAATCTTATCTTATTTCATCATTTAACTGTGTATATTTTTATTCCATGTACATATTATTCAAAATTATTTTACAAAAGTAATATTGATTTTCAAAAATGATTTATTAAGTAAATTTTATGATATCATGTAATTTTAAAAATATTTTAATGATATCTTTATAATATTTCCTGAAATGTTTATTTTTTAAATTCAATACAAAATTCTTTAAAAATATTTTTTAATGTATTAGACGAAAATTGAATTTACCATCGTCATAACCATTTTATGATATTTTTATTATTTTAAAATATTTTACTAGTTGAACATATAAAAATAATTAATTAATACTTATCTTAATTTTTCACTTTCATTTTCTTTATTTATAAAAAGGACATAATTTTATTACCGAATATTTATTTCTGTTGAATTAATATACATATTATCTGTCTTATAATTTTTTGGTAATTAACATTTTCTTGAGACATTCACTTTATTGTGATCATTTTACATTATAAATTATGTTTCTCTTAAATATAAATAATATTCATCCATGTATATTATTTTCATAAAAAACATATAACATTTATACATATAGTGTTTTACTATGAATCCTATTTATTTTTCTTGAGAAATCATAATATTCTACACACATTTATAGATACTAATTTTTTTAGATAAGGAATATTTTCTTTGAAATGAATTGATTATTAAATATATGAGTAATCCAATTTAAATTTAGTTGTAGTTAGGGAATAATTACATATATATCTTAAATACAATGAATGACCTAATGAGAGAAAAAAATAATATATCTTTATTATAGGATTTTTTCATGTATATATTCCCATAAACAAAATTTTATTAGAACAAGGGATTGATGTTAAATATATCATGATGTTCAAGATCATGATGTCCTATATTATTAATTATCATCACTGATAAATTTTTTATTAATATCCATTATATTATTTCATTGATGTTATCCTTCGATAAATGTTTTACTCATGTTATTGACAAAATGAAACATAGGGTATGTTATTTTCCTTTATATAGTTGTTATTACTTTTTTCATCATGATATATTCTATTGTAAATTACCCTTACTATTCATATGGTATCATCCTTTATTTTTATCATTTCTGAAGTATATGAAGAAGGAATCCTTGAATGAGTTCCTTGATTAAGAATATTTACTTTATCTATGTTTTCTATTATATTTAAAATGTGGAATGGGTAGAATGTATGTATTCATTTTACCAAGTCTACTAAACTATTCGGTATATTGGTATGAGATCAATTATAATCATTGAAAATCTATTAAAGATGACACCACTCTGGGATATATGATTTGGAGTTATAATTGTTTTTATCAGAGTATTTTTAGTAGAAATATTTGGAACTAGATTTACTAAATTATATATTATGGAATATTACCCTATGAAATATTTTTAGGATACGTATAATTATAGGAAAATATAGTTAATTATTTTTTAATGTGGAGATTATGTGGATTTATAAGAACTATATCCTTATCTAGATTCTAAAAGTGGATATCATTTTTGCATAGATGCATATTGGGGTAATAATACCAAAATGACTTGGTAGAATATATTACATATATCATTATGGTTCATTGTAGTGTTCCCTTACAATACACCTAGGTTGAAACTCCTTTGGGATATACTTGGGTTAATTCACATTTTCTTTATGAATCAATATAATGAATTAAAGACTAGATCATATAGAAACCCATGATAAAAAATTTTAATATGGGTTAAATATAATATTTCTTAGGTTGAAAGGAATTAGGTTTATCATAAAATTATGAAATATATGACTTTTTTGAGGAATTACATTATAGGAGTTTAACATGATTTAGGATATTTTTAGAGGCATTTATGGGAATACATACTTTTGGTTTAGTATATATTTTACTGAAAAGATGTTTTGGGGAATAATGATTTTATATTTTGTTGGAATAAGTTTATATTCAATGATAAAATTTTGGGTTAATATGATCGTTCATGTTGAGGTTATATTTGTTAATTGAGAGAAAATATTTAGTACATTTTGGGAACATATTTTTATCATATTGATAACCATGGGATAAAAAAATGATTATTCTAATTTTTAATGAATATCACAATACATGTAAAATTATGTGATTAAGATAAACATAATTTATTTAATTAATATTGATTTATTTTATAGAATCATAAATGAAATTATTTTGGTATTATGGTGATTTTGGATATTTATTGAAATAATTTGCATATTTTTTTGGAGTATATGATTAGGGTATATACATTATTGTTATATGAAATTATGAGTGATTAATATTATATAGATATAATAGTTTGTATTTATATTCCATAGGATCTTTGAACCATTGCGGGGGGGGGGGGGGGGGGGTTGAATCATTGGTGAAATTTTACAATTTCGAACATTATAAAATTAACCCATACAACTTGTTAGTTATTTTTATCCATATAAAATTTTTATAATATAACGCCTAATCATGAAATTATATTTAAATAAATGGGTAACACAAAATTTATAAATCCCAACTGTATTATATCATCTCCACTATTTTTTGATAACTTCAACATCAGATTCGTATAAGAAAGTCTTGTACACCTAACAATGTTTTACATTTTATATCATACTTTTCTCAATATAATTCATATTATAGTGGTGGAATTTATATAATAACATTATGATTTTATTATTTGAGGACGAACATGATGTTACATAACCAATTACTCAGATATTTATATTGAGATAGATTTGATGAAAATATATGTAATTTGATTCATTGTACAAATGAACTCAAGAATAAAATATCCACTAAAAATTTATCATTTATTATGTGATAGATCATATCAATATATTTTTATATATACTATTATTGTAGAGACCCAAAGCTTGACGTACATGGACATTACATAAGTTTTGCGAGATACTTAATACATAACAAAAACAGACACGCAAAGATTGTAATAGTTTAGTGTCTTTGGAAACTTGAAATATAAACTTGTAATTAGGTTTAAATATCTTCATCAACTCTCATAATGATCTTCCCCTTTTTGTTTCCTTACCTAAAACCATTATTTATTTTTTGGGGAAAATAAAACATAAAAATGGTGAGCTCAAATGCTCAGTAATCATAAGCATAGAGAACATAAAACAATCCATAAACATTTTAATTCAAAAAACATGAACATAAAATTTAAACATCAAAATATTGAGAAAAGACATAAATTGTGGAAGTTCGTAAGGAATATATAATAATGGAACATTAATCACGATAAAATAGCATGGGAATAAAACATGTAATTGTGGCAACCATTCAGCACTTGTTATGATTTCCATAGTAGCCAAGGCATTGCTTCCAAGACCATCTTAGTGGACAAAGTCCCTTTCTAAATCAAGTTCACTCCTCGTTTCAATCCTGTAACACTGAACCAGATTAACTTACTATTCCAACCATGTCTATCTCATGAGATATAAATCTTTACCCAATGCATTTGAGGGAGATATAGGTCCCACCCATCTCATAATGAAATCATTCTTACTTGTGCCAAAAAATAAACTGTAAACATTCATCATAACCCAAAGAATAAAATGGGTTTCATAAACATCATCCCATCATCAAATAATCCATATGAAACAAATGGATATTTCATCATAAGAAAAGTGAAACCATGTAAATCATAGAGACATTAACCTTGAAACAGACACATATAAAATAATGTCATCTTAGATGGAAAATTGTTTTGATAAAACACTTGAAATGAATTCTTGAGGAAAATATCCTTTCTTCTTTAAAATCATTTTATTTTCACAAAATGTCATGCATTTTTAAAATAAATATATTTTGTTGGAAATAGTCATGTAATATTTTGGAGGAAGCTTCTTGAAAATAAGGCTTTATAAAACCGTAAAAATACTTTCATGCCCTATAAGTTAAAAAAAAATTCTTCTCGAACTTTTTCTGGAAAAGTAAAAAAGTACCTCATATGGTAAACAAAAGTAATATTCGTTTAATAACATGTGGTAAAATTAAAAAATGGCTAAAAAGTCCATACATGAAAACATTTTTAGAAAATAGGGACATGGATGATAACAAAAACCCCAGTAAATACTTACGAATAAACAATCTTAGATAAGAGCGAGATTGGAATAGTTATCCCTTACCTTATGTCTGACATGCTTCGTATGTATCCGAACCTCTTGTATAATGATTTAAATAATGTCATTTACTTATTACATAATAGTATTCATTGTTATGATATCATATATTGTTCACTTATGACTTTATATAACCCGTTCTTTTGTAAATTCCATGTTAAAGAGTGTTTAGGGTAAAATCGTTTCATATGTCGTTCGTGTTTTGACTTGTAATTATTCATATGATTACATAGATCATGATTAATTAATTCCAGAATATAAAACATGATTTATATATAATATATATTCATAATATAAATATATATAATAGATCGACAAATGGAAATAAATACACAGTTCATGGAGACGGTAGGCCATATGTACGCATGAACGCTATTTTCATTTCCTTATTGAATTGAATGGAATTCAGTATATGAAATACATATATATATATATACATAAATAAATTAGCATTATTATGTCATATATTTCATGATTAATTATTATATATACTTTATAATCATTCTTGAATTGTTAACATGGAAAATGAATCTCATCACGTCGTAGAGACGGTAATCCGTACGTAAGCACGAGCGATGATATCGTTCCCATATTTATTGAATAGAATTGGAGTAAATGATCTAATATATTAGAATCAATATTATGTTATAATAATCATATGTATTTATTCTTTACACCATTACACCCATCCAAGTAAGGTGGTGGTGGAAAAACAGATTACACCACGGCGTGTAGACAGTATTCCGTACGTACGCACACACAGTGATTTCATTTTCCTTAGGATGGATAGAAGGTGAAATAGGGTTGTTTCATATTTATAATAACATATCAGTATATTATTTATTATTATGTTATTACTTCATAATTAAACCACTAAATAAGAGGGAGTAGAAGAAGAGTGGAACTTGAAGAAAATGGTAGAAGGTATTACCTCTTTCTCAAAGTGCCTCCTTTAATCTTTCTCTTATGGCACTAAACTTGGTCTTTGAAGAAGACCATGACCTCTAGGACGTTTCTAGGGAAGTGGAGAAGAGAATGTGGCAGGGGTTGACCGAGATTTAAGTCTCAATGTGGTGTGAGGAAGAGAGGGAGGTGGTGCCCTTTTATAAGGGAGGAGAGGGACACCTTTGGAAAAACTAAAAATATTATTTTATTATAAAGTCATATTCAGTTTTAAATAGCTCAAAATTGATTTATTTCTAAGATAAGGTGGGGATGGGTATAAATAATCTCATAAAATAGAATTTAGATAAGTTTAAGTATCTATTTTAACCTTATCATTTAGATTTAACTTTAAGTTAAATAAATTTACTTTTACCGTGTCTTCTTGTTTTCTTACCCTATAAGGTTAATAAACTTACTATAACAATCCAAAAGAACCCCAAGTTGTTTATTATTAATATATATAACCTTATATAAGTCATTTGTCCGAACCTTATATTTTTAAGAATAAAATAACTATTAATAATATAATATTTGTTTTAAAAACTATTATATGTCAATTTTGACACTATTTGGTAATTGATTTTTGTGAAAATCATAACAGAAGGATTAGTTCGAAAAATGTTAATCAAATAAATCCTAACATGTCATATTAACATATAAAATTATTGGAATTCCTAAAAATTCTCAAATTTCATTTATTTGGGTATTTATAACATCAATTATATCAATATTTCATTAATAATATAATTAATGTATCATCATTGTGTCATAAATAAATTAAATTATTTAAAGTCTAAAAATTACAAATAAAATACCATTATGTAGTATGTCTCATTATCTTTATAATTAATATTTATAGTCGAATTTATCCTATTTATAACCCTATATTAAAAATGATTTACTTATTAAACTTTGATTTAAACTATTTTAACCCTTCTTTAAATAAATTAATATTAAATGTCCTAATCTAATCCAAGTGGGACTAAATGGTCATAGTTTATTCCTAAGGTTGGTTTTGGTCGAATTACACTTTTCCAATAGAATTAGGACATGTGTTAGGGTAATAATAATATCATTTTACCCTTAATTACCCTATTTACTTTTAACTGTGGTTAAAAAAAAGTAAAAAGTAACTATTCACCAAAAAATATATTTATCTAATTGAACCACATTTTACTTACTGACATCAATTGTGTCTCTCGGATTTTTGAAATTCCACTCACAGAAGTGGTAAAATTTAGTTTTATGTGAATTTGGAAATTCTCCTAGGAGGTGTGTAAAAGACGGAGAAAAGTTCAATAAATTTTTTATATATCTAAAATTATTATAAAATGACTCCAATGAATTACATTGAACATATAAAGGTATTATGTATCAATTTTTACCTAAAATAAATTTAAATAAAATAAATAATTATTTAAATAAAAAGTCAGTTTTTAAATAGTAACCCAGTGTTTTCACTATTCATCCAAAATTGAAAGTTTTCATAAAAATACCAAAATTTTACCCTAGGCTAATTTCGATATTCCGAATCCAAAAACGAAGTCCATTTTGAAAGATGAAATTTAAAAAATTCCAAAAACTGGTTATTACTAATCATAACGGCTAGTTTTAATAATATTTTAATAGCATATCGTTGTTTAGTGAAACTCGGTATTGCGTACAACAAACGCTATCGAGGAAGGTCGCGATTGCGTGTAATGCAAGCCAAGTTATGGTTGAGTATTGTGCAAGACTCCTTTGTTTTTTCGTTATAATAGAATCCAACCATTTTTCATTTATACATTAAATATATATATATATACACTCAATGTTGCATAGAATGACTATTATCAAATGAACATGAAATTGTGTGTAACACAATATAAGAATAGTGTTGCATATACTTCTAGATAATACAGTGTTGCGTATATCACATGATAATCTTATTGTAGCATAAAACACATGACATCAAATAAATTAAAAAGAATACTTATCATAAAATATTGGGTTGTTACATTCTACCCCCCTTAAAATGAATTTCACCCTCGAAATTCTTCGGGGTTATACATGGTTTTATACTTGAAAGTTTCTTTAATTGAAACCCACATCGTAAAATGAAATACCAAAACTTATCTTTAAAAACTAAAGTATGAAACATAATGGTTACCCAAATTAACTAATCATTGGGTTTCAACATATGAGAACATATGTGAAAATATGGATATGGAAGAAAACTCTAACCATCATGTTCTGATGGAGAGTGGTAGAGAACATGGCTATGAAAAAGCCATTAATCACAAAGCCATAAATTTGTGATGATTTAAGGTACCATCTGATTCATCAGATATAAGGGCACTAGGAAAACATTTTTGGTTTTCAAGTTGATTTCCCTAAAGATGAAGAAATTGGAATTAGAAGAAATATTTTCTTAATTTTGGTATAGTCTCACCGTTGGTCGTTCCTTGGACAATTTCCACTTCATCTCTTAAATAAATGAAGTTGAATTTATCATTAGTGAAGTGTTAGCATATCATGTGACAGAATGATGGGTCATTCCATCGATCTCAAATAAAAGGTTATAAAAAGTTATCTAAAATACATAAGTCCATCTATAGTGAGATTAATCATATATGGTTCCTAAAATTGACTTATACTTCATATATAATACTACTTAATATAATAAAACTGGTTTCTACTAAACAGGAACTTCTTGTAGGCCAGTGGTAGGTGATAAAGGCCTGTCACACTTCAGTTGTGGGTTCGATTCCCACAACCTTGTCCAACGCGATGGGATGTCACCAGTCCTGTAGGTTGACCTTTTTCTCAAACTACATTACTATAACATCCCATCAATAATACTGAAAAAACAGTTTTATCCTTAAAAAATACTAACTTATGTCCAACATAATCCATTCCAATCTTTAGGCTTATCCAAAATATTTCGGTCCAAGCTCATAGTATAAAGAAAATGATTACTTGAAATGTCACATAACAATCACGTGAATGCCATCATTTATCCCCCATATATCATAAGATATATATTGTTGGTCAAATTACAAACATGTGAATACCTTAATCATTTATTCTCTTGAAAAAAATAAAAACCCATTTAACCTTAGTGAAAATATGAATGCTGTCAAAAGATAACTCTTTCCACATAAAAAAATCTGAAAAATTCTATATACTCAAACCATGATATCACTTTGTCCTTATATCAATCATGAGCTCATGAATACAATCAAACATCTCATTATCTACTTATCCCTTCATTTTGTGCATATCATCTACTTTCCAAAAATATCCGAATAACCTTCCATGGTTACCGATACCATTCAATATATACTTTTAAATACTTTAGAAAAAATAGTAGTGTAACAATCCTTAGATGATTCTTTATTCCATAGTACCTTACATTATTCTTTATAAACATACAATCATTCCACTAACTTCTTAAACCACTGACTGAGCTTCATCATTTATTTCATCTCATATTTCATTTTTTGTCTCATCATCGTCATCCGCATAAATACTACTCATATGACCATGCTGATTCTCTTCATGAGATTTTCCCTTAGGGAATTGATTTGCATAATGCCCATACATTCCACATTTAAAACAACTAATCATTATTGATGTCATAGAAATATCATTATCCTTGTCCATGGTGTTAACTGAACATTTTCCTTCACACTTACTAGCTTTGTCTCCTTCTTTTCCACACCCAAAGAATATTCCAGTTCCTTTGAAACATTCCCCTTTATGCCTCTTCCCACATGACTTACATGAGGGAAATTGAACTTTCTTTCCTCTATGATCATCGTGAAACTCCATCTTTCTCTTATTATCTGAGTTGGGAAACATACTAAAGTTGAGATTATTGATCATATTATGAGATTGATGATTAGGCATAATAATGATGTTTGGACTTCCAAATCCCGTTTCATTTGGTTTCTCATGAAGAATATCATTCCATTGTCCGCCATATCCTCCATTATCGTGAATATTCATGTTTCCAACCATTTTGTAAAACCCAAAAAGAATAGTGTGAGAGGAAAAAATCATGCTAGGGAAAACAACATAGTAAAGGGGGAGTACCCTCAATATCTAACATATTAGGTTAAATTATAAGATCATTACCATAGTTCTAGGACTATATCCTATACGCATACTTATCCTTAGGGACATCCCTAGATACCTTAGAAATATCTCTAGGGATCTGACTAATGTTTTCGCATCCTAGTTTCCAAAGGATGACTAAACCTTTCCTCTGATAACAACTGTAGAGACCCAAAGCTTTACGTACATAGACATTACATTAGTTTTGAGGGATACTTAATACATAACAAAAATAGACACACAAGGATCGTAATAGTTTAGTGTCTTTGGAAACATGGAATATAAGCTTGTAATCATGTTGAACGATCTTCAAAAACTCCAATAACAATCTTCCCATTTTTGTTTCCTTACCTAAAACCATTCTTTATTTCCTGGGGAAAAAACATAAAAAGGGAGAGCTCAAATTCTCAGTAAGGGTAAGCATAGAGAACATAAAACAATCCATAAACATTTGAATACAAAAAACTTGAACATGAAATTTAAACTTCAAAATCCTGAGCAAAGACATAAATTGTGGAAGTTTGTAAGGAATATATCATAATGGAACATCAATCACGATAAAATAGCATGGGAATAAAACATTTAATTGTGGAAACCATTCATCATTTGTTATGATTTCTATAGTAGACAAGGCATTGCTGCGAAGACCATCTTAGTGGACAAAGTCCCTTTCTGAATCGAGTTCACTCCTCGTTTCAGTCCTGTAACACTGAACCAGATTAACTTACCATTCCAGCCATGTCTATCTCAGGAGATATAAATCTTTACCAAATGCATTGGAGGGAGATATAGGTCCCACCCATCTCATAATGATATCATTCTTACTTGTTCCACAAAATAAACTTAAAACATTCATCATAACCCAAAGAAAAAAATGGGTTTCATAAACATCATCCCATCATCACATAATCCACATAAAACAAATGGATATTTCATCATAAGAAAAGTGAAACCATGGAAATCATAGAGACATTAAACTTTAAACATACACATATGAAATAATGTCATCTTAGAAGGAAAATGGTTTTGATAAAACACATGAAATGAATTCTTGAGGAAAATATCCTTTCTTTTTTAAAATCATTTTCTTTTCATGAAATGTCATGAATTTTTAAAAGAAAGATATTTTTTTTGGAAATAGTCATGAAATCTTTTGGAGTAAGCTTCATGAAAATTAGGCTTTATAAAACCGTAAAAATATTTTCATGCCGTATAAGTTAAAAAAAACATTCTTCTCGTACTTTTTCTGGAAAAGTCAAAAAGTACCTCGTATGGTAAACAAAAGTAATATTCCATTAATAACATGTGGTAAAATTACAAAATGGGTAAAAATGCCATACATGAAAACATTTTTAGAAAACAGGGACATGGATGATAACAAAAAACCCCAGTAAATACTTACGAATAAACAATCTCAGATAAGAGCGAGATTGGAATAGTTATCCCTTACCTTATGTCTGATATGCTTCGTATGTATCCGAACCCCCTGTATAATGATTTAAATATTTTCATTGACTTATTACAGAATAATATTCATTGTTATGATATCATATATGGTTCACTTATGACTTTATATTACCCGTTCTTTTGTAAATTCCATGTTAAAGAGCGTTTTGGGTAAAATCGTTTCATATGTCATCCGTGTTTTGACTTGTAATTATTCATATGATTACTTAGATCATGATTAATTAATTCCAGAATATAAAACATGATTTATATATAATATATATTCAGAATATACATATATATAATAGATCGATAAATGGAAAGAAATATACCGTTCATGGAGATGGTAGACCGTACGTACGCATGAACGCTGTTTTCGATTCCTTATTGAATTGAATGGAATTCAGTATATGAAATACATATATATATACACATAAATACAGTTGCATTATTATGTCATATATTTCATGATTACTTATTATGTATACTTTATAATCATTCTTGAATTGTTAACATGGAAAATGAATCTCATCGCGTCGTGGAGATGGTAATCCGTACGTACGCACGAGCGATAATATCATTCCCATATTTATTGAATCTAATTAGAGTGAATGATGTAATATATTAGAATAAGTATTATGTTATAATAATCATATGTATTTAAAATTTACACCATTATACCCATCCAAGTAAGGTGGTGGTGGAAAAACAGATTACACCACGACGTGGAGATGGTATTCCGTACGTACGCACGCGCGGTGATTTCGTTTTCCTTAGGATGGATAGATGGTGAAATAGGGTTGTATCATATTTATAATAACATATCAGTATATTAGGGATACTGATGTTATTACTTCATAATGAAACAACTAAATAAGAGGGAGTAGAAGAAGAATTGAACTTGAAGAAAACGGTAGAAGGTATTACCTCTTTCTCGAAGTGCCTCTTTTAAAATTTCTCTTAGGGAACTAAAATTGGTCTTTGAAGAAGACCAGGACCTCTAGGATAATTATAGGGAAGTGGATAAGAGAATTAGGTAGGGTTTGGCTGAGATTTAAGGCTCAACGTGGTGAGAAGAAGAGAGGGAGGAGGTGCCCTTTTATTAGGGAGGAGAGGGGTACCTTCAGAAAAACTAAAAATACTATTTTATTATAAAGTCATATATGGTTTTTAATAGCTAAAAATTTATTTATTTCGAATCTAAGGTGGGGATGGGTCGAAATCCTCTCATACAATATAATTTAGACAAGTTTAGGTTTCTATTTTAACCTTATCATTTAGATTTAACTTTAAGTTAAATAATTTTACTTTTACCGTGTCTTCTTGTTTTTTAAACTATAAGGTTAATAAAATTACAATAACAATCCCAAAGAACCCCAAGTTGTTTATTATTAATATATATAATCTTATCTAAGTAATTTTTCCAAACCATAGATTTTTAGGAATAAAAGAACAATTAATAATATAATATTTGTTTTAAAAACTATTATATGTCAATTTTGACACTATTTGGTAATTGATTTTTGTGAAAATCATAACAGAAGGATTAGTTCGAAAAAAGTTAATTAAATCAATAAATACATGTCATATTAACATATAGAATTATTGGAATTCATAAAAAGTCTCAAATAACATTTATTTGGGTATTTATAACATGAATTATGTCAATATTTCATTAATAATATAATTACTGCATCATCATTGTGTCATAAATAAATTAAATTATTTAAAGTCTAAAAACTTCAAATAAAATTCCATTATGTAGGAAATATTTTTATATTTCTATGTAATATTTATAGTTGAATTTATATTATGTATGAACCTATATTAAAAATGATTTACTTATTAAACTTTGATTTTAACTATTTTAACCCTTCTTTAAATAAATTAATATTAAATGTCCTAATCTAATTCAAGTGGTCCTAAATGGTCATATATTATTCATAAGGTTGTTTTTGGTCAAATTACACTGATATAATAGAATTAGGACATGTTTTAGGTTAATAATAATATCATTTTTATCCTTAATTACCCTATTTACTTTTAACAGTGGTAAAAAAAAGTTACTATTCACCAAAAATTATATTCATCTCATTGAACCACATTTTACTTACTGAAATCAACTGTGTCTCTAGGATTTTTTAAATTATACTCACAGAAGCGGTAAAATTATGTTTTAGGTGAATTTGGAAATTCTCCTAGGAGGTGGGTAAAAGACGGTGAAAAGTTCAATAAAATTTTTATATTTCTAAAATTATTTTAAAATGACTCCAATGAATTACATTGAACTTATAAAAATATTATGTATCAATTTTGACCTTAAAAAATTTAAATAAAATAAATAATTATTTAAATAAAAAGTCAGTTTTTAAATAGTAACCCAGTGTTTTCACTATTCATTCAAAATTGAAAGTTTTCAGAAAAATACCAAAATTTCACCCTAGGCTAATTTCAATATTCCGAATCCAAAAATGAAGTCCATTTTGAATGATGAAATTTAAAAAATTAAAAAAAGTGGTTATTATTGTTCATAATGGCTAGTTTTAATAATATTTTAATAGCATATCGTTGTTTAGTGAAACTCGGTATTGCAAACAACAAATGCTATCGAGGAAGGTCGCGATTGCGTGTAATGCAAGCCAAGTTAGGGTTATGTGTTGTGAAATAATCCTTTGTTGTTTCGTTATAACATAATCCAACCATTTTTCATTTATACATTGAATATATATATATATACTCAATGTTGCGTAGAATGACTATAATCAAATGAAAATGAAATTGTGTGTAACACAATCTAAGAATAGTGTTGCATATACTGCAAGCTAATACGGTGTTGCGTATAGCTCACGATAATCTTGTTGTATCATAAAACAAATGACATCAAATAAATTAAAAATAATACTTATCATAAAATATCTGGTTGTTACAATTATATAATATTTCTTGAAATATCTATGACACTTTGATTATTAAAAATAATATTCATTGATTTACAAACACCAAATCTGATTTATTTCAGATTAATTTTTATCCAAATAACTTATGTATAAGAATGGGTTTTCAAAAGATATTATCCTTGTACCATACTCATTTTAACTAATATGTATTTATAAGTATTCCAACTCACACAATATTCTTCTGATGAAATAGTTCCTCTATATGTGGAGTTTCTGTCATTATAATCTCCAGCATAATCAATATTCGTATAAGCATGAATATTTATGTCACAATTTTTTTTGTAAAAAATTCTATAAGAAAATTTTCATTTAAAATTTATTATAAATAATTTTTCTAACAACATTTCATACTCTATAGGTAAAATTTATATTATGTACATAATGTATCAATATTAACTATTTCCAACCTGGAATATGTAAGATAGCGAAAACATCTAATAAATTTTTAAATTATTTTTTAATCAAACATTTACAAACCTTTTCCTAAATCATAATTATGCCAATAAAAATAGTAGTAAAAACATATTTGGAATCATCCATGACAAACCTTTGAGACGAATCCTTGGAATAAATTTCCTGCAATAGAATGATATTTCATTCCATTTATTGATCATGTAAACATATAATGATAGTTAAATCTCTAATCATTTAAATATCAATGTTTTTATTATTTATTTAGTAAACTCTTTATAATATTTATCTCTATCCCCTTTCATGTGGGATGAAAAACACTATTAATAATCTAATATTTGTTTCTTTTACTAGATTTTAGATTTGTATTAGCAACACAATCACTTTTTTTTTAAATTTATTATTTCTGAAATCTATTTCCATTTTAGTATATGAAACCTATACTAGAAAAGTTTTTATGCATTCTTTTGTATGATGACTTGGTTAGTCATATGATTCATAATCCTCCTCCATGCAACGAAATAGATTTTTCATTTGAGACTTTCTAACATCTAATTAGTTTTGGTTTCTTTCTTCCAATGACTTAGTAAATATAGTCTCCTCTATTCAAATTTTTATTTCCTTAAATTAATTCCAATATATAGTAATGGAAATGTTATACCAAAAATTATAATTTTTTTCTAATATTTTCCACATCACTAAAAAAATCAATTAAATATCCACATTTTAGAAGTAATATAATTATATGAAAAATGTTTATTATGGTTTATAATATCTTATTGAGTCCATATTCCCATGACAGATGGAATAATTATCATGGTATTTATTTATCTTTTTTTATGTAATGGTTTTTTCAAATCCTTTTTCAACCCATGCATTCTAAACATTTTTCTAACACTAGCATGGTTATTCAAATTAAATGCATTTTCATATTTAGTGGGTAGAGGTTTCATTCAATTCTTGGAATGATATTTCTCATAAGATTGTTATTTTTTATTATTTACTTATAAATCATTTTTATAATATTCATTCATATTTATTGAGTTACTATCAAAATTAACAAGTTTTGATTTAGTTGTACAAACCTCATATTCCTTAGTATAAAATGTTTAAAAAAACCATCCACCATCATTCCTTATTCAGTGACTTTCCTTTCGAGGATTATTATCTTATGAATATATGAATATTCCAATTTAAGTAAATGTTACTTTTCATAATTTTCATTTAAACCTTATTTCTTCATCATTATAATTTATTTCTTGAGATTTTTTTGTTTTTTTAAGGTATGACACATGTTTTCATCTCAGTTGATATTCTCTGTATGATTATTAACCTCCTTTTTCATCATTATTTTTGGTATCTTTGTTTTTTTCATCATTTACAAAGAGTATTTATAATTTTTTTCATTTTTTAATGAATTATTTTCATTGGGGTTATACTAATCATTATATTATCTACCTCTTCCTCTTGGTTTTTCACTCGTCGGGTCTTCTCTTCTCGTTTTCTCTTTTGGTTTCTACGATTTTCCACTTGGTGACTTTCTAACTTGCTTTTTATTCCCTTTAGGTTATTTTAGTGTTTTAATCATGGATTTATTTTAGGGTTTAAATCCCATTTGTTATCTCTTGTAGTGTTTTATTTTTTTGTTCTTGGGTTTCTCTTTGGGTCTCGAAGTTGTGTTCTATTGAGGGGTTCAACCACTCGTTTCTCTGCTCTGGAACCTAGTCTTGACCTCAATCTCCCATGTGGATTGCGTGGTTCTCTCACTAGTTCTCTCGGATGTGAGTTTGAGTGGCTTGGTTTCTCATGGCGACTTTATCTTTGTTGGTCCTAGTTGGTTGATGGTGATGACTTCACGGTTCGGCTTGAGGGAGGCCCCATCACTAGTTCTCTGCTGTGGTTTCCAAGTTATTTATACCCACCCATGTCGGTTGGGTGCGTTGTCTTCTAAGGAGACTGTTATATTTCATTCTTTCAAGAGGATGGGAATCTAAGAAGTTGAGACTGATGATTCCTCTCTTTGGTTTATTTCGACACCTAGGAAGTTCCATTATGTGCTTTTTGGGAATTCTGGCGATGCTTCTGGTGATCTGTGTTCATACGATGCATGTGGAGAGGATGTTGAAGGTGAAGGGTGTTTTTTTGGGTAAACATGGATGATCTGGATGTCGATGTCAAGCGATGAGGATGGTGAAGTCGGTGCTGGAAGCTCCGATGATGACTACAAAAATTATGAAGGTGGTGGTTCTATGAAGAGATGATGATGAATAAGTCTAGAATAATTGAGGTAGTTGACCGAATAAATGTTTACGCAAATCTAGGTGTATATTTTGTGATCTTGAGGCTAGTGCGTGAATGATAAAAGGTTTTTGAATTTTTAATGATCTATTTTTTTAAGGCGGCAATGGCGGTAATGATATGGGTTCTTTGTAGTGTTTTGTTTGAAATTTTAATGTTCCCTACTGTAATTTATGTGTAATCATCACAATGTGTTGAATTTCGTGGTTTTGTGAGGGTCTACACATACCCCTTAAAATTTTAATTAGAAAATTCTTAAATATAGATTGGTGATAGAATCTCAAAATCATGGATATTCAGCTTTCTCATAGATTAAAAATAAATTTCATACTTGATCTTATTTTTTAATAATTGATATTTCTTTATCTCATATGAAATAATAATTTTAAGTAATTCAATAAGAGATAAATCATATTAATCTTTTAATGTAGATATTTTGTAATTGAACCTATCTGAGAAGTTTCTCATGAGTTTCTTAACAATGTTAAAATCCTCTATGACAACATCAAATCCAATGATGTTTCAAAAATCATTATTAACTATCACGAATTACTTATAAATGTTTTATTCATCTATAATTTTAATATCTTATACTTTTCTATGTCAAAATTTTATTTTTCATCCATCACTTAAGTGTTTATCTAAAATGAAATTTTCAGTTTTTCCTAATACCATTTTTCTTCTTTATACTCAACACCTTCATGAAATAATTTTATAAAAATTACATTAGAATAAAAATTATATCTTCCCCATCATCCACAATATTTATTTTGTTAGAAAATCTCATTGGAGTATCTTTATGAATTGGTATAAACCAACTATTGTTATATCAATCACCTCTAAGCCATTAAAATAAAGATTTGTCCTTGTCCAATTTTTATAACCATGATAATTATTTCCATAAAAGGTAAAAATACCTCTAATGTTGACCAAATTTTGATCTTCCATGATATGGATATGATAGGGGAACCTTGGCTATGATAGTATTTAATGTTCCTTAGTGTTGTTGAACCATTGGGGGGGTTTGAATTAATATTGATATTTTATAATTTACAACATTCTAAAAATAACCCTCTCCATAGTTTTAGTGTTTTTTTCGATTATCATTTTTTCACAAAAAAAAACAGAAGCATGAAATGATAAAAATATTAACAGGGCACCAAATATTTACTAAGTCGAACCACCTTTTGAGATCCTAAATCATTTCAATAGTGAATCCCATCACTTCATAGAAATAAAATTTTATAAATAATTGAATTAAAATTTGTACAAAGACTATAAGACTCCTTATATATTTATATAAGAATGATTATACAAACACCTATTAGTTCTTAATATTTTTCTTGAAGAACTAAGCCCAAAAAAAGATAATAAACTTTTTGAAACTATTTATCACATGTTTATCCACAAATATATTTAAATTTTCTATCAAATATATTTTTATTTATATAATGTGTCTATCTAAAACAATTGGCTTTTATTTAGCATGCTTGCTAAAAATAAGTTACTTTTCTAACACGTGTTCAATCTTATTAATAAAAACACCACACACAAAACATTACTCCAAAAAACTTTCCATTACTCTCTATTCAGTTTTCCTGAATGGATTCTTTATATAATTTCTATTCACTAAAAATTTTTCAGTTGTGTTTATTTAAATCTAATTATATATCTTTTGGAATCACACCTTGACAAAAATTCATTGGTATTTGAGTATTTTTTTCTTAATGAAAACCATTAAGTATGGTTATACTTTGGACCCATTTATATAGGTGTTCCTATTATAGAAATGTTGGGAAATAAATTTTTTCCCAACTCAGAGGAAATTAACTTACATATTCATGAGTCATATAATGTATTTATAATACTTATTGAACCATCAGGAAGACATTAGTGATTTCAAGCATTGTCGAGCATCCTTCACATTAATGTTAAAGAACATATTATAATTCTATTATCTCATCTAGATAAATAAAAATTTAAAAATAAAATAACTCAAAATAATTATTATTGAAGTGTTTTAACAAAGTTATGTAAACTTTATTAGATATCCATCCTACATGGTTTGTTTCATGACTTCATAAAAAAATAATTTGTCTAGTTTATATCTCTCTCATATTTCTACTAGATATTTTGTTTAACTGATACCCTTCATAATAATCCTATATCTATTGGACTTATGAAATTTCAATATGATGAATCATAACTTCTCAATATGATCAATTTTTCCCATTGAATGTTTTATACACTACCTCAATTCCCAAAACTCATCCTCACATGACATCCTTAAAATGTTCATTTGATAACATTGAGAATATTTTTCAGATATTTTCCATTCATTGGACCCTTCATGATAAGTTATTCTTCCTTGACCATCACACTTCAAAAATTTAAACATTATATGATAGATGACATAAATTTCTTCCATTCGAACTTCATATAAACTATTAGTCAAAAAACAACATCATCCACTTTACAGTAAAATTGATCTATTGAAAAAGGTTTACTACATTATTTCAAATTATAGAGACTTCTATTATATGAAATAGCTATGTATCTTTCCCTTATCCGATTTCTCCCCTTGTGTGTTTTCATTGTTAAATACAATAATGTTGATATCTACTTCTTTAATTATCTCTATTTTAACAAAACACATTTTTTACTTATTTTAATAGTGATAATTTCATGAAATTCACTATCCAAAATTTTTATACATTTCCCTCTATTGACAACATATACAGCTGCATCTCTCTCTAGTTTGATATTTCTAATTTTATATATCCATTTTTATTTATGCATTTCTTGTAAAAAACTTATACAACTATCCCTATTAATAAAACGTATTTCCATGGTCTGTATCTCATAGCCTGTTTCTATAAACGTAAATATAGTAATATTCATCTATAAATTTGTGACTGATAGTTTCTTCCAACATCTTTCTATTTACAATGATTTTCCTCTCTCTCTATCTATCAAAATCATTGATCATGATATTTTCCATGATGTTGAAAACGTTTATTAGTAGCCTAGCATGGTATAACATTGTACGAAATTTATTGAAAATGTTAAAAAAACATATTTACCATCTCCAACAACATCATAAAAAATCATTCTTAAATTCTATAAATACTTTTTAACATGTTTTATAAAAATAGAGTTAAAAAATATATTGATAATAAATGGGAAAATTTATTATGAAAACATTAAAAAGGATCCTCAAGTTTGATCAGAGAAAACATGTGACAAAATAATTTATATTTTTGGTCTTGAATTTAGTTCCAAATATTTTTTAGAATTATCAAGATTAACTATTTCTAAAATATATTAAGTTGATATTTTGTGGTGATTGTGGTGGTTTTAAGGATTAAATAATAATATTTATTCATATTAGTTGAATTATGATAATAAATTTAATTTCCATAAATATCTGGAGAAAAGATAAATTCCTTATCTTACATTTATGGATCATATGATAAAAAAAATTCAATTTTAGTGTGCTAGAAATGGAAAATTCATCTTTTATATTAATTTATTAGAATAAGAGATGATGTGTAAATTTATTGAAAAACAACCGAACGATGAAATTGTGATTATTAAATAGAATAAAATCAGGTAATTATATTTTATCATGTTCTATATCCTGATGATAGATTATTCACACAACATTTGGAAATCGATATTTATATAAGAATGTTATAATTTTACCTTCATTTTTTATAAATTCATTATCTTTGAACCCCTCATTGATTTATGGTTTTTTGGTTGTTTACATTCTCATGAAAATATTATATATCACTCTATATTATTCTTTGGAAATTAATTTTCTTTTCCATGTATATAATTTAACTTCCCACTAATGTTCTCTTTATTTGGGAACCCAATTTTTTGTTTTTCAGGTGAAATTTATCCTTCTCACATTCCCTTCTAAAAATATTTTTTATTATACCTCTTCCGGATAATTATTTTAAAAAAGGATGGAGATTTGAGGAACAAGATAAAATTCCAATGGAATAATTTATTTTATGGGTTATAATGCAATATCCCATGATTTTAAAAGAAGACTGTGTTTGATAATGTACAGGATACACAACTCTAAGCATAAAAGAACAATAAAATGTTATTATTAATATATGATCATCATAAATAATGTTTTGAATTGGATGATATGAATAGTATTAAACACATTATAAAATTTATATAATGGTCATATTTAGTAAAAATTATTTTAATTAATCTCAGGAGAAATGAACATAATTTTAATTAAAGTCAATATATTCTTCAAAAATACATTTCCATAAAAAATGGTTTTATTGTTTTTTAGAGAATATAATAATTAATATATGGAAATTTTAGAAGATAAATTTGATAAAAATAACCTGAATTTTGAAATTATTCTTTCAAAATTATATTTGAGTTAATTTTTGATAAGTTTATGAAAAGTTTTATTTTATAATGTATAGTGAGAAATAAATTTTTTTTTTTGAAATCTGAATTTTTGATTCATGAATTTAAAAGGTTAATTTTTTATTTAAATCTAGTTAATGGTAAAACTAGTAACATAATAATATGAATAATCTAGTTATTTTCATTAGAATAAATGATTCATGGATTTTGGTATAAAAACAATTTATACTTAAGAAAACATTTTCCCTCGAAAACCAATTTTTATCACATTTTGTGGGAAGATTTTAAAATGAAATTATACCATCTATAGAGACTGAAAAATGAATGATGGATTGCATATTTAGAATAAAAAATTTGAAATTTGGTAAATATTTCCAATTTATTTTTAGGGATTATGAATTGTAATTGTAGTAAAACTTATCACCTTGGTAAATGCTAAATATGTTAATTATAGTTAAAACTAATATGATAAGGATTAAAATTCAATAAAATTTTTCTTTTATTTACTAAATGAATTTTTTTCATCTATAATTAACAAAATATATAAAATAAGACATTTTATATCTATTTTACTTTTACTTTTAACCTTTATAATATTTATATAAAAGATAACGTAAAAAATATAACGTTCTTTCTTTTATTATGGTTAATATTTAATGAAAAGGATAAAAACACATTTTTTTCTAAATGGTTATTTGAAATATAAATTATATTTTATCATTGAAATTTCATTTTAATTTTTTTTTTGAAATAATTAAATTAAATACTTACGCAACACTGACTGGATGCTTGTACAAGTAATAGAACAATTAATTAAATAATTTTTAAAACACCACAATTAATTTTTTTGGTGATTTAAAGTGTAATATCAGTTTTATATATAAATATAGAATAATATAGATATTTTAAAGGGTAAAATTTTAATTACATTCCTATCAGGTAGTTATCATTGTCTAATTATGAGGATAGTTCTTAAAATGTCAGTAATAGTATTTTATGTTAAATATATTTTACTAAATTATTTAAAAATCATAAAATTATTATTAAAGAAAAATCAGGATGATAAAATATATAAACTACAATTATTTATCCATTGATGATCTAATTTTCACATTATAAGTTAAATTATAACACCGTAATATTTAAAAATTCATTATTATTGTTAATGTTTACATTGGTAGGCCAAAGAGTTAAACCATTAGATAAAGTTTATAAGAGTATATAAAACCATAAAAATTTCATATGATTATATTAAAACCATATTTCAATTATATTCTTCTTAGTTTCATTTTTGAACTATTTTACATGGGTTAGGCACATATTATATTATAAAATTTTAGGTATATTGTTAAATGACTATAATGATATTTTATAATTAATAATATTCTATTAAGTGATCTAAAACTCAAATATAATATTAAAATAATACACATGAATTGGCTAGGGTTGAAAATACAATCCATGGCCCATTTATCTTTCACTTTACTCTCATAGAAACATTCTTGACACATAAATATTAAAAAACCTTGATATCATGGTAATTGTGAAAAAGGGTTAGGGGTGGTTAAAACTAAGAGATAAGGTTGAAAACATAACCATAACAGCAAGAAAATATATTGTTTGAGAGAATTTAAACTCATAATAATCAAATGGTCGAATTAAATTATTTTTTTGACATTTTTACATGAAAATTTATTTATATTAATGTAATACTTTTATTTAATCCCAAGCTTGTCCCAACCATCACTTATAAAATGGAACCCATTATCACTTTTATTCAAACATTATTGAGTAAACTATCTCCACCAAAACCTAACATATTATCTTATCAACTTACATTGAAACAAATTTCAAGTTATTTTCTTCATAAAAGTATATTACAAGGTTCTATACAAAGGGATCTAAAGGAAGTATACTGAAGAATATAAAACCATCTTTACTAAATCTTTAAAATTCATTTCTTCTTATACATCTTATAAATATACTGATTCAATTAATATTAAGAAATAAAATAACTAAAATATACAGGTATTTTATTCTCATTATGGTATAACCATTTTACATTTAATTTCCATCCTATGAAAAGTGAAAACATCTCTTGGGAGTATGTATGTCTTATCATCTCCACATAGCACTTATTTTCATTTGTCATCAAAACTTCACTGGGTTCATTATAAATATGGATTTAATTAATATATAGTATATTTATAAAATTAAAATTCTTTTATAATTATAATATCACATCTACATTCTTAGCTTCTAATTAGTTGGAAAATGATAATGTTTCTCTTGTATTGGTGTAGACTGCCACCTCCAGAAAGAGATCTAATTTTTCATTAATTTAAACATTAAATGGGTAGTAATAAGTATATATATAGTGAATATATAAGATATATTTGATAGAAAAATGATAATGGGATGTTTAATTATCATTTAACTTTATTTTTTTACCATTAACATGCTAGAACAACATTCATGCATACGTACAACCTACTGTCTCCATGAATGCTGTAATTCATATTTCAATCTATATCCTTTATGGATGAAATTAAATATATTTATATCAGAGAAATATGATTTTATATTATGAAAAATATTCATGAGATTATGGAACCATGATCACGATTGAAGTAGGAAATCTAATTAATGAAAACATATATGAAAGACGAAGCAGTTAACAGCTGAAATGTCGATAATAAGAAAATATTGATAAAAAATGACTTATAAAATATTATAAATGGATCATATATGATATTATGGATATGTATATGTGTTTTATATTTAATTATAATAAATTTAAATTTATTATACCATAGGTGTAATGTAATTATTAAGAAATTTAAACTTGAGGTAAAGAGTTTCATTACACAATTTCTTCTCGTTGGGTTATATTACATCCCTATTGTTTTTAATATGTTAAGATTTTGTGTGTTATGAATTTTTATAATTTTATGTTTTTTTAATTTTTTATGTGGATTTACATTTTATAAACATAATCACTTTTTTGATTAATTATCACTTCAAGGTTATGATTATTAAAGGTTATTTCATCAGAATTTACACTCCATTAAGATATATTTTGTATTTGGAAAATAATTATTTTTATATGATATATATATATCCCATTTTATTTATTAAGAATGAATATATTTTTACTCCTGATGCTAAATGTTTCAGTTTTGGATTACAATTTCAGGAGTTTCAATTTATATGCTATGAAAGAGGTGTGGTTTATTTATGATCACATTTTTAGGAATACATTTATTTTGATTAAAGGGATTTTAAAACATATCCTACATAAAATAAAAATACATTTTTATCATATATATATATATATATATAATTTTCTAACAATTTTTCTACTAAATTTTCCTCACTTTTTCAATTAAATAAAGTAAAAGAATCTTTAAATGAAAATAAAATCATATTTCTCTCTTTTGATTGTGCATATTTTATATCCATGCACATTTTTTTAAAATTGGTTTTCAAAAGTATATTTTATTTATTCAAAGGATTTATTAATAAAATTTTACAAGATCCATTAATTTTTAAAAATATTTAAATGAATATTTAATTTTTTTTGAAAATTTTATTTTTAGCTTTCTTTCCAAAAGTCAAAAGGAATATTTTTTAATGTATATGAAATTATAGAACTTCCCACCACTATTACTGTTTTATCTTATTTAATTTCTTCAAATAAAATTAAATGGTTTTAAAAATAAATAACATTAATGTGTATTTATTTTAATTTTTCACTTTCATTTTCTTCATTTTTGTAAAATACATGATTTTATTAAAAATCCTATATTCCGGATGAATTTATGGACATTTTTAACTTTTATTAATTTTCTAGTCATTAACATTGTCTATAAATATTCACATTCCTATGAATGTTTTTCATTAGATAATATATTTACCTTATGTATAAAAAATCATTGTATAATGGATATAATTTTTTTCCTAAATAATATACCATTTCTATTTACAATGTCTAAATATGAAATCTATTATACTTATTGGGGAATTTTTTATATTATATCTATTTCTTACTCCATATAAATATTTACTGACAACTATTATTATTTTGGAATTAAACTTATCATTAAATATATGAGGAATTCATTTGACATGTATTTATGGGTGGTGACTTATTATAGATAGCCCCTAGATGCATTAAAATGTACCAAGAGACAAAACAATTATCTAACTTAATAAATGTGGTTTGGGTGTGTACCTACCGATTAATTTAACCAAAATATAATATAGTTTTTATGGTAAGGTTATCAGGATTTATGAGATCATGAATTCAATCATTATGTATTTTCTTCATTGATAATTTAGTTATTATTATACACGATATTATTATATTGATATTATCAATGGATGAAATTTTTTCTCAAATAATTGAATAATTTTAATGAGTTTTTCGTTATTTACCTTCCCATATTGATTATTCCTTATTTAGTTCTGATTACTTACACTATGTGTAACCCTTATTGAGAATCAAATCTCACCATTTATTTTTTTCATTTCCCCAGAATATAAAGAAGGATTCCGTGAATGAGTTTAAGGATGTAGAATATTTACTTTCATAATTATATATATATTATTTCTAGTATGAAAGGGGAAGAATGCATTTATCTAGTTTTATATTAATACTAAACTATTTACTGATTTGTGACTTGATCATTATTATCTAGTTCCGATTTAATAAAGAAAAAAACTAGATATAGGTTTCCACAAATAACCTCAGGAAAAACCTAAAACAGTCACCTGAGATATCCCATAATAAGGTCCAATATGCATTACTGATCCTCCCATGCTGGAAAATAGTGCCAGGAATCACAATTCTCAATTGGGAATGATTTATCCCACATATGATAAATAAATTAAAAAATAAAGGAATTAATAGAAGAGGAAAATTATTATACTATATATACCTCCATGTGACCATGTAGGTCACAATCCAAAAAACAACCACACTCCCTCTAAAAGTGATCTAGAACTAAGAAAACTAAAAACTAGAAAAAGATAAAGAGAGTAGTATTATGAACTGAGATACTTATTAGTGTTTCCATGGATATGAAATTCCATAGACCTTACCATTAATGTGAAATATAATCATTCATGTTGAAAATAAGACATTTTAAAATAAGGGTTTATACACTTTAATAAAAAAAGGATGAAGCTTTAAAATTAAGAGAAACTATATTCCACTAAAATATAAAAATAATTTTCAAAGAATGAGACAAATATAAAATGAGTTCTTTAAAAATGTAACCATTTCTAAAATAGGCATCATAATATGAAAAACAAAGAGGATATGTTATTTTATATGGAAACCATATTAGAGAGGAAAACATCATACATGTAAAATGGGTGTCTTGGAATATGAAGTGATAGTTGGGAAATACTATGAAAAAGATAAAATAATATTTCATTATCAATCAATTCCAATACCAATTATCCATAATCACATCAATGACACTTGGAGACAGCCTTAATGGATCGATTAAGAGGAACATCCCAAAATCAATCAGGTTATCTACTCATGGAAACTATCCAATGTGTAATATGAACTAGTGAAAAAAATGTACCTGGTGAACTCACCTAACTAACTAAGGATTCCGATAATAATAAATGGTTATTATTTTTACCTTGGTACTATATACATATATATCACCTTCTTGACAAAAAATCTCATCTACCTTCTCAACTCAAAATTCCCACCTTAAGTGAAACCTCTTTTTATGTCACACAAAAACTATGCACAAGCCTCTTCACTATAAACAAGACACATATCAAAAATTTATCACTAACACCAAATTTCATAATTTATTGGGAATTCCTTAAGATTGTTTTTCGATATTTATTAAAACAAGTCAAAGTGCCAATATGACATTATTATTTTAAAGGAAAGGCTTTTACTTTAAAAATAATTATTTTCCAAAGTTTCTTAAGTTCCAAAATCATACCCCATACTTCTAACAAATACCCAAAAGTTCATATATATTTGTGTGTGTATATAAATTCCCTTTTCACCCAATTCACATATTCCCCTCTTTTTGAGTGAATTTGTTCAAAGGAAGAACTTATACCTTCATACACTCAGATATATATATATATATATATATATATCAATGTGTGTATGTGAACATTATTCATAGTTTGGGAATTTCTAAATGATTCCTCATAGAATCTACAAAAATATTTGAACATTTCTATAAATCTTGATCAAAGGACCAAAACACCTTTGGGAAATTCAACCTTTTTCGATGAGAAACATTTGAAAAAATAATTTAAACCTTTTAGATGAATTTCCATTCCAAAAAATATTAAATTTTTTCGAAAAAATATAAATCATGGTAATGTTCAGGGGGAATTCATGGGGGGAATAGGAATCCAATTCCAAAAACTGCATCAATTATATATCATATACATTTCATATAATGATGAATCACACATTTAAAAAAAGTACACATAATTTATTTAAATTTTATTACTTGAGCTTAGGTAAACATACATGAAATATTTGTTCTTATACTGATTGGAATTCAAAGTCACATTGAAGAACCCTAAGAGATGAAAAGTAACCATTGATAACCCCAAAATATCAATAACCCCAGTTCAAAATCAAGTAAAAATAGACCCTAGTTTATAGGAAACCAGTGATGAATGAGAATAAGAATAAAATGGAAGAAGAAAAAAGAATAAAGAACATGGGAATGCCATTAAAGATCCACCTCAAATCTTGAATAAATCACAATATTTAAGCATAACGAGGAGAAGAACCCCAGAGAAAGGTGTTGGAGGGGCTCTATGGATACGAAGCGTCAAATGAGGAGGAATAGTGTAGATTTGGGTTTAAAATTGAGAAGTTAAAAGTAGTAAATTATAACTTTTTAAGTGACATGGAATACCACATAGTTTAGCCGCATAGTCTTCCATACCATGTGAAAACCATGCGGTGGTCTTTTCTAAAGGTGGAGGAAGCTACATGGTATACTAAAGGAATCTACATGGGAATTTAGATAGTAGTGGGTAAATATTATTATTCATGTATGGGCCACATGGTAGAAAAATGGCTGGTGGATGGATATGCACCTAGATGCGTAGACATGATAGACCCACTATCTAGGATATATTGTCTTGAATGGGATATCTCACACATTAAATTAACCATGCACCACCATATTTTCTGCATGAAAATCCACAACTATGCAAAAAAGAAAAAAAACTCAACAAAACAAAGATATAAAAAAAATTAATATGGTTGTGTTGTGTTAGGGTGTGACAATTCTCCTCACCATTGACAATTTTTTCCCTAAAAATTCACAAAAGATCTGTCCAACCAAAAAAATAGAAAAGTATAAACTCCATCCAAATGGATCCTTGAACACAAAATGGAAAAGAGATAGAAAAATTCATCTTCCACCCATAACTCGAACAATGATCAAGAGATTAACAACTCCAAAGACAATCTAAAAGCATGTAACACCCCAACACATAACATAGAAATCAACATGTAAATATATTATTGTTTGATCATGATCTCCAATAGTATTTGATAAAATAACCATTATCCAAGTTGTACAAACTACAATGGTTGGGGTCTAGAAGGGAGGGGTCCTAGATTCACACAAGAAACATTGGTTCAAAATTACAAAACAAAGAATAAGGACTAGAGATCTAGGACCACAAAAAGCACACCAAGGTTGGTCTACCCACCATTTTTTAATCCGGGTTAAACACTTGTTCCTCAAACTAGAATAATCTCACAAATTCAAATTAACACCAATGATTCGAGAGATGATATGATAAATAATAAATGAAATTATTCAATAACCACAAGATTCATGATTACCAAAACACATCACCATTAAGAACATAAAATTCCAAAATACAAAATACGTCTTTCCCCATTACCAACAAAGGGCCACACCACCATTCTCAACATCTCAAAATAAGAAAAATACAATAAGAGGAACTATTAAATGAGTCTACATCATCACCATGCTTCTAAAAACTAGTTTGGGGTCCTTCAAAGGTTTGTATCTGGCTCCACATATCTTCTTAGTAATACCACCAAAAAATCATTGTAGATGACCCAAACATCCATAGGTTCAATATCTGTTTGGTTATTATAGACATGGTGAATTTTTTTGCACAATATTGATACACTGATGGCTCACCCATATATTACTCTCAATATATTCCCAGGATAAAAAACACAAATGAATCTTCCCTTTCCTTATACTAGAACCACCTCTAATTCTCCCCAGAATGGGAGAGACATCAATCCATTTTGGTTCTCTATCTAAATTGGCTAGGGCTCGAATATCCTTCCTCACTGTATCATTATATGTATTTGGAGATGATGGCACTATATTAAATTTTTATTTTAAGATTCTTAATTTAATGAATCAATCCTTATATAATTATTCTCTAGTATGTTCAGGAAGATATGAAACCTTTGAAAAATTATTATTATACTCCAAGACTATTTACTCTCCATTACTAATAAAATAATACTCCCTATACATCATCACCTTCTTGAATTCAAATAAATAATTCCAAATGAATAAGGCCATAATGATTTCAAATGAATGAACCTTCTATGGTTTTGAGTAGTAAGTGGACTTCCATAACTTCCATCCTAGGACATTTAACATAAATGATGAAAAAGGTTTCTTAGGAGGATTCAGAATCTCATGATGAATGAGAATCTTCTCAATTTATTACAACTATTCTTTTCCTTTTCCACTGCCTGTTTTCAAAAATAAATTAGAAGGGTTAAACTCCTGGAATATCCAAATTAATTCTTGATAGTGTGGAACACTGGGATCCATATCAGAATGATCCAAAAAACGATGAAAGACTCTATCAACCAATAACACATAGTGGAGGAGACACCCACAAACCATTTTATAATTATTATGAGATTAGTGTAGGAATAATTTAAAAAATAGAAAACCAAATCAAAAAAATTCCATAAAAAACATAAAATCTCAATCATAAATTAATAACTCAATCTCAAAGAACCAATCTGACAAATTAATTTAACAAAACAAAATTTAAAAAAGGGATTTAAAAACTAAAGAAGGAAATCCCAAACAACTCTCACCCATCAAAAGTAAAAATCCTCGGTTTGAATTGTCTTTATAAATTAAGAATAATCCATATAGGTTGGGAACATAGAAATGGTATCCAAAAAAGATATATATATATATATATATATACATATATATCAACCTACATACGCTTAGAAACCCATCTGTGCATACCAATGAGGTTATACACCCGAATTCATATATGTGGGCATTCATAAAGAATACGAATGAAAATATCACTTTCAAAATCGTTCCATAACGTATAAAAACCAATTTACAACTATTTTTTTATCAAATAAGAATATTTAAAAATTAAAAACTCAATTTTCATTAAAATTTTTTCTAAAACTATTGAAATTCCAAATCAATTCACCTTCTATTTTTAGAAAAAATAAGGTTTTTTACTTTGGAAACCCAACATTAACAAACAATACACCTTTTTAAAATTTAATGGAGAAAAACCCACAATATTTTAAACCCAGACCATGAGTAAACAAATTTAACTCAACGCTCCACAATTTAGAAATCAAAAAACATTGAAAAACATGTGCTATACTAAGCCTAGTTGCATTGTTTGGCAGATCATGCACCAGTTTTGTGAGCACACTGGAGGTAAATTAAGGTTGCTTCATGGCCTAAACATTATTTTATAGATGATTCATAATAACCATGCTCCATATAAGTCCTTATAAAATTCAATGTAATTGTTTTAGTTTCGTAAAGTAACCCACTAAATCTCAAAACAAATCCAAAATATGGGAATAAAAATAAAAAACATTGAAAACATCAAAGAAACATATTGGGATTTCTTCGTAAAACCATCATATAACACACTTAAAATTAATGTTTCTTTTAGAATAGGGTTTATCATGAACATACTCATGAAATGAAACTTTAAATTTTATAATATTAACTCTAAACAGTTAGATATCCTCAAATAATAGAGGATAATTTATCTATCACAATTTCTTTATGAACGAAACTAGGACATCCCGGAATAGGTGACCTGATTTAATAGTAGTTAACAACCCAAAAGGATTAAGAATGCCTCTTTAGCCTTGTTACAGGATGAATTGAGTGACCAGTTCAGGTTTGTCTCAGGTTGGTTCGAACATGGGTTATTAGAGTTGGGGTTGTTACAAGGATATAATGAGTGATGTGAGATTTAAAAAGGTAACAATGAATCTCCAGTAACATAAAACTAGTACCATAAAACAATATATCACAAATTCATTCTTAGTATTCTGTCATACATCTCTTCCTTAAACCATTTAAGGATTAATTTAAATTCCATCCATATAAATACCATCTTTAAGAAATCTCACCACATAATTCATTAAATGATATTTATAGAATTTTAGCATACAATATATGCCCTAGAAGAATCACTTAAAATATCTATGTTCTAATTATGAACATCTTCTAACCATTGATTAGTATAGATATTCTACCAAAATCCACTATAAATGTATTGTGGTATTTATAACAAATTCAATTCATCAATTCCATAAAAACTATAGGTTCATTGATAATTCAAAATGGAATGACCAAAAAATGCTAATGGCCATACTGATATGGGAAAACTGCTTTTTGAATACCCCCCCCACAACATGAAAAATTGTATTTAGGGGAATGTTTGTTGTAGTGGTTTTCAAAAGCTCCACTAAATATTTGATAATTATTTTAGCAGTTGTTAAAACCATATCTAAATATAGAATAATAATATTTTAGTTTTAGATATGGTTTTTAAAAAACCACTATGAAATCAATAATAGTTAATAATAAATATAAATAAATTATTAAATTTTTTATTAGATGGAAATAATTAATAATTATATTTTAGTTTTTTATTTGTTAACAATGATTAATTATCATTTATAGTTTTTATTGAAACTATTAAATCACTAATTTTTTTTAAACTGGTGGGGGGACCCCCATTTTTATTAAAGAGATAAAAAAATATTTTTCAATTGGGTTGAGAGGTAACCCTTTAGATGGCCTAAGGCCATAGTGGCTCGAAGACCCTTTACAATTTATTATAGACCAATGGTCCATCAGCCCGAAGGCCTATAGAAGTGCCTTTAACTATTTACTAATCACTAATTATTTATTATTAATTATTTATATAGGTATATATTTATATATTAATTCACACACACACCGATATATATATATATATATATATATATTATTTTTTATGTACAATTTTATTGAATTACCTATATATTTGTGGTCAAATATATTTAAATATTTATAGATATTAATATGTATTTAAATATATTTATGTATATTTATATATATTTATATATATTGTGTGGGTATATATATAGATATTGATAAATATATGAATATATATATGTATGTATGTATATTTATTTGTATTTATACATATATTTACATATATTTATATTTACATATAACTATATTCAATGAAATATTTATTCATGTGTTTATATATATTCATATAAATTTATTTATAGTTATATATATTGATATTTATATGACTATATGTTTATTTTTATATAGGTTTATATATTATGTGGGTGTATATATTTATATATAGATATATCTATGTGTGTTTTTATTCATGTATCATTATATGTGTTTATATATGTATATATATATATGCATATTTATTTATAAATATATATATTTATAGATATTTATATGTATTTATGTATATTAACAAGTATTAATATTTACAAATATATTTATATGTATTAATATATATTTATATATATTTATATATATCATATTCTTATATATATACTCATATATATATTTTTAATTATATTTTTATATTTTTGTATTTATAAATTATGAATAAACATATATAAACATATATATGTATTTACATGTATTTATTTTCATATGTATATATATTTATATTTATATATGTTCAGTCACCACACAATGAGATCGATGGAGTGGAAAAAGTTTTGAGGAATAACCAAGTGTTTTGGAGTTAAAATCTTACCCTATACATAATTGATTTGATAGGGTGTGTCTGGGTTACCCCGAGAATGAGAGGCCTATGGAATTGTGGGTCTTGGATTGGGTGGAACTGAGATAATATATAAATATAAATAAATAAAAAATAATATAAATATATCAAAAATAAAAAAATATTTTTAAGATAATAAAGATTCCTAATGAACTATTGCATAATAAAAAACATTGTGAAATGATACTGACACATGAATTTTTGATGATTTATTGGAAGCATCACAAATAATTTTATATCCATTTAAAATGGTGTGAAATTCAAAAAAATGGCTATTATGTAATATTTTTCTTATAGTGTCCTCTTTCATTAATTGATGATTCCCAAAAGAGAAATCAATCTGGGAAAACCAATAAAATCCCCTTAACTTCCTCAAAAATGTAGTCATTTTGAGATAATGTATTTTATTTTCATAAACTCTTAGTTAAACATTTGATAGAAAATTCATAACCATAAATCACCATCCAATTTATTTGTAAAAAATTGGTGCTACCCTATAGAAACCCTTAGTCAATCTAACCCATTCTATTGAAGATCACCAGACTATAAAATTAATTTCTAAAACTCCATTGGTAATATTTGATAAGATTATAATGAAATTTGATTTTCCTAGGAACAAATTCAATAGAAAATTATATTCGTCTCCTCCATAGAAATCCATTAAAGTAATTCAGTCAACATTTGGACAGTGATCCTCTAAATTTTTTTACTATAAAATGATCCTTCACTACCATTGTTCTATTTTTTATGCTCAAATACTTATATGATGTAGACCCAAAATCACACGATATTAATTATTTTCGACTAGAATGAATATCCAAAAATACCTTGAAAGTGTGTATAATTCCATCTATTGCTATAAAAATGAACACATTTTCAATAATAATTGACTTCATAACTTAAATTTATTCAACCAATCCATATCAATGATCAATTCATACATTTTCTTCAAAATAACTCAAATTTCCTAGGATATGTCAACATTTCCAAAAATAATTTAGTAGGAGATGCATTAAAATTATAAACCAATTATCTTAAAAAATGGAGCATATATTCTCATTGAATATGGAATAAAATCCACGTATAGTCTTAATGTTTCAATGAAATATATACATATTAAATAATTATATTCTCTATTATGATATTCCGAAGAAATCCATGATGATAAAGTCTTTACATGAATTCAGATTTTATGTTTTATTTATTCTAAATAATTTTTAAAATTCAAGGATGAGTGATTTTATAGACATTGAATTTAATGATAATTTTAGGGAGATTGATATTCCTTTTTCACCTCATTAATAAATAAAAGACATGTTTAATTTCAATGGAAGGATAATATTAATGAAGGCCATCAGAAGTTGAGTTAAATTTGGGTGAAGTAATAAGTTTTCTAAGGAAGATGATAATTTGAGATTCTAGCACCATTTGACCATGGAAATTTATTCATTGTTATCTATGAATATTTATGAATATGTTTGGGTTTATCATATTACTTAGTTAGCTCATAGAGGTGATTGAAAAAGGGGTACATGAAGCTATTTTAGAACAAGTCATTGAATAACACATGCCTTGTATAGACCATAACAAAAATTTTGATCATGGAGAATTATATAGAGTATGAAGAATAAGGAATATCTTTTAACTCTATTTTATGATCAATTGTGTTTGGAAATTCCAAGAGAATTCATTCTCACCGATGGATATATATGTCTCATAAAAACTATCTATAATGATTATATAGTACTATGAATGTTTAAATAGAGTTTTTATAGATCCTACCATTCGTAAGGATTTCAGGACACAGTAGTTCAAAAATGGTCTTTTACATCAATTGTTTTTTGATTTTTCACATCAATTTTAGGGGATTTTTGTTGTAGGTGACATAAAAATCCGATTTTTTACACCGGTTATATTAACTGACTCTGAAAAAGTATTATTTTGGAGGTTTTTCAATCTAGTTACTTAAATAAATGATGTAAAAAAAATCCTACCATGTTGGTTATTTAAAAACCGACATGGAAAATAGAGACCCTGATGCATTTTTCATATCGTTTTATAAATAACCAATGTTCAAAATATGTTTTTCACATCGTTTATTGATTAACCGATGTCAAAAACTATATAGTACGTTAATTATTAAAAAACGAATATAGAAAACAGATTTTATATTACGATTTAATTTCAGTTAATAAATAACCAACGTAAAAACTATTTTTTTAAATAATTTATGAAACTCTTCCTCTATACTACAGAACCAGACCTGAAACAACATAATGAAGGCAATAAAACTGAAAAGAAGAACAAAAAAACCACAAATAAGCAAAACTGGCTGGAAAATTACACATTCACATTTACAACATTCAAAAATTATTATATTAACTAAAAACAAACCTAAATCCAACCAATAAAACTACTAAATATACTTTTATAATTATGACATTTAAAGTTACAGTATTCTCTAAAAAAATAATAAAATCACATAAAATGTGTAAAATAATTTAACCATTCCACTTGTAAGTGCTTTAACTCTTGTGCACTATTAGTTTGAGCATCATAAAATAGCAAAAAATTCAAAAATAAAGATGTTTTCATGTATAATTTATAAAAAAAATGAAATATTAATGAATAGTTTATAAGGAAAAATAACCTAGCGAACTTCATAACTATTGTAGTAGAAATTATTTCATATATAAATATTAACATATAATATCCACATTTGATAACGCATTGTTGTTTATTAAAAAAAAATTTAAATGATTTTATCAATTAAAAAGATCATATTTATATAATCCAAAATATACTAATAATAAATTGATATTCACCTTTACATTTATATATTTGATCCTGACACTCTTTTTCATTATGGATCATTGAAATAAAGACAATCCCTAGTTTGAAAATAATATAAATGAAATAAATTTAATATTCATTATAATATAAATATCTATTAAGATATTAAAACTTACTTTTCCAACATGTTCTTAAAATTTCATCACACATCTCTATAGAATGAGAATATCCAACAAAGTATTTCATGTCTTGGACAAAAAACACAAAATATCAAATGGTCACTGATATAAATGAAATCTTAATCTTTTTAGTTATTATGTGAAAATAAAAATAAAAATTTCTGAGACATATTTGTCATACTCTCAACAAATGGAAACATCCACCTCTACGTAATTATATTTTGTTGAAATATTTTTTCAATATAAACTACTTTTTGTTCCTTATCTAATTCATTCCCTTCAGTTGAAGTAAAATATGGGTTCACTAACTCATTTACAACTATCTATTCATTTTCCTCACACATTTTATAATGATACCAATTACATAACAGATAAGTAGAAATTTTTAAAAAATTTAATGTAGGGAATGATTTAGGTTATGATGTATTAGGGAAAGAACATGAACCACGTTGGTGCCCAACTAATCTCTAGTAACATGCTCTGTGATATCATATTTCAGAATCCCTGCACCTATTACACATCCAAAAACATGATCATCCAATAGAAAAAAATAATTACCTACTAAAAAATTTGAATATCTTGACAATCTGTGAGGACTACTAGAATCTAAATATGATGTAATAGACCTTTATCTATACTATTGGCTATACAATATTTCTTTACATTAAAATTATTCAAGTAAATAAATAGAAAAATATTTTAACATTAAATTTTAAAATAAATTTAATAGAAAAATAAATTAAATATATAACATACACAAACCTCAATGGTAATGGGTCATAAAAGTCTAGATTGACCAAACTAAGTAATGGCTGATACTTTGTCCAATAGTCATCACCTCGTCTATAGGTAATGGTAATATAGATTATATATCTATAATATCATGTACAGTGACCCTATTCTACTCTACATCTATCATTTTATGGTTAAATTGGTCTCTTATATAATATATCAGAATATATACAACTACATGATAGGAAGGATCTTGAACATAAAACTCACAATAACTTGGAATCCATGGAGGTGGGGTGGGAGTAGGATAAAATATGGTGACTTCAGGTAGAGGTAGAGGATAAATAATGGGATATGTCTGTGGATGTGGAGGATAAATAATGGGGTCTACTGGTGGAGGTGGCGTAGTGGGAGCTCTTGGCAGAGGGGGGGCAGGAGCTGCAGTCTGAAACTGTCGTTGCATGTCTTCAAACATAGACTGAACTTACACTATAATATTTTCCGCCATTTTCACATTAATATTGTGAAATTAATCCTCTATGAATGCTATTTTTTATATATACCCTCCATGGAAGAATCAAAAAATGTGGTAACACTTTTCTTTCGATACACCCATTGGTTATCCTTGTACACAACCTGGGTGTTTGGGATTTTCCAAAATAGTAGATAAAATATCGTGCCTCTGATCAGCCTTAAATATGCCATGTGTTCTCTTCTCCTCATGATAATTCTATATGAATTATTATAAAAATCATTTAATGATAGAAGTATATAAATAATTGAATTAACTTAAATTAATAAAATAAACCACTTACAATCCTCTCGACTGCGACCCTCAATTCTTCGATAAGATATTTCCCCATTTTCTCATCCAAAACCTCATCTTTTTTTAGGTCTAGATGGAGGGGATGGAGGGGAAACCCCTCTAGAGCCAAAATACTCATCTCTATGTTTTTTTTAAATTTTCAGCAATCATTTTTTCTTCAAATAATGTATACCCTCCCAGAGATAAAATATGAGTGTATACGTTTCTGGATTGGATCTCCTCCCGAGCTCTTCTTGATTCCTATAAATTAATAATAAGTAATCAATAATAATTCATTAATAAGATCATTAATATAATAAAAACTCGAAATGTTTACATTTCACTTACCAAAATGATCCTTATCTTCTAATTTTGACAAATTGTTTTTATGTGTCTTTATCTATAAATGGATAAATATTAAACAGACTATCATGTCACCTCTACCAAAAAATGAAATCATATATGAGGGTAGATTTGAAATTCCTCTATCTCCTAACACCCATCGATAAACATTTCCTCTTAACTTATAATGTGTCAGTTATATAAAATTTCATCTAATAAAGAAGATGAAAAACATATTATACGATAAACAATTCAAGATTAGTCAAACAATAGAAAAAGAGATTGCAAAATTGGTCTCCCAAAACTAAGCTAGTGTAGTTTTTTTAGCACTTCTCCAATTATTAAATAAAACGAATAATTTTCTTTTCCCATTAATTGATACGAAACTATTGAACTATTTTGCATAAACACCTCTTAGAAGATCATTCTTATCAAACTCTACAACTATCCTCTAGTCATGGCTATGATCAAGTGATAATTTTAGTAAATGTGTAATGACACATTTACCAACCCTCGAACTATTCTTTTCCATCATGTGAGCACATGAAGTATATTTAGGAACATCAAGAGAAGCTTGTAGATGTTTATCCCAATAGGTATGATCATGACGCTCATTTCTATAATTTTGTTGATGTTTATTATATTGACTAGTTATTTTCCATCATATTAATGAAAAAAACATTTAGTACACAAAATTTAAAAATTTACATATTATAATACTAATGTAAAAAAATATGAAACAAAAAAGTAAAATAAAACATAACACATTATTATAAATATTTTTTTATAGTTAACTAAAATTAAAACAAAAATAATTTCATATGAATTTTCATTTAAATGAATGAAACAAAATCCAAAAATTTCTATATGAATATTAAAAATAGTTCAACCTAATTAATCTAATTGTAAAAAAATATTTTTTAATATATATATTTAAAATAATTATCATTCAAAAAAATCAATAAATATATATGTTATGTAATGGTAAACATGGTAAACTAAATAAATCTAAACTAAAATAAAAAAAAATCTATTGATTCCATTTAATAAGTGTTTTAATAAATAAAAAAAATACAATATAAAATTTTAGGAAATTAGTAAAAGTAAATGATAAATACAAATATTTTACCTATATTATTATGAATTTACTAATGTATTGTTTTCCCAAATTCCTTCATCATGATTTTTATTATAGAACCAACCATATTTATAGCATGGTCACCATTATTATCCATTAATATTTCTATGGAAGTAGAGATATCATGTAAATCAGAATCTTCCTCAAGTTGATCATCACCAACATATTGTTTTTTACTGGTAATATAATAGAACACTGCATATCAGATTGATCAGGAATAATGATTTTTTTTTTCATGTGTTTCCATTATAAATGAATCATTTGTGTCTTTCAATCAATTCATATTAACAAATGTCTTTCCAAATTCATCATGTATCACACTGTTGTTACTGATAAACCATTTGGAGTTAAATAATAAAACTTTAATTTTAATGTAATTAACCTCCCATATTTCTTCAATGCCTCTATAAAATTCACTTGACGTAAAAATTGTGTTTTTTTTCTTCAGAACTCAAAAAATGCATTTCTTCTATGAACACCAATACAACACTATTCGAAACTGCGTTCTTGTTGTCCAAATATATTTTTTAGAAAATGTATCGCCATTAATTTCATACCTAGACCATTTTATCATATTTAAACATGGACCACCCACTAACCATATTAATGTCTCAAATTCATCTGATCTACCAATCATTGTCTTTTTAAACCATTGAAAAAAAATTATGCTCATTCAAAATCCACATTTCAGTCTTCTTTGGATGACATTTTTTCAACTCATTAATATGTAGTGTTATATATTGTTGACCATCATCCATATTATTCAAGATGTATAAATGTAACTTTTTCATCTGTTCAACAGACAATGATTTGAATTTCAAGCCATGAATCACCTTTCCCTCATTATTAACTCGTTTATGGTGAGATAAAGGCAAACCAATGTGATCTTTAATAGACATGTAGCTCATAAAAACTCTAAAACCTAAAACTAAATATAATTTTCAACAATGGAGTATTTAGGTCGATATGGATTCTTAATATACCCCTTCAATAACATCATATAAATTTCAAAAGGAAATATCCAAAATAGATATACAGGTCCACAATGCTTTTTTTCTCTAACCCCATGAACCATTAAATGAACCATTATATCAAAAAATATATATAAAAAACATTTCCAATTGACAATGTATATAAATTTCTTCATTCTCGACAATGTTCAAATCATATAGATCAATCCCCTTATTATAAAATAAATTGAAAAAATAAAACACCTTCAAGATAGTATTTCTGACACAGATGGACAATATTCCATGCAATGAAATTTGTAGAAGTTGTTGCATCATGGTGTTAAAATCATGAGATTTCATACTTTTCAACATCAAATCCTTCAAAAAGACAAAACATTTTACATTTGAGGAATAACCCTATGACACATTGATATCATGATAACACAGAAAAAATATAATTTTCTCCCTCTTGGATAATGTATGACATGAAGGGGGAATAAATGTTCATATTCCATCAGGTGTGGGAGATAACTCCACCTTATTCTTATTTATAGTAAGTCTGATTGTGAATTCGCCCCATCTTTAGTCTTTCCTTTAATATCTAACAGTGTTCCAATAAAACTGACCCATATATTCTTTTCCACATGCATAAAATCAATGTTATGTTTCACATTATGATATATCCAATATGGAAGCTCAAAAATATTGGCCATTTCTTCAAAATATGTCTATCATTACCATATTTAGGTGCCTTTCCCAATGTCACATCAAGGTTTTGATCCCAATCAAAATACTCATTAGTGGATAAATGTTTTTAAGAAATATCAAAATCTTTTGAGCCATTGAATGCCTTTTTTGTTTTTATATATGAGTGATCCATAGGCAAAAACATTCAATGAACCAAGTATACTATTTTCCTCTTATTATGAAATTCAAAATATGATGTCTGTTGTTTGAAAATTGGACAAGCATTATACCTCTTAACACTGTTTCCAGAAAAACATTTATATGCTTGGAAGTAAATTATAGTGAATAGAATCATTCCATATAGTTGAAAATTTTCCATTTTATAAGAATCATATAACATAATACTATAATACCATAAGAGATTCAAATCCTCAATTAATGGTGATAAGAAAACTTCAATATCATTTCTTGGTTTCTTTAGTCCAATGGTCATTAAAAACATGACATATTCACACTTCATACAAAATTTAGGAGATCAGTTATAAATTACCAATAAAAAATTCTATGCACTAAATTGCTATTGAGGATTTGATATGGATTCATTCCACTTATTCACAACCCAAGTATTATATTTCTAACTGCATATTTAAAGGTAAGATACTTCTCATCAATTTTCATCCACTGTGGAATATCAGCAGAATGACATATTTTTCCATCACATATCAACTCATTAGTAAGCCATATTATCTTCTTTTCATCTTTTGAATTAGTATATAAATGTTTTAAATGAGGAATTATATGAAGATACCAAAATACCTTTACAATGATCTTTGTAATCTCTTCATCAGCCTATGATTTTTCTTTCAACTTATACCACGATGTTCGACACTTAGGACACTCTGATAGAGATCCATATTCCTTCCTAAATGTCACACAATCATTCGTATGTCCATGTATTTTCTTGTATCCCAATCTCATTGGGCATAACATTTTCTTGGCCTTAAAATGTGAATTGGGAAGGTCATTTTCTTGTGAAAGAATGTCCTTCAACAATTGTAATATCTCTATAAATTGTTTTTCACTTCATCCATGCTTCACCTTCAGGTTAATAAATCTTAATGCCGATGATAAAATCGTAAAATACATAGAACCAGGATATAATGGTTTTTCAGCATCACCATATAGAATATAAATTTATAGTTCTTTCTCAATTTTTTATTCTTGAATATCACAAATAATTTCTCCAATTTTGTAAAAGTTACTATCCTACAAAGCTTCATCATTAGTATATCTCGAATTCTGAACAGTTTCACCATTCCAAATCTAAGGGAGGTAACTTGGATTAAAACTATGAAAAATTAAATGATCTTTGATCTCTATACTTTTCAAATTTTTTATATTTAAATATTTTATTAATGGAAAGAATTTTTTTTGTAGTTTTGGAACATTACGTTTAGAAAATTCCAAAAAAGTATCAACCCCTTCCTCATATTCATCACTCATTTGATGTGTTATATCTTAAGATCTACTCATTATTCCCTATAACAAATACCAAAATTATACATATTTTTAAGGTAAAATAGTTATATATTTATAAAAAATATATTATTATTTGAAATTAACACAATTTTGAAATATAAAACATATATACAAGTATTTGAAAAATATAATTACAAATTATACAGAATAATGGTTTCTAACATTCTTATTGAGTTGTTATAGAAAATTTTATTGTGGAAAAGGCCTTGTTGGAAATGGCCTTGTGGATAATAGTATTGTGTAAAATGGTCTTTTCTACTGGCCATGAATGGAACATAGACTATCTTGGGATGTTGGAAAAAATATCCCTTAGGAATAAGTAGTTTTAATGAATTCATTGTAAATATGTACAAGTTTTTCTTGTATCTCAATTATTGTCTCATCCATTTATAAACATTAGGAAACATTAGAAATTTAGATTGGGTGACATGGTATGCATATCTAAATGAAAATCCATATTTAATTTTATCTCTATAAAATACTCATTGGGAATAAGGTAAGTAACTAAAGGGAATAAATCATTGAATACAAATTCAAGGATACCAATGATAAAACAATATCAGGAGACTAAACCACCTTCGACAATTAATAGTGAAGTACATGATGAATGAAATCAGAGGACATAGATTTAGGGAATCTATAAATAACCAATGATTTATAACATGATGGATGGGTAAGATCTTAGACATGGGACTAATATAGGGTTAATCAAAAAAACATATCATAAACCATTTTTATGATCTTTACTCTAAAAAACACAAAATCTGATAACATTAGATATAATGTTTGAGTAATTTTATAAAATAAAAAACATTCCTAAAACACATCCTTCCTAAAAACCCAAATATAGAAAAACCCGATAATTTTCTTTTCAAAAACATACTTCTTTAAAACACACAGATAAATTTCTTTAATAAAAATTAAATCAAATTAAATGAATAAAAATGAAACCCAATAAGTAACTATATAATTAATGTAATAAATGAAAGAAAAAACTTACCATGGTTCCTCACAAGCCAATCAAACTAGAGAATTTGATAAAATAAATTATGGTAATCCCCTATAATTTCATCCACCATGACTAAGTATTAGGGGAAACTAAATAGGAAATAAGTTGAAATTTTCCTAAAATGTAAAAATACAATAGAAAAATTATTGGCTACTTTATGTCAGAATGGAAACAAAAACTATACATATTGTCCACAGTAGCATAATCTGTCACACCAACCTTGGTATCGCAAAACTAAGGGCATTAGAACTTGTATACATTGATGTACTATAGAAAAAATCTAGATCACTATCTTAGTTCCTAGGGTTCAAATGAATGCAAAAATGTGGATATAAAAACAATGAATAATTATATTTTCATATGGACAAAAACAATTTTTATATACATACTTTTTATATCACCACTAATGCCCTTGAAAACCCATTTTCAAATCAACCACATCAAAATTTCCAATAAAATACATCCCCCTTAGGGACAACAATTCATATCAAGTATAAAATAATTTAGAGGGTCAACAAAGGGTCCCATCTTCAATATGGAAACTCTATAATAATGTTTGAAATGAGCATTTACCAAAATGATCTCATAATTTCAATTTATTCCAAGCATTTAAGACCCCTATTTTAAATTTCCCACTAAACCTAAGCCATGGTAAACCACATATGACACCCCTTAAAGTGTAAACCATATTAATTTTAAATTAATTTTAAAACACATTTATTTTCTTCTCTTTAAAAAAATCTATGAAATCCATACCTTTTATATTTCAATGACCAAAATGTGTTTAAACTATTCAGAACATGAAACACATTTTGAAAAAAAAATTTACTCATTTTTACAAACACAGGGCATTTGAAACGTCTCTTTAGAAACTATAAAATCCTGAAACATTTATTATACCAAGTGATAAAAATAGTAAACATATGATGAAATGCATTTGTAAATTCACATATATATTTAATTTGACAAAAATGTAATTATAAAACCTATATAATTAAGTGAAATGTATATTAAAGGAATTATACCAAAACTCCTACGTATATCAAGTATAAATAAATATATAGAAATTCTCCTATAATGATGAAGCACAATAAATCATATAAAATCCATATATAATTCGAAAACACCTAAAACTCCGAAATTAGAACCATACCTAAACCCTATTTACATCCACATGGACACTATGGTTTATAGGGATAAACATACCAAAAATGAATGGGTGTATGAAGTTTATAAATGATGAAAAAGAATAAAAATGAGATTGACCTTAATAATTATCTTGAGATTTGCAAGTCCATTAGATAGAGGTACCACATAAATCTATATGAACAAAGATTTGAAAAATATTTTGGAAGTTATGAGATCAAATAATTGGATTTAGGGTTTCTGTGTTAGAGATACCAAGTTGGTATCGCCTGAATGAAAAATATTGGAATAACAAAAAATAAGAGTTTAATTTTTTTAATGATTTATCATGTCAGTTTTATAATAATTGACATGATAAATATTTTTTTACCTTTATCACATCAGTTATTATATAACCAATGTGAAAAAATGATTTATAAAATCAATTATTATATAACCGAGGTGATAATGTTTTTTATCACTTACGTTACTATATAACAGATGTCATAAATTTTCTTTATCACATTAGTTATAAAATAAACAACATGATAAATAATATTTATGACATCCATTATATAATAACAGACGTGATAAAGCCAAATATTTTATTTATCATGTTGGTTATTTTATAACTGACATGGTAAATCAATTTTTTCTACTTTTCATGTGGGTAATTTATAACCGATGTAAAAAAATATGATGTGGTTAATAATTTTTGTACTAGTGACACACTAATTTATTACACTTATATATATTTAGTAGTTATATCTTGTAGGTTATCTTAATGTGTGTTTTTTTATTGGTGCATAGTTTTCCCTTATTGTATTCATTTCATATAGACATGGGCTATAAAGATGAACAGGGATCAACATTCAAGGAATATCTTATAAGGATACTATAGATTCTTGATAGTGATTGGATGACATCATAGATATTAGAGGTGAATAAAAGAAGAGTAGAGGCTCACACTTGAGTGTTAGTATGAGTTTTCGAAGGTAATATATATATATATATATATGTATCTTAGAACTTAGATAAACATTACATAATGTAATCAAGGATGAAAATGGGAATTATTATAGGAAATTATTGAATGATGTATATTGAAAAATCCAAATTCATAAAGGTTTCAGAATAAAAGATTGAAGGATGAGTTGATTTTTCTCTATGAAATAATAAAGGATAAACGAGCATATAGGATATCATGATAAATGGAAAATCTACTGGTAGACTATGGGAAGGACAAAAACTGGTGATTCATTATTCCCTTATACCATGGAAGAATATTTAAATGAACATGGTAAACAATTTCATTAATATTATGAGATTAAAGTAAGAGTTTGTGTTGATGGAACATTATGATATAAAATGGTTATTGTGACATGACCATTATGTCATGTCCTAAGAGTAAAATGGATTGAATTAGTTAGTTCATAGAACAAGAAATATCAATAGGGAATTTTGATATATTCCCTGAGAAAATGATTTTTAAATGTGTGTTGTGTATCCTTTAGTGTAATTGATTTTCCCTATCCATAATGGCTGAGAGTAAAATTTCCATAGATCTACTCATTTTAGTACTAGAGTTGAGAAATAATTTTTTGTGTCAAATTACACTATGTCAAAAGGAGTATTATAGTTGAGTTAATGGAGGAAAACCCCACCATAATTTTTTTTGATAAATAGGAACTGGATGTATATTTCTGATCTATTTTTGACCAAACTCAACATTCAATAGAAAATAATCAGTCTAAGAAACATTAAATTACCCATAATTTATTTTACATTTATTTTATGGATTAAATAGTAATATTATTTTAGAATTATTAACAATATATCATATGAATTTGACTAAGTATTTGATACATATAAAACATATTTGAATATGATATTATCGAAAACATATGGATCAAACGTGATCATTGATGTAGAAATTAATATGTGAGATTTCTATATAAAAGGATCATCAATGCTACTATAAAAATTGAAATCAATAGATGAAATCATCCAGTGAGACCATTGTAATAATATTCTAATTACGGGATAATTAAATAGGTTAGGACCACCCTATGGAAATGATAAAGTATCATACATTCTTGAGAACTCATTTACAAAAATCTATTAACTTTGTAATTAAATTTTTAATTATTTTGTAAATTTATGAAAATATTTCCACACCATAAATCCTTGTATCCATTAGTGGAAATCAGTATGATAACTATGAGCACCCATGACATAAAAATATAATAATAGTAATGTTTTGAATAATGTAATCCTCACATCATGTTATTTACTTTATAGATATCTAATATACCTTATAATTATCAATATTATTATATTGATCATTACCTGATCCCTATAATAACAAACCATATGGGAAAATGAGTAAGGTAAGGGTGAATATTGTTAATATTTTATTTCTTACTTCAAACCCTAATTCACTATTGATAGGGTATCCAGTTTCTGAGAACAATGAGTGGTATTAGAGCTAATTCACCCATATATATAACTAACCATACTATTATGATACTAAATAGTTGGTATAATAATTTAGTCCACACACATAGATCAAAATAACTATCTAAACTTCAATTATATAATATTCAATAATTGGAATCAGAGTCAAGATTCAAGGTCAATGTTCCAGGAACACATTTGGGGACCTAATGTATTTAAAGAAATAATCATCACATCTTTTGGATTTGGATATATGTTTAGACCATTGCATATTTTCATTTATTTATTTTATCCCCAAAAGATTTAACGAATCATTATTGGAATCAAAAATATATTTTCTCCAAGAGTTTTAGTTTTATATATACATTGTTTGAGATATCATGTTCATAAGGGTTTATCACTTGGCCTCCATGTATTTATTACTTACTCATTTAAAAAATGATGTGCAATTAATATTAATGATCTTAATAGTATTTTTTTAAATTATTCTTATAATAAAAAATATGATAATATAGGAAAAATGGAAATGAATAATTTTAGGAAAATTAATGTAAGGAAATGAATAAAAATAATTAAATCTAATGGGAATTTTGTATCAAAACATATAATTTTTTTAAAGAAATTAAAAAAAAATATAAAAATATTTAATGTAAGATTTTAATTTTATGTAGTGGATTTAATTTTACCTAGGATATAAATATTTCTTGATTAATTAGACTACACAAATTGTAAATGAAATAGATCATTATAAATATGATTTTAGGACTTAGCAAGCCATCATTGAAGGATTATATGACAAAATCATGGAGGCTAAGAAGTGTTTTTCAAAAACTATACAAGGTAATGTAAAATTTGGATTTTTGAATTATATATAGTCCAATTATATGAATTATAAACATTTATATAATGGGAGTCATAAAATATTCTTGGTTTTATTATTATTAGAGAATGTTTAGAAATCATAAGAGAGAAAGTATACAATTTCCCCTCTCTCAAAATGAAAGAGGATCACTAAGAAAAGAAAGAAAAGTAATTTAGTAGAGAAAAACTTATATATTTTTTTGTAGATTCCAAATAGTTTATAAAATTACATGGGGAGGGGGAGTGAATCAAATCCATTCCTCTCAATGAAGAAGAATCTTATGAAGAAATGGGTATAAAAAAAGAGAAAATATATTTGAGATGACCACCAAACTTCTAGCATAGACAATGGAAGTGCATGAATCAAGGTCTTAATTATATCACCCTAAAGGATGATAGGAATGAGTTTCAAGGTGGTAGAGAGATTAACTGATTAAGAGGTGAGAATGTGGAAATTCCCATTATAAGAGAATGATACAACTATAAACGAGAAATAGAAAGGATGAAGAAAACCCTGTGTAATCGAGTGATTTTTTCCTCGGTGAAATAAACACACAATGATATTTTTCATGCAATGATTTAATAGGACCCAAATGGAGTAATTTATTATATAAATTATAGTATTAAAATATTAGAAAATGAAATAATAATAACAGTCTAAAAGGTGGATAAATTTCCCACCAATCCATGTATGATCAGGGATAATTGTGGATGGTATTAATAATAAAAACACATCACTAAGAATTGTATTTCATGAATGTATATGAAATTAATGTTTCATTATGATTCTAATAGTTATATTTATTAGATTCATATCAATTCACTTGAAAATGTGGTTTAAGAAATGTTAGACCATCTCACCAAAAATTTTGTGGGTTACAAAGAACAGAAGAGGAGAATGACTCAAAGAGTCCCAAAACCATTTCTTTAGGTTCCAATTTTTAAATTAACATTAATACTTAATTGAGAGATATTTTAGGTTGATTAAAATAAATTTAATCAAAATAAATATTCAATTATACTTTAAACCAATTTGTAACTAATATGTTAATGGAATCAATGAAGGTAGTTGATCAAGATTTTTGACAACTAATATTTTAGCATCTAAAATATAAATATGAAAATATTATGAATATGATGTTGTTTCTTATGGGATGAATTTATTCATAAAAAAAAAGTTTTAGTTTATTAAACCTATTTAATTATTTATTCATGAATAAATTTTTAATGATTTGTAAGAAATGATATTATTATCTGAAATATGAAAGAGTGTTTCTAAAAAGAATTTTATATTGAGAGGATCACTTATAAACTATAAGGATTTATAAATTAATTAACATTACATACTATAATTTATTTTCTCCCATATTATTAGAGTGATTAATTGATAACTCTATTACTATGATTTTTTATTATTTTAATTCCATAACTATTTTTTAATGATTTACAATAAGGGAAAAAATTTATGGATAGTTATGAAAATGATTACCCTTCAAAATCAGGAAGGAATTTGGATATTTATTTATTTATTATTTTAATACATTTATTAGTATAAAAAAGTGATAAGGTGATGATGATTTTATATCAAAGTAGGTGTAAATTGGAATGAGGGGAAATCTTTAAGTGTTTATGAAGTTTAAAAAGGAACAACAATTCATATTGGGGGATACAAAGGTATAATACCAATCATTTGATTTATATTTTTTATCTTGTATTATGTTTTTTAATAGAGGGAATAAATGGAACATAAATACAACTTGACATGGAAAAAATTTAAAAGAGGTTTGTGATAAAGGAAGATATTCTATCTTTAGAGTTTCATAAATTATTTCATATACATCCACTATGTTTCAAAAATAATTTTAGGTTTTAATGAGGCAGATTTATAATGAACTTGTTTCTAAAAAATAAAAATGGGGAGATTGATTTTCATTTTCTTATCATTAGGATAAAATACTTTATTCAATTATGATACCATTTTGGAATTGTTTTTAATATTTTCTTATGATCGTGCATGTTGGATTTTAGGTATATAGAAGAGATTTGTATTCTGAATGAGATTTATGTTTTTTTATTTTCATGAAGAAATACAGGGCCTGTTGAATTTTATTAGGTAGTTGGATATTGAAGGGGATCGTTTTATACTGAGTTAGAGTAACATAATATAAGGAGTTATCATGTAATTAGATTGTATAATATTTTAATAGAATTTATTGGATGACTATGGATGTATATTACAATTTATCTGAGAAGATAAAATAATTTTTTTTTGTTTATCATATGTTTTGATTGGATCATTGATGAGATACATGAAGGGGTAAATAGTTCTATTTTTTAATAAAGGAATGAAAGAGAACATGCCTTCACTACCTAATAATGAAATGTAACTCCCCAAGCTTGATGAACTTGAATAATACTATATATTGGTGCTTCACCTTGTATCCCCTTTTTTAAAGATGTTTTATTTACAGTGCGAGTAAATGAATTCAAATTTAGTTCTTGGTAAACAAAAAGAATAAATAAGGTCTTGTATTCATTAGAATATTACTTTACAACAGATAAAGCCTTACAAGGAAATGATAAATCACCAATAACCTAAAATACCCACCAAGAACCCAATTATGATTAATGGAAAACCAATCAAAACAACGAGAACCCCGAAAAGATGATAGGGGTCTTTAACATCCATCAAAACAAACATAAGAATAGACGAAGCCACCGCAGCCGCACTGAGAACCAAAGGAATGACTTGGACAATCTTTTCCTTCTTCAATCACCTTGATTTGAGGACACCCCGAGACCAGGTTTTATAGATCACTTATCCGACCATTAGACACCAATGACTATAATTATAGTTGTTGGCTCCCCGATGATCCAATATCATATAATGTTTTAGCTTCAAACAGAAATGTTGAAGTTAAGATTCGAATACTCAATGAGCTTCAAAATGGTTAATTATTTTATTTTCTTAAATGATGATAATGATAATATAAAATGTTTTATAATTTGATCTTAAAAAAATTATAATTAATAGATTTGAAATATCAATTATGATTAGATTATTTTTTTATGATTTATGTTTAATTAAATCCTTACAAAATAATATGAATATCAAAATTTTAAACATAAAATATTTTATATAAATCTTAAAATTGTGTATACATTGGTAACCATATTATAATAGTAATATGTTAACATATAAAATTATATGTTTCAAAAATGAAAACTATAAAGTTTATGTTTTGAAAATATGTCAATTATGGGTTTAAGTATTGAATAAGTTTTAATATATAATTAGTATATTTCACTTTGGACTTTTTCATGTTATTAATAATATAAGATAATAGAATAAATGATAAAGTAGAAATAATGGTAACAATATTATAATAGATTGATTGAATACAAACAGGAAATCCCGAATAGGCTACCTCCGAACTAGAGGAAAGAAAAAAAAATATAATTAAAAAAAACCTATGTGGGGGTTGAGATCCGAAAATGAGGAGAGGGGTGCGTCGCGTCGCGCTTCGGCAGGCCGCAGGAGGGGGAGTCCGGCCATCGGCTTCCACGCTGCAATTTCGTGACGTCATGGGGGTTCGAGCAGGGAAAGGTGCGAGCCGCCGGGAGGTTGCCGAGTAGTCCGTGCGTCGTGGGCCGAGGTCTAGTCGCCGGGGGAGAGTCGCGGCAGGGGAACAGAGGCCACGCAGCGAGGCCGAGCGGTCATTTTCCCCTGCTTTCATTCTTCTTCATCTCCCCGCTCTGCACCAATAACCTATTCTCCCATTTTCATTGCCTAGGCCGACAGTGGACCCATTCTCGTTCTTGTTTTTCCACAAAGTTGGCACTGACCATTTATTGCATAGCCTTGGATCCCATCCTTCCTTAATTAAAATAATCTTTATTATAACAGTTTATATAAACCACGGAGGCATTTGAAGAACCCCTGGTTCTTGGCACTCCATCAGCAATCCTCCATAAGTCCTTCGGAAAATTTCCAACATCTCCCGAGCCTTCTTCCTCCTCTGTTTAATATAAGGGGGTCTTTTTTTAAAGTTTTTGTTATTATACAAACCCAATTATAAAGTTTTTTATATAATCGTTTATATATATAGATACATTTATGTATATTTTAATCCAAGCTATTTCATGATTTCAAATATCGGACGTTTACGTTCATGAGTTATAATATTGTAAGGGTTGCTTTCCTTTCTATTCTCTTATCTTCCTATGCAAACCTGTATACATATATATATATATAAGTATGGTTACGGGTTATATATATAATTATATACACGGATTTTTTCAGATATTATCAAGATCTTAATGGCTTTAGCTTCATTTAGGTTCTAACTTATGAAACCCCGTTTACACATTTGTATATATGTTGTATATACAGTTTTATGTGTATATTTATATATATAAATTTATACACACTCTTGTGAAAGAGGATATCACATTGTGGTTAATTCACAAATTTTTTTTTATATAGAAACTTGTGTATACGGTTTTCATATATACATATATATATTTATATTATGTGTGATTTGGTGTTTAAGTATTTCATGTGTATATATTTCTATTTCTAAATTTATTTCTAATATTTCCACATATTTCACTGTTGTATGCTAAGAATTATATATGTATAAAAGTTATTTTTTTTAATCCACTATTAAAATGCAGAACCTTTATTTAAAATTTTTATATTTATATATAACTATGTACTTATATATATATTTATGTATTTCAATAAAAATCCGTTATGGTTTAATTACAAGTTGAATGACATGTTTATCATAATAATTAATGTCAAGTATTTTCCTTAAGTGTTCCCTTTTCATATAGTTGTGAAGTTATCATTTAATGTGGTAGACTCCATTTATTCATTATTTTATGAGCCTTAATTATTGTCACATATGCAAGAGTTACTTTTCTTCTACATACCATATATGCTTACTATCATTTTGTAGAATGTCTAATGCATGTTATAATGTCATATATAACGCATGTAATCCTTCTGTAAAGATCATTTCATATTTTTATTTTATTGATGATACACCAAATAATAATAAAGAATCTATGAACCTGTTATTTGGAGTCGTATGAGAGACCCCATATAACATCACATTAAAATGGGTATCCAAAGCGGTATGGGATGCCTTGGATACATATCCCCCTAAGACATAAGAGGATTTTATTAGACTGATTATGTTATGGGTGGGGCCCACTATAGCCCCTCGATGCATCAGTAGGTCTCATGAGACAAAACAGAGTCATGGAATAAGGCCTGACAATATTTACGGTTCAGGTGAAATTCTGGGACATAGACGGTTCAGGTGAAATTCTTGGACATAGACGGTTCAGGTGAAATTCCTGGACATAGATGATTATGGTCTTGACATGAGGCATTGACACAATATGGCATTATACCCTCCTCTTAATGTTTTATTAATTGACCAACAATGGGATTTTCCAACCGGTTCAGAGCCTTTTTGTATGCACAGAATGAATTAATGGTATGACATGATATGTCACAATAGTTTTGGACATGATCCAATTAACATTAGCTTTATGTTATTACATATGGAAAGGTATGGATATGGCTAACATGATATGTGCACCAACTATGTTCAATATTACATAATTTTTTATTATGTCTTGTGCACTCAAAACTGCCTAGCTATTAGTATTCACTACCCTCCATGTTGCTAATGGTCATGTTTTATACAAGCATTTAATTTTCCCTATTTGGAACTGCGTACTCTGATCACGTATAGATGTTATTTTATTAGTTTTCTTCATTTCATGATATTTATTTTTCCAATGTTTATGTTCTATTTTCAAATCTACTATTTTGTTTTCAGTAAAGAAATATTATTTTCAAGCTATTTTTAGAAACCCCTTACTAGGCATACTTTCCTCACCATATGATTTAAATAAAAAATTTCAGGTATAGATCATGCCTTCTAATATGTTTCACATGCTTCCAATTTCCCAGAATCTGAACCTCACGAGCCTCTGTATTAAGGGTTCATGATGTATTATTTGTGAATGTTTGTAATGAAATTTTAGTACATCATGTCTCATAAGGCACCCAGTGATATGGGGTCATTAAAGTTGGTATTAGAGGGTAGGTTCAGATAACTCTAGAAAACTAGGTAGTATAAACATATGATTGAGCATCACGAAGTAATTATATTGTAACTTTCATATGGTAGATGGAAATGTAACTACCAATCTTCTGTCACTTCCCAAAGAGGCCCTAGAGACCATTATTTCTATAGCTATCCGAGAGAACTTTCTTAATTATGCCTATATCTGCATGTCGTGAAAGCACCTGTACGAAGTGTCAAACTCACCACATGTTCTTAGTCTACACCGAGGTTTGTAATGGATTACCTCTTAATGATGATGACCCAATTCCCCTCATATGCACGTCGGGGAAGGTACTATGAGGGAATTTTCTGAGTATTCATGACTGTTGAAGAATTTTTCACTATGATCGTTAACCCTTTTCAAGAAGCTGCTGCTACCGGAGACCTCAGAGTGGCCTACCTTGGTCAGATTTTGCACTACGGCTTCTGGGGTCAGTTGATGGACTTTGGGATGTTAAGAGATGAGTCCACCCAATTTTTTTATAGGCAACAGGTGTATAATGACGTTTCCCAATTTCATACCCCTCATGCTAAACTCCGGAGACGTCACAGGTGTTCCCACGTGTTTCACCATGTCTTCTCAGCCTGTGTTTGGTTTGAGGAATTAGGGAGTTTTGCTTCTCTATGTGGTGTTGGTTTAGTAAATCATTAAGGAAACTCAGGCACTGATGTATAAACTTATGAGTTATTGAAAATATTACTTGTTTTCCTTCCAGTCTATACTTTATCTGAACTGTTAAGTGAATCCTCATTAATGTTTTTTTAGATGGCTTGTCAAGAAAACATCTCGTCTCTACCTGATGAGATAGTGGATGATATTTTAATCAGAACATGCACTGTGGACTATCCATCTTTCCTCAACCTATGAGGATCTTATCAACACCGGTTAGACTTGTCGAACCACCCTGAAATCCATAGTTCATGTCGGGGCAATGACCATGTATTCCATCTCATTTACAGTTCCTAACTCCCGTGCTATAGGCAAAGGTGGAGATACTACGAAGGACCTTTTCAGTGATTTACTCTAGCGCAAAACTTTTCTACCATAGCATGCTTCTTTATAGCTTCCCAAGATGGCCAAATCAGTGCAACCTTTATATTCCAGATCTTAAATCTTAGTCTATTCAATCGTGTCACCCCCCTTGAATATCTCGAGCGTGATGTAGTTCGACAGGTCATCAGGGAATTTTTCCATTCAGACATTTCCAAGATTTTTATCGCACGAGCCTACCTACGGTGGCCTGTGTGTAGAACACATGAGCAGGAGTTCAAGAATTATTTATCAAGGTGTATCTGGGCTAGTGAAACTGAGGAACTAAGTACCAACTTGGGTATTCTGTTAACTGAACCGAATCTTCCATTTTGGGGATATTGACCGTCTCGGGTTTTCCTTTTCGAGTTTATGAGTCGAATTGCGGGGACCCAATTCTGTTAAGGGGGGAATAATGTAACACCCCAAGCCTGAATAACATGAATAATACTTTATATTGGTTCTTCACCATGTATCCCCCTGTCTTAAGAAGTTTTATTTACAGTGCAAGTAAATGAATTCAAATTGAGTGCTTCGTAAAAAAAAGGAATATAGAAAGTCTTGTATTCATTAAAATATTACTTTACAATAGATAAATCCTTACAAGGAAATGAGAAATCACCACTAACCTGAAATACCCACCAACAACCCCATTATAATTAATGGGAGACAGCTCAAAAAAACGAGAAACCCGAGAAGACAATATGGGTTTTTAGCATCCATCAAAACAAACATAAGAATGGCCGAAGCCACCACAGCCGCACTGAGCACTAAAGGAATGACTCAAACCATCTTCTCCTTCTTCAATCACCTTGAGGTGAGGACACCCTGAGACTAGGTTATATAGATCACCTCTCTGACCGTTAGACACCAACAACTATAATTATAGTCGTTCGCTCCCCGATGATCCAATATCTTATAATGTTTTAGCTTCAAACACAAACGTTGAAGTTAAGAGTGGAATACACCAAGAGGTTCAAAATGGTTAATTATGTTATTTTCTTAAATGATGATAATGATAATATAAGATGTTTTACAATTTGATCTTATAAAAATTATAAATAATACATTTGAAATATCAATTATGATTAGATTCTTTTTAATTATGATTTATGTTTAATGATATCCTTAAAAAATAATATGAATATCAAATTTTTATGCATAAAATATTTTTTATAAATCTTGAAATTGTGTATACAATGGTAACAATATTATAATAGTAATATGTTAACATATAAAATTATATGTTTTAAAAATGAAAACTATAAAGTTTCTGTTTTGAAATTTTGTCAAATATGGGATTAAGTATTCAATAAGTTTTAATATATAATTAGTATGTTTTAATTTGGACTTTATCATGTTATTAATAATATAATATAATAGAATAAAGGATAAAGTAGAAATAATGGTAATACTATTATAATAGATTGATTGAATACAAACAGAAAATCCCGGATAGGCTACCGCCGAACTAGAGGAATGAAACAAAAAAATAATATGATAAAAATAAAATAAACAAACCCCATGCAGGGTTTGAGATACTAAAATGAGGAGAGGGGTGTGTTGTGTCGCACTTCGGCAGGCCGCGAGAGGGGGATTCTAGCCTTCGGCTTCCACACTACATGTCCGTGATGTCATGGGGGTTCGAGGAGGGAAAGGTGCGAGCTGCTGGGAGGTTACCGAGTAGTCTGTGCATCATGGGCCGAGGTCGAGTCGATGGGGGTGTGTCGCGGCCGGGGAATGGAGGCCATGCAGTGAGGCCGAGCGGTTGTTTTCCCCCGTGTTCCTTCTTCTTCTTCTCCCCACTCTGCACCAATAACCTATTCTCCCATTTTTTTTCCTAGGAAGATAGTGGACCCATTCTCGATCTTGTTTTCCCATGAAGTTGGCACCTTCCATTTATTTCATAACCTCAGATCCCATCCTTCCTTTATTAAAACAATCTTTGTAATAACAGTTTATATAAACTACTAAGGCATTTGAAGAACCCCTGGTTCTTGGCACTCCTTCAGCAATCCTCCACAAGACATTCAAATAATTTCCAGCATCTCCCAAGCCTTTTTCCCCCTCTGTTTAATGTAAGGCGGTCTTTTTTTAATGTTGTTGTTATTATACAAAACCGATTATACAGTTTTTTATATAATCGTTTATACATATATATATATATATATACATTTATGTGTATTTCAATCCAGTCTTTTTTATGATTTCAAATATCGGACGTTTACGTTCAAGAATTTATAATGTTGTAAGGATTGTTTTCCTTTCTATTCTCTTCTATTCCTATGAAAACCCGTATATATATATATAAGTATGGTTACAGGTTATATATATAATTATATACACCGATGTTTTCATATATTATCAAGATATTAAGGGATTTAGCTTCCTTTTGGTTTTAACTTATGAAACCCCATATACACATATGTATATATGTTGTCTATATGGTTTTATGTATAGATATATTTATATAAATTTATACACACTCTTGTGAAAGAGGATATCACATTGTGGTTAATTTACAAAACTTTTTTTATATAGCAACTTGTGTATACGGTTTTCACACACACACACACACACACACATATATATATATATATAATTTGTAATTTGGTGTTTAATTATTTCATGTGTATATTTTCCATTTCCAAATTCATTTCTAAGATTTCCAAATATTTCACTGTTGTATGCTAAGAATTATATATGTATAAAAGTTATTTTTTTGTATCAACTTTTAAAATGAAGACCCTTTATGTAAACTTTGTATATTTATATATAACTATGTACTTATATATATATTTATATATTTCAATACAAATCAGTTATGGTTTAATTACAAGTTCAATGACATGTTTATCACAATAATTAATGTCAAGTATTTTATTTATGTGTTCCCTTTTCATATAGTTGTGAAGTTATCATTTTATGTGGTAGACTCCATTTATTCATTATTTTATGTGCATTAATTATTGTCACATATGCAAGAGTTACTTTTCTTATACATTCCATATATGCTTACTATCATTTTGTAGAATGTCTAATGCATTTTATAATGTCATATTAAATGCATGTAATCCTTCCGTAAATATAATTTCATATTTTTATTTGATTGATGATACACCAAATAATAATAAAGAATATAAGAACCCGTTATTTGGAGTTGTATGAGACACCCCAAATAACATCACTTTAAAATGGGTATCCAAAGCGGTATGTGACACCTTGGATACATAGCCCCCTAAGACATAAAAGGATTGTATTAGACTGATTATGTTACAGGTGGGGCCTACTATAGCCCCTCGATGCCTCGATAGGTCTCATGAGACAAAACAGAGTCATGGCACAAGGCCTGACAACAGTTACGGTTTAGGTGAAATTCCTGGACATAGACGGTTCAGTTGAAATTCATGGACATAGATGGTTCAGGTGATATTCTTGGACATAGATGATTATGGGATCGACATAATGTCTTGACACAGTCATGCATTATATCCTCCTCTTAATGTTTTAGTAATTGGCCAACCATGGGATTTTCTAACTAGTAGGATATCCCTGGTTCAGAGCCTTTTTGTATGCACAGAAGGAATTAATGGTATGACATGATATGTCGTAGTAGTTTTGGACTTGATCCAATTAACAACAACTTTATGTTATTACATATGAAAAGGTATGGATATGGCCAACATGATATGTGCACCAGTTATGTTCAATATTATAGAATTTTTTATTATGTCTTATGCACTCAGAACTGCCTTGCTAGTAGTATTAATTACCCTGCCTGTTGTTAATGGTCATGTTTTATAAAAGCATTTAATTTTCCCTATTTGGAATTGCGTACTCTGATCATGTCTAGATGTTATGTTCTTAGTTTTCTTAATTTCAAGATATTTAATTTTCCAACGTTTAAGTTTTATTTTCAAGTGTACTATTTTCTTTTCAGTAAAGAAAGACTATTTTCAAGCTATTTTTAAAAACCCCTTACAGGGCATACTTTTCTCACCCTATGTTTGAAATAAAATTTTTCAGTTATAGATCATGTCTTCAAAGATGTTTTAGATGCTGCCGGTTTCCCAGAATCTGAACCTCACGAGCCTTTGTATTAACGAGACATGATGTATTATTTTTGAATGTTTGTAATTAAATTTTAGTACATCATGTCTCATAAGGCACCCAAGGATTAGGGGTCTTTACATGAAATATTTTAGGATGGTTAATGACTGAAACTATGATAAATTAGTAGGATCTTTTGACTACCTTTGATGATCAATGAAGTTTCCATTTTTCTCAAGAATAATTTTAAACCAAGGGATGAATATATCTCACAAGCATTATCCAAATTCAAGGTGTGGTGCAATGAACCTCTAAATGGAGTTATCATTAGATTTTACCCATGATAAAGACTTTCTGACACACTTTTATTTCAAATATAATTCTTAGGTGGATCTTTATTATTTTCTTTATGAGTTTTCCATATGATTGGTGGAAATAAATTTATGTACCATGTCTATCAAATAGATGTGGACTAAGAATATTATGAAGGAATAATAAAATTCATACAGATGTTTGTGAATATTTTATAACATCATGAAGTTATTTAAAAAAAATATAGATTCTAGAGGTGAAATAAGAGTGGAGACACACACTTTAGTTGAAGGATGATTTTTCAAAGGTATACTATATTATTTTTTATAACTTAGCTAAATATAGAATAGATTTGTTAAGGATGAAAAATGGGCTTGACGATATGATATTTTTATATTTTGTATCTTATTAATTCCCAAATTCATGCTAGTAGTGGTATGATGGATCGGTTAATTAGAAGAGTTGTCACTACATCATGTCCAAGGAAAAATGAACATATTGGATGTCATGGAAGATAGGATGTTCCATTGTATAACCCAAGAAGTCCAAAATGGTCATTTCATAGTTCCCTTATACTACGTAGAAAGTTGAAATTTCTATAGTGGAGATAGCAATGATTCTAAGGAGAATGAAGTTATAGGATGTAGTAATGAACAAGAAGGAGAAAATACCATCATTGTAACATGACAAATATACTTTTTTACCAAGTGTATAACAGTTAAAATTAGTGTAACTACGGGTCTATAAATATTAAGTGATATTTTTGGAGATAGATGATCGGAATTTGAGTTGAAAATAGGCTTTGTAGGTTCCATAATGCAATATAATTTGTCTTGTATGCAATGTTTTAGAGTAAAATGCCAAAAAGTTATCCGATTCAGATCCAATGTTATAAAAACTATAGAATGGTTAATTTAAATAAATTTTAGTGACAGTTGGGGTTGTAATCAGGGGGAAACAACTGACTAAAAATATGGAGATAAGTATATATCAGAATATATATTTCAGATATGTTTTTTAAAACCAATCATTCAATTGTGAGGAAGTCAAAATGAAATGGTTTGAGAAATTTTTGATAACCCATAATTTAAAGGAACCATATTTCAGGTATGAAATAAAAAAATTAATTTGGGCACAATAAGAGTCAGCTGGATGAGTATAACATAGAATTTAATAGATATAAATGAGAAAGGAAGATTACATTATCCATGACTCATGGATCGACCATGATCATTGAAGGATATATATATATATAGAAAGTATCAATATATAAGGATCATAAAAGTTACCATGAAATTTTTATTTGATTGGTGTACTCATAAAATGAGAATAGAGTGTTGTTATACTCATTGTAAGGTAAGTTATGAGGAGAGGACCACCCAATAAGGATCTTGGATGAGAGATGAATAGAGCATAAATTATATATTAACACAGAGGAACTTGTGGAAAATAAAAAAAGATCACACTTTATAGAGATATTATCATTAATGTTAAGTTTTCCTTTTCATTTTTTTTTACATTATTATAGGAGTTTGTGACCATATTTTCTCTATTAATTTTCTTAGTCATCATCGATAATAAGATAATGAATTGGATAATGAGATGATAATTATTTAACCCGAAGGATGAAAACACACTTGAAAAAGTGTTTTTTGAACCTTAAAATAATTATATCATGTGATTTAATTTATATATAAATATATCATAGATCACATTTTAATTAACATTATTGTGTTTATTGTTATGTTAAATATATTGTATTAAAAATGTTGGAAAAACAGAATAGAAATGGAGAATAAGAGAAAACATTTATACTATACATCAACTGATTGTTTTTCCCTTTTTAATGGTTAGGTATCTCTATTTGAATAAACAAATGGTATCAAATAATACATAAATAATCATATAAGAAATCTTAGTGGTGCATCACACTATATAATGTCCTTTATCTTTCAAAATGGTTGCCTATTCCTTATTAGTGGAGAATATTCTCCACTAAATATTTTGAGGTGTCGACCTCCACTCATGTATATACCTCCACAATCTATCATGAGTCCCTAATATAGATCGATTTTAGGATAAATTCTATAATTTTAATCAATGTACATCGTTTAATGAACCATCACTACTCTCTTGTGATAATTGATTAAAAATTTCATCAGATGCCCCTTTTTCCTAGATTAGAAATATGTATGAGGTAGATTATTACACCTTAACACTGGGTGATCCACTCCACTAAAAAAATCACTTCAACAAACCCTTTCCCTTAAAAAAATGAGAATAAATCTCTTCATATTTCATTTTTTAAGTCTTTCTGTATCCTTTCTTAAACACAGTGTAATTTATCCTTTCTTATTATTAATATATAAAATCACATTCTTTCTTGGTATTTGAAATATATTCCACCACAATAGGTATCCTAATAACCACATCCAAATAAGTAGGTTACTTCAATAAGAAAACTGAAACCATATATTTATTTAAATACTCTTATTAAACCTCTATTCATTAATAATTTAATTCATCTTAAATATCCAACACATATTTTCCTTGATAAATAAATTTTAATACATAATCTATAACCAACATTTTACCTTGTTCGAAATCAAATATCTCTCAAGATCATTCAAAATTCAACCCTCTTTGGTGATATTGTTCATTAAATATCCGATATAAACCATTTCATTAAATATTATTATCCTTAAAACAAACTATTTCATTAATTACATCCACTTTCAGGTTGTTAATTTTTGAATATTTTCATTATACTCAACCTTAGATAAGTTAGGTTTCAAAAATTTGAAAATATTGCTGATATTGTCTTACTAATCCTTATGTTTCCTCAAACCAATATCTCGTTTTAGTGATTTTGGATTTTTATTATGAAACTATAGGCTCAATATATCTCACATAACTTAACCTAATTAGCAACCCTTCTAATTACCTCGATATCATACACAACCATAATCACAAATTATGTTTCTATATGTAAAATATTCATTACTCCACTCTCACATAGATCCTAAAATATAGATGGTTGAATATGTATTTAGTTCTCCCAAAATGTTTTGATTATGGAGTCCAATTAGATGGTTATGTAATATATTAGGTTAAGACACATATAATCATAATATTTTTCATTTTTGTTATAGATAGTATCCTCTACCTGAAACAAATAAGGTATAATAAAAATAATCCTACCCATCTAGGAAGAGCCACATGGTGTCCACATGTGATTCCATGTAGAGATTCCGCATGTAATAATTATTTAAAAAATTTATATATTTTTCTTTCATGGTATATTATTATTTATTTAGAACCACATATGTGTTGATTCCACTTAAATTTATAAATTTATTACAATAGAGGGGTTTAAATTAAAAAAATAAGCCACTGAAATACCACTTTTAGAATTGTATGTTTTGTGGTTCTATATAAATAATCAATATTATTGTTTAGTTTTTGGGTTATAGAATGATTTTGGATGAATTTTGATTATAAAAGGGGATATAGGAATGAGAAATTGATATTTTTTTACTATACATAGATATGTTTGAACTAATTAACCATGTTTGGTCAAAATTGAGATAGTTTTACTAGGTTAGGAATATTTACTTTTTTACTATATTTTCCATGTTGGACAAAATTTGTATGGATTCAACATTATTAACTATATTTAACTATGTTTGACCATACTAGGTGTTATAATGTTTTACTTTTTTTAAGAGATTGATCAATTTTGACTATATTTTATTCTGTTTGACTTGATTTGTCAAATTGGACCAAATGATTCTATTTTTTTTCATAACATGACTAGGTTTGACAACACCAAATATAAATTTTTATTATTAAGACACTTTAAGGAGAAGTGGGGAACCACAGTTCACTAACCATTGATACCAATAAGTACTGAATGAACTCACAAATTGATTAAACACAAGACTAATATTATTAGAATCAGACACTCTATATAATTCCCAGTGAAGAGTACTAACCTGGATGCCTAGATCCTTGCTGATAAGGTCCTCAAGGCGAGTAATTATTCTATCCATTGTCTGTATGAATTCCTCAGAGTTGATTTTGCAGTGGTTGAAACCTCGATCTAGGATTCGGTCTTGTTTGTCTAGCCTTCCCTCTTTCTCCTCCTTATAATAAACATATAACCTTCTTTCATATATTATATCAATCTCCTCTTTTTAAGCGTTGACCCAAACATCTTTTTCAAACATTTCTTCTGTGGAGTGGAGGATGCGTTTTAAATACTTCCCTTCTTCTGCATCAACTACTCTTGCTTTTCCACTTTGTTCCCCACTTTCCCTTTCTTGTAAGGCTTTGCTTTCTTTGTTTCCACTATTCTTGGCCGACCTAGTTTCCATCGGCTTAGGCAAGTGGGAATAGTCTTTCCATTCCTTTTATTTTTCCCCTTAACCACAATGCACTTTCTGGAGTCTTGATTTCCTTTCTGCCCTTTCTTCTTTCTAGGACTATGAAGGCATTTCCCCTGAATTATTTCCAAACAATCCACTGAGAATTGGTTGTAACTGTCGACACCTGAATCCTTCTATTCTTAAGCTAGAGTTGGTTCTTGGACATCCATACCATCAAAGCGGTTACCCAACACCACAACTGGGTATTTTTTGAGAGGGCTCTGCCTGCACAAAGACTTCACCAGTCCTGACTTAACCTCAAATTCATTCTTCTTCCCTACACTCGCATCCTTCGCCTAGGCTGGAGGTTGTGGAGAGGTGGTTTTGGGGTCTAAGGGACCCAAGACATTCACCGCATTCATCCATCCTTGTTCAATCCTTGATACTATACCTGACTCCTCCTGCAAGTTTTTTCCGGATATCTCGGTCTTCCCACTGGTGTCATTCCCAATGCTAGAACAGCTAGACGTCCCCCTAGTGATTAAAGACTTTCCCTTTTCTCATGGAGGTAGACATGTTGGGACGAGACTGAAGCAGCTAGGCTTCCCCAGTGGTTGTGGCTCCTTAACACCCAATTCCTGTAATTGGTTGATATCCAGGTCATGTTTCAAATGACTGAACACCTTGTCCACCAGTGGATTTTCTATCGACCCACTATCCTTGCATGAAATAGTAGATGATAGAGTGATTTTCCCCTGGTCATCCCCCATTACAGGAGGACTTGCATCCCCTCTGCAACACGGACCAACAGAATCAAATATCTTCTCTGATTGATGAACACCAATGGAATTGAAAACCAGGAATGATCCCAACTCCGTATGATCAGACTGGGAGCAGTCATGGAAGCTATGCCGACATTTGGAGTCCTCATGGCCTAAAGGACGACAACCAGAACAGAAGGATATCCAAGAATCATAACAAACTGTCTGTTTCCAGAGGAGCTCTCCCTCGATCTCAATGGTGATGAAATTTATAGGGCCTTTCAATATATCAACTTCAACACATATTCTTGGTATAATGGGATGGAAAATGAAACTGGTGTGGGAGTCAGAACATAAATAATAGCCAAGAAAATTAACTATCAACCGGAGGATCACAGGGTTCTGGAACAGAAAAGGAAGTCCAGAAAGAGAAATCCAGAGAGTTGTGGTAGGAGGGTCACACATCCAGTGAAAATAGAAGGTCCACCGGAAGTGGGAGAACCTAATTCCTCCCATAGAATAAGGAGTAAAGGCCCAAGCAGCAACAAGGTCCTCTTCATTTGAGAAGCGTACCTGAATGTGTCTTGTATCTAACAGACTAATGACCTCTCGATCTTGCAAATTCCAGGACAAAAAAATGAACCGGTCAAACACATCAACAGAGGGGATATTCCTTCTGAATCGTGCCACCATGGTGAGATCCAGCAAAGCTGAATCTTTCATGTACTCCAAGGGGGAAATCACAATTGAAGGAACTCCATTCGAGAGGGACTGTACCTTAGGGCTTATTTCGATTGGAGGGAACATAGGGAGGGAGGGAGGCAACAATAAGATATGATATGTGTCTATAATGGATATTAAGGGTACAAGAAAAGGGATGTATGTATTTTTAATAAAAGTCCAAGAAGATGTTTCGAAATAAATTTAATTTAATAATTTATTCTTATGAAAAATCTTACCCTAAATTTGGTTCTATAAAAATGAGGCACATATGCTAGTATAGGTAGACGATTACATTTTAATATTTTTATTACACTACAATAATAATAAAATTAATAATAATATTTATTATTATTATTATAATAATAAATTTCCATAGTTATTTATTATATTAGGGGATTTGAATATTTTTGGAAAACTCATGGGAAACAACAAGTTCTTGATGTAATAATGTCAAAAATGCTAATTAATATCTAGGTTACCACTTAGAATTTTTCGAAAGTAGTATATTATATAAAATATCAAGGTTAATCATTCCCTTGTCATTAAAATGATGGTTTTAGGGATGACTTATCCTATGGAATGATTTAATCGAGAACACTCTTTTGAAATACTAATACAATAAACACATGGACTATGCACTTCTATATAAGATATGATATAAAATTATAAATGATTTCATTATCAATGATATAATTTTCCTTAAAATAATATTATATGATATCATCTTTGGGATGTATTAGGTAAAATTAACCAAAGAATATATTTATCATTATTGATGTTGAACCATGCACAATTGTTAAGATGAAAATTTGGTGGTGTCACATAGGTGTGAGATTGTCATTTTTTCTCGTTACGGTTTTGTAAAAGTGGATTCATACAATAATATCTTATTTGGTGACCTTTTATTTAGTGGATATATTTCATGAGGAGCTATTAATTGTTGTGAAGTTCTTTACATATATTCCTAAAACATATTTCATTAATATCTCTTTATGTAGTGGTTTAGTACTATACTTAACATTTTTACCTTGGTGTAATGGCCACATCTTGAAAACTAATTCGATGATTCAAATTTTTTTATAGGAGTTAAATGTATATATTCAATATTTTTATAGAAGGATCTTATTATAGGGGTAACTTACTTAAAGGTCAATTTATGTTAATCTATAACAATGTTGGGATAAATTTCTATTAATGGGTTTTTTATGATTTGAATAAAAATAAAATTAACAATATATATACCTAACCAAATATTAGTGGATTATTTTTTATCTAAAGAGTATGAGATGTTATTAAAAATTAGTATGATATTTAGTTATCATATGTTAAGGGTTTTAAAAATGCTTTCCATAAAAATATTAATTAGATAATGATATGGACACTATAAGTTCATGATTATTTAATAAAAGGTTAGGGAATAACCTAATTTTGATTATGGTCCTTAGAAATAAATCCATCCAATTTTATCTTGATTTGTTCACCATAGTTTTAAATAATGATATCCTAATATATTCGTTGAATAATTATGAACAAGTGAGAAATAAATTTGTATTGATGTGCTTATTTTTAGAAAAAAATGTTATATATGATTTTGTGTTTTCTTTGGGATTTATAATGCCTAAATCATGGAAAACACAGTGTATTACTATGGAAAAATAGAATATTTATATATGGTTTAAGTAGTAATTTCATATAATCCCTATGGAAATGTTTTTGAGGTTTGGAATTATTTATAACTACAAGGTATCATGAAGGGTTTATACATAATTTCATGAGAATAGTGGGGGCTCTAATAACATTGAACTTAAATAAAAAACATTATAATGTTCATATAATAATTATAAAAAATTCATTATGCTTAGGGTGTGGGTGACCTAAGATCTTGGGAAGATACTTTCACAAGAGGGATTTTATTTTATACTTTATACTAAAAAATACATATCATATTTTGGTGTGGAATAATGTTAAATAAATTAGTAGTGATAAATATTTTAGATAATTTTTGATCTAATGATCATAAGTAAGAAACCCATGAACTGATGTCTATTATATTATCGTTTTCTATAATATATTGGATACACTACCTTATAATGAGCTCTCTATTGTGTATATGCATTATAAAATCCTTGATTTTCTATTTTGTTAATGGGATATAAATTTAAGATAGAGATAATTGATTGGTTTCATGTATGATTATGATTTTGAGATTTCATATATCCAATTTAATGAGAATAACATTTTTGAGGATTTGAGAATCCATTTCTAAGGAAGAATAACTCAAGAACTACGATATGTAAGGAATATTATCATTTCAAAAAAAGTATACTAACCAACTTGACTGATATGGAATTTCACAATACATTAGGTATGCCTCCACTTAATCTAGTGGATATTGACTAATGAAAAAATTTATACAATACATCAATGATAGACTATACCCAAGATAATATAACCGTACAATAATATTATATATAATATAGATAAAAAATCAATGTAATGTAAAATCACAGTTTAAAGGATTCAATAAAAGTAAATTATACCAGTAAACAATATATAAATTAATTTTATACCTTAAAAGTCATACATAATGAAAGAGATTATATGATGAATGACACAAATGATTTTCATAAATAAAAAATGAACAAATTAATTAAAAGGTGTTAAGCTTCTACGAGGACCAAGTAATCACTTTGGTAATTATCCCAAAGTGATATATATAATATTTTCTTCCTTATAATTTCACTTTACATCTTTATGGTTTTAAATATCACATTATTTAATCCATTTTCAGTCTACTTATATTTTCTATTAGTTATATGAATATACATTCAATGTGTAAATGAAACTACTAGTATTTTTATCATGGATGTATTATATATATATTGATAAATTATTGGATAAATATATAATATAGATCAATTTTTACCATTTAAATATGTTTTTCCATTATTCTTATATGAACATATTGTTTTGGACCTTAGGAACAAAAGTTGAACACTTAATCCTTTAACCTAAATAGATATTATATGTGTATTTTTATCAAAATAGTATTTAAATTGATTAAAATTATAGAATTAATCTCTTATAGGGTGGTATTTTCATTTGTATATAATTTATTAAACAATATAAATAGCTGAATTTAAAAATAAAGAGACCCAATGGGTCCCACAAAGAGAATAAAATTAGGTAAATCTATATTAGAACCACATTTTGTAATTAGGATATATTTTAAATAATAAAAATAATACGGATTATTATACCTTCATTAGAAATTATAATTTAATTAAAACATCTCCACAAAAATTAAATTCAATGTTTAGTTGATATGATTATCATCTATGTTGAATAATTTGATAGAAAACAGTTCTATGGATGGCTCACATATACCAATATAGAATTTACTTATTTTACCTCTAGGTTTCATAAAAAATTATAAAAATCCTCATTTACCTCATTATGTATTCTAAAATCCAAAAAATCACAATTTTATATAATATAATTTCACCTCCCCTAATAAAAATATCTTCCTAAAACTAATGATATAAGGTTTCATTTGGAGATAAAAAAGGGTTCTTGACATATTATAGAAATTATAGTAAGTTAATAACTAAATTTCCAGTTCGACCAAATTAATATATTTGGGACTATTTATAAGGATCCATTTTCATTTTCAACTCGCCTCTTTTTTTCCTTTCCTTTATATTTTCATAGTATACTTTTTATGTTTTTTTTATTATTATTTGTTGTTGTTTTTATTTTATTTACTTTTTTTCTTCTTTTATATTGTCAAAAGTTTTTAATATAGATTTTTTCTCCTTTATTATCATGTTTTTCATTAATTTTTATTTTATTTAATGATAAACCTCAAGACATTATTAAATGATATTATTTTTCAATATAAATTTACATGAAATTGACCTGAAAAATGAAGAGACAATTTATTCACATAGTTGGTCTTCTAGAGTACAGAGAATTAAAAACACAAAGGAAACTATTATTAATACTAATGAGGTCTCAATATAATCTTAGTATGAACCTAATAGAAAACTTATAACATTATTGGGAATAAAATGACCATTAAATAATTTTACAACCATTATCATAAGTACTAACATGCGTATTTACAATACCTTAATCAAAGAGAAAACATTGAGATGTGATTGGGAAATATTCACCAAATTTCTAAATTTCATAGTTTATTAGTGAGATCCTACATTCACATCAATGGGAATCCACATTTAATAATCTTCTATGAAACCATATATTTTTACTTAATTCATCACCATTTTCACTTGATAGTGTAACAAAAAATGCTATATTATCTACCAACAATTTTTTTCCCGAGATTGGCCTTAAAATATTATTTATAAAAATTATTTTCCTAACCATACTAATTAAATTAAATTATAAAATTGGTTTACGGAATTAAGGATGATTAAGATGGTATCATTCTTGAATATTTATAAATATGTAAGAAATTAATGAGAAATTACCCTCTCCACCATATGAGAGACCAAATTCTAATATAATAATTTAATACATGATGATTCCCCTAAGATCAAGGAATGATAAAGAATATATCTAGTTTTTATCTATCAGACAATAATTCATTAAATTATCATCAATTAATAACTAAAACGAATTATAATATGAAAAAATTTAGGACAAGGGAAATAACACAAACTTGGGGTGTACAAGAGTTAATCCTTTATTCCCCATGAAAAATGTAGATATTAAACATGGTGAAATTAAAACCCATTTATGATAATTGAATCAAGAAAAAGGTAATTCCCAGTCTCAAAATATTCTTTTATATTGTTATATTTTTACTGATAACACACAGTTCTCTGATCATTAAACTAAATTTAGGAATTATCCAAGTCTTGTAAATATGTATTTCATTGGAGTCTATTTTAGATAGAACCACATTTCCTGAAATCAAAATTCAGGAAAAATTATAATCTCAAGTGTCAAGAGCATCCATAATGTAAAAAAGGATGCAAACCAAGATATCAAAAATAGAACATGTCTAATCATGGTAAAGGTATACATCATTATCTTATTACACCATATTGTAATAACACACATATTCGTCCGAAAATCTAAACCTATTCTCAAGGGAATTATATTGAAAATCATATCTCAGAATATATAGTTAAAATTTCCAATCAAAGATTATTTCTGTACCTAAAAACATTAGATGGAGAATTTATAAACACAATTGAAGAGATAATGATGTATGCACATAGATAATAGTAACCCAAACATATTTTAAATTCCAATTTCAAAGATAATGTTTGGTATATGACACATCATAGTTTTGAGAAAGTTTTAAATCAATTGATTACATATAATAAGTATATAATTTTCTATAAAACTAATTTTTTCAATTTCTAAATGAATAAATTAAATATATAAAATGAAAAAATATTTATCGTTCATGATTCCCCATATATTCCCATTCCTCTTCATTTTTCATAAAAAATTCCCAATCCAAGAAAAATTTGATAATTAAACTAGTAAATATATCATGAGTAAATTTAAAAAGATATATATTATTATTTATCTCTTAGATGTAGTGTAACTATTTCCCTATATAGAAATATTTCTTAATTATATTTTCACCCACTAGAGGTGATGAAATATAATGAGAGAGCCAAACTTAGAAGGAATTTCATGGACCTGATACAACCAATGATTTTAAAGAAATAAAATAATATTTTTATTCTTATGATACATTGGAAAACTGAGTAGACCTTAATTTTTGATGAGATACTAGATTTAGAACCCTTTATTATCATGATTTAATACTCCATACATACTTATTTATATTCTGGAGATATTAAACTAATGGTATTTTAGGAACAAATTTATAACTAGAGGAAAAACTCTCAACTAGGGTGATCTAGGATGTTCTTTTATAAAGAAAGAATCGTATCTTCCCTACAAAAATCTATGTACTTAATTTGGAATATACCCAACCCCTAGGACATGATCCTCTCATACATGGATAAATATTTCTTAAAAAAGATAAGAATAAAAATATTTTTCACAGTAAAAATTTCCAATAGAGTTCAGAGGATAAGATCTGTGTTTTAATAGAATTGATGCAATAAAAATCCCAGTTAAAGAGTATCCCAATATTCATATCTATTTGGTGCAATTTATCCCAAACAAAACACACTCACTGCATTCTTATATTATACCCCATTTTTAATTTTCATTAATATTTACCATAATGGTTTTTGACTGATGTTTTCACTATTTCATAGATGTGAAAAAATTTAATGATTATATTTTAATTGATAAGTTTTTTCATTCCAAGGTACCTATGTATGTTGATGATTCTACAAATCTCCTTTCAACTTCTTTACTTTTTATAGAAAATAAACATGAGGGGATTATTAGTGTAAAAAACTTCACTACAACTTAATCAATTCCCTCAATCCAAAATCATATACTGGTTGATTTAAATAAACATCACTATAATTCAATATATATATATATCATTAAGTTACATTCCAAATTTCAATCATTACTTCAATTAAAACCTTTCAATACAAGTAGTTAAGACAATGTACCATTTTTAAATAGTTTACAATTGTTATAGAAGTATAAATGGCTAATATGAATTTGATAATCCCATTTAATTTCTTGTATCACATTCTTTTAGAGGCTGAGACTAGACCCTTACGGGATGAAAAATGCTGAATAAATCCCACCCTCCATGAAGTAGTATAAATGATTGTGTAAAAATTAATTACTAGTGGGGTAAAATAACTCATATCTGATGGAAACTAGGTTAACCAAAAGAAAACTATTTCTATAGAAGTTAGAATAAAATTATTATCAAATTATGGGAATAAATTATTCCCTATATTTATTATTTTTTAGAAAGATTTGATAGAATACTATTCAATTAAATAACCTATAAAAATTATAACATTCTAATAATATTCATTGATCAAATGATATAATAATTGGTCATTTAGTCCCATTACTATATCATTTATGGATATTAGAATAATTTTAAAATCCATGTATCCCATAAGGATCATGAAAATATTACATTATCCATGTGGAATATTTTTATACAGGATTATGCAATTTGGACTATGTTATTCTACAAGTACCTTTCAAAGTTTTGCATTTATAATTTTATCTATGTATTTAGTGGATTTGAGAGATATTTCCATAGGCAATTTCATTGTTTATATATCTGGTTCTTATGATTGTTTGGAACAAGTTGGTTCAATACCATACTGAGAGATTAAAAAATATCTCTAAAAAAATTATGAAAAATTCCATTTTATAATATTATAGGGGATGGTTGTTGAGAATATTATTTCTCTAAATAAAATAAAAGTTGAAAATAAAAAAATTGAGGCCATATTATCCCATTAAAACACTAAAAGTTTTTACAATGTGTGATATTTCTTGATTGATGATGGTTGTTACCGTCGATTATGGAAATAAATTATTTAGATTTCACTTTCATTTTTTACTATTGTTATTAAAATATAATATGTCCGTGATTGATGATAAATGCACAAATTATTTCAATTAAATAAGAAGTAGAATCGCATCCCAACCCATTATCCAACAATATAGCAAATATCCAACCTTTTATATCATGTGTGATGCTTCTAACTATCCAGTGTGTATAGTTTTATCATAAAAATTTATAGATTTCTGCATTCCATTAAATATTCAATATTACTCTAACAACAAAAAATATATGTCAAAATTCATCTCATTTTCTGAAAAATGTACCATTTCATTCATCCCTTAGAATCTTATGGTTACCCCCAATCTAATATAGTATATAATCCTTCTCAAAGAGTTGTAAAAATATTTTTATGAAAATGTAGGAGTAAAAAAATGAGGTATAATACCCCATTTGTTTGATTTACACACTATTAGAACACCATTTTTACCATCCCTGGGAATTTGATAGTTCTTATTTCATGATTAAATTTATGATTTTGTGGAATTTACCACCTTGGTTTCATAATATTATAAATTATTTTATAGTATTGGGGGTCCACACTAATTTTAAAACTAAAAATCCTAAAGGTTTAAACGTGAACAATGATTGTATACTTTATATAACCTATACTTAATGTATTTTTTAGTGAGTATATTAATCATCAGTACATCATTGAACATAACTTCATATAATTTTTAATATTTCACAAATTTTGGATCAAGGGGGATACTTTGGATCTCAACTCATAATGCACATTTTCTTTGACTACATAATTTTTTATCTTATATTGTATATGTATTCTCATTAGTTTTATAGTAATAAACATGTTTCAAATTCATAGGGAATATCTCTTAGATGAATGAAATACCCTATCAACCTTTGTTACTTTTTGAGATATTTGATTCCGGGGGAATTGACATCGTGAGATCCTACCAATAGTTTGTTTCCTTTTATATATCATATTATCTATTGATTATTATAAAAATGGATAAAAGAAAAGGAAACATGGACCTATGACTCTAAAGTGGTTGATAATTTTTTAAATATCAACCTTTTAGTATGTATGGTTTTCCGACGTTTATCAATAGTGATCATGTTTCTGATATTTGTAATTGAAACATGAAATTTTTTAATTATAAGTATAAGAATATTCATAATTTTTGTACCATATATCAACCTCAAAATAATTGAAAATATTAAATATAATATTAGGATAATGACATAATTTTACCAAATATGATTCATCCCAACAAGAAAGACTAATGTATGTGCTTGGAGGATGCAATTTTTTATTTCCCTCTAGATTTTAAATCCCCCATTGGAATTCAACCATGCGTGACTTCATTTGGAATCAATTTTAACCTCTAAGTGTATGTAGGGAAAATTTAATATTGGGACATGAAACAATGCAATATGATTCTCTCTAATATAGATGAATACCAAATATTGTAGATTCATGATTTGGGAAAAAATTACAATAGTGCATATAAAGACTCCCAGACCAACAAATAGACAATTAAGGCTATATACAATGATATGATTCATCATTAAATATTTCATATTAGTGAGAAGGATCTCATTATAAATTCTGGACTAAAGATAATCCCAAATAATTGTAATTCATGATGAATCAATCCTTATATGATCATGATTTATTTCACTTTTAGTGAAATACAGGTTTTTAATTAGGTAAGTGTATTATTGTTTAACATAATTGGGAAAAATATTAAACACTACTATAATGATTTTATGTAGAATTTAATGGGGGAAACTCGGCTGAAGGATTCTAATTATGAAACCACATTACATGTTATCCCTTCACCAAACCTTAACTTACTTATATATTTATTAAAATTATTTGCGTTATGGATAATGAATTTTTATAGTGTAGGAGAGGGATACATAAACAAGTTTCAATTTAATTTTGTCAAAAAAATAAGGAAATATAAAACAAAAAAGTAGGGAAAAAAAGAAAAAACCCAAAACAAAAAAACAAAATTATTTTGATTCTATCTTTCTTTTCTTCTTTTATTTGTTTTGATTTTTTATATTCTCTTTGATATTAAATGAGATATCAATGACCATTTTAAATATACAATTATATTTTAATAAAATTTATTGTTTTTTTATAAATGAATTTAAATGAATGTTAATATATAATGTTTTTTAGAATTTTGATTTTGGAACCATTCTTAAGATTTTAGTGGATTTTGGAAAATAACATCCCATTTGGAGAAATTTTTATTTCCAAAAACCCATTAGTGTTTAAAAATAATTTTACCCTACTATTCCTAGTAACTATTATTCTATCATGAACTCATATTAGGTTTCTCATCCAGAATATCATTTATCCATTATCAAAACATTCCAGAATGATGAAATATTGTAATCTGTTTAAAGTTTTTGTTTAATATTGAGACATTTATTTAATCCAATTTTGATATTAACACTTAAATTTTCCCTTCCGAGCCCTATAAATCCCTAAAATAACATATATGCACCAACATTACAATATCATTTCCTCTATCCATATTCACAATTATATACTTTTCATGATCATTCTACAATATGAGTGTAGAGGAATTAGGTAATTTTAATTATTTTTATAGGGATTTGTAACATTTTATGGGAATAATGGGTGGATTTATAATTAAATGGATGGTCTAATAGTCATGTATAACTCCTTGAAATTAATTTGACTACTATAGAAAAAAAATTATATTCGAAAAAAATAGACAATGGGAATGAATTCTATATTACACTAATTTCAATGATTTGTGAACATAAGAAAAAACAAAAAAGGAATGAGTCATTGTTAATATCATACTTTTTATTTTTCACCATTATATGTTAAAAAGATAAGATATATATAGAAAAATATAATAATAAAATGAAAATTCATTTTATAAATTTTTCTAACATTATTTGATATGAATTTTAGATATGTATATGAAAAAGGGATATTATTTGTGGTAATACATATTTGTAAACATTGACTAAATAACTTTATTGAGTCATAAACGATTAATTTTTCATTTTATTCTAATTGAAAATCTATTGTTTAAGACATTATTTTTTCACAGAAAACCCAATTACTCCATACCTCAATGAAAACACTTGAAAATCCTCATGCATGGAACATGATTATATATATCTTGTGTGAAGAAATTAGTATTTAATAAATCCTATGGTATGGACCCCATGCTTTTGAGTTGAGTATAACATTGAATATATTTCATATTTGAGATATGAGTGATATAAATTCCCTAGAAGGTTGTTAAAACCTATCAATTGTTTAAATAAATGTAATTTAATGAATTTCATCGCATTAGAAGTAATATAAAGGTAAATTTTATTTCATAAAAAGGATATGGTGAATTTAATCATGAAATTAATCTTTAATGTTTTCCAATATTTGATTTAGGTGTGGAATTTGGTTAGTATTGACCTATTTCTTATTGGGTACAATGGTTTTGGTGTGGGGTTGTGATCACATAGTAATATATCATATATTTTCATAATTATACTTGGGATTTAAATTTTTTAAAAGATTTTTTATCCCATTATTAAATGTTTTTTCACACTATATAAAATTTCTATTCATTATTTAAAAAAATTTAAGTCGGAAAATTGCTATTATTTTTTGTGTCGTTGAAGAATTGTATCTTTTTAGATAAATTAGTGGATAAATAGTTAATATATATCAATATGCACCACTTAATGGAGTTTGGGTATTATTATTACATTTTAATCAAATTTTTATTCATAGGACCAAAATTGGAACAATTCACATTGTAACCCAATTGGAAATAATGTTGGTATTTTTATCATAACATCATATATAGTAATAAAGATTTTAATATTTATTTATTTATGATTATATGGTCATTTATATAAAATTTTAATGTGGTCCATAGGGTGAATAAAAACATAATTGTCTCAAAGGGTCTAATAAAGAGAAGAAAATATGGGTGAGTTATCTTAGACCCACCTTCTGTAATTGGTGTATATATTCAAGTAATAACATACAGTGGGGTTGATTATTCCATCACTAGATAGAATAATTAAGAGAAAACTTATTAAAAAATATCATTTTATGATATATTGGATTTATCAACCATATAAGTGGGTGAAATTGATAGAAAATTATGCTATGGATAATTCTTAAAAACCTAAGGACCATTGACCTCTAATCCCTATATTTAATTAAATTCTAACAAAAGTACTCATCTCCTTTATTATCAATAGATTCTCAAACATAATATGATTAAGGGGTTCTTCGGAAAATAATCCCGTCATATTTTTATTCATTCCCATTCTATGGATTTCTAAACACCTTTTTATCACCTATGGGAATAACTTCAATGTAATTCCACGATTCAATTTGTAATATTTTCAGTGTTATTTGGAAATTCAATTTTGTGATCAAGTGTTATGAGATTATATATTTACTTCTAGTTTATATGATATTATTCTCACATAATAATTAATAGAATATAATTCCACATGAATTCATTCATTTTCCAGATCAAGTAGTGATTTGAGGTCATCTAACTCTTTTATCACTCATTTATTTTATTGAGTTTTTTGATGTATTGAATCATTTGAAAAATCAACGATATTAAAATTAATATCATTTACCATATTATATTGAGTTAGTCTTAAATAATGAAATAACATTTAGTAAAATATCAAATTAATTATGTGTTTCTTTGATGTGTTTGCGTTATGAAGTTTGATGCAAATTTGGCAATCATCAGATGTAACAGGGGAATCATTTTCCATTTCTAAAAACCCATGAGGTTTCCAAGTAAAAATCACCATGAAACCAAGTTTTAGTTGTTAATAATAATGGATAAAAATATCCAAAACTGTTCCTTAGATATATTATGGATGGGAATCAATTGATATCCATAGGCTATTAATGATCTATCCTCATTGTTAATTTATGAATTCGTTTCTCTCTTTAATTATACATTATTACATCACAAATTTATAAACCCCATATTTTTTTAAATATCATTTTTATCTATTAAATCCATATATATTTATAAAATTTATTTTTTTAAGGATTCATTTAGAGAAACCCTATTATTACTACTAAGATGCATAACATTTAGTTATTTAACAATAAATTTGATATGTTATGTAGAATCCTATGATTTTTGGACTAGATAAAATTCCAATGTAATATGAATTTCATAATTTGGTGGATTGACTATTTGGAAAACTGAGAATCAGAATGAAATCATGAGATTTGCATCACATCAATGTGTTTTTTGGTTATGGTTCAATGACTGTTGGGTGACTTGAGTGTTTCATCATGTTTTGGGAGCATTAGGACCAGAAAACTCAAGTTGGGATGAGTTGGTAGTGGTGCACAACCTTTCCAAAACCTTGCGACCTTTAGCAGAAAACCATTCATCTTGACCCATGGGCGTAGTAGGTTCCCCATGTTATATGCATGGTTTACCCATACCATGTACCCGAACCACATGTTCAATTCTATTTAGGTAGTGTGTGTGCACTATTCATCGCATGGTTGGTGCACATTTTGACTAACCATGCAACCCAAAATGTGTGGTTTGCGTAAATTTTAAGATTTATGATGTTTCATAATTTTATTTATCTTTATTATTTCTTTCTTTTTTATTTTCCCTCATTTCCATCCTCCTCCTCCCTCTGTATCGTGTAGCTCCCCCCACTAATATCCCATGGCATGCAGGAGCCCCCTGTCACCTACCTCCTTCTATAGCCTTTTCTCCAGATTTACTAAGGATTCATAGTAGAATCTATGAGGTAAGACCTCTTCCATCATCCTATTTCAATTTTTACATTTCCCCTTCCCCATCACCATATATAGAGTAGATGAACCCTAGGGTTTGGTTTGATCCAATTTTCTGTGTATCATTCCATTTTTTTGGGTATAAAGCGGCTCTTAGGGTCTTCTTTTTCTGGGTTTCGGTACACACCACTGAAGGATTTCAAGTATGACTATCATCAATTTCAGGTATGTTTTTCTACATTCATCATTATTTCCCAATTTATAATCAGGTATTTTGTAGTTTTTAAGATTTAGATAATTTTTCATTAGTGTGTTGGACCTTACCATGATGGTTTTGGGTTGCCATTTTCAAAAGAGACTTTAATGTGTATTCATAGGTATTCATGTAACTATATATGTTCCTCCTTTTTCTCCCTCGGAAGGATGAATATATATAATGGTTCAAGGTGTGTTTATATGAGTATACGAAAATGTAAAAAAGTGTGTCTAAAAAAGGGGTATTTATACGTATAAGTATATATATAAGGATCCCCCTGTAAATATTTGGCCATAAAAATATATAGATAGGGGATAAGTTTCCTTTCATATTAGAGAAGGTTTGTATGAATGCTGTTAGTAAATGTAAGGTTTGATTTTCCTTTTTCAATTTCATAGTGTTCTGAATTGTTCATCTTGGTTCTCCCCCCTTGAGGTAGGTGGTCTACCTTCATTTTTGTAGTTAATTTCCTTTTATATTATGCGATGTTGTAACACATTCCAAAACCTACTAGTGATGCTTCTCTTTTTCTAAATAAAATAAATTGAATTTGTTATGATGTTTGGTTGGACCTTAGGGTGTGGTGAATCACCACCTTGGGTGATTGGATTGTCTTTTGTTAATATGGTGGGTGTGGTTCCTTCTTAGAAGCCAAAGGTATATAAGCCTAAATATCTTTAACACCCATAAGGGGTTTTTTCATCCTATAGAAAATAACTACACTGTTAAATAGAATCAAGAGAAATGGTTAGATAAGAGTAAGGCCCTTGATCTAAGTGCCTCATGATTTATATTTCATTTCCTATGATTTAGGCATTACAATTGATATCTTGTTTCTATTTCCTTTAGTTTATGTCTATTTAATATTCTTTATATGATGTTGTATCTATCAGTTGTAAGTTGTTAAATTTTTATGCCTGTGCCTCCTTGCTTTTATGTCTTTCCTTTCACTCTTACTTTTTTCATATGCTTTATACATTATTACTTGTGATGAAATTGAAATCCTCAAATTGAATGATAGGAATTTTAGAAAAATATTCTAAATTTTCAACTAAAACCCCTAAATAATGTGTGTTGACTTCAATTATAAATGTCCATGTTTTTTGTCTTTATCCTAATGTTTATGTTTTTTCTAAGTGCAATGTATCCTTAGGTATATTCCATAGTTTTTCTAACATTATTGAAATGATTTGGATGAATTTTTAAAATTTTGATATTCCTTGCCTCCTTGATGATTTTTTATTGTACATGATATGATATGTGGATATGTATATTTAGATGTTATGACATTGACTTCTTGAGGTCTATGATAGAACATTTGTTCCTATATAGGGACATCATCGATTTATTTTCCATGCTTGACATTGTATGACTTAACATACTGGAAGTGATCCATTAGCTTTCCTTGGTTGGGCTCTCGAGGTATATTTCTTTACTCATGAGTGATGCCAGTTCCCTATGGGAGAAAAAATGGATGTACTTTTTTGCATGATGGATACACCATGACTTCGGTGATAACCATTCCCTGATGTCAGATACTTTCTAAGAACGCATAGTTTCCCATACCATGAGTGAAATGAGGGACACCGATACAGGTCACATTATATGGACTCAATTGTATTTTTTATATTGAGGATTACTATATAAACCATGGGGATTATATAATGGATAACCATGGATGGGATTGTGTTAACATTACTAGATTTTATGGATACATTTATGGACTAGTTGTGTTACCTAATGTCTTTGATGATGTTATTTTGGTGTGACCACCAAGAATAATCACAATCTTAGGATTGACTCACATTATTTTCTTTACATATGTATATAATACTTGTAATCTGATAATTTCATTGATACACGTTTTCTTGTATAATATATCCATATCAAGATGATATAGTCAGAATCAGTCAGAAAACAATTTAGTAACCCAGAGAAAAGATTATTTATTTATTTCCTTTTGTTCATTTTTGTTGGAACACCATTTTTTTTATTTAATAGTAAATGGATTGGATTTATCTAGAGACCATTAGTGGTGGACTACTGAGATTATTTATCACACCCTACTTTGGTCTTTATTTCACTAGGGGAAGTTCTATATACTACAAGTTCTTGGATTTGTTGCTTGGGTTGTGTTGTGCACTTGGGATCTAGGGAAAACTTAACTAAGCTAATACTCAAGATACTCATGGAGTTAGTTGTTAGGATATTAATTTTTTTATATTATACTTTCCTATTGTATTTCCTTTTACTTGTACTTTTAGAATCAAATGACATACATGCATTGTTGTAAATTGGTTTTGGGATCTTTTACTCTATTATTGCATTAATCTTCCTCTATTCCATCATTATTATTGTTGCATTAATTTTTTTTATTTATATACTCTGGTTATACTACTGTGATAATCATGACATGATTTTATAGTCTCCCAACCATACTACCATTGAACCATTTCTAGTAGTTGGAAGCCTCTAGCATACGGGGAGGCATTCTTGAGACTATGTGTGGACCAGTATGGCTACTTGTTTAGAGATTAGTCATGCCAAGAAGTAACAATTTTTTATCAGATCTTTCATTTCCTCTATATTTTTATTTTAGGCTTTTATAACAGAGACTTGTCATGTTTCAGTTCATGGTAAATAGATATTCCTAAGATTAATAAACCCACCCATGAGGAAAAGTACAAGTGTCCATGGATGGGATTACGTTTCATGTTGTTTCTTTAACAATTGTATTTTGATTTCACCTTGATTTTTTTGAGTACATTGTTCTAATTATTAATTTTTGATGTTTATAATAATCACTCTTGGCCTGGTACAACAAGGAGAAATAATTACACACATCATTAAAGACACGTAGGAATCCTCATTCCATGTATATGCCATGCTATATAGTTCTCATTGTTAGGTTGTTTTAAATTGTTGATGAGCATTGTGCGCTATTTGGTTTCTTGTTCAATTCCATGGTACATGGAATGGATTTTGATTCTTTTGGAATGTATAATTTAATACCATGTTTATGTAACTTATTCTATGTGCTTTCTTAAATTTCAATGATTTTATGTTTTTTATCATAGGATGAAACATTTTGGTTGTGACTAAATGGGAGGTATCTTCCAATTCATATAGTGTATGGGAACCTTATAAATTGGAATGTGAAGACCCATATAACTAGACCATTGTTAATAAAATTAATATACTTAATGACTATTGAATAAATGGTCATGATGATAAAATTTCCTTTTATCCTAAATTAGATTGATGTAGTTAAATGTGATCCAATTTCCAATTTTTAAAGTGTATCAATGCTTTATGAATAGGGAAAAGGTGTCCCATATAATTGTACCATTATAAATGCACCTTTTGTGTTTAAAGGATTTTGAAAAAATGTTACATCTCATGAATTTTATATTAATTTGTATAAAATGGTTACATTTATATGATAGAATCTATAAACTTGTATGGTTTAGGTGCACTTTTTAAATTGAGGTGGTAACGAATACAGTTGAGCCACCAATTTTCTGTTTTTTATTTAGAAATTTTGGTAAATGTACATTTATTCAATTTTGACCTTAATGAATTAGTTTTCTTAAATGTATTTCTTGGGATCAATGAACCTTATAGATAACCTCATAAAAGTGCAACTAGATCCAAGTGGGTTTGTTGGGGCATATTTTTAATAAAATAAACCCACTCAGGGAAATTTAGAACAAAATTCTTAAAATGATTATACTCGTATGGTAGATTTTCATTTCACCCAAAGTGGCTAAATGGGATACTCATAGGCCACCATTTTGTTTTCATGCGCCTTGGTTCTTAAAATCCATGGAGGTGTGTTTATCCTTTGAGTTGAGGGATATTAAAATTACAAGTGGTCGCCTATCTGGGTTTTCATGTAAACATAAGGTGATACCGTTTTGACCAAAACCACTAGTAGTAAATAAGAGCACCGATGTATCTTCATGACATGTTTATTGTGGTTCATTAAAAATAAATGAATTATATTTAAAATGGGTTAAATATGTTCTAGTATAATTCTTTAATATGAAACCTTATGCAGAGTCTTTGACTTATTCCTTGTGTAACGCTTGTTTGAGTGGTTTCTTGAGTGATGGCTTGAAATTTATTGTGATCATTTCAATAGTATTCTTCATTACTTAGTTTAATATATGTAATTGGACTTTAATCATAATTACCCTTTTAGGCGTGACCTTATTCTATGTCTATGCTTTCTATCTCTGTAAAAGGGGCTAGCATGTTTTAGGTAGCTCCCTAATAAGTTAAGAACCCATAATGTAACGTTCCAGGTAAATAAAGTATATAACATTTTCATATTTTTTAATATTTTTGAATTAAATATTAATTTTTTCAAAATTGATGCTATGTTCGATAGCGTACCTGATACACAACAATGGGTTTCATTGAAATCATAAGTTTCACAAAATATTGGGTCATACTGAAAAATAATAATATAACATTATTTCAAATGGTAGTTAATGCCTAGACATTTTATTGGAGGTAATGTAAATAATTAACTAAAACATTAATATTCATGTTTCTTAAATTTTTATACATTTATCCAATAAATTTTAGAGTCTTTAAATAAGAATGAATTATATTTTTAGCATAAATACTCTAATATTCATTAAAAGGTCGATTCAACACCTTTGGATGGAAAACTATCATTAAATATAGTGCTGGTCAATTTTATATGTTCTATTTGACTAAATAAAATTCTTACTTATAATATAGACATCAATATTTACTTTGGATATATTTTTGGTATTTTTTTGATAAAATTCACTTCTTAATGAATAGTGAAAAATACTGTATTTTAATTCAAAACATCATTTTAATATAATTTATTTATATGGATAGATTATCTTTTTAATTGGGTTTAAAGTATAATTAGATTATATTTTTACCATTTAATCCAATTTTGGTCATTGGAAGTAATTTCACATTGAAATTGGACATAAATAAGTGTCCATATTTTGATAGTTATTATTTCTTTGAAACATGTTTTTGATTTTGATAGCGGGAATTAATTTTAAATTAATTTTTTCCACTTCTATGTTTTGAATTTGGAAAAATTTGTTCCATATTTAGAATCAGGAGGTACCAATTTTGTAAATATGTATCTTTTATTTTTAGACATTATGAATATTTACTTCAGTAAAAATATTATTTACCATGGTTTAAGGGAAAATATGGTAAATAAGGGTAACAAAATATTATTATAATAATATACAATTACCCTAAAATATATAATAATCTTATTTGTTGATAAAGTTTTGATCCTGGTCATCATTGAGTCGATTTTGGGACCCCATGGAGAATATTGGGAGTGATAATGACCCTTTTATATTAATTAATTTAAAGTACAGGAAAAAATAACACAAACATATATCTTTTAGTAAATTAATAATTTCATGGGGTCATATATGTCATCTCTTAAACTATGAATATTAATTTTAAAGATAAAATTATTTCATATATCATGATATTTTTTTTATAATTTTAAGACATAAATTAAATAAAATTATTTATGACACGATAATGATGCAGTTTTTACCTCATTAATGAATGATTTAAATAAATAGCATTATAATGATTAAAACAATATCCAAACATGTCCAATTATTATTGGATGATTTTATTTCAAACATGAGTCATCGTATATTCTATGTTAATGATTTTGGGACCTTTAGAAAACGAAATTAATTATATAATAAAATAATATATATTTAAACATTCCTAAAGATCCCCTCCTCACCCTTTTAATAATCCCTAACTTCTATCCCATTACTCACACTTCTCAAGCCCCGTTTCTCATCCAAAAACATAATAATTAATCTCCTTACATCCCTATCCTCCTCTTAGAATCCTTCACCTTGGAAGAAGGCAATTTAATTAAATATTTTGGCTCAAACAAAAGGGAGACAACTGATTTAAAGGTAACACCTTCTCCTAAATTATTTTATTTAATTTTTCTTCTCCATCACATAAAAATATTTTTAATCCTTTATTTTATAAATAAAAATATCCTCAATACACTAGGTTGTTGTTATGAGAAGTATTCTAAATACACTTACACAAAATTCCATCTAATGTGTAAAGAACATATTGTTTCTGTGGATGGCTAACTATTGCCTCACGAAACGATGATTGTTCAATATTCTCCTACCACATATTATGGTGTCCATTAGGATGATAATATTTTTATATGAGATATATATTATATTTATATTGTTTCTATGCTTCTGTATTTTTCATTTACTGAATACCTTTATGGTTTTCCATAGTGGGTAAATACGAGGATTTCATTTGAGAAAGTGTGGATTACCACCCCTCAAAGTGATATGATTCATTCAATAAATATATTGAATGTATAAAGGATGGATTTAATGAAATTATATATGATATTATATTGGAATTATATTATACATATTTATCAGTACGTTCTCATTCCATTAAATACATAATAGAAATGAAAGTAGCGTTCATGCGTATGTACGACTTACTTTATCCCGGAATGGTGCATTTCATTTCTTACCCCCCAAAGTTATGTGCTTTTATAAATACATATATATACTGAATAATTATTATATATATGATATCTAAATAATGAATATAAATTTGGAGATGATGGAATTTCAACCACATGGACTATTTAAAATTAAAACAAGTTCTTCTTTAACTCAAGTTCCAAACATCGACCAAATGTCTGATATGAACTCAAATAATTAACTAATTGTTATAGAAATGTAATAATTGATATAAAAGGAATAATAAACACTAAAAAGGTTCTTAATAATGCAAAAAATAACTATATTTTATTATTCAGAAGATTAATGATCGATCGGGTCATGTCGGAAACGAGGTAAAGAATTTCATCTCAATCTCCTTTCATTGAGGAATATTTTGATTTATAAAATACTTTCTTTTATACTGCGTAAAGAAAACCCTTAACTTTTCATTTAATTCAAAGAGTATATTTTTCTACTAAGTATTGGACTAAACGAAAAAATGAATCTTTCTTTTAACGCAACCGGTGACAAGACCTTTCCGCCACTGTGAGTATTATGTGATCTTTGGATTACTTAACAAGAAGTAATGTTTTTAAAAGGAAAATAAATACCATATACTATTTTACATATTTATTATTGAAAATGGTTTTGATAATGGATTTTTTATGTCAATATATTTAAAGGATATATTTTGAATGAAATTCATAAATGTTATCTTTTATTTATATTTGTTTTAAGTGTCATGAATATGTTGTGGTTCTTGTGAATTGATTACATTTAAAAGCGGTTCTGTGATAATCCTAGGGTGGGTGAGACCGAGATAGCTCTCCAATGCATTGATTAATGTGATGGAGGTTAACGTGAATGTTTCTCCTAAGATTTCTATGGAATACACTATGATGGGTATTCAAAAATAACTCCCTGCGTAGCTGTGAAAGCTAAAACGTAAGTATGTTATGGATGGAACAAGTTACCTTTATGATTTGTGATTTCAATGTGTTATTCATAAATCTAAGGATTTCCTGTGTTATGAGCCTATTCATGGTATGTATTTGTGGACTAATGTTATCTTTATTTATCTTATAACCCTTACTGAGATACTTTATGCCCATCCCATGTTACCAATATGATTAGTAACAGTTATGGGATAATTCTATAATACTCTAAACCTAAAAAGATCCTCAATGAGAATTATTCATTTAATTCAAGATTATGTAATGTTTTAAAGATGGATCCTTATATTTGGTATCAAAGGTCAGTTTAGACATATTTAGGAGTTAAGATATTTTTAAATTAATATCCATAAATTATATTTTAGTTTTAGTTACGATTGAAATGATATATCATTTACATATTACCATGTTGATTTGCATATGATATTTTTGTGTTCAAAATGTTTTTCTGTAGAGGAAACATGGTAGCTATGATGGGATGACATTAAGAGGAAGAAAAACTTCCAAATCAGCAGCCTGATATGGTTAGAATCGGAATTGAAAATTTTTTAGTAGTGATGGAACACTTGAATCAAGCTATAAATGGTGGTGGTATCCCTGAACGAGATCGTCCCGATCAACCATAGAGGAACATGGCAGTAGTGGATCTTTTCATGAAACAACATCCCCCATCATTCAATGGATCATCTGACTATGTGCCAGCTGAAGGGTGTATTAAAGCACTGGAGAACATTTTTGATATTATGGGGTGTTTAGAACATCAAAAGGTTAGTTTCTCTATTTACTATTTTGAACGTGAAGCCGATCAGTGGTGGTTGATGGTGAAAATTCTCAGGCATAATGAAAAAATTGATTCTCTTTATTTGGATGAATCCAAAGTTATGTTTCTTGAGAAATATTTTCTTAAGGTGGTTCATCTTTGGATGGAAAAACTGTTCATGGAATTAAGGTAGGAGGATGACTCAGTGGCTACTAATAAAGAAAAATTCACTTGAATGGAAAGGTATGGTTTAAATTTCATACGAGATCTTGTTAGTAAAATCAACCATTTTTACTCAATATTAAAGAAAAAATTATCGAAGTTATTTAGATTCTCATGAGTTCAAAAGTTTTGACAAACTTGTTAGGTGTGCGGAGAAGGTGGAAACGGAGTTTGTCGATGATCAGGTGTTATTTGAAAAACAATAGAATAAGAGGTCTAGGTGTCCGAAGAAAGGGAAGAACTCTTCAAAAAAGGTTCATGGTTAGAAAAATAAGTTTATAGTTTGTGAAAATTTTGGTAAAAAGTATGCTGGTGAATGTATTTTGAAATCTTATAAGTGCTACCGATGTGGTAAAATGGGACATAAGGCTCATAATTGCACTGAAAAAGATCAGGGTAATGGTAAGACAAAAGTTGATTTAAAATCAGTAAAATGATTTAAGTGAAATGAAATGGGTCATTATCTAAATGAGTGTCCAAAAAAGAACAAAACTAATGAAAAGAAGCCAGACTACAATTTGAAAGGGGAGGTGAAATCCTTTGCAACTAATTCAACTGATGTTGGGTCATCAAATCATGTAGTATCAATTACACTATTTGTTTGTTCAGATTATGCCAATGTGTTTTTTAATTCAGGGTCTACACACTCTTTAATTTATAAGAATTTTTCTAGTAAATTGTGAATTCCATCTCAATATATGAATCCTGAACTTATAGATAAAAACCTGGATGAAATATTGATACAAAAAGAAATTATAAGAACCTTCCTGCCCTTGTGCGTGGAACGAATCTACCTAAAAACCTTATTGTTTTTCCTCTAGTAGAGTTTGATGTTATTTTGAGTATGGATTGGATTCCTATTTATCATGCTATGATGGACTGCATACCTATTGAGTTTTCTTTTTAGAAATATTTTTAGTTTGTGTACAATAATTAACCCTTAATTTGGATAACATATCAGGAAGTTGAGAAACTAGTAGAAGGTGGAAATGGATGTTACCTTTCACATATTTTTTAAAAAAAAGTAACTATTCAGATTAATGATGTTCTAGTGGTTAATGAGTACATTGATGTTTTTCTTAATGAGTTTCCTGATATTATACCTGATCAAGATGTTGAATTTACTATTGAAATAGTTCCTGATGCTAAGCCAATTTCAAATCCCATTTATCAAATGGATCAAATTGAGTGTTTTTAGTCAAAGAAGGAAATAAAAAATTAATTAGATAAAGGTTTCATTCAACCAAGCACATCACCATGGGGTGATCCTATCTTGTATTTTAAAAATAATAATGGTTCAATGAGACTTTTCATTGATTATAGATCATTGAAGAACATCACTGTTAATAACAAGTATCCTTTGCCTCATATCGATGATTGGTTTGATCAGATCCCATGAGATCATTATATTTAGAAGATTGATTTGATGTTGGAGGTACCATTAGTTGAAAGTAAAGGAATCTGAAATTCTGAAGATCGTGTTTTATACTAGATATAGCCATTATGAGTTTTTTATGCCTTTTCAGTTAACCAATGCACCTGTTGTATTCATGGATCTAATGAATAGAATTTTAAATGAGTTCTTGGATATGTTTGTGGTTTTATTCCTTGATGATATTTTGGTTTATTATAAAATTTAATAGGATCATGAAAGTCATATAAGGGTTGTCTTTCAAGCATTAAAAAAAATAAACTCTAGGGGGAATTCAGAAAGTGTGAGTTTGGTTTACAAAAAATTTCATTCCTTGGTCACATTGTTTAATAAAAATGGAAAAAATGTTGATCTTGTTAAAACCAATGTTGTTTAATAATGTCTAAGAACCACAGATATAACTGAGATTTATAGTTTTCTTCATTTGTCATGTTATTACTAAAGGTTTGTAGAAAATTTTAGATGATTATCTCTCCCAATGACAAAGATAACTCGAAAAGGTGTTTGGTTCATTTGGAAAAAATAATGCGATGACTGTTTTTAGGAATTAAAAAAATCAACTGGTGAATTCTCCATTTATGGCAATGCCTTCTAGAAATGGTGAGTTTTTTATCTATATTGATTCTTCGTTTAAAGGATGTGGTTGTGTCTTAATGCATAATGATCAGGTGATTGATTATACTTCACGTTAGTTGTAGCCACATGGGATAAATTACCCTATAAATGATTTGGAATTATCTTTTGTTGGTTTAGATTTAAAAATTTGGAGGCATCATTTTTATGGAGTAAAATGTTAAATATATATTGACCTCAAAAGTTTGATGTATATATTCACTCAGAAGTAATTGGACATGAGATAGAGGAGTTGTTTGAATTAATCAAGGATTATGATTGAACGATTCATTACCATCCATGAATGGAAAATAAAGTGGTTGATGCTTTGAGTTGATAAAGTAATGCTACATTATCCCTATTACGCATAGAAAGAGATCCTTTGGTTTTTGATTTGATGAACTTTGGAATAGAAGTTGTTGGTGCATGAAATTCCCCTTTTTTGTTTCAGGTGTCGGTGAAATCATCTCTATCAGACAGAATTATGAAAGCACAGAAGGAAGACAGTGAGTTGTAGAAAAAGGTAGAGATGGTTCAGAATGGTATGTTACTTTATTTTAATATTGACAATGATTATGATTTGAGGTTTGGAAATGGATTATGTGTGCCTTTTGATTCATAGTTGAATAATGATGCGTTATGTGAAGCTCATAGTTATCCATTTTAGTCCATCCTGGCGGTACTAAGATGTATATAAATTTTTAGTAATATTATTGGTGGGATGGAATGAAAAGAGAAATTGTTGATTTTACTGTGAAGTGTTTGACTTGTCAACAAGTTAAAGGAGAGTGGCTGTTACTGAAAGGGATAATTCAGTCTTTACTGGTGCTAGAGTGGAAATGTGAAAATATATCAATGGACTTCATGGTGGGATTACCATTAACATCTTAAGGTAATAATGCAATCTGGGTTATTGTTGATCGATTGACTGAATCTTCTCATTTCCTTCATATTCGAGATACTTTTTCTCTGTATGAACTTTATTGGTTGAATGTTAAATAGATAGTCAGGTTGCATGGTTTCCCACTCATTACTGTATCTAACCGTGATTCCATGTTTACTTCTAAATTTTGAAAAGGCCTTTAGAATTATTTGTGTATTGAATTAAATTTTAGTACAACTTTTCATCCTCATTCATATGGGCTATCAGAACGAACAATTCAGACCTTGGTAGATATGTTATATGCTTTCTCGATGGATTAACATCGATGTTGGGAGAAACATCCTTCTTTGGTTGAATTGTTTATAATATTAGTTATTATTCCAGGATACAGATGGCTCTATTTGAGGAATAATATGGGAAGTTGTGTTGAACTCTTTATTTTTGCGATGAAGTAGGTGATAGGAAACTGATGGGACCAAAATTGGTAAAAGATATGGCTAAAAAAATTTCATTTGATTCAAAATCACATGAGAATAACTTAGAGCGTGAAAAAAAGTTTTTTTGATAACCATATGATGGATCGTTATTTTGAGGTAGGTGATCATGTCTTTTTCAATGTTTCTCCATTGAAAAGTGTGATGCGATTTGGAAAGAAGGGAATGTTGATTCTGAGGTTCATTGGACTTTATGAAATCCTGGAGAAAGTTGGATCAGTTGTGTACAGAGTGTATTTACCTCTATGTTTATCCCAGGTACACAATTTTTTTCACGTTTCAATGTTGATAATGTATACGCCAGATCTATGTAATGTTTTGAGGCCAGGGGTAGTTCCGTTGGAAGAGAATCTCTCTTAGGAAGAACAACCAGTCCAGATTCTTGAATGAATAGATAATGTCTTGGATAATAAGGTAATTAATCAGGTAATGGATTTATGGAGAAACCATATGGTTGAAGAGGAAACATGGGAATCTGGAAATGCTATGAGGGAGAAATACCCCCACTTATTTGATATGTGAATAAAATTGTGAGGATGCAATTCCCAAAAAGGGGGGAGAATGTAACATCAAGTGAATAAAAATATAAAATTTTCGTATTTATTAATATTTGTGAATTAAATATTAATTTTTTTAAATAGATTCGATGTTCGATAGCATACCTGATATGAAACAATTGGTTTCTTTGAAATCGTACATTGCACAAAACGTTGGGTTATACTGAAAAATAATAATATAATATAATATTAAATGGTATTTAAAACCTAGCCATTTTATTTAAGGGAATGAACCGAACTATCTAAAATATAAATATACAAATTTTTTAAATGTTTTTACATTTATCAAATAAATTTTGGATTCTTAAAATATTAAAGAATCTGATTTTAAGCATAAATACTCTAATATTCATTGAAAGGTTGATTTACCACCTTTTGATGGAAAACCCTATTTAAATCTAGTTTTGGCCACATTTATATTTTATATTTGACAAAATAATTTTTTTAGAATTAGGAAATCATAATTTACTTTGGGTATATTTTTGGTAATTTTCGGATAAAATTCACTTCTTAATGAATAGTCTAAAATATTGTATTTTAATTCAAAACTTCCCTTTAATATAATTTATTTATATAGATAAATTATCTTTTTAATTGGTTTTAAAGTATAATGTTATTATATTATTTCCATTAAATACAATGTTGGTCATTGGATATCATTTTAGTTTGAAATTGGACCTAAATAAGTTTCAATATTTTGATAGTTATTATTTCTTAAAAACATGTTTTTTGTTTTGACAGTGGAAATTAATTTTAAATTAATTTATACAACTTCATTAATTTGAATTTGGAAAAATGGATTCTATATTTTTAATTAGGAGGTCCAAAATATGCAAATAGGTAACATTTATTTTTTGACATTCTGAATATTACTTTAGTAAAAATTTTATTTACCATGGTTAAAGGGTAAATATGGTAAATAAGGGTAACAAAATATTATAATAATAATATAAAATTACCCTTACATGTTTCCTAATCCTATTGGCTGATACAATTTTGACCATGGTCATCCTTGGATTGATTTTGGCACCCCATGGAGCCACTTGGGAGTGATAATGACAATTTATATTAATTAATTTAATGTAAAGGAAAAAATGACATAAATATATATTTTTTAGTAAATTAATTTTTACATGGGGTTTTATATGTTATCTCTTACATTATAAATAAAATAAGGCTTTTCCTTATTTCATTACTCATGCAAACCCTTTTCGAAATTCAAAAGATCGCAATCAATTAATTGACTTAATTGATGAGCGTTTAATAATCCAAATTTAATTTCGAGAGTTGACATGTCATTAAAAAGGGGGTGCGGGTGTGTTACACAAATAAATGCACGTGGGAGGTTTTAAGGTATTTGAAGGGGGTGGGGCTTGTGTGGGACCCACTTCACTAATATCCTACCTAGTGGAGTTAGGATGTAGTGGGTCCCACTCCAAACACCATGCCTAGGTTATCACTAATTAGAATAGAAAATAAAAATTGTTACACAAAATTTTATTTCATTCCTTAGAAAACCATTTTTTTTAATAACCACACCCGAGTAAACTCAACTCCAGAAAAGTTATTCCTAAGCAATTATCAGCGCTGTGGTTTCCTCAGTGCCCTCAGATTTTGATTCTGAGCACTGGTTCAAATGTTAGGAAAACCCGCTCGTTCGTTCACAGAACGTACCCAAGATAAACTTCGGAATTTGATTCCGGGCACACTGGGCCTCGTAATCAGGTTCCGTCAAAAACTACATACTCATAAAATACCCAAGAAAATGATGAAAAAATTTCCTTTGAAATTTACTGGTTTTTAATTACTCCCACCTCAGGGATTTATGTACCCGTAAAGATACATCACAAACTAGGGAAACAAATGGGGGTACTGAGCATGCATCTGAGCCTCCCGCTCCCAAGTGCTCTCCTGGAGGTTCTCATGCTGCCATCTGATGCACACTAGAAGAATCGACTGCCCACGTAGTACTCGCTTGTGTTGATCCTCGATCTCCACCGGGACCTCCACAAATGCTGCCCCATCGTCAATGTCCAACTCCCCATGGCCGATGATATGCGTTGGGTTGTGCACGTATCTCCTCAGCTATGATACATGGAAGACGTCGTGCACCCGGTGAAACTAAGGTGGTTGTGCCAGGCGGTAAGCCACCTCGCCTATCCTTCCGAGAACCTGGAATGGTCCGATGAAGCACAGAGATAACTTGCCGCCACGACCAAATCTCCATAATCCACGTCAAGGTGAGACCCGCAAGAAGACGTGGTCGCCATCCTCGAACTCTAGTGGTCTCTACCTCCTATCAACATAAGTCGTCTACCGGCTCTGAGCTATCCACATCCACTCATGGATGACCTCGACCTCCTTAGTCGTGTCTTGGACTATCTCTGGTCCCACAAGTGTTGACTCCCAAGGGTCTGTCCAGTACAGAGGTGATCTGCAAGGTCGGTCGTACAACGCCTTGTATGGTGCCATCCCGATGGTGGAGTGGTAGCTGTTCTTGTACAAAAACTCCACCAAGGGTAGGTGGTCCTCCCAACTATGACCAAAGTCGAGGACACATGGACGGAGCATGTCCTCGAGAGCTTGAATGGTCCACTCCGTCTGACCATCCGTCTGAGGGTGAAAGGCGGTGCTCAGACATAGCTGCCTCCCGAATGCCTCCTACAACCCCTTCCAAAGCCGAGAAGTAAAGTGAGCATCTCGATCAGAGAAAATAGATGATGTAACACCATGAAGCCGTAAAATCTCCTGAACGTAGAGACGTTCCAAGCTCTCTACTGAGCCGTGCTCTCTAATGGGGATGATGTGATGGTGAGTCGGTCGACAATCACCCAAATGGAGTCGTGACCTCTGGAAGTACGTGGAAGTCCACTCATGAAATCCATAGATATCCCGTCCCACTTCCAATACGGGTCCTCCAAGGGCTGTACCAAGCCTGCTGGTACCTGGTGCTCTGCCTTCACCTACTGGCAGGTGAGGCATCGAGAAACGAAATCTGCCACAACCTTCTTCATACCCGGCCACCAGTGATGTCATCTGAGATCCTGGTACATCTTCGACACTCGTGGATGTACTGCTAAAGGGGAAGTGTGAAACTCTCTCAGAACCTCCGCCTACAAAGCAGCTTGTACCATGGTACATCCTCTGAAAAGGACGATGTGCTCTCCTCCCACAGAGAATCCATCAGGTGCCTGTCCTAAGGAAATCTGTGCACGCCGTGTCTCACAGTCAACGTCCCCACGTTGTGGCTCTCTAACCTGCTAAAGAAGTGGAGGAGTGACTGTGAGTGACTGAAGAAAGGCTGCTCCATCTCTATCCATGAAAGATATCTGCAAAGCCGCTTGCTGCTCTGTCACCTCCCCAAGTAGTTGAATGCTCGTCCTCCTGCTGAGAGCATCGGCTACTACGTTTCGCTTTCTAGGAGTATATACTATCTCAATGTCATAGTGCTGGAGGAACTCAAGCCAACGTCACTGTCTTAGATTCAGGTCATTCTGTGAGAAGATGTACCTGAGACTCTAGTGGTCAGAGTAAACTGTAAAGTGCTTTCCCATCAGATAGTGTCGCCACATCTTCATAGAGAAGACCACTGCAGCTAACTCCAGGTCATGGGTAGCTTAGTTCTGCTCATGATGCCTCAAAAGACGTGATCTATAGGCGATCACTACCCTCTCCTCTATCAGGACACATCTGTGTCCAGTCCCTGATGCATCACAGTAGACTACGTACCCTACTCCCTCCTCCGGTAGCCTCAAGATAGGTGCGCTGGTCATCCTCTGTCTCAGCTCTGTTGACATATGTCGGACCACACGAAGGGTTTCCCATTCTTCATCAAAGTTGAGAGCAGTGCCGCAACTCTGGAAAATTATGGAACGAATCTCCGGTAGTACCCAGCTATCCCCAAGAAACTCCGCACCTCCGTCACGCTCCTGGGTTGCTCCCAAGCTAGTAATGCCTCGATCATTGCAGGGTCCACTGCAACTCCCGCCTATGAGATGATGTGTCCCAAGAAGTGGACCTCACATAACCAGAACTGACACTTCGAGTGATTACCATAAAGCTGGTGATCTCGGAGTGTGTCCAGTACAACCCGAAAGTGGTAGGCGTGCTCCTCCTCAGTGGTCGAGTATATCAAAATGTCATCGATGAAGACCACGACAAATCGATCTAGGTATGGCTGAAAGATCCTATTCATGAGACGCTTGAACACTGTTGGAGAATTGGTTATGCCGAAAGGAATATCCAGGAACTCATAGTGGCCATACCGACATCTGAAGGCCGTCTTCTGTACATCTTCATCCCGAACTCTGAGCTGATGATAGCCTGATCCGAGGTCTATCTTCGAGAACCACCGTGCCCCCTTGAGCTAATTGAAGAGGTCGTCAATCCTCGGTAGTGGATACTTGTTTCTCACGGTCACTTGGATCAGGCGTCGATAGTTGATAGAAAGTCGCAAGCTCCTATCCGCCTTGTTGGCAAACAAATTCGGGGAAGCCCAGGGTGAAACACTGGGTCGGATGAATCCCTTCCCTGTAAGTCCTCCAGTTATACCCGAAGCTCTTGAAGCTCATCAGGAGCCATCCAATATGCTGGAGTGGATATTGGGGTTGTCCCGGGGTACAAGTCAATATAAAAGTCTACCTATCTACGAGGAGGTAGTCCTGGAATGTCTTTAAGAAAAACGTCTGCATACTGATCCACCACTATAGGAAAACTCGGACTCCGCACGTCAACTGCTCCTAGGATGAGGCTAGCCAACTGATGAGTGATTGGCTGTCCTCTACTCTACATGAGTCCATCCTGTGCTGCTAAGGCTCCCTTTTCACTGGTGAAGGTGAACCATCTCCCATCGGTGAGAACACATCACACTTTGCGCCTAATACAGTCAATCGGAGCATGGAATGTAGATAACCAATCCATGCCCAAGATGACGTCGTAAGGCCTCGACGCCGCTACGAGAAGATCCCAGCCAAAGCTCTCGCCCCCTAGAGTAAGCTCACACTACCGGAACCGGTGCATAATCGTCGAGTCTGCTCCCGTAGGAGTCTCTAGCCATAAGGATCGAGCCAACGTCTCTGTCAGAATCTCAGAGCTCCGAACAAGGGCAATGACGATGATAGATTGACTCGCTCCTGTGTCTATAAGAACTACAGCAAGGGTAGAGTAGACACAGATAGTGCATCCAATCATCTCTGGCACGCCGTGGTCGTAGGCCTCCACTGCCTGAAGCTGAACCTGTCTCTTCTTGCCAGCTCCCTGTGGTCAGGGTGGACCTCCGGGTGGTGGTGGTGGTAAAGCCTCAAAGCATCGCCCACCACCTGCTACTCGGCCAGCTCCTCTACCTCGTCCTCCTGCACCCTGCGGACTGCCATGGTCGACCCTCTGCCTCTGCCTGGGTGGCCCCTCAACCATCTTCTGCTCCTCTGCACGGCGGGTCGGGCAGTCACGAGCCATGTGGCCCTGCCCACTCCATGCGTAGCACTGTCTGCTCCTCGGAAGGCTGGATCTGCACCGTGTTCCCCGCACCTCTGAGCCAGTGTCCTGAGGTCGTCCGCCTGATGGTCTAGTCTGCCTGGACCCCTGTGTCGTCTGTCAGCTGCCAGCTGCAGATGACTCTGCTACATGTCGCCCTGCGGTAGGTCTCGCTGCTGGTGTAGGCTCAGCAAGAGAGATCTCCATGAGAAGGGCTCGCTCCAGTACTCCTGCCTGTGTCGGAATGTTGAGGGAGATCATCGATGCCCTGATCTCATGGCTCAGTCCCTGCTCAAAGGTCCGGGCCCGGAAGAATGGGTTCCGTACCATGTCCGTCGAATAGCGCGAGAGACCGGTAAATCTCGCCGAGTACTGGGCGACCGACATGCTGCCCTGTCGTAGCTGTAGTAGCTCCTACTGCCGCGTGCAGGAGGCTCGCTGCAAGGATCACCATGAGGTCAGATGGTGTCCCCACAAACCTAAAAACTCGAACAACCGCCTCCATCCAATCCTCGGCTGCCTGAGGGTCTATCTCCCCATGGAACCTCGGCGGTCTCTGACGCTGAAACTTGTACAGTGAACTAAGGAGGGAGACGTGCACTCTCAGTGGCTAGGGTTGGTGTCATCGGTGGCTCGGCGGGTAGTAGTACTGTCGGTGCCTCCGATGAAAAAGGGCCCTACACCGAGGCCTCATCACTCGGTGGGCTGTCATCTCGCACAAAGCTCAGAACCCTAGCTGGCTACCATCGTGGGGCCATCCTGAAAAGAAACAGGTGCTCCACGGTCAAAACAATATACCTGGTGAGCTGACACAAACTAATCACAAGAGAACTTTTGAAACACACATGCAATCAATGTTTTTGTGCATTGAGTCAGAAGTCGGAAGTTAGGGTCCTGGTATATGGATACATCGGCCACCGCACCAACACTGGAATCCCTGAACTGATAACCACACTCAATACCCTTAACACTATTTCTTCACATAGAATAAATATCAGTGTCCTAAGTTCTACAGTAGAACTGAACTCATCTGATACCAATTTGTCAAGACCCATCCTAAGGACCCATTCCATGACTACCCCAAGCCCGCCTCCCATAGGCCAGGGGCTGGCGACTAGCACCAAAGGTGTAAATCCCGGAAAAAGGGGAATGAATTTCCTTATAAAGTAAATAAACACAATAGAGTAAGCCAACAAAAGTAAACACTAAGTAAAACTGGGTACAATAGTAAGTGCAGAAAGTAAATGGGCCAGAGTAAAAACACAAATTGAATGTAAAGTAAAACTGGAAAGAAACTACCGCAACTGAAAGTAAAGTAGCAACGCCGAGCCGTCCACTGGAAGTCCCACCTGAAGGTTGGGTACATATAGCCTCCTTAGTTCCTCGGGTCCAGCCGTCCACTCTGTGTACGTCCCATCCAGTTGTCCACCTACAGGTACCGACCTGCTCCACAAGACTCAACCACGATCAGCGCTATCCGTCCTCTGCATCCAACACAACGTAGTGCGGGCATAGCTCGTGTAGGGGTGAGTATATGCTACTCAGTAGGGACCCCGAGACCCCCGAAGTTCTCCCAGAATCCACAAAGGATAATCCAAAAAGGAAAGATACAATCACGAAATAACATCCAACACTACTTAGGTATATTCGCATACATATACCTAAGTCATCAGTTCCAGTTTGACTCCAACAGTCGATCCCGAGTTCGATCACGTCCACACAGGATAGTACAACCCAATCCACACAGGAAAGCACAACCCAATCCACAATTTAAAACAAGTCAATCATATCGAAGATAATGATTGAAAGTCAAGACTCAACCAACACAGGTAAACTTCTTCGTAAGGTGATAGATATGATCAGATGTAGCCACTTATTCATCTAATCTGAGACCCACATAGGATACTAGACCAACTAAGCTGTCGAACCCACGTAGGATACAAGACCAGCCACTATGCCGGACCCATGTAGGATACAAGTACAGAGTCAAATACTGTCGGACCCATGTAGGATACAAGAACAGTAGTACTGTCGAACCCACGTAGGATACAAGAATAGTATTCATCGTCGTCGAACCCACAAAGGATTTCAGTACAGTCATCATTGCTGCCGAACCCATGAAGGATTTCAGTGTAGTCGTCGTCACTGCCAAACCCACGGAGGATTTCAGTGCAGTCGTCATCGTCGTCGTAGTCATTTCCAGCTCTAGGGTTCCCGCACACAACATGCTCGTTTCCAGGAGGGTCCGCTCCATGAGCCAAGGGGTTGATACATCAACTAACACATAGTCCACAGTTGATGTATCCCAAAGTTCCGTCTCAATAAAGGGAACTCAACGTGACAGACGACGCGTCAATCGGACGCCCGGTCTGAGAGTTAGTGGTTTTTTCGTTCCGGGGGCCCGGTCGATTTTTTATGTTAAGACCAACCCAACTACACTCAAACTGCATCCAAACCTCGATCGGATTAATCCAAAAGGTCCTTCTCACTAAGAGGAATCCAACAAAGTCGACGGCACGTCAATCGGACATCTGCAGATCAGGTTATAAGCATTTCCGCTCTGTGGGCCTGGTTGGTTTCGTGTTCGATCCAACCTGGCCACACACAAAATTCTCCGAAACCTTGAGTGTAATATTCCCAAATGACCATCTTGATCCATGGATATCATCTCAACTAACAGTGCATCAATCAGAGGTCCGTAGACCAAGTTAAGGGTATTTAAACGAACATGTCCGGTTTTTTAGGGGGTTTTGGGCCCGGACCGACCCGACCAAAGACACCCTAGGTCGGCCGGAACTGGGTCGACCTAACCCAAGTCCGGGTCCAGCCCATCAGTGCGTGGCTCATCCCGCGTGGCCAGCAGCTCGTCCATTTGGCCGAGTGGGGTGCAGAGGGTGGCGCTGTCCCCCTTGAATGAAGAAACGACCCATATGAGGGGGGCCCGCCTCTTGGCCAGCCGGGGGTTACGACCCCCGGTCCTTCCGAAATGGCCGGCTTGGCTGGACGGCCAGTGCTACCACAGCGGGACCCCGCGGTCCCGCCCTTCTGAAGCACCGCCGGCCGGCGGTTCCGGCCGCCCCTCCTTGTACCGCTGCGGATTGAAGCCGCGGTCTTGTCCGACTGGCGCAGCGCGACGGCGCCGCGCCCCTCCGCCGCGGCCCGCTCCGGCCACAACCACTTCGTGGTTCTCCAGTGTGATGCGACTGTGTCGTGCCCCCTTCGTTGCGGCCTGACTCCGGCCGCGGCCTCGTTCAGCCTCAACGGCGCGGCGCGACGGTGCCACACTTCTTCTCCTTGTTGTTCCTTGACTCCGCGTGGTGCCGTTGCACCGCGCCGCCTTCATTTGAGCTGCAAATAATTCAACAACAAAGGGGGAGGATGGTCGGCTATGTTCGTGCGGTCCGACCTCCTCCCGTTATAATGATAACAGGCGGCCCAAAAAATAAATATCTTCGTCAAGCAAGCACAAATTTAATCCATTAAATTTGAACTCAAAACTCGACCTCAAAGAGTTGTCTTACGATGGTCGTTGCAGAGAAACGACATCACGGAAGAAGGCATCGCGGAAGATGACGTCGCAGAACGAGGCTTTGTATACGTCGTCAGTGCACGCCCGATGAAGGATGTGGCACGTCTTCGTTCTCCGAAGAAGGTGTCTCTCACCGGCTGCAGAGAGGTGAGAAGATGGGTCCCGAAATGACCTTAGACACAGACGGCAGCCAAAACGGACGACCGGTGCGAGTCCGGTGTTTCGCGAAGAGCGGCGGCGGCGTGCCGCCGAAGGAGACCGCCGCGGCTGAACCGCAGCGGACCGAAACAGCTTTTCCCTTCTGGGATTTGGGGGAGGGCGCAACATTAAAGCCGAGCCACTTCAATCAAAGGGGGGGGGGGAAGCTACGCCCCCATGTTTCCCGCTCGGCCGAAATGGTCGAGCTGACCAGCTATGCGGGCCGCACCTGCCCAGGCCAGACCGGCCGCACCGTGTCGGGCCGCCCGCACCGGTCCGGGCCACGCCAGCCGGGCCAGGTCACACCCTTATGGGCCGGACCCGGACCCGGGTCGGGTTGAACCGGTTCGGGCCGACCCAGGGGTCTCGGGCCGGGTCGGTCCGGGCCCAAAACCCCCATAAAATTGGACACCTTCGTTTAAATGCCTGTAACTTGGGCTACGAACTTCTGATCAATACACTTTCAGTTGCAATGCGATCCTTAGATCGAGATGGTTGTTTCGGTATATTACACTGAGGGTTTCAGAGAACTTTGGGTATGGCCGAGTTGGTTCGAACACGAAACCAACCAGGCCCTCGGAGCGGAAACAGATATAACTTGAGCTCCAGACGTCCGATTGACATGGAATCAACATTTTTGGATTCCTCGTAGTGAGAAAGTCCTTTTTCCTTACTCCGCTCGAGGTTTGGAAACAGTTGGATTGCGGTCTGGTTGGTTTTGATTGAAAACCCAACTGGGCCCTTGGAACGAAAAGGCCAATAACTTTCAGACCGGGCGTCTGATTGCCGCGTCGTCTGTCACATTGAGTTCCTTTTGTCGAGACGAAACTTTGGGATACATCAAATCCAGACTATGTTTCAGTTGATGTATCGACCCTCCCTTGGCTCGTGGAGTGGACCCTCCAAAAAATGAGCATGCTGTGTGTGGGAACCCTAGATATGGCTGCGACTGCGACGACGATGACGACTGCACTGAAATCCTTTGTGGGTTCGGCAGCGACGACCACTGCACTGAAATACTCCATGGGTTCGGCAGTGATGAAGACCGTACTAAAATCCTCTATTCTTGTAGCCTACGTGGGTCTGGCAGTATTACTATTCTTGTATCCTATGTGGGTCTGGTAGTATTTGACCTCTGTTGCAATATCCTACGTGGGTTCGACAGAGTAGCTGGACTTGTATCCTACGTGGGTCCGACAGCTTAGCTGGTTTAGTGTCCTACGTGGGTCCTAACTTATATGAATCATTGGATACATATGATCATCTCTATCACCTTACGAAGAAGTATATTTGTGTGAGTTGAGTCTTGACTTTCAATCATTATCTTCGATATAATTGACTTGCTTTCCTATGTGGATTGGGTTGTGCTTTCCTGTGTGGATTGGGTTGTACTATCTCGTGTGGACATGATCGAACTTGGGCTTGGATATTGGAGTCGAACTGGAATTGATGACTTAGGAATATGTATGGGCATATACCTAAGTAGAGTTTCATGTTACTTCGTGATTGTATCTTTCTTTTATGGATTATCCTTTGTGGATTTTGGGAGACCTTCGGGGGTCTCGGGGTCCCTACTGAGTAGCGTATACTCACCCCTGCACAGGATATGCCCGCACTACATTGTATTGGATGCAGATGACGGACATCGCTGATTGTGATTGAGGCTTTTGTAGCAAGTCGGCACCTGGAGGTGGACCACTCGGCGAGACGTACACGGAGCGGACGGTTGGACCCGAGGAGCTGAGGAGACTATCTGTACCCACCCTTCAGGTGGGACTTCTAGTGGACGGCTAAACATTGCAGGTTTACTTTTTCAGTTGTTATACTTTCTTTCTAGTTGTACTTTACATTCAGTTTGGGTTTGTATTCTGGCACACTTACTTTTCCTCACTTACTTTTTTACTCAGTTTACATAGTGTTTACTTATGCTGGCTTACTCTGTGGTGTTTGTTTACTTTATAAAGTCAATGCCTTCCCCTTTTTTCAAGATTTAGGCCTTTGGTGCTAGTCGCCAGCCCCTGGCCTATGGGAGGCGGCCTTGGGGTAGTCATGGCACGGGTCCTGAGGACGGGTCATGAAAAATTGGAAATGATATATTTTTTTATAATTTTAATATATCAAATAAATAAAATTATTTATGACACAATAATGGTTTAGTATTTACCTCATTAATGAATGATTTAAATAAATAAGATTATATTTATTAAAACAATATCCAAACCTGTCCAATTCATATTGTATGATTTTATTTAAAACATGACTAATAATATCTTTGACTTTAATGAGTTTTGGACTTTTAGATACTGAAGATTATTATATAAAAAAATAATATATTTTTAAAAATTCTTAATGAGCCCCTCCCCCCTCCCTTATAAAAATTCCTCACTTCTAACACATTCCTCAAACTTATCAATCCCCTTGGCTCATCCAACCTTTACATAATTAATCTATCTACATCACTCTCCTACTACTAAAAGCATTCCCCTAGGCATAAGGCAATTCAATTAGACCTTTTGTTTCAAACCAAAGGGAGATACCCTATTTAAAGGTGACACCTTCTCCTAAATTTTTTTCTTTGATTTTACTTGTCCAACCCCATAAAATATTATTATTCCTTGATTTTATAACAACACTAGTATCCTAAATATACTAGGTTGTTTTTATGAGATGTATTATAACAACACATACGCACACCTCCATCTAATGGGTAAAAACATATTGTTTCTCTGGATAGCAAACTACTGCCTCACGAAATGATGATTGTTCAATATTCTCCTACCAACTCTTATGGTGGACATTTGGATGGAACTGTATTTATATGTAATACATATTATATTTTTATTGTTTATATACTTCATTATTTTTCATTTATATAATTCCTTTATGGTTTTACATAGTGGGTAAATACGATAATTTCATTTGAGGAAGTGCGGACTACCGCCCCCTCAAATCGATATGACTCGTTCATGCCATATGTGGAACATTTAAAGGATGGAGTTAATGAAATTATATATGATATTATACTGGAATTATATTAAACATATTTATCATTAATTTATCATTCCATTAAACACAAAATATTTAGGAAAGTAGTGTTTATGCATACGTACGACTTACCATCTCCATGAATGGTGCATTTCATTTCGTACATTAAAATGTTATGTACTATTATAAATTCATATATATACTGGATATATATAATATATATGATATCTAAATCATTAATTTCATTCTGGAGATACTGGAATTTCGACCACATGGATAATTTATAATTATAACAAGTTCATTTTTTACTCAATTTCCAAAAATCGAATAAATGTCCGATGTGAACAAAAATAATTAACTAATTGTTATAGAAAGGCAATAATTGATATTAAATGAATAATAAACTATAAAAGGGTTATTAATCAATAGAAATTAACTTTAGTTTATTATTCAGGAGATTATAGAATGATCAGGTCAAGTCAGACATGAGGTAAGGGACTTCCTCTCAATCTCTATTCATTGAGCCATATTTTGATTTATAAACAACTTTCTTTTATACTGTGAATAAACACCATTGATTTTTTATTTCATTCAAAGGGAATCATTTTCTACTAATCATTTTACTAAACGATAGAAAAGGAATGTTTTTTAGTGTATGTGGTGACAATGTCCTTTCCACCACCACAAGTATTATTTGATCTTGGGCTTCCATAACAAGTCGTAATTTTTTTAAAAGGAAAATAAATAACACATACTCTATTATCTATTTTGTTATTGAAAATGGTTTTAATAATGGATTTGTTATGTCAATATGTTAAAATGATATATTCTAAATGAAATGTGGAAATTTTAACTTTCATACATATTTGTTTTATGTGTTATGAATATGTTATGGTTCTTGGGAATTGTTTACGTATACGGGTGGTTCCATCATAAAACTAGGGCTTATGAGTTGGAGATATCTCTCCCATGAATTGGGTAACGTGATGGAGGTAAACATGAATATTTATCCTAATATTTTTAGAGAATATACTATGATGGTTATTCCAAATGTAACTCCCTACATAGCTGTGAAAGCTACAATGTAATTATGTTATGGATGAAACAATTTGCCTTTATGATTTGGGATTTCTATGTGTTATTCATAAATATTATGATTTCTAGAGGTATGATCTTAATCATGGTATGTATTTATAGAATAATGTTATCTTTATTTAACTTATAACCCTTACTGAGATTTTTATGCTCATCCCAAGTTTTTGAAATGTCTTTCATAGGACATAAAGATGAATAGGGTCAAGGATGAGATCAAGGTAAAGTCATGCAATCTAAAACATGGAACTAGACATGACTATTCTTTTCAAGAGTTTTTATTTTATGAAAAAAATGTGAAATAAGAATTATTGTCTACTTTTTAATTTTAGAGATGTAATGTAATAGTTATGGCCTAACTATCTAAAAATCTAAACCTGAAAACATCCTCAATGTGAATTATTAATTTAATTCAAGATTATGTAATGTTTTAAGGTTGGTTCCTTGTACATAATGTTCACTTATGAGTAGTTTCTCTTTCTTGGTGGTATTCAAGTGTCATAATCCCATGTAGGACTCTTAATTTCTAAAAAATACACCACTATTTTGATAGGAGATTGGGTGTTATATAACACTTATTCTGAGTGTGATCATTCTGAAATGATTATTTCTAGATGGATAGATATTCTAATGGCATGGTTATCCTCTTAAGTAGGCCATGTGAAAATCCATCATCCTCTCTAATGATGGACAATGCAATAAATTTTTAGTCATGTTAATAGACATACGAAGTGTTATAACATCAGGATCATCCTCCTATAGGCCATCAAACAGATTAATGAATATGTTTGATAAGAATAGAGATATTATGAAGTATGTGTTGTTTTCTAATGAAATATCAGGGTAGTATGCACCGTCATATGTGGAACTTATTTTCTTATATAATAGTGCATCAGACCACATGGGTTTAGTGTAAATCATTTAATCTGGATTTGTTACACTATAAAAGCATGTTAGCTCTAGATTAGAGTGAAATAGGTATTAGAAAATGATCATGATCATCCTAATGATCCAATTGATGTTTTAAAGAGAATATGTTTTTTTTTTGAAATCATTTTCAGTTGTTTTTCCATTTACATGAAATTCCATGACACACACGAACATGACTTGGGTTCATGTATTGGTGGGGATCTATTCTAAAACTCTTAAGATACATGTTCTCTATATTTCAGTTTAATGCTTGATAAAGTGTGATGGTCACCTCTAGAACTACGATCAATGATCAATGGTGTGTGTGACACGGATTTAAAACAATTTCTCTATTAAATTCTAGGTTGAGAACACTCTTATGGAGGGGAGTATCATGTTTTTTTCTAGTTAAAAGAGTCCTTTATATAGATGAAACATAATGAAGAAGTGACTTCTTGATTGGTCAATGCTTCTTTTGGTCTCCCTTGAGGGTAGTGAGATAGGCTCATGCTAGTACATGGGAGGAAGAACAACATTGAATGGTTGGTTTTGGGTGCAAACTTTATAATCAACAATTTCTACGGATATAATTAGGTATTTCTTCTTAGGCATTCTAGAAATCATTGTGTGGTAAAGGAATCATGGTTTGTTGATGGTGATGAATCAATGGATGTAGTCGAGCTCTTGTAGAGAGATAAACTTATAATGGTTCGATAGTCCTTCCCTTGTTTTTGGTAGGGATGGTTTGAAAGAATGCAGAGCACTCCCCCCTTGGTTCGAAAATAGTCTCAGATCCCTTTTAGTTATCACTAAAACTATTTAGTGTACTTTATATTTTGAGGCGACCATGTCCCCTATCTTGTTATCATTTGGGTACACTAAGAGAACATTGGTCTTACATGATGATAATTTTCAAAAATAAGATGGGTTTAGTTTTGTTTTCTTGAACTGATTTTATCTCTATATGTGTGGTTGTTCCTAAAGGCACATATAGTATTGAGTGATACATGATTTTACCAAGTAGGAATATATTGGATGGACTCATGGACACCAGTTGTTTCATTGAATTGATTTCAATGAAGATGTTTATTGGGGTTTATTCAGTGTTATTATTTTGTGGATGTTCATCTTTTACTGACACCTCTCTTGTTTTTGATGGATTTTGGATTTCTTTGGATAAATTACTTGGATTCCATTTTTTTTACTCAGAGGTTGGTCCATTTTCCAGTATATCATGGATGAGGTGTTTCTGCATACCAATTCAAATGTATCAGATTGATAAAATTATCTATGATTATGATGATGCATGCCAGCTTAAATAACCTTATGATATAGAGAGTACACTTGAATCTAGTTATAGGATTTAATGAGTGGGCTCTGTGAAGATCTCTAGTTATCCCTTAGTTCAAAATGCATTGGGTTTAACTTCTTAAATACACTAACCGTCAATGTTGTGGGTTTATAGAGTGGTCAGATGATAGTGTATTGAACTAAGTTCCACTGGTTTCATTTAAATGAGGCCATTTTGGACTTGTCCCTTCAATTGATTCATGTTATGAGATCCTTTTTTGAGCATCATGGAACACCATTGGGATATGTTGCAAGTCAAATTCCAAAGGTGGTAAAATTTAGGTTCAGAATTTTCCTTTAATGCCCAGGCATGTGGGGGAACCACCACATAGAATCCTGATAAAGAGATGATATAGAGACGATTTATTTAGTTTATAGTCTTGGTTAATCTTTATCTCAATGCTTCATTTGGAGTGTGAGTGTTGGTTTGAGTTTCTATAGAATAAGTCTCATGTTTTAAGGTGACGCTCAAAAGTGCATTGGGCGTTTGGAAATGAAACATGAAAATTTGAACAAGACATTATAACCAATGCTAGTCTTGAGATTTTATCTCTATTTTATAAAAGGCTTCTCAGGGATGAGATGTTCTATGGTTGGGGGATTGTATCATCTTGTTATTTTTTGATTGGATAAAATTCCATGGTAATTTTAATTTTATCATTTTTCGGAAGGTCGTTTATGAAAAAAATTGAATGATATTATGAGAGTTAGAACACTTCAATTTGTTTCTTTTGTATGTGGTTCATATATCGGGTGGTTCCTTAGGTGATATGTCACGTTTTGGGATCATTGGAATCCAGAACCTCATGTTTGGAGGAGCTGTAGGGGTACATAATTTTTCTGAAACCATGCGCCCTCCGGCTGCAAACCATGCAGCCTGACCCAAGGGTGTAGTAGGTTTCACACAGGCTGCACAGGGTTTACCTAAAACATTTATCTATCCAACATTTTTAGTTTCATTTATATAGTGTGTGCGCTCTATTTATCACACATTTGGTGTATGGTTTGGCTTACCCTATGACCCAAACTATACGTGTAGCCCAAATATTACAATTTTGGATTTTTTTTTCTCCTATATTATTTATTTCATTTTTATTTCCCTTATTTATCTCATATTTCTCCAGGTAAAGTGCGTGCCTTCCCCCAAACCTTCTCCCATGGAATGCACTTTCAACCTTCCTGGATCACTCCTTCCATGACAGTTTCTCCATATTTCTTGAGGATTCATGGTCAAATATCTAAGGTAACCCCTCATTCTTCTTCCAACTTCTATTTGACTTTTTTCTCCACCCATTTCACTATCTAGCTTAAACAATCCCTAGGGATAGGTTTGAGCCCATTTTTAGTGTTTCCTTCCATTTATAGGGTATGTTGTGGCTCTATTGGGTTAGCCTTGTTCACGTTCCATCATCCGCTGCCAACAACAATGTGTTTCAGACTATTTTGGTCATGTCATCCTCAATTTTAGGTAGGGTTTTCTCGATTCTCCATTATTTATTAATTTGTAATTTTGGTTGTGTAGTTTCTGAGTTTTAAATAATTCTTCTTTAGCGCATTCGACCTTGCCATCATGGTTTTGGGTTTCCATTTTCAAAGGATACATTCATATGTATGAATAGGTAGAAATGTACTCGTATAAGTTCTTATTTTATATATATTCCACAATGGTAGGAAGAATATATATAATTGATCTCGGTACACTTACATTAAAATATAAAAATGAATATATGTCTATGTAAAAAGTGGTATATGAACATATAAGAATATATATAAGGATTCCCTTGCACAGATATGGCCATGAAAATTTGTACATAGGGGTTCGGTTTCCTTGCATATATGTGAAGGTGTATGTGTGTTCAAGTGTTAAATTGAATTTTCATATTTCCATTTCAAATTCATTGAGTGATAAAGTGTGTATCTTGCCTCTCTACCCTTGAGGTAGATGGTCTATCTTCCTTTACATAGTTCATTTCCTGTTATATGCTGCGTTGTTGTATTGTGTGCTACAAAACATCTGGAGACTCTTCATTTTTTATAAATAAATTAAATTAAAGATGTTACAACATCTCGTTTGACCCTATGGTGTGTAAAATTTCCACATTGGGAAACCAAATTGACATTAGCTACCTGGTGGGTGTGGTTCCTTATTGGAAGCCTAATGCCCATGAGGCTAAAAAGTTGTAACACACATAAGAGTTTTTTTAACCCTTAAAAAAATACATAAAAACAAAAAATTGAATCAAGATAAATGGTTGGCCATGAGTTATGCCCTTGATTTCAATGACTCATGATTTATAGTTTTCCTTGCTTGTATAGAATTCTTGGGATGGCTTGCTAAACATTTATTATTCCTCGCCTCATTGATGAGTTGTTTTTGTACATGATATGCTATGGGGATATGTATATTTTGATAATGTGTGTTTAATGGTTGTGGTCTGAGGGAAAACATGGGTTTAGACTTATGGAGATCATGGATGGAATCCTCGCCCTTATCTTGGTATAACATGACACACCATAAGTAATAATTTGTATCTCCTTTGTTGGGCTCTCTGGTTTGATTTATATACTCATGAGTGATAGTAGTTATCTAGGGGGAAAAGGTGGAAAAAATCATTATCAAGATGGATACTAATACTCGGTCCCCTATGTGAGATACTTGGTACTGACTTATAGTTTTCCCTAACATTAGTGAAACAGGGGATTCCAATATTGGTAACCACAGATAGACATGGTGGTATTGGTTATATCTAGAGCATTTGTAGCGACCCAGGGAATTCCATCATGGATTTCCTTTAACAGGCTCAGGTATCCATTTATGAATTTGATAGATACTTGTATGAATTATTTATGGTACCTAATGGCTTGAATGAAATTCTAGTGGTGTGACCACAATGCTAAAACTGTAGCTTGGGATCAACTAAGTTTAGTTTCATTACATACATATGTTATTCCTGTCATCTTATCATATCATTGCAATAAGTTTACATGGTTCAGATAACCAACTTAGTCTAATATAGGTAGAATCAATCAGCTTCTCATTTAGGCAATGAATTGAAGTTTGTTTAGTTTTTATTTATTTACTTGTGTTAATTAATGTTGGAACACCAATTATTTCGTTTTATAATACTCATACTAGATTGATCTTGACACCGTTGGTGGTTGAATATTGAGATTATATCTCACACCTTGCATGGGAGGCCATTTCACTGGGGTAACCGTGAATTTATACATGATTTCGGGTACATGGATTGATTTCTTATGTAGTGTTGTCTACTTGGGATCTAGGGAGCACATAGATGAGGTATTATTAAACATGATCATAGAGTTAGTTATTGGGATATTATTCTTTTATTTTATTATACCATCATGTTGTATTGCCTTATGATTTTACTTATAGGATCAACTAACATGTTTGAATTTTTTCTTAGTGGAATTGGACACTTTTACTCAGAATTATATTATTCTTCTATAGTTATATCTTTATTATTGTTTTATTAGTTGTTGTTTATTGATTTAAATTTTTTAAACTATTGTGTGACTTAGACCATGATGGTATAGTATCCCCACCGTACCAGCATTGGTTCTTCACTACTAGTTGGCATTCTCTAACATGTGAGGAGGAATGCCTGAGGCCATATGGAGACAAATCCGGCTATAGGTTTAGTGGTTATTCATTCTATTATGTTTCATGTTATATAGTTTGATTAATACACTCCATCGATCCCTATTAAGCCCATATATCTCAACAACTATCCAAGGGAACCATCCTTTACCTGTATATTAGACACGATATCTGTATATTTATCTGGATCTATGTGTAGGGTGTTAGCATAATACTTAGTAGTATAACACCAATAACCCATTAATATACTCCATAAAATTTTAGTATCAATGTATAGCAAGAATTACAAGTGGAAAAAACACTTCATAAAATTGGTTACAAAATATTCTTATGAATTCAACATAAATATTTATGGTACCCACTTAAACCAACGTTGGTATGTTAGATAGCCATTCCTATATTAAGAGTGGAATGATATTACTAAGGATATGGTGTTTCCACCTAAAACTAGGTTAGTCTACAATGTGAGAAAACATTTCATAATAAAGACAATAATTTCATATATTAATCTGATTATTTTCATTTTTAATCCCACCATTTCATAATTTTATGGGTAATTATCAAATAGGTGTGTTATAAGAGTATTTTATGCTTTAGTGAGAAAAAAGATTAAATCTTGAGTTTTATTTTCAAATTTAATATATGTGAATTTTTTGGACAAACACAGTATTGAATATTTGGTATTTTGACTACTATTTTTTGTTGTTGGAATCTACTATGAAAAATTCAGGGCGATTTCACAATTTAATGGAAATTATTCAATGGGTTTCTATCTCACAAGTACTTTAATTCCTAGTCACTTGTCAACCATGTGGTCAATCGATCCACTGCACGAGGAGATCGAGGGAAAAATAGATTTTATTCATGAAGACGTTCTCAACAAATTGTTAGATAAAAAATTGACTGCATCTTAATTAGATTGAAAAAAAATCAATAGAATTGGCCACATGATAGTTAACAGAGCATGTGATGACCAACCATTTGATTGAAATTCATCAAATATTTCTTTCTAAATCAATTGATAGAGTAAATTCTACAAAATCTTTAATCAAATGCATGATCATCCAATCAATTGAATGCATAATCTACAATATTTTTTTGTTACATGATAACTCATATTTCATTGTAAATCAAATTAATTTCAACATCACAGATGATCCATTGAAGTTTCACAAAATGGAAAAGAAAAGAGTTTTCAAAAAAATTCTTTGTGGAATGTCACTTATAGGCACTGTGAAAATCACATGCACATCATACTAAACATTTAGGTGTACCTTTTTAGAACTCATAGAATTTATTTAAGGTAACCAAATGGATTAAAATAATGCATTATATCTGTATCAGAAATGAGGAATGGAATATATAGGTCTCATGTCAATTTAAAAACATGAAGAAGAAGAATAATATGAACAATAGAGAGATTAATGAAATCAAATGGAAATTAAAAAAAAACAAAAGATATTTGATTGGACAAGAAAAATAGAATGAATAAATATTTAAAGAGCTTATATTTTTTCTTATAAATAAGATATTTTATGTGATAGTGAAGGATAATCTACTACCCTAATGGTCAAGATGAAGTTCTATGATTTCTTTCTTTTAGTTCACCTAATTTATTTTATTTATTTCTATTTTGTAACTCACACTTTCATATTTTTGTCAAATTTGTCCCATTTTATCTCATTTTCTTCACCAAATTATTCTTATAATCATAATTCTCAATCACAAGCGATCTCTTAGTGGGTTAATCTAGTTATGAACCCTATCTTGATACATTTATGATTAATATTTCTTAATTTATTAGAAAATGGTAAATGTTAACCAAATTAGGGAAGAATATATGTCTTTATTCTATGTCATTCATGGTACAGTTTCTTCTTTTGAAACAACTTTACATTTAGATGTTGGTGAGTGACATTTAGCTTACTTGGTAGTCATCGAGTCCACTGCATGATCAAAATTGGGGCAAAGGAGGGTGTTCCCAATTAGTATTTACGAAATTAATAATAAGAAGATTAGGTTCTATCGAAGTAATTATATTAGGATAATATCCTTTATTAATTATTTAATTGTTATTTAATATAAATTTTTATATTTAGTTTTAAATTCTATAATATCATACCCATTGTTTCATTGCTTTCATACAATAAAAATTCCAAAATATAATAATTCCTATTAAGAAAAACGAGTGTTTAAACTATAAAATATCTTCAAGTGATATTAAAATGGTTATCCACAAATATTATTTATGAAGGAAACACCCCTATATTTTAGAAAATATTTTTGTTTAAGTAATTTTATTTCCTTGATACACTGTGTTACATGCAATACTGAGTTTAAATAAATTATGATACAATATTAATATATTTTATAATCAGGTAGATATAATGTCGCCATTGAATTGGAAGATATGAATTGAATTAACAAAATTTTGAAATATATACAACGTACCTAATAGAAAATCCCTTAATTGATTCATTGAAAATATGTATGCAATTTTTGGTAATTTTGTTTTATACCTCAAAAATACATTTTCATCAAAAAAAAATTTTGGTTGTTTTTTGTGTTAAAATATTATAATTAATTTCAAGAACGTTTAGAAATTTTATTTAATGAAAATAATATCAGTTTTTAATCATCATATCAAAGTTATCTTATATTGAATATCTGGGATTTTTCTGAAATGAATGATTTTCCAATGAATATTGAAGAAATATAAAATTTAATTAAAATTAATATATAGTTTAAAAATTAAAAAATTATGATTTTTTTGAATGGTGTAAAATTAAAATTTGGTCTGTTATATTAAAATATCATAATTAAATTCATTTTAATGGATTGTATAGTTGATTTTGGTATAAAAATATTTTTATACTTTAAAAGAAAATGTTCATTGCATTTTATGAAATGATATAAAAATTAATTTATATAACTTAAATAAACTAAATTTGATGAAGTTCAATTTATTATGGGATATATAGAGTAAAATTTATCATAGGATGATTTCTTTGAAATTTTTATCCAGAAGATAAATTTTCTATGAATATTAAAAAATAATTTTTTATGAAATATGGTATAATTTAAATTTTTTATTTTATTAAAATAAGAGTAATTAATAGTTCTAAAAATTAACATTAAAGATATTTAAAAAATAAATAATATTTTATAAAGTGATAAAAAAAGTCTTAAAAATCAAAGAATCAACGATGTGACTAGGATGAAATTTATTATATCAACCATGGTCCATTTATGATCCACTTCTCTTTTTATAGTAACTATATTAACCCTCAATGTGTAAAAAACCTATTTTCATGTTAATATTTAAAAGGGTTAATAAAGGTTCATAGCCAAAATATAAAGGAAACAACCTTTTCAAAAACTTGTCTAATTTTTATTGGGTGAAGGTAATTCCATCCTCATCACCTTAGGATTGAAAATGATTTTTTAATAGAAACAATTCCATGAAAATTTCTTATATATTATTTAAATAATATAAAGCTAGAAAATGTCATTGAATATGTTTTTAACATATATTATGGGTTTATATATGGAAAAACTAATTATGAATGAATCTAGATAGTAATTTTGGGCATAATGGAATTATTTTCAAGATGAAATTTTATAATAGAATATTTTAAATTGATAAAAGATATGTAATTTGAGAGATTTAGTGTTTTCCATGAATTTTATAGGTTAATATAATGTATTAGTGTTGTATTGAAAGATTATGTTTTAATTTAAAACTTGTATTTATGTCTTTTATGTCAAATTTTATGAATAATGTCTAGATTGAAAATAATGATATTTTATGAGAATAACATTTTTTTTAAATTGCATAAAAACCATAAAAAATATTAAAATAGGACAAATTGTGTTATATAATATAGAAAATTTAATCCCTTTTCCATTTATAGGATGTTTAGAACCATTTTTATTAATAATGAATTTATTATAATTTCATATTTTGAGTAATTTCAAATGTGTCCCACACAATAGTTATGAATTGAAACCGCATACCTCACTTATTTAAACCACATTGACCCTTATATCAAGTCTTAATTTTTATTAATTTCTATTATCGTCATCCCCATCCAAAATCTAGAGTTGATAGTATTCCAAAATGGAAAACCCTAGAGTATTTTGGAGGATATATAATGAATTCACTTTCCAGATTAGGTAGTTAAATTTCTTTTGAATGAAGGAGAACATTAGGTTAATGATTTATGAAACAATATTATTGTTTATCGAGATTGATTTAGAATTTGACCTCAATGATAAATTATTATAACAAAACTATAAAGAAACATATGAATTTTCATGTCTCTTGATTTCTCTAAAATATATGTTTAACTGTCATTTCCCTCATCGTATCTACTCTAGATACAAAAAAAATTTCTGGAAAATAAACAACATTATTTTTTTGATGGAAAAACCTCTTCCAACAACATTTATCTTTTCAAAAAATATTAAGGAAGGTTTTTATCTATTCCCTAATTATTTTTAAATTAATTTTTATCCATGATTGAATATTTATAAATTGTCTTGAAAGGTATATTATTATAATTTTCTAAATTAGTATATTTGTGACTTCTCCATCTAAGTAGTATAGAATGATAATAATTTAACTTATATGGATGAATGAAGTTTTCCCATCACCATGAATAATATTTTATTTTATTATTAATTTATAAATTTTAAATTTTGTTGTCAAATTAAATATTTTCATTTTCAATTGCACAATTTTTTTAAAGAAGTTATTTTAATATGGGATGGTTATTTTCCTAGAAAAAATTATTACAATTGATATTTGAAAATAAATTTCTATCTAAGTTTACATCCTTAGATGTTACTGAAGATTTATATAGGATATGGTCAAATAATACTATCCTTATTATTTCCCTCGATGGTTTATGTTTTTTATGAAATTACATTTATGAATCTTGTTCCCTATTTTATAGGTTACACATTGATGGAATGTTTATGAAATCTGTTTATTTTCACGTATAATAAGATGATAAATGTTTTATGATTTGGTGGAACACATATGAGTTATTTTATTTATATGAAATGTGGGACCTGTATTGTCTTCAATGCATTGGGTAATGTTGGATAACTCATGAGGTAAATATGTCATGTGTCAACCTAATTTCATGCTCACAATGTAATCCATGGACATGGAATTCATGTCGCTATGTTTTTTGCATTGAACTACATTTCATTTATATAATATCTTTTATAGACCCGGTTCTATGTCTATAATTTTATTATATATCATGATTTAAAATCCTTAACTTATTGAAAGAATTTGTATCAGTTTATATATGTTTAAAACATTATTATTTTATACGTATTCCATAATTCATTGTATTATACCAAAGTCATTCTCTTACAGATCATATGTTTTTATTTACTTTATTATGAAGGTCTTATAAACTAGCATGATTTATTCTATGAATCGTGATTATTATCAATGATATAAAAGCTGTGGATTTTAAATATTATACTCATTTTAGAACACCCTTATATTTATGTTATGGTTATGAGGGAATTGATATCTTTCTTTTTACCCTTATTCAGCATCTCAGGTTCACATTCTTATGTTTCCTTTCCCCATGTTATGAAGATAAGTTTTACAAATAATATGTCTAAGAAGGATTTATTTATGAATAAATTAGTGGGAGACTATATAGATCATTTGTGAATAATTTTCTCTGTGTCTAAGTTCCCAAATACACTATACCTATAGGATTATGGCATGGATCATTATTTTAGGTAATTAATATTCATCTATTAAAATTTGACATCTCTAAATTATTGGTCTGAGTTTTTATTGTTAGTATCATATAAAGGATTTTTTATCCTTTGGAAAATAGGATTACAAAAAATTAGCAATAAACATTGGGAAAGGTATAATTATTGGATAACGTCAAAATGTTTTTATAATGATCATGGATAACAGAGGTTAAACCTATGGTGTCATAGATTGAAAAAATGTTTCTTAATTTAAACATATAATGAATGATGTTTCATGATTATTATCATAGATAATAAGAAGTTTTTTGGTGTTAGGAATTGTATTTAACCCATAGGAATCACATGAACAATGATTGGGAAGGCTAATGCAATGACTATCCTCATAAGAAACTGATTCTTGTATGAATCAGGATGTAATATCTTGTGAATATTCTCAATCAACTCCCTAAATCTATTTCTAGTTAAACATATCATGTTGATCATTTGAATACACCAATTTGGGAGAACCAAGTTATTGAATACTTTATATGATAAGGACCAACATCTTTCTATAGGTCTTATAATTCACTAGTTGATGAGAGAGATATCATTGAAATGGAAAAGATATTTCTTTCAATAGTTTGTCCATGAAAATTTTTCCTTGTTTTTTATAATTATGATGTGGAAGTAGATCAATGGTGAATTATTCTTTAGAATATGATCAAACATGAAGAAATTAACTCCATGGGATGGGATTAGTTAATGAAGTATATTTATATAAGTATTTCTATAATATTATACATAAAATGATAGATAAGGATTACTTGAGATTTTTTAGATGGATGATGAATCCATTGGTACCATTGAGAAAACTTTTACAAGACATTCATGGTATGATTTGGGATTAGTCATCTTCCCTAAATATAAAATTGATCGATTCTTTAGTGTTAAGAAAACATGTTTTAAAAGGAATTATCTATAAGGGACTTTGGGAGATATGATGAAAATATTATATGTGCACTAAAATTGTAAATGGAAACATACAAAAATGGGTATGGTGATATAAAAAAGAATATGGAGCTTTATAGAAGTTCCAATGGTTTGTTATATGGGGGGAAGAAAATGTTTCAACCTCCTTCATTAAAAAAATGTGAGAGGGAGAACTTCGTAGAATTTTTGAAAGGAAGATCAAAATGTTTCATGTTTGGTAAGCCTTCTCATTATGTAAATTAATTATAGAGTGATCTTAAGTGTCTAATCAATGAAATAAATGGAGAGAGAGTTCAACAGAAAAAACCACTCAAAAATCAGTGCTATAAATTCAAATATTTTGGGAACTATTGGAATCAGTTACCTAATATGTTGTATAATGAATATAATAAGACCCAAAAACGTATTTAAGGGTATGAAAGAGGGAAATATTGTGAAATTATAATATTTTAGGTGAATCAAGATAGATGTTGAACACTTATCCACCCCTCTGGAATATGGGATTCCTTGTGGTTGTTTATATGAATAGGCCTTATGAAAATTTTATCCTTTAGGGAAATTTTATTTCATTCTGAGCATTTATTATATATCCCTAAATAAATTCTATATAAATATTAATAGAATAGATCAATAGTATTTTATATTCATATTCAACCTATGTTCATCAATCATAGTACGGATGAATTAAAACCTCCAATAGAAATACTTTTGGATAATATAAGAGCTTATTTAAAAAATAAGGGGTGAATTATCATTCACAAGAATATGATTTTATTATGAAATTTTGTGAAATATTTAGTATAACATGAATAATATATGATCAAGGTATAAATTGTTTTGTATGATAATTTATGATTGATTAAAAATATTTATGTATTGATCATGGAAGGATATGAGATAAAATCATGTTTGGGTTTTGAATATCCTCGATAATATTTTGGATTATTAAGTTTAATTAATTGTGAAAAAAGTAATTTAAAATTTGGATTTTATTATTTGTGGTTAATGTACGTTTTTTCATAACATGTACTAAAAATTTATTGTTGGGTAAATATCTTGTGGATTTAGGAATGACTTATGGACATCATGATTCATTAAAAGTGCTTCAGGCATAATAACTTTATCTCAAATATCCATCACCTGATGTATAAAATGAAGAAGAAGTTGATCAAAGAATTACCAAAGGATGACATTGTTCTAATAAAATTGAATGTAAATAAAGAATGTTTATTTTTTCAAGAAATTTAATTTTATAGAAAAATAATACCTAGAATTTTTTTAAATGATATTTAAATAAAAAAATTATCCATTTAACTTTTTTATAGTGAAATCTATGGTCTTTTAAACCATCAAAGATATACAATGTTGTGATTAGTAACAATATCATGATCTAATTTTATATCTCTCTCTGTCAATACTCAAGCTTAGGTTTTCTCTTTTATATCCATATTTTCTGTTTTCATTGATGTTTTCCAATTTATAAACCTAATTTGGTTGTTTTTCTTCCTACTTCCCATTCCATATTTTTTTAGGGAATTCTAATTAACCCCTTTTACAATGTGAGTTTTCAACAAAGGATTTGTTCAAATGTCAAACAATTAATTATTGTGAAAAATTTTAAATGGAGATGAAAACATTTATTAAGGTGGGGTATATAAAACCCTAATATTTTAGAAAATATTCATTTATAAAGAATTTTATTTATTCGATTGATTGTGTTACACACAATATTGAGTTTAAAAAAACCTTAATACATTATTAAAATATTAATATTTTATGTTATAGTTATTATCTATCCTTTGAATTATTAGGTATTGATAGTTTTTACTAAATAATTATTTATATATAAATAGAATACTCAATTAAAATGCATCGATTAATTCTTAGTTAATAAGTACTCAATTTTAAAAAATGTTTTCTTATGCATCAGAAATACACTCTATTTGAAAAATATATTTAATGTTTATTTTGAGAAAATATTTTATTTAATTTCTCAAAGTACCAGAAAATTTATTCAATAAAAATACTATCATTTTTGAAATCAGTATGTCAAAATTATCTTAGGGTACTTTTTGGGATAATTTTGATGTGATTAATTTTCCTTTGAATAGTGAAATTACAAAATTTTATTAAAAATTGTACTTTTTCTTCAATCATTTAAAAAAATTTATATTTTTTTATAACTGTATTAAAACAAAATGAGTTATATTAATTTATTTACAATCATATAAATTTAATAGAAATCATTTTTATGGTAAAAATTTTTTGAAATAATTTTTTATTCTTAAAAATGAATTTCCCTTTGCATTTTATGTATCTATATTAAAAGTAATATATATAAATTAATGAAATTGAATTTGAGAATATGTAATTTATTTTTTTATTTAGAAAATTCAAAATTTTCCTCTGATTATTTCCATGAAATTTTCCAGAAGTTACTTTTTTAGTGAATAGTAAAAAATACAATTTTTATAAAATAAAATATATTTAATGATATATCAAAGACCTAAAAATAATATAAATGTTAATAAAACATATTGAATAAATAAAATATTTAAAAATAATAAAAATAAGATACAAAAGTAATTAAAAAATGTAAATTATAATTTATTCCATGACAAATATAAAATACTTTTACAGTGTTAATGATTAGCTTGCAAAATTGTTGAAAAATCAGATTTGATACTCTAAAGATAATATTTGAGATTTAATAAGGCATTTACCAAATTTTTTATTAAATATTTTTGATTATAAATTTTTTTTATGCATCAGAATTAATTATGGATTTATATAAATATTTTCTTATCAAAATTCTTGTGTAATTCATGCCCAAGGATAGAAAAGACAAAATAAAATATCAAATAGGTTTTCATGACATATGTAAGAGTAAAAAAAATATTAAAATAATATAAATTGGTATTTTAAGAATAGTAAAGTAATATAAATTATGGTAGTATATTTATTATTTTTAGGTATTAAATAGATACTGTAAATCGTTATACAACACTAACATATTAGTAATTAAATTAATGGTATAATCAAATAAGTGATATTAAAACTATTAAAAGTATTATTATATGATCTAATTAAAGTAGTCCAAAAAAATCCTAGATTAATTATAAATTTTAGGTATGTATTAAAATATTTGGTTCTAATTTTACTTAATATATTGGGGTTATGAATGTTAAGGAATTAATTATTCCAAAAATTGACATTAATGATATTTTAAAATAAATAATACTTTATTAAATGATATAAAATTATTAAAAACAATAGATTCAACCAAGTGTCTAATATATAGTTTATTATATCGACTATGGTAAATATATGGTCTGTTTTTCAAGTTATAGTAAATATATTGACACTTAATGAGTAAAAACCGTTTTTGTCATGGAATGTTAGAAAATAGTTAACCGAGGGTTAAACCAAATGATAAGGGTAAAAAGATAGTAAAAAAAATTGTATTTTTTATTTTGGGAAGAAAATTATACCATCAGCTTTTTAGTATCTAAATTTTTTCGATGAATTCTTTCCTATTATATTAATTTATATAATATTATATATTTCATAAAAAGTTACAAAATAAATATCTTATTTTCTATTAATATATCTTATTTTTTAACATAGAGAAAAAAATATAAATGATTCTTAATAATAATCATTTGAAAATTGAAATTATTTTCATTCTGTAAATTTATTTCTAATTTTTATTAACTATTTAATTAATATAAAATTTTATTCAAAGACGATGCATTATTTCATCAATTAATAAATAATTACCATTAAATATTTAAAAACATAAAATAAATATAATTTTTGAGATTTAATATCTGGTATGTATTTTATAGGTTACTATAATATATTATGGTTGTTTTAAGGGATTATATTTGAATTTAAAATTATTATTTATGTTCTTTAATTCAAATTAAGTGAATAACAGGTAAATTGACAATAAGATATTTTATGATTATAATATATTATTAACATACATAAAAATTATAAAAATATTAAAATACGACTAACGGGGTAATACTGGACCTTCAATTTCATCACATTTCCATTGATAGGTAGTTTGGAGCTATTTGAATAGAGAATTAATTTACTACAATTTATTGTTTTTGAAAAATTATAAAAGTTCCCCTTAACATAATTATATAAGAGAACCTCATACCTCTCTTATTTACAGAACTTTGAGTCTTCTATATCAACCAGCCTATACAAATTTCACTTCTCCACCTCCCTAGAAAATCTATGGAATCTGTGTTATTCCAAAAATACTGACGCTATCACCCTATAGATGAGATCTAAGGGAGATGTTTCGAAGAAGAGGTTGTTAAAAAACATCATAACTAAAGCAAACTCAAGGTAAGGGTTTTTTTGTCAAAATTTATTTTCTTATCAAAATTGAGTATAAATATACCATTTATGATGAAATATCATGATCAAACTCTCATGAAATTTGTGAATTTTCTTATCCATTGGTTATATGTAAAATAATTTTGTTCTTTTTTTGTTTCCCTTATCTTATTTACTCAAGAGACTAAAAATATGTTATTATTGAAAATCGATATCATTTATCTCTTAGGTCAATTTTTTTTCCTTCCATACATCTATTTTCTAAATTTTTTAAGGATTATTTTTATTATGATCATATTATTGTTTATTTTAATTTTACCCATGTTTTTCTTTTTATAAAATTGTTTGAATTGAATATTATTTTCATTTTCCAAAAGGGTTACATTGTGACTATTTTTGAAAAACGAATAGAGGGAATGGGTTTTAACATATAGGATATGAATTTTTTTAAAACCATAAGGATAAATATTTTCATTGAAGCTTAATTTATTATTTTGAAATTTTATTTTCAAATAAAAAATTTTCCCATATAATTTCAAAATTTGTTTAAAAAGTTATTTCTAAATGGAAATGTTGTATTCCAGATGAATTTGTCCTAGTGATATTTAAAAATTATTTTCCCTCTAATATGATGTAATTTTATTTTAGTTAATCTATAATAGGGATATTAACCAAGTATATTATCCTTATTTTTGTCTTATATGGTTTATTTTTATGAAGAAAAGTTATTTATGAAACATATTCCATATTTCATGGGTTGTACATTGATGAAATGTTTAGGAATTTTATTTTTTTCATGTGTTGTGTGATGGTGAATGTTTTATGTTATAGTAGAACACATATGTATGATTTTATTTATATAGTTGTTGTGACCTATATCTCCCTCGACTGCATTGGGTAAATATGGATAACCCATGAGGTAAATATATTATGCATAAACTAGATTTCAGTTGCATAGTTTTATGTATACAACTAATTTTCATGTCCATAATTTTATGCATGGATTGGATTTCCTATCCTTAATATCACATGTGGAACTGGTTAAACTTCCATATGTTTACATGAGGGCCTGAATTCTTGACAATAACATAATTAGTGAACCAATTTCTATTTATACATGCTCGCAATGTTATATTATTATGTGTGTGGGACAATTCCATGTATTATTCCTATGTTATGCTCTCATGGATCAATGTTTTTGATTATTTTATGATTCATGTCTTATTTAATTCCATGTTTTATTCCATGACTCATGATTATGATGTATTATATGTATGGTGTTGATTTCAAATGTGAATCTAATGTTCTCACACCTTTATGCTCATTTTATGCTTATGTGATCATTGATATCTCCCTGGTTTACCCTTACCGTGAATCTGATATCACTCTTTCTTATGTTTAAATTAGCTGGGTTATGAATAAAGGTTTTATAAATTATATTTCTATGAAGAGTGTTAGTTATGAAAATTTTGTGGTAGATAATTGATATCATTTATTAACTAGTTTTTGATGTTTCAATGTTTCCAAAGGCACTAGACCTATATGATTATTTTGTGGATTGTAATACTATGTAATGAATGTTCATCTATTAAGATGTTTTATCAATGTAATAAAGGTCAAAAGTATTATAAGGATACTAAAATATAACTTTTTAAGTCCCTTAATATAGAAACATAAAATAAATTGAGCAATTTATAAGGACCCATGTGTTTTTGCACACATTATTTTTATACACCTTTTATAAATATCATTTTTTATTTTCATAAAATAAAAACCTAAAAAATTATTTCCCATTATGCATTAAAATTCTAATTGTAATTAATGGAATAACTACTCATATGTGAAACAAGTAGAACAAGAGATATAAATTTTTAAAAAATCATAATTGTATGAACTTAGAGAATATATAATGAACATGGGGATCCAAATATATTATTTAAGGAAACACATATGTACATCTCAAAACTCAGTACTGATGAAATTAGAAGCTTATTTAGAACTAGTGGGGGTGAACTTTCCTCCAAAAATATTTTTAAGGAACCCTATATGAGAGAGTAGATGTAAGGTATAGAATTTATATCATTATCTCTCACTCATACATGTCCATATAATATCCCAAAAGAACATTTACATACTTATGTACACATGGGAGAATAATAGATTTATAGGAATCTTGTATTCATTTTTATGAAGCCCTAATAACATGATCGTAAAATCCTTGAAGAAGAGAATCCATTACCACTATAAATTTACCCAAACATAGAAGAGTAAATGACATAAGTTATTGAATCTGAATAAAATATGGAGCATCATGACTACATTATTTTATCCATTGAAACCATACTCAATGCGGAAATTTTCAATGAATAGGATATTTATCTGAACAAACTAAGAGAGATGATAATTTCTTATACCAAATATCCTGTAATTTTATTAATAATAATTTTATAATTAATAGCATATTTTAAAATTTACAAATTTGGATAATACATGGTTTACGTTTGAGGATGAATAAGGAAATATAAATGAACTGGATGAAGAGTATATAGAGCTCACCAGACAAATGAAATTTCTATTTGAGAAAAAATCACCGAACATGGATGTGATCCCCAAAAATTGATTATGTATTACTAGGGAATCAACTGAAGAGTCCTATAGAGATCTATGGAGGTGATGGTTTGATGAAATGATGTATTAAGAGGCGATTAAATGTAAAAATGGCCATGTTCATCAAGGAAAATTTCAATTTTTCAATGTTTGGATCAAGGTGCATAGTTAGGCTAAACTGATAAATAAATCATGAAATAACCCTAATTTGGACACTATTCATGGAATACCTAGTTGAATAGTTTTTTTGGAGAAAAGTATACATGGGATTTCAAACAATTATTATTCCAAGAGACGAAAAATATACCATATTCAGAACACTTCTATGGTTCTCTTGGGGAAACGCACGATTTATCACCCAATTTGGCAATAGTTTGAAATGACACTAGAACCCATAGATTTATATGTCTTGTTCAGTGATGATTTTATTTACTATGGTCCTTAACCATGCACATTTAAGTGATAGTACATGAGGTGTTCCTATGTATTTTCAATATGAATCTAAGACACAAGATGTGGTCATAGAAGGTGAATATTTTTATATAAATATTGTGTGTGTAAATTTATTAAAATTGAATGTTTTCTTTGTCTCTACCTTTGATAATTTAATTAATGAAACATATCTATGAGAATGATTTCGATGAATAATTATAGGATGTACAAGTTACAACCACAAAAGGTAATGAACAATTTTTTCTCTTATCCCACCATGTATAGAATAACTAATAACTATGGGTATGGTCTTGCTATAATATATTCATGGAGACCTTAATAAGCATTTTTTAGGGACACAAGTTAGGGGAAAAGTGATAAGGTGTTTTAAAAAAAATAATATACACCAACCCATTATTATAGATAATAGATGTTATTCCCATCTTGGTGATGTCAAAACCAAACTCCCATGTAGGCATTAAACTAAGACTTATCCATTTATTTCCATTCCCTTCCCAATTTTATTTACATTATTTTTTTCAATGAGTCTTATAATATTTTTCTTACTTTTATTAAAATGGAGATCATTAGAAATTATATAAGAGATTAACTCGAAGCTTTCCTTAAGACTAATAAGACTAATTGTATTTCTCTTTCATATATGTTTAAAAGTAATCCATTTTTTGGTTCTCATTTTTGAAATATATATATTTGGGTTTGATAAATATTGGGAGGTGGTACCAACTTTTTTTGGAATTACATGTTTTCATTTTTAATTTATAATTATTGTGTATTTGAAGGATAGGATCATTGAACATCATTTAAATCCCTATTGATACTGCAAACCCGCATCAACACTCCTCACCTTCACATAGTGAGAAGATTCTGAAAAAAGATGAGGATTAGAACCCAGGCTCCAACATACAGATGTCAGATATTAAAAATGCACAATGCATGCAGAATGATGGTGAAGGACTGGAACTAAAACAGAGACACACAATCAACACCCCTCCCATGCCTGACCTCAATATAGAGAATATGGAAGGAAATCTTGTAGTGCCTAATCAAATAAAAGAATATGTAGAAGGTATAAGTGTACATAAGGAAAATAGGAACAGAAAAATTCACCAGGAGGAGGACTCAGGTGGTAACAAAATTATGCATAACTCTCCTAACCCTACAAGGTCTTTGCAAGAAATAAATGAAATAATTCCTAAGGAACATTCTATCAAGCAGTTAAGGAAATCCAAGAAATGAAAGAAAATAGGAGGTAAAAAACTAAGGGGCCTAGCACCAAGCATGATAATAAATGAATATTTTATACTGGAATAGTCAGGGTATTTCTAATCTGACACCATTGAAACTTTAAAAAGTTTTCTTTTAAATCATAAGCCGATGATTTTTTTTATCTCTGAGCCAAAAATAACTTTTACTTTTGGATTTAATAGCCATGATAAATATAGTTATAATTTTATTGGTGTGAATTCTAATAATAACAAATGTGATTCGTTGTGGGTCTTTGATCATGTTTCCATAAGGCCCATATCATTAATGCTGACTGTCAGTCTTTTAAATGTGAAATAATATTTCATGACATTATCTTATTATGTACATTAGTATATGCCTGCAATAATTATCAAGAAAGAATAATAGTTTGGCACAATATATCTTCCCTTAAAAACATTATTCAAGCACCGTGGGTTGTTTTTGGTGACCTCAATGCTATCCTTGGGCCTAGAGAAACGTTGGTTCCATTACCATCAAACACTATCACTAAATATTTTAAACTCTCTATTAATGATAATAACCATGTGGAGATCAATCTGGTTGGTGCTATGTACACTTGGTATTGAAGAACTCTCAATAGAATTTTATCAAGTAATCTAGACAGAGCTTTCACAAACTTCAATGCTCTTGATAACCGGAATATTGTCTCTAGTATTACTTTTCCTAAGATTAATTCTGATTACCATGAAATTTTGGTGAGCCTCATTACTAGAGAAAACAAGACCATTCTTCCTCTTAGATTCAATAAAGCCTACAACACTATTGAGGATTGTAAAAAAAATTCTAAGACACTTGGAATTGTGTCACTTTGAATGATGCCTTTTTCTGTATTATAATGCTAATACTTCTAAAGAAAAAAATAAAATTTGTTGCAAAGACAGAACTCAACTTAATGATAATGATAGTATTTCCCTTGATAATTTTCTCAATAAAATTCAAAACAACTCAACCCACAATTAATTTGATACTGTCTCAGAGTAGGATGTGGACATAAGTAAAAAACTGAACTCTATTATCACCTTAAGAGATAATATTAGGAAACAAACTCTCAGAGTCATCTAGCTGAAGGATGAAGACAAAAACACTAAATTCTTCAATTCTTTGCAAAGGATTATAAAGTCCAGTAGACCTCTATCCTTACATAAATATTGGGATAATATCATTGATAATGAGTAAAAACATTATAATTATGTCACCACATACATTAACAATATCTTCAATTTCCCTACACTAAACAAAGATATCATACCTAATATCATTTGTTTCCTAGTTGAGGATAATGATAATGACATCTTGAATAGTATTCCAATTGATCATGAAATTAAGGAAGTGGGTTTTAGTCGAAAGTCAGATAGTGATCCCAGTCCTTATGGATTTCCCCATGATTTTTTCCAATAGTATGGGGATATTCTTTGAAATGATGTCTATTTCCTAGTAAAATCATTTTTCATTAGTGGCTATCTACCTTATGGTATTAATGCCCAATTACATAAACTTATTCCTAAAGTGGATAATGCTTTGGAAATTCACCCTTTTAGGCTTATTTCCCATATCAACACTATGTATAAAATTACTTCCAAGCTATTAGATATGAGATTGATTTCCAATGCCAAAAAAATTGACTCTTGGAACCAATTTGGATTCCTGAGATGGAGGAATATCCAAGACTGCATTTTCCTAGCTATTGAAAGTAAAAACATGCTCAAAAAAACTCAAAGAGGGGAATGTATTTCCATTAAACATGACATTAGAAAAGATTTTGATACCATTTATTATAGATTCATTTACAAAATCCTTATAGTTTTGGTTTTAATGACAACTTGGTTAACCAATTACAAACACTTTTACACTCTGCCTAAATCTTCGTTCTGATCAATGGATCCCCAAGGGGTTATTTCACTTGTAGAAAAGGTGTTAGACAAGGGGACCCCCATTCTACCATACTATTTGTCATTGCTGAAGACTAATGCAGCATACTGATTAGTAACTCAATCTGTAGTGGTGAGATCAAGCCCATATTTTCCTCTAGAGATATGAATGTTCCCTCACATCTTTTATATGTGGATGATATAATTATATTTCTCCAAGGAGACAAGAGGAATATAAAAAATCTTAAGGATGGAATCTCCCACTATGAAGACATATCTACTCAATCAATAAATTGTAGTAAATCCTTCATTTTATTTGGTAAACGCTTCTAGACCAACGGAAGATTGCTATTTTGACTGATTTTTGTTATAAAAGAAGGATCCTTCCCCTTTATGTAGCTTAGGGTCCCCATCATTTGAGGAAGACCCAAAATCACTTATTTTTCAGGTATTTTTTATGAGATCAATTGATAACTCTCCTACTAGAAAGGAAAAACTTTATCAATGGTAGGGAAGATATGCCTGGTTAAACACAAAATTGTTTGTAATATGGTTTACTCTATGATGCTATATGAATGTCCTGCTGATCCTCTAAAAAAGATTAACAGAAAAATAAAATGTTGTGTTTGGAGTGGAAGCACTCTTGATCGGGAACTTTTCATTGTACCTTGGAAAACTTGTTGCACCCCCATTGAGAATGGTGGCATTGGTATTAAGAATATAAAACATTTTAGAGAGGACCTCCAAGACATGCTTACTTGGAATATTATGAATAAAAATTCTTAGGCTTATGATTTCTTTCAATGAAGATTTTACAAAAACCTTATAAAAGGAAAACTATTATATATGGAATCCTCTATATGGCCTTCAATCAAACACACTTTTTCAAAAATCATGTCTCGCTCTAGATGGAAAATTAATAGAGACTCCTCACTGTAGTTTTTATTGGAATACTGGAATGACACCTAACTTTGTAACATGGTGGATCCCATGAATTTACTCACTAATATAAACATCTCCATTAATGATTGTTTACATTCCACTGATATTAATTTACCATAATAAATCTCTGCTATTATTAACAACTATACCTTTATCACCAGTGAAGATTTTTTGGTTTGGGAACCTACATATAATGGTATTTTAACCTCTAATATTTACTATAATTATAATATCAACACCATCAACAATGATTTACACCAAGTTAATAATTTTAAGAAAATATGGATTCAACCATCCCAACTCACACTAGTGTAGATAATTGCTCATAATAGAATCCCTATGGACTCAAATCTTTAGATGTGTGGTATTAAGATTTGTTGTAAATATTGCATGTGGAACCATCAAATAGAGGATGATAATCATTTATTTCTATGTTGTGCTACTGATTCTGCTCTTTAGAAATTTATTTTTGATATATTTGATTTTAGATGGATATGTCTGAGCTCTATTGGATTGCAGCTGCAGAGATACACAACTATGGATACCTCTCCTCAAATTGCCCAACTTTTCATCACCGATGTGGCAGAACTGATTCATCTTATTTGGTATGAAATAAATTATATTATTCATAAAACTAATGTGTTAGTTTCCATGAAGCTAAAATTAGGATTTACAATGCGATCAAGTATTTAAAAACTATTGAAACAGGGACCTATCACAACACAATTAAAAATTCCGATATCTTTGGATAAAGAGAGATTAAAGAAAGATAAATCCTTTAGAAAGGTTTTTTGGAAGTCTTCTGATAACCTCATATTTTTAGCTAGATCAAAATCAATGTGGATGGCACGTCAAAAGGGAATCCAGAGCCTGTAGGCTATGATATCATTTATAGAAATAAAAACGGTGACATAATGCACTAGTAGAAAAAAGGTCTTTAACATCGGTTTTTTTATTTTTTACATCGGTTTTTAACTGACGTTGAAGTTTACGACTTAAAAAATATGACTTTTTACGTCAGTTTTTGTAAACCACCGCCAAAAACAAATTTCATTTGATTTTTTACGTAGGTTTTGTAAAAAACAGAGGCCAAATAAACTCATACGCATCATTTTTGGTGTCAGTTTCCTTAAAAACCGACACCAAAAAGTTGAAAAAAATAGTTTCGGTGTCGGTTCTTGAAACAAACTGATGCCATAAATGGAAAAAACTTATTTTTGTCATCGGTTTTTACAAACACCGACACCAAAAAGTAATTTTTTATTCTTTGATGTTTTAGATAATTTCCTAATATTCGATTTGACTGTTCGTGGAGCTAAAACGGAGTTACTGATCAAAATTTCTGGCCGTCGAAAGTTGAATATGTCAAAGTTTCGATTGATACAACTTGTTTTAAAGAAAACAAGATAAACACGAATTAAAATCACATACACTATATTATATAAAATATACATAATACTTCAAACACATTTCAATTGTTTTTGGATCTTCCATTGAAATGATATGTTGTTTATCATCATATCTCTTATATTTAGTGTAGAACTCATGCGATAATGAAAATGACGATCGATAATTAAACTTACACCAAGATTGGTAAATTTCATCCGAATGTTTTATATTTTTAACTCGATAATAAAATTAAATCATCATTATATGAAATCTAATCGTGTTTCTTATAAATGAAGGACATTAATAATAAATAAAAAAATAAATAGAATACGTACCATATTCAAATTAATGATTAATGCAGTGTTGAAAACATTATTGAATCGAAGAGGATGAATATGATGAATGAAGGAGAAATAGATTTATATATAGTAAATGAATATATTTTCGATTGATTTGTATGAAAATATAGGCGGGATTTTTAAAAGTTAAACGCGCATTGTGAAAAAAATTGAAATTCTGATCCCGCGTATTGGTTAATACTATTTGGTGTCAGTTTTGTTTGAAACTGATGCAAAAGAGGATATATGTTTGTCTTTTAGCATTAGTTTTTTAAGAAAACCGACGCCAAAAATTCCAATCGATATCATTTTTGAAGTTGGTTTTTAAATAAACCGATGCTAAAAAGATAAAAAATATGTTTCACATCGGTTTTTTTAAAAACGATGCGAAAAGTAAAAATAAAATATATTTGTGTCGCTTTTAAAAAAACGACGCGCAAAACAGAAAATAGTTTTGGCGTCAGTTTTTTTGAAAAACGACGCGAAAAGTAAAAAAATTATTTTTGGCGTCGGTTTTTTTAAAAACCGATGCGAAAAACAAAAAAAGTATTTTTGCATCGGTTTTTATGAGTACCGATGCCAAAAATAAAAAAAAATTTCCTGGATTTAGAGAATTCCTGAAGCTTCGATTTGATAGGTTGTGGAGATAAAATAGAGTAATGGATTAAATGTTATGGCCTTTGAAAGTTGGACTTAATTTAGACTTCTTTTAGAGAAGATCAACTTCCAACATCCATAACTTCTAATTCGTAACTCCGTTTTTACTCCATGACCAGTAAAATCAAAGCTTAAGGAATTATCTATAGCACTGTAAATTTGTTTTACATTTTTGGTGTCAGTTTTAATAAAAACAGACATCATAAATTTTTTTTTCGCGTGGGTTTTTTAAAAAACCGATGCCAAAAAATATCCACAAAAATATTTTACGTCGGTTTATAAGAAACCGACGTAAAATTAAGGATGTTAAAAATGATTTTTCTACTAGTGATGTAATACTTATTTGGTTCTTATGGTCATGCCTCCTCCCTTGAAGTAGAGATGTACAATATAATCAATGATGTTGATTTGATTAGACCAAATGGATGGAAAAATGTCTAGATTGAAAGTGATTCAACTACCATTGTCCAGGATATTAGTCATGGTATGATTCACCTTGTGTGGACCCTCACTGCTAAATGGATTACCGACCTTAGACACCTATATAATCTCAACCATATTATCACTCATACATATAGAGAGGCAAACAGGGTGGTAGATGGTCTTGCTAATATGGGTGTCTACAGCAATTGAACGTGCATTTAGAATATTTTGGTTGAGTTCTCTCCTCTATATCAAAATTATTGTAACAAATTCCCCTCCTTTATACTCTTGCAAATTTTATTATCTTTATATATCATAGTTCTTTGGACCTTTCACCAAATCATCTCCTTTTAAACAAAACATCATTGAAATGTAGAGAAAAATCAACACTATCTTGATGTTTTTTACAAAATTACTTGATTATATTTTTAAAAGATTATAAATGATTAATGAAATTGAAATTTGTTCACTATTTTCATTATAATAATTTAATAATATTTCATTAAATATGAAAATAAATTTTCAGTAGTTCTTTCCACAATTTTTAACATATTCCCAAACATGATCAGTTTCTAATCCTTTTTGAGATCATATTTTTCTTTTTCTTTTTCTAGAGAGACTTTAGAATTGCTATAAAATCCAAAAATGTATTTTATTATAATTTTAATTTATTATATTTTATAAATTATCTTAATAATTATTAACACACCATTTTTAGAAGACCAATTTTTACATTGACCTCTATTTTCAAGCATACCCTTATGTCTGACCTTTATTAAGCTAATAGAATCCCTACATAACATTGTTAATAAATATAATTATAAGATGAAGAACCATATCTACTAGATATTTCAGATAATTTCAAAATATTTCATGGAACTCATGTCTAGAGGATGGTAAAATTATATACATTGAAAATTATGAAGGACTATTTGAGAGTTATTGTACAATATTTACTAATTAGATTATGTGAAGAAATACATATGGAATATAGTGAGGTGGACCAAAAGTTTCATTCAAATATGGGTTAAGAGTTTACCATTACTCAAATATATAAAATTTTCTTACCTTTACCTAAAAAATTGGATTCTAAAGAGAAAACAAAATCAAAAAGTGGGTGGAAACAGTGCAAAAAAAGTGAGGTAGGGGGGGAAATTTAATAATTATTTCTGAAAATTTCAAGGTGTATAATACTCAATAAAATAATGAGTAGTATAAAGTTATATATATTCGAATGGTCAGTTATTTTGTACTCATTATTTTATTTTGACTCTTTTTCATATAATGCTTAACTTTAGATCCAATCCCAGTGATTTGGCATTAATGGGATTTCAATTGAATCATACCAACCATTGATTCGTAATTTTTTTCAAATTACAATTAATTAACAAAGATTTATGATTGATTGAATTTTAGACTCTATGAATACAACAAGTGTATAAAAATCATGTGTTCCATTGAGAAAGATAAAAAATCCTATTAAAAATCCATGAGTAAAAAGAGATACATTTTTTTGGAGGTAACAACAACATGAATATGGGAAATGATAATGGATCGATTGAATTTTTATGAAAATTGAGAGAGAGAGAGAGAGAGAGAGTTAGAATCCAATTAGGATGAATGACAGTTCTTATGTTTTTTGAATTAAAAAGGCATGTTGATTTTATCTTGATAGAGCTTATTTAACCATGGTATAAAATGATTTACCAGAGTGATGTGGTTATGTGTTGTATAATTCAATGTTTTAAAACATTTATATATTTAATTTAGTATTTTCATGGTTTTATTCACACCAATTAATCTTTTAATGGATAATTGTATCATATTTTAGTTTCAAGAGTGTTTCGGGATTTAGTTTGAAAATTACATAAATTTTGAGTTGTATTTTTTATTGGATATTTTTGAATTTTTAGTATAAATGTTGATTTTTATCATTGGTGAATCGATGATTATTTCCAATGGTTGGAATATATTATGATGTGTTCATGTTGATTATTTGTATTAATAAAAATTCTGGAATAGTTGTTTGTATCATGGTCACTTGATGTCTTTTTCTTTTTTCCTTATGTTTGGTGGATCAATCAACTATAATAAGAGATCAATGACAAGAAGGGATTGATAATTTTAAGAAGTTATAAACTAAAAAGGAGTCTAAAAGAAACCACATTTCAATTAGTCTAACCACATTTTCATTAAAATCAAATTCAAGGTATCCATCTATGTAATGATTGACTGCAAGAAGTAAACTGATTGACCATGCCTTTCTTAATTAGCTATAATTTAAAATTCTACAACACATGGGATAATTTATATGAACATCCAATAAAACACATGTTGAATATATCACACAGTTATTTGTTTTGTAATAAGTCACAAAAACATCATGGTCAATCCATTAAGGTTGTGAATCAGGGTTGATCCATTGGTGTTTCACCTCCTAGGTGATGCAAAAATTGTTAAAGAATTTTATTATGGAAGGCCACCTGTAGGTTTCATGAAACTCACCCAAACATCAAACTGAACCTTTAAAGATATAATTTTAGAACATTTAAAATCAATATAATGCTACCATATGGATTAAAATTATGCATAATATATTAATTTTAAACAAGGAAATAAATTCAAAAATCTTGTGTAAATTTAAAACCATGGAGAAGGAGGAAGACCATAAGGAGTAGAAGTAATCGGTGTTGAAATTCAAAAGAAAAAAAATCATGATTATTTATCCTAGTAACAAAAATGGAAATAATTAATATTTGATGAAATTTCTTATGTAGTATAAATGGAAATGTTTTTATGATTATGAATGGATCAATCTATACCTTTATTATCATGATGACATTCTTATCCTCTTTTCCTTTAGTTCCATTGGTATTTATTTTCATTGTATAACTCCAAATTTTATATTTTAATAAAAATTTATTCTTTTATATCATCATTACTCGTAGATAACTCTTACACACGTAATCAGAGGTAGCTAACCTGAGGAATCTCTTGGGGAAGTCCTCTATTGCTAAACCCAGGTCTATGCACATTCATGATTAATATTTCATAATTTCAAAGCATTAGTTCAAGATTAATATTAGTAGGAATGACCATATGTGCCTCAACATGGTCATATGAGGTCCAACTTATTATTCGAAAACCATTTTCTTTTTGATGGAGGTAAATGTTAATTGTACATGGTGATTATTGAGTGAACTGCATGACATGAATCATGGAATACGAGGGTGTTCCCACTTGATAGACTATGTTTATTCAGTATTTATGAAATTAATATTAAGAAGATGAAGTTTCTCTCTAGGTAATTATCGTAGGATAACCATCTTTATTTCTAAATATATTTTGTTTATATTATCATGTTTATATTTTTTTGACATTCTGTATCATCAAATCCATTTTTTACATAATATAATATAATAAAAATAAAAATATAAAAAAGTGAAATATGAATATTACGTGTTTGAATGAAAAATTATCATTATGTGAGATGAATCTTGTTAGACACTATACTCCATTAGAAAAATAAATTGTATCTTTTGAATAACCCTATGATAGTTACATCAGTTCATTTATCAATATCTTGGAATAGACATGTACAGATAATAGAATATACCATTATTGTATTATTTTTTCAATTTAATCCACTCAATCAGTCAAATTAGTCATGAGTATGGCCTGAATCATTTACCTATACAACATGTAATCAAAATAGTGAGATGGTTTATACCTATAAAACTCTAAATAATATTTCTATTTAATGGTTGGAAGAACTATCCAACCTTATTAATAGTTTTTCGTACCATATGTTAGTATAATTACCCAACCTAAAAATAATTCTCCAAATATCATGTTGGTACAGTCACCAAACACCATAAATTATCCTTGGAAATCATAGATTTTATACATGTCCACAGATTCAGTGGTCCTTCAAATATTAGCCCTAACATAATAAAATTAATCAATTGATCAATAAAATTATCACATCTATAGTAGTACAAGTTAAAATTATAATCAAAATTACATGAAATCCAATTGTACAATGTTTGTTCCTTATAATAACCCATTACACCATATGCATCACATATCTCAAAAATACAAAAATGATCCCTTGAATAATTTTTTTTACATCCAATGTAAATGGTATCAAAATAGATTTGGATCAGAGCATGAACATCCTAGCCATAACCGAAACTCAATAAGTCATATATTAACTGAACGTAAGTCCTTAGAACAATACTAACCATTTGACTACCTATTTTCTCAAAAAGACCCATAAACTAATAATAAATCTAATAATATATACTTGGTAAACCATCTCTTATTGATGTATAAGTCCACACTTTGTATATATCATTTATCCCAGGATCATTTGATATGTCTCATATTAAATAGTTACATAGCCTTTAAGGTTTATCTCAATTTATTTTTTGTATATGAATCCTAAAGATGATCCAATCATTAGTTATTTAACCATTGAGCCTACCCTTGGTAAAATTCCAATCCTGATTGAGAAAAAACTTATGAGTACTTATTTGATTATCCAAGTTCATGTTCATAGGTCACCCCTCCTAGTGAACTAAATACTATGATGAACTCTTAAACATTCCTATAACTTATTTTTCATGTAGCATGCCCCACATGGTGGAGAATTATATATCATCAAAGGGAGTATCACCAGGTAACTTGAGTCATCACTGAGAGTCAAAAACCTTCCATAGAATAATGATAAATTATATTTAAGGTTTATAATTTCAATAGAGTCACAAAGGTTCTATAAATTTGAAGGAACATGAGTGTTACCACTTCTATGACCCAAGTGGGTCTCACTATTTCTCTTAAAAATATTTTATACATTTTATTGATGTGTATTAGTCTATCATATCTACACCACATGGTTATATATCACAAAATATATGTATGAACATGTAATATATGGGAAAATAATAATGTTCACCAACCTTATACAATGATCCCATATTTATCCGAACACAATATAACCACCCTCATTACCCACTTTCCCATATCTCATCAAAAATAAAAATTAACGAATACAAAAAATATTAACAAATTATAAAATAAAATTAATAATCAAAGAAAACTAATAAAATATCAATAACTTTCTATAATATATTATAATCCCACAAAAATGAAATGAAAATGTCTTTTAGGAGACTCCATTACCCCTATGAGATAAAATACACAATTTATATAAGCTAATTAACCATATGCTCGACCCAAAGTTAGATATAGAGCTATCCAAACTCTTAATAACCATATATTACTTGATGACTCAATAGAGCGATAATAAATGTTTTTTTCTTTCTATTCTAAAATAAACCACAGGGAAAACCCTGAAGTCGAGTTTTGAATTATATCACCTTCCTTATTTTCAATACCAATACCAATGGAAGTGAAAATACACATTCTAGAGACAATACCATTTTAGAATTCACATATTTTGAGTAAATAATTATATATACCTATATTGACTACGTTTAATATTTGGATATATGTAGGTTAAAACTACAGTCATCCACTATAGGGTTAATAAACACCATTATAGTCTCAGAATAAATACACATAGTGTGATTTTTGGAGGAACAAATTCCAATGAACCAAAGATGACTAATAAAGGAAGTATTCAAAAAAAAATATTTTTTCTATGAATCCAAAATAAACAATGTGGAAAACCCTAGTTCTTGAGGAAAGGATCTTCTCAAAATGGGTTTTTATCATCATGCCAAATCAAATAATTTATGAAACTATTAGAGAAGAAAACATATAGAGATAAGTAATTTTTATACTAGTGTAAAATATATAAAATTCAATGAATAATTCACTTAATAACTCACATCTACCAAAATAATGATAGACGATGTGAATTTATCTTTGTTCCACCTTCCATAACCACTTTTCACAAAATCTCATTTTCAATGTTTTCATTTCACCATTATTTGGTGAAGTAAATCTCAAATCACAATCCTAATAGAATCCAAATATAATAAAAAAAATAATTAATAGAATGTGAAGAAAGAGGATAGAAAACCCTACCTCAACCGATGAAAAAAATCTTCTTGAACCACCATTGATAAAAAGACCACCAAAACGGAATGAATACATGGAATATAGACATCCTCCTTTACAATTATCAACTAGGAATGAAGATACATCATGGGGGGTGTTAATATTTACCGCTAAAATTTTAAAAACCAAAATTTTTATGTTGGTATTTGGCTATATCATTTGAGTTCTAAAAGACCCAAATGGTAATCCAATAGACCATTAGGTTCCCAATTTCTTGGGAAGTAATATTTCAGCAATATATAACCCACTAAATTCCCAATGGGATTTCATTGAGGGTTTTATCATTGTTGGGTTAATTCTAATAAGATTATTTTCTTCTACTGATTGATCAATTCTATCTCATAGTAGTTTCATCAAATCCTCCTATGTTCAAAATTCTCTTTTTTATTCTAGTGATATACCAAAATAAGATCATTCTTGATCATAATTAAAAAATTTAATGGCCATAAAAATTAGACAACATTATAACCTATCATCATTCAGTTTCATTGATACTTGAAAATACATATCATTGAAAACTCTCCATTATAGGATTTCCTATCCCAATAAGTTTCAACATGAAAATTTCGTGTACCAAACCAACTACTAAGAATTGATCTCCACATCGCATCTTCGAGTCTCCTGTTGTATACCATTGATCAAATAGAATAATTGATCCCATGGAAGTATCCTTTCATAGAAGTCCAATATGTATGATCCATAATATTAATATATAATCCCTTAAATGTTTCACTTGAATCAATATGATTTTCATCACAACTGATCACAAGAAAAAGTGCCAATAATTATTCTCAAACCATATTCTTCCAAATTCTACAATTTTTCTACAAATTATGGTTCTAATATATATCATATCAATAGTAATGATATCCCAAAAAAAAGAATAATTGAAAAAAATTCATCATCATTAATGTGAAAAATGTATAACATTGATTGTATTCCCCATTAAAAAAGCTTCTCAAAGCTGTATTTCTGTATCTCCATATCATACAAATCAAAAATTCATAGTCTCTTTACCAAGAATCTTCACTTCAAATAGAAACATTAATTCATTTCTCATTCCATAACATTCCCATTGATTACTAATATTATAAGATCTTAAAAACCTAGGTTTATTCTTGTATCCTCATATCCTTTTAATCACCAAACACACTAATTAGACATAACTCACCCTCTATTATTTAAGAGACAATGAAAAAATAGAATGAAAAATAGATTCAGTTTCCCATACACATAATTTTTTAATCTAACCATAATTATAATTGATATTAAGTATGATATCCAATTTAACAAATTGGGTACTACCATCTATTAGATTACACTTATCTTTATTCTATGAGCACAGAAGCACTCAAATTCTAATGTCACCTAAATAACATTGATCATGAACAATAAAAAAATAACTCAACTAAGACCAATTGACAAGCCTTAGTCTATTGTTTTAAGATACTATGGTTCTTTAGGATGGTATTCCATTATTAAAAAAAACAATCCATTTTTACCAAACTCATGCATGTAGGGAATAACTCAAGATAGATAACCCATAATCACTACAATATATTACCTACATTCAATCTATTTATAGTCTCAAGACCTACCCTCATGAAATCTTAAAACATCCACTAATACCCCTACTCTCTATAGTTGAGATACTACTCTATTTCACCCATACATTGTGATTACATTTGATTCATATTTTTCACCTGAAGCTATAAGTGAGTTACATTCTCCTGCTTTAAACATCCAAATATTAAACAACACCTTGAATTTGTAATGAGTTTTCCCTCTGAATCCATACAATTTCACATATATGCAATATTTAAGGCTATATGACCCATTGGATATCATGTTGAAATACCACATAGATGCCATTTTACAAAAATATCCACATTGCGTTGCATTGATCCTCTTTATCAACGTCTATATATGATGGTTCCTAGAACACAATTTTCTTCATCTCACACATGACGTAGAATCAGAAGTGATCACTCCCACTATATATAATTGTAGAATCTCAACTCTATCTTAGTCCCACATATCAATAATGTTCAATATAATAAATTTGGGTTTCTATAATTTAGGCTTGCTAATTAAATATCTACCACGAGTTATAATAATTTGGAGGTAATTATTTTACTCTTATCTATTTTGTTTTTCATCATCCATTTATACTTTTATCACTGATATATATGTCCCACAACAACATAAACTATTAGATTAAATAATTATGGGACTCTCTATCACTTTTAACAATTAATCATAAAAGAATTATATTTTACTTATGACTAAGGTGGCCAATACTAGAACATTATATAATTTATATTTTTATAATAAAATTGAAAAATACACCACAAGGTTGGCAGTGAAAATACTCACCCATCTATAGGTATGGGACGAAATCTCACAAAATTCTATAGTTTACCCCAAACCTTGAAAAAAAACATATGTGTGATAACCAATATAAATTTTAACAGAACAAAAAGACTTTTATTTATAACAAACCCAACCCTAGGACCATAGATTTGGTTCCTTAAATTATTAAATTGGTATAATATATAGTAAATCACATCCAAAAAGACCAAACCATTTTGTATCTTTGGTTAACTAGATACATTCTTGAAATTCACATTACATTTTAAAACATAAAATACACAAATAATTTCCTTTATTCTACTGTTATCCCCCCTTTTGCAACCCTGAATATACATCATATTATATATCTTAGTATCATTGGAAGAAATGAAACATATGAAATTGGAGATCTAAAATTCTATGTAACAGTAAGAGTACAACAAAATCTATGGGTAAATAAGATATAAACAATACGTGAAGGTAAATAACTAAAAAAATCCCATTTATTCAACAACTATTTCAGAATAATATTGAAAAAAAATATAATCAAATTATGAAATATTGGTAATAATAATAAAACACAACATAATTACTGATATTCTATCTAATCTGATAGTCACATGGACTATAAATAACTGATTTTTTTATAATGGAATGAATAATGACGAACATCTAAAACATTCTACAATGGATTTGTTCCAAGAATATAATATTGTCAATTATTCATTCCATGAATATAATATTATCAGTGTTTCTTACAAATAATGTAAGAAATGTGTAAGGCCATGGCCAAAACCTAATCTAATTTTACCAATCCGACATATAGATGCATTAAGGGGCTATAGCGGTCCCCAAAGGACACATACTATGTCAAATGAATTGCTCAAATGAATGTGGTAAAACATAATGAGAATATAAATTTTTATTAAAACTATAATAAAATATGTAAATAACATTCATCATTATGTAAAAATAATCCCAAATCACCCAAAGTAATATGGTGAATGAGGTTAAAATAAAACATCCCTAGTCAAACTAATAAATATAATTTTAATAAAATAAGATAGATGTTATCATCAAATAACAACCATTATAAATAAAAAGAATCAAAAAATGATGTTGACATAGACAAGATTACGTAAAATGAGATTATTGATAAATTTTTGAGTAAATTAACCTATAAACATTTTAAAGTGTCCAATACCACTTTGATACAATTGAATTATAAGACCAATAATTAAATAACATTAAAAAAATTATAATAACATTAGAATAATTAGATTAATTATATAAAATTTCAAAGGAGTATTACATACAACACAAAATAAAATTATGTGGTGAATAAGGCATATATCTCATAGATGTAAAAGTGAGACGAGAAACCCCTTACCTATGACTTCATTTTATTTTAGAATTATTTATCCTTTTTTATAATGGTTTAAATAATGTTATTAACTCATTTCAAAAATATATTCATATTTATAATACTATATATGATGATTTCATAACATATTATGACCCATTAATTCATAATAATTCATTATTTTAATTGTTCTGGGTTCGTTTGGGTCCGGGTATGATGACCGATTAATCTGTATGTCATTATGGATTTTGTTGTAAATTGTAAAGGAGACAATAAAAGGGTAATAAAATTGTATTAATTAAAAAAAATTAAAAAATTAAAATTTATAATTTTATTTCATGCATGATGATGATTCATTTGATATAATGAAAACGATAAATGTTTTGTTAATTTCGGTGGTTTTTTGAACACAATTATCTAGTTCCATTTTATTTACTAATATGAGTATATATTAGTTATAGATCACTAAATAGGATATTATTTACTTATTTATATAATATTTAACCATGATAATAGTTTTATGACCATCCATGAAGGTGGTAGTGTAAAACAAACCAAAACATTATCCATACAATTGATTAATCGTAAATATATGTAAAAAATTTCATTTCATTGAATAAGATAATGTAATAAATGGATAGATATAAAATATTCCATGAGAAACAAAAATTTCTAGTATGTACATGATTCCATAATTATTACTTCTTTATTGATGAAGGATATGAGGATGAAGTAGTAGAAGAAATGAAAATATGAGAGTTGTTTTGAGAAAATTACCTCTTGAATTCACCTCCTTAAAAACCCCCTTGAGGAACATAGATTTGGTATTTTAGAGAGAAAATAATCAATATTACATTGTGAGAGTGATTGGGAAATTATTTTTCTGATTATTTTGGAGATACAAGGCTTGTGGGTCTAAATGGGGTGGTGAAGGTTGGTATTTATTCTTGAGGAGAGCTAGGTTTAAGTGATTAAAATAATAATAATTATATATTCAAATCCAACCACATCTAAGTGGAATTAATTTACATTAATTTTGAAGGAAAATAATTTTATACAGGTTTTTTATGGTTTATAAAACCTTAATAACCAATAATGTTCTTAGTTTTTTGGTATTTTTAGCCTTTACCTTTTTAACTTTAAACGATGTCACTCTTTTACCTATACTACCATAAATAATATTCATACCATGGTAAATTATTATTACCAAACAATGAAATTGAAATTAAAAAATAATTTGGACCTTATAATTCCAATTATAGAATGCATTTTACCAAATTCAACTCATATAATTAGTTAAATTATATATAATGTGAACCACCATACACAACGATGAAGCACGTTTTTAAAGTAAAAATCCCACAAGATTGAAATGTTTTTATATACAAATTCAATGTGAAGTTTTTTTAAAAGGCCCATTATTTTATTTATTTATTTATATATGATTAAATTATACTCTCAAAAAGATTGAAAACATAATTTAACTATATAAATATATTAGATGAAAAATTATTTTTTAATTAAAATTTAGTATTTTCCACTATTCGTCAAAATATAAAACTTCTCCAAAAAAGAAAAAACATCATAGTATAATTCTATTAATAAGGTTAGAAAAACGAAAATTATTTAAAAAAACATATATAACTATCAAAATAATGATTTAAAATAGGTTCTTTATCCAATGGTGGAAAAAATTCCTTTTAGATAAATATAGATTTTATGCTTAAAATTGGTACTATTCCCAACTTAAGAATATAAAATATTTTGGGTGAATTTTAAATTTTTTTTATTAAACATATAAAATATAAATTTTAATAATATCTTTCACCAATAGGGAGTAATTAAATTTATGAATTTAAAATTCCATTATTGTAATAAAATATTTTTCATATAAAAACACCCTTCATGTTTAATTGGTTCTCAATTTTATTTATAATTAATTGGTAACCATTACAATAATTTTAGAAACATGTATCAAATATAATTTCATAATTTTTTTTATATTATCAATTCCTTCAATTCCAATAGCTAGGTGATATCTATCATAATTAAATGATATTATTTAAATGTTTTTTTAAGATCAGTTTTATGTGTAAAATAAGTTATTGATGAAATTTTATTTATTTATAATGATAAATACCATAAAACATGGGCTGTAATAATCTACCCTCTTTTAATCAATAGAGTCCTCTCAATTTGAATATTTATTTAAGAAACCAAAAACTGATACTTGAAAATTCCTTTCTGGGAAACCCACATCATAAATAAGGATAATAAAACATCTCTTAAATAAGAGGGAAATTGAAATGTGAAGATAAAAAAATAGGAACTCAGAAAGGATAAAATTTGTGTGAAGTGAAAACTAGGACAGGAAATAGGAATCAAAATAGAACTTTATGATGGAGATTTATAGAGAACATGGTCATCAGAATGTAAACCATCATAAAATAGTAAATAAATGATGGGTTAAATAGGACATTGATTTCTCTGTAAGAAAATTATAAGAATAGAGTTTTTGTAACAAAATAACTTCCCTAGAGTTGAGGGATTATTTTATTATCCTGATAAACCCATGATAAAGTAAACTTAGTGGATTTAATATCATATAAGAAGTATACTTTCATTTAGTAGTTTTAGATAGATCTATCCCCAATTCATTTCTTATCATAGGATATGGAATTTCAAAATGAATTTTTCATGATTGAAGCACATTATTGAATCATAATATCCAAAATTAATTATTTCTTCCTCAAAAAATTTAATGAAAGAAAAAAATTTAACATATGTTATTACCAATAAATAATATCCCAATTTTAACTAAATCAATTCTATAGGAAGTTAATCATAAGACTCATCCAAAATACATCAGTCTAAATTCATAGTCTAAAAAGGTTACTATATTTCAAAAATCAACTAAGAATTTGATTCAAGAAAAAATAAGTATCTATCAATATCACATATATAATATATGAGTAACTTGATATAATTAAAACCATAATACAAAAATATGCATCCCAAAAAAATATCATGTTATTGAATATATTACTTGAACCCAATAATGTAGTTAAACCATCAAAGAATGCATAATCCATCAAATAACATACCATATTCATGTTCACAAAAAATTTTCCATAAAAACTATTTTTAAATATTATTTTAATAACAACAATATATTAAGTGTTATCTTCCCTCAATAATGTGTTTTCAAAAATATCAAATTGTATTAAAATCACTTTTCGTAGTTATTGGTAATATTCCTCACATAATTTCAAATACATAAATTAGTACTATTTTATAATGATTATATATCTCAGAATTGATATAACTAGAGAATCAATAATATAATAATTCTTAAATTTAAATATAAAAGGACATTAATCATTCTACACATTTCTTAAGCCCTAAACTACTCTTAATCATTTTATTTTTAATAAATATTTAGTTTCATTTTCCAGTTTTAGTCTCTTCATCATCAGTAGCATAACAATTACTTTTATAGCTTTGTGATTCTATTGAAGAGTTTCCCCCCTATGAAATATATTTTCATAATTCTTATAATATTCACATTTTAATCAATCAACCATCGATAATACCTGAGGTGAACTATTGTTATAATATTTTCATTTTTCTTAGAAGTTTCTTTCTTTATATCCTTATTAACACTCCTAAAATACATTATTATTATTATAAGACATTCATTTGGGTGTTTCTTCTCACATTCACAGTATATATGAAATTGATTATACTTTTTTTTTCATGATATCCACCACTAGATCTCTCAAGGAACTCTACTAATAACTTCTTGGGTGAGTGTGATATATTGGAAAGGTCTATGTTTTTAATAAGTTGTAGTAATAAATTATTAGGTAGAAATATGATATGCTTTACTCTAGTCATCATGCCATATTTTATATCAGCCATACATTGTCAATAACATTAAATTTTGTCCTAGATCATCTTGGTTCCCACCACTGCGTAAAGAAAAGTGTAAGCATCAAACAACACAAATCAGAGTGAGCTAATATTAACCAAATTATATCTAAATAATGACATATTATTCTCAGTATATGAGTCTTTAGGGTTATCTAATATTAACCGTGGTTATTACCAAATCAATATGATATTATCCTATACTTAAACTTATTGTCAAATTCATTCATAGGGTTGTTTTCCATAATCTATGTTTTCTTAAATCTATTTCCCAATGTTTCTACTAACCATACTCTGATAGTAACTAAAATGAACACAACTCCATTAACCTATATATGTTACCTTAATTTATTACATTGTTATAATATAAATGGAACAACATCCTGAATGACCGAATATTTTACCTGTTCTATGAAGCTAGATACATTCATGAAAGTAACATTAAATTTTAAAACATAGAATAAAAAATAATTTTAATAAGTCTTCCATTATTACACCTTTGTGTATCCCTTCATATTATTCATATTATACTTCATTCAATCTGGGAGAAAAATGAAACATATCAAAGGGTTGATCTAAAATAATTAATAACGGTAAACGTAAAACACAATCAATTAGTAGATAAGTCTTAAACTATATAGAAATTTAATTCACTAAAACACATGATATTTAATAAATAAAATTATCATAATATTATAAGAAAAAATTTATTAAAATAATTCCATATAAATACTAAAATTAGGATGTTGAATTATGAAATAAATTATAACTAATCGAATAATCAAATGGAATATCAATATCTGAATTTATTATGATGTAATTCCTAATGAAGAACATTTAAAAAATATTGTTGAGACTTCATACCAATAATATAATACTCTCATGAATTCATTATAAGAAAATAATATTATCATATCTTCATATCAAGAATCTAACCAAGGGGTAAGGTCATGGCCAAAACCCTTTCTAATGTTTCTCATGGGACTTGTCAATGCATCGAGGGGATATTGAATGTGCTTCACGTCACATACAAAGTCCAATGAATTTTGTATATGAAAGTGGTGAAACAAAATCAACATAAGAAGTTATATTGAATATGGCATACAAAATGTAAATAATATTCCCCATTAATTAAACAAAATCACAAACCATCCAGAGTAATATGGGGAATGATGTAAAACTAGTAAATCCCTAGTAAAAATAATCCAAAAAAATTAATATAACATGGTATATGGTGTCTTAAATACCAAACTAAATGAATCATAAGATTCAAAAAATTATTTATACCTATATGAAAAAAAATTAATGACATCCTTGAAAAATTATTGAAAAAAATAATCCTCAAACATTTCAAAGTGTCTCATACAACTTTGAAACATTTCTATTAGGAGCCCCATGAAAGAATAAAAGAACACTAAAATTATAATATCATGAGAATAATAATATTCATCATATAAAATGTCAAATTATTACTATATACACCACACAAAAGAACTTAGTTTTGAATAAGTCATATATCTCATAAAAGAAAACATGAGATGAGAAACCCATTACCCCAATAAAATCTTCATTTTAGAATTAATTAACATATTGTTTAACGGTTTAAATATTATTATAAAATGATTAAATAACTATATTAAATTTTAAAATACCTTATTTTATGATTTTCTAACATCGTATGATCCATTAAATATAAATATATTTCATTATTTCCCTGGTTTTGGGTGCGTTCATTTCATGGTTTCATGATCGATTCAACTGTGTATCGTTATGGATATAATTTTAAATTGGAAATAACACTCCATTTTTGTAATAAAATGGTATTAATTTACTTTTAACGTATAAATGGTCACATTTATCATTTTTCTTTCATACGCGAGGATGATTCATAATATAACTTTTTGTGATAAATATTTTGTTTATTTTGGAGGTTTTTTTCGAACACCATGAATTTGTTTCATTTTATTTACTATTGTGAATATATATTATTTCCAAAAAATTAAATTATAATTTATATACATATTTACAATTTATCTAACTATAATTATAGGTTTATGAACATCCATGTACGTAGCAATGGAAAACGAACAAAAAACATATTAATGTATGTGATTAACCGACATTAGTTGGACAACAGTTACATTTAATTGGATAAAATGATGTAATAAAATGGATGGTTATAATATATTACATTAGAAACCTAAAAGTTAAGTATTTTAATTATTATATAATTATTATTCCTTTATGTATGAGGGATATTAATAGAATGTATAAGATGAAATGAAAATAAGAGAGGTGTTTTGAGAAATTTACACCCTAAATATCACCTCCTTTGGGGACCCCTTGTGGACCTTTGATTTTTCTATTTTTATGATAAAAGAAGATCATGGATGTGGTTAGATTGAATAGGGGTTATTTAGGTATATATTTGAGAAGATACAAGGATTTAAGGTTTAAATTTATTGGTATTTATACTTGAGAAGTGGTTGGTTTAAGTGATTGGAATAATAATTATTTTTTATTTATATCCAACCACATTGAGGAGAATTAATACACATGACTAGTACTAGAAAATCATATTGATGTGGATGTTTAGGTTCAATCAATTCCTTATAAAATCAGTAAATTTTTTAGAGTTTTTGGTATTTTTATCCTTTACCTTTTTAACTTTAACCCTTGTCACTATTTTACATATACTATGGTAAATATTTTATTAGCGTGGTTTTATTTTTATCAGAAAATAAAATTCAATTTAAAAACTAATTTTTAAATTATTATTCCAAATATGTAATCAATTTTACCAATTTATATTCATATAATGATAAAAATTACATTTCAAATTAATCCCCCAGACACAATGAATAGAAGGGTTTTAATGTGAAATGTTCAAAACTATGAAATGTTTATATATCTATTTTCAATAAAAAATTGATTAAAATGAAAAATATTATATTTATTAAAATATAATTGATCTAATCATACTTTAAAACCGATTTAAGACAAAATTTTACTATATAAATATATTAGAAAAAAATGTAATTTTTAAATAAAATTCGATATTTTTCATTATTCATCATAACATGAACCATTTACTAATTATTACCAAAATTTATCCTAAGATAATTGTGTTGTTACACATTAAATAATAAAATTTATTTTTTAAAATAAAACTTATAAAAGTGTATAAATTTATATTAAAAATTGGTTTTCCGTGAAAAGGAGACAGAATTAACTATTATAAAAATATATCATTTTAGTTTAAAATTTTATTTATTCTTATCCTAAGACAAAAAACATGTTGGATAAATTTTAAACATATTTATTGAATATAATATATATAAATTTCATTAATATATTTCAATAATAGTGATTACTTTAATTTATTATGGTAAAATGTACTTATGGGAATAAAATAGTTTCCTTATAAAAGAATATTATTTATAATCACTTGGTTGCCATTTTTATTTTTAATTATTTGGTAACATATGAAATAATTTTATAAATATGTGTAAAATAAAATATCATAATATAGTTAATCTCATTAATTCCCCCCATTCCAATAGCTAGGTGATTTCTATCATAATAAAATAATAATATTTAATCATTTGTTTAAGCTTAGATTTCTGTATAACTTAAGATAACGAATAAATTATATTTATTTAATAATAGACCCACATAAAATATGGGGGTGTTAAAATATAACTTTAGTTTGATAAACTAATGATTTATAGATCTTATTTTGATTCCCTTAGTAAATCTCATGTCCCAATGAACCATAAAATTCTCCAGGGACCCAACACACTCCATATCTAATCCTAACCCACATACTAGGGACGGATTCACAAGTAATAAACATGTATATCAAGGACACTTACACTAAAAATTTAATATATTATATCACATTTATGATATTGAGATCATATCATGAAATTATACATACCACATAGGTCATACACAGTCTCATTCTCTTCCAATTGGGATACATATTACATGATGAATCAATATCACAATGGTTCTAACTCAACATCAATATCTCTCAAATTCTATTCACATGAAGTAATATACTCTCATAATAACCAACTAAAAAAAATCAAATAAATCCATCATGATTTTCATCCCATCATTTCAAGTCTCAACTGTCTAATCATCTTACCAAAAGTCTCATTCATATTAACACATGTATCATGATGCACCATTTGTACTTTCATTTACATGAGTAACTATGGATCCCACATGATTTGATAAATCCACTTATTGATATTTTCACATATTTGGATCAAATAATGTCTAAATACTAGATATTATAATCTATATAAATAAATAACATGTACAAATTATCTATTACTTGTCTAATACTATTTACCTATTATATCTTGAGTCATAAGTCATCATTATTAGACTCCCACCCAACCTAGGAACCATACATATCATGCATTTCAAATATCAATGAATAATATTTGTGTTAATACTCTCATATTACTCATAGAATATCCTACGAATGAATCCCCTAGAGTTCCCATCGACATCAAGGTATCCACTTACCCATACTACCCATTGCATTGTCCAGTAAATATCCAAGTGAATATTAAAATGAAATCACCATCAAGAGATATGTATCAAATAAATAATTACTTATACGTTCATTTAACTAACATCAAACTAATAAATTATTTAATAAAACACTAAATATAATATTATTAATGTTTTCATTTACTATAACCCTTTAATACAATCATTTTCTTATTAGACACAAAATTTAAAATGTAATGTGAACCAACATTCAATAAAAAATACAAGTATAAACCCCTCTTTCAACCCCATCGGAAGAGTAAGACCAAAAATAAATAAAATCATAAACATTATACTTTATGAAAATAAATCAAATGAAATAATAAAATTAACAACCATAATAACAATTCCCTAATAACTTATATTTCAACCCATGAGCATGATATAAATACTTGAGTGCAGCTTCCCTCTCAGGTTCTGACAAGTCCAAAATCAATATAACATTCAAAAAAAAAAGATAAAATATTCTATTCACTTTCATATATTAACTATCTTCAAGTGATAATATTAATGCATTTGTGGTTAGGTTTACTACTACTTACATTAGAGCCTTCCGACTAATAGTACAGGATGGATACTATACAATGGGGATCTAATATCATTGATATCATATCCATATTATAATATTAAATTAAATAACATCTATAAAAATAATTGAATCATTGTAATATTGATTTATAGTGTAAATCTAACTATAATCGTAATAAAATTCATGTAATAATATATAAAATCATGTCATATCACACTAATCAAACATCATAAAAGAGTCTACAGATGATATGATCTTATGAAAAACATCAATAAAAGGATAGAAAATAATAAAATTGTTTAATCTGATATAAGTTTCATATCCCTACCTTAAAACCATCTCTGCACCTATATGGACACTTAAAAATTTGTGTTCTATACTATTCCATGAATTCTTTAATTTGATCTCCATACTAATAAGATATTTCAGGATTCGTAAAAATGTTATCTTAGTCTACAAAAAATATGTAAATGGGGCCTCCATATGTTACTTTACTTCTCATACACTTAGTTATAGAGAATCCTTGAAATGTTCATCAATTCAATGGTGTGGGGATGATAACATATTATCCTGAATTTACAATCGATTCCTACCATATGTTTGAATGATTTTTTGAGGAACATATTGACATTTTTATGAAAAACTTATTATAAGGATATAATAAATAACTATGTAAGAAAATTGGTCCATTATCATTGATTTGATAGATTTTAGAGACCAAAAATACACATCCATCACCATTTATGGTTGTTTTAGGTTTTATTTTTTTATAGAGTTTTAATAAATTTTAATTAGAATCCACCTAGGTGAACCATGGCATGAAAACATTTCCAAAAAACTATACATTACTTATTCAATACTTATGAATTCACTATTTTAGAGTCCTGAATGTGTATGCAACCAAATCACATGTTCATTATATATGTTACATCCCCAAAACCATTATTCTTCTTAGTGATTCACCACACACACCATGGTGGGGAAACCTACTTGCATCCCACCAATGGTGCATGCATACTTGATGTTTCTCCCATGTGAACTTAGACATTATGGGTATTATCTTTAAAATCTCATTCAAATTGAAATATTTACTTACAAAAGAAACCAATAATTACATTTCACTATGATATAGACACTTATATATACCCAGACATCATATTTATTAAAAAAAAATCTTACAAAAAGTTTAAAATCTCTAGAATGTAACCATTTTAGTCAAAACCTAGGAGAAATGATAGAAACATAGGGTATTTGGGTTAACTGATGTTTTTTAGTCAAATCAACTAAAAATTTATACTTCACACAAGCCTCCACCTGGGGTAGGAAAAAAGAACTCATTATGTATATTTATCAATATATAATTGAAAAAATTTATTTGAACTAGGATTCCCCAGACTAGAGTCATTCGTTTTTCTCAACGGATTCACTTGGGTCACCCATCAGACATTCCTTATCTTTGGAGATACACCTAGCCTTTATTGGTGAACAAGTATGGTGCCCATGATAACCTATTGAAGGGATCTATTCTTAGATTACAATTACATAGCCTGTGTGTCTCACTCACTCATGTCACTCTCATTTTATGAGATAAAACATTTTCCCCTCATAGCTTTAAAAATTTCATTGGAACTTAATCAACTAGTCCTACCATTTAAGTAACCCATATTAATCTATCTTATAGCTTATCTAACTGATATACATGGTCTGGTTACCTTTCACATTTATGTTCCCATTATAATCATTTATTCATTCGATAATTATATTCTATTCATTGATAAAAGATATCCCCTAGGTTACTATCTATAACTAGTATGGTCCATTCAATAATGTTAATAATTTGTTCCCTTGATATAGGGGATCCCATACATGAAATAAATTGTGGGAATTTTCTCGGATATGATTGGAAAACCTACCCATTATGATTGGACTGAACCAATTCCACACCCACTATGTGTATGATAAGCCTCATAGGGTTTAAAAAATGTTACAACGTCCATTCAAATGTACACATATGAAACCTTACACATAGGCTCATTCCCAACACCTCATATATAAACCTAATCATTTTTACACATATTGTTACATTTTTAAAATAAACTTCCATTAATTACAATCCTAATATTAGAAGGTCTGATTTATTTATAATACTTGGTTTATAATAAAAAAAGTGATACTAAAATAAAACTTTTTTATTCTAAATAATGTGTTATTAAATAACTTATTGTTCCTAAAAATTCATGGGATAACATAGAAAATTCATTAAGAAATGGTTTATCTAAATGTTTTGATATGAAATAAATATGATAAGAGAAAATAAAATTTCATTCCAATGTATAGCATGATATCATATAATAGGAGACACATGAGTAATAACATTGGAGGATAACATAAATATTAATGTTTGATATGCTCATGTCATCATAGGAATTGTGGTAGCAACATATTTCATGACATACACATCATTCAAGGACAACTACATAAAAACATCCCATGGTATAAAATTTACCATAATGGATTAGGTTTACTCCCTAATCCCGTATGTGACTCCTCATGAGACTAAAAAATTATCCAATGCAATGGTGCACTATTGGGGCATACCCATCAAAACAATTTCATGATTTATGTGTTTTGAAGAATGTAAATAAACCCACAGGCATACAAATTATAATTAACCATGTAAATAAATAGGTTGAATAATCTTATAGCACATCATAATCATTAGATCCTTCATAATGATGGGATATTAGATTTGAACAAAAGGCCTATATTACCAATCAAAGAAAGAGAGGTTGAGAATGATATATTTATATAATACATATATATAATATTTATAACGTTTTAATAAAATTAAATGTTATTTTTGTTGATGAATAATAACAATTAAACATTGTAAAATAGACATCATACATTAGAAATCACTTTTGAAAAAAAAAAAAATTCTTTAAAAAACTATGAATAATAACCATTACACATTGGAAATCACTTTCGAAAAAATTAAATTCCAAAAATATTTTGGAAATGATTTTCATTGAAAATATCCCCAGATAGTATAAGGGATGATTCATGGAATGTATGCTCATGATATTAGAACATATTATTCCAAATGTACACGTTAAAATAATAATTCCTTTCAAATTTTTGGTAAAACTTCAAGAAGTACATTGTTCAAAAAATGAAAAGATGATTCATTTTAGAACATTTTTAAAAAGTAAACATGGTTAAAAATTATTTCAAAAAATCATATAATAATATTAAAAATTATATATAATAATTTAAATAAAACATAGTCATAGATGAAAAACGGTTTTTGGCGGAGGAGAGAAATAATTTTGATTGTCCTTAAAAACATTTCTCAACATTTTTAAGTACCAAAGTGAGGAAAATGGTACTATTACATGAAACATTATTAAATAAATATATTCGAATAAAATGGATGGGTTTTAGGAAATGTTAAAATAATTTCCAATAATAGAAATTCAAGAATAATAATCCCAATTAAAATGATATTGAAACATAAACCCTTATAACATTAGTAAATTATAAATCATAGAAACCAAGAATGAATAAACTGAATTTTATCCTAAAATATTTGGAATTAAAAATTATTCATGATATAATATGTAAATTTTTAGTGTATAAACCATAGAAAATAAATTAGATGCATAGAAGAACATGTTTCTCAAAGAAGGAGTTTTGAGGAAAAACTCTTACTTCGATCACGAATGGTCACATGAATTCATTTTGAGATGGAATAATAAACTTATATAAATTATTTATTTTATAATGAACATTTTTCTTGTTAATTATTACTCTAATTATTTTTTTACATTTTCATATTAAAAAACATGCCTAATTAATTTCATATCGGATGTTTTAATAATGAAGGAATCAAATGTCCAATATCAATTTGATATGTTGACTAAGGTCAAAGATATTTTTATTTAATCTTATGAATAATTTTAATAATGACATAATTTTCATTTTTAAACATAAATATTAATTTTTCAAACCAACCATGTAATGTTGTTATGAAAAATGAACTATGTTAAAATCATGGAGATAGTAGGTCTCAACTACGCATTATAAACTTTTCATTTTATTGATTATTGGGATTGAAAAAAAGGTCAGTGTTATTTTATAATTATAGGATTAGTGATACATATTAAATATATTATTACTTATTTAAATACCATTACATATAAAATACATTTGATGTAGTAATAAAAATGATTCACAATGCTTCATGATATAGTTGTTAGTCTCACCCACAACCAACGTTTTAATTTACTCAATGAATGGTAAGGTATGAGATTTTATGATATATTTATTTTACAGAGTGATTAAAATTTAATTAATAGCATTTATATTCAAATAATTAAACCTCATTTCCTTATATATAAATCATAACTGAAAAATCATTCACATCTCTTTGTGAGCCAGTAGTCTACTATTCATGTGAGAGACGTTATCATAATATCTACGAAAATGATAGTAGATGGAGTAGGTGATATTATAATTCCATAATTTTAATTATGTAAAAATATCATATATAATCACTATATATATCATTATATCCATCTATGATAAGAATTGATGGAAAATGAATTATATCAGTTCTTGATGTGATAACCAACCGTACACATGATCAACAGTTTCTTTTCCCATTTGAGGGAGGATGAAATGATTTTAGGTCATGAAATAGACATAAAAACCTATCAGTATATGTAATATATTGTTGTTAATATTAATTTATTTTTTAATAATATCTTAACATTATGGATGAACAAATAAAATAACATTATTGGATTAGAACATTATATCTTCCTCAGAAAACAACTCTTGGATTATACCTAAATCATTTATAGATTGTATTTATGGTGAAACCTAGGATAATAAAATTAATGGAGGGAAGTAAATATGTAATTTTGGTAGGTATTTTTTGAGAAAATTGGATTTTATTGTGTGGAAAAGAGAGGATATGGGTATCCTTTTATAAGTGGATGAGATGTCACATATGGAATTATTGAAAAGAAAGAATCACATACACTCTTTTTACATGATAAAGGAACTAAAATATCCAGTTTTAGAACAATAAAATATATATTGTTGAACAAAGACCATAATAGTGGAATTAGATAACTTTATGGTGATTTATAACCCCTATATATTTTGTTTAACCTCTTTAGTAAACCCATTTTTACATTACCATGGTAATTAATTTTTAAATTTGTACTATTCATTATGTAATAAAATTAGATTAAATAATTAGATAATATAAATTATTATGATTTCAAATATGGAATCTATTTTTCTAAATTTAACAAACAGAAGTAGAATAATTTAATTTAAAATCAAACAAATATACACGATTAAAAAATATTTTATGAAGAAATATATTATTCAAGTAAAAGATGATAATATGATAACTACGTGAAATTTAATTGAGAATAAATTAATTTAAATTCATATTTCTAGATATATCATCTATAAATTTAATTATAATCATACCTAATTTGGTGTTACTTTAAATAATTCCAATGATGAAATTCTATGAACATTAATACATTCCATATAAAAATATGTTTTAAGACTAAGAATAAAAATTTACTAAAATCCAATATAAAGATGATTTAAATGTAATTAATTGTATTTGAGATAAATATTTAATATATATTTTAATTTCAAATAAAATTAAAATAATAATATGAAATTATTTAATTTATTAAAATAAAATTGTTGTACAAAAATCAGTTTTTTTCACAAGTCAGTGTAAGAAAAATATTTTCAGAAAAAAATCCCAAAATTTCTCCATAAGTAAATTTGTTATAAATATTTATATTATGATGTTTAATTTATTAAACACATTTTTTAAAATTATTGAAATTTAATAATATTATTTTCTCAAAAATGATGTAAAACCCATTTTAGAAGAAATCATATTTTTTTATTACTAAAATGACATTGATTAAAATTGATTGATTGCTAATATGATTTTATGTATACATTTATTTTAATTAGTACCTTTATATTAATTTCATAATTTATTTAATCCTATTCATATCCATCAATTTAATGGCTAGTTTATAAAAGTCTTATATAAATAATAATATTTTATGGTTCATTTAGGCTTAGTGTTGTGTATGATATATATTATCGAAACAAATTTTATAATTTTAAAATTATGAGGAAATATATTATACCACCATTAAATTTAATCCTCACAATTTGGAAATTTACTCAACAATCAACAGATTAATGATCAAAAAATCTTTATTCAGAAACAAATATTATAATAAGGGTTAATCAAACATACCCCTAAAAGAGGGAAAGCGAAATAAAAAACTCATTTGAAATAACACATGAATGGGATTCTATATAAGATTAAATGGTTGGTAATTGAATTTGTGGAATTAAAAGAAATTCCTAAATAATTACGGAGAGTGGAATAGAACAGTGATCAAAATAAATGGAATGATTAAAAGGAAGGTAACAATAAAAAACCATAAATATATGATGAATTTAAGGACCATTGATTAATCATATATGAAGGTATTAAGATAAAATTTCTATTTAAATATCCTTCTTCCATAAATGAGGGATTAGTTTACTAGCATGATATAGAACACTGGAAAATATTATTACATGATATCCTTTTATTTCATAATCATAATTTCATCCTGTAATTTTGATTTGATCAAATCCCACTTATCCTCTTACAAAAAATAATGAATATCCAGAATGATTTTTATGATTTATGAACAAAACATTAATATGATGGGATCATAAGATTCAAAAAAGAGTAAAAACCTATTCCTCATATCATGAACCACAAAATTGGTAGCACAAAGTATGATTATACCCAAAATGACTAGAAATATATTAATATCAATCATTGAACAATAAAAGAAAAGGTTTGATATAGATCAAAACATCAATAAATAACCATATATCTTAAATAACCTCAATAACATCAACAAGAAATAATGTTTTATCCTCAAATGATACATCATACCATTTATCTTAAATTTATAAAAAAAATAATTCATTCCAAAAAATACTTTAAATTAATCTTAAATGTTATTTATATATCATCAACCAGTATACCATTTCCAAAAATAAGACAGGCATCCTTAAATTTATATTAATCAAGAAATTATTTTTGAACAACTAATTTTCTGATGAATCGGTTTTATTGTGTAATATTTTTTGATATTATATATATAATTTTCCTGAATGGATGATGATATGACAATTGATTCTGAGTCCTAATTATCATGAAATTATTATTTTAAATATATTAAATAGCACACACATCTATTTGTCATGAAAACGTTGAATAAAACCCAAAAGGGTCCTGAAACAAAACATATTTGGACTATTGTGTTCATAATGTGTGTTTTCTCCTAGGCACAAAATAAACATTGTTGTCTTGAGTAGTGTATTAAAAACTAATTGTAGGAAAATATAAATAAAAAAATATAAATTTATTTATTTTTTTGTTTTTAAACATAAATCAACTCCCTCCTTAAATATGTGAATATGAATTTATTGTCACAGTTGGCAGCTAAACCATTGAGACTTAGAAGCCATTGGAGCAGAGAATTATTGGAGAATAAAGAGGGGTCATGATTAGATTGTGGGTTATTGAGCCAATGGTGTTTTTGGATCTCCTCAATGACAGAAACAACATGTTCTTCTTCAACCAAGATCAATCCAAAATCTAGGTATGATGTTTTTTTTTGTGATTTCAATTGTGTATCTTAATCACAGATGAACGCAGATCAATTCTAGGAACAATATTGGTATGCATATCATCTTTACATTTAAATAGATTGAATTTTATAATTTTTAATTTGGATTTTATTCCTCTTCATTCCTCTTCATCATTAATAATTTATGGTGGCCAAATGAAAGAAAATATGATAATCATTCCCTACATCTTTTGGTTTATAGATTTCTTCCCTTGTTCATCAAACTTTCATCATGAGCTTCTTCTTTTTGGAAAATTGTTCAATAAGTACATGATATTTTGTAATTGTTAGACCATTCTTCATCAGAAATGATCAATTCCATGGGTATGTGTTGTGATTTATTAGGTCATTGAGGTGAAATGATGGTAATGTAATCTTTGATGGAAGTCATAATGGATTTATGGGTTTCATTATTCATATTTTTGACGCATGGTTACACTATCCCAATGAGGTGATTTCCTAGAATATTCGACTTTTTTTACATTGATAGGTGATGAAAATGACCATACAAACCCCAATATATTTGTTCTCAAAATGGATATGTCTTTCAAAATGAATATGAAGGCATGTAAGTGATGCTGATAGATCTGGAAAATTCTAAGAACCACAGTTTGTAATTTGGGATTACACTCAATTTGTGGCCTTCTCAGTAGTGACAAGGAATTTGGGATATAGTAGAGGATCACACGACATGTGACCCCTATCACATTGCATGTTACCTCTCCATGATGGATTTGAATGTACTTCATAATTTACATGTAAATGAAAAAAATTACGTATCCAGAGGTACTCTGTGTATTTGGACATAGACAAGGAAAAGTATATATAGGTTAGTACACTGGCATGCAGTACATCGACCTGGCTAGGAGATACGAGAGTGGTGTAATGTGTCTCTAAATTCCATGTACATAATATATATACTATGTATGTTGGGACACAAAATCTTTATGTTGTTTTATCACACAAGCATATATAGGGATAGCTAGAAATGGTGTGTACCCCTAGTATATGGTGTGTTCCCCCTTGAAGAATGTTTGTAGTGTTTTGTTTCATTATCTTAGACTAGTATTACTTGAGCATGTTCCATTAGTTTGTTACCTAAAGGGTAAAATGTGACATTAAATCCACATAAAAATCTTTTGGTTCTCTCTAAAGGATGATTCTAAGATAATTTTGTTGTGTCCCTCTATGAGACTCGATTACGATCATTTATCATATTTGTTCCCTAGGTGGGGTTTATGAAATCAGCATCACCTCCATGAGTATGGTATTGATCCCCCATATAGAAGGCCACAATGGTAGGGTTTGTGGTATCATTGGTGCATAATCTCGTGTGTAATGGGTTGATCTAGATTGGGTTTGTGCTGTCCCCCAATGTTTCTAGGTGAGACCATAATATGAGAATCATGGTTTTCGTACACTAGTGAGTTTTCTTCGGTGGGCCCCAATGATGTAGACATTATCATTTAATGTCACTGATAATAGTGTGGAACCGAAAGTGGGTTATCCTATAATGATTGTTGCATCTAGAAAAATCTTGTGGTTTACTGTTGGTTATGGATACATGGTGATGTGGTGTCTTTATTGAGTATATATTGGTGTTTCTTTTATACATTGATTTTTATTTCTTTTATTTATCCTAGTATACTTGGTGGTTTATGTTATGTTTTTTGTATGTAATAATGTATATTTTTATACTCACCCATTTATGGGATTGCCCAAGGCATGTCATGTCATATACCGATGAAGACACTTTTGAAAATGTGTTGGGCGGACATGGAGAGGTTGGAGCATAACTGTAGCTTGAAAGACTGAGCTGTTTTATTGGGATCTTTCATTTGACTTTAGTCCTATAAATTGGATCAGGTTGTAATCTTTACATTTTTTGGTTGGGCTTGTATTTGTCCCACTTTCCCGGTTTTAGTACATTACTATTGTACTATGTTTTGGGATCCTATATGTATACATGAATTGTTTCTGTTGTTTTACATTTTATCACTCTATATTATTGGATATGTGTGTGTGTACAAGTAATTTAGGTTAATTCCTCTTATTTTTGGGATATTCTTACATGGAATTGGTCACCCACTCCTAGTCCAGTGGATCTGAATTTGGGGTAGTCACAGGTCATCACTTTGTAGGTTAGATATTATAGAGTGGTATCAGAAGTGGTTGGTTCTACCACAGGACTCAATCTAGTGAAATTGGTTTTGGGAAATAGTGTATAGTGTTTCTAGTTCATCTTTCATGCTAGAGACTCTAGGTTTAGTGTGTCAGCCTACATATCTATACCCCAAAACATTAATCAAATACCTTTTGACTCGGTACATGTAAATATTTTATTTACGAATTATTTTTTGGAAAATGAAACATATACGAATGGTTGGGATTTCAATTTCCTTTTTGAGTTAGCTCCCCTGGTATTTTATCTGATCATGGTATATCTTGTTTTTCTAATAAGTCTTCACACATACAACCTACCAGGATTCTACTCCATGATCAAAATAATGATCCACCTTGTGACTAGGAATTAGTATAGGGGCATTTACATGATATAGAACCTCTAGCTGTTTTACCATCCATATAACCACACATTGAGTAGTAGATACTATTGGAAGTACCATATTAGGTTTCAAACATGTTTACATTGTTTCATGAGTTTCAGTGGCATAAACATCTTTTGGTTCATGGTCAACTAGACCCCCAGGTCAAGGAGGAATTTCTATATGGAGTCACTCATAATTTCTACCTTATGAGGAATATAACAGATCAGATGGAGGATATCCCAGTGACTATTATTTAAGGATCTTTTGAGGAGACAACTCTCATATGGTCAGACATTGAAAATATCTTTAGTGTAGAGTACAACCAAACCACATTGTGATCGGTATGCATATATGATGTTATATATATACAACATGAATATTTTACCATGGTATAATACTTAAAGATTATTATTGATCTATCATGTTAGTCCTAGAAAATGGTTTAAGATTAGTTATTTATAGATTTGAGCATTGAATAAGGATTTTACCAAGACATTAGGGCTTTTGTTGTATCCCTTTGTATTACAAACTATTTTGGTGTTCTTGGGTGAGCCTTGGTATTAGAGAGCTCTCTTGATGAGCACTCAATGATTGTGGGTGTTTTTAGTGAGAACCCAGTTATTGAGACCTTGGTTATTGGAAGGTGATGAAATTCACAGGTAACCAAGAATGTTTGATACATTATGAGTTGATCAAAGTACATAGGCTAAATAGTGTAGGTCTCTCATTGTGGATCGAATCAAATGAGGGAGAGGTTTCGTTTCTCTGGGGATGGTTAGGGACATCTAGATCATGATTTTAAAACCCATTACATAGTTAATCATGAGATGGTTGAGGGATGATCAATTTTGAGATAGAGGAAGGAGAAGGGAGGTCAATAGGGCAGAAGATGTTGAAAATGGGTCGATAGGGAAACAAAAGGTTATTTGAGGTCCGGCCTATTACCACTAACACCCCCCATCTGGTCAACAGAAAACATAGGGTCTGGGTGGTCAAGGAAGAGGCTAAATTCCAGCTACAGAGGCCTATATCCCTATGGATCCATGGATGATATGAGTTTTGATCTTTATCATTTATAATTAAGATATTGTATTGAATGAAACTTGTGTGATTCATTCCTTCCTTTCAACTTCTCTGGTTAGAGACATAGATATTTAGATGATGCCATTGACTCGACCCTTGATGTTGGAGACTTAGATAAGTGGTCACTCAAAAATTGATAACATGTGATGAAATTTGGATCTGTTGTTTTGAGGAGAGTGTTTTTATGGGATCTATTTAGAATAGTAATGAGGCCTTACAACATCATCTCAGGTGGGAAATGGATATTCACAGTTGGTGCCCATACTAACTTTTTTAGGTGGTGGATGCAGTGTGTCTGCTATGATGAAATAAGGGTTTCTTTTGTATGTGATATGGAACCCTTAGTATACTAGGATGAGCTTAAAAATAGGATAGTGGAGGCCATTAGTCCCTATTTTACTAGAATCACTCTTGGAGTAGTGGATGCTTTAGGATATTAGTTTCCTAGTGTGGTTGCAGAGTATGATGATGTATTTCCAAAGGATGTACAAGGTTTAACTCCCCACCATGAACTATACATATAAATTTAATTGAATCTCAAGATGACATTTATATTTGCTGCATCATATTGAATATATCTCATTGAGCTTTGAGAGTTGAGGGGGGTAGTTGGTTGAATTACGAGAGAAGGGATTTGTGAAACCCATTTGTTACCCTAAGGATTCTACAATGTTTTTCACCATGAGGAAAATAGGATATTGAGGTTATTTATGGATTTAAAATGCTCAAATCCAGTGACCATGAATAATATGTATCCACTACCTAGGAACAATGCCTTATTTGGTCTGTTGAGAGGGACATGATGGTTCTCAAAGACTAACGTCAGATTGGGACATCACCAGCTATGAGTACTAGATGAGGATATTAAAAATATGATATTAATAACTTTTTAAGTTCATTATGAGTACTTTATATTTCATTTCAGTGTGATGAATTCCCTATCAGTGTTTATTGGACTTATGAGCTAGATGTTTCAGCCTTCCATATACTACATCATGATGGTATTTATTGATGAAATCCTAGTGTATTAGACATCCAAGGAGGAGCACATGAGATACTTGAAGATTGTCCTAGACACACACTGAGAAAACCATATTTATAGAAATCTCATGAAGTGTCAATTTTGTATTTGACACATTATTTGACACTTCATCTTAGAGGATGGATTAGTAGTGGAATCAGAGATGGTTGAGGGCATACTCTCTTTGAAACCTCACAAGTTTGTTATGAAGGTGTGGAGTTTGTTTGGGTTGAAAGGGTTCTATCATCTTATTTTAACTAATTTATCTAGATTGGAATCAACCCTAAAATCTTTGATAATAAAGGGTAAGCCTTCATTGTGGACAAGAATGTGCTGGAATTTCTTTCATGAGTTGAGGTAGAGGTTGATGAGCACCACCATCTTGATATTTATATAGGAGAGTGTCGAGTATATATTATTATGTGATGCTTCACATACCAAAATTGGTTGTGTTTGGATGAATATGTAAGAAGTTATTTCATGTGGTTCATTTCAGTTGTGTCCTAATGAGAAAAACTATGAGACACCCGATCTTGAGTTAGCAAGAGTATTCTTCACACTAAATATATGGAGACACAACCTAATGGGAATGTAGTTTATCATTCACATTAAATACAAAAGGATACATGAATATATTCTAATAGAAGGATCCTAACTTCAGACATAGTTGTTTTCTAGAGTTCCTACAAGTACATTATTTTGAGATTTTCTATACATCTTGAAATTGGAATGTGTTGGAATATCCTTTCACTAAGAGATTTAATTTTAAAATTTTTACCACAGAGTCAGATTAGTTAGCCATGTTGAAGTTATCCCTTTTGGACAAGGATGGTGGTTCGTATCTTCAATTGATAGTTTTTAACCCACCACATTTATATAATTTCAGTGATTCTCAGTGTTCAGATAGTCATTATGATACCTTACTAACTCAAATATCCATTTGAAATTATCATGATAGACATTATAATGGCGAGGAGGAACTTATCATTGTTATAGGAATAATGATGGTACCTTTGATGTTGCGGGAGGAGCTGATGCAGGATTTTCAAACATCACCATTGGTGGTATATCCAGTGGTGGAAAAGTAGTACCAAGAACTAAGACATTAGTTTTTGTCTCTATACATGAATAAGGTACTTTTAGATTTTTTCTATCGATTCCTCACTTTTCAGCTGGTGAAGGAAGAGCATCATGTTTTAGTAGGTTTATCCCAACCCTAGAGGTTCTATAGTGGATGTGGGATGATATTTCCATAAACATCATAACGGAAATAAAACATACATAAAGAGTAAATGAGTCCATCTAGTATATCATGTATTGTCCCACTTCTTAGCTATATGAGATAATAGTTCAATAAAGATATGGGGAAGCCTCTTTGTGTGGGAGATAGTATAGCTCTATGGTGTTACACCAATGAGTGTCTCTAACCATGATTCTTGAATCACGTCTTAGATATGTAGAGGATTGTAGGATGCTTAGTGGATTCAATTACACATGAGAGAATTGTTTCACCTCATGATTGGTAGCCATACAGAGAAGACTATTCATGTTTTAGAGTACATGTTTTGGGCACTTGTGTTGGACATTGGACATAGTAGGGAGGGTCAACTTTCGTTTGGTAGTGTTTTTTACATCAATATCTACCATTAAATTAATGTTAGGGAACCATTCTAGGATTTTTATGGGTGACCCTACATGTTAACACCTAATTGGAATGATCCAGGATAGTATGTAATCATGGATATAGAGTTGGAATGATCTACTATAGAGAATGAAGAGATCATTCAGGAGTGGATGAGGACTACTCATAGCCATCAAAATTAGTATGTATACCAATGATGAAGACCGTTGTAGTTCATGGAGTGATACCATGTGTTTTGAGGGTCTCAACTCAAAATGGATTTAGTAATCTGGATGTGGTGGAATATTCTATCCCTGATTCATTGTTCCCTTCCATGTACATTGAATTGTTGGTGATGTGGAATATCTATTATATATACTACCATTGTTGGACTAGGTAAACAATTTCTTCCATATTTCACAATATAGGAGGTATGTGCCCAACTCATCATATGTTATCAATTTAGGTGAGCTGGAAATTGAGGATGGATCTACCTTTGTAGAGTACCAGGTTCAGATTAAGGATTGGGAGTATAAGATACTTCATGGGAAATAAATTCTCCTAGTGTGTGTATGGTGGTAGAATGAGAATATCTAGGAGAGAACCTAGGATATAGAGACCAGGATAGGAGAGATGTACCCAAATATTTTATGTTCAGTTTTCTCTTTTTGGGATGAAAATCCATAAGGTGTGTAGAATGTAATGGCATGAAATTTTCTATACATTATTTTGAGATATTATAGGTATTTTTTGAGACCAATGGATGTGGTTGAATGTTATTCTATGGTCCTGCATTTATAGAGTAATTGTATAATAAATATCAAATACATTAAAAAGAATGAGCACACTATATTCCTAAAAAATGATGAATAACTTCTAAATGGGGGATCATGATAGAAATATGAAAGAAAAATTGAGTTCCAAACATGATTTTTACCATAGGCACGACGTAAATTATTTTAGCATGAGATGTTTGTGAAAATGCCTTAATTAGTGTAAATAAAATAAATATATAAATTATGTTTTTTATTTTGACATAGTAATCGTCTCCCTCTTTAAATATATAGATATATATTTTGTCTTAGGGTTCTCTTCTAAACCCTGTAGACCTAGAATCATTTGGAAGAGATCATTATTGTTAAACTATGTTGTATAGGTATTTAATCACTGATTTTTTTGGCCAATATAGTTCATGGAACTCATCAATGATGGAATATAAAACAATTTTTCATTGAGGATCGATCCAAACTCTAGGGAAGATTTTTAATTTTGTGATTTTATTCCCATTTATTAATCCCTATTAAATTTTTATCAATGCATGAGAATAATTTATACATGGATCATAAAATGATATAAAATGAGGAAATTTTCTAATTATTCATTTTGATTTTATTCCTCTTTATTCGTCTTATTCTATGATAAGAAATAAAGCCTGAATGAACAAAGGTTGAGGTTTAGTACTCAAATCCTTTTTTATGGGATTCTTCCCCTATTCATCATATTTTCATCATGGATTCATCCTTTGGTAATATGTTTTAATGAGTACCTTATATTTGGTCATTGCACGACCGTTATTTGGTACAACGAATCAACATCGCAGGTGCTATTCGTGATTGATGGAGTGATCAAGGTGTGAAGATAAAGGCTGATGATCAGAGGTGGATTAGAATTGATTTGTGGATTTTTTTTATTCCCAATTTAGATATATTATTACCATGTACCAATAAGGTGATTTCCAACTATATTAGAGTATATTTTTTAATTAATCGTTGTTGGAAAGGACTAGGTGAAATCTAATCTATAAGTTCTTACAAGTAGATGGATCTAGCGAAGCACATGAAAACAAAAAAAGTGATCCATATGGATCTGTGAAATCTCGAGAAACAAGGTGTTTACCTAGGGATTACATGTCATGAGGGGACCTATAAGTAACATATAAGAGTTTGGGATGATGTTGATAATCACAAACCATGTGACCCCTATCACTCATCATGTGACCCCTCTATGAAGGCTCAATGTGTACTTCAGAACGTACATGGACACATGAAAAAGTAAACGACTAAATGAATACCCTATATTTAAACATGAACATGGAAACCTATACCCATGTTAGTATATGGGCAGGCATGTACATGATCATAACCAAGAGATACAGAAAAGATTTTTTGTGTCTCTATATGCAGTGTACTTCTTCTCTACACTATATATGTTGATACTTACAAACCTTGTGAGGAATTACCACAAGTGTAGACATGGGGGTAGATAGAAACACTATGTACACAAATTACACACTGCTTACCCCCTTCTAGAGTGTTTGTAGCTTTTTTACTTAGTTTGTATCAATTTTGGATGAGTATCTTCCCTTCGATGATTCCCTTGAGGGTACTGTACAACATTACATCCAAATCATACTATTATGATCCCATATAACGTCAGAGTCTGTGATAGAGTTTTGGTGTCCCTCCATGAGACTATATTGCAGTCCTATATCATCATTATTCTCTAGTTATGGTTTTAGGAATTGATATGACATCCCATAGAAGGCCATTGAACCACCATTTTGCATTCCGCATTAGTGGGGTTGGTGGTATGTTAGTATATGACCCCCTATGTAATAGGTTGATAAAAATAGGAATTTTGGTGTTCCCATATAGTTTTGGGGGGTGACCTTAATCTATGAATCATGTTTTTCTTTGACCATTGGGTTTTATTTGATGGGGACCAATGATCTAGAAAAATTAATCAAGTGTCTCTGATGATAACATGGCTTATGGAGTGGGTTCTCCGAAAATGATTATTTATTACAGCAAAATATAATTGTTGACAATAGGTTATGGACACCTAGTGGTGTGGTGTATTTCTTTATTATAGATGGGTCTTTCTATTATAAATTGATTGTTTGAAATGATTTTTAGCTGACTATACATGGTGCTCCATGGTTAGTGTTTTCATGGTGTCCTACTTGGTATTGTTATACTCAATCCAACATGAGATTTTCCCACATGTGTTGTGTCTTATGTAGATGATGAACCTTTTAATAGTGTCCTAAGAGGATATAGTGTATTAGGGGGTGGAGTGTAGTAAGAGATTTCCAGACTGTGGTGGATTACATGGAGATTACATTTGACTTTATCCCTTTCCCTTAAAGTAGGTAGGAATATTTATAGTTTTTTCTTGGGATTATATTTGAAATTATTTTTCAGCATTCAGTACATTGCTATCATACTCTGTGTAACATCCCAAGTAAGTAATGAATAATAGATATTTTTATCTATGTCTTTTAATAATTAAGATAGTGTTATAGAGGCTTAAAATGAAAATAAATACAATCTTATGCATGGAATACACTAATATTCTTAAAAGATTATTTTACTGCCTTTTGATGGCAAACCATTTTTGAATCTATCTTTTGACAATTTTATAAACCATGTTTTTCAAAATAAACATATTCTTTATGATTGGGACATCAAAATTTACCTTGTGTGAATTTTTGGTATTTTTCTGACAATGTTCATTTTTTAATGAATAGTGAAAAATACTGCATTTTACATCAAAACTGCTTTTTTAATATAATTTATTTATATGATTATATTATGTTTTGAATTGGTTTTGAAGTGAAATTAGAATATATTTTTACCATTTTATCCAATGGTGGTCATTGGAATCAATTTCACTTTGAAATTAGACTTAAACTGGTGTCAATCTTTTGATACTTATTGTTTTGTAAAAACACGTTATTTGCTCTGGCAGCGGGAATTAATTATTAAATTAATTAATTTGACTTATATGTAATGAATTTTGTAAAATATACTTCATTTTTTAATTCGGAATATCAAATATAGCTTAGGGTGAATTTTTGGTAATTTTCTGAAAAACTTCAATTTTTGATGAATAGTGAAACCACTAAGTGGTAATCAAGCAAACTGATTTTTCAGTTAAATGAACGTTTACCACTAATGTGTATTGAATTTTGAAAATACGACATACATGGTTGTCATTAAGAAGTAAAATGTGGTTCAATGAGATTAAAATAATTTTTTGGTGAATAGTAACTTATTAAGTTCTTAATCACGATTAGTGGTAATTAGTGTAGTTTAAGGTATAAATAATGCTTTAATAAAATGAAATGACCTAGAAACATGTCCCAACCTCATTGGTTGTGTCATGGACTACCATGAAATGCCATGGGTCAACTTGGGGACCCCATGGATCCACTTTTGTTGGGAAATGACATAAATTACTTTTTATTTAATGTTAAAGTGAAAATGACACAAACATAATATGTTTTACGAAAATAATTTTATGTGGGGTTATACAAGTCAAAATTTTGATTATAAATATTCATTGGAAATCTAAAAATATTTCCTATATCATAGTATTTTTTCTATAATTTTTAGACATTAAATAAATTTAATTATTTGTGACATAATAATGATGCAGCAATGACATCATTATTTGACGATTTAAATAAAATAGAAAGATAATGTAAAATCTATGCACTACACATGTCCAAAACCAATTGGATGAGTGTATTTAGAACCCTTATCACCTTATCCACTAATTATATCAATGTGGGACCTTTTTAAACCGAAACACATTTTCAAATAATGTAATATTTCTTTACTTTCCAAAAGTGCCCCTCCTCTCCTCTTATAAAAGGCCCCCACCTCTACCTCATTTCACACACTCCTCAAGCCTTTGGCTCGGCCAACCCCTGCCCATTTACTCTCTCCACATCCCTCTACTCATCCTAGAGGATTCCCTTTGGGAAGAATCCTTTCAAAGGAAGCCTTTAGGCTCAAATCAAAAGGAGTTACACTTTTAAAGGTAATTCATTCTCTCATGTTCATTTGTTTTATTTTTTCTTCTCCAACCCCCTAAAATCTTTTTATTTACTTCTTTTGTAACAACACCAGTATCTTCAATATAATAGGATGTTGTTATAAGATTTATTTTGGCTACACTCTCACACAACTACATCAAATGGTTAAAGAACATACGGTTTCTGTGGATGGCGAAATTCTGCCTCCCGAAACGATGATTGTTCAATACTCATTTAACACCTTCAAAGGTGGCCATTATGATGTCACTATTTTTATATATGATATATAATATGTTTATGTTTTCCTTAAGCTTCTTTTTTTGGCATACCTTTATGGTTTCCATTATGGGTAAACACGATATCTTCATTTTAGAAAGTGCGGACTACCGCCCCCTAAAAGTGATTTGATTCGTTAATACCATATGTGGGACGTGTAAAGGATAAAGTTAATTATATTATATATGTTATTATACTGGAATTATAATATACTCTTATATCATTATGATTCCATTCCAGAAAATATGAAATAGAAATGGAAGTAGCGTTCATGCGTACGTACGACTTATCGTCTCCATGAACGGTGCATTTCATTTCTTACCTCTAAATGATTATGTAATATTATAAATGCATGTATGTACTGGATATATATTACATATATGATATCTACATCATGAATACCATTCTGGATATAATGAACCTTTGACCAAATTAACAACATGTAAGTGTAAGAAGTCTATTTTTGACTTAAGAACCAAATACCGACAAAATAAACATTATTAACTTAACTGATTACATGATGTTCATAACATGGTATAAAAGGAATAATGAACTTGAAAAAGATTCATAAGAAAGTAGAGACTAACTCAAGTTTATTATTCAGGAGATTAAAGAACGGTCGGGTCAAGTCGGATACGAGGTATGGGACTTCATCTCAATCTCCTTTCGTTGAGGCATATTTTATTTTATACACAACTTTCTTTTATACGGTGTATAAACCCCTTTGACTTTTACGTTTATTCAAAAGGAATCTTTTTTATACGAAGCATTTACTAAACGACAAAAGGGAATGTTTTTGTCGTACGTATGCGGCGACAACGACTTCTCCGCCGTCATGACCGTTATTTGAGTTTCAGCTTCCTCTACAAGCCATACCTTATTTTTAAAAGAAAAATAAATACCATATTTTACTTTTCTTTTATTTTGGTATTGAAAATGGTTTTCATAATGTTTTTATATCAATGTGTTGTATTGATATCTCGTGATTGAAATGTGGAAATTTTATGTTTCATTTATGCATGTTTTATGTGATATATTTATGTTATGGTTCTTGGGCATTATTATGAAGACGGGTGGTTCCGTGATAAACTAAGGGAGGGTGAGCCCGTTATATCTCTCCAATGCATTGGGTAACGCGAAGGAGTGAAACGTTAAGGTTTCTCCGAAGAGATTTTAGGGAATATACTGTGATGGGTATTCCAAACGTAACCAAGAGGGTTACTCCCTACGTAAGAATGTTATGAATGCCTCAAGTTACCTTTATGTCTTATGATTTCTATGATTTATTCATGATTTTATGAGGTATGTTAAAGTGCCTATGTTTTATGGGTAAAGTATGATTCCATTCTTATGTATATATGAACTCATGTTTCCTTTCCATGTTTTTATAACCCATACTCAGCTTTTTATGCTCATCCCGAGTTTTTTTGAAATGTTTTTCACAGGTCAAGGGAAAGGTACATGATATGATGATAGTGTCAAGGAAGTGTAAAGAAATAATCCATGTTTTATTTTAAATGTGTTTCCATTGATGGGAATGAAGAATACTATCTTTATGTAACCACTTTGTTTATATGTGGAATGTAATGCAAGTTTTATGATCTAATTCTCTAAAACTCTAAACCCGAAAAGATCCTCAATGTGTAATCTTGTAATAACTCAAGATTAAGTAAGGTTTAAGGCTGGGGCCTTATAGTTGGTATCAAAGGTAGGTTTAGATAACTTTAGGAGTTAGAATTCTATTAGATGATTATCCAAAAATATTTTTTTTGAAATGATATAGCATTTAAAGATTACCATGTTGCTTCATCTAAGACATGTTTGTTCATAATGGTTTTCCGGAGAGGAAACAGGGAAGCAGTGCTAGGAAGGCATACAGAAGGAAATAACCTTCCGAATCAGCATCCAGAAATGGTCGGAATTGGAACCGAACAGTTTTTTGCAGTAATGGCGCAGTTGAATCAAGCGATAAATGGTGGTGGTATCCATACACGAGATCAGCCAGACCAACCGCAGAGGAACATGTCAGTGGTGGGACATTTTATGAGGCAACATCCACCATCATTCAGAGGATCATCTGACCCTGTGCTAGCTGAAGGGTGGATTAAAGCACTGGAGAAGATTTTTGATGTCATGGGGTGTTCAGACAATCAAAAGGTTAGTCTTGCTATTTACCGTTTGGAGGGTGAAGCAGATCAGTGGTGCTCTATGGTTAAAAATATCAGGGATGCCGATGATATTGATGCTCTTGACTGGGATGAATTCAAAGGTATGTTTCTTGAGAAGTATTTTCCTAAGGCTGTTCGACTTAGGATGGAAAAGCAATTCTTGGAATTGAGGCAAGAGGAAGACTCAGTGGCTGCCTATGAAGAAAGGTTCACTCGATTGGCAAGGTATGCTCCAAATTTTATCTGGGACCTTGATAGTAAAATCAATCGTTTCTACTCAGGATTAAATCCAATGTATCGAAGGGCATTAGCTTCTCGTGAGTTTAAAAGTTATGAAAAGCTTGTTCGATGTGCTGAGAAGGTGGAAATGGAGTTTGCCGATGACCATGTTTTCTATAACAACCAGCAGAAGAAGAGACCGAGGTGGCAGGAGAAAGGTAAGAATTCTTCAAAAAAGTCTGATGGTAAGAGAACTAAGTTTCCAGTTTGTGATAAATGTGGCAAAAGGCATGCTGGGGAATGTCTTCTGAATTCGGGGAAGTGCTACCGATGTGGTAAGATGGGACATAAGGCTCGTTATTGCACTAAAAAGGATCAAGGTGAAGGTAAGAACAAATTTGATTTACAGTTAGTGAAATGTTATAAGTGCAATGAGATGGGTCACTATGAAAAGGAGTGTCCGACAAGGAGCTTGAGTGATGGGAAGCAGCTAGACTACAAGCATAAAGGGGTGGTGAAATCTTTTGAAACTACTTCAGCTGATGTCGGGCCATCAAATGAAGTTGTATCAGCTCCAGGGAGCTCAGTTTTTTTCAAAGATTGACTTCAGATCGGGGTACCATCAGCTGAAGGTAAAGGAGGCAGACATTCCGAAGACTGCGTTCCGTACGAGATATGGCCATTATGAATTTTTAGTAATGCCTTTTGGGATAACCAATCCACCTTCTGTATTCATGGACTTAATGAATAGAATTTTCCATGAGTTCTTGGATAAGTTTGTGGTGGTTTTCATTGATGATATTTTGTTGTTTTCTAAAAGTAAAGAGGAGCATGAAAAACATTTAAGGGTTATCTTGCAAACCTTAAAAGAAAAGAAACTGTAAGGGAAATTAAGCAAGTGTGAGTTTTGGTTGCAACAAATTTCTTTCCTTGGTCACATTGTTTCTAAAGATGGAATAACTGTTGATCCTGCAAAAAAAAAAGTTGTGGAAGAATGGCCAAGACCCACAAATGTAACGGAGATTCGTAGCTTCCTTGGTTTGGCGGGCTTTTAACGAAGGTTTGTTAGAAATTTTTCACGGTTATCTAGTCCAATGACTAAGCTAACTCAGAAGGGTGTTAAGTTTATCTGGACAAAAGAATGTGATGATTGTTTTCAGGAATTGAAAAGAAGATTGGTGAATGCTCCAGTTTTGGCACTACCTTCCAGGAATGGTGAGTTTGTTATATACAGTGATGCTTCATTGAAAGGACTTGGTTGCGTCCTAATGCAGAATGATCAGGTAATTGATTATGCTTCACGACAGTTGAAAACTCATGAGGTAAATTACCCTACACATGATTTGGAACTAGCTGCTGTTTTTTTTGCCTTAAAAATTTGGAGGCATCATTTGTATGGAGTAAAGTGTGAAATATATACCGATCACAAAAGTTTAAAGTATATATTCACTCAGAAAGAGTTAAACATGAGACAAAGGAGATGGCTGGAATTAATCAAGGATTATGATTGTACAATTCATTACCATCCGGGAAAAGCAAATAAAGTGGTTGATGCTTTGAGTCGAAAAAGTAATGCTTCATTAACAATGTTGCGTTTGGAACGTGATCCTTTGGTTAAGGATTTGATGAACTTTGGAATAGAAGTTGTTGGTGCAGGGAGTCCTTCTGTTTTGTTTCAGGTATCAGTGAGATCTTCTCTATCAGATAGAATCAAGCAAGCACAGAAGCAAGACAGTGAGTTGCAGAAAAAGGTAGAGCTGGTTCAGAAAGATAAGTTGCCTGAATTAAACATTGATAATGATTGTGTTTTGAGATTTGGGAAGAGATTTTGTGTGCCTTGTGATTCACAGTTGAAGAGAGAGCTGTTATGTGAAGATCATAGTTCTCCGTTTTCAGTTCATCCGGGCAGTACTAAGATGTATAGAGATCTGCGGGAGTATTACTGGTGGGATGGAATGAAAAGAGACACTGCTGATTTTACTGTGAAGTGTTTGACTTGTCAGTAGGTTAAAGCAGAGCGGCAGTTACGGAAAGGGATGCTTCAGCCTTTACCAGTGCCAGAGTGGAAATGGGAGAATATATCCATGGACTTTGTTGTTGGATTACCGAAGACATCTCGAGGTAATAATGCAATCTGGGTTATTGTTGATCGCTTGACCAAATCTTCTCATTTCCTTGCTATACGAGATAATTTTTCTCTTGATCAACTTTCCCGTTTGTATCTTAAAGAGATAGTCAGGTTACATGGAGTTCCTCTCTCCATTGTATCTGATCGTGATCCCAGGTTTACTTCTAACTTTTGGAAAGTCCTTCAGAAGTCGTTGGGTACTGAATTAAATTTTAGTACAGCTTTTCATCGTCAATCAGATGGGCAGTCAGAACGAACAATTAAGACATTGGAGGATATTCTATGAGCTTGTTCTATGGATTATCAGGGAAGTTGGGACCAACATCATTCTTTGGTTGAATTTTCATATAATAACAGTTTTCATTCCAGTATACAGATGGCACCATTTCTGGCATTATATGGGAAGCGGTGTCGAACTCCAGCTTTCTGGGATGAAGTGGGTGAAAGGAAGTTGATGGGACCAGAATTGGTAGAAGAGATGGCAGAAAAAGTTCTGCTGATTCAGAAACACATGAGAACAGCTCAGAGCAGGCGGAAGAGTTATGCGGATAACCGGAGGAAGGATCTATCTTTCGAGGTAGGTGATCATGTTTTTCTCAAGGTTTCTCCTTGGAAAAGTGTGATGAGATTTGGTAAGAAAGGAAATTTGAGTCCAAGGTTCATTGGACCATACAGAATTCTTGAGAGAGTTGGATCAGTTGCATACCGAGTGGCTTTACCTCCGAGTTTATCTCAGGTACACAATGTTTTTCACATTTCGATGTTGAGAAAGTATATGCCAGATCCATCTCATGTTTTGAGTCCAGAGGTAGTTCAGCTGGAAGAGAACCTATCTTATGAGGAACAAACGGTCCGGATTCTTGACCATAGGGAGCAAGTGTTACGGAATAAGTTGATTAAGCAGGTAAAGGTTTTGTGGAAAAACCACATGATTGAAGAGGCAACATGGGAATCGGAAAATGCAATGAGGGATAAGTACCCCCATTTATTTGATAAGTAAATAAATTGCGGGGAAGCAATTTTCTAAAGGGGGGAAGGATGTAAAATCCCAAGTAATTAATGAATAATAGATATTTTTATCTATGTCTTTTAATAATTAAGATAGTGTTATAGAGGCTTAAAATGAAAATAAATACAATCTTATGCATGGAATACACTAATATTCTTAAAAGATTGTTTTACTGCCTTTTGATGGCAAACCATTTTTGAATCTATCTTTTGACAATTTTATAAACCATGTTTTTCAAAATAAACTTATTCTTTATTATTGGGACATCAAAATTTACCTTGTGTTAATTTTTGGTATTTTTCTGACAATATTCATTTTTTAATGAATAGTGAAAAATACTGCATTTTACATCAAAACATCTTTTTAATCTAATTTATTTATATGATTAGATTATGTTTTGAATTGGTTTTGAAGTGAAATTAGAATATATTTTTACCATTTTATCCAATGGTGGTCATTGGAATCAATTTCACTTTGAAATTAGACTTAAACTGGTGTCAATCTTTTGATACTTATTGTTTTGTAAAAACACGCTATTTGCTCTGGCAGCGGGAATTAATTATTAAATTAATTAATTTGACTTATATGTAATGAATTTTGTAAAATATACTTCATTTTTGAATTCGGAATATCAAATATAGCTTAGGGTGAATTTTTGGTAATTTTCTGAAAAACTTCAATTTTTGATGAATAGTGAAACCACTAAGTGGTAATCAAGCAAACTGATTTTTCAGTTAAATGAAAGTTTACCACTAATGTGAATTGAATTTTGAAAATCCGACATACATGGTTGTCATTAAGAAGTAAAATGTGGTTCAATGAGATTAAAATAATTTTTTGGTGAATAGTAACTTATTAAGTTCTTAATCGCGATTAGTGGTAATTAGTGTAGTTTAAGGTATAAATAATGCTTTAATAAAATGAAATGACCTAGACACATGTCCCAACCTCATTGGTTGTGTCATGGCCGACCATGACATGCCATGGGTCAACTTGGGGACCCCATGGATCCACCTTTGTTGGGAAATGACATAAATTACTTTTTATTTAATGTTAAAGTGAAAATGACACAAACATAATATGTTTTACGAAAACAATTTTTAAGTGGGGTTATACAAGTCAAAATTTTGATTATAAATATTCATTGGAAATATTAAAAGATTTCCTATATCATAGTATTTTTTCTATAATTTTTAGACATTAAATAAATTTAATTATTTGTGACATAATAATGATGCAGCGATGACATCATTATTTGACGATTTAAATAAAATAGAAAGATAATGTAAAATCTATGAACTACACATGTCCAAAACCAATTGGATGAGTTTATTTCGAACCCTTATCACCCTATAAACGAATTATATCAATGCGGGACCTTTTGAAACCGAAACACATTTTCAAATAAAGTAATATTTCTTTACTTTCCAAAAGTTCCCCTCCTCTCCTCTTATAAAAGGCCCCCACCTCTACCTCATTTCACACACTCCTCAAGCCTTTGGCTCGGCCATACCCTACCCATTTACTCTCTCCACATATCTCTCCTCATCCTAGAGTATTCCCTTTGGGCAGAATCCTTTCAAAGGAATCCTTTAGGCTCAAATAAAAAGGAGTTACACTTTTAAAGGTAATTCATTCTCTCATGTTCATTTGTTTTATTTTTCTTCTCCAACCCCCTAAACTCTTTTTATTTACTTCTTTTGTAACAACACCAGTATCTTAAATATACTAGGATGTTGTTATAAGATTTATTTGGGCTACACTCTCACACAACTACATCAAATGGTTAAATAAGATACGGTTTCCGTGGATGGCGAAATTCTGCCTCCCGAAACGATGATTGTTCAATACTCATTTAACACCTTCAAAGGTGGCCATTATGATGTCACTATTTTTATATATGATATATAATATTTTTCTGTTTTCATTAAGCTTTTTTTTGCATACCTTTATGGTTTCCATTATGGGTAAACACGATATCTTCATTTTAGGAAGTGTGGACTACCGCCCCCTAAAAGTGATTTGATTCGTTAATACCATATGTGGGACGTGTAAAGGATAAAGTTAATGATATTATATATGTTATTATACTGGAATTATAATATACTCTTATATCATTATGATTCCATTCCAAAAAATATGAAATAGAAATGGAAGTAGCGTTCATGCGTACGTACGGCTTACCGTCTCCATGAACGGTGCATTTCATTTCTTACCTCTAAATGATTATGTAATATTATAAATGCATGTATGTACTGAATATATATGACATATATGATATCTACATCATGAATACCATTCTGGATATAATGAACCTTTGACCAAATTAACAACATGTAAGTGTAAGAAGTCTATTTTTGACTTAAGAACCAAATACCGACAAAATAAACATTATTAACTTAACTGATTACATGATGTTCATAACATGGTATAAAAAGAATAATTAACTTGAAAAAGATTCATAAGAAAGTAGAGATTAACTCAAGTTTATTATTCAGGAGATTAAAGAACGGTCGGGTCAAGTCGGATACGAGGTATGGGACTTCGTCTCAATCTCCTTTCGTTGAGGCATATTTTATTTTATACACAACTTTCTTTTATACGGTGTATAAACCCCTTTGACTTTTATGTTTATTCAAAAGGAATCTTTTTTATACGAAGCTTTTACTAAACGACAAAAGGGAATGTTTTTGTCGTACGTATGCGGCGACAATGACTTCTCCGCCGTCATGACCGTTATTTGAGTTTCAGCTTCCTCTACAAGCCATACATTATTTTTAAAAGAAAAATAAATACCATATTTTACTTTTCTTTTATTTTGGTATTGAAAATGGTTTTCATAATGTTTTTATATCAATGTGTTGTATTGATATCTCATGATTGAAATGTGGAAATTTTATGTTTCCTTTATGCATGTTTTATGTGATATGATTATGTTATGGTTCTTGGGCATTATTATGAAGACGGGTGGTTCCGTGATAAACTAAGGGCGGGTGAGCCCGTTATAGCTCTCCAATGCATTGGGTAATGCGAAGGAGTGAAATGTTAAGGTTTCTCCGAAAATATTTTAGGGAATATACTGTGATGGGTATTCCAAACGTAACCAAGAGGGTTACTCCCTACGTAAGAATGTTATGAATGCCTCAAGTTACCTTTTTGTCTTATGATTTCTATGATTTATTCATGATTTTATGAGGTATGTTAAAGTGCCTATGTTTTATGGGTAATGTATGATTCCATTATTATGTATATATGAACTCATGTTTCCTTTCCATGTTTTTATAACCCATACTGAGCTTTTTATGCTCATCCCAGGTTTTTTTGAAATGTTTTTTCACAGGTCAAGGGAAAGGTACATGATATGATGATAGTGTCAAGGAAGTGTCAAGAAATAATCCATGTTTTATTTTAAATGTGTTTCCATTGATGGGAATGAAGAATACTATCTTTATGTAACCACTTTGTTTATATGTGGAATGTAATGCATGTTTTATGATCTAATTTTCTAAAACTCTAAACCCGAAAAGATCCGCAATGTGTAATCTTGTAATAACTCAAGATTAAGTAAGGTTTAAGGCTGGGGCCTTATACTCTGCATTGGGATCATAGATATATGCATGAGTTTTTTAGTTGTTTTATATTTCTTTATTATGTGGGCTTATATTTGTGTGCAGTTCTACAAGTACATTAGGCCAATTCCTCCCATTCTGGAATATGCCTACTCAGTGCTGGTCACCAACCCTTGGCCTATTGGAGGTGGGATTGGGGTAGTTATTGGATATAATTTGAATGGTTGTGTTTTAAAAAAAGTCATATATTTATGTTCTTTTTATCGAAAAATCTAAAAATCACAATTGAGTATAATTACATAATAATTGAGCATATATCAGTGATTATTTATTACAAAATCAGAACAAATTTAACCTTATCGTATATTCACCTTTCTAGTAAATCAGTACCATTCCATATATTCTTATAAATCCTTACATGAAAAACTACTATAGAAATATCATTTTTTGTTTTAGGATTATTATAACTAGAATAAAAGAAATACTTCCAAAAGGTTATTCTCAGGCCCAAGAAGCGAAACATATATTTGATTCCACAAAATTTATTTTCAAAAAATAGTCACTTAGGAAATAATTATTGGATGATGCAATTCACTCATATAATTAACATGTTTTTCACATCAATGAAACTTAACTATTAATGGTTTCTTAGGTCTAACTTTATGTCCCCACATCTTAATAATTGAAATATTCATTATTCATCCGAAATTAGCTGATTTTACCTTCATCTCCATACATAATGAATCTTTTAGTTCCCTCAATACATTTTTGATAGTGTATGTTCTCAAATTTTTTAAATGTAGAAAATTGAATATTCTTTTCTTTTTCATCCTTCCCCTTGATCATTCATTATATTCCATCCTTAACTTATTTGATCTGTTTGAAACATCAACTATGATTATGTTATTAATAGTAATTAATTTTTGGTTAGGAGTCATTTTAGGGAAATCATTACATTTTCCACCACATTGGTTATTGGAATTCATTCCCATATTTCCCTCGATTAACTAAAAATAATAAAAGAATAAATAAGATAGTTCATCAACATGCAAAAGTTAAATGTCCAAACCAAGTTGAAATAACCAATAAATGACAAGAAAATCCTGAAAAATGAGTCTCTAGGTTTCAATATACGTTTTCCATGGTAATATATACTATTAGGTTTTCTAACCTCAATTGTTTCATTCCTTTATAATGGTTTGGTGAATTTACAAATCATATCCCCAAGTGTTTCGAACTAGAAGTGTAGTAAGGCCCATTTTCATGTAAAAGTTAGAACTTAATTTAAGGCTGACATGCTTTTTTGAAGTTATTTCCCCTAGTCACCTTAGATCCATAACCATATCCACTTATAGTATCCATACATTGATGTAATTTTACAAAAACAACTCACATTGTCCTTCACCAAGATTATATGATAATTTTCAATACATATTCTTATCCTATACTAATTCCTATATTTTTCACTATCATTTTCTCATCATAGTTTGAGAAGATATTTGAAAATTTTCTCTAATAGAATCGATAATGACCCAAGCCTTTTGAAACATATTATTACATGATTTTTAATATAAACATAATGTAATTACTACCAAAAGTTCATGAGGAATAGTGTATTTATAAAACTATTTTCACAATACATTAAAGTGAGACTAAAATAAAACATTTTTTATTTTATTCTTCATAATGAGCTTATAAATCCCTATAGGCACCTAAAACTGCATGGGATAACCTAATGAATACATATAAAAAATGGGTGAGATAAGAATCTCAGTAAGGGAATAAATATTATAAGGATACATAACTTTTTGGTCAATGGAATAACATTATATAATAAACAATGAGAAACATGAGTAATCATATGGGTGTATAACATAATGATCATGATATCATAAGATCCTGAAATTATAATAAATGTGGTAATAATATAAAAAATGAAATAGAAATTAGTCCAGGATAACTTCTTAGACAATAATCAATTATTTTTACTCCATAATCCCACACATTATGCCACATGATACTAAAACATTACCCAATTAATTAGAGCACTATTTGGTACCAACCATTATATAAGCTATATCGAGCTCACCCTACTCTCTCTGGGTGCACCATACATAACATGTTCATGATTTATGTGTTCCAATAAAATGAAATTTACCACAAGACATATATATGAGAATTGGCTATGTAACTATGGGTTTAACAATCTTATTGAATATTATATTCATTGGATCATTCATAAGGAAGGAATTTGATAGATAAAAATAAGGTGAGTATTACCCAATAATGGTATAGGAGAGTGAAAGAGGTATATATTTAAAGGACATATATACATTATTTATAATTATTTCATAACATTAATGGTTTATTACATTTATTAATATTAATACTATTAAAAATACTAAAAACATTCTTATGGGAAATAACCTTTCAACATTAAAAATCAGTTTTAAAAAACTAAAATTCAAAACATTTTGTGTAAATAATTTTATTTCAAAACAAAATCAGAAACATATAGAGTATAATTCATCTAAAATAATGGATATGATGAAAAAACCATTCATTTCATACATGTTAAAACAAATATTTCATTCACATTTTTAGTAAAATATCAAGAAGTGCATCATCATTTATTCAATAAAAATGAGATTCATTGTAAAATATTTTGAAAAAATAAAACTATGGTGAAAATTAATTTAAAAAATCATTTAATAATAATAAAAAATTAAAACACTTTTAATAATACATTGACATTAAAGAGAAATATTTTACGACTGGAGAGAGAAATAAAGTTTATTTTACTTAAAAAAACATTATTCCATATTTTTAAGTAATGAAGAGAGTAAATTGGATCTATTAAAAGAAAAATTGATGAGTAGATATATGGTATAAAATTATAAAGTTTTTATTAGGAAATTATCCACTAATTTCAAATAGTTTATATTTAAACATAATTAATGTTGATTAAAATGAGTTTGAAGCATAAAACCACGCTTCTTTTTTAACTTATGATTCCTAAATACCATAAATCAAATAAATTAATTATAACATAAAATATCTTGAATTATAAAGGAATAATGATATAATAATTAAATAGTATTTTTATACACTAAATAAAATAAATTAGGGGTTTCAAAGAAAACGTATCTCAAATAAAGAGTTTTCAGACAAAGCCCATGCCATGATCCAGAATCATCACATGTATTTATGATATTACTAAATAATAAAATTATGTTTATTGTTTAAATTAATAAGATTTTTTTTTCATTCATATTATTCCTTTCATTTTTTTACAAATCCATATTAAATTACCTAACAAATTAATTTCACATCAAACATTTTAACAATAAATGGCCCATATGTCTGAAATCACATTGGTAAGTGCGGAAATGTGAAAGGGAATATTATTTAATAATATACAAAATGGTAATAAGAAAATAATTATAATTTTATAAATAAATTATAATTATAAAACAAACTATGAAATGTGGTTATCAAAAAATGAACTACATTACAATCTTACTAATGGTAGACTATAAGTACCCATTAGTTTCATTTCCAGTTTTCTATGATCATGATGTAAATAATCTAAGAGTTATTATATATTAATAGTATGATATTTATATAAAAAATATCATATAATTTCATCAAATAACCTTACATATAAAATCCATGGTATTTTATAATAAAAAAAATCCCATCACTTGATGAGGTTGTAGTCTACTTAACACATGGGCGACGTTATCATATAATTAATAGATGATATGATCAGAGATTTTTTGATATATTTATTTTCAAAAAAAATTAATAAGTCATGAATATAAAATATATAAAAATAAAATTTTTTATTATTACCTACCATGTAAGGAATAAGTGTAAAACAAATCGCATACGTTAGTGAGGTTGTAGTCCACCATACACCGGGGATGCTATTGTATTACCCATTGAATGAAAAGTAAGAATTAGTATGAAATTATATAGTTCATAAAGTGTATTTATATCATAAATATCATATATAACAATTAAACATGTCATTATATTCATATATGATAAGTGGTGGGGGAAAATTAATTACGTCCATTTGTGAGGTAGTAGTCCGTCGTACACATGATCAATGGTTTTGTTGCCTATTTGAGGGAGGTGGTAGTGGTTTTAGATCATTTACCTAATTGAAAAACATATTAGTATATATAATATAATTATATTATTATATCATAATATTTTAATAAAATTTTATAGAGGTGGAAGATGAAATAAAATAAAATACTCGTTTAATGATGTTACCTCTCATTGAGATCACCTCTTTATGATTATACCTAATGATTTATTATATTATATTTATAATAAAATAAATTATTACATGATGATGATATAAAATTAATGAAATTATTTTTGTAGTAATTTTACTAATGGAAACTCAGGCTATAGCCACGGTTTAAAACCTTGACTATAGGTCCTCAAACCATGGCTATAGATAATAGCCACGATATGAGAAACCGTGGATAAGTTTGGTGTGGCTATAGGCATAGACTTATAGCCATGGTTCCAAATAGTGGCGTTAGGTCTACAACCATGGTTCAAACTGTGGATTATGTTATACATCCACGGTTCCAAACATGGTAATATATCTATAGCCACGGTTTAGAAATGTGGATATACTAGAGGAGGGATACAGTTTATTGCCACGGTTATAAACTGTAGTATTAGACCTTTAGCTATTGTTTCTAACCGTGGAAATATACGTATATCCACGGTAAAAAAATCGTGTCTATAGGGTCTAGAAAACCATAAAAAATAGCCCCCACCCCTATACACACCCCTGCAGTACCCCACCCTTGAAGACCCCACCCTCATGGACACTGGAAAACCCCCTAGACAGACCCTGGACACCGCCCGGACAGACCCTGGACACCCCCCGGACATACCCTGGACACCCCCCCCCCTGAGTCACACCCTGGACACCCCCCCAGAGAGACTATGGACACCCCCCCCCTAGAGAGACCCAGGACACCCCCCAGACCCTGGAAACCCCCCAGACAGACCCTAGACACCCCTGGACAGACCTTGGACACCCCCAAGCCCTATAGAGATCCCTGGATAGCCTATACCTCCACTCCCCTAGATAGACACCCCCACCCTCCTGGACAAACCCTGGACCCCCCCCCCCAGAACCTAAACACCCCCCAGACCCCCCAATCCCCTGGACATACCCCCCTCCCACCCTCTTGGACAAACCCTGACCCCCCCCCCCCCAAAAAAACCTACACACCCCCAAGACCCTAGACAGATCCCCCTGGACACCCCCCAGAACCTAGACACCCAACCCCTTAAACCCCCCTGCCAGTCCCCCTACCAGTCCCCCTACCAGTCCCCCCTGCTAATTCCTCCCCCTCCCCCTTCTAGTTCCCCCCTCCCCTGCCAGTCCTACCCCCCAGAACCTGGGAACCCACCCCTTTCACCCCTCTTGCCAGTTACCCAATCCCCTTACCAGTCCCCTCCCCCTGCTAGTTTCTCCCTCACCCCCTGCCAGTCCTACCCCACCCTCCCCAAACCTAGACACCCCCAGACCGCCTGGACAAACCCCCCAAATAGACCCTAGACAGACCCCCCAGACCCTGGACACTCCCCCAGACCCTAGACACCCCACCCCTTGCACCCCCTTCCAGTTACCCCCCTCCCCCTACCAGTCCCCCCAACCAGTCCCCTCCCCCTTCTAATTCCCCCCTCGCCCTGCCAGTCCTACCAACCACCCAGAACCTGGAAACCCCACCCCTTGCACCCCCTTTCCAGTTACTCCCCTCCCCTACCAGTCCCCTCCCCCTGCTAGTTTCCCCCCTCCCGCTACTAGTTCCCTCCCTTATTCTAGTTTCCCCCTCCCCCTGCTAGTTCCCCCTGCCAGTTCTGCCCCCCCCCCCAAAAAAAAACCTAGACACCCCCAGACCCCCTTGACAAACCCCCATAGATACACCCTAGATAGACCACCCAGGACAGTGCCCACCCCAGACCCTGGACACCCCCCAGAACTTGGACACCCCCCAGATGTTGGACAGATCCCCCTGTACCCCCCCCCCAGAACCTGGACACCCCACCCCTTGCACCCCCTGCAAGTTACCCCCCTCCCCACTACCAGTCCTTCGAGAGACCAACCCAACAGAAAAGGAGATTTATGCATTGAAAACCAAACAGAATCCCTTGATGACATCAAGGAAAATAGAAACTCTGTTAACATTAGAATGGTCAGATTTGAGTAACTCGATTTGAGGAACTTAAACAACAGCAGGGGAAATTAGAGGAGCAGAGAGAATCGTTGCATGCTGACCATGAAAATATTCTTGCTCAGTTCGAGTGTCTAAAAAAACTAGAGAATGTGAAACTGGTTTCAGACCATTAAGTTGCAATCGAGATGGAGATTTCTGGTTTGGGTGGCAGTCGGCCAAGAGTATATGCAAAAAAATCATTTAAGCAGAAGCCTGATGTGGATTCACCAGCATGTGTGCCTTCATATCTTAAAATCGACGGAGAGTCTCCTACAAGTGGGACTCGTTTTGGATGGGTCAAGCGGTGCGTTGATCTGATATTTAAGAATTCTCAAGAGAAGCATGCACAGAGAAATGATGGAATGCCTTTGTTATCTAAATTTAAAGATGAATGTTGTGCTACATTGGAACTTTTGAATCAATCTAATTGATTTTAAGAACAAAAGATGGATGAAAATGGGGAGGAAGGAAATGGTGAAGTGAAGGAGTGGGTGAATGAGCCAAAAGTAATACTTGAAGTTCCTTATACTATTAAAGAGTTTTTGAATTTGAACTCAGAAATTAAGGTTGGTGCAAGTGAAGGTTTTACCCATTCACATTCTGAGCCAGGGTTTTATATAGACAAGGGAAAGAGAGCTAAGGGAACCTTTTCTAGTAAAGGTGTTGATTCTCCTTCTAGGCGGTTGGTGAATAAGAAGAATAGGAAACAAGGTGAAGATACAAGCCATAATCTATTTGAAGACATAACTGCTAACAGGTACTAGTCCTCATGTAGTGAGAAGTATGGTTTTTTAACTGGCTGGGCAAAACCTGACATGGACTGGGCCTGGGATAAAAAAATTGTGCCTAGTCTGGTTTGCATGTGGACCAACCTAGCCGACTGGTCCACTTATCCTTCAAGATTTTTTGGGTTTGTCTGTTCTTTCTCATCTGGAAATCAGATTTTATCTAATCCTAACCCATTCTATTAATGTGGGCCCACAAAACTGCCAATTATTGGCTCCACATGTATTCTTACCTGGTCTTTTACTGGTCCACTGAACTGTTCATCTCCTTGTAGTGTTGATATGAAGGGTGATGTCATGGGCCTATTGCCGATTAGAAATACAGCCTTAGCATGACCGATTGGGAGAAGATGAATTAGTGTTGGTGATAATATTATTCATTGAACAAAAGCATGTACAAAAAGAAGCAATTTTTAGTTGTAAGGTTTGCCTTTCTTTGTAAGGCCTAGTTTAGTTATTTGGTGGTGATTTTGGTGCTTTTTTGTGCTTGGTTTGCTATTATGGTGTATATTGTTTCTCTGATCTGTTCATTTTTTGGTTGTTTGTACTTCTGATATAAATACATCATTATGTGTCAGGTTTTGTAAATATTTATTTTTTTAGTGTACCTAAAAAAACATTGAAAGACAATACAACCAGGAATTCATCTAATAGATTCTTGGTGTGGGAAATTTTGTACATGCATCATTACTTGTCCAAACAAGAAGGTACCCAACTATAAGCTCACCAAAAATGCTGAACCCACACTGGTTTGGAGGGATAAAATATCTCCACCTATTCACATAAAAGGAAATGATTACAGCTTAATCACTACAACTAAGCACAATGTTGATCATTTTCTACAAGATGTGGTTGAACCCTGCTGCTCAGATATGTTTTTTGGACAGAACCAAAAACCCTCCCTACTGACTTATACTGCCACTCAAGAGATAATAAATGGGACCAACAATCAGACAAATGTCTTAGGTTCCCTTCCCTCTGTTCAAATAATGACACAATCAAATATTGCCAATGTTAATTCTGGTACTAAAGCCTTAGAATATTTTAAATTTGTAAATGAGAACACACCTGCAGTGTTTGTTCCTCTACAAATAGAGGATAATAGTGACTCCGGTGATTAGAAACAGTGTCCCACATTTGCTTTGGACACTGTAAAGGCACCCTATGTAACAACTGCTTCTGCTGTGGAAGTGATTCCAGGTACGCTGCTTCCCACTATTCCTCATTCATCTACTCAAGATTTTGTAAAAGACTGTACTAATCCCCTGATTCCATGTAATTTGACCTATATGGAATAAACTCTAAATACTTATCACCCTAATCACATTAAATATATCAACAATCCTAATGAGATAGAGACCACTGGTTGTCCTATAAATTATGAGAGTCTTAATATTATTCCAAAGTCTGTTCAGGCTAAGACACAAACCAAACATACTAACACTGATAAACAAGATTCCATAACACTGGAACTTCTAAAACATACAAAATCACTCCCTCGGTACATGGCCCCTTGCTTATGCAGGCACTTCCAGAATCCACCGGGCAGAGGCACCTTACATCAGTTCTGGACGATGTCAAACAACAGGATATAGATGCTTCAAAGGACCCAGGTACTCCTACGCCTCATTCTATTAATTTACCTTTTCATGGTGTTCAATATGTAGATAATAATTATTGTTCTGAATAGCCTGGTATTATATTAAAGAAACAAAACACCACTTCTTTGATGATATGTAATACAAATAGAACAGACTCAATTATGAATGCTTTATGAAATGAAACTACAAAGAAGAACCCTGTCACTGCAAACAACGAACAGGAATAGACCACTGAAAATAACAATGCTCAAAAGATTAGAAGGTCTTATAGAAATAAAGGCTCTGGAATGAAGAAAAAAGGGAGTTCCAACTCCAAAAACAGGTTTAAATGAAGATTATTTTTTTAATTGTCAGGTTATTGCTAACTTTGACACATTCAATGTTATAAAAAGAATTTTTAACACTCACCATCCCATGTTATTTTCTATTACTCAACCAAAAATTTCCTATTCTCCTAAATACATTCACATGTTTCAACACAATTATATCTTTACTGGCACAATCTCAAATACCTACAATGTTGAATCTCTATGGATTTTTTCTCACTCTTAGAAAATGTTAACACCTTTAACGTCTCGGATCAAAACAATAGTTGAAATTTAAAAAATTGATGGCATACACCTCTTCTTCTCTTTTTTCTATAAAAAAAAATAGACACCAAGAAAGGAGAACTCTTTGGAATGAATTTTCATTCCTAATCACTAATATTAATGACCATTGGTTTATTCATGGAGACTTCAATTCCATTGTCAACTCAAGTGAGAAAATTGGAACTTCTCATGCCTCTATTTACATGAGAGAATTTAAAGCCTCGATTGAAGACAACAATCTCCTTGAAATTAATCTCACTGGTGTGAAATACACTTGGTATAGAAAACAGTACAATAGAGTGGTTGCTTCCAAATTAGATAGATCCTTTACGAATGTACATGCTTTAGAAAGAGGTTAAGAGTGACCTTTTTTCTCTAAATCTTTAGAGTGTGGATGGTCCTGATGGGTTCAAAAATTAATTCTTTATGTTCTAGTGGGACATAGTTTGTGATGAGCTTCTTAAAGCTACGAGGGAGTTCTTTAACCATGTCTCAATTATGATCTATGGAATCAACTCCAATTTTATTTCCCTGATCCCAAAGAAGGAAAATGTTCTGGATGTAAAGGATTTAAAAACTATTGCTATTGGTAATACCTTTAAAAAAATCATTATCAAAATTATTGTTCGTGGGGCTGTTTTGCGGGTGGTAGAGAGCTGGAACTGGTGGATGGGGTTGTTTTGTAGGTGGCAGAGGGCTGGCATGAGTGTTTTGCAGGAGGCTGGGGGGGTGGTGGCTAGTGTGGTGGCTGGTGCGGGCTGGATTGAAGGTGGATGGGGGCTAGTGCGGGATCGAATGCAGGTGGAAGGGGGTTGGAGATGGGCCAAATCACGACGTTATTGCGGCGTGATCGCGGCGTGACTTCTGTGTGACCGCGGCGTGACCACGGTGTGACCAAAACATGACGGAGTCGTGACGGAGGCGTGACCATGGCGTTACTGCGGCGTGACCACGGCGTGATCGCGGCATGACCGAGGTGTGACCGAAGCGTGTTGGCCCGGTCCAGCGACATCTGTGGGGCATCATCTTCTAGCCAGGAGTGATGGGAGGGAGAGGAGGTGGGACAAAATTCTGGTCATCGCCACACCGACATAAATTGAGATTAGTCAGTCTCAATATTTATCACAAGACTCATGTAATACTATCACTACGAACTACCGCAGAGTGTCGTCCTGGAGCAGGGCCAAATCACAGTGTGATCGCGGCATGACTGCGCCGTGACAGCGGCATGACCGCGACGTGACCGATGTGTGACCGCAGCGTGACCGCGGTGTATTGGCCCTGTCCAGCGACATCCTTGGGGCTACTTCTTCCATCCAGGAGTGAAGGGAGCGGGAGGAGGTGGGAAAACATTCTGGTCATCGCCCCGCTGGTATAAATTGTGATTAGTCAGTCTCAACATTGATCACAAAACTAATGGAATATTATCATTGTGAACTGTCACGGGGTGTCATCCTGGAGCAGGGCCAAATCATGACGTGACCGCAGTGTGACCAAAGCATGACCGTGGCGTGATCGCGGTGTAACAGTGGTGGGACAACGACATGATCGCGGTGTGACCGCGGTGTCACCGCGGTGGGACCATGGCGTGACCGCTGTGTGACCGCGGCGTGTTGGCCCGGTCCAATGACATCCGTAGGGAACATCTTCTGGCCAGGAGCGAGAGGAGGCGGGGCAACAATATGATCATCACCCCATTGAGATAAAAACCAAAAGTCTCTCCTAGAGTGAACAATTAGGTTCCACTAGTAGAGGAACCATGGTAAATAGTTGAAAGAACATGAATATTTGGACCAAGACAAAGCCAGATCCACCACTTCCTGCAACTTGAGAAAGAATCAATGAGAACTCATTGAGGGAAAACATTTGAAAAATACTGAAACATTCTGGTTAACCTGAATACTAGTGATTGATCTTGAAATAATTGATTTCAAAATTGATGCATGTCGAACCCTAAAAAAAGACGTAGAAAAAGAAGGTAAATGAGACTTCAAGGTACCGAATAATAAATAATGTGTAGGAATACCTAGAGGAATACCTCATGGGATCAGGAAAATCACAGGTTACATGACATGTAATCTGACATTATTGGTACTTTGGGACCCCTGGGCTGTGTAACTAGGCTTTTAGTTGGATTTAAATATCACATGCCATGTGACATGGTCACACAACATGGGACACAACTTAAAAGTCTGACGACACATAAAGAGTGTCTTGGTTCAAACAATTGTTTTATTAAAAAGAGGGATACCTCCTACAGGGATATAAAAAGGGTCAAGTAAGATGTGTGGTTTATGACTAATAGTGAAATCAAGTATAAGGAAAACATCTATACAATAATGTTAAGAAAGGTATACCACTGTGAGTTTTCGTAGACAACGCACCTCCATTGGAGGTGTTTTATTACAAAACTATGAGTTATTTATCAAATGAAACAATTATCTTAAGTAACACTTATTCAAGAATAAAAATTTAATATAAACATGCAGAATTATGAAGGCAATTAATGAAATTAAAAAAAATTCTTTAATTAAAGAAGCCAGAAGAGGGACCCTACCTCAACCTCAAGGCGCGTTTTCTTTTGATGACGAAAACTCAAATCTTCCTTTTTCCTACTTGCACGCCTATGCAGCTTCACATATATATAAAGACACCTACCCCCTATGTACATATTTTCATGGCCAAATACACACAAGGGGATCCTTAGATATATATTTATACTTGCATATACCCCTTTACACTTACAAATGTATGAATTTTTCATATCCATATATAAGCACACCTAGCCCCAATATATATATTCATACTGCCATGAGTGAATATATATGAAGGGGGAACTTATATATGTATATTCCTACCTATGCATACACATGTAATCCTTCATCAACGACAACTCAAATCCACCTCAACAAAATCCAAAAGGCACTACAAAAATATAAAGAAACAAAAAATCACAAATTCCCTGATTAAAATTGGGCCAAAGAACAAAAGCAGAATAAACCTTACCCAAATCATATGTTGAACTCATTGTCATCGATGGTTTTGGATAGAACCGACCTCATCATAAGAAACCACCTATAAGAAAATAGTGGAAAAAATGAGATATAAATACTTCTTATATATATGTGATCAGTGTGTAAATTTTACATGATAAATTATACATGAATCCATAACTAACAATGAACAAATAATATTCAATTTGATATGTACATCCAAATACTAAATAACATGATCATTAATAAACCTCTTTATTTTTCAAACATAACCTTGAATTTCCTATTCAAAAAAAAATCACCAAATTATGGGAATAAAGTAAGATTCCATCAGCACTTCAATGTGAAAAATAGATAATAGACATTGTTCTTAACCTAGAAAATCTATACCTTAAACAAGAGTTCACTGTTTATCATTTCAACAATAATACAATAAACCTTTTGTATATTTCTTTCACAATATCATTATTACAAAAGAACGCTCAATAAAAAGGTAGTTTAAAATACTTGTATATTTATGGATATTATAATCCCCTAGAGTGCTAGTATTGGGAAATGAGCAACAGGGTAATCCTCTGGTGATAATATCGGAATGATTCAATTATTTAACTCCTAATTTTTATTAAAAAAAAACAGGTCTCCAGTTTTCATCAAAATCCCTTGTCGTTACAATGACCTATAGCTGACACAAAATACATGCTCTCATAAATACATGGCCAACCAAAGAAGCTCCTTGCATTCACCAAGCTTACATCTACACCAATCACCCCTTTTAATACTTTTTTAGAAAATAATTTCGATACACAATTAAAAATACAATTACTCACCCAATTCTCAAGGGCGCATCCCACCCCAGAAATGCTTCTCCATTTCCTTCACACATGCATGAGACACTCACCACTAACTGCATTAAATTAACAAAAATAAAAACATGCTTGTTAGTGATACATTTTAATCAAAAACAAAAATTTTCCAAAATTCATATCATAATTCATTATGTAATCATTTATCAACCAAACTTGTCAAGTTCAATAACTTCACCTTTTCGAATGCAGTCTCCCCCATTCCTATTTTGTAAAGCTCACACACCATTTCCATAAAAAATATTCTACCGAATTGGAAGCAGTTTTTCATTACCTACTTTAAAATCAAAACGACCGATAAGTAATTGGGAAAACTTATAATGAACCATTATCATAAAAAACATTGAAAACAAAGTAGAAACACGAACCTAGATGTTTGTTTATGATTCCAACAACAGTATGATTCGATCATCAACAGGTGCATGATGTGCTATATAGATTTTTTCGTGCCCAGAAAACACAAGAAAAATGCTATTAAATCGTAAAATAACTAAAGGAAGTAAAATAAAAGAATAGGGAAAAGAATTTTTAGGTTTCAAACCCCGAATAGGGGATATTGTTAACATGTCCACAGCTACACCCCTCAACCCTCCCCCTAACCTCTTCCCCATGCCCCCTCTATCCTGCACCCAGCCCCCTGCCCCCATCCACCCAGCCCCTTAACCTGCAGAGCCCCCCCACCCCCACCCCCCCGTGCACCCCCTGCCCCTGCCCCCCTCCACCCTTCCCCCTTGCCCCCTGCACCCCTGCACCCTTCACCCTTCCCCCTGCCCCCCTGCCCCCCTCCACCTAGCCCCCTAGCCTACACAGCCCCCCCTGACCCCCCCCCCCCCCCCACACCCTGCACCCTACCCCTGCCCCTGCCCCCCGTCCCACTGTCCCCCTGCCCCCTCCACCCAGCCCCTAGCCCTCTAGCTTGCACAACCCCCCTGCACCCCCCTCTCCATCCATTCCCAATATCTAAATAATGTTTTTGTATTATGTACAACTGTTTTATGAACCTAATTTTTCTATGATACTAAAAATTTAGATCCTTGAATGTATTATTATGTTATTTATCTTAAAAATTATGTAATATGAATGTACAAATATGTTGGTTTTCTATATAATGACATCCCAATGTCCCTTTACATGATTTTACATGAATATGATAAAAAATACCACTATAAGAAGAATACATTATTGAGTAAATATCATTGTATACATCAAAAATTCCAACACCATAAGAATATCGAACATTCTCTATGTATTGGAACACTTCTTCAATTGTGATTTCTTATGCCTTGGTCAAGTTGAAGTGGCATGCAAGATGGGTAGTCACTATTTCTCATCAATTCATGAACAAAATTTTAATGATTCTATTGATATGATCCTTTTAGGTTATTACTAAATCTACATTCTTATTATCTATTTATATACTTATCCACAACACACTACTGGTTCCCTTCATCTAATGATCATGCTACCGATGTTTATTTGCATCAGACGCCTCATGTTCAGCAACGAAACACTCAGCCACAACTCGTTAGATGGGGTTTGAACCCCCAGGTGGATGAAGAAATTGTTTCTTGGGAAGGACAAAAATTGAGTGAGTGCGGAGCTCGAAATTTCCATTGAAAAAACAAGGTGAGATAAACAAGGTATTCTGAGTTTTTATTTTGGAGGAGAGTATTTCTCTCACGGGATGATGATGATATCGAGAGATAAAGTGCTCTAACAACTCAAGAAGCTTCAAGCGACTCTCATATCGATCCAACAATTCCATCTAGACCATGAACTGGTGATGACTTCCGGAACGACAGTTTGAGAATTCTTTGAAGCTGTAGGACGTCGCCGAGAGTTGATGTCGCAGCTCGATAAAAATGTTTGGGAAACGTTCTTGGACCATCAATTTTCTTCTGGGCCGTAGGTGCAACTCAGAGATCACCTAGAGCCCCCTCCACAGCCTCACTCCTCACTTCCTGTAGTACATCCCGAGATGTCATGTTATTTAGAGGTGCAGAATGGTGTTGCACTGACACTGTCTTATTTGGTGACAATGGTGCATTCAATTACGCCGGATACGACAATTCAGTCCTGGGTTGACGACTGGGATAAACCACTCAAAAATTTAGGAATTTTGTGATGGAGGAGGTATTTGGGTTCTAGCTCTGTAGAGAAGGACCACATCGTATTTGCGAGCATGAAGGACGACGAATATGGGAGATTCCATGGCACCAAGTGCATGCAAGATGTTTTTCAAGGACATCATCAATAGAGTCCACCATTAGCAGTGTTGGGCATCTAGATGATATTCGGTACTGCTCAACACATATTCGTATGGAGAATAATTTGGAAGATCTCCTTACTCATTTGCATACAGGACACCTTTCCCTAGTCTTTTGGACAAGACAACTTTTCAAGGTGGTGCGAGTGATAAACACCTAATTATAGGAGAGCGAGGGTAAAAACGTCATCATAGTCAAGGAATATTATTTGCTCGAATGTGGTTAGTATTTTTCTAGGATTGGACCATATAAAGGTAGGGGGAGCTATTATAAATAAGTTGCAAGGGGGTGAGAGGAGGCAGGGAGAATTAACCTGGAATCAGCTTCATCTTGGATCGAATTTTTGGCTGGGCTGAGGAGAACTTTCCCTCTCGAAGTTTCCTCTTAATTATTCTTCCACTCCACTATAGTTATCTAATTCTACTCATAGATATATATACAAGCATTCTTCTGCTCTTATCACACTCTTTCACTTTTCCTTCAGTATTTTATTTCCCTGTTTTAGTCGTTTAGGTTTTAAATAAGCCCTTATACTTTTATCTATCTTCCCTGTGGTTCAAACCTAGTTGCCACTATCTAGTAAGAGCATGTGATATAAATTGTATTTGATAGTACAAATGAAAAGCTATCCAAAATTTGGCATCATTTCTGGGGAAGGTTTGGTGCTGAGTGTCTTGGGTAAAAAAACAAATAAAACAATCGCTGCTGTTTTTGGGCCTGAAATTCTTAAAACTGCCTTTAGAAAATTATTCTATCTACTGCATTTTCATTTATATCTATTTTTCTATCTGAATTTTCTATTGTAGAATCGGTTTTCATTTTAATAACATCTTTTAAATTTTTAAAAAATACATAGAATAACTAGTTAGAGACATAGTCACCATAGGATCTTGATCACTGGTTTAATTAAAGGGTAGCAAGGAGATCTTTAATGATGCATGAGATAGATTTAATGAATATTATATTCAATGTCCAGACCACGGGGTTTCCTTGAGAGTCTTGTTACATTCCTTTTTGATGTATTAAATGATGACAATAAACACGATTTGAAAAAATTCACTCAAGGGTTTCATGTGTATCATAGTGATGAGAAGTTATGGAAATTTTATGTTGATATTTCTAGAAAAGACAGGAATAACTCCCAACTTTTTAATGATAAAATCTCAATTTGGATTCTTCGAATGAAAAATTGTTAGAGCTGGTGATTAGTGAATGAAACACATGCTCTGAACATATAAAAGATGAAATCTCTGAATTTGAGGAATGAACTATGAACTTGAAGTAGATTTGTGAAATAAATAATCAAATGCCCAAAACTTTTAAGAGTTTAGGAGATAAAATATTTCAAGAAACTCAAAGTATAATTAAATATTTACAAAATCAAGGAGGAAAATTTGATCAAAATCTAGAATTTGAAGAGGTTCAAATAAGTGATCATTCTTTGGAAGATAAACCCACCTCCAAAATCTGAAAAAGAGGTAGACAATAAAATGTTTGTGGAGTTGGTCTTAATGGAAGATTAAATGAAACTCTTCAGTCATTTCTCAATAAAAAACATTATATTTTCCACTGATTTCGAAACCAAGTTTTCTGAATTTGTTTATGATGATGGGATAAAATTGGAAAAGGATTTCAAATTCATTTTAAATGCCCATAAATCTTTTCAAACTGAACTTGAAAACCCTCTTCCTGGATTGTTTTTTCAAAACTCAGCCACTTTTACATTTGTTATTGAAAACTCAGAGGTGAAAAATGTGGAAGCTTCAAGAGGGTATGGAAATCATCAATTATTGAAAAATTCCAGAACTGGACAGCATGCTTTCCAGCATTGTTAAAGGGTACATTCAGGGGTATTTTTCAACTGTTATGGGATTTAGTTTTATCCCTAAATATCATGAAGCAGAAATAAATAAATTCTCACCTAAAAATGAATAGACCAAACATATATAGTGATTTATAGATAAAAAACTACACCCCCCAAGTGACTATGGATATCTTTTTAGTGGTGTCTAGTTGGGGACTTTACACCTATCATTTCATGAGAGGAAACTCATAGTTTATTATTATTATTTTGTTTGTTTCTTTTCTTTCAAATAAAAATCCATCCCTTTTTTATTGATCTTCTCTCCTTGCTCTCCCATTTCTTTCACCAGTGACTTGGATTATTTGTTATATCTTATCTCCTTTTAACTTGGATTTATTATTTTGATTTTCATTGGTTTGATTAAATTTTAATCCTTTTCACCCTTGTTAATGGATAGAAAAAGCATAGAATTTTTCGGGACAGTTTCTAACTTGGCAGTTTTAAAGAAAAGAACCAACTACAAATGGAGTCTTCTTGATCATTTATAATGAATTTCAACTATTTAAATTAATGCACAATGACTTGAATATGATTAATTTAATTCCCAATAATGTGTTCCCATGTAGGAAAATCCAACTATTCAAAAACATGGTTATAAACCCCTCCAGCGGAAGGCTTGGGGATATATCTAATCTCAGTCATTGGCCCAATGTGGTATACTCCCTATCTTCATGGATGGCCCAATAAAATCTTTTTCTATCGTGAACCTATAAGGAAGAGCATCGATAAGGTTGTATAGAAGTTGGTCGAGACCTGTTGTGGTAGATAAATATATTAATCCAACCATTAAAAGAAACAAGTGACTGTAGGTTCATATCCTTCCTTAACTTATCCTTAACAATGGTGAGAACAACTCTTTCCAATATCAAATCTCATGAGGTGTCATCCTAGACATCTTTAACTGGATGATTTTCTTCATACATATCCCAAAGAGGAGGTATTCCATCCAATCAATAAAAATTCCAAATATCAATCCCTACTTTTCCATGGGATAAAAGGAAGGAATTAGTTCTAGGAAACCAATGGATAATTAGATCTTTAAGTTTTGATTTATGATACATGATGAAATGATAAGTCCATACTACCTCCTAAAGATAGATAACAAGTAACAGGTAAAAGAATTATGATCATTTCTTCCTAACCTAAAAATATCATGCACATTCATTGGAGAAGTTACCTTTAGGTCATAAGTCCCACTTAAATATCCAACCACTTTTAAGAGAATTCAAGGAGGAGATGATTGTGCTCAAATAAATTTGATCAATTGGTTAGTGGAAAATATTTCAACATTCTAGATCTCGAGGGGAGTTAACCAATGTGCAGGATAACCCATGGAGGAGTGGTAAAAAAATTGAGTGTCTTTAGAAATCATTGTTTTAATAAAATCAAGGGGATATGACAGTCAATAAGATGAAAGATTATAACCATGTGAAGGAGTGTAAACATCATCCAGTATACCGAATCCATTCAAATAAATTTAGTGTAATAGGGGATATCTCTTAATTTCATGAGGTATAATCCCTTTAAAATTCTTGTTGGCAAAGAACACATCATAATGAGGGTTCAAATTTGATTCCCAGTAATCATATTACTATGTATGGTTACATTGGAAGATTTCTATGAACTGAAATCCATCTATATGAACACAAGAAACACATATATTTTATTATCAATAATTCTTATATCACCATCACTGTGTATGGTTCCCTTATATGTTCAACATCATCACACCAATATGCCTTAAATTTCTACTCATACTTAACCCATGTCTTCTATAAATATAAGAGGAAGGGAGATCTATATAACCATCACATGAAATTCAAATCATAGTATAACATTAAAATCAGAACATTGATTAAATAGTATGGTATAAAATACCAATGTGGATTGGAAGCTAGCTGGAGGGAACCGTGGTGAGAGAGGTCTCTTGGGAGGAGGGTGCCGCTGTGAGAGAGGTCATCGGGAGGAGGGAGCCGCGGTGAGAGAGTTTGTCAGAGAGGAGGGCCAAATCAAGACGTGACATGGTGTGACTGCGGCGTAACTGCAGTGTGACCGCGGAGTGACCACGGCGTGACTGCGGCGTGACCGCGGCTTGACCGTAGCATGACCGTGGCTTGACCATGGTGTGTTGGCCAGGCCCAATGACATTTGTGGGGCAATATATTCCGTCCATGAGTGAAGGGAGCGAAAGGAGGCAGGGCAACATTTTGGTCGTTGCCCCACCGGCAGAAATTATGATTAGTCAGTCTCAACATTGATCACAAGACTCATGGAATACTATCACTATGAACCACCACTGGGTGTCATCTTGGAGTAGGGCCAAATCACGGCGTGACAGCGGTATGACCGCGGCGTGACCGCGGTGGGACCGCGGCGTGACCGCGGTGTGACTGCAGCGTGTTGGCCTGGTCTAGCAACATCTGCGGGGAAACATCTTCCACTTAGTTTCAAATAGGATGATATGGATGGCATGAGAGGATATTTTCTCTGATGATTTAAAGAAATGAATTCTAATCTGTGATGACTAGAGGATTGGATGACCCCTGATATACCTAATTCAGTGAGGTATGGAGATCTAGTAATGTATATAAATACCTAGAGGAATACCCCATGGGATTAGGAAAATAACAGGTTACATAACATGTAATCTAACATTACTGGTACTTTGGGACCCCTGGGCAATGGAATTGGGCTTTTGGTTGGATTTAAATATCACATGCCATGTGACATGGTCACGCAACATGGGACCCATCTTAAAAGTCTAACGACACTTAAAGAGTGTCTTGGTTCAAACAACCATTTTAATAAAAAGAGGGAAACCCCTTATAGGGATATAAAAAGGGTCAAATACGATGTGTGCATTATGACTAACAATGACATCAAGTATAAGGAAAACATCAATGCAATAATGTTAAGCAAGGTATACCACTGTGAGTTTTCACAGACAGTGCACCTCCATTGGAGGGGTTTTATTACAAAACCATGACTTATTTATCAAATGAAAAAATTATCTTAACTGATACTTATTCAAGAATTGAAAGTTAATATACACATGAAAAATTAATATGGAAACTAAATACAATTTTAAACATTCTTGAATTAAATAGGCTAGTAGAGGGACCGTACCTCAACCTCAAGGCACATTTGCTTTTGACGACGACAAATCGAATCTTCCCTTTTTCCACTTACATGCATATACAACATAACAAATATATAAGGACACCTAGCCCCTATGTACATATTTTCATGGAAAAATATGAACAAGGGGGTCCTTAGATACATGTTTATACTTTCATATACCCCTTTACACTTACACGCGTATGCATTTTTCATATCTACATATAAGCACACATAGCCCCAATATACATATTCATACTGCCATGAGTGAATATATATAAAGGGGGAACTTATATATTCATATGCCTACCTATGAATACACATGTAAGCCTTAGTCAACGGTGACTTGAATCCACCTCAATGAAATCCAAAACTCACAACAAAAATATAAGGAACCCAAAAATCAAAAAATCCCTAATTAAAATTGGGCCAAAGAATAAAAACAGAATAAACCTTACCCAAATCTTGAACTCATTGTCTTCGATGGTTTTGGATAGAACTGGTCTTATCATAAGAAACCACCAATAAGAAAATAGTGGGAAAATAAATGAGATATAACAAATTATTATATATATGTGATCAGTGTGTCAACTGTACATGATAAATGATACATGACTCCATAACCAACAATGAACAAATAATATTCAAATTGATATGGACATACCAATACTAAATAACATGATCATTAATAAAGGTCTTTATTTTTCAAAAAACACCTTCAATTGCCTATTAAAAAATCATAAATCACCAAAATATGAGAATAAAGTAAACCACCATCATCACATAAAAGCGAGAAATAGGGATTAGACATTGTTTTTAACCTAGAAAATCCATTCCTTGAATGTATAAAATACCTAAAACTCTTCATACCTATATCCTTCTTAATTTTCTTGATTGAATTCCCATTTTTAGCATGCTCTTCTTCTGAAATTCACCTTTATTCTTAGTTTATATTGGTTTATCAATTTTATAAAGTAGATAATTATCCTTATTTTATTCTGACTCAATCCGCATGGATTTTTCAAACCAGTTTGCTAATATGATTAGACAAACTTTTGGTGCATGATCTTCCTTCTTCATGATTGTATATTCCTTCTTTATAGAAACTATTTCCGAACATGCGATAATTCGTTCTTTCCTTTTATCTTTCTAAAATTATTATTTTTATGGAATATATTTCATTAATTCTTAACAATTTGGACTACTTGGTTTCCCTTACACACACACTTTCAATATCCTTTAGAGCACCCTTTTTAGGATCCCTTTCAATATCCACACTAGAATTGTAAAGCACTAGCCCACTACAATATCAAATATTGATACATAACCCAACACATTGATCTGAATGACATTTTAGAAATACAGAATCTATAAATAGCATATTTACCAATATAAACCCCTCATAATTAACTGAACACCCTAACTATACCAACCACTATAGGTAAATCATTAATTTTGGTGTGGTCTTGGAACCAAATATGGTTCATCCAACATCCATCTCTAGACACTAAATTCATCCATTTTCTGTCTAAGTTCATACATTTCACAACCTTGATAATGATCACCATCCATTGATATAGATTTCACTCAAAAAGGACAAGTATGAATCTACCCACTATAGTATTATCGATACCATCATCAATCCTACATACACATTTCTAGTACCTCATATCAAATTATGATCACTATAGAAGATTCTAGCCCAATATTCTCAACAAAATTTATTCATTTAAAAACTATCATCATTCAAACACACATTATATCGAACAAAAATAATACATTAAAAGATATTAAATAGAGAAATTTAAATTATAGGAAAATAATAATAACTTTAAGAATACCTCATTAAGTATGGTACTAAAAGTCAATTCACCTAGGATGGCTTATCCTAATAAAATAATATAGAAACCCACATCTCGACACATACATTAAACTATTTTCCCATCCCAATACTAAGGGAATGCACACACATTCTAGATACATGATAAATAGACCACAATTCATTTATTTTTCAAATATTGAGCTGAGATATTACACATTCAATTTACTCTGTCACCCTCATAGTGAGGCTCACCAACCAACATTCATTCCTACCTGGTTTCCATCCTTCTCCATGCACCTTCCTATGCAATGGATGTATCTACATAGATAGATCAGTATTTCCTGAATATCTCATAGTAGGTGTCCAGATAAAAGAAATCTACTCATGCCCATAATGAGTACATAGGACCATTGAAAAACTAGAATTCCTTTATGAATAAATTTCATTTGTAGGATGGCATGAAATGAATTAACCTTTCAAATTTAGTGGCATACTCAAATTCTTATTCCCATAATGATATAGCTCCATGAATCCCCAAAACATGGTCTTATCCTGTAAATCTACCATATTCTCTCATAGAATAGGGAATGGAACTCGATCCATAAAACCTCCTCATTATTTCTTTTATGATCAAATGTATTTATCCATTCTGATTCATCTCCTTTGAATTTAGAAACATCTAGTTTCACCCATATATCCTCTAGAGTTCCAATCCTTTCAAATAGGAAGTAAACTTCCTTCAACATATTCTAAACATCCTACGATCCCATGTCACTATTGAAAATTAGATACTGCTACTCCTAGAACTCAAGGATAAGATAGAAAACCATTTCTTTTCCTTTTAGAATGCCTTGGTCAATGGATGAAAGTATTTTTTAACATAATATGAGGGAAACAACCACTTGAGCATATTTCCCATGGGAACACAATGTAATCCTAATTAGATTCTTTTTTGATGAATTTTGACTCAACATAATCTCATAATAACAACATTACTAATTATAAACCCATCGCGCCACAATCCTAAGAATGAATTATTACCAAAAAATCATGAAACTACCTTTAATCCTTACTTCATAAAAAAATAACATTTACAAAACACCAAACCCTGAGGTTTTTCATAATAATCTAAGGGTTACTCTCCTACACACCAAGCATAAAAAACAAACCCCACACATTCACCCTTGATAATAAGAAACCCTCCTCACACTTAACTGATCTAACAAGCAACTTCCTAATAAAAATACACAATCAAATCACCCAGAAATCACCAAAATTCCCTATATAGAGAGTTTTACAACAAAACATCAAGAAAAACCCCAACAAGAACCACCAACTTGAGGGATTACCACCAACCCAAACCCCCAAAGACAAATCCAAACCATACCCAATACATAGCCATCATACTCCAAACGCCACCCTAATGCCCGAACTCAATTTCATGAAGAGAAATATGATTCTACCTATAAATGGTGAGACTGCTGAGCAGAGGGCGTCAGGGAGGAGGGCGCCGCTGTGGGAGAGTTCATCGGGGAGGAGGGAACCACTGTGAGAGAAGGCTGCACGGTGAGATCGTCAGGGAGATCATCGGGAGGAGGATATGTTGTTGGGGAGGAGGGCTGGGCGGTGATAGGGCTACAAACCGGGTGCAGAGGAGGAGGGCTGTGGGGAGGAGGAGACACCTTCGGGGAGGAGGGTTGCGCGATGATAGGGCTGCGAATTGGGGGAGGAGAGAAGGGATTTGGGGAGTAGGAGACGTCAACGGGGAGGAGGCATGCATGTTGATAGGGGTGAGAATCGGGGGATGAGGAGGAGGGCTGCAGATCGGGGGCGGAGGAGGAGACTAATACAGCTTGGGAAAAAAACAAATCTCGCGGTGTAATATTGATTTAGCCACAAAGATAGAATTTAACCGTGGAAATAAAAAATTTATATCCACGGACCTATAAAACTGTGGCTATAGGTCCGTGGCTATAACCCAAATTTTTTGTAGTGTTTTTTAAACCAATGGGTTTTTAAATAATTTAGAGGAGACAAGATGGGGTAACCAATTTTAAGTTATAGAGAGGACACACTTGGAATTTTTGAAAAGAATGAATTACAGACATGTTATTCACATTACAAGAGACTAAAAATACACAATTATCGAATATTAAGAGATATAAGGTGTATAAAGGATGTTTAAATTTAAATTTTAAATGTTTTGGGTCATTTTTACTCCTTAACATTTTAGTTTAACGACTTATAATCCCATTTTTACCTCAATCATGATAATTATTTTAAATTATTTTTACTTCTCATTATGATCAAAAATTAAAATGAAATTATTATGTAATATAAATTATTGTGATTAAAATTACAGAATCTATTTTTATAAATTAAATTCAAGTAATATTTAGTATTTAATTGAAAATTGAACCCAAAAGTGTGTAAAAAAATTGGTGTTTCAGGAAATGAGTTTTTTCAAGCATAAGATTATCTTGTAATAAATATTTGGAAAGTAATTAAAATTAAAGGAGTTTAAATTAATATTTATATATTAATAACATATAAATTTAATTTTAAATTTTCCTCCTTATTGGGTTTATAATTAACTAATAAGGATAAATATTATGCACTTTAAAATAGTTATCATAAAAATTTGTTTTTAAGCCTTGAAATAAACATATACTAAAATCGAGTATAATGCTAATTTAAGTATAATTTTTTTATTTAATGTAAATAATTAATAATTATGAAAATTTTAAATAAAATTTAAATTATAATGAGCCTCTTAATTTAATTAAATTATTAAATGAAATCACATTTCTACAAAAAACTGTATTTTTTACTATTTACAAAAAACAACATTTGTTGAAGAAATAATAATATTTCATTATATGTAAATATTGATATGATTATTTCAAAAATTAAGTTCACATTATAAAATATATTTTATTCAAGTTTAAATATCTAATTATATTATTTTCTCACAAAAATTAGTAAAAATCATTTTAGAAGAATGAATGTTTTTTATGAATAACTAAAAAGTCATTATTTTCTAAAAAAAATCCTAAAATTTCACATGAAGAAAAATTGATATGTTTATATAAAATATAAATTTAACTTTATCAAAAAAATCCTAAATTTGGAAATAATTAAAAATATTATTTTATCAAAAAAAAGTAAATCTCATTTGAGAAGAAAACATATATTTGATGAATAAAATAGATTTTATTAAAAATGAATAATTAGTTATTAATAATTTATATATAAAATAATATTGAGTATAAAATTAATTTAAATTTCATAAATTATTTAATCCTTTTTGTAAACATAAATTTATTAGAAAGTTTATAACTCTCTTATTTAAATATTAACTTTATGTTGTTTATTTAGGATTGGTTTTGCTTGTCATATATGATAATGAACACAATGTTTTTATTTTAAAATCATAGACTGTTACACAAAAACACCTTATACCATTATTTAAAGTGAATAGTTATAGATTTCAAAGATATGTGTCTCAAAATATCAACTTAATTAATCAATAAGTAATGATATAGACCATCTCATATAATGTTCTCACAAATTCGTTGTTAAAGGTGTTTAATTTCAGGGAATAGTAAAATGTTATTGTTATTAGGAATGATATCATGAGTACTCTTAAATATATAACATATTCTCATACTATACAATAAGTTCCCCATTATATGAATCAAACTCCCAATCAAATGGTAACACATTTATATATTGAATTCTATATTTTTCTTTAAAACTAAATGTGTTCACTCAGTTCTTCACACTGAGAACCCATCCAAAATAAACCATAGAACAATATGTAACTTCTAAAATATATCCATTTAATTTGTAGGTAAATATAAGGGAAAATAAATTATAAAATATATTTATAAAAATTAATTTTTTCAATAATAATTTAATTACAAAATATATTTTCATTATCTAAATAAAAAATAAAATCATTTTATGCATATATGCATATTTGTCTTCTGTGTAGTATGAATTTTATTATATTATTGTAAAATAATGGTTTAAATGGAATGTATTGATAATATATATAATAAAATAAGTTTATTTCCACACAATTATTATAAGTAGGAAAATAATATATTATTTTATGTTTCAAAAAACATGTTTCATAAGAAATTTTATATGTTATACACAATTCTATTAAAATTTAATTTTAGCACTTTGAAAAACTAAATAAAAAAATTATTTTTTATTTGTATACAAAATTTTGAAATTGGTTAATTCGATCAACATCATTTTTAGAAAAAGTCTAATGATACCAAGATATATATTAGTTACCATTATAAAATAGTCATTTTTCATGGAATAATACATTTATAAATTTTGTGATCAGAAATTAGGTAGATATATCTTTAAATAAATACTATAATAAAATAATTAAACCAATTTATAATTAAATTATAACTAATTTAATTGTTAATCAATTTAAAAAAGGTTTCACAAATCTTAATAAATATAACAAATTTTATTTAACCAAAACAGTTTTTCATCCCATTATATGCTTTAAATTAAAAGTTAATTTTATAATATTTAGAAATCGAACTATATTTAATGGAGTCCATATTCATATTCAATATGTATAAATTTGTTATGAATGTTAATGTAATTCCCTAACCCCAGTTATCCAGAAACAGGGCATTATTACATAACATTGGCAAGAAACAAGAAATCATGTCCTGATTGACCGATCAATTTAGCAGCCTTGGAATTACTAGATACATACATAAGTTTTACATTACATCATGAAATAAAAAAACAACATCATCTCCCCTTTGAATACTCTTATATCTCTTAGCCTGTTCCTATAGGTTTAGCATAATATAATTCTTTTCATCTTGGGAAAATAAAAACATAAAAAAAGTGGTGAGAATAGATGCTCAGTAAGGATAACAATATTGTGGAAACTATCATAAATAATGGTAATCATTTAAGTTAATGTATAAGACTAGAATAGAAGCCTTTTAAAATTATACATCAGAATAATAAAGAAAAGATAAATCAAATAATTCTATTTACTTATTCACATGGATATTCCACTAGTCAAATAAGAACATGTAATATAAACAACCAATTTCATAATGATGGATTGCATAATGCCCGATTTCAAAACCACATAGTTAAGGCCTCATGCCAAGACTAAAAATTATATTTTTTCAAAGCCTTGTTCCAAGACACTAGTTCGTCTCAAGAGACCTACCGATGCATCGAGGATCTATAGTAGGCTCCGCCCGTCACTTACTAAGTCCAATGTATTAATCATATGAAAAGTTTTAAACATAACATAAACATTCATATTAAAACTAGCATAAGAAATGTCAATACTTTATTTATAAACCATGAATGGTATAAAAATAACACATCCATTGTCAAACATATCACAAAACCCTCAATACAGTTTGAATGATTTTTATCACACAAAATAAACCTCGATCAAGAATAATATACCATAAAGTAAGTTTTCATAGTTTAAAATGATCAGTAAAAATCTTTGAGATAAATATAACTTTTTCATGAAAACATTTAAAAGTCTCACTATTTATCAAGAAGCTGTTTAAAATAGATTTTTGAACCAAAGTGTCCTATACCAATTTGAAATATTTAAAAGTAATTTCAATTTTAAAAAATTAATTTCCTTATAAATAAAACCTTAAAACCATTTTTAAAACATGGAAATTAATGAGAAACATTTAGTAGAATAAATTTTTAAAACATTTAGAATAATATTTTAGTTAGAGTTCTTAACCAAATGAGAGATTCTAGAATACCAATAATTGAGGTAATAAAAACATTATAAAATCACGATAATAAAGGGATATATTATATACTATGTCAAAGTACATTATATACACCAAATAAAAGTGAATTGGCGCATATCAACAAATAAGACTCAATGGAATGTAAGTTGAGATGAAATCACATATAAAGACCATATCATTTGGTTAAGGATAAATCAATGACATAATTATGAGTGAAAAATAAAAATACACTATGTATGAATGGTTATTCAGTGTAAAAAAATCATAATACATTCACACATATTCTTATAACAACAACACCAATGACTTGGATGTTTAAATCTGTGAAGGAAAATTGAGTTAAGATTAATGTTATCATGTTCAAATCGATGACGTGATAATTTATCAATGCAGTTATTATGTGTATCAAAATAATAACACCGGAAAGGGTAGTGTAAATTAATACATAAATGAATAAATAGTTATTTGACACATAATATTGGAGTAAAATAATCAATGACGTTTGCGTAAAACCCAATGAGTGGAAATCAAAATTAGAAATTACCTTACCGATTTGGTGAGTTATGAAACATACATCCCATGAACGAAGTATCATACAATGAAGATGTAAAAACCAATAAATTAAATTATATTACATAAGGAATAAAATCATGGGTAGTACATACACCACAAAAAAAGAAAAAGTGGCAATATAACATGAATCTCATGGAAAAAATAAGTGAGATGAAAACCCCTTACCATGTTGTAATCAATCGAGTCATATGACCAAAAGTTAACAAACAACAAATAAATCAAGGAATAAAATAAATATAAAGAGAATTATGATAATATATATAATATATAAGTACAAAATACACCACATGGAATAAATAATTGGCGAATAATGGAAATCACACAGAATTAAAAGTGAGATAAAAACCCCTTACGTTAAACTTTCCATTGGTCGAGGGTACGTTTAACCTCCTGTAAAATGACCATAGTATGTTATAAATATATACCAGAACCATATTGATTTTTTTATATCATACATGATTCATTTATGAAATTATAATACCCATTTAATAATTATTTCCAGGTTAACATAACATTTGGGATAATAATCACTTTTTTATCGTATGTGTTTTAACTTATTATTCTTGATCGTATCATTTAGATAATGATTTAAATAATTACAGAATATAAAGCATGATTTATATATCATATATATTTATAATATATAAATATTTATAATTGATAGAGATATGAAATGGAAGACACCTTTTATGGTGACGTTAGGCCATACGTACATAGAAACGCTGTTTCAGTTTTCCTATCGTATTAAACCGAAGTAAGTGAATAAGCTATATGTAACTACAAAAACACACACACAAATATATATATATATATATATATATATCCAGTATAATTATTATTTTATATATTACATACTTATTAATAATATATATTTTTATAATCATCATTGAATGGTGAACCTGGTAATGAATCTCATTGCGTCGTGGAGACGGTAATCCATACGTACGCATGAGCAACAATATCATTATATTGATTGTGTAATTGTACTTAATTGGATGTTATATCATATATAAAGAATCATTATCATGTTATATTTATTTTTACATTAGTTATAGTAATTATTATGCTAATCCAAATAATGAAGTGTTTGAATAACAAACTACACCATGATGTAGAGACAGTAGGCTGTACATACGCACGTATAGTGAATTTGTCATTTATAGGATGCATAGATTAATGAATATGATTGTACCATATTTATAATAACATCACAGTATTTAGAAGGTAATGGAGTTGTTATTTTAGTATGGAAACAAAAATTAAGAGGAAGTGGAAGTAGAAGAAAACCTGAAAGAGGGTTGTGAAATTATTACCTCTTCTTCGAGCGTTTCCTTTTCAGTTGATCTAAAGGGCTCCTTAGGTTGGATTTCTGATCAAATTAAGGACACTAGGTTTATTTGAGGGAAGTTTGGAGGATATTTGGGTAGGGTTTGGCTGAGAGATATGGCTTGGGAGGTGTGAGAGTAAGAGAAGGGGAAGTGCCCTTTTATAAGAGAGGTGAGGATCACTTTAGGGAAACTATGAAATACTATTTTATAATAAAATTATTTTCAATATCTAATGGCTCCAAAATGATTTATTTCAAATATAAGGTGGGGATGAGTCTAAAACCTCTCAAAATATAGGTTTTAGACATGATTAGGTAACCATTTTAATCTTATATTTTAGATTTAACTCTAAGTTAAATAGTTTAACTTTTATTGCGTCGTCTTGTATTATTACAGTATATGGTTAATAAATATACAATAATCTTCCAAGAGAACCTCAAGAAGTTCACTAATGAAATATATAATATTATTTAAGCCCATTGGACGAACCTTATATTTTTAGATATATTATATCAACCAGTAATATAGTATTTGTTTCAAAAACTCATTTATGTCAATTTTGACATTATTTAGTAATTGGTTTTAGTGAAAATTATAACAGCATGATTCCTTCAAAAAAAATTATTTAATAAACCCTAACATGTCATATTAACCACGAAAATGAATTTTAATCATCAACAGTATTAAATTACATTTATTTGGATATTTATAATATCAATTATTTTAATCTGTCATTAATAAAGTAATTACTGCATCATCATTGTGTCATAAATAAATTTGATTATTTAGTGTCTAAAAATTATAAATAAAATAAAATTTTGTTGGAAATATTTTTATTTTTCTAATCAATATTTATAGTCGAATTTATCTTCTGTATAACCCTATATTAAAAATTGTTTAGTTATTAATCATTGAATTTAACTCTTCTATAAATAAAATAATAATAAATGTCCTAATCTAATCCAAGTGGACAAAAGAGGGTCATTTTTTATTCCTAATGTGGTTTTTGGTCGAATTAACCTAATCCAATAGAATTAAGACTTGTGTTAGGGTAATTATAATATCATTTTTCCCTTAATTACCTTATTTACTTTTAATCGTGGTAAATAAATGTCCAAAGATACTATTCCCCAAAAATTATTTTCATCTTATTGAACCACATTTTTCTTACTCATGTCAACCGTGTCTCTCAGATTTTTGAAATTAAACTCACAGAAGCAGTACAATTATGTTTTATGCAAATTTGCAAATTCTCTTTGAAGGTGGGTGAAAAACGGTAAAAAGTTCAATAAACTATTATACATCTAATTTTATTATAAAATTACTCCAATGAATTACATTGAACATATATAGGTATTATATATATATATATATATTCTGACTTAATATAAATTTAAATAAAATAAGTTATTATTTAAGTAAAATGTCGGTTTTAAACTATAACGTAGTGTTTTCCACTATTCATAAAAAATTGAGTGTTTCAAGAAAAATACCAAAACTTCACCCTAAGCTAATTTTGATATTTTCAATTCAGAAATGAATTATATTTTTCCAAATTCGAAACATATATGTTTCATTAGTTAATTTAAAATTAATTCTATTTGTCGAAACCGAAAAGTGTGTTTTTCTAAAGAGTAAAAACTATCAAAATATTGACATGTGTTTTTGTAAAATTTAAATGTGAAATTACTTAAAATGACCTAAATTATATTAAATGATATAAATATAATCTAATTATACTTCAGAAGCATTCAAATTCATAATGTAACCCTATAAATTATTTGGATTAAAAATGATGTTTTCAATTAAAATTTTGTATTTTTCTGTATTCACAAAAATACGGACGTTATAAAAAAAGCTAACAAAAATTTATTCAAAATAAATTTTTTATACCTATTCTAAATAAGAATTTAATTTCACTAAATTGAATATATAAAATTTTCATATATTTTTTTAAAAAGGGGTTTTCATTAGAAGGGGGAAAATTGCATATTTTCTAAAAATACTTCTTTTATCTGTAAAATTGAATTTGTTCTTATATTATGTCTAAGAAACAAATAATATGGAATCTAAAATTATATGGAGTATATAAAATTCAAAATTCAGTTAATATTATTCATAATCACTTTTTAAAGACTAGTATGGTATGTCGTGGTGCGCTCAAACTCGGTGTTCCGTGCAGCGCAAGCTATTGAATTACTTTAAAGAAAATAACTTACTATGAAATCTTTGGGTGTTACAGTCTTCCCCCCTTTTGGAAATTGTTTCCTCGAAATTTTAAAATTGGGCTTTGGAACATCATTAAAAGTCTCACATCGGAAAAAGATTTAATAAAAAAATAACATTAAAATAAAGAACGAGAAGTACAAAGGTCACTCGAGATAACCCATACTAGGATTCCCTGTAGGAAAACATGGATATAGAAGATAAATTAAATGTCAATATATGACGAAGAGTGATAGAAAACATGATTAGGAGAAAGTTAACAACAAGTAAACCACAAACATATGATGGGATAAGCGGTCATTAGTTTCCCAGTTAGATAAGTAAACGGGCAACATTTTTTTGTTTATGATCCATTTCATAACGTTGAGGAATTTATTTATGAGATTTACTAAGAACATAAAGAGATATACTTACTTCCTAAGTAGAGTTTCATAATTTAATAAATTTATACCACTAACTCATCTTTTTATCAAATGAGCAGTATTCAAGATGACTTGGCCACACTCGAAGAACTATAATCAACATCTAGAGAATCACATAATCCAAAAAGGATAAAATATATATTTACTTTTCCTTTATAGATTGACCAAAACCAAAATGGTTAGTACAAGATCCGATGCTGCCCAAAAAGGATAATCCTTTAGAAAAATAAATACTAATCTTAATTTCAAAAATTAATCCATCAATAACCGAAGTTCAATAAATACCATTCAATTATCAATTGTCCTTAATATCCTTTAATAAAATCCAAACTAATATTGAAACCCAAAACATAGAATAATTTTATTATGTAATTGTCAACAGTAAATTGTATCTCCAAATAACATCGACTACTCTTAAAGTCACATTTTTAAAGTAATTAACTTAATCACACATTTTCTATGATAGGTTAATCATTTCAATAAACAACCCAAATCAAAATAAATCCACAATAAAAACATAGATAAAAATACATCATCACTCCTTAAATTAAATCTAATAGTTTTCTATTTTCCACAGGCATATAGAGTTTCCAACAGAGTGAACATCTTCCAAAATAACATTTATCTCATAATCACCAAATCATTTTCCTATACTAAGGATATATATTTGATAAGATATACAATCCCAAATCAACTTATTATTAATCAATAAAACCATTTAACAAGAAATAATTAGTCACACTAACTAGGGACTTCATGTAGTCAAGTGGTAGGCAATAAAGCTTAATCACACTCTGGTTGTGGGTACAATTCTCGTAGCTTTTTCCAATGTGACAGTTTGTCACACGGTCTGAGTGTTGTCCTTTTTCAGAAAATATATTTTATAACATTCCCAAAAAGATAAAAATTCTTCAAAATAACCATAACATAATTTCACCGCAAATTTTATCTCATACCTCACATTTTAATACAAAAAACTAATAACTTGTAAATGCCTAAAATTCAAGGATTATATAAACCCAAACGATTATTTGTAACTTTATCAACAATAAAAAACATAATTCTTCCTAAAATAGAATTTTCACATAACAAACTATAGGGTTACACATACAATAGAAAAATTATACAAATTAATCCCATCAACAAAGAGCACTAATAATTTTAAACATTTCACTATCCATTTATTTCCACATTGGTTCTTCCTTGACCAAGAGGTTATCCTAAAGAATAGGCAATTCACTCAGTTAATGCTCAGGTCCCGTGCCTTTCTGGAAAATGACTATAAATGGTTTCTTGGGATAATTGTTTTCTTTCGTAGTACGCTTTATGTTTCCTTAGCAATTTTTTACATTAGGTCCTTCTTTCCCACATATAGTGCATTTCTTTATTCCATTGAGACACTTTCCTAGGTTTCTACTTACACATTTCCTACATGATAGAAATTGATCGTTCTTTTCTCCATAGTCTCCAATACTAGAGCTCTTATCATTCACCACCTTTCTCTTCTTTGGTGAGTCTAAGATTTTGTTAATATATATGTTGGTGATCATATTTTTGGAAAACTGATTTGGAATGAACACAATATCTTTTAAACCTATCAACATTCCATTTTGTTTCTCATTCCCACCACCATGCCCACCTTGTAAATCATGTTCAATGTTACTATGACTTCCTTGGAATCCAGAAATTGACTAACACAAAAAATCATAATGTGTTTCATAATATCATATAGATAAAATCAGAACACCTTATTTTCAATCTAAAATACCTTGGGATTAACCCATGTTATTTATTCTCAATTTTTAATAAAATACATCAAATTGTTTTGAAAAGAAAACGTGAATTATCCTAATCATAAACCCTGGGAGTGTCGTAACCAAGAGTACAACAAAACTCAATGTTGGGTATCAGGAAACCCTTGGTCAAGCCCAAAACTCCTTGTAGGAGTTTTCACACCAAGGTACATCTGTTCCAGAGACGCCTCTACCTGATTGTATACAAACAGGGATTTATTTATTGGAAAACCCACATAATATTTACATTAATTTTTTTTTCATGTTCTTATATACTAATCCTCAATGTCTATCTTAGGGTAGTGTTTCCTAATCAATGTTTGTTTTTCTAAATCTTGTTTCCAAGGTTTTTACTAAGTCTTATCTCATACCAACTATAATGCCCTGACCCTAGTTTCCCAGAATCAGTGCACTATTATAAAACATTGGCATCATACGAGGAATCATTTCCAAAAAGACCAATCGGTTTAGTATCCTTTAATATACGTGATACATACATAAGTTTTACTTTACATCATGATATAAAAAACAACATTTTGTCCCCTTTTAATACTCTTATATCCCTTAGCCTATTCATGTAGATTAATTATAATGTACTTATTTTCATATTTGGACAAATAAAACATAAAAAAATGTTGAGCTCAGATGCTTAGTAAGGATAAAAATATAGCGAAAACTGTCATAAATAATAGTAATCATTTAAGGTAATGTATATGACTAGAACATAAGCCTTTTAAACTTAATCATCAGTACAATATGGAGAAGATAAATAAAATAATTTCATTTACTTTTTCACATGGATATTCTACTAGTCGGATAATCACATGTAATATCAATATCCAATTTCATGATGATGGAATGCATAATGCCAGATTTCATAACCACTTAGTCAAGGCCTTGTGCCAGGACTACAAATAATATTTTTTCAAGGACTTGTGCCAAGACACTTGTTTTGCTCATGAGACTTACCGATTCATTGAGGAGTTGTAGCTAGATCCACCTATCACATACTAATTCCAATGTATTCTTCATATGAAAAGGTTTAAAAATAACATAAACATTCATATTAAAACTAGCATAAGAAATGTCAATACTTTATTTATAAACCATGAATGGGATAAAAATAACACACCCATAGTCAAACATATCACAAAACCATCAATACAGTATGAAAGATATATATCATAATAAATCATCCTCGATCAAGAATAATATCCCATATAGGATGTTGAAATAGTTGAAAAAAGATCAGAAAATATCTTAGAGAGAAATATCCCTTTTTCATGAAAACATATAAAAGTGTCACTATTTATCAAGAAGATGTTTAAAATAGATTTTTAAACCAAAGTGTACCATACCACTTTGAAAATTTTAATAATAATTTTAAATTTAAAACATTATTGTCCATATAAATAAATCCTTAAAACCATTTTTAAAACATGGACATTAATGAGAAATATTTAAAAGAATAAAATTTTCAAACATTTAAAATGATATTTTAGTTAGAGTTCCTAACCAAATTAGAGACACTTGAATAAAAATAATTGAGGTTATCAAAACATTATAATATCATGAGAATAAAGGGATTTATGATATACTATTTCAAAGTACATTATATACACCAACTAAAAGTGAATTGGTGCATAACAACAAAGAAGTCCAAATGGAATTCAAGTTGAGATGAAATAACTTCTAAAGATCATATCATTAGGTTAAGGATAAATAAATGACATAATTACATGTGAAAAATATAAATACACTGAGTATTATTGGATAATTAGTGTAAACAAATCATAGGACGTTCACACAATTTATTGTAACAATAATACCAATGAATTGGATGTTTATCTCAATGAAGGAAAGTTGAGTTAAGATTACTCTTATGAAGTTCAAATTGATGAATTGAGAATTTATCAAGGGAGTGATTATTGTATCAAAGGAATAACCAGAAAAGGGGAGTGTAAATTACTACATAAAAAAATAAATTTTGATTTCACACATAATCATGAAGTAAAATAATCAATGAAGTTTGCGTAAAACCCAATCAGTGGAAGTCGATATTAGAAATTACCTTATAGATTTGGTGACTTACGAAGGATACACCCCATGAAAGAAAGACCAAAAAATGTAGATGTAAATACCCATAAATTAAATTATATTACATAAGGAATACAATCATGGTTAGTACATACACCACACAAAAGGAAATAGTGGAAATATAGAATGAATTTCACTAAAATTAGAAGTGAGATAAAAACCCCTTACCATGTTGTAATCAATCGAGTCGTATGACCAAAAGTTAATAACCAACAAATTGATCATATAATACCATGAATATAAACGGAATCATGATAATATATATCAAATGATAGTACAAAATACACCACTTGAAATAAATAAGTGGCGAACAATGGAAATCTCACAGAATTAAAGGTGAGATAATAAACCCCTTACCCTGGACTTTCATTTGGTCGAGGGTACGTTTAATCTCTTGTATAATGACCATAGTATATTATTCAATTATACCAGAACTACATTCATAATTATTATATCATGCATGATTCATTTATGGATTTATACTACCCATTTAATTATGATCTCCATGTTAAATTAACATTTTGGGTAATAATCTCTTTCTTTATCGTACATGTTTTAACATGTTATTCTTGATCATATCATTTAGATAATGATTTAAATAATTATATAATATAAAACATTATATATATATCTTGAATATTTAGAATATAATTATTTATAATAGATAGATATATCAAATGGAAGGCACCGTTTATAGATATGGTAGGCCATACGTACGCATAAACGTTGTTTCCGTTTTCATATCGTATTGAACAGATGTAAGTGAAAAACATATATGTAAGTACATAAATAAATCAATATGTATATATAATTATATATATATATATATATATATATATTTCTAGTATAATTATTGTGTCATATATTAAATAATTATTAATAATATATATTTTTATATTTATCGTTGAATGGTGAACCTGGGAATGAATCTCATCTCGTCATGGAAACGGTAATTCGTACGTACGTACGAGCTACAATATGATAATATTTATGGGTGAATCATAAGTAATTTTATGGTATATCATATATAAATAATAATTATAATGTTATATTTATTATTCACATCAGTTATACTCATTATTAAACCCATCCAAATAATGATGTGTTTGAATAACAAACTACACCACGACGTGGAGACTGTAAGTCATACGTATGCATGTATGGTGAATTTTTCTTTTATAGGATGGATATAATAACAAATATATTTGTATCATATTTATAATAACATATTTTTATGTAAAAGGTTCTGGAGTTATTATTTTTGTATGGAAACAAAAAGAACGAGTAAGTGGAAGAAGAAAAGAACATGAAAGAGGGTGGTGAAATTATTACCTCTTCCTTGGGTGTTTCCTTTTGAGTTGATCAAAAGGGATCCTTAGATTTTCTTTCTGATAAAATTAAGAACTCTAGGTTGTTTTATGGAATTTGGGATGATATTTTGGCTGGGGTTGGTGGAGCCAAATTGCTTTTGAGTTGTGAAATTAAGAGAAGGGGAAGTTCCCTTTTATAAGAGGGGTGAGGGTCACTTTAGGAAAACCATGAAATATTATTTTATAATAAAATAATTTTCTTTTTATAATGGCTAAAAATGATCTATCTAAAATATAAGGTGGTGAGGTGTCTAAAACCTTTCACCAAATAGGTTTTGGACAAGTTTAGGTTATCATTTTAAACATATCTTTTATATTTAACTATTAGTTAAATAGTTTTACTTTTACTATCTCTTCTTGTATTCTTACACTATATGGTTAATAAAATTACTCTAAAATTAGAATAGAATCTCAAGCGGTTCATTAATTACATATATAATATTATTTAAGACCTTTGGCCAAAGAATAGATATTTAGAAATATTATATCAACCAATAATATAGTATTTGTTTTAAAAACTCATTTATGTCAATTTTGACATTATTTAGTATTTTTTTTTAAATCATAATAGAATTATTACTTCAAAAAAATAATTTTATCAACCATAATGTGTCATATTAACCTATAAAATTATTTTAATTCATCAAAATTATCAAATTAAATTTATTTGTATATTTATAATATCAGTTATTTTAATCATTCATTAATAAGGTTATTATTGCATCATCATTATGCCATAAATGAATTTAATTATTTAGTGTCTAAAAATTATAAAAAAAATAACATTATGTTTGAAATATGTTTATATTTCTAATGAATATTTACAGTGGAATTTATCTTATGTAAAACCCTATATGAAAAATGGATTAGTTATTAAACATTGAATTTAACTCTTTTAACTCATCTTTACATTAAATAATAATAAACGTCCTAATATAATCCATGTTTACCAAGGAGGATCATATTTTATTCCTATGGTTGTTTTGGGTCGAATTACACTTATCCAATAGAATCAGGACATGTGTTAGGGTGATTATAATATCATTTTTACCCTTAATTACCCAATTTACATTTAATTGTCGTAAATAAAAGTCAAAAGATAGTATTCACAAAAAAAAATTTCATCTTATTGAAAAACATTTTACTTACTAATATCCTTTGGGTCTCTCTATTCTTTTAAATTCAACTCACAGAAGTGGTAAAATTATGTTTTATGCAAATTTTCAAATGCTTCTAGTAGGTGGGTAAAAAACAGTAACAAGTTCAATCAAATTTTATACATCTAATTTTATTATAAAATGAATCCAATGAATTAAATCGAAATTATATAGTTATTGTAACTATTTTGACTTAAAATAAATATAAATAAAATAAATAATTATTTAAATAAAATTTCAGTTTTAAACCATAACACAATGTTTTTCACTATTCATAAAAAATTAAGTGTTTCCAGAAAAATAAAAAAAAATTCACCCTAAGATAATTTTTATATTGTGAATTCAAAAATGAGTTATATTTTACCAAATTAAAAACAAATAAGTATAATTAATTAATTTAAAATTAATTCATGTTGTCAAACTGAAAAGCGGTTTTTTAGAGTAAAAACTATCAAAAGATTGACATGTGTTTATGCCAAATTTAAATGTGAAATTACTTATAATATCCAAAATTTTATTAAATAATAAATATATAATCTAATTATACTTCCAAACCATAAAAATGAATAATCCAAACCTATAAATTATTTCGATTAAAAAAGTTTTTTTCAATTAAAATTGTATATATCTTCAGAATTCATCAAAATATGAAAGTTATCAGAAAAGTATCAAAAATTTATTAAAATTAAAATTTTATGTTCTGATTCTAAAGAAAATTTAAATTTCATTAAATTTAATAAATAAAAGTTTCAAATATTAATTTGAAAAGGGATTTCCATAAGAAGGTTGTAAAATTTCATTTTTTGAAAAATACTTCTTTTATCTAAAAAATGAATATGTTTTTATATTATCTAAGAAGCACATAATATGGATTCTAAAATTATATAGAGTATATAAAATTGAAAAATCAATTAATTATATTCATAACTTCTTTTGAAAAACTAGTTTGGTACGTCATGGTGCAATCAAACTCGGTGTTGCATGTATCACAAGCTATTGAATTGCTTTAAAGAAAATAAATTACTATGAAATCTTAGGTTGTTACAGTTAATCATATATTTTATGTGAAAAAATACATTCCTTCGTTAAATTTAATAAAGATTAATTAGTGTTAGGATGTTAAATATATTATGGAACAAATTATACTAAATCAATATGAAACTTAGAACTTTTGTAATACCATTTATAGGTTTCAAATTCATACCTACATTTCTCACAATCATTTCACCCCTTAACTCACCTAAATACCAGGCAATTCTATTCTAACCCCTTACCTAACTATATTTTCCAAATATTTCCCCCTCTTTTACTATTATAAAATGGGATCATAAACCCCCTTTAAATCCATACCTCTAGTTCATAAATATAATGATAATATATATTTTATTCCCCCTACAACACATATACATGTTTAGTAGCCTCTAGCTTCAAGAAGGCTCCTCAAATCCTTCCCTTCTAAAGGATACATCAATAAAAAAATCCAAATTCTAAATGTAAATATTAATTACCATTTTACCTCCTTTATTAATACTTCTCACCCAAAACCATTTTAACCATGTGTATATAACAGAATAAGTATAAATAATATATTAAAATTTTATTATATTGATGGTATAAGAATGATTTATTCCCCACCATTCGATAAACAAAATGAAAATGTTGCAAATGTGTGTGTATGGACTACCACCTCCATGAATAAAAAATAATATTTTTTGACACCACCATTCAAGGATGGTTTTCGGAAATTATTTTTTTCATATATATTTAATTTAAGTAAAAAAATATAATCTAAAAAATTAGTTATTCTATAAGTTTTATTAGAAAAAGGTTATCATTGTAAAACTAAGTACCCAGATAAGTATTGAAAGAATAAAATAGATTTATTTATGAGTGAAATACTATTTTATTTAGATTATTCCTGAAACTATTCAAAATTTTGATTAACCAACATAATAACATCTTAATTTTATCATTATAATTTTGTGATAATAATATTTTAACAAAATATTCTTTTATATAGCATTAATAACACATTGTTTTTAGCATGTTTATATTAGTCAGTATAGCCACCTAATATAAAATTGTTTTAATTTTATATCAAATGAGAATTTGGAGAAAAGTTTTGAATATTTATAGAAAGAACTTGGGGTAATCAATGATTTAAAATTTTTCATCAATAATATTATCCTTTTTTCTTAATCAGTACAACTATCATAAAAAATAAGTAGACAAGTAACATGACATGTTTGTTCATATGGTATGTTGGAGTTGGTTCCCCAAAACCAAAATTTGTCTACTTGATGAGAACATGAAATAATTGTGTTGAATATTAATACACTCCATATCACATCTTGATTTTTTTGTACATAACATATTATGTGGTAATTTCCTAAGAGTAGTTATCTCCCTAAAAGACCATAGAAGTTCCCCACTATGATGAGAACCCAGATGTTCCCTTACAGTACTCTAGAATATATCTTATATATCTAGATGAATCCGTTTGAGATAGAAAAAAATGACATTGGCTATCATGGGTGGATTCTCATAGGACATTGAGGCGTATTCTCATTATGCATTCCCTTGGTAATATCATGTATATGATATTATGAGAAAGATACCCACCAATTGGAAATCCACATTTATATGTGTCATCAGATTTTATTATCTACAGATTTGTGTGTTGATACATATATTTTATCATTATCATTAATAATTCATATAAGTTGTTTAATTTTATTTATTGACAAAAACTATTAAAACATTTATTTTTTTGATGTAGGATACATTGGGTGAATCACTAGTAATATTTCATTAATAAATAATGTTATTTCACAGAGATTGGTGGAAATAAATGGGTTTTTCTCATTACATTACAATTTTCAATTTTCTCTGAAACACATAATGGTCCCCCATCTGCAGCTTGCTACACGCATGCTTTCCAAAGATCGACGATCATCTGGGTTTTTAGGCCCATCGATTCTTGAGGACTTGCATTTGTTGAGAATATGGGAGGGCATCCTCATCATACCCTTATAGGGGGAATTGTTTCCAACTCCATGACTCTCTTATATATTTAAGATGTGTTCATGAAATACTTCACAAACCTCGATACAGACTAGTTACCCATATGTCAATGGCATGATTAAGAACATGTATCGATAGGGATTATCATTTGTATACCACATATTCTATATTTCACTATTATTTAATTTTGATGCTTTGGACTATGGCCAATCTCGAGCTCTCTAGATTTTATTTTCATCAAGGGGGATGGATGGTGTCTTGAATATTGGATTGGACTTCTATGAGGCTTCCTACATATCTTGTGGGAACATGAAAAAAAACCCATGTATTTCATTTGATATAGTTTATGGTTTTTGGAATCAAGGATGTGCGTTACTATAAATGGAGTATATATTGTGTTTATTGTCAATCCTTGTTAGGTTTATCAAGGATTTTTCAAGGAAGGTTGTCTTGCATTTTAGGATTAAAGGACTATTGATGTTGGCATAGTTTCTCAGTGTTTTCAAATTTTTGGGCCTCAAAATCAGGAGTTGGTTTTTGATAAAGGAAGGATTTCTATATAGGAGTGAATAATATGCGGAATGAAGAAGGAAATTATGAAAGGAAGGGAACCACATAGAATGGTACAAAAACCATGTACCATATTCCGGGAATGGTTCTTGGATGAAAAAGGGAACTAGACATACCAAATGAAAATGACTTATAGGATAGAAAATGTTTCACAGGGAAGGTTTTCAGATTGCATCGAGGCATGTAGTTTATGGGAGACAAATGGTTCAGGACATTGCATGTCGATCATGAAAATGAGGAAGAGTTTTGAGAAACTGTGAAGTTTTTCATTTGAAGAAATGAGGTGGTGATTTTGGCTGCTATGAAGCGAGAATGGTAGTATGTGGACCACATCGGGGATGGGGTTCTCGGGAGACACATAGTATGTGGTAAAGGTCATGCGAAATCCAAGATTTTATAAATATCAATTTAGCGGATGATTCGAATCAATTTAATAATATAACGAGAAGTAATCCTTTCATTAGAACATGATAATGAGATTAAAAAGAATCCAAGATGAATTTAGTGAAGTCTATAATGGTTTTCCAGAAGACGAACACACAATGGAGACTTTGATTAGAAATGTGGAAGGAATTTGGTGAAGTGTAAAATGGTTCGCTAACTATGGTTTACAAAACATGACTCATAGAATATATTTCAATGAATTTTTTTCCAAACATGGTTCACCAAATTTAGTTCACAGAATGCAGTTTTCGGAGGAGGAGTCGGTCCGTAGAGAAGAAGTAGTACATGAAAGTGGTACATGAGGGCGTAATATCAATGTATTACATAGAAGAAAAGTGTATATGTAGCAAATAGGCATGGTCTATAGGGTCAATATAATGAGAACTCATAGTACACGGTGTAGTGTGGCCTGCGAAGGTTGAAGTTCAGATCATAGAGGACATGTTGACAAATGAGAAATACACAGAACAGTAGATTACATCTGTAGGGGAAATCATGGTTTAAAAAATGAATCAATCTATAGTTGAGCACGTATAATTTAATTCCAACAAATTTAATTGGACTTTATGTTGATAATTTGAGATCAAATTCATCACAACATAGTAAGAAATGGGGTGTCCGTGGATGTGATCTGAGGGACATTGTGTGCTATCCTTAACACCATGTAAACACATTTTTCCTGACACATTGTTACTATGCTAAACTTTTATACTCTATAACTAGTTAATATTAGTGGAATTTGGTATGACCAAAAACATGTCGGAATATGCTCCATGGATGTAGCCCTTAGTGGTAACCATGTAAAATTGTTGTGCCTTTTCTTTTTATGTGGTTATTTGTTTTCTTCATTTTCTCCTGAGATATTTTTAATTTGTTCTACCAATGTGGTAATAATATCGATCAGTTTAAAAGAAATATTTGACACCCTGATTCACCCCTCACCTCTTAGGGTGTTTCCGGGTCCTTCAAAATTCATAAAATAGGACCCATCCTTACAGTTTAATGTCACACTATAAGGACATGAGTATCACACTCGAACTTCAATGAGGTTTACTATATATGACATTTTTAGACAAGAATCAGATTCCATTTAGTTCTTAAAATATGCATCTATGTCATGAGATATATGAAAATAGAGCCCATAGGTGGGACATATGAATATGAGACTACCATGGATTTCTCCTTTAGGAATAAATCCCTATGAATTGTGATGGTATGTAACCAGACATACTCCTAAATTTTAAGTCATCATTGGTAGAATTCTCATCATTCCATTACTATAACCACTACAAGCCTCTAAGACCACTTATTCCATGATCGGTGTGACAAGCAAGAGACAATATGGGGATTGACATATTTCATGATTGAAAACCATTGTGGGTTTTAACATTATAGATTACCCTTTTGGGGATATGGCATGTAGCTTGGGACTTGGAAGGTTTCCCACATATCTCAAATATGGTGGGAATTAGAGTCTTTGTAGTTCAGTTCATCAGAGACCTACTGATGTATTTGAGGTACTCGAGACCATGATCAAAACTTATACATAGAATGACACCGATACATGAGTCCTCTTCCTTTATTATAATGGATTATGGGGATGGGTGACCTATGTGAGAATTTAATCATGAAATCTAGGAAAAATCTGAACAAAAATGGACTAACACCGAAGTGGATGCCCATTGGAACTAGGTCCCAAAGACGACTTCCTACATATCCTGATTATGGAGGGAATAAAATTTATTATATTTCACTTGTACCTTAACCTGATGAAAGGATATAGTAGGTGATAATTCTAGGATACATTATAGACATCCATGGGATTTTAGGAATGCGAGGAAATTATACCGAAATGGATTCCCAATTAATGGGGATGCATTATATTATGTTTATGATTGGGACATACACTCTGGGGTTTCTCATGATTGGTTGGGGATCAAGGTCTGAGGTCTCATGTGATTGGTAGGGGCTTACACTCTAAGGATACCCAGTATTGGTTCATTCATGACCTACTGCTAGTCGGGGCTTTCACTTGGGGATTTCTTGATTGCTATACTAACATAATATCCTTGGTTGTGGATTACACACTAAGGGTTCCTATAATTGGTTCACTCATGCGATACTACTGGCTGGGGAATACACTCTGGTATTTCTAGATTGATATAATTACATAATTTGATTGGTTGGGGCTTACACTCTGAGGCTACCCTTGATTGGTTCACTCATGTCATTGGTCAGGGAATACACTCTGAGGATGCGTGTTTGGTGTCATATCATATGTCAAGGCTTTCAGTATGAGGTTTTTGATTTGGTGTCATATCATTTGATTAGACTTACACTCTCAGGTTCCCAGATTGGTGTCATATCATTGGTTAAGGCTTACACTCCGAGGTTTCCCGTTTCGTTTCATACCATTGGTCAGGGCTTAATCTCTGAGGATTATTGATTGGTGTATTTAGTCTTTATCCTCTAAAGAAATGGATAGAGGTGATTATAATCATTATTACTTATCTAAAATATTGATATCAGTAATTTCACATGAGTATATGAACCTAGATCAATGAGGAAAATTCCCTTATTAAATAAGGGATGTGGCTAGATATTCTTATCTGGGTACCACACAACATGGGTTCATGTATGCATGATGGGAAAGGTTAACATGTCCTAGAATAATTCCTCAATGTTTCTTTACTATCTTCTAGGAAAGTATGGATTGGATACCTGATATGTTGGGTCACCTATCCTGCATTGAATACATGTTATAGGGTGACTATTTGATCAACTTTCATGCTCTAGGCCTTTCTGTGTGGGTGATGTCGACATATCTGAGATTCTTCGCATGGACAAGGTGGAAATGTATGGGGTGCTTTGCATGTTTAGGTGGGCATGTTAGGGTCACTTCAATTTTCCAAGTGGACATGTCTGATGTTCCATGCATGATCAAGGAGGACAAGTCTCAAGTGTCTTTATTTGAGGGAATAAGACATGTTTGAGGTTCTTCTCATGTCAGGGTGGACATGTGAGGGGGTCTGGAAGAGCTATGTTGTGGACACATTATGTGTCTTTCATAAACTACCTGAATGGCCAAAATGACTTCATTTTTTTTTATTTCCGATAACCCTCCTTTCAAGGGATGAGGGGGAACCCTTACAAGTCCCGTAGGCTCAGAGATTACATGGCCTGTAGTCTAAAGAGATTACATGACTTGATGGTCTTAGGGAATTCAGTACAAGGAACTGCCCCTCCCCAACATCTGCATCAATATAGTAGCTCTCCACCTTTGCATGACCATCTGTCTAGGCTTCTCGTGCATGCATAGGCTGGTACCGATGGAATATCCATACCCTCTCATTTTTACAAATCCATTTGGCTCTGCTCTGGTGAGTGCACCTACTCTAAATCCTCTTATTGGGCTGCTCCTTTTTTTGAAGTGTGTTAGGGGAATCTACATATGGCCCAAAGGCCTTGAGGTGGCCCGAAGCCCTTAAAGGTGGTGTGAATGCCCTACTGACCCAATTTCCTAGGTGGCCTAAAATCCTTAAGGACTCCAAACCCAAACCGGTGGCCCAAGGTGAATAGTTCCATCTGCTACAGTACCGAACAGTACCTGCTACAGTAACTGCTTCAGTGCCTACAACAGTAGATGCACGATTTACAGTTCTGCTATCGTACCCACGCAGCGTACATTACTGCTACATTTCTGCTACAGTGCCTACAATAGTACCCCCAGAAAAATATGCATCTACTTGGTTTTGAACCTGGGTCTTGTGGATGCACTTAAGGATACCTCACCAAATAGGATAAGGCTCATGTTCATCATTCATAAACTATAAACACCACTCACCTCCCCCTTTTTTATCTCCTTCTCTTTATTTTATGAAGGCATGGGATCATGCAACTTGGTATGAGACATACACATGATTTTCAATTGATTTTTTGATGATGCTTCACATGAATAGTATGGGTCCTGTAGAGAGTACGCAATAATATCATAGACATGTCTTTCTTCTCGTTCAAAGGGTACAACAGGGTTTTCTGGGAATACTCTGGGACTTCCATTTGGCACGGAGGATATATAAGGGGTCCTATCATTGGGAGATTGCATGCTAAAATGGACATGTCTCTTTATGATTGCATGATTATTTTGTCATATCAATGAATCCTTCACATGATTGAAGTGCATTTTCTAGTATATCATGGAATTATCAGGGTGGGAAACATTGGGGGTGCTTAACCAGAACTATACGTCTCATCCTTAGATTGTCACATGACCATGGTGACATGTTGAAGGGTTGTCACAATACCTTCCCGAGTTGTCTAAGGATTTCCCTGTGGTTAAAATGGTGTTCATCTACGGACATTGTGTGATCATCTAATGGTCTTGTGATTGTTCTTGGGGTCTTGGACTTGTCTATGTGCCCCGTGTACATATCCCAATGGATTATTACCGAAGATTCATGGGAGTCATATTTGACTGAGTGCTCATGTTGAAGACGTACACCATAGCGTTTTCATGGAAAAGGTAGGTCATGTCCATGTGCTCATGTACATGGCTTCATAGTGGTATCATGGTGAAAGTATCAATTCTTATTAAAAGCGGTTCTATATAGAAGCCATGGTGTGCATGGCGTGATGATGATTTCATGGATAAGAGTGCATAGTTTGTTGGCCACATGTCCACACAATTTTCCTCTCATGTCAGGGGAATCTGTAGGGATCCTCCAGATCGAGGGGGAACTTCTAAGGTTTCATGTATATGTTAGGTGTGATCGGGTATTATCGCTTGATCATGGGTTGGGTCTTCAGAAAGGCCATGAGGTCGTGTGTTGGGGGCTATATCTTGATGCCTCCACATGTATTGGTGGGGGGAGGCTTTTCTCTACAAGGAACATGGAGTACATATCCCAAAGTAGGTGGGATTTTCTCTATATGGAAGAATAATGGTGTTATGTGTTTCTTCTTAATGTCGAATGGTCTCCAAAGGATCATGTAGGAGGTCCACAAGCACATATAAAGGCTGCTTCCTAATCTACATAGAAGGATTCACGGTTGAGGGTCTGCTTTTTTTTTCTAATCCTCTCGAGGGTTATCATGTCATCAAAGGTGTAATGCCCCAACCCCAGTTACCCAGAGTCGGTGCATTATTACATAACATTGGAATGATCACAATAAAGATCAAGTCTCGATAGACTGGTTTGTTTAGTAGTCTTTGAATAACTAGATACATTAATAAAGTTTACATTAAATCATGAAATGAAAACTACAACAATATAGTCTCCATAGTCCACACTCTTATCCCCTCATACTATCCCTGTAGGTCATTCATAAATTACTTCTTCACATCCTGGAAAAAATAAAACATAGAAAAGGGGTGATCTCAAATGCCCAGAAAGGATAACAATATAGTGGAAGCTTTCATAAATAAGAATAAACATTTAAGGCAATGTATAACTAAAACAAAACCTTTTAAACTTGAACTTCAACACAGTATGGAAAAAATAAAATAAAATAATTCCATTTAAATATTTCCATGGATATTCTACTAATCTAATATTCACATGCAATATCAATAACCACTTTCATAATAATGGAATGCATAATGCCAGACTATCATAACCAAATAGACAAGGCCTCGTGCCAAGACTACAAATATGATTTTTCCAAGGCCTTGTGCAAAGACACTATTTTGTCTCATGAGACCTACCGATGCATCGATAAGATATAGTAGGCTCCACCTGTCACATACTAGGTCCAATGCATTCCTCATATGAACAGGTTTCAACATAACATAAAAATTCGTATTAAAACTATCATATGAAATGTCAATACTTTAACCACAAACCATGAATGGTATAAAAATTGCACATCCATAGTAAAAAAAACTCATTCGATACAATATAGAACACTATATTGTATAAGATTAACCTCATTCGTCAATAATGAAGGATATTGACATAGATTAAAATAATCATCAAACTATTGAGATAAATATCCCCCATTTTCTTGAAAACATTTAAAAGTCACACTATTTGTCAAGAAGCCATTTAAAATAGATTTTTTTGAATCAAAGTGTCCCATAACACATTGAATCTTTTAAAAGGAATTTTAATTTTAAAACATTAATGTCCATATATAAATCCTTAAAAACATTTTTTAAACATGGACATTAATGAGAAAGATTTAGAATAATAAATATTTAAAACATTTAAAATGATATTTCAGTTAGAGTTCCTAAAAAAAATAAAGACACATGAATATAAATAATTGAGGTAATCAAAACATTATAATATCATGAGAATAAAGGGATTCATGATATACTATGTCAAAGTACATTATATACACCATATAAAAGTGATTTGGTGTATAACAACAAAGAAGTCTCAATGGAATGTAAATTGAGATGAATTATCTTATAAAGATCATATCCTTAGGTCAAGGATAAATCAACTATATAATAATGTGTGAAAAATATAAATACACTCAATATTATTGGATATTTAGTGTAAATAAATCAGATGAAATTCACACATTTTCTTGTAAAAACAAAACCAATGAATTGGATATTTAACTCAAAAAATGGAGATTGAGTTAAAATTGCTCTTATCAAGTTCAAATTGATGACTTGAGAATTTATCAATGGAGTGATTATGTGTATAAAAAGTATATCTACAGAAAGGGGAGTGGAAATAATGAAATAATCAAATGAATAGTGATTACACATATAATTTTGGACTAAAATAATCAATGAAGTATGCCTAATACTGAATGAGTGCAAATTGAAATTTCAAATTCCCTTATCGATTAGGTAACTTAAGAAACATACACCCATGAAAGAAGGATCATAAAAATGATGATTTAAATACCCATAAATTAAAGTATATTACACAATGAATACAATCATCGGAAGTACACATACACCACATGCAATAAATAAGTGGTGAACAATGGAATTCTCACGAAATTAAGAGTGAGATAAGAAACCCCTTACTTTGTACTTTTTCCTTGGTCGACGGTTGGTTAACCTCCTGTATAATGGTGAAATAATTGATATTGAATTATACAAGAATAATTTACATTAATATGATATTATATATGATATTTTAACATTGATTTGTTAATAATATCTTAGTATTATCGTCATTTCACGTGTTAACTTATTCGTTTTCCTTTATATTCTTTGTTACGTAAGTCATGTTTGTTATGGATCGGTTTTTCCTTATTGATATCCAGAATTATATCAAGTCCTTAAACATTATTTTTAATCATCAAATAAGAATTATACTTGAATGTATACGTTGGAGAATGAATCTCATCGTGTTCCTGGAGACGGTAGTCCGTACGTACGCACGAGCGACAATATCATTCTTTTGATGTTAAAATAATATATAATTGGATGGTATATCATATATACAGAATTATAATCATGTTATATTTATTATTTTCATGAATTAAACATCATTATTATACCTATCCAAATAATAATTTATTGAATGACAATTACACCATGACCTGGAGACGGTAAGCCGTACGTACACAAATATGGTGACATGCCATTCAAAGGATGGATAGAATACTGAATATGGTTGTACCATATTTATAATAACATCAAAGTATATAGAAGATACTGTATTTATAATTTTAGAATAGAAATAACAGAGAAAGAAGAAGTTGAAGAAGAATGGAACTTGAAAGGGGGTGGTGAAATCATTACCTCTTCTTTGGGATCTTCCTTTTGATTTGATCAAAAGGGCTCCTTATATTGGGTTTATGACTAATGGAATGCCTCTAAGATGAAGTTAGGGATGTTTGGAGACTATTTGGTAAGAGTTTGTCTGATCCAAAAGGCTTTGAAGGTGTGAATTAATGAGAAGGGGGAGTGCCCTTTTATAAGAGGGGTGAGGGGAAACTTTGGATAAGATAGAAATATTATTTTATAATAAATTCATATTCGGTTTTTAAGGGATCAAAAGTGGATTATTTAAAGGTTAAGGTGGGTATAGGTCTAAAACCACTCAACCAATAGGATTTAGACAGGTTTGGGTTACTATATTAACCTTATCTTTAAGTATTAACTCTTAGTTAATTAGTTTCACTTTTACAATGTCTCTTTGTATTTTTATATTATATGGTTGATAAACATACTATATACATCCAAGAGACCCCCAAGTGGTCCATTAATGATACAACTATCATGATATAAGTCTCTTGGACGACCCTTATATTTTTAGGAAATTAATATCAATTAATAATATAATATTTGTTTTAAAAACTATTTTTTGTCAATTTTGACACTATTCAATAATTGATTTTTTTAAAAATCATAACAGAATGATTAATTCAAAAAAGGTTAATTAAATCAATAATAAAATGTCATATTATCCTAGAAATTGTTTCTATTTATAAAAAGTCTAAAATTACATTTATTTGGGTATTTATAAAATCAATTATTCTAATTTTTCATTAATTAGGTAATTACTGCATCATCATTGTGTCATAAATAAATTAAAATTTATAATGTATAAAAATTATAAATAAAATACCATTATTTAGGAAATATTTTTATCTTTATAATTAATATTTATAGTCGAAAATACAACTTATATTACCCTATGTAAAAAATTGTTTTTCTAAAAGATATATGCTTATGTCATTTTTGTATTTATATTAACTTAATTAAAATAAAGTGTCCCTATCACCTACAAGTTGCTCTATGGGGTCCCAAAATCGACCCAAATATTCCCATGGTCGGAAATGTATCCCCCAATAAGGTTAAGATATGTTTTAGGGTAATTTTGTGTTATTATAATATTATTTTTTTAATCCTTATTTACCGGATTTAGCCTTTAACCATGGTAAATAAAATATTTACCGAAATAATTATTCAAAATGTATAAAAATAAAAGTTACATATTTACACAATTTGTACATCCTAATTCCAAATTTAGAATCCATTTTTCCAAATTCAAAACATAGAAGTGGCAGAAATTAATTTAAAATTAATTTCCGCTGTCAAAACAGAAAACGTGTTTTTAAGATATAATAATTATCAAAAGATTGATACTTGTTTATGTCCGGTTTAATTGTGAAATTATGTCCAATGAACAACATTTCATTAAATGGTAAAAATATATTATAAATATACTTTAAAACCACTCAAATTAATAATTTATCACTATTAATTATTTTGATTAAAAAAGTTGTTTCTATTTAAAATTTAGTAATTTTCAGTATTCATCAAAATATTAAAGTTATTCGAAAAGTACCTAAATTTCACCTTAGGATAAATTAAATACCCTGAATCCAAAAATGAAGTTCATTTTGACAGATAAAATTTCTAAAATTTTAAAAAGTATGTATTACTATTCATAATGGTTAGTTTGATTGGTTGTGGTGTGTTAGAATTTCGAAGTTGTGTACAATGCACGCCATTGCATTATTCTAAGGGAAACGCACCATGGAATCTTGGGGTGTTACATTCTCCCCTCCTTCAATAAATTTCGTCCTCGCAATTTTTTTAAAATTGGGCTTGATAATATAATGGAAAGTCCCACATTGGAAAAAGAGTCAATAAAACTATCACTTTAAAAGAAAGGAAGAGAGGTATAAAGGTCACCCAAGATAACCCATACTACGATTCCATGTAAGAAAACATGGATATGGACAATAAACTAAGTGTTAAGTTCTGATGGAGAGGGATATAAAACATGATCAGGAGAAAGTTAACAATAAGAAAATCACAATATTGTGTTGGGACAAACGGTCATTAGTCTCCCAGTAGGAAAAGTAAACAGACAACCTTTTTTTGTTTTAAGTTACATTACATAAGGACGAGAAATTAATTTATGATATTGACTAATAACATAAATAGATATACTTACTTTTTAAGTAGAGTTTCATTCTTTAATAAATTTTTACCACTATCCATTTTTTTTGAACAATGAGTATTCAAGAAGACTTGGTCACAATGGAAGAGCTAGAATAAACTTCTATAGAAATACATGATCCATGTAGGATAAACTATATATTTACCATGTCTTTAGAGATTAATCAAAACAAAAATGGTTAGTATAATATCTGATGATCCCCCAAATGGATATTCCATTAGAAAAAAACACTAATCTTAATTTCTAAAATTAAACCATCAATACCCCAAAGTTAAATAAATACCATTAAATAATCAATTGTCCCTGAAATCCTTATCCAAAAAAATATTGAAACCCAAAACATATAAGAATGTAGTCTTCCACATTAAATTATATCTCCAAATGACATTAATTACTCTTAAAGTCACATACTTAAAAGTAATTAACCTAATCATTTCCATAAATAACCCAAATCACTATAAATCCACAATAAAAACATAGATAAAAATCCACTATTACTCCTCAAATGAAATCCCATACTACTCTATTTTCCTTTGGCATATAGTGTTCACAACAAAGCGAACAACATACAAAATAACATTTATCACTTAATCACCAAATCATTTTCCGATACTAAGTGTATTCATTTGATAATACATAAGATCCCAAATCAAATTATTATTGATCAATAAAATCATTTAACTAAAAATAATAGTCACACAAACTAGGGACTTCATGTAGTCCAGTGGTAGGTGATAAATCCCAATCGCACTTTGGTTGTGGGTTCGATTCCTATAGCTTTGTCTGACGCGACGGGTTGTCACGCGGTCTGCGTGTTGTGATTTTTCAAAAACTATATTTTATAACATTACCAAAATGAGATAAATTCCTCAAAATAACCATAACATAATTTAACCACAAATATTATCTCAAACCTTGCATTTTCATCCCAAATTATAATAACTTATAATTGCCTCAAACCCAACGATCATATAAAACCAAATGGTTATTTATAACTATATCCACAAGAGAAAAGATAATTTTCCTCAAATATCATTCTCACATGGAAAACTACATGGTTAAAAATACAAGAGAAAATTATTCCAAAGTAAACCCATGAATAAGGAGCACTAATACTTTTTAAACATTTCTCCAACCATTTATTCCCACATAGATTCTTCTTTGACCAAGAAAATATCCTATAGAGTAGGGAATTTACTCGGGTAATGGCCAGGTCCCCTACATTTACGGAAAATGACTTTAAATATATTCTTGGGACCATTTTTATCTTCTTACATAGTACTCTTTATTTTTCTTCGGAAATTCTTCACTTTATGTCCTTCCTTCCCGCACGTAAAGAATTTCTTTGTCCCATTGAGACACCTTCCTGGGTGTCTCCTTCCACATTTCCTGCATGATGGAAATTGAGGACTCCTTTCTCCATGGTCTCCACTGCTGGATATCTTATCATTCATAAACTTTCTCTTCTTTGTTGAGTCTGGGAATTGGTTAATATATATATTGTTGATCATATTTTTGGAAAATTGATTTGGCATAAAGACGATATCTTTTACGCCTATCAACATTCCATGTTTTTGCTTATTTCCACCACCGTTCCCACCTTGTACATCATTCTCAAAGTCACTATGACTTCCCTGGAATCCAGCCATTGAATAAAACCAGAAATCATTATGTGAGTAACAGTAGTCATAAAATCATTTAGAGATTATAATGTCACCATATTCTCAATTTGAAACACATTAGGATTAACCAAGGTCCTTTACTCTTATCTTATATATATAGTAATTCAAATTGGTTTGTAAAGAAAATGTAAATTATCTTAAGCATATCCCTCGGGAGTGTCGTAACCAAGAGTGCAGCAAGGCCCGTTGTCGTGAACCAGTTCACATTCGAGTCTAGATCAAATCGGTGTTTTCAGGTCTTACCCCTAGGTACATCTGTGCTGATCCGCCTCTACCTGCTTCTATCCAGACAGGGATGTATTTCTCAGAAAACTCACAAAATCTCTACAATACCAAAATTCTAGGAAGTTCTTCTATACTAATCCTCAAAGTTCATCTTAGGTCTATGTGCTCTAATTATAGTTTATCTAAATCTAGCTTCCAAGTTTTGTACTAAACTTCCTCTAATAAAAACTGTAACGCCCTGACCCCAGTTACCCAGAGTCGGTGCATTATTACATAACATTGGCATGATCACAAGAAATATCAAGTCTCAAAAGATCGGTTTGTTTAGTAGCCTTATAATAACTAGATACATTAATAAAGTTTACATTACATCATAAAATGAAAACTACAACAATATAGTCTCCATAGTCCATGCTCTTATCCCCTCATACTATACCTGCAGGTCGATCATAAATTACAACTTCACATCCTTACAAAAATAAAACATAGAAAAGGGGTGAGCTCAAATGCCCAGTAAGGATAACAATATAGCAGAAACATTCCTAAATACGAATAAACATTTAAGGCAATGTATAACTAAAACAAAATCCTTTTAAACATGAACTTCAACATAGTGTGGCAAAAATAAAATGAAATAATTCCATTTACTTATTCACATGGATATTCTACTAATCGAATATTCACATACAATATCAATAACCACTTTCATAATGATGGAATGCGCAATTCCAGACTATCATAACCACATAGCCAAGGCCTCGTGCCAAGACTACAAATAAGATTTTTCCAAGGCCTTGTGCCAATACACTATTTTGTCTCCTGAGCCCTACCAATGCATCAAGGAGCTATAGAGGGATCCACCTGTCACTTAATAATTCCAATTCATTCCTCATATGAACAGGTTTCAACATAACATAAAAATTTGTATTAAAACTAGAATATGAAATGTCAATACTTTAACCACAAACCATGAATGGTATAAAAATAGCACATCCATAGTCAAAAATAACTCATTAGATACAATATGGAAGATTTTATTGTATCAAATTAACCTCATTTGACAATAATTAAGGATATTGACATAGATTAAAATAATCATCATACTATTTAGAGAAATATCCCCCATTTTCTTGAAAACAGTTAAAAGTCGAACTATTTGTCAAGAAGCCATTTAAAATAGATTTTTTTGAATCAAAGTGTCCCATACCACTTTGAAACTTTTAAAAGGAATTTTAATTTTAAAACATTAATGTCAATTTATAAATCCTTAAAAACATATTTTAAACATGGACATTAATGAGAAAGATTTATAATAATAAATATTTAAAACATTTAAAATGATATTCTGGTTAGAGTTCCTAACCAAAAATAAAGACGATTGAATATAAATAATTGAGGTAATGAAAACATTATAATATCATGAGAATAAAGGGATTCATGATATACTATGTCAAAGTACATTATATACACCATATAAAAGTGATTTGGTGTATAATAACAAAAAAGTCTCAATGGAATGTAAATTGAGATGAATTCTATTATAAAGACCATATCCTTAGGTTAAGGATAAATCAATGATATAATAATGTGTGAAAAATATAAATACACTCGATATGATTGGATATTTAGTGTAAATCAATCAGTTGACATTCACACATTTTCTTGTAAAAACAAAACCAATGAATTCGATATTTAACTCAACAAATGGAGATTGAGTTAAAATTACTCTTATCAAGTTCAAATCGATGACATGAGAATTTAACAATGGAGTGATTATGTGTATAAAAAGAATATCCACAGAAATGGGAGTGTAAATTATGATATAATCAAATGAATAGTGATTCCACACATAATCTTGGATTAAAACAATCAATGGAGTGTACCTAATGCTGAATGAGTGCAAATAGAAATTTAAAATTCCCTTATCGATTAGGTAACTTAAGAAACATACAACCATCAAAGAAGGATCATACAATGATGATTTAAATACCCATAAATTAATGTATATTACACAATGAATATAATCATGGGAAGTACACATACACCACATGCAATAAATAAGTGGTGAACAATGGAATTCTCACGAAATTAAGAGTGAGATAAGAAACCCCTTACTTTGTACTTTTTCCTTGGTTGGAGGTTTTTTAACCTCCTGTATAATGGTGAAATAATTTTTATTTAATTATTCAATAATAATTTACATTAATATGAAATCATATATGATCTTTTAACATTGATTTGTTAATAATATCTTATTATTATCATCATTTAGGGTGTTAACTTACTCGTTTTCCTTTATATTCTTTGTTACGTAAGTCGTATTTTTTATGTATAGGTTGTATATTATTCATATCAAGAACTATATCAAGTCCTTAAACATTATTTTTAATCATAAAATGAGAATTATACTGGAATGGATACGATGGAGAATGAATCTCATCACGTTCCTGGAGACGGTAGTCTGTACGTACGTACGAGCAACAATATCAATCTTTTGATGTTAAAATAATATATAATTGGATGGTATATCATATATACAGAATAATTATCATTTTATATTTATTATTTACATGAATTACACATCATTATTATACCCATCCAAATAATAATTTATTGAATGACAATTACACCACGACTTGGAGACGGTAAGCCGTACGTATACACTTATGGTGACATGCCATTCAAAGGATGGATAGAATACTGAATATGGTTTTACCATATTTATAATAGCATAACAGTATATATAAGATAATGGAGTTATTATTTTATAATAGAAATAACAATGAAAGAAGATGTTGAAGAAGAAAGGAACTTGAAAAGGGGTGTTGAAATCATTACCTCTTCTTCGGGTTCTTCCTTTTGATTTGATCAAAAGGGATCCTTAGGTTGGCTTTCTAACTAAAGTAAGGCCTATAGGATGAATTGAGGAAAGTATAGAGAGTATTTGGGCAGATTCTGGCCGAACCAAAAGTCTTTGATGGTGTGAATTAATGAGAATGGGGAGTGCCCTTTTATAAGAGGGGTGAAGGGCACCTTTGGAAAAGCTAGAAATATTATTTTATAATAATTTCATATTCAGTTTCTAATGGATCCAAAGCGGATTATTTAAAGGTTAAGGTGGGGATAGCCCAAGACCCACTCAACCAATAGGATTTAGATAGGTTTGTGTTACTATATTAACCTTATCTTTAAGTATTAACTCTTAGTTAATTAGTTTCACTTTTACAATGTCTCTTTGTATTTTCATATTATATGGTTAATAAACTTACTATATACATCCCTGAGACCCCCAAGTGGTCCATTAATGATACAACTATCATGGTATAAGTCTCTTGGCCGAACCATAGATTTTTAGGAATTTAATATCAATTAATAATATAATATTTTTTTAAAAACTATTTTATGTAAATTTTGACACTATTCAATAATTAATTTTTGTAAAAATCATAACAGAATTATTACTTCGAAAAGAGTTAATTAAAGAAATCCTAACATTTCATATTATCCTATAAAATTATTTTTATTTATAAAAAGTCTCAAATTACATTTATTTCGGAATTTATAAAATCAATTATTCTAATTTTTCATTAATTAGGTAATTACTGCATCACCATTGGGTCATAAATAAATTAAATTATATAATGTCTAAAAATTATAAATAAAATACCATTATTTAGGAAATCTTTTTATCTTTTTAATGAATATTTATAGTAAAAAATACAACATACATAATCCTATGTGAAAAATTCTTTTTCTAAAAGATATATGCTTATGTCATTTTTGTATTTATTTTAACTTAATTAAAATAAAGTGTCCCTATCACCCACAAGTGGATCAATGGGGTCCCAAAATCGACCCAAATATGCCCATGGTCGTACATGTATCTACCAATAAGGTTAGGACGTGTTTTAAGGTAATTTAGTATTATTATAATATTATTTTTTAACCCTTATTTACCGGCTTAACCCTTTAACCATGGTAAATGAAATATATACCGAAGTAATAAATCAAAATGTCTAAAATTAAAATTTACCTATTTGCAAAATTTTTACATACTGATTCCAAATATGGAATCCATTTTTCCAAATTCAAAACACAAAAGTGGCAGAAATTAATTTAAAATTAATTCACGTTGTCAAAACAAAAAACGTGTTTTTAAGACATAATAATTATCAAAAGATTGATACTTATTTATGTCTAGTTTAATTGTGAATTTATGTCTAATGACCAACATTGTATTAAATGGTAAAAATATATTATAAATATACTTTAAAACCACTAAAATTCATAATTTATCACTATTAATTATTTTGATTAAAAAAGTTGTTTTTAATTAAAAATTACTAATTTTCAGTATTCATCAAAATATTAATGTTATTCTAAAAGTACCTAAATTTCACCTTAGGCTAAATTCGATACCCTAAATCTAAAAATGAAGTTCATTTTGAGAGATAAAATTTATAAAATTTTAAAAAGTAGGTATTACTATTCATAAAGGCTAGTTTGATTGGTTGTGGTGTGTTAGAATCTCGAAGTTGCGTACAATGCACGCCATTGAATTATTCAAAGGGAAACGTACCGTGGAAGCTTGGGGTGTTACAAAAGGGGTCTTCTGATAGACTCTATGACCTCAAATGGGATATCTTTTTGAGTCCTCATATACTCAGGAAAATGTACATGTGTAACTGAAGGAGGTCTCCATAGCCACATATCTGAAGGTACATGAGGGAGTCACTGGTGGGGGACACCCATATCAAGACTATCTGTCATGGCTATTGAAGGCCATAAATGCCATTTCACATTATATCAGGTCTAAAAAACCATAATGGTCTTCCTGTTCATGAAGTTTGTATGTCTTCAAAAGAGGGTCCTATTATGGCTTCCTCAACATGAAAAGGGTTGCAATAGGCATTCACATGCCAAGATAATCATGTCCAGGGCCACATTTGGTCAACTCTAGACAACAATTCTGGTGGTTTTTTCACATATGGGCACAAGTGTGGGTGCAGCACATGATGTTTCATGGCTCATAGGCTAAATAATCTATCTGGTGTGTTGGCATGTGATCATGTAGTAATTTAACGATCATATGATGTTTTTTTCTGAACGCATCATGTTGTAAACTCTAGTGAAAGAGATTACAAGGAGTGGTTCTCCAAAGGTAGCCTATGGTGAAATCCCATGAGAGGGATTACATTGAGGGGTTCTCTGAAGGTAGTGGCCGACTTCTGTTCTAATTTGGAGCTCCCTTTTCCCTCTTCCCCCATAACACCTTCTTCCTTTTGGGATGTGACAGTGTTTATGTAGTATATAGGAGGCCAACCCTTCTTCTCCTTTTTATGGGATGATTGATGCATTTTCATTATGTCACACGTCCTTTACAGTTAAGGATTTCAAATAATACATGAAAATATGAAATAAATTAGATGACAAAAGCATAGTGGCGGAAGGGGTTCATGGCTATAAAAGTGTTTGTGATGCCCACCAACTTCGACCTTGGTTTTCTTTTCCTTATTTACAATATTAAAAGATGATACTATGATGGCTTCCATGTGCTTGAAGGGATCTTTCATAGGGATTTTGAGGTTCAAAGAGGCCTATGTTGGTTTTCCTTGGTTCAATGACATGACCATGGAATGATAATGCAACAAAGTTGAACATTGTCAGGGAATCACACATAAGAAAGATAGGGATTTTGGAGGCCTCTATAGAATGATTTAGACTCTTAACGATTTTCTAGAGTGGTGGTAGTGACAAGGGGAAATTGCCAGGTGTGCATCAAACCAGGGTTTCCTAAGTATAAAGATGAGGGTCATGATGTGTGTTGGCATGGCTGGTTTGAACTCACAATCTGCAGGTTTAGGATGAATGATAGGGATCTGTGGGGGTGTTATTAGATGACCTGGATCAAAATGATCTCATGTTTGCAGGGATTTAAATTAATGTGTATGGTCGAGATCATTAGAAGGCATGATCAGATAGTACAGATTTGATCCAATAGAAAAAACTGAATCCAACATCAAATTCTCATGCCTTCCAATGTCTGTCTTATAAGCAATTCGGTGGAAGCTTCATGTTCAAGTAGGAAATGTGGCCAACACCCATATCATCTACATCACCCTCCATATATGGGGCCTCTACTCACCTATGTGTGTGTGTGCTAGTGGGCTTATTCACCTCAGTCCCTATATATAGCCCAACCTATTTCTTATGGGAGCTTTGCTCCCACATGGTCTGTCGATTGGCTTCAGATGACACCCATGGGTGTGATCGACCGAGTCCCTTATGTTCCGTGGTAGAATTGGACCAACTGTCTTGTCTGCTAGCCATATTATTTTTGTATAGTGGTAGTATCAAAATTAATACCTTTAGTTTACTTATGAAAAGAATGAAATTATTTGAAGAGTGTCGGGTCCAAGGTATTCCACTTTAAACCCTAGGACATCTGGTATGACCTTCTCTATGTATTACTCTGTTGCATGGAAAGGTACTATGATCTTCAGTGGAAAAGTGGGTATTTCAAAAATAACGGGGAAAGCAAATGCACCCCATAGAATTAGATTCATCATAATGATAGAATATGATTCTAAGTTAAACGTAGATCTCTTTTCTGCATATATGAATGTCTGATGATCCATTATACTAAACTCTTTGAGAGGATCAATCCTGAATAAGTATGAGGACTTATAAAGTGCTATAAGGATGATACATTTTTCTAAAAATGCTTAGCTGAATCCAATAAGGGAATTAGCTTCATCATGAGGCATAAATACCCTAAAATTGAAATTATGTAAATTCCAAAATGATGCAGGGATAGGATGGAAAGGAATATATGGAAAGATGAAAAGTAAAATAATTTAATGTCTCTACATATCCCATGAGTATGGTATTCAAGACACATGTTGTTTTTAAATAGACTATTTTGTAAATCAATCTTTTAAATAAGGAACATTGGTTCATAGACATGGAACTCTAGGAGAAATATCCTTTCGAAGATCTATCTCATACATAAGTGGGGAAATGTCACCATTTTCTGTTAAAATCCATGGTAGAGAACTGTTTCTTAGTGAGGATTTTGATCAGCTCATCCCCTATGCATGCACATTCCATATAATAACCTAAAGCTCTAATTTACTAGATTCTTGGCTTCCAATAGATTGTTTTTTTAAGAATGTTCATGAATGACCATTGACATGAAATCATTCATTGATACTTCTTCTTCTGCAGTCTTGATATCATCTAGTTTATGAGGACATTTTAGACTTGGTATCCTTCCCAAAGGTGAAATGCTCTAAATATTTCCAAATTCAATGGAATTACTGAGCATAGCATGGTTTTTTCTAAGACCACAGAGCCCCCCAGGATTTTTAACTTTAGTTTACATTGCCCCAATTGTTTCCTACGAATCATATGGGGGAAGACATAGCAGTCATGGACTTGGATTTTTCGTAGGCCACCATATTATAGAATTTTGAGCTGAATGGTTTTTTTAATCACTCATTTTATAGATTCTCAATGTCACCTAGATCACACAAAGTATATGTCTAGAGACTGGGAACTCTATTTTTTCCCAAAATTAATTTATTGCTTTTTTATAATGGAGAGCATTATGTATTTTTCTGCTTTATTGTCTTACAAGAAGGACCGCCATTGTGCTGAGGTTTAGGGTCTTCTAGCTCGGTCCTTTGGGGATGCCATGTAGTTGAATGTTTTACCTCTAGGACATTGGTGTGCCTCATTGTTTAAAATTTCATTGCCAAGACTTTTGTGTATCATGTATTTTAGAGTCCCACCGCCAGGAATTTTAGTGAATATGGGGCTAGAAGACCAAGGATGAATCAAAACACTATGGGGTGATGAGTTCTATCATGGTGTTGTCATGGATCATGATGATTGGAGTTCTTTTCTTTCAATAAGGATATATCTTAAGATGTAGGGTTAAATTCCTTATGAATCAATATATTTTCCCAGAAAATATGATCTCCACCCATTTACATATGCTATCTAAGATTCATGGGGTGAATATAGTTGAGGGTGGAATGCTATGGATGCTAGGACCACATGGATAGTTGGGTTGTGGATGGTGAAAGTCACAACCAAAAATTTTGAGCCGGGTAGTATGGAATGGGTAGACATGATGTGTATGTCCATTGAGCCTATGGGGGTGTCATGTTCTAGCACTGTGTCATTGAGGATAATAAGGATTATGAGGCCCATTAAATCGGGACAAGATGTTTTCCATTGGTGGGTCTGAGCCCTTGCATCAATAGCATGCCAAATGGAGAGCTCTCTTTTACTTTCCAGGGGATATATAATATTTATAAAGGCTCAAACGTCAAGATGATAAAGTTGGGTACTAAAGGATGGCTATAAATTATGGGTTCTATCACCCTAGGGAAACATAGATCTTAGTTGAACAACTTTTCCCCCCATGACTTGTTGTTTCGAATCATGAGGTTAGAGCCATCAAAAGTTTCAATAACGAAGGGTTGCATTCCAAATTTGAGAATGGTTACAAAAAACGTGATTTATAATTGAGGATATCATATTTTATTGGATAATGTGATATGGAGATTGTAAATAAATGTTCATAGAACTCAGGTCATGAGGAAGGTATGAGGATGCCACCCTGAAGGGAAACTATTACACACTAGGGTGATGGGTTCCACAGTAGTGATGCCAGGATCACCTGAATCAGAAATCCCATTACACCGGACCAAGATATCTATGGTTGGATGTTCTGATCCCTCACATTAATAGCATGTCCATGCATAGAGGCCACTTTTTTATTTAAGGGTAGTGAAAGGTTTGTGACAACCTGAGAAACTTGAGACATAGAGTTTGGAACACGAATTGAGGTTCTTAAATAGACGATGGAAGAACTCCATTTTATGGTTTTCTAGGGTAAGGCTATTGTTTTCCTTTGATAAGTAGGGGTGATGGATGGTGAACTATATATATTATCATCATATAGTGGGGACATACATCCATACAGTTTAACATCATGCGATAAGGATGAGATTCCATGCAGTTTAACATCATGTGGTGAGGACTGTTCCATGAAGGTTAACGTCATGCGATAAGGATGTGAGAACTGATGTGAATGGTGATAATGTTTCATTGGTCCCTTGGATGAGGACTTGGGAATCACTACATACCCCATATGAATGATAATATATACCCACATTGTTTTTATAATTTTCTATACAGGTTAACGTCATGTGGTAAGGAAGAAGGAAACATGTTGTGAATTAATGGAGGCATTAATCTTCTTATATATTACCATCATGCAGTAAGGACATGGGAACTGATGTGAAAGGTGATAATGCTACGGATAGGCCCAATGATGAGAACTTGGGTATCACTATGTATCTCTTTGTAGTTATAATCAAGTTACACATAGTTCTTGAAGGATCATGTAGTTTAACGTCATGCATCAGGGACATTAATTCATTTTAATGTCATGTGGTAAAGAAGAAGTAACACAGTTTAATGTCATGTTGTAGGGACATGTGGATAGTTTAGGGTCATGTGATTTAGACCATAATATAGATCCTTTGAAGGAGATTCAAAATGTGGTGTCGTGATGTGACATGACATGAATGAAGACTAAATAGAAATTATCTACACAAGACATATTTCAGAGAAGATGAAATAAAATGGGGGAAAAAGATGTTATACCCGTGGATGGGATAATGAAAAATTGACTGGGCGCCAGTATGTATTTCATGAGGATGAGAATAAATCTATATTTAGTTCTAGTAGATCCATGCAGTTTAACGTTATGCTATCTGGATGCATTCTCAAGTAATTTTCCATCGTGTTGTAAGGATGAAGGATCACCCATCATGAAAGGAATAAAACCCTATAGATTATCCCATAAGTAGGGGTCTGGGTGTCACTATATATCCTATAATGACAGGAATCAAGACAAACAAAGTTCTTAATTTTTTTGCAGTTTAACATCATATAGTAAGGATAAATATGTTCCATTCAATTTAACATCACGCATTAATGATGAAGGAAAACTGATGTGAAGATAGTGGAATAGATACAGTCCATGAAACATCAGGATTGACCCATACAAGGGATTCCTACATATCATAGTAGGTTGGGAATCAATGACCACATATTTCTTTCAAGAGTAGGTAATCCATGTAGGTATGTCCCATACATAGAGGTAGGAATTATCGCCTATTGATAGTTTTAGCTGAGCCTAGGATTGGAGACCTAGAAATAACTACTTATCTTATAGGAGTAACAATCAATCTACAATTATTTATTATATTGCATTGCAGTTTAATGTTTTACAGTAAGGACGAAGGTGGGGGGATGAGGTCTCGATGGTGATTTTCATGGTGTGATAATGAAATCTTAACATGAATGAAGCCCAAAGTGATCTACCCCATGTCATGCCTCCCTGAATGAGGATCTGACAAAGAGGAAGAAAAGATTTCAGGTTTCATGGTACCTAGGGCTTGATCCAAGGATTAAATGCCAAAGAATTCCTACATATCATGTAAGGTTAGGAATCAGGCCACACATATTTCTAGAACCACTGCACAGTTTGACATTATACAGAAAGGATGAATTTACCTACAATTTAACTTCATGCGGTAAGGATGTGGGTCACCTATCATGAGTAAAGATAGATGTCACGGGTCCGTTTAGTTTTATGTCTTGCGTAAAGGGCATTGGCCATGCAATTTAATGTCTCACGATAAGTAAATTGGATTAACTGATTTTAAATGAGAACAATCCTATGGCTTGGCCTAGTTATTAGGTTTTGGGATTCACTACATATCATGTGATGATATGAATCAACACATATGTTTTTGTTAGAGAACTATGCAGTTTAACATCATTCGTTAATGACTTGAGGGGGGAGCACCTTTGGAGGGGTATTTAAGACATTAATTTCTATAGATCAATGTGAATGATGGCCTAAAGACCCATGTTGTTCCATAGGTTCCCAGGGAAGACCTTTGTCTATGCCTAGAGACAAAGTTTCTAGGCATCACTATGTATCCCAAAAGGATTAGAATCATGAAGTATGTAGTTATGGAAGTGTTGGTGCAATAGGAAACCGAAATTAGCGATGGTTTACCTCTATGGCGAGGTCCACAAGTGTGTACAATTTCATGTTAGATAGGGAATATTGACCTTGTAGTTTAATGTCATACAGAGAAGACATGAGGTCATTCTAAGCCTTCATTCCCTATTTTTCATAGGGAAACCCATATTAGATGTCCTAATCCCACGTCGTCTATGCTCTGTGGGGGAAACAAGGAATGAAAAAGGGTCCCATTCACTAAAAAGATAAAATGGATGATGGGATAAGAGAATTTTATTTTGTGTGGTGGCTAGGAAAACATGTATGTTCAAATCATCCCTACATATCACATTGTAAATGAGAATCAAGCTATACATATTTCTAGGGGTCGTATAGTTTAATGTCATGTGGTCAGAACGTTCTTTCATAGTTTATCATCATGTACAAGACATTCCATTTATTTTAACGTTGTGTGTCATGGAAGATGGCTATGTAGTTTAACAACTTGTGGAATGGTTGATGTCCATGTAGTTTAACATATTATAGTAAGGACACTACAACATAATTTAACATCATGTTCCTATGATATATGAAGATAGTTCAAAGTTATATGGCTCAGACCGTTAGATAAAGATCCTAATGTGGATATGTGTGGTGTGGTGGCATGAAGTAACTTGATGTGAATGAGGACCAAATAGGTCTCAGCCACACCATGCATATTTTCGTGTGGACTCAAGCCAATGGAAAAAAAGTTCTACGCTTGTCTGGTCCTGAAGGCAAAATGTCTGGGCGTAACTATGTCTCTCATGAGGATGAGAATGATAACACACATAGTTCTTGGAATAGAGATACTCTACATAGATATGGCCAATACATAGAGGTGTGCATTATCTTCTATTAACAGTATCATTTATGCCTTGTATTGGTGATCCAAGGGTCACTATGTATCCTATATGGTTAGGAATCAGGATACACATAGTTCATGGAAAATTCCATGTAGTTTAACATCACGTGGTAAGGATAAAGGATTTGTATGGTTTAACATCATGTGGTTAATATGAGGGCCATGAAGTTTATAATCGTATGATAAATATGTGATCCTTTCTATTTAATGTCTTCTGGAAAGGACGATGGCCACACTGTTTAACATCTTGTGGTAAGGTTGATGGACCTGCAGTTTCACATCTTGCGGTAATGACATGATCTATACAGTTTAACGTCTTGAATCAAGGGTGATGGCCATGTAACCTATGAGGGGAGTAGTTCATCTGAAAGAGATGGGAAAAATTTTATGCATATTGCATGATTATCAGGATCCTTAAACTCTATCTACCTTGTAGATACATGTTCCTCCAACAGATTCATGAAGAAAAAGTAGTTTTTGATTGTGTGCTAGAGATGTTAGTGTTAAGGGAAATAGTTATCATGGACTACCAACCCTACCTCATGTGATTTCCTCATAATGGGGAGTTTTATCAAACATTTTTCCATGACCCAGTCATAAATATTTAGATACATTATTTGATTGGATGGAATAATATTTTATGAATCTGGAACCGAGATATTTTCATTTCTCCCTCTGAGGTAGGTGACTCATTTTCTACTACATGATTTGTACTCCCTACTTAGAGTGATCAAATGACTATCGTAGGGATTCATGTGTTGGAAATTATAGTATTACTATGTCTATATGAACTTGATGTTAGTCATTGAATGAAAATTAATCCTCTATCATGTGCCCAATATGAAGATGGAAGGGAAACTAATCATCATGGCCTACCAATTCAGCCTCATTTGGCTTCCTCACTGCTAGGAACTTCAGAAAACCACTATCCAGGGAATAGTTGAAATACATAGGATCATGTTTGTCTTGGAAGGAATCTGATTTTTATTTCATGTCTTCAAGAGAGGGGTGACTATACCGCCCCCCCCCCCATATACTACATGTTCCACCACTGGTGCAAGTGTATAGTTCAATCTAGAATCTAGGATATAGATTCCCAACCTCTATTTATTTGGGGTTGGTTTCAGATCATTCGTGGTTGTAGATGATGCAAATGTGTCCCCTTGATTGAAATATCATGATTCTATGGGAGCATTTATGGCCACACTTGAGGTTGGAAGGATTATATAATATCCTAGACGAGGAGGTGAAAAATATCAAATTCCCCCAACCCTACGAGCTAGGGTGATGTGGAACAATTTTTGGATTCTTCTCAATGAGGGGATGCAAAATATGAAAATTACGTAGCCCAGTGGGCTAGGTTATATCACTACAAGGAGGAATTATATAAGATGACACACCTACATTATACCTATGTGGAGGTCTTATGATTGTTCCCTCAATTATATCCAGGAGATCCCTATTCTCTAGTTGGAGTTGAGTAATCTATTCTTCTGCAGAAGCAGCCTAGTCATCCTCAAGGGTCTAGCTGGCGGGATCCATGAAGACACCCCTTCCTCTATTAGTGGCATGGTGAGTGGATGATAATGGGGGTTCTAATGTGGTTTATAGATAATGTATCCACTACTTCCACTATCCCTATGATCCATCATCCTACCCTTTGGGATAAAAACATTTTTGGTAATGCATTCTATAGATTTCGGGGGGTACCACTAAGCCTTTCTTCTCATTCATGAGTGGAAGAAGATAAGATAAACTATTGTGACAAAGATAACTGCAAAGGGTATGAATATAACCTTCACAATCATGATCACATGGATATGACATGGAGCCTCTGGATCAGACAGATTTCATATTGTTTTGTCCGATAGGTCGAATACCCTAAGATGGGGGGGGGGTGAATTAGAGTATGATACATTAATACTTTCTCCCGTTTGGATCTTGTTTCGTTCTTATAAAAAACACGATTCTCTCTTCCTCCCATATCAATATACAAATAGATTAGAAATCATTCATAGGAAATAGTGATTTTTAGTTAGTTCACCATCAATGGGCTACATCCAAAGAGAATACAATGGTAGTTTTCCAATGTACCAAATTTCTTAAGGCTCACTGCCAATAATGAGTACAATGTTCAGGAAAGATCTTCAAAGCCTGGTCTCACTAACCTTAATAGATTGAGGCTCTTCTCACTGAATTCCTGATGGTCACTACCTATGCCTCTTTCTCTGGCTCACTGTCGGTGGAAAGAGACAATGTATTCCTCTTCCATCAGTCACTAGTCTTGGAAATGAATCCACTCACAATTTATAGACTTGTAGGTGAAACACAGTTTCTAAACATGTAGGTCCCTTAATTTTCATGAATTCCAGCATCCTAAACATTATATATATGATCTAATGATGTTTTTATTTCACCCACAAATGAATTCCTCCTTCCCAGGTTCTTTTAGTTACTCGAAAATACTTTCACAAACTGAATTGAAGATCTTGAAAGCTTCTTTCTGAAAATAGTGAAGCACCATGTATCTAATGCATACTGAGTACTGGGTTTGGTACGTGAACTTTCTTTGTTTGTGGAATACCTCTTCTGCAAACCTATTCTATCCCCGGACTGCCTCCACCTTCACTATCGCATACATCAACTGCATACCGACTCCATGAACATCCTCTTTGAAACCCCACCTGTCCGTGAACTATTCATTGTTCACAGAAAGCTGTGGCTTCTGTGTAACAGAGCTCCCCTCTATGTCCCACTTGCTGAAATATCTCCCTCATATGCCACAAATTTCACCTCTTCATACCAAGACAACTCCATCCATGTATTAAACTCCCCTATTCGCGTATCAGGCTTCCATTGCGGATGATGAATTCCCAAAACTTCAGTGTGGCCCACTTTCAGACTTTTCCAAATTTCTGGACCAAAGTATGCTTTCTAATGATGTTCAATATCCATAGTAAATAGTGGGAATATCCATTCTTATATAGGTAATGATATCCACTTAGTCCTCTAAATCAAGATTTACTAAATATTCAATCTAGCCTCCACTTCATACCGATTTTGGCTACCACGAACCTCCAGCCATCTGTGAACCATATTCTTATGCGCTCCACGTACCGTCTTTTCTCTTATGTGGTTGATTTCCTCTGCCATCAACACACCATCTGCGTATTGTACTACCATCCACCGCGTACCATTTCCACGACCATTTCTGGTTCTACGAACTGCATCCTCGAACTATTCCTGCCGCTCCGCATACTCTTCCTAGAACGTGGTACATGGTTCCTATCCATTGCCGATTTTATTCAATGTTCTTAAAACAATTCACTCTAATGAATAAATACTTCTTTTTCTAACATCAAACTCCTGATTTTGAGGCCCTAATATTTGGTAAACACTAGGAATCAATGCCGCCTTAAAACCTTATCTTCGGCAAACACCAATGATACTCATTTTCAGTTATCTATCTATCTCCACAAACAAAATCACACTCAAATCATTTAGAGGGAAGAAATTGATGGATTTTTCCCAACAACTTCCCACTTTGGGTTGTTTAAAAACTCTTCTCAAAACAATACTTTTTCATTTTGATATCTCGCTAAATCTGATACCATCTTCAACACTAATTCGCTTCATGTGATAAAGATAACAATCATGGATTTACTCAATACACACTCAAATCCCACATGACAAATGATCGATGTGAGAAACAAGATTAAATGAAAATTTAGTCAATAAATCATGTATTTTCAACAAATTAATGATACCAAACTGATTCTAATTACTGATCGATGGAATCCTTCTAACACAATTCCAACGTTACTCTTCTGATTTTATCGTGATCCTCAGTTGTTGTGATATCTATTCTTTGATCGATCACTTCTAGAGTTGTCATATTTGATCCTCTACCTATGTTATAGATCCTCTAACCAACATTAGATTAGCTTCAACTCCACCTATCTCATTTATACACTTAACAGCTTCTACCCATGTCTTTTCTCCCCCTCTAAGTCTCACCTGGAAGTCACACCTTCTCCCACTTTGTCAATGAACCCGAAGGACACTCATAAGTTGTCTGCAAAAGGGTAAAGAACACATATTACCACATTAGGGAAATACACATAATATCTTTGGGAGTGGGGGCCCCACATCCACACCTTTTCATGTATGGAAAGTTGAATGGACTCTTAGAGATAGTCAATGCCTTTCAAATGCTTCATTGGGTAAGGCTTTTGTTAGAATGCCTGCAACCTGTTGTTCTATAGGAACATAGTCTAACTTTAAAAGCTCTTGCTCCACCTTATCCTTGATAAAATGAAATTTTATTTCAATTTTATTTTTTACTTTAGTGATGGATTGGATTTTGTCTCAAATTTATAGCACATGAATTATCAAAATGAATTCTAATCGAATATTTCACATCAATTCCCATATATTCATGTTGATGTTTCATCCAAAATAGTTGTGTGCATGTTTGAGTAGATGCGATGTATTCAGCTTCTGTTGTGTTTAATTAAATGTAGTATTGTTTATTTCTTATCCCCGAAATACACAACCTTCCAAGATAAAAAGAACCTCTTGATGTTGATTTCCTATCATCTATTAAATCATCCCAGTCCACATATGTATATCCCAATAACTCCGGCTGAGATTTGTCATTACTCATTAAGTTAAAATCCATTGTTCCCTTGATATACCAAAGAATTATTTTTATTGAAATAATGTGTCTCTCCATGGGATTTCATTGATACATCGCTACTTGGCATGTGGAAAATACAATATTAGGCCTTGTTGTAGTCAAGTACAACATACTTCCAATGATTTTCATGTATTTTGTGATATTAACTGGCTTTCCATCATCGTCTCATGACAATTTCAAATGGGTGGCAACCAGAGTCTTCACCTCTTTGGAATTATCTATTCCAAACCTTCACAAAATGTCATTAGCATATTTATATTGAGAAATAAAAGTACCATTCCTTTCATGAGTGGTCTGTAATCCAAGTCAAAAATTTCAGCTCTCCAATCATCGAAATTTCGAACTCACTCTTCGTGATTTTCTAAAATTATCGGCATTGTGCTTCATCTACCATCGACATAAACCAACACCATCATCCATTTAAAATTTCCATTGTTGTAATACAAAATGTAATCAAATCCAACATGTTGAAAACCTATCTGCTTTAGAAACTGATTAATTCTTTAACACCAAGCTCTTGGTGCTTGCTTCAAACCATATAAATCCTTTTTCAGACAACAAACTCTATTATCATCTTCATGAATGATAAAAACTTCTGGTTTCTCAATGTAGAATTCATCATCTAGAACTCCATTCAAAATTTCTAACTTGATACCCATCTAGGAAACATTAAAATTTTGTTGCACAACTATATTCAAAAATAATCTTATTGTATCCAGTATTTCAACAGGCGATAATTTTTCATCGACATCTATACCCTCTATCTTGGAGTACAATTTTCACACAAGGCATACTTTGTTTCGAATCACAACACCATCTTCATTAATTTTGTTATGAAAGATGCATTTTTCCCTTATGGAATTCCTGTTTACTATTCTCAAAACAATTTCCCATGTTTGATTCTTCTCAATTTGGTCATGATCTTCATTCATTACCTGAACCCAATTCTTATCTTCAGCTACTTAGTCAAAGCACATAGGCTCTACTTGTGATAATTATGATTCTTCCTATAGAGACTTCATCCTTCATATCTGCACTGGTGTTTTATGATACCCAATTATGTTTTGCCTATCAATTTCTTCTCCTTTTTCTAGTCTCTGAGAAGACACCAATTCATTCTCATCATCTGAGTCTTCTTCTGAATCATTATCTAGAGTGGGATCATCTATTGATCTGTTCATTTTTTCATCACTATCCTCCTCAGTTGGATCATGTATTTACTGAATATTGTGTTGATTTTTAACTATAGTAACATCATAACATTCAAATATTTTTCCCAGCCACTTATTTAAGCATTTGTATATTTTCTTTTCTCTGAGTAGCTGAGAAATATCCCTTCATCCCCCATAGGATTAAAAATTCTTATGTTTCTCCTTATTGAAAATGAACCATTTACTTCTGAATATTAAATAATACTTTAATTATAGCTTCATTCCATACCATAACTCATATGGAGTATTCTCTTATTTGGGATATTGTAATGTTATATTTGAAGTGCATACTGTTATCATCACTTCTTGTATCCAAAATTTCTCCAAAAGGTCTTTCTCAATGAACATTGTTCTGGCCATGTTGTTGATATTTCTATTTCTTCTCTCAACCACTCCATTATGCTATAGAGTTTTTACTTCTAAAACATGAGGTTTTATCCCATGTGTTTCGAGATAAGCCTCTACATAGATATTTGTGAACTCTCTTCCATTATCTGTTCAAATCGTTCGATTTTTATGAAAAAACATCATTTCACATTCTCATCGATATCTTGTAACACAACTGAACACTTCAGATTTGAGGGTGATTATTAAATCCCATCCCATTCTACTATATTCATAAATGAATAGAATATAATATATCATCCCATAAATATCCCTTGGGGAAATTGACCAAAACATATCAATATTTACCAGCTCAAGCAATGTTGTTGACTTTTTCTCCTTTTTCTTATATATATTTCGAATGATCTTACCCTTTCCCACTGCATCGATATCATCATTTTTCATTTCATATCCTAAAAGGGTATAGTGTAGGTTATCTATTGTTAGCTCTTTTGGATCTTTGTCTTCAACACTGAAACATTCGGATTGAACCACAGTAAAAGTTTCATCCAAATTCATTCCACAATCCTTATATCTTCAATGATTTCTCCAAGACCCCACATATCGTGGAAGATAATATTTATCTTGTCAAATAATGCATAAAAATTCTCATTAGGATTTATTATGATATCCTCAAACTTGTTTTATATAACCTTCAACATTACTTCTCAGACTTTTGTGTGTCGCTCATAAATGTTTAACAATTTTTCCCACATTGCATGGGATGTTTTACAGGACATCACCTTCATTTAAATTTCTTTTGAAAGAGCTCCCCCCAAAGCATTGATCCCTTTAGAATGATTATCCAATTCTCTTATCTCATATTTCGATAAAGCACCACTATTAATGTCAGCTGATATTCCATGCAAAGCTGCTATGAACACATCCAACCCAACTGATCAGATGTGGTACTACATTCGATTCTTCCACAGTTGAAAATTAATTCCATCGAAGATTATATTTCCTTTATGATTGACCACCTCCATTTATTCTTATGAGAGATAACAACTAACTTTCAACCGTTATCTCTGATACCAATTGTCAGTTCCACTTTGTCAAATACCCTAAGAGGGGGGGGGGTGAATCAGGGTATGATAGATTAGATCTCTCTCCCGTTCAGATATTGTTTTGTTGTTAGAAGAAACTTGGTTCTCTCTTAATCCTGTTGTAATATAAAAATAGATATGAAATCATGCACATGGAACAATGATTTTTATATGGTTCACCCTCACTGGGCTACATCCAAGGATCATACAACAAATGTTTTCCAATGTACCAAATTCACTAAGGCTCAATACCTATAATGATTAAAATGTTCGGGCTAGATCTTCTATGTCTAGGATCACTTCCTTTACAAGATTTAGGGTATGCTCATTTCATTCCCAATGGTCACTCTCTATGCCTCTTTATCTGGCTCACTGCTGGTAGAAAGGTTCACCTTCTTCCTTTTCCTTCACTCATTGATTTTGGAATGGAATCCACTCACAGTTTATGGATGTGTTTGCCAAACATAGTTTATGGACATGTAGGTCCCACCATTTGCATAAATTTTTTCATCCTTAACTATAGATAGATGCTCTGTTGAAGTATAGTTTTCACCAGTAGATTAATTACACCTTCCCATGTACTTTTAGGAACTAGAAAATACTTTCACAAACTGAATTGGAGCTTTTTCACATTTCCTTGTGCAAATCATGTACCACCTTGACTCTCCCAGGTACTGAGTACCAGGTTTGATATACGAACCGCTTACTCCATGTACTACTGCCTCTTTTGTGTACCTCCTCTATCCATAAACAACCTCTTCCAAAAACCTCCTCTTCCCTCAGACTGCCTCCGCTTTCCCTATTGTGTATAGCTACCACATACCGACTCTGCAAAACACATATGTGAATCCCCTCTCGTCCATGAACTATAATTTATTCATGGACTGCCTTATCTTCCACATACCAGAGCTCCGCACCATGTACCACATGAAGAACTCTCCCTATTACACATCATAGATTCCTTTTCCGCGTACCGATACAGCTCCTTCCACTTACTGTACTTTTGTCTCCACATACCGGACTTCCTTTGTGGGTTGAAAATTCCTGCAAACTTCAACACGAACCACTTTCAGACATTTCTGACTTCCCAGAGCAATGTATGCTTTCTAATGATGTTCAATCTCTATATTAAATGGTGGAATTATCAATTATTATATCGGAAAATATATACGATAAATATACTAAATCAAGATTTACTAAATCTTCGATCTAGCCTCCACTGTGTATGGATTCATCAGCTACAGCAAACCATCATCGATCCATGAACCATTTTCCTATGCATACCATGTACCATCTTTGATCCTACGCATTCAATTTCCATCACCATAAACATGCCATCTGTGTACTGTACTACCATACACCGTGAACCATTGTCGTGGCCACTTTTGGTTCTTTCAAACCACATCTAGGAATAGTTCATACCCCTCCATGTACCATTCCCATAACCTGGTAGGCGGCTCCCATCCTATGCCGATTTTATTCAACATTCTTCAAACAAATCACTCCTTTGAAGAAATCCTTCCACTACAAACATCAGATTCCCAATTTTGAGGCCCAAAAATTTGGAAAACACAGGGAAATAGTGCAACCTTAAAATCATATCTTCGACAAACACCAACCCTACACATTTGCGGCCATTTGGATTTGTCAACAAACACAATCACACTCAAAACATCCCAATGGACCACATTAAGGGATTTTATCCCAACACATATTCACCAAAACACAAGCAGGATGGTTCTCCCCATCGATGGAGTACCTCATTTTATGGGTTGGTTATTGATATATTGTTTTAGGGGTTGGTGCCTGATATACCATTTGGGATGTTGGTGCCCATGATACTGTTTAAGGGGTCAGTGCCCAATATATCATTTAGGGTGTCGATGTCCATGATACCATTTGATGTGTCGGTTCCAATGATACCATTTGGGGGTCGGTTCCCATGATACTGTTTGATGGGTTGGTTTCAATGGAACCATTTTTGGGGATAGTTCCCAATATACAGTTTGGGTGGTGAGTGCCCATGATACCGTTTTCTCAGTCTGTTCCCATGATACAGTTTGAGGGGTTGATTCCAAAGATACTATTTTATGGGGAGGGGGTTTAGTGACAATGATACCATTTGAAGTGTCGATTCCCATGATTAAGATGATCCTAGGGTAAAATATGGTAAAAATTCCCCCATCCCTGCAGACTGGGTTGTTCTCTAGGATTATTTAGTTACTAAGGGTAGCTGAGGTGATGCCGAAGGATCTTGACTATTAATGATCTATGATTGGTCCTAGGAAACCATTGAGATACATTGGTGGACCTCAGTTAGATTGTCTATAGAAGGGATATGAGCCTGCTATATAGCTACATTGTCTATATACCCTAGGTGGGCTCTCCTGTCACGTGCCCCGTACTGGATAGTTGGTGTAGGAACAACCTCCCTTATAGATCCTTGTGGGATAATGGCCACACATAGATGATTATGATAAGAATGGATGGTATATAACCCAGAAAACTCATTGGATATTGATTTATATCATTGACCATCATAATCCTCCTCCCTGGAATATGGATGGTGTATGTCGTTTCCTTTTAGCAATAGGTTCCCAAAATGGTTGAATGTGGTGACAAGGGTCACTTCATATGTTGTGGGCTATTGTGGGAAAGACAGTCAATAGGAATCTATACCACAAAGGGTTTCATGTGCAGATTATAGATTCGTTATGGAGCTGACGATGTGGTATTCCCCACCCAATATGTTCACCAAAAGATGATGAAGGTGGTGTACTAGTGAAAAAGTATGTGAGGGCCTCAAGATCAATGTAGCCGGTCCAATGATCTTAGGATCCATTGGCACATTTGATGACATCATGACAATATAATGGGATCATGAGGAGTCCAAGAAGATAAAATTACACCTTATTAAGTCAACATCATATATTAGAGTACATGTTCAATCAAAAACTTTTGAATAGAAAAGGTAAAGAGGTAGTCCCTTCTTTTCAAACGAGGTTTAGTGTGGTTACAAGAAACATGTCGGGTCTGCTGTATTGCTTTGAAATGGGTACAGAATATAATGTCCTGATAGTTAATAAATAAATCTATCCTTTTTAAAACATGAAAAGGATGAAATAGTTAAAGTAATTCACATCGGTCTTACATTTTTTGTATCATCGAAATTAGTTTCATGGAATGGGTTTCGCTACTTTTGTTACCATTATATCTTCTCCATTTAACTCCCAATGTTTCCCCCATCCACAATGGGGTATGAGACTATTTTCTGAAGTCCAGTGATCATATGGGTTTTTTGGCCTAACGAATCTTGAGGATTGTCATTGTTTGATAATATGGGAGGTTGGGATCAGTGAAACATTTAGGAGGTAATTGTTTCCTACTATGGGACTCTCATATAGATTCATGATATGTTAGTGAAATCGTTCTCAAACCCCAATAAGGGAATGTTTACCCCTGTGTAAATTACATGATTATGAACATGTATCCATTGGGATTATCATGTGTATATAATGGATTCCCTATCACTCTCTTATTTAATTGTGATGATTTGGACTATAGCCGTGATCGAGCACTCTGGAGTTTATTCTAATCCAGGAAGATGGATACTATCATGAAGATGTGATTGGACCTCTATGCGGGATCCTACGTATCTTATGGGAACATGAATTTAAACCCACATAGTTTTTTCAAAGTAGTTTAAGGTCGTATGACTGGAACCTTCCATGTAGTTTAAGGTCGTATTGTATGGACATGAGTATCAGTCTCATAACTTGATGAGGTGTCCTATGGATCCGGTTTAAAACAATAATCAGAGTCTATATTGTTATTAAAATGGGAATTTGTGTCATAAGAGATAAAACAACAGAGGAACTGGGCCGTACATATTCATATAAGACTAACTTGGATTACTCCTTTGGTAATTTACCCATGTGAGTAGTGATGGGATGTAATCAGACATACACCCTAATAGTAATTCTTCATTTGATGAATTATCATCATGTATCAGAACAACCACTACTAGCCTCTAAGCCTACGTGATCCATGCCCACTGTGAGAAATAAGAGATAATAGGAGGATGAAAATATTAAATGAAAGAATACCAATTAAGGGTTTACACATTAATGATACCCTTATATAGGATATGGTATGCAGCTTGCACCTTAGGAAGGATTCCCAAATATCATGGAAATGGAGGGAATTATATTCTTCATTGTTCAGTTCATCTCAAACCGATTGAGGGATTTGAGGTTCTCGGGGGCATGGTCATGGAGTATAAATAGCATGATTCTCATTCATGTTTCCTTTCCCCGTCCGCTGATGGATGAGGGGGACGACAGACCTACAGAAGGATTTGATATCATAATCTAGGAATAATCGAAATAGAAAGGGACTTACACCGAAGTGGATTCCAATTATTTCTTGAGCCCTAAGAAAGCATCCTATATATCCTGGTTATGGAAGGAATCATATTTCTTGTAGTTTAGATGCGCCCTAACCCGCTGATATCCAAAGGTAGGTGATTATTCTTGGAGACATTATGGACATACCTAGGATTTTTGGAATTTTAGGGGATTATACCAAAATGGATACCCTATCAATGGGGCAATTTATATTATTCCAATGATCAGAGACTGCACTATGGGGTTGTATGTGATTGGTTTGGAAATACACTCTAAGGATCTTTATGATTAGTGGGGGCTTGCAATTTGATACTTCCCATGATTGGTTCACTCAAACCATCCTTCTGGTCAGAGATTACACTCTGGGATTTCCCGATTGGTATACTTACATCATATCATTGTTAAGGGTGTCATGGCTTAAAATCATAGGTTTCCTGTGATTGGTTCATACATTCCATGCTACTAGTCGGGGCTTACACTCTGTGATTTCTCGATTGGTGTACTTACATCATTTCATTGGGCGAGGTTAACACCCTAAGGCTACCCATGATTGGTTCACTAATGTCATTTGTTCGAAATTACACTCTGATTATTCCTTTTGGGATTCCTATCATTTATCATGGCTTACACATTGACTTTTCCCCTTTGGTGTCATATCATTGGTTGGGTCTTACACTTTGAGTTTCATGATGGGGGTTATATCATTGGTTGGTGCTTATACTATGAGGTTTCCCATTTTATGTCATTTAATTGGATGAGGATTACACTCTAATGTCTCCCAATTGGTGTACTCATTCACTATCCTCTTGTGGATTAAAGATATGTGGTGTTGACCCTGAGAAAATGTCTGAAGGAACGATATCATTAGAGTCACTTGAGTTCATGACCCTGGATCATCGAGGAAAATTCCCTTTTCAATGTGGGCATGCAGATAGAGATTCTTAGTCATGGTCCATATGGTATGGGTTCAAGTAGGAATTCTGGGTAAGATTAATAGTCCTAGATGACTTGGTCGACATGTATTTTCTATCTATCAGGAATGTATTGACTGGATACCGGATATGTTGGGGAACCTATCCAGTATAGAACACAAGTTCATGGGAGATAGTTTGACCAACTATCATGCTCTGGGAAATTTTGTAGGGGTGAAGCAGACATATCTGAGATGCTATAAATGACCAATGTGGAAATGTCTAGGGTGCTTCTCATGTCCAGATGGACTTTTCTAGGGTTCTTTACATGTCCATGTGAACATTTCAATAGTGTCGTGAATGATCAAGGAGGACCTATCTCAGGTGTGTTTATCTGAGTGAAGTGGGAATGTCATAGGTTCTTCGCTTGTCTGGGAGGACATGTCTGGGGGTCTTGTAGAGATGCATTGTGAACACATCGTGTGCCTTTTAGTGATAGTAAAAACCAATCCCCTCCCTCCTTTTGATCTCCTTTGATTTATTTTTTGAAGGACTGGTATCATGTGACTTTCTATGAGCCACACACATGATCTTCACATAATTTTTCAACAATGATTCACATGACTAATATAGATATCATAGAGAGTACAAAATAATATCATGGAAATGTATTTTCTCTCTCTATTAGGGCACCACATGGTTTCTAGGAATACCCAGGAACCTCCATGTGGTGAGGAAGACATGCATGAGGTCCTATCCTCAGGCCATCACAAGTCAATATGGACAGGTCTTCAGATGATCTCATGATTATTCTGACATATCAATTTCTCTTTAACATGATAAAAATGTGTTGTCTTATGACATCATCGTGTGATCAATGTAGTTAACTTCAAGGTGCCTCGAATGACTGGTGAGACTTGTCTTTGGGTCATTGCATGATTATGGTGACACATCAAAAGGTTTTCACGAGATCAATTTAACCTGTATGAGGCTTGACTTGCAGTCAAACATGTATGACCATAGTTTCCTAGAGACATCACGAGACCATAGAAGGGTCTCATGAATATTTTTAGGGACATGTTCTCATTCAAGTTTTGTAAGTGAATATCTAAAGGGGATTATGTCTTATGTTTCATGGGGTATATTCACCCATGGGATCATAATAAAGGTATACAATTTAGTGTTTTCATTATGAGGGTAGTCTCGTCCATGGACTTATACATGCACTATGGGGATTTTTTAGTGATACCCCTTTATTCTTGTGTTACGTATGAGTTTGATGATGGATCACAGAGGAGTCTCTAGACTTGCACAGATTCATCCTAAAAGTTCTATGAATAGAAAAGGAGGTTCCTTGGTGCATATGAGAAAGGGTTTTCCCATGACATCGTATGATTTAATTTGTATTCTTGTGGTCACTTGACGAGATCCATACTCATGAAAAATGAGGCTACATACAAAGTAATTCACGGGTGATAGAGATTGCATGGCTACGCGTGAGTGACCTGCATGTCACATGTCCTCACTGCATATATGAAAATGGAATCCACGGGAATCATCTAATTTGGGGCAGACATTTCAAAGTCAACATGTAGAATGGATGGGGTCTTGTGGTTGACCTTGTGGTCACACGATAGAGGATGTTCCCCAAAACCTTTACATTTGTGAGCATTCACTGCATGGTCACATGATCAACCAGGTGGGCGCATGATCTTCAAAGGATCGTGTGAGGGACACCACCATCATCTGTAAGGGATAAATCCTATTTGAAAAAAAGGATGCATGGAATAGGCCATGCTTCACACTGAACCTTTTGGGGGTTCACATGAAATTGAAGTGGTCAGGAGATGGACTTCCTGACCTTGAGTGGGTCTATTTATTGTGTATGCATACACTAGTAAAGACATACACATGGAACTGAAGGAGGTCAGCATGGACTCATTTATGAAGGTGAATGAGGGAATCACTACTAAGGGACACCCATATCAGGGACTATCTTCCTAAATTATTGAAATCTAGAGATTCCATTATTCATGATCACAGGTCTATGAAACCATGAAGGCCTTTTTATTCTCTCATTTTTGAACTTCTTCAATAGAGGGTCCTGTGAAGGTTTCTTCATCATTCTAAGTGATTATAGGAGTATTTTATATGTCAGGATAATCATGTATGTGACCTAATATGAGAAAAAAAACATGATTTTTCCTATGGTATTCAAGAGATTGGGGATCACATATTCAACAGTGAATCATCACCGCGCACCAGAATGGGTGCCTTGTGTATTTTAGGACTCGCGTCGCATGATGTTCCATAGATCATGTGATGGAATGATATGATAGGAGGATTTGATGGAGATCCCATGATCGTATTTGGGGGGGGGGTTCAGTATGTGATTGTTTGATCATAGGAGAATCACGTGATGGATTCATCGAATGACTTCCCATAGTGGGTTCTCCTTTATTACATGGAAGTGATCCCTGACAGCTGCAACTACTACCACTGTTTCCTCGGGGTGTTCCCCATTATTTAGAGCTATTATACTATCCCCTTGAGTTCATTTTTTAATTTTAAGGGGTTTATATAGGCCTCGTGAGTCTAACTCTATTACATTTTTTTGGGATGAGGGATGCTTCATCATTATATTGCTTGTCTTTACATGCAAAGGTGTAACATGATCCAGGAAAATATGAAATAAATCATATGAAATACACATGTAGACAAAGAGGGTTAATTTTCATAAACTGGCTCATGATAACCAATTGGTTTTCTTTTTCTCGGTATGATGATCAAGGGTAGTCATACAATGGATTTAAATTCCTTTGGGGGGATATGAGGATGGCCATTGGGGTTCGCGGTGGAATCTCCTAGTTTTCCTCGGTTTAGTCACCTGATCAAAGAAGAATAATGAAATAGACTTGTATTCTATCATGGAGTCTCGTGGGAGAATATTTGTGTTTTTTAGATCATGCACGGAATGATTCAGACTTCCAACTTTATCAACAAAGGGTCTAAGATATGGTTGTGATGATAGGGGAGTGTCGGGTGTGCATTGGGGTGTCGAAATAGGGTGGTGGGAGGTTGAAAGTGAGGGTCACACAATGTGAAGGCTCAGTTGTATTCAAAATTGATATCCATGGATTGAAGATAATGACTAGGATTAGTAGGAGGTGAGATCTGATAGCATAAATCAATAGGCATCTAGATTTGATGGCATTGATTTGATCCCCTGGAAAACTCCACGTCACCCATCCAATTCATGCACCTCCTTTCCTCTGGTATATAAGTCATTCGATGGTAGACATTTTTTCGAGCAGACAATGGGGTCTTCACCCATACCATCCACATCATCCTCTACCATGTGGGCCTTGTCCCAAATTTTCATGCATGTGTGCCTAGAGACTTGTGCACCTGAGGCCTTCTATAGAGACCCGATATTCTCTTTATGGGAGTTATGCTCCCCTATTGGCCCACATGTTGGATTGGGCTGACTCCGATGCATATGGTCAAACTAGTCCCACATGTACCTTGGTCGAATCAACCCAGATAGCTTGTGGGCTAGTAATAATTTTTTAGATACGGGTAGTATCAGAATTAAGGAATTTATGTTACTTATTAATATTATAAAATTCATAGAAAAGTTTCAGGTACACAATATGGCCCTTCAAACCCCAGGTCTTGATGTATGACCTCCTCCGTTTATTAATCCATCGCGTGGCATGGTGCATAGGTCTTTGGTAGAGAATTAGGACATTCAAAACTACCAGTGTCAAAAAATGTGAGAAATCAATTGTCCATTATCTTCTATTAATAAATGTTTTTATCTTAGGACCTTTAATGGATATGTTATCTAAAAAATAAATTTCTCACTATGATACCTTATAGGAAGGTTCAATTTTTTAAATCCTAAAGAAAGATACATCATGAACATTTGTTGATGTCACCAGCAAGAAACCAAATTGATTAGATATATCATGAGAAAAGAGATTATATTGCATTGAAAGAATCTGGAGGATGTATTATTTCATTTTAGCATTAATTTCATTATCAATCTCTGGCAGATTTTTTGCTGGATGGTATCCTTATACATTAGGATTCTTCACATAATTCCACTATAAAAGAGGCCTAGAGGGTCACACACTATGTGTTTCAAAAATATTAGATAAATAGTATATTATGATTTAATATTTAACAAGATGAATAAATATTATTCCCACAAGTGGTTTTTCAATTATTCATATTTTATAGATCACATATTTTCCTTCCCTAGTTATTCAAAATAATATTATGTGAGGGGAATATTTAATTAATATTTATTTACTATTTAGTGAATATAATATTCATTTATGTATTGGATAAAAATTCAAGGATATTAATTTATTAAATAAAGAGTCATTATTCAAGGATTAATAAATACTATAAATGAATGGAGGACCAAGTTCAATTTTTTGGTGATAAATAATATATATTGAATATTGTTTGAGTGAAAAATATTTTATTTAATTTCAATGATTAGTGCATGTTAGGGAATAGTAATATTATTATTACTATAGACATGTGGTTACATAGAGAATATATTAATAATAAAGGGAACATTATAATTATTTCATAACCCTAATGGTATATAACTCGATTATATAATTATTTTAAGAGAGCCAATTAATTTTCGATTGTGCAAAATGAAATCTCGAGAGAATCTTCTTAATCACAAGATATATCCCTCTCTCAGAGAACCATAAATAATAGAGAGAGATTTGCCTCAACATTCACTCTTGTGGTTCATGGAACACATATAGATCACCGCTTGAGGGAATATACTCTTGATCCCTACAATCCAAAGATGTATGAAATAGAGAAGACATCAGATCCATAAACATAGAAAACATTTATCAGGGGGTAATTCTTTAGTTTCTTAAAAAATAATAAATAATATATGATGATCACGTCATTTGGTTCTGAAATTTATTAATTTTATATATTACTTGATTGAATTCCATTTGATCTCTATTTTCATTTTCATGTAAATAAATTCATCATTGATCTTGAAAAAAGTGAGTTGGAAATTCCCCATCTAATGTTGTCACCGCGCTTAGAACCTTCAAGAGGCAACAGAAGGGTCAGATAATTATTTATAATTATTTAAAGATCATTGATATATTTTTTCCCTTTTTTCTTTAGTTTTCAATTCTAGTTTAATTGTTATTTACTCTAGATGGAGATATCATCTTTCTTCCCCTATGTTTCTAAAAATAATAATCAAATTGATTAATTTAGAGAATGAAATAAATTAAAATATCTCCTCTAGATGTTCTTAGGAGTATGACCAAATAATACAATAGTCCATGTCATGCAACCCAAATGTACACTCAGTGTGGTTGTGTTTTAGGAACCATGAATTAATTATAAATTAATTAAAGGCCTGCAGATTTATTATACACTATAAATTTTATTATAGAATAATTGTTGACTAGACTAGCCTAGAACACGGTATGTCAAAGTACGCACCATGTAACTTCCTTACATTACATGTAATCCTATAGTGAAAAAACGATTTTTTTATCCTCTTACACACCCACATCATTTGTGAATGTGTATTTGACAGACCGCATTCTATTTATCCCATGTAAATAATGTGTAATCAATTATTTTCTATGAAATTATTATAAGATGAGTCCCCAGGATGGTGTCATGGATATATAATGTTAATATTATATTCCATGTATCTTTAATTCACACAGAGTTTACTTTTTCCAAGTTAAGTATAATAAGTAATTAATTTATCATACTATACAAACCATATCAACTTGTGTTCTGTGTGGTCATTAAGTTTATTGTACAAAGGATGCGATGAGTTATATAAATATAAATGTCTAATTAATTTATATGTTATCTTCTGATCGATATGTCATTTATATATCATATTACAGTTATTACTCTATGTGCATTGACGTATAAAATTCTATGCAAATACGATGTGTTTTTTGTTCATTATGTGGATACCATATTCTATGAAATTACATGATAATTCATGTATTCCATTTATTGAAATAGTAAATAGTATATAAGTATGATATACATTTGGTATCTAATATGGGTAGTCACCATGTTTCTTCCAAGGTAATTTTTTGTACAGAGTAAATTTTAAATAGATTTATTTAATTCGATTAAAATTAGGATATATTAGAATATCAAGGAAGTTCAGATGAAAATAATGATAAAATAATGTATTATTTATAGATGATAATTAATTGATTTGAGTACGATTTATCTAAAATTAGAACGATTAGAATTGAATGATAATTATATTAAACCCAATAATCATTACATGGATTTTAATGATCATGATCCTAGACCAATCCTTTGTATGTGATTGGTTTAATTTAATTTATTATTAAATTATATTTCATTCCAACACGTCATCTCTCCTCTCATTATGTAAGGGCCTTCTTGATCATGATTTCTTTCATTTAAACCTCTATCCAATTCATTTGTTCTCTCACCAACATGTGAGTAAATGATTATGTGATGAAGGGAGCTCCTAATTTACTTGAGGCATTTCATGATTAGATACGAGGGAATGCAAATACAAGAGAGATACAGAGGTGGAAAGGCGTAAAGCTGCAACACGAACCATAAATGGTTCACGGTGTTTTCCACTAGGTAAACAGTTCATTTATAATATTATAGATAAACTAAATATTATTAAAATATGAATATCAAAAATCATTATAATTTTATTTCATTCATGTTTCATAGATATTTCATGATGGAATATTTTGTTGCAATCATGTGAATTAATGAATTTAGAATAAAATAACATAGAACTAAAATAAATTGAATTATTCTTAAATATTTTCTAATATATCATTAATATCTTAATTAAATATTCATAATATCAACATGAATTTAATATAGATAATAATGATTTATTTACACAGAAATGATAATATTAAAAAATTATATATATTATGTTTTTATATCCTTCCACTATTTCTGTTAAAATTGAACCATATTTAAAAGTGATTGATCAACCTAATTTGGAGTGATTTTAATTATCAGTGAATTATAACATGATATTTTGGGATTAATTAACTTATTTCACATTTAGGGTTGATAGAAAAAGAATTATTTAGTGTAACTAAGAAGAAAATATTGAGGATATCTAATTTAATGCTTTCATGACTGGGGAGCCCACTCAACATATCAAGGAACTAAGAATTAATGTAGATAGAATTTTGAATTCCAATCTAAAACCCATAAAACTGCATGAGTAGCCAAAGTTGAGGTGATGATAAGGGTAATTTGGATCCTTGATACTACAATTTCAAATAAACATTATCTGTCAAATCCAATGGTGATCGATATTAATTTTCAATAAAATAGTGGTAATAAATTAATATAATTTTTTAAAACTTTTATCATATAATTTACTAAAACTCTACTCACATTGATTGTAAAAACAACAATAAAAATTAATTTAAACATATCACTATAAACAATATATGATAAGGATATCCTTCTATACAGAACAAATTTATAATAATTTGAAAGGTTCTTGTATTTTATTATTTTCCTTGAATGTAAATTTTATGTTCCCAAAGAACCTATTATTGTTGTGCTTGTTAATGAGGTTAATAAGTAAGTGTTATCTATTTATGAGAAGCACTTGAATTGTTTTTTAAATGTTCAGTGTCTCATGCTATCATCCATGAAAAATGAGTTTATAAAGAAACATGAGGACATGGATGCATATAGCATGATGTCTCACCTTCAGTATCTCTATCTAGATAATGTGAGATAGGAGAGATATGAGATATCCAATTCTTTTTTTACAACCATTCTTGGAGTTTCGACGCTATCATGGCCAAAAATAGTCATGCTTATTGGCTATAATGAATAACTAGACATATTGGGGATTAAATTCAAAGATGAGTTTCACAGAGATCTGATACTTTCTTCACAACTCATGACCTTCTATAGAATTATTCATAATTATAACATGATAAATAATGTGAATATTTTTTCAGAAATTATTACTCTAATTCACCATGTTTATAAGGGCATTGTTAATGGAAAACCTATGGTCTATATTTTGAATAAGGAAATTACGAAGAGGGTAAAGGGGCCCAAGAATCACTAAAAGTCTAAATATTTTATGATCTTCCATTCGGAGAAGTGAAAGATCTAGAGGTCAAAAAAAGGGAAACTATATGTTTTTAATGTGGAAATAAATCCCAGGAGAAGATTAATTACACCCAAAAGAAAAGGGAATCTAATGGTGCATTCCTTATCGAGTGTAATATTTCATATCTAAACACTGATTATTAGATACATCTTGTGCTTCTCACATCAATATCCAAATGTTGAAACTAAGTATATTTTGAAATATTATTATAGGATAGGTGGATTTGGGAGATGAAAATGGTATAAATATGGATAATCTATCCATTAGTGACTATCACAATTCATTTAAAATATGAATTATATTTGTATCAAGGGGTTTTTATTATGTACCAATGATTACCAAGAACATATTTTCTAAATCATCCCTATATGAAGAAGGTTTTATATAAAAATTTTGTAATAAAATTTTAATTTTTTAAAAATATAACATATATTATGGTATGAAATAATTAAATAATTGTCCTTATGTATTAAATTACCAAAATTATTTATTGAATATAGATAAAAAATCTCATTCAAAAAACTCATATAAAACCCAGTTATGGAATCACCATATTGGTTTTGAAAATGAGAAGCATTTGATAATGCTCTCTAAAGATGATTATTTAAACTATTTTGAACTAAAATCAATTGAATGATATCATGATTGTTTACAAAAAAATACCGAACCACCATTCAGTGGGAAAGGTGAAAGAGGAAAATGGAATTTAGGATCAATATACACTAATGAATTTAGACCATTTATTGTATAAGCTAGAGGTGGATATTATTATTTCATAACTATTACTAATGGAATGTGTACATATGGACATGATTACTTGATTAGGTATAAGTTCCAATACTTTGAGAGATTCAATAAATTAAAGAATGATATAGAGAATAAACATAGAAATAAGATAAATAATATTCAATCAGATGGAGGTGGTTAATATCATAACCATGTGTTTATTGACTTTTTATTAGAGTTTGGGATTCTATTTCAAATCACCCCACCTTACACACCAACGGGAATGATTTTATTGAAAGGATGAATAATTCTTTGTTAGAAATGGTATGGTCAATGATGAGTGTTGAAAATATTTTTTTATCCTTTTGGAGATATGAAATAAAAAATTTGGTATAAAATAAACTGGGTACCATCTAAAGTGGAAAATAGAATTCCCTTTGAGTTAGAGTGGAAAAAAATTCATTTTTTTCACATACGTGTGTATGGGGTTGTGAGGTATTTGTTAGGGCCTTATTATAAAATAAATAGAACCCTGGGGCAAAAAGTGTATCTTTATAAGGTATCCTATGGAAAAAATGGGACACTACCTATAAAAACCAACATATAATAAATGTAATATTTCAATAAAATTTGTATTTATGGAAAATGAGAACATCTTAAAAAAGGACAGTGGGAGAAATAATGACTTTGATGAAGAAGATGATCATAATACCCTTGACTTGGAATATGAATATATTCTAAAGGTCCCCATGGAGGAAATATTTTTTGAAACATAGCATCCTAATAGGAGTGCTATAGGGGTAAGAGAACCTAGGGGATATGGTTTTCTAGTCCCCAAATATGGTGAGTCGTTATTGGTTGACAATGATGAAACTATCCCCTACAAATAGAAAAGAGAGAACTCAGATGCTGCCAAATAGAAGGAATAAATGAATTCTAAAATGGATTTCATGTATCAAAACTATGTTTGGGTTCTATTCGATGATCAAGTTGATTTAAATACCATAGTGTGAAAATGGAAATTCAAGAAAATAGTAGATATGTAAGAAAAATTAAATAGCCATAAAGAGAGTTCGATAACAAATAGGAATACCCAACATCATGGAATTGACTAAGATGTAACCTCTTCAAAAGTTTGAAAGTTTAAATCCATATGAAATATACTTATACAGAATATTTCAATTATTATGAAATTTGGATGATGAATGTCAAAATAATTTTTCTTCATGTGATCCTTCTAGAGGATGTATACATGACACAACCCAAAGGGATTGTGACTCCAGGTGATTCCAAAATCTTTTAAATGCTGTAGATATGAATTAATTGACTGGAAGAAGAATTTCAGTTATAGAAAATATGATTCTATGAAGATATAAAATAATTTGGATTCATTAATATTGAATGTGAGACATGTGTTAACAAGGGGTTTAGTGGGAATTCATTTGATATCCTAGTAGTATACGTTGATGAAATATTAATTATTGGAAATGGCATACCGGTCTTAAATATTGTTATGTATTGGTTGTCCAAGTGTTTCTCTGTGTAGAAATTAATGGAAGGAGCCTATATTCTATGGATCATGGTCATTAATTATATATATAAGATGAATCATGGACTAAGTCAAATTACATACATTGACTAGAAACAAAGGAGTTTTTTATGGAACTATACATAAGGGAATTGGTTCCAATGTCACATGGTATACATATTTCTAAGAAAATTAGTGCTCATACATAATACGAGAAATAGAGAATGGGTATGATCCCACAAACTTCAGCTATAACGTCAATCTTATATTCAATGTTATGTACTATACTTGATGCTTCTTGTGCAATTAGTATGGTTGGAAGATGACAACATGATCTATGAAAACAATTTTTGTTTATAATAAATGTGATCATTAATCGTCATATAGGAAATAAGGTTATGATTTTTTCGTGTGAAGGAGATTAGGATCAATTTAAGGTTCTGAGCCCATGTGGGTCAACCCTTTGTTCATTTCTTAGGCATGAGGTTCACATAAGAGTATCAAAGGTTGTCTGGAGTAGTTCAGTTTCTAAGATATATAAGAAAGGGAAGGATTTAATTTCATGAAGAGTTACATGATGTTAAAGTGGGTCTCACATCATTTAATAGATCTGATTTTGAGAAATAAATTAATGTGAAGGGGTGACACATTTTTTGCTCGAAACCAAACCCTGATAATTAAATGACGTGAAAGGGGATTACACATTGTGTAATCCCTTGATTCTATATTTTTTAAAATATTTATTTCCATTATTGTTGTCAAACCCTATTTCTAATGTTTCTCTCTCTCAACTTCAGGCAACTCGATGACCCATCTTCAAAATTTTGGGGACTCTATCATCAAGGATCGATTCCTAGATTCTACATTTGATATTTGGTGATTAGGGTTGATCCAAGGAATGTTTTTCTTCCTTTTTATAGGTTTATCCTGATTTGGTCTCATTTACCCTCTTATATTTTTTCCATGTGATGGAGGATGATCTCCCTTTGTTCTAATAAGGTTTTTAATTGTTATTATTGGTGCAGTTGTGTCATGGAATCCTCTGATTAATGTAGTTCTTCTAGGAGAGAAGATCAATGATTTGTTGTGTGGTCAGTCCTCATGCGAATAATATCGAAGACCCTTCTGAGGTAGGGGATTCCTTAATTCCAAATTTAATTACATGCAATTGTAGAGTTATCGGGATTTATCCCATTGGATCATAAAAAAATTAAACTAATATTTATTTAAATCGGATTAAAGAATTAGTATTGATCACATAGCGATTTTTTATCATTGTACCATGATAATGGTTTGTCTCTTGATATATTAGATACTGTGTTGTATATGAATTTATTGGATTATCATGTTGTTCATGATGGAAATATGTAATGTACATAATGCCAGAATCAATTGGTAATTAACTAGATAATTGAATTAAATATGCATGTTAATGAATCTAATTGTTATTGTTTTAACTGATTAAAGTATAATTGATACATATGTTCATTTTTAATTGAATTGTTAAATGGGCATGAAACATGACAAATATTGTTGATAAATTAATTAAACGAATGATAAATTACTTGTTTAATTAATTTTTGTTATATTGATTCTTAGTCTTCCAATAGTTGTAACTTGTGAATAATTAATCAATTACATCAAGATAGAATGATAATTTATTGTGGGATTGAATGCATTTACTTTGTAGGGATTGAGTTTACCATTTATTTGTAAATTCCATTAGATTTGTGCATTGGAGCCATGAATGATCATTGCGTGTAATGGCTGAATGCCTTGGTTTACCACCACGATATTAGTTTCTTTGTTTGTTTCATGATGCTTATGATGTGATCTTGGGATAGATTTTCCTAGAGGGATATTGTGGTATGTGGGGTGGGGAGGCCCGGATGTCTTGTGAACTGATGATAGATGAACTTAGTGGGATGTTGTGGTAAATAGTGTGGGAGGCATGGAAGTGTTGTGAGAATGGGATGCCTGATCCTAGATAGCTGTTGTGGTATAAGGGGATAGGGTCATGGTTTTTGAGGTATTAGTCGATGCCAAGAATGGAAGGATGCATTGAGATATGCATGTAGTTTCAGGGAGGACAACATAGTTGATGGAATGGGTTGATGATAGGATTACCCATTATTATGAAAGTTGGAAGCTGGTTTGAATCTATTACTTGGTCGAGGGAAATTTGTTGTCTATATACCTTCCTTTCCTTAATATTTGAGGTAAACTATTTTATTACACTCCTTCCAAAATAGGTGAAGAAATATAGATTACGACACTTTCTTTTCGTGTTTAGATTCTTCTGTTTGGATGAGTCTACACTCTTATTATAGGTGGAGAAGACTTGATGTGTAGTTTATCTAATCACCCTGTTGAGAATTTTTTTTAAGAATAATAGTTTTTCTTATAACACGTGCTAGTATGGGAATTAATATTTTTAATATATTAATAAATGTTTATCCCCTGGGGTTGGAGCTTTCTACGATTAAATGCTGATATTGTAATTTTGAGAAATCGTGTACTCAGTTATCTTATTCCTAGAGGACATGGAAATTTGTAGTGATTATAATGAAATCAAAATTTGCAAAATTAAATGGTTAATTAATTTTTAAATAATTAATTAACATAATGTGTGACTATTGAAAAGGGATAAATAACTTAATGTAGCTCTTAAAATGGTTGTGTGCTTATATGATATTAGGTCTCAATAGTGGTTTCTGAGAGTCTGAGAGATGTTAGTTGTAGTTGGGTCTGATACTAGGATTTTCGCATAGTTTTTTTTGGTCTATATAATATCCTGTAATTTTTGGGATTTTAATTTCTACTCCACCCTATCTATTAGGGAAACTGAAACCCTTGGGATTCATATCCCTTGGTGGCAGTGGTGGTGGGGGGGGGGGGGGGGTATCCCCATCATCTGGATGGGATGATGGATGGCGGACTACCCCCTTTGGTCCCCTCACTAATAGGGGTAGTTAATTGTGCTGGTACACATGATGGATAGTTTTATATGTATAAGCATGTAGAGGGATGTAATGGATTTCGGTTATTCCACAAACTTGGGTTCTTGAAATAGTTTCGTAAGGAACACTATAGGAATGACATGTATAGGATTTGATGGATTGCAGATCCTTACTTGTTGTATGTGATGTGATTGATTGAGGTATAATAAAAAAATGTATGATACATGTTATACAGGCTATGGTGGCTCCAAAAAACTACCTAGTTAGTTTTGGTTATGTGGACATGGTTGAGTTTTCCATGAGGTTCATGTTATGGTGCTTCACTCAGGTGTCTTCCGGCTAGCCATTTTGGAGAGAGATTCCCAAGATGTGCAATGTTGGGGTAAAGTGACAAACAAGTGGGGAAGTTGTAGCGGGGTACCCTTGATATTATTTATAATATTTTTATGTATGTGATACTCGGTGAGAGTATCCATGGTGGGGTTGGGAACATAGTATAACTATTTAGGTGACATTTTATTTTACCTTTTTGTTAACTATTTTTAGCATGCTTTCTTTACCTTTTTCATGAGAGGGCCTGAGGATTATCCTACTAAGTATACTATTATAATAAACCTATGTATATATAAACTATTTTTAGGATAGTTAGAGAAGGTTAGAGATTATGCTAGTCACTTCTAGATTTTTGTTTTTGGAGATGTATGGGGTTTTTGGCTGCTATCATCTTTTCTTTGTTTTGGTTACTACATCTTTACCTTTCTTTTGTAGTAGTTATTATATGAAATTAGATTTTTGTAGTTTGGTTTTATTTTATATTAGAGTTTAAGAAGGAGTTCAGTGGTTTTTATATTATTTATCTCTTCATTGCATTTTCTATTAAAGGGTAATGCCTCCCATCTAAATGTTTGTTATACCCTTGGTGTTGGTCACCACCGAGCATACAGGAGGCAGGACTCGGGGGTCACAATATCTCTTCTCCCATTTATGACCAAGGAGGGGTACACATTGTATGGAGGGGGTTGGGACATAGTTGTATCAAAGGACTAGTTGAGGGATATTATGGAGCCTGGAGTTAGTCACATGTGAGGATTCATGGATTGGTTTGGTAATAGTGTCAGATAAGATTATAAATAATTGCTAACAAAGGAGACCAACTGAGAAAGAAGTATATATCTCCCCCTATGATATGATTCATTGACCATTAATTTTATAAAAATTACAAAACTAAGTGATAATAGTTTCATGGTAGTTACCTAGGAAAGGATCATGCATCATTCTTCATTACACCAGTGTATTAATGGGTAAACCGCGAGATAAGTTAACCTAAAATTAATAAAAGAAAATAAATAATAAATTTTAACTTCTTACATATTCTAGGTTTAGGATCTATAATAGTTTATTATTTTGTAGGAATGGATAGAGTTCAACATCCTCATCAGGTTCACATAGAATTTTTTTAGTAAGTGTCCCCAGTAGATCTCAAAAGAGTAGAGGTTGATGATGACAATACATGGAGGATGAAACATTGAGAGTTTTAGTTCAATATTTTATAAAAGTATGAGGGATCTGTTATAGATGAAATCATAGAAAAATGGTTGGAAAAAGTTCAGATAGCCATCTATTCGATTCGTTCTCATATAGATGATTGGGTATCATTTTTTTGATAATGTTATGTGGGGCAGTGATTCATTAGTGGTTCTTGTTCCTTAGTGATTATGAGGATTCTTTAGTCTCTTTTGAGGAGTTATAAGACCAGTTTAGAGATGAGTTTCTTTCATCTACTATAATGGTGGCCAGTCCCCATGAGGTGCTACACTTTATAAGGGGATCTATAGTGTGTGAGAGTTCAAGATCTATTAAGAACCTTATGAAATATACTTCAGACATATTTTTAGATGAGTAGTCTTGGAAGAGGAATTTTGAGGAGACTTTACATTTAGAAATCTAGTTCCATGTCTCCCTATTTTTTCTATAGACGTATCTTGAGGTGTTAGAAATATAAGAGTTTATCTAGATTACATATTGAAAAACTGAATCATCGCTAGAGTGGAGTCATTGGGATTCATCACGAAGTAGAGATCTGTTCTGGCATTCCCACTTGCCGGGACAAGAGAGATTCCAATCAGCTAGGGGTAATTCCATGCCCTAAATATTTTGTTTATCTATGGGAGGCGGATCATAGGACTATTCCAAAGGATTAGATTCATGTTTTTATTGTTGAGTCTGAGGTCATCAGTAGTGATATAGACCATGATTTATAAGTAGTTAACATGATTCAGTTGTTCCCCTTCAGGTTACTCCCTTAAGGCAATTCTATCTTAGGATGTAGAAAAAGGTTGATCCGGTTTAGGATCAACAAAGAGTCATTTGGGAGGGTAGATGATAGCCCTGGGACACTCTTTTTCCCCAAAGAGTACATTTATTCCATGGAGGTGTCCATCAGCATGGATAGATAGGTCGTGGAGTAGGTCATGGTCATCATTTTTGCTTTAGTGTTTCCAGCACTGGGATAGCCGAACATCATTTGCAGCTCCCTTTTCTATTTTTCTACTTATCATCATGCCATTTTTTATCCAATAGAGGAAAAATCCTTCATATCAACTGAAAATGTCCATAATTTAGGACCTGCGATAGAGAGGCTTCTAGTTCCCTTGGCATTGACTATTCTAGTTGGAGGTCGAGCTAACCTGTTCAATGTACGTAGAAACTTAGAGATAGTTCTTGGGGGCAACACCAGTCTTTGAGAGACTTCCTTTGATTATGGATAAGGCCGTATAAAATCATCCTCCGCATGGATTGGTTATATTCAGTGAAGGATATCATGGATTTCTTTAGTAGGATGCTCGTGTTCTTCGATGATGATGTAGAGAAAACAATGTTTATTGGTGAGCGGGACTCTGAAATGGGTCATTATTATGTTACATACATATCATCAATAACGAATGAGATAATGATATGTTCATTGAAGGATTAGAAGTTGGGGTTTCCCAGGGTCGTAGAAGTGTACCCTGATGTATTTCTAGAGGAGGTTGTAGAGTTACCCCCTTGAAGAGAGATTGAGTCCGGGACCGAACTATAGCCAGACATGTCTCCAATATCGAGGAATCCACAAGGGATTTCTCTTTATAATTTGTGATAGCTACGTATACAACTCGATGGTATGGTGAATTGATGTTTTTTAGCTTACAATGTCACCGTGGGATGAACTAGTTTTGTTTGTAAGGATGATTGTAGTTTGCAGTTTTGTATCGATTATTGTATCTTGGACCAAGAAACAGTGATGAACTGATATCATCTACCATGTAAATATGATTCATTCCATCAATTTAAGGATGAGTTTTGGTTCCCAAATATCGATTTGTTGTCAGGATATCATCATATTCATGTAATGGTTGGGGATCTCCTAAAAATTCATTTTATTTCCTTCATAGGAATTACGAGTTTTTTGTGATATCATTCGATGTGTCGAATGATCCATCTATGTTCATAGGGTTAAAAAATATTGTCTTCCTTGAGTTCCTAGATATGTTTGTGGTGGTTTCCAATGAAAAAATACTTATGTATTCTATGTCTGAGGAGGATCATGTAGAGAAACTACATGTTGTTTTGGTAGTTATTCGCTAGGTGAAGCTGTTTAAGATGTTTCTGAAGTGTGAGTTTTGGGATAGAGAATTCATTTTCACAGGACATGATGTATCCCAAAATGGAGTAGCTGTAGATCTATCTAAGAAATAATTAGTTTTGTCTTGGGAATCCCCCAAGATTGTGATAGAGGTATGATGTTTCCTTGCCCTTGCAGTCCGTTATAGGAGGTTTCTTTCCAATTCTCTCAGGTTGTGACTCCTATGAAATAATTGACAAGAATAAATTAGGAATTCTTATGGACAGATTATTGTCAAATGAATTTTGAGTACCTGAAAGAGAACTTGTTCAATTATCCATTTCACTTACTTCCAATACAAGGAGTTCATTCTGAGGCTTTATGTGATACATTGCATCTTGGGTTAGGATATGTTCTAATGTAGTATAGATCAAACATTTTTTAAGGGTTTAAAAAGTTACACTGTAATGAGCATAACTGTACCCCTCCCCCAAAATCTTGAGTTGGTGGTGGTAGTGTTTTCATTGATGTTTTCGATAAATTACATCATAGGTGATCACATTGTGGTCTTGACTGGTGATAAGAGCCTGAGGTATGTTTTCTCCAAACATTACTTGAACTCGCATCAACATTGGTAGATGATGTTCTAATAGGTTTATGACATCGAGATTTTATATACACCAAGAAAAGTTAATATTGTGGTTTATGTATTGATCAGGAAGCCGTTCAGTGATACATTGAATAAAATAGATAATTCATAGAGAGTGATGGAAGAGATTTCATCATTTAACCTAGATATGGAAGAATATCAGAGAAGACATTTTTAGAATATGGTTAAGTCATCTCTAGTGATGTAGTTTGTGGAGTCCCAGTTATATTATTTTGGGGAAAAGGTATAGAGAGAAAAATTTGTTTGTGGTGAGGCCCTTGATTGTTGGTCTAAAGATGAACAACACAAATTCTTGCTTCTGGGAAGGCATTTCATTCCTTTATCAATGAGTGAGTTGGTTCTAAAGGAGTTCCATTTCTTTCCTTTCTATAATATCCTATCTTGGAAAATAAGTAACAATGTTTTAGTGGTCCATTTTGGTGTATTGGGTTGAAGTGTGTAGTTGAAATGATTATTTCTTGATATTTGTTCTTCGAGAAGGTGAAGGCCAAGCACCATGTTTTGGGTGGTTTGATCCTACTGTTAGTTGTTCCTTTGGAGAATAGAGAGGACATCTCAATGGGATTTTTTACCAGTTTATCTCAAGATCATGGAGAATAGGAATCTATATGGGTGGTATTGGATCTCTATATAATATCACCATTCCTTATAGTGATCAAGTAGTTGATATTAGTGGAGGTTTTTGCAATAATTATTTGGATGAGGTGTTGAGACTCAACAGAGTCCTTAGGATGATCATTTCCAATCAAGATCCATATTTTACCTCTAGGGTGTGGAGTGGTCACCATCAAGATTTTGTTTCTAAACCCTTCCTAATCATAAATTTTTATCTAATAATGAACGGGAATACATAGTAGACCAGTCAGACTCATAAAGACATATTTTTCTCTTGTGTACTGGATTTTGGAGGTTGATAGATGAGCCACCTGACCATGGAAGAGTTCACTTACAACAATTGTTTTCACTCCACTATCAGTAAGGAACAATTTTATTCATTTTATGGATGACCATTATATTCATAATTGTGTTGGATATGGTTTAGAGAGTCATAAATTCTCAGTCCATAATGGGTAATGAATATAAGGATATGGTTTATGTGATTTTTGAGAGGATGAAAGTAGTGGAAGATCGTCAGAAATCCCCATCAAAGGCGGAGACCTCTAGATAATTATGTTGGGGATTATTTGTTCCAAAAGTTGACTCCACATCATGGGAACTGAACTTTCAGCCATCGGAGTAACCTTATCCCTTATTTATTAGGTCTTTCGGGGTGTCATCTCATGTTGTAGTTGTGGGGTATAGGGTAGAACTTCCATCATATATAAGCTAGATACATGATGTTTTTCACATTTTATAGATTCTTCGTTATCATCATGAAGACTATCAAATAATCAATTGGGGAGAGATCACTGTTGATGAGGATAATACCTTCATGGAACACCTCTTACAGATCTAGGACCACCAGGAGATGATGTTTCATGGGCATGTTATCCCCTTGGTTTGTGTCTTATGGAAACATGGTTGTGTAAAAAAGAGAAAATTGGAACGTGAGACTTAGAAATGTGCTTAGTACCCCAAGCTATATGTTGGTTTTCTCGTATCTTTAAACACTATTATTTTTGTGGTTGTAGACATTTTTTGGTCTTGAGAAGGATTTCTCTTATTTCATATTATGCATTTCACTATTTTGAGAGGTATTACTTCTAGAAGAGTAGGTAAGAGTTGGTTATGGTTGTTTTGTGGTTTTACATTATTCCCATAGTGTGATGGTTGAGATCCTATGTTGCCAAGATCTTTAAGATCTATCTCACATGAAGGATGATAGGATGACCCCATTTCTATTTCCACTATGGGATGGTTTCTGATCTATAAGATGTGAATTTAATGAGAGGTATCTAATGTAATGGCATAAATCTATGTTGATCAACCCTTTTTGTGTTTCCGCGAATTTAGGTGGATAGATAAGGGTTAGTGGAATTATGTAGTATTTTGGTTGCAATGATCTAGATACAATGGAATTATTTTACATCATGGCGAGTGACACAATGTGAATGGGGGATTCACATCATGTAATAGATCTGGGCAAGAAAAATAAGATAAAATGAAATGGATTTTTGTTTTTCGGTGAAAACCAATCCATAATAATTACATGACATGAAAGAGGATTAGACTTCATGTAATTCCCCAACACTGTATGATTTTGAACATTTCTAACCACTTGTGTTTTCAAATCCTATGGATGTAGAAGCTCTCTCTCAACTCAATAAAACACACTGACTGCCTATTCAATGTTTTGGGGATTCCTTCATCTAGGATTGATTCCTAGCATCTATATTCGATCCATTTTAGCCCAATATGATCGAAGGTGTTTTTTACAACATTTTCTATAAGTTTCTCCATGTTTTATCTTCTTTCATCATGTATTATCTTGACATGAAATAGTGGGTGATATCTCATTGTTTTAATGTTTTCTCTCTTGGTTAATGTTGGTGTGGTTGTGCCCCAAAATCCTTGAATAGATGTAGGTCTTGTGGGAGGTGTGATTGAAGATCTGTTGCATGGTCTGTTCTCGTGAAAAGATCATATATGGCCATTTTGAGATAAGGGATTAATTTATTATCTCTTTAATTATGTGAAATCAAATATTTAGCATGATTTTCCCCCATATATCACAATGAAATTAACATAATAATTTTTTTAATAGGATAAATGAATTGTTATTGATCACAGAGATATATTTTTTCTTTGTATCATAAAAATGAATTGACTCTTGATTTTATAGATAATGTGATATCTATGCCCTGACTGGTTAATCATGGTTCTCTTTATGTAAATTTGTTAATAACGTTAATCAATAAGTACTTAGTAATAAATTTTTTAATGGAATTCTATAGGCATGTTTAATGAATCTGGTTGTTGTTTTTTTAATTGATTTTAATAGAATTTTTCATGTGTGAATGATTAATCGAATTGATAAATGAACCTAAACAAATGATAATTCTTGTTGATAAAACACCAAAATTCATGATAAATTAATTGTTTAATTAATTGGTGATAGCTTGTGAGAGTGTGTTTCTTAAGTTTCTCGTAGATGTAACCTATTAATGATGAATTTTTTAATTCAAGATGGAATAAGAAATAGTTGTGTGATAAAAGATAATTACATTTTTGGTCCTGAGATTCCTATTTTATATTAAGGGCCACGTTTCTTATGATTTTCATCCCTGATAGAACATTATGTGTGAAGGATGGATGCCTTGATTTAGGGACAAGATCCTGATTTTATTGCTTTCTTACTATTTACAGTGATGTGATACAGGGATAGATGAGCCTGGAGGGTTGTTGTTGTATATTGGTTGGGAAGGACATCATGTGTTTTGAGCTTCGGATAACTGATCTTGGAGGGCTCCTATGGGATCTTGGACAGGGTGGCTGGGATGTGTGGTGTGCCCAGGATAGTTAAGCCTAGAGGGGTGTTGTGGTATGAATGGCGAGGAGTCCCAATTGTTGATGAAACAATTGATTACTATATGGGAATTATGGATGGGGATATTCATGTGGTGTCGAGGAGGACACATGCGGCGATAAACCGAGTTGAAGCATGGATTACCTGTTGTTATGAAAGATTGATTCTTGTTTGAACCGATATCTTGGCCAAAGACCATGTTATTCTTTATCTTTTTCCCATTCCTCACTACTTGGGGTAGATGGTTTATGTTACTCTACTTCCAAGAGATGTGAAGACCCATGGGGTATTCCAATTGCTTTATGTGTTTAGCTTCGCATGATTAGATGAGTCTATGCTCTTATTATGGGTGGATAATACTCCATGGGTATTTCGTCTACTCATCGTATTGATCCCCTTATGTTTGGTAGCATATAATGCATTCCTATAACACCTGCTATTATAAGAAGTAATTTTGTTAATAAATTAATAAATTGTTAACCCATGGGGTTAGATATTTCTGGGATGAAATGACGATGTTTTAGTTCTGAGAAATCATGGACTTAGTTATCTTATGACTAGAGGGAATGGATATTTTTTATGATTCTAATGTAATATAATTCTCAAATGTAAAAGGTTAATTAATAGTTAAAAATTTAATTAACATAATGTGAAATTGATTAAAAGGGATAATTTAACTTAATATAGCTCTTTAAATGGTTGTGTGACTATAGGATATCTGGTCTTAGTAGTGGAAACTGGGATTCTGAGAGACATTATCTATAATTGAGTCTGAGACTAGTATATACTAGTAGTGTGGTTGTGAACTATAACATATCATGCAATTTTTTTTGTTTTTATATAGTTCTACACCCTGTTGGTTAAGGAAACTGTCACCCTAGGAATTTTGAGCCCTGGGGTGGTGTTTTTTCCACAACATCCCTCTGGGAGGATAGATGGTTTACTACCCCTTTTTCCTTTCTCCCTTATCTTATAGTTACTTGTGATGATGTGGATGGTGGTTAATTTTTCCCATATATGTGTGTAGAGATTTGTAATGTCTTTTTGTTATTTTAGACACATGTATTTTGGATATAGTTTCGTAAGGACTACTATAGGTATAACATGTATAGGATGTGATGTTTGGTAGATCCTTACTCATTGTATGGGATGTGATGGAAAGAGATTGAATAAACAATGTATGATAGATGTTATGCGGGTTATTGTGGCTTTAAGAAACTACCTGGTAATTTTTGGTTACATGGATGTAGTGGTGTGCAGCACGAGTTGCATGTTTTGGTGCCCTCTCTACGTGTCTGCGAGCTATATGTTTTGGATAGGGATTCTCATGATTTCAAAAGTTTTTTAAGAGAGGAAAACCATTGTGGAGGTAGTAGTGGGGTACTGTTGATATTTGTTATTATATTTCCATGTATGTGATACTTTTTGAGAGTATCCATGGTGGAGATAAGAAATTTTTATACCTTTTTAGGTGAAGAGTTAGTTTCACCTGTCGTTCACTGTACTTTAGCATGATTTCATTACCTCTTTCATGAAAGGATCCATGAAGGATCCTACTAAGTATATTGTTAATCCCACCCAAATTATATATAAATAATTTTTTGGGCCAGTTAGAGTATGTTGGAGATTAGGATGGTTACTAATTAACCTGGGGTTGTATGAGATGTTTGGGCATCATGGATGCTGTTATCTTTACTTTCTTTTGGTTCTTGCAATTTTACCTTTTAGTTGTAGTAGTTCCTACATGAAATTAAATTTATGTAGTTGGGTTATTTTATATTGAAGTATCATAAGAAGTTTGTTGGTGTCTCTATTATGCCTCTCTTTTACATGTGTTATATTAGAGGTTAATTCTCCGCATCTACAGGTTTGTTATTCATTTGTAGCTAGTCTCAAACTTAGGGCATAATAGAGGAAAGTCTAGAGGATCACTACATATCTTCTACCACTGTAAAGGTAGGACGGGTGCACATTGTGGGGAGGGGGTCATGAAAATAGGGATGTCAATGGTTATTCTAATGATAGATTTTAAATATATCATAGTGAGATGTCGTTATAGCTATAATATTTTTTCTTTCTTAATGAATGAGTTATGAGCTAGAAGAGTTAAAATTAGTCAGTTGTCAACAATTCTACTATGATGTATGAATATATTTGATTATATAATTAATATAAGGAATCATATTAATTAAAAAAAAATTTAATATTTTAATGCTGTACATATAATCATAGACTAAATTAAAGTTTATTTAGTGTATACATAAGCAAGGGCTCTTTTAAAAGACAAATGATCACCCTGATGGAAAAATCACATAATCTGAAAGAATAACCTCCCAAGGGATTCTTCTTAGAGGGGAGAAATTTTTTAAATTATTTTTCACATAGAAAAAAACATATTTGAAATCTTTTATAAAGGATCGTCTCAATAAAAACATGAGTTCCCTATGAGAGCTATCAGATTAAAGGATATTAGTAGTTAGCTCTAGTACAAGTGAGATTCTATTAGAGTTTATGGCCCAAAACCAAATTATTTTTACTTTATGATAACATGTAATCTATTTTTTCAATATTAATAAATTCCTTATAAAATCATGATTTTTTTATATGTAACATAGTATGTGATAACATCCTATGAGTGCCTATCACATTGAATGATTAAAACTGTTCCCCACTATAATGAGAACCCAGATGTTATCCTATAGTATTATTGAATATATGTTCTATAGTCAGATGAAATAATTTGAGGTAAAAAATAGATATAGGATAGAATGAGTGGAGACTCATAGGATTGTGAGGTAATTTCTCATTTTGTATTTTATTGGAAATATCTTGTGTAGGGTATTATGAGAATGAGACCCGCCAATACAAAATTCTTATTTTTACGTGTCATTGGATGTTCCAGTATACAAGCGGAGATGACTTGACGGTATCCATCAATTGCTGGAATATTTTTGTGAAGTATGGACATCAATGATGTTAGTGGGATGGGACCGTGTCAATGAATATGGCAGTTTGTAATGATTATAGGCAGGTGACACGTCACCGACTGACGTGAGTGAATCCCAAATCATGATTTTCTCAGTTTCTATTTTCACAAAAAAAAATTTCAAATTTGGAATTTCAAATATGTCTTTGGTATATGTATCCCGCCTGATGTTTCACATCCTGGTGTGATGGTGTGATGGTTATTTCTCATCTATAAAGTAGGTTTTTAGAAAATCCAATAAAAATGAATTTTCATGTGTATATTGATCCTTCTACATTATGATTATTATTAATGATTATTATAATTCTCTAAAATTTATTTATTGATGAAAACTTTGATAAAATACGTTTTTAGTGAGGTAATATACATTAGATGCATAAGGAGTAATATTTCATTATTTAATAACAAGAGAATGAATTTTCCCATTATGTACTTTTAAAGTAAGTTGAAATCACATGCACTTTAATAAAAATGATATATCTTAAATAAATCCATGTTCATGGGGTTCTATATGGAAGTATGTTTTTTATATTGTTAATGAATGTGACATCATGAACATAGTATGATGGAACTATCATGAAACTTTTCTGATTAATGGTTTCACAATAAAATGATTATGTTACACAATAAGAATCCGAATGAGGTATTTTTTCATTGAAGTATTAATTTACTTTTCTCTAGGATACATGGGTTTCTTATAAATGTTAACATTGGACTTTAGGCTAATTTTCCCAATGAAATAGAGAATGTGTCCTAGAGGGTTACACACTAAGTGTATCAAGAATCCCAATTAAATAATATATTATATTTTATTATTTATCTAGTTGAATAAATATTATTCTTTTAGGGGTTTTAATAATTCTTCATGTTTTATTGATTTTTTTGTATTTCATCACTAATTATTTGAGAGAATATTATGTTACAAGATCATTTAATAAATATTTATATTATATTTAATTAATATAATATTTATTTATTTATTGGAAAATATTGTAGTGATATTTATTATTCATGGCCCGATAAATATCATGGAGTAATGGGGAAACATGATTCATAGACTAGTGGGAAATTACATGTATTGAATATTATTTGATTAAATAATATTTAATTTAATTCATGAGTTTAGAACATGTCAATAAATAATAATAATAATAATACTAATAACAATAACATTGACATGTTTTTTGGTAGGGATTACATAAATTATAAATGGATCATGTTCAATTATTAATTTTAAAACCTAGGGGTATATAAACCCAATTTTATAATTTTTTATGAGATCAAATTAATTTTTTGTTGTGGAAAATGACATCTGAAGAAAATCTACTCAATCGAAAGAGTGATTCCTTACCCAAAACACTCTTGAGAATTGAAATTAATATTCCTCTGTCGAGCACTCCCAAGTCCCGATAGAGATTAATGATAATCCGTTGGAATCGATTCATTGGGCGATCGTAGGTGAATGATGAAAGCGTTAGGATCATTTAAGCTAACACCGAGAGATTCCTATGGTGATGTTCAAAAGTTTATGGAAGACATGTGGATCACTACTATAGATAATTCACTCTTTATTACTATAATGAAATGATGGTACATCATAAATATGTGTTCAAATCCATCAATGAAGATTTAATTCCTCAAAAGGAAATTCATTAATCTCTCAAAATAATTATAAAATATATGTGATGATGCTATGATTTGTTTTCGATGCTTATTTATTCTCTATATTATTTGATTAATGTTTTTTGATCATGACCATTATATTTGTGTAAATGTTGGATTAACCATCCATCATGGTAAAATGAGAGTTGGGAATTCTCCATATGATGTTTCTACGGAGCCCCAAGCCTTAAAGGTACACCTCTAGATGGATGACCACATCCCCAGTGTATGATTTTTTTATACCTTACAGACTTAAATTATTTTATAATCAATGACTTCCAAAATAAATTGTTGACGTTGTACATGCTATTAGTTACTAGAACCAATAAGTGGATTATTGATTTTTTCTTCATGGATAAAAAAATTTGTGGTAATTTAGATGTAGATCAACAAATAAAGAAGCTTGTTCTATTCTACAATTATAATGATCTTATTTTTAGTCACACAAAAGGATTAAATGTATTTTACCACAGATAGAATTATTTCTTCACACAGTCAACATTCAAATATAAACAACACCTTTTTTTCTTTAAATATTCCCATGATACGAGAATATAATTCCATTATATAACCTAACTTTATAAATTTTTCTCAGAGACTCAATCATTTTTTTATTTACAAAAAAAATCATTTGAAATTTTTATTTTTAAAAATCAATCATTAAAACTGAATTTTTATTAGCATTTAAATCATCATCAATATCCTCCAAAACACTTGATATTAATTTCCCACACCACATATGAATCATCATTTCATCATATTTATTCATCATTAAATATATAAAAATATTATGTTTTCTTTATTCATCACATGGTATAAAACAATACATGTTATATGGTAATTTCATATTTAAATTGTAACAAACATAGGTTATCTTTTTTATAGAACTTCATCATTTTCACATAATGGGATGTACATATCATGGAATCAACTCATATATAGATCATATTAATTTTATCTGCATCATAAAACAGTATATGGCCTATGATTTCTATTTGAAACAGATTTTTAGTTGTGAATGAAAACATATATTTGGATATCACAAACCATTGATGTAATATTTAATATCTCGAATGATTCATGTATCACATCATTGAATACCTCACATGAATATATTTCACTTATCATTTTCATGAATATTGAATAATTCATGCTTGAAATTTTGTGAAACTTTGATAAAAACTAATTCATGCATGATAATTTAGTAGCCACATATTTCTATTTATTCGTATTATATACAAGAATGTGGAACAACATGTATGTATTTTGGTTTCAAAAACCCCCTCATAATATGAATACAACTTCTCATTTTAATCTCAACCACTTAAGTATTGTTCTTGAGATACTTGAATTTATGAAAGATTATTTCATACGATAATATATTATAAAATTATTACCATACCAACAAAAAAATTACCCATCAAAGGCCCTCATGAACATGATATATTTGTGATTACATAAATCATAAAAGATCTATACATCTATAACACACCAAAAAACTTTAGAGGGTTCTCTTAGAAGATTATTATTCTTGTATGATCCATGTCTAAAATCATAGGATATCCTTAAATCCTTCATTATAGCTCTGAGTTTTTACATCTATAATATGACCTCTTAATCTACATAGATTTCTTGTGATCAGATTGCAGAAGATATAACCATAAGGGATGATCAAATTACATATATTGATATTCATATTTGAGGAGACTTCTTTGTGTATCTTCAAATATATGGGTAAGTATGCCAACATGTTATAATCCCACATCATAATTTTGATCAACCTAACACCATGTAATAAATATTCATGTTCGCTTAGATTCCTAGTGAAACTAATCCCTTCTTCTAAGGGCACCCTTTCCTCTTTCGTCATGTTGTCCCACGCTGTGGTGCTCCACCAATCATGTGCACATTACATGAATATTTTTTCCCAAGTATATAACTACTATCCCTTCCATATGGTCCTCATCCCAATAAATATAGTTTAGTTAGGTGTGATCATTAATGGTTGATCTAACTTCCACAAATACATTTCAGCTATCTTGGCTTTTCTGTATTTAATTTGGCATATTTTTGATAATTTCTATTAAAATAAATATCCAAACCATCACTAGTTATACTTCAAAAATTAATCCTATATTTACTACAATCAATCAATAAAACTATCATCATGTAATATTTTAATATTTACTTCCATTCCAAAAAAAATATTCATAAAAAAAATAATATATTGTTTCCCATTGGATTCACAAATATTTATGTTATAAAAAATATGCATTCCTGAAAAATCATTAATAGAAGTTGTGATCTATTAAATAATAAGAAAATTTTCTTAAATATTAAGATAATTATTAATTAAAAATACAACATCTTTTACTAGGGCTAAAAAATCCCCACATTTTATTTTTTTCATATACTGTATATTCCCATTCCACCCTTGTAAACAGTAAACCCAAAGAATTTATACAATGGGAGTGAAGGAAATATTATCCAAATAAAGATTCATAATGCAATCAACTATATGTCTGTGTGAGTGAGATAAATGAATAAAATAAATATGATTAAATTCATCATCTATATTGTCTATAAAAACATCATATCTTTTGATGAAATAGTTAAAAGACTTTATTTTATTTTGGTGATAAATTCATGATTCAAAAATAAATATGAATTGAATTTAATAAATAAATTAATCATATATTGAAAATTATATTCATATTATAAACCTTACTCTATTCCCTAGGAGTGAGTGTTTATTTTATTATAGGGGTGAAAAATACAAAGATCACATAATATATGATCGTTTAATTTCATAGTATTATGAAAAAAGATATATAAACATATTCTATATTTCATTTAAAAAAATCCTATAAATAAATAAAAACATTAATATTATACTTATGTTAATTTTTTATCTGCATTACTCTTCCTGGTTTCCATTCTTGGAGAAATGGTAATCAATATAAAGGATGAACATATAAACTTAGAAAGTTGTTACGTACAACAAAAGATTTTATGAGCAGGGAAAAATAAATATATAAGTAATAAATAATCAGAATAAGGTCAAAATGAAATGAAAATATGGGAATAAAATATATATGGATATATTTATTAATATTATAGAGAAATTTTAATAACCATTTTATGATGGGATTACATAATTCTAGAAAATAAAGGATACAATCAATGCGTTATGCCATGGAATCTTAAAAAAATGTAAGGATGCACCGATTACCATATCGTAGCATTATCATGATACCTACCAGTTCACTATAGTGTAATGTAATTTTTGGCCCCATCCATCACATAAAAATTTTAGTGCATTCAAAAACATAATTATTGATTCCGTGGAATAATGTTTGAGGAATGAACAACTTAAATACACAACAAAACATCTCAATGGGGGCATATCTTGAAAGACTCCCCCATATATTAAAAAGAACTATATGGGATGAAAATATGTTTCTCAATCAATGAATTAATACAAATATCTACGTGAATTCCCAATGGAAAAACTAGTGATTCACATCATTCAAATAAATACATTTAACATGAGAGGAATATAAGATTGTAGTTAATTTTTTTTAAAAAGAAAATGATGATTAAGGTGTCTAGGTACCCAAATAAATGTAATATAAATTGTACAAGACCAATTAAATGAATTATAATTATATTATTATGGTTTTAAAATTGAATTTAAATCATCAAATTCTTATCCCACATGAGTAAATACTAGGTCTACAGTGAGGGACTAGTCACTGTTCAATAAAATATTTATTAATATATAATAAACCAACAATTTTTGAGGTTATTATCCCTAGAAATATCAATTCTATAACTATTATATCTTTTTTTATCTAGATAGACATTCATTTTCTTAATAAAATACAGACACATTACTTCATCAATATTTTATGATGTTTTTAAGGTTTCGAGTAATTTTGAGAAAAATAAAATATTATAAAGGATGTGTAATGTGATGTTAGGATAATATATCATTGATAATGAAATATATAATTCATAATCATAGAAGAAAATTACATTACATATCAGAATTAAATGGAAATGAAAATGATTGAATAAAATAAAGGAAGTGGAATGATTAAGAACCATTACATTGAAATATATATTCTTAGTGATTCAGATGACAACCATAAAATCTTAGAAACTATTTGGAGATATTATAGAGATAGAAAAATGGGGGAGAGATGAGATAAAAAATAGTGAATAATAATGGGAGAATGGGTAATTATTTATAGAAAATGTTTTATATTTTTTTAATTTCAAAAAAGTTCTTCATAATCATTGTAGTAGACAATGAAAAACTGTTGGATTAACCATGGTTTTGGTTCATGGATTTGGTGTAATAGAATTTTTTTTTCGTATTATTATGAGTTAGGAAACAAAATATGATATTTGATATTATTCTTGGGATATAGATTAATTTTTTCAACAAAATATTAATTGAAAATCATTAATTTACATATTAGAGTTTTGAAAGATTATTATAGGTTTATTAAATGACATTAATTCAAAAAAATATTTTTTTTAGTAAAATAACATAAGTTTTTTCAGGGATTCAATTTTTTATTTATTACACTATTTTTATATAAATACTAAATCATAATTATTAATTTATTTTTATACCCTATTTCACTATTATTAAAAAATTCAATTATCTCAAGAAATTTTGAAAAGGTCCCCATTGAATAATAGTGATATGCTAAATTTAAATTTAAATCCCAATTATTAAAATAATTTCCTCTATAAGATTTAATTAATTATTATATTAAATTATTATATATTTGGAAATTAGGCATTTGGCACTAGAAACAAAAAAAAAATCTGTTTTCCTTTATTTAATTATTTTTATCTACAAAATATGTGTACAATTAAATTATTATCTACTGGTAAATAGAAATAATTTTTATTATTTCCATGATTTTAAATTGTTTTAATTAATTTAATCATAAACTTTAATATATTTATGTAACGTTACTATTATAATTTTTAAATTTCCAATGGTCAGATTCCCCATGGTTAAATTCCAACTAGCAGATTGAAACGAGCACGTTTCCAATATTCATATTACTCATATATATAATTAACTATAAATACATCATTCATATAATTCAATTATATTATACACTACTCCATTTCTATTTTTTTTAATTTATAATAAATATAACTATATCTATTATATATTCAATTCTTCCTTGAGTATGATCTTCTAGAGATCAAGTTCATAGTGCTTCCAAAATATTTTGTTTTTTTATTACTGTAGATTTTTCATTAATTGAGATAAATTTAATTCCATAGATTTATATTTTATTTTATTTGTAATTTGAAATATTTTAGAAATAAAAAATTTAAATTATTTAATATTATTAATGCATAGAGTGTTTATTTAAAACGGAAAAATCTCAGTGTTTAAATTCGACATCCGTTAAATAATTTCATTAGTGAAATTTATCATGCACAAAAATAAATGAATAAATTAGGGTTAATCCTACTTATTAATTCCTTTGGATCCCATTATCTTTCACTAACATGTGATTTCTATAAAGAACACTCACAAAACGGGTTTTTCGATTCGACAGAACATTATCCTTAATGTGAATAATCTCAAAAATATCTTCATTATTGGATAATTTGGGTTTGATAACAATTTATATAGTGGATTATACATGTGAAGGGTTTGGAATATACTTCCTTAGAAATTATATAAGCATTGATCAATGAATTTTATAGATATTGATTGGAAATGTTAAACATCAATCCACGAATTCAATTATCCCTAAGATCTTAAATGGGGAAGTAGACATTTAAAATAAATTTCCCTTTACTCTAAACCATATAAATCCATTCCATTGGGATAAATTCATGAATATAAGACCCTTTATTTGGAATATAATGTCTTTCTATTATAAGCATTAATTTTGTGTCATATCTGAGTTTTCCTAATATTATTCGGGGTTGATCACACATTCTTAGTTAGCTCATCAATAATTTTTTTATCTAATTACAACTATTGTCCAACTTTTTACCACCATGTTGGTGTTTCAAATCACTTTCCATACATTATCTCATACTATAAAATTTATATGCTAGAGTGAAATATATTTTTATGTGAAAATTCCACAAGATATATGAACTAATTCCATGTTCCATATATATTGAGTAAACATGACCAAAATATATATTATAAGGTATTGATGGTCCTTTTATATTTACCATATATTTGATGTTTATAGGAAGATATCATAAGTACCCTGATGTTCATAGGATTTAAAAGGATCCTTTAAAATATTAATGTGAACAACATGTCATGACCAGATACAGTTGATAAAGTGATCAATAAAGGATCACAATTTCATTAATATAGAGTCATGAAATAAATTCAAGGGGTAGATCCTCCCATATTATTAATAAATGTGTATATTTTGTACAATGATCCACAATAACCCATATAGAATTGGTTATCTTATATTCATTATGTATCCCAACAAAAACATCCATTGTGATACTTTCCCATATATATATATATATATTGGTATAACAATGGTTTAAATGAATCAATTTTGATGTGGCCTCTCAGCCTTTACCCGATGGCATGCCACACATCTAAAAACATATCAACAAATTCCCCAGATGATTATATCCCACTATAATTTCTCTTTAATATCCCTATATATTTTGATACTACATTAGAGTATAGATAATATTTGAGTAATGAGATTCATCTAGTAACTCCATATTCAACTGAAGTAGTGATGATACACATAATCTCTTACCCATTTTTTACACACCAACTTCATAGATGAACTCTCAAGTTTTCTATCTTATGTGTCTTGGATTATCTCTTCAATACCCTTGTCATATTACTAAGACATAAATATATTCTCTAGTAAATATGGTTATGAAATTACATGGAAATAGAATTATTCTTCCCATTCCCGAAAAAATATAAAATCTATCTTCCCTAAAATCTAAAATATAGGATCCTTTTTTATCCACATTTTGTATATGACCCCATGATACTTTCAACTAAATTCATTTTCCACTTTTTTTTACCTTTCCAATGATGTAATTTATTGATTATTTTATTCATTAAGTAATTACATCCATATCCACTGCCTCATGTTAAGTCCATTATATGTGGACATATACTTAGATGTTTTTTATTAGTATATATGTCACATATTTCACTGTAAAGGTACAAACACTATATTTTATAAGAAATGATTTTATTGGTCATTTCAAGATCACAAGTTGGATAGTTCTACTATTGGGTCTTCAAAAGCCTTGATGCATAAGCAATAACCCTGTAATTATTCATAAGGAGACACCCTATTCCCCTTTTTGATTCATATATATATATAAAATCCTTTTTTAGAATTGGTAAGGTAAATACAATTTCTTTGATAAGTATTTTCTATAGTTCCCTAAATCTCTCCTCAATATCAATAGATCATGTGAATTTAACCCCTTTATGTTTCATCTTGGTCAGTGGATTAGCTAATTGAGAAATAGTTTTAATAAATAAGAAATAGTAACCAGCTAATCCAAGGAAACTATATATCTTAGTTATATTTATTGGTGTGTGCTACTATTTTACATTGTCATTGCGGGGTCAACAAATATTTTTGGAGAAGACACTTCCTAAATCTGAAATTCACACATTTAAAATTTCTTATATATTTCATTATCAATTATATTTTCAAGGAAAAGGCCTCCATACTCTTTAGAAGTCATATATTATATCAAAAAATCATTAATATATACTATAGTGAATTTATTAAGACAATCCATCAATATTCTAATTATTAGATCAATAAAATAGAGGGTGTATTTGTTAACCCAAAAAACATTACTATAAACTTGTTATTTGTATAAAATGTGTATAAATTCTTATTATGTACATAAAATTGGATGAATATTATTTGATGATAACTATAATAGAGTTCAATCATCAGTAACCAATAAGCCCCTTGAAGCTGATAAAATATATCATAAATGAAAGGTAATAGATATTGGTTCCTAACATCGATGGAATTGGAATCCCTATTGTTAATTTATAATGCTCCATGGTGGAACACAAGGGTGAATAAAACCATTATAAGAATACTATTCTAGTTGTTTTTTAAATCCACAAATTCCACCAGATCCATTCCATACAGTGTTTATAATTAGGATTTTCATTTGAGATAAAATGTATGGAGAATTGAACTTCATGACCAGGACGGTTTCCTTGTAATTCATTTGCGAATAAATTATCATACTATCTCACAATAGAAACATCTTCTTTTTTAAGTATTTCCCCATTCATGGTTTAATATTCTCTGATAATTTCACTATATAGAGATATTATATGTGGTTTAAATCATGATTCAGATTATGTAGTTTCTCTTCTAAAGATATGGGAAACTATATACATTTTATAAAAATTAATCTATTTGCCTCATAAATAAGTTTTCACATTGAAATTTTAAATCCAATCCACACTATGTATTAAATCAAATTCAACCATTGGTATAATAATCAATTTTATAAACATGGTAGGTTTATTTTCAATAATGGAGACCAACTGTCACATTCTTTTTATAATAGTATTTCCATTATGAGTCTTGATTGACATATAAATTATTGAGGTGATTGGAAAAATTCTAATTTTACTAAAAAACATGGATGATATAAAATATTGTGATGATCTATAATAAAAAAATCATTTAATAGTTTTTAGGCTACAATTAATGTACCTCCCATAATATCTTTTAGAACATCAACCTCAATAGTAATGATCACATAAGCAGGTCCTTAATACCATGGCTTCTTCTGGGGTATATTACCTTGACGATTGAGTTATTGGTTTGAATAATATCCCATATACATGCAATTTATGCCTTGGAAATTGATATATTATATCTATTCCTTCAATTTCTGAGATCGATTTCCTTTATGTCCACACTTATTACAAACTTAAAAGCCTTTTTTGTAATTCCTTGGGTGTTTCTTCCCAAAACTATTATATGTTTTAAAATATACTATTACTATAATGTATCTAATTTTCTGTGTATTATTTTTAAATTTTATATGGAATTATTTCAAAACAAATTTTTTTGGAGGCGTACGATTATGAGGCCCAGAGTGCTCGTAATAAATGTCCGAATTAATATATACTTTAGACAGTGCACGAGAGGTTTTCCTGAAAAATTGGAATAAATTTTTAATTTGTGCTTCAATCAGATATTAGAGGGAATTGTTGCATTCAGATAAGCGACCATACCTTAGGCAGGGCCTAACATCAACAAACATGGGTCATCTGTGAGAGTTAGTTTTTGGATGCTTTAACGGAAATAAAATAAAGTAATAATTTATTTTATATAAAAGTTTATTTTTTGCACAACAACATAATTCATCCCTTTTAAAAAACTTCTTATATCATGTTCATAGAGTTAGCCTCATAACCAAGTGATTTGAGAGAGAGAGAGAGAGCCTCTTAGGGCTTTGGAGGTGAACCTGTTGGCGGATGACGACAACACGATCGATCGACACATCTCGGATTCGACAAACCCCGCCATCAAACGTGATGTGATGATTGTTCTTCAACTGTATCTAGGTAGAGGTTTTTATTTTGATTCTTTTAAATCTTTTACTTGGATTAAATGATGAACGCGGATCAACCCTCCAACAGGGTGATCCACAGATCAGGCGTTCTTGTGGGAGGGTGTCAATTTCCATTTCTTTTGGGGTTTTGAATCGGGAAATTATTTTATGAAGATCATGGTTTGTATTTTTGATTTTCCTGTTAAAACTATTAATGGGATAGTATAGATTCCATGATTAATGATGGCAGAGGTTCATTCCTCATTTATTTATTGTTTCTCTTCCTCGATTTTTTAACACCATGTTCTTCATGATCTTTGCGGGGTTATGAAAAATGAATCGGTGCATATCTGTTTTTAAATGAAAAGATCCTTAATTTTATATCTGACACTGTGAAAATGTAGTAGAGGGGCAACAAAAATGGATGTAGATGAATCAATTTAGTTCAAGAGTTCTCCTTATTCAAGAGTTCTTTGTGCGGGTGGATCAGAATGTGTTTTTGGGGCCAATTAAAGGCCCAAAATTGATGGAACTGGCTTCGCGATTATCAGGTGACCTAAACAATTCAGTTTCATGATGATCAAATCTCTAGAAGGGACATCAGTGGATCAAAGGAGGCGCATCGACGAATAACTGTGATTCAGAATATTTTATAAGAACACATCATGTATTACGAAGAACACGCCATGTGATACCGGATCAGTAGCTGATGGAGGAAGTTTCAACATGGTGTGTTATCTGAATAACATGGCCTGTAGACCCTACGCAGCATAAAATGGGCAGCTTTGAGGGAATCAACATGTATCCAGGGGATACACAGACACGGGGGGAAGTGCACAACCATGTACTCCACCACACGGCTAGACCAGGCTGACTGCATGGGTTACCCCGTGTATTGGTCACATGGGTTGTGACACACAAGATGAAGCTATGTATGATCATATGGATAGAGTACACGGAGTCCTCCCTGGATAGAGTAACACAACATGTCACTCACTTACATGTTATGCAGATCTTCTTCTACACGACAAGCCTTGCGACATGGGTTGTTGTAAAAAGGCAGTACCCAGGGTCAGAGGACATGGCATGTAACCTTTCTACATGGCTTGTACTTTTTAGTACATGTCTTAATATTCTTTTCCACCATATCTTGGACATTTTTCTTTTAGGATAGTTCACCTTTAACTCGTTTCCCTGGTGGTGAGGTATCATTTCTTTTTTCAAGAGTAGGATCCCTTCAGCTGGACATTCCAATATAGAGTCAGGTATCCCTCTGAGAGTCCCGGAGCAAGATCCTATAACTATTAATGAATCTTCGTAGAGTTAGGTATCGACGTGAATATTCCCACAGGGCATCGATCCTCTACCTAACAGGTGAATCTGGATGAGTCTCGGTATCCGCCAAGGCCTAAGAAGTGATCCTCATCTGTGTATCATGATCTATCCCCACTCAAGAGTTTACTATCTCAGAATAATTGTATCTATCTCTCGTGACATTTCCCTTTGAGTAGTACTTCTAGACAGATTTCATCAGAGCTATAAGACTCATTGAGTGATTTCTCTCAAATGAGTACTTCATGGAATCTTCAAAACAAATCCCTAGTGGGGGAATACAATTGTGTGACTTTCTCTAGTCTACGAGTCTGGGTTTTTAGAATATCTTTAATGTGTTAACCTACTATATGTTCATTAGATGTATAATTTGTATATATTACTATACCTTTATTTTTTGAATTTCATTGTGGTTTTTGGGGTCCTCAACTATGTATTTTTATACTCACCACTGAGCCGGCTTTGCCCGCACACGTCATGTCTTGTACTGATGAGCAGCCTTTTGCCAGAGTCCAGGGTTGACTAGGACATGACTGAGCTTTCTGAGTTCCCTACAGTCTGAGTTGTTCCGAAGACTACGAACAACAGTCTTAATACCTCTTTATGTTCATAGGTTGGACTTTATAGTTTTCATACTCTTGTTTTTTTTTGGGATTTTACTTTCCATCTTAATTTATTAGTTGGGATTAGTTGTATGGATTCATTTTATTTCGTAGTGTTTTTTTAAATTTCAGAATTGGTGGGCTTGGAAATTAGTTTGTGGGTATAAGTACATAGTCAAGGACTACCATGTTAGTAATAAGCATACTCGACACTAGTCACTAGCCCATGGCCTATTGGAGGCCGGATTGGGGAGTCGCGGCATAGGCACCACTGGGATGGGTCGTGACAGAGTGGTATCAGAGTTGGTCGATTCTACCTTAGAACCCATAGTCTATGATATTGGTTTGGGTAAATAGTGTTAAGTGTTTCAGGCTCATATTTTCATCCAGAGACTCCAGTGTTGGTGCGAGCGACTGACGTATCCATACCCCAGGACTCTGATTACCTACTTTTAGACTCCGTACAAGACAACACTAGTTGTGGGGGAAATATGAGACTGGTAAATGCATCATATAGGAATGGGTTGTGTTTTCCATGTCCTTTGTTTGAGCTATCTAGATATACTATTAAACCATGGTACATCTTGTTCCTCACAGGATACCTCCGTGACACATACCTATTAGGATTCAACAGTGTGATCACGTGGATGACCCCCTCATTGAAAAGGCTTCGATACAAGGACCAGTTCCTCTGGAGTTACCTCTAGGTGGTGTACCTGCTATACCTCCACCAGTGGAGGAGCCTGTGGTACCTACAGTACTGACAGATGAGGTGTGCGGGATGAGTGCACTCCATGAGTTCTAGAGAAAGATACCCCTCTGGTTCTGAGGCGATCCAAACCATCAGGTGGATGAGGATTGGATTGAGGTGGTGACCGGATGTTTCCATCTCGTGAGGATACGAGCAGATCAGATGGTGATCCTAGGAGTGATCTTCATCATGGTTTTGGTGGGATGATGGTGGTGCTGAACCACACAGACTCACGAAGAGAAGACTCTTTCATTGAAGGAGTTTGAGTGAATATTTAGGGGGAGTTCTCACTGGTTACACTAAGAGTAGTGCATAAAATAGAGGTTCTTAAGCTCCATTAGGGATGTTTTATGGTGGCTGACTATTCTTTGATGTTCAGAAACCTCTCCATGTACTAGATGGATATGGTCAAGGATCATTAGTTCAGAGCTCGGACCTTTGAGTGAGGTTTAATATGGTACATCTGAGCTAGTATCATGCCTCTTTTCATTCCAACATATGATGGAGTGCTCGAGCGGGTCTTAGTGATCGAGAGATTCTTGGTGGAGCAGAGAAAACTGACGACAGTCAGCAACAGGCAGATAGGTTCAGAGATCTCAGCAGGTGGGATCCGTCTTTAGGAAAAGCGATCAGAAAGTGGGAGACGTCACTAGAGTACTCGGGACATGGGTTTGGTAGCCCAGTGCTCTTAGGCTGGATCCAGTCATTCTAGGTAGAGGTGGTGCTACTCGTTCGACGGTAAGGGATATCTCGCTAGGGATTGTCCAACTTGTCGAGCGGCGGAAATGGAGACAATGGATGGACAACTGAGGGAGAGGTAGAGAGTGTAATAGACTGAATTATCAGGTGGCAGATGTGGAAGAGGAGTATGGAGAGCTGGAGGTGGTGGAAGACACATTGATCTACTTCCCCCACCTCCCCCAGGAGGTCATCACTAGGCTCAAGGAGCTGGGAGACAAAGGTGGGGACAACTTCATGCAGTCAAGGTGTATGACCCCGAGACTCTAGGGATTTTTAGAGTTTCAATCGGTTTCTCATATACCTTAGTTTCCATATATATAGACATAGGTGGAAATCATTCCTTCCTTTCCCCATGTATTCTGCGAATCTATGAGATTATCGTAGATCAGTTGACTCAATACTTACGCTTGGGGACACCTAAGTAGGGATACTTGATGATCACACACCTTTGCAGACAGTGTGATCATACCCATGGGGGAAAGAGCTTCAGTTGGAACCTCTTGGTGGTAGTGTTGATGCCTTACAACATTATTCTTGTTATGGATTAGTTATCCTCATTCCATGCACATATTGACTACATTTGGTGAAGAGTGCGGTGTATCTGTAGTGATGGGATGAGGCTTTCCTTTATCGGTGAAAGGGAGAATCAGGCATCCCCGAATGAGCTCATGCATAGGAGGGTACGTCCGATCACTCATGAGTTAGATATCCATACCCTCAGAGCAGTAGATGTTGTGAGCTTGCAGTTCCCATTAGTAGTGGTGGAGTATATGGATGTCTTTCATGAAGATGTTCCAGGATAACCTCTCGGCCGGGAAATTAACTTTTTCATCGACTTACACCCCAAGATGGAAGCTATTTCCTTATTAGCAGATCAGATGGCTCTCATCTAGATTTTAACATTTATGGTGCAGTTGGAGGTTTTACAGAGCACAGGTTTCAAGAGACATAGCATTTTACCCTGGGCAGACCCAATATTGTTTTCCAGGAAGGCGGATGGGATTTTGAGGTTGTGTGTTGATTACTGGTTCCTAAACTAGGTAACGGTGAAGAAAAAGTGTCCAATGACAAGTATTTATGACCTCTTCAACCAGATGAGTGGGGGACAATGGTTCTTGAAGGTTGAACTTCGGTCAAGATACCACCAGTTACGAGTATGGGACAAGGATATATTGAAGACATCTTTCAGATGCCGCTATGGTCACTATGAGTACTTGGTGATGCCTTTTGGCATTAATACTTCTCCCACAGTGTTCATGGGACTTATGGGCCCGATCCTATAGCCATACATGTACTGTTTCATAGTGTTCTTAATCGACAACATCCTCGTTTACTCAACATCAAAGGAGGATCATGCAAGACACTCGCAGATGGTTCGAGATGTACTTTGAGAGAACCAACATTAAGGGAAGCTCACGAAGTGCTAGTTCTGGATTCAGGAGGTCCAATTTTTGGGACATGTCATTTTAGCAGATGGAGTAGCTGTGGACCCAGCCTAGGTGGGGGCACTGTTAGCATGGCAGTTACCTCAGAGCATGACAGAGGTGTGGAACTTCCTTAGGTTGACCATATAATACAGGAGATTTATTCCAGATTTCTCTCGAATATTACCTCCGATGATAGCCTTGACCAATAAGGGGAAAATATTCATGTGGACGTAGAAGTTCTAGCATGATTTTGAGTGCTTGATGAAGAGTTTGATGAGTTCCCCGATCTTGAGATTACCGGAGGAGGGTATTGAGTATGTCGTTTTCTTTGATGGATCAGGGACCAGGCACGGTTTTGTCCCGATGTAGAGAGATGTAGAGATATCTTTTGGTTCACGCTATCATAGGACACATGAGCACAACTATATGACTCATGATCATGAGTTAGCAGTGGTAGTATTTTCTTTGAAGATGTGGTGACACTACCGTATGAGCAAGAAGTTCATCATCTACTATGACCACAAGAGCCTCAAGTACATCTTCTTGTAGAATTATCTAAATCTAGGATATATGCATTGGATAGAGTTCACCGATGACTATGATTTTGATATCATCTATACTTCTCGGAAGGGAAACAATGTGGCATTTACTCTTAGCAGAAGGCGGAGCTCATAACTACTGAGCAAGGTGATAGAGCAGTTTTCCACGTTGCCGTTGTCCTTCATGGACATAGAGGATGTGTCTTACCATCAGTCGATGGTGGTCACCCCTCCACTCTTATAACGAGTTAGGGAGGCACATATTGGGGATGTTGACTATAAGGATTTACATGATCAGTTATCCACAAGAAATGATCTGGATGGATATTCACAAGGTGGGGAACACATTGTTCTTTTCTGAGGGGACATTTTTGTACTAGTGGCATAACAACAGGAGGTCCTGAGGGATTTTAAAACACCCCCTTGGAGGTACCTCCTGGAGTAGAGAAGATGTACCAGGATCTCTAACAACAGTTCTACTGGTTAAGCATGAAGAATGCAGTAGTAGAGTTTGTTTCTCGATGCCTTGCATGCCAGTAGGTGAAGGCTGAGAACCAGGTTCCAGTGGAATTAGCTCACCCATTGAAGTTTCAGAGTGGAAGTGGGATGGAATATCGATGGACTTCGTGATGAGCATACCACATATTTCCAAGTGGCATGACTCCATCTGGGTGATCATTGACTGACTCACCAATGTAGCCCACTTCTTAGCTATCTGAGAGCAGAGTTCCGTAGAGAGCTTGCGACATATCTACATGCAGGATATTGTTCGGCTTAATGGAATCCCTTTGATAATAGTCTTGTATTGGGGCACCCACTTCACAACCCGATTATGAATGTGATTGCAGGAGGATTTCAGAATTCATCTACGCATGAACACAATGCTCCATACCTAGACTGATGTTCAGATGGAGAGGACCATTCGGGTTCTAGAGGATATGTTGCAGGCATGTATGTTGGACTTTGGTCGTAGTAGGGAGGACCACTAACCACTGGTGGAGTTTGTGTACAATTACAGCTATCGCACCACCATTGGTATGGCACCGTTCAAAGAATTATATGAGAGACACTTCCAGTCACCGCTTTGCTGGACCAACCCCAGAGAGTCCACACTCATGGGTCCAGAGTTGGTGAAAGCTACCACCGAGAAGGTGCAGATCATCCGGGAGTGGATGAAGACTGCACAAATCCAGTAAAAGTCATATGGTGATAGACAACAAATACCTCTAGAATTCGAGGAAGTGGACCATATATTATTTAGGGTCTCACATCAGTGAGTTTTATAGAGATATGGCGAATGGGACAAGCTATCTCCGAGGTCCATTAGACCATTTCAAATACTGTGCAGTGTTTTCGATGTGGCGTACCACCTAGATCTACTGCCACAATTTCACCAGTTACATGATGTATTTCACATGTCACAATTTAAGAGGTACGTGCATGACCCATCACACATTATCGACTAGGGAAAGCTCGACATCGAGGATGGAGCAACCTTTGCTGAGTACACGGTGGAGATTGAGGATCGGCAAGAGATGATCCTTTGTAGGCAATAAATTCACATGGTGCATGTTCGGTGGAATCACATGAATTTTCTAGAGAGAATGTGAGAGAGGGAGACTCATATTTGTGCCTAGTACCAACATCTTTTTGAGTAGCTCTTGTTTTGGATTTTCTTGGATGCTAACTCCAAGGTGGGGAGAATGTAATGTCTTATATTTTTGGTTTATTATTTTTAAATATTATATAGAATTATTTTGAGACTAGAAATTTTGATAGCATGCGATTCCGAAGCCCGGAGTGCCTGGAATAATTGTTTGTATTAATTTAAACAACAGACAGCACGCACAGGCTATTTTATAGAAAATGTGGAATAAATTTTGAACAGCTGCTCGGATCAGAAATATGACGACACCATTGTGTTCAGAGCAATGACTTTACCTTAGGCAGGGCCTAAATTCAACCAGCATGGGTCAACTGCAAGAATAATGTTTTGGACACTTTAATGAAAATAAAATAAAGTAATAATTTGTTTTGTTTAAACGTTTCCTTTTTGTGCAGCAACCTAATTCCTCCCTTTTAAATACATTCTCATGACAAGTTCTCAAGGGTAGACTCATAACCCTATGAATTGTGGGGGAGAGAGAGAGAGCCTATTGGAGCATTGGAGGAGAACCCGTTGGTGGATGACGACGATGCGATCGATCAACACATCACGGATTCGACAAACCTCACCAACGAACGTGATGCGACAATCATTCTTCAACCAGATCGAGTTAGGGGTTTTTATTTCAATTATTTTCTTTCTTGTTCTTGGATTAAATGATGAACTTGGATCAACCCACCAACAAGGTTATCCAAAAATCAGGTGTTCTTGTTGGAGGGCGTCAATTTCCTTTTCTTTTGTTGTTTTGATTCGGGAATTTATTTTATGATAATCATGTTTTTTCTTTTTGGATTCTCCTATTAAAACAATTAACGGGATCAGATCAATGACGTGAAAAATGATGACGGAGGTGCATTCATCCTTTGTTTATTGTTTTTATTCCCCCCATTCTAACCCTTCATTCTTCATGTTCTTCACAGGTTTATCAAAAGTGGATTGTTGTGCACCCATTTTACAATGAAATGATAACAAATTGGAGATGTGACACCATGATGACATAAATTAGGCGAAAATTTTTTGTGGAAGGAAAATTGTTGTGATTTTGGTGTTCTCATTATTCGAGCATTCTTCATGTGTGTGGATTAGAACGTGTTTTCAGGGCCGATCAGAGGTCAAAAATTGATGGAACTGGCTTCATCAAGATTGGACGACATCAAAACATCAGTTTTGTGATGATCAGAACACCATAAAAAAATAGAGGGTCATGGGAAGAACATAGGTAAAGAATAGAGATTCTGTAAATTTCCTATGAATATGATGTGTATTCTGATGAACACCTTGTGTGGGACCAGATCGACTGTGGCTAGGGTTCTGCAATGCAAAAAGTATTGACACGACATGTTCTTCTAAGAACACAACATGTATACCCTAATCAGCATGGCCAGGATAGAAATATGGGACTTGTCCTGTATCGAGGGGATACATGGACATGGGGTGAAGTACATGACCATGAAATCCAACACATAGCCAGACCAGGCCGACTGCATGGGTTACCCCATGTACCAGTCACATGGGTTGATACACATGGGTTGAATCCATGTATGAGCACTTGGATAGCGTACACGAAGTCCTACATTAATAGAGGAACACAATGTGTCACTCCCTTACACAATGTGCATATATTCTTTTACACAAAAAGCCTTATGGCACGGGTTGTTGAACATAGGCAGTACCAAAGGTAGAGGACACAACGTGTGACCTTTCTACACACTATGTACTTTTCAGTACATGGCTTAATCATCTTCTCCACCATATCATGGTTATGTTTCGTTTGGGTTAGTACCCATTTTACTCGTTCCCCTAGAGGTCATGTATTATTTCTTTTTTCAATATTATGATCCCTTCCGTAGGACATTACGATATAGGGTTTGGTATACCTCCATGTGGCCCGGAGCGAGATCCTCCATCCATTCATAACTATAGGTAGAGTCAGGTATCAACGTGACTATTTCCACAGAGTTCCTTTCCTCTAACCAGCAGGGGAATCTGGATGAGTTGTAGTATCCTCCATGGCCCTGGCATAGATCATCTTCTGTGTATTGTGATATTTCCCCACTCAGGAGTGTGTTCTCATGGAATGAGTGTATATCGTTCTTGCAATGTTTCCTGATGGATAGTACTTCTCTGACAGATGTCATCCGAGCTATCAGACTCATGGAGTGTGTTCTCCCGGATGAGTTCTTCGTGGAATCTTCAAACTGAATCCCTAGTAGGGGAATGCAGATGTGTGATTTGTCTCTAGACTACGGGTCCGGGTTTTGGTTATATCTAGATTTTTTTCACCTATTATATGTCTAGTAGAAATATACTATGTAGAGATGACTGTACATTTCATTTTGGTATTACATTTTGGTTTTCAAGGTCCTCTACTGAGTGTTGTTATACTCACCGATGTATGGGCTTTACCCACATGCATCGTGTCTTGTGAAGACGAGCAACCTTTTTATAGAGTCCAAGGTGGAATAGGATAAGATAGAGATTTTTGAGTTCCCTACAGGTTGAGGTGTTCCTATGGCTATGTGCAGCAGTCTTAGTACCTCTTTGTGTTCATAAGTTGGACATTTTTGTTTCCAGACTCTTGTTTTATGTGGGATTGTATTCTGGCCCAGTTTAATTTCTTTAATCTACTTTGTATCATAATTTTTTGGTTGGGATTACTTGTATTCATGCATTATATTCCTTATTGTTTTTTTAGATTTCAGATTTTGTGGTCTTGGATATGTGTGCGTGTGTATGGGTACTGAAGAAATTACTCCAATGTTATTAATTTACCTACTCGGTGCTAGTAACTAGCCCCTTTCATATTGGAGGCGGGATTGAGGAGTCTTGACACAGTCCCCACTGGGATCAGTCATGAAAATTACATTCTTTTCCATTTTGGAATTCCATTTAACATGTCACACATCCATCCTCTTCTTCTCTTACTTCCCTTTGAAAGTAAAAAACATTAATAAGTCCTTATCACTCTTGATGGAACTAGTTATAATGTTATCATATGAGGAGAATGATTGAGAAACTAGTTCAATTTTAATACTTGGATTTAATCATTTGAAGAATATGTTGATATTTCTTTTAGTATTTTGTATATAATAACTCAAAATTCAATGATAAACTTGTGATGTCAGTTTCATACACAACCATATCTTCATCCACCATTTTTATTTTATTTTTGAATTTAATTTCCATGTTCACTAATAGTTCACATGGAAAGTATTTTTGAAATAATATTACTTTAAAAGTATTCTATTATATAACCTCTAACTCATATAACATTTTATTTTTTTGAATCAATGGAAACCAATACCCAACATCTCCCTTTAATTGATATATAACCATTATGAGCTTATCATATTCACAATATACAATACATGAATATATTCTCTAAATACTTCATATTATTATACAACACTAGTGGGTTAACGGTTCCATTAAAATATATAGGATGATTTCACATAAATAAATCCATAATTGTCACACCATGATGGGTTCTAATAGATTATTCCATACCAAAAAATATATTTTCCCTAAACTAGGTTACCTTCCCTAATATAATCATAATATTCTTATATCCAGTAAAAGATACAATGAATTTTTTTGGGGGGATATATATACACTGATTTTGGGTGTTGACACAGTTTTCAATACATTAATTTAGGACAATTTTTAGAAATAGATATATACATAATTAATTCATCAATATCTCTATGTATAAAAAATTTTAATATAATTTCTATATATTTATTAGACATTCATGTCATGTAATCTTGGAATGTTCATAGAATATCCAAAAGGGATGAAATAATTTTACATTATCTAATTATGATCTCTTAAATATAGTTCTTATGGTTTTTTTTTCTAAATCTTCTTTGATACCAATTATAACAATTGAAACCCTAGTACTATTGATCTAGTGGTTATTTTATGACACTGATAAACAATACATAGATTACACTATCGTAGATCTACCAATTTAGTACTCTTAAGAATCTGGATATATAAATGAGTTTTAAATTACATAGAAACTAAAACTAAATCATTTTAATACATGAAAGCATTATTTTTTCCATAAAATATTTTTTTTATATATATCAGTCCTCCTAGATTGGTAGTGGAATTAGAAACAAGATAAATGGTGAGCTTATATTCTATGTAAGGGGTAGTGTACATCAAAATCTATCACAATCTTGTAATAAAAAACATAGAAGGAATAAAGAATCATAATAGTGTAATAATGAAATGAAATATTAAGAATATCATATTCATGGATTGAATAAATAAATATATAGATAACAATAATAATTCATATATTGATGGGAATGAATAAATTGGGTTTTCTTAAACATGCCATCTTTTCCTTGTGAACATCCAACTAATATAAAAGTTAATGAAACTCCAATTACCATATCATAGTTAAATCATAAAACCAACTAGTGCACTAGGGGGATATACCAATATTGTCCCCACCCATCATAGAAAATCTCCAATTCATTCCATCATATAATTATTGATTCCATTCAATAATGTTCAAGAAAAAAACATAAATAGATAACACAATTTCCCAATGAAGTGTATATTAAAATATTTAAAAATAGAAAACAATGGATAATATGGTTTGAAAATATTTTCAATTATCAATTAATTAATAAATATATCTACGTAAAATCCCTAAGGAAAATATCAAAATTAAAAATGTTCAAAAAATCTTAAAAAAGTGATGAATATGATTTCATATCTATTTAGTGTTCACCAGGATTAAAATTATTAATTTTTTATGTATCCAAATACATGTATTTTTAATGATAGGAGACAATTTAAATGATAGATAAATTACTTTTAATGGATTTAAATGTGAATGTAAATCATGAAAATGTTATCCCCATGGAGTGTCAAACAAGGTGAACAATAAATACTCATTCACCATACACCAGGATGATAAACAAGATATACCCAATATATGATTTTTGGGTTTCTAACCCTAGAATTATATATCCTAAAATCATATACACAATTTCTTATCAAGGGAAAATCTTATTTTTATTTATTAGATGACACACAACTTATTTCACTATAATTTTAGGATCATTTTATAGATATCATATTGTTTAAGAATTATAATATCTTAAAAAGGTTGTATAATGAGAGGGAATTATGATCAATAATTTTTAATATAACATTGAATTTATAACAATGGTTTATAGTACCATTAATTTTCAAAATTAAAATGATTTAAAAAGGATTAAAAAAATAAAGGAAGTGGAATGATTACTAATCATTACCCTGCGAGATAGAATTTTAAATTTTTGGATGATCACCTTCGAATGATAAAAAAGAATAAGAGAGAATCTAGGGAGAGAAAATCTCAGGAGGTAAAAGATACAAAATTTTGAATGGAGAAGAATGAAATAGTCCATGGTTTTTTATAAAAAATGTTGGGGAAATTTCATTTAACTAATAAACATAGTCCTTGGAAATCTATATTATTTGAAATGATACTCCATTGGATTATCCATTTTTTTGATTAATGGTTTTGGAATAAAATATATTTTTTATTATTATAATGATTTTAGAACCAAAATATATTAATTCATAATATATTGTACAAGAAATTAATGTTTTATAGAAAATATATTTTTTATATTATACTAGGGAAAGTGCTTTGTAGGTTTGTAAATTGATTTTGATTCACTAAAATAATTAATATTAATAAAATAAAATATATTTGGTTATGTATTAAATTTTATTAATTATTAAATATTTTTAAATTCATTATGATGTAATAATTCTTGCCGTATAATTATACTATACATCAAAAATAGCTGAAAATTCGATTATGTCAAGAAATTTATGAACATTTCCCCATTGAAATATTTTCACATGACAGCTTTTAATTTAAGGTAATTTTTATGAAAATGATATTCCATATATGATTAAATTAAAGAGTAAACAGAATACTTATTTATTTCAAAATCAAACCTGGGGAATTATAATCTAAAATGTATTTTTCTTTTCTTTTGTTACTTTTATCTGAGATATATGTGTATATTTACATTACTATTAATTTTTCAATATTATTTATAATTATTTTATATATTACTTCCAATTTCTCTATTCAATTATGAAATATTTTTTTTGATTAATTATAATATTACTATTACAATAATATGCTTTTCAATGGCTAGGTTATAATGATAAGATTTCCAACAAACAGATTCAAGGGAATAGATTCCAATTGTTAGATTATAAAATCTCATATTACTCCTTATATAGACTTTATTTGTATACTTATATTATCTTCTAACCCATTTATATTTCAATTTTATTTCATTTTTAATAGTAAAGAATCCAATATACTTTTTTATTTTTCCTCATGTATGATCCTCTATAGTTCAAGAATATAGTGTTGTCACATATTTTTACTTGTTTTATAGTACTTATTTCATCCATTATAATAAATTTAATTTCCTAATTTTCTATTGTATTTTCCTTATATTTTTTCATTTCTAGAATATAATAAAATGTTTAGTTATAATTATTTTGTTGACTGGACTTATTTATTTGTAATGGTCAAATATCAAGGGTTATAAAATTTTAAAAAAATTATTTCTTAAAAAAACAGAACACATGGATTTAAAAAATTCAAAATAAGGAGAACATGTTTTATCCCCATATAAGATGTATTTACTCAAAGAAAAACATGATAAAGAAGGAGGATACTAAAAATAAATTTCATACGACAGTGTTGGGGTTCAGGATGCACACCCATTTTCTTTATTAGACAATCAACAGACTCTATTTTGAGAGAAATAGTTAAATTATCCATATCATATTCCATGGATTGAATAAAATATAGCTTTAATATACCATCATCCAATTTTTACTTTAAAAAAATGCTACTTTATTTAAATTTTTTAGACCTGGAATGACATACTATTTTTTAAAGAGATTAATGGTTAATTGGTTATCATAGATTACAACTAGACTATATCCTATAAATCCAACCATATCCTAAATTTGTGTATTCATCCAAATCATTTGAGTAGATACCTATGTAAAAACAACATAATCGGCCATAATTGAACTCACTATCACTAAATGTTGTTTCCTTGATCTCCATTCCACACATTTGTTACTAATTAACAACACTACACTTGAAGTTGATATTATATCATTGATATCTCCTTCATAATAAGTATATAAAAACAAGTTAAATCATAGTACTCCTTTTTTCTTGTACAAAAAACCATGTTTGGATGTATTTGAAATATATATTACTATAATAGGGTTTTCCAATAGATGATATTCTTTTGTATTTGACTGTAATATATTAAAAATATTAATAAACAACACAATGTATTTCCTAGAAGTCTTTAAATACAGTAGTCAATAAATGAGTTATCCCAAATCAATTTTATTCACTTCGTTATCTTAATTATTAATTCATAGATTTTCTCCCACTTATATAGGAGTAGATACTCCTCTTTTATCTATCATTCAAAACCTATTAAAAAATAATTTAATATATTTTTATTTTAAAATTGAAATATGTCAATCATCTTGTGTTATTTGTAACTAAAAAAAGAATATCATTTCTCCAAGAAGTGTCATCTCAATCAATTTATTGATTTAAAAGATAAATATACACATAAAATTTCATTATCAAATGTATATATGATTTCATCAACATATAAATTCACAACTGGTGATGTGGTGGTGAAATTATTAATATAAAAAATTATAACAACATTTTCTTAATTAAAACATGTACTTATCACGTGCTCATCTATTTGGAAGCACCAATCACATAAAACTTATTTCATCCCACAAATTTACTTTTATTAATCCCACACATTTTTTTCATCATCATAAAACTGAAAACCCTCAGGTTGTTCCACATAAGGTTCTTCTTTAATTAAACCATGATTAATTAATAACTTTACAACCATCTATTATTTTTTAAATTTCATTAAGCGTCAATGTCAACAAAAAAATTCTAGTTTAATGTATATAAATTTGGTAAATGTATCATCAATATAAATTATGTTAAAATTATAATACCATTAGAATAATGTGTATTTTTATTTATTTATAATACTTCAATCTTATTTTAATTTGTTTAAAATACCAAAATTTTCCAATGAAATTTTATTCCATTGGTATCAAAACATGTTTATAAGTTTTTTTCTCAAATTAATAATTATTTTGATTCATATCTTATGTCCCCTACTTATAATCATTGAGTTTTTCAACATTTTTCATTCTACATTGGATAATATCAAAGTATTATTATTTCACGTGATTTTTCTTCATGTTCAAAAACACAAATTCTGTAAAAAAAAGTTTTGTTTCTTTTAATTATATGCTTCATTTTTATTAGACCTGAATCATACCATTTGTTGTGTATCAAGGAAATATTCTTTAAACTACCTTATCAATAAAATTAGTTCATGTTATTCCTTTCCATTTTCTTATAAATGAACTCTCAAAGACAATAAAATAGTTTATACTGTGTTTCATCAATCAAATTTCATTGGGAGAATAATATATGTTAGACCTAAAAAAATTATTTATTGAATTATCATTATAGTTTTGTGGGATTGTGATTATAAAAATAATGATGTTTCATATTCTGTAGGTATGGATATAGCCATTTCAACAAGGTATATATTCTTCTGTGTATCTAACCCATTCTATTGAGAGATATATGGATCACTAAATTCATGTTTATTGTGATTTATACAAATATAATCTAATAAAAATATATTAAATTGTTCAATACCATTGCAGGACCTATACATATTTAATGAAAATATTTTTTTCAACCATACCCCAAAAACATTTTGATTTATCTATTAGATGAGACTTGTATGATATAAACATAATACACTTCATTAGGTGAAGTAATCAATGAATATTTGAAATACCTTTTCATATCCAGTAACATCTATTTTATTAAGCCACACATAACCATATAAATGAGTTCAAATTGTTTCTTAATCTTGATAACTATTTATTCATTATTTTTTTCTTAATTTTAACATTATTATAAATTTTAAAAACATTTATAGAGTATTTATTCTATATAGAAATAGTTTTCAATACTAATACTTGAATAAAATTTCCTATTTTATTTTATATATCATTATATAGTCTTTTATTACATAAAATATGTTTGTCTTAAAAAATAAGATAGAAATATTATTTACCTTCACTATTCAAGAATAAGTTTCCTTACATTCTCATTCCAATTTTTATAAAAACTACATATATTAAAAAAATTAGTTTATTTAAATTTTTCTAAAATTTGATTCATATATTTAATCATAATGTTTTTGAAAATTCAATAGCTTATTCTATAATTAATCAAAAAATAATACATAAATTTGAATGATATAATTCTTACCACATTTTCTTGTTTTAATAAATTTATTTTTCAATGATCTATCATACCTAAAAGTAACATTTCCATAATCATATTATTACACATTATTCATTTATTTTAGATATCCATTCATGTGTGGAGATTATCTATTTTTATTAGATTAAAAAAAATTCAACAATATGATCCAAATGATTTTTATTTTGATTCTGAATCATACATAAATTCTATTTTTGATTGTATTTTTATGTTGTAAATATGAAACAATAATTTGAAATATATATATCCTCACCACATCACCCACATGTAAATTATAAACAATGAAATCTATTATTTATCTCAATTATATTTTACAGTAGTTACTACCTAGAAATGTTTCTCTATTACAAATGTTTTTGCCTCCAATATGATTTGTGATACATCAATTGACTAGGAAGGGAAATAATAACCAAAAAATTATATGTTTTATAACCATTTACTTCAAATTTCATACAACAAATAGGAAATATACATCTTTTATCAATGTTATATAGTAGTAAGAAAAATATATTTCCTCATTTTATAGCATTTGATGTGTAGTTATAGAACATTATTCTTGAAAACCAATTCATTGTATACTAGAGGATGATAATCTCGTTTTTTTTGGTTTTTTATCTTTATAAATATGAGGTTATTTTTCTATCTCTTACGGTTTCCTAGATGATACACATGTTAATATTAATTTAATATATAATGAAATCAAGTCCTTATTCATTAATGGGATGATAGTGGTAATCATGATTTCATGCTTACTAACATGAATATTAAAACTGATAGATTTCTATTGGTTAAAATATTGTTCTATAACGGTAATAGCCATTTAACTCCAACAATATTTTTAATTTTATCTTTTCTAGCTCAATAATTTTTTACATTAATCTTTAAACATTTTACCTCAAAAAATAATATTAGAGGTAATATGATCCATAATATTCTTCTTCCCCACGTTATCAAGTATTAATCTTTTAACTTCTTCCTCAAGAATTTCATTCTCAACCTAATATTTTTTTGTGTTCTTAAATTTTTTTCCTTATAATATCATTCTAATTTTTTATCCTTCTAATTTATTTCAAGAACATCATGATATCCATACTCAAAGAATATTGTCTATAATATTCTCCTTATTCAATATCATATTAATTATTCCATTCAGAATCATAATTTGGGGAGTCACTCTTCTCAGTTTTTTGATCCATAAAATCCATATGTAATTATTCCATTTGAACCTATTTTTCATATTTATAATCATCAATATCAGAAACCCCTTCTTCAAAATATGAAAATTTACATTAAAATTCCATGGTGTATTGTTTTTCTTCCCTTTCAATAATGGTTGACTAATTTTCAATGATATTCTATTGAAAAAATGCACTTAATTAGTTTTCTCATCCCCATAATCATTTTTAAAGTCTTCATGAATATTCATAGGGAAATGAACAAATTTCTGACTATTGAAACATTAAAATTGAATCTTCCTAAAAAAATTCCCTCTTAATCCTCTAGAAAAATTTCATGGTACAGAGAATGATTTTTTAAATTCTATTCCAAATTTAATACTTTATCTAAGATTCATACTTTTTATCTTTAAAATTGATTTCCTATTTCCATCTTGAATGAAATTTAAATTAAAATTTCTCCTCTCATTTCATAAATAATAGGAGTGTTATATGAAAAATATATTGTTAATTCACCATGATATATGTCTTTCAATATTGAGACATCAGGATCAAAGTATTCTAAAATAATTATCATTTGATTGTTTAAAATAATAGAGTCATTAAGAGTTTCATTGAAGCATCTAGTTGAGATCACAAAAAAATTTACTATTATAAATAAATCATCTATAAATTTGTCATTTTTCAGTCTTATATATTCGAACTATGATTTAATAATTTCATATATTCTTCCGTTATATTCTTATTCTATTCACATATACTTTTTTGCCTTCTCCAAATCTCATTTGGATTTTTTCATCCCATCACATTGGATAATTACTTCTAGGATATTAATGAGAGTAAATAATTTTTTTATTTTCCATCGTTCTAAAAATTTTAGTTATCAATAATTGTATAGAAAAAACACTTTATGTGTAGTGTATCCTTTAGAAGAATCATCAAGAGTATCCCTTACTGGGGATAATAACCAAAGGAATTATAATCTTCTGATACAAATTAAAACCCATCCTATAAAAGGTATTAAATCCTTTGATATTAACAAAATTTTGATAATACATCATACAATACAAAATCATCAAGGGAATACATTGATGTCTCATACAAATTAAAAAGGATTGAGCTGGTACATAATGCAATGAGAGGAGGTTTTGGGGTGGAACAATGATTCCTAATTTTTCCACAAACATATTAGACATTATTCTTATTTTAAATAATTATCATCAAACATAAATAAAAATGTACACAACATGTTTGATAATGAGGTTTTCTTCATGATAAAAGACTATATCATCAATGTATGGTGTATTTTTTCTAGGCGCAAACCTATTATCTATTACGAAGGATATCCTAATGAATTCTAATGACCTTGTACCATATTAGAGATGATAGAACCAACCACTGTATTACATATTTTTTCTCAATGAATAAAAAATATAATAAATTCATAGAGATATCATTAAAAATATATGTTTTGAACTCAACAGTGCATTATGTTTTTCTTCTACAAATAGTAGGCTTAAAAGAATATGTAAAATATTCATAATTATTTCTTCAAACCCAATATCCATCATTAAAACTAAAATGGATTTTTCATTTTAATATATATAAGAAAAAAAAATTAATTACCTTATATCAATGTAATTTTTAAATTACTCTAAGAGACTTATTATTCATTTTTATTTACATGCCCAAATAATATCGCCAATGAATATATTAAAAAATAGTTCTTTGAATATCTACTTTTATCGGTATTTGAATCATCCTCAATATGATCCCAAATAATAAATATAATAATCTCATGTGACATATAAATCATCACATCCTCATCATTTGTTATCTTTATATACCAAAAACATCGAGTTTTATTCATTATTTATGTGGTATAAAAACAAACCCATGGAATATTCATTTCATATTTAAATATCTTGAGACTTGGTATATCATCCTTATGGGGATTCATTTGTTTCACATAATCACATTAATGGGTAGTGGAATTAACTCATACACAGATCATATTCATTTTATTTTCAACATCAAATAGTATATTGAATATGATTTATGCATGGAATGAATTCATGGTTCTGAATGAAAACTCAAAAGAAGATTTCACTTATTGTGACTTTCATATTTTAATACTTGAATGATTTTTTTCCTTTTTGTATACATAATAAGAATAGATTTGATTAATCTATTTTGTGAATGAATCTTGATACATGTATGCCTTATTGTTTAGCTTTCAAGGTGTATAATTCGTGCCTGAGAATATGGATGATGTGTATTCTCTATTGTTTTATTTACATACATTGAAGTGAAACTACATGTTTATAAAGGTGTTTTAAATACACCCTATCCAAAAATGTATGTACCTTCTTGTTTGTGAATCTATCTCTTAAGTTTTGTCATCGATATAACTATATTTTTGGAAGATAATTTCATGTGATGATCTATTCTCACAATAGGATCATCTCAATATCACAGTTAATCCTGGAATGTCCTCATGATCATGGATGATCCATGATTCAATAACTGAAATATATCCTTTCTTTTATAACTCGTAGAATATCAATATAGGGTTCTCAAGACATATCATTCCCAATAGAAGATCATTATATATCATCTGGGAGTCACCTTGCATTATTTAGTGTAGTTTTCAGTTTAAAAAAAGTAGAATATTCTATTTTCTTAGGATTAGACAACACATGATCATAAGGAGGAATATTTCATTGGGATATACGATCATTTGTCTTAGATTGATCTGATGAAATAGCTCAAATTATTTATGTATCTTTAATTATAAGGGGAATTGTTACATCTTGTTTGAATACAATATCAGAGGTTTACATGACCATGAATCTATTACTATGAAATCATGTTCTCTTAGAATATCAATGAGGGTAACCAAATATTATCTATCAATCCTCTCTGAATATTCCATGTCTCCCCACATGGAGGTTCACCTCGTTCTTATGTGCATTTCATACATGTTCATGCATACCTGTAAAGGATCTTTACTTTATATATAATCTATCAACAATATAAGATAATGTGGAGAGGAAAGAGCTTATATGGTTGAGGTTAATCCCATATATATTTTTTAGTTGTCTTATCTTGTCTGGTTTGGGGTTGGCATATATTTATAAAACAAATTCATAAAAACATGTCCAATATTTCACTAGGAACTGTTTATCAAATAATCTTGTTTAATCTTCAATTATTCAAAATAATTCTCATCATGAATTTTTTTAAAATTTTATGGCCCTATAAAAATGTTTTTCATTAAATTTTTTTATTTTTTTTAGCTGCTTTACAAATTATCATGTTGTAAACAATGTTAATTCTTCAAACACCATTACCACATATTATGATATCTTAAATAATAGAAAACATCATTATATATTAAGATGACTATTGATAAAAATGCATCATCATCTTCTAGGGTTTAACATTAGGTAATTTAATATTTTATTTTAAAATAATAATAATTATTGATTTTTTATAATGGTAATAAAAATATTAGAGTCATTAATTAAGATAACAATGTTCGTTTGTTGTAAATTACCAAAACAAGAACATCATCAACTTAATCATCTCAAAAAATAAATAAAATACTTATGAAATGAAATTATTCTATTTTAAATATTTATAAAACATCAATTATATTACCTTTTATTATCTTATAATGATTAAATCTGGGAGAATAATAAATAATAACCCAACTATTCTAAAACTAGTTCAAAATGATCAATATTACTCACACCTGGTTTTGAAAATAGATTATTACTAACATATATACATATTGAGATTAATTATGATTTATTTTTATAAAATCTTATATTTCTAAAAAAATTTACAAAATAAGTGATAAATATAATTATTCTTTGTTATAAAAGAGAATCAATTGATATAGTGTAATTATGAAAATAAGTTAAGGGGTTCATTTTCTAATATTTAATTTTTAGGAACTAATTTTAGATTCAAATAGTGATATCATAAAAATGGTGTGATTAAAACCTGATGAATTTATTTTTACATATTAGTTTAATTCATGGTGTTTGAATATACATATCATATTTTTCACTCAAATGTTTTTTTGATTCATAAGATACCCATGTTGAAAGTGTTTTTGTTAGGTCACCCCACTTCATTGAATTAAAATTCATCATATTGAACTTATATCTTCCAATATTTGTTTTTACACCAAAATATATTCTTTCATGTACATTATGTTCCTCTCTGGTGGAAAATTACATTTCAATAAAAAACTTCTTCTAGGATAACATTTCTTTCGAGAAATTATTTCATTGTCAAGAGGAATCAACATCTACATAAATGATGGTTTCACCGATTTTCCGTATATTAAATTCCCACCATTATTTTAATTTATTATTGAAAACAAATTGTATTATCATGTTTGACCTTTATATTACCCAAACCCTATTTTCAAAAGTATGTTTTTTTAATTTTTTTTAAAATAGGTTTTCAAAATAAATCAAAATATTCAAAAGGGTTTTCATCCTTTTATAATTAAATGTTCTATCATTCACCCCACATTAATTTTAATAAACATAATGTATTTTCAATTATTTATTATTGAATATTATTTTCCAAAAGTAAATGTTTTCAATAGTTTTCACTTTAACTTGCTGAAATTATCGTTTGAAAGAGACTTATGACTTCATATTTTAAAAACAATGTCAAAAAAATGTTTTTTTAATTCTATTTTTATGTTTTCTTCCATGTGAAAATATTTTTATCAAATTGTTATTTTTATATGAAACTTCCTCGCGACATATTTTGGTTTCCAACAAAAATTAATTTTCTAATTTTTTCTAAAATAATTTTATTAGTTTTTTCAAAATGTCAAGAATATATCTTATTTCCAAATAAATTTATTAATGATTCAAAAAATTATCTTGTATCATTTTCAACAACTTCTACTTATTGATATGATATTATTTTATGATTTCATCCACATTTTTCTTATGATTTATAATTCTCATGCTATATATTATCTTGACCCCCATTTATTTCATAGGATGATTATGATTTGATTGAATCATGTTTGACTTCATTATATAGAACACATAATGTTATACATATTAATGGTTTAAAATAATATCACTATAATGAATTGTGTAAATAATTAATCTATTAATATGAAATGTTCATTATACATTAACAGTAGGCCATGGTGATATTTTTAGATGTAGATTTGAATGTACATGGTAATATTAAGGGTGTGTCTTAATAGACAGTTGGGTGGATCTTGGAGATGGCGAGACGGGAGGCGAACCGAGCGACGGCGCGGAGTGATGGCGCCTGCTAGGGTTTTCTACCGAGATGGTGCTTCCGCACTTCCTTGGATTCAATCGCCTCGACATGCGAACGATGGTAAAGGATCTGGTTCCGAGCGGTACTTCCTCTGCACCGAGTTCCGATTTCAGAAAGCCAGCGGTTTCCTCTTCTGCTTTTCTCGCGTCGGCTGGTGGTGTTGTCTCCTCCGGCGAGCGACGGTCTTCTGGGAAGGATGCGGACTCGAGCAGCTTCAAAAAACTGGGGGCTTCCTCTGCTGATGTCGCATAGTCTGGTGGTGCGAAGGTTTCCTCTTGTGAGACTATTTTCTGAGATCGGAGGATGGTGCGGCGAGGGTGGACTGGTTGAATCTCGTCGCTGCGAAACCTCCGCCCTGCAAATCCCTTAACAAGTGTGCTAGGGATTCTTAAAGGTCCATGGTAAAGGATGTTTTGAATATTGCCTCTTCCGATGTCAATTTTGGTCAGTTTCAGGAATCTGTGAGGGTTCCTTCTGGTGCCGCATCATGTGGTCAGCGTTCCTTTGTTGATGTGATGAAGGATTCTTTATCGGATCAGAAAAAGATTGAGAATTCCTTCTTTAGAAGGATTCTCCGAAAGGGATCTTTGGATCACGTTGAGGCAAACCCCACTGTGATTTCTGAAAGGTTGGCATTGGGTGAGAACTCATTGATTGCTCACATTTTTCTTTCTAAAGGTGCACAACCCCGGAAATGTGAAGATTTATTCCATAGAATTTCGATGTTGTGGGGCTTTGCTTGCTGGAAATGTGTCTCACTTGGGCGGGGATTCTTTCACTGTTTGTTTCCATCAGCGGATCTCAAGATTAGGGCATGGAGTTCTGGTTCCATGTTTCTAAAACCGGGATGGCTTCATCTGCATGAATGGTCACTTGACTTTAATGTCTCGAATGCAAAAAAATGTCTTCGCTCAGGTATGGGTGCGTCTTCATGGTCTTAATTGGGTTCTTTAGCATCCATAGATCCTGCATGATATTGGAACGACAATTGGAACTCCCATCCGCCTTTATAAGGAAACAACTGATGTCAGATTTGGGCACTTCGCTAGAATGCTGGTGGAGGTTGATCTCAGATCCACTCTCATGTATACGATAACTCTTTCTATTCCGTCTGATCAAATTCTAATTGATGTTGAATATGAAATGAAACCTCTTTTCTGCACTAAACGCATGACTGTGGGGCACTCTTTGGAGTTGTGTCGTAAAAACAACTCTTGTAAGGAGTGTGGGATGCGAGGACACCCCTCCAATCTCTGTCAAAAAATGGATAATTTGAAGGTATCGTCCTCTCCAAAGCATGTCATCAAGGACAGAGACCCTCCTATGAAGGCAACCCCTGATGTGCCGACTCCTTCAAAGGGAAAAGAGTTGATTGTTGATTCTACTCCGACAAGATCTTATAACGGCCCTTCTAGAGATCATGAGGTTAACACTTCTGATAATTTGAGTCCTGTGTCAGCATTGGTGGTGAATGATTCTTCACAGCTGAACATTCAGAAGCTGGCTAAAGAGGTTCCTCTAGTTGAGGACATCCCCATGCGGACTCCAGAATGGGTGATCCCTGATTCTCACCAGGTTGATGTCTCTAATCAGGGTGATGTGCAACTACATGTTGATTATCATCATGAAATCCAGAAGCAATTTCAGATATCTGAGTTACCTGAGAAATGGGGGAACATTTCTGAAGATGAACAGGGGAGGGTGCGTACCCCGATCAGGGTCTCAGGAAATGGTGGTCATGCCTCTTATAAGGATGCAATATTGAGTGGCAAGCCAAAGACTACTGAAAGTGTGGGCCCTCCCCTTAAAAGGAGACAACGTAAGGATTTTTCTAATGTACCTAGAACTGTTTCTACCAGATCGTCGTCTAAGGTGTCAAGGAAAGTGGATTTGGATATCTTGAAAATCCTCAATAGGGACAAGTCTCAATCTGAGTGGGAGACTGCTGGTGATTCTGATTATGGAAATGACATGTCTTTTTATGATCTCTATACTTGCTCTTGGTGGATGAGGGCATGTCCGTTGTTTGACCCCATCCGCCGTTCTGTTGTAATTTTTCTTTCTCTTAATAAATGGTCAGAAGCATTGCCTTAAAAAAAGGGTGTGTCTTAATAGATCTATAATGTTGTGGTTAAAAAATTAATATATAAAGATAACATGCTCATGATACCTTTGAAACATATCATGAAAATGTTTAATGATACCTTGGTTTTCAACCATGGAATTGTTGTTTGACGACACCTTAGTAATGATGATTTGTGATATGCTTATGAATGTAGCATATTTGTGTTTTAGTAATATTGCCATGTTATTATTCATTTAATTAAGATAATGTAATGAATCGTGTACTTATATTCATTTTCATTGGTTAATATAAATATGTTATATATTATCCCTTACCCATGACATGTTTCAAATTCACATTTTATTCCTTACTGATCATTTTAGATCACCAATTTTTTATGTTCCCTTTTCACCAAGTTATGAAGAAATGAAATTTTTATGATATGAAAAAAGTGTATCTTATTTGGATAATTTTTTTGAAATATTGAAATATTTTAATAGATTGAGTGGTTACTTATGTAGTGGAAAAATACCCATTATTTGAAAAAGTCATTAGTTGTTTTAGTTTATAGTATGTCATAAATGTCTATAAATATATAAATAAATGGTTTTGGGAATTTATATAATGATATGGTTTCTTTAATTCTTGTCATTATGAGATGGCCATGTATGTGGGGTGTTTTAATTGGTATTATTTTGTGGTTAAGATAACTTTTGAGGTTCGGATGTTAGTTGAGGATAATTTAAGGTCTCATAAGTTATGGTTGATTATAATTTTAAAAGTGAAGACAATATTTTGGTTTAGTGGTGGTAATATTTAATATATATGGGATTAGGATAAGATAACATTAGTGAAAGCTGAAGGTATTTCTAATTGATATGCCTATGTATGGGATTATATACCAATGCTTAATTAATGTATTTATTTGATCATTGTACTATAAATTACATCCCTATTTGGATATTAGAAAGTTGATTTGGAAAAGGAATAGATTAATTTAGGGGTAATCATAATGAAAATGTATGGTTTAGTATCAACTCAATATTAAGCCTAGTGAATGATGATTGGGCCTACAATTTCACCCCTAGATTCATCTTCTAGGGGGATATAATTTTGTTAATATACATCTCCTTCATAGACATCATGAAAGATTTATTATGTTAATGAATTAGGTTAAAGAATACGGGATATCCTAACCTAAATAATCCTAGACTGAATTAGGATTTATTTATAATGAATTGAAATATAATGATATAATATCAAAGAGTATGACATTTTGAGATTGAATTTTTCATTTAAATATCATAAAATAATTCTCTTATGCTGATTCTCAATAAAATTAACTTCTCTGGGTATTATTAATAATTAAATCCCAAATAAATCAATATAAAACAATATTCCATGGAAAATATAGATATTTTCCAAATTTGAAACCCAATGAGATAATAAATGAAGTGAGAAATCATCAAATTATTCCAAAAGATCTGTTAAAAATGATAATAAATAATGTGAATATTGTTGAATCCCCAAACAAACCAATGAAGATAATTATGGAGCCTCGTTAAATCCTAGGTAATAGAAGATGATGAAGGGAAGAAGAATCTATTTCTTTCATGTAAAAATGTTAGGAGACGAACTAAGTATTATGAATTAAAGGGACCGAGAGTTCTTTTATTTATGGAAAATGAGGGTATTGAAAAATATGTTTCATTGTTAAGGTGAAGCAACCAGTTGACACAATGAAGGTTATATATTTTTTTCCTAATAACACCCAATATATTAAAATAAACTCCTCATTTAAAAATTTATCCAGAGTCGTTCCTATCTTTCTAATATCCCAAAATAATTTTACTGGTGACTGATAATTAAAATATAAAGGAAAAAATTTATTTAAGGGAGGATATGTTACACCCTCAAATATTAGTTGATATATTTTCCTTTGAAACTAAATTTATTCAAAATCATTATTTAGATGAAATAGGAAATGAATATTCCTAAAAGAAAACTATATAACCCTCAAAATGATGATGTTGAATTAAAAGAACAATATAGAGGAAAAAAAATTATCCAATATATATAATTAAAATTAAATATCATTTTTTAATAATAATTCACTGATAAAATTCAATTATCTTAGTTATATAACAAATAAAAACATTTTAAGTGTAAAAAGATATTACCATAAAAATTTTCCTTTTCATGCACCATTAAGTATATTATATTATGGGTAAATAATTTTTTTAGATAGATTTTATTTATAATATATACAAAAAATATAAGTTATCTCCCATCCAATAGGTATTAATAGTCATGAAATAAATTTATTTCATTCCTATATGAAACATGTTTCTTAAAATTGTTTTTATGAAATATGAACACATATATTAAAATTAATATTTATAACATTTAGAAATTAAATCATAAAAATGATATAAATATTTTTTATAAAATTATTCAAATCATGTTATGAGAGAAATTTAATTTTTTTCGATAAAATTATATTAATAATATAAATATTCGTTACCATTGTAAACTAATTTTTTTATGGAATTTTAATTTTCTAAATTTCAAATCAGTATATAAAATATTTTTAAGAGGCGTCATCTTTTATTTTCAGTTAAAAAATAAGTACCAAGGTTAAATTTTAATCAAGATGACTAAGTGTTAAAATGGTAAATTTAATGTGGATCATGCTTTGATAAATAAATTTGACACATTGAAATTATAGAAATAATTTATTAGTTTCTAACTTCATACCTATGTGTCACATCAATAATTCCCCCCTTAAACAACCTTATAGTAATTAAATTCCATTCTAAGCACCTACCATATATTCTTTTCCAAACCTGTTTCCATATTTTACACATATAAATAGATCTCTCATCCACGCAATACCGGGAAACACACAAAATTGAAATTCCCATGATAAAATTACAATTTTATTTCCATATACCCTCTATACATGTATTTGAGCCTCTATTATGAAAATAACAACCCAATTATTTCACTTTCAATGGATACTTTAAGAGAAGATGAAAATTATCAATGTAATTATTACATAACATTTAAATTTCATTATTTATCTTTATAAATAAACCACCTCTAAACCATTATAGCCAAATTTATATAATTAAATAATTATAAATAATATTCTTAAATATTTATATATTGTTCCTAAAAAAATTATATATTCCCCACCCATTTAATAAAATATGAAAATGACTCTCATGAATGTGTGTATATTTCTAAATCCATGACAAACACATTTCATTCTTCATCATCACCATTACAAATATGATTATCTAAAAGGATTTAGAGATTATATGTTTTATTTAATCATAAATTATATTCTTATAATATAAATTATAAATTCTATATGTAATCTTTTCATAAATTATCATTGTAAAACTAACCTCCTAAATAAAAATACCAAGTTGAAAAAATATTTATTTATATGTTAAAACACCTTTTCACATAAATCATTATTATAGATATTAATAATTTCAATAAAATACCTTAATAACTTATAACTAATTTTATTATACTTATTTGGTAATGATATTATTAAAAAATATTATCTTCCATTTTCATACACATAGATAGATTTTTCCATATTCTTTTCTGGTCGGCTTAACCACTTACTTGAAAAATGTAAAAAAATTATATCATGTATAGATTTTAATGCATCATATTGGATATTAATGTATAAATATATAATTTGTAGGATCTTTAATAGTAATATAAAAATGTTACTGACATATTAATACAACACCATTCATTTGTTATAAATTACCAAACAATCTCATCACCAACTTCCAAATCATGAATAATAATTACAATAGTAATGAAATTAAATTATAACAGTATAAATAATTTTAAAACATCACATAAAGTATAATTTATTATCTATTAATGATGAAAATTGATATAATAATTAATTAAATTTTTTATAAAAATATTTCAAAACGATCAAGATTAATCACATGAGATATTGAAAATAGATATTATCTAACTTATATAAATGTATATAATAATTATAAGATATGGTTATAAAATGTCATTTAAATTTATTTTTTTCTAAAATAGTTGATTATGATAGTTACTTTTTTAGATAGGATATTTATGCACTATAGTGGAAGTGAGTAATTAAGGTAGGGTGTTCGTTGTCTCAAATTCAGTTTATTGGGACATTATTTTTATTTTCTACCATGATATCCAAAATAAGGTTTGATTACTATCTAATGAATTTATTTTATCATATAATTTAATTAATGGGGTTTTAATAACTATATATTATTCTTTATTCAAATGGAATTTTATTTCAAAATATACCAATATAGAATGTGTTTTTGTTGTGTCAACCCCCTAGCCTGAAATAAAATGAATTTTCATAAACTTATTTATTAAATTATTGGGTTTATACACACTAATATTTTATAAAAATGAATTTCTATTCCTCTCGGGTTAAAAAAATATATTCACATTCAAATTAATAACATTAATAAAATATCATTCCCAAAGTTTACATTATTGGGAATAAATAAAATCCTTTTAAATGAATATTTCTCCTCCTTATCAGTATTTTCCATTACAAACAATAATATATGCCATAATTAGAAATTCAATTATTTGTTATATCATGTTACCTTAATATTAATATTTTTTTACTTTTAATATTATTGTTTTTTATATTTTTATGATTTTGGTTTTCAAAAATGGTATTTATTAATATTAAAATTGTTTCTCTCCTTTATATATCATGTTAAGTATAGAAAAGTAATTTTTATGATGTTGTTAAAATGTAAATTATTTATATACTTTACACATAACATAGTTTAAAATATTATTTTAATGTGACATTTCACTTTTATTATTTATGGATAATGTCCAAAAAATTCATAAAACACCATTTTACATTTTCTTCCATGTAAATACATATTACCATTTTTTTATTTTCAACATAAACTTCCACTATAAGTTTTTACGGTTTCTTATAAAAATTATTTTTATCGTAATTTGATAGTGTATTTATGTAGTATTTTTACAAGGTCGAGGATATTTCTTATTTCCAATGAAATTTTTAATATTCTTCATAAACATAATTTACCATCTATGTCAATATCCTCTACTGATTCCTATTTTATTCTCTCATGATACCATCCACCTTATTTATTTCGATGGATTATACTCAGGTTTTATATTTGATGGAGATAATCACTAATAACTTATATATATTTTATATTTAATGAAAATTATGATTTTCATGTGTTGGGTAAATTATTTCTTGTGTGATAGACAACCAAAAAAATTACCCATGTAAGCTATCATTAAATGATACCATTTCATATTTAGATGAAATGTTTGGGAGAAAATGAATTTTATTTGTAAACCAATAATAGAATTTGTACAATAATTTTAATACATGAGTTATTTTGGACAGCAAACACGAGTTTACTTGTGTTTATATAAACCATACAGCTATACGAAAGAACAAGGTGTGAGAATAATCCACCAATTAATCCTAGGAACCTGAAGGCCTTTTATTATTATTACTTTGTAAGCCAATATACTATAAAACCATGGAAAAAAATATAATATTTCATGCATGATATATGATTTATTCAAACCACAGATACACCATGGGGGTGGAATATGTTTTCTACTCTATGATGTTAATTAATAAATATGATGATGGATAAGATATTCAAGATTATCTTCAATGTAATGTATTCTTATTTATAACAGGGTTCGTAATTTATGTAATTTATGAATTTTTATATTATTTTCCATGAAGATCATAAAGAATGGGGTTTTAGTCACTTATTTTTTATTTGATAAATTTTATTATACTCTAAAAAACCCTTTCAATTGTATCAAAGTGATCCATGTTTTTTATGAAAATTGTGATGAAATGACAAATAAACAAGAAAAACATAGTAGAATTTAATTTTCTATAATATGGGTTTCATAAAAGGGTTTAACCTTGCATATATAGGATATGTAAAGATAAATTATACCATACATATATGTAATTGAGAGGTATTAGGGTAACTATTACTTTACACTTATGAAGAGTGGTCTAAATATGTATTATTCTAATATTAAGAAAAGAATATACTCTTTTCTAGGGCATATGGTAGGAAACACCAAGCTTAAAAGGGAATTTTACCCCCCCAAATACTATAAAAATATATTATTTTTAAATAAATTTAGTCATTTCAATCGCTTATGATTTATGGAATAATGCATTTAAATGAAACACAATACTCTATTAAAATATAAATTAAACATAACCATCACAACATAGTCATTAAGTTGGAGAGTATTAATAGTATTAAAAAAATTATGAAAATAATATTTTTTAAAGATTTATAAATTATATTAAATTTTTATCTACTTATTGGATAAAAAATAAGAATAATTTTAAAGGAAATGTAATGTTTTATATAAAAAAAATATTTTTCAAATAAGGTTGTTTGTTGATGCTTTCTGCAAATAACTTATAATTAAGTCTTAGAACTTTTGAAAAAATTATTTGATAAAATAAACATAATTTTTGAATTAAATACTTAAAAAGTTTATTTGGGTGAATTTTATATAATTTTTTGATTAATAATGAAAATAGTGTTTTTTTATTAAAATTTGTATTTCCATTTAAAGAATTTATATACCCCTTTTATTTAAATACGGCTTTAAAAGTAAAATTAGGTCTTTTATATTTTATTTATTCTGTATTATTTCATGGGAATCAATTTCATATTTTTTTATATAATAATATTTTTATCTTTTGAATGTTTTAATTTTGGAAAATAGTTTTTTCGACATGTTTATTAGTTTAATTTTATATTAAAATATTCCACTTTAGTGAGTTTAATTTGAAATAATTGGTTCCATATTTTGGGTTTGTATATTTTATACTATATAATAAAGTATAAACAATATTTTATAATAAAGAATTAGGAAAACAATAAAATTTATTTTCCACGGTTAAGGTTAAATGGGTTTACCAGTGGGATAAACTAAAAATACAGGGTTCAAAAATAAATAAAAACTTATATAATTCATATTGGATTTTAATATTTATAAGTAATATATTATAATGTTTTCAAATAGTTCATTTTGGATCCTTTTTATAGGAAACACATTTGATATATTCATTCATTTCAAAAATTCAAAGTGTCTCCCCCACCCCACCAATAAGTGTCCATATCATATCCTATTCTATTCACACATTAAAGAAGAAATTTTTTCAAACATGACCTTAAAAATGATATATTTAATTTAATTTCTTCATCATAGAATCATATTTGGTCATAAAATAAACTTTGTTAGGAATTTTTTGCAGATCACATGAAGTTTTTAGAAAAAGTGGTTACATCCTTAATGAAGCATTTTATTTTATTACATCCTCCACCTCCAAAACATTATATTAAAAATTGATGATATAATTAAATAAATATCTTACTTATACTATTTTTTAAAGTTATGTTAATGACCTAAAACCATATTATCCTCCCCTATATGGGAAACAAAATATTTGATTGGGTGTACAATAGACTATCACCTCACGAATTTGCATAATTAAATTTTAATCATCATTTCTCAAGGATTGATATATTTTTTCATATAATTTTCATCTATAATATTTAGAATATCATTATAAATCTTTAATTATATTATCATTTATACTGTATCGCATTGTATTCTGTTGAGAATACAATAAAATTTCTCTTGTGTACAACATACTTTACCTTCTGAAGTGATATGATTCGATTTTAACTTAAAATTGGAATGGAAATTAATAAGTATTAATTTTAAGTTTATATATGATATTAATATCATATTAATATTTATGTAAAATAAATATATCATATAATTTCATAAATTATCATCCATTTAAAAAATGACAACGTAGCCTGTGTGTACAACAGAGTATATCCTCACAAAATAATGTGATTCGTTTATATTTTTTAACAAAAATGTTGGCATATGTAAGGATATTTAAATAAATAAGATGATATTTATTATATTATACTAGTTAGATAATGATAAGATATATTTTCCTTCTTTATATCATGAAAATTGAAAAAATGGAAATGTTATACATGCATATATTTGACCTAAGGTCTCCATGATTATAATATATTTATTTATCATAACTATAATTCAATGATATTTTGAAAGGTATAATTTATGTATAAAAATAATAATTATTGAAATTATTGAAATTATTTATATCATTATATAGTAATCTCTTTGAGTGTAGTCAACTTAGCAAAGTAATTTCTGATATATGAGTCGTTTATTATTGAAATGCCCCTATTGAAATTAATTGACCATGTAATTGAATATGACATTGTAAAAAATAAAATAAAAGAGTAATAAAAAAGAATTTTATTATTAAGACACTAATTAATTATCAAATTATTATTATTCAGTATGATAATGAATGGATGTGGTGATTCTAGTTTTAGCAATGGGATTCATCTCACAAATTTTTTCTTCAAGACACATGTTCTCTTATATAACTAATTTATTTTAAATTGGGTATATAAACCCAATTTTACATATTTTATGATGAATAATTCATGATTAAAAATATTTTAAGTTATAATTCATCTCATTCATTAGTTTGAGATATGAACAAAAATCTTCCAAAGTAGTAATTGTTTTTGTTTTAATCTAATTTTATTCAGGATTTAATTTTAATAATAATAAATAATAAGAAATTATATATTAAATATCTAATAAAGATCGTTAATTTTTTTCATATCTAATTAATCATGAAATTTTCATTAAATAATATCATTTTACTCACTTTGGTACTTAAACATACTGAGAATCTTTTTAGTAAAATAAATATTCAATTCTCAATTCAGTCAAAAATCCATGTCATACAAATCCATTTCTTTTAAAAATGGTTTAAATAATGTCTTCATCTAACTGATTAATATAATTTTTAGGAATGATTGATTATTATATTTTTTTTAAAGGACTCAAATAATTGATTTCCAAAAAAGGTAGTTTTTTCATTAATTTTTATCAAAAATCTGAAAGCATTCATTGTATTTTAACCATAGTAAACATGAAAAAAAAAACCAACAATAGGACCACTTATTTCCTAAAATCATTAACTACAATTTTAAAATGATATTTTAAAAAAAATTGTTTTTCTAATATAATGGAATGTTTTTGTTTATATTTTACTTTCAAAGTGATAAGGTTGTTTTCATCATAAATGATTTTTTAAAATATCTTTATATGGTGTTTTTCTTCTTCAAAAATAATAACCTTTACAAGTATGGATTTATTAAAAATTATTTATATATTTATTTCACATATAAACCCTGATTATTATACCTTCTATTGGTGTGGTATTACATTCCTTATGATCATTTCTCAAATTCATTCAATATGAAATTTCCATTGATTATGATATGAAATAAGATTACGATACCCATTTTCTTTCCATAGCTAATTATTATGTTATGACTTATTATTATTTTTCTTTATATGCTACACCTAGATTAGGAACATACTAAAATGGTTACACCATTAAAACACTATAATATATAGGGTAAATCTTTAGTCTAATGGGATGTCATGTATGAGATTTGGGAGTAAACCTATTCCATTATGGGACTTTGTTCCCCATGTAACACGGTCTATGAAGTTATTCTTGACTCATATTTACATCATTTTATAAATTACTACCAAATTTACTATGCTGCAATGATTTTATAATACCACGTTCTTTATGTTATAGATCGATGTTATTAATTGTTTTAATTATATTTTGTGATATCATCTTATTTTTTGAATCAGATATTATATTTCCTTATCATGTTTATTCCTAAACAATTATTTTAGGTCACCACTTTCATTTATGTATTTCCAAAGGTGTGAAATGTTGTTTTATAAGCACAAATGGATTTATGATCTCACCAAGGTAATGAAAAAACATTGATTCCATGTTTTATTTTCTTTCGATGTGTTATTGTCCATGTATTACCAAGGCTATAAGTCTCATAATCTTTGGGATTATACTTTTCTGATATTCATGTATAAAAATTATGTAATAATATTACTAATGGCTTGGATCTCCATAGTTTTTATTAATGAAAATAAACGAATCAAATTATTTTAAACTCTTAGGTGTGAGTATTGGCTGAGGCACAAATGTAAGGACCCACCTTAAACATTGCATATTCTAGTGTTTTTGTTGTTGAATTCACACTTGAGGATATTTTTTATTTTTAGTTATATTGAATAAGAACATACATTGAAAAAGTAAACACATACATTAAAAGTTGAAACATATACTCAGTATATATTTTGTACATAATATAAAACTCTTTAAAGTAAAACTTGATTTTTATTTATGAAAAATCTTCTCAATTACACCTTTGTTATCATACTTGTCTCTATTCCCCGTTAAACCATATAAAATAACATTTAAAAACCTAAGATGAGAACAAAAAAATTTATTTGTGAAATAAAATGAAAATAAATTATAATTTTTTTGAAACATGAAAAATCATAAAAGATTTAACTTTCTCTTCAAATTTCTTTTAGAAAATTAAATAAAACATTTTCCCATGAATAAAAAACACACATTTTTTCCAATAACAAACATTGAATCCTCTAGTAAAAATTTAAACTCATTTAGGCAACAATGGGATTTCCTGACACTATCTAGGCATCCCCATATTACATTATAAAGGGATTACTCTGCTCTATAAGGGATAAAACATATATAATTTGTATCAGGATCACCCATTACCTATAATTTTCAATTACCATATCATTAATAAAACTTTTTCGTTGTAACACATTTAATCCCATACGAAAAAATACATTTGTATAAAAATATGATTTTATTTCAAAAAATACCAACAATACAAAAATTAAGATACGAGGGTTTTCATATATGAAAATGTGTAATATTTCAATGGTATCTATAAATTAAATAATAGTTAGGGTGGTGGGAAAGTCATTTTCGCCCCACACATTATGAATACAAAATTTCTTATTTTATTTGTCAAAATGTTCCATATTAAATATGTAACAATATTCCAATTGAAATAATTTGAATAAAATAAAAAATATACATAAAATTTTCATTATTATTATTTTATATCTATATAAATTAATATATAAAATAATATCACGAATATTTATGTGGAGAAAAATATTTGATAATTAAACCATTAAATATTCAAGGTGTCCCATACCACTTCGAACATTTAAATCATATTTCCCATGAAAGAATAACATTTAAAAAAACATTCAAACAATTGATAATAAATAAATTAATGAAATTATAAGTCAAATGGGATGTATATACACCACATAAATGAAGGTGGCTGTATAACATCAAAATATGTGTCAATGAAAGGAGATTAAGACGATGTCCTTTATCATGAGTCCAAATCATCACGTAAAATATTTATATTACAGAATAATATAATTTGGATAATTATTTACATTATTGAGAAACTTTTTAATTTTTATAATTACTTTTATATCACTTATTACTATTTTATAATAATTTTTTTTAGGTTTATATTAAACATTTTGATGATACACAGTGCATAAGTCCAAAATGAATTTGGTATGATGACTATATTAACAAAAGATCATTAGTATATCATATCCAGAATAATATTAATGAAATAATTATAAATTTTATCCATAAATTATAATTTTTAATTTATCCCTTAAATATGGATATATAAAATAACCTACGTTACAATTATGGAGATAATATTCTATATGTACACATGTGTAACATTTCTATTTTTCAATGATCATTATGAAAATAAGGTAAATACAATTTCAATAGTACTAAATTATAGTAAAAATATATATATACTATTTTAGAGTATTTACTTATATAAATATATATATATTCCAAGTGACATGATGATGAAAAATGAATTACATCTCTTTGTGGATGTGATAGTACACACATACGTGAAAACACCAATATCATTTTCACGTGCATAGAAAGGTACGAATGTAAATTATAAATTACCTTTTAATAATAATAAATATGTCATTAAATCATATATAATAATTAACTACATAATTATAACCTTCTATAAGAAACGTTGATGAAAAATTAATTATATATGTTTGTGAGGTGGTAGTTCTCCGTACACATGACCGATAATTCATTTCCCATTTGATTGTAGTGGATTTTGATTTAGGTTATGATATTAACAATAATAACATCTTACTATAAATATGATATTTTATTTATTATTTCATTATTATTAAATAAGATTTTATGTATGTAGATAAAGAAACAAAAAAAGATATACGTGTTTAAAAATAATACCTCTTCCTCAGACAATCTCATTTTCTTATCACCTTAAGAGAACTAAGGATTGTGTTATACCAAAAATAAGAGTGCTAGAATTGGAGGAGATTTTTTAGGAATGTATTTTTATAGATATTGGACAATTAAAATAGGTTTCAAATTTTGAGCAATAGAGAAGAAGAGGCTCCCTTTCATAAAATAGGGTATAGGCACTCTTTGAATTTGTCAAAATATTTAATTAATAATAATTAATTATATATTACAAAGGGATAAAAATTAATTTATAAAGAATATATGATGGTATGGTTTAAAATACATAATCTAATGAATATTATATATTTTTGGACTATTTTTAGTCCTTATATTTTTGCATTAATCATTATTTATCATCTTTAACTCTTACAGTGATAACACATGTATATACTTTTTAATGGTTAATATAATTACTATAAAACTCCAATAAAAATAAAAATGGGTCATTGATGATATTTTAAACCATATCTGAATAATTTAAATGAATGTTAGATTCTTCTGAGTTTTATATCATTTAATAAAATATTATTTATTTTAAAATATCATTAATGTTAATTTTGTCACAATTCATTAGTTGACTTTTTATAAAATTCATTAAGCAAGAAAATTTTGAAAAAATTAATATAACAGATGGGTACAATTTCTAATAAAAATTTTAAACTCGTGGATTTAATATATTATTTCATAATATATTTATTTTTATATTTTTAATATAATTTATTTTATATTTTATCAATTAAATATTTAATTCATCATCATTGTTAAAACATTATGGAAACTATTTCTTTAATAAAAAATGAATATAAATTTTCATGATGATGAAAAAAATTTATATTTCTAAATAATAATTATATTTGATGATATCATCTAAATAACCTTGTATTTAAAATATCGTAGTTATTAAAAAAAATAATTCCATCTTTGATTTTTCATTAAGATATAATACTAAGAAGGAATTAAATTCATCCAAGTGGATCCAATAGGTAATGAAATTATCGCATGGATGATTTCATTTGATACTCACTCATACAATAAGTTTAGGAGACATTTTCATGTAATTTTATAATATTTTTAATATTTTTTTACCCTTAATTACCTGATTAACCATTAACCGTGGTAATAAAATAACTACTAATGTTACTATTAATAATGTCGAAAAATAAAAGGGATATATTAAGAAAATTTCAACCTTATTATACCAATTATGGAATCGATTTATCAAAATTCAAAACATATAAGTTTCATAAATTAGTTAAAAATTAATCTTGTAGACCAGATGAAGCAACAAGATTTTTAACCTTAAAATGTTTAAGAATTCACATAGTTTTTATATCTAATTTCAATTTAAAATTGAAAATAATGATATAAATTAAATTAAATGGTATAAAATTATCCAATTATACCTAAAAACCCAAAAATATAATTTAAAACTATAAATTATCTAGATGAGAACACTATTTTCAATTAAAATTCAATATTTTTCACTATTTATCCAAACATGAAACTTATCATGAAAATACAAAATAATTAACCATAATAAATTTTGATATTAATAACTAAAAGAAGAAGATTATTGTATTAAATGTAAATTAGAAATTTCTCAAAAAATATATTTAAATCAATTGTACCATCAAAAGGTGACTGAAGTGTCTTTTTAGAAAAATACATCATTTATGAGTAAAAATATATTTTTTATACTATCATCTATGGAAGTCACATAGGATAAATGTTAAATTTTACATTGAATGTATTATAAATTTGAATAATAAAATCCAATAATAGTTATTTTTTACTTATTAGCATAAAATGGAATTGTTTATATTTAAATAGTATTTTAGAAAAAACATTTACTTTTAATTTAAAAAGGGGTTTTTTTCTTTCATAACTAATTATTCACAGAATAATTAATTATAATAAAATTTTAAAACCATATTTTTATAATTATGTTAATCGTATTAAAAAAATAATTTTAATGGTTATCTGATAACTTCAGCATTAAATAATAATACTTAGAAATTCATTTATTATATATGTCAAAAATCATGTATTCTATCAAACGTAGTGTTTCCTTTTAAAAAAATTTGGATGCTACCTTCTCCACCACTTCAATAAATTGAGTCCAAAAAATTTTAACTCCTTATTGGTATCTAGGTTCTAATCATTCAATGTACAATTATTAAAATACCACATCAGAAAAAGGTTCAATAAAACATCCACTTTTAAAGAAAGTAAATTGAAGTACTAAGGTCATATAAGATTATAGATCCTAGGGTTCCATATAAGAATTAACATACATGGAAGTGGAAATTAACAATAATAGTATGAAGGAGAGTAGAAGAGAACATTGTCATTATAATATTAATAATCACAAATCCATAAAATCAATGATTTGTTAAAAGTTTATTGATTTCATAGTAATAAAATTAAATGAATAATGCTTTTCGATCAAAATAATTTTTGTAGAGTTGATGAATGTTTTTACTACATGGAATAAAAACTTATGGAAAAACACTTACTTGAAAAGTGGAGTATCAGCCTTTAAAGAAATTATCTTCAAAGGTAATCTTATACTTCTAATCTTGTATCCCAACACATAATTAACTCAACCACTAAATTCATTAGTTATTTTATATCTTGACATTTGAAATTTTATATCCATTTTTTTAATAAAACTATTCCATGGAGAAAAAACACCATACTTTTCTCATGGTGTCCATATGAATTAATTATCATTTATGTCATGTAAATAAAAGTTCCACACATTGTAAAAATGCATTAGATCTTTATAAAAGTCCCTTGATTCCTTTTCCAAAGCACACCTTATACAACAAGGGTTGTATGTGTGTTGGTATGGAAATTTTAATAGAAAATATATTGGCATGAAATATAATTTTAATACATATAACAAAACAATACTTTTATAAAACTATCGGACCAAGTGTTTTTTTAAAACATTTAATTATGGGTCATTTTAAATTAATGAATGTATGTTATCAATTCCCATAATTTAAAACCAATTATAAATAAGTTTCACAATGGAATAAATCTAATGTTACTATATTAAAATCATAATATGCTTCAAAATATTTTTATTTTGTAAAATATTTGAATGTGGATTGATAATATTAACTCTTTTAGAAAATATTAGAATATAGAAAAATATTATTTTATTAAAAACAACCAATTAACCACGGTTTTATCATGTTATAAAGGAGTTTTTCGATATTGAATACAAATATTTACAAGATTAGTGTTTGTTAGAAAAAGTTTAAAAATAATAAGGACACGGTGTTGTAATAATTATTTCAAGAAATTCATTACGAAGAGATAATAATGTTTTTTTATAGACCATACATTTATAACTGATTATCCTTGATCTAAAAAATATATAGATCAAGTATTTAACTAAATGAATATACATAGAAATATAACATATATTTTACCAAAATTCATAATCCCTAATGTTTTCAAAAAAATTCATTTGATTTGAACTATACTTACCTTTCATTAAAAATGAAATATCCTAGTGTTTTTGAACTAGAATTCTCATCTGAGTATATGTTTAGTTTACAGTTGTAGAGAATTTTGACAATATCTTACAATGTAAACCCATAAATTATAATTGGACCATTATAATCAATATCAATTTTCAACAATATAAATCTATTTATATTATTGGATGATTTTATATATGAAAAATATTCACAATTATCCCCTTATTTTCATTATTATCTCTATTTCCACTAAAACCCTATGGAAGACAATTTAAAAACATGGGATGAGAACAAATTCTATGTCAGGGATATAAAAATAAAGAAAACCATTAGTTTTTAAAAATCTTTTTAACTCATATAATGTTTACCTTTTTCTTAATTGTTCTTTTACATAATGATACAAAAAAATTTATAAGAAAACATACCTTTTTTTCTCAAAAGAAATAATTGGAACCCATATAATGAAATTCAAAATCCTACAGATGACTTATAGAACACATATATAGAACCCTTTAAACCCCCTTTCGAATCCCTTTAAAAACCATTTCAATTGAAATAACTATTTAAAAAACTTCTAATTAATTTATTGTTGGTTTACCTAGTAATATCTAGGACATCAATGTTAATCTGTAAAAGGCTTACCCTATGATATCTTGGTCACCCCATGTAATGTTGTAACGTGCTTCCCCTGTGTTTTCTGAGCCACCCCATGTTATAATGTTAGGATCTTACTCAGTTATATCTATTCCAACCCATGTATAAGCTATATCATGCTCACCCAATTCTTATAATTCTAAAGTATCATATCTTTAATAAAACACTTTAATCAAAAACCCCTTGAAAATATGTTTTAATACTATATAAAAATACTTTCATATAAAAATTCCATTTTCTATTAAAAATAAAATTTCAATTCAAAAAATTTGAAAAATAGGGGAATAGGGTGTTTAATTTAATAAAACATGTAATCCTTCAAAAGAGGCTATAAATTAAATAATAGTCGTTGTGGTGGGAATTGCATTGTCTCAGTGTATGTTAATAATATAAAATTAATTTTTTCATTTTTCAAAATATTCTGTATAATAAACATAAAAAATAAATTTGTGAAAACCATTTATTAAAATTATAAATAGATATAAAATTACCTTTATTATACTTTTATATCAATATACTCAAATATGTAAAATAATGTCAGGAATAATGACATTGGGAAATATTTGATAATTAAATGTTAAAAAATTCAATGTGTCCCATACCACATTAAACATTTAAATTATCATTACTCTAAAATAATAAAATTTTAAAAAATTAAATATCCATATAATGTACTAATTAAGGACATGATAAGTTAATGGGGCTATATATACACCCCATAGAAGAATGTGGGTGTATAACCTCAAAATATGTCTCAATTAAATGAGATTGAGATGAAATAGCTTTCGCTAAGTCTGACTCATCTAATAAAATAATTATATTTCTTAATTATAAATATAGGATAATTATTTACTTTATTTATTTTTTTAAAATTTTATTATTTATTTTATATCACTTATTATAATTTCATAACAATTTTTAGTTATTTGAGATTACGTCAGGCGTTTTGGGGACATTCGTTACATGCATTCAAAATGACTTTGGTATGATGTCTATAGTTACAATTGGTTATTATTACATCAAGTACATAAAATCATTCTGAAAATAATAATCATGTTTATAACAAAATTATAAATTTAAATCTATATAATATCTATTGATACAAAAAATGAACTACATTACAATCATTGAGATAACAAGTTGTATGTACGCAAGAGTAACATTACAATTTTTCAATGATTATAATGGAAAGAAGGTTAATATAAATTTAATAATAAAAATGATAATAATATAATATATATATTATTATTTTTTATGATAAACTTATATATTTTCAATTTTATATAGTGACGAAATGAGAATCACTTCTCTTTGTGGACGTGTTAGTTCACATGTATACAAGAATAATGTTATCATTTTTCTATGCACAGAAATGTAAGATTGTAAATGATATATTATATTTTAATAATGATAAATACATAATTAAAATTATATATAAAATTTAATTCTATAGTTATAAGATGTATTGATATACAATTATGGAAAATGATTTATATCAGTTAGCGAGGAGGTTGTTCGCTGTACAAATGAACGATAAGTGGTTTCCCACTTGAAGGAAGTGGATATGGATTTATGTGATTATATTTACATAATGACATATAATTATATTTAAGACATTCTAGTTCTTATATCATCATGGTTGAATAATATTATATGGACGTGGATGAAGAAATAAAATAGAAATACAAGACTAAAAACAATACCTCTTCCATGGACAACTTTATTTTCATAACACCTTAAGACCATTAAGGTTGGATTTATGACTTAAATAAGAGCTCTAGAACGTGTATAGGAATTGTAGGAACGTATTTGAGAATATATATTTTAAAAAAATCTCTTTTGAAGGGTGGGGAATAGAAAATAAGAGGTTCCCTTTTATATGACAATAGAGGAGCAATCATGAAATTTCTCCAATTATTAAAAAAATATAAATTACTTTTATATTTCAAATCATTCCAAAGATATTTATTTGTAATATAGGATTATTATGTGTTGATTAAAATTAATTCTATGAGAATTTGATATGATTTGACCAATTTTTAATCCTTATCATTTAGCATTATCCCTTATTTAACATTGTAAACTCTTAATATGATAACATGTGTTTTTACTCTTTAATAGCTAATATTTTTACAATATAATGGAAACACAAAAATATAATTGATGAAAATTTGAACCTAATGAAAATAAATATGATTAATTTTAGTTTTTATTGAATTTTATATTAATGAATAAAATATTATGTATTTTAAAATGTCATTAATGTCAATTTTGAATCTATGCAATACTTATCATTTTAGAAATATCATAACAAAAATATAAAATTGAAATCAATTTTCTGAAACATCAATACCATGTAAATGTAATTTATAAAATTCATCATAGAAAATAATTATTTCAAATTATATTTATTTTTATATATTAATCCCATTTATTGTTACTTTCATAAATTAAATAATTTCTCATTTATTATTGTTTAATCATTTAAGGTAATTATTTATTAATTAAAAATTTAAAATAAATTTGAATGATGAATGTAAAAAAAAATTATTTCTAAAAACTATTTATCTTGTATGATATCTTCTAAATAATCCAATTTAAAAAATGATATAACTATAAAAACAGAAGTACGATGACTTTGAGTTTTCTAAAAAATCACTATAAAGTGTTAAAGTCACAAAAGTTACTCCAATAGGTCATTAAATCATAAAAAATAATTTTGGTTGAAATGATGCATCTATTAAAATTTACTCATGTGTTAGGGTAATTTCTAATATTTATAATGTTATTTTTACCCTTAATTTCCCTATTTACCTTTAACAATTGTAATAAAAAATCACTAATGTTACTATTCACCCAATCAAAAAAGGGATAGTTGTATTAAATATTTACCCTCTAAGTAAAAATATTTGATCCATTTTAAAAATTCAAAACAATAATATTTTATAAATTAGTGAAAAATTAATAACTCAAATGAGACAAAGCAATGAGTTTTTTTCATGTAAAAATTTTCTATAGTTTACATTGTTTTCATATTAAATTTAATTGTGAAATTTATTATAATGAACTAAATTTAATTAAATGATATAAAATGGATATAATTATAACTTAAAACTAATAAAAATATAATTTCATAGTATAAATTATTTAGACAGAAAACCTATCTCCAATTAAAATTCTGTATTTTTCTCTATTTATCAATATAGGAAACATACCATAAAGATAGAAAAAATTAAACCAAAGTAACTTTTTATATTATACTTTAAAACATTAATTTTGTTTCAAAAAATTAATAAAATTGTCGAAATTTGGATTAAAAACAAGTACACCAAAAAAGAAGACAAAACTATCTTTTTATAATAACACTTATTTTTTGAGTAAAATTGGATTTTTTTTACATCGTTCCTAGAAAACAAATATTATGAATCTTAAAATTTATATTGAATATATTATAAATTTCATTAATATAATTATATAAGAGTTATTTGTTTATTTATTATTATAAAGAATAGTTGTGTATATTTAAATGGGTTTTTTAAGAAAATTAATCATTCTATTTTAAAATGGGATTTATCACCATTTATAATTAATTAATCCCAAAAAAAATAATTATATATAAGTTTGTAAAAAATATTTTCCAAATTCTGTTAACCCTTTCAATACACTCCATTTTAATGGAAATACTATAACTATCCTATTAGATAATGATATTTAGTTTTTCTTTGGAGCTCCATGTGGAATATCATACACGCTATCAAACATAGTGTTTCCCTTTTAACATATTAGGATGTTATAGTGGATCTAAACTAAAGGTATTCATGTGTAAAGGGAATCCACTATGGATAATGATCTATCCCACCTAGGTGGTTTATCCACCCCTTTAGTTCTTTGATTGGTATCAATTATTGTTCACTAGAGATAATTCCATAACACCTTAGTTGGTATCATAGTAATGGTTTAATTGTCATTCAGAATTTAGATGAGAAAACCTTGGTAATAATCTTGGGGATAATTATAATAATAATTGTTAGGATAATAATATGTATGAAAAATATCTATGAATATAGGTGAAGTATAGAGTGAATTGTTTTTCTATAAATTTCATCCCTATCTAGACTCTAAAAGAGAATGTGATTATAGAACACTTTTATATTTGGGTGATAACTCGGAAAATATCATATTAGTCTTGAATAAAGTGTTACCTAGTACAAAGTAGTGGGACTTAACACACACCTAGTATGAAACCACTTGGGGGATATACTTCAAAAATTGGTAAACTATTAAAAAACCATAATGTTGGATTTTAAAAGATAATGAAAATGGATGACCTAAGTTAATCAAATTTTTTATAATATGGAAATAAAATGTCATGATTAAGACATATTATAATTAATTTTTCCTGTCAAATTTGTTTCCCACTATGAATATCAATTCTCACATAATGATTTATGTTATTAATTATTAGATGGAACTATAATGAATAAGTTTAATGTTGAATGTGATGGATAATTGTTTGATGAGTACCCAAATGGGATGATGACCGAAGTGAAGGTTATTGTGTTTATATTTAATCAGTTTTCATGATATAATATTTACTAATTTCACATTAAACAACTATTGGACTCCCTAATTAAGGGAACTATATTTTCCATTGATATTTCAAGTGCTAGAGACCAGGGGAAAATGTAGATTTAATTTCCAATATATCGAGAATGTGGGAAGAACCACTTAATCGAAATCCTAAAAGGAATGAGAATTTGTTTTAGTTATGGGGAATAAGGTAACAATGTTATTAATTTTCAAGGGAAAATTAAAAAGTTTAGTTAACACAATGGATGATAATATCTAATTCTCTAGTGCATCATCAAGACATTAATTTTTTATCTATAGAAATTATGGAAATTATGAAAATCACTTTCTTAGGGGGAAAGATGAAGACAAAGATCAAGAAGGTTATAAGAGTAATGGTTTTTCTATTGATGATGAAGAGTCAAAAAATGAATTATCAAAGATAAGAGATATTAAAGAATAATATTATGAAGCCTAGTTAATGTTTTTAAAATTTAGTGGAATTATTGTAATAGTTATTTATTGGAATTCATGATTTATGTGAATCATGAAATATATATATTATATAAGGATTTTTTATAATAGTTTTTAATTAAATATTTTCAACAATATTATTGTTGGTGATAATTGATTTTAATGGTGATTTAATGTTATAATGACACTCTTTAGTGACAAACATAATTTAGGGAAATATAATCCAAGAGATGTGCTTGATGATGAGGAAATTAGTTGATTTTATGGACGAGATTGAGCTATTTAGAAAACCATAAAGGTTGAAAATGTTGATTTTATGAGATTATTAGTTGATAATATCATATAATCATTTATTCAATGAAATAATATTTTTACATTAAATAGTATATTTTATAGGAATAGTATAGGAACATATGTAATTTTTTGTATAAAATGCAATATTTTTATAATTGATTTTTTTTCCTTTTAATAGCACACAGATTGTAAAACTAAACTTTTACTCATTTATAAATTTTATTTAAAAAAGTAAAATTCATTTTTTGAATCGTAACATCTAAATTATAATATGTATAGTTTTTTTTATTTTTAATAAAAGTTTATTTTTTAGATGACTACTAAAAAATAATGATTTTTAATTGGAAACATCATTTTAATTTAAATTATTTTTAATGATAAATTATATTATTAATTGTTTTAAAATTTAAAATTTATCAATTATGCATATATTAATCCATGTTTATTAATTTTAGTCAATTTCACATAGAAAATTGTATATAAAAACATTTTAACCTTTTCAACAATTTCACTATAAAACCCATCTTTTTAATCCCATGTGGGGGATTAACATTAAATAAATATCCCCCTCTTATGTGATTGAAATTTAAAAAATATAAAATTTTATTATGAAAAATATTTAATTTATATTTATGTGAATATATTTTTTAACCCTAAATATTTTTATAATAAATGAAAATTAAACATAGAGATTAAGAGAAAAATTAGCTTAACAATTGACTAATACTTAAAAGGAAGATCCAAAATCACCTCAGAACATGTACAAAACCAACTTTCTTGAAATAATTTGAAATAATACTGTCTTTTTTATTTTTTTTTCATTATTTGAGCCACATGAAAAGGCAAAAACCCGTGTAAAATTTCCTCTTTAAAAACATTACATGAATGTCACTCCTCCACTAAATAATGCACTCACCCCTCCATCTCACTAACACAAATCATGCCATTTGTATTGTACAAAACCTATAAAAATATCTACCAAAAATTTCTTAACTAATACAAAAGTCAAAAAAATCCTAAATAAAAGGAAGGAATATTTGGGTATAAACCAAAAAGTGTTACATGAATAAGTGGTTAATGTTATTTTACTAGAAGTTTTGTTTCATTAATTTCTCCACACTTTGTTTATTTTTTTTATCATGACTATATAAAAAACTGAAAACCCTTAATATACTGATATTTGTTTTTATTCAAAGGGTACAATGTAAACTTATAGAATCTTCTATAAAATGGTATACACAATCATCTTTCATGTGTACGATGTACTAACACCTTACGAATCGATGTTTTCCATTCATCGATTGCAACTATTCCAGGTTAGTATGGTATTTATAATTTATTTTTGGGTGTTTAGTTTTTATATAACACATACCTTCTGTAATTCCATTTTGTGGGAATATGATAACATCGTTTCTAGACATGTGGACAATCACATTCTCAAAGCGATGCGATTCATTCAAAATATAAATGGGTTTTATTAAAAATGGTTTCAATTAAAAATATGTGATATATATGAAAATAATATGATAATAAAATTATAATATACATATATGTAACTTAATTTCATTATCTTTATATGATAAGAAAATAGAAACAAAATTCACATATATGTACGGTCTACCGTCTCAATGGATGGTGTATTTAATTTCTTATCACCATAAATTATGGATTACTATAAATAAATATATAATAAATATTTAGATTTAATAAATAATGATTTAAATCTTAGGTATGAATAAATAATAAACTATGTAATCGGGAAAAAATAACAAGTCCAAAAATTTTATAAAACATGGTAATGAACACCAACAATAGTTAAAATAATGAAATATTATTAACAGATTGGTAATACAATATTATAAAAAGAACATATATAATATTACAAATATTAGTATTATTCTATTTTAATTTAATGACATTATTAAAAATGTTATATAGGCAGTTAAATGATGTCCACAGAAAAAATGCATTGTAAGCGATTTCATTTCAATTTATATTCCATTGTGACTTAATTATTTTTATAAACCTAATTTATTTTATATTGAATATATACTTCAATGTTAAATGTAATATAATAAATAATTTTTTATTAATTTTATTTTATGTTTCAATTTTTTTTATATAAGGGGATTTGAATTAAAATCTACCCATTGGTAATAAATTTAATAACCTGATTCTTTTTCATCAGGTTTTATTACTGTCTCATTGGTGTAAATATTATATGATTATGCATGTAAAAAATTTTTCCTATATATTTTTATGTTTCATCTTGTTTTATGTCGATTTACATTTGATAAATATAATCTATTTGTTGATTGATTATCAATTCAATGTTATGGTCTTTTGAAGGTTTTACTTCAAAGTATCATTTTATTTAGGAATGATTGCACTTGAATTTCTATTAAAGGTAATTGTTTTATGATAATTAAATAAACCATTTAATATTATTCTGATATGGTTATTCCTGATTATATTCAAGTAATATCACCATTTTCCACTCATTGTACTCAACTTTTTTATAATATATTTTAAAAAAAACCTAACTTAATTTTTTTATTCAGTTAAAAATCTATATTCTCTCAAAACCATGTGTTATATAAGTTATTTGAAAAAACTTTATTCCCATTAAAAATACTATATTAATCAAATTTATAACTATTTTTTCCTCTAAAAATGTTTTAAAATTTATTTTTTCTCTTTTGGAATAGGGAAATTTTCAATCATTTTTAACATGAAAAATAAATGTTCTTCATTCCTGGTATTACATGTGTATAATCTTCCACAATTATTTAATTAAAGAATAACATTAAAAATATGAAAGATATTTTTAATGAAAATGATTTCAACATTTTTTTAAAAGGAAAGGGACTTAAAAAATGAAATGAAAATGATATTTTCCTCAAGAATGTTTTAATGTATTTTTATAGTATTTCTAATCATCAAAGAAAAAACCATTAATTTTTACCCCACTTGGGATGTGATGTATTTATACCATACTTATTCATTATATTGATGACTTATGATTAATTTATCCAGGGATCATATTGAAATTCTCTTCCTTGATTCATTTTTTAGTCCCCAAGAAATTTTCACTTTCCTTTGATCAGTAGAAATTAAATTCCACTAGATTATATATATCATTTACCATGGATAGGATTATTATTTAAAGCTTTTAACATTTATATGTATGTTTTTTAAATTTAATATTATTTGATTAAATAGGTAAATATTGAAAAATTCAAATCTTTTCTATAATATAGATATTTGATGTCATGGAACATTGTTGACTAAATTGATTATTCAATAGTTGTGGAAAGTATTATAAATTCAATAAATGTGATTGATACTATTGTAAATAATCCCCTCAATGAATTATTTTTATCATGAGATGAACTCACTTGCTGGAAAACACATAGTTTTTGTTTCCAAACAGTTTTAGCCTATCTAGAGGATAGATCGTGAATGTAGAGTCTTGTGAATGGTCCTGACATGAATCATGTGGATTTTTACCATTTATGTTTTAAAATTTCATTAGTATATGTCATGACGGTAATGATATAACTTACCTAAGAAACATTACATCCAATAATTAATCATCCCTTCATTTAGTATTTTGTAATCATTAATATACACGAAATTTTCAGAAAGAAAATATTTATGGACGAATTTCATTGTTAATTTATGGATTATATTCCCAGTGTATTCAATTATTTAACCTTCCAAATTGATTATGACCAATACAATTATTTAAATTGAGTTTGATTTTAGTTATTTTCCTTTACATACTATTTACACACTTATTATTAATTTATTGATTTCATATAATGTGGGGTCATTTGCTTACCTTTCCATGTTATTTATTCACTCCCTATTAGTTTATTTAATTCAAGGTATGTGTGTTAAGTTATTTACATATCTATATTGATTATTCACATTTACTTCTTATTGTTTCAATTTTACTTAATCCTTACTGAGCATTTGATCTCACTACTATTTTGTTTCCTTTCTAGAATATTTCTTGAAGTTTAATAATAAATATATAAAAGGGTATTCTATAGGGAATAATGTTATAATACTATAAAGTAATATTTTATAATTTTTGTAATCATTTGTAATTTGATATTCATGTATTTATCTAGCTACCAAGAGAAATAAACTGATTGGAAATTTGGCATTTGATTCATTATAATCGTGGAAATTTAATTGTAGTAGACACTAGATTCGACCTTATTGGGTTTGGGGAACAACATTTTGTATAAGTGTAAGTTTAGTAGAATCCTTTGGAACTACATTTAGGAAAATATAAATTATGGAACACAACCCTTAGATTGAATTTTTGTATAAGTAAATAAGAACATCATATAATTTTGGTAAGGTGGATATTATGAGGTCCTTCTTAAAAATACCTCCCTTTTTACATACTAGAAGTTCAAGTGGTTTTCTAAGACTTGATATTATGGGTAAGAACTCATAACATGGAATATTGGGCTTCAATTCGAAATAACTTGGTACACAATAATGTTCCTTACTGTAAAAATATATTGACAAGATATTGTTGATGTTGTGAGGATTAAATTTAATTTTGTTAGAGAATGTAATTCCGTGAAATTATAATGCAAGAACACAGTATTTAATAGTGTGCATGAATCACAACACCAAGTGGATAAGGTAATATAAAATGATAATATTTTAAAATGTATTCAATATTATAAAATAACTTTAATATATTTTATTGCTTATAATGAATGTGATTCAAAGTTACCATACGTTACATGAAAGACCGAGTTTTACCTAATACTATTAATATTATTATTTAAAACAATAAGATATATCCCAACTATTAATTTAGATTTTATAAATAGGATTAACTATATTTTGAAAATATATGGTCTACAAAAATATATAATTAATTTATTAGTTACCATTTTTTTAGAAATTAAAATAAAAAACCAATTGGATATAATGGAAATGTTTTTATAAATAAGTTATTTTTAGTATCTAAAAAGAATTTAATCATAATAAATTAAATTAATTAGTGAATCATACTAATGAAATATACATATATTTAGTTCAATTAACTATTTTTTACATTCATCTATATTATTTTATATGCATAGAATATGAAAATAAACAATTTTATTCATAAAAAGATATATTTTTGTAATGATAGTTTTTTCGTGTTTTAATGTTGCACTTATTTTAAAACAAAAATTTAAAACTATTATAAATTTTATATAAAAAATAAATATAATTTATTAAATACTAACATAAATATTTTCTTATGGGTAAATGTTTGGGATATTTATGAGAATTTTCATTTTTTGATGAATAGTTAAAAATACATAATTTTAATTGAAAAATAATTTTTCATTTAAATAATTTATAATGTGAAATTATATATTTAATTAATTTTAATGTTAAATTATATGAATTATATATTTATTAATACATATTAGGTCATTGAAATTTGATAGAAAAAATTACAATAATTTAAAAATAATCACATTTGAAACAAGATTTGTTGTACCATTTATTGGATTAATATAAAATTAATTTCTTCCACTTTTGTCATTTGAATTTTAAAAAATGGATTCAATTTTTTTAGTAATAATAATTTATTATTTCTATCATGTTAATCATATTTTTGACCCAACTTATTATTGAAACTAATAAAAATAATCACATTGAATAAGGGGAAAACTAGCTTAACAAGGGACTAAACTATAAAATTAATGTCCCAAATGACCTATAAATCTATCAAAAAACTATTAGATAGATTTATTTGGACTATATAATCTAATTTAGTAAAAAAAATTCATTATTGCAGACACTTCTCAAGGAAAAAATGTAGTTGTAATTCCCTCATTCAAAAACATACAAGAATGCAACTCCTCTACCACTATAAAAAACTCACCCAACAACTTATTCACACGTATCAAGAAATTTTAATCATAAAAACATAAACGAATAGATCCCAAGAATATCACCCCACATCTAATAATCATCAATTCCAGTAGAAATAATACCATATAAATATTTTGGTATAATCTAAAAGGAGTTACCCGAATAAGAGGTGATGTTATTCAATGAGAGTTTTTGATTCATTTCATTTCAAAAAATTACATTCATTTTATATAATTATTATATAAAAACATGTATCATAAATGTATATAGACTTTTTTATTGAAATTTAATGACCTAAACATAAAAACCCTTCCATCAAATTGGATACACAATCATTATTCATGTGTACGACCAACTACCGCCTTGCGAACTGATGTCATTAGTTGTTATATTACCACCATTAAAAATTGGGAATAATGATGGATTTGTTGTTTATATATGATATATACTATTTATAATGTCTTAATTCTTATATAATTTTTATATAACTCATACCTTCATGAATTCCTCTTTGTGGGAATATGATAACATCATTTATGGATGTGTGGACTACCACCTCCACAAAGTTATGTGATTCATTCACATATTACATGGAATGTATTAAGGAATTATTTAATTAAAATATTAGGTAAATATTAAATTAATATGATACATGAATTATAATATACATATATATAAATTAATTTTAATTATATTAATCTTGTAGGAAATAAAAACAATGTCAATGAGTATGTACAACATGCCATCTCTATGAATGTATATTACATTTCCCATCAGATAACATTATGGATTACTCGAAACAAATATATACTGAATATATTTAATATTTACATAATGTATTACATTTAAAATTTTACTATTTTTATTCACATTTCACCCACATAATCCATTCATTGATTTATTCTCAATTCAACATTATGGTCTTTTTAGGGGTTTACATCACAATATCATTCTATTCCCGATTTTTTAAATTGGAATTAAAATAATAAGAAATTATTTGATCACTATTTTTAAAACCCATTAATTTTATTCTCCTACATTTATTCAAGATCTTTTTCATGTAATAATACCATTTTTCACCTTTTAGTCCTCAATATGTTTTAGATAATGATTTTATAAAAACCCAACATTATTTCTACCCTTATTCCAAAATCCATTTTATCTAAAAAAATTATTATAAAAAATGTTTTTAGCAATTTAAAATTATATATTAAGGAAATTTTGACCCATTTTTTCTTTTACAATTGTTTTCAAAGTAAGATTATTATCTCTTTCTGAAGAAGGAACATTTCTAAATATTTCACCCTAAAAAGGAATGCTCTTTTTTACATTGTACAACAAGAATGGAATATCCCACAATTATTTATTTGATGCTTAATTTGTAAATTTAGATATATAGTTATAATGAAAATTTTTGTAGAATTTATTTTCAATGAAAAAGTATTTTCAAAATGTTTGTCAAAATGAAATGGATATTTTAATTAATAATGATTTAAAGATATTTTAAAACTATTTCTATTCATCAATGAAAAAACAATTTATTTTTAATCAACATGGTATATGTTCGATTGATACCATAATTATTATTTAATTGGGTTGTTTATAGTTTATTTTTCCAGAGAAAATTTTGAAATTAACATCATTGATTTACTTTGCTATTTCCATTGATATTTTCACTTTCATACAATGATTAGACATTAAATTTACCCTGATTATCCATATCATTAATCATATAGATATTTATTATTTAAACCATATACCAATTCCACATACAATGATTATATTAAATTTTATTTGATTGATTGGTAAAATACTGATAAATTTTATCTTTTACTCAATATAGATATTTGATGGTAATGTAAATTCTAAGTATATCTATTATTTGATATATGTGGTATGATTTTGAATCTAAAAACACAGTTTTTGGACTATGGGAAATAATTAGCTCTAGGATTTTTTATTCTAAAGAGATGAAATATGTTAGAGAAAACCCCTTTTTATTTGTTTCTGAAAAGTTTTAAACTTACTACAGGATAGATCATGATAGTAGAGTCTTGTGAAATGTATTGACATGAATCAGATGGGTTTTTACCTAATATGTTTTAAACTATCTTGAGGATAGATCATGATAGTAAAGGTATCTTATTCTTGGGAAAAATGACATCAGATAATTATTTATTACTTTCATTTATTAGTGAGTTATCATTATTCTCCATTATATTTCCTTAATGAAAAAAATTATATGGATTAGATTCATTCTCTTTTTATTGATTAAATGAAACATTTGTTCAGTTATATACCTTTCCATATTGAGTATTCCATATACAGTTATTCAAATGGAATTCAGGTTGAGTTATTTAACATTCCATATTTTTAATGTGCCCCCTCTCAGTTTATTGATTTTAGGTAATCTATGTTGAGTTTTTCACCATTCCATATTGTTTACGCACTCCCTCTACATTAATTGATTTAATGGAATGTGTTATCTATTTTATACCTTTCCATATTGATTATTCTGATTGATTCATTATTTTTTCCACCATATATATCCCTTACTAAGTATTTGAGTAAAAAAATATCTTTTTACTATCCTAAGGATTCCTGTGATTTTACTAAGAATGATATAATAAAATATTCTAGAGGGAATCAAGTTATTATCATCACAATAAAATGTAATATTTAGTATATTAATTTGTAATTATATACTCATATATGTATCTAGTTTACCAATACTAATAATATGGTCATTATTTTAGTTTTTGATTCATTGTAATCATTCCAAATTAAGGTTAATAGGAACTAGATTTGTGGTTTATATGGTTAGGGAACTAGAGTTAACTTTCTCAAGAAAATTTTATCTATCAGTCTATATTAATCCTTGGGAATTAATATCCTCTTTCATGTGTATGTTATCATTTCTCACTCAAGTTATTATTATTAAAAACCTAGTAATGTGTTATCATGGATGACCTTCACACATCGCTTTCTCTCTTATACATTCGATATTTTGTTAACCATTCTAATTATATTGGATTTAAAGATGGTTATATGCAATCGTTAAACCCTTGATCACTGAGATCATGGTTAAATTTTGACGATGTAATTTCATTAATGGTGTAGAATATAATTCCAAGAAGTTTAAAATAAGAAGACTATGTTCGATAGAATATATGGCACAAAACCCCAATATTATTAGGGAATATTATAGACTATTAATTTAAGAAAAAATTATTTCATAAAAAATTAAATATATTTTCTAGCTTACAATGCCTGAAACATGTGTTTTAATATAAATGTAATACATTATTAAAATATTATTAAAAAATTAATAGTATAAATTATCCATTAAGTTAGATGTTATTAATAAGAATAAATAAATTTTCTAAATTATTTGGTTTAAATATTTATAAAATAAATTCAATTATTATATGATGATTAGAAATATAATAAAATTTATTTGAAAAAATATGTTTTTTGAAAACTATATTTTTCTAAAAAGGTAGTTCGGTCTATTTTTTACACATAGTTTAAAAATAATTTTTTACCATATATAGAAAATTACTATAAATAAATAAACGTAATTTTTGAAATCTATATGTAAAAATTATCCCTATGTTAGTATTTTACAATTTTTAGAAAAGATTTATTTTCTAATGAATAGTGAAAAAATAACAATTTTTATTTCAAACCATCTATTAATTTAGAGGACTCACAATAAAGATTTAATTTTAATATAATTTTCAAAATGAAATTAGTTAAATTCTAAATTAATTAATCCAATTTACTTCATTATATTTAATATCATATTGTATTTTAATATAAAAACATTTTCATCATTTGAAATTTTATCTTTTTGGAAAACTGTTTTATCTGATATGTCTGTAGGTTTAATCTAAAATTACATTATTCAACATAATGTGAGTAAAATTTGATAAATTGGATTCCATACAAATAATTAGAATAAATGTCATTATATAATAAGGGAAACATAATTTTTTACAATAATGAATAGTGAAAATTATTGAAATTATTCACTACTATTAAGGTAAAAATGGGCTTAATGAGGGTTAAACTAAAAGAATATGGTATGAAAATGAGGAAAAATGTTTCAAATTTAAATTATATGGTCATATTTGGACCATATAACTTATAAAGATAAAATATGATCCATTTTGGAGTCTTTTTATACAATCAAATTTTTTATGGAATTCATTCTTTTCAAAACTTCTAATTGTGTCCTCCTCCAAATATAAAAATGCCCCCTTCAGTCTTATTCTATTAACACTTTTCAAACACATTTTTTAGCTAATACATAAACATGTCAATTACATAATATTATAACATCAATTAGATAATTTTTTTCCATAAATCCCACCTAGGATGGATTTTGTTGAAAACAAAAAAGAGGTTCTTTGAAGAAGAGGCAACATCCTTATTTTAGTATTTGATTCTTTTTTATTCCTCCAACTCCAAGAAATATTATTAAATTTTTTTGATGAAATAACCTTATTTTATTCTATAATCATTATATTTACGATATGTGAATGACCTAAAACCATCAATACCTTCCACAAATGGGAAAAAATATATCTATCATTTGTAAGGTGGATTACAACCTCACAAACCGACATAATTCATTTTACATCACCAATTATCATGTATAGATAGAATGATATATATAATATATATATAATATTTTTATGTTATTGCAATTTTTCTATATTTATAATCAATATATAACATCTTACCTTCCATTTTGTAGAGAATACGATAGAATCACTCATGTGTATAGAGAACTACCACCTCACAAAGCGATGTAATTCTTTTTTCAGTAATGATTTAAATGAAGATAATAAAATGAAATATTTTGTTTATTATAATGATCTATACTGTACTACCCTAGAGTTGATTCAAAATTTATTACACTATCTTACATACAAAGGATCAAATCCCAATGTACAAAATGGTTTTGTATTCATGAAGAATTTGAAACATGAATGATAACCATTTTACATTTGAAATCGAAAATAAAATATGACAAAAGAAATTTCTCAGTATCCCTGAAACTCATTTAAGGGATATACCTTCATAACCTAGGGAAAGGGTAAAAATAAGGGTGAAGTCAAATTCAAAGTAAGTGTTACATATAGAGGAATCTATCATGAATCAACACGAAATAATCAACAGGGAATGATAAATAAATGAACATAAATACCATATAATAAATAACTTTAATATCATAGTTAGATAAAGTATAATCAATTTTAAAAGGTAAATAAGTGAATCTATGTTCTATTTAATCAACAAACTATGAATGAAACGAATCCAAAGATAATGTAACTATGAAAATCTCAAGGATAAAAAAATAATTTTCAACAATGTAAATGCATAGTTATTGGACATCATGACCTCATGAATCATTATACCTAAACAATCAATACCATTAAGAAGACAATTTAATACTATATGAAAATCCCATCTAATTGGAACAAATAATTTGTTACCTAAGACCAATTGATGCATCAACTAGATACCTATAACTGGTCCCCACACATAATTTCATTTCCAAAGAATTACTCACATATTTATTAATAAATTTAATTTACAAATCACTATTCCTTAGCTTTAAATATTTGTATTGAGGAAGGATACTGATTTGACAATACTCCCCCTGTTAATAAAATAACATTCCTAACAAAAATCATAAGTAAAAATAGTGTACAATATATGAAATAACCAAATATAACGAACTTCAGTATGTATATTTAAGATAAATTTAATCACCAAGGATAAATGATCACAATATAGTGAATGTTTCAAAATAATTTAATTTTTCACAAAAAATTTAGATTATACAATAAATTCATAAACACTTTAAAAAATTTTAAATTTTCATCCATAGATGAATTAAATTAAAATTAAACATTAATCATCATGATTAAATTGTTATTCATTTTTAATACATTAATGGGGAAGTTTATACACCAAATAAAAGAAAACATGTGCACATTTACATTTATCTCTCAATGAAATTGTAATTGAGATGAAATCCCTTACCACTTTGAAATGATTATGTAAAATATAATTTGATGAAATAAAAAACCCATTAAATATAAAATAACAATAATTATTAAGGATTCATGATATTAAATTTAAAGGGGTATTATGTAGACCATATAAAATAAATTATGTTCTTTATAATCAAATATACCTCAATAAAGAGAAATTGAGATGTAGTCTATTACCTCGTGATTTCCATTATTATAACATGATTTATAACCCTGTATAATGGTTTTAATAATGTTATTAATTTATATAAATAACCATATTAATTTTAATAATATCATATATAATACTCATATAACATTTTACAACACACTTGTTAATAATATTTAAATATTTTCACTGCTTTGGGTGTTAATTGTGTTGTTTTCTCATGTGTGTTTTGTCATGAATGCTCCAGTTCATGTATACAAGATATTAATAAATTAGGAACATAATTATAATAATTTTATAAATATAATATGTACTTAATAGATACATTATTACAATTATTCATATATATTGTTCAGGAAAAATGAATTGTATCTCTCTTTGGAGACGGTTGGTCTCACGTATGTACAAGAAATAATATCATTCCATTAACTGGTGAAACAGAAATGGAGAGTACGATATACTAATATTATAGATTTTATGTAATGTTACATAGATCACATATATTAATTAAACCTATCCTTCTTACCATCCATGTAATGAGTAAGTGAAATACGAATCATATCACACTGCGAGACCGAAGATCACGGTATATACGAGCGACCATATTTTATTTTAAGAGGATTGTAAATGAAGAAGATATATTTGATATAATAACTCTATAATATTTTTAATATAATAAATATAATATATGTATAAAAATTAAAGAATTATATCCTACCATGGGTGGTTTTTATAGAAAATTAGTTACATCGATAAGAGAGGTGATGGTCTATAGTACAAAAAATTAACAATTTTATTTCCCATTTGATTGAATATAGGACATATATATGTTGTGAAATTAAAATAATAAAATTTTATTACATTGTATATACTTATTTTTTTATAAATACCATGATTAAATAATATTTTAAATATAAGGGAAAATATATAAAATATGAACTATTGTTTAAGAATGTTACCTCTTCTTCAGATGAACTCTTTTGGTTTTAACCAAATAATCATTAGGATAGATTTATTTTACAACCATGTAATATAGGATGTTTGGATGGAATTATATTAGTTATTATTTTGGGTATTGGATGAATCAAATGGATTTAGGTTTTTTATGTGGTGAAGATAGGATATGAACTTTTATAAGTGGGTTTGAAGTCACATATGGAATTTTTGAGAAGAATCTATTACACCCACATTTATATATATAAAATCCCAAAAAAATGGGAATTTAATTGATCATTAGAAGATATAATTTTGAAATGTGGCAATACATTGGTTTTTAGAAAAATATTTATGTCACTTAATACTTTATTTTTTAGTTCAACTGCTAATAAATCTATTTTTAACTTAACAACAACAATTAATTTTTTACTTCTATTACAATCAATTATAATAAAAAAATATTTGACATTATTATATAATTTTAATTATATTTAATCCTAATAATGGATCCATTTCGAATATATAATTTAATAAAACTGGGAAAAATGAATTTAATAGTATATTCATGGATGCGACAAAAAATGCATGTTTTCAGAGTGATAAATCTTATAAGTATGTAATTCTTAAATGTAAAAAATATATGTTAAATTTATTACACCAAAAAGAATTTCTTGATTATAATATAATTGAACTAATTTTAAATTAAAATGTTTTTTAACTATATTTTATCATTGTAGAGATGTTAAATGAAAATGCAATTTTAGTTAAAAATATTATTTATCAATATAAATCCAAACAAATGAAACTCTTCAGAAAAATAAAAAAAAATCACTATTAAATAATTTTTTTTGATTATTCTAAAAATTAATATTATATTAAAAAAAATTGAAATTGGAAAAAAATAAATTTTATCATTTGTTTAGAAGAGAATATGAAACCGTTTTCTTTGAAAAAATATAATTTTTTCAGAATTTTTTTACTTTGAAAAGATATTTAATTTTATTTCTAATTAATAGAGAAAAAATGAACACATGAAAAATATATATTTTGAAAAAAAATAGTACTATTCATATGCTCCAATTTAACAGCTATGTTATAATGGTCATTTCAAAATAATATTTTAATACACTATAGTGTTTCGTTTTAACCTGGTGTTGTGTGCATCAAAAGATACCAGAGAGATTGACTTTTTTGAAAATAAAATAAATATCAATGTATTAGGGTGCAACATTATTCCCTTATATATAAATTTATTATCCAAGATTTCAAATATATTACCTTCTTAAAAGATGAGGGTAGTTCTTCCTCAAAACACCCTCTAGTACCGATATTGCTTTAACCATTTTTGGATTTCTGAAAGTAACATTACCAGTCAATCGATATGATTCAAAAATACATGTTCTGATGGAAAAAATGTGAATAATTTATTTAGAGTAAGATATATTATGTTCTAATTCAATTTCATTAGAGGGGGAGAACTACTGGGTCATATTGACAATGCCTATGACCCAAAAGGGATGTGAGTGAATTACGATCCTTTAAAATATTTAATAGATTTTGAAAAAACCTAGTGATATTTCAATGATTCTTTCCTTATCTCTTTTATTAGTTACATACTAGTAAAAATAAATAATGAAAATAACACATTGATGTATAGTGGTCCAGTGGAAAAAATCCCCTAGTCCACTCTACCAAGGCTCTCTGTATGAGTTTGGTGATTTATGTAGATAATTAATCTTATATGGATATCTATAAATATGGAAAAAGTAGTTTACACCTTTAAGACAATGCTTTTACAATTAATTATCTTTCATCAATATGGAATTGAAAAATCCGCAGCCTAGTGTGAGAAGATGATTCCCCATCACCCTTAAAAAAGAGTTTGTGCAACCAAAACTAGAATAAATTAATAGAGATTTATTTGATTGACAACAAAAATTACTTATAGTTTCATAAAAATTGATAGATGTGTTTAATCTATAATTTAATTCACTAGAAGAAAATATATTTTCAATGTTTCACATGATTTCTTTAAAAGTATGTAGATAAAAACCCAAAAAGATGAATAAACATGTAAGTGTCTATACTGTAACTTTGAAAAATTATTTGTCATAAATGTGGACGAAAATAAAAACTATAAGTTAAAGAAACCACAAAAAATTAGTTACTAGAACAAAAAATGTATATCTTCAAAGTGTAGATCAGAAGGTGATGAAACCTTGTTTATTTAAAATAACACAACTTTTATGTCTAATTTTTATGTATATATCTTGTATTATTTTTGTATCTATATTATCAAAATATTAACATCCAAATATATGTACTATAGATTGAATTGATGAAGGTTAAACACTTCTAGAAATACTGTATAATAAATCATGAACATTTGACCTCAAAATCAATCAGGATAGTCAAAAAAATTATATATAATTGTAATAATTTAATCAAATTAAAATGAGACTTTGAATCAGTTATAAAATAGTTATATAGAGATATATACTTTTTTGAGACCACTGAACAAAATGCAGATAATATCTTTAACTTACAACTTTGATGTTGACCCATTAAACGTAGGGTTCGTATACATAGTAATAATCTCCAAAAGTACAGTTAAAAACATATGTTTTCTTATAAAAGTAATGTTGAAAATACCTAAAGTTTTTCATTTAAATTTAGGGTTTCTTCAAAATTTTGTTTATTGATCCATGATTTTATAATTGTATAGATTTTCCAAACCATATATTATGCTTATAAACATACAGGTTTGAACTACGTTTCCAAAAAACATCCATAATACAAATTTTTTTGGATTAATCAACTTGTGTATTATTCTTGAAAAAAAATTCTAACTAATATTATTTCATGAAATTAAATTAAATAGAAACTTTATAAGTAATATAAATGTGTTTGTTTGTGAGCATAAAAATTGAAAATAATTTAATGAAATTGATCAATCAACCCATTCCCAAAAATCTCCCACTTTTTGATGATCCCAAAAAATAAAAAATAAATTTTAAAATTACATTAATTAAGAATAATGTTTTTACAATAATCTTCCATTCATCAATAATCTTCCTACTTTTCTAAAAAAATATTCTCATAAATTTATCCATAAAATTTTCAATTAATTTCTCACTTTCTCCCTTAAAAATATCTCCATCATTTTATGACATAAAAATTATTAGAATAAAATTTTTTAATATAAAGTACCCCTAAATTCAAAAGAAGTATATAAACAAGAATCCAATATAAATTATAAAACAATATTCAATTAATAATAAGGATTTATAAGGAATATATCAATTCATTTCAATCATGCCATAATATGTTCTATATTTTTGAAATAACACCACATAGGATACAACACAGTTAAAAAACTATTTGTCAAGGAATTTAAAAATAATATTTTCATAGTGAAAAAATGAGGAAACAATTTAATAGATTTTTGTTAATCATAAAAAATGAAAATTTACCATGTGTACTGATTGAAAATTGTTTTTTATTATTATCAAAACCCTTTTGAGGAAAAAGTGAGAAACCATATATGACTTCACCATTTCAACACTTCACCACCTCCCCACATCCCCACGTCCCTAATTAAAACAATACAACCCTTCATAAAAAATGGCATTCAAGTAGAATGGAAGAACAATCCATTCAAGCAATAAAACTGACAAACCTTCATAGATGGAGCAAAAATCTCCAAGAGAAGGCCGAAGTAACACGAACCAGGAAACACGAACATCAGAAAATCTTGAAAAACCACAGAACTGGTCTCCTCACGTGCCCACCAGTGCGACCGTAAAAACCAGCTCAAATCCACAAATCCACTGGCGGACTCCAGTTGGAGTTCTCCCAAACCATCAGTGATGTGAGATGACCCAAAGAACATCCACAAAGGGCGATGAAGAAACCAGAATGAGGAAGGCCAGGCCGTCCGAACGCTTCACCCTACTCCACAGACACCACCATGAAACCATGAGCAAAATGACACTTCACAAACCATCAATTAAACCCTACCAAAAACCAATGTGAGCAGCGAATCCACAACCAGAGAATAAAGATCATTCAGCCAAAACTTTGCTGCAGAAAAAATGAGGACGCCACCAAACCAAAATAACAACAACCTTCAAAATCCTTCGCAAAAAATAACACATGAACCTCATAATTGAACCTCATAATCCAACATAGAAAAACTAGATTCAAACGCATGACCAATAGAAAGTTAATTGCCATAAAAGCTGAAAACTGCACGCAGCTATGCAACATCCTTTAACTGAATACCTTCCACAGCCTGATCCAAATCTATAAATCTCATGAAACTAATAAGTTCAATTCCTTTGAACCAACGAGAAGAAGAACCACCCACAACCTATCGCAAAATCACGGAAGCGAATTCATCACCACCAAAATAGGGAAACACCGGAAGAGGTTGCGCCACAAATGACCTGAACCAAATCCCATCACCACCACTGCTCATGAAGACTGAAGATCCACCCAAAGCACCCAGGAAAGACACACAGCTTCGACCTTAGACCACAACAAATCAGATCTCGACCATGGACCTCTAACGCGCCACCAAGGAGAAGCCGATCCCACCAAATATTGCAAGCCTTCAATGCCTCAGAAGCCCGATATTGGCTACTACCCATGACGCCGACATAGATCCTGCAAACCCTCAAAACCAAGTAAATTGTACCTTAGAAGACACTAAAATCTAGATCTCAATTCACAACGATGCCACATCAAGAATCTTAAGCCGCAAACTCACCGAGAACCATGGAGCAGATCCGCAGCCAACCGAGATGATGGTGGCAATAGGGAACCCTAGCGCCATGGAAGATCCCCTTATGGGCACATTGTCTTTACCATGTGTAATGTGATAAAAAATAACTAAGAATATGTTTTAAGCATAAGTTAACTATTTAAGATTATAAAAATTAAAAAACAAATAAAGATATATTTTATAACACATAATTATTATCCAAACAAATTTTAAAAAAAATATCAGATATTAAATTTAAATAAATTATAGAAATAATGAAGATTCTGGGTGTTAGGAAGGATTAGAAGGACATCAACACCTTCATAAGATCAAACCTTTTCACTTAAATTTTCTATAACTTTTGGTTTTTTCACTATTTCATTTTTGATCATCTATAAATATTTGATATAGTGAAGAAGGAAAAAACATCGACCAAAAAGTATTTAGTTAATCATGTTTAAAATTTTCCTTCTAGGTAACTCCACATATATTTTGATTTATACTTTGATCATGTTGAAAAATTATTTTGAAATTCAGCATTATTTTATATATTGAATTTACATTTTTAGTGTATAAAAGAATATTTTTTGAAAGAATAACTTTTTTTATCTTTTTCATTAAGCATTACGCATGAATTCAAATCAACATGAATCTTTACTATTTATTTATTCAAAGTACATATGTTAAACAGTTGGTATTTAGATTATTTTTTAACATTCTAAATTCAATGATGATGAGACATATTTTTCTTCATAACACCCCAATAATATAAAATACTTTCATATTAGAATAAATTTTATTTTGTTTATATATTTCTTTATACTCAATACCAGGTTATGTTTACACTACACCCAACTCTATGTTGGCTTGTGTTACACAGAAGACTGAATTTTACCACCATTTAAGAGTGCACCTATTATAAAACTAGAATATGAAAATTTTATAAATATTATATGTATATAAATTATCTTTAAGTTCATACTTTAAATATTATATTAGGGTTAATTATTGGTATTTTTTTCTGAGGAGTTTCAATTTTGGTGAATAGTGATGATTATTGTATTTTAGTTTAAAACTTTCTTTTCATATAAATAAATATTAAAGTTAAATTAAAATTTATATTTTTTTAAAATTCAAAATATATCAATTATATAACAATTAATACAATTTAGTTCATTTTAATCATTTTTATATTAAATATAGTTATAAAGGCTTATTGGACTTTTGAAAATTTTCACTTCATCAACTTGCTTTCTCACCACATCTTCAAGATTAACATTAAAATAAATTTATCCACTTCTGGGAATTGTAGTTGGAAAAAACATGTAAATTATATTAATTAGTATAATAATTTTTTATAATAAGATCACTTATTTTTTTATAAACAATTTTGGTTAATGTAATTAAAATTAATTACAATGATTAATGTAAAATAAATCTTAACAAGGGACTAAAACTTAATATCAAGGTGGAAAATGACCTAAAAACTTTTCCAAAATATATTAGATACCATTTTTTTACCATATACATTATTTTTTTTAATTTTATCAGTTATTGGGATACTATTTCATGAATGTTACTTATATAATAAGTTATGTTTGAAGAAAAAACAAAAAAAATGACTTTTCCTTACCTTCAACATTTATGAAGCATTATAGTATGAAAAAAGCTTCATAGTTTCAATTATAAAACATATTTTTAATGGTATGTTGTTTTTTATCATGGTAATTTAACTAGAGTTTTTAGAGAATATTTATTTACATTAAATTCTTAACAAATTCTAACACATTGATTATTTAGCTAATTATTGAATAAAATAAATAATGCTAAAAACCATAATCCTAATGTAAATTTAATGAATTATTGTGTTACATTATATTTTAGGACAAATATATAATTTTACAAATATAATAACTTAATATATTTGAATTCCACTAATGTTTTTATATTTTTAAATTAAAAATAAATAAATAATGTAGGAATTTAAATTAATTTTATTTACAATAAAGATATTTTATTAAATGGTTTCCAATTAATAAAATTTTTATATTATTATAAGTTTATTTTTAGTGGTAATGAATATAAAAAATTTCCCATTAATGTACTATATGACCTTTTATAATTAACATATTGACCCACAGATTTTAGAAACATTGTTAGGACGACATCGATTAAATTAGTGTTTTTTTCACGTTACATGTTCTTTTTTTGAAATTAATTTTCAACACGCATGTCATTCATATTTTTTAAATTATATATAATATTTATTATTTTCTGGGTATAAGTTTTCTGATAAATCTAAATTTTCTTTATTTAATAATGGATTAATTACATTGGATTGAAAACTAGTTACCAAAATGAAGAACCAAAATGAGAAATATGAGGAAACATAAAGACTAATGAAAAAATTTAAAAATTGAATTAGTTTTGTGTGGTGGAGAATTTTACTGATCATAAATCTAAGTTAATCCATTAGTTTACAATTTTTAGGCCCATGAGGAAAGGTATATATCCAAAATAGTGTTTCTGTTAGAGGAGTTATATGAATGCCACTTCCCCTCCTATATGAAAAATGCACTCACTATTCTCCTTCCTTAACCCTCACAAGCCATCATGGATCATCCAAAATCAACTAAAATAAGATACCAACATCCTAAAAATCATCCAAGATTCTTAAAATAGGGTTCAAATCAATATGTTGAATCCACTTGGTTTAAACCCAAAGGAGTTACCCAAAAACGTGTTGAAATTCTTCAATGTGAATTTTTGATTTACTTGTTTCTCTTACCCTTCATTTATTATGAATAATTTATTATAAAATTATTTAATTATCCTAAATATACTTAATTTATGTAATTATAAGGGTTCAAAATATAATTTCACACACTTCCATTGAATGGGTAACTAACATACCGTTTATGTATGATGAACTACATCTTTTCAAAATGATGCTATTTGTTTTTTGCATTACCACCTCTCATGTTCTGGAATTATGATGGAAAAAATATTTATATAAGATATATATTATTATTATTATGTCAATATTTTTAGGTAATTTTCATATAATACATTTTTCAGTGATTTTAATTTTTTGTAAATACGCTAACATGATCTGTGGACATGTGGACAACCACCTCCTCAAAATGATGTGATACATTCACACATTACATGGAATGTATTATAGATGGGTTTAATTAAAAAATGGGAAATAAAATACAAATATATGGTATTAATTAAATAATTAGATTTATTTAAATATAATATTTTAATTTCATTATTACATTATTCACACACTAAAAAGTGATAACGTCGTTTGAAGACGTGCAAACTACTGCCTCCTTGAAGCGATGTGAATCCTTTTACATCACAAGGATTCTATATATAAGAAAATATTATTAAATAAGATGGTATTTATGATATAATTATCATACTATAATGACATAATTTTACGTATCTTTATTCCATAATGATAATTCAAAAATGGGAACACTACTCATGCATAGCTATAGCCTTCCATCTCCGTGATTGTAATATTAGTTCAATTCTCATAACAATATTTCATGATAGGCCATAAATTTAGAATTTATCTATAAATATGATAATTAGTTCATGATTATTAATGTCCATATTTTTATATAATGGCCACATTGACCAAATATGACATTCAAAAGTCATTTTTGACACATAAGTCAAATATGACAAGACACCCAATGTAAACATAACTGTTTAAGTTATTGTTTACAATATTATAATAAGATATGTTATCATGAAAATACTTTTAAAAAGTTTTTATAAATCTGAATAAATAAAATACTTTTTTTATTCAATAAGATAATGATGTGCATGACAAGTCAAACACAAGGTAAAGGATTTTACCTAAATTTTCATTACATTGACACTTATTTGTTATTATGCACTAATTCACATTTATGGGTGGTATATACTACTCTTTTATATATTATATCAATAATCTTCTTATTCTCATGATATTATAATTTTCATATAATGGTATTCATTAATGGGTAATATGATTCAATTATTTGGAAGTTGTATATGATGATTTCAAATGATTCGTGTTTATTTTACTCAAGAATGTTTCAAATAATATTTTAACGATATTGAAATTCATCAATATGAACAATCCCTATTGTAAATTGTTCTCCACAAAAGAAATATTTATAAATATATATTATTATTTAAATATTGATATTTTAAGACAAGAACATTCATTATTAATTTAATCAATTATTCAATATATGAGGAATTCTTTTGACATACTAGATATAGGTTATGGATTGTTTAATGTATTCCCCACGATGCATTGTTTATCTACTGAGATGAAATCAGTTTCTAAAAATCCCTTTATGTTTTCTTCCAAGAATAATATATGATTTTATACCAAAAAAATCAAATTGTGAAAGGTATTGATGGTAGTGGTTCACGTGTGAGGTATATGAAGTCCAATAATTACAAATTGCCTTTATTTTAGTAATTACTATTCAAATTTGTTTAACTTTGAAAAAAATATATGGATTCATTTCATTATTAGTTTATTGATTAAATGGAATGTGTTTTCTGTACTTTAACATTCCATATTGATTTTGACTTATCCAGCTTTTTAAATGAAATGTTTTTTCATTTATTAACATTTCCATATTATTCATTCTTATTGACTCGTGATTACTTTTTCTTTATGCCAACCCTTACTAATCATTTGTGCTCAACCTTATTTTTCTTCCATTCCACGGGATTGGATGATGAATTCATGGAATGAGTTTCATGGATTATGTTTATTAGTTTATATTAGGTGTTACATTTTTTATATCCCCAAATATATAATGGGTATCATATATATAATTTGGTTTTCCAAAACTACTAAACTAAAAGGTCCTTCCTGATATGATTCCCTGTAATTAGGCTAATGTAACAAAATAATGAACCAACTCCTAGCTTCTTGGGTTACGGAATTATAGTTCGTATCAAATAAAGTTTACATAAAATATGGAATCTAGGTTAAGAAAATAATGATTTGGGAACGTATCCCTAATATACGCATTGAGGATAAAAACAGAAGAACATACAAAAGATAATATTTATATGATTATGAGAATAGACACATATAAAATTTTCAATTTATGTTATGTACTTTTATTATTTTGTGATTATAAATTATGTTTAATAATGATATGTTTCAACCTAGAATATGATACCATTTATTAAAGTTTCATACTAAAAGGAATGTGAACCTCCCCAATCCATGTGATCCAAATAGTAATAAGGATCGTATGTTTCTTTGTCTTAAGATAATCCATTCAATGGAAATAGTCTCCAATAATTTTCGTCATATGAATACATAGTATTATGTTTTAAAAATAATGAGAAATAATTATATAAGTATTATGTCTTCAAAATGACGCATGAGAAAACGTAGAAAACGTGGTAAAAGATGGGTAATGGTATAAAGGGAATGACTTATTTTCCTACATGTAATAGTTATGTAAATACTCATCCATGTACTTTCTTAAAAGGAATGAGAGTTTTCTATAAGTTTGGAATGAAAGGTAAGGATTCTTTTTATCTCCTTGATATGTAAAAGGTCCAATGTTATAATGATTTTACTTCATGTTTGTTAGACACTATGCAAATGATTGTCTCAACCGTCAAAGGAATATACCCCAGAGGAGGGTAATGGATCATGTTCAATATTATACTACTAACATTGATGAAGATACATGATTATTGGCACACACCAAATTGGGTATCCATCAAAATCAACACCAAACCAAGCCCATGGAAAGACCCAAAGGGTTTTCCCTATCCCCACGGGCTGGAACAAGTGTCTGGTTATCTTAAATATTAGTTTGGGAACAATTTATCCAAGTTTAGAATCATTTAACATCCAACCACAATCAATAAAAGAAATCTGAAAATTACCAACAAAACAATCTATAAATAAAAATTCAAAACATAATACAAGGGCTATAATAGGACACAAGGGGTACCTAACAACAAAAGTTGTAGAAAAAAAACCCAAAGACCACCACATGACCAGGGACCATTACCCACAAGCCGTATCTACAACACAACACAACAGGAGGAACTCTATACCCGAACCACCGTCTCCAAAATCCATTCACTTACCCATTTAATACATAAAAGAGTCTACTTACACCCACTTAAGTATGTAGGGGGTGATCCTAATACCAATAGGGTACCACTCAACAATTTAATGCGATAAGCTTTATATGATAAATAGCTTCCATGTTTTATAAACAATGAATGGTAGTAATAATTTCTAAAGGTGAATCTTTTAAATGAAAATAGTTTCAAAGTGGGTAACATTAAAGAATAAGTATATTTAAAAAAACATGTATGATTATGAATTTTCCATCCAAACACACCATAAGACAATGTAAATTCTAAATAGTTAATGACCACTCGACACAGGAACACCCCTAGGAACTCATTAGCTATGAGCCCCATGTACATCACACCTCAGTGTAAAAGTAACCATAACAATATCTTTTCTCGTGGATGAGACACTTGTAGGGGAATCTACCATAACCTAGAGATCCCCAATATTATCATAATCCTAGTAATATTAGTTCTGTCAATGTCATACTTTCTACGTGAAATAGGGATAAAACCAATCCTAATCACTGGTTTGCTAGTACGTGCCCACCCACTTGGATACCAGGGTTTCCCTTTTTGTGATTAAAAAATTTCAACATTATTACTAATTTCATTTACACATAAAAAAACTAGTTATGGTCATACACACTAAAAAAAATCTAAACATGATTTTCACCATTTGTTTAACTCCAAAAAATGTTTATAACTTCAATAAAATAATTACACAAGTTATAAAAAAACATTTCCCATAAAATCCTTTCAATTTCCCCCTCTTGACACAAATTTCAAACCAATATTACAAAAAAATAGATTTTTTTTCACTGAAACATTTTTATAATTCCATTCCATGAATTATAAAACAACACCAATTGGAATGACATGGAATACACAAGTAAACACCCATTTTCACACAAAATTGTCACATAAAATAACATCATTACAAATGCTAAAAAACAAAATTCACTAAAAATATTGAAATAGGATCATAAAAAAATATAATTTAAGTAATATAACTCATTATGTAATTCTTACACATGGAATCACCAACCATATATGTCAAAACCCTCATATCCTTCTGTGGAACTTCAACCGCACCACCGCCGCACCACATGGGAGTGAACACAAACCTAATACCACAATATTGTACCAAGAAACTCAAAAATGAGCCTTATATTCTAATCCCTATTTTCTATACATTATTAACAATAATAAAAATGGAAGAAACCCTAATAAAGTGGGAGAAACAATAAACAAATGGGAGGACGAAGGAAAAAACCCCACTTACATGAGTGATCTTAATGTAATCACCCAAAATCCACCAATGGTTGAATATAAAAGAAACCAAAACTGATAGGGAGGCTTTAATGAGGCTAAGGAGGTCAAGATGGGACTTAAATGGGGTGGGGGAAGTGTTAAATTTTAATGATTTATGGATGAAACAAATTAACTTCTGAAAGCTACACTATTTGAGAATCCCTGAATTGTTCCGCCCTAATATATGATAAAAATGACCTCCAAAGAGGGAGAAACTAACATGGGGGTGTATATGGATGTTGGATTCATGTGGGTGGTTGAATCATATAAATAAATTAAAAAACAAAAGAGATATTAATGAATTAAAAAAATTAAAATACGAAATGGTCTTACGGGTTGGACCAATTCCTAAATAAATCAACCAAATACAAAATGATAAAGAGTTCCTAAGAATTAATAATTTATATAGTTGTTTTAATAGATCAGGGGATGCCAATAATGAAGTGGAATGGATGAATAAAATTTAAAAATGAATGAGTTATTAAAGAAACTAAATTTGTACTCAAATATGGAAATGGGATCAATATTTTTCCCAAATCACGAAAACTCACCAATTCCTCCAAAAATGCATGGGTAACCCCTAAAATAAAGAAATAATGGAAGTTAAATGAAAAATACCTTTAAAATAGGTCATGTATGTAACAATTTTCTACACTACGGAATATTTTCCACCCAAAAAAAGTTAACCAGAAGTTTGATCAAAAAATTGGAATGGGTATTATTCCTCAACCGATGACTTCCAATCCCATGTCTCATCTGTATCGCTCTCATGATACCAAAGAATCAAAAATAGTGGAATCAACATTCCCTGAAGAACCTTCTCTTGGGAATCAACTATTCTCACCAGCCACTCTAAAACATACAATTCAGGATCTATCTTCAGTTCTTACCAATTATGCAGAAGGGATGGATATGGGTTGTACATTTTCAGTTGGGAGACGTGGAAGACGTCATGAATGGAAGTCAAATAAAAAGGAAAGGCCAACGTATATGCCACCCTACCAATATTATTGGTGATCTAAAAAGGTATGACATTTTTCATCGTTAGCTTTCCATGCTTTTCCATGTGACGATGACCCAAATTAAGGGACACTTTCAAGAATACCGGATCACCCATTGAAATCTCTAGGTCTTAACACCCCTAATCAGTGTATGATTTTAGGAGACTCTAAGCTGTCAATAAACAATGCCTAATAAACTATACCTTCTTAGATGTCTCTTGAATAAGGACAAACCCCAATAGGGAAGTCTCACCAATCTCATCCAAAATAGAGGGGACTGACAAGGCTAACCATAGAGTGCCTAAAAAGTATCTATTCAAATCTAGGATTGGTAACTGTTGTTATAGGAATATTTATCCAATACCAAATGTCTATCCCATGAACCACCAAAGTCCATAACACATGCACATATCATGTTCTCCTGGATCTGACTCACCCACTGTAACACCCCAAGCTTCCATGGTACGCTTCTCTTTTAATAATACAATAGCGTGTGTTGTACGCAACTTCGAGTTCTAACACACACCACAACCAATCAAAGTAGCTGTTATGAATAGTAATACCTAATTTTTGAAATTTTATAAATTTTATCATTCAAAATGGACTTCATTTTTGGATTTGGAATATCAAATTTTTCCCAGGGTAAAATTTTGGAACTTTTCGGATAACTTTTATATTTTGATGAATAGTGAAAATTACTAAATTTTAATTAAGAACAACTTATTTAATAAAAATAATTAATAGTTATAAATTATACTATTGAGTGGTTTTAAAGTATAACTAGAATATAATTTTTCCATTTTATCCAATGGTGGTCATTATAATTAATTTCATTTTGAAATTGTTCATAAACAATTGTCAATCTTTTGATTGATATTGTTTCTTAAAAACATGCTATTTCTTTTGACAACGGGAATTAATTATAAAATTAATTAATGAAACATATATGTTTGGAATTATGTAAAATAGAGAGAATTTTTGAATTCATAATATCAATTATAGCTTAGGGTGAATTTTTGGTATTTTTCTGAAAAACATCAATTTTTGATGAATAGTGAAACAACTATGTGGTAGTTTAAAAACTAATTTTTCGTGTAAATGAAACATTAACACTTCTATGATTTGATTTTCAAAAATATGACATACATGTTTGTCATTATGAAGAAAAATGTGGTTCAATGGGATTAAAATAATTTTTTGTGAATAGTAACTTTTAAGTTTTATTAATCGCGACTAAAGGTAATTAGTGAAATTTAAGGTAAAAATGATATTATAAAAATATGAAAATATCTTGAAACTTGTCCTACCCATATTTGATGAGTCATGTCCAACCAATAAAATCTATGGGTCATCTTGGTGACCCCATAGAGCCACATGGGTAAGAAAATGACATTAATAACTTTTTATTTAAAGTAAAAATAAAATTGTCAAAAACATGTGTTGTTTTACTAAAACAATTATTACATGGGGTAATATAAGTTAGATTTTTGACTATAAAGATTCATTGTAAAGATAAAAATATTTACTACATCATGGTAATTATTTTATAATTTTTATACATTAAATAAATATATTTATTTATCACACCATGATGATGCAGCGATTACCTCATTAATTAACGATTTAAATAAAATGAAAAGATAATGTTAAATATAAGATATAAATTTGTCAAAAATATATTGGATGAGTAGATTTAGAACCCTTGTCACATTATGTTAGAAATATATATTTGTGGGACCTTTGAAATGTGAAAATCATTTCATAATAATGCAACATTTCATGACATTCCAAGAGTGCCCCTCCTCTCCTCTTATAAAATGCCCCCACCTCTACCACCTTATTCACACCATCAAAGCCATTTGGATTGGCTAAAATCTACCCAAATACTCTCTCAACTTCCCTATCTTACTCCTAGAAGCCTAACTTTGGGCATAAGTCTTCCTAAGGAATCCTTTGGCTCAAATCAAAACGTGATACCTGATTTTAAGGAGGTTAAAGAACGGTCGAGCCAAGTCGGACACGAGGTAAGGGACTTCATCTTAAACATCATTCATTGAGGCATATTTTGTTTTATACAAATGTTATTTTATACAGTGTATAAAAATCTTTTAATTTTATCTTTATTCAAAAGGAATCTTATTTATACGAAGCATTTTACTAAACGACAAAAGAGAATGTTTTTTTTGTCGTACGTATGCGGCGACAACGACTTCTCTACCGCTGTGACCATTATTTGAGTTTCGGCTTCCTCTACAAGACATAACTTTTTTTGAATGGAAAATAAATACCAAATTTTACATTTCTTTTATTTTTGTATTGAATTTTTTTTATTATATCAATGTGTTGTATTGATATCTTGTGATTGAAATATGGAAATGTTATGTTTTCTTTATACATATTTTATGTGATACGATTATGATATGGTTTATGATATGTTTAAACCATTTCATATAAGGAATGAATTTGACTTAATAAGTGACGGTTGGATCCCGCTATATCTCCTCGATGGATCGGTAGGTCTCATGAGACAAACTAGTGTCCTGACACGAGGCCTTGACAAAATCTTTTTTGTAGTCTTGGCATGGGGCCTTGGCTATGTGGTTATGATAGTATGGCATTATGCATTCCATCACTATGAATGTGGTTATTAATATTGCATGTGATTATTAGATTAGAAGAATATCCATGCGAATAAGAAAATGGCATTATTTCATTTTATTATTGTTGTATTATGTTGAATTTCAAGTTTAAAAGGGTTGTGTTTTAGTTTTACATTGCCTTAAATGTTTATGTTTATTTATGAAAGTTTTTGCTGTATTGTTATCCTTATAGAGCATCTAAGCTCACCCCTTTCAATGTTTTAATTTTTTCAGGATGTGATGAAGTATATTATGAATGACCTGTAGGGATAGTATGAGGGGATACGAAGACAAGATGTTTTTTTAGTTTTGTTTTACTTTATGATGTAATGTAAGACTTGTGAATGTATCAAGTGTTTCCAATGATATTAAACTAATCGGTCTTTCGAGACTTGATCTTTTGTGATCATGTCAATGTTATGAAATAATGCACCGACTCTGGGTAACTGGGGTCGGGGCGTTACAGTTGGTATCAGCGGAAGTTTAGTACTAACCTTGGAAGCAATATTTAGATAAAATCTGAGTAGAGCACATAGCCCAAATATAGACTTTGAGGATTAATATAGAAGAACATCCTAAAATTTTTGTATTATAGAGATTTTGTGAGTTTTCTGAGCAATAAATCCCTGTATGGATACGTTCAGGTAGAGGCAGCTCTGGAACAGATGTACCTAGGTGTAAAACCCGAAAACACCGCTTTGAGATAGACTTTAATAGGAACTGGTGCATGAAAACAGGCCTTGCTACACTCTTGGTTACGACACTCCTAGGGGATATTCTTAGGAAATTATAATTTTCTTTACAAACCATTATGAAGGGGTTATGAGTATATACTTCCTCAAAGAATACATTTTTATGATTATAGTTCAATTTATGCTATGTGTTTTACAAGTATGGAATTATGTATTTTGATTTATAAACTAATCTAGTTTATGCCATTGTTTAGAAATGGCACCTAGTGGGAGGAATAGAAACTGTATCAATGCACGCACTCCATGTAGGGATTTCCCTCCTACTCAAGACAATTATAGTGGAGCTGGAGATACAACTAGTGCTGATTAACTTATCACCATACTGGGAAAACTCACTCAGGTTTTGAATAATAACCTTACTCGTATATAGCACCATTGTCCGCAACGTGGCGGATCAATGTTAGACCGCTTCATGAGGCAAAAACTGCAAACATTTAATGGGGGTACAAATCCATTAGTAGTTGAGCAATGGATAAACTCTTTAGAGAAAATATTCCACGCCTTGGGGAGTAGCGAAAGGGAGAAGGATGTCTTGGCAGTTTACCGACTCACTGGAGATGCCGATCAATGTTGGTCGCTGATTCAAAACACAAAGGAAGATGAATAAGTATCAATTATGGAATGGAGGGAGATTAATGAAATTTTCTTAGAAAAATACTTTTCATGTGACCATCGAGCAGATATGGAAAGGAAATTTTTGAGTATGAGGCAGAAGGAGGATGAGAATGTCGCAAAGTATGAGGATAACTTTACAAGGTTAGTGAGTCATGCTCTAGATTATATACGTAACCCAAGAAGTAAGATTGATCATTTCTTTGATGGGTTAAAACCATTTCTCCGTCGAGCATTAGTCTAACAAACCATCTCGTCGTACAAAGATATTGTCTCGTGTGCTATCAAGACAGAAAAGTAATTCTCGAAGTCTTACGACATTAAAGCATAGAAAGAGAAGAAGATATCTTCTGATCAATCGGGAAATAGAAATAACGGGAATAAGGGAAAAGTTTAATATCAGTCCTGTAGTAAATGTGGGAAGAAACACCCTTGTACTTGCTTGAAGGGAATGAGAGTCTATTACAAGTGTGGTTAAAAATGCCACCAAGCTCATGATTGAAAGGGAAAGAGAGTTTCTTTCAACATGGAATGCTATAATTGTAGATAGATGGTACATTATGCAAATGAATGTCCTAAGCGTCAGGGGAACTTACCTCAGAAGAGGCCAAGGGATCAAGGCCAATATTATGCTATCACTACTGCTGAGGTTGAAGCTCCAAAAGATGTGGTGGCAGGAAATTTAATGGTTTACTCAAGTTTAGGAAATGTATTATTTGATTGTGGATCATCACATTGTTTCATTTCGTCCCATTTTTCTAAGAAAATTAGAAATATTTAATTTGATTTAACAAGAGAATTTTCAGTCAAAACTCCTAAGGGAAGTATCATTGCAACAAAGTTTTGTGAATCAGTCCCCATCAGAGCATATAATTATTCTTTATTCTCCGATCTCATTGTCATACCTATGATTGAGTTTGATATAATCCTCAGTATGGATTAGATTTCGTACAATGATGCAAAGATTTATTGTAAGAATAAGGAGCTTACAATTTTTGATGATGATTATAAGGAACACCTTGTATTTAGAGCAGAATCATCACCACCTAATTCTTATTTAGATCCACCCCCAGTATCTCAACTAAATTCAATTATTGGGGAGGAAGAGAATGAAATGACTGAGGGTGAGGAAAGAAATTTTCAAATAGAGTATGTACCTATTGTGAAATAATATGTAGATGTGTTTCTAGAAGATTTACATGGACATCCTCCAAAACGAGAAGTTGAGTTTTCCAATGATTTAATTCCTGGATCGAGGCCTATATCGATGACCCCTTATAGAATGGCCACCGTGGAATTAGGTTAAAAAAAACAACTAGAGGAATTGAGTAATAAGGGATTTATTCGCCCTAATGTTTCTCCATGGGGAGCCCCTGTCCTTTTTGTTAAGAAAAAAATGGATCTATGAGGTTGTGCGTTGACTACAGGGGTATCAATGCTATAACAATAAAGAACACGTATCCCTTACCTCGCATTGATGATTTATTTGACCTACTCCATGGAGCTCAATACTTTTCAAAGATTGACCTTCGATCTGGATACCATCAGTTGTGTGTGAAGAAGGAATACATTTTAAAGACAACATTTCAAACAAGGTACGGGCATTACAAGTTTACAGTAATGCCTTTTGGATTGACTAATGCACCCTCTATATTCATGGATCTAATAAATAGAGTTTTCAAGGAATATCTTGATGATTTAGTGGTGGTATTTATTAATGATATCTTGGTATACTCCAAAAGCTATGAAGATCGTGAAAATCACTTGGGCATTATCATTAAGACTCTTAGAAGGTATTAATTTTATGGGAAGTTTAGAAATTGTGAATTCTGGCTTCAAGAGATTTATTTTCATGGCCATATTTTCTTTAAGGATAGAATTTTTTTTTGATCCTTCTAAGAATAAGGCAATACAAGAATGGACATCACCGACGAGTATAACTTAGGTATGCATTTTTATTGGTTTGGTAGGTTATTATCGACGTTTTTTCCAGAATTTTTCCTGATTGGATAACCCATTAACAATGCTCACACAAAAAGGGGTTAAATTTTTCTGGACAAAAAAGTGCGAAGAATGTTTTGAAGAACTGAAGAGAAGATTAGTCAATTCTCCTATATTGACTCTACCATCGGGGAATGATGGGTTCGTTATTTATAGTGATGCATCAATGAAAGGAAATGGTTTTGTCCTTATGCAAGAATGATAGGGTTCTTTCCTATGCATCACGAAAACTAAAAAATAATGAGCAGAACTATCCTAGTCATGATCTCGAGTTAGCTGTTGTAATATTTTCCTTGAAGATATGGAGACATTATCTCTATGGTGAAAAATGTGAGATATATACCAATCACAATAGTTTGAAATATATTTTCTCACAAAAAGAACTCAACATGTTGGAAAGGAGATGGCTTGAACTACTCAAGTATTATGATTGCACGATACACTACCACCTGGGGAAGGCAAATAAGGTTGTAGATGCTTTGAGTAGAAAAGATCATGGAGTTTTGAACATGATGAGAGTAGAAAGGGATCATATTTTCATGGATCTAATAAAGATGGATATGGGAATCACCATGGAGGGTGAAACATTAAAACTCATTCAAATGGTTTCCAAACCGTCTTTACTAGAAAGGATAAAGTGTTCTCACGCTGATGATAAAGAGTTGAAAAAAAAGATTAAAGCTGTGAATGATGGGTGATTGAGTGAATTTTTGTATGAAGATGGAATTTTGAAATTTGGGAGGATACATTGTGTTCTCGATATACCTGATTTAAAGAAGGAATTGTTGGATTATTCTCATAGTTTTAATTTCTCTACACACCGTGGGAGCACCAAAATGTATAGAGATTTAAATGGAAAATTTTGGTGGGACAACATGAAGAGGGAGATTGCTGATTTTGTGTCAAGATGTATGGTTTGTCAAAAAGTGAAAGCTGGAAGGCAACTTCCTGGTGGAGTATCGCAACCTCTTCCCATACCTGAGTGGAAATGGGATAATATTACGATGGACATTGTCAGGGTACTACCAAAGAATCATAGAAGGAATGATGCTATATGGGTCATTGTTGATCGTCTCATGAAGTCAGCACATTTTCTTACTGTAAGAGAAGATATACCACTTGAATGTCTAGAAAGACTATATATTAATGAAGTTGTGAGACGTCATGGAGTACCCATGTCGATTGTCTTGGATCGTGATCCCCGTTTTACATCAAGATTCAGGAAAAGTCTTCTGAAGGCCTTGGATAATACACATAGTTTGAGCACTTCTTACCACCATAAAACAGATGGAAAATCAGAACGAACTATTCAAAACTTAGAAGATATGTTGAGATCATGATCCCTTGACTTTCAGGGTATGTGGGATCAATATTTACCTCTGGTAGAATATTCCTATAACAATAACTTCCATTCAAGTATTCGAATGCCACCATATAAAGCATTATACAGAAACAGATGTCGCACACAAACCTTTTGGGGTGACGTTGGTGACAGAAAACTTGTAGGCCCAGAACTAGTGGAGGAACGATGGAAAAGGTGAAGGTAATCCAAAACCACATCAAAGCAGCTCAAAGTAGGCAGAAGAGCTATGATGACAACCGAAGGAAGGATTTGGAATTTCAGGTAAGAGATCATAATTTTTTTGAAGGTATCTCCATGAAAGGGAGTTATATGTTTTGGTAAGAAGGGTAAATTGAGTTTGAGGTACATTGGACCCTTCGAAATTCTAGAACGAATTGGGGTTGTAGCTTTTCATTTGGAAATGCCTCCAAGTCTCTCCAAAGTTCACGATGTATTCCACGTATCACTGTTGAGAAAATACATGCCCGACCCAATGCATGTACTCACGTATGAGGATTTAGAACTGGAACCTGATCTATCTTATTGCAAAGAGCCCGTCAGGATTCTTGATACAAGAGAACAAGTGCTAAGAAACCGGACGACTCGTCTGGTAAAATTTCTATTGAGAAACCATAAGATAGAGGAGGCAACGTGGGAACCCGAGGAAATTATGATGAAGAATCACCTGAGTCTTTTCATATAGTGCTATTATATGAAATTTCACGGACAAAACTATTTGTATGACAAGATAATGTAACTCCCCTTGTTTCCACGGTACGTTTCTCTTTGAATAATACAGTAGCGTGTGTTGTATGCAACTTCGAGTTCTAACACACACCACAACCAACAAAAATAGCAGTTATGAATAGTCATACGTACTTTTTGAAATTTTATAAATTTTATCATTCAAAATGGACTTTATTTTTTGATTCAGAATATCGAATTTATCATAGGGTGAAATTTTGGAACTTTTCGAATAACTTTTATATTTTGATGAATAGTGAAAATTACTAAATTTTAATTAAAAACAACTTTTTTAATAAAAATAATTAATAGTGATAAATTATACTATTTAGTAGTTTTAATGTATAATTATAATATAATTTTACCATTTTATCCAATGGTGGTCATTAGAATTAATTTCACTTTGAAATTGGCCATAAACAATTGTCAATATTTTGATTGATATTGTGTCTTAAAAGCATGCTATTTGTTTTGACAATGAGAATTAATTATAAAATTAATTAATGAAACTTTTATGTTTGTAATTTTTTAAAATAGACACAATTTTTGAATTCAGAATGTCAATTATAGCTTAGCGTGAATTTTTGGTATTTTTCTGAAAAACATCAATTTTTGATGAATAGTGAAACCACTAAGTGGTAGTTTAAAAACTAATTTTTCATGTAAATGAACCATTACCACTTCTTTGATTTGATTTTCAAAAATCCGAATTACATGGTTGTAATTATGAAGAAAAATGTGGTTCAATGGGATTAAAATAATTTTTTGGTGAATAGTAACTTTTAAGTTTTATTAATCACGATTAAAGATAATTAGTGAAATTTAAGGTAAAAATGATATTATAAAAATATGAAAATATCTTGACACTTGTCCTACCCTTATTGGATGAGTCATGGATGACGAAGAAAATCAATGGGTCAACTTGGGGACCCCATGGAGCCACTTGGGTAAGAAAATGACATTAATAACTTTTTATTTAAAGTAAAAATAAAATTGTCACAAACATATGTTGTTTTACTAAAACAATTATTACATGGGGTTATATATATTAACTTTTTGACTATAAATATTCATTGGAATTCTAAAAAGATTTAATAAATCATGGTAGCTATTTTATAATTTTTAGACATTAAATAAATAAATTTATTTAACACACCATGATGATGCAGCGATTACCTCATCAATTAACGATTTAAATAAAATGAAAATATAATGTGAAATCTAAGACTTACACTTGTAAAAAACCTATCGTATGAGTATATTTTGAACCCTTATCACCTTATCATCGAAATATATAATTTTGGGACCTTTGAAATCTGAAATGAATTTCATAATAATGCAACATTTCATGACTTTTCAAGAGTTCCCCTCCTATCCTCTTATAAAAGGCCCCCACATCTACCACCTTATTCACACCATAAAAGCCATTTGGCTCAGCCAAACTCTGCCCAAATACTCTCTCAACTTCCCTCTCTTACTACTATAAGCCTCACTTTGGGAGGAAGTCTTCCTAAGGAAGCCTTTATCTCAAATCAAAAAGAGTTACCCGATTTTAAGGACGTTAAAGAAAGGCCGAGTCAAGTCGGACACGAGGTAAGGGACTTCGTCTCAATCTTCTTTTATTGAGGAATATTTTTTTTATACACAAAATTCTTTTATACGGTGTATAAACCCCTTTTACTTTTACATTTATTCAAAATGAATATTTTTTATACGAAGCATTTTACTAAACGACAAAAGGGGATGTTTTTTGTCGTACGTATGCGGCGACAACAACTTCTCCACCACCATGACCATTATTTGAGTTTCGGCTTCCTCTACAAGCCATAACGTTTTTTAAATGAAAAATAAATACCAAGCTTTACTTTTCTTATATTTTGGTATTGAAAATGGTTTTATTATATTGATGTGTTGTATTGATATCTTGGGATTGAAATGTGGAAATGTTATGTTTCTTTTATGGATATTTTATGTGATACGATTATGTTATGGTTTATGATATGTTTAAACCTTTTCATATAAGGAATGCATTGGACTTAATAAGTGACAGTTGGAGCCCGATATAGCTCCTCGATGCATCGGTAGGTCTCATGAGACAAACTAGTGTCTTGGCACGAGGCCTTGACAAAATCTTATTTGTAGTCTTGGCACGAGGCCTTGGATACATGGTTATGATAGTCTGGCATTATGCATTGCATCAATATGAAAGTGGTTATTGATATTTCATGTTATTATTCGACTAGTAGAATATCCATGTGAATAATTAAATGGAATTATTTCATTTTATTGTTGTCGTATTATGCTGAAGTTCAAGTTTAAAGGGCTTTTGTTTTACTTATGCATTGCCTTAAATGTTTATGATTATTTATGAAAGTTTCCGCTGTATTGTTATCCTTACTGAGCATCTAAGATCACCCCATTCAATGTTTTAATTCTTCCAGGATGTGATGAAGTATATTATGAATGACCTGCAGGGATAGTATGAGGGGATATAAAGATAGGATGTCTTTGTTAGTTTTGTTTTACTTTATGATGTAATGTAAAACTTATCAATGTATCTAGTTTTTCCAAGGCTACTAAACTAATCAGTATTTCAAGACTTGATCTTTTGTGATCATTCCAATGTTACGCAATAATGCACCAACTCTGGGTAGTTGGGGTCGGGGCATTACACCCACTCTGTTTAACCATCCATTTGAGGATGGTATGTTCTGCCTATCGTAATCTGAGAACCCAAGGACTTCTAATGGGATTCCCAAAACCAAAAAGATAAATAGGGGTCACTATCTAAGACAAATAATAATGGAACACTGTGAATCCTTACCACCACATAGAGACAAAAACGACCTAACTCATCCAATTTATCCATATCATTAATCAGAATGAAGTGGGATGATTTGGTCAGATGATCAGTCACCACCAAAATGGAATTCTTACTCTAAGGTGTATGAGGTAAGCTAACAATGAAGTCCATGGAATATTTTCCCACTTCCACATAAAAATTTGAAATGGCTAGAGAAAACCGTAGGGCCTTTTGGGCTCTGCCTTCACCTATTGAAATGTGAAGCATCTCAACACAAATTCTGCTATGTAACATCTCATACCTGGCCACCAGAAGTATTTTTTCACATCATAATACATCTTGGTGGTACTCGAATGGACAACCTAATGAGATAGGTAGATATATAACATCATCACCTCCCATAGAAGAGACAACACTATTGAACGGTCCTTGAAGCACAAGCTTCCATCAAGAGACAATGAAAAATCATAATACATCTCCCCCATGAAGAAATAGTCTTGACCATGGACAAACCCATCACTGGTATGTTCTCCCTGAATTAACATCAAGAGAGAAGGAGTCAACTACATTCTTTCCAAGAACACACCTCCATTGTGCTCCCTAGTCTCCACATGCATCTGAGCAAAGATCCCCATCAGAGTACACTCATAACTGGACTTACTATAGGCCTGGACTAGTACATTTCTACTCAATGAATCTGCCACCACATTACCCTTGTCCGGGGTATAGAAAATGAATAGTCAAGCCCATGCAAGTACTCTATCCAACAGTGCTACCTCAGATTAAGGTCCCTTTATGAGAATATGTAGGCCAATTATTTGTGGTAAAAATAGACTATAAATGTATCCCCAATGTGGTTGTGACGCCATGTTTTCAATGAAATCATTAAAGATACTAGCTCCAAGTCATGGGTTGGGTAATTATTTTCACGTTGTCAGAGATGGAGGGAGCCATATGCCACCACATGATCATCCCGCATAATCATGAACCTGATACCCATACCTAAAGCATCACAATACACCAGATAGGACTTTCCAGATATTAGAAAAACAACATGGGGGACAGTGTCAACTTCCATCTTAGCTCCTCAAAGGACCATTGATTTTGTACATCCCAAACAAACTTCACCCCTTTCTGAGTTATCATAGTCATGGGTGATGAAAGCTGAGATAAATCCTGAACAAACAGCCTATACTAACCAGCTTGGATAAGGAAACTCTTGATTTCAAACAGATTCATTGGTTGATCCAATGACATAATCACAATGATCTAGATATGGTCCACTAAAATCCCCTTATTCGAGATCAAATTCCCTAAAAATATCACCTCCCTGATCCCGAGTGTGTAATTTGTCAACATTTCATAAAGGTTGTGATCTCACAAAGTGCCCAAGACGTTCCACAAATGATGCTCATGATCCTCCTCATATCCAGAGTAAACTATGATCTTGTCCATGAATACCATGACATAAGAGATGATTTACTTGTAGAACACAATATTAATGAGTGTAATATATTCCTCTAGAGGATTAGTTAATCCTAGGGGCATGACCAAGTACTCAAAGTTGTCGTACCTACTTCGGAAGGCTATCTTCAGTATATGTGCCTCTTTCACCATAAGTTGGTGGAAACTTGAATGAAAGTATATTTTAGAAAACCACTTTTCTCCCTTCAAATGATCGAACAAGTCATATATTTGGGGAAGAGGATATTTGTTCTTGATGGTTACCTTGTTGAGCTTTCAGTAATCAATACACAACTGGAGGGATCTGTCATCCTTTATCACAAAAAGAACAGGAGTGGCCCAAGGAGAGATGCTCAGGTGAATGAATCCTTTGGATTCTTAATCCTCTAGATTTATCTTTAATTCCCTCATCTCGATGGGGGCCATATGATATGATGTAAGGGATATTTTTTATGTTGCTGGTGCCAAATCAATCGATAAATCCTCATCCTACTCTAGAGGTAATCCTGAAAAATAATATAGTAATACCTCCATAAAATCATCCACTAAATGATGTAGTCCACCATCAGGTGAAAAACCATCATACTATAGTAAAAGTAACAATAAATGGAAGACATGATTCCCAACTTTAGGAGTGGAGGTCCTGCATGACCCAACCGAGGATCCAAATCCCCAAGGAAACCCTAAATACTCCTTTCTGGTTCTGTGAAATTGACACTTCCTCTATTGAAATCGATGTGAACTTGAATGATCTTCAGCCAATACATGCCATGTATCATGCAAAATAGATCCATATCTAAGACCAGAAGGTCCCACACCATCTCAACGCCTGACATGGAAAACGGACATGATGATCACCTTAGACCCTACTCCTTTTTCTTTCCCATCAACATCACCAACTCTATCTCAAAAGAAAAAAGCTCAGTTTGAAAATTCATTATGTTCAAAAAATGGGCAGAGATGAGTGAACTAGTGGCACTAGTATCAAAACAAATATCTTCTGTAGAAGATGTAATCAAAATGGTACCTCCAAGTGTTGATGGTCTTGACTCTGATCCTATTGGTGCATGATCTACCACATTAAGATGTATGGTCTTTAGCTAAGAATGATCAGTAGTTTTTGACTATTCCATGAAGAGGCTCTTCCCATAAGATTATTTGGACCTACCACCATGGTCACCAATCTAATATCCACTTCCCATGAGGACTTTGACTAAGCTGTAACTCCCCTAAAAGACACTTATCTTGCCCCACTTTGGAGTGTACATGACATCCTGTAAAATCAATGTAATTGTCCCATACCAATGCACTAAAGAAAATGATTGAGAGGAAATGTTCATGATGATCAAATGTGTCCTGGACTTCTATAATGGTGGCTCATGACATACCTTTCATCTTAAGCCACTGAAGAAAACTTCCTGGATGTTTGTCCTGACCTACCACCTCTCTTCCGTATCTACTCCTCCCGATTCCTTTTCTTCATTGGAGAGATACCTCTATGCAGACTTTATATCATCCCATAAAAACCAGCCCTCCCCTTACTGTCGATATCAACCATACATGTCCTGTCAACCAAATCTGCATAGTTTTTCTGCTTAAACAGGAATACCTAAGAAAAGATATTTAGACACATACCACTCTGGAACTTTTAGGCCTTAATTTTCTCACTGGAGACCATTTCAAGAGAATATGGGGCCAGCTCAGCCAAACCGATAGTATACTCTATCACAGATAGACCCCCCTTTAAAAATATCCAGAATCTCCCATGATTGACCATATGCCAAAACATCATGTCAGTACTGGTTATTGAAACTAACCTTGATGTCCTTCCATCTCATGTCCTCGTGCTTCCCAGCTTGAAGCACTAATTCCCACCACCTGTATCTAGGACACTTTAATAGGAAAGAGGCACACTTTATAGGGACCTCATCAGGTGTGTCTAGGAACTCAAAAATGCACTCAATCATTTTGAGCCACTCCTCTGCTTCCTAGGGTTTTGTGCTACCTCGGAAAGTATGAGGATTATTTATCAAAAACTCTTAAGATTTTACCTTACCAAGACCAGTATTGTCTTCTCTAATATGATATGGAATAGATACTAGTCAGTATACTAGATCTTTAATAGTGCAAACCATAGACTCTAATAGACACTGACCAAGCGGTGAGGGAGGTCTCTCTCTAGATTCCTCTTTTGGGTGTGTGGGAGAATTCCAGGGAGGAATGTTGCTACTAAAGACAAAAATCACAAGAAAAAAACTCAGTACCAAATGTAAGAAAATTTCATCAATAACATCAAATATAAAAAATCCAAAAAAATTACGAAAAGAAAATAAACAACTACTTCACCCCCACCCAATGTCCACATGCAGTCTGCAGCCCATACATCTCACCTATTAGTGAATCCAAACAAACAATACTGATGTCCCATGGTTACTCAAGGTCTTTCACAAGAGGTGCAGGCTAGGTACCATACTTAGGACGAAACAATAAATCCCCTAATTTCCTATCTCTTATTTTGATCGACCCATCCCAAAATATTAATATTATCAATAAACATTAAACTCATTTGATTCCATTTTTTCACAAACCAAATCTTTTCGCCATCAAAATCGGCATCAAAGTCAACTCAGGGAAAGACCTGAAGGGAGTTCCCTATCACCACAGGCTAGCACAAGTCCCCAGGTATCAGGAATATTGGTTTGGGAACGATTTACCCACATTTAGAATCATTTAACAACAAAATACAATCAAATAAATAAAATTTAAAATGACCAACCAAACAAGACTTAAATAAATATTCCAAACATATTACATGATTTTTAACATGACACATGCGGCCCCAAACTATAAAAGTAGCATAAAACCCCAAATACTACCACAAAAGAAGGAGTCATTACCCATGAGTCGTCTCCCCAACACCTCACAATGGGGTCAACTAGCATCACGAACCATTGTCTCCAAAGGCCTTACCCTTACTTGTGTCACACATAACCAAGTCAACGTACTCCTAAATGTGTAATTAGGGTGTGATCCTAAGACCAATAGGATAGAACCAAAATATTCCATGTGACGAGAATTATAAGAAAAAATCATATAAGTTTTATAAACAACGAAAGGTAGCAATCATTTCTAAAGGTGCATCTTTTAAATAAAAATTGTTTTCAAAGTGGGTAAAAAAATAATAGGTAAATTTAAATAAAACATGTAATCTATATAATTTTCCACCCAAACGTTCCATAGTCCAATGATAAATTACAAATATTAAATGAGAACTCAACACAGGAGCACCCCTAAGCACAATTTTGTTGTGATCCCCATGTACCTCACACCTCGGTGTAAAAGTAACCATAACAATATTATTTCATGTACAAGAGCCACTAGTAGGGAAATAAACAATAACCTAGTGGTCCCCAACATCATCATCATCATCATAGTTTTGTTAGTGTTGTCAACATCAATGTTTCTAATTGAAATACGTATAAACCCACTCTGAATCACGAGCATACTAGTACACGTCCGCCCACCAAGATACCTTGGTATCCCTGTTTGTGCTCAAACAAGTTACACATCCAAAAAAAAATTCAATTTATAGGTTAAAACCCTATTTCTAGTGATAAAAACTCAAAATAGTAGCCAAATATGCGTTTTACCATTCGTATAACTAAAAAAATGCTAAGAATTTCTATAAAATAATTACACAAGTTATAAAAAAACTTTTCACATAAATTCCATTTAAAACCCCTCTCTTAACACAAAATGCATTCCAACATTACACCAAACCAAATTTTTAAGCAATAAAACATTTTGAAAAATCAATTAAATGAATTATAAGACAACACCAATTAGTATAACTTGGAATTCACAAGTAAAAAACCCATTTTCACACAAAATGGAAAATTAAAAATCAACCACTTAACAAATTCTACCAAAAATAATTTTTTCACAAAAAAGAATGAAATAAGAACATAAAATATATATAAATCAAGTAATATAACTCATTATAAAATTATTACAAATGTAATAACCTACCGTAAATGTCAAAACCCCCCAACCCTTTTTCAGATCATCAACCACACCTCCACCGCACCACAGGAGAGTGAACTCAAACACAAAACCACAAGGCTGGACCCATAAACTCAAAAATAGACCCTAGGTTCTAATCCCTACATTCTAGAAATTAGTAACATAATTAAAAATTTATGAAACCCTATGAAAATGGGGAAAACCCTATAAAAATGAGAGAAACCCTTAGCAAATGGGATGAGGATGGAAGGAAACCCACATACTCTAGAGATCATGAAGTAATCACCCCAAATCCACAACATGTCGAATCTCCAAGCAACTAAAACTAGCAGGGATGCTCAAATGAGGATGAGGAGGTCATGTGGGGTCTCACATGGGGAGAAGAGTGAAAATAAATGTATTTTTGGTTTAATCAAATTACCTTTTCAAATCTAGACGATTTGATAAAAATCTGAGATTTTTTCCCCTAATCCCTATTGCAAATGAGCTCGAAAGGGGAATAAACTAATACGGGGGTGCACCTAGGGATTTTGGATTTGAGTGGGAGGTAGAATAACTAATAATATAATGCAATTAATGAGATATAAAAAAATTAAAATAAATTTAAAATATGAAATGTTCTTATGGGGTTTCCAAATTCCTAAATAAATCACCCAAATACAAAATGGTAATGAGATATTAAGGGTTCCAAATTCCTATAGTGGTGTGAATAGGTCCAAGGAGGCCATGTGGGAATTGGAATGGGTGAAAAATATTGACAAATGAAAGATTTATCAAAGAAATGTTTTTTTTTAATCTAGAAATGGGATCATAGTTTGACCCAAATATTGAAAACTCACCCTTTTCCCCAACAATGCATGGGAAAAACCAGTAACAATGAAATAATGAAAATTAAATAAAAAATACATTTAAAATAAGTCATGTATGTGAAAATTATTATTCATATGTTTATATTCAATAAATATACCATTTTAGTATTATATTAGTGATGTACTGGTTATAATATTTATGAAATGTGTTTATGTGGTAATACAACACACATTCATTAAAAAATTAAAAGCAAATGTTGAATTTTACTGGAGACCAAGAAAAATTATTTATTAATGAGTTAAACATCACAGAAAATATATTTTTGTGGGAAGGATAACCATTAATATGTTCCTCATACTAAGATAATGATTTTGGAATAATTATATGATTTATTTGGATAAAGTAAATTTGATTGTAATGAATACCTTGTAACTGATTGATCATTTATGTCATCATTGATGGAGTTTACAACATTTTGGGTTTTAAGGAATATATTAATGTTATACTTAATTAACAATGAATCATTCATGTTTTCAATAATATTTTATTGTAATTAGTATTATTACCATATTTCAATAGAATAAATCATTATGGTATTCAAATGTTTGAATATTTAAAATATAGATCTACTATTGATTTATTAAATCCTAATGATATGTTTATTTTGAAAATTTAGTGACTATACATCTAATGTTTTGGATCATAATATTTTTGAAATTGACCATTTATGTAATGGTTAATGTTGATATTTGGATATGGTTTTATTTTTTAATGTATTGCCTCACTATATGAAAAAACATATATTGAAAGATGATGTAGAAATACTATTAGGAACAACCAAAGGATTAAATTATGTTTAGGAATATGATACATATATTTACATATATTATTTGAGAGTGAAAGAATTATTCAACTCCTAGGAAAATAAAATTTAATAATTTTTTTCTCTTTCCATTCATATACGATGAATTAAATTGTCCATTAGATGATCGCAGATTTATGGTTTTTAAGCCCTTAACATTCCATTGAACACATTTATTCTTGTGACCAATGACTATAGTTATTTATTCTTTTTTCCATTGCCATGTTTTCATATCCCACCTACGTTATCCTAAATGGGATACTAGTTATGGTATATTAATACTTCCATATCTCTCTTATTAAGACAATATTTTTATGACACTTTTATTATGTTTGTTTTTTCAATAATTGTATTTTAAAATATCAAATCTTAGATTACTAGGATCAAGTTTAAATTACTAGGATGTAATTTAGTTAATCTGGGAGAATGTAACACCAAAATAAAATACAATAATTTAATTTTTGAATAAATTTTATTTTTTTTACTAGATTTCCTTACATGTAACACCATGGTAATATTAGGCTATAGACAACACTTTGATAGCTGTAATTACATCTAAGATCGAGTTTTATAACCTTTTAATGGTGTACTTTTTTAAACTAATTTTTACCATTTAAAAATTTTATTTGTAAAAACAGACTTCATTTTAAAATTTGTAATCTCAAAATTATTTTTGGTTGAATTTTTGGGATTTTTTTGAGAAGTATCATTTTTTGATGAATAGTAAAAATAATGCATTTAAGCTGAAAACTACATTTCATCTAAATAACTATTTTTGTTAAATTAGGTTTTCAATTTGTTTTAAATTCACCAAAAAATAAATATCTATTAATTGAGTCTAGGAAATTAGATTAATTTTTATTTTTAATTTTTATATAAATAATTAATAAACTTTGGAAAATTTCCACTTCTACAACACTCTATATCACTACATTTGTGGGATTATCTTTAAACATAAATTTCCAGAGTGATTGAAATTAATTTTGTGAAATTGAAAGAAAATGTTTTAATAATTATATTATTTGTTTTCTAATAAGATAATCATAGTTTTTTATCAAAAAATATTATTGAAAGTAATTAAAATTAAATACAGTGATTATAGTAAAATTAAGATTAAGAAAAGACTAAACCTTAAATGTAGGTGAAAATGACATGGAAACTTATCCAAAAGAAATTGGTTGATAATAATTCAATTATACGTTATCTTTGTGTAAATTGTATGAGTTAGTGAGATATTATTCCATGAATGTGACCCATGTAATATGTTATGTAAGTAATAAGACAAAAAATAACAATCACTACATTTAACATTTAAAAATAATTAGAGCATGTAAGAATATACATAGTTTCATGTATAATTAGTATTTTTAAAGGAAAATTATTTTTAATCAGGATAATTTATTTATATTTTTTAGAGATTAATATTTGACTATAAATTCATTATAAACAATAATGCAATGATTACCTAGTTAATATTAAATAAAATAAATAACATTAAAAAAATTAAAGTAAAGTATATTTTATGATTTATTGTGTTCCATTATTTTTTTGATAAAAATATCATGTTACACATATGAGAATAAAATGAATTTCAATTCATAAAATGTTTTTATATTTTGATTAAAAATAAATAAATAAAGTCAAAATTGACATTAATACTGTTTTAAAATAAATGATATTTTTTTAAATTGTATGAAATTAATAAAAATCCAATCATTTGAAAAGAGGATTTTAAGTGTTAATAAATATAAAATATGGTCCATTAATGGACCAATTAACATATTATAATTAACATATTGACTGATATATAGTAAAAACTTTGTGTCCATGGTCCAAGTTAAAGTAGTGTTTTGTGCATTTCATGTGCTTGTTTTAATATTAATTTAAAACACTCATGGGATTTATATTTTATATATTAGTTATAACATATATAATTTAATGGGTCTAAATTTTATGATATTTATATCTCTAATTTAGACTTGATTGAAAAATTAATTTGGATATAAAAATATTTAGCAAAATTAAAAACCAAAATAAAAAATATAAGGAAACATAAAGACTATGGAACATAATAAAAAAATTAACTTATTTTAGTATGGTGGAGATTTCTATCTAATATAAATTTACCTCAATACATTATTTGTCAATTTTTATGAACATGAGGTAAGGTATACCTCCGAATAGTGTTTACCTTTTGGTATTTGCAAAAAATCAACTCCTCTTCCACTATTGAAAAGGAATTCAATATTTCCCTTCCATACCACTATCAAGACACTTTGTGACATCCAGACCCCTCAAAAATAAGATCCCATAATCCCTCTAGTAATCCTATGAGTATTTTTTTGGGAAGAAAGAAATCCAAGGGAGCCCTTTGGAACAAACGAAAATTAGTTACCAAAACAGAGGTATCATTATTCAATGTGAATTTATGGTTTATTTGTTTATCCAACCATTAATTTCTCATTATTACTTAATTATATAATGACATATGTATCCTAAATATATTGAAAATTTAAATGTATTATCTTTACACCTACCGACACTTCCATCCAATGGATAACGAGCTTACCGTTCATGTACGATGAACTACTATCTCACAAAATGACCTAATCTGTTTTCCCATTACCACCTTTCATGGTAAGAAATTATTAAGGAAATTTTTATCGATATGATATATATGTTATTTATTATGTAATTATGATTATATATTTTTCATATAATACATAACATTATTCTTTCTATTTAGCATAAATTTGACTACTTCGTTTGGGGATGTGTGGACTACAACCTTTTCAAAGTGATGAGATACATTAACACATTAAATGGAATGTATTAATGAAGGTTTTAATTAAAACATGTAAAATAAATGAAATATATTCGATAATAAATAAATAATTAACTTTCTATAAAGTTAATATAACATTTCCTTATTAACCTTTTTACACACTAAAAAGTTACAGCGTCGTTCGAGAATGTGTCGACTACCACCTCCTCGATGTGATGTGATTCCTTTTACACCACAAGAAATTGATATACAAGTATATATGATTAAATAACATTCTCATTATTCTATAATGTAAATTATAGAATGATATAATGTTACTTATCATATTTTCATAATTATTATTGAATAATGGAAATGTTACTCATGTGTACGTATGACCTACCGTCTTGATGATTGTAACGTTGCTTTATTTTTAAAAACCATATTTCATGAATTGTTTTAAAACTATAATTTATGTATAAAAATTATTACCAATTTATTATTATTATTATTATGGTGATGTTAATATAATTAACCCTTTGACCATAGTGATCCTCTTAAAGTCTTTTTGGACACACAAACCAAATATTTTCAAAACACCCAATGTAAACATAATTTTTAAAGTAGTTTATTAAAAAATTGTAACAAGTGATGTAAAAGTAATAATAAACATGAAAAATTTCTGAATCATGAAAAAAATTAACATTAGATTATTATTCATGAAGATAATGATAGATATGACATATCAAACTTCTGTTAGGGGATTTTATATCAATTTTAATTTCATTAAGGCTTATTTAGTTTTACTGTACCAATTAACTTTTAAATGGTGTATATAATACCATTTGAATTTCTGTGTGTTATTAATATTTTAATAATTTTTATATACTCCATTTACTGAATTTATATGAAATGTGCATAATTTTTGTGAAATATTAATGTTTAAATATTAATTATAATTTTTTAGCACTATTTGAATTCATCTAGATTCATGTCTGTTTAATGTATTAATAATAAATCTCACCCTACTTCTAAAAATTTCATGATTAGTTTTATCTAGGGTTACTTACTCAAATTACCGCATTTTATTGGCATGATCCTTTGACCAAATCGTCCATTTGGAGGGTCATATGGTCAACCCAACAAGACCCAAAGAAACTGTGAAGAAACTGGACCATCAATGATGATTTAGTTACTGGTCTAAATCCCAAGTCCCAAATTTTATGAAACTCCACCATATGTTCAAGAATATCCAAAAGAATCATTGATAAAAACATGAAGGTCCAACTACACGAACTAGGGGACCAAATGATGCTTTGAATTCCATCCCTCCATACTGGCTAGAAATTAAAATATAGACATTATTCATGTCATTGCTCATGATGTAATCATCAAAAAAAGATGAGAGTTTTCAGTGTGAATGTTGAGATACGGGATCCCTAATTTGTTAAATAAATTGATTGGATTTTCAAGCATATTTCTTTTGATAAACCCATTCACATTTCAGCCTTCTAAAAAGTATGGAATGGAATGGAATGATTAACATTATTTAATCAAGCTGCCATAACTTTGGCTACATATGTCCAAATTCCTCCAAATTTTGAGATGAGTCGACCGAAATTAATATCTACAACTTTGGAGAAAGAGATATATCTAGATTAAGCTATCTGGTTGTCTAAATTTTCGAGCCAAGGTGAGGGGTAGTTTTGGAATGAAAACTGTCCACCACCTTGGGATATAAATACATCACCTCATCTCCTTTCAAAAGGGGTTTCATTTCAGAGAAAATGAGGATAGTCTAGAACAACCAATGCTCTACCAAAGTTTTGGGAGGATCTTCCATACTCATTTTTTAATTGAGAAACCATTATTCCTTGCTTCATTTCATTTTCTTTCGTGTTGTTCTTCCTTTGTAATCGTGTAAGTGTTTGTTTTTTTGTAAATATTTTTTAATGAAAGTTTCTTCTTCAATATATCATATTCTCATCCACCATATATAGTTTAATATTAATATTCTTAAAATATTTGAAATCATTTTAAAACCTTTTACCTTCATTTTCTTCCTCATTCAATCTAATGTCTGTTTTTAATTCTCATTATCGTCTGTGTGTGTTGGACGCAACACTATTTTCTTATCCATTTATTTATATTCTCTTATCATTTTATTATCATAATCATTATAATAAGATTATTAATAATTTCAATGGCTGAGTAAATCTCTCATTGGGGGGAGTTATAATTTAGCTATTTAAAGCGATTGAGAGCTTTTTCTCAATGAGTATTCTTTAAATTAATATTGTGTATGTTGGATTTAACATGTCATGGACTAATGATTTTTTTCTCTGATGAGTGGTTTGCAAGGATTAATGCAACCATAAATACACTACAATAATCAATATATGATTAAGATTATAACCTTAATTTAATTTAAGGATTAGGTTAAATCCTTTACACATGGGAATTCTAATCAATGTCAACTTGTGACATGGGTGTTAATTTAATGCAATATAATGAACGACTCCAGGATACCACAATATTAACTACCTAATGAAGAAATCACCCTAATATTTATCCACTTGCCAAAATCAATCATAATAAATCAATCATTTCATAATCTCTACAATCAAACACCCCACAATCATAATACAATCAATTAAAACAATAAACAATTAAAAATTATCATCACCAAGTATTTGACTTGAGTGCTGCTATACACATTAGTAGAACACCAGAAACTTTATCGATCGATAGGAGACAATTGGTCGGGCTTTCAAATGGAACTTTTGTTGAGGATGGTTCTTTATGTAGTCATTAGTATCTATTTATTGTAAAAAATACCAAAAAACGAAATTTAAATAATTCCAAAAAAACATAATGAAAAACCCACCTCATAAAAATCATAAACTAAAACAGCAGAATGAAAACCCCATCTTACACTTTCTTCCAACATCTCTCTGAATGCTCCATATCCTCCCAAACAATCCCTAGAATTTTTTTGACCCTAAAAATGAGCGAACATTTCACCAATTTGGGAGGAACATAAGAGATAATCAACTAATTCAAGAACCTATCCTTATCCAACCAATTGAATTAGATATAGAAAATCCTAGGGAACAAAAACATAAATAACTTGTTACCCATTATATGAATTACCAACATCTTGGTATTAAATATCCTTATATAGAGGCTGACTTTGAACTCAAATCGGGACTGATTCGTCTTCTTTATCATTCCCACATGCTAGCTAGTGAGGATTAACATCTCCACCTTAAAGATTTCCAAGCAGTGTGGTCTACCATGCAGCCTCATGGGGTTTCTGAGGATCAAATCAAACTTCGATCATTACCCTTCTCCGCAGCTTTCATTGCCAAGTCATGGCTTTACAACCTCCCTCCTTGTTCCATAACCACATGGAATGAAATGAAGCGACTTTTTTTTAGAGAAATTCTTTCCCAATTCTCATACTGCTTCTATTCAAAAGGAAATAAGTAGTATCCATCAATTCTCAAATGAATCACTACATGAGTATTGGGAGAGGTTGAAAAATATTGTTGCAACGTGCCCACACCACCAAATCCCTGACCAACTCTTGATCCAATGCCTCTATTAGGTGTTATTTGTTATGGAGAGAAATCTTATTGATGCTGAAAGTGACAGAGCTCTTGTTGATAAAACTTCTGCAGCTGCAAGAGATCACATAAGCAATATGGTTGCAAACACTAAGAAATTCCATACTCGAGCACATGCACATGTCAAAAAAGTCCAAGAGAATCAATCCATGGAGACAAACAATATGACTAAGTGGATGAGTGAACATAAACATCATCTGTGACAACTAGTTATGGTGGACAAGGCCCCAACCTCATCTTCTACACAATATCTATTCCTTATACATATCATGAAATTTCGAATATGAAGATCCCCATCTCATCCAACTGTCACATGTCCAAAACTTCAAGAGGATCCATCTAATTCGTCCTGACCAAAGGAGCTCATTGTATTATATGCTAAGCAAAACCCCAACAATCAAAAATCTGTTCAGTTTTTTAGAAACATCAACCAACCCCATTCTGAGCCTTTCTCTTCTATATAAAACCCTAACATGAGATATGGGAGTCCCATTTCTCATCCCCCTCAATAACCTCATCAAAACCCGAACTAATTCCAATATGGTCAATGTGTTGGTAACATCCAACAACCATACCCTTTTGTTCCTCAACCTCAATGGATAAATCCTCCTCTTCCTCCTCTTGGATTCCACAATCCTAGTGATCCTTCCCAATTGGCCATCCGATAAAACCACTTTACCAAGGACCACAATCAACGTAATCCTAATCCGAGACAAGCCACATCTTCTATGAAACCATAGGAAAGTGCAGTGGGAGATCTTTCCCCTTCACCTGTTCCAGCCTCAATAACATTGAAACATAAACTAGTCAACATGCATCTCACCTAATCCAGCAACAACAATTAAATTCTTCCCAACTCCCAACTCAACCATTACCCAACCCTAAGGGTAAGGTGTGTGCAATTTCACTTAGATCGGGGAAGAAAATTTATATGCCTGAAGAAAATTCCTCCAAACCCCCTTTAATTGTTGACCTAGAAAACGAAAAGAAAAATAAAATTGAAAAGGAATCTGAATCCATTCCCTCACATCCTTCCATTTCACATAATAACCTAATTATTTTTCCTCAATACATTTCTAAGAAAAAGAAGTTCTTTGAACCCTTTCCTGAAATGCTTGACATGTTTACATGTGTTGAAGTAAACATTCCCCTCTTAGATTCCATAAAAATTCCCTAACTATGAAAAGTTTTTTTAAGGAATTGTGCACCTAGAAGAGGAAATTTAGGACCTTCGAAAATGATTCCTCCCTGTAGTCTATTACCATAAAGTGAAAAGATCTTGTCACCCTTATTGTTCAATTCCAAATTAGATGATCTATCTTTGATGATGCACTCATAGACCTAGGATCCACAATTAATGTCATGACCAAATCCATCTTCTCTAAAAATTGGTCTAGGTCCCTTACATAGAAGGGGTGTTGTCATTCATTTATTCAATTGATGCACATCTAGTCTGGAGGGTATAATCGAGGATGTCCTTTTTTATTATAATGATCTTATCTTCCCTGCTGATTTCTATGTTCCTGACATGGAAGGTGAGATGAAATCTTCTCGATCTCCCTTAATTATAGGAAGATCATTCCCAATGATAGTGAGAACCAATATTGATTCCATTCCGGCATATAATCCATGGAATTTTGTGACCAACTAGTCAAGTTCAACATTTTTCAATCCATGTGATACCCATCTAAGGATCACTGTGAATTCTCAATTCATGCTTCTGAGGATACTTATAAGAGTCAATTGAACCTCAATCCATCAGTTTCATTATGTTCTATTGATAAAGGATCCTGTGAAATATGCACAATGATTAACCAAGTCATAAATGTTGAAGTTGATGTGGACGTTTCATTCATAGACTCCACCATTTTAGAGGATCTTGAAAACTCTCTTGAATCCCACATCAACTCTGATATGTACTGCTCCACCTTGGATAGTATTAAGGAAAATGAATATGAAGAAACTAAATTCCCTTCCTCTATTCACGAGTTGTCAAACACACAAATGGTAGATGGTACTGATCTAAAACCGCTTAATGAACATCTAAAATATGCAATCCTTTTCCATTATGACTCATACCCTATCATTATCTCTACTTTAGTTATTGAAACTGAGGAGTCAAAACATTTTAATGTGTTAGAGGAAAACAAAAAGTCCTTTGGTTGGACCCTAGATGACATACCAGAAATCAACCCTACCCTTTGTATGAATCACATCCATCTTGATGAGTAATGAAAACCAATTATATAACCATAAGGAAGACTCAATACACTCATCCTTGAGGTAGTTAGGGAATAGATCACCATGCTTTGTCAAGCTGGTATTATCTACCAAATTTATGTTAGTGAATGGGTTAGTCTAATTCAAGTTGTACCTAAGAAGGGTGGGATAACTGTTGTCAAAAATTAACATGTTGTGTTTTTCACAACTCGAGTGAATTAAAAATTGTGTGTGTGCATCAACTACATGAAAATAAATGTTGATACAAGAAAAGATCACTATCGTCTTCCATTCCTTGATCAAATAATTGAACGATTAGCCGTAAAGCCATGTTATTGCATTCTTGATGGATAAACTTGCTACATCCAAATCCCAATCGCACCTCAAGACCATGAAAATACTACCTTCACATGACCTTTTAGAACATATGCATATAAGATAATTCCATTTGGAATTTTCAATGCTCATGCAATATTCTAGAGGTGTATGATGAGTATCTTTTCTAAATTCATTGAAAACAACATGGATGTCTTCATGGATGACTTTACCATTTACGGTGAGTCATTTGAATCCAGCTTGAATTTACTCTCTCTAGTCCTTTAGTACTGTGTAAAGTGTAACCCTGTGTCAAATTTTGAAAAATGTCACTTCATGGTTTCAAATGGTATTATTATAGGGAACATAGTTTCAAAAGATGGTATTGAAGTCGATCCTCCCAAAATTGATGTGATCCAATCACTTCATGAACCCACCACTGTTTGATACATCCATTCATTCCTTAATCATGCTAGTTTCTATCAATTATTCATTCATAACATTAGTATTATTTCCCTCCAACTCACTAGGTTTCTCCAAAATGATGTCACTTTCTATTTCAATGAGGTTTTAAAGAGATCCTTCATTGAATTAAAAATTTCTCTTACATCTACCCTAATAATCTAACCCCCAGATTGGTCCTTACCCTTAGATTTGATGTGTGATGCTTGTGATAGTTCCATTGGGACCATTCTTGGTCAATGAAGAGATAAAATTCATCATGCCATATATTATGCCTCAATAAAATTGGATGAAACTCAATATCACTACACTATCACTGAAAGGGAACATTTATTAGCGGTTTTTGCCTTAGATAAATTCTGGCCCAATATCTTAGGTGCCAAAATCATCATCTTTATAAACCATTATTCTATAAATTTCTTACTCAAGAATGTTGATTACAAACCGAGGCTAATAAGATGGATCCCAATGCTCCATCTTTTTGACTTTGAAATAAATGATAAACCAGGAAATGAAAACCCAGTCGCTGATCACATGATTAAAATTTGTAATTCTTCTCATTCTAAAATAATTGATCTAGAATTTAAAAACAGAGCACCATTCATCTCTCACTCCAAAAATACAATGGTATGCCCCAATTTTAAATTACTTTGTCTCTAGTGTTAATCAAGACAAAATTTCAAAAGAAAAAAAAATTAATGCTGAAAATTGATTCCAAAACCATTTTTGGGAAGAAAATAAGTGATTGAAAATTGGGGAAGACATGATAATTTGAAGATGTGTTTGTGGAAATGAACATTCATCCATATTATAATTCATTCACTCAGTTCCTGGAGGTAGCCATTTTAGACCACAAAGGTCCTCCTAAAAGGACCTAGTCTTTGGATTCTTCTGGCCTTCTCTTTTCAATGACTCGTATGAGTTCTGTTAATCATGTACAACATTCCAAAAGATGGGAACAATTTCAAAGTGAAATGAAATGACCCAAAATCCTTTAATTTTTTGTCAGATCTATGATTTTTGGGGCATCGATTTCATGGGACCAATCCACCCTTCCAAAGGATTCTCATACATTCATCTTTCGGTTGATTATGTTTCTAAGTGAGTCGAGGCCAAACCCACTAAAAAGGATGATTCACATACTATTATTGAGTTTCTAAATACACACATCTTCTACCGATGAGGCACACCACATGACTTGATATGTATCATAGGTACCCATTTTTTTAATAAAACCATGGAATCTATTTTGAAAAACAATGGTGTTATACATAAAACTCAAACTGCATATCACCCATAAATAAATGGCACGACAGAACATTCTAATAGAGAAGTAAAAAAGAGTGTTTGAGAGAATTGTAAAACCCCCCAGAAAATACTTTTCTGAAAGCCATGGTGAAGAACATTGGGTATATAGAACTTCTTATAAAACAACCATATAGATGTCTCCTTTTAGGCTAGTTTTTGGAAATGCATATAATTTTCCAATTGAAATCCAACATAAGTTATTTTGGGCTGTAAAAACCTATAATTTTCAGTGTGAAAAATCTGGTGAAGAAAGACTGTTGTAATTGGATGAACTGTAGGAGAATCGAATAGATTCCTATGAGAATTCCATTATTTATAATGAAATGGCCAATTTACTCCATGGAAAACACATCCTGAGAATGGTATTTCATAAAGGTGAAAAGGTATTGATTTTAAAATCTCGATTTCGACGTCACCCAGATAAGCTTAATTCTCATTCAGAAGGTCATTTTATTGTGTCCCATGTTTAACCATTTGGTCCAGTGAAAGTCCAAAAATTTTCATCCAAATAGACATTCATGGTTAATGTAATTCAAATAAATTATCACCATGGTAGGCGACAAAATCCTTGAACAACATCGACTTCCACTGGTTCCCCAACATCTATAGTTGACCCACCACTAGATGGAGTTGCAAACCCACCAAATCAAAACTAGGGGCACCTATTTCCCTTTAAATTCTCTTATCTCCCTCTCTATTTCTTCTTCTTCATCCCTCATTCTCATTTTTTACCACTTTCCTGAACACATTTTTTTATTTACTCTTTCACCTCTGTGTGGGTGTGTAATTTAAAATACTAAAAAAACAAAAGAAATGTAAAAAAACCAAAAACTCATACTTACTCACCATCCTGTTTTGAAATTTTTTCCAACAGATTTGGGGAGTCAAAAGAAATGGTTTAATATAAAAAATTAATATGTTTTCATCACATATTTGGATAAATATGATTGTGTCAATCCCAAAAAATTTTAAATGGTAAATTTTTTATTTGAAAAATGATTTTTTTACCCATGGGGAACACCATTTTCTTTTATTCTAAGGCCACCTATGGACATATTTTCAACATGTGTGGGTTTCAACACCATTTTTGAATCTTGAGTTTGTGGACATTCTAGATGAATTTCCTACATTAGTGTGCTTTAATATGATTGAGTCATTTTCTAAACCACATGAGAATCACAATAGCCAAAAAGCCTCCAATTTCATTTACATTAATACTTCTTTTGAAAGCACCTTCAAGCCTATGAAAATATTTTCTATGATAGCCACATTACAAGACCAATAAATTTTTTCACCCAATATCAATACGAATTTTCATTGAATAATTTTTTTAAATTTATGTGTGGGAGGGGGGATGGATTTCATTTTGGGTACCCTTTGTTGATTTCACCATGTTTTAATATTCTTGAAATAAAACATACATTTTATTGTGGGGAGAGGTTGTCATTAACTATGTTTTGGGGAATGTAATGTACTTTCATTTATGTAATTTTTTAAATGTTTTTGAAAATTGTTCAAAAAATTTAAGAAGGACAACAAAATTGGGGTTTTTCATGGGTAGGTAAAAAATAACTCTTCCTAAACCATTGATCTTGTTATAATCATTAAAATTAGTGTGTTGAGGAGTTCAATCATTGGTTGGAAAATGAGTGTGAGATCATTTTAATGTTCAACTTTCAAGAAATTGAAGAAAATAAAATAAAAACATGAACACATATGTCATTGAGAGAAGTTTTGTGTTTTGTAAATATTTATTATTCTCATCCCATTCAAATTTTCTTCCTCTCTTGTGTATTTTATCACACAATAATTCCCTTGTAAATATGTATTTTAATTTCCTTCCATTCTTCATATAAATAAAATTGTGCATTGTTTTACCCATGATGGTGTTTTACCCCTCTTCTTCTCTCTTATAGGCTTTAAATTCCAACTATCCCATAGCCACAGGAAAACACCTTAAGAAGACCTATTGATTCATTTTCACTTTAGGATAGCTATAAAATTTGATATCTCTTACAAACTCTAAGGTTAACAGTTTCGGTTGGTGAATGAGTGAAGCTCCATAAATTAATTTTATCATCTTGAGAGGAGTAAGTTTTGTGTGCCACTATTTTCCATTTTTGAATTTGAGCATAAAAATGAATTGTTTTTGGAACATTGTTTCGATAAAAAATTGTGGTGGAATTCAATATGGATGAGTGAAATTTTTTTATCCTCCCCTGTGTGGGGAAAAAATATTTTAATATTTGTTGCTGAGTGAAAATTATTTGGAAATGTGTTTAATTTTTATTGCACATGAGGACATGCACAATAATATGTGTGGTGGAGTTGAGGTAATTAATATTTTAATAATTTTTTATACTCCCTTTACTGAATTTATATGAAATGTGCATTATTTTTGTGAAATATTAAGGTTTAAATATTAATTATAATTTTTGAGCACTATTTGAATTTATCTAGATTCATGTCTGTTTAATGTTTTAATAATATATCTCACCCTTATTATCCAAATTGTGGAATTTTTATTTTTTAGGGTTCCCTACTAATAATGAAACATTTCATTAGAAGTAAACTTTGGGAAAATTGTCCATTTGCAGGGTCATATTGTCCACAAGAGAAGACCCAATGAAACTGTGAAGAAATAGGACCAGCCATGATGATTGAGTTCCTAGTCTAAACCCTGAAGCCCATCCATCCAAGGGCCTGAGGGACTTAGATTTTTTCATTATATGATAAACCCCCTTTTAAGGGATGAAGGGTGGAAACCCGAATCGACTTCATGGACTTAAATCATTACACGACCCAAAGATCATGAAAATACAACTTAGGCTGACACCTCGGAATTACCTCTCCCCAGCATTAAAAAACTGAAAAGCTCTCCACCGTTGCAAGATTGTATGACTAGAAAGTGTCTTCTGTCAAATCACAGGCCCGATCCGATGGCTAACTCCATACCCTCTCAAACATCCAATTCCATGCATCTAGCATAGGTGAACCGCCTATTCTGAATCATCCTCTGAGGACTGTTCCATGAGGTCAATTCTGAACGAACATTCATAATCTGTGTCTCGAAAACAAACTCAACATAATTCTAAAAATATCCAAGCATACGCAAGACCAAACAACACAAAATAGTAGACTTCCATTCTGAATTCCAAAACCAAAATAGGATCAAACCACCAAGCATTTATCAGCACAGAGTCCAAGCACCAGAGACGAATCCAAAATCACCCCACCACAGCCATGAAAAACCTCGAACCAAAACTGTAGCAACCTAAAGAGGACTAAAAGCCGGGGAGCATGAATCCGGGTCATCATCACCTATGAATGGAAGAACCATCAACACCTCGAGGGAAGATCTCTGATAAGGGGATCCGCGCATATCTGAGCCAGCAACGCCTCTCTGGGCTTGGAGCCGAACAAATCAAGGGTACAAAAGAACCCTCAAAAGATTCCTAAATGGATGAACCCCTGAAAGCTGGAGGACCAATAAGACATGAGTGAACACTGAAGAAAATTTTACTGCAATGACTCAATCCACACACTAGAAAGACAGAGCACAGAACCCGTCGCTTCCCTCCAGACCGAACGTAGAAACCACAACAAACCACCCAAAATACGCTTCCACGACACAGAACACCAGGGTAGAAAACCAAAACCGCACTAGATTTGGATGAAGCACAAATCTGGAACAACTGCTCGGGGATGTCAATGACAGATCCGAGCCGGCGATCCTCCCCAAATGAGGCCAGCAGAACCGTCACCGTCGCAGAGTTCCGAAGCCGAGCCGGCCTGGGAAAAAACCAGGGTGAAGCCACCTGAGATGTGCCGATGCATGAAGACAACCGCGAAGCCACCACTAAGAGACGCCGACATCGGAAGCTGACCACCGGAATCCGAAGCTACTACCGAGAAAGCTGAGGCCGATGCAAAGAACTCGACACCCGATGTCTACCACAGAAATCTGAAGCGGCCGTAGAGAGAAAACAACACCTGAAGTCGACTGAGACCGAGACCGAGAGGGGGTGAAGGCCACCACACGCTGGATCTCAACGAGAAGAACACCGAGGAGATGAATCTAAGCCAACCCTGCACTGAAATGAAGGAGGTGGCGATGGGAAACCCTACCTCAAGCAGCGCCCCTTACGGGCCAATTCTCTCAAACCCTGAAGCCCAAATTATATGAAACTCCACCATATGTTCTTGATTGTAAAACATAATGATGGATAAAAATTTGAATGTCCAAATACATGAAAAAGAGAACCCAACGATGCTTTAACGTCCATCCTAGCATTCTGGTAGGAAATTAAAATCCAGGCACTACTCATGACACAGCTCATGATGTAATTATAAAATCAATATTTGATTTTGCAGGGTGAAATAGGACCCATAGGCAGATGAATTTGTTTAAGAATGTGTTCAGAGTAGAAGGAATATTTCTATTGATAAACCCATTCCCATTTCTACCTTCTAAAAAGTATGGATTGAAATGGATCGATTAACATTTTTTTTCTCAAACAGCCATATCATTGGATCTATAAGTCCAAATGCCTCCAAATTTTCATATTAGTTGTAAAGAATTATTATATACAAGTTTGAAGAATGGGATATCTCGATATTTATCAGTCTAAAAGTCCCAATCATCGAGACAAGTGGAGGGGTAGTTTTGTAATGCAAACAGTCCACCACCTTGTGCTATAAATACACCCCCTCCTCTTCTTTCAAAAGGGTTGGAATTATAGAGAAAAGAAGGATATGTTGGTTTGACCAAGGCTCTACTAAAGGCTTGGGAGGATACTCCATATTCATTTTTTTATTTGAGAAACCATTCCTCCTTACATCGTTTCATTAACTTTTGTGTTGTTCTTCATTTGTAATCGTGTAAGTGTTTGTTTTTTTGTAAATATATTTTAATAAATGTTTCTTCATCAACATATATTATTCTCATCCACCTTATATAGTTTAATATTAATGTTCTTAAAATATTTTAAATCATGTTTACAACCCTTTCTTTCATTTTCTTCCTCGTTCAATCGAAAGTCTGTTTCTAATTCTCATTATCATTTGTGCATGTGTTCGACGCACCACTCTTTTCTTATCCCTTTCTTTTTATTCTCCTATTAATTTATTATCATAATCATTATAACCAGATTATTAATCATTTAAATGGATGAGTAAATCTCTCATTGGGGTTATTTATAATTTATATATGTTATGCGATTGAGATGTTTTTCTCGATGAATATTCTTTGAATTAACATTGTGTTTGTTGGACTTCACATGTCCGGGATTAATGACTTGTTTTGTTTAACGAGTGGTTTTTATCAATTATTGGAAACATAAATACACTACCATACACAACATATGATTAATATTAGATCCTTAAGTTATGTTAAGGCTAGGATTAAATCATTAACACTTGGGAATTCTAATAAACATAAACTTGTGACATAGTTGTTAATTTAATGTAATATAAAGAAAGGCTCTTGGATATCACAAGCTTAACTAACTATTGATGAACTCACCCTAATATTTATCAATTTTTTAAATATATAATATTCAATCAATCATTTCATAAGATCTATAAACAACACCCCCTAATTATAATACAATCAACTAAAAACAATCGACTATTAAAATGTATCATCATCACGGATTTTACACGAGTACTGTTATACACATTAGTAGAGCACAAAAACCTTGATCAGTAGATATGTGAAAATCAGCCATGCTTTCAATTATATATCCTGAATACCATTATTGTACTAATAATAAATGTTTCATTTTATATTTTTACTTTATTGGGATTATGATTGAGATGTCTCAACGTGGTATAAGACACTATAGAATGATTAATGATTATTTTACTCATGAATGTATTTAATGATCTTTCAATGGTATTTTCACTATTAAATCTAAAAAACACTCTTTTTACTTACCTTACACTCAGTTATTATTGATTAATCAATATTATTTATTCAATATTGATATATTATGATATTTAACATTGTTAATTTATTAAATATTTTTTTTTATTTGAGGAATGCCTTGGACTTTCTAGATGTGGGTTAGGGACCAGTTAATATAATCCCCTCAATTCATAGAAAGTCTCATGAGATGAAATCATATAGAAATAAACACTTCAATTTTAAATCCAAGTAAAATTGATAGGCTTATACCCACATGCTTATACCGACCTGTGATATGTATTAATGGTAGTGATTCAAGTTCTAGAAACATGAAATCAAATATTTAAGAATTATAATCATTTCTCTTATTACTATATAAAGTATTTTCAATATGAAAATCATATATAAATGTATTTTATTATTAGTTTAATAATTAAATAGAATGTGTTTATTGTAATTTACATTTCCATGTTTATTATGCCCGATCCTTTTTATTATATATATTGTGTGATCAATTTCTTTTACTTTTTGTATTGTTTATTATCATTTGATCATCATTACTTATGTTATACAATTACACTTACTAAGCATTTGGGTTCACACTTATTTTTTTTCCTTTACACCGGATACAAAGATGATTTCAGGGAATCAGTTTGAATGATGAATCCAATTATTTTCTATTATGTATTATGTATTATTTTATATCTCCCAATGTGAAATGGGTGTTATACATGAAATCTAGTTTCTTAAAATACTAAAATGATCAGTTTTTTGGGATTTCATTCCATATAATCATTCCATTATGATAATGTAATTCCCCAACTCTAGGATTCTAGGGTTGGGGTATTAAATTATTTATAATAATGAGATTAATTTTATTTTATAGATTATTTTTCAAATGAGTCCTTGACATATAAAACAAAAAAAATCTTAATAGATCTGTAGAAGAATTACCTTTTATTATTTTCTAAGAAATACATTTATTTAATGTGAATATGTTCATCACTTTATGTTTCTAAAGATAGTTTTTTATGTATTTTAAAAATATATTTCATATAATAAGAAGAAAAAACTAATGTTAGTTTTTATGATAAATATTCTAGGGTTTTAAATGAAGATGATATGTTTTGTTCAGACATGTCAATGATGACGCTTCACTTCTTATGTGAAAAAATACAGAATAATCATTAAATATTTTATCTTTTGAAAAGAAATTATATGTAAATAATCAATTCTAGAAGATTGTTTTATTTTTATGATTTTAAGAACATAAAATTAAAATCATTAATATAATTAATGTATATAATGAATTTTTTTTCAAAAACATATTTTTATTTTTTAAAAGTTGATTTTAGTATTTTTATAAATATGATTTTAATAGTGTAATTAAAAGGGAAAAAAGGATTTTATTAAATTATAATTTAGTATCTCTCCCCCAATGTAAAAAAATAAGGTAAAGAAAAACAAATATGATAGATGTAATGAAATACTTCATAGGTTATCAATTTCATCTCTAATGATTTTTTTAACAATAAACGACTTTGGAGTTAATAACTCATTTTTTAGGATTTAAAATTCCATATACTCTTAGCTAAACACATAATGAGTTAATGATATCGTTTAGTGGTCTGTTGGTACAAAATATCACGTACAAGTTATTTTTTGTACCCATAAGATTTTGTTTCTCGTAGTGTTAGAAACTAATGTTTTGGGTAAGAAAATATGATATTTTCGAGTCAGGATTTTACTATTAATGTTAAATAATTATTTTAAATAATAAAAAATGTTAACACTTAAAATATAATGATTTATAAAGAAAAAATAATTTTCATAATTTTCATCAATATCATAATAAAACATTTAAAGTTTCACCTGATTTTTTTTGATTTGATCCAAGAGTCAAAATAATTTCAATATACTTTTTCGGATTTTAGAATTACTACCTATTCCGCATTTCCCTTTTTAAATTTTATTTTTACTAAGGATTTGATTTGAATATTTTTTCCTTCTTCAATTATTCTAGAATCATATATTAAATTGAAAAATTCATATAATAATTATTTAATTTTTGCTGTATATAGATTATTAGAAATTTTTCAAGAATTTCTTTTTAAAATCCACAGTTTTTGACAAGATTTATTTATATATTAAAATGGAATATTAAAATTTTATATATTTTCTATAATAATTATTTAAGGAATCAAATATATATTTTAGAAAAAAAATTACTTATTTAATTATTCATATGAATGTTTTTCATATTTAGAGTTATGAGAGTGATCAGATTGCACCTCATTAGTATGAGCTATAATACATACCATTTTTTTATTCATAGTCACATAATTTATAGAAGAATTCTAATATGAACCTTAAGAATAAATCCTCGAATCCATCAAATTTTTCTTTCATTTTATTTTATAATCTTGTTTGTTTATAGATTTTTCTAGAGGACACTTAACATTTTTTGTGACTATCCTCTTTAAATTCACATCATTTATTTTTCCTCGTACCATTCCTTTTCTAGTAAGAATTTTTTTCAAAAAATTTAGCAATATTTGATAAATATTTATCTATATTTGGATGACTTGAATTAGATGATTTGTGAATTTTATTTTTGAGAGAAACTTATTTATATTTGATATGATTTTCTACTTTAGCATGTATCTCAACTTCATATATCATCAACATTCCAATCATTTGGTTTAATTTATAAATCATTCACTCTTGTAGATTTTTATATATTAGAAGATATTTCATTCCAAATAAGGGGTAAAATGATAATTACTTGTAACCCTTGATCTAATTTCTCAACTAGATCTCCCAAGGAAGCAATATTATTTATAATTTGTAGAAATCTCCCATTCATAAAAGCAATATTTTCTTCTCCATAAATTCAGATGGTATCAAAAATTTTCCTTGTAGTAGTGTAAATTAATTGTCTAATATTATTAGTTCATCTATAGAAATAAATAATTTTATTCCAAATTTCATAAGCAGTTGGAAAGTGAAAAACATGACTAATCACATCAGTCCCTAAACCACAAACAATAACATTCATTTCTCTTTAGTTAAGATCATATTTATTTCTCGATCATCGTCTCATTTTAATTGATAATACATAGAGATTTAATAATTCTTTAAAACCTTTAAATATACTATTATTGAAACATATTTCAAATAATAATCATCTAATATTTATATCTTCCATAATTATAACAATTTATGTAAGGATCATAGATCATCAAAAAACCTTCTTCATGATCAGACATTTCAAGAGTTTTCTTATTCTAAATCAATAAATCGGGCTTTTTGTAACCAAAAGATACCATTGGATAAAATATATAAAAGAAAATATAGGAAAACATAACAAATTACCTCTAATACAACTTGTTGGAAAAGAAACAATTGAACAAGTAAAAAATTGAAATAAGAGAAATATATCAATAGAGTCCTTCATCTGATACGACTTGTTCGGTAATTTTGGATATAATTATTACATAACGGGGGTGAATTATGATACTTTAATATATATATATATATTTAAAAACAATACTCGTGATATTATAGTGAACCTTTCCTTATTTTTTAATGATAAGTGATCATTATAAATAAGTAAATAAAATAATAGAGTGGTGTATAGTGGTATAGGGCACCAAGATCCCCTAGTCCACTCCACCAACACTCCCTCCATGAGTTTGATAATTTCCACTAGATATGAACTTTTATCAAGAGACTACGACATCTGGGAATAGGTAGTCCAAAAATTTATAACAAGAAATATACAAGGCTTTTTGGATCATTTATATGGGACAAAAAATATTAATATTAGTCTAAAAAGATGATAATCTTTCACCACAAGGATTGTTACGAGTAGATAAAAAATCAAAAAAATCAATAGAGATTTATTTTATTGAGAAAAAAAGTTTTATTCTAATTGTATCAACAACTAAAATATGTGATTGATCATCAATAACATTGAATAATATCAAATAAATTTTCTATGATGCACCGACTTTATTTAAATAGTCGTTGATAAAGAAAAGTTATATGAATGAAATTGTATTTATCTAAAGTGTAACTATGATAATTGGTTTTCAAACATGCAGAAGAAGATTCGAATATTAAGTTATTATAAAAATGTCAACAATTACAGTGAATCGATAAAAACATGTATGTCTCAAATGTGTTTCTCTGAAGTGGATAAAACATTGTTTATTTATAATGGAACAATTTTAATTTCTAATGGGTATATCAATATATTTAATTATTGGTTTTGATATATTTTCAAAATATGAATATCCCAATATTAATGTTATTGGGGGAATAACAGCAGGTTAAATGTTTCCATAAATACCTCATAATAAATCATAAATATTTGAATTAAAAATGAATAAAGAGTGTTGTAACATCCTATATAAATAATAAATATTTTATTTTATGATTATTTTCCTTTAAACAAGATTAAAAATATATTTAACAAGAAATATACCTCTTCCAAGGGTGTTTCCCAAAATGTGAATAAAATCTATCACTTTTAACTTCAACATTGACCAATCCAATATTGGATTCCTTCAAATAGAGAAAAACTCAAAATGTATAATTGATAACATATAATTTTTTACAAAATTAAACATTATAAAACACACTATTCCCTTTAAATTTTGGGTTGATTCCAAATTATGGGTTATTAATACATAATTTTCCAACAATGAAGTGTTTCCAAACAATACGTTATTCTAACAAACAATGGATATGAACAGTGTTTCTAGAAAATGTCTAGAATACATAAACAAATATTTTCCCATGGATTAATCTTATTGTGTTGGTATATGTAATAAATATTCTAAAAAATACCATTTTAATATAATTCAATTTAAAAACATTATTAATATCATAAATGTGGGTGTGTGTGATAATCAAAACGAAAAAAAAGTTAACCAAATTTTTGAATCACCACTTGCTAAAAATGAATATTTTTTGGGTCTCTCATGTACTTCCATAACAATGATACATGTAAAAAGTCATGTCTTTAAGATATTTAGTGTAATTTCCAATCTATAATCCATGACTTGAATCCTTTACAAAATTTTAATGGGTCCGATGTACCTAGGGGTTATATTTCCCTTCTTACCAAACCTTATAACATCCTTCTATAGAGATACAATTTCATGAATACATGATCTACCACTCAAAAAACCAAATACTTCCTCTAATTGATTCCAAAATACATTTTCTTATATTGATTTTCATTAATAACAGCATAAATAGCATTTACATTTTTTGTTGTATCTTCAAAAAATTTCGGGCCTACATGTTTCCTTTCACCAATTTCATTCCAATATGTTAGAGTATAAAATCACTTTCCATATAATTATTTATAGCGTTTTATTTTAATACATGAATGGAAACTATTTTTAGAGGAAAACACTACCTTAAGTGAATATTGATCCAACATAACATGATAGTCTATTGACCATGAAGTCAAATCTGTTTCTCATTTTTCAAATTTCCGTTAATATTTTCCATCATTTTTGGGATTGTATGCAGTTCTCAAATGAATATTCGTATCAAGAGCCTTCAGTAGAATATTAAATATATTTTTTAAAATAAATATAATGATTAGACAAAATAGAAATAGGTGAACCATGAAGTCACAAAAACATTATTGGTATTGATCCTTACAAGGTTCTAAATAGGTAAATCTTCTGTTATTGTGAGTAAATATGGATAGTTGGTTAGGAATTCAACAATGAATAATATTGTGTCATTTTGAAAAGGAGTATTTGGTAGTCTTATGGAAAAGTCCATATTTATGTATTAATATATTCATATAAGAATAAAACAAGGTCACATGACTCCCCAAGGATACAATCTCATAGATTTAACTTGTTACAAAACCAGGAATATAGACACCTAACCATAAATATCTCATTGTACATAATCCCATAATAAATTTTCCATCAATTCCATACACATAATTAGGCTACTAGTGTGTATATTGAATTTAGAACTATGAGATTCATCCAACAATTCCCATTTTTACATTTGGTATAGATGGAATAGATAGTATCATTCCGTATTTTAGAACACGATGTTTAACAATGAATTATGATAAATTCCCATCATTATAGATTTAGTTTTCTTTTGAAATTTATCATCATTATATTTAGAACTTTTTATCATATAAAATAAATATTTATTCAAAATAATTTGAAAGTGAGTGTTGTATACATTTTCTTAATAATTCCAAAATCAAGATTTACTGGATTGAGGAATATAAGAACCCTCTTGATCCTTATTTGGGTCATAAATGTTTGATACTTTCTTCTTAATGAATTGGATACCATAATTTCCTTTTATGGTTTGTTGAGTGTTGAGAAATCATAATCTATTAGTAGCTCTAGTCATCAACATTTCCTCATTTTTTCCTATTTTTAAAAGAAAATTTAATCAATTATTATCTTGGTATATCTGACATCATAATCCATGGATACAACATCTCTATATCTTCAAATAAGTGATTATAGCTTCCTACACAAGATCATGGGTTATATATTGCATTTCAAGGGTCTTAAATTACCTTGATTCTTATACAATAACTTTTTAACTTTTTGTTAGGACACAATAAATTACCTTCTTATATAAATCACAATATATCACAAAAATTATATTTATATATAGTAGAGTCAAAAATAGATCATTGAAAAATCTCATATTTAGTTCATTGTAATATTATTCACATTATGTTTTCTAAAAAACATATTATTTTTATTTGTAATCTTGGTTAATGGATTTCCCAATTAAGAAATAATTCTTTAATAATTTCAAATAATGACCTTCCAAACCAATGAAACTACTTACCAGAATTCCCATTCTATAGGGACACATTGATATTTTCTTATCAATGATAAAATCAATGGGAAACTCAAATTCAAGTTTAGTTGGATGTTTTGGTAATTACCCAAGAAATACATTAATGTATATCTGTAAAATTGGTACATCAAAAATATTATTATTAAATTCCCCATAAATATATTTTGTTATCTATTCATCACCATGAATATAATTCATAAGAGATACTGGTGGTGTATCTATACATGACTCAGATAATTATTTATGTTATCCAATGATAAAGAATTCTACATCTTCACACAGAATCATAATTTACTTATTCTTATAATATATAATTTCATCCAATTTTGAAAACCATTAAATTCCAAGGATTTTATAGAAGTCAAAAATATTTATGATAATATTGTCAACAATTGAAGAACCTTTATGTATCATAATTCGGACAGCCTGAAAAATCATTTTGATAGTGAGACTTCAACTATGGGTTTTTACTAATAATTAATTTCTCAACTTTCTTAGGGAATATATAATATTGTTTAAAAATTTGGAAGATATAAAATTGTTAAACAATCTAAAATAAAATAACTAATTATCAAAATTTGAATATATGATTAATGTACCAAACAACAACATCATTGGTCACTTCTACCTTCATTATTATGGTCACCTAAGATTTCACTTAACCCCTTTCCCTATTCTATGGTAGATTCTATTGACACATGGGGAACTGTTTTTCATATTTCCCCATGTCCCAAGACATAAAACACTAAATAGTAATGTTTTATTTCTTCCATTTTCATTCGTTATCCTAATGAACCTTATCACCACACATAGAAGAACCTTCTCTAACCATTAATCATTTCCTTGGATGATTCATTCCATATTTCTCAAATGATGAATATTTCTTCATTATCTTATTCTATAATGACGCATTCCCTTTTTCATTGTGCACATTTGATTCTTATTTTCTTGATTCCCATTTTTCATAATGGATTTATAGAATTACTTCTCCTATTTGACGACATATATAACTATTTCATTATATGAAGAATTTTTTTGATAGACTAGTACCCTTAAGAGGATTGGATTAAGACCATCAATGAAATGGTATTCCATCCTTCTCTATTGTGTTTGTAATCCGTAGAATACTTAGATAACAATATAATGGTATCTTAATACTCTATATGACATTATTTTTTATTCTTTCTTTAATGTATGATACAATATCTTAATTTCATTTTTTTCTCATGAGGGGAGTATTTATAGAAGTATTTCTATTGTATATCATTCCATTCTATGTGTTATGTTTCCTATTCTTCTTTAATATTCTTGATAAATGACCACTAATGACCAGTATCACCCTTGAGAAAGGACACTGAAGGTGTAAAATACATTTTCAACATATCCCACTACATAAATATCTTCTCTATAGACATAATCCATTACTCACCTACAATTATAATAGTTTTACCCCCCAAATTATGGGGTCTTATCTCATTTTAAGTGATCCAACATAATGGAAAAAAAACTATAGAATAATAGTTTTTCCCGTCTTGAATTTTTTTTTGTCAAAACCTGATTAAGATCTTCTAATATATCCATAATATTTTTACTTCTAATACCATCTGTATTGTATTTTGAGGAAATTGAAATTTCTTTATTGGCCATGATTATTGAGACCCAAATTCCATATAGGTATCATATAAATAATGGAATATACTATATTTGTGAAAAAAAATTATGAATTTAAAATCATAATATAAATTATACATATGGTGAAAAATTTATAAAAAATTTAAAAATGTATTTATTGTTAATCATAAATTCTTATGGATAGATTAATTTTGGATATCGTTATTTTCAAATACTTTATAATGGGTTTTAATGAAAATGTGAATTACCCAAGAATAACCCTTGGGAGTTTCAAACTAGGTGCATAATAGGATCTATTTTCAAACACTATTTGATGATTGGGTGTAGCACAATGCACACTTTTTAGAATTATTAACCCAAGGTACATCTGTTCCAGAACTGTGTCCACCTGTAGTATCCATTGAGGGATGTATCTCTATGAAAAACCACATAATCTCATTTATACCAAAACATTAGGATGTTATAATATAAATAGCCTAATATTTTCTCATAGGTTTATGTTTTATAATATGTGTTTTCATTAATAAATAACACATGATTTATTCTAAACATTTTGGATATCATGATGTCAATAATCATGATACCTCTACCTTCATGACCATTTAAAAGATTGTTTAAAACTATGAGTAAAACCCCATTTGATTTAGAGAATTTATCTTTTATATTAAACTTATCGACGAATATGGGGGATATATATAAACATGATGAATCCATAAATTAATTTGTAAAAAATTCCCATGTATCTAATAATCAATTTATTTAATTCATCAATATGTCTCATCATCAAATATCTTTTTGAGTAAGTATTCTTATTTATCAATATTTCTCTAGGTTATCAATAAAATTACAAAGTAAAAATATTATTTTAAATTGGAATAAAATAAATTAAATAATCATAACCACAATATAATTATATTTATAATTATATAAAATTTCATGCACAATGGAAAATGATCAAAATAAAGTGATTGTTTCAATAGATACTATACATAAGCAAAAGAAAGTGATATTGTACCAAAAATTATTTTCCTCTTTGTTATCTTTAAGTTTTTACCCCTTGAATAATAAACATGAAATGAAAAATTATTCATCATAAATAAAAACTTATTCATGGTAAATAAAAAAAATATTTAGAGTATACAACACATAAGCGTGAATAGTTTCATATTAACCAATATGCCTCAATGAAATTGAAATTGGGATGAAACCCCCCACCACTTAGTAACATTCAAGTAAAATACCCTAGGATGAAATAATTCAAATTGAACCCTTTGAATTTTCCTTAAGAATACATGACTCCTAACATTACATTTGAAGGTGTATTATGAAAACCATATAAAATAAAACATGTGCACAATAGTAAAATACTCCTCAACGAAGGGAAATTTAGACGAAGTCCCTTCCCTCATGATATCCATTGTATAAACATGATTTATCCTATATTAAAATTGTTTTAGTTATATTATTAATTTATACTAGATCCATTATAATAATTATAATATCATATATGATCATATTATACTCTTTTACCACCTCTTTGTCAATAATATTTTATTACATTAATTTTTTTGATGTTAAAAGCCTTATTTTTCTCATGCATGTTTTGTTATGAACAATACAGTTCTTGTTTATAGGATATAAATCCATCATCACTAGAATTATAATAATTTTATAAATATCATATTTTATCAGTACATACATTGGTGTAACCATTCTAAAAATATGGGTATAGAAAATAAATCACATCACATCATTAAAGAAGGTAGGTTTTACGTACGCATGAGTGGTGGTATCATTCCCTTAACGAATGAAAGGGTAATAGAGTATATCATAAATTAATTTTCTATAATTTAAATCATTTAATATATATCACATATATTCTTTAAATTTATTTTTATTACATTCTATGTAATTATTATGTATAAAATAAATCATATCACTTTGAGAGGTTGTAGTCAAATGTATAAACAAGTGACGTTATCTTATTATAAATAGAATGAAAAATAAGATTGTATATGTGAAATTATAATTCTATAAGTATATTTATCTCATAAATATTCTATATGAACATTAATTCAATCATTATATCTTATTGTGAGAGGTTTTGATGGAAAAATAATTACAATGATTGATGGGGCGGTAGACCACCGTACACATGATTGATGATTTTGGTTTTCCATTTTGTGGGAGAGATGGATATTGGTTATTCCATTTTTAACACCCAAATATTTTAATGTATGCCTCTTTTAAATTTAATATCTTTGATAGTTTATGCTTTACACAGCATCGAGTTTAAAACCATAATATACTATTAAATATGACTATAGGAATACTAATGTGAACATTATAAAAAGTAATTTGACCAATAGAATAGTAACATCCCATATTAATGTACACAAATAATTATGAATCATATGAATTTAAATGAAATATATTTAAATTTTTAATAATTAAGTAAATGTTTTAAAATTGAAAATTTAATATTTGTATTTTTTGAAACATAAATGTGTATTCACAATTTTATAATTAATATATATATTTAAAATAAAATTTATTTTCATGAAATAGAGTCATAAATTATTATGATTTTATGATTGTAATATAATTTTTTGAGACCTGAAACTATTCTTGAATGTATCAAAAAATTAGTTATAATTTTAAAATTAGTATTTTTCATGTAAATTATGATTTTAATTAAAAATTCAATTTCTTATATTGAGAAAATCATTTTCATAAAATAGAGTGTATTTTTGTATTCTAAAAATCATAAAATTTCTATAGTGAATATTTGATTTTTTTTTTCTAAAACAAACGATTTTTTTGAAGAGTAAAATATGATATTTTATAGTATTTATCATTTTAATCCAAATACATCAATTGAATCATCATAAAAGTTGTAGGAACCGATTTGTAATGCCTTGGGGTTTTGGGGTCCATTACATGGTAACCGTCTGATATTTGGGGTGTTCTAGGTGGTCTAGAAGGCCATCCTAGCTTCTCGGTGAAGCTTAAGACTCCTAACGGTGGCCTCAGCCAACCGGTGGCCTCGGCCTACCGGTCGCTCGGCTTACCGGTAGCTCGGCCTACCGGTCACCTTGGCCTACCGGTCGCCTTGGCCAACAGTGGCCTCGGCCAACCTATAGCTCGACCTACTGGTGGCCTCGGCCTACCGGTGACCTCAGCATACCGGTGGCTCGGCCTACCGGTAGCCTCGACCAACTGGTAGCTTGGTCTACCGGTAGACCTAGCCTACCGGTGACCTCTCCATGGGTTTTCCTGTAGTTCCTCCTTTGCGAAAATTGGTTTCTAAACCATGTTTTGACCCCCTTAAAGCCTGTTTTAAAGCCCATTAATGGAATTTAATTAAATGATTGGTGATGTACCCTCCTTAAATGAAAAACCATGAGTTTTGGTCATTCCTTTAACCGCGTTTTCATAAACGCATCTACTGCATCCTGTGATCAATCCTTCCTTGGTCAAGAGGTGTGCGTCAGTTTTAACCACCCCGAAGTGTGGGGACCTTTTATGTCGGACGTGTGGGGTGGCCCAGCCATGTGGCCAACCCACAATCCCGCTTCTTTCGCGGTTTTGAGTTTTTCTCCATATCATAACCATCCCGGGGATGTTGTATCTCAGCCTTTATAAACTAAATCTTCTCCTCTCCCCAAGTTCATTTTTCTCTATCACCCTATGCTCAGAATACCCTTCCTCTGGATGAGTTGTACCCCTGCGATTTTTTCCTTGATCGCATTCTATGGAGTTCCTACTACTCTTGATTTCTTGTTTCCACGTGGGACTTAACGTCAATCCTTGATCAATCTTGTAGGGATATTCTCCTTCTCTCCTTTCTGTGCATCATGTGGGGTGGGTATTACTTTGTCTCTGTGAGAATTGATGAAACCAAACATAATGAAGATAATGAATGGACCTCTAAAGAAGGAAGGGGGTGCGATAGATTCTCTGTTGTACTCCTTTATGTTGATATGTGTTGTGAATTATACGGGCCTATGCTCACTAAAAATCATGGTCGCTGGTGGTCTTTCTCTGTGCACTAATGATCTTAGGTGCTCTTGGATGTTTAGTTAAATTTAAAATGGAATTGGTTAATTATGTATACTTGGTTAAATAAATTGAAACCACCAGGATCAACCCTTTCCTGTGATAACTCTGGTTAATGCCCAGTGGAATTGAAATTGTGGAGTGTGTTAAATATTTTCAATCTGAAAATACCTGTAGGGGATTGCCTTGTGTTGGTGGTAGTGGTTTGGTTATTTGATTTCACAGGCCGTTTACGGGTTCCTTTATGGTTTTCTTGGATGGGTTCTAAGAGTGATGGGGTGATATGGGTGGTGATGGGATCCCATGTTGTTATACTTTCACTGGTTGTGAATCTGAGGCTATATGGTTGCTCTGTTGTGACAAGAATTCGGGTGGGATACTCTGTTATTAAGAAACCATTTGCTCCTGGATTTTGGGGACATGGGGCTGTATCTCGAGGTACGTTTTGTTTCCAGTACTTTGTGGGATCTCACTTGATCCCTAGTTGTTGTGACTTTACAAGAGACCCGGGTGAGAATGCTTAAATTTCCCAACAGTTTCCTTCCTGCTTTAATTGTTGTTTCATCTATGAATGTTCCTGTTAGTTTCCCAGTAGTGAAGGGATTAACTCATACTAAACTGTAATGAAATGATAACTTGAATTGTGAAAATGGGAAATGTTTGTTGTGTGCCTATTTTCTAAGGTAGCAGTTCTTGTGCACCTGGTTGTATCTATTTGAGGAGCCATAGGTTGGATTGTGTGTTGGTATATATATGTGTAACTGTATTTATTGTGTTCAGTCGCACCCCACCCGCGTTGGGCACTTAGTGTCTGACATCCCATTTCATGGGGAAGGGTTTTTCCCCCTAGTTAATCTCCTTCCTTCTCCCTCTTCCCTCGGCTATGATGGATGGAGGTGAATTTACACCCAAGATTCTTTGGTTAGGTTTTGATTGGTGTGTTGTTAGCCCAGGACTCTTCGGTATGTTTGTTTTCCCAGGTATCTTCAGAATGAGGCCTAGGTGTGTGCGGTAAGGGATGGACGGTTGTGAGGCCCAGGTGTGTGCGGGTAGGGATGTGGATGGTTGTGAGGCCCAGGTGTGTTCGGGCCGGAAGAGTGTCGTAGCGTCAGGACTTTTGCTGTTAGGGATGAGCAGCTAGCTCGTGGAGGAAATGGTGGTGCGGGGTACCCAAATTTTTTGTTCTTACTATTACCTTACTGCTTGTGTTATTTGGTGAGTGTGGCCAGTGAGGTGGGATGGATAGATTCCTTGATAGATCATGTTTCTTCTACTTCTCACGGGACTTTAGGATGTCTCCCCACATGTGCACTAGAGATTTAGGTTTTCATAGTGATTATACTTTGTATGCTCACCCTGCGTTTACTTTCAGGTTTCCAGGAGGGCTTCGGAGGCCGTGCGAGACCTTACTAGTCTGGACGTTGGAGTTCTTGTTGGTCGTTGTAGGATTCTTTTTAGCCTTTTTTCCATTTCCTGTTGGGTATTGTACTTTGGAGTCCTTGTACCTTGTTCAGTTTTATTATTAAAACATGCATGTAGTTTGGCTTTTACATTCATTTTTCTTTACTTGGTGGTGTTTAGTGTTGACTCATTCTTTCTCCCAATATTGGTTAACTAAAAAGGTTAATGCCTCCCATATAGTGAAAATTTTATACCCTCAGTTCTAGTCACCACTCCAGGGCCTACTGAAGGCAGGACATGGGGGTCATTATCTCTCCTTAAAATTAAAGAAGGAAGGGCTTGGAAATCTGTTGTCCCTTCCCTCCTTTCGGTGAAGTCGGGTCGTGAAAAAATGGTATTAGAGGAAAAAGGTTGAGGGATAGGATGGAGTCTGGATTTAGGCACATTGAGGATTTCATGGGATGGTAGGGAAACAATGTTAGGTGATCATGGTTCATGAAATAGACCAAGGAGGACCGGCTAGGACACATGATTTTAGGGCCCCTCAGGATCCGATTCAAGGACTCTGGGCCTATAAAACGACCAAGTGAGACTACATTTCTTGAAGGGTAGAGACCCTAGGGAAGGAACATGCATCATTATGATTGTGTTTTAATTGATTTGGGGTACCTTGGGGAGAAAAAAATTAATAAAAATAATATTAATTTCCCTTGCTACTCGGGCTTAGGAATTCTTTGTTTAACTTGGAGCTATGACACCTGGACGTTATCCACGAGCGACTCGAGAAGTTGAGGCTTAGTGGATCAAGGTAGTTGACCAGCAGAGGATTAACTGAGATGAGGAGGACGAATTGCGGGAGAGGAATCTGCACCCCTTCCAGTGACAAAACCTCGAAAAGTACGAGGGCAGTCTTTCTGAATCAGTAACGGAGGGATGGCTTGATGAGCTAGCCATCACCTTCTCTCTTGATCTGTGCTCCGAGGGAGTACTGGGTTTTGTTGGTTGTCAGTTAGCTGAGAGGAGCAGCGCGTCAGTGGTGGATTCTTTTCCTAGGAGAGAAGACATAGGAAAAGGTTTATTTGGGCCAGTTTTGAGAAGGAATTTCGTGAGAAGTTCCTCTCCTCTATGGCGAAGGCTGAGAAGAGACAGGGGTTGCTCTCCCTTCAATAGGGAAGCATGTCAGTGAGGGAGATGTGGATCAAGTTCAAATATCTCTTGCACTTTTCCCCAGATCTCTTTCCGGATGAAGAGTCTCGGGTAAGACGGTTAGAGGAGCCACTTCGTCCTTCTCTTCAGTACACTGTCACTCCCTTCACTATTCTGATGTACCTAACAGTATAGAAGAAGGATGATATAGTAGAGAGGATGCACTTGATGGGATGCACACCACGATAAGGGAACCAGCTGATTTCATCAAAGGGGAAGGTGGTCAGCAGCAGGTCTCCAGCGACAGGGCCTTCCAGGTTTCGACAAGCATGGTTTAGGCCTCATCGGTTATAGTCCTAAGCTTATGGCCCTTTCCCCTTTTCCACAGGTCCAAGACTGATGTGTTTCTCCTGCAGAGTTTTCAGGCACGTCCAGAGCAGGTGTCTGAATCGAGCTCCACATGGTAGAGGTGGGAAGTTTTAGCACCCACCCCAGCAGCATTCGTTGTCGGTGAGGCCATTCCAGCCGCAGTAGTAGGCCCCTGTAACTCGAGGGATGAACTTGTGGGAGGAGACCAACACCAGGGTGCTCCTCAGGGACCTCAACCAGGGCGTGGTCGTGGAGGTAGTCAATAGAAGCAAGACAGAAGAGCTGGGCGTGGATAGTTGCACGACGCTGAGTTAGTAGCTCTGATGGGACCAGAGGTGGTTTGAGGTACGATCAGTTTATTCGGCACTCTTGTTTCTTCCTTGTTTGATTCATGAGCTTCGCACTCCTTTGTTACGTCCGGATTAGCCCATGCTCTGGGTCTGGATGTCAAGAGCCTTTTGTGCCCCTAGTATTGAGAACACCGGTTGGGGATCAGACCAGCGTATCTTACTTTTTTTGGGGATGTAGACTGATGTTGGGACCGCATCAGTCTAGTGGAGACCTTCATTCATTGAAGATGCTGCAATACGATGCCATTCTAGGCATCGAATGGTTATTCTCTGCGCATTCCATCATCGACTGCTATCAAAGAAGGATCTAATTCTCCAACGAGGATGGATGGCGTGTGGATTTTGTTATTGAGCGGAGTTATCAGGTGGGGAGTTGACATGTAGAGCCACTCCTTTCTATGCTGGATGGGGTGTTAGTGGAGTCAGCGGATGCAGGAATAATGGATGTCCCAGAGGTCCTAAGATAATTACCGGATGTATTTCCCGATGAGGTTGTGACTCTACCCCCTCAATGTGACGTTGCGTTTGGGATAGACTTATAGCCTGGTGCCCACACGTTCTCGATGGATCCTTATCAGATGGAACCTTCTAAGTTGCTGGAGTTGTGGATTCATATTGACGATCTGATGGAGAAGGGATTTGTTCGACCCAGGGTGTCACCGTGGGGTGCTCCAGTTTTTTTCGTAAAGAAGGCAGATGGTAGTCTACGACTGTGCATAGACTACCGGAGGTTGAATCAGGTGATGGTCAAGAATCGTTACCCCCTCCCGAGGATAGAAGATCTTTTCAACTAGTTGTGGGGAGCAGGTTGGTTCTCTAATATCGATCTGCGGTCTGGATACCACCAATTGAGAGTGAAAGAAGGAGATATCCCGAAGATAGCTTTCAGGTGCAGATATGACCACTTTGAGTTCATGGTCTTGTCGTTTGGTGTTACTAACACACCAGCTATGTTCATGAACCTCATGAACTTTGTCTTCTGAGAATTTTTGGTCCAGTCTGTTGTCGTGTTCATCGATGACATTCTTATCTACTCAAGACCAGAGGAAGGGGTGTTGTTTGAAGTGTTATGTGATGCTTCTGGCCTTGGGTTTGGATGTGTGCAGATGCAGCAGTGAGGAGTGATCTATTATGGTTATAGGAAGTTACGTCCTCTTGAACGTATCTATGCCACCCATGATCTGGAGCATGCGCCCATGGTGTTCTCATTGATTTTTTTGCAGTGTTTTCTCATCAGAGAGTGCTTTGTGGTTTTCTAAGATCACAAGATCTTACGTTATGTCTTTTTCCAGCGGGATATGAACATGCGACAGTGGAGATGGGTTGAGTTCCTCCGAGACTACGACTTCTAGATCTCTTATACTGATGGAAAGGGTAATGTTGTGGCTAATTCCCGGAGCAGGAAATCATAGAAGGATGTAGTTCGGGAATCTGCAGATTCTTGGAGAGTGATGGAATTGTTAGCGGCCTTGCATTTGGATGCAATGGTAGAAGGTGGAAGAGGCTGTTTGTTTCAAATGACTGTAGTTTCATCTTTAGTGGTGCAAGTGGAAGAGTCTCAGTAGGGGGACTCGGAGGTGGAAGTGATGCGAGATCATGTTTATCAGGGAAATACTCCCAAGGGATGGTCGGAGGATGGTCAGCATCAGATGCTTTTCCGTGGAAGGCTTTTTGTTCTGGAGACGATGCGTAAAGGTGTTCTCTATGAGTTCCACAGATTGACATTAGTGGTATATCCTGGGGTTCCAAAGATGTACCAAGGCCTGAGGGGACATTTTTGGTGGCCTGGAGTAAAGCGGTCAGTGGCAGAGTTTGTGGCTAAGTGCCTAGTGTGTCAGCAAATGAAGGCTGAACACTGTTTTCCTGGAGGGTTGTTACAACCTTTAGATGTTGCTAAGTGGAACTGGGATGAAATCTCAATGGACATTGTCACAGGGCTACCCAGGGCTCAGGGAGGCTATGATTACATCTAGGTTGTGGTGGATCAGTTGACAAAATCAGCATACTTCTTGGAGATTAAGGAGTCGAGCCCGGTGAGCTCCTTAACACAGAAGTACTTCAATTAGGTGGTGCTATTGAACGGGATTTTGAGATCTATTTTCTCCGACCGAGACACATGTTTTACCTCACGAGTCTGTAGGTGATTACAGCATGCCTTTGGCACCCAGCTATGCCTTAGCACTACTTTCCACCCTCAGTCAGATGGAAAAATAGAACGAATGATCCAGACGTTGGAAGACATGCTGCGGGCATGTGTTCTAGAATTTAGGGGATCATGGGTACAATACTTTCCTCTGATGGAGTTTTCTTATAACAATAGCTTCCACTCCACTATTGGCATGACACCGTTTGAGGACTTGTATGGAAGGTTGTGTCGTTCACCCGTTTGCTGGACAGAGATTGGGGAAGCATCTATTCTTGGGCGAAAAGTGGTTCATGGTACCACTTAGAAGGTTCAGCTTGTGCGCGAGAGGATGAAGGTAGCCCTGGATCGGTAGAAGTCTTATGTCGATTGTAGGAGGAGACCCTTGGAGTTTGAGGTTAGAAATAATGTGTTCTTGAAGGTTTCCCCTCGACGTTGGCAGCGATGGTTTGGGAAGGGGAGTAAGCTCTCCCCTAGGTTCATCAGACCTTTCGACAAGTTGGAAAGAGTTAGTGAGGTGGCTTATCAGCTGGCGTTTCCACCTCAGTTGTAGAAAGTTCAGAACATCTTTCATGTCTCCCAGCTTCATTGATATCTACACGAAAACTCCCAAATCATTGATTGGGGAGAGTTAGATGTCGAAAATGATGCGACCTTCATAGAGAGATCGATCAAGATCAAGGATCGTAAAGAGAAAGTGCTTTGTGGAGGAACCATCCCCTTTGTTCATGTGTTGTCAAGGCATGGTGGCCTCGAGGAGAGCACTTGGTAGTGGGAGGCCCAGTTACGTGTTCAGTACCCAGAGCTATTTTGACTTCCTTGTTGTTGTTGTTGTTCTGAGTTTTGTTGAGATGTTTTACCTTGTGCTTTAATATATGAAATGATTGTTTTTATTAGATATTAGGTGATAAGTTCCCTATTATCTATGTGTACAAATGTGTGATGATTGTAAAATATGACTGCTAATCAGGACACATTAATGTGGATGCGATTTAACCCATCCGGGCGAGTTAGTGATACCCAAAGCGGCTAATATCCTGACATGTAGGAAGGGACTCCATGACTCAGGTCTTGGACATTGTGATTCTTGTGCTTGTTGTGAATGTTTGTGGTTGATAACACTTGTGAGAGTATTCCTTGATGTAGGGGGGTTCTGTTCCAGCTTTCGAAAAACTCAGGGGTTTTCCCCTGAGAAGTATATTTATAGGGTGGTTGCTTGGACCCCACTTTTCTTCTTTCTGGTTTGTTCTTATATTCTTGGGGACGAGAATAGTTTGAGAAGTATCTGATGTAATAGCCCGAGGTTTTGGGGTCCATTACATGGTAAAAGTATTATGTTTAGGGTGTTCTGGGTGGTCTGGAATGCCATCCCAGCTTCTCGGTGAAGTTTAAGACTCCTAATGGCGGCCTCAGCCTACTGGTGGCCTCAGCCTACCAATAGCCTCAGCCTACCAGTAGCTCGGCCGACTGGTAGCTCAGCCTACCGGTGGCCTCTGCCTACCTGTAGCTCGGCCTACCGGTGGCCTCGTAATACTGGAATCCTCAGCCTACCGGTAGCTCGGCCTACCAGTAGCCTCGGTCAACCGGTAGCTTGGTCTACCGGTATCCCTATCCTATCAGTGACCTCTCCACGTTTTTCTAATAGTGCCTCCTTTGTGAGAATTGGTTTGTAAACCATGTTTTGTCCCCCGTTAATCCTGTTTTAAAGCCCATTAATGGATTTTAATTAAATTATTGGTGAGGTACCCTCCTTATATGAAAAACCATGCGTTTCGGTCATGCCTATAACTGGGTTTTCAGAAACGCCTTTACCGCATCCTGTGAGCAGTCCTTCCCTAGTTAATGTGGTGTGGGTCGGTTTTAACCACCCCAAAGGGCGGGGACCTTTTAAGTCTGACATGTGGGGTGGCCTAGGTTCATGGTCAACCCACAATCCCGCTTCTTCCGCGGTTTCGAGTTTTTCTCCATATCTTAACCGTCCCAGGGATGCTGTATCTCAGCCTTTATAACCAAATGCTTCTCTTCTCCCTAGGTTCCTTTTTCTCTATAACCCTGTGCTCGGAATATCCTTCCTCCAGATGAGTTGTACCCCCGCGATGTTTTCCTTGATCGTGTTCCGTGGAGTTCCTTCTACTCCTGATTTCCAATTTCCACACGGAGACTTAACGTCGATCCTTGATCAATCAAGTAGGGATATTCTCCTTCGTCTCTCATTTCTTTGCATCATGCGGGGTGGGTATGCTTTTTTCTCTGTGGAAATTGAGGAAACAAAACTTAATAAAGATAATGAAAGGACCTCTAAATAAGGAAGGAGGCGTGTGATCAATGTTCTGTTGTACTCTTTTCTGTTGATATGTGTTGTGAATTATACGGGCCTATGCTCACTAAAAATCATGGTCATTGGTGGTCTTTCTCTGTGCACTAATGAACCTATGTACTCTAGGATGTTTAATTAAACATAACATATAATTGGTTAATTACATATAATCAGTTAAATAAATTGAAAGCACCAGGATTAACCCTTTTATATGATAACTCTGGTTAAAGCCCAGTGGAATTGAAAGCATGGAGTTTGTTAAATCTTTTAAATTAAAAAATAACTGGAAGGTCCTTCCATGTGTTGGTGGTAGTGGTTTGGTTGTTTTATTTCACGTGCCATTTGCGGGTGACATTATGGTTTTCTTGGATGGTGGATTAGATTGATGGGGTGATATGGGTGGGGATGGGATCCCTTGTTGTTATACTTTCACAGGTTGTGAATCTGAGGCTGTATGGTTACTCTGATGTAGCACGAATTCAGGTGAGATCCTATGTTGTTGAGAAACCATTTTATCCAAGATTTTTGGGACACGGGGATATATCTCGACGTTTGTTTTGTTTCCAGTACTTTGAGGGATCTCACTTGATCCCTAGTTGTTGTGACTTTACAAGAGAACCGGGTGTGAATGCTTAAATTTCCTGATAGTTTTCCTTTCTTTTTTAACTGTTGTTTCATAAATGAATGTTCCTATTGGTTTCCCAGTAGTGGACGGATTAACTCACATTGAACTGTTATGAAATGATAACTTAAATAGGGAAACTGGGAACTATTTGTTGTGTGCCTGTTTTCTGAGGCAGCAGTGCTTGTGCACCTGCTTGTATCTGTTTGAGGAGCCATAGTTTGGGCTATGTGTTGGTATATATATGTGTAACTGTATGTTTTGTGTTCATTCTCAGCCCACCCGCATTGGGAAATTAGTGTCGGACACCCCATTTCATGGGGAAGGGTGTTTCCCCCCAGTTATTCTCCTTCCTTCTCCCTCTTCCCTAGGTTGTGATGGCTAGAGGAGACCTTACACCCAATATTCTTCGGGTAGGTTTCGATTGGTGTGTTGTTAGCCCAGGACACTTCGGCAGGTTTGTTTTCTTAGGTGTCTTCGGGATGAGGCCCAGGTGTGTGCGGGTAGGGATGGATGGTTGTGAGGCCCATGTGTGTGTGGGTAGGGATGTGGATGGTTGTGAGGCCCAAGTGTGTGCGGGCAGGAAGAGCGTGGTAGCGTCAGGACGTTTTCCATTAGGGATGAGCAGCTAGCTAGTGGGGGAAATGGTGGTGTGGGGTAGCCAAATGTTTTGTTCTTACTATTACCTTACTACTTGTGATATTTTGTGAGCATGTGGAGTGAGGTGGGATGGAATGATTCCTTGATAGATGATGTTTCTTCTGCTTCTCAGAGTAATTTAGGATGTCTCCCCATTTGTGCACGAGAGCTTTAGATTTTCCTACTGAGTATACATTGTATTCTCACCCTATGGTTACTTTCATGTTTCCAGGAGGGCTTCAAAGGCCTTGTGGGACCTTACTAGTCTGGACGTTGGAGTTGTTGTTGGATTCTACTTAGCCTTTTTTCCCTTTCCTGTTGGGTATTTTACTTGGGAGTCCTTGTACCTTGTTCAGTTTTATTATTAAAACATTAATGTAGTTTGGCTTTTACCTTCAGTTTTCTATACTTGGTGGTGTTTGGTATTGAATCATTCTATCTCCCAATATTGGATAACTAAAAAGGGTAGTGCCTCCCATATTGTGAAAATGTTATACCGTTGGTGCTAGTTTTCACTCCGGGGCCTATAGGAGACGGGACCCGGGGGTCATTATCTCTCCTTCAACTTAATAAAGGAAGGGCTTGGCAATCTGTTGTCCCTTCCCTCGTTTTAGGGAAGGCAGGTTGTGACATGATTTTTTTGAACCCCTATAAACTAATTAATATTTATTTTCACAGGAATAAAAAATATTTCTTATCTAGAGAAAAATGATAAATAAATGAATAATATTTCCGAAAAACACCCCTCCCCTTCACTATAAATACCACCCTCACCGTCTCTTCTCATTGCACCTTAAAAGACTTGAAGTATGTCCAATTTCTATCCAATAACTCTACAAAATCTCCCATCCACATTTTAGTCTTGATAGTCTAACCCAAAATAAAATTTCAAAAGTTGCCTAAGGAGGCAATCAAGGAGACAAATTTAAAAGATAAAAACCTAATTAGTTATTTTTTTTTATTTCGATTTCATTTATTTTTTTATTTTTTCCTAACCTCCTCTATAAAAACAAAAATTATAAATCCAGTATCTTATATATATTTTAATATTCTTATTTTAGTTGGACATACACATTCAATTCTGTTCTCGTTGCCTCTAATTATTCTAAAAATGAAAACATTGTTCATGAGCTGGTGATTTACCACCTTAGGGGATGATGGGTTTTCATTCTTCAATTCAACCATTAATCATAGTAATAAAAATATTTTCATGGTTTAAAAATACTAAAAAAATATGTAATAACACTTATTTAATGTGTTTTAACTAGTATATATACATAATATTTTTTCCTAATAAGAAAGTATTTTTTGATGATAAAAATAAAATTCCAAAATTATATAATTGGTTATCATTAACATTTTACCTACTGAATCATCAACATATTTAAAAAATATGATATATAAGACTATTTAATCATATGGATAATCCTTAATATGATTCAATATCAATTATGGTTAACTTATTCCATTTCAAATGATCTTTTGTACAAGTATACATGTGAACAAATCATGAAAACAATGGAAAAAAACACTCCAGAACAAAATAATTGATCAATATAACTCATCCAAAAAGATATAAATCGACTTAATAAAATTATAATAAATAATATATATTTTGATTTTTTTGTTAAATAATCTATTTAAGAATCTAAATTCATTATCTAGGACATTAATTGTAAGGTCATAACACTTTCAGACTTAAGGTAAGGGTTTCTTCTCGAATGTATTTTTTTCTTTCAGGTTACACATTCTCTCTATTTACCCCAAATTAAGTATTAATTATTTTGGTATAAATATTATAAATTCTGGGTATATGTTCTATAATAATGTATCTTTATCATTTCATCTTTATTTAATGGGATGATACATGTTTTATGAGACTCCCTTTTGAATTTCTCTCAATAAGCAAGCCTGGTTTAAAAGTACATCCAAATTTTATACCAATTTCATGTACCATAAATAATATATTTTAATAATAAAATATTTTCCTAAAATCACTATTTTTATCATGAAAAACTATCTTAGGCCATTTATAGTTTTATGTAAGAAAAGAATCCTTTGTATTCTTTATACACTATGATATTTTCTCTTAAACCTCACTAAAGTGGATCATTTCTAATATTTCTCAAAAGTTATTTTTTCATTTTTTTCACATCAATTAAAAATAATTTGTTTTGAGGAAATAATTTTATTTCCCATCATTTTTTTGGAGATACATGTTACAATATATTTTTATGACAAATTAAAATTATTTTTCAAAAGAACTCTTATTTACATAGTTAAAAAATATTATTTATCCCAGGAATTCCACAATGATTCTTTTAGGGTATTTTAATCTATTTAAAAAAACTCTATTGAATAGTATGGTAAATTAGGATTGATATATTATGAAATCATATTCCGTATATTATTATATGATTTATTATCAGTTTTACTATGAATGTTTTGTCTTGATACCATTCTCCATATTAATCAGAATCGTTAGTGATTATTTCTACCGATTTTGGAAAGTTATTTACATTTCATATGATTATTTTGTTATCATTCACGATAATCATATGAAGAATTCATTGGACTTAGTAAGTGATGGGTGGGGTATGATATAGTATATTGAGGCATCATTAGGTCTCATTAGGAAAAACATATATAGACTTGGCTGAGAATTTCCCATTTATTTAAAGATATTGATTTCGCAAGGGCCTAAACCAATTTTTTCAGATTTCTTGGTTAGGGACCTCACATTATGTTTTTGATATCATGAATCTTTAATTCCTAAATTATTATATTAGTAATATATATTCCATGTGATTATTAATCTAGTATAATATTCATTGTCCTATTTTATACCCATATGATTATTTATATGGAATAAATTATTTTGATTTTTTTCCTACTATATTATGTTCCAGATTTTGTTTTAAAGGATTTTTTTTAATAATTCAACTTGCTTTCTTATTCATGTTCCAATTAGCTTCCACTATGTTATATACCCTTACTGGGAATCTAAGATCACCACGTTCTTAAGTTTCATTTTCCCCATGGTGTGAAGATGTATTTTATGAATTAATTGTTGCAATTATCATGGATTTTTTTGGTGTTTACAGTGGAGTTTCTATGTTTTCTTCATTTCAAGTCCAAAGGTAAACATTATGTTTTTATCTGGTTTTCAAAATCATCTAAACTATTCGATCATTTAGGATAAAACACTTATTCTTAGTAACAATGTAATTATGTATGGAACCAGCTTTGGGATACTAGGGTTGGGGTATTTAAAATTGGTTTTAGATAAATTTTTGTAGAAATATTGGAAAATTTATTTAATAAACATATATTAAGGAAGAAACCCCTAAGATATAATTTGAGGATTTTAGTATAATAATATCATATAATTTTTTATGGTACTAATTTCATGGGCCTTCCTTGGAATACATCCCTATCTAGTTACTACTGGTGGATGTGATTTTAGCATAGATGTATCTTTGCGTAACAACTCTGATAAGGTCTATTGGGATTACCTCGGTGTAATCAAGCACCTGACAATGAGCCTTACCACGCACCCAATTTGACACTGCTTGGGGATATTCTTAGGATAAATTTTTATTTTATTTACAAACCATTGTAAAGTATTTAAAATAAAATATGTCCCCCATGAAACCATGTTTATGATTTTAAAATAAGTTAGGTATAATTTTTTAATTTATGTTACAATTTATCATTGATAGAAAATTTTAATTATGATTCATAACCTAATTTAATGTATGTCATTGTTTAGAAATGGTACCTTGTGAAAGAAATGGAAACTCTATCAACACATGTATTCCATGTAGGTATTTCATTCCAATGGAATATAATGATATTGGAGTGAGAGATATAACTAGAGCAGGGAAACTTATTACTATACATGGACAAAAGACTCAGGTAATGAGAAATAAACTTACTCGCATAGTAAGGCTTGATCTATAATGTAGTGTAACAATTTTAGACTTCTTTATGGGAAAATAGAACCCATCATCCAATGGGTCTAAAAATTAATTTATAGTTGATTAATGAAAAAGTTTCGTAGAAATTATGCCTCTCTCTTTTGAAGGTAACACAAGGGAGAAGGTTATCATAGAATTTTATTATCTCTTTAAAAATTCTAATAAATGGTTTTTGTTGATTTCTTAAAAAATATAATGATGAATAAATTGAGTATTTGGAATGTATGAATTTCAAGGATATAATATAGGATTGTAATTTCCCTTAAGAACATCCAATAGCTATGGAGAGACAATTTTCAAGTCTATGACAAAAATATTTTGAATAAATTAACAAGTAAGAACTCAATATTACAAGGTTAGCATGGAATTCTATATATTACACACATAATCCAAAGAGCAACACCGATCGATTCGTTGATGTGTTAAATCATTCATATAAAGAGCACTAGTCTCCTAAAATTTTTCATCATATGAAGATATAGTCTCATGTGATATCAAGATAGAGGAATAATTATCTATGTCTTATGACTTTAAGGGAAACAAATTGAAGAAGAGGGTGGATGGGGAAATAATGGATAATGGGAAGAATAAAATGTAATTTTCCAATATATGATACATATTGAAGGAAACACTTTGGTGAATTCCTAAATGGAAAAGGATTTTGATTCATGTTTTGTTAGAATGGAAATCGTGCTCATGATTTTAAGTGAAAGAAATAAGCTACCAATGTTTAATGTTACAATTATAGGGAGATGAGACACTATGAAAATAAATTTCCCAATAATAAAGGAAACATGCCTTAGAAAAGGAAACGGGATCAAGGAAGATCTTTTCCAATCAAAAAATATAAGGCTGCTGTTATTAATGATGTTTTGGCTGGTATATTAATCATCTACCCAAATTTAGAAAATGATTTATTTAATTCCAGATCATCTCATTCCTTTATATCATCCTATATTTACTTAAGAATTATTTATTTTTAATTCACCCTAACAGGGGATATTTCTTTGAGTACACATTGTGGAAAAATTATTAGAAAAAATACACGTTGAGTAGTTTTTATTATGACACATAAACATGCTCTAATTCTTGATTTTATCACCATACTTATGGTTGATTTTGATTTAATCCATGAAATGAACTGGTTTTCAAAATACAATAAAATTTTCTTTTGAAAAGGGATGGAAATTATGTTTCATGATGATGGAATAAAATTTATCATCCTTAGAGGTGAGACTTAATCATTTGAGTTATATCGGGTCCACCTCCAGAAACCCTTGTAAATAAAATTATTAAGGACGAAGAGTAAATAACTTCTATGGATGTGGAAACAAATATTCACCAAGAATACATTCCTATTGTGCTAAAATAAATTTATTATTATCCAAAGGATTGAACTAAAAATCTTACATAGTTGGAAGTTTAGTTTTTACTAATTTAGTCCCTCAGGCAAGGCCAATATCGAAAATTTCTTTCAGAATAAGTATTATAAAATTGGTGGAGCTGAAGAAACAACTAGAGGATTGAGTGATATGAGATTTAATCACCCTAGTTAATCTATATGGGATGAAATTATTCACATTGTTAAGAAGAAAGATGGATCCATGAGGTTGTACATCTACTGTTGATAAATCAATGACATAACAATAATGTACATGTATCCTTTTTCTCACATTGTTTATTATTTGATTAATGTCCTGAAGTTCAATATTTTTCGAAGAATGAACTTCATTTTGGACAGCTTCAATTATGTGTGATGGAGGAAGATTTTCAAAATATATAATTTCAAATTAGGTTTTGAAACTATGAATTCACAATAATTCCATTTGGAATCACTAATAAAGCCTTTATTTTATGGATATAATGTACATATCATTCAAATAATATCTTGAAAATTTTGTTGTGGTATTAATTGATGAAATATTTATATATTCCAAAATCTATTAGGACCATTATTACCAATTTTAGATTATTATGGAGACTCTTCTAAGAAAATAGTTCTATGGGTTGTTTAATAAGAGTGATTTCTAGCTTTAAACAGTTTCTTTTCTTGGCCATATTTTCTCTATGGATATAATTTCATTTGATACTATAAAGTCAAATGAATTTTTATAATGAAATACACCAATGATCATCAATTATATACATATTTTGATTGATATAATAGTTTACTATCAAAACATATTTCATAATTTTCCAGATTACATAACTCATTAACCAAACATACTCTTAAAGGGGTTATGTATATTTGGAAAAAATAAAATATAGAATTATTTAAATAATTGATGGGGAGATTATTGAATGCTCTAATCTTGACTCTACCATCATGAAATATTATATCTATAATTTATAAAAATGAATCAATGAAATGAAATGGTTTTGTACTAATACAAAGTTATAGAGTTATCGCATTTTCATCAAGTCTGCTAAAAACTCATGAATAGAATTATCCCACTCACGATATTGAGTTAGTTGATATAATAATTCATCTGATGATATAGAGACAGTATCTTTATGGTAGAAGATGTAAAATATATGTATATCAAACAAGTTTGACATATATCATCTCTAAGAAAGTACTCAACATGAGGTAAATTTTCGGCTTGAGATACTCAAGGGTTATTATTATTCAATACACTATCACCCAATGATGGGAAATAATGTTGCATATTCATTGAGTATGATGAATGATGGAGTGATAAGTAAAATGGGGATTGAGATGGATCCCATGCTTATGCATCTAGTGAAAATGTATATGGGAATTATCAAGAAGGGTGGAAAAATATCTACTAATTCAATTGGTTTCTAAAACAAATTTATTGGATATTAATCATAAAGTCTCATGAAATAAATAAAAAAGAATAAAGTTCCATTTATACCAAGTGTTACCTATATTAGAAGTTATCATAGAGATTGAATTTATTTAAGATGAAAAAATAATAAAGTATCAGGTTTTCACATTTATATATGTTATTCATGAAATATTAATCATTATAAAAATATATTGTATCATATAATTTCTTACCTTATCATACATTGTATAAATGGTAATGGTGTTCATGTGTATGAAGAACTACGAGCTTGAGAAGAGATGAGAGTCATTTTTACTTTTGAATCAGATTGATGTTTTATGTAATGTAATTTGAATTTATAATATGATATTTATGATATAATTATCATTCTATAAAAATAAAATAACACCTAACTTATTTCTATAAATATTGTTTAAATGAAAACTACACAATTAAATACGTAAAACCTACCATATGTATGATGGAAATGTAATTCATTTTTCAAAACCACAAGTCATGGATATTTTTTAAAGTATAAATTATGTATTAAAATGATAATTATGTCAGGATTAACATTATTTGTATGTTTATATAACAATATTTTTTAGTTTTTTCAGCTTATTAATGTGATTTTTGACATATGAGTCATTTATCATTAAAACAACCAATATGAAATTAATTGGTTAAGTAATATAATATGAAGTAGTAAAAAAACCATAGAAATAAAAAATGTGAAACTAGTTATTAATAATGTAAATAAATAATATGATTTTATTATTTTGGAATAGAAGGAATGAACATGATGACTAAGGATTGAGGTAAGGGTTTCAACTTAAAACATCATTATTTGATACAACTGTTATTTTATGGACATATTTTTTAATGTTTTATATAGTTTTAATTTTACATATTATATATTGAATAATTAATAATTAATTATATTATATATTTAAAACCATCAACTTCATTCATTGGTGTTATGATTCAAAATCTACCAAAGTGGCAATGGTTGAGGTTTCGATATCATTTTATTCAGGACTATTGATGTCTAAATTTTCATTGTAGGTATATATCTAATTCAAGTCTTTCAAAACCATTTACTTTTATATTACTCAATTTATTAATGAAATTATTCAGAAATAGGACCGCTTTCCTCCCATTATTACATAAAATGGCTGAGAAAAGTATTTTTAATCAATTCCAACACAATAGTTCTATTCGGTCAAAAATCTATTTCTCTCAAATCCATGTTTTCTAAATCTATTATTTAAAAAAAAATTCTTTAATTTTTTAACATCATTTTTACCCATCATTGAAATTTTAAAAAAAAATTAAAAGGAATATTTCAGTCTTTTTCCAAAAAAATGTATTTTTTGACACTTCTCACAAATATAGAAAAGGAATCTCTTATTTTTTCACATACATGGAATAAGACAACTTCCACCGTCATAACCACTCATTTTTTAGACAATATATTACATGTTAAAAAATTGATATAAAATAATTTATGTTAAACAAGTTATAAAATCAATAACATAATATTAACCTATTTCAATATCAAAATAACATTCTACAGAAGCCATTTTCCAAGGAAAACAACCCAACGATACATTAAAACCATTCCACAAGTTCTATTTTGGAATAACCATTCCATTCCATATATCCACACATCCAACCATGAATGAAAATCTAGAACTACCTATACTCATGAGTAGTGAGTCATAATTTCATCAAGAAATCCATTAATGAACCATTTTATGGGGGAAATATCATACCCTTATCCATCCCAATAATTATTTTGGAGACTTATTACCCTTATAGATCCTAAATTAACATGAACAGACACAACCAATATTCTTTAAAACAATTCCAAACATCTTTTTCATCCATTTCAATAAACCAATGTTTTAATTCAAAACCATTCAAACAGACTATTTAAATAAAACAGAACTATTATTGAAAAACTATTTTTTCATGCATCAAAATCAAACTATCATTTTCAAATCATGATTTCAAAATCATGATTCCAATTCAGCTTTTCTAAAAAATTCCCAATTTACAAAATTCTATAATCCATTACCAAAGAGGGTATACAACCATAAATAAATATCAATTTGAAAAACAATTTAAACAGAATAGTAAATTTGAAATCATGATAAGAATTTATAAATAGATGATTTGAGAGTGAAGCCACCTAACTTAGTATTTATGGTAAAAATGATAAATGGAATGAAAAAACATCCAAAAAGTCATGTCAAATCTATAAGAACCTTCCTTATATTTCTTCCCCTAACATAAAAAAGACAAATAACATCATTTTGGCATCAAATATCATAGATATATCTGCAACAGATATATATCTAATAAACTAGAATAGATTTATAAGTATATCTAAGGAAAAAACAAGAATAAATTGAAATAATAATGATTTTCCATGATAATCTAGCTTCAAATATCCAAGAGTAGCCTTCATACCACCTCTAGATCAATGCGGAAATATTCCTTGCCCTTTGAGAGGTATAAATCCCATGTTAGGGCCAAAATGGGTCAATAAAGTGGGGTTAAGACACAATCTCAACCAAGATACACTTTTTATGGATCTTTTTATAAGACATGCATAGTTAGTTACACTGTTAGCCGAACCATGTGCTAACTTTGAGACAGACACTACATCAAGGTTGAAGGATGCATGGTTGGCTCACACTGGTAGAAATATTTTAGCTATACATGTTTAATCCCACTATCCCATGTTACACAGATTCTCCAAGGTGGAAACACATTTTTGAAAACCCATGTGGCTGCCTGTGTGCCCTTCCCTTATACTCTGTCTCATTGTGCAGTACTTCCTGTAGGTATTTGATGGTTTCCCCAAACTGTGTGCTAACCGTGAACACTTATAAAAACCCCAAAACATTACAAATATAATCCAAACACTCCAAACATCACCGAAACACTTTATATACATAAAATACATAAAATAAGGTTACATTACCAAAATCTAGGGGTGTTACCTTACTCCCAACAATGGATTCTCCATCACTATAAATTATAAAACAATCTTTGATATACAAGAGTAATGATCATTGATATTTCATTTTCATCTCTCATTCACATTCTCTTCCAGTATTTGGACATGATTCCATAAATTCTATAGTATACTGAAGCTCTTCCCATGTAATACGGTATATATCATGTCCAAAATCTGTAAAGTCAAGGTCACCAATGAAGCGTATGACTCTTCATCAAAGTGATCCCATAAAATCACATGGTCAAGATTTGGATGATTCTTTTTCAACTGATATACATAAAACACATTTTCACCACACAGAACCATGGTGGAAATGAAAAATGATTTTTCACCTCTCAAAAATATTCCAGTATCTCAAAATTGATTATCTAACAAGGAGATATCTTTCCATGATTCCAAAAATGACGATTTCCAATCCTTAGAGAGATATTCAAGATAACATGATTAATATCCTTAAACAACAAGGACTATCAATGATGATCTTCAGATGAATTTTTAACACCTTAAACCATCTCCATCCATTTTCTAATTCAAATAATCATCTCTATTGTTTCTTCGACAATCCTTGGATCAAATAGTGAAATCTCACCATTTTCCAACCAATAAAGTGGATAATGACAATGAAACCCATAAAATGATTCAAAAGGATTCATATTTATTGAGGAATGATAACTATATTTATATAAGAACACCACCAACAACACGTGCTCCTCCTATGAGCCACAAAAATCAATTACAAAAATACCACAACATGTCTTCCAACATTCCTATGTGCAATTAGAATTAGCCGTTTGTTTGAGGATGCTACACTATACTCATAATAAAATGAGTTCCAATTATTATATATAAGGATTTATATAAATGATATTTCATCATTGTGTCTTCATCTAAAAATATTAAAACTACTATGCAATGCCTCTTTACCACTTCTCAAATATTAATTTTTGACAAGTCCTCAATTGTATGATATTCACAGAAAGGGATGAAATAGACCAATTTTTGATTTAATCCTCCATCTCCAATATGGAATCATGTTTCAAAATTATTCATGGAATACTTTTTAAAAAATTAATGGCTACCTGCTCCCATTTCAAAATAGGAAAAGGTAAATACTTCAACAAACCTACTAGTCACTGAGGCTCTTCCTTATCTCACTAAAAAGGTAAGCATTTAAAAAAATACTAAAACATTTTCCCTTTATTCCCAATGACCACAACTATGATTTAAATTCATTATAAATCATCTATATTCTAGTATGATAACACATCTCAAATGTTACATTTTAAGATGTAGTTATTCCTCATAAGCCATAGTTATGACCATCTGATTTCAGAACCACAACACTGAACTCTCATCAAGCTTCCTTGACCCAATGGTCTCACCACCATTGAGTATTGACCTAATTACCACAAATTAAACATCTGATGTATGTTCCTCTATAACTATCTACAAAAAATAATGAATAAACATTACTGGAATGAAAAAATTGAAATCAGATTTGTCTTCACATTTCAAGTGATTGAATGCTAGGACCGAAAATAACAGCCACTCATTTGAAGAATTTTTTTCCTAACTGATTGTCATGACCCGTCCTCAGGGCCCGTGTCGTGACTACCCCAAGCCCGCCTCCCATAGGCCAGGGGCTGGCGACTAGCACCAAGGCGTAAATCCCAACAAAAATGGAAGGCATTGCCTTTGAAAAGTAAATAAGCACCACAGAGTAAGCAAGAGGAAAAGTAAACACTGAGTAAAAATGGTACAAGCTGTGCTCAATGTAAAGGGGCCAGGAATACAAGCCCAACTGTAAAGTACAACTGAAAGGAAAAACAGCAACTGAAAGGGAAAACTGCAGCGTCGAGCCATCCCCTAGAAGTCCCACATGAAGGGTGGGTACAGATATCCTCCAGTGCTCCTTGGGTCCACCTGACCGCTCCGAGTACGTCCCGCCCAGTGGTCCACCTCCAGGCACCATCCTGCTCCGCACGCCTCCACCACGATCAGCGCTGTCTGTCGTCTGCAACCAACACAACCTAGTGCAGGCAAGCCCGTGCAAGGGTGAGTATAAGCTACTCAGTAGGGACCCCGAGACCCCCGAAGGTGTCCCGAAATCCACAAAGGATAATCCACAAAGGAAAGATACAATCACGAAGTAACATCTGACACAGCTTAGGTATATGCCCATACATATACCTAAGTCATCAATTCCCGTTCGACTCCAACGTCTGAGCCCAAGCACAACCCAGTCCACACAGGAAAGCAACGTAAACCCACACAGGATAGCACAATGCAATCCACAAATGAGAGTAAACAGCAAATCCACACGGATAGCTCAACACAATCCACAAAGGAGAGTAAACAGTAAATCCACACAGGATGGATTAACACAATCCACAAAGCAGAGTAACACAAGATTCAGCTCACACAGTTATACTTCTTCGGATGATGAATAAGATGATCACTGAACCATCTAAGTCGTCGGACCCACGAGGGATCGATAGGTACTAACCCCATAATGACCCACACAGGATCGGAACCACACAGGATCAGGCCCACATAGGACCGGGCCCACGCAGGACCTGTAGGCGCTGGCTCACACAGAACCGATGAGCGCTGACCCACACAGGATCGGTAGCACTGATCCACATAGGATCGCGGAGTGCAGAAGTCGTCGCAGTCCACTAAGGATCTCTGCACAGTCGTCGCCGCAGTCCATTGAGGATCTCTGCACGGTCGTCGTCGGGGTCCACTGAGTATCTCTGCACGGTCGTCGCCGCAGTCCACTGAGGATCTCTGTACGATCGTCGCTGTCGAAGAAGCAGTCGCAGCCAGCTCTAGGGTTCCCGCACACAACAAGCTCGTTCGGTAGGGTCCGCTCCACGAGCCGAGAGGCAGATACATAAACTGACACAAAGTCCGATGTTGATGTATCCAAAAGTTCTGTATCGCGAACAGTAACTCAACGTCGCAGACGGCGCGTCGATCGGACGCCCGGTCTGAGAGTTATTGGCTTTTCGTTCGAGGGGCCCGGTTGGTTTTTAAGGCAAAACCAACCCGACTATACTCCACCTGCGTCCAAACCTCGGGCAGAGTATGCAAAAAGATCCGTCTCACTTAGAGGAATTCAACGAAGCAGACGGCACGTCAATCGGACGTCCGTGGCTCATGATATGAGCGTTTCCGCTCCGAAAGCCCGGTTGGTTTTGTGTACGAACCAACCCGGCCGAACTCAATGTATTCTGAAACCTTGAGTGCGATATACCGAAACGACCGTCTCGGTCCAAGGATCGCGTTTCCGCTGACGGCGAGTCATTTGGAGGCCCATAGCTCATGTTACGGGCGTTTGAACGAAGACCGTCCGAAGACGGGGGGTACGGGCCCGGGCCGACCCGGCCCGACCCCCCCTGGGTCGTCCGAACCCGGTCTGAACCGGTCCGACCCGGTCCGACCCGGTCGGACCGGTCCGTCTCGGCCAGCCCGACCCGGCTCAGCCGAGCGGCCGAGTGGCCGAGTGGCCGATGCGGGGGGATCCGCCGCCCTGCGTGACACCCCCGCGACATCCGCGGGGTGTCGGCCAGACAACCCGCACGCGGCTGAAGCCGCGTCCCGGGTGACGCGGGGGGTGCCGTTGCCCCCACGTGACACCCGCGGGGTGTGTCCCTGGAGCCGGACGCAACTTTAGCCGCGTCCCGCGAGGGCCGCCGCCGCGGCCAGTGCCGCGGCGGTCTCGTCCGGCAGCGCGCCGGGCGCCGCCGCCTCCGGGTGCCGACGCCGCCGGAGTCGCTCTGGTGGCACGATTTTCTTCCCGTCTGCGCCATTGCTTCTCCCGGGACTCGTTCTTCACTACGGGACCGTCAAACATCCATTGCGGCACGTTCCGTCATCGCCCGTCAAATCCGCACAAAACGCAGAACGGCGGAGGGTCGTCGGGCTGTGTTCATTTGGCCCGCACCCTCCGCGTTAGAGATAAACAAACGAGAGAATTTTTATTCCACACAGGAAACAACAATTTTAACAAGTTTAAAATTGTTCACAAACTGGTACATTAATTTTTTTTTAAAGAAACATTGACGGGAATATAAAAAGGGGGTAATTCAAAAACAAATCCCTACCTCGTTGGTCGTCGCGCGTGAGCGTTCTTCGCGGAATTTCTCGTCGTGGAAGGTGGAGAACGTCGCGTCGTCGCAGATCATGGCGTTGAGTCGGAAAACTCAACGCACCATGAAACAGTAGATTTAATTTAATTAATTAAATCCGTGTTTTGGTTACGAACCACGAAGGAGATAAAAAGGAAGGTCCGAGACTCTTACCTCAAGCAGCCGATCGGAGATCCGTCGCGGAGGAAGAGATGTCGCAGAAGAACGTTGTCGGCGTCGCGGATCACGGCGTCGCGTCGTCAATTTCCGAGTTCGGCGTTCTTTGCATTCTTCACGTTCTTCGCATTCTTCGCAAAGGAGGAAGAAGATACAAGGATTCTGTCTCAACGAGTAATCCTCCAAAAGATTTTGGTTGGTCTTATTTTATTATTATGCCAACACACGAAAAGGGGGGGTAAGTAACGACCCATAAATTCATTGAATTAATTCAACGAAAGAAACAGCTCATTTAATTTACGAAATAAACCGCCCAATTAAATGGTCTGTTAAGAATTAAGAAAACTGGTCAGTTGACTTTCATAATGACGGGTTTTCGCGGGTGCGTTACTTATCGGAAAGAAACGGCGGGGCTCGTGCGGGCCCCACCTCACAAATATCCTACCAAGGGGGTAGGATATTTTTGGATAGCATCCTATCCGGTTCAACTCAGTTCAAGCCGCCTTTAAGTGGCTTCAAGTGGCTTCCAAGTGGCTTAAGTGAAATAAAATAAAGTTGTCGCAAAATTATTTTATTTCTTAACTTTAAGCCCGAAAATTAAAAACCACACCCGAGCAAACGCAACTCCGGAAGAGGCGTTTCTAATCGATTACTGGAGCTGCGATTTCATTGGTGCCCTCAGAATTCGATTCCGGACACCAGTTCAAAATTTAGAAAAACCCGCTCGTCCGTTCACTGAACATACCCAAGCCAATCTTCGGAAAATGATTCCGGGCACACCGGGCCTCGGAATCAGTTGCCGTCAGAGACTGCGCTCTTGTAAAATTCCAAAAAAAATTAAGAAAAAAAATTTTTCTTGAAATTTACGGGTCATTACATTACTCCCACCATAGGGCTTTACGTCCCCGTAAAGATACATCAGAAACTAGGGAAACAATTGTGGGTACTGAGAACGCATCTGAGCCTCCCGCTCCCAAGTGCTCTCCTGGAGGTTCACGTGCTGCCATCTGATGTGCACAAGAGGAATCGATCGCCCACGTAGGACCCTCTCTTGTCGATCCTCTATCTCCATCGTGACCTTCGCAAAAGTCCCCCCCCCCCCCCTCATCCACATCTAGATCCCCATAGTCAATGATGTGCGCCGGGTCGTGCACATATCTCCTTAGTTGGGATACGTGGAAGACGTCGTGCACCCGGTTCAACTGAGGTGGCAGAGCTAGGCGATAAGCCACCTCGCCAATCTTGCTGAGGACCTAGAAAGGCCCGATGAAGCGTGGAGACAACTTGCCGCCTTGGCCAAATCTCCGCAAACCACGTCGAGGTGAGACCCGCAAGAAGACGTGGTCGCCATCCTCGAACTCTAGTGGCCTCCGCCTCTTCTCAGCATATGACTTCTGCCGGCTCTGAGCTATCATCATCCACTCCTGGATGACCTAGACCTTCTCTGTCGTGGCCCAGACCATCTCTGGTCCCACAAGTGCTGACTCCCCAGGGTCTGTCCAGCACAGAGGAGATCTTCAAGGCCTTCCGTACAACGCCTCGTATGGTGCCATCCCGATGGTGGAGTGGTAGCTGTTGTTGTACGCAAACTCCACCAAGGGTAGGTGGTCCACCCAACTGCGACCAATGTCGAGGGCACATGCGTGGAGCATGTCCTCGAGAGTCTGAATGGTCCTCTCTGTCTGACCATCCGTCTGAGGGTGAAAGGCAGTGCTCAGACGTAGCCGCGTCCCGAACGCCTCCTGCAACCCCTTCCAAAGCCGGGAAGTAAAGCGATCATCCCGATCGGAGACGATAGTCGATGGCACACCGTGAAGCCGTACAATCTCCTGAACGTAGAGACGCCCCAAGCTCTCCACTGATCCCTACTCTCGGATGGGTAAGAAGTGTGCCAAATTGGTGAGTTGGTCGACAATCACCCAAATGGAGTCGTGACCTCTGGATTTTCGTGGAAGTCCAGTCACGAAGTCCATAGATATGTCGTCCCACTTCCACTCCGGGACCTCCAAGGGTTGTACCAAGCTTGCTAGTACCTGATGCTCTGCCTTCACCTGCTGGCAGGTGAGGCACCGTGAAACGAACTCTGCCACAACCTTCTTCATGCCCGGCCACCAGTGCTGTCATCTGAGATCCTGGTACATCTTCGGCACTCCTGGATGTAACGCCAAAGGTGAAGTGTGAAACTCTCTCAACACCTCCTCTCGTAAAGCGACTGTTACCAAGGTACGTCCTCTAAAAATGACATCGTTCTCTACTCCAAGGGAGAAACCATCGGGTGCCTGTCCCGAAGATATCTGTGCACGCCGTGTCTCACAGTCAGCGTCCCCATGCTGTGCCTCTCTGACCCGCTGTAGAAGTGGAGGAGATACTATGAGAGACTGAAGGAAGGATGCTCCATATCTATCCATGAAGGATATCTGCACGGCGGCTATCTGCTCGGTCGCTTCCTCAAGTATCTGGATGCCCGTCCTTCTGCTGAGGGCATCGGCTACCACGTTCCCCTTCCCGGGAGTATAGACTATCTCAAAGTCATAGTCCTAGAGGAACATAAGCCATCGCCGCTGTCTCAGGTTCAGGTCCTTCTGAGAGAAGATGTACCTGAGAATCTGGTGGTCAGAAAAAACTGTGAAGCCCTCGCCCATTAGATAGTGCCGCTATGTCTTCAAAGCGAAGACCACTGTTGCTAACTCCAGGTCCTGAGTAGCGTAGTTCTCCTCATGCGGCCTCAACTGACGTGATCCATAGGCAATCACGGCCCGCTCCTTCATCAGGACACACCCGAGTCCGGTCCCTGATGCATCGCAGTAGACTATGTATCCAACTCCCTCCTCAGGCAACCTCATGATAGGTGCGCTGGTCAATCTCTGTCTCAGCTCCTGGAAGCTCTGCTAACAGCTGTCTGACCACACGAAGGGTTTCCCATTCTTTTTCAACGCTGAGAGTGGTGTCGCAACTCTGGAGAAGTCCGACACAAATCTCCGATAGTATCCGGCAAGACCCAAGAAACTCAGCACCTCCGTCACGCTCCTGGGTGGCTCCCAAGCTAGCACTGCCTCGATCGTCGTGAGATCCACTACAACTCCCGCCTCAGAAATGACGTACCCCAAGAAGTGGACCTCACATAACCAGAACTGACACTTCGAGAGCTTTCCATAAAGCTGGTGCTCTCGGAATGTGTCTAGTACAACACGCAAGTGGTAGGCGTGCTCCTCCTCCGTCGTCGAGTACACCAAAATTTCGTCGATGAAGACTACGACAAATCGATCGAGGTATGGCTGGAAGATCCTGTTCATGAGGCTCATGAACACTGCTGGAGCATTGGTTACGCCGAAAGGAATAACCAAGAACTCATAGTGGCCATACCGACACCTGAAGTCCGTCTTCTACACATCCTCGTCTCGAACTCTGAGCTGATGATAGCCTGACCTGAGATCTATCTTCGAGAACCACTGTGATCCCTTGAGATGATCGAAGAGGTCATCAATCCTGGGTAGCAGATACTTGTTCCTCACTGCCACCTAGTTCAGGCGACGATAATCGACACACAGTCGCAAGCTCCCATCCTCCTTCTTGGCGAACAAAATCGGGGAAGCCCAGGGTGAAACACTGGGTCCGATGAACCCCTTGCCCTGCAAGTCCTCCAACTGTACCCGCAGCTCTCGAAGCTCATCAGGGGCCATCCGATATGCTGTAGTGGATATCGGGGCTGTCCCGGGGTACAGATCAATATAAAAGTCTACCTCTCTGCGAGGAGGTAGCTCTGGAACGTCGTCGGGGAAGACGTCCGCATACTGATCCACCACTGCAGGAAAACTGGGACTCCGCACATCAACTGCTCCCAGGATGAGGCTAGCCAACTGATGAGTGATGGGCTGACCTCTCCTCTGCGTGAGTCCATCTTGTGCTGCTAAGGCTCCCTTCTCGCCGGTGAAGGTGAACCTGCTCCCGTCGGTGCGCACACATAGCACCTTCCGCCTAATGAAGTCAATCTGAGCATAGACCGTAGATAACCAATCCATGCCCAAGATGACATCGTAAGGCCTCGACGCCGCTAAAAGAAGATCCCAGCCGAAGCTCTCGCCTCCTAGAGTAAGATCACACTACCGGCACCAGTGCGTAATCGTCATGTCTGCTCCCGTAGGAGTCTCTAGCCGCAAGGATCGAGCCAACGGCTCTGTCGGAATATCCGAGCTCCGAACAAGGGCAGCGGCTATGAAAGGGTGACTTGCTCCTGTGTCTATCAGAACTGCAGCAAGGGTGGAATAGACACATATCGTACCTCGAAACATCTCTGGCACGCCGTGGTCGTAGGCCTCCGCTGCCTGGAGCTGAGCCTGTCTTTGCCCGCCATCTCCCTGTGGTCGGGACGGACCTCCTGGTGGTGGTGGTGGCAGAGTCTCAAAGCGTCGCCCACCACCTGCTGCTCGACCAGCTCCTCTGCCTCGTCCGCCTCCTCCCTGCTGATCGCCACGGTCAACCCTCTGCCTCTGCCTGGGTGGCCCCTCCACCATCTGCTGCCCCTCGGTACGGCGGGTCGGGCAGTCACGAGCCATGTGGCCCCGCCCACCGCACTCGTAGCACTGCCTGCCTCTCGGAAGACTCGCTCCGGGATGGGTGCCCTGCACTGCTGAGCCAATGTCCTGAGGTCGTCTACCGGAAGGTCTGGTCTGCCTGGAACCCTGAGTCATCCGTCAGCTACCTACTGCCGAAGACTCCGCTATCTGCCGCCCTGCGGTAAGACTAGCTGTGGACTCAGCCAGGAAGCTCTCGATCAGGAGGGCTCGCTCCAGTACTCCTCCCTGGGTCGGGATGCTGAGGGAGATCGGCGATGCCCTGATCTCGTGTCTCAATCCCTTCTCAAAGGTCCGGGCCCGGAAGAAGGGGTCCCATACCATGTTTGTCGAGTAGCGAGAATGATCGGTGAACCTTGCCGCGTACTGAGTGACCATCATGCTGCCCTACCGCAGCTGAAGAAGCTCCTGAATGCGCACCGCACGGAGGGTGGCCGGGACAAACTCTGAGCGGAAGAGGCCCTCGAAGTCCATCCAGATGAGGGTGGACTCATCTTGTACCTGGAGCATCAGGATCCACCATCGCCCTGCTGCTGCGTGCAGTAGGCTCGCCGCGAGGATCACCATGAGGTCTGCTGGTGTCCTCACTAGCCTGAAAACTCGGACGACCGCCTCCAGCCAGTCCTCGGCTGCCTGGGGGTCCGACTCCCCATGGAACCTGGGTGGTCGCTGGCGCTAGAACTCGTGAAGAGCTCCGAGGCGTCGTGCGTCGTTAGCTGCCAGTGATGGAAGCATCGAGGGCTCGGCGGGTAAAGGTACTGCCGGTGCCTCTGCTGTCAACGGGCCCTGTACCGAGGCCTCGTCGCTCGGCGGGCTGTCGTTGCGCTCTACTCTAGGAACCCTAGCTGGCTGCTGTCGTCGTGCCATCCTGAAAAGGAAATAGGTGCGCCACGGTCAGAACAGTATACCTGGTGAGCTGACACAAGTAATCACAAAGAAAACATGAAACACACATGCAATCAATGTTTTCGTGCATTATGTCGGAAATCAGAAGTCAGGGTCCTTGTGTATGGATACGTCGGCCGCCGCACCAACACTGGACTCCCTGGACTGATAACCACACTCAATACGCTAAACACTATTGCTTCACATAGAAGAAAGATCAGAGTCTGCGGTAGAACCGACCACCTCTGATACCAATTTGTCACGACCCGTCCTTGGGGCCCATGCCGTGACTACCCAAAGCCCGCCTCCTATAGGCTAGGGGCTGGTGACTAGCACCAAGGCGTAAATCCCAACAAAAAGGGAAGGCATTGCCTTTGAAAAGTAAACATGCACCACAGAGTAAGCAAGCGGAAAAGTAATCACTAAGTAAAAAACGGTACAAGCTGTGCTGAAAGTAAAGGGGCCGGAAATACAAGCCCAACTGTAAGGTACAACTGAATGGAAAAACAACAACTGAAAGGGAAAACTGCAGCGTCGAGCCATCCTCTGGAAGTCCCACCTGAAGGGTGGGTACATATAGCCTCCAGTGCACCTTGGGTCCACCTGACCGCTCCGAGTACGTCCCGCCCAGTGGTCCACCTCCAGGTACCGTCCTGCTCCGCACGCCTCCACCACGATCAGCGATGTCCGTCGTCTGCAACCAACACAACGTAGTGCGGGCAAGCCCATGCAGGGGTGAGTATAAGCTACTAAGTAGGGACCCCGAGACCCCCGAAGGTCTCCCGAAATCTACAAAGGATAATCCACAAAGGAAAGATATAATCACGAAGTAACATCTGGCACGGCTTAGGTATATGCCCATACATATACCTAAGTCATCAATTCCCGTTCGGCTCCAACGTCCGAGCCCAAGCACAACCCAGTCCACACAGGAAAGCAACGTATACCCACACAGGATAGCACAACGCAATCCACAAAGGAGAGTAAATAGTAAATCCACACGGATATCTCAACACAATCCACAAAGGAGAGTAAACAGTAAATCCACACAGGATGGCTTAACACAATCCACAAAATAGAGTAACACAAGATTCAGCTCACATGGGTATACTTCTTCGGATGACGATAATGATGATCACTGTACCATCTAAGTCGTCGGACCCATGAGGGTTCGATAGGTACTAACCCCGCAGTGACCCACACAGGATCAGACCCACAGAGGATCAGGCCCACACAGGACTGGGCCCACGCAGGACCTGTAGGCGCTGGCTCACACAGAACCGCTGAGCGCTGACCCACACAGGATCGGTAGCACTGATCCACGTAGGATCGCTGAGTGCAGAAGTCGTCGCAGTCCACTGAGGATCTCTACACAGTCGTCGCCGCAGTCCACTGAGGATCTCTGCACGGTCGTCGTCGGGGTCCACTGAGGATCTCTGCACCGTCTTCGCCGCAGTCCACTGAGGATCTCTGCACGGTCGTCGCTGTTGAAGAAGCAGTCGTAGCCAGCTCTAGGGTTCCCGCACACAGCAAGCTCGTTCGGGAGGGTCCGCTCCACGAGCCGAGAGGCTGATACATCAACTGACACAAAGTCTGAGGTTGATTATCCAAATGTTCCGTATCTCTAATAGGAACTCAACGTCGCAGACGACGCATCGATCAGACGCCCTGTCTGAGAGTTATTGGCTTTTTCGTCCCAGGGGCCTGGTTGGTTTTTAAGACAAAACCAACCCGACCGTACTCCACCTATGTCCAAACCTCGGGCGGAGTATGCCAAAAGATCCGTCTCACTTAGAGGAATTCAACGAAGCTGACGGAATGTCAATCGGACGTCCGTGGCTCAAGATATGAGCGTTTCCGCTCCGAAGGCCTGGTTGGTTTCGTGTACGAACCAACCCGGTCGAACTCAAAGTATTCCAAAACCTTGAGTGCGATATACTGAAACGACCGTCTCGATCCAAGGATCGTGTTTCCGCTGACGGTGAGTCATTTGGAGGCTTGTAGCTCAAGTTACGAGCTTTTGAACAAAGACCGTCCGAAGACGGGGGGTACGGGCCCGGGCCGACCCGGCCCGACTCCCCATGGGTCGGCCGAACCCGGTACGAACCAGTCCGACTCGGTTGGACCGGTATGGCTCGGCCGGCCTGGCCCGGCTCGGCTGAGCGGCTGAGTGGCCGACGCGGGGGGAGCCGCCGCCCCGCGTGACACCCCCGCGACATCTGCGGGGTGTCGGCCAGACAACCCGGACGCGGCTGAAGCCGCGTCCCGGGTGACGCGGGTGGTGCCGCCGCCCCCGCGTGACACCCACGGGACAGCCGCGGGACAGCCGCGGGACACCCTCGGGGTGTGTCCATGGCGCCGGATGCGGCTTCAGCCGCGTCCCGCGAGCGCCGCCGCCGCGGCCGGTGCCGCGTCAGTCTCGTCCGGCGGCGCGCCGGGCGCCGCCGGCTTCCGCGGGCCGCCGGAGTCGTTCCGGTGGCCCAATTTTCTTCCCTTCTGTGCCATTTCTCCTCCCGGGACTCGTTCTTCACTACAGGATCGCCAAACATCCGTTTCGGCACATTCCTTCGTCGCCCGTCAAATCCGCACAAAACGAAGAACGATGGAGGGTCGTCGGGGCGTGTTCGTTTGGCACGTACCCACCGCGTTAGAGATAAACAAATGGGAGAATTTTTATTCCACACACGAAACAACAATTTTAACAAGTTTAAAATTGTTCACAAACTGGTTCTTTAATTTTTTTTAAAGAAACATTGACAAGAATATAAAAAGGGGGTAATTCAAAAACAGATCCCTACCTCATTGGTCGTCGCGCGTGAGCGTTCTTCACGGAATTGCTCGTCGCGGAAGGTGGAGATCGTCGCGTCGTCGCGGATCACGACGTTGAGTCGGTGAACTAAACGCACCATGAAACATTAGATTTAATTTAATTAATTAAATCTGTGTTTTGGTTAAGAACCACGAAGGAGATAAAAAGGAAGGTCCGAGACTCTTACCTCAAACAGCCTATCGAAGATCCGTCGTGGAGGAAGAGACGTCGCAGAAGAACGTTGTCGGCATCGCGGATCATGGCGTTGCGTCATCGATTTCCGGGTTCGACGTTCTTCGTGTTCTTCGCGTTCTTCGCGAAGGAGGAAGAAGATACAAGTATTCTGTCTCAACGAGTAATCCTCCAAAAGATTTTGGTTGGTCTTATTTTATTATTATGCCAACACACGAAAAGGGGGGGTAAGCAACGACCCATCAATTCGTTGAATTAATTCAACGAAAGAAACAGCTCATTTAATTTATGAAATAAACCGCCCAATTAAATGGTCTGTTAAGAATTAAGAAAATTCGTCAGTTGACTTTCATAATGATGGGTTTTCGCGGGTGTGTTACTTAGCGAAATGAAATGGCGGGGCTCGTGCGGGCCCCACCTCACAAATATCCTACCAAGGGGGTAGGATATTTTTGGATATTATCCTATCCGGTTCAACTCAGTTCAAGCCGCCTTTAAGTGGCTTCAAGTGGCTTCCAAGTGGCTTAAGTGAAATAAAATAAAGTTGTCGCAAAATTATTTTATTTCTTAACTTTAAGCCCGAAAATTAAAAACCATACCCGAGCAAACGCAACTCCGGAAGAGGCGTTTCTAAGCGAATACTGGCACTGCTATTTCATTGGTTCCCTCAGAATTCGATTATGGGCACCGGTTCAAAAGTTAGGAAAACCCGCTCATCCGTTCACTGAACATACCCAAGACAAACTTCGTAAAATGATTCCGGGCACACCGGGCCTCGGAATCAGGTGCCGTCAGAGACTGCGCTCTTGTAAAATTCCAAAGAAAATTAATGAAAAAAAACTCTTGAAATTTATGGTTCTTTACACTGATCATATTACTTTTGACTTAATGAATCTACCACTTATTTTCTGTTACTCAATGTATAAATCAATTTAATGTGATACAATTGGAGATTATAAATCCATCTTCTTTGTCTTAGGTTAAAATACTTTTTTGAGGAAATTTGTTTATAAATATTATGATTTGTAGACATAATAAATTTCTTACCAAACAGTTAATTATCCAATGTCTTGAATGAATTCACTCTAGTGGATAACTTCAAATCATTTTTTGGGTTGTTCTTATCATGAAACATTATCTACCTTGACCCATAAGTAAAAAATTTCATAACATTAAATAAAAAGTCTTCCAAACGAAGATCTCATAGAATCACCATACACCACATACACTTGTCATGATTCTATATAAATCAAGATCGGTGATGATGTGTACTGGACATTATGCTCTTCTAAATACATATCACATTCCTTGTCCCATTGGAATGCTAATTATTCATTTTCGATGTTTTGATATGCGATTATTGTCTTTAAAAATCACAGAAAAATTTTAAGTAATAAGAGGATAACAAGACCAATGAAACATCATAACTCGTAGACATTGTTTAGAAGTTTCCAAGTGATAACATCATCTATCAATTTGGGATCTATAGAAACACTTCAATAAAAGATAAAATGGACTTGTGAACATATCTCTTTTGTTAAAAAAATCACACATTACCAGTTTTGAATAAAATCAATTATCCCTTAATATTTCTGACATGTTTTGATCATGCCTAAACCATGTCTTCAAATAAATGAATTAGGAATCCACAAACACCACCACAAAAGATTGAAGATATCCCTAAAAAATATGATTCATCAATTCCATAAAGACTATTGGTGAATTCTTAAGATTTAAAGGCATCACCACATATTCAAAATGTTCATATCTACTACTAAAATCTGTTTTTGGAATAACCTTATTCTGAACCAATGATTGGTGATATCATGAATGCAAGTCAATTTTAGAGAACCACTGATCTAAATTCAATTGATCAAAATTTTCCACAATGAATGTATTTGGATACTGATTATTTTTTGTAACTAGGTTAATATTACTATATTCTTTAAACAACTGAGATGTTCTATCTTGATTTTTGACAAACAAGCCTGGTGCAGACCCCGAATAAATATTTGGATGAATGAAACCTTTTATCTCCATCACTTCTAATGGTACATTCAATTACCTTAATTCTGTTGGATCCATACGATAAGTGGGAATGAAAATATGAATTTTCCCTAGAATGAGATCAATCATAAACAACACTTCACATATTGGTGCAATCCTAGATAAATTTTTAGGAATTAAATATGGAGACTAATTATATACGACGAGAAACCTACTATTCTCAATCTATTCCATTGACTCCAAATTCAACCTTGCCAATTGGAATGAGATCATTCCCACTACTTGTGCCAAAAAAATATTTCACTTTAATTTTCATTATCAGTCCCTATAAATAGATTCTCGATGCCATCATCTGTCGTAAAACATACCCATCATGTATAACAGTAGACGAGATCTTTGAACATTGTTAACCAATCCATATCTATGATTATATCATAGATAAACATCTCAAAAATAGATATGTCCCATGTCATCCCACCTACATTTATAAATATATAACATTCTATATAAACCAAGGCACAATATTCTATTAGAAAATGAGAGTGGGATGTTTTATCATCTAAGAAATAATCTCAACTTTTATACATAGAAAATCAAAATTATAAGAAGAAATAAAGGAATGAGTTTCACCTCTTTGAAACAAAGACTTCATAATTTCTGAATTAATAATAATTATTCCCCTCAAAGTTGATGTTCTAGACTAATAATCCACAATAATATGCTCAGTTTCATATAATATCTTTCCCATCACACTTTTTTTTGTTCCCATGTTGAGATTTACATACCCGAGGAGTCATGGTATTCTTAAAATCACCACGACTATCTCCATTCTACTGAAGAGATTGATTCTTCTTCCCTCATCTCATCGAAGCATATAATTCGAGCAATACATGAGAAGTTCCACAAGCACCGGACCTCAGAGAACTAATAAAATAGTATAATAGGTTACCCATATGATTGTAAATATAGAATGATCTAGGTGGGTTTTTACAAAGTATCTTTTTATGGTTGAACGAACCACATGGAAAATATCCAAGAAAGATATTTGGTTTTGGATGATGGTTTACTAATCTAGCCATTTGATTATGAGTCATAACACCTTGTAAATAGGATTCCCTATTCTATTTTTATTCTCCAATGAGTGTTCACATCATTTCCCATAGGAATCAACATGATTCCTACATTCATAGCTCCTAAGATATCCCAATATACCACAGTTTCTCTATTGACCATATCTTTATAATTTTTCATGGATAACAAAACAATATTTCAGTGAATCTCCTTCCTTTTCTCTAATTCAAAGTTTTTTTTCTTCAAGGATGCACTACTTGTATCTTTGGGTTCAAATAACATTAAATTAATTAATTTATCCATATACATTGTGATAGAAATATTTTCCAACTTAATGCTGATGAAGACTATCATTATTTGAATTCTAAATATGTGAGGATAGAATGGTTTGTCGAAAAATCCTCAATGTGCTCTCATTAAAGGGTATTCTAAAATTAAGTATAAACTACTAAATCCCAGCACCGGTGTGCAAGATCCCCCATCATATACAACATCAGCATGACATTCAAATATGTTGCTGAGATAATGAAATAAAATATATAATTCGACATGTTCTTCCACACTACTAACTTCTCTATTTTAAATTCACCATGATAGATGGGTGAATTTTTATTTTGTAATTGGATGTAGTGATCCACTTGTATTGGAAAATCTCTCATGTTCCCACATTCCAAATCCTAAAAGGAATGCACAATAATATGAACCAGTTCTTGGTTCACCTATCTTAGGTGAAACCACATTCTCAGTAGCCTCCAAAGGTTAGTTCCTACAATGCCTACCATGTTCTGTTATTTACAAAAACAAAAAATTCCATAAGTATCACTCTATATCAACTTAAGCACTATCAATTTAAAATTCTATCACATAATTTAATAACATAATTTCATTCTAATGTAAACCATTCCATGTTAACCATTTCTAAAAATCAATTCTACATTCTTTTGAAAATCATACAATTTTCAAAATATAAGAACCGTGTCCTTTTTATAAATCATTCATTGACAAAAAATTAAATTTCATCCAAAAAAATTAACACAATGAACCAAATCATAAATCATTACTCAAAATAAAATATACACTCCTAGTGGGAACACATTTTTTTAATGTATGCCTTTCTCATATCATTGTGTAATGCCATGACATTGAGATTATCATTACTATAAGTTTCTAAAAAACACTTATATATCCCACTTCCTTGTGAAATTTTGTTTGGTATTAAAATTTTATGTATGTATTTTTATGCTCTGCATTTTAATTCCAAAAAATACTACTCGTTTCTACCATCCCAACAGAAGTAATAAACTTGAATGAATTTCGACTCCATCACAAATAGAAGTGATGATCCCATGATATTCATGTATTGAAAATGATGATACCAATTGTAACATCCCACCCCTACCGATTTTCTTGGAATGATGGTAGAAAATTACATGGACTTATGTTACATCCTTAAGACACCAAATGCTAGAAATAAATTCTGAGGGATTCATTAACAATTGGGAGATAATTTGCCATTTGAGAATAAAACAAGCATCCAAACATTACATAACTAAATAAACTACCACATGATGGATTGTATAAATAAATTAAAATAAAATCAATGCCATATATATATATATAAAACACTACCAGAGTACCATAGTGGATAACTACAAAACATCAAGTTAAATAGTTTAATAAAAACAACAAAACTCAACTATAACTACATAAATCCAGGCCCCAAAAATATCCATTCCAAAGTCCATAAAACATCCAAAGTATCACTAAGTGACACTAGATAAATGTGATACTTTATATTTTTCCATGTCCTAATCAACAACATTTATAAATGTACCATGATTTCAAATTATAGTTGAGTAATGAAACTCTGTAGTCTTTCCCCAAATGACATCCCTACCCATGGCATTATGATAGAACATAATAGAAAATTTATATGAAATAATTTATATAAAACCAATAAAATAAGTCTAAAATAATATATTAAACATTTTCTATATAAAAATATTTTCCAAAAAAATCCATTCTATATGTAAAAGAACAAAACACCCTTAAAAACCATTTCACAAGTTCAATTTTGGCATAACCATTCCATTCCACATATCCACACATCTAACCATGCATATAAATATGGAACTCCCCATACATACGATGGGTGATTCATCCTTTTACTAAGACATTATTTAATGAACCATTTGACAGGGGAAATCCCTCAACCCAATCCATCCTAGTAATGATGTAGGTGACTTTTACAATTATCATCCCTAATGGATATGAACACACACAACCATTATGCTAAAAAAATGGAAAAAAATCCTTTCAATGATTTCAAAAGAACAATTATTTTATTGAAAACTTTTAAAACAATGAAATTCATTAATTTTTTTTAGAAAATGAGTTTTCCCATGCATCAAAACAAAACAATAAATTTAAAATCATTATTTTAAAATCATGATACCAATTTCACTTTCCAAAAAAATCTCAATATCTACAATTCTATACACCTTCACCAAAGAGTGTTTATAAAAAAAAAATTAACATCAATTTCACAACCAATTTAAATAAGAAAAATAAATTTGAAATCAACAGTTTATGATCTAAATAGAGGATTCAATATTGAATCCACCTACCTTGGGATTTATGGAAAAAATGATAAACAAGATGAAAAAATCCATGAAACATGGTTAAATGTGGAATAACCCTCCTTAAATATCTTTATCTTAAAAAATAATCATGAAATATCTTTATTTTGGAATCAATAAAATTAGATATGTCCCCAATAAAGAAATTTATGGAAACTAAGAGAGAGGGGGAAATAGATCAATGAAAAACCAAGAAAAAATATGGAGAATAATGAATTACCATTAGAATATGGATTCAAAACAGCACAAAAAGCCATCATATTTCCTCTGGATTAATGGGGAAGCTTCTTTTTCCATTAATATGGATAAATCATAAGTTTGGGAAGAAAGAGTGCTAGGAAGGGGGTTATAACAAAATCCCAACCTATATCCAGTTTTTTGGGGATATTGTTTTTAATTCGTGCATGGTTAGTCACACAGTTAGTGAACCCATGGGATAATTGTGTTCCATCCACTACCTCATGTATGGACCTCATATGGTTGGCTCTCATTGTTAGAAAACTATATACTATCAATTAAAAACAATAATGTACCATGTTTGACGGTTTCTCCTTAGCAGCTACATGATTTAGAAAAACCATGTACCTTCATATGAACCCTTCCGTTAGCTTTTATCTCATTTTGAACAGTTTCTTATATGTGTTTCATGGTTTCCCAGAATCCTGCATCAAAACTATACCCAAATAAATTCCATAAAACATTCTAAACTTCTTCTAAACCAACCAAAACATCACCCAAACAATGTATATACATAAAAACGTAACAAAGGGGTTACTAACATGAAACCAATTCTGTTACAAATGATATCATAAGTCCTAAGTATAAAAACTTCATAAATTTCATATAAATACTTATAAACCATTATTATATCCATATTTCATAGTTTTTGATGGATAATGAATGACATCGGTTCATGAGGGGGTAGTCCATTAAACACATGATTGACAGTTTCCATTCCAATTTGATGTAAGTGGATGTGGATATTAGAAATTACAAAAAAATAGTAACATCTACTTATATAGGAGATACTAGTTTTATTATTTTTTCACAGTTGGAAAACATTATAATGTGTTAGAAGAAGATGTAAAATGAAAAACCAGGGATACCAATGTTACTTCTTCTTCGAAAAACTAATTTATATCTAAAGTAATGTCATTATAGTTTGGATTTTTGATTTTTATAAGGCCTCTAGAATATGATAATGGATGTAAATATTATATTATTATATCTCAGGGTTGAACCAAAATGTTCTCTAACTTTGAATAGGAGAGTAGAAGGGGTGGCCTTCTATAAGTGGGGGATAGGACTCACATGGTTATTTTGAAAAATATAAATTGTACATGAATTTTTCTTAGGTAAAATCCTATAAATGGGTAATTATCTAACCTTATAGGTGATATGGTCATAATAAGAACGTAAAATGTATTTTGGACCTTTTTTCATTTTACACTTATCCACAGTGTTTAGAACCTCGTTCGATCCATTTTACACATAATTGCTGTAATTTTTCATTAATATCAATATTCATTATTATTGAAGATTAATTGAACATAAAATATAATAAAAATATTTTTGTTGCTAATATAAAATCCATTTTTAAAAAATTCAGTTAATTAAAGTGATTGAATTTAATTTAAAACTGAATAGGTAGGTTCCTCGAAAAAAATTCTTTTTCTGAATTTATTTTTCAAAATTTCAAATTTGTTTTATATCATAATTGAATATTAAATTCACTCAAATAGCCCATGTTAGTTAATTTCAAATATTATTGAACTTATTAAACATTAAAATCATTTTAACATATAATTTATCTATTCAAATTATTTAAAATAAAACGTAGTATTAAATTAAAAATCATTATTTCTCACTATTCATAGAAAAAAATAATATTTTATTAAAATTATAAAGAATTAACATAATGATAATTTTTAAATATTGATTTTAAAAATTAATTTCATTTTTTGGAAAATTTTTTTAGCATTTTTCAAAATTAATTTTAAATTATCTATGTGATGCATGAATAAATCCCCTTAACGGAAAATATTGTTTATTTTATAAAATAATTAGTTTTCTTTTAAATGATTATTATTTAATATCTAATAAATATATAAAAGTTGAATAAATTTTATAATTGTTTAATCCATATAATCATTATAATTTAATTTGTTATATTCATATTTGTAAACATAATATCAAAGTTATAATGTTAACTTTAAGAAAAAAATTCTTAATAGAGTACCAAGTTTTATTTAATATCGACATTGCACGTAACACATGATTTTAAAGAGATTGAATTTATTTAAAAGTAAATATATCCTATTGCATTAGAGTTTTACATTCTACCACCTTAAATAAATTTCATCATTTTAATTTAATGTAGATCTCAATAATCAATGGATTTTAATTTTTTGACACTCTTAATAGTATCCCACATAGTTAAATCAGTTAATTAAGAATCCTCCTAATAATAGAGAGAGGTATGTATAAGGGTAACATAACAATGTTTAAAAATTTGAGAAAATTAGAGGAAGACAAAGAGATGGAAATTGATGAAAATTATATATAATTATGATGGGTGATAGGGATCATTGATCAGAAGAAAGTGAATGTTATATAGAATATTAAGGACCTCAAAACCATAAACTGATAAGGTCTGAAAAGACCATAAATTCCTCAGAAATGATTCTATAAGGATAAATTTTTGAAGTTCCCTTTTCATAGTTGAGGTATTTATTTGACATATATACTTGGAAAAAAAGGAAATATTATTATGTTACAAGTATTCTTTAATCAATTTCCATCTCAATATTATATTTTAAAAATAATGAGGAGTATTTATTGTGAATTTTTATTTCTAAATCATTAATATTATATTTTAATAAATAATAAGATACATAAAGGAATAAAATGTTATTATTCCTATATTTACTAAAATATAAACTGTTATCACATGTTATTCAACATAATAAATTAATCTCTAATGCCTCAATAATAACCCCAATGATCAAATTAATCCATTCCATAAATAATTTAACTTAAAAATCATCAAAAACATGTCTCACCAAATTTAATAGTAAGTTCACTTTGTCTCTAAAATGAATTTATCATTACATTCCCAATATAACACAATGGATATCATAATTTTAAATAAAAAATATGTGTATACCATTTTCATAATGAATCCATAATAAATATATGAATGTTTCCCAAAATAAAATATCAGGTTGTTGAATATATTCTATAAATCCAAACATGTAATGAAATACAACATAGATGACATAAAGCACAAAATCACTTACAAATTTCAAGGTCTAAATTATAATCCCATAAAAATATATTTATCATTATTTTATCATCATCGATATCATATTGAGGGTAATCTCCCCACACTCATGTTTTTTCCAAAGGATCAACTTGTTACTGAATCACTTTTCTCAATACCAGTCAACATAAGTCTTTAAATAATTATAGATAATCATAGATGTACAATGCATACATGTTTCAGAAATATTTCTGAAACAATTATTATCTAAAATAGTTCTTAAATCCTTACACATAATAACTTTAACTAATCCACATATTCTATATTAATATCAAAACCATTACATCGAACCATTAGCTTCATCAATTTTATATTCCGGTTACAGTTGGGGCATTCATTTGAATATCTCTCCACTTCTATATAGTTTGGAAAACTGAAAAAACAAGGTCATTTAATTTACCTTTGAACCATAAAAATGGAGTTATTATCTCAATAATAAAAGAAATATTGCATTCCCTTCATGAATGTACCATGAAATTTCTTTCCAAAATTATCACTTGGGGGAAATCATTCATTAATTACATCCTATTGCCTATATTTTGTTCTTCCATCCTCTTCATCTATTTCATCCCCTTAAATCCTTAATAGTTGGATAATTATTTCCCTTCCTTGAAGTAACATGATACTATGTCCAAATATGGTGATAATGTTTAGGTGACTAGTTCCCTTAGAAAAATTGGCTTAATACCATCAAGTAAATGATCATTGTTACTCTTTGGATTATATACATTGAAATAGTTAAAATTCCTTCTACTAGGTTAAATTTCGAAAAAATTGATTATAATATATTAGATCATATTATATTGTATCATAATTAATAATACCAGAATAGTCAAATAAATATCCAAAATTGGAAAAAAAATTATGAATAAAAATTATCATAACCATAAACATATTTTTATTGGAAAATATTTAAGATAAAAAATATATTTTCGAGTCCATTATAATTGTTATGAAGAAATTTTTAATTAACCAGTGAATATCTCCGAAGAGTTTAAAACTGGGTGTGTAGTAAGTCATGTTATCATGTAATAGGTGATCCTCAGGTCAAGCCCGACATACCTTTTTTGAGTAATTACCCCAAGTAAAATATGTTCTGGAACCACATCTAGTTTCGCTATACGTACATGGATGTATTTCTTGGAAGGAAACATTTTTTATACCTTACGAAGTCATATGATTTTATAATATACGATGAATTATACTTAATGTTTATAAAATAGTTATTTTCTCTAATCTATGTTTTACTAAATTTAGTTCCCTAGGTTTTTACTAAACATTCTTTAATACCAACTATAATGACCTTGACCCCAATACCCTGGAGTCAGTTGATATTACACTGGAACTAGATATAATTAATCACATCCCAAAAGACCTATTAGTTTAGTTAAATTATTATACTAGATAAATAATTGAAATTAAAATTATATTTTAAAACATTAAAATACAAAAATTGTTTTCTTTTAGAACACTATTATTCCCCTTATAATATCCTTATATATAAATCAAAAAGCACTTTCTGGTGTCTTAGGGAATATAAAACAAAATAAAGGAGAGACATCATATTCTTTGTAAGGGTAAGTATACAATAGATGATATAATGAATAAATAATCATAATTTATATGGAATGCTAAATAACTAAAACACATTCCATTTAAAAAATAACATGAGAATAATATTTGAGGAATTAAGGACAATGAAGTAAATCCATATAAAAAATCACATGGGCTTGAAACATATCAATAGATATTCTAACCAATCAAATAATCACATGGACATAAAAAAATAATGTAATAGAGAGGTAATTCATAATTCTAAAGATCCTAAAAATACAATCAAGTCCTTGAATAAGATAATTTAAAACTGTGGGTAAAACCCCATTTTATTTTGCCAACTAATTTATCTCATGAGACCTATTGAGGCATTGAGTGGCTATCTATAGCCATTCCCCAACCCTAAGTTTATGTGTATAATTTATACCATATATGAAAAGGGTGAAACGTAATCAACGTAAATATTAAATCTTAAAATCCAACATATGAAATGATAACACTTATACAAGTCAAACAAATATAAACTTAAACTATCCAGTGTAATATGGTGAATAGTAATAAATTGTACATCCTTTGTCAAACTGTTCATATAAAATCCAAAAAAATATTAATTATGATATCAATACAACATATCCCTATCCAATCATTGGTCTAGTAATGTTTTTATGTATTTTATGAATAGAAAAAATATAGAAAATCATTAAAAACATTATTGAGGAAAATAAGTTTTTCAATTTGAAAATTTAATTATGAAAAAATGATAACAAAATATTTGAAAATAATTTATTTTTAAAATAAACTTTTAAAACATTTAAAATAATATTCGGAACATTGAGTTTCCATGATGATCATAAATTACTTTCAAAATGTACATGTTATAATAAATAATCGCATCAAATTATCGGTACAATAAATATGATTTTTTTTTTATAAAATGAAAATATGATTCCTTTAAAATCATTTTGTATGTAGTAAAAATTTGTTAAATATTCTTTAATGAATCATTCGGAGAATATTAAAATAAATAATAATATAAAATTAGAAAGCATTATTTTTGAAGAAAATAGATTTATGACCATAGATAGAAATGAAGTATTAATTTATTAAAAATATTTTCTGAATAATTTTAAGTAACAAAGAGTGTAAATACCATACAATTAATTGAAAATTTCATGAATAACTACATGATAAGGAACCATATTGTGATTAAGATATAAATATCATATTGCTTCCTAAAAGAATACTTAAACATAAAATATCCCAATAATCGATGAGATTGTGGAATAAACCCTTATTTAGCATATTCTATGTAAGGGTAATAGAAATATATCCTTACACAATTGTTCTAGAACCTGATTACCCTTGCACATAGTGTCTCTATAAGGGTCAAGGGAGGAAACCCTTATACAGGATTGAGTTTCTATCTAATGGTAAATAGAAATTTCTTTAAAAAATATTTCAAAATTGTATTAATGTTTTATATGATGTTTAAAAATCATTAAAAATGTATTTTGGTATATTTTAATTTATAAAAAGTCAATTTATTAATTAATTATTTCTTTTTATAGTTAAATAAATATTTATTTAAAATTACTCCAAATACTAAATTATAATATTTTAGATTCGTTTTACAAAATTATACTGAATAATTTATTATTTGGAAATATAATTATTTTTTTATAAATTGTTAGTTATAATTTATATTCAGTTATAAAGTATGAGATACGGTCATACAATAACATTTTTTATATTATGAATTGTTAAAAACTAAATATTTTTAATTTTACAAAATAAAAAGGGTCCTTATTTGGAAATTAGTAAAACCTCATCAAAACATGTTATCAAGATTGATATGATAAATGTTTAGAAAGATATATTTTTGTATGATATTTTGATTTTGTAAAATGTTTCCATTATAGAAATTTAATTATAAATTATTGATAATTCAAAAAAATGTCATATATTAAAAATTAAAAATTCATATTATGATAAATATGGAAGAGGTCATATTTTAATGAATATAGAATTTTTATATTCAACATTATGAAATTTTCATAAGGATAATGTTGATAATTATAAAAGATTCTATAATTATATTTTATTTTTAAATTGTTCATAAATAATTATCTAACATTTAAATAATTTTTTATTTTATATCTAAATTTTATTAATGTATATATTTTTTTATTAATGTTTTTATGAAATGTGAATTTTCAATATGATTTATATTAACATATTAAACTTGTTCTCTGATATACCCGTGCCTTATATGTAAGGTAGGATAATGAAATAAATTTTTCATCTACCTTGGGATTGGTTCCTAATTGAAGTTATTAGATAATATCTGTTTCATAAATATTTTCACGAACCAACCCGGGTCAACCCTGAACCGGTCACCCGAGCCGGTCTGCGACATGGCCCGAAGGGCGTTCCCGATCCCCCCGGGATGGCAACTAGTGTCGGGCATCAAAATTAAGCAGGTGGGAACGATTTGGCCCAAGGGTTAATAAACTAAACAGCGGAAAATAAAATAGAACAAAAATGAATAAAGAAAGAGAAATCAACACACTACTAACCTGACCACGATCCAAACTCCAGGTGACCCTAAGGGTAACTCTCCAACACCACAACCAACATCGCTCAAGGTGAACAACTAAATCAGGAACCTGCAACAGAACTAAAAACAAGAAAACACTATCGGTGTGAGTATTAAAACTCAGTAGGTAGGCCAGACTAATTATATCCCAATTCACATACCAATAAATAAAGAATTTATCAATTCCAAGTTTGAACTAAATTATATAAAATATGGTTTCCACACACTTTCATTTTTTAAAACAAGTAAAAGTCCATTTCCCTTTTTAATTTAGAACAAGTTTAATGTTGAAAGAACATGTGCATTGCATTTTTTTTAAAACATTTTGCGAACAATTTAGAAATACAAACATTAGTTGTTAGTCAAAAAGAGAATCACACACAACACACACTAAGGGAAATGGTAAAAGTGGCACACAGGGGTCAAAAACTGAACTCGACCTCTCAATCGTTCGCCACACACAAATAAACACTAAAAGAAACATGGGTCAAACCTAGGAGATCGTGAACAATCCAGAACATACTATACATCTGGCTCATCCTGAAGGCATGCCCTAACTTGATGACGTCATAACGCCCTAACGCCTGGCATATCCTTACATGGCCTAACCGAGGGGTCTAATCCCCATAGCAGCAATAACTCAGTATTCCCCTGCTATGGGGCCACTAGCCAGTGCGTAATCTAAACTAGTGCAGCAATCGTTCTCAGAAGATTCACTCACTATGCCACTTTCCCATGTCAACACAATCACTAAAAAGAGGGGTGAATCAACAATTTCAAACAATCAATCATGATGCACAAACATCACATACAGCTCACACAATCAACGCACACCAACGATCACCCCTGAATGGGTTTTCCAAAATAATTTATTTTACTAAAGTGCCAAACGGCCCTTCAAAACTTTTAAAGAAAAACCTCATTTTTTGAGAAAGACCAAAACACTTGTTCAGATGAATTCATTTCTCTTTAAAACTAAAATTATGTTTGAAATTCCCTGAATTATGTTTAAAGGCCAAACATGCATTCTTTCAATATTGGGTGTCCGCCCGTCAAGAAAATGTTCCAAGTGTTCGGTATAAAATAAACTGCTCTTTTCATGCTAAATAATCATTTAAAATTTTAGTATATAATATTATTTATGATTCATTAAAATTAACAAAACATCAAGCAATTAATAAATTCTAAATTTAAAGGTGACTTACAAATACGCGTACGCCGATCATCGCAGGACCGTGGAAGAAACTTGTCAACGCACTGCAACCGCAAAGGTAACTACATTACATAAACATGGACTTAAACAATCCAAACGAACAAACAACGCATGGAACCACCTCGACCTACTTTCAAAAATATACTTGCATCATTTGCACTATTTAATAAACCACTTTAAAATTTATAAAACAATTTCCAAAAGAAACTCATAGCCCACACACCCAAAAAAACATCCAAAGAACGCATTTCTGACCAACACACACCCAAAACACACAGCAAAGCTCAACGCACATGGAACCAAGGCGAAAAAAAAGACACCAGCCAGAAACTGATGCAAATCTTCGTTCGCACCTCATCCGCACCTTTACGGGTCCAGAACAAACTATAATCATGGTAAATCGAATGCAACGAATCAAAAACAAAGTCCAAAATGATATAATAAGATTACTAAAATTGGCATAGAGGTGCGAATAATGTTTGAGAGAAATTGAAAGCGTGAAAGTTCCAAATAATTAATTAGGAAGGGAAAAATTGGGGTTCGCATACGTCAAACCATGCACGGACGCAGTAACGCTCTAGCGGAGGGAAGGACAACCTCCCGTGCACCAATCACACACCTAAAATGAGGCAAACATGCGAATGAACACCCAAGGTTTTGGGACTTGGCCAAAATAAATAAATTAAAACAGCAAAAGGTAGAAAATAAAAATACCCAAAACCATTTTCACAAAACTACCATTTTCTTTAAAACCACAACCAACTACCCACATAATTTAAGGAACATAAAACAACCCCTTTGAAACCATATAATCCATTTCCAAAACATTTCACACAATAAACAAGTACTAGCATTATTAAACCAAACATGTCGAACCAAGTTCACAAATAAATAACCACCATCACACAATAATTGACGCCAAACATTTAGTGAAAAATCCTAATTTACAATTAGTGAAATAATAATATTTAAAATAAATACCATAAGTTCTAAGACTCCAAGCCTTGCACATAATAAACCTTAAAAATCTAGATTTCACAAACCAAAAAAAATTCGAAAAAGATACAACAGGATTAACAAGGTGTCAAAGTGGTTCTAGCTGAAAAAAAGAAACACCACAAGATAGAAAGAAGAAGAAACAAATACCAGAGCGGGGAAGGGGTTCGCGACATGCTGGAGATGGCGCAAGGAGGCGGCTCGGGGAGGCGGTCCGCGCTGCAGGTCGGGGAGAAGGGGTGCCTCTAGGAGGAGGTGCGGCGGTCGGGTGCACCCCAAGTATAGCGAGTCAGGGAGGGCAGAGATTGGATGCGGGAGGCTAGGCGGACAGGGGGGGGGGGGGGGAAGGCCGGTGCTGCAGATGTGAAGCGCTGCAACGTGGAAGGGGAAGAATACTGGGCGGCTGGCTCACGATTAGGGAAGCAGGGTGACAGAAAAAGGGGTTGCGCGGGGTGCCGGATCGCTGCAAGCAGGATGGGAGGCCGTTATACAGGAGAGGCACGACTGGGGTGCGCTGGTTAGGTTGCGTCGGTGAAGAGGGGGTGGGGCGAGGTCGCGGGAGCAAGGCGGAGCCTTGGGTGATGAGCGGGAGTAGCACGGGCAAGGCTGAGGAGGGATGGAATTGCGGCGAGATGTGGAAGAGGGGAGAACGTCGGGTGATAGCCCGATGCAGGAGGGGAGTGAGGGAGGCAGCGCGCACCGTGGGAAGGAAAAAAAAGAATGGGTGCTGGGTAGAAAGGGTTAGGGTTAGTTTTTTTTCATTTTATTGTAATAATAATAATAAAATCTGAAATAGAATAATAAACATAGCAATTAAATAATAATACTAGTAATAATACCAGAAAAATAATAAAATAGAAAAAATCAAATTAACAATAATAAAGATAATATTAATAAAAAAAATTTATCCACTCAAATAATAATTTTAAATATAATAATATATAGAATAATGATAATAAAATAATAATAATAATAACAATAATAACAATAAGCAATTTCACGATGTCAGAGCCGATTGCACGACTACCACCAAATTTGGGGTGACCACGCACGGGTCCGAAACCCAAAAAGAGAGAAAAAAACATTAAATGTCGTCAATTTTGATCTGGAACCCAGTTCAGACCTGGCGAGAGAACTCTAGCCAAGAATTAAATAAAATAAAAATAAATTAAAAAGCCCAGGTGTGACAATTCTCCCAACCACAGACACTTTCTACCCCCAGAAAGTCACTCAGCCGAACGATGGACCAAACAAGAATTCATGCCCAAATAAAACTAACAGAAACCACCACATAAGAGAATGGGAGAACACAAGAGGGTTCTCTCCACCACAAGAACTCAACTAGCGTGGAAATTAACACCTAAACGTACCACCTTGGGAAGGGGGCGGCACAGAAACTCCCAACCGATCCAGGCTAACCTCTATAACACGAGTGAAATAGCACCTCCGCCAAAACATGGAACTCTTGACTCAGACCAAAGAAATCCTGAACACTAGAGAAAAACCTCCAGGAAGAACTTAACCTGAGCATAACCGCAAATCTAGACTCCTCCATAGGCATATCTCTAAACGAACATCGCCAAACCAAGATTAACCCATGCAAGGTCCAAACATACCTCTAAGAAAAACGCCCAATCCTAAACACCATAATCAGACAAACGAGACTATTTGGATTTCAAATGAACATGTCCATCCCAACCTCACGACGACAAAATGAACCGACAACAATGCCAAAACTTTAACAGTAAAAGAACGAGAACGGAAGGACATTAAATGTTTCGTTGGAAACACTAACCACCCAAACCTGAACTGAGGTTTCACACCCCCGTCAACTCCTGACTGCGCGCGAGCTTCACCCCAAGTCTTGTGGTTGGGGCTCTGATGGTTGAAGCATCTCCTGCCTCACAACCAGGCACTGGAATATTCTAGTCATAGTGTCTTTTTCAGGCGACGCTTCCTACAATGCTTCTCTAGATGATCCAGAAACCTGCAATGATGGCACATCTTCGGGGGGTGTGACATAGTGGATCGTATTCATTAACCGTCCATACTGACGGTACACCATTAGACGGTCTGACTAACTGAGGTTTAGATCCACTACAAAGAAATATTTAGAAACAAATTTACCTGACACACTCTACTCATCAGATGGGGTACCTTCATGAGCAACTGGATACGGTGGATTTTCAACTGTTTGCGCTCCAGAAACCAACTCAGCTAAGAACACCTCATGCACCAACATCCCAAAAGTGATGCTCCCAAAAGGGAGGACTCACTCCTTGATATCTGGAAGAAGACCCCTGATGAAGTGATGAGTCTTCACCCAGTCTTGCAACACTACCCCTGGAAAAAGAGACACAAGATCCTTGAAATGGTCGACATACGCTTTCACCGTCTGTTGGCCATGTTGGGCACGCATGAGCTCTTCTATTTCCTTCATCATCACCTCCACAAGTATAAACCATTGAATGAAGACAACATTAAAGAAATGCAACATCATCCCAAATTGCAGAAATGGAGGGCGTACAACTCCTACTCATCCGGAGATGGACCTTCAAACAGACCCAAAACAACACGCACTCAGATCGCTTCGGGAGTTTCCAATACCCTGAAGACACGCTCGACTTCTTCAAGCCACTACACTGTCCCTAACAGACTCCAATTGCCATGAAGGATAGACAACGTCCGAGAAAGACCAAAAACTGGGCATGGCTCATCAAAACACTAGGGATATTTCTGGGCAGCATTTCTGAACATGATATATATCACCAAGCCAAAACAAATATCGATCGAAGCAACATCAATAAAGCATCCTCATCTAAAAACAACCAGCTCAAAAGAAACCAAACAACCCCAAAAACATCCCAAAACCCTCTTTTCACTTTATATTTCAAAACCAGCTTCTTTCAAGGTTACTTTAAAAATACCAAATCCACTTTTCAAACCAAAATCACTTCTCAAACCCATTTTTCCTCTTTAAAAGCCAGTTTAGAAAACAAGTTCAAGACTTTAATTTCAAACACACCCAGGTAATCCCATGAACCGTTGCACATGTATTCATACAAATTCATTCATGCGCCCTAACATGCTCTTTCCACACATCCTATCACATGTGCAAACGTTCACAACGAGTACTTGAGGTTTCACTCCAAACCATTCTCGACCAATTTCTAAACAAACTCCAGTTTTCCAAACCAAAGGCTTTTAGTTTTAAAACTGATTTCATAAATTTAAAGTCATTTAAAATAAATCAGTCTCATTTTTAAAAACTCTTTTTCATTTCCAAAAATGCACTTACATCAACCAGAACAAAAACAAAACTCAACATACATAAAGCCACCGGAGTGAGGGACTAGTAGTCACACTTAACATGGAAACATGGTAGTGGGCCATGGCCCAAGTAAGCGTCAACAACTATGAGGAATTCAAACCTTGTACCCGAACTCCACACGGGTCACTACTCCATGTGAGATCACGTTGTAAGATCGGTTTACCTCCATTGTCATCCCTCAACCAAAAACAAACAAGAACAAAACAAAGACTCAGTTCCCGGACTATCCCTGGCGACTCGAGGTGCGGAACGGGTGAGGGTTCATGACGTCCTTCCCGTACCTACCTCTCGAGTCCCGACACACCTAATCTCCATCTACCAGACATCCCAAATAACAAGGACCTCCTCTGATACCATTTTCTCAAGAACCAACCCGGTTCAACCCTGAACCGGTCACCCAAGACGGTCCGCGACATGGCCCGAAGGGCATTCCCGATCCCCTCGGGATGGCAAACAGTGCCGGGCATCAAAATTAAGCAGGTGGGAACGATTTGGCCCAAAGGATAATAAACTAAACAGTGGAAAATAAAATAGAACAAAAATGAATAAAGAAAGAGAAATCAACACACTACTAACGTGACCACGATCCAAACTCCAGGTGACCCCATGGGTCACTCTCCAACACCAAAACCAATATCGCTCAAGGCGAACAACTGAATCAGGAACCTACAACATAACTAAAAACAAAAAAAACACTATAGGCATGAGTATTAAAACTTAGTAGGTAGGCCCGACTAATTCTATCCCAATGCACATAACAATAAATAAAGAATTTATCAATTCCAGGTTTGAAGTAAATTATATAAAATATGGTTTCCACACACATTCATTCTTTAAAACAAGTAACAGTCCATTGCCCTTTTTTATTTAGAACAAGTTTAATGTTGAATGAACATGTTCATTGCATTTTTTTAAAACATTTTGCGAACAATTTAGAAATCCAAACTTTAGTTGTCAGTCAAAAAGAGAATCACACACAACACACACTAAGGGAAATGGTAAAAGTGGCACACAGGGGTCAACAACCGAACTCGACCTCTCAATCGTCCGCCACACACAATTAAACACTAAAAGAAACATGGGTCGAACCTAGGAGATCGTGAACAATCCAGAACATATTATACATCTGACTCATCCTGAAGGCATGCCCTAACTCGACAACGTCATAACGCCCTAATACCCGGCATAGCCCTACATGGCCTAACCGAGGGGCCCAATCCCCATAGCAGCAATAACTCAGTATTCCCCTACTATGGGGCCACTAGCCAGTGCGTAATCTAAACTAGTGCAGCAATCGTTCTCAGAAGATTCACTCACTATGCCAAGTTCCCATGTCAAAACAAGCAATAAAAAGTGGGGTGAATCAACAATGTCAAACAATCAGTCATGATGCACAAACATCACATACAGCTCACACAATCAACGCACACCAAGGATCACCCCTGAATGGGTTTTCCAAAATAATTTATTTTACTAAAGTGCCAAACAGGCCTTCACAACTTTTAAAGAAAAACCTCATTTTTTTAGAAAGCCCAAAGCACTTGTTCAGATGAAATCATTTCTCTTTAAAATTAAAAGCATGTTTTAAATTCTGTGAATTATGTTTAAAGGCCAAACAGACATTCTTTCAAAATTGTGTGTCCGCCCATCAAGAAAATGTTTCAAGTGTTCGGTATAAAATAAACGGCTCTTTTCACACTAAATAATCATTTAAAAATTTTATTATATAATATTATTTATCATTCATTAAAATTAACAAAACATCAAGCAATTAATAAATTCTAAATTTAAAGGTGAGTTCAATGGGGAAACTACCTCATCTCGCAGTCCAAACGCAATGGCACGTCACGCCTCGCACAGACGTACAAACATGCGTACGCCGATCATCGCAGGACCGTGGAAGAAACTTGTCAACGCGCTGCAACCACAAAGGTAACTACATTACATAAACATGGACTTAAAAAATTCAAACGAACAAACAACGCATGGAACCACCTCGACCTACTTTCAAAAATATACTTGCATCATTTGCACTATTTAATAAACCACTTTAAAATTTATAAAACGATTTCCAAAAGTAAATCATAGCCCACACACCCAAAAAACACATCCAAATAATGCATTTCCGACCAACGCACACCCAAAACACATAGAAAAGCCCAACGCACTTGGAACCAAGGCGAAAAAAAAGTTACCAACCCGAAACCGATGCGAATCTTCGTTCGCACCTCAACCGCACCTTTGCGGGTCCAGAACAAACTATAATCATGGTAAATCGAATGAAAAGACTCAAAACCAAACTCAAAAATGTTATAATAAGATTAATAAAGTTGGCACAGAGGTGCGAATAATGTTTGAGAGAAATTGAAAGTGTGCAAGTGCCAAAGAATTAATTAGGAAGGGAAAAATTGGGTTCGCCTACGTCAAACCAAGCATGGACGCAGTAACACTTTAGCGGAGGGAAGGACAACCTCCCGCGCGCCAATCACACACATAAAATGAGGCAAACGTGCGAATCAACACCCATGGTGTTGGGACTTGGCCAAAATAAATAAACTAAAACACCAAAAGTTATAAAATAAAAATACCCAAAACCATTTTCACAAAACTACCATTTTCTTTAAAACCACAACCAACTACCCACATAATTTAAGGAACATAAAACACCCCCTTTGAAACCATAGAATCCATTTCCAAAACATTTCACACAATAAACAAGTACTAGCATTATTAAACCAAACATGTCGAACCAAGTTCACAAACAAACAACCACCATCACACCATAATTGATGCTGAACATTTAATGAAAACCACCAATTTCCAATTAGTGAAATAATTATATTTAAAATAAATACCATAAGTTCTAAGACTCCAAGCCTTGCACATAATAAACCTTAAAAATATAGATTTCACAAACCAAAACGAATTCCAAAAAGATACAACAGGATTAACAAGGTGTCAAAGTGGTTCTAGATAAAAAAAAGAAACACCACAAGATAGAAAGAAGAAGAAACAAATACCAGAGCGGGGAAGGGGTTCGCAGCCTGTTGGAGCCGGCGCAAGGAGGTGGCTCGGGGTGGCGGTCTGCGCTGCAGGTCAGGGAGAAGGGTTTCCTCTAGGAGGAGGTGCGGTGGTCGAGTGCGCCACAAGTATAGCGAGGCAGGGAGGGTGGAGATTGGATGCGGGAGGCTAGGCGGACTGGGGGGGGGCAAGGCCGGTGCTGCAGACGTGAAGTGCTGCAATGCGGAAGGGGAATAAAACTGGGCGGCTGGCTCACGATTAGGGAAGCAGGGTGACTGAAAAAGGGGGTGCACGGGGTGCCAGATCGCTGCATGCAGGATGGGAGGCCGTCAGACAGGAGAGGCACGGCTGGGGCGCGCTGGTTAGGTCACACCGGTGAGGAGGGGGTGGGGCGAGGTCACGGGATCCAGGCGGAGAATGGGGTGGGGAGCGGGAGCAGTGCCGGCCAGGCTGAGGAGGGATGGAATTGCGGTGAGATGTGGAAGAGGGGAGAACATCGGGTGATAGCCCGATGCAGGGGGGAGTGAGGGAGGCGGCACACACCGTGGGAAGGAAAAAAAGAATGGGTGCTGGGTAGAAAGGGTTAGGGTTATTTTTTTTCATTTTATTTTAATAATAATAATAAAATATGAAATAGTATAATAAACATAGAAATTAAATAATAATACTAATAATAATACCAGAATAATAATAAAATAGAAAAAATAAAATTAACAATAATAGAGATAATATTAATAATAAAAACAATTAACCACTCAAATAATAATTATAAATATAATAATATATAGAATAATGATAATAAAATAATTATAATAAAAACAATAATAACAATAAGCAATTGCACGATGTCAGAGCTGGTTGCGCGACTTCCACCAAATGTGGGGTGACCGCGAACGGGTCCGAAACCCAGAAAGAGAGAAAAAACATTAAATGTCATCAATTTTGATCTAGAACCCAGTTCAGACCTGGCGAGAGAACTCTGGCCAAGAATTAAGTAAAATAAAAATAAATTAAAAAGGCCAGGTGTGACAAATATAGTATATTTATATGTTGTGTTATAGTTAAAATTAATTTTCTTTTATATTGATTAATGTACCCCTCGCAAGATGGACTTGGGGTCAGATAACCTACCTAACTAGTGGCTTTTCTCTTGTCTAGTCTAGTGAACAAGGTTTTCTACCTTTCACTCTAGGATTCCTCATGTGAATATTTTAAATCACATAAAACTAAATACCTTTTAAATAAATTTTTCATGTTCCTTATATATATTATGAGTTTGGATATGTATGAATATTTATGGGTTCTATTATTTTTTTAATGACCAAAATTTGTGGGATGTGTAATGATTTACATGTCAATATGATTTAAACATATCGATTAACTAGGTGGAACATGATTCAAAATTAAAAACACCAGTAGAATGAAAAAAATTTAAATAACACGAGATTAGATGTTGAGAATAAATCCCCTTCCAATATTGGGTTCCCCTACATTGTCTTATGATTAACTCATTTTGTATTTTTTATTTGTCTTACACTAGTTAGAAACCCCAAGGGTTTGGATACTAGATGAACATAGATAGGTTTATCCGTATGATATATTGAATAAAGGGTTATTATATCAACTGTCCAAGAGTCATATTTAATATGATTGTGATGATTCTATACATTAATAGCATTATGGTGAGTTTCAATCCAAGGTGGGATCATTTTCATAAGGAACTTTGGATCTTGGACCTAATTGGATAAAAAAATATTTTCAGAAGGGGTCATCATTATAATAGGATCCCTTCTAGAAAATCACTTATTAAATGGTTAATAACACACAATACTCATCTGATAAATGATTTAAAATATATTCTATAATTATAATAACCCGGTTCATATTCTTGAGGTACGAGTTTCTTCTTTTCCTCCTTCCTTAATTGTTTTGAGAAAATAATAAAAAATGGCGGAAATTCCCAAATTTTGTTGCTACACATCGTGTACATTGGCCATGCAGGATTAGCACATAGGGCGTGTAGGCCTGTCAGCGATGAAGGGTGTAAAAACTGACTACACACCATGTACATTGTATTTACACACCATATACTCAGTCGACTATAGAACGGTAAGGCAGAGGGAGTAGCTTCCAGTGGAGCGACAATACATGCCGTGTAGTTAGAAATACACGCCATGTACTCATGTCGATGGATGAACAGTGGGGCGGTGAAAAGAAGTCGCTAGTGGAACAATTTAAAAATGAAATGTACTTGCCTTGTACTTGAGACTACACGCCATGTAGTCTATTTTTATAACATAAAATGGGTAGAAACCTCCTCATTTGGAAGAGGAGGTAGAATGCTCATTTGGAGTTTGGGAGAGATGGCCAAACCTTGGAAGAGCTCTCGATCGCACACCGGGAATCATATTCTTCTTCCATCGATAATGTTTGAACCATGCGTGTGAGTTCTTCCCTCTCCATGAGACTTTCTTGCCAATTTATCCTCTAAAGGAAGTTATTTGACTTTGAACATTTTTTATTTTATCCCAGATCTACATCGTTCTTGGACATTTCGGAAGGCGTCGTTCTCATATAACGATCAAGGGAGATCGAGGTAGGCGGTCTGATGTTTAATTCCAACTTTCATGTTGTTTTTGTGTACCTTTATACTACGTTCCCATGTTTGGGATGTTGTATGGCTGAGGCCTTGACTAATTAAATGCCTAGAATTTCATAGGTAATTTAATGAATATTTATAAACTACTGTTTGGGATCATTTCTTGGATCTAGGGCCACCCCATGGGTGTGTTCCCTTTTTTATCCATTTGACTAGGATACCGGAGGGTATGTCGTGATTATATCTTGATTTGAGTTTTCTTGAGATGAAATGTATATAAATAGATTTCTTATGTGTTGGTATCAGAACAGTTACTTACTTAGCCTGAGGGTAGTGTTTTTCATAGCCTGAGGGAACGGTTCTATTCAGCCTGAGGGGAAGTGTTTCATTTAGCCTGTGGGAAATGTTTAATATTCCTGAGGGAAGTTGCTTCCGTTCTAGATGAAATTATCTCGCACTCCTGAGGGAAATATTTGTTATTCCTGAGTGAAATCACTACAGGGTTTTGATTCTAATTAGCCAGAGGGGATGGTTCTGATTACCTGAGGGTAAGTATTTTCATGTCTGATGACTCTGTTTACTTTTCATATTCACTGTGGTGATTTCACATGTTATACATACCATGAAAAAAGCACCGGATGGGTATTGTTTTACCTTGTACTTGTTAGATATCTGGTTTTAGTTTTGCTGATGCACTGTATAGGAGATTATCGGCTGAGGGTGAGTATCGGAAACTTAAAATTCAATTATATCAAATTGATAAATAATAATTAAATGGAAGTGGAACTGGTAAGAATGTTTACTTTTTAGTACTTCCTGGTTTACTGCATTTCATTACTGCACACTATTGTTTTACAAACTCAATGATAGTTGGGCATGGGACTTTGGTGGTTTCCCACTGAAATTTATCTCTCACACCCTATTTAGGTCATTTCGTGGGACCAAACAGATTATATTGCTGCAGGTGTAGATAATGGAAAGATTCCCTATACAGGTACTTATTGTTGCAGAGGAGTAGGAGAGCAAGTGACCGAGATTAGGCTTGTGATTCTGCTGGGTTCCTGTTGCGCAGTTTTATTTATGCTTTCTTGTATTTATCCTTGTACTGTATTGTTTCAGATTGTAGTGTATCATGTTTTGGCTACTTTCTTAGACATAGGGAAATATTGCATCATAATATATGAATGTTGGCCATTTCTTTAATTCTGTACTATTTTCCATTTTAGCATTGGTATAATATACTTCTTCCACATTTTTATTCTTGTATTTTTATCTGTTGCATTACACTTTGAAAAATCAGGGAATTGTTTCCCCACTATCAGACCTGGGACCTCGATGCTAGTCGACAGCCTCTAGAGTTTGGGGAAATGTGCTTGAGGTTATGTTACCAACCAGGTTCAGGTCACTCGTTGAGTGGCACCTGGATCCAAGATGTTACAAAGTGGTATTAGAGGATATTTCATTTCTTTGACTTACTATTTAGAGCCTATAGTCAGGGATAGGATGGGATTGGTATTTGGTAATAAGTTGTGCCCGGGAGTAGCTAACCCATGTACCGAGAAAATTCAGTTTAACTCATGTTGCAAATTTTTATCTGATTTTTCAATTTTACAGTTGATTTAAATTTTCACTTTTGGGTGACACCCTTGTTGTGTGTTGTTTATATTTTTATACTGGGTTCTATTTAGTTTCAACCCAATTAGACAAGGGTATGCCATCTCATGCATCATTTATGCACACGATAGAATCACATGCCATGCATAGATTCCATGCCTTGAAGGTGTATTAGAAATTGCATGTTGTTGTGATAGATGTTGTTCTAGAAAATTCATGTTGTTGTGCTAGATGCCTTGATAAAATACCTATTATTTGATAGGGTATTTTTATGTAAGGTTTTGTAGAATGAATACCAAACTTTGGTTATTGAAGGGTATGTGCCCTCATTGACCGGAATTTGGTGGATCATTGACTGTTTAACATGTATAAGATGACAAGATTTGATTCTTGGGGAGTATGGGCCCTCACAGATCAGAATCTGGCACGTAGGTGTTGGTTTCAGTGTTTTTCTGGGCTCCAAAGTAGTTTCTAAGACTTCATGTCCAGAGAAATCCAAAATACACACTGTGTAGTTTGAATTCACGCCATGTACTCTTCTATTTAGGAAGAAATGAAAAAAATTTAAGTACATGCCGTGTACCCTATGTACATGTCGTGTAGTTTCTACCCGTGTCATAGGCCATGTAGGCAGAAACATGGGATAGTGAAACTTGAAGTCACACACCATATAGTTATTATACACGTCGTGTTGTGTTGACCCCATTTCCTCCATGTAAATAAAAAAATGGGTGGAGAAATCTGATCTTATACACATTGTTTCAATGAGGAACACACCGTGTAGTTAACCAGGGGACCCGACCGTGTAACGAAAAGACACGGGTCAGTGTTACCTCTTCTTAAACACACCATGTACCTGAGGGAAACACCGTGTAGTAGCAACCAGTGAGAGACCGTGTGGACTTGGCCATGTGGCTAGGAAAACAGGGTGGTTTACATGCCGTGTGTGGGTGTCACACGCAATGTAGAGTCAGCCGAGTAGTCGGGCGTGTCACTAACAACACTAGAAGTTGGAAATTAAGTCGTACACGTCGTGTCTATCTGGAACACACCGTGTAGTTTGAGCTGTGTACTTGGTCGTGTCATGGACAACACGACTCGATGAAGCTCATCCAGTACACGCCGTGTATACCTTATACATGTCATGTAGTATCGTTCAAAGGAGGGTCGTGTGGAAAACCCATGTAGAAGGACTCAAGAAAGGGAAGAGAATTCAAGTACGCGACGTTTTTGTTTACAACACACCATGTGGTTGGTGTGTTACACGATCGGTTTGGGTAGAGTACACGTCCAGGTGGAAGACTACAAATAAAACATCGTGTAGTTGTTATACATGTCATGTAGTCTAGTTTTGTAAAACTAGAGTTATCTCTTTCTTTTGTTCCCGTCTTACACTCCCTGTTTTCAGTCCTTGGTGATCTTAATATCAGGCGTGTGTTTGACCTTGTAGTGTAATGTCGCCGAGATGACCTTGAGTTGTTCGCCCGGAGAGAGAAAATGAGTATACTCTAAAGATGGTAGGCCACTGGAAACCGATGAATCCTCCACCAGATCTAGATGTGGCACCAGCTATTATACCTGACATAGGCATGGAGGCACAGTTCCGTGAAGGCTTCATGTGATTCAAACAGACCATCCAGGGAGCACCGCCAGTTGCCAAATCTATAGTAGAGCTGACACCCATATTCCAGTAGCAGCATCCACCTACATTTTCATGGGATGACAGACCAAAAGTTGTGGAGTCTTTTCTGGGTACATTGCAGACTATGTTCAAGCATCTGGAGACGCCTCTTGGGTGGAGGGTCAATCTCGCTACATACATGATGCATGATTCCACCAAGAGGTGATGGGATGTTACCACCCAGATAGAGCCTCACAGAGACATGGTGTGAGAAGATTTTCATGTGGACTTCTATGACATTTTATTTCTAGAGACGTTGTGGGAAGATAGAACTTGAATGTTCATGAATCTGGAGTAGGGCGCCATGTCAGTGATGAACTATTCTGTCTGCTTCACCGAGCTACAACATTTTTCACTTGTTCTGGTGGGTGATGAGACGTTGAGGGATCGATGCTTTGAGGAAGGTCTTTGATATGACATCTGAGCACTAGTGAACGTTTTCAGGTTTCCTACAGTGCGTGATATTGTTTTCCAAGAACTTATTACTAAGCGGAACTTGTAAGAAGCTGGTGGTGCAGGCCAGGGCAGTTAAACATCTATTTCTGGAACTATTCCTATAGGTAAGAGGAAGAGGCAGATTGATTTCACTCAAGGTGGCAGTACTAGACATAGGAATTCTTTAGGTGGCCCAGTGATTTTCTACTAGTGCGGTAAAGAGGTGCTCAAGTGACCTCAGTGTCCACGTGACCCAGTGGAGTGTCGAGATTATAGAAAGATGGGTCATCTCCAACGCTTTTACAGGGAATTTCCACTAGTGGCTAGTGAGAGGGGTTCTGTGCAGACTTCATGTGCGGGAATAGGGCCTACAGCTTCTTACCATTCATGGAATTGGAATATGTCAGGACGTTCAGGTTGAGGTGTTAGTCATGGCTATGGTATCCAGACACCAGGATCTCAGAGGTAGTAGGGTGGGTTAGCTCAGGGTATCTAGGTTGTGTCGCAAGGCCGCAACACTAGGCAAGAAAATGCAGTGCAACTGACCCAGCAGGAGCAGGGTCCTAGACATTCTACTATCATAGGTACTATTCTAGTATCTTCTATTCTGTCTTCTATAATTTTTGATTCTGGCGCTATGCCTAGCTTTATATCTGTGCCCTTTGTGGAGAGCCTTGGGCTCAGGGTTTTTTATTCTTCTGATATGATGACGCTAGACAATCCTTTGGGAATTAGAATGGTAGGTGTGTGTCAGTGCAAGGATATCCCCCTAGAGGTTGGTGGGTGAATCTTTCTATGGGACCTCTATGTCTGGGAGATGAAGAGATATGTTGTCATTCTTAGGATGGACTGGTTGGTACCCTTTCGAGCCTTTGTAGATCACTATCACCGCAGGGTGAGTTTCATGTTACTAGAGGGTGGAGAGTTTCTATACAAGGTGAATGGGATGTCCCGGCGAGCCAAGATATACCTGAGCATCATGGGTGAGGTGGAGTGGCAGCCCAGATTCTGAGATTATATCTAAACGACCTATTAACTTGTCGATGGATTTCCCTCTTGTAGTTGATCGTTTCAGTGATGCATTCCTGTATGACTTTTCAGGTCTTCCTTCAGAACGATAGGTAGATTTATCTATTGAGTTTGTTCCAGGAAAAGCATCGGTGTCCACTTCTCCTTATAGGATGGGTACACTAGAGTTTTAGGAGCTCAAGAGGCAGTTAGAAGAGTTGCAGGGAAAGGGTTTCATATGACCCAATACTTCCCCTTGCGGTCCACCTATTTTTTTTTGCAAAGAGGGCAGAAGGTACCCTAAGAATTTGTGTGGATTGTTGGATGTTGAACTAGTTGATGGTCATGAAACGATATCCCTTACCAAGTATTGATGATATTTTTTATCAACTTCGGGGAGCACGGGTGTTCTCAATGATTGACTTGAGATCCGGATATCATAAGTTACGTGTTAGACCATAGGATATACCACTTATAGCTTTTCAGAGCAAATATGGTCTATACGAATACTTGGTCATGCTGTTCGAACTCATGAACGTGTCAGCATTCTTCATGGATCTGATGAATCATGTGTTCCATCCATATCTAGATTCTTTTGTAGTAGTCTTTGTGGATGATATCTTGGTGCACTCTCACACTCGACACGATCATGACACTTATCTTGAGATCATTTTGAGTACAGTGAAGAGAAATATCTATATGCTAAGATCTCAAAGTTCCACTTTTGGATAGACTAGATACACTTCATAGGTCATATCATCTCATAGGCAGGAGTTGTGGTAGACACAGAGAAAGAGATAGCGGTCGTTTCCTGGGAGTAGCCTATGAACGTGTTTGAAATACAAAGATTATTGGTGCTAACCGGTTATTACAGGTGCTTTATACAGGACTTCTCCTACTTAGAAGCACCATTGACGGTTTTCACTAAGAAGGGTGTGAAGTTCGTTTGGTCAGAATCTTGCGAGATAGGATTTCAGGAGCAGAAGGGAAGGTTGAATTCAGCACCAGCCCTGATACTTCCCGATAAAGGGAAGAGATCTACAGTTTGCTATGATGCACCTGGTATTGGGCTGGGAGCAGTGTTGATGCAGGGAGATAGAGTAGTTGCATACGTGTCTCAGTAGTTGAGGCCATGTGAAAGGAATTACCCAACACAAGATCTTTAGTTGGCTATAGTTGTTCATGTGTTACGCTGTTGGAGACATTATAACTCGGGAGAACGTTTTGTGGTGTTTATGGACCAAAAAAGTCTTAAATATACTTTTAACCAGCATGACATGAATTTGAGACAACGAATGTGGGTTGAATACCTTCAGTACTTTGACTTTGAGATTACATATACACCTGGTAAAGGTAACGTAGTAGCTGGTTCACTGAGTTGGAGGACTTAGATACGGGCAGTGCAGGAGGCCAGTGGTGAGTGGAAGCTCATGGCTTTGTTCCCTGAGATGCATTTGGAGGTTCACAATAGTCATGGACAAACCTATATTTCTTCTTTATCTATGACTTCTACCCTCCTTGATAGAGTGAGGATGAGACAACTATCAGATTTAGAAGGCCTAGTTCTCCGAGATTCGGTGGAAAGTGAGGACCATCCTCCGGGTTGGACGATAGGCGGTGATGAGGTAATGCATATCCATGGACGAGTGTGGGTTCCAGGGGATATACACGAGGAGTTGATGTGTAAATTTCATGCTTCAGTGTGGGAAATGAATCCTGGGGTTACCAAAATGTACCGTGACTAGAGACATAAGTATTGGTGGCCGGTTATGAAACGAGAAGTACCTGGTTTTGTTACGAGTTGTTCCACCTGTCAAGAGGTGAAGGCATACATCAGAGGCCAGCCATACTGTTAAAGTAGTTACACATTCTGGAGTGGAAATGGGATGATGTCACAATGGACTTCGTGACTAGGTTGTTGAGGTCACCTTAAGGCAATGATGTCATGTGGGTTAATGTGGACATAGTTATGAAGGTAGGTCACTTTTTTACGATCAAGGAGACCTTCAGTGTTGAAGAGCTTGAAAAGATGTATATCTAAGAGGTAATATGTCTTCATGGGGTCCCTCATTCTATAATTTCAAATAGAGATGCCCATTTTACGTCTTGTATCTAGTAGATATTTTAGAGGGAACTAGGTACACATGAGCTTCTAAGAATAGATTACCACCCTCAAACAGATGGCTATTCAGAGTATAAAATATAGGTGCTTGAGGACATGCCACATGCATGAGTTCTAGACTTTGGGGGATCTTGGGAGAAGCATATACCCCTGGTCAAGTTTTCCTACAATAATATTTTTCAATAAACTATTGAGATGGAACCATACGAGGCTTTATATGGTAGTCCATGCCGATCACCTCTGTGCTTGTTGGAGGCTGGTGAGGCAACATTACTAGGACCATGTCCCTTGTAGGAGACTTCTGATATGGTTCAGTTGATTCATAAGTAGATGGTTACTTCATAGTCTCGTTAGAAATCTTATACTGATCACCGCAGACGATCGTTGGATTTCGTGGTCGGGGATTAGGTTTTCAAGGATGTTTCACCGATGTTGGAACACAGGCAGATCAGGAGGTATGGTAAACATTCACCGAGGTATGTGGGGCAGTTTGATATTATTGAGAGAGTCGGGCCAGTTGCCTATCGGTTTTAGTTACCATAGAGGTATTGGGAAATGCACGATGTCTTCCATGTATCTCAGCTCCACCATTATCACTCAGGCCCATCTCATGTTTTTCAGCAAGAGGAGGTTGATCTTGAGGCTGATGCATCCTTTGAGTAGCATTCAATTCATATTATCTATTGGAACACAAAGGTTCTATGGGGCTGGTCATTTCCTCTCGTACGGTTGCTATGGCCGCATGGCCGAGTGCAGGAAGAAACCTGGGAGTGGGAGACCAACGTACGTGCTCAGTGGCTAGAGTTGTTCTGAGCATTATCTTTGCTACCTTGGGAAGGGTAATTTTTGGATGAATTTCTTTAAGGGAGAAGTTTTCAAAACCAAGTTCTTATTCTTGAGGTACAAGTTTCTAGTTTTCCTCATTCCTTAAGTGTTTTTGAGAAAATAAGGAAAATGGGGAAAATAAAAAATTTTGTGGATACACACAGTCAACGTTTTCACACGTCGTGTACTTTGGCTGTGTGGGTTGAGTACACAGGGCGTGTAGTCCTGTCGACACTGAAGGGTGTAAAAACTAACTACATGTCATGTACTTGGTATTTACATGCCATGTACTCAGTTGGTAGGTGAGTAGTAAGTCTGTTCAAGTACCCTCTAGTAGAGCGAAATTAGACGTCGTGTAGTAAAAAAATACACATTGTGTACTCATTTCAGTGGATGAATAGTGCGATGCGGAAAAGCTGCCACTACTGGAACAATTATAAAATGAAAAGTACATGCCGTGTACATGAGATTACACACCGTGTAGTTTTTTTCTCTTAAAATGGGTAGTATCCTCCTCATTTGGTAGTGGAGGTAGAAAACTCATTTGGAGCTTAGGAGAGATGAACGAACCTTTTAAGAGCTCCAGATCTCACATCGAAAATCAAATTCTTCCGTCTTCGATCATGTTTGAACCACGCGGGTGGGTTCTTCCCTCTCCATGAGTATTTATTTCCAATTCTTCCTCAAATTTAATTTATTTGGGTTTTAACGTGTTCTCTTTTATCCCAAATTTTTGTCGTTCTTGAATGTTTCGAAAGGTGTCGTTTGTGTATATCGATAAGGGGAGATCGAGGTAGTTGGCCTGATGTTTAATTCCAACTGTTTTGTTGTTTTTGTGTACCGTTGTGATACACGCCAATGTTTGGGGTGTTGTATAGATAAGGCCTTAACTAATTAAATGCCTAGAATTTCATAGGTAATTTAATGAATATTTATAAACTACTGTATGGGATCATTTCTTGGATCTAGGGCCACCCCGTGGGTTTGTTCTCTTATTTAGTAATTTGGCCAGGATACCCAGGGGTATGCTATGATTATAGCATGGTTTGAGTTTTCTTGAGAGGAAATGTATAGAAATTTCTCTCTTATATGTTGGGATTGGCCCGGTTACTTTCTTAGCCAAAGGGATCTGTTTTTTTTTAGCATGAGGGAAAGGTTTTTTTCAGCCTAAGGGCAAGTGTTTCATTTAGCCTGAGGGCAGTGTTTCATATGCTTGAGGGCAGTTATTTTCATTCTTGAGGGCACTATCTCATACACCTAAGTGTAATATTCATTATGCCTGAGTGAAATCAGATGAAGGTTATGATTCTGATTAGAATGAGTGCATGGTTTTGATTACTTGAGGGTAAGGCTTTTCATGTCTGATGACTCTGTTTACATGGCATATTCACTCTGGTGATTTCACACGTTAAAACTAACATGAAAAAGCACAGGGTGGGTATTGTTTTACCTTGTACTTTTTAGATAGCTGGTTGCAATTTTGTTGCGGCACATTATAGGAGATTTTCGGCTGAGGCTGAGTCTTAGAAACTTACAATTAAATTATATTGAATTGTTAAACAATAATTAAATGGAATTTGAACTGGTAGAAATGTTTACTTTTTAGTACTTCCTGGTTTATCTGTATTTCATTACTGAACACTTCTATTGCACAAACTCACTAACATGTTGGCACGAGCCTTTGGTGGTTGCCTACTGAGATTTATTTCTCACACCCTATTTGGGTCATGTCAGGGGCCCAAACAGATTATATTGCTACAAGTGTAGATATTAGAAAGAGTCCCTATACAGGTACTTGATTGTTTCAGAAGAGTAGGAGATAATTCGACCAAGCTGAGTCTTGCGATGATACTGAGTTCCTTCTACATTGTTTTATTTATTTTTTCATGTATTTTTCATTGAACTGTATTGTTTCAGATTGCAGTGTATCTCGTTTTGGATGCTTTCTTAGACATACAGGAATATTGCATCATTATATAATACTATTGGTCCTTTCTTTACTTCTGTACTATTTTCCATTTTAGCATTCGTATTATATAATACTTATACTTGTGTATGCTTGTATTTTGATCTACTACGTTACACTTTGACAAATGAGGGCATATTTTCCCAACTATCAGACCTAGGCCCTCACAGCTAGTTGGCTACCTCTGGCATTTGGGGAAATGTGCTTAAGTTCATGTGACCAACCAGGTTCGGGGCACCCATTGAGTGGCACCCAGATCCAGGGCGTTACAATAATAATCAACATAAAAAAGATAATCTTTATAAACCAATCGAAGATAATGTTAAGATTATTATAATCTACACTGTAGGCTAATATCTTATGAAATGTTATTAAACAATATTATCATTCTAAGAAGAAATCTTAAGGAAAATTGTATGTGACAAAAAAATCCGTCTTCAGCAACCACAAGTTGAAATTGTTCAATAAGTGAATCTAGATTCATATAGAAGTGTAAACTAATTCATTCCAGGTTTTAAAGCCATTAGATAAAAAATGTCTTGTTCTAGTTAATGAATTTACCCTATTTTATTTTTATGTAAATGTTTCTACAATATGGTTGAAGTCAAGAAATAGTTACCTGATATTCTAAAATTATTGACAACAAATGAAATGACCATATGTTGTCTGGATACTAGTACTGTATTGGAAATACATTTGGGTAAAATATCAAATCAAATGAAGAAATGATTTTTGAAATGATAAAAAATATATCCTGATGATTACAATAAAGTTTATTGAAACCTATGGTATTCTAGAAATAGGATTAATCAGTATATATTATGGTATTATATTGAATACCAAAATGAGTTTTTGTAACTCCAGGGAATGTCCATGAGGGATATGGATGTTAGAGAAAGAAATTGTTTTGTTGAAAGGTATCTAATACCAAATATATATTTTAGAAGTGTTCAAAATTTTAAAGAATTCAAAATAAAAGGAATATTTTTTTAGATTTTAGTTTACATTCACGATGGAAAGAGTTTCTAAATATTAATTTAAAGTATTTTATCAAGATAAAATGTATACAAGTCAAATATGTGTATCTTCCTCTCAGTCTCTATGTGAAAAAAGAATTTGTTTGACAACAAAATGTTTTTATTAAATTGTTATTAATTCTTCAATTTCTATAACACGTTTTTATAATAATATATGAATGAAACAAATTCTCTAATAAAGGTGTTTAAAATAATAAAATATGTATGAATGTTTTCCTACCACTCCTTAGTGGTATATTTTGTTAATGTACTATTTTTATATGAAAATTTCCCAAAAACATAGTATACAATATATTATGTGGAAGTAATATTTTTTTGGTTCAATATTCATAATAAATGAAAAAATTTCTTCTTATCAAAATGGAATTTTGTATCCTAGAATGTTATCATGAAAATAACATAATGTCTAAGAGGAGAGTTGGAGTATGTATGAATATTGAGATTTCGGGATTTAAAAAATAAAGGATAACCCCAATTTCTGTTAAATCATTTTCACATAATTTCCAAAATGTTTAGGATATGTTATGGTAAAGAATATTTTGAATTTTTTACATTTAGATACCATTTAGTAAGTGGATATAAAAATATTATAATTCACTAGATGAATCTAAAATTATAATGGTTACACATTAAATATCCTAAAGGGTATTAGTCTAGGTATTGATAATGAAGAACTTAAGAAGTTAAATTTTTTTATCTTAAAAAATGGAAGACACAATTTTTTAAAGGATTGTACCAGTAAAAAAGATAAATTAAATTACACAAGATATCATAAAATAATTTAGGGTATGAATGTAAAGAGAAATCTAAATAGTTACATCAATTTTCATAACAAAGTAGCTCCCACATTATCCAAAAATATTTTAATAGGGTTAGTTCAAAATTATATATGTACTTATTTTTTCAAGGGAAATTGTTTATGGAATATTATTCCAATAATGATGATGATGCACACAAAAATATTTTTATGTATATAGGAGATGTTTACACCGTAACATAAGATGTTGGGAAGTTAAGAAGTTTGAATACATTCAACAAATTTGAAAATGTAGGAATATGATTACTAAATTTAACAATTATTCAAACTATATTCTATTATAGTTTTTTCTAACTAAATATTTTGTGGTAGTATTTTATTAGATAGTTATATAGAGATGAGGCTGGGATTACACATGATGTAGGGTGTTAAGAGAACCAAAAATTTGTAGCAAATATAAGTTTAATCGAGAAGTTTTTCATATATGATATGATAAACATGTTCTTAATATACAATTATTAAATATCCATATAGTGATTATGAATATTAACATGAATAAAATTTAAATGAAACCCCTATTTTATCATTCAATCATCATTCCGATATAAATGTATGTATAAATATACATTTCATAAAGTGTAATGATAATTGGCCTCTCATTGTGTGGATTTGAGTTTATCCGTATCCAATGTCTTTCATGGAGTATTATAGGATATGATGATATACAAATCTTAGTATATGTGGGATTATTTTATCATGATAAAAAATATGATCATGGGGTAATGGATAAAGAATTTTATTCCTTGAATACACTTGATGCCCTACTAAGTATAAATCATTGACTGTCATACAGATGTATTAAGAATACAAGGGGTCTATGTACCACATTTCATTCAAAACAAAATGATTTTTGTGTGATAACTATAACGAGAACATTTATACTTTGGTACCCTACATATGTAATTCTATATATATACATTTCCAATACAAGGGTGGTTGGATATGTTGATGATCATGCCATCAGATGGATCTTAACCAATATGTGAATTTTCCTCTCATATGTGGAGTGGGGAATCATGCAATTCAATTAAGATAGAATATGAGAGTGTGCAGCCATACCCAGATATTATATATAAATATATCTAAATATGGGACAGATGATGTAAATACCTATAAGGATAAATGACATAAGACGTATTCATTGATCAGATTATTCTACCGATTTAGAAGTGAGAACCACTAAGTTGGCTATATTGTACTGACACTCTCTATGTCATATTGTCCCTCAATGTCTTATAAAAAATGAAAATACGATAATTCATGTATTCAAATAACAAATATTACTAGACATAGCTATAGAGGTACACATGTTTCATGGTGATCATGTTGGATCCCTTTGTACCTTGAGTATCATTGACTCTTTCATAAGGCTTATCTTTCCATAAACATATGCATCATATGTTTTTTATTAATTATCTATGTTATAAAGGTATTTTGGTTCACACTTTATGTTTTACTAGATGAGGATTGAGTTTGAATCAGATATGTACTATAAAAATTATTTGTAGATTTAATCTAACAGTGTTGTAGATAGTTATTCATATGTTATTACATATAATTTGATACAAGGAGAAGTTAATGATATCCTTGAAAATGTTTTTATGAATATAGAAAATATTATTTTTGTATATGGTTTCACGTGTTATTTTATACGATAAAAGATAATGTGAAATAGTAGAAATTGTTTTAGGATTTATTATAGATAGGAGATTCATAGAGATATTCCCTAAAGATTTATATATATATAATATACATATATATCATATGAATCATTATTTGAATTAATTGGGTATGTTATTTTGTGTTTACTGGACAACAAAACCATTCGACCACAAAATCTATCATTAAATTAAATTGATTAATTTTTAGATGAAATACTTGTGAGTAAATTTATATACTATATGAACCAACCATTGTATTTATAAATTTATTTTATATCATGAGTTAAGTCATACACCACCGAGAGTTTTCCTTGAGTTATCTATAATAGTTATGTATATATTATAGAAATTTGTGTCTTGGTAATCAGCCAATGACTCTTTGGAACCTGAATATCTCTTTTGTTCACTTCATTGGTATGTAAAGATGCAAGCAAATCATAAAAGAAAATGGAATCATACATTTATGACATGGGATTTATTCAACCCATGAATACACCATAGAAGTGTGATGCATTTTCCACTCAACGATCATCATAAAATCATATAATGGTGATGAATATAAAATAGTTTCTCTTGATCGTAAGAAATTATTATTTATAATAGTGTTTTTCATTTCAGTATTTTATGTAATTTTATATAATATTTCATGAATATCATTAAAAATGGTTTTTAATCACTACTTCAAGATCTGATAAATGTTACAAATTTCTAAAAACCCCTTTAGTGTTATAATGTCTCCCATTTTATTCTTATGTTAATTATCATTTGAATTAATTATGTAACATTTACTTATATTAAAAAAATAATTTTATACATATAAAGGATGTTCCCATATAGTTCATCAATTAAATGGGTAGATAATTAATCTCGAGAGATGAAACATTCATAACACATTAGCAGTATGCCTTGGTACATTTTTGTGATCCAATGGGGGACATCCTTGGTAATATGAATGGGGAACCTTGATAGTGATCCAATGCATTTGGTAAAAATTTAATCTCTAGATATGGCATGTTTATGATAACTTGGCAGTGTTTGGTGGAACAATTTTATGATACGACAACGAACAACCTTGCAAATGTGATTTCATGAAACCTTAGAGATGAAATATTGGTGATATTATTATGAAAGACTCGGGTTTATATTTTAGACACATTTTTATGTAAATATTTATCTACTAATGATCATGTTGTTCTTGATTTACTAATATTCATGTTCCCAAGTCTATATTATTATGTTATTTCCCATGCCTTACACCTTATATATTCTAATTTCATTGTTTTTCCCGTACTTGTCATATTATCTCACCCCTTCCTTATGTTTCAATTTCTATATGTTATAATATAAGTAATACATATTATGTTTCTATAATAAAATCTTTTGTGGAGTGTTTTTAGAGATACTTAATACATATTATTGATTAATTAGTTTCACATATAGTGGAAAAGATGACTAATAAGAAAAAAATGGGTTTTGTTTGATTATGATTTTTCAAAACTTTCTAAAATGCTATACCTAAAATGTATTGAAGGAAAATCTATTGCATAAGTTTATTAAGGTCATATATTTATTATATGGGAACACCTACTGTGAATCATACATTCAATTTTCATATGTTTCACCCTATGGAAATAACTAAAGGGGAATATAAGGGAAAAAATTAAAAAAATGATTGTGACCCAACATCGGATAATTTATTTATAAAAGTGATCAATAAACCAATAATTCTTATTTTTTATATGGTATAGATGGGTTAATATGTTTTATTTTCAGTATTTGTATCGAAATATAATACATTGTTAATATAATTTAAGAAATTAGTCTTCCCAACTAGGATGTTTCAAATAAAATGATAACTCAAGTCTTAATGAACACACAATATCTCATCAGGCATATTATACTAAAAATATGGACACCATATATCCTAACACTAAATGAACAATAGTACCCAATTTTTACCTACAACACTAAGTGGAAAAAGAAATTTAATGTTAGTAACTTCATAGTGCAATACTTCCTATTTTTTCTCTAAGATTGTTCTAAAAAAGAAATATTTAATAAACTATGATCATAATCTCAATCATAAACCATTAAGGGGTGAGAAACACTCCTCATCCCTAAAAATCACATCAGGATTTTTTACCTAGAGTGATAAAATGATTAAATTGTCTAGAAAATGATGAGGAGTATGTTTATAATATCCCAACAACTACCCCATGTCTTTATATGATGTCTCCAAATAAGAATGCTTTTTGGGTTTTGTGTGAGAACCAATTTCATGATTAAGTATTGAATGATCCAAAATAATATATCCTTAAATTAAAAATATAAAATTCAAATGACGAAAATAAACACTCACTCTTGCATTTGGTTGATGGTAATTTTAACAATTTCATAGGAATCTTGTCAACAGAAGTAGCTAAGTGATCCATATGGAATGTGTTATTAATGAAAACATAGTAGAAGGAGATGAATAGATTTATTGGAAACATTTATAAGACCTCAATTAAGTTGATATAACATAGTGAGGATTATGTTTGGGAATGTCGAGGAGAATCTTACAGAACCTGAAAATGGAATACCTAGTAATGTTCGTAAATATGATGTCATATATGAGGAAGGGGAATATTTTTGTGGAGACACTATCTTCTATATTTGGTGGGGGAATGTTTTATATATATATGATGTATCATTAAATTTTTATTAATTACACCAATTGAGTTGATGGTAGATGTCAAATCTATTGGGGATCATCTATGATTTATGGACTTGTGTCGAATTCTACTCGTGATGATTAGTGGGTGGGAGAATGTTGAAAACAAGAAGGTATTGTTTATATGTAGTGAGAATATGATACTGTTTTGAGAATATTAAGATACAATGAGTGAATGTGATTAAATCACATGCATTGAAAAAATCATAAGCAAAATAATGGATTCCTTAGGGATAAATGTGGTGGGATGATTCTTGGTAAGAGGAATATACAAGAAGAATCTGAATGGATTTATTGGAAATAGCTAGAAGAAATAAATTTAGTGGACTTAACATAGTGTTATATATGGGTGGGAATGGGGAGGAAAACATTGATAATATGCACATGGAGGACCTGATAATGTTTTAGAGGATGAAGTGATGCAAGAGGGTGATGAATCTTTTATATAACTTATTTCACAAACCAATCATTCCTCATTTGTTCTTGGAGACCTATAATGATCATGAGATTATTAGGACCAATATTAAATGGACAATGGGCTCCTACTCATGTTTAAGGACTCACTATCTCTTACCATCATCTAAAGTGACATTCTCCCTATGGAGGAGATATGAGAAATATGATATGTAAAATCCCCACTCAAACTTTTATTGTCAAACATATTACAATAAATAGAGATTCAACATTATAACTATACAGATTATAGTTTCATCATTCACAGGATATATAGTATTTTTATCTATGGCCCAAGACCCCATATCCATTATTAAAAGGTCCCCAAAAATGTCCTTATCGCAATATGTTAAATTTCATTGAAAAATCCTATCACATGAACAAAAAAATCATTCAAAAAATAAGATATTTGATTACCATCTCATTAGGATACATATGATGCATCTCTAAGGATCTAATGAAAAAAAATTAAACCTACATTTATCATTAGGTCGTATTATTCTTGATATCATTAAGATCCTCCCTTCACCTGGACATACTCCTATGAGTCTGGATGTCCCATATATTTTGGAATATTCTATACAAACCATATTCTATCAGACTATATTCATTATATAATCATGCCTCGCCTAGAATTCCATATTCCTTTTAGATCCCACTATATAATCCTTATTATTCCATACTCCGTGTGGGTATTTTTCTTAACAAGAATATATTCCTTATGATATCAATTCATACTCATTTTTCCTCACTCTGGAAGTGGATCATCTTCACACAAACATTCATCTTGTGACATAAATCCCTCATCATTAGGCTAACCAATGATGGGGGTTATCTTTATAGATACATACTCTTTATAAATCCAATACATCCACATTGGGACATATTCCCTTCTAGGCTAACAATAAATGGAGGCACATGTGTATTCCCCTAAAAAGGTGATTTTTAGTAACCTTACACCTTCTTGTCCTTACTACATGTCTTCGAACAAAATGTATTTGTACTTGTCCCATGGACATAAAAGTTATGACATATCCTATTATGTGGAACCAAACTATGTTTTTTCAAATTACATTCATAAGTATATGTATTAATCAAGTTCATGGGATTTATTCTAGATACATAAAAACATATAATCATCCTAGATCGAAACAAAATCATGAGAACTCTATTGTATGACGTTAAAATATTGAAATCCATAAACCAGTATTAATAAGTAATAATTGGTATTAATATGGAAAACCTGTGATACATTCTTATGTTCATGTCTAGTATGATACTAATGACTTGTATATAAATTAATATTAGAAGCAAAAAAATTATTTTTATATACTGGGGTAATCTGTTCCACATCAACATCTAATAAACATTCAATATCATATACTATATCTATAAGAGTCCTAGTGTAGGAAATAATTTCCCCAATATGTTTTGATGATCCAAATATCTCATCCTATCAACCAATGTGATTTTATAAATTTCATTTCTATATAAACCTAATGACATCGAAACTATGGAAAGTATTATTTTTTCACAACATTACTTTGAATAAAGTTTGGTGTTTCTAGTTCCCAAAATAAAACTCGTTGAAAACCATTCGGGATAGGAGTCGCTACCTAAAAACCAGTTTTCATGGTCTCGAGTCTAAATAAGTACTAAGACCATATTTTCTCATAAAAATGGTGTTGTAATATTGATATGGAAAATTAAGACTTTGTAACTTCACTCATAAACTAGTACAAGTGACTTCTTCTTAAACTAAACATTTCAAAATTAATAGAGTGCCTCCTCAGGAAAAAACACCACACACATCCTAATGTAAATTCATATCATATTAATAATGAGAGGTATAATTTAATATTTTAAAATATAAAAAACATGGAATATTATTTTCATAATGACCAGGTCCCTTGACATTTCATCTTCTCATGAAAAACTACTTGACCACATGACAATGTTAGATTAGAGAATGCAAATACACAAAACCTCTCTCTTTGAACATGGCCATGGTTATTTTTCAATATCATAGTATCTTATTTGACCATTCTCAAGAATTTGTTAAATCATGATTTGGAATTTTCTTTTAATAATGACCGACCTTTGGTGCAGAATATTGGCCCATACTTGAAAATTCATGATCCTTCTACATTGAGAAAGAAGGGGGTTTCCTTTGAGGAGGCTCTTTTGGTCTCTTCTGATCGGATCATGGAGGGGTCATCCAGAAATTCCTACAACAACAAGCATGATAATGGTGGATTTTTTATGGTGGCTGATCCAGAGGAATTACAACAGCGGATTGACCTTTGAGAATTATAAATCTTGGGTCATTCTACCTACCCTAAAAAAGTAAAACCTTGGTCTTTTGTTGATATTAAAGGAATAATCTCTCATTACAATGGATTTAGAATTTAGAAGTTAATTCCAATCAAGAGAGGACTCTTTCACATCATTTTTCAATTCAGGGATGATTTTAATAGAGCATAGGATCATGGTAATTTCCATTATAGGAATGGAACGTTGGGGCTTTCTAAATAGGTTGTTAAATTCTATCCCTTCAATATGAAATAGAAAAATGATCATATATGGGTAAGGATTCATGGATGGAATTGGATGTATTGACATCCCAATATTTATAATGATATTTCTTCTTGCATTAGAACCCCAATTAGAATGAATCGGAAAACCCTTTAAAAAGAACTTGGGAATTTAACAGTAATTTTGGTTGAGGTTAATCATGAAAAAAAGAGCCCAGATTGTATTAATTTTATTAATAATGGAAAAAAGGTTTGATAATTTAATTTAAGTGCATTCCATATTTGGGTGAAGTTTACAATATTTCTGTTTATTCTATTGTTAATTGTTGAATGCTTCTAAGGAATGTGAATGAAGTTCCCCATGATACAGATTAGAAAAAAGATAATAGAAATTAAAATAATAAGTTGATATTTGTTGAAAAGGTGGGGGATTCAAATCTAGTTGCTCCCTCCATGATTAAGGTTCTTCTTAAAAAGTAATGGGATAATATTGTTGAAGAAGAGGATCAACAAAAAATTTTGGATTTACCTATTCCTCCAGCGTGGATAGACTATGGAATGTGTACCAAGGGGGACTCTGATCACAAGGAGGAGAATTAGTTGGGTTTGTATATCTAAAATGAGGTTTATAATTTTTATTCCCATAAGAAAAAGGAATTGGAGGATACATCTTTGATGTAGGAATTGGAAAATACCATCAGTGAGCTTGTTCTTGTTTTACATGAATGTGAAGTGACCTCTATGACTCTAACTACATCGTCTCATTCTTTTCATCATAGATCCCAGGTATCTTATTACTAATATATGAATTATTGATCATGAGTATCTCGCTAAAATTCTTGTACCTATGTCACATAGGAAGTCCAGTAGCCTATAAGATACTTATGTTTTTGTGCTTATCACAAATGATGAAACTATCTAATGTAATGATACTATGAAGACTATCAGTGAATCTGAACATTATGATCTTTCTTTGTTACATTCTGGTATTCACTCAGATTCTACATCTGATGATCCCAAAGGTAGTATTTTTTGTGTTACTGATATTAATGTGTGTTCATTGCATCTGGTTTATAGTAACTCAAATGTAAAAAATGGAAAAGGAATCACCATCACCTATGATATAAAGGAACTCTTATAAGAGGTCTACAGTCATAAAATAAATGTTGTAAGGCCTCCAAATTCAGAAAAATAGAATTATTTAGGGGTTTAAAAGAGGTAATTTGTCCCAGTATTTGGTTTAAATGAAAATCATATTCTAGAATTTACATGGACTAGCCAATCGTGATTCAATGAGGCCCCTTAGTCTCTAATTTCAAAATCAGATGCTTATTCTCATAAGTATGTAATAACATAAAAGAATTTTTTCACCAAGAATTTCCAACATTAAAAATCTAGGTTTTCATTTTTTGGATACTAACATTTTCCTATTAGAGGTCCAAATCTTGTTGGTTTTGGATCATTTTTCCTAAACTAATATTTCATTAATTTAAAATTGCGAACAACATTTCACATGTTGTTTCAATTATTTTTCCTTCAACATTTCTGCTCCTTTTTATGCCTATAACTGTTATCAGGATTTCTGGAGTTTATGGATGGACATTGAATCTCATAACTCTATCATCCATAGGCCTTGGAAAATTCTTCTATATTTTAATGTTATTATGAACTTAGATTAGAAGATAGGATCCATGTATAACACCATCTCTTCAATAGAATTCGTAGATTGTATTGATGATAATGGGCTATTTGAAATTAACCTTGTTGGGGTAATGTACACATGGTACAATTTTTTTTTGGAAAGATATGTTGAAATAATAATTGATAGGGAATTTTATAATGAATCTTTTCTTGAATCGTGGGGATCCATTTCATATATGACTCTTTCTAGACTCAATTATGATAATCATCCCATTTTGATTAAACTTCTATGAAAAGATCCCAGACCTCTTTTTCCTTTTAGCTTCAATAAACAACGTTCAATCATCCTAGGTAGAGAAAAATGGTTGAAAAGACTTAGAATTTGTTGAATATTAGAAAAAATGATTTTTCTTGTGTCATCAAGTTCAAACTCCTCAAAATGGACTTCGAAATATAGAGTAAATCTCATTCCCTCTCACATTATTCTGATATTTCCTCTCATGAGGAATCTCCTAAACACATGCAGGAGAAGAATACATTAAATGAATTTTCTAATGGTGTTTTGGGGGAAACATATCGTGTTTCAAATATAAATAATCTTCTGATCCTAAAATATTCTTGGAGAGGATACAAATTTTGGGCTAATTGGTTGAGAGAAGGTGATAGAAAATCTAAAATTTTCAACTATTTATAGAAAATAAGGAAGGATTCCAAGCCCATTTCCTTAATTAGAAATGGGAATCAAGTCTTTGAAAATATGAAGGATCTTTCAGAGCATATTGTTTCTTACTATATAAATCCCTTCAATGGTTCGGTTCTTCCAAATAATCAAGTGAAGAGTATTATCTCGAATCATGTGAATCATGAAGATAATTCAATTCTTACATATATAACCTTAGAATTTGAAATCAATTATATAACCTTTATCTTAATTCCTAAAATCTCTCCTTGTCCAGATGGTTTGGGATATTTTTGCTTCCTAAAACTTCAAGATATTATTCATGTTTATATTTGTAGGCTGGTCTCACATTTTAATAAAGTAGGTTATCTTCCCCAAGGCCTAAATGTTTAGTTCCTTAATCTTATCCCAATGGTGATGTTTGCTAATGAGATTTACCTATTCATGCTAGCTTTCGTGGTTAACACAACTTTTTATATCATTTGGAAAATCAGGGCTATAAGGTTAGCCTCAATTTCTAGTAAGATTGTTTTCCCAAATTAGTTTGGTTTAATAAAATATAGTTCTATTCAAGACAACCTCATTATTTCCTTGGAATTTGTTAAACATTCTACGAAATCCACAAGGGGTGGTAATAATGCTCTCACAAATGATGTTGGAAATGAATTTGATACAATAAATTAGAAATTCATTTATAAGGTTATATATTGGTTTGGTTTTGTAGGTGTCTTCATTGATATGGTCAAAAACATTTCTGAGTATAATCATATCTCTCTCCATATTAATATACCCATAAGGGTTATTTTGTTTGTTCTAGACGTTTCAGGAAAGGTAATCCTCTTTCTACTATAATTTTTTCTATTGTGGTGGATTATCTTATCGTATTACATTATATTATGAATTGAAATGAAAAACTGAAGTCTATTTGTTTTGGTAGAGGAATATTTCTCATACACATTTTATGTATGCTGATGATATAATTTTCTTCACTAAAGCGGATAAGAGAAACATAATGAACATTAAGTGATCCCCTTTTTCACTATAAAAATTTTCTTTCTACGATATCAGTTGGAGAAAGTATTTTTCCTATGTTAATAGGGATATTCCCACATCTAGGTAGATGGTCATTTTTATAGAATTGGGTATTTTTGGGGGAGTTCTTCCCTTCACATATTTGGGTTTTCTATTGCTTTGGAGGAGGCAAAAAGCCTATTATTTTTTAGATATTCTTATTAAAATCAAAAGGAATCATGCTACTTAGAAGGTAAAATCTCTCTACATGGTTGGTCATGTGTACATGGTAAATGTTGTTATTATTTCAGGGTTTTTTATTGTTTTATAGTCTACAAGTGTCTGGACACTCTCATCAATAGTATTAATGGTTCTTTCAAAAATTTCATCTGGATTGGAAATATTCTTGAGAGAAAATTGACCATGGTCTCATGAGACATTTGATGTAAACCTTATGATTTAGGGGGTTTAGGTATTAAGAATCTTGAAATCGTCAATGATTCATTTAAGGAATAATTTATGTGGAGTCTTGTCAACCGTAATTCTGAGTCACATTCTTTTCATCAAAAGAAATTTCAGAATATACTCAAAAATAGATTTTTTAATCATCATGACTCATCTGTTAGTCCTACCTTTAAATAATTTTTTTTATTGATTCTCATTAGAGATGGACTATTTGAAAGTATTCATCTCTCTCTTTATTAAAGGCCAATTGGACTGGTTTTCCCTTTATTGACGTTTTGGTGAATGATGACATTAATGTTGATATAGATTCCATGATTAAGGATCGACTTGTTTAAATGTGGGATATTCTGAATCACATTTTCCAAATTATCAAAAGCTACTACTTATCCAATGGATAAGATTTTTGGGTATGGTAACCTACTTTTAATGGAATTATTTTCTCAAAAAATATTTTATAGGAATTATTTTCTTTATAACAAAGATTATAATTGGATGACGGATCATTATAGAAATTTTTTAGGCCTTCTCAAAAGGCATTTTTCTGGAGAGTGGCTCATAGAAATATTTCTACTGATTATTTTCTTCAACAGTATGTAATTTCCCTTTTCTCTTTATGTGTGATTTTTCCTCAATATAGGGGGAATATTGATAAAATGATTCATAGATGTGTTACTACCTCATCCATTTGCAAGATTTCATATTACATTGTTTAATTCTTTATGAATCACATGACTTATATCTGATAATTTCTCTAAGGCTGGCATATAATTTTACATTCTCCTTAGCTTCTAGATCTCTTTCTGGCTAGTGCTATAAGAATTATATATTTTATTTGGATGTCGCAGAATAAAATGATCCATGATAGCTACTCCTTCTCATTTTGTGTGGCTTTATCATCCATTCTTTTTGTTGTGCGTGATTGCAGAACATCGAGAAAGCATTTTTTTCTTCAACTCAGTTCATGATTTCTCTTTTATTGACTAGATATGTGTTTAGGAAAATTTATGGCCTCCATATGGAACTTTTGAAATCTTACAGAAGGAACCCATTTTGGTCGGTTAAAATTTAATTCTGATGGATCTTCTATATAGAATTCATGGGTTTCTGGCTATAGGTTAGTTTTCAAAAATCATAGAGGGGATGTCGATGGATTCTTCCATGGTTAATGTGGTCTTGAATCTTTACATGAGTTTTAAATTCATGGAATTATTTTTGTGGTGGAGTATGTCGTGAACTACATATGGAATAATATATGGATTAATAGTGATTATTCTATTGTCATTACTTCCCTCAAGATTGGTCTATCTCATTTGTCTTGTATGTTCATCAATTGTTGGATCAAATGAAAATATTCCATGTTTTCCATGAATCATATTATCACACATATTTACAAGTAAGCCATTTTGGTTGTAAAGAGTAATGAAAATTAAGGTGTCAATGGTGTTATTTTTTCTAGGTATGATTAGGTAACTAATGAGCGTCGTCGTCTTCTTAAAATGGATCACGATAAATCTCCAATTTCTAGACTTGTGTATATTTACGTTTTCTTTTCAATAATGGTGATTTTTTTGGGGAAAATATCATTTTATTAAATGAAAATGACCATATATATAAAGATCATGATATGATATGGGGGAAAGTTGAATTATCTCCCTAACTACTTTCCCTACCACTCAATATTGGTCATACCATCCATTATTAATATTTATTTTAATATATTATCTAACGGATAGTTAATGAAAATATGGTACCCATGTTCAATATATAAATTTATGTTACATATATATACTGCTCTATTTGAATAAGTAGATGAGTGGTAATAAATAATAAAAAAAATGCATATAATTATTATATCTAAACGAACAAAAAGTTTGTCAACAATAAAAAAAATAATCCTAACGGAATGACTAAATCAATTAGTTGCAACACTAATTTCCCATCAAATGATTATGAATGTATCATAGAACTATAATGATCTAAAACTAAGTGAAAACATCATCAATAGAATATAGAAAATATAGAGGGACTCCATGGGTACCCAATCTATTAAAAAACATTATGAAATTTATAATATTGTCACTAGAATAATTGGAAACACCTCACCAAATTCAATTTTACTCCAGTGAGGAGTCCCATCATGGATCTATTAATGTCAAAATCTATTTAGTCTCATATTATGATGAATTGGGTGTCTATGAAATATATTTATTTGATTAAAGTCATAGCTGAATGTTCTAAAATATTATAGAATAAATTTTCCATGAAAATATACATAGAAACATTTAAACTAATCACCAAAGGATCGTTTAGTTCAGACAACAGTAAATTGTTTTCACTTGGTATATGTTAATCAAAATATTCTATTCACACTATTGGAAAAAAGTACATCATTTAGATGATGATAATAACATTCCTTCTAAACCTTTATATAATAAATTAAATCATAGTTAAAAATGATTTTAAAAAATAATAGTAAAATATTTATTTAATTTTCATAATATTTTTCTAAAAATATAGATATGGATGAAACATATTCTAAACCGAAGAATGAAATAAACTAAGTTCTTCTTTAAAAAATTATTTTGGTCTCTAGAGTACATAAGGTCTGGAAAATGATAAAAAAAACATGTAATCTTTTGACATAACTAGAGTATATGAGAATAAATAATATTTATGAGAGCTATTTTATATAATTTCATCATAAAAAATTTAAACATAAAAATACCTATTTAAAATGTGATTGTAATGTAAATACCCTTAACTCAAGCATGAATTCATTCAAAAGAGTTATAACATTAATTATAATGAATTTAAATTTATTATAATTATATAATATAACCATATTAATACATATAATACAATATATTTTCAACTTGTAAAATTTAAACAATAATTTCATAATTATTATTTTCTGTCATCTTTGTTTCGGAGTGTTCAGTGGTTTGTTTCTCAAGAATGTTTCAGTTCAAAAGTTAGGATAATTTTACACTGATCAGGGTTACATCATATAATGAATAATAATATAGATATAAATATCATATATATTCATTATATACTTATTTATAATTATCCTCAATATTTAGGGATAGAAAAATTAATTACACCATTCATATGGATGATAGTATGTACGTATGGATGAACATTGTTTTTAATTTATGCAAAAATAATAAAGGAAAGATAAATAATATTTTAAAAATAAATAATCATAATTATATGATAAATATCATATATTTATATAATATCTTTTATTAAATCCATCAATCTTTTGGAGTGATGAAAAATTAATCATATTTTATGTGGAGGCGATAATCCACCTATAAAAAACAAATACTTTCATTTCACATTTGAAGGAAAAAAGACGGAAAATGGTTTATAAATAATAATAATACTTTCTATGTATATTTATGATAATATATTAATTATTATGTGATGGATAAAATACTTTTATATAAATATAAATAAAAAATAATTTTGAAATACCACGATTATGATGTATACCTTTTTATTGAGAGACCTCCACTAACGAGCAAATAATGTCTGGAAACATTGTTTTTAGAAGAGGAACGTGGGTTATATAATAAAGTAAAGTAATTTAGGAATATATTATGGCCATACTTTTATGAAATATATGGCTCAATATGCATTAGTAAGGTTGAAGAGGATGTGGCCTTTAATTAGTGATGGAGACAACACACATGGAATTGCTTAAGCATTTTAAGTTATATAATCTAATTTTCATTACAGTGTGGATCTAAGTGGCCAAATTTTTTGAATTATGATTAAATTGTGATTTTATATAATAAAAAATTAATTATATAGGTTTATGTGTAAATATTACCCTTTCCTCTTTGTTTAAACTCCTAACAAACACCTTTAAACCTTAACCGTGGAAATAGATTTTTTTCTGCTTCTATTATTAATTAGTACTAAAAAATGATGGTAACCTCATTATTAAATATTTTCCTAATTATTATAAATATTTAATCTTTTTTTATAAATTTAATTTCTACAAATTATAAAAATTTATTTTAAAATAATCACGCAAAATGCAATAGAAACCTATTTTACAAATAATATATTTTAAGAATAAAAATAAATTTACATTCATTCCATGACTATTAAAATAGATGAAATAATTGTTAAAATATTGTAGTTATTAAATAACAAAAATAATTCATTAAAAACAAGTAATAATTATTTATTTTAATTATTACAATAAAAACAATTTTCAAAATAAAACAATTATCTTAAAAATAACTCTTTTTCCCTTTAAATTATTTTATCTCCATTCCAAACCATACTAATTTATGAATTCTTATAACTATGTTTATATAAATTATATATATTTTCATTTAATTATTTTCTGAACATTGATCAATATATTTTTATTTGATAAAAATACATAATATACAGAAAATTATATTTCATCAAGTAGTAGGTATTTTAATCTTTAAATAATTTATTTAAAAATTTAATGATTATTTCATAGGTTTTAGTCACTACCTTTGAATTTAAGAAAATACATGTATAAATGTTTCATAATTTCATAAATCCAGTTCAAGATCACCAATACAAGGGTTAATTTATAATGGTATACTATATCACAAATCATTTAGACTCGAGGATGTGTGTAAAGCACACTATCAAATAAATCATTTTTTTTTCAAATGTAGTATATATAAATTTAATGGGTGTTATATATTAATAATTTCTATTCTAGTTAACATGTTGATTGGATGAATTAGTTTTTTAAATATATATTTATTACAGTTGATATACATATATATATATATATTCACTATTCAATCATCTTTTTGATAAGGAATTTATATTTCTATAGTTAGCCATAAATTCGTTTTTGATATATTTTTTTATAAATAATTTATTAACACATAAGGGAGAATATAAAAAAATATCAAAGAGTTATCTTCTAATTTTAAATATTTTATAAATAATAATACACCTTTTAAACTAGGTTGAGAGGGAAACCTTACATGACACTGAATCCTAGATTCACAAAGCCTTGAATTATATGGTTCGAAGCCTAAGGGGATAAAATATATTTACTTATTTATTTTCCAAAATATTTATATGAGAAAATTTATATTTTATTAATAATTAAATTTTTTCTACGATATAATACTATTTTCACAGTAATAATTGATAAGTTATGAGTAAAAAATACATTACTAGTCAACGTAATGGCTGAAGAACCTACAAGATTAACATAATCCTTAATAATTTATCATAAAATAATAATATATAATAATAAAAAATAAATATTGGATTGTTATTGAATATAAAATAATTGAATAAAATTTTACTAACCATGAAATTACTAGTTGACCCCAACTACTTTTCCATATACAATTTTTACTCATTAAAAACACATTTCAAGAAAAAAATTAATTTTATCAAACTAAGTAAATCCAAGAAATATTATCTCATCATCGATCACATGATTCCTTTTTCTAATATTTGAATATTCTCAAAAAAATACCAGTCGTGTTTTTTTCTCATTTTTTAACACTAAATCCTCATGAAGATTTTATTAATTTTTATGCATGTTTGAGTTTTTTAGAGTTAGTAATAAGATTATAAATACAATATCCATTATATGCGTTTATGATTCTTCACTTCATTATAAATATATTTTTGTATGTATGAAAAATATTTTATTTGTTTTTAATAACTAATAAATCAGCATGATGATGAATTTCATCCATTAATGTTATAAATGACATATAACCACTACATTATTTAATAGTCATTACTCAATATACATCAGTATATATTAATTTAAATATCACACAATACCATTCACATTTTATATGAGATGGTTATTTGGTCATTTTTCATAATAATGAATATTATTAATTTTCAAATGATTTATAATAAAATTAAGTTTACAATTCATCTCTTTAGAGTATTTGAATATGTATGAATTCTAAGTGAATAATGTGATAATGCCAAATATAAGTAGTTTTTTAATCTACCACATGTATCATCTTATCATTAATATTATAAAGTTTACTATATATCTATAATGTGTAAACCAGCCACCATATCCCAAATTAGATAAAAAAAATCCATTATAGGTTTATATATATATATATATTCCTTAATCATGGAAAATGATTTCATTTCACAAAATTATATAAAGAAATAAATATTCTTTTAACATCTAAAATATTGTCTGAGTTTTTCATTTTTAGAATTATTTTACTAGAAATACATAGATAATAAGTTTCATTTTCTAAAGAAAAAACCATTTAAATTTCCAACATAGAGATCTAGTCCTTTTATCAATTTTATTCAATTTAAATTTCATGTCACATTAGCAAAATTGGGTGATTCAAACCATGTATAAAATACCTAGGAATTAGGCTTAATGAAATTGATTTCTATACCATTATCATATATATTCTCATAATACTATACATTTAGAAAACTTCTCAACCATATATACAAAGATATTAAACAATAATACAAAATATAAATATATTCTAAATTAATTTTAATGATTCATTAAAAAACCTAATGTAAGATATATCTTGGGAGAGTATCATGTTTTATTTCAATAGAATAATAGAAATTATACTCCCATTAAAACTATGAGCCTATAAGTCATATAATTATTTTGGATAAGATCTATATTTTGATAATTTTTTCTTATTATTTAGTGTTTTGATTAATAAATTTTTACTGAATTTGACATTCATATCACATATGATTCATAGAGATATGAATGAAAACCATTTTTTTATATCTTACATATTTATAAACTCAACCCTATTCTTATGGTGTCTTGGATCTTAATATTTTCCAACTAAATTTTCCCCAAATCATATAATGGTACAGAGTCATAAAACAAGTTGGTATATAATTATCATCTATCTAATGCATAACAAATACAGGGAACTGAGCATTAGCATTAAAAGTCTAATTTAGATCGTCATATTCTTGAAAATTAATTCCTTTGGAAGGAATATCAAAGTTAGTTTTTCTATTTATTTCTTAGTATAAACATTTTAAAATTAATTTTATAAGTAACTATTGAATATCAAATTATATTTTCATCTAATTTAATATATATATGTACGAATGCCTCTAGAAATTTATTTCGAAATCTGATTCCATAAACAAAATTTATAATATCATAAAAAATTATTTATAAACAATTTTTCAACTAATGAATTTTATTACATACCCACTTAAAAAATATTATTATATCTACAAATATTAAAATTTATCTTAACCATAATTTATATGAAAACCCATCACATAAATTTTTAAAATCAGAAAAAAAAAATCCCAAAAGGGATTATATTGGGGAATAGGTAATCAGACCACACATTTCATCACAGATACAAACTTGTAACGTTCCGACACCAGTTACCCAGAGTCAGTGCATTATTACATAACATTTTCATGATCACAAAAGATCATGTCTCAAAAGATCGATTAGTTTAGTTTCCTTGGAATAACTAGATACATTTATAAAGTTTACATTACATAATAAAGTAAAAACTACAAAAAACCTTGTCTTCACACTCATATCCCCCTATACTATCCCTGCTGGTCATTCATAAAATACTTCCTCACATCCAGGTAAAAGTAAAACATAGAAAGGGGTGAGCTCAAATGCCCAGTAAGGATAAAAATATAGTGGAAACTTTCACAAATAAGCGTAAACATTCAAGGCAATGTATATCTAAAACAAAAGCCTTTTAAACTTGAACTTAAGCATAATATGGCTGAAATAAAATGAAATAATTCCATTTACTTATTCACATTCATATTCTACTAGTCGAATAATCACATGGAATATCAATAACGACTTTCATAATGATGGAATGCATAATGCCAGACTATCATAACCAAGTAGCCAAGGCCTTGTGCCAAGACGACAAATAAGATTTTATCAAGGCCTCATGACAAACACTAGTTTTTCTCATGAGACCTGCTGATGCATCAAGAAGCTATAGCGGGCTCCACCTGTCACTTATTAAGTCCAATGCATTCCTCATATGAATAGGTTTAAACATAACATAAACATTCGTATTAAAACTAGCATATAAAATCTCAATACTTTCTCCATAAACCATGAACGGTATTAAAATAACACATACACATTCAAAAATATCACAAAACCTTCAATACTATATGGAAGTTTTGTATCATAATAAATCAACTTCAAATAAGCTTAAATTCCAACAAAGGATGTTGACATAGATGAAATCTAAACTATTTGAGAGAAATACCTCTTTTTTTGAAATCATTTAAAAGACACATAATTATATAATAAAACATTTACTTTGAAAATATTCTTATAATCTTGTAAGGTAATCTTATATGATTTTATAACGGTGGAAAATAGTCACACCCGCCATATAAGTTAAAAAAGACATTCTTAACTTAATTCTGTCGAAATGGTTAAAAATGACCCTGTTTGGAAAACGACGGAAATATTATTTTATAAAATTCTTATAAAAAGTCAAAAAAGGGTATAAATGAATTTAACCCATATTCTAAAAAATAGTAATAATGATTTGAAATACATTTTAAAGAAACATGGATGTGGATGATAAAGAGGTCCTAGTAGATAATTATGTATAAACAACATCGGATAATGAAGAGATTGTGAAATAAACCCTTACCTTGTACATTTCCTTGGTTGGGGGTAGGTTAAACTCTTGTATAATGGTAAAATAATTTTTATTAAGTTATACAAGAATCATATACATTAATATGATATCATATATGATCTTTTAACATTGCTTTGTTAATAATATCTTAGTATTATTGTCGTTTCGGGTGTTAACTTACTCATTTTATTTTATATGTTTGGTTACATAAGACATGTTTTTCTAGATAGGTTGTTTCTTATTCATATCCATAATTATATCAAGTCCGTAAAAATAATTTTTAATCCTTAAATGAGAATTATACTTGAATGGATACAATGGAGAATGAATCTCATCACGTTCGTGGAGACGGTGGTCTGTACATACGCAGGAGCAATAATATCATTATTTTGATATTAAAATAATATACAATTGGATGGTATATCATATTTAAATAATCATTATAATTTTATATTTATTATTTAAATGAATTACACATCATTATTATACCCATCTAAATAATAATGTATTGAATAATAATTACACCACGACGTGTTGGCGGTAGGTCGTACGTACACACTTATGGTGATATGTCATTCATAGGATGGAGAGAATACTGAATATGGTTGTACCATATATATAATAACATCACGGTATATATATGATACTAGAGTAATTATTTTTTAATGGAAATAACAACGAAAGAAGAAGTTGAAGAAGAATGGAACTTGATAGAGGGTGGTGAAAACATTACCTCTTCTTTGGGTTATTCCTTTTGATTTGATCAAAAGGGATCTTTAGGTTGGCTTTCTGATCAAAAAAAGTCCTCTAGGTTGAAGTTAGAAATGTGTATAGAATAATTGGGTAGGTTTTGGCCGAACCAAAAGGCTCTGATGGTGTGAACAATTGGTTAGAAGTGGTTTTCTTTTATAAGGGGGAGGAGGGGCTCTTTAGGAAAAACCTAATGTATTAATTTATAATAAATTCATATTCGTTTTCTAATGGCTTAAAAGTGGATTATTCAAAGTATAATGTGGTTATGGGTCAAAATACTTTCAACCAATAGATTTTAGACAGGTTTGTGTCAGTACATTAACCTTATCGTTTAGTTTTAACTCTTAGTTAATTAGTTTGACATTTACAATGTCACTTTGTAATTTTATATTATATTGTTAATAAACATACTATATACATTCAAGAGACCACCCAAGTGGTCCATTAATGATACACCTATCACGATATATGTCCTTTGGCCAAACCATAGATTTTTAGGAATATAATATCAATTAATAATATAAAATTTGTTTTAAAAACTCATTTTTGTCAATTTTGACACTATTCAATAATTGATTTTTGTTAAAGTCATAAAAACATTATTAATTCAAATAATATTCATTTAAGAAATCCAAAAAAATGTAATTATAACCAATAAAATTCGTGGATGGCATCAAAACATTCAAATTTTATTTATTTTAACTTTTATAATACCAATTATTTGATTCTTTCATTAATAAGGAAAATACTGCATCATTATTGTGTCATAAATAAATTTAATTATTAAATTAATAAAAATTATAAATAAAATACCATTATGTATGAAATATTTTTATGTTTATAAAAAAATTTTATAGTAGAAAATATAATATATATAATCATATGTAAAAATTGTTTCTCCAAAAGATATATGTTATGTTATTTTTGTATTTACTTTAACTTAATTAATATAAAGTGTCCTTATCACCTAAAAGTGGCTCCATGGGGACCCAAAATCAACCCAACGATGCCCGTGGTCAAAAATATATGAACCAATAAGGTTAGGACACGTTTTAGTATAATTTATTATTATTATAATATTAATTTGTTACACTTATTTACAGGATTTACCCTTTAACCATGGTAAATAAAATATTTCCTAAAGTAATTATTCAAAATGTATAAAAATAAAATTTACCTATTTAAACAATTTGGACAACTTGATTCCTTATAATTAATCCATTTTTCCAAATTCAAAACATAGAAGTGGGAGAAATTAATTTAAAATTAATTCTCGTTGTTAAAATAAAAAAGCGTGTTTTTAGGAGATAATAACTATCAAAAGATTGACACTGGTTTATGTCCGGTTTAATTGTGAAATTATGTCCAATGACAAACATTGTATGAAATGGTAAATCTATATTATAAATATACTTTAAGACCACGAAAATAAATAATTTATCACTATTAATTATTTTGATTAATTTTTTTTAATTAATTTTTTTTAATTTTCAGTATTTATCAAAATAAAAAGTTATCTAAAAAATACCAAAATTTCACCCTAGGAAAATTTCTATATTATGAATCCAAAATGAAGTCCATTTTGTGAGATAAAATTTTTAAAATTTCAAAAAGATGGTATTACTATTCATAATGGCTACTTTGATTGGTCGCGGTGTGTTAGAATCTCGAAGTTGTGTACAACAAACGCTACTATATTATTCAATGAGAATCGTACCATGGAAGCTTGGGGTGTTACATTCTCCTATCCTTCAAATAATATAGTCCTCAAAATATCTAGAATACTACTGCATGAAATGACTTGGGTGGTTCTTCATCATAAGTCCCTCGGGATCCCACGTTGCCTCTTCCATCTTATGGTTCCTCCATAGAACTTTTACTAGATGAGTCATCCGGTATCTCAACACTTGCTCTCTTTTTATCAACAATCTTCAATGGATCATATCAATAAGATAGATCAGGATCAAATTATACTTCCTCATAGGTGAGTACATTAGTTGGTTCATGCATGTATTTTCTCAATAGTGATACGTGGAACACATCGTGAACTTTGGAGAGACGTGGAGGCATTGCCAAACGGTAAGCTACAACCCCAATTAGTTCTAAAATTTTGACTGGTTTGATGTACCTGGGACTCAATTTACCTTTCTTACCGAAATGTATAACTCCCTTCCATGAAGATACCTTCAAGAAAACATGATCTCTGACATAAAATTCCAAATCCTTCCTTCGGTTGTCACCATATCTCTTCTGCCTACTTTGAGATGCTTTGATGTGGTTTTGGATTACCTTTTCCTTTTCCATCATTTCCTCCACCAGTTCTGGGCCTACGATCTTTCTTTAACCAACATCATCCTAACATGTTGGTGTGCGGCATCTCTTTCCATATAACGCTTTATATGGTTCCATCTGAATACTCGAATAAAAGCTATTGTTATAGAAAAATTCTAACAGGGGTAAATATTGATCCCACATACCTTGAAATTCAAGTGAGCATGATCTCAACATGTATTATAAGGTTTTAATAGTCTGTTCTGATTGTCCATCTGTTTGAGGGTGGTAATCAGTGCTTAAACGAAGTTCAGTATCTAGGGCATTCTGAAGACTTCTCTAGAATCTTGAAGTTAAAGGTGGATCATGATTATAAACAATCGATAAAGGTACTCCATGAAGTCTCACAACTTCATTAATATATAGTCTTGTTGGACGTTCAAGTGGTAAATCTTATCTTACAACAGGAAAATGTGTTGACTTGGTAAGACGATCAACAATGACCCATATTGAATCGTTCCTTCTAGGAGTATTTGGTAGTCCCATGGAAAATTCCATAGTGATATTATCCCATTTCCACTTAGGTATAGGAAGAGGTTTCATGACTCCTCCAGGCTATTGCCTTCCAGCATTCACTTGTTGATAAACCATACATCTTGACACAAAATCAGCAATCTCCCTCTTCTTGGTGTCCCACCAAAAATGTTCCTCTAAATATGTAACATCCCAGGAAAAAAATGAATAAAACATTTTCATATTTATTAATATTTACGAATTAAATATTAATTTTACTTTAAAGGGGTTGATATGTTTGATAGCGTACCTGATACGCAACAAAGAGTTTCTTTGAAATCTTACGTTGCACACTAGTAATAAAATAATATTATTTTAAATGGTAGTTAACACATAGCCGTTGTATTGGCGGGAAATGGATAGAAATAACTAAAATGTGATTATATATGTTTTTTAAATGTTTTTACTTTTATCTAACAAAAGATAAAGGCTTAAAATACGGAAAGAATTCAATTTTAGGCGTATATGCCCTAGTTTTCAATAAAGGTTCACTTATCACCTTTTGATGGTGAACCATCATTAAATATAGTTTTTTTCACTCTAATACATTCTAATGGACCAAATAAAACTCTTCTTTAGAATCAGGACATCAAAATTTACTTTGTGTAAATTTTTGGTATTTTTCCGATAAAGTTCATTTTTTAATGAATAGTGTAAAATGTTGTATTTTAAGCCAAAACCTCTTTTTAATCTAATTTATTTATATGATTAGATTATCTTTTGAATTGGTTTTAAATTGAAATTAGAATATATCTTCACCAATAAATATAATAGTGGTCGTTGGAATCAATTTCACTTTGAAATTGGACTTAAACTAGTGTCAATCTTTTGATACTTATTGTTTCATAAAAACACACTATTTATCATGACAGTGGGAATTAATTATTAAATTAATTAATGTGACTTATATGATTTTAATTTTGTAAAATATACATCATATCCGAATTCAGAATATCAAATATAGCTTAGTGTGAAGTTTTGGTATTTTTCTGAAAAACTTCAATTTTTGATGAATAGTGAAACCACTAAGTGGTAGTTAAAGAAACTGATTTTTCATTTAAATGAAACATTGTCACTTTTGTGATTTGATTTTCAAAAAACTCTGACATACATGTTTGTCTTTATGAAGTAAAATGTGGTTCAATGGGATTAAAATAATTTTTTGGTGAATAGTAACTTTTAAGTTCTTAATCGCAATTAGAGGTAATTAGTGTAGTTTAATGTAAAAATAATGTTTTAATAAAATGAGATGAGCTTGACACATGTCCTACCCTAATTGGATGTGTCATGGACGACCAATAAAATCCAAGGGTCATCTCAGGGACCCCATGGATCCACTTTGGCTGGGAAATGACATAAATAACTTTTTATTAAATGTTAAAGTAAAAATGACACAAACATGAGATGTTTTACTAAAACAATTTTTACATGGGGTTATACATGTCAGAATTTTGATTATAAATAGTCATTGGAAAGATAAAAAGATTTACTACATCATAGTATTTTTTGTATAATTTTTAGACTTTAAATAAATTAAATTATTTATAACATCATGATGATTCAGTGATTACCTCATTAATAAAGGATTTAAATAAAATAAAATGATAATGTAAAATCTATGACCTACACATGTCCAAAACCTATTGGATGGGTGGATGTCGAACCCTTATCACCTTACCCTGGAATTACATCAATGTGGGACCATTAAAATCCGAAACTCATTCTAAAATAAAGTAACATTTCTTTACTTTCCAAGAGTGCCCCTCCTCCCTTCTTATAAAAGGCCCCCACCTCTACCACCTTACCCACACTTCCAAATCCTTTGGCTCAGCCAAACCCTGCCCATTTTGCCTCTCCACATCCCTCTATTACTCCTCGAAGCCTCACATTGGGCAGAAGTCTTCCCAAGGAAGCCTTTGAGCTCAAACCAAAGGGAGTTACCCGATTTTAAGGAGATTAAAGAACGACCGAGTCAAGTCGGACCCGAGGTAAGGGACTTCATCTCAATCTCCGTTCATTGAGGAATAATTCATTTTATACACAACTTTCTTTTATACGGTGTATAAACCCCTTTGACTTTTACTTTTATACCAAAGGAATCTTTTTCTATGAAGCTTTTTACAAAACGACAAAAAGGAATGTTTCTTTTAACGTACGCGGTGACAACGACCTTTTCCGCCGCCATGAGTATGATTTGGTCTTTGGATTCCTGAAAAAGTCATAATGTTTTTTTAAAAGGAAATAAATACCATATACTATTTTATATATTTTGGTCTTGAAAATGGTTTTTTATAATGGATTTGTTATGTCAATATATTTAAGTGATATATTGTGATCAAAGTGTGGAAATGTTTTCTTTCCAGTATATTTGTTTTATGTCTTATGTTTTTTATAATGGTACTTGGACATTGGACGGGTGGTTACATGATAAACCATATGACAGGTGGTGCCATGAATAACAGGACGGGTGGTTACATTATAACCTCCAATGCATTGGGTTTGGAAGTCGGCCGTATGACTATTCCATTAAGTATGTATGGAAGTTGGCCGTATGGCTATTCCATTAAGTGATATCTGTGGAAGTCGACCGTATGGTTATTCCACTTAAGTATATTTATGTCTCAAGTTACCTTTATATGTTATGTGTTCTTTATATGGGTTTTATGGTAATCCTTTGGTTACAAAAGGGTAAGTAATTATATTGTATTCAGTGAAGAGTTTTTACTACTTCATGAAGGTGAAGGTATTTCATTGATAAAGTATACATGGATTACTTGATGTTTGAAAAACTAACAGTTTTCATTCTTTTTGTATCCCTTACTGAGCTTTTTATGCTCACATCAAGTTTTTTTTGAAATTTTTTTCACAGGACATAATGTGGAATAGGGTCAAGGATGGGATCAAGGGAATGTCATGCTATATAAAACATGGAACTAGACATGTTTCTTTTTAAGAGTTTTTTTATTCTATGGAAACTTAGTAGAAGTGTCTACTTTGTAACCTTTTGATATGTAACAGTTATGTCCTAATTCTCTAAAACTCTAAACCTGAAAATATCCTCAATGTGAATTGTTCATTTAATTCAATATTAAGAGACGTTTAAGGCCGGGGCCTTATAGTTGGTATCAAAGGTCTGTTTAGACAACTTTAGGAGTTAGAAAAGTGTAAAATTATAAGTTAATTTATGGTATGATTGAAATGATATAGCATTTAAATATTACCATGTTGCTTCGCCTAAGATATTTCTGTGTTCAGAATGGTTTTCCGCAGAGGAAACAAAGCATCTATTTTGGGACGACATCAGGAGGAAGACAACCTTCCAAATCAGCAACCCGAGATGGTCGGAATCGAAAATGAACATTTTGTTGCAGTGATGGAATTGTTGACCCAGGCTATAAATGGTGGTGGTATCAATGGACAAGATCAGCCAGATCAACCGCAGAGGAACATGTCAGTGGTGGAACATTTCATGAGGCAACATACACCATCATTCAGAGGATCATCTGACCCCGTGCAAGCTGAAGGGTGGATTAAAGCACTGCAGTGGATTTTTTATGTCATGGGGTGTTCAGAACATCAAATGGATAGTCTTTCTGTTTACCGTTTTGAAGGTGAGGCTGATCAGTGGTGGTTGATGGTGAAAAATATCAGGGATAGTGATGAGATTGAGGATCTTCACTGGGACGAATTGAAAGGTATGTTTCTTGAGAAATATTTTCCTAAGGTGGTTCGTCTTAGGATGGAAAAACAGTTCCTAGAGTTGAGGCAGGAGGATGATTCAGTGGATTCTTATGAAACAAAGTTCACTCGATTGGCAAGGTATGCTCCAAACTTCATACGAGATCTTGATAGTAAAATAAACCGTTTTTACTCAGGGTTAAAGCCAAAGTATTGAACGGCTTTAGTTTCTTGTGAGTTAAAAAGTTATGAGAAACTTATTCGATGTGCGGAGAAGGTGGAAATGGATTTTGCTGATGATCAGGTGTTCTATGACAAACAACAAAATAAGAGGTCCAGTTGGCAGGCAAAGGTGAAGAATACATCAAATAAGCAAGGAGGTAAGAAAACCAAATATCCATCCTGTGAGAAGTGTGGTAAAATGAATCTTGGATAATTTTTATCCAATTTTGGTAAGTGCTTTCAGTGTGGTATGTCTGGTCATATTGCTCGTAACTGTAAGGAGGATGATCAAGCAGGAAATGAAAAGCCAGTGGTAAGATGTTCAAGTGTAATGAAATGGGTCATTATGAAAATGAGTGTCTAACGAAGAACTCAACTGGGGGAAAGCAGCCAGACTACAAGCAGAAATGGGTGGTGAAATCCTTTTCAACAACCTCATCAGATGTTGGTCCATCGAATGAAGTGGTATCAGGTACACTGTTTTTTGGTTCAAATTATGCCAATGTGTTTTTTGATTCAAGGTCTACACACTCTTTCATTTCTGAGAAGTTTTATAGTAAATTAGAAATTCCATCTCAAGATATTAATCCCGAACTTATGGTAAAAACACCCGGAGGGAACGTTGAGACAAAAATGAATTATAAAAACCTTCATATCCTTGTGTTTGGAAAGAATCTACCAAAAAACCTTATTGTTTTTCCTCTAGTAGAGTTTGATGTTATTTTGGGCATGGATTGGATTTCTTTTTATCATGAATAGATTGACTGCAGAGCTAAAATGGTTTCTTTTCAGAAAGATTTTCAGTTTGTGTACAGGAATGAACCCTTGATTTTGATTACATGTCAGGAAGTTGAGAAACTAGTAAAAGATGGAAATGAATGTTACCTTGCACATATTGTTGAAAATAAAGGAACTGTTCGGATTAATAATGTGCTAGTGGTAAATGAGTATCTTGATGTTTTTCCTGATTAGTTTTCTGGTATTATTCATGATCAGGAAGTTGAATTTACTGTTGAATTAGTTCCTAATTCTAAGCCAATTTCAAAACCCCCTTATCGAATGGCTCAATTTGAACATTTAGAGTTAAAGAATAAATTGCAGATGTTATTAGATAAAGGTTTCATTTGACCAAGCACATCACCATGGGGTGCTCCTGTCTTGTTTGTTAAAAAGAAAGATGGCTCAATGAGACTTTTCATTGATTATAGAGCCTTGAATAATATTACTGTTAAGAACAAGTATCCTTTGCCTCATATCGATGATTTGTTTGATCAGCTCCAGGGAGCTCAGTATTTTTCGAATATTGACTTGAGGTCGGGGTACCATCAGTTGAAAGTAAAAGAAGCAGACGTTCCGAAGACTGCGTTCTGTACTAGATATGACCATTATGAATTTGTAGTTATGTTTCTGGGTTAACCAATGCACCTACTGTATTCATGGACCTTATTAATAGAATTTTCCATGAGTTCTTGGATTAGTTTTTGGTTGTTTTCATCGATGATATTTTGGTGTTTTATAAAAGTAAAGAGGAGCGTGAAAGTCATTTAAGGGTTATCTTGAAAACCTTAAAAGAAATGAAACTATTTGGAAAATTCAGCAAGTGTGATTTTTGGTTACAACAAATTTCTTTCCTGGGTCACATTGTTTCAAAAGATGGCATAACTGTTGATCCTGCTAAAACAAAATTTGTTGAAGAATGTCCAAGACCCACAAATGTAACCTAGATCCGTAGTTTTCTTGGTTTGGCAGGTTACTACTGATGGTTTGTTGAAAATTTTTCACGGTTATCTGGTCCAATGACTAAGTTAACTCATAAGGGTGTTAATTTCATCTGGACAAATTAATGTGATGATTGTTTTCAGGAGTTGAAAAGAAGATTGGTGAATGCTCCAGTTTTGGCACTTCCTTCCAGGAATGGTGAGTTTGTTATATACAGTGATGCTTCATTGAAGGGACTTGGTTGTGTCCTTATGCAGAATGATCAGGTAATTGATTATGCTTCACTTCAGTTGAAAACTCATGAGGTAAATTACCCTACACATGATTTGGAATTAGCTGCTGTTGTTTTTGCTTTAAAAATTTAGAGGCATCATTTGTATGGAGTAAATTGTGAAATATGTACTGATCAAAAAAGTTTAAAGTATATATTCACTCAGAAATAATTGAACATGAGACAGAGGAGATGGCTGGAATTAATCAAGGATTATGATTTTACAATTCATTACCATTCGAGAAAAGAAAATAAAGTGGTCGATGCTTTGAGTCAAAAAAGTAATGCTTCATTAACCATGCTACATTTGGAACGAGATCCTTTTGTTTTTGATTTGATGAACTTTGGCATAGAAGTTGTTGGTGCAGAAAGTTCTCCTGTTTTGTTTCAGGTATCAGTGAGATCATCCCTATCAGACAAAATTAAGCAAGCACAGAGGGAAGACAGTGAGTTGCAGAAAAAGGTAGAGCTTGTTCAGAAGGGTAAGTTTCCTAAATTCAACATGGATAATGATTGTGTTTTGAGGTTTGGGAAGAGATTATGTGTGCCTTGTGATTCACAGATGAAGAATTAGTTGTTATGTGAGGCTCATTGTTCCCTGTTTTCAGTTCATCCTGGTAGTACTAAGATGTACAGAGATCTGCGGGAGTATTACTGGTGGGATGGAATGAAAAGGGATATTGCTGATTTTACTGTGAAGTGTTTGACTTGTCAGCAGGTTAAAGCAGAGCGGCAGTTACCAAAAGGGATGCTTCAGCCTTTACCAGGGCTAGAGTGGAAGTGGGAAAACATATCCATGGACTTTTTTGTGGGATTACCGAGGAAATCTCGAGGTAATAATGCAATCTGGGTTATTGTTGATCGCTTGACTAAATCTGCTCATTTCCTTGCTATACGAGATACTTTTTCACTAGATCAACTTTCCCATTTGTATCATAAAGAGATAGTTAGGTTACATGGAGTTCCTCTCTCCATTGTGTCCGATCGTGATCCCAGGTTTACTTCTAACTTTTGGAAAGGCCTTCAGAAGTCGTTGGGTACTGAATTAAATTTTAGTACAGCTTTTCATCCTCAATCAGATGGGCAGTCAGAACGAACAATTCAGACCTTAGAGGATTTGCTACGAGCTTGTTCTATGGATTATCAGGGAAGTTTGGACCAACATCTTTCTTTGGTTGAGTTTTATTATAATAACAGTTTTCATTCCAGTATACAGATGGAACCATTTGAGGCATTATATGGGAAGTGATGTCGAACTCCAGCATTTTGGGATGAAGTGGGTGAAAGGAAGCTGATGGGACCAGAATTGGTAGAAGAGATGGAAGAAAAAGTTCAGTTGATTCAGAAACACATGAGAACAGCTCAGAGCAGGCAGAAGAGTTATGCGGATAACCGGAGGAAGGATCTATCTTTTGAGGTAGGTGATCATGTTTTTCTCAAGGTTTCTCCATGGAAAAGTGTGATGAGATTTGTTAATAAAGGAAAGCTGAGTCCAAGGTTCATTGGACCATATGAAATTCTAGAGAATGTTGGATCAGTTGCTTACTGAGTGGCTTTACCTCCGAGTTTATCTCAGGTACACAATGTTTTTCATGTTTCGATGTTAAGGAAGTATATGCCAGATCCATCTCATGTTTTGAGTCTAGAGGTAGTTCAGTTGGAGGAGAACATATATTATGAAGAACAACCAGTCCAAATTCTTGACCGAAGAGAGCAAGTGTTGCGAAATAAGGTAATTCACCAGGTAAAGGTTTTGTGAAAAAACCATATGATTGAAGGGGCAACGTGGGAATCAGAAAATGCTATGAGGGATAAATACCCCCACTTATTTTGATAAGTGAATAAAATTGCGAGAATGCAATTCCCAAAAGGGGGGAAGGATGTAACATCCCAGGTAAATAATGAATAAAACATTTTCATATTTATTAATATTTACTAATTAAATATTAATTTTACTTTAAGGGGGTTGGTATGTTCGATAGCGTACCTGATACGCAACAAAGAGTTTCTTTGAAATCTTACGTTGCACACTAGTAATAAAATAATATTATTTTAAATGGTAGTTAACACATAGCCGTTGTATTGGCAGGAATGGATAGAAATAATTGACATATTATTATATATGTTTTTTAAATGGTTTTACTTTTATCTAATACAAGATAAAGGCTTAAAATATGGAAAGAATTCAATTTTAGGCGTATATGCCCTAGTTTTCACTAAAAGTTCACTTATCGCCTTCTGATGGTGAACCATCATTAAATATAGTTTTGTTCACTCTTATACATTCTATTGGACCAAATAAAACTCTTCTTTAGAATTGGGACATCAAAATTTACTTTGTGTAAATTTTTGGTATTTTTCCGATAAAGTTCATTTTTTAATGAATAGTGTAAAATGTTGTATTTTAATTCAAAACCCCTTTTTAATATAATTTATTTATATGATTAGATTATATTTTGAATTGGTTTTAAAGTGAAATTAGAATAAATTTTTACCATTAAATCTAATAGTGGTCGTTGGAATCAATTTCACTTTGAAATTGGACTTAAACTAGTGTCAATCTTTTGATACTTATTGTTTCATAAAAACACGCTATTTGTCATGACAGCGGGAATTAATTGTTAAATTAATTAATGTGACTTATATGATTTGAATTTGGTAAAATAGACATCATTTCCGAATCTAGAATATCAAATATATCTTAGGGTGAATTTTGGGTATTTTTCTGAAAAACATCAATTTTTGATGAATAGTGAAACCACAAAGTGGTAGTTAAAGAAACTGATTTTTCGTTTAAATGAAACTTTCTCACTTATGTGATTTGATTTTACAAAAATCCGACATACATGGTTTTCATTAAGAGGTAAAATTTGGTTCAATGAGATTAAAATAATTTTTTCGTGAATAGTAACTTTTAAGTTCTTAATCACGATTAGAGGTAATTAGTGTAGTTTAAGGTCAAAATAATATTTTAATAAAATGAGATGAGCTTGAAACATGTCCTACCCTCATTGGATGTGTCATGGCCGACCACGAAAATCCAAGGGTCAACTTGGGGACCCCTTGGAGACACATTGTTTGGGAAATGACATAAATAACTTTTTATTAAATGTTAACGTAAAAATGACACAAACCTGAGATGTTTTACTAAAACAATTTTTACATGGAGTTATAGAAGACAGATTTTTTATTATAAATAGTAATTGGAAAGCTAAAAATATTTAATACATCATAGTATTTTTTGTATAATTTTTATACTTTAAATAAATTAAATTATTTATGACATCATGATGATGCAGCGATTACCTCATTAAAAAAGGATTTAAATAAAATGAAATGATAATGTAAAATCTATGACCTACACATGTACAAAACCTATTGTATGGGTGTATTTCGAACCCTTATCACCTTACCCTCGAATTACATAAATGTGGTACCATTAAAATCCGAAACTCATTCTAAAATAAAGTAATATTTCCTTACTTTCCAAGAGTTCCCCTCCCCTCCTCTTATAAAAGGCCCCCACCTCTACCAACTTAACCACACTTCCAAAGCCTTTGGCTCGGCTATCCCCGACCCATTTTGTCTCTCCACATCCCTCTCTTACTCCTTGAAGCCTCACTTTGGGCATAAGTCTTCCCAAGGAAGCCTTTGAGCTCAAACCAAAGGGAGTTACCCGATTTTAAGGAGATTAAAGAACGACCGAGTCAAGTCGGACCCAAGGTAAGGGACTTCGTCTCAATCTCCTTTCATTGAGGCATATTTAGTTTTATACACAACTTTATTTTATACGGTGTATAAACCCCTTTTAATTTTACTTTTATACCAAAGGAATCTTTTTCTACGAAGCGTTTTACAAAACGACAAAAAGGAATGTTTCTTTTAACGTACGCGGTGACAACGACCTTTTCCGCCGCCGCGAGTATTATTTGGTCTTTGGCTTCTTGAACAAGCCGTAATTTTTTTTAAAATGAAATAAATACCATATACTCTTTTATGTATTTTGGTATTTAAAATGGTTATTTATAATGGATTTTTTATGTCAATATATTTAAGTGATATATTGTGATCAAAGTGTGGAAATGTTTTCTTTCCATTATATTTGTTTTATGTCTTATGTTTTTTATAATTGTACTTAGACATTTGACGGGTGGTTACGTGATAAACCATATGACGTGTGGTGCCGTGAATACCAAGACGGCTGGTTACGTTATAACCTCCAATGCATTGGGTATGGAAGTCGGCCGTATGGCTATTCCATTAAGTATGTATGGAAGTTTGCCGTATGGCTATTTCATTAAGTGATATGTGTGGAAGTCGACCATATGGTTATTCCACTTAAGTATGTTTATGTCCCAAGATACCTTTATATGTTATGTGTTCTTTATATGGGTTTTATGGAAATCCTTTGGTTACAAAGGGGTAAGTAATGATATTTTTTTTAGTGAAGTGTTTTTACTACTTAATGATGGTTAAGGTATTACTTTAATAAAGTATACATGGTTTACTTGATGTTTGAAAAACTAACAGTTTTCATTCTTTTTGTATCCCTTACTGAGCTTTTTATGCTCACCCCAAGTTTTTTTGAAATGTTTTTCATAGGACATAATGTGGAATAGGGTCAAGGATGGGATCAAGGGAAAGTCATGCTATATAAAACATGGAACTAGACATGTTTCTTTTTAAGAGTTTTTTTCATTCTATGGAAACTTAGTAGAAGTGTCTACTTTGTAACCTTTTGAGACGTAACCGTTATGTCCTAATTCACTAAAACTCTAAACCGGAAAAGATCCTCAATGTGAATTATTCATTTAATTCAATATTAACAGATGTTTAAGGTCGGGGCCTTATAAAATATCTATACATTTAGGTGCTCCCAGGGTGTACAGAGAAATTGGAACTATGAGCATCATCTAACAATTCCCTTTTTAGATTGGGTATACCGGTAACACAAAGTCTCTTCCCAAACATCAAAATTCCATCTTCATACACAAATTCATCTAATCTCTCATTATTCACATCTTTAATCATTTTTTGAAATAATTCATCATCGTTCTGAAAACTCTTTATCCTTTCTAGAAAAGATGGTTTGGAAACCATTTGAAAAATCATTGATGTTTCACCTTACATAGTGATTCCCATATCCATCTATACTAGATCCATGTATATAGGATCATTTTCAACTCTCATCTTGTTCAAAACACCATGATTCTTTCTACTCAAAGAATCTGCCACCTTATTTTCCTTCCCTGGGTGGTAGTGTATCATGCAATAATAATACTTGAGTAATTCAAGCCATATCCTTTGCTTCATGTTGAGTTCTTTCTGTGAGAAAATATACTTCAAACTCTTCTGATTGGTATATATGTCACATTTTTCACCATAGAGATAATGTCTCCATATATTCAAAGAAAATATCATAGTATCTAACTCAAGATCATGAGTAGGATAGTTTTTCTCATGAATTTTTAGCTGTCATGATGTATAGACAATAACTATATCATTTCGTATAAGGACACAACCATGTCCTTTCTTTGATGCATCACTATAAACAATGAACCCATCATTCCCCTATGGTAGAGTCAATATATTAGCATTAACTAATCTTATCATCATTTATTCAAAACATTCTTCACCCTCTTTTGTCCAAACAAATTTAACCCCTTTACCTGCGAGCTTTGTTAATGGGTTATCCAACTGAGCATAATTATGGATGAAACATCGATAATAACCTACTAAACCAATAAAATTTTGTACCTCAGTTATACTCGTCGGTGCTGGCCATTCATGGATTGCCTTGGTCTTAGAAGGATCAATATAGATTCCATCCTTAGAGACAATATGGCCACGAAATGAAATCTTATGAAGCCAAAATTCACATTTGCTAAACTTCCCATATAATTCATGTCTTCTAAGAGTCTTCAGGATAATGCGCAAGTGATTTTCATGATCTTCGTAGCTTTTGTAGTATCCAAAGATATCATCAACAAATACCCCCACAAAATCATCGAGATATTCCTTGAAATCTCTATTCTTTAGATCCATGAATAAAGAGGGTGCATTAGTCAATCCAAAATGCATTACTGTAAACTCGTAATTCCCGTACCTGGTTCAAAATGCTATCTTCGGAATGTCTTCCTTCTTCACACACAACTGATGGTATCCAGATTAAAGTTCAATCTTTGAAAAGTATTGAGATCCATGCAGTTGGTCAAATAAATCATCAATGCAAGGTAGGGGATACTTTTTTTTTATTGTTATATCATTGATTTCCATGTAGTCGATACATAACCTCATAGATCCATCATTCTTCTTAACAAAAAGGATAGGGTCTCCCCATGGAGAAACACTCGGGAGAATAAATCCCTTATTACTCAATTCCTCTAGTTATTTCTAATGTTAAACTAATTCCAAAGTGGCCATTCTATAAGGGGTCATCGATATAGGCATGGATCCCAGAATTAAATAGATGGAAAACTCAATTTCTCATTCTAGAGGATGTCCAGGTAAATCTTCTAGAAACACATCTACATATTATTTCACAATAGGTACATCCTCTATTTGAACATTCCTTTCCTCATTCGCAATTATTTCAATATCTTCCTTCCCAATAATTGAATTTATTTGAGCCACTGGGGGTGGTTCTAGATAAGAATTAGGTGGTGACAATTTTTCTCTAAAGAAAAGGTGTTCATTATCATCATCATCCAAAATAGTAACTTCCTTCTTCTTACAATAAATATTCGCATCGTGGTCCGAAATCCTATCCATACCAAGGATTATATCAAATTCAATCATGGGTATGACGATGAGATTAGAAGATAAAGAACATATATGTGCTCTAATGGGGACTAATTCACAAAACTTTGTTGCAATGATACTTCCCTTAAGAGTTTTAACTAAAAACTCCCTTGTTAAATAAAATTGTAAATATCTAATTTTCATAGAAAATAGGGAAGATATGAAAAAATGTGATGATCTAGAATCAAATAATGCATTTTCTAAACTTGAGGAAACCATTAAATTATCTGTCACCACATCTTTCAGAGATTCTACCTTAGCAGTAGTGATAGTATAAACTTGGCCTTGATCCCTTGGCCTTTTTTGAGGTAAGTTCCCCTGACTCTTAGGAAATTGATTTTCATAATTCCTCATTTCTCTACAATTATAGCATTCCATGTTGACAACTACTCTCTATCCCTTGCTATCATTAGCTTGGTGGCCTTTTTCACCACACCTGTAACAGACTCCCATTCTCTTCAAGAAAGTACCGCAGTGTTTCTTCCCACATTTATTGCAGGATTGATATTCAAATTTTCCCTTCTTCTCTTTATTTCCATTTCCAGAGTGATCAGCAGATCTCTTCTTCTCTTTCATTGATTTAAAGTCGTATGACATAGGGAATTCCTTTTCAGTCTTCATAGCACATGAGACAATGTCTTCGTATGAAAAGAAGGATTGTGAGACTAATGATCGATGAAGAAATGGTTTTAACCCATCCAATAAATGGTAAATTATACTCCTTGGGTTATCTATATAATATTTTGCATGCCTCACTATCCTTGTAAAGTTCGCTTCATACTTTGCGACATTATCATCCTTCTTTTGTCTCAAACTTAGAAATTTCCTTTCCATATCTGCTCGATGGTCATGAGGAAAGTGTTTTTCTATGAAAAGCACTTTGAACTCCCTCCATTCAATATTTGATACTTAATCATCTTCCTTTTTGATTTTAATCAATGACCACCATTGGTCAGCATATCCAGTGAGGTGGTATTCTCCGATGATAACTTTTTCCCTTTCACTACTCTCCAAGGCATGGAATATTTTCTTTAAGGAATTTATCCATTTCTCAGATAATAATGGATTTGTACTCCCATTGAATTTTGGTGGTTGTTTCCTCATGAAGAGATCTAACATTGATCCTCCACGCTGCGGATCAGGGTGCTCCATACGGGTAAGGTTATTATTCATAACCTGAGTGAGTTGTCCCAGTATGGTGATAAGCTGATCAGCACCAGTTGTATCACCAGCTCCACTATGATTATATTGAGAATTAGGGAAATTCCTACATGGAGTGTGTGCATTGATACGGTTCCCATTCCTTCCACTATGCACCATTTCTAATCAATGGCATAAACTAGATTAGTTTATGAATCACAATACATAAATCCAAACTCGTAAAACACTTAACATAAATTGAACAGTTTATGGATATAATCCATAATCATAAAAATGTTTTCTTTAAGGAAGTATATAATCATAAACCCTTCATAATTATTTGTAAAGAAAATGAGAATTATCTTAAGCATATCCCCTAGGGGTGTCGTAACCAAGAGTGCAACAAGGCCCGTTGTCATGCACCAGTTCCCGTTCGATTCTAGCTCAAAGAGGTGTTTTCGGGTTTTACCCCTAGGTACATATGTTCCAGAGCCACCTATACCTACTCATATCTAGACAGGGATGTATTTCTCGGAAAACTCAAAAAATCTCTAAAATACCAAAATTCTAGGTAGTTCTTATAAACTAATCATCAAAGTCCATCTTAGGTCTACGTGCTCTAATCAGAGTTTATCTAAATTTCTATCCCAAGGTTTGTACTAAACTTCCTCTGATTCCAACTATAACTCCCTAGCCCTAGTTACCCAGAGTCGGTGCATTGTTACATAACATTGGCATGATCAAAAAAGATCGAGTCTTGAATGACCGATTAGTTTAGTATCTTTGGAATAACTAGATACATTAATAAGGTTTACATTACATCATAAAGTAAAAACTAAAACAACATCTTGTCTCCACACTCATATCCCATTATACTATCCCTGCATATCATTCATAGAATACTTCTTCACATATTGGGAAATGTAAAACATAGAAAGGGGTGAGCTCAAATGCCCATTAAGGATAAAAATATAGTGGAAAATTTCATAAATAAGCATAAAAATTTAAGGAAATGTATAACTAAAAAAAGTCTTTTAAACTTGAACTTAAGCATAATATGGAAAAAATAAAATTAAATAATTCCATTTACTTATTCACATGGATATTCTACTATTCTAATAATTACATGAAAAATCAATAACCACTTTCATGATGATGGAATGCATAATGACAGACTATCATAACTACATAGCCAAGGCCTCGTGCCAAGACTAAAAATAAGATTTTCTCAAGGCCTCATGAAAAGAAACTAGTTTTTCTCATTAGACCTACCGATGCATCGAGGATCAATATCGGGCTCCACCCGTCACTTATTATGTCCAATGCATTCCTCATATGAATAGGTTTAAACATATCATAACCATTCGTATTAAAAATAGCTTATGAAATGTAAATACTTTCTCCATAAAACATGAATGATATAAAAATAACACATCCACAGTCAAACATATCACAAAACCTTCAATACTCTATGGAAGTTTTGTATCATAATAAATCAACATCTAATAAGCTTAAAATCAATCAATGGATGTTGACATAGATGAAATCAAAACTATTGGACAGAAATATCTCTTTTTTTGAAATCATTTAAAGGCCACATAATTATAAAATAAAATATTTACTTTGAAAATATTCTTATAAGATTATAAGGGAAGCTTAGATGATTTTATAATGGTATAAAATAGTCACACCCGCCGTATAAGTTAAAAAAGACATTCTTACCTTAATTATTTCGAAAAGGTTAAAAAGAACCGTGTTTGGAAAATGACAGAAAGATTCCATTATAAACTTCTTATAAAAAGTCAAAAAAGGGTATAAATGACTTTAACCCACATTCTCTAAAATATTAAGAATTATTTGAAGTAAATTTTTAAGAAACATGGATGTGGATGATAAAGAGGTCCCAATAGATAATTATGTATAAACAATCTCGAATATTGAAGAGATTGTGAAATAAACCCTTACCTTGTACTTTTAATTGGTTGGGGGTAAGTTAACCTCTTGTATAATCGTGAAATAATTGTTATTAAATTATATAAGAACAATATACATTAATATGATATAATATATGATCTTTTAACGTTGCTTTGTTAATAATATCTTAGTATCATCATCGTTTCGGGTGTTAACTTACTCGTTTTCTATTATATGTTTTGTTACATAAGACATGTTGTTTTATGGATAGGTTGTATATTATTCATATCCAGAATGATATCAAGTCCTTAAACATTATTTTTAATCATCAAATGAGAATTATACTTGAATTGATATGATGGAGAATGAATCTCATCGCGTTCGTGGAGACAGTAGTCCATACGTACGCACGAGCGAGAATATCATTCTTTTGATATTAAAATAATATATAATTGGATTTTATATCATATATATAGAATCGTTATAATTTTATAGTTATTATTTACATGAATTACACATCATTATTATACCCATCCAAATAATAATGCATTGAATAACAATTACACCACGACGTGGAGACAGTAGGTCATACGAACACACGTTGGTGACATGTCATTCAATGGATGGATAGAATACTGGATATGGTTGTAACATATTTATAATAACATCATAGTATATAGAAGATACTGGAGTTATTATTTTATAATGTAAATAAAAAAGAAATAAGAAGTTGAAGAAGAAAAGAACTTGAAAGAGGGTGGTGAAAAAATTAATTCTTCTTCAGGTTCTTCTTTTTTATTTGATCAATGGGGATCCATAGGTTGGATTTCTGATCAATCCAAGGCCTCTAGGTTGAAGTGAGGGAATTTGAGAGAATAATTGGGTATGGTTTGGCCGAACCAAAAGGCTTTGATGGTGTGATTAATTCGTTATAAGTGGTGTCCTTTTATATGGGGGAGGAGAGGCTCTTTAGTAAAAACTTAATGTATTAATTTTTAATAAATTAAAATTCGGTTTATAATGGCTCCAAAGTGGATTATTAAAAGTCTAAGGTGGGTATGGGTCTAAATAATTTCAACCAATATATTTTAAATAGGTTTGGGTCACCAAATTAACCTTATCTTTTAGTTTTAACTCTTAGTTAATTAGTTTGACATTTACCATGTCACTTTGTATTTTTATATTAAATATTTAATAAACATACTATATAAATCCAAGAGACCACCAAGTGGTCCATTAATTATAAACCTATAAGGATATAATTCATTTTTCATGACATTAGATTTTTAGGAATATAATATCAATTAATAATATAATATTTGTTTTAAAAACTCATTTATGTCAAATTTGACACTATTAAATAATAGACTTTTGTTAAAGTCATAAATACATTATTAATTTGAATAAAATTCATTTAATCAATCCTAAAATGTAATATTAACCAATAAAATTCGTGTATGGAATCAAAACCTTCAAATTATGTTTATTTTAGATTTTATAATACCAATTATTTGTTTCTTTCATTAATAAGAAAAATATTGCATCATTATTGTGTCATAAATAAATATAATTATTAAATGTATAAAAATTATAAATAAAATACCATATTTTAGGAAATATATTTATCATTCTATCAATATTTATAGTAAAAAATATAACATGTATAACCCTATGTAAAAATTGTTTTTTTAAAAGATATATGATTATGTCATTTTTTTATTTACTTTAAATTAATTAACATAAAGTGTCCTTATTACCTACATGTGGCTACATTGGGTCCCAAAATCGACCCAAATATTCCCATGGTCGGAAATGTATCAAAAAATGAGGTTAGGACACGTTTTAGGATAATTTATTATTATTATAATATTATTTGTTTACCCTTATTTACCGGATTTACCCTTTAACCATGATAAATAAAATATTTACTGATGTAATTATTCAAAATGTCTAAAAATAAAAGTTACCTATTTAAAAAATTTGTGCATCCTTATTCTAAATATTGAATCCATTTTTCCAAATTCAAAACACAGAAGTGGGAGAAAGTAATTTAAAATCAATTCCCATTGTTAAAACAAAAAACGAGTTTTTATGAGATAATAAATATCAAAAGATTGACACTTGTTTATATCCGGTTTAATTGTGAAATTAAGTCCAATGACCAAAATTGTATTAAATGGTAAAAATATATTCTATATATACTTTAAAACCACTAAAATTTGTAATTTATCACTGTTATGTATTTTGATTAAAAAAGTTGTTTTTAATTAAAATTTAGTAATTTTCACTACTCATCAAAATATAAAATTTATCCGAAAAGTACCAAAATTTTACCCTAGGATAATTTTGATATTTAAAATCCAAAAATAAAGTCCATTTTGAGAGATAATATTTATAAAATTTCAAAAAGTGGGTATTACTATTCATAACGGCTACTTTGATTGGTCGCGGTGTATTAGAATCTCGATGTTGATTACAATACACGCTACTGTATTATTCAAAGACAATAATACTGTGGAAGATTGGGTTGTTACAAAACATCCCTATCTAGTAATATATCTATTCCATGTTCATTTTATAAATATATCAACAGTCAAAGGATATATTAATTAAAATGCAATTTTAACACATAATATGTATATATATTGATCGATTTTTTTTGTTGAATTCAAAAAAAAAATATAAAATCATAATTTTTTTAGAAAAAACTATATCCATATGTTAATCCAAGAACATAACTCTTATATTCATGGAATTATTATGAGAATGATTTTCTTTTAGATTAATAGTTCCCTCTACGGGTCATTGTGTAACTGTGAGAGATTATTTTTTGTGAAGGGGAAGTGTATGTGATTTGGGTTTTCATTTTTTCATTTTTTCTTTGTAAATCCTTGATATTTTGAAAATATTCTCTTTAAAAAAAATTAAGTATTCGATAACATTCATTAAACACCATGCCGTGATTTAAAAACCACAATATAATATAATATTATATCATTTTGACATTATTATTATAACCAAGCCTTTAAATTGGACAATAGGAATAATGCCAATCACATTATAAAATTTATATATATATAATAGATTTATAAAATACAAATGTGTTAATTTAATCTATGGAAATATGCACTCAATTACTATAAATCTCATTTTGTTGTTCAAAGAAGAAGTTTCATCAAAAGTAAATTTTATTTTATATTATGAATGAAAATTATAAATAATTTTATTTACTAGAATAAATTTCATTTTATAATATTTTAAAAAATTTAAATAAAAATATCAGAGTTAACTTTTAGTGAAATTTTTAGATTTTTATGAAATGATTGAATCTTCAGTTAATAGTGTCATTACTTATTTTTCAAAAACTCACACTTATTTTTAATAATTTTATTATTGTAAAAGTAACATTCGATTTTATATTTTTTATTAATGTGATAAAAAATCCATTTTATTCATAGTAATATTATTTATTCCATTTGAATCAGTAGTATTCATGACTTGGATATTTGTAAATTCTTTGTATTAAAAATGCATTTTTCAATAACATATTTTTCGTTGTTTATTATGAATTTATATAAAAGATAATATATTCTATTTAAAGAAATTGATTCACTAAAAATTAATTTTATATTTTTAATCCAGAGCTAAATAGTTGGTAAACGTTCTCATTTTTTTGGGTCATTTTGAATTGGAACCATGTTAACTATTCATCTCCATATAATGGGTAAAAACATGTAAAACAATATATGAGGCATTAAAATAACCCTTATAATGAATTAAATCTATTTAATAAGTTGGATTATATTTTACTCATATAATATTCAAATTAAATTAATTATGTTATGGTTAAAGGGTCTATATTTGAAAAAAAAAATTCAGCCTAATATAGACATCAAATTAAATGAATAGTTTCAAATTGACATTCATTATATTGTAAGTTATTTAATATTTTATTAAATCACTTAAAAACAAAAAAAAATATTAAAAGAGGAATAATGTAATGGTAAATGGCCTAGAATTTCATATATTATCCATTTTAAACCACTTGTTTTCCTTTTAAGTTAATGTATAACACTAAATGATTGAAAAATGTGTTATCATGGTTAAGGATAAAAAATGGTTAATATAGGAGTTAAAGTAAAGAGATAAGGGTTAAAATGATATAAAAAATTTCTTAAATCTTATTGGATGAGTTTATTTAAACCATATCTCAGATTTAATTTTAAATTATTCCACGTAGAACCACTGGACCATGAATGCGATTTTATATTATTTTAATGTTTTGTAAAATTAAAAGAGTTCCCCTTCCCTCACTTATAAATGGAAATTTATTTTCTTCCCTTTTACATGACTTATTGAGATAAGTATCCCAACAAAACCATGAATAATAAAATTATCGGTATCATTATCCATGTTTTTTAGGTAACGGTCTTTTTAAAAGTTCATCCCTACTATTCTTGAGAAGAGATTCAAAGGAGGTTTTTGAAAGAAAAATCAATCATCTTAACAATTCTATTTCATTTTAATTATTCTTCTACATTATTAAATTTTATTTAAATGATTCAAATATTAAAAAATGATTATCTCATTTATAACAGTATTTTATTATGTTGATTTCATAAAAAAATTTCAACTTCTTTCGATCATATATAAAATTAATGTATCACATGTGCGTCTATGAAGACTGCCACCCCCACAAAGCGATATGATCCATTTTCCATCACTATCATTCAATGTAGGTTATTATGATAAAATTAATTTTTAATTATTATATTTATTAGAAAAAATCTTTTTTAATTATTTTATCTTACATATCTTCCTATATTTCCATCTCTTTGAAAATGATAATATTTCTTTTACTTATTTGTAGACTACCACCTACAACATGAGATAAATTTTTTTCCCTTTATAATTTACATGGATAGTATAAATGATGTTTTTAGTGAAAATATAATATATTTATCATATAATAATGATGTAGTAATAGTTAATTATTAATTACCATTATATTTTTCATCCATCAAAAAATAGAGACATCACTCATACGTACATATAAACAACAATCTCTATGATGTGATGTAATTCAGTTTTCATAACCTCTTTATATAAATGCTGCTTCATGAAACATTTCATAACAGGTGCACAGTTCATTGTGGTGATACATGATTACTACCTCATGTTTCCACTTTCCAAAGGTGGGTGAAATTCATCACATTTTCAGAGATGTATTCTCCTTGATCAAAATTGGATGATGAGATGTTAGTTTCTCCATTCATGTATTCCTCCTCAAGATTAAATAATTTTTATGGGTATCCCTCATGGATTTTTGTCATTGTTTGAAAATCTCGTTCATGGTTCCATATCTTTCTAGAATCCTATTAATTACACTTATTCTGTTTGAAAATTACTAGGGGTCCTAACACGGATGAATCATTCAAGTTGGAGAATATGTTAACATCAGGAACATCGAGGAATATCTAGTGGATATAAAATCAGAGAACCCGAATTCTACCTTATAAGAGGGATTCTCAAGGGTGCAGAACCTGAGGCATTCCATGTCGATCCTGGGGTATCATATGCCATGGGCATGTCTTCGAGGTTTTCCTTAGCTTATCACATAGAACATGAGGTATGCCTCAAGTTTGACATCTAGAAGAGAAGATTGCAATAGTGATCATAACATCCCATGGATATAAATTAGAGTGGTGATTCTTTATAAGGAGGCAGTATGAATGTTTACTAGATAGAAGGGTCAGAACTCTTAATTAGGATGGACCTGAGAGTGGTGTGTCCTATAATGGGAAGGATTTACCCCATGAAGGATGATCTGAACACCACTAAGGGAGTATTAAAAGGGTGGTCCCTAATGAGGGTGACACCAAGTTTAACCATTGTCTTGGATTTGACCTCATGGAGGCTTCATATGTACCCTGTATAAGAGACATGGATCAAAACCCACAGTGTTTGAAGGAGTATTTTAGGACTTATTGATGGATAAATACCCTTTGAAAGAGTGTAATGGTTGGTTTGATAGATGTTATGTTTGGGTATTAAACATGGTTATCTTCCTATGTGATAAGCATTGAGGAAGTGGTGGATTGATCTCATTAGGATGTGGTGGATTGGGTAAGAATTAGGATGGATGATCATTGATTTGATTAAATGGAAGTGGTTAATGGTATTTAACAGATCTAAAGATAATTTTTTTTGTATTCAACCTTGGGGAGGCTTCCTACATATCCCATTAGTTGGGAATCAATTTCCACATAGTTCTGGAATGGGGTGATGAAACACTTAAGGAGGAAGCTCATAAGAATGGATGCATAGATGGAGTCTTTAAGGAAATATAACCTCCTGGTTGAGGCATGATCTTCCGAAGACACAAAGGCTCAAGGGAGAGACTAAGAGGGGAAATGGGTGATGGGCTTGAACCCTAGGGAGGATTCCTATGTATACCAGTGTCTAACAATCAAATTCCTTGTAGTTTCGGATGGGGAATAGAATTGAGTCATATGAAATGGAGAATGACCTGGAGACATTCTAGGGGTGTATGTGTATTTATCATCCCATCACAAGACAGATACCTTTGTTGGAGGAGTATGGATGATGTGCGGGGATTATGCATGGTCATCTTCCCATGTGGATAAAAACACCCCAAAGGGTTGATATGAGAGATGTACTTGAGAAAGGGAAGATGTCACATTAGAATGGTTCATCCTTAGGATGTAGAACCAGAGTTTACCATTAGTTTAGATTGAACATCGAAGTGCCTTCCAACATACTAGAAAGGGACCAAACCCCACATAGTTCGAAGGGGGATACCTTTTAATGACATGATGGATGAGTGAACCAACATGAGATAGACATAAAAATTGGGATAGGGGAGTGGTGGGATCTAATCTTGTGGTGGATTCCTCCATACCATGTATATAAGGTAGGTATCAATGTCAATGTAGTTCAGTGAGAAGGGGGCATGGGTTTTACGTAGGTTAAGAAGACTAAAGACCGTGTGATGGTCATTATTACACTCTAAGATCACGTGAGTCATGCTTGGTGTGAGAAATAAATGGAAATAGTAGTGTAGACATATGTGTCATGGAAGGAATGTACATAGGGAATGTTGAATATGGATTATGTTTGGAAGCAATTCGGGGTACACTAAAGAGCGACAATGATAGATATTTCTTACATTTGGAAGTGACCCGGGTGACACTATGTCGTGGATATGATGTATGGGGATAATGAATTGAATCTAATCAGGTGTTGCTAAGGAGAGGAAATGGCATATTGGTCTTATTAATTTATGTCTCTAGGGTTCCTCTATGGTGCATCAATGATGGACCAGGAATAGACGAGGAAACTACTCAGTTTCCGCATTGGATTGCTACTGATCGATGGGACTTACGCATCGAAGCTTCCTAGGTATAGCTATGGAGAGGCAATGATGGATAGAGCTTATACATGGAAGCTTCCTAGGGGTCACTAAGAGAAGAAATGACGGATGGGGCTTACACGTAGAAGCTGCCCGAGTGGTGCTAAGGAGAAGCAATGACGAATGGGGATTACACATTGAGGGTTCTCAGGTTCTCGTAAGGATCAGAATTGATGGTTGGGTCTTGCACATGGAATTTTCACTGATGTCGGTAAGGAGTGGCAATGATGGATGTGAATTATGCATGGAAGTTGAATAGGTGCTGCTATAGATCAGAAACAGTGGATGGGGATTATTCATGGATACCACTCGGGTTCCACTAAAGTGTAGAAATAATGGATGGGGACTACATGTGGAAGCTATTAGGGTTTTTCAAAAGAGCGGCAATGATGGATGTGGCTTTTGCATGGAAGCTATCTGGGTGCCGATATGAAGCATAAATGATGGATGTTCCTATTATGTGAAAGATACCATGGTGCCGCTAAAGAGTGGAAATGATGGATGGGGCTTATGTAAGGAACCTTCTATGGTGCCTCTATGGATCGACAATGATGGATGAGGCTTACGTGTGGAAGTATCTTGGGTGACTTAGTGATGGATTCTTCTCGGGTGCTGCTATGGAAAAGAAATTATGGATGGGGATTACATATGGAAGCAACTCGGGTGCTACTAAAAAGAAACACTTATGGAAGGGGTTTATGTATAACGACCCATAGTTTACATACATTGTTAGTACTTCAAAAATGAAGTACACTTATTACAACATATAACAAAACCATGAAATGACCGTATAGGTATAGTGTCCTTAGAAACTGGGAAATATAAACAACTGGTTCCTAAAGCGTCTACACTGTCTCCCATTTATTTCATCATATCTATAGTCCCTTTTGGCATATCTTACTTAATAACGTTCTTCCTGACCTAGGGAAAGAAAACATACAAAAGGGTGAACTCAAATGCTCAGTAAGGGTAAACAAAATAAATATCAATCACATCATATTCATAAGAACATAACATTTAGGAAATATTACCCTGCAAAAGAGATCATAATTTCATAACATGGGATAAATCATGGTAGTGAAATGCAATCATAATAATCATAACTTAAAACATGAATCTTTGTGGCATAAAAACATAATCATATATAATCATTTCGTATTAGTCAAGACTCATTGCCAATACTCTCTTAGTGGACAAATTCCATTTCTAAACTGAGTTCATTCCTCGTTTCAGTCCTATTTCACTGAACCAGTTTAACCTGCCGTTCCAGCCATGTCTATCTCATGAGATATAAAATCTTTACCCAATGCATAGGAGGGAGATATAGGTCCCACCCATCTAAAAATGATACCATTCTTATGTGCACCACAAAATCATAAACCATACATCATAGCATAACCCATGTAATAAAAATGGGATTCTTAAACATCATGACATCATAAAAAAATTCATATAAGATAAAGGAATTGATAAAAATAATTCCATCACAACACAATCAAATCATTGTAATAATAGGTATAGAAATAGAACCCTTTATTATCTTAGATGGAAAATAATTATGATAAAACACTTAAACTCCCTTCTTGAGGAAAATATATTTTCTACTTCAAAACCACTTTTACTTTCTTAACATGTCATACAATTCTAAAATAAAAGAAGTTGATTAAAAATAAACTTGAAAACTTGTAAAGGAAGCTTCTTGGAAATAATGTTTTAAAAATCCATTCATTCCATATATGTTAAAAAAACATTCTTCTTGTACTTTTGTCAGAAAAGTCAAAAAGTACCTCATACGAAAAATGACAAAAGATAACTTTCATAACTTTTACTAAAAACTAACAGAAGGGTAAAATTGGATTTAAAAAATTTTAGGTGGATGGAAATAATATTACATATTGAGAAAACATGGATGTGGATGATAAAATACACCCTAGTAAATTCCAAAGTATAAACAATCTCGGATAAAAATGAGATTGTGATATCTCCCTTACGTTAGGTCCAATTTGCTTCGTAAGTGTCTGAACCTCCTGTATAATGATTTAAATAATGTCATTGACTTATTCCAGAATCATACTCATTGTTATGATATCATATATGGTCATATTATTAGTGTATTATTAGTAATATTTCATTGAAACTTGTTATTCAGGTGTTTATTACTTTTTGTTCCTATGCGTGTTTTGTCGAATAAATTATTATTATTCTTTATAGGTTATAGATACCTCATTTTCAGAATGGTATTAGTGTAATATATGTCATATTTTTTCACTCAATTCATTTATGTAATCATTATGCAATGAAAATCATGTAGAGCGAGTCGCATCACATCGTGGAGACAGTATTCCGTACGTACGCACGAGCGATGATATCAATCCCATGATCATGGAATTGTATTGGAGTGTATGTATAGTATTTCAGAATCAATATCACTTTACAATAATCATATATATTCATTATTTACACCATTATACCCATCCAAGTAAGGTGGTAGTGGAAAATAGATTACACCACGGCATGGAGACGGTATTCCGTACGTACGCACACGCGGTGATTTTGTTTTCCGTAGGATGGATAGATGGTGAAATAGGGTTGTTTCATACATATAATAACATATCAGTATATTAGTGATACTAATTTTATTAATTCATAATGAAACAACTAAAGAAGAATAAGTGGCATAAGAAATTAAGTTGAAAGAATCGGTAACGGACATTACCTCTTCTTTGAAGCGCTTCTTTGAGACCTCCTTTTAGGGAACTAAAATTGGTCTTTGAAGAATACCAGGACCTCTAGGATGCTTCATGGGAAGTGGAGGGGAGAAATTTTTAGGGGTTGGCCGAGCTTGAAGGCTCAATGTGGTGTGAGGAAGAGAGGGAGGAGGTTCCCTTTTATAAGGGAGGAGAGGGGCAACTTTGGATAATCTAAAAATATTATTTTATTATAAAGCCATATTCGGTTTTAAATAGCTCAAAATTGATTTATTTAGAATCTCAGCTGGGTATGGGTCGAAATACCCCCATAAAATAGAATTTGGATAGGTTTAGGTTACTATTTTAACCTTATTATTTAGATTTATCTTTATGTTAGATAATTTTACTTTTACCGTGTCTTTTTGTGTTATTACACTATAAGGTTAATAAACTTACTATAACAATCCAAAAGAACACCATGTTGTTTATTATTAATATATATAACATTATCTAAGTCATTTTACTGAACCTTATATTTTTAGGAATAAAATAACAATTAATAATATAATATTTGTTTTAAAAACTATTTTATGTCAATTTTGACACTATTTAGTAATTGATTTTTGTGGAAATCATAACAGAAGTATTAGTTCGAACAAAGTTAATTAAATCAATACTAACATGTCATATGTTCCTAGAAAATTAGTAGAATCCATATAAAGTCTCAAATTACATTTATTTAGGTATTTATAACATCAATTATGTCAATATTTCATTAATAAGATAATTATTGCATCATCATTGTGTCATAAATAAATTAACTTATTTAATGTCTAATAATTAGAAATAAAATACCATTATGTAGGAAATCTTTTTAGATTTATAATTAATATTTATAGTTGAATTTATCCTATGTATAACCCTATATTAAAAATTATTTACTTATTAAACATTGATTTTAACTATTTCAACCCTTCTTTAAATAAATTAATAATAAATGTCCTAATCTAATCCAAGTGGGCCTAAATGGTAATGTTTTATTCCTAATGTTGTTTTTGGTCGAATTACACTTATCCAATATAATTAGGACATTTTTAGGGTAATAATAATATCATTTTTTACCCTTAATTACCCTATTTACTTTTAATTGTGGTAAATAAAAGTAAAAAGTTACTATTTACCAAAAATTATTTTTATCTCATTGAACCACATTTTACTTACTGACATAAACCGTGTCTCTTGGATTTTTGAAATTCCACTCACAGAAGCAGTAAAATTATGTTTTATGTAAATTTGCAAATTCTCCTAGGAGGTGGGTAAAAGACGGTGAAAAGTTCAATAAAATTTTTATATATCTAAAATTATTATAAAATTACTCCAATGAATTACATTGAACTTATATAGGTATTATGTATCAATTTTGACCTAAAATAAATTTAAATAAAATAAATAATTATTTAAATAAAAATTCAGTTTTTAAATAGTAACCTAGTGTTTTCACTATTCATCAAAAACTGAAAGTTTCCAGAAAAATACCAAAATTTCACCCTAGACTAATTTCGATATTCCGAATCCAAAAAAGAAGTCCATTTTGAAAAATAAAATTTCCAAAATTTCAAAAAGTGGTTATTACTAATCATAACGGCTAGTTTTAATAATATTTTAATAGAATATCGTTGTTTAGTGAAACTCGGTATTGCGTACGACGCATGCTATCATGGAAGGTTGCGATTGTGTGTAAAGTAATCCAAGCTAGTGTTGTGTGTAGTGAAAGATTCCTTTGATGTTTTATATAAAATAAAAACAAAATATTTCTTATAAAAGCCTCAGGTGTTACATTCTACCCCCCTTAAAATGAATTCCGCCCTCGAAATTCATCACTTGTAACAAACATATGAGGATACATCTCCCTCATCATATCCTCAAGCTCCCATGTAGCTTCTTCTAATTGGTGGTTCTGCCATAAAACTTTCACCAAGCGAGTGGTCTTGTTCCATTGGACTTTTTCACTACGATCGAGAATCTCTATCGGCTGTTCTTCATAAGAAAGATCTTGTTCCAACAGTACAACTTCTGAGCTGAGTACATGTGAAGGATCAGGTATATACATTCTCAGCAGAGATACGTGGAACACATCTTGAACATGAGAGAGATTCAGTGGAAGTACCAATCGGAAAGCTACCTTCCCAACACGATCTAGTATTTTGAAAGAACCGATATACCCAGGGCTCAGCTTTCCCTTCTTTCCAAATCTCATTACTCTCTTCCAAGGAGATATTCGTAAGAACACTTTATCACCCACTTCAAACTCTAAGTCTTTTCTTTGGTTGTCAGCGTAACTTTTTTGTCGACTCTGAGCTGCTCTTATGTGTTTTTGAATAGATCGGACCTTTTCATCCATCTCATCAACAAGATCAGGTCCTAATAGCTTTCTTTCCCCAACTTCATCCCATCAAGTTGGAGACCTGCATTTCATTCCACAGAGATCTTCACAAAGAGCCATCTGAATACTGGAGTGAAAGCTATTATTATAAGAAAATTACACCAAAGGTAGGTGTTGATCCCAACCACATTTGAAATCCATAGAGAAAGCTCTCAACATATCTTCTAGAGTTTGAATTGTCCTCTCAGATTGACCGTCTATCTGAGGATGATAAGCAGTGATGAAACTGAACTCTGTATCTAGAGTATGCTGAAGAATTCACATGAATATTGAGGTAAACCTCCGATCCCGATCAGATATAATAGAATGTGGTACTCCATGAAATATTACAACTTCTTTTACATATATCCTGGCAAGCTGATCCAGAGAGAAATCCTCTCTAATAGCAATGAAGTGTGCAGACTTTGTAATACGATCAACTATGACCCAGATAGAATTATTGCCTTTGGATGTTTTAGGAAGTCCTATGACAAAGTCTATAGTGATGTTTTCCCATTTCCATTTGGTTATGGGTAATGGTTGTAACATCCCCTTAGACTTATGTCTCACGGCTTTAACTTGCTGACAAACCAAGCATCAAAAGACATATTCAGCAACATCTCTTTTCATGACATCCCACTAGAAGTACTCTTTTAGGTCCCTATACATCTTCGTACTTCCAGGAAGAATAGAGAATGAAGAATTATGAGCCTCATCCAGAACCTCCTTCTTTAATTCGAGGATGGGAGGAACACAAACCCGATTCCTGAACTTTAATATCCCATCACAATCAAGGTTGAATTAAGGAACATTTATCACCTTCTTTTGTAACTCTACATCTTATTTCTGTGCCTCTTTAATCATAACATGTGAAGATGGTTGAACATTCATTTGAGAAAGATACAATTTTTCCCCTTTCATTATAATTCCAAGATCCATCCTCTGTAAATCCATAAATATTGGATCTTTTGTGATCATCATCATGGATAAACTGGCATGGTCTTGTCGACTTAATGCATCTGCCACCTTGTTTTCTTTCCCAGGGTGGTAATGAATTGAGCAGTCTTAATCCTTAATCAGCTCCAACCATCTTCTTTGGCGGATATTCAGCTCCTTTTGTGTGAAAACATACTTTAAAATTCTATGACCAGTATAAGTGTCACACCTTTCTCCATAAAGATAATACCTCCAAATCTTTAATGTAAAGATTACCGCAGCTAACTCCAAATCATGAGTTGGGTAATTTTGTACATGGATTTTCAACAATCATGAGGCATAAGCTATCACCATATCATTTTGCATAAGAACACACCCCAATCCCTTATTGGATGCATCACTATAGATCACAAACCGTTCTCCACTACAAGGTAGTGTGAGCACAGGTGTACTGGATAACCTTCTTTTCAACACCTTGAAATTGTCTTCACATTCCTCCGTACAAACAAACTTAACTCCTTTCCGAGTCAACCTGGTTAGTGGATTAGATAATTGTGAATAATCTTTCACAAAACGTCGATAATATCCAGACAAACCAAGAAAACTTCGGATATCAGTTACTGTCATTGGTATCGACCATCTTTCGATAACCTCTGTTTTTGCTCGATCCACAAATATCCCCTATTTTGAGAATATGTGACCTAAAAATGAAACTTTTTGAAGCCAAAATTCACACTTGGTAAATTTGGCATAAAGAGTCACCTTTCTCAGGGTCTTCCATATAATTCTCAAGTGATCTTCATGTTCTTCCTTGCTCTTTGAATATACAAGAATAATGTCTATAAAGACTACCACAAACTAATCAAGATAGTCTCTAAAGACTCTATTCATCAGATCCATGAAGATAGCAGGGGAATTAGTAAGACCAAATGGAATCACTATAAATTCATAGTGTCCATACCTTGTACGGAAATCCATCTTTGGTATATCCTCCCTTTTTACCCTTAATTGATGATACTCTGAATCAAGATCAATATTGGAAAAGTATTGAGCTTCGCATAGTTGGTCAAATAAATCATCAATGCGCGGGAGAGGATATTTGTTCTTGATAGTGATCTTGTTATGTTCTCGATAATCAATGTAGAGTCTCATTGATCCATCTTTCTTCTTAACAAATAGAACAGGTGCTCCCCAAGGTGATGCACTAGGGTGTATGAACCCCTTATCAAGATTCTCTTGGAGTTGCTTCTTTAATTACTTCAACTCAATTGCATCCATTCTATAAGGTGTCTTTGAAATAGGTAAAGTACATGGTACGAGTTCTATTGAAAACTCAACTTCACGATTTGGTGGAAGACCCGGAAATTCCTCCGGAAAGACATCATCAAACTCCTGTACAATGGGAATATTTTTAATCTTGAGTTTCTCACAAACCATTTTAGATAAATAACCTTCATTTAGTGGAATCAAGACCCATATGATGGACAAAATTTCCACTGGAAGGTTATGTTCATACTTGCATCGATAGATGATCAAAGATTAATCTAGAATATGAAATGTGACTTCCCTTATTTGGAAATTGATATGAGCTCCATATAGAGAAATCCAATCCATGCCAAGAATCACATCAAATTCCACTATAGGGAGGATCACAAGATTTTCAAGAAGCACTTTCCCACAAACTTCAATCAGAGAATAATTACAAACTTTTGATGCGACTGCTATGCCATTAGGGGTTGTCACAACTAACTCAACTTCTAATTGTTGAGGTAATACGGTGATACCCTTAGAAAATTCTTCAGAAATAAAGGAGTGGGTGGATCCAGAATCAAATAAAAAATTTTCTACTTTAGAGTGGACGGTAAGTGTACCTTTCACCACTTCGTTATCGTACTCCACATAGCTGATTGAAATTGCATGTGACATTCCTTTGTCTTTAACCTTAAGTGTTTTTTGACGTCGATCATCATCATCAACCCTTGGATTAAGGAATTGATTGGCATAATTCCCCATTTCCTTGCACTTGTAACATTGAAGTGTAAGAGGTGCACTCTATGTAGCCTTTTCATTTTTTGCATCACTAGACATATTATTCCCATCATTGCGGCATTCAAATTCTTCATGACCTTCCTTTCCACATTTGAAACATTTACTTGTCCCTTTAAGACAACTCCATCCATGTTTCTTTCCAAACTTTGAGCATAAGGGAAAACTCATCTTCTTTTCAGTGTGCTCTTTAGATTTACCTTTGAATTCTATTTTCCCTTTCTTATCAAACCCATATGACTGATGGGTTACTCCAATCTCCATCTCAACTTTGAGAGCACATCGAACGATTTCCTCGTAGCTATTGAAGTCCCATATGGCTAACTCCCTTCGAAGACTTGGTTTTAAGTCACTAAAGAATTGATCGATCTTACTCTTAGGTTGAATAATAATACCAGAAGCGCACCTTGCAAAGTCTTGTAAAATTTTCTTCATATATACCAACAGATTCATCATCCTTTTGCTTTAGTTCAAGAAACTCCTTCTCCATATTTGTTCGGAGAATACGAGGGATGTACTTATTGAAAAATATGTTCTTAAACTCGTCCCATTCGATGGACTAAATTTCATCTCTTGGCCTCATATTCTTGATAAGATTCCACCATTGATTAGCATCACTTTCCAAACGATACACTACTAAGATGACTTTATCATGTTCAGAACACTGAAGACCTGAAAATATCTTTTCAGTAGTACTGATCCATTGTTTAGCAACTAGTGGATCAGTAGACCCGCTGAATGAAGGTGGACGCTATCTCATGAAGGATTCAACAGAATGTAGCTCCTCCATTTGCTCGTTTGGAAGTCCTACATGATTCATAGCTTGAGAAAGTTGTGTGAGCATGGCTACAAGATTTTTCATTCCATATCCCATAATGTTTGGTAGCTCAGGGGGACAATCATTTCATTTCCCGTCACATTCCGCATCAACACGGTTCCTTCGGGTTCCAGCCATTGACTAAAACCAAGAAGAATATTGTGAGAATCACTAATTATAATAGGAATACCACATAATCCGGAATAAAATTCCACACTTAAGGTATTATCCTAGGTTATTCGTGGCCATTTCTAAAACACTAATACTGTGTTCTATGCTTTGACTTATCCTTAGGATTCTTACTAAGGCTTTCACATCCTAGTTTCCAAAGGTTGACTATACCTTTCGTCAGATACCAACTATAACGACCCATACTTTACATACATTGTTAGTACGTCAAAATTGAAGTACACTTATTACAACATATAACAAAACCATGAAAGGACCGTATAGGTATAGTTTCTTTAGAAATTGGGAAACATAAACAACTGGTTCATAAAGCATCTACATTATCTCCCATTTAATTCATCATATCTATAGTCCCTTTTGGCATATCTAACTTAAAAAACTTCTTCCTGACCAGGGGAAAGAAAACATAAAAATGGGTGAGATCAAATGCTCAGTAAGGTTTAACAAAAGAAATATCAATCACATCATATTCATAAGAACATAAAATTTTGGAAATATTTCCCTGCAAAAGAAATCATAATTTCATAACATGGGATAAATCATGGTTATGTAATGTAATCATAATAATCATAACTTAAAACATGAATCTTTGTGGCATACACACATAATCATAGAGAATCATTTCTTATTAGTCAAGACTCATTTCCAAGATTATCTTAGTGGAAAAAGTCTATTTCTGAACCGAGTTCATTCCTCGTTTCAGTCCTATTTCACTGAACTGGTTTAACCTGCCATTCCAGCCATGTCTATCTCATGTGATATAAAATCTTTACCCAATGCATTGGAGGGAGATATAGGTCCCACCCATCTCATAATTATACCATTCTTATGTGTGCCACAAAATCATAAACTATACATCATAGCATAACCCATGTAATAAAAATGGGATTCTTAAACATCGTGACATCATAAAACAGTTAAAATAAGATAAAGGGATTCATAAAAATAATTCCATCACAACATAATCAAATTAATGTAATAATAGGGATAGAAACAAACCCTTTATTATCATAGATGAAAAATAATTTTGATAAAACACTTGAACTCCATTCTTGAGGAAAATATCATTTTTACTTCAAAAACACTTTTCCTTTCATAACATGTCATACAATTCTAAATTAAAAGAAGTTGATTAAAAATAAACTTGAAAACATGTAAAGGAAGCTTCTTGGAAATAATTTTTAAAAAATCCATTCATGCCGTATAAGTTAAAAAAACATTCTTCCCGTACTTTTGTCCGAAAAGTCAAACAGTACCTCGTACGAAAAACGACAAAATATTCCTTTCATATCTTTTACTAAAAACTCACCGAAGGGTAAAATTGTATTTAAAAAATTTTATGTGGATGGAAATAATATTACATATTTAGGAAACATGGATGTGGAAGATAAAATACACCCCAGTAAATTCCAAAGTATAAACAAATCTCGGATAAAAATGAGATTGTGATATTTCCCATACCTTAGGTCCGATTTTCTTCGTAAGTGTCTGAAACACCTGTATAATGATTTAAATATTCTCATTGGATTATTCCAGAGTGATACTCATTGTTATGATATCATATATGGTCATATTCTTAGCTTATTAATAGTAATATTTCATTGCTACTTGTTATTCGGGTGTTTATTAATTTTTGTTCTTATGCGTGTTTTGTCGAATAAATTCGTAATATTCTTTTTTAGGTTATAGATACCTTATTATAAGAATGGTATTAGTGTAATATATATCATATTTATTCATTCAATTAATTTATGTAATCATTATGCAACGAAAATCATGTAGAACAAGTCGCATCACATCGTGGAGACGGTATTCCGTACGTACGCACGAGCGATGATATCGTTCCCATGATCATGGAATTATATTGGAGTGTATGTATAATATTTCAGAATAAATATCACTTTAGTTTAATTATATATATTCATTCTTTACACCATTATACCCATCCATGTAAGGTGGTGGTGGAAAATAGATTACACCACGGCGTAGAGACGGTATTCTGTACGTACGCACGCGCGGTGATTTCGTTTTCCCTAGGATGGATAGATTGTGAAATAGGGTTGTTTCATAAATATAATAACATATCAGTATATTATTGATTCTTATGTTATAAATTCATAATGAAACAACTAAAGAAGAAGAAGTGTAAGAAGAAATAAAGTTGAAAGAATCGGTAATGGACATTACCTCTTCTTTGAAGCGCTTCTTTGAGACCTCCTTTTAAGGCACTAAAAATGGTCTTTGAAGAAGGCCAGGATCTCTCTGATGTTTCTAGGGAAGTGTAGAGGAGAAATTGGCAGGGGTTGGCCGAGCATGAAGAATCAAAGTGGTGTGAGGATGAGTGGGAGGAGGTGCCCTTCTATAAGGGAGGAGAGGGGCACCTTTGGAAAAACTAAAAATATTATTTTATTATAAATCCATATTCGGTTTTAAATAGTTTTAAATTGATTTATTTAGAATCTAGGGTGGGGATGGGTCGAAATCATTTCATCCAACAGAATTTGGACATGTTTAGATTACTATTTTAACCTTATCATTTAGATTTAACTTTATGTTAGATACTTTTACTTTTACCATGTCTTTTTATGTTCTTACACTATAAGGTTAATAAACTTACAATAACAAGACAAACGAACCACAAGTTATTTATTATTAATATATATAACCATATCTAAGTCATTTTCCTGAACCGTAGATTTTTAGGAATAAAATAAAAATTAATAATATAATATTTGTTTTAAAAACTATTTTATTTCAATTTTGACACTATTTAGTAAGTGATTTTTGTGAAAATCATAAAAGAATGATTAGTTCGAAAAAAGTTAATTAAATCAATAATAACATGTCATAGTAACCTAGAAAATTAGTGTAATTCATAAAAAGTATAACATTGCATTTATTTGGGTATTTATAACATCAAATTTTTCATTATTTCATTAATAATATAATTACTGCATCATCTTTGTGTCATAAATAAATTACAATATATAAATTCTAAAAATTACAAATAAAATACCATTATGAATGAAATCTTTTTATCTTTCTAATGAATATTTATTGTCGAATTTATCTTATGTATAACACTATATTAAAAATTATTTACTTATTAGACTTTGATTTTCACTATTTTAACCCTTCTTTAAATAAATTAATAATAAATGTCCAAATCTAATCCAAGTGGGCGTAAATGATCATATTTTATTCATAAAGTTGTTTTTGGTAGAATTACACTTATCCAATAGAATTAGTACATGTGTTAGGGTAATAATAATATCATTGTTTACCCTTAATTACCCTATTTACTTTTAACCCTTGTAAATAAAAGTAAAAAGTTACTATTCAGAAAAATTATTTTCATCTCATTGAACCACATTTTACTTACTGAAATCAACCGTGTCTCTAAGATTTTTGAAATTCCACTCACAGAAGCGGTCAAATTATGTTACATGTAAATTTGCATATTCTCCTAGGAGGTGGGTAAAAGACGGTGAAAAGTTCAATAAAATTTTTATATATATAAAATTATTATAAAATTACTTCAAGGAATTACATTGAACTTATATAGGTATTATGTATCAATTTTGACCTAAAATAAATTTAAATTGAATTTATAATTATTTAAATAAAAATTTGGTTTTTAAATAGTAACCCAGTGTTTTCACTATTCATCAAAAATTGAATGTTTCAAGAAAAATACCAAAATTTCACCCTAGGCTAATTTCGATATTCCAAATCTAAAAACAAATTCCATTTTGAAAAGTAAAATTTACGAAATTTCAAAATGTGGTTATTACTATTCATAACGGCTAGTTTTAATAATATTTTAATCGCATATCGTTGTTTAGTGAAAATCAGAATCGCGTACGACGCAAGCTATCAAGGAAGGTCGCGATTACGTGTAAATCAAGCCAAGATAGTGTTGTGTGTAGTGAAAGATTCATTTGATGATTTATATAAAATAAAAACAAAATATTTCTTATAAAAGTCTCGGGTTTTACATTATGCAAGGAAGTTCCCTAGGTACCACTATGGAGAAACAATGATGGATATCCCTTAAATGTAGAAGCTGTTGGGCTACGACTAAGGTGTGAAAATGATGGATGAGGATTATGAGTGGAATCTTATTTGGTGCTTCTATGGAGGGTAAATGATGGATGGGGAATACACATGGAATATTCCTTGATTCCACTATGGAATGGAAATGATGGATGAGGATTCTGTATGGAAGCCGCTAGGGTGCCCCTAAGGAGGGGAAATGATGGATGGGTCTTACAGGTGGAAGTTGTACAGGTGCTTCTAAGGGGTGACAATGTTGGATGGGGATTATGCCTAGATATTACCCGTTATTTCTTCTTCATGTCATGTTATGGGGGAAACTCGACATAATGATTGGTTGATGGAAAATTGTTTGGGGATTTCACCATAAGACGGGTCCCATAGTTGTTTCTTTCTATTCATATCAGGATGAGACATATTTTTCATGATTCACATGGCATCATATTCTGGAATGATAGGATATGATGCTGTTTAATTTAATATATTAAAGACTACTAGAATCTTATTCTTGATGTATAAGGCATATCTTGTTAAGAACAATTGGAATCCTTCGTCTATTATAAAGTTTGTTCTATAACTTAAAATATTTTAGTGAGGACTCATATGAAGAATATACATAAAAATGGTTGGTTTTGGTACTTACACAAGAGATACCCTTTCTGGGTCAACCTGACATAGGTGCAATGTGATGAGGTTTGATGATTTTCTTGAGGAATGGATCCACTGAATGAATATAGGGAATAGAAGAAGAGGGCCTCAAGGAATCCAAGGCAATGATCTCAACACATGACATAGTAAACTGATCAAGGAGGGTAGGTCGGTTGTAGGTGTTTCATGGATTACAGAATAGTATCTAGAATCATGGTATTCTTGTAATGGAATTTGGGGCTGCAGAAGGGAAGAAGTTAAAATATTGGAAACCCAACCCAAATATTTCATGGTGAAACTCTCTATTTTTCATGGGGGAAGTGAGGGTAGTGATGGGACCAACAATGATCTCGAGTGGGTGGGTGGGGGGTTGGTGGATCAACAATAGTATGGATCAGTGGGTGTGAAGGTAAGATATTCACAAAGTATAGAGACTCATGAAGTAGTGGAGTTCATAGTGCTTTGGGCCTCGCGAATAAGAGGGAATTATAAAACTCAGGGTGTCGTAAAGGATTCCCTAATTCATAGGGGGAGAGATTTGTGAATGTTGAATGCTTCACAGATCCTCAAGTGCCATAGACATATATCATCTTTCATGAAGTGCATAGCCCATCACGAAGGGCATATTTACTTGTGCTGAAGGCTATCAAAAACACAAGGGAGGTTTCTTCATGAATCCTTGGGGATCCATGGAAGAGGATCTCATAGAGCACATGAGCTCTGTGAATCGAGAGAGTGATGGTGCACCCCAATAACATCTCTTCATTCAAATGTATGTATGGGGGATTATTTATTGTTAATTGGGGTCTCATGATTCCTAGAAGTGCACTGCAATGAAAAAAGGGTGTCCTAGAGGTTGTAGTGCTCATCAAATTCATAGATCCATTTGTCACTATTTCATGCCATTCACAGAGCATGTCGTACTCGTAGAGCCTTCCATGAATACTTCTTGGTTTTGGAGGGAGCTATGAAAATTTGATCCCAAAACTAGTTTTTTCAGACTAACATTGATTTTACATCACCTATAATCCACGACTTCATTTGGGATCTACGACCAGTCAAATGGAATCCTAGGAAACGGGATGCATGATGAGATCATGTTTGGAAGCAGTCACTAAATCTTGTTGTTAGGTTTTCCAGTTCCAACAAATACCCCACTAATAATGGTATATGATGAGTATGAAGAGGAAGAGGAGGATCATGTTAAGAGGAAACCTCAAAGGAAAACACCTGCCATGGGTTCCATTATATCCTAATCTAATTGAGGAAACAACTAACTATATCTCAAAGACTACATCAGTCATGATCAGTGTGGTAAAGAATAGAAAATTTATGATCATAAAGAATTATGAGAGTGAAAAATAGTGGAAGATGTGTTGGGATCAGAATGGGACATCGATCACCTTTGACTATATGCTGAATGATAGGGGTCACTGCTGGATAATGAGGATCTCTGGACAGCACACTTGCTTCCCCCAGGACATGTTAGTACATGAATGGGGTAACACTAGGGGGTTGGAATAAATATGAACAAATTGTAAGGGAATATTTGAATCAGAATGCCCAAAATTTGGAACATAATGAGAATTGTGTCAGGGTAAACGATAACAATTGACCGTGTTCAAAACGTAGTATCCATATTTTTTAGCCTGAAATGGGTGAAAATAAATGAGGTCTAAGTACTAACCATATTCAAAAAGATAGATCCTAACATTAAATTTCGTCCAATGTCTTCTAGGGTATTCGCTCAGGATGCTATGTGAGCCAAAGTAGAATGGGACCAAGACATTAGAGGGTCCATTAATATGTTAAAGATAATGAACATCTAAATAAGGAAAACATGAAGCATGTGGTGGAGTGATTTAATATTTCAATGGATTCCAACACTAACGTAGTTACACCATTGTGACATGGAGCACATAGGGTGTGGGCATATTGGCCTAAACAAATCAGACCTATCTTCCAAGGGGGTGTCATCTTGTATGTCGAGTGACATTTAAAGATGTGAATAATATAGTGAATGACCATAATTTTGGGAGCTGATCACTCAAGATAAGGTACTAGGATGCCTTTTAGTTTTACTTCATGCATGATAGGATGAAGAACATGTAGTTTAACATGAAGCGGTGTGGGCAAAGGAAAAATGCAATTTATTTTCATATAGCAAGGAAACTGGGGATCTTAGTTTATGGTCGTAGATATCATACAACCCTGTATGGGAAATGTATAGTTTGGTGATAGTACATAACCTGATGTGAATGAGACCAAGGACATCCACACCATACAACACATTCCTAAGGGAACACACATAAATTTTTATGTAACGATTCGTGGACTTGAATGCTTAGTTTAATGTCATGTGGGTCATAAACATCAAGTTTAAGGTCGTAGAATTTTAATCATAACTATATTTGATTTCTTAATAGAGTTATTCACCTTACCAAGACACATAATCCCATATTAACCATTCCAATTGTGGGAAAAAAGAGGGAGAGAATATCCTTACGACCCATAGAAATGCGTGATAGGAGAATGGGTGTGTGGATTCCAGAATGTGAACACGATACTGGTCTTCCCATTCAACGTAAAATGGTGCATGGAGGGAAAAAATCATGGGTGTTGGAGATTTTCCTAGACATAAGGATGTGAAAAGGGATTTGAATCATGATGTATGATATTTGGGAGACAATGGGGTTGGCATAATGATGGAGGATTTCTACTGATTGTATTTGAGACAAAACATCCATAACTTGTATCCTTGTATAGAAAAAAAAACACGAGGTTAATCCCATATTAACCATGCTCAGTGTGGGATAAAAGAGGTAGAGATTATCCTTATGACCCATAGAAATGCGTGATAGGAGAATGGGGGTGTGGATTCCAGAATGTGAACATGATTCTGGTCTTCCCATTCAACGTAAAATGGTGCATGGAGGGATAAAATCATGGGTGTTGGAGATTTTCCTTGACAATAGGCTGTGAAAAGGGATTTGAATCATGATTTTTGATATTTGGGAGACAGTGGGGTTGGCATAATGATAAAGGATTTCTACTGATCGTATTCGAGACAAAACATCCATAACTTGTAGCCTCGTATAGAAACAAACACATGAGGGTTGACCACTTACCATATTTGAAATATGGAACCTATCTCAAGATGTAATTTATAATACTTTATTATGTTTGGCCCCGGACAGTAGATGATCCCTAAGGATGAGCATCCATACCATTGGGGGTCCCTTCATATGTGAAGGATGATAAAGATCCAAATGAACGGACCTGTGAGTCATGGAAAAAAAATGAGATTATGTCCATACAGAGTCCAACACTATGGTCCCTACACCACAACAAATCCATGCACATTAACGAGGCATAACAGAGGTTGAGTGATCGAATTAAGGGAATATGACTCGAGAGGACTAGTGGAAAAAAGAAAAAAAAATCTGACAAACCAAGGGATGGAACCAATAAAAATGTATGGGAATTCCTATGTGTCTTATAAGTATGGGAATCAAGCCATACATAGATCATGATTTCCTTTGTAGTTTAACATCATGCAGTAAGGGAATTAGGGAGGAAATGGTACCCCAAAGGGGATATGTGTGGCATGGTAAAATAAAATAAATCATGACATGATTGAGGATACTATAGATTCACTTCAGACCATATACTTTCATGATAAAAATCATGCCCAAGGGAATAAAGGGATGGGATGACATGAGAAACCTAGGGTATGGACCTGAAGATGACATGTGTGGGTGTTCCTATGTGTCCCATAATGATGGGAATCAATCCATATGTAGTTCATTAATTTCCATGCAGTTTAATGTCATGCTTTAAGGATGAAGAAATAAATTAACATCATGGGGGGTGGGGTGGTTTGGGGTCATACTGAAAAAGGGTCACATTCATTTTAAGGTCATGAAGATTGGACTATAAATACAATGCAACCTAATGTCTTAGAGGATGGACATGTATGTTTAATATCACGTGAGTCATGAGATATCTTATTTTATATTCATTGATCTGAGACCATAAATTCCTAGCTTAATGTCATTTCGATGGGACATACCAATGTATTTTAATGAAATACCATGTGGATGACGATGTCACACCATTTATCAGCATGTCGTATGACAAAATAGAAATGCATGGTGCGATAAGTTGACCTAAGTGAACAACAACCACAGAGGTCTCACCCACAACACACATTACAAATCTAAAACCCATGCCAGATGGGGGGAAAAGGAGAATGGGTTATTAATTTTCTAGGATCAATGATAAGATGTTCGAGAATCACTACATATCCTATGAGGGAAGGAATCCATCCACACATTTCTGTTGAATATTATATAGTTTAACGTTATAGGTAGTGGTCAAAGAAAAAAATATAATCTTGTGGGAACAAGAAATTTGATGTCATATAGTAAAAATGGGGCACTATCATTTAAATTTAATACATAATGGAATAATATAATAGGTTTATTCATGTCTTTCCAGAGGGATACAATAGTTTAACATCATGGGGGATGGGAGAGATTTTAGTTTTAAGGTTTTAGAACTTGAACCACAATGGAAGGTGAAAGGGCGAGAAAGGTTGGGGATCCTGGGGATGGACTAGAAGAAAAATATCTATGTGTTTTTATATATCCCATAAGGAAAAGGAATCAAGTCACACATAGATATTTATTGTTGTGCTATTTAATTTCAAGTGGTATGGATGGAGAAAGAGATGAATGATCTCAAAAGGGGGTGCATGGTGAAACCATTGTATACCTGACATGAATGAGGCCAAATAGATCCCAAAAAAACATGGGCAATCCTTGAAGAGAACTATGTCCAAGGGGGCAAAAGAGATGAAAGGATTTTTTGAGCCTGAGGTTATACCTGAAGATACAATGTTCAGACATTCCTACCAATCCCATATTTTTGGGAATAAAGCCTGATGTTTTTCATGAATTTCATGCAGTTCAGCAAAATGAGATATGTATGACCTGGCAGTTTAACATCATGTGAGATGGGGAAAAATATTCTTATTGTTTAACGTTATACGGGATGATGATGATGCGCAGTTATACGTCCCATAACTTAGATATGATTAAGCAACATAACATCATGTTGGATTATGTTGAGCAGTTTAACATCACGTGGGATGAAGATGATAAGTCTAACCTCATATAGGACAAAGATGAGTTGGGTAATATCATGTAGGATTAAGATGAGTAGTTTAACATCATGTAGGTTGAAGATGAGAAGTTCAACATCATGTAGGATAAATATGATCAATTTACAATCATAGAGGGAGAAGATGAGCTGTTTAAAATCATGAAGAATGATGACGAGAGGTTTAATGTCATGAATGATAAAGATTAGTAATTTAAAATCACGTTGTATGTTGTTGTGTAGTTTAACATCATATCACATGAAAATGATAAATTTAATTTCATGTAGGATGATGTTGTGAAGTTTAACGTCATGTTAGACAATACAGAAGTTTGACATCACGCAAGACAATGTTTTGCAGTTTAATGTCATGTAGCATGATAAAGTCTGTGTGGAACAACTGTATCAGTACATATTCTAACCAAACTACTAATCCCATGTCAGTCATGATTTGTGTGGGAAACAAAGAGTAGTGATGGGATTTTACTAACACATGGAAGCACATTTCAAGGGAAAGGAAATGTTGGCTGAATAACATCCATGGACATTGACCTTCCTACTCAACACACATAAATTCATGGATCAGTAACACCATGGTTTTTCTAGATCCAAATAAACATAAAGACATGGAAGTATATGAATCATGATTCCTATGATTTGGATCACAATGGATGTGGGATAAAGATGGAGTACAACTGCTGACCATGTTTGAGAGATAGCATCCACACCGTGTTATGATGAAATAAAAACCAAAAACAAGGTAAAATAACTAACCATAATAAAAACATGGGGTGAGACTCGAATTTCATCCAAATTCTTCTAGGGTGTTGTCCCAAAACAGTAGGTGAGCAAATTTGGCATGAGATTATTCCCTTAGGGGGTACCTTTAGACAAAGAAGAAGATAAGGATCCATAGAAAGAGATGTTGTAAAGTGTGGACATGAAACGAGGGAATTTCCATGTGGAATGTGACACTTTAGGTTCTACACCATACCACATTTGAGTATTTCAAAGAATCATGTCCAATAGAGTGGATCAAACCCCTTCTCATGAACTAGGGTCCTGAGGATGTAAACATATAGTTTATAGTCATAGAGTGGAAAAATAACTTTCAATTTAGGGGCATAGAGTTTTGATCATTTGATAGGGACTTTTTTCAAGGGAATGTACATAGGGTGTTGAGGTAGATAAAACTGACATTATTGAGGGCCAAGGATGCCTTCAACCTTAAAAGACATTCTGATGAAAATACGTACGTATTTTAAATTCATGAATATAGGACTGTGAAAAACTAGTTTAATTTAATACAACTCTGAGTGTAGAAGCATAATTTAGTGTCATGTTGTTGGGAAGAGATGGGACTTCCCTTTTATAGTCATTCAAAAAGACCATATATGATATACAATTTAACGTCTATTGGGTAAGAAGTTACTGTTTACCATTATGTGGTATGGGGAAACATTGTTTGAAATCATGTTCCTTGAACGAGAGAGAACATAGTTTATGGTTGTAGAGCTCAAACTGTAAAAATGTGATTGTGCAGTTTATCATCATGCATGATTAATTTGATTTCAGTTTTGTGGTTGTATAATTCAGACCATTAGCTCTTATTTTAAGGTCATAGAGTTTGTACTATTGATGTGGGTATATCAGATGAACATTCATACTGTGTATGAGTGTCAAACCTGATGTGAATGAGTCATGGAAGGCCCATGTCCATGTAACACATCCCTAAGAGAACACACATACAGTTTAAAGTCATATTTCTTGGAATTGAATTCCTAGTTTATCATCATGTTGCGGGGACATATGAAATAAATTTGAAGGTCATGTTCCGAGTACCACATATGATAATGATTTTAAGGTTGTAGAATTCGAGCCATAATTTCATACAGTTTAACATAATGTGACCTAGATGAGGATGTCGATCCATTTTATGTCATGTATGTCAGATGAAGTAATAGTTTAATGTCACGTGGGATGAGAAAACTGTTTAACATTATCCAGGATGTTGAAGCATGTATCACTGAACCACATCACTACACATCCTACGACAAACACTAGCCAACATGAGTCATGCCCGGTGTGGGAAACAAGGAGTAATGATGGTATTTTCATGTAATAGGGAAGCATAATGAAAATGGTATGGATATGTCCGAACACAAATATCCCAGCGATATTGGCCCACTTTCTCAATGAGCAAATACGATAAGAAGGGTAACACCAAGGGTTTTTTAGTTCCACCAAAACATTAGAAGGTGGAAATTTGTGAATCATGGCACCCAAGATCCGGATCATAATGGATGTGGCATGATGATGGAGGATAACTACTGACCATATTCAAGACACAACATCTATGCCATGTTAAACTAAAATGAAAAAAAATAAATGAGGGGAAACCCATATCCATATTAAAAAACATGCGTCCAAACTCAATGTGTTATCCAATGTCTTCCAAGGCATTGGACCACGACGACATGTGAGCTAATGTGACATTAGACTTGGTCATTAGGGGGTCCCTTCAGTCATAAATATGATGAGTATTTGTATAAAATGACACATCAACATATGGAAATGGAATGGGATTATGTCCATTTGGAGTCCAACACTCAAGGATCTACACCATAGTGTGTTTTTTAAAGGAAACATGATGTATTAGAAAGAGGGGGTTGAACCTTTTCCCCTAGATGAGGGTCCTATGGAGGTTCTTTAGTGTAAAATGTTAGTTTGTAGGTGTCAAATGGAAAGGGGTCTCTCATTTGTGAGCTCATGGAATTACATTGTTTTAAATCGTGTAATGAGGATATAGATCCCTATCAACAATAGTTTATAAGGAATCCTATGATTGACAAAGGTTAAGGATAAAATTAAATGTCTTGTGCATATGATGATAGACATGTAGTTAATGTCATACAATAATGATGATTTATCTTATAATTTAATGTCAGGTGATTAAGACAAGCAGTAGATATCTTTTATGGACACATATCTATGACCAAAATTTATCATATTTTAACATTGTTTGACAAATATGATGGTTATTATTCATTTTAACATCATGAATCTTTGAAATGAAACCATAGGGGTTGTATTGGTATAGGGATGATCATCTCTATTCCATTCTAATGAATTGGTATCATGAGTATGAGGGGGAATCCATATAATGGGATCTACCTAAAAATCATCCCCAATGTATGCATGGATGTTCTCCATGAGTGGGCTAGGCTATCTAATATAAAACATTACATGAGATGGTTATGAATCTACAAGGAGTACCTCTGTAGTTGATAAAATGTTGTATTTGGGATGATATAGATTTTCATACAATTGTAGGAATGATAGCATACCCTCAGTCCAATGGGGTGATGGGGATTGGAAGGAATGGAATCCTAGATTGACAAAACTATGGGGATATAGAGCCCCAAAGTCAATGAATCTTGGGTTGTCTGTATGATAGGGAGTTCAAGCCTAAATGGAGTGGAATCTTGGAGTGTCGCTATGACATGGAGATGGAGCCCAAAAGGTGTGGAAGCCTAGAGAATTAGTATGATTTGTGGGATAGAGCCTGAATGGCATGGAATCCTAGAGTGATAGTAAAATGGAGGGTGATGGAGCATGGAATAAATTGAATCCTAGAGAATAAGTACGATGGAGAAGATAGAGCTCAAAATATGTGGAATCCTAGAGCATCGGTTATAGTGCCCAAAAATCAGGGAATCCAAGAGCATTGGTACAACAGGGCGATGTATCCCAAAATGCATTGAATTTTGGACCCTAAATATGAAAGAGTGACAGATCCAGAAGACATTGATGCTTGGAGCATCTGTATGATGGGGAGATAGAGCCTGGAAGGAATGGAACCATTGAATGTCCATAAGATGGGGGTGATGGATCCCAGAAGGCATGTAATCTTGGAGTGTTGGTACGATGGGGGTGATGGATCCCAGAAGTGAAGGAAGCCTGGAGGGTCAGTACATAGGAGATGGAGCACAAAAATCATGGAATTCTAGAGCATCGGTACGATGAGATGATGGATCCTAGAAAGTGTGTATACCTTGAGCATTGGTATTATATGGGTGATAGATCCTAGAATGAATGGATGCATGGAGTATCCGTATGATGGGGTAAATAGATCCTGGAAGGCGTGGAATTGTTAAGTGTCGGTACGATGGGGGCAATGAAGCCCAAAATCATTGGAAGCATGGAGCATCGGTACTCGGGGGAGGTGAAACTCAGAAGTCTTAGAATCCAGGAATGTTGGTACAATGGTTAGAGGGATCCTAGAAAGCGTGGAATCCTAGAGAGTTGGAATGATGGGGGTGATGGACCCCAGAATTCATGGAATCCTGGTACATCTAAAAAATAGGGGGATTGAGCCCGTATGGTTTGGATGGATGGAGAGTCAGTATGATGGGGATATATATAATAGATGGCGTGGAAGCCAGGAGCATTGGTATAATAAGGGAGTTGGATCCTAGAAGGCATGGAAGCATAGATATTTAGTATGATGACTGTGATGGAGCCCGAAATTTGTTGTATCATAGATCATCTTTGGATATAGAGTAGATGGTGTAGGGATATGATCAAACTATGCCCAATGTTGGTTGCTTATAACAACAAATAGATTCGATATAAGGAAGACCTCTGTAATGACTTTTGGTAACAGCATGGGGAGGACATCAACACTATCTGATGTCGGCGATAGGGAGGAACTCCATGGCGATTGATGGGAGTTTGGGGAGGACCTCTGCAATTGATGATAACAGTGATGGGGAGGACATATGTTCCTAATAATAGCATTGTAGTGAGGACCTCCCCAGTAGATGATGATAGAGATGGGGAGGACCCTTGTGCTGGAAGATGGATGATTTCTGGAGGTCCTTCGATGTGTTTTCTAGGCATGTTTGCGATTTTCTATTGGATTAGGTTTGATTCTCACTTTGAGGCCCATGAGATTAGTGGGATTGTTAAGGAGATGATGGATTGGGGGGGGGGGGGGGTGCATGCCCCCTATGTAACCGATGAGGGTGGTGGGTTCGGCGTGGATCTGATGGAGTCAGCGCAGGATGTCCCTTTCACTACCCTAGTGGGTGGTGGAGTTAGTGACGAGATGATTAAATCTGGGGGAGGTTGCCCCCTGCACAACCCATAAGGGTAGTGAGGTCAGCGATGAGCTGATGGAGTTAGGGGAGGATGCTACCTATGCATCTAATCAAGAAGGTTGTTTCGGTAAGCAGTAGATAGAGTTAAGGGAGGATTCCCACTGTGTGACTCATGAGGATGGTAGTGTTGATGAGGAACCCATGGATGTAATGGGAGGACTCCCCATGTGTGGACCGTGAGGGTGGCAGGGTTGGGGAGGAGAAAATGGATTGGGTTGGATGCCCTCTACACAGCCCATGAGGGTGGCAGTGTCAGCGAGGAGACTATGGATGTCATGGTAGGATTCCCTTAAATAGACCATGAGGGTGTTGGGGTTGGCGAGGAGCTAATTGAGTTGGGGGAGGATTCCCGCTGTTCAGCCCATGAGGGTTGCAATGTCGGTGTGGAGCTAATGAAGTTAGCGGAGGATCCCCCCTGAATGGACCATGAGGCCAGAAGGTAACCCCTTTTGTTCATGTACCCATTGCACCTCATCCTCCCACACATGAAGGTGAGGGGATTCACAGGGTTGATGCCTCAATTTGGTCAATGCTGACATTTTTCATCTACTTTAGTTGACAGATATGAGATTCAAATCAGGTTCCCCATTTTTATTTTCAATGCATTTCATGGTCAACGCACCCATTTTCATGGTGATGTCTTCTTGCAACATCATGGTTCATCTTTTCAAATATAGGTGAATTCATCACATTTTTAGAGATGTTTCATTCTTGATCAGAATGGAATGATCAGGTGGTGGTTTCTCCTTCCATGGATTCCTCCTTGAATTCATCACATAGTCTGCGTCTCCCTCATAGATTTTAGTCATTGTTCTTCTATCTCATTCTCAGTTCCATATCTTTGTCGATGGAAGTTAATCCCACTACTTCTATTTGGAAATTCATAGGGGTCTTGACATAGAATAATCCTTCGGTTCGAGTATATGGTAACACCAGTCATGTTTTGGCATCTCTTGATGCCAAAACATTGGAGCAGCTAATTTTTTCCTCATAAGAGGGATTATCAAGGGTATATAACCCAATACATCCCATATGGATTATGGAGTATCCTATTCCTAAGGCATGCCTCCATGGTATTTGTTGGATTTCCATATTTAACACAGGGTATGTCGCATATTAAACGTCTAGCATAGATGATTGTGAGAGTTATCAGAACATCCCATGGGGATAGATCAGAGAGGTGGATCATTAAGAGGAGGCACATAGATGTTTTACTAGATTGGTGGATCAAAACACCAAATGAGGATGGAACTGAGAGTGGTGAGTCCCATAAAGGGAAGGTTTCACACCATGAAGGTTGATCTGAACACCACTAAGGGCAGATCAAGGAGGTGGGTCCCAATGATGGGGACACCAAGAATTAACACTGGATAGTATTGAACCTCAGGGATGCTTCCTACATAACCTATATAGAATGCATCTATCGAAACCCATATATGGGGTGGTTTGGGGCCTAAACATGGCTAGCTTTTCATTACAAGAGGTGTCATCTTGGATAGATGGATATTATGTGTGGGGTTTATGCATGGTTAGTAGCCAAAGTGCTACTAGAAGTAATAAGGAAGTCGGTGGTGGCATGATCTCACTGAGATTTGTCAGCCCATGTAAGAATCATGATGGACGATGGTTGATTTGATGGATTGGATGAGATGAATGGGATGGAACCGATGGGAAGATGATCGTGTTGGGATTGAACCCTGAGGAAGATTCAAATATATCATAGTGGATATGAATCCAAGTCCACAATGTACTGGAATTGGGTGATTATACACCTCAGGAGGTGGCTCATGAGATTTCCGCATTGATGGGGACCCGAATAAAATGAAACCTCCATGTTAATGCATGATCTTCCCAAGAAACAATGGCTCAAGGGAGAAACTAGGATGGAAAATAGGTGATAGGATTGAAACATAAGAAGGATTCATATGTATCCTAGTGTCAAGGAATTGAAGTCCATGTTGTTCAGGATGGGGATTTGAATCAGGGTGTATAAAAAGGAAAATGACCTGAAGACATGTCATAGGCATATTCATTTTTAATGTCCCATCCTAAGGGGGATATTGTTGGCTTGAGGATTTTGTATGATGTGTGGGGCTTATGCAAGGTTATCATCCTAGGTGGATCATAACAACCCAAAGGTTAGATCAAACTGATGTTTCCCAAGAAGGGGTGATATCACATCAAGAAGGTACTTCCCTAAGAGGGAGAACCGAAGATTTCCATTTTTTGGGATTGAACATCAAGGAGTCTTCCTACATATCGAAAAGTGATCAAAACAAGAATATTTTAGAGGGGGATACATATTAACATCAACCAGGATGAGTGAATAGATGTGATATAGATGAAACAAATGGATTGTGGAAATGTGATGAGTTTGAACCTCAATGAGGTTCCCTACATACACTTTTTAAGAGGTAGGGACCAATGTCCACATAGTTTGGTGAAAAGGGGGGATGGGGAACATGCATGGTTTGTGGCTAAATAGGCTATAATGGTCACTATTACACTATAAGATCACATGAGTCATTCTTGGTGTCAGAAACATGAGAAAATAGTACAGCAGATGGATGTGTTGTAGAAGGCATGCTCTGATGGGATGGTGAATGAGGATTATCATGGAAGCTAATCGGGTGCTGTAATGGATGAACTATTATGGATGTGGATTATGCATGGAATCTTCCCTTATTCCACTATGGAGTGGAAATGATGGATGGGTCTAACATGTTGAAGAATCCTTGGTGAAACTAATTAGTGACAATGGTGTATGTGGATTACGTGTGGTAGCCTCACATGTGCCACTTAGGAGAGATAATGGTTGATAGGTCTTATGTGTGGAATCCACCTGAATAACGCTATTGAGTTGAAATGATCGATATGGATTATGTACTAAAGCTACCTAAGTGTCTCTAAGGAGCCCAAATTATGGGTAAGGAATACACGTGGAAGTTTCCCGGCTGCCGTGAAGGAGAGACAATGAGGGATGGCGATTTCACATGGAATCTACTCGGGTGCCTATAAGGAGTGAAAATTATGGATGGGGGGTATGTGTGGAAGTGGAATGGGTACCACTAAGGAGTGTAAATTATGGATTGGGATTAGGCATGGATGTTGCCCGGGTGATTCTATGGGGTGTCAATGATGGATGGTAATTATGTGTTGATGCTTCCCGGGTGCTTCTAAGCAGTAGCAATGGTGGATGGGTCATTTTCATGGAAGCTTCTTAGGTGCTGGATAAGAAGTAGTAGTGATGGATGGGTCATACATATGGAAGCTACCCAGATGCAGTTATGGATTGACGGATATTGATGGGGTTTATTCATGAAATAATCCCTTGTGCCCCTAAGGAGAAGAAATGATGTATGGGGATTACATGTGTAAGTTCACTTCTGGCCGGAAACGAGCAACAATTATGGATGGTTCTTGCCAAGGGAATCTTCCTGGGTGCTACTAAGGAGCTTCAATGATAGACCCAGTTTACGTGTGGATGCTTCCCAGGTTCCACTATGGAGAAAAAATTATGGATGGGTATCAAGCATGGGTGTCGCTCAGGTGCTGCTATGGAGCGACAACGATTGATGGGGCTTACACATGGAAGCAGCCCCAATGCTTCTAAGGAGTGGAAATGAAAAATGAGGTTTATGTGTTGAAGCTACATGGGTGAAACTAAGGAGCGACAATGTTGGATGGGTCTTATGCATGGAAGCTTCCACGTACCACTATAGAGCGACAATGATTGATGGGGCTTACGTGTGGAAGCTGGCTGTTACGTCATCCTCTTGTTAGGTCATGGTGGAATCTTGACATGATTACTAGTGGAGGGAAATGGTTTGGGTCTTGCACTATAAGAGGAGCCTCATAGTGGTTTTTTATTAATCTCATGATAAGACATTTTTGCTTGATTAATAAGGCATCCTATTCATTAATGATATTGTATGTTGTTATTTAAAGTCATTTCATAAGGACATTTTGAATCTTATTCTTGATGAATCTGGAATATCCTATTTGGAACAAGGGGAATCATATTTTTGTTATATAGAATGTTCTATAGCTTAAAGTTATGTAGTGAGGACTATACTATAGAATAAGGAAATAAATAGTCGGTTTTGGGACTTACACAAGAGTTGCCCATTCTTCTTCAAGCTGACATAGGAGCTAGGTGATGAGGGTTGAAGAGTTTCTGGAACAATGGCTCAAGTTTATGTTCTCAGGGAATCCAAGATGAGGATATGAAGGAATACAACATGAGGATCTAAACTAATGACATGAGAGTGGGAAAATGAGGATTAGGTCGACTGAAGTGGTTTCATGGAGTATAGAAGAGTTTCATGAATCTTGGTATTCCCAGCATGGAAATTGTTGATGTAGAAGGCTGCAAAGTAAAATATTGGAAACCCGATGAAAAATGTTGTTTGGTGAAACTATCTAATTTTCCTTGGGTAGTTATGGTGGTAATGAGACTGACTCGGAGGGCCGAGACCGTAGACCAATATTTTTCCCGGGAGGTGGTGTGGGAGCACAGCCTCCCAAGTATAGATCGGTGGTCCTGAATTTAGGATCTTTGTGAAGGATAGGTATCCATGACGTAGTGGGTTTCATAGAGAATAGGGCCTCATGAAGGAGAGAGCTTCGAGGATCTTAGGGCATCCAGAAGGATGTTATGATTGATAGGTGAGAGCATCATGAAGGCTGAATGCTTTGTGGAGCCTCAAGTTCCTCGTAGGGACCTCTTCCTTCATAAAGGGTATATGCCTTCTTGAAGGGAATCTTCACATGGGTGGATTCTCTCAATATGAAAAGGGAGGATGCTTTGTGGTGCATAGGGGATCCACGATAGAGGATCTCATAGAGAACATGAGTTTCGTGGATCGAGACAGTGAGGGTGAAACCTGACAGCATATCTTCTTCCATGTAAAGGTATAGAAGAGTATTTATAGTCAAAGAAGGTATCAAAATTCTTGTAAGTACACCTCAATGAAAAAGTGGTGTCGTGGTAGTCAGGGTGCTCATTGGACTCACAAATCTATCTTTCACTATTTGACAACATTCACAGAGCTCTTCAGACTCATGGAGCCATCCATCACTACATCGTAGTCCTAGAGGGATTTCCGTGAATGGGATCCACAAACATGTTTTTTATCATAACTTTATACATCCATAACTTCTGATCCATGACCCCATTCGGGATCCATGAATAGTCAAATCGAATCTTGTGAAATGTGATACGCTATGAGATCATGTATAGAATCGTTCGTTTGATCTTGTGGATGCGTTTTTGATGCCATACAGTGGTTATAAAATTTTATATTATTATTAAATAAAATGCTCACGAGCTGATTTTATTCTAGAGATTATTGAACCATGATCAATTACATGGTCTAGAACTATCAATCTGAAACATGCATGAAACATATATTAGTTATCACCCGAAACAGTGATTTTAAAAAAATAGTTAATAATATTTCGTCTTATATGTATGAATATTTGTTCAATATATGTTATAAATTATAATTCACACAATACTGAACTATCTTTCATCAGAAACACAAATGAGTTTCTTCGATAGCTAGTGTTAAACAAAAGACCGAGGATTACAGAATACTATTAGTATTATTATTTAAAATTTAAATTTTATGATATCCATGAAATTATATTTTATGAATAGGATTAAATAAATTTTGAAAATATATGGGTGAATTCAATAGTTACCATTTTATTATAAATGAAAATAAAAACCAATTGAATTTAAAGGAATGGGTTTATTATAAAAATATTGTTATGCTCTCAAAGGTGTTTTGTATGAATAAAAAAAACTAAATACTATTAGTGAATGATATTAATGATATATATATATATATGTTATATTCACTAAATATTTTTAACATTCAACCATTAGATTTTATAATGATATGATATAAAAAAAATTATGTATAGAAACTATAATTTTATAAAGACAGTTTTCCACCTTTTAATAATGCAGATGTTTTAAAAGTAAAATATTAAACTTTTAAAAATATTATTTTTAATAATAAAATTCATTAATTAAATAATAATTTTAATATTATCATACAGTTATTTTTGGTATATTATTGAGATTCTTCATTTTTTAATGAACAATAAAGAAATATATAAATATAAAAGAAACAACATTTTCATGTAAATAATTTATAATATAAAATTATATTTTCAATTGGTTTTAAAATTAAATTAGATAAATTATATATATATATATATATATTAATAAAATATATATGACAACCCTGCTCTTTATTACACACTAAATTATGATTTATTACATAAACATCACTTGATACAACATAGAAGATTGAGAGGCCTAGTGTCCTTGGGGTTTGGGATCATTACATAACAACTTAAAACATGAAATACAACATCTTTACTGAAAACTTCCCTTAAATGACCTCTACATTCCCTCGTACTTTTCATTGTATGGGATAACATGAGGACATGCATTTGAAAAGGGTGAGCTATAAAGCCTAGTAAGGGAATAAACATGGAAATACATGAGGGATAAAATACATGTTAGACAATAGGCATATCAATGGAGAACTAGCGGAACATGAACATAAATGCATGATAAAGCATGATAATCAAAACATGTAAATGTGGAAATATCACATAACATTGAATTATCATGAGCCAAGGATCATTGCACATAGAGCATGATTAAAACCTCATTGAACATGAAATAGCATGAGTCAACACCTATTAAAAATTACGTATCATGATACTATACTTATCCAATTCATTGGAGTGCTATCATGGCACACAATTCTTAAACATTTCATTTCATAAATAAGTGTGCCTCATGGATCATATAACTTGGAATTAATCAATATCATAAGATAGTCCACAATTATGTAATGTGGAATAAATACATGAAATTACCATCAAATATGTATATGTGAATAAATTTTAATACCCTTGATAGATAAATGGGTATGGTATTCACTACACAATGATCTTGGCTTGGAAACACTCTTTGCAATTTCGCAAGCATAATGGCGTGACATAAGGATTTTTTAAAAAGGTTGATGAGAGAGAACATAGTGTCTCATAATATGTACCTAAAATGGACAGAAAGGGGGTCATATTGATACATTTCCCAACAAATGTAATGGAATTTAGATGCATAATAAAAAAGAATTACTTGGATGTAAAAGAGGAGAGAGAAATCTCTCACGGAATTTTGTAATGGTAATAGGTGTACATGGGAGGCATTGATGAGAGAAAAATGGGTCTCCAATCATCCAAAAACAAAAAAATAATTATGGGGGAGGTTCTAAATCATACCCAAACATTTTTAATTGAAAATAAACGGCCATATCAATATTATGAAACTTGGATAAAAATAGAAAGGTAGTAATCCCTTACATTGAAGTGTGATCCCAATGGCTTTAGAGAACCTTGAAAAGGCTTCTTGGGAGCTTGAAAAGAATTTTTGAGAGCTTGGGGAACCTTGGGAGGATTATAGAGATAGGACGGAAGAGAATATAATAATGAAAAAGTCTTTGAGTGGAGAGGAAGTGAGATCTTGGGTGGGTTTATATAGGAAATGAGAAGGAATTATTTATTATTTAGGGTTGGGTCACCACATATTAAACTAATCAATACCATAAACCTGAACATGTTTCTTACCATGTTTTTTTTTCAGAGGGTGGGGAAAAAATTATTTTATGATTCAAATGGCCTAACCTAATAAAATAATAGAATTTATTATGTGGAGCTGAGTCACACACTCTAGGAAAACAATTTATAAAGACAAAATGTTTTATAAGTCTTGAAGGGTCCACTAAACCTTTCTAAAATAAAGATAAAAAAATCTAAAATCAAATTAGTTAAATTTTAAAACATATATTTACTGAACAAAAAAGTTTATATTATTTTATTAGATCACTATTGGGTCATTATGATGCCATAAAACACATTATATATTTAAACAGTATTTGATTTTTTCCCAAAAATTTGACTGTCTCAGAAAATTTTGAAAAACTCACCATTAGATAATTTAGACGTCTGGATTCCTTAAATAATATTATTTTTATCTAAATAATTTTCTAAATATATAAATTTTAACTTTTAAAATAAAAACCATCATTTTTCAAAAATTCATGGGTTTTGACAAAAACAACATTCAAACCTTAATAAAAATTAAAATTGCATTCATAAAATTATAAAATAATTTATATTTTATAAAAATTAAATTAATAAATATAATAATATATTATTAAAATATTATTTAATTAAAAAATCCATTGATTTATCAAAATAAATTCCTCAGTTTAAAATGAACTACAAATAATATTTGTGCTTAAAAAACTGTTTACAATGTAACAATACAAATATGACTGCATAATAACTATACAAGAATAATTTACATAGTCACACTACTAGGGTCACATTAACTAACCCCTTATAACACCCTCATAAGACTGAAGGGTAAGGTATGCAAGGATTACTGACTCCTGGGGTGGCTCGGATAACATTCCTTGGCTGATAATATTTATTAACTTCCACTTCTCCCAAAGTCCGTTCCGCTCAAGCATATTGTTTTCAAGCTCATATTGGGCTTGGTCAAGAGTGAAGCCCAATGAAGCCACCTACTTTACAAGCTCTAAAAATGACATTATTATTGGGAAAGTCTACTGTATGAGGCCATCACTTCCATTTTCTAATTAAATTGGATTTGTTAAAGACCTATATTTATAATAATCATGTGATCACTGTTCAATGACTACATTAGAAATGGTCATAATTCATAATGGTATTTTGAAAATCCAAAAACATTAAACTCAAAAAGTTCACATTTTATATATCCATAAGAAGACATTTAATTAGATCAAGAGTAATTTTCATTAATGAATGTTTGGGTCATTACTATATTCCCCACTTAAGAAATTTCACCCTCCAAATTTCCTTTTTCCACAATAAAAAAGATGAGGGTAACTCTTCTTTATCACTTCCTCCGATTACCACGTCGCTTCATCAAACATGTGGTTTTTTCACAACACCTTGATGTGGGGAATTATCTTATTTCATAGAACTTTTTCTCTACGATCTAGGATCTTCATTTGTTTCTCCTTGTAAGAACGATCATCCTCTAGCTGTACTACATCTGAAGATAGTAAATGTGAAGGGTCTAGTATGTGCTTCCATAAGAGGGAGACATGAAATACATCATTTACATTGGCCATGGTAATAGGAAGTGCTAGTCGATAGGCCACATCCCCGACACAATCAAGAATCTCGAAGGGGACGATGTACATAGGACTTAACTTCCCTTTCTTTCCAAACCTCATGACCTTATTCCACATATATATGAGTAGAAATACCATGTCTCCCACTTTAAACACAAGGTCTCATCAATGGTTATCTACATAACTCTTTTGTAGAATATGGGATGCCTTGATATGCTGCTAAATGGTTTTCACCTTCTGCACCATTTCTTTGACAATTTCTGGTCCTAACAGCTTGCGCTCATTGACTTCATCCCATCATTCTGGTGTTCTGCACCACTTCCCATAAAAGTCTTTATAAGGTTACATTTAGATGATCGAGTGGAAAATGTTATTGTAGGATAATTCAACCAGAGGAATTGGTTGATCCCATCCTCCTTTGAAGACCATAGAACATGATCTTTATATATCCTCCTGGGTCTGAATAGTCAGCTCGGATTGGCCATCAGTATGAGGATGATAAGTTGTACAAATTTTCAGTTTAGTATCTAGACAATGTCATAGAATCTTCCAAATCATAGACGCGAATCTTAGATCTTGGTTGGATATAATAGATTTTGGTACTCCATGCAGCCTTACCAGTTCCCTGATATATATCTGTGCCAGTGGATCCAAAGAAAAATCCTCTCAAATTACAATGAAGTGTGTAGACAATGTAAGACGGTCAACAACAACCTAGATTTTATTGTTACCTTTGGATGTCTTCAGATGTATGGTGACAAATTTTATGGTGATGTCCCCCCATTTCCATACTAGTGTGGGCAATGGTGGCTTCATCCCCTTAGATTGTTGCCTCTCTGCCTTCACTTGCTGACACACCAAGCACTTTGATGTATACTCAGCTATATCTTTCTTTATATTATCTCAAAAATAATTCTCTCAGAGATCTCGATACATCTTTGTGTTTTCTGGGTGAATAGGGAAATTCAAACAATGTGAATCATCCAAAAGTTCCTTCTTCAGCTCCAAACCTGATGGAACACATAGTCTATTCCCATAACTCACAATTCATTCATCTTTAACATTGAACTCTGAGGATTTCACTTTTTTGATAGCTTCCAATTTCTTATGAATTCCTTCATCATCCTTTTGATCATCCTTTAACCTTTCCAAAAGAGGCCATTGGGAAATCATTTGTGAAAGAAATGATGATGTTCCTTCTTTATGATTCCCATGTCCATCTTTATCAAATCTACGAAGATTAGATCCTTCTCAATTCTCATCAACAATAGAATGACTGGGCCCTTTCTACTTATAGAATCCACCACGTTTTTCAGTTTCCTAGGGTGGTAATGGATTTAGCAGTCATAGTCTTTGATCAGATCTAACCATCATTGTTGGGGCCTATCAAACTCTTTATCTGTGAATATATACATGAGGCTTTTGTTGTCGATATATATTGCACACTTCTCCCCAAAGATATATTTCCACTATATTTTTATAGCGAAGATCACAACACCCAACTCCAAATCATGTGTTGGATAATTCTAATCATGAACTTTCAATTGCCTTAGAGCATCAAAAATGACTTTGAAATTTTGCATCAACACACATCCCATGCCCTTCTTCGAAGCATCCCTAAATACCACAAAAATAACTCCACTTATGGGTAATGTGAGCACAGGTGTAGTGATAAGCATCCTTTTTAACTCCTTGAATCTTTCTTCACAGTCATCACTCCAATAAAAATTTACTTCCTTCTAAGATAACTTGGTAAGAGGGATGGAAAATAGTGATAATCTTATCAAAAATTGTCGATAATATCTAGGTAACCCCAATATGCTACGGTTATTTGTTACCGATGATGGCCATGACCATCCCTCAATTGTATTTATTTTGGAGGGATACAAAGATATCCCATTTCTTGTGATGATATGGCCCATGAATGAGACCTCTTTAAATAAGAACTCACACTTCTTGTACTTTTCATAGAGCTTCTCCTTCATCAAGGTCTCTAGGAAAGTTTTTAGATTCTTTTTATGATCCTCTTTGGTTTTAATGTATATTAGAATAACATCTATAAAGGCTACCACAAATTTGTCGAGGTAATCCCAAAAGACACTATTAATAAATTCCACGAAGATTGCTGGAGAATTGGTGAGTCTCAAAGGCATTACTATGAATTCATAGTGCTTGTATCTTTTATGAAAAGCAGTTTTGGGGATATCTTCCTTCTTCACTGTTATTTGATAATATCCTGACCACAAACCCATCATAGAGAAGTATTGAGCTCCATGAATCTGATCTCACAATTCATAAATTCATGTAATATGATAGTTTTTCTTTATCATGATTTTTTGTGCTCATGATAATCGATGCAAAGGCGCATTGACCCATTATTCTTCTTGATGAAGAGGATTGGTTCACCACATGGTGAAGAACTTGTAAATATAAACCCTTTCTCCAAATTCTTCTGTAGTTGTTTCCTCATATCCTCAAGCTCTAAAACAACCATTCTATATGGATTCTTGGATATTTGAAATTCCCTAGGTATAATATCAATTGAGAATTCAACATCTCTTCTACGAGGATGACCAGACAATTCCTCAAGAAACAATTCAGTGAATTCCCTCACAATAGGCATGTCTAAAATGATGAATGCCTCATTAGATTAAATCATTTGATCCATATACACATTATCATAGGGTATTAATATCCAAAATTGATATGATGTAGCAGAAAAAGATTCATCTTCCTCCTTGCACATTTATAGAATCGGGGGTCGATTCTCTGCATGGAGAGTGATTTCCCTCTCACGAAAATTTATGTTGGCTCTATATAAGGAAATCCAATCCATGCCAAAATTTCATCAAATTCCCCTATAGGGAGTATGATTAGTTTCACCAAGAAATTGAATCCTCATATTATGATAGGGGTGGAGTTATATTTATGGGATTCAATGATTTCCCCATTTGTTGTACTCACCGACATATTCACATCCATGATTTGTGGTGGTTCTGGGATTTTCAACTAAATATTCGGGATATAAAAGAATTCATAGAACTTGAATCAAAAAGTAAGTTCTCTATTCTTGAATGAATAACTAGCATACCTGTCACCACTTTTTTTTTGGGGTTCACTTCGTTGGAAGTGATGGAAAAGGATCTCCCTTACTACCTTGGAGGTTGTTGGTTACCTCCAAAAACACTTGGCTTAGGGCACTAATTTGCAAGATTCACAGGTTCTTTGCAGTTGATGAAATGGAAAATGCATTGAGAGTAGAACAAAGAATTCCTCTACTCTATTGCATCCTCAAGTTTCTCTTGTCAGTGGTTAATGTCTAAGTTCACTTCTCTTCCACATCGAAATCATTTCCTCATCCCCTTCAGGCAATTTATGGGGTGCTTCATTCCACAACTTTGGCATGTATGGCAATGGATTTTCTTAGCACCATTATATTTATCCATAAGACTGAAAGAATTTAAGTCCACCTTATGATTCTTATCCCCATGATACCCCTTAGGTTCGCTGATATATATTTCAATCTTGACGGCACATCGAACAATTTCCTCATAGCTGTCGAAGTGGAGGATCGCCAGGGCTTTCTACAGGCTAGGTTTCATCCCACTATAGAAGCAGTCAACCTTGAATTTAGGGGTAATGACAAATATGAAAGCATGTCATACAAGCCTTGTGATGTTTTCCTCATACTCTTTGACAGATTCTTCATCTTTTTTCTTGAGGGTAAGTAAGTCCCTTTCTATCTTATGTTGTAGGTTGTCTGGAAAATATTTATAAAAAATATATTCTATAAATCCTTTAATTCTAATGCCTCAATATCATCCTTAGGATTTGTATTCTTGATCAATGTCCACCATTGATTGGCTTCACCCTCCATACGATAACCATCTAGATAAACTTTTTCTTGTTCGTACCATTGAAGGATGGAGAAGATCTTTTCATTAGAGTTGATCCATTGTTTGGTGATTGAGGGATAAGATGATCCATTAAAATTTGGAGTCTTTTATCTCATTAAGCCCTTGATAGTGACTTGTTCTTTTTCTGGGGGGGGGGGGGGTTGAACATTCCTCTTGACCCATGTTTCTATTCAATTCTTGAGTTAATTGAGAGAGTATTTTGACAAATTTCATGATTCCTGCTCCCATCAGATTGGGAATCTCATTAGAACAGTCATCACATTGATCTTATAAAAGGTTGTTAGCCTAAGTCCTCCTATTACCAGCCATTGGTTGGAATAAAATGAAATTTAGGGGTTACACATAAAGGGTAATAAAAAACATATGACTTATAAATAGCTATTATTTCCTTAACTAATGAATATATAGGCTTCAATCTACATTATCCATGATCTAAATTCTATCATATATTCTTAGGGGAATTTTTTAATTCCTTTAATAATGGTTCATACTAAAATTATTAATTTACCTATGCATATACTCCAGTAGTTTCATAACCAAAAGTGAAATAAGGATCGTTGTCATGTACAAGGATACCCTGTGTCATGCCTGGAACTCCTTGTCAGGGTTTTCACACCTAGGTACATCTATGCCAGAGCCACCTCTACCTGCTCGTATCCTGGTAGGGATGTATTTTCTTGATAAACAACTTAATAAATACTCACCAAAACTTAGGGATGTTTTTATTATACTTAGTATTATCCCTATAGCTTTAACTAGGGTTTTATAATCATAATCCCAAAAATAACTAAACGTATCCTCTGATAACAACTATGACAACCCAACTCTTTATTACACAATAAAACCTGATTTATTACATAAAATTCACTTGATACAACATAGAAGATCGATAGGTATAGTGTCTTTGGGGATTATGATCATTACATAACAACTTAAAACATGAAATACATCATCTTTATTGAAAACTTTCTTTACATGACTACTATATTCCCTCGTACTTTGCATTGCATGGGATTACCTGAGGAAATGCATAAGAAATGTGTGACCTATAAAGCTCAGTAAGGTAATGAAAATAGAATAACATGAGGGTTAAAAGGCATGTTATAAAATGGTTATATCAATGGAGTATAAGAGAAACATGAACATAAAGTCCTGATAAAGCATGATAATCATAACATGGAAATGTGGGAACAACATTTAACATGGAATAAGCAAGAGCCAAGGAACCTCGCACATGGAGCATGAGTAAACCCTCATTTCAAATGAATTATCATGAGTCACACCCATTTAACATGACATATCATGACACTATAATTTACCCAATGCATTTGAGCGCTATCAGGGTGCGCCCTTCTTAAGAATTTAATTTCATACATAATTGTGCAACATGGATCATATAACATGGAATCAATCAAAATTATTAGTTATTCCAAAATTAAGTAATTTGGAATAAGTACATAAAAGTTTAATTAAATATGTATATGTGAATTAAGGTGAATAACCGTGATAGAGACATGGATATGGTATTCACTACAAAATGATATTGGCTTGGAAAAACGCGATGCAATTTCAGTAGCATAACGGCTTGACATAACGATTCATGAAAATGGTTGATGAGAGTGAAAAGGGTGTATCATCATATGTACATGAAATGGATAATAATGGGGTAATACAGATACATGCCCCAAAAAATGTAATATAATTTAGATGCAAAATACAAAATAATTACTTGGATGTAAAAGAGGAGAGAGAAATCTCTCATAGAAATTTGGCATGGTAAAGGGTGAACATGGGAGGCAGTAATGAGAGAAAATGGGGTCTCCAATCATCCAAAAATAAAGACAAAAGTATGAAGGTGGTGTGAAATCATATCCAAACATTTTTAATTAATTATTAAAGGGAAAAACAATATTAAGAAACATAGATAAAAAGAGAGAGGTAGGAAACCATTACTTGGATGTGTGAACCCAAATGCTTGGGAGAGGCTTGAGAGAGGATTCTTGGGAGCTTGGGGAACCTTCGATGGATTATATAGAGAGTAGTGAAGTGGTTGGACGAACTATGAAAGAATTTAGTAAAGAGGAAGTGGGAGCTTTGGTGGGTTTATATAGGAAAGGAGAGGGAATTCTTTATTATTTAGATTTGGGTGACTACACATTAAACTAATCAATACCACAAACCAGACCATGGTTTTTGCCCGTGGTTTTTTCCAAAGGGGATTGGAAAACAATATTTTATATGTCCAGTTTCCAAAAATCATAAAATAATAGGATTTCATATGTGGAGGTGAGTCACACTCTCAAGGAAAACAATTTAAAAAGAAAAAATTTTTAATTTGTATTGATGGGTCCATTAAAGATTTGTAAAATAAATAAAAAATATCTAAAATCACATTATTTTAATGTTAAAAAATATATTGTCCGAACTTAATATTTATATCATTTTATTACATCACTATTGCGTCATTATGATGTCATAAAACACAATATATATTTAAATGATATTTGATTTTTACCCAAAAATTCGACTGTCTGAGAAAATTATGAAAACTTCACCATTGGATAATTTAGATATCCTTATTCCAAAAATAAAAGTCATTTAATCTAAATAATTTTCTAAGTATGGAAATTTTAACTTTTAATATAAAAATAGGCATTTATCAAAAATTCATGGGTTTTGCCAAAAACATCATTCAAACTATTATAAAAATTACAATTGCATTCATAAAATTATATGACAATTTATATTTATTAAAAATTAATTTAGTAATAATAATAATATTTTATTAAAATATTATTTAATTCCAAAATCCATTAATTTATCAAAATATATTCCTTAGATGAAAATTAACTAAAAATATTATTTGTTCTTTAAAATCTATTTACAAAGTAATAATAATAAAATGAGGGAATATTCACTATAAAAGAATAATGTACATAGTCACAGTGTAAGGTCTCATGGAATTACCCCTTATAACACCCTCATAATACCGAAGGGTAAGGTGTGCGATTGCGACAGGCTCTTGGGGTGGCTCCGATAACATCTCCCTGGTGGTAATCTCTATTAACTTTCACTTCTCCCATAGTTGATTCCACTCAAGCTGAACGTGTTTAAGCTCTTCTTGGGCTTGGTCAATAGCGATGCCTAATGAAGCCACCTCTTTTCCGAGCTCCATCAAATGGGATTCATTTGGGGAAATTATTCTAGATGAGGCCATCACTTCCTTTTTTTGAGTAAATTGGATTTGTTAAAGCCATATATTTATACTAATAAGGTGATCAATGTTCAACACTTATATTAGCAATGGCCACAATTCTTAATTGTATTTTAAAAATCCAAGAACATAAAAATGGATAAGTTCACATTTTATATAAAAATAATATGAAATTTAATTAGATCCAAAGGAATTCCCATTAATAAATTTTTGGGTCATTACAATATAGGTCATTTGAATCATTTTTATATTGAATTTACATATAAAATCATTGTAAACTTTTGAAAACTTTTACATTTGAAACCCTCTTTAGCATCCCATATGTATAATTAATTATAAATTTATTATGCCACATACTTGATTTATATTTTTAGGAATGGATAAAATATTTGGAAAAATCATAATTTATAATTTTTATTGTAATATATAACATCTAATAAGGTCAAATTATATTTTTACCAAAAATATTAGTGAATGTAATTAAAACTAATTTCAATGATTTGGATAAAAAATTTCATAACAAGGGACTAAACATAACTTTATGTACCAAAATAACCTATATAAAATTAAAATAACCATATATTGTAAATATTGAAACCAAATACTGACTTTTTTAGACTTTTTTTAATATCATATAAACATGATATAAGAGAAACCCTTCAATAAATGTTTACCTTTTTCTATTTACAAGAACGTTTCTTCTCCTCCACAATAAAAAGGTTCTCTCCCATACCTCATGTTCAAAAATCTTAAGAACTTTTTATTTCTCCCAAAAATACCTCCACTCATACAAGAAGTCTTAATTTGTGATCAAATCATAAAAATGATTACTTATTCTATAAGAGAAAATGAGTTACCTGAAGAAGAGGTATTGTTCCTCAAAGTTAACTTATGTTTTGTTTAATCCATGATACCCATCAATTAGTTATATATCATTCCGATATAATAAAAATAGTATCATAAGTATAATGAGTTACTTTTATTTTAGAATAAGACCTAGAATCTCAAAAACATTCTTCAAATGGAATACTCAATCATTATTCATGTGTATGTCAGACTACCGCCTCACAAATAGATATTGTTCATTCTTCCATTAAAACCATTATAGATAGGTAGTAATTTTTTATTTATAGTTTATATATGAAATATATTATATTTATGAAAAAATTATGATTCATTAATTTTTATTTTTCACATACTAACATGTTTTAAATTTTATGCGAATATGATAACATCATGTGTGGACGTATAGACTACCTCATCTTCAAAGAGATGTGGATCATTCACACATTACATGGAATTCATTAAAAATGTTATCAATTAAACTATGTGATACATATAGCTATAATATGATATATAAATTATAATATACATATAAATGACTTAATTTTTTGTTAATAATAAAATTAAATTGAAACAATGTTCATGCGTATGTGTGGCTTACCATCTCTATGAACGGTATATTTCATTTCCTATTTCAAAAAATTATTGATTAATAAAAATAATTATTTAATGAATATATATAGTATTATAATAATTTTTTACATTTTAGTTATTATTAAATCAAGGTCTATATAGTAGGAGAAAAAATAACAAGTCAAATCAAACTCGAAAAACCAGGTAATTAACAAATGAAATAGTGAAAATAATCAAGGATTATTAACACATGCATAAGATGATATTGAAATAAGATCATATATGAAGTAATAAATATGATCATGGTTTCTGTATAATTTATTAACATGATTACAAATATTATACATGAGGTTAATCAACGTTCAACTTAAAGGGGATGCAAGGTAAGGGATTTCAACTAAATTTACATTCCATTAAGAATAAATTGTTATTATGAATATAATTTATTTTATTTAGTGTATATAATGACCTTTAACATGTAATATAATTAATAATTCATTATGAATGGTCTTTTATGTATCAATTTGCATTATATTTTATGGGTATTTGAATTTTCATTCACATAGTGGTAATGAATTTCATAACCCGATTCCTTTTCAATTGGTTATATTACTTCCTCATTTATGTAATTATTATAAGATTATATGTGCAATAACTATTTAATATATATAGTTATATCTAACTTGTTTAATGTGTATTTATATTTGATTCACATATTCTATTTATTGATTGATTCTAACCTCAACATTATGTTATTTTCAAATATTTACATCCCAATCTCATTTATTCGGGCTTTTATACATTTTAATTTCCATTAAAGGATCAAATATGATAATTGTTTAATAAAAACTTTAAGTTACTTATTATATGGAAAATTATTATATTTTTCAATTAATATTACCATTTTCCTACTCTTTGGTCCCCAAAATGTTTTAGAATTGTTTTTAGAAAACCTGAATTCATTTCTCTCATTAGCCAGAAATCTATTTTCTATCTAAATTTTTTTATATGAAATTATTTAAAAATATATCTATCATTTCGAAAATCTTTTTCTAAAGAAAATATTTCAATTTTTTTATTGTTTTCAGTGGAATATTCTTTCCTCTTTCCAAAAAGGTCACTTTTTACCTTTTTTACCATGAAAAAGTAATGTTTATTATGTTGTATGCAAAGTATATAATTACACACAATCATTTATTTGAATCATATATTGAATATTTTTAATTATATTTTTAATGAACATTTTTATAAATGTGATTTTAAATGAAAAAGTGAATTTCAAAATTTACCTCCAAATGAAAATGATATTTTCCTCATGAATGTTTTAAAGTCCTTTTCTTGGTATATCTATTAATTAATGAAAGTAATCATTTAACCATAATCCACTTGGGATATGTTGTATTGATACCATCCTTATTCTTCCTCTATGAGGGTTATGACTTATTTGATCAAGGAAAATATTTAAATTCACTACCCTAATTCATTTTTAAGTACAATTTAAATATTCAATTTCCTTTGACCATCAGACATGGAATTCACCATAAATATCCGTATTATTTTTCAGGGTTATGTTTATTCAGTAAACTATGTACCACTTATATGTATGGTGTTAACATTGAATATTATTTTATTTACTAGTAAAATATTAAAAAATCGATATCTTTTACTCAATCTAGATATTCGATTAGGGACATTGTTTATGAATTAAATAAATTATTTGAAATATAAGTAATTCATTGGACAAACAAGGCATGGGTTGTGTACCAGTTAATGAAAGCCCTCAATGAATATGTAGTCACATGGGATGATTATTTTTCCTAGCCTAAGCTATGTGAGTTTTTACTTAGTATGTTTTAAACTATCTAGAGCATTGACATTTACAATTAAGGTATAATATTCCAAGGAAACATCACGTCTGATAATTAAGCATTTCCTTTATTCAAATTATGTATTTATTACCCAAGATATTTTCACTATGAAAATTAAATTTATATATTTAGTTCATAATTTATTAATTAAATAGAAAGTGTTTTTAGTTAGTTACCCATCCCAATTTAATATTCCTTATTAGTTATGAATGTCAAGTAAAATAAAGTGAATGTGTTATTAGTTATTTAAAATTATATATTGATTAATCACATTAATTTATTATTTATTACATTATATATAACCCTTGATGATCATCTGAGATGACCCATTTATTGTTACATTTCTCCAGGATTATATGATATTTTTTAAGCAATATATAAAAGTATATTCTAGATAGAATAAATTTGTCCACAAAAATAAAATTATGTTGTATCTTTTGTATTCCAAATGATATGTAATACTCATGTATGTATCTAGATTACCAGTACAACAAAAAATGGTCGGTCCTTTGACCTACATTTAATTGTATCTTATGAAAATATAATGTTAGTATAAACCTAATCCATTCTTATCATGTTGGTTATCTACTGTTGGTATCACATGACTTTTAGTGTAAACTAGGGGAATTGGATTTAGGATAACATAGATTAGATAATATAGATTAGGTAACATAGATTAGATAATAAAACCCTTTTGTATAATTTGAGGATATGTATATAAGAACATCCAAAAGTTTCGGTTAGATAGTGATATGTGGTTTTACTAGAAATAAATGACTATTTAGAAACTTAATTTTGACATGATTCTTGAAGAGGTTTACCTAGGTGTAAAAAATCCAAAAAAATGGAATTTGAAGATTGAATCAAGAATAACCTTGTAAATTATAATAGTCCTTACTAAACTCCTAGTTTGAAAATCCCAAGGGGTATGCTTAGGGTAATTCACATTTTATTTACAAAAAATTATGAATGTTTGAATAGATAATGATAATTAATATGTAAGTTAAACCAATGTTGTCTTATATTAAAAATAATGTGTTTATATTTAGACCTCCTAAAAATGATTATATGTTTTTCTCAATATGATAATTGTTTCTCACATAATGAATTTTGGATTTAGACAATGGATGGAACCTATATAATTCATGTTAACGTTGAACAGAAATGACAATGTAGAGATAATGTGGAAACAAATTGGATTTTCCTAGAAGTTAAATATATCATCTTCCTAAATAAACATTTTTCCCAAAATATTATCAATAACATATTCCTTAAAAAACTGATGGAATCACCAATGAAGATATGGATAGAGTTTCTAAGATCTCGAGTGGGGTGGACCATGGAGAAAAAAAGGCTTCATTTCCATTATATAACAGATGTGGATGGATAAATCTTAAAATGTTTCCCAATGAACTGAGGAAAGGGTTTATGTGTGGGAAAAAAGGATATAAATAAAATGAATATCGAGGAAAAATATTGAGTGTGATCGAAGGAAATAAATCTCATCCTACAAATCAATTTATTGTTTGTTAACATAAATGTGGGGAGCATGGGAATTACATGAGTTAATTTCCTATTATACTGGACACACAGAATACTAAAGAATGGAATATGTGGAAATAAATAGACAAGTTATTTATTTATTGGGTTCATATATAACACCATAGATAATAAAGTATTTAATGATTAAATTTCAAGGATGTCCATCATATTTAGTTTGTAAATTATATTAAAATGGTTTTATTAAAAGGACAACTCATCTGTAGGGTAAAAACAGAACAAATAATGTATGTATATGGGGCTTAAACCCATGATCGAAAGATGATAATGGATTCACACCTATGAGATGCATATGTTATTTCCTATTTAATATGTCAATGATTTTAGGTGAGATATTTGAAAAATAAATTTTAATGAAGAATCAGTAGGTATTACTTATTAAATTTATAGATTAAAGTACTAAACATATCAGTTTTGGAAATTATTTATAAAATTAAAAAAAATTATTTTAACCCAATAATGTATATTAAAATCTATTAAATGTGAATTTTAGTGATTTTGGAAAGACAAAAAGTTCATTTTAAGTTGTCCATTTCATAGAGTAATGGATGAATTAGTATTTGATTGATGCACATCCAAAGAATGAAATTTCACTTATAAAATTGACATGTATCAAGTAATTATATTTCTATATATTCTTGGTCAATAAAATTATTCCAAAATAATATGAAAGGTATCTAAAAACAAAAATTGCATCCTAATACCTTCACTTTAGTTGTACCGATGGTATTTTCAATCATAATAGTTTTATATAATGGAGTCCCAAATACTTATATTCATCGTTAAATTTTTTTTGTGATAAATGACATCAATAATTCCCTATAATTATTTATTTTTTCCCTCCACGTCCATCATTTCACAATCCAGTAGTGTTCTCCTTTGTATAAACCTAGTAATATGTTATTCCATGTGACTTTTATACTTCTCAATCTCTCTTATTAAGTGGTTATATTATAAAAACATATACTATGTGGGTTTTAAAAGATGTACATATTCAAATATCAACCCTTAGATTATTGAGAAAAATATTAAATTGCAAGGACACAATTTAATTAAGTTGGAGAGAATATAATGAAAAAAAATTCAAAGATAAGAACATTGTATTCGATAACTTGAATGACACACAACAACAAATGAATAATGAAATGTAATATACTGATGATTTAAAATATATTTTCCATTTTAAATAAATTAATTATATTATATATCTTATAATTTACACAATAATGAATTAGATTATGTCACACAAAACAATGAGTTTCCTCAAAAGCTTTCATTACACGCAAGACTGAGTTTTACCAAATACTATTAATATTCTTATGTAAAATAAAAATTGTATCATATCTATTAAATTACTAATTATAAATAGTATTAAATAACATATGAAAATATATTCCTGAATTCATTTAGTACCAATTATTTATAAATGAAGTCAAATAAAATGAATTTACAGGAAATGTTTTTTATACAAATCTATATTTATTGTCCCAAAGATGATTTGTCTTAAAAAATTAATTTAATTATAATTAATGAATTATTTTTTTTGAATATAAATATTATATATTCTATAATTTTTTTTTGAGATTCATATAATATATTTGATAGCAATACGATAAGAAAAAACCCAATTTTTATGCATAAAAAGCTATATTTTGTAAAAGGAAATTTTTACTCCTCTTAATGGAGCACATGTTTTAAAAAAGAATTTTGAAATGTTGAAATTTTTTAAAAAATATAATTCTTTTTTTAATTTGAAATGTAAATATTATCATTAGGCATGTTTTTGGTATTTTCCTTAGAATTATCATTTTTTGATGGATTGTGAAAAATTCAAAATTTTAATTGAAACAGATTTTTCTGTGTAAACAATTTATAATGATAAATTATATTATGGGATGGTTTTATTGTTAAATTTGATAAAATATCTTTATATTATTACAATATAGTAAATTTTAATCATTTCTATATTAAATTTAGTTATAAAAACCTATAAATCTTATGAACATTTTTAGTTTAAAAAACCCTTTGTAATCTCGTCTTCATGATTAATTTTAAATTGATTTATATAACATATATGATTATTATTTGTAATAATTTATTCATATTTGGAGTCATAATGATTTATATTTTATAATAATTTTAACTTGATCTTTATCAATACCATTAGGGAAGTTAATTAAAATTATTATAGTGAATAAGAGAGAAACTGGCTTAACAAGAGACTAACCTTAAACATAAATGAAAAAATGAACTATAAATATGTATAAAACATATTTTTAAGAACCATTTGGAACATATCATCTATTTTATATAATGGGTTTCATTATTGGGGAAACATTATGTAAGTTAGACCTATTAATAGTGTTTACCGTTTTATATTTAAAATAATGTCACTCCTCCTCCAATATAAAATGGCACTAACCCCTCCCACTTAATAACACTTATAAAGCCCATTGGAAAGTATAAAAACTACAAAAAATATCTCTCCAATATCCCTTCTAATAATATAAGACTCAATTTTTTAATAAATCCATCCAATGATGTATTTTATTAATAAACCAAAAGGTGTTACCCGAAGAATATGTAACATTTTTCATCAAGAACTTTTTTATTTATTCTATAAAACCCTTAAATTAATTTTATATCATGATAATATGATAAAATTAGAATTATAAATATAATTATGCTTATTTATTTCATGTTTTTACCTACACACTCACACACATAGATCAAATGAGAAACAAAATCATCATTCGTGTGTACGGAAGACTACTTCCTCGTGAACCGATATCATTCATTCTTCTATAAAACATATCTGGGATAGGAATAATGATGTATTAATATTTCTTATGTGATATATATTATATTTATTATCAATTCATTTTTATTTAATTTTTATATTAAACATAAGATTATTCCTTCCATTTTCAGTATTACGATAACATATATTGGGGACATGTGGACTACTGCCTACTCAAAGCGATGTGACTACTTCAGACTTTTCAAGAAACATACTAAGAATGATGATTAGTTATCATTTTCTTCAATATATTATTAATATTATAATATTATTATAATATAAGTATATATCAATTAATTTTATTTCATTTATATTATAAGAAAATGGAAATATTATCCATTCGTACGTACGACCTACCGTCTCTATAAACGGGGTATTTTATATCCTATATAAAAAATATATGGATTACTAAAAATAAATATATTTTTAAAATATATAATATTTAAATAATTTTTTTAAATATTAATTAGATTATATAATGATATATAAACAGTGAAAAATTGAAAAATTAGAACACACTAGAAAAACGATGCAATTAACACCGCTAATAGTGAAAATAATGAAATAAAATTAACAAAGGGTTAGTAAGATAATATAAGAAGATAATATATGATATTATAAATATGATTATGGTTTATTTATATGTTATTAACATTATTAAAAACATTTAAAATGAGTTTAATTGGCGTTTAACGAAAAGGAAACACATGGTAAGGGATTTCATGTCAATTTACATTCTATTGAGACATAATTGCGTTTATCTACCCAATTTATTTTATATGGTGTTTATACTACCCATTGAAATGTAAAATCATGAAAAATTCATATTTCATTATATTTTATGATTCAATTTTAATTATTTCATTTAATGCAATTTGATTTAAAATTTACCATGTGGAAAAAGAATTTCATAACCCGGTTTCTTTTCATTGGGTTATATTACATCTTCATTATAATTAATATTTTATGATCATATGTGTAATAAATTTTAAAATATACTGGTTTATAAAAAAAATTTAATTTTTATTTATATTTGATATAAATATTCTATTAATATTTTGATTATTAGTCCAAAGTTATGGTTTTTTGAAGGTTTTACTTCACAATCTCATTTTATTCTGGATTTTTTACATTTGAATTTCCACTAAGAAAATTATTTGATCATTGATTAATAAACTATTTCATTTCATTATCCCATAATTATCTATGATCCCTTTCCAATAATACTAACATTTTACATTCATTTGTAGTAAAAAGATTTTGATTTTTTTTGAAAAATTGAATTTTTTATTACTTTGGATGGAAATTAGTTTTCTCTCAAAACCTTGTTTTATAAAAACATTTCCAACTTTTTTTTATCATTTTAAAAATTATATTTTAATTAATATTTACCCATGTTTTCTTATAATTTTTTTACAATGTAATATTATTGTCCATTTATAAATAATGAGATCTTTTAATATTTTTTACTATACAAAAGGAATGATCTTTTTTACCTTGTACAGAATGTTCGGAATTACCTGCCTCCATCTCATTGAAGATTCCTTTGAAAATTTCAATGATATTTGGGAATAATTTTTTTCAATGATATTTTAAATTCAATATTATTTTTAAAAAAATCTAAATGAAAATGATATTTTCCACAATAATGTTTTAAATATATTTTTATGTACATTTATTCATCATTCACATCAACCCATTATCCACAGTACACATGGGATATGTTGTATTATTACCATCCATATTATACTACTTGATAATTTATGATTTCATTGACCAATGATATTATTGAAATTCACTACCATGATTCCTTTTTTAGTATCATTGAAAAATTCAATTTGCAATTCCCATTAAACATTTACATTCTTATAAATATACATATTATTTACCATAGATATATTTATTGCATAAACCATATACCAATTCCATATACTGTGTTTACTTTATATTTCATTTGATTAACTTGGGATATATTGACAAATAAATATCTTTTACTCAATATGGATATTTGATATGGAACATTGTATAGAAATTAAAAATGTTATTCAATATATGGGGAATGCTCTGTACATGCAAGACATGGGTTTGGAAATTGTTAATAAAATCCCCTCAGTGCATCATTAGACTCATGGGTCTAATCAGTTGGATATAATATGATAATTATGTTTTCACCTAATATGTTATAAAATATATAGAAGATATATTATTATAATAAAGGAATCATGTTCCTATGAAACATAATGTATGATAATTAAGAATTACCTTCATCTAGATGAACTATTTATTATCCATGAGATATTCACTATGAAAATAATTAATGGACCAATTTATTTTTCAAGTTATTAGGTAAATGAAATGTGTTTTTAGTTATTTTTATTTCCTCATTTACATTTCCTTATCTTTTTATCCAATCAGGTTATTTAAATGGCATGTGTACTCAAATATTTATCTAGAAAAATTGGATATTCTTATTGGTTCATTGTTGCTTCTGTTACACTTAACCCTTACCCAGCATTTGATCTCACCCTTCTTTGGTTTCCATTCCATAAAATTACATGTAGTTTACTAAGAATGATAAAAATAGATTTGATTTATTGAATAATTTTCTCCAGGAAATAACATTACGTTTTAATTTTTATATTTAAAATGTAACGTAAGACTCATGTATGTATCTAGTTTACCACAACTACTAGACAAATCGGTTCATCGAGCTACATTTACTTATATCTTATGAAGATGCAACGTTAGTAGACACCGGTTTTAGCCTTAGTGGGGTTGGGTCACTAAATTTATTATACAGATTTTTTAATGCATACAAATCAAAATGAGACATGAGCTAAGGGTAACTCATATCACATTTTTTATGTGATATATATCCCATATTCATAAATTTTACCTTAAATATAGTTTATTTAATAAAAACAATATATTACTTATCGTTAATATGTATATATATGTGGTATTTAATGTCTCATTTTATATTATTTCTCTATTGCATGTTATGATTTAAATACTAGAAAACATATAAGGGAATATATTCGAATTTCATTGATTTTTTTGTTATCTATGATAACAAGTTTTAAGGTAAAATTTTATTGACATTATAATTAAAACACTGTATATATTATCTAGTAATGGTTATTCCAAAATTTTCTACTAAATTAGTACACTTTTTCACAGTTTTCTGCTTAAAATAATAAATATTTGTTTAATGAATATTTGATCTTATTTATTTTTATTTCGACATACCACTCCTTACATATATATTCTATTTACATATATTTTTTGGATTTTTTACCTATACATGAAATATTTTAAAATCTTCATTTTATTTATCTTATTATTTATTATAATGTTTTAAAATTAATCTTTTAAAAGGAATGTTCTCTGAATAATTTTCATTAGGATTATTTAAAAATGTTTGAAAGCATTGCATTTTTAACATATAATCCATGAACAAATTTCCCACTAACTTGACGGTTCTTTAATTTTAAGCTTCCTTTATAGGTTTCCATGTAATTCTCATCAAAAATAATTCTCAAAATATTCTATAATTTTATGTTATCAATTTATCAAAAGAAAACAATATTTGCATTTTGTTTTTGATGAAAGGTTTAAATGGCCTTTTAAAGGCATTTTTACCTATCCCAATTCCATTACAGATATTTATGTTTCAATAGGGATAGTATCATATGATATAATTACCTTTATTTCCTTGGATGGCTTATGATGATGAGGAGGACAATTTAAAAATTATTTCATTAATCTTGTTTCATTCATATGGGTTAATTATATTACAATAAAAATATTATAAAATGTTTTTCTTTTCATTTAGTTATTCAATGGTTATGTAATGAAATGAATATTTCATCCATTCAATTTCTTAGAGTTATGATATGATGAATTTATAGATTTTATATTATCTTGTGGAAAATATATGTTTTTTAATTATTTGACGACTAAGAATAAAATTATATAGTATTATATCATATTCTGTATAGATTGATAACTCATAAAATAACTATGTTATGCTTTGACCTTATTTCATAATAAATAAATTTTTCATAGACATATTTTAATGTTCCTATATTAATTCTTCATCCTTGTTTCCAGTTCATATGATAATTCATGGATGTTGTTTCATGTTCATAAGTTTATTCAAGAACCTGATTTAATGTCCTTATCTTAAATAATAAACCTGTTACATTTTGTATATGTCCAAAATGTAATAGTATTATAATATTTCAACATTCTTTTGTTTTTTATATGATATCATGGGTTAGGATTGATTATCTATAAGTCCACAATCTAGTAACATTTTTTCTTTTCTAAGACAGAGATATGTATAATGAATAATGATTTGTAATATTTGAATTGATTGGTTATGACTTTATTTTTTCATGATCATGATATTATTTAATAATTATTATTTATGATCATTGATTGATTTCACTTATATTTACCCTCACTGAAAATCTAGGATCCCCCTTTTCATTTATATCCATTATTCCCATGTAATGAGGAATGATATTAAGTATGATATGTATAAGAAATGTGCTAGTTGTGAAAGACAATGTGGTAGATGATGTCGATCTTTTAAGTAGTGGTTTTTATGTATCCATGTTTCTGAAGACACTACACAATTATGGTTCCATCATTTAACATAATTAAAGTTAATTAATTTTCCTATAAAGTGATGTAATATTAATGTATTGTATTCTGGGGTTTCTATAATTGGTATCTACGACATCCCTAACCTAGTCCACTCATATGGAACTGGATAAGAGGGACAAATTGAATTAGGAACACCTCCTAGTATTTTAGAGACTTTATACTAGAAACGAGGGTATAATGTTGGTATGTTTGGTATATTATACCCTTGAGAACATTATGAAGATAACAAAAATTATTGAAATAAATTATAGGAAAATAATAATAAATTTCCATCCCAACAAGTTCAAACAAAAACCAACCATGCATGAATCTATGGTTCATTATTTACAATGAATTATATATAAATAGAAGGTGATACACATCCCGTAGAAATAGTAAAAAATAATTTAAAAAATAAACAATGTAGGTCAACACCTGTAAGAAGTCCATATATAAGCTATGTCAAATATTCCAATATCACATCCTAGAAATGTCAAGTAACAACATAGTAAAAACAATGGTCCTAACAAATTTCCATGAGTGCTTCATAGGTTCCATGAATAATACCAAAAAGGGTGTGATTAAATCTCAAAAGGCCACCACCAATGGTGTCTGATGACTTGAATGGATGAAAGGCCATGAAGTTTTATTTATTTTTATAAAATACACTTTTTAACATGATTGAGGGGGAACCCTTACATGACCCATAGGTCCATGTCACAAGGCCCATTACATGACCCAATGACCTAGAGGAACAATCTGAATTAGATGAGCGTTAAGCCCAACCAAACTACTTAAGAACATTCCCTCCCTGGAATCTTCATAATTAAATATGTCTAGCTCCCCACGTCACATTGATGATCTTCTAGCATTTCTCTAGGCTTATCTAAATAGTTATTTTTACTGATTGTGATTGTCATACACTCTCATTCTAGAAATCCATTTTGAACTAATTTGGTGGATGCTACCGTCTCTAAATCCTCTTTTGGGACCTTATCCGTCTGGTCATCCTTGGATGCTCCATAGACTTTAGTGGCCTAAAGTCCCTATAGCACAAAATACATGGGTCGCCTAAAGGCCCTACATCATGTAGGACCAAACTGGTGGCCCAAAGGCCGTGTGTCCTGAAGGCCTTGGCTGTCTCGAAGGCCCTATGGCCCGTATGCCCAAACTAGTTGAACAATGGGGGGTGATATGAATAATGGATGAAATGTCAAGCATCCAAGAGAAAACAATTCGGGCAATCCCTAGAGTAGGGCTATGAGTTCATATGAAATTAAACCATTAGAATCCATTGAATACTCAATGGAATTGTATATGTAGAATTGATAGTCCAACCCTTGGTGTCCAATACAAAATTTCTAAAAGAAGAGTAGAATCTAATCGATTAATCCTATGAATTCCACTATCTAAAGGGTTAGTATCCAAACCCATGGTAAAAATACTTAGTAATTTAGGGATGGGTCTTAATTTGGATTCTAGGAGGTAAACCATTGAATTCTGGGCCTAATGACATCACACCAGATATGAGATCACATCCAAATAATTCTAATGATCTAGATATTATTAGTTAATATATGATGTGATTATGAATAATTTCTAGATTTAAAACAATGAATAGATCCAAGGATGTATATCCATAAACATTTAATTTAATTAATCAAGTAACATCTATTGGATTCGTTCTTAGAATTTAAAAAAAGAATTTGAGGCTTACCCATATAATAAATCACCATTAATCCATAACTAGATTCATTTAATTTATACGTACAAACCATTGAATATACATCAATAAATATAATTTCCTCTATTTGGATTTTTAGGCATTCCAATCTCATATCAAAGGCTTAAGAAAAACATTTATATCATAAAATAGTATTAAATCTATAGCAGTTCATGATTAACATTATACTCTGAAATCAAAAGAATAATCTCAGCATGAGTTGACTTTAATAAATAAATAGTTCAAATATATTATGTATCATTACATGACATAGATTCATTTTAAATTTGAAGGGAATTTAATTAATGAAACCATGAAACATGGATCATGTTCATTCTCTTGCGATACACAAAATATTTCAATTATTCAATATCCCATTAGATCCAAAAATCTTATTTCATATAATATATAATTTAATTAAATGTATAATAACTCACAAAGACCATTACAATAAATTATTTTTCTAAATTAATATCAATTACTAAACATCACTTTGTTAGTTTTGAATACGCACCCAGGGATTTAAGAAGCTTCCATTTTAATAACTAGAAACTGGTCGCAGTAGAGTACCTAATAGATATAAGGTTATCAATTCCACGTTCTAAGATAAGGAATACCAACATAACCTAGGTTAAAAGAAATGTATAATGTATTCCAAAGCCATCTCTTTACTTTTATTTTATTCTTAAACACATATATACAACTAATTAAGTGCGAACTCTTAATGGGAGACACATTTAATAGGTCAACCCTCTTCCATTACCATAAATGGTGCATGATATGTGTTTTATTTAATTATCTAACAACTCAAAGTGAGTAAATATTACTGAGGGTCATAAAATATTTAAATATATTTTATCATTAAGATTACAGGTAACACCACCAGATTTTGTGTTTTTTCTTCAAATTAATTTAATATTTTATGTATTTTTCATTACACTGAAAACTATGTTTATGTCTCATTTTACACAACACAATTTTTGGATTTCATTACATTAAATATCTATTTAAATTATGAACAGTTGATGAATTTATTTTATCTAGCGTAGCACACAAAACCATGTTACGTGAAATGTGACTAATTATAAAAATTTTATTATATAGTACTATAGTTATTACCATGATTTTTTCACGATGGTTAAGAATAGGATTAAATAAATTTTGAATATCTGGTATAAAGATATATATTGAATTAATTCATTGGTTTCATATTTTTTAAAAAATTAAAATAAAGGAAATCTTTCTCGTAGAATATATTTTTATGCAATGAAACATGTTTCACAAAAATAAATTAAACATACCACTTTGGGTGAACTATTTCAATGAAATATATATATTATATTTTTTCAATAAAAAATTTAACATTTTTATTATGTTTTTTTCTATATAATAGATAGTAATAAATGTAATCTAATCCTTAAAAATGATATTTTCTAAAAAAATATTTTTTGTTCGCAATTTTTGGTATAGTTTTTAAAAAAATTTAATTTTCCCATTTTTTAATTTTTTGATAAAATAAAGATAAATTTTTAAATAGTTAAATGAAAATTCACTTATGGTTATTATTTTATATTTAAAAAAAATTCTTTTCTTGCTGAATAGTGAAAAATAATGAATTTTAATTGAAAACTGTATATTTATAAAAATTATTTAGAACGGAATATGAAATTTTTGATTTATTTTAATTTTTGATTTATTTTAATTTTTAATTTTTTAAATTATAAAAAATCAATAAATTTTATATAATTTTAAAAATATCATATTGAATTTATATATAAAAACATTTTTAAGTTTTAAACATTTTCTCATTATGAACCCATTTTTTTATGTCCTCCGGATTAATTTAAAACAGAATTTTGAAACTCTTTTAATGATATTTATGAAAATGGATTCCATATTTGGAATAATAATATTTTATATTATCTAATACGTTCACTATAATTTTTACCAAAATGAGTAGTGAATACAGTAACAAATAATTATCATGGTTATAGTAAAAATGGGTTCACAAAGTGTTAAATGAAAAATATAAGGGTAAAAATGACATATAAAATTGTCTAATAATCATTTTATTGATATGTTTCAAATTTTAAACCTATAAGTTTTGAAAATATATTTTTTTCACCACTTTTTACTATGAAAAAATTTAGAGTACTCAATTTTATTTAAAAATAATATGTGTGTCTTATCCTCCGTATATAAAAGGATACCCACTATCCTCTATTATTAACAACATCAAACAATTTTATTTTGGAAAATACTATGCCAAATAACATCCCAAGCCACCCCATCCTAGAGTCTTTATTTTGTAACAAGATATAACCAAGGAAGGCTTTTATTGTAAACATATGAAGGATAACTGAAGAATATGTTACGATCATCAATAAGCATTTCTGTTTTATTTCCTGCTCAAAATCCAAAAATTTCTTTTTTATAATTATACAACACTATAATAAGTATATTACATATAATTACATATTGTTATTTTAATTTATTAACCTAAAAATGACTTCACTTCCATCAAATGGGTTACGATTTAATCATTCATGTGTACAACATACTACAACCCTGTAGACAGATGAGATTTTTTCAATTTCTTCATCTCACTATTAGAAATAATTACATAGTTAATGTATATTTATTATATTTATGATATTATTATGTTTTTTTAATTATTATTCATAAACACCATCCCGACTTCTAATATTTTACAATGATAAAGTATGTCGTGTGTACAACAGAATACCGCATTATGAAGTGATGTGATTCGATCACTGTTATCATGGAATATATTAAGTATTTTTTTAATAAAAATAGTAGATAAATATGATATATAAATTATTTTTGATTTATAATATTTCATTAATTTTTCTTTCTTTTTTTTCTAACATGAAAATAGAAATAGTGTTAGTACGTATATATAACCTTCTGTTTCCATAATCAGTTTATTTTATTTTCTATCCCTAAATTATACTGATTGCTATCAATATTTATGTAATGAATATATATAATATTTATATAATTTTAATATTCTTTATATGGTTTTAGAATTATTTATTTATGATTAATAAATGAGAAGAAAAAACATATAATAAAAAAATCAGTTATTTCCTAAAACATGACTTTAATATGAATTATTCATAAATATGTAATTAATGGTATTAATAAAAAAATATATTGTATGATATATACAAATACGGTTCTATAATAGATTTATATTAAACATATATTTATCAGATATTATTTTCGAACATGTACAAAGAAATTCAAGACTAATGGTATGGGGTTACTGTATCCCATTTTTACTTCTGTGAAAGAGAAGCCATATTCACCACATCTTTCCTTTATATGGTGTATATACTACCCATTATTTTATTTTATGATACATATATATAATCCAATGGGGTTTTAAATATACATTATATTATATCTCTTTCAAGGGGTTTACAGTTCAAAAGTTAACAAATCGATAATCGATTTTGACTAAATTTTCTTTCTTTATGATATAAGTTATGTTATGCACCAATCCCCTTCTATGAAGTGTATATATATCCCCTTTGATATTTTATGTTAATAATATTCTTATGTAAATTATATTTTATTATTCATTTAATTTTATTATTATATGGGGCTCATGATTCATCTTTACTTATGTGGTAATAGTTTTTCAATACAATCTCATTGTTTATCGGGTGGGTTTGTAATTCTACTTCCAATGAATAAATATTATGATATATATCTCAAAAAAAAATTAATTAATTTCCTTTCTCTATATTTATATCATGATAATAAATATTTATCCTTCAAAATCATATCTTTATATTCTCATGAGTTCAAAATAATATGTTTATGATATATCGTCTTTTCGGGAATAAATATTTCTTACTCAAAACCCCTATTTTGAAAAAATATTTTCAATGTGTTTTATGATTTAAAAACCATTTTTTAAATATTTAATGGTAATTTTCTCCATGAAATTATTTGAATTATTTTTCATATCTCTATTAAAATTATTTTATATTTATTCTCCATGAAACTGATTTTCTAATAGTTTTATGTTATAAATAATTCATTTTTAAAGAAAATTTATTTATCTAAAAAAATGTTTTAAATGTTAAATAATTTTTTTCCATCAAATATTATATAATTCGTTTTTACTAATACATTAATTTATATATGAACTATGAATATCATTCTTATTCTTTCTCTGAATACTTTATTATGACAAAAAATTTATGAAACATATTTATCTTGTATGGGTTATATAATGATAGAATTCTAACGAATGATACTTATTTTTCATTGGTTATTCGATAATTAAATGAATATAAAAATAGTCTCTTTTCCATTGGATATTATATAATTGATTTTTTCTAAACAAATTTCATTACATGGTTTATGATATGATAAATGGTTTATGATCTTATGGAACACATTTGAGTGTTTTTTATTATCATGTGTTGGTTATGTTATAATCGAGGAAGGTAATTAAAATACAACCATGGATGATTTTTACATTATTAAAAATGATTTTGGTTATATTATAACCAATTACAATTATTATGTTATAATTAAATATGTTTGGGATATATATCTCCACCTATTGAATTGGGTAAATATTTATATCTCATGAGACAGAGAGGAATGGAATGGGTAGTGAATTTGGTTTCACAAGTGTGTTTTCCCTATATAATGGTATTTGGAGTGAACCTTGACTACATTTATGGGTTGTCGAGTAAAAAATTTCCCTCTATGGAAAGGGATACCACTAGGGGTGGAGGTGTGTCCCATCTAGGAGGTGTATGACCCTATAGGGTTCTCTTATATGTTTTGGCAATGAGAATTTAATACAAAGGAGATTATTTTATATTCATATGTTTATATCATAGTTTTATGTATAATGGGAATTTTATGATCTTATAGATCATGTTATTTGAATATCGTATTATTCATTTCTTATAAAATATCAATCATTATTCCATGACTTATTATTATGATAATTCATACATAGAGTAGTGTTTTCAAATGTTATTATCATGTTGTTATACCATTATGTTCATGTTCTATATATGAATCTTCCTTGTTTACCCTTATATAGAATTTAAGATCACCCACTCTTATGTTTCCATTCACTGGATATGAATAAATGTTTTAACTAAGATAACTAAAGGGGAATATATTTATGGGACACATTTAATATCATTCACCAAATTACAATAAATTATACCTAGTACGTGAATAAATTAAAATATTATGGTCTTTAATAATGCGTTTATATATTGTATTGAATTTTCATATAAAAAGTTGTAATATACATGCATAATAATCCAAGGATGATATATATTTCATTATAGGGATGGTTTAGTCAGCCATTGGAAACTAGGATGACAAACATTAAGTGATTTTACTTAGGATGTTCATATGGACATGTCTAAGGATGTCTCTAGGGATAAGTCTAAGGATGAGTAAAATGGTAGGAAAATGTTCTTGAATTTTGGTAAATAATAGAGTATGTTTTTTTTCAAGCAATTACATCTCTATTTGGGTACTATAAGTGGATGAATCTCTATCATAGTAGTACCTAGGGGTAATAACTCAAAAAATGGTGTATTAAGTTGGACTAGATCATCATACGGTGTATAAAAAATTGCCCAATTTGACAACTGGATGGACACTCCTGGGGGATTTTATTTGGAAATTTAAAATCCCATTATGAACAATATTAAATAATTCAATAGTCGATGAATATGAATGACCTAGTATTTTCTAAAGGGGTCATAGATTAAAAATATTTTTCCTTGATTTTGAACTTCGAAATTATTTTTCATAATATGTGTTTTTTCATTAAGAAAAGATTTTATCACATTATGCTTTCGGTTTTTAGCCAATGCGACGAACTAAAAGAAACTATGTTAACATTTAATGTGATAGACAATTTACTGATGATTAGAAAAATTGGTTGATGAATAGAATAAAGGATATTGTGATTTTAACTAATCCATTTTCAAAAAACATGATGAATATTGATTACCTTAACCAACTCCCAACATCACCAAAAAAAATATATGGAATTTGTTTTCATAGAGTTTGGGTGGTTGAAACCATTGATGAAATAAGATTTTGTTTCCTTATTGTTGAGAATTTTGAAAGAAACACCCATGTTTTTATCTTAGAATAATGAGAAGATGTTTCAACTGTGAAAAAAAAAGGAAACATATAAAATCATTTTCATGGAAAGGGGAAAACATTAGATAATGTAATTGATTATAAAATTGGGCATTGTAATGTAATATTAATAGAAGAATTCTTTAAATGTGGTATGTACGAACATTATGAAAATCTAGATCCTAAGGGGAATGTAAATGAATTGAATTAACAAGGAGGTATGTGAAATGGTTACACTACAAATGATGAAGAGATTGTGAATTACGTATGAATGGAAAGATGTAATAGGGAATAATATGAGGTAAATTAGTAAGTGGCTTAATGAGGAGGTGGAAAATTGATTTTTTATGTATTGATACTGAAGAATTATGTTAAATTAATGTGTAGAAGGTTTTCTTATAGAGTGTTTTCATTAAGAATTTACATGAATAGGATAAATGGTAGTAGTGGTGTAGCAGCCCAAGCTAGACGTACATGGACATTACATTACTTTTGCAGAATACTTAATACATAACAAAAACATACACCCAAGGACCGTAAAAGTTTAGTGTCTTTGGAAACTCGGAACATAATCTTCTAATCATGGTGAAAGATCTTCAACATCTCCCATAAAGATCTTCCCCATTTGTTTTCTTACCGAAAATCATTCCTTATATCTTGGGGAAAAGAAAACATATAAAGGGTGAGCTCAAATGCTCAGTAGGGGTAAACATGGAAAAAATAAAACAATCCATAAACAATTGAATGTGAAAACACGAACATAATATTTGAACATCAAAATCATGAGGAATGACATAAAATATTGGAGTAAATAAGGCATAGATAATAAAGAAACATTAATAATGATAAAATAACTTGTAAATAAAACATGAAATTGGGGAAATCAATTAATCACAAGATATGATTCCATCGTATCCAAGGCATTACTGCCAAGACCATCATAGTGGAAGGAGCCCATTATTGAACTAGGTTTACTTGTCGTTCCAACCCAGTTTTACTAAACCCGATTTACTTATCATTACATCCATGTTTATCTGAAGATATATAAATCATTACCCAATGCATTAGAGGGATATATATGTCCCACCAATCTCATATTTAAATCAATCTTACATGTGCCAAAAAACAATCATAAATCATCCATCATAACCCAATGAATAAAACGGGTTTCATAAACATCATCCCTTCATAACATAATCCATATAAAACAAATGGATATCATTTCATCATAAGAAAAATCCAACCATGTAAATAATAGATACATTATACTAGAAACATAATCAAACTAAATAATGTCATCTTATATGGGAAATAGTTTTGATAAAACACGTGGAATTAGTTCTTGAGGCAAATATCCATTCTTCTTCAAAATCCCTTTCTCAAAATGTCGTGCGATTTTAAAATAATTTTTTTTAAAATAATCATGAAATCTTATAGAGTAATCTTCATCGAAATAAGGCTTTATGAAACCATAAAAATTAATTCATGCCATATAAGTTAAAAAACATTCTTCTTATACTTTTTTTAGAAAATTCAAAAAGTACCTTGTATGGTAAACAAAAGAAATATTCCTTCCATACTAAATAGTAAAATCCAAAAAGGGGTAAACACCACTTTAAACATATATGTAATAATAGTAAACACATTATTAAAACATTTTTATAAAACACGGACATGGATGATAAATATAACCCAGTAAATACTTATGAATAAACAATCTCAGATAAGAACGAGATTGGAAAAATTATCCTTTACCTTATGTCCAATTTCTTCCATATGTATCCAAGACTCCTGCATAGTGCATTTAAACAAATTATTAACTTCTAACAGAACCATAATAATATTTATGATATCATATATGATACACTTGTGACTTTATATTACCCGTTAATTTGTCAATTCTATGTTAAATGAACATTTTGTGTAAAATCGTTTCATTTATCGTACGTGTTTTGACTTATAATTATTCATATGATTTCATAGATAATGATTAATTACTTCCAAAATAAAAAACATTATTTATATATAATATATATTCAGAATGTAATAGATATATAATAGATGAAAAAATGGGATGAAATACACTATTCATGGAGACGGTAGGCCATATGTATGCATGCATGAATGATGTTTTCGTTTCCTTATTGAATTGAATGGAATTAAGTAAATGAAACATACATGTACATAAATCCATTATCATTAATATTTCATATAATTCATCATTATTTATTATATATACTTTATAATAATTCTTGAATGGTTATCAAGGAGAATGAATCTCATCGCGTCATGGAGACAGTAATCCTTACGTACGCACGAGCGATGATATCATTCCCATAATTATTGAATGGAATTTTACTGGACGATATATTATCTCGGAATTAGTATTATGTTATAATAATCATATATTGTTATTATTTCCACCACTATACCCATCCAAGTAAGGTGGTGGTGGAAAAACAGATTACACCACAGCGTCGAGACGGTATTCCGTACGTACGCACACGCGGTGATTTCATTTTTCGTAGGATGGGTAGAATGTGAAACATGGGTGTTTCATATTAATAATAACATATCAGTATATGAGTGATAATTTTGTTTTTACATTATAACGAAACAACTAAATAAGAGGAATTATAAGAATAATGAAACTTGAAAGAATCGTTAGAAGAGATTACCTCTTCTTCAACGCGCCTCTTCTAAACCTCCTTTTAGGGTACTAAAGTTGGTATATGAAGAAGTTAAGGACCTATAGTATGTTTCTAGTGAAGTTTATAAGATAAATGGAATGGTTTTTTCTAATATTTAAGCCTAAAAATATTGTGAAGAGGATTGGGAGGAGGTTCCCTGTTATAAGAGAAGAGAGAGGCACTTTTGGAATCCTCCAAAATATTAATTTACAATAAATTCAAACCCCACATAAAAACCTCAAAAATAACTCTAATTAAAATATTAGATGAGATAGGGTTGTAATCTCATCATTGAAAATTTTGTAGACATGTTGGAAATTTATTTTATACCTTATCAACATGATTTATCCTAATTTAATCTATTTAATTTTATTTGTGGTAATAATATTGAAAACTTTAAATAGTTATGAATACATACTTATGTGTTGTGAATTTTCCATAATTGGATACTTTATGAAATTTTCAACCATATAAATTTCAATTTATAATTTTGAAATAACTTTATACTTTTTAAAAAATTTAATAATATAAAATATCAATAGTGTCAATTTTGACACTATTCATTTTTTTGAATTTAAGTAAAATACACAAAGGAGATATGTTTGAAAAAAACATTAATTGATTACTAACGTGTCATATTTTTCTAAACAATTCTTGGAGAACATCAAATAGTTCATATAATATTTATTTTAATATTTTTATAACCATTTATCTGATATTTCCATCAATAAAATAATTTCTACATCACTATTGTGTCACCATTAATGATAATTATTTAATCCATAAAATTTATAAATAGTTTCACATTATGTATATAATTTTATTATCTTTCTTTTTACTATTTATGTTCTATGTTTTATGAATTTTATCACAGAATTAAAATTACTACACTTATAAGATATAAGAGAGTGATATGTTGTCACTTTCATTGGTCATAAAAATAATTACATTTTTTTCATGGTCAAAAGTCCATGAATTTAATCTATTCCGATCCTTAGGTGATATCATTTGACTTTTATTCATCCAATAGAATTTTGGCAGGTGTTATGGTAATTTTATAATCTTATTTTTACCCATAATTACCCGATTTACCTTCAACTGTAGTAACTAAAATTTACCTTAGTTACTATTCATTATGTCTACAAATAAAAAGTAGCCTATTAACATATTTTGAACCTACTGACTCCAAATATGGAATCCATTTTTCCAAATTCAATACACAGAAGATTCAGTATTTAATTTAAAATTAATCCTGCTGGTGACAAAATGGGTTTTAAAAGTTAAAACATTGCAAAAGATTGAAATGTTTTTACCTATGAATTCAATATAAAATTTATTATAATGACATAAATTATTTCAAATGGTAAAAATATATTCTATTTATACATTAAAACCATTCAATATTATAATTTAACCATATAATTTATCTCGATGAAAAAAGTTGTTTTTAATTAAAATTTCGCGTATTTTTATTATTCATCAAAATATGACGATTATCAAAATAATGTCAAGAGTTTATCCAATTTAAATTTTTTATGTCCTTATATAAAATAATAAGATTAATTTGTAAAATTGAATTTATAAACTTGTCAAAAATTAGATTTAAAATGGGTGCACCATCAAAAGGTGACAAAACTGCATTTTTTGAAAAATACTACTTTTATCCGAAAAATTAATTTTGTTCCAATACCATGTTCTAGAATGTGTTTAAGATGAATGGTAAGGTTATAAAATTTAAAATGTGGTTAATAATGTCTATAACATCTAGTTCATAATATTATTATAACAATATATCATTGTTTAATGAAACTCGGTATTGCGTACAATACACGCTATTGAGGAAGGTCACTCTTGCGTGCAACACAAGCCAAGAATACTGTTTGCGTATAATATTAGATAATACGATGTTCAATATAGCTCATGATAATTTTTGTGTAGCGTACAACATAAGACATCAATGAAATTAAAAAGAATATTTCTCATAAAATATCAAGGTGTTCCATTCTACCCCCTTAAAATGAATTTCGCCCTCAAAATTCATTAGGGTTATAAATATTTTACTAGTTGAAAGTTTATTTTATAGAAACCCACATCGTAAAAAGGAATTCTGAAATTTTATTTTAAGAAATAGAGTATGAAACATAACTGTTACCCAAATTTAATCAGCACTGGGTTTCCACACTAGAGAACATAGGTGAAAATTTGGATATGGAAGAGAAATCTAACCATCAAGTTCTGATGGAGAGTGGTAGAGAACATGGCTATGAAAAGGCCAACAATCACAAAGACATAAATTTTTTACGATCTATGGTACCCTCTAAATCATTGGATATGAGGGTACTTGGAGATCATTTTTGGTTTTCAAGATCAGTTTTCTAAAGTTGATAAATTTTTTACATACAGATAAATACTTACTAGATTTCAGTGTAATAACTTCATTTGTCATTCCATGAACAATTTCCACATCATCTCGTATTTAAATAAATGATGTTAAATTTTTCATTCTTAACGTGTTATCAGATCATGCGATAGAATGATAGGTTATTCCATCTACCTCAAAAAGTTAGCAAAAGTTATTAAATATACATAACTCCATCTATGGTGATATTAACCGTATATGACTACAAAAATGGACTTTTACTTCATTTATCATACCAATTAATAAAATAAAACTAATTTCTACGAACCAGAGACTTCCTGTAGGCCAGCGATATGCGATAAAGGCATGTCACACTTCGGTCGTGGGTTCGATTCCCACAGCCTCATCTGACGCGACGTGTTGTCACCGGTCCAACAGGTTTCCCTTTTTCTAAAACTATACTATTATAACATTTCATAATATCAAAAAGTAATAGAATTACACAATCCTATCTGATGTCTAACTTAATTCATTCCAATATTTATACTTATCCAAAATACTTCTATCCAAACGCACGGTATAAAGAAAACGATTACTAGAAATGTCATATAACAATCATGTAAATACCATCATTTATCAACCATATATCATAAGATATATCTTGTTGGTCACATCCAAAACATGTGAATACCTTAGACATGTATTCTTGGAACATGAATTACCATATAACCATAGTGAGAACATGAATGCTATCAAAAGTTAACTCTTTCCACATACCAAAATCCCAAAAATTCTATATACTCAAATCATGATATCACTTTGTGCGTATACCATTCATGTCCTCATTAATACTATCAAACATCTCATTATCTCCTTATCCTTTCATTATGTGCATATCATCTATTTTCCAAAAATATCTGAATAACCTTTCATTGTTACCGATGCTATTCAACATATACATTCAAATACTTTAAGAATTTTTTTTTTGTAACAATCCTTAGATGTTTCATTATTACATAATTCCATTAAATTAATTATACAACATAACTCTTGATAAACAAAAAATCATTCCACTACCTTCTTAAACCACTGATCAAGATTTATAATTTTATTCCTCAACACTTCTTTCATATCATATATCATTTGTAGTCTCTTTATCATCATCAACATAAATAATACCCATAAGACAATGATGATTCTCTTCATGATATTTTCCCTTAGGGAATTGTTTGGCATAATGCTCGTACATTCCACATTTAAAAAATTTAACTATTTTTGATGTCTTATAAATAAATTTATCCTTTTCCATTGTGTTAGCTGAACCTTTTCGTTTGTAATTACTTGCTTTGTGTCCTTTTCTACACCCAAAGCATCTTCTAGTTCGTTTGAAACATTTTCCCTGATGCCTCTTCCCACACGATTTACATGAGGGGAATTGAACTTTCTTTCCCCTATGATCATAATGAAACTCCATCTTTCTCTTATTATCTGAGTTAGGAAACATACCAAAGTTGAGATTATTGATCATATTATGAGATTTTTGATTCGGCATAATAATGATATTTCACCTTCCAAATCACGTTTCATTTTCTTGATCATGAATAATATCATTCCATTGTCCATCATATTCTTCATGTTTCCAGCCATTGTCTAAATGCCAAAAATAATAGTGTGAGAGGAAAAAATCACACTATGAAAAGAACATAATCAAGGGGGGTAATTTCAATCTCTGACATCTTAGGTTTAATCATAGGTTATTCATTATCGTTATCATAATTCTAGGACTATAACCTATACTTAACCTTAGAGACATCCCTATACATACCTTAGAAATATCTCTAGGGATCTCACTAAAGGTTTCACATACTATTTTCCAAAGGTTAACTAAAGCTTTCCTCTGGTACCAACTATAGCGGCCCAAGCATGGCATACATGGACATTACATTAATTTTTTTGAATACATAATACATAACAAAAATAGAAACCCAATTATTGTAATATTTTAGTGTATTTGGAAACTCAGAACATAATCTTCTAATCATGGTGAAAGATCTTAAAGATATCCCATAAAGATCTTCCCCTTTTGTTTTCTTACCTAGAAACATTCCTTATATCATGGGTAAAAGAAAACATATGAAGGGTGGGCTCAAATTCCCAATAATGGTAATCATGGGAAACATAAAAAAATCCATAAACATTTGAAAGTGAAAACATGGACATAATATTTAAAGATCAAAATCACGAGAAATTAGATAAAACATTGTAGTACATAAGGCATTTATCATAAAGAAACTTTAATCATTCTAAAATAGTGTGGGAATAAAAAAATGTAATTGTGGGAAACCATTAATGATATGATATGATTTCCATCGTAGCCAAAGAATTGCGGCGAAGACCGTTATAGTATACAGAGTCCATTACTGAACCAGGTTTACTTGTCGTTCCAGCCTTGTATTACTGAACTAGATTTACTTGTCATTCCAACCATTTTTATCTCATGAGATATAAATATTTACCCAATGAATTGGAGGGAGATATAGTTCCCACCCATCTCATATTGAAATCATTCTTACGTGCACAATAAAACAATCATACATCATTCATCATAACCCAATGAACAAAATGGGTTTCATAACCATTATCCCTTCATACCATAATCCATATAAAACAAATGGAAATCATTTCATCATAAGAGAAATAAAACCATGTAAAAAATAGAGACATTATACTTGAAACATAATCATACTAAATAATGTAATCTTAGATGGGAAATAATTTTGATAAAACACTTTAAATGATTTCTTGAGGAAAATATCCTTTCTTTATTATAATCATTTTCTCAAAATGTTGGGTGATTTTAAAAGAAATGAATTTTGTTGAAAAAAATATTGAAATCTTGTAGAGGGAGATTCATGGAAATGAGGTGTTATGAAACCGTAAAAATCAACTCATGCCGTATGTGTTTAAATAACATTCTTCTTATACTTTGGCTGGAAATGTCAAAAAGTACCTCGTATGGTAAACAAAAGAAAGATTCTTTCCACACTACATTGTAAAAGTCAAAAGGGGGTAAACATGACTTTAAACATAAATGGAATAATAGTAAACACTTCATGAAAACATTTTTATAAAACATGGACATAGATGATAAATATAACCCCAGTAAATACTTATAAATAAATAATCTCAGATAAGAACATGATTGGAATAATCATCCCTTACCTTATGTCCAATTTCTTCCATATTTTTCCAAGAATTCTATATAGTGGGTTTAAACATATTATTAACTTGTAACAAAACCATAATAATATTTATTATATCATATATGATTCACTTACGACTTTATATTACATGTTAATTTGTCAATTCCATGTCAAAGGAACGTTTTGGGTAAAAGAGTTTCATTGATCGTACGTGTTTTGACTTATAATTATTTATATGATTACTTATATCATGAATAATTACTAACAAAATGTAAAAAATTATTAATATATAATATATATTCAGAATAAAATATATATATATATAAAATAGACGAATAAATGGGATGAAATACACTGTTCATGGAGACGGTAGGTCATACGTACGCATGAATGCTGTATCCGTTTCGTTATTGAATTGAATGGAATTAAGTAAATGAAACATATATGTACATAAATCTAGTGTCATTATTATGTAATATCTATCATGATTATTTATTATATATACTTTATAATCATTCTTGAATGGTAATCATGGAGAATGAATCACATCATGTCGTGGAGACGGTAATCCGTACTAACGCACGAGCGATGATATCATCCCCATAATTATTGAATAGAATTGGAGTGGATGATATAATATCTAAAAATTAGTATTATGTTATAATAATCATATATAGTTATTATTTCCACCATAATACCCATCCTAGTAAGGTGGTGGTGGAAAAACAGATTACATCACAGCGTGGAGACGGTATTCCGTACATACGCACGCGCGGTGATTTTGTTTTTCCAAGGATGGGTAGAAGGTGAAATAGGGGTGTTTCATATTTATAATAAAATATCAGTATATGAGTGATACTGATGTTATTGATTTATAATTAAACAACTAATGAAGAGGAAGTGGAAGAATAAATAAACTTGAATGAATTGGTAGAAGAGATTTCCTCTTTTTCAACGCGCCTCTTCTAAACCTCCTTTTAGGGCACTAAAGTTTGTCTTTGAAGAAGATAAGGGATTTTAGTATGTTGATATGGAAGTGGAGAAGAGAAATTAACTGGGTTTGGCTGAGCTTTAAGGCTCAAAATGTTGTCAAGAGGAGAGGGAGGAGGTTCTCTTTTATAAGAGAAGAGAGGGGCAATTTTGGAAACCTCCAAAATATTAATTTACAATAAACTCAAACCCCACATAAAAACCTTTAAAATGACTCATATTCGAAGATTAGATGATATAGGGTTCTAATAGAATTATCCAATAAAATTTAGACATGTTGAAAATTTATTTTAATTTTTATCAACTTGATTTATCCTTATTTTATCTATTTAATTTTATTTGTGGTAATAATATTCTAAATTTTAAATTGTTATGAATACTTACTTATGTGTTGTGAATATTCCATAATTAGATACTTTATGAAATTTTAGAACATATAAATTTCAATCTATAATTATTAAATATTTTTGTGATTTTTAAAAAAATTAATAATATAAAATATCAAAAATATCAATTTTGGCACTGTTGATTTGTTTGAATTTAAGTAAATCCACACAAGAATATATGTTCGAAACAAAATATTTAATAGATTACTAAAATTTCATATTTATCTAAAATTTTTTTGGATCACATTAAATAGTTCATATAATATTTATTTTAATATTTATAAATCCATTTATTTGATATTTCAATCAACAAAATAATTTCTTCATCACTATTGTGTCACCATTAATGATAATTATTTAATACCAAAATATTATAAATAAATTCACATGATGTAGATAATTTTATTATCACTCTGGTGACTATTTATTTTCAAAGATTTAGGAATTTTATCACTAAATTAAAATTATTACACTTATAATTTATAAGAGAGTGACCTGTTGTAACTTTCTTTGGTTTTAATAATAATTACAGCGTTTTCATGGTCAAAAGACCATGAAGTGAATCTATTCCAACCCTTAAGTTATATGGGTTGACTTTTATTCATCCAATAGAATTTTTTAAGGTGTTAGGGTAATTTTATAATATTATTTTTACCCTTAATTACCCGATTTAATTTTTACTGTTGTTAATAAAATTTACCGTAGTTACTATTCATAATATATAAAAATAAAATGTTTCCTATTAACATTATTTTAACCTACTGATTCGAAATATGGAATCTATTTTCCAAATTCAATAAATATAAGATTCATTATTAAATTTAAAATTAATCATGCTATTGACAAAACAGGTTTTAAAAGTTAAAACATTGCAAAAGATTGAAATGGTTTTAACTATAAACTCAATGTAAAATTAATGATAATGACATACATTGTTTTAAATTGTAAAAATATATTCTAATTATACTTTAAAACCATTTGATATTATAATTTAACCATATAATTTATCTTGATGAAAAAAGTTGTTTTTAATTAAAATTTACCGTACTTTTACTATTCATCATAACATGATGGTTTTCATAATAATGTAATAAATTTATCCAATGTAAATTTTTATGTTTTGATTCAAAATAGTAAGTTTAATTTGTCAAATTTAACTTATAAACTTGTCAAAAGTTTGATTTAAAATGGGTGTGCTATCAAAAGGTGAAAAAATGCATTTTTTTGAAAAATACTTATTTTATCTGAAAAATTAATTTTGTTCTCATACCATGTTCTAGAATATGTGTAAGATGACTGATAATGTTATAAAATATTAAATGTGGTTAATACTATTCATAACGTCTAGTTCATAATATTATTATAAAAATATATGGTTGGTTAGTGAAACTCAGTATTGCGTACAACACAAACTATTGAGGAAGGTCGATCTTGCGTGAAACACAAACCAAGAATAGTGTTTGCGTATAATACAAGCTAATACGGTGTTTCATAAAGTGAAAGATAATTTTGGTGTGCCGTATAATAGAAGATATCAATGAAATTAAAAATAATATTTCTTATAAAATCTCGACGTGTTACAAGTGGACTTTAAAAGTTATCTAATGGAATGGTGTTATTTTTATTAAGGGATGATAAACCATAATATTTTATGGATATTGGGATAATGTTTTTGGGATAAATAGTTGTTGGACATGAATATGTAAATTGGAATTTAATGATTAACTTGGAAATGATTAAAAGTTTTTGACAATGTAGTTTATCATATCGTTGAGAGAGTTGATAATTTTATTCAATTTAAAAAATAAATCCAATAATATAGGTTTTAATTAAGGTATAAAATTCATTCATGTTTTTAATAATGTTTTATGGTAAGTTAGGTTATTAACATGTTTCAAGATAATATAGGATGAATTTATTCACATGTTTGGTATGTGATAATAAAGAACCACATTCAGGTATATATGAACTAAGGATAGGTTCATTTTGGAAATTTAGTGATCGTATCCCTAATTTTTTAGATTTTAATAATTTTGAAGGGTTATAAGGATAACCATTTATGGAATGGATTATGTTGAACATTGGATGATGATTTATATATTTAGGTATTACATACCATATTAAGATCTATCCATATTGGATAATGTATTCTATACATTTTGTAGTGATTATAACTAAAGATAGATGGAATAACTTATCATTATATTTATAAATCATATAATCTATTAGAGATTTAGGAACAAAAAATTCACCATTATTTCAATTAGTTAGTAATGAATTGGAAATATATCATGAAACAACCAATTGATTATATTTTTCATAGAAATGGAATGAAATCATGTAATTATTTATTCTCATGAAAATTATTCATCTTTACAAAATGGATCTTTAAATAAAATTATATCATATTATTATAATTTTTAAGGATATACATTAATTTTTTCGCACCACTTTGGGTTATAGTTTTGAGGTCGTTATATTTTTCCCGATCACACACTTTATTGTGATAATTGATATCTATCACTCGATAATTTTTTAGCCTTTTCATCTATGTCCAAATCATCAATTCTGACCTGTTTTATCCTATGTGAAAACCTAGTTATGAGTTACTTTAGGTATCCTTTATGTTTTAAACATTCCCTTTGTAAGGTATGTTTTATAATACATTGGAACTATGTGGGTTTCTATGATGGAAATTTCAAACGATAAACCATTGATGATCGCAGTGAATTTCAAAAGAAAAGTCATTTTAAGGGGGGTAGAATGAAAAACCCTGAGATTTTTATGAAATATATTTCTTAAATTAAATTAATTTCATTTATGTTTTTCATTACACATGATACTAAGTCTATATTTCATTACATGCAACCTATAATTCAGATTTCATTACACGCAATATCATGTTTATCATAAATTACATCGAACATAGAGAATAAACAAAACACGACTTAATATTAAAATTTTATTATTTAATATTATTGTTATCACATAGATATATTAATTGAGTGTATGAAAATAGATTATCTAAATTATGAAAATAATGTTTACACATGTATATAAAACGAATTCTTTGGTGACCATTTATTTAAAAATGTGAATAATGGAAATCAATTTATGAGAGCATATTTTTATGAAAACAAGCATGTTTCACCAATATAGAATATACAAAAAACTGTTTTCACATTTTAGGGAACATTTATGTTAAATTTTTTTCCCAATAAAATAAAATTATACTGAAAATTTAAAATAGTATTTGAAAAATTAATATTATTTTTATGTTAGGTTGAATTTATTTTATGTTCTTAAATAGTAATATTTTTTCAAAAATAGTGAAAAATACTGAATTTTAATTGAAAAATGGAATTTTTTTAATTTATTTGTAAAGTAAAATTATATATTAAAATAATTTTCAATTTATATTTCATCATTTATAAATATTATAATACAATTTCGGAAATTGGAATCAATTTTATAATGAATTTGTATATAAAAAAATTATAAACATTTGAACATTTTCTTTTTTAAAAACCTGCTTTCTTATAACCTTAGAAAGATTAAGACTAAATTTAATTTGTCAACTTTTTTGAATTTAATTTTGAAAAATATATTTGATGTTATGAATAAATATAAGTTATTTTATATAATATGGTCAAATTAATTTTTGACTAATGTGAATAGTTAATGTAGTAAAAATTCACTTCAACTATTAAGGTAAAACTATGATTAATAGGGGTTAAACTAAAAAGATAAGTGTAATCAGGATCAATACACAATTATAAATACAATTTTATGGTAATATTTTGACCATTACCCCAATAAAGATCTATAATGTCCCATTTTGGACCCTTGTGACATATGAAAAATGTGGGAGCACTCAATTCTTTTAGGAAATACCATGTGTGTCCTCTCCCCCATTTATTAAAGGACAACCACTATCCTATCTACTTCAAACCATAAAAATATTTTGGTTCTTAAAATACCTTACCAAAATAATTATAAAATTACTTACCATCATCCATGAACCTTATTATTTATATAAATCAAACCATGTAAATATTTTACTGCAAACCTTACCACGATAACCAAATAAGAGGTAGTGTCCTTCAATGGTCATTTTTGTTTTATTTATTAATCATAATTCCTCAACTGTTATTCTAAAATTATTATATAATAATATAAGTGTCTTTAAAATAATATTATTTTTTTATTCTAGTGTAATTACGTAAAACAATATCAACTTCTATCAAAATTGGTTTCAAAATCATCATTCAGGTGTATAGTGGACTGCCACTTGGTGAACATATGTAAATTTATTTTCCCATTTTAACCTAACATAATTGTAATTATTTTTTTAATTATTGTTTATATAAAATATTTATGATTTTATCATGATAATTTAATTACTATATCACACATAACATCATTATTTATATTTTTGGAATATGATAACGTCGCTCGTCTGTACGGTGGGCTATTGCCTCAGGAAGCAATGCAATTTATTCACTAATTACATGGAATTTATTATGGAATTGTTTAATGAAATTTGAGATATATATATATATGTGTGTGTGTGTGTGTGTGAAATAAAAATTAATCATAAAATATAATATATCATTTAATTTTCTTTCTTTCAACCAAACAAGAAAACAAAAAATTTATTCAAGTGTACGAATGGCCTACCGTCTCCATGAATGATGTATTTCATTTTCAATCACTAAATGTTGTGGATTTATATAATATTTTATATTTGTAACATAAAAAACATATTTATTTAATGATTAACATTATAGATATTATATAACCTTTATTTAGGTAATATGACCAAAAAAATAACAACAAAAAGAATACAATAAAAGAAAAGTAGTTGTTTCCCAAACCACAACATTAACATCGAATTGTTAATAAAAGAGTAATAAAAATTCATAAAAAACCATATATGGTATTATGTATTTGAATATTTTTCTATAATATATTTATAGTAAACATTTTAATATTATATATTAGGTTTTAATGTGCATTAATGAATTCAGAAATTAAGGTCAGGGGTTTCCGTCTCACTTTTTCACTTCTATGAGACAGATTCCATATTCACCACTTATTTCTTTTATATAGTGTTTATAATTCCCATGAATTTATTTTTTAAATATTATACATAATATTATTTAGGTTTATATATTCATTTTATTATCTCTCATTCATGGGGGTTTATGCATAAAATGTTAACAAATCAATGTGGGAGCTTTGTCTCAATTTTCATTCTTTGTGATATAAGAATTGTTATGAACCTATCATCTTCTATGAGGTGTATATAATAACCCTTAAAAAATATATTTCAACAATATAATAATTATAATAATATTATATGATTCATTTAATGTTATTATTTCATAGGACTTAAAATTTAATGTTACCAAAGTGGTAATATTTCCACATTACAATATCATCTATTTTTGGGACTGTTTAAAATTATAATTCCAATGAAGAAAAATTATATACTATCTATCATGAAACAATTTAAATTTTTATCATTTTTTTATTTCATTAGAATACATGTATTTCAATCATTTTTCTCTCTTTTTTACATAACAATTCAAAACAATTAATTTATAAATAATCAGGTATTTGTTAAAAGCCTTTTTTCTTATAAAACCATGTTTTCTATAAATATTTCTAAAATTTGTTATGTTTTAAATTGTATTATTTAATGTATAATATATTTTCCACAAGAAATGTTTTGGACTACTTTCAAAATATTCTTTTATAATATTTCATTGGTATTCTCAAATAAATATATTCTCAAATGGTTTTATGTTTAAAATAAATTAATTTCAATAAAAGTTTATTATATTAATTATTTTTTATATTATATTTAAAGAATAATTTCTTTCTAAGATGAAATCCACATATATTACTTGTGATTTTCTAGAGATAATAACCTAGGGTACTATTCTTCTTTATTTTCTAAATGGTTCATCATGACAAGACATTTATGATGTAGTACCTTCAATTTATAGTATATAACCCTTTAATTATTATTGTGATGTATATAAAGTATACAGGTGAAGTTTGGGAGAGTTTGGAGAACATTCAAGGAGGTTTTGAGGCAAAAGGGGAGGCATATGGGTTGCACATAGTTTTTCTAAACTATGATGAAATCTGAGTAGAAACTACAATGATTGTAGATAATGGATAGAATATTTTGAATGGTTGGTGCATGGTTATGGATAATATGAAATGAGTCCATGAATGTTTCATCCCATGTAGTAAATAACACAATGTTAGCACATTTTTTGTCTAGCCATGTTGACTAATAGTGCATAGGGTTAAAGTGGGATCATAAAAAAGTGGATCTTGCATGTTATTTTTACTGTATAGGCTTTTTGTTTTCACCTGAAATAGCCTTAACTATGGATTAATCTCTCTTGATGTTTTTAAAACCTCTATCAAGTTAATTAGAAACAATCCAAAGAATTCCCTTGGTGATTAGAAGTCGATTTATTACGGTATGTCATCGTTCTTCACCGTTCTTATCATGATTTTGTATATATACTTAGATCTTCTTATTATTTCCTTTTGGTTTCATTTATATACACCCATTATGGGTAAATAAATTATTATGGATTCCATATAATTTTATATTTATCCTTTATCATGTTAGGAAAATATATCTAAGGTGGCTTCATGGGGAACCGACCTGGTTTCGTGAGTGTTCTTCATCTAATCTTAGTTTTCATAAAAAATGGTTAAGGTAGGCGGCTTCACTCTTAACTCCTCTTAGTATAACTAATTTTAATGATTTGAAATTGATTTCTTTTCATGTATATGATTGTAAATTGTTTTCTTGTTGATTTTTAGAAACCCACTTTGGAGATGGTTTGTGGAAATGAAGAAAATTTGTGTTCTTGATGAAAGTGATTAATTATTGATTTTAAAATGAATATTTTAAAAGGTAATTTTCCTATAATTTATGTAATGTTATTTGATTAAAATATTTTAAATAAAATTAATAGTTTTATTGAAATGAAATGGTTGAATGGGATTGGTTTCTTTAATGGTTTTCAATAAAAGGATAGTTCTACTAAAATGGTTATAATTGGTTTATTTGAATAGTTTTGGCATACATGGGTTGTGTGACTTCTTGTTCAACGTGCCCTTAAATAAGGGATTTTCACCATTTGGGTATAAAGTATGTGACCATAGATCTGGGGCAAGTGTTAGTGGGACACAAGGTGATTGGAAAAGAGATCGATCATGAGTATGGAATTATCAAACAAGCATGCATGTGTGGGTGTGTGGTGAACGATGGAATGGTTATGAAAAAATAATATTTAGAAATGATTTTAAGGTTTTATTTGGTTGTCTTTCTAGAAATATGACTTGTTGAAAAATCGGATAAATTAGAACTTGTTAATAAAAATTATAAATGGTTTTAGAACTTGTTTGTATTTAGTTATAAAATAATTTATGAAATATTTTTATATTAACTATTTTATATAAATGTTTTTATCCTTTTTGTACTAGTGGAATGAGTAAATAAGCCATTGGAGAAATCTTTCTGAGTTTTATACTCACCCCTTCTTTGTCACTTTGGTGCTTTTTCAGAGGATATCTTCTAAAACATTAGCAAAGGTAAAGTATCACATGTATTTAACACCACCTCATGATACCAAGGTTTTTTTTGGTGATGTTGGATCATGGAATAAAAGAGCATTGTGTTTTGTGGTCATCTTGGATTATTTAGTTTCTCATCATCTGTTTACCTTGTATTTGGGTTCGCTTCTACTGTAACATACATTGTTGTTGTCTTGTAATAATGATTATAGTTGAGTTGTATTGTTTCTATCTTGTATCATAGTGTTTTCTTTGTTATGGTTTTTTGGATTGTAGTTTATTTCATAAAGGTTCAATCATCCCCAACTTGATTTTAATACCCTTTGGCATTAAATGAAAACATTTAGACTCTTGGGGATGTTGAATAAGGCCCAGAAATGATTCATAGTGTTCTCAAGACAATGAGAATGGGAGGGTAATTAAAAATGGTATCAGTTTGTTTGGTCATTGCCTAACAAATAGTATTCTGTTTCTTGGCCAGGGATTTATGATCATCCTTATCTAGTCCTTGGATTGTGATATTAGAAAGGAGTATTATTGTAGAGACATGATATATAGAACATAAAAAGTTGTAGATAAAGTTTTTACGGTGCTGTTTATGTTACCAGGGAGTTGGGTATATAAGTGTTTTGGAGGCAATTATAGGATGTTTGAAATCTCATTATCATGGGTTTAGAAAATGAGATGAGCATGGAATTCATTGTAAAAGAATGAAATCCCACTATGATTTCAGATTTAATTTTTATGACTGATATATGATTTTGTTCATTCTGTTGATTTTTTAAAACATTATAAATTGTTTTCAAATGAATTATTTTGAAAAAATAATGAATAATGTATTTTGAAAATGGTTTTATTTTCAAATGAAGGAGAAAAAGTTTTCTAAATAAGTTGAAAAAACAAAGAAACAATTTTTGGAAAAAAAATTGTGATAGTTGATGTGATATAATTTGATATTCTAGTACATCAGTTTCTAGATAGTGAGACTCACAGAGTTTGATTTTGGTTTAGAAGATGTCACATGGTAGGTGTCATAAAAACCAATATGAAGAAGTTCTGGATTGTGTAGTTGAACCTAAGTGAGGGGTGAACTAAGAGATCATTTATAGTATTGTTAAATATTTCCGAGATGTGGGTATAGAGAATAGAAGGGATGAGCTAAGGAATGTGGATTATTCCATACATTTCACAAATTAGAATCCACCCATTTTTCTAGGTGATTCTAAACTAGAAAAGGTTGAGGTGTGGATTAATATGATGAATTATATATTCTATTTGATCACCACACTAGTGGACTTCAATGTTATTCTAGAAGGGTATATGATCGATGATATTACATGCATGTGATGTGAACTAGAGGTGTAGGATAAAATGTATTAAGGTATTAGTTGGGAGGATTTTGGGGAATTTTCCACAAACAATTCTATCCTCACTAATTATGGATCCAGCAGATGATGGATTTCTTCATACTAACGAAGGAAAAATATATATGTAATTGAGTTTGAAGCAAAATTAATGTATTTAGTGTTGTTTTCATTAGAATTTGTGGCAAGTAAATCCATGAATGAATGTATATTCAGAACCGGGATAAAGTTAGAGATTCACTCAAAGATCATAGTGATCACTATTATGGATTATACAGTGATGGATAATAGAGTGAAAATGGATTAATGTGATATCTCATGACTTATAGGGGGTATAAGTATGATTATACCTATGGTAAATGGTCGGAACTCGAATTATTGGAGTAAAAAAATAGAGAAACCAATTTCTGAGGTGGGATTGGGACCCAAAAATAGAAAACTAGATTAGTGAACCATCCTCTATAACCCAAGAGAAAAGAATGATTTTTCCAATGTATTCTACATGAACACATAAAGAGGGAGTATACCATACAACCTAGGTAATTACATAACTACAATAATATGGGACATCTGAATATTTTTTGTCACAATTCATTAAGTCCAGGTGCTCGAGACACTTCTCATGTGTTGCAGACATCATATGCTCTTTTAGGATGAGGCTAGTTGAATCAAAATCATCAGTTGAATAGAGCTATATATATATATTCTAGTAATTCCATGACTCCTCAATATGGGAAATCTCATCAAAGAAATAATGAGAAGAGTGTAGAAATGAAGCAGTTGTATTGAGTTTAGTAGATGATGATAGATGATAAAGATAGACCATATATGGTGAGAGGTACGATTCTTATGAATTATAAACTTATAGAAGTGTTTTTTAATACTAGTGTATCACATTAATTAATTGCTTCTCATTCTATTGATTTTCTGTGTTCAAAACATCAGATGATGTCTGCCATGTTAGAAATTTGAACCCTCTTAGTGAAAGGGAATTTTGTGCCTTTGTATGTAGAGCATGTTCTATAACCATTGACGGAGATGAGTTTAAATTGTAATTAATAGTGTTAGATATGGATTTATTTGATGTAATGTAGGGTATGGATTGGTTGACATCAATCAAGGGTCACATCGACTATTTTAGCAGAATAATTAGTTTCATAAATGAGGACATAGTTGAGCATCCCTTTAGAGGACAAAGGGTTGTAAAGATAGGTGCAATGGGTTTGTTGGAACAACATGTGGGAATGAACTGTAGAAAATGTTTCAGAATTGACTTTAGCATCAATAGAATCGATTGAGGCTAATAGTTTTCTAGCAGTTTTGGATCAATTTTTTGATGTGTTTTCAGAAAACTTATTAGTGTTACCACCTATAAGGGATGTGGATTTTATGATTGATATCCTCCTAGAGAGCACCCCTATTTCCATTCCATCTTATAGGATAGGACCAATATAATTAATGAATTAAAAGTGATTTTAGAATAGATTGTAAGAAAACGTTTCATTCATCCAAGTATATCTCTGTGGGAAGCACCAGTCTTTTTTTGTGATGAAAGAAAATGAAACTCTAAGGATATGTGTGGATTAACATAAACTAAACCATTTTATGATAAATAATTGGTATCCACTACAATGCATCAATGAACTGTTCTATGAATTTAGGGAGCACAATGGTTCTAAAAAATTGACTTATAATCAGGATATCACAAATTTGGGGTCCAGAATGAAGATATTCTGAAGATGGATTTCAGATGAAGATATGGACACTATGTATAAATATTCATGAATTTGGTCTTAATAATTCTCCAAAAGTCATTATAGAATTGATGAATCATGTATTCGATAGAGATCGTGATTCTTTTAGTTTTTTTTGGATGACATATTGGTGCCTTGACGGGCAAAGGATGGGAATGAGGAACACTTAATGATATTGTTATATATCTTGGGAGATCCTAGTTTGTTTGAAAAATTGTCAATGAGTGATTTTTGAATACAAGAATTATGCTTTCTCGATAATGTAATTTCTAAAAAAGGTGTTTCTATGAAGCCAGAGAAGATAGAAGATGTTATCTCTTGGAAACCCCCAAAAATGTCTTTGAGATACAATGTTTTAATATTATAGATCACTATTATACATTCATTTTGTGTGACTTCTCATTACTCTATTCTCCCATGAATGATTTTCCAAAGAAGAATGTTCCAATCTGATTGACTAAGGAATTCCAGAAGACTATTTATTAGTTAAAATTTTGTCTTACATTAACACCTACTTTTTCTAGATTCATTATAGGGGTATGTGGTGTACTATATTGCTTCATGATCTAGGTTGGGTTTTTTTTCTCATGCAAGGAGACAATGTGGTTTCTTATGGTTCAAGGTAGTTAATAGTACTTGAGAAGAATTACCCAGCAAACAATTTAGAGTTATCATTGGTTGTCTATGACTTAATGAGTTGGAATCATTATCTCTTTGGTAAGAAATTTATAAAGTTTACAGATCATAAAATCTAAAAGAAAATTTCTTGTAACGTGATTTGAATCTGATTCAAAGGAGATGGATGGAGTATCTTTAGATATTATCCTTCTTTATAATGACTACACTAGGATGATAATTTAGTGGATGATACATTAAAAAGAATTTCATCTGCACAGTAGCTGAAAGAAGCATCAGAGGAGTAGTAGTTAATGTTTGTCCTAGCCGACATGCATGTCAAATGTGAAGACCAATGTGGTGTTTCATTTTTATTTTCAGTCTCTATGTTACTCGATTTGGTAAATATTGTCAAATTGGCACAAACAAGTGACGTCGAGTGCTTCGTTATGAGTTCAAAACTCAACTGTGGGTAGACCATTAAGGGCTAGAATCTTGATGGGGCTTCAATTTTGTGGTTCAATGATCATATGGTTGTACCTAAGGCTTTTACAGATCATCTTCTTCATGATTACGACAATTCAATATGGTATATTCATCTTGTAATACAAAAGATATATAAGTTTTTGAAAGTTCTATTTTGGTGGATTGGTTTGAAACAGAATGTGGATGAGTTCGTTTGATGGTTCTTAAATTTTCATCAAGTTAAAGAAGAACATCAATGACCATAAGGTATGATGTATTATTTACCTTTCCCAATGTGGATATGGGATAATATATCCATGTATTTTTTATCCAACTCCCAATAATGGTTTGGAAGAACAATTTCATATGGGTGTTAGTGGATCGACATATGAAGTCCGCTAATTTCATCCCTATTCATGAAATTCATTCAATAGAGGATCTATCCAAAATATATATCCAATAGGTGATAAATAGAAATGGAGTACCAATTTCGATAGTCTCAAACAAAAATCCAGTGTTCAAATATCATCTCTATAAATCCTTACAAAAATCCATTGTTACTCAGTTGACTATGAGTATAAAAAATCATCCTCTAATGGATGGCCAATCTGAATGGATGATACAGACATTATAAGACAGGTTTCATGCCTATGTAATGGATTTAGGTGTCTCATTGGATTAGAATATACCATTAGTGGTGTTCCAATATAATAACAACTATGAATCCTTGATATATATGGATCTGTTTGAAGCATTGTTTGGGATTCCTTGACATTATCCAAATTGTTGGGGAGAAATATGTGAGACACCACTAATTAGGATGATCCTTTGCATGAAACAATAGAGAATATTTAGTTGATCTAGAAACAATTGGAGATGGATTAATTTCATTATAAATCATATGTAGATCATCATCGAAGACCACTGTAATTCATGGTGAGTGATCATTTGTTCTTGCAGATTTCCCCAAATCATGTATATAATTATTTTGGGAAGTAGGGAAAAATTTTATCCTCAATACATTATCCCTTTTGAGATTTTGGAATGTGTTGGAGAAGTGGAATATTGGTTGTAATTTCCACCATTTTTTAGTTAATTTCATAATGTGTTCGACATATCCTAGTTGAAAAGGTAACTGGCTTATATGGACCATGTGATCAAATGGGATCATGGTGAATTATAGCTGGATAATTTGTTGGAACATATCCCAATGTAAATTATGGATAGGTTTGGAAAAAGTCTTTCATGTAAAAATAATCACTCTAGTGCATGTTTTATTGAAAAATAGTCAGATTCGGGAAGAGGCTTGGGAACACGAGACAGAAATGAAAGAGTAATGACCAGAACTCTTTTAGAGAAATTATGGTTTTCTACTTTCTGAGGATGGATAGAACATTGTTGGGGAGAATTTAGAACCACCTTTCCATGTATGTAACCCTTTATTTATTATTTTCATGTATGTAAATTATAAGGGTGATGATTGGGTTTGTTTAAAGAAGGTTCATGGAGTTATTATGGCTAATAGGGAGTCTCATGGGATACACACGGTTTCTCCAAAACATTCGAAAATCCTTGTATAAACCGTGAAGTGTTGAAAAAGTTATATAGTAAATTTGGTATGGTGGGGACTTGGTTAGGGAGACCGTGTGAGGATGTTATGGATGTTTCAATCTAGTTAGTAGCTAACACATGGTTAGAACATGGTTTGTCTTACCATGCGAACTAACCGTGCACAAGGATTAAGTTAGATCCTAAGAAAGTAGATCTCACACGTTTTTGAGTCTATAGACTTTGTTTTTTTGACCAAATCGGCCCTTACTCAGCATTCTAGTCTCTTGAATGTTGAATAACCTCTCCCAGTTGAATTGGAATCGATCTAGAGCCTCCCCTTGGGGATTAGATGCCAATTTATTGAGGTCTGTCATCCTTCTTCACTGTTCTTGTCATGTTTTCTTAGATCTAAATCTACTTTCCTTTTATTTTCTCATATCTACACCTTTTATGGTAAGATATAAGACTATAGATACCAAAAAAGTTAATATTTTGACTTAATCATGTTAGTGGAAGATATCTATGGAGGTTTCTTATAGAATCAACCCGGTTTCATGAGTGTTCTTCATTCATTTTTTATTTTCATCAAAATGGTTCAGGTAGGCAGCCTCACTCTCGATTTCTCTTAGTAGAACGAATTTTCATTCTTTGAAATTGATGGTTTTATGCAAGTTTAATTTTTAATATGTTTCATGCTGATTTTAATAAATACTCTTTGGGGATCTTTTGTAGAAATATGAAAAAATTATTGTTCTTGATTAATGTTTGTGATTATTGATTTTAAAATGAAGATTTTAAAAAATTATTTTTCTAGATATTTTGTAATTGTATTTGATTAAACTATTTACAATAAAATTAATGGTTTTAATAAAATGAAAAGATTGATTGGAATTGGTTTATTTAATTTTTTCCAATAAAAGAATGGTTTTAATTAAATGGTTTGAATAGATTGGTTTTGATTTTTTTAGCATAAATTGGTTGTGTGAGTTCATGTTAATAATTCCCATGGAAAAGGGACGGGTATCATTGGGGTACTAGGTACATGACCCCAGATAAGGGGAATACATTAGTGGAACACAAGGTGATTAGATGACGGACTACCCATGTGTATGGAACTATCAAAGAATCGTGATTGTGTGGGTATGTGGTAAACAATGTAATGGTTATGCCAAAATAATATTGAGAAATATTTTTAAGGATTTGTTTAGTTGTTTGTATTTAAATAAGAATTCCTAGAAAATTTGTTAAATTATAAATTGTTCACATTTGGTTATAAATGGTTTTGGAATTTGTTTATATTTTTTTATAAATTGTTTTGGGAAATAGTTTTCTATAAACTACTTTTTATAAAGATTTTTAACCATTCTATCCTAGCGGAATGAGTAGGGAATTAATTGCCGAAAATATATTGAGTTTTATAATGTCCTCTAATTTGGAACATTGGTGATTTTGTAGATGATATCTTTTAGGAAGTGTGGAAAGGTAATGTATCACATGTATTTAGAACCACCTCCTGATAGTTGGGTTATTTGGGGATTTTGGAGCATATAGATATAGAGCACTGAGTCGTATGGTCATATAAGAATCTTTAGTTGTTCTTATATTATTTACCTATTTTTGTTCGGCTTCCATTTTAGTATACTTTTTTGTGGTCTTACTATAAAGATGATTCCTGATTTGTCTTGTTTTTATCAGGCATCATATAGTTGTTGTTTGGTTATGGTTGTTTGGTTAGTGGTTTATTTAGTAAAGGGTAAATGGTCCCCCACTTGTATTTGAAACCATTCAGCATTCATTTCAAACCATTGGAATATTGGGGATGTCACTTAAGGAAATGTAATGATTCATTGTATTGTCAAAACAATGAAAATAGGCAGGTCATTACATGTGAAACACATTTTTTTCCATGATTTATCACATGAAATATTTCTTATAAAACCCACTTCTTTTTCATTTGTTATGAAATGATTTAACAATGAAATGATATGAATCATATATCTTTTCTATAAGATAATATATGATGAAATATTTGTAGATACCATTTTATTTCATGGTATATGATATTAATTTTTTATTATCTTGTAGCATACATATGTTTGATTTATATTATATAATGGTGGTTATGATATAACCAAGGATGGGGGATAGGTTACTTGAAGGGATGGCTGTAACATTACAAAGAATGATATTTTTTACCATAGAACACATGATTGTGGTTACATTATACCTAACGATGTTTGGGACCTATATCTCCCCCAAAATACTTTGATAAATATTTATATATTTTTAGATAAATAAGAAAAGAATGGGGAGTGCAATCAATTTATCAAGGGACATTGTTAGTTATGATGGTCTGAGGAGTAATCCTAGAATACTATTATGGTTTATGGAGTGAACTCATTCCACTATAAGAGATAGTTGTCCACTGGGGATAGTGTTGTGTCCCACCGAAGAGGTTTAACTACCCATTGAGTTCCCCTATAGGTTTTGGAAATGAGCCTTTAATACAATGGAAATGATTTTCTAAGATTATGTATTTTACGCAATTATATATCTTATGTCAATATTATGCTCTCTTGGATCATGTTCTTTTATTATACTATGATTAATATCACATGAACTACCAATAATTATGACATGACTCAAGAATATTATCATTGATATATAGGGTATGGTTTTCAAATGTTATACTCATGTTCTAATACCCCTATGTTCATGTTATAGTTCCATATCGCCCTTTTCTAACCTTATTGAAAAATTGAGCTCACCATTTCTTATTTTTCCTTCCCAAAGGATATGATGAAAGGTTCTATGTATTAGTGCAAAAGGGGATGATTTTTATGGGACTTATTTAAGATAATCCATCATGTTAGATGATTGTCTACCTATACACAAAAAGGCAATAAACTATTATGGTCCTCTTGTGTGTGTTTTTGTAATGTATTGAATATTCACCTAAAATAGATAATATCCATGAATGATAATCCTCGTTCTATATTTTAAATCATTTCTATGATATACCATTGTGATTTCTTGGGTGGTATTCTAAACTATGGGTGTAAATTAGGGAGCTAAAATTAACCTAAGGTTACGAATTAAGGAAATGTAAAATAAAAAATTTAAATAGGTGTCTGATTCCATAGTTCTATGTGACACACACTAGATCGGTATTATAAAATAAAAATAAATTAATAGATTTAACTTATACCACATACCTCATATAGAAATAAATTTCATTTAATTTTATCTTAGAAACCCACTTCTCGTGTTCTTCCAGGACTAATGACCAATTCCCAAACCACCCATGACCATAAATCACATCCAAAAAATAATGAAATATTATTATAATAAAATCATGAATAATATTAAATTTTAAAAAAACATAGTTACATAACTTTTATAAAAATGAAAATTTACCCATCAGATTCTCTCAATTCACCAAAACCATGTCTGATGACCCATTGCAGGTTCATACTATTCCTTGTAAATAATGTGAAATACCCAAATAATTTTTCTAATACAATTAGAAAAAAAATCAAATTTTACTTAAACCCCCTTAATAACTCACTCGAGCACATACCACTAACAAAATATCCTATGACCGTGTGCAGAGGGTATCTCAGGATATCTTCTCACCAAGATGCAGCTAATGACCATCCTTTTAAGACAATTACACCATTAAAAAGTGAAATCATCACATAGATATCTATTTAGAATACCCCATAATGTTAGAAAAGAATGGTTGGACGAGATAGACTAATAGATGTACCATAGGCTCTTTACCATAACAAATTATGACTCTAATAACCAAGAAACTAGGGAGCCTCACCTTATTGGAAGGGGAGAAGATGTAGGGTGTGTATGAGAATAAATTTCTGAATGTCGAAGGAAAATGAGGGATGAAAAATTCAAGGGGGGATGGAAAAAATAAGCATTTCCATATTTTAATAATTTTCATTTTTTGGCCAAATGGTTTGACAAATTTGAAATGAACAATATAGACAAACTATCACAAACATATTTTACCAAGAATAGTCATATAGAATGGTATAAAAAACACATTCTAACAATTAATATCCCAATGAAAATATAAATAAAACATCATGGCTCACTAAATACCCCCACACGGTTTAAAAAAATCATGCATTTAATAAAAATAGGTCACATTGTTTGGGTGTATGGTTAGTATTAATAGTTCTCTAATCATACATCATAGGGTACAACTCACAAAACACTGAATCTATGCCAAAAGGCCAAGAGGCTTATCTAAACATCCATGACACATCCCAGTCCTGAATACACATCCAAAATAGACTCTTAGTGTTCTCAAACTCTCAACATTTTATTTTGAATATTTTATTTAAAAATGTACTGACTAGTGGTTCGAGAAATCCTAATCCTATTTAAAATCAAAAACTATCCATGGAAATACTCACACATGGGGTTATAAAACATCCCCAAAATATAAAAGATCACCCCTAATCCACCATAATTTTCCCTAAAAAATATTCACTATTATACATCAGTCATGAAATCCGTTTAATATATATGTTCAAAATCAAAATGTTTCACACACTTCATCATTTAAACACTAAATTCTAGTGATAAAATAGACTAATAAAATCCAACTATTGATTTTATCACTGAAAATATAAAACTATACTCACTGATGCCCATACAAAACATGACACACAATAAATTCCAAAATCACCAAATTAACATATGGGAAAACACTTGTCCAATCTCAGTACCCACTGTCATTTTCAAATCCCATTCAATAATGGACATAACTCATAATCCATTCAAAAAATGATAATTTCATAATTTCGTCAAAGGACCCTCGACCAATTCTCAACACACTTTAATTCTGTAAAAACACTATTCCAAATATAATTTCCAACTTACCACATACAATTATAAAAGGGAATGACTGTGAAAACACATCTAGAAGATTTTTTCTAAAATTTTTTTGGATACACCTAGTAATGAATCATCAATACCAGATAATAAAGCCATCATATGATTATATAATCATAATCCATGAGGATTGTAACCATCACTCGGTGTTATTTCATGATTGGAATCTCATCCAATGATAACCTAAAATAACATAAGAAATGTTCTATTTACACTTAAGGAACTTAGTAAATATTTAATTTTCCCTTTAGAAAGGTGTTAAATAGCAATAATAGTGTGTATTTTTTATGACAATTATACCACAGTTAATAAAAAAACTACCCAAAACCATCATCATGCCCTGAAAACAGTATTGACACTACATGAGCACTAATCATACTTGGGTAATCCTAATATAGTTTAATCCCATAGATAATGTATGTCATCGAAAAAAGCACATATATTCCCATAACTGGAATCCATCAAGGAATCCATAGGTATTCATCTCTAATTATTTATTGGTATAATGACACCACAATGATCCTCCCATGATTGATCCCATGTGAATAGAATGATTCCCACATGAGGTTTTTTTCTCATGATTAACATAATGTTTCCGACGCTTTCACCAGGGTGCACACATCCATCTGCTTGAGTTTGACATGCGCGGCTTTGTTACCCCGCATTCCCGCTTTCCAAAGGCGGGCGAAATCCATTCCTTGATCAGGGAAGTTTGCTCCTTGATCGAAACGGGATGATGAGATGTCTGTTTTTTCTTCTGTGGATTCCTCCTCAGAACTCGTCACCTAGTCCGGGTATCCCTCCTAGAATTAATACGTTGTTCGTGAAATTCTTCCCAGCACCATATCATCATGGACACCAGTTAATTACGCTCCTTTTTTCAAGAAATTCCAAGGGGTTCAGTCAGGGTAGCAAACTTTGGTTAGGGGAGTAGTGACGCTGGGCATCACTAGCATGTCTGGATGCTGGGGATTGGTGTGTCTCTCTTCTGTCCCTTATTATAGGGCTTCTCAAGGGTGTGGAAGACCGAGTCATCCCACGTCGAATGTGGGGAATCATATACCATGGGCATGTATCTGAGGTTTTCCTTAGCTTCCCTTGTTTAACACAGGGTGTGCCACACGTTTAACGTCCAGCGGAGACGGATCAGATTGATTGGAACACCGATTAGAGTGGATCAGATGGAGGAACCCTGTTGGAGGGAACACTAATATTGGGGCCAACACATGGGCGGCTTCTCGAATGCTGTGGGAAGGAATGAGGTGTTATGATCTCACCGGGATGTGGCGGCCTGGGTAAGAATCATGATGGACAATGGTTTTGGGCTTGAGCCTCGAAGAGACCTCCTACGTATCCCCATGGTAGGGAATCAGAGTTTGTGTAGTTTATCTAGAGATGGGTTACCATTGAATGAGGTTGACAATGGATTACTATTGGATGAGGTCAAACTGATGTGAAGGAGGTTGGAATGACAGGGTGGTGGGCTTGACCCTCATTGAGGCTTCCTACATACCATTCCTAGGAATGGATCAAAGTCATCGTAGTTTGGTATGGGTTGTGTCGGCGAATCGACGTGAAGATGGAATGGGGGTCCGATGGGTGAGGGGATTGATCCCCATGGAGGCTTCCTACATACCATTCCTTGACATGGATCAAAGTCCCTGTTGTTTATAATGGGTTGTGTCAGCAAACCGATGTGAAGATGGACCAGGGGTCCGATGGGTGATGGGATTGAACCTCGTGGAGGATTCCTATGTACCATGACTTTACATGGATCAAAGTCGTCATAGTTTGGGATGGGTTGTGTCAGCGAACCGATATGAAGATGGACCGGGGGTCCGATGGGTGAGGGGCCTGAACCTTGTGGAGGCTTTCTACGTACCATGCCTTGACATGGATCAAATTCCTCATAGTTCGGGATGGGTTGTGTCGGATAACCGATGTGAAGATGGAACGAGGGTCTGATGGGTGATGGGCTTGAACATTGTGGAGTCTTCCAATGTACAATTCCTTGACATGGATCAATGTCCTCATAGTTCGGGATGGGTTATGTCAGCGAAATGATGTAAAGATGGACTGGGGGTCCAATGGGTGATGGGATTGAACCTCGTGGTGGCTTTCTATGTACCATGCCTTGTCATGGATCGAAGTCCTCGTAGTTCAGGATAGAGGGGAATATAGTTTAATGCCATGAAGGATGGGGTGATGTCATGGTCGATGCATACTCTAAGCCCACGTGAGTCATGATCGGTGTGAGAAACAAGAGGGTGCAAAGGCCTGATGACCACATTGCGAAAGGTGCATCCACGGTAAGTGAATAGGTGCTTACGTGTTGAGAGGCCTAAGATGTTTCGGGGATTACTCTAGGATAGAGTCCCGAGGGAGACAAAGCGCATCGGGAGAGGGATTTGGGACCGAAGAAAGGAGGAGAATTGTTCCCTATCATGCCCTCCACTGGACATGGGACCGAGTAAGTGAGGAGGAGCAGGGGTGATGCCTCCTACAAGAAAGGTCAGGGGATTACACCAAGGTGGATTCCTTCCCCCCACAGACAAACGCCACTCCTAGGAGGAGGATATTATCCCCTGTGGGGACCAGGGGCATGGAGAATGTCTAAGGTGGGGGCACCCCGCGTGTGAGGCACAAGGAGAGGTCACAGTTTAACTTCATATGTTGAAGACGATGGGGCTTGGAAGTTTAATATCATGTAGCTCAGATGAGGTGGTTTTTCTTCTACCCCAAGGAATTACATAACTGGTACCCTCTGCTCCTTGTGGGAGGGAAGGCACCGACAACGCCATACTGAGGGGTTGTCGTGGAACGAACCATCGAGGGTTCCATGTTAGCATGGCTATGCGAAGAAGCAATAGCCATTAGCGTGCCTATGTGAAGAAGCATTAGGAAAAGAAATGCAACGGGCGGTATCATCCAGAGGACTTTGATGTCACGTCGTGCAAACCTGGAGGGTCGCATGGGAAAAGGATTTTCCAAGCATAGGGGTCCATAGGCAGGGGGCTTGTGGAGCTCAGTTGCTCAGAGTGGCGGAGAGCACATGCGAAGGGATGTGCTTCGTGAATTAGGGTGGCTTAGCCTTAGCATGGGGCATAGGTGCATGGGAGGTGCTTCGCAAAGTGGAAAGGCATTCACAGAGCACTGCCTCTTGGAGCAAAGGAGCCTCGTGAAACAATGTGTCGAGAAGCAATGTGCTTCACGAAGTACAGTGACCATGCCTTAGAATTTGGATTATGTGTACATGAAGGGTGTTTCACGAATCATAAATGCATCGCAACGACCTAGGTCCCCTTGGGGATCCCATTCTTTTGCGAAGACACTTATGCTTTCTGAAGTGAATTTCTCTCAGAAGAGGGGATCAAAACAGGACAAAGGGGAGGCACTTCGCAGAGCAGATGTACCACGCACAGCTCATGGTCCGCAGAGTGGAAGGATGATTCATGATTTAGGGGATGGTAAGCCGAAAGGATGGATTTCCCCACGTCAGGGCTCTGGGGGAGCCCAGTTTTTTTAGGAATGTGGAACTACTGAGCAGATATCACATGGTGTGAATAGAGGCTTGGTGGCTTCACTGTGGGCTCACGAACGTTAGATTCAGTTGCAGAGTGTCCCGCCTCCTTTCTTCGTAGTGGGTGCGTGAAGGTCAGGTGCAGGCGCGGAGCGTCCTGCCACCATGCTTCATGATGGGTGCGTGAACATCAGGTGCATTCGACAAGTGTCCCACCTCCTTTTTTCACGGCAGGTGCATGAACGGCAGGTGCGGTCGTGGAGCATCCCTCCTCCTTTCTTCGTAGTGGCCATGGTGCTGGGGGATCTCCACGCTGGGGCTTGGCAAGGGAGTCCTTTGGGGCCTTATTTGGGCCTCATCCTTATCCCGAATTTTGGTGCCAACAAATTCCCCCCCCCCCTCAAACTTGGAGCCACAGAGAGATCAGGGGTCAAAGTCTGAGGGAAATCTCAAAAATCTTTGGTCATTTGCGGTGCTGACTTGTGAAGAGGGCTCGTGAGGCGGATATGAGATGCGTGGACCGAGCACGCCGTGAAGCGCCACGTGAACTGAACCCGCCATGTAAATCCGTAGGCCGTCTCCTATAAATAGGGTGTGTATCATATCTTTGGTCCTTTACCTTCCCTATGAATTTTTCTTATTGCGCTCTAGATTCACAAAGCCCGACATACTCCACGAGCGGTCTCTGCGACTTGAGTCTTCGCGGTGCACAATGAGTCCTCGACTCCACATTTTCACTCCGCGATCCGGATTTAGACGTCGAGGTAGTGCCCTGCAAACAGTCTTCACGAGAGGGCTTTGAGAACTCACTTTGTGAACGTTCTTCTCAAACTAGTCGAAAAAACATCATAGACCAAGAAAGAATGGCCCACCATGCAGCTTCCCAGGGGGTCCTTGAGGATTCCGCCCAGAGGGATGAAATGAAAAACATTCTGGGGTATGAGAGCTAGTCCGGAGCCACTAGGACCATAGTGCATTGGTGGAGCTACTGTCAGAGAGTTATAAGAACTACCTGCTATGTAAGTGGTTTCCCTTGTATGGCTCTAGGTTGAGGGATGACTTATTCATCCTTGAAGCAGGTAGGGATGCACCAGCTTACTGGTTCCTGAGCACACTGTGTCAGCACAGATGATTCAGGGCGCCTGATGGTTATGCTCGGTAGGAATTCACGTCTGTAAATGATGTCTATTTATACAATCATCTGATCAATGTGGATGGGAAGACATTGCAGCTGGAGGTGTCACCTCATATGTACCGAACCATCCTCAAGGCGGTGCTGGGGAACCCAAAGAATGGGTGGTCCGAGGAATGGGACCTGCGCTAGGGATGAAATGTTACTGATGATTGGGCTTGGGCCTACTAGGTAGGCACCTCGTGTGAGGAGTTCGTATTGGAGATGAGAAGAGTGGGGATGTATAAGGCAGCTTGGGCTTCCCATATCCATATCTAACTGCCGAAGCAGTTAATCCCGGAGCTGTTGAGTTGGTGGTCACCGGGGACCAATACCTTCCACCTAAATCACATGGAGGTCGGCATCATCCTATGGGACGTGCATCAGATCATGGGGGTCCCGATACTGGGGGTGATGTACGAAAAATTTATCCTGACTATGGGTGTGTGGGAGGATCCAGAGCAGATGCTGCGTCTGGTGATGGCATTGATGGAGCTTATGCCTATGGAGGATAAGGAAGAGGTGAGGGAGGTCCACTTCTGGCACTAGTTCAAGAAGTTCCTGAACTTCCCATGAAATAGATTGTTCCCAGCGAGGCCTTGAACATGCCCAAAGGGGGCCCGAAGTAAGGAAAACTCATACTGGCAGCTGTTTGAGAATAGTCGGTGGAAGACTTGGGGGGTCAGTGTCAGCACTGAACAACAACCAATAGTCATGCTGGCAGCATTCATCGCAGCTCTCATCTGTTGTTGAATCCTGCTGGTGAGGGATACAAACATGAGAGTACGACCAAGAACTTTCATCATGGAATCCACATTGGCAACAAGAGGGTGGGTCAACCTAGGGATCTCGATGCTTGCCAAGTTGTACAAAATAATGTGGCACATCAGAGAGGGGAAGAGGCCACAGAGGTTATGCAGGCCGTTCCACCTCTTGTATGGATGGATGGCAGTGCACATCAGGGGGATTTATGAGTATCCAAACCCCATCTTTCCATTAGGGTCGAACTTCTATCCCTAGATCTTGATCCTTATGGGTAGCATTCCGACTAAGCTGACTACACCATCGGTTCTGAACCATGGACGGTGGAAGAATTCAATTTCCACCCGTTCTTGCTGCCAACGGGGGCCTTCACAGATGATGGACAGGGAATGAATGGGCACCGTGCCTACCTCCTGGCCATTTGAGGTGGGGTCTTGGTGTCCAGGGTGGACCGCGAGCATCTCTGTGAGCCATACACCCCACACCAGTTTTCCAGGCAATTTCGGTGCCTGCAGAGGCTGACACCACAGGTCTACCTAGGGGTGCGCTACGAGGATCACATGTGTGTGACGAAGAAAATGTGTCTTATGCTCACACAGGAATATGGGATGATGTGTAATCTATTTCCTCCACCGACCGCCATCCTTGGGCTGATAAATTAATATTCCTATAGGTGGGAGGCAGCCAATTTAGGGGAGATAATGAACTGGTCAACAGTCCTAGACAGTGAGGGTGAGCTTCCTCGACCTCGGGGGCGAGGCCGGAAGGTGAAAAGGGCATCCCGTAGTGGAGGGTTTGCTATAGCGGTGACACCCACACCGGTTGGGGGGAGCAGCGGTAGCGGATCCGGCAGCAGTAGCGGTGCTGGTTGTCCGATGTGAATATAGTCTTCAAGATGGGCGGCCACCGAGGGGATTCCGCAGGATTTCTACTCAAGCTCTCAGGAAATGGTTGCTTCACATTGATATGTTGGAGGATGTAATCTTCCCAGAGGCCTGAGACATCTGGGAAGTCAATTGGAAATTCTTCATCCCATCCAAATTATGGCAGCACCTCGACCGCCTCGGGATGGTCTTGCTGGGAATTGGCCCCATTAGTTCTCGATTCGTAGTATCCCAGGCAGAGGAGGATAAATACATAGCTGAGATGGAAGACTTCATCCACTATCGGGGTGCCCTGAACCCGATGACAGACCGAGTCAGGGTATTTCTAGGTCGCACAATCCCTCTGCAACTATTAGCCTCTGACCTGATGGAGCACTTCCCCCTGCCGGATGAATCATATGAGTCCTCCTGGGGAGAAGAGGCTGGTATAGAAATTCCGACAGAGGAGGGTGAAGTCAGCAATAAGTCCTCGGATCATTAATATTTTGTAGTGGCCCTTGAGGTAAAATCCAAAGTTCCTTCTTTAGAGTGTTCCCTTAGGTAGCTAGGGATTCCTTATCAGCATGTGCACTGTGCAGGAGGACCTTGTGCATAGACCTCGTTCCCACCCCTCAGTGGGTGCCGACGTGGGACCTTCTGGATCCGCGTTCATCACTACATCAACCTCTTTGTATGGCAGGGCTGGGACAGTCGAGGAAGCTCCCCTAGAGTCTCCAGACCTACCAACCACATATAGGGGGCCACATCTTGGGGTTCTGATGACATCGTCTCAAGAGTGAGACCAGGGATTTGACCTCTGTAATTATTCTAAACTGAATTCACAACTTCCACCCACTGACCATGTTAACTGACATTCACATCCCATTCTTGGGGTGTACAATCCTTCAATTGGCCTGGGCTACTGCAGTGATGTTGGTCGGGGCTTCTGGTAGTGCCCTCCCTAGGGGAATTCCAATGGTCATGGAGGTGGGCATCTAGCGTGACCGAACTTCAGCGCTCCTAATCACTGGTGGGGGAGCCAATGGGACTACGCTCATGGTTATCGAAGAGGGATCTGATGATGAGGAGAAAAGAGACAGACCAGGCCCCACCACACCCGATTTGACGTGAGACATGGACCCGGTTGAGGAGTTCCTGGGGTCATTCCCTGCATATGTGCCTCACAATCATGTCGACTAGGATGAAACGACCTCTGACAAGGAGGACAACAAAAATAGTCTATTTCCAATCATTGAAGCTGATCACACGCTTCATCAATAACACCCCCCAAGCACTATGGTTGCGTGATATGGACAGACTTCTCACATGATTGCATGAACTGTGTGTTGGTGGAGTGGATGCCCAGCACCCCCACATTCTCATCCAAGATCTTATGGCAGAAAAAATATGGGAGCATGATCGTGGCCTTAGCGTGGGCTAGTAGTGGAGGCAGTCAATAAACATCAAGAGGCTCTAGAAGGATGAAGATGAGGTCCAGCGGTTACAGAATTGGACAGATTAGCACTTGACCTCCCTCAATTCATAATCTAAACTAATATTACAATTGAAGGCCCACCTAGAAGAAGCCGAAGAGGGCCTGAAGCCAGCTTTTGGGGATATGGCCTCCATCCAGGCCGACATAGATCAATCCCAGATTGAGGCCAAAAAATTTCACCCTCTCACCGCCGAGGAGGAGAGGGGGCTGAAAAAGCGACAGCAACTCCTAGACGCCACCAACCAGAGGGTGGCATAACTTCTATGCTCTTTTGAAGAGTTCAATCCGTCCATGGTGCGAGTCGACCCCTGGGTACTGTAATGATTACAAACCCTTAAACGTACTTTCATGCTTTGATTTTCTGAATGTCATTTCATGGAAGAGTTTTGTTTTTCAGATTGGTTTACTGGATCCTTGTGATGTTCGCGAAGCGTCCAGTGATCATTCCCTAATCTCACATGGGTAGGGCCCGATTTGAGAAACAAGGGGTGACCACTTTATCACCTTATCCGAATGTGGGAGCGCAAACCAATATTTGTGAATCTTGGGTCTAAACAACCGGTCTCGATTTCCGGGAGGAAATAGGAGAGTCCTGGCTGGAGTTTGAATCTCTCAGAATAGTCGAATTAAAATTTTCCAAGCATGCTCTCTTGCACGCTTGGGTTAACGCTAGGGGTGATAAAATCGATCTGAACAGATGGGAATGGGTGGTGTGAATCACAATACTCAGGATATGAAACATTGTGAGGGTGGCGTGACAACAAAGAATAAATGTTGACCGTATTTGAAACACAACATTCTTATTGCATTAGCCTGATGTGGGGATAACAAATGAGGGTCGAACATTGACCATGTTCAAAACATGGAACCAGACTCAAAATATCATCTGTTAGTCTTCCATAATGTTGGCCTAGGATAGTAGATGGGCCATAGGCCGAGCATCCTTACTATTAGAGGGTTCCTCCAGACGTGAAAGAGGACGAAAGTCCAAATAAGGGGCACGCAAAGCGTGGAATGTGGAGTGAGGGATTGTTTGAATAAATTACAACACCCTTGAAGTTACGCCACCATGGTGAGAGAACACTAGATGGACGCATTGTTTTGATCATGGATCATTCCTTATTTCAGACAGGGCCTCTCTGGAGAGAGATTTGTCGCTTCCCAATGTAATTTTGGGGCATCTTGAACTTGTTCAGGGTAAAATTGTCGTTACACGGTTCCCCACAAGGGGTCAGGCCAGGGGGGCGGAAATGGGGAGGAACAAGACATTATGATTCCTGGGGCTGAATGCTGGGAGAAATACTGGGGTGTCTCTATATATCCCATAAGGATGGGATTCAGTCCATACATAGTTCTAGAAGCACAGTTTTACATCATGTTGGGCGATGAGAAGCCTGGCTGTGCTGGACTACATCCTATCAAAACTACTAATCCCCCGTGAGTCGTGCTCAATGTGGGAAATAAGAAGTAGTGGTGGGACTTTCCAGACATAGGAAGGAACTTGTTAGGGTGATGGGAAGCTCTGTGAATACTGACCCGATGATGCTAACTCATCCATGTAGAACACCAAGATGCGCAAAGAGATAAATCTGAGTATGTCGGAATTCCACTTGAACATGAAGAATCAGAAATATGTGAGTCATGACGCTCAATATCTGGACCATAATGATGGCAGTGTGATGGTGGAGGATAACTATTGACCGTGGCGGAGACGCACCATCCACATCGTGTTATCCTAGAATGGGGAAAAACAAATGAGGGTCGACCGTTGACCATGTTCGAAACATAGGACATGTCACAAATGTCATAAATGATCCTTAGGGGCGTAGGCCCAGGACGATAGGTGAGCCGATGCAGTATGATACCAGGCTGTTAGAGGGTCTCTTCGGATATGGAAGGGGATGAGGATCTAAATAGCGAGCTCATGAAATGTGGACATGGAACAAGGGGAATATCCCCATGAAAATTCCACACTTCGGGCTCTTTGTCAAAATGTGTCTGAATATCGAAACGAGATGTATTAGATAGAGGGAGTCGAGTCTCTTCCCATAGAGATATCTTATTTTAGGGTTTTATAACTCGGACCATGGATGGTAGGAAATGCGGTTGATACATGGTGGGGTTTTAGGTCGAGGGACTGAAAATGAGAGTTGAGCTGGGCATGAGGCAAGGTGCACGAATGTTCTTACATACCACATGGGGATGGGGATCAAGCTGCACATAGTTATTGAGGTGTCATGGTAAGTTACCAGTGCTAGGAATAAAAGGGGCATGCGGGTGTGGCCCTCGCACCAAGAGAAGTAGAATTTGATAAATCTTGTTTGTCCTTTAAGTGAGTGGTATTTTTTTGTGCAGTAATAGGCCAAGGGTAGCTGGACTTGAATCTCCAAAAGAATAAAGCCATAGTAGGAGTTGAAAAACGGTATGGCGTGTGCCCAATACCAAACAAGGTGTCCCCTTGAGTGAGATCATCATGATGCAGTGTCATTTTTTCATCGTGCACCCAGGACAATAATGTCACAGTTTAGGTTCATGTGATAGGACCAGGCTTTCATTTTAACTTCATGCAGTGCAGACACTGTAGAGACGATTCTAGGTGGGGAATGTGTATGGTGGAATAAAACATACCCAGCGTGAATGGGAAAATGATCCCATATCACACTGTATGCAATTTTGAGAGGGGAACCTCAGGCCAAGGGGTCCAAATAGGTGTAAGAGTGAATGGGGAGGGAGAAACCAGCTCCCAACCGAGATGGACTAAAAAATGAGGCATCTTGGTGGTCCTACGTATCCCATAAGGATGAGAATCAAGCCACACGTAGTTCTGAAAAAGGGGAAATATGACAGGATCTTTGTTTAAGGTCTTAGAACTCAGACCATAGAGAAGAAGGACTATCCCACGTAAAGGCGGACCCTAACCCAATCCCTAATCCGACTTGATTTAAACATAGTGTAGGAAACAAGGGTAGATACAACATTCACAATACATGAGATGCATTCAAGGGGAATACTTTATGAAGCCCCGAACGATCACCCTATCGCAGATTTTTTTCCTCATAAACTGGGAATTCCCACTGTGGAATAGTACTAAGAGTTTCGAAGTTCTAGTTGGACATAGTGAGGTGGAGGAGGATACGAATCATGTATCTGACATTTTGGTCTTAATGGGGTTGGCGTGGCACTAGATGATAACTATTGACCATGTTAGAAACACAATATCCATATCACATTAGCCTGAAGTGGGACAACAGATGAACATCGACCGCTGACCATATTCACAATGCGGGATTTCAATCGGCTTATGTTCTGCGATCCTCGGGGGCATTGGCCCGTAATGGTAGAAGAGCCCTTAGGCCTAACATCCATTCCACTCGAGGGTCCCTTCGGGTGTGAAAGGTGATGAAATCCTTAATGAAGTGGAAAAAAGCATGAAAATATGGTGGAAGCAAGTCCGAGCAGAGTTCGACATTCAAGGTACTAAACCAAAGTACCCTTAGGCACGTTGACAAACTGCCGAAGAGGGTCGATGAGGGTGCTCAGGAGGGACAGGCTAATGGCCTGGTCATTACAAGATCAACGTGAATGATGACATGATCCCATGCCACACCATATACTTCCCTCCCCAAGGAAGGGTAGGCCAATGGGCCAAAGTGAAATGGAGATCTCTGGGAGATGGGGCTGGACCCGAAGTCAAGACATTCGGGTGGTCCTAATTATCCCAAAGGGGTGGGAATCAAACCACACGTAGTTCTTAAAGACACCTAGGGGTAAGATACCCCAATGAGGAGGGTGTACGACATGGTGACTATAGAGACCCAAAGCTTGACGTACATGGACATTGCATTACATTTTCGGAATACTTAATACATAACAAAGACAGACACCAAAGGACCGTAATGTTTGGTGTCATTGGATAATCGGAATATAATATTCTAATCGTGGTGAAATATCTTCAATATCTCCCATAAAGATCTTACCCTTTTGTTTCCTTACCTAAAACCTTTCTTTATATATTGGGGAAAAGAAAACATATAAAGGGTGAGCTCAAATGCTCAGTAAGGGTAAGCATGGACAAAATAAAACAAACCATATACATTTGAACATAAAAACATGAACATAATGTTTAAACATCGAAATCTTGGGAAATGAGAAAAAACATGGCAGTACATAAGGCATAGATCATAATGGAACATCAATCATGATAAAATATCTTGGAAATAAAATTTGTAATTGTGGAAAAACATTAAGCACATGATACGATTTCCATAGTAGCCAAGGCATTTCTACCAAGACAATCTTAGTGGACAAATTCCCTTACTGAACCGGGTTTACTTGTCGCTCCAGCCCTATATTACTGAACCGAATTTACTTTCCATTTCATCAACATATATCTCCTGAGATATAAATTGTTACCCAATGCATTGGAGGGAGATATGGGTCCCACCCATCTCATATTTAAATCATTCTTATGTGTGCCACAAAACAATCATAAAACATTCATCATAACCTAATGAATAAATTGGGTTTCATAAACATCATTCCATCATAAAACAATCCATATAAATCAAATGGATATCATTTCATCATAAGAAAAGTGAAACCATATAAATCATAGAGACATTATACTTGAAACATACACATATGAAATAATGTCATCTTATATGGAAAATGGTTTTGATAAAGCACTTGAAATGAATTCATGAGGAGAATATCCTTTCTTCATGAAAATCATTTTCTTTTCACGAAATTCCATTCAATTTTAAAAGAAAAGGATTTTGTTGAAAATAGTCATGAAATCTTGTATAGTAAGATTCATGAAAATAAGGCGTTATGAAACTGTAAAAATATGTTCATGTCGTATAAGTTAAAAAACCATTCTTCTCATACTTTTGCCGAAAAATTCAAAAAGTACCTCGTATGGTAAACAAAAAAATTATTCCTTACATAACATGTAGTAAAGGTAAAAAATGGGTAAAAATGGCTTTAAACATACATGAATTTTTTTTATAAAACTTGGACATGGATGATAAATATAACCCCAGTAAATACTTACGTATAAGCAATCTCGGATAAAAAACAATTGAGATTGAAACATTATCCCTTACCTTAAGTCCAATATTCTTCATACGTATCTAAACCTCCTGTATAATGATTTAAATAATGTCATTGACTTATTAAAGAATCATATTCATTGTTATGATATCATATATGGTTAACTTATGACTTTTTATTACCCGTTCTTTTGTAAATTCAATGTTAAAGAGTGTTTTGGGTAAAATCGTTTCATTTTTCGTCCGTGTTTTGACTTTTAATTATTCATATGATTACTTAGATCATGATTACTTAATTAAAAAATATAAAAAATCATTTATATATAATATATATTCAGAATATACAAATATTTAATAGATCGATAAATGGAATTAAATACACCATTCATGGAGACGGTAGTCCGTACGTACGCATGAACACTGTTTTCGTTTCCTTATTGAATTGAATGGAATTAAGTAGATGAAATACATATATATATATATATATATATATAAATCCAGTATCATCATTATGTCATATATTTCATGATTACGTATTATATATACTTTAAAATCATTCCTGAATTGTTAACATGGAAAATGAATCTCATCGCGTCGTGGAGACGATAATCTGTACGTATGCACGAGTGATGATATCATTCCCATATTTGTTTAATGGAATTGGAGTGAATGGTATAATATCATAGAATTGGTATGATGTTATAATAATCATATGCAGTTATTCTTTAAACCATTATACACATCCAGGTAAGGTGGTGGCGGAAAAACAGATTACACCACGACGAGGAGACGGTATTCTGTACGTACGCACGCGCGGTGATTTCGTTTTCCTTAGGATGGATAGAAGGTGAAATGGGGTTGCTTCATATTTATAATAATATATCATTAAATTATTGAAACTGATGTTATTACAATATTATTAAACAACTAAAGAAGATGAGGTAGAAGAAGAAATAATTTTGAAAGAATCGGTAACGGATATTACCTCTTCTTCGACATGTCTTTTTGAAACCTCCTTTTAGGGCACTAAAATTGGTCTTTGAAGAATACAGGACCACTAGAATATTTATAGGGAAGTTGAAAAGGGAAATGGGAAGGGTTTGGCCGAGCTTGAATGCTCAAAGTTTTGTAAAGATGAGAGGGAGGAAGTTTTCTTTTATAAGGGAGGAGAGGGGCACCTTTGGAATCCTCAAAAATATAAGTTTAATATAAATTTAAACCCCACATAAAAACCACCAAAAATGACTCAATTATAAGATTATATGATATAGGTTTGTAATCTCATCATTCAATCAAATTTAGACATGTTTTTATCTTATTTTAAACCTTATCATTTTGATTTATCCTTATTTAATCTATTCAATTTTATTTGTGGTAATTAAATTCTAAATTTTAAATGGTTATAAATAATCACATATGTGTTGTTAATTTTCCATAATTGGATACTTTATGAACATTTAGAGTATATAAATTTAAATTTATAATTTTTAAAAATTTCGTTGATTTTTAAACAATTTTATAATATGTAATTTGTATAAAATAACAATAGTGTCAATTTTGACACTATTCATTTGTTTGAATTTAAATAAAATATATACAGAATATATTTTCAAACTAAAAGATTTAATATATTAATAACATTTCATATTTATCTATAAAATTAGTGGACCACATTAAATAGTTCATATAATATTTATTTTAATACTTTTAGAATCATTTATTTCATATTTCAATCAATAAAATAATTTCAACATCACTATTGTGTCATAATTAATGATAATTATTTAATCCCTAAAAAAGATAAATAAATTCATATGATGTAGATAATTTTATTATATTTCTGGGGCCTATTTATATCCGTAGTTTAATGATGTTTATCACTAAATTAAAATTATTACACTTATAAGATTTAAGAGAGTGACATGTTGTCACTTTCTTTGGTTTTAATAATAATTATATTTTTTCATGGTCAAAAGTCCATGAAATGAAACTAGTCCGACCCTTAGGTGATATGGGTTGACTTTTATTCTTCCAATAGAATTTTGGAAAGTGTTGGGGTAAATTTATAATCTTATTTTTACCCTTAATTACCAGATTTACCTTTAACTGTAGTAAATAAAAATTACCATAGTTACTATTCATAATATCAAAAAAATACAAGTAACCTATTAACACAATTTGGACCCACAAAATTAAAATTTGGAATCCATTTTTCAAAATTAAAAACACAGAAGTTGAAGTAATTAATTTAAAATTAATCTCGTTGTTAAGAAAACGGGTTCTAAAAGTTAAAACATTGCAAAAGATTGATATGATTTTACCTTTGAATTCAATTTAAAATCAATGATAATGACATACAGTATATTAAATGGTAAAAATATATTATATTTATACTTTAAAACCACTACATATTATAATTTAACCATATAAATTTTTACGATGAAAAAAGTTGTTTTTAATTAAATTATACCGTGTTTTTACTATTCATTAAAATATGAAAGTTATCAGAATAATATGAAAAAATTATCCAGAGTAAATTTTTATTTCTTGATTCCACAGAAGAATTTTAATTCTTTCAAATTTAACTTATAAACATGTCAAAAACTATATTTAAAGTGGGTGCGCCATCAAAAGGAGACAAAAATGGATTTTTCTTGAAAAATACTCATTTTACCCGAAATATTTATTTTGTTCACATACCATATTCTAGAAAATGTGTAAGATAAAATAATAATGTTATAACATTAAAAATATAGTTAATACTATTCACAATAACTAGTTCATAATAATATTATAACCATATATCGTAGTTTATTGAATCTCGATATTTCCTACAACACACGCTATCGAGGAAGGTCGCGATTGCGTGTAATGCAAGCCAAGTCAGGGTTGCGTATACTGCAAGCTAATACGGTGTTGCGTATAGTGCAATATAATCATGGTGTAGCTTAAAAAAGAAGATATGAAAGAAATTTAAAAAATAATATATCACATAAAATCTCGAGGTGTTACATTCTACCCCCCTCAAAATGAATTTCACCATCGAAATTCGTCGGGGTTATAAATTGTTTACCACTAGAAAGTTTCATTCATAAAAACACACCTTCATAAAAGGGAATACTAAAACATAATTTTAAAAAGTGAAGTATGAAACACAACGGTTACCCAAATTAACTCATCACTGGGTTTCCACATAGGATAACATAGGTGAAAATATGGATATGGAAGAGAAATCTAACCATCAAGTTCTGATGGAGAGTGGTAGAGAACATGACTATGAAAAAGCCAACAATCAGAAAGACATAAATTTGTGATTATCTACAGTAGCATCTGATTCATCAGATATAAGGGCACTAGGACAACATTTTTGGTTTTCAAGATCATTTCACTAAAGTTGAAGAATTTAAATTAGATGAAATACTTACTTTATTTCGATATAATCTCACCCTTGTTCATGCCTTGAACAATATCCACTTCATCTCTCAATGAAATGAAGTTGAATTTTTCATTCGTGAAGTGTCAGTATATCATGTGGTAGAATGATGGGTCATTCCATCTGTCTCAAATAGAAGGTTAGAAATAGTTATATACATAAGTCCATCTATCATTTATCGTTCCAAAAATGGACGTATACTTCATCTATCATACCGCTTAATAAAATAAAAATTGATTCTATTAACCAGGGACTTCTTGTAGGCTAGTGGTAGGTAATAAAGGCCTGTCGCACTTTGGTTGTGGGTTCGATTCTCGCAACCTTGTCCGACGTGGAAGGTTGTCGCCCATCCTGCAGGTTGTCCTTTTTCGAAAACTATACTCTTATAACATTCCAGAAATAATATCAAAAAATTTCTATCCTTAAAAAATACTATCTCATGTCCAACATAATCCATTCCAATCTTTAGGCTTATACATATGTCCAATCTCATAATATGGAGAATACGATTACTAGAAATGTCATCTACCAAGAATGTGAATACCATCATTTATCCCCCATATATCATAAGATATATCTTGTTGGTCACATTCCAAACATGTGAATACCTTAATCATGTATTCTTTTGAAACATGAATTACCAAATAACCTTAGTGAAAACTTGAGTTTTGTAAAAAGTTATATCATTCCACATACCAAAATCCCAAAATTTCTATATAATCAAACCATGATATCACTTAGTCCATATATCAATCATGAGCTCATGAATACTATTAAACATTTCATTTTCTCCTTATCCATTCATTATGCGCACATCATCTGCTTTCCAAAATTACTTTTCATGGTTACAGGTTCCGTATTCTTATGGAAAACCACAATGGAACAATAAATAGATATTTCAATACACCATTAAGTATCTCAACAACATTATTATTTAATTACAATACATAAACCATTCAATACATCCTCTTCAATGATTGGCATGGAATAGGTCATTCCTTGATTTAGAATTTACCTTTTAGGTCAGGGCATTGAGTTGGGTAATGCCCATGTTCTCCAAAAATAAGACAATGAACTCCATAACAGTCTATCACTCTATGACCTTTTCTCCTCACAGATAACATCTTCCCCTCCATTTGAGGTATTCCTCAAGGTTCTTCTTCCCTTTTTTAGAAATCTCAATCTTCCTTTCTCTATGCTCCTCACAACGCTAACATGCATAAAATTATATCTTCCTCTAATTTGATGACTTAGGAATTCCACCAAAGTTCACCTTGTTAATCATATATCATGATGACTAATTTGGCATAATCACAATATCTTTCCCTCTAGGCATTACACAATTTTGTTGATCACAGTCACCAATTTTTCCATTAGAATCAACATTAACTAAATTTCTTCTCATTCCGTCCATTGACTAAAACCAAAAAGCATATTGTAAGAAATAGTTAAAATAAAGAGGAACCACATAATCATTAAAAGTCACTTATGGGATGTCTATCTTATCACACATTCTTTAATCCATGAAACCATAGGTTCACCCTAGGTTATTCATGACCATAAACACAACTCTAGGAATGTAACCTATAGTTATACTAAAACTTAGGGACATCCCTAGTCATACCTTAGAAATATCTCTTGGGATTTCACTAAATTTTTTGCATCCCAGTTTCCAAAGGTTAACTAAACCTCCCTCTGATACCAACTATAGGGACCCAAAGCATGATGTACATGGACATTATATTACTTTTGCGGAATACTTAATACATAAAAAAAATGACACCAAAAGACCGTAATAGTTTAGTGTCTTTGGAAACCCAGAATATAATCTTCTAATCATGTTGAAAGATCTTCAATATCTCCCATAAAGATCTTCCACTTTTGTTTCCTTACCTAATTTTTTTTTTATATCCTGGGGAAAAGAAAACATATAAAGGGTGAGCTCAAATGCTCAGTAAGGGTATGTATGGATAAAATAAAACAAACCATATACATTTGAACATAAAGACATGAACATAATGTTTAAAATCAAAATCATGAGTAGTGATATAAAACATGGCAGTACGTAAGGCATAGATCATAATGGAACATCAATCATGATAAAATATCTTGGAAATAAAACATGTAATTGTGGAAAAACATTAAGCATGTGATATTATTTCCATAGTAGCCAAGGAATTGCTGCCAAGACCATCTTAGTGGACAAATTCCCTTACTGAACCGGGTTTACATGCCGTTCAAGCCCTGTATTACTTAACTAGATTTTCTTGACGATTCAGCCATGTCTATCTCATGATATATAAATATTTACACAATGAATTGGAGGGAGATATATGTCTGACCCATCTCATATTGAAATCATTATTACGTGTGCCACAAAAAAATCATAAATCATTCATCATAACCCAAAGAATAAATTGGGTTTCATAAACATCATTCCATCACAAAAAAATCCATATAAAACAAATAGATATCATTTCTTCATAAGAAAAGTAAAACCATATAAATCATAGAGACATTATACTTGAAACATACACATATGAAATAATGTCATCGTATATGGAAAATGGTTTTTATAAAGCACTTGGATTGAATTCTTGCCGAAAATATAATTTCTTCTTAAAAATCATTTTCTTTTCACAAAATACCATTCAATTATAAAAGAAAAGGATTTTGTTGAAAATATTCATTAAATCTTGTAGATTATACTTCATGAAAATAATGCGTTAAGAAACCGTAAAAATCCATTCATGCCGTATAAGTTAAAAAACATTCTTCTTGTACTTTTGTCGGAAAAATTAAAACGTACTTCATATGGTAAACAAAAAAAATATTCCTTACATACCATGTATTAAAAGTAAAAAATGCGTAAAAAGGAATTTAAACATACATGAAAACATTTTTATAAAACTTGGACATGGATGATGAATATATCCCCAGTAAATACTTACGTATAAGCAATCTCGGATAGAAAACAATTGAGATTGCAACATTATCCATTACCTTAGGTCTGATATTCTTCGTACGTATCCGAACCTACTGTATAATGATTTAAATAATTTCATTGACTTATTACATAATAATATTCATTTTTATGATATCATATATTGTTCACTTATGAGTTTATATTACCCGTTCTTTTTTAAATTCCATGTTAAAAGGTGTTTTGGGTAAAATCGTTTCATTTGTCGTCCGTGTTTTGACTTGTAATTATTTATATGATTACATAGATCATGATTACTTAATTATAGAATATAAAACATGATTTATATATAATATATATTCAGAATATTCATATATATAATAGATCGATAAATGGAAAGAAATACACCGTTCATGGAGACGGTAGGCTGTACGTACGCATGAACGCTGTTTTCGTTTCCTTATTGAATTGAATGGAATTAAGTAGATGAAATAAATATATATATATATATATAAATATAGTATCATTATTATTTCATATATTTCATGATTAATTATTATATATACTTTATAATCATTCTTGAAATTTTTACATGGAAAATGAATCTCATCGCGTCGTGGAGACGGTAATCCGTACGAACGAACGAGCAATGATATCATTCCCATATTTATTGAATGGAACTGGAGTGAATGATATAATATCTTAGAAGCAGTATGATTTTATAATAATCATATGTAGTTATTCATTACACCATTATACCCATCCAAGTAAGTTGGTGGTGGAAAAATAGATTACACCACGACGTGGAGACGATATTTCATACGTACACACGCGTGGTGATTTTATTTTCCTTAGGATGGATAGAAGGTGAAATGGGGTTGCATCATATTTATAATAACATATCCGTATATTAATTATACTGAAGTTATTACAATATAATGAAACAACAAAATATGTGGAGGTAGAAGAAGAAATAAATTTGAAAGAATCGGCAACAAATATTACCTCTTCTTCGACACGTCTCTTTGAAACCTCCACATAGGGTACTAAAATTGGTCTTTGAAGAATACCGGGACCTCTAGAATATCTCTAGGTTAGTTGTTAATGGAAATGGTCAGGGTTTGTTCGAGCTTGAAGGCTCAATGTTTTGTAAAGATGAGAGGGAGGAGGTGACCTTTTATAAGGTAGGAGAGGGGCACCTTTGGAATCATAAAAAATATAAGTTTAATATAAATTCAAACCCCCCATAAAAACCTCCAAAAATGACTCAATTTGAACAATAGATGAGATAGGGTTTTAATATCATCAACTAATCAAATTTAGACATGTTTTGATCTTAATTTAAACCTTATCATTTTGATTTATCCTTATTTAATCTATTTAATTTTATTTGTGGAAATAAAATTCCAAATTTTAAATGGTTATAAAAAATCACTTATGTATTTTTAATTTTCCATAATTGGATAATTTATGCCATTTTATACTATATAAATTTCTATTTATAATTTTTAAATATTTATTTGATTTTTAAAAAATTTTATAATATGTAATATTTATAAAATAACAATAGTGTCAATTTTGACACTATTCATTTGTTTGAATTTAAATAAAATATATACAAAAGATATGTTCAAAATAAAATATTTAATATATTAATAACATGTCATATTTATCTAGGAAATTAGTGTATCACATCAAATAGTTCATATAATATTTATCTTAATACTTTTAAAATCATTTATTTGATATTTCAATCAACAAAATAATTTCAACCTCACTATTGTTTCATAATTAATGATAATTATTTAATCCCTAAAAATTATAAATAAATTTATATCATATATATAATTTTATTATCCTTCTAGGGAATTTTTATATCCGATGTTTTATGATGTTTATCACTAAATTAAAATTATTACACTTATAAGATTTAAGAGAGTGACATGTTGACACTTTCTTTGGTTTTAATAATAAATATATTATTTCATGGTCAAAAGTCCATGAAATGAATCTAGTATGACCCTTAGGTGATATGGGTTTACTTTTATTCATCCAATAGGATTTTGTAAAGTTTTAGGGTTATTTTATAATTTTATTTTTACCCTTAATTACCATATTTACCTTTAATTGTAGTAAATAAAAATTACCGTTGTTACTATTCATAATATCAAAAAATAAAAGCAACCTATTAACATTATTTTGAACCAATGTATTCAAATATGGAATCCATTTTTAAAATTCAAAATACATAATTTTTAGTAATTAATTTAAAATTAATCCCATTGTTAAGAAAACGAGTTTTAAAAGTTAAAATATTGGAAAAGATTGAAATGATATTATCTATTAATTAAATATAAAATCAATGCTAATGACATAAATTATATTAAATGGTAAAAATATATTCTATTTATACTTTAAAACCATTCAATATTAAAATTTAACCATTTAAACTATTATGATGAAAAAAGTTGTTTTTAATTAAAATATAGCGTGTTTTTACTATTTATTAAAATATGAAAGTTATCAGAATAATATGAAAAATTTATCCAAAGTAAATTTTTATATCCTGATTCCAAAGAAGAATTTTATTTTTTCAAATTTAACTTATAAACATGTCAAAAACTAGATTTAATGTTGGTGCACCATCAAATGGCGGCAAAAATGCTTTTTTTTAATTACACTTTTTACCAAAAAAAATATTTTGTTCACATACCATGATCTAGAAAATGTGTAAGATGAAATTATAATGTTATAACATTTAAAATTTAGTTAATACTATTCATAACGGCATGTTAATAATAATATTATAACCAAATATCAATGTTTAGTGAAACCCGGTATTGCGCACAACACACGCTATCGAGGAAGGTCACAATTGTGTGTAATGAAAGCCAAGTCAGGGTTGCATATACTGCAAGCTAATATGATGTTGTGTATCGTGCAATATAATCTTGGTGTATCTTACAACATAAGATATGAAAGAAATTTAAAAAATAATATATCTTATAAAATCTCGGGGTGTTACAGTGACTAACCCGATGTGAATGGGGAAATAATCCCACACCACACCATACACTCTGAGTAAGAACATGGACCCAAGGCCCAAGAAGGCCAAGGGGCCTGAGGATGGGCCTCGGTCAGGATGGCCTGGACAGTTTTTAGTTTAACATCTTATAGTGAGGACGAGGGTCGGGGGCCCAATAAGGCCAAGGGGCCTAAGGCTGGGCCTCGGTCTGGGAGGCCTAACCAGCACACAGTTTAACGTCTTGCATTGAGGATGAGGGACGAGGCTTAAGAAGGCATAGGGCCATGAGGTTGGGCCTCGGTCAGGGAGGCCTGACCAACTTGTAGTTTAACGTCTTGCAGTGAGGATGAGGGTCGGGGGCTCAAGAAGGCCAAGGGGCATGAGGCTGGGCCTTGGTCAGGGAGGCCTAACCAGCTTTCAATTTAACGTCTTGCAATGAGGATGAGTGTTGGGGGCCTAAGAAGGCCATGGGGCCTAATGCTGGGCCTCGGTCTGGGAGGCTTGACCAGCTTGCAGTTTAACGTCTTTTAGTGAGGATGAGGGTCGGGGGCCCAAGAAGGCCAAGGGGCCGGAGGCTGGGACTCAGTCAAGGAGGCCTGACCAACTTTTATTTTAACATCTTATAGTGAGGATAAGGGTCGGGGGACTGAGAAGGCCAAGGGGCCCGAGGATGGGCCTCGGTCAAGGAGGCCTGACCAGCTTTCAGTTTAACGTCTTGCAGTGAGGATGAGGGTCGAGGGCCCCAGAAGGCCAAGGGTCCTAAGGCTGGGCCTCGGTCAGGTAGGCCTGACTAACTTACAGTTTAACATCTTGTAGTGGGGATGAGGGTTGAGGCCCGAGAAGGCCAAGGGTCCTGAGGCTGGGCCTCTGTCAGGGAGGCCTGACCAGCTTGCAGTTTAACATCTTGCAGTGAGGACGTGGGATGGGGGCCCGATAAGGCAACGTGGCATGAGGTTGTGCCTCTTTCAGAAAGGCCTGACCAGCTTGTAGTCTATCCTCTTGCAGGGAGGACAAGGGTCGGGGACCCGAGAAGAAAAATGGGCCTAAGGGTGGGCCTCAGTCAGCGAGGCCTAACTAGCATGCAGTTTAATGTCATTCAGTAAGGACGAGGGCTGGGGGCCCGAGAATTCCAAGGGGCCTGATGCTGGGCCTCATTTAGGGAGGCCTGACCAGCTTGTAGTTTATCATCTTGCAGAGAAGACGAGGGCTGGGGATAAGGTGTCTCATACGGGGATGTGTACGGTGCGATGAGAAACCCGATGTGAATAAGGACATAATCCCATACCACACTGCACAATCCTATAAGAGAGAGCCTGGGCCAGGGGCCTGAAAAGGCCAAGGTTCCTGATGGTTGGCATTGCCCGGAGGGATTTCGTCACTTGGAGATACAACGGTGCAGATTGAACCACTACACATGATTTTTGGGATGTCTTGGGGTGGCCCTAATGGTCCAGGACAGCTATTGACCATGTTCGGAACACATCTTCCCTATAGTAACCTAAAATGGGAGAAAAAAAGGAGCCTCGACCACTGACCCTATTCGAAACACGAGACTTGTATCGGCTTGTTGAATGACATTCTCGAGGGTGTTGGCCTGAAGTGGTAAGAGGATCCCTTATGCCTGGAATCCATACCATTCAGGGGATCTTTCGGACTGGCAATGTGATGGAGTCCCAGTCGAGGATTGGGTGAAGCATAGTTGTACCCATCTTATGAAAGAGGAGAATTTCTCTAGAGAGCAGGACGTATGGCTGGATCGAGTTTAGCTTGACGTGAATTGGGGCAATAATCTACACCCCACCGTATGTCTTGACATGAGGGCATGATTATAGAATTCGGGTTGGCCCAACAGAAAAAATGTCTGGGTGTTCTTACGTATCCCCTATGGTTGGGAATAAATCCATACATAGTTCTTGAAGGCCATGCAGTTTAACGTCATGCGGTGAAGATATGGGATGATATAAGAATATAATTGGGGACATGATGCGACCATTACAATCATAGAATGAGTGGTGCTAAAAAATCCTACATCATATCATGCGAGGATCCACCAGGAGAACTATACCCAGGGGATAGTCGAGAAGAAGAGTTCACGGATGGGCTCATGACGAGGCATCTGAGAATTACTATGAATCCAATGTGGATGAGAATCAAGCCATACGTAGTTCTCAAAACGCAGTTTATCATCATGCTGGACGATGCACAGTTTAATGTCATGCAGGACTAGAAAGTTTAAGGTCGTGCATGACGATTAGGTTCAGGAAAAGTATTTCTTGAGTAACATGGTATTTGTGGAAATACTTATATGCTCACCATCTATGGTTACCAGGGAGTATGCTTCATTGGGGTAAACTCTGTGGACTATGTAAGGTCCTCCCCATTTAGCCTCCAACATGGGTGGTTTCCTGCCAGGGATCATTGACGATCGGAGGTCTAATCCCAAGTCTCCTTGCAGAAAATAGCGGAGGTGAACCTTCTTATGGAAGGCTCTGGCCATCTTATTCTGATGCCATTCCAGATTATGCAGGGCATAGAGCCTATTCTCGTCATGTTCTTCCAATTCAACTAGACGGATTTCGTCCACCAAATCTTGTGCTTTTTTGTCATAGACCGCAGTGTGTAATGAATGCAGTTGAATCTCAATGGGCCGGACGACCTCAGTCATGTACACCAAGTAATATGGAGTCACCTAGGTGGAATTGCGAGTCATCGTCCGATAAGCCCAGAGGACGTTAGGGAGCATGTCTGGCCAACTCTTCTTGTTCTGGCCAACCATTTTCTGCAAAATGATAGAGAGGGTTTTGATGAATTCCTTGATCTGTCCATTTTACTATGTGTGATAGCGGGAGGTATAGTTTGAACGGATATTGTACTTGGTGTACAATTTCTTCATCTCAACTACTCGGAGGTTGGTTCCATTATCAGTGAGGACAACGTGAGGGTCTCCAAACTGGTGGATGATATTGGAACTCACAAAGTCAATAACAAAACGAACCTTGACTTCATTGTGTAGAATTTCCTCTGCCCACATGGAAAATAAATCTGTGGTGGTCAGGATGAACCTGCATTGGTGAGCTATCACCGGTGGATATGGTCCCACAACATTGAGTCCCCACACCGTGAATGGCCAAGAGTACTTGGTGGAGTGGAGAGGTTCTAGCCGCCGATGCAGGAAGCTATCATGAACATGGAATCAATGACATCTCTTGGAAAACTCAATGCAATAATGGATCAAAGAGGGCCATAGGTACCCCAGTCTCCAGATTTGATGGGACAGCTTCGGCCTAGCCTTGTGGGCACCACAGGAACCGGCATGAGCCACTTGCATGACCTGTACAATCTCTACTCCATGGATGAAAAAGAGGATAACACCATCGAAACCACACTTATAGAGGATCTGCTCAATACTAGTACCACTCTAGAGGGTAAAATGCATCGCGCAACGTCGGATTCGCTTGCACTCAGGTCAGTCTGATGGGAGATTACTGTTTTGGAGATACTCAAAAAAGGGTCTCTCCAGTAGGGAGTCACTACAACCACTGCATCTGAAGATCTTAGCGGTCCTAAAGAGGAGGATCTGGTAGTAAGATGGATTACTCGTAGGCCATCATCATCCTCTGGGGTGATGGGGCAATGACTCTCCATTGTGACACATGTATAATCAAATCATCCTGCTCGGGTTCTTCAAGTGGTGCAGCTATGCCGGAAAAAGAGTTTGCTCGACCATTCTGTGTTTGAGGGACATGCGTAACCTCTGGTCAAGAAAGTAACTAGGCCATTAGATGGAGGTTTCACTCCAACAATGGTACGAGCTCTGGATTTCTGACAACGTAGCCACCATTGTCTTGCTTGATGACTTGCTCTGAATTTCCTTTCACATGAAAATGGGGCACATCGATATCGAGGGCCATCTTGATGCTAGTGATAAGAGCCTGATATTCTACCTCATTATTGGTGAGGCTTTCTAACAACTGGAATATGTACGACATAATGGATTTCACTGGGGTAATGAAGACGATACCTAGGCCCACTCTGTTGAGCCTAGGATCATTGAGCCACCTACCGGTGGGGCTCCGGGAGGCACTATCAAAGTGAATTTTCCAACACGGGACGACTTGATCGATTGAGAAGATTTCCTCATCAATAAAATACAAGTCCAGGGACTGATATATAGAGTTTGGGTGGGAATATAGAAAGTCTGCCAATGCCTGCCTCATGATAGACTTCTAAGGCACGAACCTGATGTCTAACTTCTGGAGGATTAACGCCCACCGTGCTAGACGGTCGGTCAACATGGGGTGATTCTGAATGTACTTCAGTGGGTCTACTCGGGAGACAAGATGTACCTCATGGTGTTGCAGGTAATTTCGTAACTTTTTCATAGCAAAAATGAGCACAAGGTAGCTCTTCTCGATGGGGGATGATATGGTCTTTATATCTATAAGAATGTGGCTGAGGTAGTAGAGATTGTTCCCTATCCCCTCGTTGTTCATCTGGGCTAGAAGGGCACCGAGAGATCGGTCCAGGGTAGTCACATACAAGATTAGTGGTGTATCAGAGATCGGTGGCATCAAGACCGGAGGCTGGAGAAAGTACTGCTTAATTTCCTCAAATGCGGTCTGGCACTCTTCGTCCCTTTTGTAGGTAGAGCCTTTCTTCATTATATGAGAAAAGGGCTTACACTTGCGAGTCAGATTCGCAATGAATTGGCGTATGTAGGCTAAGTGGCCTTGAAAACCTAGAAGCTCTTGGATATTGCTCGGGGGAGGCATTTGGCTGATTACCTTGATCTTATCTAGGTCGATCTCAATGCCTTGGTACCTGACAACAAAGCCAAGAAACTTCTCGTAAGTGAAAATGAAGGCACACATCAACGGGTTCATCTTCAATTGGTTGAAGCAGAAGAAGTCGAACACTTTTTCAAGATCCTTGAGATGATCCTGGCGCTGGTGAGATTTGATCACTAGATCATCCACATAGCATTCCAACAATGTCCCAAGGATTGGCTTGAATATGGAATGCATGACCCACTGATAGGTGGCTCCTGCATTCTTCAGGAAGAAGGGCATAACCTGGCATCAAAAATACCTTTGGGTGCCCAGAAAGCTGTGGACTCTTTATCTTTAGTGGCCATATAGATCTAATTATATCCTGAGTAACCATCCATGAAGGAGAGGGCCTGGAAACCTGACTTAGCGTCGATCAACAATTCTGTCACCAGAAGGGGAAAATCATCCTTCAGACAGTGACAGTTGACATCTCGGAAGTTGATACAGACTCTGATCTGTCCGTTCTTCTTTTGGACTGGAACAATGTTGGCTAGCCACATGGGTTACTAGACCTCCTTAACAATGTTTTATCTGATGATCTTGTCAACTACGACCTCGCAATGGCCCCATGAGAAGTGTCCATCTTTCTGGGAGGCTGCTTGATCCCGCGATGGTTTGTCGGGAGACTGAGGTGGTGGATGGATACCAGAGGATCTAGTCCTGACATCTCATCATAACTCCAGGAAAACACATCAAGGTGTTGTTTAAGGAAGTCCACACACCATTGTTGTTCCTTGAGGGACATGGCGGCAATGATCAACGTGGGTCTCGGATCAGCCTCACTACCAATGTTCACCTATACCAGTTCATCTACCGTCGAAGAGACGCCTTATTTAAAGGTGGGGGGAGCGTCCTCCAAATCCTCTTATTCACTTGAAGAGTATGGATTCCCAGCAGGGGATGCTTCCCCTTGGTCGGAGGAACCTGACGGGAGGCTGGTACCAGCCCAGATAGCAGTGGACAACGCATCAAGAGATTCACATGTCGCTGAGACCATAGAGATGAAGTCAGTCGATCTAATCCCATATGGACTTCGTCCCATGGGGCCACGCTTGATGATATCAAAGAAATTGTGGTGCGTCGACTTGATATGGTTAATCCCAACATGGAAAAATAGACATGTATGACGTACTGTCGTTGCTATTGGGGGGACGTCCTGACACTGTACGGGGGTAGGAGGTTCCGGGATCACCTGAGCCTGGTTTGTGTAGGAGTATGAGGTGATTTTCTGCCATCGCAAGGACATGGGAACCCTCCTTCCTCTTGTACCCGAGTAAACAAAGCATTTACCCCTGTTGGGTGGTTTGGGCCTCCAATATATGGATTGGGAAGATGTAGGCGTCATCTAGACCTACCAAGGGGTCACTGGTGACCATGGAGGGATCAACCTCACTTGCCATGATTTTTTTATCCTTTCTCTTGTAATAGTTAGTGTCCAGATAACGGGATTCACAAGATGTGAAAGGAGATGCATCACCATGAATTATTCCCACTCGACCATTGAGGGTGTAATTAAGGCACTTGTGATATGATGATAGGATTGTCAAGTGCAGGTGGAGCCATGGTCTACCAATCAATGCATTGTATGCAGTGTCCTGGGAGATGACCATAAATTCAGTACTGGAAACTAGGCCACTGAACTGGGTCTTGAGATGGATCATTCCGATCAGGTTCTGTCGTGTCCTATCATATACATGGATCCTTAAATCGGAGGGATTCAGGTCATCCTCAGATAACCCCAGTTTTTGCAGTGTCCGTGTCGGGAAAGGGTTGATCCCAGAGCCAGTGTCAACGATACATCAATGAACCTCAACACTGTTAAATTGTCTGGTGATTAACAGCAGGCAGATGTTCCCTTATAAGGGAGGGCCTTCATCCTCTCCGGAGAACAAAATGATGGCCTGGCATTCGACAGTCTCAACTGCTTCAGCATGAATGAATTCTGCAGCTGCTACCTCCATCTCAATCTGGAGGGGGTTCTTTAAAGCCTCAGTGAGGGACTCGTGCATATCTGATGTCAAGCAGAGGGCTTTGAGGATGGAAGACTCGATGGGATGATGAAAAGGTTCTTGAGAACATCATACATCCATGCCAGGCGTGAACTTATGCTTACAAGAGGCCGCTCTGCGATTGGAGGCATGGCGGGCCCTGTCAGCTGGACCGAAGTCTAGCTGGTGCTAGGCACGTTCCACAGTTCACTAGTCAAAGCTTGAAAAGTAGCTATTAGATGAGGTAAAAATGACTGAGTTCAACCTGTAGCAGGGAGAAGCTGGTCATGATACGACCGAAGTGGATCTGCCTGATCCAGTAGCAAAAACGGGGGCGGAGGTGATCCTGATGACACCAGATTAAGAGGCTATGAGTGATGAGCTCTGTGCTAGGAATGTTTTCTGGTATATGTGGTATGCACGACATGGCTCGAGGTTCCAAATGATGCGCCTTGATGACCCATATGGTCACGACTCTACTGAAGTTGGCATCATCTAGGGACATTTGGTAGGTTCATCTGATGATCACCCGCGTCGGGAGTCATATAGGTGTTTACCAACTCGACATTGTTAACTGAAGCATACCTTGGGCTATCACTTCATGAATCATCCACCACTGGGCAGATCCTAGGGGAATCTCCATCTCCGGGGGCATAAATTCTCCGAGAGTGTGGGACAATGGCATCATTGGCGAAGCACATTGCTTCTTATTACGCTGCTGATTCTTGTTCTTCTGGGAAGAGGATGGCTGTGATGATGACGTAGGGGTGGTGGGTTCAAATTTTGAAAGTTATGGCAGATTCAGGCATGCGTGAATAATTCCATGGGCATGAGAAACCATTTTACGAGCCATCCAGGCATCGTACTTTTGAGATTGGCGGCTGAGAACCTGCTGCCACTCACCTTCATCATCGCTACTACTATCTGACCTCACAAAGACACCCGCCACTTGTGCCTGGGATGTGCCCAGCCTAAATATTTTGTTATCGACCTGGTCTTGGAGCCAGTCCTTAATCACATAGCACTTCTTGAGGGTGTGCCCCATAATCTGATGATATGGACATTAGTTGGGGTGATCGGTAAGATTTTCCTTTTTTGGCCATATGCACTCAAGAAAGCGTACAATCCCCTGCTCTAGGGTGCTACAAAAGTAACTGGGGACCTGATTCTCACTGAACGAGTATGTCCGGTGTCTTCTTTCTAGATAGGGAGCCCTGGGATCCTAGCCTTGACGAGGATTCGGAGGGGCCTATCGAGGAGGCGGACCCTGGTTTTCCCGCCTGGGCGGTGGCGGCGCATTACGAGGGAGCACCTGTCGATTCTGAGGACACTGTGGAGCCGGAGGCTGCGCCTGAGGTGGAGGACCTCTACCAAGCTACGGGGATTGTTCTACTAGTAGTAATTCTAGCTACTTTGGGGCTTCTATTTGGTCCATCGTGGTGGGCTCGGCTCTGGCTGATCTCCTTGCATTGATTATAGGGGGCAGCGGACGTGCCTGTCTGGCGTGTTGTAGAGCATCTTCGGTGCACTGGGCCTTATCTGAGAAGTTTCAGAACCCTCCTGGATAGTTCTGAGTGATTAGGTGGGGGGAACCAGTTCCATCTTGACATTCCCAACGCACATTGCCAGTAATTTCTCTTGAGTCAGTGGCATGTCAAGGGAGTATGTGAGACCCTTCCACCGGGCGATAAAGTCCACGACTCGCTAATCAGACCTTTGTTTTCACTTGAAGAGGACTGCGATGATGGTCTTCTGGGAGGTAGAGCTAAACTGGTAGATGAACTGCCTATGAAGATCCTCCCTTATGGTCACAGATCCGAAGAGGATATGGATTTACCAGACAAATGTCGGCCCCTCCAGTGTCTGAACGAAACAAGAGATCTTGGCGGCCTCCTACTACATTGGAGTCCCCAACATGGGCGCACACCTTGAGTTGATGTGGGACAGATTCTACGGCGGGTGCCCCGTCCCATTAAATAGGGAGAAGGTGGGATTCCTGAAACCCGGAGGTGCCGACTTATCATACAACTAGGCTAGGTATGTCTTGCCATCTAGTGGGATTGCCACCTGCCGCATTTCCAACACCTCAAGTCGGGCTATGAGTGCCGCTATAAGATCATCCAGGAATGGGTCCCTTTCTTGAAGGGGATCCCAAACCAAGAGTCTGTTCCTAGGCTCTTCGAGATGGTAGATGGGTTCAGCGGCTCATGGAGCGACTGGTGGAGTGGCCTGCGGGGTAGCTGGGGGAACCCGGGATGGATTGCTCGGATTGTCACGCCGTTCGGGAAGGTTTGGTGAGATATACCACACCCTCTTTCTGTGAGTTCTAGCTTCATCCCAGTCTGCAGAAGTAGTAAGATCAGGGTTTCCTGGAGGCATCTCACCAGGGGGAAGTTGTTCTTACCCCTACTTCCCTGTCCTAGGATCAACATAGTCGGGTCATCACTCTAAAACATGTTTATCCATGAGTTTATCGACCAACCTCATCTTCTCATCACGTTTTTGGTGCATTATGGACTTCTCGGAGTCTTCCTATGTCTTCTGTACTGATGTAGATGGGTCGGTGTGCTTGATAGATCTGACATGCTATTTTCCCTTACTAACATTTCAGCTGAGCACCAACACCTTAGTGGGTGCAGGGAGACCTAAGAGGTTCCTCTACAGATGAGTAATCCTCCCCGATGGGTCCAACAGTGGCGACACACCCTCAGAGGGTAAGTCTCCATCGAGAAACTCCATCTCGTTGTCCCTATTCACTATGTAGTCAATGTTGAATGTGACCATCCTAGTGGGCATGAATTCAATAACGCATAGTGAGTCGGGCTGCCATCATATGGGGATGAAGAGGAGGGAAGCAGACAACCCCCAGCTACAGACTTGCACATGGGGGGTAGCCTCCCTAATGATTTTTCATAGTACCTTGATACTCTTAACGCATTGCTGCTGGAGGGCCTCACGGCGCCTTGGTGTCATGGGGTGCTGGGCCACAGGGAGTGTGGCCAGATCTACTAAATGGCACTTCTCGCTGATGACTTCAAAATGAAATCGGCTCCTTGGATAAACCACTCGCTGATGACGAAGACTAAAATGCATAACCCAGAGGGTGTCGCGAAGACACTCCACTTCCTCTGGGGTGAGGGACTCGTGTATGCAGAAATCTTGCGGTTCCATGGGCCAAAACTTCTCAGGGAAGTGGTCCGCTGCAAGGATTCTCCAGAAGCTCCTCAATTCAAATTCAGGGTCTGGACCTTGATTGCCCCACTCACCAACTGGGGGTGGTTGAAGAACTGGTAGTGGTACTGAGGCAGACCGCAGGGATGGTGGGTTGGCTGATGGAGAATATGGTGAATGGGCTGACTGACCGCCGATTCTTGGGTTTTCCTCCAAGGAGTGTAGTGACTTGGCTGCAACGTCGCGATAGGATGGGATGATGGCCACCGTTCCCGACTTACGTTCTAGGGCTACTAGAGACTGTTCGCGATGCTGCTCGCCTACCATTGGTCCCCAGGATAGATCATTGTGATCTGTTGTGGTGGTAGAAAACACTTCCGGTGACGATGGTGGTGACTACACGACTATAACCTGTGGTGTTGCCATATTTTTATCCTATTGGATAAACATGCGAAGGGAGGCGGGAATCTTGTGGACCTCACACACTGGGAGCACCACGATGACCCACCTCGTCCCTACCCTGGTCCTTGACTTGGGTGAGGTAGGGGAGGGTTCTCGAGCAGAGTCGTACTCTGCTTCAGAGTCTGAGAAGTGGACTGGTTTGATCTCTGTTCGGGCCTTCCTGTGATTCTTCTTGTGGCAGCGAAGACCCACCTTCCTGCCCGTGGGTGGATCCTCGGGACAGGGCTGATTCCCTACATGTGGTCCTTCGACCGCGCCGCTACCAAGGTGGAGAGGGTATCTACTTGAGATGGCCGAGGTGCGAGGAGCACCATGACAAATCTTGAAGGGGGAATGGGGAGGACCTCCATGAACATCACCTGAGCAAGAAATACCATCATTTGGATTGGGGGTTGCATGGCGTAGACCTCCATGCCTGGTCTCGATGCTGGGAAGAGCCACGCTCTCTGTGGTAGTGGTACAGGGAGGACCTCCGTATGGGGTGGCATCGCTGTAGGTTGGTTCATGATGACCCCCACTCGTGCCTGTGACCAGGAGAGTCAACCCAGCCTACTCATGGGGTGGTTGGAGTCTCGATCCCGGCTTGGCATAGGAGCGCCCCTACTCAGTGTGTGTAGGGACTTGATGATATGTGTCGGCAGTGGATCATGCCACATTAGACGTTGACATTGATGCCCCTTGAAGGGCATCCTCAGCTCGTGTCTGACACTGGTGTCGGGTCGGGTGATCCAGTGCTGGTGGTGCAGGTGCATAGCTTACCTACTCGTCCAGCACATTCGGGCGGCGGCGATGACACTGCCGGGTGGGGGCCTTTGCTTGGAGCCCCTAGATTGAGACTCTAACTGGGCTGGGCTAGTCGCCCACCTCATCAGCGTAAGACAAGGAGTCATCCAAGCGCTCCAGGGACAGGCTCCCAAAATGATTGAATGTTGGGGTGGGGAGCAGAAGCTCCCTACACGGACCTCAGGGGTGGCGTTGATGATAGGGCCGTGATGCCTCATAGTCCTGGAGGGCCATATCTTGGGTTGGTATTATGCCCTCCTCCTCATAACAACGTACGAGGTCTTTAATTACCCTTTGTTGGATAACTTTCAATGGGGAGATGGGGCATGGTCACCCCACGGTCGTGGACGTAGAAGCCGTTATGGAAGTGGTGAAGTCACGCAGAGCGGCTATGCTGGCGTTGCCCTTGCCCCTGCGTAGGTGGGTGTGAAGTGATGGAATTCCTGTGGAAGCAACCTGATTCCTGAGAAGTAGAGAGACGAACTCGTTAGTTCTGAAAGGAAAAAGGAATTGAGAACCAATGCCCAAGTGCCATCCCACCTTCCATGACCGGTAAGAGGGGTCGACGTTGACAATGTCGCAGAACAGGATGTCCAACGTTCTACTACCCCAAATTCTGGTGAGTTTCACACCAGGCCTGCTATTTGCTTGGTAGGACCCATCATCAGATAGCTAGATCCGGTGACATGTCAATCCATGGATGCCCCAAGGGTTACTAATATCCATATTGAGGAGGATATCTTCTTGTCGGGTTCACCATTACTGTTTACGACACTTTCGCCGGGGTGCCTGCGTCCGTCTTCTTGAGTGGGAAAGGCACGACTTTGTTACCCCACATTTCTGCTTTCCAAAGGCGGGCAACATCCGTTCCTTGTTCACAGATGTTTTCTCCATGATAAAAACGGGATGATGGGATGTCGGTTCTTCCTTCCGTGGATTCCTCCTCGGAACATGTCACCTAGTCCTGGTCTCCCTCAACGATTTAATATGTTTTTCATGAAACTCTTCCTGGCACCATATCTTAATGGACACCAGTTAATTACACTGCATTTGTTAGGACATACCAAGGGGTATGGTCCGGGCAGCAACCTTAGGTTAGGAGAGTAGTCACGTAGGGCATCACTGGTGTGTCTGGGCAGTGGGGATTGGTGTGTCTCTCGTTTGTCCCTTATTATAGGGCTTCTCGAGGGCACAGAATCCCGAGGCATCCCACATCGAAAGTGGGGAATAATATTACATGGGAATGTATCTGAAGTTTTCCTCATCTTCCCATGTTTAATACAGGGTATTCCGTGAGATTAACGTCCAACGAAGATGGATCAGACTGATCAAAACCCAGATTAGAGTGGATTAGATGGAGGAACCCCCTTGGAGGGAACACTGATATTGGGGCCGACATGTGGGCGGCTTCCCGAATGATTTGGGAGGGAATGAGGTAGAATGATCTCATCGGGATGTGGCGGCCCAGGTAAGAATCAGGATGGATGATGGTTTTGGGCTTGAGCCTTGAAGATACCCCCTATGTATCCCCGTGGTAGGGAAACAAATATGGCATAGTTCATCTGGAGATGGATTACCATCAAATGAGGATGACAATGGCTTACCGCTGGATGAGGTAGAACTGACATGAAGGCGGTTGGAATGACAGGGTGGAGGGCTAGAACCTCATGAATGCTTCCTACGTACTATTCCTTGACATGGATCAATGTCCCCATAGTTTGGGATGGGTTGTGTCGGCGAACCGACATGAAGATGGACCAGGGGTATGATTGGTGATGGGATTGAACCTCGTGGAGGCTTCCAACCTACCATGTCTTAACATTGATCAAAGTCCCCGTATTTTGGGATGGTTTTTGTCGGAGAAACGATGTGAAGATGAACCGAGGGTCAGATGGGTGATGGGCTTGAACCTCATGGAGGCATTCTACGTACCATTCCTTGACATGGATCAAAGTCCTCATAGTTCGGGATGGGTTGTGTCGGTGAACCGACATGAAGAGGGATCAGGGGTCTGATGGGTGATGGGATTGATCCTCTTGGAGGCTTCCTATGTACGATGCATTGACATAGATCAATGTCCTCGTAGTTGGGTTAGAGGGATACAGTTTAATGTCATGTAAGATAGGTCGATGTCATGGTTGATGCTTACTCTAAGCCCACGTGAGTCATGCTCGGTGTGAGAATCAAGAGGTAGAAAAGGCCTGATGACCACGTCACGATAGGTGCGTCCGTGGGAAGTCAAGAGGGAATTACGCGTTGAGCTGCCCCAGAAGTGTCGTGGATTACTACAGGATGGAGGCCCGAGAGCGAAAAAGAACAGCAGGAGAAGAATTTGGGACTGAAGAAAGGAGGAGCCCAAGTCCCTATCACGCCCTCCGCTGTCCTTGGGACCGAGGAAGTGAGGAGGATCAGGGGTGCTCCCTCCTGCAAGAAAGTTTAGGGGCTTACACCAAGGTGGTTTCCCTCCCCCCACGGACCAATTCCACTCCTATAAGGATGATATAATCCCCTATAGGGACCAGAGGTCATAGAGAATGTCCGAGGTGGGGCACCCCACGTGCGAGGCATGGGGCGAGGTCATAGTTTAATGTCATGTGATGAGGATGATGGTGCTTGGCAGTTTAATTCCCTACAGCTCGGACGAGGTGGGTTTACTCTGCAACCCTAGGACTTACATAACTGGTACCCTCTACTGCTAGTGGGAGGGAAGGCACCTACAGTGTCGTACTGAGGGGGTGTCATGGAGTGAACCATCCAGGGGTCCACGCTAGCATGGCTATGAGAAGAAGAAATATCTATTAGAATGCCTATGATAAGATGCATTAGGTGATGCAACGCAACGGGCGGTGTTGTCCAGGGTACTTTGAAGTCACATCATGCAAACCTGGAGGGTCGTAAGGGAAAAGGATTTACCAAGAAGAGGGGTCCATAGGTAGGGGCCTTGTGGAGCTCTATTTCTCCCCGTGGTGGAGGGAACTTTCGAATGGGTGTGCTTCGAGAAGTGGGGTTCCTTAGACTTAGCATGGGGAGGGGGTGGAAATGGGAGGTTCTTCACGACATGGAAGGGAATTCACGGAGCACAGCCTCGCGGAGTAAAGGATCCTCGCGAATCAATGTGATGAGAAGCAATGCACTTTTCTATGTAGTGTGACCCTGCCTTAGCATGTGGATTATGTGTACACGAAGAGTGTTTCATGGAGCATAAAATCACCGCGACGACCTGGGTCCCCTTGGGGATCCCCTTCCTTCAAGAAGACACTTATTCTGAGCAAAGGGAATCCCTCTCAAAAGAGGGGATCAAAACGGGACAAAGGGGAGGCACTTCGCCGAGTAGAAGTACCTCGCACAACTCATGGTTCATAGAGAAGAAGGATGCATCACGATTAGGGAGATGGGAAGCCGAATGGTCGGATTTCCCCTCCTCGGGGCTCAGGGGAGCCCAGTATTTATATGCAAGAGGCACCGTGGAGCGGAGCTCAGGTGTCATGAAGAGGGGCCTAGTGGCTTTGCGGAGGGCTTGTGAATGTCAGATGTGGTCGTGGAGCGTCTCCTCTCCTTGCTTTGAGGTGGGTGCACGAACATCCGGTGCGGGCGCTGAGCATCCCACCTCCTTGCTTCGCGGAGGGTTCATGAACGTCAGGTGGGGTCGTGGAGTGTCCCGCCTCCTTAGTTCGCGGTGAGTGGGTGAACATCAGGTGTGGTCGTGGAGCGTCCCACCTCCTTTCTTCTCAGTGGCCGCAGTGCTGGGGGATCTTCGCAATGGAGATTCGCGAGGAAATCCTTTTGGAGCTTCTTTGGTCCTCGACATTGTCCCGAATTTTGGCACCAACACATACTTATCCCCACCTTATGAGTTTCCTTAATATTACATTAAAGAACTGTTCCAAGCTTCCACAACCCATGCTCTGTTCAACCCCCAAAATGATGTCTAAATAAGGATAAGATCACACACCAATGAGCTTATCTCCAAAAGGTAACCAAATTTCATTCTTGTCCCATAGAAACACCACCAGAGCCTATTTGATGAAACACACACACACAATGGATTTAAAACTTGAAATTAATAATGAAGTATCTTAATCCATATGACTCATCCATCACCACTTACAAATGTACTAACCCAAATTTTTCTCCCTGAAACCCCACATATTTCTATTCCCATGATCCCTGTATCCCCATAAAACATAATGACATTCACACATGATACTTCCATGTTATTAGTCCCACACACAGAATATCCCAATTCTCACATGAGAGACTCAGGTAACATCAATTACTGGAATATCTTAAAACCCATATCAAATATCATCCCTCCCATGGATTATTATATTTCATTAATTATGGGTGTATTCTCATAAAAATCTCATCCATGAGTTATGCAACATTAGGTATCCCCAACACATTATACCCTCAAAAATTTATTTTAACTTAATAGTTTCAAACCACTATGTACCCTATGAGGGACATCATAGATTAATCTCCAAGGAGCATTATTTCATCTAAAATAGGATAACATGTTGAAGTTACATGACTTTTTCCATGCCTTTCTAACATTTTAATTTTACTAGGCTTAGAGAAACCTCAACACCTATGTAGTTTTGGAGAATTACTCGATCTAAACCCATAAAGTGACAACTCAATCCCTAAAAATCATTACAATATTCCTATGAGATTCTTTTACACTCTCAACATGTTCCAAAAGAAACACTCTAAGCCGAAAGGGCCACGCACCTAAACTAGTCCATCCCTTACAACCCACACACACTTCAGAACCAAATGATATTCTATCAAGAACTACATATGAAATTGATAACATACCTTATATTATTTCAACATAAAAAATGTAACCATTTTGTATGATTCACTGTCCAAAAAACTCGACATATTTCTAGTATGTTATTGCCATCACAGAATTATCAATCCAACGGTTCATGCTGTCTCACATGAATATTTAAAGTTTCACTGACAAATCATAATGTTTTACTTAACTAAAATTAAGGTCACAAGATAAATTAAATGGGTGACCATTCCCTTTTCATCTTGGTACTGTGAATCTCAAGAATCCATATTTCTAACATCAATCACATAATACATCTTACCAAAAGACTACCCATCTACCAAGGGTGTATTTTCACCACCCTAATCGTAATAGTCATGAACTAACAACAAAGGGAAGTTAATTTATATTCCTAAATTATTGATTCATGTATATATTGATGCTTCGCATTTCTAGGAATGCTAAAAATCTAGGATAACCCCTCAATTAAATAGTGGCATCAACTCTAAATCCATGGAAGAGACTAAAAGATCACTAGGATCTCTTACCTAACCTCTAAGACAAAAAAAATTTAAGTGAAATGTGATTCAAGAGAAACATCCACACTCTCATTTGGGAAATATTCTACGATAACATTAAACTAACTACTACATTATCATACTTTATATCAACTTCCACAGAGTTTTATTTAAATATTTTTATCAATTATCTTTAACCATAATCATTAATGGTACTCCAAATACATAGCTCCAAGAACAATTATTAGAGAAATATTTTGGTACTAAGAAATTTATATAATAATCAAATATTTATATCATTCACTAAAAAAACACCATTCTAGAAAATATGACTCATGTAATAAATTTAATTTGATTGGTATAAGAAAAATTACACAAATAATATATATCTGAAACATCTATTTAAGTCAGTTTTTTATCATTTAAAAATAAAATACTTTTGATATACATAACCTCATTCAATTAATTACCGAATCAAATTAAAGGTAATATCATCTTATATGTTTTATCTCATTATAACCTAGAATCAAATAAATGGGTATCCATTCCAATGTTTTTCTGGTGACACTGTATAGGTTTTAATTAGAATATAATTTAAGGGAATCCCAATAATAGATTATTTAATTTAACACTATTTTATAATTAACCCTCAAGGAGTATACTATATACATATGATGGAAATATAAAACTATAAGGGTTGAGTCAAGTATAATAGAATTTTTTTATATGTGTTTCCATTCCCTTGTGATAATTTATAATCCTTATTTGTTGAAATTACAACACCATTTAAAAGAAATCAATAATTAATCACCTAGATTTATTAAAAAAAAATCAATTAACATTTCAATATTTATCATATAGTTAATTCATTTACTCTTATAATACTACTTGATTTCATTTACCAAATTTTTGATGGTTAAAGATAATTATATAATCATGATACATGTGAAAATGTCATTTATGCTGATGTAGATAATTAATTTAACAAAAACCTATTTCACAAATATAACATATAATGAAATCAAAAAAGTAGTTGGTATAGGAAACAAAGAAAGCATGCTAATGGATTGTGAGTCATATGGGCCTAAATAATTGACGAATACATGATTACGTGTCAAAACACACCATGATTATAAATCCATAATCTATTATATACTAGAATGATGAGTAATCAATCATGATTACAATGTATTAGTGGACCCAATAGTGATGTAATAAAATAATATTAAAGGTATACTCGGACAATATATGATTTACCATTAAAATAGTGTTATTTAATATTTTTTTCATTAATTTTACAATTCCTTAGTGGACCCTCCAAGACATATAACAAAATTTAACATTTAAAAATGATATCCTTGAGAGTGAGACTCACCACCAAAAATGAAAGCCTAATATTTTAATAATTTTGGCAATTGGGATTATAAAAAAAAATTTATAATCCACTTTATATAAAAAATCATGAACAAAAACCATTGGTTGGTTTGTGGTTTTGATTATTTTATTTTGTAGTGTTTGAAACATAAATAATAAATAATCCCATCTCCATCCTATACAAACCCACTCAATATCCCATTACTCTTCACTAAAATAGATTGGAGCTCGGCCTACTCCTGCCCTCCTCTAATTAGAATCCTCCCAAATATCCCCAATCTCCCAGTATCCTCTCTCAACCCTCTCCCAAGCCATTGGGATTGCACTCCCATGTAAGGGATCCCCACTTTCCTTCCTTCCATAGTTTTGGCCCGGTTTCCTTATTTTGTTATACCCTTTTATTTTCAATTATAAATGTCATGGTATGATTTTTAACCTCCCTTATACTTCCCTACATACGTTTTAATGATGAGATACCCCTTTATCACTACTTAATTCCTCTTATGTACACTTGTTACCATGAAAAATTTTCAAAAGGGATCTTCACATTCCTTCCATATTAAGGTCCATGTTTCCTTATATTGTTATGCCCTTTTTTCAATTAAAAATGTTGGGGTAAGATTTCACACCTCCCCTATATTGTCCTCCTTATGTTTTAAGGATGATATACCCTTTTATCTCTCATTAATTCCTCCCATAGACACTTGTTACCATGCCAAAATTTTGTTCGGGATATGTCTCTCCTCATTTACATTCTGGACATTCTATTATATTATGTATATAAATTCCATTACATATGTTGTGATGTTATATTAAAGGACATACCTATTGTACATTTAATTTAGAAAAGATGAATTACCCCATTCACTCTCATCTACCCATTTTATGACTTCTATTTGATGTTGTTATGCTGCCAAAGTTACAACAACATTTCTCATGCCAAAATCATTATATAATTGAATACCATACCCACATCTCTATCAAGGGTTTTCAAATTTGTACACATGTACTTGTTGATTGTGGAGATAATTTTATGTATTCCACATCTCTAATTCATGGAATAAATTATGATGTTTAATGAATCCATGTTTCATGGTCTATGTGGCACACTTGTACATGAAATGAAATGTTTATAAATTGTGCACCCTGATTGCACTCCAATGCATTGGGTAAAGATTAGTATCATGACATATCATGTGAAATGAGGGTTTACTCATGCTAATTCAAGTTCAACGAGGTTTTAATCATGCCAATTCAATTAAAATATTGATTTATTCATGCTCCAAGGGCAATGAGCCTTGGATCTTACTAATATGATGTTAATTTTTATTACCACACTTTTATGTTATGATAATAATGCTATATTATTACATTGTGTTCATGTTTCTTATAAAATCCATTGATATGACTATTGCCTAAAATGTATTCTATTATTCATTTTATTCCCTATTTAATCCATTACTGGGATTTATAGCTCACCCTTTTTATGAATATCCTTAGTTTATCTCATGAAATGCTATGTATGAAGGGATGTTATGGTAATGTAAAGTAAGTTTTCAGTAAAGATATTGTATGTTATATTGAAATTTGTTTTGTAATGTTCCTAATTTCCATAGACACTAGACATATAGATCCTTAGAGTTGCCTTAAGTGCATGTTTATGTAATAAATCAAATTAAAGTGTTCAATAAAGATCAGGGTTTTTATAGTTGGTATCAAAGGCTTGGTTTAGTTATTTTTAGGATTAGGATTAGAAAACCATAGTCAAAGCCTTGGGGATATGTCTAAGTAGAATAAAAATGAACACAAATTTTGGTGAGTATTAAGAAAGTGGTTTTCATGAAAATTTATCCTTGTCTGGATACGAAGACGTAGAGGTGGCTCTGACATAGATGTATTTAGGGGTAAAACATAAAAACACTACATTGAGCCAGACATTAAGGGGAACTAGTGAACGAAAATGGTCCTTTATACACTCTTGGTTATGACACATCTGGGGGATATGATTTGGTAATTTCATAATCCTAGTATGAACCATTATCAAGGAAAACAATGACCCTATGAATATATGATGGGAATAAGATCATGGATAACATAGATTTAAGACAATAAAATAATAAGTTAAGGGAATAAAAGTAATTTATATGTTGTCCCTTTTTTTCTTTGGAATCCTTTTTATGTGTTACCCATAATATTCCTTTTATTCCATCAAATGGCCTATAATTGGAGGAATTAAGATAACAACTGATGAAAAGATCAATGTGACGACTGTTCTAATGGGATGCGCAATCTGATGAGAGTGGGAATCAAAAACTTTTTCACAATACACACTCATTTAACTTATATTATGAATACAAAAATTGGAAAAGAGGAACATTGAACCTCCCATAAGAAATATCAAGTAGTAAATGAGAGATTCATGAGACAATGGCCTTCAACTTTTAATGGATCATCTGATCCCTCTATCATAGAACAACATAGAAACTCCATTGAGAAGATATTATCCATACATCTATGATATGAACAAGAAAATGTTATTCTAGCTGCTTATCATATGGATGGTGAAGCTGATCAATTATGGACATTGACCAAAAATACGAATCCAGAGGAAGAGATCGAGGTTTTGGAATGGAAAGATTTCCAGAAAATGTTTTTTGATAAATATTTCTCTCACACCCTCATAATTAAGATGGAAAGGAATTTTTCGTTCCATCAAGAAACAAGACGATAAATCCATCAGATCGTATGAGGAAAACATCCTAAGACGTGAAAGATATGCCGTCATCTTTTTCGTTACCCCTAATGCATGTTGACCACTTCTTTGGTGGGATAAAACCTAGCCTACGGAAATCCCTAGCAATCCGTGACATTGATAACTATGATGAAATTTAATGATGTGACCACAAAGTGGAAATTGAGATTGGTGAATCTTAGGGGTATCCTGGGGATAAATAGGAGAAGGTGGACTTTAATATTGGTAGTCCAATGGATAAATCAATTGGTTCTAAGAAACTAAAGATCCCCACATACTAATGGTAGGGAAAGAAGAACCCTGAAATTTCCCTAAAGTGGAATACGAAATGATTGAGGTGTGGAAGAGTGGGGCACCTAGACATTAACTATTGAAAATAAAACCCCACTAATGCGGCAGAGGATAGAAATGATTCATTTGACCCTCAATGAATTTTTTATAGCATCAACTATAATGGACCGAGTTACTTTGCAAACCAGTTCCCAATGCCAAGGGTTTTCGGAGGAAACCAATAACCTCCATGTTAGCAAGGGAGATATTTTTCCATCTAAACCGTCGATGTGAACCCTGAAGAGAACGTGGGCGTAGTTATGCTAGTTATTCATTAATGAATAATGAATGTTCTTTTTTATTATAGTTCTATTCATTATTTTATATACCAAAATTTTAGTATAACAATCCCAACAACACCACAAATCATTGAAGTAGATATATTGGAGAGAACATAAATGGGTAAATCATTACATCTCACGAATATAACTTCTCTACTGTCACAATTTTTGGTATGAACTTCGTGGTGAACATAATCATACTCCATATGGTAGAATTTATTGAAATTAATTTCAAGGATTGGATTTCCATATATAAATCCAACATAAATTGATGGGATATGATAATCACTCTCTATATGGAGAATCGACCTCCAATTCTGTACAAGTGAAAGGAGGAGGAAAAATATTCTTTAGCACCATCATCTCAATCGTGGATATTACCACCTTATGATATGACATATATTTCATAGATGATTGATTCTAAGGAAGAAACCATCTTTTAAGGAAAACCTAGTTTGGGGGAATTCACTGAAGTGTTTCCAGAGGAATTACCTAGTCTTCCTCCTAGAAGAGATGTTGAATTCTTAATTGATCTTATACATGGGGCCTTACCAATATCATAGATATAATATATAATTGCTTCTTTAGAGATTGATGAGATAAATATGAAACTACAAGAGAATATGGATAAAGGTTTTATATGCCCAATTATTTCACGATGGGGTGTACTAGTCCTATTTTTCATGAAGAATGATTGGTTAATGCACCATTACATTGATTATTGTGAGACAAAAAATCACGGTAAATAACAAGTATCCTCGTCCATGAATTGATGAATTTTTTGATCAACTTGGTGGGGAAACATACTTTTCCATGGATGGTATGCAGTTGAGATATTACCATGTAAGGGTGAAGAATGAGGATATCCCCAAGACTCCATTTCGTACAAGGTACAAGCACTGTGAATTCATAGTAATTCCTTTTGGACCAACTAATCCTCGAACCTTCTTCTTGGACATGATTAATGGAGTCTTTAGAGATTACTTGAACACATATTTTTTGTCTTTATAGATGATATTCTAATATACTAAAAAAAAGGAGGAGCATGAGGAGTATCTATGTAGTATTCTAGAGACATTGCGAAAGGAGAAGCTCTATACAAAGTACAGAAAGTGTGAGTTCTTCTTGAAGGAAGACTCATTCAAGGGTCTTATTTTTACATGTAATGTGATATCTATGGATCCCTACAAGACAGTTTCAATTGAGGTATGGACGAGGCCAACATCTTTGAAAGATATCTATAGCTTCCTGGTGCCAGATGGATATGATTTCCGATTTCTGAGAAATTTCTCACAATTGTCAAACCCTCTTACAAAGATAACTCATAATGGATTCTTGTTTTCTTGTAGTGATGAATGTGAATAGATCTTGAAGGATTTGGAAAAGGGGCTTATCTCTTCTCATGTGCTCACAGAACCCACTGGTGGAGAAATTTTTGAGGTATTTAGTGATGCTTCAAAGAAGGGATTGTGTATTGTGTTGATGAAAAATTAGACATTCATTGCCTATGCATCATGGCAATTGAATGTTATTGAGAAGAACTACCCAACCCATGATCTGGATTTTGATGCAGTAATATTCTCTTTAAAAATTTGGTGAGAATACCTCTTTGGGGAGAAGTGTGAAATATATACAAATCACAAAATCCTCAAGTACATTTTCACACATAAATATTTTAATATGCACCAACAAATATAGTAAGAATTAATCAAAGACCATGAATGCTCAATCTATTACCATCTTGGGAAATCAAACAAGGTGGAAGATTCTCTATGTATAAAGGTCCTAATGATTCAATCATTAATGATAATTGAAAGGGATCCAATCTTGTTAGATTTGTTTAACATGGATATAGGAATCATAAAGAAGGGAACATCAACAATAATTTCACAAATGAATGATCAACCATATCTTATGGAAAGGTTAAAGGATGCTCAAAAGGATGATGTGGGAATAAAGAAGAAAATTGAAACTACCAAAAAATTGAAATCTGCATATTTCAATGTTAATGAATAAGGAATTGTGAGATTTGGGTCACGACAACGTGTTCCATCTAATCTATAGTTAAATAATGTACTTTTGGGTTATTCACATAGTTTTAATTTCCTCATTCACCTAGGAAACACAAATATTTATTGAGATATCTCAGAGCATTATTGGTGGGATTAAATGAATAAGGATACCCCTGAGTATTCATCAATGTGATTTCTATGTCAGTGAGTGAAGGATGAGAGGAAGAATTATAAGGGGATGATGCAACAATTATCCATACAAACATATAAATTGAAAAAAACACCATAATCTTTTTCATTGGACTTTTGAAGTCGTCCAAAGGAAACAATGCTATCTAGTTTTTTGTGGATCATTATACAATGACTGCACACTTCATTGAAATTTGGTAGGATTTCTCATTGGATCAAATATCACTGATCTAGATCAGAGAAGAGGTAAGGTTTTATGGAGTACCACTATATATTTTATCATATCAAGATCCAAGATTCGATTCTGTGTTCTAGAAGAGTCTCCAACATGCTCTGAATACTGAGATGAACTTCATTATGGATAGTCATCCTCAAACTAGAGGCCAATATGGTCTGACAATCCAAACACCTGTGGACATGTTGAGAGTATTGTCAATGGGCTTCAAAGGAGTATGGGATCAACATCTTCCTTTGGTTGATTTGTCTTACAATAACAGTTTCCACTCAAAATCCCAAATGGATATTTATGAAGCCCTTTATGGGAAGAGGTGTAGAACACTGGTATGTTGGGATGATGTTGGTGAGAGAAAACTTATAGGTCCAGAAATGATCAAAAAATGGTGGAGAATTTTTGAACCATTCAGTAGCACATTGAAGCTGCGCAGAGTAGACAAAAGTGATATACTGATAATCATCAAAATGTCCAAGAGTTTCATGTTGGGGACATGGTATTCCTCTAGATATCAATTTGGAAGACAGATAGGATATTTGGGAAGAATGGAAATCTTATTCCAATGTAAATCGGCCCTTTTCAGATATTTGATTGCATTAGAGTGGTTGTCTATCAACTAGAACACCCAATAATCCTATATCAAGTACTGTTTTATTCTGTGTATCAATCTTGAAGAAGTAAATACCTGGCCCATTTCATGTACTCAATCCAGAGGTGGTACCATTAGAAAATGACCTCTCATATGAGGAGAATACAGTGAATATCTTAGATCAAAGGGAAATGTTCTACAAAATAAGACAATTCCCATCATCCAGGTGTTGCGGTGAAACCACATGTTTTGAGAAGAAACTTGGCAATCAGAGGAAGTGATGAATTAGGGTTACCATCATCTGTTATAGTGTGGGAAAAATGATATTTTGAGGGATAAATTTTTTAAGGGGGGATGATTTTAATAACCAAAACTTTTATTACATAAAATACATCTTGATATAATTAAATGTATTATTTTGTACAATGGTTAGGTAAAACAAATTCACTTGTTTTTATGTTTTGGGATTTCAAGACTCATTTATGAATTTATATCATATCTAATATATTTTTTGACTAGTGGTCACAAGATTAGTATAAATATATGGGTTTAACAAATCCAATTTACTCATACAGAGGAAGGGATGGCCTCATCCAATAGAATTTCTCTATATAAATCCCATTTGTTGGAGCTCGGAAAGGAGGTACCATCACTGGTCTTCTCTCTTAACCAAGACCATGCTAAGATTCAACATGTTAAGCTTGAACGAAATCGCCTACAGGATAAGTGGAAGTTAATAGAGAATACCACCCAAACGATGTTATCTGAGAAGCCCCAAGAGTCAATCACCACTTCACATATTAACCTTTGGTCATATGAGTGTGTTACAAAGGGTTGTATAACAATACTCTATCACTATTATTATGTTCATTTTTTTATAAATAATATACATTCATTTTATTATTGTTACTTTGTAAATTATTTATAGTGCCAAAATAGTATTTTTAGTTAATATTTAAATTCAATTAAGAAATATATTTTGATGAATTAATAGATTTTTTAAATAAATAATATGCTAATAAAATGTTATTAATAAATTAATTTTTATAATATATAAATGATCATATACTTTTAATAAATACAATTGTATTTTTTATTCGGTTTTGAAACTTGTTTTTATCAAAAGCCACAGATTTTCGATAAATATCAGTTTCAATTTTAATTGTAAATATTAAAATATTTAAATAATTATTTAGATAAAATGAATAATAATTTTGGATTAATGACGTCTATATTATCTAACGGTGAATTTTTCATAATTTTCTGAGATAGTTGAATTTTTGGGTAAAAATTAAATACCATTTAAATATATAATGTGTTTTATGGCATAATAATGACTCAATAATGATGAAATAAAATATTAAAAAAAGGGGATTTGTCCAGTATATGTTTTAACATTAAAATAATCTAACTTTAGATTTTTTTGATTAATTTTACATTGCTTTAGTGAACCCTCCATGTCTAATAAAACATGTTAACATTTTAAAATGATCTTATTAAGAGTGTTACTCAAGTCCACATAAGAAAGACTAATATGTTAATAAGTTAGGACATTTTACTTAGAAAATAATTTTTACCACTACCCATTAGGGAAAACCACTGGTAAAAACCATGGTTTGTTTTGGGGTTTTTATTAGTATAATGTGTAGTGTCCAAATCCTAAATAATAATGGATTTCCTCTCTTTCATATATAAACCGACTCAACCTCCCATTCCTATACACTCAAACCATGTGGAGATCAACCAAACACTTCTATACTCTCTCTATAATCCTCCCAAGGATCACCAAGCTCCCAAGTAGCCTCTCTTAATCCTCTCTCATGCCTTTGGGATCACACTTCCATGTAATGGATCCTCACTTTCCTTCTTTCCATATTTATTTGAATGTTCTCTTATATTGTTATCCCCTATTATTTTCAATTAAAAATGTTGGGGTATTATTTCTATCATCCAATATACTTCTCTCCCTATGTTTTAATGATTATAGGTACCTTTATCTCTCATTAATGTCTGCCATGTACTCCATTTACTAGGCTGAAATCTTGTAAGTGATCTTTACTTTCCATCCTTCGTTATTTATTTCCTTGTTTTCTTTATATTATTATTCCATTTTTTGAATTAAAATTCTCAGGTATGATTTCAATCATCCCACATAATCCTTTCTCAATAATTAATTCCTCTTATGCACAACTATTACCATACCAAAATTCCATAAGAGATTTCTCTCTCTACATTTACAATCAAGAAATTATTTTTTAATTATGCATCTAAATTACATTACATATGTTGGCATATTATGTTCCATGACCCCAATACAGTCAATTTCATTTATAAATGATGAGATACCCCTTTATCTCTAATAAACCCATTTAATAACTTTTATTTTAGGTTGTTATGCTTCCAAAGATGAACCAAAATTTCCAATACCAAAATCATTGTGTAAGTTAATACCATACCAATTTCACTATCAAGGTTATTCAACTTTGTGCACGAGTAATTGTTGATTTAATACTTATATTTATGTATTCTAGAACTCTTATTCAGGGAATAATTATTATGTTTAATGAATCCATGTTGTATGATCCATGTGGCACACTTATGCATGAAATGAAATATTTTTAAAGGGTGAGCCCTGATAGCACTCCAATGCATTGGGTAAAGATTAATATCATGATACTTCAAGTGAAATGTGTGCTTAATTATGAAAATTCATGTGAAATTAGGGCTTACTCATACTAATTCAAATGAAATGAGGTTTTACTCTTGGTTTATGTGAAATGAGGCTTGGCTTATGAAAATATCATGTTAAATGTTATTTCCACACTTCCATGTTATGAAAATCATGATATATAATTCCATTATGATCATGTTTCTCTTATTCTCCATTGATATTCCTATTTCCTAACATGTATTTTATTCTTCATGTTATGCCTTGTTTACTCCCTTATTGGGCTTCATATCTCACCCTTTTTTATGAATTTCCTTAGGTTATCCCAAGCAATTCTATGTAAAAATATATTTTTATGGTAATATAAAAGAATTTTTTAATAAAGATGTTGTATTTTATCTTCTGTGTTGTTATTTAGTGTTTATAATTTCCAAAGATGCTATAAAACTCAATCTATAGAGTTTTCATAAGTGCAAGGTTATGTCATAAATCATGATAGAGTGTAATAAAGAGCTGGGATGATATAGATCTGATTATATATATATAAGGAATTATATATATAAATAAGGTGATAAACATATAATATTTTTTGTAGAAGATAAAAAATAAATAAACAAGTTGACCTTACTCTTATAGGAAATCCACGTATATTCTCAGACCACAACTCACATGTCATGTCCCATCTAAGTCAAATTACAAGAAGATACTATCAAATTTCCCAACCTATGGCTATGAGTTTTTCATGAGAAAAAGAGTTTTCCCGAATGGGGTATGAGTAAAACACAGTAGTCAACAAAAAATATTGACTAAATCATTTCAGGTGAATGATTATAAAACATATGGTTTGTATTATTTAAAAATATGTTTTATATTTGAGATGGATATATAATACCACTATCTTTATTCTAAGAAGACAATATTTTAGGGTATTCCCCAACAAGGTGTTTTGTTGGACCTAATAAATGAATCCCAACTGTCCAGGAGATATTAAAAATTCGAGTATATAGAGTTGGTTCAAGCAGTCTCACATAATGAAACCATGAGAATCCATGGAATACTCTAAGGCAATCTATGTGTGTAATTGATGATCCAATTCATAGTGATCATGGAATGGTGTATAGATATGGAGTAGAATCCAACGGATGAAAAATAAAAAATCATCTTTAACATGGCTCAAAAAGTACCCGAGGTGAAAATATATGGTAATTTTGGGAAGGGGAATGATTGGAATTCAAAGTGGTAGTACAGGGTATTCTTGGTCCAAGAACCTCAAGAAGACTTTGAGATCTCATCCACGTAATTATAATTTTCTAGAGTTTTCAATTCGATTTCTTAGTATAAAAATTCCGTATTTTAAAAATAAAAAATCAGGTTCATACAATTTCTAATATTTTCTATGTTTTGTGGAAGTTAAATAGTTTTATAGAAATTATAGAAAACATCCAATGTATCAGATCAATTATAAAGATATGATATCTAAACAGGAAACCATGAAATAGATGTGAAAAAATTATGTAAGTTCCTATGTGATTGTAAGTACTAGATAGACCCCATGAATAAATTCTATCAATCATATGAAGGAGTTTTAAGAGGATAACTTTTCAAAAAATACTAAAGTGACCACATGAAAAAAATCATCAACTATATGAGCATCTCATTGATTATAATAGAAATAAAATAACGCAGTTATGTAATCACAATACCAATTAGAGTGACCATATGTTATATCTCATAGAAAAGATAATGGTATCATAATTTTAACTATAGGTTAAATATATTACATTCCTAATTCAACCAATTTCATTCCCATTCAATATATTGAGGTATTTTTCCAATAAAATCTCCAATTAATCTCAAGACTAAGGGATCCAAATACCAACTATTTCAACAGACCATATGATATATTCATTCTAATAGAAAATATAAAACTATCAGAGTGATACATATTATATCAATTTAAACACATGATGATGTAATGAAACTATATGAAACTATTTGGACTTTGGAAAGTAGATAGAGAATCCATATGACATCTTGGTACCACACATTGATGTGAAGTGACCACTTGAGAATGTTAAAGAACTGTAATGTATTAAATGAATTGTATTTTTAGAGATGGTAAACACATGAATTATCAAAGGAATCCAACTAGATTTGGGATTAATTGTTAGATCTATAGTGAATAATATTACTTGACACACTTCGAGCGACTATGTATAAATGTTAGAATAATATTTTTTATTACATATTCCAATGATTTTTTGAGTTAAATTAAATGGTTTGTTAGAGGAATTCAATGAATCTATATTTCTTTCTAAGTATAAGGTTTTGTAATTATTCTTTTTGAATGTATAATTGTCTTTGAATACTATTTTATAGAATTAAGATTTCAGATAAAAAATTTATGGTACTATTATGAGTGAAAAACATAAACCAGTTATTTTCTATCATCAATTTTGAAAATATATTTTCTTCTAGACATCACTATAATAACTAAGAATAAATTAATATATTAACATGAAATTTTCGAAATAAATAAATATAAAAATAATAGAAGACATATTCATAGTACAACTGAACTTTCATATATTTCTGAATCAATGTTTTACTTCTCCCTCTATCTATCTTTTTATTAAATTTGTGTTTCTATTGAATTTTTAGAAAATCTACAAATGAAAAAATTAAATAAATAATTTCAGGGTACCCAGATAATCTTATTTTATTTCTTTCATATTTTAACTCCGATGAAATGTGTGGTAGAGGATTGGTGATAACATAGAAAACCTTTTGTGCAATTGTTCTAGGTATAACTGATCTAGATTGTGGAATATTTTAGTTTTTAATAAACATGATTAGTAGTGGATGATAATCATGTAGAGAGGATCTTATATCAATTTGAGTATAATCCTATTTTATTTTTGAATTCTACTTTGTGCCTTAAATTTTTTATTACTCTACTTCTAAAATTATTTAAAAATTCAATTTTATAAAACTGTACTTTGATATATATATTTTACATGTGATATTGATAATATTTAATGCATGTTGAGTAGTCTAAAAATATTATACGAATCTAAATTTTATCCTAAGTGATTTTTCATAAAAAAAGGACATGTTATTTAAAATCATTAAATTAAATATATCTATAGCATTAGATTACAGGGTGAATGTTATATTGGGGAATTTTTATTATAAATTATTTTAAAAATGAATTTTATTTGGTTACTCAATTCTCCCCTTCCTGATTTCTCTACATGGACTATTATTTTATATCCTAATATTTTGAATAATTATTTTTTAAATTTTTCTAGTTTTAACTATGATAATTTTTTTAAACAAAATGTTTAAAATTATGTAAATTTCTAAATATTTATATTTATAGAAGAAAAAAAATATTTGTATGTGAAATTATAAAAAAATACCTCCTTAATTTATTGTTTCTAATGATTCTAAAATTAATATCAAAATAAACATACATCTTGAAATTATGTGTTTTTATATACAGACTGTATTTGAAAACTAATAAGAAAATCCTAATGTTACTATATCTGAATAGAGTGGTGACACTAAGGCTTCCTATGACAATTATTATAAAAATGAATGGTTTATATTATACACAACAAGAAGATGAACATTAAATAATATCTGCATCAAATGTATCTTTTGAAATTTGGGATACTTTATCTTTTTCACATGAAGGTTCATATAATGATACAAAATATTATTTAATACTTATACTATTAGGTGTGACACAATTAAAATGAATCATAATGGTACAATATCTAAAATGTATCACATTTTTAATGATATTAAAAGTATAATGAATGTACTGCGAAGAATAGTTGTTGAAAATTATTAAGAAAAGATGATTCTAAGATGCTTTCCTCGTAGATGGAGATACACTACCATATCTATTTGAGAATAATGTGTTGTGAGTAAGATAACAATAATGAACCTGATATAAAAACATATAATGTACAAAGAAAAACATAAATTAAATTATTAAAACAACGAACCAAATAAATCAATTGAAAACAAAGCATCTCATTAAAAATCTACATAACAAATCAATGAAGGGATCACAAATGAAAGTGATAGTTAATCAGAATGTGATAAAAAAAATATCCCATCTATCAATAATATTAAGAAAATATTATAAAAATATGTTTTATAAGGAAATAAAACTTTATCTGAATTTATAATAAGAATATATATTGGAAAAGATATAGTAATTTTGAATTTACCTACTATGAGTGAAAAATTTAATGACACATGGATGAAGATTTTAAAAAGATGAAATATTATAAAAAGAGAGAGGATAAAGGTAATAAATACACAAAATCAATGAAGGATACATGAAGCACCTGTAATGATAAAAAAGAGGATTAGATAATATATATGAAGATATAGATGAAAAATAATATATATATGCTTCATGGATAACACTATATTGATAAAACCTATTTATTATACTCATATTTTTTATCTATCTTTTAAATAAAAATTGGATGAAAATGAAATTTCCAGTGAAGATATCATTGATTATTGTTATAATGACCCAGCCCTTAAATACAAATATATGACATCTTAGAAAATAAATTTTCATTACATAACATTATGATCCACACCAAAATCATATTGGTCTTGGGACTTTTTAATCTTCAAAACATTAATAAATATTCAAAAATTAACATTATTTTCTCCAACAAAGTTCTCACAACAAACAAAGTTTATATAATTATCATTTATAAAAATATTCTCCATTACACGGGAAATGAAACCAAAATAAAGGGTGAGTTCAGATACTGAGTACGGGTATATAATTGAGATATTAATGACTAGATAAGAATATCATAGGAATAAGGGTATGGGAACATGAGTGTAATATTTGAAATCCACACAACATATATCATTTATCATAATTCAGAGCCATGGAATAAATGTTGGATGTCTAAAAGAAAAAAATCATAAAATCATAAAAGAATATAATCCATTAGATCGTAACATTGGAATAAGTAGTGTAATTGTGTAATTCATATAAAGTTATTACATTATGAACATATATAAATAGAAACAAGATCACTCATTATGTTAATTTGATGAAATTATTCCCATGCATAATCTTATGAACAAGAAACCATGTTATAAATGATTTTATGACCATGAAATCTGGGTCCTTGCATAAATATAAGGATATTAAAACTTTGTCCAAACATATAATTGTGATCATTAAATGAGGTTCATGCATTACATATTTACCTTATTTTTTATCAATCATTACAAAATGAATAGGATGACTATATAGTTCCCAACCATCAAATAAAAAAAATCATACAAATATGTTCCAAAAGATCTGACAAAATTCATTTTCTAAAAATACATGAAAATAAATAGTTTTCATAACCAATTCATCAATGTATAATAACTGAAATAGGGAATGATTCTCATAAATATCTTCTTATCATGAACATAAAACATTAAGAGAAATAATCATGATTATATAGTCTAATCATGTCCCCTATAAATCTTATGTAACACCATTGAATGTCCTATTAGATGGAAAATTATTTAAAAGATCGCTCTGAATATTTATTTTAGATAATAGAAATTCCATTTTGAAATAAATTCTTAAAAAACTATGAAATTAAATGGAAAATATTTTTTGGAAAAGAACCATGTTAACATTCAAAGGAATCTTCAGATAAAATATTATTCTTGAAGGAAGTAAAATCCATTTATTTCCTATAATTTACATAAACATTAATTATATATTTGTTTCTTCAGAAATGTCAAAAAGTACATAATTAGGAAAGTAATAAAAAATTCATACAGATAATTTTATAAAAATTATGAAATGTGTAAAACTTACTTTTAAAAATCATTGGATAATATTGAACAGATTCCATAAAACATTTCTAGAAAACAAGGATACATAAGGAAAATGTTTTTTTATTTATGGGAGAAGTTAAGTGTATTTTCATTAATACCAATTTTTCATTCATATGAGTATATAAGATGAGGGAAATGACAGAGAAACATCTATTTTAAAGAAATAAAAAGAGGAGAGGAATATTTATAAGATTATTGAGATGTAGATAATATGATTGAATAATTGGTGATATAGTTTTATAAATTCATGAAAAAAAAGATTTTGACATAAAACCCTTAAATCAAGTTTTCCTTTATTTGAAATCAGTTTAACCACATCTTTATGAACACAAAAAAATTATATCACCTCTAAAGGGAACTAAGATTGGTATTTTTGGAATATTATAACATCTATAATGTTTCTAAGAAAGTTAATAATTGATATTGGTAGAGGTTGGTCAAGTTAGAAGGCTCAACGTGGTGTGAATAAGTGTTTGATGAGGCTATAATTTATAATTAATACGAGGGATACATTTCTAGTTTCAAAAAATTTATATTATAATAAATAATATCTAAATCAAATTGGTTCCAAATGACATATAAATGGACAAGTGTAATGCCCTGACCCTAGTTACCTAGAGTCGGTGAATTATTACATAACATTGGAATGATCACAAAAGATGAAGTCTCGAAAGACCGATTAGGTTAGTATCCCTGAGATAACTAGATACATTCAAAAAGTTTACATTACATCATGAAGTAAAAACTACACCAACATCTTGTCACCACACTCATATCCCCTTATACTATCCCTACAGTTTATTCATGAAATATTTCTTCACATCCTGGGAAAAGTAAAACATAGAAAGGGGTGAGCTGAAATGTCCAGTAAGGATAACAATATAGCTGAAACATTCCTAAATAAGGATAAACATTTAAGTCATTGTATAACTAAAACAAAAGCCTTTTAAACTTGAACTTCAGCATAATATGGTAGAAATAACATGAAATAATTACATTAACTTCTTCACATCGATATTCTACTAGTGGAATAATCACATGCAATATCAATAACCACTTTCATAATGATGGATTGCATAATGCCAGACTATCATTACCATGTAAAAAAGTCCCCGTGCCAAGACTACAAATAAGATTTTGTCAAGGACTCATGCCAAGACACTAGTTTGTCTCATGAGACCTACCAATGCATCGAGGAGCTATAGCGGGCTCCACCCGTCACTTATTAAGTCCAATTCATTCCCCATATGAATAGGTTTAAACATAACATAAACATTCGTATTAAAACTAACATATGAAATGTCAATACTTTCTCCATAAACCATGAATGGTATAAAAATAACTCTTCCACAGTCAAACATATCACAAAACCTTCAATACTATATGGATGTTTTGAATCATAATAAATCAACTTCAAATAATCTTAAAATCCATCAAAGGATGTTGACATAGATAAAATCAAAAATATTTGAGAGAAATATCTCTTTTTTTGAAATCATTTAAAAGCCACATAATTATAAAATAAAACATTTAATTTGAAAATATTATTATAATCTTGTAAGAGAAGCTTCGACAATTTTATAATGGCGGAAAATAGCTGCACCTGTCGTATAAGTTAAAAAAGAGACATTCTTACCATAATTTTGTCGAAAAGGTTAAAAAGGATATTTTTTGGAAAAAGACAGAAATATTCCTTTAAAAACATCTAATAAAAAGTAAAAAAAGCAGATAAATTACTTTAACCCATAGTAATAATGATTTGAAATACATTTTTATGAAATACGGATGTGGATGATAAAGAGGTCCCACTAGATAATTACGTATAAACAACCTCGGATAATGAAGAGATTGTGAAATAAACTATTAACTTGTACTTTTCCTTGGTTGGGGTAGGTTAACCTCCTATATAATGGGGAAATAATTTTCATTAAATTATACAAGAATACTATACATTAATATGATATCATATATGATCTTTTAACTTTTCTTTGTTAATAATATCTTAGTATTATCGTCGTTTCGGGTGTTAACTTACTCATTTTATTTTATATGTTTTGTTACATAAGCCGTGTTTGTTATGGATAGGTTGTATAATATTCATATCCGAAATGATATCAATTCCTTAAATATTATTTTTAATCATCAAATGAGAATTATATTTGAATGGATACGATGGAGAATGAATCTCATCACGTTCGTGGAGACGGTAGTCCTTACGTACGCACGAGCGATAATATCATTCTTTTGATATTAAAATAATATATAATTGGATGGTATATCATATAAAAATAATTATTATAATGTTATATTTATTATTTACTTGAATTAAACATCATTATTATACTCATCCAAATAATAATGTGTTGAATAACAATTACACAATGACGTGGAGACGGTAGGCCGTATGTACGCACGTATGGTTACATGTCATTCAAAGGATGGATAGAATACTGAATATGGTTGTCCCATATTTATAATAACATCAAAATATATAGAATATACTGGATTTATTATTTTATAATGGAAATAACAAAGAAAAAAGAAGTTGAAGAATAAAGGAATTTGAAAGACGGTGGTGAAAACATTACCTCTTCTTCTGGTTATTCCATTTTATTTGATCAAAAGGGCTCCATAGGTTGGATTTTTTATCAAACTAAAGCCTCTAGGCTGAAGTGAGGGAAGTTTAGAGAATAATTATGTACGGTTTGGCCAAACCACAAGGCTTTTAATGTGTGAATAATTGATTAGAAGTGGGGTCCTTTTATAAGGGGAGGAGGGGCTCTTTAGAAAAAACATAAATTATTAATATATAATAAATTCATATTATATTTATAATGGCTCCAAAGTCAATTATTAAACATATAAGGTGGGGATGGGTCGAAATAATTTCAACCAATAGATTTCAGACAGGTTTGGGTCACTACATTAACCTTATCTTTTATTTTTAACTCTTAGTTAAGTAGTTTGACATTTACCATGCCACTTTGTATTTTTTTATTATATAGTTAATAAAAATACTACATAGATCCAAGAGACCCCCAAGTAGTACATTAATTATACAATTATCATGATATAATTTTTTTCGTCGAACCTTATATTTTTATGCATAGAATATTAATTAATAATATAATATTTGTTTTAAAAACTCATTCATGTCAATTTTGACACTATTGAATAATTTATTTTTGTTAAAGTCATAAGAACATTATTAATTCGAATATAATTCATTTAATAAATCCTAAAATGTAATATTAACCAATAAATTTATGGTATGACATCAAAAATATCAAATTATATTTATTTTAACTTTTATAATACCAATTATTTGATTCTTTCATTAATAAGGAAAATACTACATCATTATCGTGTCATAAATAAATTTAATTATTAAATTTCTAAAAATTATAAATAAAATACCATTATGTAGGAAATCTTTATAAATTTCTAATTAATCTTTATAGTCGAAAATATAAATGTATAACACTATGTAAAAATCATTTTTCTAAAATATATATGCTTATGTCATTTTTGTATTTATTTTAACTTAATTAATATAAAGTGTCCTTATCAACTACAAGTGGCTCCATGGGGTCCCAAAATCATCCCAAAGATTCCCATGGTCGGACATGTATCAACCAATAAGGTTAGGACACGTTTTAGGGTAATTTATTATTATTATAATATTATTGTTTTTACCCTTATTTACAGGATTTACCCTTTAACCATGGTAAATAAAATAATTACCGAAGTAATTATTCAAAATGTCTAAAAATAAAAGTTACCTATTTACACAATCTGTACATACTTATTCCAAATATGGAATCCGTTTTTCAAATTTCAAAACACATAAGTGGAAGAAATTAAATTTAAATTAATTCCCGTTGTTAAAACAAAAAGCGAGTTTTTAAGAGAAAATAATTATCAAAATATTGACACTTGTTTATGTCTGGTTTAATTATGAAATTATGTCCAATGACCAACATTGTATTAAATGGTATAAATTTATTCTAAATATAATTTAAAACTACTCAAATTCATAATTTATCACTATTAATTATGTTGATTAAAAAAGTTGTTTTTAATTAAAATTTAGTAATTTTAACTATTCATTAAAATATAAAAGTTATCCTAAAAGTACCAAGATTTCACCCTAGGGTAATTTCGATATTCCAAATCCAAAAATGAAGTCCATTTTGATAGATAAAATATATAAAATTTCAAAAAGTGGGTGTTACTATTCATAACGGCTACTTTGATTGGTCGCGGTGTGTTTGAATCTCGAAGTTGCGTACAACACACGCTACTATATTATTCAAAGAGAATCGTACCGTGGAAGCTTTGGGTGTTACATTCTCCCCTCCTTCAAATAATTTAGTCCTCAAAATTTCTATAATACTACCGCATTAAAAGACTCGGGTGGTTCTGTATCATAAGTTCCTCGGGTTCCCACGTTGCCTCTTCCATCTTATAGTTCCTCGATAGAACATTTACCAGATGAGTCATCCGGTTTCTCAGCACTTTCTCTCTTGTATCAAGAATATTGACAGACTCTTCGCTATATGAATGATCGGGTTCCAGTTCTACTTCCTCATAGGTGAGTACATGAGTTGGGTCAGAAATGTATTTTCTCAATAGTGATACATGGAACACATCATGAACTTTAGAGAGACTTGGCTGAATTGCCAAATGGTAAGCCACAACCCCAATTCGTTCTATAATTTCGAAAGGTCCAATGTACCTAGGACTCAATTTACCTTTCTTACTGAAATTTATAACTCCATTCCATTTAGATACCTTCAAGAAAACATGATATCTTAACTGAAATTCCAAATCCTTCCTTTGGTTGTCAGCATAGCTCTTCTGCCTACTTTGAGCCACTTTGATGTGGTTTTGGATTACCTTCACCTTTTCCATCATTTCCTCCACGAGTTCTGGGCCTACGATTTTTATTTCACCAACATCATCTCAACATGTTGGTGTGGGACATCTATTTTCGTATAATGCTTCAGATGGTGCCATCTGAATACTCGAATGGAAGCTATTATTATAGGAAAATTCTACGAGAGGTAAATATTGATCCCACATACCCTGAAAGTCATGTGAGCATGATCTCAACATGTCTTCTAAGGTTTGAATAGTCCGTTATGATTGTCCATATTTTTATGGGTGGTAATCAGTTCTTAAATGAAGTTTAGTATCTAGGGCTTTCTGAAGACTTTTCCAGATTCTTGAAGTAAAAAATGGATCAAGATAAAAAAAATCAATACGTGTACTCCATGGAGTCGCACAACTTCATTAATATATAGTCTTGCTAGATGTTCAAGTGGTAAATCTTCCCTTATAGAAAGATAATGTGATGACATGGTAAGATGATCAACAATGCCCCATAGTGCATCTATCCTTCTAGGATTCTTTGGTAGTCCCATTACAAAGTCTATAGTGATATTATCCCATTTCCACTTAGGTGTAGGAAGAGGTTTCATGACTCTTCCATGCTGTTGCCTTCCAGCTTTCACTTGTTTACAAACCATACATCTTGACACAAAATCAGCAATCTCCCTCTTCATGTTGTCCCACCAAAAATGTTCCTTTAAATATCTATACATTTTGGTGCTCCCAGGGTGTATAGTGAAATTGGAACTATGAGCATCATCTAATAATTACTTTTTTAGATCCGGTATATCAGGAACATAAATTCTCTTCACAAGCATCAAAATTCCATCTTCATACACAATGTCATTCAATCTCCCATCATTCACAGCTTTAATCTTCTTTTGGAATTCTTCATCATCGGTCTGAGAACGCTTTATCCTTTCTAGTAAAGAAGGTTTGGAAACCATTTGAAAAAGTATTTATGTTTCACCTTCAATGGTGATTCCCATATCCATCTTTACTAGATTCAATTATATAGGATCCTTTTCAACTCTCATCTTGTTCAAAACTCCATGATCCTTTCTACTCAAATCATATTCCACCTTATTTTCCTTCCCCAGGTGGTAGTGTATCGTGAAATCATAATCCTTGAGTAATTCAATCTATCTCCTTTTCCTCGTGTTGAGTTCTTTCTATGAGAAAATATACTTCAAACTCATATGATTGGTATATATCTCACATTTTCACCATAGAGATAATGTCTTCATATCTTCAAAGCAAATATTACATTATATAACTCAAGATCATGAGTAGGATAGTTTTTATCATGAATTTTTAGATGTAGTGATGCATAGGCAATAACTCTATCATTCTGCATAAGGACACAACCAAGTCCTTTCATCGATACATCACTATAAATAACGAATCCATCATTCCCCGATGGTAGAGTCAATATAGGAACATTGAATAATCATCTCTTTAGTTCTTCAAAACATTCTTCACTCTCTTTTGTACAAACAAATTTAACCTTTTTACATGTGAGCTTTGTTAATGGGATAGTCAACCGGGAAAAATTCTGGATGAAACGTTGATAATAACCTGCGAAACCAATAAAACTATGTACCTCAGTTATACTGGTTGGTGTTGGCCACTCTTGGATTGCCTTGGTCATAGGAGGACCGACATAGATTCCATCCATAGAGACAATATGGCCAAGAAAAGAAATCTCCTGAAGCCAGAATTCACACTTGCTAAAATTCCCATATAATTCATGTCTTCTATGTGTCTTCAGGATAATGAGCATGTGATTTTATTGATCATCATAGATTTTGGAGTATACCAAGATATCATCAATAAATACCACAAAAAATCATCGAGATATTCCTTGAAAACTCTATTCATAAGATCTATGAATACATAGGGTTCCTTAGTCAATCCAAAAGGCATTACAGTAAACTTATAATGTCTGTACCTGGTTCGAAATGTTGTGTTCGTAATTTCTTCCTTCTTCAAACACAACTGATGGTATCCAGATCAAAGGTCAGTCTTTGAAAAGTATTGAGCTCCATGCAGTTTTTCAAATAAATCATCAATGTGAGGTAGGGGATACTTGTTCTTTATTGTTATAACGTTGATTTCCCTGTAGTCGATACATAACCTCGTCGATCCATCTTTCTTCTTAACAAAATGGATAGGGGATCCCCATGGAGAAACACTAGGGTGAATAAATCCATTATTACTCAATTACTATTGTTGTTTCTTTAGTTCAACTAATTCCAATGTGGCCATTCTATAAGGGGTCTTCGATATAGGCCTTGAACCCGGAGTTAAATCAATGGAAAACTCAATTTCTCATTCTAGAGGATGTCCAGGTAAATCATATAGAAACACATCTTCATATTGTTTCACAATAGGTACACCCTCTATTTGAACATTCATTTCCTCACCCATAGTTATTTCATTCTCTTCCTCCCTGATATTTCAATTTTTTTGAGTTACTGTGGGTGGATCTAGATAAGAACTAGGTGGTGATTATTCTGCTCTAAAGATAATGTGTTCTTTATCATCATCAAAAAAAATAGTAACATCCTTCTTCTTACAATAAATCTTGGCATCTTGGTCCGAAATCCAATTCATACTGAGGATTATATCAAATTCAATCATGGGTATGGCGATGAGATTAACAGATAATGAACATTTATGTGCTCTAGTGGGGACTGATTCACAAAACTTTTTTGCAATGATAAATCCCTTAGGAGTTTTAACTAACAACTCCCTTATTAAATCAATTTGGAAATATCTAATTTTCGTTGAAAACTAGGAAGATATGAAACAATGCGATGATGTAGAATCAAATAATTCATTTTCTAAACTTGATGAAACCATTAAATTACCTTCCACCACGCCTTTGGGAACTTCTAACTCAGCGGTAGTGATAACATAAGCTTGGCCTTGATCCCTTGACCTTTTCTGAGGTAAGTTCCCCTAACCCTTAGGATATTAATTTGCATAATTGTCCATTTCTCTACAATTATAGCATTCCACGTTGATAGAAACTGTAACACCCGAGACTTTTATGTTATATAAATCATCAAAGGAATCTTTTTCTACACAACACTTGCTTGGCTTCCTTTACACGCAATCGCGACCTTCCTCGATATCTTTCATCGTACGCAATACCGAGTTTCACTAAACAACAATATGCTATTAAAACTAGCCGTTATGAATAGTAATTGTAACAGCCCGAGATTTTATGAAAAATATTCTTTTTTTATTTCACTAATGTCTTGTGTTGTACGCAAGGAGCTTGCACAACACGCATCCTTGACTTGCCTTGCATTACACGCAATCGCGACCTTCCTCGATAGCGTGTGTAGTACGCAATAACGAGTTTCACTAAACAGCGATATGCTATTAAAATGTTATTAAAACTAGTCGTTATGAATAGTAATAACCACTTTTTGAAATTTTGTAAATTTTATTTTTCAAAATGGATTCCATTTTTGGATTCGGAGTATCGAATTTAGCCTAAGGTGAAATTTTGGTACATTTCGGATAACTTTCATATTCTGATGAATAGTGAAAATTACTAAATTTTAATTAAAAACAACTTTTTTAATCGAAATTATTAATAGTGATAAATTATTAATTTGAGTGGTTTTAAAGTATATTTAGAATATATTTTTACAATTTAATACAATGTTGGTCATTGGTTGTAATTTCACATTTAAACCAGACATAATCAAGTGTCAATCTTTTGATATATATTGTTTCCTAAAAACACGCTATTTATTTTAACAGCAGGATTTAATTATAAAATTAATTAATGCAACTTCTATGTTATGAATTTGGTAAAATAGATTTCATTTTTGAATTCGGAATATGAAATATAGCTTAGGATGAAATTTTGGCATTGTTCTGAAAAAACATCAATTTTTGATGAATAGTGAAACTACTAAGTGGTAGTTAAAAAAACTGAATTTTTCATAAAACTTAATTTTGCCGCTTCTGTGAATGGAATTTCGAAAATCCGAGAGACACGGTTAATATCAAGGACTAAAATGTGGTTCAATGAGATGAAAATAATTTTTTGGTGAATAGTAACTTTTTACTTTTTTTACCGCGGTTAATAGTAAATAGGGTAACTAAGGGTAAATATGATATTACTATTACCCTAACACATGTCCTAATTCTATTGGACAAGTGTAATTCGACCCAAAACAAACTTAGGAATAACATATGACCATTTAGGCCCACTTGGATTAGATTAGGACATTTATTATTAATTTATTTAAAGAAAATTTAAAATAGTTAAAATCAAAGTTTAATACGTAAATCATTTTTAATATGGGGTTATACATAAGATAAATTCGATTGTAAATATTCATTAGAAAGCTAAAAAGATTTCCTACATGATGGTATTTTATTTGTAATTTTTAGACATCAAATAATTTAATTTATTTATGACAAAATGATGATGCAGTAATTATCTTATTAATGAAATATGGACATAATTGATGTTATAAACACCAAAATAAATGTAATTTGAGACTTTTTATGAATTACACTAATTTTCTAGGTTACTATGATATATTAATGTTGATTTAATTAACTTGGTTCGAACATTTAATTCTGTTATGACTCTCACAAAAATCATATATCAAATAGTGTCAAAATTGACACAAAATAGTTTTTAAATCAAATATTATATTATTAATTGTTATTTTATTCCTAAAAATCTAAGGTTCGGCCACATGACTTATATAAGGATATATATATTAATAATAAACAATTTGGGGTTCGTTTGGCATGTTATAGTAAGTGTATTAACCATATAGTGAAAGAAAACAAAAAGACACGGTAAAAGTTAAATTATTTAACTTAGAGTTAAATCTAATTGATAAGGTTTAAAATAAGATCCAAACATGTCTAAATATTATTGGTTGATGATATTACAACCCTATCTCATCTAAGCTTCGAATATGAGTCATTTTTGGAGGTTTTTAAGTGGGGTTAGATTTATTATAAATTAATATTTTTAAGAATTCCTAAGGTGCCCCTCTCCTCCCTTATAAAAGGACACTTCCTCCCCCTCCTCCTCACACCAATTTGAGCACTCAAGCTCGGCCAACCTCTGCCAAAATATCTTCTCCACTTCCCTAGCAACATCCTAGAGGTTCTGGTCTTCCTCAAAGACCAATTTTAGTGCCCTAAGAGGAGGTCTCAAAGAGGCACTTCAAAGAAGAGGTAATTACCGTTACCAATTCTTTCATCTTTATTTCTTCTTCCACTTCTTCTTCTTAGGATGTTTCATTATGAAGTAATAACATCAGTATCACTCATATACTGATATGTTATTATAAGTATGAAACAAACCTATTTCACCATCTATCCATCCTACGGAAAAAGAAATCACCGCGCGTGCGTACGTACGGAATACCGTCTCCACGCCGTGGTGTAATCTATTTTCCCCCACCACCTTACATGGATGGGTATAATGGTGTAAAGAATAACTATACATAGTTATTACAACATCATATTGATTCTGATATATTGTATAATCCACTCCAATTCAATTCAATATTTACAGAAATGATATCATCGCTCGTGCGTACGTACGGAATACTGTCTCCACGACGCGATGAGATTCATTCTACATGTTAACCATTTAAGAATGATTATAATGTATATATAAGAAATAATAATGAAATATATGACATTATAAAGCTACTGGATTTATGTATATATATACATATGTATGTCATCTACTTACTTCCATTTCAAGACAATAAGGAAAGGAAAACAGCGTTCATGCGTACGTACGGACTACCGTCTCCATGAACGGTGTTTTTCATTTTATTTATCTACCTATTATATATATATATATATACTGAATATATATGATATATAAATCATATTTTATATTCTGGAAGTAAGTAAATCATGATATAAGTAATAATGATGTCAAGAACAACAAGTCAAAACACCTACGATAAATGAAACGATTTTACCCAAAACGCTTCTTTAACATGGAATTTACAAAAGAACGGGTAATATAATGTCATAAGTGAACCATATATGATATCATAACAATGAATATGATTCTGTAATAAGTCAATAACATGATTTAAATCATTATACAGGAGGTTCGGACACTTACAAAGCAAGTCGGACCTAAGGTAAGGGAAAGATCACAATCTCATTTTTATCCGAGATTGTTTATTCGTAAGTATTTACTGGGGTGTATTTTATCATCCACATCCATGTTCCCTCAATATGTAATATTGTTTCCATCCACTTGCAATAGTTTAAATCCAATTTTACCCTTAGGTGAATTTTTAGTAAAGAATATGAAGGGAATCTTTTGTCGTTTTTCCGTACGAGGTACTTTTTGACTTTTCCGACAAAAGTACGAAGAATGTTTTTTTTAACTTATACGGCACGAACGGATTTCTACTGTTTTATAAAGCCTTATTTTCATGAAGCTTACTCTAAAAGATTTCATGACTATTTTCAATAAAATCTCTTTCTTTTAAAATTGCATGATGTTTTGTGAAAAGAAATTGATTTTGAAGAAGAAAGGATATTTTCCTCAAGAATTCAATTCAAGTGTTTTATCAAAATTATTTTCCATCTAAGATAATAAAGGGTTCTGTTTCTATCCATATTTTTACATCGATTTGACAATGTTGTTATGGAATTATGTTTATGAATTCCTATATCTTATATGAATGGTTTTATGATGTCATGTTGTTTAAGAATCCCATTTTTATTACATGGGTTATGCAATGATGTATGATTTATGATTTTGTGGCACACATAAGAAAGGATTCATTAAGAGATGGGTGGGACCTATATCTCCCTCCAATGCATTGGGTAAAGATTTCATATCTCATGAGATAGACATGGCTGGAATGGTAGGTTATACTGGTTCAGTGAAACAGGACTGAAACGAGGATTACTCGATTCAGAAAGGGACTTTGTCCACTAAGATAGTCTTGGAAATGAGTCTTGACTAGAAAGAAATGATTCTCTATGATTATGTGTGTATGACACAATGAGTAATGTTTTAAGTTATGGTTTCATTTTCACTACTATGATTTATCCCATGTTATGAAATTATGCTCTCTTTTGCAGGTTAAGATTTCCAAAAATGTTATGTTCTTATGAAAATTATGTGATTGATATTTCCTTTGTTTACCCTTACTGAGCATTTGAGCTCACCCTTTTATGTTTTCTTTTCCCCAGGATATAAAGAAAGGTTTTAGGTAAAATAAAAAGGAAGATCTTTATGGGAGATGTTGAAGATCTTTCCCCACGATTAGAAGATTATACTCCGAGTTTCCAAAGACACTAAACTATTATGATCCTTGTGTGTGTGTTTTTGTTATGTACTAAGTATTCCGCAAAAGTAATGTAATGCCCATGTACGTTAGGCTACGGGTCTCTACAGTTGGTATCAGAGGAAAGGTTTAGTCAACCTTTGGAAACTAGGACGCGAAAACGTTAGTAAGATCCCTAGAGATATTTCTAAGGTATGTCTAGGGATGCCCCTATGGATAAGTATACGTATAGGATATAGTTCTAGAACTATGGTAACGATATTAGATTAAACCAAAGATGATAGATATTTAAGTTACTCCCCCTTTATTACGATTTTTGCATCTAACACTATTCTGTTTGGGTTTTAGAAAATGGCTGGAAACAAGATGATTCACAATAATGGAGGATATGATGATATTCTTCATGAGCAACCAAATGAAATGGGATTTGGATGTCCAAACATCATTATTATGCCGAATCAGCAATCTCACAACATGATCAATAAAGTAAAATTTGGTAAGTTTCCTGACTCGACTAATAAGAGAAAGATGGAGTTCCATGATGATCATAGAGGAAAGAAAGTTCAATTTCCCCTATGTAAATCATGTGGGAAGAGGCATCAAGGAGAATGTTTCAAGGGAACTAGAAGATGCTTTGGGTGTGGAAAAGAAGGACACAAAGCAAGTAAGTGCAAAGGAAAAGGGTCGGTTAACACCATGGATGAGGATAATGGTATTGCTACGACATCAAAAATGGTTAAGTGTTTTAAATGTGGAATGTACGGGCATTATGAAAACCAATGTCCTAAGGGAAAGTCTCATGAAGAGAATCAGTATGGTCGTATGGGTAGTATTTATGTTGATGATGATGATGAGACTACAAATGATATGTGAGATGAAATAATTGTTGAAGCTCGGTCAATGGTTTAAGAATGTAGTGGAATGATTACATGTTTATCAAGTGTAATGTTGTATAAGTAATCTCATGGTACTATGGGATAAAGAGACATCTAAGGATTGTTACATTATTGCCTTTCCTTAAGTTTTGAAAGTATGCGATGAATGGTACCGGTATTTTTGGAAAGTAGATGATATGCGCATAATGAAGGGATAAGACGATAATGAGATGTTTGATTGTATGCATGAGCTCATGATTGATATAAGGACTAAGTGATATCATGGTTTGAGTATATAGAATTTTGAGGATTTTGGTATGTGGAAAGAGTTAACTTTTAACAGCACTCATGTTTTCAATAAGTTTCAATGGGTATTCAAGAGAATACATGATTAAGGAATTTGAATGTTTGGAATGTGACCAACAAAACATAGGGATCAACGATGGTATTAAATCTCTGGTAATCGTTTTCACTATGTTATGAGAGTGGACTGCAGTATTATGGATAAGCCTAAAGATTGAAATGGATTATGTTGGACATAAGTGAGTATTGTTTAAGGATATAAGTTTTTTTTCGATGTTATTGATGGGATGTTATAGTAATGTAGTTTTAGAAAACGGACAACCTGCAGGACGGGCGACAGCCCATCGCGTCGGACAAGGCTGTGGGAATCGAACCCACAACCGAAGTGTGACTGGCCTTTATCGCCTACCACTGACCTACAGGAAGTCCCTGTTTAGTAGAAACTAGTTTTATTATATTAAGCAGTATGATATATGAAGTATAAGTCCATTTTAGGAACCATATATGATTAATCTCACTATAGATCGACTTATGCATATAATTTTGCTAACCTTTTGTTTGAAACAGATGGAATGACCCGTCATTCTATCACATGATCTGCTAACACTTCACGAATAACAAATTCAACTTCATTTATTTAAGAGATGAAGTGGAAATTGTTAAAGGCACGAACAACAGTGAGATTGTACCAAAATAAAGTAAGTATTTATTCTAATTCAAATTCTTTAACTTTAGGGAAATGATCTTGGAAACCAAAAAATGTTGTCCTAGTGATCTTATACCAGATGAATCAGATGGTACCTTAGATCGTCACAAATTTATGGATTTGTGATTACTGGCTTTTCCATAGCCATGTTCTCTACCACTCTCCATCAGAACATGATGGTTAGATTTCTCTTCCATATCCATATTTTCACCTATGTGGAAACCCAGTGATTAGTTTATTTGGGTAATCGCTACATTTCATACTTTAGTTTTTAAAGCCAAGTTTTGGTATTCCCTTTTACGATGTGGGTTTCTATTAAAGAAACTTTCGAATAGTAAACCATTTATAACCCCGACGAATTTCGAGGGCGAAATTCATTTTAAGGGGGGTAGAATGTAACAGCCCGAGATTTTATGAAAAATATTCTTTTTTTATTTCACTAATGTCTTGTGTTGTACGCAAGGAGCTTGCACAACACGCATCCTTGACTTGCCTTGCATTACACGCAATCACGACCTTCCTCGATAGCGTGTGTAGTACGCAATAACGAGTTTCACTAAACAGCGATATGCTATTAAAATGTTATTAAAACTAGTCGTTATGAATAGTAATAACCACTTTTTGAAATTTTGTAAATTTTATTTTTCAAAATGGATTCCATTTTTGGATTCGGAGTATCGAATTTAGCCTAAGGTGAAATTTTGGTACATTTCGGATAACTTTCATATTCTGATGAATAGTGAAAATTACTAAATTTTAATTAAAAACAACTTTTTTAATCGAAATTATTAATAGTGATAAATTATTAATTTGAGTGGTTTTAAAGTATATTTAGAATATATTTTTACAATTTAATACAATGTTGGTCATTGGTTGTAATTTCACATTTAAACCAGACATAATCAAGTGTCAATCTTTTGATATATATTGTTTCCTAAAAACACGCTATTTATTTTAACAGCAGGATTTAATTATAAAATTAATTAATGCAACTTCTATGTTATGAATTTGGTAAAATAGATTTCATTTTTGAATTCGGAATATGAAATATAGCTTAGGATGAAATTTTGGCATTGTTCTGAAAAAACATCAATTTTTGATGAATAGTGAAACTACTAAGTGGTAGTTAAAAAAACCGAATTTTTCATAAAACTTAATTTTGCCGCTTCTGTGAATGGAATTTCGAAAATCCGAGAGACACGGTTAATATCAAGGACTAAAATGTGGTTCAATGAGATGAAAATAATTTTTTGGTGAATAGTAACTATTTACTTTTTTTACCGCGGTTAATAGTAAATAGGGTAACTAAGGGTAAATATGATATTACTATTACCCTAACACATGTCCTAATTCTATTGGACAAGTGTAATTCGACCAAAAACAAACTTAGGAATAAAATATGACCATTTAGGCCCACTTGGATTAGATTAGGACATTTATTATTAATTTATTTAAAGAAAATTTAAAATAGTTAAAATCAAAGTTTAATAAGTAAATCATTTTTAATATGGGGTTATACATAAGATAAATTCGATTGTAAATATTCATTAGAAAGCTAAAAAGATTTCCTACATGATGGTATTTTATTTGTAATTTTTAGACATCAAATAATTTAATTTATTTATGACACAATGATGATGCAGTAATTATCTTATTAATGAAATATTGACATAATTGATGTTATAAACACCAAAATAAATGTAATTTGAGACTTTTTATGAATTACACTAATTTTCTAGGTTACTATGATATATTAATGTTGATTTAATTAACTTGGTTCGAACATTTAATTCTGTTATGACTCTCATAAAAATCATATATCAAATAGTGTCAAAATTGACACAAAATAGTTTTTAAATCAAATATTATATTATTAATTGTTATTTTATTCCTAAAAATCTAAGGTTCGGCCAAATGACTTATATAAGGATATATATATTAATAATAAACAATTTGGGGTTCGTTTGGCATGTTATAGTAAGTTTATTAACCATATAGTGAAAGAAAACAAAAAGACACGGTAAAAGTTAAATTATTTAACTTAGAGTTAAATCTAATTGATAAGGTTTAAAATAAGATCCAAACATGTCTAAATTTTATTGGTTGATGATATTACAACCCTATCTCATCTAAGCTTCGAATATGAGTCATTTTTGGAGGTTTTTAAGTGGGGTTAGATTTATTATAAATTAATATTTTTTAGAATTCCTAAGGTGCCCCTCTCCTCCCTTATAAAAGGACACTTCCTCCCCCTCCTCCTCACACCAATTTGAGCACTCAAGCTCGGCCAACCTCTGCCAAAATCTCTTCTCCACTTCCCTAGCAACATCCTAGAGGTTCTGGTCTTCCTCAAATACCAATTTTAGTGCCCTAAGAGGAGGTCTCAAAGAGGCACTTCAAAGAAGAGGTAATTACCGTTACCAATTCTTTCATCTTTATTTCTTCTTCCACTTCTTCTTCTTTGGTTGTTTCATTATGAAGTAATAACACCAGTATCACTCATATACTGATATGTTATTATAAGTATGAAACAAACCTATTTCACCATCTATCCATCCTACGGAAAAAGAAATCACCGCGCGTGCGTACGTACGGAATACCGTCTCCACGCCGTGGTGTAATCTATTTTCCACCACCACCTTACATGGATGGGTATAATGGTGTAAAGAATAACTATACATAGTTATTACAACATCATATTGATTCTGATATATTGTATAATCCACTCCAATTCAATTCAATATTTACAGAAATGATATCATCGCTCGTGCGTACGTACGGAATACCGTCTCCACGACGCGATGAGATTCATTCTACATGTTAACCATTTAAGAATGATTATAATGTATATATAAGAAATAATAATGAAATATATGACATTATAAAGCTACTGGATTTATGTATATATATACATATGTATGTCATCTACTTACTTCCATTTCAAGACAATAAGGAAAGGAAAACAGCGTTCATGCGTACGTACGGACTACCGTCTCCATGAACGGTGTTTTTCATTTTATTTATCTACCTATTATATATATATATATACTGAATATATATGATATATAAATAATATTTTATATTCTGGAAGTAAGTAAATCATGATATAAGTAATAATGATGTCAAGAACAACAAGTCAAAACACCTACGATAAATGAAACGATTTTACCCAAAACGCTTCTTTAACATGGAATTTACAAAAGAACGGGTAATATAATGTCATAAGTGAACCATATATGATATCATAACAATGAATATGATTCTGTAATAAGTCAATAACATGATTTAAATCATTATACAGGAGGTTCGGACACTTACAAAGCAAGTCGGACCTAAGGTAAGGGAAAGATCACAATCTCATTTTTATCCGAGATTGTTTATTCGTAAGTATTTACTGGGGTGTATTTTATCATCCACATCCATGTTCCCTCAATATGTAATATTGTTTCCATCCACTTGCAATAGTTTAAATCCAATTTTACCCTTAGGTGAATTTTTAGTAAAGAATATGAAGGGAATCTTTTGTCGTTTTTCCGTACGAGGTACTTTTTGACTTTTCCGACAAAAGTACGAAGAATGTTTTTTTTAACTTATACGGCACGAACGGATTTCTACTGTTTTATAAAGCCTTATTTTCATGAAGCTTACTCTAACAGATTTCATGACTATTTTCAATAAAATCTCTTTCTTTTAAAATTGCATGATGTTTTGTGAAAAGAAATTGATTTTGAAGAAGAAAGGATATTTTCCTCAAGAATTCAATTCAAGTGTTTTATCAAAATTATTTTCCATCTAAGATAATAAAGGGTTCTGTTTCTATCCATATTTTTACATCGATTTGACTATGTTGTGATGGAATTATGTTTATGAATTCCTTTATCTTATATGAATGGTTTTATGATGTCATGTTGTTTAAGAATCCCATTTTTATTACATGGGTTATGCAATGATGTATGATTTATGATTTTGTGGCACACATAAGAAAGGATTCATTAAGAGATGGGTGGGACCTATATCTCCCTCCAATGCATTGGGTAAAGATTTCATATCTCATGAGATAGACATGGCTGGAATGGTAGGTTATACTGGTTCAGTGAAACAGGACTGAAACGAGGATTACTCGATTCAGAAAGGGACTTTGTCCACTAAGATAGTCTTGGCAATGAGTCTTGACTAGCAAGAAATGATTCTCTATGATTATGTGTGTATGCCACAATGAGTAATGTTTTAAGTTATGGTTTCATTTTCACTACTATGATTTATCCCATGTTATGAAATTATGCTCTCTTTTGCAGGTTAAGATTTCCAAAAATGTTATGTTCTTATGAAAATTATGTGATTGATATTTCCTTTGTTTACCCTTACTGAGCATTTGAGCTCACCCTTTTATGTTTTCTTTTCCCCAGGATATAAAGAAAGGTTTTAGGTAAAATAAAAAGGAAGATCTTTATGGGAGATGTTGAAGATCTTTCCCCACGATTAGAAGATTATACTCCGAGTTTCCAAAGACACTAAACTATTACGATCCTTGTGTGTGTGTTTTTGTTATGTACTAAGTATTCCGCAAAAGTAATGTAATGTCCATGTACGTTAGGCTACGGGTCTCTACAGTAATAACCACTTTTTGAAATTTTATAAATTGTATTTTTCAAAATGGACTTCATTTTTGGACTCAGAATATCGAAATTAGCCTAGGGTGAAATTTTGGTATTTTTCTGAAAACTTTCAATTTTTGATGAATAGTGAAACCACTAAGTGGTAGGTTAAAAACTGAATTTTGCATAAAACTTAATTTTACCGCTTCTGTGAATGGAATTTCAAAAATCCGAGAGACACGGTTAATATCAAGGACTAAAATGTGGTTCAATGAGATGAAAATAATTTTTTGGTGAATAGTAACTTTTTACTATTTTTACCGCGGTTAATAGTAAATAGGGTAACTAAGGGTAAATATGATATTAATATTACCCTAACACATGTCCTAATTCTATTGGACAAGTGTAATTCGACCAAAAACAAACTTAGGAATAAAATATGACCATTTAGGCCCACTTGGATTAGATTAGGACATTTATTATTAATTTATTTAAAGAAGGGGTAAAATAGTTAAAATCAAAGTTTAATAAGTAAATCATTTTTAATATGGGGTTATACATAAGATAAATTCGACTATAAATATTCATTAGAAAGATAAAAATATTTCCTACATAAGGGTATTTTATTTGTAATTTTTAGACATTAAATAATTTAATTTATTTATGACACAATGATGATGCAGTAATAATCTTATTAATGAAATATTGACATAATTGATGTTATAAACACCAAAATAAATGTAATTTGAGATTTTTTATGAATTCCACTAATTTTCTAGGTTACTATGATATATTAGTATTGATTTAATCAACTTGGTTCGAACATATAATTCTGTTATGACTTTCACAAAAATCATATATCAAATAGTGTCAAAATTGACACAAAATAGTTTTTAAATCAAATATTATATTATTAATTGTTATTTTATTCCTAAAAATCTAAGGTTCGGCCAAATGACTTAGATAAGGATATATATATTAATAATAAACAATTTGGGGTTCGTTTGGCATGTTATAGTAAGTGTATTAACCATATAGTGAAAGAAAACAAAAAGACACGGTAAAAGTTAAATTAATTAACTTAGAGTTAAATCTAATTGATAAGGTTAAAATAATACCCTAAACTTGTCTAAATCCTATTGGTTGATAGGATTTCGACCCATCCCCACTTTAGCTTCGAAATAAGACCCTTTGGAACCATTATAAACCGATTTTGACTTTAATATAAAATAATATTTTGAGATATTCCTAAGGTGCCCCTCTCCTCCCTTATAAAAGGGCACCTCCTCCCCCTCCTCTTCACACCAATTTGAGCACTCAAGCTCGGCCAAACCCTGCCCTTTTCTCCTCTCCATTTCCCTAGAATAATCCTAGAGGTCCTGGTCTTCTCCAAAGACCAATCTTAGTTCCTCAAGTGGAGGATTCAAAGAGGCGTTCCAAAGAAGAGGTAATATCCATTACCGATCTTTTCAATTTCTTTCTTCTTCAACTTCTTCTTCTTTAGTTGTTTCATGATAAAGTAATAACATCAGTATTACTTACATACTGATATGTTATTATAAATATGAAACAACCCTAATTCACCTTCTATCCATCCTACGGAAAAATGAAATCACCGCGCGTGCGTACGTACGGAATACCGTCTCCACGCCGTGGTGAAATCTATTTTCCACCATCACCTTACAAGGATGGGTATAATGGTGTAATGAGTAACTATATATGATTATTATGAAGTAATATTGATACTGAAATAATATATATATACTCTAATACAATTCCACGATCATAGGAACGATATCATCACTCGTGCGTACGTACGGAATACCGTCTCCACGATGTGATGCGACTCGTTCTACATGATCTTCATTTCATAATGATTATATAAATGAATTGAATGAATGAATATGGTATATAATACACTAATAACATTCTGTAAATGAATTATCTATAACCTAAAGATAAGAATAAGAATTTATTCGACAAAACACGCATAAGAACAAAAAGTTATAAAGACCCGAGTAACAAGTAACAATGAAATATTACTAACAAGAAGCTAATAATATGACCATATATGATCTCATATCAATATGTATGATTCTGGAATAAGTCAATAACATTATTTAAACCATTATACAGGAGCTTCGGACACGAACAAAGAAAATCGGACCTAAGGTAAGGGAAATATCACAATCTCATTTTTATCCGAGATTGTTTATTCGTAAGTATTTACTGGGGTGTATATTATCATCCACATCCATGTTTTATCAATATGTAATATTATTTCCATCCACCTAAAATTGTTTAAATCCATTTTTACCCTTCGGTGAGTTTTTAGTAATACGTATGAAAGGAATCTTTTGTCGTTTTTCGTACGAGGTACTTTTTGACTTTTCCGACAAAAGTACGAAGAATGTTTTTTTAACTTATACGGCACGAACAGATTTCTACTGTTTTATAAAGCCTTATTTTCATGAAGATTACTCTAAAAGATTTCATGAATATTTTCAATAAAATCTCTTTCTTTTAAAATTGCATGATGTTTTGTGAAAAGAAATTGATTTTGAAGAAGAAAGGATATTTTCCTCAAGAATTCAATTCAAGTGTTTTATCAAAATTATTTTCCATCTAAGATAATAAAGAGTTCTGTTTCTATCCATATTTTTACATTGATTTGACTATGTTGTGATGGAATTATGTTTATGAATTCCTTTATCATATATGAATTGATTTATGATGTCATGATGTTTCAAGAATCCCATTTTTGTTACATGTGTTATGCGATGATGTATGTTTTATGATTATGTGGCACACATAAGAAAGGATTCATTATAAGATGGGTGGGACCTATATCTCCCTCCAATGCATTGGGTAATGATTTTATATCTCATGAGATAGACATGGCTGGAACGGAAGGTTATTTCGGTTCAGTGATACAGGACTGAAACGAGGAGTGAACTCGGTTCAGAAAGGGACTTTGTCCACTAAGATAGTCTTGGAAATGAGTCATGACTAACAAGAAATGATTTTCCATGATTATGTGTGCATGCCACAAAGTTTCAAGTTTTATGTTATGATTATGGGGATCTCATTTTCACTTCTATGATTTATTCCATGTTAAGATATTATGATCTCTTTTGCAGGTTTTGATTTTCATAAAGATATGATATGATTTTTATTTCCATTATTTTCCCTTGCTGGGCATTTGAGCTCACCCTTTTATGTTTTCTTTTCCCTAGGTCAGGAAGATGGATATTAAGTAGAATATGCTAAAAGGGACCCTAGATATGATGAAATAAATGGGAGACACTGTAGAAGATTTATGAACCAGTTGTTTATGTTTCCCAGTTTCTAAAGACACTATACCTATACGGTCCTTTGTGGTTTTGTCATATGTTGTAATAAGTGTGCTTCAATTTTGAAGTATTAACAATGTATGTAAAGTGTGGGTCGTTATAGTTGGTATCAGAGGAAAGGTATAGTCAACCTTTGGAAACTAGGATGTGAAAGCCTTAGTAAGAACCCTAAGGATAAGTCTAAGAATAGAACACAATCTTAGTGTTTTAGAAATGGCCTTGAATAACCTAGGATAAGACCTTAAGAATGAAAATTTTATTCTTGAATTATGTGGTTTCCTATTATAATTAGTGTTGCTCACACTATTCTTCTTGGTTTTAGTCAATGGCTGGAACCCGAAGGAATCGTTTTAATGCGGAATGCGATGGGCAATGCAATGACTGTCCCCCTGAGCAAACAAACGATATGGGAGCTGGAATGCAAAATCTTGTAGCCATGCTCACACAACTTTCTCAAGCTATGAATCATACAGGATTTCCAAACGAACAAAGGAGGGAGCAACATTCTGTTGAATCCTTCATGAGGCAGCGTCCACCTTCTTTCAGTGGGTCTACTGATCCATTAGTTGCTGAACAATGGATTAGTACTACTGAAAAGATATTTTCAGTTCTTCAATGTTCTAAGCATGATAAAGTCATCCTAGCAGTGTATCGTTTGGAAGGAGATGCAGATCAATGGTGGAATCTTGTTAAGAATACGGGCAAAGGGATGAAATTGAGTCTATGGAATGGGACGAGTTCAAGAACTTATTTTTCAATAAGTACTTCCCTCGTATTCTCCGAACAAAGATGGAGAAAGAGTTTCTTGAACTGAAGGAAAGGGATGATGAATATGTTGGTACCTATGAAGCAAATTTTACAAGACTTGCAAGGTACGCTTCTGGTATTATTATCCAACCTGAGAGTAAGATCGATCGATTCTTTAGTGGCTTAAAACCAAGTCTTCGAAGGGCGTTAGCCATAAGGGACTTCAATAGCTACGAGGAAATCGTTCGATGTGCTCTCAAAGTCGAGATGGAGATTGGAGTAACCCATCAGTCACATGGGTTTGATAAGAAGAGGAAGATGGAATTCAAAGAAAAATCTAAAGAGCACACCGAAAAGAAGATGAACTTTCCCTTATGCTCAAAGTGTGGAAAGAAACATGGAGGGAGTTGTCTTAAAGGGACAAGTAAATGTTTTAAATGTGGAAAGGAAGGTCATCGGGCATTTGAATGCCGTGATAATGGGAAGAAGATGTCTAATGATGCAAACAAAGGAAGGGATACATAGAATGAACCTACTACACTTCAATGTTTCAAGTGCAAGGAGATGGGGCATTATGCCAATCAATGCCCAAATACAAGGGTTGATGATGATGGTCGACGTCAACAAACTCTTAAGGCTAAAGACAAAGGAAAGTCACATGCAATTCCTATCAGCGATGTGGAGTACGATAACGATGTGGTGAAAGGTACACTTACCATCCACTCTAAAGTAGCAAATGTTTTATTTGATTCTGGATCCACCCACTCTTTTATTTCTGAAGACTTTTCTAAGGGTATCACCGTATTACCTCAACAATTAGATGTTGAGTTAGCTGTGACAACACCTAATGGCACATCAATCGCATCAAAAGTTTATAATTCTTCTCCGATCAAAGTTTGTGGGAAAGTGCTTCCTGCAAATCTTGTGATCCTTCCTTTAGTGGAATTTGATGTGATTCTTGGCATGGATTGGCTTTCTCTACATGGAGCTCATATCGATTGCCAAAGAAGGGAAGTCACATTTCATATTCCAGATCAATCTACGATCGTCTATCAATGCAAGGATGAACATAACCTTCCAGTGGAAATTTCTTCCATCTTATGGGTATTGATTCCACTAAATAAAGGTTATTTATCTCAAATGGTTGGTGAGAAACTCAAAATTAAGAATATGCCCATTGTACGGGAGTTTGATGATGTCTTTCCGGAGGAATTGCCGGGTCTTCCACCAAATCGTGAAGTTGAGTTTTCAATAGAACTCGTACCGGGTGCTTTGCCTATTTCAAAGACACCTTATAGAATGGCCCCAATTGAGTTGCAGGAATTGAAGAAGCAACTCCAAGAGAATCTTGATAAGGGATTCATACGCCCTAGTGCGTCACCTTGGGGAGCACCTGTTCTATTTGTTAAGAAGAAAGATGGATCAATGAGACTCTGCATTGATTATCGAGAACTTAACAAGATCACTATCAAGAACAAATATCCTCTCCCACGCATTGATGACTTATTTGACCAACTACGCAGAGCTCAATACTTTTCCAAGATTGATCTTCGTTCAGGGTATCATCAATTAAGGGTCAAAAGGGAGGATATACCAAAGACGGCTTTCCGTACAAGGTATGGACACTATGAATTTATAGTGATGCCATTTGGTCTTACTAATGCCCCTGCTATCTTCATGGATCTAATGAATAGAGTCTTTAGAGACTATCTTGATCAATTTGTGGTAGTCTTTATAGACGATATTCTTGTCTATTCAAAGAGCAAGGAAGAGCATGAAGATCACTTGAGAATTATATTGAAGACCCTGAGAAAAGAGAAGCTTTATGCCAAATTTACCAAGTGTGAATTTTGGCTTCAAAAAGTTGCATTTTTGGGTCATATAATCTCAAAAGAGGGGATATCTGTGGATCCAGCAAAAACAGAGGTTATCGAAAGATGGTCAAGACCAACAACAGTAACTAAGATCCGAAGTTTTCTTGGTTTGGCTGGATATTATCGACGTTTTGTAAAAGATTTTTCACGATTATCTAATCCACTCACCAAGTTGACTCGGAAAGGAGTTAAGTTTGTCTGGACAGAGGAATGTGAAGAGAATTTCAAGGAGTTGAAAAGAAGGTTATCCAGTGCACCTGTGCTCACACTGCCTTGTAGTGGAGAAAGGTTTGTGATCTACAGTGATGCATCCAAGAAGGGATTGGGGTGTGTTCTTATGCAAAATGATATGGTGATAGCTTATGCCTCACGACAGTTGAAAATCCATGAGCAAAATTACCCAACACATGATTTGGAGTTGGCTGCGGTGATCTTTGCATTAAAAATTTGGAGGCATTACCTTTATGGTGAAAGGTGTGATATTTATACTGATCATAAAAGTTTAAAGTATATTTTCACACAAAAGGAGTTGAATATGCGTCAAAGAAGATGGTTGGAGCTGATTAAGGATTATGACTGCTCAATCCATTACCACCCTGGGAAAGAAAACAAGGTGGCAGATGCATTAAGTCGACAAGACCATGCTAGTTTATCCATGATGAGGATCACAAAAGATCCAATATTTATGGATTTACAAAGGATGGATCTTGGAATTATAATGGAAGGGAAAAAATCTTATCTTTCTCAAATGAATGTTCAACCATCTATACATGTGAAGATTAAAGAGGCACAGAAAGAAGATGTCGAGTTACAAAAGAAGGTGAGAAATGTTCCTGAATTCAACCTTGATTGTGATGGGATAATAAAGTTCAAGAATCAGGTTTGTGTTCCTCCCATCCCCGAATTAAAGAAAGAGCTGCTGGATGAGGCTCATAGTTCTTCATTCTCTATTCATCCTGGAAGCACGAAGATGTATAGGGACCTGAAAGAGTACTTCTGGTGGGATGGCATGAAAAGAGATGTTGCTGAATATGTCTCTCGATGCTTGGTTTGTCAACAAGTTAAAGCTGAGAGACAGAAGTCTAAGGGGATGTTACAACCATTACCCATACCCGAATGGAAATGGGAAAACATCACTATGGACTTTGTCACAGGACTTCCTAAAACATCCAAAGGCAATAATGCTATCTGGGTCATAGTTGATCGTCTTACAAAGTCTGCACACTTCATTGCTATTAGAGAGGATTTCTCTCTAGATCAGCTTGCCAGGATATATATAAAGGAAGTGGTAAGATTGCATGGAGTACCACTTTCTATTATATCTGATCGAGATCCGAGATTTACCTCGAAGTTCTGGCGAAGTCTTCAGCATACTCTGGATACAGAGTTGAGTTTCAGCACTGATTATCATCCCCAGACAGACGGTCAGTCTGAGAGAACAATTCAAACCCTAGAAGATATGTTGAGAGCTTGCTCTATGGATTTCAAAGGAGGTTGGGATCAACACCTACCTTTGGTGGAATTTTCTTATAATAATAGCTTTCACTCCAGTATTCAGATGGCTCCTTATGAAGCTCTCTATGGAAAGAAATGCAGGACTCCAACTTGCTGGGATGAAGTTGGGGAAAGAAAGCTATTAGGACCTGATCTCGTTGATGAAATGGCAGAAAAGGTCAGATCTATTCAACAACACATAAGAGCAGCTCAGAGTCGACAGAAAAGTTATGCCGACAACCGAAGAAAAGACCTAGAGTTTGAAGTGGGTGATAAAGTGTTCTTACGAATATCTCCCTGGAAGAGGGTTATGAGATTTGGAAAGAAGGGGAAGTTGAGCCCTAGATATATCGGTCCTTTTGAAATACTGGATCGTGTTGGGAAGGTACCTTACCGATTGGCGCTTCCACCGAATCTATCTCAAGTTCACGATGTGTTCCATGTATCTCTCCTGAGAAAGTACATACCAGATCCTTCACATGTACTCAGCTCAGAAGTTGTACCACTGGAGCAAGATCTTTCTTATGAAGAATAGCCGATAGAGATTCTGGATCGTAGCGAAAAAGTCCAACGAAACAAGACCACTCTCTTGGTGAAAGTTTTATGGAGAAACCACCAACTTGAAGAAGCTACATGGGAGCTTGAGGATATGATGATGGAGAAGTATCCTCATTTGTTTGTTGCAAAGTGACGAATTTCGAGGGCGAAATTCTTTTTTAAGGGGGGTAGAATGTAACACCCGAGACTTTTATGTTATATAAATCATCAAAGGAATCTTTTTCTACACAACACTTGCTTGGCTTGCTTTACACGCAATCGCGACCTTCCTCGATAGCTTGCGTCGTACGCAATACCGAGTTTCACTAAACAACAATATGCTATTAAAACTAGCCGTTATGAATAGTAATAACCACTTTTTGAAATTTTATAAATTTTATTTTTCAAAATGGACTTCATTTTTGGACTCAGAATATCGAAATTAGCCTAGGGTGAAATTTTGGTATTTTTCTGAAAACTTTCAATTTTTGATGAATAGTGAAACCACTAAGTGGTAGGTTAAAAACTGAATTTTGCATAAAACTTAAAAATACCGCTTCTGTGAATGGAATTTCAAAAATCCGAGAGACACCGTTAATATCAAGGACTAAAATGTGGTTCAATGAGATGAAAATAATTTTTTGGTGAATAGTAACTTTTTACTATTTTTACCGCGGTTAATAGTAAATAGGGTAACTAAGGGTAAATATGATATTAATATTACCCTAACACATGTCCTAATTCTATTGGACAAGTTTAATTCGACCAAAAACAAACTTAAGAATAAAATATGACCATTTAGGCCCACTTGGATTAGATTAGGACATTTATTATTAATTTATTTAAAGAAGGGGTAAAATAGTTAAAATCAAAGTTTAATAAGTAAATAATTTTTAATATGGGGTTATACATAAGATAAATTCGACTATAAATATTTATTAGAAAGCTAAAAAGATTTCCTACATAAGGGTATTTTATTTGTAATTTTTAGACATTAAATAATTTAATTTATTTATGACACAATGATGATGCAGTAATTATCTTATTAATGAAATATTGACATAATTGATGTTATAAACACCAAAATAATTGTAATTTGAGACTTTTTATGAATTCCACTAATTTTCTAGGTTACTATGATATATTAGTATTGATTTAATCAACTTGGTTTGAACATATAATTCTGTTATGACTTTCACAAAAATCATATATCAAATAGTGTCAAAATTGACACAAAATAGTTTTTAAATCAAATATTATATTATTAATTGTTATTTCATTCCTAAAAATCTAAGGTTCGGCAAAATGACTTAGATAAGGATATATATATTAATAATAAACAATTTGGGGTTCGTTTGGCATGTTATAGTAAGTGTATTAACCATATAGTGAAAGAAAACAAAAAGACACGGTAAAAGTTAAATTAATTAACTTAGAGTTAAATCTAATTGATAAGGTTAAAATAATACCCTAAACTTGTCTAAATCCTATTGGTTGATAGGATTTCGACCCATCCCCACTTTAGCTTCGAAATAAGACCCTTTGGAACCATTATAAACCGATTTTGACTTTAATATAAAATAATATTTTGAGATATTCCTATGGTACCCCTCTCCTCCCTTATAAAAGGGCACCTCCTCCCCCTCCTCTTCACACCAATTTGAGCACTCAAGCTCGGCCAACCCCTGCCATTTTCTCCTCTCCACTTCCCTAGAATAATCCTAGAGGTCCTGGTCTTCTCCAAAGACCAATCTTAGTTCCTTAAGTGGAGGATTCAAAGAGGCGTTCCAAAGAAGAGGTAATATCCATTACCGATCTTTTCAATTTCTTTCTTCTTCAACTTATTCTTCTTTAGTTGGCTCATGATAAAGTAATAACATCAGTATTACTTACATACTGATATGTTATTATAAATATGAAACAACCCTAATTCACCTTCTATCCATCCTACGGAAAAATGAAATCACCGCGCGTGCGTACGTACGGAATACCGTCTCCACGCCGTGGTGTAATCTATTTTCCACCATCACCTTACAAGGATGGGTATAATGGTGTAATGAGTAACTATATATGATTATTATGAAGTAATATTGATACTGAAATAATATATATATACTCCAATACAATTCCACGATCATAGGAACGATATCATCACTCGTGCGTACGTACGGAATACCGTCTCCACGATGTGATGCGACTCGTTCTACATGATCTTCATTTCATAATGATTATATAAATGAATTGAATGAATGAATATGGTATATACTACACTAATACCATTCTGTAAATGAATTATCTATAACCTAAAGATAAGAATAAGAATTTATTCGACAAAACACGCATAAGAAAAAAAAGTTATAAAGACCCGAGTAACAAGTAACAATGAAATATTACTAACAAGAAGCTAATAATATGACCACATATGATCTTATATCAATATGTATGATTCTGGAATAAGTCAATAACATTATTTAAACCATTATACAGGAGCTTCGTACACGAACAAAGCAAATCGGACCTAAGGTAAGGGAAATATCACAATCTCATTTTTATCCGAGATTGTTTATTCGTAAGTATTTACGGGGGTGTATTTTATCATCCACATCCATGTTTTATCAATATGTAATATTATTTCCATCCACCTAAAATTTTTTAAATCCATTTTTACCCTTCGGTGAGTTTTTAGTAATACGTATGAAAGGAATCTTTTTTCGTTTTTCGTACGAGGTACTTTTTGACTTTTCCGACAAAAGTACGGAGAATGTTTTTTTTAAACTTATACGGCACGAATGGATTTATACTGTTTTATAAAGCCTTATTTTCATGAAGCTTCCTCTAAAATATTTCATGACTATTTTCAATAAAATCTCTTTCTTTTAAAATTGAATGATGTTTTGTGAAAAGAAATTGATTTTGAAGAAGAAAGGATATTTTCCTCAAGAATTCAATTCAAGTGTTTTATCAAAATTATTTTCCATCTAAGATAATAAAGAGTTCTGTTTCTATCCATATTTTTACATTGATTTGACTATGTTGTGATGGAATTATGTTTATGAATTCCTTTATCTTATATGAATTGATTTATGATGTCATGATGTTTCAAGAATCCCATTTTTGTTACATGTGTTATGTGATGATGTATGTTTTATGATTATGTGGCACACATAAGAAAGGATTCATTATAAGATGGGTGGGACCTATATCTCCCTCCAATGCATTGGGTAATGATTTTATATCTCATGAGATAGACATGGCTGGAACGGAAGGTTATTTCGGTTCAGTGATACAGGACTGAAATGAGGAGTGAACTCGGTTCAGAAAGGGACTTTGTCCACTAAGATAGTCTTGGCAATGAGTCATGACTAACAAGAAATGATTTTCCATGATTATGTGTGCATGACACAAAGTTTCAAGTTTTATGTTATGATTATGGGGATCTCATTTTCACTTCTATGATTTATTCCATGTTAAGATATTATGATCTCTTTTGCAGGTTTTGATTTTCATAAAGATATGATATGATTTTTATTTCCTTTATTTTCCCTTGCTGAGCATTTGAGCTCACCCTTTTATGTTTTCTTTTCCCCAGGTCAGGAAGATGGATATTAAGTAGAATATGCTAAAAGGGACCCTAGATATGATGAAATAAATGGGAGACACTGTAGAAGATTTATGAACCAGTTGTTTATGTTTCCGAGTTTCTAAAGACACTATACCTATACGGTCCTTTGTGGTTTTGTCATATGTTGTAATAAGTGTGCTTCAATTTTGAAGTATTAACAATATATGTAAAGTGTGGGTCGTTATAGAAACACTCTTTCCCTTGAAATCATGAGCTTGGTGGCCTTTTTCACCACACTTTTTACAGACTCTCATTCCCGTCAAGCGTGTACCGGGGTGTTTCTTCCCACATTTACTACAGGATTTATATTCAACTTTTCCCTTCTTCTCCTTATTTCCATTTCCAGAGTGATCAACAGATCTCTTCTTCTCTTGTTTTTCTTTAAAGTCGTATGACTTAGAGAATTCCTTTTTAGTCTTCATAGCACATGAGACAATGTCTTCATACGGTGAGAAGGATTGTGAGACTAATGCTCAATGAAGAAATGGTTTTAACCCATCAAATAAATGATCAATCATACTCCTTGGGTTATGTATATAATCTTCTACATGTCTCACTAACCTTATAAAGTTATCATCATACTTTGCGACATTCTCATCCTCCTTCTATCTCAGACTTAGAAATTTCCTTTCCATATCTCCTCGATGGTCACAAGGAAATTATTTTTATAAGAAAAGCTCTTTGAACTACCTCCATTCTATATTTTAAACTTCATCATCTTCATTTGTGTTTTGAATCAATGGACACCATTGGTCAGCATCTACAATGATGCGGTAAACTTCCATGATAACTTTTTCCCTTTCGCTACTCCCCAAGGTGTAGAATATTTTATCTAAGGAATTTATCCATTGCTAAGATACTAATGGATTTTTACTCCCATTGAATGTTGGTGGTTGTTTCTTCATGAAGTGATCTATCATTGATCCTTCACTCTGCGAATAATGGTGCTGCATACGGGTAAGGTTATTATTCATAACTTGAGTGAGTTGTCCTAGTATGGTGATAAGATGATCAACACTAGTTGTATCACCAGCTCCACTATAATAATCTTGAGCAGGAGGGAAATACCTACATGGAGTGATTGCATTGATATGGTTCACATTCATTCCACTAGGCGCCATTTCTAAACAATGGCATATACTAGATTATTTTATTAATCTCAATATATAATTCCAAACTTTTAAAACACTTAACATAAATTGAACAGTTTATGGATATAATCTACAATCATAAAAATATTTTCTTTGAGAAATTATATACTCATAAACCCTTCATAATGATTTTTAAAGAAAATGAGAATTATCTTAAACATATCCCCAGGGAGTGTCGTAACCAAGAGTGCAGCAAGGCCCATTGTCGTGCACCAGTTCCTGTTCGAGTCTAGCTCAAAGTAGTGTTTTTGGGTTTTACCCCTAGTTACATATGTGCTAGAGCCACATCTACCTTCTCTTATACATACAGGGATGTATTTCTTAGAAAAATTCACAAACTATCTACAATACCAAAATTCTAGTAAGTTCATCTATACTAATCCTCAAAGTCCATTTTAGGTCTATGTGCTCTTATCAAAGTTTATCTAAATCTAGCTCCCAAGGATTGTACTAAACATCCTCTGATACCAACTGTAATGTCTCGACCCCAGTTACCTAGAGTCGGTTCATTATTACATAACATTTTCATGATCACAAAATATAAAGTCCCGAAAGACCGATTAGTATAGTATCCTTAGAATAACCGGATACATTCATAAAGTTTCCATTACATCTTAAAGTAAAAACTACAACAACATCTTGTCTCCACACTCATATCCCCTTATACTATCCATGTAGGTCATTCATAAAATACTTCTTCACATCCTAGGAAAATTAAAACCTAGAAATGGGTGAGATCAAATTCCCATTAAAGATAATAATATAGCGGAAATATTCATAAATAAGAATAAACATTTAAGGAAATGTATAACTAAAACAAAATCCTTTTAACCTTGAAATTCAGCATAATATGGCAGAAATACAATGAAATAATTCCATTTACTTATTCACATGGATATTATACTCATCGAATAATCACATGCAATATCAATAACCACTTTCATAACGATGGAATGCATAATGCTAGACTATCATAACCACATAGCCAAGGCTACGTGCCAAGACTACAAAAAAGATTTTGTCAAGGCCTTGTGCCAAGACACTAGTTTATCTCATGAGCCCTACCGATGCATCGATGAGCTATAGAGGGCTCCACACGTCACTTATTAAGTCCAATTCATTCCTCATATGAATAGGTTTAAACATAACATAAACATTCGTATTAAAACTAGCATATGAAATTTCAATACTTGCTCCATATACCATGAATGGAATAAAAATAACACATACATGGTCAAACATATCACAAAACCTTCAGTACTATATATATGTTTTGTATCATAATAAATCAACTTCAAATAAGCTGAAAATCCATCAAAAGATCTTGACATATATGAAATCAAAACTATTTGAGAGAAATATCTCTTTTTTTGAAATGATTTAAAAGCCACATAATTATAAAATAAAAAATATACATTGAAAATATTTTTATAAGCTTGTAAGGGAAGCTTCAAGAATTTTATAACGGTGGAAAATAGCCGCACCCGCCGTATAAGTTAAAAAGGAGACATTCTTACCATTATTTTGTCGAAAAGGTTAAAAAGGACCTTGTTTGGAAAGCGACGGAAAGATTCCTTTTTAAACATCTTTAAAAAGTCAAAAGGGGTATAAATGAATTTAACCCATAGTAAGAATTATTTGAAATACATTTTTATGAATCATGGATGTGTATGATAAAAAGGTCCTAGTTGATAATTACGTATAAACAATCTCGGATAATGAAGAGATTGTGAAATAAACCCTTACCTTGTACTTTTCCTTGGTTGGGGGAAGGTTAACCTCTTGTATAATGGTGAAATAATTATTATTAAATTATAAAATAATCATATATATTAATATGATATCATATATGATCTTTTAACATTGTTTTGTTAATAATATATTAGTATTATCGTTGTTTCAAGTGTTAACTTACTCGTTTCCTTTTATATGTTTTGTTACATAAGCCATGTTTGTTATGGATAGATCGTATTTTATTCGTATCCAGAATGATATCAAGTACTTAAACATTATTTTTAATCATAAAATGAGAATTATAATTGAATGGATCTGAAGGAGAATGAATCTCATCGTGTTCGTGGAGACGGTAGTCCGTACACTATTGAAAAAATGACCTATACCCACGGTTCAAAACCGTGGGTATATCCCCCTAAACCGTGGGTATAGCCTATACCCACAGTTTTGGGAACCATGGGTTGGAAAGGAGTCGTTATAGGGGTATCATCCTATACCCACGGTTTAGGAGAACCGTTTGTATAGGGGTTTCAAATGTGGCACAATGTTGTGCCATCGTGGCACACAACAGACCCCACGGTTTTCAAACCATGTGGTATTTAATTCAAAAAACATGCACCCAGGGGGTTTCGAAACCGTGCCCCCCACTGCACCTCGCGGCCGCACACCACCATTGGATCAGCCAAGCTATTATTTTTATTTTATATATATACATATATCTAATTATATATATTAATATAATTTACGTCCTGTTTTTAAATTCAAAATACGCGGTTACAGTGTTTTGAACCCGCACCTCCAGCTGCACCTCGCGCAAGCGCCCCACAACAGACCAAACGATCTGTTAACTTTTTTTGTAATAGAAACATATATCGGTATATATATATTAATATAATGGAGTATTTAAATTCAAAAAGTGTGTCCACGGGGATTCAAACTATCATCTCACAATGCACCTCAACGCTGCTTTTCACTAAGGTAGCAACCAAGCTAACATTTTTATTTGATATATATATATATATATTCACCTGCGTATATATATAATACAATCCGTGAAAAAATCTCTTCCCGCCGAAAGTATTTTTGTGTCCCATCTAATATTTATTCCCCACCATAACGCGAGAATGCTATACCCACGGTTCTGGAGAACCATGGGTATATGTCTTCAAACAAATCGCAATACCTATGGTTTTTAAGAACCATCAGTATAGGTCTTCGAAAAATACCCTATACCGATGGTTTCCTCCAAAATCGTGGGTATAGGTATTAAAAGAAAACAATACCCACAGGTTTTGGCACAACCGTGGGTATAAGTTCACATACTATCCCTATACCCACAGTTTTAGAATACCCTGGGTATAGACCTATTTTCAAGTAGTGGTACATACACATGAGTGATAATATCATTCTATTGATATTAAAATAATATATAATTGGATGGTACATCATATATAAAGAATAATTATAATGTTATATTTATTATTTACATGAATTACACATCATTATTATACCCATCCAAATAATAATGTATTGAATAACAATTACACCACAACGTGGAGACAATAGGTTGTACGTACACACATATGGTGACATGTTATTCGAAGGATGGATTGAATACTGAATATGGTTGTACAATATTTATAATAACATAACAGTATATAGAAGATACTGAATTTATTATTTTAGAAAGGTAATAACAAAGAAATAAGATGTTGAAGAAGAAAGGAACTTGAAAGAGGGTGGTGAAAACATTACCTCTTCTACGGGTTCTTCCTTTTGATTTGATCAAAAGGGCTCCTTAGGTTGTCTTTATGATCAAACTAAGGCCTCTAGGTTTAAGTGGGGGAAGTTTAGAGAATAATTGGGAATGGGTTGGCTGAACCAAAAGGCTTTGAAGGTGTGAAAAATTGGTTAGAATTGGTTTCCTTTTATAAGGGGGAGGAGGGGCTCTTTAGAAAAAACATAAAGTATTAATTTATAATAAATTCATATTTGAAATTTAATGGCTCCAAAGTGGATTATTCAAAGTCTAATGTATGGATGGGTAGAAATCCTTTCAACCAATAGATTTTAGATAGGTTTGGTTCACTACATTAACCTTATATTTTAGTTTTAACTCTAAGTTAATTAGTTTGACATTTACCATGTCACATTGTATTTTTATATTATTTAGTTGATAAACATACTATAAACATCCAACCGACCTCCAAGTGGTCCATTACTGATACACCTATAATGATATAATTCCTTTGGCCGAACCTTAGATTTTTAGGAATAGAATATCAATTAATAATATAATATTGGTTTTAAAAACTCATTTTTGTCAATTTTGACACAATTCAGTAATTGATTTTTGTTAAAGTATTAAAAACTTTATTAATTATAATAAAATTCAATTAAGATATCCTAAAATATAATATTAACCAATAAAATTAGTGGATGACAAAAAAATTTTCAAATTATATTTATTTTAACTTTTATAATACCAATTATTTGATTCTGTCATTAATAAGGAAAATACTACATCATTATTGTGTCATAAATACATTTAATTATTAAATGTATAAAAATTATAAATAAAGTAACATTATGTATGAAATATTTTTATATTTCTAATTAATATTTAAATTCAAAAATATAACATGTATAACCCTATATAAAAATTGTTTTGCTAAAAGATATATGCTTTTGTCATTTTTGTATTTATTTTAACTTAATTAATATAAAGTGTCCTTATCACCTACAAGTGGCTCCATGGTGTCCAAAAATCAACCCAAATATGACCATGGTCGGACATGTATCAGCCAATAAGTTTAGGACAGGTTTTTGTTTAATTAATTATTATTATAATATTATTTGTTTACCCTTATTTACCATATTTACCCTTTGACCATAGTAAATAAAATATTTTCCGAAGTAATTATTCAAAATTTATAAAAATAAATGTTACCTATTTACAATATTTGGATATCCTAATTCAAAATATGGAATCCATTTTTACAAATTCAAAACACAGAACTGGTAGAAATTAATTTAAAATTAATTTCCGTTGTTAAAACAAAAAAGCGTGTTTTTAAGAGATAATAACTATCAGAAGATTGACATTTGTTTATGTACGGTTTAATTGTGAAATTATGTCCAATGACCAAAATTGTATTAAATTGTAAAAATATATTCTAAATAATTTACAACCACTCAAACTCATAATTTATCACAATTAATTATTTTTATTAAAAAAGTTGTTTTTAATTTAAATTTAGTAATTTTCATTATTCAACAAAATATACAAGTTATCCGAAAAGTACCAAAATTTCACCCTAGAATAATTTCAATATTCCAAATCCAAAAATGAAGTCCATTTTGAAAGATAAAATTTATAAAATTTTAAAAAGTGGGTATTACTATTCATAACTACTACTTTGATTGGTCGCGGTGTGTTAGAATCTCGAAGTTGCGTACAACACACGCTACTGTATTATTCAAAGAGAATCGTACCGTGGAATCTTTAGGTCTTCCAACAAGTGATTACCTTTTAGACTCTATCTTACCCAAATTTCCTATTTTTTTATTTTTAGTATTTTCATGTAATATCATAATTTATTTAATTTAAAATTTTACTATTTTTTTATATTTATTTATTAATTGAAGAAGTACAAAATTAGCGTTAAATAAGAGTATATAGTAATTATATAATTTCTAAATATTAGAAATAAATTTCCATTAGGAATATAATTTCATTTGGCACAAAATTATAATGATGATTCATTCAAAAAAATTTCCCAATCTAATCTTATATGATATATTTATAATAATGTGAATGAAATTTTATAACTTTAGTTGATTTATAAAATATACAGGTTATTTTTAAGGAAAACTAAACGCTAAACAACTAATTTTGAAGTATATGGTGATAAGGGTGTAATTAACTTCACTAAATACAAATTATAAAATATTTTGACTACTTTTTTACCTTATCTCTCTGTTTCAACCCTTCATTAACCCTTTTCAAGAGTACCATGATAATGGAGCGTTTTACTAATTGAGGGTCAATATAGTTATCATAATGGGATAAATGGAATATAAATAGACCATGGTTGATATAATAAAATATATCTAGTCACATGGTTAAATATATATTTTAATTAATATTTATCTTTAAAAAGTATTAATTGTTTTAAAATATCATTAATTTCAATTTTTATAGCTTTTATTACATTGAATTTAATGAAATCACGAAAACAAGTAAAATTTTAAAAAATTAATACATGAAAAAATTTCATATTCATTTAAAAAATTAATGGATCACATTAATTAGCTCAATTTATATTACTTTTATATTTTTAATATAATTTAACTGATTTTTAAATTAATTAAATAATTATTATGCCATCATTGTATAAGAATTAAGATATCTTTTCATTACCTTAAAATTATAAATAAATCAAAATAAAATATATTATATAAATATACATTAATATTTGTTCATTATTTATTTTAACTCATATCCATGTCATGCAAACTTATTTAATATGTTATATTGATTTTTCCAGCCTTACAGAAGCATTACACATGCATTTGGATAATTCACATGTTATATAACCCAAAAATTCATGTATAACCATAAATACCATATATAATACATAATATGTAATAAAAAATATAGTTTTTTTGAAATATATTTTCTTGAGGGTTGAAAATTTTATTTTTATCAACGTTGGGTAATGTTTGTGTCGACACTGAAAATGATTTTCTTATTTATCATAGAATTATTTATAATGATTATTTTTTGAATTACTTTTGTATTATATTTGTATAATTTTATTATATTATATTTTTAAATAAGATTCATATATATTTAATTTATCTTTGGGTCCATGAGATATCATTAAAGATAATATATTTCACAAAAACTATATTTTTATTACTATTTACTAAAAATTTAAATGCTTTCGAAAATTTCGAATAAATTGTCAGAGGATAAAAATGAAAATCCTAATTTGAAAATAAAATAAATTTCATGAAATTCGACTTTAATAAGTTATATAAATTACTTTTAGTATAGTTGTGTATAATGCAATAGAAAATGTTTTTTTAAGTATAAAAATGTTTTTATGTAGATAAAATTTAAAATTGATTAAAATGAATTTCATAGAGATATTAATAATATAATAGGACTAATTTTACTTTAAAACCATTAAAAAATATATTGGTAATTTTTAAATGTTGGAAAAAATATTGGTTTAATAAAATTCATTATTTGACACTCTTCAATGAAATATATATTATTTCAGATAAACCCAAAAAATTAATGCTAAGGAATTTTTTATGTTTGTTTAATTTTTTTTATTTTTTTTAATATATATGTTCTAAAAATTAATTATAATATTTTATCACAAAAAACATTAAAAATAATTTTTGAAGAAAACATACTCTTAATCCATAAGATAACTTTACTGAATATTGAGTAAGTATTTATTAATAATTAATCAATGAATTTGTATTAAGTAGGTCCTTTATATATATTTTATAATTTGGTTAATACTATTCATATACACTAAATCAATGGCTAATTTATAATTATCAAATTGAATAATAATATTTTTAATGGGTATCATGGTTTGTTTAAAATGAGTTTTTCTTGTAACACAAGTTACTAATGAAATAAAAATATTTAAATAATTTTTTTTTTCTGAATTATAAGGGTATAACATTCCCACCCCATTAATAAATTGGATCATCAAACTATTAAATTCTTCTTATTTATCAAAGGATTGATTTATGAAAAAAAAAATTTAAACCAATATCGTAAAAATGATTAGTAAAACTTCCCCATAAATGGAGGTGAAGGGAAGTTTGCTGGTCACCACACAATTAGGTTTCTAAATAAGAAAAGATCATATAGAAGTAAAAATATGTATATGGAATGGAATAATTACTCCCAAAGATTAATATAGAGTTATAGAGAACATGATTATGATAATGGCAATCATAACAAAACATTAATTTTGTATGGTTGAAAAGATCATTGATTTCATGGTATCAAAATAAAAAATATAGCATTTTTATTTCATGGATTTTTTTTAAATTCTAGGGATTTTTTACTATCCAGTTAATCCTCTTGAGGAAAATAAATAAATTGATTTATTTCTATTTCATAAGCACAATATCATTCTTTGGTTGTGCTTCGATCAATTTACACTAAATTTCATATTCTAGGAGAAAAATATTCGAGATGTTTTTACTATGAAGAAATTTTTATGAATCAAGAGTTCCATGAGTCATCTATTCGGTCTATAAATATTTACCAAAACCTATTTTTTTTAAAAGGTTATGAAAAAACATAATTTAACCTCAAACAATAATATATTAATTTCATCTTAATTTATTCCACAAGGGGTTAACCATAAGACCCCTACAAAATATTATTGTTCATATTTAGAACAAAAAAAATATTTGATCTCATATCCCTCCACGATCGACATAGACATATTTCTAATTATTGATAATGTCTCATACCAAAATTTATATACATTTTTCATATATTATTCAATGTATGCTTATTATTTCCAAAATGGTCACAATAAAATCATAAGCTTCTAAAAGATAATTCAACCTTATTCTATAAATAAGCTCCTATCATAGACAGAAATATTTACATTTAAGGTTTTCATTCATATTTTCAATAATAGATGAAAATAATTTTATTCATTATATAAAATAGGACTTATTTATCCATAATATATATGAAATATTTGTAGGGAGAGCGAATAAATTTTCATAATCACATTAGATTTCAAAAAAGGCTAATATTTTCATAGGGATTTTTAAAACAAACATCAATATGAAATTATCTATTATAGGGTGGAAGATATTTTCCTCCTAACTATAATTATAAACATAAACTATTTGAATTAAATAATATTTCCCTTTTTCTATAAAATTTAGAGGTAGTTCTGTCTTATTACCTTTATGAGCCCATGGATTATAGAATTGATTCTCACAATGGACAAACACTTTTCATTTATAGAACTAAAGTGTGAGTAGTGTATTTTATTGGGATCTCTCTCAATTAATATCATTTACCTGACACTCTAAAAAACTATTTAATTTTATTTATTGAAATATTTGTTCTCACACTTGAATCATTTTCTTGTTACATTTTGGCATTCACCTGAGTGTGACTTCTCACATTTTTGGAATGTAATAGGTTAAAATACTTTCTTCCATCTATTTCATAGGCCACTAGACCTTCCCGAAAGCTCAATATTTGTTTTCATATCACAATAAAAATGTGGATTTCTATCTTTTATTTCAATTTTTAGTGCACATTGAATGATTTATTCAATGATTCAAAATTCCCTTATCATTAATGCCTTTTTAAGACATGGTTTCAAACCACTAAACAATCTTTCTATTTTTTTTGTCAAGAATTATGATTAAACCTAAAGCACACCTTGAAATTAGTATAAAAGTTTCCTCATATGTACCAAGGTATTCATCATCCCTCTGTGTAATGTTAAGGAATTACATATCCATTTTTATACATATAATATGAGAGATGTTTTAACTGAAAAATATTACATTAAAATTATCCCCTTCCATGGATTCAATCCCATCATCATTACTTATATTCTTAAGATGATTACAACAGTGATATGATTCATCTTAAAAATTATTAATATGTTTGAAATATTATTAATTGTTTGAGTATTGAATAATGAAAAATATCTCTTCTATCACCTTGGTCCATTACTCAGAAAATAGTGGATCATATGACCCAAATATTGATGGTGGTCATTATTGGAAAAAAATTTCAATAACATGTATACCTATCATTTGGGAACATGATGTTCAATATGACCTATGTTACCGCCAATGGATTATAATATTTGAGGGACCATAGTCAAAATTGATTATATACAAAATCTTAATAAATTTAGATGGTCATGAGGGCGGTCATTGTATTGGCCATCACATTCACTATTGACTAGATTTATTTTCATTTCTACCATTTATAAAAACTATAAAACATAGTTTGGGAAATGATAATAACCATGAAACATCATTAATTGGATACTTAAATTAGAACAAATTATTTTTAATTTATGTAATATTATGATTAACCTAGGTCATTCATGATCTTCCCCAAACATTAGAATGTTATCCTAGACATAATCATACACCTAGGGATATTAATATATTTTTCTAATATTAGAATCAGTTGTTTAACTAATCATAAAAATTATGCCAAATATAATGAAACATATCTTTAAAAAAATATATACATAATTATAATAAATGAAAATTAATTACAAAACATAATGATATATGAAAAAAATAATATAGGTTTAGTGCCTTCGTAAATATAGACACATAAAAAACTAGTTCATAAATGATCCATATCATCTCTTACAACGTTCTTCATAACTAACATCCTTATTGTACATAAAATTTCTAAAAAAATTCCTTTTAATATCAGTAAATGAATAATAAGAATGGGTGATCTCATATGCTCAGTAAGGGTAAAAAGGATGATATCAATGATCAAATAAGCATAAAAAGAACAAAATGAAGTCAGAACATGAGCATAACATTTGAAATCCACAACATTAATATCATTGATCTTAATCTCTATTCATATCATAAATATTGGAAATTATTTTTAATTTAATGAAAATTCAATCGAATTACATAATCCTTGAGAGAATAAAATTTGTATTGGGGGGCATGACTTGGGGAGGCGATTTGTGTAATGGTTTCCCAAGGTGGTCTGTTGTCCACCATTTTTAATTTTTAATTTTCTTCTACATATTTTTTTGATTTTTTTGATTTGGTATCTTGTGTATGTTCAGTTTATCACTCTCCAAAAAATCAATTTTTAAAAATCAAATAAATATTGAATTTTCAAGTCATGAAATAATAAAAATGGCGTAAGATGTTTAATTATATCATACGTAGTGACTTATAACTTTGAAAACATGTATAAATAGAAAGAGGTACACTCTTGAAGTTATGGATGTGAAATAAATCCCTCACATAATCTTATAAAAATGAAACATTGTTCACGCATGATCTTATGGAGAAGAAAGTGAGGTCCATGTATAAAGTAATGGACATGAAAAATAGGTCAACAGATAATATTTTGAATAAGAAATATGGTTTCTATATAAAATATTTACCTCATGAGTTATCCATATTTACCAAATGAATTATAGGGATACATAGGTCCCACATGTCACATATTGAAAATAACATATATGTGTCCCACATGATCATACAGTAATCATCATCTCAGACTCATGAAAAGATGTTTATTTCATATACGTATCATCAAAGTAAGACCTATATAATAGGGAATGAGTTTCATAAATATCTTATCATCATAAATACAAATAGTTTATAGAAATATTATGGATGGTATCATTTGATATAAAAACAATAAAGGAAAATTAACATCAAGGTATATCATGTAATATGAAGAATGATATATATATAACTTAGAATAATTCTTGATGATTTTTTTCCATTTTGAAATAACTAATTAAAAAGCATTAAATTATAAAAGAAAACATATTATTTGAAATTAACCTTGTAAACATGTTAAGGAATATTCAAATCAATCGGTATTAATGATCATTTGAAAATCAATTAAAGACGTATATGCTAAAATATTAAATCCATAGATAACTTTTCTAGAAATGTAAAAATGTACTTCATTTAGAAAATTATAATAAAGTTCCTTTAAAATAAATTTTAAAAAGAAAAACATCGATAAAATTACATTAAAAATTTATATGAGAATAGTAAAAACATCGATTTTTTAAAAAATATGGATATGGAAGGAATTAGTGTTTCTAATGAGGAGATAAATGATGTAGATTTTTTATAAAAATATATTTATAGTCTCCTGAGTACATTAGATGAGGGAAATGGATATAAAAAATTTATTTTAAATAAATAGCTAGAGGATAGAAAAATTAATATGTTTATTGATAGTTAGATCATATAATTTCATTATCAGAGGGATATTTACAATCAATTGATATAATTAATTATATAATTACATAAATAACTTTAATTGGGTTCTACATTCTTTAGAAGAACATTAACCTCATCCTTTTGGAAAAAACTCTTTTATATATCTGTTAAGTGCTATATGTTCGGTCTTTTTTGAAGACAAGGTGAAATATAATGTTTCTAGGGAAGTTGAAAAGATTAATGGATTGATTTTTGTCATGGATTTAGTTTGAAAGTGGTTTAAAAATGTGAGGGATGATGTGCCCTTTTATAATTCCAGTGAGGCTCACCTTTTAAATTCCTCAAATTCATAAATTACAATAAATTCATTAACAATCCAAATAGTTTCAAACAGGTTATAAATGGATATGGAATCACATTTTTGACTATATATTATAACATTAATACTATTTTTATATATTTTTTACTTTTATGTTATTTAATAAAATATTATCTCATAAAATATCATTACTATCAATTTAGACAATATTCACTTAATATTACATAATATACATGAATAATAATTTTAAATTCAAATATAATAATTTAACAAAAAGTGAATATGTCATATTACTATATAAAATTCGAGGAACACATGAAATAATTTATTTTATATTTATATTCATATTTTTGTTATATATTTTTATATTTATTTATTTATTGATGAAATTCTTCATTGGTGTTGTATAGGAATTTATGGTTGTTAAATAATTTTTATAAATAAGGATTAAATTTCCATCCTGAGAATAATTATGCTACATAAAAATAGTATTAACATCTTTCATAATTATTTTTTCCCTACGTTAACACATATGGTATATAAAAAATATTAGAGTGACATTTATTAACATTATTTTGTTTTATATAATATATAAGTCAATTTCATGGAAATATGACTATTAATAAACACTTATTCTTCTATAAAGTGATGAGGGTCAAATTAAAATAACCCAATAATAATTAGGAATGTTTTTTACTATCATTAAATAGTTATATTTTGGTTTTAAATCATTGTAAATGTTACACAATCTTATAGTGAGAGTGAGGTTTTTTTCTATTTGAGGGTCAATAGTTTTTCAATAAATGGAAAAAAGGACCATAAATTGACCATGTATTATATAAAAAAATATATCTTATACAGATTTAAGAATATAATATTTAATGGAATTTTAAATAATTTAATAAATTATTACTTATTTTAATATATCAATAAAGTCAGTGTTCATATATATTAAATATTTTTGACATTAATAACATCAACGAAACATGTAAAATTCAATACAATTTTTTTAATACATATATTGTTTTCCATATTAATCTATTATGTTTTTTATCCCAATAATTACCTCATATTATAATAATATTTTTATATTTAATATCATGTATTTTATTTTTCCATTTAATTAATAATTACAACTTCAGTATTGTATAAAAATATAATGTATTTATTTAATACCAAAAAATTATAAATAAATTATTATCATGAAAATAATATTACTATTCTCAAAATATTAATTCATAATCATAACTCATATATCGATTATTACAATTTATTTAATTTGTTATTTTTAATTTTTTGGGATTTTGCATGAATTTCCCAAGAATTTGTATAAGTAACATGTTATATAGATAAAAAATTCATTTATAATAATAAATATCATCTAGATTACAATATATCTTATATAAATGTGGAAAATGACTTATTAAATATTAAATATAATAATTAGGGTATCTAATTTTACTTTTCAATTGTTGTGCAAGTTCTGTTGCAGCACAGAATGTGATTTTCATATTTATCATGGAATAATTTCTTATTTAATTTTTTAAAATTAATTATGTGTGATATAATTATTATTCAATCATGAATCATTTAATCAATAATATTAAAAAAGTATTATTATATTTAGGACAAGGTGATATCATAAAATATATTGCATTTCATAAAAAGAGTATTCTTTTACTATTGACTAAAAATTTAACTTCTTTAGATAATGAAAAGGAAGCCATCCTTGGGTAAATTTTAATTTTTTAATAAAAAATAAAATCCATTTTATAAGATTCAGTATATATTTTCATAAAAATTAATTTTAATATTGTTGTAAAAAAATCAATGAAAAATTCCTTTTGTGGTTAAATATGCTTATATATGAAATTCAATAATAAAATTGATTTCAATGAGATTGATTATATTATTTAAAGTATAATATAAATAATTTAAATTTCAAATATATATGAAATAAATTTTAATTTTTAAATTATTCAAACAAAAATAATGTATTTAATGAAATTCAATATTTTTCACTATTCACTAGATAATCTATATTTTTTTCAAAAATCAAAACAATTCACCCAATTTTTGTTGATATTCTATTTTAAAATATGAAATTATTTATATATTATAAAATATATATATGTTCAAAATATTAATTATAAAATTTTCTCAAAAAAATAAATAAAATCATTTTTGAAGAAAATAAATTTCCGAAGTAAAAAACAAGTTCACTAAAAATTGAAATCTATTTCATAAGAGGTAATTAGTTAATTTGTGTTTAGTATGTATTTTTTATTTTTTTTAATTTGCTGAAAACTATTTATAACTCCTAATTTGATGGCTATGTTATAACTCCCACATAAAAAAATAATATTTTAATTATGTATCACTGTTTAATTAAACTTGGTGTTTCCTGTAACACATCATAATGAAGAAATTAAATTATTTAAAGATAAGTAATTTCTAAAATACCGGGGTGTTAAAATTGTATCAAACACGAAATGACATGTAATGAACTTGAAGATAAATATAATATTTTAATGATACAAAATACTTTATCTACCATTGTTAAATAATATATTTCTGTTAAAAAATAAAAGGATAATATGCCTCTCTATGAAAATAATGACGTAGTGTTGGAAATTGAGTATCTGAATAATGATACTGAAGCTTTTTTGGTAATAAAAAAAACCCCAATATAATTTAGGGTAGTCATGCTTTACATAAACCAATGCATATTGGTTGTTATCATCATTGACTGAAAAAAATTCAAAATTTCATTTATTTCTCATTAAAATTTTATAAATAAATATTTATAAAATAATATAGTTGAAGACTATACATTTTAATAAATAAATTTTCAAGAAAAAAGATATTATTTCTATAAATATTAATAATATTTTAATAAATCTTTGAATTAATCTATCAACAAGATCTGGATTTCAAACTCATTATTTTCTAACCTTTATGGACACACAAAGTTATGTATCCACAATTAGTGTGTATTTAACTGATTTTTGGAAGGCTAATTGAAAAAGAACTTATACAAATATATGGTAACTAGATATTGGGTGGTCCAGACACATGATAGGGTACTTCATATGCATACACCGTTTGACTTCTCTAGATGGTGGTCATGTTACCTTTGGTGAAAATATAAAAGGGAAAATTATTATCCATTGTCTACATTGTAATTCTACAACAAATTTAATTTATAATAAAATTATTTTTCAATGGTTTATAGAATAATATAAAGTGCATATCTCAGATATGGGATGTTTTTTCCTAGTATATTTTGAGGATAATTATTTTTAGATTTATAATTTTATTTTTAAATTATTGTTTACTAATTTCTGGATAGATGTTTTTATGTAGTGGATTAAAATTCATTATATAATAAAAAAATTGTTATTTAAATTCCTTTCACTGTGAATTGTGGTTGTAGAATATAGAAACAAAACATTTCAATATACCATCTCCTAGAAATTAAGTATAAAAGGGTTTATTCAAGGATCTACATGTCGTAGATTTCCCAAAGAGAGAATTTTTAAAATCTATATAAAAATGGAAAGAAACACAAGGTTTATTTTAAATGAAAGTGTTTTATGAAGCTTAAGAACTAAAAATAGTTAACATGGAAATATTTGAATCATATAGTGTTTCATGTTTATAATTAATCAATTATTATTATGGATTTGATGATGATTATTAATGTTTCTCATTGTTATACATAATTATTCACAAGAGTGATGATTATATATTTTGTTAAAAGTGTGTAAAATTTATATAAAAAAACAGTGGACTTAACATTAAGAGAGTGAGAAGTTTTTGTAGCCTTGGGTTTAAAGAAAATATTTTGAATCTTTTTTTCAAAATATGGAAATAATCATAATTTCTCCACACCTCGAACAACTTAAAAAAAAGGGGTGTAATGATGAAGTAAAATATCCCTTTAAAAGATATCCCAATCCATGTTTCGTTAATATGAAATATCGTTATATTTTGGGGATAAAGTTGTAAATTAATATGGTGAAATGATTTATAGAGTTTTGATAAGACCACATTTAAAGAAGTATGTAAGCAAATTATGGAATAAAAGAAATTTTGAGGTAAATTATTAAAATTTATTTGGATTCAATGTTTATTTTCTAAAAATAAATAATAAGTTGGATAATATTTTTATCTTTTATTGATAAGGGAATTTTCCTTGGTTGTTCTACATCGATTTGCTGCTACATAGTATTTAATAAGAAAAAATGCAGAGGAATATATTAAAATTTCATTTGATGAGATAAACCTATATAACCCTAATCTTTATCTGTAAAACATAATTTATGAAATATCTAATTTAATTATAAAAATCACCTTTAAGACTAATGAACTTGCCACATATTATCTTGAAAATTATCTCGAAAAAGTCCATTTAGAGGAACAAGACCATATTAAAACCTAGTGAAATCTAGTATACCATGCACTATTATAAATAAAAGATACCATAATTTAGATTATATTAATGGAGATATAATTAGAGGAACTCTTACATGATAATCACTTAGAAACCAGGTTGGAAATTTATTATTTTGGCAATATAATTCAAACCCATGAATATTAATGATGTAATTAGTAATGATTTCATGATGGAAACGAAAGATAAATAGAAATTTTTTGAAAGTAATAGAGTATGAGAACTCATTGAGATATATAAATACTATTTGACCATTGGAACTAAATGGATATATAGAAATTGGGTTTATAAATATGGAAATATTATTAGAAATATGTCTAGATTGGCGGAATATTTTTATTGTCAAGAATTCAGAATTGACTATATTGAAAAAGTTTCTCCTATTGATAGAATATAATCTATTCAGACACTAATTTACTATGAATCCCATCATAATTTAAAATTATATCCAATATATTTCGATTTTGATTTTATAAATGGTTATATTGTTGAGTATTTTTTTTCCAAACAACCCATTGGATTTAAAAATTCCCATTTAGTAAATAATATTTTTATGTTGACTGAATCAATTTATTATTTAAAATAAAATTCCCGAGCATAGTATGATATGATCATAACATTCCTTATTTCTAATGGTTTTACAAAAGGTGTTACCGATATAAAATTAGTTAACTAATGAAATTGAAAATATATTTATTTACAAAAAATTATGCTGTAAATATAAATTTTAGTTTTTCGTCAAATCCTTTACATGATAAATTTCAAAAACCAATGAAAAATAAATTTGAAATTAATTTTATGAGTAAAATTATATTGTTTATTTATTTTTAAATCATTCAAAATATATGGAATTATTTTAAGCCATTTTAAGTAAACAAAATATATATCTCAAAATGATGTTATAGACCAATGATAACCAATTGTAAATTATATATTTATGAAACTAAAAAACTAGTTGACCAGAAACATTACAAATTTATGATTAGGTAATTACATTAATTAACATTTATATGTCTAAATGATATATTTTGTGTTTTTATGTGTAAAGTTTTATAGAAAACATAAGGGAAACACCATTAATTATTATTATTATAAGAACATATAAATATATCATATTACAACCAATTTAGTATTATTATATACTAGAGGGAATGATTTTGATTCAATTTTCTATTAAAACGATGATTTCATTAGCTATATGTATCATATAAAAAGAACCCCTAGAACATGTTATTTATTTGGAATGTGTCATGTATTTTTATATAGTAAAAAAGAATAATTCAGTTGTATCATCCACTACTAATCCTAAGTACATAGTTGTAGGAAGTTGTTGTGCACAAATTCTATAGATAGAGCCCACTTTTCTAAACAATGGATATCAATTAAGGCATGTCCCTATAAATTTTGAGATTACAATTGCTATTAAAAATTTATAAATGTAGTATCTCATTATAGTACAAAGTATAGTGATATAAGACATTATAGTTTTGGTGACCATTTAAAAAAATGAGATATCACTCCAGAATTCATTAGTACATAATATGAGCATGCAGGTATTTTTACGAATCCATTAAATTGTTGAAGGTAAAATAATATTATACTTTAGTTGTGGAATATAAATAATATTTTTTTATTTTATGTCTTATTTGGTATACATTTAAATCATATAACTAATATGTAATTTTATAGTCTACTTATATCCATGTTTTGTAAAAAAAAATATTTTTAATAGTTTTTAGGTATATTAAGTATATTTTTTTGTTATTCTCACATGTTTTATTATACATAAATAACTATATGGCTTTAATATCCTATAAAGAGTCATAATCATCTTGTTCTTTTTTATCCCAATATAAGGCCTCTTTGGACCATTTGTTTACTAAAACCCTTCATTCGAACTCTCGAACCTCATTTATGTGTTTTTTAGATGATTCAATATTTTGAGGAAGAATTTATTGATGGTTATGATCTTTCCAGAAGATCATATGCATGGACAAGTGGAACAAAAAACTCTAAAAGTAACTATTTTGATGCATTAATCCATTATATATAAGGAAGTATATGTTGAGTGTTTTATGGAATGTCATTCATTAGTTTATAGGGGTTTTCATCAAAAAAGGAAGAATTAGTATTTACTAAATAATAATCTACATTAAAATGATATGTCTGTGGAAGTAGTTTGTGGGAATATTTTGTTTAAATCCATAAAATATTCTATTCTTATTAGAACATATGTTGGTGGTAATGAATGTGATGTTTATTAAAATATTTATGACGAGATCTTTAAAGTGCCACATCAACCCGAGTTTGCGGATTACCAAAATTCTTATCTAATAAATAGTCAATATTAGGATATTGTAAATTCATTAGTGGAAATAACTTGTGATAGATCCTCTTAAATTCCAATGACTAATGAACTAAATCAATAATTTTGACTATTAATATTGTTTTTAACTTATACAATATACCCTATAAAGGGTGATTTACACACTATTAGTATTCAATATATATTTCTTCTTTATTTTTTTCATATTGGATTGTGATAAGTCTACCTAGATTTTCAATCAGACATATGGAATAGTTGAGAAAGAATTCATCATGATTTAATATTCTTTATTACCCTATGTTCTTTCATCCCTAGTTAAATAGAAGAAATATATTACTAAGGTATTATTAAAGTCATTATATGCATGTGGTATTGTATTAAAGTACCACTAAAAAGAGGATAAAAACTCAGTGGATTCTATAAAAAAAGAATTGGGTATCTAATATATGTATTTCATGTATGTAATTTATGGTGTTTTAGAATATTTATTTCTATATATAGATGATTATTCTTCCTAATTTATGAATGGGTTAAATAATTTTATTCTTTATGGAATGATTTAATAGATAAATGCAAAAGGGAAAAAATACACCTTGTGCCACAATCTTCGCTTTCGGTGAGACATCATATTTTTTAGGATGATCATGATGCATATACAAGTATGATAACTAAAGAACCATGAAAAAATGGGATTCTAGAGTAGAAAAATGGAAATATACATCATGTTATTGTTACACATTATTGGTCGGAGTGGATACTCAAGAGGAGGGTGAATTCAGTTCCAATTAAAAATTTCTGTTAAAATATTTCTATTAAAATCCCCCAATTTAAAAACAAGTTAAACTGTAGTGAATTTTTAAAACTGTAAAGGTTCAATTATATTCTCAAAAGATTGATTAGGTCTTAGTTAAATTAATCAGAGAATTAAATTATCTTTTGAAACTAATCTACTGATTTACAAAAATTACAAACACTTTCTAATTTAACTATCAGAGTAACATTAAAATATATTTGTATTTGAAAGTAAATAGCAGCAGAATACAAAATATATAATATACTTTAAAACATAATCTTAGATGCATAACATATATAACCAAGAGGTTCAGTCTCAAGCCGAGACTTAGTCCTATCAAACAATTTATATAAATTTGATCCACACCCTGAATCAAGGAAAACTACAGTACAAAGACTGTTCAGGTCCTAAGACCTCTACCACAGTTCTATGTGGGAAAAAATAGCAACAGCCCTCAGGCTGTCCAAGTAACACTTGACCTCTTCCATAACTCACAGTGGGATAAGTGAAGGTGTAGAAATTTTGGTGTGAGGATTTAATATCCTTGAGTTCAGCTCAGGAGACAATGTGTATCTAGAGTAGACAGATGTACACACGCACTGCTCAAAATGTTAAGTAAACAGATACAACAGAAGTAATAATAGATTTTAGAATGCTCTGTGTATTTGAAGATGAGATCTGGACTCGTATTGATGTTGCAGATGGATTTCAAGTTCATTTTGGTTAGGACGACTCAAAACAGAGTATCGTTTTTCTTCTCAGCTACAACTAATTAGACTTGTGCATATGATTTTCAGTAAGTCACAACTACTCATCTTTTTGTTTTTTCCAGGTGAATGATCTGCTTCAAGCTCTCTGGTTTTTATAGGAGTTCATCAATTTCTCCTTTTGTTCCCTGGGACTTCATACATGTGCACCTTCTTTCGTGTGTTTTTCAATTTTTTGATAAGCTCTACCTTTTTACTACAGATCTTCCTTTTTATTCCTTGAGATATGGAAAAATGAATGATTGCATTTTTATGGGTACGAGGAATGGTTTCCTTACATCCAAAAACCAACATTAATTAATACCAGGTGCATTTAACTACGAAAATATGACTGTTGGAATTAAAATGGGTTTATAGAAAGTTCAAACAGTTTTCATGACTATCAGAGAGTCATGAGATCAGTAAGTCATTTTGAATTTGCATCGGTATAGATGGGTCATTTGATCAGCATCGGCTTCAGTAGTTCATTTGATCAGCATCAGTTTCGGTAGATCATTTGAACAGCATCAGTTTCGGTAGGTCATTTTATCAGCATCAGTTTCAGCCATTATCATCGGTGTGATCATTTTTTCATCAGTGTGACTTTTCTTCATCGGTGTGAACATTCTTAATCAGTGATACCATTCTTCATCGGTGCAACCATTATTCATCAGTGCGACCGTTCTTCATCGGTGTGATCGTTTTCATCGGTTTTAACTAACAGTGTCTCAAGAAAATAACTAACGGTGACTCAAAAATATGGAATACGCACCAAGTGTCCTTTCAAACCAGAACACTTCCAAGTTAATAGAAACCCATAAATATTCATATATAAAAATATATAGACATGATTAAACATATATAAATGCATTTAGAAAAGATTTATGATTATTAAAATAACCATCTCACAGAGAGTTCACCAATCTCCCCCTTTTTGATAATCACAAATTTGTGGCATAAATAAATGAGAGGAGAGGATATAAAATTTAGTATGCCCCCCTATGTAAACAAAATATATAACCAAATATAAACAGATCATTAGAGAATGCACCAGATTCTGAACAATGTGAGATTATTTCAACATAGCATCAAATTACAGAGAGCTCCCCTCGATAAGGAATTTTATATATGTAGTCATTTATATAAGTAGTATTTGCTCCCCCTTTATATATATATATATATATATATTATTTTATCCCCTTTATCTATATATTTAGGTAGCAATGTAGTCATCATTTAAGCAGTCACCATTTCTCCCCCTTTGGGTTTAGCAAAAAGAAGAAAAGGTCAATTGAAATAACTACTGAAAAAGGTATAAGAAAAAGAAACACATAAAAGACATCGTATCAAAAATGTCAGGCATGGCAACTTCTTGGGATGAAAATGATATTTTCCTTTCATATATGGAGGAATGGATGGGGCTGAGGGTGGCTTGGTGGAAGGTTGATCTGACCGGATGGAGAGAGGAGGTAGTACAACTCGGGATAGAAGCAGAGTGGGTGCTAAAGTCTGTTGTGGTTGAGTAGAAGATCTTCCTGAAGGCGGCTGCTGAATGACTAGCTAATTATTGGAGAGAGCTTTAGAAACTGATAACTGACTAAGAGAAACACCAGATGGATTGAGAGTCTCAATAGTAGGAAAAAACATTTCTTTAGCTTGTATATGAAGATAGGGTTTGAGTAGATTGATAAAATCTTGAATGACTTCACCACCATATTTCATGGCCTTCTAAAAATCATCTTTGTTCTGAAATAAAAATTTCGAGTGTAGGAGTAAAATATTTCAACTACTGTAACTGAGTCTTAAAGGCTTGAGTCACTGTATGAAGCCTCAAATTGTTAGCCAATACATTAAACTGATGGTTCAACTCATGCTTGGTATAGATTTTAGAGAAATAGTGATATACATTTTCTTTGATCTCTTTCTAATCCTCAGTAGCATCAGGTGAATAAATCTTCACCATCTTGTGAATATGATAACTATTTTATTTCAACTTTTTTAATGAGTCCAAATCCAAAATCTTTCCAAGTGTAGCTAACTCTTCTTTTATAACATAATTTAAAGCATTGATCTTAGGAATAGTAGTCATGGTCACTTTGGAAGAGCCAGCTTGAGCAACAACCTATGTTATCTGAGCATTCAACATTCTGAAATCCGAATTCTTTAGATGTTATTTCAAATTTCTCATAATTTCCATCATACCAGTGATGGTTGATCTAAATTGTCCTGACAAAGAAACTAATTCATTGCCTAAATCCTTGAGTGCTTGATTTAGAGAGGTAATGTGCCTTCCAATCAATTCACTAGTATTGCATAGGCCTGACTTGATAATACTTACTACTATTTGAGTTATAGCATCCATAGCATCCTCAGATAAATTCACAGGAGCAGGAGAAGGAACATGAGATAATTCCTCTTTCATTATTTCTCTAACAGCATGGAGAAACTCATCTTTAAATCTCTCCAAATCTGATCGAGAAACTGAAGGTCCAGGTCTTTCTGCTGTCACATGCACATTATTAGCAACTAGACTATCCTTAAATAAGAGGCTTTCCCTTGCTTTGTGCACCGCTTCTTCTTCTTCCTCGGAATAATCCAAACTAAGAACAGAAAATACTGGGTGTTCCTCTCATGTAGCTTTACAAGAGGTATACCGGGGATTTACAAAATCATCTTTTCCATAATTTTCATGTGAGATTTATTCACCTACATCAATATCTATCTACATTGTTCTTTCAGACTCATGAATAGCTTCTTCTTCAACTAGTTGTGGTTGTGGATCATCTATGATCACATTTTGACCATATACTAGTCGAGTAGCAATAGAATCATCACCACCATCATCATTATTTCCATCATAATCACCATCATCATCATCATTTCCCTCATCATCATCACCATTTCCATTTCCATTATTATTTACTTAAGATCCATCGGTACTATCTTTGTTACTGGATTCATAATCCTTATAATTTGATTCTTTAGTTTCAACTTCTTCTTCATTACCAAGAAGAGGTTCTGACTCTGGTAACTTGAGAGGTGGACTAGATGGTCCAAATTTCATTCATCTTTTCTTAGGACATACTGTATCAGGATCACTCCTATCATCAGGAGGTGACTCAGGTTCATTTTCAGTATCCACATCATCATTAGCCTTAGCTTCCCTTATTCCTTTCTTACTTGACTCTCTAATTTCCTTACAAACTTTTGTCTCCTCTTCCTCATCAGAATAAACAACTTCTTCATCAGGTTTTAAACCAAGATCTATCATCCCATTTGGTCTCTTAATATTTTCAAAACAATTAAAGGACCTATACAATTCATCTTCATCAGCAACCCATGCCTTCTTTCATATATTTATGTTGATTTTTATTCTCTTGAAGATATCCTTATTAATACAAAAACTACTAATGGATGAGATAAAATCATCTCCATATTCAACACAACCGAAAAACATTAACATAGAAGAGATTTTCGTAGAGTAGAACAAGGATGTAGCGTTCTTGGATGGGTTCACCATCTCAGAAATGTGGAATTTAATATATCTACACAAGTTGATATTCTCATCATTTAGCAATAAAAACATTAGGAAAATATAAGGATACTTCACAGTGGAAAAATCACCCTTTCTGAGACAGATTTGGTGCTAAATAAACTTAAACAAAATTATACTTTCACCATCTAACTCAGCAGTTGTTATTCTTCTTGACTCAGAATTACCAGTCAGCATCTCCAGAGCAAGCTCATATGAAAAATATTCAGTGGTAGGAGGAATATTACCAAAATAGTCCTCATATCTACCTTTATGAGGTACTCCTAAACATTCATCCCATTGCTTTGAAGAAAAATAAATCTTTTTCCCTTTGACTATAGAAGATAGTCTTACAGCTTCTTCTTCATCCAATACAATAGTTAAGTTCAAATAAAACTCATGCAAAATATTTGGGTATTAGACTTGGTTATTATCACATAACCAGTTCTTCCATCCTTTCATTTCTATAAGTTGTAAAAGAGAAGAATTACTAGATAACACCCATTCGGAACTTACTTTCTTTTCAGCTCTAACCACATGAGTTTCCAACTCCGGGTTTACTGACCTTTGATTCATGCTTCTCGATTCTCCTCGAGCACGTTTCACAGGAGAGGAAACTTCAGATTCCTTGGTTTTTCGCTTTTTCTATTCCACTTGGAGGTTTGAGAGTTTTGAAAGGATTGATGGATTAAAAAAGGTTCGAGATGTTCAAGAGGTTCAAGTTTTAGAAAAAGTAAGGTTCGGTGGGTGATGGAAAGTCACAGTTCTTGGGAAAATAAATAGCTTCGGGTCATTAATTTTATCATTTTGGGTTAAAATATTAAATATAATATCGATTAAGTAAAATAATGTCATTTTGATAAACACAAAAATTAATAAACACTATAAAACACAAATGGTAGCAGAATATCCGTTTCACTGATCAGTTTCACTGATCGGTTTCACTAATCTGTTTCATTGATCGATTTCACTGATCTATCATACTTATCTCTTGTTTAATAAAGTCTAATCTTTCATATCTCAATGGTTTGGTGAAGATATCAGCTAATTGATGTTCTGAGACAATAAATTCTAGAGAAATATCACCCTTTTATAATGATCTCTCAAAAAGTGATGTCTGACATCAATGTGCTTAGTCCTAGAGAGAGACACAGGATTCTTAGAGATTCTAATTGCACTAGTGTTATCGATATTTATAGACACATGTCTAAATTGATATCCATAGTCCAATAGGTTGTGTTTCATCCACAGAATCTGTGCACAACAACTACCAGCAGCAATATATTCTGCTTCAGCAATAGACAATGCAATAGAGTTATGTTTCTTTCTATACCAAGATACTAGGGACTTTCCAAAAAGATGAAATGTTCCATATTATCTCTTCCTATCTAACTTTCATCCAGTAAAGTCAGCATCTGAATAATTCATTAAGTCAATGGATTTTCCTTTTTGATAAAAAAACCTAAATTGGTAGTATGTTTAAGAAATTTAAAAATTGTTTTAACAACAAGTAAATGAGATTCTTTAGGATAAGCTTGAAAGATTTCACACATGAATATACTAAACATAATATTTGGTCGACTAGTAGTAACATAAAGTAAACTTCCAATCATACCTCTATAATTTGTCTGATCAACTGGTTTCCCAGTTTCATCATCATCCAACTTACAGTTGGTACTCATAGGTGTGTCACTTCCCTTATTACTATCCAAACCAAAATGTTTTAAATTATCCTTTGTATATTTACATTGATTTAAAATAATACCATCTTTATTTTGAAAAGTTTTATATCCCAGAAAATACTTGAGTTCTCCCATTAAACTCATTTCAAATTCATCTTGCATAATCATTGAAAAATTAGTACATAAATATTTTTTATAAGATCCACAGATAATATCATCAATATAGATTTGTACAATCAAAATGTCTTTATAAATTATTCTAATAAAAAGAGTGTGATCTATGATTCCTTTAGTAAAACCTTTTGAAATAATAAAATTTGTAATTCTATCATACCAAGCTCTTGGAGCCTGTTTTAAACCATATAAAACTTTAGAAAGCTAAAAAAATGGTTTTGAAAATGGGTGTTTGTAAAACTAGGTGGTTGTTCAACAAAAACATCATCAACTATAAAACCATTTAGAAAAGCACTTTTAACATCCATTTGATATAACTTAATGTTCAGATGATCAGTATAGGCAATTAGAATCCTAATAGCTTCTAATCTAGCTACAGGTGGAAAGGTTTCTTCATAGTCTATTCCTTCCTCTTGACTATAACCTTGTTCAACTATCCTTGATTTTTTTTTTCTAAATATATTTCCTGATTCATCATCCATGTTTCTAAAAAACCATTTAGTGCCTATGGTAAAGGTGTCCTTAGGTTTTTCTACTAATTCCCAGACAATGTTTCTTTTAAATTGATTCAACTCTTCTTGCATATCCATTACCCAAAATTAATAATTGATTGCATCATTGATATTTTTAGGTTCTAGCTGTGAAAGAAAGGCTTGATGTTCAACCAAGTTTCTTAGAGACACTCTAGTCTGTGTCCCTCTATCATGATTTCCAACAACGACATCTAAAGGATGATTCTTTAGAATCATAGTTGATCTAGTGAAGGTAGGACTAGAAATTTCAGGTTCTTATCTATGTTCGGATTCATCAGAAGCAGGCTCTGGAACATTTCCATAGCTGGTTGACTTAACAACAGGGTAACTATATTTTTCATTAAGGTTCAGAACAGACAATTCTTCTTCAAGATTTTCAAGAGAAGGTTTAGGTTCATGTCGATCAGTTTCATAAAATTTGATGTGAACAGATTTTTCCACACACTCGGTTCTCTTATTAAATACTCTATAGGCTTTTCTAGTAACTGAATATCCTAAAAATATTCCTTCATCACTCTTGGATGAAATTTTTTCTAGATTATCCTTTGTATTAAGAATAAATACTTTTCAACCAAAGGCTCTGAAGTAACTAACTTTAGGATTCCTATTATTCCACAGTTCATAAGTGGTATTCTTAAGAACAGGTCTGATCAAGTCTCTATTGATAATATAACAAGCTGTATTTACAGCTTCTGCCTAAAAAAATAGGTAGGTTATATTCATTTAGCATAGTTCTTTCAATTTTCTAAAGGTTTCTATTTCTTCTTTATACTACACCATTTTGTTGAGGTGTTCTAGGGGTAGAATAGTTGTGATTATAGCCATTGTGTGAGAAGTAAGATTCAAACTCATGATTTTCAAACTCACGACCATGGTCACTTATCAGGTTCTTTATCTTATATCCTCTAAGGTTTCTATAGACTTGGAGTATTTAATAAAGTAATAACAAGCTTTAATTTTGTGGGCTATGAAGTATACCCAAGTATATCTAGAAAAGTCATCTACTAAGACATAGAAATAGTGCTTCCCATTTAAACTAGAAAATCTAGAAGGTCCAAAAAAATCCATGTGAACCAACTCGAGAGGTTGAGAAGTAGAAACTTATTTCTTTGATTTAAAAGAAACTTTATGTTGCTTTCCCTTTTGATAGGGATTACAAACTTTATCAGTTGGGAATTCAAGTTTATATAGGTCTCTAACTAAGTTCTTCCTAGTCAGTTTTCTAAGTGAATGAATGTTGCAATGTCTTAATATTTTGTTCCATAGCCAATATTATTTATGAAAAGCATTCAAGAAAGTAATTTTTTGTTTAGCTAAAGAATTCAAATAAACAGAATAAACATTTTCATTTCTCAAGGCAGAAAATACTAAAATAATTTTAGATTTAAAAACATTACAAGAATTGTTTTTAAATTTAACATTGAAACCATCATCACGTAACTGAAAAATACTTAACAAGTTGTATTTAAGTCCATCCACAAATAATAGTTTAGAAATTAGAACCGAATTAGTGTTACCAATCTGGCATAAGCTAATGATTTTCCCTTTTTAATTATCACCAAAGGTGACATGGACTTCGTTACCCTGGATTAAAGTCATGATGAATGGGTAATATCCAGTCATATTCCTTGAACATCCATTGTCCATGTACCATACCTTCTTATGGGATATTTTCAAGAAAGTTTCCTACAAATCAAGTTTAAACAGAAAATGATTTTGGTACCTAGATTTTCATGGGTCCAGATAAGTTACCAAGAAAAGCTTTAGGTACCAAAATTTTTCTCATCGGCCTCATATAATCTACAGAATGAATAGATTTTGAAAGATAAGATTTATTTGATCTATAGAAATGTGAACAACGAGTTACGGAATATGAATTTCCAGAACAAGAACTAGCAGCATTCTGTCCAGATTTAGAAATAAATCTATTTTTAGTAATCTGTCTCTGTCCAGCCTGATAGCCTATTCTAGTGGTATATTTTGGTGACACATGTTTACCTAACATTTGTTTAAGTGTGTATTTTCCATTAGTGAACTTTTCTAAGTCCTTCCATAGTTTCTCATTAGACATTTTCAGTTCATTATTTTCCTTAAGTAATTGAAAATTCTTTTATTTCTCTATATCAAGGGTAGATTTAACAGAGCTAGATAAATCATGTTGTTTCTGTATGGTTTTATACTTGTCCTTAAGCTCATTACATGTTTCTTCTAGCATATTACAATATTAAAATAGTTCCTCACTAGAAATGTTTTCAAATTCAGAATCAGAATCAACTCCAGAATAATATGAATTCAAAGGAGTGTCTAGTGTTACCTCAGATATGTTTTTCATAAAACACATGTTAGGATTGTGAGAGTATTCATCCTTAGTAAAATCAAAATCACTTAAAGTGTCTTCTGAAGCACTCCAAGTTACTTTCATTTCGTTCTTGTACTTATTGTCCTTGTAGCCATATTTCTTTTTGAACTTTAACTTTGGACAGTCAGCCTTAATATGTCCTTTCCTTTTGCACTCATAACAGACAATCTCATCACCCTTATCATACATGTTACAATCTTTCTTCCAATGAACTTTGTTTTCATATTTACCTTTATAATTTGGGTTTCTGAAGAATTTCTTATTCCTATATAACTTCTTGAATCTCCTGGATATCTATTCCATCTCTGCATCACAATCAGAATCTGAACATTCAATTGTTGAGCTTTCAGTAGGTATGTTAACATTCTTCTTATCTTTTCTCTTTGAAGCAGATGTCTTGAAGGCTACTGACTTCTTCCTTGGTTCATTATCTTCTTCCGTATTTACATTTAGTTCTTCTTCATACTTCATAAGCATACCAATTAATTCCTTAATAGGTAAAGTACCAATATCACAAGATTCTATCATTGAAATAGATGTGACTCTCCATTTATCTGGTAAACATCTTAATATCCTCATGATTTGTTCCCTTGCAGGAACAACCTTTCCAAGTGAGCTCATAGTGTTGAAAATCTCATTGAACCTGAGATATATGTCAGAGATAGGTTCATCAGACTTCATTTTAAAATTATCCTATTTAATAGTATAGGTGTTTAGTCTCATTTCTTTATCATTGGTTGTTCCTTCATGAGAAACACCCAAGGTTTACCAAATTTCATAAGTAGTTTTTCAAGAAGATATGCGATTAAATTATTCATCACCTAAATCATAGTACATGGAATTCATAGCTTTACAGCTATTATTATAATTAGTTTTAGAAGGTTCATCCCAAGTAGTTATCTCAGTGTCTGGAATCATATATTGTGTTTCTATAGTAGTCCGAATGTCGAATCCCATACCCTCTAAGTGAATTTTAATTTTAAGTTTCCACTAGGCACAATTTCTACCATTGAAGAAAGGTGGCCTATTGGTAGCAGCACCTTCTAGTCTATTATCCATAATTAGAAAATATATTCCCAAAGATAAAATTTATAACTAACAGAAATTTAAGATCTTTGAGATACAACAAAAATCACAGTTGGAAAATAGAGTATTCAAAAATCCTTTATAAATAATTTAATCCTATGATACAAAATGTTGGTCGGAGTGGATATTCAAGAGGGGGTGAATTGAGTTCCAATTAAAAATTTCTATAAAAATATTTCTATTAAAATCCCCCAATTTAAAAACAAGTTAAACTGTAGTGAATTTTTAAAACCGTAAAGGTTCAATTAGATTCTTGAAGGATTGACTAGATCTTAGTTAATTTAATCAGAGGATTAAATTAGATTTTGAAACTAATCTACATATTAACAAAAATTATAAATGCTTTCTAATTTACCTATCAGAGTAACATTAAAATATATTTTTATTTAAAAGAAAATAGATGCGGAATATGAAATATATAATATAATTTAAAACATAATCTAATATTCACAGAAGATATAACCATGAGGTTCAGTCTCAAGCTGAGACTTAGTCCTCTCAAACAATTTATATAAATTTGATCCACACCCTAGATCGGTGAAAACAATAGTATAGAGACTGTTCAGGTCCTAAGACCTCTACCACAGTTTTATGTGGGGAAAACAATAGAAACAGCTCTCAGGATGTTCATGTCACACTTTACCTCTTCCACAACTCATAGTGGGGTACACGAATGTGTATAAAGTTTGGTGTGAGGATTTAATATCCTCTTGTTTAGCTCAGGAGACAATGTGTATCTAGAGTAGATAGATGTACACACACACTGCTCAGAATGTTAAGTAAAGGGTTACAATAGAGGAAATAATAGAGTTTAGAATGCTCTGTGTATTTGCAGATGAGATCTAGACTCCTTTTGACGTTGCAGATGGAAGTCAAGTCCTTTCTGGTGAGGATGAATCAAAACAGAGTATCGTTGTTCTTCTCAGCTAAAACTATTTAAAACTTGTGCATATGATTTTTAGTAAGGCACGACTACTAGTATTTGTGTTTTTTCTAGGTGAAATATCTGCTTAAAGCTCTCTGTTTTTTATAGGAGTTCTTTGAGTTCTCCTTGTGTTCTGTAGGACATCATACACATGCACATTCTTTCGTGTGTTTTTCTCTTTATGTTCAGCTCTACCTTTTTAATGTAGATCTTCCTTTTTATTCCTTGAGATCAAGAAAAAAGAATGATTACCTTTTTATGGGTATGCAGTGCGGTTTCCTGACATCCAACAACCAACATTAATTAATTGTAGGTGAATTTAACTAAGCAAATATGACAGTTGGAATTAAATAGGGTTAGTAGAATGTTCAAACAATTTTCATGACTATTGGTGAGTCATGAGATCGGTAAGGCATTTTGAATTTGTATTGGTATCAATAGGTCATTTGATGAACATCGTCTTCGGTAGTTCATTTGAGAAGCATCGGTTTCTGTAGTTCATTTGAGCAGCATCAGTTTTGGTAGGTCATTTGATCATCATCAATTTCAGTTGTTATCATCGGTGCGACTGTTCTTCATCGGTTCGACCGTTCTTCATCGGTGCAACCATTCTTCATCGGTGTGATCGTTCTTCATCAGTGAGATCATTCTTCATCTGTGTGAGCATTCTTCATCGGTGAGACTGTTCTTCATCGGTGCAACCGTTCTTCATCGATGCGACTGTTCTTCATCGGTGCGACCGTTCTTCATCGGTGCGACCGTTCTTCATCGGTGCGACCGTTCTTCATCGGTGCGACTGTTCTTCATCAGTGCGACCGTTCTTCATCGGTGCGATAGTTCTTCATCAGTGCGACTGTTCTTCATCGGTGCAACCGTTCTTCCTCGGTGCGACCGTTGTCATTAGTTTTAATAAATGGTGACTCAAGAAAATAACTAACGGTGAGTCAAAAGCATGGAATACCCACCAAGTGTATGTTCAAACCAGAACACCACCAGGTTAATATAAAACCATAAATAATCATAGATAATCATCTATAGACATGATTAAACATATATAAACACATTTAGACAAGAGTTATGATTATTAAAATAAGCATCTCATGGAATGTTCAACACACATCATAAACCGGTGAAAGTCATTAAAGAGACATACATCGTGAATTTAATAAAATAATCATAAATATTTACATGATGTGTAAATATTATACACAGTGTAAGGTGTCGGTACATGATTTAAAAAATACAATTTGAGGTATATTTAAATTTTCACTCATTTTACGACCTGAGACCTACCTAGGAATTCTTTTCGACAAATTCCTAAGGACATTTATTATTACCTGATCCCATATAGATCCTATAAGTTGAGCTCCATCCTGATATGATATGGAGGATCCCAAACATCATTTCTTGGAGGGAGAAACTAGCTTTTTTGGGGTCCTCCCTCGTTTCATCTCTATTTTCATTATGAACACTTTTTTATTTATCCTTTCCTATAATCCCCATATCATTCGGATGTGGGGGTAAAACTACCTTCAGATAGATTTATGTAATAGAAGGAGGAATGTTCTTATGGAATGATTTATTTTTGTTATATTATTGTATTTTGTCGTCCACAATTTAATATTCAATATCCAGTCCATTTATTTTCCAATTTTTATGCAAATTGATAATTGAATCTGAAATAAACATTAAAATTGCACAACTGATAAACTTAAAGGGGGCATACCCCTTTTAAAATTTCAGGGAAATTGGGTTTAAATATGGTATCAAGGTAGACCTGATTTTGTGAAACCCTAAATTACCATACAATGGTAAATAAAGGATTGTCACCTAAAGGAGGGGATGAAATGACAAATGGATATTCTTTATCTCAAATCCAACACCAATCATTAATTAATGAAACTATTTTCTAAAATTGAAAAACCCCATGCATGCCTTTCAATTATTTTGTCAATCTAATCAATTAATATTCCTAACATTCAAATCATGATTTCTCTAAATTACATACAAAACAAAAATATGTTTCTTTACACATTCTATAATCAATCAATAAAACCATATTATTTAAAAAAGACAATTAATATAATTTCACCTTCATTGTTCATTGATCTTGAACAGATACTACATACATTTTAATTAATATGGTAGCATAATTTTATATTTATTATAATTTCAGTAGATCCATAGGGGATTAACAAAACAATTTTGTCCTATCAAACTAGCACTTCTTCCATGAATGGTAATAAGTTTCTTTCTGATTTTTTATTTTTTATTGTAACATTTTAATTCAATTTCACTTTTTACACTCAGTTTTTTCATGCAGTGGATTTAATTTTTTTAATTTTTTAATTCACAACCACAACACATGAGAAAAAGGAAAAGTGGGTTTTGAATTCTGTCCTGATCTAGAGAAGATCTTTAGGAAGAATATAGAAGATATGAACATTGATTAAAATGTTAAAAACCTACCCACTATTGTTCTTCAACATTATATGATGCTTCATATACATTTAGAATACACAGGATCATCAAAACAATTATTGAATCCATTAATCCTAGCACCCCTAATCACTTGGAACCAATTCAAGATCAATCCTTCAATAATTATGATGATTAAAATAGAAATCAATTTATTGGAATATAAAATGATGATCCAAACACATATATGTGAAGCATCCCCAATCTCTACAAAAAAACTAAAATTTCATATTGCTTCATGTGATGTTGTGAGACTCCATCTTTTCTGGTTTTCATTTCATGAGAAAGATGGAGAGTGTATTCAATGCATTCACGCACCTTACATAACTATGTAGGATGAGATGGATTGGAAATTTAATATGTTCTTATTTCCACTTTTTATTTCAAAATACATATGGGTAATATTATAAACTTCTTTCAATTTGATTATGAATCTCTATATTATATATATGAATGATATAATGATATATCTAAAAGATTACCGATTCCTGATATAGAGGTATGAATGCTAATAAAAACATTATTTAATGTTTTTCATAAGAAAAAATTTCAATTATATATTTTGTAGTTTGAGGATCGTTATTTTGAAAGTCTCTAAAAGCAAGCTACATTTTGTTGCACGAAATGGTATTAAATAGATTGAATTGGAAAAAAGAAGGAATGCAATTAAAATGTGTACATGTAGAAGAAAATAATAAATGAATGGGGAAACGTCTAGATTCATGAACAAAAAAGATGGATTTAATGATTGGTCAGTAGAAAACCCCCCAATATATGTGTTTATATGAAGGAATTTATACTGATTTTATCCATGGTAATCATTTTTAGTGTTGGTGAACGATATAATAAAAATTTCTTCAAGGGTACCAACAACATGTACCACAAGGGGCCACACTATTGATTCATGCCTATATATTTGAAGGTATGATGTCTACATTTATAACCAAAACTATGGTTGTATTCATGGGGTTAAAATAAAAATTAATGGACCAATATAGAATATTTCAATAATTGGTGTGTCAATTAAGTAAAATTTATGATCAATATAGAGTGAGACCTAGATGTGTAATGTTTGTATTACCAAAAGTACATATATGTGATGATTTAAAAGTGGTACAAGTCATATGTGATAAGAAAAAATGAAGTTGTATATAATATTCTAGAAAACATATTTTAGAGACAAGTGAGAAAGAGTTGAAAAAAATAAAGAATAAGTAATTGAAGAAAAGAAATAAGAACCATCTCTATACAATCCATGACATAATTTTCTAGAATTAATGGTGAAATTAAAGAACAATTCATATAAAGAAATTTTTTTGGAAGACTCAAAAAAATTATTAATATACCTTTTTAAAAGTCTCTCATGAACATGTTGATCTATGTGAAATTCCAAAAATATCACATTACCAAATAGATGAAATGGGAAGTGATTGGATTCATTCCACTTGCAAGGGACTATTGACAATGGTATATAAAGAAAAAAAGTATCAAAGTGATCTAGGTAGCTCTTAAATTCCCATATTTTAGGATCTAACAAACGTGTAAAGCATTATGTGATTTAGGTGTGTGTGTTAATATCATGTCATACATTAATTTCAACTGTTTGGAACAAGATGGACTAAATCCCCAAAAATAACTTATTGAATTAGTAAAATAAAAAATAAAATTCCCAAGAGGAATGAAAATTGATATTTTTATCAGTTTGAATAACTTATACTTCATTTTTGGCTTCCTAGTGCTTGATCTGAATTAGGATATAAAACCAAATTTTATAAGGAGTTAGTTTTTATCCATTATGGGTATGTTGATTAACATCCAATGTAGATAACACTATCTATTGTTTGATAGTGATAATGTTTTATTCAATATAAACTAGGAAATAATGTTCTATGATGTGATAGTGGAGAATTTATTTAGAGTGGGAAAAAATCCACAATTGATTGTGTTTCAAAATTTGAAGAGGTACATGAGTTAAATACTATTGTGCCGAAACATGCCCAACTAAAGATGAAAGAGAAGATGAGGAACAAAACCATTGAAAGAATAGTAGGTACTAACTCCAATAAATTTTTGAAAGGGAAACATTTATGGATGATACATGAACATAATTTAATTTATTTAGGATTGAGGAAGAAATAGTGGATCAGTCCAATGGAGATTATGAATGTACTACCATAAAAAGAATACAGTTTTTTCAAGAGGAATCCTAGGGCCATCCTATTTGGACAGGACATAGCTAATACCATTGATAGATTGAAACTAGGTAACAGAGTTCCAATCAAACATAATATGATCTATCACTAAATGATGTAATGTCAAGCCAACGATTGTAAACAATTCTCTTTTGGGAAGAAGCCTTATTTTTTATTGTTTTTTTTTTGGATTTTAGAGGCACATATTTTTTCTCTCAAATTATTTAAAAATTCATAGATATTGTATTATTCCTTCACATATTTATTTATTATTTGTATAAAAATTAATACAATATATTGAAAAAATCATGATAAAGTATAATAAGAAGTTGTAAGATAATTACACATTGTAATATTAGTTCACATCATGAAATCAAAACATAACACGTTATGTAACCAACATATTTCAGGAATTTGGGGTAGGAATAACATGTACTACCAGCATCAAAACATCATTGAAAAGGTTATTAAGAAATTGAATTTTAAATTTTATACAGTATCCCACACATTTAAATGTCTTATAGCTTTAACAACTAATTCCATGCACCATATTTGACTCTTACTTCAATAAACTAAACATGGATCTCTAAACTACTTATGATAAATACCATTCCCCAAATTTATATCATACATTCAATAAATTTTAATGAAAAATATAGTGAAATTAATTATTTGGTAAAATCATGTAGATTATGATTTACCAAATCATGATTTGAGGAACATGTTAATCAGTGTAAATGTTATTTTTCTAGTATTTTTACCTGATTTAAATTAATGATATTTTCATTATGTGATTCATTTTTTCATATGAATTTCCATTATTGATTATGAAAACCCTTCATCTCATTCCTGAGACATCATCTGAGCCAATATTTTCAATTATTTCTATAGTACAATTTTTTGAATCTCCAAAATACTTTCTTCTAGAACGTTCTTTTCTTATTATAAAAGATATAACCTCACATATTCATTTGTAATATGATTAAGGATTTTTTTTTAACCCTTATCCTGAGACCTACAATACAATAATCCATTTTTATATTTGTAGATACCATGAACATTTTTTTGGAAATGTTCCATGTTACAAACCCCAAATTATCCTTTCCAACCTTCCTCTAAATATTCTTCTTGACTATTAAAAATATGAGTAGGGGAGATGGTGAATGGTGGAAGGAATGAATATATAGAAATGAATAATTTTAGGGAAAATTTAATGTTAATTTGGTATGGCACATTGAATTTATTTATTTCACACCCTCAAAGATAAAGATAAACATGGATTCTGTTAATGAAAATTAAAAAATCACCATTTTTTGACAAGTGATCTTGATATAAATAATAAAAATTGTGTACTGATGATATCATTATAGGTTGGGTGGTGGATGAGGGAATTTTTTATAACTGAAATTTTAAAAAGAAAAAAAAAATAACAAAATAGTAATAAATATGGTGATTCATTTGTTTCTTTTATCTAATTTATTATTTTTACGAGAACGATCTAAGATACTGGGGGAAGAGGATACATTCATTAGGTTTTTTCTGATTATCATGCAATGTAAATTAGAAGTGAAACTCTTTTTTCATCCTTACATGATTTATATAATCTACCAAATTGCCCTAAACATCATAGTCATTACATCATAAATAGGGAATCCCAAATTATTTCTTATGATTATACCTTTATTTTGTGTAGTTGTTAGATTTCCTTCAATCCTATGGTATGTTATATATTTTTAAGGCATGTGATGAATTGTATTTACAATTTTACACTGAGGATGAGTGGAAGAATTCATGTGATGAAAATTACAAATGGTATTCATATTAATAGTTCAATTAAAAAAATGGCTGAATGAAAAAATGACTGGCCATTCCAAAATAAGTAAAGTGAAACACATTGTTGATTTGTATTCTTTCAAATATAAGGCCATGATAAATTTCCTTCATGTGATGCTTGAACATTTAATTTCCTATTTGATTATTTTTTTTAATGACATTAAATGTAATTCAGGGAAAAGTTTTCTTCCATTATATTATATTGCTATACCATCCTTGATGAAAGGTATAAATTCATGAAATGGGAATGAAAAAAAACTGTTGGAATCAATTTATAGAAATCAATAATTGAGAGTGAGGTAGATCGATTTATTAGTTTGAATATTTTTTTGAAAATCATTTGTTGGTTATGTAATTTTTAGGTTTAGGTGAAATTTAATTTTAGAAAATATGTTTATTAATTCATGGTTGGTGTTGATATAAAAAAATTTAAGATACAATGGTCTTGGTATCTTCTCCTTAATGTGGAAATCATATATTTCCCTTTGTCTATTAATGTAGAATTTCATCAAATCTGGTTTTTCTTGATGTCGTATTTATACCTAATTTTCCATAAATTTGAATATTTTTATTCATTATTTTGGTTTTCTAGTGGAAATTTTTTAAAAGTTCCCTTCAGATATAATAAACAATGATCATGAAAAAGGGGTAATATGATTGGAAGTCAAATATTAAATTTTGTAAAACCAAATTGATGAATATAATTAAAATTTTCAATCCATAAGAACCTTCCCCTTCTATTAAGAAAACTCTAGAATAAGGTGGGTTTAACCATTAATCCAAGAGATTATATGATTATAGGTATGGATAAAATTAAAATAATGGATAATTAAAATAGAGAAGAGGCTGAGGAGGACCCTTAACAACACATCTTCTCGCTCTAATATTTGGTCTTCAAGATCCTCCTCATAAAAGCTGACTGACCCTCAATTTATAGGCATTATTCAGGCTAGGGTAATAATTAACACCATTAAGGATTATTCCAAAAGCAGTTTGGCATTTTTCTCAGGCCTTAAACTGATTTTGGAATTAATTATATGTCCAATATAGTAGGTTAAATCCCATCTTGACACTTTACATGATGCATAGTATTTACCCAACATGTCAATCTTCATTTTGATTTTATTCACTTCATGATGTGTCTGTCTTTTAAGAAATGAACTGGTTCAAGATGTATAGTCAATACACAATGTGTAATTTCATTTTTTTTCTTTATATTCCCCATTTTTCATTAGTTATTTAATTGTTTTCCTTGGTAGTGCTCCATGATCATCCTCAAAAAGTATTTTTCTCACCACAAGTGAATCTCACAATTCTATTTGTATTTTAATCCAATTTTAATTATTTATTGTTTCCTGTTATAAAATATAAAATGTGCTAAACTATTCCCAAATTGAAAAGAATATTCATTTAAATATCGAAATTAATATATTAAAAACCCATTAAATACATGAATGAAATATAGATATAGTAAGAAATGAGGATAAGATTTATGAGAATTTAATTATTGTATGGAAGCCTAATATACCAAATAACAAAATATATCCATGATTGGTTCTTGAAAAGATATTTTAAGATGATAATTCAATTTATAAGAATGGGTCACAAGCTACAATTAACGCCAATGAAAATTCCACATTTCATATAATTGGAGGATGGGATAATCTTACGATATATAAGTTTTCAAGTATCCAAAACATCTAAAAGAGGGTAAATTACTAAGGAAATGAGTAGGAGCTCCGTAGGAAGAGAATACCCCTAGTTATATGTTCGTTGGACCCAATATCACTTGTTATAGTAGGGGTAAGGACAATAATCATACTATTGATAGTCATCCCATGTTTGAGATTGGGGGAGAACATATTTTGATACAACACATCCTAAAAAGCATTCGATTAAATATTATCCACATGTTCCTAATGGTGATGGGGATGATTATAATGGTAGAAATCTCCCCCAAACCTATAGACATTCTATTCATTTTGTACACAATACCTCATAGAATGTTGGGAAGGCTCCCACCTTTCAAGTTCTTTATAAACATTATCACTAATATCTTCAACAATAGCTATTTTGAGCTACTCCTCCAGGACCATTAGTAAATTATTTTCCTAAAAATGACTTTGATAAAAAATTCAATGGAATAAATTTTATCAATTATCTCTAAAGACTGATGTTATTTTTCTTGAATAATAAAATAATTCTATTAAATATATATATAATATACTATTTGACACTTCAAATAAGAAAAGATCTATGTTGGGACATCTCAAGTTAGAGTTTAGTGATTCAAATCTTACCCCTATCCCAGATTCATATAATCAAGATATATATTTTCCACCTTAGGAAGAATCTACAACTTCTATATAATTCATTATCTCATCTTATTTCATTAAATTAATTAACAATCATATGTATTTGCATAAATTTTCATTGTTAAAAACTAGAATACTAACGAATATGATTGGTAGAAATATATTGAATTCATAATAGAAAATTTGGATGTCAATATACAACCAAATATATTTCTAAAACTAGATCATATGGTTCATGGGATTAGATGTTTTAGAGAAAAAATGGTTGTTTTCTAAGGACAGATATTAGCACTTCATATAGACTTAATAGATATTTTATCTAAGCTATATAGGAGGTATCATCATATTATCCCTAGATCCACCAAGAATTCTACTTCTAATTCCACTTCAACTAATCTTACTACATCACAAACCATAGATGGGGATGTTATCAGATGATTTTTGCATTTGGAACTCTAAACTCTATTGGAAAATGTTATCGATATAAGGAATCAGATATATATATATATATATATATATATATATATGTTTATACCATTGATAAAAATATATATGACATGCATAGGGGAGAAATAATGAATACCTAAAAGGAAAAAGATTTCATTAAGAAGCTATAAAGTATTATCTCAACATGGTTTTATCTATGTATAGTATGAAATATCAGTTTGGATCCTTAAAAAAAGATATTATGATTTATCCCATAAATACAACATTCAAGTCTATTATGAAAAATGTTTTGGACTTGGAAAAATTCTATGGTTCAGTTTTTTTCATAGAAGGATGAGTTATTAGTGTATTTAGAATGGGTCTATAACTATTATTGTTATTACTCAGCTCTTGGATACCTATATATAATTTTTTGAACCTAGAGTTCTATAACCATTTACTATTATTATTACCATCATATTGATAGAAAAAATATTTCACTTAATTTATATTTAATATCATTGTTTTAAACCTCCAAAAGTGTTCCTCTAAGATGAATTGTTTCATTTTTATGATATTGGGGTTATTTTGAGCTGAATAGTAAAAATGGGCCATTTCATATTTTTAAAAATTTTATATTAATTTTGTAGTTGGGCCATAACATTACCTAACCTAATCCAAATTGAAAAATTATTTTTTTCTAGATTCTACACATCCAGGGCTTCATTTACTATTTTTGGACTAAAAGCTGAATCAGCCATATGGAAGCTCAAAAGAAGCTCCAAAGTGATAGCATGAAAACTATTCACAGTTCTTCCTATTTTTGATTTGGGGTCCATAACTCATTCATGATGGGCCTATATGTTGTGAAATTCCATGGGGGGTATGCGCAAGGAGTTTTGGAGAATCTTTAATTAAGGCATGACCGAGTTTATTGTCCATTTAAGTGGTCATTAGAACATAATAATATGATGTTTTTCAATTTGACAAGTCTGACTAGACATAATAAATTCTCAGAGTAATACAGCCCTAACTCTTGGAATACATGTCCAAATCCGCTGAGAATTTGAGGGGAAACACCCAAATGAATTAATAACAACATTCAAAAAGGTCTCAACACGTGAAGATGTCATTTAATGTGGATACAATACCTCAAAATTTGGGGGACAAATTAAGGAAATAAAAGGAGGAGAGATCCACCCTCTAAAAGAATCCCATTCTCTATTACATTCCTTCCGGGACACCAAGAAAAAGAACTTTTTGGCTTTATCTTTTATTTCTTTTATTTTTAATAGTTTTGTAATGCATTCTTCTTCCCCATTCATCTCGATTACCCTTACCATGGTGGGGTAAATATTTTGAGTGATTGGGGAAGGGTTGGTTTTCTACATTGTAATGCTTGAGTTCTTGGACGCAATTGAATAAATTTCATTATTCTTCAAAGTTATTTTCAATTTAATATAGAGGATTTTATTATCAAGTGCAATCTTTATTGAATTTTAATTCTGTTATTTATATTTTTCCTTGGTAAAATAATCATTCTCTCCCTCCACTAATTTATGGATTATATATAATTGAGTAAACCAGGAATTAGTGGTGAAGTACTCGACATTCGTCATTACGTGTAAAAGGTGTAGTTAGTGTTCTTGATTGTTTGGTATAAACAAGACCCGATCAGGTATTTCCCATGTCAATTAAGGATATTCAGTACAACTATTTTTCACGTGGAAGCATATTTGACCAGACCGAGATCTTGGTAAGGTTTTCTCTCACAATCATAATTTCACCAAGGAAGTGGGAGGAAACGATTATGGAAACTCACTTTAATAAAATAAGAAGAAGTGTTTTGAATTAAATTGAACAATTATAGCATTAAAATTAGGAAACCGACCCCAACCTAATCACCCTTTCAATATCATAGTTTTTCAAACATTTGAATTTCAAATTTCCTTTCAAATGAACAAAATTTTTACACTCATTTTAAAGTGACAACCCGTTTTGTGTGCACTCATATTCCAGAGACCTCTTAGGTCAACCACATTAATACATTTTAACATAGTAACTAATTGGATTCCTACACCTTACGATAGGCGTGCGTCAAACATGGCATCGTTTCTAGGGAGGTAGTTCCACAATTTATTTGTAAATATTTTATGTTTTGAAATTAAAAAAAATCTTTTACAAAGTTGTTTTCAAATGATTATTTATTTAATTCATGGAACAATTACCCACAAGTGCAAGAACCAATTATTGAATCACCTTGGTCTATAGAGTATATAATTTCGTTCGTGGTTAAAAAAATTTGGGGATCTCTAATCCAAATCATCACAGAGGATGAATTCAAGGATCTCATTGAAAACCTTAAAGAGAACCTTTAATACCCACTGTTGGCGGGTTTTTTAAGAGCATTAATTGAACTTCATGAGTATTTTCTGGAATTTTATCAAGAAATGATCAAAGTGAAACACCAAGAAGAATAAGATCATAATGATCTTGAAGACCAATTCAAAAGAATTAGTCAAAGAGTTCAAAACCTGGAGACCTCGATAGAGTGCATAGTGGAACAAGTACTTGCATCCCAAGATCAACAAATGGATCCAGAAAAAGAACTAGAAATAGAAAAATTTATTGATGAAGTATCCCCACAAATTCTTTAAGTTGAAGAACACATGGAGGCCTTGATGAAATTATAAAAAGATCCATTGAGACCATCTTAATCAATGTTGGAGGAGATTTATGAATAAGATTTATCAGGTAAAATTCATATGGGAGAACTAAAAGATCTAGTTATCTTCTGGAATGAGTGTGAGGAACTTCTTGATCCAACAATTCCTCATATTGTAGATGACTCAGCAACATTGATGGAAGAAACCAACCAAGCAGTGGAATTTGAAGAGAAGATTGAGGAGTCTGACTACCTACCTCTATCTAGGGAAATTAAACTCCCAGAGGCACCTCCCATTGAAGAAGCAATTGATGCCAAACAAGATCCGGGAGATAGTATTTTCAGAGAACTCATTATCTTTTGATTTCGTTGAAACTAAATTGAGTATTAACTCCCCTTATTTTAATTTTTCAGATTCATCCAACACATGTATTTCCTTGGAGGAAGACAATGAAAATGAAGATTCCTCCTTAGAGGATCATCTAGATCTCCCCGAACATGTTGAACATTTAATGGACCGATTACATGAGAAGATCAAAGTGGATTTTCTAGAGGAAAATGAGACACAAGATACTTACTTTTAAAGTGAATAATTTGATATTGATTCTTCATGCTTTAATTTTTTTCAGATAGAATTAACCTCTGACATTCCCATTGACTTTTCCAATATGTATCATACCTTAAACAACCACTAAATAATAAATAATATATTGTTCATGAAGAACCCAAGAAAAAGGCGGAATCATTCATTATCCTAACCCCACCATGCATGTTGTATCTCATTACAGAAGGGGTGGACATGGTATGCTATATCCATAGATTCGTCAACAAAAAGGTACATGTTCATTCTTGAAAGAATAATTTTTCATGGTTCATGAACAAGAAACCTCAACCACAATCACATTGGGGATAACCGATTAGAACTACCCCTCTGGAGGCAGTCAAAACCCAGGGCCCACTTTGGGGATTAAACCAAGTTTTATCCTTCTATTCTCATCCTATTTCTATTTTCATTTAATTAAATAAATATATTATTTTTTCTTTTGTTCTATTATTTTTAGGTTTTTAGAGTAAAACACTTTAAAGCTTAACTCAATGTTGCACTGCAAATAAGTCAGGTTGTACCTCTCCTTTATACTTACTTGTTTGTTTTGAATCAATAAAAAATATTCCAACATGTTAAATCCATTTTATTTCACTGAGGACACTGCATAATTTAAGTGTGGGGGAGGTAACCTTTATAGTTTAGGATTTTCATTTTTTTTTGTTTTTCAGAAAATAAAAAAAATTGTGTGTTTTCATATTTTTGTGTGTTTATTTTTCATTTTTTGTATGTTTTTTTGAAACTTTTGAGCTAAAATTATTATCATTACCATTTTTGAAACCCATTTCAATGAGTGAACCAATCTATTCCATGAAAATAAGCTTAAATGAATGCTGAAATGACTTTGTTTTGCATTAAAATCTTTTGATATTTCATGAAAAGTACACTGATTTTTGAAACCCATGCCATATTTCACTGTCTATATCTTTGAAATCACTTTCCTGTGAGGCTTCTGAACCATTATTCTCATATTATTTTCATTCACCTCATTTCTTGAGAGAACCATACCATGATTTCTTTAAACAGAATTTGATTAATTCCTTTTAAAACTTGAGGGTTTGAGGTACGTGTGTTTTAAATGATTGAGGAATTTATTTAGTTTGATGCCCCATTTCCAAAATAATCCTTTTCATTATGGACCACCTATACATTTATCCTTCATAAGCCCTTAGTAGCCATGAATATCCTATTAGGTTAGCCAATTTACATGCCAATTTTCCCTATCTGACCTGCTCTTGAAGTGAAATTTCATGATCTAGTTTAACTTAAGTGTGGGGGAAGATGTCTTGTGGTGTACTACCTTATTTTGGGATAATTTGGGTGGAAGACAATCTATTGAAGAGATGTTTGTGAATCTAAAAAATTATTTTGTTGAAATCATTTCCTTTTCTCGAGCTTTATTGATAAGAGAAGATGTGCCTTTTTGGAGCTTCTGTTGTAAAAAATTATAGTTTTTCCTATCTGGATCTTTCAAGAGAAATCGTGTTTGAAAGGATTCAAATTTTTTCTAGTGAAATACTAAGCTGATTGAGTGATGATGGAGCCTATTTTCTACAAAGGGTAAGATAAGGATACCATATTTGAGTGAAAATTAGAATCTTGCGATTTTGTTTCAAAGAGAGCCAAGCCCTCCTTTTTCGGCCTCATAACTTTTAACATTTAAATCCTACCAACCGGAATCCACAGAACAACCCTGAAAAGTCCTCATGAGAAACACATGTCCTTGACTCACATCGAGTGAAGAATTAGGAATTTATCTAGCCTATGGTGACTCTTGAGTGATTTTTGATGAGAAAATCCTTGTTGAGCATTTACATTTGAGAGATAGGAGAGAAAAATCATGTGAGGTAGGTGTTTTGTGTGCATGGGATAAGAAATGAAGTGGAAATATATTAAAATCTAAAATTTAGAATTTTAAATAATTGTTTTTATAAGGCATGATATTTTTTTCTTATTATGGATTTGGTAGATCTCATTGTTATGTGTTTTGGATTTGATATGATTTTATTTTGATATTTACTTGTCTAGGAGTCCAAGTGAAATGTGTGGGGGAATTGATAGAGAAAATATTTTAAATTAATTTATATTGAATATCATTGTTTTAAACCAAAAAAGTGTTTCTCTATGATGAATTGTTTCATTTTTATGATATTGGTGTTATTTTGAGCTGAATGGTAAAAATGGGCCATTTCAGATTTTTAACAGTTTTAAATTATTTTTTTATTTTGGCCATTACATTATCTATAGTAATCAAAATTATAAAATTCGTTATTTTCCACATTCTATACATCCAGCACTTCATTTACAATTGTTGGACTAAAAGCTGAATCGGCCATATGTAAGCTCAAAAGAAGCTCACAACAGTGAGCATAAAAACTGTTCACAGTTCTTATGATTTTTTGTGTGGGGTTTATAACTCATTCATGGTGGGCCCATATATTGTGAAATTCGGTGGGGGGACATGCAAGGAGTTTTGGAGAATCTTTAGTTATGGAAAGACCGTGTTTATTAGCCATTTAAGGGGTAATTAAATCATCATAATCCGGAGGTTTGCGATTTGGAAAGTCTGACTATACAAAATATTTGATCATAGAAAAATCAACATAACTCTTGGAATACATGTCCAAATCTGATTGGATTTTGAGGGGAAACGCCCAAGAAAATTATGCACAACATCCAAGAAGGGATAAATGCTTGAAGATGTCATTTAATGGGGCTACACCGTGTCATCATTGGGGGGACAAATTCTGGCTATAAAAGGAGGAGAGCACCACCCTCTCAAAGCATCCCATTCTCCATCCCATTCCTTTCGGGACACCAAGAAGAAGAAATTTTTGGCTTTCCCTTTAATTTCTCTTATTTTTTATAGTTTTTTAACGCCTTCTTCTTCCCAATTCATCTCGATTACCTTTACCATGGTGGGGTAAACATTTTGAGTGATTGGGGAAGGGTTGGTTTTCTACATTGTAATTCTTGAGTTCTTGGACGCAATTGAGTAAATTCATTTTTCCTTCAAAGTGATTTTCAATTTAATATAGCAGATTTTATTATCTAGTGCGATCTATATTTAATTTTAATTCCTTTATTTAATTTTTCCTTGGTAAAATAATCATTATCTCCCTCCACTAATTTCTGGTTTATATAAGATGGAATAAACCAGGAATTAGTGGTGAAGTACTTGATGATTGTCAGTACGTGTAAAAGGTGTAGTGAATGGTCATGATTGTTTGGGATAAAAAAGACCCGATCGGGTATTTCCCATGTCAATTAAGGATATTCAATTCAACTATTTTGCAAATGGGAGGAGAGTAGACCAAACTAAGATCTTGGTAAGGTTTTCTCTCATAATAATAATTTCACCAAGGAAGTGAGAGGAAATGATTATGGAAACTAACTTTTATCAACTAAGAAGAAGAGGTTTGAATTAAATTGAACAAGAATAGCATTACAATTAGGAAACTAACACCGACCTAATCACCCTTTTAATATCAATGTTTTTCAAAAAATTTAATTTCAAATTTCATTTCAAAAGCACATCATTTTTACCCTCATTTTAAAGTTACAACATGTTTTGTGTGCACTCCTCTTCGAGAGACACCCTTGGTCAACCAAATTAATACATTTTAACTTAGTAAATAATTGTTTTTCTACATCCTACGGAAGGCGTGCGTCGAACATAGCGCCATTTCGGTGGAGGTAGTTCCACAATTTATTTGTAAATATTTGACTTTTTGAAATTAAAAAAATCCTTTATCATGTTGTTTTCAAATGTTTATTTATTTAATTCATGGAACAATTACCCACAAGTGCAAGAACCAATTCTTTAATCACCTTGGTCTATAGAGTATAGAATTTCTTTCTTGGATAAACAAATTCGAGGAGCTCGAACCGAAATCATCACAGAGGATGAATTCAAGGATCTCATTGAAAACCTTAAAGAGGACCTTGAATATGCAGTGTTGGATGGTTTGGCAAGAGAATTAATTGATCTTCAGGAGTATTTTCTAGAATTTTATCAAGAAACGATCAAATTAAAACACCAAGAAGAAGAAGTTCATAAGGATATTTAAGCCCAATTAGAAAGAATAAGTCAAAGTGTTAAAAACCTGGACACCTCGATAGAGTAGATAATGGAACAAGTAATTGCATCCCAAGATAAATAAATGGATCCAGAAAAAGAACCATAATTAGAAAAATTAATGGATGACGTAGCCCCAAAAATTCTTCAAGTTGAATAACCCCTGGAGGCCTTGATGAAATTAAAAGAAGATCTATTGAGCCCACCTCAATCAATGTTGGGGGAGATTGATGGAGAAGATTTAGCAATTGAAATACATATGGGAGATAAAAAAAGATCTATATAACTTCTGGAATGAGTGTGTGGAACTTCTTGATCCAACTATTCCTCATAATGTAGATGATTCAGAAACATTGAAGGAAGAAACCAACCAAGTAGTGGAATTTGAAGTGAAGATAGAGGAGTATGACTACCTACCACTATCTAGGGAAATTCATCTCCAAAATTCACCTCCCATTGAAGAAGAAATTGATGCCAAACAAGCTCAGGGAATTAATCTTTACATAAAATCATTATCTTTTGATTTTATTGAAATTAAATTGATTATTACCTCCCCTTATTTTAATTTTTCATAATCATCCAACACATGTATTTCTTTAGAGGAAGATGATGAAAAATAATATTCATCTATGGAGGAACATCTAGAGCTCCCCAAACATGTTGAACATTTAATGGAGGGAGTACATGATAAGATCAAAGTGGATTTTCTATAGGAAAATGAGACACAAGCTAATTACTTTAAAAGTGAAGAATTTGATATTTATTCTTCATGATTTAATTTTTTTAAGATAGAATTAACCTCTGACATTCCCATTGACTTTTCCATAGATGTATTATACCTTCAATAACCACTGGTGAATAAAGAAGTTGTTGTTCATGTGGAACCCAAGAAAAAGGAGGACTCATTCATTGTCTTAAACCCACCATGCATGTTGTATCTCATTATAGTAGGGGTGGACTTGGTATGCTATACCCATGGATTCCTCAACAAAAAGGAAGAAGTTCATCATGGATAGAAGAATTTTTGTTGGTTCATGAACAAGAAACCTCACCCACCATCAGATTAGGGATAACCGATTAGAACTGCCCCTCTGAAGGCAGTCAAAACCCAGGGCCCACTTGGGGGACTAAACCAAGTTTTATTCTTCTATTCTCATCTTATTTATATTTTTATTTCTTTAAATAAATATCTTATGTTTTCTTTTTTTATTTTATTTTTATTTTTTAGAGTACACCACTTTGAAGTTTAAATGAATGCTACACTGCAAATACGTCAGGTTGTACCTCTCATTTATACTTACTTGTTTGTTGTGAATCAATCAAAAATATTTTTACATGTTAAATCCATTTGAATTCACCGAGTACACTAGATAATTTAAATGTCGGGGAGGGAACATTTGTAGTTTAGGATTTTCATTTTGTGTTTGTTTTTCTGAAAATAAAAAGAATTGTGTGTTTTCATTTTTTTTGTGTGTGTAATTTTCAATTTTTTTGTGTGTTTATTTTGTTTTTTAAATTTTTGAGCTGAAATTATTATCATTACTATTTTTCAAATGCATTTCAATGAGTAAACCATTTTATTCCATGAACCTGAGCTTAAATGAATGCTGAAATGACTTTGTTTCAAGTTCAAATATTTTGGAATTTCCTAAAAAGTACACTGATTTTTGAAACCCATGCCATATTTCACTATCTATATCTTTGAAATCACTTTCCTGTGAGGCTTCTGAACCATTTTTTCGTATTCTTTTCATTTAATTCATTTCTTGAAAGAACCAAACCATGCTTTATTTAACCAGAATTTTATTAATTCCTTTTAAAACTTGAGGGATTGGAATATGTGTGTTTTAAATGATTTAGGAATTTATTTTGTTTGAAGCCCCCCTTTCGAAATAATCATTTTAATTATGGCCCAAATTCACATTTATCCTTCATAACCCCTTATTAGCCATGAATATCATTTTAGGTTAGCCACATTACATGCCAATTTTCACTATCCAACCTGCTCTTGAAGTGAAATTTCATGATCTAGTTGAACTTAAGTGTGGGGGAAGATTTCTTGTAGTTTACTAGCTTATTTTATGATACTTTGGGTGGAAAATAAATTTTTGAAGAAATGTGTGTGATGTAGAAAAATTATTCTTTTGAAATCTATGCCTTTTCTAGAGCTTTCATGATAAGGGATGTTGTGCCTTTCTGGAGCTTCCGATGTAAAAAAAGAAAGTTGTGCCTATCTGAAGCATTCAAGAAAAATCATGTTTGAAAAGATTGAATTTTTTTCTGCTGAAATCCTGAGTTGATTGAATGATAATGGTTCCTATTTACCACATAGGGGAAGATAAGGGGACCATATTTGAGTGAAAGTTAGAATCTTGCATTTTTTCTTCAAAAAGAGCCATGCCCTCCTTTTTCAACCTCAGAATTTTTAACATCTGAATCCTACCAACCGGAAGCCACAAGACAAACCTGAAAAGTCCTCAAGATAAACACATGTCCTTGAATCACATTGGATAAAGAATTAGGAATTTATCAATCCTATGGTGACTCTTGTGTGAGTTTGGATGAGAAAAGACTTGTTGAGCATTTAAATTTGTGAGATGAGAGAAAATTCATGTGAGGTAGGTGTTTTGTGTGCATGGGATAAGAAATGAAGTGGAAATATATTAAAATCTAAAATGTATAACTTTTAATAATTGTTTTTGATGAGGCATGATATATTTTTTTTCAGAGTATGTATTTGATAGATCTCATTCGTATGTGTTTTGTATTTGATTTGATTGGATTTTGATGTTTACTTGTTCAGGAGTCCAAGTGCTAAGTGTGGGGGAATTGATAGAGAAAATATTTTAAATTAATTTATAATGAATATCATTGTTTTAAACCCACAAAAGTGTTCCACTAATATGAATTGTTTAATTTTTATGATATTGGTGTTATTTTGATCTGAATATTAAAAATGGGCCATTTCCGATTTTTAACAGTTTTAAATTATTTTGGTAGTTTGTCCATAACATTATCTAAAATAATCCAAATTGAAAAATCATTTTTTTCATATTCTACACATCCAGGGCATCATTTACTAGTTTTGGACTAAAAGATGAATCGTCCATATGGAAGCTCAAAAGAAGCTCACAAGTGGGAGCCTGAAAATTGTTCACAGTTCTTCCGATTTTTGGTGTGGGGTGCATAACTCATTCATGGTGGGCCCATATGTTGTGAAATTTGGTGGGGGAAATAAAAGGAGTTTATTATAATCATTAATTTAAACAATACTAGGTTTATTGGCCATTTAAGGGGTTATTAAATCATCATAATCTGAAGGTTTTCGATTTGGCAAGTCTGATTGGACAAAATAATTGCTCAGAATAAAACGGCCATAACTCTCGGAATACATGTCCAAATCCGCTGATATTTTGAGGGGAAACTCAAAAGATAATTATTCACAATATCCAAGAAGGGCTCAATGCATGAATATGTAATTTAATGTGGCTACAACATGTCAACATTTGGGGGACAAAGTCTGGCTATAAAAGGAGGAGAGCTCCACCCTCTCAAAGCATCCCATTCTCCATCCCATTCCTTCCGGGACTCCAAGAAGGAGAAATTTTTGGATTTCTCTTTTATTTCATTTACTTTTCATAGTTTTGTAATGCCTTATTCTTCCCCATTAATCTTGATTACCCTTACCATGGTGGGGTTAACATTTTGAGTGATTGGAGAAGGGTTGGTTTTCTACATTGTAATTCTTGAGTTCTTGGACGCAATTGAATAAATGCATTTCTTCTTCAAAGTTGATTTCAATTTAATATAGATTATTTTATTATCATGTGTGATCATTCCTGATTTTTAATTCCCTTATTTATTTATGCCTTGGTAAAGTAATCATTATCTCCCTCTACTAATTTCTGGTTTATATACGATGGAATAAACCAAGAATTAATGGTGATGTACTCGACGATCGTCAGTACGTGTAAATGGTGTAGTGAATGTTCATGATTTTTTGGGATAGACAATACCCGATCAGGTATTGATAATTTTAATTAAGGATAGTCAATACAACTATTTTTCAAAAGGAAGGAGAGTAGACCAAACTGAGATCTTGTTATGGTTTTCTCTCACAATCATAATTTCCCCAAGGAAGTGAGAGGAAACAATTGTGGAATATAACTTTAATCAACTAAGAAGAAGATGATTGAATTAACATGAACAAGGATATCCTTACAATTAGAAAATCTACCCCAACCTAATCACCCTATTAATATCATAGTTTTTCAAACATTGGAATTTCAAATTTCCTTACAAAAGCACAATATTTTTACCCTCATTTTAAAGTGACAACCCATTTTTTGTGCACTCCACTTTGGGATACATCATAGGCCAACCAAATTAATACATTTTAACTTAGGAAATAATTGTTTTGCCATGCCCTACGACAGGCGTGCGTCAAACTTGGCGCAGTTTCCAGGGAGGTAGTGCCACAATTTATTTGACAATATTTGACTATTTGAAATGATTAAAAAACTTTTACCATGTTTTTTTCAAATGATTATTTCTTTAATTCATGGAACAATTACCCACATGTGAAAGAACCAACTTTTGAATCACCTTGTTCTATAGAGTATATAATTTCTTTCTTGGATAAACAAATTTGGGGAGCTCAAATCCAAATCATCACAGAGGATGAATTCAAGGATCTGATTGAAAACCTTAAAGAGGGTCTTGAATACCGAGTATTTGAGGGTTATGAAAGAAAATTAAATGAACTTCAGGAGTAGTTTCTGGAATTTTATCAAGAAATGATCAAAGTAAAACACCAATAAGAAGAATTTCATAAGGATCTTGAAGCCCAATTTGAAAGAATTAGTCAAAGAGTTCAAAACCTGGAGACCTAGATAGAGTTGATAGTGGAACAAGTACCTGCATCCCAAGATCAACAAATTGATCCATAAAAAGAACTAGAACTAGAAAAAATGAGGGATGAAGTATCCCCCAAAATTCTTCAAGTTGAAGAACCCATGGAGGCCTTTATGAAAATAAAAGAATATCCATTGAGCCCATATCAATCAATGATGGAGGAGATTGTTGAAGAAGATTTAGCAATTGAAATACATATGGGAGATAAAAATGATATAGTTAACTCTGGAATGACTGTGAGGAATTTCTTGATACAACTATTCTTCATAATGTAGATGATTCAGCAACATTGAAGGAAGAAACCAACCAAGTAATGGAATTTGAAGAGAAGATAGAGGCGTCTGACTACCAACTTCTATCTTGGGAAATTCAACTCCAAGAGGCACCTCCCATTAAATAAAAATGTGTTGAAAAACAAGCTCAGGGAGTTAATCTTTTCATTAATTCATTATCTTTAGATTTTGTTGAAACTAAATTAAGTATTAACTCCCCTTCTTTTAATTTTTCAGATTCATCCAACATATGTATTTCATTGGAGGAAGATGATGAAAAAGAAGATTCATCCTTGGAGGAACATCTAAATCTCCCCGAACATGTTGAACATTTAACGGAGGGAGTACATGAGAAGATCAAAGTGGATTTTCTAGAGGAAAATGAGACACAAGCTACTTACTTTGAAAGGGAAGAATTTGATATTGATTCCAAATGCTTTAATTTTGTTCAGATAGAAATAACCTCTGACGTTCCCATTTACTTTTCCATAGATGTATCATACCTTCAACAACCACTGGAGAATAAAGAAGATGTTTTCATGCGGAACCCAAGAAAAAGGAGGACTCATTCATTGTACTAACCCCACCATGCATGTTGTATCTCATTAGAGTAAGGGTGTACTTGGTATGCTATATCCATGGGTTCCACAACAAAAAGGAACATATTTATCCTGGAAAGAAGAATTTTTGTTGGTTTATGAACAAGAAACATCACCCACTATCAGATTGGGGATAACCGATTGAAACTGCCCCTCTTGAGGTAGTCAAAATCGAGGGCCCACATGGGGGATTAAACCAAGTTTTATCCTTATATTCTAATCCTATTTATATTATCATTTCATTAAATAAATATCTTATGTTTTATTATTTCTTTTATTTGTAGGTTTTTAGAGTACAACACATTGAATCTTAACACAATGTTTCACCACAAAAAAGTTAGCTTGTACCTCTCCTTTATATATAATTGTTTGTTGTGAATCAATAAAAAATTTTCTTACATGTTAAATCTATTTTAATTCATTGAGGACACTGCATAATTTAAGTGTAGGGGAGGGAACCTTTGTAGTATAGGATTTCCATTTTGTGTTTGTTTTTTAGAAAATAAAAAAATTCTGTGTTTTCATATTTTTGTGTTTTAATTTTTCATTTTTTGTGTGTTTTTTTTGTTTTTGAATCTTTTGATCTGAAATGATTATAATTAACATTTTTGAAACCCATTTCAATGAATGAACCAAACTATTTCTTGAAACCGAGCTTAAATAAATGCTGAAATGACTTTGTTTCGAGTTCAAATATTTTAGAATCTCATGATTTGTACACTAATTTTTGAAACCCATGCCACATTTTACTTTCTATATCTTTGAAATCACTTTCCTATGAGGCTTCTGAACCATTTTTGTCATATTCTTTCATTCACATCATTTCTTGAGAGAAAAAGACCATGCATGCTTTAACCATAATTTGGTTAATTCCTTTTAAAACATGAGGGTTTGGGGTACGTGTGTTTTAAATGATTGAGGAATTTATTTGGTTTGAAGACCCCTTTTTCATAATAATACTTTTCATAATGGCCCACCTTTACATTAACTTTCATAAGCACTTAGTAGCCATGAATAGCCTATTAGGTTAGACACGTTACAATAAAATATTACCCATAAAACCTGCTCTTGATGTGAAATTGCATTATCTAGTTGAACTTATGTGTGGGGGAAGATTTATTGTGGTGTAGTACCTTATTTTGTGATACTTTGGGTGGAAAATAAATTGTTGAAGGGATTTATGTGATGTTGAAACATTATTCTGTTGAAAGTTGTGCATTTTCTGGAGCATTCATGATAAGAGAAGTTGTGCCTTTCTGGATCTTCCGATGTCAAAAAAGAAAGATCCGCCTATCTGGAGCTTTCAAGAAAATCATGTTTGAAAAGATTGAAATTTTTTCTGCTTAAATCCTGAGCTGACTGAATGATGAGAGATCCTATTTTCTACAAAAGTGAAGATAAGGAGACAATATTTGAGTGAAAATTATAATCTTGCAATTTTGCTTCAAAAAGAGAAAAGCCCTCCTTTTTCGGCCTCCGAATTTTTAATATCTAAATCCTACAAACCGAAATCCACAGAATAACCCTAAAAAGTCCTCATGAGAAACACATGTTGTTGAATCACATCGGGTGGAGAATTAGAAATTTATCAAGCCTATGGTTTCCTCTTGTGTGAGTTTGGATGAGAAAAGGCTTTTGAACATTTACATTTGTGAGATGAGATAAAATTCATGTGAGGTAGGTGTTTTGTGTGCGTGGGATAAGAATTGAAGTGGAAATATATTAAAATCTAAAATTTATAACATGAAATTTTTTTATGTGGCATGATATCATTTTGTTTCTTAGTATGGATTTGGTAGATCTCATTGGTATGTGTTTTGGATTTGATTTGATTTGATTTTGATGTTTACTTGTCCAGGAGTCTAAGTGCTAAGTGTGGGGAAATTGATAGAGAAAATATTTTCAATTAATTGATATTGAATATCATTGTTTTAGACCCACAAAAGTGTTCCTCTAAGAGTAAAGTTTTCATTTTTATGATATTGGTGTTATTTTGAGCTGAATAGAAAAAATGGGCATTTCAGAATTTTAACAGTTTTAAATTATTTATGTAGTTTGGTCATAACATTATCTACACTAATCCAAATGGAAAAATTATTTCTTTTACAGATTATACACATCATCTAGGGGTTCATTTACTATATTTGGACTAAAAGATGAATCATCCATATGGAAGCTCAAATGAAGCTCACAAGTGGGAGCATGAAAACTATTCACAGTTCTGCCGATTTTTGGTGTGGGGTCTGTAACTCATTCATGGTGGGCCCATATGTTGTGAAATTAGGTGGGGGGATGCACAACGAGTTTTGGAGAATCTTTAATTTAGGAAAGACCGAATTTATTGGCCGTTTTATGGTTCATTAGATCATCATAATCCTGAGGTTTGCGATTTGGAAAGTCTAACTGGACAGAATAAATGCTCAACGTAAAACGGCCATAACTCTCACAATACATGTCCAAATCCATTGTTATATTTAGGGAAATCACACAAAAACATTATGCACAACATTCAAGAAGGGATCAATGCATGAATATGTCATTTAATGGGGTTACAATGTGTCAACATTTGGGGGACAAATTCTGGCTATAAAAGGAGGGAGAGCTCCACCCTCTCAAAGCATACAATTCTCCATCTCATTCCTTCCGGGACACCAAAAAGGATATATTTTTGGTTTTCTCTTTTATTTATTTTATTTTACATAGTTATGTAATGACTTATTTTTTTCCATTCATATAGATTTCCCTTACCATGGTGGGGTAAACATCTTCAGTGATTGGGGAAGGGTTGGTTTTCTATATTGTAATGCTTGAGTTCTTTGACGCAATTGAATAAATTTTATTCTTCATCAAAGTTGATTTCAATTTAATATAGTATATTTTATTATAAAATGCGATCATTCTTGAATTTTAATTCCGTTATTTATTTTTGCCTTGGTAAAATAATCATCATCTCCCTCCACTAATTTCTGGTTTATATACGATGGAATAAACCAAAAATTAGTGGTGAAGTACTCGACGCTAGTCAGTACATGTGAAATATGTAGATAATGATCTTTATTGTTTGGGATAAACAAGACCCAATCAGGTATTTCCCATGTCAATTGAGGATATTAAATACAACTATTTTGCACATGGAACAAGAGTTGACCAAACATAGATCTTGGTAAGGTTTTCTCTCATAATCATAATTTCACTAAGGAAGTGAGAGGAAATGATTGTGGAAAATCACATTAATCAACTAAGAAGAAGATGTTTTAATTAAATCGAACAAGGATAGATTTACTATTAGAAAACCGACCTGAACCAATCACACTTTTAATATCATAGTTTTTCAACCATTTGAATTTCAAATTTCCTTTCAAAAGAAAAACATTTTACCTTCGTTTTAAAGTGACAAACCGTTTTGTGTGCACTCCTCTTCGATAGACATCCTAGGTCAACCACATTAATACATTTTAACATAGGAAATAGTTATTTTTCAATGCCCTGCGATAGGCGTGCATCAAACTTGGAGCTGTTGCTGGGGAGGTAATGCCACAATTTATTTGTAAATATTTGACTTTTTGAAATTAAATAAATATTTTACCATGTTGTTTTCAAATGATTATTTCTTTAATTCGTGGAAAAATTACCCACATGTTCAAGAACCAATTATTGAATAACCTTGGTCTATATAGTATAGAATTTCATTCTTGGATAAATAAATTTGGGGAGCTGGATTCCAAATCATCACAGAGGATGAATTCAAGGATCTCATTGAAAACCATAATGAGAACCTCGAATACCCAGTGTTGGAGGGTTTGGCAAGAGAATTAATTGAACTTAAAGAGTATTTTCTGGAATTTTATCAGGAAATGATCAAAGTGAAACACCAAGAAGAAGAAGTTCATAAGGATCATGAAGCCCAATTCGAAACAATTAGTCAAAGAGTTCAAAACCTGGATACCTCGATAGAGTGGATAGCGGAACAAGTACTTACATCCCAAGATCAAAAAATGGATCCAGAACAAGAATCATGACTAGAAACATTTATGGATGAAGTAGCCCCGCAAATTCTTCAAGGTGAAGATCCCATGGAGGCCTTGATGAAATTAATAGAAGATCCATTGAGCCCATCTCAATCAATGTTGGAGGAGATTAATGATGAAGATTTCGAAATTGAAATATATGTGAGAGATTAAAAAGATCTAAATAACTTCTAGAATGAGTGTGAGGAACTTCTTGATCCAATTATTCCTCATAATGTAGATGATTCTGAAACATTGAAGGAAGAAACCAACCAAGTAGTGGAATTTGAAGAGAAGATAGAGGAGTTTTACTACCTAACACTATCTAGGGAAATTCATCTCCAAGTGGCACCTCCCATTGATGAAGTAACTGATGCCAAACAAGCTCAGGGAGTTAATATTTTCATCAACTCATTATCTTTTGATTTTGTTGAAACTAAATTGAGTATTACCTCCCCTTTATTTAGTTTTTCAGATTCATCCAACTCATGTATTTCCTTGGAGGAAGACGATGAAAATGAATATTTATCCATGGAGGAACATCTAGAGCTCCCCATATATGTTAAACATTTAATGGAGGGAGTACAAGAGAAGATTAAAGTGGATTTTCTGGAGGAAAATGAGACACAAGCTACTTACATTCAAAGGGATGAATTTGATATTGATTCTTCATGTTTTAATTTTTTTAGATATAATTAACCTCTTATAATCCCTTTGACTTTTCCATATATGTATCATACCTTCAACAACCACTGGAGAATAAAGAAGATGTCGTTCATGCAGAACCCAAGAAAAAGGAGGACTCATTCATTGTCCTAAACCCTCCATCAGTGTTGTATCTCATTATAGTAGGGTTGGACATGGTATGATATATCCATTGATTCCTCCACAAAAAAGAACATGTTCATGCTAGAAAGAATAATTTTTGTTGGTTCATGAACATGAAACCTCACCCAACATTAGATTGGGGATAACGGATTAGAACTGCCCCTCTGAGGCAGTCAAAACCCAGGGCCCACTTGGGGGATTTAACCAAGTTTTATCCTTCTATTCTCATCTTATTTCTATTTTCATTTCTGTAAATAAATATCTTATGTTTTCTTTTTTTCTTTTATTTGTAGGTTTTCAGAGTACAACACTTTGAAGCTTAACTCAACGTTGCACTGCAAATAAGTAAGGTTGTACCTCTCCTTTATACTTACTTGTTTGTTGTGAATCAATCAAAAATATTCTTATATGTTAAATATATTTGAATTCACCGAGGACACTGCATAATTTATGTGTTGGGAAGCGAACCTTTTTAGTTTAGGATTTTCAATTTTTTTTGTTTTTTAGAAAATAAAAAAAATCAATGTTTTTTTCCTATTTTTGTGTGTTTATTTTTCATTTTTTTGTGTCTGTTTTTTTTTCTTTTGAAATTTTTGATCTGAAATGATTATCATTACCTTTTTTGAAACCCATTTCAATGAGTGAAACAATATATTCCAGGAAACTGAGCTTAAATGAATGCTGAAATGACTTTGTTTCGAGTTTAAATCTTTTGGAATTTTATGAAAAGTACACTGATTTTTGAAACCCATGCCATATTTCACTGTCTATATCTTTGAAATCACTTTCCTGTGAGGATTTTGAACCATTTTTCCATATTATATTCATTCACCTCATTTCTTGATTAAATCAGACCATTATTTCTTTAATTATAATTTGATTAATTTCTTTTTAAACATCAGGGTTTGGGATACTTTTGTTTTAAATGAATAAGGAATTTATTTGTCTTGAAGCCTCCTTTTCAAAATAATCCTTTTCATTATGGCCCACCATTACATTTATCCTTCATAATCCCTTATTAGCCATGAATATCCTGTTATGCTAGCCACATTACAAGCCAATTTTCCCCATCCAACCTGCTCGTGATGTAAAATTCCATGATCTAATTGAACTTAAGTGTGGGGGAAGATGTCTTGTAATGTAATACCTTATTTTGTGATACTTTGGGTGGAAAATAAATTGTTGAAGAGATGTGTGTGATGTTGAAAAATTATTCTGTTGAAAGCGGTGCCTTTTCTGGATCTTTCATGATAAGAGAAGTTATGCCTTTCTGTAGCTTCCGATGTAAAAAAAGAAAGTTGTGCCTATCTGGAGCTTTCAAGAAAAATCATGCTTGAATAGATTGAAATTTTTTATGCTGAAATCCTGGGATGATTGAATGATGAAGTAGCCTATATTCAACAAAGTGGAAGATAAGGAGACCATATTTGAGTGAAAATTATAATCTTTCAATTTTGCTTCAAAAAGAGCCAAGCCCTCCTTTTTCGGCCTCAGATTTTTTTTATATCTAAATCCTACCAACCGGAAGCCACAAGAAAAACCCTGAAAAGTGCGCATGAGAAACAAATGTCCTTAACTCACATCAGGTGGAGAAGTAGGAATTTGTCAAGCCTATGGTGACTCTTGTGTGAGTATGGATGAGAAAAGCCTTTTTGAGCACTTACATTTGTGAGATGAGAGAAAATTCATGTGAGGTAGGTGTTTTTTGTGCATGGGATAAGAAATGAAGTGGAAATATATTAAAATATAAAATTTAGAACTTGAAATAATTGTTTTTGATGAGGCATGATATCTTTTTGTTTCATAGTATGGATTTGGTAGATCTCATTGATATGTGTTTTGGATTTGTTTTGATTTGATTTTGATGTTTACCTTCCCGAGAGTCCAAGTGCTAAGTGTGGGGGAATTGATAGAGAAAATATTGGTGTTATTTTGAGATGAATAGTAAAAATGGGCCATTTCAGATTTTTAACATTTTAAAATTATTTTTTTAGTTTAGCCATAACATTATCTAAATTATTCCAAATTGCAAAATTCTTTCCTTTCTAGATTCTAAACATCCAGGGATTCATTTACTGTTTTTTGACTAAAAGAAAAATCGGCCATATGGAAGCTCAAAAGAAGCTCAAAATTGGGAGCATGAAAACTATTCACAGTTCTGACAATTTTTGGTGTGGGGTCCATAACTCATTCATGGTGGGCCCATAGGTTGTGAAATTCGGTGGGGGATGTGAAATGAGTTTTGGAAAATCTTTAATTAAAGAATGACCGAATTTATTGTCCATTTAAGGGGTCATTAAATCATCATAATCTGGAGGTTTGCGATTTGGCATGTCTGACTGGACAGAATAAATGCTCAGAGTAAAGCGGCCATAGCTCTCAGAATACTAGTCAAAATCCACTGATATTTTGAGGGGAAACGCCCAAGAAAATAATTCACAACATTAAAGAAGGTATAAACACGTAAAGATGTCATTTAATGGGGATACCACAATTCAACATTGGGGGGACAATTTCTGGGTATAAAAGGAGGAGAGCTCCACCCTCTCAAAGCATCTAATTCTCTATCCCATTCCTTCCGGGACACCAAGAAGGAGATGTTTTTGGAATTATATTTTATTTAATTTATTTTTCATAGTTTTGTAATGCCTTCTTCTTCCTCATTCATATCGATTACCCTTACCATGGTGGGGTAAAAATTTTGAGTGATTGGGGAAGGGTTGGTTTTCTACATTGTAATGCTTGAGTTCTTGAACGCAATTGAATAAATTTCATTCTTCTTCAAAGTTGTTATCAATTTAATATATTGGATTTTATTATCAAGTGCGATTGTTCTTGAATTTTAATTCTGTTATTTATTTTTTCCTTGGTAAAATAATCATTATCTCCATCAACTAATTTCTGGCTTATATACGATGGAATAAACCAGGAATTAGTGGTGAAGTAATCGATAATCGTTAGTAAGTGTAAAAGGTGTAGTGAATGTTCATGATTGTTTGGGATAAACAAGATCGGATTGGGTATTTCCCATGTCAATTAAGGATATTCAATACAACTATTTTGCACATGGAAAGAGAGTTGACCAAACTGAGATCTTTGTAAGGTTTTCTCTCACAATCATAATTTCACCAAGGAAGAGAGAGGAAACGATTGTGGAAAATCACTTTAATCAACTAAGAATAAGAGATTTGAATTAAATTCAACAAGGATAGCATTACAATTAGGAAACCGACCCCGACCTAGTCACCATTTTAATATCATAGTTTTTCAAACATTTGAATGTGAAATTTCCTTTCAAAAGCACAAAAGTTTTACCCTCTTTTTAAAGTGACTACCCGTTTTGTGTGCACTATTCTTCGGGAGACATCCTAGTTCAACCACATTAATACATTTTAACATAGGAAATAATTTCTTTTCCACACCCTACGACAGGAGTTTGTCAATCTTGGTGTTGTTCCCGGGGAGGTAGTGCCACAATTTATTTGTAAATATTTGACTTTTTGAAATTAAAAAAAAAACTTTTACCATGTGGTTTTCAAATGAATATTTCGTTAATTCGTGGAACAATTACCCACAATTAAAAGAACCAATTATTGAATCACATTGTTCTATAGAGTATATAATTTCTTTTTTGGCTAAACAAATTTTGGGAGCTCAAATCCAAATCATCACAGTGGATCAATTCAAGGATCTCATTGAAAACCTTAAAGAGAAACTTGAATACCCGGTGTTGGAGGGTTTGGAATGAGAATTAATTAAACATAAAGAGTATTTTATGGAATTTTATCAAGAAATGATCAAAGTAAAACCCAAGAAGAATAAGTTCATAAGGATCTTCAAGACTAATTCAAAAGAATTATTCAAAGAGTTTAAAACCTTGAGACCTCGATAAAGTGGATAGTAGAACAAGTACTTGTATCCCAAGGTCAAAAAATTGATCCAAAAAAAGAACCAGAACTAGAAAAATTGTTGGATGAAGTAGCCCCACAAATTCTGCATGTTTAAAATCCCATGGAGGCCTTGATGAAACTAAAAGAAGATCCATTTAGCCTAGCTCAATCAATGATGGAGGAGATTTATGAAGAAGATTTAGAAATTGAAATACATATGGGAGATCAAAAAGATATAGATAAATTCTGGAATGAGTGTGATGAACATCTTGATCCAACTATTCCTCATAATGTAGATGATTTGGAAACATTGAAGGAAGAAACCAACCAAGTAGTGGAATTTGAAGAGAAGATAGAGGAGTCTTACTACCTACCTCTATTAAGGGAAATTAAACTCCAAGAGGAACCTCCCATTGAAGAAGAAACTAATTCCAAACAAGATCAGGGAGTTAATCTTTTCATAAACTCATTATCTTTTGATTTTGTTGAAACTAAATTGAGTATTACCTCTCCTTCTTTTAAATTTTCAAATTCAGCCAACACATGTATTTCCTTGGAGTAAGACGATGAAAAAGAAGATTCATCCATGGAGAAACATCTAGAGCTCCCCAAACATGTTGAACATTTAATGGAGGGAGTACATGAGAATATCAAAGTGGATTTTCTAGAGGAAAATGCAACCCAAGCTACTTACATTGATTGGAAAGAATTTGATATTGATTCTTCATGCTTTAATTTTTTTTTAGATTGAATTAACCTCTGACATTCACTTTTACTTTTCCATAGATGTATCATACCTTCAACAACCACTGGAGAATAAATAAATGTTGTTCATGCAGAACCCAAGAAAATAGACGACTCATTCTTTGTCCTAACCCCACCATGAATGTTATATCTCATTACAGGTGGTGTGGACTTGGTATGCTATATCCATGGATTCATAAACAAAAAGGAACAAGTTCATGCTGGAAAGAATAATTTTTGTTGGTTGATGAACAAGAAACCTCACCCACTATCAGATTGGGGATAACCGATTAGAACTGCCCCTCTGGAGGCAGTCAAGACCCAGGGCCCACTTGGGGGATTAAACCAAGTTTTATCCTTCTATTCACATCATATTTATATTTTCATTTCTTTAAATAAATATCTTATGTTTTCTTTTGTTCTATTATTTTTTGGTTTTTAGAGTACAACACTTTAAATCTTAACTCAATGTTTCACTGCAAATAAGTTAGGTTCTACCTCTCCTTTAAACTAACTTGTTTTTTTTGAATCACTAAAAAGTATTCTAACATGTTAAATCCATTTGAATTAACTAAGGACTCTTCATAATTTAACTGTGGGGAGGTAAAATTTTTAGTTTAGGACTATCATTTTGTGTTTTTTTTTCAGAAAATAAAATAAATATTGTGTGTTTTCATATTTTTGTGTGTTTATTTTTTATTTTTTTGTGTGTTTTTTTTGAAACTTTTGAGCTGAAATTATTATCATTACCATTTTTTAAATCGATTTCAATGAGTGAACCAATCTATTCCATGAAACTAAGTTATAATGAATGCTGAAATGACTTTTTTTTGAGTTCAAATATTTTGGAATTTTATGAAAAGTACACTAATATTTGAATCCCATGCCATATTTCACTATCTATATCCTTCAAATCACTTTCCTGTGAGGCTTCTGATCCATTTTTGTCATATTCTTTTCATTCACCTCATTTCATGAGAGAACCAAACCATGCTTTCTTTAAATAGAATTTGATTAATTCCTTTTAAAACATGAGGGTTTGGGGTACATGTGTTTTAAATGATTGATGAATTTATTTGGTTTGATGCCCCATTTTCAAAATAATCCTTTTCATTATGGCCCACCTTTACATTTATCCTTCATAAGCCCCTATTAGCCATGAATAGCCTGTTAGTTTAGCCACATTAGAAGCCAATTTTCCCTATCCAACCTGCTCTTGAAGTGAAATTGCATGATCTAGTTGAACATAAGTGTGTGGGAAGATTCATTGTGGTGTACTACCTTATTTTGTGATACTTTGGGTTGAAGATAAATTGTTGAATATATGTGTGTGATTCTGAAAAATTATTTTGTTGAAAGTTGTGCCTTTTCTGTAGCTTTCATGATAAGAGAAGATGTTCCTCTCTGGAGCTTCCGTCGTAAAAAAATAAAGTTGTTCCAATTTGGAGCATTCAAGAAAAATCCTGTTTAAAAGGATCGGAATTTTTGCTACTGAAATCCTGAGCTTATTGAATGATGATGGAGCCTATTTTCTACAAAGTTGAAGATATAGAGACCATATTTTAGTGAAAATTATAATCATGCAATTTTTCTTCAAAAAGAGCCATGCCCTCCTTTTTCTTCCTCACAATTTTTAACATCTAAATCCTACCAACCGGAAGACACAGAACAACCCTGAAAAGTCCTAATGTGAAACACATGTCCTTGACTCACATCGGGTGAAGAAGTAGGAATTTATCAATCCTATGGTGACTCTTGTGTGAGTTTGGATGAGAAATGCCTTGTTGAGCATTTACATTTATGAGATGAGATAAAATTCATGTGAGGTAGGTGTTTTGTGTGCATTTTATAATAAATTAAGTGGAAATATATTAAAATCTAAAATTTATAACTTGAAATAATTCTTTTTGATGAGGCATGATATCTTTTTGTTTCTTAGTATGGATTCGGTAGATCTCCTTGGTATGTGTTTTGGATTTGATTTGAATTGATTTTGATGTTTACTTGTCCAGGAGTACAAGTGATAAGTGTGGGGAATTGATAGAAAAAATATTTTCAATTAATTTATAATTAATATCATTGTTTTAAACCCATAAAATTATTCCTCTAAGAAGAATTTTTTCATTTTAATGATATTGGTGTTATTTTGTGGTGAATAGTAAAAATGGGCCATTTCGGATTTTTAACAGTTTTAAATTATTCTTGTAGTTTAGACATAACATTATCTACACTAAACCAAATTTCATAATTATTCCTTCTACAGATTCTAGACATCCAGGGATTCATTTACTATTTTTGGACTAAAAGCTGAATCAGCCATATGGAAGCTCAAAAGAAGCTCATAAGTGGGAGCATGAAAACTGTTCGTAGTTCTGCCTATTTTTGGTGTGGGGTCCATAAATCCTTCATTGTAGGCCCATATGTTTTGAAATTTGGTGGGGGTGTGAAAGGGGTTTTTTAGAATTTTTAATTCTGGCAAGACCGCATTTATTTTCCATTTAATTGGTCATTATATCATCATAATCCGGAGGTTTGCGATTTTGCAAGTCTGACTGGACAGAATAAATGCCCGGAATAAAACAGCCATAACTCTCGGAATACATTTCCAAATCCGCTGAGATTTTGAGGCAAAAAGACCAATATAATTATTCACAACATTCAAGAATGTCTCGATGCGTGAATATGTCATTTAATGGGGATTAAATTCTTCAAAATCCAGGGTACAAATTTTGGCTATAAAAGGACGAGAGCTCCACCCTCTCAAAGCATCCCGTTCTCCATCCCATTCCTTCCGGGACACCAAGTGGGATAACTTTTTGGATTTATATTCTATTTATTTTATTTTTCATAGTTTTTTAATTCCTTCTTCATCCCCATTCATCTCTATTACTCAAACCATGGTGGGGTAAACATATTGAGTGATTGGGGAAGGGTTGGTTTTCTACATTGTAATGCTTGAGTTCTTGGACGCAATTGAATAAATTTCATTTTTCCTCAAATTTGTTTTCAATTTAATTTATCAGATATTATTATCAACTGAGATCATTCTTTATTTTAATTCCTTTATTTATTTTTTCCTTGGTAAAATAATCATTATCTCCCTACACTAATTTCTAGTTTATATACGATGGAATAAACCAGGAATTAGTGGTGATGTACTCGACAATCGTTAGTACTTGTAAAAGGTGTAGTGAATGTTCTTGATTGTTTGGGATAAATAAAACCCAATTGGGTATTTCCCATATCAATTAAGGATATTCAATACAACTATTTTGGACATGGAAAGAGAGTTGACCAAATTGATATCTTGGTATGGTTTTCTCTCACAATCATACTTTCACCAAGGAAGTGAGAGGAAACGATTGTGGAAACTCACTTTAATCAACTAAGAAGAAGAGGTTTGAATTAAATTGAACAAGGATAACATTACAATTAGGAAACCGACCCCGACCTAGTCACCATTTTAATATCATAGTTTTTCAAACATTTGAATTTGAAATTTCCTTTCAAAATCACAACATGTTTACCCTCTTTTTAAAGTGACAACCCATTTTTTGTGCACTCTTCTTCGGGAGACATCCTAGATCAACCACATTAAAAAAATTTAACGTAGGAAATAATTTCTTTTCCACACCCTATGACAGGTGTTTGTCAAACTTGGTGCTGTTCCTGGGGAGGTAGTGCCACAATTTATTTGTAAATATCTGAATTTTTTAATTAAAAAAAATTCTTTTACCATGTTGTTTTCAAATGATTATTTATTTAATTCATGGAACAATTACACAAAAGTGAAAGAACCAATTATTGAATCACCTTGGTCTATAGAGTATTGAATTTCTTTCTAGGCTAAATAAATTTGGGGATCTCGAATCCAAATCATCACAGAGGATGAATTCAAGGATCTCATTGAAAAACTTAAAGAGAACCTCGAAGAACCAGTGTTGGAGAGTTTGGCATGGGAATTAATTGAACTGCAGGAGTATTTTCTGGAATTTTATCAAGAAATGATCAAAGTAAAATACCAATAAAGAAGAAGTTCATAAGTATCGTGAAGACAAATTCAAAATAATTAGTCAAAGAGTTCAATTCCAGGAGACCTCGATAGAATGGATAGAGGAACAAGTACTTGCATCCCAAGATCAACAAATCGATCCAGAAAAATAACTAAGACTAGAAAAATTGATGGATGGAGTATCCCCACAAATTATTCAAGTTTAAGAACCCATAGAGGCCTTGATGAAATTAAAAGAAGATCCCTTGAGCCCAGATCAATCAATGTTGGAGGAGATTGATGAAGAAGATTTAGAAATTTAAATTCATATGGGAGATCAAAAATATCAAGATAACTTCTAGAGTGAGTGTTAGGAACTTCTTGATCCAACTATTCCTCATAATGTAAATGATTCAGCAACATTGAAGACAGAAACCAACAAAGAAGTGGAATTTGAAGAGAAGATAGAGGAGTATGACTACCAAACTCTATCTAAGGAAATTGAACTCCAAGAGGGACCTCCCATTGAATAAGCAAGTGATGCCAAAGAAGCTCAGGGAGATTATCTTTTCATAAACTCATTATATTTTGATTTTTTGAAACTAAATTGAGTATTACCTCCCCTTATTTTAATTTTTCAGATTCATCCAACACATGTATTTCCTTTGAGGAAGATGATGAAAAAGAATATTTATCCATGGAGGAACATCTAGAGCTCCCCAAACATGTTGAACATTTAATGGAGGGAGTACATAAGAAGATCAAAGTGGATTTTCTAGAAGTAAATGAGACAAAAGCTACATAATTTGAAAGGGAAGAATTTGATATTTATACATCATGCTTTAATTTTTTTCAGATAGAATTAACGTCTGACATTCCCTTTAACTTTTCCATAGAGGTATCATACCTTCAACCACCACTATAGAATAAAGAAGATGTTGCTCATGCGAAACCCAAGAAAAAGGAGGATTCATTCATTGTCCTAACCCCACTATGCATGTTGTATCTAATTACAGTAGGGGTGGACTTGGTATGATATATCCATGGATTCCTCAACAGAATAGAACAAGTTCATGCTAGAAAGAAGAATTTTTGTTGGTTCATGAACAAGAAACATCACCCACCATCATATTGGGGATACCCGATTAGAAATGCCCCTCTAGAGGCAGTGAAAACCCAGGGGCCACTTGGGGGATTAAATTATAGTTAAATATAATATAATGATTTGTATAGAAAAATGGAAATTATGATGTTATTTAATAACATATCCCAAAGTTTTATTAAGAGAAATTAAAATATATAACATGGATAGAATGCTTGATAAAAGAGGAGGGTGGATGATCCCTTACATAGATGTGTGATCCCAAATGCTTGGGAGAGACCTAATAGAGTATTATTAGGAGAATGGGGATTCCTTGGGAGGATTCATGGGAGGGGAGGGAAGTTTAGGGATGTGATCCAAGTATTTTGATTGAAGAAAAGTGAGATATTCAGGGTTTATATAGGAAATGAGTAAGAATTCTTTATTATTTAGGTTTTGGACACCACACATTAAAATATTCTAAAACACAAATAATTCCATGGTTTTTTTACCATGGTTTCCACAAAATGAGAGTTTATAACATTTTTTATATGACTGAGGGACAAAAATATTAAAATATTAGGCCTTCTTATGTGGAGGTGAGTCCCACTCTCAAGGAAATCATTTTAAAATGTTAAAACAATTTCTAAGTCTTGGAGGGTCCACTAAGGAATTATAAAAGTAATCAAAAAAAAGATAAAATCACATTATTTTAATGGTAAAACATATATTGGATGGACATCCCTTTTATATTATTTTATTACATCACAATTGTGTCATTATGATGTCATAAAACACATCACATATTTATACGGTATTTAATTTTTTCCAAAAAAAAATCGACACTTAATTTTTTTTGAGAAATTCACTGTTAGATAAATTTTACTTCCTGAATCCAAAAATATATTCATTTTATGTAAATAATATTATAAATATGCGATTTTTACTTTTAAAATAAAAACGGGCATTTATTGAAAATTCAAGGGTTTTGACAAAAACAGTTCTCAAACCACAATAAAATCTAAATTTTACTTCCTAAAATTTATATACAACTTTATTATTTATAAAATTAATTGTATAATAATATTTTATTGAAATAGTAATTATTTAATGTTTAATTAATTCCTTAAATATAATAAAAAATACACTTCCTATTTTATCATATCAAACTGTTTACCTAAAGATTTACAGATAATGAAATTATATAATCATCATTTATAAGAAGTTTTTATAACAAAAACCTTACTTTAGTATCATAATTTTTATATTACTCAAAATTAACATTTTTCCCTAAAGAGTCCTTTTATCAAATTTTTCATTTTTTGGAAGGACTTTTATCATAAAGTAACTGATGAAATATGACTTTTATTTAAATAAATGGATTACCAAATAATTAATTAATACTTTAATATAAAACCCCTTATAAAACCCACATATGATCTTAGGGTAAGGTGTGAGGTTGTGATAGACTCTTTGGGAAACATGGATAATATTTCTGGGGTGGTAATCTTCATTATCTTGAACTTCTTCTGTGGTGATTCTGTTCAAAAATATGGAGTTGATGCTCAGCATAGTGTTGGTCAAGAGAAAATCCCTATTATGCTACCTCCTTTCTATGCTCTGAAAAATGAGCGTCGTTTGGCCCTGAGTATACTGGATGCGGCCATCCTCACCTTTTTCTGTGTTAAAAGAAAATTTTTAAAACCATATATTTTTATCAATTATGGGATCACTGTTCAACAACTATATTATCAACGGTGACACAATTAATGGTAATTTAAACCCAAATATAATAATAAAAAGTAGTTATTGTATTTTCAATATTAATAAGACATTAAATGAAAGGGTATTTTATTCATAAGTATTTGGTTGTTACAAAATTCTTCCATTAAGAAATTTCTCCCTCGAATTTTCATTTTCCAACACTAAAACAGATGGGGGTAACTTTCGCACATCACTTCCTTCGGTTCACACATTTCTTGTTCAACTATGTGGTTTTTTCATAACACTTTGATAAAGGGATTTATCTTTTTTCATAGAACTTTTTACCTACTATCTAAGATCTTCACTAGATTCTCTTCATAGGAAAGATCATTATCTTATGGTACCACCTATGGATTGTGCACATGCGAAGGGTCATGTATGTACTTAATCAATAGTGATATATGGAATACATCATGAACTAGAAACATGTTTGGTGGGAGTTCTAATCTATAGTCCACTTCTCCAATGCGATCAAAGATCTCAAAAGTGTAGATGTACCTGGTCCTAAGTTTCACTTCATACCAAATATAATTAATCTATTCCATGGAGATATGTAGAGGAATACCAGGCCTCCAACATGAAACTCTAGGTCTCCTATATGATTGTAATCATAGATATTTTGTCGACTCGGAGCCGCTTTAATGTGTTGCTGGAGAGTTTTATCATTATCCACCATTTCTATGACAATTTCTAGACCTAGAAGTTTTTGATCCCAAACATCATCCCAACATTCCAGTGTTCTTCACCTCTTCTCATAAAGGGATTCATAAAGATCCATTTTAATTCATTGGTGGAAACTATTGATGTATGTTAAATCAATTAGAGAAATATGTGGATACCGTCCACCTTTGATGTCCCTTGAGAATGCTCTCAAAATTTCCTCAAGTGTTTGGATAGTCCGATCAAAATAGCCATCAGTTTGAGGATGATAAGCCGTACTAAATTTCAGCTTAGTATTTAGAGCATATTGGAGAATCTTCTAGAACTTATAAGCCAATCATAGATCTCGATCAGATACAATCTATAGTGGTACACTATGCATCCTTTTGTAGAGACTTGGTTTTTTTGCTCTGTTAGGCTTCAGAATATTCCTACTAATAAATCCAGAGGTAAGTGAAAAGACAACATGCTATTCCGAGGCATGGTGTGCCCAAAATTAATTTTATAAATATATTAATTTTTTTATACTATTCTCGAGGTAGGAATGAGTTATCTCTTAAATGGTAGCTCGTATCAGAAAATTGAGGGCATAGTTGCATCAGAAGCATGCCTTTTACCTTTGGAGGAGTGTAAACATTGTGGGCATGGGCCTAGTGTGGAAAAAGATTCTGGGGCCATTTTTTTATATAAATGAATAAGTTTATTTATAGGTGTCGGCTTGAATAAATCATGGACTGAGTCTCTGATTTAAATTATGAGCTCGTCGTTGCATTTACAACGCTGTGTTTACCATATAGGCGAAGTAATCTACTACTCCTCAGGATTATTGGTCGGGGAGCTGATGGTTCTTTATTTAATTAATAAAATTAAATAATTAAATTGGAAAATAATCCAATCCCTACCCATTTCCTCTTTTATGTGCACGGTGAATCACCTACCCTCTCCTCCACCTCCGACAAATCAAGGAGCCGTGAGCGTCCATTTTTTGCACATATCATCAGTAGATTGAGCTTCAATGTGGTGAAGGTGTTGTTATGCACCCAAAGCTTCGGTTTTTCACGTGTGATGTAGGCATTTTGAGTTATAAAGTCCCATATACCTTTTATGTGTTGTTTTTATTCAAATCGTAATAAGGTTTTTGTAGTTCATTTCCTAAGCATTCCGAAACATGTTTCAGATCTAAATTTGGATCACTAGGGTGCTCCCGGTGGCTTCAGGAAGTTTTGCGGTGGAAAACCTGGTTTCCAGCAGTGGCCATGGTAGAAACTGGTGAGGGCGGCAGTGGTGCGGTAATCACATGTTGGATTCTACACCGTCGTGGTGGTTTCTTCCAGGATAGGCAGTGGTCTTTCCATGATTTTCCCGGGGTACATTAAACCACCATAACTAGAAAACTGTAATTTGGATTTGTGACCAGTTTGCGGTGATGTGTCCATTGCATCGATACATACCTTTTGATATCACTTTGCGAATTTTATGATCATGTTCATGGCCCAGGGATACAAAATGATGAAATAATAAAAATATTTTATTATTATTCCGCTTCGACCCACAGTAACGTCTGCACAGAGCGCCCAATTGTCATGCTGTCAGTGGAGTTGTGATCCTGATAATATAGTGGACTTCTCAGGATAGTTTCTAGGCACAGGGATGGAGATCTGGGTGTTGGCCCCACGAGACATCTTTTAGGAATTTACATAGAAAAACAAATTTTTTGTTGGGTGTCCGTTTTGGATGAACGAGTAGTTGAGGTCGTCCATTTTTCTGAGGGGATCAAAATGGTGTAGTCTTCTTGATGAGTTTTGGGGTCAAGGGGTGGGCCCCACATGGGGTTTCTATGGTGAATAATACCTTTTTCATGGATTTTATTTTTTGGGAGAGTAAATATTTTATCCTGCATTTTTTCTATGTGGATCGTTGTGGTGGCCACAGTATAGGCCTAAGAGGTGCGCAGTGTGGTGAAGTTGTAGGTCTCTCTGGTTAGGGATGTTTAGACCAAAAGTGGTTAAGTATAATCCCTTGGTTCGTTCCTATTAGGGTTCATGTGGAATTACAACCTTAGTATATTTTTTGAATCCCCCTCGATAGGATGTTTTCCTAATAGAGTTATGGAATCCCTCCAGTGGGTGTTGAGTGAAATCCTATAGCTTCGCTTCCCAAGATTGGGTTCTTTGTATCACTTTTACTGCTTATACACGGGCATTGATCCCCTATCTACCAGGTCAACTCCATAGGGTTTGAGGAATCATCGAGAATATGATCCCCTATGCGGAGGTCCATTTAGTAGGGTTGTGCTATCGTTGGTTATACGATCCCCTACTCTGCGCATGGTTTCATAAGGTTTGAAAAATTTTTGGTTATACAATCCCTTACTCTGCCCGGGGTTTCGGTAGGGTTGGTGCATTTTCAGTTCGATCCCCTACATCACTAATTATATTATATGCCTTTCCAACATCGTCCTGACCATCTTCACACTAGCGATGATCCACTATCTAAGTGATGTGAACTGTGGAATGTCAGATGGGTTTGTGGTATCCCCTAGAGGATCCTGTGAGTGATCCCCTATTTGTGAGATCATCGTGATACTGGAGTGGGTTATTATATCCCCTAGAGGACCCTAGGAGAGATCCCCTATCCGAGAAGTTTGGTGCTGTAGCTGTTTTAGTGTGATGTTCCCGGTGACGATATCCGATGAGCGCTATCACTAGGATGGGCATATGGGATGTTGGTGTGAGACACAATGTAGTGTATCTATTGGATGAGTGTCAACTGGAATAATAGAGCTCATGGAGTGTGTTCCTATGGTTTGGTGTAGAACCTGTCATTGGGGATGGTTCGGAAACTCATGAGGCTAGGTGCACGAAATGAGTATATCTAGTTGTTCATGGTATATGTATGGGCATATACCTGAGTGGATTTTCATGGTGTATGTATGGGCATACACCAGATTTGAGCTGACTAGACATGTTTAGCCAAGGATAGTCTCAATCTAGAGTTTCTCTATCATTTGGGGTCATTGTGTCTAGGATGATATGACTATTTCCTTTCAGTTTCTCCCTTATATTTTGGATGTGTTTTGGTGCCTAATTATTATTTTTATACTCACCCTACACGGGATTTTCCAGCACATGATTATGTCTTATGCAGACCATGGGCCTTTCGACAGTGACCCAGGAGGACTCAAAGCAGGCAGAGCATTGTAAGTGAGACAGACCAGGGTGTATTCCAGAGCTGTGTTGAGGATCTTACCAATGGGTAGTTTTGATAGCGATCCCCTCCATGTGAGTAGGTAGAACACATTTGCATTTTACTTTTGGTCGGCCTTGTATTTTCCCTTTTGTACTATTTTAGTACCCTGGTTGAGGGTTAGATGTATTCATGCATTTATTTTCAGTTTTTATGTATATCTCAACACTATTTCTTGGAGGTGTATGTGGGTTAGTGTGTATAGGTACCTTAGGCTAATTCCTCTCAGGTATGTGATAACCTACTCAGAGCTAGTCGCCAGCCACTGGCCTATTGGATGCGAGCTTGGGGAGTCATGGATCGGGACCCTTTGGTTCTTGTCATTATATATTGGAATCATAGGAGGTTCCACCTTTGGGATCTTTGAGCATAGGTGTTCTAGTTTTGGGTTTGGTTTTGGTTTCATAGCGGTAGTGTTTTGATGTTTCAAGATTGGCTTTCAGATCAGGGACACCGATGTTGGTGCAGTGGTCGACATATCCATTCACCAAGACTCTGATAACTATCCTTTTGACTCAGGACATCTGGACAATATTTATAGGGACATAATGGTACATGAATCATATATGATTGTGTTTTGGGGTTTCCTTGTTCTTCTTCAATCATCTCCTCTGATATACTCTTTGACTATGGTGCATCTTGGATATCTTTCTAGATATCTCCATGATGCCATCTAGCATGGGATCCACTGTGGGATTGTGGTGACGATCCACCCTGAGTAGTGTCTTTGGAGATGCGTATAGGTTCTTATATTGGATCTCCATGTGGTCCTCCAGTTGAGCCACCACCTGTTGACCAGCTTGTTGAGTCGACATTGCGGGACGAGGATGCATGTAAGCTGATTACGCAACATGGGTTTCAGAGGCAGCGACTTCTGAGGTACTGGGGTGATCCGGAACCCCAGGCAGCTGATGACTGGCTCAAAGAAGTCACTCGAGTTTTCGGTATGTTGAGGACACATCTAGATTAGATGGTGGTCCTAGCGGGGATTCTTCTTCATGGTTTGGTCGGGAGATGGTGAAGTCTAGTAATGTAATCCCATGATGGGGAGACACTCACATGGTAAGAGTCCGAATGACTCTTAGTGAAGTCTTTTATTCAGTGAAGGTGAGGTCAGTGTGGATATAGGGAATTTTTCAGCTTCGATAGGCACAGTGGTCTGGACGTGCTCGTTGTTTTAGCTGGCAACCCAAGACAGAGGATCTGAGGATCATGGCTCTCTGGCCAGTTTCAATCTGTCGTTGGAGAGGCAGTGTTACATTTGTGATGGATGATGACAACATTATATAGATTGTCTAACCTGTCGTGCTGCTGATATGGAGCTTGTTGATAGGCCCCCTTTCCAGAGGCAGTTTCATGTGTATGCAGGTCTTTAGGGTGGCAGATGTGGCAAAGAGCTGGTGCAACAATAGGAGGTGGCAGGCAGTACGAGTTGCTGCCACCACCATAGCAGGTCGTCCAATCTGGGCTTAGGGAGTTGGAGGATGGGGGCGAGGACAACTTCAGGCCTTAGAGGCAATTAATTAAGAGGTTTCACATATGGATAGAGGTACGCTCTGTGCCCTTTCTTATTTCTATCGTAGTTTTGAAATACACTATTAGGAGATACTCTTTCATTTTTGTTTCTTACTCATAATATGTTTAGGGTGTTGGAAAGACCTTATGTGGGTGTTGTTTGATGTGCTACGAATTCATGAGGAAGAGGGATCCTTCCCCCACCGATATGCATTTTTTAGATGAAATTAAAACTGTGTGGGTGAGTTAGTGCCGACCATAATTGATAGTGTTGATGTGTGTTGGACAATTCCCACTGACTTATGTATTCAGGCAGGGTTGTGGGTTGGAAAACTCGCTAGTCTAGGGGACCATGTTGAGAGTTCATTTGCATTCCCTTGTGCTTATGGATTTTCTGGGATGAAAAGTCCTATGGTGGAGAGGATGTAGCGACTTGGGTTTTTCACACAGTTAGGCTATGGAATATTCCTACAAGTCAATCAAGAGCTAATCATGAAGACAACGTGCGATCCCGAGACCCGGTGTGTCAGTAATTAATTTTTTATAAAAATTATGTTTTTTATACTTTGAACAAGGTGGGAATGAGTTATCTATTAAACAGTTGCTTGGATCAGAAATTAGAGGGCACAAGGGCGTCCAGAGCGTGTCATTTTCCTTAGGCGGAGTGTAAACATTGTCGGTATGGGCCTGTTGCGGAAAACATTTATTAGGGATTTTTTGTAAATAAATGAATACATATATTTATAGTATCCAGCTTGAATAACTCCAGAATGAAATATCAGAATGAAATTCTGAGCCCTCCATTGCATTCAGAACGTCGTGTTTCCATAAAAGTCACCTAATCTCCTCCGTACCGAGATGTTTGGTCTGGTAATTTATGGTTGTTGATTTAATTTAAAAAAATAATTAATTACATTGGAAAATAAATCAACCCCCCTTTTCTCTATTCTATGAATGAAAAATCATCTCCCCTCTCTTCCACCTTCGACGAATCAAGGTGCTGCATGCGTCCATTTTTTGGTGCCTATTAACAGCAGATTGAGTTTCATCACATTGCTAGCATAGTTCTGCACCCAAAGCATCAGTGTTTCACCCACAACGTAGGCGGTTTGAGTATTAAAATCTCAGACCCCATTTATGTGTTGGTTTTCATCAAATCATTATAATGGTTTTGTAGTTCGGGTCCCAATCTTTCCAAAACATGTTTCAGTCCTAAATTTGGAGCATCGTGATGCTCCTTGTGGCTTCGGGATGTTTTATGATGGAAAACCCAGTTTCTTCTGGAGGCCATGGAATATTCTTTCAAGGAATAAGGCAGAGCGGTAGATTCCGGCACTGGCATGGCAGTTTCTAGCAGCGACGTGGTGGTTTTCGGTGAGACAGGCGGTGGTCTGACCAGGATTATCAGGGGGTTCATTAAACACCTGTAACTCACAAACGGTATCTCTGATTTGCGATCCGTTTGCGGCGATGCATTCCATGAGTAAATAATTATCTTTATATATCATTTTGTGAATTTATAAGTCAGATTCATGACTTGGGGCTACAAAATGTTGATATAATAATAATATTTTATTTTTATTCAGCTTCGACCCACTATAACGTCTACACAGAATGTTTGATTGATGCACTATTGGTTACATTGTGATCATGATATTAAGGCATACATTCTGGGATAGTTTCTAGGAATTGAGATAGAGATTATGGTGTGGGCCCCACGAGGCTGATTTTGGGCATTTACAGAGAAACATGACTTTTTCATCGGGTGCCCGTTATGGAAGAATGAGTAGTCATTCTCGTGCATTTTTTCGAGGGGTTCAGAATTGTGTGGTAATATTGATATGTTTCTAGATCAATGTGTGGGCCCCCCCTTGGGACTGCTATTGTGAATAGTGAAATTTTCACCTATTTTCGGTTTCGGGTGAGTAAATATCCTTTCCAATGTGTTTTTCCGCATAGATCATGGTGGTGGCCTCGGTATAGGCCTAGGAGGTGTGCGGTGCAGTGATGTTGTGGGTTTCTCATGTTAAAGTGGTTGGGACCAGCAATGGTTGAGTGCACTCCCTTGGTTCGTTCCATTATGGGTTCATCTGGCATTACAACCTTATTATAGGTTGGTGATCCCCTCTATAGGATGTTTTGCTGATTGAGTTGTGGCATCCCTCTACTGGGTCTAGAGTGGGATCCTCTAGCTTCGCTTCCCTTGATCGGGTTCTTGGTATCATTGTTACCACTTATAAATGGGTGGTGATCCCCTATCTTGTAGGTCATCTCCATAGGTTTGAGGCATCATCAGGAATATGATCCATTACGCAGTGGGCCATTTTTAGGGTTGTGGTATCATTTGTTATACGATCCCCTACATAGTGAGTGGTTTCAGTAGGGTTGGGTAATCCTTGGTTATACGATACCCTACTCTACGTGTGGTTTCTGTAGGGTTGGTGCATAATCATTTCAATCCCCTACATCTTGAATTATACTAGATGGGGTTTCCGGGATCGTTGTGACCATCCTCACACAGGAGACGATCCTCTATCTGAGTGAGTTGAACTGTGGAACATCATATCGGGATGTGGTATCCCCTAGAAGATCCTTAGAGTTATCCCATATCTGTGAGATCTTTGAGATATAGGATTCGGATCTTGTATCCCATAGTGGACCCCTATAGTGATCCCCTATTAGAGATGTCTTTTTTTTCCGTTGTTTCAACGTGATCTTCTCAGTGACAATATCGAACACGCATTATCTCTCAGATGGGCATCTAGGATGTTAGTTTGAGACCCGATGGACTGTATATATTGGATGAGTGTCATCTGGGATGATAGAGCCTGTGGAGTGTGTAATCCATGTTTTGTGTAGAACTTGTCGCTCGTGATGGGTCAGAACCACATGAGTTTTGGTGCATGAAATGAGTATATCTGGTTGTTCATGGTATATGTATGGGAATATAACTGAGAAGATGTTCATGGGGTATGTATTGGAATACACCTTAACTGAGATAACTAGTCGTACTTACACGAGGATGGTCTCAAGATGGAGTTTCTCTCTCATTTGGGTTCCCTCTAGTTGGGATGAGCTAACTGTTTCCTTTCATTTTATCTCTTTTTTTGGGGGGGGTTTGGGTGCCAAATATGTTTTTTCATACTCACCCCTGCATGGGATTTTCCAGCACATGTTTGTGTCTTGTGCAGACCACATGCCTTTTGATGGAGTCCCACGAGGACCCAAACCAGGCAGAATTTTGTGAGTGAGACTGACCAGGGTGTTTACTAGAGTTGTGTCGAGGATCATACAGGAAGGTACTTTTGATAGTGATCCCCTCCTTCTGAGTAGGTAGGACACCTTTTTTATTTACTTTTGGGTGGCCCTGTATTTTTATATTTGAAATTTTGTTGTACTCTGGTTGTGGGTTAGATGTATGCTTTCATTTATTTTCAGTTTATACATATATCTCTGCACAGTTTCATGGATGTGTATGTGGGGGTGTGTGTATTGGTACCTTAGGGTAATTCCTCCCATGTGTGTGATTGCCTACTCGGCGCTAGTCACCAGCCAATGGACTACTGGAGGAAAGCTTGGGGAGTCGCGGCTCGATCCATGTTGGGTTGGGTTGTGACACCGTACCACTTCTCTGATGTACAGCCATGCTAGTTAATCCAATGAAAAATCATTTTTACTTTCAATGAAGTGCGTAGTCTTTGTAAGACGATCCACAACAACAAAGATATCATTTTTTTCTTTGCATGTCTTTGGATGTCTGGTGAAAAGGTCCATAGCGATGTTTTACCATTTCCATATTGGTATGGGTAATGGTTGCATCATCCGTTTGACTTCTTCCACTCAGCCTTAACTTACTGACATACCAGTTAGTTTTATGTATACTCATTGATATCCTCCTTCATGTTATCCCACCGATAATGCTCTCAAATATCACGATAAATATTTGTGTTTTCTGGGTGAATGGAGAAATTAGAACAATATTAATCATCCAAAAGTTATTTCATTGACACTATATTTTATGGAACACATATTCTTGACCAAAATCTCATAATTCATTATTTATTAACATCAAACTTCAAGGATTTCCCTTTTATGATAGTTTCCACTTTCTACTGAATTCCAACATCCTCTTTCTGAGCATCCTTTAACATTTGAAAAAGAGATGGTTGAACAATCATTTGTTAATGGGTTGATCATATTCCATTATTTATGATTACCATATTATATTAATAAAATATAAGAATATTGGATCCTTTTCAATTCCAATCAATGATAGAATCACTAGGTATTTTCTGCTTAGAGCATGTTCCACCATGTTCGCTTTCCCAAGGTGGTAATGGATTTGGAAGTCATAGTATTTGAATAGCTCTAACTATCTTCATTGGTGAATATTAAGCTCTTTCTATATGAATATATACTAGAGGTTTTTTGATCCATATATATTTCACACTTCTCCGCAAAGAGATAATGGTGCCTAATTTTTAATGTAATGATCACTACTGCCAACTCCAGATCTTTTGTGTGATAATTGTGCACATTAATTTTCAACTGCCTCAAAAATATGCAATGAATTCGTCTTTTTGACTCAATTTCCACTAAAAGGGGTCTTATAAAATTTTCCATAAGAACATTCTCACAAACATCAATATGTGATACAAAACGTATTGGATTTTTTCCCTAATTATATAATATCATTTATTCTAGAAACATAATATTATTTGAAAACATAAAATATATAATAATTGGGAATGAATTGAAATACATCAGTACATACACTACATTGCAGTATTGGTTACTTGTAATTCCTTAATCATTATCCATCTTAACATAAGACTTCTTGTGCTCCCTTGTTCAAGGCGATTTTTTATGATATCTATGTTTCTCAACCCTTTTAATAGAGAATTTTCTTGGGTAATGTTTGAATTTGGAATATTTATAGCATATATCTATATTTGGTTCCTTAGATGAAACATTTTCCCATTCATAACATTTTCAATTTTTGCGTAGAAATTGCCAACTTTGTGCTCTTCCTTTCCACACAAAAAACATCTCCTAGTCCCTTGGTGACATTTCCATGGTTCCTCTTTCCGCATTTGCTGCACGAAGGATATTGGGACTTCTATCCCTTATCACCTTTCTCAGATGAACTATCATGAGATTTTGTCTTACTCTTCCTTGATTTCCTTGTGCATTAAAAAATGTGCCAATTTTTTATCATGATATTTGATAGCTGGTTCAGAAGACTCACAATATGTCCTACATGAGAACCCATTTGATTGGGAATCTCGTCAGGACATTCATCACATCTCAATTCCCATTAGTTATTAGCCATATTCCCTATATTAATAGACATTGTCTAGATTAAAAGGAGATTTTTGGATTAATATCTTAAAATATTAAAACATAAAGGGGAATCCAATGACATTAAAGGGATAACTCATAAATTACATGTATATCTTTATCTTATAAATTTCTAGGCTTCAGTCTATATAATCCATGATCTATCTCCAAACATATAATATTATGGGAACTTCTTTTCAATCCCATGATAATGGTTTTTACTAAGATTATGAATTACTAAAGCATATCCCACATGAGCATCGAACCAAGAGTGTAACAAGGACTATTGTCTGACATCAGTTCTTATTCGAGTCTAGCTCAATGATGCATTTTCATGTTTTACCCCTTCATACATTTGTCATTAGGCCACCTCTACTAGTTCTTATCCGGACATGGATATATTTCCTTGTTAAACCATTTACTCTATATCCACCAAAATTTAGGTATGGTATTTTTATAATTAGTCTTATCCTTAGAGACTTAAATAGGGTTTTCTAATACTAATCCCAAAAATAACTAAACCTATCCTCTGATACCAACTATAGAAACCCATCCCTTTTTATTACACACTTAATACATGATTTATTACAAAAAATGCACATTATACAACTCCAAGGATCAAGAGGTCTAGTGTCTTGGGAAATTAGGAACATTACATTACATCTTAGAACATAAAATACAATATCTTTATTGAAAAAATCATTTACATGACCAAACCATTCCTTCAAACATAACATTGTATGGGATAACCTGAGGACATAAAAAAGAAAAGGGTGAGTTATAAAGACAATTATGGGAGTAAAAAGTCATAAAATGAAGAATACAATACGTGTAAGGTGATGGGAATTTCAATTGATAATAAGAGAAACATGATCATAATGGAATGATATTTCATGATTATCATAACATGGTAATGTGGAAAAAACATACATAATGATATTATCATGATCCAAGGCTCATTGTACATCAATTAGCATGAGTAAACCGTCATTGAAAATGAATTAGAATGAGAAAATACTCACTGCACATAAATTAGCATGAGAAAAACCTCATTTAACATGAATTAGAATGAGTATACCCTAATTTTCATAGTTCATCATAATACAAAACATTAACCAATTAATTAGAGCTCTATCAGGGTGCACCCTTTATAATCATTTCATTTCATGCATATGTGTGCCACTTGGTTCATATAACATGGAATCAATCAACATCATCATTAATTATATGATGATGGAATGTGGAATAAATACCTGAAATTATATAATAAGTAATTATATTTGAATTAAGGTTAATAACCTTGCCATAGAAATGGGCATAGTATTCACTTCATGATGATTTTGGTATTCAACATTGCGGTGAAATTTTTACTGCCTAATGACGTGACATAAAAATTCATAAAAATGGTGGATGAGAAAGAAATGGGTCTCTCATTATACTAACCGTAAATGTACAGTAAATGGTTCATATAGATACATGTCCCAACACATGTAATTTGGAAATAGAAGGTGTGACATAATAAACAATCTTTAAGAAAGTGGAGAAATAGAATAACTCTTACAAAATTTCGGCATTGAAATACATGTACATGAGCAGAATTAATGGGAGGGAAAGAGGTCTCTAATCATTTAAACATAAGGAGTGTAGTATTGGGAGGATATAAATCATATCCCAAAAATTTTAATTGAAAAAATGGGTATAAAAACATAACGAAACTTGGATAAAAATGAGAAAGAAAGAAATCCCTTATGAAAATTTTGTCATGGTAATGGGTGTACATAAGGGTTCATAAGAGGGATATATGAGAGTAAAAGTGGATATCATGATTTATAAATCAAATGGGAAGTCATGGTTTTATTTAATAACATATCCCAACATTGAAATAAAATATATTAAAATATATAACATGAAAATAATTCTCGATAAAATAGAAGGGTGGAAGATCCCTTACCTAGATGTGTGATCACCATGGCATGATAGAGGCATGGGAGAGGATTATTAGGAGATTGAGGCACCTTGTGAGGATTCTAGATAGGGTAAGGAAGATTAGGTATGTGCTACAAGGATTTTGAGTGAATATAAGTGGGAGATTGGGTGGGTTTATATAGGAAATGGGATAAAAAAATTTATTATTTAGGTTTTGGACACTAAACATTAATAGATTCAAACACACAAATCATCCTATAGTTCCCCCCTAGTTTCTACCAAAGGGTAGTGTAAAAAATAAATTATTAGTCCAAGGGTAGAATATATTCAAATATTATGATTTCTTATTTGGAGGTGAGTCACACATTCTAGGAAAACATTTTAAAATGATAAAACATTTTATAAGTCTTTGAGGGTCCACTAAGGCATTACAAAATTAATAAAACAATTCTCAAATCACGTAATCTTAATTTTAAAACATATATTGGACGAATAAACATTTTAGAGTATTTTATTATATCACTATTGGGTAATTATGATGTTATAAAACACATTACATATTTAAATGATAGTTTATTTTTACCCAAAAAATTGACTGCCTATAAAAATTATGAAAAATTCACCACTAGAAAATTTCAACATCTTAAATCCAAAAATAGTATTCATTTTTTATAAATATTTTTATAATTATATGAATTTATAATTTTTAAATGAGAACAACAATTTATTGAAAATTCACATGTTTTGAAAAAAATAGTTTTCATACCTTAATAAAAATTACATTTGAATTCATAAAAATTATATACTCTTATATTATTTATAAAAGTAAATTGATAATAAAATTTTAATAAAAAAATTAATAATTTAAAAAATTCATTAATTCCTAAAAATAAAATCTTTAAAAATACACTTCTTATTTTATCGTATCAAATTGATTACCAAATCATTTATAGATAAAGAAATAATATTATAATCATTTATAATAATTATTTTTTAAAATAAAAACCTTATTTTAATATACTAATTTATATATTTCCCAAAATTAAAAATTTTACCTAAAGATTTAATTTATGAAATTCTTTATTTTTTAGGAAAGATTATTCTCATAAATCAACTGTTGGAAAAATAAATTTATTTAGGGGATGAGTTTCATAATAAGTAACTAATACTTTATTACATAACCCCTTACAACACTTGCATAAGAACTAAGGGTAAGGTGTGCGATTATGACATACTCTTGGGGAGATTTTGATAACATTTACCTGGTGGTAAACTTTGTTAACATGAAATTATCCCATAGGATATTTTGTCTAAGCATAAGGTGAAGAAGCTCGACTTGAAATTTGTCAAGAGTGAAGACTAGTAACTCTACCTCCTTTCTAAGATCTGAAAAATGAGATTTATATGGCCTGAGTCTATTGGATGAGGCCATCCTATCCATTATATGTTTTGAAAGTATATTTTTAAAAAAATATGTGTATACCAGTTGTGGCATCAATGTTCAACATCTATATTATCAAAGTTAACGCTAAATAATAGTAAATTTAACCAAAAGATAATAATAATAAAAAGATTTCTTTTGTTTCTTATATCAAAAATACATTAAAGGAAATGTGATTTATTCATAATTATTCAGGTCTTTACAAAATTCCTCCCTTAAAAAATTTCACACTCGAAATTTCCTTTTCCCACACTAAAATAAATGAGGGTAACTTTTCCTCATAACTTCCTCTGGTTCCCGTGTATCTTCTTCAAACTTTTGGGTTCTCTATAACACTTTGACAAGGGGCATTTTCTAATTTTATAGAATTTTTTCCCTACAATATATGATCTTCACCAACTTCCCTTCATAGGAAAGAACATTATTCAATGGTCCACCTCTGGATTGAGTACATGTGATCGGTTAGGTATGTACTTCCTCAAGAGTGATACATTGAATACATCATGTACTTGAGACAGATTCGATGGGAGTGATAGTCGATAGGACACTTCTCCAATGTCATAAAAAATATAAAAAGATATGATTTACCATGGAATAAGCATTCCCTTCTTCCCAAATATCATAACTCTATTCCATGGTGATATGTGGAGGAAGACAATGTTTCCATCCTCATAATCCCAGTCTCATCAATGATTGTCAGCATAGCTATTTTGATGACTCTGAGTAGCTTTAATATGCTTCTGGATAGTCTTAACCTTCTCCACCATTTCATATACCATTTTTGGACCTATAAGTTTTCACTCCCCAACTAAATCCCAACATTCCAGTATTCTACACATCTTTCTATAAAGGTCTTTATAATGATCCATTTGTATTCTTGAGTGGATATTGTGGTTGAATGATATGTCAAACAGAGTAAGATCTTAATACCATCCTCCTTTTATGTCCATGTTGCATGCTCTCAACATGTCTTCAAGTGTTGGGATAGTCTTCTCAGATTATACATCTGTTTGAGGATGATAATCCGTACTGATGTTCAGCTCAGTATCCAGATCAACTTGGAGAATCTTCCAAAACAAAATGGTCAATCTTGGAACTCAATTGAAAAGATTCGATAGTGGCACTCCATGCAGCCTTACCACTTCTCTGATGTATATCCTTGGTAATAGATCAAATGAGAAATCTGCTCAAATTACAATAAAGTTTGTAGTATTTGTAAGAGGATCCAAAACAAAGTAGATAGAATTTTTTTCATTTGGATGTCTTGAAATGACTGATAATAAATTACATGGAGATGTTTTCCCATTTCATTATTTTTATGGGTAATGGTTACAAAATCCCCATAGAATTCGTCCACTCATGATTCACTTACTAACATACTGGGAACTTTGATTTATAATATGTGATATCCTTCTTCATGTTATCCCACATATGATTCTTTTAGAGATCTCAATACATCATTTCGATTCATGGGTGAATGGATAAATTTGAACTTTGTGCATCATCCAAAGTTTATTATTTAACTCTGCATTTGATTGAACATATAGTCCTGAACAAAAATCTCACAATTCCTTCATCATTAACATTTAACTCCAAGGATTTCCATTTTTTGGTAGTTTCCACTTTATTCTAAATTCCCACATCATCATTTTGGGCATCCATTAACCTTTCTAAAAGATACGATTGAGCAATAATTTGTTAAAGGATTTATGATGTTACCTTATTTATGATTCCCATGTCTGTATTCATCAAATCATGGAGGACTGTATCACTTTCAATTATCATCAATTATAGAATCGTTGAGTAAATTCTAATTAGAGCATCTACCACCTTGTTCTCTTTCCCAGGGTGGTAATATATTGAGAAGTCATAGTCATTGATCCGCTCTAACCATCTTAGTTGGTTTATATCCAGCTCTTTTTGTGTGAATATATACATGAGGCTTTGTGGATCCAATGATCACTACTTCCAACTCTAGATCAGGCATAGGATAGTTTTTATCATGAATTTTCAACTGTCTCGAGGCATATTCATTGACTCTATATTTTTTATTCAAATTCCATAAAAAGGTGGTTATAATATTTTCAAGAAGATCATTCCCACAAACATCAATATGTGATACAACACTTATAGAAGTTTTTCCCTAATTATTTAATATCATTTCTTATTGGGACTCAATATTCTTACAGAATATAAATGATATACAAAGATGACATTAATTAAAATACATTATGACAAACAATACTTTTAAGTGTTGGTTACATGTAATTCATTCATCATTATCCATATTATCATTGGACTTACAAGGATCCCATGATCAATGAGATTATTTAGGTACATCTTGTTTTTCATCCCTTGCAATAGATCATATTCTTGGGTAATTCCCGACTTCTCTACATTTTAGTATAGAACTATATATGATTCCATAAATGAAACATTGTTTCCATTCCTCAAATTATCTATTTTGGAATGAAAATTGGAAACATTTTGCCCCTATTTTCTACACATAAATCATCTCCTAGTCCATTGGTGACATTTTCCATGGTGCATCATTCTACACTTGCTACAAGAAGGAAATCGAGACTTTATTCCTTTATCTCTTTTAATAGATGAACTTTAATCGGATTTTTCCTTCCTCCTCCTTTATTTCCTTGGGCATTAAAAAAAGTACCAATTGTTATTCATTATTTTTTATAGATTTTAATGCATACTCACAATATATTCGACATGAGCTCCCATTTGATTGGTAATCTCATTGGGACATTCATAATATCACCATTAGAATTGGTTGTTATCCATATTACTCATATTAATGGCCAATGGATAGAATAAAAGGAAAATTATGGATGAGTATCTTCAACATTTTAAAACATAAATGGGAATCCAATGACATTAAAGGTATAACATATAAATTACATTTATCTGCTTATCTTATAAAATTATAGGCTTCAATATATGTCATCAATGATCTATCTCGTAACATATATTATTATGGGACTTTTTTCTCCCATAATAATGGTTCATACTAAGAATATGAATATTCTGAAGAATACCCCCAGGAGAGTCAAACCAAGAGTGTAATATGTCCTGTTTTCATGCACTAGTTCTCATTCAATTCTAGATCATAGTAGTGTTTTTGTGTTTTACCCCTAGATATATTTGTTCCAGAACCACCTCTACTTGTTAATACCCAGACAGTGATATATCTTCTTGATAAACCACTTACTCTATACCCACCAAAATCTATGGATGTATTTCATATACTTAGTATTATCCATAAAGATTTAACAAGGGTTTTATAATTATATACCCAAAAATAACTAAATTAATCCTTTGATACCAACTATATAAACCCTTATCTTCTCATTACACACTTAATACATGATTTATTACATAATGTTTTACATAATACACCACCATGGATATGGAGGTCTAGTGTCTTGGGAAATTAGGACCATTAAATAACAACTTAAAACATAAAATAGCCCATATTTAATGAAAAAATCGTTTACATGAGCAATTCATTCCTTCTTACATAGCATTGCATGGGATAACCAAAGGACAGACAAAAGAAAATGGTGAGCTATAAAGCATTGTAAGGGAGTAAATAAGGCATAACAAGAATAATACAATACATGTCAGGTAGTATGAATTTCAAGGGAGCATAAAAGAAACATGGACATAAATACATGATAAAACATGATTATCATAACATGGAAATGTGGAAAAAACATACAAAAGGATATTAACATGATATGAGGCTCACTGTACATTGACTAACATGAGTAAACCCTCAATGCACATGAATTAGAATGAGTAAACCCTCATTGCCAATTAACTAGCATGATAAAACCCACATTTCACCTGAATTAGCAGGATTAAACCCTCATTGTCCATGGTGTATCATGATACTAAACATTATCCAATGAATTGGAGAGCTATCATGACACACCCTTTATAATCATTTCATTTCATGAATAAGTGTGCCACATGGATCATATATCAAGTAATCATTCAACATCATCAATAATTCCATGATAATGTAATATAGAATACATACATTAAATAATATAACAAATAATTATATGTTTATAAAGGTGAATGCCATTGATAGGTAAATGGGTATGGATTTCACTACATGATTATTTTGGCATGGAACATTTTGGTGCAATTTTAGCAGCCAAACGACGTGACATAAAAATTCATAAAAAAGGGTGATGAGAGATAAAGGTGTATATATTAACGTTTAAATGATATGGAAATTAAGGTGGTCATATAGATAAATTTCATGACACATGTAATTTTTAAATAAATGGCATAACATAATAAAGAAACTTGAAGATAAAGGAGAAATGGAATAACTGTTATGAAATTTCTACATTGAAACATGTGTACATAAGAGAAATTAATGAGAGAGAATGCAGTTTCTAATCATTCAAACATAAGTTGGCTAGTATTGGAGAGGTGATAAATCATACCCCGACATTTTAAATTTAAAATAAATGGGTATAAAAACATAATGAAATGTGGAAAAAAATGGGAATGAATGAAATCCTTTACAGAAATTCGGCATGGTAATGGGTGTACATAAGGGTCTATAAGAGGGGAAAATGAGAGTGAAATGGGATATCAAGATTTAAATATCTCATGGGTGGTGAGGATAGTATTTAATAACAAATCCCAATATAATAATAAAATAAATTAAAATATATAACATGAAATGATTTCTTGATAAAAGAGAAGGGTGGATGATCCTTTACATGGATTGTGATCCCAAAGGATGGGAGTGGATTAAGATAGGATTATTAAGATCATGGGGGTTACATTGGATAATTATATAGAGGTGGGATATTAGGTATGTTCTCAAAGGTTATTTAGTGATGATAAGTGGGAGCTTGGGTGGGGTTTTTATAGGAAATGAGAGGGAATTCATTATTACTTAGGGTTTGGACACTACACATTAAAATTTTAAAAACCAAAAATCATCCCATTTTTAACAATATTTTACTAAAAAGGGGAGTTTATGTCATTATTATATAAGTCCAAGGTTATAAAATATTATAATATTTGGCTATCTTATGTGGAGGTGAGTCACACTCTCAAGGAAAACATTTTAAAATGTTAAAACATTTTATAAGGCTTGGATGGTCCACTAAGGCATTACAAAATTATAAAAACAAATATAAAATGAAATTATTTTAATGTTAAAACCAATATTGGATGAATATACTTTTTAGAGTATTTTATTACATCACTATTGGGTCATTATGATGTTACGAAATATATTACATATTTATATGGTATTTTATTTTTCCCCAAAAAATCGACTATCTAAAAAAATATTGAAAAATTCACTGTTAGATAATTTCAACATAATGAATCCAAAAATAATATTTATTTTATTTAAATAATTTTATAAGTATGTTAATTTTATACATTAAATATTAATAAATGCATTTATTGAAAATTCACGAGTTTTGACAAAAAACAATATTCAAACCATAATAAAAATTAAATTTGACTTCCTAAAATTTATATACTCCATTATTATCCATAAAAGTAATGTCATAATTATATTTTATTAAAATAATAATTATTTCAAATATTCATTAAATCCTAAAAATAAATTCTTTAAAATTACACTTCATTTTTTATTGTATCAAACTATTTACCTAATCATTTACAGATTAAGAACTAATATAAACATCATTTATAAGAATTTTTTATAATAAAAACCATATTTGAGTATAATAATGTATATATTTCTAAAAATTATGATTTTTATCTGAAGATTCAATATATCAAATTCATCATTTTTATGAATTACTATTCTCATAAAAAACTGACGGAATAGGTCATTTATTTAGAGAATGATATTTAAAAAATGTAACTAATACCTTATTACATAACCCCTTACAACACTTACATAAGACCTATGGTTATGGTGTGTGATGGTGACATACTCTACAAGTGACTTTAACAACATCTCCTTGGTGGTAATCTCTATTAACTAGGACTTCTCCCACATTTTATTCAATTCAAGATTAACTTTTTGATGATCGGCTTGGGCTTGGTCAAGAGAGAATCCCAGTGAGGCTACCTCATTTTTGAGTTCTGAAAAATGAGGTTCATATGGCTATAGTCTATTGGATGAGGTCATCCTTTCCTTTTTTTTGAATGTATTTTTAAAAAAAATTATATTTATATCAAATGTGAGATCACTATTCAATGGCTATATTATCAATACTAATGCTACTTAATAGTAATTTAAACCCAATGATAATAATAAAAAAATAGTGTTGGTATTTTCCATATCAACATGACATTAAAGGAAAGGGGATTTTATTCATAAATATTTGATTCGTTACAACATTCCACCCTTGAGAAATGATTCCTGGTAAATTTACATTCCCCAAACTAAAATTTATGAGGGTAAATTTACCCTCAAACATCCTCCGGTTCCCACTTTTCTTCTTCAAACATGTGATATATCTATAACACTTTGACAGGGGAATTGTCGTATTTCATAGAACTTTTTCCATATAATCTAGATTCTTCAGCATCTTCACTTCATAGGAATTATCATTCCCCAATGGTACCACCTCTAGATTGAGTTCATGTAACGGGTTATCTATGTATTTCCTCCATAGTGATACATGGAATGCATCATATACTTGAGACATGTTCTTTGGGAGTGTAAGTCGATAGACCTTTGATCTAATGAAACCTAGGATCTCAAAAGTACTGATGTAACTTGGACAAAGATTTCCCTTATTCCCAAATATCATAACTCTCTTCCATGGTGTTAAGTGTAGGAATACAATGTCTAAAACAACAAACAATAGGTATCATCAATGATTGTCAACATATCTCTTATATTGACTCTGAGCGACTTTAATGTGTTGTTGGATAGTATAAATCTTCTCCGCATTTTCTTCAACCATTTCTAAACCTAGAAGTTTTTTCTCCCCAACATCATCCCAACATGCCACTGTTCTTCACCACTTCCCATAAAGGACTTCATAAGGATCCATTTGGATTCATGAGTGGAAACTATTGTTCTAATATAAGTCAACCAAATGAATATGTTGATCCCATCCTCATTTGAAGTCCACTAAGAATGCTCTCAATATTTCCTCATGTTTTTGGATAGTCTTCTTAGATTGATGTTCAATTTGAGGATAATAAGAGATACAGATGATCAGATTAGTATTCAAAGCATGTGGTAGTCTCTTCCAAATCATAAAGGTCAACCATGGATCATGATCAACTATAATCGATAGTGTTACTCCATGTAGCCTTACCACTTATATGATGTATATCTGTTCTAGTTTATCTAATGTGAAATCCTCTAAAATTTCAATGAAGTGTGTAGTCTTTTTAAGACAATCCATGATAACCTAGATATCATTTTTTTCATTTGGATGTCTTCATAAGTCTGGTGACAACGTTAATGGTGATGTTTTCCCATTTCAATATTTTTATGGGAAATAGTTGCATCATCCCATTAGATTTCTTCTACTCGGCCTTCACTTACAGACATACCCAGAACATTGATGTATAATCTGCAATATCATTCTTTATGTTATCTCACCAATAATTCTATTGGAGATCTCAAAACATTAATTTGTTTCCATGATGAATGGATAAATTCGAACTATGTGCCTCATAAAAATGTTTTTTATTTAACATTTTACTTTATAGAACACATAATCCCGACACAAATCCCACAATTCCTTAGTCATTAACATTAAACTCCACGGATTTCCCTATTGGTGATGGGACTAATGGGTAAATGGTTGAACAATATATACACAGGGCCTTCAAATGTATGAATAAAACATCAGATCATGGTGTCCCCCTTATACTTTAGAGTTCTCATATGGTTTCATGCATGGAGATGATGTGGGGAATATATTGTCATGGGTCACCCATTTGGTTAAAGTGGGAAATTATTTGAATCTTGAAATCCTAGGGTTCATTCATGTTGTCCATCCAAACTAGATATGAATTTCTATTAGGTGGGATCTATACCTATCATGTTTCAAATCCAGTGAGCTGAACAGTGAATGAAGATATCTTTTCATCCATAAAGGGGTTTCTGTTTGGATGAGGATTCCAGACCACCAAGGCATTGATGAGTTCATCAACACGATAATGATGATCAGTAGCTCACAGTAATATATAAAAATAGGATTGTGGGGAGGCCTATTTGATTGAATGATACATATATTAAGGGTAATTTTCCTTCTACTCTGGAATATTTGGTGATTTATATCATGCCTTCTTGGAATAGGCTCCAACCTATTCTTTGTTTAGTTGTATGGGATCCATATGATCAAGGGGGGGTATCTAGCCCAAAATGATATGCATCTTCCCTGGATGAACTAGTAGAGTAAGAACACAATCATGTATAGGATCACAGTAATCTGGGCATCCATCCATATGAAGCTCATTGATGATCTAATATTGATATAGAATATGGTACACCAATGTGGATATTACCAGATTATCCTCATACTTAGACATGAAATTACTAATATCCAAGGGCTTAAGAACTCCACTACCCATGTCAATATTTTGAATAATGGGTAGTGATGAAAAGGGATGTGAAAGGAAAAGATAATATCTATAAATGTGAGAGATTATATGTGGAGGATAAATGAGATGTTTTGCCACCCAAGTAGACCGATCCTTCTCATCGGCCTTTATACTAATCTCCCCATCCGTGGGCAGTGTGACCTTATTCATATTAAATATTACAGAAATTTTAGGGTCACTAATGTTTCAATGTAAATATGATCATCACTGGATATGACTAATTTGGAGAGATGAATACTTCACTGAACCATAGACATTCAATTGTTGGGAAACTTCTTCAATAATCTTTTGGGGATTTGTGAATATTTAGATGCTTTAGTGTAGAAGGATCTGGTTTTAACTGGGTGATGTGGGATACTGCATCACTAGTTGAGCTGCTAAATCAACAATGCGATATATCTGACCAATATCATCAAAGTGTACTTGAATATTTAGATAAACCAACATATGATCCAAATGAAGCACAAAACCTCTTCTTCAGTGATGGACCCCAGAATGAAATAGTCTGTAGATGCATTTGGTCAAAACATTTCTATTACCTGATCTGTAATGAGAGTGCCCCACATGCTTTCATACTTAGAAGAGGGGTTGAATCTTGGCTTCCCTAATCATCGATCAACATTGGTTGATAAGTTATAAATGACATAGTTTTGGGCTGTTGGGGTGACGGACTATCCAGTGGGGAGACTGCATCAAGAGATGACTGATCAATGCACGTTGATTTATCTCTCATTGGTTGTTCCAACCTCATCATCACACCCTTATAAAATTCAGTACAAACAACTAATTTATGTACGATGTGAGTGGCAGTAATTTTCCTATTCAATAGGTACTAGTGGTATATTATATCCCTGTAACACTCTCTATGATCCAAGGTAAAGCTAAAGTATGAAGCTATTGACAATAGATATGTTTTCACCACAATACCTTGGATGGGGAGTAAATATTCTGCTTCCTAAAAATTTTTGTGAATGGATTTAGGGATCTAAAGATTCTCACCATATATGACAAAAAACGTCACCCACCGGGCTCCTACCCCAAACTATGGTGCATAATACTAGTGGAAGGAACCCTCATTGGGTCAAATTTTTGTTCATAATCTAAAAGGTGTACTTGATATACCCTGAAATAGAACATCGCAAATTTATTCCTTTGTTGATGAATGTTCACCCTTCTTCCACGTGGTGGTTCACTCGAGAAGGGATATTTTTTATCATGAGGAGGACCTTTATATTACTAGATGACTTTGAAATGTGAAGGACCTCCACCTTAGTGAGCCAAGGTGTGTCGGAATGCTTTGAATATGTTGACTGATATATGCGGAGGGCCTTCATATAAGTTGTCACTAGAGCAAGGAGATCTTTCACATTGGTTATAGGTTGCACAAGGATGACCTTAGTGCATCAAGATATTAATGTGTAAGGGAGGACCTCTACTGGAGTTGTTAAAGACATGGAGAGGACCTCCATGAAAGTTATTGGTGGAGTGGGGAGGGCCTCCACTTTTCTGGGTCATGGTGCATGGAGGACCTTCACACTGATCAAACATAACTCAGTGGGGATCCATGTCAACAAGTGATTGCATGAGTAGGGCCTTCATATTGATCATGGGTTGAGTTGGTATGTCCTTCACTTTAAATGTTGTGGGAGCAGGGAGGACCTCTATTGGTGTCAGATACAACATAGTGAGGTCCTCCACTTCTATGGTTGGAGACATTGGGAGTTCCTCTATATATGGAATCATAACCACATGGAAGACCCATGTACCTAATGTCTATAAAAAGGGGATGACCTCCATGATGGTTAATGGTAGAAACATGGGGATGACATCCATGTGGGGTGAGAGAGCCGAAATGACCTACACTCTAGTTTGAAACTATATGGAGAGGACTTTCATGCTAAGTCACATTTTTGTGGACTAGACCATAATTAAGGTTGGTGACACTAGAGGATGAGAGAGTCAACCTAACTCATAGGAGGTGAGGTCTAGATCCAAAACTGGCATTGAGGTGTCCTTTATCTATAATAGTAGGGACATGGTAGAATATGCAAGGGGACAAAAGGGTCAAAAGAGTTGTTATAGAAATTTCTGCTTGAGGACCATCCTCCAATGCTTGGGTATAAATTTGGAATCTGGTGAGTCAGACTGGGGCATATAGAGTAGGGGAAATCTATACATATCCATAGCCACAAGAACTAGTTTCAAGAATCGTTGAAATATCCTGGAGGGAACCCTCTTTATTAGATCCTTGGTAGTAGTAGTATCAGTGGTGACTCATGTATCCCCTACCTCTTGGGCATAGTGGAGAAAGTATAAGGAGTGCTCTAGGTATATACTCCCAATGTGGTTTATTATTAGAGTGGGTAGTAGCATCTCCCTACGCAATCCTTGGCGGTGGAGGTGATGGTGAGCTACAAGAGCTTCTAGGTCCCAACGAGCCATGTCCCCTCCCACCTACTCATACTATCAAAAAATGGTGTCTAACACCATCTCCTAGAAGATATCAGAGGGTGATTTGAGCTATGGGTGCCCGAGAGCTGAGGATTCCATGGACGTCATGGTAGAGGTGGGTTCATATGAGATTACTGCATTAACATTTCCCCTGCCCCTGCATCGATGGTAATTGGGTGGGAAGTATTCTGTAGCTTGGGTATTGTAAAGAAGGAAGAATCATCTTTTAGTATAGTATACAAAATGAAATTTAAAATTCTCTATCATAATCCAACAATCCATGACTAGTGATAATGATCCATGATGACAATGCCTCAATCGAGATTCCCAACATTCAACTACCCAAATTGGTGTTGAGTACCAAGCCACAACCGTTTTTTTTCTTAGTGGGCCCTAGTGCTTGATATTTTGATCTAATAATAAATAATTTTATTTTAATGATGAATCTAATTCTACTAGTACCCTATTGAGGAGAATATTTTCAGTTTAGGTTCACCATTCCCCTTTCCTATGCTTTCCATCTGGGTGCACCCTCCTCATCTGTGTGCTCCTTAGCTTGTCAAATGGGTTCTTGTGTTCCCATGTTCACTAGTGGACACATGTAAACCTCATTCCCACTTTCGAAAGTCTGGAAGAATTTAAATCTTTCACAATGATGTATTCTCCATGATTATAAAAGATGATGTGATATCAGTTCCTCATCCAACAGATTCCCCCTGTAATTTAACTCCTTGTTCGAGTCTCCCTCAAAGATTCCTGTCATAGTTTATGAAACCAACTCCTGATGCCATATTTTTTGGAGGATAGTTATTAACAATACTTCTTTCTATATATACTAAGGGTTGTAGTAAGGGAATCGACCTTCGATAAAGAGAGTAGTCATGTTTAACATCAGTGACAAGATTGGCAACTAAAACATTGGAACATATACATTCTTCTTCAAAAAAGGGATTCCAAAGGGTGGGTAACATGAGGAATACTATGGTGATCCGAATGTATCTCATTCCATAGGCATGCATTTTGTGTTTTTTCCAAGCCATCTCATTTTTAATGTTGTATAGGATATTATTTTAACGTCTTGTGGAGATGGGATGATATAGATTGGAATTTCCCATGGAGATTGTTCAGAGAGTTTTATGTCTGGTATCTAACACCTAGATGTTTAACTAAATGGATGGATCAAAATTCACCATGATATCAGAACTAAGGTGGTGTGTCTCAAAAATAGAAGGATTCACACCATGAAATACAATTTGAACACCACTGAAGGAGGAACGGGGATGTAAACCCCAAAGGGTGGGGGATAGAAAGGATTACCATTAGCAGGGACTAAACCGTAGGGAGTCTTCCAATGTATGCTATGGGGACGAAAAGAATCATAATCCACATAGTTTGAAGGTGTGATGGTGATTAGGGCTTACACATGGATAGCTTCCCTTCACAAGGGGGTCACTATTGGTTGGATGAATATAGATTTTTTGGAGTGTGGCATGGTTATATGCCTATGTGAGTATGAGAGAAGAGATTTGTTGAAAATGGATTACACACTGAGATGACCTAGATGGATGGAAATATCTCATAGAGATGTGGTGGATCAGTTATGAATTAGGATGGATTTGGTAGAAGAGTAAGAGATGGAATGGATTGAATCAATTTAGTGTGTGGGTAATGTGATTTAATATTCAGGAGGATTCTTATGTACCCAATGTACAATACAAGAACCAAAGTACATGTAGTTTAGATGGAGTTATGAGACTCCTAAGAAGGAGGTCCATGAGAATGGAGAATTTGGATGGGGACCCAAAGGATGTGGATCCTTTTCCCTAGGGAAGGATTCTTTTGTGATATAGTGACTCAAGGGAAAGACTAGGATGGGAATGGATTATGGTCTAGATCATAAGGTGTTCCTCTTACTTACCTAGGGTAGATGATAAGTAACCAATTACACATAGTTCAATACTGGGCAGCGGAATTGGGACTTACACATAACCAGCTACCCATATACATGATGATTCTTACACATGGCTAGCTACTCAGAGACATGAAGATTGGGGCTAGGTTACCTAAGGAGGTTTCCTAGATTGAAATGAGGCTTGTGTTTGGGTTTTAAAGTACGAGACATCCCAATCAGATGGAGGCGGTTGAAGTGATCTCTCTAGGATAAGGGTGAGGTAATGGATGAAGTGAGGGCATATAGATTAAGACAATCAATGGATGTAGATCCAAGGGTATTGTAACATAATGTGAAGGTGTCACATCATGAGGGTACATCCAAATGAGGGAGAAAAAAGTTCACCATTGGTTGGTATTGAAATTCGTTGAGGATTCCTATGTACCATATTTAAAACATAGAGGACAAAACCTACATAGTTCAGTATGATGACATGGGGTCAGGGTTTACACATGGCTACTACATAGAAGACTAGTGTTATGGTATCTAATAAAGTCTAATATGATGTGACTAATGCATAGTGTGAGAAATAGGTAGATATTTTAGAATTTATGGATACATTTCAAAAGATATGTTAGTGAGAGATGGTGTGGGGGTTATACATGGATGCATCCTAAGGTGGATCTCATTACATGTGAGGAGGACCTAATTCCAATAATCCTATGATCACAAGTGTTAATAAATAACTCTCAAGTTGTGGAGCCCCATGTATATTTCATTGGGTGAGACAACCATTTAACATCATTTGTTGAGGACTTTGGGGCTTGGAATTTTAACTTCTAGTATCTCAGATTGGGAGGACAAAATCCTGACCCCCTTGGGCTTAAATGGTTGTAGGACATGTGCAATTAGGGGGCATAGACCATTGAATTCATGATGGGTGGTAAAGGATAAGTTTTCAGTCATGGGATCCTTGTTAGCCTAGTTATGATGAAAAGAAAAACCCATTAAAGTAAATATGATGAAAAGGAAGTGCTCCAAAAACATAACATATAACACTATAGAGGGACCAAGAAATCACTTCATATGGTATCTAAGGGCCGCATGGAAGGTGATATCATGAAATATGGGCTCTGATGAGAAGGGAATTATGAAGATCAGATTCTTCATAGAGAATTGGGGCTTCATGAAGGAATGGGTTTTGTTGGACTCCTCATGTGTTAATCATGTTTTAATGATCACAAATCCTATTAATGTTAATTAATCTCAATCTTCATTTCAAATCTTTCTAATGATCTTGAATCTCAATAATAACTACACATCATGTTTTAATACAAACAAATCTTACGGATGCTGATTACCCTCTTTATTATTTACAAGTCTTATGCATGATCACAAATCTCACATATATTATCACACCTTTATGTTTATGATTCAAGCTCTTTTACTCTCTAATGATTAAACCTAATCCATATTCTTCATATTACTGTCTAAGTCCAAATATAGGTATTTTTCTATGTATGGAGACACCGTGAAGGACTCACCGTGACCAGACACCGTGAAGGACTCATCGTGACCAGACACCATGAAGGACTCACCGTGACCAGACACCGTGAAGGACATACCATGAGACACATACCGTGAAATAGTCACCGTGATATGGACATACCGTGAAGCTCATACTGTGAGCCACATATCGTGAAGAAGACACCGTTTACATAATCACTGTGACACCGTTTATTAACTTTTTGTCAATATTATTTAAATAATGCTAACTGTCATATTTGATGTTTTCAATGCAATTAATTTTATTTAATGATAGTTGCTGGAATGTCAAGAAATTGTATCTCGTACCTATGAAAAATGAATCATTCCTACTTGCAGAACTTGTAGAATATATGGAAGATTAAGATGCAGTACATGGAGAGAAGCAGTGTGCATGTATGAATATACAACACGAAGAACATACATACACCCGAGTGCACTTTACTGAAAAATTAGAACAATCTTGAACAATAAGGGGATTGCAAGTCTTTCATAGAACTCTCATGAATGAAATCCAACACTTCTGAAGAACACACGTCGATTCAAGAGATCATTCTCACTCCTGAAGAAGACAAGCTGACTATGACACTCTGTTTTTCAACAGAAAAACCAGAGAAGGACTCAGAAGATTTCATGCTGAATCCAATGAGTCCAGAGTTGCGTTGATAATCACTAGAGATTTCTAAACTCTCATATATCTTCTCTATGTTATTTATTTATTAACATTTTAGCAGTGTGGTGTACTCTTTATTTTTATACACACAATATCTTATGTACTGAACTAGAGGATATCAAAATCCTCACTCCAAATATCTTAACTCTTGACTACCCACGTCAACTAGGGAAGAGGTCTGTGTGTGGCCTGGTCTTTGTTTGGTTTCCCACGAAGAATAGTGGTAGAGGTCCCTGTGTGGCCTGGACAGTTTTGTAAAATGTTGTTAACCCCGATCCAGGGTGTGTAAAAAATTTATATAAATTTGAGAGGACTAAGTCTCGGCTTGAGACTGAACCTCTTGTTATATCTACTATGCATCAATAGTTTAAGTTCAAAGTATGATACATAAATCTTATTTATTCCGCTCCCATTACTTTGAAATACAAAACTATTTTAAAGATACTTTGATAGTTGAATTATCAAGTCTTTACACTTATTGTAAATCGGTAGATTAGGTTCATAAGTTAGTTTGATATTGTGGTTAAACTAACTAAGACCTAATCAATCTTGGAAAAGATAAGTGAACATTTACAATCTGTATAAATTCACTACAATTTAAATTATTTTATAAATTGAGGGATTTTAAATAGACATTATTTTTAACAGAAATTTTAATTGGAACTCAATTCACCCCCCTCTGGAGTGTCCACTCCGACCATCATTTGGTATCAGAGGATTAAAAGACATTTGAAATTATCTGTTTTTTCAACTGTGATTTTAGTTGTATTTTAACGGTCTTAAAATTTCTGTTATTTCTAAATTTTTATCTCTTTAAATTATCTTTCTAAAATCTAGTTATGGATAATAGACTAGATGGTACAACTAATAACATGAAACCTTTCTTCAATGGTACAAACTATTCTCAATGGAAGCTGAAAATGAAAATTCATTTAGAAAGAATGGGTTTTGATATTTGGACTGCCATAGAATCAGAATATAAAATTCCCACTACTGTTAGATCCACTTGGGATGAACCCAAATTGACTTCTTACAATAATAATTGAAAATCTATGAATGCCATGTACTTTGCTTTAGGAGATGAAGAGTTTAACAGAATTTCTGCTTACAAAACTGCTTTTGAAATTTGGGATACTTTGGGTGTTTCTCATGAAGGAACAACCAATGTTAAAGAAATGAGATTAAATACTTATACTATTAAATATGATAATTTTAAAATGAAGACTGATGAAACTATTTCTTGATATGTATCTTAGGTTTAATGAGATAGTCAATACAATGAATTTACATGGTAAGGTTGTTCCAGCAAAAGAACAAATTATGAGAATCTTGAGATGTTTACCAGACCGATGGAGAGGCACATATGTTTCAATCAAAGAGTCATGTGAAATTACTGCTCTACCTGTCAAAGAACTCATTGGTAAGCTTATGATGTATGAGGAAGAACTAAAAGTGAATAAAGAGGAAGATGATGAACGTAAGAGGAAATCAGTGGCTTTCAAGACTACTGCTTGAAGGACCAAGGACAAAGATAAAGCTCAAATACCTACTAACAATTCAACCAGTGAAAATTCAGACTCTGATAGTGATGCTGAAATGGCTCAAATAACCAGAAGGTTTTAGAAGTTTTATAGAAAGAAGAATTTTCTTCAGAAAATCAAATTACAAAGGAAAGTATGACAATAAGGGACATTGGAAGAAGGATTGGAAAAGGCCAGATAAAAGTGATGAAGTTGTTTTCTATGAGTGAAAAAAGAAAGGACACATTAAAGAAGACTGCCCAAAGCTGAAATTCAAGAAGAAATATGATTACAAGGATAGTAAGTACAAAAAAGCTATGAAGGCTACCTAGAGTGCTTCTTAAGACAGCACAAGCGAATATTAAATGTCTGATTCTGAAAAAAATCATGCCAACAAGTGTTTCATGACAAACACATTTGAGGTAACCTTAGATACTCCTGTTTTAAATTCTTATTATTCTGGAAATGATGCAGAATCTGATTCTAATTCTTAAAAAATGACTAGTGAGGAATTATTTGAATATTGTAATATACTGGAATATACATTCAATGAACTTAAGGATAAATACAAATCATTAAAGAAACAGCATGACCTCACTTCTGTTGTTAAAACGGAACATACCATTGAAAAAGAGAAAAATGCTCAACTGTTAAAGGAGAATACTGAATTGAAAATGTCAAAGTAGCAACCTAGAAAAGACTTAGAGAAGTTCACAAATAGAAAGTATACACTAACTCAAATGCTAGGGAAGAATGTTGCACCAAAATAAACAACTATAATAGGCTACAAACCTGGACAGATACAGATTACTATGAATAGATTTATTCTTAAATCTAGACAGAATACTGCTAGTTATAGCCCTTGAAATTCATATGATTCAACTAGTTATTCACGTAGTTATAAATAAAATAGATTTTATCTTTCACAATCTTTTGATTCTATAAATTATATGAGACCCATAAGACAAACTTGGGTACCGAATGCTTTTATTTCTAACCTATATGGACCCAAGAAGATCTGGGTAACAAAATCATTTCCTATCTAAATATGTTTTGTAGGAAACCTTATTTAAGAGTTCCCACATGATGACATGGTATTTGGACCATGGATGTTCGAGACATATGTCTGGGGATTACTCATGCTTCAAGAGTTCAATAAAGGTTGATGGAGGTCATGTCACCTTTGGTGATAATTCTAAAGGAGAGATCATCGGCCTAGGACAAATTGGTAACTCTAATTCAGTTTCAATTTCTAAAGTTTTATTTGTTTATGGAATTAAATATAATATGCTAAGTATTTATCAATTATGTGATGATGGATTTAATGTGAAGTTTTAAAATGATTCTTGAAATGTTTTTAATTCTAAAAATGTTTTAGTCTTTTTTTCTTTATGAAATGAAAATGTTTATGCAGTTGATTTAAATTCATTAGCCAATCAAAATGTTACCTGTTTAAATTCTTTTCAAAAAGAATCTTGGTTATGGCACAGAAGATTAGGACACTGCAATATACACTCACATAGAAAACTAACTAGGAAAAACTTAGTTAGAGACCTACCTAAACTTGAGTTTTCTAATGGAAAATTTTGTAATCCTTGTCAAAAGGGAAAGCAACATAAGGTTTCATTTAAATCAAAGAAAGAAGTTTCAACTTCTCAACCTCTCGAGTTGGTTCACATGGATTTGTTTGGACCATCTAGAGTTTATAGATTAAATGGGAAGCACGATGTCTATGTCCTAGTATATGACTTTTCTAGATATACTTGGGTATACTTCTTAGCTCACAAAAGTGAAGCTTGTTCTTACTTTGTTAAATACTCCAAATCTGTAGAAAATCGTAGTGGACTTAAGATTAAAACTCCAAGAAGTGATCATGGCCATGAGTTTGAAAATCATGAATTTGAATCCTATTGCTCACACAATGGCTATATTCATAACTTTTCGGCAACTAGGACACCTCAGCAAAATAGTGTAGTAGAAAGGAGGAATAGAACCATTCGGGAAATTGCCAGAACCATGCTCAATGAGTATGTCCTGCCTATTTACTTTTGGACTGAAGCTGTGAATACATCTTGTTATATTATTAATAGAGTCTTAATTAGACATATTCTTAAGAAAACCCCATCTGAGTTGTGGAACAATAGAAAACCTAATGTTAGTAACTTTAGAGTCTTTGGCTGCAATATTTTCATTCTTAATACAAAAGATAATCTTGATAAGTTTGCTTCTAAGAGTGATGAAGGAATATTTTTAGGATATTATTTAACCAGAAAGGCGTATAGAGTTTTCAACAAAATAACCAAGTGTGTGGAAGAATCTATTCACATAATGTTAGATGAAACTGATTCACATGAGCATAAAACCTCTCTTGAAAATCTTGAAGAAGATTTATCGGTTCTGGACCTTAATGATAAAATCAATGAACCTGCTATAAAGACAACTAGTTCTGGACTTATTCCAGAATCGACCTCATATGAACTCGAACCTAGAGAAGAACCTGAAATTTATAGTCCAACCTTTACTAGATCTACTAGAATTCTAAAGAATCATCCTTTAGATGTTATTGTAGGAAATCTTGATAGAGGGACACCGACTAGAGCTTCTCTTAGAAATCAGGTTGAACATCAAGCCTTCTTGTCACAACTTGAACCTAAAAACATTGATGATGATATTAATGATGAATTTTGAGTAATTTATATGCTAGAAGAACTCAATAAGTTTGAAAAAAATAATGTTTGAAATCTTGTTGAAAGACCCAAGGACACTTTCAAAATAGGCACAAAATGAGTTTTTAGAAATAAAGTAGATGAATCTGGAAACATAGTTAGAAATAAAGCTAGGCTAGTTTCACAAGTCTATAGTTAAGAAAAAGGTATTGACTATGAGGAGACTTATTCTCCAGTAGCCAGATTAGAAGCCATTAGGATTTTACTTGCTTATGGTGCACATATAAATTTCAAACTATATCAAAGGGATGTCAAGAGTGCATTCTTAAATGGATATATTGCTGAGGATGTTTTTGTTGAACAACCACCTGGTTTTTCAAACCCTGATTTTCCAAATCATATTTTCAAATTATCAAAAGCTTTATATAGTTTAATGCAAGCTCCAAGAGCTTAGTATGATAGATTAAGTACTTTTCTAACTTACAAAGGTTTTAGAAAAGGAATAGATGAAACTACACTGTTTATAAAATGAATTCTTAAAGATGTTTTAGTTGTACAAATTTATGTAGATGATATTATTTTTGGATCTTCAAAAACTACATTATGTAATGATTTTTCTAAAATTATACAAAATGAATTTGAAATGAGTTTAATGGGTGAACTTAAATTCTTTCTTGGACATCAAATCATTCAAAATGATGATGGAATTATTTTAACTCAAAGTAAATATACTAGAGATCTTTTAAAGAGTTTTGGATTAGATATCACAAAAGGTAGTGACACTCCCATGAGTACCACCTGTAAGATTGATCTTGATGAAAATGGTAAATCCGTTGATCAAACCACTTATAGAGGAATGATCAGAAGTATACTCTACCTGACTGCTAGTCATCCTGATATTATTTTTAGTGTGTGTATGTGTGCTTGTTTTCAAGAAAACCCTAACAAGTCACATTTAAATGCTGTAAAGAGAATTTTCAAATACCTCAAGCATACTCCCAATTTATGACTGTTCTATCTGAAAGGTCAATCATTTGAATTAGTTAGTTATTCTGATACTGATTTTTCTGGTTGTAAGTTAGATAGAAAAAGCACCTCGGGAACATGTCACCTTTTAGGCAAGTCCCTAGTATCTTGCTGTAGTAAGAAACAAAATTCGGTTGCATTATCTACCGCAAAAGCTGAATACATAGCTGCTAGTAGTTGTTGTGCACAAATTTTGTGGATGAAACACACATTACTAGACTATGGATATCAATTTAGACATGTCTCAATAAATTATGACAACACAAGTGCTATTAACATTTCCATGAATCCTGTATCTCATTCTAGAACAAAACATATTGATGTAAGACATCACTTTTTGAGGGATCATTATGAAAAAGGTCATATCACTTTGGAATTCATTGGTACTGAATATCAACATGATGATATATTCACCAAACCATTAAATTCTGAAATATTAGACTACATCATACATGATCTTGGTATGATTAATCATAAATGATTATCTTACTGATCTTAATGTTTAATACATTACTGTACATTACTTTATGGTTTCATACTCACTGTTTCTAAGTTACTGTGTTGTGATCAAGGTCTCACTGTCAAGACTTTATACTCACGGTCTGTCAACTCACTGTCTCACCATGACTATACAGAATGCTCACTGTCTCACCGTGACGACTACCAACTGTCTCACCGTGATGACTGTTTTTCATGTCACCGTTATTCATACTCACGGTCTCGCCATGAATATTTATTTATATTCTTATTTTAACCCTTATCGCCATAATTTTTATTTCACCGCTATTTTTCCCGCATTTTTGTTTTTATGATGTTTGACATTCCCAAATGATAAAACATAATGGCTTCATTCGATTCCTTACCTGAACTCTCTACTGATCCTTCTCTTCCCTCTCGCCCGAACCTTCAGTGAATGCCAAGGATGAAGCGTCCATCCTCACCTTCATCTAAGAAGTGCCGCTCTAAGAAATAGAAGATGATACTGAGGATAGCTCTCGAAGGACCTCTAAACCCAAACCTGGTAAGTCGTACAGTTATACCTAAAAAGGAGGTTTTCCCAGAGTGGTTGTTTTCTAGTAGATCTTTAGTTTTGAAAGTTTTAAGAGAACAAGGATGGATTGAAGGGTTCACTGGATAGAATAGACCGATTTACCCAAGACTGGTATCTCAGTTCTTTCAGTATGTGAAGTTCTCCTTTGAGTTTGGAGAAAGATTTATGGTGAAAAGCTAGATAAATGGTCAGAAGTGCTCTTTCTCTTCAAGGTTGTGGGATGCATGCCTAAGAATTCCACATGAAGGAGATTGTGAAGATTACCAGAGAGACCCTACTCCAACAACCTACATCTTTGACCTGGAGAATGATTTGGAGATCCTGACTGGAAATGGCACCAAACGAAGGGCCATAGCTGCTGAATTAGATGGGGAGACTAGATTTCTGTTCAAGTTTGTTCAGAATTTGATTAGTCCTAGAAAATGATACATTGCTGTGATGAAGTATCAGGATGTGTTTCTGATACACCTGTTGAAGAATGTCCATAAGATCAAGCATTGTAAGTATGTTATCAACCATATTTGTGATCTGATCAAAGCCACTTCCAAATCCACCTCCTTATTTTACTCAAGGATGATCTCAACTATGTTAGTTGAAAAAGGGATGGTTGGACCAAATGAAGAAAAGTTAGAGAAGCTTGATTACTGCCTATCCATGCCTATCATCAAAAGGATGATGATTAGCTGGAACCCCTGGAAAAAGCAATGGGTTGAGGACAATGATCAAGTGTATAAAAAGTTTAATCCTGTTGACTATCCAAGAAGGCCTAAAAATCTATCTGATCCTAGTTTGGAACCAGATTAAGTGGATGAGTATTCAGAAGAAGAAGAAGAAGAAGAGGAAGTAACAACTGAAGTATCTCTTAGAGAAGAAGCTAGAATACCTCCAATGGTAACAACTCCTATTGAAAAAGAAAGGACTGTTGTCCTTGCTGTTATCCCTGCTGTAATACCTCAAGGAGAGGAAGATGGTGCTAGTTTGAGAGAAGAGGAAGCTCCGGCTTCTAGTTCAGATGTAATTCTAGAAGCTCATCCTAATGTTGTAAGGAAGTTGGTTATTTATGATTTAGAACAGAAAGCAACCTTAGAGGCGAATCCTATTGAAGAGAATCTTTCTGTTGAGAAAGAAGCAAGTCTGGAAGCTCAACCAGTGGAACAATCGGTTCCTAAGATTATTCCCTCTACTGAAGAGAGGATGGAAATTTCCTTTCAGGTGGCAAGGAAAGAGTTTTATGAAGAGATTAGGAATGATCCTAAGGATCTTGTCAATGTTCATGATCCTCAAGAATCTGGAAAAGAAGCAAAAGTTGAGGGGGAGGAACCTCAAAACCTTGATATTGTAGAAGCTAGATCTGCTAAAGCTTCCCAACCTTCTATATCATATTCCTTGTACACTCGGTATGAATTTACAAGATTTTATGATGTGAATGAGTCATAGAAAGTGACTGCAACTGGAATGGATCTTTCTTCACTGTTTCAACTGAATTCTTTAGCTCATCCAGAACCAGTACCAGACCAAGAGCCCCAAACTCAATCTGAATCAAAATATGAGTCTGAAGATGACTATGAACCTCAACCAGAATCTAATCCACTGCCTTTACCAGCACCCTTACCTGAACATCACTCCTTTGTGACCTAAGACGATCTGAAATTTTTGGTGAGACTTTGATAGCTGGAGTTGAGAAAATTTTCTCCACTCAACCTCGTCCAGTGACTCAGTTAAGTCAAGAAGATGCATCAATTCTCTTGGAAAATATTATCTTGCATTTTCAACAAATGATGATACGAGAAATTCATGAAGTCAGAGTAGAGAATAAGATGCTGAGTGCTGATGTTGCAAATCTGAAAAGTATGGTAGCATGTTTGCAGAATGAGTTATCTTTGAGATCAACGCCTGCTCCTGTTTCTTCACATGCACCTGTTGGTGCTTCTCCTGAGCCATCGGATTCCCTCCTTGCTAGGGAGATTGTGTCTCAAGTTCATCCGTACCTAATTTCTATTGATGAGAAGATTGAAAAAAGACACACCCAGATGCTGGAACGCATGAGAGAGATCGTGGAAAATCTGAATAAGCTTACAGTTGAATACACTGGATGCCTGTAAAAAAGTTCTGAAACAGCTCAATGTTCTAACCAAAGTTGTCAAAGATTCACTTGATTCTGGTCAGCCCTCCACATCTTCTGTGGATGATTCTATGCTAAGATCCATAATTAAGGAATAACATCAGAGTGCCTTCAGTGGCTTGGATCTATCCTCTTTGTTAGAAGTGATTCAAAATAGTGATAGAGCATTGGAATTGGTTAGAATTCATTCTAAGATAGCCAATGATGCTCAACAAAAGATAAAAAAATAGATTTGTATCTCTCCCGGATTTTCTCTAAAATTGATATGATAGATCACTTTAGATATCTTGTGGAATATTTGAGAATCCCTCTGGTGACTCATTCTTTTAAAGCTCATGTTCAGAAACATACAGAGTTCACCAGATTGTTAGACAGATTTTTGGAGAATAAGGATGATTTTGAAAAGGCTATGTAATATGGTGGTGAAATCATTTCTGATTTCATCAATCTTTTGAAGCTGTATCTTCATGTGCATAGCACTTCTATAGTTTCTCTAAATGTTGCACCCCTTAGACCTGGTTTACCTACCTTAGCCTCAACTGCCATGACAGTTAACCAAGATCTTTCTCAGATCCGGACAGTCATTCTGGACCAACCACAACCTAGATCTTCTACTACTCCCTCTTTGGCTCCATCTGTTTTTGACGGTCTACCCTTACCTTCTTTTTCTACCAAATCTATGCATTCTTCTACTTCAGCACCAGTTCTTGCTGCTGATAAAGGCAAAGACAAGGTGGATCCCTGAAGGGTCCGAGGACTGTTTATTCTTTTTGATGGGATGTCATTTCTTGTTTACTGTTTTTACTTCTTCTGTATGTTCTATTTTTAACCCTTTTTTAATTCCAAATGCAGTGTTTAATTTCATTCTCTCTACTTTTTGATAATCCCAAAAGGGGGAGAAAAACTCCAATTATAAAAGGGGGAGAAAAACGACAAGTGTTAGTACTATAATGATTTTTTCTATTCTGATATGCAGGTTTCTTTAATGCTACATTTCATTTATATTTTGACAATATATGATTTGTGATCATCAAAAAGGGGGAGATTGTTGGACTCATCATGTGTTAATCATGTTTTAATGATCACAAATCCTATTACTGTTAATTAATCTCAATCTTCATTGCACATCTTGCTAATGCTCTTCAATCTAAATAATAACTACACATCATGTTTTAATACTAACAAATCTTATGGATGCTGATTACTCTCTTTATTATTTACAAGTCTTATGCATGATCACAAATCTCACATATATTATCACACCTTTATATTTATGATTCATTCTCTTTTACTCTTTAATGATTAAACTTAATCTATATTCTATATATTACTGTCTAAGTCCAAATATAGATATTTGTCTAAGTGTGGAGACACCGTGAAGTACTCACCCTGACCAGACACCGTGAAGGACTCACCGTGACCAGACACCATGAAGGACTCACCGTGACCAGACACCCTGAAGGACTCACCGTGACCAGACACCGTGAAGGACTTATCGTGAGCCACATACCATGAACTAGGGACCGTGACATGGACATACCGTGAAGCTCATACCGTGAGCCACATACTGTGAAGAAGACATTGTTTACATAATCAATGTGACACCGTTTATTAAATTTTTTTCAATATTATTTAAATAACTTTAACGGTCATATTTGATGTTTTTAATGCAATTAATGTTATTTAATGATAGTTGCTGGCATTTCAGGAAACCGTATCTCATACCTATGAAAAGTGATTCATTCCTACTGCCAGAACTTGTGGAATATAAAGAAGATTAAGATGCAGTACATGGAGAGAAGCGGTGTGCAAGTGTGAATATACAACCCGAAGAACTTACATACACCCGAGTGAACTGTACTGAACAAGTAGAACAATCTTGAACAAGAAGGGGATTTCAAGTCTTTCATAGAACTCTCATGAATGCAATCTAACACTTCTGAAGAACACACGCCGAATCAAGAGATCATTATCACTCCTGAAGAATACAAGCTGACTACGACACTCTGTTTTTCAACAGAAAAACCAGAGAAGGACTCAGAAGCTTTCCTGCAGAATCCAACAAGTCCAGAGCTGTATTGATAATCACTAGAGCTTTCTAAACTATATTCTATCTTCTCTATGTGATTTATTTATTAACTTTTGAGCAATGTGGTGTACTCTGTATTTCTTATACACACACTATCTCTTGTACTGAACTGGAGGATATCAAAATCCTCAATCCAAATCTCTTAACTCTTGTTTACCCACGTCAACTATGAAAGAGGTCCTTGTGTGGTCTGGTCTTTGTTTTGTTTCCCACGAAGAGCAGTGGTAGAGGTCCCTGTGTGGCCTGGACAGTTCTGTAAACTGTTGTTAACCCCGATCCGGGGTGTGGATCAAATTTATATAAATTTGAGAGGACTAAGTCTCGACTTTAGAATGAACCTCTTGTTATATCTACTGTGCATCAATAATTTAAGTTCAATATATACTACATAAATCTTATTTATTCCGCTACTACTACTTTGAAATACAAAAATATTTTAAAGATACTTTGATTGTTAAATTATAATGTGTTTAAACTTATTGTAAATCAATAGATTAGTTTCAAAAGTTAGTTTGATCTTGTGGTTAAACTAACTGATAGCTAATCTATAAAGACCCGTAAAATTCAAGGGAAATTTTTTCTTAATTTTCTTTAGAATTTTACAAGATCGCGGTTTCAGGCGGCAGCTGATTCCGAGTCCCGGAGTGCCCGGAATCTTTTTCCGAAGTTTGGATCGGGTACGTTCAGTGAACGAACGAGCGGGAATTCCAAACTTTTGAACCGGTGCTCGGAATTGAAATCCGAGGGCACTGATGAACTCGCAGCGCCGATATTCTATTAAAGAGACTTTTTCGGGAGTTGCGTTTGTTGCGGGAAGAAAGTTAGTTTTTGGGAGAATTATAAAAAGTTGAATAAAAAAATTGTGGAATTCTTTTTATTTAACTTTTGTAGGTTAACTCCTCTCAAAGGGAGTTAGGAGTGGGACCCACACCCACTTAACCTCCCTTGAGAGGATTAAGTGTGGTGGGGCCCACACGAAACCTAAACTTTACATCTTCCCTCAAACTCCCTTAACCCCTCTTTAATTAACATGACAACTTGTTAATTAATGTGGAGTTATCTCTTATTTGAATTTCAAACCTTTGAAATAATTTTTGTGAATAAAATAAGACTTTATCTTATTTTGTTGGGTTATAACTCTTTAGCCATCTTGGAGAGGCTGAGAGCTTTTCTTCCTTCTTCAAGCTTTGGCGAAGAACGCTCAAGTTCCGACGAAGAACGCTCAAGCTCCGATGAAGAACGCCGCTCCTCCCTTCTTCGTCTACCGTGTCAATGAAAGGGAACGCCACTTCTTCCTCGAACATCCTTCGTCGGCATACGAAGATTCGTCAATGACGTACTTCTTCGGACGTACCTCTTCGTCATCGGATTTGACGAACGACTACCGCGATGCCCGACCTCCGAGACGTCGTCTTCCGCGAAACGTTGACAAATCTTCGAACCTTATACCCAAGTTAGGGAATTGTTTTGAGAAAAATGTTTATTTCCGTTATTCTTTATTTTTTTTAAAAAGAGAAGAACGTAGATCAACTTATCATTAAGTTGATCCGCGTTTTTACAAGTTTGCGTGTAAGGATTGTTGTTGAATTATTTATCCTTGTTTGTGGTTCATGCTTGTCTAACGTGTGGATAATTTAATTTGTGTTATCCTTCTAACGTAAGGGGGCCGGACCGCATGAACACGACCGAACCCCCTCCTTCGTTCATGATGTTTTTCTTATCTTTGCGGATGAAACAAGGTGGTGTGGTGCCGACGCACCACGCGAATATTCGTCCGAATATTATTGCGCGAAGCCGTCGCGCGCGCGCCATGAAAGAATCATCAAGAACGTGACGCCATCGCGCCGCGTCAGGGAGGTATCGAAGGCGCGGAGGAAGGGCGCGGTGCCGTCGCACCGCGCCGGACGATGAACATCGCGGCCGGTTCAGGGCCGCGGCGAGATGGGAAGACCGGCGGCACGCCGGGCCGCCGGCGTCGGAAGCTGGAAAGGGGACCGGAAATATTTCCGGTCCGGTTGGAGAAAATCTGGCCGGCCAGGTGGCCGACCGGAAGGTCAAAGGCCGGGGGAATTAAAATCCCCCATCCAGCTCTAAAAACCCCCCTCTTTATGAGGGGGGCGGTTCCTTTGAGGGGGGGCAGGCGGCCCCCCGTTTCCTGCCAATCAAGCCCCCCACGTTGGGGGGGGGGGGTTTGCAAACAGGCGCGGCTAAAAAGCCGCGCCGCCTCTCAATCAAGCAGGGGCATGATCCCCCCGCTCGATGCCTCCGTGCGGCGCCGGGCCGCCACGCCGGCCGGGCCGGGTCGGACCCGGGTCGGGTCGACCCGGTTCGGGCCGACCCAGGGGGGGTCGGGCCGGGTCGGTCCGGACCCGGACCCCCCCGTTTCGATCTTTTGGCCATAACATGAGCCACGGACCTCCGATCGACGAACCTTCTGCGGAAACGCGATCCTTGGATCGATACGGTCGTTTTGGTATATCGCACTCAAGGTTTCGTATTACTTTGAGTTCGGCCGGGTTGGTTCGTTCACGAAACCAACCGGGCCTTCGGAGCGGAAACGCTCATATCTTGAGCTACGGACGTCCGATTGACGTGCCGTCAGCTGTGTTGTGTTCCTCTTAGTGAGACGGATCTTTTGGCATACTCCGCCCGAGGATTGGACGTAGGTGGAGTACGGTCGGGTTGGTTTTACCTTAAAAACCAACCGGGCCCCGGGGACGAAAATGCCAATAACTCTCAGACCGGGCGTCCGATCGACGCGTTGTCTGTTGCGTTGAGTTCCTGTTGACGATACGGAACTTTTTGATACATCAACTCTAGAATTTGTGACAGTTGATTTATCAGCCTCTCGGCTCGTGGAGCGGACCCTCCGAACGAGCTTGCTGTGTGCGGGAACCCTAGTGCTGGCTGCGACTGTTACTGTGACTACTACTGCTACTTCTGCTACTGTGACTTCGACGACGACAGTACAGAGATCCTGTGTGGATTCGACGACGACGACTACAGCACTCAGCGATCCTACGTGGATCAGTGCTACAGGTCCTGTGTGGGCCCGATCCTGTGTGGGTTCGATCCTGTGTGGGTCTTTGCGCTCAACGGTCCTGTGTGAACCAGCGCCTACAGGTCCTTTGTGGGCCCGATCCTGTGTGGGTCTTTGCGGTGATTATCTACAGGTCCTACGTGGGCCCGATCCTGTGTGGGTCTTTTGCGGGGGTTATTTACCTATCGATCCTTCGTGGGTCCGACGACTTAGATGGATCAGAGATCATCTTTATCATCTTTCGAAGAAGTATACTTGTGTGAGCTGAATCCTGTTGCTTTCCTGTGTGGATTGTTTTGTGCAATCCTGTGTGGATTACATTTTGCTTTCCTGTGTGGAATACGTTTACTTTCCTGTGTGGACTGAGTTGTACTTGGGCTCGGAGGTTGGAGCGTATTTGAATTTGATGACTTAGGTATATGTATGGGCAGATACCTAAGCAGTGTCGGTTGTTACTTCGTGATTGTACCTTTATTCGTGGTTTCTCCTTTGTGGATTTGAGGGACCTTCAGGGGTATCAGGGTCCCTACTGAGTAGCTTATACTCACCCCTGCATGGGCTTTGCCCGCACTACATTGTGTTGGTTGCAGACGACGGACAGCGTTGACCTTAGCTGAGGCTTGCAGAGCGGGACGGTACCCGGAGGTGGACCACTGGGCGGGACGTGCTCGGAGCGAACGATGGGACCCATGGAGCAGAGGAGCTATCTGTACCCACCCTTCAGGTGGGATTTCCAGTGGACAGCTCAGTGTAGCGGCATTTACCTTTCAGTTGCTGTTTTTCCCTTTCGAGTTGTACTTTACTTTCAGTTTGGGTTTGTATACTGGCTCATTTACTTTTCCGCACTTCAGTTGTACTCTGCTTTTGCTTAGTGTTTACTTTCCGCTTGCTTACTCTGTGGTGTTTGTTTACTTTACAAAGGCAATGCCTTCCCTTTTTACCGGGATTTACGCCTTGGTGCTAGTCGCCAGCCCCTGGCCTATGGAAGGCGGGCTTGGGGTAGTCACGGCACGGACCCCGAGGGTGGGTCGTGACAAATTGTTATCAGAGGAGTTCGGTTCTACCGCGAACTCTGATATTTTCTTTGTGAAGCAATAATGTTTAGCGTATTGAGTGTGGTTATCAGTCTAGGGAGTCCAGTGTTGGTGCGGCGGCCGACGTATCCGTACACCAGGACCCTGACTTCTGATTTCCGACTTAATGCACGAAAACATTGATTGCGTGTGTGTTTCAAAGTTTTCTTTGTGATTTATTTGTGTCAGCTCACCAGGTATACTGTTTGACCGTGGCGCACCTGTTTCCTTTCAGGATGGCCCCACGACGGCAGCCAGCTAGTGTTCCGAGAGTCGAGTGTGACGACAACCCACCGAGCGATGAGGCTTCGGTATAGGGCCCTCTTGAAGTTGAGGCACCAGCGATACTACCATACGTTGGGCCATCGATGCCACCAGCCCCAGCAGTAGGCGATGCACGCCACTTGAGTGTGCTGCACGAGTTCCAGCGCTAGAGGCCACCCAGGTTCCGGGAAGAGACGGACCCGCAGGCGGCTGAGGATTGGCTGGAGGCTGTGGTGGGAGTCTTCAGGCTAGTGGGGACGCCGGCAGACTTCATGGTGATCTTTGCTGCCAGCCTCCTTCAGGCAGCAGCAGGCAGGTGGTAGAGCCACTTGTTTCAGTTTTGCGACGGGATGACCTTCGCATGGGAAGACTTCGAGACCATCTTCAGGGTGGAGTTTGTGCCAGTAGCTCTACACCCCGAGCGTGTACAGGAGCTTCTGCCTTTGCCGCGTGTTTTTCGATCAGTAGCCGAGTCATCTGTGGGCAGTAGACAGATGATGCAGAGGTCCAGGAGGACCAGACTAGCAGTTGGAAGATCTCGGGTTTTAGGACCGTTGGTGCGGGGCACCCGTGGTGGGGTCAGAGTCAGGCATGCCAGAAACGGACAATGTTACTCCTGCGGCGGGAAGGTTCACCTAGCCCGCGACTGTCCGACTCCTCGTAAGTTTGATCAGCGGGTGTTAGAGGAGCCACTGAGATAGAAGCAGCAGCAAGTGCTTGAGCAATAGCCGAGTAGTGGACAAGGCAGTAGAGCTCCGAGAGCAGGTGGACAGGAGAGGAACTAGTGGATACGTCCCTTGTACTTCTAGTTCCATTTTTCTATTGTATTTGTGTCTTGTACTATGAGCTGCAATAATAAAAAGACATTTATCTTTTTTTGCTTTACTGTCCTTTTGTCTGATTCATACCGAGTGGTCCCGGTTAAACTGTTGACTTGACCCTCACTTTCGAGATTTCAACTATAGGGGACCCAGTAACCTCACACTGATGCCGACAGTGTGACTCGACCCTTAGAGGCGAGAGTAACTGTTGGACCTCTTGGTAGCAGCGTCGAGGCCTTACGACGTCATCCGTGCCATAAATTAACTAATCATGACGGAATTGACTGTATTAGGCAAGGAACGTGGTTCATCCAGGGGATGAGACCGGATTTCACTTTTCGGCAAAGGAGAAATCTTTGCAGCTAGCCTCTTTGCAGATATCCTTCGTGGATAGAGATCGAGCAGCCTTCCTTCAGTCTCTCACAGTCACTCCTCCACTACTGCAGCGAGTCAGGGAGGCACAGCGTGGGGACGCTGACTATGAGACACAGCGTGCACAGATATCCTCGGGACAGGCACCTGATGGTTTCTCCCTTGGAGAAGAGCACGACATCCTTTTCAGAGGACGTACCATGGTACCAGTCGCTTTACAAGAAGAAGTGCTGAGAGAGTTTCGCACTTCTCCTTTGGCGGTACATCCTGGAGTGGAAAAGATGTACCAGGACCTCAGACGACAGCACTGGTGGCTGGGCATGAAGAAGGCAGTATCAGAGTTCGTTTCTCGATGCCTCACCTGCCAGCAGGTGAAGGTAAAGCATCAGGTACCAACAGGCTTGGTAAAGCCCTTGGAGGTTCTGGAGTGGAAGTGGGACGGCATATCTATGGACTTCGTGACTGGACTTCCACGCACTTTCAGAGGTCACGACTCCATCTGGGTGATTGTTGACAGACTCACCAAGTCGGCACACTTCTTACCCATCAGAGAGCAGGGCTCAGTGGAGAGCTTGGGACGTCTCTACGTTCAGGAGATTGTGCGGCTCCACGGCGTGCCATCATCTATCGTATCCGATCGAGATGCCCGCCTTACTTCTCGGCTTTGGAAGGGGTTACAGGAGGAGTTCGGGATGCAGCTACGTCTGAGCACAGCCTTTCACCCTCAGACGGATGGTCAGACGGAGAGGACCATTCAGACTCTCGAGGACATGCTCCGCGCATGTGTCCTCGACTTTGGCCGTAGCTGGGAGGACCACCTACCATTGGTGGAGTTTGCGTACAACAACAGCTACCACTCCACCATCGGGATGGCACCGTACGAGGCGTTGTACGGCCGACCTTGTAGATCTCATTTCTGCTGGACAGACCCCGGAGAGTCAGCACTGGTGGGACCGAAGATGGTCCAGGCCACGACAGAGAAGGTCCCGGTCATCTAGGAGCGGATGAGGACAGCTCAGAGCCGGCAGAAGTCATATGCTGACAAGAGGCGGAGGCCACTGGAGTTTGAGGATGGCGACCACGTATTCTTGCGGGTCTCACCTCGACGTGGTATTCGGAGATTTGGCCGAGCCGGCAAGTTATCTCCGTGCTTCATCGGACCCTTCCAGGTCCTCAGCAGGGTTGGCGAGGTGGCTTATCGCCTGGCTCTGCCACCTCAGTTGCACCGGGTGCACGACGTCTTCCACGTATCCCAGTTGAGGAGATACGTGCATGACCCGACGCACATCATTGACCATGGGGAGCTTGACGTTGACGATGGGGCGACTTTCACGGAGGTCCCGGTGGAGATAGAGGATCGACAGGAGCGGGTTCTGCGTGGGTGATCTATTCCTCTTGTGCGCATCAGATGGCAGCACGGGAATCTCCAGGAGAGCACATGGGAGCGGGAGACTCAGATGCGTGCTCAGTACCCTCATTTGTTTCTCTAGTTTTTGATGTATCTTTTTGGGGACGTAAAGCCCTGAGGTTGGAGTAATGTAAAGACCCGTAAAATTCAAGGGAAATTTTTTCTTAATTTTCTTTAGAATTTTACAAGAGTGCGGTTTCAGACGGCACCTGATTCCGAGGCCCGGAGTGCCCGGAATCTTTTTCCGAAGTTTGGCTCGGGTACGTTCAGTGAACGAACGAGCGGGAATTCCTAACTTTTGAACCGGTGCTCGAAATTGAAATCTGAGGGCACCGATGAACTCGCAGCGCCGATATTCGCTTAAAGAGACCTTTTTTGGGAGTTGCGTTTGTTGCGGGACGAAAGTTAGTTTTTGGGAGAATTATAAAAAGTTGAATAAAAAATTGTGGAATTCTTTTTATTTAACTTTTGTAGGTTAACTCCTCTCAAAGGGAGTTAGGAGTGGGACCCACACCCACTTAACCTCCCTTGAGAGGATTAAGTGTGGTGGGGCCCACACGAAACCTAAACTTTACATCTTCCCTCAAACTCCCTTAACCCCTCTTTAATTAACATGACAACTTGTTAATTAATGTGGAGTTATCTCTTATTTGAATTTCAAACCTTTGAAATTATTTTTGTGAATAAAATAAGACTTTATCTTATTTTGTTGGGTTAGATCTCTTTAGCCATATTGGAGAGGTTGGGAGCTTTTCTTCCTTCTTCAAGCTTTGACGAAGAACGCTCAAGTTCCGACGAAGAATGCTCAAGCTCCGACGAAGAACGCCGCTCCTCCCTTCTTCGTCTACCGTGTCAACGAAAGAGAACCCCACTTCTTCCTCGGACATCCTTCGTCGGCATACGAAGATTCGTCAACGACGTACTTCTTCGGACGTACCTCTTCGTCATCGGATTTGATGAACGACTACCGCGACGCCCGACCTCTGCGACGTCGTCTTCCGCGAAACGTTGACAAATCTTCGAACCTTATACCCAAGGTAGGGAATTGTTTTGAGAAAAATGTTTATTTCCGTTATTCTTTCTTTTTTTAAAAAAGAGAAGAACGTAGATCAACGTATCATTAAGTTGATCCGCGTTTTTATAAGTTTGCGTGTAAGGATTGTTGTTGAATTATTTATCCTTGTTCGTGGTTCATGCTTGTCTAACGTGTGGATAATTTAATTTGTGTTATCCTTCTAACGTAAGGGGGCCGGACCGCATGAACACGGCCGAACCCCCTCCTTCGTTCTTGATGTTTTTCTTATCTTTGCGGATGAAACAAGGTGGCGTGGTGCCGACGCACCACGCGGATATTCGTCCGAATCTTATTGCGCGACGCCGTCGCGCGCGCGCCATGGAAGAATCATCAAGAACGCGACGCCGTCACGCCGCGTCAGGGAGGAATCGAAGGCGCGGCGGAAGGGCGCAGTGCCGTCGCACCGCGCCGGACGATGAACATCGCGGCCGGTTCCGGGCCGCGGCGAGACGGGAAGACCGGCGTCACGCCGGGCCGCCGGCGTCGGAAGATGGAAAGGGGACCGGAAATTTTTCCTGTCCGGTTGGAGAAAATCCGGCCGGCCAGGTGGCCGGCCGGAAGGTCAAAGGCCGGGGGAATTAAAATCCCCCGGCCAGCTCTAAAACCCCCCCTCTTTATGAGGGGGGCGGTTCCTTTGAGGGGGGGCAGGCGGCCCCCCGTTTCCTGCTAATCAAGCCCCCCCACGTTGGGGGGGGGGGGGGGGTTTGCAAACAGGCGCGGCTAAAAAGTCGCGCCGCCTCTCAATCAAGCGGGGGCCTGATCCCCCCGCTCGCTGTCTCCGTGCGGCGCCGGGCCGCCGCGCCGCCGGCCGGCCGGCCGGCCGGGTCGGGTCGACCCAGGGGGGGGGGGGGGGGTCGGGCCGGGTCGGCCCGGACCCGGACCCCCCCGTTTCGAATCGGTTTCGATATTTTGGCCATAACGTGAGCCACAGAACTCCGATCGATGAACCGCCTGTGGAAACGCGATCCTTGGATCGAGACGGTCGTTTCGGTATATCGCACTCAAGGTTTCGGATTACTTGGAGTTCGGCCGGGTTGGTTCGTTCACGAAACCAACCGGGCCTTCGGAGCGGAAACACTCATATCATGAGCTACGGACGTCCGATTGACGTGTCGTCAGCTGTGTTGTGTTCCTCTTAGTGAGACGGATATTTTGGCATACTCCGCCCGAGGTTTGGACGCAGGTGGAGTACGGTCGGGTTGGTTTTACCTTAAAAACCAACCGGGCCCCGGGGACGAAAATGCCAATAACTCTCAGACCGGGCGTCCGATCGACGCGCCGTCTGTTGCGTTGAGTTCCTGTTGACGATACGGAATTTTTGGATACATCAACTCTAGACTTTGTGACAGTTGATGTATCAGCCTCTCGGCTCGTGGAGCGGACCCTCCGAACGAGTTTGCTGTGTGCGGGAACCCTAGTGCTGTCTGCGACTGTTACTGTGACTACTACTGCTACTTCTGCTACTGTGACTGCGACGACGACAGTACAGAGATCCTGTGTGGATTCGACGACGACGACTACAGAACTCAGCGATCCTACGTGGATCAGTGCTACAGGTCCTGTGTGGGCCCGATCCTATGTGGGTATGTTCTAGTGTGGGTCTTTGCGCTCAGCGGTTCTGTGTGAACCAGCGCCTACAGGTCCTCTGTGGGCCCGATCCTGTGTGGGTCTTTGCGGTGATTATCTACAGGTCCTACGTGGGCCCGATCCTGTGTGGGTCTTTTTCGGGGGTTAGTTACCTATCTATCCTTCGTGGGTCTGACGACTTAGATGGATCAGAGATCATCTTTATCGTCTTTCGAAGAAGTATACCTGTGTGAGATGAATCCTGTTGCTTTCATGTGTGGAATGTTTTGTGCAATCCTGTGTGGATTACATTTTGCTTTCCTGTGTGGAATACGTTTACTTTCCTGTGTGGACTGAGTTGTACTTGGGCTCGGAGGTTGGAGCGTATTTGAATTTGATGACTTAGGTATATGTATGGGCATATACCTAAGCAGTGTCGGTTGTTACTTTGTGATTGTACCTTTCTTCGTGGTTTATCCTTTGTGGATTTGAGAGACCTTCAGGGGTCTCGGGGTCCCTACTGAGTAGCTTATACTCACCCCTTCACGGGCTTTGCCCGCACTACATTGTGTTGGTTGCAGACGACGGACATCGTTGACCTTAGCTGAGGCTTGCAGAGCGGGACGGTACCCGGAGGTGGACCACTGGGCGGGACGTGCTCGGAGCGGACGGCGGGACCCGTGGAGAAGAGGAGCTATCTGTACCCACCCTTCAGGTGGGATTTCCAGGGGACAGCTCGGTGTAGCGGCTTTTACCTTTCAGTTTCTTTTTTTCCCTTTCGAGTTGTACTTTAATTTCAGTTTGGGTTTGTATACTGGCCCATTTACTTTTCCGCACTTCAGTTGTACTCTTCTTTTGCTTAGTGTTTACTTTCCGTTTGCTTACTCTGTGGTGTTTGTTTACTTTACAAAGGCAATGCCTTCTCTTTTTACCAGGATTTTCGCCTTGGTGCTAGTCACCAGCCCCTGGCCTATGGAAGGCGGGCTTGGGGTAGTCACGGCACGGACCCCGAGGGCGGGTCGTGACATAATCATTCTTGGAGAAGCTAAGTGAACATTTACAATCTGTATAAATTCACTATAGTTTAACTTATTTTATAAATCGGGGGATTTTAAATAGACATTATTTTTAACAGAAATTTTAATTGGAACTCAATTCACCCCCCTCTTGAGTGTCCACTCCGACCAACAGGTTTCAAGAAGCTTGGGGTCCCTTACTTGGAATGGAGTTCATGCTCACTAGAATAGTTATTTGAGAAGGATTAATGCTACATGATTCCTCATGTAAACCAAAGGGTATCCTTCTTCTATGAAAGGTGTGGGCCTTAATGAATGGAATCCTGAACTTATGTAGGAGTAAATATGAACAAATGAATGGGTGGATCGTGACGCTCAATTACCTTCGTTGATCCATTTTCTATCTTGTTTTCAGTGCTCATGTGATTTGAGAAATGGGAACTTTTAAGTCGAATGTTTGGAGTAGCCATAACTTTGAGGGGTAATGATCTTGATAAATAAAGGCCACATTTTCTCATAATTTGTGATGGCACACCATGAAGCACAAATAGGTTATGTGATTGGGGTAAGATCCATCATACTCACCAATCCATCCATAAACGAAATTTTCATTGTTATAGAGGGTTTCATACTCATAGATGTACCATGACCATCCTTCGTGAATTTATAGTATCGATGGGAACTATGAAGGAGATTCACAAAAGAAGATAATTTTAAGGATTTTATGTTATTTTCACTTGGATCCCATCCTTAATGGGTACGGTACTTCTCCACCTATCTTGGGGAATTCATTTTTGTGCCAAAATTGTATAAATACATTTTATGGATGATATATGTTTAATTAATTAAAATATGAATTAGGGATCAAGTCTATTCATTTTATTTAGAACCTATGAAATACATTAGTCATTAACCCATTTGTTCTCACAGTCATGTTTCCCACATTTTAATATTTTATTATGGTGATAATAAATCACAAACACCATTACTTTTACTTATCTACGTAAAGAAAATTCATTCCATAAATATACCTTCATTCGTTTTAAATAATCAATGTGGTATTTTAAATGTTATGATTTTATTGACAAGCAACTATACATACCTACGTACATAAGGAAAAATGGTTAATAGGTCCACATTGTAGGTTAAAGAACCCCAATTACTATGTCCACATACATAAATAGTCCATGGAATGGTTTGGATTTAATTACATAACCTCTATTAGAGGAAATATTTTAATTTATGTCATAAACTAATCCAATTGATTTCAAGAGTTATGGATAAATCATTTTTCATATAGAAAATCTGTATACTCTGGGTTGTTAACTAAACTATGAGTGCACCTAAGGGTGTTCAAATTTACATAAGCTCACATTTAAAAATTTAAAAATAAGTCTCATGTCACACATAAGTGTTCCATATCCCTGATATGACTTATAAAACTAAATAACATTATGGGAAATCACATAGAACAACTATATCGTACGAGAAGTATTTTCATTTTACTCTCCTAGAAGTCCAATACCCTAGTTCATCCATGAAAAATAAAAAATTAACAAACCATTAAAAATCCTAAATAACATAATGAAAACCATGAATAATTAATTATAATCAAACCAAAATAAATTACAAATATGGGACAATTAACCATGGAAATAGTTTTTAACATAAACGGAAGCTCAACCACTAAATGCTATTAATGCACCAGAGCCAAGTACTAAAAACTACTAAATATTAATACCTCTAAGAAAATAGAACACTATGATAAATTCCAAATAACTCTATATAAAATAATACTCAATGGAAAATAATTATGCCAAAAAAACCCTTCAAATACTTACCCATGAACTTTCCTCCAACAAAACATCCAATGACCTTGTTTAGACGGTGTCTTAGGATAACATCTTGCCAATCCACAATGAAGCCCATCCATTCATGGATGGTTCCAACATCCACCAGTGGAATCATTGATTAATTTAATTTTAAAAAAACCCTGAAAATAGATAAAATTAAGGGGGAGAGGAAAGATACTCGTAACCTTACAATAAGGTTTTTATCACAAGAAATAAAGGATCCTTTGAAATGGGAATAAGGTAGCCACACCATAGGGGAAGGGGATATATATGGGGTTTACATGAGGCTGACCTTCCAAACGAGGGAGGAAAAATATGGTAGAAAAAGTTTAATGGTGGTTAGGAAAAATTACCATTTTTTCTCCTTTAATGATGGACATGGTTTTCCTACACTGTTTGCATTATTTTGAACTAACCGTAAATGCTCATTGTTCGAGACACAACCAAACATTCATGGTTATGAGGAATTAATTACAAACCATGGAACAATAATAAGGATCCCTATTCACTAATATAGACAAATTAATTATTCCTTAGAGACCCACACATGGGTAAAACAAAATTTACACCTAAAAATAAGGTCACATAGTAGGAGTTAATTGTTACCTTTAACTTTGATCTAATCATGTTCCAAATTCTACAACTCCAAGAACCCCAGACAGCATGTTTGAATCCCCTATCCATATATAATAATGAGATACACATATTGTGAATTAAATCAACATAAAAAAAAATCCTCAAAGGCAGTCCAACTATTGAAATTACACTTCGATGCACGGCTTTAAAAACATGCTTGACTATGAGTACAAGAAAATAATAATCATCATGAGAATTTAAACATGTTTTCAAAAAAACATGAAAAGGTATTTTTATGAATGATACAATTTTTATTTATCTTCAGAATCTTGGTCGAAAAATATTTAATGAGAACACATAATATAATACTCTGTTTTTTAGATCATCTTATGTTTTGGATATTAAAGGAGTATCATTTTCATTTAAAATTCATCCCTGAATAAATACAATAATGTTGGTGCTGTTGTAGAATTGATGTACCAAGGGGTAAAAATTATGAATAATGTGGATTGTGTATTAACTCAATTTCCTCTAGTACACGTTGAGTGGTGTTAAGACAACACACCTGGTTATAAACTCATAGGGGATTTTCTTGGGTTAATTAATATTTTCATTATGAACCATTATAATGGATTTAAACAGATGATGACATTTAATGACTATGGTTATACAAAATCAATAATATTTTGACATGATCATTTTGTGATTCAAACAAACTTTGGCTAATTTTTCAAGATTATATTATTTCACTCTATAATTATTGATACTCAATCTTTGATTTAGGTTTTTTAAATCTCTAGAACTTGGAGAAATCATGTTAATTCAGAAAATGATAAAAAATGGAATGATTGGCTCCATTAGAACCCTAATGAAATGTGAATTTGGTTACAGACACATGTGATGATGACTAATCAATTAACTCATTATGTGATAATAAATCTCAAATTTGGATAATTTCATATCTCATAAAATTAGCCTAAAATAGAGTTTCATGGGAGTTTGATTGATGGTGTCTATAAAGGGAAGAATATCGAGCTTCTAACATGTTAGATGTACGTGAAGAAGAACATAAAGAAATGTATGAAGGAAATGAGAATAGGTTTTATATGTGGAATAGAAGGGCATATAGAAAGTACTTTCCAAGGTAATATGAAGTATTAAATGGGGGAAACATATTTCCTTCTTAAGGTATAATTTTTAGTCAATAAATTAAATGTGGGGAACTGTTTATTTATCCAAGAGAACAATCTAATCCAATGGCTAACATACAGACAAAAGAAGGGCATATGTTATTCCAATCATAAAAGTGGAATGATTGATTAGTTCATGTATTGGTATTGTTGAATTTTGTTGTAGAAGGGTTTCGTCAATGATATTATATTTACATGAATCATGAAGCATCGATGTATTTCTCAGTAGTTGCATTTATTTATATACTTTCTAGAATATAGTGAATGGTACCGAAAAACTAGAAACATGGTCTAATTGTGAGGTGATATTTTTGAATGATACATAATTGATGGATATATAACCGCTTATATGCGATAGATGTTGGGAAAATAATTTTTAATTGTGGAAAATATATGAATGATTTTGATAAATTAAGTGTGATAGTTTTTGTAGAGTTTATTTTTTATAAGTATACCTGATGTTATTTTATATTTTTGAATGATTTTTGATATTTATAAAAAAATTCATATTTTTAGGAATATATGATATGGGTATGTAATTTCTTTTTCATGAACATCTATGAAATTTATATTTTTTATAGGTAATTGATAAGATGATTATTTAATATTATGTCATTTAATCATTATATTCATTAGGTTTCAATTTTTATGGTATATTTTAAAGGGATTTAATGTTAGTTGAACATTGGGGGTTCTATAGATGTTTTTGGAGATTATTTATGTAACAACCTGACCCCAATTACCCAGAGTTAGTGCATTATTACATAACATTGGCATGATCATAAAAGATCATGTTTTGGAAGACCGATTTGTTTAGTATCCTTGGAAACACTAGATACTTTCATAAGTCGTACATTACATCATAAAGTGAAAACTACAACAACATAGTCTCTATAGTCCACACTCATATCCCCTCATACAATCCCTACAAGTAAGTCCTAAAATACTTCTTCAAATCCTAGGAAAAATAAAACATAGAAAGGGGTGAGCTCAGATGCTCAGTAAGGATAACAATATAGCAGAAACATTCATAAATAATCATAAACATTCAAGGAAATGTATAACCAAAACAAAATCCTTTTAAACTTGAACTTCAGCATAATATGGAAAAAATAAAATGAAATAATTCCATTAACTTATTCACATGGATATTATACTAGTTGAATAATCACATGCAATATCAATAACCACTTTCATTATGAAGGAATGCATAATGCCAGACTATCATAACCACAAAGTCAAGGACTTTTGCCAAGAATACAAAAAAATATTTTGTGTAGGCCTTGTGTGAAGAGACTAGTTTGTCTCATGAGACCTACTGATGCATCAAGGATCTATAACGGCCTCCACCCGTCACTTACTACGTCCAATGCATTTTTCATATGAACATGTTTAAACATAACATAAACATTTGTGTTAAAACATGCATACTAAATTTCAATACATTCTCCATAAACCATGAATGGTATAAAAATAACATATCCATAGTCAAACATATCACAAGACCTTCAATACAATATGGAAGCTTTGTATCATAATAAATCATCTTCAAATAAGCTTAAAATCCATTAAAGGATGTTGACATAGATGAAATCAAAACTATTTGAGAGAAATATCTATTTTTTGAAATCATTTAAAAGTTGCATAATTATAAAAGAAAACATTTACATTGAAAATATTCTTATAATATTATAAGGGAATCTTAGAAGATTTTATAACGGCAGAAAATAGAAGCATGCACCTTATAAGTTAAAAAGGGCATTCTTGCCTTTATTTTGTCGAAAAGGATAAAAATGACCTTTATTGGAAAATGATGGAAATATTCCTTTATAAACATATTATAAAAAGTTATAACAGGGTATAAATGACTTTAAACCATAGTCTATTATATAGTAAGAATGTTTTGAATTTTTTTTAAGAAACATGGATGTGGATGATGAAGAGGTCCCAGTAGATAATTATGTATAAACAACCTCGGATAATGAAGAGATTGTGAAATAAACCCTTACCATGTACTTTTACTTGGTCTAGGGTAGGTTAACATCCTTTATAATGGTGAAATAAATGTTATTAAATTATTCAAGAATCATATACATAAATATGATATCATATATGATATTTTAATATTGCTTTGTTTAGAATATTTTAGTATTATCGTCATTTCAGTTGTTCACTTACTCGTCTTATTTTATATGTTTTGTTAAGTAATCCATGCTTGTAATATATAGGTTGTATATTGTTCATATGTAGGATGAAATCATGTCCTGAAAAATTATTTTTAATTATCAAATGAATATTAGTCTTGGATTGATACGATGGGGAATGAATCTCATCGCATTCATGGAGACGATAATCCGTACGTACGCATGAGCGACAATATCATTCTTTTGATATTAAAATAATATATAATTGGATGGTGTATCATATATAAAGAATAATTATAATGTTATATTTATTATTTACATTAATTCCACATCATTATTATACCCATCCAAATAATAATGTATTGAATACCAATTACACCACGACGTGGAGATGGTAAGCCATACTTACACACGTATGGTGACATGTCATTCAAAGGATGGATAAAATAATTAATATAGTTGTACCATATTTATAATAACATCACAGTATATAGAACATACTGTATTTATTATTTAATAATGGAAAGAAAAAAGAAATAAGAAGTGGAAGAAGAAAGGAACTTGAAAGAGGGTGGTGAAAACATTATCTCTTCTTCGGGTTCTTCATTTTGATTTGATCAAAAGGGCTCCTTAGGATGGATTTATGATCACACTAAGGAATATTGGTTGAATTGAGGGAAGTTGGGAGGATATTTGGGTAGATTATGGCTGAGTCAAATGGATTTGAAGGTGTGAATTAGAGAGAAGGGGGAGTGCCCTTTTATAAGAGGGGTGAGTGGCACCTTAGGAAAAGTTTGAAATATTATTTTATAATAAAATAATTTTCGGTTTATAAAGGATCAAATGTAGATTATTTAAAGATAAGGTGAGTATGGGTCTCAAACCCCTCAACAAATATGTTTTAGATATGTTTGGGTCACTATATTAACCTTAACATTTAGATATAACGCTTAGTTAAATAGTTTGACATTTACCATGTCTCTTTGTATTTTTATATTATATGGTTCATAAATTTAGTATATACATCCAAGATAACCCCAAGTGGTTCATTAATGATACAACTATAATTATATAAGTTCTTTGGCCAAAATTTATATTTTTTTGGATATTATATCAATTTATAATATAATATGTTTTTAAAAAACTCCTTTATGTCGATTTTGACACTATTTAATAATTTATTTTTTTTAAAGTCATAAAAACGTTATTAATTCAAACAAAATTCATTTATGAAATCATAAAATGTCATATTAACCAATAAAATTAGTGGATGGTATTATAACATTCAAATTATATTTATTTTAAAATTTATAATACCAATTATTTGATTCATTCATTAATAATGAAAATACTGCATCATTATTCTGTCATAAATAAATTTAACTATTCAATATCTAAAAATTATAAATAAAATATTATTATATTTGAAATCTTTTTATATTTATAATTAGTATTTATAGTCGAAACCATAACATATATAACCCTATGTAAAAATTGTTTTACTAAAAGATATATGCTTATGTCATTTTTGTATTTACTTTAACCTAATCAATATAAAGTGTCATTATCCCTTACAAGTGGCTCCATGGGATCCCAAAATCGACCCAAAGATGCCCATGTTCGGACATGTATCATCCAATAGGGTTAGGACACATTTTAGGGTAATTTAATATTATTATAGTATTGTTTACCCTTATTTACCAGATTTACCCATTAACCATGGTACATAAAATATTTACCGAAGAAATTGTTCAAAATGTCTAAAAATAAAAGTTACCTATTTACAAAATTTGGACCTCCTGATTATAAATATTTAATCCATTTTTCTAACTTCAAAACACAGAAGAGGCAGAAATTAATTTAAAATTAATTCCCGTTGTCAAAACAAAATGCGTGTTTTTAAGAAATAATAACTATCACAAGATTGACACATTCTTATGTCCAGTTTAAATGTGAAATAAAGTCCAATGAAAAGCATTGGAATAAATGGAAAAAATATAATCTAATTATACTTTAAAATCACTCAAATTCATAATTTATCACCATTAATAATTTCGATTAAAAAGATGTTTTTAATTAAAATATAGTAATTTTCACTATTAATCCAAATCTGAATGTTATAAGAAAAGTACCAAAAATTCACCCTATTCTAATTTTGATATTTAGAATCCAAAAATGGAGTCTATTTTGAAATATAAGATATATAAAATTTCAAAAAGTGGGTATTACTATTCATAACGTCTAGTTTGATTGGTTGTGGTGTGTGAGAACTCAAAGTTGCGTACAACACACGCTATTGTATTATTCGAAGAGAAGCGTACCATAGAAGCTTGGGGTGTTACATTCTCCCCTCCTTCAAATAATTTCATCCTCAAAATTTCTAGAATATTACTGCATAAAAATACTCAGGTGGTTTTTCATCATATGTTCCTCGTGTTCCCATGTTGCCACTTCTATCTTATGGTTTCTCCATAGAACTTTTACCAGACGAGTCATCCGGTTTCTCAGCACATGTTCTCTAGTACCAAGAATCCTGATTGGATCTTCACAATAATGAAGATCAGGTTATAGTTCTTCTTCCTCATAGGCGAGTACATGTGTTGGGTCAGACATGTATTTTCTCAACAGTGATACGTGGATCAAATCGTGAACTTTGGAGAGACTGGCGGGATTGCCAAATGGTATGATACAACCCCAATTCGTTCTAGAATTTCGAAAGGTCCTATGTACCTAGGACTCAATTTTCCTTTCTTACCAAAACATATAACACCCTTCCATGGAGATACCTTCAACAAAATAGGATCTCCTAACTGAAACTCTCAATCCTTCCATCGATTATCAGCATAGCTCTTCTTCCTACTTTGATCTGCTTTGATGTGGGTTTGGATTACCTTCCCATTTTCCATTGTTTCATCAACAAGATCTGGTCCTACAGGTTTTGTTTCACCAACATCATCCCAACAAGTTGGTGTGCGATATCACTTTCCATATAACGCTTCATATGGTGCCATCTGAATACATGAATGGAAGCTATTATTATAGGAAACTTCCATCGTAGGTAAATATTGTTCCCACATACCCTGAAAGTCACGTGAGAAAGATATCAACAAACCTTCTAATATTTGAATAGTCCATTCTAACTGTCCATTGGTTTGGGGGTCGTAGGTAGTGGTCACATGAAGTTCAGTATCCAGGGCCTTCTGAAGACCCTTCCAGAATGTTGATGTAAAATGTGGATCACGATCGGAAACAAATGATAGGGGAACTCCATGAAGTCTCACAACTTCATTAATATATAACCTTTCTAGATGTTCAAGTAGTAGATCTTCTCTTATCGTACAAAAATGTGATTTCTTGGTAAGACGATCATTAATGACCCACATTGCATCGTTCCTTCTAGGAGTCTTTGGTAGCCCCATGACAATGTCCAACGTAATATTATCCCATTTCCACTTAGATATGGGAAGATGTTGCATGACTCTTCTAGGTCGTTGCCTTCCAGATTACACTTTTCGACAAACCATACATCTTGACACAAAATCAGAAATCTCCCTCTTCATGTTGTCCCACAAAAAATGTTCTTTCAAATCTCTATACATTTTGGTGCTCCCAGGGTGTATATAGAAATTTCAACTATGAGCCTCATCCAAAAATTACCTTTTTAGATCAGGTATATCAGGAACACAATGTCTCTTTGGCAATTTCAAAATTCATTCTTCATACACAAGTTAACTCAATATCCCATCATTCACAGCTTTCATCTTCTTTTGAAATTATTCATCATCGGTTAGAGAACACTTAATCCTTTCTAGTAAATATGGTTTTGGAAACCATTTGAAAAAGTATCAATGTTTCATCTTCCATGGTTATTCCCATATCCAACTTTACTAGATCCTTGAAAATTGGATCCCTTTCAACTCTCATTTTGTTCAGAACATCATGATCCTTTCAGCTCAAAGAATCTACCAACTTATTTTCCTTCCCTGGGCGGTAGTGTATCGTGCAATAATATTCCTTGTGTAGTTCAAGCCATCGCCTTTTCCTCATGATGAGTTTTTTTTGTGAGAAAATATACTCCAAACTCTTGTTATCAGTATATATCTCACATTTTTCACCATAGACATAATGTCTCCATATCATTAAAACAATGATTACAGTAGCTAAATCATGATCATGGGTATGATAGTTTTTCTCACGAATTTTTAGCTGTTGTGATTCGTAGGCAATAACCCTATCATTCTTCATAATGACACAACCAAGTCTGTTCTTTGAAGCATCACTATAAATAACAAACCCATCATTCCCCGATGGTAGATTCAATATATAAGCATTGACTAATCTTCTCATCAGTTCTTCAAAACATTCTTCACAATCTTTTGTCCAAACAAATTTAACACCTTTACGTGTGAGCTTTGTTAATGTGTGATACAATCGGGCAAAATTCTAGATGAAACATCGATAAAAACCTACTAAAAAAATAAAACTGCATACCTCAGTTATACTCGTCGATGATGGACCTTCTTAGATTTCCTTTTTCATAGAAGGATCAATGGAGATTGCATCCATAGAGACAATATGTCCAAGAAAATAAATCTCATGAAGCCATAATTCACACTTGCTAAACTTCCCATATAGTTCTTGTCATCTAAGAGTCTTCAGGATAATGCGCAAGTGATTTTCATGATCATCAAATCTTTCGGAGTATACCAGGATATCATCAATAAATAACACTACAAAATCATAGAGATATTCCTTGAAAACTCTGTTCATTAGATCCATGAAGATAGAGGGTGCATTAGTCATCCCAAAAGGCATTACTGTAAACTCGTAATGCTCGTACCTGGTTCGAAATGCTATCTTCAAAATGTCTTCCATCTTCATGCACAACTGATGGTATCCAGATCGAAGGAAAATCTTTGAAAAGTATTGACCTCCATGCAGTTGGTCAAATAAATCATCAATGCGAGTTAGGGGATACTTGTTCTTTATTATTATAGCATTGATCTCCCTTTAGTCGTTATGTAACCTCATATATCCATCATTCTTCTTAACCAAAAGGATAGGGGCTCCCCATAGAGAAACACTAGGGCGAATAAATACCATATTACTCAATTAATTTTCTTTTTTATTTAGTTCCACTAATTCCACAGTGTCCATTCTATAAGGGTCATCGATATGGTCCTTGAACCAAAAATTAAATCAATAGAAAACTCAATTTCTCGTTCTAGAGGATGTCCAGGTAAATCTTGTGGAAACACATAAACATATTCTCTCACAATAGGTGCATCCTATATTTGAACATTCCTTCCCTCACCAACAGTCATTTAATTATTATCCTCCCAAATAATTGAATTTAGTTGAGCTAATAGGGGTGGATCTAGATAAGAATTATGTGGTGATGATTTTGCTCTAAAGATAAGGTGTTCCTTATCATCATCATCAAAAATTATAACCTCTTTCTTCTTACAGTAAATCTTTGCATCACGGTATAAAATCCAATCCATACCAAGGATTGTATCAAACTCATTTGAAGGTATGATGATGAGATCTGTAGATAAAGAACTTTTATATACTCTAATGGGAACTGATTCACAGAAGTTTGTAGCCATGATACTTCCCTTAGGAGTTTTATCTGACAACTCCCTTGTTATATCAAATTGGAAATATCTAATTTTCTTAGAAAATGGGAAGATATGAAACAATTTGATGATCTAGAATCTAATAAAGAAATTTCTAAACTTGGGAAACTATTAAATTACCTCCCACCACGTCTTTCAGAGATTCTACCTCCGCAGTAGTGATAGCATAAGCTTGGCCTTGATCCCTTGGCCTTTTTCGAGGTAAGTTACACTAACGTTTAGGACTTTAATTTTCATAATATCCCATCTCCATGAAATTGTATCATTGAAAATCGGTAGATTCTTTCTTCCCCTTGCAATCACGAATTTGGTGGCCCTTTTCACTACACTTGTAACAGACACCCATTCCCTTCAAGAATGAACCAGTTTATTTATTCCCACATTTACTATAGGATGGATATTTAAATTTTCCATTCTTCCACTTATTTCCATTCCCATAGTGATCAGCAGATCTCTTCTTCTCTTACTTTTCTTTAAAGTCATAAGACTTAGAGAATTTTTTTTCTGTCTTGATAGCACATGAGACAATATCTTCTTACGAAGGGAAGGATTGTGGGACTAATGCTCTACAAAGAAATGGTTTTAACCCATCAAGGAAATGATAAATCTTACTCCTTGGGTTATGTATATAATCTGGTGCATGCCTCGCTAACCTTGTAAAGTTAGCCTCATACTTTGCGACATTCTCATCCTCCTTTTGTCTCAGACACAGAAATTACCATTCCATATCTCCTCGATGGTCACGAGGAAAATATTTTTCTATGAAAATCTATTTTAACTCCCTCCATTACATATTTGATACTTCATCATCCTCCTTTTTGTTTTTGAGTCAATGACCACCATTGGTCAGCATCTCTAGTGAGGCGGTAAACTGCCATGATAACATTTTCCCTTTCACTACTACCCAAGGCATGGAATATTTTCTCTAAGGAATTTATCCATTTCTCAGAAACTAATGGATTTTTAATCCCATTGAATATTGGTGGTTGTTGCCTCATGAAGCGATCTAACATTGATCTTCCACAATGTGGATCTGGGTGCTCCATACAGGTAAGGTTATTATTCGTAACCTGAGTGAGTTATCCTTGTATGGTGATAAGCTGATCAACACGAGTTGTATCACTAACTCCATTATAATTATCTTGAGCAGGAGGTAAATCCCTACATGGAGTTCATGCATTGATACCGTTTCCATTCCTTCCAAAAGGTTCCATTTCTAAACAATGGCATACACTAGATTATTTTATGAATCTCAATACATTAATCCAAACTTGTAAAACACTTAACATAAATTGAAAAATTTATGGATATAATCTATAATCATAAAAAAATGTTTTATTTGAGGAAGAATATACTCATAAACCCTTTATAATGGTTTGTAAAGAAAATGAGAATTATCCTAAGCACATCCCCCAGGAGGGTCGTAGCCAAGAGTGCACCAAGGCCCGTTGTCATGCACCAGTTCCCATTTGAGTCTAGCTCAAAGCGGTGTTTTTGGGTTTTACCCCTAGGTACATCTGTACCAGAGCTGCCTCAACCTGCTCGTATCCAGACAGGGATGTATTTCTCGGAAAACTCACAAAATCTCTTCAATACCAAAATTCTAGAAAATTATTCTATACTAATCCTCAAAGTCCCTCTTAGGTCTATGTGATCTAATCAGAGTTTATCTAAATATAGCTTCAAAGGTATGTAATAAACTTCATATGATACACACTGTAATGCCTCAAACCCAGTTACCCAGATTCGGTGCATTATTACATAACATTGGCATGATCACAAAAGATCATGTCTTGGAAGAACGATTAGTTTAGAGGCCTTGGAAACACTAGATACATTTATAAGTCCTATATTACAGCATAACGTGAAAAACTAAAACAAAATATTCTCCATATTCCACACTTATATCCCCTCAGAATATCCCTGTAGGTTAGTCATAAAATACTACTTCACATCCTGGAAAAAATAAAACATAGAAAGGGGTTGGATTAGATGCTCAGTAAGGATAACAATATAGAGAAATCTTTAATAAATAAGAATAATCATTTAAGGTAATGTATAACAAAAAAAAGCCTTTTAAACTTGAACTTAAACATAATATGGAAAAAATAAAATGAAATAGTTCCACTATTTATTCACATGGATATTCTACTAGTAGAATAATCACATGCAATATCAATAACCACATTCATAATAAAGGAATGCATAATGCTAGACTATCATAACTACATAGTCAAGTCCTTGTTCCAAGACTACAAAAGAGATTTTGTCAAGGCCTTTTGACAAGACACTAGTATGTCTCAAGATACCTACCGATGCATCGAGGATCTATACCAGGCTCCACCCGTCACTTACTATGTCAAATGCATTTCTCATATGAATAGGTTTAAACAAAACATAAACATTCTTATTAAAACTAGCATATGAAATTTCAATACATCTCCATAAACCATGAATGTTATAAAAATAACACATCCATAGTCAAAAATATCACAAAACCTTCAATACAATATGGATTTTTTGTTTCATAATAAATCAACTTCAAATAAGCTTAAAACCCATCAAAGGATGTTGACATAGGTGAAATCAAAACAATTTGAGAGAAATATCTATCTTTTGAAATATTTTAAAAGTCACATAATTATAAAAGAAAACATTTAATTTGAAAATATTTTTATAAGCTTTTATGGGAATCTTTGATGATTTTATAATGGTGGAAAATAGCCGCACCCACCGTATAAGTTTAAAAGGACATTCTTACCTTAATTTTGTCGAAAAGGTTAAAAAGGACCTTGGTTGGAAAACGACAGAATGATTCCTTTATAAACATCTTATAAAAATTCAAACAAGAGTATAAATGACTTTAACCCATATTCTATTATATATTATGAATTTTTTCAATTACATTTTTAAGAAACGTGGATGTGGATGATAAAGAGGTCCCAGTAGATAACTACATTTAAACAATCTCGGATAATGAATTGATTGTGAATTAAACCCTTACCTTGTACCTTTACTTGGTCGATTATAGGTTAAACACCTGTAAAATGGTAAAATAATTGTTATTAAATTATACAAGAATCATATACAAAAATATTATATGATATATGTTCTTTTAATATTTCTTTTTTAATAATATTTTAGTAGTATCGTCGTTTCGGGTGTTCATTTACTCATTTTCTTTTAAATGTTTTATTACATAAGTAGATCTTGTTATCCATAGGTTGTATCTTAATCATATCCATAATTATATCAATTCCTTAAAAATAATTGTTTTCATCAAATTAATATTTGTCTTGAATTGATACGATGGGGAATGAATCTCATCGCATTCGTGGAGACTGTAATCCGTACGTATGCACGAGTGACAATATCATTATTTTGATATTAAAATAATATATAATTGGATGGTGTATCATATATACATAATTAATATCATGTTATATTTATTATTAAATTAATTACACATCATTATTATACCCATTTAAATAATAATACATTGAATAACAATTACACCATGACCTGGAGACTATAAGTCGTACGTATGCACCTATTGTGACATGTCATTCAAAGGATGGATAGATTACTGAATATGGATGTGCCATATATATAATAATATCATAGTATATATAATATACTGTATTTATTATTTTGTAATGGAAATATCAAAGAAAGAAGAAGTGGAATAATGAAGGAACTTCAAAGATGGTGGTGAAAACATTACATCTTTTTCGGGTTCTTCCTTTTGATTTGATCAAAAGGGATCCATAGGTTTGCTTTATGATCAAAATAAGGCCTCAAGTTTGAAATGAGGGAAGTTGGGAAGATATTTGGGATGTTTTTGGCCGATCCAAATGGCTTTGAAGGTGTGAGTTAGAGAGAAGGGGGAGTGCCCTTTTATAAGAGGGGTGAGGGGAACCTTAGGAAATGCTACAAATATTATTTTATAATAAAATAATTTTCGGTTTCTAAAGGCTCTAAAATATATTAGTTAAAGTATAATGTGGTTATGGGTCTCAAACCACTCAACTAATAGGTTTTAGAAAGGTTTGGGTCACTATATTAACCTTAACTTTTAGATTTAACTCTTAGTTAAATAGTTTGACAATTACCATGTCTCTTTGTATTTTTATATTATGTGGTTAGTACACTTACTATATACTTCCAAAAGAACCCCAAGTGGTTAATTATTTATAAAACTATAATTATATAAGTAATTTGGCCTATCCTTATATTTTTAGTGATGTTATATCAATTTATAATGTAATATTTGTTTTAAAATTTCTTTTATGTCAATTTTGACAGTATTTAATAATTTATTTTTGTTAAAGTCTTAAAAATATTATTAATTCTAAAACAATTCTTTTAAGAAATAATAACATGTAATATTAACTAATAAAAGTCGTGGATATCATCAAAACGTTCAAAATATATTTATTTCTACATTTATAATACCAATTATTTGATTCTTTCATTAATAAGGAAAATACTGCATCATTATTGTGTCATAAATAAAATTACTTAATAAATATCTTAAAATTATAAATAAAATACCATTATTTATGAAAAATTCTTATCATTATAATTAATATTTATAGTAAAAAATATAACATATATAACCCTCTGTAAATATTGTTTTACTAAATGATATATGCTTATGTCATTTTTTATTTACATTAAATTAATTAATATAAAGTGTCATTATCACATACAAGTGGCTCCATGGGGTCCCAAAATCGATCAACATATGCCCATGTTGGTAAAGGTATCATAAAATAGGGTTAGGACAAGTTTTAGGTTAATATGATATTATTATTAAATTATGTTTTACCCTTATTTACCGGATTTACCCATTAACCATGGTAAATAAAATATTTACCAAAGTAATTATTCAATATGAATAAAAATAAAAGTTAAATATTTACAAAATTTTTACCACCTGATTCTAAGTATGGAAACCATTTTTATAAATTCAAAACACATAAGTGGAAGATATTAATTTAAAATTAATTCCCATTGTCAAAACAAAAAGCGTGTTTTTAAGAAATAATAACTATCAAAAGATTGACACTTGCTTATGTCTAGTTTAAATGTTAAATTATGTCAAATGAAAATCATTGGATGAAATGGTAAAAATATAATCTAATTATACTTTAAAATCACTCAAATACATAATTTAGCACTGTTAATTATTTCAATTAAGAATGTTGTTCTTAATTAAAATTTAGTAGTTTTCATTATTCTTCATAATATGAATGTTATTTGAAAAGTACCAAAAATTCACCCTAAGATAATTTAGATAATACTAATCCAAAAATGGAGTCCATTTTGAAATATAAGATGTATAAAATTTTAAAAATTGGGAATTACTATTCATAATGACTAGTTTGATTGGTTGTGGTGTGTTAGAACTAGAAGTTGCGTACAACACTCGCTACTATATTATTCAAAGAGAAGGTTATAGTGGAAGATTGGGATGTTAAAATTTATTCTTATTTATTAATAATTGTGTTTTTTTAATATTTTTGGTATTGGTGAACATCTATATATGTGAGGAATGAGTTATCATTATTTTTTTGATATTTTGATACATTAAAAGACATTTTTATTAATCCAGGCATGGAAAAAAATCCACATGGTTATTTATCATATATAATATGAGATGAATAAGAGATGTGAAACCACTAAAATCAAAACAATAGAATTAAATTATGTTTATGGTATGGGTAAAATAATATAAGTATATTATATTGTATTCTCTAACATTATGGTAAATGATTTTCTCAACTCAAGTTAGAGGAAGATAAATTTATCGAGTCTTATATGGAATGTATCCTTCAACTACCAAGTTATGTTTTTAGAAACAAATAATTTTTATAATGATACTTACTTAGTTTTTGAAATGCTTAATTAAGATGAAATTTTTTCCGAGTAGTTATATAGAAATTACTGACCATTATACAGTCTAAATTAAATTTATTTACTATGCAATGATATATTAATTGAAGAAAGTGATAATTAAAAACATTGGACATAAATTATTTTAAGGGGGTAGAATGTAACACCGTGATATTTTATAATATATTCTCTTTCAATTAATTTTATGTATGTAATATCTTTATTTATATACAATATCAAGCATAAATAACAATTATATACAATAATATATTATTATATAAACACAACCAATATAACATAGGAATTGTATTAGTGGTTATTACTATTGGTAATCACATTTTTAAATATATTTATATTGTATTTCCCAAATAAAAATTTAAAAAATGATTTTTTTGGAAATAACCACTGGATTTTTAGAAAATTCATTTTATTTTTCAAAAATGAATTTTCTTCAAAATTTTTATTTGAAAATTTTTATGTTAAAATTATAGTAATTTTCTGAAACTTTTTGAAATCTATGTTTATCAATGAAACATTATTTGTTAAATAATTATATAAAAATTTACAAATGATGGAAAATTTCAATATTTCTAAAAAGATTTATTTTTCAGTGAATATTAAAAAATACAATTCTTCCAAATATATTTATTTCTATTTTTGAATTAATAAATATTCAATTTTTTATTTTCCAGTAACTAACATCTAATCCATTGCAACTATTATTATATAATTAATTAAATTTGAATGATTAATAATCATTATTTTGATATAAGGTAATTGTTATGATTAAAAACATATTTTTATAAAAATTGTTTTTCATTTTGTTTTATAAATTTATATTAAAGATAAATTCAAAAATTGAATGAAATATTATTTTCAAAAATATATTCAATATTTATAATTGGTATGATAAATTTGGAAAATAAAACCATTTTATTTTTTTCTATTATTATTAGTTACCATGATAAATATTTGTCACCTTGGTATGGTTTAAATGGGTAAAAGTGAGTTAAAACTATTAGATAATACATCAATATAAAACTAACACATTACATTAATCAATTTTATGAGTAATGTTAAAATATAATCATACCATATTTTTATGGAAATTTTTCGCAATTTTTCTTGAATAATGTCTTATATACTATTTTATATAATCAAAAATACAAAATGTAACTCTCTTTAATTTTAAAAAAAATAAAGTTGTTTATGTTCATAGAAATAGGTAATGGTAGGTTCTAAATGGTTATTTAGAAAATTAATAAATTATATATATGATATCAATTTATTTTTTATTTTTTGTTGTATATTTACCTTAAATATTTACGTAATGATGACATAGTGTTTTCACAAACAGTAGAATAATTTACTAAATAATTTCAAAAAGATTAAAATAATTTTTTTATGAGGAATTGTGGAGTGATTTGAATTTTAGTGGAAATTATAAATTATTAATTATGATCAAATGCTAATTTTTTTCCTTGCTTACTTTAAATTCAAATTGAATGAATAGTTCCAAAAAATGATAGTAATGGTATTTTTCTTATATAATATTTTATTAATTTATTTAAAAAATTTATTTTTTTTTGAAAATATTACATGTGTAATGATTAATTTAATACAATTTCATACATGGAAAATTTATAATCCTAGTATTAACTTTTTTTATTTTTTATAGACATTATCCATTGAAAAATGTGTTATAGAAGTTAAAGATAAAAAATGCTAATGCGGGTTAAACTATAGTTATAAGGTTTAAAATGACATTAAAACATATCTTATTCATATTTTAAGAGTTTATTTAGACCCTATTTCATATTTACTTTGAAATTAATCCACAATAGAAACACTAGGCCTTCAATGTCTCTTTATAATATTTTATTTTAAAAAAAATTACAAGAGTGATCTTTCATTCACATATATAATGGGACCTCCTATCACACTTTTACGCACCTTAAAGAGCTGCATATCATGGCCATAACCAAAATAATAATGTTCTAAAAATCCTTATCCATGTTCTGTAGGAACTAATATATTCAAAATACCATTCCTATGATCCGGGAGAAAGGGTTCAAAGGAGGTTTCTCGAGGAGGATGTAACCATCTTTTCTGATCTATATCATTTGACTTCTTCTTTTACCCTGATAAATTATTTCCTAACCATTAAAAAATAATAAAATTATTATCTTCAAAATAACATCATTTTATTATATTTATTAAATAAACTTATCCATCTCATTTATTTCATGTTTCAAATGAATACATCGCTCATGTGTACGTACAGACTACCACCTCCACAAAGTGTTGTGATTTATTTTCCATAAATATAATCCAGGATAGATTATTATGTTTTATTTATTTTATATATTTGAAATTTATGGAAAATTATTATTCCATGTTTATAATATTATATATACCATTTTACCATTCTTTCTATTGGAAATTTATTACAGGGATCGTACGAACGTGTAGACTACCAACTCCAAGAAGTGTTGTCATTTATATCATTTTATCATTATATGGATTTCACTACGGAAAAATCATTACATATGTATGATTTTTAAAATATATTATTCATTCTATAAATGTGAATTATTATTTACCTTTATTTTTTACCATCCATAAAAAATTGGAAACATCACTCTCACATATATATGGACTATAATTTCCATGATGTGTTGTAACTCATTTTCAGAACCGATTTATATAGGTGGTCATAAAAGTTTATATAATTATGAAATATGGTACTTATAAAATAATAAAAATTAAATATACTATGGAACCATGATCTCATTACAAGGATTTGAACTACTGATTCAAAACATGCATGAAAAATGAAACAGTTTTCACACAGAAGAGTGATTTTAATAAAAAACTATTAATAATTTAGTGATAAGATAATATACCTGAATACAATATGGAAATATATATATGAATATGGTTCTATTATATATTTATAATAAATATTTTTTATAATATAAGTAAGAATTCATATGATGAAATATGGGACTTGAGGTAAGGGTTTATCATCTCACTTTGGTTTCATTGAGAAATATATCATATTCAACACTTATATCATTAATTATGTGTAAATAATTCCCATTTTATCAGATATATCATGAATAATTATATATTAATTGTATTTAAATATTATTTTTAATTTATTTCTTTCATAGGAGATACAACTCAAAAATTACCAATGTTGTAATGGTTAATGTTAAAATCTCATTTCTTCAATGGATTGTCTACGAAAAATTCCCATTGAAAAAAATATGTATATATTATAAAATAATGCCTATATATTTTCTTATTCATGTATTATACCTGTATTTTTTTCTTATTATTATCATTTTTTTCTTTTGTACATAAAATGACCTATAAAAATATTTTTAATGAAAACTCAACCTTATTTCCATTTTGGAAGATAATATTTTTCTCCCATGTCCATGTTCTTTAATAATAGTTTATTTATTTTTTATATATAATTAATTTTTTTTAATTTCATTTTAATTAAATTTTAGTTTATTTACAAATTATTAAAATGTATATTTTTTGATAAATGTTTTCTAGACAATACTTTTTTGGAATTTTTACAAAACTATGAATTAAATTAATTCATTTAATGGTTAAATCATGAAAATATTTTAATTACATCATGAGCATTCATTTAACTAAATAATATATTATTATATTACACGGTTATCTTAAAATGAATGTATTTTTTCTATATTCTAGGAATTTTTTGATTACATGGTATCAAAAAAAACAAATATTTTCCACATTATTTCATAGAAAGATTCAAATGATCTGTTAATGTTATTTTTCTTCAATTTAGTCATCTTTTATTGATTTATATGATTTATTGGGGGAATGATCATATTATAATGTAAAATGTATTTAAATTTATTTATGATGATGATGATGATTTATGTATGATTTTGTAAAACCCATTTCTAATACATGGAATAAATATATTATGATGAAGAATTTATGAAACTCGTTTCATTTCTATGGGTTATGCAATGATGAAATGATAAAATGTCAATAAAACCTATATCTTTTACATGGGTTATGATAGGACGATATGATAAATGTTTTATGATAATGTGGAAAACACATGTATGGTTTTTGATGTTGTGTTTGATGGGCCTATAATTATATATCCCTTGAGTTCATTGGGTAATGATCTACAAATCATGAGATAAATATATTATGTGTGAACCATATTTCATGTTCATAATATTATGCATGGACATAGTTTCATGTAATTATGTTATTGCATAGACATAGTTTTATGTAAATAATTTAATGCATGGACTTGGTTCCAAGTCCATATGTTTATAAAAGGACCCAATTTTAGGTCATTAACATACATAGTGATACTATTAGTATTTATACATGTTCACAATATTATAATCATATTCTTTAGACATATTTTTTTAGTAGTTTCAATCCGAGATTGTGTTTTATGATTGATGAATCCACACATTTATGAATTTTTTCATTATAATGAAATTGCCAAATTCAAAGAGTCGTGAATTATAATATATGAATTTATTGGGTATTAAAATTTAATTTTATGAGTGTGTTCTTATAACCTAATGATTAATTATCATCATTTGGAGATATCATTTATTTTTACCCATACCGATCATCTAATCTCATTTTTTCTTAGTTTTTCATTTACCCTAGTTTCTAAATATTTTTATATATTATATGTCTAAGAAAAAGTTATAGTTTTGAAGAACTATGTGGTTGTATTTCAAAATCCATTCCATTTTGTTTGTGAATAGGAAATTATGATATATAATGAATATTTATTTAAAATTATATAATAGTTATGTATGTTATTATAGGGTCTATATAGTTCATTCACTGAAACAATTATAAAAAATTTGAAAAAAATTGAAAATCATATTAATATAGTTGATTTAGATGAGGTGAGGACAATTTTGTTGTTAGAAAAATAAATTTTAGAGGATTTATATTAGATATGAAATCATTAAAGAGTTATAGTTTTAAAGAGAAAATCACACCCCAAGGGAATAGTCTACATCCTTCTATGGATTTATTAAAATTAAATTGTGGTGAGATAAAGGTTTTCATTCATAAAATCATTGTTTTATTACATTATTTTATTTTAATGTTACATTATGATTGAGTTAATCTGTTTTGACATAGAGACTGAGTGACAATGGGTAGAACATAATTTTTAATGTTATCAATATTTGGTACAAACAACTTGATTATACTATAAGGTAGACTGTTGGGTCACAGGGAGTAATAACCTATCTTAATATAGGTGGTCCATAAATTTTTGAGTTTTGAGATATTCAGAGTACTAATATTTAAATAAATAAGGAATATATGTCATAGTTTAATTCTTCTATAGGTTTAGAATAGTTTTTGAGCATGTGTAAAAAAATATAATATTCATTAAATGAATCACCTATCGATGATGATTTAATATTAAAATTATTTCACAAGTGTTTTTATTTATGTTCCGACATAATATACTTATATGAAACTCAAACATAACAACTCACATCCATTAATCATATTAATGGAGGAAATGAATATTATATTAATCAAATGACTCATTAATATGAGGTATATTTTAGAGGAAAATTTAGTTACTGAAATTTTAATTTAATACCAAATTTCAACAAATGTGAGAATATTTGTTGATGCTCGTATCATTAGTGAAGATTGGTAATATTTTAACCCTTGTAGATGAAGAAAAGAGAGAAAAATGAAGAGACTCCCATATAAATAGTATTTTAATTACTTATCACAAGTCTCTGGAGATGAATTTTATTCAATTTTTATTCAAGTATTTATATTGATGAATTTTCTCTATAGTGGGTTTTTTGTTACTTCACATGTTGTTTAAAAATTTTTACCATTATTTCATTTACCCCTCATGAAGTATTATTTAAATAATGTAGAAAGTTTTAGGTTGTCTCCAATAAGAATTGGTTTTTTAATTTCATTTTTTTGGTGATCAAATTGAAAATATTGATGATATAATCTATTTATAGTATATTTTTATATAATTTTAGACTACAGACAATCCCCATCCCTATTTCAGTACAATATTTCATGATTTGTATGGGGGGAATTCATACTTGATGGGAGAAATTTATAAAACATGAGTTTCAAGGATAAAGCTTTCTCATTGTAAACATATTTAGTTTTTTTTTGGATAGTATAGGAGTTGATACAACCATATCACATTAATGATATAGTCAGTCATTATAAATGGTCAAATATATAAAACATTATATTAATATCATTTTCAAGGTTTCATTTATAGAATCATCAAACTAAATTGATTATAATTTAAAATATTCAATAGTGGATAAAAATAGTGTTGATGGATGATTTTCATTCACTATGTTACCTCCATCGTTGAATACATCATGTGGCTCCACAATAAATAGATAGTGGGTTCCTCAATTGGAATTTAAATAATTTTACTTTTTTATATAATTAAACTAACCATTCTATCAATCATAATATATATAATCTACACTGGTGATGATTTTTTAAACAAATACTTTAAATAACACCCTGACCTAACACTAATACATAGTTTATCTAAATGTGATATTTTAGATAGAGAGTTATCCAATAGTCATAATATAAACCAAACCATTTTTCTAGAACCATAATATATATTCATAAAATATTAATTCTAGGAACCATAGTTTCTTACAATTTACAATATCATGATTTTTCTGCATGGACATCTTATTTCTAGGAGTAATGAACATTTTACTCAAAACAATGACTTAAATATTTTTGAAAATTTTTAATGATACAAATGTAGACAACAAAATTTAATGAATTTTTTTGTTATATGAAATATTTTAACTCTAAATGGTACATTTATTCAAAAAATGAGTTCAATATAATGGAGTTCTTAGTCATTATTTTTAGATAATATTATCCACTCATAAAATAAAAATATTTCGCATGCTCTTATATTCCATTTCAACTCTCTGAAAAATGTGTGATAAAACTATAGAAAAATAACAATGCCTATCAATGTATTTGATGATTTTTATTGGGTAACTGGATACTATTGGATTTATAAAAAATTTGATTACTTCTTTGGGATCATAAGAAAACTCATTATTTTGAAGATTTCAACATAGATATTTAGATTTTATTTATTTTATAGTATTCTATTTAAATATTTATTTTTAATTCTATTAGAAAATATGTGTGGGTTTTATGTTTTCTTCTACTACATTTACCCATAGATATGTTCCATATAACCCATTAATTCCCTTAGAGTGAATACTAAATAAGAATTAATATGTTGAAAATCCAAAAATAAAAAACTATTAGGGGTATTTACAATACTACAAAAATATTTTATGACAGGATGGAATATAATTTTTCTTAAAACAATCAATATTGTTTTGAAAAAAATCCATTCTATTATTATAAGAACTGAACTAATTTAAAATAATTTTTTTAATCATGTTTTTTAATAAAATTTCCATGGTTCTTATTAATTAGATTTCCATTGATAAATACTATGAAATGTAAAAAAGAAGAAATCCATAGATCAAGGAACCACATTTGAATTAAAATGGATTATGTATCCAAAAAATAATACGGTTCATGGTAGGATCTTTTAGGAACACTCTATTTAAGATATATCATTCATAGTAATAATTTATTAGTTACAAGCCATAGGTTTATTGAAATTTTATATAAATATTTTTGTAAAACCGTTATCAATATGGATTCTTTATATTATGAATAATTTTTGAATAATTTTTATATTTAAAACATCTAAATTTAAATTAATGACCACAGAGGACCCAAAAATCAATGTGGTTTTCTCTAACATCATTTATTTATAAGGGGAATTAATCTAATGAATGAAAATATTTCTTCAACACTGTTATTTATTTTGTATTGAAATATTTAAATGATAATAAAATTAGATTAGAGATTTTATCTTGACATGCAATTAAAAAAATATTAAAAATATGGTGTATATATTTTAAAAATATAAATGAATAACTACATCTATGGTATGATGTCGGTTAATAAACTATTATACTGTCCACAAAAATGAAAAAATATATTTACAATGTGAAGTGTTTGTCCGAAAAACACATGTTTATATGATTTTTTTCTAGAAAACCATGTTGTTCTACCGTAAATTTCAAGATAAATCATTAATAAATAGTAAAGATGATCATCTATATCCAATAATAGTTTACGAATATACTTTCAACAGAGTATCACCTCATCATTTTTACTCTTATCACTAAAATAATGAAATTCAACAACCAATGATTCCTATATAATTCTTATATATATATATATATCAATATAATTTAACAAAAACATCATGATTTATAGTGGATATGAAGATGGAGCTTGCTCTCGTTTCCCACCGATGGCGAACCCTGTGGTAGGGTTTGGCGATGGCCGCCGCCGTAGCCCCTCCTTCCTCTGCGGGGGGAGGGGGACCGTCCTTTCCTGCGCTTGAATCTGGGAAGTGTAGGGATGGTGCTATCCAACCCTCGCTGGCCACATGCTTCCTTTTTCTGACTATCAATGTCTCCCCGAAGGTCCCCGGAAGCATCTCCGGTCAACTCGTTGTTCCAGTTTCTTCATAGGAATTCTATGCGGCTTTGGCTTTGCTTTCTAATTCCCTTATTGCAAGGTTTGTGAGAAGACGTCCGATGTTGGAGGATTTTGGTAAGTTTGTAAACGAAAAATGGGGGCTCAAGAATTTTGCGCATGTTGGAATTCGTGGACCACGACAAATCCTCATCCACTTTGCGGATGATGGGGATTTGGGGAAGGATAGGTCCCAAAGTAAGATGGATTCGAGTTTCCATCTTCTTCGATGGACCTTTGAAAATCATTTGAACTGTGATTCTCCAAACTCTGCAATTTGGCTGCAATTGCCGGGACTTCCCATTCCTTTCCAAAATCCAGGACTTCTATGCTCGATAGGTAACTCTATTGGATTATTTATTTGCTGCGATCAAAGAACTACCTCTTTGTCAAATCCTGCTTCTCCGAGATTTTGTGTTGAAATGGATCTCTCAAGAGTTCCGCCAGAGGTTGTCTGGATCATCATGGAAGGTGAATACAGGTACGTTCAAAAAATTCTGTATGAAACTTGGATTCTGTTTTGTTCCAATTGTTGCAAGCATGGGCATGAAGCAGTTAAATGCCGAAGAAGGATTCTAGCGTCTCATTTGGGTGCGATTAATAACGTTGGGAATGGTGATATGGCTCAGACTCAAGAAGATATGAATCCAGGGGCATCTGAAACTGGATTGGTCCCGGCGGTTGATGATATGGTTCAGCACAAAACAGGTCTGGATCGAGGGGTATCTGAATTTGGACTAGCCCCAGTGGTAGATGACCTAATAAATAATCAGGTTCATGCTGAGGTTTCTTCAGGAATGTGTGTGGGGCAGGAGACTCAATCAGGAGAACTGCCAAATGGAAGTAAGAGAGGTATGGGGGGTTCAATGCAGGATAATGAGAGTTCAATGAATATGGCTAACAGAAAGTGGAAAGAAGTAATAGAACATTCTGATAAAGAGGAGATGAAGGCTGGTGAGCCCGATTTACTGTATATGGGTGGGGGACTGGAGAAAAATCAGACATATAGTGGGAGTAAATCTACAGGGTAGAGCTCTCCTGTCATGGTACAGGTGAGTGATGATGGATTGATAAATTGTTCGGAAAATCGGTTTGCTGTTTTGATGTATAATGATTATGAGGAGGATGAACCAATGGAAGAGGAGGAATTTCAGTGTCTCCCATATCATGAAGATTCCATCATTGTCCATGTGATGGCGAGCTCAGCTATTCTGACCGTGGGTGACTCTGGTGGACAGCCTCATGTCTCACCTGGGATGGAGCAGGTAAAAAATGGTAAAAGTTTAGGGGGTTCTGATGAGCAGATCAAGGAGATCTCAAAGGAGGTAAATGGGGTATTGGAAGCTTCCCATGGGCAGGTTTCTCAAGGTAGGTTGGTCATTAATGGTGTGGCTGAACAACAGCATGGTTCAGTGGTGGAAGAAGGCCGTGAACATGACCTTTCCATGCCAAAAGAAACAATGGTGATGGAAAATCCGAAAGTGTGTCAGGTTGTTTGAAGAATTATGAATGACTTGAGTAAGAGCAGTAAGGATGACCATGGATGTGTTGTGGAGTCACATGGTTACCCCATGCAAAAAGAAGAACTCCATAATCACAAAGCATCCTATACTGATGTTGTCAAGCATGGAATTCATGAGCCCCTAAGCAAGGAAGTGGAGGGGAAAACCAAAAGTATGAGGAAGACACAGAGGGACTATACGGACCTACCCAAACCAATGGCGACGAGGTCTTCTTACAAGAATGAAGGGTCACAAGAAATTGTTCATGCAAATGGGAACATTGGAAAGCGAAGGGGAGGGTCTTCTAAGATGGATAATGGACATAGTGGGAAACGGAAAATCAAGGAGAAGATGTCTGAGGAGATGCTTAGGAAGAAAAACATGTATCTTGAGATGATGCGGAGGTATGAATCTTCAGAATGGGAGTCAGCTAATCCTGGTGATGAGTTATCCGATGATAGGGAGAGGGATGAGTATGGGTTTGATGTAATGTAGCATTTTCATTTTCTACTGTCTTTACTTGCAATTTTTTCTTAATAAATTTTCGGGATCGGGCTTTCGCCTGGTTCAGACTTTTCTGGTATAGTGGATATCACGGACATAAGAAAAAATAATAAATATTGTGAATTCACCAAAACTAACAATTGGGAATATTTTTCCAAATAATGTCTGTAATCTTCACCGTATAATATTCATCTATAAGGACCCATGATAACAAAAAAGAAGATATATTTTTAGGTGTTTTTTTTCTTTCTCTCTTTTTACTCCTGAAGTAATAAACAACCCCAAATCTTCACACACAATAATTCCATTTTCAATATATATATCTATAAAAAAAATTATTTATAAATTAAAAATTAAATAACTATATTATCCTCAAAATTATCCAACACCATTCTATGTCATTTTATTAATAAAACATTTTTAGTATCCCTTGATATTCTTTAGGGGCGTGAGAGGTAGATTTTGGCTTGCCTGTAAGTCTCTCAAGTGGTCGCATTAGTGAAATCATATGAGGTTGTATTTTAATGTATATTCTTAATGGATAGGTGTTTCATGTTATATCCAGTTTAGTTTCCTCCACATACTCAAAAACCATTCTGAACCACCCATAGAATCGATGTTAGATATATCTGTTGTTTTTTTTTAAATTTTAGTTCTCCCAGTCTCCCAAAGAAATATTATTTCTGGACCACATGTATTGTGGGATGAATTGACTCTCTAAGAAACAACAATCTCCCTAATTTCTAATCAAGTTGTCTATAATAAATAATGATAACAAGAAAAATTATAATATACTCATAATTTCATGATCTATAATTCATAAAGTATTACCTCAAAGATAATTATATTTTAAAATTGAATAATGACATAAACCATTATTTTATGGAATGAAAACCATTATATTAGAATCATTTAATTCTTATACCACATTTTCTAGGCTTGTAAGATTCTCTTGGTGTGTAATTTTTTCTCTAACACTAAAACATCATAGTGAATTTACTTCAAACATCCAACCACTCCAATTTTATTTCAAATAACTAAATTGATATGACCTAATCGAAATAAAATTTTTTCATCTGAGTTTGAATGTGATTGATTTTTTTTATTTTTTTAAAAGAGTTGATTATAGTGGCCCGAGCATTACATACACAAATATTACATTAAAATAGATGAATATTAATTAAATATCATTATGTTACATGATATAAATTTAATGGTTTATTGTCTTTAGAAACTTCAATACATAAACAAAAGGTCAATAAAAATATAAATCATATCCCACAAATTTCATCAAAACTAGCACATTTCTTAGACATATCATACTTGATAATATTATTTAAAACCTATATTAAATAAAATAATAATAAATAATTGTCTCATATTCTCAATAAGGGTATACATAAGAGATATAAAAAATAATAGAAATAGATAATTCTCATATCATAATAATTTCATACCCAATAAATTCAATTATTATAATCCATTAAACATAGAAAGATTATTTTCAAAAAATATAAAATGTTTATAAGAGTGTGATAGAGTAAAGAATCAATAATGATCCACAAAATCACATCATAAACAAATTAATGAGTAAAAATCATAATCTTATGATATTTTGATTGTCTATAAGTAGTAACTGATTCACTCTTTATGATAAGGAAATGAATTCAGGTGCATACATAAACATGTAGACATGAAACATGGCCAAATACATTCACTAATGGACATGAAATACAGTCTACAAACTAACATATAGATATGAAACGAGGTTCATTCACAATTTTGTGAACATGTAATCTGGTTCATACCAAATAGAGTTATATCGTGAGTTATCAATATTTACCCAATGAATTAGAGGGATATATAATTTTGGTCCCAAACACCACATAATGGATACCATATACATTTTTTTCAAAATATACTAAAACATTAATCATATCATCATATAATAAAATTTGTAAAGGAAACTAATTTCATAAACATTTCATCATTTCATCATTATATAACGAATTTAAATTAAATGAGTATCTTAAATGTTTCATCATAACATAAATAATACATGGTAAGGAAATCAGTTTCATAGAATATTCATCATAATAATAAAATATTGATGAAAGAATGTGGATGGTATCATATGATCATATCCCCAATTTACAATAAAAATCTAGTAAGGATAATTACATTGATTAAAGAACCTTTAAGAGGTCATTTAACACTTTCTTTGTAAATCAGAGGAAAAAAGATATATATTTTTGATATAATATTAACAAAAAGTTCGTAAAATATTTATAAAAATGTTTTGTTATAAAATAAAAATGGAAAACTTTAATGTAGGGTTCAATTAAAATGATATAACATGACAAAAATAAAATCCATTCATGTGATATATAATAAAATAGAAAATATATATTTTTAATCATTTTTAAAAATTAAACAATAACTTATTTTGTTAAAATTTGATTAAAATTTTAATTTTTTAAAAATTGTAAATAATATAAAAGTAATGTAAATGAAAATTTTAAAACATTTAAATTATAGCTGAAAATGACCATGTACCATTTTGGTGTAGTATGGAAATGTTGAAAAAGTTCGTTAACAAAAACAGGCATAAGGTCAACATTTCATTGAAAACATTATCTTGATCATTTTAAACCCCAAAGAGTGCAAAATGGTACTGATAGATATAAATTCATAGAATAAAAAAGTAGAATAAAATATATTTTTTAAAGGATAATATCTAAATAAGATTTCCTTAATATAAATTTATAATATACAATCCATAAAATTGATGATATTATAACATAAACCCTTAGATCTTTGGAAACATTTGGATCATAATTCCCTTAAAAAAATAAATTTAATTGAAACATTAAATACCATGAATATACATATATTTATAATATATAAAAAGGGGAAGTATATACACCACATGAATAAGAAATTTATGCATATGGTATATATATCATAGAATCAAATTTTATATGAGAAACCCTTATTCAATTCACATCATGAATTATACCAATTAAAACATAATATATAATAATTATACATTTCTTATATATCTATTATAGAACCATATTTTTATGATCTTGAACATTTTAGAGGAATGTTATTGACTGAAAATTTTGTTTGAATACATTAAATTTGACTAAATAAATGATTACGTGGTGTATCAGGAATCTCGGGGGTGTTCTAGTTGTTTTGGACATGAAAGAAACAGAATTTATGTTGTGTAGTGCATGTTTCACGGGTGACATAAGCATAGTGTCAGAAATATACAAAGGGAAATCCAAACTGTGTTACCATGTATAGATTCGTTTTGGATTACTAGTGAATAGTTTTTCAAAATATTTGAAATCTACATGTAACAATGGGACTTTGCTCCCTCTTGTATAGAGGTACATATACAATTGGTTCATAGTTTCGTAAACCACGTGGCTACACTATTTCCACCATTTATACATGACAAATTACCAAACTACCCCCTCAAAATTATAGGTTCCTTGCATAACTTTCTCCCCATTTGTTTATCCACCATCCCCAGTGACATACCAAGTTCGCCCAATATTTTTAAGGGTAAATATCCTTCTATACTATGTTTTTGGTGCGTCGTTGGTTATGAATCCAAGCTCTATATGATTGTAATCCTTCCCTTTATCCTCTTTTCTAGATTAGGGTTTATGGTTTCATTTTCCCCTTATGAATCCCACAAAACCTATTTTCTATTGGGTCATGGGTTTAGTTTTATAAGGGTTATGAATTCATTTCTTAGTCTATGATTAAGGGAGGGTTCATATGTAGATATTAGGATGGTGGTCTACAGGTTTCATCCCATAGTTTTAAAATAGATTTATGAAAGTGTGGTTGTGACATTACTTATATCTTTATGTGTGTTTGATTTAATAAGTAATATTTGGCAAAAATGTTGTATAAATGAGGATTTATACCTCTAATGATCCCCATCGGATGCATTTAGCTTTAATCGACCAGATTTGGGCCTCTCATGATGTGTGATAACACCCATGAATATAGAAAATTGTAATGATAATCTAGAAGATCATATGTGTTGATGTAGGGCCCAAGAATATTTTGTTAAAATGATAGATAGAAATTATTAAAAGGAACAAAAGATAATTGTGTCTATTTATTGACAATGGAATAAGGGATTGTTTTGAAAAATGATAAAAATTTGTTAATTGGATTAATATAAATTTGAAAATTAACTAGTAAAATTATAAGGGGAATTCATAAATGGAATAAGGAATATAAATTGATGAATGTGTAATATGGTTTATTTTTATGAATTTATGAAATTTTAAAATGAGATAATGTATTTGAATTTTTGGTTATGAAAATTGATATAATGTATAAGAATGGAAACGGGTTAAATGATTAATGAAAAGTAAACTGTAATTGTGCTAATGGGTAAAGTCTTGATGATGATTTACATATTGAATGAAATGTGAATTGTAAATGTTATGTGTATTTGTTTTGAATGGTTTTTGATATGGCAGTGGTGGTAAATATATGAGTACATATTTTCCACATGGATTTTTGATGTGAGATAAATGATTGAGGATCCTCTCATGGGTCGGGTTCACTGAGGCTCTAAACCCCACCCATAGAATGCATTTATTTGGGAGTTAGACAGAGGCACTAGGCCTCTAACAATTGAATTGGATGAAAATACCTAGATCTGGGCTCCATGATATGTGTGATGAAATTTTTTATGAACTATTTATCCCTAGTGAGACTTGGAAATTGAATTATACCCCTCTGTATGATAATTTTCCTACATAGGATTATGTGTAAATCAATTTAATTCTCAACCCTTAAAAGATGTGATGAAAATGAATTTAGTAATGGCGATGGAATGAGTGATTAAATTGGAAATAATGACTGAAATAGTTATATTGGATATTAATTATGAATTCTACCCACATTTTCTTTTTCTTTAATTGTAAATTTATTTATGTCTTGGGTGCAATATCATTTTCAATTGGTATTTTAGAGAAACTGTCTCTGGTGACCTACTATGTTGTACTCACAACCTTTACAAAAAAATTAAGCACACTCCAGCATATTACCGAAAAATCCCGAGAGCCAGGTGAAAACCTGCTCCCATAAGATTAAATAAAGAAAAGTTTAAATAGTACAAACCACTCAGGAAAGGGGAGCTTTACACAGCCTTGTATACACAGTACCAATTCTATCATTGCAAACAAGATCAATTTAATAATCAGGAAGAACAAAGGACTAATTAGAGCACACCTCCAAAATTGCCCTTTTTGAGAGTGCATCCGCCACTTGATTTGTTTCCCTGAACACATGAGAGACTTCAGGGATAATTTGTTCATCCGTCTTAAAGGAACCCATCCAAACAGGAAGCATCCTCCATGGAACATTCCTGGACCGCTCTTTGAGGATCTCCACAGTAATAGAAGAGTCTGATTCTATCCGAATCTTTCTCCAACCATAATTAGTAGCATTCCTTATTGCCTTTACCATATCCCAAAGCTCTGCCTCAAGAGCATAGCTATTGCCAATGTAATGAAAGAAACATCCCTTTACAAATCCTTGAGATGTCTGGAAGAGGCCTCCACGTCCAACAGGCCCTGGCCTACCAGAGGCGGCTCCATCCACATTCACATTTAAGTAGTCATTGATTGGAGGGATAAACCAAATATATTTCATCACCTTAGGCTTCCTCTCCCTACCACTCACACCGAGAGCTCTCAACAATAGAAAATATGACATGTTATTGTTCATAGAACCAGACTATTTCACTGATGCAAGTTTAATGCTTAGGTGAATCGCCATCATCCCCTCCTTGAAAGAGGGCCTTCCACCATTGAAAATAATATTGTTTCGGGATTTCCAAATATAGGAGATAATATAAACAACAACAATAATGAGCAAGGAGTGAACCTGCTCACTATTCTCTTCATGCATAATAGAATTGAGCAAGGAACCAACAGAGTTAATGACCAAGTGGAAATGAATAATATCCATCAAATACCTCCAGAACTGAGCAGCAAAGGATCAGTTGATGAAAATGTTATCAATAGATTCATCAGCATGTAGACAGAAAAAGCACACTGGGGCCAGATTAAAACCTTTTCTTTGAAGGGCAGATTGGATTGGCATCCTGTTTTTCCAAATATGCCAGATAAGAAGGGCATCAGCTGGAAGGATGTAATCCTTCCTAACCCCCACCACCCAAGCAGGAATTGATGTCACATTCCCTCACTGCATGGCATAGTAAAGACGACTGTAGAATACACCATTAATATCAGGTTCCCAAATCAGAGTGTCTTGATCCATATATTCATAAAACGAGAGTTCATTTTGCATATTAGGAGGAAGTTCTCCTTGATCCTGGGAATTTCCCTGTAAATCAGAGAAAATGATATTCCTCAAATAAAATGGGATATTATTTGTATTCTCAATAGGACATGATAACCACTTTGTTGTCCAGTAATTAAACTGGGAGCTGGGACAAACCAACCATTAAGAAAGTCCTGTAAGATCATTATAAGTGCTCCTAATTGATGCCCAGACAGAGGATCTCAGATACACCATCTACCTCCAATGTAACCTGTCAGTAAATCTCTCAGAAATAAATTCCAGGGAAATTTCAAAACCAGCAAGGATTCTCCTTGTAAATTTTTTGAGCAAAGCATCATTAAAAACCCTTACATCCTTACATCCATATTTTATAGTTTCATGTTAGGAAATTTTCAAGGGACCTATGCTGGGGAGTATAGTTGGTCATGGGATGTGAATCGATTAGGATCTTGACATGGAGTTATGACTAGTTTTGGGGATTTAGTTATTTATCTTTATTTTTGGGTTTTCTGATCTTTTGGAACTATTATAATGAAATGGAAAATTAATTTTAATTTTTCCCTTTAATAAAAATGTTATCTATTTAGGATACATAAGTAATGTTGGTATTGTCTACTCATGTGACCTATTAGACCCTCATTTCTAGTAAAAAATCCTCAATTGTATTGGAGGTGTGCTTGAGGCCATGTGATGACCCAGCTCAGAGCACCAGTTTAGTGGCTTCTAAGATAGGGATGTTGCGAAGTGGTAGTAGAGGAGGTTCTTTTCTATGGTCTTGATATTTGGAATTTTATAAGGGAGATTAGGAAGTGCGGGGTCTTGGTATTGAACTTATTCTTGGAGTAGCTAACCCATCTATGAGGGAAAACCCAAGTACCTCGTATGGGAATTGTTGTTCTTTATATGTATTGTTATTATTGAATGATATTTCAAAATTAGGAGATTCATATTTTATGTGATATAACTAATATATAATATTTTTTAACTTTTCCTTAATGGCATCAGGTTGGGGATTCATGAATCATTATAGGAACCTAGGGGCATATGTGACATTAATCACGATACAAACACATGGGATGGGTGTGGGGGACATAGAAGGAAGAATGGATTTTATTTTTTGAAAAATTTAATAAAAATGGTGTCTAATAAAAAAAGGAAGAAAATGGGTAAAAATGATATAATTTTAAATAAAGGTTAAATAATTATGTTTAATGGAGAGTTATAAATGTGTTATCACTTTGGATATGACATTTTGGGAAATGGGAAATCTAATTAAGAATAAATATTTACATTTTAGTGTGGAAATAATTTTAAAAAGGTATATAAATAATGTTTTGTGAATATGTATGTTTTTTAGTTTATGTTAGCTATGACCCAAAGTGGGATTGGTTATGGGTATTGATCAATATGTGAAGATGTCCATTGGGATAATGTATGTGGAATCGGCTGTATATATTTAGTCAAGAGATTAATTTTGGAAAATTATGGATTATTTTTGTTTTTTTTGAGATGTGTGCATGTAATTTTAGAAATATACCATCACAATGATGTTTTCCAGTTGAGAGATAAGAGGATGTTGCCGAGAATTCTTATCTAGAGGTGGAGTAAGGGAACCCAGAAAATAAGGGAAACATGGGATTCGAGAAGTTCCATGTGAATATCACCTATTTTATTCAGATGATGGAAAATGAAACAAGGTGGGTTGTTACACATATGTTTGAAATAATAAGGGTGTTACAACTATAAGACCCTCCTAATTTTGTTTTAGGGGTCTTACTGGGTGTAGTTGAGTTCTTTATATAGTCAACCTAGATGATTCTTTATCACATAGAGAGTCATCTTCAGAAGAGGGTCAAGATGGTAGCTTATATGTTCTAAAGTATGTTGAAAACCATATGGGATATTCTAGTTCAAACATAGAAAGATGATGGTATGATATTAAATGATTCCCGTGAAATGTTTTTGGAACATTTTTATCTAGAAAACTTATGATATGAGAAAACAATAGATTTTATGAGGTTGACCAATGGGTCTATGTCGATGACTAATTACGATGGTTGTTTCACTAACATGTAATGTTTTCTTCTAGTATTAGTGGGGGATGCGGAAGTTATAGAGAGACATTTTCATGATGGATTTATATATGAGATTCTGTCAAAGGTGAATATCATCCATATAAATTGGTTTCATGATGTGCTGGACCATACCATTATTTTGGTAGGAGACCTCATGAATTCTTCATGTGGTGGATTCATTGTTCTTATTGTGTTACCTAGTGTCATGACATTCTATAGAAGGACGATACATTTTGAGAATATAAAGGGACATGGTGTGTAAAATATTGGTTAGAAGACATAACCATTCTCCTAGTGTAGTGATCAATGTTTCCTCTATTAGTGAGGCAGTCTGTGAAACCTATGCAGTTAGTGCATGGACCACCAGTTGTGTTTCATGAGTATGGAAGAATGGGGATGCAAATAGTTTTTTTGGATCTATCTTTATTTGATCATGGAGGGAGGATTGAGGCTTATTCCAAGTTTAGTTAGGTGTTCTGTTACCCCATACATGGAAGGTAGTCAGATCTCCAATAGTAGTACAGATAGAGGTGGAGGAATTGGAACTCTAGTACAAGGTAATACCTATTAGTAGGGTAGTGAATCACCTGGAACATAGAATGGAGCATAGGGAATAGGGGTTGTCCATGTTTTTTTAGTTTAATATACACTTGGAGGTGTTGATGTTGAACCATCATCTATTCTAGGTACAATCAATGTATCCTCAACATTTTCAATCTATTTTTTTTTGATATAGGTGATTCAAATCCTTTTATATCATCCCATTTTGTTGTTTCTTCAGGACTATCAATTGACTGTGTCTGTGGGGTCACGTTGTTTGATACCCCAATAGGGCAGCGAGTAAAAAAATATTTAGTAGTGTAAGGGGTGTTCTCTTGAGATTAGTAAGTACTATTTTATATGGGACTAGTTCATGCTTGAGAATTCAGGATTTTATCTGATTCTTGATATGTATTTGTTAGGATTTTTTCAAGACCATATTGAACACTACCATAATAGGTTAGTGTTGAAGTATATTGGGAGAGACACGTATGACTATTGGGGTGAAGGGGATGTCTAGGCAGGCCATGCGTGGCTAGTTTGTTAGCAGTTGGGTGAGCTCACGGCCCAAGCGGATTGTCATATGCATGATGATGGGGGAGATACATAATCTTGTTTTTTTAATTTATATTGGATCATTTTATGATGTTTTTATAGAGGAATTCTTAGGACTACCACATGTTAGGGATGTTGCTTTCATGAAAGAGTTTCTACCTAGAGATTAATGAGTTTTTATTCCGTCATATAGAATGGAACCAGAAGAACTCTTGGAACCTAAAAATCAGTTGGATGAATTTAAGAATGAATGATTTATTCATCCTAGTATGTATCATGTGGACTCTCTAGTTTTATCTCCCATGAAGGGTGATGGATTTATGGGATTGTGTGTTGATTATATTAATATTAACTAGATGAAAGATAATAACCAATATCCTCTTCCACAAATTGATGATCTCATTGAGCATATAAGTAGATCATCATTGTTCACCGTGATTGAATTGAGATTATTATATCGTCAGCTATGTGTGGGACCTTTTAATGTACCAAAAAAAACCATCAGAAGTATGTATCTGCAGTAAAATTCTTCTTTCTGATGATATTCTGATTGACTAATCCACAAATGTGTTTTTTCCTATTAAACTAAATCATTTATCCATATCCAAATCATTTTGTAATTTTCTTTTCTGATGAAAAATTGGTGTAATATATGACTATGGTGAACAAGAAAAACATCATGACATTTTCTAGAGTACACTATGAGAGAATATTATATAATCTAATCTATAAAAATGTCATTTCTGGGTTGACATGGTTCATTTTGTGGGGCCCATAATCTAAGAGAAAGGATTGTTAGAAAACCCTAAGAAAGATCATATAGTTGTGTATAAGGATTATCCAATGATTGTTTATGATGACTGAAGATTTCTAGGTTTGGTTTGATATTAAGAAAGGTTCATCAACGAATTTTCACATTTTTTATCACCACTATTAGGCTTCACTGGGAATGGAATTATGATTTAATGGCATGGGTAATGTGATGATGTTTTCCAAGAGTTAATGAAGAGGTTGACTAGTAGACAAATTTTGATCTTACCTATACTTGGTATGGGATATAACATGTTTTTTTAATGCATCCAGTATTTGAAATTAGGTAATATTTATATAGGATGATCGAGTTGTGGTAGACTGGTCACGGCATTTGAGGCCTCATGAAAGGAATTACACAATTCCAGATCTCAAATTGACCATTGTATATAATTATTTAATATGTTAACAACATAATATTTTTAGGAGAGTGGTTTACCATGTATACTGATACTGGAATACTTATGTACATTTTATACTAGCATGATCTAAATCATCAATAGTGAAGGTGGGTCAAGTATATACAGTCTTTTGATTTTTTGCAGGTTTGCATGCTGAGTAAGGGAAAAACATGGAAGATTATTTGGTTTAGAGGAATGAGAACCAGGTAGATCCCAATTATGGTTTTGTGTGGAGGTTGATGGATTTGATTGTTGAGATACATTATATAGTGTAGGACAGTTCAAGAAATATGACTCTTGTTCCTTTGGTAGTTCATCCCATGCTTTTATGCCAGATCAAAGAGATGAAATCTGATGATCAGTGAATTTTTTTCAAGATGGGATGGTCATAATTGTGGGGAGTCACCTTATAGTTAGGTCATTGGGTACGATGGGGTTGTGTAAGTTTTTGGTAATGTTTTCATTCTAAAATTAATGTAAGAAGAGTTGAGGGGTGAGTTTCGTGCATTTTTGTGGGCCATGTAGTCTAGTTTGACTAAGATGTATCATTATCATCATACGAAATATTGATGGTCATATAAGAAGAAAGATGTTATAGGTTTTAATTTAATTTGTTATATCAATTAGAAAGTAATGGATGGGAACTAGCGACTAGGTGGTCTGTTATATCGTTTTACAATTATTTAAAGGGAATGGGTTGTTGTGAAAATGGATTTCGTGGTTGGTCTCCCAAGGACACCTTATAGGAATAATGTGATTTCAGTAGTTGTGGATCCGTTTACAAAAGTTTTTGATTTCCTAACAATTTTAGAGACCTTCACTAGGGATCAGTTGGAATAGTTCTATTATCAAGAGATAGTATTGTTTCATGGCACACATCAGAATATACATTCATATTGTGATCCATGTTTCATATAATCCTTATTGAAGGGTTTGTAAAGGGAGGATGGGACAATGTTGTTTTCTATGATGGATTTTCTCCCAGAGAATGACATGCTGTAAGAGCGAACTAATCTAGTACTAAAGGAAACCTTGATGGAATCTGTTATATATTTTAGTGGATCATTGGAAAATAATCTAGAATTTGTTGTGTTTTAATACAACAATAGTTACCATGATATGTTCTAGATGGAACCATTTTAGGTGTACTATGGTAGGTGGTGTAGATCTCTATTATATTGGGAAGAGTATGGGGAATCAGAGTTGTTGGGGCCCTGGATCATGTAGGAAAAATCAAAAAATTAAATTATTTTAGAAACATAAGGAAATGGAATACAGTATACATAATTCACATGAAGATATACATTGTGGACCAATTTGGTTTTTTTGGGTGATCGTGTGTTTCTTTGGGTGTCACCAAAGTTGGGTCTCCTTCGGATAAATAAATTGTGTAACTGACACCCAGGAACGTTGGGCCATTTGAGATTTTGGAGAAGATTAGTCAAGTGGAAAATCTATTGGATATTCTACAGTGATAATGGGGTTTTAAAATTGTTTTTCACATGTGAATGCTTTTTAAGTATCACCAAAAACCGTCTCATGTGATTCATTTTGAGGATGTTGAGCTTACGACTAATGCATCCTTTGAGGAGCACCCCTTTTGTATTATATATCATAATAAGAAAGTCATGTGGGGGAATATTATGCCATTGGGTTGAGTTTTGTGGTAAAATTGTAATTGTTAGGAAGAAAATTGGGAAATAGAGTCAGACATGCAGTACCAGGGGCCTCATCTCATTATTTTCGAAGCACATTCTTGCATGGGAGTGCAACTCGAGGGCGATCCATTATAAGGTGGGGAGGTTGTAAGACCCCAGTGCTCTGTGAGTTATGTTAATGATTAAATTTTGGTTTTAATCCCCTAATGTCTTCATATTAACTATTTATTGGATGTATGAGAAATATTGGGGGTGCTTCAAGGGTTCAGAACATAAAATAAAGGGAGTTTGGTCCATCGAGTGCATACTACATGGGTGGTGCATGTTTATAGTAAACCATGACTGTGGGAAATCCAAAACTGTGTGACCATGAATAGATGTATTTATCAAGGTTTCTGTATTGTTTTTCAAACCAAAAATAATTCCTAGCTATCCATGTGACATGTAACCCTCAAGGATAGAGGTAAAACCATTATTGGAATACAATTTGGAAAACTCTGTGACCAAACCTTGTGCCCCATTAAAAAGTAAAAAATTAACAAACAACCTTCTCTAGATTTTAATTTCCTCACCTAATTTTTCCTCATTTATTCCAACACCAAACATAGTGATGAAGAAATAACCCCCAATATTCCAAAAGGTTGATCTTCTCTGATCCGGATAAATTTGGAGCATATTTCATTGAAAACTGGGGCTCCATGTGAGATGAATCCTTCTCTTTCTACTTTTTCCAGATTTGGGAAGGTGGTTTCATTATTCCTCATATGATGCCATAAAACCATATATTCAGAGGATAATAGGGTTGTTAATAAAATGATTCTTTAATATGGATTTAATTCTAATAATAAGTATTTGTTTATCATAGGATTCTATATAGGTGGTTAACAAGATATATCCCTTAGTTTTAATTTTGATTTGTGCATTTGGGTTGGTGATATTGCTTCTCTCTTGATACTTGTTTGATGAATTTAGTAATATTTGATAAAAAGGATGTATAAATGATGGTATAGACCCCTAATGATCCCAATGGGATGCAATGAGGTTGATTAGACTGGATTAGGTCCACCCATGGGGTGTTCTAATATTAATGAACATGGAAAATTTAATGTTAATCCAAATTTTCATTTTTGTTGAATTGATCCAATGATAATTGTGTTGACATGTTATTTATAAATTATAAAGATGCACAAATGATAGTTTTGTTATTTTGTTGAAAATGGCGTAAGGGATTGTTCAGAAAAATGTGAAAATTTGTTAAATGTATTAATGTGAATATGTCGAATGGATTTCAAAATGGAAATGGGGAAGTCTAAATTGATTATAGAATAAGAATTGAAAAATTTGTAAAATTGGTTAATTCTTGGGAGATTATTCACATGTTAAACCTCTTAGTGTATGAAATTTTTGAGTTATGCTAATAGAGTTAAGGTATAAAAAGATAAATGAGTCAAATAGGCCATGGAAAGTAAATTTTAATTGTACTAACAGATTACTAATTGACGATGATTGACATGTTGAATGAAATGAGAATCGTAAAGGTTGTGTATATTGGTTCAAAATAATTTGTGATATTTTATACATGGTAAATGGATGAGTAAGAATATTAACATGGATTTTGGGTGTTGAATAAGGGATCGAGGCTCCCCCCATGAATCTGGTTGGACCAAGGTTCTAAACCCCACCCCTAGAATGAAAATGTTAGGGAGCCAAACAGAGGCACTGGGCCCCTAATGGTTGAATTTAATTAAACTACATGGACTAAGGAAACTAGGTATCAAGGATGATGTTTTTTATGGAATGTATACCCTTAATGAGGTAGGGAACATGGATTATACCCTTTTACAGGATAATTGGTCATCTTAGGCCATTTTTTAAATGAGGAAAATGCTTAACCTATAGAACATGTGATGAAAATGAATTTAGTAATGAAAAATTTATAAGTGATGAAAATGGATATAAAGATAGAAATAAATATAATTTATATTGTATACTAGTGGAACCTGAGTTTTATTTTGGTTAACCATTTAATTTATTTAATTATTGAATGCACTATGTATTTATAATGGATATTTTTTAGAAATTTTTGGTGATGGCCTACTAAGTTATACTCACACACACCTTGGGCCATCATTAGGTACCTGAGCAGATATAATGGTTGATGTTCAGGGCAAGGTAAGGGGATCAATTCTAGGGGGTTTAGTTGGGAATGATATTTACATGGATGAGGATCTAGACTTAGTGTTAAGACTCATTTTTAGGATTTGGTTGTTTATCTTTACTTCATATTTTCATTATTTTTGGCACTTTTAGCATGACAAGGAATATTTATTCTTTGGTAGTGGTTGAAACCTCTTTATGGATTGTTTATTAATGCATGTTTTAGGTTAGTTATTTATTAATCCCTTTTATTCATTTGTTATCAATCATGGATTTTCTAATAGAGAGGGTATATTCTCCGAAAGCGGCCTATTAGACCCACGCTACTAAGGGACAACCTATAGAATACGGGGATGCAAGATTGTGATAATGTGGAATACCAGCTCAAGGCACCACTATAATAGATTTCAGCATTGGGAAATTATAATTTTTATACATGTCATAAAATATTTTATTTAATTCTAACATCTTATCACACAGCTATTATCAATTATTTTTTAATGTAAGTATTCTAAGTTATAACTTTTTCATTTTTGATGCATATTTCATATCAAAAGTTCTAGTCATTCTAAATTTAAAATGGGTTCATTATTTATATAATGTTAATGATTTAATAAATATAATAATTAATAGATATAAACATTTGAAACCAATTATATAAATTAGTTATTTACAGTTAATTACATCATATAAAGGGGATGGTAGTCTATACGTACACATGAGTGGTGTTCCAAATTTTAGATATATAAAATTAAGTAAAGGTAAGAAATAATTAAACATTAAATAATAACAATTGTATCATAAATATCATATATGATAACTAAATCTATCTGTATTACCTTCCATTTAATGTAGAAATGAAAAATGAATCACAATGCTTTTTGGAGGTGGTAGTCTACATGTACGCATGATAAATATTATCATTTTAAAATGGATGGAAATGATAGAAGGTTGATATGATAATATAATTAAATAATAAAATTTATATCATAAATAACAAATATAAATATTTAATAAATCTAAAACACCAACAATTAAGGAATGGTTATGGAAAATGGATCTTATCACATCATGTAGGCAGTTATATGCATGTACACACAAGTGATATTTTCATTTTCAACATGATAGAAAAGAGATTAATAAATTCTACTAATAAAATAATAACATACAATTATATGGGATATATTGATGTGATTATATTTCAATTTTTAGGAAAAAATAATGGATCTAATATAAGAGGTGAGTTGATAAATAACTGTTAATATTATTACCCCCTCTTTGAGAAACAAAGTACGAGTCTATTATAAAGGACCATAGGGATGGAATATTGGGGAGAATAACTCCTATAATTCATGCTTAAGTACGTATATAAGAATATTATTCAATTTATTCTCAAGATATTTAACTGATGAAATTTTTTAAAATAGAGGAGAGATGGTTCCCTTTATATGTTATATAATGGATACTCTTTTATTTTTTCAAAACATTAAAACATTATAATGTCAAATTCATGGCCTAATGGTTCCAAATTGGATTTATTTATAATTAAAGATGAGAAAAGGTAAACATTAATCATGTTTTTAGGTCATTTTAACCATTATCGCTTTAGTTTAACCCATGTTAATCCTTTTTATCCATAACTACAATAACACATTTTTCAATATTTCAGGGTTATAAATTTAATTAAAAGGTAAAAATTTGTTCATAAAAGTTTCATGAATGAAATTTTAATAGTAATACTAGTCTTATATTACTCTTACAATATTTTTATGATTTTTGAATTATTTAATAATATATTATATAACACAAAATATAATTAATGTAATTATTTGTAATATTATTTAATTTGAATTAAAACCTAAGATGAATAAACTATATTATAATTAAAAATTAAACTAATGGAACAACAAAATTCATCAAGAAATAAATTTTATATTTTTAAAAATTAGTTATTAAATTTATATACTCCTTGAGAAAACATTTAGTTAGTGTTACATAAGTAATTAAGTTTATTATACAATCAAAAAATTTTATAAATTAATTACTATTAAAAATACAATTTATTTACTTTAAAAGTCTACATTTATAACCTACCATGACCAATATTTATACACATAAATTTTTTTGGAGTTTTCAAAGGAAATGAGAGTGAAATTTTGTGATTTCATTTAAAAATAATAATATATAATTACTTATAAAAAATGAAACAAAATTCCCATGGCCATGAATATTTGAGGGGGATAGATTATAATATCCCATATTTTTCTATGAGGTAAATATATTTTAGTTTTTTACTCCTTATTTTTGAACTAACTGGAATATATAATGTGATCATGGATGTTTTAGGGGTGTTTGTGGAATGTTTAGAGCCTAGAGGAAAAAATTATAGAAAATAAAATTGTGCTTCATGGTTAGGATTAACCACACTGGGCTGGATAGAGAGTAGAAGGAGGCTACATGGGAGGAAACAATGCAACGTGGGTTTCACACCCATGTGGGGACTCTATATTTTTTAACAGAGGAAAAATAATTATTTTTCTATGGATTAACAAACTATGTGTATGAACATTCTAAGGTCCCCCTTTACGAAGTGATGGACACAATGATGGTGAAAACGTTTTCCAACCATGAGTCCAAACTATAAAACCTCTTAATTTGAGGGGAAATCACCATTTATCTAATAAAAAATTATAAAAAACTTATTTATTTTTCCTCCATTCATTCTAGAAGACAACCATGGACATGGGACCTCCTTGAAATTAAAACCATAGGCATTACACCATATTTTTCATCAACACTCAGATTCGAACACCATTCTTCTCATTGGATCTGCATCGGTATGTTCTTCATTTATCATGTGTCATTATTTTTTCTCCGTATATGAATAGAGTTTTTTTGGTGTAGGATAATATTCCCTATTTCTAGGGTATTCATCTATTTCTACTATTTTATCCAATTCAGATCGAGTTAGGAGTCAATACTAGATGAATGTTCTACCATGGGTTTATATTAGGTGGTATATACATTTTAACTTATTTTATGGGTGTTATATAGAATCTCGTAGTCTTTCCACATGTTGTAACATCTTACATTTCCCCTAAAATTAATTGAATTTTTGGATTGAATGAATTGGAAGCTGTTGGATTGCCCGTAGTGTGCATGTTTTGGATTAAGGTAGTCATCCTCAACCAAGGACACCAATGGGTTGTCCCCTCATATATTACCTTTTCTATACCAAATCGTTGGGTGCATGTGAGCTCACTAATTTTAGTGGGATCCATAATGGGAATTTAACATGCTTTTAAGGTTGGGAGCACCTTGTTTTACCTATTCATTTGAAAATAAATGGAAAATATTAAATTTTTGTGATATGATAAGGTTTTTTCCTTTATTTTAAAATTGATATATATGATTAAAATGGATAAATATTTATATGAAAAATGTTGTATGGGTTGGTAGAAATAAATTTTTAATGGTTTGGGAAAGAATTATGAATTCAAATGATTTATTTATAATTTTATTTGATTAAATTGATGATCTCCTTAGATATTAATTCTATTGGATTCCATGGAAATTTATACTCTATGCATATGCGATGATTATAGTGGTGGATTCCTTATAAAAATCTACTACTTGGATCCTGAATCTGTAGGATTCCAAGGGATATTATATGCCTTGGATCCAGCTTGGTTGGACATGCATTAGACATGCACCTTAGAATCTGAGCAAGTAGTTTTGTAGTTTCCATATAGATACTCTAGATACTTGATGAAGAATCCTTGGTCTTATATTCCTTGGATTCTAACCTTTGTGGTCCGATGCTAGAATACATTAAATAAGAAAATGTGGTAGTTGAAATTCCATTATATACTATGCTTGTTTTGGATGATTTTTCTTTGCCTACAAATAACCTTGATTTGAGTATCAATTTTCAATTTTAATATTGGATAGTAATACACTGGTTTACTTTATGCATTACTATTAAACCAATTTTGGGGAGCTTGGTTATTATTCATAGAGATCCATGTTTAGATGGACATGATCAAATATTCATATTTCACATTACATTTATTACATTTGAAACTATGATAAATTATAGACTTCTTCTCTTATATTACATATATTAGACTTGTTATAGGTACCATTATTGGTGGCCTACAGAGTGTTATTTCACACCCTATTTGGGTATCTCTTTTTTACCCAAAAAACATCATGGATGAGGTTAGGGTATAGGGATAGTTCCCATGTTACAATTTTGGAATTCCTCTTTTCTTAAGACCTAGGGTGAACACGATGATTATATATTCGTGATACCTATTGGAGATAGTTCTCTTTTGGTCTTTTTTGATACATTATTGTATTTCCAATCATATTTTATTGAGTCATGAAATGATAATCATATTTTACATGCCATTGTTTTGTATTATTTATTATTACTATATTCTGGATGTTATCTATTTTCTCCAAATTACACTATGCTTACTCTTATTTATTCATCTTTGGTAACACTATGTTACACTCACATAGGGGCATAGTCTTCCCACTATACCACCTTTGACCATCACTACTTTTTGGTAGCCTCTACCAAACTGGGAGAGCCATTTGAGGCCATGTGACCGATCAGTTCTGGGAATCATTTAGTGGAATCTACTTCTAGACAATACATAGTGGTATCAGAAGACTTAATTTTTATGATTTAGAATTTTGAGTTAATACATAGGAGATTGAAAGTTTTGGAATTGTTTAATGAGTTGTTCAAAGTATATGTTCACCAATATATAGTTAAAATACAAATTTCATGTAACAGAACATGTTTTTTATAGTTTTTTTCTATTATAGTTTATTTGATTCCATTACTGGGTGAGGCATTAGTGGTTTGATGATTATTGTGAATAATTATTTTTATCCTTATACCAATGAGATGTTCTATAAGAAGAAAAAAATCATCTTTTTAGGAAAATTATAGGACTCACATTCCAGGGATTATACAATTCTATATAGGATTTATTTGTTGAAATTATGACATTAGGATGTGTTCCTTATGAGATTGGTCTATGATTTTGTTAACATTTTTGTCTTGGGATGGGAGAAACATAACTGATACTTGCTATTCCTATGTTTAACTAATAGTTTTTCAATTGAATAAGATAGAGATTACACCTTAATCATCTAGTTATGGAAGGTTGATCCATATGACATTACATTAATTATACTGGAACGTGTTATGTGCGATATTAAATCAATTTCATAGTTATATTTATTGATTCTATTGTCCTTTATAAATTAGAAATTGTAACTAATATAATTCAATAATTAGAACTGAATTGTAAAAAAAATATGAAATTGAAATGAATTTGACATGGTGAACTGTGAAGTTGACCTTGAACTGACTTTAGAGTGGGATGTAGGTTGTGTATCTGATGTTTTTTTATTGTTTTTCTACTTCCATGCCACAGATTTGAGAGTAGGCAGATGCGTTTTTCTTTTGTTATGTGGGCTTCAACCTGTCCAATTCCTATATCAATGATCTTATTTTTACGAACTCTTTTTTTAGGATTATTTCTATAATTATATAGATATTCCCCCTTGATGAGCTCAATCCATATGACATGAATATGGTTATGACCATGCTTTGGAGAAAGTGGCCTATAGGCTACCAGTAGATAATTTTGATGTACCAATTCTGGGACTAATAGTTTCATCATATATGGGTGATGTATCCCAATATTGGTGACATTCATACACTGATTCAGACCATTTAGGGAACAAAACATCATATATCATCTTTGGCATAGAGGAATTGGGTGTTCCTATAGAAGCATTTTCCCACATTTTCTTTGGATGGCCATCCATAGGCTGATGAGATGTGGATTGGGGATACTTTATCAATCCTAGAGAATTTAGGGACACAACCTAAATGCACAGTGATGATTAGCGCAAATATACTTGAGGGAAAAGGTATGAATTGCTAGAATGTTTTGAACTAGGTTAATAGGATAAGAGATATGGTTTAGGGGGTTTTCCAATACAGGTTCATTTATTACTTTTTTAATGAGACCCATAGAGATGAAAGTTACGATGATTGTATTCATCTAGAGTATGTTTTTATGAGTATTATTGAGTATTTTCATCACTCTGTAAAGAATTTGTGTTATTTATTTATTTATCATGTTAATGATCCATCGAGGGATAATTCGGTAATGATGGAACCACCATGATGTTCAATAATAGATAAACATGTTTCATCTATCTTCTATTATAGTGATAATAAATCATGAACTTATTACTAAATAGGACCTATGGGGTGATCTGGGTTCATAGTATGGATATTTAGCCTCTCATACCTGGGGAAGGAAACCGTATTTTGAGGCATCTTGTAAGGGGATTACCAACCAGTCTGTATATTATGGTGATTATATCTTCTATCATCTATATTGGAGAAGGATACATTTGAGGAACCTTTGTTATAGAGACTCAATAGTGTGGCAACCATACGAATGGATAAGGTGTGTACAACATTTTTGTATGACCTTCCCTCTATCAGTTAGTGGTAGGGGAAGAAATCCAACTCAAGGATCAAGAGAAGGATTGGTAGATCCTTATCATGGTGGGAGTTGGAGTAGTACTCATCGTTCAGGCCAAGGTTGGGGTAATGGCGGATGCATCCATACTCCAGTTGTACCGTGTTGATTGGGAATAATCAGGGTATATATGATGATTCATAGGGATACAGTTTAGGATAGATATATTCAATACAACCTATAGGTAAGGAGTATATTATCAGGCCATCTACCATTAGAGGTACTATCTTTGTAGCATCTACTCCAGTATATTTTCCATTTGATACATGTTCCTCACATTGATTCATATCTGTGATTATTTTGGATATATTTGGGATCACTATTTTGTTTTATTATAGAGTTATTAAAATTTATAGTATGTTCAGAATCAGAACATTGGGATTAAGCTAGTGTATAAGGTTTCCTCTTGATATATATGGGTTAAAAATTCTAAGGGAACTTGTTTTTCTCAAAGTAAAAGGGTTTTACAAAATAATTATTATGGAATATATAGTTTTCTATTAATACCATGTTGATTTCTGTTGCTGGGGGTGACCTTCACATCACCATAGAGAGGAATATTTATTCATATTTGTGAATGTGATGTCTAGGTCGGTAGATCTAGACAATATTATCATTGGAAAGGTGCGATGAAAACATAGATTTCTAAATTATATTCGGATGATATCAGATCACTTCAAGAAGAATTTCCTATAGCGGTTGATCATTTTAGAAACTTCAAAGGGATGAATTTTTATGGTTTACCTTTTAAGAGAAAGGTATAATTTTCCATTGATATAATTAAAAAATTACCATCGGTATCCATTATTAATTGTAGGATTGATACTACAGAGTTATAGGACCACAAGATGCAACTATATGACTTATAATCGAATAGGTTTATATTACCCAGTACTTCATCGGGGTGTTCAATAGTTCTTTTTGAAAAAAATGTAGACAAAACAATCATGTTAGCTGTGGATTAATATAAATTGTACCAACTAATTGAAAAAAAAATTGTATTCCATTACATGGGTTAATGAAATATTATCTCATCTATAAAGAGATCAGGTTTTCACGATTATTGATTTGGGGATAGGATATCATCAGGTACATATTAGACCTATAGAAATACCCTGTACAAATATTAGTAGCTTGTATGGTCCATATGAGAATCTGGTTATGCCATTTTGTCTCATGAACACACCAATAGTTTTTATGGAACTGATGAACAGGTTTTTACTTCATTATCTGAATTCATGTTGGATGGTATTTGTGGGAGATATCTTTTTTAATTCTCACAATTGACACGACCATTCTGAACATCACGAATTAATTTTACATACAATGAGAGGTAGTCAATAATATGATAAAATCCCATAGTTCCACAACTGGAAGGATTAGATTCAATTCTTTTCTCATATTATCTCAGAGAAAAAAATATCAGTTAATCGAGTGAAGGTGAGAGCTATAGATTCCTTTGAATAGTCCAATAAGAAATTTTCCATATGATGTTTCATTGGGTTATCTGGTTATTATGTTGGTTTTATATGGAATATATAATTAATAGAAGAACCTAATTATGTATTCAGTAATAAGGGTGTGATGTATGTATGGTTCGTTAACTATGAGATAACCATTCCTGAATTGAATGACAGACTGTCAGCAGAATTGGTCCTAATTCTTCTAGAGTTGGGTAGAACATAAATTTATTTATTTTTAGTCCTTAAATATTGATATTGAACATTTTTTTGTAGGAGTGATTCATGGAATAATATTATTGTCAATTGAAGACACACAAGAGGAATTGCATGGATCATGTTCTCGAGTTAGCATATTTTGTTCATGATTTTTACAATTTGATGAATTATTTACTAGGAAAACATTTTTGTAGTGTACACAACACATAAAATCCTAAAGTATATATTTACACAACATGACATGAATCTGAGGCAGTGAAGTTTTATTATGAACCTACAACCTTTTAACTATGATCTTGCATATAATATTTGGTTGTGTAATGTATTTTTCAATGGTAAATGCTTGATCTCTCAGATAGATATTGTTCTATAGGACATTTGTGAGTGTTACATTATGAAATTCTTTTCAGATATACACTTGGAAGTATAGGATTCCCAAAGATATACTTTTCTCTCAACATTATTTGTGAATTATACTCTTATGTAAATATTGATAATGAGATAGTTATATGATGATGTGGGCCTAATATTAAAGGATAGTTTGGTAGGTTGGGACCTTAATTCTATATGGACTATAGGTGAGGATGAAATTCTACTTATATTTGGCCACATTTGGGTTACTGTAGGAATATGTGAGGAGATGATGTGTGAGTTTCAAGCACTTCCAAGGTTATTACATCATATCATTACTAAGGAGTATCGTGAAAAGTATTTTCTATACTGAAGGATGAGGATCAAATTTTAGTTTGTTAGTTGTTTTTATAAGCTGTTCACCCTATAAACAGGTGAAGGTATAAAATTAGTGATAGATATAATTTTACATTTATTACCTATTTTATACATGAAATGGTGTTCTGATATAATGATTCTATGACTGGGTTACAACAGTCTCCTTGAGGTAGTCATGTTGCATGGGTTGTTGTGGACTAGCTCATGATGTTGAATCATTTCCTACCAATGATGGAGTCCTTGTATTGGATAGGGTTTCCAAGTTCACATTCTATTGGAGAGGGATTCCTGGTTTACATCTTGATTTTGGAAAAGCATACAGTGTGTGTGGTGTACATAGGTGATTCAAAACATGACATACTAACCTCATAAGAATGGATAGTCTTAACGAACTATACCAATTCTAGAGGACATTATTATAGAATGTGTCCTTGATTTTGGGGGATCTCGGGTGAGGAATATACGCCTAGATTAATTAACCTATAAAATATCTACCAGAAGATTTTACAGATGGCACCTTATTATTATTTTTTAATAGTAGGCCATGCCATTCTCCCCTGTACTAGTTAGAGGAAGGTGAGACAATGGTCCATGAACCTCATCTGATTAATGAGACATTCAATCAGGTCTATATAATTGAAATGTGGATGTTAAAATCATTTTGTAGACCAAAAGTTTACACAGATCACTATCAATGACCTCTAGAGTTTGAGGTCTAGGTTTAGGTACTCTTATGTGTCTCACGAAGGTCGTGACAAAGACAAATTTAGAGAAAGTTTAATCTTTCACTATGGTATATCAGTCCACTCAATATATTAGAGATATGAGAACTAGTAGCATATAGGTTTTATTTTCCACATAGGTACTGATCCAGGAACAATGTCTTCTAGGTATATCAATTGTGCCTTTATCAGCCAAACCCATATCAAATTCTACATCCTGATGAGGTCAACTTATATGAATAAGTGTTCATCGATGAGCATCATATTTTTACCATTGATAGGACCATGGAGGACCTATGAGGGTGGTCAATCCTTATAATATGGGTGCTATGGTATAAAAATCATATATCATATGATACTAGGGAGCAGGAGGCTAGATAACATGCTTAGCACCTGGAGTCATTCTCAGGAGATTCATGACCACCCATGGAACTGCAATTTGGTGACTAAATCCTTTAAGGGGGTAATATTGTAATATCCCATTTAATCCTATGAGTTATTTCTCTTTATATTTTTATTTTAACTTCTTATTTTTTTATATAATGTGAGTTCTAATGAGATAATAGGTGTTTCATTGCTTTATAGGGCTTTTTCAGAACCCAGAGGCTTAGTTTTTTGAAAACAAAACTGGTCCCCCTAACTATTAGAAATTGTGCAACCCAGAATAGATGGTTAGGGGTAATCATGATTGGTTTGATAGAGAGAATTAGGTGGCCACATGGGTTGAGGACAACATGTAGCTGGGGACAAACACCTGTGTGGGGGATCTATATTTTTTTATCATAGGTGAAAAGTAGGGTCCCCACAAAGATTCCTAGATTGTGTGTATGAACTGTTCAGGGTTCCTCCTTATGTAGTGAATGGAGAATGGTTTCCATTTTGCTTTGCCAACCATGTATCCAAAACATGCGACCTATTAATTTTAGAAGATATTACAATTTTACCCTTAAAAATTATCAGATCATAATTTCTTTTTTTCCATATTTTATTATAATATATAGATTTGTCCTTAAGAGCTCCATTGACTCAAAATCCTTGGATTTTCTCATAATGCATCGTACATACTCAAATTCGAACACTATTTCTCTCGTTAGATCTATCCTTGTAATTTATTAGTTAATGTTTTTCTATTATTTGTTTTTCATAATATTTATAGAGTTATTTTGGTAAAAGATAATATTTCCTTTTTCTAGGATATTCTCCCATTTCTCATATTTCTTCTAATCATATCAAGTTAGGAGTAGATTCTGAATGAGTTTTCCATCATGATTATATTATATGCGCTCTATACCTTTTACCATATTGAATGGTTGTTTTATATCTTTTTAATTTTTTTCCCCAGAACATCTAACATTTCACCCAAAATTAATTTTATATTTGAATTGGATAAGTTTTAGCAAATTATGTTTCCCTATTAGTGTAAATTTTCATTCATGGTTGTTAAACTCAACAAAGTCCACCTAAGGGGTGTTTCCTTCTATCATTCCTTTTTCATAAAACCTTTTTGGGTGATAGTGAGATCACCAATTTTATTTGGATAATTAATAAGAATTTAACATGTTGCCAAATATTTTTGACACCTTGTCTTACATGTTCATTTTTAAATGAAAGGAATGAATTGAATTTTTTTGATAGGAGAATAGTGTTTCCTCATTTTTATTTTATTTCATATGATTAAAATGGATAAATGGTTTTTGTAGAAAATTTTTAATGGGTTGGAAGAACTCATTACTTATGAATGTCGATGAGATTAATTGTGAAATGGGATTATGTACCGATAATGATAGAAGATTCTTTGGGTGTGCTCCTTGGACCCTGATTCCATTAGATTACATGGACATTTCTTCCCTATTGATCTATATTGAATATGGTAGTGGATTCCTTGGGAAATTCTACTAATTATATTATAATTGCATATGATGATAAATTCCTTTCTATCCCTTGGATATAGATTTATTGGACTCGCATTAGACATTATATATTTAAATACACCATTAACACAACACAAGTCATTACCGAGTTGCAATTAATATATTTAAAGGAATCAACATTGTTTCCTTGTTATTTTATACCTTTGATCTTGCCATTTTTTGATTGGCACTGGATTACACATTATAGGCCGATGTGGATTTTGACGCCTTCTTACATGGAGTGGCCATTATGAATATTTTTTCTTAGCATACAGATATCCCTACTATGTGTATCATTTTCTAGTTGATTGACTAGATAGTATTACACTTATTTAACATATTATTTACAATTAGCACTTTTTTTGGGTGTATGGTTATTCTTCACACGGAGCCATGTTTGGACAGAATGGATCACAAATCCACACGGAACTTAAAATTTATAATTATTATATCTATGATATATTTAACATTTATTCTTTTATATAATATACTATAGACTTATTATACATAATGATAGTTGTGGCGTAAAGACTTTTATCATGCAGCCGTTGAGAACCCAAATTGATTTCATAGATGCATGTAGGGAGTAGGGAAATCTCCAACATTGTTATGCACGATTTTCTAAATTATTAGGAGAAGGGGAGAATAAAAGAAAACATTGTTCGTAATTATAGTTACATATAGTTTATATATTTTTTCTTTTGATTCATGTATTGTCTTTCATATAATTTTTTATAGAGACATTAAATTTTCTTTATATTATACGTGACATAGTTTTTTTCTTTTTTATTATAATTGACTTATGGATTTTTTCTATTGTCTCTGATTTACATTATATTTCCATATATTTATTCATATGTTATACCACATAATTACTCTAACGTAAGTGTTTAGTATCCCAATGGTTCCACCTTAGTCCCTCACTACTAGTTAGTGATCTCTATCATAGGAGGAGGCATTCCTGAGGCCATGTGACCCACCATCTTGGGGCTCTATTTAGTGGCATCATGTTAAGAACATTAAAATGGTGAAAATATATCATTAAATATATTAATGGAATGTTTTAAGGTTATTTTAATATGATATCAAATTATTTTAACAAAGTTTTACCCATTTTACCATTACCTAGGGGATACATATATTCCATGGTTACTATTCATAATGAAAAAAGAGGTCTATTTAGAAAACATCATCCTCATTATTTCATTCTTAAAATACATTTTTCAAAATTTCAATTTCTAAAAGTGGAAGAAATTATGTCTAATAGAAATTATTAAAATATGGTGAAAAATAATTTTTAGAAAATTCTGTTTTTAATTTTAATAACCAACTGTTAACAAAAATAATGAAAATTTATAATTAAAATGGATATAATTATATAATTAAAAATAAAATTGATATTATTCATTTTAAGACCAAATACTAAATAGAATGTTACTTTTAAAAGAAATATTTAATAAAAAGAGAAGACAATATTTTAAAAGATGATTTTTTATCTATTCCCTGAAAATCATTTATTCCAAAAATAAAAAATAAAAAATGTCCCCATAAGTTAATTATGTTATGTTGATTTGAAAATGATATTTATTTTAGAAAATGAAAATTATGATTTTTTAAAAAATTAACTATAATTTCACCAAAAGAAATTCAAATGATATTATTTTTGAAGAAAATGAATTTTTGAAACACAAAATGACTTTTCTAAAAAATTATAGCTTATTTCACAAGAATAATTTAATACAATTATATAATGGAATTCATTTATATATATATTTCATAATTTTATTACCAATTTTCATATATTTTAATACAATGGATTTGAAATAATAGTTACATTTAAATAATATTATATTATAGTATAATGTAGTCTATTTAACATTGATGTTTTATATATAGTAATCTTTTGAATACATCAAGTTTATTTAATTATGAAGTCTCTTGTTCTTACATTATAAATCCTTATATAAATTTCACCATTGAAATTTTAATTTTCACATACAATAAATATTATGTCATAACATAGTAACAAAATCTGTTATAGATTCTATAAGGGTAAAAAATTGCTACCTTACTACTAGGAAGCCCAATATTTCCAAATAAAGTATTTAAAAATATTTATGTATATTTTGAAAACTCATGGGTTAAAATAACATGTTTTTTGAATGATAATTTCCACTAATGTATGATTTTATTTTTCTTCACCTTACATGATATGGTAAAATCATTCACCATCAAGGTAGAGTATTTTACATAACAAACTTATATGATTTATTATATACCATAGGCACAATTATATACATTAATTTTTCTTGTGAAATTTTACATCACTTATAAATTTTATTTCCACATGATAGAAAACCAGGATGAATTTTCTAATCCTTGAAGATATATAATATACATTTAACGGATCACATAATCCCCAATAGATTGACTAGTTATTCGACCTATCATGCGATGTTTAAAAAGTTATAGTCAGCAGAAATTATCCAACATGAATAAATATTATTAAACCAACCTCTAAAATCTTTATTATAACACCCAATGCTTAACCAACAATAAAAAACATCAAAATGTACTAGAAAAAATTAAAGAATAATGATTTTAATTATTTGATCACATATTCATCCATGATTAACTTAAGAATTGTCCTTAAAAAATATCAATCACTCCTATGGTCATATAACAAAAATTTATATACCCTAATCATATACTCCAAAATGAAATCTATTTTCCCCTAAATATTATGCATCACAAAAAATGTAAAATCTAATCTTATATGATTCCAAAAGTAACCTCTATAAAAACTATCCAATTTACTTTATCAATATCAGTCATATATTTTTCCCAAACTAAACATAATTTTCTAAACACTAGGAACATATTAGTGGTTTTATATAACTTAATTATGATTTTTTTAAACAAAAGTCACATTACCACTAAGTAACCATTCTAGGGTATTTGTTGCATTCAACATATTCTTGAAATTCCTATAAGAAAAACAATCACCAAATAGTTTATAGATGTTTCAAGATTCATATAACCATAATGTCATTGATAAAACACTTCTACAACATATTTATGAATACCAATATATAATCACATCAATAATTCTACTTCAATTATTTCAATAATATATACCCTTTTGTAGTATATATGTTATCCCTTATATTATGGAATTGTATCAGATAAATTTCATGTTCCCCAAAAAAATTCATTATACAATAAATGGTAACATAGGATAAAATTATTTTCTTCTATTTAACACTTTATTTACCCATGGAAATTAAATTATGTATGACCTTTTTTTAGAACCAAAAACATCTTCTATTTCCATTGATACATTTATTTTGTAACTTCTTACCAAATACATTACTTATTGGAATAAATTATTTTCTATCAACTCTAGTCTTCATCAACTAATCTCTCCTAGAACATTATTTTTCACTTCTTAGGTGTGTTATGAAACTCAACCATGTTGAGGTTCTTAATCATATAATGATATATTGAATTTTGAAAAATCAAAATGGTTCACATTATATCTTTTATATTACATGGTTCATCCTGAAAAATATCATTCCATTATAAATATCATTCATGATTTACATATTTAATCCTTGTTATCGACATTTCCTATAAAAAAGTGTAGTGTGAAAAAAAATTAGAAGTCATATAATTTTGAAAATTCATTTATATGATGAATAAACCCTAACAAATTATTTTCAAACTAAGACTCTTTAGAATGAAATATGTCATCCATGGTCATTATATTTTCAAATCCTTCTAAATGGTTCATAAATAAAGATTAATTGAGCCAAGAATATCCTCAAGGAGTGTCTAAGAATGTTTATAGTCATAGGACTAGTAAAAATTAACTAGTGAAGATCAAATGAATCCCCAATCTAACATATTCAATGTTGTTACCCAATGGTGTATCTATTCCACAACATGTCAATTTGTTAGTATCTAGGCATTGGTGTATTATCTAGGAAAACCGTAGTCCTTTATAAAAAACAACATAGGACATTCTCCTAAAAATAATATTATCCTAAGGGTTCTCACTAATGTTTCCTCCTATGTGGTTAGGAAAATAAGAAATCCATTAAATGATATTGTAAAACCCCATGTCTGAGTGATTTTATAGATGGTCTGGTATTTCCAAGGGTTTGATTACTCGAACTCATAATCAGGTCAATTTTTAAACAGTGATATGAAATTGAATTTTTTTAGTTAGAGAACCTTATAAGGTCTTCTTAATGGGGTTTCAGGGCTTAGAGGTCTTTATAGTTCTTGTATAATCTTATAGAGAATATGTCATATATTTTTTTTGTTTTTTTCGATTTACTGTCTAGGGAACCTAGTTGGGAAATGGTTAGTGCTAACTAGGAACCCCAAAAAATTGACATGTTTTGTTTATGTGAAAATTTTAATTAAACCATTAGTTGTGATCAAGTGAAAAATTAAATTTTATATATAAGTGGATAACAATTTACATTATTGGAACATGATTTTTTAAATTATCAGTATTATTGTGGATGGTGGGATGTGTATTGGATATTGAGTCCTCATAACTAGCACACAATTTATCAAACCATGTGGTCAAACCACATGCCTCATTAGAAGAGGAAAAATTAAAATTCCCCCACACATTAAATATATCATCCCTAATTTAAACACTCATATTTATAATAATCCTTTGTCATTCTCTCCACAACCTTCTTCTATGGTGAGTCTCAATTGTTTCTTAGTCACTGGGGCCTCCGTCACTTATGTTCATGAGACTACGGAAATGATATGAGTTGGTTTTATCAACCCCTTTATTTTCTCTAATTTATTGGATATTCTAAAAAGTATTTTAGGTGAAGATTATACTAGTGAATTGTCGGATTCTAATAGAATTAGGCGTCTTACACATGTAACATAATTATTATATCTTGAGATATCATTTAAGAATGGTCGTTGAACATTTTATGATAATTTTTTCCGGAATGAGAATTCATGGGTTTTTTAGATAATGTAATTGTATTGGATTTCGGTTTTGGTTCCATTTTTCAGTTAATTTGACTAGGTTAGTGCTGGTGGAACTTTATAAACATTTATTGGGTTGTTGGACATATCTCTAGTTCATTTGGATCATCCAGTGGTTGATGTTCCATTAATTCCAATGTAGTTTACGTGGGTTAATTTCAATTAATCTTTAATTAGTTAGAATATTATTATAATAAATAATAATTTATTGTTTGTATGTGAGTTATGTTCGTTTATGGTTTGGGTGATGGATGATGGTCATGTATGAAATTGATTAGTAGGTTTCTAGACTATAGTTATATACAATGGATTAATATATGAGGTAGGTGCTCCCAGTGGTTTTCATAAAATTATTTATTATTATAATGCTTATGATGGTGCATCATTTTAGTGCGTAACATTAGCCTTAAATTAAAATTTTGAAAATATTATTTTGTTAATTCAGGGCCATATATTATTTATAACTACCTTAATAACACCCATAGCTAATTGAATAACCCATGGATTGGGGATAGTCTATGGAAGAAATGATTTAACATTAACGCTAGAAAATAATTAGAATAGTTTATTGACCCTATTATAATTTACTCCCTATAAGTGTCCCAGTAACTAAATCAAAAAAATTCCATGGGTCATTTAAGGTCATAGAAGAATCATGACAAATTATATGTGTCTCCCGAGTATTCCCTTCATTATCAAACTGAATCTATCATTTAAGAACAACATGTGAGTAAATATATGAATTTGAGGAACATTATATATTACATTTAACATATCTGATGTGGGGATTCCTAAACCCATAACATAGAATTTTTATCTTTACATCCCATAGGTACTTAGATGTGAATATTTGATAGATAATAAAATGGGAATTTCTAAAATCCCTCATTTTGTATTGAAGCCCACAACATGTTTTAGAGATATTGAGATTACATTATGTGAATGAGTTAATGTAATGGTGTCTGTGATTTATTATACAGTTAAATATATAACATAATCAATAAAATTATTTTTCTGTGTCTAATATTTTGAATACTAATGGAATCCCTAATTTGTAATTAAAATGAATATCCAAGAGCGCAGATTCAAGTCTTATTTAATTAAATTCACATCATCCATAAAAGGACTTTACCACATGTCATATTAGATAATTTATTATAACTATGTATGGATTAAATGTAAAACATTTTGTCGGTATACCATTAATTAAATTTTAGAATTCCATGAAAGAACCAAAATGGATACTATATAAATTATTAATGTAAATGGAATGGTAAATCATTAGATTCAAGGTTATAATGATAATAATTAATACAATTATTCCATACAATTTATTGATTTAAAGGAAATGGGAATTCCATATTAATTTAATGAAAATTGTTATGGATTAATGGTAAGTAATTTATTTTGAAAGCCTTTGTTTCTAGATTTGAATGGAAAGAAATAACCTAATAGATGCCCCATTATTCACTATTGTGAATGCGAGGGAAAAAATTCCATCAATATTATCAATGTATTTATACTTTTGAATGAATTTTCCTGGAATCACAGACTCGCCTATGTTTTTATGAGTCAAGTACCCATGTGAGGGACGAACAGTGTATACGATGAAATTATTTGTTTAAATAATTTTTTATTTTTTTTCCAATTATGAAATTCACAATGTTAACATATACAATAGGTATTACTAGTTTAATTCATTATTATAACCTCCCAAATTTTTTATCAAAAGTAATATACAATAACATTAATATCATTCTAATCATTTTATCTCACTCTAATGCATTAAATAGTAGAAATATCACTATACATTCAATATATCAAATATAGTTTCAAAAAATATATTTTTAAAATTTTATTAAAATAATAGTAAACAAAATATTAATGAACACAACTTAATTTAAAAATAAAATTGGTTTAGTCTAATGATGATAAATAATTATATCCCTTTGATAGTAACCCAATTACAAACATTTTTATAAAAATAATATTGTTATAAAACAAAATTCTTCTCATTAATATATTTATATAAAATATAATCTCATCCCAAATGTAATAAAAAACACTAACACCCACATATAGAGAGAAGTTAAGGATCAACGCTGAAAATTATCAATGATTGGTTTTTAATTAAATGTACCTCCTCTTTTAGGTGCCTTACATCAATTAAGAGATGAGATGTGAAAATAAAAAGTGTTCTTTGATATTTCGATGATTTTTAAATGACAAAATGATTTATATTGTTGAGAATATATCATTGGTTTAAATTTTTTAACTCATAAAATTTCACCTACTTTTTTTTATCAGACATCAATCCTCTATAATAACACGTCATCCTCTAAAAAATCAATTCAAAATATAACAATACAAATCCTTATAGAAAAAATGAAATCTATATGTATAAAATTAATCGAACCAGAAATTATATATTCTGAAAATGGTATATGTAAAATATTATATCAATATTAAATTACCACTTTTAGATAGGGTTACATTATGACTTCCATTTTGGATTATTGACGGTATCTCTAACACATTTCATAAAAAATTGAATTCCCATGAAAATTCATGTGTTTAATTTCCTAGAACTTGAGACCAATCCAATACTTACTCCATTTTAAACATTCTCATGTAGTCACATCATTTAAACGTTTTAAAGCTTTATGTAACATGGAATCTCTTGCTGTTTTCCAAAAAACTCAACATTGTCATATCGACTCTTTACTTCCCCATGTGGTAGATTAGATTCTACAAGCAGTCACACCAATAAATTTTTCTTTTTATAAAAAAGAATATGACCAAGTATTGATGTATATAAAATGAAATCACTTCAAATGGAGTTATTCATATTGGAAGATTTTTTTGATAAATCTAACATGGTCAATCAAATAGGCATGAATTAAACATACATTGTTGTGCAATATCTTTAACCCTGAGAGAAAATATTGAGACCAACAAAGTAACTATAAGAATTGATGTGTGGCCTCTCATATAGGTCTTGTATTCTCTTTATTACTTTTCGTGATTTCCCTTATAGTCAACCAGATGATCATATGGTAAAGTCATTTTCTCACATTGTTACATTAATACGTTTTCAAATTTTATCATCTTCAAATTCTATAATACGGTTGATAGATAGTCTTCTATCATTAGATCAAGTCCATATGGTAACTTCAGAACATTAAAGAACTTCTTTATCAAATTGACAATCACTTATCTAGGTTGTTTGTATTTACATTCGATCTAATACTAGATGAATTTTTCTTAATTTACATAAATATATTTAAATTAAATAGATAATAAATCTAATTATAAAATAAATGAAAAAATTATTTGATTTTGAAAATAAATAATTATAGGAATAAGAAAAAAGTATACACCAGTTTTTTGATAAATAAATCATGGCATGAATAAATAAAATTAGTTCCCAAAAGAGACAATTAATTATTAAAATATTATACAATATAAAATTATAAATGTTTGAAACATAAAATAATTTTCTCCACCATTTCTTGACTATCAAAAATATTTTCATGAAGGGTGAGTAATTGATGGTTAACAATAATATAATAATGTCAAGAAAATAAAGATACGAAACGTGAATAAATGATATTTCATTGATATTCAAAAATATTTTTTTTGTATAAGGACCATTTAGAGTTCCTAATTAGTATATTAGTCTTTAGAATCAATAATTTGAGAAACACTAGTGAGTTATTTACCATTTCCAATAACTGGAGAAGGAGTATTAGGGTGATAAGATGAGTTATCTCTTGGAATAACAAAGATCTTGTTAATAGGCACAATATAATGAAGGGATTGGGGATGTATGAGACCAAGACATACTAGAGGAGGTGAAATAGGTGAATTAGTGGCTGGGATGGATGTAGATGTAGATGTTAAAGTACATGTAATGGATTATTCACGGGCAAGAGTAAATGATATTCTACGAATAGCAAGAGATGGAGGTCATAGAACTAGATCATTAAACACATACATGTAGGGATATAAGATCCTTGTAATGTATATAATAGCTATAGAGAAATTATTAATAAAACATAGGAAATTAACCATATCTGAAACAAGTTGATATGGAATATATTCCATAATTAATAATTTTTTCACAACAGCAATGTGAGCTATTCTTAATGGAGTATTCTGGACTTATTAATCTAAGGATATATTCCTTGTTTATATATCTCCCTTTATAAAAAAATACAACTGATATAATTCTTTATAAATCCTATAATGAAATCTATATCCTTTAAATTGTTCACTATTTCTTCTTTAACCATTGCATAAATAATTTTATCAAGGGTTGCTACATCCATTGGTAACTTTTCCTTATAAAATTATCATTCTCTATTAGAATTTGGAATTATTCATGGAAATGTCCTCTAATAAGATCAATATATATGAAAATTAATGCAGGCGGAGGATCAATAGTATAAGTTGAATGCCTAAAGGAGCTGGTGAAAATAGAGTGATACTTGCTATCTAGCTTAGTTGGAATATATATCTTGTATACATGAATGGAATCTATATACCCTTGAAAATCATCCATCAATGATCTATAATATGATATATCATGTGTTTTATTATCTAGTTTCAAAAATATATACAGAAGAATATGAGAAACAACACTTTATATAGTAAATAAAATATCTTCTTGTCTACCATATTCTTTTTTATTGAAAATTATAATAAAAAAATATTTCAAAATATCCAAAAGATCATTCATGAAATAATTAAATTAATAGAGGGTAATTAATGATGTATACAAAGTATTATATTTATGAGATGTTGTATTTTTATCATCAAGAGAAATGGTAGGTAAACTTTTAGGAGTTGAGTCATAGAACTCAATCTCAGAGGGTCTTAACAATGAGTATCCATTATCTAAATACTCATAGTATAGATTGTAAATCTATTTAACTATTTCATATCAATATTCGTGAATTATACCATAACTAAAAGTTTATGAATCTAAAATGGTATAAACTATAAACGGTTTATATGAGTCATTTCATAGAGATGAAGGTACAATTAGCCCTTAACATGTAGATACAAATAACTATTATTGATGATATATGTGGTCATGTTCCTGATGAACATGAGTGGAAGGACCCCGCTTAATCCTCATTGAGTTAATGAGTATAATATGAATAAGTATTCCACCAGGTTTGGGTGGCTTTTAACCATTATTATCATCTATGTCACCACTAATAATAGGTTGATCTAAGTCTGTAAGAGGAAATTCAGAAGGTGTAGAATAAAAAATAGGGTCTCTTGTTATATTAATCATGATAGGAATCTATTTAGTTGGATTCTCATAATTATATCTCTCACATTTATTAGTGTTGGTTCTAAATAAAATAGAACCAAGTGTCTACACCTTGAGTAGTTTCTATTCCTTCACTTATGGATTCAACTAATTTAGGATGTTCTAAATCCATCGAAACATTAGGAGTAGGAAAGTATCCCAAAATCCATTTATAATCCATTTTCTCTTCATCATCAACATCATTAGTACCCCATGATATATTTAATTAGAAGAATAATCACTTATAAATATCTCATTAGGATCTACGCCATGATATATTACCCACTTTGGTCTAATCTGGTTATTTATAGGTATGAAATGATTAAAAAGTGCATCCTCATGTGGTACCCACATCTTTTTCCACAGATGATAGATTATTTAAATTATCTTTTAAGTGTTTTTTATCAAACCATACTTCAACGTTAGGAATTTTATAATCTATTTGGAACAAATATATTCTATTCAAGTAGGTATAAAATAATCTTGGAGTAAATAATTGTATTAAATCTCAAGGAAGTATTACACATATATTCCATTTGGCTAATTGGTGATATAATAATATTTATCATTATCCCATGAAACATAAAATATTAATGAATCTAGAATTAATTTATAGTAGTACTGAAATCATCTTATACATGGAAGATGATATATTAAAAAATCACTATAAACAATCTGCATTCACTATTTATACAACTAGAACGTTGGAATTGAGGGGTGTTATCAGTAGTTAATTAACTTAAAGTAGTTAAAATCTAAAAATTAATATGATTTATAGGAAAATACTTTTAGTAATCCATTTATAAATTTTTATGTAGTACTTCTAATCGCATATACTAAATAACTAAAGAAAACCCACATTCATGACATTTAGAAATAATTCTAATGATATATGAATAATTCCCAAGTGTAAAAACCATATTAAAATTATCTTTTATTAAAACTAAGGGTATAAAAATTGATTATAATTCAAGAACCAGAGTATCCATCCTTTTCAAAGTTAAACTTTCTAAACTAGAGAATAACTTTTTGTAAGCCACATGAAATATTCTTTCTTCTCACGAATGAGTTCACATGTCAAAATATATGGACTTAAGAGTTCTTTTTATTCACATATTTTTCATTTGATATTTTATTAGCATCAAATGATTCAAGAGAATATATCATAAAATATCTCTTTATCTTCACCAATGAATACTATAGTTTTGGAGTCAGAAAGAAAGGGTCTCAGTAAAGGAATGGTGGAAAGCGTGCTCAACCTGGGTTGGAGTGGATCATGATCATGTAAATTATATTTAAAGATATTAAAATCAGTGAGGGATTGATGTTCAATAAAAAATGACAAAAAATAAAATACACAAAATGTACATAAAAACATATATGGAAGTGTTAAAAGAAAAGAAAAGAAATGCCAACTGAGTATTCGATATAAGAAAAACATATCATTATATATTAATTGAATGCATTAAATTTATAAAAAACTAAATATTAAATAATTGAATAGGATGGATCATCTGTAACTAATGTCTGATATAATTTGACCTCTAATGATTCATAGGGAATGTAAAATTATGAGAAATATGATATTCTATGGTAATGAGTTAAAGAAAGATATCCCCTTTTAGAAATGATATCCAAAAACGTGATTCCTTATAGCATTCTTTTTTCCAGGAAATAGATTCTAGTGTTTTGAAATGTTAATAGATGTTTTATTTTTAGAATTTATATGGAAATTTATAAATTAATTCTTATAGTGCTGGAAAATTTTCCTCATCCGAAGAATCTATTCATTGAAACTTTATGAACCTATGTCCTTTTCTTCAGTAGTGGATAATGAAATAGAATTATGATTTTTATTACACCATGATACTGTTGAAACGAATAACACAAAAAGGAACCTCCATTCAATTAAAAGTTTAATATAATGGACTTAATTTTCCCCATTTTAAGATATTAATTATCAATATTAAATAAATAATATTTCTCAACATAGAGATTAGACACTAATTTTATTCAAAATATTTTATAAAACATTGTGTAGTTATATAACTATGATTCTGTTAATGGAAATTCACCGAACTATTTTTATTTTTTAGATTTTCATTCTATAGATTCTTCATTGGACTTCACCCATAGGTCACTAAAAGGTATATGGGACATATATAGGTCTACATATAGTATACTGAAACATAAAAACCTTTAACAATAATTGTTTTGATCAGTACGAAATAAATAAAATTTTAGACTATAAAATAAATCATATATATATATATATCTCTATCACATTAATCAAAATAATGAGTTTTATTTTGATATACTGGAAGTAATCAGTGTATTTTTACTTGATAATGTTACAACTAACCTAATTGGAAACATCTAATACCTTCAAATTATCTTTATCATTTTATTTTTTTCAAACAGTTCTTTGAGTAAAAAAGGAAAAATGAGATTTAGATAGATATTTCTAAAATGAGTGATCACTACCATATATAAATGAAGACCACAAAATCCAGAACATTTTACTATATTTTATAATGAAGATACCTTTTAGTGTTAAAATATTTCATGTAATATAAAAGCAGGTCCCAGATCTAGACAAAGACGACACCTTACAAAAAGATTAAAAAGCTGAAAAAGTGGGAGCACACGAGTGTTTACAAAGGTGAGAATAGAGCATACCACATGCATCCAGGTCAAAAATATCTATGAGAAATTCCATGATGACAAAGGACCATCGTGAGGAGACCTCCATAACTTCCCTAGATGATAAAGCATTAATGACCTGGTTTCTTTCTTCCTAAATATGACTGAATTCCAGTTAAAGATGCTCAAGGTTACGCAGGCTTGAATCCAAGATGGAATATTCATCCAAGGAACATCCCTGGTCCTTTCCTTCTGAATGTGAACCACTATACAAGAGTCATATTCCACCCATATGTGCCTCCAACCATGTTGGAAAACATAGCTGACAACTTTAATTGTAGCCCATAATTTAGTATCAAGCACAACAAAAATTCTGATATAATGATAGAAGAATACCTTAACAAATCCCCAATGGTTACAGAACACCCCACCACACCTAGAAGGTTCAAGTGTACCAGACACCGCACCATAAACATTCCCATTCAACAAAGATGATATGGGAGGTATGACAACCCTACTCTTTTATTTCACAATTAAACATAATTTATTACATAAACATCACATGATAAAACATAGAAGATCAAGTGGTTTAGTGTCATTGGGGAATAGGATCATTACATAACCTCTTAAAACTTGAAAAACAACATCTTTGTTGAATAATTCCTTTACATGACCACTACATTCTCTCATATTTAGCATTGCATGGGATAATCGAAGGACATGCATAAGTAAAGGGTGATCTATACATCTCAGTAAGGGAATAATCATGGAATATCATGAGAAATAAAATACATGTTAGACAATAGGCATTTCAATAGAGAAAAAGAGAAGAATAAACATAAAGGCATGATAAATCATGATAATCAAAACATGGAAATGTGCCAACAACACTTAACTTGGAATTAGCATGAGCTAAGGCTCATTGCACATAGAGCATGAGTAAATCCTCATTGGACAAGAATCATGAGTAAAACCTTGTTGCACTTAAATTAGCAGGAGTAAACACCCATTTCACATAATGTATCACGACACTATACTTTACCAATGCATTAGAGTACTATAAGGGCACACCCTTCTTAAACATTTCATTTCATGCATAAGTGTTCCGCATGGATCATATAACATGGATTCATAAAACATAATCATTTGTTCCAAGAAAAATTAATGTGGAATACATACATTAAACTCTTTAAACAATAAATAAATGTGCATAAAGGTGAATAACCATGATAGATAAATGGGCATGTGTTCACTACACAATGACTTTGGGTTGAAAAAATGGTGCAATTTTGGCAGCATAACGGTGTGACGTAAGAATTCATAAAAATGGTTAATGAGAGTGAAAGGGGTGTCTCATAATATTTACATGAAATAGGCAGTAATGGGGTCATATAGATAAATTTCCCAAAAACTTTAATGGAATTTAGAGTCATGATACAAAAAAAATTGCTTGAATGTAAAAGAGGCGAGAGAAATTCCTTTTGGAATTTCTACATAGTAACAAATGAACATGGGAGCCATTTAATGAGAGATAAAGGGGTCTCCCATCATTTAGTCATAAATAGGGTAGTATGGGGGAGGTGAGAAACAATACCCTAACATTTATAATTGAAACTAAATGGGAATAACAAATTAAATAATGTTGGACAAAAATGAGAAAGGAAGAAAAACTCTTACTTAGAAGTGTGCTTCCAAAGGCACGAGAGAGGCTTCTTGGGAGCTTGGGGAACCATAAGAGGATTATAGAGAGAGGAGGGCAGTGTTTTGACGAACTCTAAAGACTTTGAGTGAGGATGAATTGGGAAATTGGGTGGGTTTATATCGGAAAGGTGAGGTAATTCATTATTATTTAGGTTTGGGACACCACACATTAAACTAATCCAAACCACCATCAATCCCATAATTTTTGCCCATGGTTTAAGGAAAATTGGAGTGGAAAAAATATTTTATATGGTAAATGACTGAATGTCTAAAAATAATGGGGTTTCTTATATGGAGGTGAGTTACACTTCCAAGGAAAACAATTTAAAAAGACAAGATGTTTAATAAGTCTGGAAGGGTGCATTAATGCTTTGTAAAATAAGTCAAAAAAACCGAAAATCGCATTATTTTAATGGTAAAATATTTATTGTACAAAAATAAGCATTATATAATTTTATTACATCACTATTTGGTCATTATGATATCATAAAACACATTATATATTTAAACGGTATTTAATTTTTACCCAAAAATTTTTCTGTCTTAGAAAATTATGAAAATTTCATTATTAGATAATTTTGACATCATGATTCTAGAAATAATATTTATTTTATCTATATAATTTCCTAAATATGTTAATTTTATCTTTTTAAAAAAACGGACATTTTTTGAAAATTCCCGGGTTTTGAAAAAAATGGATTTCAATGTAAGATCGAAATGTAATATGAGATGCTCAATATACAAGAGGGGGTGAATTGTATACTTTAAAAATTCCTTTGGAAACTTTAATGTTAGTTAAGAATAACTATGTTTTCCTTAAAGGAAAAGGCTATGTTTAACAAAGTTAAACTAAGTAAATTCACAACACCTCTAACACCGAACTAAACATGGAAAGAGATTCCAAAAGTAGGTTCCGGAAATATGGTTCCGGAATTTGAAACTTAACAAAAGTTACAATATAAGAATCTACCTTAAAGCGTATAGAATCTAAATGAATCAGAGTAAGTAAGGAAGTATAAGAAAGTTATACTTTCCTTAAGATACAAATTGCAGCAGAATATAAACAAGTAGTTAAACTACAAGTAACAAGATAATAGTCTTTTAACCCAAAGACAAGGGTATCCAAAAACCTTGGATAAAGGTCCCTTGATTTATACATTCAAGCAAGTCTGTCTTACCCACACCAGGGTAAGCCCTCGATACGATGATCGGAGTCTCTGTCTTGCTATCCCCGCAAGCCCTCAACTTCAAGGTAGTTGGCAACCTCTGTCCTCCTCAGCAAGGAAGCCCTCGAACTATAAGGTAGTCGGAACCTCTGTCTTCCTATCCCCGGAAGCCCTCGAATGTAATCACAAACATTCAGAGTCGCACGAAGTTTTGAGATTTAATAAGAGTCTCTCTCTCTAGAAATCACTTCAACAGCATGTATGCACTTTTTCAGCAATCAGCTATACATCATCCATCAGCACTGAGCTCTTTCAAATGAGCTCCTATTTATAGGTAAGGTCGGCTCCTTCTCCAACAGTCATATTTTCCTTAAAGATCGGAGGGACCTGTACACGTGTCACTTAGACAACGATTAGTTTATATCAAAATGGACGACATCGTTTTATAATAAAACAAGTGTAACAGAATGTACGACATCGTTTTAATTCTAACAAAAAGGTTCGGAATGAAAACATCAGAGTGAAGGTTCAGAGTGAATAAATTAAGAGTGTATAAACCAAATATAATCAGATTCTGTTTAATAGGTGAATTCAGAATGAGAATTCGGAATAGGAATTCGTCATCAGAAATCGTAATGAGAATTCATCATCAGAATTCGTAATGAGAATTCGTTATCAGAATTCGTAATGAGAATTCTTTATCAGAATTCGTAATGCGAATTCGGAATGAGATTTCTTCATTAGAATTCGTAATGGGAATTCTTCGTCAGAATTTGTAATGAGAATTTGGAATGGGATTTCTTCATTAGAATTCATAATGAGAATTCTTCTTCAGAATTCGTAATGAGATTTTGGAATGAGATTTCTTCATTAGAATTCATAATAATAATTCTTCTTTAGAATTCGTATCCTGAATCTGGAATAGAACTTAGTCAGAGTTCATATCCGGAATTCGGAATGAAACTTCCTTACAGTTCTTGTCCAGAATCCAAATCCTAAAACGGAATGCTTTATATCAAAGTTTCAACGATTCCGAGAAAATGAATCTGAATCTCATACTTAAGAAAAATATGGATGAAAATATGATAAGGATAATTTTTCTTATAAAAGCGATTTTCCTTAAGAAAGAAATTTTCCTTATAAAAGCAATTTCCCTTATAGAATCAATTTTCCTTATAGAAGCAATTTTCTTAAAGATAAGGTGTTTGTGATTTTCAAAACAAGAAGGAATGGAAAAGTCATAAGGAAAACCTTATTGACTCAACAATCTCCCCCTTTTTGGAAATCACAAACATCCTTACGAGAAAAAAAAATTCTAAGAAGAAAGAAACATATTAAAGCTTTTCTCCCTTGCTTTAAGGATATTGATTAATGCGACTAACTCCCCCTTAGGCTTTGAAACTCTAAGGATCGTATTCAGATTTCCGGAGTGATAGATAAGAATGTCTTCTTTAAGAAAAACTCCCCCTTTAACAAACTCTTATTTAGAGTTATTTTTCCTTGGGTATTTTTCCTTCTCCTCCTTTGATAAACTCCTATTAGAGTTCTTCTTTTTTCTTAAGGATCTTTTCCTTCTCCCCCTTTGTGATTTTAAAAAAGAATTGGTGGGAATGGAAAAACATAACAAAGTACCTTAGATATTAGTAATGACAACAATAGAAACAACAAATACAACTTTCGTTAACTTTGAAATCTCGACAACAAGAAAAAAATACAACAAAAAGATCGGATTGAGTTATTTCGGATCTTTTTCCTTAGACATGAGGCCCTTCAGAATAGTCTTGATCTTCTTGAGGTCTTTATGATCTTCTTCGGCTTGCTTTTCTAAGGGAACTATTCTTTCGGATTAAGCTTCAATCTTTTCTTCCTGAGCCTTTAGCTTTTCTTCCTGAGCTTTGATTTTCTCTTCCTGATCCTTCGTCCTCTCTTCAAAATCGATCCGATGATCCCTTTCAAATTTCCAATTTTGAGAAACGGAATTGAGCTTTCCATTCAGATCTCTCACTTCCTGAATCCGAAAGTTCTTTTCCTCTGTCAACTTCTCTTCAAAGGATGCAGTCATCTCATTATTCTTCTTGTCCTCGGTTTCAAAGGCATCCTTAAAATTATCTTGAAACTCATCGAAAAGCCTCATCTCTTCAACAGTCTTCTTAGACCAGCTTGTCATCCTCTTGCAAGATCATTTATGAGCTTCGTAACCAATAAAGAATTTTTTGAACTGCGCCTCAATCTCAACGCACTTATCCATAACCATGGATACAGAGTCTGTTTTCTGATTCAACGCATGTTGGAGCATCTGGCATCGTGAATCAATACTTGAGAAGGTCGGAATGGTTCCTACCAACTTTTTCAAAGACTGAACAACAAAGTCATGCCCCAGAGAGGATGACTCCGAATCCGAAAGTTTTCTAGGAGAATTTTCTTCCTCAATAAGCTCCAACTTTCTTTTTGAAGAACTGCCAGTTTCCTTCCTCTTTCTTACTTCTGAGCTCGGAGTATCAGCAAGAATTTGTTTCCCCTTATCTTTTTTCAGGATTGAAATCTGTTCCGGAGTTCTCTTCTCACCGTCAGAAACTTGAACAATATTATCTTCCTCATCAGCAACTTCCGGAACAGTATCCTCTACATTTTCCATCTGAGAAATATCACGTAAAATTTGTTCTTCTTCTCCATGATAGTCAACTTCTTCTTCCCCTTTCTCTTCTTCCATTGCAGGAGTGACAAGCTTCGAAGATTCATCTTCTGATGTTCGGAGTGATAAGTGTTCCGAAGGAGTTCCCTTATACTCATCTACCTGTTTTAGCACATCTCCTGTCTCACTACTTCCTTCAGCAGCTTCTTCTACTTGTTCCACTTGCTCTAATTCCTCAGTATTCGTAGCAACAGCTTGTTCCGAAGCAACGAGATTTCTTCCTGGAGTCTCAGGTAGAGATTCCAGAGAGAAAGATCTCGGAACTTGAATAGTTGCTCAAACCATTTCATTGAACTTTAACAAGGCCTGAGCTACCTCAGCCTCGGACATCTTCTTCTTGAGCTTCTTTTGCTTTGCTTGTCTTTCAAGCTCATCAGTAGTCTTCTCTTTCAGAGCCTTAGCCTCCGCATGGTCCAATCCGAACTGCGGATCCCCTTCTTTCCTCTACTCTTTATCAGCTCGCCACTTTGTAACAATCTCGTCAGGATAGGATTTCTTCTTCTTTGACTTTGGTGGTGCGGAGTGGACTTCATTAGACTTGGGTTCCTCGGCTTCGACTACCACTTCTTTCAGCTTTCTCTACCTTACCGGCTTAGATGATTCCGGATCAACAGATTTCGGAGCCACTTCTTCTTGAGGAGGTAGATCAATAAACTTTCCAGACTTCTTGTCAAAATCTATATTCATTCATTTCAGCAATCCATCACTAAGCAGCATGATCTTGTAAACTCTCGGCTTAGATTTGCAAGCCTCCTTGAAAGACTCAAAATAGCGAACAATCAACTTGGAGAGGATTGCTGGATACATAATAATCTGAGCTCTCAGATTCCCCTTCTTCAAATTCTCAATATTAAGAAGAATATGCTTCATCAAGTTAAACTTCCTTAGATTTATCAGGAAATCTAAGAAATATATCTCACTCTTCTTCAAGCTATCCTTATCACCTTTTCTCGTTACGATAAGTCCTTGCACCCATAATTCCAGAATCCGGAAGTTTGTTGATAGAGTTGCAATCTTCGGAGCCTTGTCATCAGCCAATCCGAGAGTTTCTAAGGCCTTTTCCTTGTTGAAACTACCCATAGAGTCTGGCAATACGTGAGAAATAAACTCAGCTTCACCTTCATAAGTTAACCCTACCAAGCTTGCAGCCTTGGTGTAAGAAAGCTTATATGTCTTGCCATACGATTTGAAAGAAAACTTCTCTCTATCGTCTTCCTTAAAAAAAGAAACTGATTCATAAAATTCGACAAGCAAATCAGAATATACTTCATCTTGATTCCCGGTTTTAGATACCGCAACATCCTCCCAGCCATTCAACTTGATGTTCTTTGAGATGATAGAATCGTAGTTGCTGAAGAAAGTCGGACGGACTAACCTTTCTCTATAAACTAACCACTGAGAAATAGGCTTGATTGAAGATATTTCTTGAGATGCTAACTCTGCAGACATTCGGATTAGAAGTTCTCTGGGAAGTTCGGAACAGAGAAGACTGAAATTCGGAACGACCTTAAATCAGAGAAACAGAGCTTCAGCACACGAGAGCTTTGAGATCGATGTGGGACAAGAAATTAGGTCCCCTTTATATAGGAAATGGGATGACAGTTCACATTCCATAGTTGATCTAACGGTTGGAATGAGCTGCGATCAGATCTGACGGTTGAGAGCATGAATCCGATCTTTTTGAGGTTTTTATTAAAGTGAAGAATTAATAAAACTATAATTCTGAAAACATAATACAAGAAAATGCCAGCAAGTAAAATATGATTACGAAAACTTGAGTAAGGAAATCATACCTTTCTGATTAGCTTAGGAAAGTTATTCGTAATGGGTAATATAAACATGACCAAATAAAACTTTTATTATGAAAAGACAAAGTTTGCAAAATTTACTACGAAAAAATCACTATGAAAAACTCAGTACGGAAAACTCAGTACGAAAAACGCAGTATGAAAAACTCAGTATGAAAAACACAGTATGAAAAACTCAGTACGAAAAAGAAACTAAGAAGGTTCGGTACGAAAATATGGTTATGAAAGTACCAGTAAGGAAGTTTTCTATTCCGGAAATTTTCAATACGAATACTTCCATTCCAGAAGTACTCTGTACGAAAATATCCATTCTGAAAATTTGTAGTTCCGGAAGTTCCATTCTGGAAATCTTCGTTCCGAAAAGTTTGAAAATTGTTTTTGAAACACTTTGTTAACCAAACAATCAAATGTACTCCCTATATAAAAAGGAGTTTATTACTGTAAGGAGACTTTTTCAACAGAAAGTTAATTAAGGAAGATTACCTTACGGTTATCATTCCTAACTTCTGTTTAATATATTCATATCTATCAGAAGGCAAAGATTTTGTGAAAATATCAGCAAGTTGATCTTGAATTCCAATAAACTGAAGAATAATATCCCCTTTAAGTGTGTGATCCCTTTACAGTGTCCTAGTCTTCTATGCCATAACCAAGAGTGATCTTCCATTGCACTTAGGCAAGGTAAATCTTGGCTTCTTAGGTCTTCTAGATTCAAAGTGTAAACATTCTCTTGCCTATTGGCTAAGAGAATAAATTCTTCCTTGGAATTGTGAACTAAACACTTATCATTCCTAAAATTCACAAGGTAACCTTCATCACATAACTCACTTATGCTAATGAGGTTGTGCTTAAGACCTTTAACAAAAAGAAAATTTGAAATCAATGCTTTACCTAAAAGAACTATATTACCAATACCAACAATCTCTCCCTTAGCATTGTCTCCGAAAGTTACCTTTCCTCCTTTCGTTTTGATAATCTTTTCAAAAATGTTTTTGTTACCAGTCATATGCCGGGAACATCCGCTATCCATGTACCATGTATTGTTGCTGGAACATTCTTTATTTTCCTGAAATTAAGATGAAAAGTAGACTTTCGGAATCCAAACTTGCTTGGATCCGAGATTTCCAGACAATAAAATTTTAGGTACCCACATCTTCTTGGAAAAGTAGGCTTTGTGAAATCCTAGAGATTGGGATTTGTTTAAGGAACAATTCTTTGCCCAGTGACCACCACATTGACACTTGGTACAAAATGGGGCACTTTGAGGAACAAAATAATTGTTACTGAAAACTGGTTTTGCATGGATATAACCAAATCCGGATTTATTTCTTAATGGTCGTATTTGGGAATACATCTTATCAAAATTTTCTTTACCATGGGAAAATATTGATAAACATTTATTTAAGGAAAAAATTTCGGACTTGAGTTTTACAACCAAGTTTTTATCCTTAAAATCATTAATTTTAGAACTAGAGTTATGCTCGAAAACATTTTTATTAGAAATTACTTTTTCTAATTCTTTAGAAAGTTTATTCTTCTCAGAACTTACTTCCTCATGATTTTTCGAAATATTTTCAAAATCAGAATTTTTCTTATCAAGATCTTTAGAAAGATCTGATATCTCTTTAGTAAGAATAGAATTCCTAGAGTTTGTCTTATCAAGTTTCTTATTGAGTTTGGAATTCTCAATCTCAAGAAGTTCAGCAAACCTAGAGACTTCTTCAAAAGTAGGTAAAGTATTTTCCTCATCAGAAGATGATTCTTCATCAGAAGAGTTATAATACTTACTATCATTAGAATTTAAAGAAACACTGGTCAATGATTCAGCATTTCGTACCTTAGCTATAAGACAATGATTATCAATAGGTAATTTAGCTAAAAGACCAAGATTCTTCTGTCCTGAAGATTCATAATCAGAAGATTCATCTGAAGAGTCACCACCACTGGCACTCCAGGTGTCATTAGCTTTTAGAACTTTCTTAGCTTTAGTTTTATAATACTTGTTTCTGTTCCTGTCTGAATGTCTTTCCTTTATTTCTTTCTTTTTGAGCATAGGGAAATCTGGTCTAATATGTCCAGCTCTCTTACATTCATAAAAAGTAACTTCTCCATCTTTCTTATCTTTCCTATCCTTTTTCTTATACTTGGATTGAAAGTTTCTCTGTCCAGCTATCTTGTTCATCCTTCGAGCAAGATTGGCTAATTCATTTTCTGAGACTTCACTCTCACTAGATTCGGATTGGAAAATAACTTTCTTAGACTTGGATCTGGTTACTCTCTCAGGAGTCTTAGCTTTCATTTGATTTGAAGTTGTAGTAAAAGCAACAGTACCATTTCCATTATTCTTATTGATGTTGTCACCATCTCTCTTCATTCTGGTTTCATGTGGTAGAAGAGTTCCAAATAATTCATCAAGAGTAATTTGAGTGACCTTCCTATTTTCATCTATGGCTGTTCTCTTGGATTCCCACTCATTGGGCATAATGTCGATTATCTTGTCCACAAGAGCTTCATCATCTAAACCTTTCTCTCCCATAGACTGTAGACTATTGACGATAGTCATAAACCTTTGATGAACTTTACAGATAGGTTCTACATAAGGAAAGTTAAAGCCATGATATTCAGCTCTAAGCATTGCTCTTCTAGTCTCAATCACCTTAGAAGTCCCAAAGTGTGTGACCTCTAACTTCTTCCATATACAGTTAGCTGCTTCACAAGAAGAAATTTGGCTATATATATTTCTGGTCATTGAACATAGTAAAGTATTGCGTACCTTATAGTTGAGTTGATATTCTTGCTTTTCCTGGTAAGTAAAGGTTCTGACTTCCTTGTCAGGAATTTTATAATCACCAGTAAGCATGACAAAGTTATCTACTCCAGTATTGATAACAAATGTCTTCATACAATCTCTCCAGTATTCATAGTCATTACCATCAAATATAGGTGGTCTTGTAGGATTTAGATTGTCAATATATCCAACATTAATTCCTGCCATACTAAAAATAACTTTCCTCACAAACTTGTTAGTAGCTCAGATTCGTAATAACAAAGTTCGGAATGAGAAAAGTTCGGAATGGATAAATCGGAATGACAAAGTTCGGAAGGATAAAGTGAGCAAGAAAAACTTATTCGTGAGTATAAGTATTTCAAAACCTGCTCTGATACCAAATGTAAGAATGGTATCGAGTAAGAGGTTTCCAACCTCTATAACCAATTGTAGGATCTAAATATAATATGAGATGCTCAATATACAAGAGGGGGGGTGAATTGTATACTTTAAAAATTCCTTTGGAACCTTTAAAGTTAGTTAAGAATAACTATGTTTTCCTTAAAGGAAAATTCTACGTTTAACAAAGTTAAACTAAGTAAATTCACAACACCTCTAACACCGAACTAAACTTGGAAAGAGATTACAAAAGTAGGTTCCGGAAATATGGTTCCGGAATTTGAAACTTAACAAAAGTTACAATATGAGATTCTACCTTAAAGCGTATAGAATCTAAATGAATCAGAGTAAGTAAGGAAGTATAAGAAAGTTATACTTTCCTTAAGATACAAATTGCAGCGGAATATAAACAAGTAGTTAAACTACAAGTAAAAAGATAACAGTCTTTTAACCCAAAGAGAAGGGTATCCAACAACCTTGGATAAACGTCCCTTGATTTATACTTTCAAGCAAGTCTGTCTTACCCACACCAGGGTAAGCCCTCGATACGAAGATCGGAGTCTCTGTCTTGCTATCCCCGCAAGCCCTCAACTTCAAGGTAGTTGGCAACCTCTGTCCTCCTCAGTAAGGAAGCCCTCGAACTTTAAGGTAGTCGGCACCTCTGTCTTCCTATCCCCGGAAGCCCTCGAATGTAATCACAAACATTCGGAGTCGCATGAATCTTTGAGAGTTAATAAGAGTCTCTCTCTCTAGAAATCACTTCAATAGCATGTATGCACTTTTTCAGCAATCAGCTATACATCAGCCATCAGCACTGAGCTCTTTCAAATGAGCTCCTATTTATAGGTAAGGTCGGCTCCTTCTCCAACGGTCATATTTTCCTTAATGATCGTAGGGACCTGTACACGTGTCACTTAGACAACGGTTAGTTTATAACAAAATGGACGACATCATTTTATAATAAAACAAGTGTAACAGAATGTACGACATCGTTCTAATTCTAACAAAAAGTTTCGGAATGAAAAATTCGGAGTGAAGGTTCGGAGTGAATAAATTCAGAGTGTATAAACCAATGATAATCAGATTCTATTTAATAGGTGAATTCGGAATGAGAATTCGGAATAGGAATTCGTCATCAGAATTCGTAATGAGAATTCATCATCAGAATTCGTAATGAGAATTCGTTATCAGAATTCGTAATGATAATTCTTTATCAGAATTCGTAATGCGAATTCGGAATGAGATTTCTTCATTAGAATTCGTAATGGGAATTCTTCTTCAGAATTCGTAATGAGAATTTGGAATGGGATTTCTTCATTAGAATTCATAATGAGAATTTTTCTTCAGAATTCGTAATGAGATTTCAGAATGAGATTTCTTCATTAGAATTCGTAATGAGAATTCTTCTTCAGAATTCGTATCCTGAATCTGGAATAGAACTTAGTCAGAGTTCATATCCGGAATTCGGAATGAAACTTCCTTATAGTTCTTGTCCAGAATCCAAATCCTAAAACAGAATGCTTTATATCAAAGTTTCAACGATTCCAAGAAAATGAATCTGAATCTCATACTTAAGAAAAATATGGATGAAAATATGATAAGGATAATTTTTCTTATAAAAGCAATTTTCCTTATAAAAGCAATTTCCCTTATAGAAGCAATTTTCCTTATAGAAGCAATTTTCATAAAGATAAGGTGTTTGTGATTTTCAAAACAAGACGGAATGGAAAAGTCATAAGGAAAACCTTATTGAATCAACATTCAAACCTTAATAAAAATTACAATTTCATTCATAAATTTATATGATCATTTATATTTAATAAAAAATTCATTTAAAAATAATAATAATATATTATTAAAATATTATTTTATTGAAAAATCATTAATTAATCAAAATAGATTTCATAGTTGAATATTAACTAAAAATATTGTTTGTGCTTCAAAAACTATTTACAAGGTAACAACAATAAATTGAAAGTATATTCATTATTATATATGAAAATACTTTACATAGCCATTTTAGTAGGGATTTGTTACATAACCCCTTAAAACATCCACATAAGACCTAAGGGTAAGGTGTGTGATGGTGACAGACTCTTTGGGTTGTTCATATAACATTGCACGCATGGTGATCTCTATAAACTATCACTTCTCCCATAGACGATTCTATTCGAGCATGACATGATGAAGCTCATATTGGGATTGGTCAAAAGCGATGCCCAATGATGCCACCTCTTTTCTGAGCTCTGACAAATGCGGTATGTATGGTGCCCATCTACTGGATGAGGCCATGGCATCCTTTGTCTAAATAAATTGGATATGTTGAAGGCCTATATTAATAATATTCATGTAATCACTATTCAATGACTATATTGTAAAAGGTCACAATTCTTGACATAAAACCAAAGAATTTGACACTTTATATAAACATTTAACATAAATATGCATTTAATTATATCAAAATGGATTTCCATTAATGAATGTTTGTGTCGTCACAATCTTCCCCCCTTAGAAAAATTTCAACCTCGAAATTTTCTTTAAGCACACTAAAACAGATGTGGGTAACTCTACTTCATCATTTCCTCTAATTCCCACATCACTTCTTCAAAAATGTGGTTTCTCCACAACACCTTGATGAGGGGAATTGTCTTATTTCGTAGAACTTTTTCACTACGGTCTAATATATTCACTAGTTGTTCCTCAAAAGAAAGATCATCCTCTAACGACACAACCTCTAAAATAAGTACATGTGAAGGGCCCAGTATATACTTCCTTAAGAGGGATACATAAAAGACATCATGTACTTTTTCCATGCTAGGTGGAAGTGCTAGTCGATAGGCCACAGCCCCGACACGATCAAGAGTCTCGAAGGGGCCGATGTACCTTGTACTTAACTTCCTTTTCTTTCCAAACCTCTTGACCTTCTTCCATGTAGATATGTCACCAAAATTAATCTCAAGGTCTCATCAACTGTTATCTGAATAAATCTTCTGTCAACTCTGGGCTTCCTTGATATGATTCTGAATGGATTTCACCCACTCCACCATTTCGTTGACCATTTCTAGTTCAAGAAACTTATGCTCACTGTCCTCATCCCAACATGTTGGTGTGCTGCACCTTTCCCATAAAAGGCTTCATATGGTGCTATATGGATGCTCGAGAGGAAACTGTTATTATAAGAGAAATCAACCAGAGGAAGATGTTGATCCCATCCTCCTTTAATGTCTATTGAGCATGCTCCCAACATGTCCTCAAGTGTTTTGATAGTCCAATTGGATTGGCCATCATTTTGAGGATGATAGGCCATACTGAAGTTCAATTCAGTATTCAGAACATGATGAAGACTCTTCCAAAACTGAAAGGCGAATCATGGATCTCGATTGGAAAAAATATATAGTGGTACTCTATGTAGCCTTACCACTTCCCTAATATATATATATATATATATATATATGTTCCAGTTGATCCAATGATAAATCCTCTCGAATAGCAATGAAGTGTGAAACCTCTTTAAGACGATCCACAACAACACAAATTTCATTATTTCCTTTGGATGTCTTCAGAAGTCTAGTGATAATGTCCATGGTGATGTTCTCCCATTTCCATTTTGGTGTGGGCAATGGTTGCATCATCCCCTCAGACTTCTGCATCTCTGCCTTCACTTGCTGACACACCAGGCACATTGATGTATATTTAGTGATCTCCTTCTTCATATTATCCAACCAATAATGCTCTTAGAGATCTTGACACATATTTTTGTTTCCTGGGTTAATAGAGAAATTTGAACTATGTGCATCATCCAAAAGATCCTTCTTCAGCTCCAGACTTGATGGAACGCATAGTCTGTTCCCAAATCTCACAATTCCTTCTTCATTAACAATAAACACCGAGGATTTCCCTTTTCTGATAGCTTCCAATTTTTATTAAATTCCCACATCATCCTTTTGAGCATCATTTAACCTTCCCAAAAATAATAGTTGAGAAATCATTTGTGAAAGGATTGGTTATTTTCCCTTATTTATGATTACCATGTCTATATATATCAAATCTAAGAAGAATATATCCTTTTCAATTCTTTTAAATGATAGAATCATTGGGTCCTTTCTACTTAGGGCATCTGACACCTTATTCGCTTTCACAGGGTGGTAATGGATTGAGCAGTTATAGTCATTGATCAGATCTTACCATCATCGTTGGTGCATGTTCAACTCTTTTTTTGTGAATATATACATGAGGCTTTTGGGGTCCGTATATATTTCAAACTTCTCCCAAAAGAGATAAAGCCACCAAATTTTCAAAGTTAAGATCACTGAATCCATCCTGATGTCATTTGTTGCATAGTTTTGTTTATGAAATTTCAATTTCCTTGAAGCATAGTCAATGACTTTGTCATTTTTCATCAAAACACTTCCTAGACCCTTCTTCTAAGCATCTCTGAATACCATAAAAAGTTGTCCACTTGTGGTTAAAGTGAGTACGAGTGTAGTGATATGCCTCCTTTTCATGTCCTTGAAGCTTTCATAACATTCATCACCCCAAGAAAATATTATTCCCTTCCGAGTTAGCTTTGTAAGAGGGTTGGACAATCATGAGAAATTTCTCAAAAATCATTGATAATATCCAGCTAACCCCAAAAAAGCTAAGGATATCCATTACTGAGGTTGGACTCGACATTCCCTCAATTTCATTTGTTTTGGAGGGATCCATAGATATCCCATGGGTTGTGATGATATGGCCCAAGAATGAGACCTTCTTCAATGAGAACTCACACCTAATGTACTTTTCATTTAGCTTCTCCTTCTACATGGTCTCTAGTATAGTTCTCAGATGATCCTCATGATCCTCCTTTGTTCTAGAGTTTATCAGAGTGTCATCTATAAAGACTAACACTATTTTTTCTAGGTAATCTCTAAATACTATATTCAACAAGTCCATGAATATTCCTGGAGCATTAGTGAGTTCAAAAATAATTACTATGAATTCATAGTGCCTGTATCCTTTACGAAAAGGAGTCTTGGGGATATCTTCCATCTTCACCCTTACATGATAATATCCCTACCCCAAATCCACCTTGAATAAGTATTGTGCTCCATGCAGCTAATCGAACAAGTCATATATTTTTGGGAGATGATACTTTTTCTTTATCATGAATTTTTTAAGATCGCAATAATTTATGCAATGATGCATTGACCCATCGTTCTTCTTGATGAAGAGAAATGATGCACCCCATGGTGAAGCACTTAGACGTATAAACCCTTTATCTAGATTCTCCTGTAGTTATTTCTTCAGCTACTCAAGCTCCACAACAGCCATTCTAAACCGAGTCATGGATATTGGAAATTCCCCAAGTATAAGATTAATTGATAATTCAACATCTCTTCTATGAGGAAGACCAGACAATTCCTTGGGAAACACTTCAGTGAATTCCCTCACAATTGGCCTGTCCTCTAGGATGGTTTCTTCTTTATACTAAATCATCTGATCGAGATAAGCATGCTCATAGGGTAGTAATATCCATGCTTGATATGAGGGAGCTAAATAAGATTCATCTTCCTCCATGCACTTGTAATGAATCAGGGGTCGATTATCCACATGGATAATGATTTCCCTCTCACGGAAATTTATGTTGGCTCAATATAACGAAAGTAAATCCATGCCAAGAATTGCATCAAATTCTACCAGAATGAGTATGAAGAGGTTCACTAGGAAGTCTAATCCACATATTATGATAGGGGATGAATTATATTAATGGGATTCAATGATTGACCCATTTTCTGTACTCACCAAGATCATCACTTCAATTATTTATGGTGGTGCTGGGATTGTTCTACTAATCTTTTGAGATAGAAAAGAATGTGTAGAACATGAATCAAAAATTATGTTCGCTATTATTGAATGAATAACTAGGGTACCTATCATCACTTCAATTTTAGGGTTCACTTATGTAGTAGTGATGGAAAAAGATCACCCTTGGAGCCTTGGAGGTTGTTGGTTGCCTCTGAAAACCCTTATCTTAGGTCAGTGATTTTGCAGATGCCCTGGTTAATTTTAGTTGTAGCAATGAACCATGTGATGAGGTTATAATGGAGTGTTCCTCTCCTCTGGAACAGCCATGGGTCTTTCTTGTTGATAGTTAACAGATTGGTACCCTTCTCTTCCACACCTAAAACATTTCCTCATCCCCTTCAGGCAATTTCCAAGGTGCATATTTCCATACCTTCGGTAAGTTGGGTGCCTGATCTTCCTAGCACCATTTGATTTATCCATCAGACCACCAGCATTGATGTCGAACTTACTCTTATTATCCCAATGATACCCTGATATTATTTGATCTCTTTTTCGACCGTGAGGGACCATTAGACAATTTCCTCTTAGCTTTCGAAGTTGCAGATCACCATCACTTTCCATATGATAGGTTTCAGAACACCAAATAAGCGGTCAGCCATGCATTTGGGGGTAATGACAAGGTTGGAAGCATATCGTGAAAGCCTTTTGAAATTTGTCTCATACGATCCAACAAATTCATCATCTTTTTTCTTGAGGTCAAGGAAGTCACTTTCCATCTTAAGCCAGAGGGTGCGCGAAAAATATTTATTGAAAAACATCTTCCTAAAATCCTTCCATTCCAACACCTCGATCACCTCCTCAGGCTTCTTATTTTTGATTAACATCCACTATTCATCATCTTTACCCTCCATATGATAATGATCAAGGAGAACCTTCTCTTGTTCTGAGCATTTAAGGATGAATAATTTTTTTTTCAATGTAGTTGATCTATTGTTCAGAGATTGAGGGATCATATGATCCATTAAAAGTAGGAGGCCATTGTATCATGAAGAACTCGATAGAGACTTGTTCATTCTTAGGGGGGTAGAACATTCCACTTGACCCATGTTTCTAATCAAATCTTGAGTTATCTGATATAAAATCATGACAAATTTCACAATTCCCGCTCCCATTGGATTTTGCATCTTATTATTACAGTCATCACATTGATCTTCACATCGATTGTTTTCCCGGGTCCTCCTACTACCGGACATTGACTAGAATAAAAGGAAATTTATGGGTAACACATGAAGGGTAATCCATGGAAAAAATTAATGACTTATAAATAAATTTTATTTCATTAATATATAAATCTATTGGCTTCAGTCTATTTTACCCACGATCTACTTTCTAACATATATTCTTAGGACATTCTTTTGGGTCCATTAATAATGTTTCATAATAATCTAGTGAATTTATCAATGAATATCCTCTAGGATTGATGTAACCAAGAGTGTATCAAGGCCCTATTTCATGCACCATTTTCCTTTCGAGTCTATATAAAAGCGTTGTTTTTGGGTTTTACTCCTAGGATACATCTATGCTATAGTCGCCACTACCAGCTCGTATCCAGGAAGGCATGTATTTTCTTGATAAACCACTTAATCAATACTCACCATAACATAGGTATGTTTTTATTATATTTAGTATTGTCTATAAGGATTAACTAGGATTTTCTAATCCTAATCCCAAGAATAACTAAACCAATCATCTGATACCAACTATGCCAACAATGCTCGTTTTTTCACAATTAAACATAATTTATTACATAAAAATCACATGATAAGACCTTGAAGATAGAGAGGTATAGTGTCTTTGGTGCTTAGGATCATTAAATAACCACTTAAAAAATTAAAAACAACATCTTTATTGAAAACATCATTTACATGACCTCTACATTCTGTCGTACTTAGCATTGCATGGGATTACCTGAGGACATGCATAAGAAAACTGTTAGCTATAAAGCCCAGTAAGGGAATAATCGTGGAATAACATGAGAAATAAAATACATGTTATACAATAGGAATATCAATAGAGCACAATAGAAGCATAAAAATAAAGGCATGACAAATCATGATAATGATAACAAGGAAATGTGGCAACAACACTTTACATGGAATTAGCATGAGCCAAAGATCATTACACATAGATCATGAGTAAATCCTCATTGCACATGAAGCACAAGTAAAACCTCATTTAACTTGAATTAGCATGAGTAAACACCCATTTAACATGATGTATCTTGATACTATACTTTACCCAATTCATTGGTGTTCTATAAGGGGACACCCTTCTTAAATATTTCATTTCATGCATAAGTGTGCCAAATGGATCATATAACATGGATTCATAAAACATCAACATTTATTACAAAATAAAGTAATTTGTAATACATACATGAAACTCATTAAACAATAAGTAAATGTGCATAAAGGTGAATACCCTTGATAGATAAATGGGTATGGTATTCACTACACAATGACTTTGGTTTGGAAAAATGGTGCAATTTCGGCAGCTTAAATGCGTGACGTAAGAATTCATAAAAATTGTTGATGAGATAGAAAGGGGTGTCTCATAATATTTACCTGAAATGGACATTAACAGGGTCATATATGTACACATCCCAAAAATTATAATGGAATTTAGAGTCATGATACAAAATAATTGATTGAATGTAAAAGAGGGGAGAGAACTCCTTTTGGAATTTCGGCACAGTAAAGACTATATATGGGAAGACTTTAATGAGAGATAAAGGGGTATCCCATAATTAAAACATAATTAGGGATGTATGAGGGAGGCTAAAAACCATACCCCAACATTTCTAATTGAAATTAAAAGGGAATAAAAAATTAAAGAATGTTTGAAAAAAATGAGAAATGAAGAAAAACCCTTACTTGGAAGTGTGCTTCCAAAGGATTGAGAGAGGCTTGATAGGGGATTATTTGGAGCTTTAGGAACCATGGGAGGATTCTAGAGAGAGTATGGTAGAGTTTGGATGAACGTAAAAGGCTTTTAGTGAAGAGGAAGTGGGAGCTTGGGTTGGTTTATATAGAAAAGGTGAGGGAATTCTTTATTATTAAGGTTTGCGACACCTCACATTAAACTAATCAAAACCACAAACCATCACATGGTTTTTGACAATGGTTGTTGGAAAAGAGAAGTGGAAAAAAATATTTTATAAGGACAAAATCTGAACTTCTAAAAATAATGGGGTTTCTTAGGTGGAGGTGAGTCACACTCCCAAGCAAAACAATTAAGAATGACAAGATATTTAATATGTGTTGAAGGGTCCCTTAATGATTTGTAAAATAAGTTAAACAAAACCAAACCCAAATTATTTTAATTTTAAAACATATATTGGCATAATATAAAACTTATTGTATTTTATTACATCACTATTTGAACATTATGATGTTATAAAACACATTATATATTTTAATGGTATTAAATTTTTACCCAAACAATTGACTGTATTAGAAAGTTATGAAAAATTCACCACTAGATAATTTTGACATCCCGATTCTAGAAATAATATTTATTTTATCTATGTAATTTAATAAATATGTTAATTTTCACTTATAAAATAAAAACTGACATTTATCGAAAATTCACGGATTTTGACAAAAATGGCATTCAAACCTTAATACAAATTACAATAGCATTCTTAAATTTATATGATCATTTATATTTAATTAGAAATTAATTTAATAATAATAATAATATTTTATTAGAATATTTGTTAATTCAAATATCCATTAATTTATCAAAATATATTTCTTAGTTGAATATTAACTAAAAATACTATGTGTGATTTAAAAACTATTTACAAGGCAACAATAATAAAATGAAAGTATATTCATTATTATATAAAAAGATAATTTACATAAAAATAGTAATAGGGATTTGTCACATAACCCCTTAAAATAGCCACATAAGACCTAAGGGTATGGTTGGGGATGGTGATAGACTCTTGGGGTGGGTCAGAGAACATTTCATGGGTGATGATCTATATCCACTTCCACTTCTCTCGTAGACGGTTCCATTCAAGCATGATATGATCAAGCTCGGATTGAGCTTGGTAAAGAGAGAAGCCCAATGATGCCACCTCTTTTCTGAGCTCCGAAAAATGGGCTTCGTATGGGGAACATCTACTTGAAACATCAATCTCTTCCTTTTTATGAGTAAATTGGATTTCATAAAGCCCTACATTTATACTAATCATGTGATCACTATTAAATGTCCATATATGGAACAATCAAAATTCATATCATAAAACAAAATAATTTGACATTATATATAAACATTTTTCATAAATATGCATTTTGTTTTATTATGAAGTATTTCCATTAATTAATGTTTAGGTCGCTATAGGAAGAATCCATTTAATTGATTTCAACATCAAAGGTTTATGGAACCTACTTGATACCACGAGCATGTTCAGAATTATAAGATTAGAAATATTATTATTCATTATACCTGTTTGTATCTTGGAAGTAGCTTGCACTTCCTTGTAAACAACAGTCTGACCATCCTTCAAAGAGGGCGTGCAGTTGTCAAAAATAACATGATTTCACACCCTCCAAATCAAAGCAATGGTCATCGTAACAGTAGTGAGAAAAAGTGATAAGGGCTGCTCACTTTGACCAACTATAGGGACCAAGTTCATGAAATCATCAATACTAATCATTGATAATGAAGTAATAAATAAATCTTGAAGATGCGCCCAAAATCCGAAAGATAAGTTACAGGTAATGAAAAGATGATGAATTGTTTCTTCAGCCAGGGTGCACATATAGCAGCAAAAGTCCAAATGTATTCCAGTTCACTGCAGGAGTTGTCGCTCAGGTATCCTGCCTTTGCAAATCTGCCATAGCATTAGTTAATTATAAGTGATATTGAAAGGTTTTTTAAAATTCTACAACCACAAGAGAGAATATTCATTTCTGCCACATTAGTGTCTGTAATACTCCCTTGAGGTGAAACTACCACAAGTGTTGGGTGTCTAGATGAAGGTGTCATCGTACATGAAGTAATAGTGTTGCATAGAAAGCTTAATATGATCTGGGATACAATTCCTCATAACCCTGTATTGGTTCATGACAACAATTGAGATATCCTTTAGCTATGAGGGGATCTATATGCATTATATGATGGGCATGTCCATCCGGTTCGTTTTCTAGAAATTAAGATTGGATGAGATAAAAACCATCCAAGAGGAGCAGTGCATAATTCCAATATAATATTGTTTAATGGAAGTCCATATAGAGGAGGAAACATATTTTGAGTACCCATTATTCAACTTTGATATGAATCTTTGTGAAAGAAAATATTGGGAATCATCATTAGAAGTTAACAAGTTCCATGTGAATTTACATACGAGAGAATTGTTGAAGCCTTTCAGGTGCTAAACACCCATGCCCCCATTTCAGTTGGTATGATGCAATATTTCCAGGAAACATTGATATTTTTCTTTTCATATATGAATCCGGTCCATATGATGTTCCTAATTATACTTTGATGTTCTTTGATAAGGGAATGAGGCCACTGATTAACCGATAAAGCATAGACAAACCTTGAAGTGATAATCGTGTTCACAAGACAAATTCTTCCTACTTGAGAGATCAATTTCCCTTTTCAGGTAGACAGTTGATTAATAATTCCAGTGTATATGGATTCAAGATATCATGTTTTCACCTTTTCCCAAAAAAGCGGTACTCCTAGGTACATAAAATGAAGGGAACTTCTCCTAACTCCAAGATGCTAAGCAATTATATTCTGCATGGAGACAATCATTCCATTCTCGAACACCATTATGGATTTTTTCCAGCTTTCCACCTACCCAAAAACAATATCATAGTGAGAAATGATTTTCTGAATGCAATATATTGTACATCTATTAGCATGTCCTAATAGAAGAATATCATTAGCATAAAGGAGGTGCGAGGGGGTGAAGAGATCCCTTCCAACATTAATTTTATTATAAAGACCATCCCACACCATATCATTCAAGAATACACTCAAATAATCTTTATCCAAAGCAGATAGGAGTCCAGATAATGGTTCCCCTTGTCTGACTCCCCTAGAGCATTGGAAATAACCACTGGGTGATCCATTCGATGTAATAGAAAGTCTAAAATTATTGAGAACTGTCCTGACATGTCTGATGAAAAAATCATAGAATCCATATTTTCTAAGAACCTCAAAAATAAAGCTCCATTTCAAGGTTTCAATGGCCTATGAAATGTCTAGCTTGTGGTCTAAGCTTCCATTCCCCATATTTTTCCTCAAGGCATTGACACATTCTGAGGTAGTGAGAAGGAAATTCTAAATTTGTCTTCGAGGGAAAAATCCAAACTGATTTGATGTAATCCTTGTTTTGATAATGGTTCCAACCATTAAGGAAATGATCTTACTGATAAAGTTTGGTATGGTGTTTCCAATAGCCACTAGACTGAATTCTATGATGTCCAAGGCATTTTTTTCTTTGGAAGAAGAGCAATTAAGCAAGCATGAGCACCATAAGGCATGGATGCATGTATAAAATACTCTCGTACAACATTAATGACCTCATGTCCCACAATATCCTAGTAATACATGAATAATTTATTAGTAAACCCATCAGGTATATCCACATTATCAATGTTTAATGAGAAGAGATCATATTTGATTTCCCTCTCCATTGGGGTTCTACAAGTAGCTTGTTCGGATGTGTATTGATTGCGGGTTAAATATTTTCCATCAAGTGAGAAGATCAATTAATTCCCTTATCTTGGTATATCTCTTCAAATTATTTCTCCACAACATTTGAAATTTCTATCTCTAATTTATAAAGAGACACATTTACTTCAATCGTAGAGACACCTATCCTGGGCTTCTTTTATCTATATTAGCTATGAAAAAACCTTGAGTTCATGTCTCCTTCATGCATCCATTTGAAATAGTATTGGCTCCTAGAAATGCATTCCTACAACATTTGAAGGTCATCAATATGAGAAAGGGCTTGGGTTTCATTCATTGAAGGGATATAATAATTTTGACATGCATTTTGACAAAGTAGAAGTTGTTGATCAACAGCCTAGAATTCATGCTCCAGGTTGGAGAATGATTCCTTGCTCTAGTCATTGAGATTGTTTTGAGTTTTTCATCATTCTAGTCATTATTGTAATAGGTATTCCAATTGCATCAATCTTACAAGCCTTTAGGATGACGTCCCTGCATCCAAGCACAACAAGCCATGCATTATTGAACCTAAAAGGAAGATGATATGACTATTTCAAACCAACACAAATATCCACAAGGATCATATTATGATCAGAATGAAATTTGGGCAAGGTGAGACCATAAGTGGTTATATCATCATTCTTATCATTAATTTGCATAAATAATCTGTCCAATTTACTAGCTTGTTACCCATTGAAAGTGTACTTACACCATGTGCTATCTGCTCAAACAATTGGGACATTAGAAAAATTACATTTATCAATACACACTGAATAATAATTTTCAACCAGTTTATTGATGTGAGAACAAGTCTTTTCATCAGGTCTAAGGACAGTGGTGAAGTCACCAAAAACCACCCAACTCATATACAACCGGCCAAAAATAGACTCTTGATCCTTCTAGAGACCCCTTCTTTTAATATAGATGTTTAAGGAATAAAATAGAGAGAGAGAGTGAGAGAGATAATAGCTCCCTGAAATCCAATATCCACTGAAACAACCTAGTTCATATTAGTAATTATGTAAATGAAATTTTTTTTGTGTTTGATAACCCCAAGTGACTCAGCCCCGGAATCACTTGAAATTTGAATAAACAAAAGTGTAAGCAATGGAGTCCCATTTAAATTCTTTCCAGTTTTCAAACTTCATTCTGGGTTTGGAAATTGCCAACATCAATGTTTTATTGGTAAAAATAAAATGTATCCGGGCCTTGACTGTGGGAGATTTCCCAAGCCCTTGACAACTCCCAAAAAGGATATTTATTTGATGGATGATCTTCCCCTTGTTTGAGTCCATTGTTTCCATACTGGTTCCACTATTTCTTTTTTACCCATTCCCTTTCCTTTTCCCCTTTCCTAATTTCTCAGCCTTAGAGGGAGTCTTAGATATTTCACAGTCTTAATTAATGGTAGACCATATTCATTCGCTAATTGGAGTAAATTTATTAGGAGATTGATCAATTCCCATGGGGGTGCCTTAACGTGTTATCCTCCTGGTTGTTTTCCTCGAAGGGACCTGCTGGAATTAATCATTAATCCCATGCTGCATCACATCAACAGAATCATCATCCATTTGTTCCATAACCTAACTCATTGTATCAATTTGGGTGTATCCAAGCACCTGATCCTCCAACAGCATAGGCACAGAGTGGCAGTTCCCCTGAGATGATCCCCCTAAGATAGGAACCTTCTCCTATGGAAGAGTTAGAGAGGCCAAATTCATTCAATCAATTTGTGTATCTCCCGGTACATTCTTCTCCACCTACATAGGCATAGAGTGGTAGGGACCATTCTCCTATAGAAGAGTTGGAGTTTCCTGATAATACATAGGCACACTCATACTGTGAGTAGGACCATCATCAAGAAGAACCCCTTCCTCCACCTCCCTAAAATCTGCTTGTTGTGGGGGAATTTGGGTGTGTCTTGAGAAGTGCTCTAGATAGGTTGGTTCCCTACACTGCCTTTAGTTGAATCCTGAACGTTGCACTGGCTAGCTTTCACATCCATGGAGCACATGTTCAAGTTTTCACCTGCATTACCTAACACACAACAATTTCTAGTATTGGGGGAGTAGTGACACCATTGGTATCCCATTATGCTCACTCTATCTTAAAAAAGGAATCCATATGCATCATCTTCAGTTGTGCATCAACATGATGAACATTGAATTTTTTTAAAACATCCTCAATTTCAACCATGCAAACTATTGCTGCCACATCTACTTCCATTACAAGGGCTTCATCATAATCATGAGATGGGTCAATATCTCCCATGGACTAAGGGTCTTCCTCAGTGGAGAGGCCAATAGTCACATTACTTTCTACTTTCCCCATGCCATTAGTATTATCCCTCTGACATGATTGACTGTCATTCCCTTTGATATTTCATATCATGCCAACCTTAGACTTATTACATTCATGGTCCACTGAACAAAAACACTGCACTCCTTACGAAACGTGTGTTCCCTTTTATAAAGGATTTCTAGTTTTAATCTATCATCCCTGGTGGTGAGAACAACCTCCTCCACTAATGTGTTGTCCATGTCAACTTCCACCAGTACACGAGCATAATGTCCAAATCTAGGATTGTCTATTGGGTTATTAATTCAAATGGGATTTCCAATGGATGAAGCGATGTCCCACAGAATTCTAGGGTGATAATACAGCCAATACAGCCTGAAAATCCATATCCAAATCTAGAAATGAGTGCTTCTCACATTCAGTGGATCAAAATTTTGATCCCACACCTGTATCCTAAGTACTCCAGGTTTTATTTTGATGGAACCAAATCTCCAAGAATGCCTTTTCAACTCATTAGACATGAAATTAATGTGGAAGTATCCACTTCCCACAGCAGTCATTCACTAGTCCCCAAAGCCCCAGACTGTAGTGATTCTGTCAAAAGTATCATTAAACCTACAAGACATATCACCCTTCAAAAACAAGACTCTTGCAATGATGGATAATTTACATTGATTGACTCTTGCCTCAACAGCATCCTTGTTGGCAGAGACATGAGTGATCCTACCCTTTACCATGACCCTTCCTATAGAGGGAATACCAAAGTCTAAGGAGGTATTCACATCCAATATGTCATCCTTCTCAAATTTTTTCTTCAGTCCAATGGATTCAAGGGGAATCCCAGTATAACTCAACAAACCTTTACCTGATGCACAATGATGGAAAAGTTCCCTGTGCCCCGCAATGTCATGCGGGACAATAGACATCCCTTCCCTAGAGTCCTTTGAAAGATCTTCATATCTAGGATGTGCATGGACTCCGTGACCACACGAAGCTCCCCCATTCCCCGCCATCATATTTCGTAAAATATAATATAGATAACATTTGGTTATCCCAAGATATATCATTAACAGTAATAATAATTAATTTATTAATACCATTAAACTAATTAAATAATCAAAAAATCATATACACATAATAACTTGATGCATCACAATATGAATTACTAGGTGATAATTTTTAAAATTTCGGTTTAATGACACCCTTTAGCATTTCTATATAAAGTAAAGACTCCTTGGTGGGAATCTAGTTGTCTGAACAATAAATGTTTTCTTTTTATTCCCTTCGTTTTGGGTATTTAAACTTTATGATAATGTACAATTATTCATCCTATTTCATCTTAAATTACATGAATATAAAACTGCATTAACATGTATAGGATATTAAATAATGGATCACATAGATTTTATTAGGTTCACCCATAATGTGATTTATCCAAAGAGCATATAGATAGAATTATTTGGGTTTACCATAATACAATAATATTCAATGTTTCGTGTATAAAATTTTTCAGTAAGGTCAATAATCAACAATGATAGGATCACATACAATATTATGTATGGTCGCCCCTCACCAATGCTAGCTTCATATTGAATAGTTTTGGGATTAGCTCAAAACATCCCAAAGGTAAATCCATTTATTATACTTTATGCACTACTCTAAGAGATTTAAATTTATGAACATATAGGTCTCTTAACAGTTCAAGGAAATTATGTCCACTCCATGATCAATAGTTCAATTTTTTATCATAAAACATCATAAGATATTTTTTAGTTAATTCCAAATTTCTCTCATAATTATATTACCTTATATGATCAAATGATTTTAATAAGTGTTGACACATTGATCTTCAGTATATACTCACAATGTTCATCAAGTTAATTTCCAAAAAATTGAAAAAATTCTTATAGAATTATTAATAGACATGAATTCAATTAGTTTTAATCATAATGAATATGCCCGGTAGATTTTTAATACTCAGTGGTTTTTATTTTTCTATTTTTAAAGGAAAAAATCATTAAATATAAATATTTAGGAAAAATTCACTCTCTATGATTCATATAGGGAATAATTCTAATGTTACAGATTCTTTGATTCCCCTATTCAATAACACATTTTTCCCTCTTCTATTTTCTCTATATTAATCTTTTTATATATCAAATAAAAAGTTTACTTATAATCATATAAAAATTACTTTTGTAACATATTATATCAAATCATTACCATTTAACATGATTTGTGTTTTAAAATATCGCTCTACAACTGCTACAAATTTATGAATGAACCATGTCATCATATATGCTCAAATATTTCAAAAACACATAAATCAGTGTACAAAAGTTTCCTCCATAGTGTGATATATCACATTCTCCAATAATTTATTTATATTTCTTGGAGGATTATGGTGTTATTTACATCTTCTAATTATTTAATTATTAATTATAGATTATAATTGAAACACTCAAAAATAACATCCATGTAGTTATCCCATGATGGTAATTCACTAAATGATGCCTTCAAATCATATTTTAAAATACAATACTACTGCATCAGAACACTCATTTTATTGTCTAAGCTAATTTGAATATATTTATTTAAATGTAACCTAAAAACATCTGTGGAACAATAAAATATTTCACTATGTTGATTCAATTTCCTATATTACATAAAATCACTCATGAAACCTTTAGAAAAATTAGTCATTTTCATAGTGTATAACTTTAAAACAAAAAGTTTAAAAATGAATAAAGTTTATGTTTTATCAAAATAAATCCTATATGAATTTAGTTTGACCTATATGAATATTAAATAACATTTACAATTTCTATATATTAATCCCAATCAGAGTGGGATAGAAGTGGTCATGGTGTGACACTAGTGTCCATGACATGACACATGGGATTATTATGTGATCAATAATTCTATTACTAATTCAATAATTAACTCAATATTCCTGAAGATCATTCAAATAAATCCAAATGAAATTAAGGTTTTATTAAGTAATTATTATTTAGGAGTATTCCTGAAAAAAAAATATTATAAATCATCACCCTTTAGTGTTTTATGCAATAATATTTAGGAATTATCATTCATAAAGGTTCCACCATTATATTACCAAACTCCATTTCTAAAAAATAAAATTTTTACCTACTTTTCTAATATTCCAGTTATTTAACCATTATATAATTTACACATATTTATGATTCTAAATTAACTAATTTTTATTATTAACATATCTATATTTGAACCTCTAGTCAAAAAACATTATCCTTCAACCACTTGGTAACATATTTCGGAACACAATATTTTTTATAAACGTAAAAAAAAATATGATAAATCATATAATGATAATTCAATGATAAATCAAAATATCAAGGAACCTCTATAAATATCTAGAAAATTACATCAAAAAGACTTCAAAACATCCCATATTCAATCACCAATGATTCTAAAGTCATCAACTAAACATGTATTTTTTAATAAAAATACCATATAAAAACTCTTGGTTGTAATAATTTCACCATTTTGTTTTCAAAGAAAAAATCTATAAAATCCAACAACCATAAGTGATATATATTATCTATTTTCTAATCTCTTTTAATTTTGTATCCTTTAATCAAATGGATTTTAATGAAATATTATACATTAAATTTTTTTAGAAAAATGAAAATGATTATTTCATCTCCCATTAGAAAAGTATTAGGGTATCTTCGTTACATTACCCCCTATTTGGAAGTATATTATCTATACCAGATTTAACACAAATAAAAATAACATAACATAAATCTATACATTCGAAAATAAGTGAGACTATCCTTCTTCCCATTTAATTAAAAAACCAATGCTATAATTAAATTTTTTATTCTTTCATTATCTTGTGAACACTTCCAAAAACATACGGTTCTTTCTGAAACTTGATGATTATCTTCAAAACTCAGATCTTCTATCAATTAGTTTTCATTGTTACATCAATTTCATTAGGTTACTACTCTCAAAATCATTATTCTCAAGTTAATTTAGAGTGTTAATTTACTACATGGAAATAATACATCCATATATCCTCTAATCCTACTGATTCAAAACACAATAAAGGAAATAATATAATTTTCTAATAATAACAACACTATCCATCTGACTGGTTAATTTTAATAAAACAAATACTTCATGGTAAATTTAAATATTTCAATTATAAATTGAATGTGATATGAATTATATTCACAAAAAAACTATTAGTTCATAAGCAGTAAATAAAAATAATGTGACCCAAACCACATATTGAATTAATTGAGGCAACAATTTTATGAAAACTTATTATAATAAGTGATGCTCATTATCATCCTTTTATTCCATTTTATTATTTGTTTCATAGATAATTGAAAACCAATCATTTAATATTACTTATCAACCCCCTTTAATATCATTACCTCTTAAAAAATTAGAAAACCATACTTACCCTAGTGATATCACTTGCTGTATATTTTATGAGAAGTTATTCAATAACCTAAAAGTGAATCAAATGATAAAAAAATATCAGTTCATAAATAATTCGATATATATTTATCCCTTAATGTAACTACTTCTCCAATAGGTTGTACATATTATACATCATAGATTCCCACCACTTAATAATATCCTAGTGATAATAACTAAATACAAAGAATGTCTAGATACTATTTGTAGAATTCGGATGTCATTTTTGTCCCCTATTTCGGTCTAAATAAATTTCATTATGATTGGCTCCTCATTATCTAAGAATGTATAACTAGATTTAACATTTATTATTCATGGTGGTTATTTGATATCACATTATGATCATGTTTGTCCTTGACACCACTTTAATTTATTTTTTTCATTGGTGATTCATCTTATTGATATAGATTATTAAATTCTTCTTCGAAGACCACATATTAAATTTTATCTACTCTCAATGAAATAATCATCTTTTAATTAATAGATTTTTCATATAGAATTTCATCTATGGACATGGTGTGATTGTTTCATATGAACCATATCACTCCGTTAGTCATCCATTACTCATATCATCTTATATTGAAATTATGTGAATGTGAATATAGGTATATCGAAACATCCTCAAGTAGTGGAATTTGAATTTCATTATTAGACTAAAATATTTATTACAATAATATTTCTTATGTTCGTTGTGATATTTCATTAAAATATACAACAACTACATTATTTATCATGGATCTAATATTTCCCATACATTTTCTCCTTCTCATACCGTATATTCCCCATGTGGTATTCTTCTTAATAATTAATTTTTCTATATATTTATTCTATTTAATGATATAACACCCTAAAATAATCCTAAATGGAATGTTATTTGTTTCTATAGTGAGAATAATCTCACAATTTAAATTCACATTCTTCAATTCGTAATATATCCTTTAAATTCTATGAAAAGTGTAATACTCAAGCTTAAGAAGAATATTATTTTTCACAAATTGTTTTTATGGTATACATGAAACTATATAATCATGCCCTCTACATTCCCTCTACTATCCCAAGATAATCATTTTATTTATTCTTTTCACTGCACACAAAATACATATCTTTTATTTAAAATTGATGTGACAACCCACCATTAGATATTGAAACACTGTATTTTCTTCATTAATTACCATCATCCAAATTTATGGATCTATTTTCTAGTGTAAAATATTATTCTAAATTATATATTTTTCTTCCCTCTAAAATATTATTTTTTAACTAATAATTTATTCTATGATTAATTCAGAAATTATACATTAGGAATTATTTATTTCCTTCCCACTTCGTAATTATCGAACTCTAAAAATCTACATCTCTTTGAAAAATATTTCTATTTCTTATTTTCATTAATCCTTCTTATCATAATATTAGGGGATTCCATAATGTCACCTTTATTTCCTTTATAACAATAGTAAATTTCCATTTGACCATGTTTAGCATAAATATATCATATATAGATGAAACTCTTACAACTTTCAGAATAATTCTCTTAATTATATATATTGTTCGGTCTAATATGATTGAAAATATTAAATTTTTCACAGAAAAATAATTTTTTTATCAAATGATCCTATAAAATATCACTGTTCAACATTATCATTATGATTTTGTTTCTTGAAAAAATGTCTAAATTTTTCTTGCCAACTAATTCTACATTTGTGTTTCATATTCATCTATCAAAAGTTTTTAAGAGAGAGTATTTATTGGTTTTCATCTTATTATAAATATGATATTCTCTATCAATATTTTCTATCCTCAAATACTTCTTCAATTTATCATTAACATTATCAATGGGAGATTTATATTCATTTTATAAAATCATTGTATGTTCTTTACATTTTTTTTAAAAAAATAAATTAAAGATTTTTATGATTCTCTTTATTCTTACTCAACATCAAATCATTAAGTTTTTATTTTATTAGATCACTTCATTCTATCATTTTATTGTAAAATATTACAATCAAATTCATTTAATCCAACACTTCCTCTATGAAAATTTTGGTGGTTTCCTCAAAAAGTTTTATATAATAAGAATTATTTTATGATACAACCTTCATGAAATTAAATTCACATATCAAGGCTTGATGATTATGTTTTATCTATTACAATGAAAATATATAAATTCAAAGCATGATGTTGTTTCATCTTCTATATCAAAATGATACAAAAAATTTGGTAAAATATAATATATATAAATAAATATAGATGAAACACCTATATCAATGTTGGATTCAACAATATTGAATAAATAAATTTTATACACCTCATTGTGATATCTAAAATTCTTATTTACTTTATTCTTGTTTATGTTTTTTTCGATCAAACAAATGAAATTTTTAATAAAGAAATTCATACTAAAAAGGTCAATAGATTAAAATTTTTTCTAGTAAAATATAGCAAATTCTCTTCCAAGGACATTTATTATTCACCATTCAATAATAAAAAAATTTATCCATAAATCATTTAAGAGTGTACCGTGGTAAATCATCTTAAACACATATTATTGGAGTGTATTGTATAGATCCTTTTTAGAAAAATCATTAATATGAAAATATCATCACTCTATTTCAAATAATATTTTATTGTTAACAGTTTAATATGGTCTAATTTATAAATATAAGAAGGGATTCTATGATTTATGTAAAACTAAAATATAAATTCATTATTACAATTAGAAAAATTAATTCCTCCATTAAAATTAAATTTCACTTTATATTTCATTTGATAATGATTAATAAAATGTTCAAAAAATATATGTGTCAATTAAAATTTATAACAAAAAATATATTTTATACCACTTTTCAGAAACCGATAAATATTAATACAATGTGTGAATCAATGTGTATTAATTTTAGTCATTTTTAAATCCAAATATTTTAGATATTATTTTCTTTTAATATGGGAAACTCATTCACCATGACCTTTTCTCAAACACATCCGCAAAAAACATCATCAAAATATATAAAGTTTAAAATATAGGAACACACATAATATAAATGGGTCACCTAGGATAGGGTATTTCTTTGGAGTATACAATCTGTATTTTTTGTATCAAAATTCATTATAACTCATTGTTTTTTGGATAAAAGGTTCATTTACGGTATATCCTCATTAATGAAAAGTGCCTTAATATGTTTAGTTATGGTTAGTCTTCACCTATTCTATTTACCTACTAATTATTTTAAGCATTTCCTCAAATATTTTTAGGGGGTACACCTTTCATCATACAATGTTAAATTCACTAATAGATATTATTTTTTAGACATTTAATTTTCTTATCATTTTATTAACTAGAAGGTTATTCTAAGATTAATATTTCAATTATGAATAATTAAATCTAGTTTTCGCTGCCTCAATGAATACCCAATGATTGTACCCATTCCATTGCTTAAAATAACCAACTATTTATGAAAATAATGGAAACATTGACCTTTAATAAAAATTCACACCAATTTTCATGTTTATTTCTATCAAATAAAAAAACATTATATAGAATTATTACAGAATTGAAATTCTTTTTTTCTAAATCTTAAGGATTATTCCTAGTCAAGTCCTGATATTCAATGATGTTTATAAAACTCATCCACATTAAAACATATATAATTGTTAATCCTATTCAGAAACAACATAATCTCTCAGATTTTGATATGAATCAATGCTCATGTAGTAGATTTTTATTCTTCCATTTTCCCTAAAATTTTCCATTTTTACACTCGAGGATTTCATAATAGTTTTATATTTAATAAAATTTAATTTTTTTGTATATCTTCATACACAATATAACACAAATAATTGAGGTAATGGTTATTAAAAATATTAAATGAAAGGAATTACTATATACATTAGTGAAATGGATAAAATAAATAACATTAATGATAGAATTAACTTATGGGAATACATTTTTTTTCTAACGAGGCTATTAAAGAATTCTTTATTAAAATTATGATCTTTTATATCTAATATTTTTAAATAATGGAATAAATAAAAATTATAGATAAAATCATTACATAACATTCATAATGTTTTTCGAAATTATAAGGAATGTTAATCCAGAAAATCATTCCAAACTAGAATTTTTTAATCATTTTTATCAAATCTATTTTATTTATAAATTAATTTATCATATTTTTTTAAAAATGTGGGAAATTATATTTTACACACTTTAATATATCATTTATAAATGATAATATAATAATAATCAAAGGTAGTATGTTTATCTTAATTTTTAACCATAATGAATAGTTATAATTATAAAATTATATCACCATGGAAAGGGTTAAAATGGATTAATAAATGGGTCTAAATAATAGATAATTCTAAAATTTATTAATAAAAATTATCATTAACTAAATTATTGAATATATAGAGACCTTACTCTTATTATATTATAAAAATGGGTTATTTTCAATTGACATGAGTATTAAATTTAATGTTCCTTATATTGAAAAGGGTGTCACTCCTCTCTCTTATTAAGGGGAAAAATCGTTTAACATTACCAAACCTTTTGAGAAGAAAAGGTATGTCAATAAACAATCACATATATTTTAGAAATTGCATCCCATATCCAAGAGGTAATATTATAACAAAATCTCTATCCTTCAAAGGATTAAGTTGTAATCAAATAGTAAATACTCAAACAATATTTAATCATCTTAAATAAATTTCATAATGCTTATATCCTTTTTCACTCCTAAATATATTATATAACCATATTTATATAGTGAAAAAAATATTTACTATACTTAATTGTTTTGATAATAGTATAAATATTTTTTCTCTATTTTCAATCTAATTAGATTGTGAGAGTTTTTCTCATGCATACATATGTAAGACCATCACCACGAAGCGACAAGATTCATATTCCATCACTTACTCTAATGAATGGTTATAATGATTGATATAATGTCATAAAAAATGAAAATATATGAAATATATGATATAATTATGTTTATTAAGAGATAAATTATTAATTACCTCCCTTTCATTATATTCATTGAAAACTAAAATCATTATTGAGGCATTCTCATAGACAAAGGCCTCGGGGATGTTATTTAAATCATATTTCAACAACTAATTTCATGAATTTTTATATAAGATTATTTAATTAATAATTAATATATTTCTAAACAATTTAATATTCAATTGACATTGAACCCATCATCAGGGTGTGAGGACAAGAATTTCCAAATTAAAATATGCCAGAAAAATGGAATTGTTAACCTAGAGAATATCAATTTTAGTGGAGAATAATAAATAACAAAGAGATTGTAAGTTATTAATGAATTATATAATATAATATTTATATGTATATAGTTCTAAAATAGATGTATAATAAATGTAAACTATTATACAAAGTTTAGAGAAATTATGTACACATTTAGTACTTGTGGCACGATTTTATATTATTATGTCAATTTTATTCATGATTTTTCTAGTTTAAATATTAATTGGGAAAATTTTATTTTCACCCACTCTATTAAAAAACATCTTGTTTCTTATACACTATTTATTTTTATGATTTTAATGTATTCATAATTTTTCCCCCACAATTCAAATCATAAGTCCAAAACAATTTTTTTAAGAGAAGAAAACATTGTTTATTGTTTTAGTTTGATGATATTATACTTAAATGTCTATATTTCTTTGAAAATGATTCAATAATATTCAATAATATATAAAAATTATTATATAAAATAATTTTTTAACCATATTTAAATTTCATTTACCTTTTTTAAAGGGAATCATTATTATTTTTCCCATATGGGTTATATTTTGAATTTTTATAAAAGTATAAAAATAAATTTTTTATCATTTAGAAAATGAATAGATTCACCCTTTATCATGTCTATTAATAATTATAATGATTCGTTTATAGGTTTTCATTATATTAAATATAATATAAATTTATCATTTTTCGGTTTTCAAATATTTCCAAATAAAAAAGATTTTTCTATTATTTTTCAACGTATATTTCTAATTATTTTATAAATGTATTTTTCATATATGCCAATATAATTTAATGAATCATAAGATTCATTATAGATATTATACAATGATACTATATAAATTAGTTTTATATATGGATTATGATAATAGTGTTTTAAGGATGTTTCCTTGATACTGATTTTTTTTCTCTAGGTTAATTAAACTACATTAGAATGTTGAATAGGTTTTTGATCATCTTATTCCACACATTTTTATGACATATTATTATGTTAATGATATTATCTCATGGATTATGATTGATTATTTATTATTAAAAACTCTTATGAATTGTGTATCTTTTCAGTGAAACATTTTATTCCCGGATAAATGAATTATTGTATTTTTTTGATTTGGTATGAATTTATTAGGTTATGATAATTCACACATATTTATGTTTATATAATTCTCATTTATAATGTTAAATTTATTTCTATTATAATAATATTCATTGAGTAACTGGGATCACTATTTCTTATATATATCCTTATTCCCTAATTTAGAAATACAATTATTTAACAACATATATCTAGGAATGTTACTATGTGAGAATAAATTACTTGAAAAATATAAGGATCATTCAGGGAAGAAGTTTATTATGTATTTCATCTTTACATACTTTAAACATTTATGGTTCTATGCTTTTAATTATGGTTTAATATATTATGTTTTCATCTAAAATAATTAAATATATATTAAGTTATTATTAGGTCACCATAGATGTAATTATAATATGGTTTATTATTTGAAATTAGGTTGTGAAGAATATACATAATGAATATGAAAAAACCTCTGACGAACTGAATATTATATAGGTTGAACTAAATGTGATAAAGGTTAATAAGCTATCATAATTTCATAAATCCTTTGATTGATTTTCCTGCTAGTATGTTTACTGACAAATGATTAATGATATTTTATGATTACACTAAGATTTTTTTGGATTCACTTAGTACTAGGAATAAGGTAGAAAAATATTAACAATGAATGTGGCGTGAAATGTCAATATTGAACTCAAGAGAAACCAATTTTCAAGGGAACTATAATGAAAAATGTTTTCTATTTATTCTGAAACACTCTCAATAAATGAATCATGTTCAGATTCTAAACGATAAACAGAAGCTGAAACGTACCATTTATTCATTCAAGAGGCAATATCTACCTTAATTTAGTGGGTCCTCCAATATACTAATTTTTTTATCAACATATCAACATAGAGGATAAAAAATTTTCTTATTAGTTTATCATTTAGATGATTTTGTACACCAATGGTGGAATCTTATTATGAATATGAGTAATGATCAATAACTTCACTCTATAGAATGTGAGGTGTTTATTAGGTTATTTTTCTACAAGTACTCTCCCTATACTCATAACATGGATGATGAATCCATATGATGACAATTTTATAAGGATTATGATGTAATAATTTGTATTTTTTTCATCGGTACTAAATTAAAAATTGATTATTTATTGAATTTATTAACACTAAAATTCCAAAATTTATTAGTAGTAATGGAAAATATAAATGAAATTATAAAAGATGTCCATATCTATCAAAAATGATATACACTATATTTAAACTTTATTTACTCCAATAATAGAGTATTTTTGATAGAAATCATTATTCCATCAAAAATATTATTATTTTCAATTAGATCTTATATATTTTTTATTTACATTGCTAATTGATTATTTCAGATAGGCTTCATTTCCATAAAAAATAATTATTTTACTATTAAATTTGGATTTTCATTAAAAATAATCATTTCATATGATATGGTGTCTATTTCGATATACTTCATCTCAAATATGATTCACATCTTGTCAAAAATTACAAGAGATAGAGATTGATTCGAAATTATTCTCTCATTTCATTACATATTAATTATTTTTTTATTATTTTTAATCGTTGTATATTCAATCATCAATAAACCATTAAAAGATTGTATTTGAATGGTACATCAAAAAAATACTTTTCCTAGAGTAGAATTCATAATTTTTTTATAGTTAGGAAATTGACTATCTCCACGGAATCACATGGTGAAGAGACACCATGGGATAATTCCATAATGTAAAACCTTCATCAATATGATCATGTGAAATGTTTTGTTTTATGTGGTGGCATGTACTCATGGAAACTTTGTAACACCTAAATTAATCATAGTACATTATCTTTTAAAAGTAATTTAATAGCTTATATTGCATGCAACACAGGCATGTCTTACGCTATACACAAGATTGAGTTTCTGAAAAACAACACATTAATATTATAATTATATAAATGATATATTTATTTTTTAATCAAATATTTTAATATGAATAGTAAAAATTAAAAATTAGATATTATTTATAAATAATCACATCAATAAAACATATTTATAATGAAATGTATAACTTTTTTTAAAATAATTATATATTTAGAAAAATTATTTTCTCAAAAAAGATACTTTTTATGTCCTTTTGTGAATAATAATAAAATTAATTTTTGAACCCACTAAAAATTGAATTTTGTAAAATAGAAGCCATTTTTGAATTTATAATAAAAAAATTAGCTTAGGGGGAGTTTTTTTTGTAATTTTCTGAAAATATTAAAATTTTTATGAATACTGAAAAATACTACATGGTAGATAAAAACCAACTTTTTTATTTAATGAATTATTTCTAATTAAAAATTTATCTAAAATTAAAAATAGATACATAATAAATATATTATTACAATTTAAGTCATTTGAGACATTTTTTAATAAGAGTAGACATATATAAAATCTTATTGAACATTTTTAACATCTTTTACCCCCCCTTCTAGGCATATTTACCCACCTTCTAGGCATATTTTCAAATTTGTATAAAATGTAATTTTACTGCTTCTATGAATTGAATTTTAAAAATCCAAGAGTCACAGTTTACATATATAAGTAAAATGTAGTTCAATAGGATGAAAATAATTTTTGATGAATAATAACTATTGAATTTTATATTATCACGGTAGAAAATAAATAAGGTAATTAAAGGTAAAAATAATATTAATATTACCCTAAAACATTTCCTAATTATAATGGATTAGTTTATTTTAAAAAAAATCAAACTTAGGAAAAAAATAATATTCTTTTGATCCATTTTGGTAAGATTAGGACATTTATTATATTTTATTTAATGAAGAGTTAAAATTGTTAAATTAAAAGTTTAGTATCTAATCAATTTTTTATAAAGGGTTACACATAATATAAATACAACTATAAATATTAATTATAATTAATAAATGATTTCATACATCATGGTATTTTAATTATAATATATAGACATTAAATAATTAAAATTATTTATGAAACAATGATGATATAGTAATTACCTTATTAATGAATGATTAAATTAATTAATGTTATTAATATTAAAATAAATGAAAATTGAAATTTATTATGCCATACACGAATTATATAGGTGAATATTACATTTTAGGGTTGATTAAATGTATTTTTTCTATGTAATAATGTTTATATGATTTCCCAAAAACCAAATACTAAATAAAGTAATAATTGACAGAAATGAATTTTTAAATCAAATACTATATTATTAAATGATATAATATTACTAAAAATATAAGATCCTAGAAAATGACTTAGATAAGGTTATATAGGTCATTAATGAACCACATGTGGTTATCATGGAATTCTACAGTTTGTTTATTACCTATATAGTGTTGTAATACAAGAAGAAATGGTAAAAGATAAACAATTTAACAAAGAGTTAAATGTAAATGATAAGGTTAATATGGTGAACTAAACATGTCTAAAATCAATTGGATGAGAGTATTTCGACCCATACCTGCCTTATCCACGATATAAATCCATTTATAGTTATTAGAAACCAAAAATTAATTTAAAATAAATTAATATTTCAACCATTTCCAAAAGTTCCCCTCTCTCCCCTATAAAATGGTACTTACCTTTCTATTAAATTAAAACCTGCAAATCCATTTGGCTCGGCCAAACCCTGCTCAAATCACCTCCCCACTACCCTCAATCCAAACTATATAACTTAATTTGATCGGAAAGAAAACCTAATGAGACTTTTGTTCAAATCAAAAGGAAGAACCCAATGAAGAGGTAATTATTTTATCACCTATTTCAATGTTCTTTTCTTCTTCCATTTCCACTTTCTTTGTTTTTTCCATACAAAAATAATAAATTCAATAACCTCTAAACATTTAGATGTTATTATAAATATGGTATAACTATTTCCATTATTCTATCCATCATATGAATGACAAAGTCACTATACATGCGTACGTACGGCTTACTATCTCCACGTCATGGTGTAGTTTCTTATTCAACACTTCATTAATTGGATTGGTATAAAAATGAGTATAATTGATTTAAATGATAAATATAAAATTTTAATGATTCTGTAAATATAATATACCATCTAATTTCATATGATTTAACCATTAATATAATGATATTGTCGCTCGTGCGTACGTACTGCTTACCGTCTCCACAACGCGATGAGATTCATTTCCACGTTCACCATTCAACGATGATTATAAAAATATATATTATTAGTAAGTATGTAATATATGACAGAATAATGATACTATATATATATATATATCTGTGTTTGTGTGTTTTCATTTACCTCATTCACTTATTTTCATTCAATAAGATATAAAAATAGAAATGACTTTTATGCGTACGTCTATGAACAATGTTTTCCATTTAATATATCTATCTATTATACATATTAATATTCTAAATATATATGATAAATAATTTATGTTTTATATTCTGGAATTTTTTAAATCATGATCTATACTATATGATCAAGAATAACATTTTAAAACATGTATGATAAAGAATGCTATTATTTCACAAACTGTTACTTTAACATAGAAATTATTACGAAATGGGTAGTATAATGTCATAATTGAATCATATATGATATCATAAATATTAATGTAGTTATGGTAAATTTTATAACATACTATGGTCATTACATAGGAGGTTAAATATACCCTCGACTAATGGAAAGTAAAAGGTAAGGGTTAATTATTCAATCTCATTATTATCCATGATTTTTATGTGTACATTTTTACTGGGTCATAGTTATTATCCAGGTCCATGAATCATAAAAGAGATTTTAGAAGGATTCTTTTCATGGGACACTTTAACTAAAACAACTTTTTTAATGGTTTAAATATTTTTTCTTCAAAATCATTCTCATTAATGTCCATATTTTCAAAATGGCTTTAAGTATTTATTTATATGGGCATGAATTTTTAAAATGTTAATTCCATTAAAAAGTTTTAATGTTGTATGGGACACATTGATTTAGAAATATCTTTTAAATGTCTTCCTTTATAAATTATTTGGCTTTTAAAGGATTTCATGAAAAAAATGATATTTCTATCAAATATTTTTACTAATCATTTTAAACTATGTCCACATAATTTAATATATATAATTATTCATTGGGGATGATTTATTATAATATAATATTCTATATTCTATTAAATGAGTTAAGATATGTTTGACTATAGATGTGATATTTTAATACCATTCATGGATTATAGTTGCTGTATTTACATTTCATATGCTAGTTTTAATGTGAATGTTTATGTTATTTTTCACCCTTTTTATATAAGGAATGCATTGGAATTAGTAAGTGACGGTAGGGACCTGCTATAGCCCCTCGATGTATCGATAGGTCTGATGAGAAAAACTTGTGTCTTGTCACAAGGCCTAGAAGAAAAATTCATTTCTAGTCTTGGAATGAGGCCTTGAATATGTGGTTATGATGTCCATCATTATGAATTCTATCATTATGAAATTAGTTATTACATGTGATTATTCGACTAGTATAATATTCATGTTCATGTTTATATAGAAATTTTTGACTTATTTATACCATATTATGTATAGGTTTTATGTTTTAATGACTTCTGTTTTTATTATACATCTTTCCAAAAAAAATTATAGATTTATCAAAATTATTTACCCTTACCAAGTATATGATCTCACCCCTTTATTATGTTTTATTTTCAATGGATTTTAATAATTTTATTATGATTTATATATAGGGTTAATATAAGGGAATAATGGAATTCACAACATATTATCTATGATGTGTTTTATGTTAGAAAGTGTAATTTAACATTCATGTATGTAATATATTATCTAATACTACAAAACTGATCGGTCCTTCAAGACTTAATTTCTTTTAATCATTCTAAATTATTAAAATAATACACCAGCTCTGGGTAACTAGGTTTGGGGCATCACAGTCAGTATTAGAGGATGTTTAGAAACAACGTTGGAAATAGATATATATATAAAATATGATTAGGAAACATTAACCTAAGGTAGTCTTTGAAGATTACTATATAAGAAAATCAATTTTTTTGCAATGTATATATTATTTTGGTTTTCTAAGAAATACATCCCTATATGGATACTACAAGTGGGGGCGGTTCTACCACAGACGTACCGAGGAGTGAAAACTCTGACAAGGAGTTTTAGGATTGACTCGGGGTGTCCTGGTGCACAACAATGGGCCTCACTACGTACCTAGTTTTACTCTCATGTGAGATATAATTAAGATAACTCCATTTTTTTATAATCCATTATGAAGGATTTATGACTAAATATGTCAGAAAAGAATCCAATGTTATGATTATGAGACATGTAACGCCCCGACCCCAGTTACCCAGAGTCGGTGCATTATTACATAACATTGGCATGATCACAAGAAAGATCAAATCTCGAAAGACCGATTGGTTTAGTAGCCTTGGAAACACTAGATATATTCATAAGTTTTACATTACATCATAAAATGAAAAACTACTACAACAACATAATGTTTCCACAATCCACACTATTAACCCCTCATAAAATCCCTGCAGGTCATTCATAACTTACTTCTTCACATCCTGGGAAAAATAAAACAAAGAAAAGGGGTGAGCTCAAATGCCCAGTAAGGATAACAATATAGCGGAAACTTTCATAAATAAGAATAAACATTTAAGGCAATGTATAACTAAAACAAAAGCCTTTTAAATATGAACTTTCAACATGGTATGGCATAAATAAAATGAAATAATGCCATTTACTTATTCACATGGATATTCTACTAATCGAATAATCACATGCAAAAATCAATAACCACTTTCATAATGTTGGAATGCATAATGCCAGACTATCATAACCACATAGCCAAGGCCTCGTGCCAAGACTACAAATAAGATTTTGTCAAGGACTTGTGCCAAGACACTAGTTTGTCTCATGAGACCTACCGATGCATCGAGGAGCTATAGCGGGCTCCACCCGTCACATATTAAGTCCAATGCATTCCCATATGAAAAGGTTTAAACATAACATAAACATTCGTATTAAAACTAGCATACGAAATGTCAATACATTCACTATAAACTATGAATGGTATAAAAATAGCACATCCATAGTCAAACATATCACAAAACCTTCAATACAATATAGAAGTTTTGTATCATAATAAATCAACTTCAAATAATCTTAAAATCCATCAAAGGATGTTGACATAGATGAAATCAAAATTCTTTTTAAAGAAATATCTCCTTTTATTTTGAAATCATTTAAGATCCATATAAAATAAAAACTTTTCTTTGAAAATATTCTTATAAGCTTGTAAGGGAAGCTTTGAAGATTTTATAACGGCGGAAAATAGCCGCACCCGCCGTATAAGTTAAAAAAAACATTCTTACCTTAATTCTGTCGAAAAGGTTAAAAAGGACCTTGTTTTGAAAACGACGGAAAGATTCCTTTATAAACCTCTTATAAAAAGTCAAACAAGGGTATAAATGACTTTAACCCATATTCTTGTAAATAATAAAAATGTTTTGAAATACATTTTGAAGAAACATGGATGTGGATGATAAAGAGATCCCAGTAGATTATTACAAATAAACAACCTCGGATAATGAAGAGATTGTGAAATAACCCTTACCAATTTGGTAAATTATGAAACATACAACCCATAAAAGAGGTATCATACAATTAATATGTAAATACACATAAATTAGAGTGTATTACACAAAGAATATAATTATGGGCAGTACATACACCACACAAAAGGTGATGGTGGCAATATGGCATGAATCTCACGGAAATAAGGAGTGAGATGAAAACCCCTTACCTTGTACTTTTCCTTGGTTGGGGTAGGTTAACCTCTTGTATAATGGTGAAATAGTTGTTATTAAATTATACAAGAATCATATATATTAATATGATATCATATATGATCTTTTAATATTGATTTGATAATAATATCTTAGTATTATCATTATATCGGGTGTTAACTTACTTGTTTTCTTTTATATGTTTTGTTACGTAAGACATGGTTGTTGTATCTTATTCATATCCAAAATGATATCCAGTCCTTAAACATCATTTTGAAATCATCAAATGATAATTATACTTGAATGGATACGATGGAGAATGAATCTCATCGCGTTCGTGGAGACGGTAGTCCGTACGTACGCACGAGCGACAATATCATTCTTTTGATATTAAAATAATATATAAATGGATGGTATATCATATATACAGAATCATTAACATGTTATATTTATTATTTACATTAGTTACACATCATTATTATACCCATCCAAAAAATATTATATTGAATAACAATTACACCACGACGTGGAGACGGTAAGCCGTACGTACGCACGTATGGTGACATGTTATTCAAAGGGTGGATAGAATACTGAATATGGTTGTAACATATTTATAATAACATCACAGTATATGTAAGATACTGGAGTTATTATTTTAGAATGGTAAGAACAAAGAAAGAAGAAGTGGAAGAAGAAATGAACTTGGAGAAGGGTGGTGAAATCATTACCTCTTCTTCGGGTTCTTCCTTTTAATTTGATCAAAAGGGCTCCATAGGTTGGCTTTCTGATCAAACTAAGGCATCTAGGTTGTAGTGAGGGATGTTGGGAGATTATTTGGGCAGAGGTTTGACGAAACAAAAGTCTTTGAAGGTGTGAAGAAATGAGAAGGAGGAGTGCCCTTTTATAAGAGGGGTGAGGGGCACCTTTGGAAAAGCTAGAAATATTAATTTATAATAAATTCATATTCGGTTTCTAATGTCTCCAAAGATTATTATTAAAAGGTTAAGGTGGGGATAGGTCGAAAACCACTCAACCAATACAATTTAGACAGGTTTGGGTACTTATATTAACCTTATCTTTAAGTATTAACTCTAAGTTAATTAGTTTCACTTTTACAATGTCTCTTTGTATTTTTATATAATATGGTTAATAAACTTACTATATACATCCAAGCGACCCCCAAGTGGTCTATTAATGATGAAAATATCATGATATAAGTCTCTTGTCCGAACCTTAGATTTTTAGGAATTTAATATCAATTAATAATATAATATTTGTTTTAAGAACTCTTTTATGTCAATTTTGACACTATTCAATAGTTGATTTTTTTGAAACTCATAACAGATTGATTACTTCGAAAAAAGTCAATTACATCAATCCTAATATATCATAGTATCCTATAAAATTAGTTTAATTCATTAAAAGTTTCATATTTTATTTTTTTGGGTATTTATAATATCAATTAATTTAATTGTTCACTATTATAGTAATTACTGCATCATCATTGTGTCATAAATAAAATAACTTATTTAATGTCTAAAAATTATAAATAAAATATCATTATGTAGGAAATCGTTTTAGCTTTCTAATGAATATTTATAATCTAAAATCCAACATATATAACCCTATGTAACAATTGTTTTTCTAAAAGATATATGCTTGTGTCATTTTTGTATTCATTTTAACTTAATTAAAATAAAGTGTCATTATCACTTACAAGTGGATCCATGGGGTCCCAAAATTGACCCAAAGATTCCCATGGTCGACCATGTAACAACCAATAGGGTTAATACACGTTTTAGGGTAATTTAGTATTATTATAATATTATTTTTTTAACCCTTATTTACCGGCTTTACCCTTAACCATGGTAAATAAAATATTTACCGCAGTAATTATTCAAAATGTCTAAAAATAAAAGTAACCTATTTACACAATTTGAACATCCTGATTCCAAATATGGAATCCATTTTCCTAAATTCAAAACACAGAAGTGGCAGAAATTAATTTAAAATTAATTCCCGCTGTCAAAACAAAAAGTGTGTCTTTAAGAGATAATAACTATCAAAAGATTGACACTTGTTTATGTTCGGTTTAATTGTAAAATTATGTCCAATGACCAACATTATATTAAATGGTAAAAATATATTCTAAATATACTTTAAAACCACTCAAATTCATAATTTATCACTATTAATTATTTTGATTAAAAAAGTTGTTTTTAATTAAAACTTAGTAATTTTCACTATTCATCAAAATATGAAAGTTATCTGAAATGTACCAAAATTTCACCTTAGGCTGAATTCGATATTCCGAATCCAAAAATGAAGTCCATTTTCAAATATAAAATATATATAATTTCAAAAAGTAGGTATTACTATTCATAACGGCTAGTTTGATTAGTTATGGCGTGTTAGAACTTGGTGTTGCGTACAACACACGCTATCACATTATTCAAAGAGAAGCGTACCGTAGAAGCTTGGGGTGTTACAATTTCCCCTCCTTCAAATAATTGCGTCCTCGCAATTTCTAGGGTATTACTGCATAAAAAGACTCGGGTGGTTCTTCATCATAAGTTCCTCGGGTTCCCACGTTTCCTCTTCCATCTTATGGTTTCTCCACAAAACTTTTACCAGACGCATCGTCCGGTTTCTCAGCACTTGTTCTCTCATATCAAGAATCTTGACGGGCTCTTCGCAATAAGACAGATCGGGTTCCAGTTCTAATTCCTCATAGGTGAGTACATGCGTTGGGTCAGGCATGTATTTTCTCAACAGAGATACGTGGAACACATCGTGAACTTTGGAGAGACTTGGCGGTATTGCCAATCGGTAAGCTACAGCCCCAATTCGTTCTAGAATTTCGAAAGGTCCAATGTACCTGGGACTCAATTTACCTTTCTTTCCAAAACGTATGACTCCCTTCCATGGAGATACCTTTAGGAAAACAAGATCACCGACTTGAAATTCCAAATCCTTCCTTCGATTATCGGCATAGCTCTTCTGCCTACTTTGAGCTGCTTTGATGTGATTTGGGATTACCTTCACCTTTTCCATTGTTTCCTCCACCAGTTCTGGGCCTATAAGTTTTCTTTCACGAACGTCATCCCAAGAGGTTGGTGTATGAAATCTCTTTCTGTATAACGCTTCATATGGTGCCATATGAATACTCGAATGGAAGCTATTGTTATAGGAAAATTATACCAAAGGTAAATATTGATCCCACATACCCTGAAAGTCAAGTGAGCAAGATCTCAACATGTCTTCTAAGGTTTGAATAGTCCGTTCTGATTGTCCGTCTGTCTGAGGGTGGTAAGCAGTGCTCAAATGAAGTTCAGTATCCAGGGATTTCTGAAGACTTTTCCAAAATCTTGAAGTAAAACGGGGATCACGATCAGAAACAATCGATAGGGGTACTCCATGAAGTCTCACAACTTCATTAATGTATAGTCTTGCTAGACGTTCCAGAGGTAGATCTTCTCTTATAGAAAGAAAATGAGCTGACTTGGTAAGACGATCAACAATAACCCATATTTCATCGTTCCTTCTATGAGTCTTTGGTAGCCCCATGACAATGTCCATTGTAATATTGTCCCATTTCCACTCCGGTATGGGAAGAGGTTGCATGACTCCTCCAGGCTGTTGCCTTCCAGCTTTCACTTGTTGACAAACCATACATCTTGACACAAAATCAGCAATCTCCCTCTTCATGTTGTCCCACCAAAAATGTTCCTTCAAATCTCTATACATTTTGGTGCTCCCAGGGTGTATAGAGAAATTGGAACTATGAGCATCATCCAGCAATTCCCTTTTTAGATCAGGTATATTGGGAACACAAAGTCTCTTCCCGAATTTCAAAATTCCATCTTCATACACAAAGTCTCTCAATCTCCCATCATTCACAGCTTTAATCTTCTTTTTGAATTCTTCATCATCGGTCTGAGAACTCTTAAGCCTTTCTAGTAAAGATGGTTTGGCAACCATTTGAAAAAGCATTGATGTTTCACCTTCCCTGGTTATTCCCATGTCCATATTCACTAGATCCATGAAAATTGGATCCCTTTCAATTCTCATATTGTTCAAAACTCCATGGTCTTTTCTACTCAAAGCATCTGCCACCTTGTTTGCCTTCCCTGGGTGGTAGTGTATCGTACAATCATAATCCTTGAGTAATTAAAGCCATCTCCTTTGCCTCATGTTGAGTTCTTTTTGTGAGAAAATATACTTCAAACTCTTGTGATCAGTATAAATCTCACATTTTTCACCATAGAGGTAGTGCCTCCATATCTTCAAAGCAAAGATCACTGATGCTAACTCGAGATCATGCGTAGGATAGTTTTGTTCATGAATTTTCAACTGTCGTGATGCATAGGCAATAACTCTATCATTCTGCATAAGGACACAGCCAAGTCCTTTCTTCGATGCATCACTATAAATAACGAACCCATCATTCCCCGATGGTAGAGTCAATATTGGAGCATTGACTAATCTTCTCTTCAGTTCTTCGAAACATTCTTCACACTCTTTTGTCCAAACAAATTTAACCCCTTTACGTGTGAGCTTTGTTAATGGGTTAGCCAATCGGGAAAAATTCTGGACGAAACGTCGATAATAACCTGCCAAACCAATAAAACTACGTACCTCAGTTATACTCGTAGGTGCTGGCCATTCTTGGATTGCCTTGGTCTTAGAAGGATCAACAGAGATTCCATCTTTAGAGACAATATGGCCAAGAAAAGAAATCTCCTGAAGCCAGAATTCACACTTGCTAAACTTCCCATATAATTCATGCCTCCTCAGAGTCTTCAAGATAATGCGCAAGTGATTTTCATGATCTTCGTAGGTTTTGGAGTATACCAGAATATCAATAATAAATACCACCACAAATTCATCGAGATAATCCTTGAAAACTCTATTCATCAGATCCATGAATACAGAGGGTGCATTAGTCAATCCAAACGGCATTACAGTAAACTCGTAATGCCCGTACCTGGTTCGAAATGCTGTTTTCGGAATGTCTTCCTTCTTCACACACAACTGATGGTATCCAGATCGAAGGTCAATCATTGAAAAGTATTGAGCTCCATGCAGTTGGTCAAATAAATCATCAATACGAGGTAGGGGATACTTGTTCTTTATCGTTATAGCATTGATCTCCCTGTAGTCGATACATAGCCTCATAGATCCATCTTTCTTTTTAACAAAAAGAACAGGGGCTCCCCATGGAGAAACACTAGGGCGAATAAATCCCTTATTACTCAATTCCTCTAGTTGTTTCTTTAGTTCGACTAACTCTACAGTGGCCATTCTATAAGGGGTCTTCGATATAGTCCTTGATCCAGGAATCAAATCAATAGAAAACTCAACTTCTCGTTCTGGAGGATGTCCAGGTAAATCTTCCGGAAATACATCTACAAATTCTTTCACAATAGGTACATCCTCTATTTGAACATTCCTTTCCTCACCGACAGTTATTTCATTCTCATCCTCCCCAATAATTGAATTAAGTTGAGCTATTGGGGGTGGATCTAAATAAGAATTAGGTGGTGACGATTCTGCTCTAAAAATAAGGTGCTCCTTATCATTATCATCAAGAATCGCAACCTATTTCTTCTTACAATAAATCTTCGCATCATAGTCTGAAAGCCAGTCCATACCGAGGATTGTATCAAACTCAATCATAGGTATGACGATGAAATCAGCAGATAAAGAAAATTTATGTGCTCTAATGGGGACTGATTCACAAAACTTTGTTGCAACGATACTTCCCATAGGAGTTTTAACTGACAACTCCCTTATTAAATCAAATTGGAAATATCTAATTTTCTTAGCAAACTGGGAAGATATGAAACAATGAGGTGATCTAGAATCAAATAATGCATTTGCTAAACTTGAGGAAACCATTAAATTACCTGCCACCACGTCTTTCGGAGCTTCTACCTCAGCAGTAGTGATAGCATAAGCCTGGCATTGATCCCTTGGCCTTTTCTGAGGTAAGTTCTCCTGACGCTTAGGACATTCATTTTCATAATGCCCCATCTCCCTGCAATTGTAGCACTGAACGTTGGTAGCTTCCTTCTTCCCCTTGCAATCATGAGCTTGGTGGCCTTTTTCACTACACTTGTAACAGACTCCCATTCCCTTCAAGCAAGTACCAGGATGATTCTTCCCGCATTTACCACAAGATGGATATTCAACCTTTCCCTTCTTCCCCTTATTTCTATTCCCAGATTGATCAGCAGGTCTCTTCTTCTCTTTCTTTGCTTTAAAGTCATAATACTTAGAGAATTCCTTTTCGGTCTTGATAGCACATGAGACAATGTCTTCGTACGATGAAAAGGATTGTGAGACTAACGCTCGACGGAGAAATGGTTTTAACCCATCAAAGAAAAGATCAATCTTACTTCTTGGGTTGCGAATATAATCTCCAGCATACCTCGCTATCCTTGTAAAGTTAGCCTCATACTTTGTGACATTCTCATCCTCCTTCTGTCTCAGACTCAGAAATTACCTTTCCATATCTGCTCGATGGTCGCGAGGGAAGTATTTTTCTAAAAACAGATCTTTGAACTCCCGCCACTCCATATTTGATACTTCATCATCTTCCTTCATGTTTTGAATCAATGACCACCATTGATCAGCATATCCAGTGAGGCGGTAAACTGCCATGATAACTTTTTCCCTTTCACTGCTCCCCAAAGCCTGAAATATTTTCTCTAGGGAAAATATCCATTGCTCAGCTACTAAGGGATTTGTATTCCCATTGAACGTTGGTGGTTGTTGCCTCATGAATCGATCTAACATTGATCCTCCACGCTGCGGATCAGGGTGCTCCATACGGGTAAGGTTATTATTCATAACCTGAGTAAGTTGTCCCAGTATGGTGATTAGCTGATCAGCACCAGTTGCATCACCAGCCCCACTATAATTATCTTGAGCAGGAGGGAAATCCCTACATGGAGTGCGTGCATTGATACAGTTTCCATTTCTTCCACTAGGCGCCATTTCTAAACAATGTCATAAACTAGATCAGTTTATGAATCAGAATACATAATCCCATACTTATAAAACAATTAACATAAATTGAACTATTTATGGATATAATCCATAATCATAAGAATGTTTTCTTTGAGGATGTATATACTCATAATCCCTTCAAAATGATTTGTAAAGAAAATGAGAGTTATCCTAAGCATATCCCCCGGGAGTGTCGTAACCAAGAGTGAAGCAAGGCCCGTTGTCGTGCACCAGTTCCCGTTCCAGTCTAGCTCAAAGCGGTGTTTTCGGGTTTTACCCCTAGGTACATCTGTGCCAGAGCCGCCTCTACCTGTAATGCCCTGACCCCAGTTACCCAGAGTCGGTGCATTATTACATAACAGTGGAATGATCACAAGAAAGATCAAATCTCGAAAGACCGATTGGTTTAGTAGCCTCAGAAACACTATATATATTCATAAGTTTTACATTACATCATAAAATTAAAAACTACTACAACAACATAATGTTTCCAAAATCCACACTATTAACCCCTCATAAAATCCCTGCAGGTCATTCATAACTTACTTCTTCACATCCTGGGAAAAATAAAACATAGAAAAGGGGTGAGCTCAAATGCCCAGTAAGGATAACAATATAGCGGAAACTTTCATAAATAAGAATAAACATTTAAGGCAATGTATAACTAAAACAAAAGCCTTTTAAATATGAACTTTCAACATGGTATGGCATAAATAAAATGAAATAATGCCATTTACTTATTCACATGGATATTCTACTAATCGAATAATCACATGCAATAATCAATAACCCCTTTCATAATGTTGGAATGCATAATGCCAGACTATCATAACCACATAGCCAAGGCCTCGTACCAAGACTACAAATACGATTTTGTCAAGGCCTTGTGCCAAGACACTAGTTTGTCTCATGAGACCTACCGATTCATCGAGGAGCTATAGCGGGCTCCACCCGTCACATATTAAGTCCAATGCATTCCCATATGAAAAGGTTTAAACATAACATAAACATTCGTATTAAAACTAGCATACGAAATGTCAATACTTTCACTATAAACTATGAATGGTATAAAAATAGCACATCCACAGTCAAACATATCACAAAACCTTCAATACAATATAGAAGTTTTGTATCATAATAAATCAACTTCAAATAATCTTAAAATCCATCAAAGGATGTTGACATAGATGAAATCAAAATTCTTTTTAAAGAAATATCTCCTTTTATTTTGAAATCATTTAAGATCCATATAAAATAAAACATTTTCTTTGAAAATATTCTTATAAGCTTGTAAGGGAAGCTTTGAAGATTTTATAACGGCGGAAAATAGTCGTACCCGCCGTATAAGTTAAAAAAAACATTCTTACCTTAATTCTGTCGAAAAGGTTAAAAAGGACCTTGTTTTGAAAACGACGGAAAGATTCCTTTATAAACCTCTTATAAAAAGTCAAACAAGGGTATAAATGACTTTAACCCATATTCTTGTAAATAATAAAAATGTTTTGAAATACATTTTGAAGAAACATGGATGTGGATGATAAAGAGATCCCAGTAGATTATTACAAATAAACAACCTCGGATAATGAAGAGATTGTGAAATAACCCTTACCAATTTGGTAAATTATGAAACATAAAACCCATAAAAGAGGTATCATACAATTAATATGTAAATACACATAAATTAGAGTGTATTACACAAAGAATATAATTATGGGCAGTACATACACCACACAAAAGGTGATGGTGGCAATATGGCATGAATCTCACGGAAATAAGGAGTGAGATGAAAACCCCTTATCTTGTACTTTTCCTTGGTTGGGGTAGGTTAACCTACTGTATAATGGTGAAATAGTTGTTATTAAATTATACAAGAATCATATATATTAACATGATATCATATATGATCTTTTAATATTGATTTGATAATAATATCTTAGTATTATCATTATATCGGGTGTTAACTTACTTGTTTTCTTTTATATGTTTTGTTACGTAAGACATGGTTGTTGTATCTTATTCATATCCAGAATGATATCCAGTCCTTAAACATCATTTTTAAATCATCAAATGATAATTATACTTGAATGGATACGATGGAGAATGAATCTCATCGCGTTCGTGGAGACGGTAGTCCGACCGTACGCACGAGCGACAATATCATTCTTTTGATATTAAAATAATATATAAATGGATGGTATATCATATATAAAGAATCATTAACAAGTTATATTTATTATTTATATGAGTTACACATCATTATTATACCCATCCAAATAATATTATATTGAATAACAATTACACCACGACGTGGAGACGGTAAGCCGTACGTACGCACGTATGGTGACATGTTATTCAAAGGGTGGATAGAATACTGAATATGGTTTTACCATATTTATAATAACATCACAGTATATATAAGATACTGGAGTTATTATTTTATAATGGTAAGAACAAAGAAAGAAGAAGTGGAAGAAGAAATGAACTTGGAGAAGGGTGGTGAAATCATTACCTCTTCTTCGGGTTCTTCCTTTTGATTTGATCAAAAGGGCTCCATAGGTTGGCTTTCTGATCAAAATAAGGCCTCCATGTTGTATTGAGGGATGTTGGGAGAGTATTTGGGCAGAGTGTGGCCGAAAAAATGTCTTTGAAGGTGTGAAGAAATGAGAAGGAGGAGTGCCCTTTTATAAGAGGGTTGAGGGGCACCTTTGGAAAATCTAGAAATATTAATTTATAATAAATTAATATTCGGTTTCTAATGGCTCAAAAGCTTATTATTCAAAGGTTAAGGTGGGTATAGGTCTAAAAACACTCAACAAATATAATTTAGACATGTTTGGGTACTTATATTAACCTTATCTTTAAGTATTAACTCTAAGTTAATTAGTTTCACTTTTACAATGTCTCTTTGTATTTTTATATAATATGGTTAATAAACATACTATATACATCCAAGAGACCCCCAAGTGGTCCATTAATGATGAAACTATCATGATATAAGTCTCTTGTCCGAACATTAGATTTTTAGGAATTTAATATCAATTAATAATATAATATTTGTTTTAAGAACTCTTTTATGTCAATTTTGACACTATTCAATAGTTGATTTTTGTGAAACTCATAACAGATTGATTACTTCGAAAAAAGTCAATTAAATCAATCCTAATATATCATATTATCCTATAAAATTAGTTTAATTCATTAAAAGTTTCTTATTATATATTTTTTGGGTATTTATAATATCAATTATTTTAATTTTTCACTATTATAGTAATTATTGCATCATCATTGTGTCATAAATAAAATAAATTATTTAATGTCTAAAAATTATAAATAAAATATCATTATGTAGGAAATCTTTTTAGCTTTCTAATGAATATTTATAATCTAAAATCAAACATATATAACCCTATGTAACAATTGTTTTTCTAAAAGATATATGCTTGTGTCATTTTTGTATTCATTTTAACTTAATTAAAATAAAGTGTCATTATCACTTACAAGTGGATCCATGGGGTCCCAAAATAGACCCAAATATTCCCATGGTCGATCACGTATCAACCAATAGGGTTAAGACACGTTTTAGGGTAATTTAGTATTATTATAATATTATTTTTTTAACCCTTATTTACCGGATTTACCCTTAACCATGGTAAATAAAATATTTACCGCAGTAATTATTCAAAATGTCTAAAAATAAAAGTTACCTATTTACAAAATTTGAACATCCTGATTCCAAATATGGAATCCATTTTCCTAAATTCAAAACACAGAAGTGGCAGAAATTAATTTAAAATTAATTCCCGCTGTCAAAACAAAAAGCGTGTCTTTAAGAGATAATAACTATCAAAAGATTGACACTTGTTTATGTTCGGTTTAATTGTAAAATTATGTCCAATGACCAACATTATATTAAATGGTAAAAATATATTCTAAATATACTTTAAAACCACTCAAATTCATAGTTTATCACTATTAATTATTTTGATTAAAAAAGTTGTTTTTAATTAAAACTTAGTAATTTTCACTATTCATTAAAATATGAAAGTTATCCGAAATGTACCAAAATTTCACCTTAGGCTAAATTCGATATTCCGAATCCAAAAATGAAGTCAATTTTCAAATATAAAATATATATAATTTCAAAATGTAGGTATTACTATTCATAACGGCTTGTTTGATTAGTTATGGTTTGTTAGAACTTGGTGTTGCGTACAACACACGCTATCACATTATTCAAAGAGAAGCGTACTGTAGAAGCTTGGGGTGTTACAAGACAAGATGGATGTAAATATTTAATTAATGTTATCAATTTATCTAAATTTTTTATTATACATTATTATTTGATATATCCTAGTGAATTTTTTTGTTTAGAAATGGTGCCCAGTTGAAGGAATGAGAACTCAAATAATACACATGATCCAAATAGTAATAATGATCATATCCTTCAAGGTTATAAGCCAACGTTTAGAATTGAAATAGTCTATCATATATATGCATCATATGATTAAATATTTACATGTATTAATAAAATAAGTAATGAATTCTATGAGCCCTATTACTTTTTAGGGAAGTAAGAGAATAAGAGGATGAAAGAGAAAAAGTCAGATAAAAGGAAGAAGGAATTGAAAGATTTTCCCACATGTGATAACAATGGAAAGAATCACCATTGTAAATGCTTGAAGGAAATGTGAGTTTTTAATATGTGTAGAGAAAAGGGTCATCAAAAAAAATAAAAGTGAAGAAAGAAAGTACAAATATTTTGTGTTTCAACTATAGTAAAATGGGGAATTATGAAAATAAATATCCTAAGCTTTAAGGAAATATATATTAGAAGAACCAAAGGGATCATAGTCAAGCATAATCTGTTACTACAGTAGAAGTGGAATAATTAATGTATTTGTGCTACTGGATTAATGAATTATATAATTTGAGTGTTGTATCAATGTCTTACTAGTTATATGAAATATGTAAATTAATAAGGATTGTACTTCAGTACTATTTCATTGAGGATTTGTGATTGAATGGTACTAAAAAAGTGACTCAATAACTGGTTTTTTTGGAGAATACATATTTGAGGGAATAATAAACCTAAATATAGTAATACTACCGAGATAATTGATATGAATAATGGAAATTGGGTATTATTGACATCCTTGGAACTGATGAATGGGTTTTTAAAAAATTGGTTTATTCTATCATTATTCGGAGTTTTCCACTTTTTTGAATTTAAGAGGTATATGTAGAATTCTATGTTTCACATAAGTAATAAGGATGAATGGACCTATTCAATATGTGTTTTCGGTAGTTTATTTTATTTCCATGTTTTAACAGAATACACGATGAGGGTATTCACATCTATGTTATGTGACCTTATAAATTTTGGACTTTATGTTTGGACAGATGTATTTTTTATAAGTTTAAAGGCTGGAATTTATTATGATAGAAATTGGATATTATTGTTTAAGGTTAAAAAATTTCTCATTAATTATTTTTAATTATTATAAAAAAGGCAACCCAAAGGTCATGCAATGACCTGTCACGTCAGGCAAGGACATAAGACTTGAACATGCAACCGATGGGTGAGAACGATGCATCACCTACAACTAGCCTACGTGATGTCTTGGTTTGTATAATGTAGTTTTTAAGTGGTTTTATAGATGAATTATAATTTCATTTTTTGGAACACTATATAGTTAGTTTAAATATATTATTTTTTAGTTCTATTATCTTTTAGAGTGAAATATGAGTTTTTTGTAGAAATTAGTAAAAGGATGGAACTCTACTTGTTAAGTATTCTCTTTTTTATTTTTATATAATGAAATTAATTATTAAACATTAGAGATAGGATCATAACAAAAAAAATGTGTTATTATAATTCCTTTTGTTTTGTTAAACCAATGTTATTTTAAATCATCAATGATTTATGGATTTTAGGCCCTCAATTTTACATTTATTATTCACTTTTTAGTGATTAATGACCTCAATCACTCCCTATAAATATTTAATGTTTTCTTCCAATTATGTGTCACTAATTTCCACGAATGTTCTCCTACTCGGAATCCAAATATGGTGGTGACTTTAATATTTCCATTTCCCTCATATTAAGACTAAATTGTTTTAACCCTATTTCTGATGTCGGTTTTCCACAAAGGTATTATCTATTATATACCTTTTATTATCAAAGAAAAATATCAAATTGTGAGGAAGAAATTTAATAAAGGAGGGGAGAATGAAACCCCATAATATTTCATAGTATTTTATCTCTTTAATTTAATTTAAAGGGTTATATTTCACACAACACCGACTTGTCTTACGTTATACACATGATTTAGTTTCTGCAAAACAACACATTTGTATTATGATTATTTAAATGATATATTTATTTATCAATAAAATATTGAAATATGTATAGTAAAAACTAAATTTTAAACATTATTTATAAATATTCACATAAATAAACCGTATTTATAATTAAATGTATACCTTTTGTTAAAATAGTTATATATATAGAAAAACTATTTTCTCAAAAGAACTACTTTTTATGTCTTTTTGTGAACAATAACAAAATTAATTTTAGAAACTCCTAAAAATTTAATATGGTTAAATATAGATCATTTTTTAATAAAAAATGTGATATTTATCTTAGGGTGAATTTTCTGTAATTTTCTGACAACATTCAATTTTTGATAAATAGTAAAAAATATTGCATAGTACATAAAACCCGGCTTGTTCATTTAAATAATTATTTTAAATTAAAAATTTATCTTAATATCAAAATAGATATATTATTAATATATTACTACAATTTATGACATTGCAGTCATTTTATAATTAGATTAGATGTATATAAAATTTTGCTGAACCTTTTTAACATGTATTACCCTCCTTCTAGGCACATTTACCAACCTTCTAGGCACATTTTTATATTGGCATAAAACATGATTTTACCACTTTTGTGTATTGAATTTCAAAAATCGATGAGTCCCGATTAACATTAGTATGTAATGTGTGGTTCAATATGATAAAAATAATTTTTGGGGAATAGTAACTTTTGAATTTTATTTACCACGGTAAAAAGTAAATAAGGTAATTTAAGGTAAAAATAATACTAATATTACCCCAAAAAATGTCCTAATTATATTGGATAAGTTTAGATCAACCAAAATCAAATTTACAAAAAACATAAGATCCTTTTGATCCATTTTGGTAAGATTAGGTCATTTATTATGTTTTATTTAAAGAAGAGTTGAAAGTGTTAAAATCAATGTTTAATAACAAATACATTTTTAATATGGGTTACACATAAGATAAATTCAACTATAAATATTTATTAGGATTATTAAAATATTTAATACAACATGGAATTTTATTTATCATTTTTAGACACTAAATAAGTAAATTAAATTATGACACAATGATGATACGGTAATTACCTTATTAATGAAAGATTAAAATAATTGTTGTTATAAATATTAAAATAAATTTAAATTGAATATTTTTATGCCATAAACTAATTTTCTAGGTGAATGTGACTTTTTAGGGTTGATTCAATGTATTTTTTCTAAGTAATTAGTTATTTATCACTTTCTCAAAAACCAAATACTAAATATTGATAAAATTGACATAAATGGGGTTTTAAAACAAAATATATATTATTAAATTATATAATATTCCCAAAACACTAATATTATACCAAAGGAATTATATATGGTATGATATTTTATTAATTAACCACTTGAGGTTCCCTTGGAGTTTTATATTAAGTTCATTAACCATATAGTGTAGAAATACAATTAGACACGGTAAAAGATAAACTATTAAACTAAGAGTTAAATCTAAAAGATAAGAATAATATGTTGACATAAACATCTCTATAACCTATTGGTTGAGAAGATTTATACCCATAACCACCTTATCCTAGAAATAAATCTATTTGGTGGAATTAGATACCAAAAATGATTTTAATATAAATTAATATTTTAATCTTTTTTTTAAAGTTCCCCTCACCTCATTAATAAAGTGGCACTTCCCTTTCTCTTCAATTCACACCTCCAAAGCCATTTGGTACGGCCAAACCCTAGTAAAATCTCCTACCAACTACACTCATTTCAAACTAGAGGACTTACTTGGACCAGAAAGCGTACCTAAGGATCCATTTTGTTCAAATCAAAATGAAGAACCCGAAGAAGAGGTAATTATTTCATCAACTCTTTTAAATTTCTTTTCTTCTTACACTTCCTCATTATTTGTTCATTCCATAAAAAAATAAGAACTAAAATAACTTTTAGATACCTATATGTTATTATAAATATTTTACAACCTTATTCATTATTATATCCATCCTTTGAATGAGAAAGTCATCATATGTGCGTACATACAGCTTACCATCTCCACATCATGGTGTAGTTTATTATTCAACACTTCATTGTTTGGATGGGTATAAAAATGATTATAATTTAGGTAAATGATACTTATAACATGTTAATTATTTTTTATATATAATATACCATCCAATTACATTTGATTTCACCGTTAATAAAATGATATCTTCGCTCGTGCGTACATACGGCTTACTGTCTCCACGACGCGATGAGATTCATTTCCCCGTTAACCATTAATTGATGATTATAAAAATATTTATTATTAAAAAGTATTTAATATAGGAAATAATAATGACAATAAATATATATATATTTATGTATTTAAATTTACCTCATTAACTTACTTCCATTCAATACGATATGAAAATGGAAATGACGTTTATACGTAAATCTATAAACAGTGTTTTATATTTCAAATATCTATCAATTATACATATTTATATTATGAATATATATGATATATAAATAATTTTCTACATTTTTTAATTTTTTAAATCATGATCTATGTGATAGGATCATGAATAATAAGTTAAAACACATATGATAATGAAAACTATTATTATCTGAAATGTTACTTTATCAGAGAAAATATTATTAAATGGGTAGTATAGAGACATAAATGAATCATATATGATATCATAAATATTAATATGGTTCTTGTATAATTTAATATGATTTTATGTTCATTATACATGAGGTTAAGTATACCCTTGACTAAAAGAATGTACAAGGTAAGCATTAATTCTTTAATCTCATTATTATCCGAGATTGTTTTTGTGGAAGTCTTTACTAGGACATATTTATTATCCATGTCCATGATTCATAAAAGATTTTTCAAAAGGATTTTATTTAAATAAATCATTATCTAAAACATTATTTTAAATAGTTTAAATATTTTTTCTTCTAAATCATTCTCATTAATGACCATGTTTTCTAAATGGTTTTAAGGATTCATTTATATAGACATGAATGTTTTAAATTGAGAATTAATTTCAATAAATTTAATGTTGTATGGGACAATTTGATTCAAAAATATCATTTAAATATCTTCCTTTATAAATTTTGTGACTTTTAAATGATTTTTTTGAAAAAGTTATATTTCTCTCAAAGAGTTTTGCTGATCATTTTCAACTATGTCAACATCCTCTATTAGATATTATTCATTAATGAGGGAGATTTATTATAATAAAATATTATATATTATATTTAATTTGTTACGATATGTTTGACTATGGATGTGATTTTTTTATACCATTCATGGTTTATGGTTAAAGTGTTCACATTTCGTATACTACTTTTAATATGAATGTTTATGTTATGTTTAATCCTTTTCATATATTGAATGTATTCGACTTTGTATGTGACATGAGGGTCCAGTTATATCCCTTAGATGCATTAGTAGGTCTCATGAGACAAAATATTCTCTCAGCACAAGGCCGTGAAATAAGTTTTATTTGTAGTATTGGCACGAGGCCTTCACTATGTGGTTATGAAGTCTGGTATTATCCATTCCCTCAATATGAAATTAGTTATTACATGTGATAATTCAACTTGTAGAATATATCTGTAGTAATGTCCAGGAAATTACTTATAAATATTTTTAATTATACGGAATTATTTCGAGACTCTGAAATCTGACGGCACACCACTCCGAGGACTAGAGTGCCCGGAATGATCCGTCGATGTTTGGTTGAGTTTTAATTAGAGTGCATAAGCTATTTTCTGAAAAAAGTATAATAACTCTTAAACGGTAACTCAGATCAGAAATCAAAGGGAACTATTGCGTACAGAATGGTGGGTTTACCTTAAGCGCGACATATGTTTAGTTGGTGCGGGCCACCTGTAAGAAAACCCAAAAATGGAATAACCGTAAATAAAACAATTAAATAAATTATTTTATTTTTCAAATGCTTATAACTCACAAACAGTTGCTCGGATTAAAAATTTGAGACCACCACTAAAATCGCGAGGGCATGATTTATTTAAGAAGATACTATCTTAGGCCGACGTAGGCCACCAGTGAAAGCTAGTTTTTGGTCGTAAATAAAATTATTAATTGACAATTATTTTTTTGTAAAATCTATAACATTTAAATGGTAACTCAGATTGGAAATCTGATTTTACAATTGGGTTCGTTGGGGTGTGTTTCACTTGGGCAGAGACTAACCTTGACCGGCACGGTTTGGGGGTGACTGTTAATAATTTTCTAAACATTTTTTAAGGTTCGTTCAGTAAATGTGCGGGCGACATTTTGTAACTTTTAAAACGGTACTCAGAATTGAAATATGGGGACACTATTGAACCCGTAGCACTGATATTCACTTAAGGATACCTTCACCTTGAAAATAGTTGGTCTAAGGTGGATGTTATTTTTTCAAATTTTCATGGGAGAAAAAAAATAACTTTTTATTTATTATATTTAAAAGCACCATTTTGAATGCTTGGTTGTGGGGACCACCTAATCATCCAATTAATGACGGGGGAAACCTCTGGTATTCCCCTTGTTAATGTTCCAACCTCAATTTACATAATGAGCCAACACAACTTTTTAAATTAATAAACTTAATTTATTATGTTGGATCCATTTTTTTGAGTTTGGGGAAAGCATTGTCATAGGGGGAAATGGGGAGAGTTTTGGGTGGATCATATTCTCCAACGAAAAACAGTCTCCAATGAAAAGAATCATCTAGAATCAGAGAATGAGCATGAATATTGATCCTAGATCAGAAATATATTTCAGGAGAAACGAATGCCGACATCACCATCTCATCGACTTAATCTTCTTCCTCGCACCACCTCCAACTGACAATCGAGGTAGGGGATTTTATATAGGATTGAATTTTTTTAATTGATTATTGATATCCTATATTCTGGATGACAACATCCAAAAGAACAAGGTCGTCATCCATCACAAAAACTATTCTCCTCTTTCTTTTTATTCTACATTCATTTTTCGTGCATTCTTCAATGCCTAATATTTATTGGCACTAGAAACCCAATGATTTGTTGAGCGCAATATATGGACGTGAATCCCTCGATACAAGGATCAAAAATATGTGATCATTTAATTTTACGGGCATGGAATGAATCCAAAATGGCTCAGTAAGGAGGATGAAAAAATTTTATTGGTGTCAGAAACCAAATATTATGTTGAGCGTAACATATGAATGTGGAGCCCTCGACCTGAGGATCGCGAAAATGCAATATTTTTACTTTTTAGGTTTAGAACAAAGATGCAGTATGCCACATAAGGTTCAATGTGGTGGTGAAATTCCGACGTGTCTTTAGAGAGTAGCTCCGCGAAAGATAGGCGGTGCGATGATGGTTCTAGACGTGTGGAGGAATCCTGCGGTTAGAGTTGCAGGGGAAGTCGTAGGCTCGATTTCTTACTGGAACAGTGCATGAGAATTGTGGGGAAAGAAGAGTTAATTTGGGAGAGGAATAGTTGAAATGAAATGAATTAATAATCTAACGAAATTAAATAGGAGATCATTGGAATAAGGGGGAGTTGGTTCTGTTGTGCATGAATCTCAATTGAGATGGGTTATAAGGAAGAAAAGAATAAAATAATAACAATATAAATAATGTTATTATTTTTTTATATAACCATAATTCGTCCGCAACATATCCGTGCGACATCGGTTTCACAAACCGTCAGTGGTTGCACGACCCTGACTTTGAGATGAAATTTATGAGACTAATATTGGATGTCGTTTTTTGGTTTTTGGATCATGTACTTGAAACACTCAAATAATAATAATATGTTATTATTATTAAATATTTGACCCTCTATAACTCCTGCGTGTGACATCCGATTGACTTACCGTCTGTGGAGACATCATCCTATCATTAAAAAGGTCAATTTAAGTATAATTATTGATACTAAATTCAGGTTCATGGCTCGGGTTCAGGAAACACCCAATAATTTTATTATTATTATTGTGGAATCCTGTATTCGAAATATATCTCTTATAAAGGGTCGAAATGAAGAAACGTCTGTGGTACCAGAAATGTAAGGACCCTGCTCCCTGAGTGCCCAGAGCCGGTGCCCATGAGACCCAATGTACCATAATTATTACATTAAATTTACATTTATCACATCATGTCTTATGCTACAGAGGGTTGTGAGGTTCAGGTTCTGGGAAAACCAGTCGCATTCTGAAACTTCTTTGAAGACATTCCTGAATCATGAAATTTTTTCATTTAAAACATAGGGTGAGCATATAAATACTCAGTAAAGGGTTTTAAAAATACTTAATATAACTTTTGAAAACATCCTTTGAAATTAATTTCACATTCATCAAAATTATTCTTTTGATGAAAACATCATGACATTTCAAAGGTTTTTACAAAATAATTAAAGAATTTCATAAACATTTATTTGAAAATTTAACTAAACTCTCATAAATGTGAAATGTAAGAATGTTTGTACAAAAGTGCATGAATTATACTAATTAAAATAAACATAACATGCAAGGTATTTATGTAATACTAAGCATGAAAATTATCAGAGTTGCACATAAACAATTTCACTACATCTGGTAAAATGTACATTATGTAATGCTAACATTTTCATTAACATTATAGAATGTAAAACTGATCATACATCATCATTGTCTCATCATATTCCATGTGAAAATAATCTCATAATCATAGGTAATTGTTGTTCCCAAGTGAAGTAATTGCATTTGTTGTCAATAACTTGTCATGGTGTGCCATCTGATGAAGTACATCTTGAAGACTGATGATTACAGAAGCATTAAATCAGACGATTGCTAAGCTGTTTATAAGTTCAAAGCATGTGTATCAAGGAGATACATTGTCACAACATGATTAGAAGACCATGCACTATCTCTTTGTGCATGAGGATTTAAAGTTGATCCGACCTCTCTGATTAGATCATTGAAGTTCTTTGAAGAATATGTGTGATTCAGGAGTTCGGTTGATGAAGATCCTTGAGAATTCTCTCCTAAGTAGAAAATGAAATGATGGAATTCTTAAGAAGAAGAAGAAAAGAAGAGGTGGGCTTGGAAGGTGGCTTGGCATTTGGCTTGAACTTATGGAAGAACTTTGGATTTGACTAAGTACTCTTTGGCCTTAGCCAAAAAATATGCCAGCCAAGGCCAGCCCACGAGTTCAACCCCACGACTCATATGGGCACTAGGCGCCACGCCCATGGGGGATCCCATGGTGCAAGCGCAAGGCGGTAGGGGGGGCCGTGAGTAAGCCCCCGAGGACACGCGTTGGTGAAACCCGCGCGCCCGAGGTGCATAGTGGCTGCTAGGAGCGCGCCCGCAGGAGGCATGAGGGGGCGCAGAGCGCGCCCGCAGGGAGAACTCGGCGCGGGGCGGCACCGAGAGGGTTGGAAGTTCAATTGCCGAGTTGAGGCGGCGCCAGGGTAATAAGCCGCGTGAAAACCGCGAGAGGTTTCGATGTGGGCGCGCAAAATTCACCCGGAGTGAATCCAGGCCGTCCGAGCGATCTCGCGCTTGATCTGCGCCGCACGATTCATCTTCCGCGCGCCGCGATTTAATCCAGCCGTCCGATGTATTTCAAACGCCCGATCCGACGGCTCTCGGCTCATCTCCTCCGTTGAGCCACCCTGAAGCCACCCGACGTCTCCCGCTGAACCAGAGGCCAACCGACGACGGCATTCGAGATTCCGGCCACCTCCGATCAAAGTAAGACCTCCATTGTGATCGTCTGGCCCTAAGGAATCCATCCCTGCCTTAAAATGTACATGCATACGTGAAATGGAGTTTTTCGAAGAACGGCCGAGGCAAATGAAGTTGCCGAGGCTTCGTGCATTCTTGCTTTGCATGGTTTGTGCTTTAACAGAGAGATGCATACGTTCGAAAACGCATGCACGTGAGGGGAACCATAAATGAGAAAACCCACATTAATACAGTGAAGAAGAACGTGATATGCGGAATATCTTTTTAACGCGTTTGAAGTTTTCAAAGACGCCGCAGATTTCGGGCATTCAAAGCGTATTTCCCCACGGATCATCCATGCACCTCCTCTGCCTATATAAAGAGGAGTCCTAGGCCGAGTGAAGGTTGTTGTTCATTCTTGAAGACCCGCGACGCTCTCTGCCTCGCGAAGTAAAATCCTGCGCATCACTTGCGCGACAGGAGGCTCCAAGTTTTGTTCTCGCGCAAGCCTTGTGCGAAGGGTTTCTGTTTGAGAAGAAAGGACCTTGCGCGCTACCTCTTTGTGCGACAATAAGAGAATCCCCCCTGCGCGCTACTCCTTGCGCGACAGGGAAGTTTGGGCAGTGCTCTTGTGTGCCCGAGGTGTCTTTGACACCCTGCGCGACCCAAGGCAGGAGTGCCTTGCGCGCCCCTTGAGGCCTTTTTGTTTGTGTTCCAAGTGAAGAGGAGTATACGGGTAGAGTGTGTGCAGAAAAAAAAAGGAGAAGGCCGAGGACCTTTGTGCTTTGTGTGCAAAAGGAAGACCACACTTTGTGTGTGTTTATATATTGAAGAAGAAGGACAAGTCAAGTGTGTGCACTAAAAGAATGAGTAGTGCATGTGTGCACATGTGAAGAAGATCAACTTTGAGAAGAAGAGGAGTACGCACTTATGTGTGTGAATGCAAAAGAATTGATCACCCTAAGTGATTGTTTGTGGTGAGCAAGTCCAACGAGATCTTTTGAAGACTGTTGAAGCTACTTGATGTTCTGAACAACACCTTTGAAGAAGTGAAGTGGAGCCATGATGAAGATGATGCTGTGGAGTTGGGGGGTTTAACCAACTTGTAATTGGGGGGTATAACCAATTACTGTGTAATCATCTTTTGGAATAGTGAAGAATCCGTGTTGGGGGGTGTAACCAACACGGCAAGGAGTAGGTCTTTGTACCGAACCTTGTAAATCTCTGTGTTCTGTGCTCTCATTATTACTGCACCACTAAAAGAGTAGATCTAGGATTCAACCAGCTGCAGAGGTTGAATTGATAATCCAAAGGGAACAATTCATAAAAAGAAAAAGTTATCACTGATTCACCCCTCCCCTCTCAGTGATCACAACCGATCCAGGCATTTCAAGTGGTATCAGAGCGAGGTTGCCTGTGTAAGGATCTACTTCTGAGAAGATGGACAATCTTAATTCTGTTAATAGTAGGGGTGTTCCTACATTCGATGGAAAGAATTACCACAGCTGGAAAAATCGGATGTTGCCCTACCTTCTATCTCTCGGCCTTGATGTTAGAAATGCATCCTTATTTGGATTCCCTCCTCTTGCTAATGAAGCTGCAATGACACTCGATGAGAAAAGAAATATGGAAGTTGATGGTAAAGCTCAAAATGCCATTCTTATGTCACTCTCAGAAAAGGTATACACAAAAGTCATGGGACTCAAGAATGCTAAAGAAATTTGGGACAAATTGGAAAGTAGTTATGAAGGCAACATGAAAGTCAAGGAAGCCAAATTACAAATTTGGAGAAGCAAGTTTGAAGATGTCAAGATGGGAGAAGAAGAAAATATTGATGATTATTTCACAAGATTCAATGAAATTGTCAGTAACATTCGGGGCTTTGGAGAAAAGTTGGAGGACTCCACTATTGTTAAAAAGCTAATGAGATATTTTCCTGACAGGTTTGACCCCAAAGTCTCAGCATTAGAAGACAGAGATGATCTCTCTCTTGATGAACTACACAACATTCTCATTGCATATGAAATGAGGAAGATCCCAGTATTCAAGAAGAAGATCAAGGATGAGATGGCTTTTGAGGCCATGAGACAACTCAAGATAAAAGATGACGAAGTACAAGAATCAAGTGATACTGACAATGAAGAAAAGGATGATGATCTCAACACGATTATTTCTCTTTTTTCTAAAAGGTTTGGAAAAACTAAATTCAGGGGAAAAGGGAAATCACCATAGAGATGTTTCAATTGCAATAACATCGGACACTTTGCTATAAACTGCCCCAAGAAGAGATATAGTGCTCCAGAAGTTGAAGATGAGAAGTCACAAAAGAAGAAATGGAGTAGATACCCAAGAGAAGGAAACAAATCAGGTGTAAGAAAGAAAAGGTTCATTCCAGGTGAAAGAAGAAGCTATGTAAGCAAAGAGGAAGAATCAGACTCTACTTCAGCCAGTCAATCAGAAGAAGAAACGAATTTTATGGCTCATGTGGAAAAAGGGTTTGATACCTGCAGCAGTGAAGATGATGAAAGTGAACGAATAGAGATTGAATACAGATTGAAAGATGAACTAGTGGCTTGCCTTGAACAAAACACTGAACTCATGTAAGAGAAGAGATTGTTACAAAAGGAAACCAAAAGGATGACTGAGGAGTTGGAAGAATGTATGAAGAAAGAGACAATGTACATTTATGAAATCAAGAGACACAAACTGAAGGTAGCTGATCTGGACAAGATAGAAAAAGATCTTGAAGAGAAACTTCACCTCAAAGAAGAAGAGCAATCAGTGACACCTTCCAAGTGGATTGAAGCATAGAATAGCTTGACAAAGATGAGAGAAGACATCAACAAGGCTGTTGAGGTCAAGGCAGAATCATCTTATGCTGGTGCTCAGAGGCAGGTCAATTTACCACCAAGTAAATCTCTAAATACATCTGTTATTTCTAACAATGCAGGTTCAAAGATAAAATTGAGACGAACATGGCATGAACCAGCCTGTGTAAAATCATCTTCAATGGAAGAAAGGAAATCCTCAGGAAGGACTACTCAAATCTTGGACAGAAAATTACAACATGACTCTTATCAACAAAGAAGGTCAAGGTTCAGAGGCTACTGCTGGTGTTGTGGTGTGTTTGGACATAAGGCCTATGCATGCTGGCATAACATGTCTCTTTCAAGCATGAGGCATGAGTCAAGGGGGAGACATCCTAGAACCCAGAGTGTTTTGCAGAAAACATCAAAACCTCCAATTCAGAACACATTTGACTGCCTGAGTGAAGCTTGTGAAAAATGTGACCAACAGGGTCATAGAGCTGATAAGTGAATGGCTACTCTTCCTGAACAAAAAATCAAAGACATGAAAGGAAAAGGTATTCAGGAAACCAATGATGAAATCACATGCTTTGCTGAAGTTGCTCTAAAAGCCAGCAGTAATACCAAGTCATGGATTCTTGATAGTGGATGCTCGTCCCACATGACTGGTGATACAAAAATTCTAAGCAACATTGAAAGTCATGAAGGAGGAACCGTGGTGTTTGGAAATGATCGTTCTCTGAAAATCAAGGGAGTTGGAAAGGCAATGATTGAAACAACAAATCTAAAACCCAATGATGTGTTATTTGTTGAAGGATTAAAACACAACCTACCGAGTGTAAGTCAATTATGTGATGATGGACATGAGGTGTTATTCAAGAAGGATTCATGCATCATCAAGAGCTCAATGGATGGACAAATAATTACTCAAGGAAGAAGAACCACTGGAAATCTATTTCAAATTGGTGATCCCATCAATTCTTGTTTTCTCAGCTCTAAAGATGAAAACAACCTCTGGCATAGAAGACTTGTCCATCTTGGTCAAAGGAGTATGAGTAAAATTATGAAGTACAATGTTGTACGAGATCTACCCAAATTAATGAGAGAAAGAGATGAAGTCTGCGACACATGTCAGAAGGGAAAACTGACCCATAGGTCACACAAAGGAGTTGATATCATGTCTACTAGGCCTCTTGAACTCATCCATACAGACATATGCGGACCGATGAGACAGAAGTATACAAGAGGAGATTTCTATTTTATAACCTTCATTGATGATTACACTCGGATGACCAATGTCATGTTCATGAAACACAAGTCAGAGGCAATCACAATGTTCAAGACTTTCAGAAGGCAGGCTGAGAAGGAACTAGAGCTCTGCATCAAGAAAGTAAGATCAGACAACGGAAAAGAATATATCGGTGATGTCTTTGAATGCTATCTGGTCAAGCATGGAATCAAACATCAATATAGTACACCATATACTCCACAACAGAATGGAGTGGCTGAACGGAAGAATCGAAGCATAGTTGAAATGGGGAGGACTATGTTAGCTGAGCATGATATCTCTAAGTTTTTCTATAGAGAAGCAGTATGCACTTCTATACACATACAGAACAGATGTCTCCTGAGACCAGAAACACAAACGACAGCCTATGAAATGTGGTTTAACAGAAAACCAACTGTTAAATATTTCAAAGTCTTTGGCAGTCCCTGCATCATCAAGATTAAAAACATCAATCTGGGAAAGTTTGAAGAAAAAGCTGAAGAAGGAATATTTATGGGTTACCTACCTAATGGAAAAGGCTACAGATGATGGAATAAGAGGTTGAATAAAATGATTGACTGCAGTGATGTCATAATAATTGAAAACAACACCAAACCATACACTGTGGATGATGATGACTCAAAGAATGACACAGCCTTGGAACAGAAGAATGCAGAATTACCTGAGCCAACACCAACTGCTGGTGAGATCAACTCTGAATATACCAGTGATGAAGATGAAGGTAATGAAAATGGAAGAAGAAGATACAACAAATTGAAGAAGCATGTTGACACAGAAAATGTCCTTGGAGACCTATAGTCCTCAGTAAGAACTAGAAGAAGATTGAGATTGGAAGATCAGACTGCACTGGTTTCTCAAGTTGAACCTCACACAGTGGCTGAAGCAGTTGTACATGAGGAATGGATACAAGCTATGCATGAGGAACTAAATCAAATTGAAAAGAACTCCACTTGGGATTTTGTGCCAAGGCCCAAAAATAAAAATGTTATTGGGACAAAGTGGGTGTTTAGAAACAAACTCAATGAAAAGGGAGAAGTTTCTAGAAACAAGGCCAGACTTGTATGCAAAGGATATTCACAAATGGAAGGAATCGACTTTGAGGAAACCTTTTCACCAGTTGCAAGACTGGAAACTATCAGAATGTTCTTAGCAGTTGCAGCACACAAGCAGTACAAGGTCTATCAGATGGATGTCAAATCTGCATTTCTGAATGGAGATCTTGAAGAAGAGGTGTATATTGAACAACCACAGGGATTTTTGCTAGACAAAGATGGTAGTATGGTGTGCAGATTGAGAAAAGCCTTGTATGGATTGAAGCAGGCCCCTAGAGCCTGGTACTCAAAATTGGATGGTTGTCTTAAAGACATGAAATTTGTCAAAGGAACAGTTGACAGTAACCTCTATGTCAGAGAAATGGCCAATGGTACCCTCATAGTCATTATCTATGTGGATGATATCATTTTTGCTGGTAACAAGGAAGGACTATGTGAAGAATTTGCTGAGTAGATGAAAAGAACGTTTGAAATGTCGATGCTTGGTCAAATGACATATTTTCTAGGATTTCAGGTGGAACAAAGACAAAACTCCATATTTCTTTCACAAGAGAAGTACGCAAGGGACTTAGTGAAAAGGTTTGGAATGGAAAGTTCAAAGGAAGTATCCACACCTATTTCTGTCGGAACCAAGCTATGCAAGGATGAAGAAGGTAACAATGTTGATCAGAAAGAGTTCAGAAGAATTATTGGCAGTCTACTTTATCTCACGGCTTCAAGGCCAGATATAGCATATGCAGTGACTTTGTGTGCCAGATTCCAAAGTGACCCAAAAGAATCTCATTTAACTGAAGCCAAAAGAATCCTGAGATATGTTAAAGGAACCCTCAACTATGGACTCTTATACAAACACAGTACAAACATACAGTTGTTGGGATTCACAGATGCTTATTGGGCTGGTGATTACACTGATAGAAGATCCACATCTGGTGGAAGCTTCTTTCTGGGAGAAGGATGTGTTAGCTGGTACAGCAAGAAACAAAAATCTGTAACATTGAGCATAGCTGAAGCAGAGTATGTGGCCGCTACACATGCATGTACTCAAATGATTTGGATGCAGGTGCAGCTAGCAGATTTGAGGATTAAAGCTGAAAAACCATTGAGGATCTTATGTGATAATCAAAGTGCAATTGGGTTGTCTAAGAATCCTATCCAACACTCCAGATCCAAGCACATTGATATAAAATATCATTTCATCAAAGAAAGGGTCGCCAGTGGAGACATCAAGCTAGACTACATTTCTACTCAAGATCAGGTGGCAGACATTTTCACCAAAGCTATGCGTACGGAAAGATTTGTTGAATTGAGGCTGAAACTTCATGTTCAGCCTTCTACTCTCACTTGAGAAAGAATAAGGTCCCTCCTTATTCCCTAAATTTTTGTATTCTTGTACTTACATGCAAGGAATTGAAGTAGATGAGTGCATCCCCTGAGGGGGAGCATTGGTAGTTGAAGATGTGCAGGTTCCAGAAGCTCTATACTCTGAGTATGGCTTTTATTCATCCCTTTGAATTTGTTGGCCAATAAGGGGGAGAAATCATCAGGCACACGACATTCTCTCAGTGTGCTTCGGAGTATTGACAACCAAATACAAAGGGGGAGATTGTTGTGCCCAAGTGAAGTAATTGCATTTGTTGTCAATAACTTGTCATGGTGTGCCATCTGATGAAGTACATCTTGAAGACTGATGATTACAGAAGCATTAAATCAGACGATTGCTAAGCTGTTCATAAGTTCAAAGCACGTGTATCAAGGAGATACATTGTCACAACATGATTAGAAGACCATGCACTATCTCTTTGTGCATGAGGATTTAAAGTTGATCCGACCTCTCTGATTAGATCATTGAAGTTCTTTGAAGAATATGTGTGATTCAGGAGTTCGGTTGATGAAGATCCTTGAGAATTCTATCCTAAGTAGAAAATGAAATGATGGAATTATTAAGAAGAAGAAGAAAAGAAGAGGTGGGCTTGGAAGGTGGCTTGGCATTTGGCTTGAACTTATGGAAGAACATTGGATTTGACTATGTACTCTTTGGCCTTAGCCAAAAAATAGGCCAGCCAAGGCCAGCCCACGAGTTCAACCCCACGGCTCATATGGGCACTAGGCGCCACGCCCATGGGGGATCCCATGGTGCAAGCGCAAGGCGGTAGGGGGGGCCGTGTGTAAGCCCCCGAGGACACGCGGTGGTGAATCCCGCGCGCCCGAGGTGCATAGTGGGCGCTAGGAGCGCGCCCGCAGGAGGCATGAGTGGGCGCAGAGCGCGCCCGCAGGGAGAACTCGGCGCGGGGCGACACCGAGAGGGTTAAAAGTTCAATTGCCGAGTTGAGGCGGCACCAGGGTAATAAGCCGCGTGAAAACCGCAAGAGGTTTCGATGTGGGACGCGCAAAATTCACCCGGAGTGAATCCAGGCCGTCCGAGCGATCTCGCGCTTGATCTGCGCCGCACGATTCATCTGCCGCGCACCGCGATTTAATCCGGCCGTCCGATGTATTTCAAATTCCCGATCCGACGGCTCCCGGCTCATCTCCTTCGTTGAGCCACCCCGAAGCCACCCGACGTCTCCCGCTGAACCAGAGGCCAACCGACGACGGCGTTCGAGATTCCGGTCACCTCCGATCAAAGTAAGACCTCCATTGTGATCGTCTGGCCCTAAGGAATCCATCCATGCCTTAAAATGTACATGCATACGTGAAATGGAGTTTTTCGAAGAACGGCCGAGGCAAATGAAGTTGCCGAGGCTTCGTGCATTCTTGCTTTGCATGGTTTGTGCTTTAACAGAGACATGCATACGTTCGAAAACGCATGCACGTGAGGGGAACCATAAATGAGAAAACCCGCATTAATACAGTGAAGAAGAACGCAATATGCGGAAGATCTTTTTAACGCGTTTGAAGTTTTCAAAGACGCCGCAGATTTCGGGCATTCAAAGCGTATTTCCCCGCGGATCATCCATGCACCTCCTCTGCCTATATAAAGAGGAGTCCGAGGCCGAGTGAAGGTTGTTGTTCATTCTTGAAGACCCGCGACGCTCTCTGCCTCACGAAGTAAAATCATGCGCATCACTTGCGCGACAGGAGGCTCCAAGTTTTGTTCTCGCGCAACCCTTGTGCGAAGGGTTTCTGTTTGAGAAGAAAGGACCTTGCGCGCTACCTCTTTGCGCGACAAGAAGAGAATCCCCCCTGCGCGCTACTCCTTGCGCGACAGGGAAGTTTGGGCAGTGCTCTTGTGAGCCCGAGGTGTCTTTGACACCCTGCGCGACCCAAGGCAGGAGTGCCTTGCGCGCCCCTTGAGGCCTTTGTGTTTGTGTGCCAAGTGAAGAGGAGTATACGGGTAGAGTGTGTGCACAAAAAAAAGGATAAGGCCGAGGACCTTTGTGCTTTGGGTGCAAAAGGAAGACCACACTTTGTGTGTGTTTATATATTGAAGAAGAAGGACAAGTCAAGTGTGTGCACTAAAAGAATGAGTAGTGCATGTGTGCACATGTGAAGAAGATCAACTTTGAGAAGAAGAGGAGTACACACTTATGTGTGTGAATGCAAAAGAATTGATCACTCTAAGTGATTGTTTGTGGTGAGCAAGTCCAACGAGATCTTTTGAAGACTGTTGAAGCTACTTGAAGTTCTGAACAACACCTTTGAAGAAGTGAAGTGGAGCCATGATGAAGATGATGCTGTGGAGTTGGGGGGTTTAACCAACTTGTAATTGGGGGGTATAACCAATTACTGTGTAATCATCTTTTGGCATAGTGAAGAATCCGTGTTGGGGGGTGTAACCAACACGGCAAGGAGTAGGTCTTTGTACCGAACCTTGTAAATCTCTGTGTTTTGTGCTCTCATTATTACTGCACCACTAAAAGAGTAGATCTAGGCTTCAACCAGCTGCAGAGGTTGAATTGATAATCCAAAGGGAACAATTCATAAAAAGAAAAATTTATCACTGATTCACCCCTCCCCTCTCAGTGATCACAACCGATCCAGGCATTTCAGTAATGGTTCTTAACCAAGTTAATTCTACTAGTTATATAACATCTTGGACTAATAATCACTAGTATCATAATGAGGGAAGTGCATATGCCAGACTGTGTTAAGGCCTCGTGCCAAGACGTAGGGGGATAACTGTAATCAGAACCCAACCCGGAGAGCCTCTGTAACTAGACTCCATTCCAGAGTGCCTCTAATAACTGAAATCCAACCTAGAGTGCCTCTGTAATCGGACACCAACCCATAGGGTATACTGTAACCGGACCCCAACCCAGAGGGCTTACTTTTACTGGTCCCCACCCCGGAACGTACTAGGTCCAATTCAGTCCCCATAACTATAAATCAAAGTCCACATACCGGTTTTAATACCTAATTTTTATTTCATATTACTCAAGGTGTCCCACACCACTATGAGTAATTTCTAATTTCCTTAACAGGATATGTCACATGCATGCATTATTGTATACAACAATAAATAAATTGAATAATCGATTCATTGAACACTTATTCTAAATAAATACATGATATGTCAGTTGATATACACAATACAAAAATAATAACATAATCAATGAAATGCAATGATAAATAATCAATATTTTCATACGATATAATTACTAAATCCCATAAAATGATGAATGAAAAGGGTTTTCCTCATGAGATGATAATATGGTGATTTCATAAACTAAAATCCTTATTTCATGTTAATGAATTCTTAATACATGTCATTAAAAATTCTGATAAATGTGTCAGCGAACATGAAATTATATAAAATCATAACTTAAATAATAAAAAATACTACTGTTGAAAATAAATTAAGTGAGAAAAACATGATCCCATGGTTTTACACATCCTTTTATCCCTTAATATATTTTACATAAAAAGAATATATAAATCAATACAATGGGTTTAAACCTCAAATCCTTTTAAAACATGAAAGTATAGTAAGGTTAATATATTAAAGGATTCTTTAATTAAAATGCTCATGTGTTTATACTTATATAAAAAAATACATGTTGGTTTCGCAAACCCAAAAATTGATATTTTTTAGAGACCCTTCAAATACTAATTGCATTAATAACACCAATAAAATTTTGAAAATCATCATATTGAAATAAGGGTTTGGAAATTATAAATAAATTTATATATATACATATATGTGAATATACGCAAGGTGTATACATTTATGTTTTTCATAACCAAATAATTTCATATATGTAATAAATACTTCAAAACATAATTAATCATTAATACTTCTTGATTGAAAGACAAACCATGTAAGAAATAAAACTTGTGTTTTCGAATGTATATTCAGATGTAGAAATTAGGGTTTCACATACTAAATATAAATTCAATTGAATTCAAAACATATTTCACATCCAACCCATTATTTAATGATTGGTATTCACCCTTTTTAAAAATAATAAACATATTTTTCTAAATTAATTTCCCATGTATATCCGAATATACAAAAGCTTATATTTGGCTTTGATTTAATAAAAAAAATTAAAATAGAACCCTTGCATCATTTAAACCTTAAAAATAATTGTAAACAGAACATCCAGCCTTTGAAAACATAGATTAGTTTCAATTCGAAATGTACGTAAATATATATGTATATACCCGAATATACATATAAGTATATATTGGGGTTTCTATAAGAAGTACAAATTAATTGAACCCAAAATATCATTCGCATCTAAATTATTATTTGAATATTTGAAATCATCCTTTAAAATCCATAATTCATGTTTGAATTGAGTCTTAGGTTGACATGTACATACCCGAATATACACAATATATATATATATTTGTTTTACATAACAAACCCCATGTTAATTTCATCATCACATACTTTGATATATTAATATAACACAAAGAACCAGTATTAAAAATTTAAAATAGGTTGGAATTATATTATATACATATATATATATATATATAATAGTAAATACTGAAATGTATATAACAAAGGTTTTGAGTAACAAAGTGTTTGAGAATTGAACCTTATATGAATTGTAGTAGAAAATGTTCAAGAGACCTCATTGGCGTTAGTCATGCGCTCAACCTCCCACCGGGAAGGCAATCTAAGATGGGAATTTGTTTGCACAATGATTTGAGGGTCTTCTGCTTCGGACATAAACACAGTGGACAACAAATTGGTTTCCTCCCAATTGTTGGTTCACACATAAAGCCTTTATAGCCAAGACAATGTTAGATCTAGGCATGAATAGTAAGCTGGGTTTTCAGATGAAGATAGGGAATATATATATATATACTACAATAGCTCATTCCTAAGCTTGAAAATGGATATTTACTAATTCAATTTGAATAAAAGAAGTGCAGGGCACCGAAATAGACCATTACAAACCAAAACAATAACGTCTGATGTTCATAAATGGACAAAACGAAATTAAAACAGAATAGTATTTCAAAACAGATCCAAAACGGATCTGTAAGGAACCTGAAAATCAAAACCTACAACTGATGACAACGACCTACCCTATAATTGGACTGGGTGAAACCCTAACCCGCAACTGAGACTCGAGATTGGATCTCCATCACCAAACGCTGCTCGACCTTGACCGCACCTCCCGACGTGCATGGCCTCGGTCTGGTCTCCCTCTCGCTAGGCTCTCACGATGGACATGACTCGGCAGGACACCCTTGATGCACACCTCGCGGTAGCGCACACCTCGTGACTCATCATTGGAGCTCGAACAAGCACACTACTTCATCTACACCTTTGACCTCAGACCCGCCACGTGAAAACACTCCTGGATGAAACCCCCTTTCTCATGGCCTCGCCTCGTCGCGCCTATCCTCCAGCAGGCCGACCTCCCTGCTTGGGCTGCATGAAGACTCCCCAAACCCTAATCTAATTTTCCCTATTCCCTAACCAGTGAAATTATCACCTCTTTTTTTTTATTAATTTATCAATTATTATTTTATTATATAACTTTATTACTTTAATTTACTTTTATTATTATATCTTTTATATTTTCATAGAGTTTTAGTCAAAAGTTATTTATACAAATAAAAATATTTTAACAATACTTTTAAAAAGTAATGTTTTATTATTTAAACTCATTTGTATTATATATATAAATATATATATCACAATATAATATTTAAAACAAATTCTAGTTAAACTAATTTGAAATAAATAAAATGTATTTATTGTTATTTATAAAACATTTAAATATTATTATTATTACATATATTATTTAAAATGATTATTAATTATAAAAATTTATCTATTATGTATTTATGTACCATGTCATTAAATTTTATAAAAAATAATATTAATAATTTTTATACAAATAAAACTAATCATATATATATATAAATATATACATATACATTAATAAATCAAATAAAATTATAATTATGAAAATATTTTTATTCAATTATTATTATAAAACAAATATATATTTATATCATATGTTATAAATTAAATTTATAATTAAAAAATATACCAAAATAATAATTATCATAATTTTACAAAATATTTATAATTTTGAAACATTAATATTAATAATGTTAATAATATATATAATCATTGTAGCAACTAGCCATTATACTTATAAATAATTATAAATTCATGCAACAACATTTCGTTTGAAAAAACGATATTAATATATTACTCATAAAAATATTATTTAACAATAACTTTAATTTACACTAAAAAGTGTCTGTTTTTTAAAACTAATACAAATGAGAACATCAAATTTTCATTTTTCTTAAATGAAATGTTATGAAACTTTAATTAATTATATTATAATTTGTTCGATAATTTAACTATAATTTTATTAAACAAAGTTAATATTATTAACAATTTTATAACAAATTAATATAATCTGAATTTATAACTTCGTAATAGTAATAATTCATAACTAATATTTTGATTAATACTATAATCAAAATAATTAGAATAAGATTATATTTTAATAAAACAATTACATATATAAATAAAATACATCACTTATTATTATTATTAAATATATATTTTTTATAAGTAAACATATTACATAAATTTATAAAATATTTACTTAAATTATAATTTATTTAAAATTATTATTTTTACTACAACTTGGGGTGTTACAATATCCCCCACTTAACAGAATTGTGTCCTCGCAATTCTGAAATATTTGTACAAAATCCAAAATAACATCAGACACACGTCACACTCGAGCTCCCTCTACCGGGAACACCACTGATGGTAGGGTGCTGAGGACCTCATGTATATTCATAAGGTAGTATTCAGGTGCTCAATCTCTTTTTCCCAGATACATTGTGAATAGATGGGGTCATACCTATGCCTAAAGCACTTAGCCTTCCATAAAGAGGCATGGGAAGTGTCAAGGTTGGAAATTTCAGAGTGTACTAAATCCATATAAGTCCCACGTGTCACGTCGCTCTTGAAAATATTAATGTCATAGAGTTATCCATACATACTAAAACTCAGAACTTGGAATAGGTAGGCTGCTCGATGGTCACCATCCAAAGAATCTTTTATAAATTTACCTACAGCTCAGTAGTTATTAGCGAAAGTGAACCATTGAAAAAGAGCTTCATGAAACTTCAATCTATTCCTACATGCCGCAAATTGTGCAATTGCTATGCGGTAATGAGAAGATTGATTACTTGGTAATGATGGAGAATGATTGGGCAGTTCGACACCCAATGGAGTTGTTTACAAGAAAATCGAATGTTTTCGAAAGTCTTGTAGTACCATGGACATGACTTGGACATTATGATTTCCACTATCTCTGTTGGGAGAGACCGAAGGGGTGATTCAATAGCCATCTGAAAATTATAATAAAACCACTTAGTAAGGTTTATTCATAGATATATTACCTGGTTTTCCAGAATTTACTGAACCCATCCTCTGATATCAACTTTAAGGACCCAACCCCTAGAGTGCCCAAAGCCGGTGCCCATGACACACTATGTACTTTAATTATTACATTACATTTACATTTATCATATCATGTCTTATGCTATAGAGGATTGTGAGGTTCATGTTCTGGGAAAACCAACTGCATTATAAAACTTCTTTGAAGACATTACTGAAACTTGATATTTTTTCATTTAAAACATAGGGTCAGCATATGAATACTCCGAAAGGGGTTTTGGAAATACATAATACATATTTTGAAAACATCCTTTGAAAAAACATTCACATACATCAAAATTATTCCTTTGATGAAAACATCATGACATTTCAAATGTTTTTATAAAACAATTAATGCATTTTATACACAAGTAATTGAACATTTACCTGAAGTCTATTAAATGTACAAAGTAAGCATGCTTATACAAAAGTCCATGAATTATACTAAGTAAAATAAACATAACATGAAAGGTATGAAAGTACTACTAAGCATGAACATTATCAGAGTTTTTCATAAATAATTCCCCTACATCATATAAAATGTACATTATGTAATGCTAACATTTTCATTAAAATTATGTAAAGGAAAACTGATCATACTTCATCAATGTCTCATCATATGCCTTGTGCACTTAATCTCATACTCGTAGATAATTGTTCTTAACCAAGGTTATTATACTAGTGGAATAACCTCTTGTACTAATAATCACTAGGATCATAATGAGGGAAGTGCATATGTCGGACCGTGTCAAGGCCTCATGCCAAGACCTAGGGGGCTAACTGTAACTGGACCCCAACCCGTAGAGCCTCTGTAACTGGACTTCAACCCGGAGTGCCTCTAATAACTGGACACCAACCTAGAGTGCCTCTGTAACTGGACACCAACCCAGAGGGTCTACTTTACCCTGACCCCAACCCGGAGGGCTTACTTTTACCAGTCCCCACCCCGGAACATACTAGGTCCAATGCATTTCCCATAAATATAAATCAAAGTGCAAATACCACTTTGAATTATTAATTTTTATTTCATATTACTCAAGGCGTCCCATACCACTTTGAGTAATTTGTTATTTCATTAACAGGATATGTCACATGCATGAATTATTGTAAACAACAATAACTAAATTGAATAATGGATTCATTTCACACTTATTGTAAATAAATACATGATATGTCAGTTGATATACACAATACAACAATAATAACATAATCAATGACATGCAAGGATAAATAATCAATCTTTGCATACAAGATAATTACTAAATCCCATAATATGTTGAATGAAAAGGGTTTGCCTCATGAGATGATATTATGGTCATTTCTTAAAATAAAATCCTTATTTCATGGTAATGAATGCATAATACATGCCATTAAATATGAGGATAAATGTGCCAGTGAACATGCAGTAAGATTAAATAATAACTTAACTAACAAAAATTACTGCAGCTGGAAATAAATTAAGTGAGAAAAACATGGTCACATGGTTTTACACATCCTTTCACCCATTAATATATTTTACAACAAAAGCATATAAAAAACAATAAAACATGTCCAAACATCATTAAGGTTAATATATTTAAATATTTTTTAATTAAAATTCTTATCTGTGTATACTTATAAAAAAATACATGTTTGTTTCACAACCCCAAAAATTTACATTTATTAAAAACCCTTCAAATACTAATTGCATTAAAAACACCAAACACATTTTGATAATAATCATATTGAAATTAGGGTTTGGAGATTATACAAATATTTATATATATATACATATATCTGAATATACACAAGGTGTATACATTTAAGTTTTTCATAACCAAATACTTTCTTATATGTAATAAATACTTCAAAACATAATTAATCATTAATACTTCTTGATTGAAAGCCAAACCATGTAAGGTATAAAACTTCTGTGACCTAATGTATATTCATATCTAAAAATTAGGGTTTCACATACTAAATATAAATCCAATTGAATTCATAACATATTTCACATCCAACCCATTATTTAATGATTGGTATTAACCCTTTTTAAAAATAATAAACAGATTTTTTTAATTAATTACCCATGTATATTCGAATATAATAAAGTGTATATTTGGCTTTGATTTAATAAAACAATTCAAAATAAAACCGTTACATCATTTAAACCATAAAAAAATTGTAAAAACAACATCCATCCATTGAAAACATAGTTTCGATTCGATTCGACATACATGTAAATATATATGTATATAAAACGAATATACACATAAGAATATATTGGGTTTTCTATAATAAATACAAATCTAATTGAACCCAAAATATCATTCGCATCTAAAAAATTATTGGAATATTAAAAATCATCCCTTAAAATCCATAAATCAGGTTTGGATTGAGTCTTAGGTTTACATGTACATACCCGAATATACACAATATATATATATATATATATATATTGGTTTTACATAACAAACCACGTGTTAATTTAATCATCACATACTATGATATATTAAGATAACACACTGAACCTGTATTAAAACATTAAAATATGTTGGGATTGTATTATATATATATATATATACAATTATATATACTGAAATGTATATAACAAAGTTTTTGATTAACAAAAGCATTTGAGAATATAGCCTTACATGAATTGTAGTGGAAAAAGTGCAAGAGACTTCATTGGCTTTAGTCATGCGCTCAACCTCCCATAGAGCAGACAATCTAAGATGGGAATTTGTTTGAACAATGATTTTAGGGTCTTCTACTTCAGACATACTCACAGAGGACTGTAAATTGGTTTCCTCCAAATTGTAGGTGCACACAAAAGGTCTTTATAGCCAAGATAAAGTTAAATCCATGCTTGCAGAGAAAGGTGGGGTTTTAAATGAAGAGAGGGGATATATATATATACTAAAATAGTTCATTCATAAGAATGAAAATGGATATTGACTAATTCAATTTTAATAAAAGAAGTACATGCCACTGAAATGGACATTTACGGTCCAAAACAAAAATGTCTGTTGTTCATAAATTGACAAAAAAAATTAAAACAGAATATTATTTCAAAACAGATCCAATCCGAATCTGTAAGGAACATGAAAATCAAAACCTACAACCGATGACAACGATCTACCTTAGAATCGGACCGGGTAAAACCCTAACCCGAAACTGAGACATGAGTTTGGATCTCTATCCCCGAATGCTCCCCGACCTCAACCGCACCTCCCGACGCGCACGGCCTTGGTCTGGTTTCTCTCACGCTCGTCTATCACAATGGACATGACTTGGTAGGAAAGCCTTGACACACACCCCGCAGAAGCGCACACCTCACGACTCATCTTTGGGGCTCGAACCAGCACTCTACACTGTCCACGCCTTCATCCTCAGACCCACCGCGCACAGAGACTCCCAGACGAAACCCCCTTTCCCACGGCCTTTCTTTGTCACACCTCTCCTCCAACAGGCCGAGCCCCCTGCTAGCACCACATGAAGACTCCCCAAACACTAATAATATTTTCCCCATTCCCTAACCCGTGAAATCGTCAACTCTTTTGTTTTTATTATTTTATCAATTATTATTATTATATTATCTATATTTATTACTTTACTTTAATTTTATTCTTATATCTTTTATCTTTTCGTATATTTTTAGTCAAAAGTTATTTATACAAATAACAACATTATAACAATAATTTTAAAAAGTAAAGTTTTATTACTTAAACTCATTTATATATTTTATATATTTATAGATATCATAATATAATTGTTCAAACAAATTCTAATTAAACTAATTTGAAATAAATCAGATGTATTTATTATTATTTATAAAACATTTACATATTTTTATTATTACTTATATTATTTAAAAGTATTATTAATTATCAAAATTTATCTATTTTGTATTTATGTTCCATTTTATTAAATTTTATAAAACCTAATATTAATAATTTTTATAGAAATGAAACTAATCATATATATATAAATATATACATATACATTTATAAATCAAATTAAATTATAATTATGAAAATATACTTATTCTATTATTATTATAAAACAAATATATATTTATATCACATGTTATTAATTAAATTAATAATTTGAAAATATACCAAAATAACAATTATCATAATTGGTACAAAATATTTATAATTTTGAAACATTAAAATTAATAATTTTCATAATATATATAATTCATTATAGTAACTAGTCATTATACTTATAAATATTTATAAATACATGAAACAACATTTCGTGTGAGAAAAAGATATTAATATATTACTTATAAAAATATTATCTAACAATAAATTTTATTTACACTAAAAAGTGCCATTTTTTGAAAACTAATAAATATGAGAACATCAAATTTTAATTTTGTTTAAATGAAATATTACGGAACTTTAATAATTAAAATTATAATTCTTTTAATTATTTAACTATAATTTTATTAAAAAGAATTCATATTATTAAAAATTTTATAACAAATAAATCTAATCAAAATTTCTAATTTTTTAATAGTAATAATTCAAAACTAATATATTGATTAATATTATTATCAACCTAATTAGTATAAGTATATATTTTATAAAAACAATCACATAAATAAATAAAATAAATCACTTATTATTATTACTAAATATATATTTTTTATAAGTAAACATATTATATAAATTTATAACATATTTACTTAAATTATAGTTTATTTAAAATTATTATTTTTACTGAAACTCGGGGTGTTACAGGAAACCTTGGATTGTGTCAGTCCTTTTGGTATACCCCACCTAGCGTTTCTATAATGTTGGGGTATAAGCGGGTTGGATCGAACATAAATCCAACTAGGCCCTTGGAACTAAAAGGCTAATAACATACAAACCGGGCGTCTGATTGACGCACCGTCTATTGCGTTGAGACCCCTTTTACATGGAGGTACTTTGGGATACTTCATTAGGGTAATTCTTGGCAATCATAGTATTCGACATATGTATCGAGGAGAAGACCCTCTTGGAATCAAGCAAGCTCAGTGCGGGAACCCTGTAGCTGGCTTTAAGATGAGACAAGGATCATGTGTGGGTCTATGCTTTGGGATCTTGAGTGGGTCTATGTTCGAGAGTCTTTCAAGGAAATTATCTAGGAATCCACCTGGGATTACTCTAATATCCAATTGGGTCTTCTATACATGGATCCTATACGAGTCTGATGATTTAGGATCCTATATGGGTCTGATGATTTAGGATTCTGTGTGGGTATTCCATTAACAGAGTTGATGATTCATTATTTACATCTAATCTTATTTACTACTGTACCTCAGTTATACCTGGTGTGAGATGAAACCTTACCTTCCTAGTGATACCTTTGTTTTATTCTTCTGTGTGGTGTACCTGTGTATTACTTTCCATCATGGTGATACCTTGGTGGTATTCTTCTGTGTGGAGTACCAGTGTGGTACATACCATCATGGTGATACCTTTGTTGTATTCTTCTGTGTGACATACCTTTGTGGTAATTTCATACATGATGAAACCTTTGTGGAATTATATTGTATGGTGTACCTGTGTGGTAATTTCTTTCATGGTGATACCTTGGTGGTATTCTTCAGTGTGTCATACCTGGGTGGTACATACCTTAGTGGTGATACCTTTGTGGTATTCTTCTATGTGGCATACCTGTGTGGTACTTTCCTTCAGGGTGAAACCATTGTGGTATTCTTCTAGGTGGTGTTACCTTTATGGTACTCACCTTTGTGTAGTTACCTTTGTGGTATTCCTTTCTTTACGGTACAGTTGATCTTTGGGATTTTGAGTTGGACCTTGTGTTTCCTCATGAATGAGATGAATATACTAGATAACTTGGGTATATGTATTGTCATATACCTAAGTAGTGTTGTCAGATGTATAAATGATTTGTGGTTCATCCTTTGTCGATTTCGTGAGACCTTTGAGGGTCTTGGGGTCCCTACTAAGTATCTTTATACTCACCCCTGCATGGGCTATGCCCACACCTTGTTGTGTTTGGGGCAGAAAACAGACAACATTGACTAAGGACGAGACTACTAGGACTGGAGGTAGCTTCGAGGTGGACATTAGATGAGGCGTACCACAGAGACGACCATTCCATAGCTGTACCTACCCTTCAAGTAGGATCTTCGGCGGGTGTTCACATGATCTATTTTAGATTACTTTTACTTTTCAGTTTTCATGTATTTCAATTTGGGCTTGTATTCTGGCCCCCTTTTTTTACTATACACACTCTTTTTATTTTGCAGTTTACTTGTATTTATATCTCGATGTGTTCTTGGTTGCATGTTTTTAGAGGTTTTAAATGCAATTCCTTACCAGTTTTAGGGAATATTACTTTCAGTACTAGTCCCCAGGCCCTGTCCTATGGAAGGCGGGTTTGGGGTAGTCATGGAATGGGCCCCAGGGGACGGGTTGTGACAAATTGTTATCAGATAAAGAGGTTCTACCATAGAACATTAGACTTTGATTCTTTCAATGGAAAATAGTGTTAATTGTAGTGAGTGTGGTTATCAGTTTAGGGAGTGCAATGTTCATATGGCGGCGGATGTATCCAGACACCAGTACCCTAACATATGATTTCCAACACACTGCACGAAAAAACAGATTGCATGTGTGTTTTGAAACTTTTTGTTGTGTTTTCTTTGATTCAGCTGAACAGGTATAACTTAATGATTGTGGAACACATGTTCCTAATTAGTATGCTGCAACATAGACAGATGGCTAAGATTCCCATGAAAGTACATGATGATGGCCCAATGTGTGATGAGGCTCCGGTGCAGGGCCCTCTAACTATGTCGGCACATTCAGGTGGTATACCAGTAGCACCACCACCCTTTGGGAAATATTTACCACCTGCCAGCTTTGCCGATGTTGAACACTTACTGAGCACATTGCATGAGTTCCTGTGGCAGAGGCCTTTGAGATTTCGAGGGAGACAGATTCTCACGTAGCTAAGGGCTGGCTTTAGGCGGTTTCTAGAGTTTTTTGCCTAGTCGAGACACCAGTAGAGTAGATGGTGATCTTAGCTACAATTGTTTTCAGTGAGTGACCATGAGGATGTTCCTCATAGTGACAAGGATTCAAAACATGGACCATTACCTGAGATAGTACCATCGAGTAGTGTGTCAGCAATATAAATCCTCGTTGGTTAGCAATTACAACTGACGGTACTGGTAAAGGACACATATAGGATTAGTTCTCTATGTGTGACTCAACATCAAATACCCCCAGGTTCTGAGGTGAGCCCGACTCATAGAAAACTAAGGATAGGCTTGAGGAGGTGGCTGAGAGTTCTCTAGAGCTTCTTCAGCATTTGTAGGATGACATGTCGGTAACTGAGTATTCATCGAGGCATATTGATCATTCCTGATACTCAATGAATACGATATGATCGTTGCATCAGAGGTCGGACCTCTGAGTGAGGTGTGTTTAGGGAGATCCTAGAATGCACTATTCATCCATGTATTCTAACAAATGTACAGGTTCTAGAGAGATCCATTGTGGTTGAATATTCTTTGGCAAAGCAGATGTAGTAAATGAATGTTAGTAGTGGGAAAGCAGGAAACTGGCACCAGTATTATTCACCTGGTCATGTAAAAATGATCCATGAATAAGTGTTTGGGACATATGAATCTTCAGGGGTGTAGAGGTAGAAGCAGAGCTAGGGGGAAGCATGAAGTGGTTTAAATTTTGACATTTTACAACCACCCCCCATTGTGACCATCTCCAGGCTCAAGGAGCTTGAGGATATGGGAAGAGATTAGATGCTTATCATCAATAGACATAGGTACCAATCATTCCTTCTTTCCAATAATATTATACAAGACTTAGAGTTCCCAGTTAAACTATTTACTTGACCCACATGTCTATAGATACCTTTGGGAGGATACTTGACAATCACACTTATGCCTACGGTGTGATATGACCCTTGAGGCGAAAGTTTCGTTTGAAACCACTTGGTGGCAGCGTCGACGCCTTACGACTGTTTTTTGGGTATAACTGGAGATCCAAAATTCGTACATAGATATATTGTATTAGGAAAAAAGGTTGTGGTTTATCTAAAACATAGGGATGAGGTTTTCCTTAGTCAGTGAAAAAGGAAACCCAGGCAGCACAAGATAAAATCCAACATAGGAGGGTGTGGATGATCACTCATGAGTCAGCCAACCTCACCCCTGTGGCAGCAGAAGTGTTCAGTTTTTAGTTTAAAACTGGAGTGGCTAGAGTTCATCCAGGACTACAACTTTGAGATGGTCTATAATTTTGTGAAGGGGAACATAGTAGCCGACACACTTAGTAAGAGGTCTGGCCTGTAGCTGCTGAGTGAGGCGATGGAGCAGCTATCCACCTTTTTGATATCCTTTGTGGATCTAGATAGATCATATGTTCTTCAATATCTTATAGTCACTCCCCACTTCATTAAAGAGTTAGGGAGAAACAACCTGGGGATGATGAATGCAAGGCTCGATGTTATCAGATATCCTCTGGGTAGTAACATGATGGATTATATTATTGTTGGAAGCACGTCATCTTCTTCAGAGGACGTACCATGAAACTAGTAGCACTATAGAAGTTGGTGTTGAGGGAGTTATATACGTCCCCTCTGACAGTACATCCTGGTGTTGTGAAGATGTACTAGGACCATCAGCGTCAGTACTGGTGGGCAGGGATGATGAAAGCAGTCGAAGGTTTTGCATCACGATTCCTCACTTTTTAGCAAGTGAAAACTGCTCAGAGCTAGAAGAAGTCTTACGCTAACAGGAGGAGGGAGATCATTCCATCCTACAGGTCTCACCTCAATGAGTTTTGCAGAGATTTGGTAGAGGGGGAAAGTTATCACTGTGGTATATTGGTCCCTTTATGATCCTCCAGAGGGTAGGTGAGGTGTCATACCGTTTGGCTCTTCCACCACAGTTTGAGAGGGTGCATGATGTCTTCCACGTATCCTAGCCGAGGGGATACGTGCCCGACCCATCCCACATCATCTACCATGTCGAGCTGGACATAGATGATGGGGAATCATTTACAGAGGTTCCAATGGAGATTGAAGATCGACATGAGAGATCCCTTTCATGGGAAATCAATACCTTTGCAGCATATAAGTTGGAAGCATAGGAACCTCCAGGAGGGCACAAGGGAGTGAGAGGCTCATATTCATGCTCAGTACCCACTTTTGGTTGTTTTCCCATTGTTGTGGATTTAGGTAATATAAATTCTTAAGGTGGGGAGAATTTAATGTCCTGGAAATTCCATATAAATGTTTTTTTATTATATGGAATCATTTCAAGACCACGAAATCTTACGATACAGGATTCCGAGGCCCAGAGTGCCAAAAATGACCTGTCAAATTTTGGTGGAGTTTTAATTAGAGCATGCAAGTAGTTTTCCTAAAAAAGTAGATTAACTCTTAAATGGATACATGGATTAGAAAACTGAGTGCACTGTAGTGTTTAGGATGGTGATTTTACCCAAGGTGCGACTTAATTTTAGTCGGTGTAGGCCTCCTGTGAGAATACAGTAAAATGGCATAATTGTAAATAAATTAACTAAATAAATTATCTTATTTTAAAAATTCTTATAACTCAGAAATGGTAGCTCGGATTGAAAATGTGACAAAACCTCTAAACTTGTGAGGGAATGATTTATTTAAGTTGATACTATCTTTGGACGGCACAGGCCACCAGTGAAAGTTAGTTTTTGGATGTAAATAAAATAATTAAGTGACAATTATTTTTTTCCAAAATCCATAACATTTAAACAGTAACTCGGATTGGAAATATGATAGTACCATTGGGTTCGTTGGGGTGTGTATCAATTGGGTATAGCCTAACCTTGACTGGCATGGGTCAAAGGCAATGATTAATAATTTTCCAAACTTTTTTTCGGGTACGTTCAATAAACGTGTGAGTGGTGTTTTATAACTATTAAACTGACACATGAAATTGAAATACGAGGAAACCGTTGAACTCATAGTGCCGATATTATCAAAAATAGATCTTCACCTTGACCGTATTAGTACATGGGGGAAATTAAGTTTTTCAGATTTTCATGGGAGAAAAAATAAAAAAAACATATTTTTATTTATTTTATTTGAAACCACGATATTGAATGCTTGGTGGTGGGGACTACCCAAACCCACGATTAATGTGGGGGAAACTGTTGGTATTCCCCTAGTTAATGTTATAACCTCAATTTACTTAATGAGACAACTTATCTTATTAAATTAATTAACATAATTTTATAAGTTGTCTCCTCTTTTTCTTGAGTTTGGGGAAAGTGTTGGCAAAGTGAGAAATGGGGAGATCATTTGGAGGATCATCTTCTCCAAAAAAAACACTCTCCAATAAGGATTATCCTCCAGAATTGGATAATGAGGATGATGCTTGATCCCAGATCAGAAACATCTTGCGGGAGCAATGAACACTGATGTTACCATCTCATTGACTTAGTCTTCCTCCTCGCGCAACATTTAATGGACAATCGAGGAAGGGGTTTTTATATAAGAATGAATTTGTTTTATTGATTCTTCATATCTTAAATTCAGGATGATGATGGCCAAATGAACATGGCCATCTTCCCGCACATAAACCATGCTCCTCATTCTTTTTATTTTTGTGCATTCTTCTTGGGTTCTTCAATGCCTAATATTTATTGGCACAAAAAACAAGGAGTTTTGTTGAGCACAATATATGGACGTGAATCCCTCGATTCAAGGATCCCAAATATGAGATTGTTTAATTTTTTAGTCTTGGAACATAGCTACAATGGCACACAGAAGGAGGAACCAAAATATTTATTGGCATTGGAAACACAATATTCTGTTGAGCGTGACATATGGATTTGGAGCCCTCGACTTGAGGATCAAAAATATGTGATCATTTTATCTTTTGGGTTTATAACAAAGATGCAGTGGCCCGAGGAAGGGGAAATGTGGAGGTGAAATTCTGGCATGTCTTTGGGGCGTAGCTTTAGGCGAGATAGGTGGTGCGATAGTGGTTCTAGGCATGTGGAGGAATCTGGCACTTATAGTTACAGGAGAATCCATGGGGTTGATTACTTTTTAGAACAATGGGTGAGAATTGTGGGGAAAGAAGAGTTAATTAGAGAGAGGAATAGTTGAAAAGAGATGAATTAAAAATCAAAAAAAATTAAAAAGGAAATCGTTGGAATAACGGGGAGGCGCTACCCTTGTGCGTGAATCTCAATTGAGATGGGTTATAAGGGAAAAAGAATAAATGAATAATAATATAAATAAAGTTATTATTATTTTTGGCTGCAAAACCCTAATTCGTTCGTAACTTATCCGTGCGACCTCGGTTTCAGAAACAATTAGTAGTAGTACAACCCTGACTTCAAAACAGAAATTATTAGTCCAATATTGATATCTTTTCTGTGTTTTTGGGTCGCCTATCCGAAATGCTCAAATAATAATAATATATTATTATTTTTAAATCATCGACCCTCCATAACTTCTGTGTGTGATGTCCTATTGACTTACCATATGCGACGATATGATCCTTTCTTTAAAATGGTTGATTTAAGTCTAATGTTGAAAATTAAATTCTGGTTCATGGGTCGGGTACACGAAACATCTAGCATTATTATTATTATTATTGTGGGATTTTGTATTTGACATATCTCCCACTTATGGTGTCGAAATGAAAAACCATATGTGGCACCAAAAAACATGAATCGAGGCAGTACTTTTGGTATACCCCATATGGGTTTTCGATAATGTTGGGGTTTTTCCAGGTTGGATTGAACACGAATCCAACCGGGCCCTTGGGACTAAAAGACTAATAACTTACAGAACATATGTCCAATTGAGGCACCTTCTATTGCGTTGAGACCCCTTTTACATGATTTTCCTTTGGGATACCTCTTCTTATGACTTCATGGAAGTTGGAGTATTTTACCATTGGATATAGGAGAAGACCCTCCATGAATCAAGTGATCTTAGTGCGGGAACCCTATAGCTGGCTGTAAAATGAGAAATGTACCCCGTGTGGGTCTTTGTTTTGGGATCCTCTGTGGGTCTGTGTTTGAGAGTCTCACTTGGATCTACTCTATGAATCCATGTGGTACTACTCTACGATACAACGTGGGTCTTCTATACTAGGATCCTGTATGGGTTTGATGATTTAGGATCATTTGTGGGTCTGATGATTTAAGATCCTGTGTGGGTCTGATTATTTAGGATCCTTTTTGGGTATCCCTATTAACAGGGTTATATTATTCGGTAGTTAAATCTAATCATCTTTATTACTATACATTATTTATACCTATTTTGAGAAGATTCCTTACCTTCGTGGTGATAACATTGTGGTATTTTTATATATGGCATACATGTGTGGTACTTTCCTTCGTGGTGATACCTTGGCGGTATTCTTCTGTATGACATACCTTTGTGGTACTTACCTTCGCGGTGATACCTTTGTGGTATTTTTCTGTGTGGTGTACCTGTGTGTTACTTTATTTCATTATGAAACCTTCGTGGTATTCTTCTATGTGGCATACTTGTGACTTACATTCCTTCATGGTGATACCTTGGTGGTATTCTTCGGTGTGGCGTACCTGTGTGGTACATACCTTCATGGTGAAACCTTTGTGGTATTGTTCTGTATGGAATACCTTTGTGGTACCTTCCATCGTGGTGAAACCTTTTTGGTATTCTTCTATGTGGTGTTACCTTTGTGGTAATCACCTTTGTGTTTTTACCTTCATGGTATTCCTTACTTTGTGGAACAGTTGAGCTTTGGGATTTTGAGTTAGGCCTTGTGATTCCTCATGAATGAGACGAGTATACATGATAACTTGGGTATATGTCTGGGAATATAACTAAGTAAGGATTTCAGATGTTTACATGATTTTTGGTTTATCCTTTTTAGATTTCGGGAGTCCTTTAAGGGTCTCGGAGTCTCTACTGAGTACTTTTATACTCACTCCTACATGGGCTATGCCCACACCTTGTTTTGTTTGGTGTAGACGACAAACAACGCTGACTGGGGAAGAGAGTACCAGGTTTGGAGGAAGCCTGGAGGTGGACATTTGACGAGGCATACTGCAGAGACAGCTATTCGAGAGCTGTACCTACCCTTCAGGTAGGATATTTGATGGGTGTTCACAGATGGTGTTTCAGTTTACTTGCACTTTTCAGTTTTCTTGTACGTTCTAGTTGGGATTGTATTATGGCTCCTTTTTCTTACTGTACACACTCTTTTTAATATGATGTTTATAGGATTTCGTATCTCACAGTGTGCTTGGTTTCATGTGTTTACCGGTTATAAAGGTAATTCCTTCCCGGTTTTAGGGAATACACGTTTCGGTGCTAGTTGCCATCCCCTGGCCTATGGATGCCGAGCTTGGGGTAGTCATAGCATGGGCCCCAAGGGATGGGTTGTGACACATGGTCTTGTTTATATGGTAATGTGTAACTTATTTCTACCATATTGTGTTCATGTTTTATGTTTAAAAGGCTGATGTTTTTACTATACATACTTCCTTACAAGTTTATAGCTTCTGCTAAATTATTTACCCATACTGAGAATCTATTCTCACCCCTTTCTTATGTTTTATTTTCACACGATTCCAAGAAGTGTATTATGACTGATATGTAGGGTTATGCTAATAGAATAATGGAATTCTCAAAAGATTATTAATTCTATGTTGTACGTTAGAAAGTGTAATTTAACGTTCATGTATGTAATCTATTTTCCAAAACTATAAAACTGATCGGTCCTTCATGACATTATTCCTTGTAATCATGCCAACATATTAAAATAATGTGTCGGCTCTTGGTAACTGGGGATAGGGTGTTACATACTGTATGAAGATTTAATTGTTACACCATCACGTTACCCAATCACATGACCATCATGGTGTCATGTGGTCTAGGAATGAGGTGTTATATCCCTTCTATATTATTTTAGTTCAAAATGTTTTCTTGTTATTAGGGTATTTTCCCTTCCACATCTTTAAATTGATCATATGGGGAGCATAAAAAGTACCCCCAGAAAAATTATTTATGGACGAATAATGTGGCACATTATTTTATAGAATTTAATTCCATTCTTATTCACCTTGATTTTTTATATAGATATTTTTACATCAATGTGACTCTTCAATTTATGGGTATTACCTTTATAAATAGAAGGAAAATGGTTAGTTAATTACTTTTTTTCAACTTAATATCCCTTTTATTTTGTGTATTATTATGATTTATATTCATAATCCTCTTCTTGTGAAAATATTTCGCAACCCTATCACATAATCGGCGTCCCGAGATCACTTTGCATAATCAACAGCAATTGACTAACAATAGTTATTCATCATCCATTTAGGGTGCTCCTATCCTTCGTATGTTTGTATAATCACATGACCACCACAAGGTCATGTAATCACCTAATGCATTAAGGATAAAGTGATCACATGACCTTGTTATGTTCACATGATTCACAAGACTCTAAGAAATCCATACAATCACATAATATTTTACAATCCATGAATCCATTTTGATTCAAGAACTATAGAATTTGAACTCCACATTTTTTTCACACTTAATGTGGGTATTCCCCTTAGCTTACACTGGTGTCCTCAAGGAATGATTTCAAAGGGGAGGTAGATTTTAATAAATCCAATATTAAAAATGTGGAAGTTGAGTCGTGTATGTTTGTTCAATCCCTTCATGATCGTCTTACAGTTTTGATAGTGATGAACATTATAGAGTATCCAATATTTGACTGGCTACATTTTTGAGTTCAGACATTGTAATGATGCTATAATCTAACCACATTGGGCATTGAACCGACATTCTTCATGGATCATCAAGACTTAGGACACATTCAGATAAAATATTTCATATATGGTACATTTCAATATTGAAAAATACTACATTGAAATAGATGTGTTGGGTCTTATGTAGATTGATTTCAAAGGGATTTTTGAGATTCTATGTCATAAATTCATGTTGAAATATCTATAATGCATAAGTACATAAGGAATTCGAAAATGGGGTGGTTATTTAGCTGGGATCTTCAATCTTGTGGAAGAATCGAGGTAGATTGGGGCTGACCCTTCTTGGTGTCGCATAGTGGCATGATGTTTTCCATTATATGGAATCAAATCAGCCAATACAAGGGTTTCTGGGTTTCATATACCCTCTCCAAGTGGAGTAAATGCCCTTTTCTAGACCATGTTTGTTGGTAGAGTTTGGACCAGAACATGTTTCATTTTATACATGATGAGGTGTGTATTGGTCTCTGTGATATTGAAATTATTAGGGGTACACCTATTTTAGGAGATATGTATGATGAATTCCTCCCTTTCTATTCTATTAATAATTATGTGTACCAAATTCCAGTAAACACAATCGATATTTTCAATCATTTCAAAGAGGCCTTTGGGTAGGACTCATATATTGAAGATGATATATGATTCAAGTCATTGGTTATGTTTTTTATCAGGAAGCTATGACAAAAAACTCTGTCTAAGAGGCCCAAAAAATGTCTATCACCTGACTCTCATGAAGCGGAGGGCAATTTATTCCCAGCATTTGCAGAAGAACAATTTAATATTTGGGGGTGGAAAGTAATTTCACAATCCAACCAACATGTTCAAATAGTTTACTTCTTAATAATGACCCTCAATGAGTATCAATTCTAGGTATGGGAGAAAGCTGGAGTAATGGTGAATACCAACATTGTTATGGAAGATATATCTAGTGTGAGATTCAACATCTTTTAAATTTAATTACAGTCCATGTAGAATCGCTAGATTTTCCATATTTATAAGGGACATGCCTTGTATAAGTTTAATGTCCCATTACATGATTTATCATCCTGAATGTGATTCTAAATGGGTGGAAAAAACATTTTCAACACAAAAAGTATTCATGGTTCCAATTTTAGGAAATTCAATCAATGAAGTCATGGGGTTAGGCCCTCTACACTGAATTATTTGTATAAAAAGAATAAGATAAACTAGTATTTTCATTATGTATTCATTCCATATAGATAACCAATATTCACAATCACGGAAAATGAAAATAGAGATATTGAAGCTTGATCATTGTGGATAGGTACTCATGAGGGTGCCTTTTCCACTAAGAATAATCTCAATATCTTCTACAAGTAGTATGCACCCAACCAAATTGAGAGGTTTTTATGGTGTATCTAGATAATGTTCCTTACTCCTTACAAAATACTTTTGGATTTGATCCCTAGGATAACTCTATAGTTCTAGATTATTTTTCAGGTAGAAAACAAAACACTAGTTGTCCTTCTATCCAACCAGTGTTGGTATCAATCCCTCTAAGGACTTTTGTGAATGATCTTGTCAAATATGATTGGGAAGTTGGTGTACTAGTAATGAGAGAAATAGAGCTACAAATGGTGACTAAGGGTGGGGATGTATGGGCTCTAAAAACATAAAAAATCCTACGTCCTTCTATGTAGAAATCATCTAGTAGACCAATGGCTTCTACGGTTCCCCCAAAATATAACTAGGCTCTTGGCAACAAATCCCCAAAAATATAGGGAACCTACAAATGTGAAAATAGTGGGAGGGGTACCTGCAATGTAATTTCTGATTGGTGGGGAATCTACTCTAATAGTAACATCATTTCTCATTATGTGGTAGTAATTTGACTGTTAGAGGATAAGTAAATCAGTCACCATGACTAAGAAGTTACTTTTCAATGATGAGATAGAGCTCAAAGGCTTTGGGAGTGTCACTTCTCCTAAAGCAATTTCCTATAAGAAAAAATTAACTTCCTTAAGAAACTTATTGAAGGAATCAATTCCATTATGTACATATATTAATTCCATATTAACTACACTCCCCATGCTTTAGGAATGAAAATTCCTAGTAAAATGGTAGTTAGTGAAGATAGGGTAGATCGACATATCTCAATTGATGATGTGAGATTAATTTTATTATTAAAAAAATATGATTTGTTTATTATTAAAATGTTTCATATATTTCGCACCTATATTATTCGAGGATATATATATATTTGGTCACCTCTCTCTTCCTCAGTATACCAACCAGGGGATGATAGATTAGAATTGCTCAGATGATGACTTGGAGGTTGATGATGAAGGATTTCGTGGTCAAATAGTGTTCATGGAAGTGGTGGCTTCGAAGCCATCTTAAATTTTGATATTACCTCCATCTATGCCCCATATTTTATGTGAGGTTATTGATAGATTGGCCTCAACCATGGTGTATAATTAAGTGTTGTATTTGTAGCTTCTCTATCTTTTTTAATCGATATAATATCTTATACTGACTTGATCAATTGTGTAGTCCGCTTCAGGTTCATCCTAGTAGATAGAAATCTTCACAAAATGACATATTCAATTTTTCCCTCTTGTGGTATAGTCAAATCATGATGGGGTCTTTTGACAATATTAAAAAATGAGGTCAATACAGGATCTGATTTATTTTCTAATGTGGATACACTATTCCTCATTCTATTTTATTTGAAAAGAGAGAGTTCTTTATTGGGGGATCCTAAAACATGTATCAATTCTCTAACTGATATGGTTAGGATGGATTCATCACTAGGTGACGAAAGGTGTTTCTTTTGAAATGGAATATACCATTAATGAAATATAATATTTGTATGCCTCTATCTATGCTTGATATTCTTCAGTGTGATGACCAAAACATTCTACCTAAGTTATTAATAATGGTGGAAGGGATTTCATATTTGTGTCAAGGTTTTATACAATAATAAATCATCACCATCACCCCTCCCATTGAGGTTGAAGCCACATGAGTAGTTATCATGGTAACTGATTAAGGTATAGTTAATGTAGATAACAGAATTGATTATTTATTGATAACATTTTTTATGTCCTCTAACTATTATTATTTATGTGTATTAATTATATATACAACACCTCAAATATCAAATATCATTTAACCATATTTTTTAGGATATCTACCATAAAATATAACAACGATAAAATCCCTTAATATAACAATCTATCCCATGGGATGTGAGTATGAGTCCCTCTATCAAGGACTTAGCCTTATTATACTTCTATATTTTTGGTATTGGCTTGGGTACCGATTCATAATAAATTGTATTTCATCAATAACTGATGCCAAAAAGTGTGGGTTTATAGCTAGGTCCTTGTCAATTAGGGATCTTTTAAAGGTCTTGAGAACCGATAAGGCCACCTACAATAGTTTTTTATGAACCTTGATTATGGTAGATCCAACTATTGAGAACTCCAAAACTAGATTATGGAGGTAGTATGATTTTTTTAAAAGAATACAGACACAAAGATATATGTTTCAATGGATGAGTTCTCAGAATTAGATGTACAATTTTGAAATGAGGAAGTGAATAAATCTTCCATGTGTGTGACATATATTGCAACAAACCAATATTTAGTCAATAAAAGAAGACCTGAAATATATTGGATTTGAAATTATTTTTTGAAGCTAAATTACACTACTAAAACAATGGAGAATATGGTATAAGAATAGTAGATACTCATTGATATGGTGGTAAAGGTCAAATTATTATTTTTAATAAGGATGATGCACTATGACTGGCTGAAGAGATGGAAAAAACAATAGTAAATCATTTGCACCAGCTAATATTATCTCTAAAGAAGAATATGTTAGATGTTAGGGATTATATAGAGCACATGCTATTATAGTATTTCAATTTAATGTGGTCCCATTATTCATGAGATCATGGGGGATACATTAATATGTGAAGAATCCTCCAAGCATATAAATTATCAATAAATAGAATAATTTTAATTTCATGTGTTATTGAAGTGATTTTTCCATTATTCATTGTACCATGATGACCTATTGTACTATAAGTAAATAAAAAACATTAATATAATACAAAATATACATCTAATCGAAAACCATATTTATATACCTGTTTTATAAAGAATTTTTTGTAGGAATGACTCATAGATGAAAATTAGTATAAAAACTGTCACTGACACACTAGTGTATATCCATTTAAAATAATGATTGTTTTCTCTTGGTTGTGGATCATTGATAGATATCAACATAGTCACCATAACTGATGCACTAGAGAACATCAATTTAAAGTAATATTTGATTTATTTTCTCAAAGGGGTGATTTGGGTGAGCATTAAAGGAAAGGAAGTGATCTAAATTTTTCCTTTAATATGGAACATACAAACATAGGTTGACTATTATTACGCATGAATGATGGATATTGTATGCTTTTGTGCCATTCAATTATTACCCTTGTTCCAATGATTAAAATGAGGAAGAAATTACTGGTAGAGATTTGGATTTTCTAATTTTCTTCCCTTTTCTAGTTTTTGAACATGCTTGGTTTATGATTTTTTTCTTTTTTTGAAATTGAAATTCTTAAAATAGAATATAAGGTGTTATTCCAAGGAGCAAAGCCTCAACATTTTCTGATACCACTATTTACCAGTTTTATGTCTAATGAGTAATATGCCTCCCCCCTTTTGAATTTTAATGTTACACAAGTTATACTATTGAGTATATGATTTTTTAGGTCAATAATATTTGAAAAAAATTATAATGTTTATAATCTTGTACATTTTATCATATATTTCTAACGATAAATTACATATAATTTATACCGTTTGTTTCTTTAGTTTAGAGTATTATATCATAGAGCTTATGTTTCTATATTTTTAAGGCCATATAGAGTTGATCAAGTATTGAAGTATCTTTAATATCTTACAGCTTTGACCAATAGTTTTTGAATGGTATGTTCACATTGAATTGATCGAATTTTACTACATTTCAAGGACATATATATTTTACCATGTGTTAATGTATTTCGTGTTTATATAGCATTGTGTTTTTGTTCCATAACAATGAATTGTATCTTGAATGATGGATTTATGGAAAATGTAAAACAAGCATCAAAGATATCAAATCATTATTATTATATGAGGGAGAAATTTTGAGGATGATGAATAATCCCAATGGTTTTGTGAGTTACACTTCAATGCTAACAAGGCATACAGAAATCAGAGGACCTTTTATGTAGGGGAAAATTCCTCTCATTAAGAAGAAATACTGGAGTCACATATGGAGGATTCAACATGGGGAATACATGAATAGTCAAATAGAGAGTATCTTTAAGATGGATACACTTGTTATTGACAACTGAGGATGATTTTCGTTGATTCTAATACTGAAAGGTATGAAGTTGGTAATGGGAGATGATAATTCATGAAGGGATTCAATTACCTATAGAGAGTATATATAGAAATGTCTATAAAACAGTCCACCTAAATGGTGTCTAATTTTTTGACATTGACTACCTTGAAAAGGTGAATTTTATTTATTGTTGTGATGGCCATACCATCTATCAAGTTGTTTAGGGGAAAAATGAGGACTATAAAAAGGATTAAAAATGAGTTGCCACAACCTCTCCCAGAGAGGGGTTATGATATATTGCAGCATAACATAGAAGATGTAAAATAATCATTATTGTTGGATAATGGGTTGTGTGGATCACAGTTAATGGTTTTTTAACTATGGATAACGAGATGGGACAAACACACAGTGTATGATCTTGAATGACACCATGGTGACATGTTCTTTAGTAATATTTTCTTTTAATACTGGACATAGTATAACTTTTCTCAAGGAGACACACCCATGGATAAAAGGATATATTTTTGGTACATATAGAAGATCTAATAAGGGGTATATATGAATAGTCATGAAATGGATTCCATTGAATCTATTTTTTCTAATTACCGATGATCTTGAAATATTTGTGAGGACTAAAATACATGGGAAATGAATTAGTTAATGGTAAGAGGATATAAAATAACATTTATGGAACACTAAATATTATATCATAGTCTACTAAAAACATTACCAAGGTAAAGGGTGGTGATAAGACATTACCATAACTTTTTACTGAACCAAAGGGATCCATCAATCATGGATAGAAATTATATATGGTTATAATATAGTCCGTATGAGCATTACACCAATTTTTTAATGATCTAAATTTTTTTAATAACTTGATGAGTGTTTATTAATATGTGGCAACATGAAATTTTATCAGAACCCGTTTTTTTGGTTTTTCAATAGGACATGACTTATGTCTCTTTCATGATATGTTTAGGGTCTTAGGATTTAGAGTATCTAAGGCTTATATTTATGGTCATACAACATTGACGAATTCACACAGAATTTATGTTCATTATGTGTGGACCATAGAAAATTTTAAAGTGTGACAAAACAAAACAAATTATGGCCTCTCGAGTTAGGAATATTAAAACACATTTTTGAAATTTTTTTGAGGATGATGCAAGTCACTAATAATTTTTATAAGATATATAGAAATGGAATGTGAAAGACATTTAAGGAACAATTACTAATTACACTATGATGATGAGTTCTTCTAAATGTTCACAAGTAATAGTAGGATCATAGGACCATCTTGAAATGGAAAAAATTCGTTTTTTGATAGGACAAACTAGGGTGGGGAATATTCATGATCCAATATGGTTCTTACAGGAATAATCAATAAGAGATTACCTTAAATAAATATATAGTACTTACTGATTATCATGAATTGTTTTTGTAATCCTTAGACAATAAAGACATGGAGTTTTTTATAGACCAAGGATTCAAAAATAGAGATTATAGCAATGTCCCAATCCTCATGTGGCTATAGTTATGATATTTTGGTCCTTTGATAATGATGAATGATGGATTATGGTTTGTAAAATTTTACTTCATTCAATAATCACAATAGTGTCATGTAATTTAAATCAATTGATCAATAGTTTAAGGGAATTTGATGATTCCCATATACAATATAGATTAACATTATACTTTCGGTGTTTTATGAATCTACATGAACATTAGTAATAATATCATTAGATACACCACATTTGTTGGGGAATTTGATAAAAAGAGATATATTTATCCTTGTATAGGTTTATGGATAAGAAATCATATATTGGGGGTTCTTAAATAGATCTGGCTCATATATAAACAAATAGAGTCTCTAGTAATACAAATTTCATGACTATTATAAGTACATGAATGGTGGACCACACAGTTGTTTCTCTTATTTGGTTGTGATGATCCTATTAATATTCAATGGGGTGACTGACAAAGACATGTTTTCACCCATGAGTATTTATTATTTTCTGAAACAAGAGATGACTAGATAATAATCCATACTATGTCACATTGGTTTTATGAAAGTGTTGGAAAAGTGATATTGGGTGAAATTATAATATGACGTGTCTTAAAATAGATAAAACACCTAGGAATAGTCCCTTAAGTAGTGGAATTATGCTGAAGACTCATTCACACTTATGGGTCATATGTAAGAGGGGGATTTTCTAGTTTCTAGTCTTCGAGAAATCTATTATATGAGGGTAAAAACAATAAATAATTTTGCATATGGGAATGGAATTTACCCAACAGGAATGAATGGTGGTCTAATCCAAAATGAGGAAAAATTTTGGGGCATTTGGGATATATATGTATAAATTTGGGTGGAAATATATATCCTTTAAGGAATGGAATCAATCCACATGTAACACTTATATGATATTACATACACATTATGATCATACATAGGATTACTTATTTTGAGTATAGTTTCATGAAGTACCCATTGATGAAGAAACCTGTATAGGTCTAACTTATATGCCTATGTGTGGTGATATTCTTAGAATAAATGTGTCAATAGATGAGCCAGAATTCTAGGGTTTCAGGATTTAATTTTTTACATTTTCTCTAGGAGTAGTATTTGTACATCTAGAAACCTTAAATATCATTTTATGAAGGGAATCAATCTACATGTAGTTAACATATGGATTTTTACATAGATTAAAATCATAAATAGGGAAAATGGCATTGTATTATTGAATTTTTTCTTGGCCAAGGACAATAGATATAAATGACACTCTATAACCTATAGAGATACGAATCAAGGCACACAATGTTATTATGTTTTATATTTATATAAATCATCATAAAAACAAAGGAGAGTAAATTTACGATAGGTTTATAAATGGATAAATTCATTATCAATGAGTTTAGGTAGATTTTTCTTATACATGAACCAATGAATTTTTTACATCGTACACAATTTATTTATGGGCCTCTTCTCTAGGAATCCTACTCATGTTCATGGAAGGAGAATTTTCCCTCTCCTTTGTGTAGTTCCATTACAGAAATCAGGTTTTGTAGAAGGATTTAAAATATAATGTTAAAGGGGAATTTGGTTTTGAAATTCGTGGTTGGTCTCTAGAGAGTAGGTATAAGAATCACCATGTAACCTATAATTAAAAAAATAAATAAATACATATATATTATATTAGAGGTCCCATACAAAAATATGGATCATTTTCATAGGGTCTGGAAAATGTGTAACATCTTAACACAAAGCCACATGGTAAGAAGACTAAGGCTAACAAACAAAGGAAATAGGATGTACCATCAGACTCTAATCTTATAATGATGAAATATTTGATTGGGACATCGATAAGAAATTTTAGAACCACTATGTGTAATAAAATAACAAGAATCAAGACTCATATATATCTTAATAAATATCCCCTTCTTAGACCAGGCTCATGTGTAGGGATAAGAAAACTTAGGGGGTATATTTTTCTAAATTTTTTATTAGGATCAAGATAGAGGATACAGGTTTCATTATGTATCCCATGGTAATTGTAATCAATCCATCTTTAGTTATTATTAAAACCCCCTCATATATTTTACTTATATACAGTGTGAGGGAGTAATTTTTCCTTGTGGTTGGTACTAGGATAAGTGATTCAGGTGTCACTATTGATTATATTGTGAAGGTGAAGGGAATTCATATTGGGAGAGTAAATAACTATTGGGGATATATTTATATTATTATAGTTAATGTTTGGTCATAACCATTTGATATGAACCAATAATATAGGGAGATTATGATGAAAATAAACCTATGGTTGGGTCAGGGATAATATGGATGTGCATCACTATGTATTCTGTGGAACTCAAGGTCAAGACACACAATGATCAGTAATAAATATTATCTACACTAATCTCACTCATTTATATAGTTTTTGATTATTTGTTTTTTTAATAGTTTGGTTTCATGAAAAAGTAATTCTACAGGGATCATTTTCTCATCCAGGGGTAATGGGTCTACAATGAATGAGCCACTCAGAGTAGTTTTAGAGATGTGTGGGGGAGGACTTCCACCTCACAATATAATGTCTTGATGTGAGGATGATATTAATTTCATTTAACATTATATGGTATGGGAATATCCTCCATTAATTGTAAACTATTTCATTCAAGAATTATAATCTCATAAGATAATTTTAATTTTTTGGAGAAACCACTCATTAGTAGGGGCATGATGTCTTACCCCTTTTATCATGGACAATGAGTAGGATCTATTGGAATAAACCTTTAGTTTTATATATTGTATTTCCCAAATTTAATCTAATATTAGAGTATTCTTATCAACATTATTTATAGGACCAATGAAAACTCCTCTTTGAGGAATGAGTTGAGGTCGACCGTCTTATATAGGGATCCTAAAATAGTTTTTTGATGGACTTATATAATGTTAAATGTATGAAATATCTTCTAATTAAATCATTATAAATGGTCAATTTAATTCAATAATTGTTTATCTAATGAAATTTCATCAAAATTTTTTATTTCAATAAATTACTTGTTTTCATTAAAATTTTCACTCTTTATGCAATAGAGTTACCAAATGTGTGTTTTTAAGGAATATTGAATTTAATTCTCCATTTGTTTTAAAATAAATTTTCATCCACAATGAGTCTGTTAAATGTTTTAAAGAATAATTTTTAATATTTCTAGATTTATTTCTAAATTCATTTAGACCTCTGTTTTAATCTTTTTCAAATGGTTTTATGGAAATCATCTTATGATTTTCCGAATGATGTATTTTTACTTCATTCCAAAAATCTGAATAGAATATTTGATTTAAAATACATGACATGAATGAAATGTTACACCACCATGACTACTGAAATAGTTGAATCTTACTTTACATGTTTCTAAAATTATTTTGAAATAAATTTTTTTCTTTAAAATTCAATTTTCATAGATTTGAAATATGACATTTCAAAGTGGAATGGATATTTTCCTCAAGAAATGTTCCACATGATCCTCTAAAATCATATTATCTCTAATATTTCATCCTTTTATGTTACATAAGTTTTATTAATGATCAAATAAAATGATACAATCCTTATTATGTCATTATATGGTTTATAACAAACTTGAAAATATGTTTTTTAAACAACCAAAATTTTCTATTTGTTATGTTATGGTGAATTGATGTAATTATTATGAAACCCATATATAATTCATCTGTTATACCATGAAATTGTTTTAATGAAAACCCATATATTTATCAAGTATTATGATATATTAAATGTTTTTTGAACACATGATGAACATTTTTCTGATTTTCATTAATTGATAAGTGGGACCTGATTTATATATCACTCTAAGGAATTTAGTAAAGATGAATATTAAATGAGATAAACATGCTAGGATTGAGGGGTGAAGTTATTTTATTATTGTACACTATGTAACATCATCTATTTTTCAATTGAAACACTACGTTCGTTAGTGTACATGATGTGCCACATCGAGCTAAAACGAAAAACTAATTATTATTTTTTAAATATGGTTGTTATAAAATCTTCATTAGAATGGAGGGAATGAAAAAGATTAACTGAATTATAAAAATATGGTTTACACATGTATATATAATTATTAATTTGTTGACCAATTATTTATTAATGAAAATATAACCATCTTTACAGAAATGTTTATCTGAAAAACAATTTAAATGTGCAGAAGTGTGTTTTATAATAATAAATAAAAAAATATTTTTGGATTATAATAATTATATATATATATATATAATAATCAATATAATTCATAAAATCAAACTTATCTGTTTTGTGTACTTGATATAAGAAGAATTCCAATTTTATGGATAATAGAATTATTTTTCAAGAAAGGTAGTTTTACCGCCTTTTGAAAGCAGAACTAGTTTAAACATAGTTTTATAAAATTTTATAAATTAAATTTATCAAAAATATATTTTTTTAAATCATAGTATCAAACATTACTTTTTTTGAATTTTTTGTATTTTTTAAAAAGATTATTTTTATGAACAGTGAAAAATAATGTATATTAATTGAAAACTTATTTTTCAACATATTTATTTATATTTATGGATTATATTTTAGAATATAGTTAATGTATAATTAGATAAATATTTTATCATTTAATCAAATTTAGGTAATTGGAATAATATTTACCTTCAATTTGGATATAAAACATTTCAATCTTTTGGAATTTTTAACTTAGAAAACCTTTTTATTGATCCATCAGCTAGATACCTTATTAATTAATTATAGATAATTATATATTTTGAATTTTTTAAAAATCAAAAAAATATTTGGAATTTGAATGTCCAAATTTAGTAAATAGGTCCCTTGTAATTTTGGTCAAATTTGAATAGTAACATGGCTACATTTAATTACTATTGATAAAGGTAAATCATGTAATTAATGGTTAAAGTAATATTTTAAATATGATAAAATTATCTGAAAAACTATAATAATATAAATGGATGAATATGTATCATTAATAATAATTAAATAATGAGTTATGAAACTATTTATCACCTTTTGGATCAGAATATAACCTTCACAACATTATATTAAAAGGAAATTTAATTTTGTAATACACTTGTTTTTAATAAGAGAAATATAGTAAATATTTTGTTATATAAGGGAGATGCTTGAATATAAAAATTATTTATAAATCTAAAATATTTATTTAAATCAACGTAATTTCTTTATAAATTTTAGTGATAAATAATTACCTGAAATGGTAACATAATGATGATGTATTAATTGGTTAATTAATGGAATATTCAAATAAAAGATATAAACCATATAAAACAATATACTTATATATATTTAATATCATCAACGAATTTTTTTGATGGCATGGAAATGTTAGGGATGATTTAATGGAGTTTTATTAAATATATAGTGTTTTCATGATATTTTTAAAATTCAAGTCATGAATATTGTAAAAATTGACATTGATTATACATTAAAATAAATAATATTTTATTAAATGATATTATAATCATAAAAAATATAAAAACCAGCTAGTGAATTACGATAAGTCTTTAAATTTCGTCAATAACATGTTTATTATAATTTAATAATTTTATAATAAATATATTTACCCTAAAAATGTAAATTACATTATTTGAAAGCAAGAATGAAAAACGTTAAATAAGAGTTAATGTTGAAAGATAAAGAATAAAAAATAGTGAAAAAAATATAATTTTTATTTTATAGTGTTATTTTGACAAAAAATAATCCTATATTTTAAATTAATATGTTTGGAACTATTTGGATTATAAAATTAATTTATTTTTATTTAACACATTAAATATTTCCCAATGATTCCCTCCCATCTTTTAGAAAATTGTAGCTCTTATTCTCTATTACTCACACTTAAACTATCCTAAAAGCTCTACCAAAATACCTTAATATATTCTTCCCCAAATTCTAGATCACTTATTTTAAGATTAACACCATCTTATGTGGTCTTAATGTGTCAAGAAACAAAGGATTTCTAAAAAATGGGTGTTGTTTTTTATTAAGTGTTTCTATGTCTTTTTTCATCTATAATCATAAAATATTATTAAAAAATGATTATATAATAATTCATGTATAAAAAATATAATGAGATGTTATTATGTTAATATCACTATCTAAACCCTTCTCCACTTTCATCATAGGTAAAAAAGTTATCGTTTGTATGCCCAGCGAACTACTACCCTGTGAATATGTATAATTTATTTTTTTCTAACCGTCTCTCGAGACTAATTATAATGATGAAATTAATGTTTATATATTAAATTCATAACATTTGTATCCTCAACAATATTTAATATATCATTTACATTATTATATTTCCATTCATGGAACAATAATACCGTTATTCGAACAAACATGTGAACTATCACTTCCATGAAGCGTTGTGATCCGTTTTTAATCACCATATCGATTTAATAGTATATATAAGTATGAAAAAGTGATTAAAATGATATTAATTATATTATTATAAATATTTAAAATATAATAATACTCACCTTCTTTACATTATAATAATTTGAAAATGGGAATGTTACTCATCCATACGTATGCCTTTCCATCTACATGAATGAAACGAAGTTTATTTTCTTTATCCATATTTTATAGAAATATTTATAAGTATATTTGATATATAAAAGTGATTATTATTTCATGAATATTATTATATATGTTATTAATAAATAACCACATTGATTATAGATATCATACCAAATTCATTTTGGACACAAGTCTCAAAGATCATAAAAATGTCCAACGAGATCTTGAATAATTAATTCATTGTTTTTACAGGAAAATAATGGATATAAAAGAAATAATAAACATGAATAAAGTTATATTGAAATTAAATACATTACATAATTTAATTATTTAATAGGATATAGTATTTATTTGATGGGAAATTCTTAAGGTATGAGACTTTTCCTCTAAAACATCATTTTAAATGTTTTAATGATTTATTCATCTAAATATTTTTCATTGGGGTCAAATTTTTAAAAATGGGGGTTTTTTAAATTTATTTTTATGGAAATTAATGTTTTTATAATTTATTTTTCTCTTTTCTCACAAATTATTTCCTAATAGAATATTTTATGTATTTATATAAGGGATATTGTTTTAAAAAATCTCTTTTAATGTTATGTTTCCATCAATTTTTACTAATGTCAAAAGGAATGTTTTTTACAAATATGACATGAGAGGTTTCACCCATATTTATCATTATTTACTTCAATAATTCTTTCATAATATTATTTCAATTTTATTTTTTATGAAAATGATTTTATTATTATCAATGTAGTTTTTTTATTTGAAAAGTTATTTTTAGAAGAAATGGTTAGTTTGTTATCTAAAAGTAGATTTAAACGAGTTTTCATGGGTTATATTCATTATTTAGTCCATAGAAAGTTTATAAAAAGGTCTCAACCCCATTATAGATCATTGGTGAGTCGGATATAGCTTATAATAATATTGGAATCCCAATATAGCTAATGAAAAATTGGTGAGCCTATTATAACTTATAAGGTGGGCGAGTCCCATTATATCTCTCTAATTAATAGGGTACTCCATATATAGAAGATGTATACATGGTTATAACATTTTTAAGGGTTATATATTGGTTATATAAGGGTTACATGTGATTATGTCCCAAGGAACCTATGATATATTTCTATACATTCTAATTAGTTTTTAAGAAATAGTTTTTAATATGTAGTCATGTTTTTACTAGACAAATGATTAACTTTATTTATGTCCCTTAATGACATTTTTGTTCTAATTAGATGTTTTAAAATGTTTTTAAAAGGATTTTTAGATAGGGAAAATGATTATATCAAGGGGATAATTGTAATGTTCTTTTCATAAAGGGAAATATTATTTTATTTTAATGATTTTTATATTATGAAAAAAGATAATGAGTATAAGTTTCCACTTGTAATGTATGAGTTTAATTTCTATGAATTTTTCATATCTCCCTTTAAAGATAATGTGAAAACATCCTCAAAAATGAATTCATTTTCAAAAAAACTTGGATGTGTAATGGTTTTTTTGGGGGCCTATAGTTGGATTAAATGGATGACCTAAACAAATTTGGAGATTACGATGTTTTCATAATAGTTATGAATATCATTATGGTTTTATATTATGAATGTTTATGATAATGTTATGTCATAGAAACAATGTTTTGGCTCTATGTTATAATCTTTTAAGGTTATTAATGATATTTTTAGACAAATTAACTATTGAGGTAATTATGGGTTAGTATATTTTGGGATGTAAAATTAAAGGTACAATATTAACATTGAGTTTAAAACATGTAATATTTATTTGTTTAAGATTTTAAAATATATTTTATTCATTTTTTATGAAATATATAGTTTCATAAAATGGAAAAATAGTTGGGTGTGTGGAAAAATGTCACGTCCAGCAAGGCTGTGGGAATCGAGGCCCCAACCAGACGGTGATAGTGGTACATCACCTTCCACTGGCATACCTAATGTCCTGGTTAGTACGAATTTATATTTTCAGTTAAATGATTTTATAAAAGAGGAATATATTTTTTATAAAATATGTTTTATAAAATATATAATTATATAGAATTGGAAATTGATTCAGCTATTAACTAAATACTATAATTTTATGAGACATTAACAATTCTGGGAATCCTATATGATCTTGGGAAATAGAATACAATGGGATTTTATTTGTGGAAGAAATGATGAATTATATTTCAAAATAATCTATTATTTTTTTGGACTGTTGGTGTATTATGGAAATGTTTAGCATATCATGAATATTAATAGAGATATTATTTATTGGTATGAGACTTCAACATTAGATTATGTTATTTGGAGATAAATGTTAAAATTTATCATTGTATTCCATGTGATTAAAAATTCCAAAATTTTAGATTTTAATATTAGTTATAATATATTTGTGGAATTTTAATGATTATTATTTGATGAATGGTCATTGTTGATCCTCAAGTATTATTGTTGAATTTTGGAGATTATTGTAGTTTTTCATCATATAAAGGTCAATTTTATCTGAAGATTTACCATATCATACCCCAAATGTTGTTGTCTTTGGTTAATGATTCATTATAGGATAAATATATAGTTAATACTTCATCAATTATGTGATTCTATAGAAGTTTATTCTAGTGTTTGAGGTCTCAAATATTCATCATTTTGGGAAAACATGAGTTTTTATGGGGAATTTAATTAATGGTCAAAACTCTAGAAATAACGTATGTATATTTTCTTATGTTCCATTCAAGGATGTAAAATAATTTCACATGTCTATAAAAAAGATCCTAAAAAATGGTATCTGTTAAATTTTCTTACTAATAATCCAATGATCTTTAAACCCATCATACTTTTATGGTTTTGTGATTTGTAACATTCTCATGAGAATGTTATATATCAGTCAACATTATAACATGATAGTTGGTTTTTGTTCCATATCCATGTTTTCCCTTAAGAAACACTCCAATGTGTTATATTAGGTGACCTTCATACATCCTTTGTTTTCTTTTAATATGGATGTTTCATTATCCCTTTTTCTAATGTGGGATTTAAATAAAGTTATTTTGAAAAGTTAAACCCCTAGTTTTAAATACCATGTTAAAATTACAATGCAGACATTTATTAAATGGGGATATTGTAAATCCCATTTTTTTAAAAATGAATCACTATGTTTGATAGAATACATGATACACCACTTCGAGAATAAACAAAAAAATAAATATTATTAGTTGATATGGTAGTTATAACATAGCCATTAGAATTAAGGTAATAAATTGGATTAATTTTTTGATAAAAATGTTGTTTACACACATATATATAAATAATTATTTGGTTAACAATTAATTATAAAATAATATAGAACCATTTTCTTAAAGAAATTATTTTATCAACAACTATTTATATGTGCACAACTGTATTTAACACTAATAAATAAACAATCACTCTTGATAGATTATTTGAATTAAATATATATATATATATAAAATATTTCATCTAATTTTTCAAATTAATATTGTGTTTTTTCTAGACATAATATACTAACAAGCCCAATTTTATACATAAAAGAAGTATTTCACTAAAAAGATGTTTCACCATTTTTAATGTCACGTTTTTTTAATCCAAATTTTTTACACATCTATAAATTATAGTTTACCAAATAAAAATATTAATTGAAATTTGAATATAAAAATTTACTTTGGATTAATTTTTTGTATCTACTGATAATATTCAATTTTTATTAATTGTGAAAAAATAAGGTATTTTAATTTAAAATTGATTTATTGTGAAATGAATTATAATTGTAAGATTATATTTTAGACTAGTTTTATAGTAAATATAGATAAATATTTTATTAGTTAATCTTTATTAGGTTATTAGAATAAATTTCACATTTAATTTTAGTATAAAAACATTTTAATATATTGAATGTTTTTATATGAAAACATCATTTCTCAATCTGTCGATGAGATTAATTTTTAGATAAATTTTTACTATTACATTTCTTGAAATTGGAATAATAGATTATTAATTTAGAATCATAGAGTTTAAATTTATTAAATATTCCCCTTTTATTTTAGGGAAAAATATTAATTGCAACTTTGTAAATTATTAATACCACGGTTAAGGGTAAATCATATAATTAAGTGTAATAATATTATTATAAATACTATAAAAATAACATAAAACGTGTCCTGATTTTAATGGATGATTATTTTATCGTCACAAATAATTAAATATTGGTTCTGAGACGATTTATGACCTTTTGAATGAAAATATAACCTTTAAAATTTTATATTCAATGGAAAGTCAATTTTTCCGTACTTTTGTTATTAACAAGATAAATATTTTTAAGATGGTGTTATATATGAGATATGTTCCACAATAAAGAGTATTTATAATTTTAAAATTATTATATACATAAAGGAAATTTATTTATAATTTTTAGCGAAAAATTAATTTTTATAAATAGTGACACAACGAGTATGATAAAATTATTTATATAATAGAAGAATGAGATAAAAGATATTTACAATATTAAATTCAATTTAATTTTTATACAATTAATGTCATAAAATATTATTATGGACCAATTTTACTAGTTTTTTATAATTGAATACATTAGGTTTTAAGGTACTAGGTTTTATTTATATTTATATAAAGTCAACTGATTAATATTGTGAAAATTGACACTCATAATATGTTAAAGTAAATAATAACTTATAAAATGATAGAAAATTAATAATAATATAACATTCCACTAAATGATATGGATTATTAATATGAAATGATAAATTACTCATTTATTTGAAATATTAATTTTATTGTAAAAATATTAACCATCAAAGAGTTAATTACATGATATCACAATATTAATCAAAAATGATAAATAAGGGTTAATTCTAAATGATATGTATTATAAAATAGTACAGATATATCTAATTTTTATTGGATTAATTTATTTAGACCTAAAATCATCATATATTATAAATTAGTAAGGATGTATCCATTTTACTATTAAATTATGTTATTTTAATTTAGTAATTTAAAGATTTCTAAGAGTGACCCTTCACACTCTTATAAAAGAGAAAATCTTCTTCTATAATACGCATACTTCAAACCCAGTTTTCTGACATGATCTATCAAAATACCATCTTATAATACATACACACATTCTATTGATTGGATTTTATAATAAAAAAATCCTTAGTGGTAATAGGGTGTTACACAATGAAAGATTTTGAAATATGAGGTATTGTTTTTAATTAAGAGTTTATGTATTATTTTTTCTTCAAAATCCTTAAAATATTATTCAAACATGATTAAATAATAAATATAGTATATTCAATATACTTATATTTTATTATTTTAATATAATCACCTAAATCTATCTGCACTTCCATTTAATGGAAAAATAAATATCGTTCGTTTGTACGGTAAACTTCCACCTCACGAACCAGTATAATTGTTTTCCATAACCATCTCAGAAGACTAGTTATAATTGTTGAATTAATGATTATACATGATATTGATGAAATGTGTATCCTCATGAAAATTTAATATATCATTTACGTTCTTAACTTTCCATGCATGGAATATTGATAATATAATTCATGCGTATGTGTGAACTGTCACATCCACGAAGTGATGTGATTCATTTTTCATCATCATATCACATGAATAACATATATAAGTATATTTAAAATTTTAAATTGATATTAATAATTTTATTTTAATTTTTTAAAAATAAAAAAATACTTACCTTATTTCTATAATTATCTTGTAAAAATGGAAATGTTACTCATATGTACATATGGTTTACCATCTCAAAGAATGTAACGACGTAACTTTTTCATATCCATATGAACTAGATAGATTAAAAAGTATAATTTATATATATTTTATTATTATTTCATTAAAATTATTCTGGTGATTATGGAATAATTACCACTTTGACAATACATAACACACCATATTCATATTGGCCCCATGTACCGAATATCATCAAAACATCCAACTTAAAAATAAATAAATAAATAAATATGATAACATTTTAATAAGGGATATACAAATAATAATAAACATTAAAAAGGTTATAATGATATAAAAATACGTAACCTCTACTTATTATCTATTATGATAAAGATTTTATGTGATGATTCAGAATCATGGTAAGGGACATTAGAACTAAAACAATGTTTTAAATGTTTTAATGATTTATTCTTCTAAAAATTTACATTTCATGTAAATGTTTTTAATATTGTATTTTTGAATTTATTTATAAGAAAATAAATGTTTAAATGATATTACATTTTAATTCCTCACAAATGTTTTCATAAAGTAATATTTTATATGATTTATGTAAGAGAATTTCTTTTAAAAAATTCATTTTAATGATTCTTTTTCAACTCCCTTCACAAAAGTCAAATGAAATGTTTTTTTAATTATACAGAATGAGTATTTTCTCCCATATTTATGACTTTTTAATATTTTAATATTTCCATTATATGTTTTTATAGTTCATTTGGATGAAAATTATTTCATTATTATATGAATGGTTATTATATTTTAAAAGTGATTTTTAGAGGAAATGGGTGAATTGATATCCCAAAGATGTTTTCTCTTTGGTTTAAAAGCATTTCCATTGGTTTTGTACAAGATATAGTAATTGGAAACTATATACGAAGGGTTGATCCCTATTATAGATCATGTTTGAGTGCAATAAATCTCATATGAGTGGCTGAGACCCATTATAGCTCATAAAAAATGGGTGAACACAATATAGCTTATATGAAGGGTGAGCCCCATTTTAGATGTAATGTCTCAGAATTTTCCATGTATTATTTTAATATTATATGGGAATTAATTCGAGACTAGTCTTTGAGATGACATGTAGTTCCAAGGCCCTGTGAGCCCGGAAAAATGTTTGAATTTAATTAATGATTAAATTATGTGCACATGTGGTTTTTCTAAAAAAGTGGAATAACTCCTAAATGGCTTCTCGGATCAGAAATCCAAAGTCACTGTTGCGTTCAGAGAAATGATTTTACCTTAGGCGAGGCCTAACATCGGCTGGTGTAGGTCAGTGGTGAAATATAGTTTTGGGAATGTAAGAGTAATAAAATATTTAAATAAAAATATTTTATTTCGCAATGAAATCTTTTAAATCTGCTGCAATAGATATCTCTTTTTTTAAAGACCTGCGTAGGGGTCCAGAGTTACAAACCTCATAACCCTGAAACCATTGGCGGCTCTGGAGGCTCTAGAGAAGACCTCCCGATGTGGCAATGACATTCTTGACGATTTTCGCTGGCAACGACAACGCGACGACCAAATCTTCACCAACGAACGCCGCAGATCCAGGTAAGATGTCTGTATTCGTTTTCCTTCCCCATTTTTTATTTTCGCGATGAACGTGGAATAATCCATGAAGAAATTATCCCACGGATCGATCATTTTTGTGGGATGGGGTTTGTAGGGATTTTGAGGTTGTTTTGGTTTTGATCTATCAACGATGAACCCAAATCGTCACAAACAACGATCGAGGATCATCCCTCTTGTTTGATTCTTGTATTTTTCTCCCTCACATTCTTTGTTGTGTTCTACGTGTTCTTGGAGGAAATAGATCATTGCACATTCGTTTGTTGGCACAACGATCCGAGATTGAAGATCCAACCCCGGAGCGATGTCACAGAGGTGCGACGACGGTTACGGAAGGCGATTTGGAGCGGATATGGAGATACGAGTTTTCGGGTATTTTTCTTCGGATAGATCGTTTGAGGTTTATAATATGATTTAAGAGATGAATACACCTGTTATGGTGTTATTATGATGAAACAAACCAATCCCTAGATTATCGGGATGAACGAACAAGAAACCGAGGATCCGGAGGTTCAGTCATGGCGAGAGGAGGAAGACGACGCTTCTGGGAAAGTCCTGACTACACACCATGTAGTATGGGATACATGGCGGGTGTTCATCTGTGGACCACCTGGCATGTACTTCGGGAGTACATAGACATTTTTTGGGTACACGAACAAGGACACGACGTGTATACCCTTCCCCGGACAGACCCGTCCAGATACACGGGATACCTCGTGTACTGGTACACGGGCAGACGACACTGACATGGACAATGGCCGTGTACGGGCACATGGCCAGTGTTCACAGAGCGAGCCCTAGGTGCTCAGATACGGCGTGTGACTCTTCTACATGCCATGTAGTTTCTTTCTATCTGACAAGCCAAATTACACAGGCCGTTTAAATGGGCGGTACACGGAGTCAAGGAACACAGCGTGTGATTATTCTACACACCCTCTAGTTTAGTTTTACACAGCTTGGACATATTACATGGTCTATTTACAGGGGTAGTACCTAGGGTCAAGGAACACAACATGTAACCTTACTACACGTCGTGTAACCAATTCTTCATGGCTTGAGCCACTTGTCTTCTGTGACTTGGACAAGTTTTCTTAGGTTTCGTACCCTTGGTCTTTTCCCTAAAAGTTCTGGTATCATTTCCTACATACAGGAGTATGATCCCTTTAGAAGGACTTTCTGAATAGTGTTGTTGGAATCCCCTATATGAGACATAGAGACAAATCCTCTATTCATTCCTAGAACCCTAGGAAGAGTTCTTGGTATCAATGTGACTAACTATACCCGGGCGATGATCCTCTGCTTAGCGGATTATCTCAGACTGAGTTGTTGGAATCACCCCATGACTAGGTCCTGAGCCTCATCTAAGAATCATGTTCTCATAGTACTTGTGGAGTGTTTTCTCCCAGAACGAGTACTTCGTATCTATCTCTTCAGACCTAGGAGTGTGTTCTCCTTGTTACGTGCTTAGGGGAATTTTCAAGATGGATCCTAGTGGCAGTGTCGCAATGGTCGTTTGTGTACGAGTATATCTTGATATTCTTGTTATATGTTTTATAGAACTATACTGTGTAGAGCTAACTATATCTTTCCTTTGTGGTATTTTCCCTTGTTGTATTTCCTTTGTGATTTTGGGGTGTCCAACTGGATATTATTATACTCACCCCTGCACGGGCTTTGCCCGCAGGTGTCGTGTCTTGTGTAGATGAGCCAGCCTTTGATAAGATTCTAGGAGGACCAGGACCGGATGGTACTCAGTGAGATCAGACAGGCTGAGGTGTGTTCCTACGACAATAGACTGCGTCCCCAGCACCTTTCCTTATAGGTTGGACATTGTTACAGACTTTCTTTTGCCAGGCTTGTACTTTTGGCACAGGGTTTTACCTTCTTGTACTTAACATTCCTTTCGTACTCTGTTGGTTGGGGTTTAGTGTATTCATGCATCTCTTCCTTTTTTAGTTTTAATTTTTAGCTCTATGTGCTTGGAGATGTGTGTATGTGTGTACAGGTTTATAGGGAACGCCTCCCACGTTAGTAGCATGCCAAATTGGTGCTAGTCACTAGCCCCTGGCCTATTAGAGGTAGGCTTGGGGAGTTGGGGCTCTGGCCCTACTAGGATAGGTCATGACAGAGTGGTATCAGAGGTGGTCGGATCTACCTTAGGACCGAGATTCTGTGAGTTGGTTTGGGACAATAGTGTTAAGTGTACTGAGTTCAGCTTTCAGGCAAGGGTCCTCAGTATTGTTGCGGGCGGCCGACGTATCCATACACCAGGACTCTGATAACATTCTTTTCGACTCGAAACATGAGAACATTAGTTTCAGAAGAAAAAAATGGTACATACATCATGTAGGAATGGGTTGTGGTTTCCATGTCCTTCTTGAGTCAGCTCTCTAGATATATTCACTGACTGAAATACATCTTGTTTCTTTATAGGATACCTCCACGGCGCACACCCGCAAGGATCCAGCAGCCTGATTATGAGGATAACTCCCATAGTGATAATGCTTCAATACAGGGAGAAGATACCCTAGTTTTAACATCAGGTTGTGTGCCCGTTATCCTGCCACCTGTGGAGCAATGTTTAGTGAATGTTGTACCAGTGCAGGAGGAACGCAAGCTGAGCGCACTACACGAGTTTAAGAGACAGTGACCCCTTAGTTTTCGAGGCGAGAATGACCCTCAGTCAGTAGAGTACTGGCTTGAGGAAGTGACCAGAGTCTTCCATTTGGTCAGGACACTAGTAGACCAGATGGAGATCTTGGCAGCGAGCCTTCTACATGGCTTGGTAGGACAATGGTGGAGTTTGGTTATCCATACCCACGATGAGGCAACTCTTTCATTATTGGAGTTTGAGAGACTCTTAATAGAGGAGTTTTCACTGGTTACCCTGAGAGAAGTATGTATACTATATCTTCTTTAGCTCCAGCCAGGAACTATGTCGGTGGATGGCTATTCATCTAGGTTTACCGACATCTCGTGGTACTCGATGGATATGGTCAAAGATCAGTACTTCAGAGCTCAGACTTTTGAGTGGGGCTTGCGTAGAGATATCCGAGCTAGCATCATCTCTATGCTCATACCTACTTATGAGGGGGTTCTCAACAGGGCTTTGGTGGTCGAGAGATTCCTAGTAGAGCAGAGATAGTCGGTAATTTTCAGTAGTGAGCAAGCTAGAGCAGAGACCTCTGTAGCAGGGTGCCAACGCCAGGGACCCAGGCGTGGGAGACATTTTCAGAGGAGATCCCAGGATAAGGGATCATTCGGACAGGGTTCACAGGGTGCATCCAGCTATCCTCGAGAGAGGAGATGATACTCATTTGATTCCAGAGGACATCTTGCTTGAGATTGTCTGAACCACCATACTACTAACACGGGAGCAATGGATGGACCATCGAGGAAGAGGAAACGTGTGGAGCAGACAGATCCGAGGGGCGGTGGATGTGGTATAAGAGCTGGGAGAGCAGCTGGAGGTGGTCGTCATTTTTAACCATTACCACCACCACCCCCAGGAGGTCCACCCCAGGCTCAGGGAGCTGGTGGACAGAGGCAGGGACACCTGTAGGCGGCCGAGGTTTATGACCCGGGTACTCCCAAAATGATTAGAGGAACAATTTGTGTCTTTCCTACTTTGGTGCCCATACTGATAGTCAGAGGTGCTAGTCATTCCTTTCTGGCTACTTATCTTGTTAGAGACCTTGAGATTACAGTTGAGTCGTTAACTCGACTCTTACACTTAGAAACACTGACTGGAGAAGATTCATAGATCACACACCTCTATATAATGTGTAACCTGACCCTTGGAGGTGAGATTTTTGGTTGGAACCACATGGTGGTAGTGTCGAGGCATTACGTTTTCATTCGTGGTATGGATTGTCTATCAATAGTTCATGCCCAGATCAACTGTTTTAAGCGAAGGGTGCGGAGTGTCCGCAGTGATGGAATGAGGTTCTCTTTTGTCGGTGAAAGAGAGACTTGGGCAGCGCAGGATGGACCAGTGCATAGGAATGCACAGCCAATTTCACATCAGTTGGCTAGCCTAGCACTTGGCATGATAGATGTTACGAGTTTCCAGTTTCTAGATGTAGTGGCTGAGTACGAGGACCTCTTTTCGGAGGATGTCCCCGGACTACCTCCCCGTCGAGAGATATATTTCTGCGTTGAGTTGCAACTCGAGACGACACCGATATCAGTATCAGCATATCGGATGGCTCTTGAAGAGCTTCGTGAGATGAGAGTGAAGCTGGATGACTTTCAGAAGAAAGGCTTTGTGAGACCCAGCGTTTCACCCTGGGCGGTCCTGGTGCTATTTTCCAAGAAGGAATATGGGAGCATGAGGCTATGTGTTGATTACCGGTTCTTGAATCAGGTGACCATGAAGAACTGATAACCACTACTGAGTATTGACGAACTCTTCGACCAGTTGGAAGGGGCACGATGGTTCTCAAAGGTTGATCTATGATCAGGCTATCACCAGTTACGAGTATGGGATGAGGATATACCGAAGACGACTTTCAGATGCCACTATGGTCATTATTAGTAAATGGTGATGCCCTTCGGTGTGACAAACACCTCGGCAGTGTTAATAGGACTCATGAACTGGATCCTTCAGCCCTATCTTGATCGGTTCATAGTAGTCTTCAACAATGATATCTTTGTGTACTCTACGTCTTAGTAGGAGCACGAGAGACACCGAAGGATGGTTCTGGACACACTCTAAGAGCACCAGTTGTATGGGAAACTCTCAAAGTGTCATTTATGGATATAGGAGGTCCACTTTCTGGGACACGTTATCTCAGCAGATGGTGTGGTAGTGGACCTAGCCATGGTGGAGGCAATACTAGAATGGGAGGCACCCCGGAGCATGATGGAGGTGTGAAGCTTCCTTGGGTTGGCAGGCTTCTATCGAATATTCATTCTTGATTTCGCAAGGATTTCAACACCCATGACAGCTTTGACCCAAAAGGGGCAGCCTTTCATGTGGACCGAGAGATGCCAGCAGGCATTCCAGCAATTGAGATAGAGTCTGACGAGCACCCCGATCTTGAGATTACCAGATATGGGTGTCAAGTACATAGTGTTCTGTGACGCATCAAGAATCGCGATTGGTTGTGTCCTAATGCATAGGCAAGCGGTGATTGCCTATGGATCACGTCAGTTGAGGCCACATGAGCAGAACTATGTGACCCATGATCTTGAGTTGGCAGTGGTAGTCTTCACGTTGAAGATGTGGTGACACTACCTGATGGGCGAGCAGTTTACTGTTTACTCTTATCACAAGAGTCTCAGATAAATATTTTCTCAGAAGGATCTGAATTTGAGACAAAGAAGATGGATTGAGTTCCTTAGGATTACGACTTTGAGATCATTTACACACCTGGGAAGGGGAACGTTGTGGCGGATGCTCTCAGTAGGAAATCCAGATCGCAGTTTCTGGATGAGGAGATGAGGCAGTTGGACTCTTTACATTTATCCTTTGTGGATGGAGATGAGGGTGCGTACCTTCAATCGATGGTTATTACCCCTCCACTCTTACATCGAGTCAGGGAATCACAATGCAAGGATGCTAGATGTGAGACTCTATGTGCTCAGATATCCACAGGTGTTGTGGTTGAGGGATATTCAGAAGGTGGGGAGCACATTGTTCTTATTAGAGGTCATACAGTACTACCAGTGACGTTGTAGGAGGAGGTTCTGAGGGAGTTCCATAAATTTCCTTTGGCGGTACATCCAGGTGTAGAAAAGATGTATCAGGACCTCCAACGTCAGTTCTGGTGGCCAGGAATGAAGAAGTGTGTGGCAGAGTTTGTTTCTCGGTGACTTACTTGTCTGCAAGTAAAGGTTGAGCACCATGTGCCAGCGGGTTTGACTCAGACCCTTGAGGTGCCAAAGTTAAATTGGGATGGGATATCCATGGACTTCGTGAAGGGTTTACCACGTACGTCTAGGGGACGCGATGCCATCTGGGTGATTGTTGATTGACTCACCAAGTCGGCCCAGTTCCTGGCCATACATGAGAAGAGTCTAGTAGAGAGCTTGGGATGCCTCTACGTGCAGGAGATAGTTCGACTTCATGGAGTTCTATCCACGATCATGTCAGATTGTGATGCTCATTTCACATCCCGGTTGTGGAAGGGATTGCAGGAAGCTTTTGAGACTCAGTTGCGTTTGAGGACAGTGTTTCATCCCCAGACTGATGGTCAGACAGAGCAGACCATCCATGTACTGGAGGATATGCTTTTAGCATGCATACATGACTTCAGTCATAGCTGGGAGGATCACCTACCACTGATGTAATTTTCTTATAACAGCAGTTATCATTCTACTATTGGTATGAAACCATTCGAGGCTCTGTACGAGCGACCATGCAGGTCACCTCTTTGCTGGACTGACCCCGGAGAGTCAGCACTTATGGGCCTAGAGATGGTGAGAGAAACTAGAAAGAAGTATAAGGTCTTCTAGGTGTGGATGAAGTCTTCACATAGTCAGAAAAAGTCTTATGCTGACAGGAGGCGGAGGCCATTGGAGTTCGAGGAGGGAGTCTATGTGTTCCTTCGGGTCTCACCTAGATGGGGATTGTAGAGATTTGGCCGAGGTGGTAAGCTATATTTGAGGTTCGTTGGCCCATTTCAGATTCTGAGTAGAGTTGGCGAGGTGGTGTATTTCATGGATCTACCTCATAAGATGGACTGGGTACACAACATATTCCAGGTGTCGTAGCTGTGGGGGTACATGCACGATCCATCACACTTTATCGACTGGAGTGAGATGGACATTGATGATGGAACGACCTTTGCTGAGTACCCAGTGGAGATTGAAGATCGGATGGAAAAGATATTTCGTGGGAGAGCTATTCCCTTAGTGCATGTCTAGAGGCAGCATGAGAATCTCTTGGAGAGCATGTGGCAGCGGGAGGCTCAGATTCCCATGTAGTACCCACATCTTTTTTAGTAGCCTTTGTTTTGGTGTTTCGGGGACATAAAATCCCTATGGTGGGTATGATGTAATGTCCCAGATTTTTCCATGTATAATTTTTATATTATATGGCAATTAATTCAAAGCCAGGATTTGAGACGGTGTGATGTTCTGAGGCCCGGTGAGCCTGAAACAAATGTTTGAATTTAATTAAATGATTAAATTATGCTCGCATGTGGTTTTCCTGAAAAAGTGGAATAACTCCTAAAAGGGTGCTCAGATCAGAAATCTAAAGGAACCGTTGCGTTGAGAGCAACGATTTTACCTTAGGAGAGGCCTAACATCGGCTGGCGCAGGTCGGTGGTGAAATATAGTTTTTGGGACGTAAGAGTAATAAAATATATAAATAAAAATATTTTATTCTACAGAGAAATCTTTTAAATCTGCTGCAACAGATATCTCTTTTTTTAATGACATGTGCAAGGTTCTAGGGTTACCAACCTCATAACCCTAAAACCCTTGGTGGCTCTGGAGGCTTTGGAAAAGACCACCCGACGCGGCAACGATGTTCTTGACAATTTTTGCCGGCGATGACGACGCGGCGACCGGATCTTCGCCAACGAACACCTCAGATTCAGGTAGGATGTTTGTTTTTTTTTCATCCCTATTTTTGATTTCTGTGACGAACGTAGACTAATCCATGAACTTATTAGCCCGTGGATAAATCGTTCTTGCAGTATGGGTTTTGCGGGGATTTTGAGGTTGTATTGGTTTTGATCTAATGGCAACGAACCCGAATCTTCATGAACAACGATCGAGGTTCATCCCTCTTGTTTGATTATTTTATTTTTCTCCCTCGCATTCTTCATTGAGTTCTACGTGTTCTTGGAGGAAATCGATCGTTGCAAATTCTTTTGTTGGTGAAATGATCTGAGATTGAAGATCCAACCCCAGAGCGATGTCATGGGGGTGCGACGACAGGTTCTGAAGGCGATTCAGAGTGGATCGGGAGATATACGTTTTTTGGCGTTTTTCTTCGGATGGATCATTCGAGGTTTATGATCCAATTTATGAGCTGAAAACACCTTTTAAGGTGTTCGTATGATGAAATGAATGAATCACTAGAGTATCAAGATGAAGGGATGTGAAACTGAAGATTCAGAGGTTCAGTCGCGACACGAGGAGGAAGACGACACTTCTGGAAAAATCCCGACTACACGCCGTGTACTATGGGCTACATGACGTGTGTTCGTCGGCAGACCACATGGAATGTACTTCAGGGGTACACAGACATGGGTTGGGTACATGTCCAAGGACACGATGTGTATACCCTTCCATGGCCAGACCCATCCAGATACACGGGATACCCCGTGTACTAGTACACGGGCAGACGACATAGGCACGGACAAAGACCATGTACGAGCAGATGGCCAGCGTACACGGAGTGATCCCTAGGTGCTCAGACATGGCATGTGACTCTACTACACACTGTGTAGTTGCTTTATATCTGACAATCCAAATGACTTGGGCTGTTGACATGGGCAGTACCCGGAGTCAAGGAACATGGCGTGTGATTATTCTACACACCGTGTAGTTTAGTTTGACATAGCTTGGACGGATGACATGAGCCGTTTACACGGGTAGTACCTGGGGTCAAGGAACACGACATGTGACCTTACTACACACCGTGTAACCAATTATTCATGGCTTGAGCCACTTGTATTCTATGACTTGGACTAGTTTTCTTAGGGTTCATACGCTTGGTATTTTCCCTGAAGGTTCTGGTATCATTTCCTACAAACAAAAGTATGATCCCTTCAGCAATAATTCTTGAATAGAGTTATTGGAATACCCTCTGTGAGACTTAGATCCAGATCCTCTATTAATTCCTAGAACCCTAGGTAGAGTTCTTGGTATCGATGTGACCAACTTTACCCGGGCACCGATCCTATGCTTAGTGGATTAGCTCAGACTGATTTTTTGGAATCACCCCATGACTTGGTCATGATCCTCATCTAAGCATCATGTTCTCATAGTACTTTTGGAGTGTGTTCTCCTGGAACGAGTAATTTGTATCTCTCTCTTCAGACCTAGGCGTGTGTTCTCTTTGTTACCTGCTTAGTGGAATCATCATACTGGATCCTAGTGGCGGTGTCGTGAAGGTCATTTGTGTATGAGTATATCAGGATATTCTTGTTGTATGTTCTGTAGACATATACTATGTGGAGATGACTATATCTTTCCATTGTGGTATTTTCCCTTGTTTTTTATCCTTTGTGGTTTCAGGGTGTCCTACTAGGTATTGTTATACTCACCATTGCATGGGTTTTTCCCACACATGTTGTGTCTTGTGCAGATGAGTGACCCTCTGACATGATTCTAGGTGGACCAGGACCGAATGGTACTCAGTGAGATCAGACAGGCCGAGGTGCGTTCCTATGGCTACAGACTGCGGTCCCAGCACCTTTCCTTACAGGTTGGACTTTGCTACAGAATTTTTTTTGGTGGGATTTTACTTTTGGCCCAGGGTTTTACCTTCTTGTACTTTACTTTCCTTCCGTACTCTGTTGGTTGTGTTTTAGTGTATGCAGACAACTTTTCCTTTTAGTAGTTTTACTTTTCAGCTTTGTGGGAATAGAGATGTGTGTGTGTAAATGTTTATAGTCAATTCCTCCCATGTTAGTAGCATTCCTACTCGGTACTAGTCACTAGCCCCTGGCCTATTAGAGGTGGGCTTGGGGAGTTGCGGCTCGAGCCCCACTGGGACGGGTCGTGAAAATAGATCTCTACAGTATTAGCTACACCAGAGATATATTTTTCTCATGTAGTTTTTCCATTTGTAATGGCTCTATATGGGCTCTTTATGATTATGGCCCAATAAACCTACTTGATTTTTCTATTCTTGCAAATGAGTTTTATGAAAAGATTTTTAATTGGAATTTATGTCTTTTTGGGACTAAGACTTACTTTCTATATATAACGTACTATTTTTTTTGGTGATCATCCGATGTTTTAAATTTTTTCATTGGTTTTATGTTAGAGTTGGTACAAGGATGTTTTCATGTGGATAATTGAGGATATTTTTTATAATGAGAACTCATATTTTTTAAAAGGATATATATATTTTGAAAAATGATACTTAGTATAAGCGTACACATGTAATGCATGGGTAAAGATAGTTTGATTTTTTTTATAAATACCTAAAATTATAAAATTATATGTTCTATAAATGTAAATTCTCATTAAACAACACTAGTATTTGTAATATGTTTCATTAGAGCCTTAATCTCTGGTCACTATTGTAGTCTTGGGCATGAACTTTGAAATCTATAAAAGTTTTTGGTGAGAAAAATTCCACCTTAATAGTGTTGGAAATGATATTTTAATTCTATGGAACCAATTTTCTCTTCTTATTCGTATTCCACAAATCTATATATTATGTCAATTTTATTCTCTCATGTCTTATATGCTTTGATTTCATTATGATTCATGTACTATAAACTAACATGAATTTTCACATGACTAATAATTATTTTATAAGATATGAAAAGAATGTTTTTCGAAATTTATGTTAATTTCATCATACCCTTCTCCTCATTCTATGTTTATTTTGTATATGATATCTACTTTGTTCACCCTTACTGAGCATCTGATCTGACCCATTCTCATTTTCCCTTCCCCAGGTTATGAACAAATTTATTATGTATGATATGTTTAAGAAGGGTTGTAGTAATTAAGAAAATTAGTCGGCATGACATAGTTCACTTATGAATAATCCTTTTTTGCCTCCACATTTCCAAAGGTTCTAGACCTATATGATTATATCCTAGATTTTTATTTTATGTATTTAAAATTTATCTATTTTGATGTGATGTATATGTGTAACATTATTGGTCATTTTAGTTGTTATCATATAAATTATTAACTAACCATTCTAAACATCGATGATAAAACATTAGGGAAAACCATTAGGATAATACTATGTATATGATAACATCTTATGCTATAAAAAATAATGGATTATAGTTTCCAATAAAAACATCCATGTTAGGATACTACAAGTGGATATAGATATAGAATAGTTTTACCTATGGTTAAAGACACTAAAAATATTGCATTGGGAATTAACTAAATCATCAGATGGTTCCTCATAAAGATTCCTTATTTTACATCTGGTTCGAAACTCTTGGGGGATATTCTTAGGATAATTAAAATTTTCTATTCAATCCATTATGATGTATTTTAATTAATTATTTATATGAATGAACTATATGAATTTGATGTTTTTATAAAATTAAGTGATTGTGTCAATATATAGGAATTATATAAATTATTTTTTATGATTGTGTGGTTTCCCTATATGATTATTATTTCTCAGACAATGTTTCTTGGTTTTAGTCAATGGATAAAACCAAAATCTTCCATGTTAATAATGAATGGGATATAAAACACAATAAATTCCCCCCATAGAAACCATTTTTTTGTGATATAGAATAGAAAATAATGTTTTTATTATTAAATAACTTTCTCAATCAACAAATCATAATGAAATTACAAAAAAGAAATATGTAGAACAATATTCTATCTTTACCTATGTGAGGAAACATCCACCTTCTATTAGTGGGTAACCAGATCCACTTGTCACTAAGAAATATATTTGTTCCATTGAAAAGAAAATTTTCATTCTCTAGTACTAGGCATATGATAAATTATTTTTAATTGTTTATCATTTTAAAGGTGAATTCAAAAAAACAAGACATTTATTAAGAATAGAAATAAATAGGTTGGAATTTACTCCTTTCTGTCAGATGAGAATAATAAATTATTTTTCGATAGGAACATTCCTTGTATTTATTATATACAATTGGATAATGAGTTCCCTAAGATAATATAGAGAATTTTTAATTTATTGATATATATTAGGAAAATTTTACAATACATGTGAGGATGGATTCGATTATTTTCATACAAAGTAAATGTATGGTTAATTGATACATCAGTGGTTAAAAACCAAGTCTTTGAATGAAATTATCCTTAGGGGAATTTATTAGGTATAGAGAAATATTTTTATGTGATAAAAATTTGGAAATAGAGATTGGTGTTACCCAAAAATATCATGGATTTGATCAGAAGTAAAATATATAATTAAAATAAAATCCGTTGAACCATTAAGATAAAAAGTTAATCCTTACATTATGATCGATGTGTGGAAGGAAACAAGTAGGAAATATTTATAAGCATATTCATCAATGTTATATGTGTGTATCAAAATGTCATAAATATATTTAATGTATAAGTGGGGGGAAGAATTTGAAAAATTATATGATTAGATAGAAATTTAAAAAAATGTACCAACCACACATCATTACATCAAATAAATGGAGTATGATCATTATGATAACCAATTAATTAATATTAAGTATAATGATGATGATTAGTATAAGTAATATCTTAATCTGACAGACGAAGGGAAATATCATGTGATCACAATTTATGATGTGGGATATGATTATGACATGTTTAATGGTACACATACAATCAACTATTTAATTTCTAATATCATATTTCTCTATAGATCTACCAAATATTTTATATTTAGATAAAATTTTAAGGTTTTCAAAATGCCAACCCAACTATAGGATGGTGAATTAGTTGTGAAAACCCATATTGGTTCAATGATCACATATCATGTTTTTGATTCTTCTCTAATTGAAATTTTTATCGATTTTATTCCTTCAAATCTAGTTATTCTCAATGTGGGTAAATATGATGTTAATTTGTTAAATTATATTATTTAATTATATAATCCCACATAAATTTCTGATGAATATTATTCATATTGATATTTATAAAAATCTTATGATATTCTATTAGCATGATGTTAATTAAAAACATCTAATTGAAATCGAATCCATTTTATAGGTCATTAATCTTATCCCAAAGGGGATTTAATCTCAAATGGTTTAGAAGAAATGTAACACTGATGAATGACTATTCCTTGTGAGTTTGGTTGTTGTATTTCAAGAAGGGTATCATCGAATTCCACAAAATCATGAAGTTTATTAACCAATATAAGACCTACATATTGTGAAAATTATTTCAAATACTCCAAATAGAATGTACCTGATGAAGTTGTAGGAACCTATGCCTAAATTCTAAGAGAATCATCAAATGTGATCCATTCCTCCAATTTTTTCACCTTAAGTAGCACCTATTCAATTTTATAGAAATAATGATTGATTGATGTAATTATTAAATTATTATCAGAAGCCAAACAAGATTACAATTAATTTCATGTATCATATACCCAAATTGATGACTTATTTTATCAACTATGTGGAGAAAATACATTTAAAATATTGGCCTTCATTTTGGATATCATAAATTGGGGGTAAATATGGAGGATATACCCAAGACATAATAATTTGGTTCACATGTAATAAAATTACATTGTAGCGGGGAATATTTTTTAACCTATAATGATTTAGTAGATAATGGGAGTAATTTCATTATCATGAAAAATGATATTGTTATAGATTATGAGTCACAATAAATGAATGTTCATGTGAAAAATTATCCAACCAATGATTTGGGGATTGCTACAACAATTTTTTTAATAAAGATATTAAGGCTTTGTATTTATTGAGAATAATGTGATAGAAATATTCATTATAATGTTTAAGGTTTATATCCACTAATAATGAGTGGAACATGCATTGGGGGATATGGTTTCAGTTTATTAATCATTATGTCAACTTAATAATTGACCACCCTAGGGAAGAGAACAAAGTGACCGATGATTAGAGTTGAAATGATCATCCTATATTATCTATGATGAGGATCTCAAAAGATAAAATAATTCTATATTTTAAAATTTTGGATATATAAATATTAAAGGATGGTGAGAAATCATGCCTTTCTCAAATGTGTGATAAACCATATATACATAAGAAAATAAAAGTGGTGTGTATGGAAGATGTGAAACCAGAGAAAAATATGATAAATGGTCCCATGTTTATCCATTATTATGATGGGAGTATATGGTTAATGAACCATATATGTGTTCCTTACATAACATATTTTATTAAGGAGACATTTAGTTAGGCACACATTTCATCATTAACTATTAATCCAAAAATTACACGTATGTATATAGATATAAAAGAGTATATCTGGTGGGAGAGTAAGAAGTGATATATTATAGTGTATGTATTTTAGAGATTGGTACATTAGAAAGATAAAGCATAGAGGAAAATGTTAAAGGGTATTTTATAATTATTACCCCTAAAACAATGGAAATGTCAGAATATTACCATGGTCTATTTCATCAAAATCCATAGAATGTCTAAGAGGAATAATGCTAGTTGGGTTGTAGTCAATAACCTTATTAATTCATTACACCACAGTTCTATTGGAGAAGATTTTTCTTTGGATCATCTTTCCATAACGTATTATAACAAGTAGTATAATTGCATGAATTACTAAATTATATTATATCTAATTGGAAACTAAGTTTTACATAAAAGTTCTATTAATGTATTTATCTATTCCTTTATATAGTGTTGAGTTTATACATTGTATATCATCATCAGATAGATGTTCAGTCTGAGTTAACCATTAACACCCAAGATGATATATTGAGATAATTTTATATAAATTATAATAGTGGTTGGGACCAATACCATCTTATATCTGAGTTTTCTTATACCAATATCCTTCATATGGGAATTCAGATGGATCCTTAAGAACAACTCTCTGGAAATATGTATAGAACTCTAACTCGATCCCTATTAGAAATTTCATCATTTCCAACGGGTCAATTGCAACCAATATATGTCCTATAAAAATAGTGTCTTTTGTGCTATTATTTGCGTCATTTTATTAATTCAAATGAAAAAAATTATTATTTGTGAATAAATTAATAATCTGTCGCAAATAGTTTTGGCAGGAATTTCTGCCGCCCAATGTGAAAAGTAATCAAGACGAGCATTTGCGATAGATAATGTCATCCATCGCAAATTCTCATTGGATCATGATTATTAGTGGTGGAAATTAGTGTTTGTCATTAATAATTTGGATGAAAAAATATTTATGATGGCATTATTTCTATCACAAGTATTCCTTCGTAAAAAACCATAATGTTTTAATAGTCGCATAGCTCCACTTTCTTCGTCCTATCCTTTCTCCTCCACAACCCAAACGACACACTGAACCGTACCTGGATGTCTAATCCACTGAAGCTCCATACAGATCCATTCTTCATGATTTTTGTTTTGGATATTTCAGCTCATATCATCAAGATATGGACTCCACTTATGGTATTCATCAATTTTATTTGCATATTTAGGGCCAATCTAAAATATAATAGTTCAGTTAAACCTTAGGTTTATATTTTCATCTCATTTTCATGCTTTATTTGGTATATAGGATTGAAAAAAGTATATTAATGCCTATCTGGGTCTTAATTTGGTTCATTTTTTGCATATTTTGATTCAATGTTAAATATATATTAGTTTGGTCAAACCCTATGATTTCAAATTTTTCGGATTTTCACGTTTAATTTGATTCTGAGATTTAACTATATTGTATTAATACCTCTCTTGATTATAGTGTGGTTCATATAATTTTTTTAATTGATTCTTAATTATTCTAATTTTGAAAATTTTATATTTATGAGTGTTTTGTATATAAATATACATATATGTTTGTTTGTTTGTTTACCATTATATTTTGATATATGTTTTTGTATGTGTATATATATTACATGTTTTAATTTAATTATTGAAATCTCTATTGGTATATATATATATATACATATATGTATATCTATAGGTATATTTTTATATTTATATATATATATTGGATATGTATATCTGTCAAAAATACTGCCAAAATATATTTGATATGTTCATATTAATTAATAAATCTTATAAAACAAATATATATTAATAAATTATGATTAATTAAGAAATATTTTAACATAAATATTTGTAAACAATACATTTTGTGTATAAAACTATACTTTTTTTTAAAAAATTGAACATTTTTAACACACTCACACACACATATTTGAGTAATGTTTTTAATATATATACAGACATGTATGTATGTACATTAAAATGTGAATATATATTTATATGTAATTTTATAAAAACATATAGTGGTTAGGAAATATATATATATATACACAGACGTATATAAATGTTTAAAAAAGTGTAAGGTTATTAATATATACATATATATATATACATTTCTGTATATTTACATGGAAATATATAAATATATATGTTGTATAAAAACATGTATTTTTGATAAATATATACCGACATAAACATACATAAAAATTTGAAACACCTATATGATTTTTGTTATATATATATATATATGTTTGTATATATTTATATGATATATATATTTTATTAAAAAAACATGAAAAAATAAATTTGACTATGAAATCATGTTGTATATATATAGATATTAACATCTGAATATATATATATATAAACAACTTAAAAATATACGTAAGGTTACAAAGATATATATATATATATTTGATATGTATATTTATTTAAAAAATATTCAAAAAATATTTCATGTATTTATATTTATTATGAAAGAATGATATACATATATTTAATAATTATTATAAATTGGAAAATAATTTAAATTATTAATAATAATCATTACGTTCTTTATAATAATTACTTTTTTATTAGTCAATATTATTAATAAATATTACATATTTATATATGTTTATATCTATGTATGTATATATTTAATACGTATATCGCTTTATAAAAGTTGTCCGAGTTTTTTTGATATATTTATATCAATTTATCAATATTTTAATGTTACTATATATAAGTAATTATTTATTTAATATTAATAATAAATAGTAAATAATATGGTTAATTACAAAATATTATTTATAATTTGAAAAATTGATGAAATATATGAAATTATTTGTGTGTGTGTGTGGGTATATTGATTTGATATGCTTATTTGATTGGAAAAACATGTAAAAAATAATTTTATGTAAAAAGATTCTATTACATGTTATATATATATTTATATAATGTATGAAATAAATAAAAACGGGGAGTTTTTTGAGATTGATGGGAATTTAATTTAATGAAAATATTTTAATTAAATGTTATTTATAAGTAATAATTTTAGTAAAAAATATTAAATATTTGTTTAATGATAAAACAATAAAATTTATCAATATATAATACTAAAAACATATCTAATAATAATTATGATTATTTTCTATAATACTTATTCAGAACAATTAATAATTATAAGACCTATTAAAAATTTGTAAAAAATATTATTTATTAAAAATATAGTATTCATTTAAATAATTAATAATATTTAATAATCAATGAGTCAGTATTGTTATTACATTTTAAATTTTTCTGATTATTATAAAATAATAATAATAATTTGTAAAAAATATATAAAAATATATAAAAATAAATAAACTCTATAAATACATAAAATATTTCATTAATAATAATCATTACGTAATTTATAATAACTACTAATTAAATTTTCAATATTATTAAGTCATAGAAAATATTACTATTAATTACAAAATATCATTAATAATTATAAAATATGAAGAAATTACAATTTTTTTCAAAATTGTTAAATGATGAAATTTGAGTAATTCTTAAATATTACAAATATTTACTATAAATTCAAATGTTATGTCATAGACACATTACACCCCCACATCACCAAATCCTATACACAATGGTGGACTTCAAATTTTTCATACGATACATAGATTGGATGTTATTTTAAACTTTTATAAGAAAATGTAATAATAATTATAAAATAAATTAGTCTCATGTGAAAAGTAATTAAACACCCTACACATGCATATGTAATGTCCCGTTTTAGATAAAACCCACATCTCAGACTTAACAGTGGTCTCAGATTTCCCATATGAGTCAGTTATTGATATATATTCTATTATTTTTAAAAAAATATTGTGTGTCTTATATCATATTTCTAATATTGTAATTTTATCTGCACCAAGCCTATATATGCCCCATAATTCTATACTAACCCATTTCCTCACTCTGATCATATTCCATCTAATATTTAAAGGGGGTAAAATATAATAATAATACAGAATTAGTCAAAATTGTCTATAATAATTGTTTTTATTTTGTTGTTTTTTGATAGTTATGGACATGGGAAGTAGAAACATGTTTCTTTTACGTGATCCTGATTAGATAAATAAACCCAAAAAACCCAAATGGATATGGCTTAATTTCTATTTCCATTTAAGGTGTTGATTCCATTATATGGGTTTCATTGTCAAATTAAATTTTTTTTCTAAAGGAATAATTAAATTTTTGTGTCAGTGATTTGATCTTAATAAATTTAAAATATTTGAAATGCTGGAATTAATCTATCACATTTTGGTTTTTGTGAAGATAATAATTTTTGGTATCAACATGAAGAAAAGAGTTCAGTATAAAATAAAAATATTTTGGTTTTGGATCCTTCACATTTGAATTTAACACATGAGGCAGCTGGTCAATGTATTTTTGAATCATCAACTCAGAATGATATTCAAAATCCTGAATTAGAATATTTTCAGTTTTACATTTTGTTGAATTCCACTGAGGATGACTTATATCTAAGAATCCAGATGAGAAAATGTGAAGTTGATACAAAATTTATGGCTATGAAATGTTATTTTTAAACATCACATAGTTGTTTCGATCATATTTTATATTTTTATATTTCATTTTTTCCTGAGGGCAATACAATACCTGTATATTTCTATGAATGTAAAAGGTTGGTTCAATATTTGGGTATATGTTATCATAAGATCCATGAATGTTCATATTATTTCATATTATATTATGGTGATTATGGATTATTTGTTAATGAACATCATGTGGAGAATTAAGCTATAAGGTGGGAAAACATGGGAAATCCATAGTTCCCATGAAATAGTTGTGATATTTTCCAATTACACCTTGTTTACGGTGTTCATTTATGTCTCGTAGTGCCGCAAGATTGATGAAATATAATAAATAAAATATTTCTATAATAAAATGTTTAGTCATCCATGTGATGGTGGTTGAGGGATATATTTTGACAGTACACATCCTTCTATTACATCAGAACCTCATAACATACGTCTTGTCCTTTCTACTGATGGTTTTTGTCTATTTGGTTCTTAGAACTATTAATATTATTATTGGCCTATTTTCTTTACTCCTTACAACTTTCCTCCACTAATATTGATTATGAAACTATATATATATATATATTATAGTTTGAATTCTAGGGCATTCAAAGAAGAATATTGATGTTTTTTTAAACCACTAATTGATGAGTAAATTTCATTATAGAACCATGGGGTGGGAACATTTGATATAAATACATATCATAATTTTATATTGAATGTAGACTTAATATGAAAAATTAGTGAATTTCTGGTGTATGTTATGTTATATGGATAGAGCACACGTGGTCTAATGTCGTGTTTTTAATGTATGGATGAGAACAAAACGTTAATTCTTTGTAATGAAATAAATGTTATTTATTTTGAATGTCATAAGATATTTCTTCATATGGATTACCCTTTTTAAAGGAACATACTTACTTCAAAAAACTATCAAATTGAAATAGAATCACCTCTAAAAGTTCTCTCAGGTAATCACGTAAAAACTATTTTATATTCATTACATGACGTTAATTTTTGACCAACAATAAACGAGAAACAGATAAATTGTCTTGGGATATAACATAATTGGATAAAGAAGATTATTTTTTGGGACCTTACACATTGGATTTATTTTTTGGATCATCGCATGTTATATGTAATTCATATTAAGATGAACTTTTTTTGATAACATTTTTTAAACCATGTTGAAAACACCTTGTAAGACCAAAGATATTGTAAAGGAACTATTAAATCTTTCACATATTTATAGACATTCTGAATGTGAATTATTCGGAGATGAATGATTACAAAAATTAATGATTCCAAATGTGTATTATTAATATAGTAAGAAATCCCATTCTATTTAATATCAATGGATTATATATTTGAGGTTACCATATGGTTATACTTTTAATTTGTCTCATTGCATAAGAAATTGGAATATTTCTAGGTATAAAAGTCATGACTGTCATGTCCTAATTGAATGGTTTATGCCTATTGGTCTTAGAGGGCTATTGAAATCATCAATATGGAATGTGGTGATAGAGATATAATTTTAATGAGATATTTGGTTGAATTAATTGATTATATTGCATTGAATTTTCGAGGAAATGATTTTGTTTTTATTTTATATAATTTGGAGAAAATATTCCCACCATGCTTCTTTGATTCAAGGGGAAACATTATATTTCATTTTATATTTTAAGATAAATGTGGATTTCCTATAAAATTCCAGTGGATGTATCCATTTATGATATGTACAAACAAATTAAATAAGAAATTACATAACAGTACATTAGTTTAACTGTCGATTATTGAAGCCTACATGCATGTGAAAATTAGTTTTTTACTCTTATAATTTTCAATCAGAAAATCCATAAAAACATAATCACATTGGTCGCAATGAGACAAATGTTGATTATTTCACAGACCATCAATTATACGTTTTAATCAACATGAACATTGTTTCGGTGGTTTCCATGAACAATGTCTTATAAATGAAGAAATTCATAGAGCACATACTCATGTTCTGCTGAATTGTGAAGAAATGACAAAATATTTGTAGTATGTAATACTTTTTTTTCATTTAATATTTACAATGTATATCTCTATTTACATTATATTTTTTTGTATACTATATGATGGCCATATCAAAAATCAATTTATAAATATTACATCAGATTATCTGTAGGAATGTCAACAAAATTGTTTTCATATTTGTTTCAAAGACTGGTAAGTTAGGTTTCTTTCGACGGAATGAATTTTTTTTAATGATATCCATTGTTAATATTTTTATTTTATATAGGTAACACAAAATTAAAAAATGACATTTGATTTTGTATTCTAAAAAACCCTCCAATGATATTTTTATAATCATATAATGGGTATGTGGTTAATGGATTTGGATTCCATACACCCATATATGGGGACTCAGAGAAATAATTAAATAATATTTTTTGTTAGAAAGGATACCATCTTAATGAAAGTGAAGTTGACTTTTATCCTATGCTAGATGAAATAATTGAGTTATGTATTCTGGGTCCAAATTATATTATAATGTTAAAGTGTCATTAGTTTGATACTGATCGGGGGTAGTGTGTTTATCCACAACATGGAGTCGTTAAAATTAAATATAACAGTCTTCTTGAATAAAATGAACCATTTATATTGGCAAATTATGAATATAAAGATTACTATGAAAATTACTAAAATGTTTTTAGAGATTTCTAGGACTAATCGAGTGTGATAAAAATGAAATCACATGAATATCAGTTTATTGAAAATAAAAATTGTTCTATGGAAGTGAAACCAATTGAAAATTTTCAAGAAACATCCCAAAATATACCTATAACTCGATAAGATATAAATATCGATAATAAAAACCACCCAGTTAAGGGCCGATGATATAGATAATTATGGTGATGTTATAAGGGACAAAGAATTTTAAAGACATATGGATATTGATAATGCAGATTTTTAGGATAAAAATATTGATGTTAATAAATATGGTGAAGAAGATGACAATTTATGTATTATATTCAAGGATTTAGTTATATATATCTATAATATTCTAATATTTACATGTTTTTTATAAATTCCTATTTTTATTAAAAATCTATTATAGGTAAATTTATTTCTTCCAACATTTATTATCTTTTTAAACTTCATATCTATTGTAAAAATCTCTTATAGTTAGGATATTTGTTTCAGATGGAAGGAGATGATCCTAAATATCTACTACATTCTCTCTGTAATTCCAATCCTCATGATGATGACCCAATTTAGCTCCTCCTCCTTAGTCTGATTCCATTATTGGGAGAGGGTGCAGTCTTTCTTGATTACTGATTCCAGAAACTATTCTAGGGAGATGACAATCAATTGATTTTGATCCTCATTTACAGAGGAATGTTTAATTTTTTAATATAATTATTTTATCTTAAATAAGTGAAATAAATTTTATAATAATATTATGATTATATATTTTTTTTCAATTATTACAGTTTTTCATAAATAGCCATTTGTTAGGCTAGTGATATGCTGAGAAAATATTTTTCCGAGCCCTTTGTGTTATGGTACCAGGTACCCCTCGTCGTTGATGACAACAAGTTCGACCACTAGATTGTACATTATAAAATCAAATATACTTTTTTATAATCTATTTAATTACTAACATTTTTCATTAATTGTCATGTAGAATATATTTTCTCTTTTTTCTGATTTCTAGATATGTCCTATCAAAATTCCATGGGATAATTGTATACGCAAGTGCTTTCATTTATTTATACACAAAATAAAAAAGTGAGTTGCGGATAAATCTTGTGCTACAGTATTGGATCGTTATTGTTTCTCCCATGATCCCAACTATATATTTGATTAGGTATGTTATGGGTTTTTCACCTTTATGGTTGGAGAGACTTTTTAGAGGAGATCATTAGTTGGATGTCATAGGTGGGGGAGGTAAGATGTGACACATAGTACCAGGATTCGTACATTTGGCATACATTGATGACATATGGTATGTTTTATTATTTATTAATGTATATTTATTTTAACTAACATAATTTTTATATATTATATAGGCCACTAATGACTAATCTATTATGAAATTTTATGTTTATAAGAAGATGTATATTGATACTTGTATAGAAGAAGTTTTAAGGGAAGGACAACGCCATATCATGGTTTGTGATTCTGTAGAAAAATATCATGATTATTAATTTTATTGTTATTATAATTTCCCATTATATTTAAATAAAAAAATTATTTTGAGACTTCTCATTCTTGTGAGATTAATGATAAGACTAAACCAGATGTCACTGTTAATTTGGATTTCCATGAGGGGACTTTAATGTAAGATACTTTGTAGGGTATCAAGAATGGTTGAGTGATTGGTATTAGTTCTTGATTGAAACATGTAAGTTATTATGATACTTATGTGATGGAATCAGTGAGCATGAAGGGATATCATGGAGAGTGGTAATCAACATCGTTGTCAACAGCACATTATGAGGAGAGGTTGGGATTTTATGTTAAGAAGATACAACACAAGAAAATGCATAGGGTGGATGAGTGTGAGAAGCAACATCTGAGGGATGATGAGATTATGGAGTATATGTGGGGGTTTATGCAGGGAAATAGTATAAAATTTCTTCCCCATGGTGCTTCGAGTGATCATCCTCCACCTAATGTCAGTTGATGATTTCTGATGATTTTGTGACTGCATGGTAATTAAGTATAATACACATATTATATTTAAAATTCTGTATTAATTTTATATATGGTTTATTATTTTTAATTATTTTTCAAAAATTTAAAAATTTAAAAATTTATTTTTATGTTATTAAAATTTTTTAATTCATTTTTTTATTTTTAAATAATTTTAATTATTTATATTTTTTTGAAAAGATTTTTTTTTTGCGACAGATGAATAATCCATCGAAAATTACTTTTTATGAATGATCATAGAAAAAATAGATTTTACATAATATTTCATGATTGTGTTTGTGACATAATGTATATCCATCGCAAAAAATATCTTCTGCGATAGATCGTCGCAAATAATAGCATTTGTGATGCCCACTTCCACGATGGGTTTTTTGAGATGGATGCCCATTGAAAATGGTTTTTTTCAACAAGAATCCTTTTAAAATAACCCATCATAATTATCAGAAATTATAGGTATGTATAGGATGATGTTGGAGAAATAAATCTATTAGGACATGAACTATATGAGGAAAAAGTAGAGAAAGTCAGAACCCTTCAGCAATACATCGAGGTATCTCAGAATAAACCAAAAAATTATATTTAAAATCATTAGTGTGGTATTGAATTTGAATTAAGTAAGATTTTTTTATTAAACTCTATTTAATAATGTTATGTGCTTAATAGACATGGTAAATTTTAGCCCTAGTTATATAGTCCTAATTGAGATTCTCGATCTAGTATGGATGATTTCATATCACTTTGTGCTTCTATTAAAGCTCTCCCATGTCCTTGATTTTTTTCCATGTATCTCTCTTGAGGAAGTAAATAAGTAAGTATTCAAAATTACTAATCTCATATGACGACCAATGAATATAGATCTCTTTAAAGTTTAATAATAAGAAGATATTATAAATGATTTAGAGAATTTACTATGAAATAAGGCTACTCACCGTGAAAAATATTGGTTTCAAATCCACTAATTTGAGGAAGATATATATCAATATTAGGATATGATGATAAAGTAGAATCCTTTTTCTTGTATCATAGTGATGGAATTTTAAGGGAATTTTTTTTAATGGATGTAAAATGTAAAAACTAGATATTTAATGATTTATTTTCAAAATAACTTTAATTTATTTGATAGCTTATGGAACATGAAACCATAAGTGTACATGAAAAATAATATCATATATTATTTTAATCAAGATGTTAAATCAGAGGGTATGAATATTACTAACCAAATTATATAAATTATTTTTTTTTCACATTTATAATATAAATTCATTGGTTATTAATGGATTAAAAATGAAAATTAAAATCCATTAAATGTAAAAGAACTAGTTTTCTGAAAAGTTGGTCTCTGTGTGTAATGTGCTTTTATATTAATAAATAAAATTTGTTAGTATTTTCGAATGATTTTAATTAAATTTATATATTATATATTAGAACATACATTTCATCATTCACATAATATTATATCGAGGAATTACATAAGAATAAATCCAATTTTATTCATTAAAAATGAATTCTCAAAATACCAGTTTGATCATTTTTTTAAAATTATTTTAAATTGAATTTTAGAAAAATTAAGAAATATTATTTTAAAAATTAAAATAATATTTTAAATAATAATGTTAGAATTATTTTATTGTTAACATTTGAGCATATTTTGAAAAGAATAATTTTTCAATAATTAGGGGAATGTACCGATTTTTTTTTAAAAACTACATGTTTTTAAAGAATACGAAAAGTAATATATTGTTTCAAAATAGTTTTAAAATAAAAATTAGTTAAATTATATTAATATTAACGCAATTTAGTTTTTATGAATCAAATTTATATTTATTTTTAATATAAAACCTATTTATACTTTAGGGAACATTTTCATTGAAAAAACAGAGTTCATTACATTTGTTTGTTTAAATTAAAATCAAAATCCTTCTATTTTATTGAATTTTAAAAATATGGATTCAATATTTTGAATTTTAAGGATTAATATTATTTAATAAGGTAATCATAATTTTTAATCAAATTTATTAATTAAAATAGTAAAAATTAATATATGTAGTTATGGTTAAAGTGAGTTTACCAGGGTGTTAATCCAAAAGATAAGGGTATGTTTTCCAATTAAACATATATAATTAATATTGTATTGACATATTTAGACCATATAATTTCTAAAATTTTAATCTACATCAATTTTTAACCACTTTCTTTGAGAGTGTCTTTATCATATTGTATTCATCTAGGAATCATATAATACCCCTCCCCTACTTATAAAATGACACATCTTCTAATATATTCTCCACAAATAATGATCCATTTGATCATAAAAAAACTTCTAAAATCCCTTATATACCCATATTTATAAGTATTAGTGTCCTTTTATTGATTAAAAACCCCTCCAATAAGCCTTTTGGAGTTAACCTAAAGGGGTTTTTCAAAGAAGATGTATCATTATCAACAAAGAAAGACTATTTAATTTATTCTTCATCAACCCTTAATTTTTTCTCAACATATTATAAATTAATAAAAAATTTATCATCCTCATAATTATATTTTATTATGTCACTTTAATAAAATATCTCAATATCCACACCCATCAAATGTGAAATGAAACCACCAATCCTATGTACTGTAGATTTTAGCCTCACGTACCGATATAATTCATTTTCCATCACAACCCAGAATGTCTACATATAATGATTGATATAATGAGTATATATGAAATTTATGAAATATTTATACATATGTAATTATAATATCATATTTATCTTATTACCTTATAATTCATTGGAAAACTATTACATCGATTGTGTGTTTGTGTCAACTATGACCTCCTCAACGAGATGAGATACATTTTTCATCTTTTTTTATATGGATAGTAATAAATATATATTTAATGAAAATAAACTATATATATGATAGGGAAATTATTAAATAAATATTAATTAATATTTAATATTATTTCATTTCACCCATCGAAAAATTGAAAACAACGTTTATGTATACAAATGGCCAACCCACGACTTGAACGATGTAAATCATGTTCCTGTCAATAATTTTCATGGATGAACGTAAATATATATATAATTAATATTTATTATATTTATTTATTTTAAAAAAATTATATTATTTAACTATACTCGAATTTTAAGGTAAAAAATAGTGAATCAAGACATACATAAAAAATAAAGTAGTTATCCATAGAATATTGATTTTAATAAAGACCATTTAATAAATGGGTGATAAAAGGTCTTAAGTGAAGCATATACGTTGTATGATATATTTGAGAAGTATTTTGGAATATATTTTTAAAAACCCTATATTTAATATATAGTGGGTTCAAACACATATAAAGGAAGTTTATACTTCAAGTAACGCATTTTCATCTCACTTTTATTTTGTGTGACCTCTTCTATATGCACAACTTATTTCACTTATGTATTACATATACTACCAATTATATATTTTATGATGTTTCTTATGAAAATTATTGGGATTTATGTACTATATAGGAATAAATCTTTCATATGGGTTATTATTCCAAAAAAAACCCCAAACCACTAAGGGTTTTAAGTAACAGTCTCATTTTTTATTGGAATTTTTTATAATGATTCTTCTAATGATGAAATATCATTATATATGACTCAATAATCACATGAACGTCCTAATCCTAATTTTATTTCTTGAAATTACATATATTTTATTTCATTTTATTCTTATTGTTTACATAAGGGTATTAAATTATTTTTTTTGGAAATAGACATTATTTCTACCTTTGGGTAAAAATCATTTTTCTAAAATACGCATGTTTTCTAAAAATGATTTCATGAATTTTTTTTAAAATTATTATATTATTATTCAGAGACATTTTCCCTTGTTTTTATTTTTACTAAATGGTTTAAAATTAATATTAACTTCATTTCACACATATGGTAATTTTGAATTTATACCATAAATGTGAAAGGAGTCCTTATTTTATCATAGAAAACATAGATAGAATTTTCCACTATCTTGACAACTCAATTATTTAAATATTCCAATAGTTTTTTACATGGTTATTTCAAATAAATATTTTATTTAATAATTTGTGATTATTTTTTTAATAAAGGTTTTTAATTTTCAATGGGTATTTTACTTATGAAATAGTCCCTGTGATGTTTTAAAAACATTTTACATCAAATATGAGATACTTTTATGTTACTTATGTTTTTCTAGGGATATGATCCAATGATACAATCCTTATTCTTTCTCTGGATGGTTTATTATTATGATTACATGATTTTAATGAAACTCGTACCATTTTTTATGGGTTATATTATAGATATTTGATTTAATGATTTCGGAACCCCATTTTATATAATTGTGAAGTTCCCAGATCAGTGTGAATCACTAAGAGGGGGAGGGGGTGAATCAGTGATCCCTTAAAACTTTCTACTAATTGATTATTAATCAATTAAACCTCTATGGATGGTTAAAGCCTTGATCCACTCTTCTTGTATCTCTCAACCTTTCCAAGAATGATGCAGTAAATGTAAAGGCACTGGACACAAGTATTTACAAGGTTCGGCACCAAAGGCCTACGTCCTTGCCATGTTGGATATACGCCCCAACATGGTTTCTCCATTATAACTTGTTAGAATTACAATGGTCGATACAGAGTCCCACTGTGTCTCTCCTGAGTCCCACAGGAGGGTCTTTATACTGCGTCCCACAGTGATACCAGAGTCCCATTGGCCTGCTCTAGAATCCCACTGAAGACTTCCTCCGCCCTGAGTCACACAGGGGGCTTCTCCTGGCTCCTCGAGTCATACGAGTAGCTCTTCTTCACTTTAGGCTTCTTCAAGTATCTTCAGCAGTCTGGGATAAAGACTGCTGGCCTTGCTCTTCACTTATGATCACTTGATCATGTCTTCTCATCTTGACCAGGATTTATCTCCTTTCTCTCAGGATGACTTGGCTTCTCTCTTCAAGAATCTTCAACAGCCTCTGATAAGGTCTGTTGGTCTTGCTCAGCACTTCTGATCACTTCTGTTGATCAGGATCTTCTCAATTACTGAAAACTCAGACAACTGATATCTCTAACTTCAGTCTGTCTTCAGTCTGACTTCACATCGACTTCATGCACTGAGTGCATGGCATCACTGCATCCTCATGCACTGATTTCATGGCTTCTCAAAACTCTTCAAGAACTCCTGGTCTTGGACTCCTCAAATGCACACAAGCTGGTTTGGCTTTGTTCACGTGTGCATGTGCATGCATGCAAGCATGCACTCCCCTTCTTCTCTTCCTTGGTGTGATAAACACTCAAAGAGTGTAATTTCTCCTTAAGAACACACACCTTCTTCACTCACACAATTTTTTCAATTTGTTCACACACTTAAATGTGTGTTATACTTTAGTGTGGATGTCCTCTTCTTTCTTCTTCTAAATTTCTACACTTTTCACACACCTAGGTTCGGCCTCCTTGTCTCTTTGCACACACTTGTTTCACTTTTGCACAAACATGATCTTGGCCTCTTCTTTGTTTGTTAAGCACACACACAACTTAAGTGTGGCCTTCCTATCCTCATTGCACACACACGGTTTAAGTGTGTTCTTTCACTTCCACACACAACCATGCCTCAGGTCTTCTTCCCCACTTTAGCATACACACACAAGGTATGCAACCCACTGCCGCGTAGGGTCTTGGTATAGCAATCACGCAAGGTGTTAGGTGCAAGGGCCTCCTCCTCTTCTCAACCGCTGCGCAAGTGTGCAAGGTGCAACACCGCGGGCTCCTTCCTCCTACCACGCAAGTGTGCGGGCAGAGAGGGTGGAAAGAGACTCGAGCGTGCAAGTATGCAGATCGGCTCCTTCCTGTCGCGCAAGGGGTGCGCGAAGGGAACTTCCCTTCACCACATTCGCGCAAGCGATGCGCAAAAGGGACTTCACGAAGCCAAAAATGGCTCCGGGCTTCTCTGCCGCGCAGGGGACGCGCAGCTCAATTCTTCGCGAGGAAAAGCACTCGCAGGACTCCACAATGTTTCAGCAAGCTTCACCGAGGGCTCGACCTCTCTTTTTATAGGCAAGGGAGAGGCGGTTCATCCGCGTGAGATATTTTTAATCTCCCGAAGATTTCAGGAATTCAAGATTTCCTTAAATCTTGTTTTCTTCTCTCTGTTCACACGGGTTCTCTTTTTTATTTTCCTCCTTCACGTGCATGCGACTTAGAACGCATGTACGGCCTTCCTTCGGTCCAAACCATGCAAAATATAAACCACATGGCCTCGCACCTCCGGTTGCTTCAGCCAACCTTGAATTCTCCCATACGTTGCATGCATGCCCATTTTTATGCATGGATATGTTCAGTAGGGCCAGACGAACCGAATGGAGCCTTCGGTTTGATCGGAGGTGGCTGGGAACTCAAAAACATCGCTCGTAGGCACCACTGGTTCAGCGGGGACGTCGGGTGGCCTTCGGCTGAGCTCGATGAAGGAGATGGACAGGGAGCCGTTGGATCAGGCGATCAAATAATCTTCAACGGCCTGGATCTGAACCGGAGAGGCATGATGAGATGTGTGGCCGAGATCTGGCGCGCGATCAATCGTGCGGCCAGGATCCGCTCCTGGAGATTTTTCCGCATCCCACATCGAAACAGCTCCCGTTTTTTCCATGGTTTATCAAACAATCGCTCCCCCCTTCACCGCAATTGAACTTCTCCCTCCACGGTGCCGCCCCGCACCGTGTTCTCTCTGCGGGAGCGCTCTTGTGCCCACCCCTGCCACTCGGGCGCGCCACTGGCGCCCTCTATGCGCTCTCGCGGGCGTGCTCCTGCGCCCCTGTCGCCCGGGCGTGACACCCCCGCATGTCCCTGCCGCCTGGGGGTTGCTCCATGGGATCCCCCATGGGCGTGGCGCCTAGGCCCACATGTGCCTTGGGGTTGAACCCGTGGCTGGCCCTTTGATGGCCAATTTTTTGGCAAAGGATGGAAATAAGACTTTGTTAAAAACAAATTTCCCCATAAGTTCAAGCCATATCAAATGCCAAATCCACTTCAAGCCTTCTTCCTCATTTTTCCTCATCTTCTTCTTCATTTGAATTCCTCACTCCTTCTCAACAAATAATCTTCACTTAGGAGGTAAATGTAGAAGGTTCTTCCTTCAACCGAAGCTCCTGAATCAAATAATTCTTCAACACTCTTTAATGATTCAATCAGAGATCAAGTTGGATCATCTTCAATTCATCATGCACTAAGATATAGTGCATGGACTTCATTAGAACCACTTCATCCACTTAGGAGTTGTGGATGGTTCTCCTCATCTCCTCATGCATTGTTAAGACAATTCATGGTCTTCTAACATTATTGTGACATTGTATCCTCTTGATACAAGTTCTTTGAACTTAAAGACCAGTTCAACAATCGTCAGATGTAATGATGATGATCCATCATCATCCATTCTTCAAGTGGTGTAACTTGGTATCATCTTGATACAAGTATTGAAACATTAAGATCAGTTCTACAATCGTCTGATATACATGGAGAATGTTTCAACCATAATCTCCTATGCCACTTAGTGAATCTCCTATGTGAAATTCCTCTATGTTCCATGGCCATTATACATTCATCACCATCACCATCACATCATTTGACATTCACATCTTGACGCTCCTTGACATCCATCCATTCCATGTCACCTTTTGACAACAACATACATAATTGAAAACAAATGCAACACAGTGGACTTCAATCTCCCCCTTTGTATTTGTTGTCAATACACTTCTTCAGCACATATGAATGGGTCAATAAGTGTGCCAATCTTTTCTCCCCCTTATTGGCAATCAAATGCAAAGATGTGGTGTGGTTCACATTCAAAATTCTCTTCCTCCTTTAGATAAGCATTTTCTTTAAAATCACTAAGAGAGGGATGATTTCACATGATCTCTTTAGCAAAGAACCTTTAGTAGATCAACTCTAGGTCTACTTGGGATAACCCGGTGTAGAAAACAAGAGTGATGTAACCAAGGAACTCAATGTTGTCCAACATTCACTGTACAAGTGAGATCATGCTTAGTTTACAGGGGTTTGAAATTTTTCAGATATAACAATAAATTGCTAAATCCTTCACATACTTCACAAAACTCATTAGAATGTTCAGTTTAAAGATAAAGCTCGCCCTTTCAACCATTTGTCTTCAATCAATACTCCCCCTCAATTGTCATGATGAATACAATTACGAAACAAGGGATGAAAGTATGATTGGAATACCGTCAGCTTTTCTCGAGATGGTATTAAATCTTAGAATACCATCTTCTCCAGATTGGCTCCCCCTCAAGGGGTGTACTCCATTCTTTCCAAACCTCTCTCCAGTTGAGAATGATCATCATCTTCAATTCCCTGCAATTTTAGCACTTGTAAATACCAGAAGTATAAGGGAATAAGATGGAACCTCCTTGGTTAATCAACGTGAACAACAAGGTTGAGAAGATTCTCTCAACCGAGATGTCCCATTTTCACCATTCTTCACACAAGAACATTTGATCTTCAATTATGTTTGTGATGGTGTGGATCTCAACACATCTTCATGTGAAATATTCTTCTTCCCTTTTGCCTTAGCTATTTCCAGTGCTTTATCTTCAGCTCTCTGCAGCTCTTTGGCAATTTTCAACTGATTTGGCCATATGACTAACAAGTCATTTGGAAGTGAGGCCTCATTTCTGGAAGTTCCACATGGTTCTTTTGATGCTTTCAAGCTACCTTTCTTAGGCAACTTGTTTTCAATCAATCCCTTCTGCTTTTTCTGGATTTTTTTGTCTTTTTGAGTCCAGTCTGCTTCTATTCAGTTCCATGGCTTGTTCACAAAGATCCATTGTATGAACATTCTTTCCACAGTAGAAGCATGTTTTCTTGGTGGTCCTTCTGGATGCATCACCCTTCTTGGACTTAGAATCCAAGGACTTCTCTTCCTTTTTCAACATCTTCTTGGGAGCATTGTCACCTTTCTTCTGTTTGCTTCCCAAGGATTCTTTCTGAGCCAGGTTCTGTGATATTTTCTTCTTTTTAGCTCTGGATACAGTTGGAGATTGACATGTATCTTTTTGACCACTTTTGCAATCATCCCAGATGTTGTCAAGTAATCCAAATCTATTTGCAGTAAACAGATGTATCTGGACCTGTGGATGATGCTTCTTTTCTTCTGGCTTGCTCCCCCTTGGCATGGGCTTCCTTTGTGCTTTGACATTCAGTGGATTGTACCAATAATCCTTTGCACAGTGCCCATACTTATTACAACACCAACACTAACCCACAAATCTTGACGTCTTCAGTCCTTCTAATTGTTGGGTACTTTTCTTGACTTGTTGTGTTGTTTCAGGAGAGCTCTCTTTCTTCATTGTCTTCATCCATACTTGTTTGGAATTAGTCTTCCATCCTGCACTTTTTTTGGAAACACATTTAGAAACATGAGTACAAGATGGGATGGATGGTACATTCTTTTTAGAAGTTGTTTCCCTTTTATTAGAAGATGTCTTTATTTTAGAATCATCCTGCTCAATGCATACTTGAGTAGCAACGTTTCTCCTTTCAGATGACTATTAGGATTTGGCTTTGGGTGATTGCTGATTTTTCAATATCACCTCCAGTTCTAAGAATTTCATATTGAGGGAGTTCTTCTCATCCTCAATAGTTCTTAGCCTTCCTTCCCATTTCACTTCCAGCTGCTTTATCTGGTCTTCATGCCCCTTTTTTATTTTTTGCAATGAATTTTCCAACTCCTTCACCCTTTTGACATTCTCTTCAAGTTGAGAATATTTGACAACAATTGAAACTCTGTGCAGTTTTTCCAGTGCATGGAAAAATTCTTTGACCACAGTCTTAAAGAATTCTTTCTCAGAAAGGCTTCTTTGTAATTCTTCAGTAGTGTCTTCATATCTTTCATTGAAAAGAGAAACTGTTAAATCTTTAGCCTTCACCGGCATTCTGAGAGTGTTGGTTATGCCAACCCTTTTAGCCAACTGATCTTACCTTGCATTGGCTTCTTCTTCTAGCTATAATTTTTCTTCTTGAAGATCAATGATGCCTGTAGTAATACACATTGCTACTTCCCTGGGGAATGCCTTCCGAAGATATTTGATTGCATTTAGAAGATCATTGATTCTTCCATCATCATCACAGCTAGGACAGGCTTCATCAAAAGAGTGATAAAAGGAATTGTCAGGTGTTTCTCTATCAGCAACAATCTTCTTCTTCATCTTCTTGGCCTGTTTCTTCATCCTATTTTTCTGAGTCTTGGCAGATATCTCCATTCGAGGGTATTTCCTCACTTCCTCAAATTTTCACTTTATAAAGACTCTCTTGGATCTTTCAGAGGCAACCTTCCCTCCGATACCAATTGAAGTGCCCAGATCAGTGTGAATCACTGAGAGGGGGAGGGGGTGAATCAGTGATCCCTTAAAACTTTTTACTAATTGATTCTTAATCAATTAAACCTCTATGGCTAGTTAAAGCCTCGATCCACTCTTCTTGTATCTCTCAACCTTTCCACGAAAGATGTAGTAAATGTAAAGGCATTGGACACAAAGATTTACAAGGTTCGGCACCAAAGGCCTACGTCCTTTCCATGTTGGTTATACGCCCCAACATGGTTTCTCCATTATAACTTGTTAGAATTACAATGGTCGATACAGAGTCCCACTGTATCTCTCCGGAGTCCCACAAGAGGGTCTTTATATAGCGTCCCATAGTGTAACCAGAGTCCCACTGGCCTGCTCTAGAATCCCACTGAAGACTTCCTCCGCCCTGAGTCTCACATGGGGCTTCTCCTGGCTCCTCGAGTCATACGAGTAGCTCTTCTTCACTTTAGGCTTCTTCAAGTATCTTCAGCAGTCTGGGATAACGACTGCTGGCCTTGCTCTTCACATCTGATCACTTGATCAGGTCTTCTCGTCTTGCTCAGGATTTATCTCCTTTCTCTCAGGATGACCTGGCTTCTCTCTTCAAGAATCTTCAACTTCCTCTAATAAGGTATGTTGGTCTTGCTCATCACTTCTGATCACTTCTATTGATCAAGCTCTTCTCAATTACTGAAAACCCAGATAACTGATATCTCTAACTTCATTCTGGATTCAGTCTGACTTCACATCGACTTCCTGCACTGAGTGAATGGCATCTCTGCATCCTCATGCACTGATTGCATGGCTTCTCAAAAATCATCAAGAACTCCTGGTCTTGGACTCCTCAAATGCACACAAGCTGGTTTGGCTTTGTTCACGTGTGCATGTGCATGCATGCAAGCATGCAATCCCCTTCTTCTCTTCCATGGTGTGATAAACACTCAAAGAGTGTAATTTCTCCTTAATCACACACACCTTCTTCACTCACACACTTTGTTCAATTTGTTCACACACTTAAAAGTGTGTTATACTTTAGTGTGGATTTCCTCTTCTTTCTTCTTCTAAATGTGTACACTTTGCACACACCTAGGTTTGGCCTCCTTGTCTCTTTGCACACACTTGTTTCACTTTTTCACAAACCTGATCTTGGCCTCTTCTTTGTTTGTTAAGCACACACACAACTTAAGTGTGGCCTTCCTCTCCTCCTTGCACACACACGGTTTAAGTGTGTTCTTTCACTTCCACACACAACCAAGCCTCGGGTCTTCTTCCCCACTTTAGAAAACACACACAAGTTATGCAACCCACTGCCGCGTAGGGTCTTGGTGTAGCAAGCACGCAAGGTGTGAGGTGCAAGGGCCTCCTCCTCTTCTCAACCTCCGCACAAGTGTGCAAGGTGCAACACCTCGGGCTCCTTCCTCCTGCCACGCAATTATGCGGGCAGAGAGGGTGGCAAGAGACTCGAGCGCGCAAGTATGCGGCTTGGCTCCTTCCTGTCACGCAAGGGGTGCGCGCAGGGGACTTCCCTTCACCTCTTTCGTGCAAGGGATGCACAAAAGGGACTTCACGAAGCCAAAAATGGCTATGGGCTTCTCTGCCGCGCAGGGGACGCGCAGCTCAATTCTTCGCAAGGCAAGGCACTCGCGGGACTCCAAAAAGTTTCAGCAAGCTTCACCGAGGGCTCGACCTCTCTTTTTATAGGAAAGGGAGAGGCGGTTCATCCGCGTGAGATATTTTTAATCTCCCGAAGATTTCGGGAATTCATGATTTTATTAAAACTTGTTTTCTTCTCTCTGTTCACGCGGGTTCTCTTTTTTATTTTCCTTCTTCACGTGCATGAGACATAGAAAGCATGTACGGCCTTCCATCGGTCCAAACCATGAAAAATATAAACCTCATGGCCTCGCACCTCTGGTTGCTTCGGCTGACCTCGAATTCTCCCATACGTTGCATGAATGCCCATTTTTATTAATGGATATGTTCCGTAGGGCCAGACGAACCAAATGGAGCCTTCGGTTTGATCGGAGGTGGCTGGGAACTCAAAAACATCACTCAGAGGTGCCACTGGTTCAGCGGGGACATCGAGTGTCCTTCGGCTGAGCTCGAGGAAGGAGACGGACGGGGAGCCGTCGGAGCAGGTGATCAAATAATCTTCAACGGCCTGGATCTGAACGGGAGCGGCGCGATGAGATGTGCGGCCGAGATCTGGCGCATGATCAATCGTGCGGCCAGGATCCGCTCCTGGAGATTTTTCTGCGTCCCACATCGAAACGGCTCCATGTTTTTCCGTGGTTTATCAAAAATTCGCTCCCCCTTTACCACAATTGAACTTCTCCCTCCACGGTGTTTCCCCGCACTGTGTTCTCTCTGCGGGCGCGCTCTTGCGCCCACCCCTGCCACTCGGTCGCGCCACTGGTGCCCTCTATGCGCTCTCGCGGGCGTGCTCCTGCGCCCCTACCGCCCGGGCGTGACACCCCCGCATGTCCCTACCACCTTGGGCTTGCTCCATGGGATCCCCCGTGGGCGTGGCACCTAGGCCCACATGTGCCTTGGGGTTGAACCCGTGGCTGGCCCTTTACTGGCCAATTTTTTGGCAAAGGATGGAAATAAGACTTTGTTAAAAAAAATGTTCCCCATAAGTTCTCGCCATATCAAATGCCAAATCCACTTCAAGCCTTCTTCCTCATTTTTCCTCATCTTCTTCTTCATTTTAATTCCTCACTCCTTTTCAACAAATAATCTTCACCTAGGAGGGAAATGTAGAAGGTTCTTCCTTCAACCGAAGCTCCTGAATCAAATAATTATACAACATTCTTTAATGATTCAATCATAGATCAAGTTGGATCATCTTCAATTAATCATGCACTAAGAGATAGTGCATGGACTTCATTAGAACCACTTCATCCACTTAGGAGTTGTGGATGGTTCTCCTCATCTCCTCATGCATTGTTAAGACAATTCATGGTCTTCTAACATTGTTGTGACATTGTATCCTCTTGATACAAGTTCATTGAACTTAAAGACCAGTTCAACAATCGTCAGATGTAATGATGATGCTCTATAATCATCCATTCTTCATGTGGTGTAACTTAGTATCATCTTGATACAAGTATTGAAACATTAAGATCTGTTATACAATCGTCTGATATACATGGAGAATGTTTCAACCATAATCTCCTATGCCACTTAGTGAATCTCCTAAGTGACATTCCTCTATGTTCCATGGCCATTCTCCATTCATCACCATCACCATCACATCATTTGACATTCACATCTTGACGCTCCTTGACATCCATCCATTCCATGTCACCTTTTGACAACAACATACATAATTGACAAAAAATGCAACACAATGCACTTGAAATTGTTTATGACATGATAAAATGTTTATAAAAATCATTTTATTTTAATGGGGAATGGTATGGTGAATGTTTTTTATCTTGTTGAACAAATCATAATGATTTTCATTATGTGAATAGTGGGACCATAATTATAAATCCCACTCTTCATTGGGTAAAGATAGATTTCACAAAATATTTCAATCGGTTACATTGGATTCCTAGTAAGGGAAAATAAGCGATATATCAATAAAAAGATAAATATATCCTGAGATTAGGGGTATGAGAACACGATCATTATATTTGAAAAAATTACACTATTTATAATAAATCATGTTATTATGTCATGGAATATAGCCAGGTAGTTCATTATATAAGAATCATAAGGAAATCAAATTACATAATCTATAAGATTATAAAATTTTCATAAGTCATAAATTTTTGAAATAAACATTAGAAGAGTTCATGTTATGAAGAACATAGAAAGAGATGATGTAGTTCACTTATGAACTAGTTGTTTACATTTTTATGTTTCCCAATAGAAATAGAACTATATGATTATGGTGTTGATCATTATATTATGTAATGAAAAGTTATCTATTATGATGGGATATATATGAATGAAAACTATGGTTCAATATATAATGATTGGATAAATTTTGTGGAGTTGAGCCTATTTTAAATGTCAATGGAATTTGATTTCTTTATAATTGAAAAGTAATTGTCATTATTTAATGGTTAAATGGATCAAATAACATCAAATAATATAGGGAATTATGATATATGGATGAAAATATCTTGACTGTTCCTTTTTATGAAATTTTTAAATATTTTATTAGGAATTTTATGGTTGGATTTTTCACTTTTACCATTTTGGGTATTTATAATGATTATTTATTTATTTTTTAAGTCATTTACATTGAATTATTTAAAATAAAAAGTTTTTTTATAAAAATTATCTAATGATTCCAAATATGAAATCAAAGTCATCAAATAATGTTTTAGGTGTAATTTGAAACAATTTTAACCTTAGCACATATAACACTTATAAATTTGTTTTGAAAAATAATATTATTTTAATAATTAATGAAATATTTCAGAAATATGATTTATTATTATTGATTTTAAGGACATTAATAGGTTTATTATTAATAAATAAAACTTTTGGAAAATTAAAAAAAATATAAATTCACCAAGAAAAATAATAATGAAAATGACTAAAAATTGTTTTTATTACAAATATTTTTCTTAATATTAAAAAAGTCAATAATGGGATTCTTTATGAAGATTATAATTTGGGAATTAATAAATTTAATAGATTAATAAATTTGATTCATTAATTATTTTTGTTTATTATTATGTTATATTTAATTTTTAATATAGTCATATACAATTTGTTTTAAAACTATATTTTGGCTATTCACTGGAAAAAATTTATTTTTGAATAAAATACAAAAAATTCATCTTAATGAAACATGTATTTTCTAAACACAAAAAATGATTTTAATTTTATAAATTTAAAATTTTAAAATCTTTCTACTTATATTTTAATTAAATAAATAAAAATGTTATGAAAACAATTTTCAATGAAAAATAAATCATTCAAACTCAAATGAACATATTATTATTTACTACCGACTATGAATTAGATTGGTGAAAATTTATTAGTCATATACACTTTCTATTTGACCAATAATATGTCTATTAATATAAATTAAAGTGAATAAAAATCCAATTTTAGAAAAATTCAATTTATACCAAGGTTTTTTATTATATAATTTTTCAATACCACATGATTTTTTTCAATATATTAGTATAAAAAATGTTCTTAACATTAATTTAATATTACAATGGTAAATTTATAAAATAAAGGTGACAAGTTTATAATTTATTACACTAGTAATTGTGTGATTATGTCACATTAATTTATAATCACATAACCCCATTGGATCTTTGTGTACGACTTAATATTATGATTAGCTCTGGTGGACATCGTTGGTAGTGATACCAAAATCTTGAGTCTTATTGAAATGTTACTGATATTGAAAATCTCTATTACAAAATATTTATCACATCATGACTTTTTATATAAAAATTTGGCTTGGTCTAAGAAAAACCCTATAGAAACTATAACCATCCCATACTTGGATTAATGTTCCTCAAAAGGAAGACTACCACTACATAAATCCATTTATTTTATATCATTATCAATTTTTAAAATTTTTAACTCTATTTATATAAACATACATAATTTCTATTTCATAATGTTAAAAAATATTTTTTTTAGATAAAAAAAATACATCATGCTTTGGATTTTTTAGGTGTTTGGTGAATCAAAATTTATTGAAGACATTATGTTTTAAAGTAAAATATATAGTAAAATAATGTCGTATTACATTATCCCTCAATTAAATTAATTGATTCCTCATATTTTTAATTATCACTTTTGAGTAAAATTATATAAGTGTGACTTATGATATATTTTCTAAGGAGATATCAATGTTATAATCATTGAAATTTTATATGTATTATAAGAAAAGTTAAATATTATTATTGAGTTATTTATCAAATCATTGGATCAAATAATAACCACATGATTAGGTATCCTAAATCCTATAACATAATAATTTTTCCATGAGATATCCTAGTGATACTTGTAGTGATTGAAAATAATAGGTTGGTTTGAAATTTGAAATATGATTTCTTAATTTTGTAGATTAATATAGATTCAATGTGGATATGGATGATATATTTCAAAAATCACATCAAATTAATTTTAAGGGATTATAATAACACTTACATGAATTGAAATAATATAAAATATTACTAATATTCATATACCTTGGATAATATAATTAGACCACAAAGTGTTATTATTTATAATTAGAGGGATTATAATAGGTGAGCAAATAAAATAAATTAAAATATAAGATAAAATAATAAGTCTACCTAGAACCACCAAGATAATATTTTATACTTAAATAATATTAATTATTTATAATTTTTATGGTTCTCATGTCCTAGGAGATTGTTAGTGTAATTTTTCACATTAATCCATTGGATTAGTGCACAAGTTTTCATAATTCTCAAATTCCACACATCTAAAACATGAAGTTTCTAATGGATCTTTTGGAAGATGAATATTTATTCCATTAATGTTAACTGAACTATTCCTCTTCCCCCTCATATCATATTTCTCAATTCACCACTTCACTGGAGATAAAACATATTCTCATTCTATTTTGAAATTACTCAGGGTGTCTCTTACCACATTTTTGATAATAAGTACAATTCATATTTTTTTCCTTTATTATGAAAATCACCCCAACATATATGAGACTCCATAAATCTATTTTTAGTTTCTTGAATCTAACATAATTACACCTATTTAGTAATATTTCATGATAGTTTGTTCAATATAATTATGTGGTTTTCTTATCAAGTTTTTATCCCACTAGGATAGACATTGGGAGAATCTTAGCATTTTCAAGATTAAAAATTGTTAACATGATTACATTGGGCTAAAAAAATTAATAAAAGAAAAATAAGTTAACTTGAAGAATGAATCAATTACATCATTTGATAGTTATTTTAATATAATTACACGAAAAATTGAACCTCAAAATGTCTTACTCTTTATCAAAATTATATTAGTCTATATTACATTCTATCTAAAATCATTATCGGTTCATCCTAGTATAATTTAAGATGATTTATATCATAATTCAAATCTTAATTCCCCATCCTAAGATATCCTTCATAATTGATTATTATAGGAATGTGAATAACCAAGTCATATCCTCTGAGAGTTTCTAAGTAGCTGTATTTCCTTTTTCCCGACCATCCTAAATGAAGTAATGATGCTGTTAATAATAAACCAACATTTTAATGGGGTTTTATGCATATGATCATGTTTTACACAAGAAAATACATGTAAAGACTCCATAAATGGATGTAACTGTATGTAAAACCACATACTCAAAAAATCTGGAAAATATTTGAATGTTACCATACATGTAGACTTATCCCAAGGCATTTCACAAATATTTTATTATCATATTCATCATACATGATTGAACGTTTATTTAATAACTATTATAAAATAACAATCTACAGATATCCTTATTTTAACTTAATATCTATAAGTTAGACATTACATCTCACAAATATTCACACAATTCTAGTAATGGAAGGTTTAGAGTCTTGGATGATAAACAACACATGAATCGTATTTAGTGATACTTCAGAACATTTATCTCAAATTAAGTCACACTAAACACCCTTCAAGATTTCACATATGTTATAATAATCATAATTACATGTTGAATGTAAATATAATTAATGTTGTGTTCGCGAAAAATCTATAAGTGTAAACATATGTGATAAAAATTATAGATTATAAATAATAATAAGATAAGGATATAGGTATAATAATGGAACATGTGCATAACAAAATTGAATCATAGCCAATAAAGTTTAGATCACAAATAATGATTCATTCTATAAGGATTTTCACAATATAATATACTATCAAAATGGTTTGGTAATATTTATCAATAAACCCGATCTATGAGAGAATAAAATCATGAAAGAGTATTAATGTGAATCCACAATGAGTATAGAAAAACATCAAATTAATTATTTGAACTCTTTGACTTAGGATTACAAGGAAATATAATTTTTCCCAATTATATATAACCTTTTTTAGTCACACTCTTTCACCAAAAATTGTGAGATAACATAATTTCACTCGATTATACATATCACATAATATTTAAACTTTTATCCAATTAATTAAATGGTGATACATTCACCCAAAAGTCATCATCTATACAAATGTGTACCACATGAAATAAATTATTCAACAAATAATAAATAACACATAATATTTTTTGGTTTTATATCCCTTTCAAATGGAATCATGTTAGTAATTAATTCATTATTTTATTGTTAATCATAATATAGTAAAAACCTAAAAACTAAAAGGGTATCAATTTATAGTAAATAAATATATATGTATATATCACTCAATTTAGATGGTGAGGTATATGGTATTTTTACCATATGAATATAAGGTATAGTGTTTTTCCAATAGTTTCCACAATCAATATTTGTATGGAATTTTGGTGAACACCAATCAATAAAAGGGAATAAATATACAATTTTCCTATATGAAATTCATTTTAATACCAATCATATTCATATAATGTGGATGATTTGGATAGTGAAAAAGTTTAAATGAACTTCCATTCAATTTATCCCCCAAATATTAAAAGAAAACATAGATTGGAAATTGTGAAAATTAATTTAAAATGAAATAAATAATTTTGAGATAGATAAGAAAATGGAAAATACATTATAAACTAGAATTTAAACATATGATTTTAATATTTTCAGAAAAAAAATATGTTATGGGAGATTTTATAAATTAATTTTCATAATGTTAACTTAAAAGTATTTAAAACATCTACTATTTAAATTAACCTTTAATAACAGAGCCTTGAAAAAAATGTAAGGTTATTTTAAGGAAACTTGGAGTATATTATTAGACTAATGGTCATGGAAGAAAGTCTATTTTAATAATTAAAAATAACTTTATTGTAACCAATATAATTAAACGGGATAAAAACACAGTTTAAACAGAGGAAAATAATTTTTTGATTGTAACAAGAGATGAAACACAATAAGGGGTCAAAATATAAATAATGAACTTTTATAGAAGGGGAAAATGAGGATATGGTTAATAAATCATCATAAAAAAAATTTCGAGTTATTCATAACAATGTGAAAATTGTATAGATAAGAAATTCATAATGGAAGAATATTTGAATAAAATATTTAATTTACAAAGATAGAGTGAAATATCAATATAGATGCTTATGGTGAAAGAAATTAAGAGTATTTGAAATAATTTTAAGATGAATTATTATTAATCATGGAAGGTATTTTTGAGTTAACAAAATCATTTATGACATTAAATTCATTTAAAATGAAAAGTTGTGGGAAGATAAAATGATATGGAATTTTAATTTAATTTAATTTCATTAATGGTTTGATAAAATTGAATCCTAAAAAATATATAGACCAAATAAAAAAATATGTGGTGAATATGTCATGTCTCTCAATGAATGAATATTGACGGAAAAATCACTTACGAAAACATAATTAATGAATTTGTTAAACTCTAAAACGGGGTTTGTGTGATATAAGTGATAATCCATTGAAAAAATATATAAAATTAAAAAAAATAAAATCATTGGTAAGAACAAATAAAATATATGAATAAATTTCATGAAGAACAGTCACATCATATTGAATGAAAATTGATGATACAGAATCCCTTACATCAATATTATCAATTAAACTGAAAACCAACAATGTGTAGGACACAATATTGTTTTTTTAAATACCTTATTTTGAAACATATTATTTTATAAATGTAATATATAACTAATATATACAAAATAATAAATAAAGAAGTGGTGAATACACATCATATCTCAACGAAGTAAAATTGATATACAATAACTATTACATTAATGACCTAATTCATCAAAATTTCATTAACCAAATTCAATAAAAATAAATATATTAATAACAATTTTCCTAAACTTATTAATACCAATATCATTTTATAAAATTCATTTGTAAACATTTATTTGATTTATATTACAAATATATTTATTCCATCATCAAGTGTTATTATTTTTGATTGTTTATTTAGTGGTAGTTTCATAATGGTGGTGTCAATTCATATTTGAAGATACAATGTCCACCATTCAACGATCATTATTAGTTCTAGAGTTTTGGTTTTATAATAATTTATTGGGTTCTTATTACATTTCATAATTATTTTAGTTATGATTAATAACAATGATGTTGGTGATGATTGGGTTTTCATAATTTTAACGAATAATGTGAGGCATCATAATAATGGGTTTTATGTTAAAATTACTATTCCTAAGTATAAAATATAATTTACCTATTATTTTCATATTATTTTCATATTTGATCTCTCATAATCATTCCTTAGTTATCCAGGATTTATAACATGGTTTATAAAGGTGGTGAAATAACCAAAAAATGTACATTCTATTATCGATGGTTGAGTGTGGATAATAAAGATATTATTTTGGGATAATATAAATATTATAGAAGATTAATTATATATTTTAAAAGTTATCATGGTGGTGAGATGTATTTTAAGGGATTTTGAAACCTAAAAAATGTCATGGGAGAAAAATTAAATACCCCACATTCATTGATGTGGGAGTCCAAATGCACGCAAGGGTGAAGCATTCATTTTCCATAAAACAGGAGAACAATAGGGATATTATTTTAATTTAATATTATTAATTATTTTATAAATATCTTAAAAAATTATTAAATATACTTTTATTACCATCCATGTAAGGAGGTGTTTATAAATAAATAAATTCTTTCACAGAGGTCATAGTCCATAAATACAAATAACTATATCTACATTTTTTGAATTATTTCAACGGTTGTTATAAAATATATATTAAATTACAATAAATAAATTTTATAATAATAAAAATATTTGTGTTATCATACATCTGTGGATAAAACTAATTTTATTTGGTAGAATATCAATAGATTTAATAGTGCTCGGTTGAGAAAATTACCTCTCCCATTGGATTTTCTCCATTGGGTATGTCCTTAAGAATACATTACATAGATTTATTGAATGATAAATGTATTTTAATAAATTTATTGAGAGTTGAGGAGAGACAGGGGTAGAGTTTTTTTAACTAATTCTTAATAATTTGCGGATAAATGTGGTGTGGGTGAGTAACTCTTATAAGAGAATTGAATGACATTTATGTAATAACAAAAAACGAAAATTACACTATTCAATGGTCAAATGGTTCCAAAAATTGAAAATAATGGATTGGATGACTAGTTAGGTTCTATAACCTCTCAACTATTAATTTAAAAAATCATTTTAAACTTTTTTTTATGTCTTTTACACTATGATTTTTCATATATCTAATTTTTCATTTTTATAGTGGAAATTAACATTTTACCTATGTAATTTAATATCAATGGCTATAAATAAAATTGCAATTATTATTTTATTTTTCATACTTATTAAAAATAAAAAATCCATTTTATCAAATTAAATTTCTATTTTGAATTAAAAAAATTGTCATAATTTGTGTATGTTTGGATAGAAACTCATTTATTTGGAAATGTATATTTCTTTGAATAGATTTTATGTTTGGGAAAAAATATCATTTTTGGGGATTTAAACGAAATAAATTAATTTATTATCTCACAAATAAGAGTTTTGCGACATTACAATAAATAAAACCCCAAATTTCACCAATGATAAACCTAAATTGAATAAATAAGAAATAATTTTATTATATTATTTTTCTTAATATCATAGATTTTTAACATGGGTTTTCTAAATAGAACATAGGCTTTTAAAAAAACTATTTTAATTTACTAATACTTCATTGATCAAAAAAATTTCGTATGTTTTTATGTTATTCTTACTTTTTGATATAGTATTAACGCTAGAGATTTAGTAAAAACTACTTCTTTCATTATTCTTATAAAAATAAACTACTTAATAATAAATACCCATAAAAATATCCTTATCATAAATATATATAATAAGTAACAATATTATGGATATTTTATCAAATTAAGATTTCAAAAATTATGAATTTATAATTTCAATAATAATATAAAAAATAGTTTAAAAACAGTTTTCTGAGGGAAATGAAAATATCAAATTTCAAATATACATATTCATATTTACTATAAATTACTAATTTTATGAATATTAATTAAATATTCACAATAAAAATATATTTTATATATTATATTTTTAGTTCAAGAAAGTAATTTGAAAAAATTCCAATTATATAATAATAAATATTTAGTATAAATTGGTATATCATTCTATTAAACAATATTAATTGAATTTTATCAATGAAATATTATTAAAAATGATATTTATATTACATTGAATTTAAACATGTAAAATTATTAAAACATATGTCATTTATAAATATATTATTACATTTTTAGTTATATTTTTATATTATCTAAATTTTTGATTACATACCATCTCAAGATCTCTATGTAAGACTTGTCCATAAAAAAAGCTCTAGTGGAAGTCACTGATTAGGATCCTAGTAGCATGTATCTCATATAAAATTATTAATGCACGAACATTTCTCATATATAATTTCTCTCATACATTATTTTTTGGAGTTCCTCATTATATTGATCTATGGAAAACCCTATTGAAATTACCTCTTTCCCAATCATGGACAAATGAGTCTCATAAGAAAGAGTAAAACCATATATAATGATTTCATCTACATAATTTTTTTATTTTTCAATTTGTTTATAAATATTTATACTAACATTATCTATGGTTATGTCATAATGGAAATATCAAAATTTTATGATTGTTTTAACTCAAAAAAATATCATCTTTTTTAGATTAATTTGGTGTTGCATGCATCAAAATTTATCAACCACAATATGTTTTAAAAGATAATATATAGAAAACTATTTGAGATCTAAAGTACATGAGTGGTTTTACCATTCCAAAGAGGGTATGTAGGATGTTTGAACATGAACAAGAGGATACTTGAGTGATTATCACAAGCCCATGAAGGTTGAAAAGTGGTTTTACCAAGGCAGATATGTATTTAATGTCAAAGTGAGAAACATGGTATTATGATTTCAATCATAATGTTTTTCCACAAATTTACACCACAAATTTATGTACTATGTTTATAATATTTACTCATTGATTATCATTTTTTATTGATTATTTTTCACCATTAATACACATTTATTATGGTATGAAAAATCTATATATTGTGGCTCATGTTTAGTGGTTTACTACTAGTCATATACGATTTCAAATTATAATCATGTTCTTATAACCGTAATCTTATGTTATGATTACCTATGATAATTAATTCATATCTGTCATCCTTTTTATTATTAATTATCTAATATAACACACTCTTATGTTTCAATTTACATAGGTTATAATGAAATGTTTTATATAAGAATTGTATAAGAAGGGTACTATGTGAGAATATGTTTTTTGAGATAATGATGATATTTCATGATTAATGTTTATTATATATATAGTATATATAGAAAATATACTTTAATGGTTCTTAGGCATGTATATTTGTGACATTCATTGAATATTTATCTACAATGAATTTCTATTTATATATAAAATGATCAGTTAAATTTATATTTTACCCACATGAAGCATTATTTTTGCTGGTGGATTACGATAATATTGTAGCGTTGTTCTCTATAATTTTTTCCATTTTTACTTATTGGAATATTTTATGGTTACACATATTTCATTTAATTTGTTTATTATTTCAAAATGTTGTTTATAAAAAATGTTGGGTATTATTCGAGAGATTTTTTTTATATAATGGTTTCTATGACCAGCATTTTATATTATTTTATTTTTAATGGAATTTCAGTATTTATTTTAAAAATATATCACTTTCATAATGTGTGATGATTTATCATTATATAATAACAAGGATCTCACACATACAACTTAGTTTACTCAAATGTGAAAATGGTCCTTCATTTAATAATTAATTTCAAACTAGAATAAAAGGGTTTCATATTTGAAATAAACCATAAAATATAGGGTATACACCTTATTATAATTTTCTTAAATAGGCATATATATAAACATTAATGTTCTCATTTGGATCTAGATGATTTTATCTTGGGTGGATTACTTCTCACATTAAGGTTTCAATTTAGATTTGGTATTAAGGTTGGATGGTGCGGAAGGGTAACATAGATATTATTTGATAGTTGATTTTATTTTTTTTGGACCTTGTATGTATGATCAATTAAAGAATTAATTTTTTTAGATTAGCTAAACTTTTTTATATATATTATGCTATAGATAATTATTAGGTTTTCATGTCCACATATGAACTTTCTTTATTCTTTTAAATTACTTGAATAAACATCCAACATGTACACATGTCTAGTCGAACACTTTGTGAGTTTCTAAGGTTTATTTTGATTTCATTTATTAAGAGAGATAATTATAATGTGATTATATTTTAATTGATGTTTTTTATCCCCATCCTTATGTAATGAGGAATGTGCCTCAACTAATGTCATATGGCAGCCAGTGTACCTAGTTCTATGATGTTTGGAGCTGGATTATGAAAAACAGTATCATATCCTTGGTTATTAGAAGGTCCTAGTATTTTAATATTTTATTTCTTTTATTGTTTCAAACTTTTATATTTTATATATAGTGGTTTGAGCTCGAGTGTAAGGTTCTAGATGATTTTAACCATCTCTAACTCAATCAGATGCTAGAGTTAAATATGTATATTGGGTTTTGAGTAATGATATTTTATCTTTTCATCCCATTATTTTTGTAATTTTATTAATTTTATTTGTATTATTTTGAGTTATATTTAAGTAATGTTGTTCATTATTATACATTTCATACTTGAGAGTAGAAATGGGTAGAGAATTAGTGGATAAAAGTTAGCCCAAATGAGGAGGAAAACTACCTAATTTTTGTGAAAATTCTATTATCCTACGCTCTAAGTGGTAGTTTCATAGATTCCACATGGTTTTCCAAGACATCTGGTCAAGACATTAAAAATCACATACACATATTTAATATTTTTACTTGAAATATATGTTATCATATTACCTCAATTTTTTGTCTTGTTATTTGATATGAATTGAATAGAATTGTATTTTTTTTATGTTATGCAATTGAATTTTGATGTTGATTTATATTTCAAAAATGATTATAATGGAATATGTGTAATATTTAAATGGTAATAATCATTTTCCATTAATATATACATATAATTTATTCCAAAAATTGAAGGTAAACACTGAATATAAAATGCATTTTAGCTGGGAATATCAAGACATCATACCATGTATATTTGAAATATTGTAATCATAGAGAATGGGAGAGTTTAATCAAGGCATAGTAATTCTTAGTGTTCTGGTCTAGTATATGTGGAAGTATAAGGGAGATCGTATGTGGTATTTTCCTTTATTCTATCCCTTGGGCCTTTTCATCATTCTTAGTTGATATTTTGGTCATTTATTTGAATGTTTTTGACCATGAACTTATTTAGAGATATAAATAATTGGTTTGATGATGTTTTAGAAATGTTATGAATGTAAGGTTTTTGTAAGAATATTTGGTTCGATGTGTTTTACTAATTATTGTAACCATAATATTATTATGTCCCATCTGATTTCTATTTTAGTGAAATTATTATATCAGGGAGGCAATGTGTTAGTGTTATATATTATTTTAACCATCCATTTCAGTCCTTCTATGCTTGTATTATTTTTAAATGTGTTAGGATTTGTGTATGTTTGTGGATTTATAGATTAATTTTTTATAACATATATATATATATGTAATGAATGTATTTATGAGATTTTATTTGTGAATGTTCTAGTTTTTTTAAGAAATTTCATGAGTGATGTAGCATTCTCTACTAGTCTTATTTATGAGATTATCACTTCTATATGTTTATGAATCATTGGTTATAAAATACATTAATTTTGTAATTATATAGGGGAATAAAGTGAAATTGTGGTGGTAATTATTAATCCCTTACTATAAAATTATATATTTTTTTTATATATTATTTCTGGACCTTATCCTTGAGTTTTAGTTTTAAAATTTGTGTTTGGATAAATTTATCATCTATCACAAATTAAGTGAGAATAGTTTTGGGTAAAAAGTTTAATGACCTATATAAATATAGGGTACATGATTTGAATATGGGTTTGGTCAGAAAAGTGAAAAACTAGTAGAAATGGAATGATTTATTAGTTCATAGGGTCACTAGAGCACAACATGTTCACTATTAGAGGAATATTTTGATGAAGGTGAAAATTCCGTCAATTCTTAACAGATTATATTTTCCTAATTCACACATTCATCCCAAATTGTGAACCCAAAAAACATGGTCCTTTTAGGTGTGTCTAATTATGGTTACAATATTGGGGAAGCATTTCATAGATGGTATGTGAAATGGGGCAAATAACCCATTTTTTATTTAAACCAATTAAACCCTATTAAAACCCTCATTGAATTAAAATTTCTTTAAAACCTCTTCCCCCAATAATATAGCCTAAATGTGATATAATATATTAGAACTACCCTCCCTTATCATCCATGGATTTCATTCCCTCTTCATTGAATTATTTCGGATTTCTCATGGTTAAAACAAAACTTCACCTCTCACTCCCATATCTTAAGTTACATTTATCTCTACCCTATTATAGTAAGCCAAATTTCCAATCCCAATGTTTCTGGGTTTTCCTAAAAATCCATTTTGATTAAGATGTGTGGATCATTACTTCGTTCATTTTTCTCTCATATTTAAGGTATTTTGACCACACAAACCAGGTTTCGGGTTGACATTAACTATTAATATGTTCATAAATTTATATCAATGAATTAAAATGACATATAACCAGAATTTTTGTTTATTAATGATCCCATCTATATAATCTTGAATTTTTTATTTAAAATGGTTACTTTACATTGCTATTAATTTTAATGAGAAATGAAATTCTGATTTTATCTAAGGATTAAATATTTTATAAGGGTTTATGAATATATTAATATTTATTAAATGATCAATTATTATTTTTAACTTATTTTCAAATCCATTTTTGGAGTTATAATTTTTATTATAGTAAAAAAGGTCAATATTTAAAATAATTCGTGTGGTTGGATTTTGTTATAGGGGTTTTCATGATTTTGAGTGACTTGAGATTTTCCTTAGTTGATTATGTGACTTGGTGTTAAAAAGTGGACTTCAAAAATGTGTCAAAAAATATATATTTGTTTTACAATAATTTTTTTAAGGTATATTTGATTTGTTAAAATGTTAATTAGGTATCAAGGCATTATTGAAAAATTCAAAAAAAATCATAGAAGTGGTTGTGTATGTGTTATTTATCTATAATGGAATTTAATGTTTTGAAATTATGATTTATTTACACCCCTATTCATGGTTGGTCAAGGGAACCTGGGATCTTGTGTAGGAGCGCCAATATGGGATAAGGTCTGCCATCACAAGCTATAACACCCAGAGATTTTGTGGAAAGTTTTTTTTTTCAAATGATTGTCATCAATTTTTTATTTTATATTAGACTCCAATAATGAGTTTTTCTTATGTTCCATGAAACATTAAATATGTATTTTATAAAATACAATACTGAATTTATCTTCTGTTAAATGAAAAATAGAGTTTAAATGAAACATGACATACAATTAAAATATAATTATCTATTATAATATTTATTATCAAGCCATTGGAATTTCATATATGAATATGATTAAATTAATTATAAAAATATATAATTTAACATTTAAATATAATTAATTTTTTCGATACATATTAATTATTAAATAATAACCCTTTGAAAATAAATAAGAACTACTTCTGAAAACTCATTTTTATACACATCAACAAATTTTCTTCATCATATTATGAAAATCACTTTATGAAAATTATTTTAAATAAATAAATAAATTATATATTCAATAAATTTTATAACCATTATCTTATGTGTTTTTAGGACAAATGATATGAATGAATCCAATTTTTTGCTAAGACATTACTTTTTTAAAATCAATTTTATCACCATTGCTGAAATTATTTTAAAATATATTATTAATATTTATTGTCAATTTATTCGAAAAAGTAAAATTAATTTTTGAAATCATCATTTAATTATCATATTAGGTTGAGGTTTTTAGGTTTTTTATAAAACACTATTTTTTATAATAATAAAAAATATTGAATTATAATTTGAAGCTTCTTTTTTGACTAATTTATATATAAATTTAAATGTATTTTTAATTAGGTTAAATGGTAAAATTTGTTCAATTAAACGTATATTTATCTAAATTACTTCTTTTTAATCACTCTAATATTAAATTCCTTCATAATTGGAAAACCATTGATCATTCTCTCTTTAAAAATCACCATTGTCATCGTGTCTAAAAGATTATTTTTAAATTAACATTTTACACTTATATATATGGAATTTTAAAAAATAGATTTCATCTTTTGAATGAAAAATATTTATATTATCTTATAACTTCAACAAAAATCTGTAACATAATAATTAGTGAATACTTTCGAAAATTTATTACCATGATTAATGTTATATCAAGGATTTTCATGTTACCTACACTTGTGTTAAAAGTAAAATTACACAGTCATATAATTATTACTTAATAAATCAGAATTTATATTTAGTTTAATTATTTATTAATTATCTAATATGGTTATTTAAATTTGTATAATAAAAATAAAATTACCCAATTTAAAAATATGTAGTCATCGTGGAGAAAGTTAATATAGTAAAAGTGAGTAAAAATTTGAGTATAAGGAATGAAATGTCTAAAAAATTTGTGATTTTTATGTCTGGATAGACCATATCATATGTACTTTAAATTATTTATTTATTTTTTTATACAAATGAGATGAGGGTAAACTCTCATTATTGAATTCTTCGTGGATTTACAAAATTGACATTTCTCTCTAATTATAAAGGCAACTCCCTCTCCCATATTCTTTGTACCATAAAACATATTTGGATCATATAATATATCGCAATACTAGAATAAAATTTCTATAATATCAACATATAATACTTATTTAGCACATAAATCCAATATTCAAAAAATTATTTTAAATCCTAAGACAGATCTTCGAGGAAGATGTTACATTTTTAAACGAGCATTTTTATTTTATTTCATCCTCCACCTCCTTCAATTCATAGTATACAATGAAAATATAATAACCTAATTCTATTCCATGAATTTAGATTCTGTTATGTGGTGGTATGAACATAAACCATATCCACTTATAGAAAATGGGTTATGAAATCATCATTTATGTGTATGGTGATCTACCGTCTCACAAACTGATGTCATTAGTTTTTCCATTACCATTAATCAAAATTGGGTATGATGATGGGTATAAGGCCCCAACCTGAAACATTATATAATCATGATTTACCTAAATAATTTACATTAATTCACACTGAGGATATTTTTAGGTTTATAGTTTTAGAGAATTAGGCCATGACAATTACATAACAACTCAAATATAACAAAATTGTCACTTATACTCATTATCCATTTTTCTCACAAAATAAACCTCCTTAAAATAAAACATGTTTTTTGTTTCTAGATGAATTTTTTTTATCATTAATTTGGACATCCACATTTCTCTTACCCATCATTATACCCTAGGAAAACATATTTAAAAACATGGGTTGAGCAGAAAAAACACATTAAGGGTCATAACATAAGGAAACAATGTTAGTCCATTAATACTTATAGACCATAAAATCATACTTTTATCCCATAAAACAAAATTGCTTTAACATACCTCATGAATCAATAATATTCATGAAAATATTCATAGAAATCATAAATCCAATGTTGACCTGTGGCATCCATATCATTCTCACATTTTATCTTTCATAGTTACATAAAGAGTAAACTTCATAGTTACATTTGGAATACCCATCATTGTATATTCTGTAAATATATTAAGAGAAAAATTATTATTTTAATCAATATCATTATCCAATGCACTATAAATATATAAAGGTCTCACCCACCCCATTGTTTATCAAGAAACCTCTCCTATACATAAATAATTCCCAATAACCCTAACATAATCATTACAAATTAAACAACAAAAAAAATTAAAATAACATTTAAGCATTTTAAATCACAAGATATCATTTCAAAATATTTACATAATCAATCACTTATTAAATCCATATTTGACAAAAAAAATATTCAAAAATGGAATATGGTATATATTTGTCTTTTAAAAACATTTTGGCTTGTATAGGAAGCCAAATATCGAATATGGGGCATGATAACAAAAATTTTGTTATCAATGTGTGTCTTAAAAAACATTCCTTCTGCCATTTAGTAAAATTCATCATATAAAAATTATTCCTTTTGAAAAAAATTGAATGAAATTAAAATTTAAAGGATTTAATTATAAACTGTATAAAATAAGGTGGTTTATATTATTGAAATATGCCTCAATGAAAGAATATTGAGACAATGTCTCAACCCTTTAGTCCGACTCGTCTAGTACAATCATTAGATTCCTCAATAACAATTTTAGGTTAATTTTTACTTTATTGAGAACATTTTTCAGTTTTTTATTCCAATATTATTGCTTATTACAGTGATATAAATTATACATAATTATTTATGTTCATATTGGATATTTTTTCGATATTGTTTACTAGAGCCAAAAATAAACATGTTGTAATGTAAATTGTCCATGTAGAGATAATTCCATAATAACAAGAATAATTTCATGATATTATTATAATCTTTATAAAAAACTTATAACATTAAATCAATCCATGAAACGATGTTATGAAAAATGAACAATAATATAATCATGGACATGGTATGTCGAAAGTACAGATGAGTAACATTTTCCATTTTCCATTGATCATTATGGAATGAATTTAAGTATTATATTATCTCTATAGAATTATCATAACATAATTAATATTATATTAACAATATAAATATCATTATATATACAATACAAGTGATATAATGAATAATAATGAGTCACATAGCTTCCTGGAGGTGGTAGTTCACATGTACACACGAATGTCGTTGTCATTTTTTGTGAATGGAAAGTTAGAATGTTATTGTTATATTATTATTCTCATAATATGATAAATATGTAAATAATATCACATATGAACATTAATTCCATTATTATAACCTGTTTTGAGAGATGATTAATAAAAACAAAGAAGATCGGTTCGTGGAGGTGATAGTTCACAAGTACAAAAGAATAATTAATTCCATTATAATTTGACAGAAATTGAGATGGATTTAGGTGATGATATTAAGATTGCAAAACATAATTATATTTATGATAAATTATTTTTTATCTCATATTGGTTTTAGTAAAGTTTAGGGATGTGGTAGAAGAAATAAAATTTAAATAATTAAAGAAAACCATACATCTTCTTTGGCTGATCACCATAGAAGAACACCATAAAACCTCTAAGACTGGTTTTATGACTAAACTAATGCCTCGTGAACTTGGTGAGGGATTTTTAGAAGAGGTTTGGGCATATCTGGGCCAATGAAAATGGTTATTTAAGTATGGTTATTAGAGAATAGTGGGTACCTTTTTATAGGAGAGGGTAACGACACTCTTGGAAACACATAAAATATGAAATTAATATAAATTAATTTTTTCATACAAATGAATCCAACATGAGATATGTCTAAAATATGATGATTACTGTTTCAAGACATCTCATCAAATATTTTTTTATAAATGTAATTATTTTATTTTAAACCTTATCTTGTACTTTTACCCTTAATTATTCACTTTTAATTTAAATTGTGGTAATGATATTTTTAATATTACGAGGCTATTAATATTACTTATATTGGGACAATCTCACATAATTGGAAACATAATGAACTTTTAGACATTTTATTGTATCTTTTTTATTTTAATATATTTTTAGGATTTTTAAATAATATAATTATTTATTATTGTTAGAAAAATATTAATTATATCAATTTTTATACATTTAATTTCATTGTATTTAAATAAAACACAAAAAGAAGTATAACTTCTAAAAATACCATTTAATATACTTATAACATGTTATCGTCATGTTTAAAATTTTTAGATGGACTAAAATATGTAAAAAAATATTTATTTTAATATTTATGATACATATTATTTGATACTTTATTTAATAAATCGATCACTCCATTAGCATTGCGTCATTATTAAATCAATTTATTTAATGTTTAAAAATTATAAAAAATATTTTTATTTGGGTTATATATTTTTATTCAAAATAAAATATTATAGTATAATATAAATCCTCAAAAACACAACTTAAAAAAATTGTATCAAGATTCATGTTGATGATAATTTTTTATTTTTGTTAAATTAAAAGTTATAAATGTCATAATCACACCCAAGTGGCTTCAAGAGGGAATATTCCCATCCTATGGGTTTTTATGGTCTGTCAATTCTCATTAAATATGATTAGGAAATGTTTTATTGTAATTTGGTATTATTATATCATTATTTTTACACTAATTTACCCAATATACTCTTTAATCCTAGTAAATAAAAATAATTACTACTATTACTATTCATAATGTCCACAAATAAAAGGGACCTATATATATAATTTAGACCTTATGATTACAAATATTGAATCTATTTTTCCAAAATCAAAACACATAATTGGCATAAATTAATTATAAACTAATCTTGTTGACAGAATAAGAAAACATGTTTTAAGTAAAACCATCAATAGATTGACATGTTTTTATATCCAATTTACTTGTTAAATTACATCGAATGAACAAAATTGTATGAAATGATAAAAAAATTCAATTACACTTGATATAAAGTTAAAATAATAACCAAAATATCTAAATAAATTAGATGAAAAAGTTATTTTTAAAAAAAATGCAGTATTTATCACTATTCATTAAATTATGAATTTCATCAGAATAATAAAAAAAATTCTACCAAAGTTAGTTTTTATGTCCCTCTTCTACAGAAGAATTTTATTTTGTCAAATATAATATATAAAATTGTAAAAAAATAGAATTAAAAATGGATCATCATCAAATGGTTGAAAATCTACATTTTAAAAATATTTTAGTGTTTTCTTATTGTAGTTGTATTTATTATCATTTTAAACCACTAAAATTTATTAGAATAAATAAGATACATTTAATAATAATGTGTAAACATAATATAGGTATATATGTCCATTCCCACCAATACAACAATTAACCATTAACTACCATTTAGAATAATAATATTAATAATTTGTTATTTTTTGGTATATCTTAGTCTTGTGTGCATAATAAGATTTTAAAGAAACCTATTGTAGCATATTGAGTATTCTATCAGAAAAATAATCCCTTTTATGAAAAACTATCTAATTCATACTAATAATACATATGAAAATTTATTATTCTATAATTACCTGGGATCTTACATCCTTCTACCCTTTCATAAATTATGTCCTTGCAATTTTATTCACCTTACAAATATGAGGGGGTATTTCACCCTCATAGCATTTTCCTATTCCCATGTTTCCTTTTCAACTATATGGGTTTTCCACAAAACCATAACTAAATTAATCCCCTTATTCTGTTACACTTTCTCTCTATGGTCTAGAATCTAGACTGGATGCTCCTTATAAGAAATATTATCTTCTAAGTGAACTACATATGGACTCAAAACATGATATGGATCCAAAAAATATTTTCTCAATATTGAAACATGAAGAAAATACTGTACTAGGGAAAACAATAGATGTAATGAAACATTATTGGAAGGTGATCCATCTTTCTCCTAGATTTTATGGGGTCCAATATAATGCAGACTCGAATTTCCCAACTTATGAAAACACATGACACTTTTCCATGGTCAAACATTGAGAAAAACATGATCACCTATCATGAATGAAAAATCATTCCCCCAGATATCTACATAACCTTTCATCCTACTAGAGGTTTTCCTAATGTGTTTTTGAATCTACTGATCCTTTTCATCAATCTCATATACCAATTATGGTCCCATCTACTTCCTTTCACCAACATTATACAAAAAATTATGGTGTTTGAAACTGCCATCCATATAATGCCTCAAATACTGCAATATAAATACTATAAAAAAAACATTAATTTTTATAAAACTCAACCAAATAATTATATTGATCTCAACATCCATGTTAATCCACTGAACTAGAACGTATAATATCATCCCATGTCGGAATTATTCATTCTCACATCTCACTGGATTAAGGAAAAAAATATACATTAAAATTTAATTCTGTTCTTAATGACTTCTAAAAGAATTTCCAAGATTTATAAGTGAACTTGAGATCATGAATAGATACAACATAGAGGGGAACCTCATATTACCCAACTATCTCATTATGATAGAAATGAGAATGTTGACCTAGAGATAATTTATCTAGAATATAATAAAAATGAGAAGATTAATATCTTTATCAATAATAAAGAAAATCACATTATTACATTGAGACATACATGATAATACCACCATAAAATCGAAGGATATGTTTTCTTATTTCCACTCTAGCATTGGAGAATGATTAAGCACCCCCTTTGGAAATTGCCACTTTTTTTTACCTAGGGATAAGTCAAACAATTCATAGTAAAGTATGAAATATATCTTTTCATTCCATCCCATCTATAATACTCTCAATGGTCTATGAACATTTTAGTATTTACAAGTTGAACTGAAAATGGACACTATGTGCTTCACATAAAAACTCTTTCTTCAATTGTAAATTATAAGGAATGCATAACCTCATCCTGAAACTATGATCACAATTTTTATGAATTTTAAATTTATGGTAACTTTCCATTCTAAAACAATTCTACGATTTTTTCAATTCACTTTCTTCATTCTGCACATGCTTAATTCTACATGATATAGAAGATTTCACTGACACCTAAAAAGTAGAGGAATTTCCTTCACCAAAAACATCCTTGCTAAAGATCACGAAATCATTAATCAAAGGGTCACATTACCAACGTAACTTGGTTAATGTAATATTACTTTTCTGACTCAAAGCATCAACCACTTTTTTGATTTTCCAGGATGAAAATGAGTCATGTAATCATAATCCATGACTAATTAAATCAATCTACAATATCTCATTTTCAAAAAATTCTATGTGAATATATTATGTAAACATTTTAGATTAGTATATATTTCAAACATTACAACATACAAATTATGCCTCTAAATTGGTTTAAAAAAACTATAACTTCAAATTTTAAATCATTTGTACGGTAATTTTTCTCATGGTTTTTCAACTAACGTGAAGCATAAACAATTATATTGATCATTTGGCATCACTATTGATAACAAATTCACTGTTTCATAAAGGTAGATCCCAAACTATAGCATTCACCAATCTTCTTTTAAATCTACAAAACAAGCATCCCATTATTCTGTCTAAATGGACTTAACACTATTTTGAGTTAACCTAGTCAATGGGCTAGATAACCATAAAATATTTTCAACAAACCTCCAATGATATAGTACTAAACCAAGAAAACTATGAATCTCAGTTTTATTTTTGGGTCATGTCCACTCATCAAAATCATTTTTTATTTAGATCAATAATTATTCCATCTTTAGAAATAATGTGACCCAGGAATAAATTTATTTGTATCCAAAAGGCACACTTGTTGAATTTCCCATTTTGTTAATATTGTTTAATGTTTTGTCATAAAACCCTTAAATTACTTTCATTCCCCTATTTACTTTTAGAATATACCAAAAATTCATTAATAAACACACCAAAAAACATATCTAAGAATTCACAAAACTATCAATTCATATGATCCATGAATAGAGAAGCTTCATTGGATATCCCAAAAAAGCATAACTAAAAATTATTAATAGTCATATCTAGTATTAGAGGTGGTATCAAGAATGTATACTTCCTTTATATTCAATAGATGGTACCATGAAATAATGTCATACATTGAAAAATATTTTGATCATTAGAAATGATAAAACAAATCATCGATATGAGGTATATGATACTTGTTCTTAAAAGTAATGTTATTCAAGGCTCTATAATCAATTAAAAGTCTCATTGAACCATATTTCATTTCAAAAAACTTGAAAGGATCCCCACATGGTGATCTTCTAGGTCGAATGTATCCTTTATATAATAACTCACGAAATTTCTTCTTCAAAACTACATGTTTAATTTGATTTCTTAAATAAGTGGGTTCTGAAAATTATTAACATCATGAATTATTTCAATAGTAAATTCAACTACTATATCTTGTATAATACTATAAAACTCATCAGGGAAAATAGCATGATACTCATTTACAACTACTACATCATTATCATGACCAATTCCCATGTTTTCAAAAATATGTCTATGGAAACCACTATTTCCATCTTTTAATAGTTTATTAGAATATTGGTTTGTTATCAATGGAAACGGTTAAATATTATAAAAAATTGAATGTCATTCTAAAAAAACATCTTTTTTAGATCTACAATCAATCATAGCGTGGTAAACAGAAATCCAATTCAATCCTAGAATAACATAATAATTTACTAGAGGAGAAAAATAAGGTTTGTAGGATGACTCTTTCCACAGATAAAAATAGGAATATTATTATAATTTCATTTTGCGTCAACACCTTTACTATTTGTTCTGCATTCATTTAGTGAGGTGAAATTTCCAATTTACCAAATAATTTATCAGAAAATAAAGATTGTGTATACCATAAATAAATAAAATACATTCTCAAAATCTAGATAAACAAATCAATTTAACTGATACATCTTTTTTTGACAGCCCAACATCATCTAAAGTAGTTCCAAATGATATCACCATACCTTTTTTACTTATAGTCTAGCTTCTTCCCCTCATTCAAATTCTTAACCAGACAATAATTTTCATAATTACCTGTCTTGTTACCTTTAAAACATTTCACTAAATGTATATTGGATTTTTTCTTACCATTATCATTTTTAGTGTAGTTATGATCCTTATGCCGCATTTTACCACATCTAAAGCACTTAAAAGAATTCAAAATGCATTCCCCATGTGCTTTTTACCACAATTTCACAAACTATAAACTTAATTTTCCTATCATCATAATTTTTTGTTAAATTTTTTCAATTTTTTCATCCATCTCGACCACTCATTCTATTTGTTTTCAAAGAAGACATTATCATAAAAAAACTATATTTCTACCTTCTCCGCACATCAATCATATTTTTAATAACTTTTGAACTCTTGAGAAGACATTTCCATTTGATACATTGGATTTAATCCTGAATAAAAAAGTTTGATTTTACTATCAAGATCCCAGATGAAATTTGGAGCATACCTTTCTATTCGGGTGAACTTTTCATCATGAGAAGCCACTAAGTCATACTCTTACCTCGATTCCATGAAATAATTTTTCATACTTAGTCAAAAAACATTAGGAAAATATTTATCAAGAGCGGGACATTTGAATTCATCCTAATCCAGAGCATCAATCTCCTCATTATCCCTGATATTCTTAACCATTGACTGCCACTAATAAGATTCACCTTCCAAATGTTAAAGAACATGACTAACCATATGAATTTATGAACAACCCATTTCATCAAAAATATATTCCTGTTCATTAATCCACCTTTCAGCTGACACAAGGTCAGATGATCCCCATCATTATGGGGGTGTTGCCTCATGAAATTATCTACTACTGACATATTCCTATGTGGTTGAGATAGCTGATCTTGTGCATTGGTACGACCACCATTTATAGCCTGAGTAAACTATTCCATCACTGAAACAAAATATTCTATTCTCATCCCAACCATCTCAGGTTAATGATTTGGACGGTTGTTTTCCAATCTATATCACCCTAGCATTGCATCCCTATTTCTACTACAAGAAACTATTCTGAACAAACATATCTTAGATAAAGAAACATGGTAGTGCTTAAATGCTATATCATTTTGATCGGACCATAAATTAAAAATCATTTTTCGATATTCTATTAAAAGTATCATAACACCTAATGTTATCTAAACCATACTTTGAAACAAACTATAAAGCCTCAGCCATAAACATTACTTAATTATGACATAAATCAAGAATTATCATTCATTATCATTGAGGATCATTTCAGGTTTATCTATCAGGCTATAACTGTTACATATCAAATTGAATTAAAAAAAAGTAGACACTTCTATGCATTCTCCATTTTTTCACGAAATAAAACTCTTTAAAATAAAACATGATTTCAATTCTGAGATAAAAATATTCTTATCATTTATCATGACATACACCATTATGTTACCCTTATTTATATCCTATAAAAACATTTTTCTAAAAATGGGATGAGAAAACAATATCAATAATGAAAATAAGATAATGAAAATAAAATGTTAGTCTATTAATACTTTTAAACCCATGATATCATACATTTCACCCATAAAACACAAGCTCGTTAACATACATCAGGAAGAAATAAGATTCCTGAAAAACATTTTAGCAATCATTAATAATAAAAAGTAACTTGTGTCATCCACATTATTCTTACATTGTATCTTTCACAACTACATAGGGAGTATCATTCATTGTTACATTTGGAATACCCATCATAATATATTACCTAAATATCTTAGGAGAAATCACATAGTTTAACCCTATCTCACTAAAGAATGCATTGTAGATCTATCACAGGCTCACCCACCTAAGGTTTATCACAGAACCACCTATATTCATAATCAATTCCCCATTACCATACCATAATCCTAGAACATAAAACAAGAATAAATGAAAGATTACATTTACACATTTTCAATCAATTGATATCATTTCAAGATATTGACATGATAAATCCATTCTAAAAAGAATATTCAATTCAAAAAATACATGAAAAGGGATTACGGTATTTATTTTTCTTTTAAAAACATTACGGATTGTAGAGGAATCACAATATCAAATAAGGGTCGTGTTGGTGGAAATGGTGTTGTCGCTGCTTATGTTAAAAAAATTGCCTTTTCTCATTTAGTAAACTATACATACAAAACATATTAATTTTGAAAAAACATTTAATCAAATTAATAATAAGGGGTTTAATTTTATACTATATAAAATATGGTGGTTTATATTCTCTAAATATGCCTCAATTTAAAGAAAATTGAGACCAATACCCTTGCATTGAGTCCGACTTATCGTGTCCAATAATTACATACTAGAATAATAAAAATAGCTAGTTTATACTTCCTTTAGAACATTTATCAAGTTTATTAATATTTTTTATCACATATAACAATGTTATAAAACATATTTAATTATTTAAGATCATATAGGATGTTTTGTTGTTATTCGGTACATGAGACGACAATGAACATGTTATGGTGAAAATTGACCATGTGGTCATAATTCAATCATATACAGAATAATAATCAGGAAATTATTATCATCATTATACATAAATTATTCCTTCAAATAAAAAATTTATTTGTGGTTTTGAAAAATTAACAATGTTATAATCATGGAAATGGTAGACATACCTATTCATGAGTACCGTTTTCCGTTTTCCATTGATCATTATGGAAAGAATATAAGTATTATTTTATATTTTCAGAATGATAATAACATAATTAATATAATATTAATCATTTAAAAATACATACATACATATATATATATATTTATATATATAATACAAGTGATACAATGAATAAAAATAAGTCATATCGCTCAGTGGAGGTGAGAGTTCACACGTACGCACAAACGACGTTGTCATTTTTATGCCAATTAATGGTTAGAATATAATTTATATATTGTTATCATATAATGGTCAACATGCCATTAATATCACATATTAACAATAATTATATTATTATAACTAGTCATCAGAGACAGTTAGGAAAAAAATTACATTGATTCGTGTAGGTGATATTTGACACGTTTGCATGAACAATTAATTCATCTCCCATTTGATGGATGTGGAGAAGTTTTTTGATGATTATATAAGAAAAATAACATATCATTATATTTAGGATACAATATTAATTTTATCTTCATGGTTGGATTGGACATGAAGGATGTGGAAGAAGAAATAAAAATGAAATACGTAAAGAAAACGATACATCATCTACGGTTGATCGCCTATTAAGAACAAATTAACACCTCAAATATGGGTGTTCTTCCTACCAAAAATCCTCAATAATATGGGGAGGTTTTTTAGGAATTGTTTTGGGATGATATTTTCCGAAAATAATGGTTCTTGAGGAGTTATTATTATATAAGAGTGGGTACCTTTTTATAGGAGAGGGGAGGGGCACCCTTAGAAACTCTTAAAATATTAAATGATTTTAAATTAATTTTTGAATAAAAATGATAAAAATTTGAGATATAATGAATTTAATATGAGTATAGTTAGAAATATTATCATCAAATAAATTTTAGAAATTTAATTATTTTATTTCAAACATAATATTTTCGGTTTACCCTTAATTATTGTCATTTAATTATAATTGTGGTAACCACATTTGAAATATTATGAGGCTATAAATTTAATATATATGAGGTAAATGTTTTATAATTATAATCATAATTAAAATTTGAACCTTATCAAAATCCCATTATTATTTTTAAATATTTTATTATTTTTAAATAATTTAATAATTTATTATTTTTATAATATATTAATATGGACAATTTTTCCACTAATCATTTCATTGAATTTAAATAAAATCACAATATTTATATATAATTGAAAAAAACTATTTAATAGTCTTATAAAATGTTGTATTCACCTACAAATTTTTTATGGAATAAATTTTGTAAAATATCATTCATTTTAATATTTATAATATCAACTATTTTATTCATTCATTAATTCCTAAATCTCTACCTCATCATTGTTTCATAATTAAAATTAATTATTTAATATCAAAAAATTATATATATAATAAAATTATGTATTTAATCATGGTATATTTTTAAATAATATTTACAGTATAACGAATCATTTATATAACCCCATATTAATCTTTTTAGTAATAAGAGTCATGTTAATGATAATTTTTCCTTTTCATTAAATTAAATGTTACAAATGTCACAATCCCACACAAGTGGATTCTAAAGGCCAAATTTTCAACCCATGGATTTTATGGGATGGTCATATCTAATAAAATAATGTTACGATAAATTTTAGTGTAGTTTTATTTTATAATAATATTATTCTTACCCTTATTTACTAAATTTATACTTTAACCACACTAAATAAAAATAATTACTAATGTTACTATTCATAATGTAAAAAAATAATAGGTATATGTTTACATAATTTAGAACATATGATTCCAAACACAGAATCCATTTCCCCAAATTCAAAAGCCATAATTGTCAAAAATTAATAAAAAATCAGTCCCACTGGACAAATAAGAAAAAATGATTATTATGTAAAACCATAAAAAGATTGGAATATTTTAATATCCAATTTAAATGAAAAATTACATCCAATGAACAATATTTTAATAATGATAAAAAAAATAATTAAATTTCACTTTTAGAATAATTAAATGGATAACCTAAATATATAAATAATGTAGATAAAAAATTTATTTTAAACTAAAATATAGTATTTTTTAACTGTTCATTAAAATGTGAATTTTATTAGAAAAATACTAAAATTTTAACCAATAAAATTTTCTATTTCCCACTTCCAATGAATAATTATATTTAAAAAAAACTTATAAAAGTGATAAAAACTGTTTTCAAAAATGGCTTCCATCAAAAAGTTGTTAAAATACCTTTGAAAAATATAAGAGTGTTTCGTTCTTAAAAATGAATCTATTATCCTTTAAGGTGTACAAAATATATTAGAAAAAAGTAATCACATTTAATAAACATGTGTAAACATACTATAAGTAGTTCTGCTCATTCCCTCCAATATAATATCAAGGCATTAACTGCCATTTAAAATAATAATATTAAGAATGTATTATTTATTGGTACATCTCAGTCTTGTGTGAAACATCTGATTTTGGAGAAAATCATTGTTACGTGTTGAGTATGCTATCAAACAAAGAATCCATTTTAATGTAAAATTAATATCAAATTCATAATATTAATCTATATGAAAATTTATTATTCAATAAACACATAGGATATTACAATGGGAAACATGTATATATATATATATACATGAAATTTATAACAAAATTATAAATTTAGAATATTTATATCGTATATAATTTTTTTACTTTCTTTTCCATATGGGATACATTAAAATTGCTCATGTGTACGGTGGACTACTGCTTCTTGAAGTGATGTGATTCTATTTCAATAACGCTTTACATGGAAGATAATAAGAATACATTTAATTAATATATGTTACATGAATGGCCTCATTATGATATTAATAATAACTATATAATTATAAAAAAATAATTTATTATTTTATTTCTTATGTATTGATTCTCTAAAATATGGTAACGTCACTCATTTACATGGGGACTACCACCTTTACCAAGATATGTGAATCCATTTTCATCACCACACCACATGGATAATTTGTATAAGTAAATTTAAATAAATACCATTATATTTATCATATTTAGATCATTTTTAATGATTTTTATTACTTACCTTATTTACACAATGATCGTAAAAAGATGGAAGGGTTACACAATCATACACATGGCATATCGTATCTATGATCATACCAAAATTCATTTTTCAAAATAATAATTTATGGCTGGTCATAAATGTATAATTGTTATATATATTGGATAAATTTTTCAGGATTATTATTTTGGAGATTATTTGTTCATAATAATATTAATATGATATAAAATAGAAAATCAGAACATACATGAAAAAAGACAGTTATTACCAAAAATGCTACATTAAGAAGGAACTGATTATAAAAGGGAAATGAAAGGTCCCAATTATATCTCATACTATATGATATATATAATTTATTTTATATAATATATTTATAATAAAAATATATTTTTTATAAAGTTTTCTTGAATGTGTATGATGGAAGTCGAGAAATATGGTAAAGGATTTCCAACCCACTTTTATTTTTTATAAGAAAAATTCCAAAACGACCACATGTTTCTTTTATGTTTTGTAAATATTTCCCACGAATGAATGTTATTATTATTTTAAATATATTTATTTTAATTTAAATATCGATTTTAGTGTCATGCCCAGTCCCCCGGGGCCTATGTCGTGACTACCCCATCCCACCTTCTATAGGCCAGGGCTGGCGACTAGCACCGAAATGTGTATTCCATAAAACTGGGAAAGCATTGCCTTTATAACCTGTAAAAACTCACAACCAAGCACACAACAAGATATGAACACAAGTAAACTGTATAGAATAATGAGTACTGAAAGTAATAGGGTCCAGAATACAAGCCCAACAGAAAAGGTACAAGTACAACTAAAAATACAATTAAACTGATGAAAGAGAAAGTCAACTACTGGGTCATCCTCTGAGGTTCCTACCTGAAGGGTAGGTACAAATCACTTCCTCAACACTCCATGTCTTCCCATCTATTCTACATACCGACATGTCGTATGGTCAACCTCCGGGCACCGTCCACTCCTGGTACCCTTACCCTCGATCAACGTTGTTTTCCATCTGCACCAAACACAACATGGTGTGGGAAAAACCCGTGCAGGGGTGAGTATAATGATACTCAGTAGGGACATCGATACCATCAAGTGCTCACAAAATCCACAATGTATAAAGCACAAATCATGTAAACCAGTGACAACCCTACTTAGGTATATGGAAATACATATACCTAAGTTATCAAATAATACCCATCTCATTCTTGAAGAAACACAAGGCCCAACTCCTTAGCCAAAGTAAAACTATTCCTTGATGGAAAGATTACCATGAAGGTAAGTACCACATAGGTATACCACACAGAAGAATAAAACAAAGGTAACACCACAAAGGTAAGTACCACACAGGTACACCACATAGAAGAATACCACAAAGGTAAAGACTCATCTCACACAATGTATAAATTATGTAAAAAAATATAGATGATTTGATTTAACTACTGAATCATCTTACTCTGTTAAGATTAAGACCCACTTAGTATCCTAGTACATCCTAAGACCAACACAAGATCCTAGTACAGTAGACCCACACATGATCATTGTACCTAATCAGAAACGCATGGGATCCTAGTAAAGCAGACCCACACAAGATCAGAGTACATCATCACACCCATATAGGATTCTAGTACAACAGACCCACATAGGATCATACTATATCATCAGAACGACATAGGATCCTAGTATTGCAGACCCACACAAGATCCTAGTACATCATTAGACCCCCAGAGAATCCTTGTATAGCAGACCCACACATGATCCTAGTACATCATCAGACCCACACTAGATCCTAGTAATGTAGTCCCACACATGATCCTAGTACATCATCAGAACCACACATGATCCAAGTAAAACAGACCGACACAAGATCCAAGATTTGGCCCACATGTATTCTTGGAGCAGGTCCATGTGGGATCATACAATACAGACCCACGAAGGATCCCTTTCTCATGTTACAACCAGCTACTGGGTTCCCTCACTAAGATCACTTGATTTTAGGAGGATCCACTAATCAAGTCATAGGTAGATACTCTAACTACCACAAAGTCCAATAATGATGTATCCCAAAGCATTTCCACATCATAGGGGTCTCAACATGACAGATGGTGCATCAATCGGACGCCCGGTCGGTAAGTTATTAGCCTTTTAGTCCTGAGGGGATGGTTGGATTCGTGCTCATTCCAAACTAACCATACAGAAACTGTATCCAAATATTATGTGGGGTATATAAAAAGGACCATTACACTCCATGACTTATGGCGCCACAGACGGTTCATCAAACAGATGCCCGTAGCTGAATATTTGGCCGAAAGTGTGGAATGGATCGAAACTGGTTTGGGTCTACTTTGACCTAGCCTGTCCTGGCTACATGCGCAGGGGGAAGGGGGGAGTGACCCGCCCCCCGCTCTCCAACACCGAATGGCTAAAGCCATTCGGTCGGCAGGTAGCACGCGAGACCCGTCGTGTGACCCACATGGTCCAGCTCAGCCGGCCGAAACGGTCATCCCTTGGTCCACCCATTGGCACGTCATGCATCCCCACTCTATGGCTGGCGAAACATCAGCCACCTTTCACCTTCCCCCATGGCCAAGTGGGACACGACCCCTTGCTCTGACGGTGGCGCGTCGTGCACCACCCCTCCGCAGCCGACTGATCTCCTGCCACCCTCTATCATCAGCCGTAGCTGACGGGCCGTGGCTCTTCTCTGGCAGTGCGTTCATGCCACCGCCTTCATCGCAGCCATCTGTGGTGCTTGCCGCCAATCCTGAGCCCCACTGGTGTCAGATACCATCCTCCTCCATCACAAAGAATATACCAATAACCACAAAGACTTTTGCAGAGGAGTCAAGTCAGGTTCGTCTGGCCTATACTCTCTGTGTTAGGGAGGTAGCAAGTAGTTCAAATATTTCTTGAATCATGAAGAATTTTCAAAAATGGGAAATGGTAAATTTCAAACAAAAATAACTACATCCATGGTTTCATTGAAGATCGATGAGGAAGGAAGGAAGGATGTAGGTTCGTTGTCATCAAAGATATCAGCATGTTTTGCCTCTACAAGGTTCTTTCAATTGGGGCTCGAAGTTGGTTCCTCATTCTTCATTGGAGAAGGCACGTTCTTTGTTGGAGATGAGATTCTCTAATGTTCTCTCAATTCCTCCCATCCGCTAATGATTTTTCCCAAGCCAAAATGAAGATCCAACCCAAATAAAATTTGTTAGTCAATTTATAAATTCATGGCACAATTAATGTTGGAATTAATTAATTAATGGAAGGTGGCACAATTCAAGTGGTGGAAGTTCAAGATACTTCCCCACATTAAATAGGGAGTTTAAGGGGTCGGGTGGTCCCCACCATTAAATTCAAATTGGGGGTTTTAGTATGGGTTGTCCCCACCTCCACAACCCGTATAGAGAGGTTTCAAATATAAAAATGTTAATATTTTTATTTTTTTCTATTCCTCCACGAAAAAGTGACAAACCATCATTCACACTCGACCTACTATGGTTTATGTTAAAGTCTCCTTAAGAGAATACTGGTGTTGCGAGTTTAACGGTGTCCTCAGATTTCAATTCCAATCCCTAGTTCAAATGTTACAAAAACCCACTCGCACATTTACTAAATGTACCCAAAAAATGTTAAAAAATTTATTCTGGGAACACTGGGCCTCAGAATCATGCTCCATCAGTTTCTCAGACTCGTAAAATTAACATATAATTAGAAAAATTACATGGAAATTCTGGGTCATTACATTTTACCAACCTCAGGGCTTTGCATCCTCGTAAGACACAACTCAAAAACTAGGAAAACAATTGGGGGGTACTAAGCACTAATCTGAGCCTCCCACTCCCATGTGCTATCTTGGAGGTTCTCATGTTTTCAGTGAAAGCACACCAGAGATATCGACCTCCCACGAAGGACCCACTCTTATAAATTCTCAATCTCTACTGGAACCTCCGTAAATGTCACCCCATTGTCGATGTCCAAATCTCCAAGGTCGATGACGTGTGATTGGTCGGGCACATATCTCCTCAGCCGGGATATGTGGAAAACTTCATACACCCGATTTAACTGAGGTGGAAGAGCTAAGTGGTAAGCCACCACGCCAACTCTGATGGGGACCTGAAAAAGTCTGATGAATCTCGAAGAGAACAGGAATCCCTAGCAAATTCTCAACAAACCTCCTCGGGTTGAGACTCGTAGAAAGACATGGTAACCATCCTTGAACTCCATAGGTCTCCATCTCCTATTGGCATAAGTCTTCTCCCTGATCTATGAAGTCCTCATCTTCTTATGGATGATCTATACCATCTCTGTGGTAGCCTGTACCATATTTGGTCCCATGAGTGCTGACTCCCCGAGGACAGTCCAACATAAAGGCGATCAAAACCGTCGATCATACAAACCCTAGAAAGGGGTCATCCCAATGGTGTAGTGATAGTTTTTTTTTGTTGTATGAAAACTCCACCAAAGGCAAGTGATCCTCCCAACTATGATCGAAGTCGAGGGCTCAAGCACGCAACATGTCCTCGAGGGTCTGAATGGTCTGCTCAGTCTGGCCATCCGTCTGAGGGTGGAATGAGGTGCTCAAATGAAGCTGCATCTCGAAGGCCTCTGGAAACCCCTTCCGTTTCTGGGGTTTGAATCGTGTATCACTACCATAGACAATTGTTGAGGGCAATCCATGTATCCACACAATCTCCTGCAAATAGAGGCGTCCCTAGATCTCTACTGAACCCTGCTCTATGATCGGTTGGAAGTTGGACGACTTGGTGAGTCGGTCGATGATCACCCAGATAGAATCGTGACCCCTGGATGTATGTTGAAGTCTCACTATGAATTCCATGGATATCCTATCCCACTTCCAATCTAGGACCTCTAAAGGATGACCTAAGTATGCTGGTACCTGATGCTCCGCTTTCACTTGCTGACAAGTGAGGCACCAAGAATAAAACTTTTCTATTGTTTTCCTCATTAAAGACCACCAGTTCCATTGTCATAGGTCCTGGTATATCTTCTCTACTCTTGGATGTACCTCAAGAGAGGACGTGTGGAAATCCCTCAAAACTTCCTCTCGAAGAAACACGGGTACCATGTTACATTCTCTAAAAAGGATGATGTGTTCCCCACCTTCAAAAAATCCATCAGGTTCTAGTCCTATGGATATATTAGCACGTCGAGCCTTGTATTCAATGTCCCCATGCTATTCCTCCTTGAAATTCTAAGGACGTGGGGGAGTGACTGTAAGAGACTGAAGAAATGCTACTACATCTCAATACACAAAGGATATCTTTCTGAGTGCATCGGCTACAACATTCCCCTTCTCAAGAGTATAGACTATCTTGATGTCATATTCCTGGTGGGACTCAAGCCAACATCATTGTATCAAGTTAAGGTTCTTCTGAGAGAAGATATACCTGTGACTCTTGTGATCCGAGTAGATTGTAAAACGTTCACCCTTCATGTAATGTTTCCACATCTTCAATGTGAAGACCACTGTTGCTAACTATAGTTCATAAGGAGCATAGTTCTTCTCATGCTCTCTCAGCTATCGAGAACCATATGTGATCACTGATCGCTCCTGCATCAGGACACTTCCGAGTTTGGTCCCTAATGTGTCGCAATAAACTACGTACCAAATGCCCTCCTATAGAAGCCTCAAGATGGGGGCACTAGTCAGCCTCTACCTCAGATTCTGAAAACTCAACAGATATCTTTTCGACCACAGGAAGGGTTTCCCATTCTTCGTCAACACTGATAAAGGTGTTGAATCTATGGATAAATCTGAGACAATCCTCCAGTAGTATCCAGCCCAACCTATGAAACTTTGTACCCCTGTCACACACTTGGGTGGATCCCAAGCATGTACCGCCTCAATCTTCAATGGATCCACCGCAAATCCAGCCTTAGAGATGACGTGTCTCAGAAAGTGCACCTCTCAGATCCAGAACTAGAACTTCAAGAACATACTATGAAGCTAGTGCTCTCGAAGTGTCTTCTGAACTATCTGAAAATGATAGGCATGCTCCTACTCAGTAGCCATGTAGATCAGAATGTCATCGATGAAGACTACTATAAATTGATCATGTTATAGAAGAAATATCCTTTTCAGGAGTCCCAAGAACAATACTACAGTGTTGGTTACGATGAACAACATAAGTAAGAACTCGTAATGGTTGTACTGACATCTGAAAGCCGACTTCTTCACATCTTTGTCTCTCACTCTGAGCTGGTGATAGCCTGACCAGATGTCTATCTTTGAGAACCACCATTATCCCTTCAGTTGATGAAAGAGTTTTTCAATCCTCAGGAGTGGGTACATGTTCTTCACGATCACTTGGTTCTGGGGCAGATAGTTGACACAAAGTCTCAAGCTCCCATCCGCCTTATTGGAAAACAAAATCGGGGCTACCCAAGGATAAATACTGGGCCGAATGAATCCCCTCCCCTATAAGTCCTCCAACAGTACCTGTAGTTCACGAAGCTCAATGGGAGCCATACGATACGCTGGTGTAGATATTAGTGCCATCTTAAGCTACAAGTAAATGTCAAAGTCCACCCCTCTCGAGTAGGTAGACCTGAAACATCATTAGGGAAGACAACCGTGTATTGGTCCACCACTACAGGATAGATCAGAGTCTCTGCATCAGCCGCTCCGAGGGTATGGTTAGGAAACTGGTGATTGATCGGTTTTACTATCCTCCGAGTAACTCTATCCTAGGCTACAAAGGTTTCCTTCTCTCTAGTTAAGGTAAACCTGGTGCCATCCTTGCAGACAACTTCTAGAGTAAGATCACACTGCCGGCACCAGTGTGTAATCATCGAATTCTCTCCCATAGGAATCTCTAGCTGTAAGGATTGAGACAACAGCTCCATCGGAATCTATGAGTGGTGAGCGAGGGAAGCAGAAATAAATGTATGGCTGGAACCTATTTCTATAAGTACTACAGATAAGGTGGAGTAGACACATATCGTACCTCGTATCATCTCCGGAGCACCATGGTCATAGGCCTCAGCTTCCTGGAGCTGAGCTCACCCTTGTCCACCAGTTCCCTATGGTCGAGGTGGACCACCTGGTGGTGGTGGCGGTAACATCTCGAATCGTCGCCCACCATCAGCTGCATGGACAAATCCTCTTCCACGTCTACTTGATCAATACAGACCTCCTGGGTTGAACCTCTGTCTCTACCTGGGCGGTCCTTTGACCATCTGATGATCATCAGTACGGTGGGTTGGGTAGTCTCGAGCCATGTGACTACACCCGCCGCATGTGTACCACTTTTTGTTCCTTGAATGACTGGCTCTATCTCCAGTGCCCTGCACAACTGACCCTGAATCATATGGTCATCCTATTATAGGTTTGGTCCTCTTGGACCTCTATGAAATCTGTCTGCTGCCAGCTATAGAAGACTCCGCTATGTGACAACTGGTGGTGATTCTCGCTACTGGTGACTGCTTTACAAGAAAACTCTCCACTAATAGGGATTTCTCTAACACCCTTGCATGCGTTGGGATGCTGAGAGAAATCATTGAATCCCTGATCTCCCTCCCTAGTCCCTTCTCAAAGGTCATGGAATTGATGAATGGGTCCTGCACCATCTAATTGGAGTAGCGTGAGAGGTCAGTGAACCTCACCGAGTACGGAGCCACTGTAACAACCCGATATTTTATGATAGGTATTCATTTTAATTTATTTGATGTCATGTGTTTTATGCTACAACAATATTATCGTGTGCTATACGCAACACCGTATTAGCTTGCAGTATACACAATACTATTCTTAGATTGTGTTACACAAAATTTCATGTTCGTTTGATAATAGACATTCTACGCAACATTGCGTATATATATATATATATTCAATGTATAAATGAAAAATGGGTGGATTCTATTATAACGAAACATCAAAGGAGTCTTGCACAACACACAACCCTAACTAGGCTTGCATTACATGCAATCGAGACCATCCTCAATAGCGTTTGTTGTACGCAATACCGATTTTCACTAAACAACAATATGCTATTAAAATATTATTAAAACTAGCCGTTATGAATAGTAATAACCACTTTTTTGGAATTTTTTAAATTTCATCCTTCAAAATGGACTTCATTTTTTGATTCAGAATATCGAAATTATCCTAGGGTGAAATTTTGGTATTTTTCGGAAAATTTCAATTTTAAATGAATAGTGAACACACTGGGTTACTATTTAAAAACAGACTTTTTATTTAAATTTATTTTAGGTCAAAATTGATACATAATACCTTTATAAGTTCAATGTAATTCATTGGAGTCATTTTATAATAATTTTCGATATATACAAATTTTATTGAACTTTTCACCGTCTTTTACACACCTCCTATGTGAATTTCTAAATTCATATAAAACATAATTTTACCGCTTCTGTGAGTGGAATTTCAAAAATCTGAGAGACACAGTTGATTTAAATATGTAAAATGTGGTTCAATGATATGAATATAATTTTTGGTGAATAGTAACATTTTATTTTTTTACCACGATTAAAAGTAAATAGGGTAATTAAGGGTAAAAATGATATTATTATTACCCTAACACATATCCTAATTCTATTGGATAAGTGTAATTTGACCAAAAACAACCTTAGGATTAAAATATGACCATTTAGGCCCACTTTGATTAGATTAGGACATTTAATATTAATTTATTTAAAGAAGGGTTAAAATAGTTAAAATCAAAGTTTAATAAGTAAATCATTTTTAATATAGGGATATAAATAAAATAAATTCGACTATAAATATTAATTATAAAGATAAAACTATTTCCTACATAATGGTATTTTATTTTTAATTTTTATACATTAAATAATTTAATTTATTTATGACACATTGATGAGGCATTAATTATATCATTAATGAAATATTGACATAATTGATGTTATAAATACCCAAATAAATTTAATTTGATACCTTTTATGAATTCCAATAATTTTATGGGTTAATATGACATGTTAGTATTGATTTAATTAACTTTTTTCTAACTAATACTTCTTTTATGATTTTCACAAAAATCAATTACCAAGCAGTTTCAAAATTGACATATAATAGTTTTTAAAACAAATATTATATTATTAATTGTTATTTTATTCGTAAAAATCTAATATTCGGCCAAATAACTTAGATAAGGTTATATATATTAATAATAAACAACATGGGGTTCGTTTGGATTGTTATAGTAAGTTTATTAACCTTATAGTCTAAGAAAAAAAGAATACACGGTAAAAGTAAAATTATTTAACTTAATGTTAAATCGAAATGATAAGGTTAAAATAGATACCTAAACTTGCCTAAATTCAATTTTATGAGAGTATTTAGACCCATACACACATTATATTTGAAATAAATAAATTTTGATCTATTTAAAACCGAATATGAATTTATAATAAAATAGTATTTTTTGTTTTTCAAAAGGTGCCCCTGTCCTCCCTTATAAAAGGTCACCTCCTCCCTCTATTCCTCACACCACTTTGAGCCTTAAAGCTCGACCAACCCCTGCCCAATTATGTTCTCCACTTCCCTAGAAACATCCTAGAGGTCATGGTCTTCTTAAAAGACCAAATTTAGTGCCCTAAGAGAATGTTTAAAGGAGGCACTTCGAGAAAGAGGTAATACCTTCTACTGTTTTCTTCATGTTCCATTCTTCTTCTACTCCCTCTTATTTAGTTGTTTCATTCTTTAGTAATAACATAATTATCCCCCATATACTTATATGTTATTATAAATATGAAAAATCCGTATTTCCCCTTCGATCCATCATAATGAAAACGAAATCACCGCGCGTGCGTACGTATGGAATACCGTCTCCACGCCGTGGTGTAATCTGTTTTTCCACCACCACCTTACTTGGATGGGTATAATGGTTTAAAGAATAAATAAATTTGATTATTATAAAATAATAATGATTCTAATATATTAAATCATTCACTCCAATTCGATTTAATAAATATGGGAACGATATCATCGCTCGTGCGTACGTACGGATTACTGTCTCCACGACACGATGAGATTCATTTTCCATGTTAACAATTAAAGAATGATTTTGAAGTATATATAATAAGTAATCATGAAATATATGAAATAATAATGCTACTCGATTTGTGTATATAAATATGTTTGTCATATACTGAATTCCATTCGATTCAATAAGGAAACGAAAACAGCGTTCATGCGTACGTACGGCCTACCGTCTCCATGAACAGTGTATTTCTTTCCATTTGTCGATCTATTATTTATATGTATATTATGAATATATATTATATATAAATCATGTTTTATATTCTGGAATTAATTAATCATGATCTAAGTAATCATATGAATAATTACAATTCAAAACACGGATGACATATGAAACGATTTTACCCAAAACGCTCTTTAACATGGAATTTACAAAAGAACGGGTAATATAAAGTCATAAATGAACCATATATGATATCATAACATTGAATATGATTCTGTAATAATTCAATGACATTATTTAAATCATTATAAAGGAGGTTTGGATACATACTAAGTATATCAGACACAGGGTAAGGGATAACTATTCCAATCTCGCTCTTATCCGAGATTGTTTATTCGTAAGTATTTACTAGGGTTTTTGTTATTATCCATGTCCCTGTTTTCTAAAAATATTTTCATGTATGACCTATTTTCCCATTATTAATTTTACCACATTTTATGAATGGAATATTTCTTTTATTTACCATATGAGGTACTTTTTGACTTTTCCAGCAAAAGTACGAGAAGAATGTTTTTTAACTTATACGGCATGAAATGATTTTTACGGTTTTATAAAGCCTTATTTTCATGAAGATTACTCCAAAAGATTTCATGACTATTTGAAAAAAAATATATTTCTTTTAAAAATGCATGACATTTTGTGAAAAGAAAATTATTTTAAAGAAGAAAGGATATTTTCCTCAAGAATTCAATTCAAGTGTTTTATGAAAAACATTTTCCATCTAAGATGACATTATTTCATATGTGTATGTTTAAAGCTTAATGTCTCTATGATTTACATGGTTCCACTTTTCTTATAATGAAATATCCATTTGTTTTATATGGATTATGTGATGATGGGATGATGTTTATGAAACCCATTTTCTTCTTTGGGTTATGATGAATGTTTTAAATTTATTATGAGGAACAAGTAAGAATGATTTCATTATGAGATGGGTAGGACCTATATCTACCTCCAATGCATTAGGTAAAGATTTATATCTCATGATATAGACATGGCTAGAATAGTAAGTTAATCTGGTTCAGTGTTACAGGACTGAAATGGGTAGTGAACTCGATTCAGAAAGGGACTTTGTCCACTAAGATGGTCTTGGAAGCAATGCCTTGGCTACTATGGAAATCATAACAAGTGTTGAATGGTTTACACAATTACATGTTTTATTACCATTCTATTTTATCGTGATTGATATTCCATTATGATATATGCCTTACGAACTTCCACGATTTATGTCTTTGCACATGATTTTGATGTTTAAATTTCATGTTCAAGTTTTTTTTCATCCAAATATTTATGGATTGTTTTATGTTCTCTATCATTACCTTTGCTGAGCATTTGAGCTCACCCTTTTTATGTTTTATTTTCCCTAGGAAATAAAGAATGGTTTTAGGTAAAGAAACAAAATGGGGAAGATCATTTTGGGAGTTGTTGAAGATCTTTCAACATGATTACACGTTTATATTCCAAGTTTCCAAAGACACTAAACTATTACGATCTTTGTGTGTCTATTTTTGTTTTGTATTAAGTATCCCTCAAAACTAAAGTAATGTATATGGACATAAAGCTTTGGGTCTCTACAGTTGGTATCAGAGGCAATAGAGGTAGGAATGTATCTGATCCTTGGGAACTATCAAATGTGAGCGTTGGACGATGCATGGCTCTCCGCCCAAGGGCTTCATGAGGAAATGGCTGCCACTGATGATGGTGGTGTGTCCCACCCAGGGGGTGTAGCCGCCCATGGAGTTCCCTAATAATTATCAATTATTGTCCACTAGAAGTAATTCCAGAATGTTATAGTTGGTATCAGAGGAAAGGTTTAACCAACCTTTGGAAACTAGGATGCGAAAACGTTAGTGAGATCCCTAGAGATATTTCTAAGGTATGTCTAGGAATGTCCCTAAGGATAAGTATACGTATAGGATATAGTCCTAGAACTACAGTAATGATCTTATAATTTAACCTAAGATGATAGATATTGAGGGTACTTCCCCTTTACTATGTTTTTTCCCTAGCATGATTTTTACCCCTCACACTATTCTTTTTGGGTTTTAGAAAATGGTTGGAAACATGAAGATTCACGATAATGGAGGATATGACGGACAATGGAATGATATTATTCATGAGCAACCAAATGAAACGGGATTTGGAAGTCCAAACATCGTTATTATGCCTAATCAGCAATCTCATAATATTATCAATAATCTCAACTATGGTATGTTTCCCGACTCAGATAATAAGAGAAAGATTGAGTTTCATGATGATCATAGAGGAAAGAAAGTTCAGTTTCCCTCATGTAAGTCATGTGGGAAGAGGCATCAGGGAGAATGTTTCAATGGAACTGGAATATGCTTTGGGTGTGGAAAAGAAGGACAAAAATCCAATAAGTGCAATGGAAAAGGTTCATTTAACACCATGGACAAGGATAATGGTATTTCTAAAACATCAAAAATGATTAGATGTTTTAAATATGTAATGTATGGGAATTATGCAAATCAATTCCCTAAGGGAAAATCTCATGAGTAGAATCAACATGGTCATATGAGGGGTATTTATGTGGATGATGATGATGAGACTACAAATGAAATATGAGATGAATGAAATGATGAATCTCAGTCAGTGGTTTAAGAATTTAGTGGAATGATTGTATGTTTATAAAGAATAATGTACAATAATATGGAATAAAGAATCATCCAAGGATTGTTACACTATTGTTTTTCCTAAAGTATTTGAAAGTATATGTTGAATGGTATCGGTAACCATGGAAGGTTATTCAGATATTTTTGAAAAGTAGATGATATGCACATAATGAAGGGATAAGAAAATAATGAGATGTTTGATTGTATTCATGAGCTCATGATTTATATAAGGACTAAGTGATATCATGGTTTGAGTGTATATACTTTTTGGGATTTTGGTATGTGGAAAGAGTTAACTTTTGACCACATTCATATTTTCACTAAGGTTAAATGGGTTTTTATTTTTTTCAAGAGAATACATGATTATGGTATCCACATGTTTGTAATTTGACCAATAAGATATATCTTATGATATATGGGGGATAAATGATGAAATTCACGTGATTGTTATGTGACATTTCAAGTAATCATTTTCTTTATACAATGAGCTTGGACCGAAATATTTTAGACAAGCCTATAGATTGGAATGGATTATATTAGACGTAAGTTAGTATTGTTTAAGGATTTTTTTTTTCAATATTATTGATGGGATGTTATAGTAATGTGGTTTTAGAACAAGGTCAACCTATAGGATGGGTGACAGCCCATCGCCTCAGACAATGCTGTGGGAATCGAACCCACAACCGAAGTGCAATAGGCCTTTATAGCCTACCACTGGCCTACAAGAAGTCCCTGTTTAGTAGAAACTAGTTTTATTATATTAATCAGTATGATATATGAATTATAAGTCCATTTTTGGAACCATATATGATTAATCTCACTATAGATGGACTTATTTATTTTTGATAACTTTTTCTAACCTTTTGTTTGAGACAGATGGAATGACCCATCATTCTGTCACATGATATTCTAACACTTCATGAATGACAAATTCAAATTCATTTCTTTAAGAGATGAAGTGGAAATTGTCCAAGGAACGACCAATGGAGAGTCTATACCAAAATCAAGAAAGTTTTTATTCTAATTCAAATTTCTTCATCTTTAGGGAAATGAACTTGAAAACCAAAAATGTTGTCCTAGTGACATTATATCCGATGAATCAGATGGTACCTTAAATCATCACAAAATTATGGCTTTGTGATTAATGAATTTTCATAGCCATGTCCTCTACCACTTTCCATCAGAACATGATGGTTAGATTTATCTTCCATATCCATATTTTCACCTATATTCTCCTATGTGGAAACCTAGTGATTAGTTAATTTGGGTAACCATTACGTTTCATAGTTTAGTTTTTAAAGTTATGTTTTGGTATATCATTTTACGATGTGGGTTTCAATTAAAGAAACTTTCAAGTAGAAAACAATGTGTAACCCCGATGAATTTCGAGGGAGAAATTCATTTTAAGGGGGGTAGAATGTAACAACCCGATATTTTATGATAAGTATTCTTTTTAATTTATTTGATGTCATGTGTTTTATTCTACTATAAGATTATAGTGTGCTATACACAACACCGTATTAGCTTGCAGTATACACAACACTATTCTTAGATTTGTTTTACACACAATTTCATCTTCTTTTGATAATAGTCATTCTACAAAACATTGTATATATATATATATTCAATGTATAAATAAAAAACGGTTAGATTCTGTTATAACGAAACAACAAAGAAGTCTTGCAAAACACGCAACCCAAACTTGGCTTGTAGTACACACAATCATGGCCTTCCTCGATAGCGTTTGTTGTACGCAATACCGAGTTTCACTAAACAACGATATGATATTAAAATATTATTAAAACTAGCCGTTATGAATAGTAATAACCACTTTTTGGTATTTTTAAATTTCATCTTTCAAAATAGACTTCATTTTTGGATTCAGAATATCAAAATTAGCCTAGGGTGAAATTTTGGTATTTTTCTGAAAACATTCAATTTTGGATGAATATTGAAAACACTTGGTTACTATTTAAAAACCGATTTGTAATTTAAATAATTATTTATTTTATTTAAATTTATTTTAGGTCAAAATTGATACATAATACCTTTATAATTTCAATGTAATTCATTTGAGTCTTTTTATAAAAATTTTAGATATATAAAAATTTTATTGAACTTTTCACCATCTTTTACCCACCTCCTAGGAGAATTTCCAAATTCACATAAAACATAATTTTACCGCTTCTATGAGTGTAATTTAAAAAATCCGAGATACACGGTTGATGTCAGTATGAAAAATGTGGTTCTATGAGATGAATATAATTTTTGGTGAATAGTAACTTTTTACTTTTTTACCACAGTTAAAAGTAAATAGGGTAATTAAGGGTAAAAATGATATTATTATTACCCTAACACATGTCCTAATTCTATTGTAAATTCGACCAAAAACAACCTTAGGAATAACATATGACCATTTAGGCCCACTTGGATTAGATTAGGACATTTTATATTAATTTATTTAAAGAAGGGTTAAAATACTTAAAATCAATGTTTAATAAGTGAATCATTTTTAATATAGAGTTATACATAAAATAAATTTGACTATAAATATTAATTAGAAATATAAAAAAAATTCCTAAATAATGGTATTTTATTTGTAATTTTTAGACTTTAAATAATTTAATTTATTAATGACACAATGATGATGCAATAATTATATTATTAATGAAATATTGACATAATTGATGTCATAAATAACCAAATAAATGTAATTTGAGACTTTTTATGAATTCCAATAATTTTCTATGTTAATATGACATGTTAGTATTGACTTAATTAACTTTATTAGAACAAATCCTTCTGTTATGATTTTCACAAAAATCAATTACCAAATAGTGTCAAAATTGACATATAATAGTTTTTAAAACAAATATTATATTATTAATTGTTATTTTATTTCTCAAAATATAAGGATCGGCCAAATGACTTAGATAAGGTTATATATATTAATTATAAACAACTTTTGGTTCGTTTTGATTGTTATAGTATGTTTATTAACCGTATAGTGTAAGAAAACAAAAAGACACGGTAAAAGTAAAATTATTTAACTTAAAGAGAAATCTAAATGATAAGGTTAAAATAGATACCTAAACCTGTATAAATTATATTTTATGAGAGTATTTCGACCCATACCCACCTTAGATTCTAAATAAATCAATTTGGAGCTATTTAAAACCGAATATGACTTTATAATAAAATAATATGTTTTGTTTTTCCAAAGGTCCCCCTCTCCTCCCTTATAAAAGGGAACCTCCTCCCTCTCTTCCTAACACAACGTTGAGCCTTATATCTCAGCCAAACCATGAAAAATTTTCTTCTCCACGTCCCTAGAAACATTATAGAGGTCCTGGTATTCTTTAAAGACCAATTTTAGTACCCTAAGAGAAAGCATAAAGGAGGCACTTCGAGAAAGAGGTAATACCTTCTACCGTTTTCTTCAACTTCCATTCTTCTTCTACTCCCTCTTATTTAGTTGTTTCATTATGAAGTAATTAAATAATTATCCCTCATATACTGATATGTTATTATATATATTAGAAAACCCTATTTCACCTTATATCCATCCTAAGGAAAATGAAATCACTACGCGTGCATACGTAAGGAATACCGTCTCCACGCCGTGGTGTAATTAGTTTTTCCGCCACCACCTTACTTGGATGGGTATAATAGTGTAAAGAATAAATACATATGATTATTATAACATCATAATAATTCTAATATATTAGATCATTCACTCCAATTCGATTCAATAAATATGGGAACGATATCATCACTCATGCGTACGTACGGATTACCGTCTCTATGGCGCGATGAGATTCATTTTCCATGTTATCAATTCGAGAATGATTATAAAGTATATATAATAAGTAATCATGAAATATATGAAATAATAATTCTACTTGATTTATCTATATATATATATGTGTATTTCATATACTGAATTCCATTCAATTCAATAAGGAAACAAAAACAGCGTTCATGCGTATGTACGACCTACCGTCTCCATGAACGGTGTATTTCATTCCATTTATCGATCTATTATATATATGTATATTACGAATATATATTATATATAAATAATGTTTTATTTTATGTAATTAATTAGTCATGATCTAAGTAATCATATGAATAATTTCAAGTCAAAAAACAGAAGACATATGAAACTACTTTACCCAAAACGTTCATTAACATGGAATTTAAAAAAGAACGGGAAATATAAAGTCATAAGTGAACCATATATGATATCATAAAAATGAATATTATTCTTTCATAATTCAATTACATTATTTAAATCATTATACAGGAGGTTCGGATACATACGAAGCATATCAGACATAAGGTAAGGGATAACTATTCCAATCTCGCTCTTATCTAAGATTGTTTATTTGTATGTATTTACTAGGGTTTTTGTTATCATCCATGTCCCCGTTTTATAAAAATGTTTTCATGTATGTCCTATTTACCCATTTTTTAATTTTACCACTTGTTATGAATGTAATAATACTTTTTTCCTACCACACGAGGTACATTTTTACTTTTTCGGAAAAAGTACGAGAAGAATGTTTTTTTAACTTAAACGGAATGAAAGGATTTTTACAGTTTTATAAAGCCTTATTTTCATGAATATTCCTCCAAAATATTTCATGACTATTTCCAAAAAAATCTCTTTCTTTTAAAAATTCATGACATTTTTTGAAAAGAAAATGATTTTAAAGAAGAAAGGATATTTTCCTCAAGAATTAGTTTCAAGTGTTTTATCAAAACCATTTTCCATCTAAGATGAAATTATTTCATATGTGTATGTTTCAAGTTTAATGTCTCTATGATTTACATGGTTTAACTTTTCTTATGATGAAATATCCATTTTTTTACATTGATTATGTGATGATGGGATGATGTTTATGAAACCCATTTTATTATTTGGGTTATGATGAATGTGTTACATTTATTTTGTGGCACATGTAAGAATGATTTAATTATGAGATGGGTGGGACGTATATCTCCCTCCAATGAATTTGGTAATGATTTATATCTCATGATATAGACATGGCTGGAATGGTATGTTAATCTCGTTCAGTGTTCCAGGACTGAAACGAGGAGTGAACTCGATTCAGAAAGGGACATTGTCCACTATGATGGTATTGGCAGCAATGCCTTGGCTACTATGGAAATCATAACAAGTGATGAATGGTTTCCACAATTAAATGTTTTATTCCAATGTTATTTTATCGTGATTGATGTTCCATTATGATATATGCCATACAAACATCCACGATTTATGTCTTTGCTCAAGATTTGGATGTTTAAATTTCATGTTCATGTTTTTTGCATTCAAATGTTTATGGATTGTTTTATGTTATCTATGCTTACCCTTACTGAGCATTTGAGCTCACCCTTTTTATATTTTATTTTCCCCAGGAAATAAAGAATGGTTTTAGGTAAGGAAAAACGGGGAAGATCGTTACGGGAGTTGTTGAAGATCATTCAACATGATTACAAGTTTATATTACAAGTTTCCAAAGACACTAAACTATTACGATCCATGTGTGTCTTTTTCTGTTATGTATTAAGTATCCAGAAAAACTAATGTAATGTCCATGTACATCAAGATTTGGGTCTTTACAGTTGGTATCAGATGCAAAGGAGGTAGGAATGTATCCGATCCTTGGGAAATCTCACATGTGAGCATGGGATGAAGCATGGCTCTCCGCCCAAGGGATTCATGAAGAAATGGATGCCACTGGGGATGGTGGTGTGTCCCACCCAGGGGGTGTAGCCGCCCATGGAGTGCCCTGATAGGTATCAATTATAGTCCACTAGATGTAATTCCATACCATTACTGCCACAATCATGCTTCCCTGCTATAGATGAAGAAGCTCATGTATATGTACTGCGCGTAGAGTCTCTAGGACAAACTCATCCAGAAATAGGCTCTCAAAGTCTGCCTAGAGAAGTGTCACCTCATCATGAACCTGGAGCATCAAGCTCCCCCATTTTCATACTTTTGCCTATAGAAGACTTCTGGAAAGGATCACCATGAGATAATCAGGTGTCCCTATGAGTCAGAAGACTCTCATCACGACCTCCAACCATTCCCTAGCCACCTGTGGGGTTGTCTCTCCCCGGAACCTCAGTGGCCTTTGGCACTGGAACTCGTGCAACGCGCTCAAGAAGTGTGCACCCTCTTCTACTAGGGATTGTGTAATCAGTGGGCCAATGGGTAATGGTACCACTGGTGCTTCCACTGGTGCCTCTACTAGAAGAGGCCCCTACACTGTGGCCTCATCGCTCGGTGGGATATCAATGCGTACTAGACATGCAACCCTATCAGTTTTTTTATGCACTAAGTCAGAAATCAGAAATAAGGGTCGTGGGGTATGGATACATCACCCGCCGCACCAACACTGGATTATTTAAACTGATAACCACACTCCCTACACTTAACACTATTTCCATTAAAAAAAATTAGATTCCTATGTTCCATGGTAGAACCGACTCCTCTAATACTAATTACTAATGTCCAGTCCCCCAGGGCCAGTGTTGTGACTACCCCATACCGGCCTTCTATAGGAATGCGGCTGACAACTAGCACCAAACGGAAAATTCCCAGAAACTGGGAAGGCATTGCTGTTATAAACAATAAACACACGCAACAAATCACACACCAAGATATGAAAATAATTAAACTGTATAACGAAAAGAGTGCTAAAAGTAAGTGGGGCCGGATTACAAGCCCAACAGTAATGGTACAAGTACAACTGAAAATACAATACAACTAAAGAAAGAGAAAGTCAGATACTGGGTCATCCTTAGAGATTCATACACGAAGGGTAGGTATATATCGATTCCTCAGCACTCCGCATCCACCTATCACCTCTGCATACCGACACGCCATATGGTCCACCTCTGGGCACCGTACAATCATGGTACCCTTAGCCTTGATCAACGCTGTCTGTCGTTTGCACCAAACACAACAGGGTGGGGACGATGCCCGTGAAGGATTGAGTATAACGATACTCAGTAGGGACCCCAAGATCCTCATGGTTTCAAAAAATACACAAATGATAAACCAAAAAGCATGTAAAGTAGTGATAATCCGACTTAGGTATATGCCCATACATATACCTAATTTATCAAAAATTACCCATCTCATTAATGAGGAAACATAAGGCCCGACTACTTAGCCAATGTACAATGGTTCCATGAAGGAAGGATTACCACAAAGGTACTCCACACAGAAGAATACCACAAAGGTAACACCACAAAGGTAAGTACCACACAGGTATTCCATATAGAAGAATACCACAACGGTAAGGACTCAGCTCAAACCAGGTATAAATTTTGTACAGAAATATAGATGATTAGATGTGAATATTGAATCATCATACTCTATTGAGAAGAAGACCCATGTAGGATCCTAGTGCATCATCAGACCCACACAGGATCCTAGTACAGTAGACCCGCACAAGATCCTAGTCCATCATCTGACCCACAAAGAATCCTAGTACTGCAGACCCACATAGGATCCTAGTACATCATCAGACCCACACATAATCCTAGTACAGTAGACCCACAAAAGATCCTAGTACATCATCAGACCCACACATGATCCTAGTAGATCATACCCACACATGATCCTAGTACATCATCAGACCCACATAGGATCCCAGTATAACAGACCCACATAGGATCCTAGTACATCATTAGACCCACAGAGGATCTTAGTACAGTAGACTCACACAAGATCCTAGTATATCATTAGAAACATACATGATCCTAATACATCATACCCACATAGGTTCAAAATAGTAGACCCACATGGATTCCTGTAGAGGTTCCATGTGGGATCATAAAATATAGTCCCATGAAGGATCCCTTTATCATGTTACGGTCAGCTACTGGGTTCCCGCACTAAACACCCTTGATTCCTGGAGGCTATAATCCTCAAGTCACAGGTCGATACTCTAACTACAACGAAGTCCCAAGAAGATGTATACCAAAGTACCACCACATCCGAGGGGTCTCAACGAGAAAAATGGTGCATCTATCGAACGAACAGTCTGTAAGTTATTAGCATTTTAGTCCCGAGGTCCTGGTAAGATTCGGGCTCATTCCAACCAAACCGTATTCCAACATTATCCAAAAATTATGTGGGTATGCCAAAAGTACCGTCTCACTCCACGTTTTCTGTTTCTGTAGATGGTTCGTCAAATGGATTCTCATAGCTCAAGATATGGCCAAATGTGTGGAATTGGTCGAAACAGGTCCGGGTCTGGTCTGACCTGGCCTTGCCCGACCCGACTCGGTTCAGGTCGACCTGACCCTACTGGATCTGTCCCGGCCCACTAGGTCCATACTGGAGGCCCAGCCAAGCTTCATGCGGGGGGGGGGGGGGGGAGTCCCCCCGCCTCTCAAAAACCGAATGGCCAAAGCCATTTGGTCGCCATACAACACGCGAGACCTGCCGTGGGTCCCGCTCCGTTCACCTCGACCGGGAAAAATGACATGGCATTGGTCCTCACAACATCGCGTAGGGTGCCACCACTCTGTGGTCGACCGAACACTGGTGGCCTTACGCCTTCTTTCATGGCCCGGTAGGCCGCAACCCCTTGCTCCGACAACAGCACGTCATGTGCCGCCCCTCCACGGTCGGCCGAATGTCGGCCTCCCTCTATCCACCACCACCACCAACATTCCTCAAATCTTCTCCGAAATCTTCTTGCAGCTATACTTGGTGCTGAAATCCAATCTCGAGCCCCACCATTGTCTAATAACATCCTCATCCATCTCGAAGAACATACTAAGAACCACAAAGACTTTTTCGAAGGAGTTGGGTGATGTTTGTTTGTCTCGTACCCTCTGCATTAGGGCGGTAGAAAGTGGTTCAAATATTTCTTGAATCACGAAGAATTGTCAAGAACGAGAAAAGGTAAATTCAAAACAAAAATACCTACCTCGAAGGTTCCATGAGAGATCAACGAGGAGGGAAGGAAGGACGTTGTTTTATTGTCGTCGAAGAAGTCGGTGTTCGTTTCTTCCACAAGGTGCTTCCCATTGGGGATCGAGGTCAGTTCCTAGTTCTTCATTAGAGATGGCCTGTAATTAGTTGGAGGTGAGTTTCTCCAATGTTCTCTCAATTCCTCCCTTCTTACAATGATTACACCCATTCCAAAATGATGAGCCAACCCAAATAAAATATGTTTGTCAATTTTAAAATGGTTGGCACAATTAAAGTTGGATTTAATTAATTAATGGAAGATGGCACTATTAAAAAAAGGATGTTCAAGAAATGTAAACACATTAAAGAGGGAGTTTAAGGGTGTAGGGCGGTCCCCACCATTCAAATCAAATTGGGGGTTTTAGTTCGGGTGGTCCCCACCTCCATAACCCATCTAGAGAGGTTAAAAAAATGTTAATATATTTATTTTTTTTCAATTCCTCCGTGAATGAGTGTAAAATTATCTTTCACCCTAGACCTTATACGGTTGTGGTGAAGGTCTCCTTAAGTGAATATCAGCGCTATGATTTCAACGATGTCCTTGGATTTCAATTCCAAGCATGGATTCAAAAGTTGCAAAAATCTGCTCGCACGTTTACTGAATGTAGCTGAAAAAAGTTCAAAAATTCATTCTGGGAACACCAGGCTTCAGAATCACGTGCTGTCAATTTTTAAAGACTCAAAAAATTCACATATAATTAATAAAATTACATGGAAATTCCGAGTCTTTAAATTTAGTATTTCATTTTAATTTTGTTTGTGGATTGAAAGATACAAAATCAATAAGGGAGTTTGGTATCTAGTTTCCTTCATTGGGAAATATAGTTATGTTATGGACCTATATTCTAGTACAATATGTATATACAGATTAGTAAACATGAATATAATTAATTATTTTATCAATGTGATATTTTATGTTTATATTTATGATATTTCTTCATGGGACTTCGGTATCAATGTTACCAAAGTGGTATGCATTATCTATTACAATTTCATAATTTATTAGGATTATTTATAACTATGTTATTTATGATGAAATATTATGATTAATCTCTCAATAAAACCATTAATGTTTAGATAACATTGTTATTTTATGAGAATATATGTTTTCCACCCATTTTCATCACTTCATGTACTCAGGAGTCTAAAAAGATTATTCTTAAGAAAAATCATATTTTCTTCTAGAAACCCATTTTTCCCCCAAATATATATTTTATATAAATGAGTTCAAAACCATTTTTAACATTTTTTAAATGATTTATTAATAAAATTATTACAAATAATTTAGTATATTATTTTTTAAAAAGGAATATTAATGTTGTTTTCCAAACATCGCCCATTTAAAATTTTCTACTTAATGTGAATGGAATCATTGTGTGAACATGAGTGATATGAATGAATAATCCCAACACCATCAAAATTATTTGATTTGAAGATTACTTTATAATAATAAAAATTATATTCAAATAACAAAATTTCAAAAAAATTTAGGATTTTTTTGTTTTAAATATTTATTTTTAATGAAAATATATCTTCCTTAAGAAACATTCCATGTTATTTACATTCAATATAATTTTTTTTATTAAATAACATAAATTTATGTAACTTATGTTTTCCAACCGATATGAACCAAGGGAACCCTTTTTATTCTTTCTCAGAATGGTTTATGATTATAAGAGCCTTGTGAAAGTTGTTTCTCTTTCTATAGGATATGTTTTGTTGTGATGATGAAATAATTATAAAACATTTCAATTTTCCACAGTTTATGATGTAATGAAATGTTTTATAAAACTAATTTCAGTTTATATTTTGTTATATGTGGAATTTTTTATATTATTAAATAAAAAGTATTTATTATTTTCATTATGTGATGGGTGGGACATATTTTCACCTCTAATTCATTGGGTAAACATTTATATATCATGGGGTATCAGTGGGAAAAAATTTTATTGGCATGATCTAGTATTGGAAAATATCATTTCCTGTTCCACAAGTCAAAACTAGTGCATCCTTATCCACAATGGGATATAGGTGATTTTTTCCAATTCACTTTTTTAATGGTATTGATAGTTATCTGGGACATAAGAAATTGTTGTCAATACTTATGATGGTGTAACACTTTTATGACATGATAATATTATTCATGATGGACTTATGATGATTTATAACCCATATCAGACATATTTTAGAAATGAAAAAGTTTTAATCCATGACTCGTGTTTCTATTCAATGATAGGTTAGTAATGATATTCATAAGTTACGCTCATGATCAGAAACCCATATTCGTATATTATGATTTTACCTGATCAAAAATTGATATTTATTTTATTACCCATACTGATCATTTGAGATCATCCTTGATTTTGTTTTCTTACCATAGATTTTGAGTAATGGTTTTATGTAGGGTATATCTATGATGATTACAAAATCGTATGGTATTTTGTGCAAGTATTGATGATCCTTCACTAGATTAGACGATTTTGTTCCATGTTTCAAGAGTCACTAAATTATTTTAGTCCTCATATGTGTGTTTGTGTAATCTGACGAATATTTTTATAATAATATATAATATATGTGAATGAGAAGCCTTATATTCTATAAAAGCAATGCTAATGATGTAGTATTTTTGGTTCCCCCAATAGATTGTGATATATCTATATATACATTCCATATATTTAGGAAAACATCCTAATTAGAGATGTACAATCAATATATAATCTATGATTTAGTTTCTAAAAGGTTTCTAAAATGACATTATTTCTTTCATGATCATTTTCTATCAATATGTGCAATTATTATTTAATTTTTATGATGTTTCAATGTGTTGTTCATTATCATTGTTCCATACATCTAGTGGATATATTTTTTAGTTATTTATTTTTTATATCAATAGTGAATTACATCCCAATGATTTCTGAAAAACTAGTCAGGTAATTTTTTGGGTGAAATTTCTATAGAGAGGTTTATACATTTTTTAATCTTCATTTTTATAATTGGTATTACAATATTTCATTAAAAATTGATTATTTTGAAAAACGTGTATCTATTTGTACTGAATGATAAACATGTATTTCAAAAATCTTCATTGGCTTACAAAAATTATATAATACTAATACTTTTATAAATATATTTCAAAAAAAAATAAAACTTAATTAATTTTAATGGTTATGAATGGGATGTGGAGTGGATACCTATGGATAATTTTTATAATCATGTTTATATATAATATTTCATCATTTTAAAGACCATGAATTTCCAAGTAATTATTTTATTTAAATGGGAATTTTACGAGTTCGCGAAATCAGACGATGCCCGATTCCGAGGATCAGAGTGCCTTAAATGATCCGTCAAAGTTTTGTTATTCTTATATTAACACGCGTAAGCATTTTTTCAAAAAAATTGGAATAACTCTCAAACGGTTACTCAGATCAAAAATCTGAGGGCACTGTTGAGCTCAGTATGGTGGGATTACCGTAGGCACGACTTAATTTTTTTTGGCACGGGCCTCCTGTAAGAAATCCCAAAAATGTTATAACTGTAAATAATTTTTTTTAAAGCTAATTATTTGGTCAATGACCAAAGAACAATTTATTAATAAACAAAAAAGGATTACAAGAGGAAAAATGATGAAATTTTTTTACAATCTCTATCGAAATGATATAGTAAATCAGAAGGAATAGTGCCCAGCCAAGTCATGCTCTGATGAACTCCTTTTGTTGGCAAGAGCATCAGCAACGACATTCACTTCACGGTATGCATGAGTAGATATATAATAAATCCCATGGAGGAAGTTTAGAAAATTCATCCAATGAGCGGTAAGTGGCCAGGCCAGATGGATGTTTCCATTTCTGATGGCATGAATGATAGTGGTTGAATCACTTTCAATCCACAGCTTTCTCCAGCCTCTTTGAAGCGTAAATTCAACAGCATGAATGACCCCCAACATTTCCTCCTCCAGAAATGTTGAGTGACTATATCCAACATAGAAGCAGCCCTGACACTGTCCAACTGAGTCTCTGAAGATAGAACCACAACTGGCAGGGCATGGGTAGCCTTTAGAAGCGCCATGAACGTTCACATTGATCCATCCTGGCATTGGTGAACCGTAAATAAAATAATTAAATAAATTATTTCATTTTTCAAATGCTTATAACTCACAAACGATAGCTCAGATTAAAAATCTGAGACCACAGATGAACTAATGAGGGAATGATTTATTTAAGGAGATACTAACTTTGGCTAGTGCGGGCCACCATAAAAAGTTAGTTTTTTTCCACAAATAAAATAATTAAGTGACAATTATTTTATTGTAAAATTTATAACTTCTAAACGGTAACTCAAATTTAAAATATGAGATTACAGTTGGGTTCATTGGGGTGTTTTTCACCTTGGCAGAGCCTAACATCAACCGCAGTTGGTTGAGGGTTACTGATAATAATTTTATGAACTTTTGTTCGGGTACGTTCAGTAAACGCGCGAGTGGCATTTTGTAACTTTTGGAAAGGTGCTCAGAATTGAAATCCGAGGACAGCGTTGAACTCACAGTGTTATTATTCACTAAAAAAGACTTTCACCTCGACAACAGATGATCAAGAATAAATGTTTGTTTTTGGATTTTAATAAAAAACAATTAAATAATGTTCAATGCTTTATTTTATTTGTTTTTAGCTCCCATGTGGTAGTGCAGGTAGTTGGAACCTCCACTTGGGAGTTGATGGTGGTACTGACACACCCCAACCACCCATAAGAGGTTATGGTGGTGGGATCCACCCGAGCTTATCCTCCCGTGAGGGGTTGCGATGTCGGGACCACCTGAGACGCATAACCTCTCATTAATGAGGGATGAACTCTTGAACTCCTCTATGCAATTAATTGTGCCAACGCACATTCCAATTAATTGTGCCAACGCATGTGCCAATTAATTGAGAAAACATGTGTGAAAATTAATTTTTCCAACGCGTGTAAATTAATTATAGGGAGCCTCTTAACATCCTCCAAATTAACTGCGCCACCTCTCAGGAAATTATTTTTTTCGAGCCAATTAATTTGTTCTCCTTTTTTAAATTAAGTAACTGCATCTTTGGATATTAGGAAGGTTCCTAATAAATGAACCATCATAAATTTCACGATGGTTACTTAAATATCCCCCTCTTATATAAAGGAATCCTAGGGAAAGGTTTTGGGACAGATTCTTCAAGCGGCGAAATGCTGGAAAAGAGACCCAGCACCCAACCCTTGGAGAATTATTCCTCCAACGAAGAACTGTTTCCCATGAAGAATGAAGAAAGACGAATGCCTTATTCATCCTTCTTCAACCAAGGCAAGAAAGGGAAGCACTGCCACCCACAATGAACACAAACAACAGCATCTCAACTCATCTTTTTCGACCACTTCCTCCTCCTACGTCCATGGAACGACACCCACTTCCCATGACATCATCAATGACGAACAAAAAGTGAAGTAGAGGAATTTTTGTGTTATTTTAATTATGACAAAAAACCCTCATTCTTCTTCAATCAATTTATGGTAGAAGAATCACAGATTTCTTGTCACCATAACAAGGAGGGTTCGAGCGTCACGAAATCGTTCTTACCATCCCCTTGTTTTTCTTGTTTGGTGATGACGAAGGCGGTACATGCAGAGACGACGACGAAGGAGGAAAACCAAGGTCGCACTACCCATAGCCTCCATGAACTGTGCCTCCCCCACGGTGCCCCGGTGCGCTACCCGCACCCCCGAGCCCCTACCAGCGCACACCCGACGCCCCGCTCCCCTGCCAGCACCCTCCTGGAGTCCCGCTCCCCTGCCGGTGCACTAACTGGCACCCTGCGCCCATACCGTCATGCTCTTGGTGCCCGGCGCCCCTGCAGCCACTCTACCCGGTGCCCTGTGCCCCTTCCGGCACCCTGCGCCCCTACTAGCGCACTGCCTGGCCCACCGTGCCCCCTGTCGGCGTGCTGACCGCCCAACCAGCTCCTGCCGCGACCTGGCCGGTGCGCCCGGAGCCTGCTATAGCCTAGCCGGTCGGCCCGCGCCCCGTGCAGCCTGCCTGCTGGCCTCTTGGCTGCTGGCCTCCCGAGTCGACCTGCGACGTCCCCCGTGATGTCACTGGCCGAAAGGACCCGGTCTCCCAGGCCATGTTACCGAGCCACCTACATGTCGACTATCGGGTTGAACCGCCCTTTTGGTCTGCTGGTTCTGGCCCAGCGAACCGGGTCAAAACATAGTGGGATGAGCCACCCAATGGGCCGGGTCAGACCCATTGAGTCTGTCTGAGTAAACCCAGACTAGGTCGGCCCAGACGGGGTTGGGCCGAGTAAGTCCGATCGGGTCGGACCGGACCCGGGCACATTATTGTTCCATTACCTTCTTGAGTCATATCATTGGCACTGGATGACTGTTCGACTAACCGTCAGCAGTGCTGGTTTTTCATGGAGCATAGCCGCCGCTTTGAGAATACCCCATGGGTGTTTGAGGTATAGTTGTGATATGGTTAGGTTGGTTCGTACATGAAACCAACTGGGCCCCCAGCATAATAAGGCTGATAACTCATAGACCAAGTGTCCGATTAACGCACTGTCTGTTGTGTTGATACCCCTATGATGTGATTGTCCTTTAATATACTTCTACATGAGACTTCGGGTCACTTGTAGTATTGACCAGTAGCTCATGGAGCGGATACTCTCAGAGACGAGGATACAGAGTGCAGAGACCTAGTAGTTGTAGACCTGAGGACTTCTTGACCGATTCGACTCGGAGTGATTTGATTAGCCCAGTAGACAGAGAGCCCAGTTTGGCGGGAGATCCATGGTGGACAGAGTTCCTGGTTTGGTCGCAAACCTGCGGTACTCTACAGGAAGAGTACCTCTGATGACTATAGGGGGAGCACCCGATTTGGCGACAGACCCACAACAGACATAGCGCCCGATTTGGTAGCAGACCCACAGTACTCGACTGGAGGACTACCTCGGTAGTCTAAGCATAGTGAGTAGTGCCTCAGAGTCAGGATAGGGCCACTGTACTCGACAGAGGAGGAGTTCTCTAGCAGCCATGGTTTCAATAATGAAAATCCCAATTTGTGCTGAGTCAACGACCTTTGTGTTTTCCTCATGATTGAGATGCGTTACTTGATAACATATGTATATGTATGTGCATATACCTATGTAATGGATATCCATTGAAATCATACTTTGTGGTTATCCTTGTTATATATTGTGGGGCCACGAGGGTCTCAGGGTCACTACTAGGTATCATTATACTCACCCCTGAACGGGCTATGCCCGCACCTCGTTGTGTTGGATGCAGATGACAGACAGTGCCGACAGAGGCCGAGAGAACCAGGACTGGATGGTACCCAGAGGAGGACCTTACGATGTATCGGTACACGGTGGAGTCTGATGGACGTGGAGTGCTGAGGAGGACATATCTTCCTACCCATCAGGTAGGAACCCAGAGCACGATCCAGGAGCTCCTTTCACCATTCAGATGTTTGTCCCTTTTTAGTTTTACTTGCTTTTATATGTATTTGTACTATACAGTTGGGATTGTATTATGGCCCCCTTTACATTCAGTGCACTTATTATACATATTTTACTTAGTGTTTTCTTCCTATTTTACTCTGGTTGTGTGTGTTTATTCTTTATAAAGGCAACACCTTCCCAGTTTCAGGGAATTACACCTTTGGTGCTAGTCACCAGCCCCTGGACTATGAAAGGCGGGATTGGGTTAGTCATGATGCGGGCCCTGGGGGACGGGTCGTGACAATTGGTATCAGAGGATTCGGTTCTACCACAGAACTTATGACTCTGATATTTTCTTTATGTGAAGAAATAATGTTAAGGTCACTGAGTGCGGTATTTAGTTCAGGGATTCCAGTGTTGGTGCGGCAGCCGACAAATCCATACACCAGGACCCTGACTACGGATTTCCAACATAGTTCCCGAAAACACAGATTGTGTTTGTTTTTTCAAATGTTTCCATTAAGTCATCTCAAACCATGTCAGCACACTAGGTATATTCTTTTGACCATGTCACATCTGTTCAGGATTCCCCCACGCAGACAACCAGTTAGAGTTCTCAGAGAGTGCACAATGTCAGCCCACCAATAGACGAGGATTCAGTGTAGGTCCCTCTTACTATGTTGGAACATTCGGGCGGTGTACATGCAGCACTCCCACCCTTTGGGCAGCAGATTCAACTAGCTGCACTAACGGACAGTGCACGCTGACTAAGCGCCTTGCACGAGTTCCAGCGGCAGAGGTTTCTGAGGTTACGAGGCAAGATAGATTACCAGGTAGCAGAGGATAGGATAGAGGAAATTACTGGTGATTTTTTGCCAAGTTGAGACACTATTAGAGAATAATTTGATATTATCGACTAGTATTTTTTAGTGAGTGACCATGAGAATGGTCTGCATAGTGATGAGGTTTTAGTACTTGGACTGTTTTCCAAGATGGTACCTTCAGGCAGTGTGCCAAATATATAACTTCCCTATGGTCATCAGACACTACCAACTGTACCGGTAGAGGACACTTATAGGCTTAGTACCTTACATGTGTTTTATCATCAAATACCCCTCAAGTTCCGAGGTGATCCCAAATCACATGCGGCTGAGGACTGGCTTGAGGAGGTGGTTGAGAGTTCCCTTCAGCATGTACAGTTTCGGAAGGACGACATGTCAATATCTAAGTGTTCATCGAGGCGTACCAATCGTTCTTGGTACTTGACGAATATGACACTATTAGTGCTTCGGAGCTTGGAACTCTGAGTGAGGTGTGTTTAGGGATATTATAGCTATAACTTTTTCCTATATGCATTCCAACCTATGTTAGAATTCTAGAGGGAACCCTTGCGTTTGAATGTTCTTTGGCTGAGTAGATACTACCAATGAATGTTAGTAGTGGGAAAGCAGGAAACTAGTGCCAGTCTTAGAGAGATGGGAGTGTAAAGTGTTTTATAAAGAGGATGTAACAGGGAATGATACATCGGTTGGGAAACATATGTGGAAGCAGAGCAAGGAGGGCAGTATGAGGTGGTGTACATTTTGACATGTTACAACCACCCACCATTGTTGTCCCTGCCAGGCTGAGGGAGCTAGAGGGAATAGGAAGAAAATAGCTACATGTGGTCAAGGAGTGTGACCCAAGGGCTCTAGGAATGATTCGAGGTACAGACTGTGTCTACTACTAGTTGTCGTATCAATAGAAACAGTTACCAATCATTCCTTCCTTCCACGAATCTTGTCCCAGATCTAGAGTTTCCAGTTAAACTGTTGACTTGACCCTCATGTCTAGAGATACCTTTGGGAGGAGACTCGATAATCACACTTACACCGATGGTGTGATCTGACCCTTGAGGTGAGATTTTCTTGTTGGAACCTCTTGGTGGCAGCGTCGAGGCCTTACGACGTTAGTTTGGGTATGGAGAGGGAAACCACCGTTCATACACATATTGACTATAATAGGAAAAGGGGTTGTGGTTTATCTACAAAGTTGAGATGAGGTTTTCCTTAGTCGGTGAAAAAGGAAACCCATGAAGCACAGGTTAAACTCATGCATAGGAGGGTGCAGCCGATCACTCTTGAGTCGGCCAGCCTTACCCTCATGTTAGAAAGAGTTTTGAGTTTTTGGATCCTGCAAGACTTTGACTTTGAGAAAGTATATACTTCTGGGAAGTGTAATGTTGTTGAAGATTCTCTCAATAAGAGATCAGGCATTCAGCTCCTTTGAGAGGTGACAAAGCAGCTGGTTGAATACAAATATCCTTCATGGATAGGAATGGAGCAACCTTTATACAGTCTTTATATAGTCACTCCTACCCTTCTTCAGCGAGTCAGGAAGGCACATTATGGGGATGCTGACTGTGGGATGTGACGTGCTCAGATATCCGTAGGGCAGACACCTGATGGATTATCTGAAGGTGGGGAGCATGAAATCCTTTTTACAGGATATACCATGGTGCCAATTGCACTTCAAGAGGAAGTTTTGAGGGAGTTCCACACTTCCCCTCTAGCGGTACAACCAGGATTCGTGAAGGTGGAGCATCAGGTACCAGCAGGCTTGGATCAGGATTTAGAGGTCTCAAAGTGGAAGAGGGATGAGATATCCATGTACTTTTCGACGGGTCTCCCTTGTATGTCCAGGGGACATGAATCTATTTGGGTGATCATCGACGAACTCACCAAGTCATCCCACTTCCTTCTGACCAGAGATGGTACGCGCTACCGTGGAGAAGGTGCAAGTCATCCAAGAGTGGATGAGGACAGTACAGAGCAGACAAAAGTCATATGCTGTCAGGAGATGGAGACCTCTGGAGTTAGAGGATGGAAATCACGTATTTCTATTGGTATCACCTCGATGAGGTCTATGGAGATTTTCCTGAGGAGGCAATTTATCAACGAGATTCATCGGACCATTTCAAGACCTCAACAGAGTTGGCGAGGTGGCTTACCGCTTAGCTCTACCACCTCAGTTGCACTGAGTGCATGAAGTCTTCCACATATCTATGCTGCGGAGATACGTGTACGACCCTTCACACATCATCGACAATGGAGATCTAGACATCTATGATGGGGAGACTTTCATGGAGGTTCCAATGGAGATTGAGGATCGTTAGGAGAGGATCCTACGTGGATGATCGATACCTCTGGTGCGCATTCACTGGAAGCACGAAAACCACCAGGAGAGAACATGGGAGCAGGAGACTCACATGCATGCTTATTACCCCCATTTGATTCCTTAGTTTGAGTTTCTTCTTATGAGGACGTAGAGCCCTAAGGTGTGGAGAATGTAAAGACCCAAAGTTTCCATGTAATTTGTTTTATTTAAATAGGAATTTTATGAGTCCGGGAAATCAGACGGGGCATGATTCTGAGGCCCGGAGTGCCCTAAATGATCAGTCAAAATTTTGTTAAGGTTAAATTAACACGCGTAAGTAGTTTTCGTGAAAAATTATAATACCTCTCAAATGGTTACTCATATCAGAAATATGAGGGCACAGTTGTGCTCAGGATGGTGGGTTTACCGTAGGCGTGACTTATGTTTAGTCGGCGTGGTCATCCTTTGAGAAATCCCAAAAATGGAAAAACTGTAACTAAAATAATTAAATAAATTATTTTATTTTTAAAATGATTATAACTCACAAATGGTACCTCATATTAAAAATCTGAGTCCACAACAGAACTTTTGAGGTCAAGCTTTATTTAAGAAGATACTAACTTTGGCTGGAACAGGCCACTAGAAAAAGTTAGTTTTGGCTTGAAATAAAATAATTAGGTGAAAATTATTTTTTTTTGTAAAATTCATAACATCTAAATATTAACTCGGATTGAAAATCTGAGAGTACCGTTGGGTTCGTTGGGGCGTGTTTTACCTAGGAGGATCCTAACCTCGACCGCAGTGGGTCGATGGTGACTGATAATAATTTTCCAAACTTTTTTTCGGGTATGTTCAGCAAACGGGCAAGTGGTGTTCTATAAATTTTGAACCGGGCACGGAATTGAAATCCTAGGACACCGTTGAACTCGCAGTGCCAGTATTCTCTTAATAAGACTTTCACCTTGATGGTAGATAATCGGGAATAAATTTTAGTTTTTGAATTTTTATAAAAAATAATAAAATAATGTTCAACAGTTTATTTTATTTGTTTTTACCTGCCTTGTGTGAGTGCGGGTAGTTGGAACCTCCACTTTGGAGTTGATAGTGGGACCACCACACCCCATCCTCCCATGAGAGGTTATGGTGGTGGGATCCACCCGATCATAACCTCTTGCAGGGGGTTCCGACATGGGGACCACCCGAGACGCATAATCCCCATTAATGAGGGAGGACATCTTAACCTCTTCTGGATAATTAATTGTTCCAATGTATGTGCGAATTAATTATGCCAACGCAAGTGCCAATTAATTGAGCCAACACGCGTTCCAATTAATTTCACCGATGCAAGTCAATTAATTATAGGGAACCTCTTAACATCCTCCAAATTATGTGTGCCACCTCTCGTGCAATTATTTTAGTGGAGCTAATTAATTTGTTCTCACGTTTTAAATTCAGTAACTGCATCGTTGGAAATTCAGAGGGTTCCTAATAAATGAACCATCATAAATTCCATGATGGTTACTTATATATCCCCCTATCCTATATAAAGGTATCTTGGGGAATGGTTTTGGGACAGCTTCTTTAAGTGGCAAAACGCTGGAAAAGAGATGTGACACCCAACCCTTAGAGAATTATTCATCCAACAAAGAACCATCGCCCATGAAGAACGAAGAATGACGAATGTTGTCTTCATCCTTCTTCAACTGGGGAAAGAAAGGGAAGCACTTCCACCCATGAAGAATGCCAATGACTTCATCTCGACTTCTCTTCTTCGAGCTCTTCTTCCTCCAACGTCAACGGAACGACGCCCGCTTCCTATGAATTCATCAACAATGAACAACAAACAAAGTATGGGAATTTGGGTGTTATTTTAATTAAGACAATAAATCCACGTTCTTCATCATTCAAGTTATGGTATGAGAATCTCCATTTTCTATCACCATAACGAGGAGGGTGCAAGCCACATGAACACGGTCCGACCCTCCCCTTGTTTGTTCTTTTTTGGTGACGATGAAGGCGGTACACGCGTCGATGGCGACAAATGTGGCGAACCAAGGCCGTGCTACTCGCGACCTCCATGAACTATGCCGCCCCCACGGCACCCCGGTGCGCTACCCACACCCTTGATCCCCTGCCGGTGCTCACCTGCCACCCTGTGCCTCTGCTGGCACACTGTCGGTGCCCCGCGCCACTTCCGGCGCCCACCCAGCGCCTCTGTGCCCCTACCGGCGCGCACCCGATGCCTCGCACCCCCGTCGGCAAGCTCACGGTTCCCCATGCCCCTACCGGAGAGCTACCGGGTGCCAGCCGCCCCTACCGACGCGCTCCTGGTTCCCCTGCTGGTGCGCTCACAGCACCCCATGCCCCTGCGGGCGCGCTACCGGTGCCCCACACCCAAACTGGGGCCCTCCCGGCGCCCCGCTCCCCTCACAACGCCCTCCCGGAGCCCCGCGCCCCTACCGGCGCGCTCCCAGTGCCCCGCGCCCCTGCAAGCGCACTACACGGCACCCTTCACCCCTTGCGGCACGCTGCCGGGCGCCCTTCACCCCTGTCAGCGCGCTGACCGGTGCACTGCCCGGCGCCCCGCACCTCTCCTGGTGCACTGCCCAACGCCCCGCGCCCCTGATGGCGCGCTGCCCGGTGCCCGGCGCCCCCTGCCGGCATGCTGCCCGCCGAGCCGACTCTTTCCTCGACCTGCCCAGTGCGCCCGGAGCCTGTCGGAGACCACCTGGCCAGCCCGCGCCCCGAGCGGCCTGCTCGCTGGCCTCTAGACCCGACCCACATAGTCCCTCGCAAAGTCGCTGGCCGAACCAGCCCGATCTCCCATGTAGAGTTACGGAGCCAGCTACATAGCACCTGTCAGGCCGAACCACCATTGCGGTCTGCAGGGCCAAGCCCAGCAGACCGTTTCAAAACATAACAGGATAACCTGCCCAATGGGCCGGGTCATACCTAGCGAGTCCGACCGGGTCTACCTAGACCGGGTAGGCCTAGACTAGTTTGGGATGAGTCGGTCCGACCGGGTCGGACCAGACCTGGACCCATTACTGACCCATCACCTTCTTGGGCGATATCATTGGCACCGGACGTCCGTTCGATGAACCGTCAGCGGCGCTGGTTTTTCATGTAGCATAGCCGTCCCTTTGAGAATAACCCATAGGTGTTCGGGGTACAGTTGAGATACGGTCAGGTTGGTTTGTACACAAAACCAATTGGGCCCCGGGACTAAAAGGCTGATAACTCACAGATTGGGCATCCGATTGACACGCCGTCTGTTGTGTTGTGACCCCTAGGAAGTGGAGGTCCTTTGAGATACTTCCGAGTGAGACTTAGTGACACTTGGAGTATCGACTAGTAGCTCATGGAGCAGATCCTCCCTGAGACGAGCATACAGAGTGTAGTAACCTAGTAGCTATAGACCTGACGACTGCTTGAACGATTCGACTTGGAGTGATTCTATTAGCCTAGTGTACGAAGCACCCGTTTTGGAGGAAGACCCATAGTGGACTGAGCACCTTGTTTGGAAGCAGACCCGAAATGTTCGATAGGAGGAGTTCCAATGACGACAATTGGTGGTGCGCCCGGTTTAGCGGCAGACCCACAGTGGACAGAGTGCCCGGTTTGGCAGCAGACCCGCGGTACTCGACAGGAGGAGTACCTCAGCAGTCTAAAGTTAGTGAGTAGCGCCTCAGAGTCGCAATAGGTCCACTTTACTCGACAGAGGAGGAGTTCTCCAGTATCCGTGGTTTCAATAATGAAAATCCTGGTTTGAGCTGAATCAATGACCTTTGGGTTTTCCACATGATCGAGATGGGTTACATGATAACATAGGTATATGTATGGACATATACCTATGTAATAGTTATCCATTGAAATCATACTTTGTGGGTTATCCTAGTTAGATTTTGTGAGACCTCGAGGGTCTCGGGGTCCCTACTGAGTATCGTTATACTCACCCCTACACGGGCTATGACCGCACCTCGTTGTGTTGGGGAAATATGCAAATTAATTCCCCAAGCGTCAATGTAATTTATTGCAAAATAGGATAATATAACTTATTAATACATTACCCCATACATGAAAATAGAATATTATTATTCTTATATTTCGATTAAATAAGTATATTATTTATTATTTTATAAATAATTTAATGGTCATAATAATTATGAAATACATTATTATTTTTCTATAACAATTCTTCACTAAGGACTTCAAATTAAGTGCTGAATTATATCGATAAATAAGAAAAATGTTTCAATAGAAATTTGAACTTATGGGAAATAACATTATTCATGTAAAGATAATAATTAATATTTTTCTAATGTAGAGATGAATATTTTGTGAAAAATAAATCATTTATTCTGATAACATAAACTAGATAATTGTTGACTACCATGGAGATAAATAATTATATTTCCAATATGTGGTTTTTATTATCATTGATGGAGTTTTAAAAAATATTGGATTTTGAGAATTGTCAAATAATTTGCGTTTTAATTAATGAAAATAGAATAATGAATGTTGCCAATATAGTTTTATTGTAATTAATGTTATTACCATGATTCATGATAATACATGATGAAGGTGATCACAAGTTTGGTATTTGATGATTAAAGAGATACTTTATATTGATTAATGACTAATGCTAAGATAATTTTTGAAATTCAGTGAACTTCATTCTAATTTGTTGGATATTATACTTTTGTAAAATTTATGAATTTATGAAATAGTTTTACTCAATATATATACTTTGATGAAGAGATTAATGAATGATCTCACTAAATGATGCAACCTATGATAATAGATAATGTGGAAATAGAACAAGGTAAATCAAAGGAAAAAAATTGTGATTACAAAATAAAAACATATCAATTCATTATATATCCATACAATTTTATAGATTGAAATAATTCCTTCACTCTAGGGAATGTGTGTTGAAAAAAATTGACATATTCTATTTATTTTTGATAATATCAATTACCTATTTCACACCTCTACATTATTGATTATTCATCAACAAATTTACAATGAAATTTTAAACTATCACTCTCTATTAGATGTAAATAGTTTTATTTCTCCTCTATTTACAATTTTTCCCAAAATGAATCATAATAAAAAGCATAGTTTTGTGGTGAACATAACATTTAATTTTCTATCTTATAAATAATATATATTATTAACCACATTTCTTAAATGGGTTTCTAAAAGAGAGTATTTTAAAATATGAAACCATTTATTATTGAGATAAATATTTAATTGTTAGGATGTAATTTATTTATGGTACGGATATTGTAATTCCCCAATACATTATTATATTTTTGTTTTAGAATAATTTAATTTTGAAGACAGAAATCATTATACTCTACAACAAGAGTAGATGAGATTTTTAACTATCAATACATTATCATATATTTAATATTTGAAGATAAATTTATTCTATTATAAATGTTGAAATTATCAAAATATTGAGTAATACTTCATTATACATAATAATGACTTTCTTCGATAACTGGTGTTATAAGCTAGATAGAGTTTTACCAAATACATTAAATAATATTTTTTAAAATGAAAATTATATCAATTCTATTAAATTAGTTATTCTTAATTTGATAAAATATAATATGAAAATATCTGTTTTAATTCAATGGTTGAAAACTTATTACATATGAATATAAAAGCTAATTTAATTTAAATAAAATGTTTTACTAAGAAAATATTTTTATGCTCACAAATATATTATATCTAAATAAATTAAAATAATCACTATTAATAAATTATCTTCTTTAAATATTTAAAATATATAGTCAATAAAATATACTTGACATTCATAAATACATTTTATATGTATAATATAATTACAAATCCATGTTTATGCATAAAACCTATATTTTTCTAATAGTGGTTTTCCACCTTGTAATTGAACACCAATTTTAAAACTAAATTTTGAAACTCCTATAAATTTTTTTCCTCACACTAAAATTCTTTTATTAATGAATATTTACAGAATTATCTTATGATGAGTTTTCGGTATTTTTCTAAAATGTATTATTTTTTATGAATAGTGATACATTCCGAATTTTAATTGAATACTGACTTTTTATCTAAAGAATTATTAATGATAAATTATATTATAAATTTATTTTAATTTAAAATTATGTTAATTATATAAATATATATATATATTAACAAAATTTTGGTTGTTGGAATAGTTTAAATATTTATTTTATATTTAAAAACATAGTGAAATTTTGAAGATATCAATTTAAAATAACTACATTGTCTACCCATATGAAGGATTAAAATTAAATTAATTTATAAAGATTTTTTGATTTGAAATAGAAAAAAAAGATCAATATTTTTAATCGTCAAAATTTATAAATTATAATAATTTAAAATTAATTTGTGACCAATAATTTAAATGAATGTAATTAAAATTAATTTCAACGAATATGAGAAGAACTAGTTTAACAAAGAACTAATATTAATCATAAGGGATAAAATGTCCTAGAAGGAAGTCCAAAACATATTTTATTTCCCTATCTCTAACATTTACTCAATTTAATAGATTTCGGTTCATTTTTTGAGAAGCATTTTGTAAGGGATCCCTCCTAATTCTGTTTACCTTTTTATATTTAAAAGAATGAACTCTGCATCCCCTATAAAAATGGAGTCATCCATCTCACTAATTCACACCAATAATGATATTTGGATCATTAAAAGATACCAAAATATGTTACCAATATCCCTAAACTCATACTAGATGACTCACATTTTTCATAAAGTAATCCAAGGGAGCATTTTGGTATTAACCAATATGAGATACTCGTAGAAGAGGTAACATTATTCAACAAATCCTTTTGTTTTATTTATTCCTTAAACACCATAATTTAATTTTATAACATGTTTATATAATATCTTCAATATTGTATATATAACTATTGTTTCACATTAAGTGTAATAAATACACTCACCCACAATTCTGACAAATGGAATATGAAATTTTCCTTAATGTGTAGGGCAAAATACTGCCTCACGAACCGACATCCTTCATTATTCCATTACGACCTTCCAATTATTAGAATAATTGTTATTTTTTAGTTTATATATTATATATAAATATGATATTAATAATTTATTTATTCTTAACTAATTATAATATAGGACATTCTATAATTCATTCCATTTTGAGGGAATACGATAATGTCCTTTTTGGATGTGTGGACAAACACCTCCTCAAAAGAACATTGTTCACTAAATCTATACCTATAATGTATTAAGGGGTATTAAAAAACAATAAGTCAAATATGTTAAATATATTGGATATGGGAACTATAATATAAAAAATTTCTATTTAATTTTCATTTTTTAGTATGATATGAATATGGAAACAACATTCATGCGTATGTATGACATAACATCTCAATGAACAGTGTATGTCATTTCCTATGACCAACATTTATGGATTACCATAAATACAAATATAATTAATATATATAATATTTAAATAATTTCTTACGTTATAGAAACAATTAAAGCATGATATAATTAATAGGAAGAAAAATATCAAGTAAAAACATAATAGGAAAACTATGAAATCGTCACCCAAAAAGTGAAAATAATGAAGGATTATTAACAAACAGGTAATAATATATTATTAGAATATCATATAGGATATTATAAATAACATTATAGTTCAGTTATAATTTCATAAAATTCTTAAAATAATTATATAGGAGGTTAAGGTATGTTCACCCAAAATGAAGTGCAATGTATGTGATTTTCAACTCACCTTTTACATATGTGACATACATGTAATATTCACCACCTACTAATTTTTTTGGTGTATCTAATAATAAATTTAATATATTATATCATTAATCTTTCTATATTCATGATATTTATTGTTTTAGTTTGAATTATCTCCGCCAATGAATTTTAACCTGATAATTTAAAATATGTAATGTTATCTTGCAATATCACATTCTTGTGTTTGAGTGTTAACATTATCATAAAATAATAACATTCTCAAAATATTTTTTATTTAGAATTTTAATAATATATATATATATATATATATTTTATGATGGTTATGATTATATCCTATTTTTTATACCATTTTCTTTATATGGTTTTTTAATTTGAATGTAATTTGATCTAATAGAGAAATATTGATAAATATGTATCTATTAATCAATACAAATATTTAAGAAGGCACATTTCATGAATATAAAACTACTACTTGATAAAATTAGAATACTTTATAAATTCGCTGCACAGTTTTGGGACCTGTAAATGAAATCCCCTTTAAATGTCGGTTGAATCATGAGACAAATCAGTTGGCAGAATTTGATGGGTTTTTATCCAGTATGATTTAAACATTCATATAGATATATATTGCAGGAAAATGTATCAGGAAATTTAAAAAAAACCATCATTTAATAAATTATTTCTTGTATTTATAATTCATGTATCGTTATTATACATGTAATTTTTGGTTCATCGTTATCTATGAATGTATATTCATTCTCATTTTAATGATTTAATATAATGTGTGTTCAATTATTTATTTATACTTTGATTGTACCTTTCCCATTTATTTAAATGGAAATTGTGTTTATTTATTACCTTTCCCTATTGATTATTAATTTTTAATTAATGAAAAGCTCAACTATACATAACCATTAAGGGGAATTTCAGCTCAACCTTATTTTATTTTCATTCCCAGGGTATAAAAAATTAATATTGGAATATGTTTTCAAGGATTTTGTTCGTCCCATTATATTATATATCATGTTTAATTTTTGATTTAACAATATAAAATGGGTTTCGTATATATAATATGATTTTCAAAAACATATAATCATATCAGCCATTTGATATTTTCTTCCTATTAATCATGCTAATGTTGTATTTTATGAAAATGGCTCTATGATTCAAGGGTTGTTGCATTACAGGAGAACTTTATATGATGAGTGAACTGAAATTATTAAACATCACATAAAAAACTTCTTATGAATCCATATTTTCACTCTCATAATTATCATACTTGAAATTATAATTCTTTATTCCTTTGAATGATATTACATTCCCACCTTTTCATATTTTATAAAATGGATCGACATTACTTATCTCACATAAGAATATTGTTATTTTCAATTCCTTATTTGAAATGGTATTAAGATGATGATAATGAAGTGATGGAATTTTAACATAAAACATGAATGATATAATTCAAAGAACCTCTCAACAATTATTGAATCAATATGTGTTTAATTAAATCCTCTAATGTTTCTCACAATATAAATCTATACTTTAAATAAATCATCAAATATTTTTTCATCAAATTTAAATTTTCACCAATCTTTTAATTCATGATTTGATGTTTTTATTGACACTAAATAACATTATCTTCTTGAATATTAAAAAACATATAAACACTTAATTTTTATCCCTTTATCAAACAAAATATAATAAACTCAATTGATAAATGAAATGTTTTGATACATTTCTTTATATGATCCTCAATATCAATACTAATTCACCCCTATAGTGGAACCACCACATTATTCCTAACACGAGTTAAACCTTATATTATAGAGTCTATAGATTCCATACCACATAAGGGAAATTATAGTAGAATTAATTAATTTGTACATTTATTTTTTCCTAATAATATTAATAAATCCATTAATACTCCTTAATTTAATATGATCTATGATATATATAGAAACTGAAATGGTAATAATAACCCAATTACAAAGAGTAACACCTTTATCTCAGACAATAAAAATGAATATGAACGTATTATACACACTTCTTGGATACTAATTATAAAATCAATTTCACCACTTTTGGTGACTCCCCCATGAAATTATTCAGTATGAGAGGGTGGATCAACGAATTGAATTATTTTTTGATTCTCAATAAATAGACCATCATGACCAGATTTGATAATTTAAAAAAACAATATTCCATCCAATATTTTTTAAAAATTAGTGTATTTGATGAAGTAATGTAACTAATATATTAATCAATTTAATTATAAAAAATCCATATAACCATAGATATCATAAAGATTTCAATTTTTAATTTTTCAAAATGAATGGTTATATCCGTGGTATTACGCGATATCATTCATCTCTTTATGATTCACTAGTATCATCAAACATGTATAATGAGTAAGGTTTCTCTTTATATTTTGTGACATTAAATGTCTCCTAATTTATATGAGATATCCTTTAAAATATAGGTTAACACATAATTGGAATATGAAAATAGATTATTTTTCATTCAGTGAAAATATAAAAAATGATATCAACAGAATATTACATCTTCTTCTTCCCTTTGATGACTATAATTATAGAGTTCAGTAAACAGACAGAAAATCAGTATCACGATGATTATTAATAATTTCATTACTATGTAATATTTCTGTAATGAATAATATATGATCATAAAAAAAAGTAACATAGTAAGTCACAATAGTACCAACGTAGTCTATATTATTTTAATTAATATTTCAATCTTCACATTATTATGATTCATCCATCAAGAATTATGGGTATAAAAATAAATGTTTAATCAAAACATCCATGGATTTATTAAGAATATTATTTACATTTTTGTTACCATAATTCTATTTGAATAAGGATTATACACCCCCAATATAAGAAATCATCATATCTTTACATATGTTTTGAATTTGGTGTTAAAAAAACAAATTCGAACATAAAATTTGTATTTTAAAAATTTATTCTCATACTACATATCCCACTAAAAAACAAACCTCCATTGATATGGTCAATTTATATTGATAATTGAAACTTATTGGTCCTTTTTTTACAAACCATTATCACATTAAGAATATTTTTAAATTTTCACGAAAGAATCTTTTAGGGTTAATGTGGGAACCTAAACATTACTAAACATCAAATAAAACAAAGACACATGGAATCCAACATATATAAAAATAAAAAAAATCAAATTCTCCTTTAGAAATAATTAGTCATAATTCAATGAGTAGGGCATGAAATAGCTTTAGTTTTAAGTAAATGGAGCCCTACTACATCTTAGGAACATACCTGTCAACTAGACCAATAAAGAAAACCTTAAAATCGATATGATGTTTAATTCTATAGTAAAAATGATTCAACTGAATTAAATAAATTAAATCAAATAAAGAAACCACCAAAGGAAGGGTTTCGGTTTAAATAAAAAAAGAACAAAAAGAACACTATCACTATGTAAAGAAAATACTATATTGACATAGAATAATACATTGCTACAACAAAACACCAAAGGATAACCTCACATCCAATGACCACCATTATCAAAGAACCCGTCAAAATTGATAAAAATACCAGTTTTTCAATGAGGTTGAAAAACCAATAACATTGAGGATGAAACAATAAATCATGTATAATTGTAACACCACCACTGCTTTACTTAAAATCATGTTTAATTGATTTCTGGTCAATTACACACCACCATCTCTCCCCAACCTTGAACCACATACACACAAATTTACCTCATTTATATGATACTACCATGCCAATATAATGATACATCAAAAGGAGAAAAAATTATCTAATAATCCATACAACAAGAACCATATATGTATATTAGAATTAATGAATGAAGAGAATTTTTAAATAAGAGGAATGAATAAATAGAGGATACATAATTCTATAATCCATCAAATCTAATGCTTATATGAAAAATGATATAATATGGTTACTAGAGATAAAAATATCAATGAGAAAGGGGAATGATTCCAAATCACTAGAATAATCTCTGACCACTTCAACAATCACATTCCTTAACAACCACAATACCCATTAACTATAACTATGATTGGATTAAGAATTAGGGGTATTTAGTAATATCATAAGGGGAATGTGACAAAAATGTAGGAATATCTAAAAAATAGAACTCCCTAAAAAAATATGAATGATGAATTAATAAAAGAAAGAATGATGAAACCCAATATAATGAACATATTGTGACTCTACTAGAGGGATACACTCGAAACCCACTAATATCATTATCCAAAACATTTAATTTTTCATCACCACTTTCTAATGAGAAAATACATTTTAATGATACTATTGGAGGGATAAGAGGTAGAGGAAGATGAAGAATACCTGAAAATTGAAATAATACAAAATCCTAATATAATATAACCAATAGATCCAAAATTATTAGAACATAAATCATACATGTTAGGGAAATGTGGAAGATAGAAAGATTAAGGTAAACACGGTCGCTATCACATGGCAGAGATATACACTTGTGTATCACGTAGTAGACTCAGACAAGACATCAAATCCAATGAAAATTTGGAAACATATACAAATCATTGTACATTGTGTTAAATTATAATTAAATGATTATAAATACATGATTAAATCCCAACTTCTATTAAAATTCTTATTCACTTCTACTTGATTATAGAATAGTATTACTAATTTTAATGTAATGAATACTCGACTAAAATTTTATCTTCACATAACGGTGTAATCTGTTACCCGCAATAACTAACTAGTATCTATTTTTATTACACCCTAGAATTGGATTATAGAATATTCACAAAATTCATATATATATCATATATACAAGAAATGAATTCAAATTTATAGCTTGATTATCTTATTGAAGATTAATAAAACAAACACAATTACTAGAATGAAATCATATAAAGCATATACACCTGATTTCAACTTGAAATAAATGTAATAAATGAAAAATCAATTTCATTAACCTCTAGTTATAAATATACCGTTTAGATTACATATAAAATATTGTGTTAGGAACCCGTAAGGATAATATTATGATTATTGTTAATTAGTCATTTCATCACACCTTGTTCAGTCATGTAGGATTATAATAATTGATTAATAAATAATTGTAATATTTTTGGGTGATTTATGATAATTGGATAATGAGAAAGAAAACATAAATGTTCTAAATCATGTATACATGAACCTATATTATGCAACAATACCCTCTTTAGAGCCTCAAATCATCATTAGTCATAACACCATGAAAATTCATAATGATATCACATGAATTACTTATTACCACCACATTATTTTATACTCACTGGTCTATAGAAATCAACAAAATTTATGTCAAATGCACCACTATAGTTTTCATATTTTCACTATTTTTTTGATTATATTACTTAATAAACACGAGTTTTATATGATGAATGATTTATAATCAACTAATTGAAATAATAATTTTTTCATAGTTTATTAAGATTAATTAGTCATTTTATTTGTTTGAGTATTGAATTCAAAAATTAAATGTTATTTTAATTATTAACATTTTATTTTAATTAATTTCATATATTTAATTATAACCATGTGGAATGTAAAAATATTTAACCAGAATTTAAATAATATAAAAATTTTATTTATATATAAAAATAATATTTTTTATTATTAATAGAAATTCCATTTTAGTGATCAATAGTGTTTTGGTAATGTATTTATTCTTTTTTAAATTTATATATATTATAATGAAAGGGTTGGAATTTTTGGGGGTCTGTAATATAGGGATCAGTAAATTACTTATTTTGAATTTCATAATTTTATGATGTTTTTTCGAATTCCATATGATTTAAGTGTTTGAAATTATCAATATATGTCCAAAAAGGTTAATTTAATTTCATAATTTTTTTGGGAAAAATAGTTTTACCTTAGGGATAATTTTTTTAGAATATTAAATTTTATTACTTTTTATAGGAATTTTTCGACAGAACATGGTTTTCATCATTTTATTTAAAAATGGGAGACCTATTAATGTGTTAATATTCTTGAAGTAGAGAAGAATTCATAAATGGATACTGTCACGACCCGTCCCCCAGGGCCCATATCGTGACTACCCCAAGCTCGCCGTCCTTAGGCCAGGGGCTGGCGACTAGCACCAAAGGCGTATTTTCCTAAAAACTAGGAAGGCATGCCTTTATAAAACATAACACACACAACAGAGTACAAGCGGAAGCAAACTCTAAGTAAAAACTATATAAAAAAAGATGTGATGGAAAATAAAATGGTCTAGAAATACAAGACTAATACTAAAGTACAAGGTGAAAGAAAAAATAGCTGGAAGGTGACAAGCAGCTCTTGGATCGTCCACCACAGATCATACATGAAGGGTAGGTACATATAGTGCACCTCCTAGATCATCCACCATAGATCCTACCTGAAAGGTAGGTACAGATAGCCTCCTCAGTGCCCTCGTCCGTCAACCTCCTCTAGGTACCGACTCGTCATGAGGTCCACCTCTGGGTACCGTCCAATCCTCGTACACTTAGCCTCCGTTAGCGTTGTCCATCATCTGCATCCAACACAACGAGGTTAGGGAATAGAACGTGCAGGGGTGAGTATAACGATTCTCAGTACGGACCCCGAGAACCTTAAGGTATCACAAAATCCAACCAGGATAAACCACAAATAAATATCTCAATAGATAACCTTTACTTAGGTATATGCTCATACATATACCTAAGTTATCAAGTAACCCATCTCAAATATGAGGAAAAAAGAAAGGTCATTGACTCAGATCAAACCAATATTTTCATTATCGAAACCACAAATGCTAGAGAAACACTTCCACTGTCAAGTACAGTGACCCTGTCACGACTCCGAGGCGCGACTCACTAATCTTAGACTACTGTGGTACTTCTCTTGTTCAGTACAACGGGTCTGCTGCCAAATACTGGGGGCTTTGTCTGCTGAGGGTCTGCCGCCAAATTGAGGGTGCTACACCTAATAGCCTATAGAGGTACTCCTACTGTCAGGTACTGCGGGTCTGCTGCAGACTACCAGGCGCTCCCTCCACCGTGGGTCTGCCCCAAAATACTTGGTGCTCTGTAAACAGGGATAACCGAATCACTCAGAGTTGAATCACCCAAGAAGTTGTCATGTCTACAGCTGCTAGGTCTCCAAACTCCATATTCTCATCTCCAGGAGGATCCGCTCAACAAGCTACCGGTCGATACTCCAAGTATCAGAATGTCCCACAAAGAAGTATCTCAAATGACCGCATCCTCAAAGGGGTCTCAATGCAACAGAAGAAGCGTCTATCAGATGCCCAGTCTATGAGTTATTAGCCTTTTAGTCCCAGGGGATCGGTTGGTTTCATGTAAGAACCAACCCGGTCGTATCTCAACTATACCCCAAAATCCCATGGGTTATACTCAAAGGAACTGTTTCTCAACATGATTACCAACGCCGCTGACGGTTCGTCCAATAGATGTATGGTATGAGAGTTATTAGTATTTCCGTTCCAGGGGCCCGGTTGGACTTCGGGTTCAATCCAACCCGCCCATACTCTAACAAAATCCAAAACTCAGGTGAATTATTCCAAAATATCCGTCTCATCGAGAGGAATACAACGTAGTTTACAGTACACCAATCGGACATCCGGTTCTCAAGATAAAAGTGTTTCTGCACCGAGGGCCCGGTTTGTTTCAGGTTCGAACCAACATGGATATACCCAAACTTCACTGTAACCTTGATTGTAATATACAGAAATGACCATCTCAATCGAAGAAATTCTTCACAACTGACGATTCATCGATCAGATATCCATAGCTTAAGATATGTCAGTTTAACCGAAAACGGTCTGAAAATAGGGGTCTCGGCCTCGTCCGTCCCAGCCCAACACCCCCTGGGTCGGCCTGAACCAGTTCAACCTGACTTGGGTCCAAGTCCGGCCCGGTATGGCGCAGCCTGACCCTACCAGCGCGGTCCGGCCAGACGCTATCGGCCCGGCCCGGCCGGTTGCGGCTCGGCTGGTTGGTCGGGCATATTGCGCCGAGCAGGGGGAGGGGTTGCGTTGATTGTAATCGGCAGTTCCCGCTTGCATCGCCACGCCTCCTGGATCCTTAGTGTCTGTGGGATCCATAGCGCTGCCGCCGCGGCTGTTTCCGCAGTGGGATCCCTCTGGCAGCACGCCGCCACCACCGGACGCCGGCTGCGGCTTCCGCGGACCACCGAACGCGCTCTGGTGGTCTGATTCTCCCACAGTCTGCGCCTCTGGCTCTCCCGGGATCTGTTATTCATTGCGAAGGCTTCCAAATGATGTTTGGATCCCGTTTCATTGCCTCCCGTCAATCCGCGCATAGACAAACAATATGCGGAGGGTCATCAGGTTGTGTTTGTTCGGCCCACATCCTCCGTGTTAGTCGATAGCAATAGGTTGGACAACAATGTTGTTCAACGACAAACGAGGTACAATTTTAATCATTTAAAATTCAACTTAATTCCCAACAATTTTCCCACAAACAAATAATCCCAACCAGAAAATAAAGACATTCGCAGATCAACTTGATAATGAGTTGATCCGCATTCTTTGTTTTAGAAGGGAAGAATCACGGGAATATAAACATACACAAATTAAACCCTTACCACGTAAAATGGGTGTTAAAGGATGGCGTGTCGTGGAAGACGGGTGTCGCGGAAGACATGCATCATTATGTCAATGCCGGGAAGGAAGGAGCCGAGGGTGGTGTCAGCATTCTACGTTCTTAGTTCTTCGTTGGAGGAAGTGGAAAACCCTCCAAGTGCTGGGCCCCATGATTCGCTGCAAGCATTCCACCGCTTGAAGAAGCCATCATGAACTCCTTCCTCTAGTGTCCTTTATATAGGAGTGGGAGGGATCTTCATTGGCACACAAGTCCTAAATGGAGGATTTATGACATAGGGCTCCCCCCAATTAATCCACTGTAGTGGCGAATTAAAATGGGGAGGAATTCAAAAGGGGGGTTATTGGCCCGGGTAGTCCCCAAATAAGAATATCCTCCAAAGGAGGGATATTTTCTAGCAGGCCCCACCATTAATTAACCACATAATGGAAAAGGTGGGGGGGTTAATTCTTGTGTGGTCCTCTCATTAAGAAGGGAGATTTCATCCTCCTCAATTAAGAGTGTGATTTAAACCTAGAGGTTGTCCCTTTTAAATGAGGGGGATTTAAGGAGTTACGATTCCCCTCCAATTAATGGGAGGCCTCGTGTGGTTTCCAACATAATCAACCCCACTTGGGAGGTTGGATCTCGGTGGGCCCCGCCAACATAACCTCTCATGGGGGGTTAGGGTGTGGCAGTCCAACCACCATATCCCAAGTGGAGCTTCAAACCACTTTATCCGCACGGCATGTGTTTAACAAAATAAAATAAATTGTTTAGTTATTTTATTTTATTAAACCCCATAAAGCCCCCAAAACTAACTTTTATACCTAATCATCTGTCATCGAGGTGAATGTATTCTTAAGCGAAAAACCACCCTACGAGTTCAACGGTGCCCTCAGATTTCAATTCTGAGCACCGGTTCAAAATATAGAAAAACACGTTCATTCATTTACTGAACGTACCCGAGATAAACTTCAGAAATTGATTTTGGGCACACCGGGCCTCATAATCAAGTGTTTTCAGAAGCCATAGACTCGTAAAATTCCACAAAAATTAAGGAAAAAAGATCCCTGAATTTTCCGGGTCTTTACATTACTCCCACCTTAGGGATTTACGTCCCTGTAATGCTTCAAAACACACTAGAGAAAAAATTGAGGTACCGAGCACACATTTGAGCCTCCCACTCCCATGTGCTCTCCTGGAGGTTCCCGTGCTGCCAACGAAAGCGCACAAGAGGAATCGACCATCCTCAAAGAACCCTCTCCTGTCGATCCTCAACCTCTACTGGAACCCAATGATGGTTGCCCCATCATCGATGTCTAGCTCCCCGTGGTTGATGATGAAAGATAGGTGGTGCACACATCTCCTCAGCTGAGATATGTGGATGATGTCATGCACCCGGTGCATCTGAGGTGGAAAGGCCAGACGGTAAGCCACCTCGCCTACCCTACTAAGGACATGGAAAGGTTCGAAAATCATGGAGATAACTTTCCTCCCCATACAAATCATCATAGACCCCATCCAGGTATGACATGTAAGAAGATGTGGTCACCACCCTAAAACTCCAGTGGTCTCGTCTCCTATCAGCATAGGAATTCTGTCTGCTATGTGCAGTCTTTATCTGCTCCTAGATGATCGGCACCTTCTTCGTCATAGCCTGAATCATCTCTAGTTCCTCGCATGCTGACTCCATCACTATCCCCAATGGATATCAGAAACGTGGCCAGCTGTTGTCTCGCCACTCCTAGCAGCTAAATGCCTGGTCTTCTACTAAGAGCATTTTCTACAATGTTCCCCTCCCCAGAAGTATAAACTATCTCGAAGTCATAGTCCCGGATGAACTGATAACACAAAACTTCCACTGCCATGAGGGGAAGGTTGGCCGACTCAAAAGTGATCGGCCGCACCCTCCTATGCATGAGTCTTTCCTGTACAGCCTAAGTTTCCCTTTTCACCGACCAAGGGAAAACCCCATACCAACATTGTAGGTAAAACACAACCTTTTTTCCTAATACAGTCGATTTCTGTATGAAATATGGATCTAATCCATACCCTAACTAACTCCATAAGGCCTTGATGCTGCCACCAAGAGGTTCCAACCGAATCTCTCACCTCAAGGATCAGATCACACTGTCACCGTATTTTTGATTATCGAGTCTCCTCCCAATGGTATCTTCAGACGTGAGGGTCGAGTCAATGGTTTTAACTGGAAACATTAGGTCTGGGACAAGATTCGTGGAAGGAAGGGATGATTTGTATCAATGTCTATTGTTACGACAGCTAGAAGTAGACACAGATCGTTCCTCGAATCATCCCTAGAGCATTTTGGTCGCACTCCTTGACTGCATGAAGATACGCTCTTCCCCTTTCCTCCAGCTCCCTGAGCCTAGTGGGGACTACAAATGCAGGCGGTTGTAACATGTCGAAATGTTCACCAACTCATGCTTCTCTCGTAGCTCTGCTTCTAGGTCTGCTACTCTACAGATTCATCTGTCCTTAACACTTCTTATTAATAAAACATTTTACATGCCCTAGTCTTCGAGACTGGCACCAGCTTCTTACTTTCCACTGCTAACCTTCACTGGCAGTATCCACTCAGCCAAAGAATTCTCAACCACAAAGGTTCTCTCTAGAACACTAACATAAGTAGTAATGCATAGACGAAAAGTGCTAGCTCAGATATCCTTTAAACATACCTCACTCAGAGGTCCGACCTCAAAAGAACTGATCGAATTATAGTCATCAAGTACCAGAAATGATCAGTATGACTCGATAAATACTCAACAACCAACATGACGTCATGCCGAAGCAGTACAAGCTCTAGAAAGATCTCAGCCACCTCCTCAAGCCAGTCCTGAGCCGCCTATGAGTTGGGCTCACCTTGGAACCTGAGGGGAATCTGATGCTGAAACATGTGTAAGGCACTATTCCTACATGTGTCATCTATCAGTTCCGCCAGTTGTTACTGCTGACCACTAGGTACTGATATATCTAGTACACTACCCAAAGGTATTATCTCAGACATCGATCCACGTACCGAATCCTCATAACTATGCGGACCAATCTCATGGTCACTCACTGGGAAACACCAGTATCTAAGACCACCATCTTCTCTACTGGTGTCTAAACTAGGTGTAGAACTCTTGCAATGGCCTCCAGCCAGTCCACTGCTTCCTAGGAAACTATCTCGCCTCGTAACCTCAGAGGCCTCTACTACTGAAACACATGCAACGCGCTCTGTCAGCGTGCATCGTCCGCTAGTACAGTTGGTGGCACTTACTGCCTAACGAATGGTGGTGCTGCTGGTACACCACCTGAAGGTTCCAACATAGAAAGAGGGCCCTGCACCAGAGTCTCATCGCTCGGTGGGCCGTCATCGAGTACTCTCTCAGAACTCCAATTGACTATATACGTGGATACATCCTGAACAGATGCGACATGGTCAAACGATTTAAACCTACTGTGCTGACCGGGTTGAGTTGAATTTAAGAAAACTATTCAAAATACACATGCAATCAGTGTTTTAGTGCACTAAGTTGAAAATAAGAAGTCAGTGTCAGGGTGTATGGATATGACGGCCGCCGCACCAACTCTAGACTCCCTAAACTGAAAACCACACTCGGTACCCTTAACACTATTGCTTCACAAAAAAGAAATACCAGAGTTATAAGTTTTGCGGTAGAAACAACTCCTCTGATACCAATATGTCACGACCCGTCCCCCAGGGCCCATATCGTGACTACCCCAATCCCACCTTCCATAGGCCAGGGGCTGGCGACTAATACCAAAGGCGTATTTCCCTAAAAACTGGGAAGGCATTGCCTTTATAAAACATAACACACACAATAGAGTACAAGTGGAAGAAAATTATATGTAGACACTATATAACAAAAGATATGCTGGAAAGTAAAATGGGCCGGAAATACAAGAAAACAGTAAAGTACATGGTAAATGACCAAACAGCCAGAAGGTGACAAGCAGCTCTGGGATCGTCCACCACAGATCCTACCTGAAGGGTAGGTACAAATAGCGCATCTCCTAGATTATCCACCACAGATCCTACCTGAAAGGTAGGTACAGATAGCCTCCTCAGAGCCCTCATCCGTCAACCTCCTCCAGGTACCGACTCATAATGAGGTCCACCTATGGGTAACATCCAGTCCTCGTACACTCGGCCTCCGTTAGCGTTGTCGTTCGTCTGCATCCAACACAACGAGGAGCGGGCATAGCCCGTGCAGGGGTGAGTATAACGATACTCAGTGGGGATACCGAGACCCTCCTAGTCTCAAAAAATCCAAGAAGGATATACCAAAAATAAATATATAAAATGTGACAACCGGTCCCCTCCCACCAGCTGCACTGCAGAAACATGGGCCCCACCCTAGGTCCTACCCACGTGCCCGAACGGGTCATCTGACTAATGAATATCTCCACAGGACAACACATGTCCTTTCCAGTGTGTTTTGTACTCAATCACACACACACTAAGAAACTTCCCTTAAGGTCACCCATCCTGATCACTACTCCAAGCCCAACACACTTAACTGTGGAGTTAAAATCAGGCAGGCTCTTGAAAAAGAAGGCGCACCTTGTTGACATGAGTCATATCAATTATTCATTTAATGCTTTATTATTTGGGGGTGTTATAATCACCCCCCATTTAGAGAACAAAGTCCTCGTTGTGGTCCCTACATCTCAACCCAGGTAGTGCACCGCACTGAAGGCTGGGTACCACCTATGATACCAAATGCGACAACTGGGCCCCACCCACCAGTTGCACCGCAGACACATGGGCCCCACCCTAGGTCTCACCCAAGTGCCCGAACGGGTCATCTGACTAATTACTATCCCCACAGGCCAACATATGTCCTTTCTAGTTTGTTTTTTCCTCACTCACACACACCCTGGGAAACTTCTCAGAAGGTCACCCATCCTGATCACTACTTCATGCCAAGCACGCTTAACTATGGAGTTCAAATCAACCAGTCTCCCGAAAAGGAAGGCGCACCTTGTTGACATGAGTCATATCATATATTCATTTAACCCTTTATCATTTGGGGGTGTTACAGGTACATTTATTGGGAGAATTAGAAAACTAATTAGAAATTCAATTTTTATATGGAAGTAGAGACTATATGGATTGAGAGGGAAAATAAAATCATTATTCATGTGAAATTATGTTATGTGATTTTTGTTTTACCCACTTTATAGCCCCAATTTTACATGGTTAATTATACATAAATGATTCCTATAATTTTTTTAGAGTCCATGTGATGAATTTTGAATTTCGTTTTGAAGGATTAACATTGTTCTAATATTGGATGATCACATTTTTTTTATTTATATGTAGGTTGTATAGATTTATTTATATTTTATATTCAGATTTTATTTATACAAGAAATATTATATATTATAAAATATAGATATGAATATGAGATATTTGGAGTTGGTCAAGTTATTATAATTATATATTTTTTAGTATTCTTTCTCTTATTTCCAACACATGGACATAGAATTTCTAGGTGGTGGTATTAATGTTCATGAAATTAATCCATAATAGATATTACAAGAATATCACATTGAAATATTATCTTAATCATTATTTCTATGGATTTAAAATACATTTGTGCTCACATATATATATTTATTTATCTGGTTATCCAGTTATGAAGAAGAAATCAATTATTTATGTGGGGTTTGATATTGAATTTTATGACATTTATACTGATTAATATTTGAGTAAATATATTGAATTATTAAATTTATATGATAAATCATTAATGTTGATATTGAAATTTAGAGTGCCGATGTGGATATAGAAAATTATAATAATATTAATCTGATGAAATTCCCTGAAAAAAGAATCATTGGTATAAAAATTATTAAATCTCTTTTAAATTTTGTTTTAAATGTATTGAGATAAATAAAATCATATTGATAATAGTGGATTGGGGTTTTCATGGTAGTGGAATAATGAGATATTTGTTTATAGGTTTTCCACATATACAATTTTTTATGTTATTAGTTTAGTATTGGATGATATAATATTAATATATAATTATAAAATTACTACCTATGTTGGATCATGTAGGTACCAATATTCATTTTTTATCCCAATATAATTTTTTAATTGGTAGATAACCTTTTAACTAATTTGTAATATTTTATTCACATATCTATAATGTTATTTTCTCACCAATATGTTGTATTATGTTTCAATTTTGAGGATTCATCGTATGGAGAGTTGGTTTTAGTGGGCCCATTATGATATATTATTCTACTAATGTTGTAGTAGAATATTTTTTAAGAGTTTTATTTTAATGAAATTTATGTTTGTATAAAAAACATCATTATTATAAATTATTTATGTGTTATCTATTTTAATTATTTGGTATTATGTATGTTTTATCCATACTAGAACATAAATTTCATTAATAAGGAACATAACTAAAAGAGTCTACACTGACCCTTATAATTATTGAACATTATCTAGATTTGTAATAACATGTTGGAGGTTTTTTAAGACTTTCTTGACTACATTACATTATGGTTATATAGATTTAGAGAAGTTTTTATTCTATTATTTTATACCCATTCTGATTATATTTATTAGAGTAGAATTGTTTTACAGTTGGATGATTTTGTTTCATATTGATTGTCTGGAATATCATGTATATATTTGTAAATACATCTCTCCATATAGTTTTTTATATTTTATTTATTTATTTATTTTTTGTGTTTGGGTTTTCCAAATAATTAGTAATTCCCCACATAATGTTATTTTTGTACCCTTAGTGTTGGTCGTCACCCAATAGCCTATTGGAGCTAGGTTTATGGGGCTACTCTCGATATCATTTCCATCAAAGGAGACGTCTTGGTGTCATTAGTTCATTATAAAATGATTTCAAAGAGAGTATTAGTGTTTCATTTAGAGTAGGAACTATGTATAGTTAGATTTTATGTAAGGGTTCAGTCTTATTTGAACTATGAGTATAAACCAGGTTTGAGAAGCTCACTATATAAATAAGGATACCTAGTGACTATAAGGGAGAACATTAATTATATAAATAAATATATATAATAAAACGTGTATTGACCATGTGGTATATTTATATTTATAAGAATCATCCATCTGTAATACTAGTCCACAAATATATTTCATGTAGAAGTCATTTATAAAATTAAAATGGATAGTATAATTAGAAATGTTATGAATACTATATATCATTAGGCTTAGTGTTTTATATTCTTGAAACTAGACAAATCATTTACATTAAATTCTAAAGATTTTTTTATAGTAAGAGTTAAAAATGTAGTGTAATTTTATTAGAGGAACAATATGGATTCCTTTGAGAATAAAAGTATGATTTTGTGATTATTCATGTGATAAAATCTTCCATATTATAGTGGTTCAATTTATAATTTAGAGGCTAAATATTTATTAGTGTAGGTAGAGTTATCCATCATGTTAATTCAAATAAATAATAAGCATTGGATACTATTGGATATTAATTTTTAATCAAATGTAGGGAGATAATATTGGATTCATTACTATAAAGTTAATGATGAGTTAAATTATCATAGAATCAGTTATATTGTAAAATAAGGATATAATTTATTTCATTATCTCCAAATAATCAGTACTATTATGAATTATTATCCCCTAGGTATGGCTGTCCTAAAATAATGGATTTTAGATTTATTTTTATGAAACCAATGTTTAATGCAATGAACATCCTTGAAAATGACGTGGTGCATGAGTATAAATTTAAGAGATCCAAATGACTAGTAAGACTATCCTATGTTATCCCCATTATTATAATTTCCAGTCAAATGTTAAAAAAAATATTAATAATTTGTATTACTATTAAATGGATTGGTTTATATTTGGAATCAGTTTATTGGAATTATCTATTAGTTGGATTGTAGAGAGAATCACTCACTTTTTTGGGTGGTTAATTTTTCATTGTACATGTAGATAACAATAACCATAATCTTATTATTTATCTAGATATATCAATTTATGACCAATTAAGGTTTATTATAAAACTATTTTTGATATTTATAGTGTATATATACCAAAAAAACATTTTATTCCAAAGATATTAGTGTAGAATGTTTTCGTTCAAAAGTATGTCACAGGGTTGATCATATATGTTTTAGATGAAACCCTAGTTACAATACCATCATTGATAATAGAAAATGGGAAATAACCAATAAACAATAATAAAAATGAAAGAAGAACGTGTATATAGAGTCTAGTTATTCTATATTTCATACCCTTATAGAACATTGATGGATTACAGAATATTTGTCATAGGAATTGGGGATGATGATGTAGAGGATTTGTACATGGGAATATTTATGTAATGGAGTTATTGTCCCTATATATATGGATAGATATATATGATTCTTATTAAATTTTGAATTTGTTATTTTTTATATGTAAAGGGATCAATATATAGTGATATAATAAACCATTTTCTTATAAACTCTCAATTGAGGCTGGTATATGTTTAATGAATAAATACAGAGTTGGTAATTATACATAGGGAAATATTTTTTATTAGGAACATATTTTGTAATAGATAAAACCATATAATGATATTATTATCATGGATTAGTCATAATGTTTATCTATAGATATTTATTATTTTTAATTCTATATACCCTTACTAATATAGAATTTGACTTAGTGATATTATATTTTTGCGGGAGATCATCAAATAGTCTATAAACATGTAAATACTATTACATCATAGTATTCATGATTTTTATTGTTTATTGTGAAATCCCAAATAAAGAAGCTACCTATGGATATTGAATATATTTTGTATATGTTTCTCAAAGGGGATAAAATTTTACCCTAAAAATATGAAACAAACTTTTGAATAGAATAAAAAATTGGCATTTCTTCTATATCCATGTTAACTAATTAGATGATTCAAATTGATCCTCCATGCATATAAATTAAATAAGAATATTTCATATATTTGGGTTTTATTTAGGTGATTATATCTATAAATGATGCTATACAAATATTTTTTAAGAAGGATGGTGAAATCACGAGGTCTCAAGTTTACCACTATCATCATAACATGGTTATTATGAAGAATTGATGTTCATTATCAAGTGTTGATGAAATATTTTATCTATAGAAGGGAAATGGTTGGTATTTAAATATCTATTTTTGAATTAGGTACCATAAAATTAATGTAATAAAGGAGGATATCCTGAGGATGAAATATTGATTTTTGTATGGACATATTACATTATTCTTCATGCAATTTATAGTAACAAATACACATATAGTTTATAAAGATATTCTAAATTGGATATTTATTCTATATTTTAATATATTATTACTATATTTTACCATGATATATTGAATTATTAAATAATTTATTGTAGAGTTTGCTAATAATATGTGGAATGTTTTTGGACTTCATAGACAATATCAATTCTTGGGTAAAATGTAAGATTATTAGTTTTCAATATGAGAGGTTTATTCTCCAAGGAATGTACATTCCCACTGGGGTATATAAATAATTATCAATTGATGATTTTGATTATTTATTCTTAGTAAGAATCTATAAATTTTCCAAATGTTCATTGTTATCAGAGTCTTTAATGTTATTATAAGAGAAATATGTTATAATTTTCCATGATTATAACACATTTATTTGATATCATTCGGAAATAATTTTCTAATATATATAAATAAATTAGTGATGAATTTATTTTCCATTCATATATGAATTTTGTTTTTGTCATTTTTCTTCATTTTCATAGAAAATGTATTATGTATGTGTTTTATAAAAATTCTTCCCATCGTGTATTTGTTTTTTTGTTAATACAATAGAGGATATCCATGTATTTGGGGGTCGAAATTTTGTCACCTCATGAAAATAATGATTCTAATCATGTACTTGGTCTTTCATTTGTTGTACTTTCATGTTATGATGGACAGTGACGTGGAAGTTGTTTTTGTGGGGATGAATAAAGAGGATTAAAGAAGTTAAACAAATAAATTGATTGATTAAATTAGTTATAAATTTTAATTATTAGAGTGATTTATTAATGTAATAGGTAAATTACATAGAGATCATTTTTATAGATGTTCAGTACAATGTGTACTGACATTAATCTTATACATATCTACCTAATGTGAGATATGTGTGAAGTAATATTATTTTTCTAGGGGAATCATAACCCAATTAATTAATCATTTTCTATAGGTAGGATAAACACGACACACTGGATATTACATGGGGAGTCTCAACCTAATATGTACAGTGAATTTAACTACTGGAATTCATATCCCGAATGGTCCATAATTTATAAACTGGGAGTCAGAACCCAAAGATAATAGATGAAGAAATAATTCTTTTGTATAAAAAATAATAAATATAAAATATAGAATGTTTGAGGGATGGGACATGATCTTACATAATTATAAACCAAATGAAAGATAAGATATATAATTAATGAAAGGTAATTTGGTACATGATAGATTGTCCACGTGATGAAACAGATTATTGAAGATGACTTTCATTCATACAGTTGTATCAAAGTTCACAGATATATTCTATTGAATTTTCATATCGAAGATATCATCTAGTGCCTTCTATTATTTTTCTATGAACCTTATAGGTTCTACAAAATAATACATATGAAACTAATCACTAGGTAAAAAAATTCCATTTTTAAAAATAATATAAGAATTCAGGAAAGTGGAAATTATCCACCAGAATAATAGTAATAAATATTAGTTAAATTAAAAATATAAATTCCAATTCAAGCTTATTTCGACATCCTATTAAATGATAATAATAATTCAGTGAAATCCCATAGGAAATGTAAGACTTTATATTAAAAAATAATAAATATATTTTAATTTAATCTACTGTGTATTTAAAAAAATAATTATACTCTTTTAGAAACCATAGAATGTGATTAATAAAATTCAATTTCATTAACTATCTATTCATAAAATAGTAATTTAATAAATTCAATCCAAATATTAATGAATAAAAACAGCATTTATATGCTACAAGTATAAATCTGAATAAATAATAAATTAAGAAAATTTGTAAATCACATTAATAATATTTAAAATACGTTAGTAAGATTAGATAAAATATGTATTAAATTTAAAAACTAATAAAAAAATTAAAATAATTAATATGTTGGAATTTAATGAAAATATAGAAAATGATGAGAAATATATCATGGGGAAATTCTAACTGGAAGTAAAAAAACCTATTTGTATTATAATTATTAACAAGTGGTTGTTGAAATTAATTCATTGTGCTAGAATAAATAAACAAAAAATGGTAGAAATAGTCTTAAATTGTATTGAATATACTATTGATCTGTGAAATCAAGTAGTACTATTGAATATCCACTATTAAATATAATAATATGATTAATTCACATTTGGAAAATGATCCATAATTGAAAAATATTATCTACTAGTGAAAAATAATAATCAATGGTTAGTTGAAAAAGTGTTCGTCGACCATTTTTGGAAAAATAATCATCTAATATTAGTGAAAAAACAATAAACAATTATAAACATGAGAATAAGATTCCATTTTAGTTAAAATTCATAAAAAATTGTAATAAAAAATCATCTACCATTGGTTTTCAATTTCATATACTAATATTTATTATTTGATCTACAAGTGAGTTAGAAACCAATTTTACGATTGAGTAGAAAACTACATATACTCTTGATTTTTGTATTTGTTTGACCATTGAGTCTAAAACATCTTCTACCGTTGAGTTGGAAACTCCATTTACCAATGTTGTATAAAGGGAAAATAGACTCCATTGGTTAAATTAGAAATATACAAAATTGTAAATATGAAAATGAGCTATAATTAGATAAAAAGGTGCTAACATTGTTTTTAAACTCTCATCTAACACCTGAAATAAAATTTAAACCATTGAGATATTAAGAGATATGTTCCAATGTTGGGATACTGAAAACAAGAATCAATTTCTGTTTGGATTCATCTACAATTTCTGAACAAAAACATCAGTCGTTGTTGTGTAGTTTTACAGTCTACCATACGGTTGGAAAAAAAAGCTACCATTGATTAAAGAAGAATCCAACCTAAGATATGGGTAATGATTCCGATTTTCAATGGTTTATTTTTTGATATTATATCGATTAACATCTAGACTAGGTGTTGTTATGACATTTGATCCGGAGGCCCAATGTTCCTGGAATAAATTTTAGAAATAAATTAAATATATTAAATAGCATGTGCACATGGTTTTATTAAAAAATAGAAAAACGTGTAACCATTTTCCTATATTAGAAATACAAATCCACCATTGATAAAAGAATGCAATGTTGACCTTATGCATGATTTAATATTAGTATACACAGGTCGTTTATGGAAGAGACGTCATGGGAGCGGGAATGTATAAGACAATTAAAATAAATTATTTTATTAAATATTTATTCCAATATAACATTTTAGTCAACATTAAATATATGATTATGGGGAAATCCTTGGGTTATCCACATAATATTGTTGATTTTATAGGAATATTAGAGAGAGCTATATAGAATCCTCTCAGAAAAATGACAGTAGATCATGGATTTACAATTGGCGTCTGTCAATTTTGTAGGATCTCATCAGCAAGATCAACAGAACATAATTCTATTTCAGAATGTGATCCAAATTGAGTTTGTTCATGTTTTTTAATTAATCATTCCTCATTCTAAATTTCTATGATGAACGTGAATCAATTGATGAAGTGATTAATTCATAGACCGTGCCTATTGAGAGATGATATTTTATTTGCAGAGTTTTGATAAGGGATTAATTATTATGAATATTTATTTATTTATTCGTTATTATAACAGTGATGAATCAAGATCTATGTGAACATATAATGAGGATCATTCCATTCCTTGGTTCTTGTGATTTTCTACCAAGATCCATCTTTTTTCATGGGTGTTCTTAATTTGGCCCCTGAATCGACACATCTCGATTAATGGAGTGTTGCAAACCAGATTCATGGTTAAATTTTCTGATATCATGGATCTAGGATGAACCTAAAATTGAGAAATTAAATGATGGATATGTAGTGATTTAGATGATTTTGGTTCCCCGAATTATCGTTCTTTTTCATTCATCAATGCGAAATGATGAGCAGTGATTTGATCCATTTTTTGAACAAATCTGATGATAAATTTTTTTTGGCCATTTTATGGCTCTGTCAAGCATAGATATTCATTTTCATAGATCCTTTTATTAATGTCTAGAGGCTCCAAATCAAAAGAGGAAGGCTGATTGGGTTTGTTGGAAAATCCAAAACAACACGACTTGTAAATGTGATCCACATGCCTTATGGCCCCCTAAATGGTGTATAGGGTTCCATAATAATATAAACATCACAAAACATGTGACACCTAAAACATGACATTTAATTCCTCTCTAGATACATGGTGTGTACTTAGGAAGAAGAGAGACAACCTATAAATCATGTACTCCTCCACATGACATGGATTGTACCAAGTACACGAGCCAAGTTGTGTACTAATACACAAACATGGGTACACGAGATGAAGTCATGTACTGATACATGGGTAGACAACACGGAAAATCTACACAACATGTAGTTTAGAAAATACCGTGTTAAATTACACATATAGTTTACATAGGCTGAACCTGGGGTTAAGGGACACAACATTTAACCCTTATACAAGATGTGTTTGATTTTATACATGTCTTAGATCTATTTTCCTCCACATCATGTAAATTATTACTTATGTTTTTTCCCAAATCCTTTACTGAAGGTAGGTATAAATCATTTCGGACTCCTTGGAATACAATACCTTTAGTAGGAATTCCTGGATAGATTCATTGGAATCCCTCCGAGAGGCCCAGAGTGGGATCCTCTATTCATCTTCATTCCTAAGATAGAGTTCAAGGATTCAACGTGTCCAATCCTATTTGGTGTCGATACTATAAATTGTGGGTAAATACAGATGGATTTATTGATATAACCCCATGGACTTAGCTATTATCCTCATCTGTGTATCATATTCACTTCAGATCTATCAGTGTATCTTTCTTCTGATGAGGCCAAATGAGAAATGCCTCTTGTATGGACACCATCAGTGCAATCATACTCAGTAGGGTGTTCTCCAAATTGATTGATTCATTGAATCATTTATTTATAATCATAGTCTTGGTTTACTATGTTTGTAGTTTACTCTTTATTTGTGTTCCTTTATTGAGAATATCTTGATATTCTGTTCATATTTACTATTGAAATATACCTCTGTAATGAAAATTGTATTTTATTTTTTTATTCTTTGTGGATTCAGGGTGTCCTACTGAGTATTTTTTTACTCACCCCTCCATGGTATTTTCCCGTACATGTCTAATATTATTCATATGATTGACCATTTAATAGAGACCTCTTCCGACTATGACAAGACGATGCATAGTGAGACCAAATAGACTAAGGTTTGTTCCTATGGATTTCAGAATGTAGTCCAAATAACATTACAATCAGGTTGGAAATTACTTACATGCTCCTTGTGGTGGGTTTTTATTTGGCCCTATATACATTTTTAACTTCCTATCTTACTCTTTTTATGGGATATAGATGTATGCATGAATTTTTCGATCAATTGGTTTTACATTTCAACATTTTTGTGTCCTTGGATATGGGTGTGTCTGTACATGTACTTATGAAATTCCTCATATGTTAGTGATATTCCTTCTCGATGATAGTCACAAGCCCCTAGCATATTGGAGGTTGGCCTTAGGGTGCTTCTTAATAGGCCCCACTGGGATGTATCATGACAGATTTGTATCATAGTTGGTCAGTTCTACATTATGACTAAGAGGCTATGATATTGGTTTTTAGAAATAATGTCAAGTGTTGCGAGATTGTATGTCAGGAATGGGACTCCAGTTTTTGGGTGTTAGACGACGTATCCATACACAACATCATTGATTACTTACTTTATGACTCCGCACATGAGAAAATTAGTTTTAGGGAAACAAAATGCACATGCCTCAAATAGTAATGGGTTTTTGTTTCAGCATATTTATTTAGTTAGCTATCCTGATATACTAATTGACCATGAAACATCTTGATTTTTTTTTCAGGATTCTTCTATGATGAACAATAGATTGTATTTTTATTTAATATCATAATGATGATCCCCTCTGTAATGATGTTTTGATACATGGATCATTTCATGAGATGTTACCTCCATGTGGTGTACAATCTATACCACCACATGTGGTGCAACACATAGTTCCCACAGTACCAGTGGATGAGGTGTGTAGGCTGAGCACACTTCCTGAGTTTTATTGATAAAGACCACATTGGTTCCAAGGTGTTCCTGGACCACTAGTAGTTGAGGACTAATTTGAGGTGGTGGAATAAGATTTCCATCTAGTTAGGACACCTATACATTAGATGGTGGTCCTAGAATCAAGCATTCTTCTTGGATTAGTGGAGTGGTGGTGGGGTTTAGTTACACTATCATATGATGTAGAAACTATACCATGACCCAATTTTGAGCATCTCATTCGAGAGGAGTTCACACCTGGTATGGTGAGGGTTGTACATATCTAGACGCATCTACATCTCCATCAAGGCATCATGACAGTTTCTAAGTGTTCATTGAGGTATACCAAGCATTCCAGGTGCTCCATGGATATGGTTAGAGATTAGTTCTTATACTCCATCAGTATTGGTGGAGTATAATGATATCATCAGTAAGATAATGGGTCTCACGACACCCTTCCTAAGTGTTCTAGGTGTAGTTGGATGACTTGAATAGGAAGGGTGTTTTGAGACCCATTATTTCACCATGGGGTTTCCTAGTTTTTTCCCAAGAAAGTAGAAATTATTTTTAGGTGGTGTGTGGAGTACCGGATATTGAATCAGTTGAACTTGAATAAAGAGTATCTAGTACCAATGTTTGATGACCTCATTGATTAGTTGATAGTGGAATGATGGTTCTCAAAGATTGATCTCAGTTCAGGCGATAACTAGCTGCATGTATGGTATGGGGATATATCTAATACAATATTTTGAAGTCGCTACAATCACTATGAGTACATGGTGATTCCATTTGTTGTGATAAACAACCCTGTAGTGTTCATGGGACTCATGAACCATATCTTTAAACCTTATATAAACTGATTCTTGGTAGACTTCATCGATGATATCTTTGTGTTTTTGGAATCAAATGAGGATCACATGTGACTACTAATGATTTATCTTGATGTACTTTGATAGAAATGGTTATATAGAAATCTCTAGAAGAGCTAGTTATGGATTTAAGAAGTCCACATCCCAGTAAATGTTATCATAGATGATGGAGTGGTAGTGGAATCAAAAATGTATTAGGAAGTGTTCTCTTGGGGGCCACATTAGAGACTGATGGAGGTTCCGAGAATCCTTGGGATGTGAAGCTATTAAAGGGGATTTATATCTAAATTTCCCAGGTTATCAATACCCATGATAGATTTGAATTGAAAGGGGTAGGATTTTATGTGGGTAAAGAAGATCCAACATGATATTTAATAATTGAGGCAATGTTTGACGAGTTCTCTAATCATGATATTTCTAGAGGTGGGTATCTAATACGTTGTGTTATTTAATGAATCAAGAAATAATCTTATTTGCCTTTTGATGTTGAGGAATGTAGTGATTTTATATGGTTCATGCCAGTTGATACCACATGAGAAGAACTATGGGACACATGATCTTGAGTTAGCAATGGTTGTATTTGATTTGAAGAATTTGTGACACTACCTGATGGTCTAGATGTTTATCATCTACTCTGATCAAAAGGGTCTCAAGTATATATTCTCTCAAAATTATCTTAACACGAGGAAGAGACAATGGTTAGATCTATTATTGAAATATGGATTTAAATTTGTTATACACTCATGGGAAGAGGAACATGGTAGTAGATATTCTTAGCACGAGATATTGATTACAGTTTCTTAGTAGGGAATCATATTAGTAGTCCCCATTACAGTTATCCTTTGTGGATGGATGTGGAGAAATTTTCCAGCAATCAGTTATAGTCACCCCTCAACTATTATAGTTAGTCAAGGAGGCACAACATGGGGATGTATAATGTGAGACTCTATGTACTCAGATATCCATATGGTATTCTCCAGATGGACATTAAAAGGGGGGACTATGTCATTATTTTGAGAAGACACATGGAAGTACCTATGATGGTGTAGGAGATGGTTCTGAAAAAGATTCACACATCTCCATTTTTGGTACATCCATGGGTGGAAACAATGTTCAAGTACCAAAATGTCAGTTTTTGTGGCCAGTGACGAGAAATGGGTTTCATAATATTTCTCTTGATTCCTTACATGTAAGCAAGTTAAGGTTGATCACCAATTTCTTGTAAGTTGATATCAACTTCTTGAGGTTCCATAAGGGATGTTTTATGGAATATATGTGGATATAGAGATAATAATATCATGTATTTCTAGGTAACATTATGCCATCTAGGTGATTTTAGACCAACTCAACATGTTTTCCAACTTCCTAGCTATATGAGAGTATGGTTCAATTATGTGAATGGGATGCCTCTATGTTTAGAAGATTTTATATCTCCATGGTGTTCCATCAATGTTTTTTACAATTGTGATACTCATTTGACATCCCAATCCTGGAAGTGATTGCAAGAGTTGTTCGGGACCTATTTACAGTTGAACACAGACATTTCACCCACAAACTAATGACCACACTGATCGGACCATTTAGATTATGAAGTAAATTTTTCAATATTTCATTTGTGTTTCTTACCAAAATTGGGAGGATCACCTACCACTGGTGGAGTTTAGGTACTAAAATAGCTACCATTATACCATATGTATGACACTGTTCAATGATTTTTATGTTTGACCGTGTAGGTCACCACCTTTTTGGGTTGATCTTTGAGAACTAGCACTCATGAGACTAATGTTAGTGTGCCAAGTAATAGAGAAGGTATATATAATCCCAGATCTAATGAAGACTACAAAGACCCATCAATTGTGTTTTGTAGAAAGGAAACAATATAATTTTTTGTTTGATGAAGGAGACCATTTCTTCCTATAGTATTCACCTTGTTGAGGAGTACCGTGTTCTAGTCGAGGTGAAAATACATCTTTGAGGTTCATCAGGACCTTCTAGATAATGCATAGAGTTGGTGAGGTGATTGAATGATTGGCTCAACCACTGTAGTTAGACAAGGTACATGACACCTTCCACTTTTCACAGCTTAGGAGGTATGTGTAAGAGGCACCACTTGTTATCAAATAAGAAAATGTGGATGTTGAGGATGAAGAATCCTTTGTGGAGGACCTAGTTAAGATTGAGGATCATTATAATTGGATCTTTTATCCATGATTGATTCCATTGATTTTGGTCCGGTGGAAGCATAGAAATCTTCAAGAGAGAACATCTTAGTAGGAGGCTCAGATTCACCCTATGTACCCTGATCTTTTTGAGTGAACCTTGTTTTAAATTTTTAGGGAAAAAATCCCCATGGGTGGATAATATAATGAATTTTGATTTCCATGTATTATTTTTTGATATTAAAAAGAATAATTTTATTACATGTGCTTAGATGTTGTAAAATTTCGAGTCCCTATATTCCTTGAATTAATGTTTAATATATTTTAAAAGTATTAAATAGAATGACTGTGAAATTTTCTAGAAAATGACGAATAACAACTAAATGGATCCCCAGATCACAAATACAAGCACACCATTTTACATAGAACATTTGGTTTCCCCAAGGAATGAATTAATAATATTCAGCACATGTTGTTTTTTGAAAATTTTTCACGGTTGTGTAAATGAATACATTAATTAAAATAAATTCATTAATTCCATTTTTTTGGAACACATCAGTTTACTTGTATTTAAATAGATTGTTCTGGGGAGAAACCATGACTATCCAAATAACCATAGAGACTCTAGTGGATATTTGGAGAGAGCTCTGGAGAATCCTCTCAGACAAATGACACCAGACCATGGATCGACGATCGATACAAATCAATTATGGAGGATCTCATCAATGAATTCAACAAAAATTCATTCATACTCACCAATAAATCCAAATCGATGATGGGTGGGGGTTTTAATTTGTTATTCTTTATTATTTATTTCTATGATGAATGTGAGTCAATCAATTAACTGAATGATTCACATATCATGCAAATTATAGGATGAGATTATATTTTTATGGTTTTGATAGGAGATAAATCATTTTTATTTTTTATATTCATTATAACAATGATGGATGAAGATAAACATGAACATATAACATTTTTAATTAATCTCTTGGGTTCTGTGATTTTCTCTCTTGATTAATTGTTCATCATGGTCATTCATTTTTTTCCCTCAATCAGAAACATCCATATCAATCGATAATTGGTGCCCAATTTTTGGAACACTGGTCCGATATTGTAGATCTAGGATCAGAACAACATGATGCAAGTGTGAAGATAGAGAGAGAAATCTATATGATGGTGGATTATTAAATTCACATTCTATGGTATAGAATAAAAACAATGATTTTGTCTTTTTTCAAATTAGATCTGATGTTTAAAGATGTTGTTTGAAGATGGAATGGATTGTAAAAGATCATATTCTTATTTTCATAGTGGAGAGATAAATAGATCAAATATCGATGGTGGTGGATTTAGTAAAGAAGAATGAACAAGATTTCATTAGAATAACCAACAATAAAGAGTCTAAACAATATGTACTTGATGTATGGTCCCCCCAAAGCAGCGGTTAAGGTTCCGGAGGAAGTTACAAATCACATAGTGTGTGACCCCTAGGACATGGGGTTTAGTCCATCTCAGGATACACAATATGTACACAGGATGTATGAATTCAGATGGTGGACTACAGGGCCAGTATACATGATGTAGACTCCCCCATATGACATTGGTTTTACCATTTACACTGGATAAGCCGTGTATTGGTACACATACATGAGTACATTGGATGAATACATGTAAGGATACATAGGTAGACTACATGGGATGTTTAAACACCATGTAGTACTGAACATACCCATTTGAAATGTCATGGGCCATTTGCATGGGCCAAACCCATTGTACTGTAACATGGTGTGTAACTCTACTACTTGTCATGTATGCATTCTTCCATGGATTATATATATTAAAATTCGTATCTGGGATAAATTTCATGGGGGTTCGTTCCCTTTAACCTTTCCATGAAGTTAGGTAGGAATAATTTTCTAATCTAAGGATTACAATACCTTTAGTATGAATTCTTAGATAGGGTTGTTTGAATCCCTCTAAGAGACCTAGAGTGCGATTATCTAATTAATCATCGTTCCCTAAATAGAGTACTGAGTATTAACATGCCCATTATTACTGGGAACTGGTTATTTACATAGTGGGTTATTCAAGATGGACTTTTCTATATCTCCCCATGGCCTTAAATGTGATCCTCATCCGTGTATCATATTCCCTTCAAATCAAGTAGTGTATCTTTCTCAGGTTGAGACCCGATGAGCTATACCCCTTAGACCAACATCGTTAGTGATATCAGAATAAAGAGTGTGTTCACCTAGATGAGTGATTCAGGGATTCATTGACCTAGAATACTAGGTTTTGTCTACTCTCATTTTGGTTAACTCATAGACTATATGTCTTCTTTAACTATATGTTTATATTCTTATATATGTTCTCTAGACATGTACCTATGTAGAAATAACTGTATTTTAATTTTTATATGATTTTTGGTTTCAGGGTGTCCCACTATATATAGTTATACTCACCCCTATATGGGATTATCCATGTATATGTCATGTCTTTTGAAAATGATCAACCCTTCGATGATGTCCTAGGCAGACTAGGACTAGACAGTTCTTAGTGAGACCAAAAAACTGTAGTGTGTTCATATGGGTGTTAGATAACAGCCCCAGTTCATTTAATATTAGGTTTTAATTTTTTCAAAGACTCATTTTGGTGGGCTTTTATCTTTCCCAGTTTACATTCTTTACATCCAATCATACTATGGTTATGGGATATAGAAGTATGCATGCAATGGCTGTAATGTTTTTTTTAACTTTTCATCATTTTGGTGGGATTTAAGTTGTGTGTTTGTGTAGGTACATTGGTAATTCCTCTCATATTATTAACATGGAAACTCAGTGCTTGTCACCATCCCCTGGCTAATTGTAAGTGGGCTTGTGGAGTCGTGGAACATGCCCCACTAGGATGGTTTAGGAAAATATGATCATCATTAATTGTAGTATAAATATGATGTTAAAGTATAATATATCATTGAAGGTATTATAATTGGATGGAAGGTTATTCCATGCAAGATGAAGAAGCATGAACAGTTCATTCACAGAGGAATTAGGATTGATAAAGATGATGGTGAAAATTAAATCATCATTTTTTGTATAATCATTGGCATATACATTTGGGTGAAAATTAAAGCTATTTAAACAAATAACATAGATGTTTCTTCATAATTATAAATTTATTATAATTTCATTATCTTTTAAACAAGTTAATAATCACATAAATATAATAATTATAGTAAGAGATATTATCAAAACATGTTGAAAACATGATTTGAATATTATATAATGAACTAAAGCACTTGGATCATTTTAAGGCATATAAATGCAATTTTTAGAATTTCTTATTGTTGAATTAAATTAATAAATATTATTATATTACAAAATGAAAAAAAATCCAATAAATTTTGATTATAAAATAATTATATATCAAATAAATAAAAATATTTTTAAAAATGGAAATTCCCTATTTCTAGAACTATTGCATGATCTTTGGACAATCGACACACCACATAAAATTTAAATTTATACATCCATTTATTATAATGTAATATAGATAAATAATTTTTACTGAAAAGGAAACATGTTTTCTAAGAATAATATCATTATATATAACAATAAAAATCAATAATGAAAAAAACTATGTAGAAATTTAAAAATAAAATATTTCATGAAACCGAAACCATATTACATGTTTGGATGAAAATTTGAAGATTTTAGTTATAGAATTAGATTTTTGTTGATGTTAAATAAAGGTTATATAATGTTTTTTTATTTCATATCAATAGATTATTATAAAATTATTATAATAATAAATAAAGTTATAATTAAAATACATAGAGGTTGTAAAAATAGTATTTCATAGAAAATGTTAAGAGGGGTTGAAATATTAAAAAACATATACTAAATTTTAATCAAACAATAATAAAATAAATTCATGAACATGTAAAAATTACTCTCCATTAATTCTTGATTATAATCCCTAAACAATAAAAACCAATTTTTTCCTCCTTTTGTAAAAAATAAAATGACAAAAAACATCCCCTAATGAAATAAAATGATAAAATAATTAACCTTCCAACTCCCCAAGTTAAAAATTATTTTTTCCACTGAAAAAAGACTAATGTGTTAGTAAATATATATGAAAGATAATTTTATAAGGGATAAATTCTAATCAAATATCACCCATTTTTTGAAAAGGAGATAAGAACTTTCCCAGAAAAGCAAGACCCCTTTATTAAAATTAGAAATCCAACTTACATGATCCTAAAAAAAGAAGATCTATCCAAATCACTATTCAAAAGAGGAAAAACATCAGGGAGATTATCATACCAGATGAAGTCAACACCGTTAATTCAATTGTTTTCCAAACAATCTGCAACAGAATTAGCTTCCCGATATACATGAGTAATAATGTGATTCATAGATCGAAGGGAGTCTAAGCAGTTCACCCAATGATTATAATGTTTCAAAGATAGATGACATGATCCTTCTCTGATGGTAGAGACAATAACAGTCAAGTCACTTTCCAACCAAATATTATTTCATCCACGATGTTTGGCCTGCTCCACCGCAACAATAATTCCCAGCATCATAGCTTCAATTGAAGAAGCAATACCACAGGATCCATGGAAACAACCAATCACCTGACCATGTTGATCCCTAAAAATGGAGCCATACATATAAGGTCCCATATTTCCCTTCGAGGCACCATCCGAATTAAGTTTCATCCAACCAAAAAAGTGGTTCTTGCCATAAAAAATCAAAAGTACCATATGGAAGTCTAAAATTGCCTTTGATTCCAATTCGGGCAAGAACAGAAAATTCATGAATAGAATTGGCTCAAAAATGTTTCTTAGGTAAGCTTACCGCACGCATCACAGCAAGGATGTTTGAGAAAGCAGTAGTTACCGAGAAAGACCGATTCACATGAAGAACATGATTCCTAGAAGACCATATATAATGCAGCAACTCAGAAGCAGAAACCTGAAATAAGTCCAACAACTGTGAAGAAAGAGAAAGAGACTTCCATATCTGAATAAACTCTGTGATGGATGACATCATAGGAATTGAGACTTCAAAGATGTCCGCTAGAGACTTCCACATTGAAGCAGCAGTAACACAGCAAATAATCAAATGGTCAGCATCCTCTCTGTATTGATGACAAAGAACATAAGAGGAACATAAAGAGATACCTCAATGCTGAAGAGAAAAATCAGTTGGAATTTTTTGGTGAGAAATTCTCCAGACCAAATTGGAGTGAGATGGTCTAATGATGTTTTTGTGAAAATTACCCATCCAGTTTGTTTCCAAGCTACAATTCAAAGAGAACTCATAATAAAGCATTGAAGAGAGAATACCATTAACCATAGGCTCCCATGCCATGAAATCTTTCCTATCAGAGAAACAGTGATTATTAACAATGTTGGCAATGTGGCTCAGAAGACCCTCCAAGTTCTAAAGTTGATTCTTGGTAGTAATTTCCAAATCTATGTTGATATCATCCATCTCAAGGTCAACCAGGGGATTATCCATCCATTTGATTTTACAGAAATTAAGGGAATAATTTTTCGATACTAACCATCTGGAATGAGAATCAATTGAAGAGAAGATGTAGTTGAAAGATGGAAAAACAGAGGAGTCAAGATGATTAACAGAACAAATATTTAACCTATTAAGGCTTCAAAATTTATATTAAAAAGTCTCCAAATGAAGGAACCTTGCAAATAATCAATAAATAGAACAAGATTTTTAATACCCAAACCCCAAGCATCAAAAGGTTTTCACCATTCAGACCAAGGAACCGTAGCCAGATTTCTTTTAAAGATGCTTCCACTCCAAATTAAATTCCTAAGAGAGGCATTGATGCTTTTTATGATAGAAATGGGCCATTTATAAACCATAAAAGAGTACACAAATTTGGAGATAATAACATATTTAACCAAACAAACCCGACCAGACATAGAGATAGATTTTCCTTTCTATGTAGAGAGAAGCCTTCCGACATTGGTAATAATCTCTGTGAAATATCTAGCTTTCGGCTTTCCCCAAAAACAAGGGAACCCCCAAATAATTTAAGGGAAGTACCCCCTCCTTAATGTTTAGATCATTAACAATGTAATTATTCCTCAGTTCACAGATGTTCTTACCAAAATAGAAAATGGATTTCCCCTAGCTAATATATTGACCAGAGATAGAAGCATAATCCAAAAGATCCTTTTTGATGTTCTTGATATTTCTCTTATCCCCCAAAGTGAAAATGATAACGTCATCTCCGTACAAAAGATGGGTGGGAGCAAGAATACCTCTAACAGCATTAGTAGGCTTTATCCTCCTATTTCTAGACATGATGGAGAGGAGCCTACTCAGATATTCTTCTACAATAGAGAAAATAACCACAGAATGAGGGTCACCTTGTCTAAACCCTCAAGAACAATAAAAAATACCACTAGGGGATCCACTGATAAGAATTGAGATATGAGCAGAGCCTAAAATGTTTTTGATCCAAGTAATAAAAGTACCATCAAACCCAAACATAAGAAGAACGTTGCAAATGAAACCCCAATTCATAGTATCAAAAGCCTTCCTGACATCAATCTTAAGAGCAATATTTCCACCTCTAGTGGATTTCATGAGAAAATTCACACATTCAGTGGCAGTGATGAGGCAATCTTGAATAGACCTTTCCTTGATAAAACCAAAATGATTAGGGGATACAATCTTACTAGAAATTGTTGTGAGCCGTGTGGCCAGGATTTTGAAAATAATTTTGTAAATGGTGTTGACTAAGGCAACAGGTCTGAACAAATGAAGTTCATTAGCATTCTCCACCTTTGGGATATGAGCATGAAACTGATCATTTATTCCATAAGGAAGATTACCACCATTAAGTAAATGGATAATACGTTTACAAACATCATTTTGGATAATGTCCCCATAAGTTTAGAAGATGTAATTACCAAAACCATCTGCACCTAGGGAGCTTTCATATTTGAGGCTAAAAATAGCCTCTTTGATTTCAATGCTCAAAGGCAAAGAGGTGAGATTGAAATTATCCTAATGACTGGCCAATTTGGGAATGCTACCCTTCACAGGCTCATAATGTGAAGAAGGACCATTGAATAGATCTTTAAAATAAGATATGACATGTTCTGAGAGATCCCTATCATTGTAAATGATCTGATCACCATTCTTAATCATGGAAAGTGGCTTAGAGACATTACTGATTCTTTGTAAAGAATTGAAAAATTTGGTGTACCTGTCCCCATCCTTTAGCCATTTGACCTTAATACTATCTCTTTGTAAAGAATCATTCATGTTCAAGAGACCATTGAGCTTTGAAACAATCTCAAAATCCTCCTTAAGTCCATTAGAAAAACTATTCATTGTATTATGCACCTGCAAATGCTGAAGAGAATATTCAAGGGATAAAATATCCTGATCAATAGAGATAAACTTCTCTTTACTCCATAATCTCAATGTTCTTTTAAGAATTTTGAGTTTGGAAATACAAGAAAAAACATCATGACCTGAATTGACAGAATTACAAGAATTTTCAACAATAAAAGCACAGTCAGGATGGTTGCTCCAAGACTTATTGAAATGAAAGGGAAAAGGAGGTCTGGATTCTTTACCAATCAAATTTACCAGAATTGGATGATGATCAGAATTCAATCTAGGAAGCGTTATGCAGGAAATGGAGTCCCAATGATCAAGAGAAGATTCATTAATAAAAGCTCTGTCAATCCTACTAGCAAAAAATTTATTTAAAAATCTTCTCTACCAAGTGAATTTAGCCCCAACCAGATTAATCTCATGCAAATTATTAGAATCAATACAAGACTTGAACTCCCTGGAGGAGATAGAATTAAACATGGCAGCAATATTCTCATCCAGATGAATAATGGAATTAAAGTCCCCAAGAATAATCCAAGGATCATAGATGAAAGATCTAAGAACATCAATATCCTTCCACAATCTCCTTTGATCCTGATATTTGTTATTAGAATAAACAAAGGAGTGATAATGTTGAAGACCAAAAATCATGAAGGAGCAAGTTACATGCTCTCCACTATTATCACCCAAGGACATATCAGTTAAGGATAAATGGGCCAGAAACTAGATATTTTTAACTTCAGAGGAGCAGATATTATAATCAACAAGATGGAATCCTAGAAATTCCAAATTATAAATTTTGGGAGAAAAAAATCCTTTTGGGTTCAGAGATAGAAATAAGGAGAGGTTTGTGCTGCAAAATAAAGGATTTGAGGGATGTCATGGAATTATGATTGTACAATCCCTAACAATTCCAATACAACATCTTCATTTAAACATAATGCTAGGGTTATAACCCCCTTTTTTCGTTGTAGTCCCTTTTGATTTTGCTAGCCTTAGGAGGTCTCCCTACTTTCCTTTTAGGACTTTTGGAGCTTTTAACACCTTGAAGGAGATCATCAATGTTCGAGACATTGAGTTTGTCTTTCTCCCGAGTGTCAGGGAACACACTGTCAATAGAAATTCTATCCTTCTCATTAGTAATGTGATTTTGTTTTTCACAGGGTGGAACCAACCTGGATGAGGAATATTTCTTGTTACCAGAATTAGGCACAGAGATTGAACAAGAGGTGATCCTAGCTGTAGATGATAAGGAACTAGGTACAGCCAAAGCATCCACTGTAACAACCCGAGAATTTATGAAAAATATTCTTTTTAATTTTATTAATGTCTTGTGTTGTACGCTACACCAAATGAAGCTTGCACAACACACCTTCTTGACTTGCCTTGCATTACACGCAATCACGACCTTCCTCGATAGCGTGTGTAATATGCAATACCGAGTTTCACTAAACAACGATATGCTATTAAAATAATATTAAAACTAGCCGTTATGAATAGTAATAACAACTTTTTGAAATTATGTAAATCTTATTTTTCAAAGTGAACTTCATTTTTGGATTTGGAGTATCGAATTTAGCCTAAGGTGAAATTTTGGTACATTTCGGATAACTTTCATATTCTGATGAATAGTGAAAATTAATAAATTTTAGTTAAAAACAACTTTTTCAATAGAAATAATTAATAGTGATAAATTATTAATTTGAGTGGTTTTAAAGTATATTTAGAATATATTTTTACAATTTAATACAATGTTGGTCATTGGTTGTAATTTCACATTTAAACCAGACATAATCAAGTGTCAATCTTTTGATATATATTGTTTCCTAAAAACACGCTATTTATTTTAACAGCAGGATTTAATTATAAAATTAATTAATGCAACTTCTATGTTATGAATTTGGTAAAATAGATTTCATTTTTGAATTCGGAATATGAAATATAGCTTAGGATGAAATTTTGGTATTTTTCTGAAAACTTTCAATTTTTGATGAATAGTGAAACCACTAAGTGGTAGGTTAAAAACTGAATTTTGCATAAAACTTAATTTTAACGCTTCTGTGAATGGAATTTCGAAAATCCGAGAGACACGGTTAATATCAAGGACTAAAATGTGGTTCAATGAGATGAAAATAATTTTTTGGTGAATAATAACTTTTTACTTTTTTTACCGTGGTTAATAGTAAATAGGGTAACTAAGGGTAAATATGATATTACTATTACCCTAACACATGTCCTAATTCTATTGGATAAGTGTAATTCGACCAAAAACAAACTTAGGAATAAAAAAATGACCATTTAGGCCCACTTGGATTAGATTAGGACATTTATTATTAATTTATTTAAAGAAGGGTTAAAATAGTTAAAATCAAAGTTTAATAAGTAAATCATTTTTAATATGGGGTTATACATTAGATAAATTCGATTGTAAATATTCATTAGAAAGCTAAAAAGATTTCCTACATGATGGTATTTTATTTGTAATTTTTAGACATCAAATAATTTAATTTATTTATGACACAAAGATGATGCAGTAATTATCTTATTAATGAAATATTGACATAATTGATGTTATAAACACCAACATAAATGTCATTTGAGACTTTTTATGAATTCCACTAATTTTCTAGGTTACTATGATATAATATTGATGCTCTAATAAACTTGTTTCGAACATATAAATCTGTTATGACTTTCACAAAAATCATATATCAAATAGTGTCAAAATTGACACAAAATAGTTTTTAAATCAAATATTATATTATTAATTGTTATTTTATTCCTAAAAATCTAAGGTTCGGCCAAATGACTTAGATAAGGATATATGTATTACTGATAAACAATTTGGGGTTCTTTTGGCATGTTATAGTAAGTGTATTAACCATATAGTGAAAGAAAACAAAAAGACACGGTAAAAGTTAAATTATTTAACTTAGAGTTATATCTAATTGATAAGGTTAAAATAATATCCTAAACTTGTCTAAATTCTATTGGTTGATAGTATTTCGACCCATCCCCACTTTAGACTCGAAATAAGTCCCTTTGGAACCATTATAAACCGATTTTTACTTTAATATAAAATAATATTTTGAGATATTCCTAAGGTGCCCCTCTCCTCCCCTATAAAAGGACACCTCCTCCCCCTCCTCCTCACACCAATTTGAGCACTCAAGCTCGGCCAACCCCTGCCAAAATCTCTTCTCCACTTCCCTAGAAACATCCTAGAGGTTCTGTTCTTCCTCAAAGACCAATTTTAGTGCCCTAAGAGGAGGTCTCAAAGAGGCGCTTCAAAGAAGAGGTAATTACCGTTACCAATTCTTTCATCTTTATTTCTTCTTCCACTTCTTCTTCTTAGGTTGTTTCATTATGAAGTAATAACATCAGTATCACTCATATACTGATATGTTATTATAAGTATGAAACTACCCTATTTCACCATCTATCCATCCTACGGAAAAAGAAATCACCGCGCGTGCGTACGTACGGAATACCGTCTCCACGCCGTGGTGTAATCTATTTTCCACCACCACCTTACATGGATGGATATAATGGTGTAAAGAATAACTATACATAGTTATTACAACATCATATTGATTCTGATATATTGTATAATCCACTTCAATTCAGTTCAATATTTATGGAAATGATATCATCGCTCGTGCGTACGTACGGACTACCGTCTCCACGACGCGATGAGATTCATTCTCCATGTTAACCATTTAAGAATGATTATAAAGTATATATAAGAAATAATAATGAAATATATGACATTATAAAGCTACTGGATTTATGTATATATATACATATGTATGTCATCTACTTACTTCCATTTCAAGACAATAAGGAAAGGAAAACAACGTTCATGCATACGTACGGACTACCGTCTCCATGAACGGTGTTTTTCATTTTATTTATCTACCTATTATATATATATATACTGAATATATATGATATATAAATCATATTTTATATTCTAGAAGTAAGTAAATCATGATATAAGTAATAACGATGTCAAGAACAACAAGTCAAAACACCTACGATAAATGAAACGATTTTACCCAAAACGCTTCTTTAACATGGAATTTACAAAAGAACGGGTAATATAATGTCATAAGTGAACCATATATGATATCATAACAATAAATATGATTCTGTAATAAGTCAATAACATGATTTAAATCATTATACAGGAGGTTTGGACACTTACAAAGCAAGTCGGACCTAAGGTAAGGGAAATATTATAATCTCATTTTTATCCGAGATTGTTTATTCGTAAGTATTTACTGGGGTGTATTTTATCATCCACATCCATGTTTACTCAATATGTAATATTATTTCCATCCACCTAAAATTGTTTAAATCCATTTTTACCCTTCGGTGAGTTTTTAGTAATACGTATGAAAGGAATCTTTTGTCGTTTTTCGTACGAGGTGCTTTTTGACTTTTCCGACAAAAGTACGAAGAATGTTTTTTTTAACTTATACGGCTTGAATGGATTTTTAAAACATTATTTCCAAGAAGCTTCCTTTACAAGTTTTCAAGTTTATTTTTAATCAACTTCTTTTATTTTAAAATTGTATGACATTTTATGAAAGGAAAAATGTTTTTGAAGAAGAAAGGATATTTTCCTCAAGAATGGAGTTCAAGTGTTTTATCAAAATTATTTTCCATATAAGATAATAAAGGGTTCTGTTTTTATCCCTATTATTACATGGATTTTTTTATGTTGTGATTGAAACATTTTTATGAATTCCTTTATCTTATTTGAATTGTTTTATGATGTCATGTTGTTTAAGAATCCCATTTTTATTACATGGGTTATGCGATGATGTATGATTTATGATTATGTGGCACACATAAGAAAGGATTCATTATGAGATGGGTGGGACCTATATCTCCCTCCAATGCATTGGGTAAAGATTTTATATCTCATGAGATAGGCATGGCTGGAATGGTAGGTTATACCGGTTCAGTGAAACAGGACTGAAACGAGGGTTACTCGATTCAGAAAGGGACTTTGTCCACTAAGATAGTCTTGGCAATGAGTCATGACTAACAAGAAATGATTTTCCATGATTATGTTTGCATGCCACAAAGTTTCAAGTTTCATGTTATGATTATGGTGATCTCATTTTCACTTCTATGATTTGTTCCATGTTAAGATATTATGATCTCTTTTGCAGGTTATGATTTTCAAAAAGATATGATATGATTTTTATTTCTTTTGTATACCCTTACTGAGAATTTGAGCTCACCCTTTTATGTTTTCTTTTCCCCAGGATATAAAGAAAGGTTTTAGGTAAAAAAAAATGGAAGATCTTTATGGGAGATATTGAAGATCTTTCACCAGGATTAGAAGATTATGTTCCGAGTTTCCAAAGACACTAAACTATTACGATCCTTGTGTGTGTGTTTTTGTTATGTACTAAGTATTCCACAAAAGTAATGTAATGTCCATGTACGTCAAGATACGGGTCTCTACAGTTGGTATCAGAGGAAAGGTTTAGTCAACCTTTGGAAACTAGGATGCGAAAACGTTAGTGAGATCCCTAGAGATATTTCTAAGGTATGTCTAGGGATGTCCCTAAGGATAAGTATATGTATAGGATATAGTCCAAGAACAACAGTAACGATCTTAGAATTTAACCTAAGATGTTAGATAATGAAGTTATTCCCCCTTTATTATGATTTTTGCATCTCACACTATTCTTTTTGGGTTTTAGAAAATGGATGGAAACAAGGTGATTCACGATAATGGAGGATATGCTGGACAATGGAATGATATTATTCATGAGAAACCAAATGAAATGGGATTTGGAAGTCCAAACATCATTATTATGCCGAATCAGCAATCTCACAATATGATCAATAAAGTAAAATTTGGTAAGTTTCCTGACTCGACTAATAAGAGAAAGATGGAGTTCCATGATGATCATAGAGGAAAGAAAGTTCAATTTCCCCTATGTAAATCATGTGGGAAGAGGCATCAAGGAGAATGTTTCAAGGGAACTGGAAGATGCTTTGGGTGTGGAAACGAAGGACACAAAGCAAGTAAGTGCAAAGGAAAAGGGTCGATTAACACCATGGATGAGGATAATGGAATTGCTACGACATCAAAAATGGTTAAGTGTTTTAAATGTGGAATGTATGGGCATTATGCAAACAAATGCCCTAAGGGAAAGACTCATGAAGAGAATCAGTATGGTCATATGGGTAGTATTTATGTGGATGATGATGAAGAGACTACAAATGATATGTGAGATGAAAGAATTTTTGAAGCTCGGTCAATGGTTTGAGAATGTAGTGGAATGATTACATGTTTATCATGTGTAATTTTGGAATAAAGAGACATCTATGGATTGTTGCACTGTTGTCTTTCCTTGTGTTTTGAATGTGTATGATTAATGTTACCAGTATCCATGAAAGGTTATTCATATATTTTTGGAATGTAGATGATATGCGCATAATGAAGGGATAAGGAGAAAATTAAATGTTTGATAGTATTCATGAGCTCATGATTGATATAAGGACTAAGTGATATCATGGTTTGAGTATATAGAATTTTGAGGATTTCGGTATGTGAAAAGTGTTAACTTTTAACTGCATTCATGTTTTCACTAAGGTTCAATGGGTATTCAAGAGAGTACAAGATTAAGGCCTTTGAATGTTTGGAATGTGACCAACAAGATATATCTTATGATATATGGGGATCAACGATGGTATTAAATCTCTGGTAATCTTTTTCACTATGTTATGAGAATGGACTGCAGTATTATGGATAAGCCTAAAGATTGGAATGGATTATGTTGGAAATAAGTGAGTATTGTTTAAGGATATAAGTTTTTTTTTTGATATTATTGATGGGATGTTATAGTAATGTAGTTTTAGAAAAAGGAAAACCTGCAGGACGGGCGACAACCCATCGCGTCGGACAAGGCTGTGGGAATCGAACCCACAACCGAAGTGCTACTGGCCTTTATCGCCTACTACTGGCCTACAGGAAGTCCCTGTTTAGTAGAAACTAGTTTTATTATATTAAGCAGTATGATATATGAAGTATAAGTCCATTTTAGGAACCAAATGTGATTAATCTCACTATAGATCGACTTATGTATATAATTTTTGCTAACCTTTTGTTCGAGACAGATGGAATGACCCGTTATTCTATCACATGATCTGCTAACACTTCACGAATAACAAATTCAACTTCATTTATATAAGAGATGAAGTGGAAATTGTTCAAGGCACGAACAATAGTGAGATTGTACCAAAATAAAGTAAGTATTTATTCTAATTCAAATTTTCAACTTTAGGGAAATGATCTTGAAAACCAAAAATGTTTTCCTAGTGATCTTATACCTGATGAATCAGATGGTACCTTATATCATTACAAAATCTATGGATTTGTGATTACTGGCTTTTCCATAGCCATGTTCTCTACCACTCTCCATCAGAACATGATGGTTAGATTTTTCTTCCATATCCATATTTTCACCTATGTGGAAACCCAGTGATTAGTTTATTTGGGTAAACGTTACGTTTCATACTTTCGTTTTTAAAGATTGGTTTTGGTATTCCTTTTTACGATGTGGGTTTCTATTAAAGAAACTTTCGAATAGTAAACCATTTATAATCCCGACGAATTTCGAGGGCGAAATTCATTTTAAGGGGGGTAGAATGTAACAACCCGAGAATTTATGAAAAATATTCTTTTTAATTTTATTAATGTCTTGTGTTGTACGCTACACCAAATGAAGCTTGCACAACACACCTTCTTGACTTGCCTTGCATTACACGCAATCACGACCTTCCTCGATAGTGTGTGTAATATGCAATACCGAGTTTCACTAAACAACGATATGCTATTAAAATAATATTAAAACTAGCCGTTATGAATAGTAATAACAACTTTTTGAAATTATGTAAATCTTATTTTTCAAAGTGAACTTCATTTTTGGATTCGGAGTAACAAATTTAGCCTAAGGTGAAATTTTGGTACATTTCGGATAACTTTCATATTCTGATGAATAGTGAAAATTACTAAATTTTAGTTAAAAACAACTTTTTCAATAGAAATAATTAATAGTGATAAATTATTAATTTGAGTGGTTTTAAAGTATATTTAGAATATATTTTTACAATTTAATACAATGTTGGTCATTGGTTGTAATTTCACATTTAAACCAGACATAATCAAGTGTCAATCTTTTGATATATATTGTTTCCTAAAAACACGCTATTTATTTTAACAGCAGGATTTAATTATAAAATTAATTAATGCAACTTCTATGTTATGAATTTGGTAAAATAGATTTCTTTTTTGAATTCGGAATATGAAATATAGCTTAGGATGAAATTTTGGTATTTTTCTGAAAACTTTCAATTTTTGATGAATAGTGAAACCACTAAGTGGTAGGTTAAAAACTGAATTTTGCATAAAACTTAATTTTACCGCTTCTGTGAATGGAATTTCGAAAATCCGAGAGACACGGTTAATATCAAGGACTAAAATGTGGTTCAATGAGATGAAAATAATTTTTTGGTGAATAGTAACTTTTTACTTTTTTTACCGTGGTTAATAGTAAATAGGGTAACTAAGGGTAAATATGATATTACTATTACCCTAACACATGTCCTAATTCTATTGGATAAGTGTAATTCGACCAAAAACAAACTTAGGAATAAAAAAATGACCATTTAGGCCCACTTGGATTAGATTAGGACATTTATTATTAATTTATTTAAAGAAGGGTTAAAATAGTTAAAATCAAAGTTTAATAAGTAAATCATTTTTAATATGGGGTTATACATTAGATAAATTCGATTGTAAATATTCATTAGAAAGCTAAAAAGATTTCCTACATGATGGTATTTTATTTGTAATTTTTAGACATCAAATAATTTAATTTATTTATGACACAAAGATGATGCAGTAATTATCTTATTAATGAAATATTGACATAATTGATGTTATAAACACCAACATAAATGTCATTTGAGACTTTTTATGAATTCCACTAATTTTCTAGGTTACTATGATATAATATTGATTCTCTAATCAACTTGTTTCGAACATATAATTCTGTTATGACTTTCACAAAAATCATATATCAAATAGTGTCAAAATTGACACAAAATAGTTTTTAAATCAAATATTATATTATTAATTGTTATTTTATTCCTAAAAATCTAAGGTTCGGCCGAATGACTTAGATAAGGATATATGTATTACTAATAAACAATTTGGGGTTCGTTTGGCATGTTATAGTAAGTGTATTAACCATATAGTGAAAGAAAACAAAAAGACACGGTAAAAGTTAAATTATTTAACTTAGAGTTAAATCTAATTGATAAGGTTAAAATAATATCCTAAACTTGTCTAAATTCTATTGGTTGATAGGATTTCGACCCATCCCCACTTTAGACTCGAAATAAGACCCTTTGGAACCATTATAAACCGATTTTTACTTTAATATAAAATAATATTTTGAGATATTCCTAAGGTGCCCCTCTCCTCCCCTATAAAAGGACACCTCCTCCCCCTCCTCCTCACACCAATTTGAGCACTCAAGCTCGGCCAACCCCTGCCAAAATCTCTTATCCACTTCCCTAGCAACATCCTAGAGGTTCTGGTCTTCCTCAAAGACCAATTTTAGTGCCCTAAGAGGAGGTCTCAAAGAGGCGCTTCAAAGAAGAGGTAATTACCGTTACCAATTCTTTCATCTTTATTTCTTCTTCCACTTCTTCTTCTTAGGTTGTTTCATTATGAAGTAATAACATCAGTATCACTAATATACTGATATGTTATTATAAGTATGAAACAACCCTATTTCACCATCTATCCATCCTACGGAAAAAGAAATCACCGCGCGTGCGTACGTACGGAATATCGTCTCCACGCCGTGGTGTAATCTATTTTCCACCACCACCTTACATGGATGGGTATAATGGTGTAAAGAATAACTATACATAGTTATTACAACATCATATTGATTCTGATATATTGTATAATCCACTTCAATTCAGTTCAATATTTATGGAAATGATATCATCGCTCGTGCGTACGTACGGACTACCGTCTCCACGACGCGATGAGATTCATTCTCCATGTTAACCATTTAAGAATGATTATAAAGTATATAAAAGAAATAATAATGAAATATATGACATTATAAAGCTACTTGATTTATGTATATATATACATATGTATGTCATCTACTTACTTCCATTTCAAGACAATAAGGAAAGGAAAACAGCGTTCATGCGTACGTACGGACTACCGTCTCCATGAACGGTGTTTTTCATTTTATTTATCTACCTATTATATATATATATACTGAATATATATGATATATAAATCATATTTTATATTCTGGAAGTAAGTAAATCATGATATAAGTAATAACGATGTCAAGAACAACAAGTCAAAACACCTACGATAAATGAAACGATTTTACCCAAAACGCTTCTTTAACATGGAATTTACAAAAGAACGGGTAATATAATGTCATAAGTGAACCATATATGATATCATAACAATGAATATGATTCTGTAATAAGTCAATAACATGATTTAAATCATTATACAGGAGGTTCGGATGCTTACAAAGCAAGTCGGACCTAAGGTAAGGGAAATATTATAATCTCATTTTTATCCGAGATTGTTTATTCGTAAGTATTTACTGGGGTGTATTTTATCATCCACATCCATGTTTACTCAATATGTAATATTATTTCCATCCACCTAAAATTGTTTAAATCCATTTTTACCCTTCGGTGAGTTTTTAGTAATACGTATGAAAGGAATCTTTTGTCGTTTTTCGTACGAGGTGCTTTTTGACTTTTCCGACAAAAGTACGAAGAATGTTTTTTTTAACTTATACGGCTTGAATGGATTTTTAAAACATTATTTCCAAGAAGCTTCCTTTACAAGTTTTCAAGTTTATTTTTAATCAACTTCTTTTATTTTAAAATTGTATGACATTTTATGAAAGGAAAAATGTTTTTGAAGAAGAAAGGATATTTTCCTCAAGAATGGAGTTCAAGTGTTTTATCAAAATTATTTTCCATATAAGATAATAAAGGGTTCTGTTTTTATCCCTATTATTACATGGATTTTATTATGTTGTGATTGAAACATTTTTATGAATTCCTTTATCTTATTTGAATTGTTTTATGATGTCATGTTGTTTAAGAATCCCATTTTTATTACATGTGTTATGCGATGATGTATGATTTATGATTATGTGGCACACATAAGAAAGGATTCATTATGAGATGGGTGGGACCTATATCTCCCTCCAATGCATTGGGTAAAGATTTTATATCTCATGAGATAGACATGGCTGGAATGGTAGGTTATACCGGTTCAGTGAAACAGGACTGAAACGAGGGTTACTCGATTCAGAAAGGGACTTTTTCCACTAAGATAGTCTTGGCAATGAGTCATGACTAACAAGAAATAATTTTCCATGATTATGTGTGCATGCCACAAAGTTTCAAGTTTCATGTTATGATTATGGTGATCTCATTTTCACTTCTATGATTTGTTCCATGTTAAGATATTATGATCTCTTTTGCAGGTTATGATTTTCAAAAAGATATGATATGATTTTTATTTCTTTTGTATACCCTTACTGAGCATTTGAGCTCACCCTTTTATGTTTTCCTTTCCCCAGGATATAAAGAAAGGTTTTAGGTAAAAAAAATGGAAGATCTTTATGGGAGATATTGAAGATCTTTCACCAGGATTAGAAGATTATGTTCCGAGTTTCCAAAGACACTAAACTATTACGATCCTTGTGTGTGTGTTTTTGTTATGTACTAAGTATTCCGCAAAAGTAATGTAATGTCCATGTACGTCAAGATACGGGTCTCTACATCCAATTCTTTTGAGAAGTTAGTAATCAACTGTAAACAATATTTTAGGTATCAATTTTTCTAGAATTGGATGCCTCTAAGATTACAATATTCCTTTGAGTAGACTTTATTGGATGAACAGAAGTGGGATCCAAGATGCTTTCAGCTGCACTGGACACAATCAATGTGTCCAGATTTCTATGAATAGTGGAAGAAATACATGCAGGAATTGTAACATTATTTTTGGAAATAGAATCATATAAAGAAGTTTTACCAGAATATGATGTAATCAGAGTGTTCTGAATGTCATGATCATCAGGAAAAATGCTAAAATTGACCCCTGGAACAGGAGCAGAAACGTTGTAAATGCAGGTCTGTCCAGATTTGATAGCAATAGGAAAATCATGTTTAGAGACATTTTCATTCTAAGAATTTTCAAGATTAAAACCTGCTACTTCAGAAGATGAATCATTTCGGATAGTATTCAATAAAGGAGTAGCCTCATTATCATCCTGTAAGGATACCACAAGATAAAGGATATCATTGTAAAAATCCTGAAATAATTGATTCTCCTAATCTTCATTCTGTTAGACTGTAACCAGATTACAAACATCATTATAAATTTATGTAAATAATTCATAATCCTCCTTACAAACCCATTTAGTAACTGGGTACCAGATTGGATAACCTTGGGTGTTGGTTCTAGATTATGATCTTCCTCCTCTACTATATCAGCCCATGCCACTTTTAGAGACGAGGAAGGAGCAAAGTGATTGGATGTGGGAACTTTTATAGTAGAAGGAGAACTTTGTGTTTGGACAGGGAGGACCACTGAGTTTTTCAGAATTCCTTTTTTCTCAATAAAGACAACTTTGTTCTTTTTGATCCTATTAACTTCAGTCCATTCTGAAGATCTAGGTGAAGCTTTATCATTTCTTTGAATCATCCTACAGTTAGAAACAGTATGCCCCACGATTTTGTAGACATCACAAAAATATGGAACATTCTCATATTCCAATCTAATATCTGACATGAATCCATTAGCATTAAATATAATGCAACTTGGTCTTTTGATTTCCAAATTGATGTCCACAAGGACTCTAGCAAAGAAACCAATTTCACTATCCAGGGTACACTGGTCTAACCTAATTGGAGTGTCGAGACATGATGCAATATCATTAAGAATTCTAGGATGCCAATACACCCAGTTTAATCCATGAAACCTCACCCAAATTTGTGTATTCGATTACATGAGAGTGAAAGGATTAAAATTGACATCCCATTCAGATAATCTCAGGACTCCAGGTTTGAGTTGAAGATTACCCAAATTCCAAACCAAATTCAAAGATTCAATGGAATTGAATATGATGTGATAATAAAATATCACTAATATTCACATGATATTTAATGGAATAAAATATAAGATCAATATTCTCAACTCTAGAATTCCCTAAGAGAATTTTAGAAATAGAAAATTTTGATGTATTATAACAATAAATAGATAATTTATTATGATAAATTGTAAAATCACATAATTTTTTGTAATCAATAATCTCTGATCATAACTACTCACAATATAGATATTCAAATATTATTCAGTAAATAGTGAAACATATAGTTTCTTCTTAATGAAAAATAAATTTAAACATATCTAAGATAATGACACATTTTTAATATAATTTTTTTGTTAGTTATATAGCCTCCAAAATCAAAATTTGAATAATAAATTAAATCCAAATAGTTATATTTTAGATAATATATACCGGAGTCCACCATCCCATTAAAATATATAATTATTCTTTTTAAAAATATTAATATGAATCTCTTTAGGATCAATGTGAAGTCTAGCACACAAGAAAAGACTAATCATGATATATGGTTTTGATATAGTTAAATATAGAGAATTACCTAAAATTTCTCAATGAAAATAAATATATATTGATTCAAAACATGAACTAATAGAATATTTATGATTATTACACATAGGGTATTTCATATATTTATTGTAACAGTTAAAAACATTTTAACAAGATCATTATCATGCATAGACTAATTAAGAAAAATTCCAATTTCTATAGAGAATTTTTTTTCATGATAGATCATTAATTCTCCCAATAAACCCATGGCCATATCTGAACACATAAATGTAGAAAAATAATTACAAATAATTTTAGAAGAATAACCAAAAAAATCTATCATCAACATTGATTTTTTACTATTAAAATGCGATTTTAACTTATTTTAATAAATGTTATATGAATAATAATTCCTTTTTTAAAACCATTATTTAATTAAAAAAATAATTTAATTCAATATATAAGGTTAATTTTTAAGACCATATAATTATTTAGAAAATGTAACAACATGGGTAATAAATTTTTCATTATGAAAAACAATGGGTTGAGAAAATTAAAATTCATCAATTATAAAAAAAAATGAAGAATTCGTTGTTCAGATCCATTGGATATAAATTGAAACAATAAAAATTGAAAAAATATATTAAGATTTTAATAGATCATAACATAGAAATAAGTGAAAATTAATCCTCAATGTTTATTCCTTCTTTTTGAGGGTATCCTAATGAAATAAGTTTGGAATTATTTTTGAAAATATATCCATTTTCATTCATGTTGTTTATGAAATTCAATTTATATATGACCACTGAATTACAATAAAAAATTATACCAATGAATAAAATTTGTTTGAAAAAAAATATTATGATAATCGTAGATATAAATAATCTTGTTAGAATCATTTATAGAGTCATTACTATTAATTGGAAGGAAATCAGAAATTAGAGCAGAATTGGGACAAAAATTAAAATAGAATTTCTTTCTCTAACACCAAAATAATCATTTCCAATTACATTATCCATATGACTCTATATAAAAATATTCCATGATCATGGATTTTTTTTGAGAGGGATTATGATCCTCTTAAATTGATTTATCATTATCCTATGTGTTTTCATAATAAAATAAAATTTCAAAATTTTTCATAAAAACATTATAATTAGAATTTAATTTAACATTATTTTCATTAAACACATCATGAATGGATTCTTAAATTACTATAGTTATTTTATTATAAAATTTATAAGATTTAAAATTGTTAGAATAACCACGTAAAATACATTCCTGACTTTTTAAATCAAATTAATCTAAATTATCCGTTGAATTTAAAATAAAAACATTACACCCAAACCATTTAAAATAGAAAAATATAGTCATTTTATATTATATAGTTCATAATAATTATCTTTAGAAAAGTATGAATATGAATTTTATTTTAAATATAAAAAGAATAGAACAATGTATTTTTTAAAACATATATCCACCAATTTTATTCACTTAATATAATTCATTGCATTTTAATATGAGTTATATTTTACCCTTCAACCAAACCACTTTTTTATGGAATTCATTAAGTCAAAGAAATAATACAATAACATTTCAATTCACATTTTTTTAAAATTATAAATTAAATAATTCACCAACTTTATTACTACATATAGAAATATTCATATATCCTTTTTCATTTTGAATTGAATTAAAATAGATGCAACTATAAAGAATGTATAATTTTTAGGAGTAAGAAAGTATTATATTAGAAATGTAAAATAATAATCGTCATAAAAATAAGTATAATTTTATCCCACAAGGATATACAATTTAATGGGAATAAATAAATAATGATATACTAACACTAACTGTCTTTAAGAACATATCTAGTTGATAGGTCTGATGGAAATTTTACCTTGTTTACCATTCATGCAATCATTAGAAACATTGATAATTTTTTCATTATGGAAGGAAATTGTAACACATTTTCATGTTTTAAGATATTGTGTGACATTATGAAATTAACATGACCTAAAAATTGATTCCAATAGATGTTTTAATTACTCATATAATTCAAAAACATAACACGTTGGACTGTTTATTTAGAAAAATAAAATGTTTAAATATTTTCCATTTGATTAGAATAAAATAATAAAGAATCATATTTATAAATTAACCATTTATCATTTTTAAATTTAACATTTTTTCCATTATCACATAAATGATATGTTATTTTCAAATTATGTTTTATACTTCAATAAATAAAACATTAGACATAAATGTAGAAACAGAAATACCAACTTTTCTAAAATATTTAACATAGCCGTTGGAATTTTCTCCAAATTTTACAGTGCCTCCATGACATGTGTTGTATGTGGTAAACATTGATTTTTCTCCATTAATATAACTGGAGAATAATCTTTCCATGTAACATATTTCATTCTAAAGACATCTATGAAATTTTTAATACAAAAATAAATTACTTGAAAATTTTCGTACCCCATAAACATTAGTTCAAAAAGGATTAGTAAGGAAAAATTTAGGTACCCATAATAAATGTTAAAAAGGATTGTAGTGTACTATTTATAAAAAATATTTACAAATAATACTTTTATAAATCCAAAATATTGTTTAAATATAATTGAAAAATCATTTTTGCAGTGACATTTTATGCCATATTTCAATGAAGTAATATTAAAAGTAACCAATTTTTATTTAAGAAAAATGGAAATTAAACATTGGATGTAATATATTTTTTCATATATATAACCATTTGTATTTTTATTTACATTATTAAAAGACAACATTAAATGATATTTTTCTAGAAATTGAATAAAAATAATTTTTTTTAAACTAAAAACATACTTTTTTAGATTTTTATTTTAATCTAGATTACATTCAATCATAAATAGTTGAATGAGAAGAAGAAGATGTATTTCTTATTTTTTCATTTTCATTTAAAAAAACATTATTTTCAGAAAGATGTTTCACATAGTCTTTCATAATATTAATATATAAATCATCATCTTTGAAAATATCTTCTCTTAATATTTAATTTTTTTCATTTTCATTAGAAGAATTATGGTTTTCAGTATCATTTCTAGGGTTAGATCATCTAGAATAAAAACATGATTCACTATCCTTATCTGGAGAATCCATTTATAAAAAGTTAGTGGTTTCTTTTTTTAATCGTCATATTTATGTGGAATCATATTCTTCTTTACAACTCTAATTGGTGGTCAGTTAGTCATTATAATTATTTTTTTATTTATTCTTTATTTTAGGATATTCATGCTTGATATATCATTTCTTCTTATATATATAAAAAGTTACATATAATTAATTATAGTTTGTATCACTATTCTAATGTCCCAACACATTTCTTTTTTAGAGTTTCTAATATATTGGTCTATGAAACCTTACATATATATATTTTGTTAAACCTAATCACAATCTATGTAATATATGTTTTTCACTATCCTATATTTCAAAATCATAAGAGTTAGTAAAAGAAATATTCATGGATTTAAAATCTACACCTTTTTGTCTCCACATCTGATATGTTCTTTAGTTATAGATCACACTGAACCAATTGTCTAATCAATACACTGAGCAGATAATATTTTATGATCTTTCTTTCATTAATGGTGAACTTATTTCCATTCCATTTCTGTGGTAATTCTTGTAGTACTCATTCAACAATTATTAGTGTTTTTGTATAATATTCAAGTGAATATATTCCACTCACATTGCTTGTGAATTAGTGGAAACATTGTTTTATTGTTTTGTATTCATCTATATTGATGTATTGATACTCAACATGTATCATTCCAATCTTGGGTGAGATTTTTTTAGAAAAAGTGAGTGAATTGTAGAGTCTATTAATTTAATGAGTTGTATTACATTCTAAATCATGATTAAAAAACATATGTTTATATTAAATTGTGCAATATTATTGAATTTTTAAATTAAAAAATATCTAGTAGAAACGTTTTTTAAGAGTTAATTTGGTTCATCTTTTGGAAGAGTGTATTATTTATCCATGATTGAAAAGTGTTCGGTGCTCAAATATTTGAGATGTGCCTCCATTCAGGATCTATACAATCCATAATCATTTCTATTAAAGTGTTGTGGATTATGAGGAATCCAGTAATCATTTATATTCAAACATGTCATGTAAATGATTTTTTCCATAGACCGTGAGGCCTAGGAATAGGTTATCATGATTAAAAAAAACAAAATACTCTATAGAAGGATAATATTACTTCAAAAGGAACATCCATTGACAAATGTTTTGTTGTTCAGAAATATAATGGAATAGGAAATATGTTATCAAAAATGTCATCCTTTGATACTAATTGTTAGGTCAGATAGGGTAATGACATATAGTCTATAGGGGTGAATATAATATTTTTAAAAAATTTAAACAAATATAGTTATTATATAAATTAATTATTCATGCTAATTATTATATTTAAATGGGAGAAGAAAATGAAAATAAAAGTAGGATTTTTTAATAGCTAGGACCAAAGTGGAACAAAAATACCCTTATAAGTTTTACTCAGTGAGAGATACATGTGCACTAATATGATTGTTTTGTGGGAATCATTTACCAATTATAAAATCCTTTTCAAGTGTAAGGATTTCCACAACACAATAACATTTGTTTTCGGAGTGAGAACCACATTACCACACTAAATTTATATACTTGGAATGAAAACCCAAATGGTCATTAATTTAGAATATAATATTCACAACATGACCATAATAAAAGAAAAAAAATGATTTGTAAATAAAATATGAAACAAAAAACAAAGACTATGTGTTGTAAAGGGAAGTTTCCAAAAAACTCAAAAACCCTGAAAATGTTGAAGATATATAATGGTATCATAAAAATGGAACCAGATAATTAGATCAATATGTATCTTAATCGTAGTAGAATATAAAAAAAATGAAATTCATCACATGAGAGGTTATCCAGGTAATGAAATTGATTATTATAATGGGATTGGGTTTTTTTATAACAGGTTGAATGTTCAAAACTCTAGTATCAATGAAAAATAGAGTATGGAAGATGATAACTACTTCCTTCCTTAAAGTGTACCACCACCATCAAATGAGATATGTAAAAAAATAATAAAAAAATTGTTAGTTAATGAATATCAAATTCAAAAACAATATAATTATTCATGTGAGAGAAAAATAACCCAAAAAGTTAAAAGTAAAAAATATCGATTGAATTCAAAATAGAATGACTAATTGAAAACTATTTGAATAACTTGTATAATGATAATAAAAATTCCTAGAAATCAGGTAAAAATCAAATGAAATTACAAAAGAAAATATTAAATGTATTATAATTTATCGTCGGTTATATTTTAAAAAATAATTATACTACATAAAGGAGAATATTTAATATTAAAAAAATTTAATGTCATTAATTATTAATTTAGGGAAAAAATAATTAAAAAAATTAACTCAAAATATTGAAACATAATTATTCTAAAAATATGATTTAACTATACACATTAACAAAGGGTAAATTAATAAAATATTTAAAATAATTTTAAAAATATTTAAAATAGTTTTCCAGGATAAAATATAAAATATATTAATTTTGGAAATACTTACTATAAATCAAAATGTTAATGTACGCATGAATTTCATAAAAATATAAAGAATAATGAAAAATAAATCCCGAATAATATTTGACTGGGGTTAGATAAATTTCATGGTGGTAAAATAGTTTGTAACAAGAAGTAGGAAAAATTAACACATGGAGGTAGCATAAATTAATACATGACTGTAGCAAGTAGCTGCTATAGTTGTGGATTAACAAATGAGTCAGACCATAAAAGAGTACCGATACATATCCACCATTAGTTATATAAATATTTTCAATCCACCATTTATATATGATCCACCATTGATAAAATGACCCACTATAAAAAACAATCATCTAGAGACAGTTGAAAAAAATATCTAAAGTAAGTTTAAAAAATAATCAGCAATTTTTAGATTGAGAAATAATCCACCATTGGAAGTATGAGCATGAATTGAGATTGTATTCAAAATTCATCCACCATTTTCTGAAAAATTAATATAATATGAGATTTCAATTTCATCTTAATTTGGATTTGTTATTTTTTCAACCATTGAGATGGAAACATCATCCACCGTTGAGTTAGAAACTTTTTATACCATTGATATTATTATTTATTCTACCCTTTAGTTTGGGACATCATCTATTGTTTTATAAGAAACTCAATATACCATTGTTGTATAAAGAGAAAATATCTACAACTGGTTAAATCCATAAAATCCACCATTGGAAAAATAGAAATGAAATAACGTTTTAAAAAGATAAATGTGCTACTATTGGTTTAAACATCCATAGACCATTATAAATAAATCATCCACCGTAGAGTTATAAATATAAATGAGACACTATTAGCATAAAATAAACCATCCACCAATCTTGTTGGGATTCATCAAATATTTGTGAACAAAAAAATCCATTATTTGGTGGAGTTTGTTTCAACTATTGTTGAGTAGAAAAGGAAATCCTATGTTGGAGAAATTAGAATCTCCTATATGATATAACAACCACCTATTAGAGTATAAATATTATGTGAAATTAGGAATTATATTGGTAGATTTGATAAAGGGAGGAAAAGTTATTCAATTCATGAATTTGAATCATGATGAGTCCATCCTTGGGAGAAAGAGGCTCAATGATGAATATTATGAACAACAATTCATCATTTTATATGAAATCGTGGATATATAATCATGGGTTATATTTCATTCCATATAAATGGAGGAATTAGAAGTTGTTCTAGAGGAATTTATTGAATATAATTATAAGTTAATTATAATGAATCAATAATATCATAAATCTGATTAGTGTAGTTTTAGATAACATCAAACTACTTTAAAAACAATGTTGGAATACAATAGAAAACATTTCAATACATATGACATTTTTTATGGTATGTATATGTAATTTATAGAGTTTAATGAAAGTATATCTTGAAACGAAAATTATATATCTTCTTCGGACAAAAATTAAAACTATCTAGAGATATAAATTTACTTTATTTTGTCTAATAAAAGTTAAATAAACTTGATTTCAATCATATGAATGAATAATTATAGTGTTCTTATAAATATAACTCATGTGATAATTGAAATACATATATGTAATCAAATATTCACATAAAATGATAAGAGGGTTTGTAATATTTGAAAACATATAATAACATTAATCAATAAAAATTGAAATACATACATGAAGATTCACAAACATTTTATGAATTTAAGAATACATTAACTTAGTAAATAAGTTTTTCGGTACTCAATATATTTTATTGTATTTAATTTATAATTCCACAATGATATTTTAATGTTTTCACAAATATATTTGTATAATTATTTGAGGGTTCTGATTCAAGAATTAAAATTATCTAAGGAAATGTAATTTGGTGGTTAATTTATTGATTTTGATGATATATAGTTATGATTTTAAGGATGTACAATATTAACTAAAGATTATATAGTGGCTCATGGTATTATATTTTGGAAACATTATAGTTAATGGTGAAGGATTCTTATATAAAATGATAGTTTATTCATATTTGTTTTTATACTTTTTATATTCTTAAATATGAGGCTTTTATGTGGATGTATACAGATATAAGGATGTCAATATAATTTCCCTTGAAAGGTTTTTATAGTATGAGAAAAATTAGTTGAAATTCCATAGAAGATTTATTTTCCTTGGAATATATATTATTTTTTTATGTGTGAGTTTCATACCTCACCACTAAAAATACCTATGGTAATTGAAAGTATGTATCACACATTAAAGAGGTTGTTTTTTAAATAAGATCCATATTATTTTGATTTATCCCTAGAATAGTCCCAATTTTATTCATAATACACATCTATAGAGCTATGATGAATCATTTTTGTGGTCATATAATTAAGAAATAATATCCTGAGTTTGTATCCATGTACATTGTCTTTTTAATTATTGAATTCCAAAAAAATGGTTTTGAAATGTTTATTGGAAAATTTGAATATTCCTTAGTAGTAGTGGGACTAACTTTAATGGATTTTATTGTAGTACCACCTCATGAATTTACAGGGGAATATTTTATATGAGATTTTATTAATTGATTGATGGAGTCATCTCTATTTACACTATATAAAATATTGATCATATTTAATTGTTTTCAAAGAATTACATGGTGGGGGTAGTGGAGCTTTATCAGGTCATAAGAACAGTCATTTAAACCATATATCATAGTGTTAATAATATATATAAATGAATTTAATAAATTTTTAGTACATAGTTATTCTATAGTTCCACATTCCACCCATATTATGATGGTAAAACTAATTAAAATTTTAGAGGATTTTATAAGATCGTATATTAAAAATTTAAGAGGATCATGGTTGGAATATTTTACACTAGTCTATTTTTCTAATAATTAAATTTGTTACACTACCAATGTTATAGTGTATTTTTTTGGCATTATATGTATATCCATACATTTCACCATTTTTTGAAAATATGTTTTTGAATAAGATATATATAAAATAGAGTTGAATTTAGAATTGATCGGGAAATTGTATATAATTAAAGGGGAAATGGATATATATTAGATTAAGTAAAAATAAAATAGTTATTGCAGGATTATATTTTTAGTGCTTGGTATTAATGATCATGGGTTCAGGATGGTTTCACTATACCATAGAAACCATATTATTAGTCGGGTAGTAAACAATATTTAATTTGGTAATACCTTTATATAAGTAATTTTATTTTATTTAATCATAATATTAGTTTTCCCTTTCTGCCATGATTAATGTGAGTTCAATATCATTTATGATTTCCACATATTTTCTAGTACCACTATAAATAAACTACTGTGATTAATTGTGGTGATATTGATATTTAAAATGATATAATATTCATTGTATTGGGGTATTAATCATTATGACAAGAAAGTATTGCATAAAGGGTAATCTTGTTAGAACATGTAATATGGAAATATCATGGTTTGTAGGACTATTCTTGGATAAATGACTATGATTTGAATTTTTAATATAGAAATTTATTTTAAACATTTAATTTCATGTATTTATGTGGTTAAAATTTTAAATTGGTTATGGTTATTATTTATTTATTTTATTAAAATGATATGGTTGAGTTTTTATGGGTGAAAAGGTCAGGAGATGTCTATGAATTGATAGATTGAGTTTGGGTGATGAATTTACTCATTTATAGAGATTAGTGTTATGGATTTTTATTAAGGCAAATTTTTAAAGGAGTATAAAATATATATATATATATATATATATTTGGGGAAACAATTTAATGAAATATTTAATCTAAATGGTTATTTAAAGGGATATTTGAATTAAATGTGTCAAATAATTTACTTAATAACTGGAAATGTTATATTTTTCTTAATCATTTGGTTTAGAGTGATGTTTTTATTTCGTGGTTCATTTTTTAACAAAATGTGGATTACTATAAGATATTGGGTTATGTTTTATCAAGTTGTATTAATAAATGGACATGAAATCCCAATGATAGTATGATTTGATGTTTCATTACAATTATAAAGGCCAGAATGTTTATTATTAGAAGACTGTATGAAATTATATAATGGAAATACATGAATTTAATATTTAGAAGAAGATAACATCATAAAAGTGTGGTGATATTTAGAATGAAATAAATGATATTATTAGAATAAATTAATTCATTGATATATGAATCATATAAATGATTTATTTAATTATTATGAAAGTATGTGGTTAATCTTATAAGATAAATGAAATCATACGGATTGAATGAGATTAGGGTTTTAATTAATGTGCCGATATATGAAACTATTTTAATGTTATTTTAAATATATCATTTTATATATTTTTATTTGTGTGGTGGATTATATTGTAATAAACATTCCTTATACAAAAAATACTTTACCTTGACCAATCATATACAAATATCCATGTTGCATTGGTTTTTTGGTGCAACAAAAAATCCATTTTTAGTATATTTTCAACCAATTTCCATTATTTGGATACTATATAATGATTTAGATGAAGTTTTACCCCCTTAAGGATATTTTATTCTATAAATATGATGGTTTATAGTGACTTCAATATCACAAGATAGAATATTATGAGGGGGAATTAGTTTTATATTATTTTTTAAGGGTTTATTGTATTATATTTTTATATTAAAGGGAGTGTGATTATGGTGATACATGAATATATGTCAATAATTGTTTTCGATGGGATAGAAAATATATTTTTTATTATATTTATAATGAAATTAGATAATTTTATTAAAATTGATGCATGAGAGTTATTTTTGTGGAACCTACTAAGTATAAACTATATTTATCCCTAATTTTATCCCTTTCTATCTAAACTGAAAGAACCATGATGGATTTTAAGATGGACCATACTATTTTAAGGTATATTTTAGTTAGGTGGAGTTATGTAAATCAATATTCAATTTTCTATTATTATTGAGTATGATGAGATTTATTAACATGGATTTATTGTATTATTTAGGATGTTTTATATTTTTTCAAATCATAAAAGTATTTGGTCAGTGGTGATTTTATATTATTTTACTATAGTTTTTGAGAAATAATTTATGTTTTTATATTGTGATTTGTGAAATAAAAAATGCAATCAATATTATAAATTTAATTTCATATGATGAGTTCTATTATTAACCCCATAGTCTACTAGAGGTGATATTTAAGGGTTAATCTGGATTTTCCCACCACCCATGATGAGTCTCGGATGGGTTTGATCGTGAAATATTGTTATCAAAAAAGAAACATAAATTAAAATTATTTGGATAATCATAATATAGTTGTTTTATTAGTATTAATATTTATAAAATTGCATTATTTAAATGATATGTTCCAATATCTACTGATATAATCATTTATCCAGCGATAATGCACATATATATCCTCCTCAACAATTTCTCTTTTTTATATTACAGTATATTTCGTTTTGTAAAAATGTGTTAATTAAAAATAGGTATTTGACACTAGTAACTTATGATTTGGAAGAAATGATAACATTTAATTATTTTAAATATTGTTTCCCTTTATAAAGGTGAAATAATATAAAAATATAATATCGGGATAATAATGAATCTCAAAATAAGGTACGTTTTTAATGTGATTTTAATTAATAATAATAAATATTTATTCAGTCATAGTTATGTGTAACAACATGTCTGATAAATATTTTTTTGTAACTACCAAATATTTTTAAATTAAAACACTATATTCAATAGTTTATGTCACACACAACACCAGAGTTAAAATCCCATAAATTATATTTCTATAAATTTAGTATCATTGAATGTTTGTGGAAAATGCATACCAAAATATAAATAAACCATAATATATTATAACATTATAACCCTTCTGTTAAATTGGTAGGTTTGAATATAACTAAATAAAATATTAAAATTAGGGGATTATATTTATTATAAATAATATAAGAATAATTTAAAATAAAAAGATAATTTTTTCCTAAATTGATTAAATATGGTTTAGTCATGATTAGAATACATTATTTATAAATTATGAAATAATAATTTTAAAAATTTTATTTTAGAAAATAAATCTAATTTTTGAAACCATTATATCAAAATTATATTTTTGTAATGTTTTATTATTTTTCTGAATGTTTTATTTTTCAATTAATATTGAAAAATAAACTATTTAAATTGAAATATAGCTCTCCAATTAATTATATTTTTATTGTTAAATTAATTTTTCTTAATTGTAATGTAAAATTAGTTCACAAATATATGTATTAAAAAAATTTACATCATTTTTATAATTTTCTTATTGAATTTTAATATAAAGACATCCAATCATTATAATATTTTTCTTGAAGAGACTGCTTTGTCATAAAGTGTGTGGGATTAAATATAAATTAAAAAATTCCAATTATATTAATATAATTTAGAAAAAAAAATTATTCCATAATTGGAATTAGAACTTTTAATATAATCTAATAAGGTGAACTAAAATTTTAATCACTATTTATAGTAAAATTAGTAAACATTATTTCTCATGGTTATGGTAATAATTAGTTTACTATGAGGATAAAATGAAATGATAAGGGAAAAATTTCCTAAAACTTGTTATAAAATCCATTTTATGGAAATAGTTATACCTTATCAAGTATATTCCTATATAATAGTCTATTTTTTACCATTCTAGAATGTTGAAAATGTAGTTAAACATTATTCTATTCAAAATTTACAACTGCGTAATCCACCACATTTATAAAAGGATACCCTCTCTCCTCACTTATTCAAATAATAAAATATGTTTGTTTCCAGAAATATCTTCCCAAATAAATTCCCAACAACCCAAATAAATTACTATAATTCTTAGTATTGACATGAATCTAACAATGGAAGGATTTCGGTCTAAACCTATGGTTGTTACCCGAAGAAGGGGTTATGTTCTTCTGATAATGTTTTTAGGTTATTTCTTCCTCCACCTCTTTCAATTATTATAAAAAAATGTTTATATAATAACCTTAGTATCATATGAAATCTAATAATTTTCATTTTAATGAAATTACCTAAAATAATCACTAAATCAATAAAATGGGTTATGAAATCATCAGTCCTGTTTGCGGTAGAGAACATACTCATGAAAGTATGTCATTTATTTTTCAATTACAAGCTCTCACTATTGTGTATAATGAAGAATATGGTGTATATATATATATAATTTATAAAATACTTATATCTATGTATTCTTAATATAATATAAACTTGTTTATTTCCCCTTTATAAGGGGACATGACAATGTCGGTCGTGTGTACGATAGACTATTTCCTAACGAAACAATGTGATTCATCTTTCAACAATGATTTAGAGGGATGTTGATAAGGATTTACTTAATTATTATATGTTATATTAATGAAATAATAATTATATTTATGATGTATTTACCAATTTGAAAATATAATATATCGTTTTATTTTTTTCATTTCCACTCACTGAAAGATTCGAATATCATTTATTTATGTGTGGACTACCACCTTCACAAATCATTGGGACGTACATTTCATAACCACACCCCATTGATGATATATAAGTATATTATACAAAATAATACTAGTTTTATGATATTTTAATCATTCTGGAAAGATAAAATATTAGTTACCACTTCTCTATAATCACTGTTGAAAAATAGAAATGTTACTCATGCGTACATATAGCCTACCGCCTCCATGAGAGTAACATACATAATATCTCAAAACCATATTTAATTATTGGTATTAATAATATAATTAATATATTATTATTGTAATTATTTCTTGATTATCATTCTAGAATTGTTCTAACTATATAATATGCACAAGAATAGTGACTTTTATAATGAAACATGCATGAGAAAACAAAGTAATTGACACCCTAATCAAAAATAACAAGGAAGTATAACTAACATACGAGTGATAATAAGTAATAAAATTATCATATATATGATGTGATAAATATAAATATGTTTTATATACAAAATTATTACATGTTTAAAAACAGTATACATGATGTAAAAAACATGTTCAACCAAAAGGAAGTATGAGGTGAGTGATTATATTCTAATTTCCTTATATTAAGGAATATGTGTAGGCTACGATCCAATTTATTTTATTTGGTGTATTCACTACCCATTTAAAATTTAATATCATGATAAATTCATAATTAGTGTTCTTTCTTCTTTCACATTTAATTATTTAATTCTAGTGGATTTGGTTTGAATATTATCAAGTGGGAAGGAAATTCGTCCACACATCTTTTTATAGAGGCATATTTTAGTGTCATGTAACTTATTACATAAATATAGTGTACAAAAAACCTATTTGATAAGTAATACCATGAATAATAAATAATTAATGATATTTTATGGTTCAATTTGAAATATTCCATATATTGGAGGATTGACATAAGCGTTACCATGTGGTAAATAAAACAAACTCAATTTCGTATTATTACGTTATATTACTCTATCATTTAATTAGATATTATTAGATTTTTGTGTGATTAAGTTTTCATATATAATGTTTTTTATCTTGTTTAATGTATATTTACATTTTATCCACATAAATTATTCATTTTTTAATTATCACTTCAACGTTATTGTCATTGTATGGGTATATTTCATAATCTCATTCTAATCGATATTGTTAATATTTATATTTTTTAGACGAAATTATATGATCATATTTTAATATACTTATTCCTTTTTCTTCTATTTATTTTATTCATGATATTTTCCTATAACAGTACTATTTTCCAACTCATTGCTAAATAGAATAATTTTATTTTTTAAGATAAATCTAACTTTATTACTATATTACTTTAGAAACCCATTTTCCTCCAAAACAATGTTCTAAAAATATGTTCCCAAGAAATTATTTGTATTTTTTTCAAATGATTTATTTGATAAATTTTTCCCATTTTTATGTTTGAAAATTTATTTTAAGAAGAATATTCATGTCATTTTGAAAATAATTACTATTTTTCTTTTTTACTAAATATGATAAATGAATCTTTATTTTAATGTACTCGACATGAAACAAATTTACTTCCTCTATGATCATTCAATGTATTAAATATTATTAAATAATTTTGAATGATTATTTCACATACAATAATTTTCAAACATTTTTCTATAATCTTTTTTTAAAGATGAATTTTGAAAATAAGAATGGAACATTCCTAATAAATGTTTTCAAGTATTTTTTTTAATTATATTAATCAATGAAAAATACAATTTATTATTAATCTAATGGGTATATGATGAATTAACAGTATACATAAGATTTATCTAGAATATTCTCAAATATTTTGAGTAAGTAATGTTTTGAAATTCACTTTTTTGATTCATTTTTGTTGTCACTAAAAATCAACTGAATGATTCTATTTTCTATTAGAATTCAATTTCCTATAATATTGATATTATTTATCATCGATATGTTTATTTCATAAACCATTTATCATTTCTACAAATAGTGTTCTAAAATAAAATTTGATTGATTAAGTAATGATATATTGGGAAATCTTTACAATTTAGTCAATATTAATATTTGATTATATAATATGTTACAACCTGGGATTTTGGAAATTAATATTTCCAAAGTTAATCTATTCTTTTTGAAATTTTTCACTTTAGGAAACAATTAAAATAGTATATTTTATATTAAAGAACTATTTTTAGAATATTTTATAGGAATAACCAACTTAATTATGCAATAAACACAATATAAATTCTATATTTCTATATACAGATCTCTGAGGTTATCTTGTGTTACACATAACAAAGACACTATTCAATGGCTTGCACAACATATATGACCAATATTTACTGAATAATAATTTATTATTAATTTTTTTTATTTAATATAATAGGATATATCTTATAATTTTAATTTACCAAGTATAAATTGAATTAACTAATTAATTAATATATATAGTTTACAAAAATAAAATATGTATTCATATGTTAATAATTAAATAGAAATGAATAAGAAACATTGTTGAATATAAAGGGAAATATTATTATTTTTATGTTCAAACTGATGTTTTACCCTAATAATTTACATTAGTGAGTTATATTAATATATTTTTTATATATTTAGTCAAATATTTTTGATAATCATCTAATATGTTTGATAGAAATAAGATAAGAACAAACTCAATTTAATTTTAAAACCCTATATTTTAATAATTATTGTTTTAATTACTTTTAATGGAAAAACAATTCTGAATCTAATTTTGTAACTTTTATTTATTTATTATATTAAAATTAACTTCTTTATTGAAAGAGAAACATAAAAATTAAGTAAGGATAATTTTTGGTATTTTACTATAAGGTTTCATTTTTTAATGAATTATAAAAAATAGTGAATTTTAATCCAAAATTATTTTTACATAAAATTAATTTACAAGGTTAAGTTATATACTGAATTTTTTTAATGTTTAATTAGATAAAATTGTTATAATGTAATCTAATAAGGTCATTATAATCAATTTCACATTGAACTAGATTATAAAATATAGCAACCTTTTGGATGTTTTTACATCAAAAGGTACTGTGTTGTTCTATTTGTGAGATTATTTTTAAATTTATTTCTACCCATTATATGATTATAATTTTGAAAAATGATTAAACATTTTTAATAATAATAATTTTTAAGAATAATATCATCATTGTTTTTGACCAATCATATTAGTGAATTTGATTGAAATTAATTACAATGATTAAGGTAAAAATATGTTTGACACGGTACTAAAACTTAAATTTATGACCAAAAAAGACCTTGAGACTATCCAACAGCCTTTTTATTGAAATAATATAACCATTAATCTTCCATTTATTTTTCATTGGTTTTGGTCTAAAAGTTTTAGGTAAAAACATGGGTATAATTAATATGTTTAAAAAAATTTCATGTGTGCCATTTTCTGTTCGTATAATGGTCCACCAACACTCCCTCTCCTCTAGAACTCTAAAAAAAATTAGAATATTCCATCATTATCCCAATAAAATTCCAAACATACCTAAAATCCTCATTTATTCCTCAAATTATGCTGAAAGAAATCCAAGGAATTCTTTTGCTACAAACTAGAAGGAGTTACTCAATTTATAGGTAACGACTTGTCTCAATATCCATTCTTTTATTTACTTTATCCACCCCTACACAATATTTAGTCCATGCCTATATGAAAAAACTATTGTCATTAATAAACTAGTATATTTTTATGATAATGGATATACCTACTGTAACACACACCTCCATCTAATGGGTAACAAACATACAGTTTATATGTACGACCAACTACCACCTAAAAAAATTAGGATTGTTAAGTTTTTCCTTACCACATCCCCTCGTGTAAATTATAATAGAAAATATGTTTTTATATGTTATATATTGTATTATTTATTTAATCATCTAAAATATTTTACAAAAAAATATATTTATACATTCCATGTTTTGTAACTATGATAATTTCTTTTTTGAAAGTGTAGACCGCAGCCCCCTCAATGTGATGTGATTCGTTCAGACACTACATGGAATGTATTAATGATGGGTTTAGTGAAAATATATGTGATATATGAGATAATAAAACTAATAAAATAACTATATATATATACACACATATATATATATACACACACACACACACAGATATATATATATACATATGATATTTATCTTCTTTCATTCAATATGAAAATAAGAACAGAAACATCATTCATGCATACATATGACCTACTATCATCATGAAGGGTGTATTCCATTTCATAATTATATATTCTATAGAAAATTATAACTCACATGTAATGAATATATTTAATATTTATATCATGAATTATATTATGTAAATTATGAAATAATTAATTGGAATAATGATTTAAAAAATTAAGAAACATGAAAAGAACAAAGCTGATACTACCCAATGTTAATCCTTATCATAGGATTGTAAACAAAAGGGTAGTATATTGTCATAGTAAAACCATAAAATATATTAAATATTAGAATATAGTTCCATTATATATGTATAATAACTTATTTTTATTATACAAAATGTCTGAATGAGTATGCCAAAAGTCAAGACACAAGTTATGGGGATTTTAACTCTGTTTTTCTCATGAGATAAATGCCTTAATCCTCACACAATTCATTTAGTTGTTTTTATACTTATAATGTATGTATTATGTTAGTATGATAATTAGTTTTATTAGAACGTACATATTTATTTTTTGAGCATTCTTTAATGGGTGTTATGAATCAAATGTTACCAAATCAGTTATCTAATTTTGTCACAATTTTCCTTCATTAGGAAACATGCCATGTTAAGAACCAATTTTTTTCCAGGAGGTGTATATAATTTTGTTGACATGTTATAATAATAATCTCATTATTTTCATGATACTATAATTTTCATGTAAATTTATTCACTTAATTGTATTATTGTTGAATGTTACCAAATTCATAATGGTTCATAATAGTAATCTCACAATTTAATGAGATTTTATGATAGTATGCTCCCATTGATGAAATATTCAGATTCGTATTTGGATAAATCTTCAATTTTTTCATAAACCCTATTCATTAATTTTATATCAATGTTATATTACAATTTTCCAAACAATGGTGCATAACATGATCAAGAATGTGTTTTAAATAATGTCAAACTTCTCCTCACTCTTTATTTGAAAATCTGTATTCCTTCAAAACCATTTTTACTAAATGGTTTCCAAGAATATTATACTATTATATTATAAAATTTGAAATTCATTTTTACCCTTTCTAGATTCAGAAGAATCATTTAATGGAATATTCTTGTCTCTATCTGAAGAAGGTATTTTTTCCTTTTTACTGTGTAAAAGAAATGTTCTTTTTCATTTAATGACATGTACATATTTACCCAATGTCATTTCGGTTAAGGTTCATTTTTATTTTTAAAGGGTCAAATTTTAGGAAAGTATTTTGTTAACAAATCAATTAAATGGTTTTCAAAAGATTTTTATGATGTTTTTATATGTTTTTAACTAAATTGGTTTTCATTTTTTTAAATATTTCATTTTAATATTATATGAAGTATTCAAATGAGGGGTTTATAATATGTTCTCAATGATTCCTTTATAAATTTTCATGATAATTCTTTTCAAAAGATTTTATTTTTTATAAATTATATTCCCAAATTGAAAGGATATTTTACTTCTGAAATGTTATCAAAAAATTCAAAATTATTTTTCATCTAAGATGAAATTTGTTGATGTTACTAATATTTTTTAAAAATTAAAAGGTTCTATTCATAATTATTATTTGAATGGTTTATTATATGATTTTATTATGTTTTTGAAACTATTATCTCTTCCCCGAGTTATATTATTTTCAAACCTTCTTCTTTTAAAGGGTTATGATTTCCTAACGTGATTACAAAAACGATCACTTTTCATAGGATATGATATGATGATACGTTAATGATACCCTTTTCATTTCATGGGTTTTGATTGGATATTTATAAAAAATATCTATTTTTATGGTTCAACATATGTTGAATGTGTTTACTTGGTTCATATATATGATTGATGTTATAATGATATGGGTGGGACCTATTGCGCCCTATAGAGAATAATGTAACGATGGATGAATCATGCGTATAAATGTAATTTTTGAACATGATTACATGATCACACTGTTATTAAAGGACCTAGTTGTATGTCCATAAGCTTACACATGAACCAAACTACATGTTCATAACGTTATGTGTGAACCTTATTATATGTTCATAATAACATGTTTGAGCATGATTACATGTCCACAATGTTATGCGTGGACCTAGTCTTATGTTCATGAGTATATGAATGAACATGATTACATATCCAAAATGTTATTCCTGAACATGATTACATGTTCACAGCATATTGTGTGGACCTTCTTTCATGTCCATAAGTCTAGGATGGGGATTGATTTTATGTCCTAAAATTAATGTGACAACCTATTTATGCATATGTATGTTCATTATGTTATACATGGATGTGTGTGACACAATTCCATGTCTTAATCCTATGTTTTGATTCCATATAATATGCTCTGGATTTCCTTATGATTAATATCATATGAACTGAAAATATTTAGTTCATCTGTCATGATTGTGATATTCTATATGTTGGGTGTGTTCGTATAATTCTATTATCACATTATCATACATTTAAATTCATGTTATGCTTATACATTTTTTTAACCATTATGAGCTTTTAATATCACCCATTTCTTATGTTTCCATTCCCTAACTTATGAATGAATATTTTAGGTAGACATATTAATGGAGGTGATCTTTACTAGAGAGATTGATGATATATCACCAAGTTAGAATATTATAATCCATGTTTCCAAAGACACTAAACTATTATGGTCCTCAATAATGTACATTATTAATTTAAGAATATTCATGAATAACGATGTAATATCCATGTATGTTATATTTTTGTATCTATAGTTGGTATGAAATGGATGGTTTAGTCAACCTTTGGAGGCTAGGATTAGAAAAACATATTGAGAACCCTATGTAAATTTCTAGGGATAAGCCCAATAATAAATAAAAGTATCAGAAAATGTGTTGGAATTTCGATAAATAATAGAGTAATTGGTTTCCTGGTAATAAATAACTATATGGATACTATAAGTGGATTTGGATCTAGATAAGAAGTATCATAGAGAGAAAAATATGAAAATATGTTATTGGACTATCTCACAATAATCTGGTAAATGATAACATGCCTTAACATAGTCCTAGATTGACACTCTTTGAGTATATTATTTGAGAAATCACAAACTCTTACCAAACCATCAGGAATGATATAAATAGATGTTGGCTAGGAATAACCTAGGATAAACCTATGTTTTCATATATTATGGAATTTTTCATAATTAACATATCCAATAAGTGACTTTTTATGATTTTTTATCTCCCCGTTATAATAACTATTTATTACTATATGATTTTGGTTTTAGTCAACGTATGAAACCTAAAGGAATTATATTAATAGTGATTGTGATTCATAATGAAACGATTGTTCTCCTAAATTTCAGAATCTTATGGGTGTTGTAATACCAAACCTCATTTATATATTCTCACAACTTTCTCAATAAATTAATCATAATGAGGTTCAAAATAAGAAAAGTATGGAACACCATTATATTGATCCATTTATAAGGAAATGTCCAACTACATTTAGTGGGTCTTCTGATCCAATTTTTTTAGCACTGGACTAGTACATCTGAAAATATATCCTTCTTCCTCTAATTTTTGGATCACGAAAATTTCATTCTCCCTATATATTATTTTGATGGTGAAGAAAACTAGTGGTGGACTCTAATCAATAGAAGAAGGAAGCATGATTAAATTGAATCCGTGGTTTGCGATGAGTTCAAGAACTTATTATTTAATAAGTAAATTATTAATGTTATTCATACAAGAATTTTAAAAAGTGTTCCATGAGTTGAATAAAAAGGATAATGAATCATTTAATACCTATGAGACTAATTTCACAAGACATATAAGGTATGCTGGGTGTATTTTCATCCAACCTGAATGTAATATAAAATGTTCATTAGTGTCATAAATCAATGTCTCAAAAGATAAATTTCAATAAGAGAGATTAGTATCTATAAGGAGATTATTCATTATGCAGTCAGAGATGAAATCTTGTTCCAATTTACCTATCAATCTCATAGTTTTATCTTGAATAAAAAATATAGCATTTAAAGGGGAATCTAAAAAAACATTGAACGAATAAAAAATTTCAAAATCCTAATTTCCAAAATTGATGGAAATATATCATAGTAGAGTTCCTGAAAAGAATAAGAAGGTTTTTCAAGTGTAATAAAACATTATACCGATAAAAATAAGGTAATTGTGACGAGAAGAGTAAATTCAATTACATGTGTAGAGAGAAATATCAATTGAATGAACCAACCACACTTCATTATATCATGTTTATGGAAGATGATCATCATGTGAATCAATGCCCCAATCCAAGGGCTAATATGGATGATAAGACACAAAAATCAATGAGGAAAAAGGATCAAGGTAATTATTATGAAATCATAACCTGTGAATTGAATAGAGAAAAATATGTGAAAACATATCCTTCCTCCCTTGTTTGGAGGATCATGTTTCATATCGTATGAATAATTCCTATGATAATCTGGTTTTTCATCCTTCATATAAGTTTTTTTTGATTTTATACATCTACATGATTTTTTAAATGAAATCACATGTAATATTCCATTATTTCAATGATAAACCCAAGTGTCTAATAAATTTTTTTTATTATAAGATAAAATCATATTTAAGGAAGAAAAGGTAAATTATATTTTAGAAGGGTTATATGTTTTTCCATTGAAAGAAAGTTTAAGTCACTCTTTGAATAATGTTTTTGATATTAATTTAATAAATCACCACCTGAGGACTTATGAATTTTTGATAACCTATTTTTGTTGATGGTAATTGAAGATAGATGTGATGACTTATCAATAATCTCATGATTTTTAGTACATTGTGGATGAAAAAAATAATTCATTTATTAGGTTGATAGACAATGTGTAAATCTATCATGGAACAACAAAATTATGTGATTGTGTATAAAAATGGAAATAAAACCTAGAAATTAAATATTCCTCCAAAATATTCTTCTACTCTAGTGAAACAATCATTAAATGGAAAAGGTTTTCATAGTTACTTCTTTTTAGATGAATCAAATAGTCCATCAGATCCTTGAATATGTATGACCTTTTTATTATTAACATTATCATAAAAATGTTATATATGAATATATTATACAAATTTATTGTTATATTTATCTTCCATTTCTAATACACAGTCCCAACCAATGTTCTCTGATGTGGGAACCCAGTTAAATGTTACTTTGGTAACCTGATATCGTTCAAATATTACCTAGTTAAGAGATGCTTTAGTATTAATTTTTATGACTTGGGTTTGTATGAATGAAATATTAAAGAATAAAAAACATGACAATATAGAATAAATATAAGGTAAAAATTCATTTTAATGTGTGTAAAATGTAACACTCAGTGATTTTTGGCATTATAATTTTTCTAATAAATTTAATTTTTTTAATATTTTACATTTCACACAAAACAGAATATAGATTATTTTACATTTAATAAATACATTTGTCTTATGTTATAGGAAATACCATATTAATAATACACTTAAAACAACATAAATTTTAGTTTTCTCTTCATAGAACACCGATTTTCGCCTGTTTTTCTCACAATAAGGACATTCAACGATGGATTGCATAACACACATGATCGAGGTTTACCGAGGAATAATATATAATTAAAATATTATTATTCAATATAATAATTTATAACCTCGAATATTAAATTAGTTGTTATGAATATTATAAAATAGTTTATGAATGTATATGGTTTATAGAAATATAATATGATTACATAGGTTACCAATTAGTTAGAAATCAATATGAAAACTTATTGAACATAAAGGGAAATATTATTATAGTTATGGGAAAAAAGATACTTCACCTTTATAAATTTAATTAGTGAGTTATAATAATATATAGTTTTTATATTAAATCCAAAAAATTTGATATTCATCCAATAGATTTTATAGACATACGATAAGAACAACCCCAATTTTATGCTTAAAACCCTATATTTTTATAATGTTAGTTTTACCACTATTTAGTGGAAATAAAAATTCAAATTCAAATTTTGTAAATTTTATATATTTAATATATATAAATAAACATAATCATTTAAATATAAATATATAAATTAGGTTAGGATAAAATTTTCCTATATTTGGTAAGCCTTAAGTTTTTAATGAATAGTTAAAAGTAGTAAATTTTAATTCAAAACTGGGTTTTCATCTAATTAATTTATATGATGAAAATATATTTTAAAATGTATATATTGGTTTGTAAGATAATAATTTTATAAATCACTTTAATATAGGTTATTATAATCAATTTCACTTTGTAATTGGGTATAAAAATAGAGAATATTTTTTGACATTTTACTTTAGAAATCCGTAGTGTTGTTCCGTTTGTAGGATTATTTTCAAATTAATTTAATCAACTTTTGTTATTAATATTTGGAAAAATTGATTCCATATATAGAATTAGAATATATAATAATTTATAATATGTTTAAATTTTTATTTTTCTAAAATTATTAGTGAATGTGATTTAAATTAATTAGAACAATTAAGAGAACAATTTGGTTAAAAAAGTACCAATCCCTAAAGTTATGACCCAAAATGACCTCAATTCTTTCCAAAACAAATTTTTTAGATATTATTCTAAAATTATCCTTCCATTATTGAGTTTGTTGGAGTTTTATAAATTTTTAGTTAACAAATATCGGTACACATATCTTGTTTTCCAAAATTCCAGGTGTTTCCTTTCCCTTCCCTAAAAAGGCCACCACCCCTCACTATTTTTTTCACACTTATAAATACACTTTGGTTTAGCCATGATATTTTTTAATCATACGAAAATACATATATTTTTACTGGAAAACTCCCTTTGGGTAGAAATGAATCCAAGGAATCATTTTTGAACATACAAAAAGGAGTTACCAGATTAAGAGGTAATGACTTCTCTCAAGCACTTTTTATTTATTTTATTTCTGCACACATTAACTATATTTATTAAATAATTTTATAAAAAAGTATTGTTAATATTATATGATTTTATTATTCTAGGTTTATGACCTACAATTACACCCACCTCCATCTAATGGGAAACCAATATACTATTTATGTGTACAGTGAACTATGACCATAGAAAATGATGATTGTTCATCTTTTCTTACCGCCTCTCCTAGTAGACATTATGATGGACAATATAATAATATATGTAATATTATATATTATTTATTTATGGGTTTTTAATTCTTTTAAAAAACATATCATTATACTTACAATTTTTTTAAAATAAGATAATTTCATTTTAGGAAGTGTGGACTGCCACCCCCTCACAGTGATGTGATCCGTTGACACATGGCATGGAAGGAATTAAGCATTAGTTTAGTGAATGTTTTTGATATATATGATATAATAATTATATTTTAATAATTATATTTTAATAATTATATATATTCATATATATACACATATTTCATTTTAATTATTTTGTTCAATACGATTATAAAAAGGGAATTAACAATCTTGCATACATACGACTTACCGTCTCTATGAATTGTGTATTCCATTTCATACTTCTATATTTAATAGATTATTATAACAAACATATAATGATTATCATTAAAATTTATATCATGATTTACATTCTAGAAATCATGATATATACACAAGGAACAAATATATAATACCTTAAGACACATGAAAAGAACATATAGAATATTACCTGAAGTGAAACATTAACATATGATTGTTAACAAGTGGATAATATAAGGTCATAAACAGATAATATAAGGTATTATATATAATAATATAGTTCTATGAATTATTTATAAATAAATAATATTTATTATATAGGGGGTTTTAATGAGTATGATGAGAGTCAGTACAAAAATTAAGGGGATTTCATCTCATGAGTTATTTTCACGAGACACCTTCCATAATCATCAATAATTTTCTTTGGTTGTTGTGTATACATCCCATAAGGGTATTAAAATATTATAATTCATAAATTTATGGGTATATAAATATAAATTTTACGAAATTTCATTCATGGGGTTCATTATTCAAAATTTACCAAATCAGTAAGGTAATTTAGTCTCAATTTTCATTTTTTTAGAAACATGCCATGCCATACACCTATATTTTCAAAGGGTATTATGAATTAACTTGTACATGCTATATATAAAATATAATTATCTTCATGATATTCTACGATTTGTGTAACTTTATTACATCCATTTTATTATTATTCATTGTTTCCAAATCGGTAACTTTATATTGCCACAATCTCAAGGGTTATTTTTATTATTTAAAAATATGCTCCCATTGATGAAATATTATGATACATATCTTGAAAAATGAAAATATGTTTTTTAACCACTGTTGATTGATGTTAAATAAAATTAATGTTACCATTTTTTCACTCTTTGGTACATAATTTTATTAAGACATTTTTCTTAAGAAAGTCTAACTTGACCACACTCTTTATTAAGAAATCTGAGGCCCTCTAAAACCAAGTTTTTTAAAATTACCCCAAGAATAATATACTATTATCCTATAATATATAATATAATTTTTTACAACTTTTGACTTTTACCATTTTTTCAGAGGAATCTTCTTAACTCTTTCTAAACAAAGCATGCTTATACATTTTACATTAAAAGAGGAATGTTCATTTTACCTCATATGAAATATAAATATTTACCCACCATGATTACATTGAAGCTTCAATTTTATGTTTAAAAGGATAATTTTTAATAAAATTTTATTTGAAATTCATTTTCAATGAAAATATTTTCAAATGGAATTCATGATTCTTTTATATGTTTTAAGTAAAATTATATTAAATATAATCCCAAGATTCTTTTATACATTTTTCAAGGAAAATAGTTCTCAAAATGTTTTAAATAGTTTATTATAATAATTCTATAAATTTTAAAATAAAAGACTTTTCAAATTTTTTTAAACAATTCTTTTATAAATTTTCATTAAAATTGTTTTAAAAAAGTTTTTTATTGTAATAATAATTTTTTAAAATATTATATTTTCCTAATGAAATGTTCTCAAAATATGTTTAAAATTTATTTTTCATCTAATATGAATTCCATTGATGTTACTCATTCATATGAAAGGATTCATCTAAATTTTACATTCATATTTTTTTGATGAATTGTTGGTGTTTTGATGTTAAGATGTTTATGAGACTCATTTCTCTTCCACAAGTTGTATTATTTTGAAACCCATTTATTTTTACTAGTAATGCATTAATAATGTGATTTCCAAAAACATTTCTTTTCATAGGTTTGGTTGTGATGAAATAATAAGGAAACCTATTTCATTCCATGGTTTTTGATTTTATGTTTATAAAACATATATATTCTTATGTTTTGTCATATAATGAATGTAGTATTTTTTTTGAAATATGTACGAATGATGTTATCATGATATGAGTGGGACCAATATCTCCCTCCAATGCATCAGATAATGATCGATGAATCATAAGTATAAATTTTATACGTGAACTTGATTACGTGTTCAAAATGTTATACATGGACCGACTTGTATGTTTATAAGTTTATATGTGAACCTGATTGCATGTTAAAAATGTTATGAGTGATCCTCATTATGTGTTCATAATTTTATGCATGATCTTGATTACATGTTTATAATTTTATGAATGGACCGGGTTTCATGTCTAAATGTTTATGTGTGAAGATTGTTAAATTCCCATAATATTATGTGTGAACCTGATTTAATGTTCACAACATTATTCCTAGACCTGGTAGTATGTCCACAAGTCTATTAGAGGGCATGATTTCATGTTCTTAACCAAATGTGGGAACCTTTTTCTACTTATATATGTTTATGATGTTATTTGTTGATGTGTAGTCTGCAATTCCATGTCATATTCATATATTCCTCTTTTATGGATTATATTATTTATTTCCATGTGAATATTGTCTTATAATCTTCTAATATTAATTCCATGTCTCATTATTATGTTCTTGATATGCAGGGTATAAAATAAAAATTTTATACTCAGATTATCATACCCTATTGTTCAAGTTATGCATATGAATTTCCCATATTTTCCATTATTATGAATTTGATGTCACCCATTTATTATGTTTTATTTCCCGAGGTTAAGAAGGAATGTTTTAGGTAAATGTTCTAGATGGGAAGAGATTTATTTGATAAATTAAAGATATTTAAAAAAGTTAAGATATTTTGTTCTAATTTTCAAAGACATTATACTATTACCGTCCTTGGGAATGTACTTTGGTAATATGTTGAATATTCCTAAAAATGATTTAATGTCCATGTATGTTATGATTGGGTGACTATAAAGAACATTTTTAAAGAGCTAAATCAATTAATCAATGTGTGATGAATTATTTGGTCCGGAAGTGATGGGTTATGTTCAGAAATATATACCCCCTCATTGCATTAGTGTGTAGCATGTTAAAAAATAGTAAGTTATTATTTAATAGGTTTTTACAAGTAGGTTTATGAATAATTGAAAAATTTATTGGTGGTAGAGGTATTATGATACCTATGATTGTAATATATAATAGTTATTAATTTCATTAATTAGGAATTTAGATATTATTATCTATAATATTTTGAAAATTATATTATATTTATATTCATTTAATTATTTGTTATTCATTAAATGGATTTTTTTTTCAATTATTGACATTCCATATTGATTATGCATTATCTATTAATGATAGTAATGTTATTTAAATAGAATATGAGATTAGTTATTTACTTTTTCCATTTTAATTGTTTTTTATCTTATCATAATACTTAAGGTAATTTAATGGAAAGTGTGTTTCATTATAAACCATTCCATGATGACTGTGATTATTAATTCATGATATCTTATGATGTACAGAACCCTTACTAAGCATTTGAGGTCACCCTTATTTATTTTCATTTCACATGAATCCATTATTTGTACTGTGATTGTTATTCATTGATATATTTGAGGGGATAATGTTATTCTTGAAAAATGTTATTTTTTTGTGTATTTAAATTTATCATGGGAATTGTTTATGTGTGTAGTTTACCAAGACTACTAAACTATTTGGTTATTCAGAATATTTTTCCTTATATTTATGATAATATAATAATATAGCACACTATCTCAACAATTCTGTGGGTGGTGGCGCATATAATTGTCATCAATGTTAGATTTGTAAAAACCATGGGAACATGATTTAGTAAAAAATAAATTTCAGATCATAACACTATAATAGATATCGAAGATATGTACAAAATAGTATAATAATGATTTCATTTCAATGATATTATATTATTTTTCATGTAAATACATCTCATTATAGATTGTAAAAGTGAACATGGTTCTAGAACTTCTGTATCATGTGAAGATAAATAAAAAAAGGGAAAAATTTCCATGAAAAAATACGTTACTAGTTTAAGACAAAGGGCCTTACTATGCCCCTAGTTTGGAAATATAGGTCGATATTATTATGATAATTCACATTTTCTTTAAAACCAATAATGAATTATTTGAATACATGATGAAGATGAATTAATATGGTTAAACCTATGGCATGTCAGAATAAAAAAAATTGGTTTCATGAGTAAGAAATACTATAAATGATTATATGGTTTTCCCACTACCATTATTATTTATCACACTATGATTTTTTGTTTTAGATTATAGTTGGAACCCATATAAATCATTTTAATAATGAACATGATGGAAAATGTGGGGAATTTGAGCAACCAAATGGGATGATTAATATATTGACTTACTTTGAGATGATTCATATTGTGTTACTTATAAATATGATTAATAATATAAAACACAACCAACTAATAAACTCATCAATGTATAGGAGAATAGAGTTTTCTATGATATTTAGTGTTGGGGACCATAGAGAGAAGAAGTATGGATTTTATTTTGATCATAAATAATGAAGGAGGAAAATGAGAATGTTCATTAATAGAATGTGAAATTTTTTATATGAGAAAAAAGGCTTAATGAAATGAACTTTTAAGAAATAATTAAGATTGTGATGGAAGGAAATACATATCATTCTAGCGATACATTTATTTTTTGTTGTCTTTCATGAGTCGAACCTGTGTATTATCTGAGGAAACAATTCTTCTTATTGTTAACATATAGACCAAGGAATCACTTATTTATAAATAGTACATATTAATTATTTAGGTTTGGGGACTCATGAATTAAATTGTTGAAGTATATTTTCAAATTTCACTGGGTTATAAGAATCATGAATCATATAAGGATTGTGTAATATTCCAAAAGAATATATTCCTTCATTAACATACAAGTTATGGATAAAATCATGTGATTATGGGTTCAAGATTGATCATATGTATAAAGTCATAATCAACTATTCTTAGGATTTATGTGATCATACTATTCCACGATTAATTACATTGTGGAGGAATTTATGGAAATACCAAACATTGAATTAGTAGATGTTTTATTGAAAATGATAATTTATGAACAATATATTTACATTATATATTTATATATTTTAAGGAATTGATAACCATTATGATTAATATGATTATTGATATTATTTTAGAAATATTCCGTGAAAAATATTAGATTATTTGATAAAAATTTGTTATTTGGAAAACAATAGTAAAAATTTTATTTAAAGATTAATTTTATCTTATTTATTTGGGAACAAATTATGAACTATATAAATATTATTTTAGAAAAAGGTAATCCCTCATATCAGGTTAAAACCTATCATGTCTAGCAAGGATAGAGGGCTCGAACCAACCACCGTAGAAATATATGGGTTTCATGAATTCCAACAGACTATGTAAAGTTTTGATTAATATGTCATTTTTTTATTTAAATTGTTTGATGATAAAATTTTAATGATTAACTATTGGTGTTACTATTCCTATTTAGAGACTAATTTATTTTATTGGATAACTTCTTCTCACTACATTGGGTTGGGGAAATAGTATGAGAGACATGGAATTACATATTCCTATTTTAATGTATATTGTGATATGTTAAATCTAAATTCTAGGGTTTTAGCATTAGAAAAACATCCATTTGTAAATTCATTGATTATGTGTAGAATATGAAAATAATGGAATCATATCTAAATAATAAAATTTTCCTTATGAAATAAAAATAAATAAACTATGTATATTTTTATATATTCATAGATAGTAAAATAATTCCCTAGTATATAAAAAAGGATCTGTAAACAAAAATGTTTTACAATTATATTCATATTTTTTGAATTAGATAATATTGTTAATCTTCATCATTCTATGTTTTTTAGGTCTTTTATATTCCCTTAATTATTTAGTTTATTATGATAAATGACTCATATAATTCACTATAATATTTTCACTTCTCTTTAATGTACACATTGTCACTTTCCTCCAATTTTCTCTTACATGGAATCATTGTTACATATTTTCTAATATAACCTATGTATATCTCTTTCTCTCTTACTAGGATGATGTTTTATTAAATCTTTTTATGAGGTGGGTTTTCAAAAAAAATCTAATATCAAACCCTTGATTACCAAGATGATGTTTATCATGCGAGGGAATAATTCATATAACATGGGGATAATGTAACCCCTTGAAATTTTGAAATAATAAAATTGTATTTTATATTGAATGATACTTTTAAAACTAACATTAATGAACCAATAAAATGCATTTTGTGAAAATTTATCACATTATTAGCTTGAAGAATATGCTACCAGGGATTAAATGAACTTTAATATAGTATAACATCATCAAATAGATTTCAGATTTGATGGTACTAATATTAATAAATAAATTATGAAAATTATTTTTATCTTCTTATTATACATAAAATAATATTTATTTAAATGGAAAAATGATTTCAGAGAAATGTTTTTTCTAAAAGATTTTATATTCATGATTTTTACACATTATAGAAAATTAATTATTACCAATTTAATGAAATTTATTTAATAGAATAAAATTATTTTTTGAAATAGTTATATCAAAATTATATTAGGTTGTTTTTTTGTTCTTAAAATGTTTCATTATTTGACAACTTGTGGGAAATACAAATATTTTATTGAAAAATTCCGTTTTTAAATTATTTATAATGTTAAATTATATTTTTAGTTCGTTTTAATGTTAAATTAGTTAAAAAATATATCTTTGAATCGAATTTAGGTCATTGGAAACATTTTCATATGAATAATAGATATAAAATATTTTCAAACTTTTGATCAATTTCCCTTTAAAAACAAACATTCTCATCATGGCTACAAGATGAAATTTAAATTATATTATTCAACCTATATAAATGTAAAAATGAATAATGGATTCCAAGTTTTTAATAATCATTATTAAAAATTGTGTAATAATTTGGTCTAAAATTTGACCATAATAAATACTAAAAACATTAAAAATTATTTCCTGTTATTAAGGTCCAAATTTGTTTACTCAACTATTGAAAAGAAAAGATAAGAGTTAAAATAACAAAAAAATATATTCTATAATATATATTACATCCATATATAAGACATTTAATTTATATTTATTTATAATGGACTCTTTTTGACCCTTTTGGAATGTGAAAAATGTGTGTACATATTTATATTTTCAAAAATTAAATGTTATACTATCACTTCACTTATATAAAAACACACCACTACTCTATGTTTCACACCATAAAACCATTTTTTTGTAAATCCTAAGCATGTGACTTCCTAGATTTACCCAAATCATATAAAAGGCTGATATTTTTCATAAACCCTTCCTTGGATGGATATTTGTGCAAATATAAGGTGTTACCCGAACAAGAGGTAACGTTCATCAATGAGCATTTTTATGTTATTTCTTCAACTAGCTCATATAATTTTTTTTAAAATATTATTTTATAATAACTGATGTATATTAAATATATTTATATATTTCTATAATATGTTAAATATTTAAAACCATCTGTACATCCATCAAATGGGGTATAAAATCACTATTCATGTGTACAGTGGACAACCGCCTCATGAAATAATGTCATTCATTTATCCTTTACCACCTATCATGGTTTGGTATTATGTTGGATATAAACTATATATATAATATTCCTAACATAATTATTCCAATATAGTCATTATATTTTATATAAATTTATTCCTTCCACTCTATAGGGTATATGATAATGTTTCTCGTGTGTACGACTGACTACCACCCTGTGATGTGATGCAATTTCTCTTTCACTAATTCCTTACATGAAAGGTGAAAAGAAAATATTTAATTATTACATGTGATATAAATTAAATTGTATGATATTAATGACACATTTATCATTTTTAGTAGATAATATATCAGTTTATTTGTTACCTATCCCCTCACTAAATGATGGTAACAACATTCATGTGTTTTTAAACTATCGCATCCACTAAGTTAGGTGACTCTATTTTCATCAAGAAACCAAAAAAATGATGTATATAAGTATATTTAATGAAATAATATTTTATTTATTATATTATTATAATTTTGAGAGGATAAAATAATAATTCCCACGTTTTAATGTTGATTGATGAAATATTGAAATATTATTAATGAGTACATATGGCTTACTGTTTTCATGATGGTAACCGACTTAGTTTAAAAAATCCACATTTAATTATTGAAATTAAATTTATAATTGATAAATATATTTTATAATTATTTCATTATTGTTATATTGGTTATGATGGAACTATATAATATAAAAAATAACTACAACATTCATAATGTAATATGCATGAGAAAAACAATGCAATTTAAACATAGAATAATGAAACCACTGAAATGTAATTGATAAATTAGTGATAATATATAATAATATTGTAATATATGAGACTATAATAATTAATAGGGTTCTAGTAAAAAATAATGTATTTTTAAACCATTTTAGTGGTGGTTAATTTTTTCCCACAAAGTGGAAGTGTAAGGTATGGTATTCTATCTCAATTTCCATTATTGGAATTACATTTTCTGTTACACTACAAAATATTTTATATAATCTCTATAATTACTATTTAACATTTAATATCATTAATATTTCATAAATATTTTTTTATGATTCAATTTTAAGGGATTCATTGAAGTTGATTTGGCCTGAATATTAGCAAGTGGTAAGGGACTTGCAATCAATTATGCTTTATAGAGGAAAATTTTATTGTTATGGATTTAATTTGGTATATAAGATGTAAATAATTACTCATTAAAATTGAATATCATGATTTAATTTTAATTAAATGAATTTTAATTTTTAGCTTTATATATTTTGTATAAGGTGTTCTAACATGAAATTTACAATGTGGAAAAATAATTTCATAACCCAATTTCATTTCATTAGGTTTATATAACACCTTATTTTTCTTTCGATATTCTATGATTATGTGGGTAATGAATATTGACTATCTGTCATTTTATTTATAAATTTTCGATATATTTTCATTTGATATACAAAATAAATTCATTAGTTAATTATCACTTCATCATTATGATCATTTTATGGGATTATTTAATATTCTCATTCTAATATAGATTGTTTAATAATGATGTTTTTTTGAATGACCTTTTTTTATCAATTTTTAATAAATAGATATTATTTTATTCAACTCCATTAATTCGTGATATTTTCATGTAATAGATCAATTTTACACTCATTAGTAAAAAAAATAATAAAAACCTGTTTGAATGAAAATCTGATTACATTTCACTCTCTATTCATAAAAATGATTTCTTCGAAAATAATGATTTTTGTAATTAATTTAATTTATTTTAAACATTCCTGAAAGATTTATTGAATTCATTTTTCCCATTTATATTTTTTAAATTTTTTTCAAAATAGTTTTACATAATTTTCAATATTATCAATTTTTGGATTTTAAAAAAATGTGATTAAAATATTTGTATTAACATACACATAAATAATTTAATTTCAATAAGTATCACTCAATGATTTATATATTCATTTATATGATTAAAATAATATTTTTTGGGAAAATTATGTTCAAATTGTTTTGTGATAATTTAGTTTTAAAAACTGATTTTCTAAATGAAAATCGATATTTTCATCACGAATGTTTTTGAATATATTATTATGGTATTTACATTCATAAATTAAACCATCCCTTTATTAGAAATACAATTTTAATAAGTTATATTCATACACATTGAATTATTTTTATGATTATTTTTATGAATATTTTGACAAATGAATGTATTTAAATTCTCGTTCTTGATTTATTTTTAAAGCCACTAATAATCCCTTGGTTTTTTTAGTTTATGTAGAGATTAAATTTCGCATGAATATCTATATTATTTATCATGGGTATGTTCATTAGTTGAACTATATATCGTTTCAACATATGGTTTTCCATTTGGAATTTTATTTTATTATCTAGTGAAATATGGATAAATACATATTCTTAACTTAGTACTAATATTTGACGATAAGTAAATTTGTTCATTGATTAAATTGATTATGCAATACACTATGAATAAATTGTACATGATGTGATGAGGGTGGAATTATATAGTCTATTGAGGCATCAACTGGTCTCATGAGACAAATTAATAAGCTTGAATAAATCTTGTTATTACCAATAGTTTTAAACCACCTTGTTAATTGTCTTGAATTAGAGTTATCATGAATCATTAGATCATGAAATAAAAAAATTATGAATTTCCTTCATTAAAAATTTCGTTATTATTATCCCTGAAATTTTCACAATGATGTTATCTATGGATGCATTTAATTTATATTTATTGATTAAGTGGAATGTGTTTTCAATTATAGACCTAGAAGCAATGATTATGAATTAACTATACATAATAGTCAATTTATTTAAATATAAGTTATGTTTATTTATTTAACATTAGTTTTTTATTATAAATTATCTTATTTTGATATTCAGTTAATTTAAATTTCATATGTGTTTAACTATTTTTTTGACATTTTTATAATATTTAATTATTCATGATAGATTTCTCCATACATAACTATTATAGATAATTTGATCTCACACATATAATGTTTTGTTTCTCAATAATCAATGATGTATACCATGCTTGTTATAAAAAAATATTCTAGAGGGAATAATACTATACTAGAAGTAAAATAATATATAATTAGTGCATTCACTTATAAAATTGAAATCATATATGTATATAGTTATTATTAAAAATAATATTTTCATTCTATCATGATGTGATTCCTTATATCCATGCCAATATAATAAATTTTGACATCATCTATGAGTTTCTAGTTTTGAGGTATCTATATTAATTGATTATAATACCACAAAAAATCTTATCCATTAGTTAAAAATGATATTATATTTCAAAATATACATGTTTCAGTATATGTTTTATCTAAAAAATACATATTTCAGAAAATAATTATATCAAATATATCACATATAACTCCTGGATAGTTTATGGGACAATAAACGTCCATGGTTTTTCTAGTAAATCATTCTAACTACATTCTTCTAGGTAAGTATGTTTTAGTTTTAATCATATAGGTGACTCACAAATCTATTATTAGGCCATGGATATCAAAATATTAGGTTTATTTATACTCTTAATTCCTTTAATAAGATAATTCATCAGTACCAAAATTTATTGAATAATTATATTGAATACTTGAGGTTCTATTGAGTATTTTCTTTATAATGAGTAATAATGTTTTAATTTTTAGGGGTTTTACATACCACGAATCAATTTATCTACCTACCTTGTATTCCAAATGTGAATGAAACCCTAAAAAAATGCAATTTAGAAATTTTATATCATTAAAAAATATACATATTTGAGTCATTTTAATGTCCAACTGTTACACACCTAATGGTTTGCATAATAGACCCTGTATAAAAATTTTAATTATAAATTATATATATATATATATATTAATCTCAGAATATTTTCCAATAAAATATTTCATGTAGTGAAATAAAATAATATAAATCAATATAATTACTTAATAATATGGATTCTAGGAAAATATATAGCCATCTCCTTTTAAATAAAAGTAAAATACTTATACTAGTGAATGTTCGACCCAAATTCCATCTATTTATTGATTATCATTCAAGAGGTATCATAATTAAAATATAGTCATAAAATAATAGATATTTCATATTTATTTATTTACAATAAATCATTCCTTTGTAATTATTACAAACAAATCATAAATTTTGGTTGATATAAATAACATTTTACTTTATACATAGCCTAAATATAATTATTTTTTTGGAATAATGTTGATATTAATAAATCTAAATATTATAAATTAAAACCCATGAATATAAATAATGAAGAAAATTATATAAATTATATAATTAAGTGATGAATTATATAAAAATAAATAAATGAAAAAATTATTTATCATGAAGTATATACCATATGAATATTTTATATTAATTATGTAATTTAATTATATTTAATAAAATATGTAATGTAATAATATGAATATTTTATATAAAACTTATAAACCATTATTACATACCAATATAAAGGCATGTTTTTGAATGATCTATTGCCCAACCCTCAATCCCCCAAGACAATGGGTGAACCCATGGAATCTTTGTATAATCAATGGATATTCTAGAGAAGTATGATAGTTGAAGCAAGGATAAAACACGACCACATCTTGTATATTCTAGCGAATATTGATTTATTAGATGGATTATATCATAGGCAATGCTTGTAAGTAGTGGGGGAATAATATAAGGTAATTTCAGGATATCCATTGAGAAATGAAAAATTGCATGTTGTGTCTAACATAGTAAAATTTTAGTTTTATATAATGAATATTAGTTGATAAAGTTATAAAAAATTAAACATTTATTGATATTATTTCACCCTTATAGATTTCTCATGTGGTTGAAAATAATTATGATGATGTAACACATGGTGGTACAATAAAGGTAACATAGAAAAATTAAAATTTACAATGAGGATGAATTTCATATTGAATAACCACCACGTCATAATTGATATAAATTGGCTTATGATCTTTGGAATTTAGAAAAAGATGTATAAGACTATATATTATTCCTTGAAACAAAGATCATCATGTTAAGATAAAGTGTTGAAGTTCATTGATTTGATTCATTATGGTAATGACTAATTTTATAATAAGGCAACGTGATTTCTTAGGGTTTATATTTTTAAGAATGTGGTTTCTAGGATATGGATTACAACATAGTCTTTAAGACACAACATAAAGTCATTATTTACTTAGAGAAAATATTTTTTCTATAATGATATACATTGTTTCATAATGTGTAGATCTAGTAAATATATAGGATGTCGAGAACAATATTTTAAGAGGATGACTGAAATAACATACAATTAAATTTATAATATCTAGTAGATTAAGATAATTACATTTCAATGAACTGTACTATAATATATTATAGTACATAAAATAAAAATACGGAAGATTGAATATTTTTTAAATAAAATATTTTTTATTAATCATTTAAATCCTATTTAAACATAATTGACATTTTCATTATTAATGAGGTTTTTAAAACTCCAATATGAATAACGTATATTATGAAAATATTGAAAAATATTAAAAGATAAGGATGGTAGAAAAATGGAGATAAAATTTCATAAATAAATTAATTTTGGATATTATAAAATTAAAAAAATTGTCGTTCTATAGATGTTATAGTATATGATTAAATATGTAATCAAATTTTAATAACTGATTGTATGGGAAACACATATTTTGTGATGGGTTATTAATTATAAATTGAAACATTCATTGTGAGTGACCTACATGTCATATATTATTGTGTCCCCATCATGAAGTGTTGATTGGATAGGTTGAATGAGGGACTAGACCTTAGAATAAATATGTAATTGACCCAATGTATTGTAATCACTATTTTTCATTGGAATTTTTGGGTATATAATCACATACTTTGTATAATCCTCTCAGAATTTTCTCTTTTGTGTGTGCTAGGAAATATCTTCATGTAATTGTGACTGATTTTCCATATGTGAGGTTTTGAGTTTTTTATTTTAAATATATATATAATTTAGTTGTTTTTAACATGTGTACAAAATGATTTAATAAATAATACAAGACATCCTAATTCAACCACAACTTATAATGTATGAATCTTTTTTCTAATAGTGCTAAAAATAAGAATGTTTATTTTAAAAATAATATACATTATTCTAATATTTTCCATAGAGAATATAGTAAATATGGGAGTCTAGCTCCTCAATTGATGTTCTTATAAAATGTGTATGAAATATGTGGTATTTTATCTGTGATATCTATGGAATAACAAATTCTCAACTATATTTCATAATGTTAAAATTTTTAATCCAACAATCTTCTCTTTCCCTATATTGTAAAATTTTTGAGAAAAATTATTTAAAGAAATAAAATTCTATATCTAGAGTTCTGTGAAATAAAATTTGCATGGGAATTATAAATTATACAACCACCAAATAAATTTACTACGTTTGGTTAGATATAAGAGAATCAATTAACAATTTTGAGTTGTAAAAGTATCATGGTCAACGTAATAAGATTATAGTTTAAATATGTATCTGCTTGAAAAACCAAATATCTTATTGAATAAAAAAAAATATATCTTTTGATATGCATAAGGTCATGGGGAAGAAATCAATGATATTCAGATTGTGAAGAATATTTTAAGGTGGTTTCAACATTTATACAATCCAACCATATCAACACTTGAATAAGTAAACATTTTTCAGATATCAATCAAATAATTATAATCTAGTTTGGTTATTAGTGAGATATGTTTTTAACAATATGTATCATAAATTAATTGATTAATGTAAATATATTTTATATAAATGTATAATCATGACATTAATATTAAAAAATAATTTGAAGAATATTATAGTTATGAATTTATCTTATTGGTTGAAATAAAAATACAATTTGGGAAATGAGATTGGATTGAAAGAATCCAATATCTTATTTAAAGCATAGAACTATAGGGAATATTTTTTAATGGAATCTATGGAGGAAGGATAATGATGACATTGAGTTTAAATACTTATAATAACATCAAAATAAATTTCCCTTTTAAATAATTTCAAATATAGAAATATATGAAGTGAAAATTTTCAGATAAAATTATTTTTTTGCAAGGAAGAATGAAATGGTGAAATTTTTCATTAATTTGTTGAAAATGAGTTAAAACTAGGCATGAAAAACACATATATAAAGATGGTTCTAAAAGTGAAAATTAAAAATTAATATGAAAATCAACAAAAGGTGTTTTGATCTATATTTGGAGCTTGATGTTTCACGTGATGAATATGATATCAATGTAAATGAAAATTGAATATATGGGTGACTAATATAGGATTCCATATAATATATTGTCCAAATATATCCATAAATAACTTGTTTGGAGATAATTATAGAGGAACAAATTGTTTCCTATGTTAATCGAACAATTATTTATTATTTAATCTAAAAAAACCTGCTAAATCATCATTGATCAATTGAATTAATGATTATAATATGGATATGGGAATTATAATTATACCTATTAGATAAAAAGTAGTAACTTTGAGGAATAATATTTTACCTATACAAAAATATTTAAATTTTTAAAAGAGTCTATTATTTGGGAATAATTTAGTTCAATAATTCATGTATTAATCTAAATGATGTATGAGGAGCATGGATAATTGTTTGAAATATCAACGGACCATCATTATAGGAAACATTTTAATTTCATTTAAAGGTGAATCATCTATATCTCAAATACCTTGATCAATAAAAAAACTGAAAATAAATGGGTGATGAAAGTAATCAATGTCAATCAAAATGGGTTATTAAAAGACCTTTGATCTAATAAATATATGTTAACATGTGGAGTGAAATAGAAAATTATTTCCCATAAAAAAGAGATAATTTTATAGCTTAATACTTCATACCATGAATAATTAAGATTAATCATAGAACTATTTATCATTAATGGATCATGGGAGATAATAATGGAGGATTGGAACATATCTGACAACCTAAATAAGAAATTCGTTTTATGGATATTTATTTTAAAAATCATACATTCTGCATAATGAAAATGATTGTATGGTGAGAATAATGGAAAATTTATAGAGAATAAATTTGAATGAAAATGTAATAATTGAGATATAAATTATTTATAAAAGAATAATATCTATTAGAATTAGAGGATTATTTAATCAAATATTATATAGAAAGGAATGTAGAGATAATTTTTTATATTATCTCAATTATAAGATTTATTAAAGAAAAAAATAATAATTATAAAAGATTCATAGATAATATCATACATTATTTGACCAATAATATTAGTACATAGATCATTGGAAGTTATTCCCATGTGATCTAAAAAGAAAAACAAATTTGATGATGAATGTGAAGGTATATATTGATGGATGTCTTCATTTTGGTAGTTATGGAGATTTGAAAACAAAGAGTAGTGATAAAAAATGATATCTATATATGAAATAAAACACATCGATGTAATCTATATAGACATGCATTAACAAAGTATTTTAAATATAATTTATCTTTATAAAAGATTCTAAAAGTCATATATAATTAGTATTATTTAATTAATATAGAATATATATATATATATATATATATTCCTTAAAAATTGAAGTAAATTGGAATTATTTTTCCCATTAATAGCATATAGAGTTCATTTATAGTGGTAAAAGTATATAATAACTTCTGGAATCAACTATATGTACATATTCAGTAGCAAATTGTAAAAAATATTTGAAAGATCAAATCATATGTTGATATTACTAATCCGAATTTATATAGAGGAAACTTGAGTGATTATTACATGAAATATAATATAGTGAGAAATCCTTATAAGAATAAAGAAGAAATGAGTATCCGAAAAACTCAATTTGGTTCATAATAATTTGAGTGTTCCTATAAAACTCAATGTGACATAAGAAGAAAAAAAATTAATATTTCTTATCGATTATTTTAGATTGTATAGATGTGAAAAATTTATAAAAAAAATAGGTGGTAATTTAGTGAATTAAGATGTTATTATGGCATATTGAAATCAAAAGATGGATAATAATCGAGATACTATGATTATATAATGGTACAAAGTTATTTTATATTTAATTATAAAATTATATTGAAAATACATAGTACATGAATGCTGTTTCAGTATTGAGATAAATGTTGTAAAAATGTATTATTGAAACTTATAATTTAATATCGATTAATAAGATGAATAAATCATTCATTGAGAGTGGTATCTCAACCATCATTTAAAGAGGTGGAATATTTGGTAGTGTACCATAATAATAGGTTTTTGTTAGGTCACAATGATAATTGTATTCAGTATGAGATATGGAATTGAATCAAACAATGAAAAACCATATTGTGTTTAGATGTAGACATGCTATTAAAAATAATGATGGAAATCATGTTTAATATATTCAATTCATAGATAAAAGGTTTTTTATTATAAATAAACTATTATTAAGGAATATAAGTTATTATCATGTTTATCTATAGGATTTATTGAATGAAATGATGTTTTTGTGTTTAATGAAAATATTAGTAATAATTCTGTAAATTCAATATTTCATGCAATATATTAGGGTGTAGTAAATATTTGAAAAAATTATAGACAATTACAAAGTACATAAGATCACAAATATACTAATCCAAATTTATAGTGGAATATGGTTATGGATAGAATCAATCATAAACATAGTAGTGGAATAAATGATCTTAAATTATGGATTTCAATATAGTTATGGATATGAACAATATAAAAAACATGATTGGTGATACATGTTAAGAATTCTAATTTATCATCCTAGGGGGATCCTAAATCTAATAGCGAAAAAAGAAACATTGAATCAATGGTCAGGTCCATAAATGAGGATATTAATTATATAAAAAAATTTAAATCATTAGAGGTGGTAGAGTGGCTGCATGATCACAATATCATTATAAAAAATAAATATTCCAAATTAATATGATGGATAAGTGAATTTAATCCAGAACATAGATTGGTTAAATTTCAAGGTATCTTCCCAAATAAAATTAATTTATGTTGAGTAGATGGTGTCATAGGAAAGTAAACTCAAATAACATAATCTATTCTTGGTGGATGCATTTAATTGGGGATAAAAAATATATTAAATTATTATAAAGATGGAATTATTTAATAGAATATTTAAATATGATGTTTATATTTAAAAAAGATGGGTTTTATTTATAGAATTGAAACTGACATGGTATATAATTTGATAAGGATTTATATGTTTGCAAAAATGTACCATGAGGGTTTTGTGATAATTTTGAGTACTATACTGGTATTTTTTATTCCAGAGATATGTTTTCAACAAAAAGCACTATATGAAATCATCAAATTTGAATAATTGTGTATTTATTACCATTATTTTTTATATAATATTTTGTGGAAATGGAAAATTAATTAACAAACTATTTTATAAAATATACGTGATAAAAAATTTATATCAATTATTAGTGAGCTCATATACATTATTTGGATTTATATAAATAAAAAGGGTCAGTAAAATTTTGTTTCTAATGAATAATATGAAAAATAGATAGTGATAAAATTTAAAATTTTTATTTTTAATCTAGCTTCATCTACAATGACAATTATAATTAATATTTTTAAACATGAGGATAGAATTATTATATATATTGAAAATTTTATTATATATCATTTATAATTTTTCTATACATGATATTCATAGGTCCAAATAACATTTCTCTAACATGATTTCCTATAAGGATTTTAATTAATCCAGTGGAAAATCATAACAGTGCAGTAAATTGAATTACGTGGTATGTTTATAGAACTCATGATAATAGATTATTATTTAATATAGAATAAGAGAAAAAAATTATTATATATATTAACATTTATTGGGTTATTAATATTGATAATAAGAAATAAAAATGTAGAGGATCATTTTATATTAAAAGTATATTGGCCATATAGGTAGTTATGAAATATGTTATCAATTCACATTTGACTTCTAAATCGTATTATATTTTTGATAAAATGATTCATCTTTAATTAGAAATGATGGAAAAGTAACTATAGATCTATAAAAAGGAAATTAAAAATTACAATGGCTATCATTAGTGAAAAAAAAGTAATATGATCTAAAAAAATCTTGTATAATATTTCTATGTTAAGAGAAATAAAGAATTACACCAATTTATTAATAAATGGATAGCATATGGGTTTTTCAAGGATACCTATATTGGGGAAAACAACATTTTAATGGATTTTTTTTAAAAACATCAGCCACATCGATGTTTGAGAAAATTTGATCAAATCATAATATTCAACCAAATTCCAAATCTTATGAAAGTATGATGAACTCCATCTCAAATTATATATTTCATATTGAACAATTTATGTTTTTGTTTTAAATTTCATAATACCTTTTGGATTATTTTATATGTGATATAAATTAAAGTATTTTTTTAATGGGGTCAGAAATTAAAAAAATATAATTAGTAGAAAAACTAATATATATGGTGATAAATAAACTCGTGGGTGGGATCCAAGAATTTGAGACATTGGAATTGTAACACCGTGAGATTTTAAAAACCTGAAACTATGATTGATAGAGTATATGATAAAAAATATCAAGAAAAGAAGATAATTCCATAGCCAAATAAATTAAGATATATTTCTTTTTAATAAATTTAATATCTTTAAAATTATTAATAAAAAATCCCATGATTTGTATGCTCAGTAGCATGGAAGACATACAACACCGAGCTCTAATGAATGGTAAAATAATATTATTTTAATTATAACCATTATTACCTAGTCATCAAATTAGAGTTTATGTAATCATTAACTATATAATGATATATATATATATATATTAATTTCCTACTCAATAAATATAATTGATAAATGTTTATTAATTGTTCAGACATTTTTTATTAGGATAATTATATTTTTAAAAAAATATTGTTTCCACAAAAATTATTTTTTAAAAATTTTCATCAAAAAATATGATAAACATTTTTTTAAATATATAAAATTTTATGTAAAAAAGTAATGTCATTTTGTAAATTCTCATATCAAAATATACATTTGGTGAAATTTTTATATTTTTCAGAAATTTTTTTTAGTGGATAATAAAGTTATTGATTAAAAAAAATTGTATTTCAAATTAATTATGAAATTTAAAATCCCAATAATGTTTTGAATATTAGTTCATGTAAGAAAACAATTTTTAGTCATATTTAATTCAAATTATTACTTTTTAATTATCTTTATATTGTAATTGAGTATATTTTTTTCCTTTGGGTTTAAAACATGATTTTTCAAAATATTTAATGTGGACAATGTTTATTCTTTTTAATTAAATAATGTAACCCCTAATGAAAAATTATTTAAATTAAATTTATTGATTAAACATCATAAATTTTTAACTTATATTCATAAAATAATTATTATTAGCCATAAATTTAATATATAATCATCTTTTTCTTCCAATATATAGTTTTTGAAAACTTTTTATTGTGTCACATCCCAGAGTATAATTTTAAATTATATTTTTTTCACTTATATGTATTGAATTTTTTAAAATTGATTTTATATAAATAATATTGAACAATTTTATTATATAATAAGCCAAATATATTTTTTTCATAATTAATAGCGAACATAGAAAAAATAAATTATCACATTTGAGGTGAAAATGGGTTATTAGAGGGTTTAAAAAAATTATAAGAGAAAAAAATCTAAAATAAAAATAATAGGATGGCCATATTTATACAATATAATGTCTTGGTATCGAAAATGATCTATTGGAGATCCTTTTATTAATGTGAAAATTTTGGATACACCTATTTTAAATTAAAAATTAAAAGTGTTCAAATCACCTCACTTTTAAAAGGCCACCCTCTATCCTCTTTTTTTATAAAATAGAACATATTGATTTGTAAAATATCATAACAAATAAATTCATAACATCCAAACCATAGTCCCATAGTTATTTTTTTTTAAATAATCTATTTTATGAATACATTAGTTATAATCCTAAATAAGAGGTTCGACAAGAGGTAAAATTCCTAACTATGTGTTTCTCTTTTATTTATTCTTCCATCGAGTTCAAATCTTCTCAAACTATGCCCATATAATAAATATATTATATAATATTACATAGATGTTATTATATTGATTCAATAACCTATATTAATCCTATTTTACATCAAATGGGGTATGAAATCACTATTCATGTGTATAGATGACTAGTTCCTCGTGAACCATTGTAATTCATTTTCTATTATTTCTGTAACACCCCAAGATTTCATAGTATGTTATTTCTTCAAAGTAATTCAATAACCTGCACTACATGCAACATCATGTTCAAGCACACCATGACGTACCAAACTAGCCGTTCAAAAGTGGTTATGATTTTTATTAACTGAATTTTAAACTATATATAATCCTTATAATTTTAGAATCCATATTATCTGTTTCTTAGAAATAATGTAAGAACTAATTCAATTTTTTTGTCAGATAAAAAAAGTATTTTTCAAAAAAAAATACGTTTAACACCTTTTAATGGTGAACCCTTTTTAAATTAAATATTTGAAACTTTTATATATTCCATTTTACAAAATAAACCTCTTCTTTAGAATCGGGAAATAATAATTTAGTTTCAATAAATTTGTGGTGTTTTTCTGATAACTTTCATATTTTGGTGAATAGTGAAAAATACTATATTTTATCTGAAAACAACATTTTTAAACAAATTAATTTATAGTGGTAACTTATTAATTTTAATGGTTTGTAATTATAAATAGATTATATTTTAACCATTTAATCAAATGTAGTTCATTGTAAGTAATTTATATTTGAAATTGGACATAAACAAGTGTCAATCTTTTGGTAGTTATTATTTCTTAAAAAAACAACTTTTGATTTTAACAGAGAGAATTAATTTTAAATTAATTAATGAAACTTAGATGTTTTGAATTTGGTAAAATAGAATTCATTATTGAATTCCGAATATCAAAATTAGTTTAGGGTGAGTTTCTCCTATGTTTCTGAAAACTTTTATTTTTTGATTAATAGAAAAAAACACTGAGTTATAGTTTAAAACCGAAGTTTTATTTAAATAATTATATATTCTATTTAAATTTATTTTAGGCCATAATAGATGAATAATACCTATATAAGTTCAATGTAATTAATTGGAGACAGTTTAAAATAATTTTAGATATATAAAAATTTTATTGAACTTTTCACCGCCTTTTACCCACCTCCTTGGAGAATTTGTAAATACACATAAAAAATAATTTTACCGCTTCTATGAGTGGAATTTGAAAAATAAAAGAGACATAGTTAATATCTAGGAATAAAATGTGGGTTAATAAGATAAAAATAATATTCGGTTAATAGTAACTTTTTACTTTTATTTACCACGGTTAAAAGTAAATAGAGTAATTAAGGGTAAAAATGATATTAATATTACCCAAACACATATCCTAATTTTATTGGAAAAGTTTAATTCTATAAAAAACAAACTTAGAATAAAATATTAACCTCTTTGGTCAACATTAATTAGATTAAGACATTTATTATTATTTAATTCAATAAAGAGTTAAAAGTGTTAAATTCAGTGATTAATAACTAAAACATTTTTAATATAGGGTTCAACATAAGATAAATTTGACTATAAAAATTAATAAGAAATATAAGAATATTTCGTACATAATGGTATTTTATTTATATTTTTTAGAGATTAAATAATTAAATTTATTAATGATACAATGATGATGTAGTAATTACCTTATTAATGAAAGAATCAAATAAATGGTATTATAAATATTAAAATAAATATAATTTCATTTTTTTATGAAATAAAATAATTTTCCTAGTGAATATGACATGTTAGGGATGATTCAATTTTTCCTTTCTAAAGTAATAAACATGATATTACTTTCACAAAAACAAAGTACCAAATAGTGTCAAAATTGACATAAAAGAGTTTTTAATACAAATATTATATTATTAATTGATATTCTATTCCTAAAAATCTAAGGATTGGCCAAAAGACTTATATATTGATATATTTATCATTAATGGACTACTTGGGGGTCTCTTATATGTTTGTAATACGTTTATTATCCATATAATATAAAAATACAAAGAGACATGTTCAATGACAAACTAATTAACTAAGAGTTAAAACTAAAAGATAAGGTTATTAAAGTGACCCAAACATGTGTAAAACAAATTGGTAGAGTGGATTTCGACCCATCCTAACCTTATACACTAAATAAGTCAATTTGGATCAATTATAAACCGAATATGTATTCATTATAAAATAATATTTTAAGTTTTTCCTAAGGTGACCCTCACACCTCTTATAAAAGGGCACTCCCCTTTCACTCTAATTCAAACCTTCTAGCCATTTCGATCATCCAAAATCTGCCCAAATTCCCTATAAACTATCCAATATTCAACATAGAGGCCGTAGGATGATCAGAAAGCCATCTTAAGGAGACCTTTTTATCAAATCAAAAGGACAAACCTAAAGAAGAGGTAATGATTTCACCATCCTCTTTCAAGTTCCTTTCTTCTTACACTTCCATTTTCATTGTTGTTTACATTATAAAATAATAACTCTATATTATTCTATATACTTTGATGTATTTATGACTATTTTAAAACTAAATTCATTATACTATCCACCCTTTGAATGACATGTCACCATACGTGTGTACGTACGGCTTACCGTCTCCACGTCGTGGTGTAATTGTTATTCAATACATTATTATATGGATGGGTATAATAATGATGTTTATTTGATGTAAATAATAAATATAACATGATAAGGATTTTGTATATATGATATACCATACAATTATATATTATTTTAATTTCAAATGAATGATATTTTCACTCGTGCATACGTACGGATTACCGTCTCCACGACGCGATGAGATTCATTTCCAAGTTAACCATTAATCAACGATTATAAAAATATATTTAATAATAAGTATGTAATATATGACATAATAATGATACTGGAGATATATATTTATATATATAAGTATTTATATACTTACATATATCTTATTCACTTACTTTCATTCAATACTATATGAAAACAGAGACATCGTTTATGCGTACGTACAGACTACCGTCTCCATAAACGGTATTTTCCATTTCATAAATATGTCTATTATAAATATTTATATTTTAAATATATATGATACATATATCATGATTTATATTCTGGAAGTATTTAAATCAAGATCTATGTGATACAATCAAGAGCAACAAGTTAAAACACTTATGATAAAGCAAGCGATTATTATCTGAAATATTAATATAACCTGGAAATTATTATTAATTGGGTAGTATAAAGCCATAAATGAATAAAGTATGATATCATAAATATTAATATGTTTCTGTAATAATTTAATAACATACTATAGTCTTCATAAAATAGGTTAAACGTACCATCAACTAAAGGAAATTACAAGTTAAGGGGTTTTCATCACACTATTTATTCCGGTGAGATTCATGCCATATTGCCACTATTACTATTTGTGTGGTGTATGTACTTCCATAATTGTATTATTTGTGTAATAAACTATAATATATGTGTATAAACATATTCATTTTATGATTCTTGTTTCATGGGGTGTATTTTTCGTATGTTACCAAATTGGTAAGGGTTAATTTCACAATCTCCTTATTATTTGAGGTTGTTTTTACGTACGTATCTACTAGGACATATTTATTATCCATGTCCTTGTTTCATAAAATAGTTTTCAAATGGATTATTTTAAGGTAATTTTTACAAAAACATCATTTAAATGTTCTAAGGATTTATTCTTCTAAACCATTCTCATTAATGTCCATGTTTTCAAAATGGTTTTAAGGATTTATTTAAATGGACATGAATGTTTTAGAATGTTAATTACATTCAATAGTTTCAAAATGGTATGGGAAACTTTGATTCAAAAATTTATTTAAATATCTTCCTTTCTAAATTGTGTGACTTTTATGTGTTTTCATGAAAAGCGATATTTCTCTCAAAGAGTTTTACAAATCATTTTCATCTATGTCAAAATCCATTAAGGGATTTTAAACTTTTTTGAAGTTGATTTATAATGATACAAATCATCCATATTGTATTAAAGGTTTTGTGATATGTTTGACTATGGATGTGTTATTTTTAAACCATTCAAGGTATATGGTAAAAGTATTGACATTTCGTATCCCATTTCTTATACTAAGATTACGTTATTTTTCAACATTTTCATATAAGGAATGTATTGGATATAGTATGTGACGGGTGGAGCCCGATATAGATCCTCGACGCATCGGTAGGTCTCATGAGACAACTACACGTGTAATTAGCTAAGGACCTTTCCCAATTTTGATTTATAGTTTTGGCTGAGGCCCAAATAATTTTTAGACATCTTGGCTGAGGCCTTGAAAAAATGATTCAGATTGTCCAGCATTATACAATCCCTCATAATGGAAATATTATTGGTGGTTCATGTGGTCATTTGACTAGTAGAATACCCATGATTATGTTTTATTATGGAATTATTTACTCATCTAATATTATTTCCATAAAAGTATTCATGTTTATTATTGGTAAAGGCATGTGGTTTCAATTATTCACCATGATTAATATTTATGTCATTTCCTGCTGTATTACTTACCCTTACTAAGTGTTTGAGCTCACCCCTTTCTTTTGTGTTATTTTTCCCAAGATTCCAAGAAGTGTATTGTGATTGATATGTGGGGTTAATAAAATAGAATAATGGCGTTCATAAAGGATTATTTATGTTTATTTGTATGTTATAATGTTTAATGTAACATTCATGTATATAATCTATTTTCCAAGACTACTAAATCGATCGGTCCTTTGGGACTTAATTCCTTGTAATCATGCCAATGTATTGAAATAATGCACCGACTCTAGGTAATTGGGTTCAGGGCGTTACATTTGGTATCAGAGAAAGTTTAGCAATAACCTTAGAAGCTAGATTTAGATAAACTCTGATTAGATCACATTACCATAAGATAGAGTTTGAAGATTAGTATAGGAGAACTTCCTATAATTTTGGTAATGTAAAGATTTTGTTGTTTTCTAAGCAAATACATATCTGTCTGGATACGAGCAGGTAGAGGTGGCTATGGCACAAATGTACCTAGGGGTAAAACCTGAAATCACCTCTTTGAGCTAGACTCAAACAGGAACTGGTGCATGACAATGAGCCTTTCTGCACTCTTGTTTATGAAACTCCCGGGGGATATGCTTAGGATAATTCTCATTTTCTTTACAAACCACTATGAAGGGTTTATGAGTAAATACCTCCTCAAAGAAAACATTTTTGTGATTATGGATTATATCCAAAACAATTCAATTTACATAAGGTATTTTATATGTTTGGAATTATGAATTGCGATTCATAAACTGACCTAGTGTATGCCATTGTATAGAAATGGAACCCAGTAGAATGAATGTGAACTCCAGTAATATGTATGATCCAAAGAGTAAGAAGGATCATATCTTTCATGGTATTAAGCCAACTTTTATTAGGGAAATAATCCCCCATGTATTCTCAACATATGAATAAATAGTATCACGTGTTAATAAGATAACTAAAGATTTCTCTGAGTCCTATGGATTTGAAGTGAAGCAAAACAAGAAAAGGATTGAAGAGAGGAAGATGGATATAGGGAAGAGGGAAAAAAATTCTTATATGTGATAATTGTGGGAAGAAACACCCTGGAACTTTCCTAACGGGAATGAGTGTTTGTTATAAGTGTGGAGAAAAAGAACACCATATACATGACTGAAAGGGTAAGAAAAATGTTTCAAATGTACAATGCTTCATCTGCAAGGAGTTGGGACACTATGCGAACCAATGCCCAAATCATCAGAGTATTCCCCAAATGATGATATTGGATAATAATCATGTTATTATACTACCATAGATGAGGAGGAATTATTAGAGTTCTTATGTTGTTATTATAGAATTATGTCATTTGAGTGTTGTATCAACAATGTACTGGTTATAATAATTATGGAGTATATAAGGATTGTACTGTAGTGCTATTTAATTAAGGACTTGAGATTTTGTGGAACCATGAAAAGTGACTCAATAGTTGGTTATATTTTTGGAAAATATATGGTTGAGAGTATGATAAACCATAATATGGTTCTGATACCGAGGTATTGATTTTGGAATAATTCATGATTTATTTGGATAAATTATATCAGATATTCTTGACTACCTTGAAACAGATTAATGATTTGTATATTCCATCATTGATGGATTTAACAAAATTTTTGGATAGAAGAAGTATATCCAGTATTATATAAGGAACAAGGGATCATGAATGTAATCAATAATATTTTATGGTAATTCAGGGTGTTTCAGTATTTTAAAAGAACACATGATGGAGGTGTTCGCATGTTATTATGCGGAAAAAAGGATCATCATTTTTTTTACCTTCCTTATAAATTTTGTACTGTGAGTTTGGACATAAGTATTTTGGATAATTCTCGTTTGAGATTATTTTGGATTGTCATAAAAGGATAACCCGAAGGTTGGGCGGCAACCGGTTGCATCCGGCAAGGCCGTGAGACTTGAACACGAAACCGAAGGGTGACAAGGGTGTATCACCTACAACTAGCCCATGTGATGTCCTGGATTGAATAATGTAGTTTTTTTAAAAAAATATGGTAGATGAATTATAAATTCATTTTTTTGAACCTGATACGAATATGATAAATAGAATATTAATTTTAATTTCTAATATCATTTAGAGTGAAAGATGAGTTAGTGGTAGAAATTAGTTAAAGGATAAGAATCTATTTGTCATGTATGTATTTTTCTTCTTCTCCAATTCAGTGAAGAAATTAATTCTTATACTTTATTTAAGGGATCTTAAAACCAAAAATGTTTTATCCTAATACCATATGTTTTGTTGAACCAATGGTATTTTAAATCATTATAGATTGATGAATTTAAGCCCCTCAATTTTATAATTGTTTTTGTTTGATGACCTCAATCACTACGTAAAAATATTTAGGTTTTTCTTCCAATTATATGTCTCTAATTTCCACCAATGTTCTCCCAATCTAGATCATAATTTGGTGGTGACGCTTTCATTTCCCTTTTCCTCTAATTAAGACTAAATTTAATCAACCTAATTTCCGATGTGGGTTTTCCCAAAGGTATTTTCTATTTTCAACCTTTTATTTTTGAAAAATAATCTTAAATTGTGAGGAAACAATTTATTGAAGGAGGGAAGAATGTAACACCCTAAGATTTTATAGTATGTTATTTCTTCAAAGTAATTCAATAACATGCACTACACGCAACATGGAGTTAAAGCGCACCACGACATACCAAACAAGCCGTTCAAAAGCAGTTATGAATAGTATTAACTTAATTTTGAACTATATATAATCCTTATAATTTTAGAATCCATATTATGAGTTTGATAGACATAATGTAAGAAATAATTAATTTTTTTTCAGATAAAATAAGTATTTTTAAAAAAATATACTTTTACCACCTTTTATTGTTGAACCCTTTATAAATAAAATATTTTAGACTTTTATATATTCAATTTTAAAAAATAATCTTCTTCTTTAGAATCGGGACATAATAATTTATTTTCAATAAATTTTTTTGTGTTTTTCTAATTACTTTCATATTTGGGTGAATAGTGAAAAATACTATATTTTAACTGAAAACAACTTTTTTAATCAAAATAATTTATAGTGTTAATATATACACTTCAATGGTTTGGATGTATTAATAGATTATATTTTTACCATTTAACCCAATTCTTGTCATTTTAAGTAATTTCAATTTGAAATTGGACATAAACAAGTGTCAAACTTTTGATAGTTATTATTTCTTAAAAATATGCCTTTTGGTTTTGATAGTTGGAATTAATTTTAAATTAATAAATTCAAATTCTATGTTTTTAATTTGGTAAAATAGTCTTCATTATAGAATTCTGAATATCAAAATTAGATTAGGGTGAAGTTTTCGTATTTTTCCGAAAACTTTTAATTTTTGATTAATAGTGAAAACACTGACTTATAGTTTAAAACCGAATATTTATTTAAATAATTATTACTTTATTTTAAATTTATTTTAGACCAAAATAGATACATAGTACCTATATATGTTAAATATAATTCATTGGATTAAGTTTATAATAATTTTAGATATATTAAAATTTTATTGAACTTTTCACCATCTTTTACCCTCCTCCTATTAGAATTTGTAAATACACATAAAACATAATTTTTCCACTTCTGTGAGTGGAATTTTGAAAATACGAGAGAAACAGTTAATATCATGAAGTAAAATTTGGTTCAATAAGATAAAAATAATTTGTGGTGAATAGTAACTTTTTAATTTTATTTACCACATTTAAAAGTAAATAGGGTAATTATGGGTAAAAATGATATTAATATTACCCTAAAACATATCCTAATTCTATTGGAAAAGTATAATTAGATGAAAAACAACCTTATAATAAAATATGAACCTCTTTTTCCCACTTGATTTAGATTAGGACATTAATTATTATTTAATTCAAAGAAGAGTTAAAAGTGTTAAATTAAAAGTTTAATAACTAAAAAAATTTCAATATAGGGTTACACGTTAGATAAATTAAACTATAAATATTCATTAGAAATATAAAAATATTTCCTAAAAAATGGTAATTTATTTATAATTTTTAGAGATTATATAATTAAATTTATTAATGATACAATGATGATGCAGTAATTACCTTATTAATGAAAGAATCAAATAAATGGTATTATAAATATTAAAATAAATATAATTTCAATGTTTTTATGAAATACACAAATTTTCTAGGTGAATATAACATTTCAGGGATGAATCAATGTGTCTTTTTCGATGGAATCAACTTGGGATGACTTTCACAAAAAACAAAATACCAAATATTTTCAAAATTGACATAAAAGAGTTTTCAAAACAAATATTATATTATTAATTGTTATTCTGTTCATAAAAATCTATGGTTCAGCCAAAGGACTTATATAATAAATTTTATATCATTAATAGACAACTTGGGGTCTCTTGGAAGTATATAGTAATTTTATTTTCCATATTATATAAAAATACAAAGAGACACGGTAAATGTCAAACTAATTAACTAAGAGTTAAAACTAAAAGATAATGTAAATAAAGTGATCCAAACCTGTCTAAACCATATTGGTTGAGTTTATTTAGACCCATCCCCACCTTATCCATGAAATAAATTAATTTTTATTCATTATAAACTGAATATTAATTTAATAGAAAAAAATATTTTATGTTTTTCCTAAGGTTCCCCTCACCCCTCTTATAAAAGGGCACCCCCCATCACTATAATTAACAACTTCTAAGCCATTTGGCATGGCCAAAACCTGCCCAAATACCCTTTAAACTATCCTAAATTCAACCTATAGGCCTTATTTTGATCATAAATCCAACCTAAGGATCCCTTTTGATCAAATCAAAAGGAAGAACCTGAAGAAGAGGTAATGATTTCACCACCCTCTTTCAAGTTCCTTTCTTTTTAAACTTACATTTTCTTTTTTGTTTACATTATAAAATAATAAATCCAGTATATTCTATATAATTTGATGTTATTTTGATTATGGTACAACCAAATTCATTATTATATCCACCCTTTTATTGACATTTCACATATGTGCGTACCTACGGCTTACCATCTCCACGTCATGGTGTAATTGTTATTCAAAACATTATTATTTTTGGATGGGTATAATAATGATGTGTATTTCATGTAAATAATTAATATAACATGGTAAGGATTCTATATATATGATATACCATCCATTTATATATTATTTTAATATCAAAATAATGGTATTTTTTCTCGAGCGTACGTACGGATTATCGTCTCCACAACGCGATTAGATTCATTTCCAAGTCCACCATTCATCGACAATTATTAAAATATATATTACTAATAAGTATGTAATATATGACATAATAATTCTACTGGAGATATATATATATATATATATATATGTACCTACATATATCTTATTCACATACTTTGATTCATTACTATATGAAAATAGAAACATCATTTATGCGTATGTACGGACTACCGTTTCCATAAAGGGTGTCTTCCACTTCATATATATGTCTATTGTACATATTTATATTCTAAATATATATGATATACAAATCATGATTTATATTCTGGATGTATTTACATCATGATCTAAGTGATACAATGAAGAGTAACAAGTTAAAACATGTACGGTAAAGAAAGCGATTATTACCCGAAATACTAATATAACATGGAAATTATTATTAAATGGGTAGTATAAAGTCATAAAAGAATAATTTATGATATAATAAATATTAATATGGTTATGGTATAATTTAAAAACATACTATAGTCTTTATACAAGAGGTTAAATGTACCCTCAACAAAAGGAAAGTGCAAGGTAAGTGGTTTTCATCTCCCTCTTTATTCCTATGAGATTCATGCCATATTGCCACTATTACCTTTTGTCTGGTGTATGTACTGACCATGATTGTATTCTTTGTGTAATAAAATTTAATTTATGTGTATATACATATTCATTGTATGATTCATCTTTCATGGGGTGTATGTTTCCAAAGTTACCAATTGGTAAGGGTTAATTTCACAATCTCTTTATTATTCGAGGTTGTTTTTATGTAAGTATCAACTGGTACATATTTATTATCCTTGTCCATGTTTCATAAAATAATTTTCAAATGGATTTTTTAAGGTAATTTTTACCAAAACATCATTTTAAATTTTTTAATGATTTATTCTTCTAAATCATTCTCAATAATGTGCATGTTTTCAAAATGTTTTTAATGATTTATTTAAATGGACATGAATGTTTTAAAATGTTAATTACTTTCAAAATTTTCAAATTGGTATGGGAAAATTTTATTCAAAAATGTATTTAAATGTATTCCTTTATAAATTATGTGACTATTAAATTTTTTCACGAAAAGGAGATATTTCTCTCAAAGAGTTTTACAAATCATTTTCATCTATGTCAAAATACTTTAATGGATTTTAAACTTGTTTGAAGTTGATTTATTATGATACAAATATTCCATATTGCATTGAATATTTTGTGATATATTTGACTGTGGATGTGTTACTTTTATACCATTCATGGTATATGGTTAAAGTATTGACATTTCATATCCTAGTTCATATATGAAGTTTATGTTATGTTTCAAACTTTTCATATGAGGAATGTATTGGACATAGTAAGTTACGGGTGGAGCCCTCTATAGCTCCTCAATGCATCAGTAGGTCTTATGAGAGAACTAGATGTGGAATTGGCCGAGGCCCTTTCCCAATTTTGATTTATGGTTTTGGTCATGGCCTTAATCATTTTTAGACATCTTGGGTGAGGCCTTGAAAAAATGTTTCAGATTGTCTGGCATTATACATTCCCCCATTATGGAAATAATATTGATGGTTCATGTGGTCATTAAACAAGTAGAATACCCATGATTATGTTTTATTATGGCATTATTTACTCAGCTCATATTCTTTCCATAAAAGTATTCATGTTTATTATTGGTAAAGGCATGTGGTTTCAATTATTCACCATGCATAATATTTATTCCATTTTCCACTGCTTTACTTACCCTTACTGAGGGTTTGATCTCACCCCTTTCTTATGTTTTATTTTTCCCTGGATACCAAGAAGTGTATTGTGATTTGTATACATGGTTAATCTATGGGAATAATGGTGTTCATAAAGGATTATTTAGGTTGTTTTCTATGTTATAAAGTGTAATGTAACATTCATGTAGATAATCTATCTTCAAAGACTGCTAAATTGATCGGTCCTTCGGGACATTATTCCTTGTAATCATTCCAAGGTATTAGAATAATGCACTGACTCTGGGTAACTAGGGTCGGGGTGTTACAATTTCCCCATACATATTGTTTAAATAATCGATTTAAATTATATTTATTATATTTTTAAAATATTTATACTTTTTATATTATATTTTATATAGAAAAAAATTCATTCTATTATGTTGGTGATACGATATCTTTTTTCAAATATATTGAGGGCTACTTCCTTTCGAAGCGATGGGATTGATTTTTCACTACTGCTTTACATACAGGGTAATAAATTTAATTATTATAATTATATGTGATATTAATGACATAATAATGATATTATTTACATATTTAGCATTATTAATTTTTTTACATTTCATTTTCTTTCCTAAATGAAGAACTATAACATCATTCTTGTACCTATAGACTGTCGCCTCCACAGGGAGATGTGATTCTTTTTTCATCACCATATAAAAATAACAAATCATATAAACATATAGAAAGAAATAAAATGGTTTAAATAATATTATTATAATGAAAAATAACACATTCCTATAATATATAATGATTATTGAAAAATAGAAACGTTATCATGCATATGTATGACCTACCATCTACATGATCATAATAGAGTTCATTTATCATACAAAATTTTAATGATTTATTTTAAAAGTATAATTGATGAATAAAATTGAAAACTATATATTGATAATTATTCTAATTTTTTGTAAATAATTACAACTTTTTCCACAGTCAATGCACTGAATCTGTATTTAAACAATAAACCAAATGTCTTCCAAACACCTAACATGGACTTAGCTAATTTAATATGTAATTATGTATTTAAAAATAAATAAATAAAATTATTCAAGAATTATGTATTTTTCATGAAAAATGTTATTATGAAATAAAATAATTGATATAATAATTTTATACAAGAGTCGATGTATATGCAGGTAATATTCTGATTTGATGTAATGGTTTTTATATTCTCAGTTTTTTACATCTGTGATATATATCCTATATTATCCCTTTTTTGTGGTGTGTCTAATATCCTTTTTATAAGAACCATTTTATTTTTCTCGAATTTAAAAATTATTTATTACATAAAATTGCACATAATACAACATAGAAGAATGATAGGTCTTGTGTCTTTAGGGCTTCGAAACATTGCATAACAACATAAAACAAGAAATAATCATCTGAATTGAAAGGTTCTTTTACATAAACCCAACATTCCTTCGTACATATAATTTAATGTGATAACCTGAGAACATACATAATAAAAGGGTGGGCTATAAATGCAAGTAAGGGAATAATTAGGGCATAACCTTAGAATGAAAATAAATGATAGTCAATAGGAAAATCAATGGAGTGAAAAAGAAACATGAACATAATGTCATGATATAGAATGATATTTATAACATGGAAATGTAGAAAAAAACATACAACAAGATATTCACAAGAGCCACGGCTCAATGCACATGGATTAGCATGAGTAAAAACTCATTGTACATTAATTAGCATGAGTAAACCCTCAATGTAGATGAATTATCATGATTAAACCCTCATTTCACATGATTTTTCATGAAACTAAACATTACCTAATGCATTAGTGAACTATCAAGGTGCACCCTTCCTAATCATTTTGTTTTTATCAATAATTATGCCACATTGATAATAAAACATGGATTCATTAAACATGTTAATTTATTCCATGAACAAGGAATTTAAAATAGATACATTTATGTTCCACATTAGTAAGAACATGAGCCTACTAGTGAGTATCATTTATAGATAAATGGGTATGGTATTCACTACATGATGATTTTGGGATGAAAAACAGTGGGGATATTGCGGGAGCATAAGGACGCCAAAGAGAAATTGATAAAATGTGTAGATCTGAGTGAAATGTGTCTTTGGTAATTTATACATGATATGGATATTAATGGGTTCATGGAACATAATATCCCAAAATAAGAAATGGTTTTTATATTCCTAATATAAAATATATTTTTGAATGGAGATGAAAAGAGACAAATCCATTATGATAGTTTGGCATAATAATGGGTGTACCCAAAATATAATAATTGGAGATAAAGGGGTATTTCATCATTCAAACAAAATAATAGTTGAATGATAGAGGTTTTAAAACATACTTCTTCAATTTTAGTTTAAAATAAAATGTTGTAACAATAAAAGGAAACTTGGATAAACATTTAGAAAGGAAGGAACACATATGAAATTTTGGAATAATAACGGGTGGGATTACGGGATCATAGTGGATCTTAATGGGGGTATAAATAAAATCCCATAATGTATACATAAAATAGAAAGTATGGATATATGTAAGACCATATCTTAACTCATGAAAATGAAAATAATAAATCATGACATAAAATAGGGGTTTGAAGAAAGAGGAGAGAGGGAGATCCCTTGGACGTGTGATTCCAAAGGCATAGGAGATGCTTCATGGGAGCTTGGGAATGACTTAGGAGGAATCTAAGGAGTAGGGGGAGTAGGGTGGTAGAGTTTAATAGAGATTGAGTTAATGGAATTGGGAGCATGGGTAGGTTTATATAGGAAGAGGGGTGATATCATTAGTATTTTGGTTTTGGACCCTACTTAATAAAATATTCAAAACCATAAACAATCCCATGGTTTCTAGAAAATGGGATTAGAAAAAATTATTTTTATAAGGCCAAGGACTGAACATAATATAATACTTATATTGCTTTTGTGGTGGTGAGTCACACTCTCAAGGAAATTTTTTTTAAAATCATAAAATATCATATTAGTCTTGGAGGATTAACAATGGACAAATAAAATAAATAAAGAAAATCGGAAATAAAATTATTTTAAAGGTAAATTATATATTTCGCCTAATATTCCTTTTTTTATATTATTACATCATTATTGGGTCATTAAAATTTTAATAAAAACATTATATATTTAAACAGTATTTATTTTTTACCCAAAAATTATACTGTCTCAAATAATTATGTAAAATCAACCATTGGATAATTATGACATCAAGATTCCAAAAATAATATTTATTTTATCCAATTAATTATCTTCATTTGAAATTTTTTAATTTTAACATATAAACTGATATTTACTGAAAATTGGTGTGTTTTGGAAAAATATAGTTTTCAAACATTAATAAATGTTAATTTTGAGTTCATAAAAATTATATGATCATTTATATTGAACAAAATAAATTTAATAATAATATTTTATTAAAATATTATTTGTTTTAAAAATACATTTATTTATAAAAATATATTATTTAATTATCCAAAAAAATTATTTTTTTCTTTATAAATTACTTACAATGTGGGAATAATAGAATGAAAGTATATTCTTTATTATATAAAAAAATATTGTACATAATCATAATTCTGGAGTCTTGATACATATTTGTTTAGTATACCAGTATATTCCATAAGAGTATGGTGTGCGATGGTGGGGATTTCATTGGGTTGTTTGGTGAACATTGTTTGGGCTATAATGTCGATGAGCTTTAACTTCTCCCATAAATAGTTTCTCTAATGATGATGTTGTTTGATCTCAGTTTGGGCTTAGTCTAGGGAAAATCCAAGAAATTTTATCTCCCTCACATGCTTCGATAAATGGGATTCATAGGGTACCATCCTACATGTTGAGGGTATCACATCCTTTTTCTGTGTCAAAAGGATTTGTTAAAAACCTATATATATATATAAAAGTCATGTGATTACTATTCAATGCATATATTATCAATAGTACATATACATAACGCTCATTTGAATCCAATTGTATATAAAAAAGGTTTTCATGTGTTATATATATCTAGAATCCATTTAATTAAAACAAAGTGAATTTTATTCATATATGTTTGGGTTGTTACAACCATCCCCCCTAAAAACATTCCCTATAAATTTCATTTCCACACATTAAAATATGTTAGGTTAACTCTTCTTCATCACTTCCTCTAGTTCCAACATTTTTTCTTCAAACTAATAGTTTCACCAAAACACCTTGTAAAGGGGCATTATCTTATTTAATAGAATACTTTCTCTATGATCTAATATCATCACCTGATACTTATCATAGGAAAAATAATTTATCCAATGGTACAACCTTTAGATTTTGTACATGTGATGGGTCAGGTATCTACTTCCTGAACCATCATACATGGAATACATCATGTACTTGAGATAGGTTCGGTGGTAGTTCTTGCTGATAAGCCATTGATATGATGTGATCAAGGATCTAAAACGTGACTTTGTATGTTCTAATAAGCATTCCATTCTTCCCAAATATCATAAATATCTTCCCATGATATATGTGGAGGAATAACACATCTCCAACATCAAACTTAAGGTCTTGTCGATGATTGTTATCAATGATCTTTTGTCGACTATAGGAAGCTTTGATGTACTCTTGGATATTCATATCCTTCTCCAACAATTATTCAACAATTTCCTGACCTAGAAATTTCCATTCCCTAACATCATCCCAATATGTTGGCATTCTGAACCACTTCACATAAATGGATTCATAACGATTAATTTGGATGTTTGACTGGAAGCTATTGTCATAATTGAACTCCGATAAAGATTTATATTGGTTTCATTGTCTATTAATGTCCACTTTTCAAGATCTCAACATGTCCATTAGTTTTTAGATATTCCCCTCAGATTTGAAATCATTTTTAGGTCGATGGTCCATGATGAAGTCCAAATCCGTGTTCACAGCATATTGGAGACTCTTCCACCACATAAAGGTAAATGTTGGATCTTGATTGTACACAATAGATATTGGTACTCTAGGCTACCTTATTTCTTTTTTAATGTATATCTGTGCTAGTTAATCAAGTGAGAAATCCTCTTAGATTTCAATGAAGTGTGTAGTATTTATAAGATGATCCAAAACAACACAATTAGCATTGTTTCTAAGGGATGTCTTCGAATATCTGGTGACAAAGTCCATACTGATGTTTTTCCATTTGAAATGTTGATATCGGTAATAGTTACATCATCCCCTTGGGATTATTCTTCTTTTCCTTAATATGATGACATACCGGGAACATTGATGTATATTCAGTTATCACAATATTCAAGTTATCCCATTAATAGTGCTCTTAGTGATCTTGATATATCATTGTCTTTCAAGGGTTAATGGAGAATGCTTAACTATGTAGATCATCAAAAATAACATTTTATTCTTAGGATTTTATGGAATGAATAGTATCAATCCAAATATCAGAATTCCTTTTTAATTAATAGTGAAAAATGAGGATTTCCCTCTTTCGATAGTTTCCACTTTCTTCTAAATTTCCTCATCGCATTTTTGAGCATCATTTTTCCTTTAAAAAAGAGACGGTGGATAAATCATTTGTGAAAATATTAATTGTGTTCCCTTCTTTATGATTCCCATGTCTAATTAAATCTAAGAATATTGGATCCTTTTCAATTATCATCATGGATAGAATTGTTGAGTCCTCTATATTTATAGAATCTACCACCCCGTTTTCCTTCCCTGGGTGGTAATGGATTGAGCAGTTATTTTCCTTGATAAGATCTTAAAATATTCATTGGAATATATTCAGATCTCTCTTTGTGAATATATATTTAAGACTTTTATTATTGGTATATATTTCACACTCCTCCCCAATGATATAGTGACACTATATTTTCAATTTACAGATCACAACTGCCAACTCCAGATCATGTGTGTGATTTTTTTATCAGGAATTTTCAATTGTCTTGAGGAATAAGAAATGACTTTGTCATTCGGCATCAACACAAAACCTACATCCTTCATCAATGTATTAGTAATGATTATGAAAATCTCTATAATGTTGGGTAGTGTGAGCCCATGGGCAGTGATAATCCTCTTATTGAACTATATAATTCATTCCTCACATTCATCATTACATGAAAACATAGCTCCTTTATGAGTTATCTGGGTAAGACGGTTTTAAAATCATCGGAAATTTCTCACAAACTGGTGATAATATTTAGAAAACCCTAGGATTTTACCAATATTCCTCATAGATGTCAGCGTAGTACAACCCTCAATTTATTTTTTATTAGAAGGATCAATAGAAATCTAATTTATTATGGTGATATGACCCTAAAAAAGAGAATTCCTTAAACTAGAACTCACACTTTCTATACTTTTGATAGATATTCTCCTTTTGTATGGTCTTTAGAATAGTGAATATATTCTCATCATGCTCCTCCATGGATTTGGAATTTATTAGAATATTGTCTACAAATACTACCATAAATATGTCAATGTGATCTTTGAATACTCTATTCATTAAATCCATGAATATTTTTGGAGAATTAGTGAGCCCAAATGGCATAACTATGAACACATAATTCTTATTCCCCATACAAAAAATATTCTTTGGGATATCCTCCTTCTTCACCCTAACTTAGTAATATCCCAACTACAGATCCACCTTCAAAAAGCATAGTTCTCCACATAGTAGTTCAATTAAGTCATTAATTCAAGTAAAATAATACTTTTTCATTGTCATGATTCTATTGAGCTCATGATAATCAATGAAAAGTTGTGTTGACCTATCATTTTTTATATTGATGTGGACAGGTGCACCCCCTAGTTAAGTACTTTGCAATATAAGCCTTCTATATAGATTATATTGTAGTTGGTTCTTTAGCTACTAAAGCTCTACAAAATACATTAAATATGGAGCCTTGGATATTAGAAATTCCTTATGTATAAGATCAATCAATAATTCAACATCTCTTATAGGATAAAGACAAGGAAATTCCTCAATAAAATCATCATCGAATTCCCTTACAATAGGACGGTCTTTGAGGATGGATCATTCCTTTGACTCAATCATGAGAGAAAGATACGTGTTTTCAAAAGATAGTAATATACATTCTTGATATGAAGATACTAAAGAGGATTCGTCCACCCCATTTAACATGACTTGAATTGAGGGTTGTTTCTCCATATGGATAGTGATTTCCCTCTCATGGAAATTTCTATTGGCTCTATATTGGGAAAGCCAATATATTCCACGAATTTCATCAAATTCCACTATAGGGAGTAAGATAAGGATATTCACAAAGTTCAATCTTCGAATTGAGACATGGGATAAGTTATATACATAGGAGAAAATAATTTCCCCATTATTCGTTTTTACCAACATATTTAATTCCATTCTTTTTTGTGGTGATTTTATTGTTTTACTAAAAATTAAGGATATAAAGGAATGCATATAACCAAAATCAAAATATTTGTTCTATATTATTGAATTAATAAATAAAATACATATCACCACTTTATTTTCTGGATTCACTTCGTCAGTATTGATTGAAAAATCTTTCCATTACAGCAATAGATGTTATCAGTTACCTCTAATTACCCTTGTCTTAGAGAAATTGTTCACAAAGTTCCCCAGTTCCTTGAACTTGTAGCATTGATCAACACGCTAAAGGTTTACCATAAGATTTATTTACTCATTCATATGGAGTGGTTTCTCCTGTTGGAAATTATTTTCTAGGCTCCTTTCTATTCCACACCTCTAGAATTTCCTTGATCCCCATAGGAAATTTCTGTGGTGATTCCTTCCACAATTTTCTAATGATGGGTACTGTAATTTCATAGAAATATCGTATTTATTAATCATACTTCAAGAATTAAATTATACATTCTAATTCATATCCCTATGATACCCCTAATATTTTTTTGATCTCTATATAAATTTTGAGGGAAAATCAGACAATCTCCTCATAGCTATAAATGTTACGAATTACCAAGGCTTTTCTTAGACTAGGATTTCGTCCTCCAAAGAAGAGGTCAACTATTAATTATGGGGTAATGAAAACACTATAGGCATATTGGGAAGGCCTTGTGAAGTTTTCCCCATACTCTCTAATAAATTAGTCATCTTTTTTAGAGGGAAATAAACTCTGATTCCATCTTATATAGGAGGGTGCGAGGAATCTATTTATTGAAAATAGTTTCTTAAAATCATTCCATTCAGCCACAAAAATCAATTCATCGAGATTTATATTTTTTTATCAATGTCCACCATTGATCAAATTCACCCTCCATACAATAATAATCTAGAAGAACCTTTTTCTTTTTTATGTATTGATAGATGGAGAAGAACTTATCAATGGAGTTTATCCATTGTTCAAGATTGAGGGATCAAATGATCTATTAAAAGTAGATGGTCTTTGCCTGAGTAATCTCTTGATTGTGGCTTGTTATTTTTAGGGGGGGTTGAATATTCCTATTAATCCATGTTTCTATTCAAAACATTAGTTAACATAGAGAGTATCTTGACATAGTTTGAGATTCCCACTACAATCAAATTTGGAATCTCAGTAGGGAAGTCATCACATTGATCTTCACATTGTTTTTTAGCCTAACTCCTCCTATTTCTTTCCATTGGATATAATAAAAGGTAAAATAATGGTAAGTATATTAAACTATTAAACACAAAAATGAAAAAATAATTAAATTAAAGGGATTACTTATAAATAACATTTCTCTCCTTATCTAATGAATGTATAGACTTAAATCAATGTTATCTATCATCTACTTCCTAACATATATTCATATGGTATTTCTTGTTCACTTAATAAAGGTTTGTAAAAAGATTTTAAATTTTCCATTGAATATCCTCCAATAGTGTCAAACCAAGAGTGTATAAAGAACCATTGCTATGCACCAGTTCCCATTAAAGCCTAGCTCAATGTGGTGTTTTATGGTTTTACCCCTAGAGACAATTGTGCCAGAGCCACCTCTACTTGTTCGTATCCACATAGGGATGAATTTTCTTCATAAACAAATTAATATATACTAATATAAAATTAGGTATTATTTTATGATACTTTGTCTTACCCTTTAGGAATTTACTAGAGTTTTTATATCCAAATCCCATAAATAACTAAACTTATCCATTAATAACAACTATAACAACCTTGGTTTTTATCTCATATTTAATTGTCATTTATTACATAAACATTAACTTAATTAAACTCTGATGATTAGGTGGTATAGTGTATTTGGGGCTTAGGAACATTGCATAAAAATGTAAAACATGAATTACACATCTTTATTGAAAACATATTTTACAAGACAACAACATTAGGTCACACATAGCATTTCCTAGGATAACCTGTGGACATATATAAGAAAAAGGTGAGCTATAAATCCAAATAAGGGAAGAAATGGAATAAAATGAGGAAGAAAATAATTGATAGTAAATATACATATGAACAGAATGAAAAAGAAACATGAATAAAAAGTCCTGATATTTCGTGATATTTATAACACCGAATTGTGGCAACAGTATACACCATGATATTAGCTTGAGCTAAGGTTCATTACCAATAGAATATAATTAGTAAACACTCATAACACATTAATTAGTAGGAGTAAACTCTCATTTCACATGAATTACCATGAGTAAAAAAAATTGTACATGGAGTATAGTGATACTAAACATTTCCCAACACATTGGAGTGCTATCAATCCACACCCTTCATAATTACTTCATTTCATGGATAAGTGTGCAATGTAGATCATACAAAATGGATTCATTAAACATAAAAATTTATACCACAAATAACGAATGTGGAATAAATAAATTTATGTATAGAATAAATATGTACATGTGAATAAATATAAATACCCTTTATAGATAAATGGGTATAGTACTCACTACGTATTGATTTTGGCAAGGAAAACCATACTACCATTACAATTACATAACAACATCAAATAAATTTTTTTAAAAAGGATTGATTAGAGGAAAAGAGTTAAATAACAATTTATACATGAAATATAAAATAAGGGGTTCATTTAACATAATATCCCATCTTATGAAATGGATTTTAGATGCATAATATAAAATAAATTTTTGAATGGGATGGAGAAGAGAGAAATCCCTTATGGAATTTCTGCATGGTAACAGGTGTACACATAAGGTATTAATGGGATATGAAAAGGTATATTATCATTAAAACATAATAAGGGAAGTGTGGGTAAGTTAAAACACATAACCAATTATTTTTAATAGAAAAAAATATTGCAACAATGTAATGAAACTTGGAAAAAATTGAGAATGGAAGGAACCCTTACATGATTTTGGCATAGTAACATGTTGGATTACTTGATCATAGGGGGGTTTAATGGGTGTGAATGGAAGATACTATCATGTATACATAATATAGACATTATATAGTTATGGAATAACACATAATATATCATGATAATATAAATTAAATTTCATGACATAAAAGTGGTGCTTGAAGATAGTGGAGAGAGGGACACCCTATACTTAGATGTGTGATTCTGGAGGCTTGGGAGAGGCTTCTTAAGAGAATGGCGACGTCGTGGGAGTACTATAGGTAATAGTTTAAAGAGGCTGTTAGTGATTAAAATAGTCTTAGTTAAGAGAAATGGGAACAAGGGTGAGTTTATAAAGGAGAGGATGTGGATTTATTTATTATTTTGGTTTTGGAAACTACATAACAAAATATTCAAAACCAAAAACCATATCGTGGTTTTTTCCCATTGATTCTAGAAAATGGCACTGTAATAAATTATTTTATATGTTTTAGGTCCTAAATTATTAAAATATTGACCTAATTATGTGTATGTGACTTACACTCTCAAGAATTAATTTTTAAAATATAACTTATTGTATAGGTCTTTTTGGATTTACTAAGGCTTTATAAAAAAAATAAAATAAATCTAGAATGAAATAATTTTAATGTTAAAACATATATTTGTATGAATATCCCTTTTATAGTATTTTATTACATCACTACTGGATCATTATGATGTCATAAAACACATTATATATTTATATTGTATTTATTTTTACCAAAAATTTGAATTTCTTGGAAAATTATGTAAAATTTAACAATGGATAATTTTGATATCCCGATACCAAATAAAATATTCATTTTATCTGAATAATTTTATAATATGTTAAATTATAATTTTTAATTAAAAATTTACATTTATGGAAAATTTATGGGTTTTGGAAAAAATAGTTTTCCAACGTTAATAAAATTTAATTTAAACTTTATCAAAATTTTGAGATCATTAATATTTAATAAATGTAATTTAATAATAATATTTAATTAAAATATTAATTATTTCAATAATATAGTTTTTCACCAAATTTATTCCATAAATAACCATAAATACTATTTTTTTCTTTATAAATTATTTAAAATGTAACAATAAATGAATGGATGTATATTCATTAATCTATAAAAAATAATATACATAATCATAAGGTTAGGGTCTTGACTCATATCTATTTATTACCGTAGCATAGACCCTAAGAGTATGGTGTGAGATAGTGTGGCTTTCCTGGGGCTATTCGGTGAATGTAGTTTGGGTCGTGATATCGATGAGATCGAACTTCTCTTATAAATTGTTTTTTTCATGCTTAAGTTAATGGATCTTAGATTTTGATTGGTCTAGGGAAAATCCCATAAATGTTGTCTCTCTCAGATTCTTTGATAAATGGGCTTCATATGTAACACCTCAAGTTTCCATAGTACGATTCTCTTTGAATAATACACTTGCGTGTGTTGTACGCAACTTCGAGATTCTAAAACACCACGACCAATCAAGGTATCTGTTATGAATAGTAATAACCACTTTTTCAAATTTTATAAATTTTATCTCTCAAAATGAACTTCATTTTTGGATTCTGAATATCTAAATTAGCCTAGGGTGAAACTTTTGTACTTTTCGGATAACTTTTATATTTTGATGAAGAGTGAAAATTACTAAAATTTAATTAAAAATAACTTTTTTAATCAAAATAATTAATAGGGATAAATTATGAATTTTTGTTGTTTTAATGTATATTTAGAATATATTTTTACCATTTAATACAATGTTGTTCATTTTCCATAATTTCACAATTAAACCGTACATAAACAAGTGTCAATCTTTTGATAGTTATTATCTCATAAAAACACGCTTTTTTATTTTAACAATGTGAATTAATTTTAAATTAATTTCTGCCAGTTCTTTGTTTTAAATTTGGAAAAATGGATTCCATATTTGGAATCAGGATTTATAAATTGTGTAAATATGTAACTTTTATTTTAATACATTTTGAATAATTACTTCGGTAAATATTTTATTTATCATGGTTAAAGGGTAAATCCGGTAAATAAGGGTAAATAAATAATAATATAAAAATAAAAAATTACCCTAAAACATATCCTATACTTATTAGTCGATACGTGTCCGATGATGGGCTTCTTTGGGACGATTTTGGGACACCATAGAGCAACTTTTCGGTGATAAGAACACTTTATATTAATTAAGTTAAAGTAAATAAAAAAATGGCATAAGCATATATATTTTAGAAAAACAATTCTTACATAGGGTTATACATGTTATATATTTGACTATAAATATTCATTATAAAAATAAAAATATTTCCTACATAATGGTTTATTTATAATTTTATACATTTAAAAATTAAATTTATTAATGACACAATAATGATGCAGTATTTTCATTATTACTGAAAGAATCAAATAATTGGTATTATAAAAAGATTAAATAAATATAATTTGAAAGTTTTGATGCCATCCACAGATTTTATTAGTTAATATTACATTTTATTATTTATTAAATAAATTTTATTCGCTTTAATAAATTTGTTAAGACTTTAACTAAAATCAATTATTGAATAGTGTCAAAATTGACATAAATGAGTTTTTAAAACAAATATAATATTATTAATTGAAATTCTATTCCTAAAAATCTAAGGATCGGCCAAAGGACTTATATCATGATAGTTGTATCATTAATGGACCACTTGGGGGTCGGTTGGATGTATATAGTATGTTTATTATCTATATAATATTAAAATACAAAGTGACATGGTAAATGTCAAACTAATTAACTAAGAGTTAAAACTAAAATATAAGGTTAATGTAGTGACCCAAACCTATCTAAAATCTATTGGTTGAAAGTGATTCGACCCATAACCACTTTATACTTTGAATAATCTACTTTTTAGACATTATAAATAGAATATTAATTTATTATAAATTAATACTTTATGTTTTTTCTAAAGAGCCCCTCCTCCACCTTATAAAAGGACATCACTTCTAACCAATTTTTCATACATTCAAAGCCTTTTGGATCGGCCAATACCTACCCAATTATTTTCTAAACTTCCCTATATTCAACCTAGAGGCCTTATTTTTATCATAAATCCAACCTAAGGAACTCTTTTGATCAAATCAAAAGGAAGAACCTGAAGAAGGGCTAATGTTTTCACCACCCTCTTTCAAGTTCCTTTCTTCTTGAACTTCTTCTTTCTTTGTAATTTCCATTCTAAAATAAAAGATCCAGTATATTCTATATACAGTGATGTTATTATAAATATGGTATAACCATATTCATTATTCTATCCATCCTTTGAATGACATGTCACCATACGTGCGTACGTACGACAAACCGTCTCCACGTCGTGGTTTAATTGTTATTAAATACATTATTATTTGGATAGGTATAATAATGATGTGTAATTCATGTAAATAATAAATATATAATTATAATAATTTTTTATATATGATATAAAATCCAATTATATATTATTTTAATTTCAAAATAATGATACTATCGCTCGTGCGTATGTACGGACTACCGTACCCACGAACGCGATGAGATTCATTCTCCATCGTATCCATTCAAGTAAAATTATCATTTGATGATTAAAAATAGTGTTTAAGGACTTTATATCATTCTGTATATGAATATGATACAACCTATCCATAACAAACATGACTTATGTAACAAAACATATAAAAGAAAATGAGTAAGTTAACACCCGAAACGACGTTAATACTAAGATATTATTAACAAAGAAATGTTAAAAGATCATATATGATATCATATTAATGTATATGATTCTTTTATAATTTAATAACAATTATTTTACCATTATACATGAGGTTAACCTACCCCCAACCAAGTAAAAGTATAAGGTAAGGGTTTATTTCACAATCTCGTCATTATCTGATGTTGTTTATACGTAATTATCTACTGGGACCTCTTTGTCATCCACATCCATGTTTCTTAAAAATGTATTTCAAATCATTCTTAATATCTTACAGAATATGGGTTAATGTCATTTATACCCTTGTTTGACTTTTTATAAGAAGTTTATAAAGGAATCTTTCTGTCGTATTCCAAACAAGGTTTTTTAACCTTTTCGACAAAATTAAGGTAATAATGTCTTTTTTATAAATTATACGGTGGGTGGGGCTATTTTCCGCCATTATGAAATATTATAGGCTTCCCTTACAAGATTATAAAAATATTTTCAATGTAAATGTTTTATTTTATAATTATGTGTCTTTTAAATGATTTAAAAAAAGAGATATTTCTCTCAAATAGTTTTGATTTCATATTTGTCAACATCCTTTGATGGATTTTAAGCTTATTTGATGATGATTTATTATGATACAAAACATCAATATAGTATTGAAGGTTGTGTGATATGTTTGACTATGGATGTGTTATTTTTATACCATTCATGGTTTATGGACGAATTATTGAAATTTTATATGTTATTTTTAATATGAATGTTTATGTTATGTTTAAACCTATTCATATAAGGAATTCATTGGACTTAATAAGTGATGGGTGGAGCCCGCTATAGATTCTCGACGAATCGGTAGGTTTCATAAGACAAACTAGTGTCTTCACACGAGGCCATGACAAAATATTATTTGTATTCTTGGCATGAGGCCTTTTCTACGTGGGTATGATAGTCTGGCATTATGCATTCCATCATTATGAAAGTGCTTATTGATATTGTATGTGATTATTTGACTAGTATAATATCCATGTGAATAAGTAAATGTCATTATTTCATTTTACTTTTTCCATATTATGCTGAAGATCAAGTTTAAAAGGCTTTTTTTTAGTTATACACTGCCTTAAATGTTTATGCTTATTTATAAAAGATTCTACTATATTGTTATCCTTAGTGGGAATTTGAGCTCACCCCTTTCTATGTTTTACTTTTCATCAGATGTGAAGAAATATTTTATGAATGACCTGTAGGGATAGTATAAGTGGATATGAGTGTGAAGACAAGATGTTGTTGTAGTTTTTACTTTATGATGTAATGTAAACTTTATGAATGTATCTATTTATTTCAAGGATACTAAACTAATCAGTCTTTTGAGACTTGAGGTTTTGTGATCATGCCAATGTTCTGTAATAATGAACTGGATCTGGGTAACTGGGGTTGGGGTATTACAGTTGGTATTAGAGGAATTTTAGTACAAACCTTGGGAGTTAGATTAAGATAAACTCTGATTAGAGAACATATACCTAAGATAGACATTGAGGATTAGTATAGAAGAACATCCTAAATTTTGATATTGTAGAGATTTTTTGAGTTTTCCAAGAAATAAATCTTTATTTTGATACGAGTAGGTAGATGCGGCTCTGGCACATATGTACGTAGGGGTAAAACCCGAAAACACCGCTTTGAGCTAGACTCAAACGAGAACTGGTGCACGAAAACGGGCCTTACTGCACTCTTGGTTACAACAATCCAAGGGGATATTCTTAGGATAATTCTCATTTTCTTAAAAAATCATTATGAAGGGTCTCTGAGTATACTCTTTCTCAATGAAAACATTTTTATGACTATGTATTATAACCATAAACTATTCAATTTATGTTAAGTGTTTTACCGGTTTGTATTTCTGTATTGCGATTCATAAACTAATCTAGTTTATGCCATTGTTTAGAAATGACACCTAGTAGAAGAAATGGGAACCATATCAATGCACGCACTCCATGTAAGTATTTTATTCCTACTCAAGATAATTATAGTGGAGTTGGTGATACAACTGGTGTTGATCAGCTTATCACCATACTGGGAAAACTCACTCAAGTTATGTATAAAAACCTTACGCGTATCGAGAACCCTAATCCACAGCATGGAGGATCAATGTTAGATCACTTCATGAGGATAAAACCACCAAAATTCAATGGGATTACAAATCCATTAGTAGCTGTGCAATGGATAAATTCCTTAGATAATATATTCCACACCATGGAGAGTATCGAAAGGGAAAAAGTTATCATGGAAATTTACCACCTCACTGGAGATGCGGACCAATGGTGGTCATTGATTCAAAACACAAAGGAAGATGATGAAGTGTCAAATATGGAATAGAGGGAGTTAAAAGAGATTTTCTTAGAAATATACTTTCCTCGGGACCATTGAGCAGATATGGAATGTCAATTTCTATGTATGAGACAAAAGGAGGATGAGAATGTTGCAATGAATGAAACTAACTTTACAAGGTTAGTGAGGCATATAGCAGATTATATAAATAACCCAAGGAGTAAGATTGATCGTTTCTTTGATGGTTTAAACCCATTTCTTCGTGGAGAATTAGTCTCACAATCCTTCTCGTCGTACGAAGACATTGTCTCATTTTCTATGAAGACTGAAAAGAAATTCTCTAAGTCATACGACATTAAAGCAAAGCAAGAGAAGAAGAGATCTACTGATCACTCTGGAAATGGAAATAAGGAGAATAAGGGAAAAGTGGAATATCAATCCTATAGTAAATGTGGGAAGAAACACCCCGGTACTTTCTTGAAGGGAATTGAATTCTGTTACAAGTGTGGTGAAAATCCCACTAAGCTCATGATTGCAAGGGAAAGAGAGTTGTTGTCAACGTGGAATGCTATAATTGTAGAGAAATGGGGAATTATGAAAATTAATTTCCTAAGCGTCAGGGTAACATACCTCAAAAAAGGTCAAGGGATCAAGGCCCAGAAAATTCTATCACTACTGATGAGGTCGAAGCTCCAAAAGACGTTGTGGATGGTAATTTAATGGTTTCCTCAAGTTTAGAAAATGCATTATCTGATTCTAGATCGTCACATTGTTTCATATATGCCTATTTTTCTAAGAAAATTAGATATATAAAATTCTATTTAACAAGAGTTTTTTCATTTAAAAATCCTAAGGGAAGTATCATTGCAACAATGTTTTGTAAATAAGTCCCCATTAGAGCACATAAATGTTCTTTATCTGCTAATCTCATCATCATACCCATGATTGAATTTTATATAATATTCGGTATGGATTAGATATCAGACCACGTTGCGATGATTTATTATAATAAGAAAGAAGTTACTATTTTGGATGATGATGATAAAGAACAACATTCCTTTAGAGCAGAATCACCACCACCTAATTCTTATCCAGATCCACCCTAGTAGCTAAAATAAATTCAATTATCCAGGTGGAAGAGAAAGAAATAACTGTGGTTGAGGAATGGAATGTTCAAATAGAGGATGTACCTATTGTGAAAGAATATGGAGATGTGTTTCCGGATGATTTACCAGGACATCCTCTTGAATGAGAAATTGAGTTTTCCATTGATTTAATTCTGGTTTCAAGGCCTATATAGAAGACCCCTTATAGAATTTCCACTATGGAATTAGTTTAACTAAAGAAACATCTAGAATAATTGTGTACTAAGGGATTTATTCTCCCTATTGTTTCTCCATGGGGAGCCATTGTCCTTTTTGTTAAGAAGAAAGATGGAGCTACGTGGTTATGTATCGACTACAGGGAAATCAATGCTATAACAATAAAGAACAAGTTTCCTAGACCTCACATTGATGATTTATTTGAATAACTGCATGGAGCACAATACTTTTCAAAGATTTACCTTTGATCTAGATACCATCAGTTGTGTGTGAAGAAGGAAGACATTCTGAAGACAACATTTCGAACCAGGTACAGGCATTACGAGTTTATAGTAATGCCTTTTGGATTGACTATTGCACCCACAGTATTAATGGATCTAATGAATAGTGTTTTCAAAGAATATCTCGATGATTTTGTGGTGGTATTTATTGACGATATCTTGGTATACTCCAAAAGCTATGAAGATTAGGAAAATCACTTGCGCATTATCCTGAAGACTCTTACAAGACATGAAATATATGGGAAGTTTAGCAATTGTGAATTCTGGCTTCAAGAGACTTCTTTTCATGGCCATATTGTCTCTAAGGATGGAATCTCTATTGATACTTATAAGAACAAGTCAATCCAAGAATGGAAAGCACCGATGAGTATAACTAAGGTACACAATTTTATTTGTTTAGCAGGTTATTATCAAAGATTTTTCTAGAATTTTGCTCAGTTGGATAACCCATTAATAATGCTCACACGTAAAGGGGTTAAATTTGTTTGGAAAAAAGAGTGTGAAGAATGTTTTGAATAACTGAAGAGAAGATTAGTCAATGGTCTTATATTGACTCTACAATCGAGGAATTATGGATTCGTTATTTATAGTGATGCATCGAAGAAAGGACTTGGTTGTGTCCTTATGCAGAATGATAGAGTTATTTCCTATGCATCAAGATAACTAAAAACTCATGAGAAAAACAATCCTACTCATGATCTTGAGTTAGCTGTTGTAATCTTTTCTTTGAAGATATGGAGACATTATCTCTATGGTAAAAATTGTGAGATATATACCGATCACAAGAGTTTGAAGAATATTTTATCATAGAAAGAACTCAACATGAGGCAAAGGAGATGGCTTGAATTACTCAAGGATTATGATTTCATGATACACTACCACCCGGGGAAGGAAAATAAGTTGGCAGATGCATTGAGTAGAATGGATCGTGTAGTTTTGAACAAGATGAGAGTTGAAAATGATCCTATATACATGGATCTAGTAAATATGGATATGGGAATCACCATGGAAGGTGAAACAACAATGCTTTTTCAAATGGTATCCAAACCATATTTACTAGAAAGGATAATGAGTTCTTATACTGATAATGAATAATTTCAAAAGAAGATTAAAGCTATGAATGATGGGAGATTGAATGAAATTGGGTATGAAGATGGAATTTTGATGTTTGGGAAGAGACTTTGTGATCTCGATATAACTGATCTAAAAAGGGGATTATTAGATAATTCTAATAGTTCTAATTTCCCTATACACCATTGGAGCACCAAAATGTATAGAGATTTAAAGGAACATTTTTGGTGAGACAACATGAAGAAAGAGATTGCTGATTTTGTGTCAAAATGTATAGTTTTTCAACAAGTGAAAGCTAGAAGGCAATAGCCTGGAGGAGTCATGCATCCTCTTCCTATACCTGAGTGGAAATTGGATAATATCACTATGGACTTTTTCATGGGACTACCAAATACTCCTAGAAGGAACGATACAATATGGGTCATTTGTTATCGTCTAACCAATTCCACACATTTTCTTGAAATAAGGGAAGATTTACCACTTGAACGTCTAGTAAGACTATATATTAATGAAGTTGTGAGACTTCATGGAGTACCTTTATCGATTGTTTCTGATCGTGATCCACGTTTTACTTCATGATTCTGGAAAAGTCTTCAGAAAGCCATGGATACTGAGCTTCATTTAAGCACTTCTTACCACCCTCAAACAGATGGACAATCAAAATGGACTATTCCAACCTTATAAGACATGTTGAGATCATGCTCACTTGACTTTCAGGGTATGTGGGATCAATATTTGCATTTGGTAGAATTTTCTTGTAACAATACCTTATATTCAAGTATTCAGATGGCACCATATGAAGAGTTATATGGAAAGAGATGTCGCACACCAACCTGTTGGGATGATATTGGTGAAAGAATACTCGTAGGCCCATAACTGGTGGAGGAAATTATGTAAAAGGTGAAGTTAATCCAAAACCACATCAAAGCAGCTTAAAGTAGGCAGAAGAGCTATGCTGACAACAGAATGAATGACTTCTAATTTCAGGTAAGAGATCATGTTTTCATGAAGGTATCTCCATGGAATGGAGTTATACGTTTCGGTAAGAAAGGTAAATTGAGTCCCTGGTACATCGGATCATTCGAAATTCTAGAACGAATTGGGGTTGTAGCTTACCGTTTGGAAATGCTGCCAAGTCTCTCCAATGTTCACGATGTGTTCCACGTATCACTATTGAGAAAATACATGGCTGACCGAACTCATGTACTCACCTATGAGGAATTATAACTAGAACCCGATATATCTTATTGTGGAGAGCCTATCAGGATTCTTGATACAAGAGAGCAAGTGCTGAGAAACTGGATGACTCATCTGGTAAAAGTTCTATGGAGGAACCATAAGATGGAAGAGGCAACGTGGGAACCCGAGGATCTTATGGTGAAGAACCACCCGATTCTTTTCTTGCGGTAGTATTATAGATATACCGAGGATGAAATTATTTTATAGAGTGGAGAATGAAACACCTCTTGTTTCCACTGTACAATTCTCTTTGAATAATACAGTAGCGTGTGTTGTATGCAACTTCGAGATTCTAACACACCGCGACCAATCAAAGTAGCAGTTATGAATAGTAATACCCACTTTTTGAAATTTTATAAACTTTATCTCTCAAAAGGGAATTCATTTTTGGATTTGGAATATCTAAATTAGCCTAGGGTGAAATTTTGGTACTTTTCAGATAAATATTATATTTTGATGAATAGTGAAATTACAAAATTTTAATTAAAAACAACTTTTTTATTCAAAATAATTAAGAGTGATAAATTATGAATTTGAGTGGTTTTATAGTATATTTAGAATATATTATTACCATTTAATACTATTTTTGTCATTGGACATAATTTCACAATTAAACCGGACATAAACATGTGTCAATCTTTTGATAGTTATAATCTCTTAAAAACACACTTTTTATTTTAACAATGATAATTAATTTTAAATTAATTTCATAAACTTCTGTTTTGTAAATTTGGAAAAATGGATTTCAGATTTGTCATCATGATTTCAAATTTTTTTAAATATGTAACATTTATTTTTAGACATTTTGAATAATTACTTTGGTAAATATTTTATTTACCATGGTTAAAGGATAAATCCGATAAATAAGGGTAAAAAAATATTATTATAGTTGTAATAAATTACCCTAAAACGTGTTCTAAACTTATTGGTTGATACATGTCCGACCATGGGAATCTTTTGGTCGATTTTGGGACCCCATGGATCCACTTGTAGGTGATAAGGACACTTTATATTAATTATGTTAAAGTAAATACAAAAATGACATAAGCATATATCTTTTTGAAAAACAATTTTTACATAGGGTTATACATGTTATAATTTCTACTATAAATATTCATTATAAAGGTAAAACAATTTACAACATAATGGTATTTTATTTTAAATTTTTAGAAATTTAAATATTAAATTTATTTATGACACAATAATGATGTAGTATTTTCTATTTTAATGAATGAATCAAATAATTGGTATTATAAAAGTTAAAATAAATATAATTTAAATATTTGATGCCATACACAAATTTTATTGGTTAATATTACATTTTAGGATTTCTTAAATGAATTTTATCATAATGTATAATGTTTATAAGACTTTAAAAAATCAATTATTGAATAGTGTCAAAATTGACATAAATAAGTTTTTTAAAAAATATATTATATTATTAATTGATATTATATTCCTAAAAATATAATTTTTGGAAAAAGTAATTATATCAGGATAGATGTATCATTAATGGACAACATTGAGGTCGCATGTATGTATATAGTATTTTTATTCACTATATAATATAAAAATACAAAGTGACATGGTAAATGTCAAACTAATTAACTAAGAGTTAAAACTAAAAGATAATGTTAATGTAGTGACCCAAACCTTTCTAAAATCTATTAGTTGAAAGAATTTTGACCCATCCCCACCATATACTTTGAATAATCCACTTTGGAGCCATTATAAACCGAATATTAATTTATTATAAATTAATACTTAAAGTTTTTTCTAAAGAGCCCCTCCTCCCCCTTATAAAAGGACACCACTTCTAACCAATTATTAAAACATTCAATGCCTTTTGGTTCGGCCAAAACCTTCCCAATTATTCTATAAACTTCCCTAAATTCAACTGAGAGGCCTTAGTTTGATCATAAATCCAACCTAAGGAGCCCTTTTGATCAAATCAAAAGGAAGAACCCGAAGAAGAGGTAATGTTTTCACCACCCTCTTTCAAGTTCCTTTCTTCTTCAACATCTTCATTATTTGTTATTTCAATTCTAAAATAATAACTCAAGTATCTTCTATAAAATTTGATGTTATTATAAATATGGTACAACCATATTAAGTATTCTATTCATCCTTTTAATGACATGTCACCATACGTGCGTACGTATTGCCAACCGTCTCCACGTTGTGGTATAATTGTTATTCAATACATTATTATTTGGATGGGTATAATAATGATGTATAATTAATTTAAATAATAAATATAAAATTCTAATGATTCTTTATATATGATATAACATTCAATTATATATTATTTTAATATCAAAACAATGATATTATCGCTCGTGCGTACGTACGGACTACCGTCTCCACCAACGCAACGAGATTCATTCTCCATCATATCCATTAAAGTCTAATTATCATTTTATGATTAAAGTGAATGTTTAAGGACTCGATATAATTCTGGATATTAATAAGATACAACCTATCCATAACAAAACTGTCTTATGTAACAAAACATATAAAAGAAAATGAGTAAGTTAACACCCGAAATGACGATAATACTAAGATATTATTAACAAAGGAATGTTAAAAGATCATATATGATATAATATTAATGTATATGATTCTTGTATAATTTAATAACAATTATTTCACCATTATACAGGTGGTTAACCTACCCCCAACCATGGAAAAGTACAAGGTAAGGTTTTATTTCACAATCTCATCATTATTCGAGGTTGTTTATACATAATTATCTATTAGGACCTCTTTATCATCCAAATCCATGTTTCTTAAAAATGTATTTCAAATAATTCTTACTATTTTAAAGAATATGGGTTAATGTCATTTATAACCTTTGTTGAATTTTTATAATATGTTTATAAAGGAATATTTCTGTTGTTTTCCAAACAAGGACCTTTTTATCCTTTTCGACAAAATTAAGGTAAGAATGTCTTTTTTTATTATATAGTGGGTGTGGCTATTTTCCACCAATATAAAATCTTTGTAGCTTCCCTTAAAAGCTTATAAGAATATTTTCAAAATGTTTTATTTTATAATTATGTGGCTTTTAAATGATTTTAAAAAATATATATATTTCTCTCAAATAGTTTTGATTTCATCTATTTCAACATCCTTCAATAGATTTTAAGCTTATTTGAAGTTGATTTATTATGATACAAAACATCCATATAGTATTGATGGTTTGGTGATATTTTTGACTATGGATGTGTTATTTTTATACCATTCATGGTTTATGGAAAAATTATTGACATTTCATAGGCTAGTTTTAATACGAAGTTTTATGTTATGTTTAAACCTATTCATATGAGGAACACATTGGACTTAATAAGTGACGGGTAGAGACCGCTATAGCTCCTCGATGAATCGGTAGGTCTAATGAGACAAACTAGTGTCTTGGCACGAGGCCTTGAAGAAATCTTATTTGTAGTCTTGGCATGATTCCTTGGCTACGTGGTTATGATAGTCTAGTATTATGCATTCCATCATTATGAAAGTGGTTATTAATATTTCATGTGATTATTCGACTAGTAGAATATCCATGTAAATAAGTAAATGGAATTATTTCATTTTATTTCTACGAAATTATGTTGAAGTTCAAGTTTCAAAGGCTTTTGTTTTAGTTATACATTGCCTTAAATGTTTATGCTTATTTATGAAAGTTTCTGCTATATTGTTATGCTTACTAAGAATTTGAGCTCACCCCTTTCTATGTTTTACTTTTACCAGGATGTGAAGAAATATTTTGTGAATGACCTGCAGGGATAGTATAAAGGGATATGAGTGTGGAGGCAATAAGTTGTTTTAGTTTTTACTTTATGATGTAATGTAAACTTTATGAATGTATCTATTTATTCCAAGGCTACTAAACTAATCGGTCTTTCGAGACTTGATATTTTGTGATCATGCTAATGTTATGTAATAAGACACTGACTCTGGGTAACTGGGTTCGGGGCGTTACATCATAGGGTACGATCCTCCTGGTTGAGGGAACCACTTCTTTGTGTTTGTCAAATGGATTGGTTAAAAACCTATATTTATACTAGTCATTTCATCACAGTTCAATATCAATATTATCTATGGAAGTATACATAATGGTCATTTAAATCTAATTGCATATAAAAAACAAAATGAGTGAATATTTTTTCAATATCTATAAGACATTTAATTAATTGAAAGGGAAATTTATTCATAAATATTCATTTAGTTAAACTTTTTCAATTAAGTATATTTAATGATTATCACAATATGGAATTTTATAATTCAATTTGAATTACATTATCAACGGGTATTTACACGAATGTTACCATATATTAAAGTGTTTCTTAACACAATTTCATTTCATTGGATTATAAAACATCTTATTTGATTCTCTTATGATTCCCTTATGTATTAATTGATCAATAAGTTATATTATTTTATATTTAGAGTTTTTTTAAATAGTATAGTTTTTAAAATTAAATATCTCTATTGATTTTCTATCAAATCTATAATATGATATTTGTAATAGTTAATTGTCCCAAATTCCATTTTGTGGGACATATGTCTATGACATAAACCTATATTCATTATTAAATGTATATATTGAATATTTGGAATTTTATAACATGGATATCATTATATTTATGATATTTAATGATTTATTTAAACATATTATTTCATGGGATTTACAATTAAAATGTTTCCAAAAAGGAAAATGATTTATGATATTGTTTCATTTATTTTAGTATTTCTTACATTCAAGTTTACTTAAGATGATAAAAAGCAATATTATTACCTTGAATGAAATCTATCTTATTCTCTATTATTTATGAAATTGATTGACATTTTTAAAATCCAATTCCAATATCATTTTTTATGATACATCAATAAATTCAATATTCTGTGAAACCAATATTGTTTTTCATGATCATAAATCATCATATTCGATATCCATGTTTTCTAAGATGTTTTCAAAAGTGTTCGTTTTTAATGAAAATTATTCACTAATTATATTTTACAATAAATTTAACATTATTTTAAATGTTATTGAAAAGAAATTTCATATCATTTTCTAAATGAGTATCTTTTAACCCCCCTATACAAAATATTTTGAAATGAATATTATTTTATACTTTACAATTTGAATGGACATTCCCTTAATCATGAAAATTTATTTTTAGACAATCATTTATATTTTTACCTTTTTCATCAATGAAAATATGATTTACTGTTTCTTTAATTTTTTTAAAATTAATTTTCAGAATGAAAAGTTTATTTTCCATATGAATGTTTTTATTATATTTTAGTTTTATTTCAATTTATCAATGAAAAAAATATGGCTAATTATGTTGTAATTGGTATATTTTTTAATTGTAACAACCTCATTATTTCACTACATGGGTTAAAAAATTTTCAAATATATTTCTATGGAACCCATTTCTTTCTAATGGGTTAATCACATTTCAAATAAACCTCCAATAAACCCATTTATTTTGTCCCGACCCGTCCCCTAGGGCCTGTGTTGTGACTACCCCAAGCTCCCTTCCATAGTCCCAGGGCAGGAGACTAGCACCGAAAGGATTATTCCCTAAATCTGAAGGCATTTCCTTTATATCCCGTAAACACACACAACCAAGAACACATCATGATACGAACACAAGTAAAATCTATAGTAGAAATAGTGTGTACAGTATGAAAAAGGGGCCTGAATACCAGCCAATCTAGAATGTACAAGAAAACTGGAAAGTACAAGTAAACTGAAACAAATCTGGTGAACACCCACCAAGGATCCCACCAGAAGGGTAGGTACTTCTCTTGAACGGTCGCCTCTACGGTACGCCTTGTCTAATGTCCACCCCTGAGCTACTTCCAGTCTTGGAACCCTCGTCCTCTGTGAGCGATGTCCGTCGTCTACACCAAACCCAACAATGTCTAAGTGCATCCCATTCAGGGGTGAGTATAAAGATACTCAATAAGGACCCCAAAACCCTCAAAGGTCTCACACAATCCACAAAGGATAAACCACAAAGCATGAAGATGACTAAAAAAACTACATAGGTATTTTCCCTAACATATACCTATGATATAAAGTATATCAATCTCATTAATGAGGAAACACAAGGCCCAACTCATTACCTCAAAGCTCAACTGTTCAACAAAGGAAAGTTTATGACTAGGGTAACACCATGAAGTTATGTACCAAAAAGGTAACAACACACAGAAGATTACCAAAAATGGGTCACCATGAATGAATGTACCACACATGTTTGCCACACAGAAGAATACCACCAAGGTATTACCTTCAAGGAAAGTACCACATAGGTATGCCACACAGAAGAATACCACAATGGTATCCCCATGATGGAAAGTACCACACAGGTACACCACACAATAGAATACTAGAAAGTAATTGCCACAATGGAAAGTACCACACCAGTACGCCACTTCTAATAATACCACAAAGGTATCACCATGAAGGTTAGTACCACACAGGTACGCCACAAAAATAACACCACAAATGTATCACCATGAAGGTACGTTTCACAAAGGTATGTGGCACAGAAGAATACCACAATGGTATCCCCACAAAGGTAAGTACCACACAGGTAAGCCACATAGAAGAATACCACAAAGGTATTACCATGAAGGTAAGTACCACACAAGTACACCACACAAAAGAATACCACAAAGGTATCAACATGAAGGAAATTACCACATGTGTAGGACAAACAGAAAATTACCACAAAGTTATCACCATGAAGGAAAGTATCACATAGGTACGACACACAGAAGAATACCACAAATGTATCACCATAAAGTAAAGGACTCAACTCACACTAGGTATAACTTAGGTATGCTAGTAATGATGATTAGATGAATCTAGTGAATTATCTTACTCTGTTAAGAGGCTTACCCACATAGGATCTTAAATCATCAGACCCACATAGTATCCTAAATCATCAATCCCACATAGGATCCTAGTACATCATCAGACCCACATAGGATCCATTGACAACATCAATGCATAAGATCCTAGAGTAGTCTCATGTGGATACCTAGATCAAATCCAGGTGAGAATCTCGAACACATACCCACAAATGATCCCAATGCACATACCCACATAGGATCTCCTTCTCAGGATACCACAAACAGCAGGGTTCCCTCACTAATCTCCCTTGATTCTAGGAGGTTCTTCTCCTCAAGACATATGTCAAAATACTCCAACATCCATGAAGTCCCACAAAGAAATAACCCAAATGACCGCCACATAAAAATGGTCTCAATGCAACAGAAGGTGCATCAATCATATGTACGGTCTGTAAGTTATTATCATTTTAGTCCCAAGGGCCCGGTTAGATTCGTGTTCAATCAAAACCAACCATACCACATCTTTATCCGAATATAAAGTGTTGTATACCAAAAGGACCTTCTTGATCCAAGGTTTCTGACTCTGTATACGGTTCGTCAAATGGATGCATGTAGTTAGATATATAGCCGAAAGAACAAAAAGGGTCGATGTTGGTCTAGGTCCAGTCCAACCTGGTGTGGGATGACCCGGCCCGATTTGTGTAAGAAGATAGTTCTTATTAATGTGGTACGAGTTTCTTTTTTTTTTATTTTCCTTATGTGGTTTTTGAGAAAACAATGAAAATGTGGGAAAATCCCAAATTTTACGGGTACACAGAGTGTACTTTTGTATACAAGATGTTCACTTTGGCAGTGTGGGATGATAATACATGGTGTGTAGGGTTTTCGGTGATTAAGGGTTTAAAAACTAAATACATGCCATGTACTATGTAATACTTGTCGTGTAATCAGTAGGCAGACAAAGAGGGTGGTGGTGAAAATCAGCCGCTTGGGGAACAATTAAAAAGTAAGTACACATCGTGTAATTGAATGTACACGCTGGGTAGTTATATTCATTTTTGTTTAAAATAGGCAGTAGCCTCCTCATTCGATAGAGGATAAAGAACGGTCATATGGAGCTCGGGAGAGGAGGGTGAGTCTTGGAGGAGCTCTAGATCGCATGCCAGAACTCTGATTCTTCTGCTGATGATCCTGTTTGAACCGCGCGTGTAAGGCCTTCCATCTCCTTGGGTCTTTCCTTCCATTTATTCATTTATGGTATGTTCTTGACATTTCAGTGGGGAATTTTATATACCAGATCCATGACGTTCTTGTTCATTTCTGGAGGTGCCTTTTGTGTATATCGATCAGAGGAGATTGAGGTAGGTGGTCTTGTGTTTATTTCAAACTGTCTAGTTGATTTTGTGTACCGTTGTGCTGCACGCCCATGTTCAGGGTCTTGTACAGCTGAGGCCGTGACTATTAAGATGTTTAGAATTGCATAAGTAATCTATTGAATTATTATAAACTGTTGTTTGAGATCGTTTCTTTGATATAAGGCCACCCAATGGGTGTGTTCCCTTGTTTAGCCATTTGGCCGGGATACCCATGGTTATGCTGTGATTATTTCATGGTTTGAGTTTTACTGAGAGGAAGAATATATAAATGTCTTGTTTAAGCTTTGGGTTTTCCCTAGTTAATTTCTTGTGTTCTATTTAGCCTGAGGGCAAGGTCCTGTTTGGCCTGAGGGAAAGGTTCTGCTTGGCCTGAGGGAAAGATTCTGTTTAGCCCGAGGGAAAAGTTTTGTTTAGCCTGAGGGGAAGGTTCTGTTTGGCCTGAGGTAATGGTTCTGTTTAAATTGAGGGAAAGTTCTATTTCTCTTGAAGGAATCACTTCATCTACCTAAGGGCAGTAGCGTCTGATTCTAAGGGAAATATCTTGTATGCATGAGGGAAATTTTCATTATTCCTGAGGGCAGTCACCTGAGAGTTTTGTTTCTATTCACCAGAGGTTAATGATTTGAATGTCTACTTTGAATATTCACTATGATTATTAATTTGGTTTTACATTGAAAGATAATGGTCATGCATGGAAATGATAAATAATTATAAAATAGTAATGTAACTGGTTGTGATAGTTACTTTCATGTACTTCCTAGTTTACTGCATTTTAATATTTCACACTACTATTGTACATTTTCACTGATAGTTTGGAACGAGCCTTTGGTGGTTGTCTACTGGGATTTATTTCTCAAACCTTATTTGGGTCATATCTTGAGCCTAAACAGATTATATTTCTGGAAGGGTCGATTGGGGAAAGGGTCCCCACAGAGGTACATGATTGTTGTAGAGGAGTAGGAGAGCATGGGACTGAGCTTAGGCTTGTGATGCTACAAAATTCTGTTTTCACTATTTTAGTTTTGTTTGTTGTACTTGTACCTTGTGCAGTATTGTAACTGATTGTAGTGTATCTGGTTTTTGCTTCTTTCTTAGAATTAGTGACATGTTACATCATTATATATATGATTTCTAGTTATCTTTTACATTAGTTCCATTATACATTCCAGTTTATATAGTTTACTTTTCTGCTTTTGTTTTTTTATATTTATTCCATTGCACTACACTTTTACAAATGAGTGTATAGTTTCATCACTATTAGTATTAGGCCCTCACTGCAATTCGGCAGCCTCTGAAATGGGGGAAATGCACTTGAGGTCATTGGACCAACCAGTTTCGGGGTTCCCATTGTGTGGCACTCAGATCCAGGATGTTACAAAGTGTTATCAGAGATGTTTCTTTTCCTTGACTTACTGCTTGGAGCCTATAGTATGGTATATGAAGTAATTGGTATTAAGTAATAAGTTTCTCCAAGAAGTAGCTAAACCGTGTACAGAGAAAATCCAATCTACCTCGTTTAATTTCAATTTATCTAGTAGTTGATTTTATTTATACCATTGAGTGACAGACTTGTGGTGTGACTTTAATATTTTATACTTGGGTCTTATTTAGTTTCAAACCAATGAGATGAGGGTATTCCACCACATGCATCATTTAGGCACATGTTAGAATCACATGTCATGCATAGTTTCCATGCCATGTAGGTGCATTAAAAATTTCATGTTGTTGTGATATATGTTGTGCTAGAAAATGCATGTTGTAGTGATATATTCCTTGATAAAATAACTACTATTTGATAGGGTATTTTTATCTAAGGTTTTGTGAATGAACACAAAACTTTGGTTCTTGAGGAGTATGGGCTCTCATCAACCAGAATTTGGTGGATAATCGACTTGTTTACCTTTTTGTAAGATGTATAAACATGTCAAGCTTTGGTTCATGGGGAGTATGGGCCCTCAAGGATCAGAATTTGGCACTTGGGTGTGTGTTTCAGTGTTTTTCTAGACACCAGAGTTGTTTCAAAGGCTTACTGTCCGAAAAACCCATAATATATGCCATGTAGTTTTGACTATATGCCATGTGTTCTTCTATTTGGGAAAAACTATTTTTATTTAGTACATGCTGTGTACCTTATGTATACACCATGTAGTCTATAACCATGTCATAGGCCATGTGGGCAGAGACATGGGATAGGGATGTTCATGGCGGAAGCATGTAGTGTACCGGTTGTACTTGTCTTGTAGTGTTTATCATGTGTCCACCCGTGTAACTTACAACACCGACGGGTAAACCTTAAGCTATAAATGATGAGTTCAGAATAAAAACGGCATGCAGTTTTACGCAGGTAGCCAGCCGTGTAGCCAAAAACACAGGTCGTTTGGGGATTCTTAGTATACACCGTGTTCATCTGGAACACGCCGTGTACTGTGACATGGGTACACAAGCCGTGTTACTAACAACATGGTACACTAAAGATTGTCTAGTACACGCCGTGGCTACCTTGAACACGCCATGTAGTCTTTTCTTAGGAGATCCGTATGGCTTAACTGTGTAGAAGGACATGGGTAGGGAAAGAAGATTAATGTACATTTCATGTGTTAAGACAACACGCCATGGGTTTGGGGTGCTACATGACCAGTTCTTGTTGAAGTACACACCCATGTGAATGGCTTATGGGAACACACTGTGTGGGAAATATACATGCCGTGTAGTCATGTTTTGAAAAATTTGAGGTATTTTATTCTCTTATTCCCTTCATGGTTTCCTAGTTTTCGGTCCTTTATAATCTAGATCTAAGGTGTTCATTTGACCCTGTAGAGTCATGCCACCGAGACAACCACGAGTATTTTTCCAAGAGAGTGGAGACGATTATACTCCAAAGATTGCAGGCCATGGACTACCGATGGATCTTTCAGCAGTGCCAAATACAGCACCAACCATTATACTTGATGCAGGCGTAGATGCGCTGTTCCGTGAAGGCTTCATGTGGTTCATGCAGACCTTTCAAGGAACACCGCAGGTTGCCACATCTATGGCAGAGCTGACATGTATATTGCAGCAGCAGCATCTACTTATTTATTCAGGGGATGGCGGACCATATACTATAGATTCATGGATGGATTCTATAAAAACGACCTTTAAACATTTGGAGATGCCTCCTAGGAGGAGGGTCAAGCTCGCTACATACATGCTGTGTGATTCTTCCATGAGATGGTCAAATGTTACCACCCAAACTGAGCATCACCGAGACATGGCGTGGGTAGATTTTTAGGCAGTCTTCAATGAATTTTCCTTTCTAGAGATGCTTAGGAAGATCAAGCTCAAGAGTTCCAGAATTTGCAGTAGGCATCCATGTTAGTGATGTACTATTCTTCCCGCTTCACCGAGCTACAACCATTTTCCACTTTTTTGGTGGGTGATGAGACGTTGAGGGATAGACTCTTTGAGGATGTTCTTTGATATGACTTCCGAGCACTGTATAATGTTTTTAGGTAGCCTATAGTACGTGCTATGTGAACCACAAGTTGATTACTGAGCGGAACCTGTGGGAAGCTAGTTGTGCAGACCAGGGTGGTTCGACACCAGTCTCTGGTAGTATTTCTACCAGCAAGAGGAAGAGGAAGATAGATTTCTCTCACGGGGGATGTACTAGTCATAATAACTTTTCAGATTTCCCGGTATTGTGCTACCTATATGGTAAAGAGGGGAACAATAGACCTTAGCATCCACGTGATCTAGTGGAATGCCGAGCTTGCACCAAGATGGGTTATCATTAGAATTTTTTATAGAGTTTCTTCCAGTGGCTAGTGAGAGGTGTTTTGTGCAGACTCTGCATGCAAGGGCTGGACCAGTAGCTTCTTACTAGTCAGAGAATTGGAATATGCTAGGATGTTCAGGACGAGGTGGTGGTCATGGTCATAGTATCCAGACTCTGGGATCTCAGATACAGTAAGGTAGGTCAGCTTAGGGTAGCCCGGCTATGTTGTAGGGCCGCGACACTGGGCAGACATATGAAATGAAAAAGACCCAATGGGAGCAGTACCCTGGACCTTCCACTATCAGAGGTACAATTCCAGTAGCTTCTGTATTATCTTAGGCACTTTTCGATGTTAGTGCTACATATAGATTTATATATGTGCCTGTTGTGGAGATCCTTTGGCTTTATGTTTCTTATTATTTAGATATCATGACTCTAGAAACTCCGTAGAGAATTAGAACGGCAGGTGTGTGTCAGTGCCAGGAGTTCCCCCTAGAGGTTGGTGGGTGTCACTTTCTACGGGACATCTATGTCGTAGAGATGACAGTCTATGATGTCATTCTCGAGATGGACTAGTTGGTACCCTTCCAAGCCTTCTTGGATTGCTATCATCACAGGGTGTGTTTTACGTCACCAGAGGGCAGAGAGGTTTTATACAATGGCTAATGGGATGTCTAGGCGAGCTGAGCTGGGCCCAAGAATCATGGGCATGGAGGAGTGACAGCCCAGATTGCGAGTTTATATATGGACTATTGAGAAACTTGTCAGAAGATTTTCCCTCTATTGGTTGATCAATTCAGGGATATCTTTCCAGGAACCTTTTTAGGTTTACCTCTAGAGTGAGAGGTAGATTTCTCTATTGCGCTTGTTCCAGGAGTGGCATCGGTGTCAATTCCTCCTTATATGATAGCTAAACCAGAGTTATAGGAGCTCAAGAGGAAGTTTAAGGAGTTGTAGTAAAAGGGTTTCATCTGACCAAGTACCTCTCCTTTGGGTTCATCAATCTTTTTTGCGAAGATGGAAGATGGTACCCTCAGATATTTTGTGGATTATCAGAAGATGAACCAATTTACAGTCAAGAACTGATATCTTTTACCAAGTATTGATGATATTTTTGATCAAATTCAAGGAGCATGAGTGTTCTAGGAGATTGAATTGAGATCAATATATCTTCAGTTGCACGTGAAACCATCAAACATACCGCATACAACCTTTTGGAGAAGATATGGTCTATATGAGTACATGGTCATGCCGTTTAGACTCACAAAAGTGCCAGCAGTTTTCATGGCACTCATGATCGTGTGTTCCACCCATATCTAGATTCATTTATGGTAGTCTTTTTGGACGTTGTCTTGGTGTACTCTCACACTCTACACGACTATGCCACCCATCTTGAGATCATAATTATTAAACTGAGGGAGCATCAGTTATATTCTATAATCTCAATCTTCCACTTTTGGATGGACCATATTCATTTCCGGGGTCATATTATCTCAGAGGCAAGAGTTGCGGTAGACCCAAAGAAAGTGAGAGTAGTTGTTTCGTGGTAGTATCATAAGAACGTGTTCGAAATATAGAGTTTTATGGGGTTGTATGGTTATTACATGCATTTTATACAGGACTTCTCCCTCTTAGCAACACCGTTGATGGATTTGACTAAGAAGGGTGTGAAGTTCATTTGGTCAGAAGCATGTGAGATATCCTTTCTAGAGCTAAAAGGAAGGTTGACATCAGCACCAGTCCTGATACTTCCAGAACATGGGAAGATCTATACAGTTTACTATGATGCATCAGGTATTGTGTTGGGAGTAGTGTTGATATACGACGACCGAGTTGTTGTGTACGAGTCTTGGCAGTTGAGGCCACATGAGAGGAATTACCTAACACATGATCTCGAGTTGGCTACAGTTGCCCAAGTGTTACATTGTTGGATACATTATCTCTTGGTAAAACATTTGGTTGTTTTTACAGACAAAAAAAGTATCAAATACATCTTTACCCAGTGTGACTTGAATTTGAGACAACCAAGGTGTGTTGAATACCTTCAGTCTGTTGACTTCGAGCATTCCTATACACTTGGTATAGGTAATGAATTAGCTGATGCACTATGTAAGAGGACTCAGATACATGTAGTTCAAGAGGCAAATGATGAGTTCTAGCTTATGACCCTATTCTCTGAGATGCATTTGGTGCTGCACGATAGTCAGGGGCGAACCTATGTTTCATCCTTAGTTATGATTTCTACCCTCCTAGAATAAATGGGGAAGAGATAGTTATCAGATTTAGAAGGAATATTTCTACGGGTGTCAGTGGAATGTGAGGAAACTTTTCCTGGTTGGACAATAGACGGTGATGAGGTAATGCATATCCATGGATGATTGTGGGTTCCAGGGGATATACATGAGGAGTTGATGCGGGAATTTCATACTTCAGCTTCAGCAGTGCATCTTGGGGTTACCAAAATGTACCATGAGTTGAGACGTCAGTATTGGTGGTCGGGTGTGAAAAGAGAGGTAGATCATTTTGTTATGAGATGTTCTACCTATCAGTAGGTGAATGTAGAGCATCAGAGGACAACTGAACTATTAAAAAAGTTACCCATTCCCAAATGGAAATGGAATGATGTCACGATGGACATCGTGACCAGGTAGTCGAGGCCACATTGAGGCAATGATGTCGTATGGGTTGTTCTAGTCAGACATATGAAGGTAGTTCACCTTTTTTACGATCAAGAATACCTTCAGTGTTGACATGCTCAAAATGTTGTATATATGAGAGGTAGTACGTCTTCATCGGGTCCCTCATTCTATCATTTCAAATTGGGACCCCCGTTTTATGTCTCATTTCTAGAAGATGTTTCAAAGGGAACTAGGTACATAGGTGCATCTGAGCATAGCTTACCACACTCAGACCGATGGCCAATCAGAGTGTACAATATAGGTACTAGAGGACATTCTATGTGCATGCATCCTAGACTTTGGGGGCTCTTGGGAGAAGCACATACCCCTGGTCATGTTTTCCTACATTTATAATTTTTTGGAAACTATTGAGATGGAACCTTACAATGATTTATATGGCAGGCCATGCCAATCACCCTTGTGCTGGTGGGAGGTAGGTGAGGCATCTTTACTAGGACCATGTCTCGTGCAGGAATCTTTAGAGCAGGTCCTGTTGATTCAAAAGTGGATGGCTACTAAAAAGTCTTGTTAGAAATCTTATGTTGATTGTCGTAGACGACCCTAGGAGTTCTTCGTCAGGGATCAGGTTTTCTTGTGCGTTTCATCGAGGTTGGACACAGACAGGTCAAGAGACAAGGTAAACTTTCACCAAGGTATGAAGGGAAATTTGTGATTCTGGAGAGAGTCGGGCCAGTTTCCTATCCATTGTAGTTACCTTAGATGTATCAGGCCCTGCATGACGTCTTCAACATTTCTTAGTTGCGCCGTTATCACTCAGACCCATCTCACATTTTTCAGCGTGAGGAGGTTGAACATCATATTGATGCATCCGTTGAGGAGTATTTGATTAATATTGTTGATAAGAGCATGAATGTTCTCTAAGTCCAGTCAGTTCCTCTTATATTGTTTCTATGGAAGCATGACCAAGTGCAGTACGAAACCTGGGAGCGGGAGACCGACATACGTGCTTAGTGGCCAGAATTGTTCCCAGCTTTATCTTCACCACCCTTGGAGGGAACATTTGGGGACAAATTTCATTAAGAGGGATGTTTTTAATAACCTAATTCTTATTATTGAGTTATGAGTTTCTTCATTTTCTTTTCCTTAAGTATTTTTGAGAAAACAAGGGAAATTTGCGGAAAATATCAAAATTTAGGGGTACACGCCATGTACATTTGTATACACGCCATGTACTTTGGCCGTGGGGGATATAAATACATAGCGTGTTGGGTTGTCAGTGATTAAGGGTGTAAAATATTACTACATGCCATGTACTAAGTAATACACACCATGTAATCAGTCAGCAGATGAATAGGGTGGTGGTGAAAAGCAGCCGCTAGGGGAACAGTTAAAAAGGAAAGTACACACCGGGTACTTGAAAGTACACGCTGGGTATTAATTGTTTTCGTTAAAAGCATTAAGTGGCCTCCTCATTTGATTGAGGAGGACGAACACTCATTTTGAGCTCAAGAAAAGAGGTTGAGGCTTGGAGGAGCTCCCGATCACAGGACAGAACTCTGATTCCATCGCCGATGATCTTGTTTTAACTACGCGGGTAAGGCATTCCGTCTCATTTAGTCTTTCATTCCAATTCAACCCATAAGGGAAGTTATTTATGTTTGAGCGAGGAATTTTTATAACAGATTCACAATGTTCATGGTCATTTCTGGAGGGGGCTTCTATGTATATCGATTAGAGGAGATCAAGGTAGGTGTTCTGGTGTTTATTTCCAACCGTCGAGTTGATTTTGTGTACCATTGTGCTACATACCCATGTTATGGGTGTCGTATGGTTGAGACCTGGACTATTAAGATTCATATAATTGCATATGTAATCTAATGAATAATAATAAACTACTATTTGAGATAGTTTCTTTGATCTGGGGCCACCCCATGGGTGCATTTCCCTTGTTTAGCTGTTTGTCTAGGATACTCATGGGCATGACGTGATTATAGAGTGTTTTGAGTTTTCATGAGATTAAGAATATATAAATTTCTTGTTTGTGCTTTGGGTTCGTCCTGGTTACTTGTTTGTGTTCTATTGATCCTGAGGGAAAGGTTCTGTTTGGCATGAGGGAAAGGTTATGTTTAGCTTGAGGGAATTCTTCTGTTTAGTCCGAGGGAAAGGTTTTGTTTGTCCTAAGGGAATGGTTTTGTTTAAATCGAGGGATATTTTATGTTTCGCCTAAGGGAAATGCTTCTTATGCCTGAGGGTATTTGTATCTGAGCCTGAGGGAAATATCTCACATGTTTGAGGGAAATCATCGTTATGCGTAAGGGCAGTCACCAGATGGATTCTTTTCTGTTCACCTAAGGGTAAGGATTTTCATGACTAAGGACACTGTTTACTTTGAATATTTACTATGTGGATTTCATTGGTTGTACGTGACAAGCTAACACACAGGCTTGAATTGATAAATAATCATAAAATGGCTATGTAAATGGTAGTGATAATTTCTTTTGAGTACATCCTAGTTTTCGACATTTTATTATCGCACACTGTTGTTGTACATTTTCACTAACAGTTGGAAACGGGCCTTTGGTGGTTTCCTACATGGATTTCTTTCTCACACTCAGTTTGGGTCATGTCTTTGGCCCAAACAGATTATATTTCTCCAGGTGTCAATAAGGGAAACGGTCCCTACACAGGTACCTGATTATTGTAGAGGAGTAGGAGAGCATGTGACCGAGCTTTGTCTTGTGATGTTGTTGCGTTCTATTTTCACTATTTTGGTTTTGATTGTTGTACTTTTACATTGTTCTATATTGTATCTAATGGCATTGTATCCTATTTTGGATGCTTTCTTTGAATTAATGACATGTTGAAACATTATATATATATGACTACTAGTTATGTTTTACTTCTGTTATGTTATCCATTTCAGTTTAAATTGTTTATTGTTTCGCTTCTGAGCTTTGAATTTGGGAAACTGCGCTTGAGGCCATGTGAACAACTAGGTTCGGGGCACCTGTTCTGTGGATCCCGGATTTGGGACGTTACAGTTCAGGTCGACCTAGCCCAACTTAGGTCTGGGCCAAGGTCTGACCTGGAGTGCTGGAACCGGCCTGACCTGCTGTGTCCGACCCAAATAGCAGTGCATCCCGGCCCGCTGGGCGGTCCGCTGGGCGGTCCACTGGGCGGCCCGCGGTGCGGTCTTCAAGGGAGGACCGCTCGACTCCCTGGCTGGCCGGATGGCCAGCCTTCTCCCCACGTGTTGCGGTCGCCCACCGCACCATCACTGGTGGCCAGTGTCGAGCTGGACGCACCTTTCCTCGTTGTCACGGCTCTTCACCGTCAGGCGGTGCAGTGACGCACCTTCGCCCCTTTGCGCGGCCGGCCGGAGTGTCGACTATCAAACCTGAGTCCCACTGGTGCCTGTCATCGGCACCGGTCGTCGTTGTCCTCCATCTCGAAGAACACATCATACATCATAAATATTTGTAGAGGGGTCAGGTCGTATTCTTCTAGCACACACCCTCCGCAATAGAATGGTATCAAGTGAAAATATTGATCTTGAATCAAAGGGGTCAACAAGAATGATGTAAGGGGATAAAAATCAACAACAAACTCTACAAGATACCCCGCAACATCTTTCCGCAAAGACAAAAGAATCTCACATCATCCTGTTAGTAAGATGAAACACATTCTATGTATACATTCAAGAACGGGGAAGAGGAAAATAAAAAAATCACAAATGAAATAACCCATACTTCATGTTTGTTGGAGAGCATCTGCGTTTGAGAAAGTGTTGGCATTCATCATCCCCCGAAACTGGCCTCCAACTACGTCACTCATTCATTAATCTCTAGTTTGGGGTTTCATTGTCGCTCGTCACCTCCCTCTGGTACTGGCTCTATCCTCCAAGGGTTTGGCATCACATTACTTTGTCATCACTTCATTTCTTGGCGGAGTATTGCCAACACCTCTCCCCAAACTCTATATAAATAGGAGAGGGGAAGGGTGTGGAATGTTCGTTAGATTAATAGAGGCCCATTAATTAGGAACCTTCATATTTCCCCAACAATGAGGTTTCTTAGAATTGAAAGGTCAAGAAATTTATTGGCTTGACACGTTGTCTGTACAACCATACCGCTTATCCATCGGAGAAATAGAACAAAAATAAAATAATAATGTTATTTTATTTATTCTATTAAAAGATCCAAAAACTAACTTTTTCTCTGGACATACTACGGTCAAAGTGAAGTTCTTCTTAAGCGAATATCAGAAATGCGAGTTCAACGGTTCCCTAGGATTTCAATTCTGAGTGATGGATCAAAAGTTATTTAACGCTGCTCGTGCGTCTACTAAACGTACCCAAAAAAAGTTTGGAAGAATTATAACAGTCACCCATCACCCGCATCGGTTTCCGTTTGGCTCTGCCTTAGTGAAACATGCCCAAACGAACCCAACGGTAGTCTCATATTTTCAATCTGAGTTACTATTTATATGTTATAAATTTAACAATAAAAAAATTATCACTTAATTATTTTATTTATGGAAAAAAACAAACTTTTAATGGTGGCATGCGCCGACCAATGTCAGTATCTTCTTAAATAGATTATTCCCTCACGAGTTCAGTGATGGTCACAGATTTTCAATTTGAGTTACCATTTGTGTGTTATAAGAATTAGAAAAATAAAATAATTTATTTAATTATTTTATTTAAAATTATACCATTTTCGGGTTTTGTCATAGGAGGCCCATACTAACTAAACGTAAGATGATCCAATGGTAAACACACAATATTGAATTCAACAGTTCCATCATATTTCTGATCAGGGTAACTCTTTAAGAGTTATTTTACCTTTTCAGTAAAAATTCTTATGCGTGCTAATGAAAACTTAACCATACTTCGATGGATCATTCAAGGAACTCCGGGCCTCAAAATCATGCACCATCAAATTTCTTGATCTCAAAATAATTCTTGTAATTAAAAAAGTATATGGAATTCTATGTACATTAAATTCCACCACATTAGGGATTTACGTCCCTGAAAGACACCATAAAGGAAAAGCAACCAAAAGAGGATACTGGGCATGCATCTGAGACTTCTGCTCCTATGTGCTCTCCTGGAGGATACCGTGCTTCTAGAAAAAGTGCACCAGAGGTATCGACTGCCCAAGATGGACCCGCTATTTTGGATCCTCAATCTCTACTGGAACCATTGTAAACATCACCCAGACATCGATGCCCAGCTCGCCGAGGTCGATGATGTGGGGTGGTTCATGCATGTATCTCCTCAGCTGAGATATGTGGAAGACATCATGCACACTCTCCAACAACGGTGGAAGAGCCAAGCGGTATGCTACCTCACCTATCCTCCAAAGTATCCAAAAAGGACCAATAATCCTCGGTGATAACATGTCGTCTCAGCCAAATCTCTATAGTCCTCGTTGAGGAGAGACTCACAAGAATACGTGGTGACCCTCTTGGAACTACCAGGGTCTCTATATCCTATCGACATATGACTTCTGACAACTCTGTCCAGTATTTACATGATGACAATTGATACATCGATACAAACTCTTCCAATACATTTTTCATCTCTAGCCACCGGTACTGACGCCAGAGGTCATGGAACATTTTCACCACCCCCATGATGTATCGCCATAGGGTACGTATGGAACTCCCTCAACACCTCCTCCCAAAATGCCACCGGTACCATAGTACAGCATCTAAAGAGGACTACATGATCCACACCATCAAAATATCCATCAGGTATCTTCCCTGAGGATATCTGAGCACATCAAGCCTTGAATTCAATGCACCCAATCTACCCCTCCCCGACTTGCTAAAGGAGTGGGGGTGTTATATTCATAGACTAGAAGTAAGAAGCTTCATCTCTATCCACGAAGGATATCTTCAGAATGACTAGTTACTCTAACGCCTCACTCAACAGCTATAGACCAGACATTCTACTGAGTGTGTCTACTACTACATTCCTCTTCCCATGAGTATAGACTATCTCAAAGTCGTAGTCTTGGAGAACATTATCCACTCTTGTTGGGAAGTGAAAACTCAAAACATTTTCTACCATGAGGGAAAGGATGACCGAATTAAGAGTGATCGTTTGTACCCTCCTATGCATGAGTTATCATGCGCCACCTAGGTTTCCTTTTTTGTAGACTAAATTAAACCTCATTCCAATGTTGTAGACAAACAAAAACCATTTTCCTAATACAGTCAATCTGATTATGAATTGTGGATGTCCAATCATACCCAAACTAACATCACAGGGCCTCGACGCTACCACTAAGAGGTTCCAATTGAAACTCTCACCTCAAGGGTTAGATCACACTGTCTATGCAAGTGTGATTATTGATTATCCTCCCAATGGTATCTCTAGATGTGAGAGTCAAGTCAATTTTTTAACTAGAAACTCTAGGTATTTGACAAGATTCGTGGAAGGAAGGAATTATTGGTACCTATTTTTATTGATAAAAAAGCTAGTAGTATACATAGACCATACCTTGAATAATTCCTAGAGCCCTTGGGTCGCAATCCTTGACCGCATACAGCTACTCTCTTCACTTTTCCTCCAGCTCCCTAAGTTTGGCAGGGACCACAATGGGGGTGGTTGTAAAATGTCAAAATGTACACCACCTCATACTTATCTCCTAGCTCTGCTTCTATGTCTGCAGCCCTAAAAATTAATCTTCCTTTAACACTTCATATTCCTGATGCATTCTTACAATCCCAAGTCTCTAAGACTTGGGCCAATTTCGTATTTTCTCACTACTCACATTCATTGGATGTTTCTGCTCAGCCAAAGAATATTAAACCCCAAAGCTACTCTCTAGCACCCCAAAATATGTAGGAATTCATAGAGGAATAGTGCTTGCTCATATGTCCTTAAACACACTACACTCGAAAGTCCGAGACGCGAAGCACTTATCGTATCGAATTCATTATGTAAGAGGAATTATCGGTACATCTCAATGAATACTCAGCTACCAAAAATTCATCCTGCAAAAGCTATAGAAGATATAGAGAACTCTCAGCCACCTCCTCAAGACACTCCTCAGCCGCTAGTCAGTCGGGCTCACCTTGGAACCTGAGGGGTATCTAATGTCGAATAATGTGTATGGAACTAAGCCTATTTGTGTCCTTTACCAGCACCGTCGGTTTTAAATGTTGACCAACGAGCAATGATATAGCTGACACACTACCCAAAGGTACCATCTTGGGAAATGGTCCAAGTACATAAGCCTCATCACTATGCAGACAATCCTCATGGCCACTCAATTGAAAAGACTAGTAGCAATGATCACCATCTTCTCTACTAGTGTCTCAACTAGGCGGAAAACTCTAGAAACCACCTCCATCATTCCCTCAGCTGCGTGGGAATCTGTCTGGCATCGAAACCTTTGAGGCCTCTACTAATGAAACTCATGAAACATGCTAAGTCCTTGTGCACCGTCCGCTAGTGTGAATGGTGGTAACTGCTTCCCAACAGGTGATGGTGCTGCTAGTACACCACCAGAAGGTGACAACATAGTATGGGGGCCCTACACTAGAGCCTTGTTGCTCATTGAGCCACATACATTAAGTTATACATGGCGAGATGAATCAAGGAAATCACAAGAAACTCTTAAAAAAATGCAATCAATGATTCCGTGTAATGGGTTGGAAATTAGAACATAGTGTCATGGTGTATAGATACGTTGGCCGCCACACCAACACTGTGCTACCTGAACTAAAAACCACACTCATTAAACAGGACACTACTGCTTAACAAAAAAGATCAGAGTCCTAGTTCTTTGGTAGAATCGAACTCCTCTGATACCAATTTGTCACGACACATCACTCAGGACTCCGGTCGTGACTACCCCAAGCCTGCCTTCCATAGGACAAGGCTAGTAGATAGAACCACAAGGCGTATTCCCTAAATCGGGAAGGCATTGCCTTTATATCCTGAAAACACACACAACCAAGAACATAGAAATATACGAACAAAAGTAAAATGTATAGTAGAAAGTGTGTGTACAGTAAGAAAAAGGATCCAGAATACAATCCCAACTAGAAAGAACAAGTAAACTGAAACAATTTCGGTGAACACCTACCAAGGATCCTATATGAAGGGTAGGTACAACTCTTGAATGGTTGTCTCTGCAGTATGCTTCGTCTAAGGTCCACCTCTGAGCTACCTCCAATACCAGAACCCTCGTCCTTAGTCCGCGCTACCTATCATCTGCACCAAACACAACAAGGTGCGGGTCTAGCCCCTGTAGGGGTGAGTATAACGATACACAATGGGGACCCCAAGACCCTCAACGGTCTCAAAATATCCACAAAGGATAAATCACAAAGCATGAAAACATCTGTTAACCTTACTTAGGTATATTCCCATACATATAACTAAGTTATCAAGTATACCCATCTCATTCCTGAGGTAACACAAGGCCCAACTCATATGCTCAAAGCTCAATTTTTCCATGAACATAACAACATGATGGTATATAACACAAAGGAAACACCACACAGAAGAATACCAAAATGCTATCACCATTAAGGAAATTACCACACAGGTTTTCCACACAGAATATTTCCACCAAGGTATTACCATGAAAGGAACTACCACATAGGTAGGCCACATATAAGAATACCACAAAGATATCACCATGATGGAAAGTACCACACATGTATGCCACATAGAAGAATACCATAAAGGTATCACCATGAAGGAATGTACCACACAAGTACGACACACAAAAGAATACCAAAAAGGTATCACCATAAAGGAACGTATGGCACTTGTACACCACATAGAAGAATACCAAAAAGGTATCACCATGAAGGTAAGTACCAGAAAAGTACTCACACAGAATAATAAAAAAATGTATAACCATGAAGGTAAGTACCATACAGTTACGCCACACAGAAGAATACAACAATGGTATCATCACCAAGGAATGTACCTCACAATTACGCCACATAAAGGAATACCAAAATGGTATCACAACGAAGGTAAGTACCACACAAGTACTCTACACAGAAGAATACCACCAAGGTATCAACATGAAGGAAATTACTACATAGGTATGTCACAGAGAATAATTCAAAAGAGGTATCACCAAGAAGGAAAGTACTACACAGGTACGCCACACAGAAGAATAGGAAAAAGGTATCACCACAAAAGAAAGGACTCGGCTCACACCAGGTACAACTTTGGTATGGTTGTAAAGGTGAATGTATGTAACTACTAAATCATATTAATCTTTTAAGAGGTAGAACCACGCCAGATCCTAAATCATCGGACCCATATAGGATCCTAAATCATCGGACCCACTTATGATCTTAGTATATCATCAGACCCACATAGGATCCAAGTACAGCAGACCCACGTAGGATCATAGAGTAGTCCCACATAGATTCCTAGAGTAGATCCACATGATACTATCAAACAAAGTCCCACAAAGGATCCCAAATCACAGACCCACAGAGGATCTCTTTGTCATGTTACAGCTAGCTATAGGGTTCCGCACTAAGCTCGATTGATTTCGGGAGGGTCCGCTCTTCAAGCCACATGTCAAAATACTCCAACTACCACAAAGTCCCATGATAAATTTTCATAAAGGAACTCACTTAAAAAGTGGTCTCAATGCAATAGACAGTGTGTCAATCAGACTCTTGGTTTTTAACATATTAGTCTATTATTCCAGATGGCCTGGTTAGATTCGTGTTCAATCCGACCCAAATATTCCCCAACTTTATCTAAATCTCATGTGGGGTATACCAATAAGACTGCCTCGATCAAAGGTTTCTGATGCCACATACAGTTTGTCAAATGGAATAACATAGTTCGTGATATGGGTGAAAGAAAGAAAAGGGGTCAAAGTTAGTACGGTTCCGGTCCAACCTAGCCTGGGCCGACCCGACCGAGATCAGGTCAACATGGCCTGAACTGGCCCAACATGTTGGGTCTGGCCTAGCTCGTGGTGCAACCTGCTGGGCGGCTCGGTCCACTTGGCAGTCCGCTTGGTATCATGTCCCACTAGGCGGTCCGTTGGGCGGCTCGCGATGTGGCAGCCCACTGTGGGGTCTTCTAGGGCAGACCGCTCATCTCCCCGGTTGGCCGAATGGCCAGCCTACTCCCCACACAGAGTGGTCGCACACTGTGCCATCACCGGCGGCTGACATCGAGCCGGACACACCTCGCCTCACCACCACGGAACATGGTTGCGACTCTTCTCTGCCGGGTGGCACGGTCTCCCTCCACCACCCCTTCATGTAGTCGGCTACCGCCCTTGATCCATCGAGTCTGACAGGCCGTCGCTTTTCTCCGGTGGTGCGGTCATGCTGCCTCCTTCATCGCGGCTGGTCGGAGTTCTGACCATCGGTATTGAGTCCCACCACTATCAGTCGCTGGTATCTGTTTCCATCCTCCTCCATCACGACGAACACATCATACACAACAAAGATTTGTGAAGGGGTCTGGCCGTGTTCCTTTGGCCTTCACCCTCCACATTAGAATGGTAGCAACTGGAAATATTGATCATGAATCAAGGGGGTCAACAAGAATGGGGTATAGGGGTATAAATCAACATCAAACAATATAAGATACCCCACAAACATCCTCCCACTATGATGAAAGAATCACGGTTCAACCCGTTAGTTAGTTGACCCACATTCTACATATAAAATCATGAAAGGGGAAGTGGAAAATAAAAAATGCACAAATGAAATAACCATTACCTCATGTTTGTTGGAGAGAATCTGTGTTTGAGGAAGTGTTGGCATTCGTTATCCCCCGAAACTAGCTTCCAATTATGTCACTCATTTGTCGATCCCTAGTTCGAGGATTCAGTGTCGCTCGTCACCTCCCGTAGGTACCGCCTACGTCCTCTAAGGTTTTAGCATCACTTCACTTTGTCACCACTTAGTTTCATGGTGATGCAGTGCCAACACCTTTCCCCAAACTCCATATAAATTGGAGAGGGGAAGGATGTGAAACGTTCCTGGGATTAATGGAGGCCCATTAATTAGAAACCTTCTTAATTGTCCAACAGTGTGGTTACATATAATTGAAAAGTCAAGAAATTTATTGGATTGACACATCATCGATCCCACCTTATCGCTCGTCCAATGGAGGAATAGAATAAAAATGGAATAATAAAGTCAATTTATTTATTGTATTAAAAGTTCTATAATTTATCCTTTTCACCAGACCTGATGTAGTCGTATTGAAGGTCTCCTTAAGTGAATGTTGGCGATGCAAGGTCAGATGTGCCCTCAGATTTCAATTCTGAGTACTGGTTCAATATTTATATAATGTCGCTCATGTGTTTACTGAACGTACACGAAATAAAGTTTGGAAAAATTATAACAGTCACCCTTGACCCGCGCTGGTCAAGGTTAGGCTTTGCCTCAGTGAAACAAGCCTCAGGGAACCCAATAGTACTCTTATATTTTCAATCTGAGTTACCATTTAGTAGTTATGAATTTTACAATAAAATAATGGTCACATAATTATTTTATTTATGGCCAAAAAATAATTTTTACTGGTAGCCCGCGCTGACCAATGTTAGTATCAGCCTAAGAGAGTATACCCTCAAGAGTTCAACGATTGTCTCTTGTTTTTAGACCACGTTACCATTTGTGAGTTATAAATATTTAAAAAATAAAATAATTTATTCAATTATTTTATTTACAATTATGCCATATTTTTGTTTTCCAATAGGAGGCTCGTGCCGACTAAACTTATGTTGTGCTTATGGTAAACCCATCATCCATAACCCAGTGGCGCCCTCAGATTTCTGATCAGAGTTTCCATTTAAGAGTTATTCCACTTTTTCAGGAAAACTATTGACTTTTACTAATTAAAACATAACCATATTTCGATGGATCATTCCAGGCAATTAGGGCCCCGGAATCATGCACCGTTAGATTTCGTGGTCTCAGAATAATTCCATATTATTAAAAAATATATACAGAATTTCTGAGATATTACATCTTTTTCTTGATTTATTCATATTTCAAATTAATTTTAATAGAGCTAATTTCATTTCCATTATTTAATCTTGTTTACATGATTTAGTGATGTAAAACAAATTCCAGGGTTAATCATGTTTCAAAATAAATTTTAGGGAATTGGTTTATTTTCGATAAGTAAAACATTATTCAAATAGATTTTATGGAATAAATTTCATTACCATAGGTTAATTATGTTTCAAAGTTATTATTAAGCAATAAATTTCATTTCCATTGTTTAATCATGTTTTAAAGATATTTTGATGGGAGCAGCATCCTTTCGAGTTCTTAATCTTGTTTCGAAGATATTTTTATAGAACCCATTTATTTTTCACTTGTTTGTCTTATTTAAATGAGACTACTATGGAAAATATTTCATTTCCATGGGTTAGTCTTGTTATGAAAATAATAAAGATTATTTCATATATTTTATTGTGAAATAAATTCTATATATTCATTACTCATGACACGATTCTTCAAAATTGTTTATAATGATAGGTGGTTCTGTTATAAAACAAGGGGGAGTGATTCCATTATAAATGAAAGGATGGTTTGTCATATAATTAACCAAAGACATGTTATTATGTGGAAAACCTAGGTTTTGTGGTTCCAATATATCCCTCCAACTTATTGGGAATTATGAAGACATACGCTGACCAAATTTGATAATTCATTTGATAGAAGTTAGGTGAAGATAATTTTCCACGATTCAAATATGTCTTTTATTTTCTTTATATGATTTTATAAAGTTTCTTATGATAAATATTGATATCACCTAGACCATGATTATTTATTATAATGAATATTGCCTATGTTGAATATATAATCAATCTTTTCCTATAATATAATACATCTGTTGATTGGTATGCATATTCTTATGATATACTCATGAAAATTGATTATTTCATCATACTCGATTTCAATAATTATGCCCCTTGATGATATTCAGTTGTAAATTTGGAAAATTTGTAGAGACTCAAACATGGTAAGAAAAAATCCAGCATTATTGACCATTACATTGGAATAAGATACAACTAAACGCATCCCAATGAAACGACCAGTATTGTAGTATTGGTAAACTAGATACATACTTGGGTATTTCACAACATTTGGATTCAAAAAAATTCTAACTAATGTTTTTTTTCTAGAGTAACAATTTTCATATACTATATCTCTATATAATATTTAGAATTTTATCCATGGAATCCTATGTAAATTAAATAAAAGATAATTGTGATCTCAAATGATTAGTAAGGATTAAGTACATCAGAAACAATAATGAATCAATGAGAATAATCAATATGGTATGGTTAATAACTAAACACAAATTCCATTAGAATAAATTTGACAAGGAATAATAAAAATGTAAAAGTAAATAATTGAACACACATTCTATTTAATCAGTAAATTAAGAATGATATGCATATATAGGATTTTTTCATTGTAAAAATCTTATGGATAAAAATGATAATTGAATACTACATAAAATCAGTGATTAGTTATCAGATGACATGTTTCCTTAGAACATGATACCTTTACCATGAAGATATATCCTCAAGATAGTTTAAAACATATAGGTAAGAAAGATAATTGGTTTGGAAAACCATATCTCTACTATCATGACTATAAACTAGATAGTTTAAAACATACTGGTTACAAGCACATTAGGTTTTTCAAATAGATTTTATCCCACGACACTACCAATACATCAAGGGTTTAAATTAAATGATCTCAAATCCATTTCATACCTATAAAAAGTATTCATCATATATCCATTAATTGATTTAATTCATAAATAATTTTACTTATGAATATTCATTTATATTCAGTTAAGGATAAACATTTGTCAATATTTAACCCATTAATAAATAGCATTCAAAGTGATCACAATATGTATAAATGTTATTAAACATACTCAATAATCATATCCATGATTAATAATGTATATATTTAGGGTAAATTTAATTTTAAATGATTATAGGGAAGTTAAAATTTAAAATGAATGGGATTGAATATAAAAAAGTATCAAGGGGGTGAATTTCAATAGTTTATTTACAAAGAATTACTATAAACCATCTAGAGGAATAATAATGATGGTATTATCATATCATATTCCCATTGGAGTATGAATAGTGGGTTTTCTTTTGTAATTAATATAAATACTATAAAATGATATTATAAAAACATATTGAGGAAAATATCTATTATATTTTTTATTTTGTGAAAAACCTTTTCTTTGGAAAAATGTTTAATGAAATTTATTTTTAAAAACCTTTTTAATTTTTCTAGGGAAGATATAAATCATTTAGTGGTAATGAAATATTAAAATATTGTACATGTCACGCAAGTTAAAAAATATATTTTTTCACATTTTCATTAAAAACTAAATGAGAATTATTTTAAAAATATCATACGATTTTTTTAAACATTATTAATGGGAAAAAATGGGAAAAAATTTCTTTAAGTCAATTTTAAGAGGATAAAAATGTTATTGAAAACAGTTTAAAAACATGGTTTCAACAGAAAAATTATTTCCGACTAAAGGGATAAATAAATTCATATTTTAAAAAAAAAATTTCTAAAACATCTTAAATAACAATGGGTGGGAAAATAGTATTATTATTTAACTATAGGATATAAAAATGAAATTGATATTTAAAAATTACCATATTATTTATTTTAATTTAATTTCATGAGTAAATAATCTCGATTAGGGTGAAGTTGTGAAATATTCCATTAAGAAATCAAAACATTAACGTGAGAATTATTCAACGATTCAAATATATTTATCAACTATAAATCAACATAAAACATAGGGTAAATAAATAAAGAGATATTAAAATAATTTTTACAACAAATAACATAATATTAATGATGATGAGGATGTAATATAACCTAATGAAAAGTAATTGAGTTATGAAATTTATTTACAACATGGTAACATTATATTCAAACCCCATTTGATGAAATAATTAAATTTAAATATCAAAATACCATGGATAATTAATTATTCAGGATTTTAAATTTCTATGGTGTAGTATATACACCATATTAATGAAATTAGGTTCATAACATTATTACATGCATTAATGAAATTAAATGTAGATAAGATCCCTTACCTCTCACTTTCCTTTTGGTCGTACATTCTTTAACATACATAATAGTTGTTCTAAACATGTTATTAACTTGTATAATTCACATATTATTATTTATTTTATCATATATTATCCCTAAATACATATTAAGACCTGTTTGTTAACAATCTCTTATTATATTCATCATTTCAAATAGTAAAAATACTATTTTTGTGTATGTTTTCAATTTTTTATTTTTTATGTTCAAATACATTAGATTATAATTTGAAAACATCATGATATTAATACATTATTTAAACAACATATATATCTATTATATATATATTTATAGTAATCTATAATATTTTATGATAGGAAATGAAATGCACAGTTCATGGAGATGGTAGGCCATACATATGCATGATTGATGTTTCAATTTTCTTATCAAATTCAAAGTATAAAAAAGTAATATATATATATATAATCATTTAAGTATCATTTTATATCATATATATATATAATATATATTTTTCAAAAAAATCATAAAAAATTCCATGTAATGTGTGAATGAATCTGATCACTTCTTGAGGCAGTAGTTCGTCGTACACACGAACGCTGTTATCACAATCCCACAAAATGGAAGTAATGAAGGTATTTATTATATAATAATTATATAAAAGTAAATACATTAAAAATATCATTTAATTGATATATATACTATAAATAAATCATTTTTCACATCCATGAAATGTGTTAATGGAAAAACATAATACATTAGTTTTCAAGGTTGTATATCGCTATATAAATGTACAATGATTGTATATCCCATTTGTTTGAAGTGTGTGTGTTGGTCGGAGTGGATACTCAATAGGGGGGGGGGGTAATTGAGTTCCAATTAAAATTTCTCTTTTAAAATCCTTTACCAAATTCCCCCAATTTAAAATACTAATTGAATTGTAGTGAATTTGAACTAAAGCAAACTTTCAGATAGGTTCTCAAGGGATTGATTAATTCCCAGTTAATCTAATCAGACGATTAGATTAGCTTTTGAAACTAACTTACTGATTTAAAAATAATGCAAACACTTTCTAATTCAATTATCAGAGTAACTTTGAAAAACAGTTTAGGTTTGAAAGCACTTGGCAGCGGAATAAAATGTTTTAGATAAAACTAAATAAATCATAGCAGATATAACCAAGAGGTTCAGTCTCAAGCCGAGACTTAGTCCTCTCATCAATTTATAAAAAATTGGATCCACACCCTGGATCGGGGTTCACATCAGTTTACAACTGTCCTGGTCAACGACCTATACCACAGTTCTACGTGGGAAACAAAAACAACAGCAAATATAGTTTTTCAAGTCACACACGACCTCTACTACTATCCACAGTGGGAAATTGAAAATGTAAGGAGTTTGAATGAGGATTTACAGATCCTCCAGTTATGGTTCAGGATACAGTGTCTGTGTAAATTAAAATAGATGATACACAATGCTCGTAATGTAAATAATAAATCACTAAGTAAGATATAGAGTTTAGAATAGCTCTAGTGATTGCAGTGTAGCTCTGGACTTCTTTAATTTTGATCAAAAATGGTTCTGAGTCCTCTTCTGGTTTTTTCTTGAAAAAAAGAGTGTCGTCTTCTTGACATCTAGGTTTGGAGATAGTCAAAATGTAGTTGACGAAGCTCTTCAAAATCCTTGTGAATGTAAAGAATTCATCTTGAGTAAGCTTGAGTGTGTACGAGTTTCAGTGTCTTCTTGGTCGTGCATGAATGAGTTCTTCTTGTGTATTTCACTCGTAGGTCACTTTAGTATTACACTTGTATATTCCACGTGTCTTTCACATGTGAGTCTTACTCCCCTTTTTGCACTAAGAGGGACTTCTTGTATTTATGGAACGAGCTCCGGCAAAAGAAATGATTTCTTTTTGAAGGTACAAGGTATGGTTTCCTGACATCCAACAACATTTATTAAATAAATGACAGGGAATTAAAATATAACTGATATGACCGTTGGATAGATTAAATAAAGATAAATAAATTAAGGCAGTGTCGGATTCCCTGGAATGGTAGTTTTGGATATCGGTAGCCTTGTGTATCGGTAACCTCTTCTCTAACATTAACCTTTATATCGGTAGACTTCATGTCTGTCAGTAGACTTGATCGGTAGCGGTAGACTTAGTGTAACAGTGACCTTTCGTGTAACGGTAGCCTTCATGTACTGGTAGGCTTGATGTATCTGTGACCTTGTATAACGGTAGACTTGTTATACTTGTGCACTTGATGTATCAGTAGACTTGATGTAACGGTGACCTTCACGTATCGGTAGACTTGATGTAACAGTGACCTTCACGTATCGGTAGACTTGATGTAATGCTGACCTTCATGTATCGGTAGACTTGATGTAACGGTGACCTTCACGTATTCATGTATCGATATTCTCGATGTATCGGTGACCTTCACGTATCGGTAGGCTTGTTCTGTAATTGTGACCACTTGCCTGTTTAAGCATTCTATTGGTAGAATGGGTTAAGCTAGAAAATATAGCCTTCCAGTAACTGAATTCTCTGAAGTTCATGTAAATATTATAATATATGAATATTTTCATGGTGTACAGAAATACTGAAATAAGTAATTAACCATTAATCAATATAGGGATTATCAAACCATAATTGAGAATAATTGGGATTATCATAATATAAGTGAACATAATTTGGATTATCAAAATATGAGTTCAACTAATTTTCCCAGAGGGTTGAACAATCTCCCCCTTTTTGATAATCACATAATATGCCAAATTATTAAGAAAATTAAAATAATATCAGAGGAATAATTACCTAAGAAAAAATTTAAAAAAAAGTTATCATTTTGATCCATCTTTCAATTGCACTCCTAGTTATCATTGGTTTCTTTTTCACTCCCAGGTCTCATTTGTTTCATTTTCTCCCCCTTTGTGTTTAACAAAAAGAAGGGTAGAATCAGAGAAATGTAGAGACAAAACGAGAACAGATTGAAAGGAATCATAAACACATTAAAGTGGAGAATGTAAGAGTAAATTTCCATTAAGGTACAAAAGGTACAAACCAAGAAAGTCAGGATTACAAAAATACAAGTGAATCCTATCAAAAACATTCAGAATCACTCAATCATCCTCTTGAATAGGATTCTTTCCCTTACGATCAGAAGAGGGTGTAGGTTCAGATTGAGTAGATGGATTGGGAATATCTGAAAGAACAACTGGAGGGTCAGCCACTGAAACTGTACCGGATCTGAAATCGGTGTTCTTCTGTGAGATCTTAAGTGTCAAGCTTCGAATAGCCTGAACTAGAGTAAACTGAGGTGTACTCCCAGATGCACATGATGGAAGAGCAGGAGGTACAATCACAGGTCTGGCATCCACATGCAAGAATGGTAGCAACAGGTTCCTAAATCCATAATAATACTGCCTCCTCTCTCCATCGCTAACACAAAATCATCTCGATTTTAAATGAATTTATCCAAGGAAGGAGTGAGATCCCTGAGCTTACTAACCTATTCTTTGAAACCTTGAGTCACTGGAGGGAACTTCATATTTTCCATCAAGAGATTGAAATGTTTGGTCATTTGATGCTTGGTATAGACCTTCTCAAAATAAGCATCCACTTTATTTTTATTTGCCTCTTGAGAAGCAGTAGCTTCCCGTAGGTGATCACGAACAAAACTACTAACTTCCATAGTGGTAGCAAGGATCTGAGTATCCGAGGAGCCACTGGTATTGGCCTTAGTCAACTCTTCCTGGATAAAAGTTCTGATCTGTTCAACGTTCACAGTGGAGTTGGATGAGGTAAGGGGTTTAACTGAGAAAGCTACTGTCTCCTTGAAAGATTGTGTCAGATTACTAACCACCTTCTGAACAAGTTCATCTTGACTATTCAAATGTTCATTGACTGAAGTCTTAAAATCCTTAAAAACTTCCACAAACTGCTTGACTACTTCTTTGATATATCTGATATTGGTATGCACTTGGGTTTGAGAGCTGTTCATGGGAGTCAACGAAGCAATCGATTGTCTTAGAGCCACTATAGCTCCTATCTAACTCTGAATTTGAGTATGGCATACTTTAACATCATCCATCATTCCTTTCACTGGACTAGAAACCACACATCCCAGAGATAGCTCTAGGGATTTCTCCACAAATCTCATTTCATCAATCTGGATTTTCTTCAAATCTTCCACTGATTCTATCAGTGTTTCTTTCATTTCATCCGTTAAATACTCAAGGTCCTCCTTGGATGCCAAATTTTCAGCCACAACAGGTAGGATAATTGATTCTCTTTGGAGAAGGTCTTCCTCATCAGAATCTTCATAATTAAGTCCAAGAACCATATATCCTGGGTCTGATGTCCAACCTTCAATGTCATACAACACTGATACTGAACCAAGATGCTCCCCCTCACTTAGAGCATTCACCTGAGGAATCTCCTCTAACTGTTCTGCTCGAGGCAATTCTATAACTTCCACTACAACTGCAGCATATTCAATAGCCGTTTTCTCTAATGGTCAAGGACTCTCTCATCAACAGATGCTACTTCTGCTTCCTGAACATGCACTATCTTGATTGTACTATCTATCAGAGGTCTCAAAATGATCTATTCTTATTCATTTTCCTCGTCATATGCTTCACCAGAAGCCACCTTCTCTTCATGAGCAATCAGATCTGACTCGGTTGCCTCGTCCTCTTCAGAGGTGTCTTTGACAACAAACTGATATGCTTCTTCTTCCTCTTCTGTAGTCTTGGTGTCATTGTCCTTCAAAATAGTTTCTCTCCTTGGTAGTTATTTTGGAGGGCTAGCTGCTCCATAAGAAATGTTTTGGGTCATAGTTCTAGGAGGTAAATCTGGGTCTCCTCCTTCCTCAACTGTTGTCTCTTACTCTTCATCTTCAGCTTCATTATCACTGTATACCAGTTCTGGCTCATCTGGTTCAAGACCAGGATCCCTCACATCCTTTGGTCAAGAAGGATGGTCCAGAGGAGTGTATTTGTCATAGATTTTCCATCATCATTAACCCATGATTTCTTCCAAGGGTTCCAGCTGACTTTCATAAACTTACAAACAGTCTTGGTGAGTAAAAAGTTATCCTTAACGACAACAGTTTCATCTTGAGGTCCAACTACCTCCTTTGACTTCAACATAATAGAAATCAACTTATAAAATAAAAGTGCATTGGACTTAGACTTCGGTCTAGTCATATCCTCAATCTGAGTCATTAGCAATCTGCATAAATTCACCTTTACTCTATGCTTTAACAGATGCAACAAATAAATATCCTGAAATATGAGGGTAGAAAAATCTCATCTCCTTGGACTAATCACATGCTGAATGAACTTGAAAAGTAGTTTATCCTCCCTTGCCATCTCTACAGCAATGACCTTTCTAAGAGTTCCATTTCCTGTCAATTCCAACAAGGCATCCTCATATTCGAAAAAGTCACTAGCAGTAGGTATGGATTTTGAATAAAATCCATAATCACCACTATGAGGAACCTTAAGGTTCTCAGCCCATTCAACTGATGAAAACAAATACGTTTGACTATTTACAAAGTAAATCATCCTATTCACCTCCTCTGATGTCTCAAAATAGAAAAAATCATAAAACACTTTTGAAAGTGTTGGAGAATATGGTCCATTATTGTTTGTGAAGCATTTGAGCCATCTTTGTTCTTGTAAAACCATCAGAATCAAGGTCTTTCTTTTGAGAAGCCATGCTGCACATAATTCCGTTTACACTACAATTTATCGCTTCGATAAATGTGGATTCATGGGATTCCTTCTAACAATATCTATACTACTTCCATTGGCACCATCATTGGTAACTTTCTGCTTCTTAGCATGCGGTGAATCATTCCATTCATCCACTGAGGGTCGCTTCACACGGGTCATTTCAGATTCTAAGGCTTAGGGTTTTGCAAGCTTGAGAGGTTTAGGTAGGATGGATTCGAACAGATGGGTTTGCGGTGATGGAGTGATGTCTAGGGTCAGGTTTAATATCATATAGGATTCACATATAAAATAAATCTTTTATTAAAAAGAAATTCAAAGTCTCGGCCTTATTACGAAAATTTCAAATAGTGCGAGAGATGTACCGGTGAGGTGTCCTTAAATGCTGAGGTCTGACAGTGAGGTTTCTCTAATGGTGAGGTTCATCCTAACAGTGAGGTTCATCCTAAAGGTGAGTTTCATCTAACGGTGAGGTTCATCCTAGCGGTGAGGATTATCCTAACGGCGAGTTTCATCTAACGGTGAGGTTCATCCTAATGGTGAGGTTTATCCTAATGGTGAGGTTCATCTAATGGTAAGGTTGAACCTAACAGTGGGGTTCATCCTAACAGTGAGATTTGTCTAACAGTGAGGTTTATCTAACAGTTTATGAGTAAGTTATCATTCCTAATTCGTGTCTAATGAAACTTAATCTTTAAGAATTTAATGGCTTATTGAAAATATCAGCTAATTGGAGTTCAGTGCCTATAAATTTAAGAGTTATATCACCTCTTTGATAATGATCTCTTAGAAAGTGGTGTCTAAAATCAATGTGTTTGGTTCTAGAGTGAGACACGTGGTTCTTTGAGATGTTGACCGCACTAATGTTATCACAGTTAATTGAAACATGTTAAAACTCAAATCTATATTCCAATAAAGTGTGTCTTATCCATAGAATCTATGCATAGCAACTACCAGTAGCTATATACTCTACTTCAATAGCAGATAATGCAACTGAGTTCTTTTTCATACTACACCATGATACTAGGGACTTTTCAAGTAAATGACATGTTCCAGATGTTCTCTTTCTATCTAACATGCATCCAGCAATTTCAGCATCTGAATAACTTATTAAATAAAATGATTGTTCTTTTGGGTAAAATACTCCCAAATTGGCAGTATATTTAAAATATTTGAAAATCGTTTTAACAGTAATTAAGTGTGATTCTTTAGGGCTAGCATGAAATCTAGCACACATACATACACTAAATATAATATCAGGTCAACTAGCAGAATGATAAAGTAAACTCCCAATCATACCTCTATAATTAGTTTGATATACTTGTTTACTAGTTTCATCAATATCCAATTTACATGTGGTACTCATAGGTGTATCACTTCCCTTAATACTATCCAAACCAAAACTTTTTAAAAAATCATTAGTATATTTACATTGATTCAAAATAATACCATCCTTAGTTTGAATGATTTGAAATCCAAGAAAGTACTTAAGCTCTCCCATTAAACTCATTTCAAACTCATTTTTCATAACCTTTGAAAAATCAGTACATAAAGAATTTTTAGAAGATCCATAAATAATATCATGAACATAGATTTGTACTATGAAAACATCTTTTGAAATTATTTTTATAAAAATAGTGGGATCAACAATTCCTTTTGTAAATCCTTTTGAAATAAGAAAATTTGTAAGTCTTTCATACCAAGATCTTGGAGCTTGTTATAAACCATATAAATCTTTAGAATGTTTAAAAACATGATTTTGAAAGTGAGGATTTAAAAAACCAGGTGGTTGTTCTATAAAAACATCTTCAACAATAAAACCATTTAGAAAAGAACTTTTCAAATCCATTTGATATAACTTGAAATTCAGATGTGATGCAAAGGCAAGTAAGATCTTAATTTCCTCAAATCTAGCTACAAGTGCAAAGGTTTCGTTATAGTAAATTCTTTCTTCTTGATTGTAACCTTGTGCAACTAGTATATCTTTGTTTCTAATGATATTTCCATATTCATCAACTTTGTTTCTAAACACCCACTTTGTGCCTATGGTTAAAGTGTCCTTAGGTCTTTCTACTAATTCCCAGACTTTATTTCTTTCAAATTGATTTAGTTCTTCTTGCATATCTATTACCCAAAATTCATAATTGATATCATCATTGATATTTTTAGGTTCTAAATGTGAAATGAAAGCGTGATGTTCAACCTGATTTCTTAGAGAAGCTATAGTTTGTGTTCCTCTTTCCAGATTACCTACAACATCATCTATGGGATGGTTCTTCAGAATCCTAGTTGGTCTCAAAAAGGCAGGGCTACAGATTTTAGGTTCATCAACAGGTTGGGAGTCAACAGAAGAAGGTTCTGGAAAATTTCTAGAACTGGATGTTTTAATTACAGGTCCAATTTCATTATCATTAAGGATCAAAACAGAGAGATCATCTTTATGATTTTCAAGAGAGGTCTTAGGTTCTTGTGGATCAGTTTCATCAAATTTTTTGTGAACAGATTCCTCCTCACATTTGGTTCTTTTATTGAAAACACTCTTGGATTTACTAGAAATAGAGTAACCTAGGAAAATTCCTTCGTCAAACTTAGATTCAAAACCTGTCAAGATTATCTTTAGTATTAATAATAAAGACTTTTCAACCAAAAACTCTAAAGTAGTTAACCTTAGGTTTCCTGTGGTTCCACAACTCATAAGGGGTGTTCTTAAGAACAGGTCTGATCAAGACTCTATTGATAATTTAACAATCTGTATTGACAGCTTCAACCCAAAAATAAACAGGTAGGTCATACTCATTGAGCATGGCTCTGACAATTTCATGAAAGGTTCTATTCCACCTTTCTACTACACCATTTTTTTGAGGTGTCCTAGGGGCAGAGAAATTGTGACTATAGCCATTGTGTGAGCAGTAGGATTCAAACTCTTGATTTTCAAACTCATGACCATGATCACTTCTCAAGGTTTTAATCTTAAGTCCACTAATGTTCTCTATAGACTTGGAATATTTAACAATGTAAGAACAGGCTTCACTTTTGTGAGCTAGAAAATATACCCAAGTATACCTAGAATAGTCATCTACAAGAAAATAGACATAGTGCTTCCCATTTAAACTAGAAACTCTAGAAGGTCCAAACAAATCCATGTGAACCAACTCAAGAGGTTGAGAATTTGAAACTACTTTCTTTTATTTGAATGAAACTTTATGTTACTTTCCCTTTTGACAGGGATTACAAACTTTATATGCTGGGAATTCAAGATTTGGTAGGTCTCTAACATAGTTCATCCTAATAAGTTTTATAAGTGAATGTATATTGCAATGTCCTAATCTTCTGTGCCAAAGCCAAGACTCTTTTTGAAAAGCATTTAAACAAGTAATATTTTGCATAGCTAAAGAATTTAAATCAACAGTATAGACATTTTCATCTCGCAAGGCAGAAAATTCTAAAGCATTTTTAGAATTAAAAACATTGCAAGAATCATTTTCAAATTTGATATTAAAACTATCATCACATAATTGAGAAATACTTAGTAAATTATATTTAATTCCATCAACAAATAGAACTTTAGAAATTAATACTGAGTCAGTGTTACTAGTCTGGCCTAATCCGATGATTTTCCCTTTCGAATTATCACCAAAGGTGAAAAAACCTCAATTAACTCTGACTATGATTTTAAAGCATGATAAGTCTCCTGACATATTTCGTGAAAATCCACTATCCAGGTACCAAGTCATTCTATATGATCTCTTTAAGAAGGTTCCGTACGAAAGAGATTTAGATAGGAAATGATTTTGGTACCCAGATTTTCTTGGGTCCAGACAGGTTAGCCAATAAAACTTTAGGTGCCCAAAATTGTCTTAAGGGTATCATAAGATTAGAATCAATAGATTTAGATAGATAAACATTATTAGATCCATAACTATGAATATAATTAGTGGAAGCATATGAACTTCCAGAACTATAACTATCTACATTCTGTCCAGATTTAGGAATAAATCTAGTTTTGGTAATTTTTCTTTGTCCTGGTTGGTATCCTATACCAGTAGTATATCTAGGTGCAATCTGCTTACCTAGAATTTGAGTAATAGTATCTTTTCAATTTTTGAACTTTTCTAAATCCTTCCTAAGTTTCTCATTTTACACTTTTAGTTTGGTGTTTTCTTTATGTAACTAAGTATTCATTTCTATTTCTATGTCAAGATCAGATTTATGTTTAACAGTTAAAGCATACTTTTTCATTAAACCTTCGTATTTGTATTTCATATCATTATAGGTTTCTTCCAACATATCACAGTATTCAAATAGTTCAGATTTTGAAATATTTTCAGAATCAGAATCATCTCCAGAATAATAAGAATTTAAAGCAGGAGTTTCAGATGTTATCTCAGAGGTGTTTGTCATAAAACACATGTTTGGATTATTTCTTATTTCAGTTTCAGAAGCTTCAGATTCACTGGATCTATACTCAGAAGTACTCCAAGTAGCCTTCATGGATTTCTTATACTTATTATCCTTATACTCATACTTCTTCCTATATTATAGATTTGGACAATCTTCTTTTATATGTACTTTTCTTTTTCATTAATAGCAGACAACTTCATCATATTTTTCAGATTTCTTCCAGTCCTTTTTCTAGTATCCCTTGTTGTCATACTTACCTTTGTAATTTGATTTTCTGAAAAACATCTTTTTCCTATAAATCTTCTTAAATCATATTGCTATGGGAGCCATTTTTGCATCACTGTCAGATGCACTTTCACTTTCTTCACAGCTTGAGCTATCACTTAGAGCTTGATGATTCTCCTTATCCTTACTCTTTGATGTAGATGTCTTAAAGGCAACTGACTTCCTTTTTGGTTCATCTTCTTCTTCTTTGTTTAACTTAAGCTCTTCATCATACATCATCAACTTACCAATAAGTTCGTTAACTGGAAGTTCACCAATTTCACAAGATTCTCTAATTGAAACAGAAGTTCTCCTCCATCTTTCATGTAGGCATCTCAAAATTCTCATGATCTGCTCCTTTGATGGAACATCCTTTCCCAGTGAGATCATTGTGTTGAAAATTTTGTTAAACCTAAGATACATGTTATAAATGGGTTCATCAGGCTTCATCTATAAATTATCATATTTAATAGTATAGGTGTTCCATCTCATTTCCTTAACGTTAGTTGTTCCTTCATGAGAAACACTAAAAGTATCCCAAATTTCATGTGCAGTATTACAAGTGGATATTCTATTAAATTCTTCATCTCCTAAAGCACAATACAGAGCATTAATATCATTGCAATTATTATTGTAGGTTTTCTTAGTAGTTTCATTCCTAGTAGATCTGACAGTAGAAGGAATTTTATATTCTGATTCTATAGTAGTCCAAATATCAAAACCCATGCTTTCTAAATTAATTATCATCATAATCTTCCACTAAGAATAGTTGTTTCCATTGAAAAATGGTGGTCTATTAGTAGCAACAGCTTCAAGTCTGTTATCCATGATAACTAGGTTAAAACAAAAAAAAGTAAAGGAAAAAAATCAGAAATAACAGAAATTTTAAGAACTTTAAAATACAACTAAAATCACAGTTGAAAAATAGAGTACTTCAGAAAATATTTTAAGCTCATTTGATACCAAATGTTGGTCGGAGTGGATACTCAAGAGGGGGGGGGGGTGAATTGAGTTCCAATTAAAATTTCTGTTTTAAAATCTGTTACCAAGATCCCCCAATTTAAAATACTAATTGAATTGTAGTGAATTTGAACTAAAGAAAACTTTCAGCTAGGTTCTCAAGGGATTGATTAATTCCCAGTTAATATAATCAGAGGATCAGATTAGCTTTTGAAACTAACTTACTGATTTAAAAATAATGCAAACACTTGCTAATTCAATTATAAGAGTAACTTTGAGAAACAGTTTAGGTTTTAAAGAACTTGGAAGCGGAATAAAACGTTTTAGATAAAACTAAATAAAGCACAACAGATATAAACAAGAGGTTCAGTCTCAAGCCGAGACTTAGTCCTCTCAACAATTTATAAAAAATTGGATCCACACCCTGGATCGGGGTTCACAACAGTTTACAACAATCCAGGTCAAAGACCTCTACACAGTTCTACGTGGGAAACAAAAACAACAACAAATACAACTGTTCAGTTCACACACGACCTCTACCACTATGCACAGTGGGAAATAGAAAATGTAAGGAGTTTGAATGAGGATTTACAGATCCTCCAGGTATGGTTCAGGAGACAGTGTGTGTGTGTAAATTATAACAGATGATACACACTGCTCGTAATGTAATTAATAAATCACTGAGTAAGATATATAGTTTAGAATGGCTCTAGTGATTGCAGTGTAGCTCTGTACTTCTTTAAATTTGATCAGAAATGGTTCTGAGTCCTCTTCTGGTTTTTTTCTGAAAAACAGAGTGTCGTCTGCTTGACATCCAGGTTCAGAGATAGTGAAAATGTATTCGACAAAGTTCTTCAAAATCCTAGGGAATGTGATGAACTCTTCTTGAGTAAGCTTGAGTGTGTATGAGCTTCTGTGTCTTCTTGGTTGTGCATGAATGAGCTATTCTTGTGTATTTCACTCATAGGTCACTTCCGTATTGCGGTTGTATAGTCCTTGTGTCTTTCACATGTGTGTCTTACTCCCCTTTTTGTAGCAACAAGGACTTCTTGTATTTATGGCACGAGCTCCAGCAAAAGAAATGATTTCTTTTTGCAGGTACGAGGTACGATTTCCAGACATCCAACAACCTTTATTAAATAAATGACAGAGCATTAAAATATAACTGATATGACAGTTGGTTAGATTAAATAAAGATAAATAAATTAAGGCAGCATCGGATTCTTTGGAACGATAGTTTTGGATATCGGTAGGCTTGTGTATCGGTAACCTCTTCTCTAACGGTTGCCTTTCTAGCGGTAGACTTCATGTCTGTCATTAGACTTGATCGGTAGCGATACACTTAGTGTAATGGTGACCTTTCGTGTAATGGTATCCTTCATGTACCGGTAGGCTTGATGTATCGGTGACCTTGTATAATGGTAGAATTTCTGTACCAGTGGACTTGATGTATCGGTAGACTTGATGTAACGGTGACCTTCACGTATCCGTAGACTTGATGTAACTGTGACCTTCACGTATCAGTAGAATTGATGTAACTGTGACCTTCACGTATCGGTAGACTTGATGTAACGGTGACCTATGTAGTATTTATGCTCAAAATAAGGTTTCTAGGATTAGGGGATGGTTTTAGGGAGTTAATCTTCTTGGTATTGAATGATATAATGTTGTTTGATATATTTGATGATGGGGGAGAGGTGTGGCCTTTTTAAAGTACGGAAGATGACACATTGGTCATTTTTGAAAATTTGTTAGGGGTACCCATGTTATTCCCCAACAAGAACAATCCATAATACAATTTATTCTATACTATATGATTAATGTTTGAAATATTGATAGGAAATGAATACTTGGCTTGTTTATATTCATTTTTACTCTTTATACTCTTAGATTAACTTCTATGTATACTCATTTCAACATTAATCACTATAATAAGTTTTATATAAATTCCCTAATAACAGGTTAAAAAATTAAATTGAAATTATTTGAAATTATAAATTATGATGACTCCAAATATGGAATAAATTTTTAAAAATTAAAATCATATAATCTATAAGATTTACTTTAATATCAATCTGATAGACATGAAGAACATTTTTGTTTTTAAAGTGAAAAATATTAAGAAGTCTACTATGTTTTTATATCCAAATTCAAAATAAAATTGATTAAAATAAAAAAAATTGCATGAATAGATATATAATTATCTAATTTTAAATTAAAAAAAATTAAAATATAATTTATCATAATAAATTAATTATAATATTGGTTAGTTTTCTCTTAAATTTTGTATTTTTCTCTATTCACAAAAAACTGAATTTGTTCTGAAAAATACCAAAAAACTCACCCTTTGAATATTTTTAAATAAAAATATTAAAAATTATATTTATTTTTTTGAAAAAAATCATACTAGTCTCAAATATTAGTTTTATAAAATTATATATTAAATGGTGTCAAAAACGTATTTAGAAAAATTCAGTTTTTTATGTGTAATATATGATTCATTCCAATAATAAGCCTATAAAAGATATTTGATGAATGTAAAAAATATTTTATTGAATATATATATATATATATTCCATTTATATCATGGACTAAAATTAATTAATTTAACTTATAAATATAATATTACTTTGGTGAATAAAATAATTTTTGGTTTAAGAACATTTATTTTATAATTAATTGGGGTTTATATTTATTTCTAATTAATGGATAACCAATGAATTCATTTTAAATTTGTATAGGTAATATATTTTCATAATTAATCTAATTCAATTGATTACAGTTAATTTAAGGTCTATAATATATTTTTTATTTTAAATAATGACAGTAATAGTATTCGGTAAAACTCACTCTTGCATGTAACACTTGATATCAAAAAAAAGGTTCTTGTGTGTGACCAAAACTATGTAGTGTTTTTCTTCATTGAATGAAATATCATAGATATAATAAATTTAAAATAATATATTTATTTTTACATCTTTGGATGTTATATTACATTAATTTCTTGGTGTTTCATATCATACTTGCAATTGAATATTATGTTCATATTTTAAAATTTTGGAGGGATACATTCTACCCAACTTAAATAAATTAAATCCTTGCAATTTTAACATAATCTCAGAAATTAAGGGTTTGATATTTTAAGATTCCATTATTAATAAACCCACATCATAAAAGGGCTTGGATGATATACTCATAATAATAGAGATAGTTATGTACAATATCCACTTAGTAAAACATATAACTAGGTTTCTTCGTATGTGAACATTAGGGGAATGTTGAGATATGTACTTAGAGGAAACATGGTAACATGTATAGAATGTGATTTCAGTCATTTATCATTAGAAATTGAGTGATAAATTTAATGTTAATGGTATAAAAACTGTAAATATTTGATCATTTAAAGGGGAATTTGATTGATTAAATATTAATATAATAGGATAACTTTTTAGATTTGATATGCTCTTTTTATAGTTTAATATTTCTGTTACAATTTATGAATATAATGAAAGATACATACACGATATATTTCTATTTCAAAAAATCAATTTTATCATTTGGTCATGCTTCAATAAATTTCAATTTTACTACCCTTACTCTAGAAATGTATACCCAAAAAAGATTTTTTTACTTCATTATGAATTAAAAATTAATTATAATAATTCATAAGATCTATAAAGTGTTACATGTCTATTTATCAATCTCTAAATATTTTTCATAACTAATATGGTTAATATAATAATATCTAAAAATATAATGTAATACCACCACTTCATCGTAAATATTAATTAATCATATTTTTCTAACTAGAAACAATGGCATTTTAATGAGGTTATCATGTAGTATAGCGGTAATCCTGAAACACTTATTATCATCTGGTCATGGATTTAATCCTCACCACCATTCTAGACATAAAGGGTTTTCACACTGAATACAAGTTTTCCATTTTCTACACTATATTAATATAATTCCAATAACATTACCAAAATTAATCATGACATCCTGAAAATAATTTTAACCATTAACATTGTTTTTACTAAGGTTTTCAATAAAAAATATTTTTTATTGTCTAATGATCTTATTTGACCATTATTACCAAGGATTTTGATATCATATTACCTTTAAAGGTCATCAATATCATTAAAATTATTTCTATATAATTTAGGGGAATTAGTCCATAATCAATTTTTCAGTTAAAATATATTCTAAACGAATGGGTTTTACTTCTATAAATATCTCACCAAATATAATTAATGTTCTTTTGACTCTCATCACATATAACCTATTATGTTTTGTTTAATACATTTAACGTATGATTAATATTATTCTCATAAAATGGTTATGGTACTTATAACTATTTGGTTAATAATGAAAAAATTGGTTCAAAACATTAACCCAATACATAGATGTTTGATGATTTATATAGAAAAAATATAATTGGTAAAAATATTTCTACAATTTAATTCATGAATCCAAATATAAAATCTATTTTATTTGTTCATAGGCCCTTTCATAGACTAAAGTTTAAACACGGTTATTAATTTTCATTATCTATTAAAATCCTTTATAATATTTTGTAATCAAAATTTGAATTATCCTATGCATATCACTATGGATTTTCAAACCAGGGGCTCAATATGGCCCATTTTAAAGTACCATGTTACAATAGTGTTAAGCCCATGATTCCATTTTTAGAGTTTTTACCAAAAGATATTTTTGGTCGAAGTGGTTTACTCAAGAGGGGGGTGAATTGAGTACCAATTAAAATTTTTGCATTTAAAAACACTGTCTTAAAGACCCCCAAATAAAATAATAAATTAAACTGTAGTGAATTTATATTAAATTATAGGTTCTGTTAGATTCTCAAGGGATTGATAAATTCCCAGTTAATCAACACAGGAGTGTGTGATTATCTTTTGAAACTAACTTACTAATCTACACTTATCATAAACACTTGCTATTTTAATTATCAAAGTAACTTTAACAACAATATTAGTTTTAAAGTGGTTAGCAGCGGAATAAAACATTGAAAGAGATGGCACAACAAATGTAACCAAGAGGTTCAGTCTCAAGCCGAGACTTAGTCCTCTCAAAAGTTTATATAAAAATGATCCACACCCTGGATCGGGGTTCAACAGTTTACAACTGTCCAGGTCCAAGACCTCTACCACTGTTATTCGTGGGAAACAGTACAACAGCAACCAGCTGTCCAGGTCACACACGACCTCTACCACTGTTATTCGTGGGAAAGAATAGAATGCAAGAATTTGGTAAGGATTTACAAATCCTCCAGTTTAAGTACAGGAGACAGTGTATGTGTTAGATACAGCAGATAACACACACTTCTCGAAAAGAATAATAATAAATCACAGAACAAGAGATGTAGAGTTTAGAGATGGTTCTGGTGATTTCAGTGTAGCTCTGAACTCCTTTGGATTCGATCAGAAGTGAGTCTGAGTCCTCTTCTCGTTTCTGTTTGAGAAACAGAGTGTCGTATGCTCCAGGTTCACAGACAGTGAAAATGTAGTGGTTGAAGTTATTCAGTGCTCTTCTTATATGCACAGAACACTTCTCGAGTGTTCTTGATTGTCTATGAGCTTCTCTGTGTTCTTGTGTTTCTAGTATATTCCATCCACCACACTCTCTACTTTTTTTTGTTGTGGTTTGGGCAGCGTAGTCTTCTCGTATTTATCTCACGGGCAACAGGGGACAGAAAAGATTTCCTTTCTGCAGGTACGAGGTACGGGTTCCTAACATCCGACAACCTTTATCAGATATTTGACAAATCATTAAAATGTACATGATATGACCGTTGGATAGATTAAATAACGATAGGAAATAAAGAAATTCAAACAGTGTTGAGTGATCGGTAGGTGATCAGCTTCGGTAGCTTGGACATCGGTAGCTCAATGTCATTAGTTTCTTTGACTCTATCGGTGGCTCTATGCGTCGGTTGGTACATGCTTGTATCGGTGACTTTGTTTATCAGTAGCTCCATGCGTCGGTAGCTCCATGCATCGGTAGCTCCATGCGTCGGTAGCTCCATGCGTTGGTATCGGTAGTTGTGAGTCTGTCAGTAGCTTCGTCCATCGGTGACTCTTATTCCATCGGTATCTATTTATACTTACACCGGTAGCTCTATGTTTGTATCGGTAGATGTCTGTAAATCAGTAGCTTACATTTATAAGCACATCGATAGCTCTGTGTTAAGTATATCGGTGACTCTGTCTGTCGGTAGACTAAGTCTATTGGTAGACTGGGTACCGGTAGCTCTTTATCAGTAGCTATAGCCAGATTACTTATCTGTTTTATGCAGAACACATCCGATTGTGTTAGAAGTAATTTATAAGTTGTATGAACATGGATAAATGAGAATTAACATATTCCAAAGACTATTTTAAAAATTATTGTTGGTTTGATCACAGATTTGAAATAATTAAAGTATAGATCAATGATACTTAAAAATATCATAGAGAATGAAAACATAATTGGGATTTTCAACACATATGAATATATGATTGAGATTATCAAAACAGGTGAGGTCAACAATCTCCCCCTTTTTGATAATCACAATTTATGATATGGGCATTTAACATAGTGAAAATATAATAGTAAAGAGTATAATATTGAATTCAATTTTCTCATTGAAAACAGCATCAGAGATAATAGAAATAGTATTATATAGACATAAGTTATCAGAGGTAACAATCATAAGGTACCGAAGGTGGTAGCTCAATGTCATTAGTTGCTTTGACTCTATCGGTGGCTCTATGCGTCGGTTGGTACATGCTTGTATCGGTGACTTTGTTTATTGGTAGCTCCATGCGTCGGTAGCTCCATGCGTTGGTATCGGTAGCTATGAGTCTGTCAGTAGCTTCGTCCATCGGTGACTCTTATTCCATCTGTAGCTATTTATACTTACACCGGTAGCTCTATGTTTGTATCAGTAGCTGTCTATAAATCAGTAGCTTACATTTATAAGCACATCGGTAGCTCTGTGTTAAGTATATCGGTGACTCTGTCTGTCGGTAGACTAAGTCTATCGGTAGACTGGGTATCGGTAGCTCTTTATCAGTAGCTATAGGCATATTACTTATCTGTTTTATGCAGAACACATCCGATTGTGTTAGAATTAATTTATAACTTGTATGAACATGGATAAATGAGAATTAAAATATTCCAAAGACTATTTTTAAAATTATTATTGGTTTGATCACAGATTTGAAAGAATTAAAGTATAGATCAATGATACCTAAAAATATCATAGAGAATGAAAACATAATTTGTATTTTCAACACATATGAATACATGATTGAGATTATCAAAATAGGTGAGTTCAAAAATCTCCCCCTTTTTGATAATCACAATTTATGATATGGGCATTTAACATAGTGAAAATATAATAGCAAAGAGTATAATATTGAATTCAATTTTCTCATTGAAAACAACATCAGAGATAATAGAAATAGTATGATATAGACATAAGTTATCAGAGGTAACAATCGTAAGGTACCGAAGGTAAAAAGAAACATAATAATATCAGAGATAAAACTGAAAAGAAGGTAATTTTTCTCCATTGAAAATATTTCTCATTCTCTCATTTTGTTCTCCCCCTCATTCTCTCATTTTGTTCTCCCCCTTTGTGATAATCAAAAAGTGGGAAAGCATATATAGGAGATAAATAAAACATGAGAAGTAAAAAAGAGTTCTTCTGTATTAGAGCAGTTAGAAAGTACGGAAACAGAATACAAATGAATTCCTATCAAAAATCCTGGCCACTGGATCATTCCACATCTTCCACGTGATATTTTCCTTTGGTATCAGAAGAAGGTTCGGTTGGTGAGGATGCAAGTGAAGGTTTTGGAATGATAGAAAGGATCAAAGGAGGCTGGGCCACTGACACAGAGTCAGGCCTGTAGGTTGAAGATATTTGGGTGATCATTGGTGTGAGGCTTCAAATAGTTTGAGCAGGAGTCAGCTGGACTGTGGAAGCAGCTGAGGCAGAAGCAGGCAAAGGAGGAGGTATGATGACTGGTCTGGCATCAACATGCAAGAAGGGCAGCAACAAATTTCTAAAATACATAATAATTCATCCTCCTCTTTCCATAGAAGAGATGAAATCATCTTTATTCTCCATGAATTTCTCCAAGGCAGGAGTCAATTGTCTTAGTTTGCTCACTTGTTCTCTAAAAGCTTGAGTGACTGGTGGTAGCTTCATGTTTTCCAACATCAGCTTGAAGTGGTGTTCGAGTTGATGCTTGGTAAAAATTCTGGTGAAGTAGTAGTCCACTTTTCTCTTTATGGATTCCTGAGAGGCAGAGGCTTCTCTCATATAATCTTGAACAATCTTCATTATTTCTCTAGAAGAATCTCTTGTAGAAAGCACCACTCAGCTCAACTCTGATGAGTCCACAGATCCACTGGTTGAAACAGAACCAATCTCCTCCTTCAACATTGCTCGAACTTGATTCAGGTCAACTAATAGTTTGGATGTGAGAGGTCCCAGAGAGAAGGAAACAGTTTCTTTGAAACTCTTAGACAAACCACTGATTAGGCTTTTAACTTGAGAGTCCTGTAATTGAACGTGATCCTTCATTGAGGTTTTTAAACTTTCAAACACCGAGACAAACTGGCTTACTACACTCTTCACATAAGCTAGGTCCTTGTCAGCTTGAGACTTGGAGCTCATATAAGAATCCAAAGCAACAAATGATGTCTTGAGAGCTTCAAGATCTGCTTCGATTCTAGAAGACTGAGTCTGGAACTCTTTCAATTCTTCCATAAGCTCAGACACAAAAGAAGATAAATTACAAGCCAGAGATAGCTCGATGGATCTCTCTAACATTTTCATTTCTTCATTAAAGATTTGCTTCATCTCAGCAACTGATACACTGAATGATTCTTTTAGCTCATTCTTCATGGATTCAAGATCAGATTTAGAGACAAAATCATTAGGGACAACTGCAGAAGATCCCTTGGCTGAGGCCAAACTGACTATAGAATCAGTCATTATTGATTGAATTGAGGATGCAAGGGAGGTTTCCATTAACTTCACTTCTTCAACAAAACTGGTTTTGAGGTCCTCTTTCAGCTTATTCAGATCATGAAATCTGACCACATTATCGGGCAACAACTTAGAAGCAAGATCATAATTGGTCTTTGGTCTATTCACAGACATCTCATTATCTGAATCCGGATAATCCAATCCACAGACTATAAACCATGGGTCTTCTACCCAGTCTCCAAACTCAACAGCTACTGTAACATTTCCAAGAACAGATTGATGATCCCCCTCAATGGGTGCATTCTCATGTATCACAACAGCATTCAGTGCTGGATTTTCTTCATCAGAATCTTCTACTACAAGTTCGATCGGTGCAGCATCTAGAAGATCTTCTGATACAGGTACAACTTCTTCTGTATCTCTTTCTACTTCAGCAGTCGGAATATCTGAGTTTCCAATCAAAGGACTCATACTTAAACTACCAGAAGCAGATGATTCAGATACTTTCTCCTTTTCCTCTTCTTCTTGGTGAGGTACAGACTGGTCTTCCTCATAAGTAGACAAAATTTCCTCTACCTTTCCTTTCCTAGAATAAACCAATTCTTCAACAGGACTTGGGGGAAGTCTGGATCTCCTCCAACATCCATGGGAGTTTCTTCTTCTTTTTCTGTTTCTTCTTCTATTTCATTTCTATAAACAGGTTCCTCTACATCAGGTCTCAGACTCGGATCTCTCATATCCTTTGGTCTTGAGGGATGATCCACAGGATTAAACCTATCATATATCTTATGATCATCACTGACCCATTCTCCCTTCCATGGGTTCCAGTTAATTTTCATGTACATAAAAACAGTCGAGGTGATGCAGAAATTGTTCCTGACTACAACTGTCTCATCCTGAGACTCAGCTATTCCTTTCACTTTTACCATTACTGAAATCATCTTGGCAAAGAATAAAGCATTAGTCTTTGACTTTCGTCTAATCATGTCTTCCATTTGAATCATTAACAATCTGCACAGATTGATTTTTACACCATGTCTTAGCAAATGAAGAAGATAGATATCTTGATATCTCAGATTTGAAAAATCTCCTCGCCTCGGTATCAACACATGCTGAACAAACTTGAAGAGCAGTCGATTCTCTCCATCCATTTCAGCAGCAACCACATGCCTTTGATTCCCATTACCAGTCAGTTCTTTTATGGCGGTTTCATAATCAAAGATGTCACTGCTAGGTGGCATTGCTCTTGATACATACCCAGAGACACCTTCATGTGGTACTTTCAAACACTCAGCCCACTCTACTGAAGAAAAAGACATCTCTTTTACATTTAAAAAAGAGCTTACCCGATTCTCATTTTCAGATTTCTCGAAGCTTACAAACTCGTAGAACTGTTTTACCAACTTCGGGTAGTATGGGCCATTGTTATTCGAGAAACAATCCACCCATTTCTGGTCTTCCAGAATCTCGAGTACTAACGATTTGCTAGGCAGTAGCCATTCCACGCACAGTTCCTTCTCGATTACTATGTCTCTATTCTGCAAGTGAGGATTCACTGGTCGCTTTCCCGATCTAGTTATGACTTCAATAACACTGGCTTTATGCTGTGTCTTCTGCTTCTTAGCGTTTGGTTCTACACTTTCATCTCTGACGGTAGGAAGCTTAGTTTTTTCCATCGCGGGTGTAGGGTTCTTGGCTGATTTGGGACCTAAGGTTCGAAGGTGAGAGATTTTGAGCTTGGTGAGGTAAGAAGTGGCTTAGACTTAGTTTTATCATTTAGGAATTCCAAATAAACGACTAAAATAGAGTAAGATAAAACGATTCGTATTCTTGGCGGAAGACAAATGTTTTAGAAAACATTTCATTAGTGTGAGTTAATCATCGGTGAGAAAAACAAATCGGTGAGAATTGTACATCGGTGAGGAATTTACATCGGTGAGGATTTTTACATCGGTGAGAATTTTCACATCGGTGAGAATTTCACATCGGTGAGACTTTTCACATCGGTGAGAATTTTCACATCGGTGAGAATTTTCACATCGGTGAGAATTTCACATCGGTGAGAATTTCACATCAGTGAGAATTTCACATCGGTGAGAATTTCACATCGGTGAGAATTTCACATCAGTGAGAATTTCACATCGGTGAGAATTTCACATCAGTGAGGATTTTCACATCGGTTAGAATTTCATATCAGTGAGAATTTTCACACCGGTTGTGATTAAACATTCCCAATTCATGTCTTATGAAACTTAGCCTATCCGAACTTAAAGGTTTAGTGAAAATATCAGCCAATTGATGTTCAGTGCCAATAAATTCAAGAGAAATATCACCTTTTTGATAGTGATCTCTTAGGAAATGGTGTCTTACATCTATGTGTTTGGTTCTAGAGTGAGATACAAGATTCTTAGAGATGTTTATTGCACTGGTGTTATCACAGTTGACTGAAACATGTTTAAAAACATATCCATAGTCCAAAAGAGTGTGTTTCATCCACAGAATTTGTGCACAGCAACTACCAGCAGCTATATATTCTGCTTCGGCAGTAGATAATGCAACTGAGTTCTGTTTCTTACTACACCAAGAAACTAAGGATTTTCCAAGCAAATGACATGTTCCTGATGTGATTTTTCTATCTAACTTACAACCAGCAAAGTCAGCATCTGAATAACTCATTAACTCAAAGGATTGTTCTTTTGGGTAAAACAAACCTAAGTTAACCGTGTGTTTGAGATATTTAAAATTTTTTTTAACAACAAGAAAATGAGATTCTTTTGGATTAGCTTGAAATCTAGCACACATACACACACTAAACATAATATCAGGTCGACTAACAGTAAGATAAAGTAAACTACCAATCATACCTCTGTAATTTGTTTGATCAACTGGTTTCCCAGTTTCATCTGCGTCCAATTTACAGGTAGTACTCATAGTAGTTTCACTTTCCTTGATACTATCCAGACCAAAACGTTTTAAAAGATCCGTTGTATATTTACTTTGATTCAAAATAATACCATTTTCAATTTGAAAAACATGAAATCCAAGAAAGTACTTAAGCTCTCCCATTAAGCTCATTTCAAATTCATTTTGCATACTTTTTGAAAAATCAGTACATAAAGATTTTTAGAAGATCCAAAAATAATATCATCAACATATATTTTTACAACTAAAACATCTTTATAAATTCTTTTAATGAAAAGAGTTGGATCAGCAATCCCTTTAGTAAAACCATTTGAGATAAGGAAATTGCTAAGTCTATCATACCAAGCTCTTGGAGCTTGTTTTAAACCATATAAATCTTTAGAAAGTTTAAAAACCTGATTTGGAAAATGGGGGTTAGTAAATCCATGTGGTTGTTCTACAAAAACATCTTTAATTATAAAACCATTTAGAAATGCACTTTTCAAATCCATTTGATATAACTTGAAATCCAGATGTGCAACATATGCAAGTAAGATCCTAATGGCTTCTAGTCTAGTTACAGGTGAAAAAGTTTCCTCATAGTATATACCTTCTTCTTGACTATATCCTTGTGCAACTAGTCTAGCTTTGTTTCTAACTATATTTCCAGATTCATCTACTTTATTTCTAAAAACCCATTTTGTGCCTATTGTCAAGGTGTCCTTAGGTCTGCCAACTAATTCCCAGACATTGTTTCTTTCAAACTGATTTAATTCTTCTTGCATAGCTATTACCCAGAATTCATCATTGATAGAATCATTAATATTTTTGGGTTCTAGCTGTGAAAGAAAATCTTGATGTTCAACCTGGTTTCTTAGAGAAGCTCTAGTTTGTGTTCCCATATCAAGATTACCAACAACAGCTTCTGAAGGATGATTCTTTAGAATACTTGTTGATATGGTAAAGGTTGGACTAGAAATTTCAGGTTCATCTATAGGTTCGGGTTCAACAGAATCAGATTCTGGAGAATGTCCAGAACTGGATGCTTTTATAACAGGTTCTTTAGATTTATCATTATGGTCCAGAATAGACAAATCTTCTTCAAGATTCTCAAGAGAGGTTTTAGGCTCATGTGGATCAGTTTCATCGAATTTGATGTGAACAGATTCTTCCACACATTTGGTTTTCTTATTGAATACTCTATAGGCTTTACTTGAAATAGAGTAACCCAAAAAAATTCCTTCATCACTTTTGGAAGCAAACTTATCCAGATTATCTTTCGCATTTAGAATAAATACTTTGCAACCAAAAACTTTAAAGTAATTTACCTTAGGCTTTCTATTGTTCCACAATTCATAAGGGGTTTTCTTAAGAACATGTCTAATTAAAACTCTATTAATGACATAACAAGGTGTATTTACAGCTTCAGCCCAAAAATAAATAGGCAGGTCATATTCATTGAGCATGGTTCTAGCAATTTCTTGAAGGGTTCAGTTTCTTGTTTCTACTACACCATTCTGTTGGGGTGTTCTAGGGGCAGAAAAGTTATGAGTATAGCCATTGTGTGTGCAATAAGATTCAAAATCTTGATTTTCAAACTCACGACCATGATCACATATCAATGTTTTAATCTTAATTCCACTAAGGTTCTCTATAGATTTAGAGTATTGAACAAAAGAAGAACAAGCTTCACTTTTGTGAGCTAGAAAATATACCCAAGTATATCTAGAAAAATCATCTACAAGAACATAAACATAGTGCTTCCCATTTAATCTAGAAACTCTTGATGGTCCAAACAAATCCATGTGAACCAATTCAAGTGGTTGAGAAGTCGAAACTTCTTTCTTTGATTTAAAAGAAACTTTGTGTTGTTTTCCCTTTTGACAGGGGTTACACACTCTATCATTTGGGAATTCTAATTTAAGTAGGTCTCTAACTAGGTTTTTTCTAGAGAGTTTTCTAAGTGAGTGAATGTTGCAATGTCCCAATATTCTGTGTCATAGCCATGATTCTTTATGAAAAGCATTCAAACAAGTAATATTCTGCTTAGCTAAAGAATTTAGATTAACAGCATAAAAATTTTCATTTCTTAAGGCAGAAAATACCAAAACATTCTTAGAATTAAAAACTTTGCAGGAATCATTTTCAAATTTAACATGAAAACCATCATCACATAACTGAGAAATACTTAATAAATTGTATTTAAGGCCATCAACAAATAAAACTTTAGAAATCAAAATTGAATCAGTGTTACCAATCTGGTCTAGGCCGATGATTTTTCCTCTTGAATTATCACCAAAGGTGACAAAGCCTCCATCAACTTTTATTAAACTCTTAAAACAAGAGAAGTATCCTGACATATGTCTTGAACATCCACTGTCCAAATACCAGGTCTCTTTACAGGAGCTCTTTAAGAAAGTTCCCTGAGAAGTGCTTTTCATAAAGCACATATTTGCCTTTTTTTTGTGTTCAGTTTCAGAGCTTTCAGATTCAGTAGAGCTATCCTCAGAAGCACTCCAAGTGGCCTTCATGGCTCTTTTAAACTTATTGTCCTTATATTCATATTTCTTTTTATACTTCAGCTTTGGACAGTCGGCTTTAATGTGTCCTTTTCTCTTGCACTCATAGCAAACAACATCATCTGATTTGTCATTCTTCTTCCAATCCTTTTTCCATTTACCTTGGTGATCATACTTACCCTTATAATTTGTTTTTCTGAAGAACTTCTTTTTCATATAAAATTTCTTAAATCTTCTAGCAATCTGAGCCATCTCAGCATCACTGTCAGAATCACTTTCACTGTCTTCACAGCTTGAATTTTCAACTACAGCTTGAAGCTTTTCTTTGTCCTTATTCTTTGAAGTTGAGGATTTGAAAGCGACCGACTTTCTTGGAGGTTCATTTTCTTCCTCTTTATTCACTTTAAGCTCTTCTTCATACATCATCATCTTGCCAATTAGTTCCTTGACAGGTAGAGCAGCAATGTCACATGATTCTCTGATTGAGACAGATGTGCCTCTCCATCTATCAGGTAGACATCTCAAAATTCTCATAATTTGTTCCTTCGATGAGGCATCCTTTCCCAGCGAGATCATTGTATTGAAAATTTCATTGAACCTGAGATACATGTTAGAAATGGGTTCATCAGGCTTCATTTTAAAATTATCATACATGATAGTATAAGTGTTCAATCTCATTTCTTTAACATTCGTTGTTCCTTCATGAGAAACAGCTAAGGTATCCCAAATTTCATATGCAGTTTTACAAGAAGAAATTCTATTAAACTCTTCATCTCATAGAGCACAGTACAAGGCATTCATAGCTTTACAGTTGTTATTGTAAGCATTCTTTATAGGTTTATCCCAAGTAGATCTAGCAGTAGTAGGAATTTTGTTTTCTGATTCAATAGCAGTCCAAATATCAAAACCTATGCTTTCTAGATGAATTTTCATTTTCTGTTTCCACTGAGCATAATTAGTTCCATTGAAGAAAGGTGGCTGGTTAGTAGCAGCACCCTCAAGTCTATTGTCCATGATGAGAAAATTTTGAGGAGATAAAAATTTAGATATAACAGAAATTTTAAGACCTTTAAAATACAACTAAAATCACAGTTCAATCCTCTGATACCAAGTGTTGGTCGGAGTGGTTTACTCAAGAGGGGGGTGAATTGAGTACCAATTAAAATTTCTGTATTTAAAAACACTGTCTTAAAGACCCCCAAATAAAATAATAAATTAAACTGTAGTGAACTTATATTAAAGTAGAGGTTCTGTTAGATTCTCAAGGGATTGATTAATTCCCAGTTAATCAACACAGGAGTGTGTGATTATCATTTGAAACTAACTTACTAATCTACACATAACATAAACACTTGCTAATTTAATTATCAAAGTAACTTTAACAACAGTATTAGTTTTAAAGTGGTTAGCAGCGGAATAAAACATTGAAAGAGATGGCACAACAAATGTAACCAAGAGGTTCAGTCTCAAGCCGAGACTTAGTCCTATCAAAAGTTTATATAAAAATGATCCACACCCTGGATCGGGGTTCAACAGTTTACAATTGTATAGGTCCAAGACCTCTACCACTGTTATTCATGGGAAACAGTACAACAGAAACCAGCTTTCCAGGTCACACACGACCTCTACCACTGTTATTCGTGGGAAAGAATAGAATGAAAGAATTTGGTAAGGATTTACAAATCCTCCAGTTTATGTACAGGAGACAATGTATGTGTTAGATACAGCAGATAACACACACTGCTCGAAAAGAATAATAATAAATCACAGAACAAGAGATGTAGAGTTTAGAGATGGTTCTGGTGATTTTAGTGTAGCTCTGAACTCCTTTGGATTCGATCAGAAGTGAGTCTGAGTCCTCTTATCGTTTCTATTTGAGAAACAGAGTGTCGTATGCTCCAGGTTCACAGACAGTGAAAATGTAGTGGTTGAAGTTATTCAGTGCTCTTCTTATATGCACAGAACACTTCTTGAGTGTGCTTGATTGTCTATGAGCTTCTCTCTGTTCTTGTGTTTCTGGTATATTCCATCCACCACACTCTCTACTTTTTTTTGTTGTGGTTTGGGCAGCGTAGTCTTCTCGTATTTATCTCACAGGCAACAGGGGACAAAAAAGATTTACTTTCTGTAGGTACGAGGTACGGGTTCCTGACATCCGACAACCTTTATCAGATATTTGACAAATCATTAAATTGTACATGATATGACCGTTGGATAGATTAAATAAAGATAGGAAATAAAGAAATTCAAACAGTGTTGAGTGATCGGTAGGTGATTAGCATCGGTAGCTTGGACATCGGTAGCTCAATGTCATTAGTTGCTTTGACTCTATCGGTGGCTCTATGCGTCGGTTGGTACATGCTTGTATCAGTGACTTTGTTTATCGGTAGCTCCATGCGTCGGTAGCTCCATGCGTCGGTAGCTCCATGTGTCGGTAGCTCCATGCGTTGGTATCGGTAGTTGTGAGTCTGTCAGTAGCTTCGTCCATCGGTGACTCTTATTCCATCGGTAGCTATTTATACTTACACCGGTAGCTCTATGATTGTATCGATAGCTGTCTGTAAATCAGTAGCTTACATTTATAAGCACATCGGTAGCTCTGTGTTAAGTATATCGGTGACTCTGTGTGTCGGTAGACTAAGTCTATTGGTAGACTAGGTACCAGTAGCTCTTTATCAGTAGCTATAGGCAGATTACTTATCTGTTTTATGCAGAACACATCCGATTGTGTTAGAATTAATTTATAACTTGTATGAACATGGATAAATTAGAATTAACATATTCCAAAGACTGTTTTAAAAATTATTATTGGTTTGATCACAGATTTGAAAGAATTAAAGTATAGATCAATGATACTTAAAAATATCATAGAGAATGAAAACATAATTGGGATTTTCAACACATATGAATACATGATTGAGATTATCAAAACAGGTGAGGTCAACATATATATCTGTTCTAGATCCACATCCACGTATAGTATATGAAAGAGGGTGTATTTCAATGAAAATGTGTTTATTCTATATATAATAGAAATAGTATTTAAAGATTCGGGAGATCCATTTTGTTAAAGAAAAAATTATAGAATATAGAGGGAAGGGATGGGGATATACAAGAACCATTCTCTTATTTCAAAAGAAACAAAAGTAGAACAAAAATATTAATCAAACTGATAAGAGTAATCATGATCAACATGTTAATCAGAATCAGATTCTATGGGAAAATAATACATTGCGACCATAGTTAGATTCAAATAAGAATAACATTTCCAACATCTCTCTTTCCAAAGTAGAATAGGTTGAGAAAAATAACAATCCACAACATAATCATTACCATTGTAAAATACATGATGATAAGATGATTTTTTGGGGAACCATCCTCATTATCACCCTACCTTCCACGAATACCATGTGTTTCCCTTATGTCATTAATTTCCACAAGAATATGTGAAATATTTCATTTAGAAATCATAATTTATTTCACCTCAATTGCAGGAGCAGGATCTTTCCCATCTATAGATGCTTCAGAACACTGTCTATGTTTAGGCACAAACATCAGGTCCATATCCCCTAACCCATGAATCTTCAGAGTTGATTCCTTTGCTGAATGTGATGGATCAACTCTAACATCCACAATGCATTTCCGAAGAGTGGGATGTATGTCACCAAGAGAGTCCACATTATTTTAATTCTACATCTTCACTCTCTTCCTACAAAAGGATTCATGATTCCATTTTGAAGGAGATAGAGGGAAAAACATATTTCATGTGACATTTATCATTAACATAACAAATAATTTAAAACTTTGATAAAATGTTTGGAAGTCATTAATATTACACTTTTAGAGTAATGTCATAATCCAATGCATCCAAGAAAACGTTATGACTCACGGTTGATGTTAAGTCAACCTCCAATAGTACCCTATCATAGTGACCAAATTTCACAGCCTCAGTATTCCTATCCATTTTAAAAGGTAATCCCACACTAGAGGCGATGTAACATAAGATTTATGATGCCACAAAATCCAATTAATGGTTATAATTTTCATCCAAATGTGAGCTATGGTATGTTGTTTTGAAAAATGATTAAAATAAAAATTCCACTCTTGAAAGAATATCATACTTGTCTTCACAGTTATTGATAAAAATCCCCATTACCATCTCTCTAGAGCCTCCGATGAAAAAAATACTATGATAGAGGCCTCGACCCATAGGAATGTAGCTCCTTCAAGAGAAAACCAATATAAAAGTGAGATTTCGAACAAAATCATGAACCTTCCTGAACATTCCACTTGTGGGAAGTCTAATAATTGCAATTAAAAAGTGTCCAAAAAGTTTTAAATCTATTATGAATCACTTCTATATTCACATCCACCTAGGCAGTGTAACCATTCTTGATCATTTGTTCCTGAACACCATACATTGCATGTGAAAAATACCTTCTATTGTGATTTCTAGATTGGTACTTTCTAGTCATCAGATCTTCCAAATTCTTTTCCGCATAAAAATATTCATTTGGTTTTGACACCTCATCTATAACAACCTTTCTTGCGTTATTATTTTTCACAACTGATCTACTTCTCACCATTACTGATGATGGAAGCATGCCACCCACACCAATCATCGCTAATGGAGGAATAACTTTTGTCACCTTGTGTGTATCTACATCATTCACGACATACCATACACCTCCCGCAACTAGAGCCACATATATTCTAGCATCATTGGACACCGCAGTTGGAGATCCACTTATGCTGACTATAGTATCATCATGAAAATCCACAGATCCATTTTCACCCGGAACCATTGTCAGTCTATCACCACACACACCACCCGTACCCCTCCCCCACAATTCAATAATCGTACTTCTCACACGACCTGCAACTCGATCTATAAATTCTCTCACACAACCACATCATTTTCCATCGTTCCACTCACATTTGGAACACACACAAGTCTTCTCTCATCAACCAGAAAAACATCATCCAATGCCTTTGTAATTGCACTGGTTGTGTCAATCACCACTAGAATTTCATTGGTCTCTATCATAGATCAATAAACTGGTCTGATCAAACCTGAATTAGCCAAATAATGGTATCTTTCATAATGAAACACTTGGAAATGAAAATCAGTTTATCAAATTTTAGATGAAGTTGATTATTTTATTACACACCCTAAACCATGTCAAGACATGGAGAGAGAAAGTCACTTCCCATTTCCCCTCCTCCAAATATATACATAAGGATTCCATTATATACTTATCCATAAATTCAATCATAGGGTTATGTTCCCTAATCTATATTTTCCAAAATATATTTTCCAAGGATCTACTAAACATCCTTTTATTACAATGTTAAGGACCCGACCATTGTAATACCAAATATTATGCCTATAAGAATTATATTGAAATAATATATAAGGAAATGAATCCTAAAGGACCCATTAGTTTATTTTTCATGGTAAACTAGATATATACATGTGTTCTACACTACATTTGAATACAAAAAAATTACATCATAATTTATTATTTTTATTGTGGAAAAAATTATTCCAACCTGCATATCTCTGCATATCATTCGAAATAATCATCATGGAATCCTAGTGAAACAGAACAAAAATGAGGGAGATCTAAATTTCTCAATAATGGTTAAGTACTGTAAGGACCTGACTCCATAATCCTAGAGTCGATGCCTAAAACATGGTGTGTTATTTTTTTATAATAACATGCTGAATCAATTACTCATGGAATTCCATTATAGAGAATATTCTCAGTCTAGGTTCAGGAAATGAAAATATAACAGATACATTTAATCAAAACTGTATAAGATATGCATCGTATTGTTTCCATCCAATATAAGAACTCAAATCTAAGAAGTCTAGTAACCATGAAAAAATAAATTAAAAACGTATGGTGACATCAAGAATGTTCAGTAAGGGCTTTTAAAACTAAGGAAATTGTTCATTAATAACATCCCACTTAAAATAATTATAAATTATTTTCTAAAAAGGAAACACCATTTCTTGAAGCACATCATCATCATTTTTCAATGTTTACTTGAAATAATTTTTGGGAAAATCCAATACACAAGGATTTATATATTTATGTAAAACCTAAAACAATTATTAGAGTACGCATACATGTAAAAAAATCCACTGAATTCTATATATAATCTCGAAATTGGTCAAAATAATATAAGGGTGACATGCAAGGATACCAATACAAATATGTACACGAAACAATAATTTCTTATAACTGCATCAGTAAGAATATCATTATTTAGTTATCACATAAAATGAATTTACAAAATGAGAGATGTAATTCTATATTCTGCATCATAGATCAAAAAATAGGTAATCCACTTTACTTATAAATGACTCACAAAGTACAAAATTTATTATTTTATGCGCATTTATTTCTATCATCAAAAATAAAACATTTTTAACAAAAGATATTCTAATAATATAATAATAAAATTTTTTAAATATTAATCACATATTCAGAAACACGCATATGTCGAACATTCTAAAAAATTATATCATGACCTCATTCTAAGACCAACATAATAATTTTATCTAGGCCTCGTGTCATTACCTAGTTTGTCTCATAATTCATACTGATGCATCAAGAGTCTATAACTAGCTTCACCAATTATATAATAATTCCAATGCATTTATCATATGTCTAAATGTATTCAAATCAATGTTTCACATACCACTTAAATTTATTATGAATTTTATTTTAAGTTTCCCATAGTACATTGAGAAATTAAATTAATTATTTTATTAAGAGTGTCCCATACCACATTAAATAAATAAATTCTTAATCTATAAGTTATCATAAGAGATAAATTTTATTTTTCCTTTATGTCGATATTCATAAATAAAATAAATAATGTATTAGCTATAAATTGAAATCTAATGAATGCATGGACACATAGATATTCATTTTTACAAGGGATGATGACTAGTGAACATGAAATAATAGTTTTTTTGGGGTTGTCACATAAAATAACAACACTTAAATTAAAAAATCGTATCTCATGGAAATGATCATTTTTTGTAACTAAGATTAATGTTCACCACACATAGATAAAAAGATGTTATAAACAGGTTAAATAATAAACTAATAGTTTTTATTTTGGTAGATTCATCATAAATTATTACCTAATATTTAAAACTTTAATACATTCATATTGATAAATAATTAAACAAACATCACTAAATGTGTCTGTGAATGTATATGTATATGTATTATACAAATATTCCTTCCAACTACATATCCTAATATTAAAAATCAAGATGTATGTAAAGTCAACTACATTAACAAGGTGATTACTTATTTTAGAATTTTTAGGAACACAATAAAAAACAAGGTTTTGTTTTTGTTTTTAAATATAAAATTATATCATGTGTATTGTATAAAATCATCACCAGGTTAATACCACCAAAACTCCTTAAAATAAGTGATGACATGAAAATATATTATTGTGGTTATTATATATATATATATATAGATGTGGGTTTTAAAATTATATAAAACCATATATATATAAAATTGTATACATGGGATTTTCATAACCAAAACAAGGTTTCATAAATCGTTATATGTTTCATACACTTAAAAAAATTATTTAATCACAAAAATCTGTTTTATTAATAAATAAATTAGCTTCAAATTAAAATCTATATAAACACATACATATAACCGTATATACAAATTCTGTATAAATGGTTTTTGTTTATCAAAATCGAATATAAAATAACTGATACATGAAATATGGGAACTAAGAACAACATTTATAAATTAAAAGTCATAAAACCAATTTTTTTTATTTAATATAAATTTATATACACTTATGTTCATATATGGGTTAATCAAATAATCACAAGAAGAAATAAAAAACCTTTTTATGATTTACATGCACTAATATCATTATTTAAAAACAAATGTCCATCATTCGAAAATCATAAAAACTAGAATATATATAATTTAAAAAATATGTGTACACATATAAAAGAATATATATATATATATATATATAAATGGATTAATAAAAAATAATCCCTTACCTTATTTACAAGTGTGACCGAGTAGAGCAGTGGTTGGAGGGAGTTTGAGAAGAGAAAAACTCATATGGTTATGGTACAAAAGAAGGATTATATAAAATAGTAATATAACTATATATATAAATAATATTATATACCATGATTTAATATAAAATTAATCAAATTGGCTTTGAAGGGAACTAAAACTAATTATTCAGACGTAAACTATAACCTTTATCAAAGAATACCTTGACTATGTTATCCATTAGACTATATATATATATATATATATTATATAATGCTTACATGATATACGAAGGAGTTTTAATTAAACTAATACAACCTCGGTGGCCTTGTGGAAAGAATAAGAGGGGTTGAGTCCAAGGAGAGTGACAGGAGAGATCCCAGGTTAAGAAAAGAACAACAGAGAGAATGGTGATTGAAACTGGTGCAACACAAGGAAGAAGAAGAAAAAAGTGATACATTGTGTAAAATAATCAATAGTTCAAATCAACCTAGGTTGATCAGATAACTGATGTAATTTATACAGTTTTAGAAACCAATGTACAATCAAGATTAGTCATGTCGTGATAATATAATTGAATGAAACCACTTGTTTTAAAAATAGTTGAGCAGTTGAGATATGCTGCATCCCGATCAGACAACTGAAAAAAAAACCTAATGAAAGGGAGTGGTTGGTGGAGTTCAAATGCGAGACTTGATCAAAAAGTTGAAATCTCGTGTGGCGAGATTAAACAGATCAGTTTTATATCTTATGTAAAAAAGCGCGTCCCACATTGAAATAGTAGTAGTTTAAGGACCACCTTTTATACCTCAACCTATCATCCACATGCCAATAACATAGCACACACCATTTGGTCCTTGAGGAGAAGACCCCAAACCCCATTGGTCATGACGCACCCACACTCATGCCGGTGCGCGACCTGCCTCACCCCCTGTGCGGGCCTGACCGGGCCATATACACATGTCTGAGCATGCGCATAGGCCTCAACATTCATGGAATATGTGCGACTTGTAATGTAACATGAATTCACCACCCAAGGGTTCTTTGACCTTGTGGTTATATGTAAGACTGTCTCCAACCTTGAGGTCATGGCCTTTAAAGATTCCCCCAGTTGGATGGGTACTTACCCTTGATTTTTAATTCATTAAACACAAAGAACACATAGAAATATAATGTTTTAAAAACATGACATATATATAATAATTTACTTATATATGTTCATTCATATTCTATTGTTTTCATATTTTGGTATTCATTTTTAGTTTCAAAATATTAAATATCAAAATCTAAATTTCAAATCTAATTAAAACATATTATATTTTTTATATTCATTTTATGTCATTTTAAAATAATCACTATGGTTATTAGTGTTATATATTTAAAATAAAAATATAAATTATATCTTTAATTAAAACTATGTTTTTATTTAACCAGGGATATAACATTAAAAAGGATAAAATAAATTTTAATACTTTATACATACTTAAAGTACTTATATACTTAGAATACTAAAAATAATCAAAATACATAAAGTACCTAAAGGTTATTAAATTTTATGACTATTACAAAATCCAATGGTCATCTGAAGACCACAACAGCTAACAACTATCATATCTAACATCAAGGACTTATAATTACATTCTTAGGGTGTTCTAAACTTCAAAAAAAATATGGTGAAGATGATTCTCTACATCCCGTTGATGATGTGTATGGTTTCCATTGTACTTTCCATAATGACTTTCATTATGATAGAGACAAAGGAAATTAAATATTTTCTTATTCTGTGAGTTATATTTGGTGGTCTCTTTGTGAGTTTAATAGGACTTATATTGAGTAGTCTAAGTAAGTGAGGGTCTTTTGGCCTTATGGAAATGTTAGGTTTCAGTATTTCTATTCAATAAAACATGTCACCTTTTTATTCTGTAAGTATCTAATTTTGATGGAACCATTATTAAACAAAAAATATTATTAAATAAATAATTAAAAAAATATTACTATTACAAAAAATAAATATGTTCGAGCCATCACATTATTCTCCCCCATAAAAGAATTGCATCATCGTAATTACATTGCAGTCACATACTTCCATGGAGCCAAAATCTGATAGAAATTTCGATTTCGCAACATGATATGATTTAATTATTATTTATTAAAAAAATATTGTTGAATAAAAATTAATTTATACCTTAACGAGATCCTATAGTGTCATTGATTTTCCCAATTCCTTCTCATTAAAGGAATCACCAGAACAGTTTCAATCTCCTCAGTTTCTTTAGTCCAGATGTAGCATGAGAAACTCTGGTCAAACACATATACACAGCTATACTATCATGAGAGAGTTCCATGAGGTGTTTAATATTGGGATACATCGGTATGGACATGATGTCTATAAAACGAATGAAGAGGCTCGACCTCCAGAATTTCAATGTCACTAATTCGATTATATAATTAGTAGGACAATATGTGAAAAAGAAAAACTGTATGAATGTCAACTTCTATTTTAGATTCATGGAAATACCTTAGGGAAATAAAACTATCTGATAGGGTGAAACAATTTAAGAATTCCTAAATGTACCTTCTCTAACGTGCATAAAATGGGAGTTGAGCATGTACCATGAGGAAATAAACAGTTCCTGATCCTCGATGATGGCGAAGTATACAAAGATTATTATATATGTGGTAAGCATGTTTTGAAGAGAAATTGTGGTTCCCAAAGGGCTCAAATTCCACCATATATGACTAGAAAATTATGGTTTTCTGTCACACCCCGACATTTACTTCATTTTTAGTTATTTAATTCTTGGCCTTGAGTTCTCTCCCCACAGTTCAAGCGGGGTCCCAGGTCAAAATTGTTGGCTTTTAATGTTTCCATTGAGGTTCGGACCTGTTTGCGGTCACCGCATGTTTGCGGTAGCCACACAACTGGCCCAAGTGTTGTGAATTTTCTCATTATTTTGTTATTATAGAAATAATTATTATTTTTATTATAGGAAATTTTAATTATTATTGTCTTTTTTATTGTTAGTTTTGTTATTAGTATTAGTATTATTATTATTTCTGTTACTATTACCATTAGTATTATTATTAATTATATTACTATTAGTATTATTATTGTATTATTATTAATATTTATATAATAAACATTACTAATATTATAATTATTAATGTAATAGTATAATTTTTTTTGTTTTGGAAACCCGAGCCTAGGTTCGGCGCCCCCCCCCCCCTTTCTTTTCCGGTTCCACCGCTGGCTGTACCCCCCCTCTATTCCCGGCACTCTTTCCCTCCCCTCTCGGTCGCGCAAATCCCCTTACCGCCTCCTTGTGCAACCAACTCGACCACCCCAGCTCCGCTCCGCCGCTCCCCTCTGGTTTCCGGCTAGCACTTCCGGCGAATCCCCGTCGCCGGGCAACGACCTCTGACCGGCCTCAGGCCCTCCCGACTGCCGCGCCCCATTTGTCATCCCGCCTCGCCTAAGGCGGGACCGCCCGTGCTTCCTCAGTTCCTTCCGCGCGACCTCCTCCGGCCAGCCGCCTCCGGCCACCGCCCTGCCCCTTCCAGGCCTCCTCCGGCGACCCGGTCCAGACACCCCGCTCCAGTAGCACCTCGGGCACTTCCATATTTTCCCCGGCACTCCGGCTCACCCGCCGGCCCCCGCATGGCATCCCAACCCTTTTTCCGGTGGTCCGGCCAGCCGCACCCGCCTTGCACCGGCCAGCGGTGCACCCGACTGTCGTTGCCCAACCTTTGGGGGTCTCCCTACCAGTGCACGCCGCTCCTTTAACTGGCGCACGACCCCAGCGGTCGAGCATGTCTACACCGAGGTATTTTTTTGTGGTAGATTCCTTTTTGAGTTTATTTTTATATCAGTGGTTTTTTGTTTTGATGTTTTGGTGTTTGTTGCAGCGCGTCGGCGGGATAATTCCGCAATGCTACGGTCTTTGTCTTGTGCGTGCATACGCGCCTGCACGAGGTGTGCTGTGTCATCGAGTTCACATTGTGACTTTGAGGTAGGTCCTCCATTTCACTCACCTTTAAGTTTATCAATTTATTTATTCCTTGATATTTCATTGTTTTCGGTAAATTTAAAGTAGTACTAGATAGTTATGGATAGAGTGGTGACTTGTTGAGATTGAAATCTATTTATTTCTCACATTGCACTGAAATTATCATTCCTTGTTTTAACGGTGTGTTTTTATGGTGATATTGCTAAATGGGTACCTTAAAAAATGTGAAAATATTATTGTACTGTGTTTTGAAATGGTTTTGGTGTGAGTAAAATGGCGGGTGTATCGTTTATGGAAAATGGTGATCTCTTGAAAATTTGGATAGAGGGAATGCCCATTTGGCCTTTGAAATGGATTTTGGAATTTTTCTATGGTGGTTTGGTTTTCTTTAAATGGGTTTCTAAGTGAGTTTCAGGTTTTCAACGTGATAGCGTGTGTTATGTCTTTTTGAAATGCATTGGTATCTAATGGTTTAAATGCTGAATGATATGGCGGTCTGGTTGGCACTTATGGAATGTGAAGTGAGTATATATATATATACATACATACTTATGGGGAATCCCTACCGGGGGACTTCCCTTTGATGGTTTTCATGTAGCGATGTCCGTGTTAGGGGTTGTCAAGTGCGGTGAGACGAGTCACACGTGTGGGGGCCTCCCACTTACACAATATTATTAAAACCACCGTGGGTTCCTGGGTGTCTTTTAGAGAATTGAGTGACGGTTGCTGGCTAAACACGATTAGATGGGTTGGTCCTGTCTTGGTAGGTAGGCCTTTTGGGGCGTGCCACTAGTTGGATGTTAGGGCATCCTGTTGGTTATTGACTATGGAGTACCTGCTGGTAGGTAGTCTGAACCCGAGTACATCCAGGGGTTTTCTAGGGATGTTTAGGATCACCCATGGTTAGTTGTTTTTCCATTCTTGTTTACTCTCAAATGTCCTTTACAGCTTATACTATTATTCTTTGTGAAAAAATGGTTTTCAAATGAAAATGCTTTATTCTCTTTTTGTAAAATTTGAAGGTGTAACACTTCTTTCCCTTTTAGAATGAGTTTGCCACTAATGAAAGAAATCCAACTTTTAAAAAAGAATAAGGTCAATGTCACATGTTTTGGTTTTTCAAGTGAAATATTATAGGAGCTTAATTTTATACATTGTAGTTCAAACCGGTAATTTGTAAATTCTTTACTCACTGGCAGTGCATTGGAATTTTTTGTTGGTCTTACCTACTGAGTACTTTTGTACTCACGCATGACTTTTACCATTTCAGTTGGAGGTTCCTCTTATTCAGGTTTTTCTGGTTTGAGTCGCTCGGTGTTGGATCAAGGTTGGTCTTTGGTTGGGTGGTGATCTGTGAGGTAACATGGAGGTATGTTTGGTCATGTGGATTTTATTTCTTTCTGCCGTTAGCATTTATTTGTTCTATTTAGGTAGTTTTCTTTCCTCGATCCTCCTTTTGTTTGGGCTGAAATCGTTCCCAGATACAACATTTTGATGCCCGAAACTAGTTTCCATTCCTGGGGGATGGGGAACGCCCCTCGGGACTTTCCACAAGCCGGTTCGAGTAACCGGTTCAGGTTTGACCTAGGCTGGTTATTGAAAAAATGGTATCAATGGAGGCCCTTGTTATTTGGGGTGTCTGGTAGATGGAGATTAGGTTTGTCAGGACTCGAGAGGTAGGTACGAGAAGGGTGTCAGGGACCCTCAGTCGTTCCACACCTCGAGTCGCCAAGGATAGTCTGGGAATTGAGTCTTCGTTTCGTTTTTTGTTTGTTTTGGATTGAGGGATGACAACGAAGGTAACCCGATGTTAAATCGTGATCTCACAAGGAGTAGTAACCCATGTGGAGTCCGGGTACACGGTTTGATTTCCTCCTAGTTGTTGACGCTTATTTGGGGCATGTCCCACTACCATGTCTCCAGGTTAAGTGTTACTGCTAGTCCCTCACTCTGGTGGCTTGATGCAAGTTGAGTGTCGTTTTCATTCTGGTTGGTGTAATTTCGTTTTTTTAAATGAAAAAGGGTTTTTGAAAATGGGACTAATTTATTTTAAATGACTTTAAATTTATGAAATGGGATTTAAAACAGAAAGCCATTGGTTTGAAAAACAGGTGTTTGCTTGGACATTGGTCGAGAATGGTTTCGGGTGAAACCTTAGCTACTCTTTATGAACGTTTTCACATGTGAGAGGATGTGTGGAAAGTGGGTGTTGGTTTGTATTAATGAAAGTGGATAAAGAAATGTGCAACAGTTCATGGGATTACCTAGGTGCGTCTTCGAAATAAGGGGTTTGACCTTGTTTTCTGAATTTGGGTTTTAAAGGGGAAATGGTTTTGGAAAGTGATTCTGGTTTGAAAATGGATTGGTATTTGGAAATTGGTATTGAAATAAGGTGGTTTTTAAATCTAAAATGAAATGTGGAATCTAAAAGGGGAATTTTGGGTTTTTTTTTGGTTTTCGAGCTGGTTGTTTTGGATAAGGATGCTTTATTGATGTTGTTTCAATTGATATTGGTTTTGGTTTGGGGTTTTATATGTTGTTCAAGAAATGATCCCCAGAAAGGTCCATAGAGTTTTGATGAGTCATGCCCAGTTTTGGTCCTTCTCGGACGTTATCTGCCCTTCTTGGTGATTTGAGTCTGTTAGAGATAGTCGAGTGACTTGAAGAGGTCGAGCGCATCTTCAGGATATTGGGAACTCCCGACGCAGTTTGAGTGCGTGTTGTTTTGAGTGTGTTTGCGGGTTAAGCTTTGGATGAGTGAGATTTTTTCTCCCTGCCATCACTGCAAGCTAGAATGACATGGATTTTCTTTACAATTGTCTTTGTCTGATGTTTTATACTTGAAGAGGGGAAGATGAAGAAACTGGAAGAGCTTACGCGTAATCAACATGTCCAATAGGCATTGAAAGCGTATGTTAACCAATTCAAGGATCTTGTGGCTCTGTTTCTAGAGGTAGAGTCACAAGATTTGATGATGACTCATCCCTTCATCAGGGGTCATCGTCCGGAGATCAGAGAGTGAGTCCACCCTTATCATTGGGAGCATCAGTTTTGGGAAGTTGGTGCTTGAGGTGTTCTTAGCTTGGTTAGTCTCTAGAGTATAGATGGTCAGAAATCCACCGTATCTAGTTGCTTGTGATGGTCTCTCATTTGACGAGTGGAGTGTTTCAGATGGATCTGTTCAAAAGAGTCATCTATAGTGTCTCCGGCTTTCAGTTCGTTAAACCATCTAATGGTGTGCTATAAGTGTGGATGTTTAGGCCATGCAAATCCATCGCGTCACACCCCTCTAAAGACGTGCCATCATTGTTGGTGTCTGGGTCACTTAGAGAGGTTTTGCAGGAAGCGTCTCCTGAGGGAGACGCTGCGACCAGAAGATTCCAGTGCCTGACTATGAGGCAGGAGATGCTTCAGCCATCAGATCCCCAGCCACAAGTCTCAGGGTGAAGCTCACCTACAGCTCGGAGTTCACGAGGGTGTGAAGCCTTAGTGTTGGTTTTTTTGTTCGGTGTTGGAAACAAATCATTAAAAATTCCTTCCATTATCATTCTTCCACTGTTAATGTTCTGGTGTTGTCATAGGTCCATTGTGTCGTCATGAAGTTGGGATGGACATGTTCGTTTGTAATCTAAACAGTCTCGTTTGTCTGATTATGGTGCCCGGGATCATGTTTTTTTCTTAAAGGTGTGTTTGGATCTTGCGTGAGTTGATCTCGGTTTGATTGAGTTCATTTGTAGATGTCGTGCATTTAAAAGGATCGACGTTTGTGGTAATGCTCGAGTTTAATTCATGGGTTATGTTCTTCTCAGAGGTTTTTCTCTAGTGTTCAGGGTTTTGGTCCAGGCCAAAGGTTCCAAGTTTTAGCTGAGGTGTTGTTTCTCATGTGCTTTATTGGTCAGCCTGGATTAGTTGGGGGTTCCTATGTCTCCCCCACCTGGGGTGATATATTTGAGTGTTAAATTTTCCACATTAGTTGAGTTCTTGTGGTGGGGAGAACCCTCTTGTGTTATCCTATTCTCTTATGTTGTGGTTTCTTCTGGTTTTTTGGGCTTGGATTCAAGTCTGGTCCATCGTATGACTTCTTGACTTTCTGGGGGCAGAAAGTGTCTATGGAGGGGAGAATTGTCACACCCCCAAATTTATTTCATTTTTATTTATTTAATTCTTGTCCTTGAGTTCTCTCACAAAGGTTCGAGCAGGGTCCCGGTTCAAAATTGTTGGCATTTAATGTTTGCAGTGAGGTTCGGACCTGGGCGCGGTCACCGCACAGTTGGAGGTAGCCACGCAGCTGGCCCATATGTCATGAATTTTCTCATTATTTTATTATTATTGAAATAATTATTATTTTTATTGTAGGTAATTTTAATTATTATTATCTTTGTTATTGTTAGTTTTGTTATTATTATTATTATTATTATTTCTGTTACTGTTACCATTAGTATTATTATTTATTGTATTAGTATTAGTATTATTATGGTATTATTATTAATATTTATATTATAAACATTACTAATAATATTATTATTAATATAATAGAATAATTTTTTTGGAAACCCTAGCCTAGGTTCGGTGCCCCCCCTTTCTTTTCCGGTTCCGCCGTGGGCTGCACACCCCCCCCCCTCTATTCCCTACGCTCCCCCCTCCCCTTCCGATCGCGCAGCTCCCCTCGTCTGCATCTCTCCCTCGCCGCCACCTCGTGCAACCAGCTCGACCACCCCGACTCCGCTCTGCTGCTCCCCTTTGGTTTCCGACCAGCACTTTCGGTGAACCCCCGTCGCCAGCCATAGATCTTCGACCGGCGTCATGCCCTCCCGACCGCCACGCCCCGTTTTCCATCCCGCCTCGCCCAAGGCGGCGCCGCCCGTGCGACCCTAGTTCCTTCCGCGTAGCCTCCTCCAGCCAGCCTCCTCCGGCTGCCGCCCTGCCCCGGTAGGGCCTCCTATGGAGACCTGGTCCCCGACGCCCCGCTCCAGCAGCCCCTTGGGCACTTCCAGCTTTTCCCTAGAACATTGTCTCACCCTCCGGCCCCCACACGGCATCCTGACCCTTTTTCGACAGTCTGTCCAGCCGTCGCCGCCTTGAACCGACCAACGGTGCACCCGACGGTCGTTGCCCGACCTCCGGCGGTCTCCCTGCCAGTGTGCGCCACTCCTTAACTTGGGAGCGACCCCGACGGTTGAGAACGTCTGCGCCGAAGTAGTCTTTTGTGGCAGATTGCTGTTTGAATTTATTTTTATATCTGTGGTATCCTGTTTTTCTGTTTTGGTGTTTGTTGCAGTGTGTCGGCGGGATAATTAAGCAATGCTGCGGTCTTCGGCTTGCGCGTGCGTACGTGCCTGCGCGAGGTGTGATGTGTCGTTGAGTTCACATTGTGACATAGAGGTAGGTCCTCCATTGCACTCGCCGTTAAGTTTAGAAATTTATTTATTCCTTGATATTTCATTGTTTTCGGTAAATTTAAAGTAGTACTAGATAGTTATGGATAGAGTGGTGACTTGTTGAGATTGAAATCTGTTTATTTCTCCCATTACACCGAATGTATCTTTCCTGGTTTTAACAATGTGTTTTTTTGGTGATATTTCTAAATGGGTACCTTATAAAATGTGCAAATCTTTTTTTACTTTGTTTTGAAATGGTTTTTGGTGTGTGTAAAATGGCGGGTGTATTGTTTATGGAAAATGGTGATCTCTTGATAATTTGGATAGAGGGAATTACCGTTTGGCCTTGGAACTAGATTTTGGAATTTTTTTGTGGTGTTTTGGACTTCCTTAAATGGGTTTCTAAGTGAGTTTAAGGTTTTTGACGTGATGGCATGTGTTATGTCTTTTGGAAACACCTTGGTATCTAATGGTTTAAATTCTGAATGATATGGCGGCCCGGTTGGCACTTTATGGAATGTGAAGTGATTATATATATATATATACATACTTATGGGGTATCTCTATAGGGGGACTTCCCTATGAGGGTTTTTGTGTAGGGATGTCCGTGAAAGGGGTTGGCAAGTGCGGTGAGATGAGTCACGTGTGTGAGGGCCTCCCACTTACACATTATTATTTAAACCACCATGGGTTCTTGGGCGTCATTTAGGGAATCGAGTGACAGTTGCTGGCTAACCCCGATTATACGGGTTGGTCCCCCCTTGGTAGGTATTCCTTGTGGGGCATGCCACTGGTTGGCTGTTAGGGCGGCCAATTGGTTATTGACTATGGAGTACCATGCCGGTAGATAGTCTGAACCCGAGTACGTCCAGGGGTTTTCTAGGGATGTTTAAGATTACCCATGGTTACTTGTTTTCCCTTTCTTGTTTACTCTCCGGTGACCTTTACATATTATAATAATCTACTTTGTGAAAAATGGTTTTCAAATGAAAAGGCTTTATTCTCTTTGTGTTAAATTTGAAGGTGTAACACTTCTTTCCATTTTAGAATGAGTTTTCCACTAATTAAAGGAATACAACTTTTGAAAAAGAATAAGGGTAATGCCACATGTTTTGGTTTTTCAAGTGAAATATTATGGGAGCTTACTTTTATACAATGTAGTTCAAACAAAGAATTTGTAAATTCTTTACACACTGGTAGTGCTTTGGAATTTGTTGTTGGGATTACCTACTGAGTGATTTTGTACTCACGCCTATCTTTTACCATTTCAGTTGCAGGTTCCCCTTTTTCATGTTTTTCTATTTTGAGCCGCTCGTTGTTGGGGTGAGGATGATCTTTGGTTGGGTGGCGATCTGTGAGGTCACATGGATGTATGTTTGGTCATGTATATTTTCTTTCATTCTACTGTTAGCATTTATTTTTCCTGTTTAGTTAGTTTTCTTTCCTCGATCCTGCTTTTGTTTGGGCTGAAATCATTACCAATGATTAAATTTTGATGCCCGACACTAGTTTCCATCCCAGGGGGATAAGGAACACCCCGCAGGACTTGCCACGAGCCGGCTCGGATAACCGATTCAGGTTCAATACGGGCTGGTTCGTGACAAAATGGTATCAAAGGAGGCCCTTATTATTTGGGGTGTCAGGTAGATGGAGAATAGGATTTTCAGGACTCGAGAGGTAGGTACAGGAAAAATGTCATGAACTCTCACCCGTTCGGCACCTCAAGTCTCCAGGGATAGTCCGGGAATTGAGTCTTCACTTTTTTTTGGATTGTTTTGGATTAAGGGATGACAACGGAGGTAAACCGATGTTACATTGTGATCTCACATAGAGTATTGACCCATGTGGAGTCTGGGTACATAGTTTGATTTCTTCGTAGTTGTTGAATCTTACTTGGGGCATGGCCCACTACCATGTCGCTAGGTTATGTGTGACCGCTAGTCCCTTACTCCGGTGTTTTGATGGAAGTTGAGTTTCATTTTCATTTGGGTTGGTGTAAGTGCATTTTTGGAAATAAAAAAGGGTTTTTGAAAATGGGACTGATTTCTATTAAATGACTTTAAATTTAAGAAATGGGTTTTAAACGAGAAAACCATTGGTTTGAAAAACTGGGGTTTGCTTGGAAATTGGTCAAGAATGGTTTGGGGTGAAACCTCAGGTACTCCTTATGAACGTTTTCACATGTGAGAGTATGTGTGGAACGTGTGTGTTGGTGCGTATTAATGAAAGTGGATAACGAAATGTGCAACGGTACATGGGATTACCTTGGTGCATCATTGAAATAAGGGGTTTGACCTTGTTTTCTGAATTTGGTATGTAAAGGGGAAATGGTTTTGGAAAGTGATTTTGGTTTGAAAAAGGATTGGTATTTGGAATGTGGTCTTGAAGGAAGGTGGTTTTGAAATCTAAAATAAAACTGAGATTCTAAAAGGGGAATCTTGGGTTGTTTTTGGTTTTCGAGATGGTTGTTTTGGACAAGGATGCTTTATTGATGTTTCTTAGATTGATATCGTTTTTGGTTTGGGGTTTTATATGGTGTTCAGAAATGCTGCCCAGAATGGTCGACAGAGTTTTGATGAGTCATACCCAGTTTTGGTCCTTCTCGGACGTTTTCTACCCTTGTTGGTGATTCGAGTCTGTTAGAGACAGTTGAGTGACTTGAAGAGGTCGAGCGCATCTTCAGGGTATTGGGAACTCTTGAAGCTGTTTGAGTGTGTGTTGTTTTGAGTTTGTTCGAGGGTTCAGAAATGGACGAGTGAGAGTTGTTCTCCTTTCCATCACTGCATGCTAGGATGACGTGGGTTTTCTTTAAAGTCGTCTTTGTTTGAAGGTTTATACTTGAAGAGGGGAAGATGAAGAAATTGGAAGAGCTTATGTGTAATCAACAGGTCCAACAGGCGTTGAAAGCGTATGTTGACAAATTAAAGTATCTTTTGTCTCTGTTTCTAGAGTTAGTGTCACAATATTGGATGTAGAATCCACCCTTCATCGGGGGTCTTCGTCCAGAGATCAAAGAGATAGTCCTCCCTTTTCTTTGGGAGCATCACCTTTGGGAAGTTGGTGCATGAGGTGTTCTTAGATGGGTTAGTCTCCAGAGTATAGACGGTAATAAATCCACTATATCCAGTTGCTCGTGATGGTCTCCCATCTGACAAGCGGAGTGTGTCAGATGGATCTGTTCAAAAGAGTCAACTGTAGTGACTCTATCTTTTAGTTCGTTAAACCTTCTAATGGTGTGCTGTTAGTGTGGATGATTAGGGAATACAAAGCCATCATGTCACACCACTCTGAAGACGTGCCATAATTGTTGGTGTCTTGGTCACCTAGAGAGGTTTTGCATGAAGCGTCGCCTGAGGGAGACGCTGAGACCAGATGATTCCAGTGCCTGACTATGAGGCAGGAGATGCTTCATCCATCAGATCCCCAACCATAGGTCTTGGGGTGAAGCTCGCACACAGCCAGGAGTTCACGGGGGTGTGAAGCCTCAGTTCGTGTTTTGTGTTCGGTGTTGGAAACAAAGCATTTAAAATTACTTCCGTTCGCATTCTTCCACTGTTAAAGTTCTGGAATTGTCAATGGTCCATTGTGTTGTCCTGAAGTTGGTATGGACGTGTTCTTTTGTAATCTAAACAGTCTCGTTTGTTTGATTATGGTACTCTGGATAATGTGTTTTTCTTAAAGGTGTGTTTGGATCTTGAGTGAGTTGATCTCGGTTTGATTGTGTTTGTTTGGAGATGTAGTTCTTTTTGAATGATTGGCGTTTGTGGTAATGCATGAGTTTACTTCATGGGTTAAGTTCTTCTTAGATAATTTTCTCAACTATTTGGGGTTTTGGTCCGGGAAAAAGGTTCGATGTTTTAGCTGAGGTGTTGTTTCCCCTGTGCTTTTGAGGTTAGCCTGGATCAGTTGGGAGTTCATGTGTCGCCCCCTCCATGGGTGATATTTTTGAGTGTTAATATTTCTACACTAGTTGAGTTCTTGTGGTGGGGAGAACCCTCTCGTGTTCACCCATTCTCTTATGTTGCGGGTTATTATGGTTATTTTGGGCATGGATTCCTGTTTGGTCCGTCGTTTGGCTTCTTGACGTTCTGGTGGAAGAAAGTGTCTGTGGAGGGGAGAATTGTCACACCCCGACATTTATTTCATTTTTCTTTATTTAATTATTGGCCTTGAGTTCTCTCTCCAAGGATCGAGCGGGGTCCCGGGTCAAAATTTTTGTCATTTAATGTTTGCAGTGAGGTTCAGACCCATGCACGGTCACCGCACGGTTGGCGGTAGCCATGCAGCTGGCCCAAGTGTCATGAATTTTCTCATTATTTTATTATTATTGAAATAATTATTATTTTTATTGTAGGTAATTTTAATTATTATTATCTTTGTTATTTTTAGTTTTGTTATTATTATTATTATTATTTGTGTTACTATTACCATTAATATTATTATTAATTGTATTACTATTAGTATTATTATGGTATTATTATTAATATTTATATTTTAAATATTACTAATATTATTATTATAAATATAATAGAATATTTTTTTTGGAAACCCTAGCCTAGGTTCGACACCCCCCTTTCTATTTTTTTGTTCTGCTGCGGGATGCAACCCCCCTCTATTCCCTACACTCTCCCCCCTCCCAATCGCGCAGCTCCCCTCGTCCACAGCTCTCCCTCGCCGCCTCGTCATGCAACCAACTCGACCTCCCCGGCTCTTCTCAACCGCTCCCCTCCGGTTTCTGGCCAGCAATTCCGGCCAACCCCCGTCATCAGCCAGCATCCTCCAACTGGCCTCAGGCACTCCCGAACGCCGCACCCAATTCGCCATCCTGCCTCGCCCAAGGAATCGCCGCCCATGCGGCCCCAGTTCCTTCCGCGCGGCCTCCTCCAGCCAGCCGCCTCCAACCGCCGCCCTGCCCCGGCCGGGCCTCCTCCTGCGACCCGGTCCTCGACGCCCCACTCCAATAGCCCCTCGGGCACTTCTGGATTTTCCCTAGCACTCCGGCTCACCCTCCGGCCCCCGCATGACATGCCGACCCTTTTTCCAGTGGTCTAGCCATCCGCCGCCACCTTGCACTATCCAGCGGAGCACCCGACTATCATTGCCCGACCTCCGACGGTCTCCCTTCTAGTGTGCACCGCTCCTTTAACTGGCGCCAGACACATGCGGTCGAGCGCGTCTGCGCTGAGGTAGAATTTTGTGGGATATTCCTGTTTGAGTTTATTTTTATATCTTTGGTTTGCTGTTTTTCTGTTTTGGTGTTTGTTGGAGTGCGTCAGCGGGATAATTCCACAACACTGAGGTCTTCGGTTTGCGCGTGCGTACGCGGCTGCGAGTGGTGTGTTATTTCGTTAAGTTCACTTTGTGACTTTGATGTAGTTCCTCCATTGCACTCACCTTTATGTTTAACAATTTATTTATTCCTTGATATTTCATTGTTTTTAGTAAATTTAAAGGATTACTAGATAGTTATTGATAGAGTGGTGACTTGGTGAGATTGAAATCTGTTTATTTCTCGCATTGCACTGAAATTATTTTTCCTGGTTTTAACGGTGTGTTTTTCTAGTGATATTGCTAAATGGGTACCTTATAAAATGTGAAAATCTTGTTGTACCGTGTTTTGAAATGATTTTGGTGTGTGTAAAATGGAGGGTGTATAGTTTATGGAAAATGGTGATCTCTTGAAAATTTGGATATTGGGAATGCATGTTTGGCCTTTGAACTGCATTTTGGAATTTGTCTGTGGTGGTTTGGTTTTCCTTAAATGGGTTTCAAAGTGAGTTTCAGGTTTTCAACGTGATGGCGTGTGTTATGTCTTTTGGAAACACCTTGGTATCTAATGGTTTTAATGCTGAATGATATGGAGGCCCAGTTGGCTCTTTATGGAATGTGAAGTGATTATATATATATACATACTTATGGGGAATCTCTACATGGGGACTTCCCTTTGAGGGTTGTCATGTAGTGATGTCCGTGTAAGGGGATGGAAAGTGCGGTGAGATGAGTCACATGTGTGAGGGCCTCACACTTACACAGTATAATTAATACCACTGTGGGTTCCTGAGCGTCTTTTAGAGAATCGAGTGACAGATGCTGACTAACCCCGATTAGATGGGTTGGTCCCCCCTTGGGAGGTAGGCCTTGTCGGGTGTGCCACTGGTTGGCTGTTAGGGTAGCCAGTTGTTTATTGACTATGGAGTACCATTCTGGTAGGTAGTCTGAACCTGAGTACGTCCATGGGTTTTCTAGGGATGTTTAGGATCACCCATGGTTACCTGTTTTCCTTTTCATGTTTACTCTCAGTTGTCCTTTACTGCTTATACTATTCTACTTTCTGAAAGATTGTTTTCAAATGAAATTTCATTATTCACATTGTGTAAAATTTGAAGGTGTAACACTTCTTTCCCTTTTAGAATGAGTTTTCCACTAATGAAAGGAATGTAACTTTGGAAAAAGAATAAGGGCAATGTCACGTGTTTTGGTTTTTCAAGGGAAATATTATGGGAGATTACTTTTATACATTGTAGTTCAAAACTAGAATTTATAAATACGTTACTCACTAGTAGTGCTTTTGAATTTGTTGTTGGGATTACCTACAAAGTACTTTTTTACTCACGCCCATCTTTTACCATTTCAGTTGCAGGTTCCCCTTGTTCAGGTTTTTCTGGTTTGTGTCACTTGGTGTTGGAGCGAGGTTGGACTTTTTTTGGGTGGTGATCAGTGAGGTCCCATGGAGGTATGTTTGGTCGTTTGGATTTTTTTTCATTCTGCTGTTAGCATTTATTTGTTCTGTTTAGTTAGTTTTATTGCCTCGATCCTGCTTTTTTTTTGGACTGAAATCATTCCCATCGATAATATTTTGATGCTCAGAACTAGTTTCCATCCCAGGGGATCTGGAACACCCCTCGGGACTTTCCACGAGCCGGCTCGGGTAACCAGTTCAGGTTCGACCCAGGCTGGTTCGTGACATTTTTAGTACCTTAGTAGGGAGAGAAAATAGTTTTGTTGGTGAACCCTTTATGTCAATCTAAATATTTTATGAGAGTGGTTTACTCATTATAAAATTGCTAATATTTTTTTTTCTAATTTTCCAAAGTTGGATAGAACATTATTTTCAATCCAACTATGAGAACACAACCCCAAAAGCCCAATGACGGGGCATAAAACAATGTGTGTAATTCTTTCTAACAACATCTTGATAAAATAACACAACACATTCCATCACAGAGAATCTTCTCTGTTTGGGTTCTAGAATACCAAATACATCTGATACATTTCATAAAAAATATATAAGGTAAGAATCATATTATTTCCATCACATAGTATATATACAACCTGTAAAATCTACTAACCATATGAAAATAAATTAAAATTTTGGGTGGGCACAAGAATTACTAGTAAGTGGTATTAAAACTATGTAATTCAATTCTTCATTAAAAACTCTCCTTTTTATTATAATTATAAAACATTTTAGAAAAAGGAAACAACAATTCCTATATCAAATTGTAATCATTTTTCAAAGGTTAATTGAAATCATTTCAAGGAAACACTCATACATAAGGATTTATATATTTGCCTAAAAGTCGAAACATATATCAGAGTACACATACTTGTACAAAAATGCATGGAATGATGTATATAAGTGAGAAATTGATCAAACTTATTGAAGGGTGAAATTCAATGATACAGATACAAATTCATACATCAAATAATATTTTCTTATAATTTCACCATTAAAAATATAACGATTCACTAAACATTAAAAATGAAATTCCTAAAATTACAGATTTAATACTATCTTCAGTATCATATTTCAGAATATAGGTGCCACACATTCCATACCAATGACTCACCATGTACATAATTCATTATTTCATGTGAATTTATTACCATCATCATAAGTAAAATATTTTTAACCATGACTATTCTACTCGTTCAATAATCACATTGTTAAAACATTTTTCACTTATTGGTGGAAAATAATTTACCAGACATTCTAAAACATTTTTTCGAGGACTCATGCTAAGAAAATACATAATAATTCTTTGAAGGCCTTGTTCAATTACATAGATTTACTCATGAGACATGACGATGTATTGAGAGTCTATAGCGGGCCTCACCCATCACATAATAATTCCAATGCATTCCTCATATTTCCAAATATCATTTAATCAATGTTTCTCATACCACAATGATTTTTTATGTATTGTATTATAAGTGTCTCATAACACTTAAAATAATTAAATTCTTAATCAATATGTTTTCATAAGAGAATAATTTAATTTTTAAATTTATGTACGTATTCATAAATAAAATGAATCACGCATTAACTAAAAAAAGTAATCTAAATACTGCATTGACATATAGACATACATTTTTCAAGTGATAATAACCGGAGCACCTAAAATAATAGTTATTTTGGGTTTGTCATAAAAAATAACAACAATTAAATTAAAAACCCCTGTTTCCAGGAAAGGAAATTTTTTTGTACTTATGATTCATGTTCACCATGCACTGATAAATGGATGTGTCAAATACAGCAAATAATAAACGAATGGTTTTTTATTTTGGTAGATTGATCATGAATTAAAACATAATATATTCAAATGTATAACATTCATATTGGTAAATAATTAAACACACTTCACTAAATGATTTTCTGCCTGTATATGTATATGTGTTTAATAAAGATACTTCTAACTACTTATCCGAAAATTAAAAAGCAAGATGTTTGTTAATTCAACAACATTAACAAGGTGATGACTTATTTTAGAATTTTTTGGCACTCTGTAACAAAAAAAGGTTTTGTTATTGGATTCCAATATAATACTCTATCATGTGTATTGTATAAAATCAGCAGTAGGTGAATACCATCAAAACACCTAAAAATAAATCCTGACATGTATATATGTAATTTTGGTTCTTATATGTATACATTTGGGTTTGAAAATTATATAAAATAATATATATACCAAGTGTATACATGGGAATTTCATAACCAAAATACGATTTGATAAATCATTATAAGTTTCAACCATATCAAAAAATTATTTAATCACTAAAATCAATTTTATGAAGATTTAATTTAGTTTAAAATTATAATATATATATATATATATCTGTATATAACCAAGGTGTATAAATTGGTATTGTATATCAAAATCGAAACATAAATAACTCTTACAAGAATTATTTGACCATAGAACATAATTTACATAGAAAAATTCATAAAACAGAACAATATTGGTATTTATTATAAATGTATATACAATAATGTCTATATATGGGTTAATCTAATAAAAGCAAGACTAATTAAAAAACCATTACATGATTTACATGTATTAAGAACATTATTTAATAACCAATGGTCATGCTTAAAAAAATAGAATAAGTTTGTTTTATAATAAAAATATATACATATATATGTATATATATATGTATATGGTTTAATCTAATAAAATATGGCCTTACTTGATTTACATGTGAGATCAAGTTGTGCAATGGTTGGAGGGAGTTTAATAAGAGAAAAAATTATAGGGTTAACTAGAAAATGAAGGATTATATAAATGGGTTATATAACAATATATATAAATTTATATACCATGTTTTTACGTAAAAATAAACTAAGACACTTTCAAGATAATTGAATCAAATTATTCCAAAACAGAGACAAAAACCTTAATCAAAGAAGACCTTAAATAAAGAAGATTATCGAGTATATATATATATATTATAGAAATAAAAGATGGTACACCAAAGGGTATGAATTTAACTAATTATCCCTAGGTGGCCTTGTGGAAAGAAGAAAATGGTAGGGACATATAAGGGTGATACGATAACTCACAGGTGAAGAAAAGAACAATGGAGTGGATGACAATGGCTACTAGTGCGGAGCAAGGAAGAATAAGAATAAAGGGATAATATATGGAAAACAATGGATGGTTCATTTAGACCTAGGAAGATCAATCATCAGAGGTTATTTCTGTGGTTTAAAAAATGGATTGATGGTCGGGATTAGCCATGGCTTGATCAGACAGTAGCGGGAAACTAAAAGTTTAAAAAAATGTTGACCAGCTGAGACCAGCTACGTCTTGATCAGACTCTTGAAGTAAAATGTGATGAAAGGGAGCAGTCGGTGGAGTGCTAACGAGAGACCGAAACAAATAGATGAGATCTTGTGTTGAAAGATTAAATGACTCGGATTAGATCTTCAGTAAAAATATGTACCACACATCAAAATAAAATCATTTTCAGGACCACATTATATTAATCGTCCTCATAGCCACATGCTAATAAAACAGCAGACACTACAAGGTCCTTATAGAAGGAACCCCCACCCCCATGGGCCTTGTCCCACCAAGACTGGAACTATTGCGCGACCAACCTCACCCCATGTCTTTGCCATACCAGGCCCTATACACGGGTCTAAGCATGAGCATAGGCCTTACCAAGCATTGAATGTTTATGACTCGACATGCACCATGGATACACTGCCTAAGGGTTCTCTGACCTTGGGGTTCAATGTCTGATGCCCTGTAATAGGGAGGGCTAGGCCTTCAAATCTTCCCTCAGTTGGATGGGTACATAACCATTTTTGTACTTATTTAAACACAAATAACTCATGAAAAATTAAGGTTTTATAGACCGATACTAAATATTAATTTCCTTATATATGTTCTTTTTTATTCCACTATTTTTATATGTTTTTATTCATTTTTAGTTTCAAGACATTAAATTTCAAAATCTAAATATCAAATTCAATTAAATCATGTCATAAATGTTATATCCATTCTAACTCATTCTAAAGGAATCACCATGGTTATTAGTGATATATTTATAAAATCCAAATATAAAATATATTATTAATTAAAAGAATGTTTTTATTTAACCTGGGATATAACATTAAAAAATTAAATTAAATTTTTAATACATTGGAAATAATTATAATACTTGTATTCTTAGAATACTAAAAATAATCCAAATAATTTAAATACATAACATTTATTAAATTTTAGGACCATTAAAAAATCCAATGGACATATAAAGGCCTTAATGGAAAAAATAAAACCATATTTAACTTCATGAACTTATAAATAATTTCTTAAGGTGTTCTAAGCATCAGAAACCAATTCGGTGAAGATAGTGCTCTATATCCCCTTGATGCTAAGTAAATTTTTCATTGTTCTTTCCATAATGGTTTATAATGTGACAAACTCAAAGGGATTTCACTATTTTGTTGTTATATTTGTTGTGTTTGGTGGTCTCCCAATGATTCTGATAGGTATTCTAGTAGGTATTCATGGTTAGTGAGGGACTTTTGGCCTTAGGTAAATGAAAGGTGTCAACAATTTTATTTAATAAAACATGAATTATTATTCAGAATGTATTTATTTTCAATGGCACCATTATTAAACAAAACCAAATAATAATATTACTAATAATAAACAAAATATTACTAATAAAAAAATAAATATGTTCAGGAAATCAATGGTACAATGGGAAAAAATTAAAAAATTAATGAGAACAATCAATAAAACAAGGTAATTAAATTAACACAAATTCCCATTACACAACTTGATAAGGAATAATAAATATGTAAAGGATAATAAAAAATCTCATTTAATCAATAAACTGAGATTGAAATATATGCCTAGATATTTTCATTTTAAAAATATGAAGGATAAAATGATAAATTGATACTAAATAAATTAAATTATTAACAACTAGACATCATGTTTTCCAAGAAGTTGATACATTTACTATCAAGATATACACTCAGGAAAATTTAAAATACCAGAGGGAAAAAAAAATTTGGTTTGTCAAACATTATCTTTAATCTCATGTCCATTCATAAGACTCTTAAAAACATTCTGGATATAAATTCATAGATTCCGACCAACTAATTTCATCCCATGATACTACAGATGAATCAAGGGACTTACATTAATGGGTCCCCAACCTATGTCACATAAGTCCAATGTATTCCTCATATGTCAAATGATCAATTTAATTCACAATTAAGGTTACTTATCAAAATGTATCCCTATTATGTATTGGAAAAAGATTTGAAAATATTTTTATAGGCCGTTAAGTGATTTTCAACGTGAACACTATATGTAAAAATGGAATAATGTTAAGTCAATAATTATATCTAAGATAAATAATGCCGATATTTGGGGGTAATTTAATTTAAAATGATCATAGGACACATAATATTTAAAATGCAGGTTATTAAATAAAAAAGGGACTTGAATGTGAATACGAAGACATTCCTTAGTGAAAATGGTTATAAACCATCCTAAGGAAAAATTTATGGTATCAATATTACGTATGTCCATTTGAGTAAAAAATTAAGATTATTTTCATTGATGAATACAAAAACAATAAAATATCATTTACAAAAATGATAAAGGAAATATAATTTTTATTTTTATTTTTTTTAAATATTATTCTTTGAATATAACTATTAATAACATTTTATTTTAGAAAAACATTGAAAACATGTACGGGAATCCTAAGAAAATTTAGTGGCCATGGCTATACGAAATACTTTAAATTTAGTGTATGTTAAAAAACATATATACATTTTAAATTTTTATTAAAATAAAAATATAGTTTTTTTTTTAAAAAATTAAATTATATTATTTTGAAAACATTTTATAAATGGTAAAAATTGTTAAATAATAATTTAAGAATTTTAAAAAATGGTTTTTAAAGAAAATGTGATTTTCATTAAAGATGGAAATGAATTCTTATTTTATAGAAAATATTTTCAGAACATATATTGTATAAAAAGAATTTTAAAATGCTTATATTACTTATAAATTATCATGAATAACTATGGGAGAAGAAAATTAATGGAATGATTAATCATTGATTATTTAATTGTCTTTAAGGTAATTTCAATAATAAAAAACATCAATTAGAATGAAATTGTGAAATAAACCCTTAAAATTTTCATAATGATGATGTGAGAAATACTTAAAGATCAATTATTTATCAATTTTATATCCATATAAAACAATTTTATATAAATTAGTAGATAGTAAAAGTAATTTTACACATAACCATACAATTATAATGGTAACGATTAATTAATACAGCCCAATAAAAAGTAATTATGTTATAAAATTTCATTTCAACTTAGTAACTTTATGTTCAAGTCCACTTTGTTGATATAAAAAAAATCGAATCACAATATACCATGAATAATGATATACTAATTATATAAAATGTAAAAGGGACACAATATACAACATATAAAATATTATAGGTTCATAACATTAATATATGCCTTAATGAAATGAAATAAAATCACCTTACCTCACACTGCCCTTTTGGATGTACTTGATGTAACCTCCATTACAGTGGTAGGAAATATATTATTAACTTATTATAGAAACATTTTAATATTTAAAATTTGTAAAATGATCATTTTCTATCATATTTTTACACTTTCCTTAATAATTTTTCATTATTTTCATTGTTTTAGGTAAAAAACTCCGGGTTTTATTTGTATTTTTTACAAGTTATTTATTATTACTCTTACTTAGAGAACAATTTCATAATATATGGTATTTAATTCATTATTTAGATATATTATATTTTTATTATATATATATTTTTAGAAATTGAAAATTTTCGATGATAGGAAAAGAAATACAACATTTGTGGAGACAATATGTCGTATATATACATTAACGGCGTTTCCATTTTCATCGACCAACTGAATGAAAGAAAATTAAATGATATATATATATATTATTTCATTATCATTTTTATGTCATATATATCACCTAATATTATTTATACCATCAGTAAGGCATTCATTGTAAATCTTGAACCAATCACTTTGCTTCGTGAGACGATTGTCCGTCGTACACATGAATAACATTATCATATAATCCAACAAATTGGAATGAATAAAGGTATGTGTTATATAATATTTACATAAAAATATTAAATAATAAAATAATAAATATCATATATTAATTATAAATTCATCCATATTCACACCCTTGTAAGGTGGTAATGGAAGAATGAACGTCATAATTTTGCGAGCTAGTAGTCCTCCATACAGATGAATGATAATTACATATCCAATGTGATGGAAATGTGTATGGTGATATTTCTTACCCATAACAAAAAATACCAGTATATTAGATCTACATAATTAATAATACAACAATGATATAATAATAATTGAGATAGGTGGGGAAGGAAATAAAATAAAAATACCTTTAAAAAAACAGTACCTCTTCGTCAGCTATCCTCAATAGGATGACACTAATGAAATAATTTGATGTATTTATGACCAAGATAAGGATTATTGGATGAGGGGAGGGATATTTGGGGGTAATTTTTTGTTGTTTTTGGACAAATAATTGCGGTTTTAGAGGTTTGAATAAGTGGAAGAGTGGGTAGCCTTTTTTTAGTGGAGGACACACTTAGAATTTTTGAAATATATTTAGGTTTACCAAGATTTTTACTTAAAATGGGATTCCATAATGAAACCAAATTAACTAATAGATGTCTAATTGTTGATATATGTCCATAAAATGAGTATTGAACAATTGTGTGGTTACTATTACACCATATACTGTATTATTAACAACTATATAAAATCATTTTTACCTAAATCACTTTAATTAATTTTAACAATATTAATTATTAATTATGTTAAAAAACATGTTTAAATTGGTAAGAATAATAATCCATTAGTATTTAAAATTTATAATCTATTTTTCATAATTAAAATCATATATTTAGTAAAAATTAATTTAAACTTAATCCCCCACATCAAACAAGCAAGCACGTTTTCAAAGTGAAAATATTCTAATTTTTAAAATGTTTTTATAAAAAAAATTCTATATAAAATTAATTTAAATTATCTAAACAGATTTAGTATATGAATTATTTATCTAAATTTACTTTAGAAACAATTTATAAAATAATTTTACATTATAAATATTTTGATGAAAAGTTAGTTTTCAATTATAATTCTGTATTTTATTAGTATTTGTTAAAGAATAAAATTTCCCACAACAATATAATGAACAAACCAATTTTTTTTTTAAATTAATTATACTTTAAATTTTTTTTCAAATATTAAAAAAATAAAACAAGTTTATGATAAATAAGTGGTAAGACTACTTTAAAAAACACTTTATTTGTGTAAAATTTGATTTGATATTGTCATATTCCTATCAAGTCTATTTGATGAAATAAAATATTTTATTATATTTAAAATATTAAAACTTCATAAATATCATCTAGTAATATTAATTAATTTAATTTACTTAGTTAAAACTGAATTCATACATATTTGTTTTAATATTCAATTAGTTTTTACATTGATTTATAATTAATTGATAATTAATGAATTAATTTTTTCTGTAAACCATAAATTTTCATGATTCAGAAATAAAATAAAGGAACGATAATTAAATATTTAAGGAATAATTTTTATTTTTTATAATGATATTAATAGCGCTTTGTAAAATTTAGCCCTTTATGTAATGAATGTTATCGAATAATTTCATTATGGTGTGTAACATAAGAAAAATTTATGTTTCATTCAGTGAAATAAATATCTTAGATTTTACTTATTTAATATAGTAAATATATTTTAATGTATTGGTATATTTCATTCCCTTATATTCGTTGTGTGGAAAGTCATATAAGCTATTTCATATAATATTCATATGTTAAAATGTAGGGGTATTATACATTTTCGTTTCTAATTTTTTGATCTCACCCTACTTATCATTATTTTCTCTAGTTTATGAATTTTCTAGTTGAAGTAATTTTGTATATAAGATCATCTTATGGATGATGATGATGACATAATTTGGAATATGTATATATTGGTATAGTTGGAGATGGAGTCAATATTTATAAAACCTTCATTTATTAATCCACGATGTTAGATGTTCTTATTTGTTCTATAAAACTCTAATCCTATATTTTCTTAGAGAATGTAAATGATCCAACAATTTATATTATATTTAATACTATTTGGACACATAATATTGTTTCCAATCAATATATATCAATGTCAAAATTTTCAATGGTTTGGATTTTAGCGTTTGATCTGAGAGTGTCTCTTGGGGATGATATAGTTTTTATCCAAGGAAAGGTTTATATAATTTTATAGATTATGGTTTTTTTCATATTTTTTTATCTCCATATTTATAGAATAAATAATTTTTTATAATAGTATGGTTGATGATGAGGTCAATGTTTGAGACACGTTGTTTTCGGTTATTTGTGATGAAGGGTCATTAAATTATAAAATGATTTATGGTGAACTCCTTTTATTACCACTCATATTAATATATTATTTCGTCATCCTTTTGATTTTTAATTATTTAAACTACATAATATTTTATAATCCATTTTTTAGTAAAAATATACAGATATCATATATATCTGAGTGTCCTTTTTGGAATAAAGTGATCCATTAAAAATTTGTTGTTGTACTTTAGTAATGAAAATTTTATCTTTAATACTCACCATTTGGATAAAAAAAATGTTATTTTTGTGGAAATTTACTAAAGGATGATATTATAATCATAAAGTAATTATATTCACTTTTTTTCTTAATTGATATGGTAATGAAATTAACCAACATTAGTAAAAGGATATTTAAACAAAATTTTCACTTATTAACATCATTCCTGATGATATTAATGACCTTTTTCGTACATCAATGGTCCACGGTTTTATTGATATTTAATTTATGATTATAATTATATTTCTTTTGATCAATTATATATATCACTCCACATTATTATATTTTACATTATTCTTTTTTCTTCTATGTCAAAATATTTAGTTCCCACCAAAATTCATCCACTTGGAAACAAACTATGTGTTATTCTCGATGTTTTTTACACATCCCATTTCTATCATATCAATAGGATATTATATTAAGTATTCTTATGATTTGGTTTTACAAAAATGGTATTTTAGAATAAAAATTATTTTTTACCTAGATAAATTTCAAATAGAGAGTATGCAATTTATTAAAGGGTTATGATGTACTTCACCATGAATTTAAAAGAAGAAAACAATAGTCGATAGAGTATAAGAAACCCAAAATTACGCATATAAGATAATTTATCTCCAAAAGAAATTATGATATTAATTTTTTTGAAGAAATTAAATCAAATAATTAGAATTCGGTAAACAGAACCCCAATATTGTTTTTCTTGGTATCGTATATGACATAAAACACTAGTTATTAAGGATTCATGAAATAATATTACTTTAACTAAAATATTTATAACCATGTTATGAAATTTTTATGTATTAATAGTATTAATTTGTCTATGATATAAATATGTTTACATATAAATCACCATATCAAAATAAATAAATGATAAAGCACAAGTAAATAATCAATCATTTTTTTGTAAAGTAATTTTATTCTTCAAAAATATGTTTGACCCTATAATGTTTTTCATTGCATTCCATGAAAATTATTATAACTAAATATTAAAATATTTCAAAAAAAAATTATATAAAATATAAAATAATCTTTTATAGTAGAATAACAACATTTAATTTGGGATAAATTTTTCGATTCTTCATAAAATATTTATTTTTTAGTGAATAAAAAAAATACCAATTTTTTTAAAAAAAATTATAATTATCTTTTCCATAAAGTAACCAATATAAATGTACAGTTATTTTTTAAATATTATTTAATGAAACCAAATTATTAGTTATTTATATTAAATTAACCTCGTCACTTTTGTATCATCTTTATATTGGATTTTAGAAAAAAGTTTCATTTAATATTGAAACTAGTATTTTTTTAAAGATTGTTTTAGAGTATATAATGTTTATCAGTTTTAATTAACTAAAAAACCCTAATGGAGAATAATATAATATAAATTTATAGATTATTTATAAAAAAAAATTATTTATATTTATAGTATAATTAGTATTAGTCGTAGAGTTAATATATATTCATCATTTTTTGTAAAAAATAATTCATAGAAATTATACATTCATCATGTTTGTTTGTTTAACATTAAATTTAATTATTCAAATTATTTAAAATTAATTGGGTGAAAATTATTCATTATTCATAATCAAAATAATTTATATTATCTAAAAATTTCATCATGTCTTTTATATGTTGAATAGTGGAGTCTGTAAAATTAAATAATAATCATTAAGTAGAAAACGATTTTACTAGGGGATAAATTTAAAATAAAAGTGCTAAAATAAAGACATAACATATCTAAGAGATATTTTATTCCCATATTTAGACCATACAACTTCATTTTCTCTAGAAATCTAGATTATAGAACATTGTTCATTGTGAAAAATGTGTGTATAACTTTTTCTTTTTAAAATTTAAAAGTGTAACACTCATCTCACTTATTAAAGGACACCCACTCTCTTATTTTATTCATTCCTTAAAACCATTTTGGATTATACTATAAGTAAAAAAATTAAATTTCCAAAATAAATCCCCCTACAATTTAATACCTATTGTGTCAAATATCTAATCTAGTAGGTCTTTATGTGTAATCCTAAATATGTGGTTCGAGAAGAGGTTAAATTACAAACTATGCATTTTTTTATTTCTCCTTCCAACTCAGTAAAATATTATTAAAATATGAAATTATTATAAAATAGGTATATAATATATATATAATTATATTAACTTCATAACCTAATTACAACTCTTGTTCTATCAAATGGGATAACAATTCATTATTCGCTTGTACGGTGAACTACGACCTCATTAACCAATGTAATTTGATTAGCATCATCACATATAAATACATGTTATAATGATATATTTAACGTGTATATATAATATTTGATACAATTTTATACTTATTGAGTTATGATATCAAAAATATATTTTTTACTTTCCATTCTGTGGGGGTTATGATAATGTCAACAGTGTGTGTGGTGGAATACCGCCTTTCTATGTGATGTGATTGATTATTAAATAATAATTTTAATGGAAGGTAGTAATGATAATTTTTATTATTATTTATTATATAAATTTATTAATAACATAATTGATTAAATATTTATCATTTTTAAAATATAACACATTATTTAATTTTCTATACATAAATATTAGAACACCCTTCAAGTACCAGTGGACTCCCACCTCCAAGAAGCGATTTGATGATTTTTTCATCAAAACGTCACAATAATTATATATATAACTATATTTAGTGAAATTAAACAGCATATATTCCATTTTTATCATTATGATATGACAAAATAATAGATAAATTCTTTATCTAAAGATCATTTAAAAATGGAAATGTTAATCAAGTGCGCATGTGACCTACCACCTCTATGATCGTAACTTAGATTATTTTTTATAGAAATATTTCATTATTGGTTTTAAAAGTATAAATGATGAAAAATAATATTATAACCCTTTCATTATTTTTATTATTTTTATGTTGAAGTGATGACCACTTTGATAATGGTAAACACACCGAAGTTATTTTGAAATAATAAAACGAACACACTCAAAACAAATGAAATTGCATTAACTAGTTTAGCATTTAAAAATTAAATTGAAAATAAATTAAATAATTTATTTACGATTAAGGAATTAAACAAGGAATGTATTCCTATCTAATTATATAATATATGTATGCTTGTTATACTAGAGTTAAAGGACATTCAAACAAATTATGGACTCAATGTAAGTGTTTATCTCATCTCGTATTTACTAATATGATACATTTAACATATTCAATACTAGTTTCTATTATAAAGTTTATATACTATAAATGTTAAATTTATTATCTTAAATCCCTCATATATCATGTCCTTTTACATTTCCATTTGAACTAATCAATACAAGGTTGTTAACATGAAATATTCCAGGTGGTAAAGAGTTCCTTAACTCAATTTCCTTTTATTAGGTTAAAAAACATCTTCCATGAATCATTTATTATATGATTTTTCTGAACTGATCTATAAAAATTTTTATTCTATATTTTCACTTGTTCGGTAGGGATTTACATTTCATTCACAAAATAAATCAGTTTAATAAATCTCAATTTATGGATATGATCATTCTTAGGGTTAACTATCATAAATTCCTTTCTTTTAAAGATATAATTTTTTATTTTCACCAATAATATTTATAAGGAGTATATACTAATGTTTTTTCCTAGAATAAGTATTTATGATAACTCAATAGGGGGTGAATTGAGTTCCAAAAATAATATTTTCACAAAACCTCCCTCTTCAGATATGACAATTTGAATCCTTTCATTAATAGTAATCAGATTCATAAATATAAAAACATAAATGAAGTATATTGAAGAAAATATTTTTAATGTGGTTAGAGGAAACAAATACCCATATTCTATTCCACCAATACCCATTTAAATGAGTTTTCTGATTTTCACTATAACATCCATTTAATCAGGGTCTCACAGCTAATTATAAAAATATTCCACTTAATAAAAAATAAATAAGGTATTAAAACTAGTATTTTTATTTACAAGAAATAATAATAGTCACAACAAAATCTCTTATATGTACTATAAAAAGATAAATAATATTTTGAAAGAATGATTGTAAAACACAGTTTCAAGTTTCAATGAAGATTAGTTGGTGGCGTGCCCTAAGAAAACGATTGTCTTGTTAGTGTAGCTCAAAATAACATTTAGTAAAATTGATAAACATGTAAGGAAAAAAAGAAATTATGTTTTCTATTATCTTTTATTAGAAACTAGAGTATTCATATATATATATATATGTATGTTGATTTTAATAATTCTACTCATCCATTTTATTTTTCATGCAGAATCAAACACACTTTTTATGTCATCTCATTGAATATAAAACATCTGAAATAATTACATTATTTGAGTGAGAAATCCTTTAATAAGTTGATCTAACATTCTATTAAGGATGTTAATCCATCATTTCCCAATATAGAAATCAAATTTGTAGTAATAATATCTGAAATATACTAGTTCTGTAGATCATTCCATTCATCAAAATGTGATATACTATACAAATCAAAAAATCATTAAATAGATTGTTTTTTTAATATGCTATAAATGAATGATATGACTTAGAATTATACTAGAAAACTAATCATGGAATTTTTCATAACATATATATATATATATTCATAAGATATTTAACAGATAGTATTGATTTTTGAATGAAAATATGTAGAGATATATCATATGATATAGGCTATCAACGAATTAATCTGTTTGTAAGATAAACTAACTCCAACGTTGCATAAGATATTTCATTAGTGTAAGACTGCAATGTGATACATAGATACCTCAAAATCTTCTACATATCATAAAATTATATTTTATGAATATCATTTTCATATGATAACATTTTCTCATAACTCCATTCTAATATAAAATTTTACATTTTGATCATACATCAACTAAATGATACTTTTCATATGAAAATATCTTATGTCGTAAGATAAAACATGAATCACAATGTTTTATGATATAGATTTAATGAAACATTATATTTAATTATAATGAGATAAAATAATTTTTTTTAAAAAAAATAATCCACACACTATAATATAATCACATAGATAATGATCATTTGTTTAATTATTATGATAAAAATAATATGACACACATGAGATAAAATTTTTAATATAAAACATGGATTTTTTGAACCATCAAAACACATAAAATTGAGAAATTTAGAAAAAAGATAAGTCAATAAAAAAATCACCCCTTTTGATGGTCACAAGAACCATGATATAGAAAACAAAAATTTCAGAACAGAAATATTTTAAATTACATTGAAACTATATATTATTCTATTACCGTTTATAAAAACATTACCCAAATTTAAAATAAAAAATTATAATTTTTTAATTCTCTTGTTATGCTATATAAAACAATAAATTTAATAATTTAATTTTTTTACTCCTTATCTTCACCGAAATATTTCTATATCAAATTGATGTATAAGAAGTGAATTTATATTATATTTCTCTTGAACAATAGTAAATAGGCAATGATACCGATTAAGAATTGAATTTGGAATCATGATTCATTTAAGACAATAAGTAATAAATATAATTAAAATATATTCAATTGTAATCATGAATAGAGAGTTGATACCATGGATAGAATATATTTACCATATAGAAAACATAAAAAATGGAAAAAATATATCATTAGAAAGGAATAGTTAATAATAACATATAATATTGATGTTTATTAAAGACATAAACTTCAAAATAAATGACATTAAAATATTGAGGGTATCTATCTTTCTAAACATTGAAATATTCACCACTATCTCATTTGAAATCTCCAACATAAAGTATTTCACCAACATAGTGTGATTCCTGATATTTAAATATTGTTCTTCATCATGTAGGTAATTTTAATAATTATTAATAATGGGAATCAACAATTAGAGTGTATGTTCTTTTCTTCATTTAAATGGTCTTATATTGACCAAAAAAATAAATTTGTAATAATAGAGGCTAACCATTATTTTAGAACTAAAATAGGAGAAGGGGTGACTTATCTTAAAGAGAAGTTCATTCTCTATATTGAAAAAAAACCTCGACTCTCCATTTCCTTTTGGAAAGAGTCTCATCAACAAAATGAATTTATCTTAGAAAAAAAAAATTATCTCATATTTATTCCAAAATAAGATTTTTTTTATTTACATAATGACCCACCATTTGTTAAATTTATAAAAACACCAACTTCTTATCTAGACACCACATACATCATCATACTCCTGGATAAATTCTTCTAATATCCACAACTCCATAAGATATTCACATAGAATGTTTTTAGATCATCATAATGAACTGTGTTATTTTCAGCTAGGGAAACTCCACCATTATGAAAAACAAGGGTTAATATTTGTTTAAAATGATAAAAATTAAAAGGATTGTTAGGATGAAAGAACATGTAGCACAAGACATATCTTTGGAGGTTAATAAATTCATCAATCATGAAAAAGTAAATTAAAATTACATATGTAATGTGATAATTCACAGACTCCCCATTACAATAAGATATTTTAAGGAAAATAAATTTTTTATAAACTTTTCTCTAGGTCTTTATGTCCTTTAAATTTTTATTTTCAATATATATTATTTCAAAGAGAATAGTAATTATTTTTTTGTGGAAAAAATCCATATATAAAAAATATGTAATTATTGAAGAATTAATATATTTGATCAGGGCTCTTGAATGGTTTAGTAATCTAAAAAGTTTTTATTAAAAAATTAATATAGTGTACTATTACAGTGAAAATGTCTCCATTATCACCAAAGTTAAAAACTAAAAATTCTTAAATCTCGAGAACCTGTTTCCCAAATGAAAACAATATTAATTTATCACTAAAAACAAACTCCCATAGCTAAGGATTGATAAATTTTAGAAAACATATATATCCTATAATACAAGATTAAATCTATCACACATGAAAAAAAAACATTTTTCTATGTCCTTCATAATTTAATTATTCAGGTATATGTACCATAAGTTATCTTTATTTTTTGTAATTAAAAAATTTTTGGCGGGATTTTAAAAATTCATAGAGTTTATCAATAAGACTTTTCAGATTTCATATAGAATAGTTTATTCCATGGTTTTCAAAAAAATTCATGCACATGATTTCTAGACATTATTCAACGTCACCAAAAATAATGGGTCACATAGATATGTGTAGAGTAATCATTAAGAAATTTATGTAATGTGTCCTATTATATATGACAATTGTGTAAAATAGTGACAAAAAATATTGAATAAGATATGGATAAAAATAAATAATAGTTTATAAAATTATTTTAGTCTATAAATAAAAGTGCAATCATACCAAATTAAATTAGGATAATATATATCTAATAATTTATAATTTTTTAGTATGAATAGGTTTAGTAAATATATCTACTAGTTGATAATATATGACAAAATAATTATAATTATATATCATTATTTTGTTCATGATCTCTTAAGAAATGATATCTTATGTTAATGTGATACCTTCCAGAATGTTTTATCGGATTCATTAAAGTGTTGATAGCTCTTGTGCTATCACATTTGATTGGAACAATATTAAAATAAAATATGATTATAATTAGAGTTTGTTTCAACCACAACACTTCCCAATAAAAAATTCCTTTTATAAGTTTATCTACATCAGAAGTTTATTATTATATAAATTGTTGGTTTTAACTTCACAATGATACTATATATTTACCAAGAAAATGGATTGTTCTAGAGTTTATTTTCTTATATAAGTCACATTTCAAAAAATAATCTCATGAATTTGAAATAAAATTATTATCATTAGTATTTTGGGAAATAAGAAAAAGATATACAATTTGTTTAGATATCTTAAAATTATTTTGGTAGAAATTAAATGATTTTATTTGGGACTATATTGAAATATTGAAAAATGAAATAAAGAAATTATATTTTATGGTGTAATTATAGTATAATATTGTAAACATCCAATGATTCCTCATAAGAACTTGTTGTCTATAGGAATTATTGTTTCACCCATGTTATGTTTATATTAGATCTCATTAGAGTTACTTATGCCTTACTATTTTCTAGTCCAATCCATTTATATAAATGAAATATGTATTTTATTTGGTTGAAAAAATTAAATATATTTTTGTAAAATTTTAAATCTTAGAAGATTATTTAATTCCTAAGTCATAATCATTTTAAATTATTTTTTGCATATGTTTTGAGAAATAATATTATAATTATTTTTAACTAAAAATAACATTATCTACATATATTTTTAGTAATAGAATTTCTATGTATATTTATTTCGTAAATAATATAGGATATACCATTCCAACATTTAACCCATTTTCCAAAAAAAAAATTAATGATTTATTCCATTATATTTGTGAATTTTTTAAGTCCATATTGGGATTTCGTAGGTCTAAAAAATGACGTTTGATTGTGAGGGTCATCAAAACATAATGATTTTACAACATAGTCATACTATATAATAAATTTATTCAAAATATTAGATTAATTATCCATCTAATAGAGTTTAAAATTCATTTTATTTTTATATTATAGAATAATTTTAATTGCTATTTATTAGCTACAGGGGAATATTCATTATACTATATCGATTCTTGATTGAATCCCTTTGATATAAATCTAAGATTATTAATAGTGACTATACCATGGTCATCCTTTTTGTTTATATAGAGTCATTTTTTAAATTATAGGATAATTATTGTGTCTTTCAACTAATTCCCATACATTTTCCTTATAAACAGATTTAACTCTTCATACTTTACAAATTACAATGATTCTTTAGATAAATATTCTAATACATTATTTGATTATTGATGGGATTGAAATGAAGCAATTTCTTCTAGGATTCCTATATTTCTTTTAGTTATAACTATTATATCTGTCATTCTTATATGTGTTTCTTGAGGAAAAACATTACTATTTCTTGCTAATCTACTAAACACACATTCTATTTTACTAGTATCAACCATTAATAGAATTTATTTAAGGAAAGAATGTTCCAAATAATGATACTTATTTTATTTGGAGAGATATTCATGACTCATATCCTTGGGAAATCATTTTTTATATTTTTTGTTTAATTATTTGATCAAAAGGATCACTTTTATTAAACATCAAATTATTATATTATTCAAAAAAATAATTTCCCTTTTGTTGAAAATTCAGCAGGTTTTGAATGTAGTAGAGTATCCTAGGATGATACCTTCATCATATTTTTTATCAAATTTCACAAGATTATCTGTGGTGTTCATAGTGAGAAACAGTCAACAAATTACTTTGAAGTATCCTACCGTTATTTTTCTATTATTCCAGAACTGATCGAGATATTTTTTCCAGATAGGTAATATTATAAATCTGTTAAGGACATAACATGATGTAATAATTGACTTATACAAAAATGATTAATAATTGTATATTCATATAACATAGTCCTTTAATTTTTTGGAAAAGACATTTTCTTTCTATCAACAACACTATTTTGTTTAGGGGTCATGCGGTAAGAGAATGAATGTTTAGTTCCTTGCTTTGAGAAATATTAATTACATTCATAACTCTCAAATTCATCTCTACGATCACATCATAATGAAAAAATTTGATACATTTGTTTTATTTCCCATAAGATTATTGAAATTAATGAAAATATAAGAAGGTGTGCTTTTAATTTATAAGATGTAAACCCATATTAATCTTGAAAAATTTTCAACCAACACATTAAAAAATTATTTTCCAACAAGACATGTAGTTCTCGTATGTTGGAGTAGATCCATATGAATGAGCTCAAGAGGTCGATATGTAACTATCTCATTAACTGGTGTAAAATTTTACATGTGTTTCTTTCCCCGTAGATATTCATCATATATATTACTTTTTCAAATTTAATGTCAGGAATGTTATAAAATAGATATATATTATATAATTTTTTTATTGTATGGACATCACATTGTGTAATCCCTCTATGAAAAATCAATTATTAATTATTTTTAGCTTTTAATTGATTTACATTTCTTCTATATAAAATATTGTGATCTATATTATTGAAATTATCAGTTATATATGATTTCAACATGAGAAAATTATATTAGAATTATAATCTTGCATTATTAAAAAAATAAACTAAACAATGATAATTAATAATTTTAAAGTTACTTATGAGGATGTATATCAATCATTTAATATAAAAATAATAGATTATTAGAATTGATTGATGATTTATAAGTGATCCAATGATAACAAGTTTTTCTATAATCATTTTCACCAAATAGGTTATAACCTCTGCTAATATTGGATAATGCATCAAAATTCAAGAAATATCCACTTATATGCCTAAAAAAACCCAGAATATATAAACCATTTTGAATTGATGTTCACATTGATAGTTCATATAATGAAAAATAGAAAAATAATATTTATTGTTTCCCAAATACAGTTAGTTCCTATAATTTTTTCTCTTTCATATTTGAGGATCCAAATCTATAATTTTTTTATATAAAAATAGAATTTGTTTTTGAAAAAACAATTATATGAAAATATTTTTTGTTCCACAAAAAAAGGATTCCTCATATAACAGATGTTAGAATAATTTCTTATTTTCATTTAATGTAAAAGTATCTTTAGAACAATTTTTGTTTTCAGTACTAGGTAAAAAATAGTTCTAATAAAATTTTTGATTTTTACGCTATCATATTTTTCCAACAATTTGATTTTCAATTTGATTTTTACGAATATTTTTTCTTAGATAATAATATTTATTTAGTAAAGAAGCTTGAAACATTTTTTATGTTTCAACGGCCTTTAACAAATTCTCAATTGTATTTTCTTATTCAGTACATGATTCTAAACAATTTTATAATTGATTATTCAACTATAAAATAAATTTATTTTGGTCCTTATATTTAATAAAAATATTATCATAAAAATGATGGAGGGTAATAATTTTCTTTTTTTAAGTGTTCAAACTTAATCTATCATATGGTACAATTCTTATATGATTACTACTATTGAATATTATGAATTTATGATTCATTATCCTTTTCATAAGTGTAGAAATAATGTACTTCAATATAATATACAAAAGTATATGTTTCCATTATGATTTAGATATTTAACTACTGATTTTGACTATCTTCACTCCTTAGGTTCCTTAGAGGTACTCATGTTGGCCTTTATAAAAGAGTTATCTACCTTCTTATGTCAATAATTCTAGAATTATTTATTTTTTATCATTTTATCATTCTGAATCTATATAAAATCATACATGATGTTTCCTTGATTCTTACACTCGTAACATCTTAATTATTTGAAGTGTTTACCATGCATTTAATTCTTCTTGAATGGTGTTCTGAAACATCTTATCTTGTCACATATGTTTTTTGAAAATTGAGGAAAATTGTGTATTATCATCATTTAACACATATGTTCTTGATGTGTAATCTTCTTCAAATGTTTCAGATATATTTCTGAAATGTTTTTCTACTATCAGTTTTATATTTAGAAACATTTAAGGTAAAAATTACTTTTCTGAAAATTTTTCTATCCATCTTCAACATCCAATCTAGCTTCATAAATCATCAGAGTTCCAATGAGATATTATATTTTAAATTTATTACCCTATATATATATATATAGAATCTGAGATTATACAGTACTAGGTTTATAACACTCAATGTAATTTCAAGGATTTCTCATGCTTAATGATAGGTTTTATTATAAGAAAATATTGTTTATATTCTCACTTATCTTTTCATTAAAATTTGTAATAAATTCTTATTTCAGACATACTGAATGAATTGAACATATTTTTAGATGTATTAGATCTACGATTCTTCTCATTTTCTACACAGTCATAATCAACTACTATAGAAGTCCACATTTCACATGATTTTTTGAAACTTGGATACAATGTTAATTTAATAACATCATAATCCAAATATTAAAATAGTTATATATATGATTTTCAAAGAAAATATTTTTAATTTGTATCATCCCATGTTTATGTTAATGAATTGTGAATTTCATAGGGATTTTATAAGTTGATAAGCAGTTTTAATACATCATTCTTCATATTGAAAACTCAAGGGTGTCCTGAATTGAGATCCTAAAAATTTCATGATAGAAAACCTCCCTATTTTGGATGAACATTTCAAAAGTATTCAATAATAAAAATCTATATTATAAATATAAATACTAAAAAAATTATATTGAAAATAGGATAATAATAGATGATTATTTAATAGAAATAAAATATTCCACACCACCAACACTCTACTCCATGAGTTAGTTGACTTTTTTTGTAATAGGTCTTGTACTAGGAGCCTCTAGCAGGGTACACATTTTTGTTACTTAACACAAAGGTCTAATAGCTTTCATCTTGGTTATCCCATTACAAAACCTATGCATGGTCTCAAAAAACACTATTATAAGAACTATAAAGAAAATTGAATAAATAATCATATTAATGAATGATTTCAACACATAGTTTAAAGTATGAATAAACGGTAGTTGAATATGCATCCTGATAAAATGATAATGTTCATGGTGTAGCTCTGAATAATCTTTACTGATACTCAAAAACTTGTAGGAACCAAATATGTGACTATGTTTCAACCCATCTATGCACATTAATTAAAATAAATCATATTCATTTTTGTTAGTTATACTCATTCTTCTCATCTATTATATATTTCATTCTATGACTAACACACATTTTATGTATTATCTTTGAAATTAAACCTCACAATATAGACACAATGGTCAAGTGAGTAATTCTTTGAGATGTTCAAAATATATACTATTAAGGACATAATTACATTGTTTCCAAAAATATAAAAATTATTTTTTATGTGATATGTTAAAAATATTCCTCTTATATTAATAATTCTATTCATGTAAATGAGATAAATTGTATTGATCGATGATTCCATAAATTGATGACTCATTTTTTGACATGGTTAAAATGATTGGAAAAAGTTATCAAGAGATTAGAAATTCAATAGTGAAATTCTAAATAATAGTTATATCATTTTATAATATTTTACTGATAATAAATGTAATCTTCAGATAACATCATGATAGACATTGTAGGAAAAGTATGATGTTTTAATTAAATTATGCATAAGATAAACTAACATCATCACTGCATAAGATAACTGTTCAATATAATATTGTGATGTGGTAAATAGCTTCCCAAAATCTACTTGACCTCATAAGATATAATTTATGATTAATTTTTTCATAGGAGGACATCTTCTCATAACTTTATTCTATTTCAAAATGTATAAATTGGATTAAATAATATCCCAATCATAATTTAGGTAAGATAATATCTTATATATAAAGGTAAACCTTTTAACGTAGAGTTTTATGATTCCGAATAAATGGAAGACAATATTTGATTCAAGTAAGATAAAATAATTTTACATAAAAGAAATATTTCACAAGACATACTACAATACCTTATAGAATAGTGGGAAGAGAAATTATTTTAATAAAATTAATATGAAACACGTAAGATAAACATGTTATAATAAAAATTGGGAATCATAGAATAATCAAAACACAATAAAAATAAAATATATATGAGGATAACATAACACTATCCAAAAATATTTTGTCATCTTATATCACGAATATTCATATGTTTATGTTATGCAAGATTTCTATATTCATTATTATTTCATGGGACTAACAACTAATAAGTTACTATAATGGTATTTGATTTAGTTTACATTATCTTTTTATTGTACTATTTATGGTGAGGTTGCTTCTATAGAAAATGATATGAAATTATTTCATGAAACAAATATATTTTATTATGGCCTTGTTAATATTTTTTCTCTTATTTATTTCCATTTCCAACCTTTTTGATTTAATAAATATAGAGAATTCTTTTAAGTGATATAGTCTTATATTTATTTCTATATCAGGAATCACTATATTGCATTTCTATATTTCAAAAAAATATCAAGAATGTTTTTATAAGAATAATTGATTTCTTAATGCTGTTTTAGATTTCCATTGACTTGGTATTAAAGTTTTTTGAGTAGAATATTTATAGAACATTCCAAATGATTCACCTTAGACTCCTTTTTACAAAATGTTTTGAAAATTAGGTTTATTGATAAATTTTATGACAATAACTTATTTTACCATCATTATATTTTCTTTCTTTTAGACATCTGTAATATGTTTCCATGCCCTTTTTTCAAATAAATGGGTTTTCAATATATTTTTTTAAATTTTTTTTCAATATCATCTACTCTCATTGTTAATTATATTCTATTGAATATAATTTTTAGTTATTCGATTATCATTAATTATCATGGTGTATTAAGGTTTTTATAATGAGATTGTTATGGAACACATTTATTTCCCATGCGGTAATCCCATTTCAAATATATTTTTATAGATATTATTTATTTTCTGTATGTAAATATTTATCTAATTATATTATTTTAGAACTAGATTATTTTACATGTGTTTATCATATTAAAAATAATTTCGTACGATTTTTTTCCCTATGGGTTAATGATGTTTCAAAAACCATTTATGGAAGCCAATTTATCCAAGGGATAATCTTATTTTAAAGATATTTTTATAAAACCTATTTCTTTCTAATTAATTAATCTTGTTTCAATGAGATTTATATAGAAACGATCTCATTAATATCAATTAATCTTGTTTTAAATTTTTTTTATAGAACTCATTTCATTTATAGAGGTTAATATTCATTCAAATTGATTGTTATGAAACACATTTTCTTTATTGATGTTAACAAAATTTCAAATAGTTTTTTTATGAAACCCATTTATTTTTCACCATTTAATAATTTTCTGAAAAAAAACTAATTTCAATGAGTATGTGATAAAATTAATTCATAGTTTACATTAATTATGAAAAGTTTTTTGGATATATATTACAAATATAGATGGTAACATTAAAACCCAATAATGAGTTGTTTTATTATAAATATTGGATGGGTGGCAACATTATTAACCAAATTCTAGTGGTTCTTTTATAATCCAATGATAGGTGGGTCACTTATATCCCTCAAGTACTTTTGATACTCCAGAGATGGATGTTGGCCATAATATTTATTCCATTCATTAAAATTTAGGTGAATATATTTTTTCATGATTAAAATAAGTTTTATCTATGCTTGATGTGGGTTTATAATATCTCTTATGATCATTATTGAGATGACGTAGGTCATGACTATTTATACAAATGAATCATTCCTTTAGTAATTACTTATTAAATTTTTACATGTTTTATAGTCAATGTATTAATGAGTATGAATATTCTTATATTATACTTATGCACTTTGATTATGTCATCATACCCATATTTTCTAATTATACCCCATGATTCCATTATATTGTTAATGTTTCATTTATCCATAATTGGAGTTTGAGCTCAAACTAATTATGTTTCTTTTTTTATATAGGTTATAATGATTTAGTTTGAACAAATTACTTTTAGAAGGTTTTATATGGATGATGATGATTATTTAATGTTAAATATTAAATTCTATTTATAGTGGGAGATGTTATTATTTTTTATAAACTATTCATTTATGAATACATGATGTTAAAAGCTTGTAATTTTTGTTAAAACTCTAAATATAAAATGTCATTGATAATTTATGTTATAATTTATTCCCTTTTAACATTGTATGTTTTGGATAGAAAAAATTACTACACATTTATCATCATTAATTAAAAAAATGTAAAATTTCACTTTTTTTCAGAACCTAATATAAAAGTGCAGGTTTTATGATATTATAGGAATATTAATCTACATAAAATATTTATGGAGGATGATAAAGATAAGGGTAATCACTCTATAATGCAGATTCAAAAGAAAAAGGTTCAATGAATGTGTTTAATTCTTTAATGAAAGCTATTTTTCTACCTAGAACATTTCTCAATTAAAATTGATAGTATGATATAGAATATCATTTTTAGAGTTTCTAGAGATTATGGATTCATGTAATTAACTTGAATATAAAAAAAAAATAATGGGGGATAATATTGTAACTTAATTTAATCAAGAGGAAATTTATTTTTACAACATAGATGAAGTGTAATCAATGTTTTTTTATTTATGACATCCCATACTCTATTTTTTATCAAACTATTGATTTTTGGGAGAAGATGGTATATTCTATGAGGGGGAATTGAAGTAAATGTGGGGAAGATAAAAAAATTACATTATAAAGAATATCATCAAATACTAATATTAGTTTAATAATTTTCGTTTCTGGTGGAATAAAAATAATACCATAAGCACATGAGCCTCATCCTGGTTGCTGAGGAATCGGCATGTGCATTCAAGAGACATGATATAAAATCTGAATGGAGACATATTTCCGGGTAATGTAGTAGTACTAGAAAAATAATATAACAGCGGAATCAATTCATATATATGGGCCTCTGGCCCATCAATTTGGTCCTCTTATGTGGAAAGGCATTCGGGCCACTAATAGCCTTCAGGCTAGTTGTCTCTCAAGGCCTTCAAGCCACCTTAAGGCCTTAGGGCCAGCCCATGTCTATCGGGCAACATGATTATGCTGATGTACTAATCAGACTATAATGGTACAATGGTTTATATGAGGATTTAGGGTACGTACATTTACTAGAGCAGAGCTAACCAAAATTAGAATAATGACATGGTATGACATTTCCATCAGTACCAGGCCAGTGGAGATTTGGAAAAGGGCAACAATCAGTCCTGCCCTGTGATTTTGGAGTGTTGATATCATGAAATATGCTAGGGAGGAGCAGTTCCAAGTTGTCATGTCTCGGTGATTCCCTCTAATACCTATGAGTCATGAAATTTTCTCTAAGACTTTGGGACTTGAAAGGGTTCAAACACACCCATTTAATGGTGGATTATCAATAATTATTAAAAATGAAGGACTTTGTTCCATTTCATCAGTATAACATAATGATATATTATTATTTACCATGAATGATTCATATGTTTTATGAAAAAATATATGATGTATAATTCTATGTTGTAAGAAATGTGATATTCCTCAATTGGAATACTTAATAGAGAAGAACCTTATTCTATATGATAATGACACCATAAAGAATATATAACTCTAAATTATCCTAAATGTAATGATTTTGCTGTGCAGGTATGAATATTATCCTCTGTATATCAAAATACAGAGATAGAATATGATGTGGAATTTATTAAGAGTATATTATTATTATTTTAATCCTAAAATATAATTTCCCAATTAATTAACAATGTTTTATATTCCATAAATTGTATTGTAGTGATAAGGATTACAACATCTGAAATATTCTAAAAACATTATTTAGTTGGAGATAAAGGATTGTTCAATAATGATTTACATTATGTTTAAAATTGTAGATATGGTAAATTACATAGACAATAAACATATTACTTCATCATAATTCGTAGGATGTTGGATTGAGATTTCAAATAGGACCCATTAGTAGAATTATAATTCACTGAAATGCAACTCATTATACAATGAAGTAACATATATCTATTTTTTGTTTAAATATTTTTCAAATATAGGATGTAGGTACTAATAAAATGTATATTCAATTATACAATGGTATTGGTTTTAAAATATAATGAGTTGATAATAAGTGGAACATTAATCGAATGTATATAAAATAAAAGATTAGAATAAAATAAAAGAAAAATATAAAAGGGGATTAATTAATAAAACATAAAGTAAAAAACATAATGGCATATTTTTTTAATGAAATTTAGTTCTAATAGAGGATATAAAATATTATTATAAATTTGACCATTATTATAAATAATTAGACTAAGGGAATAATAAATTTTGGATGTTGTATTGATTTTTTCTAGTGACATTATTTATGAGTGCTCTACTGATTTTTCTTTTCAAGTTTACATATTGAAATTATGGTTAGATAGTTAGAAGGATGATATATCCCAAGAATTTAGTATTTAAATTAAAATAACACTTCAAAAAATGGTGGGATATTTTCATTTGTTATTCCAATAAATCATTGGAGTATGCTTCTTGGATACACACCCATATAAGTATAAAATGAAAAATATTTGGGTTGATGTTATTGATTTCTAATTTTTTATATTGAAAATATTTTTTTCCAAAATTTATAAGTATAGTTTCTTATTCCCAATTTAAGAATTTTATTTTGGAAAGGAATTAATTTTTAATACTGTATTCACTGCCCCCACATAGGGCGCCTGGGGTATTTTGGTAATGACAATCTAAAATTTACCCCTCATTATTTTCTTGGTGTCCCATAAAGAGCTACCAAATCTGAAATTTATTTTTCCCCCATTTTTTAATTTATTACCTATATAAAATTTCATTTTTATGTTTTTTTGATTTATATGGAATTGAAAATGTTTTCCATTGAAAAAATTATGTAACATTATTTGGATTTATAATAATGAATTTTAGTTTTGGGACATCAAAATGATGTATTTATAAACATTATTTAAGACCTTATTAGTGGTTTAGGTGCTCTAATGGTCATTCTAGTATGATCATTGTACCCCAAGTGTTGATGTTTAGCTATTGGGTTGGAACTAAATCATAATAAGGGGAACTGATGCATAATTTATCATTAGAAAAAAGACTACAACACAATGGTTGGATGATTTTTTATCGAGGTCCCTGCATGGAAGGCCCCATGTGGTATCCTAGATGGTGCACTGTGGAGGGAATATGCTAGGAAATAACCTCAGGCCGCCTCTATGAGGCCTCCAAAATTACAACATTAATGGAAAATATGTTACCATAAGCTAGAGGAGGTCTGTTACAAAAAATAACCTTGGCGTTTACCTTTGCGAACCCATAGTGTGGGGATTTTAATTATTACACCTATATATATGATTTAAAAGGGTCCATGTCCATTTTTAGGGGAATATTGTTATCTTCATTAGGGTTCTTATTTGGATCCTACATGGTTTACATGACTAACATTCATGTGAGATAAGGGGGGATACCTTTCTAGATTATTCACCTTCTACCATATTTCCCCTTTGATCTGGTTCATTTGAGAAATATCATCAATTTCATTTTAGTTATGGTCCCTTCCATTATATTCCTAATTATTCCAATTTATTTCTCTATTTTTGGTTTTTATTACTTTATTTTGGGGATATTGATTCATTGAATCATGGAGAAATCATCGATCATCATAGGGAATTCATGAGAATATTTTTGATAATTTCATGAGCAAATGTATTCATTTTTTAATTCATTATTCTCCTTATAGAATGTTATTTGGAATATTTATTTTGAATTATAATTAATTTTAGGTTTAATGAACAATCAATTTAAGTATTAAATTTATTTATTTGAAATGACATTCTTTTATGTTTTTGTTAGGAGGGGACCAAACCTCATTTTACATCATTTTTTTTCATGAGTTTTCTATGTAATTTTTGATTTTGTTATGAAAATATAAAATTCTTGTTTTCATTGAATGTTTTTTAAATTTATTTATTTATATTTATGGAATATGTTCTTATAATCAAAATAAAGGTTAGTGTGCTCATCTTATTGATTTACATATCAGCTGGCGAGTAATGTTATCTTGATATTATTAATCCTATTGTTCAGTTGTTGATTTAATATTCATGTTATATATTTATTATTGTTGTTTTCATAATATATTAGTTATTTAATCAATTCCACACAATGGGATGTCTTTTCTCATAATATTAATCATGGATATCATTACATTGTAAATTATTTAATGGTAGAACCATAGGCAATCAACTATTTTTCACCCTATTTCTTGACTTCGTGGTAGAGATTTATGGGATGAGAATGACTCATTATAAAAAATGTAAAAAAGGGGGTTTACTAAAGGAAATTTTTATCAAAGTTTAGTCAAGGGCCTTGGATGAGTAAAATGGAAAGGATTACCCTTTTACATGGTTACATGTGGGGGGGGGGGGGGGGTTCTAAAATTGATTTTAATGATAGTTGAAAATTCTTTACTAAGAGGGTTTGGGCCTATATAAACTCATCTGGGAAATACCATGTCTTCTAAATCAAGGGATCCAATTTATATACCCCCATACCATGATTTACTTGTGTACGAAATATTTAATGATGTTTTATTCTATGTGTTTTTACTATTGATTTTTATTTTAGTATCAAAGTTTATTGTTAGCCTAGGTGGATAGAGAAAATCTTTGGGAGGGTCAAGATGTGTATTGAAATTTCCAAGAGATAGTATAAAAAGGGAAAATGGACAATATAATAGGTATTTATTTCGTGTGTTATGAGAGGGAATGATATTTTTTATGATGAATGTATGTACTAAATATGACTTTTGATTTAATGTGGAATTTTTTTGGAGACTGATCTTGAGGCCTTAGGCCCACCCATTGTGGGAAGGTGAATAAATGACCACAATAAGAGGTATGGGTTCCTAGTAGTTTGTGATGTTTGGGATGACCATATTTAATAATATATAGCATGATATGTGATTTTTGACCTCCTTCAAGTTAGAAGTGTTGGAATTTGTACTTATTGCCTGTCATCCACTGAGATAAATGTGATGATATGGTAACATTTCATATAACTTCCCTTGAGTGATATTGGATGGATAAAGGATAAGGTGTGAATCTAATTGAGTTTGAAGTGATGGGTTATGTTTTTGGTACTAAAAGTTCCATGTTAGTGTATAGTTTCACTCAGAGGGGGAGGGGGAAATCAATGAGATTCTGGGTTATTTTATATTTTTTTCAATTGAAACAGCCTTCGCCTCCTATTAAAGATTAAATTCCCTGCAAAAAAAAGTTAAATCTATACATCCACATGAATATCATTATTTTCAAGGTTCATTATCCAATATGAATATGTACATACTTGGTATGGTTTGGAAATGATCCAAGTCAATATAATCCTCTATAAAAAATAATTGGATAACAAAAAGTAGGATATACACTAACACTTGTGTAACACTACGAAACAATCCTACATGTTCGTGTCAACCCTCTAAAAATAACAGGTTAACATAATTATTATGTAACAACTCACGTTACCTATTCTTATTTTCAATTCCACAAATATATTGAATTGAAATAAAATTCTTAAATTTCATAACTAGATGAAAGTTAAGAACCTCCTAGACATTGTTTTAGAAAACTTATTGTGACTTTGTTGGTTTTGATTTTTTCAGTATGATTGTCCAAATACAATTATTTCAATATAATTCTTCAAATCCGTTTTTTTCGATATAATAAAATAAAAATTAATCTGAACCCCCTCATTCCCAAAGTAAGATAAAAATCAGTACAATACTTCCTCAGTACGAAAATATTCAACATGGAAAATCCCATTCTGATTAATTCATCCTGATACCGAAATCCGTTGAATACAAATGACAAGATGGATATGATGATCTTATAAGTATGATGAATAATTAATATGATTATCATTTGAATTCAACATTTTGATATTTACTTCTTCCCCATTGAAAACAATTCAATAAAAAAGAATGAAGTTTCACTTTCTCTCACTAAAAACATAGCACTTCATTCTGTACTACAACAAATAGTACTGGTAATAAGAAATTAGAAATTAATTCTCCTTTTATCAGTGACCATAGAATGGCTTAGGAGGGAATCCCAAAATTTTTTCCCTCTCACAAAAATTTTCCCACATTTCTATTTCCCCTAAAATATCAAATGCATTTTCACTTTATTAATGCTTCTCAGAACTTATCAATTCTTCATCAAACATCGTTTCCTTCTTCAGAATAACATTTTAATCGTATATATGATTTCAATAATAGAGCTCGCTTCTTATCAATATGATTTTTTAATAAAAATATATACCTTAATTAAAAAAATGTATGAAGAAATGGATACAATTCTGATTTGTTAAATACAATTCTCTAGAAAGTTTTGAATAAAAATAATTCATTTCAATGAATATCTCCCCCTTGATAATTCATTCACCAATCCCATTATACCTTTTTTCATGGCCCACATTAGAATCAATAATTCATGTTATCTTCATCTCTTGAAATGGTTGGAAACCTACAAATTAATTCATCCCCATTGAAATGGTTTACTACATTATTTATATTTTTTTATCATTTTCTTCTCTTGACCACCTAATACAGAACTTCATCCATAAACATGTGATTATATCATGACTTCCTTCATGAAATTACATTCATTAGAGAGTAGATTTATCATCTATAAACTTGAATCGGAATTTATCATATCATTATATTCATTCCAGCTTCATTCGTTTCTTCCCAACCTGAGTATGATCTTTTCTTAATACAATTGATCTTGATATGATCATATTGGGTACAATCATTCTGAATATGATTTTCACAGATATGATTTTTTATATTTTGATATATTTTTGGTATGATCATTCTCAGTATGATCATTCTGGACTGGTTTTTCTTTGATACAATTGTTTGGAATAAGATCTTTTCTCTACATAATCATTCTGAAAAATAATTAGCACCATCTCTTACTCTTCTATCAGTACCGCTTCTTCAATCAACACCGCCTTTTCAATCGGTAATAAAATTTCAATTGTTACCACTTTTTCAATGAATACCACCTTTTCTGCTAGCACAACCCTCTCAATTGGTACCACATTTTAAAACAACATCACATTTTAAAAGTAAATCATCTTTTAAAACAACACCACCTTTTCAATTAGCAGCAAGACATACTTTCCATTTACCCAGATATCATTGTTTTTAAATAAAATTGTTAACACATATTTATCTCTACAATAAGTATATGATTAATATGGATATGATCCTTTTTCCATTGGTAGTATCTATTTAACTCACCCTTTTTCCATCAATATTTCATCACAAGTTTTAAATTCAATTTATGATTTATAGGAAATAAAAATCATCAAATCATTGTCACAATGAAAACATCATAATCATAAAGACTCTGATTCTCTATAAAAACATACACATCATTCACATTGGTACTAGAGTCAATATGATTGAATTTACCTCATCCAACTTGTATTCACTTTCATTTTATAGTTGAGTCAAGTCCAATCAATACATTTTCTTGTAGAACAACTTCTTCACAATAAAATGGTCTTTAACTATGAGTCTAATTATTTTCAATACAATCCTTAATATGATTTATTTTCAATACAATGCTAGGTGATTTCATTTCATTAAAATATATATTAATAACAAAATACTATAAAAAACTCGTTTATCATCATCTTGGTCCTAAAAATTTCCCCCAATTGGATTTTGTTGGAAACCATGTTTCCATAAATCAGAGAACAATTTATCCTCACGATATGGGTTACTTCTCCAGAATTCTATGTCTACATGAGCTAACTCACTATAGAAAAAATGAATCATTGACATAAAAACCATGCTGTCCAAAATTAGTGATTATGATGGAATCTTCATCTTTCTTCATCATCTCTTCATTCACATCCATGGAATATAATGAATATTCAGTCATACAACCACTCCAAAAAACAGTTCGAATAATTCACATACAAAAGAAAGATAAATTCATAGCTTACCCAAAACTCTCTCTTTTAAGAAATAGATTTATAAAATAATAAAATTATCCCCATTGAAACTTCATTCCAAAGGTATGATGATAGATGATAAGAAAACCTATACCTTATCCTGTTAGAGGAAGATGTTAGACAACCATGTTCATCATAAAATTAGAAAATTATTCTGTTGATAAAAGTTTTGTAAATATTTCAGCAAATTATTCTGATGCAGAAGCATACTCAAACATTAATTAATTCATCTACACAAGATCCTTGATAAAATGATATTTGATATCAATGTGGTTTGAACCAGAATGTGGAAATGGATTCTTAGTGAGATTGATTGCACTTTGATTTTCATAACATAAGAGGAAGGGTAACTTCACGTGAAAAATTAAACCCTCCAATTCTGTTTTCACTCATAAGTGTTAAGAAGTGGTATCGGTGGCAGGAAAAAACTCAGATTCAACCATACTAAGAGTTATTGAATTCAAATTCATTGAATTCCAACTAGCATAATTATTTCAAATAATGAATACTCCAGCAGATTGGGATCTTCTTTCTTCAACATTTCCTTCCCAATATCCATCTAAATACCCAAACAAATCAATATTTTCTGATCTAAAATAAATGATTCCTAATTCTATCGTGCAAATAATGTATCTGAGAATACTTTTTCATGCAATAATATGTGATAATTTTTTATCACTCTTAATGAAGGCACATAAGGTAACAACATAAAAAATATTGGGACATGAGAAAGTCAAATATAGTAGGCTTTCAATAATCATCTAATACTATTTTTGATCTAGTTATTTAATATCTCTATATTCAACCATATTTTTTCCCACTGTAATGTGTGTGAAACCAGATTTTGAATTTTCAATTCTAAATCACATGAGATGTTATTTATCATACTATTCGTGAGAGAGAAAAAAGTCTTATTTTTTTTCCAAGATTTTTAGTCCAAGAAGTTATTTCATTAACCCTAGCAAAAAAATTTAAAATAACTCATTCATCTATTTAGTAAAAATTTAAAAACATCATTAATCATTCTGAGCCATGATAAAATCATCAACATAAACAATAATAATGATGGAATACTATTATCTTTATATGATAAACATATTATTATCCACTCATGTTTTCATGAAATTCATTATCCTTATGAAAGTATATAATTTGAAATACAATGCCCTTAGATCGTGTTTTCTCTTATATGAGTATTTCATTAATATTTACACCTAATTAGTGTCTTTAAGAACAAAAAAACCACAGGTCTATTCAATATAAATTAAATCTTCAATATCATGATTTTGGAATGTAGATTTGATATCCCATTGAAAGTTTGTGTGGCCTCATTGTTCAGTAATAGAAAAAATATTCTAATTGTTTCTAATCTATTATCATGAGAGAATGTTTCATCGAAATCAAATCAATCAATTTATGAATTCAATTTGAAAAAAAAATATTTCTTTTTTTCTTAAAACCTCACCTTCTTTATTCAGCTTGTTCTGAAAAAAACATAATGTGCCAATGATGTTTTTGTTTTCAGGCTTGGGAATGAGTTCCTATATATTTTAATTTTCAACATGATCCAATTCTTCATTCATGTCTTGAACACATTCTAGATGCTCAAAGGATAATTGCACATCATTCAGATCTACATTTAAAAATAGAGAAGTATGAGTAATTGAATTTGTTATTCGCCTTATTTTAACCTTCAGATGATGATCACAAGTTTTATTATGAGCATCCACTTACATCCTCAACCTGGGATGAGTTTTATTAGAATCACTATCATTACTTGAAATGGTTGAGTCTAGTTATTCTCCTTTAAAGAGAATCAAATTGTTAGTATTCTTATCCGAAATTTTTCCCCAACATGTTCGGATTCCTTGTATGCCTGAACATGTTTATCTTTCTCACCCTTCTAAATTACATTCACATCAACCAAATTAACAATTATTTTTTTTCTTTATTGAATCATCTATATCCTCTTCCTTCTAGAGAATATCAAAGAAAGATTCCGTCTTCAACTTTCTGCTCAAATTTATATAGTTTCCACATTTCATCTTCAAAATGAATTGACACTCAAAAACCCTGAAGTGTCTTAATCATTGAGTTTTTCCATTAAACAACTCATATAGAGTCATACATGATTGAGTCCTATATAATTAATGGTTCTGAATATGAACAATATTATTCATGGATTTCCAAAAAAAGTAATGTGAAATTATTTAATATACAAAGATACACAATCCCACTAAATAATTTAATATATGTAATTTTTTATGATTCACACAGATTTGGTCTTATTTCATGAACCAAAACCAAAATAATCATGTCATAAAATATAAAAATATTTCATATTTTAATATAATTCCATATTGGAATGGGATAATTTTGATGAATCAGTTAAAACTATGTTACATATAATACATCATTTTAGATAGTAAATGAATGAGTAATTAAGCCCATAGGTTTATGAAATGAGTATCAAATCATCTTACTTAATATATATCAATGAAAATGGATTATGTTACATAGTAATCTAATATGTGTGGTAGTTTTCATTATAACATATACATAATTCATTATAGTTTCCCAAATGTTTTCCTAGATACTAGTCTAAGTCACTAAACAAGCTTGCCTAATTCCACTGAGAATGATGTCTAGAGGATCACACACAAAGTGTATCTATATTATCTTTTAAAAATAATTTCATTTTGATAGTCTCAATAAATATTATTCTCAAGTCCAAGAAATAAAAATTATTTGAAAATTGTAGAGACCAAAAATTTACATCCACTAATTATATAGCAATTATAAAATATGTGGGTTTAATATGAAATAAATATTTATTTACTAGAATATCTAATTGATTTTTGTTTTTATTTTTTTCATCATCTTTGTAGTAATAAATATTGTTTAACAAATGAAAAATTAGTTATATTAATAATAAAATATGAAATAATTTACAATAAATTAAAATAATATTTATTAATTGATAAAATATATTTATTAATTAAATATTTATTATACGTGGTTTGTTATATAAATTCTAGAATTTTTGAGGAACGTAAATTTCCTATCATTGGAAAATATATAAGAATATAATACCATTTAAATTAATATTTTTTAATTGATTGATAAAAATATTTTTTATAATGTATGTGTTTTTGCAAGTCATGTAATAATTCTATAATTATAAGTTATTTCACATGGGAAGTATTATTAGATTATTTTATAGTTAAGGAATTATATTTAATTTTAAAATATTAATCCCCAACTCAATAAATTCAAAATTAAATCATTTTATTTGTGTTTATGATATTTATATGTGAATTATTTATTTTTCCCTATAACTTTCTCCCTAATGTCTTACCAAGAATGAATAACCCTCTAGTGTTTATTCTCTTAGTACCAAGAGATCATACTCCCATTCCAAATAAATCTCTATAAACCAAGAGATCTGGGGACATGTTCTATAATACCATGGGATCATTTCGTGTGATCATTCTGAATGACATAAAGAAATTGATACATCCTTTCTAGCACCCAAATTTTTTTACTGACATTCAATGATAAAAGGGAATTTGTAGATCACTAATAGATATATAATACTTTGTATCCTCTTAGTGAAATAATATTTAAACCACAACCAAGATTAAATGAGAAATATATTCAATATATAAAAAATTCAACCCCATGTTATTATCTTATTTTTAAATTAATTATAAATATAACGTGAAGTTCCAACCTATTTTTATGATATTTGATCATCATGGTTCATTATATAAATACAATAGCATGTAATTACACATAATTTTATATTGGCTTGTTCTTTAAATGCATTGAAAAAATATCACTATAATGGCTCTAGTAACATACAATTTTCCGAAAACTATTAAGTGGTATTAGATATCGATTCCATTAAAATAGAAAATTATTTTATTCCCTTTGATAATATTTAAAACAATTTATTTATTTTTCCTTGTAATTTTATATTAATAATCCATAAATTATATAAAACATGTTCTCTCACTATTATATGACTAGGACGATTCCATAAATAGGTGAATGATGCATGACTATTCTACACAGTGGTTCTAATGATTCTGGATTAATGAGATGATTTCATGAAATATAACCTAATTTGATTTTATATAGTATATAATAGCACATGTGTTTGGGTTTCCCAAATCATATATGGTCTTGTGTGTTCATTACTATGTGTTTAATTTTACAATAATTACATAATGTACTGAATGATAGGGATGAACCTAGTTTTAATGGTTACATGCATGTAACTTGTTTAAATGTCATGGAATGCACCACAATGTTGCATTTGTGTTGTCATAAAATTTTATGTTTATTTAATAATAAATATATGTGTTGAATTCTAGTAAAAACATCACATGTTTATGATTATATTTCTTGCATATAGTATACACACTATATTACTGTTTTCTTCCACAACAAGATTACATAACAAGTCCTTATGTGTTGAACACCAATCATAATTAAAATTAATTTGGAGAACATGTTGTTATCCATACATTACATAAGCTCATCCAACATACACATGGATATTTATGATTAGTATTTCATGTGAATAATTATAATTGATAATCATTTAATATAACCTACACAACATGAATATTATTTCAAACACTGTGTGATGGATTTTAAATCAATCCAATTAATACACCAAGTATCCCATCATGCCATTTAAAATTAAAATGCATAATAAATTCAATATAATTATAAAAAATACATTATATATACTATGGTTACTCATTATCTTTACATTAGAGTAAAAATATGAAATATAAATCAAATATATTAATTTAATTAACTAAGGTAAAAATTATCGAAGTCAAAATACATTTTTTTGCAGCAAAACCAAACACAGTTTAATATCTTGACATGATATGTATAATGTCATATTATTTTATTACATAGAATATGACCAATAATAAAGGTAGTATAGATCACATGTTGTGTTGTGTGACATCCCATGTAATGGAATTAGCCTAATATAGAATGGAACATGTCATTTATACACCTTTACATATTGTGTAAGTTAATGATTTCAAGACTGAATTTAATCTATCAGATAAACGTTAACACCATTCATGTGGTAAGTACCCGACATGAGCATATATAACCAAAATAAAAATTTATGAATTAATTTTCTCAATTACTATAGGATGAAAATATAATGTATTTATTTGAATATTTTGATTAATAATTATGATAAATAATTATTTAATTTAAATGAGAATTAATGATGGCTTTATGTGAAATTTATATTAATTAATATAATTATTAAATGGCTCAAATATTTTAGGAATGTTATGTAATTACATATAGATAAATAATAACGTTCTTTATTGACCAATGCTTTTTGGGGGTTTATATTAATTTAATAATAATGTATGGGTATACTTATTTAAAATGTTTTATTAAATTAAATATAATAGCCTATGAGTATCACCTATCAAATATATTATGTAGAATCTATTATTCCACTATTTATTTATGAAACCCTTATCCATTTGCTCAGCTAAATGAAAAGTGAGTATGTAAATGTAAATGATATACCTAAAAAAGGTGGAGCTGGATTAGAATCCCAGATGAGGTGAATATAACCAAGAAAATATAATGATTGATGGTGGATTGAAGAAACAAAAGAAAATATTGACACCTTAAAAATTCTTATAGGGTTAACTAATGATATATCTTTCAATCAATAAATTGATTATCAATTAATTCAACACAAATAGTCATTTAGTATATGTTAGAATTGAAATATTATTTACTTTTTAGATGTTTTTATATTTCATATTTAAATGAGGTAAAAAAATATAATTATTAGGTAGGATAAAATAAATAGACTTTGCAGAAATTATTATATTTAAGATAATTAATCAAAAATAAAATAGATATAATTAAAAATTCTCTTAATGAGAAAAATAAAAATAATTATCCATAATGGAAAAATATATTAAAAAAAATGTTAATACATTTACACATTCAAATATATGATTAGGAATTAATCCATATAACTATATACTGGTGTTTTCTTTTTTAAGACATATACCTTTATCAGGAAGTTTTTATGAATATTTTTGTTATACTTAAATAGGTTGACATCAAGAGGACTAAACTTCCCTACAAATTATATATGTTTAAAGAAACCATTATTGAAATCCAATATAAAATTTTATGATATGGAAGTCCATTCAAAATTTCATGGATCAGTGAGTTTGTAGTTGGGAAGAAAACCAACCTAAATTCCTTAATGTAATTGACAATACCTTTTTCAAGCTTTTGAGAAGATAATTGTGGAACTTTTATATTATAATTTCCATAAGAAACTTAGATACACTGGTAATCATGGTAATGAATAAATATTATTATTTATAAGAATTCATTTTATATATTATTATTCATTATAATTTTATATATAATTTTATAATTTTTTAGCTGAAGAAGGGATAGTTTTGTTTGTCTAATTTTTTCAATAAATTGCATGTTTTTATTTAATATAAAATTTTCTTAATTATGTACATTTAATTTTATAATATGTAAATATTTTTTCAAATCAACATATATATTATAAATCTAGATTAATTAATTGGTTTATTGTGAAATTATTCATCAAAACAAATTTTATTTTCTTTTGTTAAATTAAAATATATACAATTTTATTTGTAAGTTATATTTTTTAATATAAAATAATATATATATATATCAAATAATATAATAAATTCTATATGAATCATTATATTATTTTACATTACTATATGTTCACTTTTATTCTTAAAACCCAATTTTCTAAACACTTTTGTTGGTTTTATTTTACTCACATATATTAAAATTTATTTCTACCACTTCAAAAAATTAAATCAGGAAAAAAGAGTTTCTATTTTTAATAAGTAGGTTAAAATTCATTAATTAGGTCAATTCCATATTTTTTCATTATCAACAGTAACCATAGTAAAAATGCTTCCCCACGATAAAGGGTAAATAATTATTATATTGGAAAAAAATTTATAATGCAAAAAAAGAATATATTAATTCTTATTGGATGGTTTTATTTATAACCATATAATCTTATATTTAAATGTTTTATATTTTTAGTTTCTTTATTATGATTAATACTTTATAATATTTAAAATTTTGAAATAATTATGACCGTTCCACTCATGTCACATATTAAAGGGAAGATCTAGTCTTTCCTTTCTCAAAACATCTGAGCACTCTAGGATAACCAAAACATGCCCATAAATTTCAAAAAAATCCATAACCTTGTTTTTTAGATATTAATATCCTCAAAATACCAATCAAATAATGATTTTGGTGTATGAGAAAGGGAGATATATAAGGATAAGAAATAAGTCCTAATTGACCTATTTAAAGTCTAGTTATTCTTTTACCACCATTTAATGTTTTTTAGACATGATTAAATAATAACTCTTTTAACATAAATATAATGAAAATTTATAATGACCATGATAAAAACATTTTAAATATCCATAATCATCTTAAAAGAAATAGAAAAATTGTTCATCTATTTATGAGAACTACTACATTCACAAAGCTATGTGCTTTATTTTTTATCATTGGATCATATGTATTGTTTAAATAATGGAAAAATGAATATATATGATATTTATGAAATAATTATAATTTTAAAAATACAATATGTTGCATAAATTATTATTATTTCCATCCAATGTAAATTGTTAATGTCACTCGAACATATGTGTGGAATACCACATCCACAAATTGATGTGCATAATTTTCCATTTTCCCCATAAAAGTGTGATAATAATGATGAAAATAGTTAATATATATGAAATATATAATATTTTTGTTATTACATAAAATGTAAATTTTTTCTAAAATATTTATTATACATTTTTTAGTGAAATGAAAATTTTGTTCATGTTCATGTATAACTACTGTCACTATATAATGATGGTGTTTAGTTTTATTGGATGACATTAATTGAGTGTTCAAAAAAAATATTTAATATATAAAAATCATAAATATAATTTTTTTTCTTTAGGTAATCTAACAATAACCCCAATGACAATGGCCAATACTTAAATGTGATTTTTATGATATAAACTGAACAAATAAATGTTCAATAGGAACCTAACAATTTTACAAACTAAATAAACCATAAAAATAAATGGAATAAAAGGGAAAAATAAAATAACATGAATAATATTATTATTATATTATAAAAATAATGTAACTTTATTATTCATGAGTTACATAATGTGTGAAGTTAAGTAGGAATTATGGTAAATGTATTTCCCTTAAAATGTTATTTTAAACGTTTTATACTCTATTTTATTACATGTAACAATTTTTTAAAATGCTTATATTAAAAAAATTAATTTTTATTGAATGGATAGTAAATTTAGTTATCTATCTTATTTTAATTTTTATTTAAAGGATAAAAAATGATACTTTTTAATATTTTCAGTACGAGTCATTTTAGCATTTTTTTTCAAAAGTAAAAAAAATAATTATAAAATATGTGGCTAGATTAGCCTTTACCAATACCACATCCCAAAATAATTATCTTGATTACTACACATGTTAAATAAAACATTTAAAGGAGACAATTTCCCATAATAATGTATGATTATATATTTTGAATAATTATTTCTAAGGAAAAAATTTATCCCATATTTATGATATAACTGAAGGTGTTATTACTTATGGGATCAAATTCTAATTTTATAGTTTTTAGGATTAAATTTAGAAATATTGGTTTTTTATTCATTATATGGTTCTTTTAAATTTCATATAAATAACTGGTGAGTTCAAAGTAGCTCTAATGACAAGGGATCCAAACATATCTTCTCAATGCATTGGGTAAAGTGATAAAGGTTATAGGCGATTGGTTACCTGGGTGAGATATATGAATTATAAATATATAAAATTATTGTATAAGGGTTAATGTAAGGATTAATGAGAGAATAATTTATCTATATACCTAAATGATAATTTTTAAATGGTTTATAAGTGAATTATTTTTATTTAAAAATTTAATAAACTAAGAATAAGTTTTTAATTAATATTTATGTCTTTTTATTAAATAAATTTGCTATAAATATTTTTTATAAAAAGGTATTGATGTGTATTAATGATTTATAAAAAACATTATGATTGTAATATTTCCATTATGATGTTATATGTATTTTATTTATGAAATATACAAATAAATTAATTTAATTTCATGATAAATTAAATGAATATTGGTGTTTGTTTTATCACTTGAAAAAGGAATACTTTGTAAATGGTATTTAGGTATAAAATAGAATAATGGGGTTATTTTATTTTTTGTCCTGAATGATATAGTTTTTTCTGATCCCACACTTTCATATTATTTTTCACATTGATTAAGGATAGGAATAAATGTTAACAAATTAATTGTTATAGATATTGGAGTTACCTTGAACAAAGATAATGTGTATTTATAAAGAACATGTTTTTTTGGTAAAAATGGATACTATGTAAAAATTTATACTTTTCATATAATTTTTCATAATTTTTATAACATTTTGTAATAAAATCCTAATAAATTAATAAAGTAATACCCTTTTCCAAAAAAATTATTTATTTGTTTCTTAACATATAAGGGGTTATATAAGGTGTCAAATTTGGAATAAGGTTCTGTGTTCCTAGTGATTCATATTTTAAAAAGTAAATATTATGTCTATCTCAAAACTATCTATTTTATACCAATAATGGTTGTAATAAAACATACATAGATATTAAAAAATATTATTTATGCTATGTTATTAAGAAATATTTTTATTATTTTATAGTGAAATGTCTAACATCATAATTTTTTAATGAAAAAAACTACAAAAGGGGTTGCATTAGCTTTTTATTATAACTAAATGGAAATTGTAAAATATATAGAACTTCTTTTTTGTTTGGATTATTAGAAATATGTCATTATAATAATTTTAATGTATTATTGTTGATCAATTGAATAAATCAATGCATTTTAGGACTATATGATATACAATGTAATTGGATCGTCTTTAAAGACATTAAATTAAAGATAGTGCTTGGTTACATGGATTTCCACTATCTATTGTATCTTATTATGATCCTTGATATAAATTATTTTTTTTAGGATGTGATTTAAATTTATTTGGGTAATAAATATAATTTTAGAACATAATATTATCCAAAAACTAATAGATAGCCTGAAAAAATAAGTTCCACATTGAAAAGAATTATTTTGGATATCACTTTATATTATTAGAGATACTGGGATCATAATCATTCTTTAGATGAATGTTATTAAAACTGGTATTTTCATTCCAGTATAAAGATAGAGCCTTTTGAGACATTATATGGAAAATATTGTTCAATTCCAGCTTGTTCGGTGACGTTAAAAAGATCACATGGATTGAGATGAGATTGGAAGATGAATTTTTCTATGTGGTAAATATGATTCAGAAGAATATAAGGATATCTATCATCAATAAAAAGAGTTATACATATCACCAATGGAATGATCTCTCATTTGAGATTGGCGCCCATGTTTTTCTTAATGTATCTCCATGGAAAAGTGTTATGTGTTTTGGATGAAAATGAATATTATGTATATGGTTCATTAGTCCATATGAAATTATGATTATGTAGGATAGATTAAGTATAAAGTATCTTTACTATCAATTTTGTCTGAGGTATGTAATGTGTCTCAATATTAATTTCAATAAAATTACACAACAGATGTATCTAATGTTTTGATCAATATTGTGGTGCAGTTATATGAGAGTATTACATATGAAGAAAATATATTTCATATTTTGGATTATGGAGAGTAGTTACTTTGAAATAAATTAATTTACAAGGTTATTTTTTTATAAAATAATTAAATGATGGAGGAAACACTATGAGAATTCGAAACTTCTATGGGGGAAAAATTTACTCACATGTTCTAGTAATAAAAAAATGTTTGGATATAATTTGTAAAGAGAATTTATAAAAAAAAGGTAAGACAAGAAATAATAAAAACAATTTGATTTATATTTATTCATTATATATATATTTTTATTATAGTTTTATAAATAATTTAATAACAGTTTTCTGTCAGAAAAGGTACAATTTTATTTAACTAAATACGTATTCCGTAAATTACAAGGTTTTATTTAAAATATATATTAAATTATTTTTGAAATTATATTTTACAAAATATAATACATATTTTTGAATGAAAAAAGAAATATAACTTATTCTTAATTAATTTGTTTTAAAATATTAAATATTGAGTGAATTGTAAAAAATTCTGAATTTTAAAACACAACAATTTATTTAAGTTGAATAAAGTAATTGAAAATTTTATTTATGTCTTTGATTTAATTTTAATGTAATATAAAATATACTTTATTATTAATAAAATATATAATTTTATTTTATTAGAAAAGATTTTTTATTTTTTATATGTTTATATTTATGCATAAAACACAGTTTATAAAGACAATTTTGTCTATCTTGTGTCCAATTGTATTAAAATACATTTTTTACACTTATATGAGAATAATATTGAAAATTGTTTCCCTACATGGATTATAGGGTCTAAAATTTATATATAAGGGATATTTTATCTTTTTTCCTTATGAATTGTAACAATAGTAAAAAAATGTTCTCATGGTAAATAGTAAATAACATTGTGTAGGGTGGAAACAATGTGATAAGGGAAAGATATGATCATATTTCTGACAGGATGAGGTAATGTAAACCCTTCTCATATTATATTATTAATTTAATAGTCTTGGATCCATATTCCAATGGTTATACATTTCAAAATATTTAATTTTTAATAAATATTTCTGGTGTTCCATTCCCCTCTCTTATAAATGAGAATGTTATGTCCTATGTTTTGAAAAAAAACTAGATATATTAATCATAAAATACCATCCAAAATTTCTACCATTATAATTAACCACATTATAGAGGTCCTGGTCTTCCTAAAAGTTCATTTTTGGACAGATTAAGTGGTAATATAGAGGGAGATATATGAAAAGAAGGTATAAGTCCTATGTGACTTATGTCAAGATTATTTATTTTTTCTTGCCCATTGAAATCATATCCCACCATGATAATATAATAATAAAATTATAAAATTAATACTAAAATATAAATATTATTATGGTAGAATCTTTTTTCATCTATTTTTCAATTGTATGAGAAATTGAAACATTTATCATTATACTCATAGGCTACATACTCCATGAAATGATGTGGGTTTTAATCATTAGATCATATGTATAGTCACAATTATGTAAAAATGAATATAAATGATATTTAAAATAATATTATGATAATATGAATTGATTATATTACTTATCTTCTTACTCCTACCCTCTCTTGAAAATTGATATCCTTACTCATGTATATGTGTAAAATACCACCTCAATGATGAAATGAAATTAATTTTTCATTTTCACTGTATAAGTTTGGTAATATGGTTGAAAATAATTAAAAATTATGTCAATTGTAAATTATTTATAATTTTATAAAATTATTATATTATCCAATTTATTTCACATCCACTTGAAATAAAATTTAAAACGTTGTTCATGAGTATGTACGAACTATCGTCTGTATGGAATGAAGTGGTTCATTTTTTATTATTGAAATAAATTGTTTGTTTTAAAAGTATGTTTAATTAATAAATATGATAAATAATAAATGTTTAATATTTATTTTTTAATGGGACTATAATTCATTTTCAAATTGTTCACACACCTATGTGGTTTTATTGTTACAAATTGATGGACCCCAAAATGTCAATCATGAACCTAACAATTTTAGAAGATAAATAAACCACATTAATATATTGTATAAATGGAATTATATTAATGAAATGAAAATAAAATTTTTATTATGAATGCACAAAACTAAATAATACAATTATTCAAGATCTAGATAATTTTAAAACATATATGTAAATTATGGTTAGTGAAATTCCATTAGAACGTTTTTTAATTTTTTCGAACTGTTTTAATCCTATGTTTATGATAATTTTAATTAATAAAAGTATACTTATATTTGATGTTAAATGGTTTATCAAGTACAATTTATAATGTTTTTTTAAAAAGTTAAATTTTTTGATTTTTTTTTGGTTTTATCATTTTCCTAAGGATTATTTTGATGTTTTTTACGAGAGAGAAAAAAGCGTCTTTTTAACGTATATTGTTTTAAAACAACTACCACCATTATAAAATTTAATAATTATGAATATTCAACTAAATCCTTACATGGTTATTTTAAAATAAAATATTTTACTCAATATTTTAACAATATTAACTATTAAAGTTTTATCTAATGAAACAAACGTTTTTGTCATCATTTTAAGGTAATTGAAAGTGTTCGTGATTGTGGGATCAGATAAAAATGAAAATTATCTTTATGAACAAAGATAAATATATTTATATTTTATTTATTCTATGTTAATTTTAAATATTATATTAACTATAAGAGACCCTAAAATATATTTGATTATGGGGATGCCCGATATAGTTCTCTAATGCATTGGGAAATTCAATAGAGTTTACCAGTTACAAGTCACTCTTAAGATATATGGTTATTATCAGGATAGATGATTCCACTATAAGGGTTATTGTAAAAATGAATTTAAGGATAATTTAAAATGGTAATAAAATTTTATTATTTTTATTTTTTTAAGATTAAATTATTTGGATTTCTAATGATATGTAAATTATTTCAGCATTTAAAGGAATGGTTATAAGTTCTTTTAAATAAAGATGAATGGATTATTTTATTTGGATGGTGTTGATTAGTTTTACAATTTCTTAAGTAACCCTTTTGATTATGATATTTAAATTATGATTTCATATGAAATAATATATGAGAAATATTATCTAATCGATTTGTTATAATGGAAAACTAAACAGATATTTGTGGACAAATGTGTATTAGGAAAATTAAAAACATTCTAATAGATTTTTCAAGTTTTCCATGTTAATAATTAAATTATTTCATTTTATGTCCATTATGAGGATTTTTTTCAGATCACATATTTTCAAAAAAAACATAGTTATTAATGATGCATATAAAATATAACAAATTCAATGTTACATATATGGTAGTTACTATTAATGAAGAAAGTGTGTCATTACAATGAAAATTTTGTTTGTGAGAAAATTGGTCCTTTGTGTAAATTTTCATATTATTATATAATGTTTCAATTTATTATTTAAAACTCCAAGTCAAAATTATCCTAGAAAGGTAATAAAGTGAAACCCTTGATATAAATCATATAATTGTGGGTTATTTGAGGTAAATGGAGTTAAACAATATAACATTTTGTTTACAATGTGAAGGAATATTAAGATATAAAAAATAGTGTGAGATTATTATGAAATTAATATTTATTACTCTTCACATATTTTGAAATCAAGATAATTTGCTAAATCTATACATTAAATATTTTAGAAACCATAAAACAAAACCAATATAATGTTGTGATAGTTTTTATACACTGAACAAGTAAATACCAACCTAAACTTCAAAGAGTGGTATAGTTTCATTGACTCTGCACTATTTCTAGAAAGCGTATATTTGGTACTAGAGTCTGATGTCCATAATTACCCAACTCAAAAATGTATGTAATGGTGTAAAAGTTTCCTATTATAGATACCTTTAATTTGAATCATATTTTCATTACATCAGGATATAAATTATTTAGAGATATTTGATGAGAAATTTATGGACATGTATACTTACAAAATGATATCTCATTTCATATCACTTGAGAAGGAGAATGAATGGTCATGGATAAATGAAATTGTCCCCAAATTACACTAGTGTTAACCGGAAGAGGGGTTTTTTGGTAGTTATCATTCCTAATAAATAATTTATTATATTGATTAGTTAGTGAAGTATGGATTCTATTTCAACAAGAAATATTATTTTATTCTCATATTACTATATTTACATCCCTTGTTTTATTTATTCTATGGGAAATTTATTACGAAATATATGGATGTGTTTATATTGAAGATGATATATTTTTATCAAATTAAGGATAAAATTTTAGGGTAATGGGTTTCATTATCCATTATAAAAATAAAAAGGAAATAACATGTTGAAATTCCCACGGAAAATAAGTATCCCATAAAGAGTTTACAATCTCAACTAATGAGATAATTTATTTAGAGAGTAAGAGATGGGCATGATACAATTTGATTCTCATGTTGAAATGTTGTTCATTTGAAAGGTGATGTCAAAATCAATTGAAAAGTATGAAAAAAATCCTTTTAAGTCTAATATATATTTCTATTACATCAAATGCATCTGTTATACCACATGGCTATAAAATTAAATATAATTTTCAAAAATATTAATTTAAAAACAAGAACAAAGAATGCATAAAAGTACTACATGATGTAATGTTATATTTCTATGATGTGGATAGAGGGTCATTCATATATCCATTAAGAGTAAGACCCAACACTTGATTGATATTTTTCATTTAATCTAGTTTATATTGGGTATTACCAAAAAATTTAACAGATTTTTCATTTAAATTCAATGGGAAATTATTTCACTATTGAATGTATTTTGATGTGGTTTTATATATATATATATATATTAATTTATTAACAAAATAATAACAAATATCTACCTAGAAATAATTATTAATATAAAATAAATAAATAAAAATATACCTCTCTATGGAAATATAATATTGTGCTAAATAATATTGATCGTAGTTGAAAAGATTATATAATGAATAGTGCTTATTATGTATTGATCTAAAACCCATTGTATATTAGAACACATTATTATCATGTATTAAATAATAAAATACTTATTAATGATGGTATATAAAAATGCCTAGAAATAATTTCTTAAATTCCATTTGAAATACTCTCTGATAAAGGTATAGGTATATTCATATTCATTTTGAGATTCCATTGTGAAATATTAGGATTTCATAATATCAAAATGAATATAAAATGTATAAGATATTAGTTCTTCTGGAAGGATTTTGGGAGGATGTCTTAAAAAATTATTTTTTATCAATTTTAAATGCAGGGTAAAGGAGTATTAAATTCACATTACATTATAAAAAACAATTATATAATCATAGTTGTAAGTATATAAATAATGTGTATATTTTGAATTGTAATTATTCCATCATCTCTTCAAATACATATTTTTAAAAATTAATGTAACATCTAACTGTATGAAAATTATTTTAATTAATGGATATCAAATAAGAATGATAAAAATTACATTAGGCCACAAATCCATGTGTATTTATTTTGAATTTTTATCAATGATCAACCAAACATATATCAATGAAAATCACTATTTCCATATCATTTTATTATTATATTATTGTTTAGGATAATTAAAATTTATGATAGAGGTTAAAAATCACTATGTATTATACTTTTTTAAATGGTTTGGTTTCAATTCTCAGATATTGGGAGAAGAATAAAATCCAATGCTGTCTAGTTTCTGGATACACATGAGTTGACATGGGAACATTTACTCCAATAAGATCACATGAATGAGTTGTTATAGAGACCCATACAAAATAATATGTTAACACCAAACAATTAATTTTGTTTAATGATCTGGGTGATATATATATTTTTATATATTTTTATTATGAATAATAAATCTTAAAATAATCTTTATATTGAATTATGATATGATTTATTGGTCTGTATGAATTCCATAATGGATTTTATATACAAAAACTTAGGGGCTCTGAATTTTATATATTTTGAAGACATGATACTAATGGTGACTATTCATGATAATATAAACATATATGATATAATATGGTACCCATAACACAGAATTTGTTATCCAATGGATTTTATAGTATCGAGATATTATCTATGAAACAATTATTACAATAATTTAATAAAAAGTACATTTTAATTATAATTGTCATAAAAATTTAATTTAGTTTGTTTATGTGACATTTCATAGATATATTCTATAATTTACTATATATAAATGATATATATATAAAAATATAAATATTTCATAAAAACAATAATTTTCATATAGATATGGGTATATTAGGATATACAATTTATTATTGAAACAGAATAAAAAATAATTATAATTTATTTACCCTTGTAGATTTATATCATTTATTAAATAGCTATACTATTTATAAATAACATTTAACACACGAGTTAATGTATATACCACCAAGGAGAATCATTATGTTCTACATAAACCATAATTTTAAGTGATGATTTTTTTCTATGTATTTTTATCCCCATGCTTATATGAACCTCCCCATACACAAAATATTTCTTCATCTTCATCATTTTCACATCGTGATGATAACACTTAATAATAGTTGGTGGATCCTACTTGAATTTCAAGTGATTCATTCATTTTACATGGATACTTTTATAGGTTAGAATATTTCAGCTTCTATATTGGTGTTAATTATAAAACACTCAAGAATATGAACAATAATGTTTCTGGTATTCCCATTTTATAGTGTTTCAAAATTTCCCTTTATAAAAAATCATATATCTTCCAAGGGTGATCCTCTGTTATGGGTAAAAATGCTTCCCCTTAATTAATTTTTTTTAATTAAAAAATATAACAGATTAGTGTTATCAAGGGATTTCATGTTTTACATTTTTGAGATATTGTGTTGATATTAAAAAGTATCACTAAATAAAGGATCACTTTTTAGTTTTCATTAAAATATGAAATAATGGATTACACATAGATTTCAATGTTTCATGAATGTAACCAAGGCATTACCTTTATATTGATATATATGTGTAAGGATCATCTCTCCTTTACCTAGTGTATATCAGTCTGTATGTGGGACCCATGAACGTTACCAGTATATAAAGGCTTTCGTTATGGTAGTCATTTTTATAACACAAAATAAAATGGTTTACATAATGGTTTTTTATGAGTATGATACTGATTACACATATATATAATGTTAGTGTAGGGTTATAAAGGGTTATATAAAGGAAACCCGAAGCCTAGAATTACATTAAATTCTAATATATAAAGGTAATGAATTACATACCATTATGTGAATGAGTTCACGTAAATGTAAGGGAATAATATACTAACACAATATTCACAATTAATTGGTAAATAAATTTTACCCTCACATATAATGTCTACATATGGGTAAAAAAGGATACCGTAATAGAGAATAACGATTCTGTAAAAGGGTAAATGGACAAGATTTTCAAAAATGGTTTTCAAATTTATAATGATTTTAATGATTATTTAAATTATTATAAATCAATATAAATTCTATTTTGGTAATATTTAATTTAAAGATGATTTATTGACTAATTAATTAATTATATATTGGTTATAATAAATAAAATATATTTCTATGAAACTTTTATTATTCTTGCAAAAAAATGTAACTATTTGAAATATCATTAAAACAAATTATTTCACATGAGTTATTATCTAGAAAATAATGTTTTTATTTTGAAATTATAAGAAAATGTTTTTATAAAGGGTTATAAATTAGTACATCACACCAGAATATATTATGTTTATATTTTAAATATAATTTTTCTATAAATAATTATTTTACATTTTTCAAAAGGGGGGGGGGTGGTGATGGGTTATTCAAATATTATGTAATCCGCATATAATGTTTTTAGATGATTGAAATGATTAATATTTACATAATGACTTCATATATGGTGTTACAATTATGTAAAATTATTACATTAATTTAACTAGATTATTAATATTTTATAGTTGATATAAAATTATATATTTAGGGTAGATATTCTATATAATTATAATTATTATATGGTTTACATAGATATGAATATAATATTTTTATATTCAAAATTATGGAATGTATAATATTTTGGGGATAAAATTAAATATTTATAATGAGTATTTACTCATGAATTGTACATAAATGTTTATATTATGTTATAATATATTAATATTTAATTTATTTAAAAGGTTACACCTTCCTATATTCATGTCCTTTATTTTTTTTATGATATATTAATATTCTATTTACATTATTGTAAAATGTAAAACTACATCTTTGATAATGAATTGCTTTATATTTTATGAATTTAATGTAATAAATAATGTATTTCACAAAAAATTTCCTTATTTTATAAATAATGTTATGAAATTGAATTTAGTTATTGAATATAGTATGGGAAAATTAGGCCTTAGATTTTTTATTATCTCTTTGTTAATGTTTCCTCATATAAAGGGACTTGGGGTCGGACCACCTACCCACCTAGATTCTTATACATTATCTAGGATAGTGAATGTGAATGGGTATTTATCCCTCTCAGATTACCGATGTGGATAACTCTTTACCTTTATGTAATGTTTACATATAAATTATACATATTATGCATCTATATATATGTGAATATGTTGGAATTCAATGTTTGGGTGAGTTATAAAAACTTGTGTGTTCTGGAAAAAGATATACATCAATATGGTTTGAAGATGTTGATTACGTGGAGGTGATACGATTCCATAAGAAATTACTAGAATAATGAATACATTAAATGGAATAACATAATATATGCTAGTGAGATTTAAACCCCTTTAAAAACTATGTGTTATATTTCTACCAAAGAGAATCCTATAAAGACCTCGATCATCCAACTAGGCCAGATTGACCATTGAGGGTTCCCATGGATTACCATTTTTATGGAAAGAATGTAATGGGAGACACTAGTTCATCCTTTCATTGGTTCTACTATATTATGATTCCCAAGGAATATCAACTTTTAATCTAGTTTTGATGTTTCCCCTAGGTTACACATAGTTGGGAAATACATAGGAAGGATAACACATGATTAAATTTCAGTTTATACATATAATGGATTTGATAATGAATAATCTGCATATTTATCCATTAACCATATATAATAGTATTGAATGATTTTCATCCCAAATAATCATGTAATGAAAGTAATGCACTACTTAAATAATTATTTAGTGGAATATGGATATTTTCTTGTTAATGAATATGAACTGTTTTTAGAACAAGGGTCATCATTTTAGTGGGATCCCATTCAATAAAAATTAATATTAAATAGTTATATAATAGGATATAGATCTGAAATAATATTTTTCTATAGATATATGGAATTTTTATCAATATTGACCTTTGGTGAGTCCTTGATAAATTAAAACATAATGGAAGTAACTTCCATGACTGGTATAGAAATTTAAGAATTGTTCCCAAACAAGAAAGAAAATTATATGTGTTGGAAAAACCACTTCCTGATACAACTACTACATAAGCTATCTAGTAATATTATATTAATAACTATGATTATGACGAATATAGAAAGAGTTTTATATAGATAATAGTAGTTTATACCATAAAATATTATTTTCCAATTTATGATGTTTGAATATGTTCAAGAAGTAGAATTGCGAAGAATATAATTCCTATTACTCACAACTATTCAAACAATATTTTTTCATGGCTATTTCTTAATAAATATTTCATTGGAGAGGTTTCTTCATATGGAAACATAGAGATGTGAAATGAATTAAAAATTATTTAAAAATATAATAAAACCAATAAAATATGAGGAAAATAAAGATAAACTATTAAATTATTATATCTACTATGAAAAATTTGTACATATATTTTTCCATTTATATATTCTGAAATATGATAATAATTTTATAATAGTTCATAATAATAAAAACCTAAATATTATCATTAATTCAAATTTTTCTATAATATTTTATATACAGATATACATGTTGTGAAGTGAATTGATATGTTAAATCTAAATCTATGACTTTTATTAGACCCCCTACTAATTTTTATCATGGAGTACTATTAGTTATTATGACATTTTAAGGCTATAATTAATAGGTGTTTTTTATAGAGATAATGAATATTCTCATGGGGTGAAAATAATATTATTCTTTGTACGAAATGGATGTCTAAAATTAATCATTATTGAGGTTCATACAAATGTTTTTGGTAAAATAGGGGTGTATAAATCATATTTGAGTCCGCAATATCTATTATAATTGAGATACCTTGAATGAGAACCTTCAATAATTGATATACTACTTAAAAAATTATACATATTGAATTAGCTAATACATGGGTCGTTTGGTATGTTTCTAATCATGTAATTTTTGGAACATAACTAATAAGTGATTTTTTTCTCTTATGATGCATCAGAAAAATGGGCCCCTAAATGATTTTGGGTGTGTCAGGTTGCACTCAAATATTTTATATATTTCTAGATATGGTATATGTGATGTTCATATCTATATCAATGAATAAAATGTGATTTACGCATCAATCAGATTAGTCTAAAATCCGAGAGTCAATCACATATCTATTGAATATTTTTGGTCAACAAGATCAATGACTCATAGTAACTTAATGTCCTAGAAAAAGTTAAAAGATGATAACGCTTGTTAGAATAAGATTTTTACTACTCTATGCATGTATAGATATATGAATTTTTTATAACATATTGGACCCCTTTATATCTTGAGGAGAATTAACTCTTCGATGGATGCTACCCTATTAATACAAACATGGATATGGGTATGTGTATTTGTTGTCAATGATATATTGTCTTGTGAGGTCACACATTTCTTCTTAATTATTGGTTATTGAATTCAGCTGATATAGATACTATAACAATGATTTTGAGTGAATCCATACATATTTTGGATTAGTATTTATTATGTATATCATATGATGTAATATATGGTGATGTTAATGATAGATTTCCAAAATAGTTTTTTGAAATACAAATGGAGTATTTCATCTGGATTTAGGATTTATTGTATACGATACAATATCATTTTATATGCAACAATATCTCGTAGGATTAAGTGAAAGATAGAGATTTATGGATAGATTCTATAAATCCTTATACATATATAGGATATATAAATATATATCATGAATATTGAGATTCAAAAAAACAAAATGTTATATAATTTTATGTAATATATGATTACATCAAAATGATAAATAGTTATCATTTTTTATTTCAACCACATAATAATTCATTAAATTATAATCATTTGATATTTAAATAAAACCTATATGAAGTAAATTCATATGATGCATAAAATTGAATTGAAATTTATATGAACATTTTAATTTATGATTTGGTGTGTACACCACCTAAAAGCATATATTGGTTATTTATGAACACAAATATCATATGATGACATTTGGGTGTAGATTTTAGATCATCATGCTTGGAAATAACTTTATTTACCCAAATTATTTCATCATCATAATCCTTTACACTATGAGACTATATCATGTCATAGAGGTTAGAGGATCCCACATAAATGGATGATGACTGAGGTATATCATGATGTTACCTTTGGAGGTGGGAGGATTTCAACTTCAAAATTGGTTATCATCATAATAAAATGTAGATTAAGACCAATATAGTTGTAGCTTATTTAATATTATATGACTTCATCATTTCATTATAAACAGGTTTCTAATGAAATATATGGTAGATCCTCAGACATGGGATTAAATACTTCTGATTAATTAGACAAATATATTTAAATAATTATTTTAAAACTATAAATGTTTGGATATGAAGGATAATTTTCATAATAGTGACACTTAAGAACATGTTATTATTACACAAGAAAAAGGGTTTGTGACACCACTATCAACCAATTGATATTATGTTTTCAAAAATCCATTTATTAATAATATCTTGCATTTTAATCACAAAATTATGATTTGGAATAAATTAGTGTCATTTGTCTATAAGATGTTATTGGGAGATATATAGATTTTGTGGAATAATATATAAAGAATATACAAAAAATATTATTTAGTCTTACCAATTTTTGATGTCTGTGTAATGGATTTCTATGAGGAAAAATTTAGGTATTAACAAATATCTTGGGAATAATATATATAAATATAGATCTATGGGCTGAAAAATTTCAGTCATAATACATAATATGAAAAAATACAAAAAATTATGAGTATATTGTCACCCATGTCATATGGAATTTAATCTATCTTAAAAGGGAGGATATTAAGAATATTATTTTCCAATATTATGTGAATGGAATCTTTATCACATTTAGTGATATGTATGCTTGTTTAGTATTCCATATGTGTAAATCAATGTAACTCTCCATCCCTAGAATCCTGGATTCAGTTCCTCAAATTATTAAATTGGCATGATTACGTGGAATAAAATCCCAAAGAACAAAACAGTTTAAATATTTTTGGAAAACTAGATTAAATACATGATACATATATTACATTGAAATATATAAACTAAAAAAAATATTACATGAAAAAATGAAATAAACATTTTTCATGAATGTCATTCAAAAGACTCTTCCTCAAAACATGGGAAAGGAATTATAATAAGGGCGAGATAAAATGTTCAGTATGGGTAATTATAGTGGATGGAATAATTAATTAGTAAATATTATAAACCACAAAAGGAAATAAATGAGAACACATGCCACCCAAAAATAACTAGATATGGAATAATAAGTAAAACATGGTAAATTACAGAAACACATGAAATTATATCTATTAATTAATAATTAAATGCATCCATAGAAAATGTCATATAAAAACACTGATAGTTAATAATTATAAAATAATAATAATAAAGGTACTGCATAATTATTATATGTCAAGTCCGAGGCACATTAAAAACTATATTGTCAAGACCTTTCACAAGATAATTTAAAACTATTGGTAGAAACCCATTTACTTTTTTCAGTAATGATTATCCTAAGAACCTGTTGATTCATAGATGGTCTATATAATGTCTTGGCCTCACTCATCACATTTCTTCCATATCATTCCTCAAATATTAGGTAATTAATTTAATTAATAAATAATACATCTTATCAAATACTTGTATTGAGTAAAGAATATGGACTTATCAATATTTACAAATATAATAAAATAAATATCAATTAAAATACCACATGAATGAGTTGTATATGATTTATTCAATATACATATCCATGATAAATGATATAGGTACCCAGGGTAAATTTAATGCCTATTAATAGTAGGAATTGAATATTTCACAGGGATAATAAAAATGAAACAATGAAGTTTATTTCAATACTATCCATTTAAATATCAATCCAAAACCATATAGTGCAAGAATAAGGATGGTATCAATACAATATGTTTCAATTATAGTAAAATAAAGGTACTTTTTCAAATTATAAATGGAAAAACAATAAAAATATCATTTAAAACCAATCATGAGGAAAATATATTTTTCATTTTGAAAAAAAAATTGAATTTTATTTCAATGAAAATAAGTTATAAAAAAGCATTTAAAAGGTATCCATTTATCCTTATAAAGGATTCTTCAAGTAAATTATGTAAGGTATTTACATATATGTTGTACAGGGTAAAAAGAACATCTCTTTTGTAAGGTAAAATGGTTGGAAGACTTTCTTATTGAGAGAGATACTTGATGAATCATTAGAAAAAAAAATATATGTCAAAAACGGTAAAAATTTAATTAATAAATCATTTTAAGGTATTATGTTTTACAAAACTTGTTTAGAATATTAGGTTTCTAAAATAAAATTAAATCTATGACTTAATAGAGAAATGATGTTCGGATTCCCTAAAAAATTATAAATTATTTTGAGTACCAAAGTGTGTAAAATTGATACTATTACATGAAAAAGGCCATTAATAATCGTAGGAGATTATAATTAAATGGTTCATTGAACATAGTCATAAAAATTCCATTAAGTAATCAGGATTAGAAATAGACTGTAAAATAAAACCATAAAAAATAATAACATTGATGTTAAAATTAATCATTAATGACATAATGTGTATCAACAATAAATCCCTATAACATAGGTGGAAATACCTGAATATATAATAAAAGTAATTAAAAATATAATCACAGAATATTATGGATAATTGTGAAATAATTTAAATCGTAGAAATCAATTTATTTATGAAACTTATTTACCACTTGGTATCTTTATGTTCAGAACCACATAGATAAAATAAAAAAATTAATCTCAAATACAATGAATAATGAATTATTTATGATATTAAATATAATATGGTATTTATATACACCATATAAATGAAACTTTTTTTATTATATTATAATATATATTGATGAAATAAAATAGAGCTAAATCCCTTACATCGTGTTTCCTTTATGGTGGACATCCATTAACATCATGAATAATGTTTTTAAGAATTTTCATAACTTATAAAAGATCCATAATCATATTTATAACATCATATATTATATTCTGATAATATTTTATTACCTACTTGTAAAAAATATTTTATTATTTTCACTATTTATGGAGTTAATTACCTAGTTTTACAAGAATGGTTTTACTTGTTTTTTTGTTCTTCTTAAATAGATAATGGTATAATCATATGGAAAATTTATAACATGATTTAATTTTTATTTATATTAATTATATGTGTATTTATAGTAATCTATAATATTTTGGAGATAGGAAATGAAATACACTATTCATTGAGATGGTAGGCTTTACATATGCATGAATGTTGCATTTAATATCTTGTAATATTAATATAAAAGAATGTAAATATTATATGTGCATATTATAATTCCATTATAATAAATTTATTATATATATCACAGATTTTATTTAGAATTTTCATTTCTACATTCCCTATAATGAATGAACGAATCTCATCATTTTGAGGAGGCGGTAGTCCACATGTCGACAAATGATGTTATCATATTCCAAAAAATGGTATTCATGAAGGTATGAGTTATATAAGAATTAAAAAATGATATAAATTTTAAATATTATATATATCACATAGAATCTATAAATTCATTTTATGTCTAACCTTGAAATTTGTTAAATTGAAGAATTAATGACATCAGTTGGCATGGTTGTAGTCCTCTGTACACATGAATGATGATTGTGTATCCCATTTGATGGATGCGTGTGAATGTTTTGGTAGAAATAATATATTAAAAATATTAGTATTTTTATGATACATTTTTTATTATATAATATTTATATAAAAATTATTAAAGGTTTGTATATGTAAATGAAACAAAAGTGATAATTGAATAATTTTACCTCTTTTTTGGGTAACTCATTTATGTTTATAAAAAACCCACTCCTTAGTTGGAATTATACCAAATTTGAGGCTTTTAAGTGTAAAAGTGAAATTTTTATAGCTTATTTATTCAGGTTTTTGATGATCCCAATGGAATTTAAGGTTTGAATAAATGAGAGGTGTGAGTGCTTTTTTATAGTGGATGAGGTGTGGCAATTTTCTAAATATAAAAATATAAAAACCATTTATAGGTCTCCCTTACATAATTTGCAACACACAATAGTGGAGATTTCATAAAAGGTAGTATATAGTAAAATTATGGGAATAAAATAGGTTTAGGACATATTCTATTTTATTTTATCCATTAATATTATGATTTCGTCCCCTATTAGGATTAATTTAACCTTAACCAATATAATTAATTTTAATTACCTTCATTACGGTTTTGTTAAAAACTATGTTTTTCGTTATAGAAATCATACATTAGGATTATTATATGTATGGAATCCATTTTTCCATGTTCCAATTACTGAATATGAGTCAAATAAATTAAAATTAATCTAGTAGATGGGACGACAAAGCATAGTTCTAATGAGGAAATGATCAGAAGATTGTATTTTTTTTGACAACCAATTTAATTTCCAAAATTTTACAATGAAATAAATTATTTTAATTGATGTATAATTGAGATTAATATAATTTATATAATAGTTAAATTTTAATTTAAATAAAAAATTAACTAGATTAAAATTCAATTTTCAATTACGAATTAGTATTTTAGCAATTCCTCAAAAATGAAACATGAGATAAAATTTAAAAAAATGATCCTAAGATTATTTTTGAAATTATGAATTGAATAATTATGTTTCTTTTGACATAATAAATAAATAAAAATTTCAAAATGTATATTTAATATAGGTTTTATAATAAAATCTTTTAAACCTTCCTTTATAAAACCATAGATTGTTATGTGTAAAATTGGGTTTGTTCTTATTATATGTCTTTCAATTCTATTTTATAAATGTAAAAAATATTTTACTAACTATATAGTACTTATATTTCAAAAAATTTATTCACTATAAATAATTAATATGATTTACTATGATAAAATTCTTTTCAGTACATGAAAATAATTTTCATCAGAACATTCCATTTATATTCAGTTAGTAGTTATATTATTTTATATTTAATATTCATTAAATGAATTCAACTATATATTTTCATATTTTATTTAATCGATTTATTAAATTCCATCTGAATTGATATGCTATATTTTATTATGTTAAATAATGATATTCTAATAATATATATTTGTTAAGTAAATAACGACATTTCATGTTACGCAAGTCATTAAAGGAAGTCATTTTTGTGTGTAATAGAATATAACCTCAGTGTTTCTTGTAGAGAATGATGAAAATTCTATTGCGCATAAATTATCAATGTTTTGTGTAACATAATATTAATTGTTTTCATATAAATGATGTTTAAAAAAATTAAATTTATTATAAAAAGAAAATATTTTAATTTATAACGGTGTTACAATCTCCCCACCTTAATTAACATGAATACTCACAATTTAAAATTTGTATGAGTATTGAGGAGTTTTGATATTTGAAAATATTATTTTTGAAAAACCCACATCCTAAATAGGGTTCATAACACATTTTCTTTATAATAATGAAAGGGAAATGTTATGTTCCCCATAATACAAGGCTATTAAATATGGGGAGATTAGGTAAAACATTAACATTTAAAAAAAAATATCTAGTTATTATAGAGAGTAATATAAAACACATTCATGAAAAATTCGTTTACCAGAAAACTATAATGCATAGTTGTGAGTAAAGGATGTTAATTTCATGAAAAATTATGATAAAATGACAACTTTTTTTTGATTCAAGAAATGTTTTCCTATATTTTAGTAATTTTTTCATTCTCTACGAATGTAAAAATGCAATCTTACTTGAAATGATTCTATAAGAAAAATGTAATCCTTTCGTAACTCCTTGAACTATTTCCACATGTTTTCATAGAATAGGTTCTATAATATTGTGATGATATACAATAATATCTAAATCCTTGTCCAAAGATACACTCAAACCATTACATAAATTTTTAAACATATGATGCATCCAACAATTATTATCCAAAACATTACAATTAGTTCCAATTTAGTCTATAATATCCAATTTATTTTAACTATATTAATCATCTCTTTATCCAAGAATAATTAATTCAATATTAGGAATATATTAAATCATATCATTCACAAAATAATGCACTTTTAAAAATGTTTGACTCGATACCACATAAAATTTCTTGGTACCATTCATAATATAATCTTAAATAATTAATGAATATTTTCTGAACTACACTCTTTATATATTTTATAATTAATATATTGATTAAATAATCAACAATATACTCTCACAAATTATTTCTTTTATTCAAATATTAAAAAATATTAATCATTTCACTTCATTTGTGTCAATATGATATTCTCAACTACGATCCCGTAGCTTCTTCTTTGATACTTTCCCTTGATGCTGGGTTCATTCTTTTGTATAGTTCCCCATATATTTGTAGTTGTAACAAAAAATACTAGTTTTTCACACTTTCCTTTTAGTTCTTTTCCTTGGAACACTTTTCTCCTCATTTTATCATACTAACTATCATTTTCAAGCATTTACCTCGGTAATTCATTTCTTATTCTTAAAATGTGACCTAATCCATCTTTTCGTACTTCTATTTTTATATTATTTTACATTCATCTCTCTTATTTTATTTCTTCCATTTGAACCCATAATACATTGAAAATTGTTTATCTTTCATGATAGCATATAAAACAATTTCAACTTATAATAGAAATGAATAACAAAATAGATCCCTTCAAATATTTTTCTCATGTTTTTCAAATTAGTGGTCATTCATGTAGTACATATTTCATAGTAAATTTATATCTCACATAACTATCCTAATAATGGTATCTAATTAATTTACCACACTTTATTTTTACATTTTCTTTTAGCAAACTATCTTACTCTTTATCTAACAATTTTTATCATAAGGGATTTATTTTTTGAGGAACATATCCTTAAAATTTCTCCATTCCATGAGTCCCATTTACTCTAATTATATAGTATTCTATATTAGTGTGAATCATTTATCAATATATCCATTGAGAAAATACAATAGAATGGTGACAACTTCCTTTTCACCAAATCCCAAATCCATAAATATCTTCTCCAAAGACATAATCAATTTCTCATATTGTAGTGGATTAGTAGTACCTCTAAATGATTGGGGCCTCTATCACATAATGTGATCCAACATTAGAGAGTGTCATCATGGAATGTGTTTATTTATTTATCAAGGATATCATAAGATGATTAATTTTCCCAAATATTTCAATAATCTGATCTGTTCCAACACTAACTATATTAGTTTCCTCAATAGGAAAATATTTACATTTCCCATGAGTATTGAAAAAAATATTCCAAATATACACTATTTCTAAATAATATCTCATAGTAAATTAGAGCATAAAATTTTTAACATTATATAACTCTAAATAGAGTTTAACAGTTGACAAATATCAAAAAATTCGTGCATACTTAATCTTGTTATAATAAAAATGATTTCTTTGGGGATATCATTATATTAAAAACATTAAAAATGATTTGTAATGAAAATGTGAATTAACATATTTATATCCCATGGGTGTGTCCAAACAAGTGAAAAATAAGGTATGATTTTATGTACCATGATTTTATCAAGGCAGGCTTGACTCACCTTTTTGGGGTTATTACCCACAGGTACATCTTCGCTCTAACAACATCCACTTGTAGTATGCTAGAATAGATGTTTTTATATGATGACCCATATAATTTATACATAACCAAAATTCTAGTATTTTCAATTATACTTATACTCAAAGTAAACCTTTGTGTTATGTTCCATAATCTATGTTTTCTTAAATCTAGTTTCCATGGTTTCTACTAAACATCCTTTGGTACCCTCTAAAACACCCCTACCCAGAATCCCAGATTCAATGCCAAAAAGTTTTATATTTCCCTCATTACAAGGAATAAAATACCAAATGATTGACCAGTTTTCCAATTTTGAAAATGTATATATCATGCATGATATATATATTACATTCACAAAAAGAAAATAAAAAAAATGATACATTAAAAAATGAAATAAATAGAATCCATTAATATCATAAAAATGATTCCCAATCATAATTTGGGGAAAGGTAACATAATAAGGGCGATTTATAATACTTAGTAAGGGGAAGTGTAGTGGAAGTAATAACGAATCAATAAGAATAATTAATATATCATAGTAAATAACTAAGAGAACATATATCTCTAATAAATAGATAATGAATAATCAATATGGAATGGAAAATAACTGAAACAACTGCCATTTTATCGATAATATTACATTAAAATTAATCCAAGATAATGTCGATAAAAACTCTGATGGATAATAATAATAAATCAATTCACAATAAAGTTAATGCTTAATTATTTGAAGTCATGTTTGAGACACATGAAAACCCCTATGATCAAGACCATTGATATAATAGTTTATGACTATAAGTAGAAATAAGTTTAATTTTTACAACTATTTTTTCTCATGATTTCATATAGATGAATTGATGTGCTATATTTTTTTCGGGCCCCATATATTATTACTAGTCAAAATCATTCTTCATATATCATGTCATTTATTCAATTAATAAAGAATACGCCTTATCAAAATTATGTATTTAGTAAAGAATGCATATTAACCAATATTTCCCCAGATAATAAAATTATTATCAAATTAAATACAACATTACATAATGCTATATTATTTTGGAAATAAAAATATTCATTAATCATGATATGGTTAACTTTGGGAGATTAATTGTCAAATGATAGTAGAAAAATTAATATTTATATGGGATTATAAAAATGATTCATGGAATATAATTTCAATACCACCCTTGGATAAAAAAGTAATAAACAATATAGTGGATGAATAAGGGTGTTACAAACAAAAAAAATCTCATTTGGAGTAAAACAATGTTTTTATTACTAATTAATGAAAATACTATAAATATTTCTTTTAAAAAAACCATTATGAAATTATACATTTTAATTGAAAAACATTCATTTAATGGAAATTTTGAAAACAGATTCTATTATAATTTGCCTTTTAAAATTGATAATTATTCTTCAAAATTATAGAGTAATGTATTTCCAGAAATATCATACAACTTAAAAAAGAACATCCCTTTAATAAGGGAAAAAATTTATAAAGGATCCTTGTTTAGAAAGTGAAAATAAGACACCATTAAACAAATTTGTAAAAGAAAAATGGGGAAAAATTAATTAATAAATAAATTTATAAATGTTAATAACATTTATGAAAACATTTTTAGAATATATTGTTTTAAAAGAAAACTGGTTCTCAGACTATAGAGAGAAATGAATATGAGTATTCTTAAAAAAAATTCCAACACATATTGATTACCAAAGAGTGAACATTGAAAAATATCATGAAAAAGGGAATTAATATTCTTATGATAATAATTTTAATGTTTTATTTTAAAATAATAATATAAATTCCAATAATTTCATTTCATGAATAATAAATCACAATTTGAATGAAATTATGAAATAAACACTTAAAATGATCATAACATCGATGTGAGAATTATTCAATGAATATATTATGTATATAAAATATAAATAAATATTGAATATTTATAAATACATAAATAAATATTTCAAGACATTATATAGATAATAATTTATTATTAATAACATTGAGTATGTAATATAACCCCATAAAAGGAATTGATTAGTGAAATTTCATTACCACTTAGTAACACTATTTTAAAATTCCATTGGATGAAATAATTTAAATTTAAACTAAAATACCAAAAACCCAGAATTATTAATGATATTAAATGTAAATGGGGTAGTATATATACTATATAAAATAAACTATGATCATAACATACTATATAAGTTAATGAAATAAAATTGAGATAAAATCTCATGTATTATGTTTCCTTTGGGGTATAAGTACATTAGCATCTAGTATAATAGTTTTAATATAGACAATAAATTTTAATATACCTATAAATATATTTATTTAATCATTTATTATCTAATTATAATAATTTATCACTTGTTTGATAATAATATTTCATTATTTTAACTCTTTTGGGTGTTAAATGCCTAGTTTTCGAGTATGTTTTGACTTGTTATTTTTGTTATATATAGGTAGATCATGATTTAGTATTATCAATAATATAAAACATTATATAATTATAATATATATATTTAGGATATAATTATTTATTGTAATACATAATATTTGTATTTAGAAAATGAAAATAACCTTTCATAGAGATAATAGGCTATACGTACATGTGACCATTTTTTTCATATTCTTGTCACAATAAAAGAATAAAAAGTAAATACTATATATGTATTTAATAAATATAGAATAATAATTTTATAACATATATCAAATATTATAATTAAAATAACTATTTACACTTTTCATTTATTGCTTGAACAAGTCACATCGCTTTAAGGATGTGGTAGTCCCCATATCCACAAAAGATGTTATCATATTCTCAAAAAATGGAAATAAGGATGGTATGAGATATTTAGGAATTAAGGTTGCGTAAATAGATTATAAATATATTATATAACAAATATAAATAATAATTCCATCATTATTTCATTATTTTAAAGGTGGAAAATGGACGAATGAACTACATCGATTCACAAGGAGGTAGTTCGTCGTACACATGAAGGATGATTGTGTATCCCATTTGATGTAAGTGTGTGATATTTTAGGTCAAAATAATAGCATAAAAACATATTATAATATTAGATATACATATTTTTTTTATATAATCCTAATATTAAAATAATTTAATTGGTGTAGAATAAAATGAAATGAATGTAATCATTGAAGAACATTACCTATTTTTCTGATAACTTGTTTTGGTTTATAACAAATTACTACATTGGATATATTTCATCCAAAAAAATTTATTCTAGAAGGAGGGTGGAATTTCAAAGATTCATTTTTTCCTTGTTTGGATTGAAAACAAGTCTTGATAGTTGTGAATAAATTGGTGGAGTTAGTGCTTTTTTATAATAGAGGGTGAGAATAATTCTTATAAATATAAAAGGATAAACACTATTAAGAGGTCTCCCTTATATCATGTTCCCAGAACAATGAATTAAATTTTATAAAGGTATGACATGATAAAAATATTCCCATATTATACATTTCTTAAAAGAGTCTATGTAAGGCCCCAAACTTAAACATAACATAATCTTGAGTTTGTTCAAGAACTTACTTACTATCACATTGAAGATGTTTTTAGGTTTAGTGTTTTTGAGAATTTTTCAATCCTTAATACATATCATCCCATAATAATATAATATAATACTACCAAAATAGTATCCTTTTTATCAAAATATAAAACATTTAAAATAAAACGGGTTTTTTTTCTTGGTAACAATATTCATGACTTCTTAAATTGTCTTACACATGAATATATTTTATGGGAAACATTTAAAAAACACGGAATGAACACAAAAATATATATATGGGATATAAAATAAGGAATGAAACTATTATTAAATAAATAATTTAAACTCAATAAATCATTTTTCCAAAAAATCATAAATTTCCCCCATAAAATAATACCTCAATATATCATAAGATTACTAAAAATAATAATTATAAATCACAAATCAAAAAGGTAACTTGTGTGATCCATATCATAATGAAACTTTAGCTTTCACAGCTACATTGTTCGTAAACATAATGGTTACGTTTGGAATAACCATTATAGTATATACCATTAATATTATATGAGAAACCCTTTCACTTAACTTCATATCGTTACCTAAAGCAATGGGGAGCTATCATGAGATCACCCGTCATCGGTTTTTCACAGAACCAATCGTATGAATATGTCATTCCAATTAACTAAAACATAATCACAACACATTAATAATGCATAAAAGAAATATAAAATTTCCAAATTATAATCACAATATATAATTTCAACATATTTTCATAATAAATCAATTCTCAGAACCATTTTAATACCAAAATACAATGAAATGGAATACGTTATTAGTTTTCCTTTTAAAACATTAGGTATTATATAGAAATCCTAACATCAAATAATGATTATGATTTTCAAGAAGTCATTGTCGCACAGTACATTAAAGAAATATTCCTTTTTTCATTATGTAGGGAAAATTAAACCATCCATATAAAATTTTCCTTAAAAACACGGAATGAAATTTTGGATATAAATAATAGATAATATGTTCAAACTTTATTTCACATGTAAGAGTTAAATTACATAATTAGGTTGTATAAAAATAAACCAATAAATGGAAATTGGGTTTATAAATTCACTTACGTTGAGTTTGAAATGTATTTAAGATTATTTAACATCTTTAATACTAATATTTGGATAATTTATACTTTCTGGATAATAAATTTCAATTTTACTATTCACTTTATATCACTTCGTACCATGTGATAATAGTTACATAATTATTCACGTTCATGTTAGACGTTTTGTCGATATTTGATACTTGAGTCGAAAATGAACTTGGTACGTGTCCATAGTCCATGTGCTGATAAGTCCATTATCTATAGAATATAAAAAATGATATAAATATCTTATATATTCATTAGAAACGAATTTATAATAATCCTTGGAGACAAACTGAAAACCACGTTCATGGAGACAGTTAGTCATACGTACGCATGAATGCTATTTACATTTTTCTGATCATATTTATAGAAAAAAAATTAAATTAAATTTATTTCAATATATATACATATATAATTTATTAAAGTGGAGTTAATATTTCATTTATATTGTATATTTTCTAAAATATCATTAATACATTCATTTTGATGTGTGAACAAATCACATCATTCTGATGAGGTCATAGTACAAACGTCCCCAAACGAAGTTATCTTATAAAAAAATAGGTAAAACATGAATGTATGTTTAATATACCATTTCTGAAATAGTTAATATATTATTTTATAAAATTTAAAGTATTATTTATCCTGAAAATTGTATTTAAGACCCATTATAAAGGAGGTACTAGAGAAGGAAAAAAACATTATTCACGAAGGCGATTAAATAGAATAACTTGGACAACTATTTCATTTAGTTCAATAAAAGGATATGAGAAAAAATGGTTATAAAATATTAAATTTGAGACATAAACCTCTAATTTGTAAATGATTCTAGAGTTATCATTAATTTATTAACGATATAGGTGATGAGAAAGTCGAAAAATAAAATAAATTAACAGGGGTACTTTGAGAAAATCACTCTTGAATATCCCATCATCAAAGGCCAATGAGGACCTTAGATTTTTTATTTTGGTGAAACCATCAACACTTGGACATTAGAAGATTGATGAAGAGTGTTTTGGGTAGATATTTGAGGATCTAATAGACTTTTTTTGTTGTAATATGGTTGTATAAAGGTTGTATTTATATATGATAGTGGGTGGGTTCATGTAATTAATTTATTGATTATTTTATATTAAAATCTAATTGAAACCATGATATTTGAGTATATATTGGTATGATTTTTATATATAACTCTACCTCATGATTGGTGGGATGTTCTGATAACTCTTTAAGAAATACATCACCGTATTCCCTCATGATAGGAATTTATACTAGGTTTACACTTTACATTGAATCAACCATTTGAGTGAGGTATACATCTTCATAGAGAATCAACACCCACACCATTAAAGATTTTTTCAAATGAGATTCATGATTTTCATTACATATGTATAAGATCTTGGGATAGTTTAGAATATGAAAATTTATTTCTTTTTCCTAAAAATTGATATATTTTCTATATAACAAGAGCCAATCCATTCCCATTATAGTGTCAAATTCCACAAAGGGAGGTATCATGATATTTTCTGAAAGAATATTCCCACCAATGCCAATAGGATAAGAATCCAACACTTCAGTTTCAATGATTTCACCACTTCGGGTTTTTAAAAATATCTCAACTTCAATGTTTTGGGGATTCAATTTTATAGATTTAGAAGTGTATTAATATATATAATAATATGTAAAAATAGAATACAATAAGTATTATTTCCATTATTGATTGAATATGATGTCTACATTATATAACTTCATTTTCATTCGTGAAATATAATATAATTATGGAATAATCCTTTCCTTTTTTCCTTTGGATTTTGTGGTTTCTAACGCTGATTACCATTGATGACTCAAGGTTTAGTGGACTTTCTTACAAAGTACCCTTTCTCTCTATAGTTATAACTTAGGACCATGGGGGCTTCTCTCCTTTATTGCACCAAATTCTCTTTAATTATCATATATTTTAAACACTATTGAGCATAGTGGACTTCTATCCCACCCTTGAATCATTTACGCTTCCCACAGAGGTAATTCCCGTGACGCATCTTCCCACATATTTTACATGTGAGTGGTTGAGTTTTCTTTCCAAATTTCTTAGTATATCCTGTTAAATGAAACTCTATTATTTGTTTCTTATCAACCTAGAAATGAGACCAATCTCAAACCACCATATCCACTTTGAGATCACATCAAACAACTTCATCATAACTCCAAAAGTATTGAATTGCAAGATCCATTTGAATTTGGGGTTTTAATCCACTAAATAATATATCAATTTTTCTATCAATTTTCATAACAAATCCATAAGTTTACCTTGAAATAATTGTGAAATTTTTATCATTGTTCGTGACTAAATTTAATTCATGTTTCTCCAACTCCATGAATTCTCTCTCTATCTTTGTATGATGTGTTTATGGGAAATAATTTTTAAGAAACATAATCTCAATGTATTCCCACTCCATCTATTCAATTTCATCTCTCAGCTTGGTGTTCTTAATGAAAGCCCATTATTGATCCACCTCTACATCAAGATGATAAAAAAACAAGTCTCACCTTCTCTATCTCAGAATAGTGAAGCACAAGAAAACATATTCTTATTTTAGTTGACCCAATATTCTACAACTAGTGGATATGAATATCCACTAAATGTAAGTGGTCTTTGCATCATAATACACTAGATAACCACTTTCTACCTCTTAGGTGAAGGAGGATATTCCATATTATTCATGTTATTATTTATAACCAATGAAAACTAGGTATTCATAACCATGATGTTTCAAACTCCACCTCTAAATGAATTAGGGTTGTCATTTGAGAAATCATTGCATTGTACCTTGCATGAGTTTTTTCCCTAGTTTCTGCTAGTTCCCACAATTTTCAATAATATAATATGTTAGAATAAAACATATGTTAATGAGTAATGAAAAAATAACTTATTCATTTGTGAAATTTACACTAAAATAATATCTTATTGTATCACTATGTTTATAAAATCTTAATTTGTGCTTATTTTTACTTAGTATCATACTAGAGGATTTCTCTAGGGATCACTAATCCTAATTCCTAAATTAACTAAACCATGCCTCTATTTCAAACTAATGTGACCCTTATTTTATTACATTAATTTTATATGATTTTAAAGATAAAAAAGAAAAAAAAATCACAAAGAGGATTCAGTGGTTAATTTTCATGGGAAAACTAGGACCATACATAACATTTACAACATGAATCATACACATTTTTTTAATTCCTTATTCTTTAGATACTTACTAGACCTTGTGTACTAATTAGTACATGTAGTAACAAGTTGATACACATGAAAAAGGGGAGATATAAAAACCCAAAAAGAGAAAATATATTAATATGAAACAATTTATCATTGGGTGAACACAATCATAACATCATTTATATAATATCATAAAATATTGAAATTCCTAAAAATGAAGCATCATGTCTTAGTGGTTAACTACCACACATAATTGAGAAAAAATATAGCATCATGTTGATATATAATTTCAATTTAACTCATTATATTAATAACTTTACCCAATGCATTGGAGCCCTATATAATTCTTTGTGCATCCATCACATCATATCATTCATACTACGCTATATAATTCCAGGTGCACCCGCCACATTATAACATTTACATTATTTTGAATGCCACATTGAACATGTGTAAAAATTATACATAAAATAATACAAATAAATTTAATGGATTAATTACATATTAAATACATTTATAAACATTAGGATCCCAAAATAAATAGGGAAAACATTCATAACCTAGAACCATGAAACTTGAGTGAAGAACAGACACTTTTTTAGGAGTTAGAGGGGTGTTGTTATTTGAAAGTAGAATTTGTTTGGAAAAAATTAGGTATATCATAAATTCAATTTGAAATATTTGATATCCTAAAAAGGTAACATAAAGATGAAGAAATTAAATAAATAATGAAAATGGGTTTAATGATGGGAAACCCAAATGATGAGAGTTGTGTTTGAGATTTCCCCATCCCTTGAATCTTAACACTTTCATCTCTTTAATGTCCTACATAATGACATTAGATTCTTTAATTTACAAATATAAAACCTCTTATACATGAATATTATCTATTATTTTATCATTAAGTTCTTTATGTTAATTTTGGATGAGTTATAGAGTTTATGTTCGTTGTTCAAGAGTGTTCTTTTCCTTAGTTTGAATGAACAATTAACTTGTTTACAATAATGAAAGTTCGTGTATAAAAGGTTAAACATATAAAATTGATATTACTTGTTATTAATGATCAATCAGGATTTTAAATGACTTATAATGATTTTTTTTATATAACATGATGATGAATCAATAGTTAAAATTTAATGATGATCATTTTGTCTTAATTTGGATGGTTTTTGGATCACAACGAACATGTTTGGTTTCTTCATTTTGTTTTATGAATAAAATTTGTTTCTTGAAAATAAAATGTGTTAAGACATATATATTGGAGTCTTTTTTCATCCATTTAATGGTTTTATTAATATTCATTAAGTATTTGACAAAAAATGGATGTGAATTACCAATGATATAGGTAAATTAACACATCACATGAAATGATTTCATTTCCATAAACAGATAGAGGGAGAGAGGTTTGAGTATAATTAATAATCTTCCATTAACATGATATAAAAATAGTATATCATTAATAAAAGTTTTATAATAACATGTGGATATGAGATGTTGAGGAAAAGAGAAGAGAAGAAAAGAAATTTGAATGGAATTTGTAAGAGAGGAGAGAGAAATTACTTCTTGAATATATCTTCTTTGAGAGAATATTTAAAGGAGATGTTTATGTTTTTTTATGAGAACAAGGGATGATGGACGTGTGGGAGGAGCTTGGTAATATTTTTGAGAAGAACTAGGAGTATGCACAAGGCTTTAATAGTGTGAGGAAATTAGGTTGTGAGGAGTGGTATTTATAGTTGAGTGGAGAGAGGTTTTGTCAATATTTTAATCATCAACTTATTATTTTTCTATAAGAAAAGTAATTGTGATCAATCCATGACCTAGAATAGAAACAAGTGCATGTGAGATCAAGATTTTTGTTCTTACATCACCCATGATGTTATGAATAGTGGATTTAAATTTTAATTTATTTATATGATAAATATACGCATTTTACAATTCACAAAAAAATTCAAGGATTCCGTAAAAATGAAAAAAATCACCATAAACAATTATTTATGTATAGAATAAAAAATTAAACTTCATTTTATGAAAAACTATTATAAATTTAATTATTAATTAAAATCCAAATTTTCTTAAAAAATAAAAAATTTTAAAATGAAAAATTATTTATAACACTTAGAAAAATTAAATAATGTCTAATAAAATTATAATATAATGATACGAAATATAAATACTTGGTTAGTAATTAATTTTATAAAAATATATTTTATTTTAAATTAGTAATTTAATCATTAACTATTCATGACTTAATAAATTAGAACACAAAAATGTAATTATATCATATTGTAACATATAGGATGTATAAATATTATTTATAATATTATTAGTAATGTTACTATTCACATGGTTGATTTAGTATTCATAAGGGTAATATTAATATTCATATGGTTATTATAATATTCCCAAAAAAATTATGTGTTTCTTATTAGAAATTAAACATCATACTGATCGCAACCATGTATGTATGATTTTTGAAAATCATCACAAAAAAGTAAAAAATTTATGTATAAAGGTCACAAAGTAGTTCATTTATGAATGATGTGAAATTGTGTTTCCCAATGTGATTTTATGTGAATATGAAATTATTATAATAAGGGAGAAATTTCATTGATATATGTATGGTTCATTACAAATAGAAATTGATAGAAAATTTCAATAATTTTTTAAACAATTAAATTTTTTTTAAAATTGATTATAATATACAATATTAAGAAATAATGATTATTGTAATATAAAATATTAATGTTTAATATGATAAATGATAGAGTCAACATGTGAATTAGGAATACTACTCACATTATCATGAAATATATCTCAAACATTAAGGTTGAAAGAAAACAAACATTATCATAAATAAAGATAGGGGAGATGATAGAATCTTTGTTAGGCATAAAATAATAACTCTTGGATGTCACTATGTATCATTTGGATATAAAAATTGATCGATATACAATTATATATAAATTATTACAAATAGGGTTGAACAAAGACCAGTTGTGAGATGGAAACCTTGATATATATCAAGAATTTTTTAGTTAACAAATAAGGGTTTTTACCTATATTTTTGTGTGGCTATCCACCAATTATCCAATACAATAGTTTTTTTGAATTTAATTATTATAACAGGGTTGAAATATGAGGGATTATTTTTGGATAAAAATTAAAAAATAATTTAATTATTATTTTTACATTCGATGTGGTGGTATTTATAAGACATCAGAGGATCTAGTTTGTGTTGGAAAGTGATAGTTGGTGTTTATTAAGAACTGAGGGACTATTTGGGTAGTTTTAGTATAATTTTGTAGAAATCGTGATTGATTCAAGGCCTTAAGGAATGATTATAGTTACCAAGTGAAAATTAAAAGAGATCCAGTGGATAAAATATGTTTTCATAGTTGATGAATAATCCTGAAAAACCATGCACACAGGTCTTGAATGTCTAATTTTTTTAGTAGTGGAAACTTTTTTTATTGCCTTATAATATTTAATCTAGGAATTCTACCCCTTAACAAATCTCATAACACTAAATTATTTACCTTATTTTTCTATGTTTTTCCCATTTTTATAGAATAAATAAGGGGCCCTCAATACTACGGTTAATTTTCAGAGATTTTTGTGGATCTTGCTATTCAGATATAATCATCCTTGAATATTGAATGGCCTTATTGTTGTATAAAAGGTATGTTTTCCCCAATCAAACTAGAATTTTTATAATATTATGATATTTCATTTGACTTGGATTATTCTCTAATACCTTGTGAAACTCATTAGATTGATAAGGATTTATGGATTTGTATTTTTGGAAGCTATGTGGACTGATTGTCTTGGATATGGGGTTTTCTTGTATTTATTATCTGGTTGAGGTTGGTGTATTCTCTTACAGTTTTCTATGTTCCAAATCATAGTGTCTTGAATCCACCAATTGAATTAATTTTTTTTTGGTTTTTACAATAATTTAATCTTAATTATGATTATATCTTAGGGAAAAACAAATTTTTGTGAGTTTATTTGGCTGAAAGGGAACCATATAATTTACTAGTGTGTGTGTGTGATATCGGGAAAATTTTTGGAAACTACAACGTCTATTTGAAATATGGATTAAATATTTTTGTTGATTTAATTATTTATTGGTCTTGGGTTATTTTATATGATATGTACAATGAGATTTGTTGGATTGACTTTGTTAAATGTCTATTAATAGTGATGTTCCCTGACCAAAACTCATGAGTCCAATGGTAAAAAAATATTCATTAAACATTAGATTTGATACTGACGTGGGACACCCAAAATAAACATGTAATTATCTTACAATAAAATCATATCATAAGAATTCAATATAGAAAAATAATGACTAAATCCCAAGAATATATGGTTTAATGTCATAGATGATCAACTACAAAGGTGAATTAGTTTATGATAATTTTGAATATTTGTCTAAAATATAACTACAATTCAATCCCATGTGTACTCCTCATAATTATACTCATATTTATAACATGGGGAAATGAAAGACAATAAAGGTGTTAAAAATAATGATAATTAAGCGAAAACATATCACAAAGTCATAAATTGTTATAATATAAGAACATGGGAAAACATGATCAGGAGATAAATATCTTATTAAAATAGAATAGAATGAAACTTTTTCACATTACATGGTATAATTTCAAATTAAATAAAATATAAATTGAAATAATTTTTGTAACAATATGCATGATCCCTAAAACATAATCTAAGGATAATTCTATATAAATGTGTCATGAAATTGATACGTAGTATAATAATAAACAATAGAATATGATTAATAATTTGAAATCATTACATAGAGGTTCATGTATCAAAATCTTATAACCATTTACATGGTTACTTAAGAATTATTTCGATAGAAATATTTTTACTTGAGCATAATATAAAATACAAAATATTGATTCAAGTATCATAACTCACTATTGGATATTTATTCTTGTGTCCTAACTTGTGTTGCATTACTTTCATGAGAACTATAAATTTTCAGCTATTAATATCACATAATATAAATAACATAAATAACATTATTATAGGATTATATAACTCCAAGACCATAAAAAAAATAATTAATAAAAAAGATTTACACATGAAATTAGTCAATTATCATAACATAATGAACATGAGAATGATAATTGGTTTTGATAAATCTCTATGTGGTATCAGATAAACTAAATTAGATAATAATAATGTTCGATAAAATATTCAATCACTATATAGTAGTATATCAAAAATTATTTCATAAAATTATTTATAAATTATATATACATAAGAGTTAAATATTATGTAGTTAATGTGGAAAATATATGAGACAAATAAAAGAGCCTCCAAAAATAATTTATTAACATTATTATAAATAGATGATGTTATTTGTCAAATTTTAAAATATCAATTTTGAAAAAAAATAAAAATAAATTTTAAAAATAATTATTTAGAATGAAATGAAAATATTAAATCCATAAAGAAATAAATGTACAAAATTTTAAATGATAAAATTCTTTATACTTTAACCTTTACACATATTCTTAAAAAACTGAGCTTTAAAAATGATATGAAGTTTCTAACCAATTAAAATGAATATATTTATAAAAACATACATTAAAAATTATATTATGAATTATATAATTTTAAATAAAGAATGATCTTAAAAAATGGAATTTGAAATTGAAGATAAATCATTTGATTATGAAATGATGGAAAACATTTGCAGTATTTTGAAATAGCTTTGTTTGAAACCAAAATTTTAAAAGGTCATAAAAAATAAATTTTAAAAATTGAAATAGATAATCACATAGATAAAATATGATAGAATGAAAATTGGAGTTCAAATATATTTTAGAACATTATTGGTCTTAGCAAATTTGTACATGGATGAAAAAACATCATCAATGTGATTGGGAGCTTGTCTTAAGCTTTTCAAACTTTTATCAGAATGATATTAATCAAAGAGGAAGATTGGAATAAAAATTTTCATTTTACATAGATATTACGAAAAAATATTCCATACAATATTATGTTAAAAGAAACCAAGAATATAAGATATAAGGTCAATATTAAATATTATAGAACAATTAAATGAGGTTTGATCTAATACTATTCTCTTTTAATATCATTTTATTTCAAATCAATTACCGATTAAATATAAAACATAATATGTAATTTTAAATCCAGTGAATATATGAATAAAAAAAATAACTTGTCCCTAAGAAAAATATACTCCATGAAATTAAACAAGTGGTGAATATGTTATAATTCTCAAAGAATTAAAATTGTGGCGAGGATCACTTACCTTGATTTGTTAATAACAAGAATGTAATTAAAGATCCAGTATAATAAAAATATCTATCTAAATTAAATATTTAAGAAGAATATTCATAACTATAACCATATATAAAATTCATTTATAGAAATATAATATTAATATATTATTTATTTGTGTTTTCTTTATATCATATGATGTTATTATCATCAAATGTTTATTTTGTACTTCTTTTCTAATGGCCATATCAATTCTAATTTATAGGTTCTAATAATATCATTATAAGATCACGTTAGGTATTGGAATAGTTATTCTATTATGAATTTTAATGTTCTAATTTAATTTCATACTAATTTTAATTATTATTTCTAATGATGAAGTTAGTAACGACATTGCTTCTATAATTTTTAACAAAGAAATGGTTGGTAAAACAATAATAATTTAAAAATTTATATATACATTCCATACAAATAAAATGAAACTTATTTTTTACTATGTCTTAATAACATAATAATTTATGTTCCAATAATTACCCTTGATAAAAATTTATATCATTATTCATGTTGGTGGTGAAACCATGAGAAATGATAACAAGCTATAATAAAAGGGTGTTTGTATAAGGGAAAATAATTAACTTGGAATAATATAATTTTTGAATAAGCATAATAACATTACATATATATATAAGGTGTTGAATTAAATTTAATATATTATAATAAATAATAATAAACTAGATGAAAAAAGGAATAAATTATCGTTTTTAGGGGGTTGTATGCATGCACACATACACAATTGTATTGTTTCCATTGAATGGGATGATGGTAGGGAAGGGTTTTAAAATTTTAGAATCATAATAATGTAATATATATAATATTTAATCATTAAATAACCCATTAAACATTTCAAATTATTTGGTTGTGATAAATAGATAATATCATTTATGGAGTTCATAGTTCTCATGTAATAGAAGAGATATTTTTTTTTATGGATAGAGAGGGAGGTATAAAATTGTATTTCTCTAAAAAAAGTAAAAAATTTAGTGTAATTAAGATAATTATTTAATGATTTCAACATGGTTAGAAAATATCTAGAGGAGGTAGAAAATTAAATAATGGTATTGGAATGAAAATGGAGTAATTAATAATTTTACCTTACTCAAAGTAAGTGCTCCATTTCAAATTGGACTAATTATTTTAGTGATAGTACTTAGATAATAATAAATCATATATTAAAGGGATAGGATTGTTGGAGATCAATTGTGATATTGTTTTCTCTAATATAAGTTCATTTGAGTGTTAATATAAGAGGGGTGATGATGAATCCATTTATAATTATATATAGTTTAATTTCATTAAAAATATAAATTGTAATGTAACTATTCAGAGTTCATGTGGATCCAATAATGGATAATATTGTATTTGAAATGGGGTAATGTATATAGAGTATGAAAAAAAATTGAACAGACGTTTTTACTCGTTTTATTTTTTTTACTCATAGATTTCTGTACTTTTTTTATTTTTGTATTTTAAAATTGTAATTAATATTAAATAATAAATATATTTATAATAACTAAAGAACAAATCGAAATATTCTATTCATAATAGCGATATAATATTAAAATTCAGAGTAAAATTTTTTTTAGAGGGGGGAATATGACACCTTAATATTTTATCATATATGTTCTTTAAATAAATATAATGTGATTTATATCTTTCTCTACACAGAACTTTTGAATAATACTTGATGAAACATAATAAATAAATTATTTTCTAACAATTTTTAAAATTAATTGAATATGACACTCATATTCTGTTCTCTTTATTGGGATGTTAGTGGTTTATCAATTCATGTCTAATAGATGACCAAAGGTATCTTATCTCATTCAAATTATCTAAATTATTATTCCCAACCATAAAGGTGAAATAATTTTTAAATGTGTTAAATAAACCAAAAATATTCTTATATAGATTTTATTTTTTGAAAATATACTTTTGAAATGTCATTTTGGAGTTGTCATCCACAATACCATCAAACATGATCCTAGTGGAATGGTTGAAAATATAGTTGAATGAAAAAATAGTAAAAAAATCCTCTAATCTTTCAAATAGTATAGATATATTATAATTATAAGTTTCCCTCATCCACAACAATACAAAGTATTTTATAGACTCAATTATTTTGTGACATGGTGAAAATTTGATTATGACCCTTGTGGTATTTCCCAATTTAAATTATTTAATAATGTTGGGTTTTTAAAATATTCCTAAATGAGGTAGGATCAGTTGAACTCGAATTTCCAATAGTTATTATAGTTAAATCATCGATGAGGGATATGATTGTTATAAAATAATTCCGTCCTTCTATTTTGAAATAAAAATATTTAATCCATTGTAGAAAATTCATTATTCCATAAAATTAACTACCTCCAACTTCATTAAAATGTACACAACTACTTCTTATCAAATAAAAATGAAATTGTTAATCAAGAGTGATCAATAATATAAAATGGGAATTATATTAAATAATTATATGAATTTAGAAAATCCAATTTTTTTAATGTAAAGGGAACCTAAATTTATGTCTATGTATAATTTTATTCAAAATATATCACTATGTTCAATATATATTTGTTACACTATGAAATTATAAAATAAGAACATTAAATTTGATATCATCTTTGACACACAACACCAAGCATTTAATATAATACACCATCATGATAATTTATCATTTAGTAATTATTTTAAATAAAACCAACACATTTTATCAATTACCTTGCAATAAACACTGATTTTCCATGTGTTATGAATAATAATTTGTTTCTTTGAAAGTCGTAATTACCTAAAATACTAAATTTTACCCAACAATAATATTCAACAACTATTATTATGTAATATAGTAGTTTTCATCTAAATATTTGAGTGTATGGAAAAAATATAATTAACTAAATGATGAAAATAAACTCTTACACACATTTAATGGTTATATAATAATTATAAATAATAATAAGAATCATTAAAAAAATGTTTCTGAAAAAACAATATTTTTCTAAAAGGGGATTTAATCATTTTTGGTTTATATATGTGAAATTTAATTTCTACCAATTTTAAAAAAATTATATGAACAAATTATCTCCATTTTTTAAATTGGGACACGAAAAGTATCTTTTGATGAATATTTGGGTGTTTTTTTGAGAAGTTTAATTTTTAATGAATAGTAAAAAATATGTGATTTTAATTGAAACCATCATTTTGATGTAAATAATTTATTATGGTAAATTCTATATTTATTTGATTATAAAGAGTAAACATGTAAAATTATAAATATATTAATCAAATTTTAGAAATTTGAATCAATTTAAAAAACAATTTAGTTATAAGAACATTATAAACATTGGAACATTTTCATTTCAAAAACCTAATTTCTCATCACACGAAGAATTCAAAATAGAAAATTTCTACTTTTTGAAAATAGTTTTTCCTAATTTATTTCGTTTTATAATCATTATAATTTTAAATCTCAAAAAAGGTCAACATTTTTTTGATAATAAATAGCTCACATAAAAAAAATTAATTACCATAGTTAAGGTAAATATGGGTTTACCATGAGGTTAAACTAAAATGATAAAAGTAAAACAAATATTCTCCAAAAATTATTGAATGAGTTTTTTTTGAAATTGTAAATTAATTTATTTAATATTTGGAAATTCCATTCCATTTACTATTGAACATGACCTATGATATAAGATACGTAAAGATGAAGAAAAAAAGATACCTTTTTCCTTTTAATAACTATAATTATTTCCATAGGGAACATACATTTTTTATATATTATTTGGAAATAAAAAGAATTTTTTGTTTCATAAATAATTTACCTATTATTATTATAGATTAAATTATTATATAAAATTCTTATGAAATGAAAACACCATAATTATTTAGTTAATAATTTAATAATTTAAATGATGCTAATAAAATTAAATGGTAAAAAAATTGAAATAATTATTATGATTCATTATTTTTATATATGAATAAATAATCTGACATATGTTTGGAAAAAATATATTCATATTGCACAATTGTATTTATATTAGGAATTATTTTTAACTAAATAATGTTAAAAATGACAAAAATATTTTTTTAAGAAAAATTATATTTTATTAAATGATTTGAAATTACAAAAAAAAAAATTTATTCTGAAAAGGGACTTATAAATATTAATTAGTGTCAAATATATTTCATTCAAAGAACAACATTTATTTTATAATTAATAGATTTTTCCATAAATGGTATGAACAACATTAGCATAGTTATAGTTAAAGAAATGGGTTTTCATGCAAGATGTGCTTGTGGTCAAATTAATTTCCAACACACATATGATTTATATTTTAAAAATTATATATGGTATTTATAATTATATGGTCTAAAATTTGTAATATATATCAATTTTATTTACAGTTAATGGATTAATCATCTAGGATAGAAAGCTAGTTACCATAGTGAAAACCCAAAATGGATAAAATTGTTAAACATAGATGTTAAGAGAATAAATGTCTAAAAGAATGTATTTTAATGTGTATTGGTTGTTATTATTAAACATACCATCTTATGAAACATTCAATTATCAATATTTTACCCAGAAATGTTTTTTTGTACCTCAAAATACCGAGAACTTTTTGGTATTTAAGAAATTTCCACTCCTCTTCAACTATAAAAGGGAACTCACTCCCTTTACTTCTCCATACATATAAATACATTTTTATCATCAAAACAATGCCCCAATTACTCCCTAACATCCCTAAAAGCATCCTAAAATAATTATTTTTTTCATAAATCCAATCATTTAAGGCTTTAGTTAAAACCATAGGAAGATACATAGTGATGAGGAAACATTCCCGAGGGAGCATTTTGAATTTATTTCATAATCCACCAAATTAGATTATTATTATAGAATGATTATAAAACATCCTTAGTATCTTTCATATAAATATATTTTTTATGTTAATTTTATTACCTAAAAACACACACAATTCAATTAAAAGTGTTACAAAATCATAATTCATTTATATGGTGGATTACCAACATTCAAACGGATGCCATTTATTTCTTCATTTCAACCTATCAAGGTTGGGTATGACGATGTAAATAAAAAATATATATGATATTTTAAAATGTTTATCCCTCCCGATTAACTATAAATCTTATATTTTTTTTACCATTAATTCGATAGGATAAACTGTTACATCTATCATGTGTTTGGAAGACTCCTTGCTCGAGAAGTGATATGACTATTCAATCATTAACACTCTACAAAGAAGGTGATAGATATAATTATAATGATTATTAGTGATATAAATGACATAATTATGAATATCATGAAATATTTTATATTCATGAATGATTATATAAATCTTCTTCCTCCATTTTATTTCACTCATGTAAAGATGATAACATTGTTTCCGTACATACAGAGTATCTCCTTCATGAAGTGATGCATCAAAGTTTTCTTCACTACAACACAAAGAATATATATATAATTTTATAATATTTTACATAGGATACTAATGTAATTTTGGATATAAATTATTTATTACCACCTTTTTATATAGATCATTAAAAAATGAAGAAGTTACCTATGCTTATATATGGAATATCTTCTCTTTAATCCTACCCTAATTAAACATTAATGTCAAATATTATTGATTGGTTTTAAAATAATAATTTATGTATAAATATTATAATTATTTCAGGGTTATTATTCTCTATAGGATATTATTATATAATATTAACATGAAATATATCTCTTATCAATAAACACTCTTTACTAAACAATTCAATTATCAACTAAGATATTAAATATAAGGAATGGTTATTAATTAACATATGATAATAATTTATTAAAGGATCTTATATGATATCAAAAATATTAATATCATTCTAGAATAAGTTAGCAACAATTAATAACGAACTATACGATAGGTTAATGAATATTGAAACAATATAATTTCGGTGGTATGGTATTTAGTCTCAATATCATTTCATTAGGGAGTATTGTAACATTATAAACCTAATTTTTGTTATATAAATCCATGAACCCAAGATCGTATAGAATTGGAATTATTTTATTACAATTACATGACTATAAGGTATCATATCCCGATGGACCGATCTATTTAGTAGTCTTGGAATGGATAATTACATACATGATACATGTAATACATTGGGAAATAGGAAATACAAATATGATACCTAATAAAAATAAATTAACATAATCCTTGAATTCTTATTCAAATATTTCTTCTTCATGACCTGGGGTAAAGGATCATAATATAGGTGAGCTCAAATGCCCAGAAACTAAAATAATGTTAATGTAATAATGAATATTTTAGAATAATAAACATGGAATGGTAAATTATTATAACACATACCATTAAAGAAACAAGATAAAGAATAATCAACATTGAAAGATAAGAAATGTAATTATCATTCATTAAATCAATGAATAGAACATGAAATGCATCTATAAATATGCTAACTCAAAATCTCATGCAGAAATATTAATAAATTAATTCTCAATAAATGAAATTCTTAATTTTCATAAGTCATATTTTTTAGGCTCATGTTACCTTTACCATTAAGGAATATTTTATACTATCCTGACATGTCTAATAAATTCATCTCATGAGACTACTATTGCATTGATGGGCTCACATTAACTGATCCCCAACCTGTAGGGATTACTTTAAACGGTGCCCAAAACATTTATTTAATGTCCAAAGAATTCAATATAGAAAAAATAAATATTATCTCCTATAAAATATCAATATATAATTTATATTATGGAAATATCAATAATACCTCAATGGAAGATATGTAACAACCATGGGCGTTGATAGTAAATATTCTTGAGCATAAATAATCGTTAAACATTCCAAAGTGTCCCATACAACTTTAAAAAAATTAAATCATAATTCCCCATGAATAAAATGAAATGTAGAATTTCATGAGAATAAAATATATTCCTTATATAACATATAAAATGGTACTATATGAACCATATAAAAGTGAATTGGGGCATAATAAAAATAAGTCTCAATGGAATGTAAACTGAGAAGAACTTTATTACCCATATGGTAACATATGAATTAGAATATCCAAAAGTAATTATCATAAAATAAAAAGAATAAATATATTAAAGATAAAATAATTCCTGGCATATCTTGTGAAATAAGGTAAGAAGAAAACCGCATATAAAGAGATAGGAGTGTAAATGGCATATTTCTCATAGAAAGAAAAGTGAGATATGAATACCTTACATTAACCATCCTTTTATTGTGTAGTATTTTTAGTAATTTAAAGTGTTTTTAAATATGTTACTATCTTATACTATAACCATTTTAATATTTATAATAAAATATATAATCTTCATATAATATTTTATTACCCATTTCTAAACAATCTTTCAGTATTTTCACTATTTTAGGTGTTAAATGCGTAGTTTTCTTATGTATGTTTTGACTATTTTTTTCATGTTTTAATCTCCTAAAAAATGTAAACCATGATTTAATTATCATATATATTACTTAAATATGTAATTATAATAGTTATTAATATTTGGAGATAATAAATAATGTCCACCATTCATAGATTGGTAGGCTGTTTGTACGTAAGAATGATACTTTCATTTATTTCGTATATCAAAAGAATTATGAATAAATGATATATATATATATATATTATAATTTTATTTTTATAAATGTTATATATCTAAGATAGATTTATTAAATCAATCATTTATAAATTACATGTATACTAAGAACCATGCCAAATCACTTTGATGAGGTCTTGGTCCACATTAAAACAAATGATGTTATCGTATATACACAAAATAGAAAGTTTAATGGTATGTGTTATAAGAGAATTAGTTAATAATAAAGAAATAATAAATAAAATATATATCATATATAAATTATTGTTCCAAAAAAAATTCCCCAATGGGAGGATGCAATGTAAAAATAAACTATGATAATTTTTGGAGGTGGTAGTTCATTGTACAGATAAATAGTATGTTTGTTGCCCATTTAATGGAAATGTTTGTAAGTCTAAATAGAAAATTTTACATAAAAAATATTAGTATGTTTGGGATTTTGGTGGTTCAATATAGTCATGTAATTAGTCGATTTTTAGGGGTGCAGAATGGAAACCAAACTAAAGAGCTTGAGGAAGGATGTTTCCACTTAATTGGGTAACTACATTTGGTTTGCATCAAATGGATTCATTGGATGGATATATTACCAAAGATATTATTCTAGTATTAGGGGAGTAATTTTTATGATGTATTTTTTCTGATTTAATTTACCATAAATTTTAATTTGGGGTTTGTGGAAGTGAGATGAGAGTAGAATATTTTATAATGGGGGAAGAGTGGCACTCTTGTATATTTTGGGAAACACAATTCCACAAATATTTTTACCATGGAATGTGGCTCCCATTTTGGTAAAGAGTATAGAAAATGGATGATAGGGTATAAATATGTCTATAAAATTTATCATTGACATGTTTCAACTCAATTTTGGACCTTAATATTATGGTTTTGTCCCATATTAAGCATAATATTACCTTATCGTTGTAATAAATTATTGTAACATTAACTTATATTGGGGTTTTAAAGCTCAATTTACATTATTATAAATTATAGATTATTCTTATACCATATATTAAATATATTTTTTCAAATTCAAATACCATAAGTGTCTTTTAGCTTGTATGGGAAGCTTCGACGACGTTATAATGGCAGAAAATAGTCGCACCCGCCGTATAAGTTAAAAATGATATTCTTGCCTTAATTTTGTCGAAAAGGTCATAAAGTTCCTTGTTTGGAAAATTTCATAACGGTTCCTTTAAAAACATATATGGTCAAATAATTTTATAAATTACTTTAACCCATAGACTAGTAAATAGTAAATATGTTTTGAATAACATTTTACGAAAACATAGATGTTGATGATAAAGAGGTCCTAGTAGATACTTGCGTGTTAACCACCTCAGAAACTTAAAGAGATTATAGAATTAACCCTTACCTTTTACTTTTCATTGGTCCAGGGTATGTTATACTCTTGTATAATAGTTAAATTATTGTTATTAAATTATACATGAATCATATACAAAAATATTATATCTTATATGATATTCTAATATTTCTTTGTTAATAATATTTTAGTAGTATCATCATTTATGGTGTAATCTGATTTGTTTTCCTATATATGCTTGTTTATGTAAGCCATGATTATTTAGAATAGGAAGAATTTAATTCATAACCTGCATGATATTATGTTCTTAAACATTATTTTTAATCATTAAATAAAAATTCTTCTAGAATGATTATGATTGGGAATGAATATCATCGCCTTCGTGGAGACGGTAATCCATATGTATGCACGAGCGAAAATATAATTATATTAATGGTAAAATCATATTTAATTAGATGGTATATCATATATAAAATGTCATTAACATGTTATATTTATTATTTACATTAATTATACTCATTATTATACCCACCCAAATAATGAAGTGCTTGAATAACGAACTACACCATAATGTGGGGACAGTAAGCCGTACGTACGCATGTATGGTGACATTGTAATTAATTGGATGGATAGAATAATGAATATTTTTTTTTTCCATTTTTATAATAACATAACAATATGTAGAAGAAACTTTATTTATAATTTTGGTATGGAAAAAACAAATAAAGAAGAAGTGGAAGAAGAAAAAAACATTAAATAGGTTGGTGAAATTATAACCACTTCTTTAGGTGATTCCTTTTGAGTTGATTAGAAGGGCTTCATAAGATGGATTTATGGTCAAAGTAATGCCACTATTTACAAGAGAGATGTGGGTCACATTAGGAAAATCTTGAAATATTATTTTATTATAAAATCATTTTTAGTTTCTAATTACTCAAAAATGATTTATTTAGAGTATAAGGTGGGTATTGGTCGAAATCCTCAAATCAAATAGGTTTTACACAGGTTTAGGTATGTATATTATCATTATTGTTTAGATTTAACTCATAGTAAAATAGTTTTTAATTTACCCTATCGCTTTGTATTTTTATATTATAAGGTTAATAGAAGTACAATAATAATCCAATTGAACCCCATGTGGTTCTTTATTAATATATATAACTTTATCTATTTTTTTGGCAAAAAATATTTTTTTAGGAATATTATATCAATTAATAATATAGTATTTGTTTTAAAAACTCATTTATGTAAAATTTGACACTATTTAGTTTTTGGTTATTTTGAAAATCCTAAAAGAATTATTACATCGAAAAAAATTATTTAATAAAATCTAACACGTCATATTAACATATTAAATTAATTTAAATCATCAAAAGTATCAAATTTAATTTATTTGGATACTTATAATATCAATTATTTTAATATTTCATTAATAAGGTAATTAATGCATCATCATTGTGTAATAAATAAATTTAATTATCTAATGTATAAAAATTAACAATAAAATAACATTATTTTGGAAATAATTTTATACTTTCCGTTAAATATTTATAGTCAAATTTATTTATGTATAACTTTTTATTAAAAATGGATTAGTTATGAAACATTCACTTTAACACTTTTATCTATTTTTTATATAAAATAATATTAAACGTTCTAATCTAATCGTAGTGGACCAAAAGGATCATATTTTATTCATAAGGTTTTTTTGATTAAATTACAGTTATCCAATAGAATTTGGACACATGTTTGGGTAAATTTGATATCATTTTTACCATTAATTACCCTATTTAATTTTAATCGTGGTAAATAAAATTCAAAAGTTAGTATTCACCAAAAAACATTTTCCTCTTATTGAACCATAGTTTATATACGGATGTCAATCATGTATCTCAGATTTATGAAATTCAACTCATATAAGTGGTGAAATTATGTTTTATGCAAATTCCCAAATTTTCATAGAAGGTTGGTAAAAGACGATAAAAAGATCAATACAATTTTATATATCTAAACATATTATAAAATGACACCAATGGATTAAATTGAACATATATTGGTTTTATATATCTATTTTGACCTTAAATAAAATAAAATAAAATAACTAATTATTGAAATAAAAAATAAATTTTGAACAATAACATGGTGTTTTTCACCATTCATCAAGAACTGAATGTTTTCAGAAAAATAAAAAAAAATCCACTTAAGCTAATTTTGATTTTATGAATCCAAAAATGATGTCCATTTTGAAAAATAAAATTTATAAAATTCAAAAAGTGGTTATTACTATTCATAATGGCTAGTTTGATTGGTTGTTGTGTGTTAAAACTCTATGTTGCGTAAAATTCAAGCAACTGCATTATATAAAGGGAAACATACTGTGGAATCAGGGTGTATTACATTCAAAAAAATGTAAATCAAAATTTCACCTTGGGGAGAGTTCGTAAAAAACATATCAACAAATATTTTTATTAATGTAAAATAATACTTGTGTTACCAAAAAGAAGAATATGGGTTTTTCAAATTCACTATTTATTTTTGGAAATTATTTAGTATAAATAATTGTAATAATTTTTATCAAAAGTGGTTTCATAAAATGTCCCATAATTTTGGTATTAATAAATTGTTATTAAATGGTTAATAAATAAAATATCAATATTTTCACTATTCAATAAGAATTCAATATTTTTTTGGAAAATATCAAAATTTTATGATAATATAATTAAGGAATTATTAATATATAAATGATGATCATTTCAAAAATTCACAATTTGTAAAATTAATAATATGGAATATTTTAATGAAAACAAAAAATATAATGAAAAATATATTTTATTTTAAAAACTGATGATTTTTTATGTTCTTATAATATTAATTATTAGATTCTATTTTAGTGGACATTAATAAATTATTTAATACATAATAATATGTACAAATAATTCATATTACTATATTATGATCAAACATGTAAAACTTATAAAACAATTTCATTTAAAATAGAAAACTTGTTCTAAATTTAAATTGATATAAATTATTTATCATATAAATTTAATCATTTTTATTTTAGTAATATAATTTTAAATTAATATTTTTTATTACTATTTTAAATATCAATACAATATTCATTGAGTAAATAAAAATACACGTTTTTTCAATTTTTCTTATTGAGTAGGCTATCAAATACATTATATTTATTTAATGGAGTAATATTTATGAAAATATCGTGGCATTAAAAATTGAGTTCAAAGTATTTTATGTCATTTTTATTTTTTTAGGGAATATGGTTAATGTAATTTGGGTTATGCATAATGTTTTAATGTTGATGATATTTTAATTTTCTATCGGGTTACATGGTTGATGTTATTTTCATTTTTTATTGACATTCATAGTTGGTGTTATTATTTAATTATTTCACTGAATTTATTTTGGATGTTACTATTATGATTTATAAATAATTTATATTATTTAATTTTATTTAGTGGAGGCTTGGAAATTAATTTAAAAATATATAGTTTTGGTTTGGATCCCTTAAAAGTAATGATATGGTGATATGATGTTAAATTGTCACTTATTTATAAGGACATTATTAATAAGGTAATTGTGAGGTATTAAGGTAGTTGGCCAACTTTTTATTTAGCATTGACCATTTATTTTACTACTCATGGTCAATGGTTTCCCTCATGTTTCTTGGTTTTAGATCGAAATGTTAGATAGCATGATATTAATACTACAAGTGGGTGAATTTTAATTCTATAAAATATATTATAAGTATTAGAAATATCAAAAACAAGAATGGTTTGAAATAACATTGTATCAATATTAAAAAAAATTAACCACAAAATAAAATCAATGTAAAAATTAGGGTAAATGAATATAATAATTCCTATTTTATAATACTTATATAATTAACATGAAGAAAATATAAAATAATTCTTATTAATAAACTAATTCATGTAACAGGGATCAAATATGAAAAATTGAACAAGGGGTATATTTAAAAAAATGATGTACTCTTTTTAAAATGATATTTTAATAATCAATTTTAATCCAAAGTGAAATGTATAACTATATAACTATGATGTTGTATCCATTCTTTAATATTTATAAGCTATATTTTTCTTACATACCATTGAATATTTTTATTAGTCTAACCAATGTTTCCCCCTTTATTATATTCGATAGATAAATGTACCAAACAACATAATTGGTGGATCGATGCTTCTTCTACTAGAATCGATTTCTTGATTTTTCCCAATAATTAACTAATATATTGATATACCTATACTACATAACCAATAGCTCAGTGAGATATATAAAATATCAAATTCAAGAAGATTTTACAATGGAAGAATCAGAAGCATTATCATTACAAAAAATAATCATGATGAAAAAAAATCTTCAGTAATTTTTTTTAATAAGAATATTAATACATACAGTTTTTGTTTCCCTTAATTTTTTTATTATCAATTGGTTATCTAATTATATAATCTAACCGTAGATTCATGATTTTATTTTTTATCTTCTTTTTACAATTATATTCCACAACACTTAGGTTTTATTTCAACTTTTTTGGATGCAACTCACTATTCATATTAGGACAGACATAGAGTCCTTCCAAGTCCACAGATTGATTAGTTCAATATATATAGTGTTACAAAAGATATTAAACAACTCAATGTATTATCAAAATCCAAATATTATTTAATTTTCTTAACTTTTTTCCATTTTTATTTCGATAAAACTTATCTAATTGGTATGTAATTAAAAAATTACTCAAAATAAAAAACATCAATAAAAAAAATATTATTTTGTTTGACCAATTACCTAAATGATGTGTTTTTTGTGTTTCAAAACACGTTATATTATTTAAATGACACATCAATCTCCATTATTTAACTAAAAACTCAGAAAAAAAATTAAAACATCATATATTAAAATACCTCATATATTTCTAACTGTATATATTTATATAAAGACATCCTATTTTCAAATTTAATGTATCCCATACTATATTTTATTTTACTCATTTTATACCATTATTAAATATCATCCTTTATGGATTACATTACAAAATATATTTCAACTTAAAAATAATATCCTCTATTGTGGTTTCAGAAAATAATGTTATGAACAAAATTTTTAAATGACAAAAAATATCCATTTAAATATCGTTTAGAATATATTTTTAGAGGGTACTATAATTGGTTATTAATAAATAAAATAATTTTCATCCTTAAATTTTCATCACTAATTAATTAAATAATCAAGTTTCAATGAATATTGGAATATAAAAACTATAATAGTGTACTTCAAAAATATGGGGTTAAGTTTGATATTGTTATAATTCGAATATTTAAATACTAAATAATTTTTAGATGATTTTTAATCATGTGTTTTAGATTATTTTTTTATTTATGATTCTATTATAGAACCTCATCTATAACATTAAAATTATCCTTGAACTCCACATCATTTACTAAAAAACATGTTTCTTGGGATTTTAGATTCACGTGAGGATTTATAAATATTTTTTATATGGAATTGATTTAATAATTCATATTCACTTATTTCTAATTCTACTCTACTATTTTATTATTCTTACATTACCACTAATGATTTTCAAGAACAAGTTCTCTTACAAATCATAAATAGATAATTAAATTCATTTACAATTTCTTTCTAAATCTAATAGGACATTGTTAATTATAAATGATTTATCACCATTAATTCCATAGTTTTAAAAATAATACATTGATTTACTACTAATAGAATACAAAATATATTCTTATTTTCTATTTGTATTGGTTAATTTTTTTAAATTCCAATAACAATGAACCATTTGAATTCTTACGTCCTTCAAAACATAATTGACATTATCAATAGAATAAATCAATATAATTTGGGCTTCTGGACTTTTCACATATTACATCTCGTTTTAGAGAAATCCAATTCTTAAACTATGTTCCATGACTAGATATTGTTTATTTTATTCTCCTCTTTATAATAAATTAAATATTTTAATTATTGTAATATTATATGGTATTTACTGATGTTGATTATTAATATGATATTTATTTATTTTAACCATATAATTATTTGATAAATCATGTTAATATTTTTATAACTTGATATTTTCTATAAAAAAAATACTCAAAATCAATATGGTCATTGTTAACATCGTCTCAATCATGAATAGTTATCCAAGAATTAGATGAACAAAAACATGAATTTGTTATGTAAATCAATGAGACTAATTATATTGTAATATTATTGGATGATGAATAAGTAAGGAAAGTAGACATATCTTTAGAATAATCAAGATAATAGAAATACATTATTTATAAATTTTTCATTTATACTCCATTTATTATTTCATTACTTTTTAAAACATTCAAATATTTCATATTTTATTCTTTATTAACATATTCATGAACATTAGTTTCTAACATTTTTACTTCATTAGGATGAACATCAATCATCTTATCAATTATATTTTGAATATTATAAATACTAACAATATATTTTTTCTCATATGGTCTTCCATGAATTATTTATTGCAAAAAAAAAAGATGAACCTTTTACAAATAAATTTAGAGGTAATAACTTTGAATTTCCCTTAAAAAATATTATAATAAATTGAACATTAGAAACAACATTACCTTTAATCATAATACCTTGAGGAAATGATCTTGAAATGATATATTTCATCATCTTTAGGTCACACATCTTCTTCTTCTTCTACTTATATAACTTATCATCACATTCATTAAATAAAAATGTATCTTCATAATTATATAACCTAAAATGATTTTTCCTATATCTCTTTCCATCTTTTCCATATTGTATTCCTATATTTTCCCTTCAAAAATCCACTATGAGTATTGATAAGAATCAATATCTTATCATATGAACTAATTATATTAGTTTAGTATTACTTATTCATATTATTTCTGAATCATATTTCTTATCCTCTTTCATATTTTTCATTGAATCATTCTTAACTATTCCATCTTCTGTAACTATTTTGGGGTTCTTTATAGGGGACTAATTAGTAGAAGAAACTTTAGAATCTATTCTATTATGAATGTTATGATTCTGTTCATTTTACATTTTATATTCTAAATACAAAACTATAAATGTTTTCATAACAAATATATTCTCCGTTAAATCTTAAATTAGGAGAAATTTGGGGATATTATCAACTATTATTGGGTTTTCTTAAAAAACATTTCATTCATGATGTGCTTCATTCTCTACATCCTCTTCCATTTATACCTTATTAAAAATTCCTCTCAAAATTCTCCCATATTATAATATCTTTCTAATTAATGTACCATTTTTTATTTCTTCAATATGATACTATATAAACATCTATATATTCAAAATTAAAAATTTTAAAAAAATATCCAATTGTTATATCACTTGGATTATAACATTTTTCTTGTCACCTTTTTAGGTAAGTAAGAGTGGTTGAATCCACTAAAAACAATCTATAAATCAAGATTTATATATTCAGTCATTTCTATTTTTTTATATATTTAAAAAATATCTTTCTTATGTTCTTATTTTAAAAAACAATTAGGAAGTTTATAAGAGAGAATATGAGTCACTCGTTTGAAGGGAACATCCATTATATCTACAAACATGTGCAGTTAGATTGAAAAGGTTCAATTGAGAAGAATACATGAATTTTTTTAACTTTTTCTATTGTTGTGAAATTTATAGATGAATTTATTTCTCTTATTATATTTTTCTAAAAAATATATTTTTTCACTGGATGTGGAATCTAATTTTCTCCATAATATAAAATTGGTAGTTTCTTTTAATATAAACTCATACTTTTCTAAAAAAATTAGCATTAATATGCCTCTCTTAAAGGATCTATCTAGAATATAAAATTTCAAAGGATCTATTTTATAATCACATGATGGAAAAATGGTTCAAAAATTGATCATTAAAATTTAGATAAACCCCAATATTTCTAATTTAGATCACAGTGATCCATCCAAAAAACTATGGGGTCCACCTCATTAGAAAGTAATTCATTGGAAGGAGAATGGTCACTATAGATTTATTTAATGCAATGGCCTAGATAAATTCCTACCACAAACACATTATTCCATAAATATTTACTTTTATATATTTACTTTTTTAAATTTCATATTATTTTACCAAAATTTATAAAAAAAATTAAAACTCTTCGATATTTTGGAAGTCATATGAAATCATAGGTAAATGAACATTGTTTCAATGTAGTGATAAGAATTTAATATATAAAATTAATTAAATACTAGTGGATAAAATATAATTAGAAAATTTAGTAAATTTTATATTGTTTTATAAAAATTATGACTAATTGGAAATATTTCATAAATCAGTTTTAAATATACCTTGCATTGATGAATATATTGAACATATTCTTTTGAAGGTGCATCAATACATTTTTTTTGTTTGTGTTTACACACATTATGAAAATTAAATAAAATATGATCATGGTGAAAAAATGAATTGAATTTACTCTCACAATATAAGAAAACATGTGTAATAAAATAATACGTCTATACATTAATGAATTTAAATAAATATAAATATGAAATGTCAATATGAGGAAGTTATCAACATTTATCTTCTGTTATGTAGAATCTTAATCATTATATCCACTTATTCTGTAGATAGACCTATATAGGTCCTAAAGAATTAATGATTAAATTTATTATACAAAATATGAGTAGATATACTTTCCTCATAATTATAAATTATAGGCTAGACACAAATTACTAAATTACTTAAGAAGGGTGGTGTTGAACTAGGTTTTTTAAATTATTATTACCTAATATACAACCACTATTTCTTATCAAATGATTTTGAATTTATATTATTATAAAATATTAATCCAAATAAAAAACTGTAAGATAAATATTTAACATAATGAATGTATAGTGTTTTGGGGAACAATGATACCCTAATCGAGTCCACCAACACTCTACATGATGATTTTGTTTTCACAACAGCAGCCCTTTTCATAGGGTTTCTTAGCCACATGTATGAACCCGTTACCCATTACATTGGTATAACAGATTTTAACTATAATTTAACATTATAAATCCAATATAGGACCTTAGATGAGTTCTCCAAAATGAGTGTAAAAAGATACTTAGATAAATAAGAAATGTGAAATAGGTTCTACATATAATTGCTAAATGAAAATAATAGATATGGATAAAAAAAACTATAAAAGATTAATACATTCAGTGTGTATTTTTGGAATTTCATTTTTGTAAATTTCTTATATGAACATGTAATAGGGGTCATAGATTTATATTTGTATGATAAGTATATGTTTCATTGACTTAATAACAATTCTATTTATATTTACCAAAATCAATTTGACCTAAATACATTTCATAATTCCAAAACTCAAGTTAATGGTAACAATAAAAACTAAATAAACTATCTCTTACTTACAATATCTCCTTATTCTAAAAATTTAGGAATAAGATTAATTCATTAAATATTCTGATTAAAATTTATCCTAATGTTTAATTCTTGGGAGAAATTTGTTTTTTCCAAATCGATCATTTATTATGTTGAAAAAACATTTTGATTTTCACGTAAATATTTAAGTTCTATTATCAAATTCATTCCAGTTATATAGAGTATAATAAAATTAATCCCTATAAAATAGGTCATTCTTTGTAAAATATGTTTCTGGAATAAATATTCTCAAATAATAGTTCTACAATAGTTATTCATAAGATAAATGTGGTCTTATTTTTTTGAAATATTCTACAAGTGATAAAAATATTAAAAATTTACTACATCCTCCATCATTTAAGATGAATAATGTCTAATAAGTCATTGTAAGAAAATACAATTTAGTAGAAAATAGTAATCCAATTTAATTACTAAGTTTGCATAGTATGATAAATATATTACACATGAGACTAACAAGAAATAATAGATAAATTAATTAAATAAATGAATTCCAAAATTTATGGAATTAATATCTATAACGTTTTAGAAAAAATGGACTTTCATTCATTTTTCACATAACATTAATATATTTAGAATTTATTTAGAACTTAGAAGGTAATATTTTTTAGTAGAAAAAAATAAATTTCTAAAATTATTATGATAAATTCATTATTATATAAATATGGATTTTTATATCATAAAAATATATAATTCACTAACATTTGATGGAATAGAAAAATAATTTATAAAAATATACCATTTTTTGTGAAAAAAATCTATAAATTAGTTAAAAACAAGTTTATTAAATGAAATGTTTTGAAATATTGGACTCATAACCGTTGAACATTCGGAAATCATTCATGATCACTTATCCCACTTTTGGTGATGTTAGAATGAAGCTAGGTAGTAATAAAACTCATTCATTGATTCACATGAAACAATGTAAACAATAAGAATATATTTTTTAGAATATGAAAATAATTTTTCATGGAATTTCAAAAAAAAATTAACACAAAAGTTGAAAGCTAAATTTAAATAAAATGAGTAAACATGAATGAATAAATATTTAAGAAAAGTAAATAACTATTCAAATATTATCCAAAATGTATAATAAAAAAACTATTTTTAATGAAATTTCTCCCTTTTATAAGTAATGTCACATAGTTTAAATCTTATAAAATCATTTAGAGACCCTAGAAAATGTTTTATAAATGAATAATTAATGAAATAATAAGTATATATAGTAGTTACAGTACCAATTCTAATGAAATAGTAACATGGCCTTAGGAATAGTAACATGCCCCTTATGAAAAGTAAACTAGCCAACATAAATGTAGCCTCGTCCTTGAAAGTATAAATAAAATTTACTCATCTTATAAATGTAATTATCGTATAATGATAACATAGTATAAGTAGAGAAATATTTTCAAAATTATTAATTATGTGTCGGAATTTTTATAAGTCATAAATATTTAAATATTTGATGATAAATTTAACAAGTTACAGTAAAATTTATTTTCATAAATTTTATTAATATATTAATAGTTTTAGGACTTATGGTTTAATGATAATTTTATTTTACCTTAAGATATTTTTCAAAGTTTTTTAAAATATATTATAATTTTTATATATGTATTTTCCATACAAATGATGATTTTGATTAAAAAATAAATTACACATTTTTTGAAAATTATTTTCATAAAATAGATATCATTTTGTCATTATAGACATCAAAAAATGTTCTGGGAGAATTTTTGGGATTTTTCTAAAATACATGATTTTTTTAATTGGAAAATTTGATATTTAATAATACAAGTTAAATACATGAATTATGAATTCATAGATAATTTGAGGATAGTTTAATACAAAATATTGATATAAGCTTCATATCTTAATTTTTTTATAATCATGATAAAAATATTAATTGTCTTGAGCAAATATAATATATTATTGAATATAATATTGGGAAAACACCCCTCTCCTCCACTATAAATATAAAATTGCACCCCTATTCTTCTCACACTTCTCAATATTTGAGATGCTCATAAATTCTTCCAAATACCCTTACGTTTATCCTCCCCCACGTCTATGATCTCTTGGTATCATTAAAAGACACAATCCTTTCCCAATTGTGTAAATGAGGATAAATTCAAGATTCAAAATTTCCCTCTCTTTCTTTTAATTTCATTTAATTTTCATTTTTTTCTATTATACTCCCCATCTCCATTCCAAATGGAATGATAAATATATAATTTTTGATATATTGTAATTTTATCATGTTAAGTTATGTTCCATCAATAAAGACCTTCTTTTCTATCTCCCTTTTATTCTAAAATTAAAATCAACACCTGTGAGGTGTCAATTTACCACCATCGTGGGCGATGTACTTTCATTTTCCAATAATTCAATCAAGGATCATATTAAAACCAATAAAATCATTTAAATAGATTAGAAAGATTATGTTAAAACCCATATTTATTCTTAGGAACTAACTTGTACACATAATACTAAATGATAAAAAAATTGAGTTCATTGTGATTGAAAAATTCCAAAATTAACCAGGAATGATCATCATTAACTTTTTTCTAATGATTCATCTTCATATAATTAAAAAAATTCCTTATAATTTCATTTAAACTTTTTTAATATCATTAATAATATATATTAATAATTATGGATATTTATCAACATTTTACATGAACATCCATTCACGTATACAAGTGAACTGATCATGAAAACCATGCAAATGAATGCTCTTGAATGATAAAATTAAACAATATAACATATAGACAGGCACATTAATAAAAATATTTAAAAAAAGTGAATAATTTTAATTTATAGATTGTTTATTGTTAATTAATCCAATGTGATTATATATGATATTAATGTGAAGAATGCATTAGAACTCAAAGTAATGGGAATTATCAAACCCACCTCTCTTTTTCTAGGGTTCACTATTCCACCACCTTTTCAGAATGTATATTAATTGAATATAATTAAATAATAATTATATTTCCTTTAGAGAATATAAATTTTACTAGTTTGAGTTTATGACAAACACAATGTTTTCCAAAAGAACACCTCTTCCAAAAAAAACCTTTTACTTGTAGAGATAGTTTCTTATTTACTCATGGTTGATAATTCTTATATCAATTTCGTTAATACCACTTTTATTTGGAAAACCAAATTTTATGAACGTATTATTTATGAAATAAAACCTATTATTTTAATGGGTAATTTTTTGTCCAAGATTTATATACATTCTATGTGGCATGAATTATAATGTAAATGTTATGATTAGAAAGGTGTTCCCTGAATTATATAGAGAAATTAAAATTATATGATGTGATAGGTGAACCTGGAATTATATAGTGGTCCAATGAATTGGATAATGAGATCAATATCATGAGAAAAATTGAAATATGTCTCAACATGATTATATATTTGTTCACAAATATGTATTGTAGTTTACCACTATGACATGAAATTTTATTTTTATGCATTACCTAATTGCATACTATTATCAAATTATACCTCTCATTATTATGATGATTATATTATTATTATGATAACCCGATGTTATATTGTTTCATATTCTTGTCTATCCTTTTACATGGCTTTCAACACACACCTTTTTTATGTATATCCTTAAGTGACTTGTTGTAAAAATGAGAATTCAAGGGGCCATAAAAAACTAGTGATGAAGGAATTAAATAACATATTATGTTTTGTTTTTTATTTTTATTTGCATTCCTAATATTTTAAAGACACTAAATCATTGGATTAAAATAGTGTAATTATTTTATGATTTTTCTTTAAAAGGATGGGATTGTAATGTAAGAAAAGGTATGTTTTCTATAGTTAGTATCAGAGGATGGTATAGATAATTTGGGAATTAGGATTACAGAACCTTAGTGAAAACATTTAATATGATTCTATGTATAAGTACGAACCAACAATTAATTGTTTTATAAAATATTAATCATATGGATCCCATAATATATGATTTCTAATATAAATACATAGTGAAATAAATTATTTATTGATAAATTTGCGATTTATTCTTTATTATGAAATTTCTAATTTTAAAAAATTGTGGGAACAAAGAGAAACAAATCGAATAACTCCTTCTAGGGAAAATGAATCAATTTCCCTAATTACATTCCCAATGGTTTGGGTGGTGGAGTTCAAATTTTCATCTTGATTGTTACCCACTTGTGTTCAGTTTTGAACAATGACCTAAACAATGTTGAATTTACACCATCATCTAAGAGGTAATAACTTACTAACTAATGTTATATCTAACAACGACCACCACTGTTTAGGGGATATTTCGATACACTAGTTGAGGAATATATGGTCAACTCAATGTAGAAGATATTTTTTGTGCATCATAGTTCTAAGATGGTGAAGCTCACTCTACCCATTTATCAATTAGAAGGAGTGGATGATCAATGATGGTATTTTATTAAGAATGCCAAGATAAAGGGATAAATTGGAGATATAGAGTGGGAATAAATTATGATAATGTTTCTTAACAATTATTTCCCTCAAACTCTTATAAAAAATATGGATAGAGAATTAATAGTTTTGATGAAAAATTATATAGAATCTATCATGTCCCATCACACAAATATCACAAGTCTTTAATGATAAACTTTGGATTTTTCTCCAAAAATAGAATAACTGTTAGATTCTATAGTTTATTAAAACCAATACATCAATAGGATATTTCAATTTGAGACTTTTGGAGTAATAGAGAAATTTTTGATGTGATCTCATAGTTGAGATGGAATTTGTAGAATGGTCCCATGACTATCATGATAACAAATGAAAAATGGAGATTCAGGATGGAGGATCTAATGAAAATGGTGGAAAAAAAACTCAACCACACACATGTCAAAAATAACATAATAAGCTTCTTTGAAACTAACTCAATGGGATGGGTATATTCTTCAAGTGTGGTAGTAAAGGACAAAAAGATCATGAATGTCAAAAATACATGAGTAATAAGGATAATGTGGTGGACTAAAATAGAGTGCCACCCATGGTCCAATTCTACAAAATTAGTGTGTTAGGTTACTATACAATCTAGTTTGCTAATCTTCAATTCCCTTAGGGAAATTAGTTTCATCGTTTACCAGAGAAAATTGATCAAAGAAAGGATTATTCCATCACTACTGTGGAAGTGGAGAAATATAATGAATTCATACAGGGTACACACCTTATTCACTAAATATTGAAAAAATTCTTATTTCATTCTTGTTCAATTCATTCTTATATATCATTCATGTTTTCTAGAACTATTTTATCAAATCATCAAAACATTGATGTAGGTATATTTGTAAAAACATTAAGTGTTTCTATCCCTAAAACCCATGTGTTGTACTATTCTTCTATATTGAATGTCATAATACTACCCTTGGGGTAATTCGATGCTATACTAGGGATGGAATTACTCTTATAGAGAGAACATATCAAATTATAGGAAAATGAAATATCTTTTCATATTTTGAACAATCCTATGATCCTTTAATAATTCGCAGAAGAATGTGAACCTCTTTTGGATAATCCTTCAACGGTGTGGGTGTTGATACCCTTTTAAGAATCATATCTCACCCAAATTGGTTAATCATTGGATATATTAAAGCAAGGTGAAATTCCCATTGTTAGGGAATAATCTGATGTATTTCCTAAAGTGTTTCCCAGAATTCCCCCATATCATGAGGATGAAATCTCAAGGAAACTCACACCCGAAGCTACTATTATATCAAACTGTCCCTTTAGGATATATCCTAATGAACTGGAAGATTTAAAGAATTAATTACAAGTGAATTTGAATAAAGGGTTCATACTCCCTTTTTGATTACCATGGGGTGACCAAGATCACAATGTCATGAAGAAGGAAGTATCAATGTTATTATATATCAATAATTAAGAAGTCAATAATATAAACATAAAGAACAAGTATTATATTCAAATGATTGATAACTTGTTCAACAAGTTTTGAGGAGCTCAATACATATCAAAGTTTGATCATCATTCTATACATCATCAATTAAAGATGAATAAGGAATACATTTAGAAAAATAACTCATATATAATGTTTGCGAACAATGATTTACTTGTGATTTCCATCAAACTTACTAATTACCATGAAATATTCACGTATTTTATGAATAATGACTTTATACATTACCTCTACAAATTTGTGGTAGTTTTTCTCGATGATATTATAATCTACTCAAAGTGAAAAGAGAAACATAATGAACATATTAGGAATGTGTTAGAGAAATTAAGGGAGGAGAAGTTGAGTGTGAAGATTAGTAAGTGTGATTTTTAGAAGTAGTAAGTCAAATTCATGTGACATGTGATCACAAGTGAAGGAAATTGTACAATCTATTCTAAAATAAAGGAAAAGGTTTAATGGACCAGACCCACTAGTGTCATTGCTATAAGTAGTATTTTAGACTAGGTATGTACTTCATATGTTTTGTGAGAAATTTCTAATTGTTATCAATTATACTAATTACAGTAATAAGGATATGGATAATGTATGTTCAGATGAAAAAATGATAGCAAATAATCAGGGATAGAAAGACATGTCTTATCACATCACCTATACTCAATTATGAAAAATTAAAGAACATTTTGTGGTATAAAGTGATGATTCAAAGAAGGTATTGGGTTGGGTACTCATGAAAATCATAATTTGATCACCTTTGCCTCACCAAAGTTGAATATTCATTAGTTGAAATACCCAACACAGGATCTTGAGCTAGATGCTATGATTTTTTCCTTGAAAATATGGCGACACTACCTATACAGTGAGAACTATGAAATATATACCGAACATAAGAGTCTAACATATATATTCACAAAACGGAGCTCAAAATTCATTAAAGAAGATAGTTTGATCTAATAAAAGACTATGATATCTTTATTCACCATCATAATAGAAAGGATAACAAGGTAGATGTTGCCATTATCCAAAATGAACCTTCTACAATTTCCATGTTGTGGATTGAGAGAGACCCTATGTTGTTAGACATGAAAATGATGGATTTGGAAATCTTAAAGACATGGAATAAATCATAACTTTTCTAAATTATATCCCAACCATCAATACAATATAAAATTATGGAGACAAAAATGGATGATCAAGAGTTAAAAAAGATGGTGAATGTGGTAAAGGAAGGGAAATTGAAAGAGTTACAAACCAATGATGATGGAGTTATTTAGATTGGAAGGGGTCTTTGTGTACCTTCATCACCTATGTTAAGGAAGGAGCCAGTGAAAAATGAACATAGATAAACATTATATATTCATTCCAAAAGTTCCAAGTTGTTCAGTGACTCCCATGAATACTTCTAGTGGGACAATATCAAGAATAATATAACTGGGTACATCTCAAGGTGTATGATATGTCAACAAGTTAATGTCATGAAAAATTCGTCTAAAGGGATGATGAAACCATTGAAAATACCCCTCTTTAAATGGGGGGATGTCACTATAGAAATTATCATGGGTCTATTTAATAAAACCAAAGGAAATAACATGATATGGGTTGTAGTGGACCGAATCACCTAGACTGCCCACATTATTGTTATTTAGGAATATCTGTCACATTAACAACTTGCAATGATATATGTGAAGGACATGGTGATACTAAATAAGTATTCACTCTTTATTATCTCTAATCGGGACCCTAGTTTGACATATAATTTTTGGAGGAGTCTTCAACACGTTTTGAGTATTAAATTAAATTTCAGCATGTCCTATCACCACCAAAATGATTCAAAATATGAAAGTACTATTTACATTCTTTATGATTTACTAAAATCACACTCTTTAGAGTTTAGTGGTGCGTGGGATCGACATATCCCATTTTTTGAGTTCCCATATAACAACATTTTATACTCGATTATTCAAATGGATCCATATAAAGATCTGTATAAAAAGTTATGTAGAACTCCATCATGTTTTGATGATGTTGGTGAAAAAAAGCTACTTGGACCTTATCTTATAAAAGAGATGGCATAAAAGGTTCAAGCCATACAAAAACATATAAATGATTCATAGAGTCAGAAAAAGTTCTAAGTTGACAACCATCGAAGGGAAATGGAGTTTGATGTTTGGGATAAAGTCTTCATTCGAATATCACTATAGAAGAGAGTCATGCAACTTGGAATGAAAGGGAAGTTTATCACAAGGTACATTGGCACCTTTGAGATATTTTATCACATAGGTTTCATGGAATATCAACTAGAACATCAACCGAATATGGATCATGTTCATGATGTGTTCCACATATCTCACCTGAGGTACTATATAGAAGATCCCACACATGTAGTTAACATAGTGGTGTTATACGCGGGGGGTTGATATTTATTATTAGGAGAGTCCAATAAATATTATGGACTAGGGAGATAAAGTTTTATGAGAAAAGACAATCCACCTAGTCAAATTGTTTTGGAGGAACTATATGTATGAATAAGCAATATTATAACCAATGGAGGAGATGAAGGAGAAGTGCAACATCCCAGGTAAGTAAAGAAATAATACATTTCCATTTTAATTAATATTTTGTAAATTAAATTTTTATTTTTATTTAAAGGGGTTTCTATGTTCAATGGCATACCTAATACGTAACAACGGGTTTCTATGAAATCATACGTTGCACACTAAAAATATAATAATATTAATTTAAATTGTAGTTAACGCCTAAATTTTTTTTTGGTGGGAATGAATAGAACTAACTAAAATATGATTATACATGTTTGTCAAATGTTTTTAAATTTATCCAATAAAATTTAGATGCTTAAAATGTTAATAAATCTAATTTTAAGCATAATTTATTTTAAAGATCGATTTAACGCCTTTTGATGGGTAACACTATTTCAATCTACTTTTGGTCACTTTTATGTGTTCTATTAGACTAAATAAAATTCTTCTTTAGAATCGGGACATCAATATTTACTTTGGGTAAATTTTTGGGTTTTTTCCTGATAAAAGCCATTTTTTATTAATAGTGAAAAATAGAGTATTTTAATTAAAAATTGCATTTTAATAAAACTTATTTACATGGTTATATTATCATTTTAATTGGTTTTAAGTTTTTTTATATTATTTTTTAACCATTTAATACAATTTTGGTCATTTTAATTGATTTCACTTTGAAATTGGACAAAAACAAGTATCAATCTTTTGATTGTTATTGTTTCTTAAAAACATGTTATTTTTGGACAATGGGAATGAATTTTAAATTATTTAATACAACTTATATATTTTGAATTTGTTAAAATATACATAACTTTAGAATTTGTAATATCAAATATAGCCCAGGTTGAATTTTTGGTATTTATCTGAAAAACATCATTTTTTGATGAATAATGAAACCACTAAGTATTAGTTAAAAACTAACATTTTCATTTAAATGAAATTTTACCACTTATGTGAATTGAATTTCAAAAAACTGACATACATGGTTGTTATTAGTAAGTAATATTCAGTTCAATAAGATGAAAATAATTTCTGGTGAATAGTTACTTTTGACATTTATATACCGTAGTTAATGGTAAATATGATAATTCATGGTAAAAAGAATATTATAATAAAAAAAATATTTAACAGTTATCCTAACATTATTGGTTGAGTCATTTTTGACCTTGGTCATCATTTTGTCAGTTTTGGGACCCATAGAGCCCATTGGGAGTGATAATAACTCTTTATTTTTAATTAACTTAATGTAAAGGAAAAAAAGACCTCAACAAATATCTTCTAGTAAATTAATTTTTACAAGGGGTAATATTAGTTATCTTTTCGACTATAAATATTCATTGGAAATATAAAACGATTTCCTACATTATGGTACTTATTTTATAATTTTCAAACATGAATTACATTAAATTATTTCTGACATATTAGCGATGTAGTATTTACATCATTAATAAATGATTTAAATAAATAAGATTATAAATTGTAAAACAAAATCTAAAACATGTCCAATTCTTATATGATGATTTTATTTAAAACATGAGTCATATTAGATTCAAATATATTGTGTTTTGGATCTTTAGAAACTGAAGATAAGTTTATAATAAAATAATATTTTCACACTTTCATAAAGAGACCCTCCTCTCCCTTATAAAAATATGTCACTTATGACTCATTCCACACACCTCTCAATCCCCTTAGATCGTCCAAATACTACCCAAATAATCTCTCAATATCCCTCTCCCCCTCTTAGAATCCTTACCATAGGCAAAAGTCACTTCATAAAGTCATTTTTGTTCAAATGAATGGGAGTTACCAAAATTAAATGTAACGAGTTCTCTTGACATCTTTTAATTTATTTTACTTATACAATACCTAAACTCTTTTTATTCCATTATTTTATAAAGAAACAGAATCCTAAATATAATAGGATGTTTTTATGAGAATGATTCGAAATACACATACACACACCTAAATCTAATGGGTGAAGAACTTATTGTTTCTCTGAATGGAAAACTGACGCCTCACGAAACGATGATTGTTCAATTATATCCTACCGCCTCTCATGGTATCCATTAAGATGAAACTATATTTCTATATGATATATATTATTATTTTTTCTTTATGATTCGGTGTTTCTATATTATATCATAACTTTTTTGTTTCCGTTATGGGTAAACACGATAATTTCATTTGGGGAAGTGCGGACTACCGCCCCCTCAAAGTGATATGACTCGTTAATGCCATATGTGGGACATATAAATAATGGAGTTAATGATATTATATATGATATTATACTTGAATTATAATATACCTATGTATCATTATGTCTTAATTCCATTAAAATATGAAATTGAAATGAAAGTACTATTCATGCGTACGTACAACTTACTGTCTCTATGAACGGTGCATTTAATTTCATACCTCCAGATGTTATGTAATATTATAAATACATGTATATACAGTATATATATGATATATAGGATATATAAATACTTAATATCCTTCTGGATATAATGTACATTTGACCCTGTGAACAACTCGTAATTATAAGAAGTCCATTTTTTACTCAAAGTACCAAATATCTACAAAACGAACGTTATTAACTAAAATGATTACATAATGTTTATAACATGGTAATAAGTGATATAAAAAGAATAATAAACTAAAAAAAGGATCTTAAGAAATTAGAAATTAAATATATTTAACAGTTCAAGAGATTAATGAACAAAAGGGCGAAGTCGGACCTGATGTAAGGGACTTCATCTTAATCTCCTTTTATTGAGGAATATTTGGTTTTTATACACGATTTTATTTTATATGCTATATAAACACCTTATACTATTACTTTTATCTAAAAGGAATATTTATCTACGAAGTGTTTTACCAATCGAAAAAAAATTTATATTGAACGTAAGTAGTGACAATGATTTATCTGCCACCGCGAGTATTTTTTGATTTTGAGCTTCCTTAACAAGACATAAAGTTTTTAAAAGGAAAATAAATACCATAAACCGTTTTTACGTATTTAGGTATTGAAAATTGTTTTGATAATTAATTTTTTATGGCAATATATTTAAATGATATATTGTAACTGAAATGTAAAAATGTTATTTTTCTTTTATGTTTGGTTTATGTGTTATGAATATGTTATGGTTCTTGGGAATTGTTTACATATATGGGTTGATCCATGATAATCCTAGGGTTGGAGAACCCGAGATAGCTCCCCAATGCATTGGGTAACATGACGGTGGTAAAAACGAATGTTTCTCTAAAGAGATTTAAGAAATATATACAATGATGGGTATTCCAAATGTAACTCTCTATGTAGTTGTGATAGCTAAAATGTAATTATGATATGAATGCCACAAGATACTCTCCTGATTTAGGTTTTTTGTGTGTTATTCATAAATCTTATGATTTCATGAGATATGATAAAATTTTTATGTTATGTATGAAATGATGAACTAATGTGTTCTTTCTTTTTTTTTTATAACCCTTACTGAGATTTTTATGTAGTTACCATGTTTTGAAATGTTTTTCATAGGGCCTAAATATGAATAGGGTCATGGATGGGATCAAGGAAAAGTAATAATATCTAAAACATGGGACTAGACATGAATCTTTATTTCAAGTGTTTTTATTTTATAAAAAAATGGAAACTGAGTTAAAGTGCCTACCATGAAATTTTTGAGATAAAATGTTATAGTTATGACCTATTTCTCTAAAACTCTAAACATGAAATGATCCTCAATGTGAATTATTAATTTAATTCCATATTATGTAATGTTTAAGTTTGAGTCCTTATAGTTGGTATCAGAGTTCAGTTTAGAGAACATTATGTGTTAGGGTATTGTTAAATTAATATCCATAAATTAAATTATGTTAATATCGAAATTATATAGAATTTACAGATTAACATGTTGCTTCACCTAAGATATTTCTGTGTTCAGAATGGTTTTCCGCAGAGGAAACATGGAAGCTATGTTGGGACGAAATCAGGATGAAGCCAACCTTACAAATCAGCAACCTGAGATGGTCAGAATTAGAACTCAACTTTTTGTTACAATGATGGAACAACTGAATCTAGTTATAAATGGTGGTGGTATCAATTCACATGATCATCCAGATCAACCACAGAGGAACATGTAAGTAGTGGATTATTTCATAATCCAACATCCCCTAGTATACTGAGGATCATCTGACCCTGTGCTAACAGAAGGGTGAATTAAATCACATTTTTTTTTAAGGTCTTGGGGTGTTCAGAACATCAAAAGGTTAATCTTACTATTTACCATTTTGATGGTGAATACGATCAGTTCTGGTTGATGGTGAAAATATCAGGGATAGTGAAGAGATTGATACTCTTTATTGAGATGAATTAAAAGGTATGTTTCTAGATAAATATTTTCGTATGGTGGTTCGTCAAAGGATGGAAAAACAATTCAATGAATTGAGGCAGGGGGATGAATCAGTGGCTGCTTATGAAGAAAAATTCACTCAACTTGAAAGGTATGCTCCAAATTTCATACGATATCTTGATAGTTAAATCAACCATTTTTACTCATGATGAAAGCCAATGTATCAAAGTTATTTAGCCTCTCATGAGTTCAAATGTAATGAAATACTTTTTCGTTGTGCGGAGATAGTGAAAATGGTGGTTGATGATGATCATATGTTGTTTGAGAAACAACAGAATAAGGGGTAATGGTGGTAGGAAAAAGGGAAGAACTCTTCAAACTAGTCTTATGGTAGGAAACATAAGTTTTCAATTTGTGAAAATTGTGGTAAAAAATGCTAGGGAATTCCTTTTCAATTCGGGTAAGGGCGAATAATGTGGTAAAATAAGACATAAGGCTTGTAATTGCACTGAAAAAGATCAAGGTAATGGTAAGGAAAAATCTGATTTACAGTCAGTAAAATGTTTTATATACAATGAAATGGGTCATTATGAAAATGAGTGTCCAACAAAGAACACAACTGAGGGAATACAACCAGACTACAAGCAAAGGGGTGGGGGTGAAGTACTTTTTAACTACTTCAGAATTTGTTGGGTCAACAAATGTAGTAGTATCACGTATAATATTTTTATGTTTAGATTATGCCAACATGTTGTTTGATTCAGGGTCTACAAACTCTTTCATTTCTGAGAAGTTTTCTGGTAAATTGTAAATTCCATCAAAATATATAAATATGGAACATATGGTGAAAACACCTAGAGGAAGTGTAGAGACAAAATAAAAACATAAAAACCTCTATATCCTTGTGTGTGGGACGAATGTACCTAAAAACCTTATTGTTTTGTGTCTATTAGAGTTTGATGTTATTTTGGGTATGGATTGGCTTTCAGTGTATCATGCCAAGATTGACTATAGAAAAAAAGAGGTTTCTTTTCAGAAAGTGTTTCAGTTTTTGTACAAGAATGAACACTTTTTTTATAACATATAATGAAGATGATAAACTAATAAAATATGGAAATTAATGTTAACTTACTCATATTGTTGAAAAAATGAACTGTTTATATTAATGATGTGACCATGGTAAATGATTACTTTGATAATTTTCCAAATTAGTTGTCTGGTATTATACCTAATTGGGAATTTCAATTTAATGTTGACTTAGTTCCTAATGCTAAGACAATTTCAAAACCCCCATATCGAATGGATCAAATTGACCTTTTAGAGTAAAAAATCGTAGTTGTTATTAGATAAAGGTTTCATTAGAACTAGAACATCCCCTTGGAAGTGATCCTATCTTGTTTGTTAAAAATAATGATGGTTCAATGAGACTTTTCATTGATTATAGAGAATTGAATAACATGATTTTTAAGAACAAGTACCATATGCCTCATATTGATGATTGTTTTATTATCTCCAGGGAGATCAGTATTTTTCGATGATTTATTTGAGGGTGGGGTACCATCATTTGAACATAAAGGAAGAAAACCTTCCTAAGACTACATTTCGTACTAGATATGGTCATTATAAATTTATAGTTATACCTTTTGGTTTAAGCAATACACCTTCTATATTCATTGATCTTATGAATAGAATTTTCCTTGAGTTCTTGTATATTTTTGTGGATGTGTACATTGATGATATTTTGGTTTTTTATAAAATTAAAGAGGAACATGAATTTCATTTAAGTGTTGTCTGGAATAACATAAAAGAAAATAAATTTTATGGGATATTCAGTATGTAAAAGTTATGGTTATAACAAATTTCATTCCTTGGTCACATTATTTCAAAAAATGGCATAACGGTTGATCCTGATAAAACAAAAGTGGTTGAAGAATGGCCAAGACCCACAAATATAACCCAAATTCATAATTTTATTTGTTTTTCTGCTTTTTATTTGAGGATTGTTGAAATTTTCTCACGGTTATCTAGTCAATTGACTTAAGTTAACTAAAAAGGTGTTACGTTTATTTGGGAAGAAGAATGAAATGATTGTTTTCAGGAATTGAAAAGAATATTGGTTAATACTCCAGTTTTTGCACTACCTTCTAGAAATGGTGAGTTTTTTATTTACAGTGATGCATCATTGAAAGGACATGGATGTGTCCTTATGATAAATGATAAGTTAATTGCTTATTCCTCATGTTAATTGAATCCTCATGAGTTATATTACTCTACACATGATTTGTAATTAGATTATGTTGTTTTGGCATTAAAAATTTAGAGGCATCATATGTATGGAGTAAAATGTGATATATATAATGACCAACAAAGTTTGAAATATATATTCACTCAGAAAGAATTGAACATGAGACAGAGGATATGGATGGAATTAATTAGGGATTCTGATTGCCCAATTTATTATCATCCAGGAAAGTAAAATAATGCGGCTGATTCTTTGAGTCGAAAAAGTAATACTTCATTGGCCATTCTATATTTGGAATGGAATCCTTTGGTTTTTGGTTTTAAGAACATTGAAATCAATGTTGTTGGTGCAAGAACTTATTCGATTTTTTTTAGGTGTCAATGAAATCATCTCTATCAGACTGAATTAAGATAGCATAGAAGAAAGACAGAGAGTTACAGAAAAAGGTAGAGTTGGTTTAGAATGGTAAGTTTCCTGAATTTAACATTAATAACGATTTTGTTTTCGGTTAGGGAAGATATTATATGTGTCATGTGATTCATAGTTGATTAATGAGTTGTTATGTGAAGATCATAGATCTCTGTTTTCAGTTCATCTGGGTAGTACTAAGATGCATAGAGATCATCTAGAGTATTACTAGTGGGATGGAATGAATAGAGATATTGTTGATTTTAATGTTATGTGTTTGACTTGTAAGCAAGATAATGAAGAGCGGTAGTTTCCAAAATCGATGCTTAAGTCTTTACCAGTTCCAGAGTGGAAATGGGAAAATATATCCATGGACTTCGTTGTGGGATTACCAAAGACATCATGAGGTAACAATGAAATCTATGTTATTGTAGATCGGATTACTAAATCTGCCCATTTTTTTCCTATTTGAGATATTTTGTCTCTAGATCAACTTTTTGTGTTGTTTCTTAAAGAGATAGTTAGGTTCCATGGTGTTCTCCTATCCATTGTATCTGATTGTGATCCCAGGTTTACTTTTAACTTTTGGAAAGGCCTTTAGAAGTATTTGGGTACTGAATTAAATTTTAGTATAGCTTTCCATCTGCAATCAGATTGGTAGTCAGAACGAACAATTCAAACCTTGTAGAATATGGTACGTGCTTGTTCACTGGATTACCAGGGATGTTGGGACCAACTTATTTATTGGGTGATTGTTCATATAGTAACATTTTTCATTCTAGTATATAGATATATCCTTTTGAGACATTATATGGAAAGTGGTGTCGAACTCCAGCTTTTTGTGATGAAGTAGGTGAAAGGTAGCTGATAGGACCTGAATTGGTAGAAGAGATGGCAGAAAAGGTTCAGTTTATTTAGAGTCACATGAGAACAGCTCAGAGAAGCCAGAAAAGTTATGTAGATAATTGGAGGAAGGATATTACTTTTGATGTAGTGGATCATGTCTTTCTCAAAGTTTCTCCGTGGAAAAGTGTGATGTGGTTTGGTAAGAAATAATGGTTGTGTCTGAGGTTCATTGGACCTTATGAAATCCTGGAGAATGTTGCATCTGTTTTGTACATAGTGGCTTTACCTCCATGTTTTTCCATGGTAGACAATTTTTTTCATTTTTCTATGTTATGAAAGTATATGCTAGATCTATATCATGTTTTAAGTCCAAAGGTAGTTCATTTGGAAGAGAATATTTCTTATGAGGAAAACCCATTACAAATTCTTGACCATAGAGAGAATGTGTTATGGGATAAAGTAATTTACTAGGTAATGGTTTTGTGGAAAACCCATATTGCTGAAGAGGGAACGTGGGAAACATAAAATTCTACGAGGGATAAATAACCCCATATATTTGATAAGTGAATAAAATTGCAAGGACGCAATTTCAAAAAGGGGTAAGGAAGTAAAATCCTAGTTAAATAAAGAAATAATACATTTTCATTTTAATTAATATTTTGGGAATAAAATTTTAATTTTTCTTGAATGGGTATTCTATGTTCGATGGCATACCCGATACGCAACAATGAGTTTATTAGAAATCATAAGTTTTACACTAATAATATAATAATATTATTTTAAATTGTAGTTAACTCCTAACCATTGTATTGGTGGGAATTAATAGAACTAACTACAATTTGATTATACATTTTTTTAAACTGTTTTACATTTATCCAAAAAAATTTAATATCTTAAAATTTTAATGAATCTAATATTAACAATTATTTACTTTAAAAAGCCGATTTAACACCTTTTGATGGAGAACCCTATATAATATACTTTTGGTCACTTATATATGTTCTATTTTACCAAATAAAATTATTCTTTAGGATCAAGAGATCAAAATTTTCATGGGGTAAATTTTTCATTTTTTTGAAACAATTTATTTTTTGATTAATAGTGAAAAATACTGTATTTTAATTCAAAAGGTTATTTTAATCAAATTTAATTATATTGTTATGTTATCTTTTTTGATGGGTGTAAAGTGTAATTATATTATTTTTTTACCATTTAATCCAATGTTGGTCATTGTAATTAATTTCACTTTGAAATTGGACATTAAAAAGTATCAATATATCAATAGTTATTGTTTCATAAAAATATTGTATTTGTTTTGACAATAGGAATTAATTTTAAATTAATTAATTAACCTTTTATTTTTGGAATTTGGTAAAATATAAATCATTTTTTAATTCATAATATCAAATATATCTTAGGATTATTTTTTGATATTTTTCTGAAAAACAACCATTTTTGATGAATAATGAAACCATTATGTAGTAGTTAAAAACTGGAATTTTCATTTAAATGAAATTTTACAACTTATGTGAACAGAGTTTAAAAAATATGACATAAATTTTTGTTATTATTAAGTTAAATGTGGTTTAATAAGATGAAAATTATTTTTCGTGAATATTAACTTTTGACGTTTATTTACCGCGGTTAAATGTGAATATGTTAATTCAAGGAAAAAATAATATTATAATTGTAATAAATTACCATAAAACTTGGTCTAACCTTATTGGTTGAGTCATGTTTTACCATGAACATCTTTGGGTCGATTTTGGGACTCCATGGAGCCACTTAGTAGTGATAATGACACTTTATTTTTAACTAATATAAAGTAAAGGCAAAAATGACATAAAAAAATATCTTTTAGTAAATTATTATTTAAAAGGGGTTATATAACTTATTTTATAGACTATAAATATTAATTGGAAGGATAAAATTATTTTCAACATTATGTAATTATTTTATAATTTTAGCAAAGAAATAAATTAAATTATTTATGACACAATAAATATGCAGTATTTACCTCATTAATAAATGATATAAATAAATAAGATTATAAATACTAAAAAAATATCCAAAACATGTCCAATTCTTATTGAATGACTTTATATCGAACTTGAGTCATCATACATTCATCTTGAATGAGTTTTGGGTCTTTATAATCTGAATATAAGTTTATAATTGAATAATATTTGCAAACATTCCTAAAGAGCCCCTCCTCTCCCTTATAAAAATACCTCACTTATAACTCATTCCACACACCTCTCAAGCTCCTATGATCATCCAAAACCTTCCAAAATAACTCTCAATATCACTATCCTCCTCCTAAAAAACTTACCTTAGAAATAAGGCCTTTCAAGAAGTCCTTTTTGTTCAAACCAATTGAAGTTACCCTAATGAAAGGTAACGATTTATCTTAACTTCTTTTCTTTTATTTTACTTATACAATACCTAAATGATTTCTATTCCTTTATTTTATAACAAAAACATTATCCTCAATATACTATGATGTTTTTATGAGAATTATTAAAATTACACTTACACACACCTCCATCTAATGTGTGAATAACATACTATTTCTATGAATGGAAAACTAATGCCTCACGAAACGATGATTGTTAAATTATCTCCTACCGCCTTTCATGGAAGCCATTAAGATAACACTATATTTATATATTATATATATGATGTTTATATATTCATTATCTTTTTTTATTTCATAACATTCTGGTTTCCGTTTTGGGTAAGCGCGATAATTTCATTTGAGGAAGTGCAGACTACCGCCCCCTCAAAGTGATATGACTCATTAATTCCATATGGGGGACGTATAAAGGATGGATTTAATGATTTTATATATGATATTATACTGTAATTATAATATACCTGTGTATAATTATGTATTAATTCAATTAAAAAATAGAAATTGAAATAGTGTTCATGCGTATAAACGGCTTACCGTCTCCAGGAACAGTGTATTTCATATCTTACCTCAAAATGTTATTTACTATTATAAATTAATGTATATATTGGATATATATGATATATATATGATATCTAAATCATGAATATAATTCTGTATATAATGTAAATTTGAACCAATGAATGACTTGTAATTATAAGAAGTCCATTTTTTAATAAAGTTCCAAATATCGACAAAACGAACGTTATTAACATAAATGATTAAATAATGTTTATAATAGGGTAATAAGTGATATAAAAGGAATAATAAACTTCAAAATTATTATTAATCAATTATAAATTATATTTATTTTATTACTTAACAGATTTAAGAATAAATGTTTCAAGTCAGACACGGGGTAAGGGACTTCGTCTAAATCATTGTTCATTGAGGCATATTTTGTTTCAATAAGCGATTTTCTTTTATACTGTCTGTAAACACCATTGAATTTTTGTATTATTCAAAGGTAATATTTTCTATGAATCATTTTACAAAATAACAAAAAATAATATTTTTTAATGTAAGCAGTGACAACGAACATTCCATCACTGTAGGTATTATTTTATATTTAGCTTCATTAACAAGTTGTAATGTTTTTAATAGGAAAATAAATACCATATAATATTTTTATGTAGTTTTGTATTGAAAATGGTATTGATAATGGATTTCTTATGTCAATATATTTTAATGATATATTGTGATTGAAATGTGGAAATTTTATATTTGCTTTATGTTTTTTATGTGTTATGAATATGTTATGTTTCTTGGGCATTGTTTACGTATACGGGCTGTTTCGTGATAAACCTAGGCCTGGTTAGCTCGAGATACCTCTTCAATGCATTGGGTATCATGACAGAGGTAAACATAAATGTTTCTCCTAAGAGATTTAGAGAATATATTGTGATGTGTATTTCAAATGTAATTCCCTACGTAGCGGTGATAGCTACATTGTATTTATGATATTAATGCCACAAGTTAGGTTTACGATTTATTTTTTCTATGTGTAATTCATAAATCTTATGATTTCATGAGGTTTGTTAAAGAACTTATGCTATATAAGCAATGATGAACTAATGCTTTTTTTTGTTTTATAACCTTTACTGATCTTTTTATGCTCATCCCATGTTTTGAAATATTTTTCACAGGACCTATAGATAAATATGGTCTAGGATGGGATCAAGGAAAAGTTATACTGTCTAAAATATGGGACATGACATGAATCTTTTTTTTCAAGAGTTTGTATTTTATGAAAAAAATGGAAACTGAGTAGAAGTGTCTACCATGTAATTTTTGAGATGTAATGTAATAGTTATGGCCTATTTCTCTAAAAATTTAAACCTATAAATATCATCATTGTGAATTATTCATTTAGTTTGAGATTATGTATTGTTTAAGGCCATGTCCTTATAAGAAGTATCGTCACCTAATTATGTAAAATGAATTTTTCAGAGATAAATATTCAAACAGGGGATGAATGTGATGTCCCAAACATTTATTAATGGAATTCCTCCCATATAAATGAAACATTATATAGTATAAATCCCATAAAATCACTTAGAGACCATAATATATTTTCTAATGAATAATTTTTTAAATAAGAATTATTTATAGAAGTTATGTAACCAATACCAATAAAATAGTAATATGACCATAGGAACGGTAATATTACCTTAATAAATAGTAATCTATCCAAATGAATAATAGAATCACCATGTAATGTATAAATAAATGTTACCCATCTTATAAATGAAATTATGGAATAATTAAATCATAGTATATGTAAAGAAATATTTTAAAAAATATTAATTAAGTGTTGGTATGTTTTTAAGTCATAAATATTTACAATTTTGATGATTAATTTAATAATTGGAAATATAATTTATTTTCATAAATTATTATTTTTATGTCTTATGGTTTTAGGATAATTTCATTACAACATTAGTAATTTTTTAAAGTACTTTAAAGTCAATAACAATTTTAAAATCTGTATTTTCAGCTAAATGAGGATTATGATTTAAATTTAAATTAAACATATTCAGATAATTATTTTCATTAAATGGAGTTCATTTTTTAAATCGAATTTTTGAAAAATTGTTTGCATGAAATTTTGGGATTTTTTTAAAATACTAAAAATTTTTATGATTATTAAAATATGGAAATTTACAATGAAATATAAATAGAGGAATAAAGGATTTATAAATGAAATAAGGATAATGTATTCCCTAAACCTCTAACTTTACCTCATTATTTAATATATTGTGTAATATTAAATAGAAATATTAATAGTTTTTAGCCATATAATAGACTAATGAATATAATTTTGAGAAAAGACCCCTCAAATCCACTATAATAACCACCCATCACCCCCTTAACTCCTCACACTTTTCAATCTATGAGACTTTCCTAAATTTTGCCCAATAATAATACCTAGTACCTGACCCTCATCTAGAATCTATTTGACTCATCAAAAGACCAAACCATTTCCCTAAGGAGGATCTCAAGGAGGATAAATTCAAGAGGTAAATACTGCATCCCTTTATTTTAATTTCCCTTCAATTTAATTTTTTCTCTTATACTCAAATTATCTTGTCAAAATTAAATGATAAATTCTATATGTTTGATATATTGGAATTATATCTTGTTAATTTACGATCTATCAATAAACTCTTCCTTCATTCTCTCTTTTCTTCTACAAATTAAATGGTCTCCAAGTATGTGTCTAGTTACCAACATCATGGGTTCTGAACATTCCTTTTTTTAACACAATCATGGATATTAAAAAACCATTATAATGGTAGAAAAATATTGTAAACTATATGTTACAATCCTATTTATATTCTTGAACTAAAATATACAGAAAATACTAATTAATAAAACAAAACGAGTTTGTTGGGATCGAAAACCCGCAAAAAGTAACCTAAATGATCATCATTAACATTTATCTAATGATTCATCATCATAAAATACAATAAAATTCATAATAATTTCATTTAAAATCTTTTTTAATATCAATAAAACATATAATGAAAATTTTGGATATTTATCTTCATTTTAAATAATCTTTCATTCATGTATACAAGTGAAATGTTCATGAAAACAACGAAAATTAATGCTCCTGGATAATGAAATAAAAATCTATAACTAATCCAAAAGCCAATAAATGAACATAATAACATCATAATGTATCATATTCATGTTTAAAAGGATATTTATTTTATAATTAATGAATATAGTCTGATTATATAGGATATTAAAACAAATAAACCATTCAGACTCAAGTAAATGGGAATTGTAAAACCCAACTCTATTTCTTTGGGTTTTCATTCTTTCCCCACATTTTCAGTATGGATATTCCATATAAATTATTTCATCATCATTATATTTATTTTTCTAGGATATAAATAAATTATAATTTAGTTAATGACAAACACAATGATTTTTAAAATAACTCTTCTTTCAAAAAACACCTTTTACTTGTCGAGATTGTTTCTTATTCACTCAAGGATGATGATTCATATATCAGGAATGTAATTACCTCATTTTTTTTGGAAACTCAAATTTTATAAATATAAAATTTATGATGTCAACCCCATTTTATTCCATGGGTTATTCTATGTCCCATGTTCTTATAAATTATTTGTGGTATGCATGATAATATAAATGTTATGATCTGTCATGTGTGTGTGGGATTATATAGCACAATGTAACTAATATGATGTGATGTGTGAGCCATTATTTTATCGAAATTCAATTAATTTTGAAATTTTATGGATCTTATATGAAAATTTAAGTAATTATGAATATGATGTTTTCATTATTCACAACTATTTTTGGTAGTTTACCACTAAAACATGATGTTTTATTTTTATGCATTGCGACAATATATGCCATTATCTAATGTTTCCTATCATTTTTATGATGATGGTGTTATGATTATTGTCACAAAATGCTTTATTGTTTCATGTTCTTGTATATATTTTTACTATTATTTTTTCTCACCCTTTTGTGGATGTATATCCTTAGGTGAGTACATGTACTAAGAAAAATTCAAGGGCTAATAATAATCTAGAGATAAAAGAATTAAATAAGTATATACAATTATCTTTTTAAATGATATGTATGGTTCTATTTTCCCAAGACACTAAACCTTTAGATCCTCATTCTATAATGATTTAATGTAGTTTTATTATAAAAATGTAATAATAATATATTAAAAGGTAGTGTCTCTATAAAAATTGTGAAATATCACAAGATAATCAGAACAAAAATACGATGTAAAATCATTTCATCACATTAGGATGAATGAGGTGATGTTTGGGTGGTGGTATGTTGAATTATTATTGTTAGAAAATTGGTAAATATGTAGTAGGTAGTTGGAATTTCACACTTTATCCAAATACATCACATACTAGGCATCACATTTAAATTTACATAAAAATCCAACTTGATCAGGAGGAAGTGTCCTAGTATTACAATATAGGAAAAAAATATTCTTGTTTAGATATGTAAAGATCAAAATATTCATCATGAGTGAATGAAACCATGTTGGAGCTATTGGGATATGTTTATAACACTTTTGTTGGATCCTTCGTATTCTCTTTCATATATATCTCTACATGATCACTGATTTTATTCTACCACTATGACATGGAAGGATTCTTCTCCTAAATGATATTTCATAAGGAAAATCAGTTTCCAAACTAAAATACAGATTTCATTCATAAATAAATTCTTTTCCCGATATAATTTTTATAAAAATAGAAAATATGAGAAAACATTCTATGACTTTTAAGTGAAATTTGTAATGCAGTTGAGAATTTCAAATTTATTATCCCAATTGTGAATTAGTTTTATCAAAAAGTACAACACATAATCATAATAAAAAACCTCTTGGTTTTCAGGGAATATATATATATGGGATTTAATTAGAAGCATGATCCCCAAAAACATATTTTCCTTTTAAGGCAGTGTGCCTCAGATTCACCCTAAAAATAATTCTTCTCTTTTTTTGATGAACAAACAGATAACATAGAGCTCACAATGAATTGATAAGGTAATGAAACTGTTTCCTGTAAAAAGGAAAAAATAATTAATATTAACCCAATAATTTATCTTTAGTCTGTAAGAATAAATATTTCATCCTCATGTGCTTGAATAGATGTATCCTTATTCAAGGAAATTATTTAATGATGTAGGATATTAAAATAAATATAGTACTAGTGATGTTTATTGGGTTCTCTTTAGGGATTGATTATAATGATGAAAATATCTGCATATAAATATCACTAAACTTTTTTAAAATTAAAAAGTTAATGAATTCAACACTTCATTGATGTGGTTGTAGTAGTTAAGGTATCAAGTGCATGATAAATTACTTTCTGCTTGGCATTTATAACAACCTGATCTTAGGATCCTTCTGATTATGATCTTATATAAAGATCAATCAAATACATATCCACTGTAAATGGAATAATGTTTTTAGTACATGTGAATGAGTAATGGAAAAAGGAATGGATTGATAAGCATTTATTCCCTTAATATGTTTATATTGGATCATAACCATCTTCTTTTGTAAATTCACAACTATCATAGAAACTAATGTTCCTCTATGTGTTTTGAAATTAGTTTGTGATTATATCATTTTATTATTGTAAAATTTATTTCAATCCTAAAATCATAATACATGGAAATAATTATTTACAAATAAGCATAGATTTCAAATTTAGGAACTTCATAGTTACTTGATTTTATTAACATGGGAAATTAATGATACTACATTGTGCTCCACTAATAGATAAGGAGTTGTTTCTTAATGGATGTATTCAAATTAGATATTTCCTTCAAATTAATAGGAATGGACTAAATTACTCTCATTAATCATCGTGGATTCTAATTTATTCGATATTTATGCCTCATATTATGCTTCATATTCAATTCCTGGAAAATTATTCCTTATAAAATGAACTTTTTCTTTTTTGATTATTTTTTTACTATCAATTGGTGGGGAATATTTAAACTATGATTTAACACTAAAATATAAAAAATGGTATTTTAATTACTAATTATAACCAATATTATGTTTTTTATATCCAAATTTTCCTTGGTTTTAGAAAACTACAAGATTGAAAGAAGAGAACCATCAACTGTAGTCATTTAAATTTTCACCTAATCTTCTTCAATGTCCAATTATTGCATGGTATCTTCAGTTATATCATATCATTATGATTTAATTTGTTTAGTTATATGATCAAAATTACATAATTTATAAAACAATAATATTATAACTAAATCATTAAAAACACTTCTTATATAACAATAAACATGAACACCAATGATCTACCCACATCACCCTTAGTAGGGTAAAAATAAATCTTTTCATCGTTATAACTAAAAAATCATCTACATGGAGAAAATCTATAAATATAAAATTCTATTTAAACCACTTTAAATATGATTTCTAAGATAGTTATAAAAAAAATAAAAAGAATATTCTAGGCATACTCTAGATTTTAGAAAGTAAAATTTCAAAATACTCCAAAATTCATAAAATTTTAATGAATTTCTCTCTACATATCACATATATTTTATCATATATCATGAAATATGGATAGGTTTCTCTATAAAGAGCATGTATATTATAAAAATGTCTTGAAATAGAATCTTTTCATGATCACTATTCCATATAGAATTTATGACTAAAAGAACTAGATGATTACCTTTCTTTTAGTCTTGAGATACGTCCCGACCATTTTCTTAACATCATTCATTCAGAAAATATGTTTCATAATTTCTGGTGGGGTGACCATATCCACAAAAAGAAATATGGATAATAATGATGAAACATCTTTCATGTTGAAATTAATAAAACATTAATTTCTGAAAAAATCATAGAAGTTCCTTAAATTTACCATCAATGTGACATGATCTTCAGTATGGTAAATGTGAAAAATCACATGCTCATTGGGATAATGTATCTCATTTAAAAAAAATCATCCAGTGAATTGTTATCAAAGTAAATCAGTGAAATAATGCATGATAATGTTTTTTATAACATGTACATTCTATCTAACCATACAAAATTAATCACCTAACCACAAATCAATCTTCATAGTGAACATTGTAAATTTCAATTGCTAGTGGAACTAATTTAATATCCATTATTCTATATCACAATCAAATCATGGTTTCAGTTATTTATGTTATATGGTTTTTTGATAATTAATTAAGAGATCTTTGAGGTCCAAAAATATATATATTTTATAATGTAAGGATGATTATCACACTCTATTGATAAATTGAAATTCCACCAAGATTGATATAAAAAAATAAATCATTAAAAAATAAGAAATTTAACGCATTATGTTATGAATAATACAAAAATTAATCCTGAAAAATAATGAAAATTGGGATTAAATAATAATATATTATCATGCAGTAAAAAATGAAACGAATAAAAACATGAATAAAATTAATTAAAAATGAAAATCCTAAATCATATGGGATAAAATAAAATCAATCAGCTTGAAAGATTCATAAAAAAGTTTATTAATTGATCCTATTTACAAAAAAAATCAATATATATATCACCATTTTAATTATTATTTCTCAAGAAGAGATTATTGTATTCTATTCTACTTCTTCTAGAATCTTTTATTTGATTTTTGAAAACTTTATTATACCTTGTGTTAAATTGTTTTATTTGAATATGATTAAAATTGAAACCAAAATCCATCTGAGTGTGTATCATCTATAACACCTATTCATAACTATATTGGACAGAAATATTCTAAGAAAATATATTTATAAATCAAGAAATTTTAAATTATTACATGACCATGATACTAATGATTTTACATGAAAATGAAATATTCCAGAGTTTTTTATCTTTTCCATTCTACATCCTGAATATAAGAAGACAAGTATAATTTTAAAATAAAATCCCATGCATTTTGAATTATAAAACAATTATTTTTTGTTCCATTAAAATTTAATAAAAATGTTTAGTTAGTAATAAAATTAGATTATTTTAGGATTTATTTAAATATTTCATAGAGAGATACTAAAAACATTATGTCATCTCATCTTGTAGTGAGATAAATAATGCTTCTAGTTAATCATTTTTGTAACTTATTGTCAACTGGCGTTCCAATTTCATGTAAGTCTTATTTAATATTGGAACTCATGTGAGTGAAAATTGCATTAATAATTTTATTTCTAATCATTTTTTGTAAATCAAGTATGTATTTTTTTATCAAAACATTTGGAAAATGTTTTTTATAATTTTTAATGGATAGAAAATAGATTAAGTAACTCATGATGATGATTTAAAATTATTTTTCATAATTGGTTAAAATTTATTAAATATTTTAGTATTTATTGACCTAATAATAACATCAATTTATATGTTCACAATAAAGGTACCTTTTGATGATGTTTTCATAAAACTTAGTGGACATTCCTCTCTCAATTAAAAAAATTGATAAATGAAAATAATATAATCATTCATACCAGGCTGAAGGAACATACTCATTACTATACATGTCCATGGAATATTTGAGTTAATTGAAGGTGAGGGGCTTCAAAACCAAAAGGGTTTTCAATATAGGAATCCCCCCATTAAAAATGAATTTAAAAAAGTATATTAGTCACCCATATGTTATAACATGAAATCCAAATGAGGTTAGTATACTAGAATAATTATAATATTTTATATTCAAGATACAATGAAAATCTATTCCTCGTTATCTATTCCCTTTTCATTTTCGTATCATATTGAAAAAAATGTCTTTATGTCATTTGATGACACTTTAATCGTATTTATTTTTCTTAAAAACCCATTTTATTCTAATAAAAAGGTAGTCATATGGTATATCTAATAAATACCATACTATATTCATTTTGAAATACCTTAGCTCCTGCTTTATAGAAACTACCCAATTTATGTCATCTACGAATTATTCTATATTTTTAGGCTTAACCTAGGATAGAATATTAAGGAATTAATAATGGATTAATGAAATCCTCTCAGTACTAGAACATGTGTCTATATCTCATATAATTCCTTATAGTGGATGGCCTTTAGTTTATCCAGGTTTTTTAGGGAATTCATCATCTTGTTATAGAGAATCATCCCCTTCATGTTCAGATTATTCACATTAATATTTTAGATCCTCGTCATTTTTATTAACTAAAAGTATTTCATGAGACATGATTTACATAGAATCATTCATGTTATCAATATGAGTCCTATTATGATAGAAATAATTACTTCTATTAAACATAACACGAGACAATTACTCAAATTTCATTTACATCGCATCGAAAAAACAATGAGAATTATAAGTATTAGAGTAACATAAGAATATTCCTTCATCAATATTTTGATTAACTATACCATGATTTTTGTTGGTGATCAAGGAATAAGACTAACATAAAAAAATAAAGTATCATACCATTGTTTTTATATTCCTACAGGGATATTTGGGAGTTTTATGAAATATATTATAAATTAATACTCTATTAATTAAATGGAATATTGTTTTTAAAACATTATGCCTAATTTAAATGTGATGTATGTATTCAAATAACATAATTATAGAAATTTATTTAAAATTAATATTCCACTATTCAAAAACACTATTATGTTGATGTTTTCGGGGAAATAAAATGAATTTTTAATTACATTATTTGTTAAAAATTTATTAAATTCGTGATTAAAAAAATATCCTCCATGGTTACCTCTCAAAATCACATTTTTTATTTTTTTCAATTTAAAAACATTTAAATAAATAAATAATAAAAAACATGATTTGCATTTAAATCTCATGGAAGAAAAGCATTTAAATAATGAAAAACAATATATAATGAACAAAAAAAATGATTTTTTTATTATACTTTCTATTCTAGTAAGACTGAATAGATCCATGTTAATATTATTCTAAGATTATAGAAGTAAAAACCTCTGGTAATGGTTTATGAGGTGATTCGTGTTACCTTCCCTTTTGGAATTCAACTTATAAATTCCATATATGAAATTTATTATTTATAAAATCAAAAATGAAATAACATTTATGTAACACATTCATGGAATAAGAATTTTCCATTTCCAAGTCTTCAATTCCAAATCAATGATTCATTTATTTGTGTATTCAAACATTGTGTATTTCTTCCACAATTAAAGTGCTTTAAATTATACTAATACACAATTATTGGTTCCTTATTCATAATATATTCTTCTATAAAAATAATTTAGTCAGTGAAATAAAGAACTAAAAAATATGAATTATAAAAAAGTTTTAAAATACTTATCTGGTTGTTACTTAAGACTTCAATATTATATAAATTACTGATGAGGATTTATTTTAAATTTTCAACATATCTGGTACCAACTATCTTCCATTTAGAATTTTACCCAAATATGAAATGTCCTCCATAATTCTATAATTGGGTGTTGATGTTGGTGAAAAATACAATCTAGTTACTTTTTTATATATTATATGTTGAATCCTCTTTTTATTATGACTGTAGATACTTTTTCCTTTTTGGTTAAAGGGTTACCCATTTCATATACCATAGGAAAAAAGGGCATGTGGCCTATAAAAAAGGCCAATATTCTAGGACCAACATCATTTCTACATTATACAAAAAATTTCACCACCGTACCATGTCACGAGTAGAATGAAAATACACCATGAGTCATTCCATGATTTGACTATTGGCCATTTAGGTGTTAGTTTATGGGGTTTACCACTAAGTTTCCACTCCAACAGCATCACTAGTGTGACATGCATATCCACATTCCATTATCATTTTATATTTTTATTGGATTTTACTATTTCAAAAAAAAACAAATTAGGTGATGAAATGTTTTGGTGCACAAATATTCTTGTGTCAACATTGTTTTCTAGAAATGATTTCGGAATCCGAATCAATTAGAATTTTTAAAAATTAGAAATATAATGGGGTAATTTTAATGAAATAATATACTATATTTTAAAACATATTCAAATATTTCTTATCCAAAATTTCTTGCTAATATGACCATTTACAGCATAGTGGAAACATTTATGAATATATATATATATATATTCATATTTTTAGAACTAGGTATATAATATTTGGTATAAAGCTCTTATTTTTTCACCTATTTCATATACCATAATATTCAAAATTTTCTTGGTTGTTGTTGTCGATTAGATATATTATTATTTCTTAAAATATGTATGAAATAATTTTTTTATAATGGTTGGGTTTTCTTCATCTCTTCACATATAATATCATTTAATTTTGTACTGGTTTTGATTAATTTTTTTATCTAAATACTATTATAACTTATTTAACATAGAAGAAATATCCATTAATTTCTTTCCTTGAATTTATAACTCATATATCTTGTTCTAATGGGTTTCTAAATTTGAAATAAAATCATCAAAATTTGTATAATTTCCAGAAATTTGTTTCATAAAAATAATTTTTATTCGAAAGTGAAAAAATATAATATGATAATAGGATTGATATATTTCTTTTAAGAATCATATTTTCCTTCTAAAATGCATTGATTTTCATTTAATTTAACAGAAAATTGATTTTTACATTCTTTTATAGATTATGATGAATAAATACAATGAACCACATCTATTTATTCCATGAAGCACACATTTTCCTTCTATTAGAGACCACATATTTTGATTCTATATTAGAATAATTATTAAATTACTCCTAGGAACACCATGCATCCTTCATAAAATTTATTCAATTTTTAAAGAAAACCTCCATGAAATACATCTTACAAGATTATTTTTCATGTAGTTATGGGTAGTTTTTTTAACATTCCAACTTTCTTTCAATAAAAACATATTAATTCAATTTTCATTTTATTATTCTACTCAAAAATATTGATGATGTTTATGAATTATCATTTTTGTAGAAATTCATAAAATAAATTGATGACCCATAAAGAACATAATTTAATTTAAAATTAATTAATGATCATATTCTTCAAAATATTCAAAAACATGTTCAATATTATTATTTTTAAAATTCTTAGAGTAGAAATTTTAAAAAAACTATTTCCCTTCTTAACTAGATTATTCTTTATATCCACAACTTTGATCTCAACTCATAACATCACAGGGTAAAAAATAAAATATTTTCTTTTTACATCACTAAATTGGATAACGGAAATTATAATTTTACTCAATCTAGGTGAAAAATTTATCATTATTTTGATATCATTATTGGGATCATAAAAGTGTGTTCCTACATCTAAAATATCAATTAATATCTCAGTTATTTATCCTTTTAAAGGTGTTATATATTCTATTTCCCCCATTTTGAATGTGTTATATTTGAGTTCTCTATATTTTATCTAATTTAATATTCATTTTAAGTTCCTTTTTTTGATTACATAATAATTATCCTTATTTAATGTGTTCCAGAACATTGAGAGACTGTATTGAACTAATATATACTAAGAAATAATATAAACCCATTCATGGATTTGGATTTCAAATCATATATGGCTTTATCAGTAGCATCGCATATACCCATATTAGTCTTGGGAAATTCATTATTCTTAATATCATTTATATAGAATTTTAGACCATTATTTTCCATGTATTAACAAATTTAGAGACTTCTCAATCCAAAGTTTTTTGTAATGAAGTAATGTTCTATAACTATGGAAATTACCTCTCTACTAACATTAATTTGGTCCATTTGATGTTTTTTTGACATCATCCTTTCTATGAAGACAACTCAAGAACAACATTCTCTAATAATAGTTGTTGGTCAGAGGAAATGTATTAATGACTCGATAGGTGTGGTGAGTGGAGTTATTGAAATATTCATTAAACAAAAACATGTAACTATTTATAAGTAAATGAGAATGATCCTATCATATTATAAAATTTTAAATGAAATTATCAAACTAATAGAAAGATATAACCAAAAATATTTATAGTGGACTGGGGCACAAACTATCAATAGTCCACTCTACAAAACCATTATTCAATTAGTTTACTAATTCCCTCTATACCAACCATTTTTTCAGGGGTTTTATAGCTAATTAGTAGTTTAAGTTATATGATAAATAGTTCTAAGAAATTTTAACCAGGTTCTCCATTTATAAGATATATCATTTTACATAACATACTTGATCACAATGGGTGAATATATATATAGATATGAATGTGAAATGTGAAATCAGTGCAACACATACATGGTTTTAGCAACAACAAAAATTATGAAACACATCTTAATACAAATAATATCATCATATATCACCTCCAAATATGCATTTATTGAAAAATAATAATCTCGAAATAATTGAAAATATATATGAACCCATAATTAATGAATATCATGTGTCTTATGAAGAATGTACATTTTAAGATCTGAAAAATTGTTCTTTTTATATATGTTCTATTTAATTTTTAAAAGGCACAATTGATAATACCAATATTCTATTAAATAATCCATAATGAAATTTGACGTCATAGGATCTTAATTAATGTGTTTCCATATTCTTAATATATTAAATTAACTGAACCAATAAAAATAATAGTATAAATTTTTATTGGAATTTTACATACATGGTAAAATGAAATATTATCCATATTGATATTATATTTTTCTGATAACTACTTATATAATGAAAATAAATAGATAGTAAATCCTATTAATGTTATGTTAATAGTAGTGACCATTATCAAAATGGCCATTCAAAAGATAGCTCGATTTAAATCAGATTTGAGTTTGGAAATAGTAATCCCTTAATATAATTATATCCTAAAGTATCACGTAATAAAATAATTATTAATTATATTCATATATTTATTACATAATATAAATATTCAAGTTAATATATTTCCCATGTATTGTAAAATAAAAACTTCTTATCCAAAATTGACAATTGAATATACATTAGCAAACAATGATATTCTATAACATGTTCTAATATCAATTCATAAGATAATTCTTCTATGTATAAGATAAACATCACATGTATGATAAATTAAATTAATAGATATTAATTCAATAATTCATTGAATAAATCAATTTATATTTTCAAAATAATGTTTGCTGATGAATTATCTTCCTGACACAAATTCTATTATATTTTTTTAAGAAAACACCTTATAGAATTTATGAATAGATAAAAATTCATGATATTCATAATATAATCTAATCATTAAAGAAATTTTTTTTTATATAAAATACTAATATAATTTACATATATATATATTATAGAAACATAAATGCATCCAAAAATAATTCTAGTTGAAATAAATATTTTATGTTTCTAAAGGATTTAAATTTATCCACTGAATAATTATTCATTCAATATCCTTATCCCTAACATTATTTGTTGGGAGTTTCTTTATTTTGAATATAAAAATTTTTCTTAAATATTTAATAACCCTTTTATTTTATTCATAATTGATATATATTTTCTTGGGTCTTATTATGTGAAACATATTTTCAATATATTTCCTTAAATAAGTAAATTTATTCAATAACTTTATTAAAATTTAGATCTTATATTTGAATTCAAATATATAATTTATATCTTGATAAAAAGTCACTCCTTTTGAAATTTCATTACAATATAGTTTTCTTATCTCTTTATCTTCATAGACATTGGGGTTTTCCTTTCATATCTGTACTATTGTTTGAAATTTTCTCTTTAAAATTGTCTACTTGTTTAAAAAATTTCCATTTCTATTTCTATCAATGTGATATTGTTGTATGCTTTTATGAAGCTGAAATTTCATCATGTAGACTCTTATGGTAGGTAAATATACTTATTATATAGTGTCCCATAACTAGATTCAAATAAAGAAAATATTATATCTCTTTTTCAATATTTAAAGAGGAACATTCCCCATATGATCTATTATCTCCAAAATTATTTTAAATATTTGAAGAATGAAAAATTAGTTTCTAGAGATAAATTAGTATAAGATTATATACTAATTATTCTCCCTCAATAAATTTTTTTATTTAGTAAAATTATAATATTATATAATAATCTTTATTCTTTAACACTATTTTCAGAAGAACTCTATGAATTTTAGTCACTTTCACAAGCACTCCACGGATGGATTGCTTTATATCCTTCCATGATTTTGTATTTCGATATTTTATAGAATTGTTTCTATATTTTTTCTTAATATAATCATTATATGGTGTAATATGAGCATTATATGCATATTAATTATAAATATTATTGAAAGATTTTTCTTTCAACCCTTTCGGTCATTTTCTTAAATTTGTTTGTCTAAAAATTATTATTAACAGATTAATACATACAAAATTAGATTTATAATATTAAAATTATTCTATAACGTTTCATTTTTTTGGAAGATAATTCCTTAAAATATCTGTTATTTAATTTTTAGGTAGCTCTTAAAGATACTCTATTTATTTTTCTATTTCTTTTTATCTCTTTTTAAAAAGCATTAATATTTTATAAGTATACTAATTATGTAATCATGATATAACATGGAGATATATGTGTATCATAAATTGTAGTTATTTTTTATTCAAATTCTTTAGAGTGTGTTTCTATAATCATTTCAATTATAGGGCCATATGATAATTCGTTTTCATGTTGATATTTTACAGTTATCATAAATCCCTGGTTAATTTGACATTTATTTTGTTGAAGTTGAAAATTAAATTTTTAATAGTCTCCTATAACCATAAATTTATTCATTTATATTTATTTTTTTGTTTTGAAATGTGTCACCTAAAGATATTTCGATAAAAGATGTTTTAAAATATTAAATTATACAGTATATATTATTTTGAATTGAACATAAAATGGTATTTATGAAATTAATACACGATGGAAGAGATTTTTTCATTACTTTCTCAATGGTATAAGCGTTCTTATCTAATAAATTATAATCACAAATGACCATAGAAAAATTATTTAATCAAGTGTTGATTACATAATTTTCCATCTTATCTCTCTAATATTCATAATCATTGACATATAAAATTAGTGGTTTGTTTGGATTTTAATTATCCATTAAATCAATATATAAAACATCCATACATAATAAATTATATAAACCATTTTTAGGATCCTGGAAAATGTTATATAAAAATATAATAAAATTTAAAATCAAGAGAATATCAAATTTAGTATCAACTATAGAATGATCTAATAATATGATGTTTCATATCATAATTATAAGTTTTATTACAAAAATTTTACCAGTGGTGGGGGTGAAATATATGTTAAAAACTATATATTTACATTATCCTTGAGAAATAAGAAGTATAAGATATATGAAAATACAATTTTTTCCATAATTAATCTGTATATTGATTATAAAAACCTAAAATGTCGACCAGTTAATGTAAAATTATAATTAAATTTAATTCAGTTTATTTTTCAACATTTATAATTACCCATAGAATTATGGTAAAAACCAAAAATAGAAAATCAGTTATATTACCTAAACTAAAGTTAGAAATACAAATAAAATTTCAAAAATAAATAATTATTATTTATCCAGAATATCATGTATATCATTAAAAATCATATAATAAAAAACACATTTAAAAAATTGAATTCTAGATATATAGACCTAATATAAGTTATCATTGACATCCCAACTATATAAAAGTATCAACATATTCAAATTATGATTTTAGAATATATCTTATTTACCCTGGAATCCCTTAGTCATCCTCGTTAGTATTTTACCATTCTATAATAATAGCTAAATCATTATACCCTACTACATATCTGGTAATTCAGTATTTAAATTTCTACAAATTGTATCTCGGTATTTTACTATTACATAAATTAAATCTCAATACCCATATCGTACATATATGGGTTCCCAAAAATGTGAATATAATAAAAATGATAGATTATATTATAATGAAATCATCTCAAGTGTAATCTATCATAGAGACACACAAAAAGAAAAACAATATATAGTACTTTAATACAAAAGTTGTTTCGGAATAAATGTGTTTATAGATCTCAAATATTTTTTATGAATTGGTTATCAATTCATGTATTCTAATCCATAGGGTTTTTTTATTTATAAACATTCATTTAATATTATGATTTGTTTACCCCTACTGTTAATAATTTAAAATTTTCATTATGTATTTAATCATTATAAAAAATAATGGTGAATATTGGTAGTGTTTAGATAACATTCATGAGGGTTTTGGGGCTAATGTGGATGTGCACGGGCTGCACATGGGTTAACCAAACATTAGAGAAATCCTAAGAGAAAAAATGTTGAGTTATAGATGTTCGATAGTAGCTTCAGCATGGTCTAAACATGGTTATGGAGGTTGTGTGAGGAGTTCATATGAGGGATTTTTCTACGAAGTAGATATCACATGGTTACCACATGGATTTTCTAACTGTGACACTAAACCATGCACAGGGTCAAAGTGACATCCTTAAAAAGTGGTTCTCATAGGGGTTTGACACAAAATCCATCATTTTTTATCCTATGTGTCTATAAATAGGGAATTTTCTCCATTGAAGGATAGATAACATCTCATATGTATAATTCGAATCTATCTGGTGCCCTTCCTCGTCTTTTAAAAGATGATTTCTTTTGGTATGTCATCATTCTTCTTCAAACTTGTCATGTTTTCTTAGATCAACTTAGATCTACGTCTAAGATCCTCTCATTTTCATATATCTTTTCCATTTAGGGGTGGATCTAAGATTTTAAATCCCAAATTTGGTGACAATTGGCCTTTTTGTTGATAGGAGAAGATATCTAAGGTGTTTGGGGGGTTTTGTTACCCGGTTTCTTGAGCGTTATTCATCCATTTTCAGTTTTCATAAAAATGGTTGAGGTATGTGCGTTCACTCTCAACTCCTTTTAATAGAACTAAATACCATGGATTCAAATTGATTTCTTTATGTGGATTTGATTTTTAATGGATTTCTTTATGATTTATTGAAACCCTTTTTGTTGATTGTTTGTGGAAAATCCATAAAATTGTTGTTCTTGAATAATGTGCTTTGACACATGATTTTAAAATGAAGATTTTAAAGTGGGGTTTTTCTAGAATTGTGGTAAATGAATTTAAATATCGTGTTCCATAAATGGAATTTTTTTTATTTAATGGAATGGTTGGTTGTAATTGGTTTTCTAAATTGTTTTAAGTAAAAAAGTATTTTTATTTTATTGGGTTGAAATGGTTATTTGAAATGGTTTTCGCATAATTTGGGGCGGAGTGAGTTCATGTTTGATGTTCCCCTGAATAAGGGATGTGTACCATTGGGTTACATCATGCATGACCCTGGATCAGGGGAATTTGTTAGAGATACACAATGAAACTAGACAAGAGACTACTCATGAATATGGGACTATCAACCAAGCATATATGTATGGGTGTGTTGTGACCCATGGAATGGTTATGAAAAAAATAATATTGGGAATTATTTTTAGTGTTTTTTATTTTCATTTCCTGAAATAGGACTTGTTGGAATATTGGTTTAAGTATCACTTGTGTAATTTTGGATAGAAATGGTTTTGGAAATTTTTTATATTATGTTATTAACTATTTTTAAAAATTGTTTTATGTAAATAGTTTTATATAATTGTTTATAACCATACTATCCTAGTTACCAGAGTATGAATGTCATTAAGGAATCCCACTATGTATTGTACACCACCCTACTATGGAAAAGTTTTTATTTTGTAGATACTATCTTCCAAGACATGGGGAAAGGTATAACATCACACATATTTATTACCACCTCTTTAGACGTGGGTTGTTTGGTTGTTGAAGCAATGGACATTTGGTGGTTAGGTTCTTTCCATACTCATTGAGTGGATTAGTTAGGTTTCTACTTCTTACTTTTATAGTTTCATTGTCATTCATTATGGTATAATTTTTTTAGCTTTTTTATAAATTAAGTGGATGATTTTTCATTAATTTATTCATGCATTATATAATCAATTTTTTGTTATTGTTTTCTGGGATAATCATTTTATTTTGTAAAGGTTTAGTTATCCAACACATCCATTTTAAACCATTAATAATTTTTTTCCAGCCATTGGAATCATAGGGATGTATCTTAATTCAATGTAGAATCCTCCCACCTTTTCATGCTAATGTTATGTTAGAGGGAGGATACAAATGGTATCATTTTATTAGGTCTTTTCTTATAAATTGGTCTTTAGTTTGTTGGCCTTCGAGTTGTATTCATCCGTTTATATTCCATGGGTTGTGATCATAGAAAGGAGTTGGATTGTTGGGACATGAAATGTAGAGCATAAAAATATGTAGCTAACATTTTTATTCCAAACTTCATGTTACATGCGATTTGGGTACATAATTGTTTTAGAGAAATTTATATGATATTGAAATCTCATTGTCATGGGTCTTTCCAATGAGAGGTGTAAGAAATGCACTAGATGAATGATTTCCCATAAGGATAGTATTTTTAATTTAGATAAATGATTTATTATTTTTTTCAGTGTGTTGTTTTTTTAAAATATACAAATTGTTTTCACAAGAATGACACTAAAATCAACATGAATGATGTATTTTAAATTTTTTTTATTTTCAACTGCATGATCAAAATTTTACAAAATTAGTTGAATGAGGAAAACCATGAATTTTTAATATAATGTTGTGATACATTATCTGATATAATTTGAAATGATAAACCATCAGTTTCTAGTGAGTGAGACTTATGGAGTTTTTTATTGTTTAGAAAATGGAACCTGCTAGGCATCATAGAAACCAAATAAAAAAATCTATGCTAAATGTGGTTGCACCTAAGACACTGGTGAACCAAGAGATAGTTTACAATATCATTCAATACTTAGATGATTTGGATATGAGGAACACGTGGGATGTGCCAAAACATGTCGATTATTCTGTATTGTTCATGAAGAAGAATCAAACCATTTTCTGGGATGATTTTTCACTAGAGAAAGAGGTGGTATTATTGAATAAGATGAATTATATCTTCAATTTCATCGGTACTCCAGTGGAGATGAATGTGAAACTGGAAACATTTTTGCTAAAAAATATTTCATGCTAGATGTGGGAATTATTATTGCATGCCAAAAAAGTATCAAGTCCAAATTTGGGAGGATTTAGAAGAATTGTTCAGTAAAAAATTATATCCTCACATATTTAATATCCAGACAACGACAAATTTCATTAGCCTAAAACCAAAAAAACTCTATATCACAAAATATGTGGCTAAATTCATCAATTTAGTGTGCATTTCACTAGGAGTTGTGGCTAGTACATCCCTGAAGGCACAAATATTTGAATTAGGTATAAGGTAAGAGATTTGATCGAAGCGTTTAGTGTGCTATATTAAAGATTATATATAGATGGTAAATAGAGTGATGATGGATGGACTATACAACTCAAGAACTTTGGGATGGGGAAGTATGATGATACCTGTGGGAAATGGGGGGAACTTAAATTCTAGGAGAAAGCAGAAGAGGGAAACCTATTTACATGGTGAGAGCATGACTCAAAATCAAACAGCTAGATCAATGAACCTTCCTCCTTGATCATATAGCAACGAAGGATGTTTCAAATGTGGTTTTCTTGACCACATAAAGAGAGAGTGAATGAAAAATCATAGAGTATACCATAAACAAATGGTTATGGGTAATATTCAAGGCTATTCTCGTAGTTCTCTAAGGATTGGTGCTCAAGACACTTCTTAGGTGTCACAATGATCATATTCTTTGACTGGGCACAAACATCCAAATAAAACCTGTTAGTAGAGATGGGATACCAATGGTGATTTTAGGAACACCATGACAGCTCATCAAGTAAAATATCCACAAGGAAATAAGGAGTATAATACAATGATGATGAAAATTTATGGAGAAGAGAAAGTGATTGTAGTTGATCAAGCTAGACCATTTATGGTGATAGGTATGATTTTTTTTTTAAATTCTACCCTTAGGAAAGTTTTTCTTGGTACTCATACATCTCATTACATCATTGTTTTTCATGATATTTATTTATTAATGTTAAAACATGAGATGATTCTTTATATGTTAAAACATCAAACTCTTCTTGGTAAATGAGAATATCGAGTCATTGTGTGCAGAGAATGTTTTATCAAAATTGATGAAGATGAGATGAAATGGGACTTCTCATTATTAGAGATGGTTGTCTAATATGTAATCCAAGTATGGATTGATTGACAATCCTCAAGGCTTACATTGACTATTATAGAATAAAAATTAGTTTAAAAAATGATAATAGAATCGATAATCTCTTCATAGAAGAGAGGGTTGTATGGAAAAGTGAAATAAGATCGTTCGCACCCATGGTGTGAATGATCTCTTACCAATTACTAATGTAGACTTTAGAATCGATAAAAGTGATCGATAATATCATTTTTTTAGTAATTTTGGATCAATTTTCAGCTGTCATTCCCAAAATATTCTAAGGGTAACCACAAAAAATGGATGTGTAATTTATGAATGATCTCCTCCCAGAGATCAGTCATTTTTATCATCCGTCATATAGTATGGAACCAAAAGAGTTAAAGGAATTGTATGTGTAGTTGGAGGAGCTATAAAAAAATTGGTTTTATTTGGCTGATCAGGTCTATTTTGGCAACACCAGACTTTCTAAAGATGAAATAAAATTTAACTCTAAGGTTGTCTGTGGATTATCAAAATATTAACAATGTGATGATCAAGAATATTTTTCCTCATCCATGCGTAAAGATCTATTTTTTCAACCGAGGGGAGCTAGTGGTTCTCAAAAATTGACATGCGGTCAGGATGTCATCAATTTCATGTTCAAGATGAGGATATTCTGAAGACAGGTTTTAGAAGAAGATATGGACACTAAAAATATGTAGTCATTCCTTTATTTCTTACAAATTCACTAGTGGTCTTCATAGATTTGATGAATCCATTATATATGATATATGTGGTTTATATTTTAGTGGTGTTTGGGGATGAAATGTTACTGTATTCAAGGAAAGAATCTAATCAAGAGAAACACTTATTAATAATCTTATAAATCATGAGATAACATCATTTGTATACCAAACTATCAAAGTGAGTTTTTTATATTTAGGATGTACACTTTCATGGATATCTAATATCTAAAAAGATTTTTTGGTTGATCTGGAAATGTTAAAAGGTCTAAACTCTTTGAAACCCCAAAAGAATGTCTTTTAGATATAATTTTTTCATAGAATAGCATGTTATTACTGACTCACTATGTTAAAATTCTCATTACTATATTCACCTATGATATATTTGACAATGAAGAACATTTCATTTCGATGAACTGAGGAATTTTAGATATATTTTCAATAGTTGAAAGTTTGTCTTACATCAACACCTATCTTGATTTTTCTAGAATAATGATAGGGGTATGTTATTTACGGTGATGCTTCAGGATCTAGGTTGGGATGTGTTCTCATGGAAGGAAACCATGTGTTTTCATAGGGTTCAAGGAATTTTATAGTGCATGAGGTGAATTACCCAACAAATGATTTGGATTTAGATGTGGTTGTCTGTTCCTTGAAGTCTTGGCATCATTATAACATTAGTGATAAATTTATTATGTTCATGGATAATAAGAGCATGAAACATATTTTATAATAGTGATATTTTAATCTAAGGAAAAGGATATTGATGTAGAATATCCGTATTTTTGACATTGACATGATGTATACACAAGGAAAAGGGAATTTTGTGATAAATGTATTGAGTAGAAGTCTTTTTCTCAGTTGTAAAAGGTAGCTTCTTATAAGTGATAGTTGTTGGAAATACTAGACAACTTTCACATGGAATATGAATTCAAAGGTGATTTTGTAGTTTTATTTCTAGTTTTTTTGATTCCTAATTTGGATGAGTTAGTCAATGAAGCCCATACAACTGATTAAAAATGCATAGTTATGAGTTCAAAAATCAATAGTGTGGAGAACATTGATGGTTGTAAATTTGATTAGAGTTCAGTTTTTTGGTTCATGGAATGGATTGTTTTACCTATGAATCAACAAGAAAAACATCTTCATGCACACAAACATTCTAGATGTTTTTTAATTCTGGGAATAAAAATATTTATAAAACGTTGAAGGTGTAATTATGTTTTATTGGAATGAAATCGTGAGTGGTTGTGTTTGTTGCAATGTTCTTAACTTGTCAGAAAATTAAAAAATAATATTAATTAATAGAGGTTATGTATTATAATTTACCAATTATTGTATGGGGATGGGAGAAAGTCACAATTGATTTTTTTATAGGCCTCCCAGGAGTGGTTCAGAAACATGATTCCATATGGGTGATGGTAGATCAACTTACCATGTCGGCCCATTTCATTCAAATTAACGAAACTCGGACATTGGATGATTTGTTGAAAATATAAATCCATGAATTTCTTAAGAGACTTATCATACTAGTTTTTATTATGTTAGAAAGGGAACCATGGTCCACTTATCATTTTTTGAATTCTTTTTAGAAATCCCAAGGGACTCAGTTGACTATGAGTTTGGTGTGTCACCCTTAGATGGATGGACAATCTAAAAGGATGATACTGACAGTGCAAGACATGTTACAGGAAGGAATAATGAATTGTTTTAGCTCATGGTAAGAAAATGTACATTTAGTGGAGTTCTCATATAATAACATTTTTCAATCCTCAATACATATGGCTATGTTTGAAGTGTTGAATGGGAGTCCTTGTCATTATCTACATTGATTGCTTGAAATAGGTGAGACGTTACTAGTTTGGGTGATCCTTGTCAATGAAACAATGAATATGATTTAGTTGATTAAGAAATTGATGGAGATGGATCCGAGTTTTCATAAATCATATTTGAATCATCATTAAATACCATTCTCATTCGTGGTGAGTGATATTTTGTTCTTAATGAACTATCTAAGGCTCGAACATCACCATTTTGGGAAGCAAGGCATGTTGTCTCTTCAATACATTAACCCATTTGATATACTATAATGATTTGAATAGGTGGAATATATTTTGTCATTACCACCATGAATCAGTGCGGAATATAATGTGTTCCTTGTATCTTAGCTAAAAAGTATTTGCAGATTCTAACCATGTGATTAGATGGAATCACATTAACCTAGATCTGGATGCATGGTTTCATCATATCCTGGTGTGGATTATGGATTGGAATGGGAAACTATTTCATGGAATAGGAATTGATCTAGTGAGGGATTTATGGAAACATGGTCAGGTTTTAGGAGAGACAAGAGAACAAAATATGTAAATGACAGAATTATGACTGAAACTCTATTAGGGTAATAATGATTTTCTAATTATTAAGGAGGGAAAGATAAAAGGTGGGGAGAATTTAGTACACTTGGTTAGTAGTATGTAACCCTTTCACTATTTTTTCAGGTATATAAATTCTAATGGTTATGTTGGAGTGATATTGTATAACTTTCAATAATTTTTTGTTGCTAAAGGGGATGTCCATAGGTTACAAACGGGTTTCCCAAATTGTTTGGAAATCTAAGGAGAAACTATATAAAATAGAATATATTTGATAGTCTCTTTGGTATGGATGCAACACTATTAAGGAGGAATTTCAAGGAGGCCAGTTAAGGGCTTTTTGAGGTAGTATCTAATGCACAATTAGTGCACAATTTGTCTAATTGTGTGACTATACCACGCACAGGGTTAATATGAGTTCCTAAAAGGTAGATCTCAATCATTTGTTTTTACTATAATACATTATTTTTTCTCTTATGTGGCCTTAACATGTAATTATTCTCATTTATGGTTTTAGAACCTATCCCATGAAAAATGGAATCAATCTCGATACTTTATTTGGCGTTTAGATGCTGAATTCTTTATGTATGTCATCATTCTTCTTCATTCTTGTTATGATTTCATAGATCAACACAGATCTACTTCTCTGATCCTCTTATTTTCTCTAATCTATGCACATTATGGGTGGATCTAAGATTTACGATTCCAAATATAATGATATTTTTTCTTTTTGTTGATATGAGAAGTTATCTATGTTGATCTGGATTTCATACCCGATTTCTTATGTGTTCTTTATCCATTTTCATTTTTCATCATAATGGTTGAGGTAGGTGGCTTCACTCTTAACTCCTATTTATTGAAAAAAAATTCATGGTTTCAAATTTATTTCTTTTTTTTTGATTTTATTGTGAATTAGTTTATTTATGATTTATTGAAACTTTTGTTGGTGACAGTTTGTGTAAATCCACAAAATCGATGTTCTTGAATAAAGTACTTCGACTCTTGATTTTAAAATGAAGATTTTAAAATTCGATTGTTCTAGAATTGTGGTAAATATATTTAATTAAGGTTTTCACTAAAACTAACCATTATATTTATATTGAATTATTGATTTGAATTGGGTTTTTAAATGGTTTTTAATAAAAAATAATTTTATTGAAATGTTTTGAAGTGGTTTTTTCATACATTGGTGTTGTGTGAGTTCTTGTTTGATGTTCCCCAAAATAAGGGATGTATACTTTTAGGGTACATGGTGTGTGACCCTATATCGAGGGAATTTGTCATTGGGACACAATGTAATTAGATAAGAGGCTACTCATGAGTACAAAACAATCAAACCAGCATACAAGTGTGGGAGAACTTAAACAGAACTTGTTTACTTTTGGTTACTTATATTTTTGGAACATGTTTTTATTGTGTTATAAACTATTTTGAAAAAAAAATTATATAAAATATTTGATATAAATTTTTAAAATGTTTCTATTATAGTGAAATGATTGGGGATGTTCTTTCAGAAATCCTACTGTGTTTTATACTCACCCTATCATTTTCACTTTGGTACTTTTATAGATTCTATCATCATAGACATCTGTACAGGTAAAATATCAAAAATATTTAGTACCACCATGTGAGACATGTTATATTTGATGACTAGAGCCTGGATCATGGGTATCATGGATTCTTTTCATCATCATTGAGTTGATTACTTATCTTTCGACTATGTACATTAACAGCTTCTTTGGCTTCTGATGTGGTACACTTTTTGTGGTTTTGATATTAAAGAAGTGTCTTAATTTACATTGATTTATTCATCCATCATAAAGTGAGTTGTTTGGTTATTGTTTTTTGGGTTAATCATTTAGTTCTTATTGGGTAAATTATCCCCCACATGCATTTTAAACCCTTTATCATTTTTTTATCCTTTGGCATCTTTAGGATGTGTTTTATAGACAAGTATCATTCTCCCACTTTATCAAGACAATGATGAGAAGTAGGGATGTTACACGTATTTTGTAAAACTATGGGATAGTTGAAATGGTATTGGAATTAGCTCGCTATTTATCATTTGATGGGCTCACATTCTATCACAACCACTTATAGGTTAGTTTAGTTCCACTATTAATCTTCAGATGAGATCTTTAGGATTTTTTTAAATAACATCAAAGATTATATGATTTTTATAAATCACGAACAAAAATATTTCATTAAATCATATGTTTTATATATCTCATTAATTATTTTTACATAACTGAACACCATAAAATATAATATAGAAATCATATGTTAGATTAATTAATGAAATTATGTATTAAGGTTTTTTATAATTGAATTGAAGTCATAGAATCAATATAAGGTTTTCTAAATGGGGACATGGTTATAGGATTTGGATATTTTTTATTCCAATAAGATGATGGTGGTTTATTTAAAAAAAATTATTATTGTATTTGTATTGTTTATATTTTGAGGTCGTAAAAAATTATATGGGATGGGTTTAAATTGAAATTTTATCTACTTAAATTTTCACAATCATAAGGTGAAAGGAGAGATTTTGGAAAAATACTACTAGGTTTTGATCTCACCTCATGTATTTTCATCTTGGTTGATATATAGAGAATATTTCTTATGGTATAGGCTTCTATGATCTTTTCATCAATGAAGTGATAGATTAATTATTGATTAAATGAGAAGACTAGTGTTGGAAAAGTCATTGGTGTGTTTTCACTAAATATATGGGATATATTTATTATATGAGGTTATAATATTGTTATTCTACAATTTTAGTGTTTGTGTTTTTGTATTTACTTTCATATATTTTATTTCTATCCAGTACGACTTCATTGGTCTATGGATAATGTTGGTGTATGGAGATTATGAAATTACCCATCAACAGTTTTCAATAATAAAACATTATTTTAATTCCTTATACATTTGTAGGGTGGTAGCATGTGTCATATATAATTCTATTTTTAATTTATAATTACGTATGAGGAGAGGGAAAGTATTGAAATTTTTTAAATGGTTTTAATGTAGCTCAAACAGTGTCTAATGGGAGTAGATATCGTATTTTTAAGAACTCAAAATATAATAAATAAAAATACCTGATCAATATATTTATAGTAATACTTTCGCATTTAAGGATATTCTGAAATGTGATCCATCAATTGATTCTAAAAAGACAATTTTGTTATATGTTTTCTATGTATGGTGTTTGGGATATAAGGTATTAAACAATCATTGAATCTCATGAATTATATTGTATTAGGATAGTGATTTCATTGAATAATCTTGAGTACATTTTATTTAGAATTATTTTCCACCAAAATAAATTTTAATCATTAAAAATGAATAGGATATTTAATTTGTTATAGGATATGGAAAAATAAAATAATTTAAAGTGGAATATTATTCATGGTTTTGATATAATAAATTTAAGAAGAGTGTTTAATTTCATATTCTGGTCACTAATTCTATAAAAAAAAATTTAACAATGGAAAAAATTGTTATATGGTTTTTTCATTATAGTTTTAATATGATTATTTATTTAACTTTAGATTATCTGGATTTCATTTATCCAGTCCCATTGTCCATGGATTAGATTACCTAAAATGTTATAGGAAATGGAAAATATAAAATTCAAAAAAATAATTCATAAATATGTGTAAAATATTGAATTTGTGGAGAACCAAATAGTTTTATATTGAATATCCATTTTATGTGATGATAATGAATACATTTTTTAATAGTTATATATTTGTTTATTTGGTCTTCTTTTCGATGAGGAAAATTTTTTATTTTAAATTATTGATAATAAAAATAAATATTATATTGGGTGTGTTGGTAGGAATTTTTTCTGGATATTTTAGCCATATAATAAATTTGAATTCATGTTTTAGAGCCTTTTTCTTATGATTTTATTGAAACTAAAAAAGATAATGGGTTTTCTAGTGACAATTTAAGTTAGTTTTCATTTTTTGTAATGGATTTGGTATTTCCAATAATTTTTTCTATGTAAAATTAGATTCAAAATGAGAAAAATATTTGTTTTAATAAATGAAATTTGATAATAATTGTAATAACTAATTTAATGGTTCTCGGTATTTTGAGAGAAAAAAATTAATATTTATAAATTTTTGGATCATTTAGAAATTTTTTTATAAAGTAACATTTATATTTAATAGGGGGTAAAATTTTATTTACCAATATGATTTTGGATGATTAATTTTTATTTATTTATCAATTTTAAGTATGATAATATTTTATAGAATAATATTAATTTTGAAATGATAAACACAGTCTAGAGTGAATTTGTAAAATGTTTCTTTGGTAAATGTATTAATGATTTAAATATCCCATTAATGTATTTGTTACAAAATGAGGAGGTGAATTTGTTTTTTATGTGGAATTTTGGAATGGATTTTTTTTTATGAATTCTAATAGAGTCAATGTATTTTAATTGAGGTTTAATAGTGTTAATGAAGGTATCATGGTTAATTCCCAGGGAATAGGTTTGTTTAAATAATCATTAGTTTTTATAATTTCATGGTGTCTAACATATTTAATTTAACATTGTGTGAGGATTCTGGTAATTTTTTGAAGGAAATTAGTTTGAAAATTTTAATATAGGATTTTAGAATGGAGTAAACATAATTTTGGAAAATATGTGGCCTAAAAATGTTTTCTGAAAAGAAAAATTGGTTTTTCTAGGAGTAATTTTTACAAGCCTTATTAATTTTTTTTAATATTAGAAATTTTGTTTCATGAAAATATATTTTATATAAAATTGAATATTGGTAATGAGTGAGATATATTAGGGTGAATTGGGTTCACAAATTTAAATTCTTGTATCATTTTTTTAATAATTAATATGTGTAAGATATATTAAAATGAAACATGACCTAATACTTATTTATTGATGATCCACATTTGAGGTAGGGTTAATTTGGAATGTGACAGTGGAAATGATATTAGTTTTTTGTGGTGAGATGTTTTGTAAAGTAATTTGAACATAGTGATTATGAGGATCACTTTTTGGTTATGGGTTCCATAAATAATGGTCTCATACATTTAGTCTTTTATGTGAATATACTATTTTTAAACATATTCTATATTATTAGTTTTATTTTATTTTATTTTATATTATGGTTTTATCATTTATATATTGGTGGTTGTTTTATATAATATTATGATGTTGGTTGTTACATAATTTAAAAAATTAAGAACTTTTCATTGTTTTTGTAGTTTGGATTTCCCTATGTTTACAAGATATTAATGAGTTGAGAGATAGTTTGGTCTTGTTGTCATCATGAAATGTGATTATATAGTCATGTGTCACTATTTTAACCAATTTAATTCCATTTATAGTAAATGAGGAGTTAAAATCGTATTGGTTTTGCTATTATGGATAATTAACTGATTTTCAATGGTGAAATTAATATTTTGGGAATTTATCTTAGTTAATGGATATTGAAATGATAATTATATAATGTATAGTGTATTGTTAGTAGTTTTGGAAAATAATATATCAGGGGGATTATTTATATAATGAATATGGTTAATAAACAAGAAATAGAGTCATTTGTATTTAGTAAAGGCAACACAACTACATATAAATAAATTAGGCTAAGGTATAAGTGTATACAAAAAAATAATTTATTTCAAAAAATTATGTTTTATTATGTAGAAAACAATTTTTCAGTTCGAGGAAGAGATTTTGGGAGGCCTTGGTCATGTAGAGTAACATTGAGAGATTTGGTTTCCTTGGACGAATTAAAATTTAATATTATATTTCAGTTATTTTTTACTTGTATGGATAAATATTTTTTGAATTTTTTTAGTTTTTCCATGTGTTATTTTAATGAATTTATAAAATATTTCATCAATTTACCTATTTGTGGAAACATCACTATAGAAATTTTAAAATGATTAACTTTATATTGTCATGATGGTACATTTTTTTTGTGAGAAATGTAGACACATTTGGAAATGAAGAGAGAATATTATAGGGAATGAAGTAAGTGATTTAGTATCATGTATATGTGGGAAATATTTTAATGATTTGGGCTCCATGGTATTTTTTTTTGTTTAGGTACATGTCCTTAGAATTTTATTCCTAATGTATGGAGAGATTTTAATGTATACTATCATATTTCATGATGAAAAAGTAGTTTTTTTAAAAAATTTATTATCTCATATAGTATTTTTAGAACCAAAATTTAGTTAAATTTTAAAAATAATTGTTTATTATATGTCATCTATATGTAAGATTGTGTGTTTTAGCCTTCAGTGGGTGAATTTTTGGTGCTATATCATGTGAACTGGATGATATAATTTGAGGTCACAATGATATAGTATAAATAATTACATTTCATTACATATTGTAGAAAAGAAGATGTTGTTCAAGAATAATTGGACGGTTTTTTGAATGTTAATTCAAATTAACTATAGTTGTGATGGAATGTATGATTTATTTTATTTTGAAATAATATAGTTAATCTACATGTAAAATAGTTATTGGTACCTTAATAAAGAAATATAAATTTGTGTCTTGACTTTTTTGGGAGTATTTTTTTTCAATATACGAGTTGAAGAAAAAATTAACATTGTTGTTGAAGATAGGTGATGTTTAAGAGAAAAATGAATGTAAATATTGACACCATGTAATATTCCAATGAAATTTAGTAGATATTCTTCTCATAATTTTTTTTAAATAAGATGGTAATGTTGGGTGAAGTGAATGAGCCCAATGAATATGAATATATGTCTTATAGAATTTCAAATGTAAGATTAACAAAATTTTCACCTATATATTTTGGTAAATAATATTTTATCTGCTTCCTATAAATACATAACAATATTGATTCATGATAGAAACAATTTATAACATATGGTTATAAGGATGTAATTTAAAATTATTATAGATACTACATAGTTTTGGTATGTAATATGTAATATAGTTATATAAATAATTTATATAGGTTATATGTAAGATATAAGGATGATAGATATAGAGAGATGAAATACACCATATATATATTTTAATGATATAATGACTATGGAGAATGGTTCGCTGAAATAGTGTAGAGAACCATTCAAACATCACAGAACTTGATCATTGTTAATATTAATGATTTTAATCTTGTGGATGAGAACATCTAAAACATGATTATTTGTAAGATGGTCCCAATGTTAAAAAATGAAAAGGATTTTTTATGTGTTTTTTTATAATTAATAATGACTATGAAAAAATATTTTTCCATTGTATAGTTTGTGTAGTTTTATTTCAAGGAAGAGATAGAAAAACTAAATTGTTTTCAATAAATCCTTGTATTACTAATTATAAATAAAACTAAAATGTGTTAATATTTAAATCATAGATTATTTTTGGAGAAAACACTAATAGACCTAAACATATGGTAACAATGAGGTTCACAACAATACTTGAATTGGATATTTTATTTTGATAAATCGACTTCAAAAAAAGATGAAAAGTTTAAGAATTATTTTGATAAATAATAAAATTATTTTATTTTTTATCTTATATAAGGTTTATGTGATTCTTTAAGACCAATTAATTTATATGAGGATCAGTTTTAGGTAGTCTATTATTTTTTTGATGTGTTTGTAAAATTTTCATGATATAGTACATAAAGATTCGATGAAATTTTTATGACTATAGAGTAATTTTTATGATATTTTCTAGACATTGTAATAAATTTCATGTAGTTTGTGATACGTAATGTAGTTTCAAAATAAATATAGTTTATTATAGAAAACATTATAATTTCTTAATTTTAGTAGATAAAAATTTAAAAAAAGAAATGTCTGCCATCAGTTGTTTTTAACTAGAATTACAAATGGTTTTTATAATACTTATAAAATAATTTATTTAAAAAACTATTGTTTTTTATCTCATGATATTACATAACTTATATAGAAAATAATTTGAAAAATATTGACATGCTGAACTCTTTTATTTGTTTCATTTTAGTCATTAGATCAAATTTGTTTGCCTCTTCCAATGTGAACCATATATTTATTTTCATTTATTATTATGACCTCATATCGATACTATCTATCTTTTCATGGGGTATCCTCCATAAAAAAGAACATTTGGTATGACTCAACCATTGTTTTCCACATTAGTCTACTGTTTGATCCCCCTCATGTTATTTATTTTCTATTGATTGTGTTTCTTATGTTGGATAATATTTCACTAGTTTACATGGAAAAAAATATTTGATACATTTTATTCATGGAAGGATTTTATTATATTTTTTATATATGTGTAATTTTTTAGAAGATTATGTGTATGAATTGTTTTCATTTTATTTTTTAAATATTATTTAGAGTTTATAATTATAATTTTAGGATTATTATGTAATTAGTAAATTTTAGTGCTTTAGTTGTGTAGCGGGAATAAGAGTTAGTTTCAATTTATGAGGTTTCTTTTTAAAAAATATTTCAAAATTTTATTAAAAATTTTTATTATGGAATTTATTTATATTTTTTTATTTAATATTTTTTTATATTTTTATGTGTGGGTGTTTTTTCATAGGAAATATATTTATGTTATTTTGTTGTTTTTTATTTTTGATATGTTGTAGCATTATTTTTATATCAATCATTTACTAGTATAATTTTATTTAATAGTGTGTGAAAATATAATATATTTTTTACATATATTATATTTAGTAAAAAATTTATTATTATTATTTAATTAGAATATTGTACGTTTTTTATTTTTATTTATAAAAGTAAATTTCCTTTTTTATTTTAAAATATAATTAATTATTAAAAATAACTAAAATTTATTATATATGATAACAGATATTTTTATTATTATAGCCAACTGAAATAGTGATGTATATGGTGAAGAGACATATCCATTATTATCTAAATTTTTAAAATGAAATGATTCAAATAAAAAATTGATCTTATATCCTTATGTGATATTTTAAAATATAACAAGGGTGATATAAAGATAAATTAAAAATCATTTAATTTTTCCATGTTTTTATTTGAGTTACAGTTTTTGGATTTTACACAGTTTCATTCGGAATAATTAAACAGCTAATGATGGCATAGATTTTCAAAATGGTGAGTTATATTGAATTTAAAAAACGGTCCATGTTATTGATGATAAAGTAATTTATAAAAACCCCATGATCAAGAAACTATATGGTGATGAGGAGAACCATTGAATCTTTGTTGTATGAAATTTAGATTTTATTTCAACCATGTCATGATTTTTTAATATATATTCTATGAATGGATATAGTGGAATTATTTTAATTATGTTATTATAACTACTGAACTGTATACATCCTGAAGACTAAAACCTACCAAATTCATAGTATATTGAAAAAATATTATTCTTCATGAGATTCATGTACCAAAATATATATTTTTATTCCAATTAATATGATTTATATATGAATAAATATGAATGTATGTTCTAGTTTCTTAAGGATATATATCATAGTATAATTTAATGGAAATTTAATTGCCAATTTATCTATTAATAAAACTTCAAAGACTCTTTCAATGCTAAATTTTTTATGTTTTTAAAATTACAGATATGAGAAGATGATTTTATAATTCAATGGAAGAATAGTGGTCTAGATGGGCTTAATTTGAGAAACTTTTTTGAATGAAAATTTTGTTGTCCAGATAATTTTCCATAGTAAACGGATATTTAACAGATTTGTTACCTTCAGAAATGAAAATAATAATAGTAGACATGGACGATACCTACATAAAATAAATATATATCACATCCTTACTAGAAAACATGGTTCAAATCTTTTTTTTAGAAATTATAAAATTATCATGTAATTTAAATTATAATCTATATAAATAATATTTATTTAAGTAAATTATATATTAAAACATCCTCAAATTGATATTTCAATTTATATTTCCAAATAAATTATTTATTTGAAAATTTTATTGGTTTATGGTATCATATATAATGATTTATATAAAATAGAATATTTTTAATTTCATTCAATAATTATGTACACTCTAAATGAATTCCAAAAATAATTCATTTTTTGTTAATATAGTTTTATGGGGTATAAATCTATTATAGTTTTTAAAGAATAAACATTATATTATTGAAACAATAAGGGGAAAAAGTGAATATGTGTCATAAAATGATTTTCTCTATGGATAAATGTTATTAAAGATTTAAAAAGAATTTCATTTGATAATAAAAATTTTATATTTCTCAAATTCAGTTATTAAGAAATTTATATTTTGGGATGGTGAAAAACATTTATTTTAAAATTTGATATACTTAATTTTTTGATAATGATAGGAAAATATGGAAGAAACAAAAAAACATTTTTTGATCTTTATTATCGAATATATTTAGAGGTCTAATCTGAAATAGATGTGAATGATTATGAGAAAAATATGTGTGATACTTTTATTAAAATAATTCTATATATTGAAGGAAATACTAAATTTGTGATGATGTTAAGATTAGACATTTTATCAATGAGAATACGTTTTAATTTAGCTCATAACCCAATAGGAAAATGAACAGACAATCATATACAGATTCATACATTATCCAATAGGAGAAAAATAATATTTATTTTTATATTTTTGGTATCAATGTGCATATAGGTTATTATTAATATGAAAATAATATATTTCTACAAAATTATAAAATGATAATAGGCCTAAAATCTCATGACTTTTTATGTTCTGAGGCAACATATATAAGTTGTATTATGTAATATACCATAAATACTTGTCATATTTACAACCATCATGGATGTTTGTGGTTTTATACAATTTTTTCAATAATTATATTGGTTGTAAATATATTATTTAAATAATATTTATTTTTTTCATTCGATATTCTCCTAAATTATGTAATAAAGTTTATCAATATTGGTAATTTTTAAAAATAACTAAAATATTTTGCCCAGTTATTATGTTGGAATGGTATTCTATATTTAGTTTTTTTGAAATATGTGAAAGCAATTTTATTAATTTTTCTATTTTGGCCATTGTAAAAGTAATAATATTATTGTCACTAAAAATGATATCACTAAATATCACATGTAAAAAGTAAATTTTTATTATAAAAATCTATTATATACACTTGTGAATGACTTTTTTTGAGATTTCGTAACTCTTATTAGACAATTTTAGTAGTTTGAGGAACATCTTATGACTCTACGAGACCTTTATAAGACATCCTTTTAGGTTTATATGACCTTTTAGTTAGCTATTTTTTAATAAGATGGGCGTTTTATAGGGACATCAAATGGATTTATTTGTCATATGAAAATCAGGTCCCATCACTAAATATGGAAAAAACAATGAAATAATATTTTTTTCAAAAAGTATTATCTGCTGAATCCGTTGGACAACATTAGTTAAAAGAAATTTTGGAAATTAAGTATTCCCTAAAAATTAAATATTTAGATCATTCTTGTTGTTATCTATATTTTTTGAATTATATTCATAAAAAAATTGTGGGTGATGCTTCAGATCAAGAATTACATTCCAAAAGAAAGAGTAAACCATTGTTTTCTTGATGCCTTACATAAGCAGAGAAAAGTGAGAAGGAGTTATTTCTATGGATTTTGAAAGAAATTGAGTAGTTGATACCATGATTTATGGAAACATTTATAGGAGATATTATGGATAATATAAAAGTTAATTTGAAATTTAAATATTTCAAATTATTTTTGAAAAAAACAATAAAAGAATTAATTATTAGTCTAACTATGTTTTTTGATTGTTTTAATATTTTTATTTTATATGTATATTTTAATCAATGAAGATTCACTAATATTATTTAATAAATGCGAAAACTTGTGATAAGAACAATAGGGCATGAGATTATATAAAAATAAGAGTATTGATAATTTTTTGGTGTCATAAAAAGATAAATTAAAGGACTCGATACGTCTTTATGAATTTAAATATTCAATGTATTAAAATAAAATGAAATAATTATGTTATTAATAATATAGTTCATTCATCCCATAAGTGGTAAGAATTTGAATAAAAATAAATATATCTATATTGACATCTTTTTTTACTCAATATTATATATAATTGAGAAGATGATGAAATGTAAATATTAGTGAAAAGAATCGATGTGTTCATTCTGAGCAGAATCTGTGAATCAAAGAAGGTTTGTGGAAATGAAAATATTGAATAAATTAATATATATGTTTATACAATATCCAATTTTATTAAAGATAAAAACTTATAAAGATGAATGATTACTTTCTCGCTGCATTAGAAGTACTAGAAGATAAAGCAGAAAGAATATGTAATGAGGAATTTAATATCAGATGAAAGATGTTTTGCGAAAAACTTATTGATGTCTCTTCTGATTGGAGTATATGTTTTTATCATAAAGAACCTTGAAAATTTTCACATTCTCAAGAGGTGTAACAAATTTCCAGGGGGGGATGTTTTATCTGGGATAGGAAAAAAAGATCAAAAGTGTTTAGGATAATTTCCCCCTCATATAATGAGTAGGGAATAACACTTTTGGTAACATTATAATACTTTTAAAAAACACATATAATTATATCATATATATTAGTGAAATTATTCATATTATGGTATTATAATCAAAAAGGGGGTAGTGAACAATGCCAAGGTGATACATATAAAAATATTGTTTATTTATCACTAATATATTCATATAATATATACTGTATTTGTGAATTTGGGTAAAAAATCATACCAATTTATATAATAACATTTAAGAGAGGCTCAAAATTCAAATTGAGTAAGATATTAAAATGTAATTTGGAATTGGGTAAAAAGTTAGCCACACTAGATTCACCCCCACTTAGGCGTATATTCTAATGATGTGGGCACTATAATAGGTATCAAGATATGGTTTCCACTACATGGATATTAATTCATTTATTTGATACATTATTTATAATACACATATGAAGTGAAAATTTTAATTTCATTTTAAATATTATTAAATATAAAATTCTATATCTAATATTTATGAAGCTGAAGTGAATGTCTTAGACATGTCACCGATGAATAGTATGAGAACTGAAGGCAAAGAGATTGAAAAAGATCAGAAAAGGGAAAACGAATCTATCAGTATTCTAATTCATTCAATGAAAATATTGTTCACATATAATATATGTTTATAGGGATTATTTTAAATAATGTAGTTTACTGTGTAAATATTATGAGATGCATGAGTCTACATTGATAATGAAAGTCATATAAAATTATGTTATGAAGTATTCAATTAATGTTCCCATGTTGGTATTATCTCATTTTGGTGATTTTATAAGGGAAACACTTGGAAAATATACAGAATTAGTGGATTATGCAAAATGAATTGTAATTAATTTTTATAAAAACACAAAACAATTAATGCATCTAATACAAATCCATTCAAGATGAGGATAAATCAATACAAAGTTAAAAATAAATTATTTTTAAAAAATATTATTTCAAAATTAGTAATTATCTTATAGATGAGATTGAGAATTCCCTTCATGCACTAGAGGAGGTATAAACAAATTTTATTACTGTCAATGAACAATTGATTACGGATACTCTTAAAAAAATTAATAACTAAATATTTTTTAGAGAGGAAAAAACGTTCATATAGATAAAAATATAATGTCAAAAAGGGAAGAAAATATAGAGTGAAATATATAAAATATCATATAAATAATTTCAATCTGATAAAATTATTATTATAAATATTATTTCAAAATCATAAATTAATTATATCTAAATAATCAAATGATACTATTAATTAAGATATGTTTCAACACACACATGGAATTTTGGAAAATAGACATTGAACTTTTCTATTGATTCATCTTGTATATGCTAATGTCATAGATATACCAACTACCCCAAAAATATTATTTTATGGTTGAATTCTTTTTTCCAGAACATATAAGAATACATAATATGAAAAACATTAGTGAGGAAAAATATAGTGAACCCTATTATAAATAATTCTATAAGATAAATAGTTTTATAAATAATATTTTACAAAATGAACTTATTTTTTGAAGTCAAAATATATAAATTATCTTCTGTTGAATTTTTAGGATTTGTATGAAATGTTTCATTTTTATTGAATAGTGAAAATATTGATTTGAAATTAAAAAAATTAATTTTTATTAATTATAAAGTTAATGTATATATTTATTTGGTTTTTTAAAAAAATAATTCAATTATATATATATCAATCTAATTTAATTCATTCTAATTTTTAATGAATTGATGTTTCATATATAATATTTGTACTCTTTTCAATAATTTCTTCATAAAACCACTCATTCTCATCAAATTTTCAGGATTAATTTTATATTTTATGTTTCTACATATTTGAATAGAATTTTGAAAAATAAGATTATATATTTTGGAACAAAATTTTTTATATTATCAAACAATTTATAATTAATTTCCCACCAAAATGTATAAATTAATAATAAAAATTATATGCCACAATTAAGGTTAAAGAAGAATTATAGTGGTGCTAAACTGAACTGAAAAGGGTTAAAATGACCATAAAACTTATAAAAATATATTTTTTGTCCATATTTCTACCCTAAAATGTATAATTCACAATACTGATCCATATTTATCCTTGTACATGTGAAATATCATGGAGAACAACTTTTTATTCAAAAATTACAATTGTTCCAATCACCTCACTTATAAAAGGACACACATCATCTTTCTTCTTCACACCATAAACCATTTTTATTTTAACTAATACCTACCCGAATCACTTAATAGATTCGATATCCCTAACATAGAATCCTTATTTGGATATAAATTCCACATTTGAATGTATTTGTGCAATCCTAAAAATGATACATGAAGAAGGGGAAATATCCATCAATGAGTGTTTTTTATTTTATATCATCCTCCATATCATTAAATACTTATTAAATAATGATGATATTATAAAAGATAATTTAAAAATATATGGATTTTTTTATTTTTTTCATGACCTACAACCATCTCCAATTATATAATATGGTTTACAAAATAATCGTTCGGTTTTATGGTGAGATACCACTTCACAGACTGATGTCATTCATTTATTTGATCACTACCTAACACGGTTGGCTATAATGGTTTAAATAATATATATACATATGATATTTATAATAAACATATATCACTACAACCATTATATCATTTATAAATCATTAAATTTCATTCCACAAGGGAAATTAGAGCATCTTTCATGTCTACGGTGGACTATCTCCTTGTGAAGTGATGCGGTTCATTTCTAACTAATGATTAACGTAGAAGGTAATAAGGATAAATTTTAATGAATACATGTGATGTAAATGACATAATTTTTAAATTAATGATATAATTATCATTCTTAAATGATAATTTATGATTTTAATTATTAAAAGAAAAAATGATAACATATTTTTGTCTATGAACTACCACTACCCTGAAGCGATGTTGATTTATTTGGATCACAATGCCACATGGATGATATATATAAGTATATTCAATGATATTATATTGTATATATATTATATTATTTTTAATATGTAAATATAAAATATTACATACCATCATTCCTCAATGATCATTGGAAAATGGAAATGATATTCATGTGTACATATTTCCAATAATCTACGTCATTGTAACTAGTACATTTTTCATAACCATCATTAATGATTAATTTTAAAAGAAAATTGAGGTAAAAATATGATAATTATTTCATTATTATTATTCTAGAGATTATGTGACTATATTATATAAAGAATAATCTTAACATTCATGAAATGTCACAAAGGTGAAAAAAGGCAATTTACTATTGAGACATTTAAAACAATGAATGACTCTTAATGAATGGGAGATAAAAAGTTATGAAATAATCATATATGATAATTAAACTATTAATATGGTTATAAAATAAGTTTATATCGCATTAAACCAAATGGAATAATTGGGTAATGGAGTTTATCCCAACTTCCAATCATTGAGGCATATTACTATGTTATGTAGATTATGTCATCTATATGGAATATATATTGACACATTAAAATATAATATCATGATTCATTAAAAATTAATTATATTTTAACTTTCAATTTCAGTTATTTCATTCAAGTTGAATTTAATTATAAATTACCATGCGGTAAACTATTTTATAACTCAATTTTTTTATATTAGGTCATATTCCTTATTTATTATATTTGAAAATTTAATAATATATGTGTGATTAAATTTTATTATCTTATATTATAACTCCTATTATATTTTTTGAATTTAAATTTTACTAACATAATATATTTATCGATTAATCCATACTAAAATTTAATGGAATTTGCATTGGATTAATTCATAATTTCATTTAAATATGGATTCTTTAAACATGAATTTATGTTGAAAGAAATTATTTGATCATTATCTAATAAACCCCTTTAATTTTATTTTTCTCAGTGTAGTAATTAATATTTCAGGTAATAGTACAAAATTTAAACTTTTTTTTACTTAAAATGATTGAGAATTTTTCCAAATATCTGACTTCATTTCTCTCTCCAGTCAAAATACCATTTTATTCCTAAACATTGTTTTCCAAAAATGTTTTCAAAATTTTATTAAAAATTTAAAAATTAATTATTATGAGAATACATAACCATTTTAATATTTTTGGAACTAATAATTACATATTTTCTAATCAAGGAAAATTTAGATTTTTCCAAAAATATGAATGTAACATTTATTTGAAAAAAATCTCCATCTTCCATATTTCTTATTATCATGAACCCTCAATGTTGTAGAACATACATTATCGTTTGAAAATAATTTTTAAAATAATATTATTATAAAAATTTATTATGAAATTTTATTTTTAAATAGTTATTTACAAAATGAAATGGATACTTTCCATTAGAATGATTATAAAGAAAATATAATGTTATTTTTATTCTCCAAGGACAACAACCCTTTATTTTAAATATACTTCATTTGTGATATTTTGAATCAATACCATCCTTATTGTTTCTCTTGATGGATTATGAACAATTTTCTTAAGGACTTTATTATTATTAAATTTAATTATTCATGTTTCTAGTCATTAAATTTCACTTGAAATATTTACTTTCTTGTAATTATTCTACATTTTATTTTCCCTAAATATCCATAGTAGTTATCATGGGTATTCTGTTTTCATAAACCATATCTCATTTCTATATACGATGTTTCTATTTGTGGGTTATTTTATTTACAGGTGAAATATTGAAAATCAGTATTCATTCATCAATAACGATATTTAATTCTAAGGTATATTTTTTCTATATGCAAGCTGATTATTCAATATGTAATCAATGCATTGAACATGTAGTGATAGGTGGGAAAAATTTGATATAGCCACTCGATACATCATTAGGATTCATGATAAAATTTAGTAATATAGAGTTAAATTATTTTATAAAATAGTTTTAAACCTTCTTTTTATAGGTCTTTATAGTAGAGGAATCCGTTTCATGAGAAATAAATTAAAATAATTTTGAATTCCCTTAATAAAAAATTTAGTTATTTTTACCGGTGATATTTTCACAATGATATAATTTTTGGATGCTCTTGATTATCAATTTATAAATTAAATAGAATGTGTATTTTGTAATTTAACATTCCATATTTATTTTTTTTCATATTATCATTATAGTCATGTTTTTTAAAATCAATGCGTGTGGAATTATTTACCATGGCAAGGTGATTATTATTATTGAATTGTGAAAGTTTCCATTATTCATAAAACTTACAGATAATTTTATAACAACCTTATTTTATTTTTTAGAAATCCCTAATGTGTACTATGTTTGATATGTAAATACATTCTAGAAGAAAAAATTTATTATTGAAAAAAAAAATTCTTTTTGTATTCAAATTTAAAGTTAGACTCATATATGATTCTATTTAACAAAAACTAATAAACTATCTTGTACATCTGTATGTGATCACTTGTACCTAATTCTAAATAAATAATTTAAGACCTCGGCACATAGCTACATGATTTGGGGTCGTTAATGTTGGTATGATAGGAATTTTTGTTGAAAAAATTGGAATTATATTGAGAAATCATAGATTATGGATCATAAAAAGAATATATATTTTTATGATATTTATGTAATAACATCATAATGATTTTATAAGGTTAATATAATGTGGTATTTTATAGAAAAACATCTTTTATTGTATTCAAAAAGTGGATGTGGGTCTGCAACACATGTTTTAAGAGATAATAACTCTAAAAGGGATACATCAGGATTGAATTGATCATCACAAGTGTGTGAAAATAGGCCTTACTACTTGAATTGTGGGAAACTCCTCAAATATATACTTTGGATAATATGTTTTTTCATTAAAATTCATTATATTATTTTTGAAAATAGATACAACCCAATTTTTTTTTATAACTATGATATTGTTTATAAATTATTTTTTAATTTATGTAAGGTATTTCAATTTTTTTGGGATTATAGATTATATATTTTAATAATATGATATAATATATTGTATTTGGTAATTTATAAATTTCACCTAGTAGAAGTAATGATAACCACACTAATAAAAATAATCTAAATTGTAATAATTATCATTTATTTAAAGTGATTAAGGTAATATTTTCAAGGGATCTTCTCACAAAATGACTCTTATCATATAAGGAAGAAGAAAAATGTTTTGGAAATATATATAATGAATTAAGAATGTATTGTAGCTCTGATAGTAAATAATTGATGAATAATATGGTAAGGATAGAGATTAATAAATTCAATAAGGGAAAATTGTATTTTACCACATGTAACCATTGTGTGATGAAACACCATAGAACCTACATAAATGGAATTTGAGTATTGAACATGTGTTCCGAGACATTATAAAATTATTTTTATTCTAAGGGAAATAAAAATAAATCTATTATTAAATTTATCATTTATAATGAGTTGGGGCATTGTGAAAATGATTTCCACATGAATCACAAAAATATCCATGAAAAGATTATTATTTAACATGATCAAGATTGAGTTATTTTAATAGAGGATATAGAATGAAAATTTTTATTATGTTTTGGTTCAATAATCCTGTAATTTGATTATATTATCATTGATATCCTAGATCTAAGAGTTGTTAATTGAATTAGTATTGTAATTAACTACCTCTTCATTATGGATTTGAAAGAATATGAAAAATGGTACTGATGACCAGGAAAAATGATTTAGTGTCCTGGTGATCTTCTGGGAAAACACTTGATTGAGGGGAATATAACAAATAATATGATTCTAATGTTGAGATACTTACATTAGGAAAAATAGATGATTAATATGGATAATTTAAATTAAGTAATACTTAATACATTGGATATTATTATAGATTTTTTGAAAAAGTAGATTGCAACATCATTGATGGAGTTTACAACATCTTTGGATTTATATAATATATTGGATAATCAATATTTTACATTATGGATAATGAAACATGAATTATTTCATTATGTATGTAGGGTAATTAACGGTATTACCATGTTTTAATAGAAAACATTATCATGGTATTCACATGTTTGGTGTGGGATTTTTATAAGATACATCATGGTTTTAGGGGATTAATTATAAGTTTAGTTTTAAAATTTAGTGATATTATTTCTGAAGATTTATATTATAATATTTTGGAAGGTTAATTTGTTTAAAAATTTAAGAAATTATTTATGATAACCTATAGATGAGGTTTTAGATATTAATTTATAACTTCTCCATATGATGATTTAGGATTATTGAATAACTTGTGATAACCATTTTGTGATAATAAAAAATAGAGATTTACGTAATGTATTATCATTCTATTATTGATATTATGATCCAATAAATGTGAATATTAGTTATAATAGAACTAAAAAAATTGGAAATTCTTTTCATGGAGGAATATATGGATTCAAAATTGATTTAAAAAAATGAAATGATAATATAGTACCAATGAAATAAAAGGAGATCAAGTAAATATATATTTATGTTTTATTGGCATAGTGGTAATGTAATTACTAGAAATTTGGAACTGATACTAACCTGAATGTTTTATTCGGGTATCTTCAGTTGTAAATAATTAATTAGACCCTTAATTCATTAATGATTTTTGGGTTTTTTGTCTTTAACCATCTTATAGTCCACCACATTCTTGAGATCAATGATCTCTATCACTATCTATAAATCATTGGATGTCAGTATTCTCTACTATTTCGATATCTTAAATTCCCCATATATTATCTTTATTGGAATCCTAGATTTTCAATATTCTAGATGTAATATTATTTCACTTTATCACTTATAAGGTGGAAGTCATATTAACTCTCTTAATATGTGGGTTTCTTTTTTACCAAATAAATTTTCATTATAAAACCATTATTTTGTGTGTCTAAGATCAAATTTTGTGGAGAAAATTTAATTAATGTAGGGATAGAATGTAACATCACAAAATAGTAAATTAAGACCATTATATTCTATAGTGTATAATACTAGAAAAATAGAGCTTATAAAACCTATGAAATATATTTCGTTAAATTTATTCTTTTTGATAGCTTACAGAATATGTAAACCAAAGTATAAATGAAAAATAATAGAGTTTAATATGATTACCAAGAAAAAAAATTTATTTGTATTAATATTAGTAAATAAATAACGAAAAATATGCAAATCAATTTATTAAGAATTAGATAATAAACATTTAATGAAAAAGAGAAATGTTTTCAGATAAACAGTGTTTTTTTAAAGATGGTTTAATCATGATTTTCACACATATTAGAAAATTAATTTTTACTTAAGCATTTATTTGATAAAATGGGATTTATTTCATAATTTTCAATATCAAAATTAGATAAATTTAATTTTTTTGGATTTCTTTACTTTATTTATTTTTTAATGAATATGAAAAAATACTGAAATTTACATGAAAATTTCATTTTAATAGATATTGTATTAAATTTTAAATTATTAATATTATTATTAAGTTATAAATTATTATATTAAATATATATTTATCCAATTTAAGTCATTGGAATGTTTTTAATATTAATTTTTTATATAAAACCTTATAAACAGTTCATCGTTTTCACTTTGAAAACATAATTTATGATCATGACTTCATGATTAATTTTAAATTAAAATTATCACTTCTGGTAATGGTAATAGGAAAAGTAGATTCCATATTTTTAGTTTGCACAGTTTATATTACATAATAGATTCAATATATTTATTGACAAAACGAATAGTGAAAATAGTAAAAATATGTTACCATTATTTAAGTAAAGAAGGATTTCTTAGGGTTTAAATTGAATGAATAATGGAAAAATTAACCTATTAATATGTATAAAATATATTTTCTAGCCATATTATGAATGAATAATTTCTAATTCTCTAGGGGAATCTACTTTTGACCATTATGGAATGTGAAAAAAGCGGGTACACGTTTTTCTTTTAAAAAATATCATGTTTTGACCATACCTCACATATAGATTTTATAATATAATAATACATAAATCCTTGGATGGATTTGTGAAATCCTATGGTGGTTTCCCAAATAAGAAGCAATGTTCTTTAGTGAGTGTTCTTTATTTAATTTCTTCAGTCACCTCATTTTGTTAAAATTAACCCACACTGATATTATACCAAAAGTATCTTATATATACATAGACGCTTTTATGTTTCTCTAATTAGAAACAACCATATCAAATACTATCAAAAGCGTCATAAAATCACATTTCATGTGTACAGATGTCTCGATCTTCGCGAACTGATGTAATTTATTTGTTCCATTACCACCTATCGTGGTTCTATAAGATGAGGGATATTAAATATATTTTTTATTATATCAACATAATTTTAAATATTCAGTAATTATATAATATATAAATATTTAATTTCTATACAATATGGGATTCAATAATGTTATTCATGTGTACAACTTACTACCACCTCATGAATTGATGTGATTTACTTTTGCTAAAAACATTACATAAAAGGTAATATATATAAATTTAATGATTATATATGATATAAATGACATAAGTATGATCTATTGTTTATATTTATCATTATTAAATGATTATATAACATTTTCATTCTCAAAAAGAAAAATAATTACATAATTCATATAAGTGTGGAACAATGCTTTCATATAGCGATGTGAATCTCATTTCATCACCACACCACATAGATGATACAAAAATTTTTTTGTATTAAATAATTTTTATATATGATAATTCACTGATTATTGAAATATTAAATATTTATTAATTTTCTCTGTGATGAGAAAATGGAATCCTTACTCTTGCATATGTATGTCCTACCGTTTACATGATTGTTTTATAGATCATTTTTATAACAATATGTAATGATTGTTTTTAAAATCATAAATGAAGTAAAAATGTTTTAATTTTTTTGATAATATTTTTTTTATTATTTTAACATATAATATTGAAAATAATTAGTAATTTTGTGAATATTCACAAAAAGAGAAAACAAGGTAAATGATACCTAGAACAATCAAAATAAGGAATGATTTTTAATGAACTCGTAATACTATATTATGAAATAATTTAGTATTATATGATAACTATAAATATTGTTATGTAATTTTTTAATATCATGTTTAAAACTAATACAATTTAGGTTATGTAATATTCAACCAAAAGGTAGTATGATGTAAAAGACTTCATCTCAATTTCCCAACGTTTAGGCATAATGTAATGTTTTGCAGCTAATATCTTCTATATAGTGTATATAATTCAATAATGGCATATAATATAATAAATCATTTATAATTAATTTAATTTTATATATCCCTATGAATTATTTTAACTATGGATAATTGACTTAAAAATCACTCCGTAGTAATGAATTTCATAACTCAATTTATTTTCATTATGTTATATTAACTATTCATTGTCTTTAACAATCTATGTATGTTTTTAATTCATTGTGATTATATTGTGATCCATTTCATCTTATTTTGTTTTTATTTATAATATATACACATTTTTTTCTGTTATTAATCCTTATATCAATATTTCGGTCTTTCCATGTGTTTATTTCTTTATATCGTTTTAATCAGGATCTTTTATAAATAAATTTCTATTAAAGAAATTATCTTATTATTATTATATAAAATCATTTAATATTATTAATCACTTATTATTCATGATTATTTCATGTAATATTACTATTTTCCCACTCATTTCTACTCAACATGATTTATATAGTGTTTTTAAAAAACATAAAACATCCTTTTTCTCTTTTGAAAGAAATATATTTTCTTATATAACCATTATTTGTAAAAACAATTTCAAAAATATTTTTAACCATTTATAAATTATTAATTAAAGATATGATTACCCATTTCATATTTTATAAAAAATTCGATTAATATTATTTTCATTTTCAAAATAAGGCATGTTGGTCTTTTTTCCATATTGTGAAAGTAATGTTTGTTTTAACATACATAGAAAGTACTAAATTTAAATACATCATGAATGATAATAATTTTAAAACATTCTTTATAAATTTCCAAAAAAAATCAAGGATTGTTATTTTAACAATTTTTTGTGAACTTTGAGTTTTAAATGATTATTTTCAAAATTAGAATGTTTTTTATTAATATTGTTTCTAAATATATGATAATTTTATTTCTATTCATCAAATAAAATAATTAATTTAAATATATTTAACGTGTGATATGTTCTATTGATAAATTTTTTTACTCTAGATAATTTATGATCATTTTAGGCAAGGAATTATTGCAATTCACTTTCTTGAATTATTTTTGTAGTCGTTTACTTTCCCTTGAATTGTGAACATTTTTACTATCATTAGATATTAATTATCTTCTAAATACCCATATTATTTATCATTGATAAGAATATTTATTAAATATTTTCTCAGTTGTACATTTGGTGTTTCATTTTGAATGTTATTTGATCGGGTTAGGAAATTTTGATAATTTTTATTCTTTCTTTAGTATGGATTTTTTATTGTCTGGAATACTGATTAATGAATTAAATTTATTATTTAGTATATAATTAATGTTTTAAACATGTAATTATATATGGGGACCAGTATTGTTACTCCCCTAGATGCATTTATCGGTCTCATGGGTCAAATTAGTAAGATATAATTAAATGTATTTTTACAAGTTTTCTAACTGTATTATGAATTCTATTTAGTGTAAAGGTATTATGTTCTTGATACATGATGTTTAATGATTAATAATTTCTTACATTAATAATTTATTTATTATTATCCATGATATTTCTACAATGATATTATCTGTCAATGAATTTCATTTTTGATTTATTAGTTATCTTGAATATTTTTCTATTTTTTATCATTCCATATTGATTAATAATAATATTATTACGATATTCATGTAATTTAAATTTCATGTGTGTTTAGTTATTTAGATTTCCAGGTTTATTATTCTTATCTATTCATGATATCTTCTTATGTACTGAACCCATACTGAGAATATGATATCACAATTATTTTTATGCTTCCTCAAAAATCCACTATGTCTAGTATGTTTTCTATGGGTGTATATTCTTGACGTATTTATGTTTTTATTGAAAAATTTATGTTGTAATAAGTTTTTTAAAATGTAACCTATGTATAAAATGTTTATGATCTTTCCCATTACTACTAAACTATTCAACTTTGTGTGATGAAATTCAGTGTATCTCATGAAAATGTAAAAATGTAAGAAAACATATCCATGAAAATATGGTGGGATTCATCATAGGAAATGATCTATGTCTAACAAAATAATTTTCAAAATCATGGACAATAAGTTATTACAAACAATGTAACAATATTTTTTAGACACTATTAGCGTTTTTGGATATTTAGACATAAGTATATTAAATTTCAGTATATTATTTCACCCAATGAAATTTAATGAATTTGTACATTAAAGGGGGAGAATGTAAAAATTTTTAAGAAGAATTAATGAAACTTTTATTTATTCATAAACTTTAATAATCATTATACAAGTGTCTAAATTTATTTTTTAAAAAAATATTTCATTATTATAATAAAATATCTCATTATAGGTAGGTGATTTTCTATATACCATGTTAGAATAATTCCTATAGAAACTTGAGAAGAGGCTCATAAAAAAATAGATACTTGTAAGGAATAGATGAGGGCCTACCATGGTATGAAAACAAATTTGGGTCATTTTCTCCCAATAAGTCAGGATAGAAGATAGAAGAGGATTTTTAAATAATGAACATATTCATCTATTATAAACCATAGGTAACATAATAGGTAATTTAATAATTTATATAAATTTAATAATTAATGGAAGAAAATAGGAACTATAAGATTAAAAAATCGATTAAAAGAATATTAGGATTTGGTTAGTTTTCCACATCCTTAAAGAAAAAGTAAAAAATTTCAAAAATTGGGTCACTATAAAAAATAGAAGCGATTCTTGGATGATAAAAAAATTTAGTTCATACTTAAAAACTACATTATATACATCCCGAATAAGAATTATTATTTATGAGAATTGAGAAAGCAATAATAGATCTAATTTTTAAGAAAACAATTCAAAAAACGTAGTCCATACACATACCAAAGACTAATAATATACCTATCTATTTCAGGGAAAGAATCCTTGATTAGTATGTACGTAATAAGAAGATGGATAATGTTGAAAGTAATAAATTTGATATCTTTTCTAGTATAATTAAAAATATTACAAATTTAAAGATATAAAATGACCTAATAAAATTAATGAAGATAAAATATGAATGATCAGGAAATTATGGGTGAAACTAGAATAAAGTGTTATATATATATATATTAATTCTATAAATAAGACTGTTTCATTATTGAGAGAAAAATATAATCCATTTGATTTCCATCAATTCTGTAACAGTAATATTACACAATCAAATACATGATTATTAGATCTATATTGGACTTGGAATTAACCGTAAATTAATAAATAGGTAGAACATCTTAGAATCTCTAATCATTTCTCAACTGATGTTATTTTTCATCACTGTGCATCAAAGAAAATACCATACTATCTCCATTAAAAATAATAATTTGTTCAAATTGGTTATTAATAGATTTTATCTCTAATCTTAAGAACCATTATGAAGACAATTTAGTAGAATCACTTGAGGTAGAGTTATCAAAAGGGCTGTGTTTTCAAAGAATTTAATACATCTTGGTAAAATTTTGAATTTTGGATAGACACTACAAAAATAAATTTTATGGAATATTAATACCATTTTAAATCCATTATGAATTCTCTTTAGTCTATATTATATGGGGGATTTATATTAGATATTTAAAAAAAAAAATATGTGTTTACAGTGGAATTTTGTCTATATGTATGATGATGTTGAGTGATGGATATAATATAACATTTAATTCTTTAGATCATCCCCAATATAATTAATTAAAATTGATAATTATGTAGTACCCCATTCTGGCTATTTTATGGACAACCACGTTTTTTTTGTTTATCGAACGTGAATTAAATACTAATATTTACCACATACGATTATAGTTGATTAATATATGGAACATTAAATGGAAATATCTTAGCATTTGTCCCTCATGATTAATTGATTGATTCTTTTATTAATGGAGGATAACAAATGGAAAAATGTTTTTCATTGAGATTACTGTGGAGAAGAATTGATTAGAGAGGTTGTAAATGATATGTAATATAAAGATAAAAGGTTTTGATGGAATATTCTGGGTTGTATCAATGGATACCTCTAGTAAAACATTAATTGATACATTTAAGTCATTTTATATTTATACCAATTACTCCGAACAAAACCCTTATATTAAAATATTTATATATTATCAATAAGTAGAATAATGTTATTTACTTTAAATGAAATGTGAGCGTTGATATCAAATTTCAATAGGGATATTTATGTATCCTAATAAAGAAATTCGAACAAATTAGTTGTATTTTTTTGTGCATTATGTTTCAAAATACTAATTGGAAGAAATATTAATATTGGTATATAATGTTTTTTTTGATATTCTATTTAAAATTATATATAATATATATTTTTAAAAAGTATATTCTATCATTGATTAATATAGAAGATATTTAATCGAGTTGTTGAATGGAATAAGGATTAAATTTTAGAGACTACTTTTATGTAATACATCTTGTATAGAAATAGTGAAAATAGTGAAAAAAATTAATAGTGATTTTTATATAACCATTTAAATGTTAATATACATGAAATTTTCTATTATAAATTAATTTAATCATTTATTAAAGGATTAAAAAATATGATGATTAGATAATTTATCCTAATGTCATATAATTTTATATGCATTTGGTAAATTTTATCCAAACAAATCGGATGAATGTTGATAAGATATAAATACTATAATTGTTTTTATTATTATTGTATAGTGTTTTCAATTTTAGAAAATATTATTGATAATATATCAATGTATTATTTAATATAAAACCATATAAAATTAGCGATGAGATATCTCTTAGTTGATGGTTTTTTTGGTTAAAATAATGTTAAATTGAAGTAATTAATAAAATGTGTTTAACTTTATGATAATACTATGCATTTGAAAACTAATATGTTTTGGTATATTGGAATCAAGAAAAATTGTTTTGGAATTTTTATTTATAATTCATAAATTTATTGGAATTTTCTCAAAGGTGATTAAAGGATTCAATGATTCTATGAAATTAATAAATACTATTATAAAGTGATTTAGGAGTATTTTTCATGTTTTTTTAGTCTATAAAAATTTATAATTCCTTGTTTAGAAGATATCCAATAGAGTTCTGATGAATTCTAAGGAAACTATAAGAGTGTTTTTAGAGCTCGTATGACATGTGGTGTAATTTAGAAATAATTATAAATGTTTTCCAGAAATTATATATAGTTCAGAATACCATTTTTATGATTATGTGATTCTTTCAATGTTTATAATAAATCTGTAAACATCATAATAATTTATAGAAGTCTAAATACATTATTTAACTTCATAAGAAATATTTATATGTTTTTATATTTATTGAATATTTAAAATTTTTTAAAATTATTTGGTTTGATAGGGACATGATTAGAATTTTGAAATCTTAGTAAAATCATTTTTTACCATGAAAAATTAGACATCCACATGAACATAATGTTTTATAACATCTGTTATCTGATAAAACTTTTAGAAAACTTCGGTTTCTTAAAAATCTTGGAAATAGAGATTTTATGAATATTAAACATATTAATGAATGGTCATTTTAATCTAATGATTCTCAGCGATGTGATCTACAATGAATAATATCACAACAAAAAAATTTTGATTTTTTATTTAGTTAGATAATCTCATGACCCAAAGAAGTGTACCATGTGATGTTTTATAAATCCATGCATATATGAAGGAAAATTAATGCGAAAAATTTTGAGAAGATTTTCTGGAATGTTTTTAATGAAGAATATACAAAAAAATTCTGAAAATTATAATGTGGTAATAATGGTTGATATCAAAGGAAATTTCAAATAATAATATTGAAAATTAAATACTGTGAGAAAACTATAGACTAATCCATGAAATATGACATGTGTTTTGATGATTGAAAAAAGGTATGATGTTTCCGTAAATATTTAATAAAAATAATAATGACCAAAAATAGAGTAAATATAAAATGAAGAAGATATGAATAAAAGAGATTGTGACATTATATAAAAAATAACAGAGATTCTATATTTCATATATTAAAGAAAGATTAGAGAAAAAATGGACTTTTTTGTGAAGAAACATCTTCAATTTAATGATGGAGAATAAAAACATGATAAGATTAGTAATATTTGATTTTGTTTGCTGTAAATAATTTATTATGATGATGATAAAAATAGTTCAATTATTTATTTATATGGTACTTAGTATTAAATTTCATTAATATAAATAACGAAGATTAATATATATAGAATCCATTGATATGGTTCTATAAATGAGTTAAAATAAGTAGATAACGATGTGAAATAGAGTGATCAGATATCAATTCTTTTAGTTATTATTCTAATATTTAGCACCTTTGAGTAATTACTCATAGATATGCCAATATAAATGAGGGAAGAGGAAAAGAAAAGAAAATTTTTGGTAACTAAAGAATAAATATGAACCTATATGTCTTATATAGAGTCTAAAATGGTGGATGAATTATGAATAATAAAAAGTAAAAAATTATAGTATAAAAATATTATTAGGTAGTATAATTATGCTGATAGATTTATTTCCACTTTTTAGTCAAAATATTTCTATATTGATAAAGTTATTTTTTAAATATTTCTTAATTGAGGTTAACAACACTTCAGGATACATGATTATTCATAGAAAATAAACTTGTAATTTTGTGATCAATATAAGTGGTTAATTTTTGTATTGAAATATCGCGAATATGGGAAAGATGTATTAACTAATAAAAAGGGTGAAACTCATAAAAATATTTTTTACCTATATATATATGGATTTCATGAATTATATATGGTATTTATTTATATTTCATTTCAATCTGATCTAATTATATCTTAACTAATAACTGCAGTTTAATATCAAAGAAGGGTAGAAATGAGTTAATGGATATTTAGAATATATTTAAATTTTATCCACACAATATTCACCCCCTTCAGGTTTATACACTGATATTTTAGGCTATTCAATTTTTAAGATGAATGTGTCATAATGTACAATGTTATTATAACCATATTTTAGGTAGTTGGTCGAATATTATATTGTACATCATTTTTTGAGGATTAAATTTTTTTACCAATATAGAATTAAATGACATAGATTTTCTGATAAAAATGATTTTTTATCAAATTATATATATGATTTGGGTTATTTTAGAATATTTATTGGTTCCTATTATTATTACTATGTTATTGGTGGGATTTAGAGAGTTTTTAAATAGATATTTTTTGTGTTTTAATGGTGACACACAAAAAAATGATCAATGGTGAAATTTATAATCCCTATGAGTACTGTGGATTGGGTTTTTAGGGAGTTGGTAGGTTTACATGATTGATTCTTGGTCAGTCCAGACAATATATATTTTCTATGTGTGTCCCAATTTTTTAAAGTAGTGTAAGAATGGCTAATGAATTTCCTACTATGGAATTCCAATTGGGCAATACTGGAAATTAAAATTGACCACATGATTTTTTACCAAATTTTTTAGGGTATTCAATATTTTACCCCTTCAATAGGGGGATATTTCCCCTACTATATTTTGGGGTGATTCTAGGAGATTCTCCTTTGGATATCTTATTCCAGTAATTTGGGATGTGTTGGGTGTCTTATCAAATGTGTGATTCACATTGTCATTTTTATCATATTTTTCATTTAAGAGCATTAGTTTTTAATTGGTTCTCATATTACAAAATGGAGAAACCTATTAAATTGATGGGTCATTGGTAGATAGGTATTTTAGGGTTCTATAAGTAGTGATGATATTATACTTTGTCATGTGGTTTGACATTATTATCATGGTGAGTTATATTGATTTTTTAGCATGTTATTGGGTGATAAATCACTAGGGATGGAATATGATGAATTCATTTAATTTTCCATGTTGTTAACTTAAATTTATTATTATACATATTAATATCTTTTTAAAAAAGTTATTTTATTTTCTTTTTTCATGGATATAAAATAAATGGTCTTCCAAGTGTGTGTGACTTCTGGAAAATCATGGGGACTACAAAATATGTTTGAAAATTGGTTTAAATATTATTTTTTATTGATCTAATTTGTATTAATTCATTATTATTAATGATTTCCCTTCATTTGTTTTCATTAAAATGATTGTGAAAATAGTTTTTTATTTATTTGTATGTGTTTTATATTATTTTGACAATGTATTAGGTCATATGGTTATAATTATTTAGATTTTGTACAGTGTCATAGTTACTATTATTTTGAAGGGACAATGAGTTTCACATTTGATGAAAATTTCATTATACATTGAGTTTAATGGATGGTGGGATTTTTTAATTATGGATGTGATTTCTTGATGTATATTATATCTTGTATTTTTAATTGATTTATTTTATGGTATTGGGTAAGGTGAGGTCTTGAAAATTTGTTTGTAAACATCCAACATTGATTTAAGGACCTTGTCAATAAATATAATATATGATGGAGATAGCCCCCTAATAGTTGGATGAGACCTGATTATAAAATCCAAGGGGTGGTTTGGTGGTAATCTATTCCCTCACAAGATAATGAACTACATTTTTTCACAAAATCTATGGGTTCTCTCAACTTTTGGGTTTCGTATTGGGGACAATGGTTTTGTGGATTTTTAATGTTTTTATACCTTTTTTTGTGGACTTTTGAGAGTTTATAATTATTTTTAGAAATTTAGTAACATAATGTTTTTTTAAAAAAAATTCCTAGGATGGGTATGATTTATAAAATAAAATTATAGGTTTTTTGTATATCAAACAAATGATTTAAACGAGATGGTTTGGGGAAATAATATTAAATCATATAGACATAAGTTAACAAAAACAATACATATATATATTATAATAACACAATATCCTCATATAAAAATATTACTTATTTAAGATCAATATTTAATATATTACGTAAACATATTCCCAATGACTATTATAGTTTTATGTCTTTGGATATTGAGATGATAATTTTATAACTTTTCGAAATATAAAAAATTTCTCCCCAAAAGATCATCCACATTGGTACTCATTCCATATTCCATTCTTTATAACTTGAGGAAATGAACCAATAGAAAGGGTCATTAAAAGAAACCTGATCACAACCTATGATTAAACTCCTGACGCTCTCAATGGAATCACTTTTTACCATTGTTATTGGTCATTTGAGTTCTAACTAAATACTATCTACCACTAGAAATAATTTGGATCAATCTTATTTGATTACTTCTCCTATTTTAATTTGTTTTTATTTTAAGGTTGATTCATTAATTTTTTGTATTTTTTTAGTTAGGATCACCACACCCATTATTTCAGTCACCCAGTTTCTCTAAGAATTAATGCTAAAATTGATTTCTCTATAGCCAAAATGGACTTTATTTACATTGAGATTAAGTGTAAGAAAATCTAGAATATGAATATAAATTTGTTATAATGGTTTAATTTTTTTATCATGCATTTATATGTGTTATTAAACCACTATCTTCCATAATGAGGATTAAACTAATTATTCAACAAGCCTCAAACATGGGATCTCATGAAATATTTTAATGATAATGATAAAACTCATTAGGAGGGGATTAGACATCAATAAGAAGAACCAATGTTAGAAGAAATATTTTTCAATATGATGCATGATCTTGAAGGGGTTAACCTATTATCGAAAATCATTAGTGATGAAGGGGAAAGTCCAAAAACAAATTCTTCTTCTAAATCTGATTAAATTTATTACAATATTATAACTAAAGGGAATGAGCTCAAATTTTTCCCAACACTATATCTGGTATGAAAACCACTTGCAGTGCCTGTGGAGACTGAACGATTTTATCATAGATTGGTATACACATTGGGTCTCTATATCTAGTCCTAACAATCAATTCAAGTGCACTTAGTCCACATGTGCTTCCTGAGTCTGGTGAAATAACTTTTCCTCTTTATGAGGTTCTAGAGTTTAATTCTCCCCCTACTTCATTAAATTTCCATTATTGATTTAATTATATTAAAGAAGATATGAAGGAAGGTATTGTTTTAGAATTATGGAGATGTTTTTTCAAAGGTGGGAAAAAAGAAGGTCAATTCTAATATCCAGGGTAAAATAAGGTCTATTTCAAAAGGGCAAGAATCTTAACCAAATTAAAATATTGAACTGCATAGGCATATATTACTTTTCCTTGGATCTATATTGAGGAAAGGTAAAATATGAACCCCTAAATTTGGATATTATCCAGTCAACAATAGAATAAGTACAAGGAAATGAAAATAAAATTCCAATTTATCCAAAACCATGGTAGACAAATTCTTCATTAATCCATTGTTTTTTGAGTTAGATGGTAGGTTGTATTCATTATATCTAATCCCTAGAGTTTACTAGGAACTCATTTTTTAGGAGGAGCATGAAACCCCCTTAGTATGTGGTGGGAGAAGCTCAGGATGATTGAAAAAATAATCCACATTAAAATCTAGAATCAGATGTTTGTTTTCTAAAGGATACATATGTGTTGGATAACAATATAAAAAATGCATTAAAAATTCTTCTTCACTACAAGGAAGTGATGGTTGTGTATTCCTTTCTAATAAAATTTTCAATAGAGTAGGAAGCCAAAATATTCAAAATAATTATTCATGTTGATCTCATTGAAGAGAGTACTTATTTGATAAATAATGATTATAATAATTTATTTCAAAAATTAAATGAGAGGAAAATAATTTTTAAGGAATAAATTAGGTTTCAGGAAAGTATTACCTACCAATTTTAGGATCATACTAATGGGGATCTAGGTACATAGGAGACCTTTATTGAATAAAGACTATATAAATGTTCAAATTCCCAATTATTTAGTTTCTAATATAATGGTTTTAAGATACCTTTTATTTTTTTTGATCATTTATAGGGTCATAACTTATCCTATAATTGTTTTTTTTTCAATTAAAAATTTTAATTTTCCGTTGGTCATGAATATAAGTGTTTGTGATCATAAGAGTAACTTTTGAAATCTATACCATTCATACATAAATATTTTTAGTTCACAATACATTAATCATATGAAAATCAAATAACATAATACATGATACAATGACACTGGCATAATACATTGAATCTGGACATACACAAAAGCATAGAAATCAATTCTATAGTTGTCAAAGATCATTGCCAAAACATTGAAGGGAACTATATGGGTGGATATACATCCCGGATGGGAAACACCACTATCCTAAAAGTAATCCCTCTCTTTGTAGTAGAATTTTTTCACTCTGAAACCCACAATATTATTCAAGGTTTACTCTCAAGTACATCATAGCAAACAAAGTTTATTTCCAAACTGAGTTATCTCCATATTATGGTCATGCCTATCTTGTAAGATAATGAATATTTACCCAATGAATTTGACATAGATATAGGGCCCACTGATCATTTTTAAAATGTAACCACCATCATTGGTTATAATGTAACAACCATACTTGGTTATAACATTACCACCATTACATTAAAAAAATCATATATTTGTGTTCCATATGATTTTAAATCATTTATTATATAATAATAACATGATATGAAATGGGTTTCATAAATATTTTATCATATCATAGGGTTTATAAAATATATTGGTTTCAAAATCATTTTAAAATTCTTTAATATCATTACCAGAAAAAAGGATACTGGTTTCATAAGAATTATATCATTGTATAACCTATGGATGTAAAATTGTATTCATAAAAATCATGTCAAAATGAAGCATTCATTGAACAGATAATAATTTTATCCTTGGATCATATCCCAATAAAAGCATTAGAATCATCAAAATATGTTATCCTAGATGAAAATAATTTTTAAATATCATTTAAAAAAATATAGATGAAAATAACTAATCATTAAAAATAATTTATTTAAATTTTAAAAAACATTTAACAATTAATTAATATTAAAATAACAATGAGATATTATTAATAATGATTTTAAATATCTTTTAAATCATTCCATGTGTAAAATATTATCTAATTTTTTAAGAAAATATTAAAAATGAATCATTAACAAAACATTTTTAGAGAAAATTGTTTTAGAAGAAAATGATTTTTTGAGCAAGAAGTTATTATTTTGAAAGTATTATTAAAATCTATTAAGAATATAATGAAAAGAAAATACAGAGTAAAATAATTATTCTCAACAAATAACTATACCTAAAAAATTCATTTTTTTAGTATTTATATCATATTATTTCATCATTATAATCATCAGCATAAAAATCAAGATAAATGATGAGATTGTAACATAAAACACTTACCACTATAGTAACATAGAATCATTTTACCCAAATATTATAACATTTATTAAATACTAAAAAACCATTATAATAAGTATATTCATGACATAAAATGTTTATATGGTAGAATATACACCTCAAATAAGATTAAAGGTGTATTACAGAACCTATGTCATAAAGAATGTAAATTGAGAAAAAATAATTATCAATTTATTAAATTCTTGTCCATGATTGATACATGATGGTTGAACTAGATCCTTTGTTTATGAAAAGTTAGAATTACCCATTTCTCTACCATATCATGCATGGAAAGATGTCTCATATGATGACTCTTAGATCATCCTCCTAAGCAAAATTTGTTCGATGGATTCCCCTTATTAATTTTCTCAAAATTAATATTCATCGGTCCTGCATCAACAGTACCATGAGAGGGGGTCAGATTGACCGAAACTAGGAAGGATCTATCATCATTTTATTTAGTTCTTAATTTAGAATTAATTATTATCTCCTTTATAAATCAATGGTCATGAATAATGGGTTGTAACTTTTCCTCTCTCACAATATCTCACTACTTGGTGTGGAAATAGAGTCCTCCATTTTGTAGGGGTATATCAAAATGTCTACATAAATACCTTGGGTAATCATCTATTTTGTTCAAATATGTAGAAATATAAATTCTATTCAAATCGATATTACTGACATGTAGAGATAGTGTAATATGGTTTTGTACCTCTTGACCTCTCGTGACATGCCTGTCAATTTATGTACCACCTTTAACACTACCGAGTCCATTCCCCTATAATGGGTGAATATTGTTACATTTGATGCTCTTGGGAGGCACTAAATTATTCCCCCATGCATTTTTCAGTTTTCCCCCATAACAATAATTGTTCTTAAGGTAGGATGGATTATGTGAACAAATCACCTCTCTTTCAATGTAGTAGTCGGTCATACACATGAGTGATATTATTGTATTCATAAAAATTGAATTGTGAAGGTATGTATGATATAATAATTCTTGAAATAATGATAATGTCATAGATATCATATATAAAAAAATAAATCTAACATTATCTAAAACTATGAGAGTTTGTTCTGAAAATAATATTAATATTAGTTTACGGGGAATTAGTCTACTTTACACACAAAAGATGAATGCATAACCAATTTGATGGAAATGGATTTAGATGTTGGAAATGGAAATACAATAGAAACAAATAATTATATTTAATATATTGAAGTTAATATATGAAAATATTTTAATAATAATTTAGGCGGTGGATGAATATATAAAAAAACACATATTGATGAACATTTCCACTTCCTTGTGTATCGTCCTTTTCTTTTCAGTAAAATCGTTTTTTGGATGGATTTGTGAAAAAAGGATTATATGATTAGGGAAAAGATTTTGGATCTAATATGGGATGTTTTTTGCGGATATAAAAGAATTTTATAGTGTTAATAATAGAGGATATAGGTGGCCTTTAATAATCCAAAAATTAGACATACATGTAATTTAGTAAAATTATTTTGTCCTGCAATGATTTTCATATATCCCAAGTGAAAAAAATGTTAAATTAAAAACATTATAGTGGTAATGGTAAACATATGACCATAAAATTTTATTTTTATAATTTAATAGGTAATATTATCACTAATAATTTTATTAAACCACGGTAAACCAATTTTTACCTTAACCATAGTAATTAATATTACTTCATTAACTATTAATTATAGAAAAAATAATGTTTTTAATATTATACATTATGAATTATGATGATTGAAAATATAGATTTCATTTTTCCAAATTCCATTCATAGTAGTGGAAACATTAATATTAAAATTAACCCTAATTATGGGATGATAACATGGGGGTTTTAAAGAAAAATTGTTCAAAAATGTATTGTTTTTTTTATAAAAAATAAACATGAATTTCATTGGAATGAAATAAATAAATTAATGGATATATTTTTTATTGAAATTAAATTAAGAAATAAATTTAAAAAAATGTATTTTCCAATTAAAATAAATTATTTTCTTTATTCATCCAAAAATAAAATATTTCAGAAAAATACTAAACCATTAACCATAAGAATATTCAAATATTAATAGTTAAAATTTTTTACCTTTTAAAAACAATTTTTTAAGTTCTAGAATGTTTTATTCAAATTAATTCTACCCAAAAAGTCTCAAAAAAATACTTTTTTATAGAAATATAATTGATAAGTGAAAAATATATTAATTCATATCTCTTAACTAGAAAACAGATAAGATAAATTTTAAATAGTTTGTTGTATATATATAATATATAAATTTCATTAAAATCACTCATGAATTTTTTTTATTAATATATTTGTTTTAAAACAATTTTGATTGCATAGAAATAGTTTCTCAAAAAAATAATAATTTTCACTTTAAAATAAGTGGTCACTAAAGAATTCATTTTATTTAACTGTGTAAATAATATTTTCATAAATTAAATAATTCTATTTTTTTCACTGCATTCATATGGCTAGTATATATATATCACACTAAATAATAATATTTTTTTAATATATCATTTTTTGTATACTAAAATTTATATATAATGCAAGTTAATATCACTATAGCATGTAATGCAAGCATGATTATTTATTGTGAGTAACGTAAAATGGCCTCAGTGTTTGTATAACATAGTACAAACTCAGTGTTTTCTATATTAAAAAATATTGAGAGGATTATATTAATTATAAAAAACATTTCTCAACATATTAGTTTGTTACATTCTACTCCCATTAAATTGAATTTCACATGTGAAATTTTCAATATTAATCAATGGTTCAAAATTTAAAAAAACCATCATAGAAAACAAAATTTTAAAAATGAATTAAAAAATTATTTAGAAATGAAAATTTTGAAACATAATGGATACCAAAATTAACATAAAAATTGGTTTTAACATTGAGAACATTGGTAGGAATTGATGATTTAGACATATAAGAAAAGAATAAATAATTATTGAGAGTGATTAAGATCTGTGACAATAAAAATGTTGGGGAGGTTGAAAAATTTAACGACTATAAGACCATAAACCATAGAGCTGTGAAAAGGTCATTGATGTTATTAAAAATAATTATAATAGAAAAACATTTTATTTCATGTTTGTTTCTTAAAGTAGAATAATTTTCACCAGAATATATACTTATATTAATTTATTCCATTTTATAATCAAAATATCATCCATTGGTTGTTCCATGATGAATTTTAATTCATTTGTTACTCCAAGATATATTGGTAAATATTTTCTACCTAAAACACAAATGGATCAAAAGAACCATATAAAGAAGGATATGTTACTCAATATATCATTATTTTTCCTAAAAAATGATAATCATGGATTATCAAATATTGATAAATTATTAAATAGTGAATTTATAAATTAACATCTAAGGCCTCATCTATAGTTAAACTTCAATGATTCCATAGTTGGTTAACCATATGACCCTTTAAATGGATTAAAATGCGTGAAATTATAGAAAAGGTCGCCTTATTCACAAAATGATCATATAATTAATTCCCAGATACAATATAATTTCTTTTTTTGGTCAGGTAAAAAACATCTAAATAACTTAATCATGTAATATCATGAAAATTGAAAATAATCAGAATTACTATAAACAACATATTGAAAACATTCTTTCTTCCTTATTCTGAAAAAAAATTATTATTAATTTTATTCCCTAAATTCCAAAATGTTATGAACACCATAAATTAAAGCATAAACCCATTTTCAGAAATTCATTAATCATTTTCTTGGTAATCCAAACCATCCAATTTATTTATTCATATTTGACATTTATTTATCCCAACAAAATTATCTCAACATCCCGAACATATTAAGGTTTATCTTCCATTAATAAAAACATCACATCTCAATTAGATCACTTTTATAGTCTTTTAATAAAACTTATTATATTATTATAAATCCATATTGAAAAAATTCCAAATACATATTATATATATTCATATAACATAATTACATAACTCTATTCATAACCAATTCAATTATTCCACCTCATCCTTAATCCAATTATCTAATATTCCTTATTATATTCTCCATTAACACTTTCCATTCAAATGTCATTCATACTCTATTTATCAACACTAATGTAACCAATTAATTATATTTCCTTTTTTATTATATTCATGAGCTTACCCCCTTGGACATAAATAATAATAACACATATCTCTACAAAATTTGAAACATCTAACCAATGATAAAATAGTCAGTAGGAAAATACTCCAATCCATTTTATTAACTGAACATTTAATTTTTCCTCAACTATTACTTTCTTTTAGTCCTTATTTTATATAGATCAAACATATTCCACTTATTCTAAGAAATTTAATTGGGTGTTTTTTCAATCATTGTTTACATAAAGAAAACTAAATCTTCATTCCTTTATGGTCTGCACTACCTAAACTCTCAACAATATTCTTCCCTCTCTTCATTGGTTAGTCTGAGAGTTTTTTAAGGTACATGATATTAGTCATTAAATATGAAACCTTATCATGAATATTCAGAATATCATGTAATCTGATAATCATCCCATTTTTATTCCCTTTAGAAAATAATCCATCACATTCAATATTATCGTAGTTCCTTATAGTTCCATCTATTAACTAAAACTAGAATTAATTTTTTAGGAACTCTAATCATAACGGGAAATAATTTTTTTTAATATTTTAAGAGGTCTAAATCAAGATTCTTTTAAATAAATGAAGTCATAGGTTTATCACATGTTAATACTAGTCTATGTATATTGAAATATTCAGGGATGGTATGTAAAGAGTTTTTTAATTTCCACATCATTATCCCAATAAGTGTCTATCTATGTTTTCATAAAATCATATTGTCCCACATTAGGTGATGACCTAGTCATTCTAAATGAACCATTTAATATGTAATTACACCTAAGAAAATGTGTTCCATATTTACACACACATGTAGTATCCAAAAATGGATTTATTTAATTAGAAACCCCATTATCTATCAAGGTAAAAAATTATAGGACATTATATATATTTGTCTCATCCTTAGAATTATCATTGAATAGATCCCTATACATATCTATATAAATATACCTAGGGATGTCATTTATTTTCTCTCATCTAGGTTTCTATATATTTACTAATCCTTTCATGAAATAAAAACTATAGAGACCACAAATTCTCATACATGGATAAGGAATATTTATATAGAAATATTCAACACATTACAAAAACACATGTCTATAGACCAAAATAATTTAATGTATTTGGAGACTAGGAACACCATATTCTACTATGGTGGTAGATCATAATTAATTCCCATAAATATCACACCCTTGGTTAGACCCACTTAAAACAATTCATTATAACATTGTTAAAGGAAGAATTAGAATGGGTGAGCTCATATTCCTAGTTATGGTATACAAGGGAGATCTTTAAGAAAAATTTGAACATATAGGTATGAGAATTTGGGAAAAATATTTTGAATACCATAATGTACATATGAAATAAAAAAATCATGAGTCATGACATAAATATTTGGAGTTTATAAGAAATTAAAAATAATATAGTCAAAGAATATTATTCATGATAGAATAACATTTGAATATTACATATAATTATTCCATACACATAAAATAGATAATAGTTTTTTAAATAGTCAAGGGTCATTTAAAAAACATATAAGAGCACATTATGGTTGGATACACCAACTAGGTGGGACACACCCCCATCTATACTAGTAGCCTCATCCTTATAGTGGAATTATTTCACTTCCCAAAACCATTATAATAGAACGGGTTCACTCTGAAAACCATTATAAAATACAATTTCCCTTACAAATATTAGTTCACTCCTTATTTTAGTCTTTCATATCTCTCGAGATATAAATATTTACACAATTAAATGGTGGGAGATATAGGTCCCACTAATATTTTTGTAAAATTTTACCAAAATAATTGGTTATATAATAAAACCATCATTGGTTATAATATAACCACTATCCTCGTTAATAAAATAACCATTATTGTATAAAAAACACAGACATGAGTTTCTGAAGATTATAAAATATTCAACATATCATAATGCCTGAAAAGAAATTTATTTTATGATATTGTTATCAAATCATATTATTTGTAAAAAATATAGTATTCATAATCATTTCACAATTTCATTTTAGAATAAACTAAAAAAATAAAAGGTTTTATTATAATTCTGTCATGGTATAACCTACAGAAGTGAAAATGTTTTCATAAACATATTTTTATAATCAATTATATTAAAAATTAATAAGAATATTATTTTTATTTAATATCCCTATAAAAGCATATGTAACATCAAATAATGTCATCATAGATGAAAAACAATTTTTAAATACAATTTTAATATATATTTTTATGGAAGAAAGATTCTTAGAAAACATTTTATTTAATACATTACAGCATTTGAAAAAAAAACTAATTTTGAATAAATTACAATTATTATATATAAAACCATTAAAAATAATTTAATATGAATATTGGGTTAAATAACCTTTTAGTTTTTAGAAATACATTTTAAAATATATACGATTTTTAAAACATTTTTATAAAACATAATTTCAGAAAAAAATAGTTTTCAAACAAAAATATGATTTTTAATAAAAAAAATAGTTCAAACCCTTGACATTATAACAATAGGAAAATTAAGGAGAAATATATATTATCATAACATAACTAGATTATATAAATATTTATGAGTATCTTTAGAGATATAAAATAAAATATTATCTATACAAGAATAATAATAAAAAATCTCGATAAACAATGAGATTATAATGTAAAAAACATATCTCATTGAAAACATTGAATCGTAATCCCAATGGAAGAATAACATTAAATTACTTTTAAAATATAATGAAAATAATTATTTCATGACATAAAATTTCAAAAGGGTATTATATATACCTCATGGAAATTTAGGCTCAAAACACTACTTATGTCATAACGAAGGAATATTTAAACAAAAATAAATATCAATTAGTTTAATATTGACCCATAAACCCCCATAAATGAGATCTCCTAAAATTTATATGTAAATCCCCAAAAAATATTTATATTTATCATTAAATAAATTCATTATATTTATATATAATAATATAATATAAATATATGGTGAATATAGAATGTGTCTAACAGAAGTAAGAAGTGATAAGGAAACCCAATACATTAATCATTGACATCATATGAGCACATTAAAAAATCATGTATAATCAATTTTATTGTATTATAATTATATTAACAAACTATAATAATGTATATAATAACTTATATGTATATATTATGGCCTTTAATTACCATTTATTAACAATTCCACGATAAGGTGATGTTTTCGGTAATAACTGCTTTTTTTCTTATGTGCTTCGTCTTTAATTTTTTGTCTTTATTACAAAAATAATAGTTCCAAAATCCCAATAATTTTAGTATTGATATAAATATAATACATATTCGTTATTTACATTATTAGAGTAACCTTTAATATTTACTGAAAGATTATTAAATACACAGTTTATAGAGATGGTAGCTCATACGTATGCATGAATGTTGTTTCCATTTTTTCATATTGGAGGATTGAAAGTTAAATGATATATTATATTTCTGAAATAATATTTATGTAATATTAATTAAATTTTATCATTAAAACTATTCTTAATATATTCCATGTAATTGTTTAATGAATCACATCACTTCGTGAGGAGGTAAGCTGTTGTTCACAGGAGAAATGTTATCATATTCCAAGGAAATGTAATGAATGATGGGTGTTAAATTTAAAAACATTAGAATAATAATATAATAATAAATATATTATGAAAATAATGAATCCATCATTAAGTTCAAATATGTGAGGTAGTAGTGTAAAAATGAAAAAAAATCAGTTTACAAGGTGATAATATATAGTACACAAGAACAACAATTTTGTAAACCATTTAATAGACGTGTAGACGTTTTTAGTTAATTAATGTAACATAAAAAATAAAATTATATTTAATATTATTATTTTATTATATAATCATCGTATAAAAAAATTTGGGGTCTTGGGTGACTAAATAAAAAAAATATCATGCATTAGCGTTACTTCTACTTCGGTTGTCTTGCTTCAGATTGCACTAAACGCCTTTGTTGGTTGGATTTATATCCAAAATAAGGATTATAGTATTATAGGAGGTAATTTGAGAAGTTATATTGGATGTTATTTTTATAATAAAAAAATTATTAAGGTGTTATTGAGATATGATATGGGTAGCCTTTTATAAATGAGGGACCAGACACAGTAGTTATTTTTGAAAAGAATTTTGAACTCACACATTATTTATATAAAAAATGGTCCAAAATGTTCCATTATCTAAACTTATATGGTATATTATATAAAATTATATATATACCTGTTTTTAGATATGTGATATTGTCATTTTTCTATTTATTGTTTTAGTTTAACCCTCAATAAACCCACATTTAACTTAACCATGATAATTAATTTTTACTTCAATTGCTATTCATAGTAGTAAAAAGGGTAAGATGAACTAATTAGATAATATAAAATGTTTTATTTAAAATATGTATTCCATTTTCTTAAATTACATTTACATATGATGAAAATTTCAACAAAAAATTTATCTCATATAAAAGATGAGAAAGTTGTATCATTAAAGAGAAAATGTTCAAAAGTTACAATGTTTTTAGATCAAAATTAAAAATTAAATTGAATAAAATGACCTAAATTATATTTTTGGATTTATAATTTAGGTAATTTTACATTTAAATTAATTAATAATATAAATTAAATTCATAAATATAATAAACTAAATGATTTTTTTCAATTTAAAATCTGCATTTTCACTACTCACCAGAAAATGAATCATTCCAAATGAATAGAAAAAATATACCATAATATAATTTAGAGATTCATATTTTTAAAAATATTATTTACTTCATCAAATTCATATTCTAAAATAGGAAAAAATAGATTTAATATATTTCTAAAAAAGTCAACAAAACTGGTTTCTTAGAACAATATATTTTTTAAGCATAAAATAATATTTATTTTTATGTCTTATCTATAAAACACATATATTGAATATTTAATAGAGGAATGAATATATATCACATATAAATTTCATTAAATCTATTCACAAAATGTCATTTTTATAATTTATTAAGTTGGGACATGTTTTTTACATGAAAATAGTTTCTTGGAAAAAAAATTCCAATATTTTAATTTTTCAATAAATTATCAATAAAATTCATTTCATATAATATTTAAACCAGATTTTCATTATTTATGTTATAAAATTAATGAACTAAATTCTATGGGTTTTTTGAAGTCTATCATATTCAATAATAATATTTCAATGAAAATAAACATTTCATATGAATTATGTGTTTCATGTAACAAATGAAAAACTCAATGTTTCATATAAAATAATATAAACAAGATATTTATTATAATGAATGATGAAATAAGTGTGGCATAAAATTCATGAAAAAATAATTAATGTGTGTAATTAAACAAATATTAAATTAATTTTAAAAAAACTAGTAAATAAATTATCAAACAATTAGAAATAAATTACCTCATTTTATAAGATTACCAATTATATTTAATAAGAAATACGAACCCAATAATTCAATGTTTTAGTTTATTTGGAGATTATATAAGAATATTAAATATTTTTTAACATAGTTTACAATTCAACCATAATTTAAATTACACTTGACTCTGTTGCAGACATACCACATGTAATATTACCCTTCACGACCATGGGAGTGGAAAAATAATAAAAGGGTGGGATATGATGATCAGAAAGTGCATTACATAAGAGATGTCATGCGGAACAACATAATAAACAATAATAAATATTATAGGTGATCCTAATATAAACACAAGGGACTAGAAAAACCAATAGGGTATATAACCATTAGATATACAAATCATCCCCAATTGAATATGAATCATAAATCCCAATCCTAAATCATAAATTAATGATGTGGTGATAACATAAGATATTTAGAATTGGAATATGGCATGAAATAAGAGATGAATTAGATTAAATTTTTTTGTAGATGTATAAATTAGGAATTTATATAAATTGGGTACATTCATACACATATATAATATAATTTTGTGTCATGGATCTCTTAAAAACCCATCATTGAACAAAAGAAAAACATATCTTAGAACATAGTATATGAGAATATTCTACCATATCAAATAAAATAATATCTCATTTATTATAAGACTCCCCAAATTCATTTTTGGGGTAATTAACATTCTCAACCAATGAGTATATAATGATAAACCAATAAATTTGTACACATACATATAAAAAACAATCAAAAAATTTATTGGATATAATTAAACTATGATAATAAAATATATTTAATAAATTTCATCATAAGAAATAAAAAATGTCACCCATAAATGAAAATAGTTTATTTTCAAAATAAACTATTTATTAGAATATTTAATATTTAATGGACATTGACAAAGATGAATAAACCTTTAAAAAAATATATTTTTTAGAAAAGTGAAAAATATCATTTGATTATTGGATGTTTTGTTCAAAATTATTTATAAATCACAATATTTTATAATAATGTTAATATTAATAAAATTAACATAATAAATCATGTAGACATGAAAATGATAATTTATAAATTAACCTATATAAAAATATGGATGAAGATGTAATGTAGAAAACATAATGAATGGAATAAAAAATTCCATTCCAACCATCACACATAGATAAATGTAAATAGAAATTTTCCTTAATTAATTATTTAAGTAGAAAGAATGATATTAGTAGAATAATATAATGTATATGAATATAAGGTGAAATGATCAGAGACTAAAAGGAAAAGATAATGAAAAATTTCTGTAAAAATTTAATTTTGGATGAATTATGAATCAAAGAGTGGGGAAATAGTGAAAAGACATTTAATTCCAAAAGTAATAGATGAGAAGAAATTATATGCTAGTTTATAGATAGTATATACAAATTCCACAAATGGGAATTTATATGTATATAATCTTATGTTAAAATCTATATTAGAATAATAACCTTAACATTGATCATGAATCCCAGAAATGCACCCAAACCACCATATAATCAAATTACCATATTGATCAATAATTTTTAACACATATTCTTATTATTTAAATTTTACAATTTTCAATTATAATTATTAATTAAATACATATTTGAGTGTTATAGTTTACTGTTATCATAAAATTCTTGTTTTATTGTTTTATAGCTGATTCAGTGTCATAGAATCAATCCTAATTATTAATTAAGAATTACATTAATTGTTAAATTGTTCAAATTAATTCAATAATATTAAACAATTTTTTATTAAATTAATTTTTGAAATAATTAAATATTCACATATTAAATTCATGAATATAATTTATAATGGATATTTTTATGTGATTTTAAGAATATTAATGAAATAATATATAATGATAGGACATTTTTGTTTCAGCAACATGGAATCATAATCACATCACAAATTACTACATAATATAAAATATTATGATCAACTATTTTTTTATATAATAATAACAATGATAGAATAGTCTCTCTTGTTGTATTTTCAACTAACACAAAAAATAATAGTTTATACCAATGAATAGAAAACTGTATAAATTTTTTTCATAAAAATATTTTTTATATAAGAATAATAATATTTCTTTTTAATCATTAATGTGTGTGATACGAATTAGGAATAATTAGTATATGAAAAAAATTGAAATGTAAAAATATTATCTTCCATATTGCGTAGATAGAATCACACATTCACATAACATATTACTTTATATATGAACAATTTGGCCAAACATCTAGGGACATGATGACATTCATTGTGAGAGTATAATATTGGGGTGAAAATATTTTTGGGATACCAGAGAAATCCAAATTAAATAATTTCTTTAGAATGGGTAGTTGGGGTGGTCCTTCATTAAATGAGTTCAAAAAGAATATTTAGAAATTGTAATTCTATAATTGTTATGTAGTGTCATTTTATCATGATGAGTGTCCCATGAGTAGAAAAACAAAAAACAAATATTTCATCCATCATTAACATGTGTTTTTATCTATATAAGTTGTATACATAAATTTAACTAAATACATTAATTCAATATCCTCGCACCTATATTATATTTTCATCACAAATGAAATTTCCCATCTTATCTTATTTCATTGGTATAATTCAAAAAAGAGAATTGATCTATCAAAACACAATCTCGGAAAATATGAATTTTAATAATAAAATAAAATTTAGTAATAATATAGAAAATACAAATTAATTTATGAAATTAAAATTTTACCTAATGATTGATTTGATGATAATTATTTTAATTCATTATTTATTAAATTGATGTTAAATATTTATTATAAATATTTAATATGTACTTTAAAATAAAATATTCAGTTTTTACAAGAGGATTATATTAGTATTCTAAAACATTCAATATATTTTTATGATATATTCAATCAAAATGGACAAATATATTTCCAAAATTCATGTATATATCCAATTGACATATTACAGACATATCACTCATTTTCTCTCAAATATAAACTTGCAAATAGTTTTCAATATTTAATATATATTCATTATTTTTTTTATTTATTGAAATTACTATCATAATAATAATATTTATATTTCATTACATTTTTAAAATCGTTCCGACAATAATCAATAAATATCATTAGGATAATGACAATTATTTTGTAGTCTTTTAATTTACATTTGGTTTTATTCACCTGGTAATTTTCATAATGATGATTCCCATTTCATTTGCATAATATATTAATGATCATTATGTTTTACAAGTATTTCATAATGAAATTGAGAGCTATTATTTTTTTCTGTTGTTGTTTGTGAAAAATAAAATACAATAAAATTATTGAATAATAATTTTGGGTTTTACATTCAATACCCTTTAAAAAAATTTCCCCATCAAATTTTCATTATTCAGATAAAAAAAATGAAAAAAATTATTCATTTTATATTTTTCATCCCACATCCCTTTATAAAAAAAATAAATATCAAGAGAACGTTGACCATGTGAGTGGACTTATGTCATTGTACTTTATCATTAAAATTATATATCATTGCTAATTTTTCTTTGATACAGATATCATGAAAATGTTATAAAACCTATGAGTTTAGAAAATGGGGTTGATACGGTGTGTATTTTATCAATCGATATACGCAAAACACATCATGATATTCTAAAATGATTTATAAAAGCATCAAGTGATAAACTATATTCCATATAAAATCAAGGATATTAAATAGGTTAATATATCTAGGTCTCATCATTACCTTCATAGTTATTCTATAAACCTCTTTAATGGAGATATTTTATGTAATAACTAGCCTAAAACATCAAACTCTTATTATAATTTATAATTATCAGAAAAACACTTCTTTCATATTTGTGGTTATTTAATATCTTGTTTAATGGAACAAATATTTTTAATATTTTCTGATTAATATTGAATCCCAATATATATTCATCAATTACTTCACCCCAGCAGGTTAGAGTTCTCCATATAATTCATCAAAAAATCACAATAAAATTTCATAACAATTGCTAGAGTTGATACATTTGTTGTTTGAGGACTCAAGGAAAGAAATATGTTGATTATAACCTCTTTGTAAATTAATATAATAAGATCTAAACATATCTCATAGAGTTCAAATGGCCCCTTTTGATATACCATTTTTCTGAGGATGATAATCAATGTTAATTATCGTCTATATATTTAATTAATATAAATGATTTTTCTTGTACTAAGAGGATAATATTTAAAATTAATCAGATATAACTGAATTTGATACTATTTATAGGATAAAAAATTCTTTTATATATATCATTGAATGTTTTTTTAAAATTAAATCCTTTTTAATAATAATAAAAATTATTGAATAATTTATCATGAAAATTACATACTTAGTGAATCAATCACCCCCCCTATACTGAATTATAATATATTTAGTATTTATAATAATGAATCAACGCCAATTATGTCCATTGGGGTATATTGGACTTATTATAAGAAAATATATATTTTGTGATCATTTTTAGCCCAATTAAACAAAATAACATTATAGGGGGGTGAATTAGGGTGTGATAGAAATAATAATTTCCCCATTGGATCATATTTATTCGTTAAAAAACACTCTTATCACTTCTTCCCATAAAAATATATGAATAGAAATGAAATCAAGCATGAGACACAATGTTTTTTTCTTGGTTCACCCTCACTAGGAAACATCCATGTAGCATACAAAGACAATGTGTGGATTATACTAAATATATATAGGCTTATTGTCAAATTACAAGGTTTGTGCTAGTTCAATTTTATACCCAGGCTCACTACCTTTATAAGATTTTGTATCAGCACACTATATTCCAATGTGTCTCTCCCTATTTATCTTTCCCTTGCTCACAATAATTGGAAAGGATCCCCAAGTTCCTCTTACATTTCCCACAACTCATGGAAGGGACACATTACCAATTTATGGACATGTAGGCATCTTAATTTTCATGAAAGAACACAGAATCGATTGTAGGTAGATTCTCGGTTGAAGTCACTTTTTCACATGTAAATGAAATACATATTTATGTGTACTGGTAGTTTGTGGAAATTTCTTGTACAAAATATTTTACTCTATTCATGAAATTCCTAAAGACTTATATGAACATCCCTACACCATGTAGCATGAAATCTTCATGGACTACCTCTTCCTCCATGGATCATCCTCCTTATACGGACTACTTATCCTATGTGGTCCATCCCTATTTCAAGGATTTACTTACTCAATGGATAAGCTCTTCTTCAACGGACCACCTCTCCTCTAATAATTACTTTCATTTTGGGGGTACAATTCCCCATAAAACACCTTATATAGGCTGTCTCCATGGAATACTTCTCATTCTGTAGAATCCTCTTTGTGAACCTCATGGCATTCATGGAATCCCCCATGAACCTTTTTAGACATAAAAAAATTTCTTATCAATGTTAAGTTGTTTTAAATGAAATTTTCTCTATTTAATTATGGTATTAGTAGTCCATATACAGGAAAATAGACATGAGAAATATGTCTATCCATTTTACCAAAATCGTTAATTCATTATAGCCTTCACTGAATACTAAGCTACTTATGTGAACCACTTTTCCATATATGGTCTACATTGCACATTGATCCTCTATGCTGGCTGATTACTTTCACAAAAAATCCACCACCACTCAGCCACAAACGAAGGCCCTCATATGAATCATTTAACTCTCATGAACTACCATCCTTATATGACCTATTTTACATATATGGTCTACATCCTGTACATTCCTATCTGCATACCATCCTTCATTGTCCACATAGTTTTCTATGAAGAAACCATAATTTTTTTGATTTCCCTCACTATTCTACAAATTTCCAATGTGTCATGTGAACTATACTTTGTGGCCTATGAACTATGTTCAAAAAATACCATCTATACTCATTCACGGTCATCAATCTCTATAAAAAACACAATAACACCAAAAATCACTAAGAGTACTCCTTGAGGGATTTTTTTCCAACAATATCCCCCCTGCGTTTGTTGAAAATATTTCTAAATATGATAAATCATTAAAGATTCTTCCATATTATACCAGATTTTTCCTCTATCAATTAAGATAGTGATCAATGATTTACTCAACACACACTCTAATCCTATATGATCAATGATCATCATGAGAAATAAGTGTATAACATAATGTTCCTCAAAGAATCACTTAATTACATTCCCAAACCACTCTTCAGCTTTCTTCACTAACCATGGCTATCAAGATATATAATTACTAATAGATCACTTTTTTGCATCGCCATATTTTAATCTTCCCCTACTTCACTACTGTATTTACTACCACCTATCTGGTTGCTCCCCTATCTCACTAATCAACTAGTCATCTTCTCCATGTGTCTTGACTAATCTATTTTCTCCTTTTTAAAATACATATTTTATGCCTCTTTTTCGTGGATCCTAATGGTCACTTATTTATTGTATTTAAAGGGATAAAGAACACAGATAAACTCATTTATGTTAAGACACACCATACCTCCGGAATATAGGTTCCTATACCCATAATATTTACGTACGTGGAGTATACTAAACTCCCAAAACCAGTTTATGCCTTTCAAATTCTTTTTTTTATGTTAGAACTTTGTTAGAATGTCTGTAACCTATAGTTCCATAAGCTTATACTCTATCCTAAAAAAAACTTTATCCCCTTTATCATTGATAAAGTGATACTTGATATTAAAGTTTTATGATATAGAGTGTTGGACTATATTATTTCAATGATTTATAGAACATGAATTATAAAAATGGATTCCAATCTAAGGCTTCACATCAACCCTCATATACTCATGCTACTACTTTATCCACAACAAATGAGTTTATGCTTTACTTTCCACAATATATTCAGCTTATGTGGTAATAATTGAAATTCCATCTTGTTTCATTATTTTCGTAGAAATAAAAAATTCTCCATTAAAGGATAAAAAACATGATGTCTATTTTGTATCATCTGTTGATCTAGCCTAATCTGCATTCGAATATCCTAATAATTATTGCAAAAATTTTCCATTATAAGTCTAACGAATATAAACGATGCCCTTGATATCACAAATTATTATTTTCACAGTAAACAAGTGGTTTCCATGAAATTTATATGATATCATGGTTCTTGGAACATAAAAAATATCAGGTCCTGTGACTATCAAGTATAGTAAACATCCAATGATTCACCAATATTCTATGATATTGGATGCATTATCATTATCATCCAAAGACAGTTTCATTTTGATAGCAACCCGAGTATTTTTCTCCTTGGACATATCCATTCCAAATCATTTAAAAACTCCATGGAATATTTGGTTCGATAAATCAATGCTCCACTATTTCATTGTGTCACATGTAAACTGAGGAAAAACAGTCATTCAATAATAATTGGAATTTCAAATTTACTTTTCATGAATTCTATGTATGACAATCTTTGAGATTCAACTTATCCAAAAAATATTATGTCATCAAAATATACCAGCACCATCATCCATGGAATATTGTCATGATTTATATATAGATTGTAATCAACCCAACCACAAGAAAGTCATTATTTTTCATAAACATCTCTAGTCTTTAATTCCATACTCTTGGGGATTCTTTAACCCATATATATCCTTATTTATCTAAAAACACTATTCTCATAACCATGAATGATAAAACTACATTCATACTCAATTTAAAATTCTTATTACAGAACCCCATTTAGAGATTCTAACTTGATGTTCATTTGGGAGAAATTGAACTTTCCTTTCACAATAATGTCTAGGAATAATCTCATTAATTCTACCCTTTCAATAGGTGAAAACGTTTCATCAAAATATATATCCTCTATTTGGGAGTAACTTATTCAGACTTGTGTCCTTTGTTTCTAATTATCTCCCCATATTCATTCATTTTTTAAATCAAACCCATTTAGTCCCAATGACTTTTTTATCTATTGGCCTTAAAATAAAATCCCATGTATGATTCTTCTCCATTTGGTTAAGGAATTTATTCATATCCTAAACCCAATTATCATCTCTATCTTCTTCATTGAAACATTTATGCTCTTTATCTGATATGTAGGATGTTTTTTATAGAGTTTTAATCAACATTTTCTACACTAGAACATTCTTATCACCAATTATTTTTTTATATCTATAAATTTTAGCTATTCTCTTTTTCTTTTGTGTAAATAATAAATTCTGATCATCCATTTATTTATCTGAATATTCATTTGAATCAGCCTCTAGAATGGGAAGATCACATGCAATTATTACCTCTCCATCACTATCCTCCCATAACTAATCATTTATTTTCTGAATATTTTTTTCAATATCCAATATAATTACATCATGCATTGGAATAACATTCTTAGAACACTTATTGATACATTTATATTCATTTCGTTTCATTGAGTAGATGAGAAATATCCTTTCATCTACAAAAGTATTTTTTTCTCCTTATTGATAATGAAACACTTACTTATGAATACACAAAAGTACTTCAATGTTGGATTTTTCCCATATCATATCACAAATGGATTCTTTTATAATTTTGGAGAAAATAATTTTATATTTGATATGGAGACTGATTTCATCACTTCTTCATTCCAAATCATATCTGCTAGGTATTTATCAATGAGTATAGTTCTATCCATATTATTGATAGTTAATTTTATTCTCTCAACAGTTCCATTTTAGTTTTGAGTTATTTATACCGAAACACAGTGCCTTATCCATTGATTCTTGAGACAATCATTCACATAAATATTCATGAAATATATTCCATTATCAATTAATATCCTTTGAATGTTTTGACCTACAATCTTCTCAAATTCCCTTAGATAGGTTTTTATGCGATTTAACACCTCATATTTGTGAGTGATGATTGAATAATATGCCATTCTCCAAAAATAATAAATGAAGGGAACATTATATGGAATCCCATCAATAGATCTTAGACAAATTGTTCTTCACACATCAATATTATCCAACATAAGAATCCTGGTAGAAATTTTATATTTTTCCTTATATGTCATCTGAATGAGAATACCTTATTGAAAAGAATCAAACGTCTGTGTACGATCACATGATAATATAGGGAAGTCATGAGCAGCATCATATTTCACCAGATCCTCCAAAAACGATTGGATCAAGTGTACATGATTTTTATTTTATAACATCTTTTTTTCATTCTTGGATAAAAACAGTATACCTTCTTATTCATTCATAGGATTGAAATTTACTTTCATATAAATTCCCTGAAAAAAAATGAACCTTATTTTATTTGATGAAACAAAATTTATTTGAAAATATTATGGAATGTCTTGAGACACACAGTTGATTGAAACTATGCAGGTTGTGATTGTGATCTTAAATATCTAACAAATTTTCATATATAATGTCTTTTTTCCCAAACATGGATTTTACCAATCCAATAATAAACAGGCTTTCATAATTTCCATATATTATTATACCATTCTTATCATACCTAATTTTGGTCACCAGATCATTATTAATGGTCATATGAGAGGTACATCCACTGTCGATACTTCAAATTCTAGTTTGATCAAGTCCTTTAAAATAAATCCTTGCAACTACTAATAGATTTATTATCTTGTTATTTTTCATCGATGTTGTTGACTTTATCCCTAGTACTAATTCATAATCTTGATCTTCCTTGAAAAATGATGGACTACCTTATTCTTGTTACACTACAAAAGGAGTTTATAATTTTAGCTAATTGGATAATACATTGAATTGCTTTTTATAACCACATTAATTCTGTTTCAAAACATTTCCTTAGATTATTGAAGAATACTATCTTTCCGTGTTCCGGAAACCTCCACACCTAAAATCGTTGACATTAAATTATATTCTTAAAAAGTGAGTTATGTATTCTCACTCTATTGATATTGTTCCCTTCGATACCTCATATATATAGAACATACATATTATAAGTCTCCCATCATTCCACAATAATATCATATGATGAGGGTTTAATTCTCATGTGTAAATACCACATGACTAGTTCTCCCTTAGGTTATCTTAATTTTATGATTAAATTTTATTTATAAATCAATCTTGAATGTCATACAGGGAATTAGTGGTCTAACATGAACCATAATTACTTTATTTTTTCGATCAATCCCCATACCAGCTATATCATTCTGATCAAACATTACACCAACCTAACACTCTTTTTTCTACATCACTGGAACTCTGAAATCTTCTTTTACAAATTCTATTGCATTTTGTCATGCTTTTCTGGAATCAAGAGTTTCTTCTAATAATTTAATTTTCTTCTCATATTGACAGTTTTCCCTTCATGATATTTGATATCTTTGATTATATTTTTTCCATTTGTATTCCAACTATTAAATTATTACATGATGATTGAAATTAAATAATGCATAAGTCTATAATTTTTATAAATTAATAAGATATAAAATTAATTATTATCATGAATTATTAATTTTAAAAAATACACAAAATATTTATTAGTATTAAAAAAACAGAAACTATTTAAATAACTTAATAAATTAGTAATCACTATTTTTAAAATCTAATACTATTTTTTAATGAGAAATGAAAAATAATTTAATATAATATTAAAACTTGTTTAAATATATTCAAAAAAGTTCACATGGAAAAAAATAATTTTAATTTAATGTTTGTTTTAATTGAAAATGTTTAAAAAATTATTATTAGTATTATAATGGATTATTATAAAATATGAATTATATTTAAAATTGAGAATCCAAAAAAAATTTATGAAAAATAATTTTATGTTAAGGAATTGTAGAATAACTTTAATTATGATTGTAATAAAAAATAATATAATGCTATGGCAGCATTATAACCTAATGGTGGGAGAGAAAAATTAAACTATTGAGAGAAAGTTGTTTCTATAGCCATGATAAAAAACAAGGTTTCCAACACTATAAAATATCATTGCAATACTCAAGGCATTCACAGACATCTTGATTAAATCATTAATATGTTCTTTTAGAGAGATACCATCATTTTGGAGTTGTGTTGACTTTGTGATACACCTATGGAGGGAAATTATTTTACTAATATCACTTTGGAAACATGCTATTGTCACCTCTCAAGAAATAATACTATTGAAGGATGGTAATACCATTGATCGATGTCGAGATGCTTCTTAGTAATGTCAAATCCCAAGAATGGTGGTAGATTCTTCTACCATAGATGGTGGTGGAATTTCTACCACTTGAAGGAATATGTTTACATCACATTGTAAAAATATACTAGCATAATTAGGTAAAATTGTAATTTATACTAATGTGAAGTTTCATCAATATCATGGATGATGAATAACCATTCAAAGTATTCTATGCAAGTAGATGTTGTCACATTAGAGTCATGCGTTAAGGAGAGGAGTTATTAATTTTGTTATGTGATGAGGGAGAATTAATACTCTTCCCAATGATGATATATAAAATAAAGCTCTATTTGGTGACCATCCTGATCTTTGATGACGATGAATAAGTACTAGTGGTGAACAACAACTGGGATAAGTGGTGTGTGGATGCATTACAAATTCGTATGGGAGTATAACATGGTGTTACCACCTGAAGATAAAGCAAAAAATGAGGATATTTACATGAAGGCGGAGAAATATCTTCATGGAATAAGAAGGGTCCTATAATAGAATCAATAGAATAGTGGATAGTTCTAAATAGAGGAATGAGAAGATGAATAGTACATCATTTTATGAAAATATTTAAAACATCATTGTTGGTTAATTTTTAGACTATAAAAACATATTCAGATAATGGTTCTATTCCAATAAATTTAGAAAATTTCAATATATTTATAATGGATGAAATAAAACATCAATTTTGAATATATGGCCTAATATATAATGAAAAATTGAAAATTTATAAACAACAACTAAAGATAAAATAATAAAAATTTTATATATATTCGTACATTTTTATGGGATCTAAATAAAATTTTTGGTTTATCATTAAGATTAATTAACTGTATAAAATATTCATATAATTATATCTAAATAATCATGGTGTGATTTCAATGTATATCACGATGGTCATTAAATAAATACAGAATACATTTAACTATAGAGAATGGAAAATTCAAGAATTATTGAAAAAAAATTGGGAATTTTTTGACTATTTAACAGGGATTTTACAAATCCATTTGGATTAGTTAAATGTATAAAAATATAATAAATATACAACCAAACATGTTTCACAATTTGACATCATATATATCTCAAGATTTATAATAGTAAATAATAAAAACATCAGACACTATAAATTGAAATTTATTACATAAAATTGAATCATGAAGCATATTCCAACCCAAATGAGGGCATTCTAGAAATTTTATTATATATTTTCACAGTCCAATAAATGATATATTAACATCTTATCATTCATATGAAATAAGATTTATAACTATAGAATAACTATAATTCATGTTATAATTAAAATATAGTGAGATATTAAAATACTTTTTCACATAAACTATTTAGAGGGTTCTTGAGAGAAACTATAACCAAACACGTATTAAATGTCCTAAAAAATTTATCTAACCAAATAAAATATATTTTAATAAAATTATGGAAAAAATATATGAAAATAAAATGAATAAAAAATGCATCAAAAAATACCTGGATATACTACAAAAACATTACCCAAATCAATTATGACATAGCCTAAAGGGAATTCCCAATCCCCATGGGGTTTTAACTAGAACCCGAGCATCAAAATATCAAGAGGTTACTATTTCCCAACATGAACAATTCATCATGACAATAAAACATATAAAAATACTAGTCATTCAGTCTAATAAACACTCCTCAATAAAAAAATTCCATAGATAGATAGATACATGTCAAAAAATGGTATGTCTTCTAAAGTAATCAGGTAGAACCATCATGACCTCATCACTAAGTTCCTGATTAATATATTAATCACACATTCCACTATTGACTAGTTATTCCAAAGGATTCTCTAATAAATAAATCCCACCTGCACCGAGTATTTATTTCCCATTTCAATGATTGTTCATAAGAACATTAAAAAAATATCGAAGGAAAAGTACAGGTGTGATGAAAGAATACCAGCGGTGTCTCACCAAGTATTTCATAAGAAATATATAAAAAATAAGTCAAAATTTTCCAATTTTAAATAAATCGTAGCATGAATTATTTTCAATTTTTGTACAAAAATCTATTTTACAAATAAAGTCAATGGATATAATAAATCATATAGAACATTTAATTTAAAAAACAATTTTGAAATAATTATTTTCATCATAACTTGCAAGGATTATCATTTCTTATAAAATATATATAAACAATAATTTAATTCAATCATTTTAATGTATAATATATTTAAATTTTGTTTTGGATACCAGGGGTTAGTTTAGTATAGGTATTATAACACATATAATAGAAAGAAAACTCCATGTGTGCACATCCCACTATATCTCATTCCTTGGTGGACTAAGATAACACCCCCAACAAATTAACTCCATAAAATTACTTATTTTTATTACGAATTATCATCATCATCTTTTAGGATAATATAATAAATTCCATGTATAATTATCCCAACCTATCTACCAAGACTCCAATGTGAATTAATAAAATAAATAATAGAAAGTTTTATCTTCCATATGAACAAATATTTTCAAATAATCATATCAATTTCCTCAATATCCATGCTTTAAAAACATTCAATGAAATCAAAAAACAACAAATTTCTTTTTGTCAATATTCTTGTACATAATATCAGATAATATAATTTCAAATCATAAATCACTTCATTCCATTTATACTCATCAAAATCATGACTGAAATAATCCATTTTAAATAGTTATTTATGTTCCAAAATTCAATACATAATTTTCAAATCAAATAAATAGGGTTCCCTTGAAACCCACCATGAAATATCAAATCATTTATCATGATAATAAATTTAATATTTCAAAATACATTAGAAAATTTATTTATGTTAAATAATAATAATTTTCTTTTAATTATAGAGTTTGTATTATGAAACCACCAACTTTATTCATGATAAATAACACCCACCTAGGATTTACAAACCGAGAGTTGAGGTATATAAAAATAAAATTTGAATCGTAGAATCAGGATTTACCATGTTATGATCTAGTCCCATCAATGATATAAGGAGTCACCATTATAAAAAATAGAGATAAATGAGGAATTTATAATCCATGAGAAAATTTGGATTACACTTACCAAAAGTCATCCAATGCACCAACTAGGAATTCTATCCTTTCAAAATCGAGGTTTGGAGGGAAATGTTCATCCCAAGAGTGTTTAAAAATTCATTAGGGTTAAACTAAATTTGATGGAGTAGTTTTATAACAAACTAGATTATGAAAATTAAAATTTTGGAATTACCAAAATATTTCTCATCCCTCGTAGTGTCCTCATCAAGCGAGTGGCATAAACTGACTACCCAGTGGCACCTGGTAGAATAATATGGATATATGACTATCCATTGACCAAAATGTGTTTTTTAAATTGATGTTTTATGTTTTTACTATTTGAATCCACCACTTTCAATATCTCATTACCTGACTACTATAAATTGTTATCAAGAAGGTGGACCTCCATTAACTTTTCCATATACATGAGCCTTCCCATGAATATGAAAAAATCTCAAACAACACCTCAAACACTAAAACCATAATGTTTTAGTCTCCCATTACCATTAAAAATATAAATAAAGCGTAAATTTAACCAAAAATAGTTCATAATTACAATAAAAAGAACATAACAACAATGAATCAATATGAAAATAAAGAGGCCCATGAAAAAACCAAAGTTTACTCATGGAATATGGTAACATGATGTTACAATCCCTACATTATAATTTCATTCTAACTCTAAAAATCTTGTCACTAATACTCATCTCAAAGATTATATGCCATTTCTATATCTTCCAATCATCATATTACAATATCTCCTGTAAATGTGAACCATGATTCCACCACAACTGAATGAGGGGTTAAGAAATTTCACAAGCCTTTCCTTGAGAATGAACTATCTAAACTGGATACCCAGTCATGGATGAATAAAATTATACATAAATTACAACCTATATCATGATATGTGATGAGTTAGAGAGATAATGTTTGGGCTTGTACATTGAAAAGAAATTTGGATCGATGTCATTTGGGGTAGAAAATCCAAATAGTAATCAACGTTATAAATTTTTTCAGAACCCTCAAAATACCCCATGTATCTCAATACTAACGTTCCAAATTTTCATATCCATTAGTGATTAAAATAATGTGAAACTCTCAAAAACCAAATTCGTAAATGATTATATCTGAATGGAACCTAAAATGGTCAATATAGAATTTGTAATGATTATGTACCATTTCCATTATATAAGGAATAAAAGGAATATTCACCATTGTCTATTATAATAAACATGGTTTAACTAGATAAGCATAAAAAAATATCTAACCAATTGAGAATATATCTAAAAAGGACATCCATAAAATGCCTAAAATTTCTCCATATTGATGGATACCATGAACCTATCATCCATCAATATTTAGTATATCACATTCAATCTGACTACATATATTTGAATATTTTGTTTTTCACAACATTCAATGTCATATTATCACCCAAAAGGGATATCTCTAAAAATAATATGTGAAATAGGGATACTGAAATGAAACTATGAAATATTGAACTCCATGAAATCTGAATATCTCAAACACATAAATACACCCATCACCTTAAATTTGGTCATATCATGAATGAGATTAAACTCAATCAATAAGGTTAATCATTCGAACAACACCCAAATAGAATTCCTTTTCCAAGGTGTACAGGTAACCCCAATGATGATTTCCATCAACATAATGTCCCACATCCATGTCCACATATGATGTTTCTTAAGAATATTTGAAGTCTCTTGATGATCGATATAAATTTTTTTGATAACTATAATAGTGTGAAAAAAATGTCTCATTTCTTACCTAATCACTATAAGCATAACATTATATTGGAATAAATCATCAGTGTATATTAGTTTAACATGCACTGTAAATAATGAAAATTCCCCATACATTAATTCTTCATAGATATTGTGATGACATAGCAGTTTCATAAGAAAAAAGTTACCCTCTAAATTTGATACAATTTAATTTTAGTATCCCAACCACATAAGGATCCTATAATACAAAATAAATCAATAAAAATACTCTTTTACTAGATAATCAACTCCATAATTTTTTATTTAATTAGGAACATCATCAGATAATCGTCAACAAAATCCTCATTAACCCTAAATGAATATGCGAAACGTTATCGATCAAATTCCACTCCTCAATCTACTATTTTATGTTCAGATATGGATTTTTTCCCAAATAAATTAGAAACAGCATTAAAAATACCTATGGTATAGAAAATTAAAAATAAATTATATTATAGGCACTCCACTGATCACCTTTGTTAATGGTTCATACCATTTTATGAGAAGATATAACTTATGATTTTAGGATCCAAGCATATGGTATGAATTTCACTAAAATTGTATGGTTTAAACCACCAGATCACCCCTCATAACAACATATCCCAACTGAGAACATGATGCATCATTCAAGTCAACATAGCCCTACCTAGCCACTCAAAAAGGTGATTGTGGTGATGAATTAAAATAACAGTTTGAATCATCATTTGAATTTTTAAAATTTATATGCCATATAAATATACCCCCTATTGTGTGATAGTGGTCTACGGATAATCAATAGTGATAAATCATTTAAAAACTGATGATAATACCATTCAAATACCGAGAATCTATAAATATTAATGATTTTATGTGGCTACTCACATTTCATTACAAATTTCAAATTAGTAGGATAAAAAAATGCCTTTTTGGAAGCCATATTTTAGATGAAATTTTACACTGGAATTTTGAAGTTTCATTTTGATTTTTATGGATTTCCCGAACTGTACTCAGGTGATTCATGTGGACCTCTATGATTTTAGAGTAACTCAATATGTCATCTATAAGAAAACCAATAAATTATTTATTAATATAAAAAATTTCTCATCATTTCCATTAACATAACATGAACGTTTCTCTAAAAAAATAAAAACAAGGGACTCATATTTCCCAAACCCAACTCCTAAACATGGTCAAAGGGATTTAAAACAATGTAATCCTTATATAGTGATAACTAGACAAAATCAAAATCCCTGAGAACCACATAGCCATTTTTTTATTCAAAAATATCATCAATATAAGGAAACAATTAATTTATTCAAACATCAACCTGATTTTTATTTTTATATTCAACACAATAGTAAATTTATTTAGCAACATTATTAGAAAAGATAATTGCAATTTCCCAAGGTTATTGATTGTGTAAAATAAATCCATTGAAAAAAAATCATCTATTTGGGTGTTAATTTCCACTAGTTGATCTGGTGTGGTACATTATGAGTTATCAAAAAATAGGGTGGGTACCTAACACCAAATTGATAGAAATATCCACCACCCTTACCAGTGAAAAAATATAAATCATAGGTGGAAATACGTTTAGAATATAAGCGTATACTAGATAAAAAACAAAACCAAATGAATATTTATCCACTGAAAATGAATTTGAGGATATCATCATATCCAACTCAAGAATATAAGGTATATCTTAACTCAACCATGGGTCCCATTCTCCATGATTATCCTGACACAACACATCAAGGTATGTATAAGACACCCCCATAAATAACTATATATATATATATGTGCTTTATATGAAATAATATGATCCATATATTGAATGATATGAAATGTTTTAATATATTAAACCAAAAATTACCAAACAATATGAACTTATGATAAAGATAATTTCTAGGATTGAATTTAGAGACACCATTATGTCATCATCCTAATAGGTAGACCAATCCCTAAACCTAATTCCAGAGCTCCTTCTATAGATTCAATGATTTCAAAAAAATAGTAGGTACTAAGTAATAAAAGTCCTTGGTGAAAAATAAAAACATTATTAAATATAATTTATTGGTTTTTTACATATATATGTGACATGACCCACAACAGCTTCTATAGGAGACAAAAAATTGGTGAAGTCTCTTCGATCCTGATGATTGTATATGGAACCAATTTTGGTCAATAAGCATCTTATTGCACCTATGATCCTACTTGTACTATTGATTCAAAATAAGTATGTGGTTTGATAATGAAATTGAAAAATATCTTAAATTTACAATATTTTCTTCACGATATAATGATAATTGTTTCCTTCATAAAATATCATTTTGAGTGTCTAAAAATTACACAATGTAGACAAGTTATTAGTCATTTGCCAATCACTATATAATATTTTTGAAGAATTATAAAACCATGATACAACTCTATAAGTTCCAAAACAATAATCAACCCACATCCGCATCCCATTAATGGGGCCTCTTATAATACCCAAGTGAGTAAGTGGAATCCCCATCAAACCTAGTGTACCTACAAATTCAAGTTCCACCATCAAATCTCCGACCATAAAATCTACATAAATGGAGAGATTTAATAAGTGAACAATATGGTATGAAATATACATAAAGACCCATATCAAACTTTCACATAGTCAATTTCTCATTAAAAACACCTATAGTGATAAATTATTTGGATCATTAATTTGGTTGTCATACTATTCTGTAGATTAATCTCCATACTAATGGTTCAAAATATCCATTAAGTTAGCCAAATCCATTGATATCAGATAGAATTATTCTATAAAGAGATTCATGATGTTCGTCAACTACATTAAAAAATTAGGAAAAACTATGAATAATAATACCACCACCTTCCATTCAGAATGTCATGTTTAAAGAATAAATATTTCTCTTCAATCACATATGGTGTCTCCAAAAATACAAAGATTTAATCATCCATTTTTAACTAATTCTCTACCTACTGAGGATCACTGCTACAATTTAATAATGGTAGTTTGATATAGAGAATATATTGGGAATGATCCTCACCATCATCTATCTAGGACACAACCACTATTTTGTAAAGTATAATACGTGCAGCTATATAGCCTAAATTTTAGACCACACTCACTAATACCTCTATAATGTTTTGATCAACTAGATCGTTCAAATGACATGGTTCATCAAAAACTCAAACCTAAGGTTTATTTATTGATATTATTGTGGAATTTTTACAATATAAAATGAGAATGCAAAAAAGGGAAATGTCAGTTATGATACTTGAAAACATTAACTCTATCAATCGAGATTCAATTAAGAATAAATCATAAATAAATTAATTAAAAATAGACATAGATATGAGAACACATCAAACTATTTTTTCCAAAAAAAATAATATAACATAAGGCTTTTTATAATTTGATATATATATTAACTCATCTACAACCTATCACTTATCTCCCAAACTTCTATTATCCTATCTACAAAGACATTACACTATGTATGCTAACATCAGGAAATAACACATCAACCTTTTGTAACACTTTTTTAGGAAACGAATAATAAATAATACATCAATGTTACATGAATAGATTTTGACACAACATTAAGGGTTTTTATGATACCTATAGGATAGAGACTAGTCTATTGGATTCAAAATGATAATTACTCAATTGTTTCCCTATATTAATAAATAATCAAGAAAAAGAGATATATACAAAATATTAATAGTTGGTATACCAAACCATCCTCAAGATAAAAGTAAGTTATATAGATATATACTTGTATTAAAAATAATTTATCAACCAAAGGAATTAAATAAAACATTTATGAAATAATAACTAGGTCTTTATGTAACAAGTTGATCACATTTTCCAACAATCACCACCAACTCCTAAGGTCCTTAAAATTAAGTATACCCACTACCTTGATGAGGTTATTTATATTTTGGATACATTTAATAATAAAATCAATAAAATATAAAATGAAATGGTGTGTTGTGAGTAAGAAAATTATGGTATAATCTCACTAAAACTTTCATAGGAAAAATATAACAAACAAACCTAATTTTATTAATTTTAAACTAAAATAGAAATGGAAGTCATTTCATTTTTATTATTAAATAATTCATTATTAAACATATTAATGTATAATATAAAATATTTTTATATTTTTATATCCATCATTAGTAGATGATGTATGTATTTTTATGTAATCATTTAGGCATAATAATTTATATCAAAATAGACATGATTTATTTTCTAAATAAATAATTTTCATGTATATTCAGTTACATTAAAGATGCCATGGTAGAGAGTCTCGGTGTTGGAATATTATTATAATTCAACCCCATCTCAGTGAAATATTTCTCTAGGTATGAAATCATCCATAAACATCATTCATTGGGGTAAAATGTGAAAACCCAAAATAAATAACTCTGTAATCTTATCAATGTTTAGTTAGTGTTATCACTGTAAATTTGTTTCTAGTTCTATATAATACATTATTAGTGTGTGTTATTCCCAGTTAAACATTATGGATAAAATTTTATTTAAGAAAATAATACCTCCAAAGGGATATAATCCATTTCAATCAATCAATTAAAATAATGTTTTTAATTGACATTATGTTCACATTTTAAAATAATGTTTCCTTTTAAAACACCTAATTCAAATGATTTTTCATCAAAACTTCTAATTTTGATCCTAAATAATATAATTTCAAAACATAAAACATTTCATGAATTTTTGTTTAATCATCGTCATTATTTAAATCATTTATCTAAAATAATTATTTACTTTTAGTAATCAACACATAATTTTCAAATTCTATTTTCTAGGGATTTTATCTCACGTACCATTTAATAATATATAATTTACATTTTCCTCAATTAATGCATTAAAGTTAAATTGGAAAAAATTTTAATTTAAAAAAACATCAATAAATTCAACTAATAGGGTCTTCCTTATGAAATAACCTACCATAATAAATATTAAAAATAATCCACACTTGATCATCCAATATAAAGTCATGGTCCAAAATTATAAGAGGATAATCCTAGAACCCTGACTCATCATTTATTGATAATGATCCATAAATGAAATTAGAAACAATATTTCTTGAAGAGAGAGACAAAGGTGGAATATATAATACATGATAATATTTATATTACACTTACTATAAAAGGTCCAACACACCAATTGACACTTTAATCTATGTAGAATCATGGTTGGGAGAGGAAAATTCATCCAAATAATATATAAAAAGTGATTACATTGAAATACAAATTGAGGAAGTTATTTTAAAAAATACATTGATTAACCAAAAATTAAAAGACTATATTATATCCCCATTAATCATCCCTATAACTGAAATCAAGGAGCTTGTTTCCTCCACTAGATACCTAGTGGAACTTGGAAGAATATTGAGGCTAATAAATGTCCCACTTGTTTATTGTTGACCATCGATTGGATGGATGATGAGATTCATCTAGGAACCGACAACTGCGAGAATCACATTAGATAGACCATTGACCTAAACCACTATCTTGTTGTCCCTCTATATCATTTGACTCTAGAGTATAATTCCCAATCCCATCCTAGAATCACTGGGAACCTTAAAAACACTAAAAAATCAAACAATCTATCACACCCCTATGAAATCTATAACAAGGGGAACAAAAAATGGAAACAACTAGAATAACTATGAATGATAGAACCAAATATGGTTCAAAATGAAAATAAATATAACCAAGAACAGAACATGTTTCATACCAAAATGTTAGTAATATTGTGATACACATGGTTTCTAAATATATTATACATTTTTTCATAACATATCCTTGTGAATCTAATATGTATTTATTTATAACTATATTTACGGATACATTGTACATGTTTCTATATAACCACTTGGTCGGAATAGTTATGTTTTCTATTAGTCCATCCATGTATTCCCCAACCTTATCACATTCATGTTGAATCAATTCTACTTTCATGTCTATCATCTATTGATCAACCTAGATTTCTTAATTGATGTTCCTAGCATCATGGTGAGAAAAAATTGAATTGTTTTTACTAGGTTTATTTTTGGGGCTTAGGTTTCAGTACCTTTATCCATGTATCTAAAAAAAATATTGGATAGGGTTTTGGAGAATTAATGGTTATAGGAATTGACGTACAATTTTCTTCCATGCCATCTTCTGGGGCATGAAGATATTTATGGATCTTAGTAGTAGATTAATTATATAGACTAACAATATATTCTGAAGTGATAGATGTATTCTTGAAATTCAAATCTGAAATATCATCCTAATAGTATTTGATAAAAGTTCAGTGTTTATTTAGGTCTGTGTCGTCAAAATATACATTTATAGAGCATTATAAAATATTAAATTTTTTATTAAAGATAATAAAAAAATAAATATGGTAGAATTACCAAGAAAAAATAATTTATATCATTTTGTTGTGAAAAGTTATACATATTTTACAATTTTTTATAAATTAATAATTTGTATCTAAAAACTATAGTGTTATATTCATATGTTTTTATACAGTTTTATAACTCATATTGGGTCTTTCTCAAGACTATACTAATAATAAATCTATTAAAAATATAAAATATATATTAATTTGTTAAACTAAACTATTTTATTCTATGAGAAATTCACATGGAATGGTTTAATTAATTTCACTAATAATCATATTATTCCATTTTAATTCCCATTTTTCAGCTGATAATGGTGTAGATAATTTAGACGATATAAATTTTGTGAGAAGATAGATTAAAACAATTCCTTCTCAAACTATAATCCATGATCACTATTGAGGATTTTTATACTGAGAATGATATGGTTCTATACTGACATTTCAAATATATCAATACATGAAGGATCATCCCATCGATGATAGAGTAAAAATTCCCATGAATATCCTAAATTATCAGAAATAAGAACATAAAAATAGTTCTTTACTAAAAAAATTAAAAAGACTAGTTTATCCGCATAAATCTTGGTTGTATAATATTGTTATTTGAGATATAAGAACATATTTCATATATTTGATTATTCTTCTTTATTTATTTCTCTTTTGAAAAGGATAACCAAAATGTTCATTGGAGACAACATTTTTGTGATTATCCTTACCTAAGCCCTTTTTATTTAGTTTTCTTATGTGTGCATATTTTTTAGTGGCCTATTATCCTATTTTATATAAAAAATAATCTATGAAAAAAACCCAGATACGAATCATTTTAAAATAATATAGATTTTATGTTAATTTTATAAGTAATATCATTTCACTAAGTAAATAATATTAAATTATTCTTGGATTTAAAAATTTTAAAAGACTATTTTTGATCAAAACCTGGAAACCATCATAACATATTTCATAAATAGTAAATATATTATTCTCCATGCTATAAAATGCTAAAACATTATAACTAATTACATATTTATATTATTATAATTTTCTATGTCTAATAGCCTTTCCTTTTTCAATTTTTACTCAAAGTGACATGTCTATAATAAAAATTTATAATATTTTTAAAGCGTCAATAATCTCGAATAATAAATGATAAATATCCACTACACTATCAAAATAAGTATATTTCGGTTATTTTCCATGATTTATTCAAAAAATACTTAAACAAGAAATAAATTATGTACCAAATTTTCTTGGGTCCATAGAATATAACAAATAATTACTTTATAATCCACAACTATTTAATATATAAAATTATAAAATACTAATATATTTTAATTGAGATGTATTTTTGGTTACTTATTTTATATAATTATTTCAAAACTTTTATGTTATCATTGATAAAGGGACTATGGAAGAGTTTGTTGTACAAGGTATACAATATTTTTAATACAGTTTCTGTTAAAATCTAAATCCATACAAAAATATATATTTGGATTTTTACTAACCTAGTATAATATTCACAGATTTTAAAATTCTAAAAAAGTATTTTAGATTATTTTTGAGTTTTTAATTTATATGTTTCAAATGAATATCTCACATTAACAGATTGGAATTATTTTCTTTTTAATAACATGATAAGTTTTATTATCATCACATAATATATACATTTCTTTAATATTTTTATATTTATCTTACAAATTATTGATGTTATAATCCGACATAAAAAATCATATTTTTTATTCATTGTTTAACTTTTTAGAGTCATTAAATATTTAGGAATAGGAAACATATCACACCTCCAAATCATTATCCACAATGTAGGGAATTTATTTTTTTATTTGTATATTCGTTAATAAGAGTAAGTGTGAAAAAAGATATCATCATATTCACTACAAGTATACTTATTTTATATATATTTTTATTTTATATCTATCCTCATTTTAATTAGTATACATAATATTTTGATATTTATCATTTATATATCATTTGCTCTTACATTTATAAAAGGTAGTGTCAATATAGTTGTCATCCATTTTGTAATGATTTTAACGGTTTCCACTTTTATCTTAAGTTCCTTTATAAGTTGGATGATAGAAAAAAATTATTATTTACTAAAAAACTACTTGAATATTATGGATATGTGTGCCATGTTCTCATTAATATATTCATATGCTTTAGTCCCATTTGATCTTTATTATTCTTCAACATCCTTGGTTTTTTACTGTGATTCCTTAAAGGAAATACACATCCATTTTTGGTCTATCATAATTATTTCTCACATTCAAATAGTCTTCATACATTTAATGATTTCTAATTAGTTAATTGAATGTTTTTCTTAAAGTCACATTACTATAAAATAGGGAATACATTTCATATCTATCGATTCAACAGACATGTCACGATCCTTAGTATATAAGATTGTTAACCATTTGTTTCCAAGTGTAAAATAACATTTATTATAAACTTATACCTGAGATAAATTTAATAGATAGATTCATCTAAATTTATTTTGAATGTATCATACTAAATATTATATTTATATAATATTATTTTCAAAACATTATATTTTCATTCCGGAGACACAGAGTTAGTATTTGAAATTTTATTAGTAGTATCTCAAGAAGATATTCTATTAAAATTGCACTATCCTAATGTATAGAATAATGGATTCATTGAATTCCACGTATATTCATAATAATTTTTTTTTTCAGAAAATTAATTTCTAAAAAATAATATGTATTTTAAAATAATCCATAATAGATAATAAATTTGAAATCCCATCCGCACAATTTGAAATTTCAGTTTTTATTTCCACTGAGCATAATGTAATAAATTAAAATTATATTTCTATTTATAAAATATGATCCTAATATAGAATCTCATCTAAATAATTTATTGAATATAAAAATTGTAATGATATTTTTAATAACTTTGTCAGGGTCCAAGGAATGGGTAGAGAAAAAAATACTATGGTAAAAAAAGTTTCCCTCAGATAGAGTCTACAGTATGTGTGATTTAATCATCCAATTTAGTTTTTAAAAAAATATTAAAAAATCCTAATAAATACCCAAGTTAATAATTGATGTATTTATATATAAACTAATTCATTGAAACTATTTCTCACTAGTTTGACGAAAACCTGGTAAAATAATTTTTGAAATATATTTATCACACAATTTTTTATACTCACACCAAATGAAATAGACATCATTTAATTGTTAATTATAAAGTATATTATTTTGAAAATAATATATTATAAAATTAGGATTGGTTAAAAAATCAAATTATATTCATTAAATATAGTCTATAAAATTATTATGATAATAAAGCATAAACAATAATCAAGTGGATCAGTTCCATAATGGAACATAATTTTTAGAACTAGTTAGTCACTTATCGTGACAGAAATTCATTAAATCGTATTAAACATTATCCATCACAAGAATAGGGTTTTATAAATTGAACCTCATATAGGAAATTCTAGGACACATCAAACATATTAAGTAGTTATTAAGGGGTTAAATGGTTTAAAATAAATATTAGTGATTATTTAATACTCTATAGAACACAAAAATAACACATACCAACAAATATAAAATATTGTTAAAAAACATCATGAAAGTAAATGAAATTTTATATAGGCTAAAATATACTAAGAGAGTATTTTGAATCATATTAATCTAAATAGAATAGGCAGATAAATTTTCATTAAATTTGTCGATGGAAAATATTCAAACATGTATTTCATTAATAAGAAAAGGAACAAAGTTCCATTGATGAACACAATGAAGTTGTATATCTAGTAATTATTAAAACATTATGAACTCCCTAAATTATTTTTATTACTGTCTCATATTAATAAAGAGATATAATTAAGAAATAATCTATTTTATAATATTCATAAAATTACCCCTAGGGATTATTCTGATATGGAATGCTAAAATTTCCTAAATCGAAATTGAATATTTTAAAATATATTGAATTGAATTTTAAATTTAATTAATGGTTTAATTATTTATTGTTACCTGATCACTACATTGAAATTATCTCATAGTATTGTGGCTACTGGAGCTTTCGAAGAGTTAACCATTCAACAACATGATCTTGTAGTCATGTGTCGCTGTCATATCAGATGGTTACATGTGTCTATTACTTTGTATCAATATGTGGTCATTTAATCACTTCATGTTGTCACATAGTTTCCTATTGTGGCGTGTTCAACACATAGAAAAATTTAATCTATCCATTTATAATGTCACTTGAAGTCCTTATTTGAATGTTTTAATCCATCATGTAATTAGATGAACAGACCATGCGGTCGATTTTGTCTATGTGTCATTAGTTCAATATATAGCGAAATATTTTTTAGATGACCCACAATTTACCTCTATTCATGAGGAATCATATTCATTAACATGAAATAACCTATATATGGGCATTTTCCCTTCATGTTTTGTTGAACATATTCATAATGTAGGTTGATGTGGTCACTTCTAAAATTATTGATATTTCATATTTGTAATGAAATTTGATTACTATCATAACCCATACAAATCATTAATAACATATTAAACATTATTTTTTTCATTAAAATAATGATTTTGTGGACTATTCCAACAATTGGACATCGTAACCATTTCATGAATGGGTTGAAAAAGGTAATATATAAAAATGGGTTAGCATACAAAAAATATGAAACCCTATTTGTCTCGTGATAATAATTAATTAATCAAGAGGAAATATGATTTTGATTACTTGATGTTATATACAAATTCCAATGCATTCATATTATGAAAAAATTTGATAAAAATAATGATATATAATATTCCCTAGGGAACCTTGTGTATAAACATGGTTATGTGATCAATAATTTTCCAAATTAAAATAATGATAATATGTATTATCAATATATACCAAGGTAAATAAATGGATTTAATTCTTAGATATATATTCATTTAATTATATTAATAAATATTAGGTTCTTACACAAAATATAATGATGGGTATATGGTATATCTAATTATATTGATTCAATTTTTATGGTAAATTTCTAAAATATATCCACAACATAAATTACATGTATATGATCGAAAAAGATAATGTTAATGGATAGATAAAAATAGTAATAGAGAACATTGCCTCATGAAATGAAATAATTAGTTGTGGAGATACATAAAAAATTTAATTGAGACTGTAATGTCAAGACCCGTCCCACATGGCCTATGTCGTGACATACCCCAATCCCGCCACCCTAAGGCTAGGGGTTTGAAAATAGAACAAAATTCATCAACCTGCAAGTGGGATTTATTTTCATGAGTACCTATATATACACACACTCCCAATGATTTCCCACAAACTAAACGGGGAAAACACGTATATTGGAACAACTGCTAAGTATAATTACAAATAGAAAAAAGTGGGGAGGAATAAAAAACAAAAAAAATGGAGAATAGAAAAGTAAAAAAAGACTCATGTACTCATCCATTGAAAACCACACCTAATGGTACGATTAGTGTAGCAACTGGATGTCTTAGTAGTACACCTTGTCAGCTTGATCTCACAGGGCCCTGCCTGCTCCTAGGCCACCATGTTCTCCATCAAAAAATCTATTGTATGTAGAAGAAACAACACGTGCGAGTGAAACCCATGTATGGATGAGTAACAGAATACTCATTAGGGGACCCCAGTCCCTTATGGATTAATACCACAAATCAATGCCACAATGTAAGGATATGTCACATCATGTATATTCTTGCGTATGAAAGGTTCATCGATTATAGTGTACTATTGAGGGACTCATCCATGATGAATTTATACTCTTATTTCATAACAATAAGTATCTAGATGGATAATTCTCATCTTATGGAGAACTAAGGATCCACATGGAAAATAATCATCTTTTGGGCCACTAAGGATCCACACAGCTACTGCTTGCCTACCAGGCCACTAAGGATCCACACAACTGCTTATTAATCCACCGGTCATAACTCATGCACCACAAATTCCTATATAGAATAACCAGAAGGACCATATTGTCATATGGGTCCCAATGAAATTGATGGTTCATTGAACGAACACCCAGTCTGTAAGATATTAGCATTTTAGTAATCATGTGTTGTTTATATCTGGGCTCGGTCTGACCTGGTCGGGCCGACCCGACCAACCCGGCATGGGGGTCCCACATACCAAAATTTAATTTTACTGGCCCTAAATGACCTAGTCCAACATACAGTAGGATTTTTCCTACATAGATAGTGGTCTAGGGAAAATGGCCATGTTGGGCCTGGCCCAGTTTGGCCGGGAGTCCAGCCCGTCGGGTCGCCCGACAACCCAGTCTCATACGGCCCGACCCAAATGGTGTACATCTATTCCGCTGGAACTGCTCTGGACCACTAATTTTAGATCCAGCTCTCCTTCACTGGTCATGCCTGATGGCGTAGGCTCAGACCGGCCTGTTGGCATAAGGTGCGGCCATCCAACTGGAGTGTGGTCCACTAGGGGCAGACATTTCGTGTGTGCCCGGGACCCAGCATCCACTACCACATCCCCTCCATATCTAAATGTAGCTCACAAGGAGTGGGTCACTCCCCTCATGGAATGCACTCCTAGCACCATGTCAAGTACCTTCTGCAGCTGATGGGCTGCATCCTCCCCTTTGTCGCGGTCGAGAGGCCACGACTCGCCAAGTCACCCAAACGGCCTGGACGTGGGCCATTGGCTCCACAAGATACTAATTGGTGCCGATTCTCTATGTCACCACAGCCACCCGATAGTGTCCTCCTGTCGTCGTGGCCCACCGACAAGAACGCCACCTCCCACTAACCATGGCCAAGAACACGAGCCAACACCAGCACAAGCGCACTGTCAGTTCCTTCTATGGGCCACCAGAGTTGCTATGGGGGTCCGTTTGTTGATCCTACTACACCTACTTTCCCCTTCGGTCTCCCATATCCCCGCCTTGGCCCAATATAGATAATTCCGATTATTTGTGAATATTTCCATCTAGAATGCACGTACGGAGGTACCTCGGCCTTGTTTGTGTTGTCCTGCACCCTCTACGTTAGAGGTATAAAACATGGGAAGGTCCAGGGATTAGCATTATAACAAAAGTTAAATTATTCCCAAATAAGAAACCCAAGAATGAAACCCTTCCACAAGAAATAAATATCTACGGATTAACCTATTCATGTGTTAATATGCGTTCATTGTTTTGATAAAGAACACGTAAATCATAAAACCAAAATCAAACCCCTACCTTGTTGACATTCATTGTCATAGAAAATTGTCCATGATGGTCCCAGAGTTTGATGGCGTTAATCATTCTTCAAGGTATGACAAAGTTGATGACATCCACCAGAGTTATTAGTTATTAATTAGGGAGGAAATACACTGAAGGTCCATCAAATAATATTTACCGTTTAATCCTCATTCCAGCAATGAATCAAACTATTAAAAACCAAACATGACATAGAGTTTCAGTTATAATAAGACGTCGCATTGTTACCTTTTTACGATTCATTAAAGTTTCATTACGTTGCGTGCAAACAAGACATTAATGATCTCCTTTATTTCATCTCTTCGATGCCTCATCACTTCACTACAGTTTTGTTGTTTCGTCGCACATCAGTGAAAGAGAAAATAATACAAATTTTTAAGTTATTTTATTATTTTTATCAAAAATTCCAAAAAATTACATTCCCGTTAGGCCCTTTTTAGTTGTTGTTAAGTCATTTCTCAGTGAATCTCTACATTCTGAGTTCAATGGTGAACTCATATATTCAATCCATGCACTGGTTCAAAAGGATAGAAAACTCTCTATCACGTTTACTGAACGTACCTTAAAAAAGTTCAAAATTCCATCCCGGGCTCACCGGGCCCCAAAATCATGTGTAATCAGAGTGTATGGTCTTGTAATAATTCCATATAATAAAATAAATACATTGAAATTCTGAAATAATAAATTCTCCCCACCTTAGGGATTTACATCCCTAAAATCCAAAACAATGGATAATCAAACAAATGGGGATACTAAGCATTAATCTGAGCCTCCAACTCTGATGTTCTCTCATAGAGGTTCCTATACTGCCACCGGACTTGCAACAGTGGAATCAATCATCTACGAAGAACCTTATCCTATCGATCATCTATCTCTACTAGGAACACTTCAAACGTCACCACATCGTCAATGTACAGCTCGCCCTAGTCCATCACATGTGATGGATCATGCACAAATCTCCTCACTTATACCACATGGAAAATATCGTCTACCTAGTGGATCTGTGGTGGAAGATATATGTGGTACACCACCTTATCAACTCTTTTTGGGATCTAAACAGGTCTAATGATCCTCGAAGATAGCTTACGATCCTGGAAAAATATCTGCAATCCTCGTCGGGTGAGACACGAAAGAACACGTGGTCTTCCTCCTTAAACTCCAAGGGTCTCTGCCTCCTATCCTCATAATAAATCTATATGATCTACGACATCCTCATCTATTCTTGGATGATCTAAACCTTCTCCTTGGTATCTCGTACCAACTATGTACCCATGAGTGCGGACTCCCCAAGGTTTGTCCAGTATAGAGGCGATCTACAAGGTCACACATACAAGAACTCAAACAATTCCATACCAATGGTGGTGTGATTGTTTTTGTTGGATGAAAACTACACTAGTAGTAGGTGGTCCTCCCAACTACGACTAAAATCAAGAACACAAGAACAGAGCATATACTCCATGGTTTTTATCATCCACAATGTATGACCATCCTTCTTGAGATGAAAATCTTTGCAAAAGCGTAGCCGGGTCCCGAACGTCTCCTGTAATCCCATCCACAATCGGGATGTAAATTGCACATCGTAGTCTAAGATAATTTTTAATGCTACCCCGTGAAGCCGCACTATCTCCTAGACATAGAGGCATCTAATTCCCTCTATTGGTCCTTCGTTCTAGATGGGTCGGAAATCATCTGACATGGTATGATAGTAAACGATCATTGAAATAGATTCATCGACTCTTGATTTATGTGGTAACCCCATCACGTAGTCCATTGAGAAACCATCCCATTTCCACTATGGTACCTCAAGTGTCTGAGCAAATCCTACTGGAATATAATGCATGACCATCAATTCCATACAAGTGAGGCACCGTGAGACAAACTCAGCCATTGGATTCTTCATTCAGGGATAGAAATAATTATTTTGGGAGTCATGGTACTTCTCTACTCCAAGATGTTCTGCTAAAGGGGATGTATGGAACTCCATCCACACCTGCTCCCTCAACCCCACTAGTACTATGGTGCACTCTGGAAATAATGATGACATGATCCCCACCTAACAAAAATCCATTAGGAACATATCCTAAGGATAACTGAGAACATTGGGCCTCATATTCAACATTCACCAGTTCTACCTCCCTGACTCGTTGTAAGAGCCGAAGGGTAACAGTCATCAAATTATGGAAAGATTCTCCACCATCCTCCACGAAGGATATCTAAACTATAGATAGTTTCTCTTTTTCCTCACATAGTAGCTACAAACTGGTCCTCTTTCTATGCGTATCTACTACTAAATTCTGCATCCTAGGATTATTGACTATATCAATGTAATTGTCCCTGAGGAACTCTAGCCAACATTGTTGTCTCAGGTTCATGACTTTCTTGGAGAAGATATACTAGTTTCTATTTTGGTCAGAGTAAATTGTAAACTATTCACACATCTAGTAGTTCCGCCACATTTTCAAGGAAAATACCACTACTGATAACACTAGGTCATGCGGCATGTATTTCTTCTCATATTTCCTCAAATTTCATGAGCCATAGGTTATCACCTCTCAATTAGGCATCTGGACAAAAACTATAGTGGTCCTTGATGTGTCACAGAAAACAATGTACTCAATGTCATCCTCATGTATTCTAATGATGGGGGAACTATTCAGTATCTTCCTCACATTTTGGAAGCTATGTTGGAATTTCTTCATCCACAGTATGGGTTATCATTTCTATGTAAAAGTTGATAAGGGTTCGGCCACTCTAGAAAAATAATGCACAAACCATCGATTGTAACTAGCCAAACCCATGAATCTCTACAGCTCAATCACACTATTGGGTGGCTCCCCAGGGAGAAATGTCTCTATCATCACTATATCCACTACAACTCCAGTCTCTAATATGATATGTCCTAGAATGTGGACCTCCTGAATCCAGAACTGGAACATTGATGGCTTACTATAATGTTGGTGCTCTCAAAGTGTATCCAGGACTATCCGTAGGTGTGTAGAATACTCATCCTCCGACGATTAACACAACAATATTTCATCAAAAAATACTGCCATGAAATTATCGAGGTATGGTATCAATATCATATTCAAAAGTCCCATAAACAATAATAGGGCATTGGTCAGGCTGAAGGGAATCACAATAAACTTGTAGTGGCTATAACGATGTCTAAAATCAATCTTTGGTGCATCCCCATCCCGTACCCAAAGATGATTATAACCTGATCTGAGGTCGTTCGTGAAGAACCACCTCACCCCCCTCAGCTGATTGAAGAGGTCATAAATGCTCGTTAGTGGATACTTGTTTTTCACTATCACCTAGTTGAAGCATCATAATTCTACACACAACCTCAAACTCTTGTCTTTATACTTGGAAAACAACATAGGAGCTGCCGATGGGGAAATGTTGGTCTTTAGGAACCCCTTAACCTTATATTCATCTCGATGTACCCTCTGCTAATGAAGCTCTACAGTAGAAATCTAATATGTCGGTGTGGATTTCAGTGTTGTCCTGGGGTAAAGGTTTAAACAAAATTCTATCTCTCTACAAGGAGGTTGTCCCGGTACAGCCTAAGGACGAATATACTCATACTCATCTACAACTACATGAAATCAAGGAAACCTATCATCCACTACACTAAGGGTGAGGCTAGACAACATGTTACTGATAAGATACAACCTCATATGAGAAAGTATGTCTAATGCTGCAAGGGTTTCCTTCTCACTGGTGAGGGAACACATGGTCTCATACTTGCGGGCACACCGCACTTTTCTCATAAAAACCGATTTGAGAATGGAAAATAGATATCCAGTCCTTACTCAGGATGAAATTGTAAGGCCTTAATGAAACTACTTGGATATCCCAGACAAAGAACTCACCCCCTATAGTAAGTTTACACAACCTTCACTAGTTTGTAATCATTGAATCTCATCCTATATGAGTCCTTTTCAATACAGATCAATGCAATGGATCTATCAGAATCACGGAGATACGAACAACAGTTGTGGAAAGGAAAGTGTGACTGGCACCTGGTTCTATAAAAACTAAATATAGGGTGGAGGAGAAATAGATAGTACCTTTAATCAAATCAAAATTTCCTAGATAAATCCTCTGCTGCTTGAAGCTGAGCTCACCCTTGTTCATCTACTCCCTGATGTCTAGTTGGACTTCCGAGAGGTGGTCATGGTAGTACCTTAAACCATAACCCATCACCGGCTTCTCATCCTGCTCCCCTACCACATATAACGCCCTATGGCAATCCTTGAATGAACCTCAACCTCTATCTCAGCTATCCATCGACTGTTAGCTTACCTTCTATAAGGCAGGTCGGACAGTCATGAGCCATGTGTCCTTGCCTACCACAAGAGTAGCACACCATGTTCCTCTGATATCTCCCATTGTCCTATTATTTTCGCATAATATATATTGAGTAATAATATCATCCACTAGATTTTCTAGCCCACTTGGACCACTATTCCATCTATCAGCTTCCTTCCATGGATGGCTCAGCTACCTATCACCTGGTGGTGGCACCCACTATTAGTTCCTACTCTACGAGGAAGCTCTCTATTATTAGAGCTCGCTCCAACACTCCAGTATTTGTGGGTATGATGAGAGACACATGCGATGCCCTAATCTCCTGCATGAGTCCCTAATCAAAGGCTCAAGTCCTGATGAAAGGGTCTCGATCTGTGTTTGTAGAGCAGCAAGAATTCTTGATGAACCTCGATCAGTACCCAGCTACCATCATGCTTCCTTGCTGAATGTGAATCCACTCTTTAATGTGCACCATGCATAAAGTTGTGGGTAACAACTCCTACCAGAAAAACATCTCGATGTATATCCAGGTGAGGGTTTTCTCATCATGAGTCTGAATCGTTAGACACCATCATCTCCTTACAGAGCTAAAAAGAAGTATTATAACTAAGATATCTATCTGAGTAGGCAATTTGATCACAAAGAAAATGACCCACGTTACTTCCTCCTACCAATTCTTAGAGACCTGATTATTCGTCTCTCTGCAAAACATGGGAGGTCTCTATCACAAAAACTCAGGAAAATCCCTAAGTCTAATAACAACCTCTGTCGGTACCACCGAAAATATATTTTGACCAATTGGTCGTTGTAGCACTGGTGCACCACCCTATGGGGCCATCTAGAGAACTGGTCTGTGAATGGATACCTCGTCACTCAACAGGTTGTTCTCCAGAAAAATATCTGAATCTTGGTTGGTCATCCTCATGAAGGCATCCTGAAATAGATAAATATGGTCATGAGTTAATAGATTAAACCTGGTGAGCTGACTCTTACACAAAATAACATAAGGAGACACTTCTGAAACAAGTGTTTTTATGCATTGAGTCGAAAATAAGACTCACGGTCCTGGTGTGTGGATACATCAGCCACCACCCCAACACTGGACTCGCCAATTCAGAATGTTGGACACTCAAATTTTAACATTTTTTCCCAAAAAAAATCAATGGAAGATGGGTATTTGAGGTAGAACCAACCAACTCTGATACCTCTTTTCCACAACCCACCCCCTAGATATCGTGTCGTGACATACCCCAATCTTGCCTCCCAAAGGCCAGGGATTGGTGACTAGCGTCGAAGGAGTCAAACTGTAAGTGGGAGGTATTTTTTGACCACCTGTTTACACACACACACCCAACCACATCCCCAAAACCGAAAGGGTAAAACAAGTATACTAAAACAAATGATAAGTATAAGTAAAACAAAAAACATGTGGGTTGGAAGACAAACCCAACAAAAATAACTGAAAATAGAAATGTACAAAGGGACTCTTGTAGACATCTACTGAAACCCCACCTGATAGTAACAGTAGTGTTGCTAAGGGAATTCAAAGTAGTAATACTTTTATGCCTAATCCTAATAGGCCTCGCCATCTCCTAGGCCATCAATTACTTAATTGAAATGTCTATCATATTCACAAGACACAAAACATGTGGGAAAATCCCATGCAGGGCTGAGTAACACAGTACTCAGTAGGGGACCGTAGTCCACTAAGGAGAGATACCACAAAGCTTCCATAAAGGAAAGACACAAAGTAAGGATAGGTAACACAAGGTATATTCTAAGGTAGTAAAGTTTAATGAGTTATAGTGATTATCATTCTATACCATTGATAGACTCATCCCTGATTAATCATTGCTCGTCTCTTGAGACACTAAGGATCCACATGCCTACTTCTTGAGCCATTGGTCATACAACAACCAGTTCGATGTCCCATATAGAATAACCCAAAGGACTGTCTTAGCATAAGGGTTCTAATGTAATAGACAAGACATTGAATAGACACCCACATTGTATAATATGAGCATTTTACTAATCATGGGTGGACTACAACATTTCCCAGTCCGAACTGGTAAGAACGACCTAACAAACATGGCCAGGGGGTCCCAAATACCCAGGTTTTATTCGAGTGGCCCGACCTGACCTTGTTCAGGTTAGGGTATGTCTATTCTATCCTAGCTAGTGGGCTAGGACAGATGGCCTCACTTGGCCCAACCGAGTTTGACCGGGGGTCTACTGCGTCAGGTCACCCAGTGACCCGGTCTCGTCCGGCCTGACCAGTAGGGCACGATTATATTCTTCTAGAGTGAGTTTGGCCTAAGGGTGGGGATCCTCCCCACTAGCATGGGTCCAGACCTACTCAATGGTTATCAGTGCGGCCCACTAGCTAGATCTTGGTCCGCTAGGGGCAGACCAGTGGTGTCTGCCCAGGGTGCGACAACTACCGTTACATCCCCTTCATGTCTGAATGCGGCCCGCATAGAGTAAGAACCTCATCCCCTGTAGTTCCTTCCTATGTCTACGACTATACCATGCCATGCCTGTTGGGCCGCAACCTCCCCTCCATCGTGGTTGAGTGATTGCAGCTCACCAGGTCGCTATAGAGGCTTGGACACAGGCCGCTGCCTCCACAAGATGCCGGTAGGTGCTGTTCTTCTATGGCGCTGCGGCCATTGGCCATAGCCTCCTATCTTTACAGAACACTGATTTGTTTTTTTCCTACCACTACCCATGGATGCTGCTAACAACCGTTGTTGGCACTGGCACACCGGTGGTTCCTTTTACTGACCACAAGATTTGTTCTAATGGTTTATTTCTTAATTCGCCTATGCCTATGGGCCCCTGGGGTTTCCGCCATCCCTCCCATGTCTCCAGACACATCATACCATTGATTTGATGATATGACCATGAAGAACACATGTGCGGAGGGACCAGGACCTTATTTTTGTTAGCATGCACCCTCTACATTAGATGTATAAAACAGGGTAAGGTCTAGGGATTAGCATTCTAAAAATGGTCAAATTAATCCAAAATAGAAAACCCAAGAATGGAAACCTCCCACAAGAAATAACTATTTATGGATTAACCTATTCATTGTTTAATACACATTCATCATTTTGAAAAATAACAAGAAAATCATAAAACAAAAATCAAACCCCAACCACATTGACGTTCATTGTTGTAGAAAATTATCGTTGAGGGCCGAAGAGATTGATGGAATTCATCATTATTCAAGGTATGAAAATGTTGATGATATCCACTAGTGTTTTTCATTATTCATTAGGGGGAAATACGTCAATGGTTCATCAAATAATCTATACAGTTTAATCCTTGTTCTGCCAATGCATCAAACTATTAAAAACAAAACATGACATAGCATTTCTGTTATACTATGACATCGCATTGTTACATTTTTATGTGTTATTAAGGTGTCGTTACTCTATGTGTAAACAATCCATTAATGAGATCCATTATTGGATCTTGTCGATGCCTCATCACTGCACCATAGTGTTGTTGTTTCATCGGTCATCAGTGAAAATGGAAAAAAGATAACATTTATGTTATTTTACTATTTTTATCAAAAAAACCAAAAATTTACTTTTCTATTAGGCCCTTTCGAGGAGATGTTAATTCATTTCTCAGGGAATCTCGGCATTCTGAGATCAATGGTGCCCTCATATTTTCAATCCATGAACTGTTTCAAAAATTTAGAAAACCTGCTTGCACATTTACTGAACATACCTTAAAAAAGGTCAAAATTCCATCCCTGGCTCACTGTGCCACGAAATCATGTATCATCAGAGAGTGTGGTCTTGAAATAATTTCATATAATAAAATAAATACATGGAAATTATGCAATAATAAATTCTCCACACCTTATGTATTTATCTCACTGAAATCCAAAACAAGGGATAATCAAACAATTGTGGGTACTAATCATTAATATGAGACTCCAACTCCCATATCCTCTTCTAGAGGTCCCTATACTACCACCGAACCTGCAATAGTGGAATCAACCATCTATGAAGAACCTTCTCCGATCGATCCTCTATCTCAATCAGGAACACTAAAAACTTCATCCCATCATCAATGACCAGCTCACCATAGTCGATCACATGCGATGGATCATGAACATATCTCCTCAACTCTAACACATGGAAACAATCCTACACCTAGTGGATCTGTGGTGGAAGATCTAGGTGGTACGCCGCCTTATCAACACTACTTGGGATCTAAAAAGGTCTAATTATCCTCAGAGATAGCTTACCATCCTAGAAAAATCCCTACAATCCTCACCGGGGTGAGACCCGAAAGAACACAAGGTCTCCCTCCTCAAACTCCAAGGGTCTTTGTGTCCTATCATCATAATACATCTATTTTCTCTAAAAAGTACCCATCTTCTCTTGGATGATCTACACTTTCTCGGTGGTATCCCTTACCAACTATGCACCCATGAGTGTCGAATCCCCTAGGATTGTCCTGTATAGAGGTGATCTACAAGGTCACACATACAAGAACTCAAACAGTTCCATACCAATGGTGGTGTGATTACTGTTGTTGTATGCAAACTACTCTAGTAGTATGTGGTCCCCCCAACTACGACCATAATCTTGCACACAAGCAAAAATCATGTACTCCATGGTTTGTATTGTCCACAATGTAGGACCATCCTTCTTGTGGTGAAAATCTATTCTCAAGCGTAGCTAAGTCCCAAACGTCTCCAGTAATCCCATCACAGCTGGGATGGAAAGTACACATCGTAGTCTGAGATGATTGTCAATTGAACCCTATGAAGCTAAACTATCTCCTAGACGTAGAGGCATCTCAATCCCTCTGTTGGTCCATAGTTCTAGATTCTTTGTAAGTGATCCAACATGGTAAGTCAGTCAACGATTATTGAAATAGAATCATCGAATCTTGATGTAAGTGGTAACCCCATCTTGTAGTCCATCGAGAAAATGTACCATTTCCACTCTAGTACCTCAAGTTTCTGACCCAAGCCTACTGGAATATAATTCTTGAACTTCAATTCCTTACAAGTGAGGCACTATGAGACGAACTCAGCCACTAGATTTTTCATTCGAGGACACCACTAATTAAGCTAGAAGTCCTAGTACATCTTCTCCACTCCAATATGTTCTGCTAAAGGGGATGTATGGAACACCCTCAACACCTCCTCCCTCAACCCCACTAGTACAATGGTGCACTCTCTAAACAAAGATGATGTGCTCCCCACATATCAAAAATCCATCAAGAACATGTCCTAAGGATAAATGAGGACGTTGGGCCTCATATTGAACATCCACCAGTTGTGCCTCCTTGACTTGTTGTAAGAGTGGGAGAGTAACAGTCATTCAATGAAGGCAAGAATCTCCATCATCATCCATGAAGGATATCTGCATCGCAGATAGCTGTTCTGTTTTCTCTCATAGTAGCTACAAACTGGTCCTCCTTCTATGTGCATATACTACTATGTTCCTCATCCTAGGATTATTGAATATATCAAATTCACAGTCATGGAGGAACTCTAGCTAGCGTTGTTGTCTTGGGTTCATGTCTTTCTTGGAGAAGCTATACCAGAGTCTCTTGTGGTCAGAGTAAATTGTAAGCTATTCACACATCAAGTTGTTCCACCACATTTTCATGGAAAATACCACTACTGCTAACTCTACATCATGGGGCACATATTTCTTCTCATAATGCCTCAACAATCATGAACCATACGTGATCACCACTCTCTCCTACATCTAAAAAAACCTAAACTAGTCCCTGATGTGTCCCAAAAAAACTATGTATTGAATGCCATCATCGTGTATTATCATAATGGGGGAACTATTCAGTGTCTTCCTCGGCTTTTCGAAGGTTTTTTGGAATTTCTTCGTCCGTAGTAAGGGTTATCATTTCCATGTAAAAGTTAATAAGGGTGTTGCCACTCTAGATAATTTAGGCCCAAACCTATGATTATAACTATCCAACCCTATGAATATCTACACCACAATCACATGCTTGGTTGGATCCTAAGGGAGATCTACCTCTATCATCACTATATCCACTACAACTCTAGTCTTTGAGATGACGTGTCCCAGAAAGTGGACCTCCCGAATCAAAAACTAGATCTTTGAGGGCATACCATAATGCTGTTGCTCACAGAGTGTATCTATGGATATCAGTAGAAGTGAAGTGTGCTCCTCCTATGATGATGAATACCCCAAGATTTCATCAATGAATACTACCATGAAATGATCGAGGTAAGGCTGCATGATCCTATTCAGAAGCCCCATAAACACTACTATGGAATTGGTCAATCTGAAGGGAATCACTAGAAACTCGTAGTGGCTGTACCGATTTCTAAAATCAATCTTTGGTGCATCTCCATCCCATACCCAAATCTGATGATAGCCTAATCTGAGGTTGATCATGGAGAACCACCTCACTCCCTTCAGGTGATTGAAGGGGTCATCAATCCTTGGTAGTGGATACTTGTTCTTCACTCTCACCTAGTTGAAGAAGTGGAAGTCTACACAAAACCTCAAAATCTCATCTTCCACCTTGGAAAACAACATAGGAGCTGTTGATGGGGAAATGTTGGTCATTATGAACCCCATCACCTTACAGTGATATAGCTGTACCATCATCTCGTGAAGCTTTAAATGGGACATATGATATTTCGGTGTGGATATTGATGTTGTCCTGGGGTATAGGTTGATGAAAAAATCTATCTCTCTGCAAGAAGGTAGTCCTGGAACAGCCTAAGGAAGAACATACTCATACTCATCCATAACTAAATGAAGTCATGGACACCTATCATCCACTACACCGAGGGTGAAGATAGCCAAAAGGTTAGTGATAAGCTACACCCTCTGAGAAAGTTTTTCCTATGTGGAAAAGGTTTCCTTCTCACCGGTGAAGGATCAAATGGTCTCATACTCGTTGGCACACTACATGTTGCTCCTAAAACAATTGATCTGGGCACAGAATGTAGATATCCAGTCCATACCCTGGATGAAATCATAAGTTCTCAATGAAACCACAAGGAGACCCCGACCATAGCACTCTCCTCCTAGAGTAATTTTACACTACCTTCACTAGTTTGTAATCATCGAATCAAATCCCATATGATTCTTAATCCATACAGATTGAGCCAATGGATCCATCAGAATCTCTGAGATACGAACGATGGCTGTGGAATGAAAAGAGTGACTCGCACGTTGGTCTATGAGAACAACATATAGGGTGGAGAAGAAATAGATCATACCTTGAATCAACTCATGAGTTCTTATATAAAGCCTATGCTGCCAGAAGCTAAGCTCACCCTTGTCCACCTACTCCCTGAGGTTGGGTTCCACCTCTTAGAGGTGGTTGCAGTAGTACCTCAAACCATAACCCAACACCTTCTGGTCCACCTGATCTCCTACCACATCTACACCCCTGCAGCACTCCTTGGATAGACCTCAACCTCTATCTCAGGGATCCCTCGACTGTCAGCTGACCGTCTATACAACAGGTCGGGTAGTCATGAGCCATGAGTCCCTACCTGCCACGTGAGTAGCACACCATGTTCCTATGATATCTCCCTATGTCCTATTGGTTTTGTACAATAGATATTGAGTTCTAGGGTCATCCACTAGATGATATAGCCCACTTAGACCACTATGCCATCTATCGGCTGCCTTCCAGGGATGGATCAGCTACCTATCGCCTCTTGGAGGCACCAACTATTAGTTCCTACTATGCAAGGAAGCTCTATACTATTTGAGCACACTAGAATACTCCAGCCTCTGTGGGTATGTTGAGAGACACATGCGATGCCTCGATCCCCTGCCTGAGTCCCTGATCAAAGGCTCAAGTCCTGATGAAAGGGTCTCAGTCTTTGTTTGTAGAGTAGCAGGAATTATTGATGAACCTCGATCAGTTCCCAGCCACCATCGTGCTTCCTTGATGAAGTTGGATCCACTCTTGAATGAGCACCGAGTATAATGTCGTGGGTCATAACTCCTACCAGAAATTCTTCTCAATGTGTGTCCAGGTGAGGGTCGCCTCATTATGAGTCTGAATCGTCAGACACCACCATCTCCCTGGTGAGCCCGGAAGAAGTATCACAACTAAAATATCCATCTGATTAGGCGGTTTCCTCAATAAGAGGATGACCCAAATCACTGGATCCTACCAATCCTTAGCGTCCTGAGGATTTATCTCTCTACTAAACATGGGAGGTCTCTATCTCTAAAACTCATGAATAGCCATGAGTCTAATCACATCCTCTATCGGTACCACCGACATTAGATTATGACCAATGGGTGGATGTAGAACTGGTGCACCACCCTGTGGGCACATCTAGAGAATGGGTCCCTGAATGGATGCCTCGCCACTCAGCGGGCTGTTCTCTAAACAACGTATCAAATTATTGTTTGGTCATCCTCGTGAAGGCATACGGAAATAGATCAAGATGGTCCAGAGTCAACATATTAAACCTGGTGAGATGAATCTTATACAAAATAATAAATGGAGATGCTTCTGTAACAAGTGTTTTTATGCATTGAGTCGAAAAGATGACTTCAAGGTCCTAGTGTGTGGATACATTAGCCAACACACCCACAGTGGACTCCTCGAATTTTATGTTGGACACTCAAATTTTATCCTTGTTGCCCCAAAACAAAAACAATGGAATATGGGTCCTTGAGGTATAACCAACCACCTATGATACCTATTTTCCACAACCCACCCCTAGTAATCATGTTGTGACATACCCCAATCCTGCCTCCCAAAGGAAAGGGTTTGGTGACTAGCGCCGAAGGCGTCAACCTGCAAGTGGGAGGGGTTTTTCTAAGCACTTTTTCACACACACACACCCAACCACATAACACTAACTAAAAGGGGAAAACAACTATACTAAAACAAATGCTAAGTATTAGTACAACTAAAAACAAGTGGGATAGAATACAAAGCCAACAAAAAGAACTGAAAATAGAAAATTACAAAGGGACTCATGTAGCCATCTACTGAAACGCCACCTGATAGTAAGAGTAGGGTTGCTACTAGAATCCAAAGTAGTACTTATTTTATGCCTAATTATAATAGTCCTAGATATCTCCTAGTCCACCAATTCCTTCATCGAAATGTCTGTCATCTTCACAAGACACAACACATGGAGGAAAAGACCGTTCAAAGGTGAGTAATAGAGTACTCAGTAGGGGACCCCAGTCCACTATGGAGAAATACCATAATGCAGCCACAAATGAAAGCCACAAAGTAAGGATAGGTCACACCAGATATATTCTACAATAGGAAAGGTTAATTGGTTATAGTTACTATCATTACCTACTATTGATAGACTCATCCCCGATTGATCATTGCTTGTCTCTCGGTCCACTAAGGAGCCACACGGCTGCTTCTTGAGCCATTGGTTCTACCACAACCACTATGAAGTCCCACATAGAATAACCCAAAGAATCGTCTTGTCATACGGTTCTAATATAATAGAAAATTCTTTTAGCAGACACCCAAATTGTATGATATGATCATTTTAACAATCAGGGTTCGACTATGTCAGTGCCCGGTCCGAATTGGTCGGACCGACCCGAAAAACACATCATGGGGGTCCCATATACCTAGGTTTTATTCGAAAGGCCCGACATGACCTTATTCTGGGTAGGGTTGGTCTGGTCCATCCTAGCTAATGCGCTAGGACAAATGGACTCACTGGGCCCGACTGAGTTTGACCGTGGGTCCAGTCTGCCGGGTCGCCCGGTGACTCGGTCTCATCCAGCCTGACCAGAAGGGCACTGGTAAAATTCTATTGTCAAGAGTTTGGCATATGGGTGTGGTTCCTCCCACTAGAACAGGTCCAGGCATACTCAATGGTTAATGGTGGGGCCCACCAGATAGAGTCTGGTCTGCTAGGGGCAGACCAGTAGTGTGTGCCCAGGGTGAAACAGTCGCTAATGTGTCCCCTTCCTGTCTGAATGCGACCGGCATAGAGCAGGAACCTCCCCCATGTAGTGCCTTCCTAGATATACATCTTGATCATGACATGCCTAATGGGTCGCGACCTCCCCTCCATCGTAGTCGAGTGACTTCATCTCAGCAGGCCATTCTAGAGGAATGGACACAGGTCATTGCCTCCACACAACTACAGTAGGTGCCGCTCTTATATACCACCGTAGCATCCAGCCGCACCCTCCTATCTCTACAGCACACTGATGGGAGTGTTACCTACCACTACCCACATATGGCTCTAACAACCGATGATGTCACTATCACACCGTTGGTTCCTTCTGCGGGCCACAAGAGTTGTTCTAATGGTTTATTTCTTGATTTGCCTATGCCTATGGACCCCTGGGGTCACCATCATCCCTCCCTTTCCCCCAGATTCATCATGCCATTGATTTGAGGATATGTCCATAAAGAACGCACGTGCGGAGGGTCCTAGGCCTTGTTCGGTTCAGCCCGCACCCTCTATGTTAGATGTTAAAAAAAGGGAAAGGTCTGGGGATTACAATTCTATCAACAAAAAAATTAATCCAGATTAGAAAATGAAAAAATGACACCCTCCCACAAGAACACATGATCCATATATTATCATGTCAACGGGTTAATACACATTATTCATATAGAAAAAATGGGGATGTAATAAAAGAAATCAAACCCCTACATCATTTATGTTCATTGTAGTAACGCTTCATCCTTGAAGGTCAGAGATGTCAATAGTGTTTGTTGTTCTATGAGTTACTTTGAGGTCCGTGATGTCTACTGGAGTTCTTTATTCTTTTTTGGGGAGGAAATCTATTAGATGTTTATCATAGAATCCTTTTTGTTTAATCCTCATTCCACCAATGCATCAAAATATTAAAAAGAAAACATATCTTAGAGTTTATGTTATGCTACGACGTCAAAAAGATACACATTTTCATTTCTGAAATAGTGGCACTGTTAGCGTCATTAAATCATTGTTACATTGTGCGTTAATGAGACATTAATGTGTTCCATTACTATGTCTTGTCATTTCTTCATCGCTATACTGCAACATCTCCATGTCATCATTCAATGGTTATAAAATAAGTAAAATAAATTTTTATGATATTTTAATATTTTTATGGAAAATTCTGAAAATTAACTTTTTTGTTCAGCCCTGGCCGACCATATTTTATTTATAGGCTAATAATGATATTCTGAGTTCAATGGTTCCATCATATTTTTTATCCAATTACATGATCAAAAGTTATAAATATATTCTCACACATTTACTAAGAGTACCTTAATAAAAGGTCCTAATTCTATCATGGGATCACTAATCCTCAGAATCCCATACCATGAGAGCGTTTGGTGTGGAAATAATACCATATAATTTTAAAAAAAGTACATGAAAATTCTAGGACATTACATGAGAGGAGTGAATAAACAATAAATTATGTTTCACAATCAATAATTTTATTATAATTCAAAGATGATAATAAGTATTGAGAAATGAATATAATAAAGAATGTGTATTTAGAAGAGAAACAATTATGTCAGGTTCCAACATTTATAAGACCCAATTCCAACCTTTTGAATAACAAAATTATTTTTATCAAGTTATATCAATACAATATATATAATGTTTTTGTACTTATTTTTAACCCTTTTAGTTCACATATTATCATGTATTATACATTTATTAGTTTTACTTTTCTTATATCGTTCATTTTTATGTTCATCAGTTCACTATCCCAAATCATTTTTCTTGTAATGGTAATGGTTAAAGGAAACTATTCAAGAGTTATATAAATAACTTTATGTGTCAATTTATATTTTTCATTTTATTCAATACTTTATTTACTTTAATTTATCAATAGATAGTTAAAATTCAAGGAATCTTACTTGGTATGCATATTTTTAAAGGCTATGACTGATTATATTCAATACAATTAATATAATGGTAATTTTATAATTATATAATGCTAAAAATTAGATTATTTAATTAATATATTTATATTCAATTATGAAATCAATTTTTGTCAATATATATATATATATAATTTATCACTCAAAATGAATCATTAATCCTCAACTTCAGTTGCATAAAACTACAATGGGTATTACTGTATTCCTGAAAGAATAATATATAATATATTATGTTAATAAATTTTTGAGTATTGTAAAAAATTATATTATATGTAATCTAATGTTTTGATGTTAATTATAAGGATTACATATATTATATTATGACCATTATGAGAACTAAAATGAAATTTCATAGGTTTTGGAACTCATATTTAAATATTGAAACATTATATAAAAAGGGTTTGGTTAAATAGAATATTTAATTTCTCATAATGAAAAGATAAAAATATCAAGAAAACACGACTATAAAATTATGGAGGAATGATTAAATGATTCTCAACAGATTTTATAAAAATGGTATCTTAACAAATTAAATAGAGATAGAATATTATGAAACTATCATATTAAGGAAACAATGCAATAATAAAATGTTTGATAATAGGTAATGGTAAATATGTTATCTATAATTGATAAAAAAGTATTATAATACCATATAATTAATGTAATTGTGTTAAATAAATAATATGGTGAAATTATATTATAACAAAAAAAATATTTTAATGAAAATTTATAGAATTTCCGACTAAAGCATTTATCATTATTCCTTATATTTTAATATAGTTTATGTTCTTCAATGGAGTATATGTATCATAGTGTATTTATTTTTGGACATGGATATGGGAGTATAGAGATTAATTTTAATAATTCATTATAAATGAATGTTTTTTGGATGGGTGGGAAATTGGTGGATAGGGTTCGCTATATAGCCTAGGGAAAGGGTGTATACTAAAAATGTATTTATTATTGGATTATGTAGGAAATAATATATAAATAGTATGGATTATTTCAAATGCATTTAAAATATTATTAGAAAAAACTTTATTTGACATATTAAAACTTGAAAATGTTAAATTCATTAGAAGAATTGTTTTCAATAATGTCAAGAATTATGAACTATAATTTTATTAGAATAAAATATAACATAGTTATTAAAAACCAATTAATAAATTAAGAAATTAAAAATATATATTTTTTCATTTATTTTAAATATTAAATACATATTTGTGTACTAAATAAGGATTTATAAATTTTTTAGTCATGTTTGTTTAAAATGATGACATAAATTTTTTTGACATACATAAAAAAGTTATTTTTATCTCTATATGAACAATCTAATATGGTTATAAAAATAAAAAAAATTACAATTAACAAATTCCTATATATGAATTCTCAAACAGAAATCCATCTTATCAAAGTAAAATTCATAATATCACAGAGTTATGATTTTGATAAAAATGAAATAATGTTATTAGAAAAAATAGAATAAATAACCTTTATTTTTTTATAATTAATTTGATTTATATATGTTATTATTAAATAAATACATTCTATTTAATTTTAATAATTTATTTTATTCTAAAAAATAAATTATATAGAAAATTCTTCTTCTAATTAAGTGAAATATAATAGATAACTAAATAATTATGATAAATAATTTTTTATTGATTATTATATATTATAGTACTAATGTAATTTCAATAACCATTACTATTATAATGATATATTAATATAATAGTATTATAAATTTTATGGAAATAAAAAAATAAATAAATGTGAAATTATTTTTTCTCAAAAAAAATTATTATTATTATTTAAAAAAAATTATTTATATTCTAAAATAAATATTCTAGTTTTTAAAATGGAAAAAACCATTTATACATGGAATGTATTATTATATATATTATAAATACCCCATAAAATCCAATATATAAAAGTACTTCATCTCCCATTACATCATTTTTTCCAGCTTAGACATTAGTCTCCAGGCGTGTGGCTAACCTATACCTATGTCCTTGGTGTCTGTATAGATATGAAAGTTACATGGATTCTGAAGTAGTGTGTGAGTATAACATAATAGGCAACCACTAACGGTGTCTCTAAAATGACCAATATACATAATTTATGCATAATGTTTGTTATTATAGAAATTTAAATAAATACTAATTGATTACCATAAATCACTATCCACCATTGGATACTATGGTGACCTAATGATAAACCATAAAAATATTATAAATTTTCTATATATCGTATAGAAAGGCACATAAATCACAATGGGTGAATATCATACCATTCAAAGGAAGTTATTATATCTCATCGGGGAAATACTATTACACTCTAAGGATTCTCATATATAAAATGGGGTGATGAGTGTCCCACAAAAAATTCACATATAATACCAGAGGGATGGTCAGTCTAAAAATTTTTTTTAATAGACCACACCTCAGATGATAATCCAACATTTAATTTTCCATATATTTTAATGGTGGAGAGCATCACCCCGAGAATAATATGATATTTTAGATGTTGTGAAGATCATCACATCCTAAATATCTCATATATGACATTGGTGGGAAGTGTGGACCGCTTAGATGAATCTTTTATATATCATAGGGTAAGTGAAACCACCTAGCACAACTCATATATCATGGCGGGTAAGATTATACAACCAAAATAACCATCATACATAACTACACACATATAAGTGAATGACACACTTCACTGGAACTATCACATATATCCTACAAATGGGTAAAAAATTCACCTGAATTAGATCCAGATTACATATGTTCTTATCCTATTCACATGACCTATACAAATTAAATATTCAGACTATGATACATCTATAATATCCTTCATATACAAATATTATGTATGGTCTATACAAAACTATGTTTCCCACTATAGTCCCCTATTCCACAAATAGTACTAGACACATTACATGGGTACCCTAGAATTATTATTAATTTTAGAATTGCATTACATTTTCCAAAGTGAAACCACCACCTTATATCACCATGTTTGAATCATGTCCTAGTTATCCTTACAATATATATGACTCACTTATCATTAAAAAATACAAAGAGTAACATCCACATCTCATAAGAAGTCATGGAATGTTAGTTTTATCATAACCAAACTTCACATAAATCTTCATCATGGTAACCCAAATATAATACATACTCATACATATATAGGATGAATTATCACCACAGATATAATTCAAAACAATAAAATAGATATATGAAAAATCAAAATTATTATGGCCTACAAATAGAAAAACCATTTAAAATTAATATACCTTCCTTATCAAAGGTTACTAAGGGATCAAATATTAAGATACACAAAGATCATTCATTTTATTTGTACCCATCCATGGTATTTTAATAGGATAACATATGTCTTTCATTAGGCCTATGACCATCACATAAATAGGCATCAAGTTAGTTTTCATGCATCCATCATAGACCTAGACTCTTCTAATACACTTGTTGCAATTCAAAGAAAATAATTCATTCCTTAATTTTATATTAATCATAGACAATCTATTGGTCCACATTTCAAAATATACATTAAAAATCATAAAACATAGGGATATATTTAGGGGCCACCAATGACATTTAGATTTATTTCCTTTATGAAAACACTATCGACCATCCAAAAGATCATCCGTGTTTTTTTGAAAATTCCCATCAATATTAACCCTTAACTACATGAGTAACTCTTTAACGAAGTCCTAAATTATTTATAATTAAATAAAAATTTATTCCAAAAATATTTTATAAGTAATTTAGTTTTAATAAAAAAATAATCAGCCCTAATGTGATTTGTTATAATTAAATTACTATTCCAGGGGTATCAACATCGTTTATCATCTACATAGTACATTATAACCCATATTACCCAAATTAAAATATTATTAAAATCATCAATTTCACAAAAATATAGGTAATTTCATTAATAATTCATTTTAGGGATATACCACTGTAAACCTATTATAAAATTATGCAGTCATCCAATCAATATCTATTGTATCAATGTAAAATAAAATAAACAACCTATTAATATAATTGTACTATTTTCTAGTATAGTCTACATGAAACTCTACTATGAGCTACAACAGCTCAGCATTTATTAAAAATCTATTGAAAGAGGTAGGAATGAATATAGAGTGATATATTTAACTCTATCCATAACAGGAAATAATAATAAGAATGAACAAACATAATTTTTTTCCAATATCATCTAAGAGATGAGGAGTGGGTGAATGTGTGGCCTATTCATAGTCATTTCATTTAAAAATTCAAAAAACAATATTTATTTCCATTAAAAATTTAAAAAAATATTGGGGAAATTCATCATAATCAGTTTTTGGAAATCACATGGACAATTAAATACTACCCAATGGGGGCCTATATATAATAAAGATTCCCATAAATTGCTAAATTTCAAAATGTGGGGGTGATTGATTGAATTTTACATGTCCATCATTAGGAAGTCAAATTTATGTTCCACTAAAATATAAAATTAATTTATACAACTAAAACCTCCTAATTTTTTATACCCAAAAATTATATATGCATCACTAAAATAATTAAATATAATATCACTTTGTTTTGGTCTTAATTTTTGACTCACTAAACTTTGATAAAAATGTAATAGTTATTTAAATTGATAATTTAATTATTTATTGGAATATATTTTAATATATCTAAATACAAAAAATTAAAACATTATATTTTTAGAATGTTTCCAACGAGAAAAATAAAGTTAATGAAAGAAAATTTTAACAATGATCATGGAGTACTACAATGCGGCTTAATAACTTTCTATTTTTTTTACCATTATATATTACCCCTAACATTCAGACTCTTAAGATAAATTCATATTCTAGAGTGTTTCATCTGGAAAATATTTTAGGTTATATAAATTCAAACATAAGTAGATATCATTATTGTTGATGGTTTTATCATATTACATAAAAATTAAATTTTATATGTAAATATTCCTCATTTACATAAAATATTAATTAAATTTCCTTTTCAAATCTCTAATGAGTATGTAGATGTCCATGAACTGTCCACATCCCATGCAATTTCATATAAATTTTTTGAAAATGTATTATCATGCATGATTTTAGGTGTCTTAGTGGAAGCCAACACGTTTCCAAAGTTAGAATAATTGGAAAATATTATGTATCCAACACGAAAAAAAATTATTCCTATATTAAGGAATATTTTAGATATTAATTTGGTAAATTCTATTAATTTTATAATAACATAAATATTATTTTAATTCCATTAGACCATCTCAGTTCTCTTTGGAACACATTTTCATGATACCACATAATCCATAACTTTTGGGTATGTAACATTAAACTATTTGTGGATCGAATATGTAATAATGAGATGCTCAAATACAAGTGGGGGTGAATTTTATAATTTTAAAATCCCTAAGGAAATTTTTTATACCCATAATTCACGACACCTCTAACCTCTAATAACTTGCTTGATTCGGGAAATGGGATTCGAGAAATGAAACATAACAAAATATTACAATGAGTAAGATTCTACCTTAAAGCATATAGAAGATTATATAATCAGAGTATATGTCTAAGAAGTTTATAAATATTATACTTTCCTCAACAACTAAAAGTACAGTGGAAAAAAAATTGAAATACTACAAGAAACAAGTACTAACTCTTTTTTCCTAAAGAAAAGGGTATCCAACAACCCTGGTTAAAAGGTCCCTAGATTTATACTTTAAAGAACGTATGTTTTACCCAAACCAAGGTAAGCCCACAATCTGAAGATCAGTATCTGTGTTGATATCCCTGCAAGCCCTCGATTTGTAAGGAAAAATGCACCTCTGACTTCTCAACCTTAAGTCTCTGATTTCAAGGAAATCAGACCTCTGCATGAAGAAAATATACATAAGGAAAAGTTTGAACAAGCCGTTCATTCTTTCTGCATGAATCCTGATGGATTATAAGAGCCTATCTCTCTAGAAATCACTTTAATAGCTTGCAATCACAGTTTTCAATGTTCAGTATTGAGATCTTTCAAATGATATCTTATTTATAGGCCCAACATTAACAGTCGGCTCACTCGTCCAATGGTCATATTTTTCCTTGAATTTAGGAGGGACTTGTACATGTTTCACTCAAACAATGGTTAGTGAGTAACTGAAAGCACGACATCATTTTATAACAAAACATGTGTGAGCATGACTAAAATCAGATATTCGGAATGTAAGCAAATAAAATTTCAGAGTCTAACAAAAACTGAATTCGGAGTCTATAATACAAGGATATTTGGATTCTGTTTTCTAGGAATTCCGAATATGAATTATATAGAATTATGGAGTATGAATTTCAAGGAAATTCGGATTTTGGATTCATAAGAATTCTGAACCAGAACCCAAAAGTTCGGAGTCAGAGTTCATGAGAATTCAGAGTCAGAACTCATAAGAGTTCAGAGTCTGTATTCAGAATGTAAGCAAATGAAAGTTCAATGTCTAAAAAAAATTTAATTCGGAGTCTATCCAAAATTTAATTCAGAGTTTATAATACAAGGATATTCAGATTCTATTTTCTAGGAATTCAGAATCTGAACTCTATAGAATTCCGGAGTCTAAATTTCAAGGAACATAAGAATCTGGATTCACAAGAATTTAGAACCTAAACATTCAATGTTCATAGTCAGAGTTCATGAGAATTCAGAGTCAAAAGTCAGAGATGTTCATAACCAGAATTTGTAATCAGAATTCCGAGTCAGAACTCAAAGAAGTTAGTAACTAGAATAATAATCAGAATTCGAAGTCAGAACTCAGAGAAGTATGTAACAATAATTCGTAATCATAATTCAGAGTCAGAACTCAGAAGTGTTCATGCCCAAAATTCGTAATTATAATCCAGATTCAGAACTTAGAAGAGTTTGTATGTAGAGATCATAATTAGAATTCTGAGTCAGAACTCAGAGGAGTCTGTAACCGAATTCTGAGAATTCGGATCCTAAAACAAAATTCTTAATATCTAGGTATTTATATGATTCCGAGGTTTTGGTTTTATACTTAATTCTATACTTTGAAAAATTATGATATGGGCAATGAAAACATGATAAGGATAAATTTTCTTGGGGAAGGAAATTTTTCCTTATAGAAGTAAAACATAGGGTAAAAAGAAATTTTCCTTAAGATGAGGTGTTTGTGATTTTCAAAACATGAAGGAATGGTAAAGTCATAAGGAAACCGTATTTACTTAACAATCTTCCCCAAGTATGAAGGAATGGAAAATTCATAAGGAAAACCTTATTGACTCAACAATATCCCCCTTTTTGTAAAGTTCAAACATTCTTACGAAAAAGAATATAAGAAATTATAATGATTTTTATATATTTTGAAAAAAACATATCTCCCTTTATATATGAACAATGGTGAATACGACTAACTCCCCGATAGGATTTGGAACTCTAAGGATCGTATTATGGATTTCCGGAATGATATTTTTCATTTGAATTTGGAAATCATCATAATGAGAACACCCCCTTTGATGTACTCCGCGTTACATAGAGATATTTATTCTTTTACATAGAATTATTTTTCCTTCTCCCCCTTTGTGAATTCCAAAAAGAGTTTGAGGGAATAGAAAAAAAACATGGTACATGAAATATTAGTTCAAACATATAAAAAAACAAGAACCCACTATTTCATTAATATTGGAAGAATTTGTATAGGGAAAAGCACATACAACAAAAGATCATATTTGGATCTATTTTGGCTTTTTTCCTTGGGTAACAGCTTCTTCATGATGGTTTTCAGCTTCTTTAACTCATTGTTATCCTTCTATGCTAGATTCTCTAAGGATTTGATCCTATCATCCTGAGCCTTCAGAGTATCTTCCTGAGCCTTCACCAAGTCATTTTGCTTCACTAGATTTTCTTAAATCTCAAACCAAATGTCCCTTTCTATTTTCTAACATTGGACAACATATTTCAACTTCCCAATCAGATCTTTGATATCCTGAATCCAAGTATTCTGTTCAATATTTAGCTTTTCCTCAATGAAATTTCTGCTATCCTTGATTTCTCCATCTTCAGTATCAAAATCATTCTTAACATCATCTTGAAAGTCATCATGCTCTCTCAAATATTTGACTATATTCTTTGACCATCTCACCAATTTCATGGACGATTTAATGTGGGCTTTATAGTTGATAGGAATGTTCTGGTTCTCGCCTTAATCATTATCCACCTATCCATCACCATGGATACAAAGTCATATTTCTGATTCATGCTATGCTCGAGCATCTGGCATATGGAGTCAATTATTAGAAATATCAGAATGGGATCTACTAGCTTCTTCAGGGATGGAATGACAAAATCATGTCCTAGAGATGATGATTCTGAATCTGACACTTTACTTGGTGATGGTTCTTCCTCTATCTCAACCATCTTCTTATTATCAGATGCACTAGCTTCCTTCTTTCTTAGAATTTCATTGTTTGGGGTATCAACAACAACTCATTGGCCCTTGTATGTTTTTGGAATAGCTTTCTCCTCTGGAGACTCATGCTCGCTTTTAGACAAATGAACAATATTATCTTTATCAATTTTTTTTCTTGACTCCTACCTCAACATATTCAGGAATAATGAAGTCATGATTATGACTCTTTTCATCAGATAACTTTTTCACTTCCACTTCATCCTTCTCATGAAGGAGTAGAATGTTTCAAAGATCTGGGTTGAGAAGTCTGAAATGACTATTTTTCTGTATCACATCCCTTCTCATGATAATCTTAAACGTTATTAATCAGATCATCAGTGCAATTACTAATTTCTTCCTTTTCTTACACTTCTTCTATAGATTTTATATATTCCTCAACCTTCTCTTGATCTTTTTCCGAAGTCATAAACCTTTTCCCTCGAGTCTTAGGTAAGGGTTCAACTATGAAGGATTTCGGTACTGGAATGTTTTTGGGTGCAACTTCAGTATCCTTAAAATAGATTTCACAATCTATACCTCCGACATATTCATCATAAGCTTCTTCTTTGTGGCTTTCTTCTCAAGCTCTTTAGTAGCTTTCTCATTCAATGCTTTTTCCTCTGTATGGTCTAGGCCATATTGTGGATCCCCTTCTTTCTGGTTCTTCTTATCCTCCCTCCAATTGGAAACCACTTCATCCGGATAGTCTTTCCGTTTCTTGGGATTTGGAGGTGCAGTTTGAGCTTCTTTAGATTTAGGGGTTTCACCTTCACCTTATACATCCTTCAATTTTCTATTCATTCCATCTTTCATTTATGGTTCAGCCTCTTCTGCATTTTTCGGAACAACTTATGCCTCTTCCACTAGTAGATCATAAAACTCTCCTAATTCCTTAGAAAATCCAACATTCATTCTTTTCAATGTGTCATAACTTACTAACATAACTTTGTAATTCCTCATCATAGAACTGCAAGGAATCTTGAATGATTCAAGATACTGAACTATCAACGTGGAGAGTAGGGCAGGAAACATGATTATCTGTGCTCTCAGATTCCGATTCTTGATATTCTCATTCGTAATGATAATATGATTCATCAGATTGATCTTCCTTATATTTACCATAAAATCTAAGATATACATATCACTTTTCTTATGAGTGTCCTTTTCACCCTTTCTTAGTGTGATAAAACCTTGAACCCATAACTCTAGGATCTGATTGTTGGTAGACAAGTGAGAAATCTTTGCGGTCTTGACATCTGTAATTCCAAGACTTTGCATAGCCTTCACTTTTACAAAACTCCCTTGAATATCTAGAAGCATGTGAGAAAAAAATTATTCCTTTCATTCAAAAGATAACCCTACCAATCTAGCATCCTGGGTGTGTGAAAGTGCATATGCTTTTCCATAACTCTTGAAGAAAAAATTTTCTCTACCATATTCCTTGAAAAAATAGGTTGATTCATAAAACTCAATGAGGAGATCTAGATAAAGAAGATATTGAGCACCTGGCATTGAAATGGATACACTCTCCCATCTATTAAGATTTATATTATATGAGATAATAGAGTCATTTTTTTGAAGAACTTTGGATGTACCAATCTCTCCCTGTATATTTCCCACTTCACAGTCAGCATTACAGTAGACATCTCTTGAAAAGGAACTTCACCAGACATTCGGTCCTAAGAAAACATTGAGAAATCTGGAATGGTCTGTTTTAGTAGGGTAGAGATTCCACATGCAATATCTTTAAAAAACCCATGTGGGACAACCACCGGGGGTCCCCTTTTATAGGTGTTGAAGAGATGGTTGAACATCCCATTTCAATCCAATGGCTGAGAATTCTTCTAATCAGATCTGATGATTGAAATGAAATCTGAAAGGAAAATTTGGTAGGATCCGATCTTTTGAGGTTTTTAAAGGAGAACATTCAGATTTAAGGTAACTAGAATCTGAGAAATTTTAATAACAATAGAAACTACCAGCAAGTAATAGGTGATTACAAAAACTCAAGATAGAATCATACCTTTCAGATTGTTAGTAGGATTATTCGTATTGAAGAAAATTCTTCAGGAAGGACATTAAATTTTGAAAAATGTGACCAAAAAAACTGACTATGAAAATACTCACTACGAAAAAAAACATAGCAAATCACCATTACGAAAATTTTGACTACTAAGATCATTATTACGAAAATATTCATTACAAAAATATTCATTACAAAAATCATGAAAAACATCATTAAGAAAAAAATACCTCACTACGAACCACATGAAAATCTTCATTATGAAAAAAACATGAAAAACTTCATTATGAAAAACTTCATTACGAAAAATATAAAAAACATAATTACGAAAAACATCATTATGAAAAATATAAAAAACTTCATTACGAAAAACTTAATTACAATAAATATGAAAAACATCATTATAAAATACTTCACTATGATTAATTTGAAAATATTCAATACGAAAAAATATCATTACGAAAAATTTGAAGAACTTCATTATGAATAACATCATTATAAAAAATTTGAAAAACTTCACAATGAAAAACTTCATTATGAAAAATATGAAAAACTACATTATGAAAAATATAAAAAACATCATTATGAGAAACATCATTATGAAAAATATAAAAAACCTCATTACAAAAATCTTCATTATGAAAAATATGAAAGACATCATTACGAAAAACTTCATTATGAAAAATATGAAAAACTTCATTACGAAAAACATCATTACTAAAAATATGAAAAAGTTCATTACGGAAAATATGAAAAACACATACGAAAAAATGTACTCCTCCTATAAAAATGTGTTTATTACTATAAGGAGATTGGTTCAACAGAAATTTAATAAGGAGGATTACCTTACTGTTATCATTCCTAAATTCTGTTTAATGTATTCAAATCTATCAGAGGGTAAAGATTTTGTGACAATTTCAGCAAGTTGATCTTGCATTCCAAGAAATTGAATAATGATATATCCTTTTTGTGTGTGATCCCTAAGAATGTGATGCCTAATATTTATGTTCTTTACACGAGAGTGATGTGTAGGTTTTTTACTAAGGGAAATGGCACTAGTATTATCAATCAATATTTGTGTTTTGGTAAAACTCATTCCATAATCTTTGAGTTTGTGTTGCATCCACAATACTTAAGAACAACAACTTTCAGCTGCTACATATTCAGCTTCAGCAGTGGAAAGTGCTATTGAGTATTGCTTCTTGAATGACCAAGAAACTAATGAATCTCCTATGAAATGAAAAGTTCATAATGTACTCTTTCTATCCATTCTACATCCACAAAAGTCAGCATCCGAAAAACGTTTTAAAACAAAGTCATTTTCAGAATTAAAAAATAGTCCTAAATCCATGGTTCCCTTTAAGTAGAAAAAAATATTCTCACAGCCTTTAAGTGAGATTCCTTAGGATTTAATTGATATCTTGCACATAAGAATACTGAAAACATTATGTTTGGATGACTAGCTATTATGTAATGTAAACTTCCTATCATACCTCTAAAATATGTTTGATCTACTGGTTTCCTGCTTCATCAAAATCAAGTTTGTTTGAGGTACCAATGGCAGTACTTATGCTTTTAGTGTTGTCATATCCATACTTTTTAAGAAGGTATTTTATATTATTATTTTGGGATATATATATTCCTTCTTGTTTTTGAGAATTTAGTAAACCAAGAAAAAATGTTAACTCACCCATGATACTCATTCGAAACTCATATTTCAATAGATCGGCAAAGGAATTGGTTAAGGATTGTTGAGTTAAACCAAATATAATGTCATCAACAAAAATTTTAACAATCAAAACATTTGTCTTATCCTTCTTTATAAAAAGGGTTGGATCTAAATTTCCCTTAACATAATTTTTTTGAAGAAAAAATCTTGTTAGTCTATCATATCATGCTCAAGGGGATTTCTTAAGTCCATACAATTCTTTGGAAAGTCTAAATACATGATCAGGATATTTTGTATCTTCAAAATCAGGAGGTTGTATAGCAAAACAATCCTTTTGAATGAAACCATTAAGGAAATCATATTTCACATCCATTTGAAAAAATTTAAATTGAAGAATGCTACAAAGGAAATTATAATATGAATAGATTCATGTCTATCTATTGGATCATAGGTTTCTTCATAGTCTATTCCTTCTTGTTGATTATAGACTTTAGAAACTAATCTAGATTTATTTTTCAAAATGATTCCATTTTCATCGCACTTATTTCGGACGACCCATTTTACTCTAATAATGGATGTTTCCTTAGATCTTTCAACCACGGTCCAGACTATATTCCTTTGAAATTAATTTAGTTCATCTTGAATGGATTTAATCTAATCATCATCACCTAAAGCTTAATCAATTATTTTTTGTTCTAATTGGGAAAGAAATACTAGATGTTCTACTTCATTTCTTAAGTAATTTCTAGTCCTTTCATGTTGATTCACATCACCAATGATGTTATCACTAGGATGATTCCTTAGAAACATCTGATATGGGTTTTGTAAAACATGTTCATCAATACAGGGTAGAAAATCTTCTGGGGTAAATTCTTCAAGAACATTTTCTTGGAAATTTTCCTTATCATAAGGATCTTCTAACAAAAGATAATATTCAATTTATGAAAACACATCCAAGGATATAGGTTTGGTTTGTTTAAAAACAAAGGGATTGTATTCATCAAATTTCACATGTAATATTTCTTCAACAATACAAGTGTTTTTGTTGAAAACCCTATAGGACTTAGAAGTTGTGGAGTAGACTAAGAAAATTCCTTCAGCATATTTTGGTGAAAATTAATGTAGATTATCTTTAGTATTCAGAATTAATACTTTTCAACCAAAAACCTTGAAGTAGGAAAGTCTAGGTTTTCTACAATTCCATAACTCATAAGGGGTTTTATTAAGAAAAGTTCTACTAAAAACTCGATTTATAGTATGAAAAGCAGTAATTATAGCTTTCTCCCAATAATTTTGTCTACAGAATACTCACTCAACATGGTTCTAGTTATCTCTTGAATAATTATATTTCTTCTTTCGACAAAAACATTTTGTGGAGCTGTTCATGGTGCTGAGAAGTTATGAGTAATACCTTTTCTACTAATTTTTTTTTCAAATTCAGAATTTTGAAATTCTCCACCGTGATCACTATGAATAGATTTCAGTGGAAGGTATTTCTCATTTTTAACATGGGCTCTAATACTTTTGAAATAATAAAATCCTTCAGACTTCTTTTCTAGAAAATAGACCCACGTAAATCTACTGTACTCATCAACCAAGACAAATACATAATACTTTCCCCTTATGCTTCAAGTTTATGTAGGTCCAAAGAGATCCATATGAACTAACTATAATTCATCAGTAGTTGAGACTTTACCAATAGATTTAAAACTCGATTCATGTTTCTTACCATATTTACAAGGGTCACAGACTTTTGAAGATCATATCTAAGCTCTGGTAGATCCTTAACTAATCTTTTCTTAGAATGTTTGCATAAGTTCATAAGGTTACAATGTCCTAACATTCTATTCACCAACCAAGAATGATCTTCCATTGCACTAAGGCAAGGTAGATCTTGGTTTCTATGGTCTTATATGTTTAGTGTGTAAACATTATCTTGCCTATGGGTAGAAAGAATAAACTCTTTCTTGGAAATGTGTACTAAGCACTTGTCATTCCTAAAATTCACAAGGTATCCTTTATCACAAAATTGACTTATGCTAATGAGGTTGTTCTTAAGACCCTTAACAAATAAATCATTTGAAATCAATGTTCTTCCAAGAAGAACGATGTAACCTATGCAAATAATTTCTCACTGAGCATTATCTCTAAAAGTTACTTTTACACCTTTTGTCTTGATAATCTTTTCAAAATAGGTTTTGTTACCAAAAATATGTCAAGAACATCCACTATCCATGTACCAGATTTTTCAATTGGTAATTTCTCTATTTTCCTGAAAATAAGAAAAAGTTAGGTTTTCGGAATCCAAACTTGCTTGAATCTAGAATTTTTAGAAATAAAAATTTTAGGCACCAAAATCATTTTTGAAAAATAGTCTTTATGAAATCCTGAAGATTGGGTTTTGTTTAATGAACCAATTTTTCCAAGTATCCACCACATTGACACTTAGTACAGAATGGATCACTTTGAGAAATAAAATAATTGTTACTATAAATCGGTTTAGAACCAGTATAAACAAAACCAGAACTATTCTATAGAAGTCGTATTTGTGAATACAATTTATCAAAATTTTCCTTACCTAAGGTAATTTTTGAAAAACACTTCATTAGGGAAAATATTTTGGATTTTAGTTTGATAACCAAGTTATTATCTTCAAAAACATTTGATTTTGAACATTATCTAGACGTGAAAACATTTTTCGTAGAAATTCCGTTTTCTAGATCTTTAGAAATTTTATTCTTCTCAGAACTTACTTCCACATGATTTTTTGAAATAAATTAAAAAACAAAAATTTTCATATCAAGATATTTAGAAAGATATGATATTTTCTTTAGTAAGAATAGTATTCCTAGAATTTTCCATATCATGTTTTTTCATGTGTTTTGAATTCTCAATCTTAAGAAGTTTGGAAAACCTAGAAACTTTTTCATAGGAAGGTAAATTATTATCTTCATCAAAAGAAGATTCTTCATTCGAAGATTTATAGTATTTACTATCATTACATCTCAAAGATATATTGGTCATAGATTCAGCATTGTGTATGTTTGTAATTAAACAATGGTTTTCAATAGGTATTCTGGCTATTAGACCAAGATTGTTTTTTCCAAATGATTCGTAATCTGAAGATTCATCTGAAGAGTCACCACCACTGGCACTCCAGGTGTCATTAGCTTTCATGAATTTCTTAGTTTTAGCCTTGTAATACTTCTTTCTGTTTCTTTCTGAATGCTTTTCCTTTCTTTCTTTTCTCTTAAACATTGGACAATCAGGTCTTATATGTCCATATCTCTTGAATTCATAACATGGAACTTCTGAATCATTCTTATCTTTCCTTTATTTCTTCTTATATCTGGATTGAATGTTCCTCTGTCTAGCTATCTTGATCATCCTTCGAGCATGATTTTATTAATCATTATCTGAGGATTCACTTCTACTAGATTCTTACTGGATAATAACTTTCTTAGATTTGGATTTAGTAACTCTCTCAGGAGTCTTAGCTTTCATATGATTTGAAGTTGTAGTAAAATCAACACTGCCATTTCCATTTTTCTTCTTTAAGTTATTAGAATATCTCTTAATTCTAGTCTCATGTGGAAGAAGTGTTCCAAAAAGTCCATCTAAGGAAATATGAGTAACCTTTATTTTCTCATCAATAACTGCCCTCTTGGATTCCCATTCATTCGGCATGATTTCTATAATCTTATCAATAAGAGCTTCATCATCTAATCCTTTCTCACCCATGAATTGTAATCTATTCACAATAGTCATGAATATTTGTTTCATCTTACATATGGGTTCTCCATAAGAAAAGAAGAAACCATGATATTCAGCTCTGAGCCTGGCTCTTCTAGTTTCAATTACTTTTGAATTTCCAATGTGAGTAACTTTAAGTTTCATACAAATACAATTTTCATCTTCACAATATGAAATTTGGCTATATATATTTCTAGTCATGAAGCAAAGAAAATCATTGAGTACCTTATAATTTAGTTTATACTCAAAATTTTTTGGATTGGTAAAGGTACTAACATCTTTGTCAGGAATTCTATATCCTCCAGTTGGAAAAACAAAATTATCAACTCCAGTATTGATAATGAAAATATTCATACGATCTCTCCAAAATTCTTAATCATTCCCATCAAAGATAGGTGGTCTAGTTGGATTGTGATTGTCTGTGGAACCAACACTGATTCCTGCCATCTTTTAGAAAAATCATTCCAAACATAAACTTGTTAATAGAAAATTTTCATAACCATATAAAATATTCCTAAGCATGAAAAATATAGAACAAGAGTATCTCTATGAAAAAATGAATCCGAACTATACGAGTCTGAAACACCAATTCTGAAAAAGTGTGAATCTAGAAATTCAGTTCTGAAAGTAATATGAAGAAGATTTATCTTCTGAATCTAATCGTGATATTAATTCAGAGGTAACCTCCTTTTATACAAATTTTTGGATCGAATATGTAATAATAAGATGCTCAAATACAAGAGGGGGGGGTGAATTTTATACTTTTAAAATACCTAAGGAAATTTTTCATATCCAAAATTCACAACACCACTAAGATCTAATAACATTCTTGATTCTGGAAAAGTGATTCTGGAAATGAAATGTAACAAATTTTTACAATGAATAAGATTCTACCATAATGAATATAGAATCCTATATAATCATAGTACAATTCCAAGGATTGATATGATGATTATACTTTCCTCAAAAACTAAAAGTACAATGGAAAAAAATAGGAATACTACAAGTAATAAGTAGTAACTCTTTTATCCCAAAGAGAAGGGTATCTAACAACCCTGGATAAAAGGTCCCTTGATTTATACATTCATGAAAGCCTATCATACCCAAACCAAGGTAAGACATCAATCTGAAGATTGGTATATGTCTTGCTATCCCTATAATCCCTCTATTTGTAAGGAAACTGGCACCTCTATCTTCACAACCTTAAGCCTCTGATTTCAACGAAATCGAACCTCTGCACTATGAAAATCTTCACGAAGCAATGTTTTAACAAGCTGTTCAAACATTCTTCATGAAGCCTAAGAGTTTATAAGAGCCCCTCTCTCTAGAAATTACTTCAACTACATTTATGGACAGTTGTGAATATTTAGTATTGAGCTCTTTCAAAAAGATTCTATTTATAAGCATGGCTTCAACGGTCAGCTTCCTCCTATAACGGTAATATTTTCCTTTAATTTCGGAGGGACCTGTACACGTGACACTCAAAAAACTGTTAGTGAGAAACTGAAAGCACGACATCGTTTTATAATAAAACATGTGTAAGGATAAATGAAATATGATATTCAAAATGGAAGCAAATGAATGTTTCGAGTCTAACCAAAATTGAATTCAGAGTCTATACAATATTGAATTAGGAGTCTATTATACAAGGATATTTGGATTCTGTTTTTTATGAATTCAGAACCTGAACTCTATAGAATTCCAGAGTCTGAATTTCCCGGAAATTCGGAATCTAGATTCATAAGAATTTGGAACCTGAACTTTCAAAGTTCGGAGTCACAGTTCCTGAGAATTCGGAGTTCGAACTCAACGAAGTTCGTAACAAAAATTCGTAATCAGAATTCGGATTCAGAAATCAAAGAAGTTTGTAACTAGAATCTGTAATCATAATTCAGAGTCAGAACTCAGAGATGTTCGTAACTAGAATTTGTAATTAGAATTCAAAGTCAGAACTCAGATGATTTTGTACCCAGAATTTGTAATTAGAATACGGAGTCAGAAATCATAAGAGTTCTTATCCAGAATTCGTAATTAGAATTCGGAGTCAGAACAGAGAGGAGTTCATAACCAGAATTCTGAGAATTCGGATCCTAAAACAGAATTCTTCATATCTAGGATTTTATAGGATTCTGTGGTTTTGGTTTCAAACCGAATTTTATACTCAGAAAATTGTCGATATGATAAATGAAAACATGATAAGGATAAATTTCATTGGGGAAACAAATTTTTCCTTATAGAAGTAAAACACATGGTAAACAGAAATTTTCCTTAACATGAGGTGTTTTTGATTTTCAAAATAAGAAGGAATGGTAAATTCATAAGGAAACCTTATTGACTTAACAATCTTCACCAAGTATGAAGGAATGGAAAAGTCATAAGGAAAACCTTATTGACTCAACACTATTAAATCAATGAAAATCCACCTATATAGATATAATACGTAGTTATGGAACATGTGTAACAAAATAGGTTGGAATGAAACTACCTCTGCAGTTAGATTTAGAATTTCATATGTTATGGGAATTCATAAACATAACATCCATAGTTCATATTCCAGAAAGCTTGAATCTAAAAGATCCACTTATCCAAATTCCAATATCATGATTTTGACCACCTTAACATATATATGTATAACCTTCATAATAACAACTTTATACAGTTTTAATAGTTAAATGAATAAAATCATTCGCACGTCTATTCTGCTCATAAATTATAACTTCCATACCACATAATATTGTAATTTTATGCACCAAAAAAGTTGAACCTTATTTTTAATAATTCAACATTTACATAGAAATATTTTATAAATATTAAAACAATAAAAAAAATAATCTATTGGGTTCCTACCACATTTAAAAATAATTGTAGGCAACTAATTTCTTTTTAATTCTTCATAATCAACAAAAAATCTCTTACTAAAAAACAATTAATTATACAAATAAATAACAATTATTTTTACAAAATAATACTTTCAATTCTACACATAAAATGAACCACTAATTGAAACCCTACAATAAAATAATTAACATTACCATTTAACTATGCATTTTAGTCTGGCCAACAAGACCCTGCTTCATACATGCACGAGCCAACAATAAACCAACATAACCTCTATACAAAAGAGAAAAATACGAAACAAAATTATGAAAATATTTATAATTTTATTTTTAGAAATGATTTAATCATAACATATTTCATTTTTTATAGTGATATATTCTTCATTCAATGGATAACATCAAATATTTTTTCTTAGGAAATATAAATAAAAGGGATCCTCGTTAAAAAGAAATGAACCCTATGTTTTTAGTTGATATTTTGAACTTTATAGCTCAACGACTCATAAATTTATTTTTTATAGATTTTAATCACATTAAACACAACCCATAAAATAACTTACCAAAATTCTATTTTGTTAATAAGGAAAAATGATGTCTTTAAAATTATCCAACGATTATCAAATAATCATGTCATTAATTAATAAATAAAGATAAATCTATTCTTGATCATCCATTCATTTTCTATCTCTACAATCTTTTGATAATTTAGAATAAGGGAGAAAATAGATGAAGTAGTATTTATTACTATTCATATCTTAGAAAGAAGTTATTATAGTTAACTAAAAACATCCATAATTTCACTTAATCATTTGGGTATGGTAATCCTATTAAAACATCATATAATGATATGAATAATTATGTAAATATATTATTCATGTCATGAATATCTAACCACTAATTGGATAATTACTAAATTCCATGTGATGAAGCTCTAACCCTTTTATAACATCATTAATCTTATATTTATTTAATGAACTCTGAACACATATAATTCATTATAAATACTATAACTTCTGTGATTCGTGGTTTCAATTAAGAAAATGAAAATTCAATGATAAAAAGTGTATTTATAATTATTACAAAGAAGAAGAAAAAATTTCATGTGGTCGTTCAATTTTATATTAAAAATTCTACAAATGGGGGATTACATTTCCATAAATTAAAATTATTTCAAGTAGTGGAACATATAAATACACTTTATGTGATACTATAAATAACATTTTCTTGAGATACATGAGTCCAAATCAAAGGCCATTTTAGTTATCTAGAAACACATCATGGCCCCATCTGTGATAATGATATGTAATATCTTTTAAATCATCATACAAATGATTATTATTTAACCTAATATTGTTGTCCTAAAATATCAACAAGATGACCACATCAGTTGTGTCATCATCCTATATTGCTAATATACCATTGATTGGAGTTCAAGAAATGAACTCATTGATGAACATACATTTCCATATAATTGGTAATATTGTATCATTTTAATCAAGGTAATAAATATATCTAGTTGAATTAATATGGAAGCCAACATATCTTACCTCACATTTGGAATATATCATTATAAATTTCATTAAGTAAAAAAAGTAAAAACCACATGATATGGATTGATAAAAATCACAACTCAAATGTTCAATACAAATTTCCATTGATAGGAATATGTAATCACAATAATAACTTGTGAAATTTTTATTGGTGGCTTATTTATCGTAACATTATCTCTTGGATGATACCAGGGGAGAACATTGTGAGGTCATTCGTGGAGATGATTATAGCCTGATCTTAGGTCGTTCGTGAGGAACCACCTCACCCCCTTCAATTGATTGAAGAGGTCATAAATCCTCGGTAGTGGATACTTGTTTTTCACTGTCACCTACTTGAAGCATCAGAAGTCTACACACAACCTCAAACACATTTCTTCATACATGGAAAACAACATTGGAGCTACCGATGGGGAAATGTTTGTCTTTATGAACCCCTTCACCTTATAGTCATCTCGATGTACCCTTATCTCATGAAGCTCAACATTAGACATCCGATATGTCGGTGTGGATTTCATTGTTTTCCTGGGGTACAGGTTTATAAAAAATTATATCACTCTGAAAGGAGGTTGCCCCGGTACAACTGAAGGACGAACATACTCATACTCATCCACAACTACATGAAATCATGGAAACCTATCATCCAATACACTAAGGGTGAGGCTATCCAACATGTTAGTGATAAGCTACACCCTCATATGAGAAAGTCTGTCCAATGCTGCAAGGGTTTCCTTCTCACTGGTGAGGGAAAAAATGGTCTCATACTTGCGGGCACACCACACTTTTCACCTAAAATAATCGATCTATGATTTGAAAGTAGATATCCAGTCTATACTCAGAATGAAATTGTAAGGCCTTAATGAAACTACTAGGATATTTCAGCCAAAGAACTCACCTCCTATAGTATGTTGACACTACCTTCACTAGTTTGTAATCGTTGAGTCACATCTCATATGAGTCCTTATCCATACAGATCGATCCAATGGATCTATAAGAATCTCATAGATACGAACGATAGTTGTGGGATGAAAACAGTGACTAGAACCTGGGTCTCTAAAAACTAAATCTTGGATGGAGAAGAAATAGATAGTACCTTGAATAAAATCAAGAGTTCCTGGATAAATTCTCTACTGCCTAAAGCTGAGCTCACCCTTCTTCATCTGCTCCCAGAGGTCTGGTTGGAACTCCAAGAGGTGTTCACAGTAGTACCTCAAACCATAACCCATCATCAGCTTCTCGGCCTGCTCCCCTACCACATCTACCACACTGTGGAAATCTATGAAAGATGCTCAACCTCTATCTCAGCTATCCATCGACCGTTAGCTTACATTCTATAAGATATGTCGGGCAGTCATGAGCCATGTGTCCCTGCCTACCACATGAGTAGCACACCATGTTCCTCTGATATCTCTCATTGTCCTATTGGTTTCTCATAATAGATATTGAGTTCTAGTGTCATCTACTAGAGGTTCTAGCCCACTTGGACCACTATTCCATCTATCAGCTTCCTTCCATGGATGGCTCAGCTACCTATCTCATTGTGGAGGAACACACTATTAGTTCCTTCTCTACAAGGAATCTATCTACTATTAGATATCGCTCCAACACTCCCGCATTTGTGGGTATGATGAGAGACACATGCGATTCCCTAATCTCCTGCATGAGTCCCTAATAAAAGGGTCAAGTCCTGATGAAAGGGTCTCGATATGTGTTTGTAGAGAAGCAGGAATTCTTGATGAACCTCGATCAGTACCCAGCTACCATCATTATTCCTTGCTGAATGTGAATCCACACTGGAATGTGCACCATACATAACATTTTGGGTAATAACTACTACCAGAAAAACATCTCAATGTCTGTCCACGTGAGGGTTGCCTCATCATGAGTCTGAATCTTTAGACACCATCATCTCCCCAATGAGCTCGGAAGAAGTCTTACAACTAATATATCTATCTGATCAGGTAGTCTCCTCACAAAGAAAATTACCCACATCACTGCCTCCTACCAATCCTTAGCAACCTGATTATTCGTCTCTCTACAAAACATGGGAGGTCTCTATCACAAAAACTCATGCAAAGCCCTGAGTCTAATAACAACCTCTGTCGGTACCACCGACAATATATTTTGACCAATTGGTGGTTGTAGCACTGGTGTACCACCTGTGGGGCCATCTAGAAAACTGGTCCAAGAATGGATGCCTCGTCACTCAGCGGGTTGTTCTCCAAACAACATATCTGAATCCTAGTTGGTCATCCTCGTGAAGTCATCCTGAAATAGATCAAGATGGTCCTGAGTCAATATATTAAACCTGGTGATCTGACTCTTACACAAAATAACATAAGGAGACACTTCTGTAACCGGTGTTTTTATGCATTGAGTTGAAAATAAGACTTCACGGTCTTGGTGTGTGGATACATCAGCCACCACACCAGCACTGGACTCCCCGATTCAGAATGTTTGACACTCAAATTTTAACATTGTTTCCCCAAAAATTAAATGGAAGATGGGTATTTGAGGTAGAACCAACCAACTATGATACCTCATTTCCACAACCCACCCTCTAGGGATCGTGTCATGACATACCCCAATCCTACCTCCCAAAGGCCAGGGTTTGGTTACTAGCGCCGAAGGAGTCAACCTGCAAGTGGGAGGAATTTTTTGACCACTTTTTTACACACACACACCCAACCACATCCCCAAAACTGAAAGGGGAAAAAAGTATACTAAAACAAATGCTACGTATAAGTAAAACTAAAAACATGTGGGTTAGAATACAAACCCAACAAAAACACCTAAAAATAGAAATGTACAAAGGGAATCATGTAGCCATCTACTGAAACCCCACCTGATAGTAATAGAAGTGTTGCTACTGGAATTACAAGTAGTACTTCTTTTATGCCTAATCCTAATAGACCTCGCAATCTCCTAGGCCACCAATTATTTCATTGAAATTTATATCATCTTTAAAAGACACAAAACATGTGGGAAAATCCCATGCAGGGCTGAGTAACACAGTACTCAGTTGGGGACCCTAGTCCACTATAGAGAAATACCACAATGAAGCCATAAAGGAAAGACACAAATTAAGGATAGGTCACCAAAGGTATATTCTAAGGTAGTAAATTTTAATCAGTTATAGTGATTATAATTCTATATTATTGATAGACTCTTCCCTAATTAATCATTGCTCGTCTCTCGAGACACGAAGGATCCACATGGCTGCTTCTTGTGCCATTGTTCATACAAAAACCACTTCAAAGTCCCACATATAATAACCCAAAGGACAGTCTCATCATAAGGGTTATAATGTAATATACAAGGAAATGAACAGACATCCACTTTGTATAATATGAGCATTTTTCTAATCTGAGGTGGACTACATCAATGTCCAGTCCGAACTGGTCGAAACGACCTGAAAAACATGGCAAGTGGGTCCCACATACCCAGGTTTTATTCGAGAGGCCTGAACTGACCTTTTTCAGGTTATGGTATGTCTGTTCTAGCCTATCTAGGAGGCTAGGACAGATGGCCTAACTGGGCCGAACCGAGTTTGACCGGGGGTCAACTACGTCGGGTCACCCAGTGACCCGGTCTCGTCCGGCCTGACGAGTAGGGCGCGAGTCTATTCTTTTAGCATGAGTTTGGCCTATGGGTGGGAATCCTCCCCACCAGCATGGGTCCGGCCCTACTCAATGGTTAGCAGACCGGCCCACCAGCTAGAGCCTGGTCCGCTAGGGTGTCTACCCAGGGTGCGATAGCTGCCGTTGCATCCCCTTCATGTATGAATACGGACTACATAGAGTGAAAACCTCCTCCCCTGTAGTTCCTTCCTAGCTCTACGTCTAGGCCATGCCATGCCTGATGGGCCGCAACCTCCCCTCCATCGTGGTTGAGTGATTGCGGCTCGCCAAGTCTCTATAGAGGCTTGGACGCGGGCCATTACCTCCACATGCCGCCAGTAGGCACCGCTCTTCTATGGAACTATAGTCGTCGTCTGTAGCCTCTTATCTTCACAGCACACTGATGGGGTTTTTTCCTACCACTACCCACGGATGCCGCTAACAACCACTGCTGGCACTAGCACACCGATGGTTCCTTTTACGGACCACAATAGTTGTTCTAATATTTTATTTCTTAATTTTCCTATGCTTATGGGCCCCTGGGGTTTCCACCATCCCTCCCTTTTCCCCAAACTCATCATTCCATTGATTTGATGATATGACCATGAAGAACACATGTGCAAAGGGACCTAGGCCTTGTTTGTGTTAGCATGCACCCTCTAAATTGGATGTATAAAACAGGGTAAGGTATAGGGATTAGCATTCTAAATAAGTCATATTAATCATAAATAGAAAACCCAAGAATGGAACCCTCCCACAAGAATTGACTATCTATGGATTAACCTATTCATGGGTTAATACACATTCATCATTTAGAAAAAGAACATCAAAATCATAAAACCAAAATCAAACCCCAACCATGTTGACGTTTATTGTCGTAGAAAATTATCCTTGAGGGTTGAAGAGATTGATGTCATTCATCATTATTCGAGGTATGCAAATTTTGATGACATCCACTGGTGATTTTCATTATTCATTAGGGGGAAATCCTTCAAAGGTTCATCAGAGAATCTATACAGTTTAATCCTTGTTCAACCAATGCATCAAACTATAAAAAACCAAACATAAAATTGCACTTCTGTTATACTATGATGTTGTGTTGTTACATTTTTACGTGTCATTAATGTGTCGTTACTCAGTGTGTAAAGAATCCATTAATAAGATCCATTATTGGATCTCGTTGATTCCTCACCACTACACCATAGTGTTGTTGTTTCATCGGTCATCGGTGAAAAGGAAAATAATATAACTTTTTATGTTATTTTGTTATTTTTATCAAAAATTCCAAAAATTTACTTTTATGATAGTCCCTTTCCAGGAGATGATAATTCATTTCTCAGAGAATCTCAGAATTCTGAGATCAATGGTACACTCATATTTTCAATCTATGCACTGGTTCAAAAATTTAGAAAACCCGCTTGCACATTTACTAAACAGAACTTAAAAAAGTTCAAAATTCTATCTCTAGCTCACCAGGCCCCGAAATCACGTTTCGTCATAGAGTGTTGTCTTGAAATAATTCCATATAATAAAATAAATACATTGAAATTATGCAATAATAAATTCTCCACACCTTATGTATTTACATCCCTGAAATCCAAAACAAGGGATAATCAAACAAATGTGGGTAATAAGAATTAATATTAGCCTCAAACTCCCATGTCCTCTCCTAGAGGTCCCTATAGTGCCACCAAACTTACAATAGTGGAATCAACCATCTATGAATAACCTTCTCCTATTGATCATCTATCTCCATCAGAAACACTAAAAACTTCGTCCCATCATCAGTGACCAGCTCACCCTAGTCGATCACATGCGATGGATCATGAACATATCTCCTCAACTCTAACACATGGAAACAATCCTGCTCCTGGTGGATCTATGGTTGAAGATCTAGGTGGTAAGCCACCTTATCAACTATGATTGGGATCTAAAAAGGTTTAATGATCCTCGAAGATAGCTTACCATCCTAGAAAAATCCTTACAATCCTCACCGGGGTGAGACCCGAAAGAACACAAGGTCTCCCTCCTCAAACTCCAAGGGTCTATATATCCTATCATCATAATACATCTATTTCATCTAAAAAGTACCAATCTACTCTTGGATGATCTACACCATCTCTGTGGTAGCCCTTACCAACTATGCACCCATCAGTGCCAACTCCCCTTGGTTTGTCCTATATAGAGGTGATCTACAAGGTCACACATACAAGAACTCAAACAGTTCCATACCAATGGTAGTGTGATTACTGTTGTTGTATGCAAACTAATCTAGTAGCATGTGGTCCCCCCAACTATGACCATAATCATAAAAAGAAGAATGAAGAGCATACTCAATGGTTTGTATCGTCCACAATGTAGGGCCATCCTTATTAGGGTGAAAATCTATTCTCAAGCGTAGCTGAGTCCCAAACGTCTCATGTAATCCCATCCACACCCGGGATGGAAAGCACACAACACAGTCTGAGATGATCGTCAATTTTACCCTGTGAAGCTTCACTATCTCCTAGATGTAGAAGCATCTCAATCCCTCTATTGGTCCTTAGTTCTAGATGCTTTGTAAGTGATCCAACTTGGTAAGTCAGTCAAACATCATTGAAATAGAATCATCGATTCTTGATGTAGGTGGTAACCCCATCATGTAATCCATCAAGAAAACATCCCATTTCCACTCTAGTACCTCAAGTGTCTGAGCCAAGCCTACTGGAATCTAATGCTTGACCTTTAATTCCTTACAAGTGAGACACTATGAGACGAACTCAGCCACTGGCTTCTTCATTCGGGGACACCACTAATTATGTTGTAAGTCCTAGTACTTCTTCTCTACTCCAATAGGTTCTGCCAAAGGGGATGTATGGAACACCCTCAACACCTCCTCTCTCAACCCCACTAGTACTATGGTGCACTCTCTAAACAAAGATGATGTGCTCCCCACATATAAAAAATCCACCAAGAACATGTCCTTAGGATATATGAGGACATCGGGCCTCATATTCAACATCCACCAGTTGTGCCTCCCTGACTCGTTGTAAGAGTGGGAGAGTAACAATCATCGAATGAAGGCAAGATGCTCCATCATCATCCATGAAGGATATCTGCATCGTGGATATCTGTTCTGTTTTCTCACATAGTAGCTACAAACTGGTCCTCCTTCTATGTGAATCTACTACTACATTCCTCATCCTAGGAGTATTGAATATATCAAAGTCACAGTCCCAGAGGAACTCTAGCCAGTGTTGTTGTCTTGGGTTCATGTCTTTCTTTGAGAAGCTATACCAGAGTCTCTTGTGGTCAGAGTAAATTGTAAGCTATTGACACATCAATTTGTTCCGCCACATTTTCAAGGAAAATACCACTACTTCTAACTCTAAGTCATGGGGCACGTATTTCTTCTCATAATCCCTCAACAGTCATGAACCATATGTGGTCACCACTCTCTCATGCATCTAGACACAACCTTCACCGACCCCTTATGTGTCACAAAAAACATTATTCTGAATTCTGTCATCTTGTATTATAATAATGGGGGAACTATTCAGTATCTTTCTCGACTTTTGGAAGGTCTGTTGGAATTTCTTCGTCCATAGTAAGGGTTATCATTTCCATGTAAAAGTGGATAAGGGTGATTCCACTCAAGAAAAGTAAGGCCCAAAGTTATGATTATAACTAGCCAACCCTAGGAATCTCTACACCACAATCACACGCTTGGGTGGATCCTAAGGGAGAACTACATCTATCATCACTATATCCACTACAACTCCAATCTCTAAGATGACGTGTCCCAGAAAGTGGACCTCATGAATCAAAAACTAGATCTTTGAGGGCTTACGATAATGTTGTTGCCCTCAGAGTGTATCTAGGTCTATCCATAGAAGTGAATCATACTCCTCCTGTGATGATGAATACACAAAGATTTCATCAATGAATACTACCATGAAATGATCTAGGTAAGGCTGCAATATCCTACTCATGAGTCCAAAAAACACTACTATGGCATTGGTCAAGCTGAAGGGAATCACTAGATACTCATAGTGGATGAACTGATGTCTAAAATAAATCTTTGGTGCATCTCCATCCCATACCCAAAGATGATGATAGACTAATCTGAGTTTGATCATGGAGAACCTCATCACTCCCTTCAGGTGATTGAAGAGGTCATCAATACTTGGTAGTGGATACTTGTTATTCACTCTCACCTAGTAGAAGAAGTTTAAGTATACACATAACCTCAAAATCTCATATTCCAACTTGGAAAACAACACAAGAGCTGTTGATGGGGAAATGTTGGTCATTATGAACCCCTTCACCTTCTTGTCCTCTAGTTGTACCCTCATCTCGTGAAGATCCAAATGAGACATATGAAATTTTAGTGTGGATATCGATGTTGTCCTAGGGTATAGGTTGATGAAAAAATCTATCTCTCTACATGAAGGTAGTCCTAGAACACCCTAAGGAAGAACATACTCATACTCATCCACAACTACATGAAATCTTTGACAACTATCATCCACTACACTGAGGATGAACCTAGCCAACATGTTAGTGATAAGCTACACCCTCTATGAAAGTTCGTCCTATGCGAAATGGGATTCCTTCTCACCGGTGAAGGATCAAATGGTCTCATACTCGTGGGAACAATGCACTTTTCTCCTAAAAAAATTGATCTGAGCATGGAATGTAGATATCCAATCCATACCCAGGATGAAATCATAAGGCCTCCATGAAACTACAAGGAGACCCCTGCCATAGCACTCACCTCCTAGAGTAATTTTACACTACCTTCATTAGTTTTTAATCATCGAATCCCATCCCATATGAGTCTTTATCCATACAGATCGAGCCAATGGATCCATTGGAATCTCTGAGATACGAACAACAGATGTGGAAAGAAAAGAGTGAAAGGCACTTGGGTCTATAAGAACTACATCTAGGGTAGAGAAGACATAGATCATACCTTGAATCAACTCACGAGTTCCTGGATAAAGCCTCTGCTACCAGAAGCTATGCTCACCCTTGTTCACCTACTCCCTGAGGTTTGGTTCGACCTCTTGGATGTGGCCATGGTAGTACCTAAAACCATAACCCATCACCTACTGCTCGACCCGATCCCCTACCACCTCTACCACCCTGAATCACTCCTTGGATAAACCTCAACCCTTATCTCAAGGATCCCTCGACTGTCAGCTGACCGTCTATACAACGGGTCGGGTAGTCATGAGCCATGTGTCCCTGCCTGCCACATGAGTAGCACACCATGTTCTTATGATATCTCCCTATGTCCTGTTGGTTTCGCACAATAGATCTTGAGTTATAGAGTCATCCAATAGATTATCTAGCCCACTTAGACCACTATTCCATCTAATGGATACCTTCCATGGATGGATCAGCTACCTATAACCTCTTGGAGGTACCCACTACTAGTTACTACTCTTCAAGGAAGCTCTATACTATTAGAGCACACTCCAATAATCCAGCCTCTGTGGGTATGATGAGAGACACATGCAATGCCCCGATCTCCTTCCTGAGTCTCTGATCAAAGGCTCATGTCCTGATGAACGGGTCTCAGTCTTTGTTTGTAGAGTAGAGGGAATTATTGATGAACCTCGGTCAGTTCCAAGCTACCTTCGTTCTTCCATGATGAAGGTGGATCCACTCATGAATGGGCACTGAGTATAATGTCGTGGGTAATAACTCCTACCTAAAATGATTCTCATAGTGTGTCCAGGTGAGGGTCGCCTCATCATGAGTCTGAATCTTCAGACACCACCATCTCCCTTGTGAGCCCGGAAGAAGTCTCACAACTAAAACATCCATCTGATTAAGCGGTTTCCTAAATAAGTAGATGACCCACATCACTGCCTCCTACCAATCCTTAGCGACCTGAGAATTTGTCTCTCTACTAAACATTTGAGGTCTCTATCTGTAAAACTCATGAATATCCATGAGTGTAATCACATCCTTTATCAGTACCACCGACATTAGATTCTGACCAATGGGTGGTTGTAGCACTGGTGCACCACCCTGTGGGGCCATCTAGGGAACTGGTCCCTGAATGGATGCCTCTCCACTCAGCGGGCTATTATCTGAACAGTGTATCAAATTCCTGGTTGGTCGTCCTCATGAAGGCATCCTGAAAAAGATCAAGATGGTCCAGAGTCGACATATTAAAACTGGTGAGATGAATCTTATACAAAATAATATATGGAGATGCTTCTGTAACAAGTGTTTTTAAGCATTGAGTCGAAAAGATGACGTCAAGGTCTTGGTGGGTGGATACATCAGCCAACACACCAATAGTGGACTCCCCAAATTTTAATGTTGGACACTCAAATTTTATCCTTGTTCCCCAAAACAAAAATAATGGAATATGGGTCTTTGAGGTAAATTAAACCACCTATGATACCTATTTTCCATAATCCACCCCCTAGGGATCGTGTTGTGAAATACACCAATCCTTCCTCCAAAAGGACAAGGTTTTGTGACTAGCGCCGAAGGCGTCAACCTGCAAGTGGGAGGGGTTTTTCTAAGCACTTGTTCACACACACACACCCAACCACATACCACAAACTAAAAGAGGAAAACAAGTATACTAAAACAAATGGAAAGTATTAGTACAACTAAAAACATGTGGGATAGAATAAAAACCCATCAAAAAGAACTGAAAATAGAAAATTACAAAGGGACTCATGTAGCCATCTACTAAAACGCCACCTGATAGTAAGAGTAGTGTTTCTACTAGAAGCCAAAGTAGTACTTCTTTTATGCCTAATCCTAATATTCCTATCTATCTCCTAGGCCACCAATTCCTTCATCGAAATGTCTGTCATCTTCACAAGACACAACAAATGGAGGAAAAGACCGTTCAGGGGTGTGTAACACAGTAGTCAGTAGGGGACCCCCGTCCACTATAGAGAAATACCACAAAGCATCCACAAAGGAATGCCACAAAGTATGGACAGGTCACACCAGATATATTCTACAATAGGAAAGGTTAATTAGTTATAGTGATTATCATTCTCTACTATTGATAGACTCATCCCTGATTAATCATTTCTTGTCTCTTGGGCCACTAAGGATCCACACGACTACTTCTTTAGCCATTGGTCATACCACAACCACTATGAAGTCCCACATAGAATAACTCAAAGAATCTTCTTGTCATATGGTTCCAATATAATACACAACACATTTAACAGACACCTAAATTGTATGATATGAGCATTTTAACAATCATTTTTCAACTGTGTCAACACCAGGTCCGAACTGGTCAGACCGACACGAAAAACACGGCATGGGGGTCCCACATACCCAGGTTTTATTCGAGAGTCCCAAAATGAACTTGTTCAGGTTATGGTAGGTCTGGTCCAGCCCAGCTAGTGGGCTAGGACAAATGGACTCACTGGGCCCGACCGAGTTTGACCGTGGGTGCAGTCTACCGGGTCGCCCGGTGACTCGGTCTCATCTAGCCTGAACAGAAGGGCACGAGTCAATTCTGTTGGTGTGACTTTGGCCTATGGGTGTGGGTCCTCCCACCATCATGGGTCCATCCATACTGAATGGATAGCGGAGGGGCCCACCAGATAGAGCCTGGTCTGCTAGGGGCAGACCAGTGGTGTGTGCCCAGGGTGAAACAGTCGCCGCTGCGTCCACTTCCTATCTAAATGTGGCCTGCATTGAGCGGGAACCTCCCACATGTAGTTCCTTCCTAGATATACATCTAGATCACGACATGCCTAATGGGTCGCGACCTCCCCTCCATCATAGTTGAGTGATTGTAGCTCGGCAGGTCGTTCTAGAGGCATGGACATAGGTCGTTGCCTCCACACAACACTAGTTGGTGCAACTCTTCTATGCCGATGTAGCCTCCATCCGCACCCTCCTATATCTGCAGCACACTGATGGGAGTGTTGCATAACATTACCCATAGGTGCCCCTAATGACCACTGCTATCACTATCACACTGTTGGTTCCTTCTGTGGGCCACAAGAGTTGTTCTAATGGTTTATTTCCTGATTCACCAATGCCTATGGGCCCCTGGGGTCGCAGTCATCCCTCCCATGTCCCCAGATTCATCATGCCATTGATTTGAGTATATGACCATGAAGAGCGTGCGTGTGGAGGGACCTAGGCCTTGTTCGATTCATCCCACACCCTCTACGTTAGATGTTCAAAAAAGGAAAGGTTCGGGGATTACAATTCCATCAACAACAAAATTAATACGGATTCGAAAATAAAAAAAATGACCCCCCCCCACAAGAACGCATGATCCACAGATTATCATTTCAATGGGTTAATACACATTCTTCATATAGAAAAAAATGGGGGAATTATAAAAGATATCAAACCCCTACATCATTGATGTTCATTATAGTAAAGCTTCATCCTTGAAGTTCAAAGATGTCAATGGTGTTTGTTCTTCTACGAGGTACTTTGAAGTCTGTGATGTCTACTGGTGTTCTTTACTCTTTTGTGGGGAGGAAATCTATCAAATCTCTATCATAGAATCCTTATTGTTTAATAATCATTCCACCAATTCATCAAAATATTAAAAAGAAAACATATCATAGAGTTTATGTTATGCTACGACATCAAAAAGATACACATTTTCAGTTATGAAATAGTGGCGTTGTTAGCGTCATTATAGCATTGTTACATTGTGTGTTAATGAGAAATTAATGTGTTCTATTACTGTGTCTTGTCGTTGCATCATCGCTCCACTGCAACATCTCCATGTCATCATTCGTTGGATAGAAAATAATTAAAATATATTTTTAGGATATTTTAATATTTCTATCTAAAATTCCAAACATTAACATTTCTGTTCAGCCCAGGCCGACCATAGTTAATTTATTTCTAGGAGAGTAATGATATTCTGAGTTCAATGGTGCCATCATATTTTTTATCCAATAAAATGATCAAAAGTTATAAAAACTTTCATGTACATTTACTAAGAGTACCATAATAATAGTCATAATTCTATCATGGGATCACTGATCCTCGGAATCCCATACCATGAGAGCGTTTGGTGTTGAAATAATACCATATAATTTTAAAAAAAGCACATAAACATTCTAGGACATTACATGTGAGAAGTGAATAAACAATAAATTATGTTTGACAATCAATAATTTGATTATAATTCAAAGATGATAATAAGTATTGAGAAATGAAAATAATAAAGAATGTGTATTTAGAAGATAAACAATTATGTCGAGTGCTAACTTTTATAAGACCCAATTCCAACCTTTTGAATAACAAAATTATTTTTACTAAGTCATACAAATAGAACATTTTTAATGTTTTTTTACTTATTTTTAATCCTTTGAGTTCATATAATATCATGTATTATTCATTTATTAGTTTTACTTTTCTTATATCATTCTTTTTGATGTTCTTCAGTTCACTATACCAAATCCTTTTTCTTGTAATGGTAATGGTTAAAGGAAACTATTCAAGAGTTATATAAATCCCTATATGTGTCAATTTATATTTTTCATTTTATTAAATACTTTATTTACTTTAATTTATCAATAGGTAGTTAAAAATCATGGAATCTTACATGGTATGCCTATTTTTAATGGCTATGACTAATTATATTCAATACAATTAATTTCATGGTAATTTTATAATTATATAATGCAAAAAATTAAATTATTTAATTAATATATTAATATTAAACTATGAAATCAATTTTTATCAATATATATATATATATATAATTTATCACTCAAAATGTATCATTAATCCTTAACATCAGTTGCATAAAACTACATTGGGTAGTTATGTATTCCTGAAAGAATAATTTATAATATATTATGTTAATAAATTTTTGAGTATTGTAAAAAAATTATATTATATGTAATCTAATGTTTTGATGTTAATTATAAGGATTACATATATTATATTATGACCATTATGAGAACTAAAATGAAATGTCATAGGTTTTGGAACTCATATTTAAATAATGAAACATTATATAAAAAGGGTTTAGTTAAATAGAATATTTAATTTCTCATAATTAAAAGATAAAAATATCAAGAAAAACTTGACTATAAAATTATGGAGGAATGAAAAAATTATTCTCATCGGATTTTATAAAAATGGTATCTTAACAAATTAAATAACGATATAATATTATGAAACTATCATATTAAGGAAACAATGACATAATACAATTTTTGATTATATGTAATGGTAAATATGTTATCTATAATTTATAAAAACTATTATAATACCATATAATTAAAGTAATTGTGTTAAATAAATAATATGGTCAAATTATATTATAATAAAAAAATATTTTAATGAAAATTTATAGGATTTCTGACCAAAACATTTATCAGTATTCCACATATTTTAATATAGTTTATTTCCTTCAATGAATTATATGTATCATAGTGTATTTATTTTTGGACATGCATATGGGAGTATAGTGATTAATTTTAATAATTCCTTATAAAATGAATGTTTTTTGGATGTGTAGGAAATTGGTGGAGAGGGTTATCTATATAGCCTAGGTAATGGGTGTATACTAAAAATGTATTTATTATTGGATTATCTATGACATAATATATGAATAGAATGGATTATTTCAAATGCATCTCAAAAATTATTAGAAAAGAAATTTTATTTGACATATTAATACTCGAAAATGTTAAATTCATTAGAAGAATTTTTTTTAACAATGTAATGAATTAAATACTATACTTTTATTAGAATAAAATATAACATAGTTATTAAAAAACAATTAATAAATTAATAAATTAAAAAAATTTATTTATTTTAAATATTAAATACATATTTGTGTATTAAAAAGGATTTTTAAATTTCTTAGTCAAGTTTGTTTAATGATGACATAAATTTTTTTTACATACATAATTTTTTTATCTATATATGAACAATATAATATGGTTATAAAAATAAAAAACAATTACACATAACTAATTCAAATATAGGGATTTCCAAACAGAAATCCATATTATCATATTAAAATTCATGATATCACAGAATTATGATTTTGATAAAAATGAAATAATGTTATTAGAAAAAATAAAATAAAAAACCTTTATTTTTTATGATTAATTTGATTTATATATGTTATTATTAAATAAATACATTCTATTTAATTTTAAATATTTATTGAATTCTAAAAAAATTATTTTTTTAGAAAATTCTTCTTCTAATTAAGTGAAATATAATATATAACTAAATACTTATGATAAATAATTTTTTATTGATTATTATATATTATAGTACTAATGTCATTTCAATAAACATTACTATTATAATGATATAATAATATAACAATATTATAAATTTTATGGAGATAATAAAATACATAAATGTGAAACTAATTTTTCTAAAAGATAAACAATTTATTATTATTATTTTATTTTAAAAAAAAAATTATATTCTAAAATAAATATTATAATTTATAAAATGGAAAAAACCATCTATACATGGAATGTATTATTATATATATTATAAATACCCCATAAAATCCATTATATAATAGTACTTCATCTCCCATTACATCATTTTTTCTAGCTCAGGCATTAGTCTTCAGGCTTGTGCCTATCCTATACCTATGGCCTTGGTGTCTGTATAGATATGAAAGCTACATGGATTCCAAAGTAGTGTGTGAGTATAACATAATAGGAAACCGCTAACAGTGTCTCTAAATTGACCAATATACATTATTTATGCATAATGTTTGCTATTGTAAAAATTTAAATAAATACTAATTGATTACCATAAATCACTATCAACCATTGGATTCCATGATGACCTAATGATAAACCATAAAAATATTATAAATTTTCTATATATTGTATAGAAAGGCACATAAATCCCAATGGGTGAATATCATACCATTAAAAATAAGTTATTATATCTCATCGGGGAAATACTTTTACACTCGAAGGATTATCATATATCAAATGGGGTGATGAGTGTCCCACCAAAAAATCACATATAATACTAGAGGGATGGTCTGTCTACAAAAATTATTTAATAGACCACACCTCAGATGATAATCCAACATTTAATTTTCCATATATTTTAATGGTGGAGAGCATCACCCTGAGAATAATATGATATTTTAGATGTTGTGAAGATCATCCCATCCTAAATATCTCATATATGACATTGGGGGGAAGTGTGGACGGCCTAGATGAATATTTTATACATCATAGTGGAAGTGAAACCACCTAGCACAACTCATATATCATGGTGGGGAAGATTATACCACCAAAATAACCATCATACGTAACTACACACATATAACTGAATGACACACTTCACTGGAACTATCACATATATCATACCAATGGGTAAAAAATTCACCTGAATTAGATCCACAATACATATGTTCTTATCCTATTCACACGTCCTATACAAATTAAATATTCAAACTATGATACATCTATAATATCCTTTATATACAAATAGTATGTATGGTCTATACAAAACTATGTTTCCCACTATAGTCCCCTATGCCACAAATAGTACTAGACACATTGCATGGGTACCCTAGTATTATTATTAATTATAGAATCACATTACATTTTCCAAAGTGAGACTACCACCTTATATCACCATGGTTGAATCATGTTTTAACTATCCTTACAATATATATAACTCACTTATCATTAGAAAATACATAGAGTAACATCCACATCTCATCACAAGTCATGGAATGTTAGTTTTATCATAACCAAACTTCACATAAATCTTCACCATGGTAACCCAAATATAATAAATACTCATACTTATATAGGAGGAATGGTCCCCACACATATAATTCAAAACAATAAAATGGATATATGAAAAATCAAAATTATTATGGCCTACCAATATAAAAACCATATAAAATCAATATACCTTCCTTATCAAAGGTTACTAAGGGATCCAATATTAAGATTCACAAAGAACATTAATTTTTTTTGTACCCATCCATGGTATTTTAATATGATAACACATGTTTTTCTTTAGGCCTATGACCATCACACACATAGGCATCAAGTTAGTTTTCATGCATCATCATAGACCTAGACTCTTCTAATACACTTGTTGTAATTCAACGAAAATAATCCATTCCTTAATTTTATATTAATCATAGACAATCTATTGGTCCACTTATCAAAATCTAGATTAAAAATCATAAAACATAGGAATATATTTAGGGACCACCTATAACATTTATATTTATTCCCTTTATGAAAACACTATCGACTATCCAAAAGATCATCAATGTTTTTTTGAAAATTCCCATCAATATTAACCCTTAACTACATGAGTAACTCATTAATGACTTCTTAAATTATTTATAATTAAATGAAAATTTATTCCAAAAATATTTTATAAGTAATTTAGTTTTAATAAAAAAAATAATCAACCACAATGTGATTTTTTATAGATAAATTATTATTCCAGGGGTGTCCACATCATTTATCATCAATATAGTACATTATAACCCATATTACCCAAATTTAAATATTATTAAAATCATCAATTGCACAAAAATATAGGTAATTTCAAAAATAATTCATTGTAGAGATATACCACTATAAAACTATTCAATTTTTTTGCATTCAGCCTTTCATGATCTATTGTATCAATGAAAAATAAAATCAACAACCTATTAATATAATTGTACTTTTTTATTGTATAATCAACATGAAACACTAATATAATCTACAATAACTCATCATTTATTAAAAATTAGTTGAAAGAGGAAGGAATGAATATAGAGTGATAGATTTAACTCTATCCTTCACATGAAATAATAATAAGAATGAACAAATATAATTTTATTTATGATATCATCTAAGAGATGATGAGTGGGTGAAAGTGTGGCCTATTCATAGTCATTTCATTTAAAAATTCTTAAAACCATAATATATTTCCATTAACAATTTGAAAAATATTGGGGAAATTCATCATAATCAGTTTTTGGAAATCACATGGACAATTAAATACTACCCAATGGGGGCCTATATATATTAGAGATTCCCATAAATTGATAAATTTCAAAATGTGGGGGTGATTGATATAATTTTACATGTCCATCTTTAGGAATTCAAATTTATATTCCTCTAATATATATAATTAATTTATACAACTAAATCCTCCTAATGTTTTATATCCAAAAAATAGAAACGCATCGCTAAAAAAATTAAAAATAATATCACATTTTTTGGTCAAAATTTTGACTCATTAAACTCTGATAAAAATGTAATAGTTATTTCAATTGATAATTTAATTCATTCTTGGTATATAGTTTAATATATCTAAATAAAAAAAATTTAAACATTATATTGTTAGAATGTTTCCAACGAGAAAAATAATGTTAAATAATGAAAATTTTAAAAATGACCATGGATTACTACAATGTGGATTAATAACTTTCTATTTTTATTACCATTATATATTACCCCTAACATTCAGACTCTTAAGATAAGTTCATATTCTAGAGTGTTACGTCTGGAACATATTTTAGGTTATATAAATTCAAACATCAGTAGATATCATTCTTGTTGAATGTTTTATCATATTACATAAAAATAAAATTTTATATGTAAATATTCCTCACTTACATAAAAGATTAATTAAATTTCCTTTTCAAATCTCTAATGAGTATGTATATTTCCATGAATTTTTCACATCACATGAAATTTCATTTAAAAATTTTGAATAGGTATTATCATGCATGATTTTAGGTGTTTTAGTGGAACCCAAGAGGTTTCCAACGTTATCATAATTGGAAGATATTATGTATCCATCACTAAAAAAAATTTATTCTTACATTAAGGTATATATTAGATATTATTTTGGTAAATTATATTATTTTTATAATAACATAAATATTATTTCCATTCCATTAGACCATCTCAGTTCTCTTGGGAACACATTTTCATGATACCACAGAATCCATAACTTTTGGGTATGTAATATTCAACTATTTGTGGATCGAATATTTAATAATGAGATGCTCAAATACAAGAGGGGGGCGGGGTGAATTGTATACTTTTAAATTCCATAAGAAAAATTTTTATACCCAAAATTCACGAAACCTATAACCTCTAATAACTTGCTTGATTCCGGAAAAGTGATTCCAGAAATGAAAACTTAACAATAGATTACAATGACTAAGATTATACCATAATGTGTATAGAGTCCTATATAATCAGAGTATATCTCTAAGGAAGTATATAAAGATTATACTTTCCTCAACAACTAAAAGTACATCGGAAAACAATATTGAAATACTACAAGTAACAAATAGTAACTCTTTTATCCTAAAGAGAAGGGTATCCAACAACCCTGGATAAAAGGTCCCTAGATTTATACTTTCAAGAACGTATGTCTTACCCAAACCCAGGTAAGCCCACAATATGAAGATTGGTATCTATGTTGATATCCCTGCAAGCCCTTGATTTGTAAAGAAACCCGCACCTCTGACTTCTCAACCTGAACTCTCTGATTTCAAGGAAATCACACCTCAACACGAAGAAAATATACACAAAGAAAAGTTTGAACAAGCCTTTCATTCTTTCGGCACGAATCCAGAGAGTTTATAATAGCCTTTATCTCTATAAATCACATCAATAGCATGTAAGCACAATTTTCAATATTCAGTATTGAGATCTTTCAAATGAGATCTTATTTATAGGCAGGGCTTTAACAGTTGGCTCCCTCATCCAATGGTCATATTTTCCCTTGAATTTCGGAGGGACCTGTACATGTTTCACTCAAAAAATGTTTAGTGAGTAACTGAAAGCATGACATCATTTTATAACAAAACCTGTGTGAGAATGACTAAAATAAGGTATTCGGAATGTAAGAAAATGAAAGTTAAGAGTCTAACAAAAATTTATTTCGGTGTCTATAATACAAGGATATTTGGATTTTGTTTTCTAGGAATTCGGAATCTGAATTATATAGAATTCCAGAATCTGAATTTCAAGGAAATTCGGAATCTGGATTCATAAGAATACTGAACCAGAACTCAAAAAGTTTGGAGTGAGAGTTCATGAGAATTCGGAGTCAGAACTAATAAGAGTTCGGAGTCTGTATTCAGAATGTAATAAAATTAAAGATCGTAGTCTAACCAAAATTGAATTCATAGTCTATCCAAAAGTGAATTCGGAGTCTATAATACAAGGATATTCAGACTCGGTTTTCTATGAATTCAGAATATGAACTCTATAGAATTCTAGAGTCTATATTTCAAGGAACATAAGAATCTAGATTCAAAAGAATTCAAAACCTGAACTTTCAATGTTCGTAGTCAGAGATCATGAGAATTTAGAGTCAAAACTCAGAGATGTCCATAACCAGAATTCGTAATCAGAATTCAGAGTCAGAACTCAAAGGAGTTCGTAAATAGAATTAGTAATCAGAATTCTAAGTCAGAACTCAGTGAACATTGTAACTATAATTCGTAATCAGAATTAAGATTCAGAACTCATAAGAGTTCATACCCAAAATTCATAATTATAATATGGTGTTAGAACTCAGAAGACGCCGTATCTAGAGTTCATAATTAGAATTCTGAGTCAGAACTCAGAGGAGTTAGTATCCAGAATTCTGAGAATTCAGATCCTAAAACGAAATGCTTAATATCTTGGTATTTATAGGATTCCGAGGTTGTAAAGACCCGTAAATTCGAAGGAAATTTTTTTCTTAATTTTATTTGGAATTTTACAAGAACGCAGTTTCTGACGGTGCCAGATTCCGAGGCCCGGTGTGCCCGGAATCAATTTCTGAAGTTTGGCTCGGGTACGTTCAGTGAACGGACGAGCGGGTTTTTCTAACTTTTGAACCGGTGCTCGGAATCGAATTCTGAGGGCACTGATGGAATCGCAGCGCCGGTAATTGCATAGAAATTCCTCTTCCGGAGTTACGTTTACTCGGGTGTGGATTTTAATTTTCGGGCTTATAGTTAAGAAATAAAATAATAGTACAACAAGATTTATTTTATTTCACTTAAGCCGCTTGGAAGCCACATGAAGCCACTTTAAGCTACTTAGGCTGGGTTGAAGCGGATAGGGTGCTATCCAAAAATAACCTACTCTCTTGGTAGGATATTTGCGAGGTGGGACCTGCACGAGCCCCACCGTTTCTTTTCCGCTAAGTAACGCACCCGCGAAAACCCGTCATTATGAATGTCAACTGACACATTTTCTTATTTTCTAAACGCACCAATTAATTGGGCAGTTAAGTTTTACAATTAATTCTTCGAATTTAATTGTTCGTTTCTTCTCTTTGTTTTTCAATTCTTATGTTGATAATAAAATAAGTTGAGGACTTATTTTATTTTTTGTTGAGGGGGTTTGTGTTGTGTTAAACCTTCGGGAGAGCAGAGAGAGAATTCTTCGTTCTTCGACGAAGAACGCGAAGAACACGAAGAACGCGAAGAATGCTCCGACCTCCGATGAAGAACACCAAACCCCCGGAGATCGACGACGTGACGCCGACGACTCTCCTTCTGCGACGTTTCTTCCGCGACGAGAAAATCCGAGACGAAACCTCACTCGACCAGTTCGACAAGGTAGGGGATTGTCATGTTGACAATAATTTTATTCCCTTAAATTCTTTCTTTATTTCATTCCTTCATTCTAAAAAAAACAATGAACACGGATCAACTTATTACCTAGTTGATCCGCGAACGTTTTCCTCGAAGGTTGGGAATTTCTGTTGCAGGAAGTTATGGGGGATTATTTTTATTTTTGATCGTGATCTCATATGTCGACTTTCTTCCTTTTTTTTGGGGCCGCCCTTTATCAAACTAACGGGGGAAGGTCGGACCGCACGAACATGGCCGACCCTCCTTCCCCTCTTGTTGTTTGATATCGTTGCGGCACGAACAAAGGTGGAACAATGCAACGACACCGTGCGAACATGAGGAAGAACGCGGCGAAGGAGCGTGGCGCTGTCGCGACGCGCCGTTGAAGCCGAGCAAAACCGCGGGCAGAGTCGGGGCCGTGGAGGCATTTTGAAGACCCCGCGGTTTGCTGTCGAAGTGCGGATCGACAATCGATGGTGAAGCGGACCGCGAAGACTTTTTGAGGGCCTCACAGTGAAGATCGGGTCCCGGGAGGACCACTGGCGAAGACCGCACACAAAACGGACCACCGGAGCGCGTCCGGTGGCCCGCGGAAACTCCCACCGGCACGCCCCGACGGCGCGGCGGCGCCGGCGGTCAGAGGCGGCGGCGGTGCCCGGCGCGCCGCCGGAAAAACCCGCCGCAGCTCCGGTGGAGGGATGCGGCCCGGCCGCTGCGTCCGCTGGCAAGGCGGCCCCGACGGGGGCCATAGGTTCCTCACACGAGCGGACCCGGGGGGGGGGGGGGGGGGGGGTCGGCCCGGGCCCAGACCCCCCGTCTTCGGAACATTTTCGGTCAAATTCCAGTAACTTGAGCTATGGGCCTCCGAACGACGCGCCATCAGTGGCAACACGATCCTTGGTTCGAGACGGTCGTTTCGGTATATCGCCTTCAAGGATTCGGAATACTTTGGGTTCGACCGGGTTGGTTAGTACACCAAACCAACCGGGCCCTCGGAGCGGAAACACTCATATCTTGAGCTACAGACGTCCGATTGACGTGCCGTCAGTTTTTTTGATTTCGTCTAAGTGAGGCGAATCTTTTGGCTTACTCCTCTCGTGGTTTGGACGTAGTTGGAGTACGGTCGGGTTGGTTTTAACTTAAAAACCAACCGGGCCCCCGGGACGAAAAAGCCAACTTCCAGACCGGGCGTCCGATTGACGCTCCGTCTATTGTGTTGCGTTCCTGTTGAAGATACGGAACTTTTGGCATCCTCCGCCCGAGTTTTGGATGCAGTTGGATAGTGGCCGGGTTGGATCACACCCGAAATCCAACCGGGCCCCTAGAACGGAAACGGTGATACCTTTCTGACAGAACGTCTGTTTGACGAACCGTCAGTGGAGTTGGTGATCTCGTTGAGAAACGGTCCCTATGAGTATACCCTATGGGAGTTCAGGGTATAGTTGAGATATGTCTGGATTGGTTCGTGCACGGAACCAGTCGGGCCCCTGGGACGAAAAGGCTAGTAACTCACAGACCGGACGCCCGATTGATGCATCGTTTGTTGCGTTGAGACCCCTATGATGAGGCGGTCCATTGAGATACTTCTTCATGGGACTTTGAGATACTTGGAGTATCTACCTGTAGCTCATGGAGCGGACCCTCCCAGAGACGAGCGTGCGGAGTACGGAGATCGTGTAGGTGAATGAGACCTGACGAATGCTTGACCGATCGACTCGGTGTGTTACGGATTGCCCAGTGGGTAGCACTTGGTTGTACAGGCAGACCCACGACAGAGGTGCGCTTGGTTGTAGCGGCACAAGGGAGCGCTTGGTTGTAGCGGAAGACCCACGACAGAGGTGCGCTTGGTTGTAGCGGCACAGGGGAGCACTTGGTTGTAGAGGCAGACCCACGACAGAGGTGCTCTTGGTTGTAGCGGCACAGGGGAGCGCATGGTTGTAGCGGAAGACCCACGACAGAGGTGCGCTTGGTTGTAGCGGCACATGGGAGAGCTTGGTTGTTGCGGCAAACCCACGACAGATGTGCGCTTGGTTGTAGCAGCACATGGGAGCGCTTGGTTGTAGCGGCAGACCCATGGTGGGAAGCACTTGGTTGTAGCGGCAGGCCCACAGTACTCGACAATAGGAGTACCTCAGCAGTCTTAGGTCAGTGAGCAGTACCTCAGAGTCGTGACAGGACCACTAAACACTCCAGAGACGGGGCTCTTCAGCAGTTACAGTTGCGATAATGAAAATCCTGGTTTGAGCTGAGACTTTTGACCTTTGTGATTACATCATGATTGAGATGGGTCACTTGATAACCTTGTTATATGTATGGGCATATACCTGGGTAGTGGTTATCTATTTATTTCATAATCCTTATGTTTCCTCATGATTGAGATGGGTTACTTGATAACTTAGGTATATGTATGGGCATATATCTAAGTATAGGTTATATGTTGAGATCTTCTTGTGGTTATCCTTGTTGGTTTAGTGAGACCTTGAGGGTCTCGGGGTCCCTACTGAGTATCGTTATACTCACCCCTGCACGGGATATGCCCGCACCTCGTTGTGTTGGTTGCAGACGATGGGTAGTGCTGACGTAGGCCGAGTGTTCGAGGACTGGTCGGAACCCGGAGGTGGACTACACGACGAGTCAGTACACGGAGGTGGACTACACGACGAGACGACACGCAGAGGAGGTTGAAGGACGAGAGCGTGGAGGAGGCTATCTGTACCTACCCTTCAGGTAGGATCTGAGGAGGATGACCCAGGAGCTGCTTTCGTCCTTCCAGCTGTTGTCTTTTCTGTTGTACTTGTTCATATGTAGTTGTACTTTCTTTTGGGTTTGTATTCTAGACCATTTACTTTTCAGCACTTCTCTTGTACTTAGTGTTAACTTCTTCCGCTTATACTCTGTAGTGTTTTGTTTACTTTTATTAAGGTAATTCCTTCCCAGTTATCGGGATTTACCCCTTTGGTGCTAGTCGCCAGCCCCTGGCCTATGGAAGGCGGGCTTGGGGTAGTCACGACACGGGCCCCGAGGACGGGTCGTAATAGAGGTTTTGGTTTTAAACTGAATTTTATACTCAGAAAAATTATTATATGCGCAATGAAAACATGATAAGGATAAATTTCATTGGGGAGGAAATTTTTCCTTATAGAATTAAAACATCGGGTAAAAATAAATTTTCCTTAAGATGAGGTGTTTGTGATTTTCAAAACATGAAGGAATGGTAATGTTATAAGGAAACCGTATTTATATAACAATCTCCCCCAAGTATGAAGGAATGTAAAAGTCATAAGGAAAACCTTATTGACTCAACAATATCCCCCTTTTTGTAAAGTACAAACATCCATATGAAAAAGAATATAAGCACTTAGAATGAATTTTATAGATTTTGGAAAAAAACTTATCTCCCTTTATATATGAATAATGGTGAATACGAATAACTCCCCCCTAGGCTTTGGAACTCTAAGGATCGTATTCTAGATTTCCGGAATGAGATTTTTCATTTGAATGTGGACATCATCATAATGAGAACACACCATTTGATAAACTCCCCGTTACATAGGGATATTTCTTCTTTTACTTAGAATTGTTTTTCCTAATCCCCCTCTGTGATTTTCAATAATAGTTTGAGGGAATAGAAAAAAACATGGTACATGAAATATTAGTACAAACATACAAAAAACAAGGAGGCACTATTTCATTAATATTGGATGAATTTGTACAGGGAAAAGAAGATACAAGAAAAGATCGTATTTGGATCTATTTTGATTTTTTTTTCCTTGGGTAATAGCTTCTTCATGATGGTTTTCAGCTTCTTTAACTCATTCTGATCCTCCAATGCTAGCTTCTCTAAGGATTTGATCCTATCATCCTCAGCCTTCAGAGTCTCTGCATGAGCCTTCAGCAAGTCATCTTGATTCACTAGTTTTTCTTAAATCTTGATCCGAATGTCCCTTTCTATTTTCTAACTTTGGACAAAATATTTCAACGTCCCATTCAAGTCTTTGATATCCCGAATCCAAGTATTTTTTTTCAAGATTTAGCTTTTCCTCAATGAAATTTCTGCGATCCTTGATTTTTCCATCTTCATTATCAATAGCTTTCTTAACATCATCTTGAAAGACATCATGCTCTCTCATATATTCAACTATATTCTTTGACCATCTCACCATTTTCGTGCAAGATTTGATATGGGATTCATAGTTGATAAGAATGTTCTTGTGTTCGCCTTAATCTTTACACACTTATCCATCACCATGGATACAAAGCATGATTTCTAATGCATGCTATGCTTGAGAATCTGGCATATGGAGTCCATTATTGGAATGATTGGAATGGTATCCACTAGCTTCATTAGGTATGGAATGAAAAAATCATGTCCTAGAGCTGATGATTCCGAATATGACACTTTACATGGTGATGGTTCTTCCTCTATCTCAACCAGCATCCTCTTATAAGATGCACTAGCTTCTTTATTTTTTAGAATTTCTTTGTTTGGGGTATCAATAACCACTCATTTTCCCTTGTCAGTTTTCAGAATAACATTCTCCTATGGAGACTCATGCTCTCTTTTAGACAAATGAACAATCTTATCTTTATCAGTTTTTTATTTCACGACTTCTGCCTCAACATCCTTAGGAATAATGAAGTCATTATAATGACTCTCTTACTCAGATAACCTTTTTACTTCCTCTTTATCCTTCTCATCAATTCTATGAGTAGAAAGTTTCAATGATCTAGGTTGACAAGTCTGGAATGACAATTTTTTGGTATCACTTCCCTTCTCATGATAATCTTCAACTCTCTTAATCAGATCATCAGTGCAATTACTACTTTCTTCCTTTTCTTACACTTCTTCTATAACTTTTATCTATTCAGAAACCTTCTCTCAAACTTTTTCTGGAGTCATAAATTATTTTCCTTCGAGTCTTAGGTAAGGGTTCAACTATGAAGGATTTCGGTACCAGAATGTTTCTAGATGCAACTTCAGTATCCTTAAAAGAGATTTCACCATCTCTGCCTCCGACATCTTCTTCTTATGCTTATTTTCTATTGCTTTCTACTCATGCTCTTCAGTAGATTTTTCATTCAATTCCTTGGCCTCTGTATGTTCCAGTACAAATTTTGGATCCCATTCTTTTTTGGTTCTTCTTACCCTCCCTCTATTTGGAAACCACTTCATCTGGATAGTCTTTCTATTTCTTGGGATTTGGATGTGCAGTTTGAGATTCTTTAGATTTAGGGGTTTCACCTTCATCTTATACTTCCTTCAATATTCTATTCATTCCATCTTTCATTTATGGTTCATCCTCTTATGCATTTTTCAGAACATCTTCTGCCTCTTCCACTGGTAGATCATAAAACTCTTCTGATTCCTTAGAAAATCAAAAATTCATTCTTTTCAATGTGTCATCACTTACTAACATCACTTTTCAATTCCTCAGCTTAGAACTGCAAGGAATCTTGAATGATTCAACACACTGAACTATCAACATGGAGTGTAGGGCAGGATACATGATTATCTGTGCTCTCAGATTCCGATTCATGATATTATCAATCATAATGAGAATATGCTTCATCTGATTGATCTTCCGTAGATTTATCATAAAATCTAATATATGCATATCCCTTTTCTTATGAGTGTCCTTGTCACCCTTTCTTAGTGCGATAAAACACTAAACCCATAACTCTAGGATCTGATTATTGGTAGACAAGTGAGTAATCTTTGTGGTCTTGACATCTGTAATTCCAACACTTTGCATAGCCTTCACTTTTAAAAAACTCCCTTGAACATCTAGAAACATGTGGGAAAAAAATATGCCTCTAATTGATAAGATAACCCTACCAATATAGCAGCCTTGGTGTGTGAAAGTGCATATGTTTTTCCATAACTCTTGAAGAAAAATTTTTCTCTACCAACTTCCATGAGAAAATGGGCTGATTCATAAAACTCAATGAGTAGATCCAGATAAAGAAGATATTGAGAACCTGGAATTGAAATAGATACACTCTCCCATCTATTAAGATTGATATTCTTTGTGATAATAAAGTCATATTTTTTAAAGAAGTTTGTATGTACCCATCTCTCCCTATATATTTACCACTTCGAAATCGGCATGACAGTTGACATCTCTTGATAATAAACTTCAAAAGACATTCAGACTTAAGAAAACATTGGGAAATTCAGAACGGTATTTTGTAGTAGGGAATATCTTCCACATGAAAAATCTTGAAAAAAACCAATGTGGGACAACCACCAGGGGTCCCCTTTTATAGGTGTTGAAGAGATGGTTCAACATCCCATTTCAGTACAATGGCTGAGAATTCTTCTAATCGGTTCTGACGGTCGAAATGAAATCTGCAAGTAAAATTTGGTTAGATTCGATCTTTTGAGGATTTTAAAGGAGAACATTCGAATTGAAGGTAACTAGAATCTGAAAAATTTTAATAACAAAAGAAACTACCTGCAAGTAATAGGTGATTACGAAAACTCAAGAAAGAATCATACCTTTTGGATTGTCAGGAGAATTATTTTTATTGAAGAAAATTCTTCATGAAGGATATTAAATTTCAAAAAACATGTCCAAAAAACTGACTATGAAAATACTCACTACGAAAAAAACATAGCAAATAATCATTAAGAAAATTTTGACTACTATGATCATTGTTACGAAAATCTTTATTACGAAAATATTCATTACAAAAATCATGAAAAACATCATTAATAAAATAAAAAAACATCACTAAGAAACACATGAAAATATTCATAAGGGAAAAAATCATGAAAATCTTCATTATGAAAAACTTCTTTACGAAAAATATAAAAAACTTCATTACGAAAAACATCATTATGAAAAATATGAAAAACTTCATTACGAAAAACTTCGTTACAAAAAATATGAAAAAAACATTACGAAATACTTCACTATGAAAAATATTAAAAACTTCAATACGAAAAAACATCATTACGAAAAATATGAAGAACTTCATTACGAAAAACATCATTACAAAAAATATGATAAACTTCACTACGAAAAATATCATTACGAAAAATATAAAAAACTTCATTACGAAAAATATGAAAAACTTAATTATTAAAAACATCATTATCAAAAATATGAAAACCTTTATTATGAAAATATTCATTATGAAAAATATGAAAAACCTCATTACGAAAAATGTCATTATGAAAAATATGAAACACTTTATTACAAAAAACGTCATTACTAAAAATATGAAAAAGTTCATTACGAAAAATATGAAAAACACATATGAAAAAATGTACTCCTCATATAAAAATGTGTTTATTACTGGAAGGAGATTTGTTCAAAAGAATGTTAATAAATAAGATTACCTTACAGTTATCATTCCTAACATCTGTTTAATGTATTCAAATCTATCATAGGGTAAAGATTTTGTGACAATATCAGCATGTTGATCTTGCATTCCGATAAATTGAATAATGATATCTCTTTTTTGTGTGTGATCCCTAATAAAGTGAAGCCTAATGTTTATGTGCTTTGCACGAGAGTGATGTGCAACTTTCTTACTAAGGAAAATGACACTAGTATTATCAAACAAAATTTGTGTTTTGGTAAAACTCATACCATAATCTGTGAGTGTGTGTTGCATCCACAATACTTGAGAACAACAACTTCCAGCTGCTACATATTCAGCTTCAATAGTGGAAAGTGCTATTGAGTATTTCTTCTTGAATGACCAAGAAACTAATGAATCTCCTATGAAATGAAAAGTTCCGAATTTACTCATTCTATCCATTCTACATCCAAAAAAGTCAGCATCTGATAAACTTTTTTAAAAAAAATCATTTACAGAATTAAAAAATAGTCCTAAATCCATGTTTCCCTTTAAGTAGCGAAAAAACCGTCTCACTACCTTTAAGTGAGATTCCTTAGGATTTAATTGGTATCTTGCACATAAGAATACTGAAAACATTATGTCTGGATGACTAGCTGTTAAGTAATGTCAATTTCTTATCATAACTCTAAAATATGTTTGATCTACTGGTTTCATGCTTCATCATGATCAAGTGTGTTTGAGGTACCAATGGGTGTACTTATGCTTTTACTATTGTCATATCCATACTTTTTAGGAAGGTAATTTATATACTTATTTTGGGATATATAGAATCCTTCTTGTTTTTGAGAATTTAGGAAACCTAAAATAATGTTAACGCACCCATGATACTCATTTCAAACTCATATTTCAATAGATCAACAAAGGAATCGGTTAAGGATTGCTGAGTTAAACCAAATATAATGTCACCAACATAAATTTGAACAATCATAACATTTATCTTATCCTTCTTTAAAAAATGGTTGGATCTACATCTCCCTTAACAGAATTATTTTGAAGCAAAAATCTTGTAAGTCTATAATATCATACTCGAGTGGCTTTCTTATGTCTATACAATGCTTTGGTAAGTCTAAAAATATGATCAGGATATTTTGTATCTTCAAAACCATGAGGTTGTATAGAAAAAAATCCTCTTGAATGAAACCATTAAGGAAAGCACATTTCACATTCATTTGAAAAAGTTTGAAATTGAAGAATGCTTCAAAGGCATTTATAATATGAATAAATTCAAGTCTAGCTACTGGAGAATAGGTTTTTCCATAGTCTATTCCTTCTTATTGAATATAGACTTTAGTAACTAATCTAGGTTTATTTCTTACAATGATTCCATTCTCATCACACTTATTTCTGACGACCCATTTTACTATAATAACGGAAGTTTCCTTAGATATATCAACAAAGGTCCAGACTATATTCCTTTCGAATTCATTTAGTTCATCATGCATGGATTTAATCCAATCATCATCACCTAAAGCTTCATCAGTTCATTTTTGTTCTAATTGGGAAAGAAATACTAGATGTTCTACTTCATTTCTTAAGTAATTTCGAGTCCTTGCATGTTGATTAACATCACCAATGATGTTATCACTAGGATGATTCTTTAGAAACATCTGATTTGGGTTTTGTAAAACTTGTTCATCAATATAGGGTAGGAAATCATCTGGGGAAAATTCGTTAGAAACATTTTCTTGGACATTTTCCTTATCAGAATGATATTCTAGCAGATGATGATAATCAGTTTATGAAAACACATCCTAGGATGTAGGTTTGGGATGTTTAAAAACAAAGGGACTGGATTCATCAAATTTCACATGTACCGTTTCTTCAATAGTATAAGTGTTTTTGTTGAAAACTCTATAAGCCTCAGAAGTAGTGGAGTAGCCTAAGAAAATTCCTTCATCAGATTTTGGTGCAAATTTATGTATATTATCTTTAGTATTCAGAATGAATACTTTTCAACCAAAACCTTGAATTAGGAAAGTCTCGGTTTTCTACAATTCCATAACTCATAAGGTGTTTTATTAAGAAAAGGTCTAATAAAAACTCGATTTATAGTATGACAAGCAGTACTTACAGCTTTGGCCAAATAATGTTTGGCTACAGAATACTCACTCAACATGGTTCTAGTTAACTCATGAAGAATTATATTTATTCTTTTAACAACACCATTTTGTGGAGGTGTTCTTGGTGCTGAGAAGTTATGAGTGATGCCTTTTCTACTACAAAAAGGTTCAAAATCAGAATTTTGAAATTCTCCACCATGATCGCTATGAATAGTTTTAAATGGAAGGTCTTTCTCATTTTTAAATTAGGCACTAAAACTTTCGAAATAAGAAAAAATTTCAGACTTATTTTCTAGAAAATAGACACACGTAAATCAAGTTTACTCATCAACCAAGACAAATACATAATACTTTCCCCCAATTCATTAATTTTTTGTAGGACCAAAGATATCCATTTGCACTAACTATAATTCATTAGTAGTTGAGACTTCACCAACTGATTTAAAACTTGATTTATGTTTCTTACCATATTTACAAGGGTCACAGTCTTTTGAAGATAAAATCTATGATTCGGTAGATCCTTAACTAATCTTTTCTTAGAATGTTTGCATAAGTTCTTAAGGTTACAATGTCCTAACCTTCTATGCCCCAACCTTGAATGATCTTCCATTGCACTAAGGCAAGGTAGTTCTTGGTTTCTATGGTCTTCTATGTTCATTGTGTAAACATTATCTTGCCTATGGGAAGAATGAATAAACTCTTTCTTGGAAATGTGTACTAAGCACTTTTCATTCCTAAAATTCACAAGGTAACCTTCATCACATAATTGACTTATTCTAATGAGGTTGTGCTTAAGACCCTTAACAAATAAATCATTTGAAATCAATGTTCTTCCAAGAAGAACGATATAACCTATACCAATAATTTCTCCTTGAGCATTATCTCTAAAAGTTGCTTTTCCTCCTTTCGTCTTGATAATCATTTCAAAATAGGTTTTGTTGCCACTAATTTTTCAGGAACATCCACTATCCATGTACCATGTATTTCAATTGGTACTTTCTCTATTTTCCTGAAAATAAGAAAAATTTAGGTTTTCAAAATCCAAACTTGCTTGGATATGGAATTCATAGAATGAAAAAGGTTAGGCACCCACATGTTTTATGAAAAATAGTCTTTATGAAATCCTAAAGACCGGGTTTTGTTTAATGAATAGTTTTTCTCCAAGTGTCCACCACACTGACACTTAGTACAGAATAGAGGACTTTGAGGAATAAAATAATAGTTACTATAAATCAGTTTAGAACCAGTATAACCAAAACTAGAACTATTCCTTAGAGGTCAGATTTGTGAATACAATTTATCAAATCCTTACCTAATGTAAAGTTTGACAAACACTTCCTCAAGGAAAATATTTTGGACTTGAGTTTGATAACCAAGTTATTATCTTCAAAAACATTTGATTTTTAACATGATCAATACTTGAAAACATTTTTCTTTGATATTACGTTTTCTAGATCATTAGAAATTTTATTCTTCTATGAACATACTTCCTCATGTTTTTTTGAAATACATTAAAAATCAACATTTTTCTTATCAAGATCATTAGAAAGATCTGATACATCCTTAGTAAGAATAGTATTCCTAGAATTTTCCTTATCATGTTTTTTCATGTGTTTTGAATTATCAATCTCAAAAAGTTTGTCAAACCTACAAAATTCTTCATAGGAAGGTAAAGTATTATCTTAATAAGAAGAATATTCTTCATTCAAAGATTTATATTATTTACCATCATTAGAACTCAAAGATATATTGGTCATAGATTCAGCATTGTGTACCTTAGCAATTAAGAAATGGTTTTCAATAGGTATTATGGTGATTAGAAAAAGATTATTTTGTCCAGAAGATTCATAATCTGATGATTCATATGAAGATTCACCACCACTGGCAATCTAGGTGTCATTAGCTTTCAAGTCTTTTTTAGCTTTAGGCTTGCAATACTTCTTTCTGTTTCTCTATGAATTCCTTTCCTTTCTTTAGTTTCTCATAAGAATAGGACAATCAGGTCTTATATGTCAATCTCTCTTGCATTCATAACATGAAACTTCTGAATCATTCTTATTTTTCCTTTCATTCTTCTTATATCTGGATTGAAAGTTCCTCTGTCTAGCAATCTTGTTCATCCTTCAAGCAAGATTTTCTGAATCATTATATGAGGATTCACTTCTACTAAATTCGTACTGGATATCAAATTTCTTAGATTTAGAAATAGTAACTCTCTCGGGAGTATTAGCTTTCTTATGATTTGAAGTTGATATAAAATCAACACTGCCATTTCCATTATTCTTCTTTATGTTATCAGAATATCTCTTCATTCTAGTCTCATGTGGAAGAAGTGTTCCAAATAGTCCATCTATAGAAACCTGAGTAACCATTCCTTTCACATCAATAACAGCCCTATTATATTCCCTTTCATTCAGTATGATGTTTATAATCTTATAAATAAGAGGTTCATCATATAATCCCTTTTCACCCATGAATTGTAAACTATTCATAATAGTCATGAATATTTGTTTCACCTTACTTATGGGTTCTCCATAAGGAATGCAAAAACCATGATATTCTGCTCTGAGCATGGATCTTCTAGTTTCAATTACTTTAGAATTTCCAAAGTGAGTAAATTCAAGTTTCATACGAATACAATTTGGTTCTTTACAATATGAAAGTTGGCTATATATATTTCTAGTCACGAAGCAAGGAAAAGCATTGAGTACCTTATAATTTAGTTCATATTCAAAATTTTCTTGATTTGTAATGGTACTAACTTATTTTTCAAGAATTTTGTATCCTCCAATAAGAAAAACAAAATTATCAACTCAAGTATTGATAATGAAAGTATTCATGCGATCCCTCCAATATTCGTAATCATTTCCATCAATGATAGGTGGTCTAGTTGGATTGAGATTGTCTGTGGAACCAACACTGATTCCTGCCATCTTATAAAAAAATCATTCCAAATATAAACTTGTTAATAGAACAAGTTCATAACCATAGAAAATATTCCTATGCATGAAAAATATAGAACAAGAGTATCTCTAAGAAAAAATGAATCTGAACTATACGAGTCCGAAAAACTAATTCTGAAAAAGTGTGAATCTAGAAATTCAGTTTTGAAAGTAATATGAAGAAGAATTTTCTTCTGAATCTAATCATGAGATTAATTCCAAGGTCACCTCCTTTTATACAAATTTTTGGATCAAATATGTAATAATAAGATGCTCAAATACAAGAGGGGGGTGAATTGTATTCTTTTAAAATCACTAAGGAAATTTTTCATATCCATAATTCACAACACCTCTAAGCTCTAATAACATTATTGAATCCGGAAAAGTGATTATAGAAATGAAACGTAACAAAAGTTTACAATGACTAAGATTCTACCATAAGGAATATAGAATCCTATATCATCAGAGTACAATTCTAAGGATGTATATGAAGATTATACATTCCTCAAAATCTAAAAGTAAAATGAAAAAAAATATAAATACTACAAGTAACAAGTAGTAATTCTTTTATCCCAAAGAGAAGGGTATCCAACAACCGTGGATAAAAGGTCCCTTGATTTATACATTCATGAAATTCTATCTTACCCAAATCTAGGTAAGCCCTCAATCTGAAGATTGGTATCTGTCTTGCTATCCCTGTAAGCCCTCTATTTTTAAGGAAACTGAAACCCCTAACTTCACAACCCAAAGCCTCTGATTTCAAGGAAATCGCACCTCTACACTATGAAAATATTCATGAAGCAATGTTTGAACAATCCATTCAAACATTCTGCATGAATCCTAAGAGTTTATAAGAGCCCCTCTCTCTAGAAATTACTTCAATAGCATGTAAGCACAGTTGTGAAAGTTTAGTATTGAGCTCTTTCAAATGAGATTCTATTTATAGGCATGGATTCAACGTTCGGATCCCTCCTATAACGGTCATATTTTTCCTTTAATTTCAGAGGGACCTCTACACATGACACTCAAATAACGGTTAGTTAGAAACTAAAATCATGAAATCGTTTTATAATAAAACATCTGTAAGGATAACTGAAATATGATATTCAGAATGGAAGAAAATGAAGGTTCGGAGTCTAACCAAAACTGAATTTAGAGTCTATAGAAAATTGAATTCAGAGTCTATTATACAAGGATATTTGGATTCTGTTTTCTATGAATTCAGAACCTGAACTCTATTGAATTTCAGAGTCTGAATTTCAAGGAAATTTAGAATCTAGATTCACAAGACTTTGGAACCTGAACTTTCAATGATCAGAGTCACAGTTCATGAGAATTTGGAGTTCGAACTCAACGAAGTTCATAACCAAAATTCGTAATCAGAATTTGGAGTTAGAAATCAAAGAAGTTTGTAACTAGAATCTGTAATCATAATTCAGAGTCAGAACATAGATAAGTTCGTAACTAGAAATTGTAATCAGAATTCAAAGTCAGAATTCAGATGATTTGGTACCCAGAATTCGTAATTAGAATACGGATTCAGAACTCAAAAGGGTTCGTATCCATAATTTGTAATTAGAATTCGGAGTCAGAACACAGAGGAGTTCGTAACCAGAATTCTGTGAATTCGGATCCTAAAATAGAATGCTTCATATATAGGTATTTATAGGATTCTGAGGTTTTGGTTTCAAACTGAATTTTATACTTAAAAAATTATGATATTCGCAATGAAAACATGATAAGGATAAATTTCTTTGGGGAAACAAATTTTTCATTATAGAAGTAAAACACCGGGTAAACAGAAATTTTCCATAACATGAGGTGTTTTTTATTTTCAAAACAAGAAGGAATGGTAAATTCATAAGGAAACCTTATTGACTTAACAATATCCCCCTAGTATGAAGGAATGGAAAAGTCATAAGGGAATCCTTATTGATTCAACACTGTTATATCAAATAAAATCCACCTATATAGATATAATTCGTAGTTATGGGCCATGTGTAACAAAATTGGTTGGAATGAAACTACCTCTGCAGTTCGATTTAGAATTTCAAATGTTGTGTGAATTCATAAACATAACATCCTTAGTTCATATTCCAGAATTCTTGAATCTAGAAGAGCCACTTATCCATATTCCAATATCATTATTTTGACCACCATAACATATATATGTATAACCTTCATAATAACAACTTTATATAGTTTTAATAGTTAAATGAATAAAATCATTTACACATCTATTCCGCTTATGAATTATAACTTCCATTCCACCTAATATTGTAATTTTATTCACCAAACATGTTGAACCTTATTTTTAATAATTCAACATTAACGTAGAAATGTTTTATAAATATTAAAAAATTAAAAAAATAATCTATTGATTTCCTGCCACATTTCAAAATGATTTTAGGAAACTCATTTCTTTTAAATTCTGCATCATCAACATAATATCTCTTACTAAAAACCATTAATTATTCCAATAAATAAAAATTAATTTTACAAAATAATACATTAAATTTCACCTGTAAAATGAACCATGAATTGAAACCCTAGAATCAAATAATTAACATTACCATTTAACTATGAATTTTAGTTTGGCCAAAAATTCCATGCTTCGTACATGCATAATCCAACAATAAACCAACATAACCTCTAAACAAAGGAGAAAAATAAAAAACAAAATTATGAAAATAGTTATAATTTTATTTTTAGGAATGATTTAATCATAACATATTTCATTTTTTGTAGTGATATCTTCTTCATTCAGTGGATAACATGAAATATTTTTTCTTAGGAAAAATAAATAAAAGGGATCCTCATTAAAATGAAATGAACTATATTTTTTAGTTGATATTCTGAACTTTATAGCTCAATGACTCGTAAATGTATTTTTTATAGATTTTAATCACATAAAACACAACCCATAAAATAACATACCAAAATTATATTTAGTTAATAAAGAAAAATGAAGTCCTTAAAATTCTCCAATGATTGTCAAATAATCATGTCTTTAATTAATAAATAAAGATAAATCCATTCTTGATCATCCCTTCATTTTCTATCTTTACAATCTTGTGAAAATTTAGAATAAGGGAGAAAATGGATGAAATAATATTTATTACTATTCATATCTTAGAAAGAATTTATTATAGTTAACTAAAAACTTCCATAATTTCACCTAATCATTTGGGTATGGTAATCCTGTTAAAAAATCATAGAATGATATGGTTAATTATGTAAATATATTATTCATGTCATGAATATCTCACCACTAATTTGATAAATTACTAAATTCCATGTGATGAATCTATAACCCTTTTATAACATCATTAATCATATATTTATTTAATGAACTCTGAACACATATAATTCATTATAAATTTTATACCTTCTCTGATTCATGGTTATAATTAAGAAACTGTAAATTCAATGATAAAAAGTGTATTTATAATTATTACAAAGAGGAAGAAAAATTTTCATGTGGACGTTCAATTTTAAATTCAAAATTCTATACATGGGGGACTACATTTCCATAAATTAATATTATTTCAAAGTAGTGGAATATATAAATACACTTTATGTGATACTATCAATAACATTTTCTTGAGATACATGAGTCCAACTCAAAGACCATTTTAGTTATCTAGAAACACATTATGGCCCCTTCTGTGATAATGATATGTAATATCTTTTAAATCCTCCTATGAATGATTATTATGTAACCTAATATTTTTATACTAAAATATCAACAAGATGAAAACCTCAGTTGTGTCATCATCCAATATATCTGATATACCATTCATTGGATTTCAAGAAATGAACTGATTTATTAACTAACATTTCCATATAATTAGTAATATTTTATCATTTTAATCAAGGGAAGAAATATATCTAGTTGAATTAATATGGAAGCCAAAATATCTTACCTCACAGTGGGCATATATCATTATTAATTTCATTAAAGGAAAAAAAGGAAAAACCACATGATATGGATTGATAAATATCACAATTCAAATGTCCAATACAAATTTCCATTGATAGGAATATGTAATGACAATTATAACTTGTGAAATTCTTATTGGTGGATTATTTATCGTAACTTTATCTCTTGGATGATTCCAGGGGAGAATATTGTGAGAATTTTCATTTTCTTAGCAGCATCAAGGAACTATTGACATTCATTATCTACATCCTAAAATATTTATTTTTTCTTACATTATAATATATATGGAAGAATATTTTCATAATACTTCATGGTTTTCATTATATAAAGGAGCTGCTATATCCTTTTTATATGAAACTTCCTTAATACATTATCACATTGATTTTATATTGAATATGTAATGATTTGAAATTAAATTTCTTGTAAAAATAATGTTATGATTGAGATATTGCACAAAAATATACAGAATAATGTAAAATAAAAAATTTAATTTATTAATAAATATAAAAAAACACTAAGATAAGAAATGATTAAAAGAAATTACACAAGGTAGATAAATAATTAACATCCGTTAATATTAAAAGGTTTTATTTTCAAAAATATATTCTTCATTTATATTTTGTAATTTATTATAAAAATTAATCTGAAACATTAAATATTTTGAATTTCAAAATTTAATTAATTTTCTAATTCTTAATAAATATTATTTATTATAAAATGATGAGTTTTTTCATAAATGGATAGGTTATAATAGAAAAATCAACATGTATAAAAATTAATATTCTTGTGAATTTATCATTATGTTACCATATACTATATGAAAAGAAGATTTAAGTAATAAAATATATATTTATGGTATGTAATTAGACATTTTTAAAATTCTGTGAACATATAAATCATATTTTAACATTTCAAGAATAAAAATAAAATATTACATTCATACAAAAAATTTCCGGTATTTTCACTCAGTTATGTGTTTTGATATTGAAATTTTGTTATGTATTTATTTAAAAGCCACCTAAATATTATTTTCTTATAATAAACAAATTTATTCGTGTATATAAGTATCTATGATAATTTTATCTTTATTATAATGTTTTAAACACATAAAGTGACTTTTTCATAAATTAATTTTTAGACATTATGAGCACTAGTCTTAATATTAACTTTTCAAACCCGTATAATCTTTATTAGATAAAAAAATGGCCAAATTTGAAATTCAAATGTCAAAATTAACTAAGAGGGAAATATTTATTTTTTTCACTAAAAATAATTAATATTTTTAATAATTTATCACAATGGTCAATATAAATTAAGGTAAAATTTTCAATGTTAAATTATTGGTAAAAAGAACTCCTGGTTTTATAAAAAATGAGAGAATTATGATTATCTAAACCTATACAGAAAAACCTCATACTTTTGTTCTTTTTTGGATCCATTTACCTGGGAATATTAACATTAAATTATTAAAAATGTAAAGGTTACCTCAAATTATAATCTTTCATTCACTCGTAATAGGGTAACACATCCAACACCAGTACACTAACCTAACCTTTAAATTTATCCACAAATATAATGCGATTTTTTCTTTATAAAATCCTATCACACATAAATAATATTATGTTCCCCTTAATTTTGATTGTAACCATTATTTCCAAGGATTTTCTTAAGAGAAAATTCATGTGTCCAATGTGAGTATTACTCTAATTTAGTATTCTCTTTTAAATATATCCTTCCTATATCCTCAACAACCTGGAAAATATAATTATATCATTATCATTATTATAATGGAATAGTAATATATTAATTTAACAATAATTATTCACTAATTTACATAACATAAGAGTGACCAAAACATATATAATACATAAATAAAAAATGTCGCATCCTCATTTTATTGTTAATCACTTTTCATCCCCTCATCAAATGGTTTGTATAAAGGTTAAATTTAATGACTAATTTTTTATTATTTATTAAAAATTAAATTATTAAATGAAATTTTTTCATATACCATCATTACATCCTATCATCGGTAAATGATATCATTAATCATGGGGGGGGGGCAACCACTTTGATGAATAATGAATATCAATTATCCTAACCACCCATAAATAAATATTCCTAGAATATATTTAATGAGGTTATATAATGTTTTTAAATGTATAATGTTCAATATATTTGTTATTATCATTATATAAATACATACCCTAAACCAGGGAATCATTATAAGACATTATATTTTTTGGTAAATTTGATTTTCTATGTGATGATATTACAATGATTATTTTGAAAATGAATATGGTATGTCCTAAAGTTATGACATAATATAAAATGGTTATATTTATTTTTTTTAATTGTAATATTTTTTTTCTATATATATTTGAAATATTAACTAATATATGACCTTCCTATCACAAAAACATAAATAAGAAGTTCATTGTGATTGACATATTGAAAATATATATTCATGTCTTTCGCCTAAAGAAAATGCGAATTATGTAATCATTGAAAAGGTATATTATTCAGTTTTCAATTAAATTTAAATGAAAATAATCAATCAATATAGTGGAATTCTATATATTCTTCTCAAATATATTTCAAAACAAATAATTTAATGAAAGTGTTAGAAAAAAGCAGATTATGATGGTTTTCGTTTTCAAATGTTGTATTTTTCTATCAAGGAATTTTTTTTGAAGAAAGAAAATCACCTCATATTGTAATAAATGAAAATAGTATTAATGGTTGTTTTAAAAAAGATTTGACTCACAATTATCATTTTTACGAGAAGAATATTTTTTGAAAAAGTGGTTCTGATAGGACTCACATTGGGTCCAATATGGGAAATGATCGCCATGAGTAATCGATCATTACATAAAATGTTAGAATAATATTCATGGATAATGTAACATGATGGAATTAAATGGTTATTGGATTCAATATAAATTTAGTGTGAATTATATGGTTGTTTTATGGATAATGTGAGAATCTATGACTATGAAAAAATAAATGTGATGATTTTTTCAAGATTCTTATTTCACATAAATCATAAGTTAATCGAAGAACATATCAACCATACTTTTTGGAAGAATATGGAAATCAAGTATTGAAAAATGTACCAGGATTTAACATATCTGGGTGGAAGATAAGAAAGAGGTATTTCCTATTGTTAAAGAATCATATGCATTATAATCATATTCAGGTGAATCAAATGAATCAAGGTGATGAATATCATACCCAAAAATGATTGTTACTAGGAGAATCATACTAAGAATGATAGTACCTCATGTTCTAATTACCATGAAATCCTACTCAGAATGATCATTCTATAGACAATCATAATCAGACTTTGAAAGAAATAAAGAATATGGAAATATTGTGATGTTATGATACATACAAATTGATGTCTGGTGATGATAAATCTATTCTAAAATTAATTTAAAATCATGAAAAAATTCTTTTTATATGAATATGTTTTTTAAAGAAGAAATTTTTTAAGACCAATTAATGAAATGAAATGAAAAGGATGATATCCAAATTGTAGTAAACCATTTCAAAAAGGGTTGAATTACATTGTAGGTTTTAATTGGGTCAATAACTATTCTATAATAGTGAACTTGTTTTATAAATCCAATGAATTTCTAGAGATGAATTATAATAGTAAAAGATGTTTGGAATAGAATATCAATGAATGTATTTTCAAGGGGGGATTGGTATTAAAATAAAGGTTGTATTCAGAATTTAGAGTGGTAACCATTTATTCATATATTTATATATTCAATTGAAATAATGTTTTAGATTAAAGAAAACAAAATCTAAAAATAAGACTCAAGAATTTGTTTCAGTCTAGAAAAGTAAATAAACTTCTAAAGGAGATGTGAAAATTGTTGAAGAATCAAGAGTCCTCAAGAAGAGTTGATAAAGTCTAAATACAACTGTGATTCTTGGGGGAAATGAGATTACTATGAATTTGATTATGTGGTAAAACATTTGGGATTAATGCGAATTACACTCGAGGATCATCTATAAAAGGCTTAAAATACATTATAATTCTCTGATAACTGATGTACTATTCATGGGGGAGAGGGTCAGTGTTTAATAGATAGAAATATATTTTCGTAATCACTTGTGTGTAAGATGTTTTAAAGGATTGAAATGAAATGAAAAGACACATGATTGAAATGTTGTATTCATCTGATCATCATACTCAGTGAAAATCCTACTCAGCTGATAACCATACTGAACTTTTGAATCATAGTCGGATGATCATTTTATCAGGATAGATAATGTGATTTGGGTTTTTGGAAATAGGTTATCAAAGAGAGGAAACATTTACATTGAGAATCATGTATAATTTTCCATACTCATAATTTTTTAGTGTCAATTCATATCTACTTTAATAATTAAAAGTGATATTTTTTTGATGGGGTGAATCATATCTAGGAGAATTGTACCTAAAATAATCATATCGACCAGAATCTTTCTAGGAGGAATATAACTATGAAAATAAGACTATAAAAATCAGATTACTTTTTCATAACAATGTTCAATAAGTTCATCCTTTTCTAGGTAATCTATTTAATTAGTGTTTTTACATCAATTCATTTGTGGAATTCAATAGAAGCCAAAGTAACATGATTTGGTACATAAATTTTGATTTACTTTATTGTTTCTAAAACAATTCACAAACACTATTAGAATTATTTAGGTTGTGATACATGGATAAAAGGGTATATCCCACTCATTATAATCAATGGATTGATTACTAGTAGATTTTGTGGTTTTGGGTTACTTCAAATCCATACTAAAGACGTATCCATATTTATCAAATAGTGAATCATGTAAAAACTTATGTTCATTTAGATGTGTGTTTGAATTTATTTTATATGGTAATTAAATATTTAACAAGCGGATCATATAATTTCAAAGAAACATACTAGAAAAAAGAATCCCTAATTCAAACCCTCCCCCTCCCAATGATACATTCATCCTGACATGGCACATTCTAATAGTATTACAGTGTAGGTTTCTTTTTCTTATTCTATGATAATGGATAATTTTAATTGTGGAAAAAATAAAGGAATTACTATCTTCGATTTATTTAAGTATCATATTTGTAAATATAGAATATTGTATTATCTTATTTCAATTGGATATGATGTTCTTGAAGATGCAATATATGGGTCCCTCCTGTTGATTTTAATGTACCTCATACATTTTTTTGATAATATGAATCTTGGTAATGAGGGTGGGGATATGAATGATATATTATCAAAACTTTATGAAAGCGGTTTATTAAGAGTTATAGGTGTTTCCATGTCTATTCGTAAATGGGATAAATTTTAAATCATGTATGAAAGTAATTCTAAAGTGAAGAAGGATAAGTTAAAAATCTAGTGATTGAAGTATGAATATATTAAAATGGGTGAGCATGAATATGTTGGGGGATTCTTAAACATGGTAAATGACATTGTTAGTACAATCAAATGTCATTGTGGAATATTGGATGACTCTATAATGGTTGAATTGATCTTTAGAATAATTATTGGAACATTTTATGAAAAATTTTATTCACTAGAACATAGATATCCAGAAACATTATCTCTTGATAATTTTCGTAGCACTCTCATCACTTTTAAAATTATAAGAGAGAATGATATGAAAAGAAAATCAAAAGTTAAAAGAGACATGTATGTCATGGCTACAATGAATGAAAATTTAATAGATATTCATTTTGGTGGTGAAGCTAGTGAATCCTATTGTGAAAATGAGGTATGTAAATAACATGATGTTATTTTATCCTTGTTTTCAAAAAATGTGTAAAGAGGTATAGGGAAATAAAAATAGTAACATCCACTTAATTGTTTTTACTACTGCAACATTAAGAACATTACTTAAAATATTCCTTGAGGAATCAAATAATAAAATTTTTAAGAACAAGAAAGGAATACTATATGATCATTCAAGAATAAGGGAGACAAAATAAAAGTTAATTCCATAGGGAAAGAAAGAAAATACATCAAATAAAAAAAGAAGGTTACTATCTATAGATAAATAAGAAGACCACAGTGATGGTGAATCTAAAAAATAATTGGTCATGATATTGAAATACATTTATTGCAATAATGAATGATGAATAATTTGTTAGAAGTTTTTATGATAAACCATTATCTCAACATGTACATCATTTGAAAGAATAATTAAGTGAATGTTTGAGAAAAATCAGATGTCATGAAAAGAGAAACAAATATTTATAAGATTAATTATCCTCAACAATAAATCATGATTTTTTCTGAAGAATAATTTAAGCTGGTAAAATACATTAACGATTCAATGAAATAAATTGAAGAAGAAAATAATTTTAATGATCATATTTAGGTGAAGATGAAGGTAACATAAGATGAGTTAGATCTTTTTCAACAAAAACTATCTAATGATGAATTGAGAAATACAAGTTTCCAAAACTCGGTCATTGAAATTTTTGAAACCTCTGGAATTGAGAAAAATAATAATTATTAATAAATTTACTGAAAAGGGTGAGAATAAAGTTGTAATTGTAACGAAAAAAAAGATATTTGAGAACGTTATATATGTGGCCAAGATGTGCAATGTGAAAAATTCAGAAGATAGAAAACATCTTGGTCTGAAATTATTTTATATTGATGCAGAAAAGATTCAAACACATCTGATTCTATTAAGGATTTATATAAGAAGAAGAATCTAATTGAAAATTAAATATATTATTGTCCATTAAAGAACTGAAAATGAGTTGTTGAGAAAGATATTCACAATTCAAACCAATATTGAAGTTTCAATAGAAAATAAAAATCTTATAGATGTTGTTAATATTGAGGGGAATTTTATAAAATAGAAATTATTTGTTGGTTTAACCAAGAATGTTTCTATTAATCCCTTGGTTATGAAAGTCATGATTTTTGGGGGAGACAATTTCATCAAATGAAGATGATTGGGAGGGTTTTTTATGAAACCTGAAAACAATGGAATAAATATTAAAAATAGGGTTCAAACACTGGAAACTATTTTTGAAATAAGGGAGAATCCTAGAAACCTAGCAAAAAGGTTCCTTGTTTTGTTACCAAAACAATAAAAGTTTCTTAACAATTCTCAAAAGCCAACGATGACAAAAGAAAAGGAAGAATAAAATAATTTTTTTATTGAAAATCCTTTGAAAGAAACAAAAAAAAAGTCATGAATACATGATTGTGCGTGTTCTTCTAATATGCTTAGAAATTTGGATTTATTAAATAATGTGATAAACTATATAAAATGAACATTAACCATTGGAAATGACGAATTTAGGAGAATCAAAGGAATTGGATAATCCATTATTGAAAAATAATTGTTTTAGTCAATGAGATATTTCAATATCATGTTTATCGAATAAAAAAATCAATGTTTTTAACAATTGTGTAATTATGGTAAAAAATTATCATCAGAAAATATTTATTTGTGGTGAAAATTTAATAATATGGGTATATTATTACAAGAGTCCAACATATAAAAGGATATTTTTTTCCGATTGGTGAAATAAAAATCCCTTATTATATGATTATGGTGGAAGATACAAAATTGTGGAATATTAGGCTAGGTCACATGATTCAATAAATCAAGAGAAAATTATCCTTAAGAGATAGTGCCCAAGATATTCCAAATTTTCTACGAAGATGATAATTGTGCTGCACTATTTGGCATAATGGAAATATTACCAATATACTGCATAATAATGTCTAGATTTTTTCAGAACTACCACTAGAGCTAATTCATTCTGAATTTTTTGGGCTGATGAGAAAACAATCAACCAATATATATATGTATTTCATCAAATTCATTGATTATTTCACTTTCATTACTTGCATTATGTATATGAATCATAAATATGATGATTTTATAATGTTTAATTTTTTTAGAAGGTATGATGAGAATGAATGTGAGTATTCTGTGAAGAAGTTAGGAATAATCAATGGTGGTGAATATAGTAGTGTTGAGGTCGAAGGTTATAATGAGTATCTTGGAATTTTTCATGATTATAGTTTTCCATATAATCTTCAATAAAATAGGACTTCTGAAAGAAAGAATATTATTTTGGTGGAAATGGGCATAACTATGTGACATGAACATAGCATTTCTCATTACTTTTCGGGAAATCCATGAGTACTACTATTTATATCCCAAATTTTTATTTCTACAAGCCTCAATAAAATATGAATATAAATGAATTACTTCATAAAAATACAATATTTATTAAATACTTATGATTTTTTGGGGGTTTATGTATTATAAATAAGAAAGGTGGAAACGATGGAATGTTTTAGAAGAAATAATATGATTGAATATTCCTTGGCTATGCTCTAGAAAAATTATTATATAGATGTTTTAACAAAAAAAAAACAGGAATAATTGTTGATTTAGATGATGTGAATGTGAATTAAAATGAAGTATAAGATAAACATTCTTATCCAGATGAGAATTATGAGAAATATTGTTTTAAATAACTATAAGAAGGATACTAGAAATTGTATTCCAAATCCAGAAGAATAATCAGACTCATCTATTTCAAGTGATGAGGAAGATAATCAACAACCTCATCCAAGGATGGAGAATTATGTGGATGCTCAGAATATAATTTGTGATCAACATCAATATGGTTAAATGAGAATACCAAAAAACGATATTACACGAACTTATCATATAAAAAAGTGGATCCAAATGATGTGAAATATACATTTCATCATATAGAATGGGTTCATTCCATGACTAAATAGCTTTATCAAATTTAAATTTATGATACATGATATCTTGTACCCACGAGAGAAAACAAAAACTATATTGGCACAATGTGGGTTTTCATGAAAAAGATAAATAAAGAAGATGAAGTTATAAGAAACAATGAATGATTGGTGGGAAAAAGGTATTCCCAAATTGAGGGTATTGATTATGATGAAACCCTGTCTCAGGTGGATGGACTCAAAATAATCAGAATCATTCATTATATTTCTTCATAACAAGGCTATATGATCTCTCCAATGAATGTTAAATATTAATTAAAAAATGATGATATTGAAGAGGAATATTATATTGAATAACTATGTCTCTTTTTTATTGCTAAAGGTAAACATTATGTGTGAATATAGAAAAATAATTTGTATGAACTGCATAAAGCTCAGAGGGAATGGTATTCCAAATTGGAGACATGCATGAGAAAGATGAATTTCAAGAAAGGAAATGTGGATAGAAATCCCTAGATCTAAAATATTTAAGAGTATTCTGTCATTATGATTGTTTATGTTGATGAAATTATTGTTTATGGATAGTATGAAAGAATGTGTGACTGGTTTTCTGATGAAATTAGAATGATATTTGAAATTACCATTCTAGGAAAATGAAATATTTTTTTCAGTTACTAATATATCAAAGTAATGGATATATTTTTCATATTAATAAAATATTTCTAAGTAAATTCTAAAGTGTTTTTTTTGGAAAACAAAAAACCTATATCCACTCCAATTTTAGTTGGAAAAAAGTTAAAAATTATGAATAATGGAAGGATGTTGACCAATAGAGTTCCGAAAATTAATTGGATGATTGTTGTTCTTTACTACCTCATGACTTGAAATTATTTATGTTGTTAATATATGTGAAATATTTTAGATATCTCCAAAATAATCAAATTTAATTTATTGAAAAATAATAATCAGATACATCCATCTTACAATATCACTAGGAGTCAGGTATAGCATCTCAGATAGTATTGAATTATTTCGGTATTCATGTGTTTACATGGAAAGAAATGTTGATGATAGAAGACCCACATTTAGTGGATTATTCTATCTAGGAAATACTTCTTTTAGTTTGAATTCAAATAAATATAATTAAATAACTAGCATTATAGATGATGCTGAGTATTTTTCTACCACTCAATCCATGACTCAACTTATAAGGATGAAAAATCAATAGGAAGATCTACTTGATTAAGTGAAATTAATCTTTTTCTTCAGTTGGGACAATAAAAAAACAATCATTGTCACCAGGAATTCGGATCAAAATTCTATTTTAAAACATATTTATATCAAATATCATGTTGTCAATGTGAAATGGTAGAAGAATAAATTGATGCTAGGATATGTTCCAACATCAGAACTAATTGCTGACATATTCAAAAAACCTTTATTGATGGAATAATTTTCTAAATTGATATTGAAAATGGGTGTCCAACCTAATTCTCATCAAGGTTGATATATGTGTCTCTACCTCCTATATCATCTTATCTTTAGATTATATTTTCATGGTGGTAAAGTTTTTCATTAATAAATCCATTTGAAATGAAAACAAGTGGGATCTGTGGATAAGCAATGAATTCGGTACTATTTTTTAAGTGAATTGTTCTATCTATTTTTTTGGAGTGGTTAAAGGAAATTTTCTTTTATATTCCTAAGATGATAAAGAATAGCTGTAAAAGGAAAAAGGAAAAGGTTTTCATAATCACTACATTTGGATAGCATGGGTTTTATATTAATGATTCTAGATACCCAGAATAAGTTACCTCATGTTAGATCAGAATTATTTATATGTAATCCGTTGCATAAGGATACAAAGATGATTGATTTATGAATCCTGGATGAAAAAAAAATCCAATGGGGGTTATTTTTAGGACTGAGTAGGTGATGAAGTTGTTTGTTCCAAAATGTTGTCTTTTATTATCAAGGAATGTTTTTTAAAAATGAAAATAACCGCCCTATATTATTGATTGAATATTGTATTGATGGTTTTTGAAAAAATAATTGTTCTCACTCTTTCCCATCATTAAAATAAGAAGTTATTTTAATGAATAGGTTCTAATCGGACTCACCTATGGTTTCATATGGGAAAATATCATAACGAGGAATTTATTGCAATCCTAAATTATGGGATCAATTATATTGAAAATTTATCCTTATTGTAGTAAATGGTCATCATATTCATTCTGAATATTCTTTGAAAGATGTGGTTATTTTGATGGAGAATTTGTAGAGACCCGAAGCTTATCGTACATGGACATTACATTACTTTTGCGGAATACTTAGTACATAACAAAAACACACACACAAGGATCGTAATAGTTTAGTGTCTTTGGAAACTCGGAACGTAATCTTCTAATCGTGGGGAAAGATCTTCAATATATCCCATAAAGATCTTCCATTTTTTTACCTAAAAACCTTTCTTTATATCCTAGGGAAAAGAAAACATAAAAGGGTGAGCTCAAATGCTCAGTAAGGGTAAAAAAAAGAAATATCAATCACATCATATACATAAGAACATAGTTTTTGAAAATCTTAACCTGCAAAAGAGCTCAATTATCATAACATGGGATAAATCATAGAAGTGAAAATGAGATCCCCATAATCATAACATGAAACTTTAAACTTTGTGGCATGCACTCATAATCATGGAAAATCATTTCTTGTTAGTCATGACTCATTGCCAAGACTATCTTAGTGGACAAAGTCCCTTTCTGAACCGAGTTCACTCCTCGTTTCAGTCCTGTATCACTGAACCGAAATAACCTTCCGTTCCAGCCATGTCTATCTCATCAGATATAAAATCATTACCCAATGCATTGGAGGGAGATATAGGTCCCACCCATCTTATAATGAATCCTTTCTTATGTGAGCCACATAATCATAAAACATACATCATCTGATAACACATGTAACAAAAATGGGATTCTTGAAACATCATGACATCATAAATCAATTCATATAAGATAAAGGAATTCATAAACATAATTCCATCACAACATAGTCAAATAAATGTAAAAATATGGATAGAAACAGAACCCTTTATTATCTTAGATGGAAAATAATTTTGATAAAACACTTGAAATGAATTCTTGAGGAAAATATCCATTCTTCTTCAAAATCAATTTCTTTTCACAAAACATCATGAAATTTTAAAAGATAGAGATTTTATTGAAAATAGTCATGAAATATTTTAGAGGAAGCTTCATGAAAATAAGGCTTTATAAAACTGTAGAAATCCGTTCGTGCCGTATAAGTTAAAAAAAACATTCTTCGTACTTTTGTCGGAAAAGTCAAAAAGTACCTCATACGAAAAATGACAAAAGATTCCTTTCATACGTATTACTAAAAACTCACCGAAGGGTAAAAATGGATTTAAACAATTTTAGGTGTATGGAAATAATATTACATATTGAATAAACATGGATGTGGATGATAAAATACACCCCAGTAAATACTTACGAATAAACAATATCGGATAAAAATGAGATTGTTATATTTCCCTTACCTTAGGTCCGACTTGATTTGTAAGTGTACGAACCTCCTGTATAATGATTTAAATCATGTTATTGACTTATTACAGAATCATATTAATTGTTATGATATCATATATGGTTCATTTATGACATTATATTACCCGTTCTTTTGTAAATTCCATGTTAAAGAAGCGTTTTGGGTAAAATCGTTTCATTTATCGTAGGTGTTTTGACTTGTTGTTCTTGACATCATTATTACTTATATCATGATTTACTCACTTACAGAATATAAAATATGATTTATATATCATATATATTCAGTATATATATATATATAATAGGTAGATAAATAAAATGAAAAACATCGTTCATGGAGACGGTAGTCCGTACGTACGCATGAACGCTGTTTTCCTTTCCTTATTGTCTTGAAATGGAAGTAAGTAGATGACATACATATGTATATATATACATAAATCCAGTTGCTTTATAATGTCATATATTTCATTATTATTTCTTATATATATATTATAATCATTCATAAATGGTTAACATGGAGAATGAATCTCATCGCGTCGTGGAGATGGTAGTCCGTACGTACGCACGAGCGATGATATCATTTCTATAAATATTGAATTGAATTGGAGTGGATTATACAATATATCAGAATCAATATGATGTTTTAATGACTATGTATAGTTATTATTTACACCATTATACCCATCCATGTAAGGTGGTGGTGGAAAATAGATTACACCACGGCGTGGAGACGATATTCCGTACGTACGCACGCGCGGTGATTTCTTTTTCCATAGGATGGATAGATGGTGAAATAGGGTTTTTTAATACTTATAATAACATATCAGTATATGAGTGATACTGATGTTATTACTTCACAATGAAACAACCTAAGAAGAAGAAGTGGGAGAAGAAATAAAGATGAAAGAATTGGTAACGGTAATTACCTCTTCTTTGAAGTGCCTCTTTGAGACCTCCTCTTAGGGCACTACAATTGGTCTTTGAGAAAGACCATAACCTCTAGGATGTTTCTAGGGAAGTGGAGAAGAGATTTTGGCAGGGGTTGGCCGAGCTTGAGTGCTCAAATTGGTGTGAGGAGGAGGGGGAGGAGGTGTCCTTTTATAAGGGAGGAGAGGGGCACCTTAGAAATATCTCAAAATATTATTTTATATTAAAGTAAAAATCGGTTTATAATGGTTCCAAAGGGTATTATTTCGAAGCTAAAGTGGGGATGGGTCGAAATCCTATCAACAAATAGGATTTAGACAAGTTTAGGTTCTTATTTTAACCTTATCAATTAGATTTAACTCTAAGTTAAATAATTTAACTTTTACCGTGTCTTTTTGTTTTCTTTCACTATATGGTTAATACACTTACTATAACATGCCAAACGAACCCCAAATTGTTTATTATTAATATATATATCCTTATCTAAGTTATTTGGCCGAACCTTAGATCTTTAGGAATAAAATAACAATTAATAATATAATATTTGATTTAAAAACTATTTTGTGTCAATTTTGACACTATTTGATATATGATTTTTGTGAAAGTCATAAAAGAATTATATGTTCTAACCAATTTGATTAAATCAACATTAATATATCATAGTAACCTAGAAAATTAGTGGAATTCATAAAAAGTCTTCAATTACATTTATTTTGGTATTTATATTATCAATTTTGTCAATATTTCATTAATAAGATAATTACTGAATCATCTTTGTGTCATAAATAAATTAACTTATTTGATGTCTAAAAATTACAAATAAACTATCATCATGTTGGAAATCTTTTTAGCTTTCTAATGAATATTTATAGTCGAATTTATCTTATGTATAACCCCATATTAAAAATGTTTTAGTGAATAAACTTTGATTTTAACTCTTTTAACTTTTCTTTGAATTAAATAATAATAAATGTCCTAATCTAATCCAAGTGGGCCTAAATGATAATATGTTACACTTAAGGTTGTTTTTGGTCGAGATACACTTGTCCAATAGAATTAGGACATGTGTTAGGGTAATATTAATATCATTCTTACCCTTAATTACCCTATTTACTTTTAACCGTGGTAAATAAAAGTAAAAAGTTACTATTCACCAAAAATTATTTTCATCTCATTGAACCACATTTTACTTACTGACATCAACCGTGTCTCTCGGATTTTTGAAATTCCATTCACAGAAGCGGTAAAATTATGTTTTATGAAAAATTCAGTTTTTTAACTACCACTTAGTAGTTTCACTATTCATCAAAAAATGAAGGTTTTTAGAAAAATGCCAAAATTTCATCCTAAGATATATTTCATATTCTGAATTCAAAAATGAAGTCTATTTTACCAAATTCATAACATAGAAGTTGCATTAATTAATTTTATAATTAAATCCCACTGTTAAAACAAATAGCGTGTTTTTAAGAAACAATATCTATCAAAAGATTGACATTTGTTTATGTCTGGTTTAAATGTGCAATTACATCCAATGACCAACATTGTATTAAATCGTAAAAATATATTCTAAATATACTTTAAAACTACTCCAATTAATAATTTATCACTATTAATTATTTCGATTAAAAAAGTTGTTTTTTAATTATAATTTAGTAATTTTAACTATTCATCAGAATATGAAAGTTATCCGAAATGTACCAAAATTTCACCTTAGGCTAAATTCGATACTCTGAATCCAAAAATGAAGTTCATTTTGAAAAATAAGATTTACAGAATTTCAAAAGTGGTTATTACTATTCATAACGACTATTTTTAATAATATTTTAATAGAATATCATTGTTTAGTGAAACTCGGTATTGCGTATTACACACGCTATCGAGGAAGGTCGCGATTGCATGTAATGCAAGGCAAGTCAAGGATGCGTGTTGTGCAAGCTCCTTTTGGTGTAGCGTACAACACAAGACATTAATTAAAAAGAGTATTTTTTATAAAATCTTGGGCTGTTACATTCTACCCCCCTTAAAATGAATTTCGCCCTCGAAATTCGTCGGGGTTATAAATGGTTTACTATTTGAAAGTTTCTTTAATAGAAAACCACATTGTAAAAAGGAATATCAAAACTAATCTTTAAAAACAAAAGTATGAAACGTAACGGTTACCCAAATAAACTAATCATTGGGTTTCCACATAGGTGAAAATATGGATATGGAAGAGAAATCTAACCATCATGTTCTGATGGAGAGTGGTAGAGAACATGGCTATGGAAAATCCAATAATCACAAATCCATAAATTTGTGATGATCTAAGGTACCATCCGATTCATCAGGTATAAGATCACTAGGACAACATTTTTTGGTTTTCAAGATCATTTCCCTAAAGTTGAAAATTTGAATTGGAATAAATACTATCTTTATTTTGGTACAATCTCACTATTGTTCGTGACTAGAACAATTTCCACTTCATCTCTTAAATAAATGAAGTTGAATTTGTTATTCGTGAAGTGTTAGCAGATCATGTGATAGAATGACAGGTCATTCCATCTGTCTCAAACAAAAGGTTAGCAAAAATTATATACATAAGTCGATCTATAGTGAGATTAATCATATATGGTTCCTAAAATGGGCATATACTTCATATATCATACTGATTAATATAATAACACTAGTTTCTACTAAACAGGGACTTCCTGTAGGTCAGTGGTAGGCGATAAAGGCTAGTCACACTTCGGTTGTGGGTACGATTCCTACAGCCTTGTCCGAAGCGATGGGCTGTCGCCCGTCCTGCAGGTTGTCCTTTTTCTAAAACTACGTTACTATAACATCCCATCAATAATATCGAAAATCTTCTATCCTTAAACAATACTAACTTATGTCTAACATAATCCAGTCTAATCTTTAGGCTTATACATAATACTGCAGTCCACTCTCATAATATAGTGACAACGATTACCAGAGATTTTATACTGTCGTTGATCCCCACATATCATAAGATATGTCTTGTTGGTCACATTCCAAACATTCAATGTCCTTAATCGTGTATTCTCTTGAATACCTTAGTGAAAACATGAGTGCAGTTAAAAGTTAACACTTTCCACATACCAAAATCCTCAAAATTCTCTATACTCAAACCATGATATCACTTAGTCCTTATATCAATCATGAGCTCATGAAGACTATTAAACATTTCATTTTCTCGTCTTCATTATGCGCATATCATCTTATTTCCAAAAAATATCTCAATCACTTTGAATACCACATTAATAAATATTGCAATACTCAATGATACAACATTATTTTGGAATCCCATTAAATAAACACTTAATCATTCCACCACATCGTTGTCATATTCTATATTGCCAATAGTGATCGCATGTGATTTCCCTTTGTCCTTTGCCTTCAGTGGTTGCTCATGTTGATCATCACTAACCCTTGGATTATGGCAATTATTAGCATAATGCCCCATTTCCTTGCACTTGAAGCATTGAAGTGTTGGTGGTGCGTTCTCTGCAGTGTTTGCTTTATTCACATCATTAGAAACCCTTTTTCCATTACTTCGACACTCAGCTGCTCGATGACCTTCTTTTCCACACTTAAAACATTTTCTAGTCCCTTTAAGACAATCTCCACCATGCTTCTTTCCACACTTTGTGCATAAGGAAACATTCATCTTCTTTTCACCATTATTCTGAGATTTCTCCTTGAACTCCATCTTTCATTTCTTGTCAAAACCATGAGATGGATATGTAACACCAACTTCCATTTCTACCTTGATAGCACAACGCACAATTTCTTCATAGCTACTGAAGTCTCTTATAGCTAATGCCCTTCGAAGACTTGGTTTTAAGCCACTGAAAAATCGATCAACTTTAATTTCAGGTTGGATGATAATACCAGAAGCATACCTTGCAAGTCTTGTAAAATTTGCTTCATAGGTACCAACAGATTCATCGTCCCTTTGCTTCAGTTCAAGAAACTCTTTCTCCATCTTTGTTCGAAGAATATGAGGGAAGTACTTACTGAAAAACAAGTTCTTGAACTCATCCCATTACATGGAATCAATTTCATCTCTTTGCCTTGTATTCTTAATAAGATTCCACCATTGATCAGCTTCACCTTCCAAACGATATACTACTAAGATGACTTTATCATGTTCAGAACATTGAAGAACTGAAAATATCTTTTCAGTAGTACTGATCCATTGTTCAGCCACAAGTGGATCAGAAGACCCACTGAAAGAAGGTGGACGTTGCCTCATGAAGGACTCAATAGAATATTGTTCCCTTATCTGCTCATTTGGAAGTCTAGAATGATTCATAGCTTGTGTAAGTATAGCAATAAGATTTTGCACTCCATCTCCCATAACATTTGTTTGTTCAAGAGGGCAATCATTGCATTGTCCATTGCATTGATCAACACGGTTCCTTCGGGTTCCAGCCATCGTCTAAAACCCAAAAAGAATAGTGTGAGAGGCAAAAATCATGCTAGGGAAAACAACATAATAAAGGGGGAGTACCTTCAATATCCAACATCTTAGGTTTAATTCTATGATCGTTAGCGTAATTCTATTACTATAACCTCTACGTATACTTATCCCTAGGTACATCCCTAGACATACCTTAGAAATATCTCTAGGGATCACACTAACGTTTTCGCATCCTAGTTTCCAAAGGTTGACTAAACCTTTCCTCTGATACCAACTGTAGAGACCCGAAGCTTATCGTACATGGACATTACATTACTTTTGCGGAATACTTAGTACATAACAAAAACACACACACAAGGATCGTAATAGTTTATTTTCTTTGGAAACTCGGAACATAATCTTCTAATCGTGGGGAAAGATCTTCAATATCTCCCATAAAGATCTTCCCTTTTTTTACCTAAAAACCTTTCTTTATATCCTGGGGAAAAGAAAACATAAAAGGGTGAGCTCAAATGCTCAGTAAGGGTAAACAAAAGAAATATCAATCACATCATATACATAAGAACATAGCTTTTGAAAATCTTAACCTGCAAAAGAGCTCAATTATCATAACATGGGATAAATCATAGAAGTGAAAATGAGATCCCCATAATCATAACATGAAACTTGAAACATTGTGGCATGCACACATAATCATGGAAAATCATTTCTTGTTAGTCATGACTCATTGCCAAGACTATCTTAGTGGACAAAGCCCCTTTCTGAACCGAGTTCACTCCTCGTTTCAGTCTTGTATCACTGAACCGAAATAACCTTCCGTTCCAGCCATGTCTATCTCATGAGATATAAAATCATTACTCAATGCATTGGATGTAGATATAGGTCCCACCCATCTTATAATGAATCCTATCTTATGTGAGCCACATAATCATAAAACAAACATCATCGCATAACACATGTAACAAAAATGGGATTCTTGAAACATCATGACATCATAAATCAATTCATATAAGATAAAGGAATTCATAAACATAATTCCATCACAACATAGTCAAATCAATGTAAAAATATGGATAGAAACAGAACCCTTTATTATCTTATATGGAAAATAATTTTGATAAAACAGTTGAAATGAATTCTTGAGGAAAATATCCTTTCTTCTTCAAAATCAATTTCTTTTCACAAAACATCATCCAATTTTAAAAGAAAAATATTTTATTGAAAATAGTCATGAAATCTTTTAGAGGAAGCTTCATGAAAATAAGGCTTTATAAGACAGTAGAAATCCGTTCGTGCCGTATAAGTTAAAAAAAACATTCTTCATACTTTTGTCGGTAAAGTCAAAAAGTACCTCGTACGAAAAACGACAAAAGATTCATTTCATACGTACTACTAAAAACTCACCGAAGGGTAAAAATGGATTTAAACAATTTTAGGTGGATGTAAATAATATTACATATTGAGTAAAAATTTATGTGGACGATAAAATACACCCTAGTAAATACTTACGAATAAAAAATCTCGGATAAAAATGAGATTGTGATATTTCCCTTACCTTAGGTCCGACTTGCTTTGTAAGTGTCCGAACCTCCTGTATAATGATTTAAATCATGTTATTGACTTATTACAGAATCATATTAATTGTTATGATATCATATATGGTTCACTTATGACATTATATTACCCGTTCTTTTTTAAATTCCATGTTAAAGAAGCGTTTTGGGTAAAATCGTTTCATTTATCGTAGGTGTTTTGACTTGTTGTTCTTGACATCATTATTACTTATATCATGATTTACTCACTTCCAGAATATAAAATATGATTTATATATCATATATATTCAGTATATATATATATATAAAAGGTAGATAAATAAAATGAAAAACACCGTTCATGGAGACGGTAGTCCGTACGTACGCATGAACGCTGTTTTCCTTTCCTTATTGTCTTGAAATGGAAGTAAGTAGATGACATACATATGTATATATATACATAAATCCAGTAGCTTTATAATTTCATATATTTCATTATTATTTCTTATATATATATTATAATCATTCTTAAATGGTTAACATGGAGAATGAATCTCATCGCGTCGTGGAGACGGTAGTCCGTACGTACGCACGAGCGATGATATCATTTCTATAAATATTGAATTGAATTGGAGTGGATTATACAATATATCAGAATCAATATGATGTTTTAATAACTATGTATAGTTATTCTTTACACCATTATACCCATCCATGTAAGGTGGTGGTGGAAAATAGATTACACCACGGCGTGGAGACGGTATTCCGTACGTACGCACGCGCGGTGATTTCTTTTTCCATAGGATGGATAGATGGTGAAATAGGGTTGTTTCATACTTATAATAACATATCAGTATATGAGTGATACTGATGTTATTACTTAATAATGAAACAACCTAAGAAGAAGAAGTGGGAGAAGAAATAAAGATGATAGAATTGGTAACGGTAATTACCTCTTCTTTGAAGTGCCTCTTTGAGACCTCCTCTTAGGACACTAAAATTGGTCTTTGAGGAAGACAGGAACCTCTAGGATGTTTCTAGGGAAGTGGAGAAGAGATTTTGGCAGGGGTTGGCCAAGCTTGAGTGCTCAAATTGGTGTGAGGAGGAGGGGGAGGAGGTGTCCTTTTATAAAGGAGGAGAGGGGCACCTTAGGAATATCTCAAAATATTATTTTATATTAAAGTAAAAATCGGTTTATAATGGTTCCAAAGGGTCTTATTTCGAAGCTAAAGTGGGTATGGGTCGAAATACTATCAACAAATAGGATTTATACAAGTTTAGGTTCTTATTTTGACCTTATCAATTAGATTTAACTCTAAGTTAAATAATTTAACTTTTACCGTGTCTTTTTGTTTTCTTTCACTATATGGTTAATACACTTACTATAACATGCCAAACGAACCCCAAATTGTTTATTATTAACATATATATCCTTATCTAAGTCATTTGGCCGAACCTTAGATTTTTAGGAATAAAATAACAATTAATAATATAATATTTGATTTAAAAACTATTTTGTGTCAATTTTGACACTATTTGATATATGATTTTTGTGAAAGTCATAAAAGAATTATATGTTCGAACAAAGTTGATTAAATCAACATTAATATATCATAGTAACCTATAAAAGTAGTGGAATTCATAAAAAGTCTTCAATTACATTTATTTTGGTATTTATATTATCAATTTTGTCAATATTTCATTAATAAGATAATTACTGCATCATCTTTGTGTCATAAATAAATTAACTTATTTGATGTCTAAAAATTACAAATAAACTATCATCATTTTGGAAATCTTTTTAGATTTCTAATTAATATTTATAGTCGAATTTATCTTATGTATAACCCCATATTAAAAATGTTTTAGTGAATAAACTTTGATTTTAACTCTTTTAACTCTTCTTTGAATTAAATAATAATAAATGTCCTAATCTAATCCAAGTGGGCCTAAATGATAATATGTTACACTTAAGGTTGTTTTTGGTCGAGATACACTTGTCCAATAGAATTAGGACATGTGTTAGGGTAATATTAATATCATTCTTACCCTTAATTACCCTATTTACTTTTAACCGTGGTAAATAAAAGTAAAAAGTTACTATTCACAAAAAAATATTTTCATCTCATTGAACCACATTTTACTTACTGACATCAACCGTGTCTCTCGGATTTTCGAAATTCCATTCACAGAAGCGGTAAAATTATGTTTTATGAAAAAATCAGTTTTTTAACTACCACTTAGTAGTTTCACTATTCATCAAAAAATGAAGGTTTTTAGAAAAATGCCAAAATTTCATCCTAAGATATATTTCATATTCCGAATTCAAAAATGAAGTCTATTTTACCAAATTCATAACATAGAAGTTGCATTAATTAATTTTATAATTAAATCCCGCTGTTAAAACAAATAGCGTGTTTTTAAGAAACAATATCTATCAAAAGATTGACATTTGTTTATGTCTGGTTTAAATGTGCAATTACATCCAATGACCAACATTGTATTAAATCGTAAAAATATATTCTAAATATACTTTAAAACTACTCCAATTAATAATTTATCACTATTAATTATTTCGATTAAAAAAGTTGTTTTTTAATTATAATTTAGTAATTTTCACTATTCATCAGAATATGAAAGTTATCCGAAATGTACCAAAATTTCACCTTAGGCTAAATTCGATACTCTGAATCCAAAAATGAAGTTCATTTTGAAAAATAAGATTTACAGAATTTCAAAAGTGGTTATTACTATTCATAACGACTATTTTTAATATTATTTTAATAGAATATCGTTGTTTAGTGAAACTCAGTATTGTGTATTACACACGCTATCGAGGAAGGTCGCGATTGTGTGTAATGCAAGGCAAGTCAAGGATGCGTGTTGTGCAAGCTCCTTTTGGTGTAGCGTACAACACAAGACATTAATTAAAAAGAATATTTTTTATAAAATCTTGGGCTGTTACAGAATTAGAGTCTCTATGACAATGATAAAATATATATGATTCTTTTTTTTATTTTAATTTTACATAAATCATAAGTTGATTGAAGAACATATGATGCAAGATTGGTTGAAAAAAAATGTAATGAGGTATTGAAAAATTTACATTGATTTATCATATCTAGGTGGAAGTGATGAAAGAGATGTTGTTGATTATAAAGGAATCACACCCATTATAATCATTTTCGGGTGAATGAAAAGACTGAAGTTTCTAAATACCATTCTCATAAATGATCGTGTCCAACCTAATTTTACTCAGGATGATAATACCTAGAATGATCCTACCAACAAAATCATACTGAGAAAGATCCCACTCTGGACATTTGTGCTCATGCTATTAAGGAAATAAGGAAGGTGGAATGATAATAAAATTATGATACCTTCCAAATTGAAGTATGACAATGCTGAAGTTATTCTAGAATTAATTTAATTTTGGGATGAAATTCATGATACATTCACATGTTTGTGAATGAATAATTTTTCGGAAACCTATGAATGAGAAGAAAAGAAAAGGATTAGATCCACAATGTGGTCAACCATCTAACAAAGGGTTGAATTACTTTGCAGGTTTGAATTGATTCATGTTCTATTGTGTTATAGTAAAAAAATCATATTTCCAACTAGTTTAATAGAATTAATGAAGATTCAAAGATGGTATGAAAGTGGATAGTTTTGAATGAATTATCAAGGGGGAGATTGGTATTGAAATAAATGTTTTAATTTAGTTTTTATTGAGGAATACATTTCTTCATACATTTATATATTCTACTGATATAGAGAAATGCATTGAAGAAATCTGTTCTAGAAAATTGTACTCTTCAATTGGAATAAGAATAAAAAATAAAATTAATGTCTAATGAATAAATGATGATTATTAAACAATTGATATGCTTTATGAATATTTGAAGAAGTCAAAGTACACCTGTGATTTTAGGAGAAATTGTGATTAGGGTGAATTTGATTTGGAGGGAATGTTTTTTTGGATTCTCAAGAAATCCACTCAAGTGTCAGCTATTATAAGAAAAATGTATGTTGTAATTTTCAAATGATTTATATACTGTTCATGAGAGAGAATATCTAAATTTAAGAGGGGGAAAAATTTCATCAATCCCTTCTATTTAATAGGTTTTTTCAGATGGTGGAAGGAGAAGGGACATGATCACAAGGTTTTATTCATTTGATCGTTATACTCCATAATAATCATACTTGGTTGATTAACATACTCGGTTTTTCCATCATAATTGGATGATCATTGTATCAGGATAGATATCAAGATTTGGGTTGTTTGTACTAATATTTCCTGGTTGAGGAAGAATCATACATGGGGAATCATACTCTGTTTTTGTACTCAAAAATGAATTACGACCAATTCATCTCTAATATATTCTATTAAAGTGTCATTTTAATATTGGGAAGAATCATATCTTGATGAATTGTACCAAAAAATCATTTCTAGAATAATCATACTTGAAGTAATCAGACAAGGAAAATCATATTGGTGAAATTAAACTGAGTTTTCATAACAACATCACGTATGTTCTTACCTTCTTTTGGGCATGAAATTGAAGAAGTTTTTTCAACTCATTAAATTTTATGAAATGAAAAGAACTACAGGTAACATGAGTTGTTACATAAATTTTTCATTACATTATTTGTTATAAAAGGGTTAATATACACTATTTTAATTATTTATATAGTTCCTCATTAGTGAAAGGGTATATTCTAACCATTTTAATCCAAGGAATTATTTTAGGTGTACATTATGGTATTGGATTACTTCTAAACCACACCAATGACATAATTATTCTTATGGAATAGTGAACCCTATAAATAATGGTGTTCCTTTAGATTTGTGGTTGAAATATTTTCTATAGGGAAATTAATCTTAAACATTGGGTTATGGTTATTTAAAGAAAAAATATAAGAAAAAAGTTTCATTGGTTCACCCCCAACACCCCTCAATGATACATTCATCTGGATAGGCCACATTCACCTCTAACAAAAAATAATGGAAATTAATTGTATGTGAAAAATAAATTTTCAGTATATGTTAATATAAATTAAATACAATTGGGTATTTTATTTATATTACGGGTTTTATATAAATTGTTATTATAGTTATGTTCATTATAAAAGATGTTATAGCACGGTTAGATGAGAAGGAATACATGTCTTGGATTTTCATCTCAAATTCCACTCATAGATACATGTTTGGTTTTATGTACCTCATATAATTTATGTAGTGTATATAATGCATATTTAAGATTGAATATCATGTATTATCATTTAATTAATGTATCTTATGTTAATATAAAGGACCATTATTTCAAGGTAATTTGATTAAAATATAACTAAAGTAGAAGTTTTCATTGTCTCACACATTAATTAATTCATAAATATTTTTTATCCACCATGATTAACATTTAATTGAGTATTTGATACCCTTGAAAGTATATTTAACATAGATATTTTTTTCCTAGTATATTGTACGTAACCAGAACCCATAATCCTATAATAGTTTCTAGATACCATTACATTGGCATAACAAATGATGAAATTTATCCCAATAGACCGATCAGTTTAGTAGTTTTTTAACCAGATGCATACATGATTCTTACACTATATTTGGTTTATATAAATTAAAATATTTTTTATTCAATAATTGTTTAATTTCTTATAGAAGTTCACTAAAAATAATTCATACTAAACTTCATGGAATCATTGGGAAAAGAAATAAAATAAGTATGAGTGGAAATACTCAGAAAGGGATAAGTATAGAAGAATAAATAATGAATTAATGTGCATAATAAATAGTGAATGTAAAATTACTGAATACAAAATTTATTAAAATTATTGGATAAGTAATAATCAATATGGAAGATTAAATATATTAAAACACATTCTATTCAAATTTTTAGACAATGAATAATCAATATGTAGAGGTAAATAACTAAAACCACCTTCTGTTTAATGAATAATTTCATAATGAAATTCAAACATATAATTTTTAAATTTAAAAATCATATGGATAAAAATAAATAAATATTAATTTATGAAATTCTTAATTATCAGACATCATGTTTCCCAGGAACATGATAAATGTTTTTTCAAGATCTATCTTAAGGATAATTTGAAATATAGTTGTTAAGAAACTACAAAGATGAGGGATATTAACTAATTTATCCCCTGATTCTACTAATTCACATAAGTGATATTATTATCTGATACATATCCCATGTATTAGATGACAAAAAAATTCCACATTTATTGAATAATTGACATAATTAAAAAAATAATGTGACAATTCAATTTCTATATTTAGTAAAAATACACACATATAATTATTTTCCTAGATAATAAGATAACATTTAGTGAGAACAATGTATGTACAAATGGTATAGGATTTTTTAAATGATCATATCGATGATGAATGATTTGGATAATTAGGATAAAAATAATGTTCAATGATCACGATAATGTGGATAAATCAAGGGGAAGTTAATAAATACCAAAAAGATTCATTGAAGTGAATTTCAATATTATTATTTGTAAAAATAATCATAAGTGACCCAAATTGTGAATAAGAATGGTATCAATATGACGTATTTCCATTTGAGTATGAATAACGGATTTTTTATTTCATGAAATAAAATAATCTTTATAAAACATTTTGGAGGAACATATCATGTTTGTTTTGAAAATAATTTTTGATGACCAAATTTTTTTTGAAAATACATTTCTTTCAAAAACATTTAAAAAATAATATTTCTTAAAAATATAATTGTAAACAAACAACATGTTCTTCAAATAACTGATAGTTGCTAATTTCTTAAATGCTTTAGAGGGTAAAAAAATCATTTTCCATGGTAAACAGTTTTAAAATGTTTCTTATTGAGAAAAAAATCTAGAATATACCTTTTAATACATTTGGTAATATGTAAAAATTGGAAGGAATTTATTTTATAAAGAATCTTTATGTGGTTAAAATCATATATTAAAACATTTTCTGAAAACATGGTTTTGGAAGGAAAAAATGATTTATACCAAAAGTTGAAATAAAATAATTTTTTCTTAAAAATAATTATGTATAAGTGAGTGTAAAAATGATACTATAAATCCACAAAAATCACCACTCACAAGAGGATGTAAAAATTAAAGGGTTTAAGAAGTCATGATCATATAATTTTTATTAACATAAATTCAAGCGTAAACAATCCTAAATAAATTAATATTATGATGTAAAACCTTAACAAATATATTATTGTGAACTGATGATCCATCAATGTATATATAATCTGAATAAACTAAAAATAATTATCAAATAAGATTAAATAAAATAATTAATATCCGGAATTTAGTAAACATATGATCATATAATGTTATCAATAATGAGGAAATAACATAACTCAATATAATGAAATTGGGTTATGAAATTATTTACCTCTTTGTAGCTCATAATTAAAATCCCCAAAGATTAAATAATTCAAATTAAAACATAAAATAACATGATGAATGGATTATTCATTATCTTACTCTTCAATGAATAGTATATAAATCGTATGAAATAATCTATATTCATATCATTAGAATATGCCTCAATGAAAATAAATTGAGATGAAAACCTGTTCCTTTCACTTTAATTCTAGTCCTATTTTCATTAACCTCCAATATATTAATTTAAAATAGATATTATCATATAATATAACAAAATTATTAGTTATGATATCATATATGACTATTTTATAGCATCTTATCATGTATTTTTTAATAACAATTCATTATTATTTTTTCGGGTGTTAATTCCATGTTTTCAAGTATGTTTAAACATGGTATTTTTTTCATCCTAACTCATTGTTAATGATTTAATAATAATTAAAATTGAATAAATGATTGAAACATAATATTTATTTTCTATATTTTTTTTATATTAATCCATAAAATTTAGTTATAAGAAATAAAATACATTGTTCATAGATATAGTAGATCATATGTATGCATGAACCCTATTTCCATTTTTCTATCATAATAAAAGAAATAAAATAAAATTATATAAATATATATTATCAATATTCTATCATTATTAGTTCATATATATAACATATTTTTAAAAAACCCATCCTTAATACATTCTTGGTAAATTGTTAATGAATCATATCACATTGTGAGGTAGTAGTATACAATACACCCAAGTGACATTATCGTGTTCCCACAAAGTGTAAAGAATGCTCGTTTTCATGATAACAAAATTATATAAGTGTAATAATAAATTAAAAATATTAAATATAATATATACATAGTTGTATCTTCATTATTACCAACCTTGAAATGTGGTAACATAAAAAAGAACAATATCAGTTTGTGAGACAGTAGTCTTCCATACACATGAACAATGACTTTCCAATCCATTTGATGGATGTGTGTTAATTTTTAAGTCATACCATTATCATAAAATATATCAGAATATTTATGATAATCATTTTATTATATAATAATGGTATAATAAATATTTAATTTTTTTGAGAAGGAAATTAAATAAAAACACATTGAGAAAAACAATACAACTTCATTAGTTTTCCCCCTTAGGGATTCCCTAATTAATTACAAATATTGACATATTCCCCAAAAACATCTATGAGGATTGTGGGAGGGATTGTTTGGAGAGGTTTGGGCTAGGATTATCTGATAAAAAATGGTATTATGTGTCTGTAGAGGAGGAGTGGGGTAACATTTTATAATTGAGGTCTGTTGAACTTTCATAATGTTTTGAATGAGTGAATTACACCTCCCCGTTTTAATTTAAATTGGATCTAATAATGAAAAAATTTCTTTTATATATGATATAAATTTGAAATATAACCACACATTTGGTGTTATACAAGTTTATTGGTTATTGTTCTAACTAATGATTAATGTCTAGTCGCTTAGTAAACTCAGTTTTCTCTTAATCAATATGATAAATATTAACTATTTTTTATAATCAATATGAACTAAATTTAATTTAATTTAATTAAAAATTTTGAATTATTATGGTTCAAATATGGAAGATAATTTTTAAAATTCAATACACATAAGAATAAAAATAATAATATAAAATTAATCTAACAGAATGGATGAGAATGAGGGGTTTAAAGTGAAAATTTTCAAATGTTTTCATATATTTTATTTAGTATTTCAATATTAACTTGATTTAAATGAAAAAAATTAGATTAATATATATATAATTAAAAAATATATAATTTAAATAAAATTTTATATAAAATTTAAAACTATAAATTATTAAGTGGAAATATCAGTTTTCTATTAAAATTCATTCTTATTAACTATTCAATAAAAATGAAATTTCTTAAAACATTCTTAAGTTTCACTCTATGTTAATTTTTATATTATATTTTAAAAAAATTCTTTTTTAATATAAAATCAATAAAAGGGTCCAAATTTATTTTTAAAACTTGTCCACCATTAAAAGGGGGCAAAACTGCCTTTACAAAAATACAGCTTTTTATGCACAAAATCGGTTTTATTCTTATCTTATACGTATAAAATATGTTAGATGTATGTCAAAAATATATTATCAAATAGATAATATATATTTAATTAATTTAAATCATTTATTTAAAAACTTAATATTAAAAACCATTCAGATCAAAAAAACAATTAATAATAAAATTTCTGTTATATTCAATTGGTTTGTATTTTCATTTCTAATTAATTGGAAGCAAATAAATTAATTTTTTATTTATGTAAATCATATATTTTCTTAAGTTATATATTTCTATTAATCACATCCAATTTCATAATTATTATATAATATCAATTTATAATAATAATATTTATTTTGTTTGAAAAAACTCGATCCTACATGTCCTAGAAACTATCAAAACAAATTCATGGTTTCATGTGAAATAAGATAAATCTGTTTTTCTTGCATTGGAATCTATATAATAGATTGAATTTATATAAAATAATTATTTTATTTTATTTTTTTTTTGAATATTATACTCCTTATATTTTTATTGTCACATTTCAAAAATGTTTTTGAATGTGATATTAATTTTTTTAAATCCTAGTTGTTACATTCACCCAAACTTAAATAAATTACTTCCCAGCAATGTAAATTTTTTCTCAGTAATTCATGTTATGATATTGTGGAAATTTACATGTTTAAAAACCAACATTTTAAAAGGGTAAGAAACATATTCTTAACAAGAGAAAAATGGATATACAATGGTAATATAAAATAACATATAACTAGGATTCAATAAATGAAAACATTCGTGTCATTTAAATATATAGGCTTAAAATAAAATATTTAATAATTATATAATTTCATTAATTTTATTGAATATAATAAATTTACTGATCAAATGAATGTTATGGGCCTCTACATCATTTCTCTGTGATGATCTAAATGACTATTTGATTAATTAGATTTCAGTGAAATAAGATAAACATATATTGAGATAATCTTAGTGAAACTCAGTATTCTATTAATAATTTATTAATATATAGAAATATATGTTATTGTTATATTTCAAGTTCAAAAAAATAATTTCATCACTCATTTTTTGTTTGATCAATTCCAAATGTGTCACTTTACTGCCTTAAATAAATAACCAAAATTGAATTTTTTATGTCTAAAGAAATAAAAATTACATTTAATAGATCATAATTTCCATTAAATAAGTCTTTCAATTTTCCTAAAACTATTTTCAAAAATTAATATAGTTAATTTATAAATCTATAAATCTAAAAATTTAGACCATCAGTTAATCGTTAATATAACTTTTTCAAATAGTTTACCTAAATACAATAACATACTAAATGGGACATTATATAGGCCAGTTGTATGTGAGGACAAAACACACTGGAAACGACATGTGTTAGCCTATGGGGACAATAATTAGTCATATGACCCATTCGGGAACATGGGTGGGCCCCAGGGTGGGGACCACATGTATGTGGGGCAACTGGTGGTACCTGGTGGGAGAGGACTCAACGACCATGTACTGGCGGGGTGGTTGTGCTGTCACTGGGACCTAGTTGTTACATTCACCCCCATTTAGAGGAAAACACCCTCATTGTGAGACCTACATCTCAAACCAGGTAGTGCACTGAAATTAAGGTTGGGTTCCTCCCCTGATACCAATTTTTCACAACCCATCCTCCAGGGCCCGCATCGTGACTTCCCCAAGCCCACCTTCCTTAGGCTAAGGGATGGCGATTAGCACCAAAGGTTTAATTCCCTAAAACAGGGAAGTAATTGCCTTTATAAATCATAAAAACACAAAACCAGAGTAAAAGAGGAAGAAAACACTATGTAAAAGCTATATAACAAGTGTACTGAATGGAAAGGGGGCCAGATTAAAATCCCAACTGTAAAGTACAAGGAAAGGACAAATGGGTACAACTAAGACAAACTGCTGGAAGGTGATTAGTAGCTCCAGGATCATCCACCACAAATCCTACCTGAAGGGTAGGTACAAATATCTTACTCAGTGCTCCATGTCTGTCTATCTCCTCTGGGTACCGACTCGTCGTCAGGTCCACCTCCGGGTACCATCCAGTCCTGGCGCTCTCAGCCTCCGTCAGTGCGGTATGTCGTCTGCATCCAACACAATGAGATGCGGGCATAGCCCGTGTAGGGGTGAGTATAAAGATACTCAGTAGGGACCCCGAGACCCTCAAGGTATCACAAAATCCAACAAGGATCAACCACAATGTATGATTTCAATGGATATCCATTACTTAGGTAAATTGCCTATATATATACCGAAGTTATCATGTAACCCATCTCAATCATGAGGAAAGCACACGGGCCATTGACTCATCTAAAACCATGATTTTCATAGTCGAAACCACAACTATTGGGGAACTCCTCCTGTGTCGAGTACAGTGGCCCTGTCGCGACTCTAAGGCGCTACTCACTAACCTTAGACTGTTGTGGTACTCCTCCTGTCGAGTACCATGGGTCTGTCACCCCAACACAGTAGTGCTCCCCACCATGGGTATTCCCCCCCAACATAGTAGCGCTCCCCGTAATAGCCTACAGAGTTAATCCTCATGTCGAGTACCATGGGTCTCCTTCCAAAACAGGCAAACCGTCCACCGTGGGTCTATCGCCAAACCGGTCGCTCCGTCCACTGGACTAATCGAATCACTCTGAGTCGAATCGGTCAAGCAGTCGTCAGGTCTCCAGCTACTAGGTCTCTGCACTCCATATGCTCATCTCTAGTAGGGTCTATTCCATGAGTTACTGGTGGATACTTCCAAGTGTCCCGTAATCTCACGTGGAAGTATCTCAAAGGACCGCTTCGTCAAAGTGGTATCGAAAAAGTTGGTTCTACCGCAGAACTTAGGACTCTAATATTTCTTTTCTGTGAAGAAACTGTGTTAATGGTAACAATTTTGGTTTTTAGTTCAGGGAGACCAGTGTTGGTGCGGGAATCCAACGTATCTATACACCAGGACCCAAACTTTTGAATTCTGACTATGTACACGAAAACAGTAATTGCATGTGTGTTTTCAAAAATTTTCTTTTAGTCAGCTCAAACAAGGTCAGCTCACCAGGTATAGTCTTTCGACCATGGAGCATCTGTTTCTTATAGGAGGCCTCCATGCAGATAACTATTTAGAGTTCAGAGAGAGTACAGGATGACGGCCCACCGAGCGATGAGGCTCCGATGTTGGGCCCTCTTACTATGTTGGCACCTTCGGTTGGTGTACCAGAGCACCACCACCCATTGGGCAACAGATTCCACCAGCCTCATAGGCGGATGGTACACATCGACAGATTATGTTGAACGAGTTCCAGAAGTAGAGGACTCCAAGGATACGAGGTGAGATAGATTCCCAGGCAGCAGAGGACTGGCTAGAGGTGATTGATAGAGTTTTCCGCCTAGTTGGGACACTAGTAGAGTAGATTTTGATCTTAGCTACTAGTCTTTTTTAGTGAGTGACCATGAGGATGATCCACATAGTGATGAGGCTTCAGTACATGGAAAGATTCCTAAGATAGTACCTTCAGGTAGTGTGACAACTATATCAATACCTGTTGGTTAGCTGATACAGCTTCGGCAGGATGACATGTCGGTAGCTGAGTAATCATCGAGGCATAATGATCTTTCCGGGTACTCGATAAATACGATACGATCAGTGATTTGGGTCTCAGACTACTGAGGGAGGTGTGTTTAAATGACATCCGAGCCAACACCATTCCTAGATGCATTCCTCCTTATGATAGGGTTCTAGAGAGAACATTTTTGGTTGAATGTTCTCTAGATGAACAGATACAGCTAGTGAATGTTAGTAATGGGAAAGCAGGGAACTGGTGCGAGTCTCAGAGACTTGGGAGTGTAAAATGTTTCAAGAATAGAAAGTGTTAAGGACAGTTGAATCAGTCGGGCAGTAGATGTGGAAGCAATGTTAAGAGAACAATATGAGGTTGTTTACATTTTGACAAGTTACAACCACCCTCCTTTGTAGTCCCCGCCATGCTCAGGGAGCTGGAGGTTAGGGGAAGAGAGTAGCTGAATGTGGTCAAGGAGTGTGACCTAAGGGCTCTTGGAATTATTCATGGTACGGTCTGTGTAAACTATTAGTAGTCGTATCAACAGACATAGGTAAAAATCATTTCTTCCTTCCGCAAATAGTGTCCCAGACCTAGAGTTTCCGGTTAAACTGTTGACTTTACCATCATGACTGGAGATACCTTTGTGAGAAGACTAGATAATCCCACATATGCCGATGGTGTGAACTCACCCTTGAGGTGAGAGTTTTGGTTAGAACCTCTTGGTGGCAGCATCGAGGCCTTACGATGTGAGTTTGGGTATTGACTGGGAAACCACATTTCATACACAGATTGATTGTATTAGGCAAAAAGGTTGTGGTTTATTGACAATGTTGGGATGATGTTTTCCTTACTCGGTGAAAAAGGAATCCCAGGAAGCATAGTTTAAACTCATGCATAAGAGGGTGAAACTGCTCACTCCTGAGTCATCCAGCATTACCCTCGTGGCACCAGGAGGTTTGAGTTTTGAGTTCCTCCAGGACTATGACTTTGATATAGTCTACACTCGTGGAAAGGGGAACATTTTACCAGATGAATACTGCAAAGAGCATGCATTAGTCCTATGCTGATAGGAGACGAAGACCACTGGAATTCGAGGATGGCGACCATGTCTTCTTATGGGACTCATCTCGATGAGGTCTGCAGAGATTTGGCTGGGGCGGCAAGTTATCTCTGTGATTCATCGAAACGTTCCAGGTCCTCAGTAGAGGTGGTGAGGTGGATTAACTCTTGGAACTTCCACCTTAGTTTTACCGTGTGCACGACGTCTTCCACGTAACTCAGCTGAGAAGATACATGCATGATCCATCCCACATCATCGACCATAGTGAGCTGGAAATCGATGACATGGCGACATTCATGGAGTTTCTAGTAGAGATTGAGGATCGATAGGAGCGGGTAATGCATGGATGGTCGATTCCTCTGGTGTGCGTTCGCTGGAAACACAGGGACCTCCAGGAGAGCACATGGGAGTGGGAGGCTCAGATGCATGCTCAGTACCACTTCATGTTTTCCTAGTGTGTCTTGTAGCTTTACGGGGACGTAAATACCTGATGTGGGGGTAATATAAAGACTCGGAAATTTCAAGGAAAATTTATTCATAAATTCATTTAAATTTTATGAGTCTTTAGTTTCTGACGGCGCTTGATTCTGAGGCCCGGTGTGACCAGAATATTTTTCTGATGTTTTGTTACGCTTAATTTAACTCGCATATGCAGTTTTCTTGAGAAGGTGGAATAACTCTTAAACCGTTACTCAGATCAGAAATTTGAGGGCACTATTGCACTTAATATGGTGGGTTTTCCCTTGGCATGACTTATGTTTAGTCAGCATGAGCCACCTGTGAGAAATTTTAAAAAAGAGAATAACCGTTAATAAAATAATTAAATAAATTATTTTATTTTTCAAATGCTTAAAACTCACAAATGGTAACTCGGATTAAAATCAAAGACCACTACTGAACTTGTGACGACATTCTTTATTTATGCAGATACTAACATTGGTCGGAACGGGCCACCCAAAAAAGTTAGTTTTTGGCTGCAAATAAAATAATTAAGTGATAGTTATTTTATTCTAAAAATCATAACATCTAAATGGTAACTCAGATTTAAAATCGGAGTGTACCGTTGGGTTTTTTGGGGAATGGTTCACCTAGGCAGAGCCTAACCTCGTTGGAATTTGGTCAAGGGTGACTGATAATAATTTTTTAATTTTTTGTTCAGGTACATTCAGTAAACATACATGCAGGTTTTTCTATCTTTAAAACCAGTGCTCAGAATTAAAATCTGAGGACACCGATGATCTCACAACACCGGTATTCACTTAAGGGTTCCTTTACTGCATTTACATTTTATGCGGGTTGAGAGTTAATATTTGGGGTTTAATTAAGAAGATAAATAAAATTTTTTAGAACAATTTTATTCACCTTGGTTGTTAAATCCTACAGGGGGAAGTTAGTGGTGGGGACCACCCCCTGCATAACATTCCATGTGTGGATATTAGTGAGGTGGGGTCCACAAAAAACCCCAAAGGTTGAACACCCTTGAAACCCCTTTTTAACTTTCTTGCATTTAATTCTTTGACAACTCTCCTCATTTAATATGAAGAGCCTCTCTATCTCCCTTTTATTATGGTTAAACCACCCACCTCTCTCTCACTCCCTAATTAATATACCAACACCTATTAGTTAATTAATTAATCAATAATTAATTAATTAATTCAAGAATTTAAATGGTGTAAAGGGCATGGCAGAATATTATATTGGGGAAGCCATCACATAATTTTGTGTTGGAAAATATCCTATAGCTGAGGCTCTTAAAAAATAGAATAGAAGGGTTATTCCTTCAATGAAGGACCACCAAAGAACGATGATCATCTCCTTCGATCTTAGGCCAAGACAAAGGAGAATGGGCCACCCACAAGGAACGCCGACGATGCGCCATCTTTGGTTTCTTCTTCCTTGACGTCAGCGAGTTGATGCCATATCCCCGAGACGCTGTTCTATCGTGACACTTGTCCTCTTTCTGTGGCTCCATGACGTGAAACGTCATAATCAATATTGGGGTTGTTTTTAATATTTTTGTATGTGTGATTTATACCCTCGATCATGGGTGTCCTTTTATGTTGAATTATGGTTTGAGCCTCTAACACGGAGGTCACAGGATAACGAACATGTCCGGACCCTCCGCTGGTTGTTTTTATGTGCGCGATTTGACGGGAAATGATGAAACGGGACCACAATGGCGATTTGGGTCTTTCACAGTGATGTTCTGGTCCCAAGATGACCTTTGGTGCAAACGGTGTGTGAAACGGACCACTGGAGCGCGTCCAGTGGTCCACGGAAGCTGGCGGTGGCACGCCACGCTGGCGCGGCGGTGTCGGCATCTGACATCAACGACGTGCCTCCGGAAGAGTATTTCATAGGTGAGCAATGGTGGTGGGTGGAGCCAGAATGGCCCAACTGTTCCAGAAATCAAGATGTTCCGCTTAACACCGTGCTATCTGGCCGAGCCAGTGCCCCCTCGGCCGGGCCGCGCCAGGCCGCGCCGCGCCGGCCGAGCGTGGCCGGGCCGCGCCCAACCGTGCTGGACCTAGACCCGGGTCGGGTCGACCCGGTTTGGGCCGACCCTGGGTGGGTTGGGCGGGGTCAGAACGGGCCCAGACCCCTCCTTTTCGGACCATTTTCAGTCAATTGCCTATAAATTGAGCTACGGTTTTCTCATCGATACACCGTCAGTTGTGTAGGATTCCTCGCATCGAGACAGTCCTTTCAATATATTAAATTCAAGGTTTTTTCGAAGTTTATGTATGGTTGGGTTGGTTCGAACCCAAAACCAACCGGGCCCATGAATCGGAAACGCTTATAGCTTAAGGATCAGACGTCCGATTGACGTTCCGTCAAATAAGTTGGTTTCCTTTTGATGATACGATTCTTTTGGAATACTCCACTTGTGGTTTGGCAGCAGTTGGAGTATAGTCGGGTTGGTTTTAGGTTTAAACCCAACAAGGCCCCTCGAACGGAAAAGCCAATAACTCTCAGACCAGACGTCTATTTGAAAAACCATCAGCGGTGTTGGTAATCTCATTGAGAAATGGTACCTTTGAGTCTACCCCATGGGAGTTCAAGGTACAGTTGAGATATCGTCTGGTAGGTTCATACACGAAACCAACCCTGCCCCCGGGACAAAAAGGATAATAACTCACAGACCGGGTGTCTGATTGACGTGCCGTCTATTACGTTGAGACCCCTATGGAGAAGTGGTCCTTTTATATACATACACATGAGATTATGTGACACTTGTAAGTATTGAACAGTAGCTCGTGGAGCGGACCCTCTCAGAGACAAACATACGAAGTGTGGAGACCTTTTAGTTGTAGACCTGATGACTGCATGACCAATTTCACTCGGAGTGATTAAATTAGCCCAGTGGATGGAGAACCTAGTTTGGAGGTAGACCCACGGTGGATGGAGGGCCTGGTTTGGTAGAAGAACCATGGTACTCGACAGGAGGGGTACCTCTGTAGGCTATTAGAGGGCGTGCTACTGTGTTGGGGTGGAAGACCCATGGCGGGGAGCGCTACTGTGTAAGGGCGACAGAATTGTGGTACTCGATAGGAGGAGTACCTCAGCAGTCTAAGGATAGTGAGTAGTGCCTCAGAGTCACGACATGGCCACTGTAATTGACAGAGGAAGAATTCTCCAGTAGTTGTGGTTTCGATTATGAAAATCTGGGTTTTAGCTGAGTCAAAGACCCTTGTGGTTTCCTCATGATTGAGATGGGTTACATGATAACTTAGTTATATGTATAGGAATATACCTAAGTAATGGTTATCCATTTAAATCATACTTTTTGGTTGATACTTTTTGGATTTTGTGAGACCTTGAGGGTCTCAGGGTCCCTACTGAGTATCATTATACTCACCCCTGCACGGGCTATGCCCACACCTTGTTGTGTTTGATGCAGATGACGGATAGCGCTGACAGAGGCCGAGACTGCCAGGACTGGACGGTACCCGGTGGTAGACCTCATAACTAGTAGGTACCTGGAGGAGAAAGAAAGATATGGAGTAGTGAGGAGGCTATCGGTACCTCCCCTTCAGGTAGGATCCATGGTGGACGATCCTGGAGCTGCTAGACACCTTCCAGCTGTTTGTCTTTTTTTTGTACCCAATTGTCCTTTCCTTGTAATTTACAGTTGGGCTTCTATTCTGTCCCCCTTTCCATTCATTACACTTATTATACAGCTTTTACTTAGTGTTTTCTTCTTCTTGTACTATGGTTGTGTGTGTTTATGATTTATAAAGGCAACCCCTTCTCAGTTTTAGTGAATTACGCCTTTGGTGCTAGTCACCAGCCCTGAGCCTATGGACGGCGGGCTTCGGGTAGTCATGATGCAGCCCCTGGAGGACGGGTCATGAAAATTGAAACATTAAACACCTTATTGGATTTATTTGTTTTAGATCTCCATACATCAATCACATTAATTATAAAATTGAATTCGATTAGAAGTTCATGTATTTTATCCACTATACAACATTATTGTTTTTATCCTCCATTGTTTGTGAATTTATTATAATTTCTACCATAACATTTGCTTCATGATAATTATAGTCCTCCTACACTTCTACCTAATATTCCTGTTTACATTCATCTTATTTTTGATGATATTTTTCTTTTAGAATCTCCTTTTATACACAATGGAAGAATAATTCTTCCCAATAATTTTATCATCATCATGAAACTTCTTTGGAAACATTTCTACAATAATTCCAATCATTCTATATTGTAATCATGAAATGGTATTTTTCCATTGATCCTTCCTCATCCAGTTTTCATATTTGAGGATAGAAATTCGATGACATCATCTATAGTGTCTTCCTCTTGTCTGTCATTAATTGTGATATTCTTCATGGACATGAATATAATGGTATTGGAAATCCCATTTTCCATAACATCATTATCATAAATTATCATCTCATATTCTATAATAGTAATATGAAATATATCCAATTTCATCTCCTTAATATATTTATCACCTAACATAGAAACATTTAGGTTGACCCGATGTGAAGGATTAAAAATGTTTTTCATAAAAATATTTCATTATTAAATAATTTATTGGGGTCATGAATGTCCTTAAAAACAACATTCACATGGTAAAATAATTCATCCACAGATTCATTGGGGTGTATTCTTAGAACCTCATACATGTTTTGTAGATCCTTCAATTTTTATTTTCCAAATTCTTAGTTTCCATCATAATTATTTTTCAATTTATCAAAAATTAAATGTGATGAATATCATGAAATAAACATTTTATAGATTTAATTAGAAAAATAACCCCTCAAGTCATTGCTTTATTTGGCATTAGAACCCAATTACTTTTGGTTAGCTTCTCATTTAGAGGCACTATCGACAAAGTCTGAAATTTCATTCATCGATACATTAATGACATATATTCAAAATGATTTGAAGTATTACATCATTTGATTCATACATAATTAAAAAAAATTCCATTAAAGATTGGAATTCCATTATATTTCGCAACATCCATTGATCCCATAAGTGATACAAACTGAATTATCTTTTCCTATGAAACCAATATTTCTAACAACTAGCTTGTATAGCCTAATATGGGGTTGAATTATGGTATGATATATTATAAAAATAGTCCATTCAAATATTATTTAATCATTAAACAAAACACTCCTCACTATCCTTCCCATTTTATGGAATAATATGATAATGAAAACATTCACAAGGAACATCAATTTTTCATGGTTTACACTAAATGGGCTACATCAAGGAGAATACAAAGAGAATGTGAATATGTATAAAATCTACTAAATCACATTATTATTAAAAATGGTGGAGCAGACTCACTTCTCTTATTGTATTACAACCAATCACAATTTAAAAGCAGACATTTGTCCCAATTGATGTTTTCTCACATCTCTTTCAGATGATTCATCTTTTGATCACTTGTATCAATATGTTTTATACTTAATTTAGTTCACCAATATGTTTTAATTTCATCCACTTGATGAATACCATTATTCCAAAGCATTAATATGAAATTAATTTCCATACTATTATGGTGCTCAATACATTCAAAAAGGTTATAGATACTTCTTAAAACTAACAAACCATTCACAAGATTCAACTGCTTCAAAAAACCCCAAAATTTCTACGAATCTATAATTTCCTTCAAAAAAACCTCATGTCAATATTCTCAAGTAGTCTTTATGAATAACTCTACTCTGATGGTGTTCACATATCCTTCATGAAGCTATAACATTTTTATAAGCACTGATATCCTTTGGAAAAATCCTTTGTTCATGAACTATTTCTAAAGACTAATCCCCCCCATATCAACTTCAGGAATCTTATACTTTTGTATTTTTTAAGGCTTTTTCATTTGAAATGATGGGGTATAGGATGATTTATTAATATTTCACCCTACTCAAGATGCTTCCATCCTTATAATCAACTTTTTTGTAAATCTCTATAGACTTTGTCACGATCCTCTCTAACATCATAAAGAAATCGTGAAATTTGTCATTCATAATGTTTTTCATAATCATTGAACATTACCATAAATATATAGTTCATTTAAAATTATTTTTTGGGATGCTACACACCTTCATGAATCTTATCCCATTTCCATATATTTATGAGGAATTAATGGAAGTCCAAATTTTACAACGATTGATCAATCATCTAAATTTTTGAACCCAAATATTTTTAAAACACTTGGTAACAACACCACATTGTATATATAATTTTTTATACAATATATATGGAATACATTCCTATCCATTAAATATTTTTTCAAAATACCAAGTGAAAACCTAGGATAGAACACCATATCTACCTTTTTCCACACACTTTTTCAAAAAATACAATAAACCAAAAATCACTACAAAGATACCATTAGGGATTGTTTCAAAAGAATATCAATATTCATAGCTGATAAATAAATTTCCCTGCAAATAAGGCTAATACAAATTGCATTGGATCTAAGACGATCATGGATATATTTGGTTAATTGTCCCACTTTATGGATAATAACCTTACACATATGGATCAATATGATGTTCCATGGCATGATACAATTATATGGAAACATTTCTTGTTATATAAACCCAACTCATTTAGTGTGGATACTATTCCTATAGTTATTGAGTAATGGATTACGTCCCTTGAAAAAAAATTTATGTCATAGGGATGTACTGAAATGGAAAAGTTACATTTTAGTATATTTTCATAATGGTGATTCTAATAATTGGTATTATTTGATATAAAATACTTACGGTGAAGAGAAAATTTAACGAATGGGTGGAAATCTATTAAAGTAATATTTTTTATCAAATATTTACCTCAAGAAAAAATAACTCAAAATGAATAGAATGTTCCCACCTTATGGATAAGAAAATAAGAAACTGTTTCATACTGCATGGATACATATAAAAGAATATATAGTTATACAATGGATTAAGTACGTATATGAAATGAATTATTGAATATTTATTTAAAGGTATTAATCCATGTATCATAAGGGAACTAGTTTCTCAAAAAAAATTGTCTAATGATGAAATTGTTTTATGTGTCATAAAAAAAGAGAAGGTGTTTTCTAGATACAATATATGATATGAAAATCCATAGTAGAATATTTTAGATGAACTTCAATAAAAATTAAACCCACCAAAGAAGAAGATGAAAATAAACCAATGTAACTCATGTGAAATTGTGGAACGAAACATTTTGGAAATTATTGAGGGAATGTGTGTTTGTTAAATGTAAGGTCATAAAATTATTCTTTTTCATTAATTTAAGAAATTTAATGAGACAGATTTTATGTATTTTTTCAACTTTCATGAAATTGGGAAATATTCAATCCAATTTCCCAAGCATTAGGGGAACTTCCCATTGAAGAGACCAAGGGGATATTACCATGCTTATTCGATAACTATATATGTGGTTAATCCTCCAAAAAATGTTTTGGAAGGTAATTTAATAATATATTCAAAATTATGTAATATTTTATTTGATTCTAGATACTATAACTCTTTTATATATTCCATGATTTATTAAAAAATTAGTCATCTCTATAGAACATAAATGAGAAATTTTAGTCAAAACACCAACTAGAAATCACACTTTGTTAATGATGTGTTACATAGTTCCCATTATAATAATTTAACATTCTGTATTTGATGAATTTATTATCACAATCATTATGAACATTTATATAATAAATGGTATAAAATTTTATAATATGATGAATAATTTTTCTATAATGAAATGGAAACTAGAATTCATATTTAATATTGAAAATTATGGACCATTATATCGAAGAATTCTTTATCTAGGTTACATATAGATCCTATACGATTTGTTATTCGAAATTATATTATTTGGGAAGAAGAGAAAAACTAATATAAATATTGAAATTTTAATCATAAAATTGAGTATGGACCTATTATTTTGGAATAAATTTATTCATTTTTTAAATAATTACATGTAAGATCACAGGATCTTGTAGTTGAGTTTTGGATTTATTTTTATCCTAGATGAAAGAACTATATGAAATACACCATATAGATTGACCCCAATGAAATTAATCGATTCTAAGAAACAATAGTGGTTTTCTATGATATCTGATTTATACACACTATTATTTCACTTTGGATATCCCAATTCTATATATTAAGGATAATTACAGATTCTTGAGGATGTGCCTTAATTATAGAGAAATAATGTTTTTTAAAAAGAAGAAATATATACTATTATATTTATTAATGACTCAATTGATATTGAACATACTGGATAATATTTTTCAATACTTTAACATTTTTTTGGGTAATATAAATTTATAATATAGAAGGATGATATTCTAAAGATATCATTTTGAATTAGATGTGGTCATTGCATGTTTATAGTGTTTCTATTTCGATTAGCTAATACACTGTTATCATTTACAGACCTAATGAATGTATTATTGAATAAATATGTTGGTAATTTTATTTTTGAATTCATAAATTATATCGTGTTATATTATATAATTAATTAGGACTACTATGATAAAATATTGATCACTTTTCGGACTAATAGAGGAAAATATTTTTATAGATCATTTAGAAAGGGTGAATTATGGATTCAAAAAGGTTATTTTCTTGTCCATATTGTATTCATACTGGGATTTTACATGATCTTATAATAACAAAAATAACTGATCCATGTAGTTTATTTGGCTAGAATGGTTACTATCAGTGATTTATTCAAAATATTTCTTGATTCAATAACCCATAAGAATCATATACACATAAAGGGGAACTATTAATATAGAAAAAAATAACATGGATAATTGTTTGAAGATTTGAAGCTGATATTTTTCAACTCTCTAATTTTGAGTATACCATCATCAAATGTAGGACTATATATATTTTTTTTCAATTGAAGTAAATTATTGTGTGTGTCCTTATATTTAATGATAAAGTTATTTCATAAGCCTAAATAATATTATGGTTCAATGAAAAATACTATCCATACTGGGATATTTAGTTGGCTGCAATAAAATTTTCTTTGAGGATATGGATAAATGATCTCTATTTTGAAATTTATAAGATACACACAAACTATAATTGAAAAAAATAAATCTTTTCCTAGAAAGAGTCTCATATGTGGAAAAGGTAATGGCTCAAGATAATCATGAATTTTGATTGTTTAATACACAACCACCAAGCCATGTAAAATAAGGTCTCAAATGTGTTGAGCCTGAAATATATCGGTATTTTGATTGAAATATGGATTTCTAGGGATCATATGTCCATGTTTGTAGTAATGAAATTTTATAAGAATAATTAACAAAGGGGGAAATTTTCTCAATTTTTAAATTATTATGAATTTTTCTTTAATTTAATTGATAAATATTTCTCACTATGATAATAATGTTAAAATAAAAATTAGTGTTTTGAATGATAGGAAATTGGGAGTCATCAATTATGAAGTTGGTGTTTTGAAATTTAGATGTTTTCCATGTATTCCATATATACCTGAGAAAAATAGACTTTTTGGATGATTTTAATACCTACAACTTCTCATTATACACTCGTAAAACCATGATATATATATATATATATATTTATTTATTTAAGAGAATATTTTTTTTGGATTACATGAAGTTGGAAATTTCTCATTATGTATCACCATTATTGGGTTTTCAATAGGTGAATGCAATGAGACAACATCCAAGATGATTCATTCAAAATATTCATATACCTTTGTGTAAATGGAATTGAATTACACATTAAATAATTAGATGAAAAAATGACTCATAGAAAGAATGATGCAATATGGGTTATTATTGATCAACTAACCAAATGTAGAAATTTTCTTATGTATGATAACAGTTTCCACAACAGAGCCTTGAACGACTTTATAGTAATGATTTTTTAATATATAATGGTGATAATATTTGGATTTTGTTTAATCATGATAACTATTCATGTATAAATTCTAAATGAGTCTTCATAATCCTCTTTATACTGAGCATAATTTGAGCACCACCTACCAGCCTAAAAATATACAGTCGAAAAGTACTCTTCAAACATTAGAAGACATATTGAGATTATGTTAAATTGGAATTAAAGGTATTTTTTATCATTATTAATCATTTTTAGATTTTTTATATAATAATATTTTCCATTTATTTAGTGAAATGGGGAAATATAACGAATTATTTGTAAAGATATGTTGTACTCCAACATGTTGAGATGATGTTGATGAAAAAAAATATTATTCCCAGAACATATTGAGGATACAGAGACAATGGGAAAGACTATTAGTAATCACATTAAATTATCTAAATGTGGGAATAATAGTTATGAAGATAACCAAGTGAATTATTTGTAATTTCTAGTAGGACATCACATTTTCTTGAAAGTATCTATATTGAAAGGTGATATAAGGTTCGTTAATAATTGGAAACTCGTCACATGGTTAATTAAACCTTTTGAAATTCAAGAATTAATTGGAGCTCTAAATTTTTTTTCTAAATGACACGATGCCCTTATAATGTACATTATATGTAATTTATATCATTTTTATTTGAGTACATTATAGATCTAATGAATTTCGACACCTTTGATATAGTAGAATTTCAACTTGACCTTTCTTACTTTGAATCGTCTATCCTGATTAATCAAACTATATAGAATGTATTGACGAATAAGATGATTCTACAAGTAATATAACATTTTACAGCTCAAAAATTTTAAGGAACTTGGGAACCGTATGATGTGATGAAAAATCTACCCTTATTCATTAAGAATATAATATTATTTAAAAAATCAAGGAATAAATTTTTTTGGGAAGGAGGAATGTGAAACAAAATATTTACTTATAATAACTGAACAGTCTATTTTAATATTTATATAATGAAATAAATCATAAAATTTCATGGAATAAAAAATCAAATTTTATAGGATACGTATCAATTTTTAAATAACATGAAAATATTAATCCTATATTTAATTTTTGAAATATTTTTATAAATAATATGTCTTAATAATGAAAAATATAAGACATAACTATTCATGATTTTTATCAATAATAATATTTTATAATATATATATAATTAACAATCAATTATCTTTAAATTTTATAGAAATAATGAAAAACTCATTTAGAGCTAAAAATGAAATTTTTCAGAAAACATTTTCATTCAAAAAAATAGGCTTTATGGAATAATGTATATCCAATATAATTAATTAAAATAATATTTTATGATGCGCGATTTAAATGTGATTTATTAATTATATATTTAAATATAAGAATTTATATATATATATAATGAATATTACTAGTAAAATAGTTAATGTAACACTATCTTATCATTTAAAAATGTCTTTATATAAAAAATGCCATTCAATAACTTTTAAAGGATAATTAGTATATAAAATTGTGAATCTTATTTGAAAATAATTTGGTAAAATGGATTCGATATGTTTAATTAGAATAATTATTATTTTTTAATAATGTAAACATAATTTTTCTATGTAACCAATAGTAAAAACATTTAAAAATGAATATTACAGTTAAGGATAAAATGGTATTATTGGGGGGTTAATCTATAAAAATAAGGTTCAAAATGGAATAGACAATTGTTTCCTCTTGAATGGGTTCATTTAAACATTAAACTTATCCTCTTGTAATAAGAACCATTTTTTAGAAATATTTACATGAATCTGGCGTGACATTATTGTGTAACTATAAAAAAATTCAAATGATCCATTAACCTCAATTGTAAAAGGGAACATCATACCCCACAAATTAACACCACTCAATTTATCTATATTATCCAAAAACTATGGAAATATATCCTAATAATCCTTTTCCAAATTCATCATCTACTTTTATTCTAAAATTCCAACACTAAGTCCCATTATAAGAGATCCAATTATGGTTTTTCTTATAGATTGTGATTAAATTCACAAATCTAATTATTTTTATTTTTTTTTTGAAATCAGAAAAAATGATTTTTTAATAATTTAAATATAATAAATACATTATTTGAAATATAATTGTATGTTATTCTTATTTTGGTGTAATATTTATTAATCACCTTATCTATAAAATTTGAAACAAAACCATTACTCATGTGTATATAAGAGTACGACTTCACAAACCAATGTAATTTTTTTCCATCCCTGACTCACATAGATATATATAATGAAAAAATAATGCATATATATCATATGTAAAACATGATATTTTTTCTATGAATTCAACCTATCATATACAACAATACCCTTTACCCTTTTAAGGAAATTATAACTTCACTTTTGTTAATGTATAACCTACCATCATAATGTTGCAATGAGATTCATTTTCAATTTTAAAATTACAATCATGATTTTGAAAAAAAAACATAATGAAAAAATAATATATTTCTCATCTTAATAATATAAAATATATTATTTAAATGTATCCTATCCAAATAAACTGAATCTTTTGTGATACACATGCAAGATAAAATAAAAAAGTTGACATCAGAAACAAAAATAATAAGGAATGGTTGTAAACAAACATGTGATAATACTTCATAAAATTACCAAATATGATAATATAAATATGAAAATAGTTTTGGATTTATTTAATTACATTTTTAAAACCATTATATATTTTTGAAAATCATATTCAATTAACGGGAAGGGTGAGTTAAAGTATTTCATCAAAACTTCGATTCTATTGAGACATATATGTTATTATACAGCTATTACCTTATATATATAGTATTTAATTCCATATTTATATACTAAAAATTAATAAATATTTATTAAGGATGAATAATTTATCAATTCATTTTTATTCATTCAATGGGATACAATTTAAAAGATACTAAAGTGGTAAAAATTTGTTTTACACCCTCTCTTTCTTTTAGCATTTATTATATTAGTATTGATTAAAACTGTTCATTTGTCATTAATGAGCTTTAATAAACTTCATTTCTTATAAATATCAATGTCTTTTACTTATTTTAATCCAAAATTTCCCCTATTTGGTTCTTGAATCAATAAAATAAATTTTTAATAAAAAAAATTTCACTTTGTTCTTATTCGAGTATATTTTTTATCCATGTCCATGTTTATCGAAATTGTTTTAAAAAAAGTCCTATTTAATACCCAAGTTATTTTTTAAGTATATTTTTCATTAAATATATAGAATATATGAATAGAAGCGTTCTCATGTTATCCAAAAGGGCCATTTTTTAATTTCTCTAAAAAAATTGAAAGGATTGTTTTTTAATGTACTCGATGTTTTCAAAGTTCATGTCTTTATAACTATTTTATGAAATTTAGATTATTCAACATGTATTGATTTTTTAGAATCTAAGACTCTTAATGGAATTGTTATTATCATATTTTTCTTTTATTCTCATTATTTTTCCAACAGTCATGATTTTATTTTAAAACCTATATTTTTGATAAATCTATGTTCATATTTTATCTTATATTAATTTAATGGTCATTAAATTTTTCATGAAGTATTAAAGTTCTTATTAATATTATTAATTAAATTTATTGTAAATGTCTATAAAATTTGTATAATTAATAAGAATATATATCAAGCCATATACCAGTTCGTAATATAATGTATTACCATGACTGTACTTTGATTGAAAGACAAAATATTTGATAATCATTATTATTTACTAACTATAGATATTTATTAATAAAGAATTAGGTTTATGAACTGGATTTATCATTTAATAAATTATAAATTCAATAGAAATGATGTGAAGAGCGGGACCTAGTTATAGATATCCCCTAAAGGAATAAACATGTCTCATAAGAACAATAAGTTAGCCAAATTAAATATATTTTTATTGCATACATACCCATTAATTAATTGGTCTTGATGATATGTGATGATGATATAGAAATTACAATGGAAATGATCATGAATTAAAAAATAAATAATTTAATTCATTTAGAATTTTATTATTATTATCCATGATATTTTTTCACTTGCATTATTAGTGGATGCATTTCATGCTCATTTTTTCAATTAAATGGAATGTATATGTAGTAATATACATTTATATATTGATTATTTAATTTTAATCATTAATGATTCCGGTCTATGTAACCCTTGATATGAATTTGAGATCACCCCTTTCTTTGTTTCCATTATTGAGGTTATGAAGAAAAATTATTTGTATGGGATTCAATTATTAATTTTTTTTTTGTTTCATATTTTTTCCCAATGTAAAATTGGTTTCTTGCATGTCCCAAGCTATCCAACTCTACTAAAATGAATGGTACTTTAGGATAATAACCCTAGAATCTATGTTAAGGTAAAAATATACCACCTTATTTATGTTACATGAGATGTTTTTATGTACATAGTTATAAAAATTTGTATGATCTTCAGAGAAAATTATGAGGTTAAAGATTTCAATATAAAAGTTATTTATTTACTTATAATTTTACTTCCCCTATAATATATATAATGATGTTTCAAAATTAATTATCCATGTTTTCTAATATTTATTATATTATATGAATATTCTTCAATTTATGAATGTTTTATTCATTTTTTGTTTGATGTTACATATGATAATAGTAATTCAACATATTTAGAGAATAAAAATGGAATTTATTATAACATCCCCAACATGTCCATCATAGGGTACATGTAGATAATGTTTCATTAGTTATAGGTTGATGGGTAGTTTTCATAATGTAATGAATTGTGGAATAAGTGTTTTCTAGAGGTTACTATTAGAGGTAGTTAGTATAGGATGATCCCCTGTAAAATGTTTTATTTTTATTAATATTTTAATTAAAATAATAATATACTATATATAAAATTAATGGCATTGAATGAATTTAAATACATTATTTTACATAGTTTATATATTCACAAGAACGTTGTCGATGTTGGGATAGGGTGACTACATCATTTACCGTTGTCATTTTAATGTAATGTATGATTTTTTCTAATTGCTATGTTACCATGGGATGTCACTATGGGTTAATTAATTTTTTTATTTGGTTCAGAGTCAATATTGAGTATCCATATAAGGTAGAGTCTTTATATTTTGAGTTATAAATGGGATATTTTTTAATATAAATATCAAATATAGGGGATTGGATATCATGTTTATTATTATCACATATTGATAATTATTATCTATTATAAATTATAACATTAGGTGGCACCATCTAATGATACCTCTAGAATTTTAATGTAATTAAGAATGGGAAAATGAGCTTTGTATATTAATTCATAGTGGTAAGTTAAAATTATCCTGATTTGAAAAATAATGTGGAAACAAGGAGAGTATGAATGTTTATGGATCCAATTTAGTAGTCCCAGTGGCTACAAAAAACCTTTAGAGTATAAGAATAATGACACAAGTAATCCTGGATATAGACACTTCTATATATTTTTCTAAAGTCATGTGGATATATATTGATGAGAACTATGTTGTGGAAGGTATTGTCTTGATTAAATTAGTTTCTTAGGAGTCCAAACCATGGGTAAAAAAGAAAAATGTGTTTGTAAAATTGACACATATGTGACATAGTTAAGATATATGAGTATAACTATATTAATTTAGAATATATGAATTTAGACACATATAGTTCTAAAATAAAATTCCATAATAATTCACGTATTATATAATGTGGGTAAGGACAATCATATTTTTTAATATATATAATATAAAACATTATATATAAGAGGAGACTCAGTTTGATTGAAAATATGTAAATTTTCATGTGAATGATATGGAATGAAATATTGAGGTGGATCATGCATTGGGAAAACATAATATTAAATTGTAAGGCATAATTAATATAATTAATTAAATCCAACAAGAAAATAGTGTACCCAGAATACAAATTTTATTGATTAGGTTCATGTGGAGATAATATAGTTTCATGAAATTTACCATCATGGAGTGAGGAAGATGAATTCAGAATTTTGGTTCATATAGTAAATACCAATATAACATAGAAATTATGTTCAAGTCTTAAAGAACATATAACAAAGGAAAATAATTTCTTACTCTATTGAATTAGAACCATGAATGAATTTAAAAATAATAGGTGGTTATCTAAAATATGAAGTTTTACATTTATCAGTTTCTTATACATTGTCATAGTTTAATGACAGGATAAAAGGATGATAGAACAGTTAATTTAAAATCATTTTTTACATATGGTTTCTTTTTTATATTCATTTCATGTGATGAAGTTTATGAATTCAAATTTGAATAATTATTTCTATCAATTCTAAAAGAATCTTATATTGGTGGGTGGATAAATACACTATCAATATTTATTAATCAAGGGCAATAATCTATTAGAGAATAACATATATATAATGTATGGTCAATAAAATTTAGGATTTAATTATTAGAGTTTCATCTATTCTATAATTAGTGTCTATATGGTTAACACCACATAACCATTGATAAACTACTATAGGTGATAATTTTTATAAAATTCATACTTCACATGGTTTTATTGAACCCTATGGTTATTCAATGCCCATAGTTACTATTTTTCAAGAAGTTCTAACTCATAAAATTAAACAAATTAAAATTAAAATTCCTTAACCTAAACATAAATTTTAGTTAAAAATATTAGAATGGAACCTCAATAAGTAATATCATTTCAGTATTAAACACTAAGGATTATAAAAACACACAAGTAGGGAAACCCATAGTTCTTTGGTATTCCCACAATGAATAAGTAACTATTACTAGAAAAATATTATTATCTATATCAAATATACAATATAGGATTAATGTTAGGGTCTTTATAAAAGAATATCTATATCTTTTTTCAACTATATGATTATTAGACGAGTGACTAAATTGAATATTAAACTATGAGTACAACATAATTAAATCTTATTCACATATATTGTCTCCATTTTTTATGAAATTATTCCAAAAAAATAATGAATCTATTAACAATGTTTTATTATAAAAATTTGGTTATAACATAGGTTTTGAATTTAAATAATTTTACAACATCAAACCATTTTGAGAATAATTTGATATTATTGATAAGAAATTTGATGTTTTGAAAATTATTTAGAGTTTATAGTCCCATAATATTAATTATATACATGAAAATGTATATGAGTACCTTTTATACTTTAGAAACATTGAATTTTTATATATTAATATGGGGGGGATTTTTTTATTATGACAGTTATTTCAAAATTCTATGAAATCATTAATAATTAAGGGGGAAAATAAATGTTTATTAATTTGGTGAGGGATATTGGTTTCTATTTTGCGGGAAAATTATGTACTCTCCTAGAATATCTCTATAAATTTAGAAAACCATTATATATTGACACCCAAAAGGTGTACATTATCAATTCCATGAAATTTTATAACATGATCATTCATAGGACCATCATGGAGGGAAAAATTTGTTTCCCATAATTTTAATTATAATAATTTTGATTCTTCTTCTGGAAAAGATGATTATAGAGGTAATATACTAGTGGTTTATAAACTTATACATTTCCATTACATGTTTATGTGAGCTCCCCATGTGATGTATAATGGAATCAATTACATTAAATCATCTAACTCCTTACTGATAAAATGTATTCCCACTCTTTGTGGTTCCACCAAGATGATCATTTCATATATGTTTATGATTTTTAGGTATATAAATAAAATGTCTAGTAAATCTTAATGAGTATTTAATATTCATTGGATATAAGATAAAAATTTCTTCTTAAGGAATCAAGAAATAATTTCAAGCTTATAGTCAAACGTGTTTATCAATTATCCCTTTATATGACATCCCCACATTTAATCTAGTTGATAAATAATTCTATGATTCCCAATAAATTTTCCTATTAGAACATTATTTTAAGGTAAAATTTATTACCAATTATGATAAATTTGTATTCTACTTCATTTTTTCATATCCCTCCAACTAGTGGAAATAATAAAAAGGATAATCTTCCTAAGGGACATGAATATGAATTACTATTTGACCAAGTTGAATTATTGTTCTTCATTGTCTTCAATGTCAGGGTGCATGATTATCTATAAAAGTACATTTCCATTTATTATGTTTTTTTATAATAGAAAATTCATGATTATATGTGTTATATTTATCTAGTAGTGTGTCATATGTTATTTAATTAGATTCCTTAAAGTCTATCAACACATTTCTATTGGTCATATATTGAGATATAAACTATATTTAAATTATTGAATAATAATAACCCCATTATAATCCACGAAACTATATTTATTGAATTTAAACACGGGTGGATCAACAGCATAGAAAAACTAATGAAAAATTATTAAAAAATATTTATATGATATTTTAATAATAAGGATTAGAGTATAAATATTTTTAGTATTAGATTATATATATTTTTCACATCCAACATTGTCTAGTTGAGATAGGATGCATTATTGTCCATTCCTTCTTCATTGTATTAGGTTAAGAAGGATCTATGGGGTTTTTTAAAGGGTAAATAAATTGGATGATTAATTTTCCTCTTATAATGGAATCATGACTAAAGGATTTAGATGTATTTTTTAAAATAATTAATGACAATTTAGTATTCTTTATCCCATAGATATTTCATAACATTTATCATCAATATTGAAATTATAAAACACAAGCTAGATAGATTCAAAATTAATTTCCAAATATAGAATAGAAATTTATAGAATCTGTATTGTTTTCTATGAATCTATGTAGGTTATATTTTTTTGATTTTATTGGTTTTATAAGAATCAATATAGCATCATTAATCATTTGAAAAATTATCGTAAAATATTATATTTCATAAATTTCATTTAACTAAAAATGTATTCATTATCTAGAACTATATTGTAAATATAATAAATGTATATACTTTCAATATGATACGAGTTTTCATTAGTTTATTAACCTCATCATTTAATATGGAACTATGAGTCATATCAGTCCTTTTCACTAGAAGTTAAAACAATGGTGGTTAATTAGTTGTCCCAATTAATCATATAATGTGATTGGGGTATAATAATGGAAAAATAATGAAATTCCATAGAATTGAAATCTTAATGGCTCTTAAAAAATATTATTTCCTTTTCCTTTTCAGCGAGATTCATAGTAAAATTAATTAACATAGGTCACATATCTTCTACATTAATCTAATTTACATAAAATAGTTTTTTTATATCTTTAGAGTCAACATTGTAGGGATTTTCATCTTCATCATGATCAAGATAAATTTAGGTCTTTATTCATACCAAAAAATTCATTCCAAATGTCAATCATCCAAGTCAAATTGGGAATATTTCATAAGGATAGGCAATAAATCAAGGTTTTTCCATCATTAAATATAAAATAGAGAAGAAAACTTTGAATCAAATATTTAAGGGGTTAGTTATGGTGACCTCAAAACAATGTTTTCTTCTACATTTGTTGATTAAATTGATTTTTTTTTCTTACCCTTCATTTTATGAAACTAATATCTGATGTAGATGGTTTTATAACCATTAAATGTGAAGGTTTCACTATGTATTTATTTAAAATGTTTTTTATCGAATAAAATATTCTAGAATTTGTTGATATGAAAATGGGATGGTCATATATATGTGAACTCAAAATATTTTATGTATGGAACTAAATATAATATCTTGACCAAGAACCATTAAACATTTATATGATATAAGATCATCAAATTTGTAATTTAATTACAGTTTATCCAATATATTCAAATTTATCTAAACATTTCACTATATTTTTAAATAATTTTTTGGAATATCAAATTCCATATATCAAATAGAATTTCATAATTGGAAAGAAAAAGGTTATCTTAAACTCATTCTCCTTTATATAATGAATTATTTCCACGTCATTGAAAGTATTAAATATATTGAGGTGTGGAATATGTCCTTTAAAAACAAATCATATTAGTTTTTCGAAATATCATGATGCATTATTGTAATATATAGATTCACTCTCTTAAACATCATATAACCTACTAGATTCCACTAAATTCTAAAATTAATTTGGGGATTGATAGGGATTACTCATGATCCTCAAAAAATTAATTATATGGGAGAAGATCATTTATTATTTGGAGTTGTGGCGGGATAAAAAAATCTAAAAAATACTAATGTAATAATTTTGGTATTTTTGTTACAATAATAAATTGATAAATATTATAATATATCACATAGATAGTATTTAATACTTTAGTACTATTGAGAAAATAGGTATACACATGATTCTCACATACATAAAAAAACATTTAACAAATCAATAATTTATTATGAGAACACAGTTATTTCATAAATTATATCTCAAAAATAATTCATTGTTAAATTTGTATTACTATTATGAAAGTGAAAGATTATAAATTTTGAGCTTTTATTCTCAATAATGCAATGCATACTATATATCCTGTAACAGTATAAATAAGGCTTGATTAACTAATAATGGTAAACAATAACAAAATACTTCATGTAACTAATGTCAAAAAATTGGAATATATTCATTTATTACATAGAAACATAAATAATGAAATTTATAACAAATAAATGGTTTCATAGTGATACAATGTGTAATGTTGAACATATATATCTTAAGAATAAGGGATCATTCTAAAACAGTATACATACTTTGGAAAGGCATAGACTAAATACCCATGATAATATGTATCATGAGACCAACTGATTTATCAAGGGGTTATATAAAGTTGAGAGCAACCAATATAATATATTTCTAATAAATTCATCTTGAAATATGAAAATCAATAAAAATAATATATATAATCAAAACAAATATCAATATTTGAATACTTCGATTCAAAATGTCAATATTTTCCCATGTTAATTGAAAGAATAACACGGTCATAATAAAACCTTATATTTAAGGTCAATGGAATACTTATAGAATATTAAAAGTGAAGTATAATAATATTTTTAATACTTTAACATAGATGAAATATTCCCTTATAAATATATTTTTATTCTACTTGAAAATATTGATAAATTCTTTTTTTAAAAAATATATATAATTTAAAACAAAACCATCAATGAAATTTTTCAATGCAATATTATTTCAATGGACATAGAAACTTATATATTGATCATGATAATTAATAACATCTATAATATATGTAACATCAGATATTGGAAAATGTTAAAATAACAATTCTTATACGACTATTATAAAAAGTAAAATCAATGGATGTATAGAACATGTTAAAAATATTAATCATTAAAACAATGAATAAAATAAAAAATATAAAAAGAATTAATCTCATATAATCATTGATTTTTATAGACAAATTATATTAAATTAAATAATACATATAAGAAAGAGAATGTTTCTTGACCAAAAGAATGAAAATAAGTTCAATTTTATAAACAAAACATTCCGTCAATGTTATAGTGTACCAAAAGGAATTAAAATGTAAGTAATTCATCAAAAACATAGAAAAATAGAATATATTAGTATATATATGGGTTTATATAATTTATATAACATAAAATTACATTAATATAAATTGAAATTGAAATAATCATGAATACAATAAGACCAAAGAATAAACCCATATTTGGGATATCTATTTGTCTAGATGCATTCCAATAACACGTATAAAAAATTATATATATTTATTGATTGAAATAATATAAATATTTACATCTATAGTTCTATATAAAATTTATTAATTCCTTTTTTACCCATTTACTCTTAATTCAATATTAAAATCAATTATTTAGGTGTTAGATATTTTTTCTTGTGCATTTTTTTATTAATCAATAAGCATCATTGAAACATGGTCATAATTTCACCCTCTCTACAATTATAAATATTATATAATTATAAATTTTCACTATTAATTATAATTTTATATCAAAACATTTTAGACGTTAAATTTAATGAAATACATTTTCAGATGGAGAATAATGTATATACATACTCAAGGAGGACATTTTAATTTTTCTAATGGATGAGTATTAAATAATGTAGAATTATTTATACCATTTTAGAACCATAATAATGTTATAAATGTCATATTTATTCATTAAATCCATCTTTTTTACCATATTTGTTATGATTATATGAAAAATTAATCACATCGATTTATGGAGGTGGTAATAAACAAGCGTGTATGAGCGACATTTTCATTTCCAACAGATGGGTGGGAAATATGGTAGATAATATCATATCATTATTGTATCATTATAATTTCATAATTAACCTATATAAACCTTATATATTTCTCTACAACAATCAATAATATTATATGATGAAAAATAAAATACACTGATTTGTAGAGATGATATTCCGTATATACACATAAGTGACTTTATCATTTTCCCTTGGATAGTAACGTAGTATAAAATATTTTTTGATCAAAATAATAACATTACATTATATTTATGGGACTTATTACAATACTATAGTATGGTTAAAATATATTTTTGAGTAAGTATAACAAAAATAATATCAAAATAATTTGATAAATTCTTATACGTCCATCTTGAATACCTTATTTTTTATTAATGTTTCTTCCTTATAGATTTTGACTTTTTATGTGATTAAGATCTCTAGGTATGGAGTAGTAATTTTGGAAATTTTTTCCAGAAGATATTTTTCACAATATTCCACTCATGTTTTCATCAAAATTTGGTAGACTAGGTTCCCATTTAATAAGAGAGTTTTACTCTTGTAAATATTAATAACGTTTAAATATAATAAATTCTCTTCACATTCAATGGTTAATTTTTTTTGTAAATTATATAATATGATATAATTTATGGTCTAAATAAATTTAAAACACATAATTTATATACATTACATATATATATTTATATGATATTTTATCATATATTTTACACCATTGTTAAAATATTTAACCCATACCGTAATGGAATTTTTTAGATTAAAAAATATACCTTGTATCCAAAAATTACGTTTAATAGGAAAAATAATTATTATTATTATAATTAAAATTATATTACCCATTTTAAAAGATATAATTTCTAGATTTTTTGAAATAATTAATATAATTACATAACATTCAATGAAAACAAATTTTAAAAAAATATTCTTGAAATTATAAAAATTATTTTACACCAAAAAATTTACATAATCAATTAATATTAAACAAATTAGTCTATGAATAATGAAGATATAATTATATTAATTTATAACTATTCAGAAAATTAATTTATCCTTTTAATTACATGATTGAAGAAAAATATATAAAATATTTCATTTATTTGAATAAAATATAAAATAGGTTTTAAAATGTTAATTATAGGTTTATATATGTATATATATATATAATGTAATAATATTAATTTTTAAATATATTTTTATTATATAAAAATGTATTCACAATATTTATATTCCTTTTTATATAATAAAAGTGAGTCTATTTATAAAAGTGTTAATTTTTAACAATTCACCGAAAAAATAAATTATTTCAGAGGAAATCGTAAAAGTCCACCCTTTAGCTAAATTATTCCTCATCAATTAAATAATGATAACCATTTAATAAACATAGAATTATAGTTTTTAAATATTACTTTAATATATGTCCAGTTATAGTCTCTATTATAATGATTAAATAACAGGATGTGCACTGGGAAATAGTTTTGAGTGGTAGAGGTTACCTGTTATACTAGGATCTTATTTCTCACATTACCTCCCTATGTAAAATAATTTTTTCTCAAAATTGGCATATATGTTATCCCCTAAAATATTGTGGTAATACTTCCTTTAATACAATTTTGAAACCCATGTTTCCTCCAATCATTCATGATTTATCCAAAGAACATTCATAATTAGAGCTTTCGGATTCCAAAACACTTACTCTCTAGTATAAAAAACATGATAGGAAATCTGTTATATAATAAGAAAGGTCATGAATAAATTCCTTTAGAACATATTACACATATTTGGTTTCACATTAAATTCATAAATAAAATAATATATAAGTTTTCATATAATTTAGAGTGGTTAGATGTTATATCAAATTATTAATAAACAACAAAATTTCTCTACAAAATTTCAAATTTCCCAATGAACCTAGTTATTAAGATCCAAATTTAAAAAATTATTATAACTCTCTTGCATAGAGATACATTGAAAGAAAAAATATTAGCTTATTTGAAATTACATTTCCATCATTTTATTATAATCATAACTCTTTTGTATTCTTTGAGATTCAATTATTTGATTTGGAATATAACATTTATTCATATTTGTCTCCTGGAAAATATATACGCCATGTAGAAACCACTATATAACTTAATCTCTAAAATTTGGCATTATAAATATATTATCATATGATGATTTATACAGTTGCATCTATAATATAAAATGAATTCTATTATTTTATGAAAATTTCAATATTGGTAGATTCTAAGGCCAATAGCCTTGAATTTATAGTGTAAAATATATCAAAATGTCATATAATTTCAAAATAGGGCTTTAAAATTGCCAAATAGTTTTTGGATGATTGAAATTTATTAAATTTAACTTTTTTATATGATCCATTTTTAGACTCTTTATTATTTTTTTGAATAAATTTCCACTATTAGATACAATTGACGGGGGTAGACTATGAATTATCGAAAAATTGATAGTATAGATATTGGGAAGATGCTTGTGGTGTATATCATAAATAAATGCAATGAAGTGTACAGATATTTTATAGTGATCTACAATGGCACATATATAATTATTCATTGTAGTAATAATCAGTAGTCCAATGGAAATATCTTTTATAACATCATCCAACATCTATATTGATATAGTAATAGGTTTCTTAGATCCCTTATGATGTTTTATTATGGCCTACACATTCTAGAACACCATTAATATGGATATATAATCTTCAATTTCCCACATCATACCTCTCAAAAAAAAATCTTTTAAATGATAGAGTATCTTTTGGATTCTAGGGTTCAAATATATATATTTATAATACATGTTCCCTATCTAGGATAACTCACCTTATCTTCATTTTGAATGGAGAATATAAACAATTAAAAATCATTTACATTCTATCTTTATAGAGAACATTTGAAAATATGCCATTATTTATTTATGTATAAATATCATCATTAATCCTTCCATTCTACTATGAAATCTATATATATTTCCCAAAATTATGGTTTAATAATTTTGGAAATGGAATGATGTTTATCAATCCTTTAAAATTTCTACATACATCTTTATTGACTAAAAAATATAGGATACATATTAATCATAATTTTAGATATATGTCTACGAAACCTACACCTTAATACTTCAACATCGTTATTTGTCTTCTTTTGGTGTAAATGAATCAATAAATCATACCCTTTGATTAGTTTAGGGATTATTATTTGTCTAATTTTGATCTCTTTGAGTGAGAATATGCACTTCAAAAATTTAAATCCTTATATATATGACATCATTCAACATGGATATAGTTCACTGATATATTCAAAAGAAAAATTACATTTATGAACCTAATATCTTGATTTCTATTGTTTTCATATTGTATTATTAATTTCACTAGTACATAAGTAACCATTTTATTATTTTATATAAGAAAAAAACCTTGTTTTTTCTTTGATGATACACTATATATAAAAAAAAATTATTTTCAAAAATTTTAAATTCAATGTAATTGTATTTAAAAATATATTCATTATCCCTAAAAACATTCTTTTCATTCTCTTGTCTATGAAAATTTACCACTTTGAATGTCAGTCTGCTTAACATATTCTCCAATCAACAAATTATTATGAAAAATGAAAAACAAATTACGCATTAAACTCAAGATACTATATGTACTGATTACTTATGTTGATTTTGGTAATTCATTAAATACCATTTTCTTTTAAGGGTTAATGTATTATCCATCGATGGAATTAATATTCATAATAAAAGAAACATCCAATTTCTAAACTTTATACATACTGTATAATCTCTGCAATTAATTTTCCTTGAGTGCTATGTAGATTATTCTTAAATGATTCCCATTATCTTCGTAGCTTTTATATTATATCAAATTTCATTAATCAATATCATAAAATAGTTATCATAATAATCATTGAATACTATATTAATTAAAATAATAAAAGTAGATATGTCATTAGTGATGTTGAAGGGTATTATTATAAACTCCTAATGTATATCCCCTATAAGATATGTATTCATTGGTAAATATTCATTATTTAACCTTAATAAATGTTAAAAAATGTATAGATTGATGTTTTAGGAATATTGATTAACCCTATATTCATCAAATAAGAAATCAATGTCTGGAAAATGAAAACATAATAATTATAGTAATTGCATTGTTCTTCATATAATCGATCCCCATTCCTAAAGATGTATATTTATTATTTAAAATTGTATATGGTCTTCAAAAGGTGGAACAATGATACATATAAAATTTTTAAATCCAAACTCCTTTATTTATTTCATTAACTCTTCTAATTACACTTATGTCACTCTATAGGGTTTCTTGGAGACAATATTTTCATAAAAGATGAGTTCAATAGAAATGTTGAAATTAAACTAATGTAGATTTCCCAGTAATTATTTTGTATATACATATTTTTTTTACTAAATAATAGGTACATCATAAACAATTATTATTTATTTCCAATCTATAGATAGTTTTTTATAATCATATTCTGCAAGAATTTGAAAAAAAATATCTATTAGTGGTAGACCCATAAATGATTTATAAAATAAATTATATCATTTAAAAACATAGGATTCTTCTCACTGTTCATAATATGTTCTTCTTATCTGAAAAATGAATTCCCACATGACACATTAAATGTCAATCCCTACTAAGGAATATGTCAAATTCAATCATAAAACTGACAATACAATTTGAAAATATTTAATATATATTCATAAAAATAGAATAAAATATCCATGATTTAATAATATTTCCCCATCACATATTGATTAAAAAATAATTTTTCATAGTTATAGGGGATTATTTAATGTTCTGAACAAACATTAATGTTTATAGATTCAAAATAAATTAAATCATTATAAAAAATTGATGTTACGATCAAGGTTCCATTAATCATTTCATTTGGGACTTCAACCTCTCATATAGTGGCTAAATGATCCGAAAATTCATCCCACTAAATTATTTGATGTAAATTCACATAACTCAAGACCATTCATTCATATAATACCATATATACTTAAAAATAAATCATTAGAAAATTTATTCTTCTCACCCTTTCATTCATGAGTCTGATTCCTTTTCTCTCCACACATGAAGAAAACTACTATTCCATTAAATAATATTACATACCTTATTTGTTTAAAACTATTAATGTTGAAAAATCCAATTTTCCTTTTTTCTATTTATCCAAATTTTATTTAATTGATATCTCAACTGCCCCATTTTATTTTTAATTTCAATGGAAATCATAATATTTTGATAGTTACTACTCTATCATGATGACATATGATATTATATCTTTATATAATAAAACTATTGAGAGACTAATTCCCTCAAATAAATATGTCTTATCCAAATAATTAATTCATTATTCATAATTCATGGATTAGACACATAATCTAAAATATGAGTTTCTAAATTTTTGAGGGTTACTTCATATTCTGAAACCTTTTCTTCTTTAGTTTCCCTATTATAGTGTAGTTTTCTATCCATATTTTCCAATTGTTCATATGGAATGATTTTGACAAAGAATATAAACATAAATACAATCGATTATGTATGATATATATCCATCAATTCTATAGTAATCTTGATTAATGAAAACCTTAATCAATATCATATCTTAGATGATAAAATTACATGATAATTTTTCACTTTCATTACATCCTAATGAAATAAATATATTCTATATGGACATTATATATTGATCATCAATTAATGGATTAATATTACCATTAAAAGATGGTGGATTTTTGTTTCATAGTTTATTCTAATATTGATACTCCATATTATGGACTAGTAAGTTCCTTTATATAGGATAAAATACTTGTTATAGTCTGAGTCAAATGACCCAGTATAGTTATAATCCAATCATCTCCATAGTAAGTGTCACGACCCGTCCTCGGGGCCCGTGTCATGACTACACCAAGCCCGCCTTCCATAGGCCAGGGGCTGGCGATTGGCACCAAGGCGTAAATCCTGGTATAAAGGGAAGGCATTTCTTTTGTAAAGTAAACAAGCACCACATAGTAAGCAAGCCGAAAAGTAAACACTAAGTAAAAGCTGGTACAACAGTAAGTGCGGAAAAGTAAAGGGGGCCAGAAATACAAGCCCAACTGTAAAGTACAACTGAAAGGGGAAAAACAGCAACCGAAAGGTTAAGCTGCAGCGTCGAGCCATCCACTAGAAGTCTCACCTGAAGGGTGAGTACAGAAATCCTCCACTACTCCTCGGGTCCAGCCTACCGCTCCGAGTACACCTCGCCCAGTGGTCCACCTCCAGGTATCGTCCTGCTCCGCAAACCTCCACCACGATCAGCGTTGTCCGTCGTCTGCAACCAACACAACATAGTGCGGGCATAGCCCATGCAGGGGTGAGTATAAGCTTCTCAGTAAGGACCCCGAGACCCCCGAAGGTCTCCTAGAATCCACAAAGGATAATCCACAAAGGAAAGATACAATCACGAAGTAACATCCAACACGGCTTAGGTATACTCCCATACATATACCTATGTCATCAATTCTCGCTCAGCTCCAACATCTGAGCTCAAGTAAAACCCAGTCCACACAGGAAATCAAAACGTGAAATCCACACAGGATAGCTCAACACAATCCACAAAGGAATGTAAAACGTAAATCCACACAGGATACCACAACACAATCCACAAAGGAGAGTAAACAGGATTCAGCTCACACAGGTATACTTCTTCAAATGATGATAGAGATTACCACTGATCCATCTAAGTCGTCAGACCCACGAAGGATCGATAGGTACTAACCCCCGCAATGACCCAGAAAGGATCCGACCCACAAGGGATCGATAGGTAACTAACCCCCGCAAAGACCCACACAGGATCGGGCCCGCACAGGACCTGTAGGCACTGGTTCACATAGAACCGCTGATCGCTGACCCACACAGGATCGGCCCTACACAGGACCTGTAGCACTGACCCACAAAGGATCGCTGAGTGCTGTAGTCGTCGTCGTCGAATCCACTGAGGATCTCTGCACAGTCATCGTCGCAGTAGCAGTCGCAGTCAGCTCTAGGGTTCTCGCACACAGCAAGCTCGTTTGGGAGGGTCCGCTCCACGATCCGAAAGGCTGATACATCAACTGACACATAGTGCAGAGTTGATGTATCCAAAAGTTCCGTATCGTCAACAGGAACTCAACGTCGCAGACGTTGCGTCAATCAGACGCCCGGTGTGAGAGATATTGTCTTTTTCGTCCCAGGGGCCCGGTTGGTTTTTAAGGCAAACCCAACTCTACCGTACTCCACCTATGTCCAAACCTAGGGCGAAGTATGCCAAAAGATCTGTCTCACTTATAGGAATTCAACAAAGTCGATGGTACGTCAATCGGACGTCCGTAACTCAAGATATGAGCGTTTCTGCTCCGAGGGCCCGGTTAGTTTCGTGAACGAACCAACCAGGTCGAACCCAAAGTTTTCTGAAACCTTGAGTGCGATATTCAGAAACGACTGTCTCGATCCAAGGATCACATCACTGCTGACGGCGCGTCATTCGGAGGCTCGTAGCTCATGTTACGGGCAAAAGACCTAAAACGGTCCGAAGACGGGGGGTCGGGGCCCGTAACTTGAGCTACGGGCCTCCGAACGACGCGCCGTCAGCGGCGATGCGATCCTTGGATTGAGACGGTCGTTTCGGTATATCTAACTCAAGGTTTCGGAAAACTTTGGGTTCGGCCGGGTTGGTTCGTTCACGAAACCAACTGGGCCCTCGGAGCGGAAACGCTCATATCTTGAGCTACGGACGTCCGATTGACGTACCGTCGAATTCTTTGAATTATTCTAAGTGAGACGGATCTTTTAGCATACTATGCCCGAGGTTTGGATGCATTTGGAGTATGGTCGAGTTGGTTTTGCCTTAAAACCCAACCGGGCCCTTGGGACGAAAAAGGCAATATCTCTCAGACCGGGCGTCCGATTGATGCGCCGTCTGCGACGTTGAGTTCCTGTTGACGATATGGAACTTTTGGATACATCAACTCTAGACTATGTGTCAGTTGATGTATCAGCCTCTCGGATCGTGGAGCGGACCCTCCCGAACGAGCTTGCAGTGTGTGGGAACCCTAGAGCTGGCTGCGACTGCTACTGCGATGACGACTGTGCAGAGATCCTCAGTGGATTCGACGACGACTACTATAACACTCAGCGATCCATTGTGGGTCAGTGCTACAGGTCCTGTGTGGGCCCGATCCTCTGTGGGTCAGTGCTCAGCGGTTCTGTGTGATCCAGCGCCTACAGGTCCTGTGTGGGCCCGATCCTGTGTGGGTCTTTGCGGGGGTTAGTTACCTATCGATCCATTGTGGGTCAGATCCTTTGTGGGTCATTGCGGGGGTTAGTACCTATCGATCCTTCATGGGTTCGACGACTTAAATGGATCAGTGATCATCTCTATCATCATTTAAAGAAGTATACATGTGTGAGATGAATGTTGTTTACTCTCCTTTGTGGATTGTTTTGTGATATCATGTGTGGATTTACGTTTTACATTCCTTTGTGGATTGTGTTGAGCTATCCTGTGTGGATTTCACGTTTTTCTTTCCTGTGTGGACTGGGTTGTACTTGACCTCGAATGTTGGAGCTGAGTGAGAATTGATGACTTAGGTATATGTATGGGCATATACCTAAGCCGTGTCAGAAGTTACTTCGTGATTGTATCTTTCATTTGTGGATTATCCTTTGTGGATTCTGGGAGACCTTCAGGGGTCTCGGGGTCCCTACTGAGTATCTTATACTCACCCCTGCACGGGCTATGCCCACACTACGTTGTGTTGGTTGCAGATGACGGACATCGCTGATCGTGGTGGAGGTTTGCGGAGCAGGACGGTACCTGGAGGTGGACCACTGGGCGAGGTGTACTCTGAGCGGTAGGCTGCACCCAAGGAGAAGTGTAGGCTTTCTGTACTCACCCTTCAGATGGGACTTCCAGTGGACGGCTCGACGCTGCAGCTTTACCTTTCAGTTGCTGTTATTCCCCTTTCAGTTGTACTTTACAGTTGGGCTTGTATTTCCGGCCCCCTTTACTTTTCCGCACTTACTATTGTACCAGCTTTTACTTAGTGTTTACTTTTCCTCTTGCTTACTCTATGGTGCTTGTTTACTTTACAAAGACAATGCCTTCCCTTTTACCGGGATTTACGCTTTGGTGCTAGTCGCCAGACCCTGGCCTATGGAAGGCGGGCTTGGGGTAGTCACGGCACGGGCCCCGAGGACGGGTCGTGACAAAGTGGTATCAGAGGAGGAACCCAATGTGACAACCGGGCCCCGGTGAAAACACATACACCCCGCCTTAACATGGCCGTCGGGTCCTAGCCTACCAGGTACCACCAGTTGCCTCGCAGACATGTGGGGCCCACCCCAGGGTCCACCCACATGCTTGAGCGGGTCATCTGACTAATGATATTCCCCATAGGCCAACACATGTCCTTTCCATTATGGTTTGTCCTCACTCACACACACCCTGGGAAACATACCAGAGGGTCACCCATCCTGATCACTACTCCAGGCCAAGCACGCTTAACTGTGGAGTTCTAATCAGATAGGCTCCCGAAATGGAAGGTGCACCTTGTTGACATGAGTCATATCATTTAGTCATTTTACCCTTTATCATTGGGGGATGTTACAATCACCCCCCTTTATAGCACAACGCCCTCGTTGTGGGACCTACATCTCAACCCAGGCAGTGCACCGCGCACTTAAGGCTGGGTACCACCTCTGATACCTAATGTGACAACCAGGCCCCGGTGACAACACATACACCCCGCCTTAACATGGTCGTCAGGTCCAAGCCTACCAGGTACCACCAGTTGCCCCACAGACATGTGGGGCCCACCCCAGGGTCCACCCACATGCCTGAGCGGGTCATCTGACTAATGACATTCCCCACAGGCCAACACATGTCCTTTCCAGTGTGCTTTGTCCTCACTCACACACACCCTGGGAAACTTCCAAAAGCGTCACCCATCCTGATCACTACTCCAGGCCAAGCACACTTAAATGTGAAGTTCTAATCAGATAGGCTCCCAAAAAAGAAGGTGCACCTTGTTGACATGAGTCCTATCATTTAGTCACCGGGGCCCGGTTGTCACAGTATGACTCATTGAATTTTTTTAGTTTATCAAGAGGGAAATCCATAAATAAGTTATATGTATTAATATGGTTTTCATTCTATCAACTATGAACCAAATATAATTAGTGGTGTGTGTTGGATATGATCAAAACATCATGATTGATTAATCATAGAATATTGTTTCTAGATTAGTAAAATAATATGAAAGTGTGTCTCAAATATCCAAATCTTTATCATAACATTATCTATATGTTTTCTATATTCATTAAGAAATATTTCATGAGATTTTAATAATATCTGACTTTATACCAATTGTAACAAACTCGTCTCCAGTAACCTCGATCTAGGGGTTACCTTAATATATTTTTTAAGATAAAAGTGATTCCACCCTACATGAAATAACTTTTTAGTAGTCTCAAATGACCAGATTTATACATGCTTCTCAAATAAAATATGAAAACAAAAATCAAAACATGAAATTACAATGCTAAATTTATTATTTATTCTAATATATATTATAAATAATTTAATGTTAAGTACTTGGTAACCACTGAAAATGAAAAAAATGAAGTGTCTCCTAAAATTTTCAATAAGGGAACATGTACTGTTCAATATCTCATATAATAAATAAGTCAAAAATAATATAGGAGAGAAAATCAATAATAAAATATAACATATAATAAATATCAGAAATGGTTAATATGTCCATGGGTGACATACCAATAGAAATAAAAATATATATTAGAATAAATATTTTTATAATTATATAATTCACTGTGGCATACATCATAATCTTACCATCAATTCCACATGCCACGAAATCAATCATAAAAAGGTACAACATTTGATAAATATCAATGATATTTTTTATCTTGAGTTGAACCAATACAATAAAGTGTTAACAAATTTTTGGCCTCAAAAATCATGTACTACTTCAAATTCATACATTGTATCAATGAACTGAATTTAAATAAAAAATATCTATTTTTAAAAACTAGCATATATAAAATGTCAATGTCGTCCCTACAGAATAAATTGACCAAAATTAGCATTAAGCATCTAGAGAAAATGGTGGGTGTTATAAATAGATTACACCACTCTTGAATTATAAAAATAATTAATTTCTTTTATATTGATTAAAAATAAATTTATGAATATGTTAGGATGTATCTTTGAAAACAATAAAAATATATTTTATCTTACGAAAACATTATAAAGTATAAAATTCTCAAAATAATTAGAAGATAATTGTATTTTAAAATTTTATTGACAAAAATTGACGAATATATATAATTCATAATTTCTATGGTTGTGTAATAGGTGGTCATGTTGTAAATATAAAAAAAAAATCTCCCACTATGTAAAATGATAAAAATGACTGACATGGATAATGATAAAAATATGATTTTAAAAATACAGATTATAATGAAATTTTTAAATAAAAAAATATTAAGAAATAAATAATTGATATAAAATCGAATAAGAATTTTAATGTAATTTATGTGCATATGGAATACAAATATTCATGTCTATGAATGAGAAACAAATACATTTTTCCTTAAAAACAATCTTTTTGTGGTTTTGAGTACCAAAAATAAGTAAAATAGAATGATATATGAAAAAACAATTGTAACAACCTGATATTTTATGATAAGTATTCTTTTTAATTTATTTGATGTCATGTGTTTTATGCTACAACAAGATTATCGTGTGCTATACACAACACCGTATTAGCTTGCAGTATACGCAACACTATTATTAGATTGTGTTACACACAATTTCATGTTCGTTTGATAATAGTCATTCTACGCAACATTGAGTATATATATATATATATTCAATGTATAAATGAAAAATGGTTGGATTATTTTATAATGAAAAAAACAAAGGAGTCTTTTACAACATGAAACCCTAACTTGGCATTCATTACACGCAGTCACGACCTTCCTCGATAGCGTTTGTTGTACGCAATACCGAGTTTCACTAAACAACGATATGCTATTAAAATATTATTAAAACTATCCGTTATGAATAGTAAAAGTCACTTTTTGGAATTTTTAAATTTCATATTTCAAAATGGACATCATTTTTTGATTCGGAATATCGAAATTATCCTAGGGTGAAATTTTGGTATTTTTCTGAAAACATTCAATTTTGGATGAATAGTGAAAACACTATGTTACTATTTCAAAACCAAATTTTAATTTAAATCATTATTTATTTTATTTAAATTTATTTTATGTCAAAATTGATACATAATACCTTTATAAGTTCAACGTAATTCATTGGAGTCATTTTATAATAATTTTAGATATATGAAAATTATATTGAACTTTTCACCGTCCTTTACCCGCCACATCGGAGAATTTCCAAATTCACATAAAACAAAATTTTACCGCTTCTGTGAGTGGAATTTCAAAAATCCGAAATACATGGTTGATGTCAGTAAGTAAAATGTGGTTTAATGAGATGAATATAATTTTTGGTGAATAATAACTTTTTACTTTTTTTTACCACGGTTAAAAGTAAATAGGGTAATTAAGGGGAAAATAATATTTTTATTACCCAAACACATGTCCTAATTCTATTGGATAAGTTTATTTCGACAAAAAAAACATTAGTAATAAAATATGACCATTTAGACCCACTTGGATTAGATTAGGACATTTAATATTAATTTATTTAAAAAGGGTTAAAATAGTTAAAATCAAATTTTAAATAAGTAAATCATTTTTAATATAGGGTAATACATAATATAAATTCGACTATAAATATTAATTAGAAAGATAAAACTATTTCCTACATAATGGTATTTTAATTGTAATTTTTAGGCTTTAAATAATTTAATTTATTTATGACACAATGATGATACAGTAATTATATTATTAATGAAATATTGACAGAATTGATGTTATAAATACCCAAATAAATGTAATTTGAGACTTTTGGTGAAGTAAAATAATTCTCAATGTTAATATGACATATTAGTATTTATTTAGTTAACATGTTTCGAACTAATCCTTCTGTTATGAGTTTCTCAAAAATCAATTACCAAATAGTGTCAAAATTGACATATAATAGTTTTTAAAAAACATATTATATTTTTAATTTTTATTTTATTCATAAAAATCTATGAATCAGAAAAATGACTTAGATAAGGTTATATATATTAATAATAAACAACGTGGGGTTCTTTTTGATTGTTATAGTAAGTTTATTAACCTTATAGTGTAAGAAAACAAGAAGACATGGTAAAAGTAAAATTATTTAACTTATTATAAAATCTAAATGATAAGTTTAAAATATATAACTAAACTTGTCTAAATTATATTTTATGAAATTATTTAGACCCATCCCCACCTTATCTTCTAAATAAATCAACTTTGAGATATTAATAACCGAATATGACTTTATAATAAAATAATATTTTTAGTTTTTTCAAAGGTGCCCCTCTCCTCCCTTATAAAAAGGCACCTCCTCCCTTTCTTCCTCACACCACTTTGAGCCTTAAATATCGGCCAAACCCTACCCATTTCTTTTCTACACTTCCCTAGAAACATCCTAGAGGTCCTGGGCTTCTTAAAAAACCATTTTAGTGCCCTAATATAATTTTTAAAGGAGGCACTTCAAGAAAGAGGTAATACATTCTACCGTTTTCGTCAAGTTACATTCTTCTTATAATCCCTCTTATTTAGTTGTTTCACTATGAAGTAATAAAATCAGTATCACTTATATACTAATATGTTATTATAAATATGAAACAACCATATTTCACCTTCTATCCATCCTAAGGAAAACAAAATCACCGCGTGTGCGTACTTACGGAATACCGTCTCCACGCCGTGGTGTAATCTGTTTTTCCACCACCACCTTACTTGGATGGGTATAATGGTGTAAATAATAAATAAATATGATTATTATAACATAATACTGATTATAATATAATATATCATTCAGTCCAATTAGATTCAATAAATATGGGAATGATATCATCGCTCGTGCGTACGTGCGGATTACCGTCTCCACGACGCGATTAGATTCATTTTCCATGTTAACAATTCAAGAATGATTATAAAGTATATATAATAAGTAATCATGATATATATGACCTAAAAATTCTACTAGATTTTTGTATATATATATATATATATGTATTTCATATACTGAATTCAATTCAATTCAATAAGGAAACGAAAACAGCGTTCATGCGTACATACGGACTACCGTCTCCATGAACAGTGTATTTCATTCCATTTATCGATCAATTATATATATGTATATTCTGAATATATATTATATATAAATCTTGTTTTATATTTTTTAATTAATTAATCATGATCTAATTAATCATATGAATAATTACAAGACAAAACATGGATGACATATGAAACGATTTTACCCAAAATGATCTTTAACATAGAATTTACAAAAGAACGGGTAATATAAAGTCATAAGTGAACCATATATGATATCATAACAATGAATATGATTCTGTAATAAGTCAATGAAAATATTATAATCATTATACAGGAGGTTCGGATACATACGAAGCATATCAGACATAAGGTAAGGGATAACTATTCCAATCTCGCTCTCATACGACATTGTTTTTTCGTAAGTATTTACTGGAGTTTTTGTTATCATCCATGTCCCTGTTTTATAAAAATGTTTTCATGTATGGCCTATTTACCCATTTTTGATTTTTACCACATGTTATGAAAGGAATATTACTTTTGTGTACCATACGAGGTACTTTTTGACTTTTTCGGAAAAAGTACGAGAAGAATGTTTTATTTAACTTATACGGCATCAAAGGATTTTTATGGTTTTATAAAGCCTTATTTTAATGAACAATCCTCAAAAACATTTCATGACTATTTCCAACAAAATCTCTTTCTTTAGAAAATGCATTACATTTTTTGAAATGAAAATTATTTTAAAGGAGAAAGGATATTTTCCTCAAGAATTCATTTCAAGTGTTTTATCAAAACCATTTTCCATCTAAGAAGACGTTATTTCATATGTGTATGTTTCAAGTTTAATGTCTCTATGATTTACATGGTTTAACTTTTCTTATGATGAAATATCCATTTGTTTTATATGGATTATGTGATGATGGGATGATGTTTATGAAACCCATTTTATTATTTGGGTTATGATGAATGTTTTAAGTTAATTTTGTGGCACAAGTAAGAATGATTTCATTATGAGATGGGTGGGACCTATATCTCCCTATAATGAATTGGGTAAATAATTATATCTAATGAGATAGACATGGATAGAACGGTAAGTTAATCAAGTTCAGTGTTACAGGACTGAAATGAGGAGTTAACTCGATTCAGAAAGGGACTTTGTCCACTAAGATGGTCTCGGCAGCAATGCCTTGGATACTATGGAAATAATAACAAGTGCTGAATGGTTTCCACAATTACATGTTTTATTCCCATGCTATTTTATCATGATTTATGTTCCATTATGATATATTCCTTACGAACTTCCACGATTTATGTATTTGCTCAAGATTTTGATGTTTAAATTTCATGTTCAAGTTTTTTTGCATTCAAATGTTTATGGATTGTTTTATGTTCTCTATGCTTACCCTTACTGAACATTTGAGCTCACCCTTTTTATGTTTTATTTTCCCAAGGAAATAAAGAATGGTTTTAGGTAAGGAAACAAAAAGGGGAAGATCGTTACGGGAGTTTTTGAAGATCTTTCAACATGATTACAAGTTTATATTCCAAGTTTCCAAAGACACTAAACTATTACGATCCTTGTGTGTCTATTTTTATTATGTATTAAGTATCCTGCAAAACTAATGTAATGTCCACGTATGTCAATCTTTGGGTCTCTACAGTTGGTATCATAGAAAAGTTTTAGTCATCCTTTGGAAACTAGGATGCAAAAATGTTAGTGATATCCCTAGATATATTTCTAAGGTATGTATAGGGATATCCCTAAGGATAAGTATACGTATAGGATATAGTCCTAGAAATACGGTAATGATCTTAGAATTTAACCTAAGATGTTAGATATTGAGGGTACCCCCCCTTTACTATGTTCTTTTCCCTAGCATGATTTTTTCCCCTCACACTATTCTTTTTAGTTTTTAGAAAATGGTTGGAAATATGAAGATTCATGATAATGGAGGATATGACTGACAATGGAATGATATTCTTCATGAGAAACCAAATGAAATGGGGTTTGGAAGTCCAAACATCGTTATTATGCCTAATCATCAATCACATAATATGATCAATAACCTCAACATTGGTATGTTTCCCGACTCAGATAATAAGAGAAAGATGGAGTTTCATAATGATCATAGAGGAAAGAAAGTTCAATTTCCCTCATGTAAGTCACGTGGGAAGAGGCATCAAGGAGAATGTTTCAAAGGAACAGTAATATGATTTGGGTGTGGAAAAGAAGGACACAAAGCCAATAAGTTCAAAGGAAAGGGTTTAGTTAACACCATGAACAAGGATAATGGTATTGCTACGACATCAACAATGATTAGATGTTTTAAATTTGGAATGTATGGGCATTATGCAAATCAACCCCCAATGGGAAAATCTCATGAAGAGAATCAGCATGGTCATATGAGTAGTATTTATGTGGATGATGATGATGAGACTACAAATGAAATATGAGATGAAATAAATGATGAAGCTCAGTCAGTGGTTTAAGATGTTAGTGGAATGATTGTATGTTTATAAAGAATAATGTATGGTACTATGGAATAAACAATCATCTAAGGATTGTTACACTATTGTTTTTTCTAAATTATTTGAAAGTATATGTTGAATGGTACCAGTAACCATGGAAGGTTATTCAGATATTTTTGGAATGTTGATGATATGCACATAATGAAGGGATAAGAAGATAATGAGATGTTTGATTGTATTCATGAGCTCATGATTGATATAAGGACTAAGTGATATCATGGTTTGAGTATATATAATTTTTGGGATTTTGGTATGTGGAAAGAGTTAACTTTTCACAGCATTCATATTTTCACTAAGGTTAAATCGGTTTTTATTTTTTTCAAGAGAATACATGATTAAGGTATTCACATGTTTGATATTTGACCAACAAGATATATCTTATGATATATGGGGGATAAATGATGGAATTCAAGTGATTGTTATGTGACATTTCAAGTAGTCATTTTCTTTATACTATGAGCTTGGACCAAAATATTTTAGATATGCCTAAAGATTTTAATGGATTATGTTAGACGTAAGTTAGTATTGTTTAAGGATAGAACTTTTTTTCAATATTATTGATGGGGTGTTATAGTAATGTAGATTTAGAGAAAGGTCAACCTACTGGACATGCGACAACCCATCACGTCAGACAAGGCTGTGAGAATTGAACCCACAACCGATGTGTGAGAGGCCTTTATCTCCTACCGCCGGCCTACAAGAAGTCCATGTTTAGAAGAAACTAGTTTTATTATAATAATCAGTACGATATATGAGGTATAAGTCCATTTTAGGAACCATATATGATTAATCTCACTATAGATGGACTTATATATTTTTGATAACTTTTACTAACCTTTTGTTTAAGACAGATGGAATGACCCATCATTCTGTCACATGATATTCTAACACTTCACGAATGACAAATTCAACTTCATTTCATTAAAAGATGAAGTGGAAATTCTCCAAGGAACGACCAACAGTGAGACTATACCAAAATCAAGAAAGTATTTCTTCTAATTTCAATTTATTCACCTTTAGGGAAATCAACTTGAAAACCAAAAATGTGGTCATAATGCCCTTATATCCGATGAATCATATGGTACCTCAAATCATCACAAATTTATTTCTTTGTGATTAATGGATTTTTCATAGCCATGTTCTCTACCACTCTCCCTCAGAACATGATGGTTAGATTTCTCTTCCATATCCATATTTTCACCTATGTTCTCATACGTGGAAACCCAATGATTAGTTAATTTGGTTAACCATCACATTTCATACTTTAGTTTTTAAAGTGAAGTTTCGGTATTTCATTTTACGATGTCAGTTTCAATTAAAGAAACTTTCAAGTATAAAACAATGTATAACCCTGACGAATTTCGAAGGGGAAATTCATTTTAAAGGGGGTAGAATGTAACAACTCGATATTTTATGATAAGTATTCTTTTTAATTAATCTGATGTCATGTGTTTTATGCTACAAAAATATTATCGTGTGCTATACGCAACACCATCTTAGCTTGCAGTATATGCAACACTATTCTTAGATTGTGTTATACACAATTTCATGTACGTTTGATAATAGTCATTCTACGCAACATTGAGTATATATATATATTCAATGTATAAATGAAAATGGTTGGATTTTGTTATAAAGAAACAATAAAAGAGTCTTTCACAACACACAACCCTAACTTGGCTTGCATTACACGCAATCACGACCTTCCTCGATAGCGTTTGTTGTACGCAATACCGAGTTTCAGTAAACAACGATATGCTATTAAAATAATATTAAAACTAGCCGTTATGAATAGTAATCACCACTTTTTGGAATTTTTAATTTTCATCATTAAAAATGGACTTCATTTTTGGATTTGGAATATTGAAATTATCCTAGGGTGAAATTTTGGTATTTTTCTGAATACTTTCAATTTTGGATGAATAGTTAAAACACTGGGTTACTATTAAAAAACCGAATTTTTATTTAAATAATTATTTATTTTATTTAAATTTATTTTAGGTAAAAATTGATACATAGTACCTTTATAAGTTCAATTTAATTCATTGGAGTCATTTTATAATAATTTTAGATATATTAAAATTTTATTGAACTTTTCACCGTCTTTTACCCACCTCCTAGGAGAATTTCCAAATTCACATAAAACCTAATTTTACAACTTCTGTGAGTGGAATTTCAAAAATCCGAGATACACGGTTGATGTCAGTAAGTAAAATGTGGTTCAATGAGATGAATGTAATTTTTGGTGAATAGTAACTTTTTAATTTTTTTACCACGGTTAAAAGTAAATAGGGTGATTAATGGTAAAAATGATATTATTATTACCCTAACACATGTCTTAATTCTATAGGATATATGTAATTCGACCAAAAACAACATTGGGAAGAAAATATGTCCATTTAGGCCCACATGGATTAGATTAGGACTTTTAATATTAATTTTTTTAAAGAAGGGTTAAAATAGTTATTATCAAAGTTTAATATGTAAATCATTTTTAATATAGGGTTATACAAGAAGATAAATTAGAATATAAATATTAATTAGAAATATAAAAAGATTTCCCACATAATGGTATTTTATTTGTAATATTTAGGCTTTAAATAATTTAATTTATTTTTGACTCAATGATGATGCAGTAATTATATTATTAATGAAATATTGACATAATTGATGTTATAAATACCCAAATAAATGTAATTTGAGACTTTTTATGAATTAAAATACTTTTCTATGTTAATATTACATGTCAATATTTATTTAGTTAACTTTATTTGAACTAATCATTCTGTTATGATTTTCATAAAAATCAATTACCAAATAGTGTCAAAATTAACATATAATAGTTTTTAAAAAAAATATTATATTATTAATTGTTATTTTATTCCTAAAAATCTAAGGATTGGCCAAATGACTTAGATAAGGTTATATATATTAATAATAAACAACTTGGGGTTTTTTTGGATTGTTATTGTATGTTTATTAACCTTATAGTGTAAGCAAACAAGAAGACATGGTAAAAGTAAAATTATTTAAATTAAAGTAAAATCTAAATGATAAGGTTAAAATAGATACCTTAACTTGTCTAAATTATATTATATGAGATGAATTTGACCCATCCCCACCTTAGCTTTTAAATAAATCAATTTGGATCAATTAAAAACCGAATATGACTTTATAATAAAATAATATTTTTAGTTTTTCCAAAGGTGCCCCTCTCCTCTCTTATAAAAGGGCACATCCTCCCTCTCTTCCTCACGCCACATTAAGACTTAAAGCATGAGAAAACCCTGAAAAATTATCTTCTCCACTTCCCTAGAAACATCCTAGAGGTCCTGGTATTCCTCAAAGAACAATTTTAGTTCCCTAAGAGAATGTTTAAAGGAGGCACTTCGAGAAAGAGGTAATACCGTCTACCGTTTTCTTCTAGTTCCATTCTTCTTCTACTCCCTCTTATTTAGTTGTTTAATTATGAAGTAATAACATCAGTATCCCTCTCATACTTATATTTTATTATAAATATGAAACAACTTTATTTAACCTTCTATCCATCCTAAGGAAAACGAAATCACCGCACGTGTGTACGTACAGAATACCGTCTCCACGCCGTGGTGTAATCTGTTTTCCCCCACCACCTTACTTGGATGGGTATAATGGTGTAAAGAATAAATACAGATGATTATAATAACTTCATAATGATTCTAATATATTAGATCATTCACTCCAATTCTATTCAATAAATATGGGAACGATATCATCGTTCGTGCGTACGTATGGATTACCGTCTCCACGACGCGATGAGATTCATTTTGCATGTTAACAATTCAAGAATGATTATAAAGTATATATAATAAGTAATAATGAAATATATTACATAATAATGATAATGAATTTATGTATATATATATGTATGTCATATACTGAATTACATTCAATTCAATAAGGAAACGGAAACAGCGTTCATGCGTACGTACGACCTACCGTCTCCATGAACAGCCTATTTCTTTCCATTTATCGATATATTATATATATTTATATTATGAATATATATTATATATAAATCATGGTTTATATTCTATTATTAATTAATCATGATATAAGTAATCATATGAATAATTATAATTCAAAACACGGATGACATATGAAACGATTTTACCCAAAACGCTTTTTAACATGGAATTTACAAAAGAACGGGTAATATAAAGTCATAAGAGAACCATATATGATATCATAACAATGAATATGATTCTGTAATAAATCAATGACATTATTTAAACCATTATATACACGGTTCGAATACATACTTTTCATATCAGACATATGGTAAAGGATAACTATTCCTATCTCGCTCTTATGCGAGATTGTTTATTCGTAAGTATTTACTGGGGGTTTTTTATCATCCATGTCCCTTTTTTCTAAAAATGTTTTCATGTATGGACTATTTACCCATTTTTGGAATTTTACCACATTTTATGAATGGAATATTACTTTTTTTTACCATAGGAGGTACTTTTTGACTTTTCCGGCAAAAGTACAAGAAGAATGTTTTTTTAACATATACGACGTGAAAGGATTTTTACGGTTTTATAAACCCTTAATTTCATGAAGCTTCCTCCAAAATATTTCATGACTATTTCCAACAAAATATCTTTATTTAAAAAATGCATGACATTTTGTGAAAAGAAAATGATTTTAAAGAAGAAATGATATTTTCCTCAAGAATTCATTTCAAGTGGTTTATCAAAACCATTTTCCATATAAGATGACATTATTTCATATGTGTTTGTTTTAAGTTTAATGTCTCTATGATTTACATGGATTCACTTTTCTTATGATGAAATATCCATTTGTTTTATATGGAATACGTGATGATGGGATGATGTTTATGGAGCCCATTTTATTCTTTGGGTTATGATGAATGTTTTAAGTTTATTTTGTGGCACAAGTAAGAATGATTTCATTATGAGATGGGTGGGACCTATATCTCCCTCCAATGCATTGGGTAAATATTTATATCTCATGAGATAGACATAGCTAGAACGGTAAGTTAATCTGGTTCAATGTTACAGGACTAAAACGAGGAGTGAACTCGATTCAGAAAGGGACTTTGTCCATTAAGATAGAATTGGCTACAATGCCTTGGCTACTATGGAAGTCATAACAAGTTCTGAATGGTTGCCACAATTACATGTATTATTCCAATGCTATTTTATCATGATTGATGTTCTATTATGATATATGCCTTAAAATCTTCCATGATTTATGTCTTTGCTCAATATTTTGATGTTTAAATTTCATGTTCATGTCTTTTTCATTAAAATGTGTATTGATTGTTTTATGTTCTCTATGCTTACCCTTACTGAGAATTTGAACTCACCCTTTTTAGGTTTTATTTTCCCAAGGAAATAAAGAATGGTTTTAGGTAAGTAAACAAAAAGGGTAAGATCGTTATTGGAGTTGTTGAAGATCTTTCATCATGATTACATGTTTATATTCTAGGTTTCCAAAGACACTAAACTATTATGATCCTTGTGTGTATGATTTTATTTTGTATTAAGTATCCCGAAAAACTAATTTTATGTCCATGTACGTCAATCTTTGGGACTCTACAACCATAAATAACTATAGTATAAAAAATATATTTGGTTTAGGATAGAATGTTCATATAATTACCCCAATATAAATTTGAACAAAATCAATCTTGTATGAAATCATATTGTAGAAAAAATCATACCATGTATTTTATCTAGGTCGGATGCAATCAAATATCATATGAAATGAATTTATAATTATTATTCATCCATATAATATTCATATTTTCATATAAATTTCTATATAAATTTTATTTTCAATATCCTTTTTTACATTTTAACTTATTATTCTTTATTAAAGTTAATAATTTAGTATTTAATTATTTTGTTTCATCTCCATGTTTTGATTTGGAGAATTTTTTCCATACACCTTCTTCATGGTTCCTTCATATCTAAATCCAATAATATATAACAATTATCATTGTTTATATTTAATATTATTTTATAACTATACATGTATAAAAAAATTCATATATATATATTAAAACTTAATAGGCTAATATTCCCAATAATAACAGAACTATCCCCAGCATAATCATAGTTTCCTAGTGAAATTGGATGCATGGAAACAAAAACAACTATTTAATATGTGAAATATATCATCTCCAACTATTACCTTATAACCAATATCATTCCTAGTCATTTCATACATAATACCATTCTTCATAACCATGGGAAATAAAACATAAGAAATGGTTATATATAATGGTCAGTAAGGGTACACATGGGAGATATCAATGTATACATAAACATAACATTAGTATAAGGGTTTTAAAATATGAGGAAAAAAATTAAAACCATATAATTCATATCATAGATCATAAGATTGATATAAGGAATAAATCAAGGATTTTATATGATATTTACCCCCAATGAAATCAAAGAACATAAACCATGATAGCATAACTACGACATAATATATATGTTTGTGGAATAATCATAGTCATAGAAAATGATTTCCATAGTATTCAAGGTTTACAATAAATACTATAATATTGTATTTTATTGACTCTCATAACTATCGTATTATACTAGGTTCACAATTATAATTATCTTAGTAGATTGAGTCTCCTATTGAACTAGGTATACTCTCCATTATGTTTTTGTTAATCTCAAGAGATATACTCATATATAAAATGCATTAGGGTGATGTATAACTCTATTACAACTAATTAAATAATGAAAATCATGCATATGCGTTCTTGAAGATTATAAAATATTCATCATATCAGATTTCGTGAAAAAGAAATTATTTTCAGAAATATTTAATAATTTTATCATAGCATAACCCATGGAAATGAATTGGGTTTCATAGCTAAATTAAAACTGGTAAAAAAATGAGTTTCATATTATTTTTCATAATTTATTATAAACCTAAGACCTCAAATTGGAAAAATAACATCAGTGTTCTATAAAAACATTATCTCTATATCTTACGTTATTAAGAATAGGAAAATGAATGCAAAACATGTATAATCCATAACTAACAAATCATATTGTAACATTAAACCCATAAATCAAGTTCCACATTAATTGAATGTACTCTACCATTCAGAATAATAAATTAAAATTTATCATAAAACAATTAAATAATATTTGAAAATCATATAATATCATATATGATCACTTTATAACATTATAATATCTATTGATAAATAATTCTGTGTTAAAATAGTTGTAACGCCCCGACCCCAGTTACCCAGAGTCGGTGCATTATTACATAACATTGGCATGATCACGAGAAAGATCAAATCTCGAAAGACTGATTGGTTTAGTAGCCTTGGAAACACTAGATATATTCATAAAGTTTTACATTACATCATAAAGTCGAAAACTACTACAACAAAATAGTCTCCATATTCCACACTCGTATCCCAACATTCTATCCCTAGAGGTCATTCATAAATTACTTCTTCACATCCTGGGAAAATAAAACATAGAAAAGGGGAGAGCTCAAATGTCCAGTAAGGATAACAATATATCGGAAACTTTTATAAATAAGAATAAACATTTAAGGCAATGTATAACTTAAAACAAAAGCCTTTTAAACTTGAACTTCAACATAGTATGGAAAAAATAAAATGAAATAATTCCATTTTCTTATTCACATGGATATTCTACTAATAGAATAATCACATGCAATATCAATAACCACTTTCATAATGATGGAATGCATAATTCCAGACTATCATAACCACATAGCCAAGGCCTCGTGCCAAGACTACAAATAATATTTTTCCAAGGCCTTGTGCCAAGACAATAGTTTGTCTCATGAGACCTACCAATGCATTGAAGAGCTATAGAGGGCTCCACCCGTCACATATTATGTCCAATGGATTCCCATATGAAAAGTTTTAAACATAACATAAACATTCGTATTAAAACAAGCATACGAAATGTAAATACTTCATCCATAAACCATGAATGGTATAAAAATTACACATCCACAGTCAAACATATCAAAAAACCTTCAATACAATATATAAGTTTTGTATCATAATAAGTCAACATCAAATAAATGTAAAATCCATCAAAGGATATTGACGTTGATGAAATCAAAACACTTCTTAGAGAAATATCACTTTTTTGAAATCATTTAAAAGCCACACATTTATTAAGGAAGTAATTTAAAAGATATTTTTGGATCAAAGTGTCCCATACCACTTCTAAACTTTTGAAAAGGAATATCATTTCAATACATTAATTTCCATATAAATAAATCCTTAAAAGAATTTTGGAAACATGGACATTAATTAAAAATATTTATAAAGATAAATCTTTAAAACATTTAAAATTATGATTTTGATAAAGAGTACCTTACATAAATTCTTAAAATATTCATTTTGAAATCATCTAAAAGTCACATAATTATAAAATAAAACATTTACTTTGAAAATATTCTTATAAGCTTGTAAGGGAAGCTTTGACGATTTTATAACGGCGGTAAATAGCCGCACCCGCCGTATAAGTTAAAAAAACATTCTTACCTTAAAATTGTCGAAAGGTAAAAAGTGCCTTGTTTGGAAAACGACGGAATGATTCCACTAAAAAAACATAAGGTTATAAATGACATTAACCCATTTTCTTTGTAAATAGTAAAAATGTTTTGAATTACATTTCGATGAAACATGGATGTGGATGATATAGAAATCCCAGTAGATTATTACGTATAAACAACCTCAGATAATGAAGAGATTGCGAAATAAACCCTTACCTTGTACTTTTCCATGGTTGAGGGTAAGTTAACCTCATTTATAATGTTTAAATAATTTTTATTAAATTATACAAGAATCATATATATTAAGATGAGATCATATATGATCCTTTAACATTGTTTTGTTAATAATATCTTAATATTATCGTCGTTTCAGGTGTTAACGTACTCATTTTCTTTTATATGTTTTGTTATGTAAGCCATGTTTGTAATAGATAGGTTGTATATTATTCATATCCATAGTGATATAATGTCCTTAAACATTATTTTTAAATCATAAAATGATTATTATACATGAATGGATACGATGGATAATGAATCTCATCGTGTTCGTGGAGATGGTAGTCCGTACGTACGCACAAGCGACAATATCATTATTTTGATATTAAAATAATATATAAATGAATGTTATATCATATATACAGAATTATTAACATGTTATATTTATTATTTACATAGGTTACACATCATTATTATACTCATCCAAATAATAATATATTGAATAACAATTACACCACGACGTGGAGACGATAAGTCGTACGTACGCACGTATGGTGACATGTTATTCAAAGGGTGGATAGAATACTGAATATGGTTGTACCATATTTATAAGAACATCACAGTATATATATGATACTGTAATTATTATTTTGGAATGGTAACAGCAATGTAAGAAGAATTGGAAGAAGAAAGGAACTTTGAAAAGGGTAGTGAAATCATTACCTCTTCTTTGGGTTCTTCCTTTTGATTTGATCAAAAGGGCTCCTTAGGTTGGATTTCTGATCAAACTAAGGCCTCTAGGTTGTATTGAGGGATGTTTATAGAGTATTTGTGCAGAGTTTGGCCGAACCAAAAAGCTTGATGGTGTTAAGAAATGAGAAGGAAGAGTGCCCTTTTATAAGAGAGGTGAGGGGAACCTTTGGAAAAGCTAGAAATATTAATTTATAATAAATTTATATTCAGTTTCTAATGGCTCAAAAGTTTATTATTTAAATTTTAAGGTGGGGATAGGTCGAAAAACATTAAACCAATATAATTTAGACAGGTTTGGGTTACTATATTAACCTTATCTTTAAGTATTAACTCTTAGTTAAATAGTTTCACTTTTACAATGTCTCTTTGTATTTTTATATTATATGGTTAATAAAATTACTATATACATCCAAGATCCCCCAAGTGGTCCATTAATGATACCACTATAATTATATAAGTCCTTTGGACGATCCGTATATTTTTAGGACTTTAATATCAATTCATAATATAATATTTGTTTTAAAAACGCTTTTATGTCAATTTTGACACTATTCAATAGTTGATTTTTGTGAAACTAATAACAGAATTATTACATAGAAAAAAATTAATTAAATCAATAATAATATGTCATATTATCATATAAAATTATTTTAATTCATTAAAAGTCTCAAATTATATTTATTTGGGTATTTGAAATATCAATTATTTTAATTTGTCACTATTATGGTAATTACTGGATCATAATCGTGTCATAAATAAATTAAATTATTTAATCTCTAAAAATTATAAATAAAATATAATTATGTAGGAAATCTTTTTATATTTCTAATTAATATTTATAGTCTAAAATCCAACATACATAATCTTATGTAAAAATTGTTTTTCTAAATGATATATGCTTTTGTCATTTTTGTACTTATTTTAACTTAATTCAAATAAAGTGTCCCTATCACCTTCATGGGGTCCAAAAATCAACCCAAAGATGCCCCTGGTCGTCCAGGTATCCACCAATAAGGTTAGGATACGTTTTAGGGTAATTTAGTATTATTATAATATTATTTGTTAACCCTTATTTACCAGATTTACCCTTTAACCATGGTAAATAAAATATTTACCGAAATAATTATTCAAAATGTCTAAAAATAAAAGTTACCTATTTACACAATTTGAACATCCTGATTCCAAATATGTAATCCATTTTTCCAAATTCAAAACAAAGAAGTGGCAGAAATTAATTTAAAATTAATTTCCGCTGTCAAAACAAAAAGCTTGTTTTTAAGATATAATAACTGTCAAAAGATTGATACTTGTTTATGTTCGGTTTAATTGTGAAATTATTCACAATGACCAACATTGTATTAAATGGTAAAATTATATTCTAAATATACTTTAAAACCACTCAAATTCATAATTAATCAATATAAATTTTTTTGTTTAAAAAAGTTGTTTTTAATTAAAATTTTGTAATTGTCACTATTCATCAAAATATAAGTGTTATCCGAAAAGTTCCAAAATTTCACCCTAGGATAAATTTGATATTCAGAATCCAAAAATTAAGTCCATTTTGAAATATAAAATATATATAATTTCAAAAATTAGGTATTACTATTCATAACTGCTAGTTTGATTGGTTGTGGTGTGTGTTAGAACTCGATGTTGCGTACAACACACGCTACTATATTATTCAAAGGAAAGCGTATCTTGGAAGCTTGGGATGTTTCATTTTAAATTTTTGATGTCCTCATTTAGTCAAAAAGTATATAATATTGTATTTAAAAAAGGTTCACTATTAAAAGTTGGTAAAAGTGCAATACTGAAAATGAATTTTTTCTTACATTACGTCTAAGAAACTCATAATATAAATTCTAAAATTATAAGGATTATATAAAGTTTAAAATTTAGTTAATACTATTCATAACCTCTTTTGAACAGCTTTTTTGGTAATTCATGGTGTGCTTGAACTCGGTGTTGCGTGTAGTGCAATTTATTGAATTATTTTGAAGAAATAACACACTATGAAATCTTGGGGTGTTACATTCTCCCCTCCTTCAATAAATTGCGTCCTCACAATTTGAAATTGTTCATCGAAAATAAAAGGATGAAAATAGAAAATATCTTTGTGGGAAAACCCTCATCAGAAATTGGGTTACTAAAATTTAGTCTTAATATGAGGAAAAGAGAAATGAAAGGGTCACCACCAAATTATGATCTCGATTAGGAGAACATTTGTGGAAATTAGAGACATATAATTGCAGGAAAAACGTAAATATTTATAGTTAGTGATTGAGGTCATCAATCACAAACAAGTTTAAAATTGAGGTCCTTATATTCATCAATCTATGATAATTTAAAATACCATCGATTCAACAAAACATAAGTTATTAGGATAACACATTTTTGGTGTTTCAAAATATCTTAGTTGAAATCCCACATCGAAAAATGAATTAATGAGGCCTCTATTTAAAATAAAAATTGGAAAGTATGAAGATTACCGAAAATAACACATACTAGGGTTCAATGTAGGAAAATATGGATATGGAAGAGAAATCTAACAATCAATTATCTGATGGAGTGTGGTAGAGAACATGTCTATGAAAAGGCCAACAATCCCAAAGCCATAAATTAGTGATGATTTAAGGTACCATCTAGGACAACATTTTTGTTCTAAGTTCCTTTTCTTAATGTTGAGGAATTTTTTTATGAGATTGGCTAAGATCATAAGGAGATATACATACTTTATAATTAGAGTTTTATCCATTAATAAATTTCTACCACAAACCTATCTTTCACTCTAAAAGATAATTGAACGTAAAAAATATATTCTATTTATCCTATTCGAATAGGGTTACAAAAAAAAACGAATTTACAATTCATCTTTCAGATCATTTAAAAAAAACTACATTATTTAATCCAGGACATCTCGTGGGCCAGTGGTAGGTGATACACCCTTTTCGCCCTTCGGTTGCGGGTTCAAGTCTCGCGGCCTTGCCGGACGTGATGGGTTGTCGCCCGACCTCCGGGTTGTTCTTTTATGGAAATCCAAAATAATCCAAACTAGAACTATCCAAAATACTTCAGTCCAAAATTTCTAAGGAAGGTAAACACAATAAAGATCCTTTTTCCTGTGTAATAACATGTGAACACCATCATCACGTATTTTATTAAAACATTGCGACATCCTGAATTACCATAAAACCTTATTGATTACATTCATGATCCCTTATTCCTTAAAGAATGATAGATATACTCCTTCAATCCAAAAATGTTTTAAACCCCAACAATGATGGAATATATAAATCATTAATTAGTTTCAAGGTAGTCAAGAATATCCAATATAATTTATCCAAATCAATCATGTATTATTCCAAAATCACTACCTCAGTATCAGAACTATATTATGGTTTATCGTTCTCTCAACCATATATTTTCCAAAAATTTATCCTCCCATTGAGTCACTTTTCTTTGTTCCACACAATATCAAGTCCTTAATGAAATAATACTGCAGTACAATCCTTATATACACCATAATTATTCTAACAAGTAAATTGATGATACAACACTAAAATGAAATAATCAACATAAGAACTCTAAAAATTCCTCTTCATCTATGGTAGTATCATAACTTGATTATTATCCAATAGCATCATTTGCGGCATAGTATGATGACTGGGACATAGGTTCACGTAGTGTCCAAACTCCTTGCAAATGAAGCATTGTACATTTGAAACCATTTTCTTACCATTGCAGTCACGTACTTTGTGCCCTTTTCCTCCACACTTATAAGAAACTCCCATTCCTTTCAGGCAAGTTCCAGGGTGTTTCTTCCCAGTGTTATCACATATGGGAAAATTATTCTTTTCCCTCTTCCATTTATCCATATTTCTCTCTTCCATCCTTTTCTTCTCTTGCTTCCTTTCAAATCCTTAGGACTCAGTAAACTCTTTACTAATATTATCAACACATGATATTATTTCTTCATATGATTATAATACATGGGAGACTATTTCTCTTATATATTCTGGCTTAAGACCATGAAAGATATGATCCTTCGTTCTCTTTAGATCATGTGCATTGCTGGAGTTCTCATTCCTTCTACTGGGCACCATTTCTAAACAATGGCATACACTAGATTAGTTTATGAATAACAATACCTAATCCCAAACTTGTAAAACACATAACATAAATTAAATAGTTTATGGATATAATCCATAATCATAAAAATTTCTCCTTTGAGGGAGTATATACTCATAAACCCTTAATAATGGTTTGTAAAGAAAATGATAATTATCCTATGCATATCCCCTGGGAGTGTCGTAACCAAGAGTGCAGCAAGGCCCATTGTCGTGCACCAGTTCTCGTTCGAGTCTAGCTCAAAACGATGTTTTTGAGGTTTTACCCCTAGGTACATCTGTGCCAGAGACGCCTCTACCTGCTCGTATCCACACAGGGATGTATCGCTCGGAAAACTCACAAAATATCTACAATACCAAAATTCTAGGAAGTTCTTATATACTAATCCTCAATGTCCATCTTAAATCTATGTGCTCTAATCAGAGTTTATCTAAATCTGGCTTCCAAGGTTTGTACTAAACTTTCTTTGATACCAACTGTAACACCCCGACCCCGGTTACCCAGAGTCGGTGCATTATTACATAAAATTGGCATGATCACGAGAAAGATAAAATCTCAAAAGAACGATTGGTTGAGTAGCCTTGGAAACAATGGATATATTCATAAAGTTTTACATTACATCATAAAGTGGAAAACTACAACAACAACATAGTCTCCTTATTCCACACTCATATCCCCACATTCTATCCCTACAGGTCATTCATAAATTAATTTTTCACATCCTAGGAAAAATAAAACATAGAAAAGGGGTGAGCTCAAATGCCCAGTAAGGATAACAATATAGCAGAAACTTTTATAAATAAGAATAAACATTTAAGGCAATGTATAACTTAAAACAAAAGCCTTTTAAACTTGAACTTAAACATAGTATGGCAAAAATAAAATGAAATAATGCCATTTACTTATTCACATGGATATTCTACTAATCGAATAATCACATTCAATATCAATAACCACTTTCATAATGATGTAATGCATAATTCCAGACTATCATAACCACATACCCAAGGCCTCATGCCAAGACTAAAAATAAGATTTTGCCAATGCCTTATGCCAAGACACTAGTTTGTCTCATGAGACCTACCGATTCATCGAGGAGCTATAGCGGGCTCCACCCGTCAGATATTAAGTCCAATGCATTCCCATATGAAAAGGTTTAAACATAACATAAACATTCGTATCAATACTAGCATACGAAATGTAAATACTTCATCCATAAACCATGAATGGTATAAAAATTACACATCCACAGTCAAACATATCACAAAACCTTCAATACAATATAGAAGTTTTGTATCATTATAAGTCAACTTCAAATAAATGTAAAATCCATCAAAGGATGTTGACATAGATGAAATCAAAACTCTTTTGAGAGAAATATCTCTTTTTTGAAATCATTTAAAAGCCACACATTTATAAAGGAAGTAATTTAAAAGAGATTTTTGGATCAAAGTTTCCCATACCACTTCGAAACTTTTGAAAAGGAATATCATTTCAAGACATTCATGTCAATATAAATAAATCCTTAAAAGAGTTTTTAAAACATGGACATTAATTAAAAATATTTATAAAGATAAATCTTTAAAACATTTAAAATTATGATTTTGATAAAGAGTACCTTTCATAAATTCATAAAATATTCATTTTGAAATCATATAAAAGTCACAAAATTATAAAATAAAACATTTACCATGAAAATATTCTTATAATCTTGTAAGGGAAGCTTTGACGATTTTATAACGATGGTAAATAGCTGCACCTGCCTTATAAGTTAAAAAACATTCTTACCTTAAATTTGTCGAAAGGTAAAAAGTGCCTTGTTTGGAAAATGATGGAAAAATTCATTTAAAAAACATAAGGGTATAAATGACTTTAACCCATATTCTTTGTAAATAGTAAAAATGTTTTGAAATAAATTTCGACGAAACATGGATGTGGATGATAAAGAAATCCCAGTAGATTATTATGTATAAACAACTTCGGATAATGAAGAGATTACGAAATAAACCCTTACCTTGTACTTTTCATTGGTTGAGGATAGGTTAACCTCCTGTATAATGGTTAAATAATTTTTATTAAATTATAAAAGAATCATATATATTAATATGATATAATATATGATCTTTTAACATTGTTTTGTTAATAATATCTTAGTATTATTGTCGTTTCGGGTGTTAACTTACTCATTTTATTTTATATGTTTTGTTACGTAAGCCATGTTTGTAATGGATAGGTTGTATCTTATTCATATCCAGAATGATATCAAGTCCTTAAAAATTATTTTTAAATCATAAAATTATAATTATACTTGAATGGATACGATGGAGAATGAATCTCTTCGCGTTCGTGGAGACGGTAGTCCGTATGTACGCACAAGCGACAATATCATTCTTTTGATATTAAAATAATATATAAATGAATGGTATATCATATATACATAATCAATAACATGTTATATTTATTATTTACATGAGTTACACATCATTATTATACACATCCAAATAGTAATATATTGAATAACAATTACACCACAATGTGGAGACGGTAAGCCGTACGTACGCACGTATGGTGACATGTTATTCAAAGGGTGGATAGAATACTAAATATGGTTGTACCATATTTATAATAACATCAAAGTATATATATGATACTGGAGTTATTATTTTATAATGGTAACAACAAAGGAAGAAGAAGTGGAGGAAGAAAGAAACATGGAAAAGGGTGGTGAAATCATTACCTCTTCTTTGGGTTCTTCCTTTGAATTTGATCAAAAGGGCTCCTTAAGTTGGCTTTCTGATCAAACTAATGCCTCTAGGATGTATTTAGGGATGTTGATAGAGTATTTGGGCAGATTTTGGCCGAACCAAAAGGGTTTTAAGGTGTGAAGAAATGAGAAGGAGGGGTGCCCTTTTATAAGAGGGGTGAGGGGCACCTTTGGAAAAGATTGAAATATTAATTTATAATAAATTCATATTCGGTTTCTAATGGCTCCAAAGTTGATTATTTAAATTTTAAGGTAGGGATAGGTCTAACAACATTAAACAAAAAGAATTTAGACAGGTTTGGGTTACTATATTAACCTTATCTTTAAGTATTAACTCTTAGTTAATTAGTTTCACTTTTACAATGTCTCTTTGTATTTTTTTTTATTATATTGTTAATAAACTTACTATATACATCCAAGCGCCCCTAAGTGGTCCATAAATGACACCACTATCATGATATAAGTCTTTTGGACGAACCTTAGATTTTTAGGAATTTAATATCAATTAATAATATAATATTGTTTTTAAAAACTCTTTTTTGTCAATTTTGACACTATTCAATAGTTGATTTTTGTGAAACTAATAAAAAAATTATTACTTAGAACAAAATTAATTAAATCAATTATATTATTTCATATTATCCTAGAAAAGTATTGTAATTCATTAAATGTCTCAAATAATATTTATTTCAATATTTATAATATCAATTATTTTAATTTGTCACTATTATGGTAATTACTTCATCATAATTGTGTCATAAATAAATTAACTTATATAATCTCTAAAAATTATAAATAAAATATAATTAGGTAGGAAATATTTTTATCTTTATAATTAATATTTATAGTCTAAAATCCAACATACATAACCCTATGTAAAAATTGTTTTTCTAAACGATATATGCTTGTGTCATTTTTGTACTTATTTTAACTTAATTAAAATAAAGTGTCCCTATCACCTTCATGGGGTCCCAAAATCGACCCAAAGATGCCAATGGTCGGCCATGTATCCACTAATAAGGTTAGGACACGTTTTTAGGGTAATTTAGTATTATTATAATATTTGTTTAACCCTTATTTACCAGATTTACCCTTTAACCATGGTAAATAAAATATTTATCGAAATAATTATTCAAAATGTCTAAAAATAAAAGTTACCTATTTACACAATTTGAACATACTGATTCCAAATATGGAATCCATTTTTCCAAATTCAAAACACAGAAGTGGCAGAAATTAATTTAAAATTAATTTCCGCTGTCAAAACAAAAAGCGTGTTTTTAAGATATAATAACTGTCAAAAGATTGATACTTGTTTATGTTCGGTTTAATTATGAAATTATGTCCAATGACCAAAATTGTATTAAATGGTAAAAATATATTCTAAATATACTTTAAAACCACTCAAATTCATAATGAATCAATATAAATTATTTCGATTAAAAAAGTTGTTTTTAATTAAAATTTAGAAATTTTCACTATTCATCAAAATATAAGTGTTATCCGAAAAGTTCCAAAATTTCACCTGAGGCTAAATTCGATATTCCGAATCCAAAAATGAAGTCCATTTTGAAATATAAAATATATATAATTTCAAAAAGTGGTTATTACTATTCATAACGGCTAGTTTGATTGGTTGTGGTGTGTGTTAGAACTCGAAGTTGCGTACAACCCACGCTAATATATTATTCAAAGGAAAGCGTACCATGGAAGCTTGGGATGTTTCATTTTAAAATTTTGATGTCCTAATTTAGTCAAAAAGTTTAAAATATTGTATTTAAAAATGGTTCACTATTAAAAGTTGGTAAAAGTGAAAAACTAAAAATAAATTTGTTCTTACATTACGTCTAAGAAACTCATAATATGGATTCTAAAATTATAAGGATTTTATAAAGTTTAAAATTTAGTTAATACTCTCCATAACCTCTTTTGAACGGCTTGTTTGATAATTCATGGTGCGCATGAACTCGGTGCTGCGTGTAGTGCAAGTTATTGAATTATTTTGATGAAATAACAGACTATGAAATCTTTGGGTGTTACAATAGTTCTTTCTCTATGTTAACTGTTTTTTCTCAAAAGACTTTTTTGGTGGTAGAATCAGTCCTTATACTCTGATCATTGTTCCATCACCTAGAGTTCACTAATAATGGTATAAATTTAATATATAATAAATAAATATATATAATTATTTATATTAATCCCTAAAATTTTGAGATATAATTTATTAATTACAGTATTCATGGCGAAAGTAAATTGTACATACACATTACTGTTGTTTTATTATCATGATTGCAGAAAAGAAAAACGTTTTAAAAATAATTCACCTTTATATAGTCACTTCTATATCATATAAATCATATATAATCATAAAATCAATCCTTATAGCATCTATTTAAACATGAAATGATAAATAATCGCATTGCTACATGGAGGTGGTACTGTACACGTACACACGAGCGAGGTGATTATTTTCCAATGAATTAGAATGTAATAATGTAAATATGATATGATGATTAAATAATAATTAATATGTAATAAATATTAAATATTATCAGTAAAATCACCAAAATTCATATATATAATATATAGTGATGAATAATGAGATCTATCAATATGTGTGGATGGTAAGCTGTATAAATGAACATATGGTAATTCCACTTCACATAAAATGGGAAAGAGGTATGATAATTTTGGTTTCATAATAATGGTAAATTTTAGGGAAATTTTTTGTACTGAATTAATTATTTAATAATAAAAACCTCATATTTAGATGATGTATAATAATAATTAAAAAGAAAGAGATCAGTTAAGGAGATAACTACTTCATTAAAAAAACTCCACCAGACCTCCTCTTAAGTACTATAGGGTTAGTATTTTGGGAATAACAATATGTCTATAATGTATATAATTATTTTTATAAGATAATATTATAGTTTTTTTATGATATAAGGCACAATATTGGGTAAATAAAACAAAGGAGGGTTCCCTTTTACAAGTAAGGGCAGGTTCACTCTTTAATTTCATAAAATATTAAAATATAAAAAAGTAATTATATTGTAGAATAATTCAAAATGGAAATATATTCAATGTTAATTTTGTATTTGGAAAAAAATCACATCAAAAACAATATTTTGACATGTTTATGTGGTTTTTTAAACATTATTTTTTGGTTTAACACCTTAGTAAACCTATTCTAAATATAACCACGGTAAATACATTTTCAAACTTAATGGTTTTTAATTTTACATATAACATAATAATTGGAACGAAATGTCAAAGGGATAAACATTTAGACCATAACATGTCCATATTGTCCAATTTACATTTTTAATGATTTTTAATTAATTTTAGTAAAATATTTTTTTTATAAAATATCATAAATTATATTTTTGACACTATTAAAATAATTTGACACCAAGGACACCGTGAAAATGATGGAATTTGAATATAATCACTGAATACAATAATAATATGTTATATTATAATATAAAATTCATTAAAAATATGAATAACTCAAAATATAATACTATTAATAATTTTTAAAAATCATTTATTTTATATTTCTATTAATAAAACACATATTGTGATAGTATTGCTTAGGAATTTAAGGTATTTATTATTATTAAAAATTAAAATAAATTTCCATTAGTAAAATAATTGCATTATTCTCTAAATAAAAATTACAATTATTTCACAAATTTCTTCTTTTACCTATGTGAACACATAAGATATATTTAAAATTTTGAGAATAAAAATTTGTATTTTTTATATAATTAAATATTATGAAAGTCATTATAATTGATAAGTGTACTTTAATAACTAAATTTCAGTAATAATATGATATTTATTGAATTAACATAATCCAATAATATTTATAATGATAAAGGGTTCCCTTTAACCTAGTAAAACACAATTTACCTTTTACAATGGTTATATAATTTATTATCAATACTATTTTTTATGATTAAAAATTAAAGATGAATATTTATTAAATTTAGAACCTATGATTATAAATGTATAAACTACTTTTAAAAACTCAATTTCTATATGTGTTATAAATTTAATTTAGAAAATGGACCTAGAATTTGATGAAAACAGTTGTTTAGAAAAATAAGATTCTGACCATAAAATAATATCTATTTGTATCCCTATGTAATAAAAAAATTAGATGAATTTTATAATTGATAATTCAATTCACAATATAAATATATTTTTTAAATTATTGACCATTATTTAATAATATTATGTACTTATATCAAAATACATTGGTTTAATATGAATTTTTTTATGAAAAATATCTATTTTATTTTCAAATATTTATCATTTTCATTAATAGTTAATTATTTTCAAATGAATTTGTTTTTTAAAAATTTAAGGGTTATAATGTTCCGAAATTAGTTATTATTATTCATAATTTCCAATCCAAAATCTAGTTGATAACTATCACATTAAATAGTAATAATTTAATAGTAAATTACCATTCATTTACATTTTATGTTTAATGTAATGTAAGATATCAAGGAAATTATTTTTCTTCTATAAAAATATATCAATGAATCTCAGGGTGTAAAATAATATCCCCATTAACATTATTTCTCCATTAAAATTACATCAAATTGATAGAAAAGAAAGGACATCTTTATTTCATTACATCCTTGTGAGCCCATGTAAAATCTGTAAATATTTTATTCCTCTATAGAAATTTAACAATGTGATTAGAATTTTATCAAAACACATTATCTCTATCATAAAATATCTATAATATTTGTTCTTGATATTAAATTTCATGATATAGTTTTATGAACTCTATGTTTACTTAATTTTATACCATAGAAATGAACTTCTCCTAGAGAGATACATGGAACATGTCTTGAACTTGAGAGGTTCAGTCAATGAACCGAGAGATACGAATTTATCCCTACTAAATTAGGAATCATGAAGTTAATAATATGCATTTAGATCATATTTCCTCTATTTATAATTATTATAACCTTATTCCATAGATAATTTAATAGAAAATCTTTCTAATAGACATCAAACTCTAGATCGTTCCAAAAATTACCATCATTACTTTTCTATAAACATTTAGCTTCCCTAGTTTGTTGGTGAATGTATTTGTGTTTCTCTAAAAAAATCCATCTATATATGGACCAAATGGGATTAATTCACCTACATTATCCTTTATCATTATAATTATACACATTATTATAATGTTTTCTTTATAAGGATTCATCTAAAATCATCAGTAAAACCTATTTTTGGATGAAAACGTGGAAAAAGGATGTTGTAAACCCCAACAAAATTTGAAATCTCAATAATAAGTCCAAAAATAGAATATTTTTCGAAATAGTTATCAAATTATGACAATCTATATGAGGATGGTCAGAGGTATTGAATCTCAACTTTATATCCAAATCATGTTGATGGATCTACGAGAACATTGAGTTGAACTATGGATCCTAATCAAATACAATATAATGTGGTACTCCAAGCATCGCTTTCAGATGTTTCATGTATATTATGGAATGATAGTAAATAGATAAATATTCACTAATAGTTATTTTTTTGGTGAATTAATTAAGTTATTTACTACATCCAAAATAGAATTATTTCTCTTAATTTTTAGGAGTCTAAAAACATTCATGGTAATGTTTTACAATTTCCATTCTGGTATGGGAAATGGTTCTAACAACCTTTTTGAATTATGTCTCTCATACATAACCTGATTAAATAGTATGAACCATGATGCATAGACATTAATATCTCCCTTCATGTTTCCCCACTAAAATTACATTATCAATTCAATCAATATCATAAAACTTCTAGGATAAATATAGAATGTTGAACAGTGATATTCATCTAATAGCTCATTCTTCAAGTATAGTGTTTAAAGGATGTATACATGGTTCATAGACATTATCATTCCATCCCAATCCACTTTTAGTTGTAGAATATTCCTCACATTCTTCATCAGTTCCATATCATTCATTTACACATATTTAATCAATAAATATATATAGTGAAGACCCATTTATGAAAGATAAGATTTATCCCATTCCATTAAGATTTAAAAATATATCATTTGAAAACCAAGAAAACTAGATCTATTGTAATCCTTATTTAAGATATGGTAGCATGATTAATTTGAATTACATCATCGCCCACCATATTCCATATCATAGGGGAATATTAAAAGACAATTCATAAACATTAATCACCTCTAAAAATATTATCTAGCACATATTTCACTATTTTTTGAGTGAATATATACATTAAAAATTTAGGATCCTTATATATATCACATATTTCTCCATAAATAAAATTCATCTATATAATTAATGAAAAATTTAATATACGTAACTCCAAATCATGTGTTATAAATTTACATCATAAAAATTGAATTATAATGCTGCATAAGATATTTCAATTTCATTCTTTATGATAATGTAACATATTCTCCACATTGAAGCATCACAATATATAAAAAACATTCTCCATTGTTGGGTAATGTAAGAACGGGTCTAATGAATCATTTTCTCTATAGTTCTTGGAAATGTTCCCCACATTCATCTATCAATAAGAAGTATAATCCAAAAATAGTTAACTTTGTAGGTGGATTACAATATCATGAGAAATTATCCATGGAGTAATGGTAATATAAATTTAAACAATTAAAAATAGGGATCATCGTCACAATTATGGGGCAAGTCCAATTTATAATAACATCCATATTTCATGGTTCAATAATAATATAATATCTTGAGATTATATGACACTTAAATGAAACTTTTTGTAGATAAAATTAATTGTCTATAAATTTTTTATATGACTTATACTTCATTATAGTCTTACGAAAAATACTCATGTTATCTTTATGATATCCAGTTCTATTTGAAAATATAATAATATAAACTATAATCACTATGAAAAACTATTTATGCAAATCTATCAAGAATCAATTTATAAAATAAATGAATATATTTCTTTAATTTTAATGATTATGTGGAATCACTATATATTAATAGTTTCCATAACTTATATAGAATATTTCCATGGGTACACCTACTTCTAGAACCTAAATTGGTGATTTCCATATTCATAATCAATCAATAAAAGGTATTTTCCCCATGTACTTTATTCAAAAAGACATCGACATGAGGTATAGGATACTTATTCGTGATTATGACCTTGTTTTGTTTGTGATAATCAAAACATAGTTATATTTATCCACCATTATTCTTAAAAAATGTTATCACTCCATGGTAAAACACATGGTTTTATATATACCTTATAAATACTCTTTTATATTTTCTTCTTAAATTCTTACAACTCAGTTGGGTCAATTCTATAGAAAGTATTTGAAATAGGTTCGGCACTAGGTATAAGTTCTACTGATATAACAACATCATAATTTGATGGAACACTAGGTAAGTTTTCTAAAAATATGTCAATAAGTAATTATAATAATCATATCCTTAATGATGAGTTCATCCCAACCCACATAATATAAACAAAAATTTTGAAATAGAATGAGGACCAACCCAATGTGTGAAATTTCATTTGGAAGTTCATATTTATAATCAAACTGATATATGAACATTGGCTCGTTAAAAAAATAAAACATGGCATTCCAATGTTAGTAATTGACATTACATTTAGGTAATGAATGCAATTGAATAATGAAAACGAAATCAAATTTTACTGGAGGGACAATAAGAATATTTTCTAGAAAAAATTCTCAAAAACGTCAATTGGAGAAGACTCTTAGACTTAAGATGTGACCATTATACCATTAACTGTTTCATTGATAATACAAAATCTAATAATTAGGGCGGTACAATGATCCCCATAGAAAATTCATCAAATATATAGGATTAGGTATATCTAGAGTCAAATAATACATTTTAAATTGTATAGTTGAGTGTATGTGTATATTTGACCTCTTTATTATCCACATTAGTAGTTCTAATCCCATGATATTTCCCATTTTCTTTGTTCTTAATAGGTTTCAGGTGTTGACTATCATCACCAAGCTCTATATTTGAACAACTATTTTCATAAGTACATTACTCATTTAACATGATCCTCTAGGGTGTGAGTGGTACATTATCTTGATATTTTTCATTATTCCATACATTGAATAGTCTCTTTACAACAATTCCATTACTCTTTAACATAATTAATATTTGAGTGACCCATGAACATAATGGTTTTTTATGAAAAGCAAGATGGAATTCAAAAGAAACTCTAAGAAATATGGCGAGAAGAATATAAATCTTCCTTAATGGGTAACTCCAATATTCATTTCCTCATTAATTGTATATTATACATTTACATCATATAAAATAAACTCTATTAAGGATAACACTATTCAATTTAATGTATTTTATCTAGTAAGGAATAGATTGACCATAATTGTTTGTTGAATAATAGTACCATATGTATACCTTTCATATCTTGTTAAATATTCCCAATAGTTACTAATAGATTAATATTACTTATACTTTATCTCATTTAAATATTTCTTATTTATCTAATAAAAAATATTAGTAAAATACTTAATAAAAAGTAATATCTAAAATCCCCCAGCTCCATGGGGTCAATTAATTCCCATTTCCACATGTTCTTGATAAAATTACACAATTGATTTGATAATCCAACAAAATGTTTTAAAAACAAAATAGAATTTCAAATTTTAAACACTAGTGAATAAATAATAGAATATAATTGGTATAAACCCATTCATTGACAACTACTAGATGAGATGATCCACTATAGTAAGGTGAATGGTGCAATATGAGGGACTCAAAAGAAAATTGTTCCTTCATTTTCTTAATTGGATTCTCAACAATTTTCATATCAATAAAATATATCATTAGTATAGAAATAAGATTTCTCATTTAATATATCATTAAATTTGGTTGATCATTTTCTAAATTTTTACATTTTTGACAAATTCAACATTAACAGTATTCCATCAGTTTCCATCTACTGAATAAAACTAATTATCATAGTGTGTGATACTATAATAAAATTGGAATACCATATAATAAAGAAAAATAATTTATATTATGCATAAATCCTAACCCCATATTTCAATGTATAAAACCATTTTTTATCCTACTTCATTCAAGGTCATCATATATTCAAATACTTTCTAAATGTGAACTAAATTAATGTGAATAAACTAAAAATATCTCATCTAAGTATCAATATATGTTCATTCTAATGGAATACTCACCATTCACCAAAATGATAGATGATATACACTCGAAAAGAACAATTTAGAGTTACATCCCAAAGATGCATTTTTTCTAATACATTCCTAATTGTATCCTCATAACAATGAGGTTATTTCTAAAAACCCAACTAATTTCATTAAAAAACCAAGTATGTTCTACTGTAATTTTTATTATCTTATGGTTTCTCAATAATGTTTTCTATTCTTAGTTTCAAATGGTTAACAAAACCATTCTCATATCCATCTACAGAGGCCCATAAATTTTATACGTAGATATCCCATAATAATATTTTAATATTCCTTACAAAATAATAATGATGCATTCCAAAATTATATATTTAGTTCCCCTCAATTCATGGATACATAAATAACTATTTTTTAATTTAACATCATCATCTAACACTATATAATTCATAGCTAGTACCCTTAATAGACATACAATGAATAATACATTTATTCATAACCTATGAAAATTGATCATAATAAATGGTGATATATGATTCTCAGTTAGGGTAAAAAAGACATATATCAATGATCACATAAAAATAACATGATAAAATGAGTATGATAACATGTAAATAAAATTTTAGAAACAAACACTGCATAATAGAGATAAAAATCTCAAATCATTGTATAAATCATGGTGGTTAATAAGACATGAAAAAAAATGAAAAAAAAACTTAATCTATTAGAGAAACCCATTATACTAACACATATATTCCTATTATACATAAAATAATAGAATGTCATCTCCATCGATTCCATGTAATTATTCCATGTTTATAATAGTAGATTGGGTTGACTCCCCAAACAATAACAAAGTAGTTATGGTTCTATCTCAAGACTATCAGAGTGGATAGAGTCCTTTACATAATTATTTTCACTCTCTTTTCCAATCTTATTTTTCATAGGACATATCCCCATTTAACCTATAAATTGGAGGGCTATATAGTTCAGAACCCATCATCCATATAATGAAAATCATACATATGTGCTCTAAAATGAGAAAACTAATTTATCATGTTATAAACCATGAGAAGAGAATAATTTCCATAAATAACTCAGCTTTTTATCATAGCATAACCATTAAAAAAATTTAGTTTCATAACATAATAGACCCATGGAAAAGAAATGGGTTTCATTGAATAATCCTTAAAATGTCATTAAGGTAAATCACTAAAAGAATGAATTTGGATGATATCATTGAATCATACTGGTAGAAAATTATAATTAACATAAATATAGATCATCTTAGATTAAAATTTGTTAAAATGATACCGAGAATGTTTCTTGAGGAAAAAATACTTATTTAATTTGGAATCACTTCTTTAAAATCAAAATAATTACCAAATATTAAGGGAAATTGTTCTTTGATCAGATATATCAAAAATTACAAATTAAACATCAATGAATTGAGTGGTAATAATGGTGGGAAAGTTTATTCATTTTGAATGATTTAATAAGAAATCCATTAACACTTTTTAAAAAAATAATAAAAGTCGCGTGTTTAGAAAATGATAGTATTATATATTTTATGAATTATTTTAAAAATTAAAATGCATAAAAATAAAATAAAAATTATATATAATTATTTTTAAAAAAACTCTCGAATTAGTTTTTAAAAAACAAGGACATGGAATAAAAATTACTTTTAACTTATGTGAGAAATAGTGATGATTTCCATTAAAAATGCTTTAGTTTATTATTTTGTTGAAGAGAATAATAAAAATATAAAACATGTCCTCTTAAGAAATAACATGTGTAGTATAAAATTAAATACACTATTGAGAGTTCACTCGTGAATTTTTTCATCATTGAAAACATAATCATTAATAAATCTAGTAATTAATGAGATTATAACAAGAAACCCTTACCTCGAGTTACAGTTTATTAAAATTGCAATATCATATATATAATAAATTTAAAATTCTTATATTTCAATAAAAATTAATATATATATCCTTTAAATATCATATATTATCTATTTATTACATTATAAAACCAATTTATCAATAACTTCTTACTACCATCATCATTTCCAGGTGTTAATTGTCTCATTTTTTCCATAAGAATTTGGATTTGGTAGTTCATGTCCTTATATATTGATCGTGGTTCCATAATATCCCAGAATACATTCATTAAATTAACATAATATTATATATATATATATCAACAAATCTATAAAATTTATATATATGGAAATTAATTACACAGTTCATGGAGATCGTAGGATGTACGTACACAAGAACACTATTTTCAATTTCCAACAGATAAAAAAAGATAAATAATAACATACCATTAAATAATTGTTTTAATATCATATAAATAGTATATATTAATCAAATTCACCTTTATTACCATTTATGTAGAGAGTAAATGAAAAATAAATCACATCATTTTGTGGACGTGGTACACCAAACATAAACGAGAGTGAGGTTACCATTTTCCAATGAATTTGAATGTAAGAAGGTAGATGTAATATTATTAATAAATAATATTTATTAAGTCATATATATATTATATAACCATTAAATACATCATAATAATTATCTATAAAATATTCTATAGGAAAATTAATTTTATTTTTTCATTCAGATGATAAGACGTACAAATACCCGAGTCATACTTTCAATTACCTTATTATGTGAAAAAGGGTAAAAAATCATTATTTATTAGTACTTATAAAATTTAATTATATTAAGGATAATTTTTTTATTTTTATTATATTTATTATATATTAATTTTTGTTAATATAAAATGTAATGAAGAAATCAATTAGTTAGATCAATTACCACGTCTTTGAAAGAATTAGATTAGTTATCCTTTTAAGGATTATTCGGTTGTTATTTTGGAAATAAAAAAACCACAATAGTATATCTAATTATGTTTAAAGTAAAATATTTTAGTATTTGTGTAATCTACATGCCTCAACGTACTGTAATTAAGTAAATAAATATGCTCCCCTTTATAAGTGTTTGGAGGTTCACCCTTGGAATTCATCAAATGATAAAAACAATGCTTCGAAATTCCAAATATTAAATGAAAATGTATTATTTTATTAAAATACTATCAACCAATAAAATATGGATTGGTTTATGTTGTGATTTAAACCGTATCATTTGGATTAACCCTCTAGTTATCATATTTTAACATTAATCATGACAACTTCTTTTACAATATTAATAGATCATAATTTTTTGAAGGAAAAAATTGGATAATAAATGATCAAGGTATGATATAATAAATCATATCCTATTCTATTTTCCTCATTAAATATATTTACGGTTTTACATAATTTAATAAAATAAAATCTTCCATTAAATATCATTTATGTCATTTTTGACAATAATCATTGAATTTTATATTAATAACACTATAAAAGGGATATAACTCAAATATAATACATTAATAAAAGACTAATATTTTATATAAATAATGAATATTATTATATAACTATAAATAACTAAAATTATATGACTTTTAATTTTTTTAAAAATCATTTATTCAACTTTTCATATAATTTGAAAAAATATTTTCTCTAAGTTGTGTGTGCATTTATGGAACTTTTATAAATGATATATAAATTATAAATAATTTACCATTTTCATTATAATTACATTATTCTAAAATTTAGTCTTATGAATCCCCCATGAATTTCTGTTTTCCCTATGTTTAAAAATAATTGATATTTAATATAATGTGAGTGATCTTTTTTGTTTTTCATTGCATTAAATATTAAATAGGACATTTTGTGGAAAATTTTCTCATCATAAATTAAATTTCGAAGATAAGGTGATAAGTGTTGATGTCTCTTCATCCAATTATATTTAAGATGAATAATGGTGACCTAAACATTTATTTTTAAATGTGGAAAACCATATTTACACATAACTAAGGTGATAAATTTTACCATGGTTACTATTCATAATGCCTATAAAGAAAGGGTTCTATTTTCTAAATTGGTACATTAAAATTTCAAATATGTATTATGGTTTCGTAAATTAAATTTATACTAGTGGTATAAATTAATTTTAAAATATGTTTCCCAAATGAAAAGAAAACCATTATTTATAAAAGTAAACTTTTTAAAAATAAAAAACAAATTTATTCCACTCATAAGACTACAAAAAAAAAAATTACATTAACTTAAAAATATTTTTTTAACATATAATATATAATTATCATTAAAATAATTCACCAATAGTTTTAAATTTAATTTATTATGTTAAAAAACATTTTATATAGTAAATTGGTTTTTAAAAACAACATATTATTTTTTTCAAATGATTTTTATCTTCATTTATAATAAATTGATAAAAGTTTAATTGATTTTATACATATTTAAACAATAAAAGTTTTATAATTTATTTATTCTTATTTATACCTACCAATCCAATGGCTACAAAATAACTATCACATTAAATGATGATATTTAAGTAGGATATAATGGTTTGTTTCAACTAGATATTTCATATCAGAAAATCTATCAACTAAATACATTTTCTTATAGATCACTATATAATAAAATATTAGGGTCCTACACCACGTAATGGTTTCAAAGAAAATGAAATAAATCATTCATGGAAATGATAGTCTATACGTACACCTAAGGGAAATTTTTATTTTCATAATGCATGAGAAATAAATATAGTATATATTGGTTTAGCATTATAAATAATAATCATATTAATATTATAATTTTGATTCAAATAATATATCCTTATAACCATCCATTTAATTTGAAATGAAAATTTAATCAAATTCTGTCAAAGAGCTGGTAGTCTACTAATGCACACAAGAGAAGTTATTATTTCTTAATATACCAGAGGGTAAGAAGTTATATAATACCATATTTTAAAAGAAACACAGTTATTTCATATATATAATATATATCCATTAAATCCATATATATATATATCCATACATGAAATGTAGTGATTTTAGATAAAATTAATCACTTCATGGTTCCAGTACTCTGTATATATGATTGCAAGATATTTTCATTTCATATTTGATGGAATGTTTATATGAAATGGTTTTCAAATAAACACAATAACATTTAATCAAAAAAAATTAACAATAAGAACATATTAGGGTGATTATAATTTATTTTGGTGATGTATAATAAGGGAATAAAACTTAAATGAATTCAGTTAATACTTGTACATTATTATTTGATATATTTTATTAGCTTACAACTTAACCATTATATGATATTTAATTTGGTGATAAAATATCATCTATGACATGGTTAGGGGAGTTATTAAATTATTTTAGGAGATATGATTACACTATGATTTTAATATCTTATGTATAAGGGATAATATGTGATTTCTTTTCAGTAGTGAGAGGAGTTACAAACATGTTATTATTAAAGAAAATTTAAATATATTTTAAAAAAATTCATGTATAGTGGGGGTAAATTGGAAAAATTTCAAATATGGGTTGATATATGGACAAGACAATTCAACAAATCATTAATAGATACTATTTAGGGATATGTTATTTCTTATCTCTTATTTTACACCCTCATTAATCATTTCAATGCTAACCATTCTAACAAAATTTTTACCAATAAAACTATTCATTTTCACTAAAAAACAAGTAGAACATTTTACATAGTTCTTATAATTATAATTGAAAATATTAATCCATTTTTAAATTTTAATTTCTTAAGTTGGAAATAATTATTTATAATATAAATATGAAATACCCAAGGAAAATAGTTATTTTGAACAAAATTACTTTTATTTATTAAAATGATATATAACCAAAATCATTTACAAAATTTATTATTATAAAAATATTTATTTATTAATAATTAAATTGTATATAGATTATATTACAACAAATAAAAAACTAAATATAACCCTATAATTAATTATTTCAATAAAATTATAAAAAAAATAATTATTTTATAACTATACAATTTCACTAAGGGTTTAATATATCAAATATATGTTTACAAAACCAAAATAATATTTTGGTTTAATCTTATTTACTTATAAAATATATATTTTGACTATCATAATACTTTTAAAACAATTGTTTAATTATTATAACATAAAATCTCTAGTATTCTTAAAATAACCTTTTTCGTACTAGTTTCCAAAAGAACAATTCATTAAAAAAATTAATAAATTCACCCACGGGTAAATTCATCGTTATAAATTTTAAATTGATAACCATTTTACAAAATTAATTTTAAAATTTTATAAATTTATTTTATCATTTTAATAAAATAATATTTGTATTATAATGTTAAAATCAACAGATTATCAATGGGTAATAGTTTAGGGACCTATAATTTATCAAATATAATAGGATTCGAGTGATAATTAAAATGGTAAATAAGACATTTTATTTTTGAAACATGTATATATCTTTCTCATGACGAATCCATTCATTATATTGATCTATAATAGGTTTGGGTGATTGTTAGGAGAATATCGTAGGGTTTTGGTATGCCAGCATCCTCATTACTCATATACCGTGAAAATATTTCATTGTAGAACATTGGAGTTGTTTAGATAACCATTTTTTAGAAAATAATAAACCTATAAAATTAGATTATATAGTGAATTAGAAGGTTTTAGGGTAGATTATCACCAATTTTTAGATCATAAATTTTCTAATCCTATATTTTTATAGGAACATATGATACATTTACGAATATATCCCTAATTTAGAGTCAAGTTTTGATACAAATTCAATGGACTTATATTCTTCTAGAATAATTTTTTTGATACTCTTGTTAAAACATCACATCTCATTATATTTCATATCCCTATACTAGTTATATGAAATTAAAAAATTAAAATAGTGGACCCCCAATAGATGTATTTTTTTTATAGTGTAATCATACCTGATCTTTATATGTTTGGGGAAAAATCAATAATAGAATGGTATTTCTTGGGTAAACATACGGTCTTCTATTCTAAATAATTAGTATAAGGATGTTGATTAACTCAACTCTCAGAGGACTTAATAGCTAAGGACTATATTTTTTGATTCAGTTGGGTGACTTATAAAAGAACCAAATAATTAATCCATGATTGAATAATGTTTTTTCCAAATGTAATCTATTTTTTGTGATTAGTAATCATGTTTTTATTAATTTTTGTTTTTTAACTTTATATAATTCACTATCATTGTCTGAGAGAGTACCAAACATGAAATTCAAATGATACATGGTTTTTAAACATACAGTTGACCATTAAATACCTTTTTTTGGATCCAATCCTTGAAAAAATAGTAATGGATGTGTATCCCTAAAGTGGAGAGTATTTATAATAATTAGTTTGTTTCACTATGCATAAAAAATTATGATTCTATATTTTGTAGTGATAAATAATCACATCCTTAAGGGTACAATGTAAATAACCATAAAACCACTATAACTAAAAGGAAAATACTCTTTTCATTCAATTTTAAAAATTAGGATACATTTTTCTCATTAATAACATCTTGTATTCTTTAATGAAGATGTATATATATTTTTTGGAACATATTATAACTATCATTGTTTAAGTGGTGGTAATTTTTTACCAAATTAAATAGAATTTTACTATCATTGATTTAACATTTATAAGCTGTGACATTTTTAAAATATTTATATCATATGATAGGATCATGGATCATGACATTATTATTTTTAATAAAGATTGATTTTATAAAAATATTATAATTTTCTAGGATATTCTATGGGGATTAAAAGTTATAATATATGATATTGGTGGTTCAATAGAAGAATTTACAATAGTTTCACATATGTTAGTTTTATCTCCATAGAGTATATTTTGTTCTTACATGTAGAAAAAAATACAATAACCATTCATTGGATCACTATTTTTAAATTAAGAGGTACTAAAAATTCATTATTGTTAATGTTTAATTATCCTGATATAGGGATTATCAATAGAGATCCACCCAACTAAGGATATATATGGTTTCTATATATATTATACCAAACAAATCAAGGAACAATAGTGTTTTTATTATGTTTATATGTTTTATTTATTTTCTAATCCTAGGATTACCTAATTAAGGGACAGATCTATATGAAAAAAAATGTATTTTATATATCTAGATCACGCATTCTATTGAGGGATTAGTTACTAGGAGTTTCAATGCCCAGTAGAAAAAGATATATATCAATCCAATCAATTTATATCCTTATCATTCGTTATACTGTTGTATGTCAATATTTAAGGGATTCAAATCATGATATAATTTATTTAGATTAATTATTTCTTGATATATCTATATATATCTACATTTTTTGTTGTGAATGTTCAAAGGAATATATATAGTATGTTTCATGGGAGGGGACCCCAAATAATCACCAAAAGAGGTTGTTTATATAATGGTATGATAATATCTCAATTTGAAAATTTGACTGTTATCAACTATCATAAGTTGAGAGGCTACTTCTGAATGATGTGTCTCCTTGAATGGATGGGGTCCTTGGAATTAATTTTTGATAACATTCGGTTGATAAAATCTCCATAATTAAACATTGATGCCCCAAAGGACTATAACTTCTTATATCAAACTAAGTGATCTTCCCATATCATACATTGGGATATGAACATTAAGATAATTTACTGGTTAATTATATTGAAATTATTTACATTTTTCAACTATGGATAGATTGAAATTTGTTTTTGAGAAGAGGATTGATTGTTCAATTTTACAAAAGACGCTTCAGGACACCACAATATTATACTTTATTTCAATGGTTATTTTTAATGAAATATTATCCTTGTCTATTTCATTTTCAACCTCATGTAATTTTTTTCAACATTCTTTATTGTGATGACATTCACTATAGCGTCCCAACCACAGAATCCCATAGATGTTTCCTTACATTATTACAAAGGCATGATTACAAGAAATAAAATCATGGATAATAGAATAGTTTAGCTATTTTTTAAAACAAGACTACCTACCTGGATCACATTTTATATTGGGAAATGAAAATAAAACATAATATATAAAACAATATAATAAATTTAACCCTTGAAAGCTCAGAAAATGAACTCTTCTTCATAACCAAAATAATATAAACAAAATAAAGGTGAACTCAAATGCATAACAAGGGTTAATTACATCATAAAATATCAAAAGGAGAAAAAAATAATCATCAAGGAATGGTAAATGACTAAAAAAACTATAATTATCAATAATATGATAATAATATGGTTGTAAGTAAATAGGTTCCTTATTGCCAATAATTAATCACACGAGCTTGAAACATGACTGTGTATATTATACATAATCAAATGATAACATTGATGAATAATATTTACGTAAAAATAAATTTTGACGCATAAAGTATCATGTTATATCTTAATTATTGTTACATTAATGATCTACCCTCATGACAGTCTCTATATGTGGGTAGAAACCCATCATATTTGTGTTATGATCTATTCACCCGACAATTTAAAATTTCATTGAAACAAACTCAAAGTGTTTATCACCAACTAATTTCATCTGGTGAGACTATTGATGAATCTTTGAAATTCCATTAACTATTACCCATTCCATATATTATAGCTACAAAACATTCCTCTTATATTTAATAATCAATTAAAATAATAATCAATGCTCTTTATCAAATTTTTGTATTGATTAAATGATACAGATTTATCAATATTTCCACAATAAATCATATATCATTAAATGTAAATGAAATATATAAAATTATTATATGGTTTTTAGAAATAATCATATTTTTCATATAGAAACATGGAAATAAAAAAATAAATATAATTTCCAATGTAAAATTATTACAAGAATATGAATATTTCAAGAGAATTTCAACAATCACAAAATAATATGAGAGTTCAAAATTACATTACCACTTTTTAATTTTCAAATAAAACCTCTTAGATGAGATATTCCAAATAGTATGTATCCATGAATCATGATATTATTTTAAAAAGAGGATTTATATACTCTACATTAATTTTAATTTGCTCGTAAAAACTTATATCCCTCAATGGAATATAAATTAAGACTAAATCTCTTACATTATGCTCCCTTTTTGGTTTAAAGTGCATTAACATCCTGTATAATTATTTATGAATGTTATTAATCTTCTCCAAAACCATTTTAATAATTATGATATTTTATATTATTCTTTAACATTAACTTATTACTAGTTCATTAATAATCATTCATTATTTTCATCTCTTCGTCTGTTAATTTCCATGTTTAAAGTAGATTATGACTTGGTTTTTTAATCCTTTTAAATATATAAGGATTATATAGTCTAAAGAATTAAAAATTTTATAACATTATAATATATACTATTTATATATGTATTTCTAGTATTCCATAATATTTAGTTTTAGGATATGAAATTCACCACCCCTGGAGAATATAGGCCTTATGTATGCATGAACGATGCCTTCAATTTCTTATCAAATTAAAAGAAGTAAAATAATATGATATATAAGTATATTATAATTTTATTATTATATTTATGTAATATGTATCATATATTTTTATTAAACCCATGCTTAATTCAATCCATGTAATGTGTGAATGAATTACATCACACTGAGTAGACAAAAGTGCACCCTTCAAAAACAATGTTATTGAATTCCCAAAAATTTTAAATCATAATGTTTTGTGTTATATAATAATTCTATAAACGTAAATACTTATTTAATGTCTTATATAACAAATAAAAATTGTATTAATATTTTAATTTCCAACCATATGAGTTTGTAAAGGAAAAATGAGCAACATTGTTCTCTAACGTTGTAGTCCTTCGTACACACGAATGATTATTTCATAACATATTATATTGAAGTGTGTGTAGGATTAGTTATAAAAATAAAAAATAGAACAAATATGTATATTGGTGATGCAATATTTATAATATAATCATTTAATAATAATAATTTAATATGTGGACAAAGAAATAAACAAAAATTTCTCATTCATGAATGTCACCTCTTCTTTATGTAACAACATTTAATTTATACCAGACGACTTCCATGATTTTATTTCATCCCATAGTGAGGCATATATAATGATATGAGGGTTTTTTGAAGTTAATTTTGGAAGATTTTTGATGACCTAATGCGTCTCGAGTGGTGGTTGGATGGATATGAGTGAATTTATTTTTATGGTTGAGGAGGAGATACATTCTTATACACACCAAAAGGTAAAAACTATTTTGAGGTATCCCTTTACTCATGTACTAAAGAAATGGTCAGATAATTTATTAAATGGTATTAATGGTCAATCCGAAATTTTTCAACACAAAAATAAAATCGTTTTTATCATTTACACTCATAGCCCACAAGTTTTATAGTTTTTTTTAATTTTTGTTCTTTCATTTGCTTAACTATTTTAATATCCTATGTAACTAATTAGTTTATACTCAATTAAATGCTAACACATTATAAAAATGACACACACTAATTATAATTTTTTTTAAATTTTATAATATAAAAATCACAAATTTTGTTAAAATTAATTCAATAGAAGCATATGTAACGTGCAAAAACACTAGTTTTACCCTAACCGAGCTGTCAATGTTTTTTATATTTAGTGGTTAATATGGAAATCATAAAATATTAATTGTTCAATCAATGTACTATATTTTAAATTTATTAAAACATAGAAATATATTGGATTAAGATAATACTTTTACTAATTTAGAATCATTTAATAAAATGTCTTTTATTGTAAAATAACATTAATGTTAAATTTTATTTATTTAATTAATTTTATATTAAAAAACAAACACAAAATTTGAATTATTATATAATAATTTTAAATATTCAAAAAATTATATATTAATATAATAAAATTAATAGAACACAATAATCATTAAATTTACTTTACTTTTCCTGTTTTCAGTATCATTTATTTAATTTGTTTATTAAGTTAATAATCCATGTGTTGATGTCTGTAAAGTGTTTAAAGTAGTTTTATCATCTCTATAAACTAAAATAATTTTTCCGGATAATAAATAATTTCCATTTAAAAGTAATATTAATTTCCAAAATTTGGATTTTACCCAATCTCAAAGCTTTATAAGTGTTAAATGAAAGGAATTTTGTTTTTTTCCTTACATTAATAATTATGTCATGACCCATCCGAGTGGGGCCTGAGCTGCAACTCCCCAAGCCCGCCTCCCATAGGCCAGGGGCTAGTGACTAGTACTGAGTAGGCATGCTACTAACATAGGAGTCATTTCTTATAAAACTGTACACACGCACACACATCTCCAAGCACACAAAGATGAAAAGTAATAACTACTAAAAGGAAAAGATGCATGCATACAATGAAACCTATCCACAGAGTATGGTAGGAACATAATGTACAAGATAGTAAAACCCTGGGCAAAAAGTACAATCCCACTAAAGGAAAGTCTGTAACAAAGTCCAAACTGTAAGGAAAGGTACTGAGACAATAATATATAGTCGTAGGAACATACCTTGGCCCACCTGATCTCACTGAGCATCGTCCGGTCCTGGTCTACCTAGAATCCTGGTAAAGGCTCGCTCATCTGCACAGGACACGACACGTGCGGGAAGAGCCCATGTAGGGGTGAGTATAACAATACCCAGTAAGACACTCCGAAACCAAAAATGAAATACAACTAGGGAAAATACCACAAAGGAAATATACAGTCAACTCTATATAGTACATAACTACTGAACATATAATAATAATATCCAGATATACTCCTGCATGATCGACTATCGCGAATACCACCACTAAGATCCAGCTTAATGATTCCACTAAGCATGAAACCAGGAGAGCACGCTCCTAGGTCTGATGAGAGAGATACGAAGTACTCATTCCAAGAGAACACACTCCACAAGCACTTTGTGAACATGATGCTCATATGAGGATCACGACCAAGTCATGGGGTGATTCCGAAAACATAGTATGAGATAATCCGATATGCATAGGATCAGCGCCCGGGTAAAGTTGGTCATTTAGATACCAAAAACTCTACCTATGGTTCCGGGAATGAATAGAGGATCTGGTTCTAAGCCTCACAGAAGGGATTCCAACAACTCTATTTAGGAAGTACTGCTGAAGGGATCATAGTCATGTGTAAAGGAAATGATACCAGAACCATTATGAAAAGGACCAAAGGTATGAAACCTAAGAAAACTAGTCCAAGTCACAGAAGGAAAGTAGCTCAAGTCATTTAAGACAGGTTACACGGTGTGTAGTATGGTTACACATCGTGTTCCTTGACCCCAGGTACTTCCCGTGTAAATGGCATGTGTCATTCGTTCAAGATGAGTAAAACCAAACTACATGGTGTGTAGAAAAAGCACATGCCATGTTCCTTGACCCTAGGTACTGCCCGTGTAAACGGCCCATGTCATTCGTTCAAGCCGAGTAAAACCAAACTACACGGTGTGTAGAAAAAGTACATGTTGGGTTCCTTGACCCTGGGTACTACCCGTGTAAATGGCATGTGTCATTCAGCTTGTCAGATAGGTATCAAATACACGGCGTGTAGAAGAATCACACGCTCTATCCAAGAATCTGGGGCTCGCTTCGTGTACGCTGGCCATGTGCCCAGACACGGTCTCTGCCCGTGTGTGTGTGGCCTGCCCGTGTACCCATACACGGTGTATCCCGTTTATCTGGATGGGTCTTGCAGGGGAGGGGTATACACGGCGTGTCCTTGGCCGTGTACCCTGCCTGTGTCCATGTACTCTCAAAGTACACACTAGGTAAACCCACCGTTGAACACACACCGTGTAGCCCATACTACACGGCGTGTAGTCGAGAAATTTACAGAAGTGTCTTCTTCCTCGCACACCTCAGCTAATCCTCCATATCTTGATCCAACCATCTGATCAACAAGAAACTACAGATTTGGGGTCATCCCGCTCCTACGAAACTGATTATGTCGGTTTCAAGCTCCCAATTGGCCTTGATGGCGCCTCCCGATCCGTCCGCATGAAAATGGATGAAGAAAGGGAATTCTGAACCACACCGATTTGTCCTCCTCCATCACCGTCACACCACCGATAGGTCGTCTCGAGGTTGGATCTTAGATTTCAGATCGTTGTGCCAAAAAACGAATGCGAAACTATCGATTCCCTCCAAGAACATGTAGAACGCACATGAAGAACGCGTAGGAATCAGGAGATAAAAACACAACAATTGAGAGGGACGAACCTCGATCGATGTTCGTGTCGATCTTGGTTCGTCGCCGTTAGAAGGTTGAATGAAAAACAAAATAAATTTCAAGAATCAAATCCCCACGATTCCCACAAAATCCCATCCTGCAAGAACGATCGATCCGCAAGATAATAAGTTCGTGGATTAGTCCGCGTTCATTGTGGAAAACAACAACGGGGAAGAAATCACAATTTAAACATCCTAACTAGATTTCGCGGCGTTCGTCGACGATGATATGGTCGATGCATCATCATCACCGCGTTGGGATTTTTTCTCCAGAGCCTCCAGTGCCGCCGAGGGTTTTAGGGTTATGAGGTTTGCAACCCTGGACCCTTGCTCCAGCCATTAGTTTAAAAGGTAAGGGATATTTCTTGAATAATATTTAAATGATTTTGCTGTAGAATAAAATATTTTTATTTAAATATTTTAGTACTCATATGTCCCAAAAACCAGATTTCACAACCGACCTGCGCCGGCCGAAGTTAGGCCTCTCCTAAGGTAAAAACGTTGTTCCGAATGAAACGGTGCCCTTGTATTTCTGATCCGAGCACACGTTCAGGAGTTATTCGACTTTTTCAGGAAAACCACACGCCCGCGCAATTTAATTATTAAATTAAATTCAAACATTTGTTCCAGGCACACCGGGCCTCGGAACTGCACGACATCTCAGAGCCTGGTCTCAAAATAATTCCCATATAATATTAAAATAATACATGGAAAAATCTGGGACATTACATCACACCCACCTTTGGGATTTTATGTCCCCGAAAATCCAAAACACGGGCTACTAAAAAAGATGTGGTACTCCACACGAATCTGAGCCTCCCGTTCCCACATGCTCTCTTGGAGATTCCCGTGTTGCCACCAGACACACACTAATGGAATAGATGGCCCATGAAGGGTCTTCTCCTGTAGAACCTCAATCTCTACTAGGTACTCAACAAAGGTCGCTCCATCATCGATGTTCAGCTTGCCCGAGTCGATAACATGTGATGGATCATGCATGTACCTCCGCAGCTGCGACACATGGAAGACATTGTTTACCCGGTCCATCTGAGGAGGTAGAGCCATGCAATACGCCACCTCTCCAACTCTACTCAGAATCTGAAAAGGTCCAACAAACCTTGGAGATAGCTTGTAGCCTTGGACAAATCTCTGCAATCCCCGTCGAGGTGAGACCCGAAGGAACACATGGTCTCCTTCCTCGAACACTAAGGGCCTCCTCCTCCTATCGGCATAAGACTTTTGCCGACTCCGTGCAGCCTTCATCTGCTCCTGGATGACCTACACCTTCTCTATAGTAGCTCTCACCATCTCTAGGCCCATAAGTGTTGACTCTAATGGGTCAATCCAGCGAAGCGGTGACCTACAAGGTCGCCCGTATAGAGCCTCGAATGGTTCCATAACAATAGTAGAATGACAACAATTGTTATAAGAAAATTCCCCCAGTGATAGGTGATCCTCCCAGCTACGACTAAAGTCAAGTCTGAAAGCTCAAAACATATCCTCCAGGACCTGGATGGTCCGCTCTGTCTGACCATCAGTCTAGGGATGAAATGCTGTGCTCAAGCACAACTGAGTCCCAAAAGCTTCCCAAAATCCCTTCCACAACCAGGATGTGAAACGAGAATCACGATCCGAGACTATCATGGATGGAAGTCCATGAAGTCGAACTATATCCTACACGTAGAATCTATCTACTGAACTCTTATCATGTATGTCTAGGAAGTGGGTCGACTTGGTGAGTTGATCAACGATCACCCAGATGACATCGTGTACCATGGACGTATGTGGTCAACCTTTCACGAGTCCATGGATATCCCATCCCATTTCCACTCTGTCACCTCAAGTGGCTGAGTCAAGCCCGCTGGCACCTGGTGCTCAACATTTACTTGCTGACAAGTAAGGCACCAAGAAACAATCTCTGCCACACACTTCCTCATTCCTGGCCACCACAACTAATGTCGGAGGTCCTGATACATCTTTTCCATTCCTGGATATACCGCCAAAGGGGATGTATGGAACTACCTCAGAACATTTTCCCGCAATGTCACTTGTACTACTATACATCCTCTGAAAAGAACAATGTGCTCCGCACCTTCTGAATATCCATCAGTAGCAATGTATGTGGATACCTGAGCACGTAGAGTCTCAAAGCTAGCATCCTCGAGCTGTGCTTCCCTGACTTGCTATAAGAGTGGAGGGGTAACAACCATTGACTGAAGGTAATCTCCCTCATCCCCATCCACGAACAATAACTGTAAAGAGGCTAACTGCACCGTCACCTCATCCAACAACTAAGAACTGGATTTTCTGTTAAGAGCATCTGCCACAACGTTCCCCTTCCTAGGTGTGTAAATGATCTCAGAGTCGTAATCCTGGAGGAACTCAAGCCATCTCCTCTATCTCAATTTCCGATCCTTATGAGAAAATATATATCTGAGACTCTTGTGATCAGAGTAGACGATAAACCGCTTTCCCATCAGGTAGTGCCGCCACATCTTTAATGCGATGACTACCGCTGCCAACTCAAGATCATGGTTCATGTAGTTCTACTTGTGTGGCCTCAACTGACGTGAGACATAGGCAATCACTACTTTCATCTGCATCAGGACACAACCAAGCCCAGTTCCTGATGTGTCTCAGAACATTACGTACTCAAAACCCTGCTCCGGTAACCTCATGATTAGGGTACTCATCAAACTCTGTCTCAACTGCTAGAAGGCCAGCGGGCATCTCTTGGTCCACTCAAAAGGATTCCCCTTTCGGGTCAAAGCTGTCATGGGTGCTGCAATCCTGGATAAATCTAGGATAAATCTCTGATAGTAGCCTGCCAACCCAAGGAAACTCCGTACCTCCATCACGCTCCAGGGTGGCTGCCATGCTAGCAATGCCTTCACCTTGGCATGGTCCACCGCTACCCCATCATCTAAGATAAAGTGTCCCAGAAAGTGGACCTCCTGTAATCAGAACTGAAACATCGAGAGTTTCCCATACAACTGATGCTCTAGGAGTGTGTCTAGAACCACCCTTAGGTGTCTCGTGTGCTCCTCCTCAAACATAGAGTACACAAAGATATCATCGATAAAGATCACTACAAACCGGACTAGATAGGGCTGCATGATTTGGTTCATGAGTCCCATGAACACTACTGGGGCGTTGGACATGCCAAAGGGAATCACCAAGTACTCATAGTGACCGTAGCGACATCTAAAATCCATCTTCATTATATCCTCATCCAGTACTCGCTACTGGTGATAGCCTGATTGTAGATCAACCTTTTAGAAACATCGTGCCCCTCCCAACTGGTCGATGAGGTCATAGATCCTCGGTAGTGGATACCTGTTCTTCACGGTCACTTGATTCAAGCACCGGTAATCCACACACAACCTCAAGCTCCCATCTACCTCGTTGGAAAATAGCACTGGGGCTGCCCAGGGTGAACCACTGGGTCTCACAAATCCCTTCTTCTACAAGTCGTCCAGATGCACCCTCAGCTCAAGAAGCTCTGCAGGAGCCATCCGATATGTTGATACTGATATTAGTGTCGTCCCGGGTTGCAACTCAATGCGGAAATCTATCTCCTGAAAGGGAGGTAGCCCAGGGACATCATCCGTAAAGAATTCCTTGTACTCAGCCACCACTGCTGGAAACTGGAAAATCATAACATCTGTTGCACCAAGGGCTAGGCTAGGCAACTGATGTGAAATCTATTGTGCCCTTTTATGCACTAGTTCATCTTGTGCTGCCTGGGTCTCTCATTCACCGACAAAAGAGAACCTCATTCCATCACTGTGGACACACTGTACCCTTCTCCTAAAATAGTAGATCTGAGCATGAACTGTGGATAGCCAATCAATACGAAGAATGACATCGTAAGTCCTCGATGCTACCACCAAGAGTTTCCAACTAAAACTCTCGACTCCAAGGGTCAGGTCACACTGTATATAAAGGTCTCTGATCTCTGAATCTTCTCCAGTCGGTGGTTCTAAGCATAACTGTCAAGTCAACGGCTCAACGAGAATCTCAAGGTCTCGAACAGGATAAGAAGCCAGAAAGTAATGACTAGTACCTGTGTCTATCAATACGGTAACCAAAGTAGAAAAGACACAGATAGTACGTATAATCATTTCGGGAGTACCTAGGTCATAAGCCTCTACCGCCTGCAGCTGTCCCTGCCTCTGTCCACCAGCTCCCTGAGCATGGGGTTGACCTCCATGGGGTGGTTGTGGTAAAAGGTAAAAACACCGACCACCTCCAGCTGCTCTCCTAGATCCCCTACCACGTCTGCCGCCCCACGAATCTGTCTGATCCACAGGTTACCTCTTCCATCGTGGTCCATCCACTGCTCATGTGTCATTAGTAAAGCGGGTTGGACAATCTCGAGTGAGATGATCCCTACCATCACATGAGTAGCATTTCCTCTCTCGAGGCTGGATGGATGCGCCCTGTGAACCATATATGACAGATCCCCTATCCTGGGATCTCCTCTAGAAATGTCTCCCACCCCTGGGTCCCTAACGTCGGCTCCCTACTGCTGAGGTCTCTTCTCCAGCTCGCCCACTAGAGACAACTGTCGGCTTTCTTTACATTGCAAGGAAGAGCTCGACCACCAAAGCCCGATCGAGCACCCCAGCATAAGTAGGGATGCTCATAGGGATTATGATAGCATGAATATCTCTACTCAAACACGGCTCAAATGTCCAAGATCTGAAGTAATGATATATGACCATACCCATCGAGTATCGCGAGAGGTCGGTAAACCTCGATGAATATTCAGCCACCGTCATGGCTCCCAACCGAAGCTGAAGGAACCCCCATATGCGTACATCTCTCAGGGTGACTGGTAAAAACTCTTCTCTGAAGAGACGCTCAAACTCCAACCACAAAAGTGTCACCTCATCATGCATCTGGATAACCAAACTCCACCATCATCCTGTCGAGCGCTGCAGAAGGCTTGCTGCCAGGATCACCATCTGGTCTGCTGGTGTCCTGACCAAACGGAAGACTCTGGACACATCCTCAAGCCAGTCCCCTACTGCCTGAGGGTCAGGATCACCTAGAAACCTGAGGGGTCTCTATCTCTGAAACTCGTGGAGTGTTCTCATCCTGTTCTCCTCCTCTACTTGTATAGCATGCACAAAAAACAACTCCACAGGTGGCGGGATAACTAGCACACCACCCGATGGTAAAACTAGGGGATCCGGTCCCTGTATTGAGGCTTCATCACTGAGGGTGTCATCCTCATGATCGAGCTGCTTGATCCTAGCAGTTGCACATCGCGGAGGCACCCTGTTAAAGCAACAGATGTATCTCAGTCAGTGAGTATATCTGGAGAGCTGACTCAAAAAGGACATGGAAACCACAAACCATTTTTATATGATGAATGTACTATTATTTTTTCCCTGCAACTAGTTTTCTCATGTTCCGAGTCAAAAACGCAGTTATCAAAGTCCTGGTGTATGGATACGTCGGCCGCCCGCACCATCACTGGGGTCCCTGTCCTGAAAGCCGAACTCGGGACACTCAACACTATTGCCCCAAACCAACTCATACACTATCTGTCCTAAGGTAGTACTGACAACTTTTGATACAACTCTGTCATGACCCATCCAAGTGGGGCCCGTGCCACAACTCCCCAAGCCCACCTTTAATAGGTTAAGGGCTGGTGACTAGCACCGAGTAAGCATGCTACTAACATGGGAGGCATTCCCTATAAACCTGTACAGACACACACACATCTCCAAGCCCAAGAAGCTAAAAAGTAAAAAATACTAAAAGGAATAGATGCATGCATACACTAAAACCCAACCACAGAGTACGACAGGAATGTAATGCAGAAGACAGTAAAACCCTGGGCCAAAAGTACAAGACCACCAAAGGAAAGACTTTAACAAAGACCAACCTGTAAGGAAAGCTACTGGGACTGCAGTCTGTAGCGGTAGGAACACACCTCGGCCCACCTGATCTCACTGAGCATCATCTGGTCCTGGTCCACCTAGAATCCAGTCAAAGGATCGCTCGTTTGCACAAGACATGACATGTGCGGGCAAAGCCCATGCAGGGGTGAGTATAACAATACCCAGTAGGACACCCCGAAACCACAAAGGAAATATAACAAGGAGAAATACCACAAAGGAAAGATACAGTCATCTCTACAGAGTATATTTCTACTGAACATATATAAAAAAATATCCAGATATACTCATACATGATCGACTATCGCGAATACCACCACTATTATCCAGCTTAAAGATTCCACTAAGCATGCAACCGGGAGAACACACTCCTAGGTCTTAAGAGAGAGAGATACAAAGTACTAATTCCAGGAGAATAAACTCCACAAGCACTTTGTGAACATGTTGCTCAGATGAGGATCACGACCAAGTCATGGGGTGATTCCGACAACTCAGTATGAGCTAATCCTCTAAGAATAGGATCGGCGCCGGGGTAAAGTTGGTCATTACATTACCAAGAACTCTACCTAGGGTTCCAGGAATGAATAATGGATATGGATCTAAGTCTCACAGAGGTGATTCCAACAACTGTATTCAGGAAGTTCTGCTGAAGGGATCATACTCCTGTTTAATGGAAATGATACCAAAACCATTAGAGAAAGGACCAAGGGTATGAACCCTTATAAAACTAGTCTAAGTCACAGAAGAAAAGTAGCTCATGTCATTTAATAGAGGTTACACGGTGTGTAGTTTGGTTACATGTCGTGTTCCTTGACCCCGGGTACTGCCTGTGTAAACGGCTCATGTAATTCATTCATGCCGAGTAAAACCAAACTACACGGAGTGTAGAAAAAGTACACGCTGTGATTCTTGACCCCGGGTACTGCCCGTGTAAACGGCCCGTGTCATTCCTTCAAGCTGAGTAAAACCAAACTACACGGAGTGTGGAAAAAGTACATGCCGTGTTTCTTGACCCCAAGTAATGCCCGTGTAAATTTCATGTGCCATTCGTCTTGTCGGATAGAATGAAACTACACGGCGTGTATAAAAATCACACGTCATGTCCGACCATCTGGGGCTTGCTCCATGTACACTAGCCATGTGACCGTACACAGTCTCTGCCCGTGTCCATGTCGCCTACCTGTGTACCAGTACACGAGGTATCCCATGTATCTGGTCGGGTCTGGCCGGGGAGGGGTATTCACGGCGTGTCCTTGGATGTGTAGCCTACCCGTGTACGTGTACTCCTGAAGTACATGCCAGGTAAATCCGCCGATGAACACACGTCGTGTATCCCATAATACACGGCGTGTAGTCAGGAAATTTCCAGAAGTGTCATCTTCCTCCACGCGCCTCGGCTGATCCTCCGAATCTTGATCCAACCATCCGATCATCACGAAACTACGGATTTGGGGTCGCCCAGCTCTTATGAAACCGATTCTGTCGGTTTCGGGCTCCCAATCATCAATTATGGCACATCCCAATCCGCCCGCATGAAAATGATTGAAGAATTGGAATTCTGAACCACGCAGAATTGTCTGTCGCCATCGCCGTCGAACCTCTGATAGGTCATCTCGAGGTTGGATCTTTTATTTCAGATCATTTCCCCAACAAAAAAATGTGCAACAATAGATTCCCTCCAATAACGTGTATAATTCATATGAAGAACGCGTAGGAATCGGGAGATAAAAACACAACACTCAAGAGCGAAAAACATAGATCAATGTTTGTTTTGATCTTGGTTCTTCACTGTTAGAAGGTTGAATGAAAACCAAAATTAATTTCAAGAATAAAATCCCCACAATTCCCACAAAATCCCATCCAACAAGAATGATCGATCCATGGGCTAATCTGTCCATGGATTAGTCCGCGTTCGTCGTGGAAAACAAAAACAGGGAAGAAATCACAATTTAAACATCCTACCTGGATTTCACGGTGTTCGTCGGTGATGATCCAGTCTTTGGGTCGTCGTCGCCGCATTGGGAGGTTTTCTCCAGATCCTCTAGAGCTTCCAAGGGTTTCAGGGTTATGAGTTTTGTAACCCTGGACCCTTGTGCAACCCATTAATAAAAATTGTAAGGGATATCTGTTGCAGAAGATTTAAAAGATTTTGCTATAGAATAAAATATTTTTATTTAAATATTTTATTACTCTTACTTCCCAAAAACAAGATTTCACTACTGTCATGCGCCGACCGAAGTTTGTCCTTGAAAAATGTAAAAATGATGTTCTGAACTCAACGGTGCCCTCAGATTTCTGATCCGAGCACCCGTTAGGGAGTTATTCCACTTTTCAAGAAAACTATACGCGTGCGCAATTTAATTATTAAATTAAATTCAAACATTTGTTTCGGGCTCACCGGGCCTCGGAACTACACGCCTTCTCAGAGCCTAGTCTCGAAATAATTCCCATATAATATTAAAATGTTAAATGGAAAAATCCGGGACATTACAAATTATATAGGTCATTTTCATGGAAAATTATACCAATAAATTGTAAAAATAAATAATATGATGTTGAGGGTCTAACTATGTTGATGAAATCGTTTTAAGTGGGTTTTGGGCCATTTAAACAACATATATGCCATGTTTAATAATTAAGTAAATTAGTTCATACCTTAATCACTACAACTAATTTTACATGAATTCAATTATAATTTTGGTTAAAAAATAACTTGAACTTATTATAATATTAATATCAAAAAATTTCCAACTATTTATATCCATTTTAAAAATTCAATTCATAAAAGTGGAAATTTAAAATTTAAAGTTATTCCCATAAACTTGGAGAGAAACTATGATTTTAATGTTAAAATGGTCAAATGTTACCTAAGTTTTTCTATCTAAATTCAACATTAAAATGTGTCCAATCACTAAAATTTTATTTATATATACATATATAATTAATCTATTTTGAATTTAAAAATTTTAATTTATCATTTATAATTATTTAAATAAAAATATAGTTTTCAATCCAAATGTTATAGTTTTTATTATTCATCAAAAAAATGAAACATTATAGAAAAATACAAAAAATAACCCTTATCTAAATTTTAAATTTGGAATTAAAAATAAAGTATATTTTTATATAAAATTTTTAAAATTTCTATTTTTTTAAATAGGTACTCAATTGGAAGATGACAAAACTACCTTTAGTAAAATAAAACTTATAGGAATAAAATTATGCTTTTCTTAACTTATGCCTATTAATATAGTTGCATGAATTGAAATAGATTTAATTGAAAATATTAAAAAAATAACTTTCATTAATACAATACAATTACTGGAATTAATTTATTTTATTTATATAAAACACCTTTTATTAAGAAAAAAATTATTAAAAAAATTCCTTATAATAAATTGGATTCAATATTCATTTACAATTAATTTTTTACCAAATAATTATATAATCATATGTAATAAATGATTTCTAACTTTATTTAATAATTTTCATTCATGTTATTACAATATATTTATGATAACTACCATATTTAATAATAATATTACTAGTATACTGAAGTTTAGTAAAACTCAGTCTTGTGTGTAACACAAGATATTGAATGAACTTAGTGTTATATATAACAGAATCCAACATATTTTTTTGTGTGAAACTACATTATATCAATTTTTGTTCAAGATTATCATGTTTTTTCTTATGAATAATATTTTTGAAATTTTTTTATTGAAGTAAAAGATCATAAATTATTTTGGTGTTACATTCTCCCCAATTTAAATTAATTGATTCACTAAAATTCAAACATGATATCGATAATCATGTCTATTATTTTTTAAAATAATATTTTAAAAAAACTAAAATTGTAAATGAATTCAAAAAGTAACTTATTAGTAATATGGAAATCGATATACAACACTCCTATTAAATGATACATAACTAGGTATCCATATAGGAAAACATTAGGGTAAAGAGAAAATATGAACATAGAGGCAATGCATAACTATTTATAGGGATTGTATGAGGTCATTAATCACAAACAATTGAATGGTCAGTGGATATTTGATGGCTTGAAATCCATAAATCTATGATAGCTTAAAATACCATTGGTTGAAAAAAAATTAAGGCATTAAGATATCATTCGTTCTTTTTAGGATCACTTTCATAATGTTCAGTAATTCTTTTACCATCTATGAAAATAATGAAATATACATAATTGATATGTTTCTACATCATAATAAAAATCTCATCCTTTGTTTGTGATTTGAAAAATATTCAATTCATCACATATTAATATTATTAAATTATATTTTTAATGCATGAAGAAGAAAAATTACTTTTAACAAAAAGTAAAATCCATTATAGAGTAAATTTTCCATTCCACTTTCTCTAAATATTTCCAAATCCAATAAGGTTAACACATTATTCTATAGACATAATAATTAATATAGATGTTTAATCATTAATATTTCTTCATAATTTTGTTTAACATGAAATTATAAGACATTAACAAAGATACCTCATCGGCATGTGGTATATGGGTAAGTCTTATAGTCCTTAGGTCATGGGTTCAAGCCCCACCGCCTCACTGTATCCAATGGGATGTCACCCTCCATGTTGGTAGTACATTTTATAAACTAAATTAATATAATTCATTTTATATTTCAAAAAATTATGATGGATATTATTGAAATAATATTAATCATGAAGGAACATTTTATATGAGGTTTCAAGAAAATTATATTTTTTTATAGAACCTAAAAATATTATTTGTATGTCAACCTGAAAGTATATCAATACCTATAGACTTGTGTCTATAAAAATATAAATACATTATTCCTGAAATACCATTTCCTATAATATATTTAATAAAATAATGGGAATTATTCCAATAAATATAATTTAAAATATCTTTAATCTTAGTTGACTCCCATTACATAAAACATAATAAAGGGTGATTAAGACTTTTATCTTTTTATTAACAATAATCTCATAATCATGCGATGGTATGCATAATTATTAATTTAATAAATACATTTGTTATTATATACTAATAATCAAGTCCATCGTAGGGTTATACATCAATATTTATGTTTTAATAAATCCAGTTCCCAAGGTTTCAATGATAACCCTTTAATAAAAAATATAGTGACCTAAAAACATAATCTTGAACATTTTTAATTAATTTATTACGTTACAATGAATAAAAGTAACCAAATCTTGAATGATAGAAATTTGTTGAACTTTTTGAAAACAAAAATACATACATGGATCCTGTTGTAAATAATAATTATTAAATAAAACATAATACATAACAAACTATATTAAAATTAATTCTTTAAAAATTATATAAATATATCTTGTTCAAAACTGTGTTAAAGGAAACAAAATAACGGTGAGATGAAATTATCAGTAAGGGTTTTATAAATTGGAATCTATATAAAATAAATAAATAATCACCATCATGGAATGATAAATTATAGAAAAACATTCCAATTAATTAATAACTTAAAAATAATATGGTAGGAATAAAATGTTATCAATAATTACATTTAAATAATAACATGAACTTGAAACATGACCATTAGATATTTTAACTAATCAAATGAAAACATTGAATAAAAAAAATGATGTAGTGAATAATTTTGAATTTATGAACTATCAATTTCTTTCCCCAAGATATTTAAATTAATGATCTATCCTCCAATAATTTTTTGTCTACGGGTAGAAACCATTCTAGTTTATGTCAATTTTGATCCTCCTAATACATTAAAAATGCCTGGAAACAAATGTTAAGGTTGTTTTTCCAGTTGATTTTTTCCAATGACAAACTGATGAGTTTTGGGTCTTGAATTTACCGGTACCCAACATGCATACTCTATAAACAAAAAATTTATCATACAAATAATAATCAATTTAAATCACAAACAATTTTTCTTATGAAATATACCAATTTTGGAAAGGATATAGATTTAACAATATTTCCCCAATAAATCATATAAAATTAAATTTAAAGGCCATTTAAAAAAAGTATACTATTTTATAAATAATATTACCCACAATAAAAGAATATGGAATTCAAATATTAATATAATTTATAATAAAAATAATTCCAAGAATGTGAATGTTTCAAAAGAAAGTTAACAACCCCAAAAGAATATGATATTTCAAAATAACTTTTTCCACATGGTAATTTTCAAATAAAACATCTTGGATGAGATAATATAATGATAAAAATAAAATACCATTACGTATGTGTGAATACTGAAATTAAATTGAAATTGGTTATTATATACACCACATTTATGTTAATTAGTATATAATAACAAATAAGACTCAATGGAATGAAAATTGAGATGATATTTCTTACATTATATTCCGTTTCTAGTTGAATTTACATTAAACTATAGTTTAATTATTAAAATCATGTAATTATTATATAACAATATTAATATTTTTTATATTATATATTATATTTGGAATATATTATTACATGATTATTAATAATAAATCATTATTTCTATTGTTTTGGTTGTTAATTACCTTGTTTTTCATGTAGGATGTTTCATGTATCTTTTGACATATAATATTATCCTAATTTTACAATATCCAGAATTTAATCTATGATATAAATATCATATATATTCAGTATATCTATATTCATTGTAGTCTATAATATTTATTCATATTAAATTATTGAATCTTCAAAGGAGATAGTAGATCGTATGTACACATGAATGTTACATTCATTTTCATATCGTGAAAAAAGAAATAAAATTAAATGATATTTATTTATATTATCATTTCATTCTAATATTATTTTATATATATATCAAATATTTTTATCAAAACAATAGTTAATATTTTCATGTAATGCGTAAATGAATCACATCACTTTGATGAGGTGATAGTCTACACATCCACAAACATTGTTATTGTATTTCCACATAATTGAAACTATGAAGGTATTTATTATATATTAATTTAAAAATCATAAATAGGTCATAAATATATTATATTAATATAAAAACATCATGTAAGTCGTAATTCCAAAAAATAACAGAGGGAAATGTAAAAGAAAATGGAATTGTTTTGTGAGGCTGTAGTCCACCGTACACAAGAACAATTATTTCATTAAAAATATGTTGTAAGAGTTTATAGTTTTAGGTAGAACCCTTAAAATAATAGAATCTTAGTATATTTAAGACATTTTGTTTTATATAATAATGAAATAAGAAGAGTTTAATTATTTTAAAAAGAAATAAACCAAAAGTACTCGTTAAAGAATGTTACCTCTTCTTCAAGTAACTACTCTTGATTTATTGAATATGTATTCCTTAGTTGTATTTCATCAAAAAGTCAAAATTCTAGGATTATAGGATGGATGTCGGTAGTTTATTTTTTCTACATATTGATAAGATAATAGGGCTCATAAGTTGTGAGGAATGGAAAGAGTGAATGTGTTTTTACAGTAGAAGAAGAACGAAATTCATGTAAATACAAAAAGGTAAATAGTATTGGGAGGTCTACCATACATTATGTCCATCAAAAATGGAAACATAATATATTAAAGGGTACATATGGTATATAAATATTAAAAATAGAAAAAATAATATAATAATTATAAGTTTTTTTTGTAGTCCTTAATATTCCTTGTATGTTGTCATTTTGGTGACTAGTTTTCTAAAATATGTTATTCATGTATTAAAATTAAATTAAATTTATAATTATTTTAAATTTTATACCTACTGATTATAAAATATTACAACTAAATAATAATATAAAAATCTCATAAGTTCTTGAAATTAATTGAATTGTAGCGTACATAAGACACCAAAACAGTCCTTTAACACTAATAACATTAGCAATGTTTTTTCGATTTATGTGTCAATGTGTGAATTATTAATGACCAATTTGTCCATTAATAGATCATATTTTATATCTATTATACTTTTTTGATAGAATATAGAATATATAATAATTTTAAATAATTTAATAAAATAACATTTATTGTAAAATATATTAACTACAATTTTCAAATTATTTATTTTCATTGGGTTCAAAAATATTAAAAAAATTATTTTAATTAAAATATATTAATCTAATAGATTAATAAAATTATATATTAATTTAAAGGATGTTCAACCTAATGTTTTAACAAATATACATTACTTTTTATTTTTTAGATTCATTTAGTTTATTTAATATTAACTAAATTATCAATGTTTTGGAATTTCGTAAGCGTTTAATGTAATTGTATAATATCAAAAACATAAAATAAAGTATAATAAAAACAATAAGTCATATAAATTTTAATATAATATTTTTATCTGAAAATATTATTTTTCTATATCTTAAATCTATATATGTGTTAAAAGAAAGGAAATATCATTTTATTGTCATTCTTCATTTTTATCTTATTATATAAGTCACTTTCATGGAATAATATATCTATAAATCATAAAAATATATAATATTTTGTTGAGGATAAACCTATTTCTAGAAAATGGGTGTTTGAAAAGTATTGGGTAATTTACACACCCTATATTATATGACTAATCATTGGGTATTGTCATTCTTACCATAATCATTTTAATTAATTTTAATTTCATTAAAAAATAAATATGGTCAAAATTTAATTTATCCTTATTAAAATGTAAATATTATATACACTCCAACAATATATATATATATTCTTTTCCAAATTAAATTCATAGAATTTTTAAAATTAAATTTAAATATAATCCCATAAAAGTTGCGAGATAATGAATTTCTAAAGTGAAAATGTTCAAAAGTTCACTATGTGTTTTTTTCTAAATATAATATCTAAAAGATTTAAAAGAACTAATATGGACTAATAGATTTATAAATGATCAATTTAGGTTATAAAACCACTTTAAAACATAGTTTAACTTTAATATTTTTTTGAATGAAATAGCAGTATTCAACTAAAATGTTCTTTTTCACTATTCATTGAAAAATGCATCTTAAAATAAAAAAAAATTAAACAACCCTAAGATAATTTTGAAATTCCCCTTTTAATAATGAATATTATTTAATCATATAAAATTTATTAATTTTCCAAAATTTAGTATTAAAATAGTTGATGCATTAAAAGGGGGAAAACTACCTTTTGAAAAATATAATTTTTTTCATAAAATTAGATTTGATATTTTCTTATGATGATAAAAACTATTAGATTAATTTAAAAACATATTTAAAGTAATGTATATTATTGAAATGGAATAAATATCATCTTATAATAGTTAATAATTTTATTTATTATGATAAAATTCTTTTTGTGCAAAAGAATATTTTTTTATAAAAAAATATTATTTTATATTCCATTGGTTTATATATTATTTTTTAATTAATTGTTCCTAAAAAAGTTAGGAAAAAATATGTAAATTTTTTTTTCCAAATTTATTTAATCCTTTAATAACTGACATTATAATCTCTTGATGATAACTATCAAATTAAATAATGATGTTAATATTATATTGTAGTTTGGTAAAACACGGTCTTGCATGTAACTCAATCTATTGAAGAAATTGGATATTGTATGTAACAATAGACAATTTATGGTTGTGTGTTCCTCAATATAATCCTTTTCTAGTTAATTTCAAGATAAACTCCATGGTTCATATATATAAATTTATAAAAAATAAAAAATATATTCTAAAACGAAAATATTTTGAATTCGTGGGGTGTTACAATCACTATTGTGACACATATTAGAACCAAATCATAATTATTATATGTAAAAAGTAGTGGGTCATTGGATTCAAATTAACTATCACCCATCATCATGGTCTATCAGAGTGAATAAAAACACAAATAGTTTTATAGGTTTTTATATATTTTTTTGTTCTTCTTTGTATCTCAACTATTAATTTTGTGATCTGACATAGGGCTTATTATTGTAGGTTATTGCAATGAAATTGCCTCAAGAAACCATAAAACACGTTCTAAGAGGAGGTGTGAAACACTCAATATTTTTTGTTAACATTTTCATTCAATACTATTTATGTATATTGGTCGTATTTATATATTATTTTAAAATATTTGAACTAGAGTCAAAATTAAGTGATATTGGAAATGAACGAATCAAATTAAAAAATTTTCGACCCATAATAGAACATTACCAAAAATAGTTGTTGAAACAATTTTTTACCTGTCTTGTTATAGAAATAAATTATATGATTAATTCACCTGAATGTTCATAAACTAAATGGGGATAGTAAATCAAAATTAATTATTCGATTATAACATTAAAATTACATTTCTCATTTTTCCTCTTGATAATCATAGTTAGTGGAACTAATTCTAAAATGGAAAAATAAATTATAAAGGGATAATAATGTTATAAAATTAAAAATGAAATTATATGAGTGAGAATATGGATTTATGAAGACATAATGTCATGAATATGTAGGTTTTAATCAGTTTTATATAGTCTTTATACGATTTTTATAAAATATTATACTATTATTGGGTATAATATTACTAATCATCTACCAATTTAGATCCATGATTATGTTGTTAACAAAAAAATTATTATTTAGATTCTAATTAAACATATTGCCTTTATAAATTATTAATTCAGAATAAAATGACTAATTTCTAGAATATAATAAAAAGACACTACTCAATTTCAAGAATATAAATTTACTCAAAAGAAATTATTTATATAAGTTAATCATATTTTAACTTTTCTTCTTAAAATGTATATAAATAAATTATATCATGAACATTCATGTCATTATAATTTAATGGAATTAATAACAACCAATATACAATTATAAACTATAAGGATTAAGAATTTAGTAATTCCTCTATAAAATAAAATATTTATTTAAAACATTTTTTAATTTTATTTATTAAAAAAAATTAGTATCTAAATTACCAATATTTTTAGTAATAAATAAAGTTTAATTTATTTTTTATGCATATAATTAAATAACACTTTAAAAAATTTATTTTTAGGAAGATAAATTTAATTGATCACTATTGAAGAATGGTTTTATGAAATTTATTGTATATATATAAGAAAATATACTAACATTCTTATAATGATTTTTATTTATAAAAAATTAAATATAATATCATTTTATATAGAAAAAATACATATTTTTTGAAAATTATTTTTATTAAATAACGTGGTATTATAATAAAATTTATACCAATTACATGTAAAATTGACTATAATAAAATATATTTCATATTTGGAATCATTATGTGAAAATTTGGTAATAATTTCAATTATTATGTGCAAAAATATTTTTTTGGGATAAAAATTGAGTTATCAAGGTGATGGTTAACTGAATGACATTGGATAACTAAGTTGTAATAGATTATAATATAACAAATCCATATATATAAATTATTTGAAAAGGTATATATCATCAAAAAATTATCCAACCATTATTATATTTACAAATAGATTCACATTCCATGATAGTGGAATTAATTTTCCATTAAATAAGGAATGTTGGAAAACCATACCACCCATAGTCAATAATAAAAGGGAACATCCACTACCCATTCAAAAAATAGAAAAAAAATATGAATATTTCCTGAACAATTTTATATTTGTATCCATAATAATAATCTTTTATATTGGATAGCTTCTTTTTTCAATAGATATTAAAAAATCATTCAAACCAATGATAGTTTCAAAGAGAATATATGATTTCTTCGTTTTTAGTAATGACATTATATCATTTTTTCAATTATATTTTTCTTCTGTGGTAATGTCTCAATTTTTCAATGTATACTTCTAAATATTATATGAATTATTTTCAAGACCAATCAATTAGAAGACATGAAATTATAAGGTACGGTGTGCCTATATATTATTTTTTGAAATATGTTAAATTTATTAAATAGAACACACATGTGGAATTCTAGGAAAATTGGAATAACATATAAATAGCTTCCAATATCAGAAATACATGGTCAATGTTGATCTCAAAATGCACAGTTTACCCTTGGTGGTACTTAACATTAGTCAGTACGGGTGTAGAAATGTACAAAATAAACTCATTAATTTTTTTTAATTTATGATAAAGTAATAGGTTTGTCTTTAAATATACTATTAAGAAGAAATATATTGGTTATCAATGTTACCATGGAGCCTTTGGAGCATTAGAAGATATATATGTAGGGGGTCCTCTCAGAATAACAATGATGAAGATTCAAATCAAATTTCGATGCACCTCAGATTTGATAGATCTTTCAAATGGTGAAGGCAACAAATCATTTTTCTTCAAAGATCAAACCAAATTGAGGTAGGCTGTGTGATTTAATTTTTTTACATCATATTCTTAAATTCTATGATATATGTGAATCAATGAATGAATATATTGATATGTGGTTTGATTGTCTTGTCAGATGGGAATAGTATTGGGTTTTTTATTGGAAATTTATAATTAAAATTCTGTTTATTTATTATTTTTACATTGGAAAGGTATTGATATCGATATAAACATCGATCAATTTCTATCCCTCTTGACTGATTTGTAATTTTCTACCCCTATTCATTGTTCACCATGATAATTCTATATTTTCCCACGGAGCAAAAAATATCAATCAATCAAATGTTGCACAACCATTTCTTGGTACCATATTCTGAAATTATAGATCTCATATCAACACAACATAATGGGGGGAAATTATGGATATGGAGAGATTTGGACGATGGTTGATCCCCAATTTCGTGTTCATTGGGATTCTTCATTGTGGAATGATGTAGAATCAATAGATCCATTTATTGAATTGATTATGCACCAGAATCAGTTTTTTGTGCAATAGTGACACTCGGCCAAGACGATCCTAGGATACTGGTGAGATTGGATCTAGATTTCGAAGTTATGGTGTCATAGAAGAAAGCGCGAGGAAGAAGTGGGGTTTATAATAAAACCAGATACACACATCGTGTATCATATGGATGTACGTCATGTATCCCCCTCTAAATGAGTCGACATGTTCCTATAGAAGTATGTATACACTGGGTGGAGTACATGGATTTCCTAAATAGTGTGAAATCCCCCATATCCCATGGTATTGATCATGTGTCTAGGAAACCATATATACTGGTACACGGGAACAAGTTCATGGTCTAACACAATGTACTATCACACAGATGGAGTACACGGATAGGATGTGGTGTACATGTACATGGTATACAACCCCTCTATACATTATGTACTCATCTATACTACATATACACCATATAAATTTCATGGGTCATTTACATAGGTAGAACCCGAGGTTAAGGTACCTAGCGTGTAACCCATTTATATGTCATGTACTCTTTCATACATGGAATAGATCACTTGTCCTCTATATCTTAGACAAGAATCATTTGGGTTTATTCCCATTATATTTTTATTAATGGTTGTTATAAATGATATTCTATGCCTAGTACTATGATCACATCATCAGGACTTCCTGGATAGAGTTGAAGGAAGCTCCCTACGAGTCACGAAGTGGGATCCTCTCTTTATCATCATTCACTAGGATTATATCAAGTTGTCGATATGACCAATCATACTAGGAACCAATACAATACATAGTGGGGCAATCCAAATAGAATTATTGGTAACACACCATGGCCTTGACTATGATACTCATATATGTAACTTATTTCCTTTCAATGTTTCAGGATATGTTCTGTCTCAGAATGACACCCGACGAGTAGTAGCTATTCGACATGTGTTATCTGTTATTTCAAACTCAGTAGCATGTTCTCCCAGATTGGTTCTTTCTAGAATCTTTGATCTATAATCTTATCCTTGTATACTACGGTTTTTGATTACCTATAATATTTGTCTCTTAGATTGAGTATATCTTGAATTTTTATTTATATGTGTTGTACACTTATACCTATGAAAAGTGGACTGTAATTTCCTATGTTGTATGCTTTTTCATTTCGAGGGGTCCTTCTCTGTATTTTCATACACACCCAGTGAAGGGATTTTCCTACATGTGTCATGTCTTGTGCAGATGATTGACCTATTGAAAAATACCAAGGTGGACCAGAACTAGATAAAGAATAGTGAGACAGAACTAACAAAAATATGGTTCATGAATCTTTTATATAGTAGTATCATTACCATTTTTTTCAAGATGGAATTGTGTTACAGACTCTTTTTTGGGGGGGATTCTATCCGAATTTATTTACTTTCCGTTAATTTCTACTGTACTCTAATTTTTGGATATATATGTATTCATTCATTGGTGGATTATTTGTTTTTACCTTTAAAAATAAAATTGGGATTTGGGATTTAAATGGGTACAAGTTCAAATGAAATTCCTCCCATGATAGTGATATACCTACTCGGTGCTATTCACAATCCCCTATCCTATTGGAGGTGGGATTTGTGAGTTGCAGAAAGGGCCCCATTGGGATGGGTATTGATAGATTGGTATCAAAGGTGTTTACATCAACCTTAGGACTGAGAGTCTATGAGATTTGTTTGGGGAAACAATGTTAGGTGTCTCGAGATGAGATATTCATCCATAGACTCCAATATTGGTGTAGAAGATGATGTATCTATACAAAAGTACACTAATAACCTAATTTTTGACTAGATACATGAGAACACAAGTTTAATGGAAAATATTCATTCCTACAGTGTGTAGTAATGTTTTGTGGTTCTTTTCCCTTATTGATTCGTCTATTTAGATATACTCACTGAACATGTTACATTGTGTTTACTTTCATGATGGTTCAATGAAATATACAAGATAAAAATCAGCATGAAGATCACGAGGATGATCCCCTCAATTATGAGGAATATATATAGTTAATAGTTCATGAAATGTAACATTTAGGTGTTTCACTATCCATACCACCACCTATATATTATCATTTTGTACCCGCAGTACTAGCGGATGAGTAGAGAAGGCTAAGATTGCATCATAAGTTTCAATGGAAGAGACCCCTTGGGTTCTGAAGATAATGCAACCCAGAGATGACTGAGGATTGGATTTAGCCATTGAATTATATTTCCCCTCTTATAAGGACACCTACAAATTATATGGTGGTCTTGGAAATGAGCCTTATTCCTCACTCCGAAAATCGAATGTGGAGTTCAGTTACCCTATCGTACAAAGATGTGACTCTTTTGCGGACAGAATTTGACCATCTTTTCATAGAATAGTTATGTCTAGATAACAGAAGGGATATATGTATCCATGAGATTTGGTAGTTCTAATAGGACTACATGACATTAGTTTATTATTAATTGTGGTTTTCCAAATAATCCTTGTACTCAATGAATATGGTTTGAGATTAGTTCTTTATGGATCAAACAATTAAGTGAGGTCAGCATAGAAAAATTTGATCTATAATTTTGTCTAAGTGAATTCCTAGATATAATGTGGTTCTAGATGAATCTTTGGTGGTCTATCAATTCATGGTTGTGCAGTTACATCTAGTAGTTGTCATTAGTGGGTTTGTAGGAGTAGAGACCTTAGAAGTAAGAATATGGTGTTTGTCACGGGGACCTACACAAGGGATATATATTATGAGGAGATCCCAGGAAAGAGAATCTGTAATTCTTGGCTCAAAGTGTTGGTCAAGTCATCCTATAGAGAGTTAGTGATACTCTTGTGATTGTTGGGGACATCTCATTCGAGATCATATGAAAAGATGCATAATTGAAAGATAGACCATAGATTGTCCACTAAGGCAGATCTAGTTGCTGGATCATGTAGTTTTTCAGGGTTAAGAATTTTGTAAATGAAATGGGAGAGAAACATAAGTAGTTCTATTTTTTTATTTTTCACAACCACCACACCCCAGGTTATCCACATTAGCCCTAAGGAGCTAGAGGATATGTGATTGGACAACTACAGGTGATCAATGATTATGACCTTGAGGCTCAAGGAATGATTTGAGGTAAGATATATATATTTTCTACCTTAGTTATAGTATTTATAGACATGAGTTATATTACTTAATTTCTCACCACATATCTTTTTAAATAATTAGAGGTTCTATTTGAACCTTTGACTCAACCCTTATGCTTTCATATTCCAACTGTAGAAGACACCACAATCATGCACTTGTGCCAACAGTTTGACCTAACCAAGGGAGGTGAGATTTTCTTTTGGAATCTCATGGTTGTAGCAATGAGTCCTTATGACATCAATCTTGCAATGGATTATTTTTTTACATTTCATGCTTAGATTGAATGTTTTAGGTGAAGGGTGTGGTGTGTCCTTGGTGATGGAACTGGGTATTGATTTGTCGATAAAAAGGAATCTCATGAAGCATAGGATCGACTCGTGTATAGGAGGGTTCCATAAATTACCCATCATTTGGAAAGTCTAACCCTTGGTATAGTGGATATTATCATTTCCTAGTTTCCATCATTGGTGGTGGGGTACGGGGTCATCTTTACTAAATATTTCCTACTTTTACCTGTTAAGTGAGAGAAAGAAATCAACATTGATCTATATAGTGGGATGTTAGTGATATCTACTCCAGTATATCGAATGGATAATTCAAAGCTTCATGAGTTGACAGTATAGTTAGAGGACTTGTAGATGAATTCCTTCACGAGACCCACTATTTCAACCTGGGTAGCCTCAGTTTTGTTTTCTAAGAAGGAAGACGAGAACTTGAGGTTGTGTGCGGACTATTAATGCTTGAACCAAGTGACTATAAAGATTAATTATCCAATATATAGGGTCAACAAAAACTCTAATTTCTTGATATGGGTGTGATGTATCTCGAAGGTTGACCTTAGAAAAGTATATCACTGGTTGAAAGTACTGGATGAGGATATATTGAAGACGAAATTCATATGTTGATACAACCACCTTGATTATATTGTGATTTCCATTGCCATGATGAACACCCATGCAGTGTTCATGGGACTCACAAAATAGATCTTATATCCTTTCTTACACCAGTTATTCATTTTTTTCATTGATGATATCCTTGGGTTCTTAGAATATAAAGATGAAAATACAATACACTTGAGTATGGTTCTATACATATTATGAGAGAACCGGTTTTATGGAAATCTCTTGATGTGTCCATTCTAGATACAGGTGGTCCACTTTTTGGAAAATTTATTTTTAGTGGATATATTAGATGTAGAAATGACAATGGTCAAGGTATTGTTATCATGAAACCTATCTATGAACATGATGAAGGTGTAGAGATTTATTTGGTTGGAATGATATTAATAGAGACCCATACCTGTTTTCCTCATAGTATTAGAACCCAAGACATACTAGACACAACATAGAAAACCATTCATATGGATAGAAAAGTTCAAGGAGTATTTCCTTCAGTTGGGGTAGAGTTTAATGAGTGTTCCCATCTTGAGATTAGAGGATGAGGCTGTTGAGTATTTGGTGTTCTTCGATGCATCAAGAACTGCTTGGTTGTGTAATGATGTAGTGGAAACTGGTGATTGCCTACCATTTAGCCAATTGAGACAACATGATAAGAACAACAAAACCCCTAATAATGAGTTAGCAGAATTAGTCTTCCATTATAATATGTAGTGACACTACCTGATGGGAGACCAATTCATCATCTACTACAATCACAATTTTCTTAAGTATATCATCTTTCGGAAGAATCTCAACTTCAGATATAGGTGATTTATACAGTTTTTTCAATATTATCACTAAGAAAATATCTATAATACTGGATAGGGGAACATGGTATCATATGTTGTCACCAAGAGGTCTTGTTCATAGTTGTTCAATGAGGCATCATAGTAGTTTTCCTCATTATAGTTATCCATTATGGAATAATATGGAGTATCTTACCTACAGTAAATTGTTTTTACCCCTTATTTTTTCAGTGAGGTGGGGATGCATGACTTGGGGATGTCAACAGTTATAACTTACATGCTCATATATCCACTATACATGCTCCTGATCAATTTTCAAATGGTGGGAAACATGTAGTAATTTTTAGTGGATGCAGGATGGTACTAGTGATGTGGCGGGAGGATTTTCATAGAGTTTTTATAAAATTAACCTTTAGTGGTACATAAAGGTGTGGAAAAAATGTTTCAGGACCTCTGATGACAGTTTGGGTGGCTAAGGATGAAGAATGGAGTTTTGAAGATTGTCTATTTATGCCTTACATTTCATCAAGTTAAGACTGACCACCATGTTCCTCCAGGATTGGCTCAACCCCTTATGGTGCAATAATTGAAGTAGCATGGGATATATATAGACTTTGTGACAATAATACCATGTACATACAAGGGATGTCATACGATATATTTGTTCATAGACTGACACACCATGTAAGACCACATCGTAATTATATAAGTGTAGATTTTAGTATATATTTTTGTATGAATATACGTCTATGATATAGTCTAACTCTAGGGATTCCTATAAACGGTTGTTTTGATAATGAAGAAAACATTTTATCTTGTTAATGGAGTGGTTTATGTGAAGCGTTTGGGGCTCAGTTATTATTGAACATAACATTCCACCCCAAAACTGATGGTCAGACTGAGTAGTCCATTCAGGTTCTGGATGACATGTTGTGAGCTTTTATGTTGGACATTCGACATAGTATGCAGGATCACCTACATCTTGTGGAGTTTTATAAAAGCCATATATGAATCCCCCATCAGTATGGGACCATTCATGGACTTATATGAGCAACCCTACATGTCACCACATTATTGGACAAAACCCAGGAGAGTTAGAACTCGTGGACTGGAGATGGTGCGAGAAACAACATAGAAGGTAAAAATCAACCAAGAGTAGATGAATAATTTATATATTTATCATAAGTCTTAATATGAGAGGTGATAAAGGAATATGGATTTAGATGAAGGATTCCATGTGTTCATATGGGTTTCACCGCAATGTGGATTAGAGCGATTTTTCTAGGGTGACAAGCTATCTAAGTGGTTTAAACATAACTTCTAGATACTAAGTATAGTTAGAGAGGTTGTTTACCACATAGATCTACCTATAGAGTTATAATTAATGCACAATACCTTCAATGTGTTGCATCTAAATAGGTACATTAATGACACAACACACATTATTGACTAGGATGAACTAGACATCAAGGATAGAGAGACCATTGTTGAGTAACTAGTATAGATCAAGGATCAATATTTTAGGATCCTTCATGGTTTATCAATTATTTGTTTTGTGTTTCCAGCTGAAGGATGAAAATCTCCAAGAGATAACATGGGAGCGATAGGCCAAGATCCATGATCAGTATCCACATATTTTTAGTATCACTTGTTTTGTATTTTTAATGATGTAAATTCCCAAGGTGGGGAGAATGTAATGCCTCAGATTTTAGATGTATTATTTTTAAATATTATATGAATTATTTTGAATATTGTGAGAGGAGAAAATGTTTATTTCTATGTCCTGGTGTTCCCAACACAAATCGTTAAAATATCCAAATATATAAAAAAGAATTCATGTGTGGTCTTCAGAAAAAAGATAAATATCTTATAAATAGTTGTCTGGATTAGAAATACAAGGGAACTATTGAATATAGAATATAAAGATTACTCAATTCTTGAAATAACATTAATAGGTTCTAGTGTTCTGTTGAAATGATATCGTGGGCGTGGAAATGAATAAAATAATTGGAATAAATTATTTTATTTCAAATTTTTTATGCAGTGACTGGTTTGTCTTTAAATAGACTAATATGCATAAATCTATTGGTTAAAAGCAAAACCCTAGAGACATTAGAGAAAAATTACCAGGATACATGAGGAATTCTCTCAGAAGAACAATGTTGAAATTTATAATCAAATATTGACATACCTTAGATTTGAGAAATCATGCCAACGATGAAGATGACACATCTTTATTCATCTTGATCAAACAAAATTGTTGTAGGGATTGTGATTTAGTTTATTTATTACCCATTCTAAAATTATGTAATGAATGTGAATCAATCAACAAATATATTGAATCATGGTTTGATTTTCCTTCAGCATGAGATTATTCAGAGGTTTTTTATAGGATAATAATCTTCATGATTTGATTTATTCATTACTTATATAATGGAAACATAATGAGATCAACATGAATATGGGTCTTGGTCTGTCCTTATTGACAAATTTTTTCTTTTCTCCCCTTATTCATCATTCATTGATGGTGTTTTTATGGGCCACTAACTCAAAAAATATCGATCAATTAATCATGGAACGACCATTTCTTGGTTCCATGATCCGAATTTGTAGATCCCGAATCGAAATGACACTATAGAAATATAGTGGTATAGACATATCAATTTGGGTAAAGGTAGAGCCATGAATATTCATTTTTATGTTTTTTTGGTGTGGAATGATGAATGATCAACATGTACATGTCCTCGAATGTATTTGGCATCGAAATCAGTTTCTCAAGTGATAGTGAGGCTCATCCATGATGATCCTAGGATAACACTGTGATTAGAGAAAGATTCTGAAGCGATTATAGTGTTGACAAATGCAGGTTGGAGGAGAAGGGTTTCATGAGAAACTTGATGCACAAGGCATGTATCCCTTTTCTACATAGCTTATATCCCATTTGAATGAATCTGTGTATCCCTAAACAATTACACAGACACTAGGTTGAGTACATGTGTTTTCTACATGGTATGAATACCACCCGCATGATAAATCTCGGTTCATGTACATGGGTTGCCCCATGTACTGGAACAAAGAAATGGTTACACGGTCTGACAATGTATACTCACACATGGATTGTGTACACTGATGGGACCTGGTGTAAATGGACACATCATAAAACCCCTATATACTTTTTGTAACCCTCTATACTACATGGATATGGTTTGAATTACTTGGGTTGTTTATATAGGAAGAGCTCGGCGTCCTAGGAGAAGATTTGTTACCACTTTACACATCTCGTACTCTTTAATACATGGATTCGATATCATATCCTATGTATCTTGTATAATCTACGTTAGGGGACATCCCCCTTATAATATTCCTGATGGTTTGTATGAATCATTTCCTACTCTAAGGACAACGATTCCATTAGTAGGAATTCCTAGATAGAGTTGAAGGAATCCTCCATAGACACCTAGAGTGGTATCCTCTATTCATCTTTGTGACCTAGATATATTTCTGTTTAATGATGTGACAAATATTACTCGGTGTAGATCCTCTACATAGTGATTCAATCCATATAGAGTTTTTGGTATCACCACATTTCCCTAGCTATGATCCTCATCTGTGTATCATATTATATTAATTTATTTCATCATGTATTCTCACACATGATGAGACCATGTGGGAATTACCTCTTCGATGGATGCCATTCGTTCTCTTGAACACAGTATTATTTCTCCTAGATGAGTGATTTGTGAATCATTGAGCTAAAATCATTGGCTTGTATATTATAGTGGTTTTTACCACTAAAATTTCTTATTTGGATTGAGTATATCTTTATATTGTTGTTATATGTGTTATAGAAATTTAACTATCTATAGATGAATGTACTTTTATTTTTGTATTCATTGTAGTGTTTGGGTTCCCTATTGAAAATTGTTATACTCACCCTTGCATGGAATTTTCCTTAATGTGTCATGTATTGTTCAGATGATAACCTTTTTGATAGAGTCCTAGGTGGACCAGGACCAGATGGTGCTTAGTGAGACCAGACAGACTGAAGTCTGTTCTTGTGACTTTTTAATTGAAGTCTCAATACCATTACATTCAGGTTGCACTCTTTTATAGACTATTTATTGTGGGATGGTATTTGGCCCTGTTTACATTACTTTACTTCCTGCGATACTCTAGTTGTTTGATATAGATGTCTTCATGCATTGGTTGTTTAGTTGTTTTTACATTTTCACATTTTCAGGACTGGAGATGTGTGTGTGTGTACAAGTACAAAGGAAATTCCTCCCATGTTATGAAATTCCTCTCAACATTTTGTGGGATTGGTGGTGGGCTTGGGAGTCATGCAACAGGGCCCACTAGGATGGGTCTTGAAATCTAAATTGCCAAAATATTTAATTATCATAATAATAATATCTAAATAATGTTATTATCAAAATTTAAATATGATATTATCAAAAATTACATCATAATCATATTTATCCATTAATTATACAATGTTTATTGTTAGGATGATTTTATTACATTCAAGAACGGTGCGATAAATTCCCATCAATGATGACTATAGAAATTGAATTAATACAAATATATTTTTATAATAAAAAATGATGTTATATTTATAGATCATAGTTGTACTATTATTATTTAACTCATTAATTATATACAACCATATGATTATTAAATTTTAATAGAAAAATGTGTTATGGATTTCATATTGGATGTCCATAACAGAATCTCTGAAGGAATGATCCTTGATCATTATAAATAATTATTTAAATTATACCCATATATGTTTACTATTATGTTGATGATAATCTAATATATATATATATATATATAATTAATATATGAAAAAATATATCATAATAGGCCAGGAATGACTGAAACCACTAACAAATATGGATCAAAATTAACAAAAAAATTAAAATATTTTATAGATAAATAAAAAATATGAATATAATGGTAATGTATTTGAATAAAATTATTTTTGATAAGATTACCGAGTATTAAATTATTCTATTGGAATATATTTCTTATCCGACCACACAATGATCCAAGGTCATGATTTTCCCATCTAAATTTTATCTCATTTAGATATGTTCTATATTTACCTCTTAATTTATATATAAGGATTATATAAAACCATGTGAATTTATTTCTCCACATTTTTCATGTAATTAAATATTTTTTGAAATATTAACATCTTCTTTCATTTAATACATTTTTTCTTCATCATAAAAAATCATAAGGTTTTCACAACTATATTTTCCATTCATTGAGATATTTTGAAAACACACCACCAATATTCTTTGGTGTGGGTTATATACTACCTCATGGTTTTATATTGTTATTATACTGAAATTTAATGTATTAATGAACATAACCTTTTTTTATCTTTTATGGTATTTTGATTCAAATATTATCAATGTTTTAGAGGCTTACATCCCAATCTCACATTGAAATCAATATTTGTATCAATTTAAATTCATATTTTGGGAAATCATGTATTATTTCCTTATAAAACTCCAAATATTTTCATCTTCTGCAGTTATATATGTATTTTAATCATTTTATATCCATTATACCTCACTCTTGTTCATAATAACATTTAATGTGATTGTGTTACCAAAGTCAGCCATATATCTTCTTTTTGGATGTGAATCACAGCCTTCCCTTTCTACATTATTCATAAAAAATTTTATATGTCCTTATTCTAAATTATATGATAGGTTAATTTATTATTCAACGTAAATACCATATTTTACCAATGGAATCATATTTTAAACATTTTAATATTTTAATTCTCTAAAAAAAACCTTCATTATATTGTTTTGAAAGGAATTAATTTTAAAACATTACTACAATTAATGCATTTTGAAAGAATTTCTTTATGTTTTATTTAAGAGAGATAAACTCATTTGATGGATATTATTATAAACTGGATATGTTATCTAATGATTACAAGAACATTATTATTTGGAATTACTTATGTTAATGTATTAATAATGTTTTCACGAAACCGATTAATTTCTCACGGGTTGGTTATGGTGTGATGAAGTTTTGAATGATTTAATGTACTTATATCACACATTTGTATGGTTTTTTGACATAATATGTTCGGTATTATTATATACCTCTAATTAATTATTTAATTTCTATAAATATCATTCCCACAATGGTACATGAGATGAAAATCCAACCAAACATGGAATATGGGATGTTAGACCCAAAAAAAGGGTATATGCTTAATATCCCATTCCAAAAAGTATACACCTGTAGTATCCCAAACCCTAGGGAAGATGGGTATTAGAGAAAGCTAAAATTTTACTTGAATGGTTCACCCAGGCACACTATATTATAGGTATGTAGATATCATGTCTCAATAGGTGATAAAAACATCTGATGTGAAACTTTACACATGTTATTTGTTTGATGATCATATCACAAAACAACAATTTTATTATGAATAAAAAATATATACTATTAAAATACTATTTACTCAATTTTAAAAAATCTCAAAACATAGGTTTTATTCCATGACCAAATTATCACGACATGATTTATTATTTTTTATAAATGCTTTATTATAAATGATTTCATTATGTTAGGTTCATATACCATGATTATTTTCTCTGACCCGAATGATTAAAATATGTTCAATTATGATATTTTGTTTTCATATCATATTTTTACCTTTACTAATAATATAAAATCACAAATTCCATATATTTATATTCCCTAGGAAATGATGTGGTGAATTTGGTGCGACATATATAGAAGGATATATTTTGAAGAAATTTGTTGACAAACATTAAAGAAATATTTTGACATAAGATGATCATGTATTTAATTTACAAAGAAACTAAACATTTTGGTTCTGGGATTGTGTGTGATATTTTGAGATGTAATGTTTATATGATGAAAATAGTGAAAATAAATGTGTTTTATGTGTTTTTTATCAATTATTATCAAATTATATGGGTAATGTTTTAATTTTATAAGTGGATTTATTATTATCGGAATGTTGTTCATTAATAGGTATCATGGTGTGATTTAGATATTTGGTGGATTAAAATAAGACTAAATAATAAATACGACCTTTGATAATAATAAATGATGATATCTGAACCAATAATGTTATAGGTTGAAAGGTATACATTTTAATTTAGTATATACTTGTATTGATTTCCTTTATCTTATGATTTTGATATTATAATTATTTTTTATTCACACATAAAAAAATCATTTTTAGTTAGAGTCAATAGTTTAACTAAGATGAACCAAGTTAAACATTAGGGTTATTGGAAATGTAGTAATTGTCCAAATAAAAAACAAATTTTATGTTATAAGAAATGAAAAACTTTATGGAAATGTTATATTAGTTTTTATATGATAACCTAAAATATTTTTGTCTCCCATACACAAAAATGTTGTATAAGAATTATATTCTGTATTTCATGCATCAGCAATTAAAACTCACTACCATACCATTGATCTACTAATATTTGAGTTGTGGATTGATGTCAAAGAAAATGTATTGTTTGTTATTTATTTATATTAGAATAAAAATGTAATATTTGATATCAATAAATTTGAAATTAAATCATTCCAATTAGAAAATATGTAATAAACATTTGCCGAAATAAATAAATCAATAGTATAAAATCAGTGGAGTTTATGAATATATTTTTTAATAATATGTTCACTAAACTATTAAAAATAAAATATATATAAAATTTATTGAGTTGATGAAAAATAAGGAATAATTCATTGGTACATATGAATAAAACATCACATGATATTCAATGTCTGTTTTTTTGTATATTTTTGGACACTAAAATAAAATTAAATATTCTATTAGGGTCATAAAACCGTGTCATCAAATTGAATTAACCATAAGGGACTCTAATATATACAAATTTTCAATGAACACTTAATGTGATGGTTGTTTTGGGAGATTCCGTGTAGGTTCATTGAATTGGTGATAAATATAATAAAATTTATTTTCTTAGAATATCTAATGCTAATTCATATGTATGAATGAAATTTAATCCAATTACATGTCCAAAATGTTGGAAAATGTATATTGGAAATTTCATTAAAGGGATAGTTTCATACTTTAAGTGTGAGAGTTAATAAAATCAAATGCCTGAATTTCAAAGGGATAGAATGAGTGATAGTAATGATTAACCCAATTACCACCGAATAATACAATTTTACAATTCTAATGAATATGGAAATTTTTACATCTCGTGAAAAAAAACATATGGTTAATAATGATAATAAACTTTTAAACCCACCTTAGAAAAACAAAAAAAATGAAATCCTGTAAAATTAAAATTATTTATATTTGTTAATATATAATAATTGAAAAAAGTACCCTCATTATGTACATAATATTCAAAAATGTGCCTTTTTATTATACCTCTACCATATCCTTTATATTTTGAATACTTTATTAGGGTATCTAGATCATTACCAAAAGAATAATATATTGAAATATTAGAGAAACATATTTATGGATAGATAATTACATCCCAATTATATAAATATACTATAATATATGTTTTTTAAATGTTATTACATTCATATACTTTAATGTGATATTATGAATTTATTTTTACTGTTTAAACAAGGAACAAATCAATTAATAAATTTTCATGTCTCATGTAATTTCATGATCAACTATTGATGAAAGTATAAATATGACCACCTTTTGTAAAAGTATTACTTAATATGGTTCTAGATATATTAAAATATAGGATAATAGGATCAAATAGTTGTAAAAGAACTAAGCATTGAAAAAATTTAAAAAGATCTATTGTATATGAAACTATATCATTATTTTTGAAATTATTATTATAATTTATTGTAATATTATTTGAAGTTATTAGAACCATTTTGGTCTTAGTGTTGTTTGGGTAAGAGTTCATTAAAATAAATATATAAATGGTGTATCTTTTAAATCTCATTATCTATATAATAATATGTTAAATCATATATTTCAAAAAATATTTCAAGAAATAAAATTATAAATATATAAGAATTAGGATGGAGAATATGAGTTTCCTGGACATTCATATGATTTTGATAATGATGTATTAATAGAAATTATATATTGTCTCTTGTATATCTTTTTGATACCCTTAGATATCTTCATCACTAATTAATGATTGTAATTATGAGGATACAGTTTATTTATGGGAAATAATAAATACAAGGTTTTAAGATATGAATCGATATAATAATAAAATATTCACTCATAGAGGAAAATTAAAGAAAATGTACATGAAAATTAGTATTACTTGGATTTTTTCACACCATGGATTATTATATATCATAAATGATCATAAATTAAGAGGGATATGTAAATATAAACTAGTAATATATTTACAAAAATTGAAACCCCTTGATCTTTTTAATTCATCAATATCAAAATTAATTTTACTAAGCCTATAAAAAAATATTACCAGAAAGTTAAAATCAATTTTTAAAAAACAAAAATAAAAACTATAAAAATGAGATGTTTGTTTTGTGCAGTTATAATGGGTTGAATTTTTAGGTTTTATTTTAGGTAATTTACATATTATATAATAATTTTAAAATTTTGTATAGTCGTTGGTTGTAGTATCAGTAAACACCATAGTAGTTTAGAATCACATATATGTACATAACATACAAAATGTTTATCTACATGTTGAAAATATATATTATCATTATAAATAATTGATTTGGAATATTATTATTATTTTATGGAATAAAATATAATGACACTAATCCATATATGAAAATATATTTATTTGAATGACTTTTTTTTAATTTGAAATATTTTTAGAATTATTAATTTTATATAATAATAAAAATAAAAAATATTAAATTTAAATTAATTATTTATAAAATTTATAAATTACATCAAATATATAATTATATTAAAATTATAAAAACAAATTTAATAATTCAAGGAATGATAACAATAATTTTTTAAAAACAATAATTTTTTTAATTATTAAATATATTTATTTAAAAGATAAATTTCTCATATTTGGAAATATAAATTTTTTGATTAAATTTTTTATATGTATAAATTAATATTAAAGCTATCCATAATTATCAATTTTCTTATAAAATAAGATAAATAATTTAATCATATGAATATATATTTTTTATCAAATAGTTTTTCTATATGTGTTGTAGTTATATCCTTAAAATATAAATTGAACATGGTTGATGAATTATTATAGTCATTTTTTTCTATATATAATAAAATATATAAGGTATATATCATTATTATTATTTGGAAAGTAATAATAATAATTTAATTTTATGCTTAAAAATATATTTTCAGTAAAAACCATTTTCAACATTTTATGTTCTTATAGTGGATATAATTAATAACAATTTCTGAAATTGAATTCAAAAAAAAATTATTTTTTATTTTTAATAATCATTTCCAACTTATTTAATTTGATTATATTAATTTTCATTGCATAAAAATAAGTTATCGAGAAAGAAAATGTGTTATCAATGTAAAGGTAAAATGATGTTAAAAAGTTTAATTATGTTGTAAGGACACAAAATATAAAAAAACCTTATCTATAAATGTAACAACCCAAACTTTTTAATTATATTTGTTTCCAAAATTTGAGTATTATTTTATTTTATACTCAAGAAATCTATATCCTTTAGTTAATTAAGTGGGTATAAGTAAAATGTGATCGTTGGGTTTCGACTGCTATATGACTGTGGGACAATATAACAGTTGAAAACAAAAATCACAATGTTGGGTTTTTATAAATACAGTTATCATGGTTAATTAATACAAAAAGAAGATTGAATGACCTCATCCAGTAGACTCAAGCCATATGAAGCCCATCTGTCGGAACTTGGGAAGGAGGTAGCATCACGTGGCTTTGCTCTGGACCAAGCCCAAACCAAACATTGATATATGAAGCTTGAATGGAATCTACTATGGGATAAGTTTAAGCTGATAGAAATCACCACTCGGGCAATGTTTTCCGAGCCACACCAATATTCATTCCCCATAGCACACCTTATACTTAGGTCCAATGTTGATGTTATAAGGGGAAATGTAACGAGACCTTAGGTGCTTTGTGTAATCCTTTTATATAAATAAAATTTTTATCTCTTATTATGGTTTACAAATTTCAAATATCCAAATAAATATAATATGTGTATTAGTAATAAATTTAGGAAAAAATTGGTATTTTAATATATTTTTGTATTTTTTAAATAATTAATAATGTGAAATGATTTTCAAAAAATATCCTTCTACAGTTGTGATCAGTGATAATTTTAGAGTCTAATAAGATCAAAATTATATTTAGTGAATCGTAACATATGAATAGTAACATACCTGTATGAATAGTAATGAATAGTAAATTTTCTAAAAAATAGAATCTTCACACATTAATGTATAAATACAATTTAAAAATCTTAAATGTGAAAAAGACTATCATAGTATAAGTTTTGGTATTTTTGTATATCATAAATATTTTATTTACAGTTTTATAATTAACTTAATAATTTAAAATGGAGATATATTTTCATAAAATGTCATAATAAATTGTTACTTTATTTTATTACGGTTATACAATAATTTTATGGGACCTTGATTACTTTCAAAAGGTGTTGTAAAATGAGTTACAGTTTTAAAGTTGATTTTTTGGAATAAATAATGATTTCATTTAAAAAAGAAAATAAAAAATATTTATAAAATTATTTTAAAAAAATGGAGTTCATTTTTGAATTCATATCATCGATATTAGGTTAGTGTTAACTTTCAGGATTTTTCTGAAATAATTCAATTTTCGGTGAATAGTAAAAATACAGTTTTGAGTTTCGGGTGTTTAATGACATCATTATGTATGTAATTTTTATGTAAAATTTATGGTAAACATATTAATAGTGATATGTGTTATGAGGTGTTCCATGTGGCCAATACCATTGGCAAATAACATGGGCAGGCCCATGGTTTTGCAATTACCATCGATGATGTGTCCCTTGGAAATTAATAATTTATTCTCTCACTTTTCCTATATAAAACAAGCCATTTCACTCAATCATTTCATTACAAAATCCTCATCAACTAATTTATGGTCTCATTACTACCCAAGTAGTTCTCCCAAGTTTCTCTCAAGCCTCCAAATGTCTCGCCCATCATGCTTTCAAAGTTACTCTTCAAGTAAGGGAATCTTTCACCATCCACTTTTAAGTCAAGACTCCATTTATGTTATGTTTTATAGTTCCATTTTATTATGTTTGGGTTTGTTATTATATATCTTTACTAATTCCCATTCCATTTCCAAATGATGAGAGTCCCTTTCGACTCTCATCAATTGATTTTCTGATTTTTTATGTGACGTCGTTAGACGGCCGAATTTTTTTAAAAGAAATCACTATTTCTCTTTCCTTTTATGTTACCATTTCATGTGGTTTGTCATTAAAATGTCCACACCGTGATCTTATTTATTTTTATTCTATCCCTATACTGCAAAGTGATTCATTTATGGATGTGAGACCCTTGTCCCCTCTCTTTTTATTGTTTTCTATAACCATGATATATAGCCGTCATACGGTAGAAATTTTGCCACAAAATTTCTCTCACTTTCTCTCTGGTTCTATTTATTTGAATACACAAACCTATTTTGTTTCTATGGGTGTTATTAAATATTAAAAAAATATATATTTTATTCTTGAATTTACATACATATATCCCTCCCTCCCTTTCAAGGGGTTATTAATGACACAATGATCTCATTTTTATGAAATTTTAAAATGTCACGATTATAAAATGAAACACATTTTTTTATACTCTTTGGGTTATTTATGAAATATTTTATTATTATCTATGTGGATCACAATAGAATAAAGGTGTATTAAGTGTATTACCCTATATCACTCCAATTCATTGGGTAAATAATTAATCTCAAGAGATGACATGTTTCATGATACATTGGTGAATAACCTTTGTAATTTTTATGACACCTCGGGGATAATCCTTGGTGGAATGTTCATGAATGTCTAAATGAAATGTTGTAGCCATATATTCATGTAACTATTCATGTTATTTTATTATGATATTTCTATTCTTCCATTTATCATGCCTTTATGACTTTTATCTTATTCTTATTAATATTTCTCAAGATCACATGTCAACTATTACAATTATTTTCATTACTGAGCTTTATGCTCACCTTTTCTATTGATATATGTCTCTAGGATATGAGATGCAGTAATTTTTCATAGTATGAAACTATCTTGAAGCCTTACGAGCGATTTATAATAATTTTTTATGTTGTTTTCATGTATTATGTTCCTGATTTCCAAGACACTAGACTATAAAGATCATATTTTTGTAAAAATGTAATAAAAAGTTATGTAATAAAATAGAGGGATTCCATAGTTGGTATCAAAGGATAGTTTTGTTGCTTATGGAAATTGGGATATGAAAAAATTTGAAATAATCCTATAAAAAAGTTTAAATATGAGAAAACTTCCTAGTATTTTTGTTAGTATTGAGTAAGTGGTTTATCAAGCAAATACATCCCTATCTTGATACGAACACGTAGAGGTGGCTCTAGCATAGCGGTACCTAGTAGTGAAAATTATGACAAGGAGTCTCAGGCTTGAACAGGGGTATTTGTGTACATTACAATGGGCCTTGCTTCACTCTTCATTACGACACTCTTGGGGGATATGTTTGGTTAATCATATGTTTTTTATGAATCATTTTGAAGGATTTATAGAGAAATGTAATTGTTTAAAGCCTGAAGTTTCATAAAATACAATATAGTTAAAAGATTCGTAAATGAAATAAGTTTCTCAATAAGGTTTTATTCTTCTAATAATGGCGAGTAATAAGAGGAACCGTCTAATTGATGACTGTAATTGGCCATGCACTTACAACCCTTCGATGGAAGTCGGAATGGTAATATTCAGGCGAATGATGAACCAACTGAATCAAGTTATGGTAAATAACATGAATCAAGCTGAGAGGTCGATGTCATTGCGAAGGGAATAATATTTTTTTGAGAACTTTATACATTAATGACCACAATCCTTCAGTGGATTTATCGACCCATTGATTTCTGAACAGTGGATCAGCTCTATAGAAAAGATCTTTTCTGTGCTCCCATATTCAGAGCAAGAGAAGGTCACCATAAATGTTTATCGCATAGGGGGAGAAGTTGATCATTGGTGGGAACTGATTAAAAACATGAGTCAAATAGTGGAGGGTGAATCTATGGAGTAGGAAGAGTTCAGAGGTGTCTTCTTCAGTAAGTATTTCCCTAATTCCATGAGAACATGAATGGAGAAAAAGTTTCTCGAGTAGAAGAAGAAGGAGAATGAATCTATTGGAAGTTAGGAGATAATATTTACAAGGCATTACCCTTATAACTCAATGTTTTTTAGGGATCCTAATAGAAAGGTTGATAGATTCTTCGGTGGACTGAGACCTCATATGCGGAAGAATCTAGCCAACCGAGACTATGACAGCTATGAGGAGATCATATGAACTGTAATGAAATTCAAACTACAGTTAGGTGAGACTCAATGGTCACATAAATCAAATGAAAAAAGGAGATATATAGAGACCAAATTATAGAGGTCCTTTGATAAGAGATGATGAGGAAAGCAAGTGCAACGTCCCAAGTGTTATAAATGTGGGAAGAAGCATTCACGAAATTTCCTGCTCAGGAGCAGGAAATGCTAAAAGTGTGGAAGAGACGACCATATTGCATGGAATTGTCATAGTGACATGAAACGTCAACTTCCAAAAACTAATTTTAAGGGTAAGATGGTGTAGGCCCTACCTGATGTCCAATTCTATAAGTGTGGACAACTTGGACACTTTTATAATAAATGTCCAAATCTGAGTGTAGTGGAGGAGAATCACCATCAGCACCAGCAACGACCAAGGGAAGGAGGTTTTACTTTTTTAATCACTGATAATCAATTTGAAGTTCCAAATTATGTGGTGGAAGGTACCCTTGTTGTTCTCTCAAACATATAAAGAACATTTTTTTATTCTGGTTCTACACATTCCTTTATTTCCTCCATGTTTGAAATGAATTTGGAATCAACCCCCCAACTTGGTAAAAGTATAGTTATTAGTTAAAATTCTTTGTGGGATTATCCAAGAAAATTCAGTGTTTAGAAACTCTATTATTTAATTTGGTGAGAACAATCTTACCACAAATCTAGTAGTCATTCCCATGTTGGAATTCATCGTTGTACTAGGGATGGACTGGCTCTCAAATTATAATGAAAAGATCAAGTGCATAAGTAAGGAAATATTTGTAGTCTTGAATGGAAAACCTATATTTATCTTCCAAGGAGATATATCTCAACGTGATCTTTGTCTATAATAATATCCTATATCCTTCTTTATGGAATTGATCAGTGAAGAGGAAGAAGGAAATGAGAGTTTGAGGATAGAAAAGGTCCCCATCGTCCAGGAATACATTGACGTATCTCCTGAGGAGTTTCATGGTCTATCCCAGAAATATAGGTAGAGTTCTCTATTGAAATCGTACCTGGATCTCATCCAATATCAAAGACCTCGTATAGGATGGAATATGTGGAGCTAGAAGAATTAAAGAAAAATATACAAGATCGTTTGGGGAAGGGGTTTCTCCGACTGAATGTCTATAATAGGGGAGAACATGCTCTCTTTGGGAAGAAGAAGGATGGATCGATGGGCCTATGAATTGATTATTGAGAACTAAATGAGATCACAGTAATGAGTAAAATAACCTCTTTCATGAATTTATGACTTATTTGACCAACTTTTTGGGGCTCAATTCTTCTCTGAGATTGATCTTTGATCTGGTTATCATCAATTGTGGGTGAAAAAGAAGATATTCCAAATACTACCTTCCGATCAAGATATGGGCATTTTGAGTTTGTTGGTATTCCTTCTGGACTCACTAATGCACCTGATATTTTTATGGATTTTATTAATAGTGTCTTTAAAGACTGCCTTGATAACATTGTGATAGTTTTTATTGATGATCTTATCAAATATTCCAAAAGACATCAGGAGCATTAGGATCATCTAAGGGTTATTTTTTCAAACTATACAGAAGGAGATGATTTTTTTGGAAATTTTAGTAAATGTAAATTATTTTGATTACTAGTTCCTTTCTTGGGGCACATTGTTACCAGTGAAGGAATTAGAGTTTACCATCAAAAGATAAAATTTGTAGAAAAGTGTCCTCAACCTACAAAAATAACTATGATTCGTAGTTTCCCTAGATTAGCGGGATATTATATGAGGTTTGTGAAAAACATTTCATGGCATTCTAATCATATAACCATGTTAACTCGAAAAGCAGTCAAATTCACTTGACAAAGAAGTGTGATGAATGTTTCCAAGAGCTGAATAAGAAATTATTTACTGTACTCATGATAACTCTTCCCTCATGTGGGGAAGGATTCGTTATTTTTAGTGATGCCTCTTTGAAAGGTCTTGGGTGAGACCTCATGATAAATGACAAGGTCATTTCTTATGCATCTTGACAGTTGAAGACTCATGAGAAGAACTATCTTACACATGTTCTGGAGCTTTTTTCGGTCGTTTTTGCTGTAAATATATAAAGACACTATCTTTATGGGGATAAATGTGATATATACATAAACCATCAGTGTTTGTAGTATATTTTCACAAAAAATGAATTGAACATGAGATAAAGGAGATGGTTGGAACTTCTTAAAGACTATGATATTTTAATTATTTATCATCCTGGAAGAGAAAACAAGCTCACTGATGCATTAAGTTTGAAATACCCAGTTGTTATATCCATTATGAGGATTCAAAGAGATCCGTTGATCAATGGCCTACTAAAACTGGACATGGGAATTATAAAAGAAGGGACATCATCAACTATAACAAAAAATATTTCTCAACTGCCATTACTAGAGAAGATCAAGAATCCTCGGAAAGAAGAACCTTTGTTACAGATGAAGTTTGAGGTTGTGAAGGGTGGGAGGCTTCATGATTTTGATATTGATCAAGAAGAAGTACTGAAATTCCATACAATACTATGTTTTCCATCTACTCCGGAAATAAAGAAGGAGCTGATGGATGAATCTCATGAATATACTTTCTCTACACATCCTAGAAGTACAAAAATGTATAGGGACCTTCATGATCATTATTTGTGGGATAATATGAAAAGGGATATTTCAAACTACACTTCAAGGTGGATAGTGATTTAGTGACTGAAGGAATAGTGACAACTTACTAAAGGGGAATTGCAACCACTACCCATACCAGTATGGAAGTGGAACAATATCACTATGGACATTCTCACTGCTCTCCCAAGAACTTCCAAAGGAAACAATGCAAGGTGGGTTATTGTGGACAATCTCACCAAGACTAACTATTTAATCTCTAATCAGGAAGATTTTTCTCCTGGTCAACTTTCTAGGATTTACTTGAAGGAAGTTGTAAGGCTATATGGAGTTCCACTTTCTATCGTATCTGATCGTGATCCGAGGTTCAAATCAAATTTCTGGAGAAGTCTTCAACAATTTCTTAGCACTGAAAGGTATTTCAGTATGGACTATCACCCCCAAACAGATGGCCAATCTGAATGAACTATTAAAAAACTCCAGTACATGCTAAGAACGTGCTCAATGGAATACAAAGATGTATGGGATCAACATATACCTTTAGTTGAGTTCTCTAACAACAATATCTTCCACTCGAGCATTCAAATATCACCCTATGAAGCTCTATATAGGAAGTGATGTAGAACTCCTACTTGTTGTGATGATGCTGGTGGTAGAAAACTTCTTAGGCCTGATCTTGTGTAGGAGAGAACAGAAAAGGTCCATGAAATCTTGCAATATATTAAGGATGCTAAGAGTCGGAAAAAGAGCTATGCAGAAAATCATCGAAGGGACTTGGAGATTGATGTTTGTGAAAAAATATTTCTTCATATTTCAGATTCATGAGGTTTGGGAAAAAAGGGAAGCTCATCCCTAGGTACATTGGCCCCTATAAAATCATTGATCGTGTGGGAGCAGTGGCCTATCGGCTTGCACTTCCTCCAAATCTAGCACAATTTCATGATTTCTTCCACGTATCCCTCTTGAGGAAATACATACATAACCCATCACATGTACTAAATCCAGAGGTGGTACAACTAGAACATGACCTCTCTTATGAGGAGCAGACGGTGGATATCTTGGATCGAAGAGACAAGTTTCTACACAACAAGACTACCCACCTTGTTAAGGTGTTGTGGAGGAACCACAAATGTGAAGAAGCCACAAGGGAACCAGAGGAGTCTATGAGATAGAAGTACCCACATCATTTCACATCAGAGGGTACGAGATAAAATTTCAGGGATGAAATTTCATAAGTTTAGAAGAATGTAACAACCTGAACTTTTTAATTATATTTATTTCCTAAATCTGTGTGTCATATTATTTTATACTCAACAAAACTATATCCATTAATTATTTAGGTGGGTATTATTAAAATAAAATCATTGGGTTTCGACTGTTATATGAACGTTGTTCAATTTGACCATTGGAAACTATAATCTTAACATTGTGTTTTTATAGATACAGTTATCTTGGTTAATTAATACAGAAAGAATATTGAATGCCCTCATCCAGTATACTCGGTCTATATGAAGCCCATTTGTTGGATCTTGTGAAGGAGGTAACATCACTGGGCTTTGCTCTGGACCAAGCCCAAGCTGAACATCAACATATAAAGCTTGAATAGAATCACCTAAGGGAGATGTTCAAGATGATAGAAACAACCACTTTGGCAATGTTGTCTGAGCCACCCCAAGATTCTATCACCACTACAGACATTACATTTAGGTCACGTGTTGGTGTTATAAGGGGATATGCAATGAGACCTTAGCTACTTTTTGTAATCTTTGTATATAAATAAAATTTTTATCTCTCGTTATGGAAAAGTTTGTGAATTTTAAATATCCAGATAAATATAGGATGTGTATTATTGATGAGTTTTGAAAAAAAAGGGTATTTTAAAATATTTTTGTATTCTTTAAATAGTTAATAATGTGAAATGATTTTCAAAAAATGATCTTCTAAAGTAGTGATCAGTGAAAATTTTCGAGTTTAATAATATCATCTTGATTTTTAGTGAATAGTAAAGTATGAATACTATCAAACACGTATGAATTGTAATGAATATTAATGAATAGTGTATTGGCCAAAAAAATTGAATCTTTACCCATGAATATATAAATACAATTTAAACATCTTAAAAGTGAAAAAACAATCATAGTATAAGTTTTGATATTTTTATAGGTCATAATTTTTTATATAAAATACTATAATTAATTTAATAATATAAAATGGAAATATATTTTCATAAAATGTAATAAAAAAATTTACTTTATTTTATTATGGTTATACGTTAATTTTATGGATCCTTGATTACTTTCTTAAGGTATTGCAAAATGAATTGTAGTTTTAAAGTTTAATTTTTTGGAATAAATAATGATTTTATTTAAAATAATTATATAAAAATTATTTATAAAATTATTTTACTAAAATAAAGTTCATTTTTGAATTCAGAGCATTGATATTAGATGAGGGTAAATTTTGGAAATTTTTCTTAAACAATTGAATTTTCGGTGAATAGTAAAAATACTGTTTTGAGTTTCGGGTGTTTAATGACATCATTAATGATATAATAATGGTGTAAGATTTCTTGTTGACTTATGAATAGTGATATATGATATTAGGTGTCCCTATTGGCCATTACCTTGTGAAAATACCATGGAAAAGCCCATGTTTTTGCAAATACCACCGAGCAGGTTTCCCTTGAAAATTAATAATTTATTCTCTCATTTTTACTATAAAAACTAAGCCATTTCCCTCATTAATTTTATTCCAAAATCCTCCGAAAATATTTTATGGTCTTATTACCTCCAAAGTAGAAATCCAAAGGAGCCCTAAAGCCTCCCAAGGTCCCAAAATTAAATCTTTCAAAGTTACTCTTTATGTAAGGGAATCTTTCACCCTTCTCTTTTAAGTCAAACCTCCCTTAAAGTTATGTCTTATAGTTATATTTTATTATGTGGGGGTTTGTTATTATATATCTTTACAACATCCAATTTTATTTCCAAATGATTATAGACACTTCCTTTCTCATCAATTGATTTTTTTTTATTTTTTATGTGACGTCGTTAGGCTGTCGAATTTTTTTAACAGAAATCGCACTTTCTCTTTCCTTTCAAGTTTCCTTTTCATGTGGTTTGTCATTAAAATGTCCACACCATGATCATATTTAATTTTATTCTATCCTTTTACTAAAAAATTATTCATTTATGGATGGTAGAGCCTTGTCACCCCCTCTTTTTATTATTTTCTTAAACCATGATATATAGTTGTAATGCTGCAGAACTTTCGCCTCAAAATTTCTCTCTCTTTCTCTCATGTTTTATTTATATTAATACCCAAACCTATTTTGTTTCTATGGTTGTTCATAATTATAAAAAACAAATTATATACTTGATTTTGGAATTTAAATACATATATCCCTCACTCCTTTTCCATGGGTTATTAATGACACAATGATCTCATTGTTAGGAACTTTTAAAACGCCATGATTATAAAATGAAAACCATTTATTTTATTCTATATGGGTTTTTTATGAATTTTTTTATTATGATATATGTTTCTAAGATGAAAATAATGACATATTAAGGGTTCTACATGATATCGCTCCAATGCATTGGGTAAAAAATTAATCTATGGAGACGAAAATTTTCACGATACCTTGGTGAATAACATTGGTAATTTTTATGACACCTCATGGATAAACCTTGGTGATATGTTCATTAATGTTTAACATAAATGTTGTAGACACATATTAAAGTTATTATTAAAGTTATTTATATTGTGATATTCCAATTCTTCCATTTCTCATGCCTTTATAACTTTTATCATGTTCTTATTAATATTGCTCAAGATCACTTGTCAACTCATCCAATTATCTTCCTTACTTAGCCTTCTGCTCACCCTTTACTTTGATGTATGTCCCTAGGATTTGATATTCAATAATTTTACGTAGTATGAACCTCTAATGAATCATTATCAGTGGTTTAGAAGAAATATTTATGTTTTTTTCAAGTATTACGTTCTAGATATCTGAGACACTAGAATTTAATGATCCTTTGTTTGTAAAAATGTAATAAAAAGTTATGTAATAAAAAGGTGGGATACCATAATAAATATAGGGATTATAATAATTAGTATTAAAAACCACTCATATCAATTATTTTACACTTGGGAACCACTTTCCATGAAAATTAAATTCCATTATCTTTAACAAACACATATTTATATAAATTACACCCCTTAGAAATTATAAAAGGCCCCATTGATTAATCTTTACAAACACCCAATATTTTTACTTAATTCCTAAAATAAAGCCTGAATTCGTCTCTTATAGGCCTCTATATCATTTATTGGAATCTATCCCAATTATAATTCACTGGATCCATCAAAACAATGAATATTTACATTATAAGATATGGTTTGTTCTTCATAAGTAATTTTTTCTTATCCTTATTTTTTATTTTTATACATGTTATATATGTTCTATATTATTATATAAAACCATAAATATATAAAAAATATCATAATACATCATCAATTATTATATTATTACAAAATCGTTTCATAATCACACTCATCATTTGATTATAGTGTGCTCTTATTTGGGTCACATTAACAAGTTACATGATTAATGCAATAAATTTCCATCATGTGTGAAAATGAAAACATAATTAGTAATATAATTGCTATTAATATTTAATGATTTTTATATTTATGGTTTATGAGAGTTTATTTTAATGTTTAAATCATTATTAATATACCATCTCATGTTTATTAAAAATTACATCAAAAATAACGTCATCAAATTCATTTTGAAGAACTATACCAGAAATTCGATTTCAATGACATCTAAATTAATAAATAATAATGATAAAACTATCCCAATACCATTAATATCATGTAGATGATTATCTCATTAACATGGAATGATTCTAGGTTTAGTTATACAAAAATAAATAAGTAACGATTGAAACCACTAAGAACCGATGGTAAATATTAACAACAAATAAGTAAGAACAATATAATAAATATCCAATAAATAATAATAAAATTTAGAATTAATATAAATATGAAATTAAAATAAATTATTAATGAGGATTTTTTATTATACAAGAATTTAGATCAGGTTTGATCAAGATGGAATCCAATGTAATAGTTTTTTAATCAAAATTTTTTCTTATTGAGATATGTTGTATGGTCCAAAACATATTCGTTTATATGGTGTATAAATATCCCCATGATTTTATTTATATAAATTTTCATGTTATTAATGATATTTAAAAATATATATAATGTTTCATCCTTAAATTCCTATAGAATCAGTCATTAGAAAGAACAGATGGTTTTCTCATATGGATTTTCCTTTTATTGATATATATCCTATATTCAACACCTATATTGATTGTTTTTATGTATATGGTGACATTTGAACGTAAATTATCATAATTTTAATCAAAGTAAAAGGATTTAAAAATTCATATTAGTGTTTTTACTTTCAATTAATTTGAATCTTAATTTAATAAAGATATAAGGGTTTACATTGTAATGTAACATTAAAATAATGATATTCAATATTCAAATTATTATTTGGGGAATATTATTGTTTTCCACTAAAACCCATAAATTTAATTTTAATATAGTTATTTCATTGGTTTATATTTCTTGTTTCCATTTTAAATACCATGGGTTCTCAATTCAACTAAATAGATATTTGTAAGTGGATCCAACCATTTTCGTTTATTTTGATTAGAAATAAATCTTAAATGTGTATAGATTATTTATATATATTTTTAGATATTCTTATTTATACTTTAATTATTTAATAAGGAATATTTTTCAAGACGTTATATATTTTAGGAAATTAATCTATTTTGAATTTTTTTCATAATATTAATTTATTCCAACATGACCTTCATTAATGGAAGAGTGTCATTTGAGATTATTACTAATTCTAAGATCATCTACCCATAGAAGGATACCCTTTTATTGGTTGAAATATTGAAATAGATTTTAATGGAGGCCCTCCCTTGTAATGTATTAGGTTATTGTGGTTTTATCATAGATTGATTTGTAAATGGTGACCCGAACCCAAAACGTGACTACTCATGTCGAAAGAATAGGGGTGAAAAATGGAGGCATAATCCCTATATGGATATATTTTTAAGGGACATACTGAGATTTTGTAAATGAATATTTTTTATTATCATCCCCATGTATCATGGTTCATGATAAAAATAAGGATATTAAAGAGTGTCTCTAACTATCCCTTGAAAGATGAGTTATTTATAAAATATAGAAGAAATGATAATTTACCTTTGGAACTACCTGTTAATTGAATCCATATAAATTTTGTGGTAACTCCAATAAGAACGATTACACTATTCTAGGACCATCAAATTTGTAAGGTTGACCACCATAATGTTTGACTAGTGTCTCGCCATAAAAAATACCCTTATAGTAAAATGTTTCATTAGAATTTGGAGAACCTATATATTAGTTGGAATTTTTTTCCTTGAGGATTAATGTTATAAAAATTAATTGTTACAAGGACATGGGGAGGACCTATTTGATATTTAGTACAATTATCATTGGTTTAACATATGTGGTGGATTGGTTTTTTACTTTGTAGTGTGATTTCATGATTATTATGGAACATTGATGGTGAAGATTCAATTAATGGGGTTATTAAAGCATAATAGGATGATGTGTAATGCATCCAACCCATTTTGATGGTTCATTATACCTAATTATCCATATAGGTGTTGGGAAATTCAATCTACAAAACAAAATATTTGAGAAAATTTTCCCACAATGATGGAAGTGGATTTCATTAAATGGGAAATCTAACTAAGGATTTGAGTTTGATTATCAAGGCATGAAACTCTATTATTGGATCATCGGTACCATGTGTCATCTGGTTGAGTATATGATACTGGTTGATTAGAACCATTATAAGTAACTCCCATACAACTAGTTGGGTATAATAATTTTCATTATCCTCCACATGCTATAGTGGGAACCAAATTCCATCTAATGAGATTAACTCATGATGTGGTTTGAGGTTGTGATTCTAGTTTCCTTTACCTTATTTGACCTATGGCATAAAGGTTGTATTCATGGATATAAAAATCCCATGTTCTTTAATTAATTTTTATATATAAAATTTTGCTCTCCAACTTATATTAATTTCTAATATTATACTTCATCCAATGGTGAACAATTAGTTTCATGTTTATATGCAAGGGATTCCTTAAAATAACATAATTATTTGTAAAATAGTGGTTTAGGTTGTTGGAATTATCATACGGTGGATATAGGATGATAAATATTTATTTTCCATTAGAATAACAATATAATGATTTTGTTCATCAATAATGTTTCAGTAATAATATATATATAATGGGATATTAATTACTTTATTCGTTATAAAAAACTCTATTTATATGGAATATGCTATGAATACACATGATGAAATATCATTTTTATGGTTTAGAATTTACATAGGAATATTATTTTCATAAACAATATCAATGATTTTATATTTGGGAATATATTTTCATATAGTCATTGAGAGGATGATAGGAAAACTCATCCCACAAGGAGGTTATTCATCTAGCCTATGACTCTCTTATAACTTTATGACACATTCATGTAATACATCATGATTAAATACTTATATGTATACATTTTTTCCATTTATAATCACATATGTTGGGATATTAGATTTGATAAAGTGATAAGGTGATATTCATTCATTTTGGATCAGATTTTTGAGTTTCATTGGATTGATTGATACTCAACCAATGTAGTGAAAACATTTAAAAAACATAAATTCCAATGAAAATCATCCATTATAATTGAATACTTTTAAACAATATATAAATAATTTATAACATAAAATAATGATAGATTATCCTATATTTTAAATTATAGTGGTTTATGAACATCCATGGAAGAATAAAACTAACTTCCACTCATGGTGGATTTGGAGATTAATCTAAACCAGAAAAATTAGTTTGGTAGGATTTACCAAATATAATAATGACTGATAATAACTACAAATGAAAATAGAAAATGGGAAATTTATTTTTTTAGGAATGGAGTGTTTATTATAAACAAAGATGTTGAATGAATAATACAATTCTCATGGACAACCCACCTTTATAACATCCTTGAAGATACTTCCATAAAACATAAATTTTTTTACATTTCATAAATTTATGATTAAAATAATTTTTTAGAACACTTGTAATATTTGGACACAAACTGTCCACTGTGGTTTGTTTAATATATGATAAATTATTCATTGTAAGGACCTTTGGGCTAGAAAATAGTCCTTTGGGCCACGAATTAGGGCATCCAAACCTAAGGGCCTACGAGCTATTTTGTAATAGTATTCATTTCCTTCTAGGTATATTGGATATGTAATGGAAATAATATACATATTTATATCAACAAAAAATAGTCATTATCCCCCACTAATAAACAAATGATAGCCAATGTGTGTTACATTTTAAGGATAATTCATTAATGTGAAATTTCTATAAAAAATAATTGGGATTTAGTATGGATTTTATAATATTATTCAACTCATTACCTTTAAAAAATTCATAAACGATGTGGAAAATAAATGATTTTCTTCAATAACTTCATCCATTCTAGTTAGTTCATTTATCAATGTACATGTTTTAAAAAAATAATACTCTTATATCCATTCTTTTTTGTTTATATAGTTTGGTGGACTCTCTATGAGCACTATATTTCCCCTTAATCAATATTTTATAACCATTTAATTTTATAGTGTCATAGTTGTACATGATCAAGGACATGCCATATATTACCCTTAAATCATAAATATATTGAGGTTATTGTTTAGTATTTTTATCCCATTCATAGTATAATTTAGAATAATCTGTTAAATCCTTTCCAAAAAAATTATAATGGATTTCAGGTCTATATCATGTGTGAGTATTTACGTAGTATCCCCACATAATTGGATTACCAAGTGATATTGGGTACATTAGTATATATTTATTTGATATCTATAATCTTTCATTGAAATATATCCTTTCATACCTCATATGTATAATGCATTCATTTTCATGATAGAGACATTTTATGTAAACTATAAAATTTTATTCTCCCAGGTTTTCTTGATGATTTTAAAATATGTGTCTTATGGTCATAAAAATGACATAAATACATCCATTATATATTGTATATGAATATCATAATTTTTGATTTCTGTTTTTTGAATGGATATATTATTCAGTTACATATTATAGGGTTTCAATGACAAAGAGGACATTTTTTCTTGATTGATAAGTAATTCCAAGTTTATATAAAGGTTAATGAACAAACATCCCTTGGGGTTTTATTTATCTAATATATATATCATTGTTGATAATAATGATAATAGTGATTATGTAAACATAAAAATGAAAATTCTATTTGATGATTATTGTTATTTGTGTTATTTAAAAATGGAATTTTATTAAATATGATCCAATTAAAACCACAACCCCTTTTTTACATTCATTTTATCCATTAGTCATACTAGATCAATATATCACTTTAAAATGAGTCCACATTTCTTTTCCTCTCACCATATATCTATTTTCTGAGCCAACATTCTAGTCATATATAACTCTTTCATAGTTAATCCAAAATCCCTTTTCTAATATCTATCAAACAAATTAAAAACTCAATTCCACTAGTTTCCTTTGGTTGTATTCATTAAAAAGTGTAAAAAAATATCACAACAAGATATTATTACATAATTTTTTATCCAATAAATTTCCTCCATTCCTTACCAAATTTAATCCACGGGCATTCTATTTTTAGAGAATGTACCTATTCGAATGTTTGGGGTCCTGGCATGATGGAATTTGAAACATAATATTATTTTAAAGTGAATCTAATTTTGTCAAATTTTCTCTTTTTATTTAAAATATCTATTTGTGGACATAGTGATATATTTTTTGAATTCTATTAATTCAAAAACAACAATAGTATTAAACCATTCTGAATTTTTTTCCTTAAATAACATATAGATTGTGTTACTAACTCAAATTAAAAAAAACTATATATATTGTTGGAAAAAATACCTCAATGGAACATTTTGGTATTATAAGTTTTATGTTTTTGAAATAGAGTGTCCAAAAAGTTTTTTAGTAAATATTATCATGTTGTATTCATAATGGAATGTCTCAAAAAGTGTAAGGATTTTTTTTCAAGAATATTGCACAATGTTTTTAAGAAAAAAAATGATTCCCATGCATTATAGTGATAGTCCCAAGGATGTAATGTTTGACGATAATGGAACACAATTGGAGTTATATGTGTTCAGTGATAACAATGAAAATAAATGTTCCAAAAACATGTAGAGTTTTATGATAGATTTACCTCACCTATTAATTTTCCACTAATTGATTATTAAAGAGTAATACTAATGGATGACTTAGGTATATTTTTCGAGTAAGATTTAATGAAACGTATTTCTTACAATAAATAGACTTGAATGGACAACCTTTGAATGTAGAATTGATGTTATAATATGTGAAACAGTTTTATGAAAAAACTATTCCTTGAAAAAATACATACAAAAGGAGAGTTATAGGAACCTAAAAGTAATTTCATATAAATTATATTATAAGATGGAGTACACTACAAATATTTAATGTGATATTCAATAAGCGTCGACTAAAACATTGTTAGTCTCAATTCTATATGACTGAGGAATCATCTAAATTAATAATGAATAAACTTCATTAGAGAGAGTAGTGAGTTATTAAAACCTGATTCGTAGTGAATGAAGAGTAAATATTAGTCAACATTGAATTTTGTAAAAACTGAGTGATCTTGATTAAAAGAGTAATTTGATCTCCAAATTTGATTTCTAGTGAATCAGGAGGGAATCTGATTCCAATCTAAACAATATACACAATAAACACCATAGTGATTTTGGTACATTATAATATAACTAATGAAGGTTCCTCAGATTTATCATGTGTAGTTGAACCATATAAAAATTACAATTTTCCATTTATACACGATTCAGATTTTTATATTTTCTATGATGTAAAGGGGTAGTCTTAAAAAAAATTAGGACCATCTGTGTGGGAAATTAAAAATTAATTGAAATACCCAATTACGCTCCCCCTCTAAGGTTTTAAACCATTATTAAGGCCAATAAGTGGTATCAATTATAAATGTTCAAGTTAGTGAGAATATATTTGAAAATGAAGGAATATAAGTGGTTAATCATAAGAAAATTTCAATATTTTATACATTTTACATTCTAGACTATAATAGTTCTATATAGAACTACTTATGATTATTAGGCATCATTCTTTATCCAACATTAATTAATAGAATTTTAATCAATATGGGCTGAAAATATTTATCAATAGGTGTGCATAAAGAACTAGATAAGGATGATGAAGTAATGAATTTATAATTTTTTGGGATCCAAATCTTATATAATATATATAAGTGGGAGGTAATATAAATAATCACTCCCTATATGGTAAAGGATTTCTAATATCATTGATGGTAACTGAATGGTACAAGTAGAAATTTTTCTTTGTTCTATATAAAATTAAAATTCTTTATTGTAAAACCAAAAATAAATAATTTTATGATTTCTATGATCGGGTAAGTGTTATTATGTGGGATATGTGTGGAATTTCTGAAGCCCTAATTGTTGTAAGGAATATAATGAAAATATTAGGAATATTGAAACCACATTTTAATATAAAAGAATCAATGAATGGGGAGAATATCTAATAAGTTCCACATTATGAAGTCTTCATTGGTCAATTATTACATTTTTTGTGAGGAACAATGATAAATAGGATATGAGAAAGAGTATTTCTACAAAGGTGATATTCAAGGAATCAAATAATATCTCCATAGTGGAAGTTTATAATTAGGATATTGTTTATAAAGTCATGTTATCCCTTTTCTAAAATATAAAATATAGTGATATGAAATTTAAAAGTGAAATAGACACATCTATTTACTGAAATTGGAATTTTTGGGAACATTGGAAAAATTTATCTGGAAATGTTTAAAGATGATGATGAACATGATGATTTTAATTAAAATAAATATTAACCTAATGTTAAAACTCTTTTTGGTTGGAGTGGTTTACTCAAGAGGGTAGGGGTTAATTGAGTAACTATAAAAATTTCTATTAAAAAAAATATTATTTTTAAAGAAATGGTTTTCCCCAAAAATAGATACATACCAGTTAATCAAGGTAATCCTGTTATAAGAGATTTATTGTTTAAACAACTTCTTAGAAGATTTATTTATTCTCAGTAAAATTAATATGTATTATTACTATTACTTTTGAAGTTATCCTACTAAGAAAAATCAGTTATAACATCTTTCCAAGACTAATTATAAAAGTGAAATTAGAGTTTTATGGATTATGCAATAAAGCAGTGAAATAGAGAAGACTAAAGTAAATAGCCCAGAGGATATAAAACAAGTGGTTCAGTCTCAAGCCGAGACCAAGTCCACTCCAATTGGTGATCACCTTCCACCAAGTAGTTTATATAAATAAACTGTGATCCACACCCTAGATCGGGGTAAACCACAGTACACATACTGTCCAAGTCACATAGGGACCTCTTCCACAATTTTCGTGGGTAAACAATAACAATTACTAGGCCACACAGGGACCTCTTCCATAGTTGTTGTAGGTAAATATAAATAGAGAGTTTGGTGTAAGGATTTATAAACCCTTCAGTTTAGCACATGAGTCAGTGTGTGTGTGGAATATACAGAGTACACACACTTCCCAAAAGGTAAGTGAAATAATCACCAAGAGAGATTTTATGTATGTTTAGAATGCTCTAGTGATTTGAAGTGCAGCTATGGACTCCTTTGATTTAGTAGAAATGCGTCTGAGTCTTTCTCGGGTTTTTGTCTTGAAAAACAGAGTGTCACGACTCAGCTTGTGTTCTCCACAAGCTTTGATAATGTGAATATGTTCTCCGTATTCCAGTGTGCTTGGTATGTCCTTCAATAGAGTTGGATTGCATGCATGTGAAACTGCTTTCATTGAAAATCCTACAAAAATGTTCTTCATGGACGTGCTCACATGCTAGTATTTCGTTTAGTATCGCGCTCTATTGTCATTGGTCACTCATCAATATTTATCACGGAATGCATGTGTTTTAGCCGACAGGATCCATGTGTTTCATACCTCATACCTCATATTATTTCTACAAGGAAATATTATTTATGTTAGTGCATTAAAGGCGTCAAATATGACCATTAAGAATTAAATTGAAATATGATAAAATAGTTTAAGAAACGGTGTCAATGTATGTTATGGAAATTGTGTCTCCTTCACATGGTGTATGAGTGTCACAGTCTGAGTGTCACAGTTTTCATTTCACAATTTCATGTTCACGGTGTCTGATCTTTGTCGTGTCTTACTCACGGTGTCTGATCTTCACGATGTCTTGCTCACTGTGTCTTATCTTCACATTGTCTTGCTCACGATGTCTGATCTTCACGGTGTCTTGCTAACTGTGTCTGGCTTCACGGTGTCTGGCTTACGGTGTCTGGCTAACTATGTCTGGATTCACGGTGTCTGGAAAACTGTGTCTGGCTTCATGGTGTATTAAACTTAGGAAAATAAAAGTACTCATACTTAAAGAGTAATATGCATGTAATGGATCGAGCTTAACCATTATAAATCATGAGAGGAGATGAATCATAAAAACACATGATTGGATATGATTTATAGGAGTTAACTACATCGAATGATATTTGGGATTATTAAAGAGATTTGGGAATATTAATTATATTTTTGGACATTAAAGAGATTTGTGATCAATAAAAAATGACTAATACATGAGGATTCCAACAATCTCCCCCTTTTTGATGATCACAAATCATGTACAGTAGAAATGTAAATTAGATGAAACTAAAGAGAATAACATATAGAATAAATGATATATATATATATATATAACTTCTCTACCTTTTGGGATTATCCAAACGTTAAAATAAGAGATGGTAAACAGTGCACATGTCATTAAAAGTAATCAGATTACAACACAAATAACAATGACATTCCCATCAAAAATAGTAAGCATTGGTATTCTTCAGGGATTGGCCTTATATTTGACTTTATCAGTAGCAGAAGAAGAATACATAGGGGCAGTGGATGATTTGGATGAAGGCAGAGATATGGTATATAGAGAGGGTAAAGGGAGACCTTCGATGACTGAGAGAGTCACGGTAGGAGTAGTAGAAGATCGAGGCAGTTGCTGGTCAAGAATGACAGGTCTGATCAGACTCAGAGCTAGGCCAACAAACATGGTTTTTGAGGCTAAGGAAGAGGTAAAGGTAGGTAGTCCATGTCTAATAGGAGTAGCCACTGGAGCAAGAAATTCTATACTCTGTACATGGAGATACGGTCTCAGAAGTTTGATGAAGACTGCAATAATTTCTCCACCATATTTCATGGCCTTTTCAAAATCATATTTGTTTTCAATGAACTTTTCCAAAAATCTGGTAAACTCGGTTAGCTTCTAGACTTGTACTTGAAGTCTTGGGTTATAGGAGGAATTCTTAGATTCTCTACAATGTATTTGAAGTGATTGGTCATATCAGTCTTGGAGAAAATCCAGTTGAAATAGAAATCCACTTTCTAAGAAATCGCCAGTGGGGAATCATTGTCAATTTTTTAATGAATTTGCACAAGATCAAGAACTCTATCACTATTATTGATAACTTTGGATAAAGAAGTCACATTGATGCAACTTAAATCAGTCTGAAGCTCTTCTTGGACTATCGATCTGAGCAAAGAACTGTCCAAAGTAGGTGTAGAGGATTCATCAGAGGTATGGGAAGCTTTGACGGATGTGGTTAGAGACTTAAGCTGATTCAGTACCCTTTGAAGACTGCCAGTGTATTCATTAGTGAGTTTATTCAGGTTTACCACAAGATCTCTCATTTCTTTCAACAACTATTTGGGACTTTCTTTAATCTTTTCATCAAAGGATAATAGGTAATGGTGAATCTGAGACACAACATCTCGAGAAATTTGAGAAACAGAAGGTCCTAGAGAGGTAACAACTGGTTCTGATCTGGAATGTAGCTGTTTCAGCATATATTAAACCATGCTTATCATTGTTGAGACTTCACTACTGAGCAACATATTTTCAACTCTAACTTCTTGAATTTCATGAAGCATTTTAGGTTGGATCTTCCAGATAATTTTCCCCAAAAGTAGCGACGCATCTATCTCACTCAGATGTGTCACAACACGAGGTTAGGATTTCATAAGCTTATCGACTACAGATAGAATAGTATCTCCAAAATCCTTCATATCATCCTTACTAACAATGGACAGTTGTTCCGGTAGAGGTTTAGGTGTAGGAGCTAGTACAGGAGCAGGTTCTAGTTCAGGTTCTTTCTTAGATGCAATGTTAGAAACTGACTTCAACTGAAACTGTGAGGAGAGATCATGACCAATGGAAGAAATTTGTTGATATTCACTCACATCATAAAAGCTAGGGAATTATTACAGAGTGTCCATAGGACTGGAATCATCCAGATGTGATGCTTCATCAAAATCAAGAGATTAAGTTTCCTCCCCCTCAACAGATGCTTCGTTTTTAGGATTTAGAGGCTCAAGAGCTTGTTCTAAATCCATAGGTTCATCTCAAAGTTCTTCAATCATCTCTTGTCTAGACAACTAAAAGGCTATATCCATCCTTAGTTCATAAGAGGGTATTATCTGAGGAATATGTTGTTCCTCTGGGTGTTCTTCCAGATTTGCTTCTTCCATAATAGAGAGTTCTTCAAGATATTCTTCTTTCACAGTAGGTAGTTCTTCTATATTTGTTTCTTGCATATCAGGGAGTTATTCTACATTTGTTTCTTGCGCATCAGGGAGTTCCTATACTAAAAATTATTCCATGCCTTACTTTCCAGATTATGTGACAACTGTTTCTCTTTCAGCCTCGAGTTGGATTTCTAGATTGACATCATCTCGAGGGATAAGAAATTCTTCTTCAAGGACAACAGGAGGAATAATATGACTTTCTTCCTTAACAACAACTTCTTCCCTATGCGGTACTTCAGCTTCGTCTTCCTCTTCTTCTGAATACTCACCATGTTCATCTGGTTCCAAACCAGGATAGGCAATGTCTTTTGGCCTTGATGGATAACCCACAGGACTAAACTTATCATACATATTATCGTTGTCTTCCACCCACTCATTTTCCAAGGGTTCCAGTTAATCTTCATTCTCCTGATGGTATGTTTAGAGAGACAGTTCTCACAGTCCATTAGAAATTCTTCATTAGATCCAACTACTCCTTTTGAAACAAGCATAGATGAAATCAGTCGAGAGAAGAACAAAGTGGTGTATTTGGATGTATCCTTGATCAATTCACACATATGGTGAATGATATATTTTCATAGGTTGATTTTGTATCCATTATTCAAATGTTGAATCAAGAAAAAATCTTGATACTTTAATACAGCAAAGTCACCTTTCGTCAGACTAAGTAGATTTTTAACAAAGTTAAACAATAGCCTTGTGTCTCCATCAAGTTCAGTAGTTATTTCCCTTCTCTTGGTGCCATTCCCGGTTAGGGTTTTCAAGCCATCTTCAAGGTTAAAGAAATCAGTTGTACGTTGGGGTTCTCTCTGATAATCATCACAAATAACTTTGCAAGGTAGCCAAATGCATGCATCCCATAACCTCGATGAGAAGGAGAATCTTTGTCCATTAATCATGCTCTACACAACAAAGATTTCACCAGAGTCAAAAGAAAATTGTTCATATTGGTAGAACTGAGAAACTAAACTTGGATAAATGGGTCTATTCTCCGTTGAGAACCATTATAACCAGAATTGTTCTCTTAAAACTTTCAGGATGAATGATTTTATAGATAAAATCCTTTTAGGGCATATTTCTTTCTCATTAACAACATTGTGATTAACCAGGTTCAGATTCAGAGGCCCTTCAGGTGTTAACTTGGGTGTAATCTTCTTCTTCTTCGAGTGTCGCTTCTTAGGTGTGGATGATGAAAGACGTTTTATTCTTTTCATCCACTAAGGGTTCGAGAGGGAGAGTGAGTTTTTCAAGGACTAAAGGGATTTAAATGAGTGCATAAGGAAAATTACGGGTGAAGAACCGAGTGAAACTCTTTGTTTTTTCATTTGGGGAGGTCAAACGTCACAAAAACAAAAATGCAGGAAAGTAAATTAAGTGAAATAAAAATTACCGCGATACAGGTTTATAGAATATCATAAAAAATTTACGGTGAGATTGTGAATGGTTGTTACGGTGAGACAGTAATCGGTTGTCATAGTGTGACAGAAAATGGTCATTACGGTGAGACATCAAGTGGTCATCACAGTGAGACAGTGAGAGAACGTCACAGTGACACAATGAGTGAGATTTTTAGTGCGTGTTACGGTGATATAGTAAATGTCAGACTGTGAGTATAATGTGCTAATGATGATACAATAAACATCAGAAAGAGTAACTGAGAATCCGTAAACATTAAATAGTAAAGTAAAAAATAGTAAAAAGTTGAGCAGTAAGACAAGAAATTTATCTATTTGATATTTATCATTCCAAGATCATGTATAAGGTAGTTTATTGTCTCAAAATTTAATGGTTTAGTGAATATATCAGCAAGTTTATATTCAATACTAATTAATTCCAAGGTAATATCAAATTTTTGATAATGATCTCTCAAAAATTGATGTCTTACATCAATGTGTTTTGTCCTAGAATGTGAAACAGGATTTTTTGAGATGTTAATAGCACTTGTTTTGTCACAATTTATTGGTACATGACTGAATTAATATCCATAGTCTAGTAATGTCTGTTTCATCCAAAAAATTTGTGCACAACAACTACCAGCATCTATGTATTCATCTTCTGTAGTAGATAATGCAACAGAGTTTTGATTCTTACTACACCGTGATACTAGTGACTTGCCTAAACGGTGACATGTTCCAAAGGTCCTCTTTCTATCAAACATACATCCACTGAAGTCAGCATCAGAATAACTAACTAGTTCAAATGATTTTTGTTTAGGATAGAAGAATCCTAGATTGGGTGTATGCTTGAGGTATTTGAAAATTCTCTTTACAATATTTAAGTGAGATTCTTTAGTATTTTCTTGAAAACGATCACACATACACACACTAAACATAATGTCTGAAAGAATAGAAGTTAAGTAGAGTAAACTTCTAGACATTCTTCTGTAAGTGGTTTGATCAATAGATCTTCCATCTTCATCAAGATCCAACTTACAGGTGGTACTCCTGAAAGTGTCACTACTTTTAGTGTTATCCAATCCAAAACTGTTTAGAAGATCTCTAGTGTATTTAATGTGATTTAAACCAATTCCATAATTATTTTGAATGATTTTAAATACTAGAATGAATTTTTGTTCAGCCATTAAGCTCATTTCAAATTCAGTTTTCATCATTTAATAAAAATAAATACATAATGAATTTTTTGAAGATCCAAAAATAATATCATCTACATAGATTTGAACTACTAAAAAATCATTAGTAATTCGTTTTATAAAGAGGGTAGGATCAGATATTCCTTTTGTAAGACCATTGAAAATAAAAAAAGTACTCAATCATTCATACCAAGCTCTTGGATCTTATTTTAAACCATGTAAATGTTTTGATAGATTGAAAATATTATTGGGAAAATGAGGATTTGGAAATCCAAGGGGTGGTTTAAACAATACATCCTCAGCTATATACCCATTTAAGAATGCACTATTAACATCTATTTGATATAATTTGAAATTCAGATGTGTAGCATAAAAAGGTAGGATTCTGATAGCTTCATGTCTATCTACTAGAGAAAAGGTCTCCTCATAGTGAATTCCTTTTTCTTGACTGTAGACTTGTGCAACTAATCTAGCCTTATTCCTAACTATATTTCCAGCTTCATCTACTTTATTTCTAAACACCCATTTAGTGCCTATGATGAAATTGTTCATGGGTATTTCAACAAGTTTCCAAACTATATTTCTTTCAAACTAATTAAGTTCTCCTTGCATATCCATTACCCAAAATTCATCATTGGTGGCATCACCAATGTTTTTAGGTTCATGTTGTGACTTTAAGGCTTGATGTTCAACCTGATTTCTAAGAGAAGCTAATGTTTCTGTTCTTTTCTCTAAGTATCCTACAACAGAATCTAAGGGATGGTTTCTATGGGTTTTAACCTTTCTATAAAAATAGGGACTTGTGATTTCAGGTTCATCAATAGATTCTGTTTTATTATAATTCGACTGAAGAGAATTTCCAGAATTAGAAGTTTTCACATATTCTTTCAGAGAGTAATTTGATGATTTTGAGTTGATGTTATGATTTTATACATCATCCTCCAGATTTTCTAGGATGGTTCTGGCCTCATGTGAATCTTTTTCATCGAACATGATATTAATAGAATATTCCACACTTTTAGTTCTCTTATTGAATACTCTATAAGCTTTAATTAATATTTAGTAACCTAGGAAAATTCCTTCATCACATTTGGATGAAAATTTTTCAAGATTTTACTTATTGTTTAGAATAAAGACTTTGCAACCAAAAACTCTATATTAATTAACCTTAGGCATTCTATTGTTCCAGAGTTCATACATTGTATTTTTGATAATTGGTTTAATTAAGTCTTTGTTGATTATGTAGCATGTTGTATTAATAGCTTCAGCACAAAAGTAAATAGGTAGGTCATATTCACTAAGCATTTTTCTAGAAATTTCTTTCAATGTTCTATTTCTTATTTCTACAACTCCATTTTACTGAGGTGTTCTAGGGGTTGATAAATTCTGACTATAACCATTTTGTGAGGAAAAGTATTAGAACTCTTGATTTTCAAACTCATGGCCATGATCACTTCTTAAATATTTAATTTTAAGGCCACTATGATTTTCTACAGACTTGGTATACTTAGTAAAATAAGAGCAAGCTTCACTTTTTTGAGCCATGAAAAGGGTCCAGGTATATCTAGAGAAATCACCTACCAGAACATAAACATAGTGCTTCCCATTTAAACTAGAAACTCTAGACAGTCCAAAAAAATCCATGTGAACCAATTCAAGAGGTTGAGAAGTAAAAAATTCTTTCTTTGGATTGAAATAGATTTTGTGTTTTTCCCCTTTTGACGAGGATTACACACTTTGTCATGTGGAAACTCAAGTATGTGTAAGTCTTTAACTAGGCCTTTTCTAATTATATTTCTAAGGGATTGAGCATTACAGTGTCCTAGTTTCCTATGCCAGAGAAAGATTCTTTATGAAATACACTTAAGCATGAAGTATTTTGAGAGGCTAAGGAATCTAGATTAACAGAACAAAAGATCTAATTCCTTGATGCAGAAAATACTAATTCATCTGTAGAATTAAAGACATTACATGCATCGTTCTCAAATTTAACAAGATATCCATCATCAAATAATTGTGAGATACTAAGAAGATTATATTTTAAGACATTAAAAAACAATAATTTAGATATTAAAATCGAATCAGGGTTACCAACACTACTAGAAAAGGGGAATATACCCACTGTTTAAAATCGTGGGTATAACCCCCAAAACCGTGGGTATGGGCTATACCCACGGTTTTGGGAACTGTGGGCTAGAACGGTGTCGGTATAGGGGTCTTGACTTATACCCATGGTTTGGTATAATCGTGGGTATAGGTGTGTCACAGACCAAAACCACACTGTATAGCGTTGCTGGGAACTTACACCACGGTTTTCAAACCCTGGGGAATTTTTTCAATTCATTTTAAAAAAATTGTGTTCAGAAAGGTTTGAACCCTTTACACTATGATTAATAGAGAACTCTGGGACCAACCAAGACAACGATGGTACTAGTATTTATATATTTATTACTTTTATTATATTATTATATCTGTTTATATGATAAACAAAATGGAAAGAATTGAAGAACCGACCTATTAGTCTTCAAAGGTGAAATTTACCAACTAACCTGCTAATATTTTTATTCTATATGTGAATGTCTTTTTACAGATATTTATCTAAATAAATTAACTGAAAAAAACTCCAACAGAATTCAAACCCGAGATCGTGTTGAGTAGATTAACACTTGGACCAACTAAGCTGTAGATAATTTTAGTTTTTATCTTTGTATTTTAATAATAATATTAATAAAAAGCATGTTCCCGCCAAATGTTTTTATCGTCCCCTCCATAATGAGGGAAATCTATACCCACAGTTCTCTAAAACCGTGGGTATAGGTCTTCAAAAAAACCCCACATGCAAGGATTTGAAAAACCATAGGCATAGGTTTTCGAGGAAGACCCTATTCCCACGGTTTGGCCAAATCGTGGGTATATGGTTTGAAAAAAACACATATACCCACGTTTTTTCAAAACCATGGGTATAAGTGTTCAAAATAAACCTATACCCATGGTTCCAAGGAAAACCGTGGGTATAGGTCCCCATATTGACCCTATACCCACAGTTTTGAAGAACCATGGGTATAGACTCATTTTCCAGTAGTGCAATCGGGCCTAAGCCAATGATTATCCCTTTGGAATTCACAAGTACCACAGGTTATTATAGGATCTCATTAAGGAACGTTTCTATAACATGATCAAGCAAAGACATATTTTGGTACCCATACTTTTTTGGGTCCAGTAACATTAGTAATAAGTTCTTTAGGAACCAACATTTTTCTCACAGGGTTCCGATAAGCATTATGTAATGTTTTTGAAAAATAAACATTATTTCATCCACAAAAACATGAAATAGTAGAATATGTATACTGACTCGAGCTAGTTGAGTTGTGTCTAGAACTGGGAACAAAACAATATGTCCTAAACATGAAAATAAAATTCCTTCTACCAAGGTTTCTTTTACCAGGTTGATATCCTATGCCAGTATTGTATTTGGGGGCAATTTGTTTTCCTAGAATTTTTGTAAAGGTATTTTTCCCATTAGTAATCTTTTATAAGTCACTTTTTAATTTCTAATTAGAAATTTTTAATTCATTTGTTTCATTGAGCAGTTGATAATTTTTCTCTTTTTCAGTAGTATGTTCAAGTTTAACATTTGCTGTGAGAGCACGTTGTTTCTTCAATGATTTATATTTGTCTATTAATTAATTGCATGTATCAAAAATCATTTATAAATATTCAAAAATTTATTCATTAGTCATATATTCAGAGTCACCTTACTCTTCATAATAGTATGAATTATGTACAAAAGAGTTCAGTGTTACCTCAGATGTGTTTGTCATAAAACAAATATTGGATTTGTTATCCTGTTCATCATGTGATGTCTCTGAGTCGCTTGAACTATCCACAGAGGCACTCCAAGTTGCTTTAATTTCCTTTTTGTACTTCTTTTCCTTGTCCTCATACTTCTTCTTATATTTGATCTATGGATAGTTAACCCGTATATGTCCTTTACGCTTACATTCATAGAATGAAATTGCATCCGTTTTGTCACTTCTTTTAAAGTCTTTTTCACAGTTTCCATTATGATCATACATTCCCTTGAAGTTAGAATTTTGGAAAAATTTATTCTTTTTGTAAAATCATTTGAATCTTCTGGCCAGTTGAGCCATCTCCGCATCTCTATCAGGTGATGATCATTCAGTGGTGGAACTTTCTACTGAAGATTCAAGTTTCCCTTTTCCTTTGTGCTTTGAGAGGGTGGTCTTGAATGCTATAGATTTTCTCTTTGGTTTATCCTCATCTTCTTTGTTAACTTTCAGCTCTTCCACATACATCATCAGTATCCCAATGAGTTCTTTTATAGGTAGATTGCTGATATTGCATGATTCCCAAATTGAGATAGAGGTTCCCCTCCGTCTGTCAGGTAGACATCTAACAATTCTCATGATATGTTCTTTGGCTGTGACTTCTCTTACAAGAGAGATAATTGTGTTGAAAATCTCAATGAACCTAAGATACAGGTTAGAAATAGGCTCATCAAGTTTAATCCTAAAATTATAATATTTTGTAGTATATTTATTAAGTCTCATTTCTTTTACACTAGATGCACCTTCATGTAAGACAAAAAAGGTTTCCCAATTTTCATGGGCAGTTTTACAAGCAGAAATCCTATTAAATTCTTCATCTTTAAAGAACAATATAAATCATTCATGGCTTTGAAATTGTTATTATAATCAAGTTTTGCAGGTTCATCCCATGTAATTCTATCAGTCACAGGATGTTTGTATTAATCTATAATTGAAGACCAAATTTCAAACCTCATGCTCTCTAGATTCATTTTCATTTTAATTTTCCATTGATTATAATTGGTTCCCTTAAATAATGGTGGTCTATTGGTTGCAGTACCTTCTAATCTATTATCCATACTAACAAATTACTTTGAAATACCTATAAATTTACAATTAACAGAAATTTACAGATCTTTAAAGTACAACTACTATCACGGTTGAGTAAGATTAAACGGAGTCCTAATAAAACCTTTCTTTGATACCAAATATTGGTCAGAGTAGTTTACTCAAGAGGGGAGGGGATAATTTAGTAACTATAAACATTTTTGTTACAAAAAATTATTTTAAAATAAATTTTTTCCTCCAAAAATAGATACCGCCTAGTTAATCAAGGGTATACTGTTATAAGAGTTTGACTATTTAAAAAACTTATTAGAAGATTGATTAATTCTCAGTTATCTTAATATGTATTATTAATATTACTTTTGAAGTTATCTTACTAAGACAAATCAGTTATCACTTCATTACAAAACTAACTATCAAAGTGAAATTAGAGTTTTCTTGATTATGCAATAAACAGTAAAATAGAGAAGACTAAAGTAATAGAACAGCGGATATAAAACAAGTGGTTCAGTCTCAAGCCGAGACCTAATCCACTCCACTTGGTGATCACCTACCACCAAGCAGTTTATATAAACAAACTTTGATCCACACCCTGGATCGGGGTGAACCACAATACACATACTGTCCAGGTCACACATGGACCTCTTCCACAGTTTTCGTGGGTAAACGAAAACAATAACCAGGCCACACATGGACCTATTCCATAGTATTTTTTTGTAAATATAAATAGAGAGTTTGGTGCGAGGATTTAGAAAATTTTCAATTTAGAACAGCATTCAGTGTGTGTGTGTGGAATATGCAGAGTACACAAACTACTCGAAAGGTAAGTGAAAGAATTACTAAGAGAGTGTAGATGTAAGTTTATAATGCTCTAGTGATTTGAAGTGCAGCTCTGTACTCCTTAGATTTAGAAAAAATGCTTCCAAGTCCTTCTCTGGTTTTTGTCTTGAAAAACACAGTGTCGAGATTTAACTTGTGTTCTCCACGAGCTTCGACAATGTGAAGATTTTATCTGGATTCCAGTGTACTTCGTATGTTCTTCAGCAGAGTCGGAATTCATGCATGTGAAAATTATTTCTTTGAAAATCATTTAAAAATGTTCTTCGTGGTCATGCTCACACACTTGTATTTTGTTCAGTATCATGCTCTATTGTCATCGGGCACTCTTCGATCTTTATCTTTGAATCCTTGTGTTTTAGCCAATGGGTTCCATGTGCTTCGTACCTCATACCTCTTACAATGTCTACAAGGAAACATTAATAATGTCAATGCATTAAAGTCATCAAATATGACCGTTAAGGATTAAATTAATAGATGAGAAAATAGTTTAAGAAATAATGTCACAGTATGTTATGGAAACGGTGTCTCCTTCACACAGTGTCTGAGTGTCACGGTCTGAGAGTCACAGTCTGAGTGTCACGGTCTGAGTGTCACAGTGTCTTGTTCACGGTGTCTGATCTTCACGATGTCTTGCTCACAGTGGCTGATCCTCATGGTGTCTTGCTCACAGTGTCTGGTCTTCATGGTGTCTTGTTCACTATGTTTGATCTTCACGGTGTCTTGATAACTATGTATGTCTTCATGGTGTCTGGCATACAGTGTCTGGCTAACTGTGTCTGGCTTCACGGTTTCAGGATTACGGTGTCTCGCTAATTGTGTCTGGCTTCACGGTGTCTTGAACTTAGGAAAATAACTATATTCAGACATAAACAGTAAAATGCATAAAATGGATCGAGCTTAACCATTATAAATCATGAGATAACATGAAACATAAATACACATGATTGGATATGATTTATAGGATTTAACTAGGTTGAATGAGATTAGTGATTACTAAAGAGATTTGGGATCATTAATTAGATTTATGATCATTAAAGAGATTTGTGATCATTAAAACTTGATTAATACATGAGGAGTCTAACAACTATGAAGAGTAATAAACTCAAATTACCCCAGAAGAAGAACTATTTTTCATAAGAGGATAACAATATATAATTAACAATGTAGTAAGTTAATGAGGACTAAAATAACATCAATGAATATTTTATTATAACTATTATTGATATGTCATAATGTAATGAAGATAGAAAAAATAGAGATATGAATATAGATGTGTGAGCTGGTCTCCATGCAAATTTGGATTAATCAATTAATTTGATAGATGTATGGTGATCCAAAATGGTGAATTAAAATACAGGGGTTTATAAAACCAAACACTCAATACAAATACATGAGGAAGTTATTTTTGATATTTGGTTGAAAATTAAGAATATAAACTTAAAAATTCTAGATTACATAATAATTTGTTAAGTATAATCTCCTGGTAGATGTGTAGACCTAGATAATTAATGGATTGAAAAATATAATAAAATATGTTTTCAAATTTAATAATTCTTCAGCTTTAGAATCATCAACCTATGATGAAATTTAAAATATCTTGAGAGACTCTTGACCCTTGGTATGACATCATGAAATTAGGTCGCATTACCATAAGAGAAGGAGAGATAGAATAAATGATTTAAAATATGATATATGTGAAACTATACATAGAATAAAAATATACAATATAATAAAAATGCATTATAGGATATAATAACAATTATATTGTAGTAATGGATGATGTGTGGATGCCTACATCCACTACCAAGATCGTTGTTGATTTTTTTATAATATAGAATCATAACACTCAAATAAGAAAAATAATAATAATTCATTTCAAAGTAAAAATAATATTTCCCCATTAATAATTTATTTCTATTATTAAATGTTATTTCATTAACAAAATGTTTTTATATTGTTAAATGGTACTGGGTTACCATGGAGCTACGAATATAGTCAATGAGTGTACAAAATTTTGGATAAAAGTTTACTAGAAACTATTTCTGGTGTGGTGTATATAGAAATATGGTTAGGTACTTCTCATTTATTTTACAATTTAAATTTTCATGTGAATACCCAGAATGGTCATAAGTGGTATTAGATGAAATCCTAATCTAGGATATAAATAAAAAATTTATTTGAAGAATTGAAACATATTGTTGTTTCATCATATATGGGGGGAGATCAAATATAAAAATAATCAACTTTGGTGACGGAAAAATCATGGGTCAAATGAGTTTAATTGATAGAGGTTATAGAGATTTACCGAGGATAATCAAATCATAATGGTTCACAGATTCATGATTGATAATGTCATCCCCATATGATATGAAACAAGGATATATTCATAGATATCACATATGAAAAGAAGATATAGTAAAACTTTGAAATGTTGATGGTTTGAAAATAAATAAATTTGGGAAATCAAAATTTGGTGTAATATATATATGATATGTGTATGTCATTGTATTTGAATTCATTGGTCAAAAAAATTCAAGAATAATTTAGTCATGTGATTAATGAATACATCAAATTCCACCAGAACAAATTATATAATCAGTGGAAGTGTGTTGTATATTTACTAAAATATAACATAAAAATGAGAATCTCTAACATGTATATGGAAAATAAAATATTTTAGTTTTATATATTGATGAAAAAAATAGATCATGTAATAAGACTCTTGGACACTTAAGTTAATAGTCCATGGAATATCTAGTAATGAATTATGGATCCCATTACTGGTGATATTGATTATTTATGGTATATTTTTACTAATAATCAAACCAAACCATAATATTTATTTATTATTTTATGAATAAAAAATATAAAAAATATAACAGATTTTAACATTGGATTAATCATTCATAAAACAATCAGTGTGATTTAGTTCAGATATTGGATTAATTTTTCTAAAAAAATATCATTGAAATGGATCCATGATATTTTTTAATTATTGGACTATAATTTAAACACAAAATATGTGTAATCATGGTCATTTTGAAATATTATTATCCTTGAACTATTACCAAAATGTATATTTTTTCCCTAAAAGTGACTAAATGTTATATATAAAATACAGTTTATCTCATAAAATAAATACATAGGTTGATTCGATATAATAATAATAAATTGTTTTTAAAAAATGATTTATTGTTAAATTTAATACATGTTTTTTAGTTTGACAAAAAAACCTACCCAAAAGACACAATTTTATATTAAATTAATTTCCAAAACCAAACTGTAATAAAGAAACAATAATTTTAGTTCTGTTTGGTTGGATATTTGGTTTGGTTTAGTATCAATGTATTCTTAGCTCCCCTATATTTTTTAATATCTATTGATTTTAACATTACATTACGCACAGATTTGTTTTAAAAATGGAAGATTATTTAGTTGATGTATAATGTTAGAGCCCAAAATAAATCAATGGTTCTTAAATTGGTATATTCTGATATTTGTGGACTATTATTACCAAGTTCTGTTAACAAGGAGATATATTATATCCAATTTATATATGATTATAGTGTGGTGGAATGGTTGATCATCATCACCAAAAAATCCTTGTTATATAATTACATAACAAAATTTCTAAAGATTGCAGAAAATATTCTCTGAAAATTTATTGTAAAATTGAAAACAAAAGATATAATAGAGTTTAAAAATTTCTAAGTGGTTTTTTATAGAAAAATATCATGGGATAATTCAACAAAAGTTTTTATTATGGATTCATCAACTAAATTTCTTGTTTTAAGGGAATAATCAGGTCATAAATAACATGGGTATAAAAATTATAATTGTTAAGGAAAAACATGGTGTTTTAGAAGTATGTTGTTATCTCATCACTGTATATTTCAAATAGATATATTTTTTAGGAGATGAGATTTCCTTGTATTATATGTTCTTGAGATAGAATCCAAAATTGAAATAAATTAAAAATTTTCCTAATAAGTATTTTTATCTCAACAAGGGGAAACAGAATATTTTAGTCTCATAGTAATGATGTGATTTTCTTATCATGTAATATAATATAAAGACATATAAATTATAAAAAAAATATTTCAATATATTTTCAATGAAAAGATGTCAATATAGTGTAAATTTATTAGAATATATAATAAAACTGTGAATAGATTATAGAAGAGAGTGATAAAGATTTGTGATACTCGGTTGGAGAACAGGGTGTGAATTCCAATTCCATATATGGAACTATTTATTAGAGAAATATAGTAAAAAAATTACCTACACATAAGAAAAAATATTTTTTTTGTGATGGGAAGAATAACATTTTTAACCAAACATGTACTATAAAGAAAAGTAGTGTATGTAGTATGTAACATCCCATGTAAGTAATGAATAATAGATATTTTTATCTATGTCTATTAATGATTAATATAGTGTTATAGAGGCTTAAAATGAAAATAAATACAATCTTATGCATGGAAAACACAAATATTCTTAAAAGATTGTTTTACTGCCTTTTAATGGCAAACCATTTTTGAATCTATATTTTGACAATTTTATAAACTATGTTTGTCAAAATAAAATTAATCTTTATTATTGGGACATCAAAATTTACCTTGTGTGAATTTTTGGTATTTTTCTGACAATGTTCATTTTTTAATGAATAGTGAAAAATACTGCATTTTACATCAAAACTGATTTTTAATCTAATATATTTATATGATTATATTATGTTTTGAATTGTTTTTTAAGTGAAATTAGAATATATTTTTACCATTTTATCCAATGGTGGTTATTGGAATCAATTTCACTTTAAAATTAGACTTAAACTGGTGTCAATCTTTTGATACTTATTGTTTTGTAAAAACACGCTATTTGCTCTGGCAGTGGGAATTAATTATTGAATTAATTAATGTGACTTATATGATTTGAATTTTGTAAAATGGACTTCATTTTTGAATTCAGAATATCAAATGTATCTTAGGGTGAATTTTTGGTAATTTTCTGAAAACCTTCAATTTTTGATGAATAGTGAAACCACTAAGTGGTAATCAAGCAAACTGATTTTTCAGTTAAATGAAAGTTTACCACTAATGTGTATTGAATTTTGAAAATCCGACATACATTGTTGTCATTAAGAAGTAAAATTTGGTTCAATGAGATTAAAATAATTTTTTGGTGAATAGTAACTTATTAAGTTTTTAATCGCGATTAGTGGTAATTAGTGTAGTTTAAGGTATAAATAATGCTTTAATAATATGAAATGACCTAGACACATGTCCCAACCTTATTGGGGGTGTCATGGCCGACCATTACATGACATGGGTCAACTTGGGGACCCCATGGATCCACTTTTGTCGGGAAATGACATAAATTACTTTTTATTTAATGTTAAAGTGAAAATGACACAAACATAATATGTTTTACGAAAACAATTTTTAAGTGGGGTTATACAAGTAAAACATTTGATTATAAATAGTAATTGGAAAGATAAAAAGATTTCCTATATCATAGTATTTGTTTTATTATTTTTAGAGATTAAATAAATTTAATTATTTATGACATAATAATGATGCAGCGATGACATCATTATTTGATGATTTATATAAAATAGAAAGATAATGTAAAATATATAAACTACACATGTCCAAAACCAATTGGATGAGTGTATTTAGAACCCTTATCACCTTATCCACGAATTCTATCAATGTGGGACCTTTTAAAACCGAAACACATTTTCAAATAAAGTAATATTTCCTTACTTTCCAAAAGTGCCCCTCCTCTCCTCTTATAAAAGGCCCCCACCTCTACCTCATTTCACACACTACTCAAGCCTTTGGCTCAGCCAACACCCGCCCCTTTACTCTCTCCACATCCCTATACTCATCTTAGATGATTCCCCTTGGGAATAATCCTTTCAAAGGAAGCCTTTAGGCTCAAATCAAAAGGAGTTACACTTTTAAAGGTAATTCATTCTCTCATGTTCATTTGTTTTATTTTGCTTCTCCAACCCCATAAACTATTTTTATTTACTTCTTTTGTAACAACACCAGTATCTTAAATATACTAGGATGTTTTTAAAAGATTTATTTGAGCTACACTCTCACACAACTACATCAAATTGTTAAAGAACATACGGTTTCCGTGGATGGCGAAATTCTGCCTCCCGAAACGATGATTGTTCAACACACATTTAACACCTTCAAAGGTGGCCATTATGATGTCACTATTTTTATATATGATATATAATATGTTTATGTTATCCTTATGATTCTGTTTTTTTCATTTTGGGCATACCTTTATGGTTTCCATTATGGATAAACACGATATCTTCATTTTAGGAAGTGCGGACTACCGCCCCCTCAAAGTGATTTGATTCGTTAAATACCATATGTGGGACATATAAAGGATGGAACTATGATATTATATATGATATTATACTGTAATTATAATATACCTTTATATCATTATGATTCCATTCTATAAAATACGAAATAGAAATTAAAGTAGCGTTCATGCCTACGTACGGCTTACCGTCTCCATGAACGGTGCATTTCATTTCTTACCTCTAAATGATTATGTAATATTATAAATGCATGTATGTACTGGATATATATAACATATATGATATCTACATCATGAATACCATTCTTTATATAATGAACCTTTGACCAAATTAACAACATGTAAGTGTAAGAAGTCTATTTTTGACTTAATAACCAAATACCGACAAAATGAACATTATTAACATATGAAAATTATTAACATAACTGATTACATGATGTTCATAAAATGGTATAAAAGGAATAATGAACTTGAAAAAGATTCATAAGCAAGTAGAGATTAACTCATGTTTATTATTCAGGAGATTAAAGAACGGTCGGGTCGAGTCGGATACGAGGTATGGGACTTCGTCTCAATCTCCTTTCGTTGAGGCATATTTTATTTTATACAAAACATTATTTTATACGGTGTATAAACCCCTTTGACTTTTACGTTTATTCAAAAGGAATCTTTTTTATACTAAGTGTTTACTAAACGACAAAAGGGAATTTTTTTGTCGTACGTATGCGGCGACAACGACTTCTCTGCCGTCGTGACCGTTATTTGAGTTTTGGCTTCCTCTACAAGCCATACCTTCTTTTTAAAAGAAAAATAAATACCATGTTTTACTTTTCTTTTATTTTGGTATTGAAAATGATTTTCATAATGTTTTTATATCAATTGGTTGTATTGATATCTTGTGATTGAAATGTGGAAATTTTATGTTTCCTTTATGCATGTTTTATGTGATATGATTATGTTATGGTTCTTGGGAATTATTATGAAGACGGGTGGTTCCGTGATAAACTAAGGGCGGGTGAGCCCGTTATAGCTCTCCAATGCATTGGGTAACGCGAAGGAGTGAAACGTTAAGGTTTCTCTGAAGAGATTTTAGGGAATATACTGTGATGGGTATTCCAAACGTAACCAAGAGGGTTACTCCCTACGTAAGAATGTTATGAATGCCTCAAGTTACCTTTATGTCTTATGATTTCTATGATTTATTCTTGATTTTATGAGGTATGTTAAAGTGCCTATGTTTTATGGGTAAAGTATGATTTCATTCTTATGTATATATGAACTCATGTTTCCTTTACATGTTTTTTTTATAACCCATACTGAGATTTTATGCTCATCCCAAGTTTTTGAAATGTTTTTCACAGGTCAAGGGAAAGGTACATGATAAGATGATAGAGTCAAGGAAGTGTCAAGAAATAATCCATGTTTTATTTTAAATGTGTATCCATTGATGGGAATGAAGAATACTATCTTTATGTAACCACATTGTTTATATGTGGAATGTAATGCAAGTTTTATGATCTAATTCTCTAAAACTCTAAACCCGAAAAGATCCTCAATGTGTAATCTTGTAATAACACAAGATTAAGTAAGGATTAAGGCTGGGGCCTTATAGTTGGTATCAGAGGTCGGTTTAGATAACTTTAGGAGTTAGAATTCTATTAAATGATTATCCAAAAATATTTTTTTTTCGAAATGATATAGCATTTAAAGATTACCATGTTGCTTCATCTAAGACATGTTTTTTCAGAATGGTTTTCCGCAGAGGAAACAGGGAAGCCGTGCTAGGAAGGCATACCGAAGGAAATAACCTTCCGAATCAGCATCCAGAAATGGTCGGAATTGGAACTGAACAGTTTGTTGCAGTAATGGCGCAGTTGACTCAAGCGATAAATGGCGGTGGTATCCATGCACGAGATCAGCCAGATCAACCACAGAGGAACATTTCAGTGGTGGAACATTTCATGAGGCAACATCCACCATCATTCAGAGGATCATCTGACCCTGTGCTATCTGAAGGGTGGATTAAAGCACTAGAGAATATTTTTGATGTCATGGGGTTTTCAGATAATCAAAATGTTAGTCTTGTTATTTACCGTTTGGAGGGTGAAGCAGATCAGTGGTGGTCTATGGTTAAAAATATCAGGGACTCCGATGAGATTGATGCTCTTGACTGGGATGAATTCAAAGGTATGTTTCTTGAGAAGTATTTTCCTAAGGTTGTTCGACTTAGGATGGAAAAGCAATTCTTGGAATTGAGGCAAGAGGAAGACTCAGTGGCTTCCTATGAAGAAAGGTTCACTCGATTGGCAAGGTATGCTCCAAATTTTATCCGGGACCTTGATAGTAAAATCAATCGTTTTTACTCAGGATTAAATCCAAAGTATCGAAGGGCATTAGCTTATCGTGAGTTTAAAAGTTATGAAAAGCTTGTTCGATGTGCTGAGAAGGTGGAAATGGAGTTTGCCGATGACCAAGTTTTCTATAACAACCAGCAGAAGAAGAGACCGAGGTGGCAGGATAAAGGTAAGAATTCTTCAAAAAAGTCTGATGGTAAGAGAACTAAGTTTCCAGTGTGTGATAAATGTGGCATAAGGCATGCTGGGGAATGTCTTCTGAATTCTGGGAAGTTCTACCGATGTGGTAAGATGGGACATAAGGCTCGTGATTGCACTGAAAAGGATCAAGGTGAAGGTAAGAACAAATTTGATTTACAGTTAGTGAAATGTTATAAGTGCAATGATATGGGTCACTATGCAAACGAGTGTCCGACAATGAGCTTGAGTGATGGGAAGCAGTTAGACTACAAGCAGAAAGGGGTGGTGATATCCTTTGCAACTACTTCAGCAGATGTTGGGCCATCAAATGAAGTTGTATAAGGTACTTTTTCTGTTTTTTCAGATTATGCCAGCGTGTTGTTTGATTCGGGGTCTACACATTCTTTCATCTCTGAAACCTTTTCTAGTAAAATGGGAATACCATCTCAATAAATGACTCCTGAGCTTTTGGTAAAAACACCTGGGGGAAATGTTGAGGCAAAAAGAATTTATAAGAATCTTCTTATCCTTATCTGTGGAAAGAACCTACTTGGAAACCTTTTTTTTCTACCTCTAGTAGAGTTTGATGTTATCCTGGGTATGGATTGGCTCTCTATTTACCATGCTAAGATTGACTGTAGAGCTAAAGAAGTTTCTTTTCAGAAAGACTTTCAGTTTGTTTACAATAATGAACCCTTACTTTTGATAACATATCAAGAGGCTGAGAAACTTGTAAAAGATGGAAATGAATTTTACCTTGCACACGTCGTTGAAAATAAAGGAACTATTCAAATTAATGATGTGCCAGTGGTAAATGAGTATCCTGATGTTTTTCATGATGAGTTGCCTGGAATAATACCAGATCGGGAAGTTGAGTTTACTATTGAATTAGTTCCTGATGCTAAGCCAATTTCAAAACCCTTTTATCGAATGGCACAAATTGAACTTTTAGAGTTGAAGGATCAATTGCAAGATTTATTATAGAAAGGTTTCATTAGACCTAGCACATCACCATGGGGTGCTGCTGTTTTATTTGTTAAAAAGAAAGATGGTCTTATGAGACTTTGCATTGATTATAGATCCTTGAATAATATCACTGTTAAGAACAAATATCATTTGCCTCATATCGATGATTTGTTTGATCAGCTCCAGGGAGCTCAGTTTTTTTCAAAGATTGTCCTGAGATCGGGGTACCATCAGCTGAAGGTAAAGGAGGCAGATATTCTGAATACCGCATTTCGTACGAGATATGGCCATTATGAATTTGTAGTAATGCCTTTTGGGCTAACCAATGCACCTGCTGTATTCATGGACTTAATGAATAGAATTTTCCATGAGTTCTTGGATAAGTTTGTGGTGGTTTTCATTGATGATATTTTGGTGTTTTCTAAAAGTAAAGAGGAGCATGAAAAACTTTTAAGGGGTATCTTGCAAACCATAAAAGAAAAGAAACTGTATGGGAAATTCAGAAATTGTGAGTTTTTGTTGCAACAAATTTCTTTCCTTGGTCACATTGTTTCTAAATATGGAATAACTGTTGATCCTGCAAAAACAAAAGTTGTGGAAGAATGGCCAAGACCCACAAATGTAACTGAGATTCGTATCTTCCTTGGTTTGGCGGGCTATTACCGAAGGTTTGTTAGAAATTTTTCACGGTTATCTAGTCCAATGACTAAGCTAACTCGGAAGGGTGTTAAGTTTATCTGGACAAAAGAATGTGATGATTGTTTTCAGGAATTGAAAAGAAGATTGGTGAATGCTCCAGTTTTGGCACTACCTTCCAGGAATGGTGAGTTTGTTATATACAGTGATTCTTCATTGAAAGGACTTGGATGCGTCCTAATGCAGAATGATCAGGTAATTGCTTATGCTTCACGACAGTTGAAAACTCATGAGGTAAATTACCCTACACATGATTTGGAATTAGCTGCTGTTGTTTTTGCTTTAAAAATTTAGAGGCATCATTTGTATGGAGTAAAGTGTGAAATATATACCGATCACAAAAGTTTAAAGTATATATTCACTCAGAAAGAGTTAAACATGAGACAAAGGAGATGGCTGGAATTAATCAATGATTATCATTGTACAATTTATTACCATCCGGGAAAAGCAAATAAAGTGGTTGATGCTTTGAGTCGAAAAAGTAATGCTTCATTAAAAATGTTGCATTTGGAACGTGATCCTTTGGTTAACGATTTGATGAACTTTGGCATAGAAGTTGTTGGTGTAGGAAGTCCTTCTGTTTTGTTTCAGGTATCAGTGAGATCTTCTCTATCAGATAGAATCAAGCAAGCACAGAAGCAAGACAGTGAGTTGCAGAAAAAGGTAGAGCTGGTTCAGAAAGGTAAGTTGCCTGAATTCAACATTGATAATGATTGTGTTTTGAGATTTGGGAAGAGATTGTGTGTGCCTTGTGATTCACAGTTGAAAAGAGAGTTGTTATGTGAAGCTCATAGTTCTCCGTTTTCAGTTCATCCGGGCAGTACTAAGATGTATAGAGATCTGCGGGAGTATTACTGGTGGGATGGAATGAAAAGAGATATTGTTGATTTTACTGTGAAGTGTTTGACATGTCAACAGGTTAAAGCAGAGTGGCAGTTACCGAAAGGGATGCTACAGCCTTTACCAGTGCCAGAGTGGAAATGGGAGAATATATCTATGGACTTTGTTGTTGGATTACCGAAGAAATCTCGAGGTAATAATGCAATCTGGGTTATTGTTGATCGCTTGACCAAATCTGCTCATTTCCTTGCTATACGAGATACTTTCTCTCCTGATCAAATTTCCCGTTTGTATCTTAAAGAGATAGTCAGGTTACAGGAGTTCCTCTCTCCATTGTATCGGATCGTGATCCCAGGTTTACTTCTAACTTTTGGAAAGGCCTTCAGAAGTCGTTGGGTACTGAATTAAATTTTAGTACAGCTTTTCATCCTCAATCAGATGGGCAGTCAGAACAAACAATTTAGACATTGGAGGATATGCTACGAGCTTGTTCTGTGGATTATCATGGAAGTTGGGACCAACATCTTTCTTTGTTTGAGTTTTCATATAATAACAGTTTTCATTCCAGTATATAGATGGCACCATTTCAGGCATTATATGGGAAGCGATGTCGAACTCCAGATTTCTGGGATGAAGTGGGTGAAAGAAAGTTGATGGGACCAGAATTGGCAGAAGAGATGGCAGAAAAAGTTCAGCTGATTCAAAAACACATGAGAACAGCTCAGAGCAGGCAGAAGAGTTATGCGGATAACGGGAGGAAGGATCTATCTTTCGAGGTAGGTGATCATGTTTTTCTCAAGGTTTTCCCTTGGAAAAGTGTGATGAGATTTGGTAAGAAAGGAAAGTTGAGTCCAAGGTTCATTGGACCATACAAAATTCTAGAGATAGTTGGATCAGTTGCATACTGAGTGGCTTTACCTCCGAGTTTATCTCAGGTACACAATGTTTTTCATATTTTGATGTTGAGAAAGTATATGCCAGATCCATCTCATGTTTTGAGTCCAGAGGTAGTTCAGCTGGAAGAGAACCTATCTTATGAGGAACAACCGGTCATGATTATTGACCACAGGGAGCAAGTGTTATAGAATAAGGTGACTAAGCAGGTAAAGGTTTTGTGGAAAAACCACATGATTGAAGAGGCAACATGGGAATCTGAAAATGCAATGAGGGATAAGTACCCCCATTTATTCGATAAGTAAATAAATTGCGGGGACGAAATTTTCTAAAGGGGGGAGGGATGTAACATCCCAAGTAAATAATGAATAATAGATATTTTTATCTATGTCTATTAATGATTAAGATAGTGTTATAGAGGCTTAAAATGAAAATAAATACAATCTTATGCATGGAATACACAAATATTCTTAAAAGATTGTTTTACTGCCTTTTGATGGCAAACCATTTTTTAATCTATATTATGACAATTTTATAAACTATGTTTGTCAAAATAAAATTATTCTTTATTATTGGGACATCAAAATTTACCTTGTGTGAATTTTTGGTATTTTTCTGACAATGTTCATTTTTTAATGAATAGTGAAAAATACTGCATTTTACATCAAAATTGATTTTTAATCTAATTTATTTATATGATTTTATTATGTTTTGAATTGGTTTTTAAGGGAAATTAGAATATATTTTTACCATTTTATCCAATGGTGGTCATTGGATTCAATTTCACTTTGAAATTAGACTTAAACTGGTGTCAATCTTTTGATACTTATTGTTTTGTAAAAACACGCTATTTGCTCTGGCAGCGGGAATTAATTATTGAATTAATTAATGTGACTTATATGATTTGAATTTTGTAAAATTGACTTCATTTTTGAATTCAGAATATCAAATATATCTTAGGGTAAATTTTTGGTAATTTTCTGAAAAACCTCAATTTTTGATGAATAGAGAAACCACTAAGTGGTAATCAAGCATACTGGTTTTTCAGTTAAATGAAAGTTTACCACTAATGTGTATTGAATTTTGAAAATCCGACATACATGGTTGTCATTAAGAAGTAAAATGTGGTTCAATGAGATTAAAATAATTTTTTGGTGAATAGTAACTTATTATGTTTTTAATCGCGGTTAGTGGTAATTAGTGTAGTTTAAGGTATAAATAATGATTTAATAATATGAAATTACCTAGACTCATGTCCCAACTTTATTGGTGGTATCATGGCCGAACATTACATGCCATGGGTCAACTTGGGGACCCCATGGATCCACTTTTGTTGGGAAATGACATAAATTACTTTTTATTTAATGTTAAAGTGAAAATGACACAAACATAATATGTTTTACGAAAACAATTTTTAAGTGGGGTTTTACAAGTCCAAATTTGATTATAAATAGTAATTGGAAAGATAAAAAGATTTCCTATATCATAGTATTTTTTTATAATTTTTAGACATTAAATAAATTTAATTATTTATGACATAATAATGATGCAGCGATGACATCATTATTTGACGATTTAAATAAAATAGAAAGATAATGTAAAATCTATGAACTACACATGTCCAAAACCACTTGGATGAGTGGAATTCGAACCCTTATCACCTTATCCACTAATTCTATCAATGTGGGACCTTTTAAAACCGATACACAGTTTCAAATAAAGTAATATTTCTTTACTTTCCAAAAGTGCCCCTCCTCTCCTCTTATAAAAGGCCCCCGCCTCTACCTCATTTCACACACTACTCAAGCCTTTGGCTCGGCCAACCCCTGCCCATTTACTCTATCCACATCCCTATCCTCATCCTAGAGGATTCCCCTTGGGCAGAATCCTTTCAAAGTAAGCCTTTAGTCTCAAAGCAAAAGGAGTTACACTTTTAAAGGTAATTCATTCTCTCATGTTCATTTGTTTTATTTTGCTTCTCCAACCCCCTAAACTCTTTTTATTTACTTCTTTTGTAACAAAAACAGTATCTTTAATATACTAGGATGTTGTTATAAGATTTATTTGAGCTACACTCTCACACAACTACATCAAATGGTTAATGAACATACGGTTTCCGTGGATGGCGAAATTCTGCCTCCCGAAACAATGATTGTTCAACACTCATTTAACACCTTCAAAGGTGGCCATTATGATGTCACTATTTTTATATATGATATATAATATGTTTATGTTTTCATTAAGCTTATGTTTTTTCATTTTGGGAATACCTTTATGGTTTCCATTATGGGTAAACATGATATCTTCATTTTAGGAAGTGCGGACTACCGCCCCCTCAAAGTGATTTGATTTGTTAAATACCATATGAGGGAAATATAAAGGATGGAACTATGATATTATATATGATATTATACTGGAATTATAATATACCTTTATATCATTATGATTCCATTCTATAAAATATGAAATAGAAATGAAAGTAGCGTTCATGCATACGTACGGCTTACCGTCTCCATGAACGGTGCATTTCATTTCTTACCTCTAAATGATTATGTAATATTATATATGCATATATGTACTGGATATATATGACATACATGATATCTACGTCATGAATACCATTCTGGATATAATGAACCTTTGACCTAATTAACAACATGTAAGTGTAAGAAGTCTATTTTTGACTTAAGAACCAAATACCGACAAAATGAACATTATTAACTTATGACCATTATTAACATAACTGATTACATGATGTTCATAACATGGTATAAAAGGAATAATGAACTTGAAAAAGATTCATAAGAAAGTAGAGATTAACTCAAGTTTATTATTCAGGAGATTAAATAACGGTTGGGTCAAGTCGGATACGAGGTATGGGACTTCGTCTCAATCTCCTTTCGTTGAGGCATATTTTATTTTATACAAAACTTTCTTTTATACGGTGTATAAACCCCTTTGACTTTTACGTTTATTCAAAATGAATATTTTTTATAAGAAGCGTTTACTAAACGACAAAAGGGAATGTTTTTGTCGTACGTATGCGGCGACAACGACTTCTCTGCCGTCGTGACCGTTATTTGAGTTTCGGCTTCCTCTACAAGACATACCTTCTTTTTAAAAGAAAAATAAATATCATGTTTTACTTTTCTTATATTTTTGTATAGAAAATGGTTTTCATAATGTTTTTATATCAATGGGTTGTATTGATATCTTGTGATTGAAATGTGGAAATTTTATGTTTCCTTTATGCATGTTTTATGTGATATGATTATGTTATGGTTCTTGGGCATTATTATGAAGACGGGTGGTTCCGTGATAAACTAAGGGCGGGTGAGCCCGTTATATCTCTCCAATGCATTGGGTAACGTGAAGGAGTGAAACGTTAAGGTTTCTCCGAAGAGATTTTAGGGAATATACTGTGATGGGTATTCCAAACGTAACCAAGAGGTTTACTTCCTACGTAAGAATGTTATGAATGCCTCAAGTTACCTTTATGTCTTATGATTTCTATGATTTATTCTTGATTTTATGAGGTATTTTAAAGTGCCTATGTTTTATGGGTAAAGTATGATTTCATTCTTATGTATATATGAACTCATGTTTCCTTTCCATGTTTTTTTTATAACCCATACTGAGTTTTTATGCTCACCCCATGTTTTTGAAATGTTTTTCACAGATCAAGGGAAAGGTACATGATAAGATGATAGATTCAAGGATGTGTCAAGAAATAATCCATGTTTTATTTTAAATGTGTTTCCATTGATGGGAATGAAGAATACAATCTTTATGTAACCACTTTTTTTATATGTGGAATGTAATGCAAGTTTTATGATCTAATTCTCTAGAACTCTAAACCCGAAAAGATCCTCAATGTGTAATCTTGTAATAACTCAAGATTAAGTAAGGTTTAAGGCTGGGGCCTTATATAGTATCTATATAAAACACAACTCTTATCTTAGTTAAATATATAATGTTTTATAGAAGATAATAAAAATAATAATTGGGTTCTAGTGATGCACATATAGCCTGTCCAAGAAGAGATAAAATAGAAATGGGAGATTTTTTCATAGTTGATGGACGATATTATCAATAACGACAAACCATTTTATAATATTAAACTTAAAAAAAATTCATAGTGATTATAAATAAGAAATTACTTCTATGAAATGGATACTAATAGATTAAATCTATTAATGTTGATGAGACATTTTGAGTTATTGTTATTCTGGAATCAATATGAAATTTCTCAAGTATAGTGGTTTAGAGAGGATTCTAGGTATTATAGATAAAGGTATATCATTATTTATAAATGGATTAATTGAGGAGGTGATGTACATTGATTAGTAGAATTTTTTTTATTTATTTAATATGAAAAAACTGTATAGCTAAATAAGGTTTCTATGAGATAATACAACTAATAATATCATTTTATTCCATAATATATCAATACATTTCGAAAATAAATTTCATAAATGGTGGAGTTGATTTTAATCAATATTCTTGAGTTTTAATTTCTACATTCCTAGGATTGGAATGTTTAATTTTTTCCATTTCTTACAAGTGATATAAGGATGTTATGAAAAAATAACCTCCTAATAAAAATAAGTTATTTGGGTTTCGAAAATATTTTTAATGAAGGATTAAAAAGTGATGAGAATATTGGTTGATACTCAGATGATGTTTTCAATAGATGAGTTGAAAACGTGGAAAATATACAAGTGTATGTTAAATTCTATAAATTATTTCTTTATTGAAGAAAAAAATAATGAACATTTTTCTTCTTATTCATCAAGATACATGATTCAAGATTAATTATAAAAAACTTATTACACACAATTAAGAGGTTATTTCACTACATAAAAGGAACATTGTATTTAATTTTTCATTATTGTCGACAACAGTTCATAATTTTAGGTGATATAATTATACATATTGGGGTACTTTTGGAGATAATATAATATACTTTTTTGGTGGTGCATTATATTAAGGGAGATTAAATATATCTCGGATGAGGATTTTATAATATCTTATTTCACTAAGAACTATAGGATTATAAAATATTTTGGTAAAATATATTTCATGAAATTCCAATGGATGATGAAAGAACAAGATGATACTCTAATTTAATTGATGTCTTTTACCAAAATAAACTATGAAAATTCATGTCCAACCAATAATATAAAAATGTAATTCATCACTCAATAATGATGATCATTAAAATCGTATATCACATCATTACATAGAAAATATTCAATTGGTTTTTTAAATTATAATATGTTCTAACTAAATATAAAGTAGAAGATATCATGTCCATGTGCTTTCCTAAGGTTGTGTTAGAGAAGTATCAGATGGCTCCCAAATTTTTGTTTCTATGCCATAATTATATTTTTTTTAGAATTGTAAACTCTACTCCCCATGGTATGATATTGATTTTTCACATATAAATAATTGTTATATACATTTTTCTATCAATAAAAGGGTGAAAATTGGGTTTTTTGAAAAATGGGTATTGATTTTTTTTCATGAAATGAGGAGAGAGTAATTATAGTCTTTAATTTCATGAGTAGAACTAAACTAATATGGAAAAAAAATCTAAAGTGGTATTAATGTTATGGATATTATTATTTTTATTCATTAAGAGGATTCGAAGAGTTTATATAAAAATGAAATTTATAAAATATTATAATATGGAAAAATATCGTGAATATAAATCTTAATGTGATCTAGTTGATATTGAGGTTTAGTTTTAACTCCTGAATAGAAATACGTGATTGATTGAATGTATTTTCAAGTTACTATTTTTTCTCATGTCTATCATGACTAATTACGGTTTAATGTGTAATTTTTGTGAGTTTTATATCACTGTATGGACTTATCAGTAACATGTGGTGTGTGATTTCGGAAGTGTGAATGATTTCTCAATAAGATGTTCTTTTGATTAAAATAATTTTAAACACACCCAAAAGAGGATATTATGGGTAAAATATTTCTCAAGTTGGAATTTCGATGTTCTTTAGTGTTATTTACAAAACAATTTTGTTGAAAAAGATTCAAGAGAATATAAGATCGTCGGGTATTCATAAAGTAAAATATTTGGGAGAATTTTTATTTTTAAATATATTTAGTGAAATGTTTTTTTAATTTAGATTCTCTCTCAATGTAAAAAAAGACACTCAGGGAAGTGGAGTGGTGAAAACAAAACACACATGGGTAGTTATAATAGGATATCTATAATACAGGTGATGTGAATTTGGAAATTATTTAATCCTATAGGTTCGATTAGTTAAACCAATAAGTTTTTCTCTAATCTATCATTATGTTAGGAGGAAGACTAAGAAAAATTATAAGATATATGTTTTCATGTCAGACATATGTGAACATATTTCTTTTTTGAAATAATTATATAAACCCATAATTTATGAATAAAAAGTATGTTAAATTAGATGAAAATATAGTTTTTGAATTCATATAAAGTGGAAAACATTTTCATACAAATAGGGATAAGAAATCCTAATGGCTATTTCCAAAAACACGTTTGGTTAATTTGGGTTCATCGCATTGATTAAAGATTAGCTTCAAGAAAAATTTAATATATTTCATGAAAAGATTATTTAAAACATCCAAGGAATCCTCTTACGTAATTGTGAGTTCACATTATCTGAGAAAGAAATGATTTATATAGATTCATTAGTACTGAATAAATAGGGAAAGTGAGTCTTCTTTAAACATTATACACAAGAAGGTATTTACTGATTTTGTTACATTAGTATATAAACATTGTATTCTCTGTAGATTTTCCATACAAAGGAGAACCAAGTAAAATATTTTCAAGTGTCCATATTTATATGATTGATAACATTTTATATACTATTAAATAGACTATTCTTACTACTAAGAGTGGAACAAGACCATTCTAAATGGTCATTTGAAAGAAACTGTAATACCCTGATTCACGCCCTCTTTAATGTATTTACCTTTATTGAGGCATAAATTCATACATTTCTAAATATGTCCACTGAATAAGGTATATGAAAAACATATATATAAAATCATTGAATCAAATTAAATTTAAAATCACAACAATAGTAAACATAGAGAAAAATACACCCTCAATTTTATTAACAAGGAGAAATCCCCCTATCAAATGAACATTCTAAAAAATCCATCTATTTAAGGACACATTACTATTGAGACACATAAATTCCATCATAATTCTGATAACTGTTATTTTTAAGCTATAATAATCAAATAAATTCAATATCAATAACCAATATTAGAAAAATTTAAGGTAGAGGAACACTTAATCAAATATCAAACATAGAAAAAATATCCTCATATATATTTTATACAATTTATAAAATAATTATAACAATTATAATAAATCAAACATTCATTCATAAAATAATAAGTTTTTACTGTTAATTTATATGCAAAAATAGAAATAGAATAAACATTAATATATTTAAATTTGAATTGAACAACTTATTATGAAATCATATATAATAAAATTTAAAACATTCAATAATTAAGATAAAAATAATGGTAACTCTAATATTTTAATAAATATAGAAATATTATAATTTTACCTAATATGATATCATTCATATTATTGGTTTATATTAAATATATTTTAAATATTTTATATTAAATATGATATAAACATTTTTATATTCGTATTTCTATTCTATAAAAATATAACAAGAAATGTTATGATTAAAAATACCTCAGATGCAATGTGAAACTAAACATTCCATGGTTGTGTGAGAAGTTCTATGAAACAAATTTAGTGTGTATCATGACATTGAATGTGTTTAATAATTTATGAATTATATAAACCTACAATTCCCCTCAAGCTCAGATCTTATAAATTCACCAACAGTTACTATTTTTTAAATATGGCCTTTAGGATTATCAATTCATAGCTCTCATCTCATTAAACAAAAACATACACGAAATCTATAAACCCAACGACCTCTGGAATCTACAAATATATAATCCTACAATAATTACCACCCATATTGCCTATATATTTTTGGATTGTGGTGGAGAATCCCATAGAGAAATACCATCTATAACAAAAAAAACAACATGAAATGTCCAAATTATTCATTTATACAATAGTATCACATGGAACCCAATATCCATGAAACATATTCCATTTTAATCAACTTCATATTCACCACCCACTCTACTCCTATTCATGAAATAATTTGTATCATGGTTCAGGATCATTTTAAATCTAGTTTTTTTGTCAAAATTGTTTTTTCATAACTATTATCATGAACCCTCATCCCATAACCCTCATCACAAATAAATGGAAGGGAATTATCTATTCCTATTTCTCCCCCATATAGGCTGGGTAGTACATGTTCTTGTGTGATCCCCACCCATGATCTCCTCATTCTCTAGAGGAACATCAAACATTATTCTTTGTGTAGGGCCCAACTCTATCAATCATCACCAATATATCTTAATAGGATAAGATAATGTGCATCTTGATGTATATCCCCCATTCAGGAAGTTATTTTATCCATTTTAAGGAATTAGATACATATAGATAGGATTTTAAACTACATGGTATTTTTATATCACATCAACATAAGTTGGGTCATCGAATGCCATGATTTTTTATCCCAGTTTGAAAAAAATGATAAATAGGATTTTTCTCTAAGGATCAATCCCAAAATTAAATATTTTATATCATACTCAGAAGATGTTATATATAATGCATGACCATATTTTTTATCATTCTAGATCTCTCACTAAACTACTCAAAAGTATATGTGCTACTTAAAACTATTTCACATCTTCACAATATGGTAGATTACAAGTGGACCATGTGAGATGATCATATATAAAAATATACTCACATGTTGTTTCACTATAACCCACCCATGAATGATAAGCCTGATAGATACATACCAATTTCAAATCGACCTATGCATACTCTTAGGGGGTGAGAAAAATAAGATTCCTTACTCATGTGATTATCATGAGACGAACCATGTGTTGAGCATAGAGTTAACCTTTTGTGATAAGACATACTAGATTATTTTCATTATGTGATGAGGACAAGGTTATCTATATGAATATAATAGTTAATCCCAGTCTTTATTTGTTAAAAACACATTTTATACCATGTGATGAGTATCGGGATACCTGGATGTTTAGAATGGGCTGCCTTTAATAAAATTTTTAAGATTAATTATATGAAGAGAATAAAATTACAATGTGCTAATACTAAGATATATATATGTCATTACATTATGTGAAAATCCTATGATTTGACCTCTCATTTTGTGGTGATAATAGGATTCCATGTGTGTTGAGAAAATGAATCATCTATTGATGATTTAGGGATACCTTCAGTGATTTGATGATGATTCTTCTATTGATGAAGAAGTGATTCATTCTGTGACAATCCTCTGATACCTCGTATGGAAAACATGACAATCCTTATGATATTAGAATAATCATCCATTATTGTTGAGAACATGAATTAATAATATCCAGATTAAGATTCCACATTTCATTGGAATAATATTCTCGATTCCTCTTGAGGATTGTTTAGTATTTAATGTTTGAATTGTTTGAATTTTCTCAAATTGAGGCTCCTACATGGAAATCTATTTATAAATTTTGGTTTTATCTTAGATATATTTATAAATGGTGAGAAAAAATCAAAACATGTCTAATCATGTCTAATGAACAAGGGGTGAAATATGGAAGCATAATCCTTATATGAAAATATTTTGTAGGGGACATACATGGATTTTTTTCTTGGTATAATTTTAATTATTGTCTCCATGAATCATTGATCAGGATAAAAATAAGGGGATGGAAGAGTGTTTTTAATATCCCCCTGAACCATGAATGATTTATACAGTATATAATACATCAAAATTTTCCTTTGTCACCACCTATTAATAGAAACCCAATTAGTTTGTGGTAACTCTAATAAGGATAGTTAAACTAAATTACAATCTTCAAATGTGTAATGATGACCACAATAATGTCTGATTAGTTTCTCACCATCTTTAATACCTATAAAGTAGAAAGTTTCATTGGAACATGGAGAACCTATATATTAGTGGGAATATATTTTACATTGAGGATTAATGTTATAAGAATTGATTGTTATATGGACATTGGGAGGAACTATATGATAGTTAGTTCCATTATCATTGGTTAAACATATGTGGTCGATTGTTTCTTTACATTGTAGTGTGATATCATAATGATTATGTCACATTGTGGGTGAAGACTCAATTAATGGGGTCGTCGAAGAATACTAGGATGATATATGAGGCATCCAACCCAATTTGATGATTCATTCTACATAATTTTCCATATGGATTTTTGTGAAATTCAATCTACCCACCATCATATATGGGATCAAAATTCTACAATGATGTGGGTGGATTTAAATTAATCAGACATCTAACTGAGGATACAAGTTTTATTATGAAGGGATGAAACTCTTTGAGTGGATCTTCGATTGCATGGGGCAAGTGGTGGATTTTGTGACAATGATTTATTAAACCATTTTATATAACTCCCTTACAAATAACTATGTAGAAAAATTTTCATTGTTTTCACCATTATATAGTAGGAACCAAATTCCTTATCATGTGTGTAACTCATTATGTGGGTTGAGCTGTTGATTCGAGTTTCCTTTACCCTATTTGAGATATAGCCTAAATGTGGTAATCATGGAAATAATGCTCCCTTTTTCTTTGATGTCATTTGATAAATAAAATTAAGAACTCTAATATATATTAATTTACAATAAAACTCGTCATATAATACTAAACATTTATTTACAAGTTAATATGAAAAGGATAGTTAAAAATTCAAGAGTTATTTGTAAAATAGTGGTGTAGGTGGGTGGAATTATCATATTTTGGATATGGGAAAATAAGAAGTTTATTACCAACACAATAATAATATAATTATTTGGGTCTTCCATAATGTGTCAGTAATTATAAGTAGACCGTGTGATATTAATTATATTATTCATTAAGAAAAAACACTATTCATGTAGTACAACTAATGAATATTCAAGATGACATAACCTTTTTTATGGTTTATGATTTTTCAATGGAATGCTGTTTTTTCAATGTTCATAAAAAATAAAAATGAATTTATATTTGGGAATTTGTTTTCACATATGAATTGAAAGGATGAGATTAAAACTCATCCTATAATGTTAATATTCATCTATCCTTTTACTCTGTTATATATTTTTAAAAACATTCAGATAATACTTGTAAATATAAAAAAATTTAATTTATAATTACTTTAATGGGGAGAGTACATTTGATCAAGTGATTGGGTGATATTCATTAATTTTGGAATAGATTTATGAGTTTTATATGATTGATTTATACTCAACTAGTATAGTCAAAACAGTTTGAAAGAATAAATCCCAAAGAAACTATTCCTTAAAAATAGAGTCAATATAAAAAATATAAATTTAATTTTTAACATAAAAAATTTTATATTATCCTATTTCAATCATAGTGGATTATTAAGATCCATGGAAAAATAAAAGTAACTTTCACTCATGGTGTATATGGAGGATAATATAAACTATGAAAATTCTTTTTTAGGATTTAAAACGAATAATAATAGATTAAAATATCTATAAAATAAAATATAAATTGAGAAATAGATTTTTTTAGGAATGGTTTGTTGATTACAAACATATATGCTGAATGAATAATAAAATTATCATGTACAACCCTCTTTAATAACATATTTGAGGATACTTCCGTAATAAATGATTTTTAAATTTCGTAAATTTATGACTAAAATCCTTTTTTATTACTCTTGTAATATTTTTCCACAAAATCTCTAATGTGGTTGGTTCAATCTATGATAGAATATTCACTATAGGGGCCTGTGGTATAGAAAATATGCCTAGGGGCCTATAGTTAGGGTATCCAAGCCCTATGGCATAAAAATCCTTTTCTAATGGGATTCATTTACCTATAGGTTTAGTGGACTAGTAAAAGAAATCATATATATAAATAAAAAATTGGTCATTTAATTAAATAAAAAACTGGCTTCATCCCCAACATAAATACAATTGATATCATATGTGTATGACATTTGAAGCATAATTCATTAATGTAAAATTTCAATTAAAAATAATACGGATTTATTGTGGATTTTATTATATGATTCAACTCATTACCTTTAAATAAAATTAATTAATTATGTAGACTCTATAATGTCTTTATTGAGTCCCTTCATGCTTTCTGGATAGTTCCTTCCTCAATTGAAATGTTTTTAGATATTGAAATAATTACCATATATCCATTCCCTTTTGATTATATGCTGTTGTGGAATTCCTATGATCAATTTATTTATCATTTATCCATATTTTTTAAACTTATAATTTTATATCATCATATTGTTACATTATAATGGACCTCTAACATATTACCTTGTAATCATAAATATGTTAAGGATATTGGGATGTCTTTTTTTGAGCCCATTCATAATATAATTCAAATAATTTGGTAAAACCTTTCTCATTAAAATGAAAATGATTTTTCGGGCTAGATCATGAATGGGGGTTTCCCTATTATATCCATTTCATTAAAGTAGCCAATGATAATGTTTACATCAGTATAGATTGATGTGATATCTATAATATTTCATTTAAATATTTCCATTCATAGCTCATATGTTTAATGCATTCATATTCATGATATAAGAATTTTATATTAACTATCGAACTTTATTTTCCTATTTTTTCTTATAAATTTTTAAATATGTTTTTTATGGCCATAATAATGAGATAAATACATTCATTATATATTTTATATGATTATCAGAATTTCTGATTTCTATTTTATGAATGGATATACTATTTAGTTACATATTATGGGGTTTCTATGACAAATAGAACATTTCTTCTTATATGACAAGTAATATCAATTTTATATAAAAGTTAATTAAATTAAATCCATTATGTTTTTATTTCTCTATGATATATCTCATTGTTAATCATAAAGATAATGATGTAGTATAACACATACATGAGAAAATTCAATAATAATATTATCATAATTTACATTATTTACAAATAGAAATGTATTTAATAGGATCCAACTAAAATGATAGCCCCTTTTTGAATCTCAATAATTCTATTACTCATGTTAGATCAATATTTCACTTTACAGTGAGTCCACATTTCTTTTCCTATCACCATATAGCTATTTTGGTGATCCATTGTGCTTGTTTTATATTATATAATTCTTGGATTATTAATCAAAGAACTCTTTTCATATATAAATCTTATTAATAAACAAACTCAATTGTACTAGTTTTATTATGATGTATTCATTGAAAAGTGTAACAAAATATTACATTAATATATTATTACATAAATTTGACGGCTATCAATCCCCCACATTCCGTAGAAAATTTAATCTATAAGCATTGTATTTTCATAAAACCTATATATTTCAATGTTTCAGGTCCTCAGATGTTTTATCGTTGGAAGTAATTTGATACATAATTTTATTTTATAGTGGATATACTTTCATCCACTTTTCTCTTGTTTTTTATACTACATATTCTTGGTTCTATATTTTTTTTTGAATTTTATTCCTTCAAGAAAATCAATTTGTTAAATCCATACTGATGTGTACTTCCTTACATAAAACATGAATTGTGTTACTCACTCAAATTAAACATACACTATATATACATATATATATATTGTTGGAAAGAATATATCAATTTTACATTTTGGTGTTCTATAGTTTATGTTATGGAAAAAGAGTGTTGAAAATGTTTTTACTACATATGATCACAGTGTGTTCATAAAGGAATGCCTAAACAAGAGTTTGAATTTTTTTCAATAATATTGCATGATTTTTTTATAAAATTGGTATACCCATGCATGGTGGAGAGATTCTCATGGTAGTGATGTGTTATGAACATGGAAAAAAAGTGTTTTTATATGTGCTTAGTGAAAATGAAGAAAATACATGTTCTAAAAACAAGAAGAGTTGCATGATGGATTTGCCTCACCTATTAATAGTTCACAAATTGATTATTATGTAAGGATGAATACTAATGGAGGTGATAAGTATATTTGTTCACTATGAATTATTCAAACATATTTCTTATGTTAAGGAGTCTTGAACATATTTCATTCGAATATTTAATTGAAGTTAAAATAAGTTAAAATGTATTATTAAAAACAAATTACATGAACAAATATTTACAGATAGAGAGTTAGATGAACCTAAAAGGAAATTCATATCAATTATATTATATTTTGGAGTTGATCACATATAATAAAATTGATATTCAATAAATGTAATCTATGATATAGTTTATCTAAATTAAACATATTTGAGTAATCATCTGAATGGATAATGAAGAAACATTAGTATAGAGCAAACTGAGTTATTAAAATATGATTGGTAATGAACCAAGAGGGATAATTAGTCCACTTTTAACATTGTAAAATAGAAGTGATATTGATTGAAAGGGTAACATGTTATCCAAATGTGATTTCTAGGGAATTGGGAGGGAAACTGGGTCCACTCTAAACAATATACACAGTCAATAACATAGTGATTTTTCTATATTGGAATATAATTGATGATGGTTACATAGATTTTTCATGTTATTATGAACCATATAAAAATAGGAATTGTTAATTTATACATGATTTAGCATTTCATATTTACAATGATGTATAGGGTTATTCTTAAAAAAAATAGTAACATTGGTGTGGGTAATTCAAAATTAATTGAAATACCCAATTCCACTCCCCCACCCCTCTAAGGATGCTAACCATTATTAGGGATAATAAGTGGTGTAAAAGATAAAATCTCAAGATAGTGAATATATCTAGTAAAATTAAGAAATATATGTAGTTAATCACAATGAAATTTCAATATTTTATGGAAAATACATTTTAGTCAATAATAGTTCAATATAGAAATACTTCTGATAATTAGGGGTGGTTCTTTATACAACATTAATTCATGAAATTTTAATCACTATGGGTAGAAACTATTTATCAATAGGAGAGAGTAAATATCAATACTGCGATGATGATGGATGATTTAATAATTTTGGGGGATACTTATCTAATACAATCTATATAAGTGTGAGCTCATTTAAATCATCGCTCTGTATATAGGAAAAGATTTATAATTTAATTTATGGTAATTAAATGGTACAAAATAAAAATTTCAGGTTATATAAAACAAGTACAATGATTTTTTGTAAATGAAAAATAAATCTATTGATTCGTTCTCTGATCGGTTAAGTGTTATTATGTGGGATATGTGTGGTATCATAGAAAACCGAAATGATTTAAATAACACAAAGAAAATCATGAGAAGATTTACACCACATTTTAATATAAAAGTCTCATTTCATGGGAATAAATACTAAATCAATTCCACATTATGATTCCATAATATATCTCTTTTTTAATTTGAGGGGAGGAACAATGATAAAGATGATGTTGGAAAGGGGATTTCTAGGAGGTGATATTCAAGGAATTGATGAATCTCAACATAGAGGGGGATCATAATTCATATTCTGTTTATGACTATATGTTATCATTTATCTTAAATATAATGATGGCAATATGAAATTTAAATGTTCAATAAACACTTATGTTTAGTGAAATTGGAATTTTTGGTAACATTGAATCAAATTATCTCGAAATGTTTCAAGATGATGAAGAACATGATGATTTTTAAAAAATTAAATATTTAGAAAATGTGAAAAATATGAAGACTAATAAAATCAATATATACGAGAAGAAGAATTATTTAAAATAGGAGGATAATAACGTATAATAATCAGAGGCATAAGTTAATGAGGACTAAAATAACCCCAATGAATATATTCTCATTACTGTTATAAATATGTCATAATATAAGAATGATAGAAAAATTAATGAGATGAATGTTGATGAGTGAGATTGTATCCATATAGATTTGGATGACTCGGTTAATTTCAATAATGTATGGTTATCCAAAATGATAAATTAAAATAAATTGGTTCGTGAAACCAAATACTATATTCCACAATATCAGTAAGTGATTTATGAGATTTAGGAAAAATTAAAAATCTAAAACATGAAATGCAAGACAACATAATGATTATTGTTGAGTGGAATCTAATGGTTGATGTGTAGGCTGAGATAATTAATTGTTGGAAAAATATATTAAAATATTGTGCCCAATTAAATAATTTTTATTTAAAATGATAGGCCTATGATGAAAAATTAAAAAAATTGAGAGACTCTTTACTCCTAGTTTGGATTCTTAAAATTAGGTTGAATTATTAGTATAGAAGGGGAGTAAGGAGAATTGATGTAAAATATGATATATATGAAACTATACATAAAAATAAAAATACACATTATAATGAAAATGTATTATATGATTTTATAACAATTATATTGTATTAATGGTTGATACCAGGATGCCTATATCCACTCCCAAGATCAAGGATGACTTTTTATAATATAGATTCTGAACACTCGTAGAATAAAAAGTCTACAAATTTATTATAATTTATATATAATATTTCCCCAATGATAGGTTATTACTATTATGGAATTATATTACATTAAAAAATGAGTTTTCTATAGGTAACTGGCACTAGGGTAAACCCGTGTAATGAAAAAAGTCAAACAGAGCTCAAAATTCTAGGTATAATTTTAATGAAAACTATTTCTAGTGTGGTGTATACAGAAATTTTTTCATGTATTTCTCATGGATTATAAAATTTTATTTTTCATTTTAAGACACAAAATGGTCACACATAGTATTATATGGAATCCTAATGTAATATATAAATGAAAAATTAATTTGAAACATTATGTAATATGGTTGTTTAATTGTATATGGTGGGAGATAAAATATAAAAATCATCATCTTTGGTGATAGAAAAGTCTCGTATCAAAAATAAATGAGTTGAAATTATAGATTTTATAGATATTTACCTAAGAGAATCTAATCATACTAGTTCATGGATTATTTATAGATGATGTAATTCCCATATGATTAGAAACAAGGATCAATTCTTAAGTACCACAAATGAAAATAATTGTTTGTTCAATATTGAAATGATGATGGATTGAAAATAAATAGATTTTGGAAATAAATATTTGGTGGAATATATATAGGATATGTGTATGTCATTTTATTTTAAGTCATTGGTCAAAACATTTCAAGTATAGTTTTGTCATGTTACTTGGGGAATACATCGAATTTCACCCAAATGAATGGTATCATCATTTGAAGAATGTTTTATTTGTAATAAAATTTGACCTAAAAATGGTGATCTATAACTTGTAGATGTAAAATAAAATATTTTATTTTTATGAATTTATGAAAAAAGTAGATCATGGCATAGGACTCTTGGACACATAATTGAACAGTCCTGGAAATATCTAGTAAATAATGATGGATCACAATTATTGGTGAGATTCATTTTTTGGATACATTTTGAAAAACTAACAAACCAAAAAATAAAATTTATTTCTGGTTTTATAAATAAAATATAAAAAAATTATAGAGATTTACATTTGATTATTCATTGTCAAAATAATTAGTGTGGTTCAGTTCAGAAAATTTATTAAAATGTTTTTATAAAAATATCAATGAAATGGATCCATGTTGCTTTTTAATGATTGGATGGTTATTTTATAAAAAATATTCACAGTCATGGTTATTATGTAATATTATTTTCCTTGACCATCTATAAAATTGAATCATTTATCATAATATTTACTAAATGTTAAATATAAAATAGGGTTTATATACTAAAATAAATATCGAGGTTGATCTGATTGAACACTAAAAATTTATTATTTATTAAAAAATTGTTATTGTTCAATTTGATAGGTCTTTTTTAGTTTGAATGAATAAACAACCATAAAATCTCAATTTTATATTAAATCAATTCCATGAACCAAAGTGTATATAAGAAACTACTATAATAGTTTATTTTGGTTTGATATTTATTTTTGGTGTGGTATCAATGTCTATTTACCTCCCCCTATATTTCATTATATCAATATATTGTTACATTATTTTAGGCAGACAATATTTTTCAAAAATTGAAGATTATTTAGATGATTTATATGATGAGAGACAAAAATAATTCCATGGAGCTTGAATTGGTATATGTTGATATGTGCGGAATATTATTACCTAGTTTTAGTAATGATGAGAGATATTATATCCAATTTATTGATGATTATTGTGTGGTGAAAGTTTTGAACGTATTCACCCAAGAATCCTTTTTTATATAATTACATCACACAATATCAAAATATGGATGAATAGATTCTATGAAAAATGATTCTAAAATTCTAAACACATGATATCATGGAGTTTACAAATTCCCATGTGTGTGGTTATAGAAGAATATGAAGGGATAATTCAATAATATGTTGTAGTGAGGAATTATATAATAAATTTTGTTGTTTAGGGGAGTAATCAGATAAACAATAACGCGGGTATAAAAATTATAATTGATTCGGAAAAAAGAGGCTTTTAAGAAGGAATTTTTCATTACATCATTCTATATTTTAAATATATATTTTTGATCATCAGGAGATGACATGTCTGTGTATGTGATTTTGTATGGACAGAATCCAAAAGGGAAATAAATTCAAAATTTCCATAATAAGTATTTTTATCTCAATAATGAGAAACATAGAATAATAAAGTCTCATTATGATGATTAGATTTTCTTATCTAGTAATCCAATATAGATGCATATAAATTATACATAAAAAATATTTCAGTGGATTATGAAAGTAATGATATCAGAATACAAAATAAAATAGTGTGTAGATTCTAGAAGAAAGTGATAAGGATTTGAGATACTCAAGTGGTGAATAGGGTGTGAATACCAATTTTATATAAGACACTAGTGATGAGAAAAATATAGTTAAACCATTTCCTAAAAAGAAGATAAAAAATTTTAATCAAATGTGATGAGAAGAATTTCATCATTGACCAAACATGACCTGTAATAAAAGAAGAGTTTAGAGTATCTATATAATATACCAATCTTTTCTAAAGTACACAAATAAATTTAAAGAGAAGCTAGTAAAAATAATAATTGGGGTCAATTGATGCATATATAGCCTAAAAAATTTTATATGAAATAAAAATGGGGTATTTTTTCAGAGTTGACTGATGATATTATCTTTCACAACAAATGATTTTTTAATATCAAACTTATTAAAAAGGCACGGTGATTCAAAATAAGGAATTACTTATGTGAAAGGGATACCCATAGATTAAATTTATTTATTTAGACATGTCATTTCCTACATGTTTATCTTAGAACCAATTTAATAATTATCATGTATATTTTTTAGAGTGGTTTAGTACATATAAGGCATAGTGGATTTAATTTTTCATTATAGTTGAAAAAAGTTCAGAATTTTTTATGATAAGAATATGCATATTCAGATAGTTTATGATATAATATAATATAATAATTTGGTGTTGTAATATATCATGGATAATTAAATATTTTTGGGATGGGGATGTTGTAAAATCCTATTTCACTTAGAAATATAAAATTATAATATATTTTGACTTCTGAAAACTTCATGAAATTACAATGGATGAAGAAAGAGCAAGATGATACTGTAATTTATTTAAATTCATCTACCAAAATCAACTATGACAATTCATGTCTTATCAATTATATAAAAAATATTGTTCCTCACTCAATAACAAAGAACATTAACATCATTTATTAGTTAATTAAAGGGAAATGGAATGTTGTTTTTTCAAATTTTAGTATGTTTCAACTGAATATAGTGTAGTAGATATCATGTCCAATGGCGTACCCAAGGTGGTGTTAGATAAGTACTATCTAGATCTCAGACTCCAGTTTCACTTCCACAGCTAGATATTGTAGATTTTGAAACCCCATTCCCCATGGTATGATCTAGATTTTCCACCTTTTAATAACTGTTTTTTATTTTTCTATTGATAAAGATGTGAACATTGTGTTTGTTGAAAAATGGGTAGAGATGTTCTTCATTCAAGGAGGAGTGACAGCTCAAATTCTCTATGGTCATGAAAGAAACTAAAAAATAGGGATGAAAATATTCTTAGGTAGTATCAATATTAGGGATATTTTTTTTATTAATATAGAAGATTCTAGTAGTTGAGATAAAAATAAAAAATCTAAAGATATTATAGTATGGAAAAATATCATGAAAATAAACATGTATGCGAGATATTTGAGTTTGGGGGTGAGGTTGAACTCGTGAATAGAAATTAGTAATTCACTGATGGTATTTTCAAGTTACTATTGGTTCTCTTATCTATCATGACTACTGTGGGATTAAATTATATGTTTTGGTGAGTTTTCTATCATTATATGGACTTATTGAGGAGATATGTTTTTTGATGTGAGGTGTGCGAATGATTAATCAATATGATAGTTATTTATTTTAATGAATTTTAAAAAACACCAAAAGGGGATATTACAGAAAAAATATTGCTCAAGTTGGAATTTTGATGATTAGTTTTATTTATAAAAAAATTATGTTGTTCAAATTCCAGAGAAGATAAGATCATGGGATATTCATAATGTGATGTTTTTAGGAGAATTTTTATTTTTTTAGTAAATAAGGTGATATGTTATTAAGAAAATTATGGATTATCTCTCAAGGTAAGAAGACACACATGGATGTAGAGTGGTGAAAACACATCATCTATGTATTGTAACCAGAAGATGTCCGTAATAGAGTTGATGTTATTTTGGAAATTTTATAATGTTACTCATTGTATTAGATACACCAATAAATATGGGACTAATATATCATTATCTAGGGAATAAGGCTAAGGTAAAAAAGATATGTTTTGTGATTTCTTGTCAGACATATGTGAACATATTTCTTTTGTGAATTAATCATACAACACCATCTATTACAAATAAAATGAAAGTTAAATTACATAAAAAGTATTTTGTGAATATGTTTAAGTGGGAAAATATTTCATACAATGAGGGATAAGAAATACTAATGGGTGTTTTCCAAAAAACTATAGGTAAATTAGAGTTCATCACATTGATTAAAGATAAGCTTCATGATAAATTAACTAGGTTGCATGAAAATTTATTTAAAAAACCGAGGAATCCTCTTAAGGAATAGTGATCTTGCTTTATTTAATAAATAAATGAGTTATTATAAATTAATTGGTAGTGAACCAATAGGGAAAATCTGTCTTCTTTAAACATTATAAAAAAGAAGATTCTTAATCATATTGTTACATTAGTATATCATCATTTTATTCTCTTTATATTTTTAGTATATAAGAGAACCATGTAAAATTTCTAGTGTCCCTATTTATAGGATTTATCACATTATATGTACTATTAAATATATGAGTCTTCCAGCTAATAGTGGAAAGTGATGAAAGTAAAGGGCCATTTAAAAGTTACTAAAATACACTGATTCAGCCCCCCTCTACAGGGTATTTGCTATTCATTGGCCCAACATTCATAAATTTTTATATGTGTCCAACTAATAATGTATATGAAATAATTCTATATAAAATCTTATAATCATATTAAATTGAATATCACCAAAATAGTAAACATTGAGAAAAGGATACCCTCAATTTTATAGACAAGTCAAAACCACCTATTAGATGAGCTTTCCAAAAAACCATCAAATTAGGGACACATGGCTATAAATATAGATAAATTCCCTCGTAATTCTCACATAAATTATTTATAAACTATATTGAACCATTAATTTCATGATTATTAACCAATAAATGAAACATTTAAGCTATATGAACACTTAATTAATTATCATACATAGAAAGAAACTCTTCATATATACACATTTCAATTTATTGAATAATTTTATCAATTGAAATAAATTATATATTCATTCATTAAATTATCAATTTTTACATTGAATTTATAGATAAAAATAAAAATAGATAAAAAGTTCATATATTTAACCATGAATTCAACTACTTATTATGAATTCATATATAATAAAATTTATAACATTATATAATTAAGATATATTTTGGGGTAGCTCCAATACTTTTATAAATATAAAAAATATATAATTATCCCTAATATAATTTAATTTATATTACTATTTATAAATAATCTATTTTAAAAAATTTATATTAAATAAAACATTTTCATTTTTATATTCTTATTTCTATTACCTAAAATTTAGTAAAAAACTTATGATGAAAAATTCCCCATAAATTGAATGAAAGGGTATTAGAAGTTGTAACACACATTTTTAGGGTCATTTGGTCACATTTTGTCCTAAAAATCCATATATAGGGGAATTAGACAACCAGTGTAATAGTTTTATTTTCATAGTATGATTTTACTTTTTTATATCTTGAAATAAAACATCGATCAAATGAATTGTAATTTTTATTTTTGGATTCCATTATCAAATAATTTTTAATAGTTCTCACAAATCATATTTTCATATGAGTAGCTCTATATCAATGTCAAGTACACATTACAAGGGTGTGTAAAAAGTTTTGTGAAATATATTTAGTGGGTCTCATGACATCAAATGTGTTTAATAATGTGATGAATTGTAAAAACATGAAATTCCCTTCAATAATGGATCCTATAAATACCCTACCACTTACAATTTTTTACATTTGACCTTTGGCATTATGCAGCAATAGATCTCATCTAATAAAAAATGGACTTACAAGAAATTTATCCGCACCAATGTCTCATATAATCCACTAATATATAATCCTACATTAATGACCTCCCATAATTCATATATATTTATGTATTTTGGTGATAATAACATACAAAAATACCATATATAAAGAAAAAAATATATTAAATGTCCAAAATATTCATGTAATACATAGTTTCATATGGAATCCAATATCCACAAAACCTATTGAATATTAATCCACTTCATATCCTCCACTCACTCTACTCACTTTCATGAAAGAATATGTATCATGTTTCTTGAACCTTTATAATCCGGTTTTCTTTATCTAAAATCCATGCTCATAAGTACTATCATGAACTCTCATCCCATGACCCTCATCACAAATAATGATAAATGAATAATCCATTCCTATTTCTCACAATTATAGGATGGGTATTAAAAGTTCTTGTGTAATCACTACTCATGATTTTCTCATTTCCCAGAGGAACATGAAACATTATTCTTTTTGTAAGGCCCAACTCTATCTATCTTCACCTAATTCCATTAATAGGATAGGCCCCTGGGAATCCTTATGGGTATCCCCCCTTAAATACTTTTATTTTATCCCTTTTATGAAATTAGAAACATTACCATAGGTTGCTAAACTATATTGTATGATTATATCATGTTGAAATAAATTGGGTCCTCAAAAAACATGGTTTCTTATCCTAGTATTCCCAACATGATACATAGGATGGTTATATTATGATCAATACTTAAATTGAATATTCCATCTCTCACTCAAGATTCTGTATCTTTGAACTCTGGTCATCTTTTTTAGCATTCTATATCTCACACTAAACAACTCAAATGTATATGTATGATGTTGAACTATATAACATCGGCACTGTATAGTAGCCTATAAGTGGGCCATTTGTGATGATAATATATAAAAATATAATCAATTTACTTTACACAGTGACCCTCTAACATGGGATGATCCTACATAGTTACATAACCAATTCATAACGACCTATTCATACCCTTAGGTGGTGAGAGAAAAAAGATTCGCTACTCATGTGACTATCACGATATGGACCATGTGTTGAGCATAGAGATACCCTTATCTGGAGTGAAATACTAGAATATTTTTATTATGTGATTAGGATAAGGTTCCATATTTGAATATAACAGGGAAAACCCTTTTTTATTGGTTAATAACACATCCTATAAAATTTTATGAGTATGGGGATACCTAGGTGTTGAGAATGGGGTTCCTTTGGTGATATTTTTATGAATAATTATGTAAAGAGCATAAAAATTCTATGTGATCATCATAAGATATATCTATTTTTTCTTTTGGAAAGAATCCTATTTTTCAACCTATACTGTTTTATTGACAATAGGATTCCATGTGTGATAAGAACACGAGTCCTTTAATGAAATTTCGTGTATTCCTTCATTGATATAACAATGTTTCATCTATTGATGTGTCAATTATTCTTTAGGTGACAAACCTATACTTCCACAAGTGGAGAACATTGTAATCCTTATAACATGAGAATATATTTCCATATTTGTGGAGAACATGATGTTATACGAAACGAGGTTTTGATTCCACATTTAACGATAATAAGCTTCTTGATTCCTCCTGAGGATGAATTAGTATTAATTTTAATACATGTCAACTAAGATGATTGGTGTGATGATCTTTATGGAGTCATGAATCTTTTTGGAATATGCATTTTCTATAAGAGTTTGAAGGAATATTTCTATGTAATCCAAAAAAGAAGATGAATGAGATGAATATATAAGTTATCAATACATGGTGTGTTACCCTTAATGGACACTATACATACCCCAAGGATTATGTTTTGAAGTGATGAAAAAGGTTTTGTGTATAATAGGCCAAACTAGGTCAACCAAAATTGTCACAAAATTAGCTACCCAAAAGGCTGAAAGACTAATTTTGATCAGCATGTGGTAGGGAAGAGAACCATGCTATTATAAAAATAAATAAGGGAATTATTTCACCCTCAATAGATAGGAAAATTAATAAAACAATTGAGAGTTTTATTATATATCAAATGACAAGCCATATGTTCAAAAAATAAAACATTAATGATAACATCAAATTGGAAATTAACATGGACTAGAATAGATTACTAGAAGACCAAAATTATAGAGCCCAATCAATCCCATACATCCATATCCATGTAACCATATGTCACCACTATCCAAACCCACTAGAAAAGAATAATGATGTAATGTGCCAGATTTTTCTATGTATTATTTTTAAATATTATATTGGATTAATATGAGACCATAAACTAATGCAGTTTGTGACAATGAGGCCCGGTGTGTACTGGATAAATGGTTGAAATATGTTAAATATATTAAATAGACTATGTGAGTAGTATTACTTAAAATGTTTAATAACTTCTAAATGGGTGTCTAGATCAAAAATATAAGGGCATAATTGCATTCAGAGTAGTGAACATTCATTAGGAGAGGTCTATCATCAATAGGCATGGGTTGGCTGCGATAGTTAATTTTCGCACATTATTAATGAAAAAATAATTTAATAATTTATTTTATTTTAATGTTTTTTGGCAATGTAATGATGTTTATTTTAATTGCTAATTTATTTGGGATTTTGGATTAGGCTCGTAACCCTAGAACATTCTAGAGGCTCTTGATAGAACCTAAGGAATTATCTCGATTGAAAATGACCACTAATCATAGATCAGGGATCATTAGGTGATATTCTAAAATAATATCTCCAATGGTGATGACATGGAAATCAATACTCATCAGTGATTGAGTTAACCCTGAGGTAGGTAATTTTATTTCAATTCCTTATTTCACCATTCTTGTAATTACTGAAGAATGCTAATCAACCTATGTACAGGTTGACCCGCAGTTTAATTGTTCTTATAGGTGGGTTTGGTGGTGGGAATTTGGGGATGTATATACTATTTTGTAATATTGATCGTTCTTATATAATGTATTGAGGCCATAATGAATAATGATCGAGGATCATTCCATACGTTGTTCCATGTCCTTTTCTCCCACAAAATTCTTCAAGTTCTTTGTGTTATCAATGTTCTAATTGGTTTACGAACAAACAAACATTGAAACTTCATTTCGTGCCACAATGATCTGAAATTGAAGATCCAACATTGGTATGACTCAAAGAAGGTGAAATGATTATTGTGGCAATGGATCAAATGATTGTGGGTGAAGATTTATCATTCTTCATAAAAAATGAAGAACGACGATGATCATGTTTTCTAATTTAATTTAAGGGTATAATCATACCGATTCAGTGATGGTGGTACCATAGAACCCTGAATCTCGAGTTTCCTGACCATGCATTAACAAAAATGACAGTCGGAGCAGCAAAGGAGATGACGTCGCACGAACCATGGTTTCTAGAAATTTATGATGAACGCGGCATATATTCAGTAAAACGCAGTGCCCCCCCCCCCCGAAGTAAAGGATAGTGATTAGAGAAGCAATGAAGAGTCAAAGGACATGTGATACATATCACAATTGTATGGTTCCTTCCCTGAGAATTGATGTGTATATCGGATGATACATGAACATGGAGTGGAGTATATGATTTTCGTACAAGGCATTTACACTACCACACTGCTTGGTCGAATTGGTCACGCCGGTTACCCCGTGTACCAGTACACTGGATGGTGAACACGGGTTGAAGTCGCATACCGACACATGGAAAACATACATGTTGTGGACCGCATATAGTAGGAAATTTAATTTGAACCTTTATACATGTTGTGTATAGCTATTTTACATGACATGTTCTTCTAACATTGGTACTTGTAAATAGGTAGTTCATAGGTTCAAGGGACATGGTGTGTGACCCTTCTACACATTGTGTAATATTTTGTACAGGGCTTGGTTTCCTTGTCTACCATATCATGGACATGTTCCATTAGGTTTGGTACCCATTCTCATTCCCCCAAAGCATAGCTAGTATAATTTACTATCCATAGTAGTATGAACCCTTCAATAAGTGTTTCTAGATATAGTGGTTGGAATCCCCTCTAAGAGGCTCATAGTAAGATCTTCTATCTATTCTTGTGCCCTATGTAGACTCTTGGTATCGACATGACCAATCCTTCAAGATTTCAATCCTCTACTTAGTAGGTGAATCCAAATGAGTCGGGGTATCACCCCATGCCAATGGAAGTGACCCTCATCAAGGTATCATGAACTCTCCCATTTGTGGAGTGAGTTCTCCTAGAATGAGTGTACTGTATTCTCTCTTTAGATCTATCAGTGTATCTCTCTCAAGATAGTTCTCGACAAGTATTACATCTCAGGAAGACAACATTAATACTGTTAATACGTAAGAGTGTGTTATCCCAGATGATTGCATTGTGGAATCTTCAAAATAAATCCCAGGTGATGGTATGTGGTTTCCATAACCTACCTCTAGACTATAAGTATGGGTTTCATTATATCTGGATATTATTTTTATATGTGTTGTAAACATATATTGTGTAGATCTTACTGTATCTTTCTTTGTGTATATCATTGTTGTTTTGGGTTTTCCAATGGAGTATTGATATAATCTCTCATGCACAGTATTTTTTATACATGTTTTGTTTTATGCAGAGGGGCGTCCTTTTGATGGAGTCTATAGTGGACCAAGAACATATAGAGCTTTGTGAGGTCAGGTAGGCTGAGGTGTTTCTATTTCTTCATGTAGCAGTCCTGATACGTATTTTGTTTATAGGTGGGAATTTGTAGTTTGCAGACTATTTATTTTTATTTCCTTGTATTTAGGCCCAATTTTCCTTACTATAGTTTACCTTCGTGTCATACTCTATTGGTTGGGTTTATTAGTATGCATGCATTTTGTTCCATAGTGTTTTAACATTTCAACATCTATGTCTTGGAGATGTGTGTGTGTGTGTAATGGTACTTAGTAAATTAATCACATGTTAGTTATATGCCTACTTGGTGCTAGTAACTACCCACTAGTATAATTTATGTGGGCATAGGGAGTGGCGGCATGGGACCCACTAGAGACATGTCATGATAGAGTGGTATTAGAGGCTCTTTAGTTATACCTTAGGGCTAAGAGTCTATGAGATTGGTTTGGAGAAAATTTTCAATTATTTCGAGTTCGTATTTCAGGCCAGGGACTCTGGTGATGGGGAAGGCAGCTTATGTATCCATACACAAGGACATTGATAACCTACTTTTCTACTCGGTTCAAGAGAACATATGTTGTAGGGAATATAATGGCACATACATCATCTTGGAATGGGTTGTGTTTCCATATCATTCTTGATTCAGTTTTCCAGATAAACTAATTAACTGTGGTATATCTTGTTTTCATACATGAGGAATCTGAGATGCATACAATCTAGGATTAAGGAGCTCAATCTCGAGGATGATACCCTCAGTGATGATGCATCGATACAAGGACTAGTTCTTCAGGTGTTACCTCTAGGTGGAGCACCATCTGTACCACCACCAGTGGGGTAGCACATTATACCTATAGTGCCAGCATACAAGGAGTGCATAATGAGAATTATCCATCATTTTGAGAGATAGTGACCCCTCAGGTTCTGAGGATATCTTGACCCTCAGGTTCTGAGGATATCTTGACCCTCAGGTAGTTGATGGAAGGCTTGAGGCGGTGGTGATAGTTTTCCATCTAGTGATGATACCAGCAGACTAGATGGTGATCCTAGTTGTGACCATTTTTCAGGGTTCGACAGGGCGATGGTGGAGTTTGATAACACGGACTCAATAGAAGAATACTATTTTGTGGATGGAGGTCATTATTCTCTTTAGATATTAGTCCATTCATGTTACACTATGAGAAATAAGTAAACTGAGCTTCTTCAGCTCTAGAAGGGTATCTTAGCAGTGGTGGATTATTCATCAAGATTCTCCAACCACTTTAGGTACTCGATGAATATGGTTAGAGGACAATAAATACATTCTTGGATTGTCGATAATGGTCTATTTGTGGACATCTGATCCAATATTAAACTTATATGAATTCTGAAATATTCTAGAGTTCTCAAGTGAGATTTGGTGGTTGAGAGATTATTTACTGAGAAAATGTATCTAGTGATAGTCAGCAGCATGCAAATAGGTGAAGAGACATCGATAGTGGGGATCTAATATCAGACAGAGGGATATTGGTGTGGGAGATGTTATAGGAGGTCCTAGTATAAGAGAATATATGGTTTTGGACTCTCATGATAGATCTATTCACCCCATGGGGAGGTAGCACTACACATGTGATGGTAGTGTACATTTCACTAGAGATTTCCCAACCCACTAAGCTGCAGACATATAGATGATGGATGGAACACTGAGGCAGAGGCAATGAGTGGATCAATAAATCTTATTTGTGGAGAACATGTTAGGGGTGCTAGGAAAGTATTATGTGGTGGAATACATCTCGACTTACTGCCACCACAACCCCCATGAGGTCTGTTCTAGGCTCAGGGAGTTGGAGCAGAGGGGAGGGGTAGCTACATGCAGTCGAGGCATATGACCTAGGTACTCTATTGTTTATTTAAGATGTGATATATTTCTTTTCAAGCATAGATATCATAATTATAGACACAAGTTCCAATCATTATTTTCTCACCACTTACCTTGTATGATACATTGAGATTCTAGTAGAACCGTTGACTCGACCATTACACTTGGATACCCATAGAAGAGGAGAGTTTTTATCACAAACTTTTTTTAAATGTGTGATATAACCCTTGGAGGATTGATTTTTGGTTGGAACCTATTTTTAGAAGCATAGAGGCCTTACGATGTCATTCCTGTGTGGATTGGATATCTTTAGTCTAGGACCAGATTGACTATTTGAGGAAAAATGTGTAGTGTATCTGCAACGAGGGGATGATTTTATCCATTATAATAGAAAGGGAATCCTAGTTAGCATATGAGGTTATAGTTGATAACTAATGATATGGAAACCCTTACCGTGGGAGTAGAAGATTTTATGAGCATTCAGTTTCCCATTGTATTGGTTTAATATGAAGATGTCTTTCCAGAAGATTTTCCAAGGTTACATCCCTATTAGAAGATTGAATTATACAACCATTTACACCCTATGATGACACATATATCATCACTAACAAATCATATGGCACCCTCGTAGCATTGTTAGATGAGGGGTAGCTAGAGGACTTGCAGAAGAAGGGATTCATGCAGCCCAGTGTTTCACCCTGGGTGGCCCCAGTTAAGATTTCCATGAAGAAAGACCAGAGCTTGATGTTGTGTGTGGAATACTGGTGATTGAAAAAGGATACTGTGAAGAATAATTATCCTTTACCGATGATCGATGATCACTTCGAACAGTTCAGAGGTTCATAATGGTTCTAGAAGGTTATCCTTCGATCTGGCTATCCCCGGCTATGAGTACGGGATGAGGATACACAATAGAAAACTTTTATATGTCTCAATGGTCATTATGAGTACATCGTGATTCCCTTTGGTATGAAAAATTCCCTATAAATGTTTATGGTACTCATGAACTATATCTTTTAGCATTACATATATCGGTTAGTGGTAGTCTTCATCGACGATATTCTGGTGTACTCAGTGTCTGAGGATAAACATGAGAGACACCCAGGGATGGTTATGGATGTACTTTGAGAGCAATATATCTATGGGAATCTCTAAAATGTAAATTTATAGAATTATGTGGTCCACATTCTTGGACAAGTTATCTTAGTGGATAGAGTGGCAGTGGACCCATCCAAGGTCGAGGCAGTGTTACCATGTGATGTAACTAGGAACATGATAGAGGTACGAAGAATCATTAGGTTGATAGGATACTACCACTGATTCATCCCTGATTTCTCTAGTATGTCATCACCTAAAACGTTTTTTACTTGATAGGGGTAACCTATCATATGGATAGAGAAATGCCATTAGGATTTTCAGTAGTTGAGGCAGAGTTTGACAAGCACCCTGATTTTGAATTGCCGAAGGAGGGTATCGAGTACGTTGAATTCGATGATAAAATATGGAATAGACTTGGTTGTGTCCTGATGTAGTGGAATGTTGTGATTGACTATGTTTCACACCAATTGAGACCAAATGAGAAAAATTACATGGCCCACAATTTTTAGTTGGAAGTGGTATTCTTAACATTGAAGATGTTGCGACATTACTGGATGGGAGAGCATTTTATTATCTATTTTGATCACATGAGTATCATGTATATCTTCTATAAGAGGTATATGAACATAATATAGAGGTAATGTCTAGATTTCCTCCAAGATTATGACTTTGTTATTGGATATTCTTCTGGGAAGGGGAACGTGGTGGCAGATACTCTCAGTATGAGATCGAGTTTAAATTTTATGAATGAGGGGTCAAATAATTTGGCCTTGGTATATTTATCCTTCATAAATGAATATGGAGTAGCTTACCTCTATTAAATGGGTTTTATCCCTACACTATTATAGTGAGTCAGAATGGCACATCTTGGGGATGCGACTATGAGGCTCTACATGCTCAGATGTCTATAGGGCATGCACCTGATGGATATTCACTAGGCAGGGATCATGTCATTATTTTTAGAGGATGTATGGTAGTTCCAGTGGTGTTGTCGGATGAGGTATTGAAGGAGTTTCATAAACCCTCTTTATCATTACACCATGGTGTTGGACTCCATCTTATCCTTTGTTCCATAACAATGTTTGACTTTAATCCTTCCAATATTGAATTCATAGTGACACATGGATCTCCAATCCTTGCTCCATCCATAATATAAGCATTCCTCTCATCGATGTGTATGGGTCCGACCTACATAGGGATCCATTGAAAAGCTACATCTGGCATGATCCTATCCTAAAATGGTTTATATAGAGACAAATAGACAATATATCATGGGCATACCCATTAAGAAACAAACATCGATCTCATTTAGACAAACAATTATTTTTACAAGAGTCCTTAACACGGGATATCTCATTTAAGTTACCTTCATGAAAATATAATTTTCACTCCATTGTATATAAATAAAATTTATGCCTAAAAATCATTCTCAATAGAAAACTCCAATAAAAATGATAACATTGTTTTGGAACATATTTTTTCCACACGTCATACTCCTTTTCTTGAGAAACATTTCATCTACATAAGAATTAATTGTACATCAATAGTGGAATATCAGATTTATAGTGAATTCTTAATCTGAATATGAATTAATACACCCCATTTTATGTGAATAAGTCTACCACCAAATGGGATTTTTAGCCAGAGGATGTCAATGTTTTCAAATTCATTTCTATGGCCCAGTTGGGTTTTCACACGTCTGCAAGATAAATATACTATAAACCAGATGAACTTTCATTTCCATGAGAGACCTCTTCTATCTATGTCAGCCTCAATGACATAACCATGGAACAATCTATTGAAATAGTGGTTTGTATTCATTCTTTACATTTTCCCCATAATACTTATACTTATTTGAGTACCCCTGTGATTATGGTATTTTATTTCCTCCTCCACATCCAAAGAATTTCATAGAATCATTAAAATTCTAATCCTTACACAACTCAATATTTCCTTGGAAATTGGTCCAAGACATATGACCTTAAACTGTCAGAGGCCCTATCGGCCCAGTCACATGATGTAAATTTTTTTGACAATGTATTTAGCACATGACATTAAAATTTAGTCATAAAAAGTGTACCAAGAATATAATGCTGACCCACTCGTCATTAAAAGTGACTAAATGTTTAATGTTTTTAAATCTTACATACTATAATATATAGTGGTTTGTAGGGTCGAATCCACAGGGAAGGTAAGTAAAAAAAATTTATTTATTTTCAAAACATCCACTATGCAATGACGAATCTAATGGGAAAATAATGATTTAAAAAATAGATGAAATGACTAAGGATCAACATATCAAGTGATATACTTAGGAATTATAACTACTGGTTAAAAGGATGTCTTCTCCAAAAAATTTTATGGAATCAAACCTCAATGTAAAAGATGCATAATTTCCCTTTCCAAGAGATTAAACACCCAAAAGATTGATTCTTGTAGTTCTGCACTCCAAAAATCAATCTTAGTACTTAATTGATTGATAATGAAAACTATTGGAATAAAAATAATTGTAAAAATAAAATTGTTAATTACATTAAATATTTGATAAATGATTTCAAAATCAATATCACTGAATAATCTTGACGTTTGAATATGAATAAAATTGAGGTGTGAACAATTTAAATGAAAATCATAATCACCCTCACCAACTTATTCTAATTTCATAAATTGAAAATCATATGATAAAATATCAAAGATTAACTTGAATGTTTTAAAATTCCTAAGCTAAAATCTTTTATCCATCATTCATATAGATTAGAAACATTAAAATCATCGAATTACTGAGTACCTAATTAAAAAAAGAGAAAGAAGATACTCCCTCCTATGATGCTTTTCTTCTGGGCACCTCTAGACTCCAAAAGTTGTCCTCCAATGATCTACTCTGCTCTCTGGATGTAATGTGTCAAGTTGTGAATGATTGGTTTTCGTACAATTTCTCTTTTTTTAGTGCTCTATCATCTCCTACAAGTCACCAAGAAGTTCAATTGAATTTGATAATTCATTCATGAATTCACCACACACGTGCACATTTTCATGCAACACATTCTGTACCATTGTAACCCATGTAACTAACTCCACTATAGGAAGTTGAATGAACCTAGATGTCCATTGGGTTCTAGAATGAATATGTAATTAACAAAATTAAAAGTTATTAGATGTTGCAAAAACACAAACTAATTTAATTAATGACGATTATAATTAATATAAAATTATTTAAATTTTATTTTTAATTTATTTAATAAGTTATTTTATTAAAGGTAATATCCTTATGACATTATGAAATATAATTATTAGCATGATTAGTATAAAAAATTTAATTTCACTAATTTAATTTATTTATTTTAATTTATTTTATGTTTATTTTTTATTCATTAATTTAATAAGTTATAATTATTATAATTGTTATAATTATTTTATTTATTTATTTGATTCAATTAGTAAATTTTAATAATTAATTTATTTATAAATTTTTATTGTTAATAATTTAATTTTATAAAATTTATTTAATATTTTCATTCTGTATTATTATTATTTATTTATTTATTTATTATATAATAATTTTTACATATTTTATTTTATTTTATTTATTATTTATTTTTTGTTATTTTTTTAGTTAACTTATCCCCATCTGTCTTCTTCACTATATCGTAAGGGGAAAGAGTTCGACCTTTCCTAATTCATCCAGCCGCAGCAGCGGATCCTTCTTATGGCTCCAAAAGACTCATACATCGTAGTGATAGTGGAGAATCTTCTCTTTTGGGTGTTCTTGACCGGTGGTTCACCCTCCTGGGTGATCCTAGAATCACAATGGCAGGTGGTATCATCTTAATGATGTGAAGTGGTTCAATTCCATGGTAGCATGTTACTCCACCTTGACACAATGGTGGTGAAAAGGCCTCATGTGACATGGATTCAAATAGTGGCACATGTTTTCTAGAAACATTATGATTATCTAGATCCAAAATAGGGCAACATCAAAAAATTGTGTGTGACTCTAAGATAAATTTTTTAGATTTTGGAAAATCAGTTTTGATTCAGGTTTAATTTGAGTTTCGTTCGAGTCTTCGTGTTGGAGGGACATCATAAGGTCATGGGAAAATGCATGGGTGAGGCGTTAGTAGAAGTATGGAATGGAGTGTCAGTAGGTTAAGAATAGGTGCAATGCCAGTATGTTCATGAGCTTCCAATAGGGGAGAGGCAGCGCATCAGTAGCAGGAGCTGTTGACGGAAATGGAGGGGTGAGACGGTTGCTTATGGTGAGGTTTCAGTAAGACACATGATTCGTTGAGACAATGTGATGTTGGGAAGTGTCAGTGTCAATACCATGATGTGAAAAGAAGATTCTATGAGATGTTTATTACCGATGCAGAGTCGGTGAGACAATTGTATAGTGCCAATGGGGAGATAGGTTCCAACAATGACTTAATTTTGACATTGCAGAAGAAATTCTTTAGTGAGTTATGTTAATAAATGAATCTTACATTGAAACATGAGTTAATTAAAATCAATAATTGATTAAAAATTTAAGAACAAAAATAAAAATAAAAATCTAAGAAGATCAAATAAATAAAAAGATACATTATCTTTTTACATTGAAATCAATATACAAATTACATAATAAAATCATTAATTAAAATCAAATTAATTAATAAAATGATTTATATTAAACTAATTTGAAAATATTAAATTAAATTATTGAGATTAAAATTAAATATTCAACTTATTGAATAAATTGAATAAAGGTAATGGAAACAGCAATTGAGAGTGACCTGCATTGGTGAATGATTGAGTCAATGACATTAGCAAAAGGGTAGTGTCGGTGGTTTATGTTTTTAACTCCAAACATGAGATAGAATTAATAAAATTAAATCATTATGGAAATTAAAGATTTAAACATATAAATAAATTAATCAATTAACAAGATGAATAATTAAAATGAAAAAAATTATTTTAACAAATTAATCTTTTACAGATAACATATACTAAAAATTAACAATGCTGTTAAACAAAATAATTATATTACCATTTATAAAAATAATTATTAAATTGAAATTAAGGGATATAAATTAATAAAAGAAATAAAATAAATTTAAAATACGTTTATTAGAAAAATCACTAAAGTTTATTTAATTTAATCAATCTAGATTAAATAAAAAAATATGAAACTAAAGACTAAGATAATTAACTGTTAATAAAAGTATTAATTGGTTAATTAATTTAAAAAACACAACAAAATAATATTCCTTAACGTAGAATAAAAACCAGAAATAAATTTTGTTTATTAAGATAATTAAAACATAAATATTTTTTTATAAAGGCTTCAAATACATGATTAGTTATAAAAATTGATTAATTGGTAAATTTAAAAAAATAATTAATAAAGTGAAATTAATTTACAAAATGTATAAAATTAATGAAATGAATGATTATAAACATAAAAAAATATGTGGTAAAAAATGTGATTTTGGAGCGACATAAAATTCCCACACACATAAACATTATTTGTCCTCAAACAATCCCATTTTTTATTAATCAACTCAAAATAAAACATGTTTACTAATTCCAAATTAGAGGAAAATAAACCAAGTATTATGATTTATAAATAAAATTATTAAAATATGTTTTCCTAAAAAACTCATAGTGGTAATCAACAATGAATCAATTACCACTGAGGATGTCATGCCTCATAAATGATACTTCCAAGTGACATAATATAATTCAAATCTATTTTCTAAAATCAAGATTGATAAAATGTTAAAAGTTAGTGGAATTAAAAACATAAAAAAAGTATCCTTATATTTGACTTGAACTAGTGTTCCCAAATTAAATATTTTGTTTTTTAAAACCACCATATAGATACAACCTAAATAATATCATAAAAATATAATTTCCCCTTCTTTATCTGGTGTTCATTATTCCCCTCACTATAATGAACAAATTTTTGACCCTAGACACATTATTTTATTTTATCCTAGTCTTGTATCTTGTGCTGAGTATTGTGCATATGAACTTATTCAAATTGTATATAATTATTTTTGTTTAATAGAAACACACCCAGTGTCTAGGGTCTCATTGATTTACTGTGGGTTCCCAACTTCCCATTTTAATTTTATTTCAAATGATATATATCAAAAAAATTTAATGGGCTAAATAAAGTGATTTATTTTTTTAATTAAGAATAATTGAGTCCATTAAGATCAATTTAAAAACTTCCAATTCCTAATGTTAAAATCTCAATTCCACAACATGTATCCTGCATCACTCTTAAGTGTAGTTCTTAAACTGAGCATTCATAAATTCACTAAACAGAATCACTCAGAAATTATTCACCCTCATAAATTTCATATTCATGTCAACTCAGATCTTCCAATATGGAATTATCATTAGGAAAAAAATTATATGCATAACACTAATGAATCTAAAATGTTGAAATAATTTTGATAAAATTTAACATATTTTTACAAAAAGTTTTACAAGAAAAAAGAATTGGTGGGATTCCATTAAATACAGTTTTTCTCAACATGAATTGACCCCCTCTCCCCCACACTTAAATCTTAACCTTGTACCCAAAATTGAATCCCATGATAGAGAAGAAAACAGTTTAAATTTTAAGGTTCAATGTATATTTACATTTTAATAGATTATTTAAATATTTAAGGGTCTTTTTAAAACTCTAAAGAATGTTTACCACAATAATTATTTTACAACATGGTTATAGGTAAGTATATGTATTATCATCTAGGGTAGTGAAATATTTATTCAATTATCTTTAGAAAACATCATTTAAAATATATTTAAAAATAGTGAATGGTGTGTAGCAATTTAAAATTTTTGATTCAAAAATATTTTCAGTTGAGCAGAAAAATATATGCTATGTGACCTAGAAAAATGAAGTAGATTCAATAAAAACTCAAACATTTAACCGGAATAACACCCCCAACAACTTAATTTATAATAGTGAGTTTTATTAAAAACACTAAAACTCAATTTACTGTAGTAAGCCAATAAAAAATTAAAATTTCATACCACAATAATACATGAAACTATTATTTCTAGAACAACAAAAATATTTTTCAGAACACTAAATTTTATGAAAACTTATACTTTTAGAAGAATTATTTGTTAAAGGGGTATTTATAACATAATTTTTCCTCAAAACACATATAAATAGAAGAATTTTTTATCAATTAATACATGAGGAAGAATTTTTCCCATAGAGGTGTAAGTAGAAAAGTTTCAACACTAGTATAAAATCATAGACTCACTGACACAGCCACCAATGAGTTAGCGTTGAGTGAATTTCTGAAAGTATTGTAAGAATGGCTCAGGTGTAATGGTAGGTATGTGATTCACTATTAAAATTTAGAATGCTGACTTAGTAGTGAATTTTTTAAAGTGATTAGTTTTAGAAAAATGTAGCAGAAAATAAATGATGGAACTTCCCTAACATAAATTTATTCAATTTATACTCAATCATGAACTCCATATGAATTGATAAAAAATGAAACTTTCAATCCAAAATGGACACCATAATTATATATATTTCTCAGAAAGCAAGAACCAAGAGTAGTGATCCAAAAAAATCCGAGAACAAAGATAAAAATAAGCACATTGTTCAAAAACAAAACAAGTACAAAAATAGAAACAAAGCATGAACCATGGGTTGAATCCCATGAAGCACTATATATTATGTCTATAATTATACTTCATTCATATTTAGTTTCAAGAATACTGAATGAAACGAAGCCCTTTAGTTGTCCTTCAAAATAGTGTATTACACTTTGACCATTAGAAAGAACATTCTTAATTTCTTCACCTATAATCCCAATAACTCCATTCATTGAGATTATAACTTTTTAAAATGGACCCAACCACTTGGATTTATGTTTTCTAGGAAAGAGTTTAATTCATTAATTGTAAAGAAGGTATTTCTATATAGTTTTAAATTATATATTTTGTATGAAAAAAATAAATAATGAATTTAGACCACCCTTTATATATATTATAATTTCTATAAGACCCTCTCTTTATCACATCAAGTTCACTCATCTCTCAAAATCATCTCTCACAAGAAATCATAGATTCAAAATTTACGGCCATAACTGCTCAATAAGACATAAGATGCAACTCCAAAGTAAAATGATAGAATTTTCCAAATAAAATATTATATGGAGATATAACTATTGGGGTATTAAAATATATTATATATTCCCACAATGCATCATCTAATTTTACTGACCATTATTTTCTAGAATGTTAGATGGTTTTCTCTGTAAATTTATTAATCTTTTTATTTCTGGTTTCTACCTATCCATTAGACTGTATATGGTAAGTTGTACCAATTTTATATGTGAATCCAAACTTATCCATTAAATCTAGAAACTCTTTGTTCATAAACTGTGTTCTATTACCAGGGATAAAGGATTTAGGTACTCCAAATCATGAAAAGATATTATTTTTGAATATTTTAATTACAAATTTTTCTACATTTTTGTGAAGTGATATTTATTTAACCCACTTAGAAACATAATCTCTTGTAACAAAAATGTACTCATTCCCTTGAGATGATTGAAATGGTCCAATGATATCTAAACGCCAGAAATAAAAAATTACTACTTCTATTATTCCCTTTTGGGGAAACTCCTACTTCCAGCCAACATTTCACAACCATTGGCATATATCACATCCAAAAACATAACTCCTAGCATTGTTGAATAAGGTGGGAAAATAAAAAACTAATCAAAGGACCTTTTGAGTTGTCATCTCACAACCATGATTTCGTCCCCAATGTGAGGAGTGACAACTCTCTAAAATATGTAGTATCTCTTACTGTAGAACACAACTTCTAAGAATACCATTATCAAATCTTCTAAACTACCAGGGGTCGTCTAAAAGGTAATACTTATGTTCTAAAATGAATTTATTTATTTAATTATTGCATAGATCATTGGGAAGGAATATTACTTCTAGGAAACTGGCATCGTCTGAAAACCATGCAGACTGCCTAATGAAGTCAGTAAGTAACATTTCATCAACATAGGAAATGTTTATCTCCCTTGGATATTCACAATTCGGGTGTGGAATCCTATAAATATAGTCATCAACCAAGCTTTTATCTCCCTACTTATCTCTAATTTCTATATCAAATTCTTTTAATAATAAAATCAATCTTACAAGATTGGGATTAACAACCTTCTTAAACAAAAAATATTTCAAAGTCTAATGCTTATTTAAATTGATGACTTTTTAAACTAGACGATACGTCCTAAACTTTTCACTAGAAAACACAATAGATAAAAAATCATCTCCAATAGTGGTATAGTTTCTTTCTTCCTCACAAATCAGACTGCTAGTATAATATACAACATACAACTTCTTATCCCTACTCTATCATAAGACATATCCAATAGCTATATCACTATAATCACAAATTGATTCAAAAGGGAGTTTTTATTCAGGGATAGAAATTATATGGGTTTTAGTGAGATTTTCCTTTAGTAGAATGAATGATTTTAGATAGTTTCCATCAAAGAGGAATGGAGAATACTTAATAAGGATAGAACACAATGTCTTTTTTATTTTAGATAATCCTTTAAAAAACATTCAGTAAAAACTGGCATGCTCTATGAAACTTCTAAAACCATTTCTATTTTTAGGAGGAGGTATTTTTGAATAACTTATATTTTGGTAGTGTATATCTCCAAACTACTCTTGGACACTTTATTTCCTAACACAATACCTTCAGTGACCATGAATTGAATTTTTTCAACTTAAGAACATGGTTGGTCTCTTTTCATCTCTCTAACACTAACTATAGATTTTTAAAACATGTCTCAAACATACTACCCAAAATGGGGAATTCATCCATGAAATCATCTATGATTCTCTCTATAATATCAGAACAAATAGCCATCATACACCTTTGAATGGTAGAGAGGATCCACACAACCCAAAAGGAATCCTCTTGTAGACAAATGCTTCAAAGGGGGATGTGAATGTAGTCTTTTCTGGATCATCTAAATCAACTAAAATCTAGTTGTATCCAGAATACCCATCCAAAGAATAGAAAAAATCATTCCAAGCAAGGATCTCAGGAATATGATCAATTAAGGGCATTAAAAAATGTTCATAACTTGTGTCATAATTATACTCCCTATAATATATACATACTCTTCATTTGGTGGATTTCATAACTTCAATTTCTTTATTTTTCTTATTTTTTACAATAGTGAAGTCTCTTTTCTTAAGGACTAGATAGACTGAGATGAACAAAGTACTGTCAGATATCAGATAGATTATTATAATGTCCAATAGATTAATGAATTCTTCTATAAAAAAATATTTTATGTTAAGATTAAATATTATTTTACATTCTACTCTAGGTTTATGGTCAAGTTCATAAAAATCCTATTCATACAGAATGAAGGGATAATTCCCTTAATGTCACCATGTTCTATACTATGAAATATTTTTATTTTTTCAGGAAATTTAACAATCATTATTATTTATTATCTTTATGATTAGTAGAAATAATAACATTCAGTGTGGAATTTTCACCCAAAAATGAATATTTAAGATGTGCATGAAGTGGTTTAAGCTCGAGAGTGGGTGGTTTTCACTTTATTGATGACTCTTGGGCCTAGGATGAACAATATCATCAAAATATAACATTTAAAAAGTTCTAAATGTTCAATGATTTTCAATTTCATGACAATTTTTTGAATTTCTAGAAGTGCTTCACTAAGTGGAAATATCACTATCTAGATTTTAAAGATTTGAATTTAATATATTTATCAAATAAATGTCATCTAGTTGTTTAATAAACTCTCCCTCTACTACATCAAAATATTCAGAAGTGTTGGTGATAGCATTGTGACACTCAAATTCCATAAAAACATTTTTAAGATAAAAAATATCTGAAATATCTGTAGAAAAAGAAGAAACATGACCATTGTCCAGTTATGGAAAATGTTCAAGATTCTTAGTTTCAGCAGATTCAACATTTTGTTAGATATGTAGATCAATATTTTCAACTTCAAAATTAATTTCTTAAATAGGGGAATATTTTCTAGAGTCTTTAGGATTTTTAAATTGATTATCATCTTCTAAATATTCAATTTTTGTACAGTTTTCATGGAATGAGGGTCCTTTGACACTTTTAAAGGGATGAAATTATTCTTGTTGTCATCCAATTTTAAAAATCAACTAACCCTTAGATACATGAATAATAGCTTCACTAGGGGCCAAGAAGGGCCGACTGGGAACAATGGTAACCACTTTTTCTCACTTCATATCAAGGGCTAAGATGGAATCATGTAGAAACAATTTTCCAACTGCAACTATCAAGTCATATACCTTACCCAAATGATTATTGAAAGAATGATCACCCAATTTTCAGATGACTGTGGTGGGTTAAAGATCACCAAATATCTACTGTCGAAATATTGAGTATGAGAATAAGTTAATACTAGAACATAAGTGAAAAAATCAGTCAGGTTGATAATAATTTCTTAAGGTACTTGATATTACAATGCTACTTAGGTCTTTGATCGTGGGAGCGATTTTTTTACGTACAACACTGCACTTTTCAGTGTGGCTATTGGTAGAAAATTTTTCAAGAGTCATTTTATTGGAAAATATATTTTTAAGTGATTTTATATAACATAGGATATTAACTAAGTCTTATATGAAAGGGATATTCACTTGTAGTTTGGTCAAAAACCCATGGAACTGATGAAGTTTAGCTTTTATATAACTTTTTTGTGTGAGTTTTTCCGGGAAAGGTTTGGGTGTGGAAATTTTTTTAAGAAGAGTTGGAATATAACTAACTTCATTAACATATTTTTATTTTCAACAATTCTATTTTATTGAAGAATATCAACCTTGATTTCCTGGCGACAATTCAATTTTTGATCAATTCAACTCTTTTATTTTTATTATTAGATTTGATACAAAGTGGATTTTTCATTACAAATTCATTAAAATTTATAGTTTAGGTATTTTCAGAGTCTTTTTCATCTATAGTTTGAGTATTAATCCAACTTATTGTTAAAACATCCAAGGAATTATCTTTAGAATTTAGTTCAGTTGTGCTTGGAAATCAAAATTTGTCACTAGAAGTTATGTCTTTAGGTATTTGGCCTAGTTTATATTCTATATTATACAATTTAACATTAGTTTAAATTTTATCAAATTTATATTTTTCTTGTTTTTTATTCAATTGAGTTTTTGAATCTTTTATATTTAGAGTTCATTATATTTATTATTTCATATAATTTTGACGTCACATGGTAATCATAGTTTCCATAGGAAGTTTATGAATCTTCCCTTTATGGATTTATAAAAAAAATTCCTAGATAGGTTTTTATAACCAGTGGGCGTGGGTTGCTTTAGCATTCCTTGATCCTTCCAAGAAATATTTGGATAGTTTCTGTAGCCTTAATTATATTTATTTGAACATGGTTCATCCTTAGTAGGCATCTTAGGACCTGAATTAACAAAAATAATTCTTGTTGGGATCGCATATAAAAATTGGGAAATATGTTCTCAGTGTTCCCAAACATTCCACACGGGGAACACTGTTCCCTGAGAGATTGGTTTGTGTTTCTAAATCCGAATTGGTTCACCAATGGTTTAAAATTATGGATAATTCAATTTTGAATTTTATTAGTAATTTTAGAAAGTTTTCCTTGAGTTTAATTTTTAGAACCATTATTATGATTTTTCTTCACTATTTTTATTGAATTTTTATGTTGGTAAATGAATGAAAGTGTCCTGAAAAACTGTCTCTAATCCTTATCAATCTTATCATTAATATTTCCCCAATCTTCCTAATCTACTATGTTATAACCATATAAGTACATCCCATTGTAGAATTTATCCATTAGAAGGAGAGATGGGATTTGAAGATGAGGACACTGCCTAAGAATGTCCCTAAATCTATCCCAAGCCTTGTGAAAGGCTTCCCCATCCTCTGGATAAAAACTTGTTATATTAGTTCTATGTTCTCCATTAAGTCTTTGAGGGTAAAATATCATTATGAATGAATCATACACATGGTCCCAATTCTCATGTCTGTTATCATCAAGACTCAAAAACATGTATTGATAATTCCCTTCAATGAAAAAAGTGAAATACCATCATTATATGATCATTTTCAATGAGTCGTAAAAGATACACTTATTGTACAATCTCATAAAAATATCTATTGAATGATAAATAATCTTCATTAGAGAGTCCACTAAAAGTAATAAGTAGTGAAATCAGGGATTTTTTCCATTCAATGTTTTTGGATCTCTATGTTAACCTAACGGATGAAGGATTACTTCAAACATGAGGGAATATGAACTCCCTCATCCTAGAACTCTCATTCTAATCTATGAGTTTAAGGTGATGGTTGTGTTTATTATTAGGTGCATCAACCTTATCATCTAAATTTTCTATTTTAGTTTTATGTTTTCATGTAAGAGTAGTTAAGTGTTTATCCAGTTCAGATTTCATGGGATCCAACAATTCAGTTCATGATCTTATGCACATGCAATTGGAAATAATGAATTTATTTCTGTACAAACAATAGTTCAAAGTAGTACAAGTGTAGAAACAACAAAAATTATAGTAAAAATAGTAGGTAAAAACATCAGTAAATCTAAATAGAAGTTCTCCTTAAACATAGTTTTCAATTTTTCAAATTTTTGTGGATTTTTTATATGTTATTTTTGTGAACTTTTTTAAAAAGGAAAATTGGTCACTCAAAGGCTTACCTGGCTATGACACCAATTCTGGACCCGCTCGTCGATGAAAATGAGTCAATGTTTAAATTTTTTTAGTTTACTACATACTAAAATGTACAATGGTTTCTAGGGTCAAACCCACAGGGAAGGTAAGTGCCCAAATAATATTTTTTTATCATTTCAAAATGGACACCAATGGAAATAGTTAGTAGAGAGTATTTTTTTACTTTTTCCTACTTACACTAAGCAATGATAAAGTAATGGAATCAATGTGAACTAAAAAATAAATAAAATGAATTAGGAGCAACAGATTAAGTTAAATACATAGGAATTATAACTACTTCTTTAATTGATGTTGCCTCTATAGTTTATTATTGAGTCAAACCTCAAAGAAAATGTTGAAGAAAGTTCCTCACCATGAGATTCAAAACAAAAAATATTCACACTTGGAGAATGACACTCAAAAAATAAATCTTAATTATTAATGGTATGCTAAAGAAAACAGTAGGAATAAAACTCATAATTTTCATCCCGTTTTTAATGACATTAAATGTCACGAACCAGCCCGGGTCAACCCTGAACCGGTCACCCGAGCCGGTCCGCGGCAAGTCCCGAGGGGCGTTCCCGATCCCCCTGGAATGGCAACCAGTGTCGGGCATTAAAATTTTAATCGTTGGGAACGATTTCAGCCCGAACTCAAAGCAGGATCGGAAGAAAGAATACAACTTAAACAAAAAAACAAACACTAAAGACATAAACAAACTATACCATGACATACCTCCATGTGACCTCGCGGGTCACCACCCAACTACAACCAACGTCACTCCCACACTGAGATACTCAAGCAGGAGAACCTGAACAAATGGAACCTGCAACTGAAAAGGTAAAAGATAGGCGTGAGCACAAAAGTACTCAGTAGGTGAGCCCCACAACAAATCCCAAAGCACTGCCAGTAAAGATAGAATCTACATAATCCAGGTTTGAACTATAATGTATAAAAGTAATTTTTCACAATGTTTTACTTGAAGATCAAACACGAGACATTTCCCTTATTCTTTTTCGAAAGATAGTTCCATTTCATTAGTTTTAAACTCATTCTGAAAAGAAAAGTGTTACATTTTCAAATCAAACCCAAAGCGAACAAAGCATTTTCATTTGAAAACCATTTTTCTCAATGTCTAACAGTATAGACTGTGAAATATGACTGAAGGAAAACAAGCAGGGATAACAAGTGCAAGTAAAGGTCAACAGGCAAGGAAAACCAAGTGAAAGTAAAAAAAAACAAACAAGAAGTTATCAGCAATAACCATGGGCGATCCTGAACATCCCTAGAAAACCCCTGGACGTACTTGGGTTCAGACTACCTGTCGGCATGGTACTCCAAAGTCAATAACCAACTGGCCGCACTAATAGCCAACCAGTGGCACATCCCACCTGGCCTGTCCACAACTCCAGAGGGTACCAACCCGTCTAATCAGGGTTAGCAAGCAACCGTCACTCGATAATCTACAAGACGCCCAGGAACCCATAGTAGTTTTTGTAACACTGTGTAAGTGGGAGACCCGCGCACGCGTGACTCATCTCACCGCACTTGCCAACCCCTTACACGGACATCGCTACACGACAACCCTCGAAGGGAAGTCACCCTGTAGAAATGCCCTCACAAGTACGTATATATATATATAAGTATAATCACTTCACATTCATTAAAGTGCCAACCGGGCCGCCATATCATTTACATTTTGACCATTTCATATTAAAGCATTTCTAAAGGGATATTACACACGCCATTTCATTGAAAACCAAAACACACTTAGAACTTTGTTTAAGAAACTCCAATCAGCATATCACCCTGGAACACAATTGTTTCACAAGTAGAGTTATTTTCTAATATCAAAACGCACCCCACTTTTATCAAGAGCCAAACGGGCCTTTAATCACCTTTTTAAGGAATACTATTTCTCAAATGAAATCCAAACTTTTTTCACACAACAAAGGAAAACATATTTCATCAACCAAGAACCACACATGAAGTTTCCAAAAACAATTTCAAAGGGGCACACGATGTTTTCTCAAATCAAGGTTCTCAGAAAACACCATTTTCCATAAACAATACATCTACTAATTTACACACGCCAAAAACATTTAAAAACCCAATTCAACATGTCCTTCATTATTCAGGAAGAACCATCTAGCAACACTACCATGGAAGCACACAATTAAATCCAAGAAAACGCTTTTAATGAAACGCTAGAATTAAAAACAACTTTTATCATCAGCAAATCACCAAACTATAGATAACTACTTAATAATACTTTTGAATTTGCTGAAACTTAATAAAGAGTCAAGGAATAAATAAATTCTAAATTTAAAGGCGAGGGCAAAGGGAGACCTACCTCAAGATCCAAGCGCGACCGTAAAACGACCTTGGAACCAAGGCGTGATGACACGACGTGTGTCCGAAGCCACGTGATAAAGTCCAACACTCTCGAAACTGAGGCGCGGAGATGGCGGAACCTCGAAAACAAAGCGCAGCGATGGCACTCTCTCGAAAAAGCCCTGCGTGGGTCCTAAAACAGAAGACCGTAGAACGGGTTCAACGATCAATAATAATAATATAACAGTAGTAACCAATATATAAAGTTAATATCAGTAATAATATAATAATAATAATAACATAGTCATAATAATGACAATAACACTAATAATATAATTAGCATAATAATAATATATCAATAATAACAACAATGATAATAATAATATCATTATATTAACATAATAGTAATAACAATAACAATTTAGAATAATCATAATATAATAATATAATAGTAATAACAATATTAATATAATAATAATAATAATAACAATAACATAATATAATGATGAAAAATAATAACATAACATAATAATACTACTAATAATAATAACATAATAACAATAACAACAACAAAAATAATAATAATAATAATAATAATAATAACATGATAATAACATGATAATAATAATAAAGTAATAATTTAATAATAATAGTAACAATATTAATATAATAATAATATAATAATATTAACATAATAATAATAATAATAATATAAGCATGATAATATTATAATAATGATAATAATAAAAATAGTAATAATAGCATAATATAAAAATAAAAATAACAACATAATATAATGATAATAATAATAATAATAGAAAAAAAATATTAACATAATAACATTAATAATAATATTGTTATTAATATGATAAACAAAACAAAACGTAACAAAAATAAAATGAATAAAAAAAACAACTCACAGTAGAGGGGGGGGACGGGATCCCGAGCGAGCAGGGGGCGGGAGCCGAAAGCAGGCAGAGGGCCGGGGCGCGGCATCCGCTGGAGCCGACGCAAGGAGGAGCCGCAGGGGAGACCTGGGTGCGGCACAGGGTCGGCGGGCGGAGGGGAACCGAGACTTGCAGGGGCGAGGGTGGGCGAAGGCCGGGATACGTGGGAGGCCGGAGCGGGGAAACGAGGCGAGGCCTGGGGCAGGTCGGCAGGGGCCGCTGGGGAAGATGTTGTCGCTGCGCAGGGGGGGTGTCGGGCTGGCCGAGGGCGAACAGGGGGGTGGAGGCGGCAGGGCGCGGCGACGCGCAGGAGAGGTGCGAGCGGCGGAGGGCGCAGGAGGGGGTTCACGCCGGATCGGGAGGCCGGGATGGCGGAGTCGCCGGAGGCGGCGGGAGCAGGGCTGGGACGGGAGGAGGGTGCAGGGGAGATGGCGGCGCGGTGTCGGCGCAAGGCGGATAAGCAGGGGGGGGAAACGGGTCGGTGATGGGGACAGGAGCCGGACGCCGGGTGCGGGGCGCGGAGGGAGTCGAGCGGGACGGCGCCGGAGTCGCGCGGAGAGGCTGGAGACACCGGGACGGGGAGCGCCGGACGAGGCCGGGACGGCGACGGCGGCAACACGCAGGGGAGATGGGATGCCGGAGGCCGTCGCGTAGGGAAGCTGGGAGCCGACTGCGGAAGCGGGGAGGTGAGGCCGAGGTGCAGGATGCGGGGAAGGAAAGCGGGGAAGGAGAGAGAGAGGTGGCGGCTACGGGGAGAGGGATTAGGGTAGGTTTAGTTTAGGTTCATATATATATATATATGTATATATGTGATAAAAATAATAATTATAATTATAATAATGATAATAAAACATATAATATTAATAACAATAAAACATATATAATAAAAATAAAACTTATAATAATAATAATAATAAAATGTTATGATAATAATAATCGCTTTATAATAATAATAACAAACCTTCATAATAATATTAATAATACATTATAATAATAATCATAACAATAAAATAATTAAAGTAAATAAAAGTTAGTTAATTATAATAATAACGCAACTCAAATAGTAATAATAATAAAAGTTCAATGTAAAAACTTTAATATTTAAAATGTCGGGTGAACACATAGTCACCCGGGCCAAACGCACGATCACTGCCAGCGATGCGATGACCGCGCACCGGCGCGAAACTGCCGACACCACAAAACCTCGAAAAATTTAAATCAGGACCAAGAAAGAAGAAAACAATACGGACGTCCGCGGTCGAGGTGTGACAATTCTCCCCACCACAGACACTTTCTGCCCCCAGAATGTCACAAGGCCAAAAGTCGATCAGGATTTAAGTCTATGCCCCAACGGAACTAAAGGTACCAGAGAGAACTGAGAATCTCGGGGATGACCTTACTCAGCACAGGTCACACCCAACCGATTCAAGAGAAAACTGGGGTCCGCGATTGAGGGGAGAACACGAAGGGGTTCTCCCCACCACAAGAACTCAACTAGTGCAGAAAAATTTACCATCTAAATAGACAACCCTAGAAAAAGGGGGGTCGACGCGGGAACTCCCAACCGGTTTAAGCCAACTCTCATAGCACGAGTGAAAAACAACACCTTCGTCGAAACCTTGAACCCTCGACTAGAGTCAACAACATCAACACCAGGGAAAACACATAGAAAACATTTGACTAACATCAAATTGGAGACATGATCCACCGAAGTCCACAAAGCATAACCACGTCAACAACATAACTAAAACGAGGTCAACCCACACTAGATTCAAACACACTTTTAAGAAGGACACACGATTTAGAATATTACATTCACACGACAAGTCCACCTAGATTTATCATAGAACAAGTCCATTGTCACTTTTTTGAAAAACAACACATTTACATAAACCAGACTACTTGGATTGTAATAGAACAAGTCCATGATAACCCCATGGTAAAACAATGAACATACAATAACGTCAAAACTTAACAGCAGAAAAAATAAGTACTAAAAGATCTTGATTGTTCCACTGCTACCACGGAACACAAAACCTGGACCAAGGCTTCACACCCCTGGGAACTCCTGACTGTGCGCGAGCTTCACCACGAGACTTGTGGCTGGGGCTCTGATGGCTAAAGCATCTTCTACCTCACAGTCAGGTACTGACTTTCTCCCATCACAGCTTCCTCTTCAAGCTACGCTTCTTGCAAAACTTCTCCAGATGACCCAGACAACCACAGCGATGACACGTCTTCGGAGGGTTGCAACAAGACGACTTTAAATGCCCGAAACGACCACACTGAAAGCATACCATCGAACGATCTGATGAACTGGAAGCTGGGACCAAAGGGGATAACTCATTAGGAACAGGTATCTCTGGCGCCTTTTTCTCACCAGAGGTGGAACTCTTACGAACAACAACAGGGGACGCTGAAGTATTAACCACCCGCACACCAGAAACTAACTCAGCCAAGAAAGCTTCCTCCACTAGCTTCTCGAAACAAAGGTCTTTAGAAGGGAGGACTCTCTCCTTGATCTCTGGACAAAGACCCCCAGTGAAAAGAGAGTTCATCATGAGCTCATGTGATGCTACCTCCGGAGAAAAGGAAAGCAGTTCCTTGAAATGGTCAACATATGCCTTCACCGTCCGTTGACCTTGTTGAATATGCACAAGCTCTCTCTTTTTCTCCAGCTTCACTTCTTCAGGTACCAACCATTGGATGAAAACGGTTTTAAAGACATCCCACGTCATTTCAACTTGCGTTGATTATGAGGTAACCCTCTTCCACTGGTCCAGAGCTGGACCCTCAAACAACTCCATAATTGCACGAACCTTAACATTATCGGGAGTTCCCAACATTCTAAAGACACACTCCACTTCCTCGAGCCATTTCACTGCCTCTAACGGACCCTGATAACCATGGAGAATAGGCAAAGTCTGAGGAGGACCAAAAACTGGGCATGACCTATCCGAATCCTTAGAGACCTTTCTGGGCGGCATTTCCTGAGCGACATATAAAACACAAGGCCAAAACCAACATCAAATCGAAGCAACATCAATAAAAGCATCTTCATCAAAAACAGTCAGCACAAGGACCAAACAAATACAACACAACCCAAAACAAAATCTCCTCTTTAAAATTCACTTTTCATTTTTGAATTTAAAACCACCCTTTCTCAAGATCACTTTCCAAAAACCAATCCACCTTCAAACCAAAACTTTCTAAAACTATTTCCCATTTAAAACCAATTTAGAAAACAAGGTCAAGCCTTTAACTTCAAATACACACCCAGGTAATCTCGTGAACCGTTGCACATGTCTTCATCCACATTCCATTCATACGTGCATCAACACACACTTTCCATTCATTCTCACACATGTGCAAACGTTCATAAAGAGGAACCGAGGTTTCAACCCAAATCATTCTTATCCAATTCCAAGAAAACAACAGATTTCCAAATCAAGAGATTTCAGTTTCAAAACCCATTTCATACATTCAAAGTCTTTTAAAAAAAACCAGTCCAATCTTTCAAAAACTTTTTTTTCATTTCCAATCACGCACTCACACAAACCAAAACGAAAGCAGCAACCAAATTTGCATCAACCACTGAAGTGAGGGACTAGTAGTCACGCTCAACCTAGCGACATGGTAGTGAGCCATGTCTCGAGTCAGCATCGACCACAAGGAGGAATTCAATCCATGTACTCAGACTCCACATGGGTCACTACTCCATGTGAAATCATGACGTAACGTCGGCTTGCCTCCATTGTCATCTCTCAATCCAAGACAAACCAGAAAATACAAGGACACAATTCCCGAACTACACCTGGTAACTCGAAGATCAGTGCGAGCAAGAGTTCGCGACGCTCTTCCCGTACTTACCCCTCGAGTTCCGACAGTCCTAATCTCTTTCTACCGGACAACCCAAATAACAAGAACCCGCTCTGATACCATTTTGTCACGAACCAGCCCGGGTCAACCCTGAACCGGTCACCCTAGCCGGTCCGCGGCAAGTCCCGAGGGGCGTTCCCGATCCCCCCGGAATGGCAACCAGTGCCGGGCATTAAAATTTTAATCGTTGGGAACGATTTCAGCCCGAACTCAAAGCAGGATCGGAAGAAAGAATACAACTTAAACAAACAAACAAACACTAAAGACATAAACAAACTATACCACGACATACCTCCATGTGACCTCGCGGGTCACCACCCAACTACAACCAACGTCGCTCCCACACTGAGCGACTCAAGCAGGAGAACCTGAACAAAAGGAACCTGCAACTGAAAATGTGAAAGATAGGCGTGAGCACAAAAGTACTCAGTAGGTGAGCCCCACAACAAATCCCAAAGCACTTTCAGTAAAGATAGAATCTACATAATCCAGGTTAGAACTATAATGTATAAAAGTAATTTTTCACAATGTTTTACTTGAAGATCAAACACGAGACATTTCCCTTATTCTTTTTCGAAAGATAGTTCCATTTCATTAGTTTTAAACTCATTCTGAAAAGCAAAGTGTTACATTTTCAAATCAAACCCAAAGCGAACAAAGCATTTTCATTTGAAAACCATTTTTCTCAAAGTCTAACAGTATAGGTGTGAAATATGACTGAAGGAAAACAAGCAGGGAAAACAAGTGCAAGTAAAGGTCAATAGGCAAGGAAAACCAAGTGCAAGTAAAAAAAACAAACCAGAAGTTATCAGCAATAACTATGGGCGATCCTGAACATCCCTAGAAAACCCCTGGACGTACTCGGGTTCAGACTACCTGCCGGCATGGTACTCCACAGTCAATAACCAACTGGCCGCCCTAATAGCCAACCAGTGGCACATCCCACCTGGCCTGTCCACAACTCCAGAGGGTACCAACCCTTCTAATCAGGGTTAGCAATCAACTGTCACTCGATAATCTACAAGACGCCCAGGAACCCATAGTAGTTTTTGTAACACTGTGTAAGTGGGAGACCCGCGCACGCGTGACTCATCTCACCGCACTTGCCAACCCCTTACACGGACATCGCTACACGACAACCCTCGAAGGGAAGTCCCCCTGTAGAAATGCCCTCACAAGTACGTATATATATATATAAGTATAATCACTTCACATTCATTAAAGTGCCAACCGGGCCGCCATATCATTTACATTTTGACCATTTCATATTAAAGCATTTCTAAAGGGATATTACACACGCCATTTCATTGAAAACCAAAACACACTTAGAACATGGTTTAAGAAACTCCAATCAGCATATCACCCTGGAACACAATTGTTTCACAAGTAGAGTTATTTTCTAATATCAAAACGCACCCCACTTTTATCAAGAGCCAAACGGGCCTTTAATCACCTTTTTAAGGAATACTATTTCTCAAATGAAATCCAAACTTTTGTTCACACAACAAAGGAAAACATCTTTCATCAACCAAGAACCACACATGAAGTTTCCAAAAACAATTTCAAAGGGGCACACGACGTTTTCTCAAATCAAGGTTCTCAGAAAACACCATTTTCCATAAACAATACATCTACTAATTTACACACGTCAAAAACATTTAAAAACCCAATTCAACATGTCCTTCATTATTCAGGAAGAACCATCTAGAAACACTACCATGGAAGCACACAATTAAATCCAAGAAAACGCTTTTAATGAAACGCTAGAATTAAAAACAACTTTTATCATCAGCAGATCACCAAACTATAGATAACTACTTAATAATACTTTTGAATTTTCTGAAACATAATAAAGAGTCAAGGAATAAATAAATTCTAAATTTAAAGGCGAGTGCAAAGGGAGACCTACCTCAAGATCCAAGCGCGACCGTAAAACGACCTTGGAACCAAGGAGTGATGACACGACGTGTGTCCGAAGCCACGTGATAAAGTCCAACACTCTCGAAACTGAGGCGCGGAGATGGCGGAACCTCGAAAACAAAGCGCAGCGATGGCACTCTCTCGAAAAAGCCATGCGTGGGTCCTAAAACAGAAGACCGTAGAACGGGTTCAACGATCAATAATAATAATATAACAGTAGTAACCAATATATAAAGTTAATATCAGTAATAATATAATAATAATAATAACATAGTCATAATAATGACAATAACACTAATAATATAATTAGCATAATAATAATATATCAATAATAACAACAATGATAATAATAATATCATTATATTAACATAATAGTAATAACAATAACAATTTAGAATAATCATAATATAATAATATAATAGTAATATCAATATTAATATAATAATAATAATAATAATAACAATAACATAATATAATGATGAAAAATATTAACATAACATAATAATACTACTAATAATAATAACATAATAACAATAACAACAACAACAACAACAATAATAATAATAATAATAATAACATGATAATAACATGATAATAACATGATAATAATAATAAAGTAATAATTTAATAATAATAGTAACAATATTAATATAATAATAATATAATAATATTAACATAATAATAATAATAATAATATAAGCATGATAATATTATAATAATGATAATAATAAAAATAGTAATAATAGCATAATATAAAAATAAAAATAACAACATAATATAATGATAATAATAATAATAATAATAGAAAAAAATATTAACATAATAACATTAATAATAATATTATTATTAATATGATAAACAAAACAAAACGTAACAAAAATAAAATGAATAAAAAAACAACTCACAGCAGAGGGGGGGGGGGACGGGATCCCGAGCGAGCAGGGGGCGGGAGCAGAAAGCAGGCAGAGGGCCGGGGCGCGGCATCCGCTGGAGCCGACGCAAGGAGGAGCCGCAGGGGAGACCTGGGTGCGGCACAGGGTCGGCGGGCGGAGGGGAACTGAGACTTGCAGGGGGCGAGGGCGGGCTAAGGCCGGGATACGTGGGAGGCCGGAGCGGGGAAACGAGGCGAGGCCTGGGGCAGGTCGGCAGGGGCCGCTGGTGAAGATGCCGTCGCTGCGCAGGGGGGTGCTGGGCTGGCCGCGGGCGAACAGGGGGGTGGAGGCGGCAGGGCGCGGCGACGCGCAGGAGAGGTGCGAGCGGCGGAGGGCGCAGGAGGGGGATCACGCCGGATCGGGAGGCCGGGACGGCGGAGTCGCCGGAGGCGGCGGGAGCAGGGCTGGGACGGGAGGAGGGTGCAGGGGAGAGGGTGGCGCGGTGTCGGCACAAGGCGGAGAAGCAGGGGGGAAACGGGTCGGTGACGGGGACAGGAGCTGGACGCCGGGTGCGGGGCACGGAGGGAGTCGAGCGGGACGGCGCCGGATTCGCGCGGAGAGGCTGGCGACACCGGGACGGGGAGCGCCGGACGAGGCCGGGACGGCGACGGCGGCAACACGCAGGGGAGACGGGATGCCGGAGGCCGTCGCGTAGGGGAGCTGGGAGCCGACTACGGAAGCGGGGAGGTGAGGCCGAGGTGCAGGATGCGGGGAAGGAAAGCGGGGAAGGAGAGAGAGAGGTGGCGGCTACGGGGAGAGGGATTAGGGTAGGTTTAGTTTAGGTTCATATATATATATATATGTATATATGTGATAAAAATAATAATTATAATTATAATAATGATAATAAAACATATAATATTAATAACAATAAAACTTATATAATAAAAATAAAACTTATAATAATAATAATAATAAAATGTTATGATAATAATAATCGCTTTATAATAATAATAACAAACCTTCATAATAATAGTAATAATACTTTATAATAATAATCATAACAATAAAATAATTAAAGTAAATAAAAGTTAGTTAATTATAATAATAACGCAACTCAAATAGTAATAATAATAAAAGGTCAATGTAAAAACTTTAATATTTAAAATGCCGGGTGAACACATAGTCACCCGGGCCAAACGCACGATCACCGCCAGCGATGCGATGACCGCGCACCGGCGCGAAACTGCCGACACCACAAAACCTCGAAAAAATTAAATCAGGACCATGAAAGAAGAAAACAATACGGACGTCCGCGGTCGAGGTGTGACATTAAATCTTTGATAAATATATTCAAAATCAGTCTATATGATTGATTTTGATGTTTTAATTTGAAAACATTGAGGTAGAAACATTTATAAAGAAAATAAAAATCAGTATCACTGACTAATTCAAATTTTTTAAATAGAAAAGCATGTGAAGAAATATTGAATATAAATAAGTATTTTTTAAAATTACCAATCTAAAATTTTTGGACTACATTGATATTAATTAAAAACATTAAAATAATCTAATTAAAAATTACAAAATTTAGATGAAAAAGAGGAAGAGGATTCTCCCTCTTGTGATTCCTTGCTCTTGGGCTCCTCAGGTCTACAATAGTGGTTCTCCAATGATCCTACCTACTCTCTGGATGTAAAGTGTCATGTTGTGAATGATTGGTATTATGAATGATGGGTTTTCCCATTTTTTCTCTATTTTAAGTGCTTTTTCATCTTCTATAAGTCACTAAAACATTCCACAAAATTTAATAAGTCTTTCACGATGTCACCACACACATGCACGTTTTTATGCAACACACATTGTACCATCATAACCCAATATACTAACTCTACTCCAGGTGGTTGAAATGAACTTGGGAGTCCATCTGGTTTTAGAATGAATCTTGAATTAATAGAAATAAAAAAGTAAGCATACATTGCTAAAACATAAACTAATATAATTAATTAAGATTATAATTATTTGAAGTTTATTTAGAATTGATTTAATAAGTTATTTTGTTAATGATAATATTCTCATGATGTTATGAATGATATTTATGAACATTATTAATTAAAAAATTATTTTACTAAGTAAATTTATTTATTTTATTTTATATAATTTTTATTTTAATTAATAACTTTATTACGTTTTAATTATTATAATTATTAATGTATTTATTATTATAAATTTATTTTATTTTATTAGGTTATTTTTACAATAAATTTAACATATAAATTAATATTTTTAAAATTTTAGTTTTATATTATTTATTTAATATTTTATTTTATTATTATTTATTTATTTATTTATGTTTATATAATATTAATTTTTTTATTTTTTTTTTATTTTTTGTTAATTTAACGTATCCCCCAATATTCTTCACTATACCACTATGGGGAAGTGTTCAACCTTTCCCGATTCTTCTATATGCAACAGCGTATTCTTCAGGCAGCTCTAGTAAACTCATCTAGCATATCGATGGTGGAGACTCCCCTCGGATGGGTGTGTCTAACCAATAGTGCACCCTCCTATGTGGACCTCGAATTCTAGAGGCATGTGGCTTCATCCTGACAGTGTAAAGCGGTTAAACTTCAGGGTAGCTTGTTACTCCATCATGACATAGTGGCGGCAACATGGCCTCACATGACTCGGATTTGAAAAGTGGCACCTATAGGCAAAAAACATGGTGACTATATAGATCTAAAATTGGATAATAGAAAAAAATGCATGAATCTGAGATTGGATTAGATGATTTTGGTAAATCAATGTTGATTTTGGTTTAATCTATGTTTGGTTCGAGTCTGTAGATTTTATGGCCATCGGTAGGTCATGGGGAAAGGGATGGGTGAGGAATCTGAAAAATGGTGGAATGGAGTGTTGATAGGTTTTTAAGAGGTGAATCATTGGTATATTGATGAGCTACAAACATGGGGGGTGTTATGAATTGTAAACAAGAGCTACCGATGGAAGGGAAGGGGTACATTGGTAGTTTATGGTGAGGCATTAGTTAGACAGATATGTCAATGAGACCAATATGATTTTGGTAGTGGTAGTGTCAGTATAATGATGAGGATAGAAGCTTCGGTGAGACGTGTTTCACAGACATATTGTTGGTGAGACAATTGTACAGTGCCAACGGTGAGACAGGTTCCGACATTCACATATTTTTAAAACAAACTGAAAATAGTATGTTTGCTAAGTTAATAAATGAAAAATAAACTAAAACTCAAAGTATTTGAAATTATTAATTTATTAAATAATTAAAAATATAAAAAAAAATCGTAGAAGATAAATAAATAAATAGAGAATATATATTTTATAAATTGAAATCAACAAACCAATTACATAATAAAATTGATAATTGTAAACACTTTAATTAATAAAATTTATTTATGATAAACTAATTTGAAAATATTAATGTGAAAGATTAATATTAAAACTATATATTCAACTTATTAAATAAATTTATTAAAGGGAGAGGCAACGGTGAGTGAGAGTGAACTGCATTGTGATTGATTGAGTCACCGACAACAAAAAAAGGGCAGTGATGGTGGCTTCTGTTTTTAAATGTAAACATGAAACAAAATTAAAAAAATTAAAAAATTTGATAATTAAATATTTAAAAATATAAAATAATTAATTAATTAATTAATTATAATAAGACTTAAAATGAAGAAAAAAAATATTTTACCAAATTAAAACTGAAAAACGTAACTTATACTAAAAACTTACTATCTTATTATACAAAATATTTAAATTACAATTTATAAAAAGAATTGTTAAATTGAATTTAAATAATATAAATTAATAAATGAAATCAAATCAATTTAAAATAAGTTTATTAGAAAAATTAATAAAATTGATTTATTTTAATAGATCTAGATTATAAGATAAAATATAAAATTAATTGAGACAATAATTAATTGAAAATAAAATGTTTAATTGGTTAATTATTTTGAAAGAAACACACAAAAATCTATTATTTAAAGCATAATGAAAACATAAAATGAATTTACATTATTAAGATAATTAAAACCCAAATACTCTTTTATAAAGGCTTAAAATACAATATTAGAGAAAGAAATTGGTTAACTAATAAATTTATTAAAATAACTATTAAATATAAATTAATTAACAAAAAATATAAATTTAATTAAATAAATTATCAAAATCCTAATAAAAAATATGTTGCAAAATCATGTGATTTTAGCGCCGCATTAATACCCTGAGAAACTGGCTCATGAATCCTAATATCACAAATAATGAATACCTCTCAAAAGTAAATTTATTGAATTCTCAAACAATATTCATAAGGAAATATACTTTCTCTTCTCCATTGGATAACCTTCATCCTTACCACATGTGGTTAAACTACATGAATGATTCCATCATTAAATTACACTAAACTTAATGAATTTCCATAAGTATTCGTGGATTTAATATCATTTTAGGTAGATAAACAGTGATTCCCATATTCTATATCTAAGTCCATCCACCAAAATTACATTGAACATTCTTTTTACCACCTATTTGTGGGGGAAGAAACATCTGTTGGAACTGGGCATGCAACGGAAGCCCCAAACAGGTGGGTTTTAAAACATTTCCACCGCCATTCGCCGTGAACTTGCCGACGTCGGTGGATATCAGCCCAGTCTTAGCCGAGGACCATGCGTGGAGGATTTTATGCACAAAAATTAAACCGTAAAATACCTGGTTTAAATCCAAAGCCGCGCACGACGTCTGCTCGTCGTTGGTGATCGCTGCTCGAAGAATCCGAAGCCAAATTCCTCTAGATCGTCCACACGCGCTTCTAGGTATCTACGGGAGCGTCGTTCATCGTAATCCGGGTGCTAGCGCGGATTTGCGACGATACCTTCGACGCCCCAACGACCACCGCATCGCATCGCTAGTGATGCCCGAGAGAGAGCTCCATCCGAGCTCCTTGGATCTAGAGCGTCTCTCTCTAGAATGTGGGAGAGAGGAGAGGAGAGATAAGCTCCATGAATAGTATTTGGCAAAATCCCCTCCTCTTATATTTATAGTGCTCAATTAAAATACCCGGTATCGCCTTGCCAGCCCCGAATACTTAACGCACTATTAACAACATTTTATGACTACTAAACTGAGCAATAAATATTATTATCATTTACTTGTAATATATTAAAATATATTACATGATAATAATTAAGTCATTAACCCGACTCGTCGCTCCCAAAAATATTAATTGAACCTTGAATAATTTAAAATTCGTCAATTAACATTTTTTCATGTATTTACTTAAAACTCGTAAATACATTTAATAAATAAATTCAATACTCATTATTCAAAACTCGAATAATATGAATTTATTTATCGCATTGGTGATCGTTTAACTTTGGACAATTCCCGGACCCCTGTGGTGGGGCCCACTATGTCCAATACTCCTATTCAACTGAATAGGGTATATTCTTGAATACGCTATTGTGTGTGACCCTCTATGTCCTTATTTCGACAGCTGTGAATAGTATTCACAGACCAAGAGCGGGATCTAGAAACCCATCATGGCCCCTGTAGAAATAAGGATTGTCACAGTAGCGACAACCAACCTACGAACATGCACTGTGTAATATAATCTCTTTGTCTATAATATCTCATAAATCATGACGCACTCTCGTGTCATTTCCCTTTTCTTGCTTTATTGTTTGTTGATGTAACTGGACAGATTTACCCTCGACTGCCATGGCCATGGTCTTATAAAGGTACTTCCATCCATATCAACATGGCCAGAGATATATTACTTCCATAACCTAGAAACGACAAATCCTTTCTTGACCATTCAACCAATGACATGCCACTAAGGACGCACCCAACACAAACTACCTCGCCACGACTTCATTGTCATGGTTTTCATCTTGCATCAAAGTACGCAATCAAATGACATACATTGGTAATGATCTCAAGTCAGGAGACCATTACACATGATCGTAGATAGGAACATCCAATGACACCTAAAACATGTGGTGTTCCTATTGGCAGGTCAGTCCTCATGATCTCACTACTAGAGATCACCATGTGTGAACTTCCTGAGAATAAGTCTCAATGCTTATGAGCCCCCAGCACCTAATGGTCAGACATCTACTATGTCCAATGAGTAAGATGTATCTAGACCATAGAACATATATATTTAAGATTAATGTCATAGTATCTAGAGGTTCTCATTATTGCCTCGGAACTGCTATAACCTTTCAATACAACAATTAATCTTTGGACATTACCATTTCAATAGTGGATGCAGAAAAGTCTACACTATAATGGTAAGATTACATCATGCATACCTTACACGATATGGTAATCAAAAGAACATAATAGTTGGGTCTAGGGCACCCACTATTTCAACAACATATTCCACCCCTTTTTTCATACAGTGATCATAGCTCATGTGGGATTACGAATGTAGTTAAAGAATCCCCCATATGATCTGGGAATATCATTTCATGTTAGTGGTAACATGATTATAGATTAAAGACCATAAAAGGGACACTAGATTCCCATACCATATTAAATTAAAAAACACATTACATGTCACCTAGATTATGTAATATTATATAACAATGTATGGATTGATTTCTAACATCACAAGATATATAATGACACCACGATATCTAGTCCTAGGTAATGATACAAAAATGGGAAATTCCCTAATCCATATATTTATGAGTTATATCATAATAAGACAGTGTAGTAAATGTCCTCTTTTATGTCCCAAATATTCCATATATTATTTTAAATCATATATAGAATTAATCAGATACTATGGGTTGAGAAGAAAAGAGATTTCAAAGCCTGATATACTTAAAATAAATTTATTAAATACATTAACTATATTAAATATTGCACGTGAGTGGTTTTCTTGAAAAAAATGGTACAAAATACAAATGGGTTCCTGATTTAGAAATCTGAAGGCACCATTACGTTCAAAGCAGTGATTTTAGCCTAATCTCAACCTAACATCAGTCAACACAGGTCAGTTATGGAAAGTAGTTTTTGGCATTTTAGTAAATAAAATAAATTGAGAATTTATTTTCTTTTAATATTTTGTCAATGCAGTGATGTAACATGGTTTCTTTTTTAATAAAACAGGAGGAAAGTGTCCAAGGTTAGACTCATTACCCTAGAAGTCCCTAGAGGCTCTCGAGAGAGGATTTTTGGAGGATTATATTGGTGGCGAACAACAATGGGATGTTAGATCGATGATCTACGGGAGCTATTAGTGAGAGATCTCGCCAACAATGATGACAAGGAAATTAATCTTCTTCGAAAAGAAATATAATTCTTTTATGGGGTTCGTTATATGGATTTTTCCCCATTTTTGAAATCAACAATGAACACAGACCAACCAATGAACTGGTTGATCCATAGTTCATCTTTATTAGAGGATGAGATTATATTCCATGATTTTTTTTATTGTTCATATATTTTAATTTCTTTCCTTATCATTCATTAAGAATGGATAATGGCCATAATGAAGAACGACTAAGGTTCATTCTTTATTTTTTATTTGTTCTTTTCTCCACCGATGATCTTTTTGGTCTTTGCAGGATATGACTAGATGATCACTCTGCCTTATTTTATTGGTGAAATTATCCTAAATTGAACATCCATACTCATGAAGACCAATAAGAGGTGTGATGATGATGATGACAGATGTATCAATTTATTTCAAGAGGTATCATTCATTGGGAAACATTCAAACCGATGATTAGAATCGGTTCTCAGTGACGATCGAATGATAGAAACCCACTGATTCTATGTTGTAATGGTGAGATGACCTTGGATCATTAGTTTTGAGGCAAAATAATCATCAGATCGAACACTGAAGCATCAGACACATTTAATGGGGGAAGAACAAGAATTCTTAAAACTTTTGAAGAGCATTGCGTGTATTCCATATTACAAGGTTTGTGGCACCCACAGAGCAGTGGGTAGAATTTTAGGAGGTAGTCAAGTGTTACACATGGTGTGACCCATGAAACCCGTTTGTGGTAACTTCCCCAAGACATGGTGTGTAATTACGGTGTACACACACACGGAGTGGAGTACATGGATTGCCTTCACTATGTGTACGCCACCACATGGCTTGGTTGGAACCTATCACATAGGATAAATCATGTATTGGTACATGGAAAAGAAAACACAAGTTGAAGCGATGTATTGTCACATGGCCAGTGTAAATGAGGAAAACCATGGATAGTAGGACACAACGTGTGAACCTTTCTACACACCATATATATTTTTTCAACACGACATGCACTTTTGACACTGGCCATTTGTACACGGGAAGTTTCTCGGGTCAAGGGTAATGGTGTGTGACTATACTACACACCAAGTACTCAATTATCCATGAATTTATCTCATTTTCCACTGTATTAAGGACATGTTTCATTAGGATTGGTTTCCTTTATCATTCCCCTAAAGATTACATGGTATCATTTCCTATTTACAAGAGTATGATTCCATCTGCAGGACTTCTAGGATAGTGTCTGGAATCCCCTCCGAGGGGCTCAGAGTAGGATACTCTATCCATTATTTTTCCCTAATTAGATTACTTGTATCAACATTTCCAATCCTAACAGACATCGATCCTATACATAGAATGTGAATCTTGATGAGTCATGGTATCACCCCACGACATTGGTAGTGATCGTCATCTATGTATTGTGATCTTCCCCACTCATCGAGTTAGGTCTACCCAAATGAGTGTATCATATATCTATTATGATCTATTAGTGTATCAATCACATTATAGTTTATGATGAATAAATAAATCTTCTATAGATGTCATCATTTTTATCAGACTCATGTGTGTATTCTCCCAGAAGACTGCTTTTGGGAATCATCATAATTTATCTTTAGTGTTGGTCTATGGTAGTTGCGACATAACTTTATAATACGGGTATGAGTTTGAGTATATCTAGATATCCTTGTTATATTATATAGAAATATACTTCTGTATTGTTGATTGTATATTTCGTTTTTTTATTGTTTTTTGGTTTTGGGGAGTCATACTGAGTATTTTTATACTCACCAATGCATGGGCATTTCCCAGACGTGTCATGCCTTGTGTAAAAGAGAAATCTTTCAATAAATTTTTAATTGGACCAAGACCATGACTAATACATGACATTTATTTGTCTTTTTGTAAAGGCCTAGGGGCTCTTATGGGATAAGTAAATAGTCCCAATTCCTTTTTTATTATAAGTTTGAATTTGTGGTTTACAGACATTATTTTTTGCGGGCTTGTATTCTTTCCCAGTTTACTTTGCAATAATTTTCACCCCTATTATACACTATTGGTTGGGACTTAGTGGTATGAATTCTTTAGTTTCTTAGTGGGTTTTTACCTTTTGTAATTTTTGTGCTTTGAGATGTCTATATATGTACAGGTACATAGGAAATTCCTCACATGTTAGTGATATACGTAATCGGTTATAGTAACCATCCCCTAGACAAATAGAGTTGGTATTTGGGAGTCGTGGAATGGGCCACACTAGGATGGGACATGAAAGAGTGTTATCAATGGTAGTCTGTTCTACCTCAGCACTGAGAGTTTGTCATATTGGATTAGGAAAATTTTGTTAACTGTTTCGATATTGTCATTTAGGCCAAGGACTCCAGTGTTGGTGGGGTGGCTGATGTATCCATACACCATGAATCTGATTACCTTCTTTTCAACTTGGAACATGAGAACACTTGTTGTAGTGAAAATAATCTTACATGAATCATATCGGAATCAGATGGTATTTCCATTTCCTTCATGGGTCATCTCTCTAGATATACTCATTGAACATGGTAAATATAGTTTTCTAACAAGATTTCATTGTAATTTATACCATCTAGGATATGTTGTCTTGATCACAAGGATGACCCCTTAGTGAAAATTCATCAATGTAGGGATCAGTTACCCATATGATACCTCTATGTGCTTCACCAAAAATACCACAACCATTAGAGTAGCACACAGTAGTAAAAAAACTAGAAGATGAAGACCACCGGCTGAGCGTGCTTCTTGAGTTTCAATATTAAAGACCACATAGGCTATGAGTCAAACTTGACACACAGGTGGCTAAGCACTGGCTTGAAGTGGTTGACTGAGTTTTCATGTAATTTCCCAGAATTTCATTGTAAATGTTTTTAAAATTATATGTTATTATTTCGAGACTAGGTGTCGAGGTGGCATGTGATTCTTAGGCCCTAGGTTACCATAATAAAATTTTTAACTATTTTTATGTTTATTAAAAATATCATGCATGTGTGGTTTTAATAACATTTAAATGGATGATGTGATCAAAAATCCTAGAGAACTATTGATTTCAAAATAGCGAGTTTATCTTAGGTGGGGCCTAACATCGATAGGTGCGGTCGACAATGGAAAATGTTTTTGGATGTTTTAATGAAGAATAAAAAAACCTAAAATGTTTATATTTTTTCTTTTATTGTTACACAGTGACACTATGACAGTGCGATGAGGCATCCTATTTTTTTCATAATGGAATAGTATGGTGATGCTGCAACATAGTGATGGGGAAACGTGTTTTCTATTCTCTATAAATGAACAATAATTCCAGGTTAACAATTAAACTTGTAATCCCCTATATCCTCTAGGTATAAGTCATTGGCATAACCCTCCCATTGGAAGATTACGAATGATGATGAACAAAGGATTGAAAATGATAAATATCCCTCATATTTGAAGGATCATTCCTATGATGATGACACAATGATCTATATTTGTAAATGAGTGATCCAAACCCAGGCATGGGTTGTCTTTTGAATTCTTTCAATGTTCTTGTTTTCAATGATGAACATGGACCAAACCATGAATTGGTTGTTATATGGTTTGATCGTTCATACGAGATGGTTAAACTGTAGGTTTTAATGTGATTAAAACATAGTGATTATCATTGTTTTTTCCTCCCCCTTTTCTAGTGGGATGAACGATGTCTGCAAAAACGAGGTCAAAATTCATTATTTGGGTGTTCTTGGTGTTTTCTCCTACCTCATACAACTATTCTTCACCAACAGACCCATTTATCCGCTTCAGGCTTTTTCGTAAGGTTCCCAACATTGGCAGAGCCGCTGGAGCGATGGAATGATGATTTGGATCCCACATTAGTGAAGAAACCTACCTAAGGATAACAAGGGTGTGAAATTATAAAAATGGGGCACTATAGGAGATGAGGTGGTCTGTGGAGAAGAGCCCCACCGGTGGCGGTGTACGGTGGTGTGGTGCGTCGGCAGGGCGGCGACGATGGGTGTGGTCATGTCAGACCATACCAATGGATGTGGCCCATGGTGCATGGATGATGGAAGCGACCAAGGTTTCCAGAATGGTGGACGGTAGTAGTTGTGATCGAGGCGCGATGGGGGACTATGAGTAATACAGAGTAGCGAGCTATGACTGAGACGTGGTGGACCCCCACGTTGAACGTGGCAGGTGGCTGCGTTGAATGGGTGGGGATGTGGTAGTGGCCGCATCTTAGTGGACCGTACCTTCCTACTCAAGTGGTCCATGCTAGAGAAGGCAGGTCGGGCTGGGTCCAGTGGTCCGAGTCTACCAAAGCGGGTTAGGACAGTGGGCCCCCTGTTAGTTTGGGTCAGTCTGACTAGGTCAGACTAGACCTGGACCCAATGAGTCTGTTTTTACAAAAAGGCTTGTAACATTCAAACTGTATGTTTGTTTGACAAACTATTAGAAACATTGGGACCCTTAGAAAGAATTGGTCCTTTTGAGTTACTCTATGGCAGTTTTCGTAGAGGTTGTCATATAAACATTTTGGTTGGAGATGGAGGTTCTCCCAGAAGTGGTGTAATAAGATCGTAATCCAATGCCTGGATATGATCTACACAAAGTGTGTCTTTTAAAGAGTGTGTTTCATCTAGAGTGTCTAACCTATAGAGTGTAACTCCTATTCCAGCACAAAGTGTGTCTCTTGCACCGATATAGAGTGTGTCTTCTAGAATGTTTATCTCTTGCGCCTACATGGAGTGTGTCTCCTACAGAGTGGGTCTCCTGCTCCTTCACAGAGTATGTCTCCTTGGATTTTAATATACATTTACTTTCTTCATATATATGTCATAAACATATACTAGTGTGATCTGACACTAGGGACTCTCTTGACTATACTTCATAGAGGCTACACTTCATGTACCTCTTTGATAGTGTTCTTTGTGTATTTCTTTATTGTAATTCATTTGTGGTTTCGGGTTCCTACTAAGTATGCTTTTACTTACCCTTGCATGGGATTCTCCCACACATGTTGTTTCTTGTATAGATGACTGGAAAATTTGATGGGATCCTTGGTGGGATGAACATAGGTGGTACTTTGAGGGAGGCCCAACAGAGGAGGTTCACATTAGTGACTTCTAATAACTTCTATACCTACCCATCAGGTAGGGTTTTCAGCAGATGAATTACAAAAGCTTGTAGTTTTCGTTTCTTGGAATTTTATATTGGCCCCCATTACTTTCAGTTTTTATTGTTTACTTTGTGTGGATTTTCATATCAGTATACATGTTTGTCTAGTTAGTGTTTTTAGCTTCAAAAAGTTCTTTTGGAGATAGGTGCATGTGTATAGGTACATGGGAAAATGCCTCCCAATTTTTTGATATGACTACTTGGAACTAGTTGCCAGCCACTGGCCAATGGGAGGCGGGCATCGGGTAGTCACGACATGGGCCCTTGGGGGATGGTTCATGAAAAACCAGTATCAGATTTCCTGATGGTTCTCTCATAAGGATCAAGGTTCTTTTATTTTTTGTCGGGGAACAATGTTAAGTGTTCCATGTTTGACTTTCCAGTTAGAGAGTCCAGGGTTTGTTCAGTGGCTGACATATCCATACACCAGGACCCTAAATTATGCATTTCAACTTGGTACATGATAAAATAGGTTTCATGAATCATATAGAAGTTGATTGTTTCCACATTTACATCATGATTAAGAGTTGTCTGACTAGGTATATTTTGTTGACCATGGTACATCATATTATATATCAGGATGCGTCCACACAGGAAGCCATCTAGGATTGTCAGGGGTGACCATGAGTATGGTTAGTAGAGTGATGAGACATCACTATTGGGACTGTTATAGGAGATAACACATCTTGGTGATTTATTAGTGATACTACCATCTCGATAGAAGCAGTTCCTATAGGTGCTATGGGTAGAGGATGCATGCAGTCTCAGTACATTGCACAAGTTTTAAAGACAGCGACCCACTAGGATTCAAGAAGAGATATGTTACGACCCCATGATTTATAAATAGAAATACCTTTCTTATCAATATGTCACTAAACCACAACATAATGAAATACGAAGTTATATATGTCTTGCAAACATAATTTTTTGACTTTGGTGTTTGGAATTTCGAAAATCTAACATACGCGATCGTGATCAGTAAGTTATTTGCAGTCCAATAAGGAAAACGAAATTTGTGGGGACTAGTAACCTACCGTTATAAATTTTAAAATACCCTAATGAATAGTGAAATACCCTACTTAATAGTAACCTTAATTATGATAGTATAAAAATAATATTCAAGTGAAGTACGATTTACCTATATTTTAGAAATAAGTAAATGAATTTTATTTAAACTATTTTTAAATAAATTATAAGATTAATTAATTATTAAAATAATAATATTTAGAAAATTATTTTTGAAAAATGGATTTTATTTTTTTATACTACACGTCAATAAATGGTTACAGTGAATTTATAGGATTTTACTAAAATATTTGAATTTTGGATGAATAGTAAAATTCGACAATTTATGATAAATGTTAAATAATGGATTTATAGAGTCATTGATGATGATCTTCTCATGTAAGACCAATTAGTTTGAAGTCACATGAATTTATTACTATTCATGGTCATGGAATCATCACTATTTCTGGTCTTAAGATAAATTATTAAATTAATGATTAATAAATTATGAAACCCCTCATCTCCTCTACTATAAATAACCCCCCTCACTCCCTCTTCTCCCCGCTCCTCTCAAACCTTGTGCCTTGCCAATATTATTCCCAAATCTCTCACCAAGATCCTCCCCCACATTTAATTGACCCTAGATTATTCAATATACAAAAACCTCTCCCCTTAAAGTTTCTCAAAGGAGGAAGACAGAAGAGGTAAATTCCTCTTTCCAATTCCATAATTTCTTTTATGTTCTTTTATTTTTTGTTTCTTTCCTCACCTACATTCACCCAAAATGGTATAATTACTCCAGTAACATACATGTACTGGAATTTTTTAATTCCAATGGGATATTTCTATTGCATCTCTCCTTTCCCCATCTTTAATTTAGAAATGAAAATACCGTTTGAGATGTGTAAATTTATCATATTCAAGGACAACGGTTTATCAATTTCTATTATCATCATTAATTATGGTCATAAAAACATTTGTGTTATGGTTGAACCAGATTATTATATATATATAATAACCTTGTTATGGTTTTGTAATCCTTTTGTACAAATGGTATTAAGTTATAAATAAAAACATGTTCATTGTAATCAAACCCACTGATTAAACCAAATGGTTATCACTATTGTTTTCTATAATAATTCAACATCACTCTAAGTATTAAAATTAAATTTGAAACCATTTAATCTCTTTTATGTTCAATAATATCATATAACATAAATTCTAGAAAACCGATTTCATCTTTCATGCGTATCCCAACATTAATATAAGCACACCAGACATTTAAAACTAAGCATTCAAACAAGCACAAAAAATGAAATTGAATCTTATACATGATAAAAATGTCTTGAATGAACCAAAAAGGGTTATAAATCAATTAAATATAGAATTAGTTCCAGAAATTTCAATTAATAAACTAATTTTTTTTGTAAAGACCCTTAAAATTCAAGGGAATTTTTTTTAATTTTCTTTGGGATTTTACAAGAACGCAATTTCTGACGGCACCTGATTCCAAGGCCCGGTGTGCCCGGAACAAATTTCTGAAGTTTATCTCGGATACGTTCAGTAAACGAATATGTGGGTTTTCCTAACTTTTGAACCGGTGCTCAGAATCGAAATCCAAGGGAACTGATGGAACCGCAGCACCGGTAATTGCTTAAGAACACCTTATCTAGAGTTTCGTATTCTCAGGTGAGGTTATTATTTAATTGGGTTAACTAAAGAATAAAAATAAAATTTGTGCAACCAATTTTTTTTATTTAAGTTATCTTAAACCTATGATTGGATGTTGGGGTGGGACCCACTAGTTCCTAACTACCCTAGGTAGGATATTAGTGAAGTGGGGCGCACACGAGCCCCACCGCTTTATTTTCTTTTTACCTCCCACATGCATTTAATATGGTAACTCACCCGCACCCCCTCTTAAATGTCAAGTCAACTCTCATGTTTAATTGGATTATTAAACGCCTCATTAATTGGTCATAGCTCGATAATTAAATCATGATTTGATTTTGAATTTCAAAAACAGCTGGCATGATAAATAAAATAAGGAAAAGCCTTATTTTATTATATTTTTCGTTGTGGGAGAAGTATTTGAAGAGGATAGCTCATGTCCTGGAATCCTCATCTTCCTCCTTGAAGAACGTGAAGAACGCACTGTCACCGATGAAGAATTCCAGCCTCTGACAAAGGATGAAGAAGGACTCTGAATCCTTTGAGATCGATGACGTGACCTCGTGTACTGCGACGCCAATGATTCTCTTCTCTAAGACGTTGATGATGCTTACGGAACCTTCTTCTGTGACGATTATTTCCCGTGACGAACCTTCGTTCGACAACGCCTTGAGGTTGGGGGTTTGGTTTAATTTAATTTATGTGGATTATATCCTCGACATATGATTAAATTGTCGGAAGTTGATTGAACCACTAACGTAGTGGGTGCGGAACAACGAACAAGTCCAAACCCACCGATTCTCTGTTCTTGATGCGAAGTACATTGTTCGATGATGAAACGATATAGTTGAGTGATTGGAGGCCTTATTAGTAATATACGGCTCCCGAGATGACCCCCGGCGCAGACGGAATTGAAAACGGACCACCGGAGCAACTTCGGTGGCCCGCTGGCTTCATCCGTGGCGCGGGGCGCCGGTGCGACAGCAGGCGACCGGTCCTGCGGCCGCGCGGGACCCGGGGGACATGCGGTGCCCGGCACCGCGTCCGCTGGACGAATGGGGAGGCCCCACATGGGGTCACAACATCAATCAAGTGGGGCATCCCCCCCCCCCTTCCGTAATGGCACGACCAGCACCAACCGTGCGGGGTGCGCCTGCGTCGGGCCAACCGGCGGCCCAGGCAGAACCGGCCGCACCGGCCGGGCTGCGCCGGTTGGCTGGGGCCGTGCCCACCGGGCCGGGCTAGGCCCTAAGGGGCCGGACTCGGACTCGGTTTGGGACAACCCAGTTCCGGCCGACCCAAGGGGTCTCGGGCCGGGTGGGTCCGGGCCCAAAAAACCCCCTAAACTGGACATGATCATTCTTTTGTCCATATCTTTGGCTAAAGACCTCCGATCGACGTACCGTCAGTTGCATGGTGATCATTGGAACGAGAAGGACGTTTCTATATATTAAATTAAAGGTTTCGGAGAACATTGGGTATGACTGGGTTGGTTCGAACATGAAACCAACCGGGCCCTCAGAGCGGAAACGCTTATAACATGAGTTCCGGACATCCGATTGGCACGCCGTAAATTTTTATGGATTCATTTGAGTGAGAAAAACCTTTTAGCTTACTATTCTCGAGGTTTGGATTCAGTTGGAGTGCAGTCGGGTTGGTTTTGACTTAAAAACAAATAGGGCCCCTCGAACAAAAAAGACAATAACTCTCAGACCGGGCATCCGATTGACGCGTCATCTGTCACGTTGAGTTCCTCTTGTTGAGATGGAACATTGAGATACATAAAATCCAGACTATGTGTCATTTGATGTATCGATCCCACTTGAATCGTGGAGTGGAACCTTCTAGAATCGAGCATGTTGTGTGCGGGAACCCTATAGCTGGCTGCGACTACGACTGTGACGACTGCACTGAAATCCTATGTGGGTTCGGTAGTGATGAAGACCGTACTGAAATCCTCCGTGGGTTCGACGGTGATGAAGACTACACTGAAATCCTATGTCGGTTTGGCCGTGATGAAGACCGTACTGAAATCCTCCATGGGTTCGACGACGATGAAGACTGCACTGAAATCCTATGTGGGATCGGTAGTGATGAAGACCATACAGAAATCCTCTGTGGGTTCAACGGTGATGATGATGACACTAAAATTCTCTGTGGGTTTGGTAGTGATGAAGAACATACTAAAATACTCCGTGGGTTCGAAGGCGATGAAGACTGCACTGAAATCCTCCGTGGGTTCGGCAGTAATGAAGACCGTACTAAAATCCTCCATGGGATCGACGGTGATGACTCTGTTCTTGCTATCCTACGTGGGTCTGGCAGAGTAGTTGGTCTGTATCCTATGTGTTTCCAATAGCTTAGTTGGCCTAGTATCCTACGTGGGTCCCATCATAGATGAATCATTGGCTACATCTGATCATCTCTATCACCTTACGAAGAAGTATACCTGTGTGAGATGAGTCTTGACTTTCAATCATTATCTTCGATATGATTTACTTGCTTTCCTATGTGGATTTTGTTGTGATTTATTGTGTGGATTGGGTTGTACTATCCTGTGTGCACATGATCGAACTTGGGCTTGGATGTTAGAGCCGAATTGGAATTGATGACATAGGTATATGTATGGGCATATACCTAAGTAGTGATGGTTGTTACTTCGTGATTGTATCTTTCCTTTGTAGATTATCCTTTGTAGATTCTAGGAGACCTTAGGGGGTCTTGGGGTCCCTACTGAGTAGCGTATACTCACCACAGCATGGGCTATGCCCGCACTACGTTGTGTTGGATGCAGACGACAGACAGCGCTGATCGTTGTTGAGGCTAGTGGAGCAGTCAGTACCTGGAGGTGGACCATTGGGCGGGACATTCACAGAGCGGACGGCTGAACCGAGGAGCTGAGGTGGCTATCTGTACCCACCCTTCAGGAGGTACTTCTGGTGGATGGCTCGACGTTGCTGCTTTAATTTCAGTTGATGTACATTTTTTCGAGTTGTACTTTACTTTCAGTTTAGGTTTGTATTCTGGCCTATTTACTTTCCACACTTACTTTTGTACCCAGTTTTACTTAGTGTTTAATTCTACTGGTTTCAATATGGTGATTGTTTACTTTATAAAGGCAATGGATTCCCCTTTTTGTCAGGATTTACACCTTGGTGCTAGTCCCCAGCCCCTGGCCTATGGGAGGCGGGCTTGGGGTAGTCACGACACAGGCCCGAGGACGGGTCGTGAAAAATTGGTATCAAAGGAGTTTGGTTCTACAGTATAACTCAGGACTCTAATCATTATTCTATGTGAAGAAATAGAGTTAAGGGTATCGAGTGTGGTTATCATTCTAGGGAGTCCAGTGTTGGTGCGGCGGCCGAAGTATCCGTACACCAGGACCCTGACTTTTGATTTCCGACTCAATGCACGAAAAAATTGACTGCATGTGTGTTTCAAAAGTTTTCTTTGTGATTAATTTGTGTCAGCTCACTAGGTATACTATTATAACGGTGGAACACCTGTTTCTTTTCCGGATGACCCCACGACGGCAGCCAGCTAGGGTTCCAAGCTTTGTGCGAGACGATATCTCACCAAGCGACGAGGCCTCGGTGCAGGGCTGTTTTTCAGTGGAGGCACCGGCGGTACCACTACCCGTCGAGCCACCGATGCCACCAGTCCCAGCCGCTGAGAGTGCACGATGCCTTAGTGCACTGCATGAGTTTCAGCGTTGGAGACTGCCTAGGTTCCGTGGGGAGACGGACCCTCAGGCAGCCGAGGATTGGATAGAGGCGGTTGTGCGAGATTTCAGGTTAGTGGGGACACCAGCTGACCTCATGGTGATCCTCGTAGTGAGCCTCCTACACGCGTCAGCAGGCAGATGGTGGAACTTGATGCTCTAAGTGCACGACGAGGCATCTCTTCTCTAGACGGACTTCGATAGCCTCTTCCCCTCAGAGTTCTTCCCAGCCACCTTGCATGCGGTGCACATCTAGGAGCTTCTACAGCTGTGGCATGGAAGCATGACGGTCGCCCAGTACTCAGTGAGATTTACCGATCTCTTCTGATATTTGACGAACATGGTACGAGACCCATTCTTCTGGACCCAGACCTTCGAGTTGGGACTGATGCATGAGATCAGGGTGTCGATGATCTCCCTCAGCATTCTGACATAGACAGGAGTACTGGAGTGAGCTCTTCTCATAGAGATATTTCTAGCTATGTCTACACTAGTAGCGAGACCTACCGTAGGGTGGCATGTAGCAGAGTCGTCTACAGCTGGCAGTCGACGAATGTCACAGGGGTCCAGGCGGACTGGACCATCATGCAGATGACCTCAGGACACAGACTCATAGGTTTAGGGCATACGACACAGATCCAGCCTTCCATGGAGCAGACAGTGCTACGCATGCGGTGGGCAGGGCCACATGGGTCGTGACTGCCAGACCCTCCGTGCAGAGGAGCAGAAGATGATTGAGGGGACACCCAGGTAGAGGCATAGGGTCGACAGTGGCGGTTCTCCAAGAGCAGGCAGACGAGGCAGGGGAGATGGTCGAGCAGCAGTTGGTGGGCGATGCTTTGAGGCTTTACCACCACCACCACCAGGATGTCCACCCCGACCACATGGATCTGGCAGGCAGAGACAGGCTCAGCTTCAGGTAGCAGAGGCCTACGTCTAAGGCGCACCAGAGATGATTCGAAGTACTATCTGTGTCTACTCCACCATTGTTGTAGTTCTTATAGACATAGGAGCGAGTCATTATTTTATTTTTTCTGCCCTTGTTCGGAGATTGGAGATTCCGACGGAGCCGTTGGCTCGATCCTTACGGCTAGAGACTCCTACGGGAGAAGACTTGACGATTCCGCACTGGTACCAGCAGTGTGAGCTTACTCTAGTAGGCGAGATCTTCGGCTGGAATCTTCTTGTAGTAGCGTCGAGGCCTTACGATGTCATTTTACGCATGGATTGGTTATCTACAGTCCATGCTCAGATTGAATGTATTAGGCGCAAGGTGCGGTTTTTACGCACCGACAGAAGGAGGTTCACCTTCACTAGTTAGAAGCGAGCCTTTGCAAAACAGGATGGACTCACGCAGAGGAGAGGACATCCCATCACTCATCAGTTGGCTAGCCTCATCCTAGGAGTAGTTGACATGCAGAGTCTTAGATTTCCTGTAGTTGGGGATCAGTATATGGACGTTTTCCCTGACGACGTTCCAGGACTACCTCCTCGCAGAGAGGCAGACTTTTATATTGACCTATACCCCAAGACAGCCCTGATAACCACTCCAGCATATCAGATGGCTCCCACTAATCTTTGAGAGCTACGGGTACAGTGGGAGGACTTGTAGGGAAAGGGATTCATCTGACCCAGTGATTCACCCTGGGCTACCCCAATATTGTTCGCCAAGAAGGCGGACGAGAGCTTGCGACTTTGTGGTGACTATCGTCTCCTGAAACAGGTGACCGTGAGGAACAAGTATCTACTACCAAGGATTAATTACCTCTTCAATCATCTCAAGGGAGCACGGTGGTTCTCAAAGATAGACCTTAGATCAGGCTATCATCAGCTCAGAGTTCAAGAAGAGGACTTGCCAAAGACGACCTTCAGATGTCGGTATGGCCACTATGAGTTCTTGGTTATGCCATTCGGCATAATCAACGCTCCAGCAGTGTTCATGGGTCTCATGAACAAGATATTTCATCCATACCTCGATCGATTTGTCATGGTCCTCATCAATGACATATTGATATACTCAACCACTGAGGAGGAGCACGCCTAACCCTTGCTGGTTGTACTAGACACGCTCTGAGAGAACCAGATTATGGAAAGCTCTCAAAGTGTCAGTTCTGGTTACGTGAGGTCCACTTCTTGGGACACGTCATCTTTGAGGCGGGAGTTGTGGTGGATTCTATGAATACTGAGGTAGTGCTAGCTTGGGAGCCACCCAGGAGTGTGACAGAGGTTTGGAGTTTCTTGGGTCTAGCTAGGTACTACCAGAGGTTTGTGCTAGACTTCTCCAGAGTTGTAGCACAACTCTCAGTTCTGAAGAAGATGGGGAAACCATTCGTGTGGTCAGATAGATGTCATTAGAGCTTCCACGAGCTAAGACAGAGATTGATCAGCACACCTATCTTGAGGCTACCGGAGGAGGGAGTAGGGTACGTAGTCTACTTCGATGCATCAGGGACCAGACTTGGATGTGTCCTGATGTAGGAGCGGGCCGTGATCGCCTATGGATCACTTCAGTTGAGGCATCATGAGCAGAACTACGCTACCCATGACCTGGAGTTAGTAGTAGTGGTCTTCACTCTAGAGATGTGGCGACACTATCTGATGGGCGAGCACTTTATAGTCTACTCTGACCACCAGAGTCTCAGGTACATATTCTTGTAGAAGGACCTGAATCTGAGACAGTGGCAATGGCTCGAGTTCCTCCAGAACAATGACATTGAGATAGTCTATACTCCTGGAAAGGGGAACGTAGTAGCCGATGTTCTCAGTAGGAGGAAGGGCATTTAGCTACTTAGGGAGGCGATAGAGTAGCTAGCCGCTTTGTATATATCCTTCTTGGATAGTGATGGAGCAGCCTTTCTTCAGTCACTCACAGTCACCCCTCCACTACTACAGTGGGTCAGAGAGGCACAACATGAGGATGTTGACTGTGATACGTGGCATCCGCAGACATCCTCAGGATAGGCACCTGATGGATTCTCTATAGGAGGATAGAACGACGTCCTTTTTAGAGAACGTACCATGGTACCAGTTGCTTTACAGGAGGAGGTATTGAGAGAGTTTCACACTTACACTTTAGTGGTACATCTAGGAGTGGCGAAGATGTACTAGGATCTCAGACGAAAACACTGGTGGCCGGGTATGAAGAAGGCTATGGAAGAGTTCATTTCTCGATGCCTCACTTGCCAGCAGGTGAAGGTAGAGCACTGGGTACCAGCAGGCTTGGTATAACCCTTGGAGGTTCTAGAGTCGAAGTGAGATGGGATATCTAGGGATTTCGTGACTGGACTTCCACACACTTCCAAAGTTCATGACTCAATTAGGGTGATTGTTGATCGACTCACCAAGTCGGCCCCACTTATTACCCATCATAGAGTAGGGATCAGTAGAGAGCTTGGGACGTCTCTACATTCAGGAGATTGTACGGCTTCATGGTGTACCGTCATCTATCGTCTTTGATTAAGATGCTCTCTTTACATCCCGACTTTGGAAGGGGTTGGAGGAGGCATTTGGGACGCAGCTACGTCTGATCACCTCCTTTCACCCTCAGACGGATGGTCAGATAGATAGGACCATTTAGACTCTCGAGGACATGCTCCGTGCATGTGTCCTTGACTTTGGTCGTAGCTGGGAGGACCATCTACCCTTGGTGGAGTTCGTGTACAACAATAGCTACCACTCCACCATCGGGATGGAACCATATGAGGAGTTGTATGGCCGACCATGCAGATCACCTCTGTGCTGGACAAACCCTGGGGAGTCAGCACTTGTGGGACCAGAGATGGTCCATGCCACAACAGAGAAGGTCCAGGTCATCCAAGGGCAGATGATGACAGTTCAGAGCCGGCAGAAGTCTTATGTTGACAGGATGCGGATGACATTATAGTTTGAGGATGGAGACTATGTTTTCGTGCGGGTCTCACCACGATGAGGATTTCAGAGATTTGGACAAGGCGGCAAGATATCTCCACGCTTCATCGGACCATTCTAGGTCCTCAGCAGGGTAGGCGAGGTGGCTTACCGCCTGGCTCTACCACCTCAGTTGCACTGCATTCATGACGTCTTCCACGTATCTCAGCTGAGGAGATACGTGCATGACCTGACGCATATCATCGACAATGGGGAGCTGGACATTGACCATGGGGAAATTTTTGTGATGGTCCTGGTGGAGATCGAGGATCGACAGGAGTGAGTCCTACATGGGCGGTCGATTCCTTTAGTGTGCATCATATGGCAGCACGGAAACCTCCAGGAGAGCACTTTGGAGCAGGAGGCTCAGATGCGTGCACAGTACACACATTTTTTCCCTAGTTTACGATGTATCTTTACGGGGACGTAAAGCCCTGAGGTGAGAGTAATGTAAAGACCTGTAAAATTCAAGGGAATTTTTTTTTATTTTCTTTGAGATTTTTCAAGAACGCAGTTGATTAGTCCCTAAAAGTGGCTAATATTAATTTTTAATATCTTTATATTCATTGTTCCAAAGTCCATAAACATTGTTTTTAGTGCATTACATAAATAGAACATCATTTCTCATCAAAAATGCAATTCATGTTTAAAATGAAAATTTGGGCCCAATCATTCATTTATTTGTGGACACCATTATATTCATTTTCTGAATTTGAAATTTTGGGATATTATTTATACCTTTGTTTGGAACATTTTATCTTTTAGGTCCTATGGATGAATTCCAAAGGAAGATGGAGAATATTGCTCCTGAAGGAAGAAACTTGCTGGAAAAAGCATAATGGGCCTAAGGCCCATCAAACAAATGTGGGGCCCAGAAACCAAACCCAATGAAGCTAAACTTTATACATTAGAAAGACTCAAATATGAGGATCATTTTATTAAACTGTGTCTGGATATAATTCTGATGTTTTCATGATGATAAAGGGATCTGAATTTTAGATTTAAATGGTGGACCCAACATTAATGCACAGAAATATGTCCCACCATTTCAATCATAACATCCAAACGGCTGAGCCAACGTTCCTGAATTTTTGAGAGCTTCTAGAAGAGAAATGGAAGAATTTAGTTTCTATTTATGAAACCTTCAGATTCGGCCGTATGAAGTGTCAAACGCACACGTAAAAATGGAAGAAGAATCTGGCCGGTTTTGTGGTCAACTTTGTAACGTCAATTTCCTTTTGATTATTCACCCTCGTTTTGACTCTATTAATTGTTGGGGGGTTAATTGATTGTGGGGGGTGGAGCTAAGGCTCCAAATATGTCTATATAAGGATATGATGGTGAAGGAAATTGTCATCTAACATTTTCCTTGGAATCCACGTTTTTCTTTCAATTGTAATTTCCCGCTTTCTTTTTGTAATGGCATCGTCAATTTCTCTAATGTAAGTTTTTCATTCATGTTTAGTATTTTAATAAAATTTATTATTTTTTAACTTCTTATTTTCATTTTCTTCACAAGTTGATACCGTTGAATCGTAGTGTGAATTTATTCACACCCGCACTTGTGAATTCATCACACAACGGTGGAGTGTTCATTTTGATTAATGTGTTTTTCTTCTTCTTCAATCCCGCTTCGTTAAGTCAATTACCCGCTTCCATTTATAGAATAACATAAATGGAGGGATAACCTTTTATGGGTTGATCCTAGAGAGTTTCATGATTTTGATTGAATTTTATTTTATGTTCTTAAATTCTTAAATTTTTTCATTATTTTAAGAGTTCCTTTCTTTGATTTATCTTCTTCTTTGTCATCACTGACTTTAACGATGACACATTTTGAGTGCTAGTACGATCCAATTCCTTGGAGTGATCATTTAATTGATCCTCTAAGTGAATTGGTGATTCGCCTTGAAATTGTGTATGGATTAAATCGGAGAATTATATTGAGCCATTATTTCATTTAATGGATACCTCTTGAACCGATGAACAGAAAATAAAATGAAAAAAAAATACATCCAATAAAGCCCAAGAGACAACCTAGGATCGACTCACCTTAATTAGTTGTTTTAATTCAAGTAATTTTATTTTTTTTGTTCTTTAAATTAAATCAATATTTCTTGAAATCAATTCAATCCAATGTTGGCCACTGCATAGCCAATCCCTTATCCAATCTTAGTGTCTCAATGTTTCTTCTTCGGTCCCTGTGGATTCGATCCATACTTGTACTTCAACGACCACTTTTACTGGTAGGGTAAATTTGGGCGCAACAAAATTTTGGCGCCGTGGCCAGGGACCCAAGTAAGTTTTCTTAGACACCCACCTTCTATTCTCACCTAACTTCTCTTTTCTCACCTATATTTCTATTTTCTTTTCCACTTTCTATTTTCGTGTGCCCAAAAAAATCCAAATCCAAATTTCATTCAACTCCAATGGAGTATCATCAACGATATACCTTAAAAAACTCAAGATTTAATTAGTTTGAAAATCCACATTAGGAATCATCAACCTTTTTTAATCAAACTTTGAATGAATACCCCACACCCGATAACATGAACAAAATTTGTAATGATGAATGTTTAAAAGATCAATTTTCATACCTATCAAGAATGATTGAAAAGATGAATAATGATGAAGTCCATGATGTCCAAATATCTATCAATCCTAATCCTGAAACAATTCTTCAAAAATTGTGTCAACAAATGGAAAAAATGAATTCAAAGGTATCAAGTTTTAGACTAGAACTACAAAACATTAAAACTTGTGTGGTCCCCATTCCCCCTCAAACCATCCCTTCCTCAATATTTATAGAATAATCTTGTAACACACAAACCCCTCATCCATTTATTGAAGAACCAAACTTAGGATTTGGGATAATTGGAGAGGATCGTGGAGTTTTTAAAGGGTCATTAAATCAGGAGGAAATTGAGTTTTTGGATTCAAAAGAGGAAAATTTGACATCATGGATTGAGTTTCCTGAATATAACTCCATTAATAAATTTTCAGAAGCACCAATCATTGAACCACTAGAATAAATCACAAAAATTGAGTCTATACCCATTCCTGACATTCAACTAGACAATTTTCAGGAGGAATCACAATTTCAAAATGAAGAGATTATTTCTAAAGAAGAAAGTTATTTTTCAAATTTCCAATCTTTTTTAAGAAAATTAAATCAACCCAACCTCAAATTTATGAACCTTTCATCCCCACTAAATTATCCCTTTACAGAGTACAAACAAGACCTTTCAGTTGTCATTCATCCATATCATGAAATCAATAATGTAGCAATGGTCCTTGGTGTCTTAGGCAAGACTATAGAAACAACTCGATCAACCATTTTAGATATTCCTTGGATTTTACCAGTCATTGTAGAAAATAGGATTTCATATGAAACAAATTTCAAAAAAACAATCAATCTAAATATTGTTGAAGTGGAGAAAGATGGGTTAATTAAAATTTTGAATGTTGGAATTGGATAAGTTGGGGGGTACAAGTCGATCCAACGACGTTAAAAAAAAGCGCTGCATGGGAGGCAACCCATGGTTTTCATGTTTCCAATCATTTTGAATCATTTTATTTTTCATATAATAAATTACCACATGCTGTTGACATGTTCTTCTTTTATGAGTAAGGATGGGTATGAAAGGGGAGTGCCATATTCATCTATGTCATGTGGTGTGATCTCTAAGTAATACCTTACCCAAAAAATATAAATAAGACAATGTATCATCAGTTTATTTTGATTTGTTTTATTTTTATAGGTTAAAAAAATAAAAGGACATGTCATAAGACATAAGGAAAATCCATTCACCACCATCCAAGCCGCTGAGACTCAAATCCAGGATTGAAGGGAGACTATGGCATGCACTATCATCATCAACCACCAGGTGACTTCATTCCATGATTTTCATTTTAAATTTCTTCTTTGAAATCCCCCCATACCCCCTTCTATATTTTCTTTAAACACTGGGGACATTGTTATTCTATGTTGGGGGGAGATAAAAAATGATTTTTTTGTGAATAAAAACATACATGAAAATAAAAATTCCATTAACCTTGAACATGATAACACACATTGCAAACTATAAAATTGGATATCTAATAATTTTGTATGCTGTGATTCTGATTTTAATGCAAGTTTAAGTTCATGAGCATAGTTTTTGGAAATTGCGGTTGTCCGATGTGATTTTTCAAATTTTACATTTTCATCCTCTTAATAAAAATGCCAAAATGCACGTCTACTGGATTGTGGGTGTAAATTTGAGTTCTCGGGTCCCTTTTATTATAGCATAGGGTTATGGGGTCACTTTTAGTTTAATTTGAGTATCCAAAAAAAACAAAACAAAAACAAAACCAAACAAAACAAAAACAAAAACAATTTACCACATAGAGCAATGTTTTTTCCAAATGTGTGGCGTCGGACACTTGGGGATCGTGACTCCATAGTTGTCTTGCCCAGAGTTAGGCTTTATATCTCTATTGTAGTGAATGGAATTGACAATATGTGTGGCGTCCGACACTTGGGGATCGTGACTCCATAGTTGTCTTGCCCAGAGTTAGTCTTTTCATATCTATTGTGGTAAAAGAAAAAAAATCCAAAACAAATGGATACTCATTTTAAGGTTTAATGTGATTCCCACCTAGTGCTTCCATTTTTTCCACTTGAACAATAAAATGGGCCCCATATCTTTTATGATGCACAAAAATTTATCATGCTTAATTGGAATTGGATGAAATGTGGAGATGAATTTGAACAATGGAATTGGATTGGGATTGGGATATTCTTATGGACCTAGCTTGTTCTTAATTATTTTTATGGATTTTAATAATTTTTTTGGTATTAGATATTTGGGTGAGCAATGTGTATTAAAATGTTTTTGGAAAAGGGGATTTGAATTTCATATTTGTAATTTATTTTGCTCGGGACTAGAAAAACTCAAGTTGGGGGGTGTGATTAGTCACTGAAAGTGGCTAATATTCATTGTTAATATCCTTATATTCATTTTTACAATGTCTATAAACATTTTTTTAGTGCATTACATAAATAAAACTTCATTTCTCATCAAAAATGGAATTCATGTTTAAAATGAATATTTGGGCCCAATAATTCATTTAGTTGTTGACAACATTATATTCATTTTATGAATTTGATATTTTGGGATATTATTTATCACTCTGTTTGGAACATGTTATCTTTTATGTCCGATGGATGAATCCCAAAGGCAGATGGAGAATTTTGCGCCTGAAGGAAGAAACTTGGTTGAAAAAGCATAATGGGCCTAAGGCCCATCAAACAAATGTGGGGCCCAGAAACCAAGCCCAATGAAGCTCAAATTTATACAGTATAAATATAACAATATGAGGATCATTTTATTCAACTGTGTCTGGAGATAATTCTGATGTATTCATGATGATAAAGGGATATGAAGTTGAGATTTAAATGGTGGACCCAACATTAATGCACAGAAATCTGTCCCACCATTTTGACCATACCATCCAAATGGCTGAGCCAAATTTCCTGATGTTGAGAGCTTCTAGAAGAGAAATGGATGAATATATTTTCTATTTAGGACACTTCCAGATTCGGCCATATGAAGTGTCAAACGCACACGTCCAAATGGAGGATGAATCTGGCTGGTTTTGTGGTCAACTTTGTAACGTCAATTTCCTTTTGATTATTCACCCTCGTTTTGACTATATTAATTGTTGGGGGGTGAATTTATTGTGGGGGGTTGAACTAAGGCTTCTAATATGCCTATATAAGGAGATGGTGGTGAAGGAAATTGTCATCTAACATTTTCCTTTGAATCTATGTTTTTCTTTCAATTGTAATTTCCCGCTTTTGTTTTGTAATGGCATCGTCAATTTCACTAATGTAAGTTTTTCATTCACGTTTAGTATTTTCATAAAATTTATTATTTTTTAATTTTTTTTTTTCATTTTCCTCACACGTTGATACCTTTGAATCCTAGTGTGAATTTATTCACACCTGTACTTGTGAATTCATCACACAACGGTGGAGTGTTCATTTTGATTAATGTTTTTTTTATTCTTCTTCAATCCCGCTTATTTAAGTCAATTACCCGCTTCCATTGATAGAATAACATCAATGGAGGGATAAACTTTTATGGGTTGATCCTAGGCAGTTGCATGAGTTGGATTGAATGTTATTTGATGTTCTTAAATTCTTAAATTTTTTCTTTATTTTAAGAGTTCCTTTCTTTGATTTATCTTCTTCTTTGTCTTCACTGACTTTAACGATGACACATTTTGAGTGCTAGTACAATCCAATTCCTTGGAGTGCCCATTTAATTGATCCTCTAAGCGAATTGGTGATTAGCCTTGAAATTGTGTATGGATTAAATCAGAGAATGATATTGAGGGATTATTTCATTTAATGGATACCTCTTGAACCAATGAACAGAAAATCAATTGAAAAACAAATACATACAATAATGCCCAAGAGAAAACCTAGGATCGACTCACATTGATTAGTTTTTTTAATTCAAGTAAATTTATTTGTTTTGTTCTTTAAATTAAATCAATATTTCTTCAAATCAATTCAATCCAATGTTGGCCACTGCATAGCCAATCCCGTATCCAATCTTACTGTCTTAATGTTTCTTCTTCGGTCCCTGTGGATTAGATCCCTATTTGTACTTCAACGACCGCTTTTACCGGTAGGGTAAATTTGGGCGCAACCGGCAGTTTTTGATGGCAACTGATTCTGAGGCACCGTGTTCCAGGAATCACTTTCTGAAGTTTAGCTCGGGAACGTTCAGTAAACAAATGAGATGGTTTTCCTAAAATTTGAACCAGTACTCAGAATCGAAATATGAGGGCATCGATGGAACCACAACATCAGTAATTTCTTAAAAACTCCTTTTTGGGAGTTGCGTTTGCTCAGGTGAGGTTATTATTTAATTGGGTTAACTAAAGAATAAAAATAAAATTTGTGCAACCAATTTTATTTTAATTTAATGTAGCTTAAACCTATGCTTGGAGGTTGGGGTGGAACCCACTAGTTCCTAACTACCCTAGGTAGGATACTAGTGAAGTGGGGCCCACACGAGCCCCACACCATTATTTCCTTTTTACCTCCCATGTGAATTTAATATGGTAACTAACCCACACCCCTCTTAAATTCCAAGTCAACTCTCGCGTCTAATTGGATTATGACACTCCTCATTTATTGGTCAACGCTCAATAATTAAATCGTGATTTGATTTTGAATTTCAAAAATAGATGGAATGAGAAATAAAATAAGGCAATGCCTTATTGTATTATGTTTTTCATTGTGTGAGAAGGATTTGAAGAGGAGATCTCAAGTCTTGGAATCCTCATCTTCCTCCTTGAAGAATGCTAAGAATGCACCGTCGCCGATGAAGAACACCGGCCTCCGACGAAGGGCGACGATGGACGCCGAATCCTTGAAGATTGACGATGTGATGCCGTGTACCACGACGTCAATGATTCTCTTCTCCGAGATGTCAACGATGCTTATAGAACCTTCTTCCGCGAAGATTATTTCCCGCGACGAACATTCGTTCGACAATGCCTTGAGGTAGGGGGTTTGGTTTAATTTAATTTATGTGGATTATTTCCTCGGCATATGATTAAATTTTTGGAAGTCATTTGAACCACTAACGCGGTGGGTGCAGACCAACGAACAAGTCCGAACCCACCGATTATCTGTTCTTGATGTGCGGAACGTTGGGCAACGATGAAATGGGGTCGTTGAGCAAATGGAGGTCGTCGTAGTAATCTACGGGTCCTGACACGACCACCGAGACAAATATAATTGAAAACGGACCACTGGAGCAACTCCGGTGGCCCGCGGGATTCACTGGCGTTATGGGTCGTCGGTGCGGCGGCGTCCTGGCAGGCCGCTAGGAGGGATGGTTGTGGCTGAAGCCGCAGCGGCAGGCGACCGGCCCCGCGGCCGCGTGGGACCCAGGGGAGATGCAGCGCCCAGCACCGCGTCTGCTGGACGAAAGGAATGGCTCCCACGTGGGGTCGCGACTTCAACCAAGGGGGGAAGCCGACCCCCCCCCCCCCCTTCCGCAACGGCACGACCAGCACCCGCCGTGGGGGGCACGCCCGTGCCGGGCCAACCGGCCGCACTGGGCCAGGCCGCGCCGTTTGGTCCGGGCCGCGTCCCATGGGCCGGGCTGTTCCCTAAGGGGCTGGACCCGGACCCGGTGCGGGTCGCCCCGGTTCGGGGGTCTGGGACCGGGTCGGTCTGGGGCCAGAAAACACCCTAAACCGGACATGTCCGTTCGTTTGCCCATATCTTGGACTACAGACCTATGATCGACACACCGTCAGTTGCATGACGAACCTTGGAAAATTACGGCCGTTTAGGTATATTAAAATCAAGGTTTTGGAGAACTTTTGGTACACCCGAGATGGTTTGAACACGAACCCAATCAGGCCCTCAGAGCAGAAACGCTTATAACTTGAGCTCTCGACGTCCGATTGACGTGCTGTCGACTTTGTTGGATTCCTCATAGTGAGACAGACCTTTTGGATTAATTTAATCGAGGTTTGGATGCATTTGGAGTGCGGTCGGGTTGGGTTTGACTTAAAAACCAACTGGGACCCTGGAACGAAAAGGCCAATAACTCTCAGACCGGGCGTCCGATTGATACGTCGTCTGCCACGTTGAGTTCCTTTTGTCGAGACAGAAATTTGAGATACATCAACTCCGGACTACGTGTCAGTTGATGTATCGACCCCCTGGCTCCTGGAGGGGACCCTCCCGGAATCGAGCATGCTGTGTGCGGGAACCCTAGAGCCGGTTGCGACTACGATTGTGATGACTGCACTGAAATCCTATGTGGGTTCGGCAGTGATGAAGACCGTACTGAAATCCTCCGTGGGTTCGACAGTGATGAAGACTGCACTGAAATCCTGTGTGGGTTTGGCAGTGATGAAGACCGTATTAAAATCCTCCATGGGTTAGACGGTGATGAAGACTGGACTGAAATCGTATGTGGGTTCGGCAGTGATGAAGACCGTACTGAAATCCTTCGTGGGTTCGATGGTGATGAAGACTGCACTGAAATCATCAGTGGGTTCGGCAGTGATGAAGACCGTACTTAAATCCTCCGTGGGTTTGACGATGATGGAGACTGAACTAAAATCCTCCATGGGTTCGGCATCAATGAAGACCATACTGAAATCCTATGTGGCTTCGATGGCGATGACTCTATTCTTGCAATCCTACATGGGTCTGACAGAGTATCTATTTTGTATCCTATGTGCGTCCGACAGCATAGTAGGTTTAGTATCCTATGTGGGCCGCAGATTAGATGAATCAGTGGCTATATCTGATCATCTATATCACCTTATGAAGAAGTATACCTGTGTGAGCTGAGTCTTGACTTTCCATCATTATCTTCGATATGATTGTCTTTCTTTCCTATGTGGATTGTGTTGTGCATTCCTGTGTGGATTGAGTTTTACTATCCTATGTAGATGTGATCGAACATGGGCTCAGATGTTAGAGCCGAACTGGAATTGATGACTTAGGTATATATATGGGAATATACCTAAGTAGTGTTGGTTGTTACTTCGTGATTCTATCTTTCCTTTGGGGATTATTCTTTGTGGATTTTAGGAGACCTTCGGGTGTCTCGGGGTCACTACTGAATAGCGTATACTCAACCCTGCAAGGGTTATTCCTGCACTATGTTGTGTTGGATGGAGACGACGGATAGTGCTGATAATGGTTGAGGCTAGTGGAGCAGTCGGTACTTGGAGGTGGACCACTAGGCGGGACTTACACGGAGCGGACGACTAGACCGAGGAGCTAAGGTGGCTATCTGTACCCACCCTTCAGGTGGGACTTCTAGTGGACGGCTCGACATTGCTTCTTTACATTCAGTTGTTGTACTTTCTTTCTAGTTGTACTTTACTTTCAGTTTGGGTTTGTATTCTAGCCCATTCACTTTCCACACATACATATTTACCCAGTTTTACTTAGTGTTTACTTCTGTTGGCTTACTCTGTAGTGATTGTTTACTTTATAAAGGCAATGCCTTCCCCTTTTTGTCAGGATTTACACCTTGGTGCTAGTCGGTAGCCCCTGGCCCATGGGAGGAGGGATTGGGGTAGTCACGACACGGGCCCCAAGGATGGGTCGTGACATTTTTTATCCCTGCCATTAATAAAATTTAGAGAAAACTGCCAGATTTAAGGTAAGAGGTCCTCTCCATTTCTCTCTTAATCAAGATTGTCCTCTATGCTATGCCTTTTTATGTGGAATACCAAATGATTGGGTATGATTTTTCACCATCCCCACACTTCCCTTATGATGAATAAGTGATGAGGAACCCCATTTCATTCTCATCAATCCCTCTAAGGTACACCTGATACCATGCCAATAAACTGTAATGAATTCTACCCAAACATTCATGGTTCATTCGGTTTTCTATATCATCTTTATATGAAAATGGATTTATTTTATTTATTCATTTACATATTCTAAATATTTTGTTGTTTTAAAAAATTAATTTATGAATACCCAATCATCACTCACTTTCAGTGATATACATGTTTTTAAAACATTACCTCCTTAGATCATTCTGATAAGAAAACATGTTTTAAGGGAACTCCCCAAATTTTGAACCAATTTAAAGTGCACTCTATCCTCTATTTTAAGACACCAGTGTCTTTATATAATCATTCTCTTATTATGAAAAATCATTTTATTTCAATTTTGGTTTTATATAAAATATTTTAATCTTTTCAATTTTAAGGTCTCTATAGAATTTTCCTTAAAACCACACAAAAATGATTTAATGATAATGTTAATCAAATATATTTCTTATATGTTGTCATTTCTATTTGACCTCACATATCAAGTTATTTTCCTATTTTAGATTATGAACCTTTAGGTATGTTCTAATCCCTTTTTTTCATGTACTCATTCATGATACACCCATTAGTTATGCTTTATGTCATGATTGTGGAACACAATACTTTCCTTGTGTACCCCTATGTTTATTTTTGGTTGATTATGTATGATTAGTAATGTGGAAAGAATATAAATGAAAATATTGAGATGGTAGTTCCTAGAGTGCTCTCCAAATGCATTGGGTAATGTTATCTCTTGTGATATACGATGTGAAATGGGATTGGTGGTTAGCCTTGACCCGTACTAAAATGGGAAACAGGATTGGTGGTTAGCCTTGAATCGTACTAAAATGGGAAACAAGATTTGTGGTTAGCCTTGACCCATAATAAGGACATGTTTTATAATTCTTCCTCATTTATATGATTCCATGTTTATATCATCCCATGCTTATATGATATGATTTCTTATGTTCCATGATTTGGATATCATTATGTCATGCCTCTTAACTCATGTGCTTAAGATGTATCCTTATGTTCATTCTTGTACTAGGATTTTTAGCTCATCCATTTGTTCATGTGTTCCCCAGGGTACCCTATTTAGATGTAAGGGCTCAAAAATAGTTAGCATCTCTTAATGGGGATTAAATAAATACGTTTCTTAGCCCCATGTTTTATGATTTATATACCTAGTCTTACAAGACACTAGACTTAATGATCCTTAGTTCGTACTCTAAAGTATAATTATGATAAAAATCATGCAATGTAATGTGTAAATGTCTAGTGTCACAATAGTTGGTATCAAAGAATGGTCTAGTTATTTTTGGAGATTAGGAATAGATCACCTCTGTAAGAACATTAAGCATGAGACTAATTATAAGAAAACATTCCTAAATTTTAGTGAGTATTGTGTAAGTGGTTAATTAAGAAAATGCATCTCTATCTGGACACGATTAGGCAGAGGCGGGTGCGGCATAGATGTGTCTTTCGTTAAAACCTGAAAAGACCCCTTTGAGCATGAATGAATGAGAACTGGTGCACGACAACGGGCCTATCCGATCTCATGGTTATGACACTGGCGAGGGATATGTTATCATAGATTAATGAGCTTAGTACAAACCCTTATTAAAGGAAAAAATCATATAAGAATATAAGTTATGAAATAGATCAACGATAACCTAGATTTAAGCCTTAGGAATCACAAGTTAGGATATTCTTATTCATTATAAGATTATCCTTTTATGTTCAATGTTTATTTTTTATAATCAAAATATAAGTATTAAAGACCTATAATTATACCTTAATTTTCTTATATAATGGAAGGAAACAGAATAACATGTTCTAATAACGAATGTGATAGGCAATGTCAATATTTCCCTAAGGATATGCCTGATTTGACAAGAACATGTGCTTAGATTATCATGACAGTACTTGCTCAGCTGATCGAGTTATGAATAAAAATTTGAATTATGTGTAATGCCCTCATCCTCTAAGGTGAGAAAAATTTGTCCTAGAAATATTCATTTGGAAGAGGCCTCCAATGATTAAAATAACTTATTCTCCCATCCTCATGGAATAATGTATTAATTCTATTGAAAAGATATTCTATATCCTCCAATGCTCATAATAAGAGAATGTTTTTTGGTGGTCTATCATTTCGATGAGAAAGATGATTAGTGGTGGATAGTGATTAGTAATACAATGTCCCAAGAGGAAATTGATTACATGGATTGGGTATAATTCAAGATGAAGTTTTTCAATGAATACTTTCCTCGAATCCTCCATCTCACGATAGAAAAAGATTTCCATGGACTGAAGCATAATGAAGATGAGTCCATCGGGGAATTTGATTAAAACATTACATGTCTTGAAAGGTACACCTCGGGCATTTTTAGGATCACTGAAATAAAGTTGGAATTCTTCTTTAGTAGACTAAAGTTGAGTCTAAAAAAATAATTGGTGATTCGAGAGTTTTACAATTATGAGAATATTGTTTCATGTGACCTCAAGGATGAAATGGAGATTAGAGACACTTAGTGGTCTCAGGGTCTCGGTGAAAAGAAGCTGAAAATGGAGAGCAACATGGGTGGATCATTGAATAAATACCATGATGGAATGAAGCATAACTTTTACCCTTGTTAATGTTGGGGGAATAAGAATACTAGGAACTGTCTAGAGGGAGCCAAAAATTACTTCAAATGTAGAATGTTGGGTCATCTGGCCAAGAACTGCTTCCAGGATATGAAGAATCCCACTAATGCGGAGGAAGAAATGAAGTTTCAAATCAACACTCAGCTTGTAGTTCGGTGTTACAACTGCAAGGAGCATGGTAATTATGCGAACCATATCCCTAAGCTGAGGGTTGCCAGTGGTAGTCAACAACAACCTCCAAGGAAACAAGGAAGGGATTATGCTATCACTACAACTGAGGTCGAGTCAGACAATGATGTGCTCAAAGGTACTCTAATTATTAATTCTAGAATAGCATACATACAATTTGATTCAAGTTCTATGCATTCTACCATATCTGGCATGTTTAGTAGAACTATTCAAACACCACCACAATATTTGGAGGAAAATTTATCTGTGAGAACAGCGAATGGGGAAATTATTGCATCCTAGTTTTATTACTCTTCCCCCATTAATGATTGTGGAATGAACCTCCCAAAAAATCTCATCATACATCCTTTTGTGGAGTTTGGAGCTATATTGGGCATGGATTGGATATCTTTATATAAATCCAACATCAACTATCATGAAATAGAGATCACTCTTCACATCCTGAAAAATCCTCATATTCATTATAAGTGTAAGGAGGAAGATGAAACTCATTTTGAATCATTGTATCATGTGTTTGTATATTGTTACCCTATGAGAAAGAATATCTATCTCAAATGGTTGATATAAATGATATAATCATGCTTGAAGACATTCCCATTGTGAGGGATTACACTGATGTATTCCCTAAAGAGTTTCCTGGTTTTCTTCCTAATAGAGAGGTTGATTTCCCAATTGAACTTTTCCCTAGATCTCTTCCTATCACAAAGGCACCTTATAGAATGGAGTCATTGACCAAGAGGAGATAAAAAAGTAGTTATAGGAGAATCTGGAGAAGGGTTTTATACACCCACGTGCTTCACTGTGGGGTACACCAGTCCTCTTCATCAACAAGTAGGATGGATCAATGCGCCTCTTCATTGATTATCGTATTCTCAATAAAATAACAATAAAGAACATGTATCCCCTTCTATAGATAGATGTTATGTTAGATTATCTTCATGGGTATAGTTATTTCTCTAAGGTGGACCTTCGGCCAGGATATCACCAACTAAAGGTGATGACATAAGATATTCCCATGTCTATTTTACGAAAAAGGTATGGACACTATGAGTTCAAAGTGTTGCCCTTCGGACTCACTAATTATCCAGAAATTTTCATGGATTTAATTAATAGATTCTTTAGATATTACCTCGACAAATTTGTTGTAGTCTTTGTTGGTGATATTCTGGTATACTCTAAGAGCATAGTGGAACACAAGGATCATTTTAATATTGTGTTAAATACTTTATGAAAGGACAAGATGTATGAAATGTACTATAAATGTGAGTTCTGGATGGATGAAGTATCATTCATGGGGAATGTTATCCCCAGAAAAGGTATATCTGTAGACCCTGCCAATACAAAGGAAATTGAAGTGTGGCCCAAACCAACTTCTATAATGGAGATCCATAGATTTTTGGGTATAGAATGGTATTATCAACAATTTGTGAAGAACTTTTCATGATTGTCAAAACCAATGAACAAGCTGACCCGAAAGGGAGTAAAGTTTTTCTAGAGTAAGGATTGTGAAGACTATTTCAAAGAGTTGAAAATGAGGCTTATCACTACACCAGTACTCACACTCTCAATATGTGGAGAACTCCTTGTGGGGTGTAGTGATGCTTCAATAATGGTATTAGTCTATGTGCTTATGAAAAATGATAATGTGATATCCTTTACCTCAAGGTAGCTGAAAATCCATGAGCAAAACTATCCCACGCAAGATCAGGAGTTAGTGGTTGTGATCTTTGCATTGACAATTTGGTGGAATTTTCTCTATGGGGAGAAGTGTGAGATATATACTGACCACAAGAGTATCAAGTATATATTCACACAAAAAGAGATCAATATGCTTCAGAGAAAATGTATATAGCTTATAAAGTATTATGACTTCTCAATCCACTACCATCATAGTATGGAAAACAAGGCGGTAGATGCCCTAAGTAGAAAAGATCATGCGTCTTTATCAATGATGATAATTGAAAATGATTTGATCTTCTTAGATTTGTAGTGGATGGACTTGTAAATCATTAAGGGAGGAACATCATAAATCCTTTATAAAATGATTGATCAACCATCTCTCATGGAGAAAATAAAGTATGATCAAAGAAAATGTTGTGGAAATCAAGAAAAGGGTGGAAGATATCAGAAATGGGAAATCCTCGTACTTCAAGACTGATGAGAAAGGAGTTTTAAGATTTGGGTCATGATTATGTGCACCATCTGATTGAAAGATAAATAATGATCTTCTGAATGATGTGCATATCTTAATTTTTTCTATCCACCTCGGGAGCACAAAGATGTATCGTGATCTCTGAGAAAGGTTTTGGTTGGACAATAAGAAAAGGGATATTACTGAATATACATCAATGTACCTAGTATGTCAACAAGTGAAGGCTGAGAGGTAAAAGTATAAGTGGATGATCAAACCATTACCCATACAAACGTGGAAGTGGGAGAACATTACTATGGACTTGGACACTAGACATCTAAGGACATCCAAAGGAAACAATTCTCTATTAGTAATTGTGGATCATCTAAAAATGATAGCTCACTTTATCATGATTCGAGAGGACTTCTCATTTGATCAACATGAACAAATTTACATCAAATAAGTGGTATGGATTCATTGAGTACCACTATATATTGTATCTGACCATGTTTCGAGATTCACCTCAATGTTTTGGAAAATACTCCAACGTTCTCTAAGAACTGAACTAAACATCAATACCGCCTACCATTTTCAAACTAATGGCCAATATGAGTGAACTATCTCAATACAGGATGATATGTTGAGACTATGTTCAATATACTTCAAAGGAGGATGGGACCAACATCATCCACTGGTTGAATTCTTCTACAACATCAGTTTCCACTCGATCATCCGTATAGAACCATATGAAGCCCTTTATATGAAAAGGTGAAGAACACTGGCATGTTTGGATGAATTCTGTGAGAAAAATCAAATAGGACCTGAAATGGTCGAAGAAATTGTGGAGAAGCAGAAAACCATTTTGTAGCATATCAAGGTAGCCCAAAGTCGGTAGAAGAGTTATGTAGACAACAGTCGATGAGACCATGAGTTCAACGTTGGAGACATGGTACTTATACACATATCTTCATGGAATAAGGTCATGAGATTTGGGAAGAAAATAAAGATAAGTCCCATGTATATTGGCCACTTAGATATCCTTGATTGAGTGGGAGTTTTGGACAATCGATTGGAACTTCCACCTACCATGCCGAATGTACATGATGTCTTTTATGTATCCGTACTACGAAAGTTCATACCAAACCCTTCACATGTACTCTCTTCTGAGGTGATACAGTTGGAAGATGATCTTTCCTATGGGAAGCAGCGAGTGAAGATCTTGGATCATAGAGATAATTTTCTACATAACAAGACTACTCAACTGGTCATGGTACTAAGGAAGAACCATAAGTATGAAGAGGCAACATGGGAACTAGAGAAGGAAATGAAGGAAAAGTACCTTCACTTGTTTACAGCTTAGAATTTCAAGGGTGAAATTTCATGATTAGGGAATAATGTAATGACCCAATGTTTTATAAATAGAAATTATTTTATTATAAAAATGGCATGAAATCCCAAAATAATGAACTAAGATATTCTATGTGACAGTTAAACATAATTAGTCACTTTTGTGTTTGGAATTTAGAAAATATACCACACATGTTTGTGATCAGTAAGTTATTTGGAGTCTGATAAGAAAGACTTATTTTTAGTGAATTGTAACTGACCCTTATGAATAGTAACATACCCTAATGATTAGTTACATAACCTAATGAATAGTAACCTTGCATATGATAGAATAAAAATAATATTCAAGTGAATGTATGATGTATCTATATTTTAGAATAAGTAAATGAATGTTTAAAAACTGTTTTTTTAAAAATGTATGAGTTTAATTAAATATTAAAATAGTCATATATAGAAAAAATATTTTTCAAAATTGGATTTCATTTTTGGATTCTTCTCCTCAAGAAAATCTTAGGTTGAGTTTTTGGGATTTTTCTAAAATATTTGAATTTTAGATGAATAGTAAAATATGACAATTTACGATAAATTCTAAATAATGGATTTATTGAGTCATTGATGTTTATCTGATGATGTATGCCCAATTGGTTCGAATAGAAAATAATTTATTCATATTCTTGGTCATGGAATCATCACTAATTCTGGTATTACGTGTAAATTAACAAAATAATCATTAAATAATTATGAAAACCCTCCTCTCCTCCCCTATAACCCCCCTACTCCCTTATCTCTCCAATCCTCTCAAGCCTTGTGCCTTGCCAATATTCTGCCTAGTTCTCTCCCCATGCTCTGAACCCATGTCCAAAGGCCACTAGTCTCTTCAATATACTAAAACCACTTCCCTTAAGAGGTTCTCAAATAAAGAATACTCAAGAGGTAAATTCCTCTTCCCAATTCCATCATTTCATTTATGCTCTTTCATTTTTGTTTCTTTGATCACCAAACGTCACCTAAAATGGTATAATAACTCAAAAAACATACATGTACTTGAATTTTTTAGTCTAATGGGGTAATTCATTATCTTCTCTCTTTTCCCTATCTTTTATTTAGAAATGAAAGCACTATTTGAGATGTTTTAATTTAACACATTCAATGACAACGGTTTATCAATTTCTATTACCATATTTTATTATGGTTGTGAATAAATTTGTGTTATGGTTGAACCAGATTTATATATATATTATATATCCTAGTTGTGGTTCATAATCTTTTTCTGCAAATGGTATTAAGTTATAAATCCAAACATGTTTGTTGTAATCAAACCCACTGATTTAACAAAATGGTAATAACTAGTGTTTTATATAATAAATCAACATCACTCTAAGAATCAAAATAATGATTGAAACCATGTAATCTCCGAGATGTTCACCATTATAATATAACGTCAATTTTGGACAACCAAATTCAATTTTCATGTGTGTACAAACATGAATATAATAAAACTGGTCTTTAAAAACCATGTATGCAAACGAGCCTGAACAATGAAATTGAACCTTATAACCAATAAAAAATCCTTCAATGAACCAAAAATAGTTACAATAACTCAATAAAATATTAAATAGGTTCATGAATTTTTAATTAATAAACATAATTTTTTCATTTAGTTCATTAATAACTAGTGGAGAACACCTCTATATTTTAGGTAAGGGATCCTCTCTATTTCACTCTTAATCAAGATTATCCTCAATGTTATTCCTTTTTATGTGTAATCCAAAATGATGGGGTATGTTTTTGAACCTCCCCCAAACTTCTCTCAATTAGTATATGTTATTATAAACCCATTTTTTTCTCATCAAGACCCATTAGTTACACCTGACACCATGCCAATAAATCGTAATGAATTCTACCTGAACCTTCTTTGTTATTTTTGGTTTCCGTATATTTGTTTATATCAAAATAGAGTTATCTTATCTATTTATGTACATATTCTATATTCTGTGTATTTTTTTAAAATTAAATTATTAATACCATATCAACACTCTCTATTGGATATATACATTTTTTTAAATGATTCCCTCCTTAGAACATTCCGATAAGCAAACCCGTTTTAAGGGAACTCCCTAAATTTTTACCCAATTTCAAGTGAACTCTATCATCTATTTAAAGACACCATTGTCATTATAAAACCATTATATATATTATTAATACCTTCTTGGATAATTTATGGTTTTATATAAAAGATTTTCCTCTTTTTGAATTTAAAGGCTCTATAACATTTTCTTCAAAACAGCACAAAAATATTTTAATGCTATTGTTTCTAAAATACATTTCATATATGTTGTTATTTATTTTTGAAATCACATAACATTTTATATCCCTATTTTTCCATATGAACGTACATGTATTTTCTAATCCTTTTCTTTCATAGACATTTTCATGATACACCCATTGGTTATGATTTATGTCATGATTGTGGTACCCAATACATTCCATGGGTATGCTTATATTTATGTAAGGTAAATTATGTATGATTATATTTGTGGAAAGAATATTAATGAAAATTTTGATATGGGTGAACCAAAATATCCCTCTGATGCATTGGGTAATGATATGTATCATGATATTTGATGTGAAACAAGATTGGTGGTTAGCCTATGCTGGTAGTAAAATGGGTAACGGGATTGGTAGTTTTCCTTGACATACACTAATGTCATGTTTTATGATTCTTGCCACATTTATATGATTCCATGTTTATATTATTCCATGATTATATGAAATGATTTAATATTTTCCATGATTTTGATATCATTATGTTATTACTCCTAACTCATGTTCTTAAGATGTATCATAATGTTCATTCCCTTATTGGGCTTTTAACACATCTCATTCTTCATGTGTTCCCCAGGGTACACTATGCTAATGTAAGGGCTCAAAAAAAGTTAGGAGACCTTTATGGAGAACAAATAAATAAGTTTTTTTTAGCCAGATGTTTTATGTTTCATATTTTATGTACCTAGTCTACCTTGACACTAGACTTAACAATCATTGGATTGTAATCTGATATATAATTATAATAAAATTCATATAATGTTTTATGTTAAATGTGACACCCCGACCCCTATAGACTAGAGTCGGTGCATTACTTGTTATATTGGAATGGTTATAAGGAATTTAAATCCCAATGTAATGATCTATTTATTAGTCTTTAAGAAACTAGATACAAAAATGTAACTCAAATTACATTGGAAAAGTTTAAAAAATACAACACATAATAAAAACTAAAAACTACATCCTCATGAACTCTATAAATGATCTCCACTTCATCACCTATTGAAGGTAAACTATGGAAGGGGTGAGATCAAATGAACAGTAAGCGTTACAAATGGTAGAAGATTGAATAAATAATAATTGAATTGTAAACAATTTTACATAATCAACATGGCATCATGAATAAAGGAAAAATTCACCCCATTAATAAACTGAGAATGAAATTGCATCCTTAGATTTTGACATAGTGAATACCTCATGGATAGTAATAACTGATAATGAATTAAGAGAATTCTTATTAATTGGACTTCATATATCTGGCACATGATACCGTAATACCATTAAAACAGTTTAGTTATGTGGGTAGAAACACATATGATTTTTGGAAACAAACTCAAAGGGTTTGTCACCAACTGATTTGTCTCATGAGACCCACTAATGCATCGAGGGGCTATAGTGGGACCCACCTACCACTCATGTTAAAATAATTCTATATAAATTGATTCAATACAATAGAAATATGTCTTTTCAATATCTGTATAGAGTAGAGTATACATATTCATCAATATTTCCATAATTAAAATAACTTTCCAAATAAACACCGTATGTAAAATGGTATACCGTTTAGAAAAAAAAACATATCCATGACATGGGATTATGGATATTTAATATAAAAATAATTTTAAATTAAAATTGATCTCAAATTTTCAGTAGGTACACTACATAATGATTATTAGGTGCAAAATACAAAGTTAGTCACAATGAAAAGGTTGTTGAGACAAAGTCCCTTTCCATAATGTAATCAGTCGAATCATATGACCAGAACTTAATGAACATTAAATGAATAATTGAATTACATGAATATAAATAGAATCATGTTATTATAATTCAAATGTAAGTACACATATGACACATACAATAAATAAGTTGAAAACAATGAAAATCTCACAGAAACATAAGTGAGATAAGAAACCCCTTACCATATGCTCGAGTGTGTTCATCATTTGTTTTAATGATCGGAATAATAACATTTAGCATCATTAATTAATAAATACAGAACCTCAAATACATTTAATTTATTTATTATAACCTTACTAGGTTCAGTAATGGCCCTTTTATGGGTTCAAGATATTCAATTTTCTTGTTTTTGAAGCATTTTCTTCCTTGGTTTTCAAGTTTCATTTAATTGTTTTTATGATTGGAATTTCATTTTAAATGTGGTTAAATATCTATTATCAGTAATATATAATATTAATGACATTAATAATATATAAATGTTCTTATAATTATTTTGGGTTATATACCATGATGATGATTCATTAGTTAAAATTTTATTTCAAATATTTGGATTAACTTGGCCGTTTTGTTCATAATGATCTTTTTTTGTGTTATTATTTCATATTATGAGTCTGTAAAGATTCCAGAACATTAATGATATTACATACATATAATTTTATCTAGTTTAACCATTAAAATGGTTTAATGACCAGTAATTAAGGAGAAAGTGACGAACGAAACTCTGTCGTCCACTGTGCTTATAAATTGGAACCTCATGGATGTTGATTTCGTTTATAAAAATAAAAGAGAGGGTGTAAGAATATTTATGATTGATATTACATTCACATGATATAATTTTATTATATAGATTATAATAGAGTTTATCATGGTCATTTGGACAGAAGAGGTGAGAAGGGAAAAATAAAATAGATGAACATGAAAATAAAAGAAAATGTTAGAGATCTCATATAAAAATTCGGCAGCCTAATGACATCACTTAAAATTTCATAAAATGAAATGATGAGAGAAAATGGGTATCTCATCATATTGAAATAAAATAAAGGACACTAATTTGAACACAAAAAATAAAACTCCAACATATGAGGATAGAGAATCAAATATATTACATAAAATAAGTGTTGACTAAAAGAAGAGAATGAAGGATACCCTTACCTTGTAGAGTAACTCCTATATCTTGAATGATTGGACCTTGGGGTCTTAAGGACACCTTGTGAGGAGCCTTAGGGAGGAAATAACACTAGATCTTATAGGATCTTTATTTTTTAATGAAATAAAATGATGGGGGTGACGGGGTATTTATAGTAATTAAGATAGAGGTTTTTTATTAATTAAAAGGGACACCTCGTTAGTGGTTTTCACAATAAAGTGGGCTTTCCCATGGTATTTTCCCATGGGATAAGCCACTTGGAACACTTTATGTCATAATATTTTGTACACAAGTCTACAAACCATTTATTTTAATAAATGCATCATAATGATATCCATGTACTATCGAAATCTCAAATCTGTATTTTTACTATTCACGAAACATTTATGTATTTTTGAAAAATCCCAAAAAGTCCCCTAAAGTTTTTTCGACGTGTAGAATTAAAAAATGAACTCCATTTTTTGAAAATAATTTTCTATGTATTTTTAATTTAATTTATAAATAAAATCAAAGTTAGTTTGAAAAATTACAATTTAAAGGTATAATCAGTTTTGTATTACATTGAAAAATTAATTAACATCCCATTATATTATTACCTTAAGAAAAAATAATATTATCGTCATTTACTATTTATAAGGGTCATATTACTATTCGTATTACTATTCATAAGGGTATGTTACTATTCAAAAAAAATCATGTTGGTTTCATCATACTTCAAATGACTTACCCATGACAACTCCAGATGACTATTTTTCAAAAATCAAAACATAGAATTGGAAAATTTATGTTTAATGGATAGAATATATCTTTTTCTTATAATGTTTTTTTAGAAAAAGACACAGTGCTTCATGCTATATTGGATATCTAATGAATAGAAAGTATTTAAAATCAACATACCATAAAATGTTTGGGGTGTTATATTAAAGGCTTGGGTCACTTCACGATAGATCCTTCAGTAGCTAAGTATTGGCTTGAGGTGGTTACCCAAGTTTTCAGCCTAGTGAGGAAGCCTCTTAACTAGATAGAAATCCTAGACATGAGCCTTATTTAGGGATCAATGGTTAAATGGTGGAGCATGATGATCTAGAAGCATGAGGAGTAGACCCTCCCATGGATATAATTTGAACGACTCTTCAAGGAGGAGTTCTTACTAGAAAAAGTTTTGATTTGTGCGTATACAGGAGCTACAACACCAACAGCAGGGTCGTCAGAGTGTAGTAGAAAACTCAGCAAGACTCTTGTATCTTTTTTTCTACTCTACAGACATGGTGTGTGACCCATTCTTCAGGGCACAGACCTTCAAGAAAGGGCTATGCTGTGAGATTAGGGTGTCAATGATACCCCTTAGCATTTCGAAACATGCGGGGGTGTTGTAGCTAGCTCTGCTTGTAGATAGATTTCTGGAAGAGCAGAAAATGATCGTGGGGGATACCACTAGGGTTGAGTTAATTGATTAATTTTTATTAAGTAGAAAATATCATGTATAGGAATCCAAGAGGTCCAGACAATCCAAGGGTTGACCCTATGATTCAGGAACAATAGTGTGTAGAACAGGTCAGTCGATGTAGTGGTTGTGATACTTGTGTAGTGGTCAAGGACAGATGGCTTGATATTGTCTGGAAATACATTCAAACAATCATAAGACATTCGAGGGTCCACCGAGGTAGCGGTGTAGGACAGAAAATGTTAGTCCTCCAGGTGGCGGATGTGGTAGATGAGGAGTATGAGCCGCAGGAGGTGGGAAGAGGTTTGTGGTACCACCACCCTAAGGTGTTTCACCCCGAGCTTAGGGATATGATTGAAGGGTGTGAGGCTATCTCCAGGCGATGGAGGCTTACAACCACAATTCATTAGAGATTATTTGAGGTATGATATGTGTCTTGTACACTCAAGTTGTAGTTCTTATAAACATAGATTCTCGTCACTCCTTACTTGACACATACCTTTTTTGGAGCTTGGAGGCTCTAGTGTATCCATTGGATTGATCCTTACATTTAGAGACTCTTATGGGAGAGGATTTTTGGATCACACATTGGTGATAGTAGTGTGAGATTTCTCTTGGAGGTGAGATCTTCAACTAGGTTCTCCTAGTAGTGGCATCAATGTCTTACGATATCATTCTATGTATGGGCTAGTTATCAATATTCCATGCTCAGATTGACTATTTTAGATAGAGATTGTGGCGTGTCTGCAGATATAGAACCATTTTTTCAATTAACAGAGATAATTAAACACATGAGAAACATGATGCAATTTCACAGAGGACGGTGTAGCCGATTACTCACCCGTTGGATAGCCTCACCCTCGGTGCTATAGATGATGTGGGTCCTCGATTTACTGTAGTGGTGGGGAGTATGAGGATTTCTTTCCTTACGATGTACCTTGATTACCTACACTATGAGAGGTAGATTTATATATTGATATGTACCCCTGGATGATACCGATTTCTACACCATCATCTCGGATGGCTCCTAGAGAGCTTTGGGAGCTAAGGGTATAGTTGTAGGACTTTCAGAGGAAGGGATTCATGGGACCCAGTGTTTCACCATGGGATACCCGATTATGTTTTTGTAGGAATGAAGACGGTAGGTTGAGGCTATGTGGTGACTTATAGTAATTAAATCAGGTGACTATGAAAAAAAAGAATCCACTGTTGATAATTGACAACCTCTTTGATCATCTGAAGGGACCTAGGTGGTTCTTGAAGATATATCTCAGATCTGGCTATCATCAACTTCGTCTACAAGATGAGGAGGTAATGAATACAACATTATGATCATGGTGTGGCCACTACCAGTACATGGTTATTCCACTCGGTGTAACAAACCCCACAACAATGTTCATGGGTCTCATGAAAAAGATCATCCACCCATACCTAGACATGTTCATCATGGTCTTCATTGATGACATCCCGGTGTACTCGGTGTCCAAGGAGGAGAGCACAATACGCATGAGGATGTTCCTGGACACACTCCAAGAGCACCAGATATATGGGAATATCTTTACGTTCTGGTTCTAGAATCGAGAGTTCAACATTTTGGCACACGTAGTTTCAGAGGCTGGTGTTGTAGTGGATCCAACAAAGATAGTTGTGGGGATTTCATGGGATCCACCAAAGAGTGTGACTTAAGTGAGGAGTTTCTTGGGTACGGTAGAGTACTATAGATGGTTTATGTCAGAAATTTCTAGGGTTTCATCACCCTTGACATCTTTGACATGGAATGGGAATCCATTCATGTGGATAGAGAAGTAATAGTAGTGCTTTTAAGTGCAGAGATAGAGGTTAAAAAATGCTCCCATATTGAGACTTCTGTAGAATTGAATTTGGTATATAGTGTTCAATTATGCATCAGGGACTAGGCTAGGTTGTGTCCAGGTGTAGGGGAAGGTGGTGATTACTTATGGTTCACATTAGCTAAGGAAAAATGAGCATAACTACACAACCCATAACCTTGAGCTAGCAGCAGTAGTATTCACGTTGAAGATTTGGTGACATTACTTGATGGGGGAGCATATTGTTTTTCGCACTGACCACAAATGTGTCATGTATGTCTCCTCCCAGAATGATCTAAACATGAGTTAGAGGAAATGGCTATATATCCTCCAGGATTTTACTTCTAAATCATCTGTACTCTTGGGAAGGGGTACAGAGAGGATGATTCACATAGTAGGAGATCTAGAATGTAGTTTTTGCGTGAGGAGTCAGAGTAGTCGGGTGTGATACATATATACTTTATGTATGATGAAGTAGCTACTTAACTTTAATTGATGGTGGTCACACCTCCACTCTTACAGTGATTCCTGGAGGCACTTCTAGGGTATAGAAAATATGATGCTCAACATTCCCATTTGTCCATAGGGAAGTCCCCTAATGTATATTTGATAGGTGGGGAGAATAAAATCCTTTTAAGAGGGAACATAATTGTATTAATGGAATTGTGGGAGGAGGTACGGATGGAGTTATACACATACTCCTTTAGAGGTACATATTGGTGTGTCGAAAATGCATCACGACCTCGGACATCAATGGTGATGGCCAGGGATGAAAAAGGTTGTGGTAGATTTCATTTCTTGGTGACTCACTTGTCAGAAAGTGAAGGCTGAGCCCCATGTTCTAGCATGCTTGAATATTCCACTTAAGGTGAATGAGTGGAAGAGGGATGGAATATATATGTTAATTGTGATGGGTTTACAATGCACATCCAGGGGACATGATAAAATCTAGATGATCATTGATTGGCTCACCACGTCGTCCCACTTCCTACCTATTTAAAAGAAGGGTTCAGTACAGAACATGGGACGCCTCTATGTGCATGGATTATTTTGACTCTATGGAGTCCAATCTATGATAGTCTATTATCATGATGCATCATCTACATCCAGGATGAGTATGGGATTGTATAAGGAATTTGGGAATCATCTTTTCTAGATCATATCTTTCCACCCGCAGACAGACGACTAGACGGAGGGGACCATCCTGGTTTTAGAGGACATGCTTCGTGCTTGCATCATAGACTTTGGCCACATATGGGAAGATCACCTTCCACTAGTGAATTCTTTGTACAAAAAATTAAACCAATCCACCATTGGTATATAGCCGTTCAAAGCCATGTTTGGGAGACCATCCAAGTCACTGTAATGCTAGATGGACCCAAGGGAGTCCGACCTCATGGGAACAAAGATGGTGTGGGCTATTACTGAGAAGGTGCATATCAACAAGGGTTGGATGATGACGGTACATAGTAGACAAAAATCATATTTAGATATGTTACACAGGCCCTTGTAATTTGAGGAGGGAGACAATTTTTTCCTTTAGATCTCACCTCGATGCATATTGTGTAGATTTGGTTGGGGCATCATGTTATCTCTAAGGTATATCGAAATTTTTTATATTCTAAGTAGAGTTGGTGAGGTGGGGTACTGCTTGGCTCTACATCTTCATATAGAGAGGGTCCATGATGTCTTCCACGTATCTTGTCTAAGGAGATATGTGCTCGACCCATCACATGTCATTGATAAGGGTGAGATGGAGATTAACGACGATGCAGTTTTCACAGAGTACCCAGTAGTGATTGAGGATCAATAGGATAAGATCATTTGTAGATGATCGATTCCATCTGTGAATGTTTAGTGGATGTAAAAAAAATTCCAAGAGAGCACGTGGGAGAGAGAGGCTCAAATTTTTTATTAGTATCCCTATTTTTCCCTTGTTTTGGTTTTTGGGGACATAAATCCCTTAGGTGGAGAGAATGTAATCTCCCAAAATTTCCATGTAATTTTTTTTGAAACTTACATGGGATTATTTTAGAATAGGCATTGAGACAGCCCATGATTTTGAGTCCTGGGGTGTCCAGAATAAATTTTTGAACTATTTTTTACTTTATTTAAAATAGATCACTCATGCAGTTTTCATAACATCTAAATGGGTGCCCATATCCAAAATATTATACCACCACTGAGTTCAAAATAAAAATTTTACCTTGTATGAGTCCTAGATTTGACTTGAACTGGTTGACTATGAAAAATTTCTTAGGACATTTTTAAACAAGAATAAAAAATAAACATAAAAATATTTTCTTTCTTTTAAAGTTTCAAATAAACACAGCGATAATGCATCCCATTTCGTTTCTTAATGTAAAATATTGGGATACTAAAAAACAACAATAGGGTGATGCATTTCCCATTCTCCTTAATTAAATAGGAATTTAGGGTTAACACTTTACCCAAAAATTCCCAATAACCATTATAGAAAAGATATTAGTGTAACCCTCATGTTAGTGGATGATGAATGATGAAAAACAATGGATCAAAAATGAAAACAAGACCTACCCCTCGATGGATCTCCCCAATAAATAATACATAATGATTGATCTTCATTAGTGAGTGATCCAAACCTAGGTAGGGTTTTTCTTTTGAATTCTTTCCCAGTTCATGTTTTCAATGACGAATAAGGACCAACCCATGAACAGGTTGATACGTGGTTTGATCATTCTTATGGGATAGTTAGACTACAATTTTTATAGGGATTAAACTTTATTGATTATCCTCGTGGTTTCATCCCCCTTTTCTAATGAGGAAAATGAAGGCTAAAATGAACAAGGCCGACATTCATTCTACGGGTGTTCTTGGAGTTTTCTCTCACCCCATTCTTTCATTCTTCACTGATGGACCCATGTGATTGCGTTCGGAATTTATGGAGGGTTATAAATGTGGGAAACCCCCCAGACTGAGGAAAAGACGATTTGAATCCCACTATAGTGAAGACGGGGACCCAGGTATTTAAAGGGTGTCCCTTTTTAGAGAAATGGGGAACTGGAGGAGATGTGGCGGTCCACAGAGAAGAGGCAGGTGGTGGCAGCGGTGCTTCTCGCCAGTAGGGAAGTGATGATGGTTTCAGTCCAGCGGGACTGTAATGATAGAAGGGGCCCATGGTGCATATCTTCAGGTAGCGACTAGGGCCACATGTTGGGCAGTAGTAGGTGACCACAACCGAGACGCATCGGGACGCTAGGTCACGCGGAAGGAATTTGTGGTCCAACGAGACCATCGAAGTACCATGTGGAAACTACAGAGGGGAGGGTTATGTGGGGGCCGACCATGATGACGATGCAGATATGTGGTAGAAACCATGTTCAGGGGACCTGATGGGTTGGGTCATGTCAATCCAACCAGGTCAGACCAGACCGGGACCCCACCATCCCATTTTCACTAAATGGCCCATAACATTGAAACATTATTTCCATTTGACGAGATGTTTTTGGAGTTGGGACCCTCATGAAAAGTTGATACATTTGATATACTATATGGGAGTTTTTTTGACATTGTAGTGTGAATTTTTTGGATCAAGGAGTAGTCGCTTCTATACAAGAACTCTAAGATCGAAATCTGGTGGAAGGTTGTGACCTACACATAGTGTGTCTCATATGAATTGTATCTCATGTTCCCATATGGATAGTGTTTCCTATGGAGTGTGTCTCTTTTTCTGACACATAGTGTGTATCTTTCACCTACATGAAGTGTGTCTCCTACCGAGTGTGTCTCATATGCCTAGATAAAGTGTGTATTATATGGAGTATGTCTCTTGCGCCTATACAGAATGTGTTTCTTGGAATTATATATTCCTGTACTTTCATCATATATCTATGTCATATTCACATACTATTTTGTGCTGACTCTAGTGACTCTCTTGACTATTATTTTTAGAGGCTACACATCATGTACCTCCTTGGAAGTCTTCTTTGTGTATTTCATTGTGGTATACCTTTTTGGTTTGGGGTCCATACTGAGTTTGGTTTTACTCACCCCTGAACAAACTTCGCCCATATGTGTTGTGTCTTCTACAGATGACCAGAATCCTAGATAGGAGCCTTGGTGGGATGAACATATGTGGTATTTAGAGTGAGGCCCGATAAACAATTTTCACTTCGGCATCTTCTGACAGCTTTTTTACCTACCCTTTAGTTAGAGTTTTTGGTAAATGTTTTCAAGGATCTTCTACTTATATTTTGTTGGGCTTGTACACTGGACCCCTTTACTTTCAGTTTGTACTATTTACATGACGTGGGTTTACATAGTATTATATATGCCTATCTGCTCAGTGTTTTTAGTTTCTGAACATTTTCATGGAGACAGGTGCATGTGTACAGGTACATAAAAAAAGCCTCATACTTATTACATATGCCTACTAGTCGCTAGTCGCCAACCCTTGGACTACAGGAGGCTAGCTTGTGGTAGTCATGGAATGGGCCCTGGGGGATAGGTAATGCCATTTCCGTATAGTCAAGACACCACCAGCTCATATGATGGTTCTAACGACGATCGTTCTTCATGGCTTAGTAGGGCGATGGTGGGTTTATTTACTCGATATTATGATGACGTGACCCTTCCATTGTCTGAGTATGGGAAACTTTTTATATAAGAGTTCTTATGATATATTCTAAGGGTTATGGCTATCCAAGAGCTTCTAAATCTCTAAGAAGATGACATGTTGTTGTGTGAGTATTCATCATGGCATACCTAACTCCCCAGGTTTATGATGTACATGATGCACGATGAGAAATATAGGGCCCGGACCTTTTGATCGAGGTTAAAATAGAGTCATCTAAGAAAACGTATCCCCTCCAAGAATTCGTGCTTATGATAGAGTGATAGAGCAAGCTATTGTGGTTTTGAGTCCCATGGATGAGTAGATATAACCTATGGTATTCAACGTTGTGGGAAAGTTGGATTAAATACCTCAGAAGTCGAATTCCAATGTTAGCCTTATAATCATGGATGTAGGAGACTTCATAAGAGGAATACCTAGAAAAAAGAGTATGTAGTTCCTTAACCACAGGGTGGGACTAGTAATCCTAGAGAGATGTGATTTCATTCTTATGGTGGTGGGGGAAATCTTGTTCGAGGTTGACGAAACCGCTGAGCATGTGATAAGGAGATAGTGGATGGGCCGCCATGTTATAGATAGTAATATGAAAATCCAGATCCATAGGGAAGAAAATGAGGTAGTCGAGCTGGGAAATCAGAAAAATTTGGAAGACATTTCAACATGTTACCACCACCAACCCCAGGTTGCCCACACCAGGCTGAGGGAGCTAGTGGACACGGGCAACGACAACTGCATTCGGCCAAGGAGTTTGACCTAGGGGATCTATGAATGATTGAAGGTAAAATATGTTCCATTTATAATTCAGTTGTTGTATTAATAGAACCAGAAAATAGACAATCTATTCTTATCTTGAGTCATCTATGAGTCCTTGAGATTCAAGTTAAACCATTGACTTGACCCTTACACAAGGAGACAATTACTAGAGGAGACTCAGTAATCAAACACATCCAATAGTGTGAAATGATACTTGGAGGTGAGAGTTTTGGTTGGGTCCTATTGGTGGCAGCGTCAACACCTTACGACGCTATTCATGGTATGGGTTGGTTATCAATATTCCATGCCCAGATTGACTATTTTAGGCGAAGGGTGTGGTATGTCCATAGTAATGAGATGTGGTTTTCCTTTACTATAAAGAGGGAAACCTAATAATCTTATGATGGAATCATGCATAGGAGGGTGAAGACAATTAATCACCAGTTGGCTAGAACGACCCTTGGTGTACTAGATCTTATGTGTTTCCATTTCCTAGAAGTAGTAGTAGAATATGAGGACATATTTTTGGAAGATGTTCTTGGATTACCTCCCCACTCTAAGATAGAATTGTAAATTGATTTACAACTAGGGATGACACCGATATTAGCACCATCATATTAGATGGATCCCAAAGAGCATTGTGAGATGAGGGGGAAGTTGGAGGATTTGTAAAATAAGTTCTTAGTAATACCCATTATTTTACCCTGGGTGGCCCCAGTTTTGTTTTTTGGGAAAGAAGATAGGAGAAAATGGCTGTGTATGAATTTTTGGAAGATAGAACAAGTGACCATATAGAATGGGTATCCAGTTACAAGGATACAAGAACTACCTGATATGTTGAGAGGGTTATGATTATACTTGAAGGTTGACCATATTGATACTTTTAAGAGCTGAGGCAGAGTTTGAAAAGCACTCAAAACATGAGATTCCCAAAGCAGGGTGTTAAGTATGCAGTGTTCTATGATCCATCAAGGTCCAAAAAATTTTTTGTATTGAATTAGAGGCAATTGGATATTACCTATGGTTTTTTCTAGTTGATACCACATGAGAAGAACTATTAGACCCATGATCTTGGGTTGGTATCAGTACTGATCAGATTGAAGATGTAGCGACACTACCTGATGGTTGAATGGTTTAACATCTACTCTGATCACAAGTGTCTCAATTATATGTTCTCTAAAATGGTTATGAACATGAGAAAATGGAAATGTCTAGAGTTGCTCTTGTAATATGACTTTGAGATTTTCTATACTCATGGTAAGGGGAACGTGGTGGCAGATTCTCTCAGCTGGAGATCTAGTTCGAATTTGATGAACGAGGCATCGAAGTAGTTTTCCTTCTTATATTTATCCATTGTGGATGGAAATGGAGAATCATAATAGTATTCAATAGTTTCCCCCCTTCAACTCTTACATTGAGAAAGAGAGCCACATCTTCAAGACACTGATTACGATACCATACTTTCTCATATTCCCATAGGGAATGTGCCTAATGGATATTCATAGGTTGGGAAGCACATTTTATATTAAAATGATGCACGGTAGTACCAGTGGTGTTGACTAATGAGATTCTAAGAGAGTTTCGCACTTCCCGTGTTTTGGGACACCCTTGTGTGGATAAGATGTACCAGGACCTTTGATGCTAGTTCTGGTGGATAGGGATGAAGAAGATAATGGTATAGTTCATTTTTTGATGCCTTACAAGCCAGCAGGTGAAGGCTGATCACCAGGTTCCAATTGGATTAGATCAACCCCTTGTGGAAATGGAATATAAGTTGGATGGGATATCTATAGAATTGGTGAAGGTTTTACCATATAATTATTGGGGACACGATGCCATTATCTTGATCATTGACCGACTAACAATGTCGGACCACTTCCTAGCTATCCGAGAGCTGATTTTAGTAGAGATATAGGACACCACTATGTGCACAAGATAGTTCAACTACATGGATTCCAAATGACGATAGTTTCTAATCATGATTCCCATTTCACAACTCAGATGTGGAAGGGATCTTAGGAATCATTTGGGACACAGTTATTCTTGAGCATTGTTCACCCGCAGACAGATGGAACTATAGATCAGACCGTTCGGGTTCTGTAGGACATGCTATAGAATTGAATGTTTTATTTTGGTCTTAGTTGGAAGGATCACCTACCACTAGCTGAGTTTGAGTACAAAAAAAATCTATTATTCCACCATCAGTATGGCACTTTTCGAGGCTTTGTATGGGTAACCTTACCAGTCATCACCTTTCTTGACTGACCCGGGAGAGGTAGCACTCATTGTCCTCGAGTAGGTACAAGCTACTACCAAGAATTTGAAGTTCATCCAGGACTAGATGAAGACTTAAAATAGATTTAAGGAATATTATTATGATATATGGTAGAAAACTATGGAGTTTTAGGAATGAGACCATGTCTTCCTTAGAGTTTCACCTCCATGGAGATTATGGAGGTTTGGCCGAGGAGGCAAGTGATCTCCGAGTGTTATATTCCCTTTTTAGATACTACGTAGTGTTAGTGATGTGGAATATTGGTTATCTTTACCCACATAGTTGGACTAGGAACATGATTTCTTCCATATTTCCAACTGAGGAGGTACCTGCAGGACTCATCGCACGTCATCGACTTGGGTGAGAAGGATATTCATGAGGGAGAAACCATTGATGTGTACCCAGAGTAGATCAAGGATCCGTGAGAGAGGATCCATCATTGGTGAGTGATTCCCTAGGTTTGTGTTTGGTGATAGTATGGTAATCTATAGGAGAGCATGTAGGAGAGGGAGTCTCAGATCTATGCATAGTACCAACATATTTTTGAGAATCCTTATTTTTGGATTTTTTTGGATGTATTGACTTGTGGTGGGGAAAATAAAGTGTACCATATTTTTCATGTATTATTTTTTAAAGATATTATAGAATTAATCCAATACTAGGTTCTAAGACAACATGCAATTATGAGGCCCGGTGTTCCTAGGATAAATTTTTGAAATATATTAAATATATCGAATAGCATGGATTAGTGTATTTCTTGAAAAAGTTGAAAAACATCCAAATGGGTGCTCATATCAGAAATCTGAGGGATTCTTTGTGTTCAGAGCAGTGAGTTTACCCTATGCATGACCTAACATTGGCTAGCGTAGGTTATTTATGGAATATAGTGTTTGAAATTTTAATAAATTAAAGAAATAGAGATATTATTTTATTTTAACATTTTGTTGACACAATGACATAACATTGATTATTTGAGAATAAACCTAGTTGAATGGGTCCCTAGTAAGAAGCATAAATCTGGAATTCTATGGAGGATATAGAGAGAGGAAACATGGAGTATTCTCTCAGCAGAGAACAATGACATAAAGGTGGATAGATGATCGATGGGAGCCATTCATGAGAGATCTTGACAACAACGATAACACAAAAAATAATATTCTCTGGTGAGCTATCCAACTCCTAGGTAAGGTTTTTAATTAGGATTTCTTAACACTGTAGATGAATTCAATAATGAACAAGGACCAATAAAAAATAGGTTGATCTATATTTTATCGTTCTTGCACGACGGGATTATATTTCAGTATTATTATCAAGGTTTGATTGTTATGATATATTATTTTCAATTTTGATCATTATTACAGAATGGATCGAGGCAGGAATGAACAATAAATTAGGTTCGTTCCTTAGGATGTTCTTTGTCATATTCTCCTATGATGGTCTTTGCATTCTTCACGGGATAGCAATGGATGATTCTAACAACTTCGTTTCCTGGAACAATGATCTAAAATCTAAAATCCAACCTCATGAATAAAAATTGGAGGTGCATCTATGATAAAAAAATACATATCAATATATTTTGGGAGGTATTATTCTTCATAATTCCTTCATTTGAATGATTAGAATCAGTTTTTGGAGCCGATCAAAGCCCCATAACCCACTGATTTTGTGTAGTAATGGTGCAATCACCATGAATATTTAGTTTTGGGGAGAAAAACTCATCATATTGAACAAAAAATGATCTACCTAGGTGTATGGAGGATGAACATGCATTTTGGATAATTCTATGGAACACAACATTTAGTTCAGACTACATAGAGTGTGGCCCACACTGAGTGGATGCTTTGGTTTTGGGAGGTAATCATGTGTCACATGGTGTGTAACCTCTATCACATGGCCTATGGGACATTCCCCTAGCCTTAGAGTGTACTCCAAGAGTACACATGCACATAGTGGAGTACACAACTTTCCAAAAAAGGAAGTACCCCACCACACAGCTTGGACATAATCGGTCACATAGACTACACTATGTATTATTATAAGGATAGGATTACATGTGTTTAAGATGTGCACTAGAACATGGATAGCATAGTTGGAGTGGACCCATGATAGTAGGAAATGTTGTGTCAAATTTTCATCATGATGTGTATACAATTTCTACATGACATGTACTTCTAAAATGGGTCATTGTACATGGGAAATTCCTAGGGTTAAGGGACACAGTGTGTGACTCTTTTACATTTCATGTTTTCCATTATACATGGTGTGATCTCCATGTCCACAATAACATGGACATGTTTTGTTAGGGATGGTTCCCTTGATTGTTCCCCAAAAGGTTAGCAGGTATCATTTCCCATTCACAGGAGTATGATCCCTTCAATAAGACTTTCTTAATAGAGTCTATAATCCCCTCTAAGAGGCCCTGATTAGGATCCTATATCTATTCATGTGCTCTACGTAGAGTCCTGGTATCAGTTTTACCAATCTAACAGAACATCGATCCTCTATTTAGTATGTAAATCCGAATGAGTCATTGTATCACCCAATGTCCCTGGTAGTGATCTCCATATGTGTTTCGTGATCTTCCCCACTCATGGAGTGAGTTATTGCGGAACAAGGGTATCATATCTCTCTTAAAATCCATCACCATATCTCCCTCAGTATGATTTCTATAGAATAGTACTTCTAAGATGGACCTCATCAATGCTATAAGACTCCAGAGTGTGTTGTGTCAGATGATTACGTTGTGGAATCAACATACTAAATCTATAGTGTTGTAACATGGTTGTTTTGGATTACCTCTAGAATACGTGTTTAGGTTTGAGTATATCTTGATATCCTTATCATATGATGTAGACATATACTTGTGTAGAGATGATTTTATCATTAATTTTTCTATTCCATTGTGGTTTTGAGGTTTCCTACAGAGTATTGTTATACTCACTCCTATATGGGTTTTCCGCATGTTTCTTATCATTTGAAGAAGAGAAACCTCTAACTGGAGTCCTATGTAGACTTGGTCCAAGACTAGGAACAGGCGGTACGTTATGATCTTAGACCATACGAGGTGCTCATGTGGCTTCAAACAGTAGTCCCAGTATATTTTTTATTACATGTTTAACTTTTTTGTTTACATAATTTCATTTTAGTGGTATTTTATTCTATCCCAATTTACATTACATCAATTTACTTCCCTATTGAACTCTATTTATTGAGAAATAGTGCTATGTGTGCGTTAGTTTCATAGTGGTTTTTTACATTTCAGTATTTGTGGGCATAGAGATGTTTTTGTGGATACATGTGCATAGGAAATTATTCTCTTGTTAGTGATATGCCAAATCAGTGATAGTCTCCATGCTATGGACTATTGGGTGTGGGCTTGAGGAGTCACTACATGTCCCCCACTAGGATGGGTCATTACATCCTCACCCTGTTCTTGACCCTATAAAAAAATCCCCATCTACACTCAATAATTCCATTATTATGGGGTGTAAAATTAAGAATTATGTTTGGCTTGATTCTCACTCTAATTATATATATAGAGAGGCATGAATCATATATCACAGGTTAATCTACAATAAAAAATACCCCTTTCATATTTATGGATCAAACCTACATAAGGAAGGATTTCTCCCCACTTTCAGAAAATTTTGAAATGGAATTATCAATACATATTGAGGTACTTTTTTTCCACAAACCATATTCTATGTATGAAATAATCTGAATCTCAATTAACATTCACTGAACATCAATTATAAAATTTATGATTCATAAGGATTAATTTTTCTGTCTATGTAGTAATGAAGCCTAATTGGATTTGTATAATCTCCCCATAATATGGGAATGTTTTTATAGGATGTGATTGTTTGGTTATGAATTGATACACATGATTTGGATTTGTATAAGCCACCCACCAAAAGGGTCTATCAAATAAAGGCACATTCACTATAAAGAGGTACCTCTTCAGTCATTGTAATCTCAATTAATTTTTTCCCACCCTATCAGTATTTGGAACTAAGAACCCCTAGATTATAGTACACCATCTTTCCATTTCATGTTGAAAATTGAGGAACATTCTTGAGTATATTACTATTAATGGTGATAACCAGTAATCTTCTAGACAAAGATAAGTGACATGAATATGTATCCCAAAACATCATTTCCATACTACATTAAATTTCATTATTCTTATCATAGTCACATGATAGTAAACTTAATGACTCTTCAAACCATTTTAGGGAGGATCCATTCCTCCCAATGTTTGTCACCCAATAAAAATACCCCTCCTTTACTAGATCCAAATTTTTGAAAGTTTTATTTACCATTAATATAAAGTTCCAATATATATTATCCAATAATTCATAGAAAAAATTTCATAACAAACTCCCTTTATCGTCTTAAAAAATCTAGATTTTTCGAAACAGCCTACCCAATTGTAGTGGAATGTCAAATTCCTTAGGTTTCCTTTGTCTAACAATATGGAAATATACAATATTTGGATTTGTATTAGTTGCACACCAATGGACATATTAATCCTAGTATTTTGATGATTTTACATAAATATATATTACTTATTTAGTTTCACATAATTCACCCACCAAAAGGGCATGTTAAATAGAGAAACATTCATTTGTAGGGTATACCTCTTCTATCTCAATAAGGCCGAACAAAAATATCTTACTAGAACCTCTTTTATAATATGGTTCAAATTATATCCTTGTATTCCTATCCCAAATCATGTTTCTGATCTAGAAATCACAAAATGATTTATCTAAATAATTTTATAAAATTCTTATACAGTAATCCCTACATGGACCATCATTCCATAAGTCATGCTCAATATTTCTCAAAATAAAAATCCACTCACATTAGTTCATATTATATAACTCTAAACTGATCCTAAAAGACACATAACAATAACTTGTTTGAAAACACAAAAAAGGTCCCCTGGGTAAAATGTAGATTGATCTCTCACTAGACCTATTCTTTGCATGGTCATGTAAAAAATATTGTAGGGAAATATAAAGGTACAAAAACTAATAGTCTAAAAACCAAAAAAAATGAGGCCTATTAAAAATCCATGTCTCTCCCTCTAAGAAATTTTAATTTTGGATTATGAAGAAATTAGGGTGACGAATAATAAAGACACAATGTTTGTAGGGTCCCTAATATGACTTTGGAAAATAGTAGAACAATATATTCTAGGTATAAATTCTTTTAAATGAAATTTTAGAACTATAATCTTTATCTCTATAATTTTAAAAAATTAATACACTGAAATTATAATAAAAAATTCATTTTCAGTGATAAAATATAAATTTATTGAGGACAGAAACACATAAACACATAAACACATAAATAGATGAATAAGAACAAAAATCATCTTCATTCATGTTTTTTATTAGGATATTCTTACAAAATATAGAGTCTCTAAATTAATGGTTACATATGTTCCTCAATATAATCCTTGAGATGTTGGAATTTGTCTCATAATTTCTCCATTGCATGATAAAACCCATATAGTTTTATGGTGATGGCCTTTTTAACATGAAAAAGTTTGTCCTTCTTTGTTTCCATAAAGTCATATCCTTGTGAAGACACCCTCTTTAAGTAATAGTAGATTATGAAAAACTATTATTTTAGATAATTAAGTTATTCTTGAAGGTGAACCATTTGGTAAAAGTTTTATTCTAGATATCACTGATATATCTCCACCTCTTTGGCATGATTGAGCTCCACCCATGATATGAAAATGTTGAGATCCTGAAATTGGTCTACCAATTATGCCTTAACTTACTACGACTTCTCCCCACTTACAATATTCAACTGGAAAACTTCACAAAATGGTGGATTATGTGTTAATAATCCCCATTATACCCTAAAATGTAAAATCTGGTTGGATGTTAATGAAGACACAATTGATGGTTTTCCAAATGAATCTCAAAGATTATCTTCCAAATATCTCCCCAAATGATATGTCATGTGTTGTCCTAAGTTTCATGTGTCTCCAAGTCTAACTAAAATTTAATTAAAAACAAATATATGTATTCTGGAATTTGTAAACTAAATGAGGTGCCCTTTTCCACTTTCTCTAAAATAGTGTCAACCTTTCCTACCTGTGTTGAATGAATTGTAACATAAAATCTCACCTCATGTTTACCCACTAAATTCAATGGAACTAGATAATAGATGAAACCAATCATTAAATATGGGGGGTTAATGGAAAGAGAAGGTAGTGAAATAACCAGATCAGTTCAAAACACTCACCAATTCATAGATTAGTAACAGGAATTGAAACCTCTATGACATCCAATGTCTCAATGATCTGGGTAGGTACATGCTTACAAGGATCATGCTCTTGATTTTTACCAGTTACAGGGATGAAGGTTCCACAAGGATGGGTTCTCATCTATCAACCCTTAAAAAATTGGGGTAGGATGGACTTATATTCCAGGGTCATGAAGTCCCTTTTAAAGGTTTTATGACGAGAAATTGAATATTTCGAGATATGGTGTAAGAAAAACAATGAAAAGAATCAACTTTTGTTTATAAAAACAATAAATAGAAAACTCGCATCCAATAGATTCCTTATTAAAATCCCTAAAATCTTAAATGGATCATACGATGTCATTATATTGATTAAAAATATCAATTAATTCATCATATATTGCATCAAGTCTCATTGAATCCACACCAACAAGGGATCCTAAACATTGATCTTAACTACCCAAATATGCCCCTCAATTAATAGAATATGTTTCTCCCTTTATTGGGAATGGCTATTTTTATCCCTGATAGATCAAAATCATCACCTGTACCATCATAATACTGTATAAATTCCATGAAATCCCCTTTTTTAGTGATGAGAGGATAGAAATTGATGATCATAGGGTCATATAGTTAATGTAGTTGATCATAAATATCATGGGGAATAAAAGTTAATTATTGCAACATGACACCATATTACAAGAACTTGGAATTAGTATTATCTTCATGTCTCTATAAATTGGTGAGATCATATTTTTCTTCATCCCTTGAAATTTTTTTTATTGAGATAATAGACTCTACGTCCTGAATCATTTCTTCATCTGAGATTTTCTTCCCAATTCTCAAGGGATGATCACTATGACACTTAAGAGAGAATATGGGAGGGGACTGTGGAAACCATAATGATAATATAACATTTTTTTAAAAATAAATGGTAAATATTGTAAATAATAATCACCCATACTAGTGACAGGCTTGGCCATGTACTTAACTCAGTGTTGTTCTATTAATTCTGATATAAGAATGATGGAACTTGACCATGAAACTATTAGAATTGGAGGTGGGTTTTTTGAACAATATTCCTCTATAACCTCCTTCATCACCATATGATCATAGGATATCTCACCTGATTTAGGATCGGTTTCATCATCCACATAGGGGATTGAATTTTTCCATACATCAGTAATGGGATAACAATTGATTATCCATCAAATCACTAAAAATACAAGTTATTTTTTTTCTTTTTAATGGTATTTTTTAAAATAATGAATAGTGTGATCTAGGAAAGTAGGATAATGGAAAATTTTCATCATGAGGATAGATTAAATCGTCTCATTCAGCAGTGTATGGATCATCAACCCCATCACTGCCCCCCCCCCCCTCTCCAGAATGTAATTGACATTTTTTTAGTCTGGAAACGATTATTGGTTGTATAAATGTGAATCTCCAGGTCCTATATATATATATATTATATAATATATTGGGTAAACATCAAAGATGATGATTGGAGGGATTTTAACATTTCCATCATTTGGAATCTAAAACCCAGTGCGAATGTGTAAAGATGGGACATTAGCTTTAGAAGGCTTGTCTTGCCAAAACTGGCCCTCTTCTAGTCTTAAAAATTATGACGTTGTTGTGGTTTACTGTGAAGTAGATATGACACTCCACGAAATCACAAGATTCATTTATATCTTTTATTTTGGTCAATGGGAAAGAAGATGGATCTAGGATTTCAACTTGGTGAAGGAGGCTAGACTGTCTTGTCCCAATATTTGTTGTTGTATCCCATTTTTACAATTACTGGTTTGATAAAATGCACACGGGGTTGATATTATCAACATAGATACTCCTCATTATCACTTCCTATAATGGGTGTAGCCAACCTAGCATTCCTCCCCCAATATTCATTACAAATCTGACTCTATGAAAGCTTATTATTAACCTCCATTAGGAATATGATTAAATACTAGCCTCAAAATACCTTGAGTTTAACCCTTTAGATTCTTTCGGTCAAGGTAGATCAATTACCTCTCAAGTCATCTACACCTCTATGGAATTATAATGTTTTTAGACCACTATCATGTTCCCCAATTATTATATGATAGTGGTAGGGGATAGTGTTTTTTAATGGGAACCTGAATTGGATAGATAATCTCAAGTAGCATAGGCCCCACATATAATCAATCATTTAATTTGGGTTTCTAACATACCATCCCTATAATAGATCATATATGACCTCATATCATCACTATATTTTATACTGTTAGTGAACATTCTAATGGGAGAATATCCTTCAGGAAATAAATTGAACTCCATATCTAGACTTAGTCACATTAAGACACTTTTGTGATTCATATATAATGGATGAATGTTAGTAAAATATTAAGTAAAATAGTAATAATTGGACCTCATGAAAACTCATTCCACTCAACATGGTGGACACGACCAATTTCACTGCAATCCATCCCCACAATATTTGGAATGGCCTTAAAATTTTGAAGGTGGACTTCCCTGTCTGCACATGAAGCAAGAACCGAAGGATATTTTCTAATATATTGCATTCTACCCTTATATTCTTACATGTTTAAAGATACAATGCAATAATAAATGTTCCTTGACTCACAGACCTATTTGAGTCATGGACTTGTAGTATTTAGATACAGAGCCATATTGAAAAAAAAATTATTGTGAGGTTCATATTGGATGGATGGTAAGATATAATTGTATACCCCACAGGATAAACTCACCTAGCTCCATTGTGATCGATAATTTACTTGGAGTGGCTCAGATCTCCAATATAGGACATCCTAGAACATTATTTTACATGGGACCTACCCCATTAGATCTAGGACAAAACTATTTTATTACTCAAAAAATAATGCCTCCACATAGGCAATGGTATTTAATTTTGATACCTTGAGCTATCTTCAATATCCCATGGGGTAGAACAATTGACCTTTATGCAAATTCCATATTGTATTTTTCTGTAATTAATTCTTCAAACATCTCTCTGAGGATGTGAGCCTCAATGATCATATATATGTTCCATAGACTGATTCCACCTTCTCTATGCATCATATAAAATAAATTTTTCTACATGATCCATCGGTTTCATATTTCATGAATGATATCTTGATTCTGGTATAAATACGTATAGGCCACCTGGACATCATCATCTATGCTGACCAACATCGCCACAATCACAAAATAGGCCTCGTTTGAGTGCACCTTATACTTCTTACATTCGCTTGAGTCTATCACCCCATACGATATGGAGGTCCCAGACATCCTTCCAACCTTTCAATTGATCTATCTTGAAATCGCTGAGGATGGATGAGTATCAATATAGCTTCATATAAATCATATGAGACTTTAAATGTGGGATACAACATTTTTTATGCACGATACAGGATGTGGATAATGGTAATATATTTATTTATACACCCTCGGATGAGATGTTCGCACTAGAGAAGTTATTATACTCTTGTAACTAGGAATATCGGACATAATGCTCCATCTTTAGGATAAAGACATCTGTCAAATGACCGTTGTAACATCTTAAAATTACAAATGAATAACATGTTATTATAATACGTGTATGACACGAAACACAATGAATATAAGGGAATAACATATCCCAAGATTTTAGTATTTATTTAAGTTCTTAAATAAATTCATTATATGATATATATTACAATACACACAACACTGAGTTATCATGCCTTACTTGCATTAGTGACTTTCATCAACAGATTTTATTAAACACAAGACTAAATTTTACCAAAAAACAATATATTATTAAAATATTATTAATTAATATAATAAGATATAAAGTAGACATTCAACCGATGGTTGTGAATATTGATAACTATATTATTAAAATATATGGTTGAATTCATTGTTTACCAATTAATTAAAAATGAATATGAAAGCTGATAGAATATAAAGGGCATATTTTAGAAAAAACTATTTTATGTGATGACTGAATTTAATATTAATAAATTAAATTTATTAATGTTAATAAATGGTATTAAAAATATTTTATATATTATATGTTCAATAATTTTTTTTCATTAATCAATCATATTTTACAGGTATAAGATAAGTACAAATCTAATTTTTTTATGCATAAAACTATATTTTTATATAGGAAGTTTTGTCCCCTTTTGATGATGCACATGTTAATAAAATAAAATTTGAAACTTATATAATTTATAAAAAAACATATTTATGAAATATTAAATTATAAATTATCTCAATGTTATTATTTTTTATTTTTTAGATGTATCATTTTTTTATTAATACTGAAATATAGTGAATTTCAATTAAAAGCTAACTTTTCATCTATATAATTTATACGCATAAATCATATTTTTTATTTTTTTAATATATTAATTGAAAATTTATAAATATACTAACCTAAATTAATCCATAGGTACAATTATTAAAATGAATATATATAGAAAAACTTAGTGATATTTTGAAAATGTTCACTTTAAAATCCAACTTTCTTATACCCTATGTGGAATTAATTTGAAATGAATTTCTAAAAAATATGTGGATTTAATTATGAAAAATTGATTACATATATGGAATCATAATAATATATAATTTATTATATGGTCAAATTATTTTTTTATAATTATGATTACTGAAAATAGTTATAATTAATTATATTGATTAAGTGAAAAATGAGTTTATCAAGTGTCTAAACATTACACATAGGGAGAAATGACCTAGAACTTTTAAAACATATATTGGATGAAAATATTTTCACCATATAACATATATTATCGAAAATGGTTCATTAGTGGAGGTACATGAGTTAAGGGAGACCACCCAATAGTGATTACTTTTTGGTATTTACAAATATGCCACTCCTCCTCTATAAAAAATCACTCACTCACAAAACCTACTCACAACACTAAAGGCATTTCAATAATCCAAATCATATGAAAATTAATCCAAAATAACCCTATACTCATCCTATAATCCTTAATTTGGGTATAATGAAGACCACTAATGGTGTTAATGCAAACCTAAAGAGATCACTGGATGAAGAGGTAGTGTTTTCCAAAAATAGTTTTTATTTTATTTCCTTCCCCAAATCCTTAAATTATTATTATATCCTGATTATATAAAAACATAATTATCATAAATAATAATATATTATTGTATGTTTTGGGTATGAACTACATTCAAAAAATGATCCATCAATTGGGATACCCAATCATCATTTGTGTGTGTGGCAGACTAACACCACAATAACTAATGTCATTTGCTCTTCAATTTCCACCTTTAAAGATTGGTAATAATGATGGTTTTATAGTTTTTATATTATATATATAATATTCAAAATGTATTTATGATTTTTTAATACTTATATAATACAGAGATTCATGATTTTCATTTTGTTTGAATATGATAATGTCATTCATGTGTATGGCGGGTGAATGCCTCGCGAAGCGATGCAATTCAATCATGTTTTACATGGAGTGTATTGTTGAAGGTTTTTATAAAAATGTGTGATATATATGATATTAATATGATACTGAAATTATAAAATCGATAAACATCATTTAATTTTATTTCTTTTAAAATTAAAAAATGGAAACAACGCTCATATGTATGTAGGGCATGCCATCTCTATGAACGAAATATTTCATTTCCTATAAATAAATTTAATGGATTAATATAAATACATATATACATAATATATATGATTATTAAATAATCATTTAAATTCATAATATTATAGAATCAAGATTAATATAATATGAGTAAAAAAATAACATGTCATAATATACGTCAAAAACAAGTCAATTAACACCAAAAACAGCAATAATAATGAAATTTTATTAACAAAATGATGATAAGATTTCATAAAATAATAAAATATGATATTATAAATATTAATATGGTTCTATTATAATTTAGTAACATTTTTATAACTACAATACAGGTGCTTAAATCATGTACGGTCAAAAGTAAAGCGTGAGGTATGGTATTTTGTCTCAATTTACATTCCATTGATACTTATTTGTAATTATGAGGCTATTCACTTTTGTGTGGTATATATAATTCTTATTTGAAAAAAAAATCAGGAATATTTCATTATTTATTGTTTTTGAATTTTATATTTGCATTCTTCCTGATTATGGGGTTTTATTTTTAAATTACAATGTTATGGATTTTTTTTAAATCTCACATTATTCTGTGATTGTTAACATTATTTTGAAACAATAATTTTATTGTAAAATAATTTCATTAGAAATATAATTTCTCATTAATATCCACATACTTTGATGATAGATGTGATTATTTACGAAATTTTATACCTTATTTATATACAATGATTATGTTGAATGTTATTTGATCAACCAAGGAAATACTGATAAATCTGTATCATTTAATCAATATTAATATTAGATAATGAATTTTTTTGTTAATTAAATAAATTATTTAATGAATTTTTAATTATTTTCAAGGGAAATGATTAGTGGGGCATGAACATTATATATCCCCTTGATGCATCAAAAATTTCTCATGATAAAAATCGGTTTGCTAAATTAAATTAGTTTCTACCTAATATTTTAAACCATATTATGAATCATCTTGAGGGTATAGGTTTTAATCTAGCCCATATACGATATCCAATAATTAATCGTTTACATTATTTATAATTCATTTCTTATTATTATTTATCAATTATATTTTTTCTCTTACATCATATATGGATTCATTTCTTATTCAGTTTATAGATTAAAGGGAATGTGTTTCATTTGTTTATATTGATATATTGATAGTGACTTATCTGTTTATTAAAATGGAATGTAATACTAGTTATTTACCATGAATTATTTATTCTTCTTATTAACTGACTATTTTATACATAGTACCAAACCCAAACCAACAATCTAAGATCACTATTATGTTCTGCCCTTTTCGCAGGATATGATGATGAATTTTTGGAATTAGATTCAAGGAAAATGAAATTTTATCTTTTTATCTACATTATATTAGTTTACAATTGTATTATGGGTATCATGTATATAATCGGATATTCCAAGACTTATTAATTATTCAATCCATTCGTATTTTAATCATATATCTATTCTAATGTTAGAATGTATGGTACCAGCTTCGGGATACTCGTGTCCAGTTGGTTATAGTTGATATCATAGAAAGTTTAGTAGAATTCATGAAAACTATATTTTAGAAAATATTGATTAGAAAACATAACACTAATATATACATTGATGATATGTATAGAATAAAATCCCAATTTTTTGGTATGGTAGAGATTATTTTGGTCCTCCTATTTATACACCCTTCTCTCTATATAATAAGTAGACATAGTTCTCGCACAGATGTTCCTAGGGGTAATAAATTAAAAGACAGTGCATCGGTCTTGACTAAAGCATATAAACATACATAAAAATGATCCTTCATATGCTCTATGTATGACACTCTTGGAGAATATTAATATTTAAAAACAAATTTTCTTATCCTACGATTATAAAGGTTTTGAAAAGAGATATTCCAAAATAAACCATGATTGGGGTTATGAGATTATCTATGCATACATTTTCAATATATGTTAAATATTATGCCATATTTAGGATTAGAAAAACAAAAATAATAAGTTAACATAGTATAGAAATTGTTATTAAATAGATACTAGGAGATGAATCCAGAACTACATCAATGTGAAAAATCCAAATAGTAAGATTGATTTTCTCTTTGACTGGATTATGACAATATTTTTATTGTAAGTAGTCTAAAAAAAATATAATTACCTAAGGAAATTTTATCATGTGATAATTTTAAAATGAAATAATTATATAAGTTATATGGATGTGGATTGAGGAATGAAAAAATAAGTATGGTTGGGAAAACAATTGCTAATGGAAAGACGAGAAATATGTATTTTCATACATCAGATAATTTTAGAAATAAGAACTCTATTAATTTCATAAAATTAATGTGAATTTCACACATATATGGATAGAGATTACAATGTTCCTCTGATTTTAAGGGTATATAAAAGTTTTCCAATGTATAATGCTATCACTTCATGGATATAAGACCACAATCAAATCAATTTAACCATAATCAAAGTAATATATCTCAAAAGTGTTCAATGGACCATGCTAATGACTACGATACTACCATAAATGAAGTGTAACGATTAATATTCATGTGTTTGAAATTAATAATTATTCCATTTGAGAATTTTATATGTGATTTATTCATCATTTGAATCATGAAATATATATCTATTGTACTAAATTACTACTTCTCAAAATATTTTAAAGCATGAATTGAATGGTATGATGAAAAGAGATTCAGTATAATGTTGAAATTTTTAGAAAACATAAGGCAAAGGGAAATGTAAGCCTTAATATTTTTTTTGAGACATTGATATTTTTATTAAGAGATTATTTATATGGTTAATGTAAATTTGATAGCGTGGACTACCTCACAAATGATTAATGATTCGTTGATAAATTGGGTATGTTATCTTGATTAATTTTTTAGAATTTTTTTATTTATGAAACATATCAAATAACATATGTTTTAAATATGGAATAAGTAAAAAAGGATTTTTTTCAATATGTTTTTATGGTAATTCTTTTTATTACAATGTCGTATGATAGTACATGATGAAGGTGTCACGTGTTTGGTATGTCCTAATTAAGAGCCACCTAATTTTTTTGGAGGTATAAATGATAAGTTCATTTTGTAAATTCAATGAACATATTTCTAATGTTTTTTATCTTGAACTATTGGGAGGTTCATAAGGATAAACATTTATGAAACTATTTATGTGGAACTTTGGAGAAGGACTTTCAAAATTATTGTATTACATCACCATATGATAAAACTAGTGCAAAGATATTGACACGTCAATACTTCAAGGAACAAATAAAGGGTATAATTGTTCTTCAGAAATAAAAAATTTTACATAAATATATATTCATCTATTATTATATAGTAAAATATTTCCCCAAACATAACTAAATGGTATTTTAAAAAAAATTACCCTATAAAAATAATATATGATGATATAAATGACCTTATTCACACTTATATGGTTTATTCGATTATGATCATTAACCTTCTCTGGGTCACTAAATTTTTCGTGAACAATGTAATCTATTATAGTTTATAAGAGTTTTATTTTGTTTTCTACTCAATTTTAAGGTTTTTATTTCTCAACTATGTTATCCTATATAAAATCCTAGTTATGTGTTTATTTTATAGGTATTTTTTAAATCCATTTTTCTCTTATTATGTAGTTATATTACTAATTCCTTTATGATGTGGGTTTTTCAATTATGGTATTTTAAAATATCAAACCCTAGTTTACTAAGTAAATTTTAGATTTTCATGAATCAATTTAATTAATGTGTGGATAATGTAACTCCAATAATTTTAGAAAAATGGCATTTATTCGAATGTATATACGACACGCAACACCAAGCATAGAAGGGAATACAATATCCCAATAATTTACAATATATTTACTATTTTAAATAAATTAAATATTATTATATCTTGAAATACATGAAATAATCAGTTATCATAAATTATAGGCAAGATTACTATTTTTTGATAGATTTCATTACACAGAAGTCCATGTTTTAATGAACAACAATATATTATTCAAAAATTACAATTGAATATTCTAATATATAAAGTAAATATTAAATTGAAGGTAATAAATAGGATTAATTACTTATGAAAATATTTGGGTGAATTAATTTGTTACCAATTACATAGAAACCAATATGAGATAACATTTAATATAAAGGAATTGTTTTTATAAAGAAAATTATGTGATAAAGTAATATTATCTTAATTAATTAAAGAGATTACCATTATTTAATGCTGTTAATTAAATTTATTTAATATATATTTATTATAATATTTTTAAATTCATCTAATATATTTTTTAGTTATATGATATGAACAAATCCAATTTTTATGCATAAAAGAAGAACTTTTATGAAGGTTGTTTTTCATATTTTTTATGGAACACAATTTCAAAAACTAAATATTGACACTCTTATAAATTTTTATTGAAAAAAATAATGATTTTTTAATGAATAATGTCAAAATTATCATAGTGTAAATGATGTGTATATTTCTATGATGTTTTATTTTTTTTGAATAATCAAAAAGAATGAAATCTAATAGAAAAACAAATTTTATTCTAAATATTTTATAATGATAAATCTTAATTTGGATTTGGTTTAAAAAGATAAAAATAAAAATAAAATCAATTAATCCAATGTGGGTCATTATAATAATTTTTATATTAAATTTAGATATAAAAACGTAATAAAATGTTTAAAAGTTTTACTTTAAAACTATGCATTTTCATCCCATGTGTGAGATTAATTTTAAATTAATTTCTTGCACTCCTAAAAAAACTTTAGGAATAAACAAAAATAAAATCTCTTTAAATAATTGTGTTGTACTCATCACCAAAAGAGGATCCAGTAAAACTAACCCTTCTCCCTTTCTTGGTTCCAGGTTCGATGCTTTCAGTAGGTTCTTTTTCAATGTTTTTTGATCTGTTCTTGATGGTGTCGAATAGATGTGTTCTCTAGAACATACTTCTTGATCCTTAACAATATCAAATTATTCCTAACAAAAAAACATCCTAAACTACCTAAAACTTATGGTGTCATCGACTCTAGTCCCTCCACAGGATCCCGATTTAATTCTTACCATAGGTTCTTCCACCCAATATGTGGATCTGAGCTTGCTGGTGCGGAATATCCCACTAGGTCTATTAATGATGAATGCTTTTCTCAAACAACCTCCTACAAAATTTTATTATCATCCAATGTTTTTTTATAGTTTCACTAGTGTGTTTATGAGGGGGTTTTTTAGATGGATCTTCATTGTTATTCTTCATATCATTTCACTTTGAGGAGGTTGTGACACTCCATTTGTGGACCCTGGGGGATCATTTTGGAGCATACAAAACTCCTATAGAGATTTTCCATAATTTCATGAACTCCTAGAATCTATCTAGTTTTTACATTGTCTCTGATTTGAATAATCATTCAATCTTCATTTCTATGGTCTCCATCAAATATATAATCAAGTCATGGTCTCTTTGCCACAGATTTAGCATCCTGTGGGGCTTCTAGCTATCTCAGCGGTCCATGGAGGTGCATTGAGGTTTAGAGTATCCACTAGTATCGGTGTAGATCATTATTCCTAGCCTCCCACTCCAATTATAAAATAAATACTTCATTTAGGAAATCTAGGGCTCCCTAGGAGAGTTTATGTGTTCATATTTTCAAACCCTATAGGTCCAATATTCTTAAGTGGTAAGGATTAGTGTTGACATGGACCTATCTTCCCCTATCCCACCCCAGTAATCACAATAGGTTGAATATATGTTGATTTAGAAGAAATACCTTGTTTATCCTTCAATACCATGATACTTCACATCTTATAAATTCCATGAACACACTTTGTCAATGTGTAGAAAGAAATAATATTCTCTTATAGAATCATGTCAGCAGGATCCTCAGGCCAACAATGTATCTTCTCCCCCACCTTTAGTAAGAGATTCATCCTTCAGATATAGTGGAAGTGAAATTTAGGTATTTCACCCTTATTTACTCATATCTCTCAATACATTCCCACTCTATTCTATGATGGTATTGTGGGTGGAAACCCTTACTTCTAATCAGTTCATGGACATTGATCCCTTCCTACCGAAGTGCTTCACCACACTACATATATCTGAATTATTTCTCTTCCTCCCAACTAAGAAATAAAAATCTATTGCGGGAAAATATTATATTTATGTCGCTCACCACCAATCACCCTAGGCCCTTTAGTTTCATGGATCACATCCCTACCTCCTCACCATGCAGATATGGAATCAAAAAATAAAAAGGTATCTTGCACCAGTTCTTCTCCATGTTCCTTTCCTACCTGACCCTCTAGTACAGTCATCTCATCCCTAGTTATGATGTTTAAATGATAAAGTGCATTATTGTATGCATAGTATTGTCTGGTGATCCCATCTCCCTACTATTTAGTTGCACACGATGCTTACAAAGTGTCACTGGATCCCCAAACCCCCATCGACACCTTTCATCATCGATTAGAGTCAATAATAGGTTAAATTATAATTGGACTTCCATATGTTACAACTATTATTCTTTGATATTTTCAGATCTAGGTCCATTTCATGGTACTAATTATTTAAATGATCTCATTAATCATATGGCACACTCATGTTCTCAAATCCCAAGCCAAATTAAACATCATCTCCAATTAAGTTTCCAAATCGATGTCGTCTCTTCTAATTATTCCTATACCAATGAAATTGTATTTGAAGCTTTCTTCCTTGTCAAGAAGGATGGGTATTCAATAATTTATGAATTAATATCTAGATAACAATCAAATTTATATTTACTAGAAACCCGCAATCTCATTGGAGAAGTAAGAGGTTTCTAATCATCACATTTTAGTTATAGTTTTCTCTGGTCATATGGATATCTTCATCTTGATTATTTATGCTAAATGTGATTCTATATTAAGACACCTCACTTGGTATTCTATTAAATCATTCAATATGGGGAACATGACCTGTCTTAAGGGTGGATATTTTAACACAAATATAGAAATTTCAGAGAATAAAGGAGGGGGAATGTATAATTGATAAGATAGATTTATTTCTTTTCATTCACATATTGGAAGGTCCATCTAAATGAGAATTTTATGGGTGATAAGTACGGCTGGTTTAACAATGATAGGGTTAATAGATTCCCCTCATCTTGACTAGAACAATTCCATGAAAACATGAATGTTATCTCCACCATTCCGAATAAAAGCATTACTCATATGGATCACACCATTTCAGATCACTCTCCAATCCAGATCGATCTCAAGACAATATAAGAATAAGGTTGTCGCTTCTTCTTCATCATCATTTGGTCTATAAATCGTGACTATCATAGTTGGGTAGAGACTTTCTGTATTAAATATAGTCTAGAAATACACAGTAAATGCCTCCAGAATAAGTTACATAGGCTAAAAATGATCTTATTGTATTGGAAAATTAAAAACCCTCTCTAACCTTCAAATATGATTTCATCATGGTGTAGATTAAATATATAGATTCCATCCTTGAATAGGTAAGTGATGTTGACATATTCTTTTCCCATGCACCTAAAACGGTCCATTTAAATGACATATTACTGGAGCATGATATAAGTATGAGATAGTGGTCTCGATAAACCTATATTATGGAGCCCCAAAATACATCATTTTTAACACATGATTAAAAGAAAAGAATTGAAGATCACCCCTATCATATGCATGAATGACTGATACTTCACTTCTTACCCATATGTTGTTGGTGTTATGTTGGTATCTCACCTCTATTCCCTTATTTTCACTTATATCCCAAGAATTCATGAGAGATATCTAGGTGACAGAGCTACCCTTTGAAACACAATTCTTCAGGTAGTTTCGTCCAATGCCAAAAAAATATGAGCATAGATCAGATTAGAAATAGGAGTGGGAGGCTATCAATTCTCTCAATTTTGAGAGATCATTTAGACCTGATGGTTATCCATGATCATTTTATCTAGACTATTGGGACATAATCATGCCTTATCTAATTGATGTAATTCAAAACTTCTTCCATGGAGGCTCATCCCCTATGTTTCATGTGACAAAATTATGGTTCCCATTACTAAAGTCAAATAACCCTTATACATAAGGTAGTTCAAGACCATCATAATGTCTAAATTTCCCTAAATTGTTTTGGAATCCATCATCAGTAGAAGCCTATATCACAACATTTACAACTATGTGTTAATAAAACAATGTGGATTTATCAAAGTTATGTCTATACATGGTTCCATATAAATTTCTTATGAAATGGTCAGAGATGTCAGAAAAAAGGTAGTGGGATAAAACATTCATATTAAATTATATTTGGACAAGGCTATGATAGGATTGAGTGGAATTTTATCATTCATGTGACGAGATCCATATGGGACTTAGACTGGGTTTTTTCTTTATTCATTCATTATTGTAGCTTGACCTTGTTCTTTATCCAATTTATAGGAAGAAAATGTGGTTTAATGTACCCTATTACTGGACTAAGACTGGTAGATCTACTATCTCCCAAAATTTTCATTATGTTCCCATATTCACTTAGAAGATACATTGCCACCTATATGAAACTTGTAAACATTTGACTCTGCCAATGAAATTATAATTTCAGTGGACTCACACACCTTCTCTTTGGGAAAGACATGTTTTTCTTTATCAATGGTTGTAGTTATTCTATTTTGGATTCAAATCCAATATAGAATAATATTTTATGTGGATCTGCATTTGATTAATTGTGAAACAATATGTTTTATCTTACAAGAAACACACTCGAATAGAAGAATTCAAATAATTATATCCATGCCAGAAATCCAGAGGATGAATTTTCCCTTAGTTTACATAGGTTCCACCTATTTATTAGTGAATTACACATATATCATCATTAATGGGATGTGTGTAAGATCATTGTACACATTACAAACTATAAAAATCTATCTTTTTCATTCAGAGAAAGAATCTCCCATGTCAACTGTGTTTCTTCTTCCTTCCCAATGCACATTCTCTCTGTCCACAATGTTCCTAAAATAATTTAAACATAATTGGAAATAACCAATATTATTTTATATTATATGACCAATTAGAAGGAATATTTAATTAGGCTTCCAAGAATATTCTATAAAAACTAGCGTCTAATGGTGAAATCACTCTTAAAAATGTAGTGGCGGTGATGTACATTATTTAGGGCAAAATATATTGTGAGGTCATCGAAGGCTACTATCCCAGTAACAAATTTCTTTCTAGGAATTATGGAAGGGTCCTTAATTCTCCCAAAAACTGTATATCCCATCTTTATAAAACTTTTAATGGGAAGATCATACCCCTTATTCACCAATATCACTAGATTATTAGTAGTAGGGATTCCATCTTATTGGATTGCAACTAGGTGGGAGTGGTACTAGGTTATCCAGGGTCCCCCACACCAAATATTCCCATCAACATGGATATATTGTATCCCTACCTCAATTAGGTGATCATGAACCCCAATCAAAAATTTATCTTCAATGAGATCAGGATGGCTGACACCCATTATATGTGTTTCTTTTGAGGTTATGCATCATCTGTTTTTTCTGCCAAGTCCTTTATAAACATAATGAACATGGTTCAATGAAATAATAATTGGGGGAGTGTTATATATAATTTACATCTTTATAAGTACAAAAATAATATATTATTTTTAAATCATACACTTACGACTGATTTAGAGTGAAAGGAAATGAGTCTGCTTAGCCACTAAATGTCTGCACTGCATAGTTCATCAGGAGGAAAATATTATACATACTTTTTTCTAGAGTGAGTGAGAGAAAATGAATAGGATAATGTTTTGTGATATAACAGGATTAATTACATAAATTACCTATTTTGAGTAATTTCATCAACTCTAGTATAGTGGGGCTTGCAACAATAGGCTTGAGAGGAAGGCTTGGTCCCTTCCTCTTTCGGTGTGATGTAGGTGTATTTGGGAAGCAACAAACATGTCTTGTCACAATGTTCCCATGGGATACGATATGTCCATGGGCATGAGGAATAGGATTGTTATTTAATATCTCACCTATAATATATAGTTTTGGGAGGAGGAACCTTCTCATATACACAACATGACCAATTATTCTGTTCCATAGTCCACGCCCTCTATTAAGGGGTGATGGGTGTGAAAGAATCCCCAAAACCATAGTATAAAAATTAATAATAATGGAACCAATAGTCATGGGTGTATATAGGGTGGGAGGAGTTTTTTCATAACTCTATTGGTTCAGTGGTTTTACCTTCAATGTGTTGTAAAGGCACGATGACTCCCTCATTTAGTGGGCTAATGGCTTTCTCAGCAGCCTTGATCTCTACCACACCAAACTAATTTATCTAGATTTAGTGGAGAAAACCCGACATTCATTTAAACCCCATCGAATATCATTTTTCAATGCCCTGAAATATCACATATTTGATCTTTAAATGTATGTATCTTATCTCCCAAAGAACTAAGATACTGTACACATGGTGAGAAGTGGATCGTGTGACATATATTCTTGCCAAAAAGGCATCCCCTGAGTACCCTCATTTAGAATTCCTTAGAACAAGATCCCTCCCACATTGATATATTGGCTTGGGGATTGGTGACTCACTTTGACTTAATTTCTATAGGTCCCCTATTATATTTTACATTTATTTTCTTGTTTGGCTATGTTCTCCTTCTAATTAAAATTAAATTTTGGATGTGAGATTATCAAGGGACTAAACACTAATCATAAGGGTAAAATTGTGCTTGAAACTTGTCTAACACCCATTGGATTAAATATTTAAATCATATACTCTCTTTAATTGAATGTATTTCATTATTGGATGCACGTAAGGAAATGCACATCTCTAAATAGTGTATACTTTAGTTGTCGTAAAGAATTTCCCTCCTTATCCACTATGAAAAGATACTCATTCCCTTAAAATATTCTCACATATCAAGACATTTAACTTATAAAAACCATGCCCCAATACCTATCCAACATCCTTAAACCAATCCTAGATTTCATAGTTTGGGAATATAGAAATCTGTTGAATATATTAGTGAAAACCTGAGGATGATTATTGAATAATATGTAATGTTTTTTTAAAAGAGATAATATATTATTTCCCTCTCTACCTCCTAAAATTATTTTTCATACATTCTTATTTAATATAACCATTACGTTTAATATTACAATTCATTAAAATGATAAGTTTAATACTTATTCCAACAAAAACTTCCATCAAATGGGATACACAAATATCATCCGTGTGTACGGTGGACAACCGCCTCATGAACCAATATTATTGGTACTTATAATATAATATTTTAAGGATTAGAAAAAATATGTATTTATTGATTATCTATGACATAAATAATATTTATATTTTATTAATTATTCTTTAATTATTACATATACAAAACTTGTTTCTTTCCATTTTTTGGGAATACGATAACTTCGTTTTATGGGCGGCAGGCAACGACATTGCAAAGTAATATGATTCAATCACGCATTATATAAAATTTAATAATGTTAGTTTTAAAATAAATACAATATATATATATATATAATAATTATAATAAATAATTTTTAATATATAAATACATATAATTTTAATTTCCTTATTTCAATAAAATAATAAAATAGAAACAACATTCATGCATTCGTATGGCCTACCTTCTCAATGAATGTTGTATTTTATTTTCCACTACCAAATTTTATGTATCACTATAAGTATATATATAATGAATATATATTATATATACATGATTATTTAAATTATATATATTATATAATCATGATTGACACAAGAGGAACGTAAAAAATTGCATGTCAACACCTCCCCAAAAGCATGGAAATTAACACCTGAAAAATTGAAAATAATGAATTAAAATTAAATAACTGATGGAAAGATCTTAAACCAGATTCATATGTGATATTATAAATATAAATAATAGGCTTTGAAAAATTTATAAAATGTTTAAAATCCCTATAAATCAGGTTACCGAATGTACAACCAAATGTAAAGTGTGAGGTAAGATATTTTTCTCATTTTACATTCCATTGAGACCTATTTATTATTATTGATCAATTAATTTCTATGTTCAATATATATTGCTCCCTTTATATTAAATAAGATGAATATATCATTATAAATTTTATTTTATCTTTCAATTTGAATTATTTTATCCAATGATATTTAATTTGAAAATCACCAAGTCGTGAATTTTATTTTGATATCTGCCTTTATTTACTGATTTTTAACTTTCTCATGAAATAATCAATTTATTGTTACAATTTTTTATTAGAAGTTAAATTTCTATTAAATATCCACATTTTTTATGATAGGTATTATTATTTACAAAATTTTATACAATTTTTACATAAATTGTTTATTTTTAATTTTATTTGACTAACTATGGAAATATTGACAACTATTTATACTTTACTCAAGACATATATTTGATATATAATTTTTTTCATGAATTAAATCAATTAATTGATATATAAGAATTATTTGGACTAAATTTAATAGGTGGGGCCTAGAATTTATATATCCCCTCAATTAATTGATGGGTTCTCATGAGAATGATTAGCTGCCTAAATTAATTTTATTTAATCCTATTGATTTATACATTATTTTAAATGATCTCAATAGTGTATGTTTTCTTGTTCCATAGACAAGAAATCAAATAATAATGAATTTATTTATTGAGTATTCTGATATTATTATTATTATTATTATTAATCAATGATATTTTTTTCATTTCTTTTTTCTTTGGATGCATTTAATTCTCATTTTATTGACTAAATAGAATGTGTTTCCGTTATTTATCTTTACAGATTGATTTTTCTTTATCATGTTATTTAAATGGAATGTGTTATTAGTTATTTACATTTATATATTGATTATTATTATTTATTCATTATATCTTCCATTGTACATAAACTATACAGATAATTTGATCTTACCCTTATTTGGATTCCATTCCCTAGGAAATGATGATAGAATTCCTGGAATGAGTTTTAGGGATTGTGAGATTGTACATTTTTAATAACATATTTACTTCTCCCCATGTATTATTGGTATCATGTATATAATATTGTTTTCTAAAATTGATAAACTATTCTAACCTCTAGGATTTGAATATTGTATATGTGAATGTAATAGGTTATGTCACCATATCCCAATTAATATGGCCTCGGTGGTTACATATGTGGTTATAGAGTGGCAGATAGATACTCTTTGAATATTTATGATGGTGCTTCTTCATGTGTTTCTCCAATTTTCGTAGTGTAGTTTCTCATGCTTCCTAGAAATCAATCTTGAAGTTAGTGATCTTCTATCCGATAAAATAACAAGAGTGTTCGTCTAAAATATTACCTTTCTGGGAAGCCCTTTGGAATCAGAAAGTATGGAAAATGATTCCTGTAAAGATATATCATGGTTTAAAAAAATAATAAATTAAAAAATTTGGAAATGTTGTGGACTCACAAGGGTCACTCGCCCAGGTGACCTTTCCAAAGTCACTATCCTATGTGGCATCATATAGGTAGCTATCCCCGATCAATGAATCACAGAGATAATTTCAATAACCAACCCAGTTTGACCCTGAACCAGTCAACCAGGTCAGCCCAAGGTAAGACCCTAAAGGTGTTCCTAATCTACACGGGTTGGAAACTATTTTTCGAAAATAAAATTAAATAGATGAGAATGAATTTTCCTACAAATATAAGATATATAAATAAATATAAACTAAACTATTAAAATGAAAACTAGATGTGTAATGAATGTAAAACTGCACATACCACAATGTGACCTTGTAGGTCACCACCGACCTGAAACCATGATCGCACTATTGTGACAGAATCTAAGCAATACGTAGCACCTGAAGCAAAAAATGCTAAAAATAAAAGTTTGAGTAATAAAACTCAATATGGTTGCCCGATAATCTATTCCCAATGAACATATACTAAAATAAAAGAAACATCAAATTTAAAGATGAATTGAAATATATAAAAGTATTTTTTTCTACGTGTCTACTAAATAACAAAGCACAACTCATTTCCTTTATCATTTTCAAAACCAAGTTTATTTTATTAGTGTGTTGTTAATATTTTAGAAAGGGATTTGATACTTTTTTATGACAATAAATATTATAAAACACATTGACTTTAAAAAATTCATGATTTCCTAAAAACCAAAACATCAATTCCAAGAAGTCACTTCAAAATTAATTACTAAAAAATTAAAATTACATGGGAGTTGAAAATATGTTTATGATTTCCACAGTCATCACTACAAGAAAATAATAGCTGATAGAAAAAATTTAATCTTTGAGGACAAGAACAATCTAGAACATACCAACAAATGAGATCCCATGCCCAGTAGCATGAAACACATGATAAAATCAAAAATTCCCAAACACTCATCCACACTAACTCAGAATAGACCAAGGGTCCCAATCCCATAGAAATAAACACAAATATGTCCTCCTGATTTAGGCCACTAGTCAGTGTATCAACTACTAATGCAAGAAAATTTCTTAGATAATTCTATTAATATTTCTAGTTCCAATGTCTCATGTATATAATGGGGGTGGGCCAACTGATGCTAACTGAGAATCTAATTACAAATATATAATAATAATAATAGTTCACAACCAGCCTCACCCCAAGCCTCCCAAAGGATTAATCTCATGACTTAAAATAAAGAGAACACCATGATTTTCAACTTAGGAACCCTAATAATGGATCCTAAGGATTCCAAAATGAGGAAATACTATTCATTATACAATTCATGGAAAGAGAAACATCCAATGGAGGTTTTTATAACAAACATTTTTCATTATTTCACAAAAGTGGAAAACGAGCCTTTAAGCATTCTCCACTAAACCATCACTTCAAAAGAACAAATTTAATTTCCTATAAAAAGGGGAAACATCATTTTTCTATTTCACAAAAATTTATGAAATCAATGCATTCAAAGTAATCACTATTCAATTTCAATACAAAACGATTTTTAATCAAATTTCCAAATGGCCCACTATTCGATAATATATGCCAAATAGCCTTTTAAAACCAATACACATTATTTTTAAATACAAAACAACATTGAGATACCATTAAAGGAACCCAAAAAATAATTATTTCACACCGAAAAGAAATTTTCAATGTCGAACCATTCTTTAGATGTCATAAAACACATGCAAAATCCAAATGGGCATTTAATCAAACACTAGGTGTGTGAAATTTGACAAAAAGAATTCTATTTAACATTTAAAAACGAATAAATCAATACTTTTCACACCAAATAAATATTTCAAGAATCACATATCACTAATTAGTAAGAGATAAAGGTAAAGAATTCATGAAAATAGTGAATCTCAAATTAAAAATGGTAACTAAATGGGAAGCCTACCTCAATGGATAGCCTTGGCAATTCTTTCTAACTCAAGCGGCATCCCACTCTCACACACACACTTAAATTTATTAATATATCATTATAATGATGCATAAGTTTCTCATTCTATGAGGTAACATGCACACATAAGATATATATATTTATATATATCCATACTTGGTAATTTGCATGTGCACCTTCAAAATTGGTTGCAACTCACCCAATAAGATGGCGGTGGACGAAATCGACAAGAACCACCTCACCTCTGATGGTGATCACTAGAGAAAAGACTAATGTATCTCCAGACAACCTCCATACAACTATAAAAATGGAAGAATAATGAATAACATAATCAAATCCTCACCTAGGTCTAATTAAGGAATTTTTTGAAAACATATTATTAACAAATCAAATCATCATCAAAACACCACAATCGTTTAACCAAGGGTATTAACAAGATTCAAATCATGTTCTAAAAAATAATTAAACCATTCAGGAAAAAATGATTTTCTTCAGAAGGGACGAAAACATGGAATCACTTACCTCAAAGGGGTGTGATTGCGATGAAACTCCTAGAGGAGGATGGATATGCCTCTATAAACAAACTGCAAACCATAGATCTAAATAAAATATCACCATACATCAAATCTAACATACAGAATTTGGAAAATGTAAATAAAACCACAAAAATTAAAATTAAACACACTAGTGGAGGAGGATGTAGATGAGGGAGAAACAACTAGATATGGCGTTGATGAAGGAGTTGTGGATAGAACCAAGACCACTAGTGAGAGGGGGTGCAACTGGAGAAGTGTCAAACTTGAAAAAGGGGAAGCATGAGGTTGAAGGGTGGTATTTGGAGGAGGGCCACCTGAGAGTTCAGCTATAGGAGGAGGTTTCACCGAATGTTTGAACAGAGGAGGAGGGAATGCCAGGAATGGAGGCCGCCAGGGGAAGGGTTGCATAGAATGAATGGTAGTGGGAGATGGAGATCACATGGGAGGGGGGAGGGGGAGGAGAATTAGGGTTTTCAAGAAAAAATAAATCATTTTTATTATCATTATTATTATTATTAGAACATACGTTAATAATAATAGTTTAATGAAAAAAAATAACAATAGTAAAACAAATTCAAAATAATTATATTAATAATCATAATAAAAATAATAATAATTACTTATTAAAAATAATAATAATATCTTAATAACAATATTATCATTATTGTTATTATTATTAAAACATTATTTAAATTTTATTTTCAAGAAGTTTTATTAGTTTTAATTATTGGGTAAGCACACAGTCACCTAGGATGACCAAATAGTTACTGCTAACTATGCAGTGCCCATGCACTACACTGAAACCCACCAAAAATTACCAAACACCAAAAAAAATTAAACTAGGTCTCAACCCAGGCATGAACTAGAATATCCAAATCTTGGAAATAATAAAATAAAATAATTTTAAAGGTTGAGGTGTTGAAATTCTCCCCACCAAAAAAACTTTATTACCCTATAAAGTCACCAGGGTGAAGGTTAGTCAAAAATTGATTCTATGCCCAAACACAACCTGATGAAACAAATAATTCATAGGTGAGTATTTATTCCTAAAGTCACACCTGATCAGTCTAGATTAAATAATAACCCAAAACAAGGGGAGAACACGAGAGCATTCTCCCCACCATAAGGATTCTAATAGCACAAAACACTAAACCCAAACAAATCCACAAATACTTAAACCAGAAACCCACAATAGAGATACCCAACAACTTAGGCCCTGGGGTTAACTAAACCATTACATTTTAATCGAACAACACCCTTAGGAAAACCAGGTACTACGGATCCCCCAAAATGAACTCCTTCAACTTCCCCTACAACTAAGCCACACAACCATGTCTTAAACTGAAATCCCATTACAAAGAAACATGGCATATCGGGGAACTCGGACAAAGAAACTCCCTATAAAAACCTGTCATAACTATTAATCCCCCATGAAAATCAAAATCACCCATCAAAAACATGACCAACTTCCTTAGAATGAGCAATACAACGCCTCTATGGAAACTCGGATCTCTCGACCCAAGCTAAGAAAAGAACACATCCAATTCCAAGAGAAGAACTCAAATAAACTGAAAAATCAAACACAATTTCAAACATCAATCTCTCCATGAATTCACATATCTAAATTAACACTAATAAAACCCTAAAAATCCCCACACTAGTACAAATACACTTCTTAGAAAAAGAACAATTCTAGTGGCAGCATTCAGAAGAACTCAACCACTAAGATCATGAAGGGATAATTTCATCACATTATCACCACAAAAGATGAACATACAAATCCATGAAAAAATGTACAAGGAAAATTTAAATGTCTCTATTACAAAAACGAAATAAAATGGACAAGGGAAATGCCTTCCATATCCCTGGAAACCCAACCTTTCTACGAGATTCACCGTGAGACCTATGGCTGGGACATAATGGCTTATGCATCTCCTGTATCACAGTCAGCTAGGAACATCATTCAGTCCTAAAATCTTCCTTGGGTGTTGCATTATGGGAAAAATTGTCTAGATGACCCATTCTGTCGCAACGATGTCACTTCTTCATAAGGATTTGACATGATGGCTTTGAGTGCCCAAACCGGACACACTGGTTCCACACACGAGGACGATCCAATGAATTGGAAAACATAACCATTGAAAGAGACTCCATAGAAGTAGGTTCCTCTATCATATATTTCTTTAAGATGGGTAACCTTTATGAGTAGAAAGGGACATCAGATTTCTAACCACCTGCACACCGGAAACCAACTCAACAAAGAATTCTTCATCTACTAGCTTCTCGAAATGCTGGTAATTAGAAGAGTGGACCCACACCTTGATCTCTATATGAAGACCCAAAATTAATAGGGAATTTTCATGAAATCATATGATGCTACCTCTGATGAAAAGGAAACTAGTTACTTAATGTTGTCAATGTAGGCCTTCACTGACCACTGACCTTATTGAATACCCACAAGATCTTCTCTTTTCTTCTTCTTCACCTCCTCAAGTGTGAACCATGAAACGAAGAAAGACGTAAACACATCCCACATCATCTTAACTTGCGATGATGTCAGATTGAACAGATCATATTCTTCCAAAGATGGGCCATCAAATAGACCTAATACCTCACACACTCTGAAAGCTACCATAATTCCCAATGCCCTGATGATACTCTCAACCTATTAAAGACACTTCACTACCTCTAATGGATCTAGATCACCATGAAAGACATGTTACATTTGATAATTATTGGAAACATGACATGAATTCTTAGAAATCATACAAGCCTTTTTGGGTGTCATTTTCTGAACAACATGGAAAACACAAACCAAAACCGATATTAAATCAAAGTGCAATCAAAAGCAACATTTTGATCCAAAACAATTGCCTCAAAAATAGAAAAAATACAAACACAAATAAAGATAAAAATTTCATCAGTGACTATTTTCATTCAAATTTCAAAACATCCTTCTTATAAGGATACTTTTCCATATTCCAAAACACCTTTTTAATCTATGTTTCAATTTACAAAATCATTTCCCCTTTCCAAGATCACCATTAAAAAAAGGCCAAGCCTTCAAGTTCAAATAAACCCCCAGCATCCCATGAATCATCCGATGTCTGTCCCTTTATTTCAATCCATGTGTACCAACATTAACTTCCCACACATAATCACACACATTAAAATGCTCCTAATGAGAACACATGGAATTATCTTAGAACGTACCAAAAATCCCCCAAATATCAAGCCAAAATTCTTTAAATTTCATAACCCACTGTACCAATTTTAATCAAATTAATTGAAAAATAATTAATTTCAAAACCATTTTCGTTTTTAAAATCACACTTACATCAACCAGAACAAATACATGTCACAACTTACACCAAACATCTAGGAGGAGGTACTAGTGTCTATGCCTATCTCACCAACATGATAGTGGGGCATTCTCCAAGTAGTTCATAATGCTAACATAGACATAAACCATGAACTTGGACTCCAAATGCGTCACTACTCTATATGGGATCACAACATGACACTAAACTGCCTTCGTTATCATCCCCCGATATAAAATAATACCAGAATATATAAATATCGGACTGCTTCCAGCAACATCATGTCTGAAATGAGAAAGGGTCTATAATGCACTTATTGTACCTACCTCTTGAGTGCCGATAGTCCTAATATCTATCTACCAGACACCCAAAACTACAATGGCCTCCTATGATACCTTATTTTAATGAACCAACCCCAGTCGAGCCTAAAACGGTCACCCATGTCCACCCACAAAAAGGCCCAAAGTGGGTTCCTGATCTCCATGGGCAGGAAACTAGTGTTGGGAACCATAATTAAATAGTTGGGAACAATTTTGTTTTAATAAAAACGTAAATAAATAAATATAAACAGAACTATAAAATTAAAAACAATAAGGAAAACTAAAATAAAACTGCACATACCTCCATGGGACCCTGTGGGTCACCATCGACCTCAACCCAACATCAAACTACTATGACTGAATCTAAGAATGAAGAAACACTTGAAACTAAAAAAATATAAAACTATAGGTATGAGTATTAAAACTCAATAGTATAGCATGATAATCTATTCCAAATGAACATACTTTAAAATAAAATAAACGTCAATTTTTATTTTTGAACTATAATATATAAAAGTTTGTTATTCAACATGTCTACTCAAAAACAAAGTTAAAATCATTTCCATTATTCATTTCAAAAAAATGTTAATTCAATTAGTGTGTCATTAACATTTTAGAAAGGGATGTGATTCATTTCATTTTTGATGGAACAAAATATTATATAACTAATTGACTTTTAATAATTTTACACATGCTTTTAAAAACAAACACATCATATCTATAAAGGCACTACACAAGTAAGAACTACAATATTCACATAACATGGGAAATTAAAATATACCTACATGTATCGAATCCATCACTATAGAAACTAATATGTAATAGGGGTAGGTAAACCCAGGAGAACAAAAACAATCCAATACATACCAATACATGAGATCCCATCCCCAGTAGCATGCCAGACATGATGAAGACATGAAAACCCAAATGTCTAACCACCCAAACATAGGACATACTGAATCTCCCAATCCCATAGTAGTAAGCCCAAATAAATCCAACTATTATGGTCCACTAGTTAGTACATGAAATACTAGTGCATAGAATTTTCTAAACAAAATTCTCAATAAGAAAGGTTTACATGTATCATGTATATAACATGGGTGGGCCAACCGATTCCAAATGAGTATCCAATCAAAAATATATAATAATTATTATAATAACATTTCACAATAAGACTCACCTGAAGTCTTCCCAAGGATTAATCTCATGCCTTAAAATAAAGAGAATACTAAGAGATTCAACAGAGGAACCCTCAAAATGGATCCCAAGGATTATATAATGAGGAAATCCTATATTTTATTTTTGAAAAGTCATGAGAAACATTACATGGAAATTTTTATAACAATTTTTTTTCTATTTTCATAAAAGTTCTAAATGGGGATTTGATTATTCTTCACAAAACCATCATTTCAATATAACTAAGTACATTTCCTAAAAAATTAGAATTTGATTTTTAATTTCACTATAAATTAGGAAGATAATGCCTTCAAATTACTCTCATTTCAATTTCAATACAAAACCATTTTTAATAAAAATGCCAAATGGGCCACTAATTTACCAAAAATGGAAAACCCACATTTTAAAACCAATGCAAATTCTTTTTAAATCCAAAACTACATTGACATACTATTCAAGGAACCCACATCATTATTTTTCCATACCAAAAATATATTCTCCAAGCCTAACCATGCTTTAGATGTCACAAAACACCTGAAAGAGATAAATAAGCATTTAATAGAACAATTGTTGTGGTATATTTAACCGAACAATTAAATTTAACATTTAACAATGTATAAATGTCCACATTTAACAACCAATAAAAATTTCAAGAATCACTTACCACTAATTATTAATTGATAAAGTGTGAAAGACATGAAATAACTGAATCTCAAATAAAAAATGGAATGTTCATGGGAAACCAACCTCAAACAATGGCCAAGACAAAGTTCTCTAACTCAAGCAATAGTTCGCTCACATGCACACACTTTAATATATTCATATATACATACATATATATATATATATATATATATCCTTAAACCAATGAAAATGTTCTGCAAACCATGACATAACATGTACATAAAATATATTTATATATTTATATATATCCATACCTAAGAATATGTTTTTTTACATGGAAACCTATCATAAAACTCCCCAAAATGATGGTGGTGTAGAGAATCGACCCAAACCACCTCACCTTAGGTGGAATTTACCAGAACAAGGACCAACAGGTCCTGAGATACCATCTCCACAACCCTATAAATAAAAGAATCATGAAAAACCAAATCAAACCATCCCATAGGAATAAGTATGGAATAACCTCAAAAAATATTTTTGACAAATCAAATCATAAACAGAATTCCAAAATCATTTCATCTTGGATGTTAAAAAATGAATCAGGTTTTTAAAATCAATTCAAGCATTAAAGCATCAAGGGTATTCTACATAATGAAGAAAAACACAGAATTACCAACCTCAAAGGAGTGAGATTATGATGTAACACTTAGAGGTGGATGAATATGCCTCTACGAACAAACCACAAACCCTAGATAAAATATAATTGGACCAAACACCAACTCTGAAATCTAGGATTTGGTCAAAGTGATGAAAACCACAAAATATTAAATAAAAATGCACCAGAGGAGGAGAATGCTGATGAGGGAGGTGCAGTCTGAGATGATGCTGGTGAGGGAGGTACGGTCGTGGTGCATACCACCAATGAGAGAAGGGAAGTCCTGAGTAGTGTCGGTGTCAGTACCATGATGTGGAAAGAATATTCTATGAAATGTGTATCACTGATGCAGTGTCGGTGAGACAATTATATAATGCCAATGGTGAGACAGGATCCAAAAAGGACTTAATTTTGAAATTATAGATGAAAGTCTTTTTTCAGTTATGTTAATAAATGAAACTTACACTAAAACATGAGTTAATTTAAATCAATAATTGATTAACTATTTATGAACATAAAATTGAAATAAAAATCTAAGAAGATCAAATAAATAAAAGGATAACATATCTTTTTTAAATTGAAATCAATATAATAAATACATAATAAAATCATTAATTTTAACCACATTAATTAATAAAATTCATTTATATTAAACAAATTTGAAAATATTAAATTAAATGATTAAAATTAAAATTAAATATTCAATGTATTAAATAAATTGAATAAAGGTAAAGGAAACAATGATTGAGAGTGACATGCATTGATGACTGATTGAGCCAACGACAGTAGCAAAAGGATAGTGTCAGTGGATTATGTTTTTAACTGCAAACATGAGATAAATTTAATAAAATTATATCATTAGTGAAATTAAAGGTTTAGAAATATAACTAAATTAATTAATTAACTAGATGAATAATTAAAATGAAAAAAAGTTATTTAATCAAATTAAACTGAAACACTTAGCGTATACTAAAACAAACGATGTTATTAAACAAAATAATTAAATTACCATTTATAAAAATAATTATTTAATTAAAATTAAAGATATAAATTAATTAAATAAATCAAATGAATTTTAAAAAAATTTATAATAAAAATTACTACAGTTTATTTAATTTAATTAATCTAGTTTAAATGAAAAAATATGAGATTAAAGACTAATATAATTGACTTCTAATAAAATTATTAATGGGTTAAATAATTTAAAAAACACCAAAAATACTATTACGTAATGTAGAATAAAAACATAAAATATAATTTGATTATTAAGAAAAGTTAAACACAAATAGTGTTTAATAAAGGCATCAAATACATGATTAGTTATAAAAATTGATTAATCGGTAAATTTAACTAAATTATTAATAAAGTGAAATTAATTAACAAAATGAATAAAATTTATGAAATGAATGATTAAAAAATAAAAAAAATAGAAGAAAAAATGTGATTTTAGAGCCACATCAAATTCCCCCACACTTAAACATTGTTTTTCCTCAAATAGTCGCATGATGTATTAATTAACTCAAAATGAAACATGTTTTCTAATTCTATATTAGAGGACAATAAACTAGGAATTACTCTTTATAAATTAAATTATTAAAATATTATTTCCTAAAAAACTCATATTGGTAATCAAAAAGGAAATGAATCATTTACCATTGAAGATTTCCTGCCACATAATGAGACTTCCAAGTGACATAATATAAGTCAAATCCATGTTCTAAAATCATGAGTGATAAAATGTTAAAAGTTGGTGGAATTAAAAACATAACAAAAGGAACCTTGTATTTGACTTGAACTAATGTTCCAAAACTAAATGTATTGTTTTTTTAAAAACCTTACGGATACAACCTAAATGATTTCCAAAAAAATCTAATGTCCCTTTATTTATCTAGTGTTCATTATTCCCCTCACCTTAATGAACCCATTATTTACCCTAGTCACATTATTTTATTTTTTCCTAGTCTTATATCATTTTTTGAGTACTGCGCATATGACTTTATTCAAATTTTATATAGGTATTTTAGCTCAATATAAAAACATCCAATGTCTAGTGTCTCAATGATTTACCGTGGGTTCCCAAATGCCCATTTTATTCATGTTTCGAAAGATATATATGAAAAACATTTTAATTGGGCTAAATAAAGTGATTTCTTTTCATAATTAAGAGACACTGAGTCCACTATGATCAATTTCAAACTTCTAGTTCCTAATGTTATAATCTCTTTTTCAAAACATATATCTTACATCACTCTTAAGCGTAGTTCTTAAACTGAGCATTCATAAATTCACTAAAGAGAATCACTCAAAAATCATTCACCCTCATATATTTCCTGTTCATGTCAACTTAGAAATGCCAATAAGAAATTATCTATAGAAAAAAATTGATATGAATTTTAAGACTAATGAATCTAAAATTGTGATAGAATTTTGATAAAATTTATCATTTTTTTACAAGATGTTTAAAGAATAATAGTAATTGACAGGATTCCACTAAATAAAGCTTATCTCAACAGGAATTGACCCCTCCCCCACACATAAATATCAAATTTGTCCCCAAAATTGAATTCCATGATGTATAATAAAATGATTTATTTTTTAAGGTTCAATGTATATTTACATTTTAGTAGATTAATGACATGTTTAAGGGTCTTATTAAAACTCAAAAGAATGTTTACCATAATAATTATTTTACAACATTTTTACATGTAAGTACATGCATTATCATATAAGGTAGTGACATATTTTCTCAATTCTCTTTAGAAAGAATCATGTAACATATATTTAAAAATAGTGAATGGGGTGTAGCAAATGGAAAATTTGGATTTAAAAATATTTCAAGTTGAGCCGAAATATATATTCTATGTGACCAATAAAAATAAAGTAGATCCACTAAAAACACAATCATCCATCGTGAATAACCCCCCCCCCACTTAATTTATAATAGTGAGTTTTATTAAATAATATAAAACTAAATTTATAGTAGTAATCTAGTAAAACAATAATATTTCATACCCCAATAACACATGCTAATATTATTTCTAGAACAACAAAAATATTTTACAGGACACTAAATTTTAAGAAAACCAACACTTGTAGAAGAATTATTTAGTAATGATATATTTATAACATATTTTTTTATCAAAAACACATATAAATATAATAATTTTTTACCATCAATACATGATGCATAATTTTTCCAATAGAAGTACAAGTAGAAACATTTCAACAGTGGTATAAAATCATAGACTCATCAACACTGCCACCAATGATTCAGCATTGAGTGACATACCAAAATTAATGTAATGATGGCTCATGAGTAATGGTAGGTTCATGATTCCCTATTAAGCATTATAAATATGACATAGCAGATAATTTTTTAATGTGATTAGTAGAAAAAAATGAAGCAGAAAATAAATTAAGGAACTTCCCTAACATAAATTTATTCAATTTATACTCAATCATGAACTCCATATGAATTGATAAAAATGTGAATTTTTTCTCAAAAAATGAAACCAGTATTATATATCTATCTCAAAAAGCAACAACCAAGAGCACTATTCCAGCAAAATTGGAGAACAAAGATAAAAAGAAGCACATTCGTCAAAAATGAAACAAGTATAAAAAATAGAAACAAAGCATAAACCATGGGTTCAATCCCTTGAATCACTATGTATTAAGTCTATAATTATACTTCATTCATATTTAGATTCAAGAACAGTGAAGGAAACCAAGCTCTTTTGTTGTCCTTCAAAATATAGTATTGTACTCTTACCATTAGTAAGCATGTGTTATTTTCTTCACCTATAATCCCAACAACACAATTCATTATGATTCTAATTATTGGAAATGGACCCAAAAACTTGGATTTATGTTTTCTCCGAAATAGTTTAAGTCTTGAATTATAAATAAGGTCATTCAATCTAGTTATAAAATTCTCCATTTTGTATGAAAAAATCATTAATGACTTCAGATCACTCTTTATATAAACAATAATTTTCATAAGACCCTCTCCTTATCTCATCAAGTTCACTCATCTCAAACCATCATCTCTCACAGGAACTCATAGATTAAAAATTTAAGGCCTTAACTGCCCAATAAAAAATATGATGCAACTCCACAGTAAAATGACAGAATTTCCTAAATAAAATCCTATATGAAGATATACCTATTGGGGTGTTAAAATCAATTATATAGGCCCACAAAGGATCATCTAATTTGAGTGACCATTCCTTTCTATAGTGTGTGACAGTTTTCTCTATAATTTGATTAATCTCCTTATTTCTGGTTTATACTTATCCACTAGACTGTAGACGTTAATTAGTACCATTTTTATGTGTGCATCCATACTTATCCATTAATGAAACAAAATTTTTGTTATTAAAGTGTGTTCTATTACCAGTGATAAAGGTTTTAGGTACTCTAAATCATGAAAAGATAGAATTTTTTAAAATTTTAATTACACATTTTTTCTGATTGTTTGGAAGTGATATTGCCTCAACCCACATCGAAAAATAATATCTACTAACAAAAAATGTACTCATTCCCATGAGATGATTGAAATGGACCCATGCAATCTAAAACATAGACATTAAAATTTACTACTTCTACAGTACCCTTTTAGAGAAACTCCTGCTTCCTCCCAACATTTCCCAATCATGGGAATCATTCACATCCAAAAACATAACTCCAAGCATTTTTGAATAAGGTGGGAAAATAAAAAACAAATTGAAGGAAATTATGAGTTTTACTCTTACAACCATGATGTTTTCCCTAATGTGAGGAGTGACAACTCTCTAAAATATGCAACATCTCTTCCTCTAGAAAAAAACTTCTATGAAAACCATCATTAAATATTTTAAACTACAAAGGGTCATCCAAAAGGTAATACTTATGTTCTGAAATTAATTTATTTCCTTGATTATTGGACAGATATTTGGGGAGGACTCTTGCTTCCAGAAAATTGGCATAGTCTATAAACCATGCATACTATCTAATGAAGACATTATGTAACATTTCATCATGAAAGTAAAAGTTTATCTCCCTTGGATCTTCAGAATGAGGGTTAAGAATACTATAATGATAGTCATCAACTATGTTTTAATCTCCCTTCTTATCTCTAATTTTATATCAAATTCTTGTAACAATAGAATCAATCTAATAATATTGGGATTAGCCTCTTTCTTAAACAAAAAAAATATTTCAAAGTAGAATGGTCATAGAAAATGATGAATATTTAACCTAGAAGATACTTCCTAAATTTTTCAAGAGAAAACAAAATAAATAAAATCTCTTTTCGAGTAGTGGTATAATATATTTTTGCCTCATATAACAGCCTTCTAGTATAATATACAATATACAACTGGTATGCTATATGAAACATCTAAATCCTTTAACATTTTCTAGAGGACATATTTTTGAATAACTTCGATTTTGGAAGTGTATACCTCCAAAATTCTCTTGGAAACTGTATGTCCTAACAGAATAACTTCAGTGACCATGAATTGAAATTTTTTCAACTTAATAACAAGGTTGGTCTCCTTTCATCTCTCTAACAGTAACTATAGATTTTCTAAACAAGTCTCAAACATACTGCCCAAAATAGGGAAGTCATCCTTTAAATCCTCTATGATTATCTCTATCATGTAATAAAAAATAGCCATCATAAACCTTTGAGTGGTTGATAGGCTTCACACAACCCAAAATCATCCAGTTGTAGACAAAGGCTCCAAACGGTAATGTGAAAGTAGTCTTTTTTGGATTATCTGAAGCAACTTGAATCTAGTTGTAAACAGAATACCCATCCAAAAAATAGAAAAAATAAATCCACAAAAGGCTCATTGGAATTTGATCAAGTAAGGGAATTGGAAAATGGTCCTACCATGTGGCAGAATTATGCGTATTATAATATATACAGACTCTTCATTTGGAGGATTCTTCAACTTCAATTTCATCATTTTTCTCATTTTTTTTACAAACGTCTCCTTTCTTAGGGACTACATAGACTGTGATTACCCATGTACATTCAGGTATATGATATATTATTCTAGTGTCCATCATATTAATGAATTACTCTCTAATAAATTATTTTATATTAGGATTCAATCTTCTTGGACATTCCACTCTAGGTTTACGGTCTGGTTCATAGGAATCTTATGGATATAGAATGCAGAAATAATTCCCATAATGTCACCATGTTCCATCCAATGGATGATTTTTATTTTTTAGAAACATTAACAATCATTATTTTATATTATCTTTATGATTATTATAAATAATAATAGTCAGTGTGGAATTCTCACCTAGAAATGAATATTTATGTTGTTCATGGAGTAGCTTAAGATAAAGAGTGGGTGGTTTTTCACTTGATTGATGACACGTGGGCCTATGATGAAAAATATCATCAACATATCTCTTTTATAGAGTTTTAAATGTTGATTGATTTTCAATTTCATGACCATTTTAATAATTTCATGCGGTGAATCACTAATTGGGAAGCTCAATATCAAGATTTTCATAATTTGAATTTAACATATTTATCAAATAAAAGACATAACGTTGTTTAATAAACTCTCCCTCTACTAAATAAAAGTGTTCACAAGTGTTGGTGATACTAGTGTAGCCCTCAAATTCTATAACAACATTTTTAAGATAAAAAATAGATGAAATATCACTATCAAAAGAATAAACTGGACCATTGTCCAACTATGGAAAATGGTCAAGATTATCAGTTTCAATAGATTCAACTTTTTTTGAGATAGGTAGATCTATATTTTCAACTTAAAAATTAATTTCTTCAATAGGGTAATGTTTTCCAGTTTCTTTATGATTTTTAAATTTATTATCATCTTCTAAAGACTCAAATTTTGAACAGTTTTCATGGAATGAGTATCCTTTGGCACTTTTAAAGGCATGAAATTATTCTTGTTTTTCTCCAATTTTGAAAATCAACAAACCCTTAGATACATCAATAATAGCTTTACTAGTGGCCAAGAAGGGCCTACTTGGAATGATGGGAACCACTTGGTCACACTCCATATCAAAAACTAAGATGAAAACATGTAGAAACAATTTTCCAACTCCAACTAGGAAGTCATCAACCTTACCCAAATGATTAGTGCAAGAATGATCACCCAATTAATGGATGACTGTGGTGGGTTGAAAATCACTCAATCTCTAATGTTGAAATAATGAGTATGGGAATTGGTTGATACTAGATCTTAAGTCACACAATCAGTTAGTTTGACAATAATTTTTTAAGGTACATGATATTACAAATCTACTTTGGTCATTGATTGTGGGTGGGATTTTTTTCTGAAGTAAAGAACTGCACATTTCTGTTAGGCTATTAGTAGAAAATTTTTCAAGATATATTTTATTGGAAAATATACTTTTGAGTGATTTTAGATAACATTGGATATTAACTATGTCATGAATGAAAGGGATGTTCACACGTAGTTTGGGAAAAAGCCCAAGGAACTGATGAAGTTTGTGCTTTTATATTTCTTTTGGTTTTTAGTTTTTTAGTTTAAGTGATGGCCGTGAAAAAATTCTTAATAAAAGTTGGAATATAGCTAACATTATCAACATATTTTTATTTTCCAAAATTCCATTTTTCAGAAGAATGTCAACCTTTATTTGTACGTGGAAATTCAGTTTTTTATCATTTCATCACTTTTATTTTGATAATTACATTTGATACAAAGTGTCTTTTTCCTTAAATATTAATTACATTTTCTAGTTTGGGTATTTTCATAGTCTTTTTCAGTTATAGTTTGAGTATTAAACCCACTTATTATTATAACATCCAAGGAATTATCTTTCGGATTTAGATTAGTTGTGCTTGGAAATCTACATTTATCACTAGAAGTAATGACTCTATGTATTTGGCCTAGTTGATTTTCCATATTCTACATTATAACATTATTTTTAATTTTATCAGATTAATATTGTTATTGATCTTTATTCAATTGAGTTTTGAATCTCTTATCTTGAGAGTTCATTATATTTATTATTTGATCCAATTTTGAAATCACATGTCCATCAAAGTTTCCATAGGAATTTGATGATTCTTCCCACTATGGATTCTTTAAATTTCTTCTAGATGGGTTTTTATAAGCAGTGGAAGTGGGTTTCTTTTATCTTTCCTTGATCCTTCCATGAAATATTTGGTTGGTTCATATAGCCTTCATTATAGTTATTTAAAAAGGGGTCATCCATAGTAGGAATCCTTGGACCATAATAAAAAATAATAATTCATGTTGGGATAGAATATAAAAATTGGGAAATAGGTTCTCAGTGTTCCCAAACATTCCACACTTGGCACACTATTCCCTAAGAGATAGGATTGTGTTTTCACATCCCAATTGGTTCACTGATTGTTTAAAATTCTGGTTCATTAAATTTTGATGTTGATTATTAATTTCGGAATGTTGGTCTTCAGTATAATTTTCAGAACCATTATTAGGATTTCTGTTCACTATTTTTATTGAATTTGTATATTGGGAATTAAATGAAAAGGTGTTAAAAAAATTTCTATACTCCTCCTCAGTCTTATCATTAATGTTTCCCCAATCTTCGTAATCAACTAAGGTTTATCCATAGGAGGACATCCCATTATAGAATGTGTCCATGAGAAGGTGAGACGGGAGTTAATGATGAGGGCACTACCTAAGAATGCCCCGAAATATATCCCAAGCCTCATGAAAGGCTTCTTCATCCTCTGGATAAAATCTTGTTATATTAGTCATATGTTCTCATTTATGTCTTTGAGGGTAAAATCTCATTATGATTGAATTATTCACTTGGTTCCAATTCTAATGTATGTTATCATCAAGACTGAAAAATAAATATTGATCATTCCCTTTAAGGATAAAAGGGAAATACCCCCATTATATGATCATTATCAATGAGTCATAAAAGATGCAATTATTGTACAGTATCGTAGAAATATCTATTGAATGATAAATAATCCCCATTAGAAACTACACTAAAAGCAAGCAATAGTGAAATTTGGGATTGTTTCCATTCATAGTTTTTGGATCTTAGTGTTATCCTAATGGATTAAGGGTTACATAAAACTTGAGGGATTAGGAACTTTATCATCCTAGGACTCTAATTCTAATATATGAGTTTATGTTGATGGTTTTGACTATTATTAGGTGCATGAACCCTATCATCTAAATTTTCTATTTCAGTTTTATGTTTTCATCTAAGAGTAGTAACGTGTTTTTCTAGTTCAGGGTTCATGGGATATGACCTTTCAGTTCATGATCTTATACACATGCAATTGGAAATAAGAAACTTATTTCATTACAAAAAATAGTTCAAAGTTGTACATGTGTAGCAACAACAAAAAATGTAGTAAAACTAGTAGGGAGAAACATCAACAAATCTAAATAGAACATCTTCTTAAACACAGTTTTCAATTTTTCAATTTTTTTAGACTTTTTTATATGTTATTTTAGTGAAACTTTTTTGAAAGGGAAATTGGTTTTTCAAGTACATCCCCAGCTATGACACCAAATCTTGACCCTCTCATCACTGAAAATGAGTCAATGTATAAATTATTTAGCTTACTATTTGAAAAAATATACAATGGTTTCTAGTGTCGAACCCATAGGGATGGTAAGTTCCCATGTATTCTTTTTTTCTCTTTTCAAAAGATCCACCATTGTCAACAGTTGGTGGAGAATACTTTTTTACTTTTTCCTACCCAGACTAAGAAATGATAAACTAATGGAATCATAGTGAACGAAAACATAAATTTCATGACTTAGGCGCAACAGATCAAGTTAAATACTCGGGAATTCTAAGTACTAGTTAAAATGATGTCTTCTCGGTAATTTTTTTTTGAGTCAAACCTCATAGAAAAAGATGAAGAAATTTTCTCACCATGAGATTCAAAACACAGAAGTTTGACTCTTGGAGTTTTCTACTCCAAAAATCAATCTTAATGCTTAATAGTTTGATAAAGAAAATATTAGGAATAAAACTCACCATACTACTTTAATTTTTAATGAAATTAAATCTTTGATAAATTCATTCATAATCTGTCTCTTTGATTTATCATGATGTTTTAATTTGAAAACATTGAGGTACAAACATTTAAAAAGAAATTCAAAATCAGTATCACTGGTTAATTCAAATTATGTAAATACAAAAGCATGTGACTAAGTATAGAATATTTATAAGTATGATTTAAAATTCCCAAGCTAAAAATATTTAGACTACATTGATATGAATCAAAATCATTAAAATCATCTAATTATAGAGTATATATTTTAGATGTATAAGATGAAGAGGATACTCCCTATTGTGTTTCCTTGCTCATGGACTCCTCGAGTCTTCAAAAGGATCATCTCTACTCTACGGATATAATGTGTCATGTTGTGATTGATTGGTATCATGAATGATGAGGTTTCCCATTTTTTCTCTATTTTATGTGATTTTTCATCATTCTACAAGTCGCCAACCCTTTCTACATAATTCGATAAGTCTTTCATGATTTCACCATACATGTGCACTTTTTTGTGCAACACACATCGTACCATTGCAACACATTCTACTAACTCCACTCGAGGTGGTTGAATTGAACCTAGAAGTCCATCAGGATTTAAAAGGAATCTTGAATTAAAAGAAATAAAAAATTAATCAGACATTGCTATAACAGAAACTAATATAATTAATTAGGATTATAATTATTTAAAGTTTAATTAGAATTTATTTAATAAGTTATTTTGTTAATGTTTATATTCTCATGATGTTATGAATGATAATTATTAACATTATAATTTAAAAAATTTATTTTACTATGTTAATTTATTTATTTTATTTAATTTAATATTTATTTTAATTAATAACTTTAATACGTTATAATTTTTTATAATTATTAAAGAATTTATTATTATAAATTTATTTGATTTAATTCGGTTATTTTAACAATAAATTTTATTTATAAATAATTATTATTAATATTTTTGTTTTATATTATTTATTTAATAATTTATTATTATTATTATTTATATATTTATTTATGTTTATATAATAATTATTCTTTCTTATTTTTTATTTTTTATTTTTTTATTTTTTGTTAATTTAACTTATCCCCATATCTTCTTCAATGCGCCACTAGGGGGAAGGGTTCATCCTCTCCCGATTCTTCTGTCTACAACAACAGATTCTTCAGGCAGCTCTAGTAGACTCATCTAGCATAATGATGACGGAGACTCCTCTCATATGGGTGTGCTTGACCGACGGCGTACCCTCCTACATGCACCTCGAATTGTAGAGGCATAAAGCTTCATCCCAAAGGTGCAAAGAGGTTTAACTTCACGGTAGCTTGTTACTCCATGTTGACACAGTGGTAGCAACATAGCCTCACATGACTCGGATTTGAAAAGTGGCACCTACATGCTATAAACATGGTGACTATCCAGATCTGAAATTGGTGAACAGAAAAAACAATGCATGAATCTGAGATTGAATTAGTTGATTTTGGTAAATCAATGTCGATTCTGGTTTAATATGTGTTTGGTTTGAGTCTGTATATTGGAAGGCCATCGGTAGGTCCTGGGGAACAACATGGGCTAGGTGTTAGTAGAATTGTGGAAAGGAGTGTCGGTAGGTTAGTAATAAGTGAATTGTTGGTATGTTGATGAGCTACAAATGTGGGAGGGGTTATGCATTGGCAACAGGTGCTACCGATGGAAGGGAAGGGGGTACGTTGGTAGTTTATGGTGAGGCATCGGTGAGATAGATATGTCAATGAGACCAATATGATTTTTGGGAAGTGTTACTGTCAGTATAATGATGAGGAGAGAAGCTTCGGTGATAAATGTATCATCGATGCTGTGTTGGTGAGACAATTGTACAGTGACAACGGTGAGACAGGTTCCAATATTAACTTGATTTTAAAACAAAAATGAAAATATTAAGTCAGTTAAGTTAATAAATGAAACATAAACTAAAACTCAAAGTATTTAAAATTATTAATTGATTAACTTATTATCAATTTAAAACAGAAAATATAATCTAAGAAGATCAAATAAATAAATAGAGAATATATATTTTATAAATTTGAATCAACATACAAATTACATAATAAAATTGTTAATTGTAAACACTTTAATTAATAATATTTATTTATGTTAAACTAATTTGAAAATTTTAATGTAAAATATTAATATTAAAACTAAACATTCAACTTATTAACTAAATTGATTAAAGGGAGAGCCAATGGTGAGTGAGAGTGAACAACATGGGTGACTGATTGAGTCACCAACAACAGAAAAAGGGCAGTGATGGTGGCTTATGTTTTTAAATATAAGCTTGAAAAATTTTTAATGAAGTTACAAAATTATGTAAATTAAATATTTAAACATATAATTTAAAAAATTAATTAATTAGATGAAGACTTAATATGAAAAAAAATTATTTTTCCAAATTAAAACATAAACACTAAAGTTATAATAAAAACTAACTATGTTGTTAAATATAATATATAAATTACAATTTATAAAAAGAATTTTTAAATTTCTTATAAATGATATAAATTCATAAATGAAAGAAAAACAACATAAAATAAGTTTAATAGAAAAAATAATAATGTTGAATTATTTTAATTGATCTAGATTATAAGCAAAAATATTAAATTAAAGTCTAAGTTAATTAATTGAGAATTAAATGTTTAATTGGTTAATTAAGTAAAAACAAACAGAAAAAAAATATTATTATTTCAAGTAGATTGAAAAAATAAAATGAAATTACATTTTTAAGATAAGTAAAACACAAATAGTCTTTTATAAAGGCTTAAAATATAATATTATAAATAGAAATTAGTTAATTAATAAATTTAACTAAATAATTATTAAATATAAAACAAAAAATAAAATCTAAGAACATCAAATAAATAAATAGCGACTATATATTTTATAATTTGAAATCAACATTCCAATTAAATAATAAAATTGTTAATTGTAAACACATTAATTAATAAAATTTACGTACAATAAACTAATTTGAAAATATTAATGTAAAAGATTAATATTAAAACTAAATATTCACCTTATTAAATAAATTTATCAAGGGGAGAGGATATAATGAATGAGAGTGAACTGCGTTGTGACTGATTGAGTCACCGACTGCAGAAATAGAGTCGTGATGGTGGCTTAAGTTTTTAAATGTAAAAACAAAACAAAATTAATGAAATTAAAAAATTTTAAATTTAGTATTTAAAAATATAAACTAGTTAATTAATTAATTTAATGAAGACTTAAAAAGAGAAAAAATTATTTTACCCATTTAAAACATAAACACTTAATTTATACTAAAAACTAAAATGTTATTAAACAGAATTGTTAAATTACAATTTATAAAAATAATTGTTTAATTTCATTTAAATGATATGAATTAATAAAATAAATCAAATAAATTAAAAATATGTTTTTTAGATAAAATTAAGAAAAATGATTTATTTTAATCAATCTATATTAAAAGATAAAATATTAAATTAATGTCTGCGTTAATTAATTGAAAATAGAATGTTTAATTGGTTAATTAATTAGAAACAAACACAAAAGAATACTATTATTTAAAGCAGAATGAAAAAATAAAATTAATTTTCATTATTAAGATAAGTAAAACACAAATAGTCTTCTATAAAGGCTTAAAATACAATATTATAAATTTAAATGGGTTAAATAATAAATTTAATTACATAATTATTAAATATTAATTAACTAAAAAAATTATAAATTTAATTAAATAAATGATTAAAATATTAACAAAAATATGTGGAAAAATCATGTGATTTTAGAGCCACAATAATACCCCAATAATGTAACTCCTGAATCCAAATATCACAAATAAAGGATACCTCTCAAAAGTCAATTTCATGAATTCTCTAAGAATGTTCATAAGGAAATATTCTTTATCTTCCCCATTGGATAACCTTCATCCTTACTACATGTGGTTAAACTACATGAATGATGTCATCATTAAATTACAGAAAACTAAATGATTTTCCATAACTATGCATGGATTTAATCTCATTTTAAAGATATAAATAGTGATTCCCAGATTCTATATCCAAATCCATCCACCAAAAAGTCAAAATTACATTGAAATTTCTTTTTATCACCATTGTGTGGGGGAAGAAACATCTTCCACCCCTTTTTTCTCCCACTGATCATAGCTCATGTGGGATTATGAGTGTATTTAATTAATCCCCCACATTATTAAGGAATATCAATTCATGTTAGTGGTAACATGATCATAGATTCAAGTCCATAAAAGGAACACCAAATTCCCTAACCATATGACATTAAACAACACATTCGATGTCACTTAGATGATATAAAATTATAGATCAATGTGTGGATTGATTCGTAACATCACAGGATATGTAATGACATAAGGATATCCAGTCCTAGGTCAAGATAAAAAATTGTAAATTCCCTAATCCTTATATTTATGAGTTATATCATTACAATATAGTGCAGTAAATGTCCTTTTTAATGTCCCAGATTTTCCGTCTGTAATTTTTAAATATTATGTAGAATTAATTAGATACCAACTGTTGAGAAGTCAAGATATTTCAAGGCCTGGTTTACTTTGAATAAATTTATGAAATATATTTAATATATTTAATACTACATGTGAGTGGTTTTCATGTAAAAAGTGGAATTAAATACAAATGGGTTCTCGAATTAGATATCTGAAAGCACCATTACGTTAATATCATTGATTTTACCCTAAGCTCCACCTAACATCGGTCGACATAGGTCATTTATGGAAAGTAGTGTTTGTCATTTTAATAAATAAAATAAATGTAGAATTTATTTTATTTTAATATTTTTGTCGATGCAGTGTTGTAGCATTGTTTCTTTTTGAATAAACCAAGTGGAAAGGGTCTAGATTCAGACTCATGACCATAGAATTTTCTAGAGGCTCTCTAGAGAAGAATGTTTGAGGATTATCTCAGTGGCGAACAACAATGGGATGTTAGATCGATTATCGATGGGATCTATTAGTGAGTGATCTTTCCAACAGTGATGACAAAGTAGTTAATATTCTTCTGAAAGAAATATAATTCTTAGTTAGGGTTCATTATTTGGATTTTCCCCCATTATTGAAATCAAAGATGAACACAAATGAACCAATGAACTGGTTGATCCATGGTTCATCATTCTTAGAGGATGGGATTATATTTCATGATTATTATTGGGTTTTTATTTTTTAGATATTTTATTTTATATCATTACCATTCATGCAGAATGGATTGTGGCAATAATGAAAAATGGAGGAGGTTCATTCTTTGTTCTGTTCATTGGTTTTTTCTCCCCTGATGCTCTAGCGTTCTTTGCAGAATATTACTAGATGATCGTTGTGCCTTCTTTTAATGGTTCAAAAATCCGAAATTGAAAATCCATACTCATGAAGACTTATCAGAGTTGTGATGATGATGAAGGTAGATGGATCAATGTATTTCCGGAGGTATCGTTCTTTGGGAAACATTCAAACTGATGATCAGAATCAGTTTTTAGAGATGATCAAAGGCAAGAAACCCACTGATTCAATGTTGTAATGGTGAGATAACCTTGGATATTTATATTCAAAAAAAAAATCATAAAATTGAACCCCGAAGGATCAGACACAGTTAATGGGGGAAGTAAAATAATTCTTAAAAAAATTTAGTGCATTGCGTGTAGTCCAGATTATAAGGTGTGTGGCCCCCTCTAAGCAGCAGGTAGAGTTTTAGGAGGTAGTCAAGTGTCACACAAGGTGTGACCCATGTCAAACAGTGTTTAGGACATTCCCCATGACTTGGTGTGTAATTTCGGTGTACACATAGATGGAGTTGAGTACATGGATTTCCTACACTACACATCTTGGTCAGAACTGATCACACAGGCTAATTCATGTATTTGTACACGGAAAGGAATACATGGGTTGAAGACATGTAATGAAACATGGCCATAAAAAATGGAGAAAACCCTGGATAGTAGGACACAATGTGTGAACCTTTCTACACACCATATATTTTTTTCTACATGACATGTACTTTTGACACTGACCATTGTACACAGGAAGTACCTAGGGTCAAGGGAAACAGTTTGTGACTCTACTACACACCATTTACAAAATTATTCATGAATTTATCTCTTTTTCCACTGCATCATGGACATGTTTAATTAGGTTTGGTTCACTTTGTCGTTCCCCTAAAGGTTAGTTGGTATAATTTTCTATTTACACGAGTATGATCACATCTGCAGGACTTCTGGGATAGAGTCTGGAATCCCCTCCGAGAGGCCCAGAGTAAGATACTCTATCCATTATTGTTCCCTAAGAGATTATTTGTATCAAAATGTCCAATCATATCATTCACCGATCCTATATATAGAATCTGAATCCCATTGAGTCATGGTATCACCCCATGGCCCTAGCAGTGATCCTCATCTATGTATTGTGATCTTCCCCACTCATCGAGTGAGGTCTACTATAATGAGTGTATCATATCTCAATTAATATATATTCATGTATAAATCTCATTATAGTTTATGATGAACAATAAATCTTGTATGGATTTCATCATTTCTATCATACTCATGACTGTGTTCTCCCAGATGACTGATTTTTGGAATCTACATAATTAGTCTTTTTTGTTGGTCTACGGTTGTTGCAACTTACCATAAGAATATGGGTCTGGGTTTGAGTGTATCTGGATATCCTTTTTATATGATATAGACATATACTTGTGTATTTTTGATTGTATCTTTTCTTTTTTTATTGATTTTTGGTTTTGGGGTATCATAATGAGTATTTTTATACTCACCCATCCATGGTCATTTCCCATACGTGTCATGACTTGTGTAGAAAAAGTGAATTTGGATGGATTCATAAGTGGACCAAAACCATGACTAATACATGACATTTATTTTTCTGTTTGGACAGGCCGAGGGGCTCCTGTGGCATCAGACAATAGTCTCAGTTTCTTTTTTATTATAAGTTCAAATTTGTGGTTTGGAGATAGTATTTTTTGTGGTCTTGTATTATTTACCAGTTTACTTTACTCTAATTTACATCCCTATTATACTTTGTTGGTTGGGACTTAGTGGTATGCACACAATATTTTCTTACTGGGTTTTTACCTTTTAGAATTTTCGTGCTTTCAGTTGTGTGTATATATATAGGTACATAGTAAATTCCTCTCCTGTTAATGATATGCGTACTTGGTGCTAGTGTAGAGACCCAAATCTTGACGTACATGGACATTACATTACTTTTGTGGAATACTTAGTACATAACAAAAACACACACAGAAGGACCGTAATAGTTTAGTGTCTTTGGAAACTCGGAATATAATCTTCTAATCATGGTGAAAGATCTTCAACATCTCCCATAAAGATCTTACTTTTTTTTACCTAAAACCTTTCATTATATCATGGGGGAAAGAAAACATACAAAAGGGTGAGCTCAAATTCTTAGTAAGGGTAAGCATGGATAAAATAAAACATACCATATACATTTGAACTTAAAAACATGAATATAATATTTAAACATCAAAATCATAAGTAATGACATAAAAAATGGAAGTACGTAAGGCATAGATCATAAAGAAACATTAAGAATGATAAAATATAATGGGAATAAAACATGTAATTATGGAAACCATTAATAACATGATATGATTTCCATATTAGCCAAGGCATTGTTGCCAAGACCATCTTAGTGGACAAAGTCCATTTCGTAATCGAGTTCACTCGTCGTTCCTATCCGGTAATACTGAACCGGTTTAACTTGCCGTTCCAGCCATGTCTATCTAATGAGATATAAATCTTTACCCAATGTATTGGTGGGAGATATAGGTCCCACCCATTGCATAATTAAATCATTCTTACTTGTTCCACAAAATAAACATACATCATTCATAATAACCCAATAAATAAAATGGGTTTCATAAACATCATCCCATCATCACATAATCCATATAAAAGAAATGGATATCATTTCATAATAAGAAAATTGAAACCATGTAAATCATAGAGACATGATACTTGAAACATACACATATGAAATAATGTCATCTTAGATGGAAAATGGTTTTGATAAAGCACTTGAAATGAATTCATGAGGAAAATATCCTTTCATCTTGAAAATTATTTTCTTTTCACAAAATTCCATTTAATTTTAAAAGAAACTGATTTTATTGAAAATATTCATGAAATATTTTGGAGGAAGATTCAGGAAAATAAGTCTTTAGAAAACCGTAAAAATCCTTTCATGCCGTATAAGTTAGAAAACCATTCTTCTCGTACTTTTTTCGGAAAAGTCAAAAAGTACCTTGTAGGGTAAATAAATGAAAGATTCCTTCCATACCATGGGGTAAAAGTTAAAAAAGGTATAAAGGACATTAAACATACATGAATACAATTTTATAAAACATGGACAAGGATGATAGCAATATCCCCAGTAAATACTTACGAATAAGCAATCTCAGATAAAAATGAGATTTTCACAATTATCCCTTACCTTAGGTCCGATTTTCTTCGTAAATGTCATAACCTCCTGTATAATGATTTACATAATTTCATTGAATTATTCTAGAATCATACTCATTGTTATGATATCATATATGGTTCACTTATGACATTATTTTACCCGTTCTTTTGTAAATTCCATGTTAAAGAGCGTTTTGGGTAAAATCGTTTTATTTGTCGTCCGTGTTTTGACTTGTAATTATTCATATGATTACTTAGACCATGATTACTTAATTCCAGAATATAAAACATGATTTATATATAATATATATTAATAATATACATATATATAATAGATCAGTAAATGGAAAGAAATACACCGTTAATGGAGACGGTAGGCCGTACGTACGCATGAACGTTGTTTTTGTTTCCTTATTGAGTTGAATGGAATTAAGTAGATCACATACATATATATACACATAAATACAGCATCATTATTACTTCATATATTTCATTATTACTTATTATATATACTTTATAATCATTCATGAATGGTAAACGTGGAGAATGAATCTCATCGCGTCGTGGAGACGGTAGTCCGTACGTACGCATGAGCGATTATATCATTCTCATGATTGTGGAATTGTATTGACGTGTATGTATACTATTTCAGAATCAATATCACATTAGAATAATCATATATAGTTATTATTTACACCATTATACCCATCCATGTAAGGTGGTGGTGGAAAATAGATTACACCACGACGTGGAGACGGTATTTCGTACGTACGCACGCGTGGTGAATTCATTTTCCGTAGGATGGATAGATGGTGAAATAGGGTTGTTTAATAATTATAATAACATATAAGTATATGATTGATACTTATGTTATTACTTCCTAATGAAACAACCTAAGAAGAAGAAGTGGAAGAAGAAATTAAGTTGAAATAATCGGTAACAGACATTACCTCTTCTTTGAAGCACCTCTTTGAGTCCTCCTATTAGGGTATTAAATTGGTCTTTGAAGAAGACCATGACCTCTAGGATGTTTTTAGGTAAGTGGAGAAGAGAATTTGGAAGGGTTTGGCCGAGCTTGAAGGCTCAATGTGGTGTGAGGAAAGAGGGAGGAGGTGCCCTTTTATAAGGGAGGAGAGGGGCACGTTTGGAATAACTAAAAATATTATTTTATTATATATCCAAATTCGGTTTTAAATAGCTCCAAATTGATTTATTTCGAAGCTAAGGTGGGTATGGGTCTAAATCCTCTCATCCAATAGAATTTGGACAAGTTTTGTTTTCTATTTTAACCTTATCATGTAGTTTTAACTTTATGTTATATAATTTTACTTTTACCGTGTCTTTTTATGTTCTTACACTATAAGGTTAATAAACTTACTATAACAAGACAAACGAACCCCAAGATGTTTATTATCAATAACTATAACCTTATGTAAGTCATTTGGACGAAACTTATATTTTTAGGAATAAAATAACAATTAATAATATAATATTTGTTTTAAAAACTATTTTATGTCAATTTTGACACTATTTAGTAATTTATTTTTGTGAAAATCATAACAGAATTATTAGTTCGAAAAAAGTTAATTAAATCCATACTAACATGTCATATTAACCTAAAAAATTAGTTTAATTCATATAAAGTCTCAAATTACATTTATGTTGGTCTTTATAACATCAATTATGTCAATATTTCATTAATAAGATAATTATTGCATCATCTTTGTGTCACATATAATTTAACTTATATAAATTCTAAAAATTACAAATAAACTTTCATTTTCTATGAAATCCTCTTATATTTCTAATGAATATTTATAGTCGAATTTATCTTATGTATAACCCTATATTAAAAATTATATACTTATTAAACATTGATTTTAACTATATTATCCCTTCTTTAAATAAATTAAAAATAAATGTCCTAATCTAATCCAAGTGGGCCTAAATGGTCATATATTATTCATAAGGTTGTTTTTGGTCGAATTATACTTATCCAATAGAATTAGGATATGTGTTAGGGTAATAATAATATCATTTTTACCCTTAATTAACATATTTACTTTTAACCTTGTTAAAAAAGGAAAATGTTACTATTCACCAAAAATTATTTTCATCTCATTAAACCAGATTTTACTTACTGACATCAACCGTGTCTCTCGTATTTTTTAAATTCCACTCACATAAGTTGTAAAATTATTTTTTATGAAAAATTCATTTTTTTAACTACCACTTATTGGTTTCACTATTTATCAAAAAATGAAAGCTTCCAGAAAAATACTAAAAATTAGGCCTAAGCTATATTTGATATTATGATCTCAAAAATGATGTTTATTTTACCAAATTCAAAACATATCAATTGCATTAATTAATTTAAAAATTAATTCTCGTCGTCAAAACAAATAGCGTGTTCTTAAAAGATAATAACTATCAAAAGATTGACACTTGTTTATGTCTGGTTTAAATGTGGAATTAAATCCAATAAACAAAATTGTATTAAATTGTAAAAATATATTCTAAATATACTTTAAAACCACTAAAATTAATAATTTATCAATATTAATTATTTTTATTAAAAAGGTTGTTTTTAATTAAAATTTAATAATTTTCACTATTCATCAGAAAATGAAAGTTATCTGAAAAGTACAAAAATTTCACCATAAGCTAATTTCAATATTCCAAATCCAAAAACGAAGTCCATTTTGAAAAATTAAATTTACAAAATTTCAAAAAGTGGTTATTACTATTCATAACGGCTAGTTTTAATAATATTTTAATAGCATATCATTGTTTAGTGAAATTCGTTATTGTGTACTACACCAGCTATCGAGGAAGGTCGTGATTGCGTGTAATAAAAGGAAAGTCAAGGATGTCTGTTGTGAAAGCTCCTTTTGGTGTAGCATACAACACAAGACATTTATGAAATAAAAAAAATATTTTTCATAAAATCTCGTGGTGTTACATTCTAGCCCCCTTAAAATGAATTTCGCCCTCGAAATTCATTGGTGTTATAAATGGTTTACTACTAGAAAGTTTCTTTAATAGAAACCCACATCGTAAAAAGGAATGCCAAAACCAGTCTTTAAAAACAAAAGTATGAAACGTAACAGTTACCCAAATAAACTAATCACTGGGTTTCCACATAGGTTAAAATATGGATATGGAAGAGAAATCTAACCATCATGTTCTGATGGAGAGTGGTAGAGAACATGGATATGGAAAAGCCAGCAATCACAAAGCCACAAATTTGTGACAATCTAGGGTACCATCTGATTCATCAGATATAGGAGCACTAGGACAACATTTTAGGTTTTCAAATTCATTTCCCTAAAGATGATGAAATTGGAATTAGAAGAAATACTTTCATGATTTTGTTATAGTCTCACTGTTGGTCATTATTTGGACAATTTCCACTTCATCTCTTAAAGAAATGAAGTTGAATTTGTCATTCATGATGTGTTAGCAGATCATGTGATAGAATTATGGGTCATTCCATCTGTCTCAAACAAAAGGTTAGAAAAGTTATCAAAACATACATAAGTCCATATATAGTGAGATTAATCATATATAGTTCCTAAAATGGACATATAATTCTTATATTATACTGCTTATTATAATAAAACTAGTTTCTACTAAACATGGTCTTCTTGTAGGCCTGTGGTAGGCGATAAATGCCAGTCGTACTTCGGTTGTGGGTTCGATTCCCATAGCCTTGTCCGACGCGATGGGTTGTCGCTCGTCCTGCAGGTTGTCCTTTTTCTAAAGCTATATTACTATCAAATCCCATCAATAATATCAAAAAATGTTCTATCCTAACTTATGTCCAACATAATCCATTCCAATCTTTAGGCTTATCTAAAATACTTCGGTCCAAGCTCATAGTATAAATAAAATGATTACTTGAAATGTCACATAACAATCATGTGAATTCCATCAATTATCCCCCATATATCATAAGATATATCTTGTTGGTCAAATTTCAAACATGTGAATACCTTAATCATGTATTCTCTTGAAGGATGAATACCCATTGAACCTTAGTGAAACCATGAATGCAGTTAAAAGTTAATACTTTCCACATACCAAAATCATCAAATTTATATATACTTAAACCATGATATAACTTAGTCCTTATATCAATCATGAGCTCATGAATACAATCAAACATCTCATTTTCTCATTTTCCCTTCATTATGTGCATATCATCTTTTTTTACAAAAATATCACAATCACTTTTCATGGTTACCGGTACCATAAAATTATTGAAAACAACAATATACCAACACATAAATATTCCAATATTCCACAATACTATATACATCATTATTTTGGAATCCCATTACATAAACACTTAATCATTCCACCACATCGTTGTCATATTCAACATCGCCAATAGTGATCGCATGTGACTTCCCTTTGTCCTTTGCCTTAAGTGGTTGCTCATGTCGATCATCACTAACCCTTGTATTAGGGCATTTGTTAGCATAATTCCCCATTTCCTTTCACTTGAATCATTGATGTGTTGGTGGTGTGTTCTCTACAGTATTTTCATTATTCACATCATTAGAAACCCTTTTTCCATTACCTCAAAACTCAGCTGCTCGATGACCTTCTTTTCCACACTTAAAACATTTTCTAGTCCCTTTAAGACAATCTCCAACATGCTTTTTTCCACACTTTGCGCATAAGGAAACATTCATCTTCTTTTCACCATTATTCTGAGATTTCTCCTTGAACTCCATCTTTCCTTTATTGTCAAAACCATGAGATGAATATGTAACACCAACTTCCATTTCTACCTTAATATCACAGTGCACAATTTCTTCATAGCTACTGAAGTCTCTTATAGCTAATGCCATTCGAAGATTTGGTTTTAAGACACTGAAGAATCGGTCAACATTACTTTCAGGTTGGATGATAAATTCTGATGCATACCTTGCAAGTCTTGTAAAATTTGCTTCATAGGTACCAACAGATTCATTACCCTTTTTCTTCAGTTCAAGAAACTCTTTATCCATCTTTGTTCGGAGAATATGAGGGAAGTACATATCGAAAAATAAGTTCATGAACTCTTCCCATTCCATGAACTCAATTTCATCCCTTTGCCTCGTATTCTTAATAAGATTCCACCATTGATCAGCATCACCTTCCAAACGATATACAGTTAAGATGAATTTATCATGTTCAGGACATTGAAGAAATGAAAATATCTTTTCAGTAGTACTGAACCATTTTTCATCAACTAATGGATCAGTAGACCCACTGAATGAGGGTGGACGCTGCCTCATGAAAGACTCAATAGAATATTGTTCCCTTCTCTGCTCATTTAGATGTCCAGAATGATTCATTGCTTGTGTATGTATAGCAATGAAATTTTTCACTCCATATCCCATAAGATTTGTTTGTTCATGAGGACAATCATTTCATTGTCCATTATATTGATCAACACGGTTCCTTCGGGTTCCATCCATCATCTAAAACCCAAAAATAATAGTGTGAGAGGCAAAAAATCACGCTAGGGAAAACAACATAATAAAGGGGGAGTACCTTAGAAATATCTCAAGGGATCTCACTAAAGTTCTCACATCCTAGTTTCCAAAGGTTGACTAAACCTTTCCTCTAATACCAACGGTAGAGACCCGAATCTTGACGTACATAGACATTACATTACTTTTGCGGAATACTTAGTACATAACAAAAATACACACACAAGGACTGTAATAGTTTAGTGTCTTTGGAAACTCAGAATATAATCTTCTAATTGTGGTAAAAGATCTTCAAAATCTCTCATAAAGATCTTCCTTTTTTTTACCTAAAACCTTTCTTTATATCCTGGGGAAAAGAAAACATACAAAAGGGTGAGCACAAATGCTCAGTAATGGTAATCATGGAAAAAATAAAACATACCATATACATTTGAACTTAAAAACATGAATATAATGTTTAATCATCAAAAGCTTAAGCAATGACATAAAACATGGAAGTACGTAAGGCATAGATGATAAAGAAAAATTAAGAATGATAAAATAGCATGGGAATAAAACATGTAATTGTGGAAACCATTTATCACATGATATGATTTCCATATTAGCCAAGGAATTGCTACCAAGACCATCTTAGTGGACAAAGTCCCTTTCTGAATCGAGTTCACTCCTCGTTCCAGTTCTGTAATACTGAACCGGTTTAACTTGCCGTTCCAGCCATGTCTATCTCCTGAGATATAAATCTTTAACCAATGCATTTGAGGGAGATATAGGTCCCACCCATCTCATAATGAAATCATTCTTACTTGTGCCACAAAATAAACATACATCATTCATAATCACCCAATAAATAAAATGGGCTTCATAAACATCATCTCATCAACACATAATCCATATAAAAAAATGGATATCATTTCATAATAAGAAAAGTGAAACCATGTAAATCATAGAGACATTATACTTGAAACATACACATATGAAATAATTTCATCTTAGATGGAAAATGGTTTTGATAAAGCACTTGAAATGAATTCTTGAGGAAAATATCCTTTCATCCTGAAAATCATTTTCTTTTCACAAAATTCCATTTAATTTCAAAAGGAAAGGATTTTGTTGAAAATATTCATGAAATATTTTGGAGGAATCTTCATGAAAATAATTCTTTATAAAACCATAAAAATCATTTCATGCCGTTTAAGTTAAAAAAACATTATTCTTGTAATTTTGTCAGAAAAACCAAAAAGTACCTTGTAGGGTAAATAAAATAAAGATTCCTTCCATACCATGGGGTAAAAGTCAAAAATGGGAAAAAGGACATTAAACAAACATGAATACAATTTTATAAAACATGGACATGGATGATAGCAATATCCCCAGTAAATACTTACGAAAAAGCAATCTCGGATAAAAATGAGATTTTGACAATTATCCCTTACCTTAGGTCTGATTGGCTTCGTAAGTGTCCGAACCTCCTGTATAATGATTTAAATAATGTAATTTACTTATTCCAAAATCATAATCATTGTTATGATATCATATATGGTTCACTTATGTGTTTATTTTACCCATTCTTTTGTAAATTCCAGGTTAAAGAGCGTTTTGGGTAAAATCGTTTTATTTGTCGTCCATGTTTTGACTTGTAATTATTCATATGATTACTTAGATCATGATTAATTAATTCCAGAATATAAAACATGATTTATATATAATATATATTCAGAATATACATATATATAATACATCAGTAAATGGAATGAAATACACCGTTCATGGAGACGGTAGGCCGTACGTACGCATGAACGCTGTTTTCGTTTCATTATTGAGTTGAATGGAATTAAGTATATGACATAAATATATATACACATAAATCTAGTATCATTATTATGTCATATATTTCATGATTACTTATTATATATACTTTATAATCATTCATGAATGGCTAACGTGGAGAATGAATCTCATCGCGTCGTGGAGACGGTAGTCCGTACGCACGCATGAGTGATGATATCGTTCTCATGATTGTGGAATTGTATTGAAGTGTATGTATACTATTTCAGAATCAATATAACTTTACAATAATTATATATAGTTATTATTTAAACCATTATACCCATCCAAGTAAGGTGGTGGTGGAAAATAGATTACACCACGGCGTGGAGACAGTATTCCGTACGTATGCACGCGCGGTGATTTCGTTTTCCGTAGGATGGATAGATGGTGAAATAGGGTTGTTTAATACTTATAATAACATATCAGTATATGAGTGATACTTATGTTATTACTTCATAATGAAACAACCAAAGAAGAAGAAGTGGAAGAAGAAATAAAGTTGAACGAATCGGTAACGGACATTACCTCTTCTTTGAAGCGCCTCTTTGGGTCCTCCTATTAAGGTTCTAAAATTGGTCTTTGAAGAATACCAGGACCTCTAAGATGTTGTTATGGAAGTGGAGATGAGAATTTGTCAGGGTTTTTCCGAGCTTGAATTCTCAATGTGGCGTGAGGAAGAGAAGGAGGAGGTGCCCTTTTATAAGGGAGGAGAGGGGCACCTTTGGAATAACTAAACATGTTATTTTATTATATAGCCAAATTCAGTTTTAAATAGATCCAAATAGATTTATTTAGAAGCTAAGGTTGGTATGGGTCTAAATCCTTTCATCCAATATAATTTGGACACGTTTTATTTACTATTTTAACCTTATCATTTAGTTTTAACTTTAAGTTAGATAATTTTACTTTTACCGTGTCTTTTTGTGTTCTTACATTATAAGGTTAATAAACTTACTATAACAAGACAAAAGAACCCCAAGTTGTTTATTATTAATATATATAACCTTATCTACGTCATTTGGATGAACCTTAGATTTTTAGAAATAAAATAACAATTAATAAGATAATATTTGTTTTAAAAACTATTTTATGTCAATTTTGACACTATTTAGTAATTGATTTTTGTGAAAATAATAAAAGAATTATTAGTAAAAAAAGTTAATTAAATAAATACTAACATGTCATATTAACCTATAAAATTAGTGGAATTCATAAAAAGTCTCAAATTACATTTATTTGGGTATTTATAACATCAAATATTTCAATATTTCATTAATAAGATAATTAGTGCATCACCTTTGTGTCACAAATAAATTAACTTATTTAAAGACTAAAAATTTCAAAAAAACTTTCATTATGTAGGAAATCTTTTTTTCTTTATAATTAATATTTATAGTCGAATTTATCTTATGTATAACACTATATTAAAAAATGATATACTTATGAAACTTTGATTTTAACTATTTTATCCCTTCTTTAATTAAATTAATAATAAATGTCCTAATCTAATCCAAGTGGGTCTATATGGTCATATTTTATTCCTATGGTTGTTTTTGGTCGAATTACACTTATCCAATAGAATTAGGACATGTGTTAGGGTAATAATAATATCATTTTTACCCTTAATTACCCTATTTACTCTTAACCGTGTTACAAAAAGTAAAAAGTTACTATTCAACAAAAATTATTTTCATCTCATTGAACCAAATTTTACTTACTGACATCAGCCGTGTCTCTTGTATTTTTGAAATTCCACTCACAGAATCGGTAAAATTATGTTTTATGAAAAATTCATTTTTTTAACTACTAGTTAGTGGTTTCACTATTAATCAAAAAATGAAAGCTTCTAGAAAAATACCAAAAATTAGGCCTAATCTATATTTGATATTATAAACTCAAAAATGATGTTTATTTTACCAAATTCAAAACATATTAGTTGCGTTAATTAATTTAAGAATTAAATCCCATCCTCAAAACAAATAGCGTGTTCTTAAGAGATAATAACTATCAAAAGATTAACACTTGTTTATTCCTGGTTTAAATGTGGAATTACACCCAATGAAAAACATTGTATTAAATTTTAAAAATATATTATAAATATACTTTAAAACCACTCAAATTAATAATTTATCACTATTAATTATTTCAATTAAAAAGGTTGTTTTTAATTAAACTTTAGTAATTTTCACAATTTATCAGAAAATGAAAGTTATCCGAAAAGTACCAAAATTTCACCCTAAGCTAATTTCAATATTTATAATCCAAAAATGAAGTCAATTTTGAAAAATAAAATTTACAAAATTTCAAAAAGTGGTTATTACTATTCATAACAGCTAGTTTTAATAATATTTTTATAGCATATCGTTGTTTAGTGAAACTCGGTATTGGGTACTACACGCGCTATCGAGGAAGGTCACGATTGCATGTAATGCAAGGCATGTCAAGAATTCATGTTGTGCAATCTTCTTTTGTTGTAGCGTACAACACAAGTCATTAATGAAATTAAAAATAATACTTTTCATAAAATCTCGGGGTGTTACATTCTACCCCCCTTAAAATGAATTCCGCCCTCGAAATTCGTTGGGGTTATAAATGGTTTACTACTCAAAAGTTTCTTTAATAGAAACCCACATAGTAAAAAGGAATACCAAAACCAATCTTTAAAAACAAAAGTATGAAATGTAATGGTTACCCAAATAAACTAATCACTGGGTTTCCACATAGGTGAAAATATGGATATGGAAGAGAAATCTAACCATCATGTTCTGATGGAGAGTGGTAGAGAACATAGATATGGAAAAGCCAACAATCACAAAGAAATAAATTTGTGACGATCTAACGTACTATCTGATTCATCAGATATAAGAGCACTAGGACAACATTTTTGGGTTTCAAGATCATTTCCCTAAAGTTGATGAAATTGGAATTAGAAGAAATACTTTCGTCATTTTGGTATAATCTCACCTTTGGTCGTTATTTGGACAATTTCCACTTCATAACATAAAAAAATGATGTTAAATTTGTCATTCATGATTTGTTAAAAGATCATGTGATAGCATGATGGGTCATTCCATCTGTCTCAAACAAAAGGTTAGAAAAGTTATCAAAACTTACATAAGTCCATTTATTGTGTGATTAATCATATATAGTTCCTAAAATGGACTTATACTTCTTATATTATACTGATTAATATAATTAAACTAGTTTATACTAAATAGGGACTTCCTATAGGCCAGTGGTAGGAAATAAAGGCCAGTCGCACTTCGGTTGTGGGTTCGATTCCCACAGTTTTGTTCGACGCGAAGGGATGTCGCCCGTCCTGCAATTTGTCCTTTTTCTAAAGCTATATTACTGTAACATCCCATCAAGAATATCGAAAAAAAGTTCTATCCTAACTTATGTCCAAAATAATCCATTCCAATCTTTAGGCTTATCAAAAATACTTCGGTCCAAGCTCATAGTATAAAGAAAATGATTACTTGAAATGTCACATAACAATCACGTGAATGGCATCATTTATCCCCCATATATCATAAGATATATCTTGTTGGTCAAATTTCAAACATGTGAATACCTTAATCATGTATTCTCTTGAAGGATTAATACCCATTGAACCTTAGTGAAAACATGAATGCAGTTAAAAGTTAACACTTTCCACATACCAAAATCCACAAATTTATATATACTGAAACCATGATATCACTTAGTCCTTATATCAATCATGAGCTCATGAATACAATCAAAATCTAATTTTCTTTTTTTCCCTTCATTATGCGCATATCAACTTTTTTTCCAAAAATAACACAATCACATTCCAGGGTTACTGCTACCATAAAATTATTGAAAACCACAATAGACCAATAAATAAATATTCCAATATTCCATGATACTATATACGTCATTATTTTGGAATCCCATTACATATACACTTAATCATTCCACCACATCGTTGTCATATTCAAAATCACCAATAGTGATCGCATGTGACTTCCCTTTGTCCTTTACCTTAAGTGGTTGCTCATGTCGATCATCACTAACCCTTGGATTAGGGCATTTATTAGGATAATGCCCCCTTTCCATGAACTTGAAGAATTGAAGTGTTGGTGGTGTGTTCTCTGCAAACTTTTCTTTATTCACATTATTAGAAACCCTTTTTCCATTACTTCGACACTCAGCTGCTCGATGACCTTATTTTCCACACTTAAAATATTTTATAGTCCCTTTAAGACAATCTCCACCATGATTCTTTCCACACATTGAGCATAAGGAAACATTCATCTTATTTTAACCATTATTCTGATATTTCTCCTTGAACTCCATCTTTCGTTTCTTGTCAAAACCATGAGATGAATATGTAACACCAAATTCCATTTCTACCTTAACAGCACAGCGCACAATTTCTTCATAGCTACTGAAGTCTCTTATAGCTAATTTCCTTCGAAGATTTGGTTTTAATCCACTGAAGAATCAATCAACATTACATTCAAGTTGGATGATAAATCCAGATGCATACCTTGCAAGTCTTGTAAAATTTGCTTCATAGGTACCAATAGATTCATCATCCTTTTTTCTTCAGTTCAAGAAACTCTTTCTCCATCTTTATTCGGAGAATAAGAGGGAAGTACTTATTGAAAAATAAGTTCTTGAACTCAACCCATTCCATGGAATCAATTTCATCCATTTGTCTCGTATTCTTAATAAGATTCCACCATTGATCAGCGTCACCTTCCAAACGATATACAGCTAAGATGACATTATCATGTTCATAACATTGAAGAACTGAAAATATCTTTTCAGTAGTACTGATCCATTGTTCAGCAACTAATGGATCAGTAGACCCGCTGCATGAGGGTGGACGATGCCTCATGAAGGACTCAATAGAATATGGTTCCCTTCTATGCTCATTTGGAAGTCCAGAATGATTCATTTCTTGTGTAAGTATAGCAATAAGATTTTGCACTCCATCTCCCAGAACATTTGTTTGTTCAGGAGGAAAATCATTGCATTTTCCATTACATAGATCAACACGGTTCCTTAGGGTTTCATCCATCATCTAAAACCAAAAAAGAATAGTGTGAGAGGAAAAAATCACGTTAGGGAAAACAACATAATAAAGGGGGAGTACCTTCAATATCTAACATCTTAGGTTAGAGTAATTCTAGTACTATAACCTATATTAATACTTAACCTTAGGGACATCCCTAGACATACCTTAGAAATATCTCTAGGGATCTCACTAAAGTTCTCACATCCTAGTTTCCAAAGGTTGACTAATCCTTTCCTATGATACCAACTGTAGAGACCCGAATCTTGACGTACATGGACATTACATTACTTTTGCGGAATACTTAGTACATAACAAAAACACACACACAAGGACCGTAATAGTTTAGTGTCTTTGGAAACTCGGAATATAATCTTCTAATTGTGGTGAAGGATCTTCAACATATACCATAAATATCTTCCTTTTCTTTACCTAAAACCTTTCTTTATATCCTGGGGAAAAGAAAACATACAAAAAGGTGATCTCAAATGCTCAGTAAGGGTAATCATGGATAAAATAAAACATACCATATACATTTGAACTTAAAAACATGAATAAAATGTTTAAATATCAAAAGCTTAAGGAATGAGATAAAACATGGAAGAACGTAAGGCATAGATCAAAAAGAAACATTAATAATGATAAAATAGAATGGGAATAAAACATATAATTGTGGCAACCATTAAGCACATGATATGATTTCCATATTATCGAAGGCATTGATGCCAAGACCATCTTAGTGGAGAAAGTCCCCTTCTGAATCGAGTTCACTCCTTGTTCCAGTCCTGTAATACTGAACTGGTTTAACTTTCCATTCCAGCCATGTCTATCTCATGAGATATAAATCTGTACCCAATGCATTGGAGGGAGATATAGGTCCCACCCATCTCATAATGAAATCATTCTTACTTGTTCCACAAAATAAACATACATCATTCATAATAACCCAATAAATAAAATGGGTTTCATAAACATCATCCCATCATCACATAATCCATATAAAAGAAATGGATATCATTTCATAATAAGAAAAGTGAAACCATGTAAATCATAGATACATGATACTTGAAACATACACATATGAAATAATGTCATCTTAGATGGAAAATGGTTTTGATAAAGCAATTGAAATGAATTCTTGAGGAAAATATCTTTTCATCTTGAAAATCATTTTCTTTTCACAAAATTCCATTTAATTTTAAAATAAGAGGATTTTGTTGAAAATATTCATGAAATATTTTGGAGGAAGCTTCATGAAAAAAAGGCTTTATAAAACTGTAAAAATCCTTTCATGCCGTATAAGTTAAAAAAACATTCTTCTCGTACTTTTTTCGGAAAAGTCAAAAAGTATCTTGTAGGGTAAATAAAAGAAAGATTTCTTCCATACCATGGGGTAAAAGTAAAAAACGGTAAAAATTACATTTAACATACATGAATACACTTTTATAAAACATGGACATGGATGATAGAAATATCCCCACTAAATACTTACGAATAAGCAATCTCGGATAAAAATGAGATTTGCACAATTATCCCTTACCTTAGGTCCGATTTGCTTCGTAAGTGTCCGAACCTCCTGTATAATGATTTAAATAATGTCATTGACTTATTCTCGAATCATACTCATTGTTATGATATCATATATGGTTCACTTATGACTTTATTTTACCCGCTCTTTTGTAAATTCCATGTTAAAGAGCGTTTTGGGTAAAATCGTTTTATTTGTCGTTTGTGTTTTGACTTGTAATTATTCATATGATTACATAGATCATGATTACTTAATTACATAATATAAAACATGATTTATATATAATATATATTCAGAATATACATATGTATAATAGATCAGTAAATGGAAAGAAATACACCGTTCATGGAGACGGTAGGCCGTACGTACGCATGAACGCTGTTTTCGTTTCCTTATTGAGTTGAATGGAATTAAGTAGATGACATACATATATATAAAAATAAATCCAGTACCATTATTATGTAATATATTTCATGATTACTTATTATTTATACTTTATAATCATTCATGAATGGTTAACGTGGAGAATGAAACTCATCGCGTCGTGGAGACGGTAGTCCGTACGTACGCATGAGCGATGATATCATTCTCATGATCGTGGAATTGTATTGAAGTGTATGTATATTATTTCAGAATCAATATAACTTTACAATAATCATATATAGTTATTATTTACACCATTATACCCATCCAAGTAAGGTGGTGGTGGAAAATAGATTACACCACGGCGTGGAGACGGTATTCCGTACGTACGCACGGGCGGGGATTTCATTTTCCGTAGGATGGATATATGGTGAAATAGGGTTGTTTCATAATTATAATAACATATAAGTATATTATTGATACAGATGTTATTATTTCATAATGAAACAAACTAATAAGAAGAAGTGGAAGAAGAAATACAGTTGAATGAATCGGTAACGGACATTACCTCTTCTTTGAAGCGGCTCTTTGAGTCTTCCTATTAGGGTACTAAAATTGGCCTTTGAAGAAGACCAGGTCCTCTAGGATGTTTTTAAGGAAGTGTAGATGAGAATTAGGAAGGGTTTGGATGAGCTTGAAGTCTCAATGTGGTGTGAGGAAGAGAAGAAGGAGGAGCCCTTTTATAAGGGAGGAGAGGGGCAGCTTTGGAATAACAAAAAATATTATTTTATTATATAGCCAAATTCGGTTATAAATAGCTCAAAATTGATTTATTTTGAAGCTAAGGTGGGGATGGGTTTAAATACTCTCAGCCAATAGAATTTGGACAAGTTTTTTTTTACTATTTTAACCTTATCATTTAGTTTTATCTTTAAATTAGATAATTTTACTTTTACCGTGTCGTTTTGTGTTCTTACACTATAAGGTTAATAAACATAATATAACAAGCCAAACGAACCCAAAGTTGTTTATTATTAATATATATAACCTTATCTAAGTCATTTTGTCGAACCTTATATTTTTAGAAATAATATAACAATTAATAATATAATATTTGTTTTAAAAACTATTTTATGTCCATTTTGACACTATTTAGTAATTGATTTTTGTGAAAATCATAAAAGAATTATTAGTTCGAAAAAAATTAATTAAATCAACAATAACATGTCATGTTAACCTAGTAAATTATTGGAATTCATAAAAAGTCTCAAACTACATTTATTTGGGTATTTATAACATCAATTATGTCAATATTTCATTAATAAGATAATTACTGCATCATCTTTGTGTCACAAATAAATTAACTTATTTAATGTCTAAAAATTTAAAATAAACTTTCATTATGTAGGAAATCTTTTTATCTTTATAATTAATATTTATAGTCGAATTTATCTTATGTATAACCCTATATTAAAAATGATATACTTATTAAACATTGATTTTAACTATTTTATCCCTTTTTTAAATAAATTAATAATAAATGTCCTAATCTAATCCAAGTGGGCCTAAATGGTCATATTTTATTCTAAGCTTGTTTTTGGTGGAATTACACTTATCCAATAGAATTATTACATGTTTTAGGGTAATAATAATATCATTTTTACCCTTAATTACCCTATTTACTCTTAACCGTGTTAAAAAAGTAAAAAGTTACTATTCACCAAAAATTATTTTCATCTCATTGAACCACATTTTACTTACTGACATCAACCATGTATCTCGGATTTTTGAAATTCCACTCAAAGAAGTGGTAAAATTATGTTTTATGAAAAATTCAATTTTTTTAACTACCACTTAATGGTTTCACTATTCATCAAAAAATGAAAGCTTCCAGAAAAAAACCAAAAATTAGGCCTAAGCTATATTTGATATTATGAACTCAATAATGATGTTTATTTTACCAAATTCAAAACATATCAGTTGCATTAATTAATTTAAAAATTAATTCCCGTCGTCAAAACAAATAGCGTGTTCTTAAGAGATAATAACTATCAAAAGATTGACACTCGTTTATGTTTGGTTTAAATGTGGAATTACATCTAATGACAAACATTGTATTAAATTGTAAAAATATATTCTAAATATACTTTAAAACCACTCAAATTAATAATTTGTCACTATTAATTATTTCTATTAAAAAGGTTGTTTTTAATTAAAATTTAGTAATTTTCACTATTCATCGGGAAATGACAGTTATCCGAAAAGTACCAAAATTTTACCCTAAGCTAATTTCAATATTCTGAATCAAAAATGAAGTCCATTTTGAAAAATAAAATTTACACAATTTAAAAAGTGGTTATTACTATTCATAAAGGCTAGTTTTAATAATATTTTAATAGCATATCGTTGTTTAATGAAACTCGGTATTGTGTACTACATGTGCTATCGAGGAAGGTCGTGATTGCGTGTAATGCAAGGAAAGTCAAGGATGTGTGTTGTGCAAGCTCCTTTTGGTGTAGCGTACAAAAAAATACATTAATGAAATTAAAAATAATATTTTTCATAAAATCTCGGGGTGTTACAACAAGTCACCGTCCCATTGCCAACAGGAGGTGGTCTTTGGGAGTCGCGGATTAGGACACACTACGATGGGACATGAAAGAGTGGTATCAGAGGTTTTTGGTTCTACCTCAACACTGAGAGTCTATTAGATTGGTTCAGGGAAATATTGTTAAGTGTTTCGATATCATCATTGAGGCCAAGAACTTCAGTGTTGTTGGGGTGGCTGATGTATCCATACACCATGAATCGGATAACCTTTTTTCAATTTGGTAAAAGAGAACACTAGTTGTAGTGAAAATAATCTTACATGAATCATATCGGAATGGGTTGGGGTTTCCGTGTCCTTCATCTTTCATCTCTCTAGAAATACTCATTGAACCTGGTACGTCGTTTTTTCTTACATGATTTCATTACAATGTATACCATCTATTATTTACTAGCTTGATCACAAGGATGACCCCTTAGTGAAAAGTCATCAATGTAGGGATCAGTTACCCATATGATACCTCTATTTGCTACACCAACTATACTACAACCATTAGAGTAGCTCACAGTAGTCACGAAACTAGAAAAAGAAGACAGAAGGCTATGTGTGCTTCTTGTGTTTCAGCAATACATGCCCTATAGTCTATGAGTTGAGCTTGAAAAACAGGTGGCTAAGGACTGGCTTGAGGTGGTTAACTGATTTATCTAGTAATTTCCCGAAATTTACATGTAAATTTTTTGAAAATTATATGTGATTATTTCGAGACTAGGTGCAGAGATGACACATGATTCATAGGCTCTGGGTGACCAAAATAGAATTTTTAAACTATTTTTATGTTTATTAAAAATATCACGCATGTGCGGTTTTAATAACTTTTAAATGGATGATGGGATCAAAAATTCTAGAGCACTATTGAGTTCAGAATAGCAATTTTATCTTAGGTGGGGCCTAACTTCGGAAGGTGAGGTCGACTATGGAAAATGTTTTTGGATGTTTTTAATGAAGAATATAAAAACCTAAAAAGTTTATATTTTTTCCTTTATTGTCACACAACGACACTACGATGCTGTGACAAGGCATCCCATTTTTTTCTGAATGGAATAGCATGGTGATGCTGCTACATAGTGATGGGGAAATGTGTTTTCTATTATCTATAAATCAACAATAATTTAGGGTTAAAAATTAAACCTGTAATTCCATATATCCTCCAGTAATAAGTCATTGGCCGAACCCTCCCATTGAAATATGTAGAACGTCGATGAACAAATATCACAAACGATAAATATCCCTCATGTTTGAAGTATATTTCCAATGATGACGACACAATGATCTGTATTTGTCAATGAGTGATTCATACCCCAGTAGGGGTTGTATTTTTAATTCATTCCATGTTCTTGTTTTCAATGAAGAACATGGACCAACCCATGAATAGGTTGATCTATGGTTCGATCTTTCTTAAGAGATGGTTAGAATGCAGGTATTAAAGTGATTAAAACATAGTGATTATCGTTGTTGTTTCTTCCCCCTTTTCTAATGGGATGAATGATGTCTGAAACAAAAAAGGCCAATATTCATTAATTGGGAATTTTGGGTTTTTTCTCCTACCTCGTTCTAGTGTTCTTCACCAACAGACCCATGTAGTCGCGTCATGCTTTGTCGGGATGTTCCAAACATTGGAAGACCCCCCAGAGTGATGAAATGATTAATTGGATCCCACATTAGTGAAGACACCGACCTGAGGATCGCAAGGGTGTGTCAAATTAGAAAAATGGGGCACCGTGAGAGACAAGGTGGTCTATGGAGCAGAGCCCTGCTAGTGGTGGCGTAGGGTGTTGTGGTGCGCCGGTAGGGCGACTGCGATGGGCGTGGTCTTGTGAGACTATGCCGATGGATGGGGCCCATAGAGCACAGATGAGGCCAGTGACCAAGGCTTCGAGAAGGAAAGGCGGTAGTAGCCATGATCGACGCGCGATGGGGGGCTGTGACTAAGACACAGAGGCAGGCCACGACTGAGGTGCAATGGGCCCCTGTGTTGAACGCGGCATGATGCTGCCTTGACTGGGCAGGGACGTGGTAATGGCCGTATCCCGGTAGATGGTACCTTCCTGGTCGAGTGGGCTAGGTTATAGAATTTGGGTCAGGCAAGGTCCAGTGGTTCGAGTCGACAAAGAGGGTTAGGTCAATGGGCCCCAGGTTAGCTTGGGTCGGTCTGACTGGGTCGGACTGGACCCAGACCCAATGAGTATGTTTTCACTAAAAGGATTGTAACATTCAAACTGTATGTTTGTTTGAAAATTAGTTTGTAGCATTGGGACCCTTAGGAATAATCATTCATTTTGAGTTACTCTATGGGAGTTTTCGTATAGGTTGGTGTATGAAAATTTTGGCTTGAGTTGTAGGTTCTCCCAGAAGAGGCACACTATGATCGGAATCCAATGCCTGGATGTGACCTAAACAAAGTGTGTCTCCAATGGAGTGTGTCTCCTATAGAGTGTGTACCATATTGAGTGTAACTCTTATGCCAACACTGAGTGTGTCTCTTGCACCCACACAGAGTTTGTCTCCTAGAATATCTCTCTCCTGGACCTACATGGAGTGTGTCTCTTACAGAGTGTGTCTCCTACGCATATATAGTGTGTGTCGCCTTGGATTTTAATATACTTGGACTTTATTCATATATATGTTAGAAATATATACTAATGTGAGTTGAAACTAGAGACTCTCTTGATTGTACATCATAGAGGCTACACTTTGTGTACCTCTTTGGTAGTCTTCTTTGTGTATTTATTTTTTGGAATTCCATTATTGTTTGGGGTCCCTACTGAGTATGGTTTTAATCACCCTTGCATGGGGTTCTCCCACACATTTTGTTTCTTTTGTAGATGACCGACTGCTTTGATGGGAGCCTTGGAGGCCCAAACATAGGCGGTACTTTGAGGGAGGAACGACAGACGAGGTTCACTTCAGTGAATTCCAATAGCTTCTATAAAAACCCTTCAGGTAGGGTTTTCAGCAGATGGATTACAGAAGCTTGTACTTTTCCTTTCGTGAAATTTTATACTGCCCCCTTTACTTTTTGTTTTTATTGTTTACTTTGTGTGGATTTTCATAGTAGTATACCTGTATTTCTACTTAGTGTTTTCAGTTTTAAAACTTTTTCCTAGAGACAGGTTCATGTGTATAGGTACTTTGGAAAATGCCTCTGAATTTTGGGATATGACTACTTGGAACTAATCACCATCCCTTGGCCTATCGGGACGGGATTTAGGTAGTCATAGCCAGGGACCTTGGGGGATGGTTCATAACACAGTGGTATCAGTGCCAATGATTGTTCTCTTATAAGGATAAAGATTCTTGGATTTTTTGGGGAATAGTGTTAAGTGTTTCATGTTCGAATTTCCTGCAAGGGAGTCCAGTGTTTGTTTGTTGGCCGATGTATCCATACCCCAAGACCCTGAATTATGAATTTCAACTCGGTACATGATAAAACTGGTTGCATAATTCATATATGAATTGATTTTTTTCTCATCCCTTTCGTGAGTCAAAGTCGTCTCACTAGGTATATTTTATTGACCGTATTACATCATATTATATATCAGAATTCTTCCACATAGGAAGCCCTCTAGGATTGGTGGGCGTGACCATGAGTATGGTTAGTAGAGTGATACAACATCGCTACAGGGACTATTATAGTAGATATCATATCCTAGTGATGTAGTAGTGATACTACGACCCCGAGAGAAGCAGTTCCTACCGGTGTTACAGGTAGAGGATTCATGCAGGCTCAGTGCATTGCATGAGTTTTAATGAAAGCGACCCACTAGGCTTCGAGGAGTGATATGTAACGACCTAATGTTTTATAAATAGAAATTAATTTCTTATAAATATGTCATGAAATCAAAACATAATGAACTAATATGTTCGATGTGACCTTTAAACACAATGTTTTCACTTTGGTGTATGGAATTTCACAAATCTAACATACACGGTCGTGATCAGTAAGTTATTTGGGGTCCAATATGAAAAATATAATTTTTTTGGTGAATAGTAACATACTCATATGAATAGTAAAATACCCTATTGAATAGTAAAATACCCTGATGAATAGTAACCTTACTTTTGATCGTATAAAAATAATATTCCAGTGAAAGTTTGATTTACCTATATTTTAGAATAAGTAAATGAATTTTTTGAAACTATTTTTTAATAAATTATAAGTTTATTTGAATTTTAAAATAATAAAATTTAGAAAATTATTTTTGAAACATGGATTTCATTTTTTGATTCAACACATCATTAAATATTTAGGGTGAATTTTTGGGATATTACTAAAATATTTGAATGTTTGATGAATAGTGAAATAAGAAAATTTACGATAAATGCTAAATAATGGATTTATAAAGTCATTGATGATGATATGCACATGTAAACCCAGTTATTTCGAAGTCACATGCATGTGTTACTATTCATGGTCATGGAATCATCACTATTTATGGTCTTATGTTAAATTAATAAGATAATGATTAATGAATTATGAAAACCATCCTCTCCTCTACTATAACCCCCCCCCCCCCCTCACTCCCTCTACTCCCCACTCTTCTCAAGCCGTATGCCTTCCCAATATTGTTCCCAGATCTCTCACCAAGATCCTCCCCGATGTCCAATGATCCCTAGTCACTTAAATATAACAAAACCTCTCCCCTTTAGAGGTTCTCAAAGGAGGAAGACTCAAGAGGTAAATTCATCTTTCCAATTCCTTCATTTCTCTTAAGTTCTTTTCATTTTTGTTTCTTTCCTCACCTAAGTTCACCCAAAATTGTATGATAAATCTAGTAAAATACATGTAATGAAATTTTTTAATTCTAATGGGATATTTCTATATCTTCTCTCCTTTCTCCATCTTTTATTTAGAAATGAAAACACCGTTTGAGATCTGTAAATTTAACATATTCAAGGACAACCGTTTTTCAATTTAGATTATCATCATTATTTATGATCATGAAACACATTCTGTTATGGTTGAACAATATTATTATATATATAATATATCCTATTTATGGTTTTTTAATCCTTTTGTACAAATGGTATGATGTTATAAATCAAAACATGTTCGTTGTAATCAAACACACTGATTAAACAAAACAGTTATCACTAAGGTTTTATATAATAATTCAACATCCCTCTAAGTATACAAAATAATTTTGAAACCATTTAATCTCCTTTATGTTCAATAATATCATATATCATCAATTCTGGAAAACCACTTTCACCTTTCATGTGTATCCTAACATTAATATAAGTGAAACGGTCATTAAAAACTAATAATGCATACAAGACCAAACAATGAAATTGAAACTTATAACCGATAAAAAATGTATTTAATGAACAAAAATGGTTATAAATCAATTAAATATAGGAGTGGTTCTTGAAACTTTAATTAATAAACCTAATTTTTTTCATTAAGTTCATTAATGAAAAGTGGAGAACACTGCCATATTTAAGGTAAGTGGTCCTCTCCATTTCTAACTTAATCAAGATTGTCCTCTGTGATATGACTTTTTATGTGAAATAACAAATGATTGGTTATGTTTTCACACCTCCCCAATAAATCTCTCATGATTAATAAGTGATGAGAAACCCCTTTTCTTTCTCATCAATCCCGCTTAGGTACACCTGATACCATGCTAATAAACTGTAATGAATTCTACCTGAACATTATTTGTTCCTTCGAGTTTCCTTTTCATTATTTATAAAAATATGGAGTTATATTATCTATTCATATACATATTATAAATTATGTTTTGTTATAAAAAGTTCATTTATGAAGTCCCTATCATCACTCTCTTTCGGTGATATACATGTTTTTATAAGATTACCTCCTTAGAACATTCTGATAAGCAATCCTATTTCAAGGGAACTCCCACAATTTTTATCCAATTTCATGTGAACTATATCCTATGTTTTAAGACAACATTGTCTTTATAAAATCATTCTTTTACAATAAAAAACTATTTGGTTCATTTTTTGTTTTATAAAAAATATTGTACTCTTTTCAATTTTAACGTCTCTATAGTATTTTCCTTAAAACAACACAAAAATGTTTTAATGATAATGTTTATCAAATACATTTATTATATGTTTTCACTTCTATTTGACATCACATATTATGTTATTTTATTATTTTAGATTATGAACATTCATGTATTTTCTAATCCCTTTGTTTCATGGACACTTTCATGATACACCCATTGGTTATGCTTTATGTCATGACTGTGGTACACAATTCTTTCCTTGTGTACCCTTATGTTTATGTTTGGTTGATTATGTATGATTATTTATGTGGAACAAATATTAATGAAAATATTGATATGGGTATTCCTATACAGCACTCCATATTCATTGTGTAATGTTATGTCTCATGAGATATGATGTGAAAGAGGCTTGGGGGTTAGCCTTGACCCGTACTAAAATGGTAAACGAGATTGGAAGTTATACTTGACTCATACTAAAATGGGAAAGGAGATTGGAAGTTATCATTGACCCATAATAAAGACATGTTTTATGATTCTACCACATTTATATGATTCCAGGTTTATATGATCCCATGCTTATATGATATGATTTCAAATGTTCCATGCTTTGTATATGATTATGTCATGCCTCCTAACTCGTGTTCTTATCATTTATCCTTATGTTCATTCTTGTAATGGGATTTTTAGCTCATTCCTTTGTCCATGTGATCCCCAAGGTACCTTATGCAGATGTATGGGCTCAAAAAAAATTAGGAGATTTTTATGGGGATTAAATAAATAAGTCTTTTTTAACCCCATGTTTTATGTTTTAGGTACTTAGTCATCCAAGAAACCAGAATTAACGATACTTGGTTCGTAATATGATGTATAGATATGCTAAAAATCGTGAAATGATATATCTAAATGGCGAGGGTCACTATAGTCGGTATTAGAGGATAGTCTAGTTGTTTTTGGAGATTAGGGTTAGAGAACCTCTATATGAACATTAAGGATAAGACTAAGTATAAGAAATCATTCATAAATTTTAGTGAGTATTAAATAAGTGGTTTATCAAGAAAATACATCCCAATCTAGATATGAGCAGGTAGAGGTGGTTGTGGAAAAGATGTATATAGGGTTTAAACAGGAAAACCCCGCTTTGAGCTAGAATCGAATGGGAACTCATGCACAACAATGAGCCTTGCTGATCTCATGGTTATGACACTGCCGAGATATATGTTTTGGTAGATTCATGAGCTTTGTAAAAACCCTTATTAAGTGAAAAAATATTATAAGAATATATGTTAAATAATAGATCGAGGATAACCAATATTTAATACTAAAGAATCACAAGTTAGGATATACTTCTTTTTTATAAGCTTATCCTTTTATGTTCAATATTTCCTTTTTTATTCTCAAAATCTAGGCATTAAATACCTGTAATTATATGTTATTTTTCTTAGATAATGGATGGAAATAGAAGAACATGTTCTAATTGTAAGGGTTGGTGTCCTGAGAACCAACTATTTTGTACTTTGATTACATGAATTTTCACTTATTATATATTGTGCATTGTTCTGCATGACTATAATATAATAATGTCCTGGAATATTTTTTGCATTGATAAGGTCATGGCAGATCCCTGATATGATGAGAACCGTGAAATGGTATAACAATATTCTTAAATAAAGTTCTACGGTTGGATGACATACTATGATAGGATACATATTATAAAGACCGTCATGTACGAGTAATCGTAAGAAGACGAGACCCTCTCTCATGGAGTTTACACTTGGTAATCTCCAAGATGGGGGATTATGAGAACAGACCCGCCAGAAGCAATTCTGCAAGTCTTGGTGTCATCAGACATTGCTATCTACGAGTGTGTGTAATGGTCCTTAGAATGTAATATTATCATTAACTCATGTCACGAATCGCGCACATAGATTTACTAACGAAAACCATCACACATACAGTTGGTGGGAAGTAGGGTACGTTGGGTGCATCACGAGTGACATGTTGTTAATGGATAAGTTGTGGAAGTATTTTTCCCTTCTATTTATGGAAGTTGATATCTTGTCCCTTTGATTAAAATACAACTGTCTCATAAAATTCCATGGCCATGGTGTGAACGATGAGTTTATTTCAGGTAGTCAAAGAACAACGAATCCAGCATATAGGTTTATGAAACTACCATGAAACCTGCTTGATGAGATATTGAGACAAATGGATTAAATTACATAGTAAGCATTCGTATGTGGTGACACATCAATGCAGCGTCAACTTCTTTCTCTTGGATTCCTTGACCCGTTGCTAGACTGTAATCTTGGACTTTAGGCAAGCCCGCCTAATGCCAATGAGAAAGAGGCCTAGAGGGTCACACACTAAGTGTATTCAAGTATCTAAAGTAGAATAAATATTATTCCCGTACATGGTTTAATAATTATTCAAGGAAGCCTAAATAGTTTTAATGATGGAGGAAAAAGGAAATGAAAAATAAGATATACACACCATGTATTAAAGATTACACGCTATGTAGTTTTTCATGGAAAACAAGTACACGCCATGTATTAATAATTACATGCAATGTAGTTTTCTTTATGGAAATGAAATGAATAAATGAAAACAAGATATACATGCCATGTAAATTGTATGTAAACGTCATGTAGTTTTCAATGAAAAACAAGTACAAGTCATGTTTTTATTAATACACGCCATGAACATTTTATAGTCGAGATTTTGAGGATATAATATTGTTTTAAATGATATTTATTATAATCGGTGTGGGAAAATGTAAAGGAATTAATTATTCAACATGGGGTTTTCAATAAGAGTTGGTGAAATAAATAAAACGCGTAAGGCATTTATTTATTGTCATAACTCTATAACCCCACACACCTGATTATAAATATCCTCACAACCCCAACTCTTTTCTGACACACAACATCTCTGGAGAATTATTTCAAGGCTGAAAGAACCTCTTCCTCCAAGAATGTTCTCACGACCGAGAGAGATCCTCTTCCATCGGATCAAGACGTTCTAAGGCGGACAAAGCAAGAAAAGGTTTCTCCATGCAAGCACCAAGAGACTCCTTTGGTGACGTCCCGAGATACAAGGTACACGTGTGGATCATCGCTAGAGGAAGTCTACACTTGGCTTCTGCGACGCAATGACGGATCACATCGAAACGTGATCAAAAAAATCTATTAAGAAAGAACAACGCAAAAGGTATTTCTTTTCAATTAATTAAATTAATTATAATCAACCTGTAATGATCCAAAATTGTGGTTTCGGGACATTCTATTTCTTTTGTCTATTTCTGTGATTCGATCTGTGGAGACTAGAATTTATCGTCGTATTGATCCCAGGTTGATCATTGCTAATGAAAAAAAGCCAAGTGGGCACGTCCACCCATGTGCTTCCGCTGCGCCCAGAACCTTAAAATGGTATCAGAGCGAAGTTACAATGTTGATTATAGTTTTTTAATTTTTGTTGATAATTTACGCATTTATATTTGATTCAATTCGAAATAAATCATTCTATAAATCTGAATAAACGAGATCTGTTCTTCCTCCTTCATTTCTCAATTCATATCACAGAAACGGACTTTTAATTTTAATTTTGATTAATATAAAAATGAGGAACTCATCCATAGGAGCCGCTCTTTCTGACTGTACCACATGGGATTAAACGACATGTAATTAAAACTACACGTCGTGTACTTAGGTTCAACGAACCAGCACTGGTCCGCCAAACCATGTTGTTTGAATTGAATATGCCTAAGTATTAATCACGCTGTGTTGACCAAAATTGAACGGCGCGTGGAAACCGGAATACACGGCGTGTATATTGTAGCAACACGTCGTGTAGTCCGTTTCGGCCCTGGTGAAACCATGTACAAGGATAAGCCATGTACCGCGTACACAGGATGTCCAGGCCTATTACCACGTAACAAGGAAGTACACGCCGTGTATTATTTATCTACATGCCATGTACTCCTAAATTTGCAAAGAATATAAAACACTCCAAATCCCCCGGCGTGTACTTTAGATAAATGGTGAAAAGGAATACACGCTGTGTAATTATAAACTATACACCGTGTACTTTCCAAAAATGGAATTTCACCAGGTTTCCTCCAATGTACAAAGACCCATACAAGGAATATGGATTAGAATAATCTCAAGTAAATTCAGAAAGGAATTTATGATAATGAATTAATTAATTATAAGATAATAATTAATTAAATTCAATCGTGACTTATCTTAAATGAATGAATGGTTAAAAGAATTTAAATTCTAAATAAGCTTAAATGACGTTGCATGCTATGGATGATCATGAGCTAGACCAAAGACCCTTTGTATGTGTATGGTTTCATTTAAATTTATTTAATTTAAATTTTTTGGCCTGCGAGCCTTCTTCCAATAAAATGTAGGGCATGCGTGACCATGGTTTCTTTAATGTAAAACCATGTAATGGAGGATCTCCCAAGCCAGAGGAGTCGGTTCAAATCCTGAAGCTGAGGCAAAACCGATGCAAGAAGATACAAAGTTGTACATGTGGGAGCTGCAAAACACAAACAATCATGTTCAAGGTGTTTTCCCTAGGTTAGGGTTAGCTTATCAAAACCTCTAGATAAGCTAAGAAAATAGAATCTCATGATCATACCATCTTATATTATTTATATCTGATTGCATTTTTTATTTATTATGTATGTGTTGTCGTGATCACATAATTAATAAAATTAACAAGCATGCAATGATAGAATGAAATAAAAACCGGACAATGCGTAAACATTATCAGATCATGGTTAATCACTAAATCAAGAATAACTTAATATTAAAAGAATGTGATAATGCGAAAACTACGCATAAAGGAATAAAATACCTCAATACCATATTAAGTCATACCAAGCCTTCTGTTACCTGATTAAGGGAAAGACTCAATAAAATTATGTGTTTGACCAACCCTTGTTGGGACACTTACTTTTATAAAGGATTCCCTTATGAAAGGTTTTGGGTTGACATAACCATATTACATCAAGAGAAGTAGCCCTTTCTAGATGTGGTATAATATTGGAGGCAAGAGTTGAGGAAATCCATGTCAGGATTTCAGGACTGGGGAATCCACTCAACAGATCAAGAAACTGTAAGCTCACAGTTGTCAAAGACCTGCCTACCTAAAAACCATCAAATAGCTTGACCAACCCTTGTTGGGGTTATGCGAAGGGGAATATGGATCCTTTCCACTAGAATGTCAAATCAACTAGACATTCCTAGTTCAATGGTGAGGGCCATTGGGACTTGATAAAATAGTGGGATAATTAATTAATTAATTCATTATTTCTCATAAATTGTAATCAATAATTTACTAATAAATCTGCACTTATAAATTTTAGAATCATGATGAAAAACTCTTCAACCACATTTTCTCTGTGATCAATACTGGATAAAGAAAATATCATCACCGACAGTAACTTTCAGGAATGGTTTAGGCACCTTCGGGTTATCCTACACCATGAACGAATGTTTTATATGTTGGAGTCCTCACTTCCTGATTCTCCTTCCCTAGGGGTGAGTGATGAAGATTTCCCTGTCTATGATCAACATTTGATCGATGCTCTCGACGTTCAATGATTGATGCAATCATCGATGTCTAGTGAGCTCATGAAGTCTCATGAAGACATGGATGCTTATAGCATTCTCGAGAACCTCCGTGGTTTATACCAGGAGAGAGCAAGACAGGAAAGGTTTGAGATATCCAAGGCTCTATTTCAGAGAAATCTTGGAGAGGGTGACCCAATTGGGCCTCATGTAGTCAAGCTCATTTTCTACATTGAGCGCTTGGAGGTTCTAGGGTCTAAACTCCCCAAAGAACTGGGTACCAATCTCATTATTGCATCACTCCCCCAGAGCTTCTCAAAATTTGTTGTTAATTTCAACATGAAAAACATTGAGATTTCTCTATCTGATCTTCTTATCCTTATTCGCCAAGTAGACAATGACATGAATTGTGAAAAGCCTTATGTCCTTATAGTGAGTAAAAGGAAAGGGAAGATGAAGATCTTTAAGACCAATGATTCTTCAAGGCCTTCCAAGAAAAGTAAGATCAAAGGGGAGGCAAAGGAACAAGATGTTATTTGTTTAACATGTGGCAAGAAGGGCCACTGGAAGAAAAACTACACCCATCCAAGGAAGCAAGGGGAAGCTTCAGGTGCGTTTGTGATCTAATGCAATCTATATGTTGCTACTAATTGGGTATTAGATACTGCTTGTGTTTCTCACATTTTTATCCAAATACCGGAACCAAGTAGATTCATGAAGATTGATTGAGGGGAGGTAGATCTACGAGCAGCCAATGGAGCCAGACTTGCTGTTGTAGCTGTCGGAGACTACCACCTCATGTTTCCAACTGGAATGATCATGGTGTTAAAGGGTTTTTATTATGTTCCTTATATTACTAAAAACATTATTTTAGTATCGAGATTAGATACAGATGGATTCATGTTCAAGTTTGGAAATGAATGTTCCTACTTTTATAAAGATAGCAATTGTTTTGGTATGAAACATTTATATAACTGCCTTTAAGTGTTAGACTACACAAACCAAGTAATGGAAATCGATGACAACGTCAATTCACATGACTCATACCACACCCAACATTGGAATCACCGGCTATGTCATGTCAATGAGAAACGTTTGACAAAATTACATCAATATGGGTATTTAGATTATTTCGAACTAAAACCACTTGGTGTATCTCATGCGTGTCTACAAGGAAAAATGACCAAATCCCCATTTAGTGGGAAAGGTGAAAGAGATAAAGATCATCTAGAATTAGTTCACATCGATGTGTGTGGATCATTTCCAGTTGAAGCAAGGGGTGGGTTCTCATACTTCATAAGTTTTACTGATGATTTTATTAGATATAGATATATCAACTTAATGAGGTATAAGTCATATTTTTTTGATCGGTTCAAAGAATACAAGAATGAGGTTGAGAACCATCTTAGTAAGAAGATTAAGAAACTCTGGTCAGACATAGGAGGAGAATATCTTAATCCGGACTTCATTGATTTCTTACAGGAGTTTGGGATTCTATCTCAACTCACTACTCCTCACACACCGCTGTGGAATGGTGTAAGTGAAAGGTGGAACCACACCTTTTTGGACATGGTGATATCAATGATGATTCATGAGAGTCTTCCATTATCCTTTTGGGGATATGCATAACAAATAGAATTGCACATACTAAAACAAGTACCAACTAAATCGATAAATGGTATTCCATATGAGTTATGGAGTGGACGCAATGCCGTGTTATCGAATTTACATGTGTGGGGTATAGAAGCATTTGTTAAGGCCTCTTCAGGTAACAAACCTTCACCCAGAGGCACAAAGTGTATCTTTATAGGATATCCCAAAGAAACAAGAGGATATTACCTATAAAACCCCTCAGACAAAGAGGTTACAATGGAAAGAAACTCCATATTCCGTGAGAGGGAGCGCATCTTCAAAAGAGATAGTGGGAGCGAGATAGACTTTGATGAAGTCGAGGTTCAAGATACCCAATAATTGGTACAAGAAGAGATTTCACAAAGCCCCGTGGAAGAAAAATCTGTTCTAGAGACACAAGTACTGGTTAGAAGCACGAGAGAGCTGAGAGAACTAGAACAATATGGTTTTCTTTCACCAAGGATGGTGACTCATTATTGGTGGACAATTATGATCCTCTTACCTACAAGGAAGCAGTTGAAGGCATAGACGTTACCAAGTGTCAAGAATCCATGAATTTTGAAATGGATACCATGTAACAAAACCTAGTCTGGATTTTGTTAGATCCTCCAGTTGATGTAATGCCTATTGGTAATAAATAGGTATTCAAGAAGAAAGTGGACATGGAGGGGAAAGTCAGCACATACAAGGCACGACTATTTGCAAAAGGTTTTAGACATCATCATGGAATTGACTATGATGAAACTTTTTCACCGGTAGCGATGTTGAAATCCAACAGAATCTTATTGGCCATTGCCACTTACCATGACTTTGAAATTTGGCAAATGGATGTCAAAACAGAATTCCTTAATGGGAACCTCTAGGAAGATGTCTACCTGACACAACCCGAAGGGTTTGTGACTCTAAAGGATTCCAATAAGGTATGCAAGTTGTAGAAATCCATTTATAGATTATAGAAAGCATCAAGGTCATGGAACATTCGTTTTGATGAAGCTGTAATAGAATTTGGCTTTGTGAAGAACGAATGTGAACCTTGTGTCTACAAGAGGTTTAGTGGAAGTGCAATCGTTTTCCTAATAGTATATTTTGATGACATATTACTAATTGGAAAAAAATTACCTGTCTTATAGTCATTTAAGGCATGGTTGCATAAATGATTCTCCATGAAAGACTTGGGCGAGGCAGCATATCTTATTGGGTTCAAGATCCATCATGATAGATCCAAGATAATGTCGGGCCTAATTCAATGTACATACATTGACAAGATACTGAAGAAATTCAGTATGGAACAGTCCAAGAGGGGATTGTTTCTAGTGTCACATGGAATTCACCTTTCCAAGAAAATGTGTCCTCAGACACATGAGGAAAGAAAGAGAATGGCAAGGATCCATTATGCATCCGCGATTGGATCAGTCATGTATGATATTATATGTATGAGGCTAGATTTTTCTTGCGCATTACGTGCGATAGGTAGATACCATGCTGATCCAGGAGACCGCCATTGGATGGAAGTCAAGACTATCCTTAAGTATCTGAGGCGTACTAAGGATATGTTCCTGGTTTATGTAGGAGATGAGGAACTAGTCATCAGAGGACATGTAGATGCTAGTTTCCAGACTGATCAAGATGACATGAAGTCGCAGATTGGATACATCTTCAGTTTGAATGGAGGTGCAGTGAGCTGGAAGAGCTCAAATCAAAGTGTGGTGGCAGATTCTATAGTAGAGTCCAAGTATATCACAGATTCTAAGGAGGATAAAGAAGCAGTGTGGATGTGAAGCTTCATCCAAGAGCTAGATGTAGTACAAAGCAGTAAAGGTCCTATCACACTCTATTGTGATAATACTGCAGTGGTGGAACTTGCAAAAGAGCCATGTCACATCAGCAGAAAAAGCACATACTTCAAAAGTATCATCTCTTGAGGGATTTTTCTCAGAGAGGTGAAGTTGTAGTGAGCAATATTTCCACGAAAGACAACATGACAGACCCCTTGACTAATGCATTGACTCAGCAGAAACATGATCATCATGTAAGGTCTAGTGGACTAAAAGTCGTAGGTAGTTGGATCTAGTCCGAGTGGGAGTTTGTAAGGATTGGTGTGTTGAGAACCAACTGTTTTGTACTTTGATTACATGAATTTTCACTTATTATATATTTTTCATTGTTCTTCATGACTATAATATAATAATGTCCTGTAATATTTTTTGCATTAATAAGGTCATGGCAGAACCGCGCTATGATGAGAACCTTGAAATGCTATAACAATATTCTTAAATAATGTTCAACAGTTGGATTACATACTATGATAGGACAAATAGTATACAGACTGTCATGTGCGAGTACTCATAAGAAGACGAGACTCTCTCTCATGGTGTTCGCACTTGGTAATCTCCAAGATGGGGGGTTATGAGAACAGACCCAGCAGTAGCAATTCTGCATGTCATGGTGTCATCGGACATTGCTATCTATGAGCGTGTGTAATGGTCCATAGACTTGATGATTATCATTAACTCATGTCATGACTCACGCACTTAGATTTACTGATGAAAACCATCACGCAGACAGTTGGGAGGAAGTAGGGTATGTTGGGTGCGTCACGAGTGACATGTTGTTAGTGGATAATTCGAGGAAGGATTTGTCCCTTCCATTGATGGAAGTTGATATCTCGTCCCATTTATTGAAATATAAATGTCACATTAAATTCCATGGCCATGGTGTGAACGACACTTTTATTTCAAGTAGTCAAAGAATGAAGGATCAAACATATAGGTCTATGACACTGCCATGAAACCTGCTTGATGAGATATCGAGACAAAGGGATTAAATTACACAGTAAGCATTCGTATGTGGTGAGAGGTCAATGCGGCATCAAATATTTTCTCTTGGGTGCCTTGACCCATTTCTAGATAGTAATCTTGGACTTTAGGCAATCCCGCCTAATGGCAACGAAAAGAGGCCTAGAAAGTCACACACTAAGTGTATTCAAGTATCTCAAGTAGAATAGAGATTATTCCTGTACATGGTTTAATAATTATTCATGGAAGCCTAAATCATTTTAATGATGGAGGAAAAAGGAAATGAAAAACAAGATATACAATCCGTGTATTAAATATTACACGCCATGTAGTTTTTTATGGAAAACAAGTACAAACCGTGTATTAATAATTAAATGTCGTGTAGTATTCTTTATGGAAAGGAAATTAGTAAATGAAAACAAGATATACACGCCGTGTACATTGAATGTACACACCGTGTAGTTTCAATGAAAAACAAGTACATGCCGTGTATTTATTAATACACGCCGTGTAGTTTTTCCAGTCGGGATTTTGAGGATATAATATTATTTTAAATGATATTTATTATAATCAGTGTGGACGCATGTCAAGGAATTAATTATTCGACATGGGTTTTTAAATAAGAGTTAATGAAGTTAATAAAACACATAACGCGTTTATTTATTGTCATAACTCTATAACCCCACACACCCGATTGTAAATATCATCACAACCCCAACTCTTTTATGACACACAACATCTTTAGAGAATTATTTCAAGGCTGAAAGAACCTCTTCCTCCAACAATGCTCTAAAGACCGGGAGAGATCATCTTCCATCAGATCAAGATGATCTAAGGAGGACAATGCAAGAAAAGGTTTCTCTACGCTAGCACCTGGAGACTCCTTTGGCGATGTCCCGAGATACGAGGTACACATGTGGATCACTGCTAGAGGAAGTCTACACTTGGCTTCTGCGACGCAACGACGAATCACATCAGATCGTGATCAAGAACATCAACGAATAATGAACACCGCAAAAGTTTTTTCTTTTCAATTAATTAAATTAATTATAATCAACCTGTAACGATCCTACTTTGTGGTTCCGGTAATTTCTATTTCTTTTGTCTATTTCTTTGATTCGATCCGTGGAGACTGGCATTTATCATCGTATTGATCCCAGATAGATCCTTGCTAATGAGAAAAATCCAAGTGGGAACATCCACCCACGTGCTTCCGCTGTGCCCGGAACCTTCACTAATAACCAATGTGATAGAAAATGTGAATATTTCCCTAATGATATGCCTAATATGACAGGAACAGGTGCTCAAATATTCATGAGAGTACTTTATCATCTAGATTAAGTTATGAATAATAATTTGAATCATGTGTAACGCCCTCATCCTCCAAGGAGAGAGAATGTTGTTTTAGAATTATTCATGTGTCAAAGGCCTCCCATGTTTATTATATCTTATGATCCCGTACTCGTAGAACAATTGATTAATTCCATTGAAAATTAATTCTCTGTCCTCCAATGCTCGGAAGAAGAGAATGGGTTTTTTAGCAGTCTATCATTTCGTAGGGGAAGCTGATCAGTGGTGGAAACTGATCAAGAATACAAATTTCCAAGAATAAATTGATTCCATGGATTGGGAAGAATTCAAGATGATGTTTTTCAATGAATTTTTTCCTCAAACCCTTCATCTCATGATGGAAAGAGAGTTCCTCGTACAGAAGGAGAAGGAAGATGAGTCCATTGGGGCGCATGAATCAAACATTACAAGTCTTTCAATGTACACCATAGGCATTTTAAATAACACCAAAATAAAGGTGGAATTCTTCTTTAGTGGACTAAAGAAGAGTCTACAAAAATCATTGGTGATTCGAGAGTTCGATAGTTATGAGAATATTGTCTATTGTGACCTCAAGGTTGAAATGGATATTAGAGACTCTTAGTGGTCTCATGGGACACGTGAAAAGAATCAGAAATTAGAGAACAACATGGGTGGCTCATAAAAAAAATCCCATAATGGAATGAATCCTGAAATTTACCCTTGTAAAGGTTGTGAGAAGAAGCATCATAGGAACTGTCTAAAGGGAACTAAAAATTACTTCAAATGTGGAATGATGGGTCATCTAGACAATAACTATTGTCGGGATATGAAGAATCCCACTAATGTGGAGGAAGAAAGGAAGGCTAAAATCAATACTCAACCTGTAGTTGTGTGTTACAACTACAAGGAGCATGGGAATTATGCGAACAATTTCCATAATATGAGGGTTGTCAGAGGCAATCAACAACAACATCCAAGGAAACAAGGAAGGGCTTATGCTATCACTACTACTAAGGTGGAGTTGGACAACAATGTGGTGACAGGTACTGTTGTTATTTTTTCATGAATAGAAAACATAAAATTTGATTCAGGTTCTATACATTCTTCCATATCTTCCTTGTTAAGTAGAACAATTCAAACACCACCTCAATATTTGGAGGAAAAGATATCTGTGAGAACAACGAATGGGGAAATTATTGCATCCATGTTTTATTACTCATCTCCGATTAACTTTTGTGGAATGAGTCTCCCCAAAAATCTCACCATACATCCTTTTGTGGAGTTCGATGCTATCATGGGCATGGATTGGATATCTTTATACAAAGCCAACATCAACTCTCAGGAAAGGGAGATCACACTTCACATATTGAAGAATCCTCTTATTCATAATAACTTTATGGGGGAAGATGAATCCCCTTTAGAATAATTGTATCATGTGTGTATATTTTTACCTTATGAGAAAGCATATCTATCTCAAATGGTTGAGAAAAATGAGAGAATCATGCATGAAGACATTCCCATTGTGAGGGATTACACTGATGTATTCCCTGTAGAGTTTCCTTGTTTTCCTTCAAAATGAGAGGTTGAGTTCGGAATTGATCATATCCCTGGCCCTCTTCCAATCTCAAAGACCCCTTAAAAATGGCCATTATTGACCTAGAGGAGATGAATAAGTAGTTCCAGGAGAATCTGGATAAGGGTTTTATACACTCGAGTCCTTTACTATGGGGTGCGCCAGTCCTCTTCGTAAAGAAGAAGGATTGATAAACGTGCCTCTGCATTAGTTATCGTAAACTGAAAAAAATAATGATAAATTAAGAGTTTCCCCTTATACATCTAGATGACTTGTTCGATCAGCTTTGTGGGGCCTGTTATTTCTCTATGGTGGACCTTCGGTTAGGATATCACCAAATAAAGGTGATGATGGAAGATATTTCCAAGACTACCTGTCGAATAAGGTATGAACAAGATGAGTTCATAATAATTCCTTTAAGAATCACTAATTCTCAAAAAAAAATCATGTATTTAATGAATAATGTATTTAGATATTACCTCGTCATATTTGTGGTAGTCTTTATTGGTGATATTCTGATATACTCCAAGAGCAAGAAGGAACACGAGGAGCATTTAAATATTGTGTTAAAGACAATATGAAAGGACAAGTTGTATGAAATGTACAATAAATGTGAGTTCTAGATGGATGAAATATCATTCTTGGGGCATATTATCACCAGAAAAGGGATATCTGTAGACACTTTCAATACAATGGCAATTGAAGAGTGGCCCCAACCATCTTCTATAATGGAGATCGACAACTTTTTGGGTATAGCATGGTATTATAGACAATATATGATGAAATTATCCGGATTTTCAAACCCAACGAATAAGCTGACATGGAAGGGAGTAATTTTTTTCTGGACTCAAGAATGTGAAGACTGTTTCAAAGAGTTGAAAACGAGGATTATCACTGCAATAGTACTCACACTCTCAACAAGTGGAGAACTCTTTGTGGGGTATAGTGATTCTTAAATGAAGGGATTAGGCTATTTGATGATGCAAAATGATAATGTGACATCCTATTCCTCAAGTTATCTGAAAATCCATGAGCAAAACTATCCCATGCATGATCTGGAGTTGTCAGTTGTGATCTTTACATTGAAAATCTAGCGACATTTTCTCTATGGGGAGAAGTGTGAGATACATACTTACCATAAGAGTCTCAAGTTTAAATTCAAACAACAAGTTCTCAATATGCGCTAGAGAATATGGATATAGATCATCAAGGATTATGACTACTCAATCCAATACAATCCTAGTAATGAAAACAAGGTAGCAGATGCCCTAAGTAGAAAAGATCATGCGTCTTTATCAATGATGAGAATTGAAAAGGATTTGATCTTATTATATTTTCAGTGGATGGACATTTAAATCATTATGGGATGAAAATCATAAATCCTTTCACAAATTATTGCTCAACCATCTATCATGGAGAAAATAAAGGATGCTCAAATAAATGATGTGGAAATTCTGAAAAGGGTGGAAGTTATCAGAAATGGTAAATCCTCATAGTTCAAGACTTATGAGAAAAGAGTTTTAAGATTAGGGTCATGATTATGTGTACCATATGATCAAAGATAAATAATGATATTCTTAATGATGCACATAGCTCAATTTTATCTATCCACCCAGGGAGAAGAAAGATGTATCGATATCTCTGAGAAAACATTTAGTTCAGCAATAAGAAAAGGGATATTGCTGAATATACATCTATGTGCCTGGAATGTCAACATGTGAAGGCTGAGAAGAAAACATCTAAGGGGATGATGCAACTTCTACCCTTACCAATGTGGAAGTTGTAGAACATTACCATGGACTTTGACACTAGAATTCTGAGGGCATCTAGAGGAAACAATGCTATATTGGTTATTGTGGATCATCTAAAAAAGACAGCTCACTTTATATCAATTTGAGAGAACTTCTCATTGGATAAACATGAAATGATTTAAATCAAAAAATTGGTAATAATTCATGGAGTACCACTATCTATTTTATCTGATCATGATCTGAGATTCACCTTGATGTTCTAGAAAAGACTCCAACATTTTCTAAACACTGAAATGAACATTTGTACGGCCAACCAACCTCAAACTGATGGCCAATCTGAGTGAAATATCTAGACACATGATGATATGTTGATATCATGTTCAATGGACTACAAAGGAGGATGGGACCAACATCATCCACTGGTTAAATTCTCCTACAACATCATTTTCCACTAGAGCATCAGTATGGCACCATATGAAGCCCTTTATGTGAAATGGTGATGAACACAAGCATTTTGGGAATAAGGCAGTGAGCGTAAGCTACTAGGACCTGAAATGGTCGAAGAAATAGTGGATAAGGTGAAAACCATTCAAAAGAATATCAAGGAAGCCCAATTTCGACTATTGATTTATGTAGACAACCATCGATGAGACATTGAGTTCAATGTTGGAGACATGGTATTTCTACGAATATCTCCATGGAATAAGGTCATGAGATTTTGGATGAAAAGAAATATATGTCCCATGTATATCGACCCCTTAGATATCCTGGATCGAGTGGGAGTATTTTCATATCGATTGGAACTTCCACCTACCATGTCGAAAGTACATGATGTCTTTCATGTATCCGTACTAAGAAAGTGCATATCAGACCCTTGACATGTACTGTCTATAGAGGTTGTACAGTTGGAAGATGATCTTTCCTATTGGAAGAAGCTAGTGAAGATCTTGGATCATAGAGTTAATTTTCTACGTAACAAGACTAATCACCTGGTCAAGGTACTATGGAAGAACCATAAGTACAAAGAGGAAACATGGGAATAAGAGGAGGCAATGAAGGAAAAGTACATGCACTTGTTTAAGACTTAGAATTTTGAGGGTGAAATTTCATAAAGGGGGAAGAATGTAACAACCCAATGTTTTATAAATATAAATTCCTTTATTATAAATATTTCATTAAATCACAACATAATGTTATACTAAATTATATGTGACCTTCAAACATTACTTGTCACTTTTGTGTTTGGAATTTAGAAAATCAAGCATACATGTCTGCGATTAGTAAGTTATTTAGAGTCCGATAAGAAAGACTTATTTTTTAGTTAATAGTAACCTAAACTTATGAATAGTAACATAACCTTATGATTAGTGACATACCCTATTGAATAGTAACTTTACATATGATAGTAAAAAATCATATTCAAGTGAAAGTATGATATACCTATATTTTAGAATAAGTAAATGAATGTCTTAAAATAGGTTTTTTAATAATTTATGAGTTTAATTAAATATGAAAAAATTAATATTTAGAAAAATAATTTTTAAAATTTTATTCTATTTCTGGACTCTATACCTCAAAAACATTTAGTGTGAATTTTTGGGATTTTTCAAAAATAATTTAATTTTTTATGAATAGTAAAATACGATAATTTAAGATAAATTAAAATTAATGTTTTTATTGAGTCATTGATGATGATCTGCTGATTTAAACCCAATTGGTTCGAAGCCACAAGAATTTATTAATATTCATGGTCATGGAATCATCTTTATTCTGGGTCTTGGGGTAAATTAATAAAATAATCATAAAATAATTATGAAAACCCTCCTCTCCTCCATTATAACCCCCTACATCTCTATTCTCTCCTATTCCCTCAAGCCTTGTGTCATGCCAATATTCTACCCAGATCTCTCCCCAAGATCCTCCCCCATGTACAAAGGACCCTATTCTCTTAAATAGACTAAACCCTTTCCCCTTAAGAGGTTCTCAAAGGAGGAATACTCAATAGGTAAATTCCTCTTTCCAATTCCATCATTTCTTTTAAGTTATTTTATTTCTGGTTCTTTGATCACCAACCATCACATAAAATGGTATGATAACTGAAGAAACCTAAAAGTACTAGAATTTATTTATTCTATTGGGGTAATTATTTAGATTCTCTGTTTTCCCTATATTTTATTTAGAAATGAAAACACCGTTTGAGGTGTGTAAATTTAAAACATTCAAGGACAACAGTTTATCGATTTCTATTGTCATATTTAATTCTGGTCATGAAACCATTTGTGTTATGGTTGAACTAGATAAATATATAGATTATATATCCTAGTTATGGTTCTATATTCCTTTTCTGAAATGGTATGAAGTTATAAATCCAAACATGTTTGTTGTAATGAAACCCACTGATTAAACAAAACTGTTATCACTAAGGTTTTATATAATAATTCAACATCACTCTAAGAAACCAAATTAAATATAAAACCATGTAATCTCCAGGATTTTCAATAATATAATATAACTTCAATTCCAGAAAACCACTTTCATTTTTCATTTGTATACAAACATGAATATAAGCGAACCGGTCTTTAAAAACCAAGTACCCAAACGAGACCGAACAACGAAATTGAACCTTATAACCAATAAAAAAAGTATTCAATGAACCAAAAGGGTTATAATTAATCAATTAAATATATAATTTGTTCATTATTTGTTAATTAATAAACATAATTTCTCTATTTAGTTCATTAATAACAAGTTGAGAACACCTCAAGATTTTAGGTAAGGAATCATCTTCATTTCTCTCTTAATCAAGATTGTCCTCAATACTATTTCTTTTTATGTGTAATAAAAAATGATGGGGTATGTTTTTAAACCTCCCCCATCCTCCCCTCATGATGTATAAGTGATTATAAAAACCTTTTATTTCTCATCAAGACCACTTAGGTACACCAGACACCATGCTAATAAATCGTAACGAATTCTACCTGAACCTTCTTTGGTCTTTATAGTTGCTTTATCATTCTTTATATCAAAATCGAGTTATCTTATAAGTTTATTTACATATTCAATATTATATTTAGTTTCACATAATTAAATTATGAAGACCCTATCAACACTCTCTTTCAGAGATATACATGTTTTTTAAGGATTCCCTCCTTAGATCATTCCGATAAGCACACCTGTTTTAAGGGAACTCCCCAAACTTTTACCAAATTTCAAGTGAAATATATCATATATTTAAAGAAACCACTGAAATTATATAATAATTATTTATATTATAAATACCTTATTGGTTAAATTCTGGTTTTATATAAAATATTGTCCTCTTTTTGAATATAAAGGCTCTATAGTATTTTCCTTAAAACAGCACAAAAATGTTTTAATGCTATTGTTTCTCAAATACATTTCATTTATATTGTCATTTATGTTTGACATAACTTACAATTTTATATCCATATTTTACCTTATGAACATCCTTGTATGTTCTAATTGTTATGGCCAATAGGGGCCTATATACCCTGAGAGGGGGAGTGAATCAGGGTATGGATATTCTTTTTAAAAGTTCTTCCTGCCCCACTAGAACCTGACCTCTTTGTTACAAGGGTCACTTTGTTTGCACTTGTGTGTATGTTGTGATCACTTAATTTCTTCTTTATCTGATGATGATGCTTTAAATGCAATGCAGGAAAATTAGCAGGCAGACGCAGAGATTTTTACTTGGTTCACCCTCACTGGGCAACGTCCAAGGAGCATACACCGACAGGTTGCCGGTCATACCAAATTTCACTAATCTTCACTAGATGTGGATACAAAGTTCAGGCTATATCACTTCTATTCCCAGGATCACTGCCTTTACAATGTTTAGGGTCAGCTCACTGCTTTCCCAAGGGTCCCTCCCTATTTCTCTCTCTGGCTCACTGTCGGTGGAGAGGATCACCTTCTTCCTCTTCCTAAGCTCACTACTCTGTGAAGGGATTCACTCACAGTTTATAGACCTGTAGGTCTCTTCATTTTCATGAATGAACACATCCTTATCTAATGATGGATGCTCTGTTAATGTCCAAATTTCATCCACTGATGAATAACTCTTTGCCTCTGAGCACTGGGAAATTACTTTTGGAAACACCTTCGCAAAGCACCCTACTTCGCGAAGCTCCCAATTTCACGAAGCTTAAACAAGCCTTTGCAAGTATCCTTCCTTTTCACGAAGAACTTTCGCAAAGATCAAGCCATCACAAAGCAACGTCCCTTGCGAAGCTTAGTATGCCAACGTGGAGTTCGCAGGTTTCACGGAGCTACAATAGCCGCCGTGAAGCACCTCTTTCACGAAGCACACTGGCTCCAAGGACCACCTTCGCAAAACAAGAGAAAATGATCTTCTCTGAAAATTCTCTCTACTTATCTCGAGGGGGTCGACCACTATTTATTGGCGATTCCACCGACCCTCGTCCCTTCCGCGTGAAGTCAACGCAACGTCATCTCAAATCGCGAAGCTCCAATGTTTCCGCTGGAATTTTTTCCAAATCGCGAAACACCACGACAATTTTCCGTTCGCAGAGCTTGACGTAATTGGGAAGCATCACCGTCAACATTCCTTTGCGCCTTCTCCAAGAAGCTCCCTCGCAAATCCCTTCACTGTCGTGATGCGCTTCAACTCTGACGTTCGAAAAGCTTGACGTAATCGTGAAGCATCACCGCCTCAATATTTATAGCCTTCGTGAAATCCAATCCATACATCCTATCATCGCGAAATTCATGCCTTTTCTATATTAAATTATTCTCTTCATGGAAATCCTATTTTCGCGATGCTCACCAAACTCCAAATTTTGGACCCCAAAAATTTCGCAAACACTGGGAAACGACACCACCTTGTACTGCTCTTTTGTACCGCCTCCAGATCGTCCTTTCCTTTGTCATTGTTCTTTGTCAACAAGGATTGTCAACAAATTCTTGGGAACTCAACAAATATCCATGAAAACATGCTTTTTCAACAAACACAATCAACCCAAAAATACTGCAATGTTACCATGAGGGATTTTTTCCCAACACTAATACCTTTATTTCTTGGACATTTTCAAGATACACCCTTTGGTTATGATTTATGTCATGGTTGAGGTAACCAATTCTTTCAATGGGTACGCTTATATTTGTGTATGTTTTATTATATATGATTTTTTATGTGGAAATAATATTAATGATAATGTTGAGATGGGTGAACCCATATATCGCTCTAATGCATTGGGTAACATTAAGTCTCATGAGATGTGATGTGAAATAGTATTGGGGGTTAGCCTAAACCGGTAATAAAATGGGTAACGAGATTGGAGGTTATCCTGGACCCATACTAATGACATGTTTATGATTATTTCCACATTTATATGATTACATGTTTATATCATTCCATGCTTATATGATATGATTTAATATTTTCCATGATTTTTATATAATTATGTCATGGCTCCTAACTCATGTTCTTAAGATGTATTCTAATGTTAATTCCCTTATTGGAATTTTTACACATTTCATTCTTCATGTGTTCCCCAGGTACACTATGCCGATATAAAGGCTCAAAAGATGTTAGGATCTCTTTATGGAGAACAAATAACGAGGTTTTTTACCCCCATGATTTATGTTTTATGTTTTATGTACCTAGTCTTCCTAAACTCTAGACTTAACGATATTTGTATTTTAATCTTTTGTAAAATTATTCTTAAAATAATATATTTTTATATGTAAAAGGCTTCGGTCACTACAAGGTAGATCCTCTGGTAGATGAGTATTGGCTTCTGGTGGTTACACAAGTTTTTAGCCTACTAAGGACGCCTCTTATCTAGATAGCAATCCTAGCTATGAGCCTTATTTAGGGATCAATGGTGATATGGTGGAGCTTGATGATCTAGATGCATGAGGAGTATACCCTCCCATGGATATAATTTTAACAACTCTTCATGGAGGAGTTCTTTCCAACAACATGTTGATTTTTACATATACAAGAGCTACAACACCTACAATGGGGAAGTTTGACAGTAGTGTAGTACTCGGTGAGACTCATGGATATTTTTTGCTACTCCACAGACATGGTGTGTGACCCATTATTAAGGACCCATACCTTCAAGCAATTTCTATTATAAGAGATTGGGGTGTCAATGATACCCCTTAGTATTTCAAAACATGCAGGGGTGCTATAGATATCTCTACTTATAGAGATATTTCTGGAAGAGCAGGAACTGATGGTGGGGGGTACCACTGGGGGTGAGGTAGTCGTGTAATCAGTAGTAGGTAGAGGATAGCTAATGCAGGGATCCAAGAGGGATAAACAATCCAAGGGTTGACCCTATGATTCAGGAAAAATAGTATGCAGAATAGGTCAGTCGAAGTAGAGGTTATGCTACTCATGCAGTGGTCAGGGACATATTGCTATAGATTTTCTGGCAAGCTATATGACCAATCATCAAAAATTCGAGGGCCCTCTGAGGTAGTATTGTAGGATAGAAAATGTTATTTCTCTATGTGTATGATGCGGTAGAGGAGGAGTATGAGCCGCGGGAGGTGGGCAGAGGTTTGGGGTACCACCACCCATAGGAAGTTCACCCCGAGCTCAGGGAGCTGATTGACTGGGGTGAGGCCATCTCTAGGGGATGGAGGCTTACAACCCCAATTATTTAGAGATTATTAGAGGTATGATAATTGTCTTCTCCACCCAAGATGTATTTCTTATAAACATTGATTCTAGTCACTCCTTCCTTAACACATACCTTTTTTGGATCGCGGAGGTTCTAGTGGAGGCATTGGCTCGATCCTTTCGTTTAGAGACTACTATAGGAGATGATTTGATGATCACATACTAGTGCTAACAGTGTAAGATTTCTCTTCGAGGCTAGAGCTTCAACTAGGTTCTCCTATTATTGGCATCAAGGCCAATCGTTATCATTCTGGGTATGGGATATTTATCCACAGTCCAAGCTCATATTGACTATTTTAGATAGAGAGTATGGTGTGTATGTAGAGTTGGAACAAAGTTTTCAATTATCATAGAAAATTAAACATATGCAACCCATGGTATAATTTCTCAGAGGATGGTGTATCTGATTACTCACTAGTTGGATAGCCTCAACCTTCGTGCTATAGATGATGAGGGTCCTCGGTTTACTATCGTTGTGGAGTATGAGGATTTCATTCCTTAGGATGCCCATTGATTACCTACCCTCTGAGATGTTAATTTCTATATTGATCTATACCCATGGATGATACCTATATCTACACATTCATATTGGATGACTCCTATCGAGATTTGAGAGCTGAGGGTACCGTTGTAGGACTTTCAGAGGAAAGGCTTCATGAGGCCTAGTGTTTCACCATGGGCAACGATAATTTGGTTTTCCAAGAATGAAGATAGGAGATTGAGGCTATGTGGTGAATTCTAGTACCTAAATTAGGTGACTGTGAAAAAAATGTATCCAATGTTCAGAATTGACAACCTCTTCGATCAGCTGAAGGGAGCTAGGTGGTTCTTGAAGATATATCTCAGATCTGGCTATCATCAACTTCGTGTAAAAAATGAGGAGGTAAGAAATACAACATTCTGATCATGGTGTGACCACTACGAGTACATGGTGATTCCATTTAGTGTAACAAACACCCCAGTAATTTTTATGAGGCTCATGAACAAGATCTTCCCACCATACCTATACTATTTCCTCATGGTCTTCATTGATGAAATCCTAGTGTACTCGGTATCCAAGGAGGAGAGCACGATACACTTGAGGATGGTCCTGGACACACTCCAAGAGCACTAGCTATATGGTAATATCTTTAAGTTATAGTTATGGAATCGGGAGATCCACATTCTGGAACACATCGTTTCAGAGGCTGGTGTTGCAATGGATCTAGCAAAGATAGTTGTGTGGCTTTATTGGGATCCACCCAAGAGTGCGACTGAGGTGAGGAGTTTCTTGGGTACGATCCAGTACTATCGATGTTTTATGATGACAATTTATAGGGTTTGAGCACCCTTGAAATCTTTGAAATGAATTGGGAATCCATTCATGTGGATAGAGATGTGATAGAAATTCTTTCAAGTGCTAAGGTAAATGTTAACAAACGCTCCCATATCGAGACTTCTGGAGGAGTGAATTCGGTATATAGTGTTCTATTATGCATCAGGGACCAGGCTGGGCTGTGTATGGGTGTAGGGGAAGGTGGTGATTTCCTATGGCTCACAATAGCTAATGAATCATGAGCATAACTACACTACCCATGAACTTGGTCTAGCAGTAGTAGTATTCATGATGAAGATGTGGTGACAATACTTGATGGGGAAGCATATTGTTGTTTTCTCTAACCACAAAAGCCTCGATTATATCTTCTGCAAGAATGATCTAAACTTGAGTTAGAGGAAATGGCTATAGATCCCCCTTGATTTTACTTATAAATCACCTGTACTTTTGGGAAGGGGAATTTATAGGTACATGCACTCAAAAAGAGATCTAGAATGCAGTTTCTATGTGAGGAATCAGAGTAGTTGGATGTGCTGCATATATACTTTGTGGATGATGAAGTGGATTCTTATCTACAATTGTTGGTTGTCACCCCTCCACTATTACAATGATTTAGGGCAGAACTTCAAGTGGATATTGACTATGAGACATAATGTGCTCAGTTGTCTATAGGGAAGTCCCCTGGTGGATATTTGATAGGTGTGGAAAATGTAGTCCTTTTAAGAGGGAACATAATTGCATCAATGGAATTGTGGGAGGAGGTACCGAGGGAGATCTACACATACTCATTTGGAGGTACATCCTGGTGTGCCAAATATTCACCAGGACCATGGAAATAGGTTTTGATTGCCAGGGATGAAGAATTATGTGGTAGATTTCGTTTCTTGGTGACTCACTTGTCAGCATGTGAAGTTAGAGCACCATGTTCTAGCATGCTTGAATCTACAACTTGAGGTGAATGAGTGGAAGTGGGATGGAATATCTATGGGAAACATGATGGGTTTACAATGCACATCCAGGGGACATGATACAATCTAGGTGATCATTGACCAGCTCACCAAGCCATCCCACTTCCCACCAATTCAAGAGAAGAGATCAGAAGAGAACATGAGACGACTTTATGTGTAGGGATTATTTAGACTTTATGGAGTCCCATATATAATAGTCTTGGATCATGATACATAATCTAAATCTGGGATGAGGAAGGGATTGTATGAGGCGTTTGGGAATCATTTGTACTTGATCATAGCCTTCCACCAGTCGAAAGATGACTAGACGGAGGGGACCATTCAGTTTTTAGAGGACATGCTTCGTGCCTGCATCCTAGATTTTGGCAACATATGGGAGGATCACCTTACACTAGTGGATTCTTCTTAAAACAATGTCTACCACTCAACCATTGGTATAGAACCATTCAAGGCCCTCTATGGGAGACCATGCAGGTCATTTTTATGCTACATAGACCCATGGGAGTCATCCCTCATGGCCACAAAGTTGGTGTGGGATGACACTGAGAAGGTAAAAATCATCAAGGAGTGGATGATGACAGCATAGAGTAGACATAAATAATTTGAGGATAGGATACATAGGCCCTTGGAATTTGAGAAGGGAAACCATGTTTTCCTTTAGATCTCAACTAGATGCATATTGTGGAGATTTTTCTAGGGCATCATGTTATCTCTGAGGTACATCAGCCATTTTTATATTCTAAGTAGAGTCGGTGAGGTGGGGTACCTCTTTGCTCTATCTTTTCATTTAGATTGGATGCATGTTGTCTTCCATGTATCACATATTAGGAGATATGTTCTCGACCCATCACATGTCATTGACTAGGGTGATATGGAAGTTGACGATGAGGTAGTTTCTGCAGAGTACCCGGTAGAGATTGAGGATCAATAAGATAAGATCATTTTTTGATGACCAATTCCTTGTGTCCATGTTTAGTGGTAGTAAAAAAATCTAGGAGAGCACATGGGAGCGGAAGGCTCAAATTTGTGATTAGTATCCCTATTTTTTTCATTAGCGCTTGTTTTGGATTTCAGGGACATAAATCCCTATGATGGAGAAAATGTAATGTCCCAGAAATTCCATGTAATTTTTTTTAAATTACATGGGATTATTTTGAGACCAGGAATTGAGACAGCCCATGATTCTGAAGCCTGGGGTGTCCAGAATAATGTTTTGGACAAATTATTTGTTTATTTAAAATAGAGCACGCGTTCAATTTTAATAACATCTAAATATGTGCCCATATCCAAAATTTTATACCACCGTTGAGTTCAAAATAACGAGTTTTCCTTGGACGGGTCATAGATTTTACCAATGTAGGTTGACTGTGAAAATTTTTTTAGGACTTTTTTAAAGAAGAATAAAAAATATATATATAAAATATTTTTTTTCTTTTAATATTTCACATAAACACAGTGAAAATGAATCCCATTTTGTTTCTTAATGGAATAGAATATGGATATTTCAAAACAACAACAGGGTGATTCATTTCCCATTCTCCTTAATTAAATAGGAATTTAGGGTTAACACTTTACCCTGGAATTCAATATAAACTATAGAGAAAATATATTAGTGGAACCCTCATGTTTGTGGACGATGAATGATGACAAACAACAGATCACCAATGAAAACAAGACTTCCTCTTAGAAGGATCTCCCCAATGATGAAGATATAATGATTGATCTTCATTAATGAGTGATCCAAACATATGTAGGTGTTTTCTTTTTAATTCTTTCCCAATTCATGTATTCAATGATAAATAAGGACCATCCCATGAACATGTTGATCCATGGTTTGATCGTTCATATGGGATGGTTAGACTATGATTTTTGAAGTGATTAAACTTTATTGATTATCCTTGTAGTTTAATCCCCCTCCTATAAAGAGACAAATGAAGGCTAAAATGAAAAAGGCTGACATTCATTCTTCAGATGTTATTGGAGTTTTCTCTTACCCCATTATTTCATTCTTCACCGATGGACCGATGTGACCGTGTTGGGATTTTTTAGGTGGTTATGAATGTGGGAAAACCACCAAAGTGAGGGAAAGATGATTTTAAGCCCACTATATTGAAGACGGAGGCCCAGGGATTTCAAGGGTGTCCCTATATTGAAAAATGGAGCACTGGAGGAGATGAGGTGGTCCATAGAGAAGAGCTTGGCGATGGCAGCAGCGCTACCCGCCCGTAGGGCAGTGATGATGGCTGCAGTATAGAGGGACTACACTGGTAGAAGGGGCCCATGGCACATGACTTCAAGTTGTGACAAGGGCCACCGGTAGGGTGGTAGGAGGTGACCACAACCAAGACGCGGTGGAAGGCTATGTCATGTGGAAGGAATTTGCAGTCCAATGTGACCATGGAAGGACCCTGTGGAAAATACCGAGGGGAGGGTCATGTGGCAGCTGACCATGCTTACCATGCGGGTACGTGGCGGCAACCATGTTCGTGAGGACTTGATGGGTTGGGTCATGTCAATCCAACATGGTCGGACCAAACCAGGACCCACCATCCCATTTCCACTAAATGGCTCATAAATTTGAAAATGTATATCCATTTGACAAGCCATTTCTGGTGTTTGGACCCTCATGACAAGTCAGTCTATTTTAAATACTATATGTGATTTTTGTGACGTTTTAGTGTGAATGTTTTGGATCAAGAAGTTGGTGATCCCATAAAAAGAACTCTAAGAGCGGAATCTAGTGGCATGTTGTGACCTACACGTAGGGTGTCTCCTATGGAGTGTATCTCAAGTGCCCACATGGAGTATGTCTTCTACACACACACTTAGTGTGTATCTTGAACCTACACAAAGTGTGTCTCCTAAGGAGTGTGTCTCTTATTCCTAGATAAAGTGTGTCTCAAACAGAGTATGTCTGTTGTGCCTATACAGAGTGTGTCTCTTGGATTTAAATATTCATGGAATTTCATCATATATGTATGTCATATTCATATACAGTTTTCAGCAGACTCTAGTGACTCTCTAGACTATACTTATTATATGCTACACATCATGTACCTTCTTGGTAGTCTTTTTTGTGTATTTCTTTGTGGTATACCATTGTGGTTGAGGGTCCCTACTGAGTATGGTTTTACTCACCCATGAAATGGCTTCGGCCATATGTGTTGTGTCTTGTGAAGATGACCAGAAGCCTTAATGAGAGCCTTTGTGGGATGAACATTGGTGGTATTTAGAGTGACGCCCAATAGACAATGTGAACTTCAGCAACTTCTAACATCTTTTGTACCTACCCATCAGTTAGGGTTTTGGTAGATGTTTTCAAGGATCTTGTACTTGTATTTTGTTGGTCTTGTACAATGGCCCCCATTACTTTTAATTTGTACTATTTACTTGATGTGGGTTTTCTTAGTAGTATACATGCCTGTCTACTCAATGATTTTGGTTTCTAAACATTTTCCTAGAGACAGGTGCTTGTGTAGAGGCACTTGAGAAAATGCCTCCTACTTGTTGGATATTCCTACCAGTCACTAGTCGCTAGCCCTTGGACTATAGGAGGCCGGCTTGGAGTAGTTACGGAATATGCCCGGGGGGATGGGTCATGAAATTTTTGAATGGTGAAGACACCAGCCTCTCAGATGGTGGTTCTAGTGATGAGCCTTCTTCATGTCTTAGTAGGGAGATGGTGGGTTTAGTTACCCGATCTTACGACGAGGCGAACCTTCCATGGGCTGAGTTTGAGAACCTTTTTAAATATGAGTTCTTACGTTATATTCTAAGGGTTATGCGTATGCAATAGATTCTAATGCTCTAATAGGACGACATGTTTTTGTGTGAGTATTCATCATGGAATACATAACTCCATAGGTACTTGATAGATATGATGCACAATGAGAAATATAGGGCCCAATCCTTTGAGTGAGGTTATCACAGAGACATCTAAGACAATGTATACCCTTATAGAATTCTTGCCTATGCTAGAGTGCTATATCATGCTCTAGTGGTTGTGAGTTCCATGGATGAGCCGATATAACATGTGGTATTTAGCAGCATGCAAGCAGGATTAAAGACCTCAGAAGTCGAAAGATGATGTTAGCCTCATAAGCACGGACTTAGGATACTTCATAAGAGGAATACCTAGAATAAGAAGTCTGTATTTCATGAACCATAAGGTGGGACTAGTAATCCTTGAGAGAGGTGATGTTTTTCTTATTTTGGTGGAGGACATCTCTCTTGTGGTTGTCTAAACCACTGAGCTTGTGATAAGGAGATTTTGGATGGTCCTCTATTGAAGTGATATGAATATGAGAATTCAGATCCGCTAGGAAGCAAACGTGGAAGTAGAGCTGGGAAATACGCAAAAGGTGGTAGACATTTCAACATGTTACCCCCACCAGCCCCATGATGTCCAGGCTAGGTTGATGGAGCTGGAGGATAGGGGAAGGGAGAAATGCATGCGACCGAGGCATATGGCCCATGGGCTCTAAGAATGATTAAAGGTACCATATGTGTCTTTTATAATTCAGTTTTTGTATTAATAGAACCAGATATGAGAAAATCTTTTCTTATCATGAATTAACTATGAGACCCTGAGATTCCAGTTAAACCATTGACATGACCCTTACACATGGAGACACCTACTAGAGGAGACTCGATAATCAAACATATCCAATAGTGTGAATTGAAACATGGAGGTGACAGTTTTGGATGGAACCACTTGGTGTCAGTGTCGACCCCTTATGACGCTATTCTTGGTATGAGATGTTTATCAAAAGGACATGCCCAGATTGACTATTTTAGGCGAAGGGTTTGGTATGTCGATAGTATAGATATTTGGTTTTCCTTTATTTTCCAGAGGGAAACCTAGGAAGCATATGATGGACTCATGCATAGGAGGGTGCAACCGATTACTCATCAGTTGGCTATAATGAACCTTGGTTTAGTAGATCTTTTGTGTTTCCAATTCGTAGCAGTAGTAATAGAATATGAGGATATATTTCCATAAGATGTTCTTGGATTACCTCCCCACTTAGATATAGAATTATACATCGATTTTCACTCCTAGAAGACACTGTTATTAGCACCATCATATCATATGGCCCCCATAGAGAATTGTGAGATGAGGGAGCAGTTAGAGGACTTGCAGAAGAAGGTCTTAGTAAGACACATTCTTTTACCCTGGGTGGCCCCAATTTTGTTTTCTAGGAAAGAAGATAGGAGCATATGGTTGTGTATGGATTGTTGGAACATTAAACCAGAGACCATAGAGAATGGGTATCCACTTATATGGATACATGAAATCCCTGATATATTGAGAGGTTTATGATGGTACTCAAAGGTTGACCCATGTTGATACTTTTAAGAGTTGAGGAAGAGTTTGAAAATCACTCAAAATGTGAGATGGCCAAAAGAGGGTGTTAATTATGCAGTGTTCTATGATACATCGAGGACCAAAATTAGTTTTGTATTGATGTAGAGGAAAGTGGAGATTACCTATGGTTCATGCCAGTTGATACCACAAGAGCATAACTATTCGACCCATGATCTTTAGTTGGTAGAGGTACTCATCACATTGAATATGTAGTAACACTACCTGATGGGTGAATGGTTTATCATCTACCCTAATCACAAGAGTCTCAAGTATATGTTCTCTAAAATGGTTTTGAACTTGAGAAAAAGGAAATGGCTAGAGTTCCTCCAGTACTATGACTTTGATATTTTCTATACTCTTGGTAAGGGGAACATGGTGGAATATGCCCTTAGCCATAGATCTAGTTCCAATTTGTTGAACGAGGCATCGAAGCAGTTTTCCTCGTTATAGTTATCAATTGTCGGTAGAAATGGAGAAGAATAAAAATATTCAATAGTTTTCACCCATCCACTCTTACATTAAGTCAGAGAGGAACATCTTTAGGATACTGAGTGCAAGACCCTATGTTCCCATATTCCCATATGGCAAGTGTCTGATGGATATTAACAAGTTGGGTATCACATTTTATATTAAAAGGATGCATGGCAGTACCAATAGTGTTGAGTGAGGAGATTCTGAGAGAGTTTTTCACATCCCCTTTCTTGGTACACCCTTGTGTGGATAAGATGTACCAAGACCATTGATGTTAGTTATGGTGGATAGGGATGAAGAAGATAGTGGTAGAGTTCATTTTTTGATTCCTTACATACCAGTAGGTGATGGCAGATCACCATGTTCCAATGGGATTGGATCAAACCCTTGAGGTAATGGAATGGAAGTTGGATGGGATATCTATGTAATGGTGACAGGTTTACCATGTACATCCTGGGGATATGATTCCATTAGGGTGATCATTGAATGACTCAAAATGTCGGACCACTTCCTAGCTATCCGTGAGCATATTTCAGTAGAGATATAGGACCCCAATATGTGTACAAGATAGTTCAACTCCATGGATTCCCATCGACGACAGTTTCTGATCATTATTCTCATTTCACATCTCAGTTGTGGGAGGGATCTCAGGAGGCATTTGGGACATAGTTATTCTTGAGCACAGTGTTTCACCCACAGAAAGATGGCCAGATAGACTGGACCATTTAGGTTTCATAGGACATGCTATAGGATTTCATGTTTCATTTTGGTCTTAGTTAGAAGGATCACATACCATAGGTGGATTTCGAGTACAACAACATTAATAATTCCACCATCGGTATGGCACCGTTCAATGCTTTTTATGGGTAACCCTGCCCATCACCACATTTCTAGACTGACCCGGGAGAGTTAGCACTCATTTTCCTAGAGTAGGATCGAGCTACTACCAAGAATGTGATGTTTTTTCAAGACTAGATAAAGAATTCAAATAGATTTAAAAAATCCTATCATGACATATGGTAGAGAAATATGTTGTTTTTGGAATGATACCATGTTTTCCTTTGAGTTACACCTCCACAGAGATTATAGAGGTTTGGACGGGGTGGAAAGTGATCTCAGAGTGTTATCATCCCTTTTTAGAAATTGCGTAGAGTTGGTGAGGTGGCATATCGGTTAGCTTTACCATCATAGTTTGACTAGGAACACGATGTCTACCATGTGTACAACTGAGGTGGTACTTTCATGACTCATCACACATCATCGACTTGAGTGAGAAGGACATTCACGGTGGAGAAACCTTTGATGTGTACCCAGTGAAGATCGAGGATCGGTGGGAGAGGATCCTTAGTTGGTGTGTGATTCCCTTTGTTCGTGTCTGGTGGTAGTATGTGAATCTATAAGAGAGCATATGGGAGATGGAGGCTCAAATTTTTGCATAGTACTAACATATTTTTGAGCATCCTTGTTTTTTGTATTTTTACAGACGTAAATCCCTTTAGTGGGGGAAATGAAACGTAACTGATTTTACGTGTATTATTTTTAAATATTATATGGAATTAATCCAAGACTATGTTCTAAGACAATATAAAATTTCGAGCCCTGGTGTTCCTAGGATAAATTTTTGAAATGTATTAAATATATTGAATAGCGTGGGTGAGTGTTTTTCTTGAAAAATTATAATAAAATCCAAATGGGTTCTCATATCAAAAATCTAAGGGCACCATTGTGTTCAGAGTGGTGATTTTACCCTATGTGTGACCTAACATTGGCTGGCATAGGATAGCTGTGGAATGTAGTTTTTGGCATTTTTATAAATTATATAAATAGAGAAATTATTTTATTTTAACATTTTGTTGACGCAACGATGTAACATTTATTATTTTTTAATAAACCTAGTGGAATGGGTCCCCAGTTAGAATCATAACTCTGGAACTCAATGGAGGCTATGGAGAGAGGGAACATGGAGGATTCTCTCAGAGGTGAAAAATGAAAGAATGTTAGACCGATTATCGATGGGAGTTGTTCGTTAGATATCATGACAACAAAGATAACACAAAAACTTCTATTCTTTGGTGAGATATCCAACTCCTTGGTAGGGTTTGTTATTAGGATTTATTTACACCGTAGATGAATTCAATAGTGAACATGGACCAACTAACAAACAAGTTGATCTGCAGTTTATCATTCATGCATGATGGGATTATATTATGGTATTATTATCAAGGTTTTTTTGTTTAGATATTTTATTTTCATTCATGATCATTATTACAGAATAGATTGAGGTTGGAATGAACAACGAATGAGGTTCATTCCTTGGGATGTTCTTTGTGATTTTCTCCCCCGATGTTCTTTGAATTCTTCATGAGATATCAATGGATGATTCATATGCCTTAGTTTCATGGAACAATGATCCAAAATCAAAGATCCAACCTCTTTAATAAATTCTAGAGGTGCAAAGATGATGGAAAAAAGACATGTCAATGTATTTTGGGAGGTATTATTCTTCATAAGTCCTATGTTTGAATGATCAGAAACAGTTTTCAGAGACGATTAAAGCCCCTAAACCCACTGATTCGGTGTCGTAATGGTGATATGACCTTGGATATTTAGTTTTTAGGATAAAAACTTGTCAGATCGAACACCAGATGATCGACCTAGGTGCATGGAGGATGAACACGCATTTTGGATAATTCTAGAGAACACAACATTTAGTTCAGACCACATGGAGTGTGGGCCACATTGAGTGGCTGATATATTTTCGGGAGTCAATCATGTGTCACATGGTGTGTAACCCCTATCAAAAAACCTATGGAACCTTCCCCAAGCATTAGAGTGTACTCTAAGAGTACAGAGGCACATAGTGGAGTACACGACTTTCCAACACGGCATGTACCCCACCACACATCTTGGATAGAATTTGCCACATGTACTACTCTATGTATTGGTACAAGGATATGAATACAAAGGTTGAATATGTGTACTAGCACATGGATAGAATACTTGGAGTGGACCCATGATAGTAGGAAATGGTGTGTGAACTTTTCATCACACCATTTATACCACTTCTACATGACATGTACTTCTAAAATGGGTCATTGTACACGGGCAGTGCCTAGGGTCAAGGGAAATGGTGTGTGACTCTTCTACATGTAATGTGCTCTATTATACATGACATGATCTCCGTTTCCACCAAATCATGGACATGTTTTGTTAGGTTTGGTTCCCTTGTTCATTCCCCAAAAAGTTAGCTGGTATCATTTCCCATTCACTGGAGTATCATCCCTTCAACATGACATTCTGGATAGAGTCTGGAATCCCCTCTGAGAGGCCCAGAGCAGGATCCTATATATATTCATTTACTCTAAGTAGTGTCTTGGTATCAGTGTGACCAATCTAACTGATCATCGATCCTCTATATTGTAGGTGAATCTGAATGAGTTGTTGTATCACCCAGTGGCCCTAGTAGGGATCTTCATATGTGTATCATAATCTTCCCCACTCTTGGAGTGAGTTATTGTGGAACAAGGGTATCGTATATCTCTTCAGATCCATAATTGTATCTCTCTCATTATGATTTCTAATGAATAGTAATTCTCGGATGGACGTCATCAGTGCCAAAAGAATCGAGATTGTGTTCTCTCATATGAGTGCTTTATGGAATATTCATACTGAATTTCTAGTGTTGGAACATTGTGGTTTTGGCTTACCTATAGAAACATGTTCAGGTTTGAGTATATCATGATATCCTTGTCATATGATGAAGCTGTATACTTGTGTAGAGATGATTATATAATTCATTTTTTATTTAATTTTGGTTATGATGTTTCCTATTAAGTATTATTATACTCACCCCTGCATGGGTTTTCACACATGTTTCTTATCTTGTGAAGACGAGGGACCTCTGACTGGAGTCCTATGTATACTAGGACCAATATTAGGACCAAACAGTACTTTGTGAGCTTAGACTATATGAGGTGCTCATGTGGCTTCAAAAAGAAGTACCAGTTCCTTTTTGATTACATGTTAAACTTTTGGGTTTATAGAATTTCATTTTAGGGGTCTTGTATTCTATCCCATTTTACATTACAACACTTTACTTCCCTATCGTACTCTTTTTATTGGGTAATAGTGCTATGCATGCATTTGTTTCATAGTGGTTTCTTACATTTCAGTATTTGTGGGCATAGAGATATGTGTGTTCATACATGTACATAGGTAATTTCTTCTCTTGTTAGTGACATGCCAACTCAGTGATAGTCTCCATCCCATGCCCTATTGGGTGCGGACTTGAGGATTCATGGAATGGCCCCCACTAGGACGGGGCATGACATCCTCACCCTGTTCTTGACCCTATATAAAAAATCACCATCGACACTCAATAATTCCATTATTCTATGGTGTCAAATTGAGAATTATGTGTGGATTTATTCTCACTCTAATTCTATATATAGATAGGCGTGAATCATATATTATAGGTTAATACACAATAAAAAATAACCCTTTCCTATTTATGGGTCAAACCTACAAAGGGAAGTATTAATCCCTAGTTTTAGGTAATTTTGAAATGGAATTATCAATATATATTGATGTACTTTGTTTCCATAAAACAAATTCTATGTCTAGAATAATATGAATCTCCATTAATATTCATGGAACATCAATGATAAAATTTAATATTCATAAGGATTAATTTTTCTTTCTGTGCAGTAATGATACCTAGTTGTCTTTATATAATCTCCCCATAAGATGTGAATTGTAGTTATAGGATGTGATTGTTTGTTTATGCATTGATACACCTGAGTTGGATTTGTATAATCCACCAACCAAAAGGGTCTATCAACAAAAGGTTCATTCACTATAAGGAGGTACATCTTCTCTCTTTGTAATCTCAATAAATTTTTTCCTACCCTATCACTTTTCAGATATGAGAACCCACCAATTAAAGTACATCGTCTTCCCATTTCATGTTGAAAATTGTGAAATATTATTGAGTATATTACAATTAATGGAGAGATTCAAGTCAAAGATAAGTGAAAATAATAAGTATCCCCCAACATCATTTCTATTATACATTAAAAATACATTCTTCTTATCATAGTCGCAAGGTAGTAAACTTCATGATTCTTCAACCCTTTTTAGGAAGGATCAATTCCTCCCAATGTTGGTCACCAAATAAAAATACCCCTCCTTTAATAGACCAAATTTTTGAAAGTGAGATTTACCATTAATATAAAGTTCCAATATATATTATCCAATCATCCTTAGACAAAATTTCTTAACAAACTCCCTTCATCATCTTGAAAAATTTTGATAGTCCCAAACAACCAACCCAATGGTTATGGAATGTCAAATTCCTTAGGTTTCCTTTGTATAACAGTATAGTAATATTCCCTTGTTGGATTCGTATTAGTTGGACACCAATGGACATATTAATACTAGGATGCTGATGATTGGCTATAATTTTATATTCCATATTTAGTTTCACATAATTCACCCACCAAAAGGGTATGTCAAATAGAGGCACATTCATTTGTAGGGGATACCTCTTATATCTCTATAAGACCAAACAAAAACATCTTACTATAACCTCTTTTATAATATAGTTTACATTATATCCATGTATTCCTATCTCAAATCATGTTTCAGATACAGAAATCACAAAAGAATTAATGTAAATAATGTTAGAAAATCTTCATACAGTAAGCCCTACACAGGCCATGATTCCATAACTCATGATCAATATTGTTCAACATAAAAATCCACTCACATTAGTTCATATTATACAACTGTAAACTGATCCAAAAAGAAACATAACACTATATTTTATGAAAACACAAAAAAGGTCCCCTAGGTAAAATGTATATTAATTTCTCACTAGACCTATACTTCCTATAGTCATGTAAAAAATACTGTAGTGAAATAAAAAGTTATAAAAACTGATAGTCTGAAAACCAAAAATAGGAGGCTTATGAAAAATACATGTCTCCCCCTCTAAGAATTTTTAATTTTTTATTTTGAAGAAATTAGGGTGACAAATAATAAAGACACAATGTTTAGAGGGTCCCTAACATGACTCTAAAAATAGTAGAACAATATATTCTAGCTATAAATTCTTTTAAAAAAATTAGAGCACTATAATCCATATCTCTATAACTGTAAAAAATTAATACATTAGAATTCTAATAAAAAATTCATTTTTAGTGAAAAAATATAAATATAATGAGGAAAGAAACACATAAACATTGAAATTGATGAATAAGAACAAAAATCATCTTCATTAATGTTTTTAATAAGGATATGATTACAAAATATAGAGCCTCTCAAATACTAATTACATATGTTCTTTAATATAATCCTTGAGATGTTGGACATTGTCTCGTGATTTATCTATTTCTTGATAAAACCCATATAGTTTTATGGTGATGACCTTCTTAACATGGAAAATTTTGTTCCTATCTATTATCATAATGTCCTGGCCTTGTGCAAACCCCCTCATTAAAAAACAATAGATTATGAAAATCTATTCTTTTATGTAATTAAGTTATTATTGAAGGTGATCCATTTTGTGAAAGTATTATTCTAGATATCACTGATATGCCTCTACCTCTTTGGCATGACTGAGCTCCACCCATTATATAAAAATGTTGAGATCCTTAAATTGGTCTACCAATTGTGCCTTAAACTACTATGAACTTCCCTCCTCTTACAATATTCAAATTGAAAACATCCCAAAATGGTGGATCATGTGTTAATAATCCCCATTGTACCCTAAAAAGTAAAATGCGGTTGGAAGTTAATGAAGACACAATTGATGGTATTCCAAATGAATAATAAAGATTATCTTTCAGATATCTCCCCAAATGATATGTCATGTGTTGTAAAAGGTGTCATGTTTCTCGAAGTCTAACTAAAAACTAATTAAAAACAATGATATGTAATCTATAATTTGTACCCTAAATGAGGTACCCTTTTCCACTTAATCTAAAATAATGTCAACCTTTCCTACATGTGTTGAATGAATTATAACATAACCTCCCACATCATGCTTTCCCACCGAATTAAATGGAACTAGATAATAGATATAACCACTCATTAACCATGTGGGGTCAATAGAAACTGAAGGTTGTGAAATAACCAGATCATTTCACAGCACATACCAATTCGTAGATTAGTAGAAGGAATTGAAACCTCAATAACATCAAATGTCTCAATGATTTGTATAGGTTCCTCCTGAAAAAGAACATGCTCTTGAGTTTTACGGGTCCTCAAGGATAGGTTATCAGTTATTAACCCTTAAAAAATGGGTTTTGGGATGGACTTATATTCAATGGTAAAGAAGTTCTTTTTAAATGTTTTATGACGATAAAATTGAAAATTTTGAGATCTTGTGTAAGAAATACAATGAAAAGAATATACTTTTTTTAGATAAACAATAAATAGAAAACTCACACCCATTAGTTTCCTTATTAAAATGCCTACAATCTTAAATGGATCATGAGATTTCATTATCTAGATTAAAAATATCAATTAATTCATCATATGTGGTTTCAAGTCTCCTTGAATCCACAACTAAAAGGGATCCTAAACATTGAGCTTAAAAAACCAAATATTTCCCTCCATCAAGAGAATATGTTTTCTATGTAGTTGGAATGGATATTTTTATCCCTGATAGATCAAAATCATCACCAATACCATCTTTATATGGTATAAATTCCATGAGATCTCCATTCGGAGTGATGAGAGGATATACATTGATGATCATAGGGTCGTCTAGTGAATGTATTTTATCATAAGTATCATGGGGAACAGAAGTTGGTTATTGGAACATGACACCATATGACAAGAACATTGAATTAGTAGGATATTCCAACCTTTATAAATTTGTGAGACGAATTTTTTCATCATTCCTTGACATTTCTTTTACTGAGATAATAGACTCTACATCAGGAATCTTTTCCTCATCTGAGTTTTTCTCCTCAGTTCTCGAGGGATGATCACTATGAGACTTAAGAGAGGAAATGGGAGGGGATTATGGAACCCATAATGATAATTAAAATTTTTTTATTGAAAAAGAAAGGATAAATATTATAAAGAATTATCACCCATACTAGTGGAAATCTTGTCCATGTACTTAACTCATTGTTGTTCCACTACTTCAGATATAAGAATGATTGAACTTAACCCTGAAACTACAAGAATTTCAGGTGGGTATTGAGAAGAATATCCCTCCATATCCTCCTTCATAACCCTATGATCAGATGATAGATCACCTGATTCAGGATTGGTTTCATCATCCACAAAGGGGATCAAATTTATCCACACCTTAGTAATGGGATTTCAATTGATTCTCCATAAAATCACTAAAAATACAAGTCATTTTCTCTTTTAATGGTATTTTTTCAAAATAATGAATAGTATGATCTAGGAAAGTAAGGGAAAGGAAAATTTTCATCATGAGGATAGATGAAGTCATCTCATTCAGTAGTGGATATATCATCAACCCCATAACTACCCCCCCCCCCACTCAAGAATGTAATTGACCTGTTGTTTAGTCAAGATATGATTATTGGTTGTATAAATATAAATATCTAGGTCCTATATATATATATATATTATAAACTATTTTGGGTAAACATTAAATATGAGGATAGTTGGGATTAGAACATTTCCATCATTTGGAATCTAAAACCCATTTCAAAGGTGTAACCATGGGTCATTAGCGTTATAAGGTTTGTATTTCCAAAACTGTCCCTCTTCTAGTCATAAAAAATATGACGTTGGTGTGGCCTACTGTGAAGTAGATATGACACTCTATGAAATCACAAGCTTCATTTATATCTTTTATTTTGGTCAAAGGGAAGTAAGAAAGATCCAGTATTTCAACTTGGTGATGGATTCTAGACTGTCTTGGCCCAATACTAGCTATTGTATCTCATTTTTACCATCACTGGTTGGATAAAATGCCCACAGAGTAGATTTTCTCAACATGGTTACTCCTCATTATCACTTCCTAGAATGGGTGTATCCATTATAGCATTCCTCCCCCAGTATTAATTAAAGATTTAACTCTAGGAAAGCTTATTGTTAACACCTCTTATGGATATGATTAAATACTAGACTCAAAATACATGTAGGTTATCCCTGTGGATTAATTCGGTCGAGGTATATTAATTACCTCTCAATTCAACTCCATCTCTATGGGATTATAATGCTGTTAGACCACTATCATGTTTTTCAATTATTATAAGTTAGTAGGAGGGGATAGAGTTTTTTATGGGAACCTGAATTGGATTGATAATATATAAGTAGAATGGGCCCCACATATAATCAATCCTTTAATTTAGGTAGCTAACATACAATCCCTAGATGAGATCATATTTGACCTCGTATCATCACTATATTTTCTGTTGTTAGTGAACTTTCTAGTTGGAGATTATCCTTTAGGAAATAAATTAAACTCCATCTGTAGATTCAGTCACATTAATACACTTCAGTTCTTCAGAGATAGGGGATGAATGACAGTAACATATTATGATAAATAGTCATAATTTTTCATCGGGAAAAATAATTCCACTCAACATGGTGGGAAAGAACAATTTCACTACAATCCATCACCACAATATATGGAATGGCCTTACAATTTCGAAGGTAGACTTCCATGTGTGCACATGCACCAGGAACCGAAGGTTATTTTCTAATATATTGGCTTCTACTCTTATATGCTTCCCTATTGCTAGATACAAAGAAATAAGGAATGTTCCTTGAGTCACACACCTATTTGAGTCATGGATTGGTAGTATTGAGATACATATCCATAATAAAAAAAAATTTGTGAGGTTCATCATGGAAGGTTGTAAAGATATAATTTTACACCCCACATGATATACTCACCTTGCTTGATTGTGAGAAATAATTTTCTTGGAGCGGACCACATCTCCAATGCAGGACATCCTAGAGGATTATTTTACATGGGGACCTACCCCATTAGATCTAGGATATAACTCATTTATTCCTCAAAATAGAATGCCTCAACTTAGGCAATGGTCTTTATTTTTGATCCCTTGAGATATCTTCAATATCCCATGGGGTAGAACAATAGACATTTCTACAACTTCCGTAGTGTACTTCTCTAAAAGTACTTCTTCAAACATTTCTATGAGGATGTGAGCCTCAGTGATCATGTATATGTCTCATAGACTGATTACACCATCTCTATGCATCATATAAAATAAATTTTTAAATATAAACATCGATTTCATATTTCAGGAATGATATCTTGATTCTTATATAAATATATATATGCCACCCAGACAAAATCATATATGCTAAACAACATCACCACAATCACAAAATAGGTCTCGGTAGGGTGCACCCTATACTTTTGCATCTTCTTGAGTCCCACACTCCATACTATATAGAGTTCATGTACTTCCTTCCAACATTTCGATTGATCCATCTTGAAATCACTGAAGATGGATGAGTATCAATATAGCTACATCTATAGCATATGAGACATTAAATATTGGATACATCTTTTTTAATGCATGATACAGGATGTGGATAATGGTCATATATTTATTTATGCTCCCTCGGTTGAGATGTTAGTACTGGAGAAGTTATTATACTATTGTAACTAGGAATATGGGACATAGTTCTCCATCTTCAGGATAATGACATCTGTCAAATGACCATTGTAACATCCTAAAATTCTTAATGAATAACATGATATTATAATGCATGTATGACATGAAACAAAATGAATAGAAAGGAATAACAAATTCCATGAAATTAATATTTATTTACTATTTTAAATAAATTCATTTTATGATATATATTACAATATACACACCACTGAGTTAGCATGATTTACTTGCATGAATAACTTTCCTCAATAGCTTCTATTAAACGCATGACCGATTTTCACCAAAAAATAATATATTTTTTAATTATTAATCTTTAATATAATAAGATATAAAGTAGACATTCAATTGATGATTGTGAATATGAATAAAAAACTTATTAAAATATACGTTTGAATTCATTTTTTACCAATTAATTAGAAATGAATATGAAAACTGATAGAATATAAAGGACATATTTTAGAAAAAACTATTTTATGTGTTGAATTCATTAATTATTAATAAATTAAATTTATTAATATTTGTAAATGGTATTAATTAATTTTATATATTATATGTTTGATATTTTTTTCATTTATCAAATATATTTGACATGTATAAGATAAGTACAAATCTAATTTTTATTCATAAAACAGTATTTTTATTAAGGATGTTTTGTCCCCTTTTGACGGAGCACATGTTCTAAAATGTAACATTGACACATATATATTTTATTTAAAAAACCAAATTTATGAAATATTAAATTCAAAATTATCACAATGTTATTATTTTTTATTTTTTATATGGATAATATTTTTATTAATAGTGAAATATAATGAATTTTAATTGAAAGATAACTTTTCATCTAAATAATTTATTCTCATAAATCTTATTATTTTTAAGATAATAACAGAAATATTATAAATCTATTAACCCAAATTAATCCATTGTTAAAATTCTGAAAATGAATATAGATAGAAAAACATAGTGAACTTTTGAAAATTTTCACTTTAAAATCCTGATTTCTTATACCATATGTGGAATTAATTTGAAATAAATTTCTAAAAAATAATTGAATTTAATTTTGAAAAATGGATTAAATATATTGAATCTGAATAATATATAATTTATTATATGGTCAACTTTTTTTTAAATTACAATTAGTGAAAATAGTACCAAATAATTATAGTGATTATGTGAAAAACGAGTTTATCAAGTGTCTAAACATTACACATAGGGGGAAATGACCTAGAACGTTTAGAAAACCCATTGGATGGAAACATTTTGACCATATTACATATTTTATTGAAAATGGTTCATTAGTGGAGGCACATGAGTTAAGGGATACCTCCCAATACTGATTACTTTTTGGTATTTACAAATATGCCACTCCTCCTCTATAAAAAATCACCCACTCACATAACCTACTCACAACACTAAAGACATTTAAATAATCCAAAATCTATGAAAATTTATCCAAAACAACCCTATACTCATCCTATAATCCTTAATTTTGGTATAATAAAAACCTCTAATGGTTTTAGTGCAAAACTAAAGAGATCACTTGATGAAGAGGTAATGTTTTTCTAAAATAGTTTTTATTTTATTTCCTTTCCCAAATCCTTATATTATTATTATATCCTAATTATATAAAATTAATAATTATCATAAATTGAAATATATGATTTTATTTTTTGGGTATTAACTACATTTATAAAATGAACCATCAATTGGCATACCCAAACATCATTTGTGTGTATAGAAGACTACCACCACACAAACTGATGTCATTTGTTCTTCAATTTACACCTTTAAAGAACGGTAATAATGATGGTTTTATAGTTTTTATATTATATATATCATATTAAAAATGTATTTATTCTTTTTAATAATTATATAATATATAACTTCATGATTTCCATTTTTTTGGAATACGATAACGTCGTTCATGTGTATAGCAGGCGACTGCCTCACGAAGAGATGCAATTCACTCCAGCTTTACCTGGAGTGTATTATGTAATGTTTTTATAAATATATGTTATATATATATTATTAATATGATACTAAAATGATAAAATAGATAAATATCATTTAATTTTATTTCTTTTAAAATTTAAAAATTGAAACAATGCTCATTTGTATGTAGGGCATTCCATCTCTATGAATGAAATATTTCATTTCCTATAAATAAATTTTTTGGATTACTCTAAATACATATATAAATAATATATATGATTATTATATCATTATTTAAATTCATAATATTAAAAAATCAATATCAATATAATATGAATAAAAATAACAAGTCATAATATACTTCAAAAAATAAGGAAATTAACACCTAAAACAACAAAAATAATGAAATGATATTAACAAAATAATGATATTATTTCATAAAATAAAAATATATGATATTATAAAAAATTATATGGTTCTATTATATGTTAATAACTTTTTTAGAACCATAATACAGGTGGTTAAATCATGTATGATCAAAAGGAAAGCGCGAGGAAAGTGATTTCGTCTCAATTTACATTCATTGATACTTATTTTTTATTACGAGGATATTCACTTTTATGTGGAGTTTATAATTCTTATTTGAAAATAAATTTCATTAATATTTTATTATTTATTGTTTTTGAATTTTTTATTTGAATTATTTCTTATTATAGGGTTTTATATTGAAATTACAATGTTAGGATTTTTTTAAAATCTCTAATTATTTTGTGATTGTTATCTTTATGTTGAAACAATAATTTTATTGTAATATAATTTCATTATAAAATTAATTTCTCATTAATATCCACATTCTTTGATGATAGATGTGATAATTTATGAAATTTTATACCTTATTTATATATAATTATTACATTGAATATAATTTGATCAACCAAGGAAATATTGATAGATTTGTATCATTTACTCAATGTGGATAGTAGATAAGGCATTTTTATTGTTAATTAAATAAAATATGTATTTAATTATTAATTATTTTGAAGGGAAATTATTGGTTGGGCCTGAAAATTATATAGCCCCTTGATGCATCAAAAATTTCTCTTGATGCAAATCAGTTTTCTATATTTAATTAGTTTCTACCTACTGTTTTAAACTATATTATTAATCATCTTTAGGGTATAGTTTTTAATCTACCACTTACAAGATTTCCAATAATTAAACATTTAAATTATTTATAATTCATTTCTTATTATGATTTATCAAATGTATTTTTTCTCTTACAGTATATATGGATTCATTTCTTACTCGGATTATTGATTAAAGGGTAGGTGTTTCATTTGTTTATATTGATATATTGATTGTGAGTTATGTGTTTATTAAAATGGAATGCAATCCCAGTTATTTACCTTGAATTATTTATTATGCTTATTAACTCACTATTTCTTATATATTACCAAATCCTAACCGAGTATCTAAGACCACGATTATATTGTATCATTTTCCCATGATATGATGATGATTTTTTGGTATTAGATTCTAGGATGATAAAATTTTACTTTTTATCTAGATTATATTAATTTACTACTATATTATGGGTATCATGTATATAATCAGATATTCCAAGTCTGATAAAGTGTTCTATCCTTTTGGATTTCAATTTTATATCTATTCTAAAGTTAGAATGTATGGTACTAGGTTTGGGATACTCAGGTCTTGTTGGTTATAGTTGATATATGAGAAATTTTAGTAGAATTCATTAAAAATAGATTTAAAAAAAATGTTTATTAGGTACCATTACACTAAGATATACAATGATGATATGTATAGAATAAAATACTAATTTTTTTGGTATGGTAGAGATTATGTTGGTCCTCCTAGATATACATCCTTATCTATGTATATTAAGTGGACATAGTTCTAGCATAACTGTTCCTAGGGGAAATAAATTAAAAAACAGTGCATCGGGCTTGACTAAAGCATAAACTCATACATAAAAATGAGCCTTCATATGCACCTAGTATGACACTCTTGGGGAATATATGTATTTAAAAACAAATTTTCTTTTACTACAACTATAATGTATTTGAAAAGAGATGTTCCAAAAGAAACCATGTTTATGATTATGAGATTATCTATGCATACATTTTCAATATATGTTAAATGTTATGCCATATTCAAGATTATAAAAACAAAAAAAAATTATAAGTTAATATAGTATACCAATTGATTGTAAATGGAAACGAAAATATAGACTGGGAACTAAATTAATGCACAAAATCCAAATAGTAATAATGATTGTCTATTTGACTGGGTTATGCCAATATTTTTTTTGTAAGTAGTCTGAAAAACATTATAATTATGTGAGAAAATTGTATCATGTGATAATTTGAGAAAGAAATAATTATATATGTTATATGGATGTGGATTGAGGAATGAGAACAAAAGTATGGTTGGGAATACAATTGATAAAGTAAAGATGATAAATATGTATGTTCATACATCTAATAATTTTATAAAGAAACACTCTATTACCTTCATAAAATGAATGGGAATTTCACACAACTATGGAGAGAGAGGCCAATGGTCTTGTGATTTTAAGGGTATAGAAAAGGTTTCCAATGTATTATTCTTCCACTTAATAGAGATAAGACCACATTCTAATCAATTTATCCATAATCAAAGAAATATATCTCAAAATTGGTTAACGGAGAATGATAAATACTATGATACTACCACCAATGAGGTGGAATGATTAATATTCTTTTGTTTGAAATAAACAATTATTCCATTTGAGTATTTTATCAGTGATGTATTGGTCAAAATAATTGTGAAATATACATGTATTGTAAAAAATTACTACTTCACAACGTACTTTAATGCATTAATTCAATGGTATGATGAATAGAGATTCAGTATAATGTTGATTTTTTAGAAATCAAAAAGATGGTGGAATTGAAGGCCTTAATATTTTTTTGATGTTGAGATACTGATATTTTAATTAAGATATTATTTATATGGTTAATGTAAATTTAATAGTGTGGACTACCTCACAAATGATTAATGATTTGTTGAAAAAGTGGGTATGTTATCTTAATAAATTTTTTAGAAGTTTTGGATTGATGGAACATATCTAATCACATATGTTTTAAATAAGGAATAAGTAAAAAGGATTTTTTTTCAATATGGTTTTATGGTAATTCATGTTATTATAATGTTTTACGATAATACATGATGAAGGTATTCACATGTTTGGTAGGTCCTAATTAAGAGCCTCCTCTTGTTTTTTGAGGTATAAATGATAAGTTCATTTTGGAAATTCAATGAACATATTTTTAAAGTCCTATTTCTTGATATTTTGGAAGGGTCATAAGGATAACCATTTGTGAAACGGTTTATGTGGAACTTTGGAGAAACACTTTTAAATTATTGTGTTACTTCACCATATAATAAAACCAGCGCTAAGATATTGATGTGTCAATACTTGAAAGAAAAATGAATGGGTAGAACTATTCTTCTGAAATAAAAAAATATCAGATAAATATATATTCAACTATTATTATATAGTAAAATATTTCCCCAACCATAAGTAAATGGTATTTAAAAAAATTATCCCCTATAAACATAATTTATGAAGATATAAATGACCTTATTCGCACATATATGGGTTATTGTATTATGATCATTAACCTTGTCTGGATCACTCAATTACCTGTGAACAATGTACTCTATTATAGTCTATAAGATTTTAATTTTCTCTCCTCTTCAATGTTCAGGTTTTAATTTATCAACTGTGTTATCCTATATGAAATCCTAGTTATGTGATTATTTTAGATGTATCTTTTTAGTCCCTTTTTCTCTTAATATGTGGTTATATTATATATCCTTTATGATGTGTGTTTTTCAATTATGGTTTTTCAAAAGATCAAACACTAGTTTACTAAGGAAATTTTAGATTGGTATGACTCAATTTAATTAATGTGGGGATAATGTATCTATAATAATTTATAAAAGAATATAATTTTATTTGAATGCATATATGACACGAAGTACCAAGCATAAAAGGGAATACAATATCCTAATATTTTACAAAAAATTTAGAATTTTAAATAAATTAAATATTTGTTATATCTTTAAATACATTAAATAATGATTTATCATACATTACATTAATTATTACATATTTTCAATAGTTTTGATTACATAGAAGACCACGTTTTAACGAATAAAAGAATATTATTAAAAAATTATTATTTAATATTATAATATAAAATGTAACAATTAAATTGAAGGTAATAAATAGGAGTAATTGACTTATGAAAATATAAGGGTGAATTCATTTGTTACCAATTAGATATAAATGAATATGAGATGTTATTTAATATAAAGGAAATGATCTTATAAATTAAATTATGTGATAAATTAATTTTATATTAATAAATTAAATATATTACCATTATTTTATGGTGTTAATGAAGTTTATTTATTAAATGTTCTATATAATATTTGTAAATACATCTAATATATATGGTTGGTATATGATATGAACAAGTCTAATTTTTTTACATAAAAGAAGCACTTTTATAAATGGTGTTTTGAAGATTTTTGATGGAACACAATTTAAAAAACATAATATTTACACTCTTATAAATTTTTATTGAAAAAAATAATGATTTTTTAATTAATATTTTCAAAATTATCTTAGTTTAAATGATATGTATATTTCAATGAATCTTTATTTTTATGAATAATCAAAAATAATAAAATCTAATGGAAAAAATTAATTTTATTCCAAATATTTTATAATGATTAATATTATGTTGAATTGGTTTTAAATATAAAAAATATGAAATTAAAATAAATTATTCCAATTTAGGTCACTATAATGATTTTTATATTAAATTTAGATTTAAAAACATAGTGAACATTTTCACATTTTTACTTTAAAACTTTTCTTTTTCATCCCATGTGTGAGATAAATTTTAAATTAATTTCCTCCACTCATGAACAAACATTAGTAAGAAACAAAAATAAAAACTCTTTATACCATTGTGGTGTACTCATCCTCAAAAGAGGATCTAGTGACACCAACCCTACTCCCTTTCTCAGTTCTAGGTTCGATGATTTCAGCAGGTTCTTTTTCACAGTTATTGGATCTGTTCTTGATGGTGTCGAATAGACTTGTTCTATTAAACATAAATCTTGATCCTTCACAATATCACATTATTCCTCACAAAACAACATCCTAGGATACCTAAGCAATGATAGTGTCATTGACTCTGGTCCCTCCCAAATATTCTGGTTTAATTATAACCTTTGGTTCTTCCACCCAATATGTGGATCAGAACTTGTAGGTGGGGAATATCCCATTAGGTCTATTGAGGAAGGATGCTTTTCTAACCCCCCCCCCCCCTCTTACATAGTATTCTGATCATCCCATGTTTTTTATGTTTTCTCTAGTGTGTTTATGAGAGGGTTCATCTGATGGCTCTTCATTGTTGTCCTCCCTATCCTTTGACTTTGAGGAAGTCATGAACCTCCATTGGTGGACCCTTGTGGCTCATTTTGGAGAACACAAAAATCCTATGGGGATTTTATATAATTTCTTTAATTACAAGTTTCTATATAGTTTTGCCATTATCTATGATTTGAATAATAATTACATCTTCATTTCCTTGGCCTCCAACAAGGATATAATCAAGTCATGGTCTCACTCCCACAGATCCATCATCCTGTGGCGCTTCTAGCTATCTCGATGGTCCATAGAAGTGCATTGAGGATTGAAGTATCCACTAGTATTAGTGTGGATCTTTCTTCCTATCCTCCCACTCAAATTCTACAATAGGTACTTCATTGAGAAAATCTATGTCTTATTACGAGAGTTTATGTGTTCATATTTTCATACCCTCTAGCTCCAAGATTCCTCAATAGTAAGGATTAGTGTTGACATCGAACTCTCTTCCCCTCCCCCTTCCCAACAATCACTATTGGTTGAATATATGTTGAATTGGAAGAATTAGCTTGTTTATCCTTAAATACCATAATACTTCACATCCTATAAATTCCATGGACACTCTTTTTCAATGTGTAGAAAGCAATAATATTCTCCTATAGAAACATGTCATTAGGATCCTCAGGCCAGCAGAGTATCTCCACCCCCTCCATTAGTCAAGGATTCATCCTTTAGATAGAGAGGTGGTGAAATGTAGGGATTTCCCCCTTATTTTCTCATATCCCCCAATACATTACCACTCTCATTTATAACGGTATTGGGGTGTGGGAACCCTTCCTTCCAGTAAGTGCATGGACTTCGACCCCTTCCAAATGAAGTGCTTCACCGCTCTGTTATATATCTGGATTATTTCTCTTCCTAATAACTTAGAAAGAACAATCTATTGTGGGAAAATAATATATTTATCTCTCTCATACCCAATCACCCTAAGCCCTCTAGTTTCATGGATCACATCCCTACCTCCTCACCATGCAGATATGGAATCCCATAAAAATAGGGTATCATGAACTAGTTCTTCTCCATGTTCCGTTCCTACCTGACCCTCTAATATAATAATCTTATCCTCAGTTCTGATGTTGAAATGCTATATTTCATTATTGTATGCATAGGATAGTCCGGTGATCCCATCTTCAAACAATTTAGTTTCACACGGTGCTTACAAAGTGTCTCTAGATCCCCAAACCCCCATCGACACCCGTTCTTTATCTATTGGAGTCAATAATAGGTCAAATTAAAATTGGACTTCCATATGTTCCAAATCTCATTCTATGAGACTTTCAGATCTAGGTCCAGTTATTGGTAGTCATTGTTTAATTGATCTCATTAATCATATGGCACACTCGGGTTATCAATGCCCAAGTCAAATAGGAAATCATCTCCAATGAATATTCCAAATTGAAGTCGTCTCTTCTGGTGATTATTATACCTATGAAATGGTATTTGAAGCATTCTTATCTGTCTAGTAGGATGGGTATGCAATCATTTATATATTTCTATCTATATAACCATCACATTTGGATTTACTAGAAACCCACAATCTCATTGGTGAAGCTAGAGGTTTCTAATTAACATATTTTAGTTAGAGTTTTCTTCGGTCATGTGGATTGCATCTTCTTGTTTATTTATGCTAAATGGGATTCATTATTAAGATACCTCACTTGGTATTCTATTAACTCATTCAATATGGGGAACATGACCTAGCTAATGGGTGAATATTTTAACAGAAATATTTATATTTCAAATAATAAATGAGGGGGAATGTATCCCTAAGAAGATAAGATTTATTTCAATTCATTCACATCTTGGAAGGTCTATACAAATAAGCATTTTATGGGTGATACGTACAACTGGTGTAACAATGATAGGTGTAATAGATGCACCTCATCCTGACTAGACCTATTCCATGAAAACATGAATTTTATCTCCACAGTTTCTAATGAAACCATTACTCATCTGGCTCACACCCTTTCAGATCACTCTCCAATCATGATCGATCTCAAGACTATAGAAGAATGAGGTAGTCACTTCTTTTTTATCATAATTTGGTCTATAAATCTTAACTATCATAGTTGGGTAGATACTTTCTAGAATAAATCCAGGCTAGGAATACACAGTACATGCTTCCAAAATAAGTACATCACTGCCACTACAAATTCTATATTTTTAATTCTAACCCAAGCATTCAGGAGGGATATCTAGGTGACTGAGCTACCCTTTGAAACACAATTCCTCAGGTAGTTTCGTTAGATGCCAAAAAATTTCTTCAGCACAGATCAGATTAAAAATTGAAGTGGGAGGATATCAATTATCACAATTTGGAGAGATATTTTAGACATGATGGTTATCCATGATTATTTTATCTAGACTATTGGGATATCGTAATTCCTTATCTAATTGGTGTAATTTAGTGATTCTTCTATAGAGGCCCGTCCTCAACGTTTCATGTTCCAAAATGATGATTCCTATTACTAATGTCAAATTACCCTCATACATAAGGTAGTTCAGGACCATCATCATGTGTAACATTCCCTAAATTGATTTGGAATCCATCATCAGTAAAATACTCTATCACTACATCCACAACATTATGATAATAGAACAACATGGATTTATCAAAGGTATGTCTATCCATGGTGCCATATAAATTTCATATGAAATGGTCAGAGATGTCAGCAAGAAGGTTATAGGATAAAAATTCATATTAAATTATATTTGGAAAAGGCTATGATAGGATTGAGTGTAATTTTATCATTCATCTGATGAGATTTATATGGGAATTAGACTGGGTTAATTTTTTATTCATTCATTGTTATTGATCGACCTTGATCTCCATCCAATTTATGGGAAGAAAATGTGGTTTAATGAGTCCTATTACCTGACTAATACTGGTAGATCCACTTTCTCCAAACATTTTCATTATGGTCCTCAATTACCTTAGAAGATATATTGTTACCTATATGCAACATGAAAATATTCGACCCTGCCAATGCAATGATAATTTTAGTGGGGTCACACACTTTTTCTATGCGATCGACATGGTTTTCTTTTTCAATGGTTACAGTTATAATATTTTGGATTCAAATCAAATATCGAAAAATAATTTAGGTGGATCTGCATTTGATTAATCGCGAGACAATCTGTTTTATCTTTCCATTAACATATTCGAATAGAAGAATTCAAATTATTAAATCCATGCCGAAAATCCATAGAATGAATTTTCTATTAGTTTACATAGGTTCCCCCTAAATCCTAGTGAACTTCATATACATCACCTCTAAGGGGTGGTGTGTAAGATCGTTGTACACATTACAAACTATAAAAATATATTTGTTTTATTCAATGGAAGAATCACCCATGTCAACTCTGTTTCTTCTTCCTTCCCTATGCACATTATCTCAGTCAAAAAAATTCATAAAACAATTCAAAAATAATTATAAATATCCAATATTATTTTATATTGTATGACAAAGTAGAAGTAATATTTCATTAGGCTTCCAAGAATATTCTATACAAACTAGTGTCCAATGTTGGAATCACTCTAAGGAATTTAGTGGAAGTGATGTACTTTATTTAGGGTAAAATGGTTTGAGAGGTCATCAAAGGCTACTATCCCTATCAAACTTTATTTCTAGGAATTATGGAAAGGTCATTAATTCTCCCAAAAACATTATATACCACCTTTGGAAAACACTCAATGGGAATATCCCATCCCTTATTTAACACTCTCACTGGATTATTAGCAGTAGGGATTTTATCTTATGGGATTGCAACTAGGTAAGAGAGGTACTGGGTTATCCAGGTTGTCCCACACCAGATATTTCCTTCAACATGGATTGCATGTATCCCTCCTTCAACTAGGTGATCTTGAACCCCAATCAAAAATATATCTTCAATGAGATAAGGATGGTCGACAGCCATTATACGTGTTTATTCAAAGGTTATGGCATCAGAAATTTTTTCTACCAAGTCATACATAAACTTAATGAACCTGGTTCAATAAAATAATATGTGGCGGAATTTTTTCATAGTGAATTTACATCCCTATAAGTACAAAAATAATATATTCTTTTTAAAACATATACTTACGACCGATTTGGAGTGAATGGAAAGGGGACTTCTAATCCACTAAATGTCTGCATTGCACAGTTCATCCAGAGAAAAATATTATGCATCATTTTTCATAGAGTGAGTGGGAGAAAAAAAGAAGGATTAAGTTTTGTGATATCACAGTATTAATTACATAAATTACCTCTTTGGAGGAATTTCATCAACTCTAGTACAGTGGGTCTTACAACAATAGTCTTGAGAGGAAGGCTTGGTCCCTACCACTTATGGTGTGATGTAGGGGTATTTGGGATGTAAAAAACAAGTATATTCACAATGGTCCCCTAGGATCTAATATGTCCATTATCATGAGGTATAGGTTCCTTGATTCATATCTCAACTATAATATATAATTTTGGGAGGAGAAACCTTCTCGTATGCACAACATGACCACTAATTCTAATCCACGGTCCACACACTCTATTAAGGGGTGTTGGGTGTGAACGAATCCCCCTAAAAATAGCATAAAAATTAAAGTTGATTGATCGAGTTAGGGGTGTATATAGGGTGGGAGGAGTTTTTTCATAACTCTATAGGTTTAGTGGTCTTTACCTAAAACATGTTGTAAATGCATGATGAATCCCTCATTAAGGGGGCTAATTCCTTGCTCAGCGACCTTAAGATCTGCCACACCAATCTAATTTATCAGGATTTAGTGGAGAGAGAACTGAAATTCATTTACAACCCCTCACAGATAATTTTTCAATACCTTGAAAAATCACATATTTGATCTTTAAATGTTAGTATCTCATCTCCCTAGGCAATAAGATACTACACACATGGCGAGAAGTGGATCGCGTTAAATACATTATTTCCAAGAAGGCTTCCCAAAAGTACCCTCATTTAGAATTCTTTATAACTAGATCCCTCCCACATTGATATATTGATTTGGGGATTGTGGATTCACTTTTTCTGAATTTATATAGACCCCTTACCTATATTCCATTTATTTTCTTATTTGGTTTTATTCTCCTTCTAATTAAAATTAATTTTCGGCTGTGAGATTATTAAGGGAGTAAACATTAATCATAAGGGTGAAACTGGTCTAGAAACTTCTCCAACACCCATTAGATTAAATATTTCAATTTTATCCTCTATTTAATTGAATTTAGTTCATTATTGGATGCAGTTTTGGAAATGTACATCTCAAAATAGTGTTTACTTTATAGTATCTTAATGAATTCCCCTCCTTATCCACTATGAATAGATACTCAGTCCCTTAACTTATTATCACATGTCAATCCTTTTAACTTATAAAAACCATGTCCCAATCACTCTCAAACATCATTCCACCAATCCTAGATTTCATAGTTTGGGAATATAGAAATCCTTTGCATATTTTAGTGCAAACCCGGGGAGGGTTATTGAGGAATATGTAATGTTTTTCTAAAATAGATTATATTTTCATTCCCTCTATACCACCTTAAATTATTCTTCAAACATTCTTATTTAATATCCACATTATTCTTAATATTCCAAGTCATTTTAATTATAATGTAAATACTTATTCCAACACACACTTCCATCAAATGGGATACACAAATATCATTCGTATGTACGATGGACTACCACCTCATGAGCCAATATCGTTGGTACTTATATTATCATATTTTATGGATTGGAAAAATTATGTATTTATAGTTTATCTACGACATAAATGATATTTATAATTTCTTAATTCTTCTTTAATTATGAAATATACATACCTCGTTTCTTTCCCTCTTGTGGGAATATGATAACATCGTTTTAGGGGCAGCAGGCAACGACATTGCAAAGAAATATGATTCAATCACGCATTATATAGAATTTAATAAGGTAAGATTTAAAATAAATACAAGATATATATAAATTAATTATGATAAATAAATTATAATATATAAATTCATATAATTTTCTTTTCTTTATTTCAATAAAATAATAAAATAGGCACAATATTCATGCATTCACATAGCCTACATTCTCTATGAATTTTTTATTTCATTTACTAATACAAAATATATGTATTATTATATGTACATATATAATGAATATATATGATATACACATCATTATTTAAATTCTATATATGATATAAAAATGAATGAAACACGAGAAACGTAAAAAATTTCATGTCGACACCTCCCCAAAAGCATGGAAATTAACACCTGAAATATAAAATATAATGAATTAAAATTTAAATCCTGATGGCAATAATTTAAAAAATATTTATATATGTTTTTATAAATATAAATATTAGGCTTTCAAAAAATTTTAAATTGTTTAAAATCACAATAAATTAGGTTACTGAACGTAAAACCAAATAAGAAGTGAGAGGTACAAGATTTATCTCAATTTACATTCCATTGAGACTAATTTATTATTATAGATCAATTAATTTTTATATTCAATATATACTACTTCGTTTACATTAAATAAGATGAATATTTTATTATTAATTGTATTTTAGGTTTCAATTTGAATTATATCATCCGAGGAGATTTAATTTTAAAATCACCAAGTCATGAATTTTATTTTGAAATCTACCTTTATTTACAGATTATTAACTTTATCGTGAAAAAATCTCTTTATTGTAACAATTTTTTATTAGAAATTAAATTTCTATTAAATATCCATATTATTTTGAGATAGATATGATTATTTCCAAAATTTATACAATTTATACATACATTTTTTATTTTGAATTTTATTTGAATAACTATGGAAATATTGACCACTATTTATACTTTACTCAATAAATACGTTTTATATGGCATTTTGATCATGAATTAAATCAATTAATTGATATATAAAGAATTATTTGGACTAAATATAATAGGTGGGGGCTATAATTTATATATCCACTCAATTAATTGAAGGATTTTCATGAGAATGATTAGTTGCCTAAATTAATTTTATTTAAACCTATAGATTTATACTATATTTCAAATGATCTAGATAGTGTATGTTTTCTAGTGCCACATACATGAAATCCAATAATAAAGAAATTCTTCATTGAGTATTCTGATATTATTATTATTATTATTAACATATGATATTTTCCCATGTCTATTTTCATTTGACGCATTTCATTCTCATTTTATTGACTAAGTAAAATGGGTTTGCATTATTTATCTTTCAATATTGATTTTTCCTTATCAAGCTATTTAAAAGGAATGTGTGATTAGTTATTTACATTTATATATTGATTATTATTATTCATTCATTATTTCATCCATTGTACATAAACCTTATAGATAATTTGATCTTACCCTTATTTGGTTTTTGTTCCCAAGGAAATGATGATGAATTCATAGAACGAGTTTCAAGGATTTTGAGATTGTACATTTTTTATAACTTATTTTATTCTCCCCATGTATTATGGGAATAATGTGTATAACATTGTTTTCTAAAATTGATAAACTATTCGAACATTAAGGATTTGAATATTGTGTATGCCAATGTAATAGGTTATGTCATCATATCCCAATTACTATGGCCAGGGTGGTTACATATATGTTTATAGAGTGGCAGATAGATACTCTATGAATATTCATGATGGTTATTCTTCATGTGTTTCTCCAATTTTCTTCGTGTATTTTTTAATGCTTCATATAAATAATTCTTGAAGATATTGATCGTCTATTTGATAAAATTACTAGAGTGTTCATATGAAATATTACCTTTCTGGGAAGCCCTTCGGAATAAAAAAGTATGGAAAAAGATTATTGTAAAGATAAATCATGGTTTAATAAAATAATAAATTAAAAAATTTGGAAAAGTTGTGGACTCACAAAGGTCACGCGCCCATGTGACCTTGTCCAAGTAACTCTCTCATGTGGAATCATGTAGGTTGCTAGACCATGTCCATGCATCATAGAGACAATTTCACAATCCAACCTAGTTTGACCCTGAACCGGTCAACCAAGTTGGCACATGGTAAGGCCCTAAAGGTGTTCCTAATCCCCACGGGATGGAAACTAGTGTTGGAGAACAAAACTAAATAGATGAGGATGATTTTTCAAACAAATAAAAGATATATAAATAAATATAAACTGAACTATTAAAATGAAAAATAGTTGGGGAATGATTGTAAAACTGCACATACCACCATATGACCTTGTAGGTTACCACCGACCTGAAACAAACATCGCACTATTATAACCAAATCTAAGAAATACGTAGCAAATGAAACAAAAAACGGTAAAACTATAGGTGTGATTATTAAAACTCAATATGGTATCCCGGTAATCTATTCCCAATGAACATATTTTAAAATTATAGAAACATCAAATTTCAAGATGAACTGCAATATATAAAAGTATGATTTTCTACATGTCTACTAAAAACAATGAAAAAAATCATTTCCCTTAATCATTTTCAAAACAAAGGTTATTTTATTACTGGGTTGTTAATATTTTCGATAGGGAAATGATACTTTTTATTTTTATGGAAAAAATTATTACAAAACAAAGTAAATTTTAAAAAAATTCCCATGTTCCTAAAAACCCACACATTAATTCAATGGAGACAAAAAATAATCAATTAATACAATATTTACATTACATGGGAGATGAAAATTTGTTTATAATTACTACATTAATCACTACAAGAATCTAAGAGAGGATATACATAAGTGAACCTATGAGGATTAGTACAATCCAGAACATACGAAAAAATGTGACCCCATCCCCAGTAGCATGAAACACATGATAAAATAAAATATTCCCAAACACTCATCCACACTAACTCAAAATATAATGAGGGTTACAATCCTATAGAAATAAATCCAAATATATTCACCTACTATAGACCACTAGTTAGTATATGAACTACCAATATGGAAAACATTCTCAGATAATTCTCTTAATATGTTTGGTTTCAATGTCTCATGTATATAATGGCGGTGGGCCTACTGATTCCAACTGAAAATCTAATCCCAAATATATAATAATAATAATAATAGTTCACAATCGGCCTCACCCCGAGTCTCCCCAAGGATTAATCTCATGCCTTAAAATAAAAATAATACCATAATTTTCAACTTAAGAACCCTAATAATGGATCTCGAGGATTCCAAAATTAGGATATACTATTCATTATTCAATACAAGACATGAGAAACAACCAATAGATGTTATTATGACAAACAATTTTCACTATTTCACAAAAGTGACAAATGGGCCTTTGAGAATTCTCCACAAAAATCATCACTTTAAAAAAATGAATTTAATTTCCTATAAAAAGGGTAAAAAATCATTTTTCTATTTCACAAACATTTAAGAAATCAATGCCTTCAAAGTACTCACTTCTCGATTCCAATAAAAAACCATTTTTAATCAAATTTCCATATGGGCCACTATTCGATAATACATTCCAAATGGCCTTTTACAACCAATACACATTATTTTTAAATCCAAAACTACATTGATATACCATTAAAGGAAACCAAATCATCATTATTTCATAAAAAAAATATATTTTCAATTCTTAACCATTATTTAGACGTCATAAAACACATGAAAAATCAAAATGGGCATTTAATCAAACAATAGGTGTGCAAAATTTGACAAAACAATTCTATTTAAAATTTAAAAATTAATACATTATTACTTTTCACACAAAATAAGTATTTAAAGAATCATATATCACTAATTTGTAATCAATATAGGTGAAAAAGACATGAAAATAGTGAATCTAAAATTAAAAAGGGCAACTGAATGGGAAACCTACCTCAATTAATGGCCTTTCCAATGCTTTTTAACTCCAGCTACATCTCCTTTTCATGCAAGAAATTCCATATATATATATATATCATTTAACTAATGCACAAGTTTCTCATTCCTTGAGTGAACATGAACAAAGAAGATATAGATATTTATATATATCTATACCTGGTAAATGTGTGTGCACATTCGAAACTGGTTCCAACTCACCCAAAATGATGGAGGTGGAGAAAATCGACCTGAACCACCTTACCTCTGATGGTGATTACTAGAGAAAAAACCTTTGTGTCCCAAGACACCCTCCACACAACCATAAAAATGAAAGAATAATGAGAAAAAGAATCAAACCCTCACCTAGGCCTAAGTAAGAAATTTCCTAAAAACATATGTTTAACAAATAAAATCATCATCAAAACACCACAATAATTTAACCAAAGGCATTAATAAGATTAGAATCATGTTCTAAAAAATAATTAAAACATTCAAGCATCAATTATTTTCATCAAAATTGAGAAAAACATAGAATCACCTACCTCAATGAGGTGTGATTGCGAGGCAACTCTCAGAGGAGGATAAATAGGCCTCTATAAACAAACCAAAAACCATAGATCCAAATAAAACATAATCGTACATCAACTATACCATATAGAATTTGGAAAATGTAAAAAACCACAAATATTTAAATGAAACACACTAGTGGAGGAGGACGCCGATAAGGGAGGCATAGCCGGATATGGTGTCGTTGAAGGAGGTGTTGATAGAAAAAAGACCATCGGTGAGAGGGGGTGAAACTAGAGAAGTTTCAAGTTGGAGAAATGGGAATCATGAGGTTGAAGGGTGGCATGAGGAGGAGGGCCACCTGAGAGTTCAACTAGAGGAGGATGGTGGGCCAGGATGTTCGAATAGAGGAGGGAATGTCAGGAATGGAGGCCACTAGGGGAAGAGTTGCATAGGAAGTATGGTAGGGGGAGAGGGAGATCGCGTGGGAGGGGGGAGGGTGAGTATAATTTGTGTATTCATGAAAAAAAGAAATTAATTATAATAATATTATTATTATTAAAAATTATATTAATAATAATAGTTTTATGAAAACCAAACTAACAATTGTAACAAAATTTTAAGAATAATTATATTAATAATCTTAATAAAAATAAAAATAATAACTTATTAAAAATAATATTAATAACATAATAATAATATTATTATCGTTATTTTAATTATTATTAAAAAATTATTTAAATTTTATTTTCCTGAAATTTTATTTATTTTAAATATTGGTTAAGAACACAGTCACCTAAGATGACCATACGGTTATCGCTAACTATGCAGTGCCCATGCACCAGACCGAAACCCACAAAAAATTACGGAACCTAAAAAATTTTAAACTAGGTCTCAACCTAAGCCTGAATGAGAATATCCAAATCCATGAAATAATAAAATAAAATAATTTTAAAGGGTGAGGTGTGGAAATTCTCCCCACCACAAAAACTTTATTCCCCTATAAAGTCACCAGGGTGAAGGTTAATCAAAAATTCATACCATGCCCAAACACAACCCTAAGAAACAAAGAATTCCTAGGTGACTATTTATTCCTAATGTCACACATTACCGGTCTAGAATAAATCACAACCCAAAACATGGGTAGAAAGAGAGAGTGTTCTCACTAGTATAAGGATTATACTAGCATAGATATTAAAACCCAAACAAATCCACTAATAGATAAACCAGAAACCCACTATAGAGAGACCCAACAATTGGGACCCTGGGGGTTAACTAAATCTTTTAACGCTAATCAAAATACACCCTTATGAAAACCTAGTACTATGGAACCCCCAACATGTACTCCTTCAACTTCCCCTCATAACTAAACCACGAAACCAGGACTTAAACGGAAATCCCATTACAATGGAACTTGGCATATCGGGGCACTATGATGAAGAAACTGCCTATAAAAACACATCATAACTAATAATCTCCCATGAAAATATTAATCACCCAAAAAACACAACCAACTTCCATAGAATGAGCAATACAACACCTTTGTGGAATCCTAGATCTCTCGGACCAAGAAAAGAGAAGAACACAATAAAATCCAAGAGAAGAACTCAACCAAACTGTAAACTCAAACACAATTACAAACATCGATCTCTCCAAGAATTCACATATACAAATGATCACTAATAAACCCATGAAAACCCCAAACAAGTACAAATACAATTTTATGAAAAAGAAAAATTTTAGAGGCATCATTCAACAGAACTCAACCACTAAGATCATGAAGGGATAATTTCATCTCATTATCACCATGAAATATGATCATACAAATCCATGAAAAAGTGTACAAGGAAATTTTAAATATATCTATTCCAAAACAAAATAAAATGGACAAGGAAAATTCCTTACATATCCTTGGAAACCCAACCTTTTTGTGAGATTCACCACAAGACCTATGGCTGGGACATAATGGATTAAGAATCACCTACATCACAGTCAGCTATGAACATCATTCAATCATAAAATATCCTTTGGGTGATGCATTCTAAAAAAAATTTTCCAGATGACCCATACAGCCGCAACAATGTCACTTCTTTAGAGGGATGTGACATGATGGATTCGAATGCCCAAATCGGCCACACTGGTAGAACACACGACGATGATCCAATTAATTGGAAAACATATCCATTCAAAGAGACTCCTTAGAAGTAGGTTCTTCTGTCATATATTTTTTATAAGATGGGGAACCATCATGAGTAGAAATGGACGTTTGATTTCTAACCACCTGCACACCGGAAACCAACTCAGCAAAGAATGCTTCATCTACGAGCTTCTCAAAATGTTGGTACTGAGAAGAGAGTACCCACACCTTTATCTCTATATAAATACCCTCAATTAATAGAGATTTTTTCATGAAATCCTATGATTATACCTCTGATGAAAAGGAAACTATTTACTTAAAGTGGTCAATGAAGGCCTTCACCGACCACTGACCTTATTGAATACCCAAAAGATCTTCTCTTTTCTTCTTCTTCACCTCCTCAGATGTGAACCATCGAACGAAGATAGATGTTAAAACATCCCACATCATCCCAACTAGTAATTATGTCTGGGTGAACATATCCTATTCATCCAAAGAGGGACCATCGAATAGACCCAATACAACACACACTCTAAATGCTTTGGGAGTTCCCAATGCCCATATGATACGATCGTCCTCTTAAAGACACTCCACTGCCTCTAACAGATCCTAATCACCATAAAGGACATGTAACATTAGATAAGAATTAGAAATATTACATTAATTCATATAAATAATACAAACCTTTTTGGGTTGAATTTTCTGAACAACATGGAAAACACAAACCAAAACCAATATTAAATCAATGTACAATCAAAAGAAATATTCTCATAAAAAAAGATCGCCTCAAAAACAAAATCAATACAAACACAACTAGAGAAGATTATTTCAAAAGTGACTATTTTCATTAAAATTTAAAAACATCCTCTTTATAAGGATACTCTTCCAAATTCCAGAGACACCTTTTTAAATTATGTTTCAATTTACAAAATAATTTCCCCTTTCGAAAATCTCCATTAAAAAAATTCCAAGGCATTAGTTTAAAATAAACCCCCAAGCATCCCATGAATCATCACATTGGTGTCCATCAATTTCTATCCATGTCTATCAAAATGAATTTACCACACATAATCACAGACATGAAAATGCTCCTATGGAGAACCCAAGGAATTATCATATAATGGACCAAAAAACCCCAAACTATCAAGCCAAATTTATTCAATTTTAAAACCCATTGTACCAATTTTAATCCAATTAATTGAAAGAAAATCATTTCAAAACCATTTTCATTTTTCAAATCACACTTACACAAAAAAACCAATGCAAGTCACAACTTACACCAAACTGCCAGGAGGAGGGACTAGTGTATTTTCCTATCTCAGCAACATGATAGTGGAGAATTATCTAAGTAGTTCATAATGATAAGATGGACATGAACCATGCACTTGGAATCCACATGCGTCACCACTCCATGTAGGATCACAACATGATACTGAATGCCCTCTATTGTCATCCCTTAATATAAAATAATAATATATAAATATTTAACTACTTCCAACAACTTGAGGTTCGAAATGAGAAATTTTTTATAACACACTTCATGTACCTACCTCTTGAGTACCGATATTCATAATCTCTAACTACCAGACAACCAAAACAATAAGTTCCGCCTCTAATACATGTTTTTCATTAACTAACCATAGTGGACCCTAAACCGGCCACCCAAGTCCACCCACCACAAGGCCCAATGGGGATTCATGATCCCCATGGGCATGAAACTAGTGTTGGGAACCAAAATTAAATAGGTGGGAATTTTTTTTTAATTAAAACGTAAATAAAAATATATAAACTAAACTATAAAAATGAAAAATGTCAAGAAAAATAAAACAAAACTACACATACCTCTATGTGACCCTGCGGGTCCCCACTGACCTTAACCGAACATCGAACTACTATGAATGAATCTAAGGAAGAATCAACACTTGAATATAAAAAAATATATATTAATAAATAGGTATGAATATTAAAACTCATTAGTATATCATGATAATATATTCCCAATGAACATAATTTAAAATAAATGAAAAATCAATTTTCATGTTTGAATAATAATATATAAAACAAGGTTTTTCCACATGTCTACTCAAAAACAAATTAAAAATCATTTCCATTACTCATTTCTGAACCCATGTTCAATCAATTAATATATTATTAACATTTTTTAAAGAGAAATGATTCTTTTCAGTTTTTATGTCACACAATATTATAAAACAAAATTATTTTAAATAATTTTCCATGAGCATTTAAAAACAAACACATCATATCCAAGAAGGCACTACATAAAAAAGAACTACAATATTCACATAACAAGGGAAATTAAAATATACCAACATGTACCAAATTCATCACAACAGAAACTAAGATGTAATAGGCCTTGGTAAACCCAGGAGATCAAGAACCATACAAAACATACCAATACATGAGATCCTATCGCCAGTAGCATGCCACACAGGATGAAAAAAAGAACACCCAAATCTATAACCACTCTTACTAAGGACAGACTTAATCTCAAAACCCCATAGCAGTAAACCCAAATATATCAACCTAATATGGGCCCTTAGTTAGTACATGAAATAATAGCGTGGAAAATGTTCAAAAATATTTTTCTCAATATACAAGGTTTCCATGTTTCATGTATATAACGTGGGTGGGCCAACAGATGCCAAATGGGCATCCAATAAAAAATATATTATAATAATAATAACAGTTCACAATAGAACCCACCTCAAGTCATCCCAAGGATTAATCTCATGCCTTGAAATAAAGAGAACACAAAGAGATTCAACCTAGAAACCCTCATAATGGATCCCTTGGATTCTACAATGAGGAAATCCTATCCATTATTTTTGAAAAGGCAAGAGAAACGTTCAATGGAAATTTTTATAATTTTTTTATATTTTCATAAAATTTCTAAATGGGTATTTTATCATCCTCCACAAAACGATCAATTACATATAAATAAGTACATATCCTAAAAAATGGAAGAAATATTTTTTCAATTTCACACTAATTTAGAAAAATAATGCCTTCAAATTACTGTCATTTCAATTTCAATACAAAACTATTTTTAATCAAAATGCCAAATGGGCCACTAATCGACAAAAAATGGAAAAACCCCATTCTAAAACAAATGCACATTATTTTTAAATCCTAAAATACTTTGGGATACTATTCAAGGAACCCAAATCATTATTTTTCATACCAAAAATATATTATCTTGGCCTAACCATGCATTAGATGTCCCAAAATACCTGAAAGAGCTAAATGGGCATTCAGTTAAATATTTTGTGTGGGGAATTTAAAAGAATAATTCAATTTAACATTTAACAATGTATAAATTTCCAAATTTCACTACAAATAAATATTCCAAAAATCACATTAGACTAATTATTAATTGCTAAATTGCGAAAGACAAGAAAAAAATTAATCTCAAATTAAAAATGGAATGTTCATGGGAAACCAACCTCAAAGGATGGCCAAGCCAATGTTTTATAACTCAATAAACAGTCCGCTCACATGCATGCACTTTAATATATATATATATATATCCTTATACCAATGAACATGTTCCCCGAACCATGACATAACCTGAACATAAAATATATTTGTATATTTATATATATACATACCTAATAATATATGTTTGTGCCTTGGAAACCTATCGTAAATCCCCCAATGTGATGGTGGTGGAGATAATTGACCTGAACCACCTCACCTTCAGTGGCGTTTACCAGAACATGGACCAACGGGTCTTGAGATACCATTTCCACAACACTATAAATAGAAGAATCATGAAAAAAAATCAAACCATCACCTAGGAATAATCATGGAATCACCAAAAAACAAATATTTGAAAAATCAAATCATCAACCAAACACCACAATAATTTAATCATGGATGTTAAAAAAATACGAATCGGGTTTTTAAAAACAATTAAATCATTAAAGCATCAAGGGTATTTTACATAGTGGATAAGAACAGAGAATCCCCAACCTCAAAGGGGTGATATTATCATGTTAATCTCATTGGAGGATGAATATGCCTCTATGAACAAACCGTAAACCCTAGGTAAAATAAAACAAGACCAAACATCAACTCTATCATCTAGGGTTCAGTCAAAGTGAAGAAACCTACAAAACATGGAATAAAAATGCAACAGAGGAGGAGAATGACAATGAGGGAGGTGCAGATAAAGATGGTGTTGGTGAGGGTAGTGCAGTCAGGGTGGAGACCGCCAATGAGAGGAGACAATCCCTAAGTAGAGTCATACCCAAGAAATGGGCAGCTTGGGGTAGAAGGGAGGCTTGAGGAGGATGGTGGATAGGGAGTTTGGCTAGAGGAGGGCGCAATGGGATATTTGGCAAGAGGAGGAGTGTATGTCAAGAAGGGAGTTTGTCGAGGGTTCGGTCACATAGGAAGGATGGTAGGGGAGAGGGAGATTAGGTGAGAGAGGGGGAATGGTTAGGGGAATTAGGTTTTCCCTAAATAAAATAAAATAATAATATTATTATTATTTTTATTAATAATCATAATTTTAATAATAAAAAAATAATAATATTAACAAAATAGTAATAATAATTATATAAATATTCTTAATAAAAAAACTAATAATATTAACTTAATAATGATAATAATGATGATAACTTAATAATAATAATATCATTGTTGTTATTATTATTAAAACATTCTATAAATTTTATGTTTATAATATTTTATTTACTATAAATATTAGGCAACTTCACAGTCACCTAAGCCGACCACACGGTAAACACTAACCATGTGATGCCCGTACACCAGCCCGAAACCCCACAAAATTACCAAATTTTGATAATTTTAAACTATCACTCAACCCGAACCTCATTGAGAATATCCAAAGCCTTGAAATAATGAAATAAAATAATTTTAATGGTTGGGGTGTGATAGATATGTACATAATTAGTCAATGTGAAAAGAGATTTAGTGAAATAGCCTGTGGGGTGAGATTATGATCATGAAGACATCCACAAAGTGAAAGAGGAGGAAAGAATCCCTAGGGAAATTGGTTATACATAATATCGTTGGGCCCCCATTTAGGATGTGCTCGTAGAACACTGATGTGATCATCCTCTGTGATATACCATCTTTGATTACATGTACAAATTTCACCCTTAATTATTACTTCAATGGAAAACATGTATTCATGTTTGTCAAGAAATAATAACAAGGGAACATGAACACATGAAGGTAAATGAAGGAAGGGTCCATCAACATCAATCTCCTCTACCTTTTGTTCCGACCCTATTCTTCCTATCAAATCCAATCCAAATCTAAGGATTTTGATGAAACCCCTTTTTATCCTAAAAAAATGTTGTTTCAAAGGGAAAAACATCAAGGAAACAATATGTTGATAATACCAAGGATAAATCTATTCACCAAAGGCATATCATGCAAGGATCAAAATCATTGTTTCCACTCATTTCACACTTATGTGATAATAGCAGTGCATAGTCCATATCCATGCAATCCTTGGAGAAAAACTAATGAAATTCATGCATGCTGACTAGTATGAGAATCCTATAAATTAAAAATCATTTGTCCAAGTTTGTGGAGCTTTTGTATAAATAGCACCATGGTGATCCTCATTTGGATGATAAAAATCCTGAAGAAGTCCTGAAGCTCTTATCTCTCTAGTCCTTCACCCAGACCCTCAAAACCATCCTGGTAGGAGTTAGAAACTTGAGAAAATAGGTAAATAAAGGTTATATTAGTATCAATTTATATTAATTTTCTAATTTCAAGAACACCTATGTGATTATACACATACTATAATCAAGTAAAAATAGGCATCATGGTCCCCACCTAATCATGAGACCTTCATGAGACCTCTCATGTGATGCCTAATTAAACCATTGTTTCCTTAAGTAAGGACTAATTCGGGAGTTGGTTCCCTAGTTATACATCATCTAAAATTCTTCTATATATCGAAAAACCCTACATTGTACAAAGAAATTCTGATCTACAACGGTATTACCATTTGCAAGTCCTATAAGGATGACCCAAACTCCCCATGTGTGATCTCGCTTCCGCTTTCCTATGACATACATGCATGAGAACCCTTCAAGCACCCACCCCTTAATGAAACCAATGGAGGTGACCCTTTATTATTAAGACTCCCAACTAAGAGAGACCTATCCAATAACTCCATCATATTTTTTGGACATGGACAACTTTAGAGAGAGACTAAGAAACATGTATCCAATTGGGTTCTTCAATCATTTGGTAAGAGGATTCCTACACTTATCCTAATAAACGGGTAGGGTCCTTGTGGTGTATATAGCTATGAATCACTTTAGTAATGAGGACCCGGGACCTAGTGACAATTCTAATGATATCTCATTCTCATAAAAAAGTTCATGTGAATTTTCCTTCTCTAGATGACTCTTAAGCATGAGGGATAGGGAAATTTCCTTAAATAATCATCTCTAAGTATAGGGAACTCTCAATTTTTATATTGATAGGGGGGTTATGATTTATTTCTCCATTTAAAGGGATTACATGATTATCTTATTACAGTCTCATGAAATGGGGTAGGGAATCCCAATAGGAGTAATACCCTATCCTTTCTTGTGGGACTTATCCAGATGGGTATGTAAATGTGACTACAATGGTTATGAAACAAGGGAGAATATGGGCACATCAAAGACCTTTATTTCTCTCCCATAGACCAACAATAATTCACTAATAAAGAAATGATGATGTATGGTTTGATATATCTTCCTATTACTCCTATTTCTTACACCATGCCTGACTCACAAGGGATTATAGGAATGTTATGATCATGACATCCATATGATCAGATGCATGCCTTGGTAGAGAACAATTTTTCATATCATTTTCGATTCTTCTTTCAGAGGGACTCCATCTAAGTGGGTCCCAAAATCCATGTATCCAAAAGTTAGTTAATCCACCTAAATATTACCATCCCTAATCATATGTAGTCCAAACAATATTTCTATATGGTGTAATCCCCAACCAATCCTTTAAATCACCACGTGAATATACTTTCCTCATGGCCTCACCCAAAAGGGGATTCTATACAGTATATGTACCAACTGCGTTATCATCCTCTGAAAGGACCTTATAAATGATGAGACCAACCTTTAGAGCACATCCATTGGTGTGGGTCCCCACAACCAAACTACATGGGATTTTTTTCCTATCCAAATTAGATATAAAGGAATATTTACTATGGTCAAAACCAAAACCCCAAATCAACCATAATACCAGATGGGAAACCTTCCTAGTATGTTCACATATGATATAGGATCCCTCACTCATTCTCATTAACTTGGTCTACTTTAGTATATATCCTCTACCAAACATTAACTAGAAACCTTTTTCCTAGAATTTCTTACCGAACGCCATTAAACTACCACATTTTTCCTCATAACATGACTGTAAAAGGTATGATGTTTCCCATTAAGTGGGATTAAAATATATAGGCTATAATTCCATTTATGAGGTTATGTAGGAATCTCGTTTCATGGCCCTGGTATTTATGTCAAAACTATTACCATCTCCCAAGATGATGATAAATTTATAAGATCCCCAATGTGTTGATTAAAATCAACATCATAATTAGAGACAAAAAACAATTTAATCCATCAATAAAATGGGCCATAAATGGAAATAATTAGACACATAACGATGCCTCCTTCAATAAAAAATCGTGGATTCATAAATTTGATTCCATAACCTAAATATTCTAATAATTTATTTTTAATTTGATAAAGACTCATGTCATATTTGGTAATTAATAATGGGATGATGAACATGTCTTAAATCATTGAGAGAGTATATAGTACGAAATAATTTTACCCCAAAGAGTGTGATGAACCCAAACTCCCATCCTATTAACAATAATAGTCTCTAAGTGTCATTGGATCGATTTCCTATTAACCTTCTATCATTGTAAAGTAGGTTCATGAAACGTATTGAAAAAGTTAAATATTGGGTGTTTCTAGATCCATGAACAAAACCCTATTATAATCCATTAAAAATATTGACCCTAGCATGTATAATTGTGAAACATTAAAAACCACTTATTGAGTATAAAAACACACAAATATATTTTCATTTAAGATAGTAGTGTCAATAATTGAAAATGTGTATATTGTCACCTTCTATACATGATCTCAATAAAATCCAAATGAAACAAATATTTTTATAGAAAATAGGTTTTTTTGATAATTTTAAAATACTTTTAATTTGAGATGATGTATACAAATAATGTTGATACTGATCTGAGAGGATTTATTGGTGCATACAGGGAAGGAGAAGTAGATGACTAGAAATACACATATGGAATACTATTTTTCAATTGAATATGTTTTCTTTAATGAAATTTAAAATAATAAAACGTCAAAAAAAATATATATAGATTGAATTTTTTTCATAATAAAAAACAAATAAACATATTATATTCATAAAGAGACAAAAAATTGAGTGTCGAATAAAAATATCAGTTTATTATGTGTGGCATCAATAAATGTTCCACAAACCAATCCAATAATCCATGAAACATTACAGGTAAAAGAAGATAAAATTAATGAATAAATATCTAAAGGGATTGGTTGAAATGGTAATTTTGTGGCTAATAATTTTAAAAATATGAAACAAAATAATGATATTTTGACCATGCCTCTCAAAATAGATGATTTTGACAAGATAATACCATAAGTGGGAGTCCATCCCATCCCTATCATATAAAAAGGACATATAATGTTTTAATACCTATTTTTTTGTACATGATTGAGGTTATCATAAGGATGTGGGGAGTAATCCTAATGAAAAAATGATAATTTTTTTAATGAATCATTTTTCTATAATGTGATATATTGTATTGACATATATTTGATTGGTTCATGACTCATTAAATTTAATGATATTCTATTCATTCCACCTTGACTTATTTAACTTTATTTTCATTTTCATGAAGGTGGAGAGAAGTTTGAGGTTTCAAATAAAATATAAAGGGTAACATTATAGGATAATCATGAGGATTCAATTGAATTTTCTTCAATACATGTAATGTGTTATGATTGATGTGATGATACTTAGGGAGTGATGACATATTTTAGGAGAGGCATTATCTATAATTGTTTATAGTGTTGTTGTTAAGATAGTCACAATAGAAGATTTATATGATGAATCTATGAATAATAAAACCATCATTTTTTTAATATGATGCATACTAAGAAGAAACCATGTATGATATTTTAAGGTGTTCAAGAAGGGATAGAGTTTCTTTAATGATTTCTAGAAGTCATCTAAAGAAATTATACATCTTGGTTCTAAATCTCAAAAAAATATCAATGTCCCAAAATTTCAATCATTACCAGCTGTGGGTATGAATTTAATCAGGAGAATAGATAATACTCATAATACACTGAGAAAATGTAATATTTCATGTTAAGCTAGGTGAAGTGGTAACGGAATGATATTTTAAGGTGTTTAAACTATGATTTCAAGTTGTAGTAAATGGTTTGAACCTTAATGAACATGGTTAAAATATAATTTGATAGATAATTTTTGGATTACTAGACAAATGGCCTGACCACTAGAATAAATGATGTTGTAATCATGCCTAATATATTTTCATGAAACATGATTAACAACGTGAACCATAACCAACTATTGGACTCACCAAAGAAGACAAGGAAGGAAATATCAAAGAGTTTATGCAATAGAGACCATGAAAAGAAGAAGGTTTAGATTCCATTAGTATCGAGAATCTAGAAATAAGTACATTAGTGAATTTCTTAATCGAACAAGAAGATATTTCGAATATGGAAAATAATGAAACAAATAAAGTAACTACAAATAGAAAATTGGATGGTTGGTTGATGTAACGAATGAGAAAATTGGATTCTCTAACAGATCATCAATGGTTTAATGATTTAAACTTTGTAGGATTGGCTATTACACTAATCAATATACTAAGTTAAAATCTCATGAAGAGAACTAGTAAGTAGGTATGAGTATTGGTTATAATGATAAGGATAAAAAGACTGAAATTTTCATGTGAAAAGTATGGGACATTCTAGTAGTACTGTGTACATTAAATTAAAGATTCAGGATTAGATTGGGGTTGAGGCACCTTAAGGAATGATTTATATTTCACATTCTGGAAAAGAATATGATAATCAATCTTTAGTAATTTTTTAATGAAAAAGTTGGATGATGGATGTGTATATGTTTTGGAACTCAGAAAATATTATATACGAATAATGAAACATATAAGTATATTCTATATAATATTTTTATTAAGGATTAAGAAGGATATGTTCAATGGTTTTGAATACATTGAAAAGTGATTTAATTGAATAGTAATATTTTTTAAAAAATGAAGATAAATATGAATACGTTTCTAATTCTTAGATAATGGTGTTTGGATGAAGATTTGTAGTATATGAATAAGAAAATTTGATTGAAATAATTAATTTATATATAATTACTTATTTTTTGGTAAAGTGGTTTATGATATCAATGATGAAGTTTTCATAATTTTTGGATTTAATGAATATATCCAATATAATTTGGAATATGGAAACAAGCATTTTCTTAATAAGGATTTAAGGTGATTCCGATTATTTCCATGTTTCAAGATAATACATGATAAAGGTAATCAGATTTTTGGTATATAAAAAAGAATAGATAATTTAGGATAGATGTGGGATTAGTGAAAAGTTGATTTTGAAAAAAATTTCAACCATAATTCTAGAGTTTTAGACTTTTATCTTTCGGATGGGTTATTATTTAATAATTTGTTAAAAGATTATGCTCAACATCAGATAAGGTCATAGGGATTAAATTTATATATCTGTATTTGAGTATTTATGTATATTGGATGTCCAATTTTGACCACATCTTTTTTATTCAAATTGAAGACAGATAGAGTGACTTATCATTCTACCTTGGGATTTGTTAGTACATGAGGGAAGAAGATCCATCTTTATTTCATAGAGTAAGAGATGAAGTGGAAATTGATCATAGAAAAAATAAAAGTGTGAGATTGTGCATATTAAATTTATTAAAATAATGTAATTATATTTCCATATGTTATTATATGGTAATGTAATTCTTCAACATAATGAAAATGACATTGCAAAATATTTTTCCTAATATGTACATTTCTGTTGAACCGATGTCTTATAAATTATATCATATTTATAGTTTTCAGGCATTCATTTTTATATTGATCATTGAATTTCTATTGATCAGTGATTTATATCATTCTCTCTAGTTATTTATGCTTTTCTTTCTTAACTAGTTTTTAGTCCCAAATAGGTTCCCCTATTTGGAAACCTTGTTATAAGTTACATTGTGTAACCGTTATTTTTTAAACAATACCTTTTTATAGGAATTTATAGTATTAATTTTTCTTATAAAAGTTTCTATGAACTGAATATTAATTTATTAAATAATTTATAAATATATTGAATTTTTGAGGTAAAATTTAATGGTGGTAAATTTTAACACCCAATGATTTTGTGTTTTTTTATATTAACTTAAACTTTTTGATATTTTTAATTCCATGAAATAATAAATATTTCTATTGTTAAACCAAATAATAAATTTAAACCTTTTCTGTATGATACTACCTTTTAATAAATCATTATATGCTAACCCAAGATTATCAAGTGCCATACACAACATCGACTAGGCTTGCATTACATGCAAGAATGGGTTTCTCTGAAAAAATATATTAATTAATAGAATTATTTAAATGTTATTGTAATATAATATTAGATAAAATTAGTAACATGAATTGTAATAAATATTTTTTAAAAGTTATATTGAATTTCAAAATATAATATTAGTAAAACATATAATCTTTTAAATGTCATTATATGTTTAAAAAAACAATTTTCTCAAACGAGCTACTTTTTTTATACTTTTGTGAATAATAATAAAATAAATTTTACAAACATTTAGAAATTTTATTTGACTATATAAACTTCATTTTTAAATTACAATGTAAAAAATCATCTTAGGGTTAAATTTTGGTTTTTTTATGAAAAACAAAATTTTTTGATTAATAATGAAAAATACTAAATTTTGATTCAAAACTAATCTTTCATATAATTAAATTAAATAGTAAAATTACATTTAAATTTGATTTAATGTGTAATTGGATAGTTTTTTACATAAAATATTCCAATTAAGGTCATTCAAACCAATTTCACAATGAAATTGGATATAAATACAAGTCAACATTTTAATCCTTTTTGCTTAAAATATCATTTTTCACAACACCTTTTTGGGATTAGTTTTAACATAACTTATACATATTATGTATTTATAATATAGAAATTTGGATTCCATATCATGAATAATAATAATTTATAATTTATAGTAAGGTAAAATTAGTATTTGATCAAAAATATTAGGAAAATTAATTAAAATTAATTACAGTTGTTTTGGAAAAAATTAGCCTACTTAGATGAAAACCGTTAATCTTAAGGAGAAAATAACAACGAAAATTGTCCAAAATCCATTTTATGACCATATTTTTACATTAAACCTATTTTTAATAATTATATAAGTTATTGGGACACTATTCCTTGAATTTGACTTATATAATATGTTATGTATGGAAAAATTAAAAAAAACGAACCTTCCTTACCTTTAACATTTATAAATCCTTAAGATATGGACAAAAAACCACAGAAATTTAGTTGTACACATTATTTTTAAATTTAATGGTGTTTTTTTATCATCATATTAATTTATAATAAATTTTTTGAGAAGAATTATTGAGATAATATTTTTTGGAATGTGAAATATGATAATTATTTAGAAATTATTAACTAAAATAAATAATACTAAAAATATTAAAAGTAAATTAAATTTATTGAATTACTATGTTTAGTTTTTCTATATGAATATAAATTTTTTACATAGTTTTTAACGTAATATATTAAAATTTCATTTTTTCATGATATTTTTTAATATTTTTTAAATGTTTTAATTTAAATTAACTTTATTTTATACTAAATGCTATTTTATTTAATGGATTAAAATTATCTAAAAATAATTAATGTTTTAAAATATTAGTAGATGTTAATAAGTGTTTAATATATTCTATTTATGAATCAATTAAAAATTTATATTGAAAAAATTGTATTTTGAATCGAAAAAAACAATATTAACATGGTTCGGGTTAAAACAATGTTCATTCACACTACATGATCTTATTTTAATAATAATTTTCAACCCTTTAGTGATTTATTTTTTTTTTCGAAATTACTTGTCACATATATAATTAATTTCGTGTATATTTTATAAAAAAATTTAATTTAAAAAATCTTGAATGTTTAAATTACATAGGTTATAAAACTACTAACCTTAATAAAAACTGAAATGATTAAAGTGTGGAATCATATAAGTTAAGGAATAAAATTATAAAAATGAACACATTTTTTAGTTATGGTGACTTAAATTCTATAAAAATAAACATTAATCCATTATTTTTTAATTTTTATGCACATGATGTATAAGAGACCTCACAATAGTATTTACCATTTGGTATTATCATGAATACCACCCCTACCAGTTAATAAAAAAGAAATTCACTCTTCCCCATCCTCACATTTCTCAAAAAACATTTAATAGTACCAAAACATTCAAAATATTTTCCCAACATACCAAAATTCATCAAAGATGCCTCTATTTGGAAATAAAATCCAACCATGGAATCCCTTTGGGGAAAACCAAAAGGAGTTACACAATGAAAATCTAACATCCTTCCACTAGGTCTTTTGTTTTATTTTCATTCTCCACCAGATCAATTATTATTATTCCATGATTATATAATAACATCAATATCATCAATATAATTATATTTTTAGAATCTAAGGGTTATACCTACACCTACACAAACTACAATAATTTTTTTAAAGAACTTACTATTCATGTGTATGGCGGACTACTGCATCGCTAAATGATATTGTTTGTTTTTTACTTTACCACCTTCCATTAGTGGGAATTATGATGTAAATACGTTTTTTATATGACATTTATGATTTATTTAGTATTATGGAATTATTATATAAAACATACCTTCGTGATAAGAATTTTTAGTAAATATGACATCTTTGTTTGTGGATGAGTGGACTACCACACCCTTAAAGCGATGTGATTCATTCACACTTTATGTAGAATGTATTAAGGATGAGTTAAGTGAAAATATATTATATATATGACATAATAATTATACATGAATTATATTAAATAAATACACATAAATTTTATTTACTTTATTTCTTTCAATATGACAAGAAAACGAAAACATTACACATACATATGTATAACCTATCGTCTCCATGAATAGTTTATTTCATTTAATATTCAAATATTTTAAATATTATGATAACTACTGATATAATGAATATATATGATATTTATATCATGTTTTATGTTCTTTAGATCATGATACTAGTATGAGGTCTAAAAATATGACAAATCAAAATTCATGTGAATAATAAAGATGTTATTACCCATAACATAACATTAACATTGACTATTAATAAAATAGTTATAGAAGTTTGTAAGCAAATAATGACAGTAATATGGAATTCGATATGTTTATTTTATAGATTTATAAGAAATTTATATTTATGATGTATTATTATTTAATTACTAATATTAGAGTCAAGTCATATGGTATGGGTTCCCTAATCTCACTTTTTTTTCTATGAGATATATGCTACATTCACCAGTTATTCTTATTATGAGGTGAATATACTTCCCAGGAATTAATTATATGATTAAAATCCTTAATTTTACAATTATTTACATCTCCATTTTTTGATCTCTCTTTAATGGTGTTTATAGTTCCTAGGTTACCAAATCGGTAAGGTGGTTTTGTATCAATTTTATAACATTGATACACATGTTTTGTTGTGTACCTATATTATTTTATGAGAAGTATATAAAATCCCTTTGACATTTGATAACATTAATATTATAATTTTAATTAAATTAAATTATTTATTTAATTTTATTATATCATTTATATTATGATTTAATGTTACCAAAATGTTATGGTTTTATTAATACAATCTAATAATTTATCCAAATTATTTATGATTATGTTTCAATTAATGAAATCATACAATATTTATCTCAAAAAAACTCATTATTTTTATCCTCTACCGGTTATTAATGATATATACATGTATTGGAACAATTTTCAACCAATTTTTACTTACGATAATTAGGAATTTGTTTTCTGAAAAAATAATGTTATTTCCTTTTTCTGTTGGAAATAATTGTTCGCCAAAAACCGTGTTTCCTAAAATATTTTTCCAAAATGTTTTGATTTTTTTAAAAAAATTAATTTTTATTCATGATTTCAACTAATAAAGAAAATTTATTTTAAAAGGAAACTACTTCTCATTTTCCGATCAAGGCACTTATCAAAACATTTTATGATGCCAAATTTATGTTTCATATATACATATTTAACTTCCATCATTACTATAATTTCTTTGAATCTTCATTTTCGTGTTTACAATGTTACTTTTTTAAGGAAATATTATGTACTAATAATTCAAAAATTCATTTTTTAATACGTTTCAAAAGAAAAGGTTTTAATATTATTTTTATGTTTAAAAATTGATTAAAATGATATTTATGCTTTATTTATATGTTTTGAAATAAAAATGGTTTCAAATTGTTTTCAAACACATCATTTATATGTTTTCAAGTAAAATTATTTTTATGATTTTATCATGAACCCTTTCTAAATTTTCAAGGAATAATATTTTGAATTTTTTTTAAACATCCTTTATATGTTTTAAATGAAAAATTATTTGAATTTTTTTCAATATTCTTTTATAAGTTATCAAATATTTTTTTAAAAAATTACTTCAATCTTATTTTCAAAGAAAATGGTTTAGAAGTTTTTTCAGAAATATTTTTCTTAAAATAATAATTTTTTTCAGAATAATTGTTTTAAATGATTATAAATTATGATTTATATATTTTTTTAAGTGTTTTTTAAGAGATAAAATTTGAATAAATTCTATATTTTAAAAAGTGAACTTCAATGAAAGGTTATTTTTCATAAAACATGATCCAAGTGATCCTTCAGAATCCTTCTACATCTAATATGGAATCCATTGATTTAGTTTAATCATTATTGGGGAAATAATCCATTAATATAATTTAAAAAATTTATTGAATATTTTATGTTTTGGTAAAATGATCTCTAGGAAGATTTTTTCTATTCAAATAGTTATATGTTTTGGAAAACTGATTCTTTTGAAAATTTATCCTTTCATAAAATGTTTACATGAACTATTTATAATACATAGGTAATGATATGATGCATTTTTTATGATATTCATTTCATTTCATGGTTTATGATATGATGTTTATATAACCCATCTCTTTTTATAGGTCATGATATGATGTAATTTTTATTATCTTTCGGAACATGTGTGTATGATTTTATAATGTGATGATTGTGACCTATATCTCCCAGAAATTCATTAGGTAATGATTTATATCTCATGATATAATTATGGTAAACAAGTATAAGGACTTGATCCATAATGTAAACAAGTGTTCCTTGATCCAAAAATTGGAAACTGGTGTACCCTAGTCCACTACAGGAATATGGGGAATCCAAATCCACTTAGAGAAGAATGGAAAACCCAATGTACAATTGTATGTAGGGGAAACTAGATCCCTTATAAGTAAATGAGTTCAACTGGGTATGCCGGTGTGCCCATCCCAGTAGGTGTAGTCCCCTTGAAGCGCCCTTATAATATTTACAAATTATCTTTGACTTATTGGGAGTGTTTTTATATACTTATGTGTATGTATCGTGTATATGTATTATGCCAGTTGAATGCTCTGATGACTGATGTTCATTTATTTCCTTATGATTATTTTCTAATTGACTACTAATATTTATTCAATTGTTCATTTTTAAGATATTTCATATCTAGGGTATTATCTTCAATTCATTAGACCATGTTCTCAAACACTTATCCTTATATTATTTTTATATATCTCATGTGTTTACCATTACAGAGAATATAATCTCACCCATTTAATATATTTCCAATCCCTATGTTATGAAGAATGGTATTATGTTGGACATCTAATGGGTACGATCTTTAATGGATATATTGAAGATCATTCAACAAGGAAGAAGATTATGTTTCCACAATTTCAAAGACACTTAACTATTGTGGTACTTAGATATTTTTTTATAATCTGTTGAACATTCATTTAAAATGATATAACATCCATGTTTGTCAAGGATGACTCACTATAATATAGGTGTTTTGATTGTGTACTAGGACATCCAATGTCAGTTTTGGTAGTCGTGGATAAAGAATGGGGCTGTAGAGATTGTCTCTTGATGCCTTACTAGTTTGCAATTAAAGGATAAACCCTTGTTTCTAGTGGGATTAGCTTAAACCCTTGACCTTCCAATGTAAATGTGGGATGGTATATCCGTGTATTTCATATGGGTTCACCACGTACATATAAGGATCATGACACCATATGAGTGATCATATACTAACTCATAAAGTCATCCCACTACTTTTTTATTCGTGAGAAGAGTTCAACAGTCTAATTTAAAAACCTCTATGTGGTGGTTATAGTATGAATCCATGTAGTTCCATCAATGATCATCTCCAAACATGATACAAACTTGTCAAATTAGTTTTGGTATGAATTGTAGGAAGTTTTTATGATTAAATTTCATTTGAGAATGGTGCTCCCACCCATACTAATGGACAGACTATGTAGACCATTTTGGTTCTGGGGGAAAAGCTACAGGAATTCATGTTAGAATACAGATGTAGTTTGTAGGATCACCAACACATGGTAAGATTCACTATAGAGAAGGTTCATATCATCCAAGAGTGTATAAGTACTACACTGAGACATTATATTCCCTATGCAGATGGGTGATAGAGGCCTTTGGAGTTTTAGGAGGGAGACCATGTGTTCTTGATGATCTCACCATGATGAGGATTATGGATATTTGGATAGAAAAGAATGGTATATTTGGGATTAATTTGTGCTTTTCATATACCTCATATGTTTGGTCTGGTAGAATACAACATAGCTCTATTTAAATAGTTAGACTGAGTACGAGGCATCTTCTATTTGTCGCAACTTAGAAGGTATGTACAAGGCTTGAAGTACATTAACTACATGGCTGAGTTGGACATAGAGAATTGAGGTACCTTTTCTGAGTACCTCTAAAAAATAGAGGATCCTTAGTATAGAATCCTTTGTTGGAGACAAATTAGATTTTTGTTTCCCAAGTGTCAATACATGAATCATCATGAGAGTACATAGGAGTTGGAGACTGAGATGTGTGCATAGTTCCCATATCTCATTGTACAGCCTTTTTGGATTTCATGGACATAAATCCCCAATGTGGGAGATTCTAATGAAAATTTTCTTTCATATATTTATTTTTACTAATGTATGGATTTTTTTTTGATATAGTTATTATTATGAAGTGACTTTTTGAGGCCTTGTGAGACTGAAGATAATTTTTGAAATTTATTAAATATGATCAATATCACACATGAGTATTTTCCTAAAAATTATAAAAAATATAAAATAGTGGATTGGATTATAAATTTGATACCAACTATGACTTCAGTGTGTGGGTTTTACCCTACGCACAAAATATCCATGTAGTTCATCAGACATTCTGGTTGGGCGCCGTTACGGGCTGATTATAAAATGAATAATATAAATTATTTATCTTGGTTAATTTATTCTCCTACAACTATAATGTATTATAAATATGGTTTTATGATAAATTTACAGGGGTTTATAAATAATCCTCTAAATTGGGAGAGAGAATTATTGGAGATTATTCTTGGATGGTGAGATTGGATTAGATCAGGATCAAGGTTCCTTGCACCCCCTAAAAACAATGGTCCCACCAATGATAATGACACATATTCATTGTTTTTTTGTTCTTTCCATTTTAAGGTAAAACAATTCTTTATGAGGATTTATTCTCATTAATTTATAAATTGTAATAACATGATTAAATGATATAATATATTTATTCATGGATCGATTATATTGTTGGTATGAGTTTGTTTTAGAGAAATTGGGAGAAATTGTTTATTTTTATTGTGTTTTCATTTTATATTCTAATGGAAATGGATTGAGGAAAACTCATACACAATCTAGGTTTGTTCCACTTTTGTGTCTCTAAGTTTCCTCCAAAATTTCATTCTGTTTTTATGATTGATGATACATTTGACCAGTGGTTCAAATAATAACCATGAAATCAATCATTTCACACCCATTTGATTGCACAGTGGATTGATATTGTAGATTCAGGTTCGATTTGAGGATGGGATTGAGCTAAAATTAAATATGATTGATCCACGTGGAAAAATTGATAACTATTATATGTATCTTATTTACGAAATGATAGTGCAACTCATTGTGAGATATTTTATTATAACGAGACATGAGCTCCAGTGAGCAGGCATCAACGAGGATCATGTGTAATATATGTGGGATATATGGGTGAGAATGATGGTGGAATCAAAGTTGAATACAGAACAGGAATACATAGAGGATGAATATGGGATTCTATAATATCTAGGGTTACATTGTGTGTAATCTAGAATTAAATTACATGTGGGACCCTTTGTGTGGTTCTAGGGTTTCCATGAGACGAATTATATCATAGGGAATGTGACTACTATCGCAGGGCATGTGCCCATTCCTGGAGGATTGGTGTATACCCCGATAGGTACACTGACATGGCCCGAAGTACAGATGCCCAGACAAAATGTGTACTGGAACATGGACATGACCATATATGTACACACACAACCACGATTACACAGGAAATGAAACCCAATGCACTCAATTATAATCACTTGAATGTGAAATGATACATTTTTATATCCTGATGCCAAAGGAATGTGTTGTGTACTTCCAATTCATTCCATGTTCTTCCAATACATGTCTTTTAAAAATTCAAAAGTATCCTGGAAGAATATTCCTCTAGATTCTGATCAATTTTTTTGGGTGCATACCCTTGACCCATTCCCTAAGGATTTAATAATTAGTTTCCTCTTATGAATTGGATGGTGATCCCCTCTAAGGAAAATCAATATATGATAGAGTTTTTATGATCCTTCCATGATTCCAAGATATATATCCTCTATCATCATTATATCCCTAGGTTTGTGTCATGTTATTTTCAGGAAAAATGCTACATCTATGTCGATCCCCTACATTGATGGTTAATCTGTATTGGGTTGTGATATAACCAAAGTCCTTTATTTGGATCCCCGTCATTGTATTGATCTACTAATACTTCCATTATGATATTCATATAGAAATACCTAATGATAAATACTTATTAGACAAACATTATCAGTTCTATCATAATCATGGAGTGTGTTCTCCCATAAGAGTATTATAAGGAACCTTTGAGTAGGAATCCTAGGAATGATTTTTAGTTGTTATATCGCATGAGAATGTTTGTCTATTATGAGTATATTTGGTTATTATTGTTGTGTATTCTATTGAAATGTATCAATGATGAGATGATTATTATTGTTGATTCTATATTATTAGTGATTTCGAGGTGTAGAACTAGGTATTATAATAATCATCCCTGTAAGAGAATTTTCTATATTTTTCATGTCTTATGAAATGAACATCACTTTAGATGAAGTCCTAGAGAGGATATGATATGGTTATGATTATTGTTCTATAATGATTATGTTGTGTTCCTACTATTACATTGATAATAGTTATATTATGTTATTTCATGTTGTAGTTTTCTCATCTTATTTTTGATGGACATATATTTAGATATATTTCTTTTTAGTTTTTATTATAATACACAGATTGTATAATTTTATATGATTGTGTTCATTTTTATTAGTTGTTTTAGAATTCAACAATATTTGGGATTAGACATGTTTGTGGAGTATAAGTAAATTAGTCAAAGACCTCAGATGTGTATGATATGTCAACTCGACACTGGCCTCTATCAACTGTCCTATTGGAGGTAGTCGTGGGGTAGTTACACCACGAACCCTATTGAGATGGTTTGTGAATATGTTTTAGTTTTTAATTTAAATTTTTAATTATGTAGAGATTTAATAGTTTATAAATTTTTTCACATAGCAAGTAAAGTGATATACGGTGTTTTTTTTAGTTCAATTACAAAATTAATTATTTTTATATGTAATTAATTCAAAAAATTATATCACGATGAACATGTAATCCACAAGAATGGGAACAAATCAAATGACTTGTAAATACTAGTACCAGCCATGTATTCCACTACCGGGGGTTATTCTCAATACATGTTGGGGAGCATGGTGTGAAATATTTTTATAAATTTTTGTTTCACATATTTTTTAATGGGTTTTCATGTTATTTAGACACAATTAGTCTATGATTATTAGTTTTATGAAACAATAAAAAATGTTATAAATACATGTTACAAACTTTTTGTACATGAATTCCATGAAATTAATAGTGTGAACCACAAAGTGTCACATGATGTTTCTACTTTCTACGTACCCTAAACACCTAAAATAGTGTCCCACATAAATGATCAACACATGGATTGCAATAACATATATCATGAAAATTTACTACTCTCTAAGTCATGTAACTCATAAATCATTATGATTTATTGAACAGTGGTACAAAAAGGTAACATTTCTCTTATAAAACATATAATTGTGTCATTTAGACAGACTCTATAGCACCTTAAAATGATATCTATGATCATTATTCACTTGTTATTAACATTAATATGAGTATATAAAGTTGAAAAATGTGTAATATCAACTACCAGATTTAATAAATAATAATATAGAAATAAAAACAATGAAAAAATCAATAAATTATTAATAAATTTTTATAAATTATCATATAACATCTTTGATACCACATGAATATTATCGATTATATTTCAAGAGGAAATGTCTAGAAACAACAACTATTTTTCATTGAATTTTTTGATTTAATAAAATATGTTGATAAAAAGAAACCCTAAAATCCACGAACACAATATAATCACATAAAATTTATAATTAATTTAAAATGATCATGATTTATATTTTCTTTCATCGCTTTCTTCTTTGATGTTCTAGTACACCTATTAATGTCATACCCTTGTTATGGAAATGATTCAAGGATATAATCCATGTAATAGTTATTTACGCAAACTTCAAAATCAGTGAAACAACAATGTATAAATCCTCAGGTGCTATTGTGGGTGATTCTTGACATTCATTTTGAGGTTTTAAGAAATAATTCTATTTCTCTTAGTTCTTTAGATAGATAGAGGAAAGGTATTTATTCTCTTAATTCTTAATAGAGTTCTAATAATTTTTTCTCTATATGGTTGAGAGAATATTATGAGGGGATTTATTGTGAATAATAATATATCATCCTATAAATTTATATAATTATATATTTGGAAATATATGATAGAGAATAAAAAATTTCACTTAATACCTTTTATTAATATCCTAATAAATTTTAGATCCCCATATAAAATTGTAATAATATTATTATATTTTATTTAATGCATATAACCTCTAACAATAAATAAATATCATTTTTGATTAAAAAATTTATTATTTATTATATGATATTTACTATATCAATTCAACCATACCCCAAATTCAGTCCATAAATCTTCCACATTATTTATCATGTCATGAATAATTTCTATTTATGAATTAAATACAAAAATATATTATTTATTAATAAATAAAATAAATGTAATATTCGCTAAAATAGTGGAGATAGTTTTTTTAAATATTTAACTCTATATTTTTTATGTCAAATAACTACTTAGTAAATATTTACAATCAACCAGCCCCAAATAAATATTTTCCCCTACAACATGATAATAATTTATAATTATAATTTTAAATTCATATTGAATTTATCGGAGGTACTAGATACACATAGTTTGTTACCCTCTAGGGAAAATTCTTAGTGGTATTAAGTTGAAATATACGAAAGTCCTAGATTTGAATCTTGAAATATTTCTTGGTGCCTGTGGAGAATTAAATTAATACTATAATGAAATTAATTTTATAAATATTCACACTATATAACATAATCAATTTTCTATGATGTATCCTTCAAGAAGGTTTCAACACATGTCACTATCCTATAAACAAGATCCCCTTAATTGACTTTATTGAAAATAAACATGTTGATAAAACCATCATTTCCTTGAAATTTGTAAATTTTATTCATATCTGATGAACTGAGATATCTAATTTATATAAAAAAATATGGAAAAATATGTTTATGAATTATTCCATTAATGAAATATCACACATGATGCATTAATAGTATATTACTTTATCATGAGTATATATTGTTGTGGAGTAGGGAAATGAATCTAAATATATTGTGGTGGGATACATACCACAAGTGGACATCAGGAATAGGTGGAGTAGTTGTTTCTTTTATTACTATAATGTTTTTAGATTATTTATACTTGATGTATTTGATTAAAATTTTAATAATTTTTGTATTGATTATTGTTTTATGACTGTTGCATTTTGTAGCAACATGCCTCCCTGGAAAGCTCCCACGCGCCCACGGGAGGAAGCTGCAGAGAGTTCTCCCACACTGATGGATCCGAGGCTAGTCGAGGCTGTGGTCTGGGATGTCCAAGCTATAGGACAGGGATCAAATCCTGATCTTATTGGGAGAATAGATGGTTCCTAGAAAAGATAAAGCTTAGTAGTTTCTGAAAAACAACCCTCTTACCTTCCGAGGAAGCTAAGAAGCCCCAGGAAGCGGAAGAATGGATCGAGAAGATCGATCATATGATTGACATCCTAGAAACACCAGAGGAGCTCATCGTGAAGTTTTCCTCCGTTCTATTGGAGGGTCCCAGCCTCAAGTGGTGGGAGTCAGTGCTTCAGACTGGGAAAAATGAGCAGATGCACTAGGGAGATTTCAAGGCCGTCTTCAATGAACAGCACTTCCCTGAGGTGTTGGCTTATGCTAGGTCCAGAGAGTTCATGGACCTTGTTCAGGGTAATCAATCTATGATGGAGTACACCAACCATTTCAATGAGTTGGTTCGGTATGCTCTAGAAATCATCTCCAATGAGCAGGAGAAGGCCTAGAGGTTTGAGAAATGCTTGCGACCAGAGATATAATCCCAGGTCTTCTTATTTATGCTGAGGAAACATGGTGAGGTCACTGATTGGGCATGAATGGTTGATACTGGTTGGAAAGGTAGGGATGGTTTCTCTGGTTCAGTATCAGTAGTGGGCAGTGGCAGCTTCTCAGTGAAGAAAAGGATGCTGGAGGATCATTTGAAGAAAGGAGGTGGAAGTTCAGGCCACTCTTCCAGGAAGTTTTTTTCTGCGACTTCTGATGTGAGATCAGTAGTGTGTCACCAGTGTGGGAAGCTCGGGAACATCCAACCAGCTTGTCCACTTCCTTCTAAGCCATGTTACCAGGGTGGAGGTATGGGTCATTTTCAGCATTTCTGTGGTGTGGCACGTCCACTTCCGAGTAGAGTAGGGTCAGTGGCTTAAAGAGGAGTTCCAACACAATCCGAGCTATTGAGGAATGTGGGATCTCGATTTGACAGCCATGGTGGTAGGTATGGGTCGTCTTCTAGGCAGATCCATTTCAGGGCACAGCCACATACTAGAGGTCGTCCCCAGGTAGATACCAGACATCTCTATGAAGTGGATCAGGCACCAGCAAGATCAGAGGTGGGACCGTCAATAGTTCGAGGTACCGTTCTGATCGCATCTTCTATAACTACTACTCTTTTTGATACTGGTGCCTCTATATCATTTATTTCTACCCGTTTTGTGGACATGGTGAATTTTCCAACTGATTTGATGTCTTTCGCAATGGAGTTGGTGACACCACTGGGAAAGAAGAAGGTGTAGGGTCTCAGGTGCCTGTCGTGTGCACTTTCTGTGTCAGGGGTTGAGATGAAGTGGGACCTCATGGTATTAAATTTGGATGCTTTTGATGTCATTCGTGGGATGTATTGTCTAGTACACTTCCAGGTAAATATATATTGCTATAGGCAGCGAGTGAGTTTCACGAAACTTGATGGGAGTCGTCAGGTTTTTCAGGGAGAATGGGATCCTCAGTTGGGTCATGCAGGACTTCCACTCCGAGAGTTGGGAAGTCTTACCTTCCAGTTATCATCGATCATGTTAGAGGATGACGGTATTTCCCATGCAGGGTCACTACCTCATGTAGTGAATGAGTTTCCAAGGATATTCCTAGATGATTTCTCAGGTTTTCCCCCGTAGCAGGATGTGGAGTTTTTTATTGATTTGGCGCCGGGAACACAGCTGATATCTCTTCTCTTTTATTGAATGTCCGCCACTGAGCTGAGCAAATTAACGATATAGCTGGATGACTTATAATACAAAGGATTTATTCAGCAGAGCGTCTCTCCTTAGGCTGCTCCTATGTTGTTCACGAAAAAGGCTGATGGATACCTCTGGTTTTGCATTTACTACTGGAAGCTGAATAAGGTTACAATTAAGAACAAATACCCTTTGAAATGAATAGATGATTTGATTGATCAGTTGAAGAGGGAGATGTGGTTCTTAAAAATTGACTTGCGTTCAGGGTATCATCAACTCCAGATGAAAGAGTCAGATATCCCAAAGTCAGCCTTCCAAAGCAGGTACGACCACTTTGAGTGTTTGGTCATGCCCTTCGGATTGACCAATGATCCAACGATCTTTATGAAACACATGAACAGGGTGTTTCATCAGTATCATGATTCATTTTTTGTGGTGTTTGTGGATGAAATTCTGGTATACTCTAGCTCGGAGGAGGAACGTGAACATAACTTTAGGATCATTTTGGGTACATTATATGATCACTACCTCTATGAAATGTTGTCAAAGTGCACTTTTTTGGAACAGGGAAGTGAGATTTATGGGGCATGTGATCTCTATGCAGGGTGTTTCAGTGCACCCCGAGAAGATTAGTGTGGTTATTTCATGGGAGTAGCCGAAGAATGTGTTCGAGATCAAGAGTTTACTTGGCCTGGCTAGTTATTACAGGTGATTCCTTTAGGATTTCTCTCGACTTGCATCACCGATGACTGCGCTCACCCAGAAAGGGGTGAAGTTTGTATGGGGTTCAGAATGTCATGCATCATTTGAGGAGTTGAAGAGGCGATTTACTACTACCCCATAATGATTTTTCCTAAGGTCGGGAAGGGGTATGTGGTCTTTTGTGACTCTCCAGGTATCGGTCTTGGGTGCATGCTTATGCAAGATGATGATGTGGTGGCGTATGGCTCTTTTCTACTCCAACCACATGAAAAGAATTACTCGACCCATGACTTAGATTTTTCAATAGTGATGAATGATTTGAAGAGTTGGCGTCACTACCTCTTTGGGGAGAAGTTTGTGGTCTACTATGATCACAACATCTTAGCCTATATCTTCTCACAGAAGGACCTCAACGTGAGGTAGCATCACTGGATCGAGTACTTGCAGGGGTTCGACATTGACATTGTCTATACCCCAGGTAGGGGTAATGTGGTGGCTGATGCTTTAAGCAGAAGAGTTTTAGTGCAGGCTTTGAGGAATTCCAGTGATGAGTGGACTTTGATGGGCCTCTTTTCTCAGATTCATGTGGAGACCAGGGAGCACAGTGGAGGGGAATTCTTGGAGAGCGTCTAGTTGACTCCCTCTCTAATGGATTTTATTCAGCGGGAACAACCCAGTTATGAGTTTTTTCTGCAGTTGAAGCAGTTTCTTCATGGTGGAGAGACATCTTATGATTGATCATCATCTCCCGAGGGCATCTTGTGGTTCAAGGTCCGTTCAGTAGTGCCGTTATCGCTACAGAAGGTGGTGATGTGGGATAGCCACCAGTCTCAGTGGGATATCCATTTGTGTGCCACTATGATGTATTATGATGTTCTTCTGTAGTTTTGGTGGCCTGGTAAGATACGGGACATAGCGGACTTTGGGTTTAGATGCTATACATTATAGCAGGTGAAAGAAGAGAACCAAAGGCCCTCCATTTTTCTCAAACAACTACTCATTCCAAGTTGGAAGTGGGGCGAGGTCTCCATGGACATCATTTTGGCTTACCTCGTACATATCGAGGTAATAATTCCATTTGGGTGGTGATTGATCATCTGACCATATCAGCCCACTTCATTCCGATAAAAGATACAACTAAAATGGATGAGTTGGGCCATTTATATCTTCAGGAAGTGGTGAGACTCCATGGAGTACCATTAGCAGTTGTCTCAGATAGATACCCTATATTCACTTCTCAATTTTGGGAAGGCCTTTAGAAGGCCTTCAGGTCTTAAATTAAGATGATCACGACATACCACCCTTACACGGATTTTCAGACAGAGCGGGTGAATCAGATTTTGGAGGACATGGTTCGTGCATGTGTCCGGGAATATGGAGGTTCTTGGGATAGCCATTTGGGATTAGTTGAGTTTTTTATAATAACAGTTACCAATCATCGATTCGAATGGCCCATATTGAGGAACTATATAGTCGGCCATGTCGGTCCCCTCTATGATAGGATGAGGTAGGGGAGACTTCAGTTTTGTGGCTGAGCCATGTGAAGGAGGATTCTGAGAAAGTCAAGTTGATCAGGCAGTGGTTTTTGATAGTACAGAGTCTTCATAAATCTTATTCTGACCAAAGGCGTTGAGACCTAGGGTTTTTTGTGGGTGATATGGTATTCTTGAATGTGGCCCCACATATGGGACATCTTCAATTGGGGAAGCAAGGTAATCAGATGTCACGGTATGTCGAGACCTTTGAGATCACTTATAGTATTGGAAAGGTAGAATACAGGTTTGTTTTACCTTCTCAGTTGACATCCATCCATGATGTCTTCCATGTCTCCCAGTTAAATAAATACAACCCAGATCCATCCCATGTGTTGAGTTGGGAAGAACTGGAGCTAGAGCCTGACTTGTATGTTAATGAGAGGCCAATAAAAATAGTGGACTCCCAAGAGAAGGTTCTTAGAGGGAAGTTTATTATGTTGATTAGGGTTCATTGGAAGCATGGTAATGATACAAATGAGACATGATAGTAGATGTCGTGGGATGAGGAAGAGTATTCGTTCCGGTTTTCTGATTATGTTTCTGGTTGACTTTCTAGGATGGAATGTTTTTATGGTGGGGAGAATTGACACATACATGAAATATTTTTAAGGTATTTTTCATTTAATTTCTATTAATGCTTTGTTTTTTTGGTTTCCCAAGGTTTTATGTAGGAATAGGTGAGTTTTAATGAATTAGGACAAACCGTGAGCCCAATTCAAGAATTAAAAATATATTTGGTTTCTTTTATAACATGTTCATTTTTAATATTTTTCACTAATTCCAATTCCTAAATGTCCTCCCCAGACATATTAACACCAAAATTAAAATTTTCAACCTTTAGAAATCCATAAACATGGTTTATTTATGTTTTTATTTAAGGGATTGGGCCTTCCCGGAAGCCCATATCCAGTTTTAAAAATGAATTTTATTTATTTAATAGCATATTAAATATTAAGTATTTTTCTGTGATTACAAGTCTCACACGAGACCATTACACCCAGACATGATCCCAGTCTCTTTCCCCCCTCTTTGAAGCTCTTAGGCATCACGATTGAGGGACGAAATTCCTAAGGTTTTTCAAATCGGCCAGATTTGAGGAGTTAAGTTCTTTCCATCATAACTGTTTCAATTCTCACTCTTTTTATGCCCATTACATGAAGTTTCTTATAATTTTCTTATTGTACCGAATTTCCAAAGGGTAGGGTTTTGATCCTAGGTTTTAACCGTGGGTTCTATGGGTCATCTCTTGTGGTTTTACGATTGATCTCGGTCCCTCCTGGTGTGTCGGTGGTGCGATTTGTTTTTTGCACAAAGGATTCAAGTTTTTTACTAATTTGTTAGGTGATTCTACTTTTTATGAAAATAATTGTTACATTTCTACCATGTTCATTATATTTTAATGTTTAAAGCATTTGAATGGTGCTGCAAAAATTGGTTTTACTGGTGTTTGTAATGCAAGTGAATTTTAAGGGCTAATTTCATGTGAAATTTGTGTTTCTTTCATATAAATCGTTCATTGGTTGATTAAGGACTACATTATAATTATTTAGTTGACCTTATTGAACTATATTAGGGATTAAAATAATATTTTAAATGTTATTATTCTTTGTTTTTTTCTGCGAAATAGGTTTTGGGTGACGTTTGTTAAGAAAATATGTTTTGAGTACCAATTTGGTGTTGAATTGGGTGTTTTACATAGATATTCTATGAAATGCTTATTGGGATTATTTTATAAATCATGTAATGAGTTTAAAGAAATTTTTAGAGTTTTTTTTATTCTATTTTGGTAAATATGAGTTTTAATATGGTGTTCAAGTGGGGTTTTAAAAGAGTTTTGGGGGCAAAACAAGGAAAGATTTGGAGAAGTTGTTTTAATGAAACTTAAAGTGTTTTGTTCTGTATTTTAAATGGTATAAAATGTTTGTAGATACTATACTAATTGTATGTTACCATTATTTGTGTTTTTATGAAAATGGATATATGTATCATTTTGAAATTTTTTGAGCACAAAGGGGAAAGCCCAAGTACCAAGGTGGGGCGGATGTGTACTAGTACGGCTAGTGGACCAGATGAGTTTTGTCCCTGTTTCACCTAGAATTTGGATAAAAAAAACTCTAAATAAACTATGTGTATGATTTTTGAGGACCACTAGGTTATTTTTATATTCCCCACTATTGGATCGTGCACGAGAACAGATTTTACTATGGTTACTTTACACAGAGGATTGAGGTACATGGGGCTCGAGAATATCTAGTGCCTAGGGGTCTTCCCAATTTTTTTGATCATTGTGATTGTGGAATTTTTCACATGTATTAGTGTATGTTTGGAAGTTAATTATAGTAGATATAATTTCTATTTAAATGTGTCAACATTATGAATTTTGTTCGATTGAAAACTGTTTTAAATTGAAAGTTTCATTTCTTTGAATTTTAACACTGCTTTTCCTGTAGTTTTAAAACTGCTTTCTTTTTCACATTAGTTTTCATGATCTTTGGAATAATTGGGTGGTGTCCTATTGTTCTTTGTATCCAAACCTACTTACACCCCATGGGTTTAAGTAGACTTTATTATGCTTGACTCAGGTAAAGGAAAGACTAAGGGCGATGTTGGTTCAAGGTGTTAGTTCCTATCCTCAGTGCGAAGTTGTGGAGACAGCTTGAGGGTGATTACCCCATAATGTGTAGAGTCCTTGGGGATATCTTCTTGTTGTATTTATTTGTATTTGAAAAAAATTTATTGTCTTTAAACCAACATATTCATTTCTGGTTTTTTCTTAAGACTTGTTTGCTTCGAAAATTTCATATTTATATTATGGATTGTTTTAATGTGTTATGCTTTCATACTCTGGTAAATCATTCCCAAACCTAAATCAATGATACTCGGGCACTTATTCCAGCCTATGGGGATAGGGAATTCCCTTCGGGCCTTGTCACGGGCTGGGTTTGGTGCCGGAATTGGTGGCAACGAGATTCGGTTCGTGACACATGTATACTGGGGTTAATAATAGTATTAACCTATAATATAACCATACTCATATGTATGATATCATATAATAACTTCATGTAAAATATCATTAACCGTGTGTTAACAAACATCCATTATATTCCCCATTTAGATGTTAATTGCCTAGTTTTTCAAGTAGGTGTTGACTTGTTACTTATTTTTCCTATTAATTAGATAATTATTTCTTTATATTCTGAATATAAGAAATTATTTATATAGAATATATATTTAGGATATATGTATTCATATTAATCCATAAAATTTGGATATATGATATTAAATGCACCGTTGTGGAAGACGATAGGACTCACATACACATGAATGCTACATTTAATTCAGTTACATATTAAAATAATGAATAATAAATAATATTTATTATAATTAAAGAATCATATTTATTTAATATATGTCTATTTTTTAACTAATATCATCTCAAATAAATTCCATGTATAGTGTGAATGAGTCCCATCGTTTTGAGGAGGTTGTATTCCACACATCCATAAATGAAGTTTCAGTATTCCCAAAAATTCGAGATCAATATTGTATGAGTGATATAAGAATTAAAGAAGAATATATATATATTATAAATATCATATATATCATATTTAAGATATAAATCCATTATTATTTATTACTCTTCTAGTTGGTAAATGGGGGAACATATGACATTGGATCGCAAGGTGGTAGTCCTCCATACACACTAACAATGATTGTGTATCCCATTTAAAGGATGTGTATGAAAGTGTAGTCAGAAATTTCAAAATAAAAATATCTAACTATATTTAATATACTTAGGTTATTATATAATCATGTAATAATAATTCTATTGAATTAAAATGAAATAATACTAAAGTGATCGTTGAAATGTTTTTCCTTTTCTTGGGAATCTTCTTTTGGTTATTACCAAATGAATTCCCTCGATTGATTTATTTCGAATGGAGGCTACTATTATACGATTAGGGGGGTGGATTCCTATTGGGGTAGGTATTTAATGATATATAAGGCATAATGTGGTGTGTGGATGTGAGAGATCAGGTTCCCTTTTATAATTATGGAAAGGGGCACTTTTGGGAGCCCTCAAAATATTAAATTAATAAAAAATAAATTTCAATTCCAAATAATCTAAAATTTAGTTATTTTGAATATTGAAACCCTTGATTAACATAAATGGATATTACATCATTTTATATGTATATTTAGTACATTAAAATAATTCATTACTGATGATCATAATAGTTTAGTGTCTTTGGAATCATGGAAGAAAAATCTTATATCTTGGTGAAATATCTTCAATATCTCACATAAAGATATCCACCTTTAGTACTTCTACCTATAACCATTATTTGTAACATGGGGAATGTAAACATAAGAAAGGGTGAGATCAAATGCTCAATAAGAGTAAAAAAGGGTGATATGTAAACATAAACATGAACATAATGGGTATGATAATGTGATCATAACTTTAGAAGATCATACCCTACAAATAAAAGGTAAATTTGAATCATAAGTAAGTCAAAGAACCTAATTCAAAAGATCATACAACTATCATAATCCATAAAATTGTGTTATACACATCAATGTGTAACTTATTGAACTTGTATACATAATAACAGGTTCACTCATTGAGGACATGAAATTAGGCCTTTGCATAAATATATGGACATGAAGACTAGGTCTATGAATAGAATTATTGTCATGAAAAATAGGTCCATGCCTAGAATTATGGACATGAAAACTAGGCCCAAAAATATAATTATGGACATGAAAACCATGTCCACATTTAGAGTTTTTTATATGAAAACCAGGCCCCCACATAGGATTATAGACACGAAAACTTGGTCCATGTATAGAATTATAGACATGAAAACGAGGACCATGCCTAGAATTTGGGACATGAATACTAGGTCCTTGCAAAAAATGTGAACACCAAATTAGGTTCATGAATAACAAATATGCCTCAAGATTTTTCCATCTTTACCCAATTCATTGCAGAATGATTTAAGACACACCAATTTCATACTGAAATCATGCACACATGTGCCACTAGATAATTAAACATCAAAACATAACCCTCAAAATGAAATGGGTATCATAAACATGTAAACATATTACAACCTGTGTAAAGAGACATATTTTATATTAATTTTTTCAAAATAATAACCAATAAAAATAAACAGGTTTTTTGAACATCATGTGATCAAAACATAATCCATTCGGAGAACTAATATTAATGGTATTCTTGAACTATAAAGAAGTATGTCATCATAGGTGGGGAAGGAATTTTAAAGATCACTTTGAACATGAGGTTTCCATAAAAATAAAATTCTTAGATAGTAATCATTTTCAAAACTCTTTTTACTGAAACCACAATCAAAACATATAATAGAATCAAAATATAACAATTAAAATTGTTCTTATATAAAATACCCTTTCTTTTTTGAAATTAATTTATTTTCTTAAAATGTCGTGAAAATTTAGATTAAAATTTTTATTTCATACTGAACATGTAATATTTTAGGGAAAGAGTCAAGGAAATAATGTGTTATAAAAGAATTAAAATTATTTCATGATGCATAAGTTAAAATAAAACAGTCTACTCGTACTTATACCAGAAAATTCAAAAATTACTTCATATTTAAAATGAATGAAATATTACTTTCAAACAATGTAGTAAAAAGTAAAAAATGGGTAAAAATGACTTTAAACATTTTTAGGAGAATAATAAAACGTTTTGTGAAATCATTTTTAGAAAACAAGGACATTGATGATAAATATTTCCCAGCAGAGAATTAAAATGAAACAATACCAAATATTTAAGAGATTATGAAATCAATACTCATCCCATTATAATCAATAGAATCATACGCCCCATGTCATCATGAAAAATAAAGGAATATATAAATGTCATAATATTTTACAAAAGACTCAAAAAATACATTCATGGTAATTATATACACCACATATAAGAACAAAAGTAGTGTATGAGGCATGTGTCTCACAGAAATAAAGGTGAGACAAAAATAATCCCTTACCTTGTGTCTTAACCCTCTTCATACTAGAAAATGTTTACTCTATAAAAAAATATAAGTTTAATATATAACATTTATATAATAATATTCTTATATATAATACCCCATATGGTGTGATTGTGATCTTATATTATCAACTTGTTAACAATCTTATGTTAAGGTTTCTATTCGGGTAATATTCACATTTTTCCTATCTTGTGTCTTAATTTGATATATCATTGGTCATTGTACTTATATAATGATTAAAAATTGTAAATTATGATGTAAATGTCTGATATATCAAGTATATTTATATTAAAATAAGCAATATCAAAGAGAATTATGAAATAGAATACACCATTAATGGAGACGGTATGTTGTACGTATGCGCGAACGTTGATTATGTTTTAATTGTAACATTGAAAAAAAGTATGTAAATAAAATATGTATATATATCTATATATATATATATATATTATAGTAGAATTATTAATCATATATATCATATAATTTCACTAATCCCATCCTTAATATGTTCTATGTAGTGTGTGAATGAATCACATCGTGTGGTATTCCTCACTTCCTCAAACAAGATTATCATATTAACACCAAATGGAAAGTAAAATGGTATGTGTCATAAAAAGGAATACAGAATATTGAATACATAATAAATATTATATGTAACATATATATATATATATTGTTTCTTTCATAATGGCCACCAAGATTAGTGGTAATGGAAAACAATGAACAATCATTATTTTGTGAGGTAGTAGTTTACCGTACACATAGTCAATATGATCGATATCCATTAGATTGGGGTGTGTGTATGTGTAGGTAGAAACCTAATCATAAAAACATTTTAGTATATTTTGGATTATGGTGTTGTCATAAAATAATGAAGTAAATAGATTGTAGGGGTGGAAAGGGAAAATAAAGTAAAGGAGCTTGATAGAAGACGTTACCTCTAAATCGTGTTACTCCTTTTAGTTTGTTCCTAAAGTTTTCCTTGTGTTTCCTTATTCTAAAGAGAATACTCCTAGAAGTAAGTTATGGTATTTTCAGTGATATATGGGAAGGTTTTTTTTATACCAAAGGATTTGTAGGTGTTAATAAATGTGAACGAGATGTGCCCTTTTATAAGAGGGGGGAGGGGCAATTTTGGAGTATCCAAAACTATTAATTTTTATAAAATAATTTTAGATTTAAAATAGCAGAACGTGATTTATTTTGAGTAAAATATGATTATGGATCTAAATCCTCTCATCCAGTGATTTTTAGACATGCCTAGTTCACAAAAGTATCCATAGATTTTGGTTTAAACCCATAGTCAAATAATTTAACTTCAACCATGACAACATTTTTTTCACACTATAGGGTTAATAAAGTGACTATGAAATGAAAAATGAACACCAATTGGTCATTTATGAAATCTTTGACACTATCAAAGTTATTTTGATGAAACATATATTTTAATTTTTTCTATAAAATATAATAAAATTTTATTTATTTTAAAGTATCATTTATTTCAATTTTGATAGTATTAAATATTTTCATTTTGAAAATATCAAACCAACATGATAAATTTGCACCAAAACATCCAAAATTTCACTAACATATAAAAGTTATCTATATAATTTTTTATTTAATTAATTATGTAAAATTATTTTTATTGTAATATTTTTAATATCATTTATTTTATATCATAATGAATTAAACAATTACTGCATCATTGTTATAAAAGACTTTTATTATGTTATTTATAATTTAAAAATTTATAAATAAATTATGATGATGAATATTAATTCCTTACATTTCAAATGAATAATTATACTCAAATTTTTATTATGAATATCCCTATATTAAAAATCATTCAGTTAATAAAGTTTGAATATGACACTTTTTACTCATCATTAAATAAAATATAATAATTGTCTTAATTTAACACATGTTTCTTAAAAATGATCATATTTTTAACCAAAGTATTATTTGGGTCAAAAAACACTTATCCAATGAAATTAGGAAACATTTTAGGGTAATATTATCATATTATAATATTATTTTTACCATTAATTACCTCATTTTACTTTAACCACAGTAAATAAAATTAAAAATTTAACCATTACCTAAAATTATATTGATTCTATTAGAAAAAATGTTTTAAACTATTTACAACCATTTATGTATATTTTTTGAAATTAAATTCACAAAATAGGTAAAATTAATTTACTCATAATCCCATAAATGTGTATAAAAGGCGGGTAAAAGAGACATTCAAAAGTTCAATATTTTTTATATCTAATTATATTGTAAAAATTATTCTAAATAAATAAATTGGATTAATATATATAATAGTTATCTATTGGGAAATCAAAATCAATTTAATGTAAAAATAATTATCTAAATGAATAAGTTAGTTTTTAACTATTGTGTTGTATTTTTCATTATTCATCAAAACATTGATATTTTCATAAATTTATCATAAATTCAACTTGAGATAATTTGGATTTTAAAAATTCAAAATAATATTTCTTTTATCACAATAATTTTTTTTGAGAGTCTAAAATTGATTTAGTTATTTTTCATTGAATTAAAAAAATGTTCATTTGAGAAAATATTAGTTTCAAACCTATTAAGTATTTACCAGAAATTGTTTTTTTCATAATCAAACACATTATAAATAATATTTAAATATTAGTTGTTACAACTAATATCAAAATTTTAACATCTAGGTTATGACTATCTTATATAAGTAATTATAATATTAATTTTTTGTTTTAGATAAACTCAGTGTTGTGTGTAAACTATGCCAAGTCAGTGTTGCGTATAGTGAAATCTTCCCTTTATGTTGAGTATAACATAATCCAAACCCAGATCTTTTATTTAATAAAAAAATATATGTATAGTGTTTTTTGAAGTTGTAATATTAAATGATTAAATAAATTCTAACAAAATAAATTTATAAAATCTTGGTGTGTTATGTTATGCCTGCCTTAAAATGAATTTATCCCTTGAAATTATTATAGGTTATAAAAGGTTTAATACATAAATTTTTATTTCATTGATACTCACATCATAAAATGTTATAATAAAATGTATTTTAAAATGGAATTTTAGAAACAAAACGGTTTCCCAATTTAACAAATAACTTGGATTCCTCAAAAGAAAACATAGGTTTGAAATGAAAACATTCACATGGAAGAAAAATTGAACTATAATGTTTTAATGGAGAGTGATGGAGAAAATTGTTAATAGAAATTAAAAATTCAGAATCCCTAAATGTGTGGTGATATAAGGAACAATTTGATTCATCAGATAAAAAGGACTAGGATAACATTTTAGGTTTTCAATATCATTTTCCTAAAGTTAATGAATATGAGAATAAATACTTACTTGGTTTCATTATAATATCACCTTTGGTCTTGCCTTGAAAAACATCCACATCATCTTATATTCAATGAAATGAAGTTGAATTTTCCAATCCTAATGTTTTAGAAGATCATGCGATTAGTAAATTGAATGATAGGTGGTTCCATATATCTTTATCACGACAAAAACGTTATCAAAAGTAATCAAAAATGCATAAGTTTACCTATAGTGAGATAATACATTAATCACAAATACATATTTGATGGTTAAATTTAAATTTTCATAAATGGATAATCCCACAATCCTTCCGAAAGATGAAAATCCCAGTCCTTATAAAGAAGTCCAATAAATATGATTAACATTTATCACACATATATCAAAAGGTAGTTCTTTTTGTCACATTCCAAACATGTGAATACCTTAATCAATTATTCTCTTGAAACATGAAAATAACTTAAATTCCATGAGTCCTTATTGAAATCACTCATATTTACTTATTCATATGTCCAAAATAATTTAAACTTCATCAATGATAGCATAATCCATATTTCAATAAATCCTAATTTAGTTCCTAGGTAACTAGTATCATCCAATTTACTTTTTCTTATTGAACATATCATTATACAAATACCATTATCTCAAAATCATGTGTATATTAATGTTTATCCTTCTCATAATAATGTGTTTTCCAAAAATATCACCTTATTACTTCAATCACTTTTCAGGTTTACCGGTACCATTCAACATATAATCTTAAATACGTATAAAAAACCATAGATGACTAATTATTCCATAATACCATTAATGTTATTCTACAACATTATTATGCTATCTCATTAACTAATCACTCAATCATTCCACCAGTTCATTCTCGTACTCTACATTTCCAATAGGGATGACTTGTGATTTTCCTTTGTCTTTGTCCATATGAAGTTGCTGACACCGATCATAATTGATTACCCTTGTATTAGGGAATTGGTTATCATAATACCCCATTTCCATGCACTTGTATAACTGAGGTGTGTTTGGTGAATTTTCATGAGCTTTCTCTCCATTGGATATAATTTTTACATCACTCTGACACTCTTTTTCTCATTGTCTAGGCTTCTCAAACATAAAGAATCTATTTTTTCCTTTCAATCATTCCCCTTATTAATATTTTCCACTTTTTTGGCAAGTAGGATATTGATAATTTTTCCTCACTCTTTGTGGAAATCCATCATAGTTTCCATTAAGCCCTATCTTCTTTTTCATCTATCCAAAACCTTGAAAGTTACAAACTTCTATTTCCAATGTTACTGAACAACTAATGACTTCTTCATAGATTCCAAGTTCTCATATAGATAAATACTTTTGAAGACTTAGTTTTAGGCCATTAATTAATTCATCAATTTTTCTTTCAATGAAGTTGATTAACCCCGAAGCATATCTTTCTAGTATTATTAAATTAACTTCATAGTTAACAATTGATTCATCATATTTTTTATTAAACTAAAATAATTCCATCCCCATTATTGTTTATAGAAAATGAGGGAAGTAATTACTAAAACAATATCCCACTAAACTATTCCCATTCCATAGATTAAATTTATTCTTTATCCCATGTTTCTTAATAAGAGTCCACCACTGATCGTCTTCACCTTCTAGATGATAGAAAACAAAAAAAACATTTAATGTTTAGAACACAAAAGGATAGAAAATATATTTTTTCGTGGTACCAATCCATTTTTCAAAAACAAGTGGATTATAATACCCAATAAAATAATTTGGATGTTCCCGCATTAAGGAATCAATATAAAGTTGTTCCTGTCTCTTCTAATTTATAAGTCTAGCATGATTTATAACATGTGTTAGTATAGTGATAAGACATCCCATTTCATCTCCCATAACATTTGGTTGGTCAGAAAGACAATCATTTCATTTCCCATTGCATTAATTTTTAACACGGTTCACTCAGGTTCCATTCATTGACTAAAAATAAAAACAATATTTTGAGAAACACTAATAATACTGGAAAACCACATAAACAAGGGAATGTACATTCAATATACAACATCTCAGGTTTAATCCATGGTAATCAATGATCATTAATAAAGTCTATATTATATCTTATACAAAGACTTATCCGTAGGGACATCCCAATACTTATCATTAGAAATATACATAGAGATATCAATAAGGATTTCACATTCTAGTTTCCAAATGTGGACTAAACCTTTCCTCCAATACCAAATATAGAACCCTTAGAATAACGTATATGGATATTATATCATTTTAGATTTATATTTTGTACATTATAATAATACTTGAATGAGAACCATAATAGTGTCATTGGAAACTTGGAATAAAAATCTTCTATCCTGGTGAATGATCATCAACATCTCCCATAAAGATCTCCACCTCCAGTACTTCTACCTATAAACTTTTTTCACAAAATTGGGAAAGGAATCATAAGAAAGGGTGAGATAAGATGCTTAGTAAGAGTACAAAATGGTGATATGTAAACATAAACATGATCATAAAGGGTATGATAATGTGATCATAAAATTAGAACATCATACCATTTATATCAAAAGAAAACATGAGTCCTAAGGATATCGAATAACATAATACATAAACTTCATAAAATTTTCATAAAGCATGAAATTTTTTTATTCACATCAAATTGAAACTTTTTGAACATGTAAAAATAGTAATAGGTTCACTCATTAAATACACAAAATCAGTCCCTTTCATAATTATATAGACATTAAAACTAGGTCCACGCATATAATTATGGACATGAAAAGTAGGTCCATGCATAGAATTATGGACATAAAAATGAGGCCCACACATAAAGTTATGGATATAAAAATCAAGTCCATGCATAAAATAATGGACATGAAAACCAGGCCCACATATTGAAATATGGACATGAAAACTAGGTCTATGCATATATTTTTTAACATGAATTTAAGTTCGCACATATCTTATATAAATCATGAGTTTTCCATCTTTACCCAATTCATCATATTAAGATACTGGTCACACCTAATCATAATTAATACATACATACATATGCCAAAATATAATTAAAAATCACAACATAACCCATGAAATGAAATGGGTATCACAAAGATGTAAACATATCATTACCAGTGGAGAGTGACAGGTTTCATAATAATTTTATGAAAAGAATAACCCATGAAAAGAAGTGGGTTTCTTAAACATTATTCCATAAAAACATAAACCATTAGGAGAAATAATATGAATGGTAAACTTGAACTATAACAAATTATGTCATCATTGGTGGGGAAGAATTTCTAATGATCACTACGAACAAGAATTTTTCTTAAAAAATAATTTTTACAACATTAAATTTTCTTAAAACACTTTTCATTGAAACAAATTTTAAAATATATAAAGGAATCATGAAAATCATTTCAAAAAGTTCATGAGGAAAATATCATTTCTTTACTCAAATCGTTTACTTTTCTTCAAATGTCATGAAATTTTAAAATAAAAACAATTATCTGAATCTAAAAATGTATGCTTTAGGGTATGATTTAATAAAATAAGTCATTATGAAATCATAAAAACATTTTAATTCCATATAATTAAAACAAATAACATTATTCTCATAATTTTATTGCAAAATTGAAAAAGTAATTTGTTTGGAAAATGAAACAATGATTCTTATCAAACCATGTAGTAACATGTCAAAAATTGGTAGAAATGAATTTATTAATCCTTATGGGACTAGTAAAATATTTTGTGAAAACATTTTTAGAAAACATGGACAAAGTTGATAAATATTACCTAAGGAATACATCAAATGAAACATTCCTAAATATGGAAGAGATTATGAAATCAATACCCATAACTTTATAATCAATAGAATAATATTCTCCAAGTAAAGAAGATAAAAACAAGAATATTGAAATATCATAATATTATAGTTATGAATCTTAAAATATATTCATGGATGTTAGATACACTATGTATAAGAAAAAAATAGTGTACGAGGCATATGTATCACATAAATTAAGGTGAGACAAAAATTATCCCTTAACATGTGTCTTGGCCCTATTCATATTAGAATAAGATTTCAATATAATAAATAAAAGTTTATTATACATTTTTATAGAATAATATTATTATTTATAATACTAATTTTTTTTAGTATTTCCTTATATTACTATCTTATTAAGGCTCTTATGTTAAGGTTTCCATTCAGGTAAAATTCTCTTGGTTCTTCGCTTGTGTCTTAATTTGTTTTTATCAATGGTTTATATAATTATTTCATGATTCCAGATTGTAAATCATGATATATATATATATCATATATATATATCCATTATATTGATGTTAAAATAATCTATATAATGAAGATTTTTAAAATGGAAGACACTGTTCATGTAGATGGTAAGTCCTACGTACACCTGAACGTTGCATCCATTTTAATTGCTGTATTGAAAGAAAGTATATAAATTACATATGTATTTATATATATATATATATATATATATATATTAAATTTTCATTATTATATCATATATATTGGAAAACTTCAATAAACACATCCTTAATATAGGCCATGTGTTTTGTGAACGAATCACCTCGCTTTGAAGGGGAGGTAGTCCACAATTCATCAGACGAGACTATTGTATTAACACCAAATGGAATGTAAAAAGGATTGTGTTATAAAAAGGGATAAAAGAGCTTAAAAATATAATAAATATTTTATATAACATATATAGAAAGAGTTTCCATCATAATTTCCACCATGAGTGGTGGTAATAGAAAAAAGAATAATAATCGTTTTGTGAGGCAGTAGTTAGCCGTATATAGAAACAATAAGTTCTATATCCATTATATGGAGGTGTGTGTAAGTACAGGTCGAAAACATAGCATAAAACATAATAGTATATAATAGATAGTGTTCAATTTATAAAATTATTGAATAATGAGAGTATAGGGGATGGAGAAGGTAATTAAAGGAAATGCGTTTGAATGAAAAAGATACATTGAAATCGGGTAAATCATTTTGGCTTGTGCCAAAAGGATTCCTTGAGTTTATTTCATCACAAGGAAATTCTTCTAGGAGGAAGGTATGGAAGTTGGTAGGATAAATGGCTGGGTGTTTCCCAATCCACCACGTTTTATAGTTGTGAATAAAAGAGAATGATAAGTGTCCTTTTATGTGAGGGAGGAGTGACACTTTTGTAATCTCCAAAACTATTAATTTTTTAGAAAATGATTTTAGTTTTAATAGATCCAAATTGAGTTATTTTTAGGATAATATGATTATGGTTCCAAATAATCTCAACTGCATAATTCTAGATATGGCTAGGTCACAAAATTAACATTATCTTTTGGCATTAACCCTTAGTAAAATAATATAACTTTTACTGTGACAACTAGTTTTTTACACTATGGTGTTAATAAAGTTAATATAAAATTTCAAGATAACCAAATTAATTATTTTATGACATATTTTACACTATCCAAGTTAGTTTTATGAACATTATATTTTTTTGAATTTTATCACATTTAGTCAAATATTATTTATTTTAAAGTATTATTTATGTCAATTTGATACTATTCAATATATCTATTTTTAAAATTATGAAACCAACATGATAACTTAAAACCAACACTTCCCAATTTTCACTAAAAATCAAAGGTTATATATGACATTTTTTATATAAATAATTAGGTCAAATTATAATTATTTTAATATTTTTCATATCATTAATTTGATATCACAATTAATTAATCATTTACTACATAATTATTATAAAAGCCTTTAATTATGTTATATCATATTTGAAAATTTAAAATAAACTACCTTGCTGAATTTATATTTCTTATATTTTAAATGAGTAATTTTAGTCGAATTTATCTTTTGATAACAATATATTTAAAATTATTCTGTTATTAAAGCTTGAATATGACACTATTAACTCATCATTAAATAAAATATAATATTTGTATTAATCTAAAAAAAGTTGAATAAAAAGGATATTTTTTTACCTAAGGTTTATTTGGGTCAAAAAAACATTTCCAATGAAATTAGGATAAGTGTTTAGGTATTTTTATATTATTATAATATTATTTCAACCTTTAATGACCCCATTTATCTTTAACCACGATTAATAAAATAAAAAATTATTATTTACCAAAAATTATTTTGATACTATTAGACCACAAGTTTCATACTTATTATAGAAATATATGTCCATTTTTTGAAATTTTGTTCACAAAAGTGGTAAAATTATGTGTAGTGTTAATCCCAAAAATGAGCATAGAAGACGAGTAAATGAGACATTCAAAACTTCAATAATTTTTAATATATAATTATATTATGAAAATTATTCCAAAGACCTACATAGGATTAATATATTTATTATTTATAAATAATGACTTTAAAATAAATTTAATGTAAGAAAACTATTTAAATGATAAAAGTCAATTTTTAACTACTATGCAATAATTGTCACTATTCATCAAAAATTGAAACTTTTCATAAAAACACCATAAATTGACCCTAATATAATTTTGATTTTACAAATTCAAAAAATAATGTTTATTTTATAAAAATAAATTTTTATGAGTGTCTAAAATTAATTTAATAATTTTTATAGATGAACAAGAAAAACATGTTCATTTGAGAAATGGGTAGTTTTAAACATATAAAGACGTTACAAAAAAATATATTTTTCATTATAAAAAAAAATAACTCATATTTAAAAAATTTCTATTACTATTAATATCACATTTTTAATGGATAGGATATAACAATCGTATTTAAATTATTATAGTTGTAAGTTGTTGTTTCAGAAAAACTTAGTGTTTCATGTATTACAAGCTCAGTCGGTGTTGTGTGTAGTGCAAGCTTCCCATACTGTTGTGTATAACATATTACAAACAAAATACTATTTTTAAATAAATAAAATTTATATTCAATGTTGCATTAAGTGTAAATATCAAAAGAATAAATTAATTTGAGCAAAATAAATTCATAAAATATACAAGTGTTACATTATACCACCCTGTAAAATGAATTTCACCCACCAAATTTTTTTAAGAAGGAATGTAAAAACATAATGGTTACCCAAAATAACTCATCATTAGGATTCTACAAAGGAGAACACTGGTGGGGAGTGGAAACATTGATATGGTATAAAAATAAAACTATCATGTTTTTATATGGATTGATAATGAAAATCCTTATGAAAATGTTGAAAATCCATAGCCCTATATCAATAATGATGTAAGGAACCATCTGATTCATCAGATAAGAGGGTAATAGGTTAAAAGTTTTTGGTTTTGAAGATCCATTTCTAAAATTTCAAGAACATTAGAATAAATACTCACTTCATTTCATTATAATATCGCCATTGTTGTTTCCTTGAACAATTTCTACATCATATCTTATTCAAAAAATGAATTTGAATTTTTCAATTCTAAAGTGTTATAAGATCATGCAGTCTGTAACTTTAATGATAGGTCATCCCATCTCTCTTTATCATAAAAATGGTTTTCATAAGTAATCAAATATGCCTAAGTATACCTATGATGAGATAATACATTAGCCTCACAAAAATATCTGATGGTTAACTTAAAATTTCTACAAATGGATAATCCCAAAATCCTTTAAAAAGCTAAAAATCCAAAACATGAGTAAATAAGTCCCTTATATCAGCTTAACATTAATCTCCCATATATCAAAAGGCAGTTCCCAGTTGTCACATTCCAAACATTTGAATTCCTTTATCATGTATTCTCTTAAAAAATGAAAATAATCTAAATTACCATGCATACTTATTGAAAACATGCATGCTTACTTATTATTAAATCCAAAAAAATGTAAACATCATTCATGATAGCATAACCCACATGTCAAAAAATCCTTAATTAGATACACAATAACTATTATCATCCAATTTAATTATTCGAATCCAACATAACTTTATCAAAATATCATTATCCAAACATCATGCTCATATAAAGGGTTATCCTTCCAATTATCATATGTTATAAACAAATATCACCTTATTACATCAATCACTTTTCATAGTTATGAGTACCATTCATCATATACTCTTAAATATATATATAAAAACAATACTAGACAAATTATTCCATAATACCATAAATGTTATTCGAAAAATTTATTCTATAATCCCATTACCTAAACACTCAATCATTCCACCACTTCGTTTTTTGTAATCTACATTGCCAATGATTATCGCATGTGATTTTCCTTTTTCATTGGCCATTAGAGGTTTTTAATTTTGATCAATATCTATGAACCCTGGATTATAGAAATTGTTTAACATAATGAACCATTTCCTTCTACTTGTAGCATTAAAGTGTGGGTGGTGCATTTACTTGATCTTTTTCTCCATTTCATGGAAATTTAACATCACTTTAACACTCTTTTGTTTAATTTCTAGGCTTCTCATACTTAAAGAATATTTTTTTCCTTTCCGGAATTCCTTTATGTTCTCTTTTCCAGGTTTTTGATACGTAGTATGCTGATACATTTTCTTCTATCTTTATAAAAAATCATCAGAGTTTACATTAAGCTGAAGCTTCCTTTTATTATCTCTAGAACCATAAGAGTTACCAAATTTTATTTCAACTTATTGTGAACAACAAACGACTTCTTCAGGGATTATAAATTCCCTTATGACTAAAACCATTCTGAGACTTGGTTTTATGCCACCAAAGAATCAGTCAATTCTTATTTCAGCGCTAATGATTAACCCAAAAGTATATATTGATAGACTGGTAAAATTATCTACATAGGTACTAATATATTCATCGTCCTTTTTCATAAGCTCAAGGACTTCCTTCTTTATATTTGATCATAAAATATAAGGGAAGTACATAATAAAAAATATCCCTTTAAAATACTCTGATACTATAGATTTAATTTATTCTATATCCCTTATGTTCTTAATAAGAGTCCTCCCACTGATTGGCTTCACATTCCAGATGATAAACAACCAACATGACTTTTTCATGTTCAAAACACTAAAAAATAAAAAAAATTATTTTCCATGGTACCTATCAAATGTTAATTAACAAGTGGATTAGAAGACCAACTAAAAAATGGTGGATGTTTTCTCATGAAGGAATAAATAGAATGTTGTTCCCCCCACAACTCATTTTGATGTCTTGATTGATTTATAGCTTGTGTGGTTATAGTGATAAGATTTTTAATTTCATCTCCCATAACATTTGGTTTTTCAAATGGAAAATCATTGCATTCCACATTGCATTAATCATTAACATGGTTCCTTTAGATTCTAGACATCGACTAAAACTCAAAAGAATAGTCTGAGAAACACTAATCATACTGGAAACCACATAATCAAGGGAAATTACTTCAATCTATAAAATATTAGTATTAATCCTTGGTAATACATTAGCATTAATAGAGTCTGGGATTGTATCCTATACTTAGACTTATCCATACTGACATCCCTAGACATATCCTTAGAAATATACCTAGGGATATCAATAAAACTTTTTCATCCAACTTTCCCAATATTGACTATTCTTTTCCTCTAATACCATATATAGCGATCCAGGATTAATATACAAGGATATTATAACATTTTTTATGTACTTTTGTGAGATTAAAATAAAAAATTCCTAAGGACCATAATAGTTTATTGTTATGGAAAACTTGTAAACAAAATATTATATCCTAGTGAAAGATCTTAAAAATCTCCCATAAACCACCCAACCTTTAATACTTATACAAATAACATTTCTTTATAACCTCAGGAAATGAAACATAAGAAAGGGTGAGCTCATATTCTCAGTAAGAGTAAACAAGGATGATATGTAAACATAAACATAATCATAAAGGGTATCATAATGTGACCATAACATTAGAATATCATTCCCAACATATCAAAGCTAAACATGAATAATAGGGAAAATAAATAACATAACCCATAAGATCATAAAATTTCCATAAGGCATGAAATTTCGGCATACACATCAACTTGTATCTTTGTGAACATGGACAAGTAGTAACATGTTCACTCATTAAGGACATAAGATAAACACATTGCATAAAAATACAGACATGAATCCCAGGTCCATGCATATAATTATGAACATGAAAACCACATCCACGCATATAATTTTTTACATGAAAACTAGGTCCACACATAGAATTATGGACATGAAAACTAGGTCCACGCTTAAAATTATGGACATGAAAACCAGGCCAAACCATAGAATTGGGGACATTAAAATCAGTTCCACACATAGAATTATGGACATGAAAACCATGCCCACACATAGAATTATGGACATGAAAATCGGGTCCATGCAAAGAATTGTGAACATGATATCAGGTTCATGCATAACATATATAACTTTGGAGTTTTAAATCTTTATATAAGGCATCATAGGGAGATATAATTCCAAAAAATCTCATAATGAAATCATACACATGTCCCACAAGATCATTAAAAATCATAACACAACCCATGATATTAAATGGTTACCATAAACAAGTAAACATATCATAACATGTTAAAAAAAAGTTTCACGATCATTTCATCAAAAGCATAACACATAAAAAGAATAGGCTTTTATAATCCTTATGGAATCAAAACATAATCCTTTCAGAGAAATAATATGAATTTTATTCTTGAACTATAACAAAGTATGTAATAATAGGTGGGGAACGATTTTTAAAGATCACATGTAACATGATTTTACCTTAAAAATATCTTTTTAAGGAAAAATTAGTTTTCAAAACCCTTTTCATTGAAAGTATTTTTAAAACATATAAAGGAATCATGAAAAATCATTTAAACCTATTCTTGAGTAAAATATACTATCTTTTTTCAAATAGTTTTCATTTCATAAATGTCATGAAATTTTCAATGAAACAATTTATTTAAAACTAAACATGTAATATTATAGGGTAAGATTAAAAGAATTAATGTTTTATGAAATTTTAAATAGTTGTTCATACTGTATAAGTTAAACTAAAACATTCTTCTCATACTTTTACCAGAAAATTCATATAGTACTTCATTAGAAAAAAAAAGAAATATTTATTTCAAACTATGTAGTAAAATGTTAAAAATGGGTAAAAAAGAATTTAGAAATCAGTAGGAGAATATTTAAAAAAAATTATGTAAAAATTTTCTGAAGACATAGAAATTTATGATAAATATTCCCCAAGAGAGACATAAAATGAAACAATCCCAAATAAGGGAGAGATTATAAAATCAATACTCACCCCCATTATAATGAATAGATTTATATGCCACATGTAAGAAAAAAAATAAAATAGAATATAAATTTCATAATATTCTATATAAGACTCATAAAATACATTCATGGGAAGTATATACATTTTTTATAAGAAAAAAATTCAAGTATGATTCATGTGTCTTATTGAAATAAAGGTGAGATAAAAATAATCCCTTACCTTGTATCTTTACACTCTTCACACTCAATCAAAATTACTGTATAGTAAATATAAGTTTATTATACACATCTAAAATAATAATATTCTTATATCTAATACAACATATGGTTTGATTATGACATTATATTTACCGCTTGTTAACAGTCTAATGTTATGGTTTCAATTAGCGAAATATTTGCTTCGTTCTTCGAATGTGTCTTAATTTGTTAAATAATTTGTTCTTATTTATATACCATGATTAAATATTTTAAATAATGATATAAATATCATATATATTCAGTATATGTTTATTAAAATATCATGTATCATAAATAAGTATTAAATTGGATACATCGTTCATGGAGACGGTAAGTTGCATTTACAAATAAACGTTTTTTTAGTTTTAATTATCGTATTGAATGAAAGTATATAAATGACACAATTATATAATATTATATATATATCATTATTATAGTAGAATTATTATATCATATATACTTGATAATCTCACTAAACCCATCCTTAATACATTCCATGTCATATGTGAACAAATCACATCACTTTGAGGGGGAAGTAGTCCACAATTCCTCAAAAGAGATTGTCGTATTAACACCAAATGGAATGTAAAAATGTATATATTTTAAAAATTAACAAAGAATCTTAAATACATAATAAATATTATATATAACATATATATATATATATTTATCATCGTAATGTCCACCATGATATGTGGCGATAGATAAAAATAAATAATCATCGTTCTGTGAGGTAATAGTTCACCGTACACAGAAATAGTATGTATAATATCTGTTAGAGGGATGGGTGTGAAAGTTTATGTATAAAAATTATCATAAAAACATACTAGTACATATAAGATATAGGTGTTTTCATAAAATAATGGAATAAAGAGAGTGTAGGAGTGGAGAAAAAAATAATGGAAAGGAGCTTGAAAGAAGATGATACCTCTGAATCGGGTAACTCCTTTTGGATTGTTCCCAAAGGCTTCATTGAGTTGCCTTATACCAAAGGTAAGGCTTCTAAGAGGAAGGAATGGAAGTTGTAAGGGTAAATGGGTAGGTCTTGGATGATTCAAAAGGCTTTATAGGAGTGGATAAATGAGATGGATATGTGCCATTTTATAAGAGGGAGGAGGGGCACTTTTGGAGTCTCCAAAACTATTAATTTATTATAAATTTTTATATTTAAAATACCTCCAAAGTGAAGTATTTGTAGTATTGGATGAGGGTAGATTGAAATCCTCTTGACCAATGAATTTTATTCATGTCTAACTTCCAGAATTATCCATTGATATTGGATTTTACCCCCTATTAAATAATTTGGCTTTTGCCGTGACAACATGCTTTTCTACACTATAGTGTTAATATATTTAAAATAAAATTCCAAAAGAACACCAATTTGATCAATTATGACATTTTTTATTCTATCCATATTAGTTGTTTGAACCTTATATTTTTATAAATTTTATAACATTTAATAAAATATTATTTATTTTAAGGTATCAATTATGTCAATTTTGATTCTATTCGTTATTTTAATTTTTAAAAATATAAGACCAACATGATAAATTAGAACCAAAACATATAAAATGTCATTAACATGAGTAAATTATCTATAAAATTATATTTATGTAATTAATGGTTTCAAATTATATTTATTTTAATATTTATATGTTCAATTATTTGATATCTAAATTAATTAGACAATTACAACATCATTATTATACTAACCATTAATTAAGATGTATCATATTTAAAATTTAAAAAACAAAATTATCATGATGAAGATAAATTTATTATATTTGAAATGAAAATTTATAGTCGAATTTATCTTATTCATAACACTATACTATAAATGATTTAGTTATTAAAGTTCGAATATGACACTTTTTGCTCCTCTTAAATAAAATATAATAATTGACATAATTTGGAAATAGTTTCATAAAAAGGATCATATGTTTGAAAAATGGTTGATTTGGGTCAATAAACACATATCCAATGAAATAAAGACATTTCTTAGTGTAATTTTATATTATTATAACATTAGTTTTACCATTAACTACCCATTTAACTTTAACCATGGTAAATAAAATTCAAAAAGTAACCATTCACTGAAAATAATTTTCAACTGGTTAGACCAAATTTTATCATTATTATTACAACCATTTATGAATGTTTTTTGAAATTAAATTCACAAATGTGGTAAAATTACCCCAACTGCTAAACCCGCAAATGTGCATAGAAGGCGGGTATGGGAGACGTTCAAAACTTCAATAAATTTTATTATATAATTATATTAGAAAAATGATTCCAATGACCTAAATTGTATTAATATATGTATTATTTATCTATTGTGACTTTAAAATAAATTTTATGTAAATATATTTATTTACATGAAAAAGTCGATTTTTAATTACTACGTAGTTTGTTTACTATTCATCAAAAATTGAAACTTTTCAGTAAAATACTATAAATTCACCCTAAGAAAATTTCGATATTCCAAATTCAAAAATAACGTTTATTTTATTAAAATATATTTTTATGGGTGTCTAAAATTTGTTTTCTTATTTTTCATATGAGGATAAGAAAATATAGTAATTTGAGAAAATAGTAGTTTTAGACCTATACAGACATTACCAAAAAATTTATTATTCGTTATCAAAACCATTAGAACTAATATTTATAAATTAGTTATTACTACTCATATCACAAGTTTAACGGCTAGGTTATAACTATCCTATTTATATAATTGTAATAGTAAAGTGTTGTTTTAGATAAACTCAGTGTTGCGTGTAATGCAAGCCAAGTTGGTGTTGTGCATAGTGAAATCTTACCTTATTGTTGCATATAACATTTTCTAAACACAATGATTTTATTTTAAAAAACATATATATATTATTTGTTGTGTGACATGAAAATATAAAAAGATTAAAATAATTTTTAAAAATAAATTCACCAAATCTCAAGGTGTTATATCGAATATACAATGAGAACTTGTCGAAATCCTTTCATCCAAAAATTTTAATACATTTTTATTCCATATTATTAACATTATATTTTGGAAGTAACCCTTATTTAATCCTTTTAACTCTTAGCATGATATCATGTATTTCTATTTTTTATAGGCTAATATAATTACTCTTAAATGTATACAGAACCATAAATAGATGAGTGATGGAAGATTGAAATTTATCCCAATAATTTTAGAAAATATTATATTTTTATAAATTTTATTTCATATAATCAATTATTATTTATTTTTCAAAACCATTAATACTAATTTTGATATTATATATTATATTATTTTTTTAAAATATAATAATATCTTCATATCTTATAACCATAAACATTTATACATCCCTGTTATGTCTAGGCCATCTAAAACTTTTGTGGATGAAATTAAATTCTTCAAATTATATTTATTTTAACATTTTTAGTATAATTTATTTGAAAATTCAATTAATTTAATAATTATTACATCATCATTGTGTAATCCATTAAGGTAATTATTTATTTCCTTAAAATATAAAATACTATTATGTAGATAAATATTTTAGATTTAAAATTACTATTTATATTTGAATATATTCTCTGAATAAGCACATATAAAAATTGTAATACATATTAAAAACATAGGTTTGGCATATTGGACTTTCATTACAATACAATATTAAAAAATGATTAATGTTATCCAATATGATCCTAGAAGCCCTAAAATAGACCCAATGATGATTTTGGTTGAAAATAACTCATACTATTACATTAGGGAATGTGTTGAGGTAATTTTAAAATATTGATAATAATATTTTTACCCATAATTACTCAATTTATATTGAACCATGTTATAAAAAATTATTAATGCTACTATTAATAATGTACAAAAATAAAAGGAACGTTTTTACCTAATTTAGACCTACTGATTCCAAAAATGGAATCTATTTTATTTATTCAAAAAATGATAATTTTTATTAATTAATTTAAAATTTATCATTTTGACGAAATGAGAAATCATTTTTTTAATGTGAAGAAGATCAAAATATTGAAATGTTTTTATATAAAATTTCAATATAAAATTTATTAAAATCTTTTAAATTGGATTAAAAGAAATAAAGGCATCTAATTACCCATTAATAAAAAAACAACGTATCAAAATAGATTATTCATAACAAATAATTTTTCTCAATTAAAATGTTGTATTTTTTCACTGTTCAATAAAAAATGAAACTTATCAAAAAACAAAAAATTCAACGGATTTAATTTTAATATTACAAATTCAATGAAGTGTTTTTAATATCATCAAATATAATTTATAAAAATTCTAAAAAAAATTATTTAAAACATGTGCCCCTTAAAAAAGTAGGGAAACTACTTTTTAAAAAAAAATACTTATTTTATGTATAAAATCATATTTTTTCTTATATCATGCCTAAAAAACACATAATATGAATGTAAAAAAATAATATTGAATAGTATATATATAAATAATTAATATAATCCAACAAATGTTTTCTATTTATTTATTCTTATAAAACCACATGTTCATAATTAAATAGTAATTCAGAGTACCGTTTCCTTTCATTTAAAATAGTGATTTACTTTAATTTATAATTAATTTTTCAATGAATTATATATAAATTTGTAAATTATATTTAATTAATTAATTTAATCATATTCATACCAATCATCCAAATATCCAACTTATAATAGTCATTTTAAATAATAATTTTAATAGTATATAATGGTTTGTTTAATCTCAGTGTTCCTTGCAATGTAAGCTATCAGAGAAGATAAAATTAAAAAAGATGCATACCATAAAATCTTTAATAATTACATCCTACCTCTAATAAATTGTATAAATTGTGTCCTATATAACTATATCATCTACCCATACAATATATAAATCAAAAAAACTTTCATACCACTTCAAGGTTCTCAATGTAGTGGGGAATTATGATGACCATTCAATGTGACTAGTAGCATTTTGAAATCATCAATAACAATTTCAAATAGAATAATGATCATAATATTATATGTATTTTAATAATATTTAAATTCCTAAATATATAGGTAATCTTATAGAGAGTTTTATTTGGTTATATTTAACCAATTTCAACAATTATAAGTGGATTCTATGCCATTATCTTTCAGGAACACCCAAATTCTTCGTCAAATATACTTATAAATTATTCCATGATAACCTTTAATGATTTTAAACACTTAGTAATTGTGATATATTACAATAAACCATTCCATACTAATTTATTAATCTATAACAAATAAAAATAGCCTTTTTTAACGATAACATTAAGTGTTAAAGACATGGACACCTTGAGATGCCCTAATTCAAGAAACCATGTCAATTTTATCTCCATTGGATTGTATTTATTTTAATTGTTATTCATTATTGACATGTTTCACAAGTGTAAATGTTATCATGTGAGATATCAGTGAAACATTAGGGTCCTTCACTTTTTACTAAGTCCACAAAAGTCATTCTCTTAAAACATTTTTATTTCATTAAATATTGATTCACTTATTTCATAGAAAGGAAACCCATATATTTTTCTCGATTAATGAGGTAGGGGATCCCATTTTACAACCTTCATTAAATAAAAACTATTAAAAATTTCACTTTAATGTTTGAAATATATTTTTTAGTTTATTGAACACCTGATGTCACGTAGTTAACTTAAACATACTAAGTTGTCACCATAGCCTTATACCAGAAAAACATCAAAGCACCCAATGTATTTAACTCCAATACTATATTTATTATGGTTGTTGATATTTATTACCTCAAAATTTCTTACGTTTATAAAAACATATATTTTTTAAAATTAATGTTAAATAAAATATAGTTATTTCCTTTCATATGGGATGTATAACCATTTTCCAGAATCAAAACTGTTTCTCTATACATGAAATTATTGTGATGGGGACCTATAATATTTTTTCCATTTAGAAAATTAATATAGTTTATGATCACAATTCCTGAACCAAAATATTGTTGATGAGGCCTAGGATTGATGAATTTGTAGTAGAGATGAAGTATAAAAGTGTTATGATGTCTCTACGTATCCCATAAGGATGATTATAGCCCCACACGTAGTTATATAGATAGATTCACAATGTTTAAGGTCATGCATTCTAGAAAATGAAAAAAATTGGATTTCAAAGTTGTTTAGATGGGGAAAGAGATAAAAACCCCACATGAATCGGCCAAGGATGCCCAACCCCATGGAAAATGACCTCATTTCATTTTTTTCATAGTTTAATGTCATATAATTGGGACCATCACGGAAATCAGTTAAAATTCATGATGTATATAATGGGAAGTATCGATTTCAAAGGTATATATGTGGCAGAGTAGAGGAATACCCTAACGTGAATTGAGAAACAAGGCTCTCATACCACCAAAAAATATTGAAATAAACTATTTGTAGTTTAAATTTCTATTCATGGACCATAAGTGATTCCAGGTGGAAAAATGTTGGATAAATTTTCTGTTGGTGCCAAAGAAAACATGTATGGACATCGCTACATATCCAATGAGGATAGGTATCATGCCGCTAATAGTTCATTAAGGATATATCTATATATAGGTATGACTCTTATTTAATGAGGGGGGGGGGTTGGTGTTTTTTGAGTGGATGGACTAAGTCATAAAATCTAGACATCACTCGATATCCAGTGTATATAGGGATAAAGATGTATATAGTTCCCTAATTGGGAATGGTATATGATTGATACTTGAAGTGATGTCCCCTATGTCAAGGAAATCATTTTGATGTTCCATGTATCATTGTGAGACCAGTACAATAATTGAATTACAATTAAATATCATGAAAAAAGGATGTGCATGATATGTATTTTATTATCATATAGCTGAGAAGACAATTCTTCAGTTTAAGGTCTTCTGAGCAGACGAATCCATGCAGTTTAACGTCATGCTGTAAGGATTCTAGTTTCTATTTAATTTTTCATCATGTGGCTAGGATGTTAGTTGAAATATATTATATCAACATGAAACTAGGATGCACGATGAATTGGCTCATTGGATGAAATTTAAATGGAATATAAACTATAAACTATGGTGAATGAGGGAGAAGGAGGCATGTGTCGCACAATACACTCCCAAGGAATACATGTCGATAGTTTAAATTTTTGGTTCATGGACATGATATTACATTTTAATATTATATATCTTAGACTTGGAACTTAGTTTAATGTCATATTTCTAGGAGGATAAACACTTTATGTGATATACTTCCTGAGAAAATTGGAATTGGTTGGAGATGTGATGTGATCCCCATCCATGGTGACCAAATAGTATGCACCATTAGGATAAAAATCGTGAATGATGTGTGGTATTTCTCACACAGTCTCTAACATTGGTGGCTTCCTACTGGGTATCATTAGAGTTTAGGTATACAACACTTTATCACATGGGAGAAAATAGAGGAGGATAACATTTCCATTTAATGCCCTTAATATACTGTTGTGATGCCTCTCTAAATTGTGTATGTCCTAAAGCCTATTCTCACAAAAGGATTACAGTTCTGATAAGATAACTTCTATTATTCTATCTAGAAGCTACAGATCATAGACCACTATGTAAAAAAGGGAAACTAAATCTAGATGTAATGGACTGACTATGTTCCATACATAATGGAATATAAAGTCACCTTGGTGTAATTCTGAGCTATGGTTAGATAATCCCAATGGGAATTCCGGAGATTGTATGACCAAGCCTTCTTGTTTGGCCGCATCATCTTCTTCAGGATATTAGAGAGAGACTTTCTTAATTCCTTTATCTTTCTATTCACTTTCTCATAGTAGTATAAGTAAGGTTGGTTATGATACTCTAATTTCCTTACAACATCCTCTACGCAGAAGCCTAGAAGTTTGTGAAATTTTCAGTGAGAATGTCATTCAGAAAGTTGAGTTGATGAATAACATGGGAGTTTATGAATTTGACGGTTGATCAGAACATGACTTCCTTGAGAAAATTTACTCTTCCCACTGGGTAAATAAATCATTCATGTTGAGATTCAATCTTCACTTACAGTTTCTTACTACTAGATAGGTTCTCAAGTTATCGAGTCCCCATATAGAAATGTTGTAAGAATAAATTGTATTATGTAGTGGTGGTGGTGGCTAATGAACACAATTATAATGGATCTAAAAAGTGTGTAACTTCTTGTAGAACTCGATACAATCACAGACCATGGTCTTCCAAAAGTAACCTTGCTGATGAATATTGTAAGAGAGCTTCAATCCTTCTTAATGTGAACCATAGGACCTGACATGAACTTGCTACAAAACCTAGGTAATATCATGTTCTTGGATGTAACATTAGAGGATTCTATGAAACCCACATCTACATATAGTCTTCACATGTTTGGGACCATTATTTATGGTGAAATAAACTTTAAAAATATTTATTCACTCACATTTGGTTTGATCTAATGGGAGAAAACTATGCTAGAGATACTCGATGAAAGGGGTGGTACAATTGTTGATTTTCTTGGTGGTGGGGGTATCTGGTGGTACAGTTTTAGAATCACTATTAGTCAGCTGGATTACATATTGGATTTTTTCATCATTAGAGGTGATGTTATTAAGGACTCAATGATGTACCCCCTTAATAATTATGTTATCCTATTTATGCTTAGTTAGAGAGGTGGACAGACAATCCAAATCATCTTCTTGACCATTCTAGGACCGAGGAACATGAGTCACCTCTAGATAAGAAGGTAACTTGGCCATCGACTGGTAAGTGTGCTTCAACAAGTGCATGAGTTCTATATTACTAATGATATAGTCACCACTGATTAAATTTATTACTAACTCGAGAGTCCCCCTTCACATGGATGTAGGGAAAAACAATCTTGAGATCATTTTTGAGACCAGTAATGAGAGGATGATACTCTACTTATTTGGTGGTGCACCCATATGACAATTAGAATGAAAAGATTAGGACATCATGTGTTGTAGTAATGAATATGACCCTCAGGCCTACACTGTCCTTCTTTGGATTGTTGATCCTTTTACGTGTTGGACTTTGAGAGGTACCATTGAAATTCATCTTCCAACATGTAATAGCCTAGTCCACTAAATGGATTGCCTCATTTGGGAAATAAATTTCCAAGGACAACTCCATATAACCCATATGGGTGGCTAGGAATCATGTTATTTCCAAACCATTGACATATTTCAATGCAACAAAAATGACATCAAAATACTAACGGATCACCAACTAGCGTGCTATAATTTCATTCAACATAGGGATATTCTGCATATACTTCAGTGGGTCCACATGCAATACTACCTATATCTCAATATTCTATTGGTATCTCGAGAACATCTGTACTAAAAACTAGAATTATGTAATTATTATCAACAAGAGATTATTTGGTCTCCGTGCCCCGGAACATGCAACTTAGGTAAAATAAACTATTCAATATCCATTTATTATTCCTCTGATAGAGAAGGGAACTAAGGGATCATTACTAGTCAGACACATAGTGGACTAAAGGGTTCCCTAATATGGGTGAAATTAGAATAAGAGGTTTTTTAGATACGTATTATTTACTGGAGTTTCATTTGGAACTCTTCATCCCACTGGTTGATTACACCATTCTTGATGAGCATTGAAAAGGGATTACACTTGTTGAGAAGATATGGTATAAATTAATGTATATAGGCTTTGTTTCCATAGTGGACTCAGATATTTTGATGGTTTCTATAACACCCCATGCTTCCATGTAACGCTTCTCTTTGAATAATACAATAGCACGCGTTGTATGCAACTTCGAGTTCAAGCACACCACGACCAATCAAACTAGCTATTTAAGAAAATACTTATGAATAGTAAAAACCATTTTTTGAAATTATATCAATTTTATTTTTCAAAATGGATGTCATTTATTGTTTCGGAATATCAAAATTAGCTTAGTGTGATTTTTTTTTTGAAAACATTCATTTTTTGATGAATAGTGAAAAACACTGCATTATTGTTTAAAACTAACCTTCATTTAAAGAGTAATTATTTTTTATTTAAATTTATTTTTACGTAAAAATAGATACATAATACCTATATTAGTTCAATGTAATTCATTGGAGTCATTTTATAATAATATTAGAAATATGAAATTTTATTGAACTATTTAACACATTTTACCCACCTTCTAGGCACATTTGATAATTTGCATAAAATTTATTTTTACTACTTTTGTGAATTGAATTAAAAAAATTAGAGACACATTTGAAATCAGTAAATAAATTTTTTTTCAATAGGATGAAAATAATTTTTAGTGAGTAGTAACTTTTTAATTTTATTTACCATGATTAAAAGTTTATTGGGTAATTAAAAGTAAAAATGGTAATATAATTATCCTAAAACATGTCTTAATTGGATAAGTGTTTTTAGAACAAAATGAACCTTAGGAAAAAAATATGATCTTATTTTATCCACTTCGATTAGATTAGGACCATTATTATTATTTTATTTTAAGAGTAGTTAAAAGTGTTAAATGAAAATTATAATAACTAAACCATTTTTAATATAGGGTTATACAAAAGATAAATTCAACTGTAAATTTTACTTAGAAATAAAATATGATTTCATACATCATGATATTTTATTAATAATTTTGAAACATTAAATAATTAAATTTATTAACGACACAATGATGATGCAGTAATTACCTTATTAATAACTGATTAAAATAATTGATATTATAAATATCCATATAAATGTAAATTGAGTATTTTTAGGCATTAAAATAATTTTTTTGGATAATATGACATATTATGATTGATTTAATTTAGTTTTTATTTAGTGATCAATTTTTTTTGACTTTCAAAAAAACCAAATACTAAATAGTGACAAAATTGACATAAATGAATTTCCAAAAAAATACTCTATTATTAAATTATATAATATTCCTAAAAATTTATAGTTTGGCCAAAGGACTTATATAATAATATATATGTCATTAATTAACCACTTTTTGTCCTCTTGGATATGTTTATTAACTATATAATATAAAAATAAAATAATACATTTTAAAAGTTAAAGTATTTAACTAAGAGTTAAATATAAAAGATAAGGTTAATATGGTGACCAAAACATGTCTAAAACCTATCGATTGAGAGGATTTCGACCCATACCCACCTTATCACAAAAATAAATCCATTTGGAGCCATTATTAAATGAAAATTATTTTAAAATAAAATAATATTTCATGCTTTCGTAAGGTGGCCCTCACCTCTCTTATAAAAGGGTACTTCCCCTTATATCCAAATCATACCTCCAATGTCATTTGGATCGGCCAACCCTTGCTAAAATATTTTTCAAACAACAAAAAATTAAATCTATAGGAATTACATATATCATAAATCCAACCTAAGGATACCTTTTTATCAAATCAAAATTTGGCACCTAAAGAAGATGTAATAATTTCATCACCTCTTTCAATGTTCTTTTATTCTTCCATTTCCACGTTATTTGTTGTTTACAAACCAAAAAAATAACTCCAATACCTTCTACATACTGGGATGTTATTATAAATATGGTACTACCATATTCAATATTCTATCCATCCTATGATGGAAAAGTCATCATATGTTCATACATACAGCTTACCATCTCCTAAGTTCTGAGGTTGGAGGCTCGCGGGAAGGTGACGCTCTCAGCCGACAGGCGTCTCAACCCTAATTTTGCTGATCAAGGGTTCCAAGATGAGCGATCCTTCGCAGATGTGGTCTCGGGTAGATTCCCCCGCACAGAATCGAAGGCCTCCAGCTCTTTTGCTCCAAAAACCTACCGACACAAAGGTCTATCAGCGATTAGATTCTCCAAGGATGAGGTAAACGATCTTGCTTCAGACCTACGATCTATTCTTGTAGGACGCTTTATCAAAAATCGACCTTCGCTGTTCTTTTTGTGCAAAACCCTTGAGAACATACGTTTTACAAACATCCAGATTGGCCTTCTGAACTCTTTGAATGTTGTGTTTCGTTTCTCCTCGGACAAGGACTATTACCGATTGTGGATTCGAGGTTCATGGTCTTTTGGGGTGGCTTCTATGAAGGTTTTCAAGTGGTCTCCCGATTTTGAAATAGATTTTGAGCCCCCTATTGTCCCCCTTTGGATCGGTTTTCCAGGTTTTCCTCTACATTTATTTTAGCAGCATGCTCTTACTGCCATTGCAAGTCTATTTGGAACTCCAATCAGATTAGATTCTGCCACCTTGAACTTGTCTCATCCCTCAGTTGCTAGAATCTGCACTGAGGTTGATATTTCTCAAGCATTGCCTTCCAAATTTTGGCTCCAGAATGGTGATAAATGTTTTTTTTCAAGAAGTGGTTTTTGAAAATGTTTCACCTTATTGTAATTGCTGCTTCAAAGTTGGTCATTCTATGGGAGAATGTGAGTCAAAAAACTCTGAACCACCTCAACCTCACTGCAAAGTAGTTTGGGTAGAAAAGGCCAGTGCTAAAATTAACTTGAATCCTTCTAATTCAATATCTGCTGACGATATTGTGACTCATTTGGCCAAGGATGTCTTCAAGACATCTAATGTGCCTCAAGAACATTGTGATTCACGGAGGGATCATGAAGGTTCTCTGAATTTGGGCGAGAAGGAGATTTCACCCTCTGTGGTGAATGCAAATGTTCATCATAGGCCCTCACCCTTACTTGAAGATAGGTCGATATTGAAAATTAAAGAAGGAACTCAAGAAGAGGAGGAAAAGGAGAGGTGTGAGGCATCTGAAGATAGTCTCTCACTAAGCGCAAAAGAAGACAAATCTACTGACATTGAGGAGAAATATTTAAGGGACATGGCCAGGAAAGGTACGAAACCAATAGTGGATGAGGATGGGTTTATTACACCCAATCCTAAAAAAACTAGAAAACACAGGGATTTTTCTCCTGTGGAGAGGACTATTGTCACTCGCTCTTTGGACATTGCTAGACATAATGTTTCTGCCCCTATTGGAAATCAACATTTAGAGATGGAGAAACAAGCTGAAAGGGATGATAAATGTACTGTACCAACATGTGAAGCTCCTGTCTCTTCGGAGGGACTCAATGATGAAATTTTATACAACTCCTTTAATAAAGGAGAGATCACTAAGAGTGCCTATTTGGATGCAAAGCAGGAGATATTCAATGAAAGAAACAGAAAAGATTTCTTAAGCTGACTTTTGCATTTCTGCTGGATGTTTTCTTTACTCTATGAAGATCATATTTGAATTTTCATACTGTATTGATGGTTCTGTTTTTTTGAGATTTATCTGAATCATTTTCTTTAATTTATTCACTCCCTTGCCTCCATACTGCCTCAGGTGATTCTTGTTTTTTCTAGAGGGCATGCAATAGGGCTGCATGAATGTTACTGACTGTGCTCTTAAATGTTTCCCCTTATTGGTTGAGGATTTTCTGTTCTTTTTCTGCATTGAGATGGTTCTTTCCTATCCTTGGTCATAGTGTTTTGATTTTCCTACCTTCTAGAGTTCCCTTACTTCTGGTTGTGGTTTATCTGCTTTTCCTTGGATTGATTCTACTCTCTTTTTCACATGTAATGACATGAAATTGAGTTTTCCTCTTTCTGATCTGTTCAACACATGTGCTATTGGATGTTGTTTGATGAGTACTTGTGGATGCTGATTGGATTTCTGGCTCTGATCTTTCTTGCTAGCCTGATACTTTTTAGTTTTAAAGTGGTTATTTAGATGATGCTGGTTCTACCTGCTCTTGATCTGAAGTTAAGAGCAGTGCAGACTGCTTGGGATGCAAGTGACACCACTGGTAGTTTTTGTTGCTGGAAATGGTTTTCTATTTTCTTTTAGATCTGTTTTGATAGACTTTAACACCCTTGGACTGCTTTGGAATGGTTCATAGTGCAGAATTCTTGGGTTTGTTCCAGGAACGTAGGGTGTGATGTATATGCTAGATTTTTGGTTTCTTCTAAGCTGAAATACTTCTAAACCACTGATTTTATTCTGTTCTGCATTTTTCGTTGTTGGATTCTTGCTTTGGTTGCTCTGGATATGCCTGTTCTTAAAAGATTTAAGTTTTGATGCATGTTCTTATCTGCTATGGAGACATCTCTGTTTTACATCGGTCTCTGCTTGTTTCTGACTGTCTCAGCTTGGATGTTGTTGCTGACTCCTATGTGATATCACGTACCTGTTGCACTCTCAGACTGTTCGTATATCTTGGAGCTATTTGGCATTGATTACCAGTTGGGAGGGGTCTGCTGCTTTTGTTGGAATGTGGTTGCCGGTAAAACTGGGGAATCTTCTCATGTGGATACGCTTCCTGGAGTGCAGGTTAAAATGGAACTATTTTGACATTGAGGTCAACCTGCGATTTCATTTACTGATGATGAGTTATTCTGGGTTTTCTCAACTTGCTCTTGCTGCTATATCTCTGTCTTTTTTGCCTATTTGATGGATCTTTTCTACCTGTTTGAGATCATATTCTGAGTTTTTGCCTATTTGATGGAGCTTTTCATTTTATATAGAGCTTTGCTGCATGTTTTTCTACCTGTTTGAGTTCAGATTCTGAGCTTTGGCATGATGATACACTTTGGCTGCTTGTATTGATCTGCTTCTCTGCCACAACATGCTGCCTTTATCTCTATTACCTCTCTGATTTTTCTGATCTGGAACCTCTGTGCTTGCACGCACCCAGAAGCTGCTGGCTGAATCTTCAGTTTTAATTTTCTATAGCCCTCCGATGTTGTATACCAGGTTCTTTAAAGATGTACTTCTGTTTGGTGGTTTTCTTGTTTTCAGATGGTGTAAATTCATTGCACCTCGATACCTCATTGTAAACTTTTCATTTAATAAATTCCTTCTGACATGGATTGGGAAACCAATCCATGTCACCTTCTCCAAAAAAAATACAGCTTATCATCTCCACGTCATGGGGAAGTTTGTTATTCATCACTTAATTTTTGGGATGGGTTTAATAATAAGTATAATTGTTGTAAATGATAAATATAACATGTTTAGGGTTCTGTATATGTAATATACCCTCCAATTACATATGATTTCACCATCAATATAATGATATTGTCGCTCGTGTGTACGTACGGATTACCGTCTCCAAGAACGCGATGATATTTATTCCCCATCATAACCATTCATGAATAATTTTCATTTAATGATTTAAATTAATGTTTAAGAACTTAATATCATTCTAGATATGAATAAAATGCATCCTATCCATAAAAAATATGACTTCAATAACACATCATATAAAAGAAAATCCACCAGTTAACACCCGAGCCAATGATACTACTGAAATATTATTAACAATGAAATATTAGAAGATCATATATGATATCATATTTATGTATTTGGTTCTTGTATAATTTAATAAAAATGATTTAAATATTATAAAATAGGTTAATGTACCCTCAACAAAAAAAAATTACAAGTTAATTTTTCATTTTACAATCTCTTTATTATATGAGATTGTTTTTACAAAAGTATCTACAGGGACTTCATTATCATCCACATCCATGTTTCTTAAAAAGGTATTTCAATTTTTTTTATTTTCTATAATAGTTGTTAATGACATTTTTACAATTTCTTTTTCTTTTTATAAAATGTTTTCAAATGAATTGTTCCATCATTTTTCAAACAAGGTACTTTATGAACTTTTCGACAAATTATGGTAAAATGTGTTTTTAACATATATGGTGGATGTGGATATTTTATGCCGTTATAATAACTTCAAATACTCCCTTACAATCTTATAGGATTATTTTAAAAATAAATCTTTTCGTTTATAATTATGTTACTTTTAAATGATTTCATAATAGAAAGAGATATTTTTCTCAAATAGTTTTTATTTCATCTATGTCAACATCGTTTCAGGGATATTAAATTTCTTTGAAGTTGATTTATTATGATAAAATATTCCATATTGTATTGAAGGTTTATTGATATGTTAGAATGTGGATGAGTTATTTTTATACCATTCAAGGTTTTTGGTTAAATTATTAACATTTTGTATGCTAGTTTTAATACGAATGTTTGTCTTATGTTTCAACCTTTTCTTATGAAGACTGCATTGGAGATAGTAAGTGACGGGTGGATCCCTCTATAGCTCATTAATGCATCGGTAGGTCTCATGAGAAAAACTAGTGTCTTGGAATAATTCCATGACAATATATTATTTGTATTCTTGGCATGAATCCTTGGCTATGTGGTTATGATGTCCAGAATTATGCATTCCATCATTATGAAATTAGCTATTAATATTAAATGTGATTATTTGACTAGTAGAATATAAATGTGAATAAGTAAATGGAATTATTTGATTAATCTATGCCATATTATTCAAATTTTTATGTTTAAAAGGCTTGTGTTTCAGTATTATACATTGCCTCAAATGTTTATGCTTATTTATAATATTTTTCGCTATTTTTTTATCTTTATTGAGCATCTATGCTAACCCATTTCATTTGTTTAATTTTTCCCAGGATATAAAAAATAATATTATGACTAACTTTTAGGGATAGAACAAAGGATAAGAGTGGGTTAAAAGGGTTCACAATGTTGTTTTTTTATTTCATGATGTAATGTAAAACGTATGTTTGTATCTAGTACTTATAAGGATACTAAACTATTTGGTCTTTCGAGACATGATCTCTTGTGATCATGCCAATGTTATGTAATGATGAACTGACTCTAGGTATCAATGGTTGGGGTGTTATGGTTGGTATTAGAGGAATATTAGTACAAACATTGGAAAATTGATTTAGAAAAACTCTGATTAGATAACATTACCCTAAGATAGACGTTGACGATTAGTATAGAATAACATGCTAGAATTTTCATAATGTAGAGATTTTATGAATTTTATAAGAAATACATCCATGTCTGCATACAAGAATGTAGATAGGACATTTGGTAGAGATGTATCTATTGGTAAAACCCAAAAACACCACTTTGAGCTAGACTCGAATGGGAACTGGTGCACGACAAGAGGCCTTGCTACACTCATGGTTACAAAACTCCTCGGGCGATATTCTTTGGATAGTTCTCATTTTCTTTAAAATACATTATGTAGGATTTATGAGAAAATATTTCCTCAAAGAAATCATTTTTTTATGATCATAGATTATATGCGTAAACTATTAAATTTATGTTATGTATTTTACTAGTTTGGAATTATGTATTGCAATTCCTAAACTGATCTACTGTATCAAATTGTTTAAAAATGGATCCTAGTGGAAGTAATAGAAATGATATCAATGCATGTAATACATATAGGTATTTCCATCCGAATCTTGATAATTATAGTGGTGTTGGTTATGTAACTAGTGCTGAATAACTTATAACTATATTGGGACAACTCCCTCAGGTTTTTAATAATAACCTTACATGTATGGATCACCCTGATTCAAAACACGGAAGATCAATGTTATACTGCTTTATGAGTTAACAACCATATATGTTCAATAGGATTACAAATCAATTTGTAGATGAGTAATGTATAAATTCCCTATAGAAAATATTTCATGCTTTAGAGAGTAGGAAAAGAGAAAAAGTTCTCATTGTAGTTTATCGCATCCCATGATATGCAGATCAATGGTGGTCATTAATTCAAAATACAATGGAGGATCAAGAATTATCAAATATGGAATGATGGGAGTATAAATACATTTTCATATAAAAATACCTACATCGTGACCATTGAGTGGATATGGAAGGACAATTTATGAGTCTAAGGAAGAAGGTGGATGAGAATTTCACAAAGTATGAGGATAACCTTATAAGGCTAGCAAGGCATGCTACAGATTATATACATAAACCAAAGAGTAATATTGATAGATTATTTTATGGGTTAAATCCATTTCTCCATCGAGCATTAGTCTTAGAATCCTACATATCATACAAAGATATTTTCCCAAGTGCTATCAAGATAGAAAAGGAATTCCCTATTTATTATGGATTTAAGGAAAATAAAAAGAAGAAGAGATCTATTGAACAATCTGGAAATTAAAATAAGGGGAAGAAAGGGAAAGTTTAATTTACATCCTATAGTCAATGTGGGATGAAACACCCTGGTACTTTCCTGAAGGGAATGAGAGTTTGTTACAAGTGTGTAGAAAAAGGAAACTAAGATTTTGATTGAAAAGGGAAGAAAGAGTGTGTCAATGATAAATTATTTAGTTGTAAATTAATGGGACATTATGCAAATGAATTTCCTAAGATCCAAGGAAACTCAACTAAAAAAAGGACAAGGTAGGAAGGACACGCTTATGCAATCACAACTGCATAGGCTGATGTTCTGAATAACGTGGTGGTAGGTACATTAATTGTTTTCTCAAATTTAGCCAATTCTTTATTTGATTTTGGATCATCTAATTCCTTCATATCTTCCCATTTTTCCCGGAAAATTAAATATTTCCAATTTGATTTAAAAATGGTGTTATTAGTCAAAACTCCTATGTGATGTATCCTTGCAACAAATTTTTGTGAACCAGTTACCATTATGGTATATAAATTTTATTTATCTGATGATCTCATCTCCATACCCATGATTGAATTTTATATAATCCTCGGTATGGATTGGATTTCAGACCATGATGTGAAAATATATTATAAGAAAAAGGTGGTTACAATTTTTGAGGACGATTAGGAATACTGTATCTTTAGAGTAGAAACATCACCATATGATTCCCATCTAGATCCACCCCCAGTAGCTCAACTAAATTAAATTATTGTGTAGGAAGAGAGTGAAATAACTATGGGTGAGGAAATAAATGTTCAAATAGAGGATGTGCCTATTGTTCAAGATTATTTTCATGTGTTTCCATAGGATTTACCTAGACATCCTCCATAATGAGAAATTGAGTTTTCTATTTATTTAATTACAGGTTCAAGGCCCATATTTAAGACCCCTTATAGAATAGACACTTTGGAATTAGTGGAACTAAAGAAACAAATTGTGGAATTGAGTAATAAGGGATTTATTTTCCCTAGTGTTTCTCCATGGGGAGACCATGTTGTTTTTGTTAAAAAGAAATGTGGATCTATGATGTAGTGCATTGGATACAGGGAGATCAATTCTATAAAAATAAACAAGTATCCCTTAACTCTCATTGATGACTTATTCGATCAACTTCCTAGAGCTCAATATTTTTCAATGACTTCCCTTTATTCTGGATACCATCAGTTGTGCATAAAAAAGAAAGTCATTCCAAAGAAAACACTTTGAACCAGGTACGAGAATTTCGGGTTTATAGTAATGCATTTTTAACTGACCAATGCATCCCCTGTTTTCATGGATCTAATGAAGAGAGTTTTCAAGGAATATAATAATGAATTTGTCATGGTAGTTATTGATGATATCTTTATATACTCCAAAATCTAAGAAGAATAAGAAATTCAGTTTCTTGTTATTCTAAAGACTCTTAGAAGAAATTAGTTATATGGGAAGTTTTGCAAGTGTGTATTCTAGATTCAGGAGATTTCATTTCTTCTCCATATTGCCTCTAAGGATGGAATATTTATTGATCCTTATAATACAAGAGAAATACAAGTATGGCCAAAAACGATGAGTATAACTGAGGAATGTAGTTTCATTGTATAAGAAGGTTATTATTGGCATTTCATCTATATTATTACCCAATTGGATAACCCATTAACCAAGATCACAGGTAATGGGGTTATATTTTATTGCACCAAAGAGTTTAATCGTTTATTTAAGAACAGAAGAAAATATTAGTCAATGATTTTATCTTGACTCTACCATCAGGGAATGATGGGTTTGTTATTCATAGTAATGCTTCAAATAAATGACTTTGTTTTTTCCTTTTGAAAAATGATATAGTTATTTCATATGCATCATGACCGTTAAAAATTCATGAACAAAACTATCCAACTCATGATCTTGAGTTAGCAGATGAAATTTTTTCTCTGAAGATATAGAGACACTATCTATGTGGATAAAAATGTGAGATAAATACTGATCAAAGGAGTTTGAATTATATTTTCTCATAGAAATAACTCAACATGAGAAAAATAAAATGGCTTAAACTACTTAATTATTATGATTGCACTATACTCTACCACCTATGGTAATAAAATAAGGTGGTAAATGCTTTGAGCAAAAAGGATCATGGAATTTTGATCAAGATGGGAGTTGAAATGGATCATATGTTCATGGAGATAGTAAAGATGTATATGGGAATAATCATGGAAGGTGATGCATAAATAATTTTCCAAGTTGTTTCCAAAAAATCTTAACTAGAAAGGAAAAAATTTCTCAGACTGATGATGAGGAGTTTCAAAAATAAATTAAAGTTGTGAATGATGGGGGATTGATTGACTTTGTATATGAAGATGAATTTTTGAAATTTGGGAAGAGGATTTATGTTCTTGATATACCTGATCTAAAAAGGAAATTATTGGTTGATTCTCATAGCTCTAATTTCTCTATACACCCTAGTAGCACTATGATGTATAATGATTTGAAGGAACAATTTTTTTGGAACAACATGAAGTGGTAGATTACTGATTATGTTTCAAGTTGTATGGTTTTACAATAGGTGAAGGCTAGAAGACAAAATCCTAGAGGAGTAATGTAGCCTCTTCTCATACCTGAGTGGAAATAGGATGATATTACAATGGACTTTTCAAGGGGCTACCAATGACTCTTATAAGGAATGATGCAATATGAGCCATTTTTTATCATCTTACCAAGTCAACACATTTTCTTTCTATAATATAAGATTTAACAAATATATGTTTATCAAGATTATATATTAATGAATTTGTAAGACTTCATTAAGTACCCATATCGATTGTTTCTGATTGTGATCCTCGTTTCACATCAAGACTCTGGAAAAGTCTTCAGAAATCCCAAGATTCTGATCTTTTTTTGAGAACAATCTACCACCCTCAAAATGACAGACAATTAGAATGGACTATTTAAACCATAGAAGTAATGTTGATATCATTCTCACTTGACTTTCAAGGTATGTGGATCAATATATACCTCTAGTAGAATTTTACAATAACAATAGCTTCTACTCAATTATTCAAATGGCACCATATAAAGCATTATATAGAAAGAGACGTCACAGACCAACTTGTTGGGTTGATGTTGGTGAAAGAAAACTCATAGGCCCAAAGCATGTTGAGGAATCAATGGAAAAGGTGAAGATTATCCAAACCCATATCAATGCATCTCAATGTTGGAAAAAAGATATACCGATAAGTGAAGGAAGGATTTAGAATTTCAAGTTAGAGTGTAACACCCCGAGATTTTATTAAAAATATTATTTTTAATTTCATTAATGTATTCTGTTGTACACTACACTAAATGGAGCTTGCAGAACACGCATCCTTGACTTTCCTTTCATTACACGCAATTGCGACCTTCCTCGATAGCTCGTGTAGTACACAATACCGAGTTTCACTAAACAACAATATGCTATTAAAATATTATTAAAACTAGCCATTATGAATAGTAATAACCACTTTTTGAAATTTTGTAAATTTTATTTTTCAAAATGGACTTCATTTTTTGATTTGGAATATTGAAATTAGCTTAGGGTGAAATTTTGGTAATTTCGGATAACTTTCATTTTCTGATGAATAGTGAAAATTTCTAAATTTTAATTAAAAACAACCTTTTTAATCAAAATAATTAATAGAGATAAACTATTAATTTGAGTGGTTTTAAAGTATATTTAGAATATATTTTTACAATTTAATACAATGTTGGTCATTGGATATAATTCCACATTTAAACCAGACATAAACAAGTGTCAATCTTTTGATAGTTATTATCTCTTGAGAACATGCTATTTGTTTTGACGACGGGAATTAATTTTTAAATTAATTAATGCAACTGATATGTTTTTAATTTGGTAAAATAAACACCATTTTTGAGTTCATAATATCAAATATAGCTTAGGCCTGATTTTTGGTATTTTTCTAGAAGATTTCATTTTTTGATGAATAGTGAAACCACTAAGTGGTAGTTAAAAAAATGAATTTTTCATAAAACATAATTTTACCGCTTCCGTGAGTGGAATTTCAAAAATCCGAGAGACACGGTTGATTTCAGTAAGTAAAATGTGGTTCAATGAGATGAAAATAATTTTTGGTGAATAGTAACTTTTTTACTTTTTTAAACATGGTTAAAAGTAATTAGGGTAATTAAGGGTAAATATGATATTATTATTATCCTAAAAAAATTCATAATTCTATTGGATAAGTGTAATTCGACCAAAAACAACCTTAGGAATAAAATATGACCATTTGGGCCCACTTGGATTAGATTAGGACATTTATTATTAATTTATTTAAAGAAGGGATAAAATAGTTAAAATCAATGTTTAATAAGTATATCATTTTTAATATAAAGTTATACATAAGATAAATTCGACTATAAATATTCATTAGAAAGCTAAAAATATTTCCTACATAATTAAATAATATTTGTAATTTTTATACTTTATATAAGTTAATTTATTTGTGACACAATGATGATGCAGTAATTATCTTATTAATGAAATATTGACATAATTGATGTTATAAATACCCAAATAAATGTAATTTTAAACTTTTTATGAATTACACTAATTTTCTAGGTTAATATGACATGTTAATATTGATTTAATTAACTTATTTCGAACTAATCATTCTGTTATGAGTTTCACAAAAATCAATTACTAAATAGTGTCAAAATTGACATAAAATAGTCTTTTAAACAAATATTATATTATTAATTGTTATAGTATTCTTAAAAATCTGAAGTTCATCCAAATGACTTATATAAGGTTATATATATTAATAATAAACAAATTGGGGTTAGTTTGGATTGTTATAGTAAGTTTATTATCCTTATAGTGTAAGAACACAAAAAGACACGGTAAAAGTAAAATTATCTATCTTGAAGTTAAAACTAAATGATAAGGTTAAAATAGTAAACACAACTTGTCCAGATTCTATTGGATTAGAGGATATAGACCCATACCCACCTTATCTTCGAAATAAATCAATTAGGAGCTATTTAAAACCGAATTTGGCTATATAATAAAATAATATTTTTAGTTATTCTAAAGGTGCCCCTCTCCTCCCTTATAAAAGGGCACATCCTCCCTCTCTTCCTCACACCACATTGAGCCTTCATGCTCGTCCAACCCCTGACCAATTCTCTTATCCACTTCCCTAAAAACATCCTAGAGGTCCTGGTATTCTTCAAAGACCAATTTTAGTACCCTAATAGGAGGACTTAAAGAGGTGCTTCGAAGAAGAGGTAATGTCTGTTACCGATTCTTTCAACTTTATTTCTTCTTCCACTTATTATTCTTAGGTTGTTTCATTATTAAGTAATAACATAAGTATCACTAATATACTTATATGTTATTATAAGTATGAAACAACCCTATTTCACCATCTATCCATCCTACGGAAAACGAAATCACCGCACGTGCGTACGTACGGAATACTGTCTCCACGCCATGGTGTAATCTATTTTCCACCACCACCTTACTTGGATGGGTATAATGGTGTACATAATAACTATATATGATTATTGTAAAGTGATATTGATTCTGAAATAGTATACATACACTTCAATAAAATTCCACGATCATGAGAACGATATCATCTCTCATGCGTACGTACGGACTACAGTCTCCACGACGCGATGAGATTCATTCTCCACGTTAAACATTCGTGAATTCTTATAAAGTATATATAATAAGTAATCATGAAATATATGAAATAATAATGATACTGGATTTATGTGTATATATATGTATGTCATCTACTTAATTCCATTCAACTCAATAAGGAAACGAAAACAGCGTTCATGCGTACGTACGGCCAACCGTCTCCATGAACGATGTATTTCATTCCATTTACTGATCTATTATATATATGTATATTCTAAATATATATTATATATAAATCATGTTTCATATTCTGGAATTAAGTAATCATGATATAAGTAATCATATGAATAATTACAAGTCAAAACACGGACGACAAATAAAACGATTTTACCCAAAACACTTTTTAACATGGAATTTACAAAAGAACAAGTAAAATAATGTCATAAGTGAACCATTTATGATATCATAACAATGATTATGATTCTGGAATAAGTCAATGACATTATATAAATCATTATATAGGAGGTTCGGACACTTACAAAGCAAATTGGACCTAAGGTAAGGGATAATTGTGAAAATCTCAATTTTATCCGAGATTTATTATTCGTAAGTATTTATTGGGGATGTTGCTATCATCCATGTCCATGTTTTATAAAAGTGTATTCATGTATATTTAATTTCCTTTTTACCATTTTTGACTTTTACCCCATGGTATGGAAGGAATATTTCTTTTATCTACCCTACAAGGTACTTTTTGACTTTTCCGACAAAAGTACGAGAAGAATGTTTTTTTAACTTATACGGAATGAAAGGATTTTTACGGTTTTATAAAGCCTTATTTTCATGAAGATTTCTCCAAAATATTTCATGAATATTTTCAACAAATTCCTTTTCATTTAAAATTAAATGGCATTTTGTCAAAAGGAAATGATTTTTAAGATGAAAGGATATTTTCCTCAAGAATTCATTTCAAGTGCTTTATCAAAACCATTTTCCATCTAAGATGACATTATTTCATATGTTAATGTTTCAAGTATCATGTCTATATGATTTACATGGTTTCACTTTTCTTATTATGAAATGATATCCATTTCTTTTATATGGATTATGTGATGATGGGATGATGTTTATGAAACCCATTTTATTTATTGGGTTATTATGAATGAGGTATGTTTATTTTGTGGAACAAGTAAGAATGATTTCATTATGAGATGGGTGGGACCTATATCTCTCTCCAATGCATTGGGTAAAGATTTATATCTCATGAGATACACATGGCTGGAATGGCAAGTTAAACTGGTTCAGTATTACAAGACTGGAACGAGGAGTGAACTCGATTCATATCATGTGCTTAATGGTTGCCACAATTACATGTTTTATTCCCATTCTATTTTATCATTATTAATGTTTCTTTATGATCTATGCCTTACGTACTTCCATGTTTTATGTCATTTCTTAAGCTTTTGATTTTTAAACATTATATTCATGTTGTTAAGGTCAAATGTATATGGTATGTTTTATTTTATCCATGCTTACCCTTACCGAGCATTTGAGCTCACCCTTTTGTATGTTTTCTTTTTCCCAGGATATAAAGAAAGTTTTTAGGTAAAAAAAAAGAAAGATCTTTATAGGAGATGTTGAAGATCTTTCACCATGATTAGAAGATTATATTCCGAGTTTCGAAAGACACTAAACTATTACGGTCCTTGTGTGTGTGTTTTTGTTATGTACTATGTATTCTGCAAAAGTAATGTAATGTCCATGTTCATCAAGATTTGGGTCTCTACAGTTGGTATCATAGGGAGGTTTAGTCAACCTTTGGAAACTAGGATGCGAGAACTTTAGTGAGATCCATAGAGATATTTCTAAGGTATGTCTAGGGATGTCCCTAAGGTTAAGTATAAGTTTAGTTTATAGTACTAGAATTAAGGTAACCTAATATGTTAGATATTGAAGGTACTCCCCCTTTATTATGTTGTTTTCCCTAGTGTGATTTTTTCCTCTCACACTATTATTTTTGGTTTTTAGACGATGGCTTGAACCCGAAGGAACCATGTTGATCAATATAATAGAAAATGCAATGATTGTCCTCCTGAAAAAACAAATGTTATGGGAGATGGAGTGAAAAATCTTATTTCTATACTTACACAAGAAATGAATCATTCTGGACTTCCAAATGAGCAGAGAAGGGAACAATATTCTGTTGAGTCCTTCATGAGGCAGTGGCCACCCTCATTCAGTGGGTCTACTGATCCATTAGTTGCTGAACAATGGATCAGTACAACTGAAAAGATATTTTCAGTTCATCAATGTTCTGAACTTGATAAAATCATCTTAGCTGTATATCATTTGGAAGGTGATGTTGATCAATGGTGGAATCTAATTAAGAATACGAGGCAAAGAGATGAAATTGAGTCCATGGAATGGGACGAGTTCAAGAACTTATTTTTCAATAAGTACTTCCCTAGTGTTCTCCGAACAAAGGTGGAGAAAGAGTTTCCTGAACTGAAGCAAAAGGATGATGAATCTGTTGGTAACTATGAAGAAAATTTTACAAGACTTGCAAGGTATGCATTTGGATTTATCATCCAACCTAAAAGTAAAGTTGATCGATTCTTCAGGGGCTTAAAACAAAATCTTCGAAGGGCATTAGCTATAAGAGACTTCAGTAGCTATGAAGAAATTGTGCATTGTGCTATTAAGGTAGAAATGGAAGTTGGTGTTACATATTCATCTCATGGTTTTGACAAGAAACGAAAGATGGAGTTCAAGGAGAAATCTAAGAATAATGGTGAAAAGAAGATGAATGTTTCCTTATGCTCAAAGTGTGGAAAGAAGCATGGTGGAGATTGTCTTAAATGGACTAGAAAATGTTTTAAGTGTGGAAAAGAAGGTCATAGATCAGGTGAGTGTTGAAGTAATGGAAAAAGGGTTTCTAATGATGTGAATAAAGAAAAGACTGCATAGAACACACCACCGACACTTCAATGCTTCATGTGCAAAGAAAAGGGGCATTATGAAAATAAATTCCCTAATCCAAGGGTTAGTGATGATCAACCTGAGAAACCTCTTAAGGAAAAGGACAAAGGAAAGTCACATGCGTTCACTATTGGCGATGTTGAATATGACAACAATGCGGTGGAATGATTAAGTGTTTATGTAATGGGATTCCAAAATAATTATGTATACAGTATCGTGGAATATTGAAATATTTATGTATTGGTCTATTGTGGTTTTCAATAATTTTATGGTACCGGTAACCATGGAAAGTGATTGTGATATTTATAGAAAAAAAAGTTGATATGTGCATAATGAAGGGAAAATGAGAAAATGAGATGTTTGATTGTATTCATGAGCTCATGATTGATATAAAGACTAAGTGATATCATGGTTTGAGTATATATAAATTTGAGGATTTTGGTATGTGGAAAGTGTTAACATTTAACTGCATTCATGTTTTCACTAAGGTTCAATGGGTATTCATCCTTCAAGAGAATACATGATTAAGGTATTCACATGTTTTAAATTTGACCAAAAAGATATATCTTATAATATATGGGGGATAAATGATGGCATTCACGTGATTGTTATGTGACATTTCATGTAATCATTTTCTTTATACTATGAGCTTGGACCGAAGTATTTTATATAAGCATAAAGATTGGAATGGATTATGTTGTACATAAGTTAGGATGGAAATTTTTTCGATATTAGTGATGGGATGTTATAGTAATATAGCTTTAATAAAAGGAAAACATGCAGGACGGGCGGCAGCCCATCACATCGGACAAGGCTCTGGGAATCGAACCCACAACCGAAGTGCGACTGGCCTTTATCACCTACCACTGGCCTACAGGAAGTCCCTGTTTATTAGAAACTAGTTTTATTATATTAAGCAGTATAATATAATAAGTATAAGTTCATTTTAAAGACTATATATGATTAATCTCACTATAGATGGAATTATGTAAGTTTTGATAACTTTTATAACCTTTTGATTGAGACAGATGGAATGACCCATCATTCTATCACATGATCTGCAAACACATCATGAATGAAAAATTAAACTTCATTTCATTAAGATATGAAGTGGAAATTTTCCAAATAACGACCAATGGTGAGACTATACCAAAATCATGAAAGTATTTCTACTAATTCCAATTTCATCAACTTTAGGGAAATGATCTTAAAAACCAAAAATGTTGTCCTAGTGCTCTTATATCTGATGAATCAGATGGTACCATAGATCGTCACAAATTTATGGCTTTGTGATTGTTGGCTTTTACATAGCCATGTTCTCTAACACTCTCCATCAGAACATGATGGTTAGATTTCTCTTCCATATCCATATTTTCACCTATGTGGAAACCCAGTGATTAGTTTATTTGGGTAACCATTACGTTTAATAATTTTGTTTTTAAATATTGGTTTTGGTATTCCATTTTACGATGTGGGTTTCTATTAAAGAAACTTTCTAGTAGTAAACCATTTATAACCCCGACGATTTTCGAGGGTAAAATTCATTGTAAGGGGGGTAGAATGTAACACCCCGAGATTTTATGAAAAATTTTATTTTTAATTTCATTAATGTCTTGTGTTGTACGCTACACCAATAGGATCTTTCACAACACGCATAATTGACTTGCCTTTCATTACACGCAATCACAACCTTCCTCGATAGCACGTGTAGTACATAATACCGAGTTTCACTAAACAACGATATGCTATTAAAATATTATTAAAACTAGCCATTATGAATAGTAATCACCACTTTTTGAAATTTTTTAAATTTTATTTTTCAAAATGGACTTCATTTTTGGATTCGGAATATTGAAATTATCTTATGGTGAAATTTTGGTACTTTTCTGATAACTTTCATTTTCTGATGAATAGTGAAAATTACTAAATTTTAATTAAAAACAACCTTTTTAATCGAAATAATTAATAGTGGTAAATTATTAATTTGAGTGGTTTTAAAGTATATTTAGAATATATTATTACAATTTAATACAATTTTGTTCATTGGATGTAATTCCACATTTAAACCAGACATAAACAAGTGTCAATCTTTTGATAGTTATTATCTCTTAAGAACACGCTATTTGTTTTGACGGGAGGAATTAATTTTTATATTAATTAATGAAACTTATATGTTTTGAATTTGATAAAATAAACATCATTTTTGAGTTCATAATATCAAATATACCTTAGGGTTAATTTTTGGTATTTTTCTAGAAACTTTCATTTTTTGATGAATAATGAAACCACTAAGTGGTAGTTAAAAAAATGATTTTTTCATAAAACTTAATTTTACCGATTCTGTGAGTGGAATTTCAAAAATCCGAGAGACACGGTTGATGTCAGTAAGAAAAATGTGGTCCAATGAGATGAAAATAATTTTTGGTGAATAGTAACTTTTTACTTTTTTTAACACGGTTAAAAGTAAATAGGGTAATTAAGGGTAAAAATGATATTATTATTACCCTAGCACATGTCCTAAATCTATTGGATAAGTTTAATTCGACTAAAAACAACCTTAGGAATAAAATATGACCATTCAGGACCACTTGTATTAGATTAGGACATTTATTATTAATTTATTTAAAGAAGGGATAAAATAGTTAAAATCAATGTTTAATAAGTATATCAATTTTCATATAGGTTTATACATAAGATAAATTCGACTATAAATATTCATTAAAAATATGAAACGATTTCCTACATAATGAAATTTAATTTTTAATTTTGAGACATTAAAGAAGTTAATTTATTTGTGACACAATGATGATGCAGTAATTATCTTTTTAATGAAATATTGACATTATTGATGTTATAAATACCAAAATAAATGTGATTTGAGCCTTTTTCTTAATTCCACTAATTTTATAGGTTAATATTACATGTTAGTATTTCTTTAAGTATCTTTTTTTGAACTAATAATTCTGTTATGATTTTCACAAAAATCAATTACTAAATAGTGTCAAGATTGACATAAAATAGTTTCTAAAACAAATATTATATTATTAATTGTTATTTTATTCATAAAATTCTAATTTTCGGCCAAATGACTTTGATATGGTTATATATATTAATAATAAATATCTTGTGGTCAGTTTTTCTTTTTATAGTAAGTTTATTAACCTTATAGTGTAAGAACACAAAAAGACACAGTAAAAGTAAAATTATGCAACTTAAAGTTAAAACTAAATGATAAGGTTAAAATAGTAAACAAAAATTGTCCAAATTCTATTGTATGAGAGGATATAGACCCATCCACACCTTATATTATAAATAAATCAATTTGGAGCTATTTAAAACTGAATTTGGATATATAATAAAATAATATGTTTAGTTATTCCAAAGGTTCCCCTCTCCTCCCTTATAAAAGGGAACCTCATCCCTCTCTTCCTCACACCACATTGAGCCTTCAAGCTCGGACAACCCCTTCCAAATTCTCTTCTCCACTTCCCTAAAAACATCCTAGAGGTCCTGGTCTTCTTCAAAGGCCAATTTCAGTACCCTAATAAGAGGACTCAAAGAGGCGCTTCAAAGAAGAGGTAATGTCCGTTACCGATTCATTCAACTTTATTTCTTCTTCCACTTATTCTTATTAGGTTGTTTCATTATGAAGTAATAACATCAGTATCACTCATATAATTATATGTTATTATAAGTATGAAACAACCCTATTTCACCATATATCCATCCTACGGAAAATGAAATTACCGTGTGTGCGTACGTATGGAATATCGTCTCCACGCCGTGGTGTAATCTATTTTCCACCACCACCTTACTTGTATGGGTATAATGGTGTACATAATAACTATATATTTGTATGGGTATAATGGTGTACATAATAACTATATATGATTATTTTAATGTGATATTGATTCTTAAATAGTATACATACACTTAAATAAAATTCCATGATCATGTGAACGATATCATCGCTCGTGCGTACGTATGGACTACAGTCTCCACGACGCGATGCGATTCATTCTCCACGTTAACCATTCATTAATGATTATAATGTATATATAATAAGTCATCATGAAATATATGACATAATAATGATACTGGATTTATGTTTATATATATGTATGTCATCTAATTAATTCCATTCAACTCAATAAGGAAACGAAAACAGCGTTCATGCGTACGTACGGCCTACCGTCTCCATGAACGGTGTATTTCTTTCCATTTACTGATCTATTATATATATATATATTATGAATATATATTATATATAAATCATGTTTTATATTCTGGAATTAAGTAATCATGATCTAAGTAATCATATCAATAATTACAAGTCAAAACACGGACGACAAATAAAACGATTTTACCCAAAACGCTCTTTAACATGGAATTTACAAAAGAACGGGTAAAATAAAGTCATAAGTGAACCATATATGATATCATTACAATGATTATGAATCTGGAATAAGTCATGACATTATTTAAATCATTATACAGGACGTTCAGACACTTACGAAGCAAATCGGACCTAAGGTAAGGGATAATTGTGCAAATCTCATTTTTATCCAAGATTGCTTATTCATAAGTATTTACTGGGGATATTTTTATCATACATGTCCATGTCTTATAAAAGTGTATTCATGTATGTTTAATGTCATTTTTACCATTTTTTACTTTTACCCCTTGGTATGGAAGGAATCTTTCTTTTATTTACCCTATAAGGTACTTTTTGACTTTTCCGACAAAAGTACGAGAAGAACGTTTTTTTAACTTATACGGAATGAAAGGATTTTTACGATTTTACAAAGACTTATTTTCATGAAGCTTTCTCCAAAATATTTAATGAATATTTTCAACAAAATCCTTTTCTTTTAAAATTAAATGGCATTTTGTTAAAAGAAAATGATTTTCAAGATGAAAGGATATTTTCCTCAAGAATTCATTTCAAGTGATTTATCAAAACCATTTTCCATCTAAGATGACATTATTTCATATGTGTATGGTTCAAGTATCATGTCTCTATGATTTACATGGTTTCACTTTTCTTATTATGAAATGATATCCATTTATTTTATATGGATTATGTGATTATGGGATGATGTTTATGAAAGCCATTTTATTTATTGGGTTATTATGAATGATGTATGGTTATTTTGTGGCACAAGTAAGAATGATTTCATTATGAGATGAGTGGGACCTATATCTCCCTCCAATTCATTGGGTAAAGATTTATATATCATGAGATAGACATGGCTGGAACGGCATGTTAAACTGGTTCAGTATTACAGGACTGGAACGAGTAGTGAACTCGATTCAGAAAGGGACTTTGTCCACTAAGAGGGTCTTGGCAGCAATGCCTTGGCTAATATGGGAATCATATCATGTGCTTAATGGTTTCCAAAATTACATGTTTTATTACCATGCTATTTTATCATTATTAATGTTTTTTTATGATCTATTCCTTACGTACTTCCATGTTTTATGTCATTTCTTAATATTTTAATGTTTAAACATTATATTCATATTTTTAAGTTCAAATGTATGTGGTATGTTTTATTTTATCCATGCTTACCCTTACTGAGCATTTGAGCTCACCCTTTTGTATGTTTTCTTTTCCCTAGGATATAAAGAAAGGTTTTAGGTATAAAAAAGGAAGATCTTTATGGGAGATGTTGAAGATCTTTCACCACGATTATAATATTATATTCCGAGTTTCCAAAGACACTACACTATTACAGTCCTTGTGTGTGTGTTTTTGTTATGTACTAAGTATTACGAAAAAGTAATGTAATGTCCATGTACATCACGATTCGGGTCTCTACATAGAGATCATGTTTTCTTGAAGGTATCTCAATGGAAGGGTGTTATACAATTATGTAATAAGGTCAAATTAAGTCCCAGGTACATCAGACCTTTCAAAATTATACAATGAAATGGAGTTGTAGCTTACTGTTTGGCAATGCGTCCAAGACTCTCTAGTGTTCATGATGTGTTCCATGTATCACTGTTGAGAAGATACATGCCCGACCCAATGCATTTACTCACCTATGAAGAAATAGAACTTGAACCAGATCTCTTTTATTGTGAAGGGCCTATCTGGATTCTTGATACCAGAGAACAAGTGTTGGGAAACCAGATGACTCACCTAGTAAAAGTTCTATGTAGAAACCATACGATGGAAGAGGAAATGTGGGAACCTCAAGAACATATTATGAAGAACCACACGAATATTTTTTAGGAATTAATACCACTTTTTGAAATTTTAAAAATCTTATTTTTCAAAATTGGTTTCATTTTTGGTTTCATAATATCAAAATTTTCTTAGGGTGAATTTTTGGTATTTTTCTGAAAACATTCAATTTATTGATGAATAGTGAAAAACACCACTTTTTCTTATAGAAATGTGGATGACCTTGTTTGTTTAAGGTTAAAAATTATATAATAGGTTTCTAGTGGGTTTATTTGTAGAATCAGAAACATCCAATGATTCCATATATGTTTGGACATACTTTCCAAAGGTAGGTGCTCATTATTTGTGACCTGATGAGGCTTAAGAATTTTTATTGGTTGAGAGGATGGGAGGTCAGAATCATCACACCTTTTTACGGTAATTATTGTCTATTCCGGGAATCTCTTATATATTTAATTTATGTTCACGAATCCTTATTAATTTACCAAGAATAAAAATGAGTTTTTATTTTAGACTTTGCAATCAATGATTGATATGTACTGATTTTAGAGAATATTTTATATGTATTTGAGGTTCTTCATTGATGGTGAATCATCCTTATGTATTGGGTATTCTTAGTCAATGGTATAATTCAATGCATTATGTAGAAATATATTGGCCATTATGATGCCCATACTGGTTTTAAAGACACTCAGTGGGGAACTTGAAGTTTATTGTAATTCTGAAGGACATGGCTTATTTTAGAGTTGGGATCGTACCCGCAGATGGGCTACCTACGAATCCTTGTTAAATAGGAATAGGAACCCACATATTTCGGAAATTAAGATATAGTTTAACGTCATATGGGACAGATGATAATTAATGGGTGAAGGGATTGAACCTTAAAATGGCTTCTTACGTACTCTACTTTTAATGCAGAGATCAAATTCCATGTAGTTAGAGTAAGAAGTGTGGGACTTACGTGTGATTAACGGCCCAAAAGAGATGTGTCGTGGTAACTTTTACACTATAATCTCACATGAGTCAGCTCGGTGTTTGAAACAAGAGGTATCTGTAAACCTGGCGATGTGTGCCATAAAAGATGCAGTCAAAAGGAATGATATGGGGCTTATGTATGTGTGACTGCCCAAGTATCTGAAGATCATTACTTAGTTCAGGAAAGAAGCCGAAGAGCAGGGTCCATAAAGGTATTCATGTTTTATGGAGATTTGGATACTCTATCTTGGGGCATACTTATGAGGAGAATTCCCAAATTAGAAGGGACTTATGATTAGGACTTACTCCTCAAATGGAGGCCCAATTTAAAGAGACTTATAACTGAGGGCTTATTACGGAGAAGGAGGACCAAAGTTAAAGAGGAATTGGGGATTCCTCATAAGTAGGATACCCATTAACAGGGTCCATAAAGGAATTTTTGCTTTATGGAGATCCAGATTCTTAATTTGGGGCTTACTCCTAAGGAGGATGCCCAGATTAAAGGAAATTACGACTGGGGATTACTCTTTAAGAGAATTCCCAGGTTAAGGGAAATTATAATTGGGGCTTACTCCTGAGGAGGATTCCCATATTATGGAACTTGGGGCTTACTCCTAATGAGGATTCCCAGAATAGGGAGCTTGAGGCTTACTCCTAAGGAGGATTCCCAGAGTTAAAGGGAACATGGTGGTTATTCCTAAGGAGGATGCCCAGATTAGGGAACTTGGGGATTTCTCCTAAGGAGGATGCCCCAAGATCCCTAATCTGGGCATCCTCCTCATGAGTAATCCTAATTCACACTAAAATTTACCCAAAAGAAGAAGTTAGGACGGTCCTTGTAGTCTAGCTTGGGTTATCGAATCCTCAGAGACCTAAGAGGAAACCTATAGACACGTACATTCTATGGACTATTTTTGGCTATGAAGTGGCCAAATTTTATTGATTTTAGATGGGTTTAAAGGAACTCTATGATACTTAAGTTAATTAAATTTAAAATATTGAGTTGATCCTAGATTATCACTTGGGTTGGATTGGACGTATTTCCTTTTCAATGAATTAAATTTATTATATTTTAGATGGGTTCATTTAAGAAGATAAAACAACATCATCACTTATTGGTTTAATGCCTACACCCTTTAATACTAATCAACTATAGTCATTATGGATCAATGTTTTGAGAACTTCATGGTATTGGTTCGTATTAGCACTTGAAGTGTGTGGCCTTAAATTCAACAATGACGATGGAGATTAAAAATCATCAAATAAAATTCTCAATTAAAGTATTGATTATACATTAATGGGGTGATAAATAACTTCCAATACATACCCTTTCTACTCCCTTGGATCAACCCATAATTGGGTTAGACCTCCATTGATGCTATGGTTTGAATGGAAGCGGGAAGTAGACTCATGAGGGTGGAATTGAAGAAGTAAAGAAAACAATAAAAAGAAAATGATCACTCCACCATTGTGTGAATAATTTCACAAGGTTTAGTGTGACTAAACTCACACCTTGGACCAATGGTATCAAAGTTATATAAAGAACAATAGAATAAGAGGAAAAGAATAGCTTTTATAAGAAACTAAGGTGAATTGAATAACTTACATGTGAAAGACAAACTTGAGACAACAAAATCGCATCATAACATTACAATGGAACAAAGCACCCAAGATAAACTCCTCCTCTAACACTGCATTAAATAGGCATTTTGGGAGCCTTGGGTAGAGCCTCCAACAGTACAAAGCATTCCACTTGATTATGGTAGGCCTAGGGTGGTGGAAAACTTGTGGAACTAGGTCTTTTCCACACTTGATCCGAGGTGGTAGCCAGCTTTCATACATCGAAGAGACATGACTGAACAACCTTCTAGATGGAAGAATCAGAGTAGGCCATAGAAGAAGAAAATAGTTCCCCATATATCTTCTAACCAGATGTAAAATTTGGGACCATTTGAAGATGTGTATTTGGAGATATGAATATATTAGTGAACTGTTTTTCTGGGCCGCATAATCTGGCCCAGAATTTTATCTCTAACTTGGGCCGCCTTAATGACCACCATGAAGGTCTAATTAGCATTAGATATTGAAGAGCAATTTTATCCTATAAATTTATTATAGTAGTACATGAAATTTGGGATTCATTGGGATTGTATGTTGGGGCCCAAATTCTCATCAGTGTGATGGTGTCTAATCTGACTTCTCCAGAATTGTTTCCTTTCATCACAAAATATCCTTATCTTCTTCCATGAATTTTCTATTGATACCTGAATGAAACATGTTCATGTTGAAGTTTAGATCAATTTACCATAATATAGAATTAACACATGGATAAATACATTCCTTAAAATTAGATTAATTATTGGGTGCTTTAAATGATGTTCAAAAATGTTCCACATAATAGTGCATTTTAAGAAGGAATTAAAATCATAATGTGAAATGATGTTCAAAGTGTAAACTGCACTAAAATGGTGTTTATGAATAATTAATCACATTAATATTATATATATTAATAATGAATATTAGCCTAATTTAATGGAAATCACACCCCCAACTTGAGTTTTTCTAGTCCTGAGAAAAATGTATCTCAATAATATGAAATTCGAATTCCATTTTTCAAAAACATTTTAATAAACAATGATCACCAAAAACCATTATACAAAACAGTCATGAAACCCATCAAAATATTTTAATACATGATAGTTTCATAAGCAGATCTCAATCCCAATCCCATTCCTTTGTTCAAATTCATTTCCATATTTCATCCAATATCAATTAAGTATGAGGTTGTGTTGTGTTTCACAATAGACATGGAGTTTATCTTTATTCAAGGGGGAAATGATGGAAGCGCTAGGTGGAATTACATTTCATTATTATGATGATTATTCAATTTTGTTTGTAATATATATTTTTTTGTTTTTGTTTTTGTTTTTGCAATTTTTCCATGGTAATTGAAATTACACTCAAAAGAGTCGACCCTTGTAGCGAGACTTTGCTGATGACTCCCAGGCTTAAAGACTTTGGACACCATGTGAAGCCCACATACTCGGGAATCATATCAAGTTAACTCAATCAAAAAAAATTCAAATTACCAAAAATAGAGATAAAATTACTAACTCTGGGCCAGACAACTATGGAGTCATGATCCCCAAGTGCCGAAAGCCACACATTAGGTCATTTCATTGCTCTACACGCAAATTTATTGTTGTTTTTTAAATAATTTTTTTATTGAATACTCATATTAAAACTAAAATGATCCCCAAACCTATGATATTTATTTGGGGGACCCCATGAACTAAAACTAATACCCCACCATCCAAAGGACCTGCATGGTGACCTTTTTTTGGATGAAAATATAAAAAATGAAATATCACATTTGACAACCACACCTTCCAAAATCTATGCTCATGAAATTATACGAGGATTTAAATCAGAATCCGGGCATGCTAAATCATTTGATATTCAGTTTTAATTTTTTCAATTTTTAATATCATGTTCAAATTTAAACGAATTTTTCCTTCCATTTACACACATTTCTTCTCAAATCATTTTTTTACACAAAATCATTTTTTTGATTTTATCTCCCCCAAAATTTAAATAACACTATCCCAAGTGTTTAAAGAAATGAAAGTTTAGAAGGAGTAAAGGGAGGTAAGCGAATTTCAAAAAGGAAATTGAAATATGAGGATCATGGAATGAAGTCACCTAGTGGTTGAAGTTGAAGTTTTTGTTGCTCTAATTTAGTCTTTTGATATTGATGTCACTTTGAGAATTCCCTGGTGAATGAAATATATATATATATATATTTATATAATAAAGAAAGTAAAATATAAGTATATATAATAAAAATATATAATAAGGAAGCACAAAAAGTCGTAGGTCAGTGGTAAGCACGCACCCATGTCTCCCTTCGGTCCGGGGTTTGAATCAACGTGGCTTCGCCGGTTGTGACGGGGCTTTCCCCACGACCTACGATTTGGAACCTTTTTTTATTAATATATATATATATATATATAAATATATATATATTTATATTTAACCTAAAAAGACATAAAAATAAAAGTAACTAATGATTCATTGTCTTCTTTTTAAATTTTCGGGTAAGGTATTACTCAAGAATCACACTATGTGACACAGATGAATATGGTGATTCCCTTCCATACCCATCCATACTCATAATAGAAGAACAGGTCAACACTCAATTTTTTTATTTTTAAATATCAAAATGATTAATTAATCCCATTTGAAAAATAAATATGACATAAAAATCACGGGTTGCCTCCCGTGAAGTGCTTTTTTTAATGTCGTTATTCCGACATGGACCCCTAATTGATTAATTATTTTCGTCATCTAAGGTTGGTTCACACAATTCTTAATCAAATTCAGGTTTTTGGAATGGTTCTATGAATTTTCTGACTCTATGACCATTAACTTTAAATGTTAGACCATTGGTGGGATCTTGAATTTCAAAAGCCCCGTGGGGGTACACCTTATGCACTATGTATGGACCTGACCATCTGGAGCATAATTTTCATTAGTGTAAATAAAGTTTTGAACTATAAAAGAGCACAAATTTTCCCAGTTAAAAATGTTGGACTTTGATATTCCTATATTGGTAGGCTTGAACTCTAGCTTTATTGATCCTTGAATTTTCATAAGCCTCCATTCTTAGTTCCTCCAGTTCATTGAGATCTAATTTACTTTTTGTTCCGGCCAATGAGAGGTCATAATCCATTTTATTAATTGCCCAAAAGTCATTATGATCAATTACAACAGGTAAATGTCATGCTTTACCATAAACCAGCCTATATAGGGACATTCCTAAAATGGTTTTATATGCGATTCAATAGGCCCAAATAGTATCTAAAATTTTCTCGGACTAATATTTCCTAGAAGGATTGACAGTTTTTTCAAGAATATTTTTAATCTCCTTATTTTATAACTCAGCATGACCATTGGTTTGAGGATGGTATGTAGTGTAAACTTTATGAGAAATCCCATACTTAGACATGAGTGAAGAGAATGGATAGTTGAAGAAATGGGTTCCTCGATCACTGATTACAGCCCTAGGAATTCCAAATCTAGAAACGATGTTTTTTTAGGAATCTAATCACAGTTTTATGATCATTGGATTTTGTGGGAATGTCCTCAAACCATTTTGAGACATAATCAATAGCTAAGATAATTTAAAGATATACCCTAGAGTTTTTGAAGGGACCCATGAAATCAATTCCCCAATAGTCAAAGATTTCAACCACTAAGATGGGAGTGAGTGGCATTTGATTAATTTTTGGGATGGACCCTACCAATTGACATCTAGTGCAGCTTTGAAAAAATGTGTAGGAGTCCCTTGAAAGGGTGGGCAATAAGATACCACACTAAAAAATCTTAGTAGATGTTTTCTTAGAGGAAAAGTGACCTCCACATGCCTGACAATGATAGAATTTAAGGATGGACTCTTGTTCAGATTATGGGACACACCTCCTATTGACTTGGTCATGGAAGAAGTTATAGAGGTATGGGTCATCAAGAACATCGTTCCTAAAAACAGGAAGTAATTTCCTTCGAGCTTGAGTCCCTATGAATTTTGGAATTACTCCTGTAACTAAGAAGTTGGCTATGTCAGCAAACCAAGGGCAGTCACTCACAGAGTATAGGTGTTCATCAGGAAATGAATCTGACACAAAAAGTTTAGTTGAGTTGTCTTTTAAATCCATCATATAGAGGTGATCAACTACAACATTTTTAAAAGCCTTTTTATCTTTGATTGAGTGGTAAATTTCTTGTAAGAGAATGAACCACCTAATCAGTCTAGCCTTAGCATCTTGTTTTTGGAAGAGGTATTTTAGTGCAGAATGGTTAGTGAACACAATGATGGGGGATCCTAAGAGGTAGAACCTAAACTTATCTAAGGAAAACACAATAGAAAGTAACTCTTTTTCAGTGGTGGTGTAGTTTATTTGGGAATCATTTAAGGATTTTCTTACATAAGCAATGGCATAGGGAGTTTTATAACAATGTTTTCCTAACACATCTCCTACAAAAAAGTAATTAGCATCACACATATGTTCTAAAGGAAGGTTCCAATTTGGATATTTCATAATGGGAGGAGAGGTGAGAGAGTATTTGAGGGTTGAGAATGAACCCTCATAGCTTTCTATCCAAAAAAATGGAGCATCCATTACTAGGAGAGCACTAAGGGGACGAGAGATTGAACTAAAGTCCTTGATGAATCTTCTATAGAAACCATCATGTCCTAAGAAAGACCTCACTTCCTTGACAATTTTGGGTGATGGAAGGTGATGAATGATGTCAACCTTGGATTTATCAACGTCAATCCCCCTACCTGAGACCAGATGGCCTGGAACTAGTCCCTCTTTAACCATGAAATGGCATTTTTCCTAGTTTAGGACCAGATTCTTTTCTTCGTATATTGACAATACTCTCTCTACATTCCTCAGACATCCCTCAAATGTATCCCCAAACACATAGAAATCATCCATGAAGACCTCAAGAAAATCCCCTACCATGCCTGAGATGATTCCCATCATGCACCGCTGGAAGGTTCCTGGGGCATTGCAGAACCCAAAGGGCATGCATTTGAAAGCAAAGGTGCCAAATGGACATGTGAATTTAGTCTTCTATTGTCCTCTAGGGAGACCTCAATTTGATTATACCCTAAGTTCCCATCTAAGAAACAGTAAAAGGCATGGCCTGCCACTCTCTCAAGGACTTGGTCAATGAATGGTAAGGGGAAATGGTCATTATTGGTGAATGAGTTTAGATTCCTATAGTCAATGAAGACCCTCCATCCACTACTCACCCTAGTTGGAAGAATCTCTCCATCCTTATTGGTTATCACTATTACTCCTACCTTTTTGGGAACCACTTAGATTGAGCTGACACACTCACTCTCAGCTATGGGATATATGATACCAGCTTTTAACAATTTCAAAAGTGCCTTCCTTACTACATCCATGAGATTAATATTGAGTTATCGTTGAGGTTGACGACAAGACTTTGAATTAGATTCCAGAACAATCCTATGAGTCCCAATATGTGGGCTAATCCCATGAATATCAGACATGGTCCAACCAATGACCTTCTTATGTTTCCTAAAGACATCAAGAAGCATCCTCTCATGATTGGATTCTAGAGAAGAATAAATTACAATAGGATGTATTTTTTTGTCCCCTAGGAAGGCATATATGAGTGCAAACGGAAGTTCCTTAAATTCAAGATCAGGTTGGTTCATAATTTCTACAGAATATTGGGATATTGGATTAATATCAATTTCGTTTTTTAGAGTTTTAGATAGGATTGATTCCCCACATATAAAAGTTTTATCTACTAGATTTGATTGATCTTATTTAGCAAATAAAGATTGATTAGACTCCATGAAATTGGTTTCCTGAAAGTTTTCATTGATTTTTGGACCTAATACTTCATCAAAAGGGTAATTTTAAAATGATTCAATCCAAGTAGATAGACATCCTTCACGTGAACAAATGAAATCAATCTCTTACTTGCTTAAACATCCATCAAATATTCCTTGATGTTCTATGGATTCATTATCAACGCTCCCTATCATGTTTACTTCATAAATTTCTTCATCATCTCCTATTTGTGAGATTTCATTATAGATGTTCAAGTCTACACTCATGTTCCCAAAGGTGATGGTCTTGTTCCCATTTCGAACTTGGATAACAGAGTTGATTGTTGCAAGGAAGTGAGGACCAAGGATAATTGGGGTTTCTTCTTTATTTCCTATGTTTGGATGGTTTTCAAGGACAATGAAGTCAGAAGGGTATATGAAGTTTTCAACCTTTAGCAGAATTTCCTTCAAAATACCCTTTGGAACCCTAATCCTATGATCAGCAAGTTGAAGTGTGACAGATGTTGGTTGGAGTTCTACTAGGCCTAACTAGAAGTACATAGTATAGGGGATGAGATTGACACTAGCACCTATATCACACAGGGCCATGACAACTTTTCTCTCTCCTAGTTCAGCATTGATGAAAGGGCAACCTGTGACTTTCAACATAGGAGGAATGGTCCCTTGAATTGTGGTACTCACATTAGCATCCAAAAGGACTTGGTTTTTATGTGAAAGTTTTCTTTTAAAAGTGAACAAGTCCATAAGGTATATAGAGTAGGAAGGTATTTTTGGGATGGCTTCAAGTAGGGTAATGTTCAACTTGACTTGTGAGAAGATTTCCCTCAATGTTTCACTCAATTCAGGCTTGGTTTTCCCCCTCATGCGTTGAGGAAATGGTGCAGGCTGTGGGGTTGATTGTTGAAGAGTTGTTTCTTTTAAAATGTTACTGTGTTTTGTCAGTTTGATCATTTGGTTCATTTGAATTTTCATCCCAGTTTGAATCTTCATGTGGGTTTTGAATTAGTTGTTTAGGTTTCTCAATCGATTTCCCACTTCTTAAAATAGTCACGACCTTTAGTTGTTCATGAGTTGTTTGAGAACAACTTGACTCTCCCCTTGAAGTTGAGGATGGCACCCCCTGAGTAGGCATGGGTGCCTTTCCAGTTTTGATGGTTTGAAGTTCTTGTTTTAGGGAAGAGTCTTCTAAGTTCATACATGCAATTTGTTTTCATAGTTGTTCTAGTAGGATTTGTGGAACAGTTTGGGTTGGTGCTTGAAAAGATTGGTTTATCCCGGGGGATATTTTAGAGGTGGGATGGTTTGTTGAAAATGTACAGGTGGTTGTTGGTATTGTATAGGTTGGGTTTGGAACTGGTTATGGGTTTGGTAATTCCTATGGGGATTAGGATTTTCTCCATGTGGTTTGCTAAGTTGTTGGTTATCTTTCCAGCAGAAGCCTAGGTGGTCATTATACCTTGGGTTGAATTTTTTTGGTATTGAGGCTTTTGAATGTTCAAAGCAGTTACTTCTGATGGGGGTCCTCCTAAAATAACATCCTTGATGGATGTAATTGTTGGATAGTTGACTGTCTTATAGTCATGTTTGTCACAAATTGTACAAAGAGGTTCTATATTTTGGATTTCATGGACTTTCCTAAGGTCAATCTCTTGAACCTTCCTAGAGAGTGCTGTGAGTTTAGCCTTAAGGATTTACTCTTCTCTAAGTGTATGAATTTTAGTAGTTCTTTGTGGATTCTCTGAATAAGGTGAAGTTCCCCATGTATGGTTTGTTCATAAAGTCTTTCTAGATACTCGTAAGCATCATTTGGGGCTTTGTTTTTAAATGTTCCATTAAACATCATGTCAATGAATTGTTTGTTCCCCAGACCCAACCCTTCATAGAAAATTCTCACTTGGTTAGGAATAGAAAAACCATGGTGTGGAACCATGTTTAGAGTGTATTTGAACCTCACCCATGTTTCATATAATGACTCTACCACTTTTTCAAAAAAAATGGATACTCATTTTAAGTGAAATTGTTTTTTGGTGGAGAAAGTATTTTTGTAGAATTATCTTTGTAGTTGGTCCGAATATTTTAAGGATGACGGTCTCAAATTTTTTAGCCAATTTTTAGCTTGATCCTTTAATGAGAAAGTAAATAGCGTCATCTTAGATGATTCTAGTTGATGTGGGGGACACATGGTTTCTACAATGTCATTGAACTCCTTAATGTGATGGTAGGGCATCTCGAACTCCATTCCATGGAATGTGGGAAGATGGTCTACGACATGGGGTTTAAATATGTAGTTGGAATCTCCTAGGGAGTTGTTTCCAATGCATTAGGCGGCATTGGTCTAGCAAGGTGTGAGGTAGTCATTCATGGTTGGATCAACTGCATTCCCCAAGTTTTGGGCTGCCTCATTTGGGTTTCCATTTTGGTTTCCACCCGGGTTTATGAGTTAGTTTCTCTGAAGACCTTACATTGAAATGGGCTTAATTTTGGACTTTGGAGTATTTGGAATATTATGATCTAATGGAAAGAGTTTCCTTGGTGTACTTGACTCCCCAACCCCAGGACAATCCACCCTAACTAGACCTTTTGATTGATCCTGGGTGTAGGCGGACATGCGCCAAAAGAAAAAAACGAGAAAGGGACAAGATAAGAGAATTTGGATGAGAAAAGAGGAAATGGGGGAGAATAGAATGGGTGTTTAGATGAATTACTTGGGTCCCCAGAAACAGTTCCAAAATTTGATTAACGCTCAAGTTTACCCAAAAGAAGAAGGTTGGACGGTCCTTGTAGTCTATCTTGGGTTATCGAATCCTTAGAGACTTAAGAAGAATCCTATAGATACGTACATTTTATGGACTGTTTTCAGCTATGAAGTGTCCAACATGGATTGATTTTAGATGGCTTTAATGTAACTCTAAGATACTTAAGAAAATTAAATTTAAAAGAGAGTTTATCCTAGGTTATCACTTGGGGTGGATTGGATGTATTTCCTTTTCAATGATTTCAATTTCTTATATTAGAGATGGGTTCATTTAAGAAGATAAAACAAAATCATCACTTATTGGTTTAAATACTAAACCCTTTATTAATAATCACCTATACACTTGCAGGATCAAATATTTGAGCACTTCAAGGTAAATGTTCGTATTAGCACCTAAAGTGTGTGGCCTTAAATTCAACAATGACGATGGAGTTTAAAAATCCTCAAATAAAAATATCAATTAAAGAAGTGATTATACATTAATGGGGTGATAAATAACATCTAATTCATCCCATTACTACTTCCTTGGATCAACCCATAAGTGGGTTAGCCCTCCATTGATGCTATGGTTTCAATGGAAGCGGGAAGTAGGCTAATGAGGGAGGAATTGAATAAGTAAAGAAAACAATAAAAAGAAAATTATCACTCCACAATTGTGTGAATAATTTCACAAGGTTTGGTGTGAATAAATTCATAGCATGAACCAATGGTATCAAAGTGATATGAAGAACAAAATAATAAGAGAAAAAGAAGAGATTTTATTAAGAATCTAAGGTGAATTGAACAACTTACATGTGAAAGACAAAATTGAGACAACAAAATCGCAGCATAACATTACAATTGAACAAAGAAACCAAGATCAACTCCTCCACCACCACTACCATAAATAAGCATTTTGGGATCCTTGGGTCGATACTCAAATTGTACAAAGCATCCCACTTGATTATGGTAGGCCTTGGGTGGTGGATAGCTTGTGGAACTTGGACTTTTCCAAACTTGACCCGAGGTGGTAGCCATCTTTCATCCATCAAACAGACACTCTTGAAAGGCCTTCTAGATGGAAGAATCAGAGTGGCCCATAGAGGAAGAAAATGGATCCCCAGATTTCTTCGAACCGCCTGTAAAATTTGGGCCCATTTAGAGACGTGGATTCGGAGATATAAATATATTAGTGAACTGTTTTTATGAGCTGCAGAATCATGCCCAGAATTTAATCTCTAACTTGGGCCGCCTTAATGACCACCATGGAAGCCGAATTAGCATTGGATCCTGAAGAGGGATTTTTTACTATACATGTCGTATAGTATTCCATGAAATGTAGGATTCATTGGGAATTTATGTTGGGCCCCAAATTCTCATCATTGGGATGGTGTCTAATCTGACTTCCCCAGAATTGTTTCCCTTCATCACAAAATATTCTCATCTTCTTCCATGAATTCTCCATTGATACCTGAATGATACCTGTTCATATTTAAGTGTATATAAATTTCCCAAAATATAAAATTAATATATGGATAAATACATACCTTAAAATCAGATGAATTATTGGGTACTTTAAATGATGTTCAAAAATGTTCCACATAATCCGGCATTTTAAGAAGGAATTACAATCATAATGTGAAATTATGTTCAAAGTGTAAAATGAACTAAAATGGTGTTTATGAATAATAAATAACATTAATATTATATATATTAATAATGAATATTATCATCATTTAGTGGATAATCAAATCACCAACCATAATTTCCCTTAACCTGGGCATTCTCCTCAGGAGTAAGCCTCAGTCTTAATTTCCTTTAATCTGTCCACCCACCTTAGAAGTAAGGGCCAAATTAAGAATCTAAATCTCCATAAAGAACAAATAAATTTATGGACCCTGTTAATGGGTTCCTCTTCAAGAGTAAGATGCAATCATAATTTCCTTTAACCTGGGAAATCTCCTCAGCAGTAAGCCCCCGTCTTAATTTCCTTTAGTCTAGGCATCCTCCTTAGGATTAAGCCCCAAATTAAGAATCTAAATCTCCATAAATCAAAAATAACTTTATAGACACTTATAATGGGAATCCTCCTTAGGATTATTCCCCAAGACCTCTTTAACTTTGGGCCTCCTTCTCAAGAATAATCTCCAAGTTATAAGTCTCCTTAAATTGGGCCTCCTTTTCAGGAGTAAGTCCTAATCATAAGTCCCTCCTAATTTGGGAATTATCCTTAAGAGTAATCCCCATGTAAGAGTATCCAAATCTCCATAAAACAAGAATACCATTATGGACCCTACTCTCGGGCTTCTTTCCTGAACTAAGTCATGATCTTTACTTACTTGGGTAGTCACAATACATAAGCCCCATATCATTCTTTATGACCGCATCTTTCATGGAACAAATCATCAGGTTTACTGATACCTCTTGTTTCTCACACCAAGCATGAATCAAATGAGAATAGAGTGTAAAAGTAACCATGGAACATTTCTTTTGGTCCATTAATCATAACTAATACCTACACTTCTTACTCAAACTACATGGACTTTTATCTCTACCTTAAAAGTAGAGTACATTGGATTCCTTTTTAAGGATTAAGCCCATCACCCATTAATTCTCATCCATCTCATATGATGTTAAACTATATCTTAATTCCTGAACTATGTGGGTTATGATTCCTCTTTAACAAGGATACGTAGGTATCCCATATGCGAGTAAGATCTCACCTCTAAAAAGTCCATGTCCTTCTGAATGACAATAAACTTCAAGTGCCCCACTGAGTGGCTTTAAAACTAGTATGGCCATTATAATGACCAAGATATTTCTATATAATGTATTGAATGATACCATTAACTAAAAATCCCCAATACATACAGATGATTCTCCATTGATTAAGATCCTCAAATACATATAGAAGATTCTCTAAATTCTATACATATCAATAACTGATTTCAAAGTCTAAAATAAAAACTCATTTTCATGCTTGGTAAATTAATAAGTATTTGTGAACATAACATAAATCTATATGAGAGTCTCGGAATAGAAGATAATTCCCCTAAAAAAGGTGTGATGAGTCTGACCTCCTATCCTCTTGACCAATGAAAATTCTAATGCCTCATCAGTTACGAACTATTGTGCAGCTACCTTTTGAAAGTATGTTCAAATGGATATAGAATCATTGGAAGTTCCTGGTTCTATGAATAAACCTGTTAGAAGCCGACTGGAAAATTTTAAACCTTAAACAAACAAGGTCATCCCCATTTCAAGAAGAAACAAAAATGGTGATCCTGACATGAAGTGATTGGTTTCGGGATACTTCATGAATCAACATCGTATGAGATAGAGGAGAACTAATGTGAATATATTGGTTTTGGGCTGCTTCACAGATCAACATCGTATGATATGGAGGTGAACCGACATGAAGAGATTGGTATTGGGCTACTTCACGGATCAACATCGTATGAGACCGACGTGAACCGACAAGAAGATATTGGTTTTGGGATGCTTCACAGATCAACATCGTATTAGATGGAGGTGAACTAATGTGAAGAGATTGGTTTTGGGCTTGAACCTCATAAAGGTTTCCTATGTTCCCAGCCAAGAAGGCAAGGATCAATGTCTTCATAGTTTAATTGAAAATTAATTGATGATCGAGTTGTACTTGAGGACAACAATATAAAAATGGTGTTGGGACTTACACATGGTTAGTGGCCTAGAGAGGGTGTTATGGTTGAAACTTACTATAATCTCACAAGAGTCATTCTCGGTGTGAGAAACAAGAGGTAGTAACAACCTTAACGATGCACGATTTAATGTCAGGTAGGATGTATTTGGGGACTTTTTCACAGTTTAAATGTCATGAAGGACGAAAAATTACTATTTAATGTCATGTAGGATGACAAAGGGAACACAATTTAACGTCATGTTGGATGAATGAGGGGATAAGCAGTTTAATGTCCTGCAGCAAGTACAAAAAAGACCATACAGTTTAAAGTCTTACAGTAAGGTCTAAAATAGTTTAAGGTCATATGCATGGACCAGTGCTACACAGTTTAGCATCATATTGATAGGAAAACACAATTTAATGTCGTATTGGATGAATCTGTACTTGTGTTACACAAAATACTTCTTCAATAATATTTTATTTTTTGGAGTCGTGATGATTTCTCTATCCATTGAGATTAAAGAATAAGCTCCATTGGAATAAATGTTATGTATTGAATAAGGTCTTTCCCACTTTGGATGAAGATTTGGAGGATTCTTCCCAAGTATCATTGCAGTTATGAGGAACAATACCAATTCTCCTTGAATGAATGAACAAAGATGAACTTTTTTGTTGAAAGCCCGTTCTATTCTATTCTGATAGACTTCCAAGTGGTGCAGGGTGCACAATATTTTTTCGTCTAATCTTTCCAATTCATCCAATCACTTTTGAGATTGTTCATCTATTGATGACTGATCACAAATGGCTACTCTGAGAAAAGGTAATTAGACATTAATGGGAAAGACTGCTTCTGTTCCATATACAAATGAATATGGAGTTGACCGCATAACAGTGCGGGTGGTGGTCTAATAAGCCCATAAAGCATGAAAAAATTTATCAGTCCATGATTTCTTATCTTTATCCAATATATTTTGTAGTATGTTGTAAATATTATTATTTAAGGCCTCTATTCGGCCATTGGCCGCTGCATGATATCGAGATGAATGGTTGGATTTGATGTTGTATTATTGATACAACTTCCTTACCTCGGATGAACAGAAGCTGGTGCCATTGTCCGTCAATATAGTACGAGGGACACCATATCTGGTAATGATGTTAGACATGATGAAGCTAACAATTATTTTAGAACTAACTTCTTTGAGAGGTATTGTGTCTTCCCATTTGGAAAATAAGTCTGTAGCAGTAAGAATATACATAAAATTCTTGGATGTAGCCGAAGGGTAAGATCCCACTACATCCATTCCCCATGTAGAAAATGGCCATGAGTATTTACATGTATGAAGAAACTCTGGGGGTTGGTAAATTAAATTGACATATACTTGGAAAGAATGAAACTTCCTAGTGAAATCTACACTATCTTGTATCATTGAAGGGAAGAAGTATCCCAATCTTCGAAATTGATCATACAATCTATGTCTCAAATAGTGGGCATCACAGACTCCTACATGTACTTCTTTAATGGCACCCATTGTCTCTTCCCCATCAATACAACTGAAGAGAATTACATCAAACCCTCTCTTGTAAACAATTGTTTATAAGTGATTTGGGATATCATAAATAGTAAAATTGACCACGCGTCACCAGACTTGTTCTTTCTCGGCTCTTTCAGATGGGAGTGTTCCATTTTGAAGGTATTCCCTGATAGGTGTGTTTCATCCCGTAGTATGACCATATGGTTCTGAAATGGGACTAATTTCATCGATTTACTCTGTTCTAATTTTAACAAAACGTGAAACTACATGACGGTGGGAAATACTGATGATTGTTTCATCTCGGTTTGGATCTGCCAGGGATGTGGCTACATTAGCCAGTGCATCAGCTTGGGAATTTTGTGATCGCGGGACATAAGAAGATTTCAGTTCTGAAGGGAATTCCTCCATTAACACTATGACGTAATCAAACAAAGGGATTAACTCTTCTTATCTGATGTCATAATCCCCCATTGACTTGTTTGATTACCATGTGTGAATCACCTTTAATCTTTTAGTGATTCACCTGTACCTGAAGCACCAATTCCAAACCTTCTATGAGAGCTTGATATTCTACTTCATTATTTGTACTACCTCCCAAAAATAATAAGAAATAGGGTAGCACTGTCTTTTCTAGGGAAATAAGCACAATTCCTAACCCAACTTTGTTGAATTTAGGATCTTCTAATTTCTTCCCTGTTGGAATTATAGAAGCACCATCAATGTACATTTCCCATGTTTGAATATTATCTTGAATAGAGAAGACTTCCTCATCAGGAAGTTTAGTATCTAAAGATGTATCTTCTACAGATGGGTGTTCAGCAAGGAAATAAGCCAGAGCTTGGGCCTTTATTGCCTTTTGAGACACATACTGGATATCAAACTACTGCAAAATAACTACCCACCTTTCCAGACATCCGTTAAGCATAGGACATCTAAGGATAAATTTGGGTGGGTTATTGTGAGATACCAATTTAACATCATGATGTTGCAAGTAGTGTCTCAAATTATGAACTGTAAAGATTAACGCCAGACAACACTTTTCAATACTTGAATATTGAGTTTCTACCTCAAGCATAGTATGACTGAGATAGTAATGGTTGTTATCATTCCCTGCATCATTCTTCTGGGCAAGGAAGGCACCGAATGATCACTCTAAAGCTGTCACATAGATGATAAGTGGTCTTCCTTTAATAGGTGGAATTAATACTGGTGGACTCAAGAGATATTTCTTGAGGATATCAAATTATTCTTGACATTCTTTAGTCCACTAGTAGGTGTGTAGAGACCCGAAGCTTATCGTACATGGACATTACATTACTTTTGCGGAATACTTAGTACATAACAAAAACACACACACAAGGATCGTAATAGTTTAGTGTCTTTGGAAACTCGGAACGTAATCTTCTAATCGTGGGGAAAGATCTTCAATATCTCCCATAAAGATCTTCCCTTTTTTTACCTAAAAAACTTTCTTTATATCCTGGAGAAAAGAAAACATAAAAGGGTGAGCTCAAATGCTCAGTAAGGGTAAACAAAAGAAATATCAATCACATCATATACATAAGAACATAGCTTTTGAAAATCTTAACCTGCAAAAGAGCTCAATTATCATAACATGGGATAAATCATAGAAGTGAAAATGAGATCCCCATAATCATAACATGAAACTTGAAACTTTGTGGCATGCACACATAATCATGGAAAATCATTTCTTGTTAGTCATGACTCATTGCCAAGACTATCTTAGTGGACAAAGTCCCTTTCTGAACCGAGTTCACTCCTCGTTTCAGTCCTGTATCACTGAACCGAAATAACCTTCCGTTCCAGCCATGTCTATCTCATGAGATATAAAATCATTACCCAATGCATTGGAGGGAGATATAGGTCCCACCCATCTTATAATGAATCCTTTCTTATGTGAGCCACATAATCATAAAACATACATCATCGCATAACACATGTAACAAAAATGGGATTATTGAAACATCATGACATCATAAATCAATTCATATAAGATAAAGGAATTCATAAACATAATTCCATCACAACATAGTCAAATCAATGTAAGAATATGGATAGAAACAGAACCCTTTATTATCATAGATGGAAAATAATTTTGATAAAACACTTGAAATGAATTATTGAGGAAAATATCCTTTCTTCTTCAAAATCAATTTCTTTTCACAAAACATCATGCAATTTTAAAAGAAAGAGATTTTATTGAAAATAGTCATGAAATCTTTTAGAGGAAGCTTCATGAAAATAAGGCTTTATAAAACAGTAGAAATCCATTCGTGCCGTATAAGTTAAAAAAAACATTCTTCGTACTTTTGTCAGAAAATTCAAAAAGTACCTCATACGAAAAACGACAAAAGATTCCTTTCATACGTATTACTAAAAACTCACAGAAGGGTAAAAATGGATTTAAACAATTTTAGTTGGTTGGAAATAATATTACATATTGAGTAAACATGGATGTGGATGATAAAATACACCCCAGTAAATACTTACGAATAAACAATCTCGGATAGAAATGAGATTGTGATATTTCCCTTACCTTAGGTCCGACTTGCTTTGTAAGTGTCCGAACCTCCTGTATAATGATTTAAATCATGTTATTGACTTATTACAGAATCATATTAATTGTTATGATATCATATATGGTTCACTTATGACATTATATTACCCGTTCTTTTGTAAATTCCATGTTAAAGAAGCGTTTTGGGTAAAATCGTTCCATTTATCGTAGGTGTTTTGACTTGTTGTTCTTGACATCATTATTACTTATATCATGATTTACTCACTTCCAGAATATAAAATATGATTTATATATCATATATATTCAGTATATATATATATATATAATAGGTAGATAAATAAAATGAAAAACACCGTTCATGGAGACGGTAGTCCGTACGTACGCATGAACGCAGTTTTCCTTTCCTTATTGTCTTGAAATGGAAGTAAGTAGATGACATACATATGTATATATATACATAAATCCAGTATCTTTATAATGTCATATATTTCATTATTATTTCTTATATATATATTATAATCATTCTTAAATGGTTAACATGGAGAATGAATCTCATCGCGTCGTGGAGACGGTAGTCCGTACGTACGCACGAGCGATGATATCATTTCTATAAATATTGAATTGAATTGGAGTGGATTATACAATATATCAGAATCAATATTATGTTTTAATAACTATGTATAGTTATTCTTTACACCATTATACCCATCCATGTAAGGTGGTGGTGGAAAATAGATTACACCACGGCGTGGAGACGGTATTCCGTACGTACGCACGCACGGTGATTTCTTTTTCCATAGGATGGATAGATGGTGAAATAGGGTTGTTTCATACTTATAATAACATATCAGTATATGAGTGATACTGATGTTATTACTTCATAATGAAACAACCTAAGATGAAGAAGTGGGAGAAGAAATAAAGATCAAAGAATTGGTAACGGTAATTACCTCTTCTTTGAAGTTCCTCTTTGAGACCTCCTCTTAGGGCACTAAAATTGGTCTTTGAGGAAGACCAGAACCTCTAGGATATTTCTCGGGAAGTGGAGAAGAGATTTTGGTAGGGGTTGGTCGAGCTTGAGTGCTCAAATTGGTGTGAGGAGGAGGGGGAGGAGGTGTCCTTTTATAAGGGAGGAGAGGGGCACCTTAGGAATATCTCAAAATATTATTTTATATTAAAGTAAAAATCGGTTTATAATGGTTCCAAAGGGTCTTATTTAGAAGCTAAAGTGGGGATGGGTCGAAATCCTATCAACCAATAGGATTTAGACAAGTTTAGGTTCTTAGTTTAACCTTATCAATTAGATTTAACTCTAAGTTAAATAATTTAACTTTTACCGTGTCTTTTTGTTTTCTTTCACTATATGGTTAATAAAATTACTATAACATGCCAAAAGAACCCCAAATTGTTTATTATTAATATATATATCCTTATATAAGTCATTTGGCCGAACCTTAGATTTTTAGGAATAAAATAACAATTAATAATATAATATTTGATTTAAAAACTATTTTGTGTCAATTTTGACACTATTTGATATATGATTTTTGTGAAAGTCATAACAGAATTATATGTTCGAAACAAGTTTATTAAAGCAACATTAATATATCATAGTAACCTATAAAATTAGTGGAATTCATAAAAAGTCTTAAATTACATTTATTTTGGTATTTATATTATCAATTTTGTCAATATTTCATTAATAAGATAATTACTGCATCATCTTTGTGTCATAAATAAATTAAATTATTTGATGTCTTAAAATTACAAATAAAATATCATCATGTAGGAAATCTTTTTAGCTTTATAATGAATATTTATAGTCGAATTTATCTTATGTATAACCGCATATTAAAAATGTTTTAGTGAATAAACTTTGATTTTAACTCTTTTAACTCTTCTTTGAATTAAATAATAATAAATGTCCTAATCTAATCCAAGTGGGCCTAAATGATAATATGTTACACTTAAGGTTGTTTTTGGTCGAGATACACTTGTAAAATAGAATTAGGACATGTGTTAGGGTAATATTAATATCATTCTTACCCTTAATTACCCTATTTACTTTTAACCGTGGTAAATAAAAGTAAAAAGTTACTATTCACCAAAAATTATTTTCATCTCATTGAACCACATTTTACTTACTGACATCAACCATGTCTCTCGGATTTTTGAAATTCCATTCACAGAAGCGGTAAAATTAAGTTTTATGAAAAATTCAATTTTTTAACTACCACTTAGTAGTTTCACTATTCATCAAAAAATGAAGGTTTTTAGAAAAATGCCAAAATTTCATCCTAAGATATATTTCATATTCCAAATTCAAAAATGAAGTCTATTTTACCAAATTCATAACATAGAAGTTTCATTAATTAATTTTAATAATTAAATCCCGCTGTTAAAACAAATAGCGTGTTTTTAAGAAACAATATCTATCAAAAGATTGACATTTGTTTATGTCTGGTTTAAATGTGCAATTACATCCAATGACCAACATTGTATTAAATCATAAAAATATATTCTAAATATACTTTAAAACTACTCCAATTAATAATTTATCACTATTAATTATTTCGATTAAAAAGTTGTTTTTTAATTATAATTTAGTAATTTTCACTATTCATCAGAATATGAAAGTTATCCGAAATGTACCAAAATTTCACCTTAGGCTAAATTCAATACTCTGAATCCAAAAATGAAGTTCATTTTGAAAAATAAGATTTACAGAATTTCAAAAGTGGTTATTACTATTCATAACGACTATTTTTAATAATATTTTAATAGAATATCATTGTTTAGTGAAACTCGGTATTGCTTATTACACACGCTATCGAGGAAGGTCGTGATTGCGTGTAATGCAAGGCAAGTCAAGGATGCGTGTTGTGCAAGCTCCTTTTGGTGTAGCGTACAACACAAGACATTAATTAAAAAGAATATTTTTTATAAAATCTTGGGCTGTTACATTCTACAACCCTTAAAATGAATTTCTCCCTCGAAATTCGTCGGGGTTATAAATGGTTTACTATTTGAAAGTTTCTTTAATAGAAACCCACATCATAAAAAGGAATATCAAAACAAATCTTAAAAAAAAAAGTATGAAACGTAACGGTTACCCAAATAAACTAATCATTGGGTTTCCACATAGGTGAAAATATGGATATGGAAGGGAAATCTGACCATCATGTTCTGATGGAGAGTGGTAGAGAACATGGCTATGGAAAAGCCAATAATCACAAATCCATAAATTTGTGACGATCTAAGGTACCATCCGATTCATCAGGTATAAGATCACTAGGACAACATTTTTTGGTTTTCAAGATCATTTCCCTAAAGTTGAAAATTTGAATTGGAATAAATACTTTCTTTATTTTGGTACAATCTTACTATTGTTCGTGCCTAGAACAATTTCCACTTCATCTCTTAAATAAATGAAGTTGAATTTGTTATTCGTGAAGTGTTAGCAGATCATGTGATAGAATGACGGGTCATTCCATCTGTCTCAAACAAAAGGTTAGCAAAAATTATATACATAAGTCGATCTATAGTGAGATTAATCATATATGGTTCCTAAAATGGGCTTATACTTCATATATCATACTGCTTAATATAATAACACTAGTTTCTACTAAACAGGGACTTCCTGTAGGTCAGTGGTAGGCGATAAAGGCCAGTCGCACTTCGGTTGTGGGTTCGATTCCTACAGCCTTGTCCGAAGCGATGGGCTGTCGCCCGTCCTGCAGGTTGTCCTTTTTCTAAAACTACGTTACTATAACATCCCATCAATAATATCGAAAATCTTCTATCCTTAAACAATACTAACTTATGTCTAACATAATCCAGTTTAATCTTTAGGCTTATACATAATACTGCAGTCCACTCTCATAATATAGTGACAACGATTACCAGAGATTTAATACTGTCGTTGATCCCCACATATCATAAGATATGTCTTGCTGGTCACATTCCAAACATTCAAAGTCCTTAATCGTGTATTCTCTTGAATACCTTAGTGAAAACATGAGTGCAGTTAAAAGTTAACACTTTCCACATACCAAAATCCTCAAAATTCTATATACTCAAACCATGATATCACTTAGTCCTTATATCAATCATGAGCTCATGAATACTATTAAACATTTCATTTTCTCGTCTTCATTATGCGCATATCATCTTATTTCCAAAAAATATCTCAATCACTTTGAATACCACATTAATAAATATTGCAATACTCAATGATACAACATTATTTTGGAATCCCATTACATAAACACTTAATCATTCCACCACATCGTTGGCATATTCTATATTGCCAATAGTGATCGCATGTGATTTCCCTTTGTCCTTTGCCTTCAGTGGTTGCTCATGTTGATCATCACTAACCCTTGGATTAGGGCAATTATTAGCATAATGCCCCATTTCCTTGCACTTGAAGCATTGAAGTGTTGGTGGTGTGTTCTCTGTAGTGTTTGCTTTATTCCCATCATTAGAAACCCTTTTTCCATTACTTCGACACTCAGCTGCTCGATGACCTTCTTTTCCACACTTAAAACATTTTCTAGTCCCTTTAAGACAATCTCCACCATGCTTCTTTCCACACATTGTGCATAAGGAAACATTCATCTTCATTTCACCATTATTCTGAGATTTCTCCTTGAACTCCATCTTTCGTTTCTTGTCAAAACCATGAGATGGATATGTAACACCAACTTCCATTTCTACCTTGATAGCACAACGCACAATTTCTTCATAGCTACTGAAGTCTCCTATAGCTAATGCCCTTCGAAGACTTGGTTTTAAGCCACTGAAAAATCGATCAACATTACTTTCAGGTTGGATGATAATACCAGTAGAATACCTTGCAAGTCTTGTAAAATTTGCTTCATAGGTACCAACAGATTCATCGTCCCTTTGCTTCAGTTCAAGAAACTCTTTCTCCATCTTTGTTCGAAGAATACGAGGGAAGTACTTACTGAAAAACAAGTTCTTGAACTCATCACATTCCATGGAATCAATTTCATCTCTTTGCCTCGTATTCTTAATAAGATTCCACCATTGATCAGCTTCACCTTCCAAACGATATACTGCTAAGATGACTTTATCATGTTCAGAACATTGAAGAACTGAAAATATCTTTTCAGTAGTACTGATCCATTGTTCAGCCACAAGTGGATCAGAAGACCCACTGAAAGAAGGTGGACGTTGCCTCATGAAGGACTCAATAGAATATTGTTCCCTTCTCTGCTCATTTGGAAGTCCAGAATGATTCATATCTTGTGTAAGTATAGCAATAAGATTTTGCACTCCATCTCCCATAACATTTGTTTGTTCAGGAGGGCAATCATTGCATTGTCCATTGCATTGATCAACACGGTTCCTTCGGGTTCCAGCCATCGTCTAAAACCCAAAAAGAATAGTGTGAGAGGCAAAAATCATGCTAGGGAAAACAACATAATAAAGGGGGAGTACCTTCAATATCCCACATCTTAGGTTTAATTCTATGATCATTAGCGTAATTCTATTACTATAACCTATACGTATACTTATCCCTAGGGACATCCCTAGACATACCTTAGAAATATCTCTAGGGATCACACTAACGTTTTCGCATCCTAGTTTCCAAAGGTTGACTATACCTTTCCTCTGATACCAACTGTAGAGACCCGAAGCTTATCGTACATGGACATTACATTACTTTTGCGGAATACTTAGTACATAACAAAAACACACACACAAGGATCATAATAGTTTAGTGTCTTTGGAAACTCGGAACGTAATCTTCTAATCGTGGGGAAAGATTTTCAATATCTCCCATAAAGATCTTCCCTTTTTTTACCTAAAAACCATTCTTTATATCCTGGGGAAAAGAAAACATAAAAGGGTGAGATCAAATTCTCAGTAAGGGTAAACAAAAGAAATATCAATCACATCATATACATAAGAACATATCTTTTGAAAATCTTAACCTGCAAAAGAGCTCAATTATCATAACATGGGATAAATCATAGAAGTGAAAATGAGATCCCCATAATCATAACATGAAACTTGAAACTTTGTGGAATGCACACATAATCATGGAAAATCATTTATTGTTAGTCATGACTCATTGCCAAGACTATCTTAGTGGACAAAGTCCCTTTCTGAACCGAGTTCACTCCTCATTTCAGTCCTGTATCACTGAACAGAAATAACCTTCCGTTCCAGCCATGTCTATCTCATGAGATATAAAATCATTACCCAATGCATTGGAGGGAGATATAGGTCCCACCCATCTTATAATGAATCCTTTCTTATGTGATCCACATAATCATAAAACATACATCATCGCATAACACATGTAACAAAAATGGGATTCTGGAAACATCATGACATCATAAATCAATTCATATAAGATAAAGGAATTCATAAACATAATTCCATCAAAACATAGTAAAATCAATGTAAAAATATGGATAGAAACAGAACCCTTTATTATCTTAGATGGAAAATAATTTTGATAAAACACTTGAAATGAATTCTTGAGGAAAATATCCTTTCTTCTTCAAAATCAATTTCTTTTCACAAAACATCATGCAATTTTAAAAGAAAGAGATTTTATTGAAAATAGTCATGAAATATTTTAGAGGAAGCTTCGTGAAAATAAGGCTTTATAAAACAGTAGAAATCCGTTCGTGCCGTATAAGTTAAAAATAACATTCTTCGTACTTTTGTCGGAAAAGTCAAAAAGTACCTCGTACGAAAAACGACAAAAGATTCCTTTCATACGTATTACTAAAAACTCACCGAAGGGTAAAAATGGATTTAAACAATTTTAGGTGGATGGAAATAATATTACATATTGAGTAAACATGGATGTGGATGATAAAATACACCCCAGTAAATACTTACGAATAAACAGTCTCGGATAAAAATGAGATTGTGATATTTCCCTTACCTTAGGTCCGAATTGCTTTGTAAGTGTCCGAACCTCCTGTATAATGATTTAAATCATGTTATTGACTTATTAAAGAATCATATTAATTGTTATGATATCATATATGGTTCACTTATGACATTATATTACCCGTTCTTTTGTAAATTCCATGTTAAAGAAGCGTTTTGGGTAAAATCGTTTCATTTATCGTAGGTGTTTTGACTTGTTGTTCTTGACATCATTATTACTTATATCATGATTTACTCACTTCCAGAATATAAAATATGATTTTTATATCATATATATTCAGTATATATATATATATAATAGGTAGATAAATAAAATGAAAAACACCGTTCATGGAGACGGTAGTCCGTACGTACGCATGAACGCTGTTTTCCTTTCCTTATTGTCTTGAAATGGAAGTAAGTAGATGACATACATATGTATATATATACATAAATCCAGTAGATTTATAATGTCATATATTTCATTATTATTTCTTATATATATATTATAATCATTCTTAAATGGTTAACATGGAGAATGAATCTCATCGCGTCGTGGAGACGGTAGTCCGTACGTACGCACGAGCGATGATATCATTTCTATAAATATTGAATTGAATTGGAGTGGATTATACAATATATCAGAATAAATATGATGTTTTAATAACTATGTATAGTTATTCTTTACACCATTATACCCATCCATGTAAGGTGGTGGTGGAAAATAGATTACACCACGGCGTGGAGACGGTATTCCGTACGTACGCACGCGCGGTGATTTCTTTTTCCATAGGATGGATAGATGGTGAAATAGGGTTGTTTCATACTTATAATAACTTATCAGTACATGAGTGATACTGATGTTATTACTTCATAATGAAACAACCTAAGAAGAAGAAGTCGGAGAAGAAATAAAGATGAAAGAATTGGTAACGGTACTTACCTCTTCTTTGAAGTGCCTCTTTAAGACCTCCTCTTAGGGCACTAAAATTGGACTTTGAGGAAGACCAGAACCTCTAGGATGTTTCTAGGTAAGTGGAGAAGAGATTTTGGCATGGGTTGGCCCAGCTTGAGTGCTCAAATTGGTGTGAGGAGGAGGGGGGGAGGTGTCCTTTTATAAGGGAGGAGAGGGGCACCTTAGGAATATCTCAAAATATTATTTTATATTAAAGTAAAAATCGGTTTATAATGGTTCCAAAGGGTCTTATTTCGAAGCTAAAGTGGGGATGGGTCTAAATCCTATCAACCAATAGGATTTAGACAAGTTTAGGTTTTTATGTTAACCTTATCAATTAGATTTAACTCTAAGTTAAATAATTTAACTTTTACCGTGTCTTTTTGTTTTCTTTCACTATATGGTTAATAAACTTACTATAACATGAAAAACGAACCCCAAATTGTTTATTATTAATATATATATCCTTATCTAAGTCATTTGGCCGAACCTTAGATTTTTAGGAATAAAGTAACAATTAATAATATAATATTTGATTTAAAAACTATTTTGTGTCAATTTTGACACTATTTGATATATGATTTTTGTGAAAGTCATAACAGAATTATATGTTCGATCCAAGTTGATTAAATCAACATTAATATATTATAGTAACCTATAAAATTAGTAGAATTCATAAAAAGTCTTAAATTACATTTATTTTGGTATTTATATTATCAATTTTGTCAATATTTCATTAATAAGATAATTACTGCATCATCTTTGTGTCATAAATAAATTAAATTATTTGATGTCTAAAAATTACAAATAAAATATCATCATGTAGGAAATCTTTGTAGCTTTCTAATGAATATTTATAGTCGAATTCATCGTATGTATAACCCCATATTAAAAATGTTTTAGTGAATAAACTTTGATTTTAACTCTTTTAACTCTTCTTTGAATTAAATAATAATAAATGTCCTAATCTAATCCAAGTGGGCCTAAATGATAATATGTTACACTTAAGGTTGTTTTTGGTCGAGATACACTTGTCCAATAGAATTAGGACATGTGTTAGGGTAATATTAATATCATTCGTACCCTTAATTACCCTATTTACTTTTAACCGTGGTAAATAAAAGTAAAAAGTTACTATTCACCAAAAATTATTTTCATCTCATTGAACCACATTTTACTTACTGACATCAACCGTGTCTCTCGGATTTTTGAAATTCCATTCACAGAAGCGGTAAAATTATGTTTTATGAAAAATTCAGTTTTTTAACTACCACTTAGTAGTTTCACTATTCATCAAAAAATGAAGGTTTTTAGAAATATGCCAAAATTTCATCCTAAGCTATATTTCATATTCCGAATACAAAAATGAAGTCTATTTTACCAAATTCATAACATAGAAGTTGCATTAATTAATTTTATAATTAAATCCCGCTGTTAAAACAAATAGCGTGTTTTTAAGAAACAATATCTATCAAAAGATTGACATTTGTTTATGTCTGGTTTAAATGTGCAATTACATCCAATGACCAACATTGTATTAAATCGTAAAAATATATTCTAAATATACTTTAAAACTACTCCAATTAATAATTTATCACTATTAATTATTTCGATTAAAAAGTTGTTTTTTAATTATAATTTAGTAATTTTCACTATTCATCAGAATATGAAAGTTATCCGAAATGTACCAAAATTTCACCTTAGGCTAAATTCGATACTCTGAATCCAAAAATGAAGTTCATTTTGAAAAATAATATTTACAGAATTTCAAAAGTGGTTATTACTATTCATAACGACTATTTTTAATAATATTTTAATAGAATATCGTTGTTTAGTGAAACTCGGTATTGCGTATTACACACGCTATCGAGGAAGGTCGCGATTGCGTGTAATGAAAGGCAAGTCAAGGATGCGTGTTGTGCAAGCTCCTTTTGGTGTAGCGTACAACACAAGACATTAATTAAAAAGAATATTTTTTTATAAAATCTTGGGCTGTTACAAGGTGACTCCCTTATTCATTAATTTGGTGAAGGGTAAACATTTTCCTTCTAGATTGGTGATGAAAAACAGAATATAAGCCAACTATCCTTGAAGTCCTCTCAATTACTTCAATTTCGAGGAGGTCACATACCAGGTATTGAGTTTTTCTTCTCTGGATTGAATTCGATACCACAATGGCATATAACAAAGCTGAGAAATTTTCCAGAGGTTACCTTAAAATTACATTTCAAGGGGTTCATCTTAAAATTGTATTGTCGGAGTATGTGGAATATGATTTCCAAATAAGCCAAGTGATTAGAAATTTTTCTAGATTTAACCACCAATTTTTCCACATATCATTCAACAAATTTCCCTAAAAATGGTTTGAGGATATAGTGCATGGCACATTGATACATTTCACCTGAATTCTTCCGGCCAAAGGGCATTACCCAATAGCAGAACAAACCGTGAGGGGCTCTGATATCTATACACTCCTCATCCTCTAGAGCCATTCATATTTTATTATACCCAGAATAACCATCCATGAAGGAAAGTGCTTGATAGCCAGCTGCTTCATCAATTAAGAGTTCTGTGATCAGAACTACAAAATCATCCTTGGGAAAATGCCGATTAAGATCTCTGAAATCAATGAAAACTCTAATTTTTCCATTCTTCTTTTTTACAGGGACAATATTAGCCAACCATTTGGGATTTTGAAATTCTCTGACAAAGTTATCTTTGATAATATTATCCACTTCAGCTTCAATTTTGGAGGCATAAGTTGTGTGTGTTCTTCTTGCTGCTTTCTTGAATCCTCTATGTTCTTATGGAAAACCCAAATGATGAATGGAAACATCGCGATCAAGACTTGGAATTTCTTTATAATTCTAAGAAAAACATCTCATTTTTTCTTTAAAAAATAAGTATACATTTCTTTCTCTTCAAGATTCATGACCGCGGTAATTAAAGTGGGTCGTTGATCTTCTTTTGTACACATATTTATTTCTCTGAGTTTAAACACAGTTTTAGAGATACCCTATTCAAATGATGGAGGAGCATCTCTAAGATCTTATTCTTCTTCTTCTTCAATATGTGTTACTTCTTTTGTTTCTATTTACATAGTAGATGATGAAGCATAATTTCCATGGTCGGGTGTGAATTTAAAACTTGAACATATTGAAGAAGAGGCTACCATTTATGACTCTATTGATGATGAAGATTCTTCCCTGGGTAAAAAAGAGGATATGAAAGATTGAGAATCAACATCATTGTTCCCCTTTGACATTGCTACAAATTCTTCTAGCCTGGTTGATGAAGTATAGAATTGCTGGATTTCAGCAGATGAAATGAAGACATCTCCATTTTATCTTTCATCATTTCCTGGTGAATCATAAATTTATACCCTGCTGTCGGGCTCAATTTCTGTAATTGAAATTATGGAAGTTTACATAAGAGTATTTAGATTTGGTTCAATCCTATCAATTTGACTGATAGGAAACACATAATCTATACTCACATGTATGAATGGGTTTACTGAAATCTTTCCAAACCATATGGAGAATTAATTTTGGTGACATCCTATGTTGTGGATTTATCCTTCCCTTCCATGTGATAGAATTCCACCTCAATGTATTGAGATTCCCTTGTTTTGAATGGGGCTGTATCACCATAAAATTTCCCAATGTAACCATCAAAACAATATTTGAGACACTGATGCTATGAGGAAGGTATGACCTCATGTTGATGTAACCAAGGTCATCCATGAAAAATTTTGAAGGCTGTGTCAGGACGAACAACCATGAAATCTGAATTAGACACAAGGTCTCCAAACTAAGTTCTGAGAGTAATCCCTTCCATAGGTTATTGTTCATTTTTATCATATCCTTGCAAAATCAGATTTGAACGAGATAATTCAAAATCAGTGAGGCCCAATAGACGAATTGTACAAATTGGGATGAGGTTGACTCCTGATCCATTATCAATGAAAGCTCGTTGGATATCTATATCATTTCCCTTGCTAGATAAATACAAAGGTCTGATATGTCCTTTTACAACATCATATTCATCTTCATCTGTAAAAGATATCACTGCATGGCATTCTGCAGGATCATTATCTATATGGTAGAATTTAGTCGCAACAATTTCAGTTTCGAATTCCTGAGGACATGAAAAAGCCTCAATGAGTTCCTCCCGAAGATCCTTTGATATATTCAAGGAATCCAGAATTGAAAACATGGCTGGTACATGGGAAAAAGGTTTGAAGATATCATACTTATGATCCAAAGGTCTGTGTTTCCCAACAGGAACATGTGGCTTTGCAAGTGCCTTAGAAGTTGATGATTTGGAGTTAGATGCATCTTGTATCAGGGTAGGAGTTGGAAATACTACTTTCTTTGGAAAATTAGACTGACTATGAATATTTAGTTTCTAAGAGGAAGAAGGTTTAACCTCTAATCGATCCTCCAAAATAGCTATTCCAGGACCGATTCTACCATGTGTGGAAGAACATTCATGTTCCTGTTGAGCCCATTGAAGGGCCTTACCATGCGTTTCAGCTGCATATATAGTTCTAGCAGGGGTAAGATTGAAATAGTGGATTCTGGAATATCCACGTCTTCCCCTGTATCCTAGAACAATGCCTCTTCCTCGAATCCCTCTGTTTGATACAGGGAACTCAGACTCATGATGATAAAAATTATGATTGACATATGGATCTGTTAAATAAATCATATTAACATAAACAAATATCAACTCTTCATCGGATGAAGATTCCGACTAATTAGCAAATTTTGGCTATCCTGTTTTGTCGAGAGGTTCCTGTGCTTTTGATGTAGATGGAATAAAATCAACCAGAGTCAATGACATTTTAGGCTTTGACAAGAACTCATCCTCTTCTGACAGTTATTCTTTATTCGAATTATTCCACCTATTTGAAGATTTTTCTTCTGATGAAGGGGGTTTTGCTGTGGAATTCATAGTATAAGACACACTTGGTTGATTCAATTGTGTTCTTAAAATTTCATGAGTTTAGTTGATCGTTTTCCTGATGATACAATCATTATATTTCTGTGCATTTTTGCTTTTGTCTTCATGTCATTCACCTTCTTCCCCTTGATTTTTAGCAGTAACACATTCTTCCTGGGCAGAAGAACCTTTCAGTTTTACCTGTCCAGTGTCCACCATCTTTTGCAGGAGGTCATTGAAGACAAAACACTCCTTAATGGGTTGCCCCAACATCTGATGAAATGGGAAATAGCTGGGGAGGTCTTCATATCCTTTCCTTGTTCGGCCTTTTGGGCCTTGGAAACTGAACCTGATTTTTTTCTAGTGCCGAGATGAAGTAGCTAGGAACATGTTAATTCCGAAAAGAATAAACTTTGTTCTTCATGTCTTCAAACTATTTCTGCCTTTGATCTTTTTGATCATCTTGACAAGGAGGCCGTTGTTGTTGATGCTCAGGAGTGGAGCCCTTCGATATGATGATGTTTTTGAAGTAGAAGGAGGTACATGTGCCTGCTTGATCATAACTATAGTAGTCTCTTATTTCCCTATTCTCCTTCCTAGAACTGGTAGAATTACAAGAATTTCAGCCTTAGTATTCAAAAGAGAATCATTAATCTGCTGAGCAATTGAAGTAAGGTCTAGAAACCCTCCTGCATATTTCACAGGGATCAAGGGTTTGCGTAATTCATCACACATATTTTCCACACAGATTGGCAATAATTCTTCTTGTGAGAGTTCTAAACATAAGAAATATTTTAATCCCTTCCATCTAGCAATGAAATATGAAAATCTTTATTTTTTCCCTTTGCTTACAATTTGTAAGATAAAAAACTACCGTCTTTTGAAACGTTGAGTTGAATTGAAGAAGGAAATTTTGACAGAGATCCTCCCACCCAGTAATTGACCAGGATTGTAAGCTTGTATACTTGAAAAAAGAAGGTCCTTCTAATGATTGTAAAAAACACCTGAGCTTAAATTCTTCTTTTTGTTAAGGAGTTCCCATCATTGGGTCACAACAAGAAAAAAAATGTGTTAAGTGTTGTTCTCGATCTCCTGAACTATTAAAAATTGGGAATGTGGTACTTGAAAAATTTTATGGGGGAGAAATTGAATCTACCCATTCTAGGTAAAATCACTTCTCCAGATGAACCGGTACACACTTTCCTTCCATAGCTTCCCACCGATATGTTAATGACTCAATGGTAGTCATTTATATTTGACAAACATCTTGTTGAGCTTGGACCTGTGTAGGTGTAAGAACTGGAGTTTGGACAGGTGTGGTGACTTTTACTATCACTGATGGCAGTACTGATGGTTGCTGTCGCGTACGACCAAAAGGATTAGACTTGTGAGGGTCTACCATTAAAGGAGGATATTCTTGATACATCCCATTAGCTACGACAAATTCCGTTGATTGAATGACTCCAGCACTCTTAGAAGGAAGACTGCCTTGAAGTAGTTCTGCATTTAACCTCCTTAACACTTTCATTTCTTCTTCTTGCTATGCGAACCTTTCCTCTAATGAGAGTGATTGGCCTTCTCCAGAGTTAGGGTTAACCAGAATTTTTCATTTCCCCTTGTTGGAAGCTTTTCAGAGAGGGGGAAGTTGGTTATATGAAGAAATACCTAAATTTTGGGTAAGCCTTCGATTCCGGGTATGCCCAACTTCTTCATTTACCTCCGTGTGTACAACCTCTTGAACAAGAACGTCCCCAAATGATTCCTCTAAGTGAGACTCATTTTCTAGGGGATTAGTGACAACTACATTGATTACATTTATTGATTCATAATGAATTGCATCCCTTCTATCGTCATTTCTGTGATACTTCCACCTTCCATGTCTTTTATGAGATATTTCCAATTGTTGAGTTGATCCCTCAGGAACTTCTTGATGAACCTTAATTTGAAGGGAGTCTCCTGATAATTCGGCTCTACACTCCTCCTGTGTCTTCATCCCTAATCTAGAGAAGACTGACTTTCGCTGAGGAAGAGATTGAGGATTTGAAAAATTCCCAAGTCCGGTGGACTGGGGCTGTTCCTGCTGTTCCTGCTCAACTCCTCGAATCCAATATGTTGATCCTGAGGGTTAAGCTAAATGAGTCCCCAGTCTGGCAAGCTGTGGTGGATCTTGAGCTACTACATCAGATAATTTCATAAAAGCTCTCCTGATTTTGTGAACATTAGTCAAGAAACTGGCCTGCTGCATCAACCAACATCCACTCAAATCACCTGGCTCAGATGACTGTTGGATTATTTCTGACACTTCTGTCACTTTAGGATGTGCATGCTCTAAATGAGAATCATGTTCAATATTCTCATTTACTTGATGAAAGAGTAATTCGACAACTTGTTCTTTGTATTCCTGACTTTGGAATAAACTAGTTGACGCATGTTCCTGAGCAAGCCTTTGATTACACACAAAACCAATTGGTTGTGGCCGACCATGGGAAATAAAATTGTGTTAGACCACTTTTGGTGGGCTTTGTTGACTTGAGAGTATAGTGAAATGTAGTGTTCCATGAACAACCTATCCCCTGATATGAATACCATATGGGGCATTTGTAATTACCTGGCGCAATCTTTTCAATGTATCAAGCCATGAACACTGAAGAGCTCTCTTCTGCTTTTTAGCCTTTGGATGTCGGGAAACTGAGAGAGATGAAAAATAAATTTGGAATTGTATCAATTCTATTATCTTGACATGATTTTCATATTCATCAAAAGATAATATTTTCTCTTTTATATGACAAAGAGTTTTCCACATGTTGAGACGAATATCATGAATACAATCTTCCGTCAAAATTTCAGGAATATCATACTGAGAGTCGGCCAAAGGCCAAAACATGAATGGTACTTCACCTTTCACCAGTTGTTTTCTCATATTCAACACTTCATCCTTATCATTCGATGAGGATTATTCTGCCTGATTAGACCAAAGCTAGTGCTTCTTTGTTATTTATCAGATTTAACAATATTGGTAGAGAATTCATTTATCAAATTAGAATAAGCATGACCCAAGGATGGTTAGGAGAATGACCTAGACACCAGGCTATCTTCTAACTGAGAAATTATTTCACGTGATAGTGATAAAGCATCAAACATGACTAGCTACACATTTTCAAGTGCCTCAAAATAAGAGGGCTTTCTCATTACTGCATTTTCTATAAGATATTTTTCCAGGAAATGAAACTTACTACTACAGAGAGGACTTTTGCAGCTAAATTCATCATCATGGGGAGGACCACCATGGTGGGTTATTGAAAAAGATGAAACATATTTCTCCTTCGTCTTCTGGCCACGTTGAGGGTTATCGTGGCTCTCATCCAAAGATGATACTTCAAGATCAACCGAACTGTCATGAAGAAAGAATTTTTGAGGAAGTGTCTAATGAAGAGTTTTGGAATTATTGTTCCCACTATTGGGAAATGATAGAGTAGAATCTTGAGTTGCAATAGGCAATTGTCTGAGTGCATTAAGAAGTCCAACATTGAGAAAGGTCTTATTGCAGATTGGCTCTTGATTTCTTGACTGTGTTGAATGGGTATTTTTCTTAGATGCCTTATTACTCACTTTAGAAACCATTATCTGGTGAAATTGGTTACTATGGGAAGGTGTATGTGCCTTCTTGGGAGAAATGGTCAGGTTAGGCTAATTATCTCCATTTAAATCGGGTTTATGTGACCGACTTGAGTGTCCATATGATATGGGGGAGTATGCCCCATGACCCTCTTGTGCTGGAACAGAGGTGTGTATCTACTCCAGTGTGACTTGTTGATGAGTCACTCCACTGATAGGGATATATTCATATTTCTTTCCTTGTGATGCTGCTGAAGTTGTTATAATATTCTGACAGGAATCCATAATATGGGCATGGATTTTCTTCTGCTCCTTCACCATTGTCAGAATGTTCTTGGTGACTTCAGCTACCAGAAAAGGAATATATGTCCATTCCGTTGTCTTGAGTAGGTGTATGTGATTTCTCCAATTCTCCTTTTCCTGTCAACGGATATTGACAGTACTTATGCAAGGGGGAAGAGAGTTGATTCTGCTCCAAATTTGTCGTCGGAGCTTTCCGACTGACTTCTCCAGGTGCTACCAAATGAGACTATTGGCAGACTTGATGAACAATGGTAGGTGTATGTTTCTGCTGGATGTTCCCTATCAAGTATGGTTGATGGATTTCCTTCAATACTGGTAGAAGAGACTGCTGATAGAATTGGTGATTGTAAGCAGGTGTATGTTCCTGTTTACAGGTGGTCACCATATTTGGTTGGTGAGATCCTTTGGATGCAGTCAGACGAGCCTGCTGACTGGCTGATGAATTATAAACAGGTGTATGTGCCTACCTATAGTACTCCGTCAGATTTTCCTGACGGGATTGGTGGGTTCCTGCCAGACGACTCTGCTGGACAGCGGTATTAGAATGGACGGGTGTATTTGCCTTCTCGTTGCCTACCATCAAGTTGGCTTGATGGACTTCTTCGGAGGGGAAGAAGTAAGAACCTACTACCTGTTGGCCGAATTTCTCCTTTGGTTGTTCGTCTTGGGTGATCGGGTATGAGGAACCTGAGCCAAACCCTTAGAGGTGATACCTTCATCATGTAGAGGGTGGACAACCACACGAGTCTGGAGGCGATTGTTGATGGGAGCCTTAGAAAATTACTCCTTCCTTCTTGAACAGAGGCCCGGAGTGACCTCTTCATTCACGTCCTTGTAATATGGGAGGGACTAGCTGTTGCATTCCAGGGATAACGACCCGAAACGGTTAGAGACGGTGGTTAGCACCGCCAGCTTCTTGATCACTAGTCGTCGTTGTCCGGACAACCAGGGTGAATTGTTAACTTGTTGGGCTTGCCAAGTGGCCTCCAGATTCGTAATGGTACCGTGCTGATGTTATTCTTTATCCAATGCATTTGAAACCCAGTGTTGAAGACGCTAATTAGGTGATGTCGTCCTCTGAGTGGACGAGAATCCAACAGAAGTAGCAGTTGAGGCATTCACATGTGTGAACTTTAAGGAATCCATTTCTGTAATGTAGAGAGATCTTGGAGAAGAGTGCCTATTTGATAAAACAGAAATTATTAAGATATTTTTGGCCACTACATCTTTTGGATGATTATTTATGTTATTTACTACTTTGTTGGAACTTACATTAAGTTATGTAGGGGCCTAACAAATAAGTAAAACATCATTTTAACTTGGTTAATTATTCACATCAGGTTCACCATTTTTGTTTCTTCCAGAAACGGGTATGACCTTATTTGTTTAAAGATCAAAATTTCCAATCGGTTTCTAACGGGTTTATTCATAGAACCGGAAACATCCAATGAGTCTATATCCATTTGGACCTACTTTCAAAAGGTAGGTGCTCATTAGTTGAGAACTGATGCGGCTTAAGAATTTTCATTGGTTGAGAGGATGGGAGGTCAGACTCATCACAACTTTTTTAGGGGAATTATTGACTATTCCAGGACTCTCTTATAGACTTAAGTTATGTTCATGAATCTTTATTAATTTACCAAGCATGAAAATGAGTTTTTCTATTAAACTTTTCAATCAATGATTTATATGTATAGATTTTAGAGAATATTTTATATGTATTTGAGGTTCTTCATCGATGGAGAATCATACATATGTATTTGGGATTCATAGTCCATTGTATCCTTCAATGCATTATATAGAAATATCATGGTCATTATGATAACCATACGGGTTTTAAAGCCACTCAGTGGGGCACTTGATGTTTATTTTTATTCGGATGGACTGAGATTATTTTAGAGTTGGTATCATACCCGCAGATGGGCTACCTACGTATCCTTGATAAAAAGGAATCAGAACCCACGTAGTTCAGGAATTAAGATATAGTTTCACTACTACAACTTGGCCCTTTATCAGCGCTAAAAACCGGCATTAACAGAACTAGAAAAGCACTGTTAATGCCGGTGTATATTAAGGGGGTCCCCTTTATCAGTGCTCCTCTAGCGCTGTTAATGGTGTTCTTTATCAGCGCTCAAAAAAGCACTGATAAAGACACCATCGCCTACACCAAAAAAACAGAACCTGCACATCAGAATACCTGCACAATACCTGCACAATGTTGCACATGCACACAATAGTTTGACCGAAACAGGTATATACATTTACTTAACATCATGAATACAAAAAAACACATTACTATATACATTTCAAACATTTTTTTACATGGTTACAATAACAATTATTCAACAACAGTTATAAAAATTCACGTTTCATCCTTTGATATCTGTGATCCGCTCTTGACGGTATTTGTTGCCGAACAAAGAACCCGAACTCAAGGAAAAAAATTCACATACATAAAAAAACAAATATTATGTTAGTAATGCAATAATGAAAGAAATTAAAACAGTAATATGAAAGAATACAATAATATGGAAATGTGAAACTAAAATATGAAATTTTAAACTCAAATGTTTTCATTTTCATAACAATGAAAGGGAATAATGTAAAATCAATATGTTTTTGATTGATTTATCTCATTTAATAAATACTGATTCTTTATCTAATGAAAAGCATTACTGGTCAAACTGTGCGTCAGATTGAGGTGTGGTCAATTCATACACGTCACAAATGACTCATGGATCATTTTCCTAAAGTTTCAAAACAATCCAAATGTGTTTTCTTGGTATTCCGTATGTCAGTAGTGTTGTTTTCCAAAGTTTATCTTAATTTGAAACTAATATCAGACACTTTTATCCATACCGGTCACATCGTGCATTGGATTGAGGTGCGGTCAATTCGTACACATCAAAAATGACTCGTGGATCGTTGTCCTAAAGTATCAAAACAATCTGAACGTGTTTTCTCAGTTTTCTCTATGTCAGTAGTGTTGTTTTCTAAAGTTTATCTCAATTTGAAACTGATATCAGACAGTTTTAGCCATACCGGCCACACCGTGCGTTGGATTGAGATGAGGTTGATTCTTACACGTAAAAAATGACTCGTGGATCGTTGTCCTAAAGTATCAAAACAATCCTAATGTGTTTTCTCGGTTTTCCGTATGTCAGTAGTGTTGTTTTCTAAAGTTTATGTCATTTTCAAACTGATATCAGACACTTTTAGCCATACCGGTCACACCGTGTGTCGGATTGAGGTGTAGTCGATTCATACACATCGCAAATGACACGTGGATCGTTTTCCTAAAGTATCAAAACAATCCGAATGCATTTTCTTGGTCTTCTGTATGTCATTAGTGTTGTTTTCCAAAGTTTATCTCAATTTGAAACTGATATCAGACACTTTTAGCCATACCGGTCACACTATGCGTCAGATTGAGGTGCGGTCGATTCATACACATCACAAATGACTCATAGATCATTTTCCTAATGTTTCAAAATAATTCGAACGTGTTTTCCTGGTATTCTGTATGTTAGTAGTGTTGTTTTCCAAAGTTTATCTCAATTTGAAACTGATATCAGACAGCTTTAGCTATATCGGTCACACCGTGCATCAGATTGACGTGCAGTCATTTCATACACATCACAATTGACTCATAGATCATTGTCATCACGTTTCAAAACAATCCGAACACATTTTCTCGGTATTCTGTATGTCAGTATTGTTGTTTTCCAAAGTTTATCTCAATTTGAAAATGATATTAGACACTTTTATCCATACCGGTCACACCGTGCGTCAGATTGAGGTGCGGTCAATTCATACATGTCAAAAATGACTCGTGGATCGTTGTCCTGAAGTATCAAAACAATCTGAACGTGTTTGCTCGATCTGTCGTATGTCAATAATGTTGTTATCTAATGTTTATGTCATTTTCAAACTGATATCAGACACTTTTAGCCATACCAGTCACACTGTGTGTCGGATTGAGGTGCGGTCGATTCATACACATGAAAAATGACTCGTGGATTGTGTTCCTAAAGTATCAAAACAATCCAAACGCGTTTTCTTAGTATTCTGTATATCATTAGTGTTTTTTCCATAGTTTATCTCAATTTGAAACTGATATCAGAAACTTTTAGCCATACTGGTCACACTGTGTGTCGGATTGAGGTGCGGTCAATTCGTACACGTCAAAAATGACTCATGTATCGTTGTCCGAATGTTTCAAGATAATCCGAACGCGTTTGCTCGGTATTCCATATGTCAGTAGTATTGTTTTCCAAAGTTTATCTCAATTTGAAACTGATATTAGACACTTTTGTCCATACCGGTCACACCGTGCATTGGATTGGGGTGCGGTCGATTTTTACATGTCACCAATGACACGTGGATCATTTTCCTAAAGTATAAAAACAATCCGAACGCATTTTCTTGGTTTTTCGTATGTCAGTAGTGTTGTTTTCTAAAGTTTATCTCAATTTGAAACTGATATCAGACACTTTTATCCATACCGGTCACACCATGCGTTTGATTGAGGTTAGGTTGATTCGTACACGTCACAAATGACTCATGGATCATTGTCCTAAAGTATCAAAATAATATGAATGCATTTTCTGGTTTTTTACGTATGTTAGTAGTGTTGTTTTCTAAAGTTTATGTCATTTTCAAACTGATATTAGACACTTTTAGCCATACCGGTCACACCGTGCGTCGGATTGAGGTGCGAGAGATTTTTACACGTCAAAAATGACTCGTGGATCATTTTCCTAAAGTATAAAAACAATCCGAACACGTTTTCTCAGTATTCCATATGACAGTAGTGTTGTTTTCTAATGTTTATGTCATTTTCAAACTGATATCAGACACTTTTTGACATACCGGTAACACTGTGCGTCGGATTGAGGTGCGGTTGATTCATACACGTCACAAATGACTCATGGATCATTGTCCTAATGTTTCAAAACAATACGAACTCATTTTCTTAGTATTCCGTATGTCATTAGTGTTGTTTTCGAAAGTTTATCTCAATTTGAAACTGATATCAGACACTTTTAGCCACACCAGTCACACCGTGCGTCAGATTGATGTGTGGTCGATTCGTACACATCCCAAATGACTTCTGGATCGTTTTCCTAATGTTTCAGAACAATCCGAACCTGTTTACTTGGTATTCCGTATGTCAGTAGTGTTGTTTTCTAAAGTCTATGTCATTTTCAAACTGAGTAGCAGTAATTCACTAATCTAAGGATATGAAACATAAGAAAGGGAGATCATAGATGTTCAATAAATGTAAAGAGAGATATCAATAACCATATAAAGATAACATAAGTATTAGGAATTCACCTTCATTGTCCTATTTGTTTACATTCTTCCATCAGGTACGCTGCCCATTCGTTTCTAAAGACATTTATATCATCTTCTGAATATGAGTTTTTGCGACAATCATAGTAGTACTGAAAAAATATAAATACAAAAAGGATTAATAATTATTTTAAATAAATTAGTAATTATTTTCAAAAATACCACTTTAGGGATGCTAGTTTGTTCATTAAATATGATTTCTTTCATAAATTTACAAACATAATAACCGCAGTCCTTATCGTTTGTTTGTTTCAGACACTACAGAAACATCGAGAAAAATAAGTAATTTGTTTTTATATGTATTTGGATAGTGAAATATAATTTTATATACCAAGATACTTCTCCATTTGTAGATCTTCTATGCATTGTTGTCCTTATGCCCTGGATTCATTACAGCCTTTAGACTATATTCATACACCGCCCTATCATAACAAAATCCTCATTAAAAGATAATATAAATTATATAACTTGATATTTAGTTCTAAACTGTTGGATCTAGTGTATTAAAAATTTACAATCGCCATCATGTGTGGTCGGTTAGTTGGATATTCATGCAGTGAATCCAGAAAGTAAATCTTCAGAGTATCCAAATTTACTAAAATGAGCATCCAATGTTCCGTAAAAACAAAAAAATAAATAAGTACTGATAGAAATGAAAATATAATTGATATGATTAAAGTATAGATTTTTACCCCTTCAACGTTGGTATTAAAAAGAATATGTCTTTCGTAATTCTTCTTTGAAACGTTTTGAGAAGAATTGACATTAATTCAGCCTGAAAATTAGAATCTATTTCTTCTCATTGTGTAGAAATGGTGTGACGACTAACGAGCCCAAATTTGTATTCATGGGGAAATCCCTTAAATTATTTTTCATATATACGCCTGTGAAAAATATGAGACGTATTTAGCAATAATTATCAAAGTATATCAGCTTTTGTAAAATGAAATCATGAAAACATACCTCATGTATACATTTATAACTGAGGCGCCTAGCCAGTCGTATGTGATGATCTCATAAACATCGTCTGCACTAACGAAATCTAATTTTTCCTCTCCGTACATATCTTTTTTACAAACAATTTTTTTACTCTTTCCGTCTTTCATTTTTGTATCCTCATGATCATGAAATGATATTAAATGTGGATATAGAACAGGAGGGGTGAACGCGCTCTCAGTAGATCGTTTTGATCGGTTGGTTGATCCAATGTTGGAGCCGCTCTTTCATTTTATCTTCTACATTTTTTCCTTCTATAATAGCATTCATCAGTTCAGCCATTTTCTAATTTAATGTTAAAGGTTCTGCTTGAAAAATGAATTGGAAATGAATACCTCTTGGTTGACATGTTTTTTTATAAGATTCGACGGCCATGCAATGGATTTTCCAACAACTTTTTATACCATATGAATGTCGTCATCGTCATTTGGCATGGGTAGATCGGCGCTCAGCTCATGAGCTACGTTAATCGACACTATGACATGACCGGTAGGAAGTGGTCTGGAGTGTAGCGTGTCATTCTGCATATTGAACACTGTAGCCCTCGCTACAAGGAAAAGGGTGGGAGTTGACAGATAGAAATCACAGTCATTTTCACCCTATAGAATATCATTACATGAAAGGTATCAGTGTCTATGTGATTCACATTTCATAAAAACTAATATTAGAAAATTGATTAATTCTTTTAAGTCAGGTCTTTGATGGGAATGGCTCGCCTCAAATCTGGTGAGGGGTGGATCTTCTCGCGTGGGTTGTTCTTGAGTTGTTTGTTGTCTTTGCCTCTCCTCCATCAAACTCTTTAGCATCTCTCCCTGAGTTTGGAATAGTTCTTCAAGGGTAGATACTCTATCTCTCATTACATGCAATTCTTTAGTTTGTTCATCCTCTTGTTTTTTTCTGAAAATATGCCCGGGGTGACACCCCAAAACACACACCTCTGTCGCAGCCATACTGTTCTGGCTGTTTCAAGGCCGTTGAAAGTATGTCCCTATCCGGTGCAGGTGTTGTTGAATCCTGTTACTATGTCAAATAGAAAATATTGAAAAATAAGTAAGCATCATTATGTAATACTGATTTAAAGAAAAACAAGTTTATATTATGTCATACTTACACATGTTTCCCACACCTTTTGTGTTTTTTCATCTATCAGTTTCCCCTCTTTATTAACATGAGCCTCCTTCCATAGCACATGGCGTGGAATGGTAGTGACTTGAGATTTTGCTTCATCAATATGCATATAAACAGAGAAACATGGTTACAGTGTTGTTTCATGTCACATAAAATTATTGCAGTACTTTTAAAATACGTACTAATTTTTTATTCAATTGGAGCGTACCCTAGAATTGCTTTATGGTAGGGGTACACAGGTTTTTATGCCCATTATTTATTTTCAGCACTCATTCGATGTTTCATAAATAAAAACCAGTCAATCAACATGATGAATACAAGAAACGTTACACAACATGTAACCAAACAAAATGTACCTGAAAATTCTGTTTTTCACGATGGTTGGAAAACGCATCCCATGTTCCTTGGGATATCAAGTGTGCATAAAGTGGAGCCGGGTGCAGCTTGATTTTCCCTTCGGTATCTTTTAGATGATGTTTCGTTAAAATGGTGCGAAAACCTCTATGAATCCTTCCTGCCACCATTAAAACATATTCTTTGTGCGAAACATCTAATATAAATGCACTCTGCAAGAGATGATGAAGGGTTAGTCAATATTTAAGTATTTTATTTTATTTTAATAAATTAAATAGATGATATCGTAATGTTACTGTAATCTCTTCCCACATTAATTTTTTCAACCCTCTAACAACATGGTGCCACGACTCTACATCAATCGGCACGCGTTGTCGAGTGACGATTCCAATGTAGCTACTAAACATGGATTTGTTGGGGTTTACATGTTGGCCTAGTTTATTCCATCCCACCTCATATTTGATTCCTTTTTCTTTTGCCTTAGGGATTTTGGCTAAAACTATCAAACTACAGCGCACCTGTTTTTTTTGTGTCGATGGGGTTTCATCGCTGTTGACGATCCCTTCATCACAGAATCTAAAGATCGGAAAAGGGGAATATCTGAGCTCAAAGTGATTCAACCTTTGAAGAAAATATCAAAAATCGACAAAGGCATGAACAAGGGATCAAAATCACCTGTGCCACTCAAGTTCTATCACCGGCGCACAAGTCCACTTGCACGACGCCTTATGGTCGCGCAAGTGACTTGTGCAACCTAATTCATAACCTCCCGGTTACCGCCCGGGGTCTTCTCCTGCCTATAAATAGACCCTGTGGGCCCCCCAATTCGAGAGGATTCTTTTTCTTAAGAAACCCAGATTTGAGCTCCCGGCTCCCTAGTCTCTTCTCAAAGCTTACAGAACACGTCTAAGGTAATTTCTTACCTAGAACAGAAGATCTAAAGAGGGGGAGGAAGGCCTAATTGTTGAAACTCATCAACGCATGCATTCCTAGGTGGCCATCCCTTAAGGTAAATGGCCACACTTGCGCTCCACCTTACTCCTTCAATAGAACCTGTGCGCCCCTCTCCTGGAATAACCTCAAGATGATTCTAAAGGCCTTAACCTAATGTCGCTCAAGTATTACCCTACTGGTTAACCATCGCGCAAGTACACCATGTGTCACGCAGGCATACCTGCACACCCATGTAGTACCTGCGCACCTGCCAGGACTTGTGCGCCCCTGCCTTTTTGGGTTCCTTTCTTGCCCATTTTTACCCCTCTTAAGCCATTACAACTTTCCTATTCTAGATTCAGTCTTCAAGACACTCTTCAAAGCCATTTATGGCATGATTTCTTGATTTGACTTCCTTATCTGAAAGGAATTCTGTAGAATATCTCTCAAAACCTAGTGATTTACATATCTTTATGTCACTAAAGATTTAGAGTTCATTCATTCAACCTCATCCATTAAGATGAGAGAATCCTTAACCTGGGTCTCCTTTTCAGGAATAATCCCCATTCATAAGTCCTCTAATTTGGGCATCCTCTTAGGTGTAAGCCCTAGATCCCCTAACATGGGCTTCCTTTTCAGGAGTAAGCCCTAGTCTCAAATATGGGATTCTTCCTTAGGAGTAAGCCCCAATTCTTAAAGTTCCCAAATCTTGGCATCCTCTTTAGGAGTAAGCCACAAGTCTCTCAGTTTTTGGGCATCCTCTTAGGAGTAATCCCCAGATCCCCTAACCTGGGCTTCCTTATAAGGAGTAAGACCCAGTCTCAAATATGGGCATCTTTCTTAAGAGTAAGCCCCAATTTTAAATTTCCCAAATCTGGGCATCCTCTTTAGGAGTAATCCCCAAGTCTCTCAATTTTTGGGCATCCTCTTCAGCGGTAAGCCCCAGTCCCCTAATTTGGGAATCCTCCTCAGGAGTAAGCCCCAAACCATAATTCCCTTAACCTAGGCCTCATTTTCAAGAGTAATCCCCAGTCATAATCCTTAACATGGGAATCCTTTTTAGAAGTAAGCCCCCGTCTCAAATCTGGGCATCCTCCTTAGGAGTAAGCCCCTGTCTTAATTTCTCTTAACCAGTCCTAATTTACCTTTGATCTGGGATTCCATTTCAAGAGTAAAACCCAATCATAAGTCTTCTCCTTATTTGGGCCTCCTTTTCAGGAGTAAGCCCCAAGTTAGAGTATTCAAAATCTCCATGAAGCATATATACCTTTATGGACCATGTTCCTGGATTTCTTCCTTAAAGTGAATCCTAACCTTCATTTATCTGGGCAGTCATACATACATAAGCACCACATTATTTCATATGATTGCATCTTTCATGGAACAATTGTCTAATTTTTGCCAATACATCTTGTTTGTCACACCGAGAATTACTCACGTGAGTATAGAGTGCAAAAGTAATTGTGAAATCCTTCTTTGAGCCATAAATAAAAAACATCATACTCCCTTACTTGAACTACGTGGTTTCTGATTCCTTTTCTAAACAAAGGATACGTAGGTAGTCCGTCTATGGGTTCGATCCTAACTCTAAAATAATCCATTTCCATCAGAATGACAATAAACTTCAAGTGCCCCACTAAGCGGCTTTAAAACCAATATGGTCATCATAGTGACCAAGAGAATTCTATATAAATGTTTCAAAGGGTACCATTGACCAAGAATCTCTAATAAATACAGATGATTCTCTATCGATGAAGAACCTCGAATACATACAAAAGATTCTCTATATTTCCTACATATTTAATCATTGATTGTCAAATCTGAAGGAAAGCTCATTTTATACTTGTTAATGTAATAAGTATTCACGAACATAACATAAATCTATAAAGAGAGTCCTGGAGTAGACAATAATTCCCCTCTAAAAGGTGTGACGAGTCCGACCTCCCATCCTCTCGACTAATGCATGTTACTAAGCCTCCTCATTCCACAAACTAATGAGCACCTATCTTTGGAAAGTAGGTCTGAATGGATGTGTAATCATTGGATGTTTCTGGTTCTTCAAGAAAACCCATTAGAAACAGATCGGAATGTTTGAACCTCCCATTAAGGCAGTCATCCCCGGATTCCGAGGGAAACAAAAATGGTGAACCTGACATGAATCCATAACCAAGTTAAAATGATGATTTACCTATTTTTTAGGCGCCTATTTAAAACTCAATGAGAGGGCCAACAAAAACAATCATTTATATATGTGATCATCCAAAAGATTTAGTGGCTGAATTTATCTTGATTACGTCTGTTATATCAAACAGGCACTCTTTTTTCAAGATCTTCTGCATTTCTAGAATGGATACTCTCAAGTTCACACCTGTGAATACTGCTGCTGTAAATGCCACTGCTGCTACTCCTGCTAGATCATCTTCCACTCTTAGGACGATATCACCTACTCAGCGTCTTCAACACTGGGTATCAAACTCACTGGTTAAGGAGTACCATCAACATGTTACCATCCCAACTCTAGAGGCGGCCCGAAAATCCCTCCAAGTAAATAACTCACATCGGTCGTCCGGACAACGATGACCAGTGATCAAGAAGCAGGAGGTGCTGACTACCGTCTCCAACCATTTCAGGTCGTTATCCCCAGAACGCAATCACCATTTGCTCCCTTATTCTGGGGAGGTGAATGAGCAGGTCCCTCAGGACCTTAATTCAAACAGACATGAGTCCTTTCTGAGAGCTCCCACCAACAGTTTCCGCCAGACATGTGCGGAAGTGCACCCTCAACATGATGAGGGTACCGACTCTAGGCATTCAGATTAGGTTCCTCGAACCCGAGCAAGCAAGACGAACCACCAGTGGCGGAATCGGTCAATAGTGAGCAGGTTCTCATCTCTTCCATCTCCGGAGAAGTCCACCAACCTAACTTGGTGGCAAGCAACGAGAATGCACATACACCTGCCCATTTTAATTCCACTGTCCAGCAGACTCGTCTGGCAGCATCACACCAATCCCGCCAGGCAATTCCGGTGGAGTACTATAGAAAAGAACATATACATGTTTATACATAATCAGCTAGTCAGCAGGCTCGTCTAATTACATATGATGGATCTCGTCAACCACGTTTGTCGAAGTGCAATAATCAGGCACATACACCTTCTAGTATTAATCAATCCTACCAACAGTCTCGCTTGGTAGCATTCAGAGAAGTTATTTGGAAAGCCCCGAAAATAAATAGGAGGCAGACTCAACTCTCTGCCCCCACACTTGAGTACTTTCAGGATTCACTGATAGGAAAAGGAGGACAGGAGCAGGCACATACACCTGCTCCAAGCCTGGAATGGACGTATATTCATGTTCTGGTAGCTGAAGTCACCAAGCATAATCTATCAATGGTGAAAGAGGAGAAGCAAATCCCTGCTCATATTCTGGATTCCTGCCAGGATATTATATCAACTTCAGCGACATCTCAGGGAATGACACATAAATCTACCCCTACCAGGGGAGTGATACATCAACAATTCACACCGGAACAGACACACACATCTGTTCCAGTCCAAGAGGGTTATGGGGCACACTCCCCCATATCATACAGACGACCAAGTCAGGAACATACACCTAATTTGAGAGGAGATCGTCAGCCTAACCTGGACATCTTTTCTGATCAGGCACATACAGCTGCTCAGAGTAGCCACTTTCGTCAACAAGTGGTTTCCCAGGAGAGTAAGAAGGCTTCTAAGAAAAAGACCCGCCCAACACAGTCAGGAGATCATGAGAAAATCTGTAACAAGGCCTTGCTCGATGCTGGAGTTCTTGAACCCTCTGACAATTATCTATTGGAATTGAAGATTCTACTCCCTCAGTTCCCAATAATGGGAACATTAATTATGATGGTCTTCAACAGACACTTCCTCGTGAAGGCTTGCTTCATGGAAATTCGGTCGATCTCAAAGTTTCATCTTCAGATGAGAGCCAAAGGAACCCTCTATGTGGTCAGAGGACCAAGGAGCAAGATATGTCATATTTTGTTGTAACCCATTATGGTGGTCCTCCCCATGATGATGAATTTAGCTACGAAAGTCCTCTCCGTAGTAGTGATGCACATTTCCTGGAAAATGCTCCAGTGGACAATGTAGTGCCGAGAAAGCCCTCTTATCTTGAGGCACTTGCAAATGCGAAACCAGTCATATCTGAAGCTTCATCGCTAGCAGGTGAAATAATTTCTCAATCAGAAGATATCCCAGGGTGTATGTCATTCTCCGAACCACCCCTAAGTCATGCATTTTTAGTTTGATCAATGATTTCTCTACCAATCCCGTTGAATCCAATGAAGCAACAAGGAAACGCCAACTCTGGTCAAATCAGGTAGAAGAATATTCATCAAATGATAAAGAGGAAATGCTGAATATGAGAAAACAACTGGCGAAAGGTGAAATGTCAGTCATGTTTTGGCCTCTGGCTGACTCTCAATATAATATTCCAGAAATGTTGACGGAAGATGAAATTCATGATATTCGTATCAACATATAGAAAACTCTTTGTCAGTTGAAAAAGAAAGTATTATATTATGATGAATATGAAAATCATATTAAGATAATAGAAGGGTTACAATTTCCGATTGATTTGGCATCTCTATCAGTCTCTCGATATCCAAAGACTGAAAAGCACAGAGAGCCCTTCAACGTTCATTCCTTGGCGCACTAAGAAGATTGCGTCAGTTAATTGCCAATTCCCCATCTGTTATTCATGTCAGAGGATGGGGTGTTCATGGAGCACTGCATTTCACGGTGCTCTCCAGTCAGCAAAGCCCGCCGAAAATGGTCTCATACAATGTTATTGCCCATGGCGGGCCACAGTCAATGGGCTTTGTTTGTAATCAAAAGCTTGCCCAAGAACATGCTTCAACTAGTTCCTCTCAAAATCAAGAATACAGAGAACAAGTTGTTGAATTAATCTTGAATCAAGAAAATGAAAATATTGAACAGGCCTCTCATTTGGAGCATGCACGTCACCATGTGATAGAAGCGTCAGAAATCATCCAATGGTCTTTTGAACTGGGTGATAAAAGCGGATACAGGTTAAGGCATCCAGCTAATTTCCGGACTAAGGTTTGCAAGATCAGGAGGACCTTCAAGAAATTATAAGACATAGCATGTCAAGAACCACCCCAACTCTCCAGACTGGGGACTCTTTTAAACCAACCCTTGGAATAAAAAAAAGGATTCAGCGAGTTGAGCGAGTACAGCAGGAACAACCCCAGTCCACTGGACTGGGGACTTTTTCAAATCATTAATCCCCTCCTTAGAGAAAGTCATTCTTTTCTCGATTGGGGAAGAATCCTCAAGAGGAATGAAGAACCAAATTATCAAGAGATTCCCTCCAAATTATGGTTCATCAAGAAGTTCCTGAGGGATTAAATCAACAAAAGGCAATGTCCCATCAAAGACATGGAAGAAGACAATATCACAGAAATGCTGATAGAAGGGATGTGATGAGTTATGCATCAATCAATGTCATCAATGCCGTTGTAGCTAATCCACCAGATGAGGCTCACTAAGGGGACTCATATGAAGAGGTTCCTACTCAAGAAGATGTATGCACCGACACAATTGAAGAATGTGTGCCTACACGAAGTCAAAGGATTACTCAGAACTTAAGTAATCCTTTGAGTAACCCACTTCCCCCACTCCAAAAAGGATCCATAAAAGGGAAGGGAAAGAACCAGGTTACATATCCTTCCTCTGGAGAAGGTCAATCGCTCTCACTAGAGTAGAGGTTTGCACAATAGGAGGGAGAAATGAACGAATTAAGAAGGTTGAATGAAGAACTACTTCAGATTAGTCTTCTTCTTAAGCATGTTGGAGTCAGTCAACCAAAGCAATTTGTTGTAGCTACTGAGATGGATCAAGAATATCCTCCTCTATCAGTACACCCTCATAGGTCTAATCCTATGGGTCAAGTGAAACAACATTTGCCAGTGCAACCATCAGTTGCAGCACCAATCGCCACATCTGTACAAGATCCAGTCATTGCACCTACCCAAGTCCAAGTTCAACTGGATGTTTCTCAAAAGTTAATAACTACTATTGAGTCATTAACATATCAGTTAGAAACTATGTAAGAGAAATGTGCACAAGTTCAACCAGAAAAGAAGGTTTACCCTGAATGGTTAGATTCAATTTTCCACCATCTAGTTTTGGCAATCATGTATTCCCTATTTTCAATGGATCAGGAAATCCTAAACAGCATTTGACTCATTACGTGTCTTATTGTGATCCTATGATGGGAACTTCAGAGCAGCAAGAAGTAGTGAAACTCAGATGCTTCGTGTGAACCTTGCTAGGACCAGCTTTTATTTGGTATACAAGCTTGCAATCCCAGTCAATTACCGGATGAGAGGATCTTCACCAAAAATTCTTCCTTCAGTTCAGATCAACTTTTCCAAAGACAACATTTTTCGATCATACAAATTGTAAGCAACGGGAGAATAAAAGAGTCTCTGATTTCATTGCTCGATGGAAGGGATTAACATATTCCTTGAGTTTAGCACTCCCTCAAGAATAATTTTTTCCAATCTATGTGGAAAATCTGCGTGAAAAATTGTGCACGCCATTAATCCTTGTAAAATACACAGGAGGGTTTCGAGACCTTACTTCAATCGCTCAGCAGATTGAAGATTCCCTTATACAGGATAAGGCTAAATCTTGTGTAATTCCATCAGCTCCAGGAAGGAGAATGGGTAAAGCACAAACTGCTATAGTTATGATTAAACAAGCACCTGTACCTATTTCTACCTCAAAACCTTCATCTTCTCGAAGGGCTCCACCTTCTGAGCGCCAACAACAAAGGCCTTTTCATCCAGATGATCAAAATGATCAAAGAAGAAAACAATTTTTGGATCTAAAGAGCAAAACATATTCCTTCCAAAATGAACAAGTTACTGGTTATATCATTTCGGATCTGGAAAAAAATTTGGTTCAATTGCCAATACCCAAGAGGAAAAACAAGAAAGGAGATGAAGACCATCCTAATTATTTCCCTTTTCATCAAATATTGGGGAATCCCATCCAGGAGTGTTTTTTCATCAAAGACCTCCAGCAAAATATGGTCGACTCGGGACATGTCGCATTGAAAGGCTCTTCAGCCCAGGTAGCATGTGTCACTGCTACAGTTCCAGAGGAGGAAGAAGAATGGCAGGAAGTCAAAAGCAAAAAATGCACAAAAATATGATGATTGGATGGTAAAAAAGACAATCAATCGAACTCATGCTATTTTCAAACACAATTAAGGAAACCAATTGTGCCTTCTTCCATGAATGTTGCGGCAAAACCCTCTTTGTTAGAGGGAAAGTTCTCAATGAAACGACATGATTAAAATAATGAAAAAGAATCAGAAGAAGATGAGTATGTGTCAAAGCCTATGTTTTCCTTGACTTTGGAAGACTTCATGCCATCTACTTCAAATCCACAGGCACCGCCCCACCAAACAGCACAGCCTAAACAGGCTAATCAGGCAGAGTCTTCATCAAACGAAGAGTTAATCTTCGGTTTGGTTAATATGATTCAATTAACAGATCCATATGCCAGTCGTAATTTCAATTTTTATGAGCCTGAATTTCTTGTATCAAACAGAGGAATCAGATGATGTTCCAGGGGATCAGGATACAGGGGAAGACATGGATCTTTCAGAAGCCACTATTCCAATTTTACCCCTTCTAGAACTGTGTACGCAGCAAAAACTCGTGGTAGAGCCCTTCTACGAGCTCAACAAGAACAAGAAATTTATTCTACCAATATCAAATTCAGTCCTGACACAGTTATTTTGGAAGACTGGTTGAAGGTTACATCTTCTTCCTCTCAACATGTAAATCAATCTAATCGGTCTAATCTTCCAAAACTATGAATATTTCCAACTCTTATCCCAATACAAGATGCATAAACATACAAAACATCTGCTTCAAAGGTACCTGCTAAACCACATATTTCTATTGGGAAACGCAGACCTCTGGATCAAAAGTATGATATATTGAAACACTTGGCCCAAGTACTAGCCATGTTTTCAATTCTGGATGCTTTCAATCTATCAAAATATTTTCGGGAAGCACTCATCGAGGCTTTGTCAAGTCCACTGGAGTTTGAAACTGAAATTGCTGCAGCTGAAGTCTATCACATAGAGAATAATCCTGCAGAATGCCATGCAATAATATCTTTTACTGATGAAGATGAAGATTATGTTATGCATGGACATATTAGACCATTGTACTTTTCTGAAAAAGTCAATGGCATGGATGTTCTAAGAGTTTTCATTGACAATGGTTCAGGATTCAACCTCATGCACATTCATATCCTTCGTTGATTGGGCCTCACGGAATCTGATTTATCTCCCTCAACCATGATTCTACAAGGATATGATAAAAATGAACAAGAACCACTGGGTGAAGTTACACTCAGAACTCAGTTTGGAGATCATGTATCCAATTCAGATTTCATGGTTGTTGATCAAGACTTAGCCTTCAACATTTTGCTTGGAAGACCCTGGTTACATCAACATGCGGCTATCCCTTCTTCATACAATCAATGTCTCAAATATTGTTTCGATGGTCAAGTTGGGACGTTGTATGGTGATATGTCCCCATTCAAGACATGTGAGTCTCAATACATTGAGGCGGAATTCTATCACATGAAGCAAAAGGATAAATCCATAACAAATGAGATTACCAAAGTTAATGCTCCATATGGTTTGGAAAAAATTCCAGTAAATCCATTTACACATGTGAGTACAGATTATGTGTTGCATATCAGTCAAATTAACAAGATAGACCCAAATCAAAATGATCTTATAGAAGGATCCATAATGTCAATTACGGAAATCGAGCCAGACAACATAGGAGAAATTGGTAATCTACCAAGCAGTGATGAAAGCACAAATGGTGACGTCTTCATTTCATCTGCTTAAATCCAACAATTATATGATTCTCCAATTAGGCCAGAAGAAGTTATAGCAACATCATAGGTGAACAATGATGTCGATTCTCAATCAATCATCTCCTCTTTATTACCCAAAGAATACCATTCATCAACAATAGGGTCAAAAATGGAAACTTCCTCTTCAAAATGTGCAAATTTTGACATCTCTTCTGATCATGAAAAATCCGCTTTGTCATCTACTATGCATGTAGAAACGGAAGAAATAACACATAAAGAAGAAGAAGAGGAAGATCTCAGAGATGATCCTCCATTATTTGAAGAGGGTATCTTTACCACTGTGGATGAACTCAGAGAAATAAATCTGGGTACAAATGAAGATCCATGCCCCACTTTAATCAGTGCGGACATGACCCTTGAAGAGAAAGAGATGTATATTTCTTTTCTAAAGAGAAATAGTGATATTTTTTCTTGGAACTATACAGAAATTCCCGGGTTTGATCCTGATGTTGCTACTCATCATTTGGGTTTACTAGACGAACATCGGGGATTTAAGCAAGCCGCGAGAAGAACACACCCAAATTATGCTTCTAAAATTGAAGCTGAAGTGGATAAGCTTATCAAAGATAACTTCATCAGAGAATTTCAGTATCCCAAGTGGTTGGATAATATTATCCCTGTAAAGAAAAAGAATGGAAAAATTAGAGTTTTCATCGATTTCAGAGATCTCAATCGGCATTGTCCTAAGGATGATTTCCCAGTTCCGATTACAGAACTTCTAATTGATGAAACAGGTGGCTATGAAGCACTTTCCTTCATGGATGGAAATTCTAGATATAATCAGATCCAAATGGCCCCAGAAGACGAGGAATATACAGCCTTCAGATCCCCTCAGGGTGTGTTTTTCTACCGGGTAATTCCCTTTCTCTTAAAGAATGAAGGTGCAACTTATCAGCGTGCCATGCATCGTATCCTTAAACCCTTCTTAGAGTAGTTTGTTGAATTCTATGTAGATGATTTGGTAGTTAAATCCAAACAACGTTCTAATCACTTGGCTGATATGGAAGTCATATTCTGAAAGCTTCAACAACATAATTTGAAGATGAACCCCTAAAAATGTGCTTTTGGGGTAACCTCAAGAAAATTTCTCGGCTTTGTTGTATGCCATCGTGGTATTGAAGTCTATCCTGAGAAGACCAAGTCAATACATGGTATGTCACCTCCTCAAAATTTGAAAGAATTAAGAGGACTTCAAGGAAACTTTTCCTATATTCGGCGTTTCAACTCTAATTTAGAAGGTAAAAGTTTACCCTTCACCAAATTGATGAAGATGGGAGTCACTTACCAGTGAACTGAAGAATGTCAAGAATCATTTGATATTCTCAAGAAATACCTCTTTAGTCCACCAGTACTCATGCCACCTATTGAAGGAAGACCACTTATCCTCTACTTGACAACTATAGAGTGATCATTGGGTGCCTTTCTTTCTCAAAAGAATGATGCTGGGAATGAAAACAGCCTCTACTATCTCAGTTGAACCTTTCTTGAAGCAGAAACCTGGTATTCAAGTATTGAGAAGTGCTTCCTGGCATTAATCTATGCAGTTCAGAAGATGAGACATTACCTACAACATCACGAGGTCCAATTGGTATCTCACAATAACCCGATCAAATTAATCCTTAGTCGTCCAATGCTTACAGGATGTCTAGCAAGGTGGGCAGTTATTTTGCAGTAATTCGACATTCAGTATGTGTCTCAAAAGGTGATAAAGGGCCAAGCTCTGGCTGATTTCCTGGCTGAACACCCTTCAGTGGAAGACACGTCTTCAGAAATTGGACTCCATGATGAGGAAGTCTTATCTATTCAAGAAAGTCCTCAAGCCTGGGAAATGTATTTTGATGGTGCTTCTAGAAGTCCAACACGAAAGAAAATGGAAAATCCCAAATTCAACAAAGTTGGCTTAGGAATTGTGCTCATTTCTCCAGAAAAGGAAGTGTTACCTTATTCCTTCTTATTGTGGGAAGGTGGTACCAATAATGAAGCAGAATACCAAGCTCTCATTGTAGGTTTGGAATTATCACTTCAAACACATGTGAATCACATAAAGGTGAAAGGTGATTCAGACCTGGTAATCAAACAAGTCAATGGGGATTATGCCATCAGAAAAAAAGAATTAATCCCTTTGTATGATTACGTCAGAGAGTTAATGGCAGAATTTCCATTTGGAGCCGACATTTTCTTATGTCCCAAGATCACAAAATGCTCAAGATTTTGCATTGGCTAATATAGCCACAGCTCTGGCATATCCAAATCGGGACGAGACAACCATTAGTATTTCCCACCGTTGTGAAATATCACCTTATGTTCGAATCAAGACAGAGGAAATTAATAAAATTTGTACCATTCCTGAACCATATGGTCATACTACAGGATGGTTGCCACCTATCAGGGAATACCTTCAAAATGGAACACTTTCACTTGATAGAGTTGAGAAAGAACAAATGCGGCAACGTGTGGTCAATTTTACTCATTATGATAGCCCAGGTCACCTAGAGAAAATTCTCTACAAACGTGTTTTTATGGAGTTCTCTTCAGATGCATTGATGGGAAAAAAACAATGGATGTCATAAAAGAAGTGCATGCAGGAGTCTGTGGTGCTCACCAGTCTGGACATAGACTGTCTGATCAGGTTCGAAGGCTTGGATACTTTTGGCCTTCAATGATACGATATTGTGTCAATTTCACAATGAAGTTTCATTCATGCCATGTACATTCCAACTTCATTCATCAGCCTCCAGAGTTTCTTCATACAGCTAAATACTCATGGCCATTTTCCACATGGGGAATGGATGTGGTGGGACCTTACCCTTCGGCTACAGTTAAGAAGTTTAATTATATTCTTACTGCTAGTGACTTCCTTTCCAAATTGGGAGAGAAAATAACTCTCAAGGAAGTCAGTTCTAAATGCATTATTAGCTTCATCAAGTCTAACATCATTACCAGATTTGGTGTCCCTCATACCATATTGATGGACAATGTCACCAATTTCTGTTCATCTGAGATGAAGAAGTTGTGTCAAAAATACAACATCAAATCCAACCATTCATCTCGGTATCATGCAGCGGCCAACGTCCAAATAGAAGCCTTTAATAAGACTCTTCCAAATATACTGCAAAAGATGGTGGATAAAGATAAGAGGTCATGGCCTGATAAAATCTTTCATGATTTATGGGCTTATCGGACTACAACCTGCACTGCAACTCGGTCAACTATATATTCATTGGTATATGGAATGGAAGCCGTCTTGCCCATTGAAGTTCAAATACCCTCGCTCAGAGTTTCCATTTGTGATCAATCATCTACAGATGAATAATCTCAAAAGTGATTGAATGAATTGGAACTGTTAGATGAGAAAATATTGTGCAATTTGCACCACTTGGAAGTCTATCAGAATCGAATAGAATGATCTTTTAACAAAAATGTTCATCTTCGTTCATTCACTCAGGTAGAATTGGTATTAGTTCTCAGAACTCCAATGATACCAGGAAAGAAACCTCCCAAGAATGAGCCAAAACGGGAAGGACCTTATTCAATACATAGGGTCTACTCTAATTGAGCTTATTCATTAATCTCAATGGATGGGGAACTCATCACTACTCCAACCAATGCCAGATTTTTTAAGAAGTATTTTGTATAAACTGCAAAGTCCCTCATTGTCCCTGTATCATGACACTAAACTGTGCGGCACCAATTCGTCCTACATGAAATTAAACTTTACTTTGTCCCCGCAACATGACACTAAACTGTGCGGCACCAGTTCGTCCTTGCTATATGACGTTAAACTATAGAGCAACGGTCCAAGCATATGACCCTAAACTATTTGCACATACGTCCAACATGACGTTAAACTGTGTCACCTTCATCGTCCTAGCTACATGATGCTAAACTGAACAAAAGTCCTTAAATTCGTCCTACATGACATTAAACTATACTTTGTCCCCGCAACATGACACTAAACTATGTGGTACCAATTCGTCCTACATGACATTAAACTGTACTTTGTCCACGCAACATGACACTAAACTGTGCGGCACCAGTTCGTCCTTGCTATATGACGTTAAACTATACAGAAGCGGTATAATCATATGACCCTAAACTATTTGTACATACGTCCAACATGACGATAAACTGTGTCACCTTCATCGTCCAAGCTACATGACGCTAAACTATACAAAAGTTCGTACATTCATCCTACATGACATTAAACTGTACTTTGTCCCCGCAACATGACACTAAACTGTGCGGCACCAATTCATCCTTTCTATATGACGTTAAACTATACAGCAACGGTCCATGCATATGACCTTAAACTATTTTTACTTTCATCCCACACGACGTTAAACTGTGAAAAAGTTCCCTAAATGGTCCAATATGACCTTAAAATACAACTAGGTCTTGTATGACCTTAAACTGCATCATCAACGGTCCATGAATATGACCCTAAACTATTTTCAAGTCCCTTACGTCTAGAAAGACCTTAATCTGTGATGTCCTAACTACATGACGCTAAACTATATAAAAGTCCCTTACGTCCGGAAAGACAGTAAACTACATAATCATCAAAGGTCACGTATGACCTTAAACTACACCACCGCCCAACATGAAATTAAACTCCACCATCCACGGTCCATGCATATGACCATAAACTATTCGCACTTTCGTCCAACATGACGCTAAACTATATTTTCCCTGTATCGTCCCTTTTTTCATTCAAAATGACGTTAAACTGTGGGGAAAAAATACCCAATGCGTCCAACATGACGTTAAAATGGTGCACTCTTTTGTACTCAGTACATGACATTAAACTGCACAGTCCCCCTCCTTTCGTCCAATATGACGTTAAACTCTATTGTCCCCATCGTCCTAACTACATGATGCTAAACTGTATAGAAAGTTCGTGATATGTCCTACATGACATTAAACTGTATTTTTTCCCTGCTACATGACACTAAACTGTGCAGCACCGATAGTCCTAACTGCAAGACTTTAAACTTCATAGTCCCTTTATATGTCCTACATGACATTAAACTATGAATTGTTAAGGTTGTTGTTACCTCTTGTTTCTCACACCGAGTATGACTCACGTGAGATTAGAGCAATCCTCAACCATAACACTCTCTCTGGGCTGCTAACCATGTGTAAGTCCTAAGATCATTTTTTTGGTCATTGTCCTCAAGAACAACTTGATCATTAATTCATTCTTTAATTGAACTACACGGACTTTGATCCTTTCCTTCTAGGCTGGGTATGTAGGCAACCTCCCAGGGTTCAATCCCAAAACCAATCTCTTCACGTCGATTCATCTTTATCTCATACGATGATAATTCGTGAAACTGCCCTTAGAATCAATATCTTTACATTGGTTCACTTTCGTCCTTGTTATACGACGTTAAACTATACAACACTTTTAACAAGTATGACTATAAACTACAAATTTCTTTTATACCCTCACCTGAGAGGGAACCATTATTTTCATTGATTTTTTCAATCATGTTTCATTTCAAAGACTACGTACATACATGGAAATGCCCAAACCTTTTATCTTGGGTTAAACCATCATTCCACTAAAGTCCCCTTTCACCTTTCACGTGTACGAACCAAATTTGTACAAAGGGTAGTTCTAGAACTACATGGGCTTGATTCCCATCCTTATGGGATACGTAGGAACGTTCGAGTGTCCCTCGAATCCAGTCCCAAGTCTTTAGGCCTAACCCCAAATTCCACTTTCAGTCCCTTGGCTGAAAAGTCCCCATGAAAACACACACTGTGTATTTCTTACAATGGTCCAAGATCTATGACCCTAAACTAAGATCTCTAATCCTTTTGTCCCACACGACATTAAACTATAGTTTATGAACTATGCATGGCTTGATTATCATCCTTATGGGATACGTAGTGAAGTCCAACATTTCAATTCAGGACCCAGCAACAACATGATTATGGTTAACATTGATCTATGTATCTCTGTACACATTGAACAATACACATCTTTTTGTGTTATAATCCTAAAATTAAATATTTTTAGATCCTCATAACCCTTTTCATGACTTTTAGTCACAAAAATTTCAAACTTCTGAGAGATCTTTTGTCTGACTATGCTGCACGTGCCCATAGGTTTCCTTGCATAAACAGTCTACATAACAGACTTGTTAGCCAAAAGATACTATTATTTGACTATGCAACCAATTCCCTTAGGTGTCCTTGTATAATTCAACCCCCTAACGGGTTTATCAGATAGTGGTAACTTCATTCTTTGGAAGAATGCCTCTATCGTCCTTATTTGTCTTAAATGACAGTATGTAGGGATCTTCAAAAATAGCCATCCTTAACATATTTGTCCCATATCCATTTTCAGGATATGAAAGTATTCAAGTCTATGGTTTATATTCTCCTTCCCTGCGTTTAGCTCAGACCTTCATAGGAGTGGTATTCATCCAGTTCTTCGATATTTTTTTTGTAAATATCTTCTCCTTATTAAAGTACCTCTTTCCATACAGCAAACTCTATACTTTGGAAGATTTCAATCTCTATAAACATTCACTGGATTTTAGCACTAGGAATGTAAACTTCTGAGAGTTATTTTGCCTGACTATGCAGCACGTGATCATAGGCGGTCTTGCATAAACAGTCTACATAACAGACTTGTTAGCCAAAAGTTAATATTATTATTTAACTATGCAGCCAATGCCCTTAGGTGGCCCTGCATAATTCAACCCCCTAACGGGTTTGTTAAATAATGGTAACTTCATTATTAGAAACTACTTCTTCTAATGACTTTTAGCTCTTTTTCATATCATTCCTCAGAATCAAATATTCTTAAGTCATAGCATACATATTTTCCCTCATACTTGAGTATGGTACTATGTTTTCAGATTAGTTGTCAAAGAATTGATTCAATTCTAATCCATTTCGGTCAAAGATATTTCGACCTTAAACATTAGCCTTTTTATGTCCGACGTTCATGACATTAAACTGCCCACAAAAGACAAGGGAACTCTGAATAAAAGTCAGGTTCCCAGCTCACTAAACATACATTTTTTTATGATTTAGGTAACATTGGGCAATTAAAAGGTTCGAAGTTTGAAGGGTTATTTACATTAATCCTAGTAAAAATCAAACTATTCTTACTAGGCCCATTGGCTTAGGTAAAATATAAAGCATATAGAAAAACAGAATTCAGGTACAAATAAGTGAAGGTGAAAGTGTTTTTCATTGATGCACAAGAGTTAGAAGGATATCCACAGACTGGAGTCTCTTCTCTTTTTCACGAATTACGAGAGGCTTTCAACATAACTCTTCATTTGATTTACGGAACCCCGATCTTCATCAGCAATCACTTGGAATTCATTCATTAAACTGGATACAATAAGAGATGCAGTGATACCAACTCTTCTTGGAACAATTGTAAAAGGATGTTCTTGAGTGCGGTTTGAGAAAATTTTCTGCTGATCAAACAGTGACTCTGTTTCTATCCAAGAAACTTGGAAGATGGATACATGGATTTGAGAATAGAGAATTGGAAGTAAAGATCCATTTAGAGAGAGTACTCTTTTCAGATATTGCTCTAATACCATGTTTGTCTTCTCTCCACCAACCGGCTGTGGAAAACATTTCAGACCATGGGTTTTCCATTTTCATATCTGCAAGGAAATGACATGGAGGAAGAATTTGAAAGTTCACACCATTGTTGTTTCTCTTAATGCACAACATAACCGAAATGAAGGAGTACCAGTGCAGCTGCATTTGAGGTGTATAGTTATTTGCTTCTGGATCATTGACTCCTTGCAGATGACCATGACCATATAGATTTAGGCAGATGCTCTGTGGGAAATTAAGATGATATTTCTTCAAGTACTTAGCAAAATCTGGGACAGTGTTGTCACAGATATCATAGTAATCATGGCCAATGATGTTCATCATGTCATCAATCCGCTTGCTATCCAGTTCATCATACGTTTCAATTCCCTTAGGATCCATTGAATTTGCATAATGGTTGAATAAATTAAACTCTTAAATGAGTTTATTGTTTAAAATTTGTGAAAGAATTCGAAAACAGTGGCTAAGGAATTAAGGCACGCAAGTCTAAAAATGAGGCGCAAGTGTTCGTGTGCTGCGCTAGATTTTGACGCACATGTATAAACCGCACAAGTACATATACCTATACAGTAGCACGACATCAAGGAAAACACTAGAAAACAGAGCAACCTACGCGGCTAAGGTGACCTGCGCGGAGAGATCTCGAAGGTATGAAGTCCGGAAATCCGGATGCTTGTACGGAAGTGAGGCCCTCTATTTATAGACACCGTCGGGACCCTACACATTGTACCCTACGCGATCAAGGGACGTAGCCCTGCACGATGCGCACTTGCGCGCCGCCCTCTGCGCCATCAAGACTTTCGCGCCACCTTTCCTTTTGATGTCTTCGATTTCCTCAGAGTCAAATCCTCATTTCTTTTGGATCCAACTCTGAGGGGGGACTTTTGTTGATGCTCCTTTCGTCACAGAATCTAATGATCGGAAAAGGGGAATATCTAAGCTCAAAGTGATACAACCATTGAAGAAAATATCAAAAACTGAAAAAGGCATGAACAAGGGATCAAAAGAACCTGTGCCGTGCAAGTTCTATCACCGGCGTGCAAGTCCACTTGCGCGACGCCTTATGGTCGCGCAAGTGACTTGCGTGGCCTAAGTGATAACAGCTCGGTAACCGCCCGGGGTCTTCTCTTGCCTAAAAATAACTCTGTGGGTCCCCCATTTCGAGATGATTTTTTTTCCAGAAACCCAGATTTGAGCTCCTGGCGCCCTAGTATCTTCTCAAAGCTTCAGGAACACTTCTAATGTAATTTATTACCTAGAAAGGATGATCTAAAGAGGGGGAGGAAGGCCTAAGTGTTGAAACTCATCAACACTTGCGTGCCTAGGTGGTCAGCCCTTAAAGGAAATGGCCACACTTGCGCGTCTCCTTACTCCTTCAATAGAACCTGCGCGCCCCTCTCCTGGAAGAACCTAAAGAGGATTCTAATGGCCTTAACATAAAGTCGCTCAAGTATTACCCTGATGGTTAACCATCGCGCAAGTACACCATGTATCGCGCAGGCATACCTACGCGACCAGGACCTGCACGACCAGAACTTGCGCGCCCATGCAGTACCTGCACGCCTTCCAAGACTTGCATGCCCCGACCTTTTTGGGTTCCTTTCTTGCACATTTTCACACCTCTTAAGCCATTACACCTTTCCTATTCAAGATTCGATCTTCAAGACACTTTTTTCAAAGCCATTTATGTAATGATTTCATGATTTGACTTCCTTATCTGAAAGGAATTCTGTGAAATATCTCTCAAAACCTAGTGATTTACATATCTTTATTTCACTAAAGATTGAGAGTTCATTCATTCAACCTCATCCTTTAAGATGAGAGAATCCTTAAACTGGGTCTCCTTTTCAGGAATAATCCCCAGTCATAAGTCCTCTAATTTGGGAATCCTCTTAGGAGTAAGCCCCAAATCCCCTAACCTGGGCTTCCTTTTCAGGAGTAAGCCCCAGTCTCAAATATGGGAATCTTTCTTAGGAGTAATCCCCAATTATTAAATTTCCCAAATCTGGGAATCCGCTTTAGGAGTAAGCCCCAAGTCTCTCAATTTTTTGGAATCCTCTTAGGAGTAAGCCCCAGTTCCTCTAACCTGGGCTTCCTTTTCAGGAGTAAGCCCCAGTCTCAAATATGGGCATCTTCCTTAGGAGTAATCTATAATTCTTAAAGATCCCAAATCTGGGCATCTTCTTTAAGAGTAATCCCAAATCTGGGCATCTGCTCATTGGATGTTTCCGGTTCTACGAACAAACCCGTTAGAAACTGACCGGAACGTTTGAACCTCCCATTAAGGCGGCCTTCCCCAGATTCTGAGGGAAAATATCTCCTACCATTTCCTCAGTTTCTACATCATCATTATGTTTCTATGAAGCACTAGCATCGAAAATGGCACCAGCTGCAACATGTTGAGAGAACTGTTGTATGTCTGCAGTGGGACCAGCTACAACAGGTTGAGAGACCTATTGTGTCTCAGCAGTGGGACCAGCTGTAATAGGTTGAGAGACGTGTTGTGTCTCGGGATTGGGTGCATCAACAGGTGAAGAAGTCATTATCTGCAGAACTGGTTTAAAATTTATTTTAGATCACATAAAAGGAGCAGCGAACAGATAATAACATAATGTAACACAATCTATATGACAATTAAAATCAATAACCTGATTATTGAACTCTCTTTTTTTAAGGATGAAGGGATTTGACCCCTCTATCAACTATCCATATCCCTTTGTTGTGGTCTCCTATTAAATACAAAACGTCATCTACATTGGGACCACTGCAAAATGATTGTGAAGTCCCAATGAAAGGGTCATCTTCCATTGAATTTTCATCTCACCCTTCAGCTGTTTTGGTCGATAACAGAACGATTGACCAGTTTCAGTTTGTGGGATCTGGAACATAAAATACTTGCACTGCCTATGATGCCATTATAAATGGTTTGTCTTTCTCCCCTTCCTTACTGAAATCAACTTTCACGAATCCCAAATCATCTATTTTAATATCACTCCTGTTATCAACCCACTTTCATTGAAAAATCAGAACTTGAAATTCATTATAACCCAACTCCTATATTTGTTTGATGATGCCAAAGTATGACATATTCGCATAAATTGGATTTCAGTCCTTAGCACCAGAAACATGCATCGCTTCAGCCACAAGTGTACCCCCACTATTCTGCATGGTACTGTCTTCATCATGTTTATTAGTATAAAATATATAACCATTAACTACATAATAATTGTAAGATAATGCATACACAATTGGTCCTCTGGCTAGCCATCAAAGTCGTTCCGAAATTGACTCTGGATTTTCATTTGACTTCTTAAAAATATGATCTCGAAACCATCCTATAAACTGTCGATTATGTGTATATGGTATCCATTTTCATCCCTAGATGGATTAAAATTCCTAATATTTTCATTGTGTATTTAAACATATGGGTCAATGTCGAAACTATTATGCAAAACATAAAGGTGGGCCTGCTCCCGATCTGTAATTTTGATTGTGACAACCTTTCTTCCAGAAATTCCTTCACCCTCAAGCTGCCCAGTGTGATGAGATTTCAGTAAGCCAATGCTTTCCACACCAGACAAGTATTCGGTGCAGAATTCAACGGCTTCCTCAACAATATATTGCTCTGCAATACATCCCTCTGGCCGACTTCGGTTTTTTACATACCCTTTCAAAATCATCATATACCGTTCAATGGGGTACATCTATCTATAATGTACAGGGCCACATAGTTGAATCTCTCTTACCAAGTGGACCATCAAATGAACCATCATATCAAAAAATGAAGGCGGGAAGAACATTTCTAATTCACATAATATGATGGCAATTTATTTTTCCATAGCTGGAAATTTCGTTGGATCTATAACTTTGTTGCATATAGAATTGATGAAGAAACACAGTTTCGTTAAGGTATGGTGGACATTCTTGGTCAAAATGAAACGTAAAGCAATTGGAATGAGATTTTTCATCAAAACATGGCAGTCATGCGATTTCAGAACTTTTAACTTCAAGTCGCTCATTGACACAAGGTTACTGATATTTGATGAATACCCCTCTGGAACCTTTACGTCATTCAAGAAGTTGAAAAACTGATATGTCTTCTGCCTGGAAAGAGTGTAAGCAGCAGGAGGAAGAAATGTTCATTTTTCACCCTTCAATGGTGCCAACTTTTCTCGTATTCCCATCTCAACCATGTCCAACCTTGCCTTAATTCCATCTTTTTTTTCAGATGTATTTTGGAACATGACGATAACACTATAAAATAAATTTCGTTCTATATGCATAACATCAAGAAAATGTCTTACATACAGACAATTCCAGTATTGTAATTCAAAAAAAACTGATCTCTTTTTCCAAGCGATTTTTGTAAGGTTTTTCGAAGTCGGTTTACCAAAAGTAGTGTCCACATTTTTAACGTTATCAAACAATTGATCTCTTGTTAGTGGAGATGGTGTTGTACATTCTTCTGAACTTCCATCGAATGATGTCATCCAAGAATGGTACTTATGTCATCGTGGTAGAAATCTGCGATGTCCTAGAAACACGGTTTTCAATGAATGTTTCAACCTTATTGATTGTGTACCTTCTTCGCAAACGGGACAGCATTGAGTTCCTTTAATTCTATATCCTAACAAATTTCCATAAGTAGGGAAGTCATTTATCATCCCATACAACATGACTCTCAAAGTGAAATCTTTCTTTCTGTAAGCATCATACAATGTAACACTTGAATCCCACAATAATTTCAAATCATTGATCAATGGAGCTAAATAAACATCAATATCATTACCCGGTTGTTTTGGTCCTGATATAAGCATAGATAACATGATGTATTTTCGTTCCATGCATAACCACGGTGGTACGTTATAATTTATCAACATAACCGTCCATGTACTGTGACTGTTGCTTTGAAAACCAAAAGGATTCACTCCATCTGTAGATAACGCAAGACAAAGGTTTCCCGACTCATTTCCAAATTCAGGATACTCATGATCGATTCTATTCCACTGATGAGAGTCTTTCAGTTGATATAGTATCCCGTCTTTAATTATTGTATCTGCATACCATGTTAATTGTTCTGTAGTCTCCTCACATCCATATAGGCATCTAAACCTTGGAATTATTGGAAAGTACCATACAAATTTAGTATGATTGGATTCATCTTTCTTGTATCGAGAAGCACCACACTTTGGAAATTCTTTAAGTGATTTGTGGTCCTTGTGAAACAGTATACAGTCATTTGAGGATGTGTGTATTTTTTCAAAGATCATACCCATATAGCGTAGCATTCGTTTGGCATCGTATGTTTGGCTCGGGAGCTCATTGTCTTCTGGGAGCATGTCATTCATGAGGGAAAGTAGTTTCGTATTACTGTCATCACTCCACCCGTTGTCTTCATTCAAATTATACAACTTCAGTACAGCTGACAATGCTATATATTTAGTGCAACCATCATACAATGGCGTCTTTGCACAACTTTTTAACTTCTCAAACAATTTTGGGCAATCACGAAGTTCATCTTTGAAGGTCCTTGTCATTTTCTCAATATGATCTTCATCATCATTCACATCTGTAATCACATCCTCCATACGGTCATCTTCATTTTTCATGTTTGTAATCATATCAGATGATCCATAAAACACAGTGTCACCCCAGTCACTACCTACATTCGTTGTTTCCCCATATTTATTCCAAAATGTATAACTATGATCTATTCCATGACAGATCAAGTGTTCTTCCAACTCATCTTGACTAATTTGTTTTGAATAACAACAGTGTAAACACGAAAAAAGGATTTGAGAAGAGTCACATGCATGATCTTTTGCGAACTTGATAAACTCTTTCAGGCCTTCTTCATACTCTTTTGTCAACTGATTGGCATTCATCCATTCTTTATTTATATTAATCCTATTTGAAATCCATAGGATGAGTATATAGGTCATAGGAGAAGTAATATGAGTATAATTTAGATAAAAATCAAGATACTTCAAAAATGGTAGGGGGCGTGGTCATTAATAGCAAATCTTGGGTGGTTCTTGGGATTCATCCAATCTATTCCTCTCTTCGATCACCCCTTATGAGGGGTGGTTCTTGGGGGTTTTTTATAGTGTGTCAGTGGCATTCACCTCTATAGACATGGGTTAACCATACGTTTTGTGATGAAGTAAGATAATCAGTGCAACTTGTGGATCAATCTCATAGGGAGGTCTCTATAGGGTGTCCGTACAAGGAAATACCTCATGGGTAAGGCCAATAGGTAGCCTAACATGTGCATAAAAAGTAAAAGTGTAAAGAGTTGATTGAAACACATGGGACCAAATGCATAAGTAATAAGTGGTATATGTTTTCCTCAAGGGAACCCATGGAACTGGCCATAATGGGCACCTTAGTCTATGTGATGGTTATGTGGGAGTCTCCCCATGCTATCGAGGCATGAGCTAAGGCAAAATGGCTAATCCTCGAGTAATAACCCTTCATATGGGTGCTCTTGGATTTGGGAGGATCATGGATGCTAGTGGGCTCATGAGTGATCAACACCCAACTCTTTAGTGTATTTTTCTTGTTCAGATCAAGACACAAAGCAACATAGGCAGTGGATGTTGCAAAGTCAGAAAAATAAACCCCAAGATAATTCTGAACTCACCCAGTGTCAAATCCTAATCCCTACCACTTAGTTTGATGGTGATACAGATTAATTCATTCTTGAAAGTTGTAAGGAACTCTAAAAAGTTCTCCTAAAACGTCTCCTCAGGAACATCAATAATTTGGGAGTGTTTCATTGATGCGAAGGGCTACCATAAAAACTTTGTCGATGAGGACCTTGCTTATTATGACCAAATCCATGGATTTGTTGGTGAAATTTTACTTGGATTAAAAATGGTCCAAGAACATATAGTGTTTCATTTCCTCAAAGTGAAAATAGGGATGGAAATTGGTAGGTGGAACCACATCTTGTAAGTGGTGGGATGCAAAAGGAAAATCAAAACCCAACAAGATGGAATCTTCCAATGGTGGTGGAAAAGAAGAGGGAGAAGGAGATGGTGGAGTTAGAGTTTGGGTCTAGTACTTAACTACAATAGGCCATGATCCATAAGCTATGTGTTTGGATGGGGGATGGCACCTAACCTTAGTTAGAATCATGGTTCTAGAAGGGAAGTGAGTATGGGTGGAGGAAGGGGAGGAGGTTTAGTCAGAGGAGAGGGAGATGAGGGAGGAGGGAAGGCATGTATGCGGTGGGGAGAAGAGGGAGTAGTGGAGGGGGGCACAACAAACCCAAGGTTATAGCTTAAATAACTCAGTCATGATCTTTTTTTCAACACATCCAATGTTGATATATTTTATTTCAAGAAGGGGACAAGGCTAAAAATAGTCAAAGGAGGTATAAATTAGTTTATCCCAAGGGAATCATATTTAAATAAACTAAAAATCTTGGGGGGAGGTATCCTATGATGTTAAATATGGTACACAGGTTACCTAGAGAGGCCTAAGTAGCCAGGAATTCAGTGACTTCTTACCCTCTTTCTATGTATGAGATAGATCCATGTGGTTATTGAAAAAAATTATGCATCTCATAGTGAATGGGACCTAGAAAATACTGGGTAACTCAAGAACACACATGAAACGACCCCATGGATATGTTGTAATTCCACCCTATGCTTAGGTTATATGTCTTCATCATCACATATCAAGTGTAGTAACCTACTAAGGGATATTAATTTCATGATGGTCCACTTCTTTGATGTAAAAAATATAAACACCACGCATGCTAACACACATACGGGGTGAATCATTCAAGTTGTAATGTCATATTATCATGAGTATATAATATAACACATAACATCCTAAGATCACAATCGAAACCTAACAATTACCCACAATAATAATGGTCATAATGGCTATCAAAAATTCTTAATTTGGGATAGGATGCAAGGTGACACCATAATGAAAACATAATCAATTGATGCAACATCAATTTTAATCACCTTAAGGAGGAGGAACTGGTGGCGGAGGAGAAGGAGGCATCGACAGAGGATGCACCGGAGGCAGCGGAGGTAGGGCGAAGGCAGGGTGGAGGCCGGAGGAGGAGGAGAAGCAGGCAGTCAGAGGAGGAGGAGGAGGAGCATGCGGCCGGAGGAGGAGGAGGAGGCGGCGGCCGGAGGAGGAGGAGGCGGTCGGAGGAGGAGGAGGAGGCGGCGGCGGCGACCGGAGGAGGGGGAGGATCAGGCGGCCAGAGGAGGAGGAGGTAGTGGCCGGAGGAGGAGGCGGTGGTCAGAGGAGGAGGAGGAGGAGCAGGTAGCCGGAGGAGGTGGTGGTGGCGGCCGGAGGAGGAGGAGAAGGAGGAAGAGGCGGCCGCGACGGAGGAGGAGGAGGAGAAAGAGGCAGCGGTACAGAGGATGGCTTCCTCAAGAGATTGAAAGGGTGCGGGGAGGAGGAACAAGACCCGAGGTTTTTTTATCAATTCCGCGTGAGCCACTATCAGTGCTAGTAAAAAGCGATGATAAATGGTGTATTTATCAGCGCTAAAATGTAAAGTGCTGATAAAAACCACGTTTATCATTTCTTTTTTAGCACTGATAAAGGCTGTACTTTATCAGCGCTTTTGTAGCGCTGATAAAGGGATATTTAAAGCACTGATAAATAATCCCTTTATCAGCGCTAAAACAAGCACTGATAAAGGACCACCCCTTTATCAGCGCTTTTCCGTTGGCGCTGATAAAGGCAGGCGCATGCCATGCCTAGTTTTGTGGTAGTGTTTAACATCATATGGTATAGATGATAATTAATGGGTGATGGGCTAGAACCTTAAAAAGGATTCCTACGCACTCTACTTTTAAGGCAGAGATCAAAGTCCATGTAGTTCGAGTAGGAATTGTGGGGCTTACGTATGATTAACGACCCAAAAGAGATGTGTTGTGGTTACATTTACACTCTAAGCTCATGTGAGTCATGCTCAGTGTGAGAAACAAGAGGTATCAGTAAACCTGACGATTTTTCCCATGAAAGATGCAGCCACGAGGAATGATATGGGGCTTATGTATGTGTGACTACCCATGTAAGTAAAGATCATGACTTAGTTCAGAAAAGAAGCTCAATAGAAGGGTCCATAAAGGTATTCTTGTTTTATGGAGATTTGGATACTCTAACTTGGGGCTTACTCCTAAGGAGAATGCCCAAATTAGGAGGGACTTTTGATTAGGACATACTCTTGAAATGAAGGCCCAATTTAAAGAGACATGTAACTTGGGGTTTATTCCTGAGAAGGAGGCCCAAAGTTAAAGAGGACTTGGGGCTTAATCTTAAGGGGGATTCCCATTAACAGTGTCCATAAAGGTATTGGTGCATTATTAAGATTTAGATTCTTAATTTGGGGATTACTCCAAAGGAGGGTGTCGAGATTAAAGAAAATTAATGCTGGGGCTTACTCCTGAGGAGAATTCCCAGGTTAAGGGAAATTATGATTGGGGCTTACTCCCGAGGAGGATGCCCAGATAAGGGAACATGGGGCTTACTCCTAAAGAGGATTCCCAGATTAGGGACCTTGGGGCTTACTCCTAAGGAGGATACCCAGAGTTAAAGGGAACTTGGGGATTATTCTTATGGAGGATTCCCATATTTGGGAACTTGGGGCTTACTCCTAAGAAAGATTCCCCAAGTTACCTAATCTGGGAATCCTCCTTAGGAGTAAGCCCCAATCATAATTTCCCTTAACCTGGGCATTCTCCTTAGGAGTAATCCCCAGTCTTAATTTCCTTTAATCTGGTCATCTTCATAAATCAAAAATACCTTCATGGACCCTGTTAATGGACATCCTCCTTAGTAGTAATCCCCAATAATAATTTTGCTTAACCTGGAAATTCTCCTCAGGAGTAAGCCCTAGTCTTAATTTTCTTTTAATCTGGGAATCCTCCTTAGGATTAAGCCCCAAATTATAGTATCCAAATCTCCATAAAACATGAATACCTTTATAGACCCTGCTCTTGGGCTTCTTTCCTGAACTAAGTCACGATCTTCACTTACTTGGGAAGTCAAACATACATAAGCCCCGTATCCTTCCTTGTGACCGCATATTTCATGGCACAAATCATCAGGTTTTCTGATACCTCTTGTTTCTCACCCCAAGCATGATTCACGTGAGCTTAGAGTGTAAAAGTAACCATGACACATCTCTTTTTAGCCATTAATCATATGTAAGCCCCACACTTCTTACTCAAACTACGTGGAAATTGATCTCTGACGTAAAATTATAGTACATAGGAACCATTTTTAAAGTTCAAGCCCATCACCCATTAATTCTCATATATCCCATATGACGGTAAACTATATCTTAATTACCGAACTACGTGGGTTCTAATTCCTCTTTAACAAGGATACGTAGATAGCCCATCTGCGGGTACGATCCCAACTCTAAAATAATCCCTCTCCTTCTCAATGACAATAAACTTCAAGTGCCCCACTAAGTGTCTTTAAAACCAGTGTGGTCATCATATTGACCAAGATATTTCTATGTAATTTATTTAAGGATACCATTGACTAAGAATCCCCAATACATACGGATGATTCTCCATCGATGAAGAACCTCAAATACATATAAAAGATTCTCTAAATTCCATACCTATCAATCATTGATTGCAAAGTCTAATAGAAAAACTCATTTTCATGCTTGGTAAATTAATAATGATTCGTGAACATAACTTAAATCTATAAGAGAGTACTGAAATAGACCATAATTCCCCTCAAAAAGGTGCGATGAGTCTGATATCCCATCCTATCGACCAATGCAAATTATTAAGCCTCATCAGTTCACAACTAATTAGAACCTACCTTTCGAATGTCGGTCCAAATGTATATAAAATTATTGTATGTTTCCAGTTCTTTTAATAAACCCATTAGAAACCGATTGGAAAAGTTTGAACCTTAAACAAACAAGGTCATCCCCATTTCCAGAAGAAACAATTGCGTTATTGTTTAAAATCGACGTTTATTTAAATAGTAATTAATTCTTATTTAGATTTATTTTAAATTCAAAATAGATACAAATTTTTTTTAAGAATTCAATTTAATTCATTGGAGCAATTTTATAGTAATATTAGATATATAAAATTTTATTGAACTATTTATCGCCTTTTACCAACCTTATAGGCACGTTTACAAATTTTCGTATAACATAATTTTACAACCTCTATGAATTTAATTTCAAATATTTGAGGACATGATTGACATCAATAAGTAAAATATGGTTTAATAAGATGAAAATAATTTTAAGTGAATAGTAACTTTTGAATTTTATTTGCCGCGGTTAAATGTAAATACTGTTATTAATGGTAAAAATGATATTATAATTACCAAAAAACATGTCTAAATTCTATTGGATAAGTTTTTTTCAACCAAAATAAAACTAAGGATTAAAATATGATCCTATTTTATCCACTTGGAATAGATTAGGACATTTATTGTTATTTTATTTAAAGAAGAGTTAAAAGTGTTAAATTCCAATTTTAATAAATAACTATTTTTGATATATGGGTATACATAAGATAAATTTGACAATAAATATTCATTATAAATATAAAATTATTTCTTATATCATTCTATTATTTTTTAATTTTTTGAAATTAAATAATTAAATTTATTTATGATGCAATGATGATGCAGTAATTACCATATTAATAAATGATTAAAATAATTGATATTATAAATATCGAAATAAATGGAAATTGAGAATTTTGATGAATTCCACTAATTTTATTGGTTAATATGACATGTTAGTATTGAGTTAGTTTTTTTTAAGTAATCAAGTCTTTTGGACTTTTAGAAAAACCAAATACTAAATAGTGACAAAATTGACATAAATGAGTTTTTTAAAAAATACTGTATTATTAAATGATATAATATTACTAAAATTATAATGTTCATCCAAAGGAATTATATAATGATAGATATTTAATTAATGATACACTTGGGGTTCTATTGTAATTTTATAGTAATTTTATTAACCATGTAATATAAAAATACAAGAAGTCATTGTAAAAGTTAAACTATTTAACAAAGAGTCAAATCTAAAAGATAAGGTTAATATGGTGACCTAAAATTGTCTAAAACCTTTTGGTTGAGAGGATTAAGACCTATCCCCAATATATCATTGAAATAAATCCATTTAGATACATTATAAAATGAAATGTATTTTATAATTAAAATATATATCAATCTTTTCCTAAAATGACCCACACATCTCCTACAAAACAGTAGTTACCCTTCTCTCAAAATCACACCTCAAAAGCCATTTTTATTTGCACATTCATGATAAAATATATTCCAAACTACCATAAAGTAATTCTAAAGGCCTTAATTTGATCATAAATGAAACCTAAGTATCCTTTTTGATCAAATCAAAAGGAAGCACCTGAAGAAGATGTAAACATTTCATCACCTCTTTCAAAGTTCTTTTCTTCTTCCACGTACTATTTCGTTGTTTTTTCCATACCAAAATAATAACTCCGATACCTTATATATAATGTGATGTTATTATAATAATGTTACAATAATATTCATTATTCAATCTATCCTATTAATGAAAAAGTCACCATACATGCGTACATATGGCTTACCGTCTCCTCGTCATGGTGTTGTTTGTTATTCAACACATTACATTTTCAATTGGTTTAATAATGAGTTTAATTGATGTAAATAATAAATATAACATTTTAATTATTCTTTATATGTATTATACCATCCAATTACATATGATTTAACCATGAATAGAATGATTGTGTCGCTCGTGCGAACGTATGGATTACCGTCTCGACGAACACGATTATATACATTCCCCATCATAACCATTCATGAATAATTTTCATTTTATGTTTTAAAATAATGTTTACTAAATTAATATCATTATGTATATGGATCACATACATCCTATCCATAACATACATGACTTATGTAACAAAATATATAAAGGAAAACGAATCCCTTGACACCCAAAACAATGATACTTACAAAATATTATTAAAAAACAATATTAGAAGATCATATATGATATCATATTTATGTATGTGGATCTTTTACAATTTAACATAATTGATTTTACTATTATAAATGAGGTTATAATACACTTAACTAAGGAAAATAACATAGTAAGGGTTAAATTTACAATATCTTTATTATCTATGGTTGTTTTTATGAAAGTATCAATTGGGATGTCTTTATAATCCACATACGTGTATCATAAAAATGTATTTCAACACATTTTTACTATTTACTAGAATATGGGTTAAATTAATTTATACATTTGTTTGAATTTTTATAAATTTCTTTGAAAGGATTATTTCTGTCGTTTTCCAAACAAGGTACATTATTACCTTTTCAACAAATTAAGGTAAGAATATTTTTTAACTTATATTGGAAGTGTGACTAATTTCCTACATTATAACAATTTCTAATATTCCCTTACATGATTATAGGAGTGTTTTCAAAATAAATGTTTTCATTTATAATTATGTGAATTTTAAATGATTTCAATATAGATGGAGATATTTCTCTGAAATAGTTATGATTTCAATAATATCAACATATTTTGATGGATTTTACACTTGTTTGAATTTGAATTATTATGATACAATCATCCATATTTTATTACATTTTTTGTGATATTTTTTACTGTGGATTTGTTATTTTTACACCATTCATGGTTTATGGTTAAAGTATTAACATTTTGTATTCTAGTTTTAATACAGATGTTTTTATTATGTTTCAACCATTCCATATGAGGAATGAATTGGACATAGTAAGTGACAGATGGAGCCCACTCTAGCTCCATTATGCATTGGTAGGTCTCATGAGACAAACTAGTGTCTTGGAACAGGGCCTTGAAAAAATCTTATTTGTAGTCTTGGCACGAGGCCTTGAGTATGTGGTTATGATGTTTGGAATTAGAAATTCCATCATTATGAAATTATCGTTTGATATTACGTGTGATTATTCGACTAGTAGATTATTCATGTGAATAAGTAAATGGAATTATTTGATTTATTATTTTCATATTATGCTGAAGTTTAAGTCTAAAACAATTTTTTTAGTCTTAAACATTTCCTTTAATATTTATTCGTATTTATAATAGTTTACGCTATATTGTTATCCTTACAGAGAATATGAGCTCACCCCTTTGTTATGTTTTCTTTTTTCCAAGATTTGAAGAATTATATTATGATTATCCTGTGGGGATAAGACAGAGTATATGAGTGTGTTCAAAGGGGGAACAGTGTTGTTTTTTTATTTCATGATATAATGTAAAATTTATATAAGTATCTAGTACTTCCAAGGCTACTGAACTAATCAGTATTTCGAGATTTTATCTCTTGTGATCTTTACTATGTAATGTAAAAATGTACCAAATCTGGGTAAATAGGGTTGGGGAATAACAGTTTCTTAAATGAGGCTTCTAGATGATTTCATTGATCCACTGTTGTTAGATATCAATGCCTCTGTATCTAATGATGAAGTCGAGAAACTTCCTCGAGGTAACCCTAAGGCAATGCATCAAGGTGTTTATCTTTAACTATTGAGCACTGAAGAAGCCAAAACGATTCTTAGGATCTCTGAGATGGTCTTGATGATGGTGGGATTTTACCCCCAAATCATCCATGAAGTATTCCACTAGCATACCAAGAGTCATTTTGAAGATGTGGTGTATATATTAATGATAGTTGGATCCTACATTATTCAAACTAAACAGATTCACCTAATAGAGAAAAAGACTATTGTAGTGCTTTAAAGGTAGTAAAATCCTCATCCTCAGGGTACATCCAAATCTGATTGTATCAGGAGTACCCATCTAGGTAGAAATATCCTATAACCCAACCATGGTGTTGATCAATAGCTATGTCACTAGATGTAAAAAAGTTTCCTTCAGGCAATGGCGGTTGATGTCATGAAGGTCGATACATACTCTAATATTCTAGTTCTTCTTTCAAACTGGAATAATGATAGCCAAAATAATGTGGTAATTAACTTCCTTGGAAAATTTTCTTTTGATGTGGTTATCAACATTGGCCTTGACCACGACACCATGAAATTTTTCTTTTTCGTTGGTTAGGACTCTTGAACACACAATGACTCACTGGGAGGCCAAGACAATGGATGTTGACCTATGGATATAGTCTTGACATCTTTTCAGAACTAAATGTAAATAAATTACAATAGTTATTTAGGATAGTTATATGCTATGGATGTTCCTATATAGATATAGCTCTACTAATAATCATTGGACACATATTATCCTCGGTATATAGGTTCACCTGAACCAACTCATTAATAGTGGTGGAGACACCTTTTTCCTGTGATGGAGGAGAATCTTCCATGTCTTCTTAATCATTTGTGGTAGGGGAATTAGTGGGAGGGGACTTTTCATCCAGGATGACTGATTTTGGGGGAACATTGGGGCCTACATGGCTGTATATTGAATCTTTTTAGGGGGAATCCTGCTCTATTGAAACAATCGTGACATGATCAATTGATCTAGTTCCATCAGTCCTTCAACTGTGGTGTCAATTTTTATTTTTAAATAATGTGAGGAGGTTCAGTTTATAGTGACTAAACCAAACTCAATGGAATAGATGAAGGTGTCACATAATGGTATCCACTGGGTGAACATCATAATACTTTACAGGGGTAGGGGTTTCTAGAAACACCAGAGCCTATCCTACATAAGAGTTCAAGGTAATATTCGGACGTTACTTTTAACAAGGTACATGTTGACCCTTTAAATGAGAAATGATGAAGAAATTTATCATGCCAGGTGTCATAGCCTACAATAAGTCAATAGATAGGATGAAATCATCATCCACGTCTCTCGATTGACTAACTGTAGTGGATTTGTGATCAACCTCACTGGGATGATGTTCTTTGAACATTATGTTGTAATCGATGAAATTAAAATAGTGTTCTTCACATGAGTCTTAGGGAGGTGAATTACCTTGAAGAGTGCTTAATCAACCATTGAGGGGGTACATGAGGAATTGGTGATATAATAATGGATCTTCTATATGAACATTAATATTGGGTCTCGCCATCAATGTGTCCTAGGTGGTATTCCATGAGAAAACCATGAACATAGTACTTTATATGAAGCTATTGAACTGGGTATTAAACCATTTATTTCCACAAGGCCTCTACTCAGTCCCATAATCAACCTTAATCATCATGTTATAGGTAATAAATTCTACTTCAGTAAATCCTATCACACATAGTTTTCATGTTAGAATGAGGTTGATCGGGTAGCCTGTGTTGACCAGACAATGATGGACTACCATTCCATTATTATTGCCCATGATGTTCAGTGATGGAAAGTTCCCCAACATGATAGAGATCTCATTTTATCTTTAGAATGATATGATAGCTTGAAATTATTCTTTCTTGACCGTCTCAGTATAGAATGACCCTACATCTGCTACATCTATTTCAAATCAGAGGGGGCTTCTTAAGGATTATACAAGAGATTATCACATATCTTCTTGCAGAAGGAGGACCTCCATGATTGAGAGCCTCAATTGTATGTTGGAAGTGTCCTGCAATATATCATAATTTCATTGTAGGAAGATATTTATGACTATAGGGGGTCTCTACTTTAATGAATGCACAACAGACACTATTGGATGAACCAACGGATTCTGGCTTCTATTGGTAATGTCCTACTTCTCAACAGATGTCTTCCCCAAAACCACATATAGTAAACTATCAACTGAGTGAGACCAAGATTTGGCTAAGCACGGTCAATCATGATGTGGTTGAGTTTTCTCATCCTAGTTAATGTTCATGGTAAACTCTTGCAGCGTGTCTAATGGAGTGGGCCGGGAGGACCATATATCCCGAGCTCAGTCAAATATCTACTATTTAGTCTTGGTATCATACATGACCAATGAATTCTATAAGTTATCATGTCCTTGACATCCTATTTGTAAACATCGACCAGATATGGTCAAATATATTTTAGGGTTTTTCTAATTATTGAAGACCACAAAGGGATCCAGTAACTCAATGATATCTATAGATTTGTACATCTTCACATCCTCAAAGTAATTCTACATTTTTGGGATAATTCTTGGTTTGAACCCCAACTCTAGTGGAATGGAGCCATTGATCATGTGAGATGCCATCCACATTAGAAGGAAACTCTACATCCCATTGCATCTGTAGTGCATAATCTTCTAAGATTTAGAGTGTTTTTATGATGATGATGAAGCCTCAACTAGAGAATGCATGAATAAATTAAGAGATTCAGGTCTACCAAAGAGGAAATGGATGAACCGATCGATGTGAGTGACTAAACCATGAGCCAACTAGTCATCATACATCTGAGTCCCATGGTTGGAAACGTTCTTCCACTAAAAATAACATTCATTCTCGCTGTTAGGCTTGGAAAAGAAATGTTACACCTACGTTGGGGCATCCCCTAACATTTCCATTATTTTATCCACCTATTAATATATAAAATTAGTGAAATCATATAATTTCATGATGGTATATCTAAGGATATATGGTTAGGGAAATGGTTAAGGTGGTCAATTAGCTCTGCTGCTTGGGGATTATTTCACTCTATAACCATTAGAATCCACTACTCCAATGAAATGTGTAAATAACTATGAAATTGGTCTTATTTTAAAAAATTATTCTTTCTTCTCTTTTCAAGGAAGGAAACTCTTAGAACTTGGCCCTGACGATTGGTCGGAGCCTGGAAAAGGACTGGAAACTAATTCTCTCACCTGGCCAGTTTCACTTTACTGGGAGGTTCCTACTGATTCTTTAATGGGTGATGATGTTTTTTCTAGGAAAACTAAATTCATAGATGATTTTCTGGGTATAGATATTCTAGTAACAAATATAAGAGTCTTTGGGCCTCTACATATATAAAGGTAGTAGTCTCTACCTTGAAAGATATTCTTATTGGAGCTAGAATTGGTACAAATGTGACTTATTGGATTACTGCAAAGATATTTCTAGGCACTGGGACCTATTATAAAAATCCTATAATCCTCTTGGAGATGTTATCAGTGATGAGGTTATGGAAAACAATTGTGTTAATGTTACCGAGGAATATCATCTGAATCTTTTATTGGGTCAATAGAATATTGAGTGAATATATGAGGCCTTTATTATGAGTGAAAAAGTCTACTACACGCTCATCTGGAAGTTAATTTATCATGAAGATAACTTGAATTATTATCTTATAAATGGTGTAGATGAGTTGCTGTAGAAACTTCATGTGGAGCTCTTCCCAACAAGCAATAGACCCAAATGGGTAACTGGATATACCAAAAAATCTAGGCCCTTCATACAACTTCACAAAACATTGGAGCATGGTTGCATCCTCCTTCTCTGATATTTCCAACACATGTTTTCTCCTTGAGATGAGGTGGGCCAAATTCTATAATATTCCACCCATCCAGTTTAAGGGTTTAATGTAGGATTCCCATAATATATGGTTTCTCACATTTCATCCACCCTTGTAGGATATGAAATGCTATCATGTGGGATTTCCACCTATCGCGTCTCACGAGATTCAAGGTGAGAGGTGAGAGAGTCTATCAGATATTTACATAGGGGATTCCTATATTATTTAGGATCCATAACCACTATTTAATTGATAGGATCATCTAAATATTAAGTGGAATCGATTTCTTGTGGAGCTTCATGTGTAGCAACTTGTGGAGCGTCTTGATATGGGTCCCAAGGAAGGTTATCTTGCTACTTGGGTGCATTTGGAAATGAATACCGTGTTCATTTGAAATAAACTCTTTCTTATGTTATATTGAGTTGTGTGGTATCACTATGCTCAATTGGGACCATCAAGAAAATAAGGGCATGTGGCTTCCCCTACTACCTGGGATTTTAAGGGATATGATCCTACCAAGGAGTTCCATAATCTACGAGGAGCATAGCATGGATCTCATCAATGATCCTATTATAATCATAAATTTACTGATATAATTAGGTGATGGTGGGATAAACCTCTTTCTTATATGAAAAGTAAATTCCAAAAAAGTTCTTGATGGGAACCTTGTCCTTGTTTAGATTTCGACCAGCTAGAAATGATGTAGAAGGTTCTACGAGGCCAACTGCCTACCTTTACTGGTGATTGCAAACATGCCAAAAAGGGTCCGCCTTATACTGAGTTTACCAAGGGAAATATTGCACTTTTTTATACCTTGAACTAATTTCCCAGTCCTTTTTTTCTTAGGTACAAATTTATTTATCATAAAAATTCCCAAAGACATATCATTAGTATCACTATGTAGGTGAGGATCTTGTAAGATGGGACTCAAATTGAGGGAAACATAATGTACCCAACCCCTAATTTTCACATGTGTGGAATCCTCCTTTATGATTATGTAGAGAATTTAGAATATCGTTATGTATGATGGTTAGAGGTTTTGATAGTAGATGGGTGACGCCATGTGTTATGCCACTAGGAGTGATTCCAACTCAAACATGATGCCCCACTGATAAATGTCATCAAAGTGAACCTGAATTTTTGGGTAGACCAAATCATAGTCATATAGGTGTATAAGTTTCATCTAGAATGTTTGGAAGAATCATGTTACCTTCTTCTTAGTGGGGGACTCTGGTATTTTATATTGGTCCTTGCATTTTTTTTCCGAAAGCCAATGACAACTGGTCAACAATTGGAGTTTACCACAAGATTCTTTGGTTTGAAGGAGGGATCAGCTCTTGCATGGGCCAAGCATCAATTGATGATGTGCAAGAAACTGTAAATGGTACCAATGTTGATATTTTTGTTGGTTTGTTAGACAATAAAAATGAAATTCATGAGTGATCTGTTTTTTGTAAATGGGGTCATCTATCAAGGGTGGTACCAACCACATCATCACATCCGTGTAGGGTGGCATTTTTTCCACTGAATCATTTGTAAGGATTGTAGTTCTCATTTATGACACAAATGTATACTCATCATATATCCCATTATAGGATAACTCTAAATTATCTATGGAATATTTATAGAGGGAAACTAGTGATGATAGAGATGATCAAACCCTTATCCCATTGAAGGAGGAAGAATCTTCCACCACCTGCATGTGCATGCCGAGGGATTTAGGGATTCCGTGTATCTCACCTTCCCTAATGGATAACAATACCTTCAAATATCCTCACCCATTCTCGATTACAGATGACTGGGGTGATGGATATATTATCTAGTATCATTTCCCCTTAGAATCTAAGAGGTATGTGAGGATGATGGTAACTTACCGCTTCACAAGATTTCTCCTTCTATGATGGAGGTTCTCTATTCTACCCTGAGATATTTCTTAATAACACGGTACATTATCATTATGTGTAGGAAATACCTATTGGTTCTATTTTTTACATGGATGACCTAGCTTTTATTTTTGAGGACATATAGAGGGTCTTCGTATCATTTGTTTGAGTGGGGAAGGTCACCACCTTGACTGGTGATGGGGTAGGGAGGACATCCACTCTTCTAGTTGATGAAGTGAGGATGGCATTTGCTTTGGTTGGAATGAACATGGGGAAAACCTCTATACTAATATATAATGATGGTATATGGATGTCTTCTGTACTAAATATCTGAAGTGAATGGAGGGCCTTTTCACCAATTGAAGTGAACAAAAGGTTGACCTTTTTGAAGGGGAGCATGAATTAGGATGGGACCTACATATTAGGTGTTGAAGGTACAGGGAGGACCTCTACATTGATTGATAATAGAGTATATAAGACCTCAATTTGAGCTTGTGGTGACATAGAGAGGACCTCCATGTTTACCGATGAATGGTTAGGGTGGGCTTTCATAGTGATTTGTTATGGAATGTGGAATACCTACATCTGGGAAGCATGAACATATGGAGGACCTTTTTACTGACTGATTATGATGAGGGGATGAACTCTATAATGATAAGTGGGTACATGGGGAGAGCCTCCATGTGTGCTATTGATGGAGTGGTTAAGACCTCCACATGTATCAATATCATCTGGAGGAGGACCATCTCACTGAGAATCATTGGAATGGTGAGGACCTATGTACTAACAATTGATGAAGTTTTTATGAACTCTAAATAAACTAGAGATAGTGTGGGAGTACCTCCACAATGAAAGTCATCATCATGAGAAATCCATAATGATTTCTAGTAATGAAAAAAATTGATATTTCCAAGGCCACCTTCCTATGAGATGATTGATATATTGATCACAATTGGTTTTATATGGGTCCCTACTCTTTAGGGGAAAGGTTATGGAGGAATGATCCAGTGGTAGAACGTGCTACTGAATATGTGAAATATAATTCTCCCTTGATGGGAATACTCCTGAACATGCGCTTGATATTTTCGTTGGGTTGTTTAGACTGGGGATTTTGGATTATGGGTTTGGTACACCAGTTCCTCATCCTAGAAGATTGATTATTGTTGGTGCTATCAAGCCCGGATGGGATCTATTATTGGAGGATCTCGGAAAAACATTGTAGCCTAGGTGATTCATGAATCCCCAACCTTCTTGGATAGGTGGATTGATTCATAGGTCCATTCTAGGGATAGACTCCAAATGTTATTTGGTATTTTATTGGGGAGCAGCGGTTGCTCCAATCGTGGCCCGTGGGGCGACAATATTAGTGAGGTGTTGAAACTTCCAGGTCCAGGAAATCCATATCGCTTATGATAATGCCCCTACATGTTGTATTAACACCCAATTGTTTTAATAACCCCTATATGAATAATTTCTAGTGGTAATATGGGGTGTGGGAACCCAATGTTTTTAGTCACTACCAATGTCATGTTTGAGGTAGAGTTATGCTCGATTACCATGTTAACATTTATCCTTTTCCAATGTCTATTAGAGTTAGGTGTTTGGTTTCCTTTATAATGGGTCTTGAAAAGCACGTGTATTCAAATATCAGTATGAATATACGGAATGAAATTCCCAATACTCCAGCATCATCCAATATTCCATGATTGGAGAGAGAGAGTCACACAAAAAATATCATGCACTAAAATGCCTAATGATTTACTACACCAATTTATTATGAGATTCGTTCTTGGAACACGCTTTTTATGACTGGTCCCTAGTGCCAGATAGCTATAGATGGTGACATGATCATCCACTAATATCTTGAAATCTACATATCACCATGTTGAGGTCAATAGATTCATGTCGGGATCACCATTTCAATAGGTGGCCTAGAATTATAAACATCTAAGTAAAATCCTTGATTTGATGGATAACATGTATAATCTTCAAGGTTATAGGACAAAATATTCACATGAGGTTCACTATATATGTTTCTAATGCCTTCATATCTATGAAACAACCACCGTAATGGACACTATGCACATTGGAATCGTTGATTGTTTCCCTTCATTCATGTAATCCAAATGTGGGAAGCATTCATCACTTTCATCAATGATGTATTCTCCATGATAAAAATATAATTATGGGATATAGATTCTAACATCCATGGATTTATCCTTGGAACTCGTCACCTAGTCAATTTTTCTCTTATTGATTTGAGTCATGCATGTGAAAATCATTCTCAGTTCCATCTCTTTATGGAAAATGGTTAATTTCACTACTTCTGTTTGTAAATTTTAAAAGGTTCTTGGCTATGAAAAAACCTTTGGTCAAGAGATTTGACATGTTAGGAATTATTAGCATGTATATACATTTGGAATATTGGTCACCTATATTCTTCCTCATGTGAGGCCATCTTAAAGAGGAATGTTAGACGTGGAACACAAATAATACTATATATATCACGAGGTAATAATTTAAAATGAATATTTCTTAATATTATCTCACTATAGGAGTCCCATGTTTCAGATGAGGTAGTTGTTATGGAGATGGATCACGAGTTTATCATCTCATTGAGAGGGGATAATATTGATAAGAAAGACCCATTGAGGAATATATGGGTGGTGTACCCCAATGAGGGGGAACTAGAGTTTAACATTTCTCAGAATTGAATCTCATCGAGGAATCCTATATATCCTATTTATAGGACATGGAGAAAAATCCACTTAGTTTGATGTCTTAATTTAAGGTCATGTAATAGTACCTGTCAATGTAGTTTAACATCATATGGTAAAGATCATCACATCATGGATAAAGCGTTAGCAAGATATGGTGTACAACTTATTTATGGAAGTTAACCATCATAAAACTATTTACCTTTGTTGTAGTTTGTTTGGAAAATACTCTTACAAGATTCCCAATGAACCCATAAGGTTTTTGGTCTCCAATGTAAGTGGCATGATCATGCTCAGATGTAGTGGATGTGGTAATGACTATGATGTTTATGGATGGAGTGTATGGTGTGGATTTAGTGGATGGAGTGGGTGGAGATTTGGATTTTCACCTTGGGGAGGATTTTTTCAAATCCCCATTAGTTGTGAATCAATGCTCGTGTAGTTCGAAATAGGGAGTTGGGGATTACACATGAAAAGGAGGCCCGATTAGGGGGACATGGTTAGGGCATACAATAGGAGGGATTTCTATAGAAGTATTGGTTGGATGTCCTGAACTTCTCTCGACTCTATATCCATGTGAGTAATGATTTTTGTGAGAAACAATAGGAAGAAATATAACAGATGTTCATGTCATGAAATATGCACCCATGAGTGATAGTGTCGGGATTTTTCATGGGAGCTTCCCATGTGAGTGATCATGTGCCCCTTGGAAGGAAGAGGTGTAATTCCATGATGATACTAATTTAGGAATCATATGTGCCTTTCATGAGGTTGGAATGTATTTTAAATTCATTTTATATGTAAATTAGTTCTTGGTGGTTTCATTTCATACTTCACAGACTTGGGAGACTCACTCCTTAACCTTTGGGATTAAATGACCACAACTCATGCACCACTCGGTAGGGAATGGATTTGACAATGCAAGGGTTTAATGAGGTGGGTGAGCTTTCAATTGAGATTTTTCCACATTACCATGTCTATGATGATAATCATGATTCATTAGCAGACCAATGATGAGATGAAAAAGGAAGGGAAGCACATGCACAAGGAGAAAATGGGACATCTCGTAAGAGACCATGGAATCGCGACATGTGAGCTTGGAGGGATGTGTGTAGAAGGAGTGTGCTAGACATGGAGGTTGTGTGAAAATGGTCCTAAGATGTGGTTTAATGATATAAATTCAAACCATGGTAGTCAATGTTGGGGATGTTTTTTAAGATAGTGTGCTTACACATAACACTCAACTTGTGAATAACTTTAGAGTGTCACATGGAAGGTCGAGGTTGTGTGCAGGATGACACCTTGAATGCAGCTGAAATTAGATGAATGTGGTTGGAAAAGAATTTAAAAACTCTAGGTCCACTCAAATGAGGACTCACATAGAACCATTCATGAATGATCTCAACCTTAATGGTTCCATACTTTATTGATGTCATGTAAGATCAGTCTTATACACAATATAGTAGTGTTTTGACATCCTAAGGATCAACCTGAATAAGGGAGTGTCATTCAATATATAAAAAATACCTTCAGTGATAGAAGATAATATTTAAATTATGGGAGATGCCTTCTATGCAACCTTCCCTTTGGCCATGGAGGATGATTGCCGAATTGAAGGTTGATGTCATATTTGTAACTGATGAGTTTTAAACATTGTTCAAATGAATTTCAGGAAACATAGACATGCTTCTCACATCTTCATTGTCTACTTGGAATAATATCCCTATAAATTATACAATATACATCATATTTGGTGCACAAGATTCTTTGGTGTTTATTTCATTCATGCATGAAAACCATGAAACTTACCCACACCATCTTTTTCATTTTCTAAATGCTCCTTTCAGATAGATGATGGCTTTAGTTTTCTCAATGAATTTTGTTTTCATCCTAATGTAGAATTCAATGCCAAAAACTATTTATATTTATACCAATACATTTATTACAAAATTATATTTTTGTTCATGTTGATGTGAGAACTACCAAATCCACAAAGTGATGTGAATATTTTTCATTACCACCTCACATGGATGGTCATAGAGATAGAAAAAATGGAAAAATATAGAACATATCACTTAGTTTTTATTCTATATATGTAAATTTTATCAAAATTATTTAAATTTTAACCTATTATAAGAATTATAATGTTTTTCATGTATGCACAAAGAATATAATTTCCATGAAATGATGTGATACATTTTTCAGGACCACCATAGATTAGTTTTTTAATATTTTTAATAAATATAATTATTATAAAAAGATTGTGATTTTTAATACTATTAAACCATTACAAATGTCTAATTCACAAAATATATATAAAAAATATTTCCTAGGAAATATTATAGTTAACAAAAAAATGTTCATATTTACAATAAATTATTAGTAAATGGGATCAATTAGTTTTTACTGAATTCTTTATTTAAATTTAGGTATAATTTTTTTCTTTTTATATAAAATATGTTTATATTTTTTATAAAGAGATTTTATATCTTGGATGACTTAGATGTATTCCATGGTAATGGATTTATTATTTCAATTTTATTTCATTGAGGATGACTCCATTTTCACCATATTTATTATTTTTTATATTATATAAATGTCCACATGGATATAGTATATCATTAATTTACTAAAATTAACGAGTTTTACAAATCATTTTCATTCTCTAACCACCAATGTTAGTTTTATTAAAATGTGACTATATTCTAAGGGATTTCATTTAGAACCTTTTTTATTGTTCCACATTATTAATCATTCTCTTCCAAATAAATGTTGTATAAATTTATTTCAATAATGATATAATTTATACATAAAATATTTTTAATAGTAATTTTCATGTACATTTGATTTTATTATTATTTTAAAATACTGATAACTTCAATGTTATTCATACTTTTTAGGCATTATTTAATACAAAATTGAATAAAAAATTATTTTAACATATGTCACCTGAATTCATTTTCATTCGATTGTTTCCTTCATTCAATATTAATATTCATCTATTCGAATGTTTCATTTTTAATGTATTATTTAATTCAAATTTCTTTGGAAAATTTTAGTTTAAAATTCATTCAAAAGAATATTTTATTTTTTCACAATTCATAGATAAGTAAAATTGATTTTGATTATGTGATCAAAACAAAATTATTATGATTGTTACAATGTAAATGAATTATTTTGTGTGTTTAATAAAATGTTATTGTTTAAAATAAATTATGATGTTGGTTGGTTTGATATATCCCTCTAATGGAATGGGTAATGGTATATTCTCCATATGAGACTTGTTGGAATTGTCCATGTGGGTTATTCCTTCTATAAGTATAATTGTAAGAGTGATTTCAATAGTGATATGAAGATAATGTCAAAAGATAACATTATGGATTTTATTTTCTTATAAATGGTTTTTTATAATTGTTTTTAATTTCTCAATTTCTGAAAATTAGCATGTGATTTAAGAACGTTTTTTGAATCATTTATGGGTGAAATGAATGAATTTTGGATGCTTTTTAATGTGTTCTCATGTTTTTAAAGATACCAAATGGTTATTATTTATCCATAATTCTAACATGACAAAAGTATTATTAAAAATATTTTCTAATTAAATTTATTTAATGTGTAATTAAATTAATATCTTAGCATAGTGTTTGTTATGTACAAATGAAATACTTTTTTCAAAATTTAGTGGATTTTCCTAAGGAATGAAAAGTTTACTATAAAATTATATCTCTTAATTAACTTGTTTTCATCATAAAAATTATCTAATTATTTTAAAATGGATTATGGATTATAAGTAACATACATGAAATATGTGTTGGTGAATAATATTTTGTCTTCGAATAATAAAAATATGTCATTTTTAAGAAGTTCATTGTATAATTAGGAATATTCCCATTTGTATGTGAAAGTTATTGGGTTCATAATTAATGTTTATCCTTATTCTAAAAAACAATAAACTTAAAATGTATTTGGTATGTATGTGACTTAGTATTTCCTTTTTTATATAGTAATTACATATATTTAAAATTGAGAAACCTTAAGTCGTTCCCAAATAAGAATCGTAAATTTTATGATTTTTGTACTCAATCATGATATATGAATCTAGGGTATTCTAATATCTCTATTATGAATATATGTAAATCATTCATATTCTTCAGACATACGACTTTAAAAACATGTTGCATAATGGGGGTTTGGTTAATCTATGACATATAATCTATTAAGAATGTTGTGTATTCTCTAAACCCATCAAGGAATTAATTAAATTATGTAATTGGATAAGATCATTGAGGAATAAAACACATGAAAATTTTGATTCTTAGCCATGAAATAATGTGATGAGGGTTATGTCAATGTTTAAAAGTGAATGATAGATCACATGTTTTGATCCTTAATATAAATTCAAACATTAAAAAACGAGGATTGAATACTTATTTATATCAATAGAGAGTGGTATGATACCTATGATAATATATAATACTTTATGAGAAGGAATGATATTTAGTTTATAGTTTAAATATATATATGAAATAATTTAGATTAAAATATCATTTAAATAAATATTAGAAGAAGTGAGATATATATATATATATATTTATATCAAGATGAGATGATATGAGGTTTACTCCATAACATAAAGATAGATGTGAATTAATGTGTTTTACATCTCAATTAAAATCTATATGGGAAGGAATAATGATTTCACTATAGATCAAATATAGAAATAAATGTAAGGGGTTTTGATAGAGTTCAAATTCATATATTACAGTAATGATCTATCCTTTATGGAGTTCCATTGAATGGGTATGTACAATAACCACATACACCAATCCATTTACATTGAAATATCACTTGTAGGCCTATTAATTGGTGTGTCAGTAACTTATTGATTCATTCTCTTCACACACAAAAATTTAAGACCACCTTCTCACTTATAAACTCTTTAATTTTCTCCTAAATTATTAATATATGTGTTCACCTCATGAACATGGATTCCCATTCACTGTATCAACACCAATATAAATGATTATGAAAATCACCCAAAAGGATCTTGTTCCACTTGATCACTAATTTAAAACTCATTTAATGGATCATCAATAACATACATGTGTACACATTACACACCTACAATTCATGGTCCTCATCCTCATACAAATAGAATCATATGTTAGATCATCACCAACTAAAATATATAACATAATCATATACATGGATATTGGTCCTTAGTAATATCAACTTAAAATTTATATATTTTCTCATTACTAATATCCCTTGGTACACTCATCAGGAATATGGATCTTGGTATACTCATTCATCATTCACATGGATCATGATATACCTTTTATTAGTATAAGGTGCATCCATTGTTGCATAACTAAAAAATAGAATGGGGAAAGTTACTCTTATAAAAAAACTTTATGATATTGTTTTATATATAGTTCAATGTTGTAGAGGTAGTCGTTCGGTTATCCCTGGTGAATACACTCATAAATTTAGGTAATAAATGTGTAGAAAAGGGTGAACATTGTATGTTATTGGTATTAATCCATAATTAATACTCTTATATATTAATATTAGATGAATAAAACTCCACATTTTGAAGGGGTATTAAATAATTTAAATACATCTGAAAATATCTGATATGAATTCTTAAAAATTCAATAAATTTGTTTTCCATATAAAAACTTCATAACACACATGTTAAAACCATGCGTGTGATTCATAACAACTATACTTGAGAATAATTTCATATAGTTTAAATCTATGAAAATGGGATATTCTCTAGTGTTTAGAATAATTTATAATGGATATGGTTTCTCATTTTATATAATTTAAATCTATATATAATGTTCAAAATATTAAACATCAACAAATAATACATGTTGTTTAATGTTATGAATGAATGTGTGACACTACCCCTTTAGAAAATAACCTTCTAGTTTAATTATATATTAAAGGGATAGACCATGAAATTTCAAATTCCCATTGAGAATCATTACTTACACATGAGAGAGCCCATTTTATTAAAGTATACATAGTGTCTTTAACATTTATTAAGTATAAAGGTGCATTTAGTTGATGTTTAGTTTTATACAAAAGACATGTATAACTTTTGAAATATTATATGTGTCACCTAATTTTTTTAACTTTACTAATGATTTTATTGTGTGAAGAAAATTATATATTTTTATTATAATGATATTAACTAAAAATGGGTTAGAGATTAATTAAAGGGGATTTTTTTTATATAACATCACCTAAATCTATTATGACATATTACTATTATATTATCATGGTTATCTTAAATTACCAATTTCATTTAAAAATGTAGATTTATTTAACCCATACTAGTGAAAAATAAATAATCTCGGAACAACAACTAATTAAGATGCATTTGGATCTAAAATTCAAATTGAATGAGAATAAAAGTCACTTATCATAACACAATCCACTCAATAAAAATTTTTTCTCCTAAAACATTCTCCAATTCAGCTTAATGCTAATATATTAATTGAAATTATGATGCAATCTAATATATATCCATATATATTTACATGTTTTATGGTTAATATTTAATTTATTCTTTATCTCACATACTCTTTATTCCTAACCCATTAATAAAATTATACAATCATGATATAAATATTCCCCATTGTACATGAAGAAAATATTTAAGGGAAATTATTATTGTAAGAATAAAATAAATGTGTGAAAAATTGAAATTGAAACAAATCACATGAAAATAAATCGATATTATTTTTATATAAAATTGGTTTATCAATATGGAATACGTGCAGTGTATCCATAAAATTATTTTATGGAATAATGTACGAAAATGTATGGTAAACATTCAAACCCCCTAAAAGGATTAGAGGATATATATAAATAAACAAAAAACACCTTCACAATGTGATTGTTAAAGAAAATTATGAATGGACCCAATATGATTTTGATGGGGATGCACCTCATTGGATTCATTCCATGAATAAGATGTCATAGTGTGAATGATAATGTTTTATTTCATTAAATCTATAATCCACCTTTATTTATAGTGTGAAATTTTTAGGATTACAATGTTATTGAATAGACTACCTAAGATAATAGTAATTCAATAAATTCAATTTTAGATAATAACATGCATGGTTATCAAGGGGTTTTTCATGGAATGAAATCTTCTTCATGGAATTAATGATTCATTGTAAGTACGTCGATGATTTTTTCCCTACTTGTTCATAGTGTTATTATGAATTTGTTTCATTAATGGTCTTATTTATTTATATTACAGTATCAACATACCATTCATAGTGTGGGTTGATTGGTTTTAGGGCCTAAATCTCCTGGTCTTGCTATCACCATGACACAACTAATATAAATCATGTCATTAATGGTATTTATTTGAATGAATGGTCTAAAATTTAGGCTATTTAATTCATAACACCTCTATTAATTTTATTATCCAAATACATAAAAAAAATAATCAAAATATTTCATGGAATTGTTTCATAAAAGGAATATATATCATTAGTAATTATGTCCAATATATATACCCAAATTAGAAAAATCAATTCCCTTAATATCTGAATAATATATTATCCCCAAGACATAAGAATCACAAAAATCATTCTAAAAGTGAAATTATTCCATCAAATATAAAATAAAAAAGGTTTTCCAATAGAACTATATATTGATAAAAAATTATTGGGGATTAATTACAAATTATTCATGATCCATTTTGGTTCTTTTATTGAAATATGTCCTCCATTATATCATCATTACCCATCACATTATTGTGGAACCATGTCTACATATTGATTTATCCCGCTATTAATTTTCTCTCATCACACAAGGAATAGTTTCAAAATTTAGTTTCACTCTTACCTTGCAAAAAAGTTTCTAAACATATTGTTTTATTGTACGTATACTCGGAACATTCCAGAGGAATATTTAGCAGTTAATCATGAGAAAATCAAAATTAATTTATGATGACACTGAAAATTTTGTGTAGTTATGTAATTGATGTGAAAATAAATAGGGCATAAAAAGTGGTTTAGATCATACGTATAATCCCTGATAATAAAATATAACTTACAATTATGGCATCCCCTTATAATGTATCGACCCCACATTATCAATATAAATGTGGGACAATTACATGAAAATATGACTCAATTAATAGTAACCCATTTTGGTTAGAATGTTTTTATTTATATTGATATTTATAATTGGTATAAGACTCACCTCCACCAATGAACCCTAAATGAACATGTTAATTATCCATGAATTAGATATTTATTCCATTCTAATTAAAATATCTAGATTTTTGTTGTTTTTTTAATTTAATATTTATATTTTTATTGTATGTTTTCTATAAAAAGTGGAATACTAAATAAACCTTAATGAGTGATAATCGAAAATCATTACTACTAACTAGATATCACTTCTCTCAACTCATTGAAAATATTAACTTCATTTCCTAAACAATCCATCCCTCATACTTGATAAATTTAATATCTCGAAAAATAAAAAAAAAATTAGGGTAGGAAGAGACATGTTATCCATCTAATGTGGATCTTCTCCAAAAATGTTCTTTAATATTTTTAAAGTAAAAATGACGATAAATGTACAAGGAATTGTCATGGGTAAAAGGGAACAAATAAAATTTGACCATCATTTTAAATGATAATTTTTTTCATATATTTGACAAGATACTAATTCAAGTTTTAGTGTGTTTATATATCCAATATATATTTAATTAAATAATAATAATAATATATAATATTATTCTTAGAGTTCTCTCTAAAATGAGAAATAAATTACTTATCAATCACTCAATAAATCTCTAACATGAAATTAGTTAATAACTAATAATCTTAGGAATTTAGATTCAAAAATAAAATATCACCACAATAATCATACAAAAATAAAAGTAAAAATAAAAATTGAATTTATAAATAACTCATATTAATATTCTAAAATATTTCTACATGCCTATAGTAAAATTCTCATCTTAAAATATACATCTAGTGAAAATATCTCCCAGATAGATGATAATAGAAAAAAAAATGTTGAATTAAATATATTCCTAAAAATAACCCCCACCCCTAGAGACATGAATAAAATAAAATAGTTGCCAACTATTTGAAATTATGGTAAGATAAATTAAGGAAATATAGATAAATGTTGGGCATTGATAAAAATTATGGAGAAAAAAAATCACTCAATTAATGTAGAGTATTTAGGAAAATATGAAGGGGCTATAATGTATTAATGTTACATATAAATCATTTATTGATGATCATCTATACTATGGAAATGGATATATGTAATAAATTAAACAATAAAGAACATAAAATACGATAGGTATAAAATGGTACCAAAAATGAAATTCATTAAAATGAATGAAAAGGTATCATGAAAAACTTGTACAACCCACAAAGATTTGAAAATAAACATTTTGTGAAATAGTAGAGATTATTAACACTCAGAGTCATTATCCCTTAGTTCTATTATAGTCATTTATATATATGTTGGAGGATGTATCGTCTGGGTAATATTTATTAAATCAATGGTTCTCGTGATAAAAGTATTTATAGATAAGGTATCATAATATTATGAATCAAATATGGTAAATATTATAATGGTAAAAAAGGTTGATTGTGTGATTGTTGAAAATGTAGTTAGTTCCAGTGAATAGATATAGATTTGAATGATATTCAAGGATCTGGATGTGGGGTCAGATAATGTTTTCTCAGACCAATTACTAATAGAGGTCCCATTTCCCCTATGAGTATTTAAAAACATATACAACTTCAAGGTGGTAGGGTCTGTGATCTCTTATGGAATTGATGATGTCATGTTTTCTAGTAACTAAAGTGTTACATAAGGGGTCAATCTAGATTCATGTTAATTATCTAAGTGTCCAGGTGCTGGAACTAGGTTAAAAATATGAGAAGTTGTAAAGGATGGTGATATAAATTGTGTTGGTGGGGGACTCTTTTAATGGTATCCCGATGTGCTGAAAATATCCATATGGTTGTATAAAATCCACTAGAGGGATACACTACAATATGAAATTCTCCTTTTCAAGGTGAAACAGTTGGGTTGCAAATATGATGGTGTGGAAGCAGTAGTCTAAAAGACATCCATAGAGGGTGGAAACACTACAAAGGCCTCTTGATGTTGTTCCCCTTATAGGTATCACAATATTTGGTACTCATTCAAAATAGTAATGAAAATTTCTGAAAAATACCCTTTTTTGAGAAGTATAAGATAAGTGAATTAAAAGGAACATAACTAATAGAGTTGTGGTGGGAAATAAACACCATAAATGATTATAAAGACATATAACTAAATTAAAACCCCTATTCCTCCCACGTTTCTTCTATCTCTGCCTCTCATAGTATAATTAAACTAGCCATGTTATATTTGTTGTAGGATAACCCATGGTTTTGGAGTAAAATTAAACCTCAAGATAAAACCTAGACTAATTAGGATATCCTCAAGATAAATAGGAATGTGTGAGGGAACAGTGTATCAATTAATGGGATATGCCTCACCATTTTTTTCTCTTAGACATTTTTGAAACATGAAAGCTACTTGGATCATGTAAAAAGGATACCCAATTCCTCGGGGTGTTTTTTCTCATGGTGGTGTGTTTGATATAGGCCATGGGAATTAGATATTAGAATGGAATTTTTTTAAAAGTGTTTTCCATGGTTAAAGGGGTTAAATTTATGAACAGGGTGAAGGGGAAAAGGTTTTAGATTCCTAGTGGTTCAATAGATATTAATGAAATGGGATATGGATGACCTATGGTAGGGAGAGGTTAAATGGGTATGAGAGAATAAAAAATAAAATGAACTTAAGAGAAAAAATTCATGTTTTGATATGAACATTGAAGATGATAAATATATAACCGAGCACTGATAGCTGAGGTAAAATAGGTAGGCAGAGGAGAAAATTTTTAGAAGTTACTATTTATAGCCTAATATTTAAATTATTCAAACCATAAATTACATGAATGGATGAATTCTGCATCATGAATGGATTTTTATTTAAAAAATATTACCATTAAATCAACATAATGATAAATTAATACTTTTTCCATGAAATGGAATTTTATAGTAACATACGCCATACTTATGAAAAATTCACATGAGTGGCATTTGATGATAACCTATACCTAAAAAACAACTATCCATTTATAAACACATTAAAAATAATGAATGAAATTTGGTTTCATTCTATTTTAACATAATATATAGTCAATAGTTTGATTTACCTTTTAAAGATGAGGTGAACTTCATAGAGAGAATATACCCCTCCTCTAATTATTTAATATAGTACTTTGACATTTTCTATATGTAAATTGATGGTTTTCTTCATTCCTAAATGGATTTAAATAGCTCTATGTGGGAAGATTTTAACAACTATAAATGATTAAAAAAATTCTGAAATTAGTTACCCTAAGAAGCAATTCCAACTTTGAGATAAACTAGATTACCTTATCTTCATCACTGGACATACTATGAGGGATTTATCATTAATTATATTGTTTGGATTTATCCTTTTATATATTTGAATTATCATATGCATCCCTTTGAAACTCCATTATTTCATCTAGTAGTAGTAACATGTTCAATCCTAGTTGTTTTTTTCTTCTAAAATGTGTTTTTTCAAACAAAAAAAGTGTAGTTCTCATGTTTGACCAATATGTAGAATGGTTTTAATACAACTAGGTGATAAGGGGTCATATAAGATGTCATGTATGCAGAAACATCATTGTCATAGTTTGTACTCTTATCCTACTGGCATGTGGAAGTGGTCTGTTAAATATTTTTTATATTCTCTCAATCAGGAAGCTATACATCCCCATTATTTTATATGTGGTAGGGAGTTCTATTATTTTATTTAATTCAATATTATTTCATAAAATTTGTTATAAATTTGTTGTTGAAGTGTGTTCATTGATAGAATATGAGTAATAAAAGAGATCCAAACCATGAAAAAATATTCTTTTATAAAAATTTTAACACTAATATTTTTGGTATTATGGTTCATCTATTTTTCTTCAATGCATTTAGATACAAAATAAATACTTACCACAATGTATGATTTTTAATGTACGTTGGTAAGGGGCTCATGAAGAAGATACCCCACACATCAAACACCTCTATATCATAAACATGGAATTAAAAAATTACATTTTTTTCATGTTTCTAGGTCATTGATAGTAATAAAAATTTTGGATAAGGACCCATGTTTCCAGATTTATAGTTCCCTATAGGAGTATTGTTTAATTTATCTTTTCTATAGCATGATCTAAACCATGATTTCCAAAAATATATGATTCCTCACAAAACATTTACACATTTAGTACTTCCTCCTCATGTGAACTTTATATAAAACTACACCAATGTTATATTAAAATATTTTGGTTATCCTAGTAGTAGTGTGATGTATATACCAAATAAAAAATCCATTTTTGATTGAAAATTTATGTGTATAGTTTTTTAGTAGCAATGTAATTTTCTCTATCACCACACCATTGAAGGTATTTTAAATCAAGAAGGAAAATTTTATATTTTGAATAGTTGATAAATAATTTCATGTTCCATTTATTTTTCAAATTTCGAAATAGTATCAATAAAAAAATTTATAGTAACATTCTCTAAAAAATTAATATCAATTATTAATGTGAAAAAATACTATAAAAAATATCCCCAATGGATCAACCGAATGATATCATCATATTTTCTGAAAAAATATATTCATAATTCATAATCTGTAAACAAAAATACATTAGAGAGAATGAGATATAACATAGATTTATAATTTTCAAACACCAATGTAAGTAAATATTTATCTATATTAGTTGATTTAATATATTTTTCATTGAGAGTTTGGATGGAATAGTTGATTGGTATGAAAATATTATCAACCATCTATCCAAAAACCTCTCCAATGATGAAATCATATTCATCAAACACACTCAATTTTCTTCTCCATGTTGAGATCTACTATTATTGGGGATAATACCCAATTATTCTCTAAATCAATAGAGTCTTGTAGAATAGATTCATTAACCTAAAATAGAACATCCTTTTATAAAAAACTATGTAAGTGGTTAATTTATCTTGTAATTTTATTCAAGTAACTATTGGTAAAATCAAACATAGCCCTAAATGCATTATAAGCCTTTAAATTTGGTTGGTTCTAGTAATTCATTTTTTAATCATCTCTAGATCGACATAGAATTTTCAATTCAATTTTTTTCCATATAGATGATGTCTCCTTGTACCATGAAATATAATTGTTATAAACAAAGTGTTAAACTATTTACTTTACATCATTTGAGCTATAGATCTGTTTTATAAAATCACACTACAATATATATTCAATTTACACAAAAATCATACATATATATTTTAATAAAATACATTGTTATATCATGAAACATGTGTGAGATGAACCATTTGAATATTTCAGGTGTATTATAAATCCCAAAATTCATGTAGTGGTATTAGGAGGTTTCGTATGGACATGTAAAAAATATGTATCATTCAGGTCTAGTGATATTTGATATAATAAGAGTAACTATCAAAAATTAAATAATTTTTTTCACTTTTAACCATTAAAATATCTTACACGTAACAATTAAAGGATGGTGATCATTTTGGGTTACTATATTCAGCTTCATATATTCAACACACACTCACAAACATGTGACCGTTCATTTAAGAATTAAGTCATCCTCATTTTGGTGTACCATTATTATGCCTCTCTTATTTAGTAAAATGTGATATGTTTTCACCTATTCATTTTTAGATATAGAAATAATGATTTCTAAATCGAGAAATTTTTGCACATCCACTTTAAAAACATCTTTAAGGGGATGTCTGAGTCTCTTCTAATCCTAGAAATAAGGCATCACTCATTTTTACAGATATATATTAAGAATATAGAGTATAAGATTATTGCCTTTGATATCATCCAAACAATATATGATTTATTTAATTTTGTTCTTCTCAAAATAGAAATAAATATTTCTTCTTATTTTATAGTATGTTAAAAAAATTATGATTACTAGAATTATGTATTTAGAATCTCAAAATGAATACATGAGTGCACTTGAAATGGGCCTCAACTCTGTGGTTGGTGGCTTTCAAACCAGTGGAGTAAAATTCGGGTAGGATGGACTTTTCATTTATTATATCTACATACCCACCTCATGATCACTATTTTTCTCTTATTATTCATATAAAGGATCATATTCATATCTATAATTTCATCAATAAGAGACATTATATTATGTTATTATTGTTCTTCCTTTAATTGGAAGAGTGTTATCTCATCCCAAACTTCTTCCTCATGGGGCCTTAAAATAACTAGATATTCCAAAATTTATTCTCCATGTATTAAATTTTTCAGGAATTCAAAAAGATGTTTTCACCATCAAAAAAAATTTGATTCATCATTGATTCCCATCTGTTTGTGCTTTCTTAGTTTCAAGGAATTTTTCATCATGAATAATGCGGAAATCGCCATTTTCTTCCATGCTAGTGATATAAAAATTAGGGGGGGGAATAAACATCCCAACTCTAAAAAGAACATATTAATGAATGAATCATTGTTATTCACATATCTACCGTGATATCAAAGTCTACCATTGCTTTCTTTGGGTCATCATGTCTTAGTCTCTTGAAAATACTCATTGCAATTATGTTAATCACCCAAACCATATCACAAAGTCCTTTTATGAAATGACATGGAACAATGGTGAATATCATGGTGAATATCATGGGATCTATCATCATTATAAAGATTTATCATTAAACTTCCACAAAACACTCATTGGTAAGGGATATAACACCCATGTCTTCTATATTATTTTTTAGAGAAATAATATTTTGACATTTTCAAACACCAGATTTTTAGAAAATATTCTATTAATGCAATATTGATGAAAATCTATTCCAAAATGTCAAAAATATTATTTTATCTTACCTCCATAATCCATATTTTATCCTCTCTAAAAATTGGAGATGGGTATTCTATAGTTACATTTCAATTTAATCCTTCTTTTAGTCCCCTAATACTTGAAATGAGGTTCCGCCTTTTTGTTTCCAACCCTTTCATGTTCATGTATTGGTATTCCAAAAAATTATAATATTTTTTTACTTAATTTTCTTTCATTGGATCCTAAATTACATTATCCAAATTCTCTATATATAATTTAATACATATCATATTTTCATTATAAAAATTCTCATATACTACTAGATATTGTCCACTTCATAATATCTCCATTGTAGTTTATTCCCATGTGTCTGATTGAATTTTACCTAGAAGTGTGCATGGTAACATATCTGAAAGTGTTTAAGATATTTTTCCAAAATTATATGAAATATTAATAAGGTATGATATTTTATGTTTAATGATTCTCAATTGGGTTTTTATTTTTGAACCATATTTTGGATAAAATTTGAGAGTGGGTTCTCATGATTGGATGGTTGTGGTTATAGTGGGGTCTATTGTCTTTGCTTCATCGGTTGATGGCATTGATGGATTAATTGGTACATGTATATTCTAGGGGTTAGGAAAGGATATAATGGTATGGGGAATTTTGGATGTTTTAGAAATCCTAGTTATAATTTTCCTCGTTGATAATTTTAATTGGTTTTTTGTTAGTTATTTTAGACCAGATTCGATACAAAATAAAATTTCATTGGCTATGGATGATTTAAAATATAGAATTTTTTTATTAAATTCAATTATAAATAATACAATTATAATATATGGGATGATTGCTTTTTGATTCCATTAATTATTACTAAAAATCTAGTGTTCTTTAATACATTTGAAATAGTTTATATCAAATTTTATTTCTAGATGGTGGGTTTCATTATTGTCTTGGGAACTCAACGATATCTAGATAGTTTTAGGGATTCAACAATGTTAGTTAATCATGTTTTCACTAATAAATTTTAAATGATAATCCTTAGTGTTCCATAATCACAGTTACATATATTAAAATTTTTAAAATCTCATTTAGAAGTTCTAACCAACCTATGGATTCTTTATCATATATCTTTGGTCAACTAAGGTGTCCACCACAACTCTCGCAACAACATGTTGTCTATTGTTAATGTAAGGAACTCAACATAAATATTACATATTTTGGTTATTTTAAACTAAATATTAGATTCATTCACAAAATATATTTATGGTATATAGTTTAAGATAATTAGTTCATAAATCTAAAATATCATACCCATAAATTACAAGCCTGATACTTGTTCTCATAATCCTTTTTCCCAATACATAAAACATTAAAATTTGAACATGTTTTTTATGATAAGTATTCACAACATTAAACCTTGATTATTCATTTCTATTCCACATCCTTAGACCTTGTGAGAAATATTTTAAAAATATACCTTTCATAAACAAATCAAAGTAAGGATAATTAATGAAGAATGTAGTTAGTCGAGTGAAAAACATCAACACTCATGAAAACATTTTCTTAAATCTTTCATTTTTGAAGATAAAATAATTCACATGAAAATTCATTTGTAAAAATTGACAAATCATGTAGGTTACATGGTATATAAACATCAAAAACCTGTATAGAAACCATACGTAACACTTTCAAATTGGAAAACCCAAATGGATTACTTTAAATATAATTTTGTATATTACATAATTGATAACCAATGCATTGGAGCACTATTGTGGCACATCAATTATATATTATACATCAGGATAACCTAATAATATACGGGAACCCCCATAATATAAACCATTATAGGATGAAACATGATATTTAATGGCTATCAACCCATTATATAATAACTATCCAAGGACTATATCATTAATAAAACCATTGAAATTTTTTTAATCGCATTTAAAAAATCTTTATTGAATATCATAAATGTTTCTACATTGTAAAACAAAATCTCAATAAAAAATACCAAAAAATATAGGAAGGTTTTTTATAAAACATGAATGATAATAAAGTATTCCAAAAATCAAATAATGTTTATAGTGGTGGGAAAATTCATTACTGTTGTATATGTTAAAATCTAACATTCATTTTTCCTTTTTGGTAAAAAAGTCAAATCATTCCTTAAAATGATTACTTTTTATAACCATTGAATGGAATTAAAAAGATCCATAAATATTTCCTTTATAAATAATTTATTTCCATTTAAAAAATAAAATAATTTTTTAAATATTTACATGGATGAAAATTGAGTGTTTTAAGTGAATCATTAAAAGAAGATTTCTAAATAAATGTCCCTTACCTCATGTATGGCACATCACATATTTTTTTTAAATAATCAATAACCAATTTATTTTTATTATAATTTATCCAGAACCATTTTATAGTTAAATATGCATTATTTCATGTAATACATTATTATGTATAATTTCTTAAACCATTAAATTCACACCGGACAGTTAGATGATATTCAATTCATATGTAAGAAATGAATTCAATGTGTTTATTTATGTTAAAGACGTGATATTTTAACATATATATAATAATAATAATGTAATCATTATATTTTTTTGTAACAGAAATACTTTTCAAAAATTTATGAATGATGTTTATTAAAAATAAACATTTTCACAATATTGAAGACATTAGTGCATACTTATGCATGAGTAACATTTACAATTTTTCAAAAAAATATTTTTAAAAGTTTCTTTTAATATTATAAAGGGATGATAATATCATAAATACCATATTATTACAATATATATAACTATATTTATCATCCATGTTATTTGGTGAAAAAAATGTTTCACATAGGATTATGGAGGTGGTAGTCCACATATATGCAAAAAAATACATTTTCATTTTGAGTGATTGGAAATATAAGAAAATATTTGATATATAATATTTTAATGATAATGATTATGTCAGGAATAAAATATATAAAAAATAATAACATCATTATAATACTCCATGGGAGTCAGTGATGGAAAATGAATTACCTCAATTAATGATACAGTATTTCGTATTAACACAATCGATGGATTTCATTCCCATTTTATGGAAGTTAGATATAGATATACTATTTTAAATTAACATAATAAAAAGTTCTGATATTTTAGATACAAATTTTATTATATTTTCCTGGTTAGAGAGTATTTTATGGATGTCGAATGATAAATAAAACAAAAACAATTGGTTATGAATTATACTTATTCCTTAAAAAATCTTTTTTTGTTAACATCTTATGTCCTCTATGATTGGTAGGTTTCCAGAAATAAGGCTCATAGAATGTGGTGAGGGATTTTATAATGGTAATCTATATGATATAGAAAGTTCCAAATGGGGTTTTAATTGTTAATTAATGGGACGATTAGATTCAGTTTTATAAGAGATTGGAGGGCCACTCTATGATTTTTTTCATAATTCTAAATTAGCATAAATTAACATTCAATTCCAAATGAATAGAAAATTATTTATTTATAATATTGTATGAGTATGGGATGAAATAATATCATCCAATAAATTTTTGAGAAGTTTGGATCAAATATTTAGCCATATATTTCTATTTTAACCCTTCGCAAACCCTTTTGACAATAATAGTGATATCAATGTATTTTAATCTTATAGTGTTAAGATAGTTACCATAAATGAAAAAATAGATAATAATGGGAATGTGGTAATTGATATAAACTATATACTAATTATTTTCCCAAATTAATTATTTTTAATAATTTTATATCATTTAATAAGAAATATTTTAGTATAATACATCACTAATTTCTATTATAGAACTACTGATTACTTTTCCCAAAATAACATCAAGACAACAAGTAAAATTATTAAAAAATATGATATGATTTACCAAACATATCATGTTTATCTTGATTTTTTTTATAAAATAAATTTTCTCAAATAATATTAACATTAATATTTTTATTATCTTTTATTTCAGTTTTCCATTAATAGATTCATTACTACATCAGCGTCATATAAGAATATAAGATTCCTTTCTATCACATAAAATTAAAAATTAATTATCATGATGGATATAATTCATTTACATTTTAAATAAACATTATAATTGAACATATCATTTTTTTATCCACATGTTAAAAAATATTATAATAATTAAAAACAAGACTGTCGCATTTTTTAATTTTCATTACATATTATTGGGGTCACAATCGTACCCAAATGAAAACAAGGAAACTCAACTAAATATTGGATGATTATTGATATGATGGAATCATTTAATAGAATATAGGGAATTTTTTGGGACAATTTATATTCCTTATAATTTTATTTTTATCCATTAATTACAAAATTTATCCTTGACCGAGTTAATAAAAATTACTGTGATTACTATTAATTTTTACTTAAATCCAAATGGACTAATTATAAAACATTTCACCTTACGATTCCATATAGTGAATAAAATTTTTAATATTAAAAATTTATAAGTGAAAAAATATAATTCAATATCAATCTATAAAAACATGACAAAATAGTTTTCTAATCTTCATTTAAAATGTAAAATGATTTTATTATAAATTCATGTCTAAAATGTATTTCAATGACAATAGTTGAATTAATTTAAATCAAAAGGAACTAATTATATTTTATCACACGTTCAATCTATAATTTGTCTTTGTAAATTCATAATATGAAAATATATTTTTGAATAAGAAATTTATATTTCTCACTATTCATCAAAATATCAATATTTTCAAGAAAATTTTCAAAAAACTTATTTTAAGATAATATTGAAATAATGAATTAAAGTTTCTAATTAATTTTTCCAAATCAATTTTCTAAAATATATATTAAATAATTATAATAATGACTCATACAAAATAAAATCCTTTTTTCAATAAACTGTATTTTTGAAGAATAAATTAGCATTAACCAAAAACCACTAATTATTTAAAAATCACTAATTAATACCTTTTTACTAAGTAGGAGAATTATATATTTCAAAATATGGTTAATTCTATTCCTTCCCCTAATTTAACTACTAGTGTATAACAATAACATTTATATAATGAAATTTATTTATCCAATTATTATTTGTATGTTGTATGTTATACGATATCAAACATGTTTTTTCATTTTATATTATTGAGATATTACATTTCCCAAACACTATTTATGAAATATAAGCCCTGAAATGTGGACATGGTAATAGTAAGTAGGGTATAGATTTTTCGATATAACATTATTGAAAAACAATATCGTAAAAAGTGTCAAAAAAATATTCCTCTTGAAAAGTATGAAAGGGAAGTATGAATCTCAATTGATGAAAACAATAATTAGTAATAAGAAAACATTACTGGGTGTGAAATCACAGATAGGGGAGAAAAAAATAACTCCCAAGGATAGATATAGTTTGATAGATATCATGGTCATGTAAAAATTTACCATTAAAAATCTATGAATCTCTGATGGGTTACAAAGACATTTATTTCATTGTAAGAAAAGTTAAAGGGTAATTGTTTTCTTCCAAATCCCTTTTCCAAATGTTAAATAATTACATTTATATCTACATTGAGAACATAAGGTAACATACATAATTTTCCTGATGAATTTCATCCTTTAATCAATTTTTTCCATAAACTCATCTTTTTATCCAAATGATTACTATTCAAGATGAATATTTAATTCTTGAATATATAATGTATTACTTTAAACAATTAAATAAAAAATATAGAATAAAAATATATTCCATAAATATTTTACAACAACCAAATTGGTTAGCATAAAATATTATAATTCCAAAAATAGATGAAAATTTAATTTTAAAAAACTATAATAATCTCCAAAATTCAAAATTAAATTACAATGATAAATAAAGGTTATTCTATAAATAACTATTCACGAAATTCATAAAAAATTTATACTTTAATAAGGAAACCCAAAAATTAAAAGGATTTGATCACATAGTATTATATGATAAATACTTATCTGCAAAAAATTATTAATCAATATTAATATCTTCTTCAAAAAATAATTTCCGTAATCATAAAATCCCTAAAATATATGAATCATTTCCATAATTAACCAAAATCACTATAAATACCAAATAAATCCATATATTCTTTTTATATATAATTCAACATTTATATCTTAAATAAAATCAGATAATATATTTTTTTTACCTTAATCAAATTAGATTCCCAAAATTTTGAACATATTCAAAAATAACATTAATCACATAATCACATAATCACGAAATCACTTTATAGTTTCATGGATAAGAAAATGATAAAACATATGTTCTCAAAAGGAATTTAAACTTTATCGATTGGTTTGTTCATATAATTAAAGAAAATTCATACAAACAATGAAATCATGTTGGACAGTGGTATGAGATGCACCCTTACCACCCTTTGGTTTGGTGTTCAAGCCTAGATCCTTTATAGGGGTGACATGTTATATCCTCATCCATGGGTTGGAATATCTACAATACTATAACAAAACAATGTTTTATTAATGAAATTCCCTTATTTTAATTATGTGTTATAGTATAATATTATAATATTTCATATAGAACATAATAAAAACCTTATAAATGACAAATGTGTGAAATAAAAGGTATCTTTAGATGTTAAGGAATGTATACCGAAGAAATAGTAACTTGACCATTGGAATAGTAATGTGACACTTATGAATAGTAAACTAGACAATTGAATAGTAACCTCACTAATGAAATTATAAATTTAATTTATAAATTTTATAAATGCCAATATTATATAATCAAATCATTCTATAAGAAAGTAAATATTTTAAAATTTATTAATTAAGTGTTGGTATATTTGAAAGTCATTTATATTTAATTAAAATTTTATGATTAATTTAATAATCTAAAATAAAATAAAATTTCATAAAATTTATTAAAAAATAAATATTTTTATGAATTATGATTATAAGATACTTTTATGAGACCTTAATTATATTTTCATAGTGTTAGAAATTAGTTTTAATTTTAAAATTTGTATTTTTCACATAAATTTTGATTTAGATTAAAATTTTAAATTCCAACTATTTATAGAATTATTTTAATAAAATGGAGTTAATTTTTGAATTCTACATGTCGAAAAATGGTTGTGGTGAATTATAGGTATTTTTCTGAAATACTTGAATTTTTGGAGAATAGTAAAATAAGATAATTTACGATAAATGGAAAAAATCATGATTTATTAAGTCATCGAAAATGTTATTATGATGTAAGAATATTTTTATAGAACTCACATGCTCTATTTATTGATTTTTTTCAAAATAATCAAGACTATTCATAGTGTTGAGTAAGAATATTAAAGTAATGATTAAAATAATGGGAAACCCCTCCTCTCCCTCACTATAAATACCACCCCTCTTTATCTCTTCTCCTCACAAAATTAAAGTATTGTGACTAGTCCAAGTTCTACTCAAATATCTAAATAATCTCTTCTACCACTTCTATCTTCCCGTTTTTCTCATCAATAGACCAAATCCACTCCCCTAAAGAGACTCTCAAGGAAGATATATTCAAGAGGTAAATTCCTCTTTTCATTTCATTTATTTTCTTTCACATTCCTTTGTTACTTTTTATTTCTTCACCTCCATTCATCCAAATATTATGATAAATGAAGTAACACATATGTACTTGAATAATGTTATAATAATGGAATAATTCATCATCATCTCTCATTTCCCCTCATTTTATACTAGAAATGAAAACATCATCCGAGATGTGTTAATTTATTATATTCAAGGACAACATGTTTTTAATTCTGATTACCATCATCAATTATATTTAAGAAATAATTTTTATGGTATAACTAGAATATAAGTTATGTTTTATACCTTATTCAAGGTTCTATAATCTTTTTTTTTTCACATTATATTAATTTATAATGAAAAATGAGTTCGATGTGATCAAAAACCAGCAATTAACCCAAACGTTATCATTAACAATTTATGTAATGATATATATTCACTCCAAATAATAAATAGAATTTTATAAAAATGTAATATTGTAGAGGTTCACTAGTAAAATATATCTTCAATTCAGGAAAACCAATCTCATCATACATGTTTATCCATACATGTATATAAGTAAATCGATCAAGAAATCCAATGAAACAAACATTTCTATACAATGAAATTGAACCTCTTAACCCATCGAAAAGAACATGAATGAACATAATAAGGTTATAATAAATCAATTACTTGTATAATATTTTTTATAATTATTAATTAATGAACCAAATTTGATTATTCAGGTCAAAAATATCAAGTGAAGGACACCACCATACTTAAAGAAAGAGATTCTACAAGAACCTCCATTATTTAGTCAAGTTTCTCTATCTTTTTTCTTACCCAATTTAAGTTATATTTCAGTTTTATGTAAGTATTACAAATTATTATTATTTTCATGAAAATCACATTTTATGATCTGACCATCATTCTCTTTCATGGATATACATGTTATAAAATGGTTGCCTCCTCAATAATTCTTGATAAGAGAACTCGTTAAATGGAACATCCCATTTTCTTACTCAATTTTTAGAGAACTATATAATATGTTTTATGCCGCCATTATTTTTATGAAAACAATAATTTTTAATATGAAAACCTTCTTGGTTCAATTATTGTTATATATAAAAATTATTCCTTTTTCAATTTTAAATGCTCTTTAGTAGGTTCCATAAAATCGTGCTAAAATGTTTCAATGCTAAAATTTCTTTAATAATATTCTTACATGTTGTCACTTCTATTTGATTACAATTACCATGATATATTATTATTTTCCCATAATAATTCCCATATATATTTTCATTCTTTTCTTTTATAGACACTGTTATGATACGCCCATTCATTATTCATTATGACATGATTATGATACCAATTTAATTCCATGGGTACCCTTATATTTATATATTAATGATTATGTATGATTCTTTATGTCAAAAGAATAATAATGAATATTTACAGAAGGGTGCACCGAGATAGAAATCCAATTTATTAGGTAATTCTGAGTCTCATTATATGTTATGTGCAATGGTATTGAAATTTTTCCTTGATCCATGCTACCATGTGAAACGATAATGGTGGTTTACCTTGACTTGTGCCATTATTTGTGCAATAATCCTTGACAAATGATAAATCCTAGTTTTATGTTTCTGCCACATTATTATGACTCCATGTTTGTATGATCCCATTTTTTATGTTATGATTTCATATGATCCATGCATTTTTATATCATTATTTCATGCCTTCCAACACATGTGATAAATCATTATTATTATGTTTGCTACCTTACTGGGATTTTTAGCATATCCCTTTTTTCATGGAATCCCCACATTATCCAATAATGATGTTTTAGAAAAATTGAAGTTAGGATAACATTACGAGGATTAAATAATTAAATGTTTTATTTAGTCACATGCTCTCTTTTTATATACCTAGTATTCCAAGACACTTGAAATTAGGATCCTTAGATTGTAATAAGATATTTTATTATGCATTAAATTATGTAACGATATGTGTATAAGTCTAGGGTCGCTATAGTTGGCCTCATATGATGGTCTAGTAATTTTTGAATATTAATAATAGATCACTTTAGTAAGAACCTTAGTGATGATACTATGTAAAATAAAACATCCCTAAATTTTTGGTAAGCCTATAGTAAGTGGGATATCAATAAAATATATCCCAATCTAAATATGAATAGGTGGGCATGGCTCTAGGATAGATGTATCTAGTGGTAAAAATAGAACACACCAAATTGAGCTAGACTCAAACTAGAACTGGAGCACGACAATGGGTCTTGCTACCCTCCTGGTTTGATACTACTGGGGGATATTCAATGATAAATTTAAAATTATAGTACAAAAAATTATTAAGGGAAAAAAAAGAATCCAATAAGAATATATGTTAGGAAACAGATCATGGATAACCTAGATTGAAACCTTGGGAATCACATGTTAGGATATACTTTTCCATTAGGAGTTTAGTTTTATTTTTATGGTTATTAGCTATGTATTCAATCCCACTAATTTAACATTAATTTTCTTAATTAATGGAGGGATATAAAAGAACATGTTCCAACAATAACAGTGATTGGAAATCTGATGATTTCCCTAATGATATTCCAAATGTGATAGGAAAGGGTGCTCAAAACCTTATGACAGTACTTTCTTAGCTAGCTCATGTTATGAATTATAACTTGAATCATGTAGATAACCACCATCCTATAAAAAATGTACAAGTTTCCATTGAATCATTCATGCAGAAAAGGCCTCCCATGTTTAGTGAATCATCTGATTCCCTCCACCTAGAACAGTAGATTAATTCAATTGGAATGATATTATCTGTCCTATAATGCTCAGAAGAAGAGAAAGTTTTACTTGTGGTCCATTGTTTTTATGGGGAACCTAATCAGTGGTGGACACTGATCGAAAATATTATATCCCTGGAAGAAAATGATTCCATGGATTAGGAGAATTCATGAAAATGTATTTTAATAATTATTTTTCTCGAACCCTCTATCTCATGATGGAAGGAGAGTTCCTCAGACTAAAGTAGATGGAAGATGAGTCCATTGGGATATATGAATAAACATCACAATTCCTACAAGATAAACCTCTGTCCTTTTCATGAACTTCAAAATAAAGGTGGATCAATTATTTAGCAGACTAAATATGATCATACGAAAAGTGCTGATGATTCGAGACTTCAATATTTATGAGGCGATTGTATATTGTGCCATCATAGATGAAATAGATATCAGAGACTCTTAATGGTCTCGTGGGCCCAATGAAAAAACGAATAAAATGGAGTCTAATATATGTGTTTTGGAAAATAAATACCATGATGGAAATAATATCAAGCATCCTGAAAACTGTGTAATGGAAACAAGGAATTGCTTCAAATGTCGTAGAATGGGACATCAGGCTAAAAAATGCCAAAGGGATATAAAGAATACCACTAATGTAGAAGAATAGAGGAACGATCATATAAACACTCAGCATGTATTGTTGTATTACAACTACATGGAACATGGGCGTTGTGCGAACAATTTCTCTAAGACAAGGGTTGTTGAATGAATTTAACAGTAACCTCCAAGGAAAAATGGAAGGATAATGCTATCACTACTACTGAGGTTGTTCTAGACAATTCTTTAGTGATATGTATTCTGGTTATTCATTCACAAATAGTGAACATACAATTTTATTCTAGTTCTATGAATTCATATCCGGAAATTTTATTAGAACTATTCAAACCCCGCCTAAATATTTAGAGATTGAGTTATCTATGATAATAACAAATGGAGAAATTATTTAATCCAACATATATAACTTGTCCCTAGATAATTTTTGGAGAATAATCCTCTAATAAAATCTCATAATACTTCTTTTAGTGGAGTTCAATGTCATCATGGTCATGGACTGACTATCTTTATACAAAGCCAAAATTAACTATCATGAAACAGATAATATTCTTCACATCTAAGAGTATCCTCCAATTTTATATATGTGTTAGGAGGAATATAAATCTATTTTAGAATCAATATCTCATGTGTGGATAATTTTTCCTTTTTAGCAACCATATCTTTCTCAAATGAATGAGATAAAGGAGATGATACTTCTCGAAGATATGCCCATTGTGAGTGATTACACTGATCTATTCCCTAAAGAGTTTCATAGTCTTCATCTAGATCGTGAGGTTGACTTCTCAATTGAACTTATTATTGGATCCCTACCTATATATAAGACACCTTATCGAATTCCCACCACTAATTTGGAAGATATAAGGAAGTAATTACATGAGAATCTGGAGAAGGGCTTCATACACTCGATTGATTCACCATGGGGTGATCCAATATTCTTTATTGAGAAGAGGGACGGATTAATGTGCCTCTGAATTGATTATCATGAGATCAATAAAATCAAGAAAAAGAACAAGTATCCCCTGTCTCGGATTGATGACATGTTCAATTATCCATGTGGGGATAATTCCTTCTTAAAGGTGGACCTTCGATCAGGATATCACCAATTAAATGTGAGGAAGTAATATATTCACAAAACTGCCTTTCAATTGAGGTATAGACACTATGAGTTCATATTTATTCCCTTAAAACTCACTAATTATCCAGAAATATTAATGGATTTAATGAATAGAGTCTTTAAATATTACCTCAAAAAAATTGATAGCCTTCATTGTTGATGTTCTAATTTACTCCAAGAGCAATGAGGAACATGAAGAGCCTTTGAATATTGTGTTATTGAATTTTCAGAGGGAAAAAACTATTCAAATTATAGTAAATGTGTGTTCTGGATGGAGGAAGTTTTATTCTTGGGTCATGGAATCACCAGCAAAGGGATATAAGTCGACCCTTCCAAGATAGAGGAAATTGAAGGGTGGCCCAGGATAACATCTGTAATGAGTATCTGCATTATTCAGGGTCTATCTGGGTATTATTGATGATTATTGAAGAACTCATCACATTTTTCAAACTCAATGACTAAGCTAAAACAAAAGGGAGTGAAGTTTTGTTTGAATTTATGAATGTGAGGAATGCTTTCAGGAGCTCAAAAAGAGGCATATCACTACACTAGTACTCACACTTCGGATAAGTGGAGAAATCATTATGGTGTATAGTGTTGCTCCACATAAGAGATTATGGTGTGTGGTAGTGAAAAATGATAAAGTGATAGAATATTCCTTAAGGCAGTAGAAAATCCATGAGAAAAACTATCCCAGGCATGATCTAGGGTTGGCGGTTGTGATCTTTGCATTGAAAATCAGGTGGCATTATCTCAATGGGGATAAGTGTCAGATATATAATGATCACAAGAGTATCAAATATATATTCACACAAAAAGAGTTTAATATGAACCAACAAATATAGTTAGATCTTATAATGGAGTATGAATTTTAAATCTACTACCATCCTAGTAAGGTAAGTAAGGTGGAAGATGAACTATATAGAAAGGATCATGCATCTTTATCAATGATGTGAATTGAAAAGGATCCAATCTCCTGTGATTTGTATAGAATGGCCATGGGAATAATTAAGGGTTTAACATCATCAATTCTTCATCAAATAGTTTCTCAACCACCCCTCTTGGATAAAATGATGGATGATCAAAGAAAGGGTGTAGAAATTTTGAAAAGGGAGAAATCTATTAAGAATAAGAAATATGATGAGTTCAAGATTGATAAGGAAGAATTTGTATGATTTGGGTTGTGATTATTTGTACCATCAGATTGAGAGATAAAGAAGTATCTTTTTCATGACACACGTAGCTCAACCTTCTCTATTCTCCCAGGGAGCATAAAGATGTACCAAGATCGCTAGGAGAATTATTTCTAGGATAGTATGAAGAAGGAGATTGTTTTGTATACATCAAAGTGATTGACGTGTTAACAAGTTATGTCTAAAAGGAAAAATTCTAAGGGGATGATGCAACCACAACCCATACCAACTTCAAAGTTAGAGAACATCACAATGGACTTTATAAATGTACTTCTAATGACATCCATAGGAAACAATGCTATATGGTTCAGTGTGGATCGTCTTACAAAGATATCTCACTTTAACTAATTTCAAGAGGAATTATCATTGCATTAACATGAATGGGAATATATAAAAGAGGTGGTAAGGCTACATGGAGTATGACTATATATAATATTCGATAGAGATCCTAGATTTACATTGATGTTCTGGAAAAGTCTACATCCTGATTAAAGAACAAAACTAAAATTTTGTACATCCTATCATCTTCAAAATGATGCCCATTATGAGTGAACTATTCAGAAACTGGAAGACATGTTAATAGCGTGTTATATGTAATTCAAAGGGTGATGTGACAAACATCTGCTAGTAGTCTAATACTTTTATAAAAATATTTTCCACTCTAGCATATGAAAGGCGCCATATGAAGACCTTTATGGGAAAACTTGATGAATTCCAGCATGTTGGGATAAATTCAATGAGTGTAAGCTATAATAACATTAATTGGTCGAAGAAATTGTGGATAAGGTGAAAAAAATTCATTAGTACATCAAGGAAGCCCAAATTCGACACAATATTTATATAGATAATCATCGAACAGAGCATGAGAACAAAGTTGGATACATTGTATTACTCTATATATCTCCATGGAATAAGGTTAAGAGGTTTTGGAAGAAAGGAAAGATAAGTCCCAGGTACAATGGCCCACTCGAGATTCTTGATCATGTTGATGTTTTGACCTATTGCATATCACTTCCACCTAGAATTTGTATAGTAAATGATGTCTTTCACATATCCCTCTTGAGGAAGTACATATCAGACCCATCACATGTACTCCCTTCATTGGTGGTACAATTGGAGGATGATATTTTTTACGAGGACTTTCCATTGAATCATGAATTATAGAGAAACATTTCTACACAACAAGACAACTCACCTAGTTAAAGTACTGTGGAGGAACCATAAGTATGAAGAGGAAACATGGAAACTAGAGGAAGCAATGAACGAAAATTACCCACATCATTTTACATCATAGAATCTAAAACAAAATTTCAAGGGTGAAATTTCATAAGGGGATAAGAAAGTAACAACCTAATGTTTTATTAATTAAATTCCCTTAATATAATTATGTGTTATAGTATAATCATATAAGATTAAATTAAAAACACAATACAACCCTTATAAATGAAAAATTTGTAAAATAAAAGGTATCTCTAGAAGTTAAGTAACATGTACTGTATAAATAGTAACTCAATATTTAGAATATTAATGTGACCCTTATGAATAGTAAATCAGCCAATTGAATAGAAACCTTACTAATAAAATTTTAAATAATATTTATCCAACTTGTATGTTTCAATATGATTTAATGATATCATACTATAAGTAAATATTTCCAAAATTATTAATTAAGTGGTGTTATTTTTTATGTCATGTATATTAAATTATAATATTTTGATTAGTTTTATAATTTAAAAGTAAAATTATTTTATTAAAAAGTATTCATAAATATTTATTTTGAAGAATTATTATTAGAATATAATTTTATCAAAAATTAATGATTTTTTAAATGTGATATAAAATTAGTTTTAATTTTGAAATATGTATTTTTGAAATATATTATTTTTTCAATTAAAAATTAAATTTCAGATATTTAGAAAATTATTTCATAAAATTGAGTTACTTTTATAATTATACATATTGAAAGTTGGTTGGAGTGAATTTTTGGTATTTTTCTAAAATACATGATTTTTTTGAATAGTAAAATAATATAATTTATGATAAATGATAAATACATTACTCATTGAGTCATGGATGATGTAATGCTGAGGTAAGAATAATTTTTTGAACTGACAGGATATATTTACTATTTTGGGGAAAATAATCCCGACCATTCATTTTCTTGAGAAAAAATATTAAACTACTAGTTAAAATAATATCAAACCCCTCCTCTCCACCACTATAAATACCACCCCTATTTACCTCCTATCCTCACAAATATCATGCCTTTTACCTACTAAAAAATTTACTAAAATATCTCCATAATCCTCTCTCCCATGTCCATAATCCCTTATAATAATTAAAAGACCAAATCTATTCCCCTAAATTGGCTCTTTAGGAAGATATATTCAAGAGGTAAATTCCTATTTTCATTTCATTTATTTTCATTCAAGTTACTTTCTGTCATTTCTTCTTTCCTCAAATCATTTCATTTAAATGTTATGATAACTACCATACCATAAATTTAATGGAATTTTGTTATTATAGTGTAATATTTAAATATCATCCCCCCTTTCCCCTCCTTTTATTCAAGAAATGAATACACCATTTGAGATGTGTTAATTTATCACATTCAAGGACGATGAGTTTTCAATTTCTATTACCATAATCAATTCAGTCCAGGAAACCATTTTTATCATCGAACTGGACTAGTATGTATGTTTCAAATCATATTCATGGTTAGGGAATATTTTTTTCTGGATATTAATTTATAGTGAAAAAATTGTTCATTGTGATAAAAATCCACCAATTAACCCAAACAGTTATCATTAATGTTTTATATAACGATTCATCTTCACCCAAAATATTAAATTGAATTTTATAACCAAATAGTACTATGGATATTCACTAATAACATATAACATTTATTATGTAAAATTATTTTCATCATACATTTTTATCCATACATGAATATAAGTAAACCGATCATGAAAACCAAGGAAACAAACACTCCCAAACAATGAAATTGAACAACATAACCCTTCAAAAAGAATATGAATGAACCTAATAAGGTTATAATAAAAACATTACATGTATAAGTGGATTGTGAATTATTAATTAATGAACCTAATTTTATTATTCATGTTAATAAATACAAGTGAAGTACACTATTGTACATAAGGTAAGGGATTCAACCTATACCTCCATCATTCCTTCGGGTTGCTCTATATTTCATCTTACCCAAATGAAGTTATCTTTTTTTGTTAAAATAAATATTCTAAATTATATTAACATTTCCTAAAATATTGTATCAAGACCCAATAGTAATTATCTTTTGGGGATATACATGTTTTTAAATGGTTTCCACCTCAATATATCCTGATCAGAGAACCCCTTTAAGGGAGCATCTTGAATTCACACTCAATTTGAAGCGAAATATACAGTCTATTTTAAGTCAGAATATTTTTTATAAAAAAACTATTAATAATTAAAAACTTCTTGGATCAAGTCTTCTTTTATATAAAACATCATTCCTATTTTTATTTTAAATGATATTTTGTATTTTCCTTAAAACCACGCTAAAATGTTTCATTACTGAAATTTATTAAATAATATTCTTACATATTGTCACTTATGTTTGAAATCACATAACATGATATATGATTGTTTTCCCTTATTACTGTAATTGTATGTTTCAATTCATTTCTTTCATGGACACTTTTATGATACACCCATTCATTATCCTTTATGACATGATTATGATACCCATTTCTTTCTATGGGTACCCTTATGTTAGAGTATGACCGATTTTGTATGATTATTTATGTAGAAATAATATTCATGAAAATTGTAAGATGTGTACCCCCAGATAGATATATAATTAATTTGGTAAATTTGGGTCACATGAGATGTTATGTGCAATGATCTAGGCAGTTATCCTTGACTCATGCTACCATGTGCAACGATCTTGGTGGATAACCTCGCCTTGTGCCCCTCTATGTGAAACAGGACATGAATCATGATAATGTAATGGTTTATGTTGTTTATGCATTATTATTCCTCCATGTTTATAAGTTCCCATGTTTTATGTTATGATCCCATATGTTACATGCCTTTTTATATCATTATTTCGTGCCTTCTAACCCATGTGCTATAGATTTATTATTTTGTATATTCCATTTTTGGTCTTCTTAGCTAATCCCTTTGTTCATGTTATCCCCAGGTTATCCAATGAGGATGTCTGATCCCAATGAATATTAGGATCTCTTTATTAATATTAAATATAGAAATGTTTTATTTATTCCCATGTTCTCATTTTTATGCACATAGTATTTCAAGACATTAGACTTTAAGAAACTTGGTTTGTAATATGAAATTTTATTATCCTTAAAATCATGTAATTATATGTGTAATAGCTTGGGTTCCAACAAATACTTTGTAATTATAATCCATATATTGATCCCATGAATGTGATAAATGTCCTATTAAATTTAATAACTCCTATTTCCCTAAAAATAAAAGATGACATAAACTCTTAAATTTTTCCCTATTCTTACACCTATGTCTTTGAATGTAATGGTAAATCATTTTCCAATACATTTTCAAATGATAATAATAAGTGTCATATATATATAAAAAATATAAAAACACTCCCAAAAATAATCACAAAATTAAAAGTGTATAAATTATTTTAATCTTACAGTCATCCTTAAATAAAATAACAGATCATAACTCTTGAATCAATTATATGTAGACATTTTAATTATTAAATGTTATTCAGGGTCCACTATCCTTTATTTTCCATTATATTATTTAATACATTATTCCTATAAATATAAATATAAATATAAATATAAATATAAATATAAATCATGTTCTAAGAATCAAAAATTTAAATATATAATTCAAGAGAATATGTATACCACAAATATATCATTTTTCAGTTCCTCATCTTCAACTATAGGGGCATCAAGAATTGATAAAAAATATCATTAAAGTCTAGTTGATTTCATTCACAATCATTTTCCCTTATAAATTTATTTTCAGTATGATACTAATCCCCACATTTAAAATATTCAATTATTCCCCAAGAAGAAAGAATTTCCCTTCCAAGTATTTAACTAAACACTTATTTTTATCCTTGATGATTATTGACTTATAAACTCATTTCTCATATATAAATAATCTTCTCATTATTTTAAGACATTTTCCTGGGTACTTATTTCCACATTCTTTACTCATTAGTCATTGAAGACATTTACCTTCATGATAATTATCACATGGGCATCCTCATGATTTAAATTCTCTCATATTTGTTGCATTAAGAAACCGATGAAGGATAATTTTGTAAATCAATATATCTGATATTTAGTTAAGGGTAATCATAATAGTAAAAAATTATCACATTCTAGTTTTTTTCATGTTCAGTCCACCCCCAAATTTTTCTGCACATCATTTTCAAATTTGGTTCATTATAGTTCCAACAATTTTCTAAATCCAAATTATTTAGTGTTATTATATCAATAAATCATGACAACAAATCTTAAGAGTAGGATAAATATTAAGATATACATTATAATGTAGTCCCCTAGTATAAAAATTTACCCAATATCAAAATTAATTTTTCTAAAAAAATACATAACAACATGTTTAAAAAGAGTTGAAACTTATGCTCACATAATAACTTATCCCTTAAAGTTATCTAAACCATACTCTGATTCCAATATGAAGGACCTAACTATAAAAATTATACATATAGTGATTTTAGACAATAAATAATTTTTTTACTAAATATTACTTCAGTTTAGAGTTTTAAAGAATTAATCCCCAACTCTTACATAAAAACTCAAAAATTACATGTTGATAACTACCACTCAGTATATTTTTCCCCAAAAATATAATCCTTTTAAAATAAAATATGTATTATTTTCATGAAAAAATATTTATGAAATTAAACATGGCTTTTCATTTTCCATTTCATATCATTAAAACTTGTGATATATTTTTTAAGAAAACATGATTTTAGCAGAGAAGTCTCACTATGGTTTATAAACGAAACTAACAGTTAGACCAATAGAAAACAAGAAAACTGATAATTTTTTTTCACAAATCATAATTTTTTTAAAATTAAACAGTTTTCATGAAAACTCATTAGGATGCATAGAAAAATAACAATGGTTAATTAAGACTCCTTCATTATTGAGCACTTAAATAACACTTATAGAACCTATATACAGTGGAATTACCATAGGGAGACTTCCAATATAATTCCCAAGAGTACATAATTATTAACCAATACATTGTGTCACTATCTTTGAGCTCCCATCATATAAGCTACATCAGGAACACCAAATGAAAAATGGGAAATCCATCATATAATATATAATAGGATCACCCATGAGCTATAATTGGGATCAACATGTAATATAAAAAATATACGAGGTCCATATCAAGAATACATCAACTGAGAAACTATTTAAAGCCTACATGTAAAATCTTATACGATATTCAAATTATATTTTATTTGAAAAAAATAAATACCAAAATATAGAGAAAAAGGGAATGAATGTTTTTATTTTGAATAATTCATGAAATATTATATAGTATGAAAAACATTATAAAATGGTTTTAGTGGGTATAAAAGGCATTGTAGCTATAAATTTTAAAATTAAAAATTCCATTTATATTTTTTTAAAATAATGTTATAGTTTAACAAAAAAATATTCTATTAGGAAACCATTGAAAAAAAAAATTGAAAAAAATACATTTAGAAATTAATTATACTCAGATAGAAACAAAAATAAAATAATTTTTTTATTAAATATGTACATGGAATAAAATGTGGAATTTGAATGGAAACATTGAAATAATATTTTTAAAAGAATGACGCTTACCTTGATTCGGAATAATTAGGTATCCTTTATATCATCTCGAATAAAAACATATATTAATTTTATACTTTCTTAAATACTTTTCTTATGTCAATTATTAAGATATGTCATTTAATAATATATTATATAAAATTACAAAATCATTATAATTAACATGGAGCATTTAGATGATATTGAGTTGTTTCGTTCTTGGTTTTCTGGCCACGAAATGCCCAATGGCTCCATATCCAATGACTGATGGACCTGCTTTCCAAAGGCAGGCGTTTTCCGGATGGTCTGACCAGCGACTCTTAAGAACTCACATTAGTTGATAGGATGGGATGCCGGGCTCATTGCACTCTTTTTGGGGGGAAATTATTTCCTATTCTGGGACACTCTTATAGATTTAAGACGTATTCATATGTTCGTGAATATTTGGTTTATACCCAAACATAGTATCCACGGATTTAACCTTGGTGGGAAATGGTCAACTGGATGCAGTGGTTCAGAATCATTTGTGCTTGAGGTTTACCATCCCTTGTTGGATTAATGACCCCAAAGGGATGGAACTCGCTTGAGGCGGCACTAGGAGTGGCGCAGTGAACTGACGTAGAGATGGTCAGTTCAACTAGTTGTTGGGCTTGAACCTCAGGGAGGCTTCCTACGTACCCTACTTAGGAAGAAGGGATCAAAGTCCATGTAGTTCGGATAGGTTTCGGGGAACCAACGTGAAGAGAGACCAGGTGGTCTGATGTGTGTTGGGCTTGAACCTCATAGAGCCTTCCTACGTACCCTGTCTAGGAGGACGAGATCAAAGTCCACGTAGTTCGCATAAAAAGTTTAACGTCATGATGGATGGGGGCATACATTTTAACGTCATTTTGGACAAGGGTGGAATTCGACGTAAAGAAACGACCGAGTGGTGGGCTTGAAACTCTTGGAGGCTTCCTACGTACCATGCCTTGACATGGATCAAAGTCCACGTAGTTCTCTTTGGCTCAGGGCTTACGCTCTAGGGCAGCCTTGAATGATGGGTTGGGGCTTACACTCTGAGGAGGCCCATAGGAGGATGTCATGTTTGATGCTTACTCTAAGCCCACAAGAGTCATGCTCAGTGTCAGAAACAAGAGGCAGTTGGGACCAGAGGATCACGTCGTGAAAGGTGCGTCTGTGAGAAGCGCAGTTGGGATTACACATGAAGGGGGCCCAGGGCGATGAAATGGGGATTACACTCGTAGGAGGCCCAGAAGGTTGGGGCTTACTCCAAGATGGATGTCTGTGGTGTCTTCCACATGTCTGGCCATGAGGGAATCCCAACTCATTGGTGGGTTAAGGAATATAATGGGGGCCAATGCGAATGTGCAAGTGCACAAGCGGGATAATGCCAAAGGCGTTGGAATCAGTCCAAACAAAGGGAGATGGAAAGTGTGAATTACATGCCTGACATTTAGAACTCAATGAGGGTGGCATGGCGATGGAGGATAACTGCTGACCATGTTCAAAACGCAGCATCCATATCAAGTTAGCTTCAAATGAGGGTCGACTGCTGACCATGTTTTAAACATAGGACCTATCTCGAATTGTTGTCCAAAGTCTTTCGGGGCGTCGGCCCAGGACGGTAGGTGAGCCGATGCGGCATGAGACCAGGCCCTTAGGGGGTCCCTTTAGACATGCAAGTGAATGAAGATCTGAATGAAGGACACACAAAGCGTGAGGTGGAGTGATGGAATGTTTGAATGGATTCTAGTTCTCTTGAAATTACGCCACTATAAACATGGAATGAGGCATATTATGCTTGGATCATTAGAAATTTCTTGTTTGAAGAAAGAGGCATCCTATGATTGGAAGATAGGGTACACTACTGTTTAGAGACATGTAGAGAGGACTATTTCCATACAGTTTCACGTCATGTGGTCAAGATTACGGCCATATAGTTTAACGTCATGTGGATAGGATGACTAGGTAGGAGAGACGTAGTAATGGTTAGTATGGTACTTACGCAAGGGCGGCCCTTCCTGGATGACCTTAGCAAAAGGAGCTAGGAAATGGGATTATAGGGGAGTCATGATAAGCATCTCCACTCAGGGAATGTATAGGATAGATGTTAGGGAGGCATAAGGGTGCAATAGAAAATATATTTGTCCCAACCAGAAAATTTCGCAGAGCGACTCTCCATTTGTCATGGGGCTCAGTGACGGTAGCGAAGGGACCGATCCGGAGTGCCGGGACCGCAGCCCGACACTGACTCCGAGCAAGGGTGTGGGGGGCGCAGCCCCCGTGGTATAAACTAGCGGGTGCATGGGGTTTTCCTCTTGGGGATGGATGATAGAGCAAATATTTTCAATTAATTTATATTGAATATCATTGTTTTAAACCCACAAAATTGTTCCTCTAAGATGAATTGTTTCATTTTTATGATAATGGTGTTATTTTGAGCTGAATAGTAAAAATTGGCCATTTTGGATTTTTAACAGTTTTACAGTATTTCGGTATATTGGCCATAACATTATTTACACTGATCCAAATTGAAAAATTATTTCTTTTTCAGATTCTACATATCCAGGGCTTCATTTAATATATTTGGACCAAAATCTGAATCGGCCATATAGAAGCTCAAAAAAGGCTCACAAGTTGGCTCAGGAAAACAGTTTTCAGTTCTGCATAGTTTTGATGTGGGATCCCTAACTCATCCAATGTGGGGCCAAAGCTTGTGACATTCGGTGGGTGGACGTGAAATTAGTTTTGGAGCATCTTTTATAAAGGAATCAACGAGTGAATTGGCCGTTTATGGGGCCATTAAAGCACCCTAATCCGGAGGAGTTCGTTTTGGAGAGTCTGACTGGACAGAATAAATTCTCATATTAAAACGGCCATAACTCTCGGAATACGTGTCCAACTCCGCTCAACTTTTGAGGGGACACGGCCAAGGGAATTATTAACAACATTTATGAAGGGCTCAACGCGTGAAGATGTCATTTAATAGGTCTACAACGCGTCGACATTCGGGGGAAGAATTCTGGCTATAAAAGGAGGAGAGTTCCACCCTCTCAAGGCATCCATTCTCCACCCCATTCCTTCCGGAACACCAAGAAGGAGAACTTTTCAGCTTCCTCTTTTATTTATTTTCTTTTTCATAGTTTTTTAATGCCTTCTTCTTCCCCATTCAACTCGATTACCCTTACCATGGTGGGGTAAACTTTTGGAGTGATTGGGGAAGGGTTGGTTTTCTATATTGTAATGCTTGAGTTCTTGGACGTAATTGAATAAATTTCTTTCTTCTTCAAAGTTGTTTTCAATTTCTTATAGCGGATTTTATAATCAAGTGCGATCGTTCTTGAATATTAATTCCGTTATTTATTTTTGCCTTGTTAAATAATCAATATCTCCCTCCACTAATTTCTGGTTTATATACGATGGAATAAACTAGGAATTAGTGGTGAAGTACTCGACGATCGTCAGTACGTGTAAAAGGTGTAGTGAATGTTCTTGATTGTTTGGGATAAACAAAACCCGATCGGGAATTGACCATTTAAATTAAGGATATTCAATACAATTATTTTACACATGGAAGGAGAGTTGACCAAACCGAGATCTTGGTAAGGTTTTCTCTCACAATAACAATTTCACCAAGGAAGTGAGAGGAAACGATTGTGGAAACTCACTTTAATCAACTAAGAAGAAGAGGTTTGAATTAAATTGAACAAGGATAGCATTATAATTAGGAAACCGACCCCGACCTAATCACCCTTTTAATTTCATTGTTTTTCAATCATTTGAATTTCAAATTTCCTTTCACAACATTTTTACCCCCGTTTTAAAGTGACAACCCATTTTGTGTGCACTCCTCTTCGGGAGACATCCTAGGTCAACCACATTACTACATTTTAACTTAGGAAATAATTTTTTTGCCACACCCTACGACAGGCGTGCGTCAAACTTAGCGCCGTTGCCGGAGAGGTAGTGCCACAATTTATTTGTAAATATTTCATGTTTTCAAATTTAATTTTTTTTAAAAAAAATCTTTTACCATGTTGTTTTCAAATGATTATTTTTTTAATTCATGGAACAATTACCCACCAGTGAGAGAGCCAATTATTGAATCACCTTAGTCTATAGAGTATAAAGTTTCTTTCTTGGCTAAAAAAATTTGGGGAGCTCGAATCCAAATCGTAACCGAGGATGAATTCAAGGATCTCATTGAAAACCTTAAAGGGAACCTGGAATACCTAGTGTTGGAGGGTTTGGCAAGAGAATTAATTGAACTTCAGGAGTATTTTCCAGAATTTTATCAAGAAATGATCAATGTACAAGACCAAGAAGAAGAAGTTCACAAGGATATTGAATCCCAATTTGAAAGAATTAGTCAAACAGTTCAAAACCTAGAGACCTTAATACAGTGGATAGCGGAACAAGTACATGCATCCCAGGATCCACAAATGGATCCAGAACAAGAACCGGAACCAGAAAAATTGATGGATGAATTATCCTTACAAATCCTTCAAGTTGAAGAACCCATGGAGGCCTTCATGAAATTAAAAGAAGATCCATTGAGCCCATCTCAATCAATGTTGGAGAAGATTGATGAAGAAGATTTAGCTATTGAAATGCATATGGGAGATCAAAAAGATCTGTATAACTTCTGGAATGAGTGTGAGGAACTTCTTGATCCAAATATTCCTGATAATGTAGATGATTCAGAAACATTGAAGGAAGAAACCAACCAAGCAGTGGAATTTGAAGAGAAGATAGAGGAGTCTGACTACCTGCCTCTATCTATGGAAATTCAAATCCAAGAGCCACCTCCCTTTGAAGAAGAAATTGAATCTAAACAAGCTGAGGGAGTTAATCTTTTCATAAACTCATTATCTTTTGATTTTTTTGAAACTGAATTGAGTATTACCTCCCCTTGTTTTAATTTTCCAGATTCATCCAAAACTTGTATTTCCTTGAAGGGAGAATATGCATCTGAAGAGGAACATTTAGAGCTCCCCAAACCTGTTGAACATTTAATGGAGGGAGTACAAGAGAATATCAAAGTGGATTTTCTGGTGGAAAATGAGACACAAGATACTTACTTTGAAAGGGATGAATTTGATATTGATTCTCCATGCATTAATTTTTTTCAAATAGAATTAAACTCTGACATTCCCTTTGATTTTTCCCCAGATGTATCATACCTTCATCAACCACTAGAGATTAAAGATGATGTTGTTCATGCAGAACCCAAGAAGGAGGAGTCTATGTACTTCATCCTACCCCCACCATGCATGGTGTACCACATTGAGAAGTGGGTGGATCTGGTGTACTCTCTCTATGGAGTCCTCCTCAACAAGAACAATGAAATGAAAGCTTGGAAGAGCCACATGTGGTGGTTCAAATCAAAGAAACCTCATCCACCATCAGATTGGGGATAATCGATTAGAACTGCCCCACTGGAGGCAGTCAAAACCCAGGGCCCACTTGGGGGATTAAACCAAGTTTTATCCTTCTATTCTCATCATATTTCTATTTTTATTTATTTAAATAAATATCTTATTTTTTCTTTTGTTCTTTTATTTGTAGGTTTTCAGAGTGCAACACTTGGAAGCTTAACTCAATGTTGCACTACGAATAAATCAGGTTGTACCTCTCTTTCACACTTTCTTGATGTTGTGATTAATTTGAAAATTGGCTTACATGTTAAATCCACTTGAATGCATCGAGGATACTGCATCATTTAAGTGTGGGGGAGGGAACCTTTGTAGTATAGGATTTTTATTTGATGTTTGTTTTCAAAAATAAAAATGTTTGTTTTCAAAAAAAAAATTGTGTGTTTTCAAATTTGTGTTTGTTTATTTTTCAATTTTTGGTGTCTTTCTGATACTTTTGAGCTGAAATGATTATCAATACCATTTTTGAAACTCATGTAAATGAGTGAACCAGTCTATTTCATGAAACTGATCTTAAATGAATGCTGAAATAACTTTGTTTCAAGTTCAAATCTTTTGGAAATTCATGAAAAGTACACTGATTTTTAAATCTCATGCCATATTTCACTGTCTATATCTTTGAAATAACTTTCCTGTGAGGCTTCTGAACCATTTTTGTCATATTCTTTTCATTCACCTCATTTCTTGAGAGAACCAGACCATGCTTGCTTTAACCAGAATTTGATTTATTCCTTTCAAAACTTGAGGGTTGGGGTACGTGTGTTTTAAATGATTGAGGCATTTATTTTGTTTGAAGCCCCCTTTTCAAAATAATCCTTTTCATTATGGCCCACCATTACATTTATCCTTCATTGTAGCCCCTAGTATCCATTAATTGCCTGTTAGGTTAGCCACATTACAAGCCAATTTTCCCTATCATACCTGATCTTGAAGTAAAATTGCATGATATAGTTGAACTTAAATGTGGGGGAAGATGTCTTGTGGTGTACTACCTCATTCGGTTATACTTTGGGTGGAAATTAAATTGTGGAAGAGATGTGTGTGATGCTGAAAAATTATTCTGTTGAAAGTTGTGCCTTTTCTGGAGCTTTTATGACAAGAGAAGCTGTGCCTTTCTGGAGCTTCCAAAAGAGAAGCTGTGCCTTTCTGGAGCTTCCAATGTAAAAAGAAAGTTGTGCCTATCTGGAGCATTAAAAAAATCATGTTTGAAAAGATTGAAATGTCTGATGCTGAGCTGATTGAATGATGATGGAGCCTATTTTCAACAAAGGGGAAGTGAAGGAGACCATATTTGAGTGAAAACTAGAATCTTGCAATTTTGCTTCAATAAGAGCCAAGCCTTCCTTTTTCGGCCTCAGAACTTTTAACATCTAAATCCTACCAACCGGAAGCCACAGAACAACCCTGAAAAGTCCTCATGAGAAACACATGTTCTTGACTCACATCGGGTGGAGAAGTAGGAATTTATCAAACCTATGGTGACTCTTGTGTGAGTTTGGATGAGAAAAACCTTGTTCAGCCTTTACATTTGTGAGATGAGAGAAAATTCTTGTGAGGTAGGTGTTTTGTGTGCATGAGATAAGAAATTAAGTGGAAATATATTAAAATATTAAATGTAGAACTTGAAATAATAGTTTTTGTTGAGTCATGATATCTTTTTGTTTTTTGAAATTGATTTGATTTATCTCATTGATATGTGTTTTGATTTTGATTTGATTTGATTTTTACTTGTCCAGGAGTCCAAGTGCTAAGTGTGGGGGAATTGATAGAGCAAATATTTTCAATTAATTTATATTGAATATCATTGTTTTAAACCCACAAAATTGTTCCTCTAAGATGAATTGTTTCATTTTTATGATAATGGTGTTATTTTGAGCTGAATAGTAAAAATTGGCCATTTTGGATTTTTACCAGTTTTAAATTATTTCGGTAGATTGGCCATAACATTATTTAAACTGATCCAAATTGAATAATTCTTTCTTTTTAAGGTTCTACACATCCAGGGATTCATTTAATATATTTGGACCAAAATCTGAATCGGCCATATGGAAGCTCAAACAAAGCTCACTGGTTGGCTCAATAAAACTGTTTTCAGTTCTGCATAGTTTTGATGTGGGATCCATAACTCATCCAATGTGGGGCCAAAGCTTGTGAAATTAGGTGGGTGGACGCGAAAGGAGTTTTGGAGAATCTTTTATGAAGGAATCACCGAGTGAATTGGCCGTTTATGGGGCCATTAAAGCACCCTAATCCGGAGGAGTTCGTTTTGGAGAGTCTGACTGGACAGAATAAATTCTCATAGTAAAACGGCCATAACTCTCGGAATACATGTCCAAATCCGCTCAAATATTGAGGGGAAAAGGCCAAGGGAATTATGAACAACATTTATGAAGGGCTCAACGTGTGAAGATGTCATTTAATGGGGCTACAACGCGTCGACATTCGGGGGAAGAATTCTGGCTATAAAAGGAGGAGAGCTCCACCCTCTCAAGGCATCCATTCTCCACCCCATTCCTTCCGGGACACCAAGAAGGAGAACTTTTCAGCTTCCTCTTTTATTTATTTTCTTTTTCATAGTTTGTTAATGCCTTCTTCTTCCCCATTCAACTCTATTACCCTTACCATGGTGGGGTAAACCTTTGGAGTGATTGGGGAAGGGTTGGTTTTCTATATTGTAATGCTTGAGTTCTTGGACGTAATTGAATAAATCTCTTTCTTCTTCAAAGTTGTTTTCAATTTCTTATAGCGGATTTTATAACCAAGTGTGATCGTTCTTGAATATTAATTCCGTTATTTATTTTTGCCTTGGTAAAATAATCAATATCTTCCTCCACTAATTTCTGGTTTATATACGATGGAATAAACTAGGAATTAGTGGTGAAGTACTCGACGATCGTCAATACATGTAAAAGGTGTAGTGAATGTTCTTGATTTTTTGGGATAAACAAAACCCGATCGGGAATTGCCCATTTCAATTAAGGATATTCAATACAACTATTTTACACCTGGAAGGAGAGTTGACCAAACCGAGATCTTGGTAAGGTTTTCTCTCACAATAACAATTTCACCAAGGAAGTGAGAGGAAACGATTGTGGAAACTCACTTTAATCAACTAAGAAGAAGATGTTTGAATTAAATTGAACAAGGATAGCATTATAATTAGGAAACCGACCCCGACCTAATCACCCTTTTAATTTCATTGTTTTTCAATAATTTGAATTTAAAATTCCCTTTCACAACATTTTTACCCCCATTTTAAAGTGACAACCCATTTTGTGTGCACTCCTCTTCGGGAGACATCCTAGGTCAACCACATTACTACATTTTAACTTAGGACATAATTTTTTTGCCACGCCCTACGACAGGCGTGCGTCAATGGCCGTGATGGATCTAGCCATGAGGTGTCGGCCGCGAGGGACCGTCCGTAGAGGAGTTGTCCGTGAAGGACTAGCCACGAGGGAATGGCTTCATGTGGTTTGCGGTTTAGTTCTCCGCGATGGGTGTCTGTAGAGGAGCTGTATGCGGAGGAGATGGCCATCCATGATGGAGATGGTCATCCGGGAAGGATATGCTCATCCGTGAAGGAGATGGACACTAAGGGATGGACGTAGAGGAGTTGTCTTTATGTGGTTCGCGAAATGGTTTCTCCTATACGTGGAAGAGTTCATCTGCGGACGATATGCGGTCCACGGATGGTCACGGACCGCTGTGAGAGATTTCTCCAGTGTCTCCCCATGGGTTTTCACCAGTTCTTCCTTCATTTTTTTGTGCCCCTCGATGATTATTTATAGAGTCGTAAGGAGGCAATTTTGATGGGCTCACGACATGTTTTACGGAAGCCCGTGAAGGAACCCCCACACCTACAAAAGACTCGGTCAATAGGGATTTTTATAACCGAGATTCTCATGGTTTCTCTACGGTGGCACATTAATCCCCCACTATTCTGTGAACGATGAGGTTTGCGGTGGCATGGGCAGGATGGTGCGGTTCGTCGCTGGGGCGTTCCGGAACTGTGAACCGGGTTAGCACCTGTCATGCCTCACAATCGCGGAGGGTCTCCACCTCCATTTTGCGGACGAAACTGGTCTGTTGAATTGCGGGAGGGAGGTCTGCCGAACCGGCCACATGTTGTTGCTGGGAGCCGGTGCGCAGACCGGTTCGGTCCTTTTCCAAGTTTTGGGGTAATCGGATTTCCCCATAGTGGAATTTTCAGGACCCTACAGAGTTCATATAGAAAAATAAATTTATATGGTTGACTATCGCTAAAGAGGTAATTATTACACAATAACAAGAATATAAATCTTGATATAATCATAATTATTATAAATCGTTTAAAAGAAAACCAATCACCAATGATGGTTGTGAATGAATAACTTCATTTTAATTGTGGACATGGTTGTTTGTTTATAAACATGAGCAACAATACCATTTTTCAATGATAATTTTGAAATGATGGTAAGTATTATTTTACCATTTTATAATGATTATAATATCATAAATACCATATTACTCAATTAAATATGTTTAAATTTATCATACATGTTACTTGGTGATTCATAATAGAACACATCGCGACGTGGTGGTGGGAGTGAACATGTATGCACATAAAACATTATAATTCTTCAATAAAGGAAAATGTAATAAAATATATGATATATATTTATTTAAATATGATAAATATTTCATTAATACGTCATATAAAAATTAATCATTCATTATGAACAACCATGAGAGATGGTAAAGTAAAATAAAGTACATCTGTTCACGTGGTGATATTCCACTGTACACATGAACGATTGATTCCTATCCCATTTGATGGTTTTTGGATATGGATATAGATTATAAGATTAACATAATAATATCACAGTATATGAAATATACAAATTTTTATTATATTTACTTGGTTCATTTTTATTTTTTTTATTTTTAGGATGAAATAAAACAAAAATAATCTTTTCCAAATGACACCTCTTCTTTGAAAAAACTCTTGTTAACACCGTAAGAACATTAAGATTGGATTTATTCCCAATATAATACCCATATAACATGATTTTTAATATTATTATGGTATTTTGGTTTATATTATCCTAACCAAATGTGCCATTAATTGTGACTTAAAGTGATTATTAAATAACCATTAATAAGAGAGGGTAAGAGCACTATTTGAATTTTTCCAAATTAAATTAATATAAATTAATATTCAAATACATTGGGATTAAAAATTATTTATTTCAATGAAAGGATAATTATGGATCAATATATGCTCATAAAATAATATTTTGGACATTTTTTGATCAAATTTTTGCCATTATCTATTTATTAATCCTTCATTAACTCTTTTTCGAAATTACGGTGATATCAACATTTCTTACTCTTTAGGTGTTAATATAGTTACCAGTAATGAAAAAACATATAAAAAATGTTTCATGGTTTATATGGTCAATTGTAATCTAATTAATTGTATTAATCTATAATTTTATGAATATTATATCATTTAATAAAATATTTTTTACTATAAAATATCATTAATATTAATTTTGTAACTATTTATCTCATTTTTAAGAACATCATAAAAACTAGTGAAATTTAAACCAAATATTTCATAATATCCCTAAAATTTAATTTTACTCTATAAAATTAATTAATCACATTAATTATATCTATTTTTTAATTTTAATATTTTCAGTGTCATTTATTTCATTTTTCCTTTAATTGAATTATTACAACATCAATGTTTTCTAGGCATTCAACGAATTTATTTTTTGACTGAAAATTAAATCTAGAAGAACTATATGTATACATATAATTTAAATTTTATATTAATATATATACATTATCATATCCTCTATTTATCCATATGTGAATAATATTATAGTTATTAAAAACACGATTAAGGAACTTTTTTACTTTTCTTTACATATTGTAAGGGCCATAATAAAACAAGAATTGAAAAAAAGGAAAAAACCCGAACCATGGATTATTATGGAAAAGCATTAATCATAAAATAAAATTTTGGCAACTATTTGGAACATTATATAGTCCTTATCTTTTACTTATAAGACCTTAATTTCCCGATTTACCTTTAAACATGGTAAAAAAAATTATTAAGTTCACTCCTCATTATAACAATAAAGGAATTGTACATATTTAAAAAAATTTGTCTTATGATTAAAAATATGAAATCCAATTTACCAAATTTATTATTCATAATTCTAAAACGTTAATTTAGAATCAAACTATCAAAATAGGACGAAAGTCGGCTTTCTCAAAACAAAAGTTAAAAATAATAATATGTTAATACTAAATTTATATATAAAATAAAACGTATTGAAAATAATTGGATAATTTTATATTAAAATTAAATTATTAAGCTTTAAAAATATTCCAGAATATAATTTTAGTTTGTAAATAAATAAAAAGAAAATTCAATTTTCTATAAAAATCAGTTTTTTAATTTTAATTAAAAAACCTTATCAGAAGATTCCCAAAAACACATATTTAGGTAATATTGAAATTATGAATAAATAATGAAAATATTTTTTAATATATATTTTATAATATTTTGATAAATTAATTGTAATATTCAATCATTAAATGAAAGAAAACTTATATTTGATGAAATTTTTTTCATTGAATAAAATTACATTACTAAAAATATTATTAAATAAGATTAAATAATTAATACCATATAAATGATTAAGAAAATTATATATTTCAAGATATGTTTCATATTATCCATTCCACCCAATTTAATGGAACATTATAATCATAACATTTAAATAATAATATTTCATTGTTCATTTAAGATTGATTTTTGATATCATATATGTTATCTAAAACCAAATTTTATTTCCCAATATTGGGATATTAATGTAAAAATATTTATATATATATAAATAAAATGAGTATTTGATATGGACATTTTTAGGAAGATCCTTAAATCGGTTTCACACCTCCCAATCATATTATTCGATCATACTTGATTAGGAGTGACAGATTTTCTGGATATCAATGTTCTTGACCAGTCTCTCATTGAGTAAACTAATCCATGACATGAAATATTAGTTCACCCTATGAATGATATTAAATTATTTTTTTATATCATTAATACTCCTTCATGGATTGACTAATTCATTGGTAGTAGCTTATTGATTTTGTATGTACTTATTGACAACAAAGATATGAATTTGATCTATGAATAGTATTATTTCTATATTTTCTTGTATCACAATTCCATTTATTGTGTGGGTGTGATGGATTAAAATGATGAATAATCAATCATGTCTATATCCACAACTAGAATATATGAATTTACATAGTTAATGGGATTACATGACATGAAATGTCTTTAATTTATGTTATTTTTATCAATAGCACCTCCATGACCTTCCATCTAGAAAACCCTTCAATACTTTGACAAAATATCAATAGATCACATGATGATAGAAATAAAAATAATTAGAAATTATATCAATTTATATATATATACAAATAAAAAATATCACAATTTAAAATAATCTATTAATGAATATAATTATTCAGTCTAAAAAACATAGTTTTATTTCATATGACAAAGACCATTTATGTGTCTTATAAATAATCATAATTGTTTTTTGGTGATATAAACGAACTAGATAAAGGTTTATGACCTTAAAAATGTAATATTATTTTCCTAATAACATTTTAAGGATTGAAAAATTATGTTTGGGTGTCCATGTTTGAGAAGACAGTGGTGGATTCTGAAAGTAAATTTGTTTGCGAAGGTTAATTAATTCATAAAACCAACATTGGGGGTGTTAATAAATTACCTATATTATAAAATTATGTTTAGAATAAATTATTAAATAATGTGACTGTAACACCCCAAGATTTCATAGTGTGTTATTTCTTCAAAATAATTCAACAACTTTCACTACACGCAACACTGAGTTCAATCACACCATGACTTACAAAAAAAAGCCATTCAAAAGAGGTTATGAATAGTATTATATAAATTTTAAACTTTATATAATCCTTATAATTTTAGAATCCATATTATGAGTTTCTTAGATATAATGCAAGAACAAATTCATTTTTAGTATTGCACTTTTATCAACTTTTAATAGTGAACCCTTTTTAAATACAATATTTTAAACTTTTTGACTAAATGGGGACATCAAAAATTTAAAATGAAACATCCCAAGCTTCCACGGTACACTTTCTTTGAATAATACAGTAGCGTGTGTTGTACGCAACCTTGAGTTTTAACACACACCACAACCAATCAAACTAGCCGTTATGAATAGTAATACCTACTTTTTAAAATTATATATATTTTATATTTTAAAATGGACTTCATATTTGGATTCGGAATATCGAATTTAGCCTAAGGTGAAATTTTGGTACATTTCGGATAACTTTCATATTTTGATGAATAGTGAAAATTACTAAATTTTAATTAAAAACAACTTTTTTAATCAAAATAATTAATAGTGATAAATTATGAATTTTAGTGGTTTTAAAGTATATTTAGAATATATTTTTACCATTTAATATAATGTTTGTCATTGGACATAATTTTACCATTAAACCGAACATAAACAAGTGTCAATCTTTTGATAGTTATTATCTCTTAAAAACACGCTTTTTGTTTTGACAGCGGGATTTAATTTTAAATTAATTTCTGCCACTTCTGTGTTTAGAATTTAGGAAAATGGATTCCATATTTGGAATCAGGATGTTCAAATTGTGTAAATAGGTAACTTTTATTTTTATATATTTTGAATAATTACTGCGGTAAATATTTTATTTACCATGGTTAAGGGTAAATCCGATAAATAAGGGTTAAAAAAATAATATTATAATAATACTAAATTACCCTAAAACGTGTCTTAACCCTATTGGTTGATACATGGTCGACCATGGGCATCTTTGTGTCAATTTTGGGACCCCATGGATCCACTTGTAAGTGATAATGACACTTTATTTTAATTAAGTTAAAATGAATACAAAAATGACACAAGCATATATCTTTTAGAAAAGAAATTGTTACATAGGGTTATATATGTTGGATTTTAGATTATAAATATTCATTAGAAAGATAAAAAGATTTCATACATAATTATATTTTATTTATAATTTTGTAGACATAAAAGAATTTATTTTATTTATGACACAATGATGATGCAGTAATTACTATAATAGTGAAAAATTAAAATAATTGATATTATAAATACCCAAATAAATTTTTTATGAAACTTTTAATGAATTAAACTAATTTTCTAGGATAATATGATATATTAGGATTGATTTAATGGACTTTGTTCGAAGTAATCAATCTTTTATGAGTTTCACAAAAATCAACTATTGAATAGTGTCAAAATTGTCATAAAAGAGTTCTTAAAACAAATATTATATTATTAATTGATATTAAATTCCTAAAAATCTATGGTTCGGCCACGAGACTTATATTATGATAGGTTCATCATTAATGTACCACTTGGGGGTCTCTTGGATGTATATAGTAAGTTTATTAACCATATTATATAAAAATACAAAGAGACATTGTAAAAGTGAAACTAATTAACTTAGAGTTAATACTTAAAGATAAGGTTAATATAAGTACCCAAACCTGTCTAAATTCTATTGGTTTAGTGGTTTGCGACCTATCCCCACCTTAACCTTTGAATAATAAGCTTTGGAGCCATTAAAAACCGAATATGAATTTATTATAAATTAATATTTCTAGCTTTTCCAAAGGTGCCCCTCGCCCCTCTTATAAAAGGGCACTCCTCCTTCTCATTTCTTCACACCTTCAAAGCCTTTTTGGTTCGGCCACACTCTGCCCAAATACTCTCCCAACATCCCTCAATACAACCTAGAGGCCTTAGTTTGATCAGAAAGCCAACCTAAGGAGCCCTTTTGATCAAATCAAAAGGAAGAACCCGAAGAAGAGGTAATGATTTCACCACCCTTCTCCAAGTTCATTTCTTCTTCCACTTCTTCTTCCTTTGTTCTTACCATTCTAAAATAATAACTCCAGTATCTCACATATACGGTGATGTTATTATAAATATGGTACAACCATATTCAGAATTCTATCCACCCTTTGAATAACATGTCACCATACGTGCGTACGTACGGCTTACCGTCTCCACGTCGTGGTGTAATTGTTATTCAATATAATATTATTTGGATGGGTATAATAATGATGTGTAACTCATGTAAATAATAAATATAACATGTTAATTATTCTGTATATATGATATACCATCCATTTATATATTATTTTAATATCAAAAGAATGATATCGTAGCTCGGGCGTACGTACGGACTACCGTCTCCACGAACGCGATGAGATTCATTCTCCATCGTATCCATTCAAGTATAATTATCATTTTATGATTTAAAAATGATGTTTAAGGGCTTTATATCATTATGGATATGAATAATATACAACAAATATGGCTTATGTAACAAAACATATAAAAGAAAATGACTAAGTTAACACCCGAAACGACGATAATTCTAAGATATTATTAACAAATCAATGTTAAAAGATCACATATGATATCATATTAATATATATGATTCTTGTATAATTTAATAACAATTATTTCACCATTATACAGGAGGTTAACCTACCCCAACAAAGGAAAAGTACAAGGTAAGGGTTATTTCACAATCTCTTCATTATCCGAGGTTGTTTATACGTAATAATCTACTGGGATTTCTTTATCATCCACATCCATGATTCTTCGAAATGTATTTCAAAACATATTTATTATTTACAAGAATATGGGTTAAAGTCATTTATACCCTTGTTTGAATTTTTATATGAGGTTTATAAAGGAATCTTTCCGTCGTTTTCAAAACAAGGTCATTTTTAACCTTTTCGACAGAATTAAGGTAAGAATGTTTTTTTAACTTATACGGCGGGTGCGGCTAATTTCCGCCATTATAAAATCTTCAAAACTTCCCTTACAAGATTATAAGAATATTTTCAAAGAAAATGTTTTATTTTATATGGATCTTAAATGATTTCAAAATAAAAAGAGATATTTCTTTAAAATGAATTTTGATTTCATCTATGTCAACATCCTTTGATGGATTTTACGCTTATTTGAATTTGATCTATTGTGATACAAAACTTCTATATTGTATTGAAGGTTTTGTGATATTTTTGACTGTGGATGTGCTATTTTTATACCATTCATAGTTTATGGTGAAATTATTGACATTTCGTATGCTAGTTTTAATACGAATGTTTATGTTATGTTTAAACCTTTTCATATGGGAATACATTGGACTTAGTAAGTGACGGGTGGAGCCCGCTATAACTCCTCGATGCATCGGTATGTCTCATGAGACAAACTAGTGTCTTGTCACAAGGCCTTGACAAAATCTTATTTGTAGTCTTGGCACGAGGCCTTGACTATGTGGTTATGATAGTCTGGCATTATGCATTCCAACATTATGAAAGTGGTTATTGATTTTTGCATGTGATTATTCGATTAGTAGAATATCCATGTGAATAAGTAAATGGCATTATTTCATTTTATTTATGCCATACCATGTTGAAAGTTCATATTTAAAAGGCTTTTGTTTTAGTTATACATTGCCTTAAATGTTTATTCTTATTTATGAAAGTTTCCGCTATATTGTTATCCTTACTGGGCATTTGAGCTCACCCCTTTTCTATGTTTTATTTTTCCCAGGATGTGAAGAAGTAAGTTATGAATGACCTGCAGGGATTTTATGAGGGGTTAATAGTGTGGATTGTGGAAACATTATGTTGTTGTAGTAGTTTTTCATTTTATGATGTAATGTAAAACTTATGAATATATCTTGTGTTTCCAAGGATACTAAACCAATCGGTCTTTCGAGATTTGATCTTTCTTGTGATCATGCCAATGTTACAAAGTAATGCACCGACTCTGGGTAGCTGGGGTCGGGGCGTTACAGTTGGTATCAGAGGAAGTTTAGTACAAACCTTGGAAGCTAGATTTAGATAAACTCTGATTAGAGAACGTATACCTAAGATGAACTTTGAGGATTAGTATAGAAGAACTTCCTAGAATTTTGGTATTGTAGAAATTTTGTGAGTTTTCCGAGAAATACATCCCTGTCTGGATACGAGCAGGTAGAGGCGGCTCTGGCACAGATGTACCTAGGGGTAAAACCCGAAAACACCGCTTTGAGCTAGACTCGAACGGGAACTGGTGCACGACAACGGGCCTTGTTGCACTCTTGGTTACGACACTCCCGGGGGATATGCTTAGGATAACTCTCATTTTCTTTACAAATCATTATGAAGGGTTTATGAGTATATACTTCCTCAAAGAAAACATTTTTATGATTATGGATTATATCCATAAATAGTTCAATTTATGTTAAGTGTTTTATAAGTATGGGATTATGTATTTTGATTCATAAACTGATCTAGTTTATGCCATTGTATAGAAATGGCGCCCAGTAGAAGGAATGAGAACTCCAGAAATACACATGATTCAAAGAGAAGGAAGGATCATATCTTTCATGGTCTTAAGCTAGAATTTATAAGAGAAATAGTCTCCCATGTATTATCATCATATGAAGAAATAATATCATGTGTTGATAAGATAAGTAAAGAGTTTACTGAGTCCTATGGCTTTGAAGTGAATCAAGAGAAGAAAAGGATGGAAGAGAGAAAGATGGATAAAGGGAAAAGGGAAAAGAAGAATTTTCCCATATGTGGTAACTGTGGAAAGAAACACCCTGGAACTTGCCTGAAAGGAATGGGAGTTTGTTATAAGTGTGGAGGAAAAGGGCACAAAGTACGTGACTGCAAGGGTAAGAAAATGGTTTTAAATGTACAATGCTTCATTTGCAAGGAGTTTGGACACTACGTGAACCTATGTCCCAGTCATCAGACTATGCCGAAAATGATGTTATTGGATAATAATCAAGTTATGATACTACCACAGATGAAGAGGAATGATTAGAGTTCTTATGTTGATTATGTCAATTGAGTGTTGTATCAACAATGTACTTGTTATAAAAATTATGGAGTATATAAGGATTGTACTGCAGTACTATTTCATTAAGGACTTGAGATTGTGTGGAACAAAGAAAAGTGACTCAATAGAAGGATAAATTTTTGGAAAATATATGGTTGAGAGAATGATAATCCATAATATAGTTCTGATACCGAGGTAGTGATTTTCGAATAATACATGATTATTTTGGAAAAAATATATTGGATATTCTTGACTACCTTGGAACTGATTAATGATTTGTATATTCCATCATTGTTGGGGTTTAAAACATTTTTGGATTGATGAAGTATATCCAGCATTATATATGGAATAAGGGAGCATGAATGTAATCAATAAGGAATATGGTAATACATGATGAAGGTATTCATATGCTATTAAGGGGTAAAAAGGATCTATATTATGTTTACCTTCCTTATAAATGTTAGACTGTGAGTTTGGACAGAAGTATTTTGGATAGTTCTAGTTTGGATTATTTTGAATTTCCATAAAAGGACAACCCGGAGGTCGGGCGGCAACCCGTCGCGTCTGGCAAGGCTGCGAGACTTGAACCTTCAACCGAAGGGCGACAAGGGTGTATCACCTACCACTGGACCATGAGATGTCCTGGATTAAATAATGTAGTTTTTATTAAAAGATCATGTAGATGAATTATAAATTCGTTTATTTTGGAACCCTATATGAATAGTGTAAATAGAATTTTTTTACATTCAATTATCTTTTAGAGTGAAAGATGAGTTTGTGGTAGAAATTTATTAATGGATAAAACTCTAAGTACAAAGTAAGTATATCTCCTTATGATCTTATCCAATCTCATAAATAAATTCCTCAACATTAATAAAAGGAACTTTGAACAAAAATGTTTTCCTAGATGGTACCTTAAATCATCACTAATTTATGGCTTTGGGATTGTTGGCCTTTTTATAGCCATGTTCTCTACCACTCTCCATCAGATAATTGATGGTTAGATTTTTCTTCCATATCCATATTTTCCTACATGGAACCCTAGTATGTGTTATTTTCGGTAATCTTCATACTTTCGACTCTTTATTTTAAATAGAGGCCTCATTAATTCATTTTTTCGATGTGGGATTTCAACTAGGATATTTTGAAACGTCAAAAATGTGTTATCCTAATACCCTATGTTTTGTTGAACCGATGGTATTTCAATTCATCATAGATTGATGAATTTAAGGAACTCAATTTTACACTTGTTTGTGAATGATGACCTCAATCACTACCTATAAATATTTACGTTTTTCCTCCGATTATATGTCTCTAATTGCCACCAATGTTCTCCTAATCGAGATCATAATTTGGTGGTGACCCTTTCATTTCTCTTTTCCTCATTTTAAGGCTAAATTTTAGAAACCCAATTTCCGATGTGGTTTTTCCCACAAATATATTTTTTTATTTTCAACCTTTTATTTTCGAAGAACAATTTCAAATTGCGAGGACGCAATTTATTGAAGGAGGGGAGAATGTAACACCCCAAGATTTCATAGTGTGTTATTTCTTCAAAATAATTCAATAACTTGCACTACACGCAACACTGAGTTCAATCACCCCATGAATTACAAAAAAAAAAAGCCATTCAAAAGAGGTTATGAATAGTATTATCTAAATTTTAAACTTTATATAATCCTTATAATTTTAGAATCCATATTATGATTTTCTTAGATATAATGCAAGAACAAATTCATTTTCAGTATTGCACATTTATCAACTTTTAATAGTGAACCCTTTTTAAATACAATATTTTAAACTGTTTGACTAAATGGGGACATCAAAAATTTAAAATGAAACATCCCAAGCTTCCACGGTACACTTTCTTTGAATAATACAGTAGTGTGTGTTGTACGCAACCTTGAGTTTTAACACAGACCACAACCAATCAAACTAGCCGTTATTAATAGTAATACCTACATTTTAAAATTATATATATTTTATATTTTAAAATGGACTTCATATTTGGATTCGGAATATCGAATTTAGCCTAAGGTGAAATTTTGGTACATTTCGGATAACTTTCATATTTTGATGAATAGTGAAAATTACTAAATTTTAATTAAAAACAACTTTTTTAATCAAAATAATTAATAGTGATAAATTATGAATTTTATTGGTCTTAAAGTATATTTAGAATATATTTTTACCATTTAATATAATTTTGGTCATTGGACATAATTTTACAATTAAACCGAACATAAACAATTGTCAATCTTTTGATAGTTATTATCTCTTAAAAACACGCTTTTTGTTTTGACAGCGGGAATTAATTTTAAATTAATTTCTGCCACTTCTGTGTTTAGAATTTAGGAAAATGGATTCCATATTTCGAATCAGGATGTTCAAATTGTGTAAATAGGTAACTTTTATTTTTAGACATTTTGAATAACTACTGCGGTAAATATTTTATTTACCATGGTTAAGGGTAAATCCGGTAAATAAGGGTTAAAAAAAGAATATTATAATAATACTAAATTACCCTAAAACGTGTCTTAACCCTATTGGTTGATACATGGTCGACCATGGGCATCTTTGTGTCAATTTCGGGACCTCATGGATCCACTTGTAAGTGATAATGACACTTTATTTTAATTAAGTTAAAATGAATACAAAAATGACACAAGCATATATCTTTTAGAAACACAATTGTTACATAGGGTTATATATGTTGGCTTTTAGATTATAAATATTCATTAGAAAGATAAAAAGAGTTCCTACATAATTATAGTTTATTTATAATTTTTAGATATTAAATAATTTATTTTATTTATGACACAATGATGATGCAGTAATTACTATAATAGTGAAAAATTAAAATAATTGATATTATAAATACCCAAATAAATATAATATGAAACTTTTAATGAATTAAACTAATTTTCTAGGATAATATAATATATTAGGATTGATTTAATTGACTTTGTTCTAAGTAATCAATCTGTTATGAGTTTCACAAAAATCAACTATTGAATAGTGTCAAAATTGACATAAAAGAGTTCTTAAAACAAATATTAAATTATTAATTGATAATAAATTCCTAAAAATCTAAGGTTCGGCTAAGAGACTTATATCATGATAGTTTCATCATTAATGTACCACTTGGTGGTCGCATGGATGTATATAGTAAGTTTATTAACCATATTATTTAAAAATACAAAGAGACATTGTAAAAGTGAAACTAATTAACTTAGAGTTAATACTTAAAGATAAGGTTAATATAAGTACCCAAACCTGTCTAAATTCCATTGGTTGAGTGGTTTTCGACCTATCCCCACCTTAACCTTTAAATAATAAGCTTTGGAGCCATTAGAAACCGAATATGAATTTATTATAAATTAATATTTCTAGCTTTTCCAAAGGTTCCCCTCACCCCTCTTATAAAAGGGCACTCCTCCTTCTCATTTCCTCACACCTTCAAAGCCTTTTGGTTCGGCCACACTCATCCCAAATACTCTCCCAACATCCCTCACTACAACCTAGAGGACTTAGTTTGATCATAAAGCCAACCTAAGGAGCCCTTTTGATCAAATCAAAAGGAAGAACCTGAAGAAGAGGTAATGATTTCACCACCCTTCTCCAAGTTCATTTATTCTTCCACTTCTTCTTCCTTTGTTCTTACCATTCTAAAATAATAACTCCAGTATCTCACATATAATGTGATGTTATTATAAATATGGTACAACCATATTCAGTATTCTATCCACCCTTTGAATAACATGTCACCATACGTGCGTACGTACGGCTTACCGTCTCCACGTCGTGGTGTAATTGTTATTCAATATAATATTATTTGGATTGGTATAATAATGATGTGTAACTCATGTAAATAATAAATATAACATGTTAACGATTCTGTATATATGATATACCATCCATTTATATATTATTTTAATATCAAAAGAATGATATCGTCGCTCGTGCGTACGTACGGACTACCGTCTCCACGAACGCGATGAGATTCATTCTCCATCGTATCCATTCAAGTATAATTATCATTTTATGATTTAAAAATGATGTTTAATGACTTGATATCATTCTGGATATGAATAATATACAACAAACATGGCTTATGTAACAAAACATATAAAAGAAAATGAGTAAGTTAACACCCGAAACGATGATAATTCTAAGATATTATTAACAAATCAATGTTAAAAGATCTCATATGATATCATATTAATATATATGATTCTTGTATAATTTAATAACAATTATTTCACCATTATACAGGAGGTTAACCTACCCCAACAAAGGAAAAGTACAAGGTAAGGGTTATTTCACAATCTCTTCATTATCCGAGGTTGTTTATACGTAATAATCTACTGGGATTTCTTTATCATCCACATCCATGTTTCTTCGAAATGTATTTCAAAACATATTTATTATTTACAAGAATATGGGTTAAAGTCATTTATACCCTTGTTTGACTTTTTATAAGAGGTTTATAAAGGAATCTTTCCGTCGTTTTCAAAACAAGGTCATTTTTAACCTTTTCGACATAATTAAGGTAAGAATGTTTTTTTTAACTTATACGACGGGTGCGGCTAATTTCCGCCATTATAAAATCTTCAAAACTTCCCTTACAAGCTTATAAGAATATTTTCAAAGAAAATGTTTTATTTTATATGGATCTTAAATGATTTCAAAATAAAAAGAGATATTTCTTTAAAAAGAATTTTGATTTCATCTATGTCAACATCCTTTGATGGATTTTACGCTTATTTGAATTTGATCTACTGTGATACAAAAATTCTATATTGTATTGAAGGTTTTGTGATATGTTTGACTGTGGATGTGCTATTTTTATACCATTCATAGTTTATGGTGAAATTATTGACATTTCGTATGCTAGTTTTAATACGAATGTTTATGTTATGTTTAAACCTTTTCATATGGGAATGCATTGGACTTAGTAAGTGATGGGTGGAGCCCGCTATAGCTCCTCGATGCATCGGTAGGTCTCATGAGACAAACTAGTGTCTTGGAACAAGGCCTTGACAAAATCTTATTTGTATTCTTGGCACAAGGCCTTGACTATGTGGTTATGATAGTCTGGCATTATGCATTCCAACATTATAAAAGTTGTTATTGATTTTTGCATGTGATTATTCGATTAGTAGAATATCCATGTGAATAAGTAAATGTCATTATTTCATTTTATTTATGCCATACCATGTTGAAAGTTCATATTTAAAAGGCTTTTGTTTTAGTTATACATTGCCTTAAATGATTATTCTTATTTATGAAAGTTTCCGCTATATTGTTATCCTTACCTGGCATTTGAGCTCACCCCTTTTCTATGTTTTATTTTTCCCAGGATGTGAAGAAGTAAGTTATGAATGACCTGCAGGGATTTTATGAGGGGTTAATAGTGTGGATTGTGGAAACATTATGTTGTTGTAGTAGTTTTTCATTTTATGATTTAATGTAAAACTTATGAATATATCTAGTGTTTCCAAGGCTACTAAACCAATCGGTCTTTCGAGATTTGATCTTTCTTATGATCATGCCAATGTTACGAAGTAATGCACCGACTCTGGGTAGCTGGGGTCGGGGCGTTATAGTGACCATATACGATGAATATATATTACCTTACAAAATATGGGTTCCTTCCTGAAGATGTGTGTTACTTTACTATGTTTACCATAACTATAAATGTTTATGGATATGAACTATTTTATAGAACATGATTATAAATTTATTATATAGAGAAAAATTCATGAATAGTTTAAGGATATATAAATTATTATGTACTTCTTAATACAAATATAAATAAACTAGCATTCATCAAACTCATACTTCCTTCTATCCCACATGGTTTTGATTTTAAAATCAATTCTGGAAAATCATCATTTTTTATAATTTCCTAATTTTTTAGTATGCTATGACAAAAATTATATCATTCTATATGATGTGAAACATAGGTCCCCTACAAATAAATTAGAACTATAAAACATATTTATCATAAAAATAATGTAGTAATGTAAGAAAAAAATTTATTCCATTGAAGATAATTCATTAAAATTTCTTAGTGAATAAGTTTTTTGAATAAAATTTATTTTACAATTTATAATATTTTACCATTTTTAAATATATTGAGACTTTTTAGTGTGATATATTAATCTTTTTCAAAAAATTAATATCAATATTTTTAAAATAAATTTCCACCTTTAGGTGTGTTTTGATCAATAGTGACCTAGGTTACCTTGCTTCGGTTATGGAAGAAATATATAGCCAACTCTCGAAAGAAATTTCTCACCCCCATGTCAAAAAATTTTTAAATAATATTCATTATTTAGTGTTTAAGATATCATGTGACATATTTTCATCCCAAATTAATGTAGTTTTAAAATCCATTATCTTTAAATTTGCAGCATCCCACCCCAAATTCCACTCAATAGTGACCCAAGATGGTTACCAAATTACTTCAAGCATACATCCCTGAATGCAAGAGGCTGTCGACTAGTACCGAGGGCCTAGTTTGTGTTTGTGGGAACAATATTCCCCCATAGTTATGTGGTTTTGAAATAGTCAAGAATGGATAATAAATATAGTAATCAATGTATATAATTAGGCAATAGTGAAAATAAAGTAAACAAGCCAAGAAGAATAAATAACAATGGGGAAATGAGTAATAATAATAGATAGAAAATTATAGACATTATTACATATATCTATAAAAATGAATGTGTAGGGGAATATGGGTACAAGAATATAGTACATGATAGAAAAAACTACAAAATATCCAAAAAATGACTACAACAACATATCATGCATAGGCTCTATCCACTTCTCCCAAAATCCATCATAATGTAGTGATTTAATGAAACATTATAAGTCACACACTGCCCTTTGGATATACCTACAATCATAAAGTCTAATCAGGTACTGAAAGGCATCTATGTATGGTGTGAGATATAACTCATAGTATGTTAGCACCTGCAATGCCTAGTATGGTCCGTTTCATTCTATATAGACTATCATTATAACATATATAGTAAACTCATTGCAATTAATAAATAAATCTCTAACACCATTGGATAGGTTCCTAAAAGGAAACCTGTACCATAATAGCTTCGTCAGCCTAAAATATATGTCTTTGTATGACTAGTTATGCAAGGAGTAATATGTGTACAAGGTCCAAAGTAAACATGATAACTCAATAAGACACACTCCGAATATTGTACATTGGCATGAGGTCTAATTTACAAGTCATCGTACCAATGATCAGAATATTTATAATTAAAAAAGATGCATCACATATGGAAATAGAAAAGATTAAAAATCCATCAATTCACATTGTGGAGTAAGAGGCCAACCAAGTTGATCTAAACAAAATCCCAGGGGTCGCTATGGAACATTCTATATAACCAATGTCATCAATTATATACAAGGAAACTCGTACGACATCTCTTGTATCACTCAAGACATGGTGTCTCTTAGAAGTTACCAAACATATCACGTAGGGGAATGAGTATCACCCCTTTAGTGGTATAGCCATCTTGATAATGGGTCCATCGTTGACATATCCCATATTGGTCTAGCATTACCAATGATTACAAGAACAACTACTTGGTGATCCCCTACCTTCCAAGCCATGTAACAATCCTACATCATCAAGAGTATCCAACCAAAAATGTCATGTCCATTCATGGAATCCTTATCTCAGGACCAGGGTTCACTCCCAACCTATAGCAAGAAACCCATATCAAATAAATAAATGCATGATACAAGGCATATATTTACAATTACATTCAATAAAATAACCATCTCAATAACACAAGGTCACCAAGCTAACTAACTATAAAATTTAATTTAAAAAACTTTTATCATAGCGTATAGAGAATTATATAAGGGAAAATAATTTCACGAGGCATAAACCACAAGGAATATAATGTATGTAAACACATGTCAAAAATGGAATTTCAATAGTCTATGCTAAAAATCTTGTTAAAACATAACATTTAATTCAAGACAATAAATATTGGCATAATGAAAAGCATAAGGAATCATGTCGCATAACAAATTTTAATAGCCCATGACATGGTATACACAAAAAACATGACGAAGTTGAAATTAGAATTAAACCAAGAAATTAATAACAGTAATTCAAGAATACAAAAGACATATAATATGGTATGATAATAAGAATTTGCTAAAGGTAAAGCATAAGTACCAAAATCATGAATCATGGAATATGGCATTACACAAGTGGCCAAAAAATAAGAATTAAGAATATGTGTTTCCAATAGGATCTAACTCATGGTTCATTATAATTCTCAATTGATTTAAATTAATTTAAGGTATTAAATCAAGGTGCAATAGTTCCAGCCAATAAAAAACACAACTTAAAGACATGGCCAATTTAGGCCATTAAGGATTAAGCACTCCAAGGGGAGGCCAAAGGCAATGAAAACACCCCATGAGTGGGTTTCTCAATATTCTAGGGTCACTTCTAACATGCATACACCAAAAACATAATATATTAAATAAATAAAAAAGAAACATTAAAAGAATATGGAGTGCGTCCCAATGGTGCACTATTTAAAATTTGAATAATTGAGCTAGAAAGGAATATAACCCTACCTTGATTTAGTAAGGTCCACTCATCAATTATTAAGACTATATTTGGCCTTAAAAGGATGATATCAATGTATTTTTTGAAATTCCCAGATAATAGGGAATAATAAATTTCACCAAAACAGGGAAACAGAATGAGGAGGAAACTATAAATTGATGGGTGTGGAAGTTAGAGCTCACTAAGTTTTTTATGTGTCATTAGACAGTGATAGATTTGATCCAAAGATGAAGTAGATATCTCAAACCCCCATGGATGGAGGAGGAGGAATCCACACACTTAGGGGGAGAGGAAAATCTTACTAGATTGAGGTAGAAGTAAAGAAACTGGGTTAAAAAAATTCATTAATGGGAAAATGGGTATTTCACCCACATTTTTCAGAACACGTCGTTTGGCCGCACAGTTTCCAAGATGTTCAAAAACCATTCACCACTCGCTACGTTAATTAGGAATACCACATGGTTAGGTGAATGTTTTGACTAACCATGACCAAACCTTGTGTTTCGTCTCTATCCCAAAACCAATATCCCCTGCATGGTCCAATGCGTGGGTCATGTGATTATAGACATACCGAGTAGCATATTTTCTCCCCATTTTTGGTTCTTTAGGAAGCAAATAGAACTGAGACACAATAGTGACCTCATTTAACCTCTTATGCTTTATTAGTAGATCTGTATAAGGTAATTAAAACCAAAATTTAAATGGTACATACCACTAGATAGAACCATGAGGATACAAAATCCCTTCAGTAAAAGAACTCATCCCTGAGATTCCCTTCTGAGGGTGGGGGAACATCTTCCGAGAAAATATCTGGTCACTAAGCACATAAATCGGCCTCCCACTCCTACATCATGTCATGAACATGTCTTTGCTGCAATATCACCCATAGTATAAGAACTAAACTTAATTGGATAACCATCATTTTATGATCGATGGTATATATCATAGTCTGCTAAAAGGACTCATCTACTTCTAGTTTGATATCATTGGGGTGAAAATAATGAGACAAGTCTTGTTGATACTATCGAAGCTAAGATACATGGAAGAATTCATGCATGGAATTGTACTTTTGAGGTAATAGAAACTTATAGGCTACCATCCCAACTCTTTCCACTCTCTCGAACCTCCTGAAATATCAAGGTGGGTACTTTCCTTCTCCCCTGATTCTTCAATTCCCAACATAGGAAGTACACATAAAAGACCCAATATACCACATTGAACTAAAGTGTTCTTTTAAAATGAATAGCATATGAATTATTATTTGACTGAGTTGTATCTAAATTCTTTTTAATCAGCTGTACTTTCATAAAACAACTCTTGGACGAGATGACGACCCAATAGAGCTGCCTCAATTGCCTCAATCTAGAATATATGTAAATAGAACGGTCTACAATAGAGGCCTTCATTCAGATCCATCTTAATAATATTATAAAAGTTGTTATTGTAGAAGGACTCATCCATAAGAATATTCTCCTTCTATAAACATCCAAAATCAAGGATATAAGCCTATAACATATTCTCTAACACATGAATCATATGGGTGAACTGCCCATCGGTCTGAGGGTGATATGCAAGACATGAATCCACCTAAGAACCTAGTACTATATAGAACCCTTTCCAGAACAATGTTGTTAATCATGCATCTTGGTCCAAAATTACAGAATGAGGTTCACCATGAATTCATATTATCTATCTAATATAATGTTTTCTTATCTCATTATCAGAGAAGGTTTTCTAGATGATAGTAAGTGAGAGACTTTGGTCAACCTATCGACGATCACCCATACCATATCACTAACTTGAGGATATATCAGCAATCCCATTATGAAATCCGTGGTAATTGAATTCCATTTCCACTCATGGATGGATATAGGCTATGGATGTCCATGAATTTCTTGGTGGTCTACCTTCACCTAATAATAGGTGGATCATAGAGTGGTAAAGCCTGTAAGATGCCGCTTCATACCAAGCAAATAACACTAACAATGAATATCTATGTACATCTTCATAACCCAAGGATGAACCTCCCAAATATATTTTTGAGATTCCATCATCATATCTTAAAATATATCATTAGTAACCCATAAAAGTCCACAAAAGAGTAGATTCTTGTTTCCATCAACAACTTCTATAGGATTTGGGTTCTCATTGGTGAATATTTCACTCAGAATAGGGAACTCATGATTTGATAACTGATGTATACGAACCCATTATTGAACATATGATTCACTTCCATGGTTTTCATGTTTATCTCGAACCCCTAGATACAACTCAAGATATATTCCCATCATCTTCCACTCACCATTTGCCACCCGAACGATACGATTAAGTGTTTTCTGGCAGAAAGGAATCGAAATGGCATTACCCATTCTCAGTGTGTATGTTGTCTCAATGTCAAAGGAATTCACGTATTCTACTCACCTGCACTACCATATATTCGTGACGTGCTATGTGGAGATATTTTTGGTCCTTTTATGATTGGTGTAAACAATGAATTTTTCTCCCCATAGATAATGCATCAAAAAGTATAGAGCTTGAACTGTGACTCCTAGCTTGAGGTTATGTCTAGGATAGTTCATATCATTAGGCCTCAGATGGTGGGATCGATATGCCATGACTTCATCACCATGCATAGAAACATCACAAAGCCCAGTCCATGAAGCATCATATTAGCTTGTATAACTTCTTCCTAGCTCAGAAAAAATTAGAATAGGCATTGAGTTTAGTAATGCCTTTAACTTCTAAAAATTTTTCTCACAGGCATTAGACCATAGGAACTACATCATAACACCCTGAGAATTAAAAAATAAATTTAATATTTAATGAATGAAAACATATATTCTCTACAAAACATCACTTTGTTATAACCTAGCCAATGAACATAATTTTTCTCCTCAATGATTTGAATTCTGAAAAACAAACATACACGGTTGTGATCAATATGATATTTAAATTCTTATTTAATCAACTTACATATTTTGTGAATAGTAACATACCATTATAAATAGTATTGTACTATAACGACACGAAATTTTGAATAAATCATGTTTCCTAATTTCATGTGTTATATTATTTTTTATACTCAACAAAAATGTTTTATTTGATAACATGAGTATAATTAAAATGAGACAGTTGGGTTTAGACCGTTATATGACCATTGGTCAATATAACCGTTGGAAACTAAACATTTTGATTATTTCCTCTAAATACAAGTAATCTTGGTTAATTCTTATAGAAAGAAGATTCGATGGCCTCACCCAGTAGTCTTGGACCGATCGAAACCCATCTAACAGAACTTGGGAAGGAGGTAGCACCACTGGGCTTTGCTCTGGACCAAACCCAAGCTGAACTTCATCGTGTGAAGCTAGAACGGAATCGCCTTTGCGAGAAGTTCAAACTAATAGAAATTACTACTCCTGCGATGTTAGCAGATCCTCCCTCAGATTCTCTCACCTTAGCACACCTTACACTTAGGTCATATGCTGGTGTGATAAGGGGATATGTAAGGAGACCGTAACAGCCTTGTGTAATCCTTTGTTTTAAATAAAAATTGCGATTTCTTCTTATGATAAGGTTTATGAATTTTCAAATGATAGGATAAATAGAGTATGCATATTTTTTATTAATTTTAAAAAATTGATATTTTAAAAATGGTTGTGTAAACCTTAAATAATGAAAAATGTGTAATGATTTTCGAAAAATGGTCTTCTACAATTATGTTCAGTACGAAATTTAGAGTCTAATAAGATCAACTTAATTTTTGGTGAATAGTAAATTATGAATAGTGATTTTATGATTAGGATTAGTAATGTGTCCAAATGGATTATTAATCTCACTTAAAGAATGTATTAATATAATCTGGGCACCTTGATTAAGTAATGTGATTCAATAAAATGGTTAAATAACGGTTTCATAAATTATTATTCAAGTATTAGTTTTTTCAGGTGAATTGTGTTTTTTAATTAAAAATATTTAGAATATTATTTTTATAAAACAGATTTGATTTTTGAACTCAGAGGACCGATATTATTCTATGGTAATTTTTGGGGTTTTTTCTGAAAAATGAATTTTCGGTGAATAGTGTTTATATTTAAAAATTAAATTAAAAATATTTAGAAAATTATTTTTATAAAATGGAGTTCATATTTGTAATCAGAGCGTTGATATTTGGTTATGGTGAAATTTTGGGATTATTCTGAGAAAGATGAATTTTCGATGAATAGTGAAAATACAGTTTTTAAGTTACGGGTGTTTAATGACATCATTAAATGATGTATTAAGTTTTTAATCAATATGTTCGACTTATGAATAGTAAGATAAGGTATGAGGTGTCCCAAGTGGCCAATACCATGGGCAATCCCATGGTTTTTCCAAAACCACTAATGAGGTGTCCCTTTGCCATTAATGCCTTGTCCCCTCAATTTCCCTATAAATACCAAGCCATCCTCTCATCCATTCGACTCCCCACTCTCCCCCAACGAAGTTATGGTCTTATTACTTCCCATGGAGTCCTCCCATGGTTCCCCCAAGCCCTCAAGGTCCCATCCTTTGAGTTTTAAGAGTTATGTTTTAAGGTAAGGGATCTGATCTCTCTCTTTCTTTTCAAGAAATCTCTTTTATGTAATTTCTTTTATGCTCCATGTTCTTATGTTAAAGGGTGTTCTTTTATACTCCTATTACTGCCCTTTTCATGTTAACATAATGAGAGATCCCCTCTTACTCTCATTATTTCGTTTTATGAAGTTTTAAGTGGCGCCGTTAGGCTGCCGAAATTTTTGTAACAGATTCTTTCTCCTTTCTCATTTTTCAAGATCTATTATCATGTAAAGTATTTCAAGTTCCTTTTTATTATGTTAGGGTATGATCTCTAAATTTATCATACTGATCTTTTATGATCATATGATGAGAGACCCCATTTAAACTCTTCAATTTAGTATTTTTAAATTTTAAGTGGCGTCGTTAGCCTGCCGAATTTTTAAGTGGTTCTTCGCCCTTCTCGATTTGAAGTTCTACTTTCATGTCAATTCATTAAAGTTCCTTTTTTTATGTTGGGGTATTATATCTATATCTATAATACTGGAATCTTATGTTCATATGATGAGAGACTCTATTTGATCTCATCAATTCATTTTTTGTTGATGTTTAAGTGACGTTGTTAAGCTGCCGAATTTTTAAGGGATTCTTTCACCCTTCTCCTTTTCAAAGTTCTAATTCCATGTCAAGTCTTGCAAGTTCCTTTTTATTATGTTGGGGTATTATCTCTATATCTATCATACTGATATTTTATGTTTATATGATTAGAGACCCTATTTTACATCATCAATTCATTTTTTGTTGAAGTTTAAGTGACGCCGTTAGGCTGCCGAATTTTTAAGGGATTCTTTCACCCTTCTACTTTTCAAAGTTCTAATTCCATGTCAAGTCTTGATAGTTCCTTTTTATTATGTTGGGGTATGATCTCTATATCTATCATACTGATATTTTATGTTCATATGATGAGAGTCCCTATTTGACATCATCAATTAATTTTTGGTTGAAGTTTATGTAACGTTGTTAGGCTGCCGAATTTTTATAACAGAAATCTTATTTTTGTCTTCCATTCATGTTCTTCATTTCATATGGTATATTTTCAAATTTCATTACCATGTTCTTAAATCCCTTATATTCTGTCCCTCTACTGTTTTATGGGTCATTTATCATTGTTTGACCCATGTCCCCTCTCTTTTCAACATTTTCTAAAACCTTGTAACGTAGTCGTTGTGCTGCAGAATATTCGTCTCAAAATGCCTCTCTCTTTTTCTCAAAATTACTTCATGTTATTAAGTTAATACTCAAAGATATTATTTCTACAGGGTTATTAACATATATACAAAAAAAAATATTCTAAATTCTGGGATTTACATACATGATACCCGCTTTCCCTTTCCGTGGGTTTAAAGTAACGTAAAGATCTTGTCTTTAAAGCAGTTTTTAAAACGTTTTGATTATGAAATGAAACCCATTTATTTTATTCTATATGGGTTATTTATGAAATTTTTGATGATGATATATGTGTCTCACATGATAATAAAGTCAAATTTAAGGGTGCGCCCTGATAGCGCTCCAATGCATTGTGTAAAGGCTTAATCTCTAGAGATGACCATTTTTAACGACACCTTGGTGAATAACCTTGGTAATTTTTAACGACACCTTGGGGATGGACCTTGGTGAAATGAAACGATTGTCAATATTAAATGTTGTAGCCACATCTTCAAGTTATGAAAATGTTATTTTTATTATGATATGCCTCATGATTTCATTCTCATGCCTTAAAGTTCTTTTCATGACCTTATTGAAGTATCTCAAGTTCACATGTAAAATGTTTCTCTTGTTTCCCTTACTGGGGTTTTTTCTCACCCTTTATTTTGATGTATTCTCCCAGGTTATGTGATGCAGTAATGATCCTAGGATGAACATGAGGAGAAGCCTTTCAAGTGTTTTAGAAGAATGTTTTATGTTTTCATGTTTAAAGTTCCTGGTTTCCAAGACACTAAACCTCAAAGATCCTCAGTTTTGTAAAATGTAATGAAAGTTTATGTGATAAAGAGGTGGGATGCTATAGTTGGTATCAAAGGATGGTTTAGTTATTTATGGAAATTAGGATATGTAAAATCTAGGAACAAACCAATAGAAAAGATTAAATATAGGAAATCTTCCTGGTATATTGGTGAGTATTGAGTAAGGGGTTTCCAAGCAAATACATCCCTGTCTGGATACGAGCAGGTAGAGGTGGCTCTGGCACAGATGTACATAGGGGTAAAACATGAAAACACCACTTTGAGCTAGACTCGAACGGGAACTGGTACACGACAACGGGCCTTGCTGCACTCTTGGTTACGACACTCCCAGGGGATATGCTTTGGTAAATTCATAAGCTTCGTATAAACCATTATTAAAGGAACAAGGATAAAACAAAATAAAGATTCACATAAGAATATATGATCATGGATAACCTATATTGGATCCTAGGGGATCACAAGTTAGGATATACTTTTATTCTACATGTTTATCCTTTTATGCTTAAAGTTTCCTTTTCATGATTATTAGCTAAGTATTTAAGCCCCTAATTATAGTTTCTTTTCTTAGTTAATAGAGGGAAATGGAAGAACATGTCCCAAAAAACAATGTGATAGGAAATGCGACGATTGTCATATTAATATGACAAAGTTGATTAGGGGATTTAAGAAAATGATTATTATTTTGGAAGATGTTCACTATTTTGGGGACCCTATATGATCGAGGTAAATAGATTACTACGGTATTTTCATTGAGGAGTAAGGTTGACTTATATTTTGAAGAATCGATGAATTTATGGAGGACTTATAGTAATTTAGGTTACTTATGGGAATGATTAACCTATCTTGGGTAAAATATGTTTAGTTTAGATAATTTTTTTATAAGATGTTAGGAGTGGTTGATGTTGTTTGGAGATGAACAATGAAGTTTATTTTGGAAGACTATGTTATCAAATCCTTCTTGTATTTGGGATTCAATCTTAGTTTGGTTTCTTTTGAGGAATTTTAAGGACCGTTATTTATGGAATGGTCTATGATGAAATTTGGGTATTACAATGGAACATTGAAGATTTAAATGTAGTTTCCATTCCTATGGGATTCATCCTTTTTGAAGAGTTGTTTAACCTTACCCTTTCTGTTTCTGGGATAATGTTTAATGATAGAAGAAATAGATAGTTAATCTTTTGTGGATTATGAGATTCTCTAGAAGATGATTCTTGTGTTTTGATGAGACCAGGTAGTTTTGAATGCTCATCGTTTGGGAGAAAAGATTAGTTTTGGTAGAAACTTATTAAAGGGTGAAACTCTACATGAAGGTAGATATATTTCCTTATGTTTTTGTTCTATGTTGTAAATGAATTCCTCAAAATTATGAAAAGGAACGTAAAACAAAAACGTTGTTCGTTTACGTTTCCTACTAGGTAATCAAAGATCGTTTACACACATCATAAGTTTGGGATTTTCTTATGATTAACTTTCTCCTAATCCTGTTTTCTATCACTCTTCTTTAGAACGTGACCCTTTGTTTTCTCCTCCATTTCCATGTTTCCTACATGGAATACTAGTATGAGTAAACTCGGGTGGCCTTTGTACTTCCTTTTCTTTCTTTTAAAGTAATAGTGTTACTGACTCTTTTTCCGATGTGGGACTTTCAGTGAAATTTCAAAACCCAATTTTAAAAATTGCGAGGACGCAATTTCTTAAGGGGGGAAGATTGTAACGACCCGAAATTTTGAATAAATCTTTTTTCCTAATTTCATGTGTTATTTTATTTTTTATACTCAACAAAAATGTTTTATTTGATAACATGAGTATAATTAAAACGAGACAGTTGGGTTTAGACGGTTATATGACCATTGGTCAATATGACTGCTGGAAACTAAACGTTTTGATTATTGCCTCTAAATACAAGTAATCTTGGTTAATTATTATAGAAAGACGATTCGATGGCCTCACCCAGTAGTCTTGGACCGATCGAAGCCCATCTAACAGAACTTGGGAAGGAGTTAGCACCACTGGACTTTGCTCTGGACCAAACCCAAGCCAAACTTCATCGTGTGATGCTAGAATGGAATCGCCATTGCTAGAAGTTCAAACATATAAAAATTACTACTCGTGCGATATTAGCCGAGCCTCCCTCAGATTCTCTCACCTTAGCACACCTTACACTTAGGTCATATGCTGGTGTGATAAGGGGATATGTAAGGAGACCGTAACTACCTTGTGTAATCCTTTGTTTTAAATAAAAATTGGGATTTCATATTTATGATAAGGTTTATGAATTTTTAAATGACCGGATAAATATAGTATGCATATTTTTGATGAATTTTAAAAAATGGATATTTTAAAAATGGTTATGTAAAACTTAATATAATTAAAAATGTGTAATGATTTTCAAAAAATGGACTTCTACAATTATGTTCAGTACGAAATTTAGAGTTTAATAAGATCAACATAATTTTTGATGAATAGTAAATTATGAATAGTGATTTTATGATTAGGATTAGTAATGTGTCCAAAAGGATTATTAATCTCACTTAAAGAGAGTATTAGTATAATCTAGCCACCTTGATTAAGTAATGTGATTCAATAAAATGGTTAAATAACGGTTTCATAAATTATTATTCAAGTATTAGTTTTTTCGGGTGAATAGTGTTTTTTAATTAAAAATTTAATTAAAAATATTTAGAAAATTATTTTTATAAAACGGATTTCATTTTTGAACTCATAGCACCGATATTATGCTATGGTAATTTCTGGGGTTTTTTCTGAAAAAATGAATTTTCGGTGAATATTGTTTTTATTTAAAAATTAAATTAAAAATATTTAGAAAATTATTTTTATAAAATGGAGTTCATATTTGTAATCAGAGCGTTGATATTTGGTTAAGGTGAAATTTTGGGATTATTCTGAGAAAGATGAATTTTCGATGAATAGTGAAAATACAGTTTTTAAGTTACGGGTGTTTAATGACATCATTAAATGATGTATTAAGTTTTTAATCAATATGATCGACTTATAAATAGTAAGATAAGGTATTAGGTGTCCCAAGTGGCCAATACCATGGGCAAATACCATGGGAAAGCCCATGGTTTTTCCAAAACCACTAATGAGGTGTCCCTTTGCCATTACTGCCTTGTCCCCTCACTTTCCCTATAAATACCAAGCCATCCTCTCATCCATTCGACTCCCCACTCTCCGCCGATGAAGTTATGGTATCATTACCTCCCAAGGAGTCCTCCCATGGTACCCACATGCCCTCAAGGTCCCATCCTTTGAGTTTTAAGAGTTATGTTTTAAGGTAAGGGATCTGATCTCTCTCTTTCTTTACAAGAAATCTCTTTTATGTAATTTCTTTTATGCTCCATGTTCTTATGTTAAAGGGTTTTATTTTATACTCCTATTAATTTCCTTTTCATGTTCGCATAATGAGAGATCCCCTCTTACTCTCATTATTTCGTTTTATGAAGTTTTAAGTGGCGCCGTTAGGCTGCCGAAATTTTTGTAACGGATTCTTTCTCCCTTCTCATTTTTCAAGATCTATTATCATGTAATGTATTTCAAGTTATTTTTTATTATGTTGAGTTATTATCTCTAAATTTATCATACTGATATTTTATGATCATATGATGAGAGACCCCATTTTATCTCTTCAATTTATTATTTTGAAGTTTTTAGTGGCCCCGTTAGGCTGCCGAATTTTTAATTGGTTTTTCACCCTTCTCGTTTTGATGTTCTACTATCATGTCAATTCTTTCAAGTTCCTTCTTGTTATGTTGGGGTATGATATCTATATCTATCATACTGGACTCTTATGTTCATATGATGATATACCCTATTTGATCTTATCAATTCATTTTTTGTTGAAGTTTAAGTGACGTCGTTAGGCTGCCGAATTTTTAAGGGATTCTTTCACCCTTCTCCTTTTCAAAGTTCTAATTCCATGTCAGGTCTTGAAAGTTCCTTTTTATTATGTTGGGGAATGATATATATATCTATCATACAGATATTTTATGTTCATATGATGATAGACCCTATTTGAAATCATCAATTCATTTTTTGTTGAAGTTTAATTGACATCGTTAGGCTGCCGAATTTTTAAGGGATTCTTTCACCCTTCTCCTTTTCAAAGTTCTAATTCCATGTAAAGTCTTGAAAGTTCCTTTTTATTATGTTAGGTTATGATCTATATATCTATCATACTGATATTTTATGTTCATATGATGATAGACCCTATTTGACATCATCAATTCATTTTTGGTTGATGTTTATGTAACGTTGTTAGGCTGCCGAATTTTCATAAGAGAAATCTTATTTTTGTCTTCCTTTCATGTTCTTCATTTCATATGGTATATTTTCAAAATTCATTACCATGTTCTTAAATCCCTTATATTATGTCCCTCTACTGTTTTATGGGTCATTTATCATTGTTTGACCCATGTCCCCTCTCTTTTCAACATTTTCTAAAACCTTGTAACGTAGCCGTTGTGCTGCAGAATTTTCGTCACAAAATGCCTCTCTCTTTTTCTCAAAATTACTTCATGTTATTAATTGAATACTCAAAGCTCTTATTTCTACAGGGTTATTCACATATATAGAAAAATGTTATACTTTAAATTCTGGGATTTACATTCATGATACCCTCTTTCCCTTTCCATGGGTTTAATGTAACGTAAAGATCATGTCTTTAAAGCAGTTTTTAAAACGTTATGATTATGAAATGAAACCCATTTATTTAATGATATATGGGTTATTTATGAAATGTTTGATGATTATATATGTGTCTCACATGATAATAAAGGAAAATTTAAGGGTGCGCCCTGATATCCCTCCAATGCATTGGGTAAAGACTTAATCTCTAGAGATGACCATTTTTAACGATGCCTTGGTGAATAACCGTGGTAATTTTTAACAACACCTTGGGGATGGTCCGTGGTGAAACGAAACGATTGTCAATATTAAATGTTGTAGCCAAATCTTCAAGTTATGAAAATGTTATTTTTATTATGATATGCCTCATGATTTCATTCTCATGCCTTAAAGTTCTTTTCATGACCTTATTGAAGTATCTCAAGTTCACATGTGAAATGTTTCTCTTGTATCCCTTACTGGGATTTTTGCTCACCCTTTCTTTTGATGTATGCTCCCAGGTTATGTGATGCAGTAATGAACCTAAAATGAACATGAGGAGAAGCCTTTCAAGTGTTTTAGAATAATGTTTTATGTTTTCATGTTTAAAGTTCCTGGTTTCCAAGAAACTAAACCTTAAAGATCCTCGGTTTTGTAAAATGTAATGAAAGTTTATGTAATAAAGAGGAGGGATGCTATATGTACCCTCATGAATAGTAATATTACCCATATGAAATGTATCCTCAACCATGAATTCATAAATAAAATATATGAACCTTATAAATGAGTGTGATTGTTTTAAAAATTAATAATTAACTGGTGGTATTTTTGTGAGAAATAAATATTTAATTAAAATAAATAAATTAATTTAAAATTATATACATTTTCATAAAATGTATTCCTAAATAAATATATTTTTTTCCTATTTTTTAGTATAATTTTTTGAGACCTTATTTAATTTTTGAAATTATTAAAAAACCAGTTTTATATTTAATCAGTATTTTACACAAAAACAATGAATTCATTTAAGAATTAAATTTCACATATTTCAAAAATTATTTTGATAAAATGGGGTTTATTTCTATAATCTTCACATTGAAAAATGGTAATGTTGAATTTTTGGGGGTTTTTCTAAAATACTTGAATTTTTAGTGAATAGTAAAATAAGATAATTAATGCTAAATGCTAAATACGTGATTTTTTGAGTCATAGGTGATGTATGGCTGATGTCGCCACAACTGGTTCAAAATCACTTGAAATTATTACTATTTTTGGTCAAAATAATAAACCCAATTTCATGTCTTGATCAAAATAATAAAATAAAGAATAAGATATTAAAAAACTACTCATCTCCTCCACTATAAAAACCGCCCACCACCCTCTCTTCCTCTCACACCACTAATGATTTTATACTTCTCTATGTTCTAACATATACTCTTCCTAGAAACTTCCCCATGTCCAATACCTTTAGGTATCACCAAAATTCCAAAACCAAAGGCCATAAGGTGGTTCTTAAGGAGGATTACCCAAGAGCTCAACCTCTCTACCTTTTTCTTTTAATTTCTTTTATAAGTTCCATTATTTGGTTTCTATATCCTCACCACCCCTAATAATAATTATATTATAATTAATGTACATTATATGTACTGAAATTTTATTATTCTCATGGAATATTTCACCATAATTTCTCTCTCCACCTCCTCTTATATTAAAAATGGAAACATCATCCAAGATGTGTTAATTTGTCACATTCATGGAGTACGTGTTTTCAATTTCTATTATCATATTCAATTATGGTCATGAAACCATTTTTATGGTTGAATTAGAACATAATATATGTAATATATTTGACTAAATGTTCACGAATCATTTTGTACACATGGTATTAAATTATAAAACAAAATTAGTTTATGGTGATTGAAAAACCACGAAATTAATCCCAGGGATTATCATTAAAATTTTATTTATTGATTCATCCTCTCCCAAAAAAACTGAAATATTTATATTACCATTTAAAATTATTTATTATCATTAATAACTCATAACTTCAATTTAATATTTCAATTTCCCTTTTACATGAACTTCTATACTCTTATACAAGAAAACTGATCATGAAATATTAGAAAACATGCAATCTCAAATGATGAAATTGAATCTCTTAATCCATATAAAATTCCATAAATAAACTTAATTAAGATATAATAAATAAATTAAATGTATATATGGTTTTTAATTATTAATTAATTAATCTAATTCTTTTATTCCGGGCATTAAGATTAGGTGTAGAATATATTCAGACATAAGGTAAGCATTTCCTCATCTCACTTCTATTTTGGTGATATATTCATTATTCACTAATATTATTTTATTATGGTGTATGTATACTACCCATTGACGTATTATATCATTTAATCAATAAAATGTAAATGAATGGAATATAGAGATAATATCACAATGTAAATCGCCTAGTTAATAATAATTTAACTTTTAAAAGAGAAATTCTTTATTAATGGATTTTATGTCTTTGGAACAAGATACCTATACTATTATGTACTTTAAAAATAATGTTTAAACTACATGTAAAGACCCATTTATTGTATGATTAACTTTATTGTATCATGAGTCCTACAAATGCATCATGTGGTTATATAATGTCAGGACCCAAAAATCCCTATAGTTACAAATACTTCCTTGTATATTGAATACTAGATTTAATTCATGAATCAATGTGGCATAACATCATATATTTATATTTAGTAAAGGATGAATATTTTTCAATATTTACCATGTAAAATAAATAACTTTCAATATAAATAAATAAATATATATATATATATGATTTATTTTTTAATAAATAATAATATCCATGATATATAATATGGATATTTAGGGTCAATATAAGGTATGACAATCACCGAAAAGTGAATACATCAAGGGGAAGTCAATTAATAGAAAATGAAACAAGGATGTGAATTTCAACACAATACTTGGTAAAAATAATTATAGACCATTCAGGGAAAGAATAATGATGATATAAACATATACCCAGTTGGGGTAATAAAAAATGGGTATTTCATTGATTGATATAAATACCATTAAAATGTCTTTGAAAAAAATTATTGAGGAAAATAATGTTTTCATATTGACAAAAAGTTTGAAAATAATTTTCATTGACAATAACATTGTTATTTTTATTTTAAACAATACTTATAAATATAAAACTCAAGAATAAATGAAATTATATTCATGATAGGGGTTAATTATATACATCATATAAAATTTAAAACTAAAATTCCTTATTCATTTCAAAAAAATTTAAGAAGGTGTCTTGTTTATAAAATGTCAAGAATATTCCTTGAAAATTTAACGAAAAATCCAAATAGAATTCACATTTAAAACGACATAAAATTAATTTGAAAACATTTATTATATAGTAAAAATGGGTGACAACCCATTTAATATATCATTTAGAAAATATTGAAAACTTTTTTGAAATAAATTTTATAAAAAATGGATTTGAATGAAAATAGATTTCTAGCTGAAGAGTGAAATTAAAACATATTTCGGTAAAAAATACAAATTAATTTAATTAACAGTAGGTGTATAACTTAACCATTTAATGATAATATCCCAAATAAAGATGGATATAAATGAATAGGGTTTATTAATAAATGTTCAAATGATTTCCTTTGAATAATATCATGAAATAAACCGTTACAATTATAATAACATTGAAGTGATAATTAGTGAGTGAATTAATTATATGTTTCAATTTTAATTCCTCTTAAAAATAATTTAAATAAAACATCGGTTAATAAATATTAATTAATAAAACTATCATAGAATTAAATAATCTATGATGTATAATATTAATCAAATGAATAGAAATTGTGTAATTAAATCCCTTACCTCACACTTCCTTATTACTAAAAATTCATTATTCTCCTATATAGTTGTTTTAACTATTTAATTAATTTATTAAAATACCATATTAGTATTTATAATATCATAAATGAGCATTTTATAACATCTTATTATATACTAATCAATAATATTACATTATTTTAATTTTTTTGGGTTGTTAATTGCCGTGTTTTCTCATGCATGTTTCGTCATGAATGATCCAATTATTTAAATTATTACATATTTATATCATATTAGTTATATTAATAATGAAATAATTATTATATTTAAAATTAAATAATACACTTAATAACAATGTTGAAGGATTATTATGAAAAATTAATTTCATCAAAGAGACGGTAGGTTAAACATATCGATGATTAGCATTTCCATTTTTTACAGATAATTATGGAAAAGGTGTGTGTAATTTTTTTATATAAAAACTAGAAATATTTCATAATTACCATGTCATATACTTATAATTAAAATCCATGTGGTTTGGTTATTAAATGAGAGTTGTATCATATCGTGAAGGGGGTAGAGCACATGTATATAAATGATGTTATCATTTTTACGGGAGTGAGATGGTATGAAAGAAAATTAAATAAATTTTCCATATTAAATTATATATATTTAAAGAATATCATATTTTTGTCCCATATATGATGTATAATTATTAACTTTATCCTTATTACTTTCCATGTAAATCATTATTTAATGATGAATCACATCACTTCGGAATGTGGTAGTTCGTCATAGAGATGAGAAACATTATCATATCCTATGAAGAATAGAGTGTAAATAGATACATATGAAATAATCAATCCATGTTTATAAATATGTTATAAAATAATATATATATATATATATATATGTTTCTGTGTGTATATATACTTTAGATACATCAACATACCCAATCGTCAATGGTGGTTCTAGAATAACGAATGAAATCAGTTCACAAGTCAGTATACTACCATACACACAAATGATGATATAGTAACATGTTGGAGGGAAGTGGAGATGATTTTAGGTAATTTTCATTTAATAAAAACATCTAGGTATATGATAGATAATAAATTTATTATATTAGAATGGTTTTATTTTATTTAATGAGATGGAAAAAAATTATCATTGAAGCAGGGAATATATTCTATAGGCATCCTTCTTAGGTATTCACTAAATCCTTCCTAGGTTAGATTTATTCCCAAAATAAGGATTTTAGGGTGAGAGGAAGGATTATAGGATGTTATTAGGGACTATATGTTTTCTAATAAAATGGTTGTGAAGGTGTAAATAAGATAAGAGATAGTGTGGCCTTCTATAAGTAGGGTAGAGAACACAGTTGGTATTTTTTAATATAATTGAGTAATTCCATGTTTTTCATATTTTACAAGGGTCCAAAAAAGGAAATTATTAATATATAGTGGTTATATGTTGAAAGTTTACCATAAAATAGTATTATACAACTTTATAGTTCATTTTTACACATATCCTTTTACTTTAACCCCCCCCCCCCCATTTTTATTTTAAGTGTGATAATTATTTTTTAATGTGTTCACCATTCATTTGTATAAAAAATCAAGTCAAAGTTATTATACATAATAAATTATTCTGATTATATATATGGAAATATTATTTCAAAATTCAATTAAAATGTTTAAAAAATAATAATTTAAAATTAATCCCCTAGACAAAACAAGAAACTAAGATTTTAAAGTAAACATGTTTACAAGATTCAAAATACTCTATATCTATATTAAATATGAAAATGATTCCAATAAAATAAATTGGATTAATATATATATATATAATTAAGAAAATGTTCCTTTAAATCCATTTCAAAATACAATTGAACATTATAAACTATTTAATTGAATATGAAATTTTTAATTATAATTTAGTTTTCCACTATTCATCAATAGATAAATTTTTTTTAAAAAAATCCAAAAAATCACCATAATATAATTTTGGTACTTAATTTTCAAAAATGAAGTTTATTTTTTCAATATAATGTTTTTAAATGTGGTTTAATAAAAATTTGAATTATGTACCCAGATAACCATTAAACCATCTTTTAACAAATTATAATTTTTTAGAAAACATATATTTTTCTTTTACATGATTACTCCATTAATTATAAAAAATAGTTAACAATTTTTTTATAATATAGTTATTAATATTAATTACATATATATTTTAATAGTTATGATATAAATATAATATTAAATAATAACATTTTAATAATATTTGAAATGTTTTAAAACTCGGTGTTGTGTGTAACACATGTTATACTCAATGTTTCATATAATGGATGATAAATATTATGTTTCATGGAATCAAATATAAAATCAATGTTCCATGTCATATATTCTCTATAATAAATTTTTCTAATTTTATTATTTTTGGGTGCCAAATTATCCCCTCCTTAATTAAATTTTATCCTCAAAATTTAATCCTGATCATGATATTCCAGTTTATTAAATATGAAAATACAATTATTGAGAAAACTACATAATAAAAAGAGTAAAAAAACACACAATTAAGGGGATAGAAATATAATTATTAAGGTAATAAATAAATTGACATATATAAGATTCCATGTGGGAGAACAAAAGTGAGAAATGAAAAAATTGATATGGATGAAAAGATTATATAATTATAGTGTTTTGATTGAGGTAACAAAATGATGAATATTTTATTATTTAAAAGGAAATATAATTTATTTTATATGTATGTAATTGTATTATTTCATGATCCTTTTCTTAAAGGTGAGGAATTATATATTTATTTTAAAATTTATGAAAATATATTTATATGATATGTTTCTATTTTAAAAGCACAATTTATACATTCGGTTATTCTTTAATAAATTTCTCGTTCATATCTTATTCCAATAAGTGAATAATCTAATGTTTTTTTATGATTTAATCTCTGAGCATCAATTTTAATGAATTTTATCTTCTTTAAAAGAGTGAAAATCCTCTCTACCTATATACAAATATTTTCCAAAAAATATAGTTATAAAAAATTTTCCAATTTTCATAATATTTTACATAGTTAAGTAATACATTATCCTTTAAAACACAATCCAATGATCATCATAAACACTTTAATAAATAGTATATGTCCCTTCAAAAATATTATGATCAATAATTTTAAATAATGTGATTGAATTTTGAGAATGAACATATCCTTAATCTCCAAAACAATATGAAGAACCACTCAATCATTTCATACAAAAAATGTGAATACCTATATTATTATTTCTTGTTAAACATTGAAAGAACCATAATTACCAAAAAACCGCATTGAAAAAAATTTATTTTTCCATATTCACTAAGTAAAAAAAATATTATTATATATATTCCTTTAATAAAAAAATTGTTTTCACTCCATCAATGATAGCATATACCACATTTTTAATGAATAATTAATTAATTCTAAGGTAGTCATTACTATCCCATTAAATTATTCTATATAAACCATCTATTCATCCAAAAATAATTATCTCAACATTTGAAACATATTATAGGTTATTCTTCCATAAATCATTTATTTTTTAATAAGTTCAACTTTATAGTAAATCATTTTTATTTTTTATTCATATAATTTAACATAATTTTTAAAACCCATAATTAAAAAGTATTGTCTTACAATACATAAAACTTTCCTAATTTTTATAACCATGATATCATTAATAATGTACTAAAATAGAATAATTTTGGATTCTAAAAACATAAACATTACACATATCAATTTTTCTATCATCGTAGCATAATCTTCACATAGATATCATATCTTCTTCTAAGGTATATGACATTGATTATTGGGTATTCATCTTCCTATTTCCCTATATCCTCATAGTGGATGAATTGAACATTAGAAACAACATTATTCCATTGAAATCATGGTAATGGTTCCCGTTTTCCCCACCCCTAGAAAAACCTTATTCCAGATAAGAAATTACCAAAGTGTTTCCTTCCAATATAATTAGATTTGGAACAAATAATTCCTCCCCTTTTCCCCTTTTGTACATTTATATAGAGAATCCCCTTCTTTAATTATTTAAAATTAAATCCATAATACTTTGATAATTACTTGTATATTTATTTATCATATGATATTATTTTCTCCCATGATGAAAATATTTAGGAGACTACATCCATTAAACAATATTGGTTACACCATATAAAAGAAACTATCATATGATATTATTTTCTCCCATGATGAATATGGGGGTTTTTCATTTCAACATTACCTTATCTACATATATTTTATAACCACATAAACTTATATTATGTAGTTCAGGGTATATTGAAATTAAAACCCCCATATTCTCCACTTTATAAAAACATTCAAATTTTATTAAAAACTTTTCCTCCATGTCAATCATAGGGTTATGATACATATTCTATGTTTTACTAAATCTAGTTCAAGAGGGTTCTAATAAACATCATATTATAAAGACATACAAAACTGGTAATCCAATAACTTAGAGTAAGTGCCTGATCTATTACCTTAGATTAAGATATGGGGAATAAAATCTCTAGGGACCGAATATTACATCAGTATTCATGTACTAGATACATTCCAGATTCCCAAAATACACCTGAGTACTCAAATTATAAAATTCATTTTTTTGAGGATAACATTTTTTCATATAGAATATACATCAATATCAATCATAGAAACCATCCAGGATTAATATGAAAGGAAATAAAACAAGGGTGATCTTCCATACACAAGATGGGTAATGTATTAGATAAGTTACTGTGAATCAATAATAAAATCAAAATCAAAAGGTAAATAGTAGGGAATACAATCCATTTAAATAAATTGAAAAGAAATAATCAATATGATAAGTTAAATAACCGATAACATATCCCATTTAGTCAATTAAATGAAATTTAGTTAATTGCATGGGTAATATCATAGTTAAAATCTCATTGATAATAATAATAAAAACGCAATGAAGGAAATTCATAACGATTATATGTCATGTCGCAACCATAGGATGCCCATAACCTCGTGACCTTTCATAAGATGGTTTAAACTAATTACAGAAATCTGCTTAATTATAGATCAAATAGATTGTATCATGAGACCTACAATTACGTTGATGAGCTATATAATTTCAGGACCCACCTACCACTTCAATTTCAAATTAGTACAGATAAATTTGATAATAAAATTAATTCATGAATATATATACATTATCATCAAATATCCATATTGATTAAATTATAAAATTCTTTTAATATTTACCAATTTATATAAATAAATTTCAATGAAATTTATTTTATAGAGAAATGACATACATTTTAAGAAATAATAATATCCATGATAAATAATATGGATCTTTAGAAAAAATTTAAATTCTAATAATTAAAAGAAATTGAATATTTCAATATGAAGTCAATGATTACAAAATTTAATAAGGATGTAAATGTCAGTACAATACTTGGAAAAAATAATAATAAACCATCTCGAGGAATGATAATGATAATATTAGAATATACTCATTATTGTAAGAAGAAAGTGTTGTTGTAATCGATAAATTGAAATAAGATAAAAAATATTTAAAAATATTTTTGAGGAAAATAATCATTTCATTTTGAAAAACATTTATAAAATACATTTCATTGAAAAATATATTTAAAATTATTTTACATAAAAATATACTTGTAAAAATGGAAATTAATCGTCAATAAAATGACAACCAATATGTTGATAAATTATGTACATGTTGTAAAAGTTATTAAGAACATTCATATTTCTTCGAAAAAATGGATAAAAATGGTTCTTGTTTAGAAAACAATAAGAAGATTCCATTCACAATTTCAATTGATGAAATGATCGTATTATTTTGATAACAAAATAATATTACATTTATATTTTTTGAAGATTAAAAATGGGTGAAAATTTAATTTATAAACAATTTTAAAAATGATAAAAAAACAGAAATCATTTTTACAAAACATGTTTTATGATGAAAGAAAATTTCTGACAAGTGAGATAAATTAGGTGGGATTTTTGTGAAAATATTTTTTCAATAAATATAAATACCAAAGGGTTAAAAAAATTAATTATTACATGAAAATATTGTTAATAACCATATTATAATAAAATAAAAAAGGTTTATTAGTAAATGGTAAAATAATTTTCATCAAATGAAATCTAAGAATACAAAATCTCAATTTTAAAGAGATTGTGAAACAAACCTTTACAATGATCATAGCGTTGAATTGAGAATTAATAAATTAATAGATTATCTATTTCAAATATAAATACAAATAAAACATGTAAAAATAAAACATAATGTAATATAATTTCATTATACACAAAATATTATAATGAAAAAATCAATGAAGTATAGGATTAACCCAATGAAAATAAATTGAGATAAGAAATTCGATACCTCATGCTTCTTCATGATTAAAATTTATTTAAACACATGTATAGAGGTTTTATACTTGTTATTAATTAATAATTTAACTATGTTAATATTTATAATATCAATTATGATCTTCTTATAACATCTCATTACCCAGTCTTTAATAATCATTAATTATTTTTATTGTTTTGGGTTTTAATTGCCTTATTTTATCATATGTAATTCATTATGAAAGTTCATATTCTTTTGAATCTTATAAATCCATAACATCAAAATTATAATACTAATTATATAACCATAATATTTTTACATAAATTCTACATTTAAAACCAATCATGAATGGTGGATTTGGAAAATTATTTGTGTTACGATCATGAAGATGATACGGCATACTGACGCGTAAGTGACACTTCCATTTTTCATAGATCATTATGGGAAGGTGGTATATAATTCTTTAAATTTAATTAATGATAAAAATACCATAATCACAATATTATATACCTATATTTTTTATCCATGTGGTGCGGTGATGAAAAGAGAGCCACATCGCTTCATTCATATGGTAGTCCACATTTAAAAAAATTATGTTATTATATTTAAGTGAGTGAAAAGTTAAGAATGAAAATGATATATATTATATTTAATTAATGATAAATATCTCTTGAGTAACATATTTATTTAATTTATATCACATATAATCATTAACTTTATCCTTATTACATTCCATTTATCCGTTAGTGAAGGACGAAACTCATCGTTTCGCGAGGTGATAGTTTATCGTATATACAAATGAAAATATCATATACCCTACATATTGGCATGTAAAAAAGAGAGAGGAATATATATATATATTATAAATACTCAAGAGGTGTAAATAGTTTATAAATATAATAAATATCCTTTATATCCCTCATTATACTAAACTGAAAAATGTGTTAATGGATGAATGCATGATATATTATTGTGTGGAGGTAGTTTTCTTTACACAAGAATGATGATTTATTAATTAATTTAATGGATGGGTAGAATGTTGTTGGTCATTATGGTATTTTAAAACATTTAAATTTATATAATATAATGACATTGTTATATCATAACTTATAATTAATAATTTAAGGGGTTCGAAAAAGAAATAAAGATAATATGATCATTAAAAAACATTACCTCTCTTTTAGGTATCCTTATTAGGGTTTCACTAAATCCATTCTGGATATATTTCATCCTAGAATTTTCATTGTATGACTATTGAATGGAATTTTTAAGTGGTGTTTTATTTAATTGTCCGAACCAAAACGGGTTAGAATATGTGAAGGATGTATGAGACGGGTGGCCTTTTATAAGTGGGGTGGAAGACATGCTTGGTATTTTTTAAATAATTTTGTGCTCCCACATTTTTCGATGTAGTAATGGTAAAAAATTGTCCGTTATAAAACAATGGTGTTTTAATGTTAAAAATATGGATATAAAGTAGTTTTTATAAATGTTTATAAGTAATTATTCCCTTTTCATATTGGTTTAACCCCCTGATAAATCAATTTATACCTTAACCTAGATAATCAATTTTTAAAATTTTCAATATTCATTATTGTAAAAAATTATGGTGAAATAATTTTAGAAAATATATTATTAAGAATATAAATATGAAATTAATTTTTTCAAAATTCCATTCATATAATTGGAATATTTTGGTTTAAAATTAATCACACAGACAAAATGAGAAAGCATGTTTTTAATGTGAAAATGATCAAATGATTATAAAGTTTTTAAATATTAATTCAAAATAAAAATGATTATAATGAACTGAATTATATTAATGGATATAATGTTGATCAAATTTATCTTACAAAACATTTAATAATATAATATCACATTATAAATTATTTATATGAAAATGTGTTTTTCAATTAAAATTCTATATTTTTCACTATTTATCAAAAAAGGAAACCATTCAAAAAATTAAAAAATTCACCAGAAGAAATTTTTTTATCTTAATTATAAAAAATATATTTATTTTTACATATATAATTTCAAAAAAAATTAAAAGAAATTAAATTATGTGCACAACTCGTGATTAAAGCACCTTTTAGGGAAAAAAATTATACATTTCTTTTTCATTTAAATGATTCTAATTTTATCTTTAATAAATAGATAATAATATTTTAATGAATTTATTCAGTACTATTTATACCATCCAATTTAATGGATAGGTTATAACTATTTTATTATGTACTAATTGTTTCATGATATTTCACATTTCATTTAAGCTCAATATTTTTTGTAATTTTAGATTAACATATTTTTTTGTGTAACACATGCTAAACATAGTGTTTGGTGTAATAGAATAAAAACTCAATGTTTCATGTCACATATGCTATAGGAATAAAATAGTCTTATTTTATAATTATAGGTGTTATATTATAAATTTAAATGTATTTTTTTTATTAGATCATTTGAGTTGAAAATTTATGATAATTTGATGTATAATATATGATAATGAGTTATTTTTTGTATATTTATCATGGAGATATTGGATTGTAGTTCCTTGATTGAAATTTAATATAATGTGTATTGGTCAATACAGAAATGAGGAATGTGAACTTATTATTTGGGATATAAAGGTTGAGTACACCATTTTAAAAGTTTTAAACTGGTAGAGATTAATAATAAGCTAGCATAATTTATGAACATGGAAATATAAAGGAGAGTATTATCATATAATTATTGGATATTAATTTATAGTCGTCATTTTAGAAGATAGATATAGATTATTCATTCAATATTTGTTTTAGTGTTTAGTACTAAAATTTCTAGCATAACTCAATAAGTATTAATTGAGTCATACTAAGAACCACTATGCACTACTACACATGGAATTTTGAATCTATAGGGGTAATTGGAATACACCTTTTCTTCCCTTGTCATGTTTTATGGATGGTACATGACAAAAAGAGTTAGTGAAGATGTAATATAAACAACCCAGGTTAATCAGGCATGTACTCCCTATACTCATTATGTTAGAAAGCTATGGGTCACATGGAGTGTTATTTAGTCATAGAATATGTGATATTTAACTTCCACTAAAACCTTATCTAGTGTATACCTCTAATACATGTAAGGTTTTTTTTTTAATTAAATTCAATTTTGTTGAGATATTCAAAACATAAAATTACCATATTCTTGAATCTTTATCATATCCCCTAATTTCACCTCAAATCCCAACTTATTGCTTTCTATTCATATGAGGTAAGAATCAGTCTATTTCAAATACGGGATGCAAGAAACCCATCATTTGAGAAAAAAATTCCCATCACCCCCTTGAGACACCGTTTATATAATAGTCTTTCCCATAAAAATACAATTGTGTCTTTATCCGCTCGTGTTCATCCATAACCTGATATTTCAACCTACATTATGATGTATTATGCTCATTTCCATAAAAATGGTCTAGCATATTGATCTATAATCACTTGATTATTCAGTCCATGGGAATGGTTAAGTCACAAAAAAATTAATGGTCATTAACAAACAAACAATGATCAAAGATTGAAAACAAAAAAATCCAAAAAAGTGTACAACTGTAACGTAAATTAAAAATTATGGATTTGTATATATAATGATAATTGTATAATAAATACAAATAATTTAAATTTCATAGTCAAATAATATAATAATAAATTTTCATGATATATAAAAAGATTACAGGGAAATTCAATTACCTATAAAAGATTCAATTAGGTAATATTGTCATATATTCATCTCAAAATAAAAAATGTTGTAAATCCATCAAAAACATATTCCCAACCTAAGTTAGGATCGTTCATTAAAGAAGACAGGATCCACCTCGATGACATTGGTGATCATTGCAACATTCATTTTAAATCCCCCAAATCCTTTTTATCTTCATCAGGAACTCCATTTTTAGATTCAATATATCAATCCCACAAAAAATTATTATGGTTTTTTTGCAAAACCAAGATGCTTTATTTTTTAAAGATAAAATAATGGATCCTTGGGAAATAATATGTATTAAAAAAATACTAAATAGTTTAATAAAAATGTCTTTATTCTTCTCAGGACTGTTAACCCTCACGAGACCCAAGGTGAATAAAATTGACATTGTTTCTATGGTAAACCATGTTTTTGGAATCCAACCATGATCTTGGTTTATCAATTAAAAATCATCAATGAGTAAGCACATTAATTCTGAAATAATGTTCATATAAGAATTATAATATTTAATAATTTTAATATATCTATATTGATAATTTTTGACACCCACAATACTATGAATACTATGAGAAAAAACCCAGAATAATAATTTTGAGTATTCATTTGGTGTTATAGTGAAAATTAAAATCATTAAACCCGCTCCAAATTCAACGATGTTTTACCTAAGAAGATGTAACCTGCCCAAAAAGGTGATAGTAATGAGATCACATCTATCCCCCACACCGCTAGAACCTCTCACTAATATTCAATTACTATGAAGGTACACCAACAAGGATAATTTTTCTCCTGTAAATAGGTTTTACCCTGTTGATCCTTGAACAACACTATATACTCTAAAATAGTGGTTTTATGAATAATTTTTTTCTCCCCTAGTCAATATCATCTGACAGGTTATGAATATACATCATTTGGAATAAAACATAGAAGACATCCTAAACATATAAGATATATGAGTGACAAGATAAGTGATATATAACCTCACCTAACAAATTCAATATCTTTAGAGACATGATAAATATCATATATAGATTTACACCATAACCAAGTAACTAAAAACATCATCGAGGCTAAACCTTCATGATCACAAGGCTTATATCCTAGAACACTGAAATTTATGAAAATTTTTCTAATTATTAATTATGATGGGTTTTTTAAGTCCAAATACTCATATAAAAAAATTTACCACATATATTATTTAACCCACCAACTCTAGTCCCATGATTTCTAACTCACACCCTTCGAACAAGTAAAATTGAAAATTGAAAAGTCTAGCATAAAAGGACTCATATGATTCCATTAAAGTTATTTAGTGAATCATATTCTACTATTGTAACTAAAATAATGATAGATGGTCTTGGTAGACACTTAACAATTTCAAAAAACATGAATGTGGGTTTTCCATATGAAACTGAATGATCCACTCATTCTTTACACCTATTTTGGGGTTGAAATAAAAGTTCATCCATTACAGATTCAAGAAATACTCATAAAGTCCTATCATTTAATATTATTTAAATTGAAAATAATTTTCAAATACAATAATTAAGAATAATCCACATTGTTGGATGACATTATGTATAGACAATAAGCCTAAACATTTCACGAAACAATGCACTTTGATGGAAAGTAAGTGATCCAAGATAGAAAATAGATTTATATTAACACAAATTGGATCATGTCCTCTTGTAGTCCATGGAATCCTTGAAAAAATATTCATACATATTACATCAAACTAATATTATAAAACATATAAGGGTTAGTAAAAACTCGATGGGTTTTGATAATCTTCTCATATATATTGATAGGTAAGGAATTGAGAGATGATCTTTTCGACTCTCATTTTCATCCATTGACACAAAAACTGCATCTAATGGTAGTGATACATATTTGCACATTTAGGACATACAAATATGGGGGATTATGGAACACCTTTAAAACCACCTAACGTATAATGAATATAAAAATAATTAATCTTGAGAAGTTGGTGAAATTATACCCACCATCAACTAATCAATAAAGATTATGTCCTAAAAATATATATTCACGATAGACCTCAAAATCAACATATCGATGGTTTTATTCCCTCGAATACAGATGAAGTGGATGGGTCACAACCAATGATATGAGAAATTACTCTCCTCTATTTCTAAGGACATTAAAATTTTTTCAAATGATAATGAATTATCCACTATCAAATACAAATAGGAAAACCCATTAAGGGAATCCTTGACAGAATTACACATTCCTAGTAAACACTATTTTGAACTCATACCAAAATATGAAAATCAACAATATCGTTTTTCATCAGTTGATGACCCTCTAGGTGAAGATATTAATGAAACTGTCATACTAAGAATAGAAAAAAAAACCACTCATATAAAATATAGTGATACAATGTATTTCGGGAGAATGCCATAGATGAAAGGTGAAAATTGTGTGTTTTGAAATCCTTATTGGGGGTACTTAGCTAACTATACCCATAATCAGTAATTTTGTTCCTCTATATCAATACACACCTAATAACAAAACTATAGGCATCACATAACATCACATACTCAATCCAATACTCTCAGAATCTGAAAATAGGAGCTCTTGGTGGTCTACACTATAACTCATCAAAGTTATATAAAAATATCATGAATTAACATATGGATTCCACTAAGATATCATGTATGTTAGTAGAGACACAATTTTTAAATCCTATTAAAAAACTTCTATTATTTTGATCCAATCCATTGAAACTTTATACCTTTATCACACCCTTTTTTGGATCCCATGATGGCACTACATTGACCTCCCACAGGTCCACAACCACTCTTTCTTATGAGACAACATTTCTAAAAATGTGAACCTCTTTAATAAACTACTAATAGTTGGAGATATTTCTGTATTATTGATGATATTGATGTATGTCCAAGACCATCATTATTTGGTTTATAGGGTATACCTCCAAAGTTGAGTAAATAAGGTTATCTTCAATAATGAACACTATAATCTTTTTAGGAAATTATGGATGAACTAGTTAATAATCCCCATAAAAACACAATAGTTCTTATCACTATAAAAGGATTTATTAGTTACTCCTCAAAATGGTAAAAAAAATTAATGTATCATCTTTTATATTTCATCCGATTGTGATCACAACATCTGATAACCATACTTTCTGTCTATCTTTAAGAACTACTACGCCCATATATGTTGGGAAAATAGGTCACAGATACTTAGAATCATTTTAAAAAATATTATTATTTTCTGATTTATGAGATTAGTGTAAAAGTCCATGATTTTTCTATATATGTTTCATTTGAATAAAATCAGTGTCGATATATTTTTTTCACATATAACACAAAACTAAGATGAGCTAAGGAAACTTTGATGAAGATTATTAAGAAATTTTATGAATAATAGATCCCATGTTATATAAAAACATTTTAATAAATAAAAAATGGTTACAAAATTGGATTAATAACACTTAAAGTTTCTAAAGGCTATTCTTCAATTAAGGTTGTTTTGCATTACAAATTTCACTCTTTTTAAATTGATAAATTTAAAAAATTATAATTTTAATATAAAAACTATATTTTTTGAACATGTTAGTGTTATATAATGTTTAATGTTTTAAATTTTTATAATTTTTTTAAAATATTTATAATCATCTTTTTTCCCAAATGATTAAATTTAATGAAATTATTATTCTATGATAAAGACATATAGTTTATCAAACCTTTTAATTAGATTAGATATTTATTTAATGAGTAAATATATATTTTTTAAAAAAATATTGTGATACAATAAATCATATGTCATATTTTTAAAACTTACATAACATTAATTATAATTTAAAAATAGTATTCAGCCATTTATTTTTATTACAAATTTTATTGAAATATATATATTTGTATTTATTCTAATGAAAAAAACATTCATTTTTATTATAATAAACCAACTCATTTTGTGTATCTTAATTTCAATTAGAATTTTAGCCTAAACATAATTTTTAATCTAAATACATTATTTCTATATAAATAGTGTTTTTACGTTACAAGTCTTAAACCCAGATATTACATTTTAAACATCATAAATTTTATTTTATAAAATTAATTTAAATATTTAATAATTAATGATATTAGTATTTAAAATGGTTATTTATAATTTTTGTAATCAATATTAATTTCCAAGGGAAAAAATATATTCCTTTGGAAAAAGTATATTTGGTTTAATGATAAAAAAGAAAAATAAAATAACCTTTAAATATCACCATGTTTTCTCTAAAAATATATAAAGCTTAATTGGAAGATTAAATAGGTAGAATTAATATTTTCCAATTTTATAACCTTTAAACCTATGAACCTTGAATAGTAAAATTATATTATCGAAACAAAATGTGTAATAACAAAATTTACTTTTTCCTCACTTATAATGTTGGATCACTTCCATCACTTCATGCTACACATATACCATAAAATTTTTTCCTAAAACTGTTCATTTGTTCTCCTAATATTACCCTCACTCACATTCATAAGCCTTTGGTTTAAATTATACTTCCTCCATCCTCTATTTCTAATGATTTTTCTAAGGGAAATCTAATGTTCTCAATGTCTTTATTTCTTAGACCTTCGTTTTTTCACAATAATATTCCATTTATAAATATATTCTAGAAAAAATAATAAATTGAATAAAATATAATTATTATGATTAAATGTTAATTAATTAGTGTATATATAAATATTCAATCCATCTGATTATCCGAGAAAAAATAAAACAACATTTATTGTGCATACATATTAACTATTACCTTCATAAAGAACATTGGTTAATTTTTAGGCACCTATATTCATAGTTGTTAAAAATAATAGATTCAATAAATTCATATGTTAAATATTTGAAAACTATTTTTTAAAAAAATTATTAATCATATACCTTCATTCAATCGCATTCATATAGAAATTAAATCTTCATGTGTGCATATGTACATACAATTGCCTTAATAAATGAGGAACTTCATTTGAAATCACCACCCAACTTGGGTGGTTATAAGAATGAATTTAATGAAGTTAAATTATTTTTATGACATGGTTAGTAATATTTAAAATATATTTTAAAGTTTTTTAAAAAAAAATTCATACATGATAATTCATTATAACATGTTATCATTTATATCAGTTTTTACAACATATGATAATTGTGTTATAATGATTAAAACATGAATGATAAAGGAATGATATATAATGGTAATATAATTTAATAATAATTTGTATAATATAGTTTAATGACTCTCCTGTGATGTTATTACAATACAATATTATTATTAATATATCATTTTATAATCATTAAACCCATGATAACAACGTAATCACAATTTCCATTTTCGAAAAAAATATCCATATATTTCTCCTAAAAATGGAAAATAATAAAAATTAAAAATTAAATGATTATTATATCATGAATAATCTATAAATGATAAAATTTGGAATATGAATGATTAATTACTGTTCTATTATAATATTAGTTCAAAATGGTCATTATTCTTAACACTCGATTTGGAAAATGGTTAATAACTAACTGAAATACAAGCATATAAAAATTATATATTTATTTTATAAATCGTTATAGTTTTTAATATGGTTTTATAATAATCATTTAATGAAATTACGTTTATTATAAATAATTTAATGCATGTTTGGGAATGCAAAAATACCAGGAAAGGGGTTTCTTATATCAAATTTAATTCCTTGAGACGTATATATTATTATACATTGTGATATCGTTCATATATTATGATTACATAATAGGAAATTTATTTTTTAAAATTAATTAAATTCATGGGGTTTGAAGAGTCATATCGTGATAATTCTATTAATGCATTTCTATTCAAAAGATACAATGTTTGTCAGGGTATCCGTTAACTCAACTCCCTTCATTGTGTTATAAAGCTTCTTCTATAATTTCCTTCATCAAAGATTGGTTTCTTCCACCATATGATTTTATTTCCTCGTACACATATTTCCCATATTCATAAAATGAATTTTTAATGTGACCCCTAGCATTATCATATTTTATTTTGGGAAAAATAAATTATTTAAACTCTTTTATTTTCTTTCACTATATGTGAATTTTTGAATATAATGCATCCATGAAATGATTAAAAAAGGATTTCTAAACGATTATAACTATTGATGATGTATAAAATAAAACTAAATATTCTTCTATTTACCAAAATTAAATGTTTTATTATAAAATTTAATTATTGACATTAAAAGGTATTATAACGAAATGTTTAGGAAAGTAAGTCTTCAAGTAATTTTTCATATCTGATAAAAGAATGTAATTGAAAAAAATCAAATAAATTTCATTTATTTAAACTAAAATTTAGTTTTAAAAAACTATTTTTAATTGTATTTTCAATTTCTAGTATTTAATTTCCATGAAAATATTTTTAGGTTATTTTCTATAATTTAAAAAATGGGATATACCCTCTTATTTTTTAAATGATTTATCCAAATAAATTCAAAAGTAATATATGATATATGAAAACACACATAATGATAATTATGTTAAAATTTAAATATCAATTGATAGAACCATCCAAATATTTTACTTTTCTATCATATATAATGTTATTGGAATTTATCTCATGAAACCCAAATTTTATCACTAGTAAATTAAGTGAAATTTATAGAATGCTTTTTTTCTTCTCCTAACAGTATGCATATGTATGTATGTTTATGACATGAAGAGTGGGGTACTATATTACCATTCAATGGTTTATTTATGTATTTACATATAATTACATGACTTTTGTAATTAGTATGTGATTATATATATATATATATATTATATTTATGGGATTTTGGTAGTGATTTATTCCGCACTCTGTATATGGGATTTAGGTCGGGATACATGCTCCACTATATATATAAGAATCATGTTTTAATGTTTTTACACTATATTTATGGGAATCTTGTTGTGCTGAATTTTCCAGTATGTTTTGGGAAATCAATTAGTGATTTATTTTCAAAAATATTTATATAAATAAACTAACGAGGCGTTATCAAATATCATTGTGGGAATCAGGTAGTAATACAAGCTCCAAAATCATAATTGGTTAGTAATACCATCTCTACTGTGTGATAGGGAGTGGGTAGTGATTCCCTATTTAAAATCTTATGATTTATATACCAATGATAATTATTTAATTTTCAATTATGTGTCATTTATTTGATATAATGTATATTTATTCCTATGATTATGCTTCATGTCTACGGTTTATTACCTCATTTTTCCGCAAATTTATGACATTGTATCTGATTGATCTTTTTAGATTAAGTGCCTTGATATAATGATAAATTGTATAATATTAATCTTCCATGTTTCTATTAAAATTATAATTCACCATTATCATGTTTTCTTAGATTATTTAGAACTTACCCTTCATGAAACATTGATGATTTGTTTTATTACAGAGTTTTTTATCTCACCCCTTTCTTATATTTTCATTTTCGTGGTTTTAAAGTTTTTTTTATCGTAAGAGATGTGTAGATTCACCTAAATCATGCTAAAAATATTGAAATTTGATCACAAGAATTGTAAGATAATTTACTTATGTAAATGATCCTAAGAGATAATTAACCTTCCATTTAAGGGATTGTGTGATGATTATGATATGAAATATTTAATTTTTTTCTCGATATATGTATATCTAGAATGGCCATCAAACATTGAATCAACGATAATATTTTAAAAATATTTTTTGAATAGGATCATGCAGAGTAGTTTTAGGAATCCTAAATTGGTATCAGTGTAAGTATTAGATGTTTTTTAGGATTAGTTTTTTTGTTTATGGGTTTTATAATAACTGAACATTAGTGAAAAAAACTATGGGATTATATAAAGGATGACATCCAATTTTGTTTAATTTATGTACACAATATGTGCTTTCCTATAAATTACATCCCTGTTAGGAAATTGAAATGTAGATGTGGAAATGTAGTATATTCACCTAAGGATAATTATCCCCAAAAAAGTATACTTTAGTATAAATTGAGTCTTCAATTAGTTTCATGAAGAGTACGACTAAGACAAAACATCTAGCTCTGAATGTTTTAGGGATATTCTTTGTTTAATTCGGTTATATTTACATAAAATTACATAGAATTTATTGTATTGGGGAATCAGTTTAGGGAATATGATATATCTCAACCTAATGATACCTACATTGATCCAAGAGTGATTTTGGTTTAACGAAGAGATAATGTAATAATTTTTAAATTGAAGAATATTCTATAATATGGATTCTTCTAAGAGGAATAATGTTAAAAATAGATGTGATACAAATGATATTAATTTTCCTAATAAGTAACCAAGTGCTATATAAGAGTGTGTCAAAAATATTTTTTTTATTATCACATAACAATATTGACTTATGATTAATAACTTGAATATTTATAAACATCAAATCAAAAAATATAAAATAAAATACAGATTTTAGTACAATTAGGTGATCATGATGATGAAGGAAATAATATTAAATTTCCATCATGTTAAAAAGGATGAAAAAATCAATAGAGAACCCAAATAAAAATAATGGTATGGTTTTTTATGTGAAGGGCATGAATTGAGTATCTAATTTCCAAATAAAATTAAATATATTAGTATAAATGATAAATGGAAATACATTTCATTTGGAGGTAATTTAATAGTTCAATATATAAAATTTGGGAACATTGAACATTATGTATGTCAATTCCCTTATCAAGGGGTTAATAATTATGACATGTACCATAATCTTACATGAAAAGGAAATGATTATGAAACCAAAAATAAATAATGGAACTTAATAAATTATGTAGAATGATAATAATTGATCTCCCACTAAATAATTGTCGGGTTTGAGTTAATATATTTCTCATACTAATTCTATATAACTTGAATATTTATAGAAGACATAAAATCACCCCTCAAATTACTAAATACTAAATAATTAATAAAAAACTTTTAGGGTATGATTATAATTGAACATGTTTAAAAATTATATATTATAAATTTTTATAGGAATTTGCATCCATGTTAACCCTATTATTCCCCCTTTAAAATAATATTATGTGATAATAGGAATGGACTGAATCACTTGACTGGGAGTCCATTATAATTTCTAATATATAAAAATGGCATCTAAAACTCTACCAATAAATACCTACTAAGGATGATAATAATTAAACCGTGAAAAATTACTTACATCATATTAATGTATGTGCACAAATCGTTAAATAAAAAACAACAGTAGTTATATATCTATAAAGTGAAAATGATGAGTTTACAAGAAAAAAAATTTATTATAGGAATGAATCCTAATTAAAAATTAAATTCTGAGTGACTTCTATATTGGGTCCTAACACCAACACCATAAATCTCGTAGCAAATTTTATTATATTATAATTTTTATAAGTAATTAAATCCCAATTGACTTATCAGTTTAGAAATTTTTTTGAACCAGATACCTACATGATACATATTTTAAATTAGGAATAGAAAATACAACATAATACAAAAAATACCGAATAAACTACATTATTTTAAACTATCTCAAATATTTATTCATCAAAACCTAGGGAATAGATAAAATAAATTTTATCTCAAATGCTCAGTAAGGATTATGTACAATAGAAGCTATCATGATTCAATAATTAATATTCAATATGGCATGGTAAATAACTAAATCATATTTCATTTAATCAATCAATGATAATGAAATTCATCTATAGATTTTTTTTCAAATTTAAAATATCATGTATAATAATAACTAAATTATGATTGTGTGAAATGTTTAATTATTAGATGTTAGGTTTTCTAGGAACTTTATCCCATTACCATCATGATCTGTCCTCAAGATATACAAAAACAAACTAGGTGAAAACCAATCTAATTTTTTAAGGTGATTTGTCTAATGAGACTACTAATGCATCTAGGGGATTGGATTAAACAACTCCCTACTTATATAATTAATTTACAAAAATATATTGTATATAAAATATTCTATTTGATTCATAAAAAATGCACCTTATATAACATCCATATACAAGAATGTATATAGATTTAACAATATACCCCCATTTATTCTTATAGAATTTAAATTAAATACCATATGTAAAAATAATTTATAGTTTAGTATATAATAATATAAATTACACAATAATATATATTTTTAAAAGAACTTTAATTTATAATGAAAAATATTTATTTTAAATTTATTGTTTTAAGAGAAACTTAATAATAAAAAACACGATTATCTTTCCAAATAAAGTTTACCACTTTGTTATTTACATGTAAAATACCATTCGATGAGATTATTAAATTTTAAAGTTAAAATAAAATGAATAATTAATCATTCATGGTATTACATGTAAAAGGTGTAGTATATATACCACATAAATGTGAATTTGTGCATAAAAAAATTAATGTCATTGAAATATAAATTGAGTTGAAACCACTTACAATAACCCTCTATTTGGTAGAGTGATCTATAAAATCATTTATAATGGTTATAAACATGTTATTAACTTCTTTCAAAACAATATTAGCATTTATTATATTATATAATTCCCTTTTATATCATATTATTGGTCGTTGATTAATAATATCTCATTATTTTCTTTGTATCCGGTGTTAATTGCATTGTTTTTCACAATGTATTGACTTGTTTTTTTATTCCAATTACATAGATCTTTATTTAAACATAAAAATAATATAAAAATGATTATAATTTAATATATATATATATATATTTATATTAATACATAAATGTTTTTGTATGAAATAAAATATGCCATTCATTGAGATGACATACCATATGTACACATGGACGCTATTACAATTTTCTTATCATATTGAAGGAAATAAAAGAAAATAATATATATATATATATATTATTATGTAATATATTTCACATATGTTCATTAAAAACATCAATAATACATTCCAATTAAATCATGGAAGAATGATGTTGATTCACTAGGTGATAAACTATTACTCACATGAATGATGAATTCGAAACTCATTTTATGGATGTCTATAAAATTATCGATCATACCCTTATCATAAAAGCATTTAAATAGATGTAATAATCTGAGGTTATTATATAAACATTTTATCATTGAAATCTAATGAGGTATATAAAGAAATAAAATAAAAACACATTTAGAAGAACATTACATCTTCTTCATGTATCCTCTTATGATTTCACTAAAACCTTCAATCATTTGATTTCTGAACAAACTATGGAATATGGGGTGAGGATATGGAAACTGGGGAGTAATTTTGATACATATTTTTCTAGACCAATATATTGAGACGTGTGATTAGGTGGTGGGACTAAGTGCCCTTTTATAGTTAATGAGATGTGGCATTCTTGTATATACTCAACAGTATGAACTATTGGGGGGTCTATATTACTTAATGTGGCTCAAAAATTTATAATTAAGGTAGGGAGAGATTATATGGTCTAAAATAACTCCACCACTAAATAAAAAACCTGATTAGAACATTTATTTCCTAAATTTATATGTTTTCTTATTTTACCATTATGGGTTTTCTATATGGAAACTTATTTTTTATCCTATGTAATTTATCCATTAAAAATATGTTAAATTTATAATTTTTAGATAATTTATACCTAATTATTATAAATATTCCATAAAATTTATAAAAATTAAAATATCAATTGTGCAAGAATATAATTTTAGCAAAAGAGAAATTAATGTGAAAAAACACTACTTTAATCCAAACAACACTAATAACGTTTTTACTATTTAAGTGTAAATGTAATCACTATAAAAGATCAATTCGACCATGAATGGACTATATTTTCTATTTATTAACCATAATATATCACTTTCAATTGGAAAGTATTTCTAGTAATTTTTAATCATTTAATAAAAAATAATTTATTATAAAATAATCTAAAGGTCAAATTTGACATTATATATTTAATGTAAATTTTAAAATATATCTATATTGATGGAATTTTAATATATATTGGTACATTTTTTTGAAATTATATATTAATATAATAAATAATAAAAAATAATAATTCATTCATTTTAATTTACTTCAATCACTTTTATCATTTTTTAGTTAAATTAATTACTAAATAATATCAGCAGTATAGTTTGCTATGAATTTAAAGTAATTATTTCAACTCTAAAAATTAAAAAACATTACATGATAAAAAATCATTTATATTTAAAAATAATATTTGTAACAAAAAACATTACATTTTTTCACTATCTGAATACTGTATAGAAATTAAAAGTGAGAAATTTATTTTTCTGTATTTTTCTTTACTTAACTTATTATATTTGGATATTTCAGGTAAATGTTCCCCCCAAAAACTCATTAAATTAAATTTTAAGGTTCTAATAATAGAAATATTTTAGTAAAAAGGTTTTTGGACTATATTCAATGTCATTTGGTAGCTTATGTTTGTTGTTTAGTCTCTTAGTAAACTTGTTTTAATGTTAGTCACATTAATTTTTTTAACTATTTTAACTAATCAGTTGTAAAAAAATACATTAAATATATTATAAATTAGAAATTATTATTATTCTCAATATGAAATCTAATTTTCTAAATTAAATTCACAGCGTTGTATGAATTTAATTTAAAATTAATTCCACAGGTGTGATGAGGAAACAGGTTTTTAAAGTGAAATGTCAAAATGATTAGTATATTTTTATATTTAAATTCAAGATGAAAATTATTCAAATTATGCAAATTGTATTAATAAGTTTAAAATTAAACTAGTTTGACTTAAAAAAAATTTAAAATATAATTTATTGTTTCAATTTTTGTGATGAAAATCCACTTTTCAATTTGAATTTAGTATTTTCACTATTAATTGATAAATGCAACTTATTATAAATATACCAAAAACTCAACCTTATCTAATATTGGAATTCCAATTTCAAAAATTATTTTTATTTTACCAAAAAAAATCAATTAATGTGTCAAAAAAGTTGTTTTTAAACTTGTGAGCTATTAAAAAGATAGAATACCTTCTTTAAAAAAATACACATTTTTATGTATTATTGGATTTATTATTATCTTATTCATATCAAATCTCTTATATAAATGTAAAAACATTTTATTGAATTTATAAATTTCATTTGGATCATTTACATATAGTAATTTAATTAAATTATTAGGATAAAATGAATTTAATGCATAAGATAGTTTTTTATATAATAATTTCCATTATATTAAAATGGTTTTTATATTTATTTAGAAATTATTTATAAAATTGAATTAATTTTATATTTTTGTAAACCTTATATTTTTATAATTTATATAATAATATTCATAAACAACAATTTAACATCTCGGAGATACATGTTATTTTAAATAATAATATGAATATCATTCAGTAAAACTTGGTCTTGCGTCTAATTCAAACCATCATGTAAATTAATTATTGTGTGTAATAAAAGATAAACTCATTGTTAAATAAATTCATATCAATAAAATGAAATGAATTAATTTAAAATATTAAACACATCTTAATGTCTCTGGTTATAATTTTCTTTTCTACGCTTGGTGTTGTGTGTCATAAAAATTATTTAATTTGATGTTCATATTTTAAAAATTTAATATTGTTTCATTATATTATATTAAATTACTTAAATATTTTTTAGTTAGGAATAGATATTTTTTTTGTAATTTTCTTATAAGGGATCATTTAACATCCAAGATTTTATTTATTAATTTTCTTTTAAATAATATTTATTTTGATATATTATTTTACATGAAACAGTAAAATAAAATGAATTGTAAAAAATTAGATGACTATTATTAATAGAATTTAATAATAATAAAACCTATATTAAATAAAAACAAATTTGTTAGTAAGAAATTTATTCCAAATAGGATTAAGATAACTTCGCATTTTAAAAAGAAATTCTTGAACAAATGTCGTTTTCTTTATATATATTCCTTTTAATTAAAAGATAAATTTTTATAATTTATAAACTAAAATTGATAAAATTATCATGATTTTTGGAATAATAATATAAAAATTATCATAGGTTAATTACTTTGTATTTCTATAATATAATTGATTTTATGTCAATAGTAAAATATACAGTTTATATAAATTTTTAAATTTTATGAAATTATCAATATATTTGAAATATATAAAATTTTTAAAACTATTTAATAGAATATGGACTTATTTTGTTTCGAAAACTATATAATTTTAAATAATAATTTGAAAATAGAATGATTTTGTCTAATTGTTTGAAGTAAGATAACATTTTTACAATATAATTTTTTTCCTTATATTTCATTTAATTAAATATTTTTATAGTAAATTTATATTATCGATTTCTTTGATATAAACATAACATTTATTTTTTTATAATAAACTTTTTTATTTCATGTGATTAAATAACAATGTTAATTTTAACCAACATATAAATTTTATTCTAAAAACCAATTTCTTAAGAATCTATTTTCCTATATTATGTGAATTTATTCAAAAATTAATATTTCTATGAATTTGAAATTATATTTCATATTATAGTTTTCAAATTTTATATCATAATTATAATATAATATAATTTTTTAATTTTTTATTTATTTTTATAATTTTTTACCTATGTTTAAAACAATTTACAATCATAAAGGTATATTTCTTTAAAAATTAAAAAACTAAAAAGATAAAACAATTAACCCATTTATGTTGTCTAAAAATTGTGTGTTGGAGAGGTGTATAGACCCAATAAATATATTCATATTTTCCACCTATATATCCTTTTAAATGTGAATAATTACATTATAAAAAGGAAAAATAATGGGTATTCACAAAAGATCCATTTTCATCACTTATAAAAGGGGATCACTTCCATCACATCATGTTAAACTTATTTATTTTAATTTCATCGAAAAGGGAAACCATTGTTCTCATAGTAGAATCTTATCCCATTTTATCAGCCTCCGGTATGAATGTTTTATCCTAAGTCCTCAATTTTCAAAATGAATGGAAAGTCAAATTTTATGTTCTCTACATAATTATTTCTCATACCTTTGTATTTTCTTATAAATCTTCTTATTATATACTTCTTATAGCTACCCTAATAAAATGAAATCTGTATTACTTGTATAAAAATATTTTAGTATATTAATTTTGGAACAACTATTCAATCATTTACATCAACTTTGAAAAAAAAAACATTGATCATGTGTACATGCAGAATACATCCTTTATTAATCCATTTAGTTAATTTTTCATTACATTTATTAGTTATTAGTAAAAAGGATTGATTATATTATTATTTATATTGAATACTTTGAACTAAAATTCTGTAATGATAAATTTTTATATCCTTTAATATCATTACACTCGTTCAGAAATGAAATTATTAATGTGGTGTAAGTATGGACTACCACCTCTACGAATGATAAATAAATTTTTTTCTTAACCATCCAGATTGGATGGTTCGATGAATTAATTTATCTAATATTTATTTAATATTTAATAATCTATTAATGAGACCATTGTACTATATAATATCATTTCTTTACTCATAAAATCATCATAAAATGCTCTCCCTTTGTTCATTTTTCTTCTACAAACATGAAAGATGTTATTATTTTTAAACCATAAATAATTATAGAATGTTATTAAATTATAATGTCATATTAATAATATTTTATTTGATATGTATGAATGATTATAGAATTTTTTTTATTCATATTTAATATATCAGCATTCAATAGTTTAAAATGTCAGGACTAGTTTATCACAATTTGATTTTTCGTGAACCATATCTACTTATTTCACCTAATAAAATGGAACATAAAGATTCAATGAAAAAATATAATATTATATCTTGAATTATCTTGTAGTGATATATGTTGACATAATAATATATTATAATAACTCTATTATAAAACTATTTCAAAATGATAATGATTTACCACAACTGATATCAAAAATAGATTATAACTTACTAATATACATGTGGATAATAATTATAAATGAAATTTAAAAATGGATATAGATATAATTAAGCGTACTATGAGAAGTGATTACTAATGTGATTTTTTTATATCATATTTTAGACTATGTTCAGGTAAGAAAAAATATATGTTAAGGGATTCATTTTTGAAATTTAATTCGTTGAGACATATTTATTACTATACATAAAGATAAATTTTATATGTTGTGATTATTTCCTAATGATTGTATTTTTAAATATTTATATAATTTATTAGGATTGAAGATACATATGATGTTATTTATTTAAATTTCTCCATCTTCAAAGGATACAAAGTCTTTAATGGTCATTGTTAAATCAAAACTTGTTTTTGAGTTAAAATGATTTGTATTGTTCTTCTCTATTGAGATATTGTTTTCTTCTATCCAATGATTTTATTTCATGATAAATTACTTTTCTCTCCGAATAAAACTAATTTTCAATATGACCAATGAATATTTATTTTATAAATATGATAAATTTTTTTTCTAATAACCAGTTTATTATTTCTCTCTCAATATAATCATTCTTATATATAGGGAATTCATTACATGTTTTATAATTTTTAGTAAAATGATTTAAAATCATGACGATTTTGAAATGGAAAATAAATTTTTTTATATTTCCCAAAATGAAATGATTTATTTTTAAAAGGAAGTATTGATTTCAAAAATGACTTTAAAGGAAACTATTTTTTAATAAAAATTAGGGTTTTTAGTTTTAACTTATCAAAGAATATTTTCATAATAACAATACAATTAATTTTTTAGAAGACCTATTTTTGTTTTGAATGATTATTTTCTTGTTTTTTTACTTATCAAGTATTTAATTTTAATAAAACCATTTTATTGGTGTTTTTATTTCTTTCAAAAATGTTTTATTCCCACTTAGTATTCATGTGATTTGTATAAATATCTAAAAATGATATATTTTATAATTTAAAACAATCCCAATTCTAGTTATTTTACATTAGGGATATTTATTTAATCCACCATATGTATTCATTATATTAGTGTATTATGTATTGTTCTTGGATTGTTTTCATGAAACCCACCTCTTGTCCATGTCCTAATTGTGTGATGTTTTATGTTTAAATATTTTCATCTTCTAATTGTATTCATATATACGAATGATTAATATGTGAAATTTGGTATCCTTTCTCACCCTAAAAAACAGTGGTTAATTATTTATATCTCATTATATGGATATAGGAATAATGATGTGATGCATGTTTCATTATTTTTGTGGGAAATAGATTGTGATTCTTACCCCACTTTGTTCATGAGAATTATGTTGTGATTCATCATACAATATGTTTATGGGAATCCAGTTCCGGTTCTTGATCGACTATGTCTACAGGAATCAGTTTATTATTCTTTCTCTATTATTTTTATGAAATTAAATTATTGATTCATTCTATACTATGTTTTTGGTAATTTGGTATTGGTTCTTACTTGAATATGATTATGGGAATCATGTGGTGATTCCTACTTCACTATGTTTAGGGTAGTCAATTATTGATTCCAACTCCACTATGTTTATAAGAATCAAGTAGTGAATCTTATATATCTATTTTTAGTATTCTGGTAGTGATGCCAACACAAACATGGGGATTATGTAGTGATTCATAAAATATTATGTAATGGAAAAAATGAATTATTGTTTGTAAACTATTATATTGTTTATAAAAAAATATTTGTGGAATAATTTACTATTATAAAATTTTTTGACATTTCATAACTTAATAACTATGATTATTCCCCATAGATCATATTTATAATCTCATGCTTCATACCCTTTATATCAAGGTATGTATTTTCTCCTTTGAGATTATACAAATTTATATCATAGACTATGGAAAAATATTATTATTCTATATTAATTTTAATAATATATTTCTCCCTTCCCATTTTTTCCCAAACACTTATAATATATCCCATCATTACAAGTTGATAAATATTTTCCTTTATGACAATCCAATCCCACCCCTTTCTTATGTTTTCTTTTAACATGTTATAAAAATTAAAATAACCTAGGATATATCTATATTTGGATCCAGTGTAGTTTCAAAATTTTGAAATAACCAATATTGTCATAAATTAAGTTTATTATATTGATGATACCAAAACAAATAAACCTCCCATTAATGGGATTATGTGAGAATTTGGAAATGAATTGTTTCATTTTTTAAATAAATTTTTTTCATTCTTGGGTCATTTCAATTTATATCATGGAAATATTTTTAGAGTTGTAATTTATCATATATGATATGGGGGATCATGTTAGTTCTTCCATAATGATTATAAATGAATAGTCATATTCCCCCTATTCATTCTTTCATAATGATATCATAAAATCCTAGGGTGAAATAATTGGTATAATGAATCCTTTCATACAATGAAACTCCAACTGCACCCTCAAATGATAAATCTCAGTGTGGGAAATTTTATTCACTCTAGAAGATATACATTTAGTCTAAGTGTCATTATCAAAATAGAAACAAATGTCCTGATGAGTAGCTAGAAAAAGTACATCCTTAGTGAAAACATCCAAATTTTCTACCAACAATGAATGCAAAAAGGCTATTTAATTGGATACATAAGGTTTAATATTAGAAATTTTAAAGGATTTATTTTGATTTACTACATGTAATACTATATCATTTTTCTATGAAATCCATATTACTATAGAATAAAATTAAAAATCCATTTTTCTATTAATGACCTCTATCTCTTTCTCTCTAATGAAAATAATAAGTATGGGGATGGGTTACATATATCTATTAAATTATTAGAATAATATAGTTTTATTTCCTTAATGCTATAATGATATCCATCTTAAACATAACTCCTCATAGAATAATACATATCTCTATGAGAAGAGTGTGGTCATATATTATACTCCTGTTAAAAGCTCTAGACATAAGCGTTGGACTAAATGATCAATCAGAATACCAATTTTGAAGAAAAATGATATATAATGGAAGGAATAGATTGTGATTATATATACCCACAAAAATTATAAGGTGAATAAGAAAAGTATAATACCTATGAGAAATATCATACCTGAAGTCATATTTGTAACATCTAGGTTATATGAGACAACTACTTTCATTGATTTTCCCCCTGGTCACTACCTACTTATACATGTATTGGAAAACCCTGTGGTGGTGGTGAGAGTATTAGTTAATAATATTAGACACCTCCTAAATTCCTCATATCGTTTCATTACGAAATTTATCCACCACTGGGAATTTTCCACATACCCCAGTGTAGAATAAAATTTATAGAGCATCCACCCTAACTTAAATATCCCAAAGATGACCCCACTTAGTCATTTACATCTGGTAGAACTCATAATGAACCACTTTTAGTGAGTATCATGTGTAGTCAATAAATGATCATTCAGACTAATCAATGGTCATTTTCATCCTTTTAAAGTGTAATATATACAACACTATATAGAGTAACTAAGAATTACCCCACTATGAAAAGGATCGCAAATTCGAACCATAGAATCACAAACATATCCTCGTTACGAGTCACTGAACCCCACCAATATCATACTATATACTAAAATAGAGTTTCTATGATTATCATTGTCTGATCAATGTATTTCAAGAAAAGAACAATCAATCATGAAATTAACTCTATCAATTCCATTAGTGCATATAGGTTCATATCACAACAGAAACCAGGTCAACACTTTCTCTAGGAATCATGTAATATATTAAACCTTCACCTGTCTTCATATTTTACTAAATGAAAAATAAATTAATCTATTTAGAATGGATAATCCATGTGAAACACTGTAATTTGTTCTACTCACTACTCAATATATGGAATAATTATTCATATTTTCTAGGAGGAAAAGCCTCATACATTTTCCAATGAATATATTCCTTATCACAGAACTAGTCATCATCACAATCCTAGATTAAAAGAATTACTTGTTTTCAATGTGGAAGATTCATGACATTGTATTATGAAAACCAAATTTAATATATTATATATAGGGAGTTAACTATAAATGGAATTAAAAATTAGAAACTCATTTTAATAGGAGACATCGATTTGTTTTCTACAAATGATTCTTCTATGTAACGATCCAATAAGAAGGTCACTAGATTCATGTTGTATGAGTATATAGACCACAATATTATAACATGGGTCTCTAAACTGATAAAAAACCTCAAGTCACCTCAAAACAATTACCCAAATTTAATAATCTAGTCCTTAAAACATGTCTATGTATAAAATCAATCAATTAAAAAACCTAACTCTAATAACACTATAACATTATCCAACCCACATGTCCATGCATGGGATAGTGATATGATGAGTGTGCTTCCCTAATAAATACTCCAAAAAGATAGATCCTATTGATTTTCCCTGATTAAAATTATCACAGGCATGGGGGACCAAGAATAATGTACCAACACACACACATCTCTATGTATTCCAAAAAAGTTTAGAATGCTGATAACTGAAGAGGACGAATAACCTCTAAAACCCCAAATTTGTAAGATCAGTGACTTTTATTAAGGTATATTTTTTGTATGACTTAGTTTAAGTCCATTATTGTGAATATATATTTTCTCCTCATAGTTAATGGGAAGGATAGAGGGATTTCTAGGTGTTCGGGACACAACAATATAGGAAAAGTTTGTTTTGGGGCATTCTACATGGTTTGTGCATGGTTAGTGAAAATCATGTGGATCATCCCTGGTAACCATGTATCCTTTAAAAGTGATTTTCACATGGTTACCACATGTCTAAGATAACTGTGTGGAATTCCCTTGAAACTATGCAAAAGGGGGATTTTGGGACAATAGCTCTCACATGGTTAGAGCATTTTTTGGAAAAACATTTGGGTAAACCATGCAACCCAGAAAAGATGGGAAATTTATAGAAATTCAATTATTGTATTTTAAAACCCTAATATTTATTTCCTCCTTTCTTCCCTCTTTAAACCCTAGTAATTATCCAATTCTCCGAAGATCTTCCAAGGGTGATTCTTTCCGGAACCCTAGGTCATTTTGGAGTGTAGTTAGTTGAAAAATGAAGATCTCGGTAATGCTAATCCCACTCTTGCTTCTCTTTTTGGTTTAAGGTTCACATCTCTTACTTCTCCCCATCCAAAACCCTAAAACTCTTTTTTTTTCAGTGAGATTTAGGTTGATCTTTCAAATGGAGGTTGAATCGGGATCTAAGACGTGGATTAGGGGTGTGTTTTCCAACAGATTCCAGGTAGGTGGTCTACATGTTATTTCACATTGTTTTCTTTTTGATTTAAGAATGTGTTGGTTTTTTTCATTATTACCCATTATTATTCAAATGACCCTTCAATTTTATTTTGTATAATGAGTTTCTATGTGAGGAATGGATACCCTCATAGTCCCCATGGGACACATAGAGGATGGATTGATGTCTGTAGGGCCACCCATGGGGTGCGCTGATACTTTTTAGAAATAGAAGTATGGTAACTATGATCAAGGTTTTTTGTAACAATCTAGATCCATTATAACACATGTTTAAATAATTAATTCAAGTAAAAAGGAGTTATTGGAATGTTTCTATGCTCAGTAGTGGCTTAATGGATTGTTTGACATAGTAATAAAAATGGGTTAAATTAGTTAAATGGCGGTTGTGCCGTGTGGCTAATGAATTATGTTGAAACCTCAAAGAGGGTGGGCGTGTATGAATATTTGAACATGTGTAATGGGTTATGGATAGTGAATTTATTAATATTTTTATTGGATAGAGACATGGTAAGGAGAATTTTCTAATGGGTTATGTATTGTAAAATGGAATTGTGAATGCTCTATGACATAACATTGAATTCCATGATTGATTATTGGGAAACATGATTGTTATATTTATTTTTTGTAATGGTTATGATATGGATAAATGTGGTAAATGGGTAAATAAGCTTGTGCACATGGCTTGGTGGTGGGATTAAGGACTAATTCTCCTTCCACGGGTAGGGTTGGACTGATGCTTTAAACTACCTAGGAGTGCATGGGTTGGGGAGTCAGACTTATTATATTTCCCCCCAATGTTTGTATTTAATGAAAATACCTAGATTGAGGATCCAAGTTATTTGTGTTGATTAATCGATATGCTCATTCCTAGTAAGTTAGGGACTCGAATTATTATTTTATGAGAAATATTTTATGTTAGGAATATTGGGTGAATAATTTAAATGTTTAACCCTTGTATTACATGTTGATGATGATCTAAATAATGAGATGATGTATATTATGAACATGGATCAACTATCCTAATAGTAATAGTAAAGAAGTGATTCAAAAATTGTGGAACCTTATTTTCGTTCACTTACATTCTATTCATATTACATACATGCGCTATCTATTAGACTTGATATTTTGTATACACCTTTAGTGGTGGCCAACTGAGTTGTACTCACACCATGATTGAGACGCCGTTGGGTACCCAAGAAGATTTCATGCTTGCTGGTCAGGACAATGGAAAGGGACATATACCAGGGAGTTGAGCTGGACATGGGACATGCATGGAGAAGGTTCCCAACTTAGAGTCACGACTATTTTTTGGATTCCATTGTTTTCATTATTTTGGTGTTTTTTCACCTGGAATTTTAGCATGACATAACATATTAACTATATCTTGTTGTTTGTACCCAATAGGTAGATGTTTGGTTATGCGTGCAACTTGTTGTTTCTTATTTTTTATGCTAGTTATATTGTGATTTGTTGTGGATTACTCTAATAAATATGGTAATATATTACCACACAAATAATTTAGACCATTTTTCTAGTCTCTAACCTTTATAATTTGGGGAGGTTCACATGAGGTCATGTGACGACCCGAATCAGGGAACCAGTTTAGGGGCACCCGAGTTGGGGATGTTACAATGTGATATCAAAGGAGTTACCCTCTCGTTCTTTCTATTTGGGGATGGTAGAAAAGAGGTTAGGAAGGATTTAGGCCTTGGTAATGAACACGTTCTTGATATTAGTTAACCCATTTATGGGGTAAATCCCAGGAACCCATGAAGGGAATTGTTGATCTTGTTTTTTTGTTACATTTGATTATATTTCACCATTGGGTGATGCACTTGTTGTTTGATCTGATGGTTTTATAATATTTATATATTGTATATAAGGGTATGAGGTTGTGAATTCATTCATTATTCTAGGGACCTATGTTGATAATTGAAATTCATCATGGTAGGAACACACATGGGATGGGTGTGTGGGATATAAAGGTTTGGATGCATTTGTTTTTCATAAAAGTATTGAAATTGTGCCCAATGAGATGACATTAATGGGTAAAAAAAGTGATGTTAAAAGGGTAAGTAGTAATTATAAAATGGTTCTTAATAAATAAGTAAATGTTGATTAACTTATTGTAAGAGTAAATTGGTATAATAAAATTGTTTAGAATTAGTGTAAAAGAGACGGTTTGTAACCGTGTGAGATATGTACCCCATGTTAGTCGTGGTCATGGGAAGGATGGTTGGGGAAAGTGTTTCAAATTTAATAAATCCAAATGGGAAGTCTATGTGAAATGGTTTTTTATGGATACTGATGAGCCTTTTCTTATGCCTTGTAAAAGATTCATGGTTGTGTTCGAAAATGTACATTTATGGAATTGTTTATTAATTCCACCATGAAGGTGTGTGATAGTTGGGAGACTAGAGGATGTTGTTCAGAATGCTCCCACAGTACTGGAATAAGATGTATTAGTGGATCAAGAAGATATTGAATAGTATTTCCATGATATATTCCCTTGTTTTATAGAGATGATAGAATGAGACGTAGGGCGGGTTTCACCAAGTATGTTTGAGTTTAACATGTCATTCCAACTACAACACCCTCTAACCATTACCAAAGAGGGTGGGCTAGAGGTAGCTATGTTCTATATAGATTGTATCCATTCCTTTCTTTAACATGTGGTGAATCCTTTCAAGATGTGAGTTAAGTTGGCATCCTACACATTGTGGGGCCAGGAAATGTGTTGGTGGGATATCTTAGTTCAGACTGAAAAAGTGGAGGGCATGATGTGGAAGAGATTTCAAGAAATTTTTCTAGAGCATTACTATCTAGAATCCATATAGTAGGTAAAGTCTATAATGTTTATGATTCTGACATAGGGGATAGTTTTAGTAATGAAGTATATAGGCGGGTTCATGGACTTGCAATGTTCTATTCTGGCTTTAGTGGGAGATGATGCAGCTATAGAAAGAGACTTTATGGATGGAATTTTTCATGAGATCATATCCTATGTAAATATCTTCTTGTAGAAGAGGTTTGCTGAGGTGATGGATGAGGTACTCTTATCAGAAAGAATACACATAGAGGCCTCCGAAAGATGAAATGTAGTTCTGGTGGGGTGAACTAGTGGCCCAAATTATTATAGCAGGAATCATCTTTTTGATAAGTTCTACTACGAAATTATGGGACAACACGGTCATAAAAATGAACTAGCCTCTCAGGTTAGTGATCGATTTTTGCTGCTACCAGTATGGTAGGCCGGTACACATGTGTACTCAGTTTCCCTGAACACCTATTGATTGTAGATCATGTGGCAAGATGGGCCATGTGAAGAGGTTCTATAAGAACCCACCACAAATAGAATGTTTTGGATGATATAGATCTGTGAATTGTGCATGTAGGGGATTAATTTCCCAAAGTCAGGCAAGATGTTGGATATCCACAGGCCATATTGGTAGTCATGGCAGATGTGGAACTCCAGGGAGAGACCATTCATACCCGTAGGGAAGTGCAACTCAGGGTACTCATACTAGATCCCAAGGTAGAGGGATGTTCCATTGACACAAAGTTCATTATACACCTAGAGAGGGAGAGGCTAGAGCCTATATCATTTGCGGTACAATTATTGTGGCTTCCACACATTAAAATTATCTATTTGACATAGGTTGCACACATTATTTTATTTCAACAATGTTCATAGTATTATTGGGCTTAAATGTAGAAATTTCATGTGTAGTTATGTCTCTTGATACTCTGTTGGAAGATGTGAGTTGAGAATATAAGCTAGTGTAGAGGTTGATTCGTAGAGGTTAGTAAATGTCATTTCCTATGGGATCTATTTGTTATAGATATTTTAGTTTTTGACTTGATCCTAGTTATATATTGGTTATTATATTATTATTCCCATATCTATTGTTACTGATGTTGGGTAATGTTTATATCTCCCATTGTAGACACTTATGTCCTTCAAGGTGATTGGTATGTTCAAGTAGGCTATGAAGGGCCTTTTTGTTAGTAGTTGGGAGAGCTCACAACCCATGTGGCATGCCTTGTTCTTGATGATAGAGAATTGACGTAAAATATTATTCCTTCTGTGGTGGATGGTTTCCAGGATGTGTTTCTTGAGGACATCTTGGGGACACCACCTGAGAGAGATATTGAGTTTATAATTGAGTTACTTCCAGGGAAGAACCGGTTTTCATTACACCATATTTAATGGTTCAAGGAGAACCTAATGAGCTTAAGGCTTAGTTGGATGAGTTAGAGAAGAAGGAATTCATTTGACCTAGAATATCACCATGGGGATCACCCATGCTATTTTCTATGAAGGATGGTGGGTCATTGAGATTATGTGTCAACTATAGGAAGTTTCATCAGATGAAGTTTAAAAACCGATTACCTATTCCTATAATTGATGATCTATTTGACGAACTGAGGGGTTCCAAGTTGTTCTCCAAGATCAATTTTAAATCATTATACCATAAGTTGAGGGTGAGATCTTCTGACGTACCACATAAAACCTTTTAGAGAAGTTATAGGTTGTATGAATTTTTGGTGACGTCGTTTGGGTTGACCAATGTGTCAGATGTGTTTATAGAGCTAATGAACTAGATATTTCACCACCATATGGATCAGTTTGTGGTTTTATTAGACTATGACATCTTGGTGTACTCACAAAATCATGACGATCATTCCAAATATCTTGATATCATCTTGATTACTCTAAGAGAGGATAGGCATTACTTTAAGCTATCAAAGTGCCAATTTTGGATTAAGAAAGTTCATTTTCTAGGACACATAATTTATGTGTTAGTTGTTTTAGTGGAACCAGATGAGGTGTAGGCTACAATGTACAAGGAACAAGACAAGAATGTTTCTGATATCTAGAGATTTTTTGGAATGGCTGGTTATTAATGTTGGTTAATTTGGTATTTCTCATGTTTGGTAGAAACACACTCAAGATTAAGCAATAAGGGTGTTATGTTTGATTCATTAAAGGCATAAAAAATCAATTTTCACGAATTGAAGAAAATTTTATTACCATATAGATTCTAATCTTACTATAAACTAATAAGAAGTACACTTTGTTTGGCGAATCTTCTGGTGTGGGACTTGGGGCGGTGGTGATGTATGATTATCATGTTGTAGCTTACAGGCCGAGATTGTTTAGACCACAGGAACGAAACTACCCTACACATGATCTTGAGTTAGCTTTGGTAGCTTATGAATTAATGTGTTGGAAGCACAACTTGTTGGGAGATAAATTCATAGTGTGTTCTATTAATAATAGTTTAATGTATATCTTATCTCATAGGGATTTAAATATTAGGCAAAGAAGGTGGGTTTGGTACCTGTAATCCTTCAATTTTGAGTTGTTTTACACACTGGGAAAATGGAACAGTGTTATGGAGGCTCTAAACGTGAAGAATTAGAATCAGGTGGTTCAAGAATCCATCTTTGAATGGAAAATGATGGTCCTGTTTGATGAGATGCCTTTGGAGATATGGGATAGGCGCATGAAATTGAACTTGGAATCTATATCAGTTGAGTCCTCACTTTTGATCTGAGTAAAAGATAGTTATTTGGTGGATCCAAACTATTTGGATATGAGGGAAAGTCTTAAAGGTGGAGAGTCACCTTTTAGTTGAGCCTTGGGTGGTGATGGAATCGTCTCTATTAATAGTTGTGTGGTAGTACCCGTGAGTTTGTGGGAAGAGCTTTTGCATGAGTTCCATGCATCGAGGTGGGAAGTACATTAGAGCTTGACTAAGATATAACATGATATTCATAGGAAATATTGGTGGATGGGGATGAATAAATACATTGCAGGTTTCGTGGCGTGATGCTCTACCTCTCAACAGGTGATGGTCGAGCATCAACATCGAAGTGCTTTGTTATAGTTATTGCCTATATTGGAATGGAAGTGGAATGATGTAACGATGGACTTCATAGTGGGAATTCCAAGTATTCCTTTGAATAATGATGCAATCTAGACTATTGTGGATTGGTTGAAAAAAGTATCTCATTTCTTGCCGATCCATGTGACATATACAGGTGACCAGTTCAGGGAGTTGTATGTTCGGGAAATAGTGTGATTTTATGGTTTTCTGAGAACCCGAATTTCAGATCATCACCTGCATTTTACAGCACACTTCTTGTTCGGATACCAGAAGGTTCTTAGAGCCCAGGCATTGTTGAGTATGACTTATCACCCGCAGACGTAATAAAAGTCTGAGCATATGATTTAGGTGTTGGAGGACATGTTGAGAGTTTAAGCCCCAGATTTCGGGTGTTCATGGGAGAAACACTTATCACTCATTTAGTTTTCTTACATTAATAGTTCATAGTTATTATATACATGGATACTTTTGATAAACTACTTGGGAGACTATGTTTATCTCCCTCATGTTGGTTAGAGGACGTGGAATCTAAGCTGTTAGGACAGAGTCTCATGTAGGAGGCATCAGAGAATGTTAATTTGTTTTAGAAGTGAATGATAACAACCTAGAATAGGTAGAAGTCATATACATATTGGAATCATAATCCTCTTGAGTTTTAGGTGGGTAATAGTGGCTTTCATTGGGTGTCTCCAAGGTTGTGCCACCATCGTATTAAAAACACGGGATGTTGGAACCTAGGTATGTGGGGCCATTTGAGATAGTAGAGAGGATCAGACTAATGGATTACTGATTGGCTCTTCCACATCGATATAGTGGGATGCATTATGTTTTTCATTTTTTCACAACTTAATCAGTATTATCTTGATCCATCTAATGTGATACATTTTTATTACATCAAGCATGATCCCGACATGTCTTTTAAAGAGAATCTAGTTCATATTGTGGATTATAGTGAGAATGTTTTACTGTGGAAATGTTATACCTTAGCATTGTATTTTATGGAAATATGGAAACATTGAAGAAGAAACAAGGGAGTGAGAGTCAGATATGCCAGCCTTGTGGGATAATATCTTTCCATCATAATTTCAATATTTCTTGGGAATATCAGCTCAAGGAAGATTTGTCCGAAGGTTGTGAGGTTGCAAGATCTAGGACTTTTAATAATTTATGTTTTTATTTATTTTTCAGTTTAATTACATCCTTTTGGTCAAATATTTTCTTCCCATAGTTCATGTGAAGGATCGAAGGTATTTTTGGGGTTTAGGACATGAAAATTGGAGAAAAAAGAGAGACTAAGCATGTTGTATGGTTTGCACACGGGTAGTGAAAACTATGTAGATCATCCCAGGTCACCATGAATCCTTGGATAGTGGTTTTCACACAATTACTACATGGTTACTGCATTTTTAATCTAACCTTGGGGAATTACCTAGGAATGTGCGAAAGGGGGATTTTCGGAAATTATCTCTCACATATTTTGGCAAACCATGTGGGTCATCCATGTAGACTAGAAAAGTTGACAAATTTATAAAAATTACATTATGGGATTTTAAACCCTAACTCATGATTTCTTCCTTTCTTTCCTCTTGAAGCCCTAGGAATGAACCAAATATTCCAAAAGAATCCAATGTGTGATTCTCCCTCAACCATAGTTCATTTGGAGTGTCATCAGTTTCCAAATGAAGATCCACATATGGAAAATCCCACTATTTCTTCTCTTTTTGGTATAATATTTTCATCTCTTCCTTCTCCCCATCTGAAACTCTAAAACCATTATTTTCAGTGTGATTTAGTATTACCCTTCAAAGTGTGGTTGAATTGAGATATATGTCCTCAATTAGGGGTATGTTCGCTAACATATTCAATGTAGGTGGTATAAAAGTTATATCCCATAGTTTCATTTAAGATTTCTGCATGCTTGGGTTTATTTCTCTGTTACCCTTTATTAGACTTGTGATCCTGTGATGAGAATTTGGGTAATGGGTGTCTAAGTGATGAATAGAGAACTTCATGGTCCCCATTGGACACATAGAGGATGACATGACGTAACATATCAGGTAAATAAAGAATATAACATTTTCATATTTATTAATATTTTTGAATTAAATATTAATTTTATTTTAAAAGGGATACTATGTTCGATAGAATACCCGATATGAAACAATGGGGTTCCTTGAAATCTTACGTTGCACACAATGTTGGGTCATACTAAAAAATAATATTATTATATTATATTAAATGGTAGTTCAATCCTAGATGTTGTATTAGAGGGAATGAACAGAACTAACTACAATATAAATATACAATTTTTTTAAATATTTTTACATTTGTTGGACTCCTAATGTGTTAATCATGTTTTAATGATCACAAATCTCATTACTATTAATTAATCTTGATCTTCATTTCACATCTTGCTAATTCTCTTCAATCTCATGTTTTTATAATAACAAATCTTATGGATGTTAATTACTCCCTTTATTATTTACAATTCTTATGCATAATCACAAATCTCACATATATTATCACTCCTTTATATTTATGATTCACATTCTCTTACTCTCTAATGATTAACCTTAATATATATTCTTCATATCACTGTCTTAGTCCAAATACAAATATTTGTCTATGTATGGAGACATTGTGAAGGACACACCATAAAGGACTCACCATGACCAGACACCGTGACCAGACACCGTCACCAGACACTGTGACCAGACACCGTGACCAGACACCGTTACCAGACACCGAGACCAGACACCGTGACCAGACACCGTGACCAGACACCGTGACCAGACACCGTGACTGGAAACCGTGACCTAGACACCGTGAATGACTCACCATGAAGGACTCACCGTGACCCAGACACCGTAAAGGACACACCGTGAAGGACAAACCGTGAACCACACACCGTGAAGAAGACACCATTTCCATAATCACTCTGACACTGTTTCTTAAGATTGTGTCATTATTATTTAAGTAATGCTAACGGTCATATTTTTTGTTTTTAATACAATTAATTTAATTTTATGATAGTTGTTGGCATGTCAGGAAACCGTATCTTGAACCTATGAAAAGGGAATCATTCCTACTTCCAGAACTTGTGGAATATAAGAAAGACTGAGATGCAGTACACGCGCAACAAGAAATAACGAAACAAGAAGAGAAGCGGTGTGCAAGTGTGAATATACAACATGAAGAACTTACATACACCCAAGTGAATTGTGCTGAACAAGAAGAACAATCCTGAATAAGGTGGATAGTGAAAGACCATAAAATAACTCTCATGAGTGCAATCTAATACTGTTGAAGAAGGCACGATGAATCAAGAGATTTTTATCACTCTTGAAGAAGACAAGAAGAACTAAGACACTATATTTTTCAACAGAAAAACCAAGGAAGGACTCAGAAGCATTCGTGATGAATCCAACGAGTCTAGAACTACATTGATAATAACTACAGCTGTATAAACTCTCATCTATCTTCTCTACGTGATTTATTTATTAACTTTCGAGCTGTGTGGTGTACTCTGTATATCTTTAAACAAACTGTCTCCTGCACTGAACTGGAGGATATCAAAATCCTCACTCAAATTCTATTAACTTATGTTTACCCACGTCAACTATGGAAGAGGTCCTTGTGTGACCCAGTCTTTGTTTTGTTTCCCATGAAGAACTGTGGTAGAGGTCCCTGCGTGGCCTGGAAAGCTTTGTAAAACAGTTGTTAACCCCGATCCAGGGTGTGGATTAAATTTATATATATAGTTGAGAGGACTAAAACTCGGCATGAGACTGAACCTCTTGTTATATCTACTGTGCATCTTTTATTTAAGTTTAAAGTATACTATATTTATCTTATTTATTCCGCTGCTATTACTTTGAAATACAAAACTATTTTCAATCTACTTTGATAGTTAAATTAGAAAGTTTTTAGACTTATCGTAAATCAATAGGTTAGCTTAAAAAGTTAGTTTGACCTTATGGTTAAATTAATTGAGACCTAATCAATCTTTGAGAAGCTAAGTGAACAATTACAATCTGTATAAATTCACTACAGTTTAACTAATTTTATAAATCATGGGATTTTAACTAGACAATATTTAAAAAAAATTTTAATTGGAACTCAATTCACCCCATCTTGAGTGTCCACTCCGACCAACATTTGGTATCATAGGCTTAGTTTTTTTTAAAGATTTTTGAAATACTCTGTTTTTAAACTGTGATTTTTGTTGCATCATTAAATATCTTCAATTTCTATTAGTTCTAAATTTTTATCTCTTTAAATTTTCTATCTAAAATCTAGTTATGGATAATAGACTAGAGGGTTCTGCTACTAACATACCACCTTTCTTTAATGGTAAAAACTATGCTCAGTGGAAACTTAAAATGAAAATTCATTTAGAAAGCATAGGTATTGATATTTGGACTGCCATAGAATTAGAATATAAACTTACCACTACTGCTAGATCCACTTAGGATGAACCTACAAAGACTGCTTACAATAATAATTGTAAAGCCATGAATGCCCTGTTTTTTTTCTTTAGGAGATGAAGAGTTTAACAGAATTTCTGCTTGTAAAACTGCTTTTGAAATTTGGGATACTTTGGGTGTTTCTCATGAAGGAACAACCAATGTTAAAGAAATGAGATTAAATACTTATACTATTAAATATGATAATTTTAAAATGAAAACTGATGAACCTATTTATGACATGTATCTCAGGTTTAATGAGGTAGTCAATACAATGAATTCACTTGGAAAGGTTGTTCCAGCAAAGGAACAAATTATGAGAATCTTGAGATGTTTACCAGACCGATGGAGAGGCACATTTGTTTCAATTAGAGAGTCATGTGACATTGCTGCTCTACCTGACAAAGAACTCATTGGTAAGCATATGATGTATGAGGAAGAACCCAAGGTGAATAAAGAGGAAGCTGATGAACCAAAGAGGAGATCAGTGGCTTTCAAGACTAATGCTTCAAAGATCAAGGACAAAGATAAAGCTCAACTACCTACTGACATTTCAACTAGTGAAAATTCAGACTCTGATAGTGATGCTGAAATGTCTTAGATAGCCAGAAGGTTTAAGAAATTTTATAGGAAGAAGAAATTCTTCAGAAAATGAAATTATAAAGGAAAGTATGACAATAAGGGACATTGGAAGAAGGATTGGAAAAAGTCCATAAAAGTGATGAAGTTGTCTGTTATGAGTGAAAAAGAAAAGGAAATATTAAAGCAGACTAACCAAAGCTCAAATTCAAGAATTAATATGATTACAAGGACAGTAAGTACAAAAAGGCTATGAAGGCTTCTTGGAGCACTTCTGAGGATAGCTCCAGTGAATCTAAAGCTTTTGAGACTGAAACCAGAAATAAGGCAAACATGTGTTTTATGACAAACACATCTGAGGTAATCTTAGATACTCTTGCTTTAAATTCTTATTATTATGAAGATAGTGTAGAATCTGATTCTAATTCTAAAAACATGACTACTGAGGAATTTTTTGAATATTGTAATATGTTGTAAGAGACATGCAATGAAATTAAGGATAAATACAAATCATTAAAGAAACAACATGCTCTCACTACTACTTTTAAAACTGAACTTACTATTGAAAAAGATAAAAATGATCAACTATTAAAGGAGAAAACTGAACTGAAAATGTCTAATGAGCAACTCAGAAAGGATTTAGAGAAATTCACAAATGGAAAGGATACACTAACTCAAATGCTAGGAAAGGAAGTTTCACCAAAATACACTACTATAATAGCCTACAAACCTAGACAGAGACAGCTTACTAAGAATAGATTTATTCCTAAATCTGGACAGAATACTGATAGTTCTAGTTCTGGACATTTATATGTTTCAACTAGTTATATTCATAGTTACGGATCTAATAAGTTTTATCTTTCAAAATCTGTTGATTCTACAAATTTTATGAGACCCATAAGACAAATTTGGGTACCTAAAGTTTTGTTAGCTAACCTATCTGGACCCAAGAAAATCTTGGTAGCAAAATCATTTCATATCTAAATATGTTTTGTAGGAAACCTACTTAAAGAGCTCCAGTAGGAAGACTTGGTAATTGGATAGTGGATGTTCAAGACATATTTCTGGATACTTCTCATGCTTTAAAAGCTTAGTCACAATTTATGGAGGCTTTGTCACCTTTGGTGATAATTCTAAAGGGAAAATCATCGGCATAGGCCAGATTGGTAACACTGACTCAGTATTAATTTCTAAAGTTTTATTCATTGATGGACATAAATATAATCTGTTAAGTATTTCTTAGTTATGTGATGATGGTTTTAATGTTAAATTGGAAAATTATTCTTTCGATGTTTTTAATTCTAAAAATGCCTTAGTATTCTCTGCCCTGCGAAATGAAAATGTTTATGCTGTTGATTTAAATTCGTTATCCAGGGAGAATATTACTTGTTTAAATGCTTTTCATAAGGAGTCTTGGATTTGGCACAGAAGATTAGGACACTGAAATATATAATCACTTAGAAAACATACTAGGAATACCTTAGTTAGAGACCTACCCACACTTGAGTTTCTGAATGACAATGTTTTAATCTCTGTCAAAAGGGAAAGAAACACAAAATCTCTTTCAAACCAAAGAAAGAAGTTTCAACTTCTCAACCTCTCGAGTTGGTTCACATGGATTTGTTTGGACCATCTAGATTTTCTATCATAAATTGGAATCACTATGTCTATGTCTCAGTAGATGACTTTTCTAGATATACTTGGTTATACTTCTTAGTTCACAAAAGTGAATCTTGTTCTTACTTTGTTAAAGACTCCAAATCTGTTGAAAATCATAGTGGACTTAAGATTAAAAATCTAAGAAGTGATGATGGCCGTGAGTTTGAGAATCATGTGTTTGAATCCTATTTCTCACACAATGGATATATTCATAACTTTTCTGTCCCTAGGACACCTCAGCAAAATGGTGTAGTAGAAAGGAGGAATAGAACCCTGCAAGAAATTTCCATAACCATGGTTAATGAATATGACCTGCCTATTTATTTTTGGGCTGAAGCTGTAAATACATCTTGTTATATTATCAATAGAGTGTTGATCAGACCTATTCTTAAGAGGTCCCCTTATGAGTTGTGGAACCATAGAAAACCTAAAGTCAATTACTTTCAAGTCTTTGGCTGCAAAGTCTTTATTCTTAATACCAATGATATTCTTGACAAGTTTGCATCCATGAGTGATGAAGGAATTTTCCTAGGTTATTCTATTTATAGTAAATCCTATAGAGTTTTCAATAAAAGAACCAAGTGTGTGGAAGAATATGTTCACATCAAGTTTGATGAAACTGATCCACATGACCCTAAAACCTCGCTTGAAATTATTGAACAAGATTTATCTGTTCTGGACCTTAATGAAAAATCAAATGAACCTGCTATAAAGGAAACCAGTTCTAGGAATTTTCCAGAACCTGCTTCTGTTGATTCCCAACCTGTTGATGATCCTGAAGATTCTAGTCCTACCTTTACTAGATCAACTAGAATTCTAAATAATCATCCTTTAGATGCTGTTGTAGGAAATCTTGATAGAGGGACACATACTGGAGCTTCTCTTAGAAATCAGGTTGAACATCAAGCCTTCTTGTCACAACTTGAACCTAAAAACATTGATGATGCTATTAATGATGAATTTTGGGTAATTTCTATGCAAGAAGAACTCAATCAGTTTGATAGAAATAAAGTTTGGAATCTTGTTGAAAGACCTAAGGACACTTTCACAATAGGCACTAAAGGGGTGTTTAGAAATAAAGTATATGAATCCGGAAACATAATTAGAAATAAAGCTAGACTACTTGCACAAGGCTATAGTAATGAAGAAGGTATTGACTATGAGGAGACTTTTCCTCCAGTAGCCAGATTAGAAGCTATTAGGATTTTACTTGCTTATGTTGCACATTTAAATTTTAAACTATATCAAATGGATGCCAAGAGTGCACTCTTAAATGGATATATTACTGAGGATGTTTTTGTTGAACAACCTCCTGGATTTTCAAACCCTCATTTTCCAAATCATATTTTCAAACTATCAAAAGCTTTATATGGTTTAAAGAAAGATACAAGAGCTTGGTATGTTAGATTAAGTACTTTTCTAATTTCTAAAGGTTTTACAAAAGGAATAGCTGATTCTACTCTGTTTATAAAAAGAATTTCTAAAGATGTTTCTGTTGTAACAATTTATGTAGATGATATTATTTTTGGATATTCAAAAACAACATTATGTATTGATTTTTCTAAAATGATTCAAAATAAATTTGAAATGAGTTTAATGGGTGAACATAAATTCTTTCTTGGTTTTCAAATCTTTCAAAATGATGATGGAATTATTTTAACTCAAAGTAAATGTACTAGAGATCTTTTAAAACGTTTTGGATTGGATAGCACAAAAAAGTAGTGACACTCCCATGAGTACCACCTGTTAGATGTATCTTGATGAAAATGGTAAATATGTTGATCAAACCACTTATAGAGGAATGATTGGAAGTCTACTCTACCTGACTACTAGTCATCCTGATATTATGTTTAGTGTGTGTATGTGTGCTTGTTTTCAAGAAAACCCTAAAGAGTCACATTTAAATTCTGTAAAAAGAATTTTCAAATACCTCAAGCATACTCCCAATTTAGGATTGTTCTATCCCAAAGGACAATCATTTGAATTATTTTGTTATTCTGATGCTGACATTTCTGGATGTACGCTAGATAGAAATAGAACCTCTAGAACATGTCATCTTTTAGGCAAGTCACTAGTATCATGGTGTAGTAAGAAACAAAATTATGTTTCATTATCAACTATAGAAGCTGAATACATAGCTGCTGGAAGATGTTGTGCACAAATTTTGTGGATGATACACACATTACTAGACTATGAATATCAATTCAGACATGTCTCAATAAATTGTGACAACACAAGTGCTATTAATATATCTAAGAATCATGTTTCTCATTCTTGGACAAAACATATTCATGTAAGACATCACTTTTTGAGGGATCATTATCAAATAGGTGATATCACTTTGGAATTCATTGGTACTGAATATCAACTTGCTGATATATTCACTAAACCATTAAATTCTGAAAGATTAGACTGCATCATATATGATATTGGTATGACTAATCATAAATGAATATCTTACAGATCTTAATGTTTAATACTTTACAATAATTTACTTTAGGGTTTCATACTTACTGTTTCTATGTTACTGTTTTATGGTAACGGTCTGACAACTCACTGTCTCATCGTGACTATATAAAATGATCACTGTCTCACCGTGATGACTATAAACTGTCTCACCGTGATGACTAGTTTTCTGTCTCACCATAATACCTACTCACGGTCTCACCATGAGAATTATGTTTATTATTATTTTTACCCGTATCGCGGTAATTCTTTATTTCACCACTATTTGATTTCCTGCGTTTTTTTTATGATGTTTGACATTCCCAAATGATAAAACATAAGGGTTTCATTCGATTCCTTACCCGAACTCTCTCTTGAACCTTCTATTCCCTCTCGCCCAAACCTTTAGTGAATTCCAAGGATGAAGCATCCATCTTCACCCTCATCTGAGAAGCGTCGCTCTAAGAAACAAAAGAGGATACTGAGGATAGCTCACGAAGGACCTCTAAAACCAAACCTGTTAAGCTGTATAGTTGTACCTAAAAAAGTGGTTTGCCCTAAATGCTTGTTGTCTAGCAGATCGTTTGTTTTGAAAGTTTTAAGAGAAAAAGGATTGCTTGAATGGTTCACTGGACAGAATAGACTGATTTACCCAAGGCTTGTATCTCAATTCTATCAGTATGTGATGTTTTATTTTGAGTTTGGAGAAAGCTTTATAGTGACCAGCTAGATCGATGGTCAGAAGTGATATTTCTCTTCAAGGATGTGGGCTGCATGCCTAAGAATTCCACATGAAGGAGTTTGTGAAAATTGCCAGAGAGACCCTCCTCCAACAACCGACATCTTTGACCTGGAAAATGATTTGGAAAGTCTAACTAGAAATGGAACCAAGCGAAGGGCCATAGCTGCTGAACTAGATGGGGAGACAAGACTTATGTTCAAGTTTGTTCAGAATTTGGTTAGTCCAAGAAAAGGAGATTTTGTTGTGATGAAGTATCAGTATGTGGTCCTGATTTACCTGTTGAAGAATGGCCATAAGATCAATCTGTGTAAGTATGTTATCAACCATATTTGTGAGCTGATCAAAGTAACTTCCAAATCCACCTCCCTATTTTACTCAAGGATGATTTCAGCTATGCTAGTTGCAAAAGGGATGGTTGGGCCGACTTAAGAAAAGTTAGAGTACATTGATTTCTGCCTATCCATGCCTATGATTAGAAGGATGAAGATAAGATGTAACCCCTGGAAGAAGCAGTGGGTTGAGGATAGTGATCAACTGTATAAAAAGTTTAATCCTGTTAACTATCCAAGGATACCTAAGAACCTACCTGATCCTGGTTTGGAACCAGATTAAGTGGGTTAGTATTCATAAGAAGAAGAACAAGAAGTAACAGCTGAAGTACCACCTAGATAAGAACCTGTAATACCTCCAATGGAAACAGTTCCATTTGAAGAGGAAAGGGTTGTTGTCCCTGCTGTTATCCCTGCTGAAATACCTCAAGGAGAGGAAGTTGTTGTTGAAATGGAAAGGACTAAGGATCCTTCAGTTGTTCTTCATGAGGAAGAAGCTCATCTTAATGCTGCAAGGAAATTGATTTTTCCTGTTTCAGAACAGAAAGCAACCTTAGTGGAAGATCTTGGTGAAGAGAATCTTTTCGTTGAGAAAGAAGCAAGTCTGGGAGCTTATCCAGTGGAACAATCGGTTCCTGAGATTATTCTATCTCCTGAAGAAAGAATGGAAATTTCCATTCAGCTTTCAAGGTAAGGGTTTGCTGAAGTGATTAGGGATGATCCTGTAGATCTTGTCTATGTTCCTAAACCTAAAGAATCTGGAAGGGAAGCACAAGTTGATGGGGAGGAACCTCAACATCATGATATTGTGGAATATGGATCAGCTGAAGCTTCTCAAACTTCTGTCAAATTTTCTGTGTACTCTCGGTATGAGTTCCCAAGATTTTATGATGTGAATGAGTCACAGGAAGTGATTGCAACTAGAATGGATCTTTCTTCTCTGTTTCAACTGAAGCCCTTAACTCATTCAGAACCAGAACCAGAGCCCCATCCTCAATCTGAATCAGAATCTGAGTCTAAAGATGACTCTGAACCTCAACCAGAATTTGAACCTCTACCTTTACCTGCATCCTTACATGAGCATCACTCCATTGTGACCAAAGATGTTATGAAAGTTTTTGGAGAGACTTTGTTAGCTGGAGTTGAGAAAATTATCTCCACTAAACCTCGCCCAGTGAATCAGTTAAGTCAAGAAGATGCATCAATTCGCATGGAAAATATTATCTTTCATATTCAACCAAGGATGACCTGAGAAATTCAAGAAGTCAGAATAGAGAATAAGATACTGAGTGATGATGTTGCAAATCTGAAAAGTATGGTAGCAAGTCTGCAGAATGAGTTATCTTTGAGATAAGAGCGTGCTCCTGTTTCTGCCCCTGCACCTATTGATGTTTCTCCTGAGTCTTCTGATTCCCTCCTTACTAGGGAGATTGTGTCTCAAGTTCATCCATACCTACTATATTTTCATGAAAAGATTGGAAAAAGGCACACCAAGATACTGGAACGCATGAGAGAGCTTGTGGAAAATCTGAATAAGCTTACAGATGAATACACTGGATGTCTACAAAAAGTTATGAAAACAGGTCAAAGTTCTAACCGAAGCTGTCAAGGCTTCACTTGTTTCTGGTCCGACCTCCACACCTTCTTTGGATGATTCTATGCTGAGATCCATAATAAAGGAAGAATTTACGAATGCCTTCAGTGGCTTGGATCTATCTTCTTTTTCAAAAGTGATTAAGAATAGTGATAGAGCATTGGACTTGGTTAGGATTAATTCTAAGATAGCCAATGATGCTCAACAAGAGATCTCCAAGAAAATAGATTTTTATCTCTCCCAGATTTTCTCTAAAAGTGATATGACATATCACTTTAGATATCTTGTGGAAAATTTGGGAATCCCTCCGGTGACTCAAGCTTTTAAAGATCATGTTCAGAAACTTTCAGAGTTCACCAGATTGTTGGACAGATTTCTGGAAAATAAGGATGATTTTGAAAAGGCTATATAGTATGGTGGTGAAATCATTACTGATTTCATCAATATTTTGAAGTCGTATCTTCATGTGCAAAGTACTACTATAGTTGCTCCAGCTGTTTCACCCCTTAGACCTGGACTACCTACCTTTGCCTCAACTGCCATGACAGTTAGCCAAGCTCTTTCCCAGATCCGACTAGTCATTCTTGACCAACCACATCCTAGATCTTCTACTGCTCCTACTTTGGATCCATCTATTTTTTAAGGTCTACCCTTACCCTTGTTGTCTACCACATCTATGCCTTCTTCTACTTCAGCACCAGCTCCTACTGCTGATAAAGGCAAATACAAGGTGGATCCCTAAAGAGTCTGAGGACTGTTTTTCTTTTTGATGGGATGTCTTTTGTTGTTTCTTGTTTTATTGTATTCTAAACCCTTTGTTTAATACCAAATGCAGTGTTTCATTTCATTCTCTCTACTTTTTGATAATCCCAAATGGGGGAGAAAAACTACAGGTGTCAGTTCTATAATAGTATAAATGGGGGAGGAAAACTACAAGTATCAGTTCTATAATGTTTTTGCTAATCTAGTATCTTTAATATTACATGTCATTTATATTCTGCCTATATATGATTTGTGATCATCAAAAAGGGGGAGATTGTTTGACTCCTCATGTGTGAATCATGTTTTAATGATCACAAATCTCATTACTATTAATTAATCTTGATCATCATTGCACTTCTTGCTAATTCTCTTAAATCTCAAGTTTTTATAATAACAAAGCTTATGGATGTTAATTACTCTCTTTATTATTTACAAGTCTTATGCATAATCACAAATCTCACATATATTATCACACCTTTATATTTGTGATTCACATTCTCTTACTCTCTAATGATTAACCTTAATCCATATTCTTCATATCACTGTCTTAGTCCAAATACCGATATTTGTCTAAGTATGGAGACACCATGAAGGACACACCGTGAAGGACTCACTGTGACCAGACACCCTGACCAGACACCGTGACCAGACACCGTGACCAGACACCATGACCAGACACCATGACCAGACACCGTGACGAGACACCGTGACCAGACACCGTGACCAGACACTGTGACTAGACACCGTGACCCAGACACCATGAATGACTCACCGTGAAGTACTCACTGTGACCCAAACACCATGAAGGACACTACATGAAGGACAAACTGTGAACCCCACACCATGAAAAAGACACCATTTCCATAATCATTGTGACACCGTTTCTTAAGCTTTTGTCAATATTATTTAAATAATGCTAATGGTCATATTTGTTGTTTTTAGGGCAAATAATGTTATTTAATGATAGTTGTTGGCATATCAGGAAATCGTGTCTCGAACCTATGAAAAGGGAATCATTCCTACTGCCAGAACTCATGGAATATAAGAAATATTGAGATGCAGTACACGTGCAACAAGAAACAATGAAAAAAGAAGGGAAGCGGTGTGCAAGTGTAAACATACAACACGAAGAACTTACATACACCCAAGTGCACTTTGCTGAACAAGAAGAACAATCTTGAACAAGGTGGAGAGTGAAAGACCCTACAAGAACTCTCATGAGTGCAATCCAATACTATTGAGGAACACACGACGAATCAAGATATCTTTCTCTCTCCTGAAGAAGACAATATGAACTACGACACTCTTTTTTTCAACAGAAAAACCAGAGAAGGACTCAGAAGAATTCTTGGTAAATCCTACGAGTCCAGAGCTACATTGATAATCACTAGATCTTTCTAAACTCTCATCTATATTCTCTATGTGATTTATTTATTAAAATTAAAGTAGTGTGGTGTACTCTATATATCTTTACACTCATTGTCTCTTGCACTGAACTAGAGGATATCAAAATCCTCACTCAAATTCTCTCAACTTCTATTTACCCACGCCAACTATAGAAGAGGACCTTGTGTGACCTGGTCTTTGTTTTGTATCCCATGAAGAACAGTGGTAGAGGTCAGTGCGTGGCCTAGACAGTTTTGTAAAACTGTTGTTAACCCCGATCTAGGGTGTGGATCAAATTTATATATATATTTAAGAGGACTAAGTCTCGGCTTGAGACTGAAACTCTTGTTATATCTATTGTGCATTTTTATTTAAGTTTATTGTATACTACATTTATCTTATTTATTCCACTGTTATTACTTTGAAATACAAAACTATTTTGAAGATACTTTGATAGTTAAATTAGCAACTATTTACAATTATTGTAAATCAATAGGTTAGCTTCAAAAGATAGTTTGACCTTGTGGTCAAATTAACTGAGACCTAATCAATCTTTGAGAAGCTAAGTGAACATTTACAATCTGTATAAATTCACTACAGTTTAACTGATTTTATTAATAAGCGGATTTTAACTAGACAATATTTTAACAAAAATTTTAATTGGAACTCAATTAACACCCCTCTTTAGTGTCCACTCCGACCAACAACATTTTTTGAATAAATTGTATAGGCTTAAAAAAATAAAGAATCTGGTTTTATATATTAGTACTCTAATATTCATTAAAAGGTTTATTTACCTCATTTTAATAGAGAACTCTCATTAAATCTAGTTCTAGTCACTATTATATGTTCTATTTGACAAAATAAAATTTTTATTTATAAACGGGACATCAAAATTTACATTGGGTATTTTTTGGGTATTTTCCTAATGACATTCATTTTTTAATGAATAGTGAAAAATACTGTATTTTAAATCAAACTTTTATTTTAATAAAATTTATTTATATAGTTAGATTATCTTTTTAATTGGGTTTAAACTATAATTATATAATGTTTTTACTATTTAATACATTTTTGGTCATTGGAAGTAATTTCACATTGAAATCGGACATAAATAAGTGTCACTTTTTTAATAGTTATTATTTCTTAAAAACATGCTTTTTTTGACAGCGGGAATTAATTTTGAATTAATTTCTTCCACTTATATTTTTTGAATATGGAAAAATGGATTCCATATTTGGAATCATGGGGTCCAAATTGTGTAAATAGTTAACTTTTAATTTCATACATTATGAATATTTACATTAGTAAAAATTTTATTTACCATGGTTAAAGGGTAAATCTGGTAAATAAGGGTAAAAAGTTCATTTTGAACTCAAGTTTTGAACAATTTCTAAAATAATGGTATTTTTTATAATTTTTAGTCATCAATGAAATAAAATTTTTAATGACACAATAATGATGTAGTGTTTACTTCATTAATTAATTATTTACATAAATATGATTATAAAGACTAAAACAATATCCAAAACCTATCCAATTCTTGTTGGATGATTTTATTTATAACATGAGTCATCTTATATTTGACTTTACTGATTTTTAGACCATTATAAATAGAAAATCATTATATAATAAAATAATATTTTCACACATAACTTAAAAGCCCCTCCTCCCCTTATAAAAAGTCCTCACTTCTAATCCACTCCACACACTTCTCAAGCACCTCAGCTCATCCATGATATGCCCAATTAATCTTCTTAAATCCCTCTCCTCCCCCTAGAAGATTTTCCCAACGCATAAGGTAATTCAAGTAAACATTTTGGTGCCAACCAATTAGAGTTACCAAATTTAAAGCTAACACCTTCTCGTCAGTTCTTTTGTTTTATTTTACTTCTCCAACCCCATAAACACTTTTTATTCTTTGATTTTATAACAAAACCAGTTTCCACAATGTACTAGGTTTTTTTATGAGAATTATTCAATCTACACTTACACACACCTACATCTAATGGGTAAAGAACATATTCTTTCTATGGGTGGTGAACTACTGCCTCATGAAATGATGATTGTTCAATCTTCTCCTAACAACTCTTATGGTGGCCATTAAGATGTCACAATATTCATTTGTGATATATATTATATTTATATTGTTTCTAAAATTCATTATTTTACATTTATATAATACCTTTATGTTTTTCCATATTAGGTAATTATGATAATTTCATTTGAAAAGTGCAGACTACCGCCCCCTCAGAGTGATATGACTCATTCATGCCATATGTGGAATGTATAAAGGATGGAGTTAATGAAATTATATATGATATTATAATGGAATTTTAATGTACATATTTATCATTAAGTTCTCATTTCATTAAATAAGAAATAGAAATGAAAGTAGCGTTCATGCGTACGTACGGCTTACCGTCACCCTGAACGGTGCATTTCATTTATTACATCCAAATATTATGTACTATTATAAACACATATATATACTGGATATATATGATATATATGATATATAAATCATGAATATAATTCTGGATATAATGGAATTTTGACCACATGGAAAATTTATAATTATAACAAGTTCATTTTAAACTGATGTTCTGAACGTCGACAAAATGTCCGATATGAACTTAAATAATTAACTACATGTTATATCAATGAAATAATTGATATAAAAGTAATAATAAACTTGAAAAGGGGTTCTTAATCAAGTAAAAATTAACTTTAGTTTATTATTCCGGAAATTAGAGAACGATCGGGTCATGTCGGACATGAGGAAAGAGACATCATCTCAATCTCCTTTTATTGAGGCATATTTAGTTTTATCCGCATCTTTATTTTATATGGTGTATAAATACCATTTAATTTTAATTTCATTCAAAGGTAATCATTTTCTATGTGGCGTTTTACTAACAGAAAAAATGGAATGTTTCTTTTTAACATAAGTGGTGACAATGACCTTTCCATCACCGTGAGTATTATTTGATCTATGGCTTCCATAACAAGACATAATGTTTTTAAAAATAAAAAAATAAATACCATATACTCTTTTAAGTATTTTGGTATTGAAAATGGTTTTTATAATGAATTTGTTTTTTCAGTATATTTAAATTATATATTGTGATTGAAATGTCGAACTGTTATCTATCCTTTATTTTTTTTTACATGTTATGAATATGTTATGTTTCTTGGTCATTGCTTACGTATATGGGTGGTTCCACAGTAACCCTTTGGCACGTGAGCCTGAGATATCTCTCCACTACATTGGGTTACATAGCAGAGGTAAATGTGAATGTTTCTCCTAATAGATTAAGGTGATATAATGTTATGGGTATTCCAAATGCAACTCCCTACGTAACTGTGATAGCTATAATGTGAGTATGATATGGATGCCACAAGTTACCTTTTTGATTTATGATTTCGATGTTTTATTCATATATATTATGATTTGATGAGGTATGATCTTATTCTTGGTATGTATTTATAGACTAATGTTATATTTCATTATCTTATAACCCTTACTGATATTTTTATTCTCATCCAATGTTTTGAAATGTTTATCAAAGGACGTAAAGAAGAATAGGGTCTAGGATGGAATCAAGGAAAAGCCATGATGTCTAAAACATTGAACTATACATGCTACTTTTTTCAAGAGTTTTTATTATATGAAAAAAATTAAAACTCAGTAGAATCGTCTACTTTTTAATTTTGGAGATGTAATGTTATAGTTATAGCCTAGATCTCTAAAACTCTAAACCTAAAAAATCCTTAATGTGAAATATTCATTTAATTCAAGATTATGTAATGTTTTATGGATAGGTCCTTATAGTTAGAATCAGAGGCTAGTTCATAAAACATTAGAAGTTAGGGTACTGTTAAATTAATGACCATAAATTAATTTATGGTAAGGTTGAAATGATATAGAATTTACAGATTACCTTGTTGCCTTACCTAAAGTATTTTTGTGTTCAGAATGGTTTTCCATAGATGATCAAGGAAGATATGAAGGGAATGAATACAGAGAGAAATGACATTCTAAATCAGCATCCTGAGATGGTTATAATTATAATTGAACAGATTACTGCAGTGATGGCTAAGTTGAACCAGGTGATAAATGGGAGTTTTGTTCGTTGATGATATTTTGGTTTATTCCAAAAGTAAAGAGGAATATGAAATCCCATTAAGGGATGTATTGAAACCTTAAAAGAAAAGAAACCGTATGGGAAATTCAGAAAGTGTGAGTTTTGGTTACAAAAAAAATTCATTCATTGGTCACATTGTTTCAAAAAATGGAATAAATGTTGATCCTGCTAAAACCAAAATTGTTGAGGAATGTCCAAGACACACAAATATAACCGAGATTCATAGTTATCTTGGTTTGGTAGGATATTACTAGAGGTTTGTTGAAAAAATTTCAAGGTTATCTATCCTAAAGACTATGTTAACTCGAAAAGGTGTTATGTTCATTTGGACAAAAGAATGTGATGATTGTTTTCAGGAATTGAAAAGAAGAGTGGTGAATGTTCCAGTTTTGGCACTGCCTTCCTAAAATAGTGAGTTTGTTATCTACATTGATGATTTGTTGAAATGACATGGTTGTTCCCTAATACAAAATGATTAGGAAATTTCTTATTCTTCACGTCAGTTGAAACCCCATGAGTTAAATTACCCTAGATAGGATTTTGAATTATATTATATTGTTTTTGCTTAAAAATTTGGATGCATCATTTTTTTGGAGTAAAATGTGAAATATATACAGACCACAAAAGTTTGAAGTATATATCCATTCAGAAAGAATTGAACATGATATAGAGGAAATGGCTAGATTAATCAAGGATTATCATTGAAAAATTCATTACAATCCATGAAAGGCAGATATTGTGGTTGATGCTTTGAGTTGAAAAAGTAATGATACATTAACCTTGTTATGTTTGGAATGAGATCCTTTGGTTTTTGAATTGATGAAATTTGGCATAGAAGTTATTGGTGTAGGAAATTCATTTGTTTTGTTTCAGGTGTCAGTGAAATCATCTATATCATACAGAATTAAGAAAGCGTAGAAGGAAGATAGTGAGTTACAGAAAAAGGTAGAGTTGGTCCAGAAGGGTAAGTTGCCTGATTTTAACATTGATAATGATTGTGTTTTGAGGTTTGGGAAGAGATTATGTGTGCCTAGGGATTCATAGTTGAAGAAAGAGTTATTATGTAAATCTCATAGTTCACCATTTTATGTTCATCATGGAAGTACTAAGATTTACAAATATCTTAGGGAGTATTACTGGTGGGATGGAATTAAAAGAGATATTGCTGATTTTACTGTGAAGTGTTTGACTTATCAATAGGTTAATGTAGAACAACAGTTACCAAAATGGATGCTTCAGTCTTTACCAGTGCCATGGTGGAAATGAGAAAATATATCCATGGACATTGTTGTGGGATTACCAAAGACATCTTGAGGTAATAATACAATCCGGGTTATTGTTGATCGATTGACTAAATCAACTCATTTCCTTCCTATTTGAGATAAATTTTATCTAGATCAAATTTCTTGGTTGTATGTTAAAGAGATAGTCAGGTTGCATGGTGTTCCCCTCTCTATTATATCAGATCATGATCCTGGATTTAATTTTTATTTTTTGAAAGGCCTTCAGAAGTCATTGGATACTCAATTAATTTTTAGTACAACTTTTCATCATCAATATGATGGGTAGTCAGAAATAAAAATTCAGACCATTGGGGATATGTTAAGTGCTGGCGTGATGGATTAATAGGGATGTTGGGACCACCATATTTCTTTAGTTTAGTTTTCTTATAATAGCTTTTTTCATTCCATTATACAGTTGACTCCATTTGAGGCATTATATGGGAAGTGGTGTCAAACTTTATATTTTTGGTATGAAGTAGGTGAAAGAAAGTTGATGGGACAATAATTGTTAGAAGAGATGGAATAAAAAGATAACTTGATTCGGAAGCACATGAGAAGAATACAGAGTAGGACGAAAAGTTTTCAGATAACCAGAGGAAGGATCTTTCTTTTGCGGTAGGTGATCACGTCTTCCTCAAAGTTTCACCATGCAAAAGTGTGATGCATTTTGGTAAGAAGGGAGAGTTGAGTCCAAGGTTCATTAGACCTTATGAAATCTTGGAGAGAGTTGGATTAGTTGCAAAAAGATTGGATTTACCTTCATGTTTATCCCAGGTACACAATGTTTTTCATATTTCAATGTTGACAAAGTATATGCCAGATCCATATCATGTTTTCGGCCAAGAGGTAGTTAATTTGGAAGATAATCTAGCTTATGAAGAACAAACAGTACATATTCTTGACAAAAGAGAGCATCTAAAGTAGAATAAGGTAATTAATATGTTAAAGGTTTTGTGGAAAAACCATATAGTTGAAGATGTAACCTGGTAATCTGAAAATGCTATGAGGGATAAATACCCCCACTTATTTGATAAGTGAATAAAATTGTTAGGACACAATTCCCTAAAAGGGGGAAGGATGTAACATCCCAGGTAAATAATGAATATAACATTTTCATATTTATTAATATTTGTGAATGAAATATTAATTTTATTTTAAAAGGGATGATATGTTCGATAGCATACCCGATACGCAACAACGGGGTTCTTTGAAATCTTATGTTGCACACAATGTTGGGTCATACTAAAAAATAATAAAAATATATTATATTAAATGGTAGTTAACACCTAGAAATTTTATAATAAAGAATGGAAAAAACTAACAACAATATGAATATACTAGTTTGTTAAATGTTTTTACATTTATCTAATAAATTATTGAGGCTTAAAATAAGAAAGAATCATATTTTAAGTATAAATACTTTAATATTCATTAAAATATATATTTACCACCTTTTGATGGAGAAACCTCATTAAATATTTTTTTGGTTTGTTTTATATGTTCTATTTGGAAAAATAAAATGATTCTTTAGAATCAGGACATCAAAATTTTCTTTGGGTAAATTTTTGGTATTTTTCTGATACAATTCATTTTTTAATGATTACTGAAAATACAATATTTTAATTAAAAACATAATTTTATGATAATTTATTTATATGGTTAGATTATATTTTTAATTTTTTTAAAGAGTAATTATATTATGTTTTTACTATTTAATCCAATTTTGGTCATTGTATTTATTTTCACTTTGAAATTAGACATAAATAAGTGTCAATATTTTGATAGTTATTATTTCTTCAAAACCTGGTTTTCTGTTTTGACAGCAGGAAATAATTTTAAATTAATTTATACCACTTATGTGTTTTGAATTTATAAAAATGGATTCCATATTTGTAATCAGGAGGTCCAAATTGTGTAAATATGTAACTTTTATTTTTAGACATTATGAATATTTACTTTTGTAAAAAATTTATTTACCATGGTTAAAAGGTAAATCTGGTAAATAGGGGTAAGAAATTATTATTATAATAATTTTAAATTACCCTAACATGTGTCTTAATCTTATTTGTTAAAATATTTCTGACCATGGTCATCCTTGGGATGATTGTGGGACCCAATGGAGCAACTTGGGAGTGATATTGATACTTTATATTAATTAATTTCACGTAAAGATAAAAATGAATTAAACATATACCTTTCAGTAAATCAATTCTTACATGGGGTTATATAAATTATCTCTCTAACTATAAATATTCATTTTAAATCTAAAAATATTTCTTACAACATGGTATTTTTTTTATAATTTTTAGTTCGAAAATAAATAAAATCATTTATGACACAATAATGATGCAGTGTTTTCCTCTTTAATTATTGATTTAAATAAATAAGATTAAAAAGATTAAAAAAATATCAAAAACCTGCCAATGATTTTTGGATGATTTTATTTCGAACATGAGGCATAGTATCTTTTACTTTAATTTGTTTTGGACCTTTAAAATCCAAAAATCATTATATAATAAATTAATATTTTTAGACTTTCCTAAAGAACCCCTCCTCTCCCTTACAAAAAACCCTCACTTCTAACCCATTGTACACACATATCAAGAACCTTGGCTTACCCAAACTCTACGTAATTAACCTCCGTAAATCCCTCTCCTTCTCTTAGAAGATCTCTCTTAGGCAGAAGTCAATTCAAGTAAAACTTTTGGGTCAAACCAAAGGGAGATACCTGATTTAACGATAATGTCTTCTCTTAAGTTCTTTTGTCTTATTTTACTTCTCCAACCCTATAAACACTTTTTATTCCTTTATTTTATAACAAAACCATTATCCTCAATATAGTAGGTTTTTTTAAGAGATTTATTCTAAGTACACATACACACACCACCCTCTAATGGGTAATGAACATACTGTTTCTATGGACGACCATCTATTGCCTCACGAAATGATGATTGTTCAATATTCTCCTAACACCTCTTATGGTGGCCATTAAGATGGAAATGTATTAATATGTGATATATATTATATTTATATAGTTTCTATGCTTATTTATTTTTCATTTATAGAATAAATTTATGGTTTTCCCTAGTGGGTAAATAAGATAATTTCATTTGGGGAAGTGCAGACTACCTCCCCCTCAACGTGATATGACTCTTTCATGAAATACGTGGAATTTATAAAGGATGGAGTTAATGAAATTATATATGATATTTTACTAGAATTATAATATATATATTTATCATTATGTTCCCATTCCATTAAATATGAAACAAAAATGAATGTAGCGTTCATGCGTACGTACAACTTACCGTCTCCATGAACGGTGAATCTCATTTATTACCTCCAAATGTTATGTACTATTATAAATACATTTATATACTGGATATATATGATATATATGATATAAAAAACATGAATATAAATCTATATAGAATCTAATTTCAACAACATGGACAATTTATAATTATAACACTTTAATTTTTAACTCAAGTTCTAAACATCGACAAAATGTTCGATATGAACTCAAATAATTATTTAATTGTTATATCAAGGTTATAATTGATATTAAATGAATAATAAAATCAAAAAAGGTAATTGAGAAAGTAAAAAAATTAACATTAGTTTATTATTCAATAGATTAATGAATAATTGGGTCAAGTCAGACACGAGGTAAGGGACATCGTCTTAATATCCTTTCATTGAGGCATATTTAGTTTTCGACACTACTTTCTTTTATACAGTGTATAAACACCTTTGAATTTTCATTTAATTCAAAGGGAATATTTTTATATGATGGGTTTTACTAATTGAAAAAAAGGAATGTTTCCTTTTATCCTATGCAGTCACTATGAATTTTCCTCCACCATGAGTATTATTTGATCCATAACATTCTAAACAAGTAGTAATTTTTTTAAAAAAGGAAAATAAATACCATATACTCTTTTACATATTTTGGTATTGAAAATGGTTTTTATAATGGATTTGTTATGTAAATATATATAATGATATATTCTGATTGAAATGTGGAAATTTTATCTTTCCCTTATGTTTTTTTACTTGTTATGAATATATTATGGTTCTTGGGCATTGTTTATGTATACGGGTGGTTCTGTGATAATCCTAGGGCGGGTGAGCTCGAGATATCTCTCCACTACATTGGGTAACATGATGGAGGTAAACATGAATGTTTCTCCAAAGAGATTAAGGGAATATACTGTGATGGTTATTCCAAATGTAGCTCCCTACATATCTGTGATAGCTACTATGTAATTATGATATGGATAACACAAGTTACCTTTATGATTTATTATTTTTATGTGTTATTTATAAATATTTTGATTTCATGAGGTATGAACTTATGGTCGGTATGTATTTCTGGACCAATGTTATATTTCATTATCTTATAACCCTTAATGAGATTTTCATGATCATCCCAAAGTTTTTAAATGTTTTTCATAGGACTTAATGATTAATATGGTCACTGATGGGATCAAGGAAAAGTCATGCTGTCTAAAACATGGAACTAGACATGAAACTTTTTTCAAGAGATTTTATTTTATGAAAAAATGGAAAATAAGTAGAATTTTCTACTTTGAAATTTTTTAGATGTAATGTAATAGTTATGGTCTAATTCATTAAAACTATAATCCTAAAAAGATACTCAATGTGAACTATTGATTGAATTCTATATTAGGTATAGTTTTAAGGTCGGGTCCCTATACTTGACCTTTTTTGGGACACCCATGGGGTGCACTGATAATTTCTAGACATATAAGTCAGCTATGTATGGGAAATTTTGTCTTGTAAAAATGTATATCCCCTGAGAATCCTCTTCAAAATAAGAATGAGAGTGGAAATTAGTTATTGGAATGTGCCTATTCTTAGTAGTGGCTTAAGGGTTTGTTTTGCATGGTAATAAAAATGGGTTAAATTGTTTTAATGGGGGTTGTGCAGTATGGACAATGAATCCTGTTGAAAACCCAAAGAGTGTTGGCGTGTATGAAATTTTGAACACATTTAATGTGTTATGGATAGTGAATTGAAAAACATAGTCAATGGGGTGAGACATGAGAAGATAAATTGGGTCAATTTTTCATGTATTGTAAAATGGCATTGTGAACGGGCTACACCATAACATTGAATTCCATGATTTATTACTAGGAAACATGATTGTTATATTTTTTGGTTTTAATGGTTATGATATAGATAAATGAAATAAATGGATAAATAAGAATGTGCACATAGCATGGTGGTGTGATTAAGGATTGATGCTCATCCCATGGGTAGGGTTGTACAACTACTCTAACCCACCCAGGAATGTGTGGGTTGGGGTGTGGGACAGATTGTATATGCCCCCAATAGTTGTATTAAATGAAAATACCTAGATTGAGGCTACAAGGTAAGTGTGGTGATTACTCGATATGCTCATACCTAGTGAGTTAGGGACTCGACTTGTTCTCTTATGACAAATGATTAATGTCATGAATTTTTGATGGATAAGGTAAATGTCTAACCAGTGAATTACATGTTGATGAATAACTAAATGATAATATGATGTATAGTATGTAAATGGCACAATGACACTAATCCTAATAGAAATGTAGTGATTCTTAAATAGTGTAACCTTATATTCTTTCACTTACTTTCCATTTATCTTACTTGAATACTCTATCTGTTGTACTAGATATTTTGTAGACACCATTGTTGGTGGTCTACTAAGTTGTAATTGTACCCTACTTAGGCCACCATTAGGTACCCGAGCAGATTTCATGCTTACTGGTCAGGGCAAGGGAACGAGACATATAATAGGGAGTTGAGTTAGACATGGGACATGTAGGGAGGACGTACCCGACATGGAGTTGGGACCATTTTGGGGATTCAGTTGCTTTCTTTGTTTTTTGTTTTATTCACTTGGCATTTTACCATGATATAACCAATTTACTATTTCTTGTGGTTTTTACCCAGTTGGGAGATGTTTGGAAATGTGTACTATTGGTTGTTTATTATTGTTTCACTTGTTATATTGTGATTTTCTGGTTTAACTTGATAAATAGGGTAAATACTTCCCACATGATTAATTTAGACCCTTAAAGCTTGCCAGATACCTCTAGCATATGCGGAGGTGTGCTTGAGGTCATATGATAACCCAGATCGGGGCACCGGTTTACTAGAACCTGGGTCGGGGGAATTACAACATTAGAGTTTTAGAGTATACAACCAAATTAAATGGAAACAAATTAATCCCAAACCCTATAATGTTGGTATAATTGAGTAGACACTCAAAGTGTTATCCCATCACAAATCCTTCAAGGTCTAACCATGGTATAAATAACATTTTCACTATTAACTACTATGAAAAAACCTACACACGGTCCATCCAGAAAACTAATTAAATCTATATATTTAATATAATTCATGGCATGTATTAGAAGAGCCTATGTAGGGGTTATTATAGATATACCCAGTAAGGCATGTTGACATAAAAAATTAATCAAATACTCACATAATGAGTTAACTCAAAAACATAATCCCTATGATAATGGTATAAGAACACTAATATTAACATATAATGGAACCAACAAAAATGTTGATATATTGGTCCATATATCCATATTGAAAAAATTTACACACCCCCATGATTCTCAAGGTAAACAAAATTAAATCCCATGCAGCCTCCCAATAAATATGAGGGAGTATCATACACCCCTACTAGTGTTAGTGGGGGATATTATTTACTATGTTGGAGGATCTTTTTCATTTTTCTAACATTATATATAGGGTGAATACTAAATCAAGAAATAGAGGACCCCATATCCAAATTTGGTGGAAGGAATAATGACCCAATATAAACATTATGTATAGGATCCTTGGCCCCAATCCCAATAAGGAATAATTCACCATACCTCTCGATACTGATAGGAAACTTCTACCTAATTAAACTCAACCATCACAGATGGTTTATAGTTATATAAAACACTATAGTGTTATACCTAACAAATATAATACAAATGAATAATAATATGTCGGATTCACCACATTCTATGTCACTTTCATTAATAATAGGGAAAATATCATGTCCATCATGGAAATTAACTCAAAAGGGAATACTTGAATATTGAAATATAATTCTATATGATGTGTTATGCCCATCCAATAGATATGGTAACTATATATGGATTATTTCAAGGGTATTTGGAATGTATCCCACAATCAGTCACATTCAAATTAATAAGGGTCCATGGTAGTGTGCATATGTCTCACTACACAACATATAGATGTGTGTATAATTTTTATAGGATAAAAGGGGGTATATGGAATATATATAAAATTCTTAGACCATGTTCTATTGAGGGTACATTGAATATGGCCATATTGAACACAAGGTATCACACAGTTGGGTTCCCTAGTCATGTACTCATTCTAGAGGATGAGTTGGATATTTAAGGTACAAATGGTGTGATAATTAGTCACATGGAATGTGAAATTTAACATGTCACTAAAACCCTATCATAACAAATTAGTCATACAATAAACACGTTCTTTTTAAAAGTAGATCATGTAGTTGTAATTTTTCTATAAAAACAATTCTCCCAAATTTAAACTGTGTCCACTAATTTAATTGAAAATATCATTTTTTATCAGCAAATATATTGACTAAGGTTGAGTATAAACTAGAAATTATGATATTATCCCTCATCTTACCACTTGATCCACCATCACCTAAACAATATTTTAGGAAAAAAATCCATTGATGATGGAATCAAATCACATTATGTTATCACTAAATAATTATCCTCACATCAATATCCCAACTATCAACTGAAAAAATAATTGATCCACATAATAAATTAAAATTTATTGATGATTATGTATGTATGAATAGTTGAATGATCATCCAATATCAATGGTTACTAATTACCAACTAAATAATGGATGTGAAAATTAAGAAAACATAATCTATGATTGCTCCACAAAATTTATAAATAATTCATTGAATGGAAATTATTGAATTTAGATAAATAATATAAATTTAAAAATAAAGTAATAAAAAATCAAAATTCCAAAATTATTCATAATTTAATAGTTATATTGATTAATAAAAACGTTATTTAACTATAGAGTATTGGTCCAAATTTATATCAACATAAAAAATATGGTTAGTCTATAAAACCAATCACAGTTATGATTTTGATTTCCCTATGGTTAAGTGAGGATCTATAATATTGAAATCGGTTATCCTTTTAGTTTACCTTGTTGATCCAAAATAACCTTCGAGGTTGTATTATATAGCTCTATTCTTAGAGAATCACTCATAATACCACACAAATATCTAGGGATTATGCTGAAATCCCATGATTTTTCAATAAGAATTGATTAAATATAGGTTTACCTGGTCATACTATTTATTAAATAGATGGTTTAATTTAAAAATCATATATTCAATTATCTACGAACTATGGACTAGTATGTGACCCTAGAAGAATTAAAATTTCATTTAAAATAATATAAATACCAGGTTTCAAATCCAAATAGGATCCTAATTTTAATATCTAGTAATCCATTAAAAAGTACTCAATTATTTCAAAACTAATTCATGTGAATGATAAAGTATTTAATATTTCCCATACTTCAATATCTATGTTTTGAGACCCAAACAACACTTCGCCAAATAAAAAAACAATGAATAACATCATTATATAATCAGAGTGTGAAAATGAAATTATAAATGTTGTTATAATTGGGGTTATATCCAAGTGTTTTTCATTAATTTCCTAGTAAAAAACAACATGAATAAATTGGTTTTGGAGGAAATCTTGAGGGATTCTCATGGAATTTCGTGGTATGAAAATACATTTATTTTAATATGGTATTTTCAGTCATTTTTAGGATATTTTCCCTTTTCCATTATAGTGGAAGAAGGTAGGGTTGATTTTTCATCTACCTTAACTTTTTTAAATCTTATGTCGTTTCCCCATTACTCTAGAATGAATTATGATTTTGAGTATCCACTTGTCTCCAATTGTGGTGACATAATTGATAAATATCGATCATCCTTCACTATTTCCTCCCTATTTTATTCATAAAATACTTAGTAACATTTTTCTTGGGATTGGGAAGGTAATCTATGCCTAATAAAATATACTTAGGAATTACTAAATTTTGGTTATGAAATGTTTAGATTGTTATTATGGAATTTCATATATGAGAGTGGTTTGAGTTTGGAGTTTATATCATCTTGGGGATGATTTATTTGTGTAAATTATGTTTATAGGTTTTTATAAAATCACCGTTAACCAGGATACCAAATCATGATAGCCAATTTGTGGTGTGACATCACCTCAATCTCATCACTCAATCACCAGTGGATATTGACAAACGATGACATATAAAAGGAAACTATGTTTATAATTTTTACCAACATATAAAACCCTAATCTTTGAAATCTCATAAAAACTAATTATATTTTAAAAATATAAATAATTTTATAGTATTAAAAAAAAATTATGAAAAAAATTAAACACTATATATTTAGAAAACATTATTGTGACATTTTCAAATATCAAGAAACATTCTAAAACCATGAAGATCTATATTCTACATCATCACACCCAAATAGAATCGTGGGTCACAATTAGTGAATAGAAACTTAATCTAATAACATTATTCATGTTTACTTATCATCTTGTTACCTCTAAATTGTATATATAATTGGTGAGTATAAACATTACAGGATTTCCATTAAACTTCAATAGAAACCCCTAAAAAGTAATATTTAATGAAAATACAATAATTTATAATATAATAAAAAAATTTAATATATTTTTTTATGTAATACTTAATTTTATTGAAAAAAAAAATCCATCATATTATGCATAAAATAAACACACACAAATGTATGATTTCTTCCCAAAACACATAACTCATATAATAGCATATTCCAACATCTTATAGAAACTCCAATTTCAATAAATTTTTAGAAAATCCTAGTTTACTATAATTCGATCAAAACCCCATGTATCCATAAAATAAATGTCCCCATGCTATGGATTATCAAACAATAATAAATAAATAATACTCATTTTCTAATTTATATTTCTAGCTACAATTCTATGTTATCAAATTTGGTCATACATCTAAACTCATAGTTTAGTGAGTATATCTATCCAACTAATTTAATCAAATCCTTTCCTCGTATTAATTCATGCATTCAATTTCATTATATCAATAGAGGAAACATATTGTTTTTATGAAAAATGTCTCACTAAATCATTTATTATCAAAGAAAAACTCCTAAAATAATCTATAATCTGAGATTAAATGACACACTGAAAATAAAAATGATAACATAATTCCCATAAAAATATAAATATTGCATAAATTATAAATTATTAAAAAAACAATAATAATATTTAAAACTATGTACTTAATTATGACTTATTTTCATTTTATTTAATTTTTAAATTTTCATTTTCATTTTCTATTTTTTATTCTTCGTTAAAATTGGATAATTAAAAATCATAATTTTTATAGTAATATTATCATTCAAAAATCATTTTCTATAAATAAAAAATTATGTAAAAAACAAATGTAAGTAGTATATAATGAAAAAAATTCATATATTAAATATATGAAATTAGAAAATTCCTTAAAGATATCTGAACTACCTACATAACCATGTGTATATTGGGATTTATTCTATTTCATGTATCAAAAATCATCCCAAAGGGATGAATTTATAAAAACCTATGAACATAAAAAACCCCTATTCTATTACCCCAAAATAATATATCCAATATCTCTATCTATAAATTCAAGATAGGAAATAACTGGAAATAATAGAGAGAGATGACCTAGGGTACCTAATATCCTTTCCCAATTTAATAACATATACCTTAAATCCTTTAACGAATGTTTTTCATATCCATATTGTTACACTAAATTGACAAGAAAATCACCTAAGGGTGTTTGGGAGAAAAAATATGCCATTTTAATTTTTTTTGTGTTAAATAAGAAAATTGCTACACTGAACACTAATTTCATAGTTTTTATGGAGGATGTACCTGAGAATGTTTAGGGTCTATATAGATATCACATTGCCAAAATTCATAGAGTTCATGGTATTTGGGACTATACATGTATCATTGAGCGATTGTTCATGTATTTATTCAATAATATTCTTATAATATATGTTCTATGTGGTAGTGTAGTGTCTACACATCCTTTTGAATCATTTCCCAACATCTATCTAATATATAAATTTACCAGAGAATTTGATCTGCTAATAAACACCCTAATAAAGATCTAATGGCTCCATCAATAGTCAAATTAGAGATCACCCATTTATTTATTTCACAAAATTTTCAATGAAAAATTCAAAAAAATAATTGTGAAACAAGATTATGATCAATGATTATAAAACATAATAATTCCCAACCTAGGGTATTATAATTTGGAATCCATTAGACTTGGAATCCATTAACGTTTACTTGGAACTCTAATAAATTACAAGCCCTATCAACCATTTTCATATCAGGTTCTCTCACTCCAATTTCTCTACAAGGATTGAGTCAAAATATCATACATCATATACTAATGTAATACACTACACCTACGAATATTCCCTCCATAGTCTATAATACCAATTTTTGTCACCCTATAAGATATATCATGTTACTAATCTACTATCACTGATTTGAAAATAGGTGATGACTTTAGTTGATACATATTCTGTTGGGAAATAAGGAAAACATAATGAATTATATTAAATTTTTATAGTAAATAAAATCAAAATTCCATTTTATTATTCATCTTTATGTTTAAAAATTGAACCACATAATGTGGAATAAACTTATATTGTATAACATGCCATTTGTTACCCAATATAGGAGTCAGATTCCATAAAACAAAATCTACAATTATAAGGACCCGACCTTATTACATACATAATATTGAATTTAGTCATGAAAAAAATTCATTTTAAATTTAGGATCATTTAAAGTTTAGAGCTTCAGATAATTAGGAAAATATATTCATAAAATTACACATTATTAGAGAGTTGAAACCATAAATAAACAGTTTCCATTTTGTTTCAAAATATAAAACATTAAAACATAAAAAAGACTCCTTGACAATTATTCAACATTTAACATGGATTCCTTCCTTTTATTACACATCCATTGACCTTTGAAAATCATATATAAACTTAGCATGAGCATAAAAGCTAAGTAAGGGATGGAAAAGAAGGAAATATCACATTAGTCCATGAATACTCGTAACGTAAGAAAGCATTTTCAAAAGACATTTTTGTCACCCATATATACTTACATTGTGTAACATTATATTTACACAATATCCGCACAAAACATGAGAATATAAATATAATCACAAAGGTATCTTGGGGAATTGCTTACATAATATTGTAACCATTATTGGCTACCTTATAATTTGTAACTGTCACAACTAACTTACTTTGTGTAACCATCGCAGTTACACTTGGAGTAACCATACGTCGGACCTCCAACATACTCATACCCAATGCATTGGATGGAGATATATGTCCGACACTTCATCATATATAATTACCAAGAACCAAAAAATAATCATACAACATGAAAAATTCCATAAAAACATTACATTGGAATTTCGTAAAACTGAATTTAAATAGAATATTTTTAATGAAAATCCCCTTATAAATATCATAAAATTGAAGATGGACTTAATAGAGTGGATGGAGTAAGTATATATACTATAAATACACATAATAAAACATAATATAAATATAAACCATCACACAAACAATTTAAATAGCACCTAAATAATGAAGTAGAAGGTTAACCCAAAGAATGGAAATCGGGTTAAGAATTCCCTTACCTCAGGTTTTTCTTACTTACAACTTTCTTGAACCTCCTGTATAATTGGTAAAACAGTGTTATTAATGTTTTAAATAAATCTTTTTATGTTTATAACATCTTATATGATCATTTCATAACATCATTTCACCCTTTAATTATTAGTATTTTTCCTCTTGCACTGTTTTTTTGGGTGAGTTTTTTTTCATGATTTCCAAGTTTGGTACATGATGGATGTTCTTGTTGATTGGAAGTGAAACTACATAATTGTATTGAAGTGGTATTTATATATATATATATCCATTAAAATAAATAATACCATTTATAATTTTTAATTCCTTTATGAGGATGATTAATAAGTTAAAACATTAATGATGTTCATTTAGATCATTTTAGAGGTTCTTTGATAATAACAACCTCATTTCGTTTTATAAATTAAAACCATGTGTTAAATCGAATTAAAGAACCATTTATGAGACATAATACATATATTATAATCTTGTTCAACCATAAAAATGGTTTCATGACCGGACTTGAAGGATTTAATGAAAAATGAAATCACATCGTCCATGATGTTGGTAATTAGACACATCATGGACAATGTTTTTACATCTTGAATAAGTGGGAGAGGAGAAATAAACTGATGAGGAAATTTACATGAACATGAGAAAATCCAAAATATACATGATTTAGTAGATTTAATGCCTCTTGGATTAGAGGGGTTATGAATGAAGAAAAAGGAATCATGAAATAAAAGAAAACTTGAGAAATTTCTCAATGAAAATTTGGCAGCCTAACGACGTCTCTTAAAATTTCATTAAAATAGTTTGATGACTGAAAGGGAATATGTCATCACTCATACATAATATGAACAGTAGGGGGGACATGGAATGAAATATCCGAACGTAATTAAAAAGCTAAAGGTAGAGAATAACATAAAATGAATGAAAAGAAAGAAAATAAAAGAGGATGTTTACCTCTTGATCTATTCTCCTGGAGATCTTTCTTAATGGCTCTAGTTTTGGTATTTTGGTGAGAACAGTAGCTCTAGGACATGGGGAAGAGTCTTGGGAAATGCATTGGTCAGAACTTAGGCATGGATCAAGGCTTGAGAGGTGTGGGAAGAAGAGTTTAGTAAGGGTGGTATTTACAGTGGTGGGGAGGGGGTATTTTTCATTATTTTAATCATTATTATAATACATTTTCCCATGATTATGAATAGTCTTAGTTCATGTGACCTAAAATAGTAATAATGTAATTTGGGTTCTAACCATGTGGCCTTGAACCACTTATGATGTCATAAATAGTGTATGTTACTGATAATTTGATTATAAGGTATTTTATTGTATTTCATTATTCCCCGAAAATTATAGAATTTCAGAAAAACCCCCAAAACTTTACCCCAACCATTTTCCGATGTGTAGAATTCAAAAATGAAGTACATATTTTGAAAATAAAATTTTAAATATTATTAATTTAATTTTTATATAAAATCATTCTTAATTCAAAAATTAACAACTCTATTTCTAAAATAAACTTCTACATCATGATGAAAAATTAACCCAGACGTCATTACCTTAAATCCTTAAAAAAATAAAATAATAATAAAATTTACTATGACATAAGGTCATATTAGAATTCATATTATTATTCATAAGGGTATGTTATTATTCACAAAAAAAAAATTGGTTCCAATAGACACCAAATAACATACTGAACACAATTGTAGATGACAGTTTCTTGAAATTCAAAACATAGAAGTGGAAAAAGTATGTTTTAAAGGATAGATAAAATAATATCTACTACAAACAAAGTTCCATTAATTTCTATTTGTTTTTAGAAACACATGGGGTGTTACGTTATCCCTACCATCTTGAAATTTCGTCTTCATAATTTTATTTACTTATTAAACAACTAAGGCTACTTTTGCCTCATAGAAGTTTTTGACTCCCATGTTGCTTCTTCAGACATGTTGTTTCTCCAAAAAAACCTTTACCTGGTGGATTAATATATTCTACAATACCTCTTCCATTCGATCAAGAATCTGAACTGGTTTCTCTTCATAAGAAAGGTTCTCTTCCAGCTGAACTTCTTCTGGGCTCAAGACATGTGGTTAATCTGGCACATACTTTCTCAATATCAAAACATGAAAAACATTGTGTAACTGAAACAAACTCAGAGTAAAAGTTACGTGGTATGGAACTGTTCCAACTTTCTCCAAGATTTCAAAAGGACTGATGAATTGTGTAATTTTCTTCCCTTTATTACCGAAACACATTACACTTTTCCAAGGAGAGATTTTAAGTAAATCATGGTCACCTAACTCGAAAGATAAGTCTTTCCTTCTTTTATCTTCATAACTTTTCTTCTTGCTCTGAGCTATCCTCATGTGCTGCTAGATCATCCTCACTTTCTCAGCCACTTCTTCTACTAATTCTGGCCCCATCAACTTTCTTTCACTGACTTTATCCCAACATGCCGAAGTCTGACACTGCTTCCCATGCAAGGCCTCAAAATGTTCCATCTGGATACTGGAATGAAAACTATTATTATAAGAAAACTCAACAAAAGAAATATGATGATCCCAAATTCCCTAATAGTCCATCGAACAAGCTCAAAACATATCCTCCAAAGTTTGAATCATTTGTTCTGACTGCCCATCTGATTGAGGATGAAATGTTGTACTGAAATTTAGATCTATGCGCAATGAATTTTGAAGTCCCTTTTTAAATTTAGAAGTGAACCTGGGATCTCAGTTAGATACAATGGAAAGATGAAATCCATGTAACCTGAAAATCTCCTTGAGGTACAATCGAGAAATCTGATCCAAAGTCATTGTATCTAGAATAGAAAAAAAAATGTGCGGACTTTGTTATCCGATCAACAATAACCCAAATCGCATTGTTACCTCGGGAAGTATTTGGTAGTCCCAACACAAAGTCCATGGATACATTATCCCACTTCCACTCTGGCACAGGAAAAGGATGAAGCATCCCCTTCGGTAACTGCCACTCTGCTTTAACCTGTTGACATGTCAAAAATTTCATTGGTAAATCAGTAATATCTCTTTTTATTCTATCCAAACAATAATAATCCCAAAGGTCTCTATACATCTTAGTACTTCTAGGATGAACTGAAAATGGAGAACTATGAGCTTTATAGAACAATTTTTTCTTTAACTGGGAATCACATGGCATACACAACCTTTTTCTAAATATTAAGATACAATCTTTATCAAGGTTAAATTCTGGAACTTACCCATTTTAACCAATTCTACCTTTTTTTGTATCTCATGGTCTTCCTTCTACGACCTCTTAATTCTGTCTGACAATGAAGACTGCACTAAAACCTGAAACAAAATAGAGGTATTCCCTGCACCAATAACTTCTTAGCTAAAATTCAGAAAATCATTAATCAAGGGATCATGTTCCAAATGAAACATGGTTAATGATGAATGATGTTTCCGAATCAAGGCATCAGCTACTTTGTTTTCTATTCTGGGATGGTAATTGATCATGCAGTCATTATCCTTTTTTAGTTCAAGCCATATTCTCTGCCTCATTTTTAATTCCTTATGAGTGAATATATTCTTTACACTTTTATGGTCAGAATATATTTGATATCTGGTTCCGTATAGATGATGCCTCCAAATTTTCAAAGAAAAAACCACAGATGCCAATTCTAAATCATGTGTGGGATAATTTAGCTCATGACGTTTAAATTTCCTTGAAGCATTGGAAATTACCTGATCATTCTGCATCAAAAAACAACCAAGTCCCTTCAAAGAAGCATCACTGTAGATGATAAACTCACCATTTTAGGAAGGTAAATCCAAAACTAGAGCATTCACCAATCTCTTCTTCAGTTCTTGAAAACAAACATCCCATTCTTCTGTCCAATCAAATTTAACCCCTTTCCATGTTAACATTGTTATTGGGCTAGATAACTGGGAAAAGTTCTTAACAAACAGTCTGTAGTAACATGCTAACCCAAGAAAAATACGAATCCCGGTAACATTTGTGGGTCTTGTCCATTCAACAACTACTTTTGTTTTGGTAGGATCAACCGTTATTCTATCCTTATTTACAATGTTCTCAAGGAAATAAATCTGTTGCAAACAAAAATCACACTTTCTAAACTTTCCATATAGTTTCTTTTATATTATGGTTTGTAAAACAACCCTTAGATATTTTTCATGTTCCTCTTTATTTTTAGAAAATACTAGAATGTAATCAATAAATACAACCAAAAATTTATCAAATAACCTATAAAATACTCTATTCATATGATTCATGAATACAACAGTTGCATTATTTAATCCAAACAGAATAAAAACAAATTCATTATTTCCATATCTAGTATGAATGACTTTTTTAGGGATGTCATCCTCCTTAACCTTTAACTGATGGTATTAGGATCTCAAGTCAATCATGGAAAAGTACTGAGATCCCTGGATTCAATCAAAAAATTCATCGATATGAGGTAAAGGATACTTTTTTTAACAGTGATGTTATTCAAAGCTCTATAATCAATGAAAAGTCTCCTGAAACCTTCTTTCTTTTTAAAAACAAAATAGGGGCTCCCCATTGTGAAGTGCTAGGGTGAATGAATCCTTTGTCAAGAAAATCCTGCAAATAATTTTTCAATTCAAGAAGTTCTATTAGAGCCATATGATATGGGGGTTTTGAAATTGTCTTAGAATCAGGAACTACGTCAATTGTGAAATCAACTTCTCGATCATGTATGAAACTGGGTAACTCATCTGGAAAAAACATCTAGGTATTCATTTACCACTGGAACATCATTAATTTGAATTATTCCCTTGTTTTCAACAATATGATGAAGATAACTTTCATTCCCATCTTTCAATAGTTTCTCAGCTTCCTGATATGTTATCAATTTTATGGGTTCATTGTCGTATAAAAACTGAAACTCTTTCTGAAAAACAACTTCTTTAGCTCTACAATGAATCTTAGCATGATAATCAGAAAGCCAGTCCATTCCTAGAATATCATCATACTTGACTTGGGGTAAAACAATAAGTTTTGTAGGTGAAGTATTTACAAATACCATAATAGAAAAATTCTTATAATTCCACTTTTCTATAAAATTTCCCCCTGGTGTTTTAACAACAAGTTGGGTCTCATTTGATGAGGTGATATTTTTATTTTAACAGAAAATTTCTCAGAGATGAAGGAATGTATAGAGCCCGTATCCCATAGAACATTAGTAAAATCTGAGTGAACAAAAAACGTACCTGATACGACTTCATTGGATGGCCTGACATCTGCTGACGTAGTCTCAAAGGATCTAACTACACCTTTATGTTTGTATTCTGGCTTCTTTGAATCATTCAGATCTCTCTTTGGGCAGGAATTTGCATAGTGACCCATCTCACCACATTTAAAACACTTTATAGTTTTATTATTAGGATTAGTCTTAGTATCATTTTCATTTTAGTCTCGAGCCATATATCCAAACATACCACATTTAAAATACTTCCCATTTTTTCTAAGACATTCCCTAGGGTGTTTCTTGCCACACTTTTCACAAACTGGAAATTGTATTTTCTTACCATCAGATTTCATTGGTTGATTATTACCCATTTATTTCCAACATGACCGCTTCTTCTATTTGTTTCCAAAATGCACGTGATCATCAGTAAATTCCATCTCTACCCTCTCAGCACATTGGACAAGCTTCCCAGAACTTTTGAATTCACAGGAGGCCAACGCCCTTCGATACCATGGCATAAATCCTGAGTAAAAGTGGTTTATTTTGCTATCAGGATCTAGAATAAGATTTGGGGAATACCTCACCAGTCGGGTGAAGTCTGTTTTATACACAACCACTGAATTTTTCTACTTCTATTTCAATTCAAGGAATTTTTTCTCCATTCTAAGTCACACTACCTTCAGAAAATATTTTTCTAGGAAACGATTTTAAAATTCATCCCACTCTAAGAGATAAAAATTCCCTCTATCCCCTGATATTCCTTAACATTAACCACCACTGATCAGATTCCTCTTCAAAATGATAAATGGGAAGACATACCTTTTGATTGTCTGAACATCCCATAACATTGAATATCTTTTCAAGGGCTTTGATCCGTCCTTCAGCTGCTAATGGGTCAAAAGATCCATTGAATGCAGGAGGATGTTGTCTCATAAAATGTTCCACTACTGTCATGTTTCGTTGTTGTACCTGTATTGGTTCTATTGAATGGATTCCACCACTATTTATTGTGTGCGTTAGCAGATCCATTACTGTCACAAACGGCTTGGTTCCAATCCCTACCATTCTAGGCTATAGTTCCAGAAGGATGTCATTCTGTCAGTGCCTCTCCACTTCATCAACCATGTTCCTTCTACAGACAACCATTCTGAACAAAAATGTCTTAGATGAAGCAACATGGTAATCTATAAATGCTAAAACATTTCAAATTGAACATAGAGTGGAAATAATTTATGGTATTCTATTAACATCACCTTAACCCCTAATTTTATCTAAACCATCCCCTGATACCAAATATAAGGTCCTGGACTTATTACATACATAATATTGGATTTAGTAAGAAAAAATTCCTTTTAAGTTGAGGATCTTTTAATGTTTATTGATTTATAGAATTAGGAAAATACATTCATAATATTACACATTATTACAGAATGGATACCAGGAAAAAACAGTTTCCGTTTTTTTTCAAAATATAAAATATTAAAAAATAAAAAAAGACTCCTTGACAATTCACCAACATTTAAAATGGCTTCCTTCCATGTATTACACATACATTAACCTATGAAAATCTTTTAAAAACATGTGATGAGAACAAAATCTCTATATGGTATGAAAAATAAAGAAAGATCACATTAGTCCATGAATACTCATAACGTATGAAAGCATTTTCAAAAGACATTATTGTCACCCATATATACTTACATTGTGAAAAATTATATTCACACAAGATATACACAAAATATTAGAACATAAATACAATCATAAAGGTATCTTGGGGAATTACTTACATAATCTTGTAACCATTCTTGGCTACCTTAAAATTTGTAACCCTCACGGCTACCTTACTTTGTATAACCATCGGAGTTACACATGGAGTAACCATACGGCCTACCTCCAACTTACTCATAAAAAATACATTGAAGGGAGATATAGGTCCCACTAATCATCATAAATAGTTCTCAAGAACCAAAACATAATCATACAAATTAATAATTCCATCAAAACATTACTTAGGGAATTTCGTAAAACTAAATTTAAAAAGAGGATTTTTAATAAAAATCCCCTTATAAATATCATACAATTGAAGAGAGACTTAATAGAGTGGATGGAGTATATATATAAACTATAAATTCACATAATAAATCATAATATTATTATAACCCATCAAACAAATAATTTAAATATCATATAAATAATGAAGTAGAAGGTTAACACAATGAATGGAAATCGGGTTAGGAATTCCCATACCTTAGGTTTGTCTTACTTACAACTTGTTTAAACCTCTAGTATAATGCGTAAAATAGTGTTAAAAATGTTTTAGAGAAATAAATTTATGTTTATAACATCTTATATGATCATTTCATAACATCATTTCACCCTTTGATTGTTAGTATTTTGCCTCTTGCACTGTTTTTGGGTGAGTTCTTTTCATGATTTCCATGTTTGGTTCATGATGGATGTCCTTGTTGATTGGAAGTGAAACTACATAATTGGAAAGAAGTAGTATTTATATATATCTAGTAACATAAATTATACCATTTAAAATTTGTAATTCTTTCATGAGGATGATTCATAAGTTAAAACATTAATGACGTTCGTTTAGATCATTTTAGTGGTTCTTTGATAATAACGACCTCATTTCATTTTATAAATCAAAAACATGTGTTAAAACGAATTACATAACCATTTATGAGACATAATGAATATATTATAACCTTTTGAAACCACAAAAATTGTTTCATGTCCTGACTTGAAGGATTTAAGGAAAAATCAAATCACATCGTCCATGATGTTGGTAATTCGACACATCATCGACAATGATTTTAATTCTTGAATAAGTATGAGAGGAGAAGAAAAATGATGAGGAATTTTACATGAATATGAGAAAATCCAAAATATACATGATTCTGGATATTGCATGCCTCTTGGATAAGAGGGGTTTAGGAAAGAAGAAAAAGTAATCATGAAATAAAAGAAAACTAGAGAAATTTCTCACAAAAATTCGGCAGCCTAACACCGTGTCTTAAAATTTCATAAAAATAGTTTGATGAGAGAAAGTGAATATCTCATCACTCATAAATAATATGTACAATATTTGGGGATATGGAATGAAATATCATAACATAATTCAAAAGGTAAAGGAAGAGAATAACATAAAATGAAAGAAAAGAAAGAAAATAAAAGAGGATGTTTACCTCTTGATCTCTTCCCCTTGAGATCTTTCTTAATGGCTTTGGTTTTGGTCTTATGATGAGACCAGCAGCTCTAGGAAGTTATGAATTGCCTTGTGAGGATTATTGGGTAGAACATATGCATATCTCATGGCTAGGGAGGTGTGGGAAGAAGAGGGGAGTGATGGTGTTATTTATAGTGGAGTAGAGGGGGTATTTTTCATTATATTAATAAATATTATAATATTTTTTGCACAATATTATGAATATTCTTTGTTCATGTGACCTAAAGTAGTAATAATGGCATGTTATTTCAAACTAAGTTTCCTTGGGTCACTTATGATGTCATAAATAGTGTATTTTACTGATAATTTGATTATACGGTATTTTATCGTATTTCACTATTCACCGAAAATTAAAGAATTTCAGAAAAATCCCAAAATTTTACCCTGACCCTTTTTCGACATGTAGAATTAAAAAATGAAGTCCATTTTTCAAAAATAAATTTCTATGTATTATTAATATAATTTTTAAATAAAATCATTCTTAATTCAAAAATTAACAAGTCTAATTCTAAAACAACTTCTATATCATGATGAAAAATTAACCCAGATGTTATTATCTTAAATCCTTAAGAAAATAAAATAATAATAAAATTTACTATTCATTAGGGTCATATTACTATTAATATTACTATTCATAAGGGTATTTTACTATACAAAAAAACAAGGTGGTTCCAATAGACTTCAAATAATATACTGAACGCAATTGTAGATTATAGTTTCTTGAAATTCAAAACATAGATGTGGAAAAAGTGTGTTTTAAATTCTAGATAAAAAATATCTTCTTAAAACACAGTTCCATGCATTTCAATTTGTTTTTAGAAAAACATGGGGTGTTATAACAATATCCAATATCAAGGTAATTCAATAATATATATTTTTACAGTTAAAAAAATAATATTTAACATAATAATTAATTTTTTCTCATAAAAAATTTATGTATTGATTTTAAAAATGATAAAATTTAAAAATAAACAAATATTACTTATATTTTCCATGAAATTGTATCTTTAGTAATGAATATTTTAATGAAAATATTAATATAATCTTTAATTAAAATTTTACTTCATAAATAAAGGTAGAAATTATTTTAAAATGATATGATTTATTTTTATAAATTTTATTTAATAAAATTTTTTAAAGTATATTTGATTAGATAATTTTATTTTTTTTATTAATATGTATTTAATAGTATTTATGTCAAAAATTTATAAGTAACCTTATAAATGTTGTTTTCAAATAAAAATTAATAATGAATACATTTATAATCAGACATAATTTTTTTTCTTTTTGTAAAAAAAACTGTTTAATTATGACTTCTTTTAAATATAGAAATTATTAGTTATAAAATTATTTTCTTCAATTTAAAACCAAATTAATCCATAGTAGAGAGGTAGTGATAATTTTTCCTAATATTATATTATAAATTTAATTGATTTATATGAGTATTAACATTACTGTGTAATTGTAAACCAAAAATATATGAGAAACATAATTTATATAAAATTATATATATATATATATATTTTAAGGATTAAAATAAAAACATATATTTAAAATAATACATAGCTTGAATAATTACACATTAGATAATTTATTGAAAATTTATCCAACCTCTAGTATAACTAAGGGATCTCTCAGAACATTCCTTTTCTACGAAAACAAGATTTAGGGAATCTATTTGAGTATCTCAATGAACCCTCGAACCTCAATCCTAATGTTGAAGAAATTTGGAGATGTTAGGTTCTCTCCTTGATAAATCAATAGATTCATGGACTCCTTTGATCTGGAATGAGATCCCTCTTTTGACACCACTACAAATCTAACAAAAGAAGAAAAAACCTTTGCGGAGGTTGACTCGGTACATAACTCAATATCTCGGGGGGGGGGGGGGGTCTCTTTCCTAAACACTTTGAAGGGATCAGAGCTTCACAAATTTACTTCGACAAAGTCTCCTATTTTCAAAAAATGGACGATGGAGGATTTTCTATGGAGGATAATCCTGATGAAATTCAATAGTAGACTCAAATGTATATGTTTTATATAATTGATCGCATTGAATACTTAAAGGGTGAAAAACCTTGGTCGTACATTGATTTAATGCCTTGCATTGCTCAAAGTTGGGGATTCGATAACTGAAAACTAGTCATGATGGGTAAGGTTTATTTCCACATACTTCTATCTTTGTATGAATAATTATATCCAGTATGGAGGATAGGTAATTTACAACTCAAATCTAGAATTTTACGTATCTCTGAATATAATTTTTATTTTAATCCAAATATGCATAGGAATACTATGGCTCAGGTATAGGTTAGATTTCATAATCTCATTTGGTTTTTTTCGAACCTGAATATCATAAATGATTTAAAATCGTGTATTGGTACCCCTTGAAGATAGATTAAAGAACCTTAACTGGTGAGTTAGGATAATTTTCTAGAGTTTTGGTGGAATTGAACATGGAAGCCAAACTACCACACACCAGTATATTTAATGATATATATTATAGGGCTAATGTGAGGATTGAATATGATAGAAATCCCCATATTAAGATTTTTGTAAAATCATAGGTCACTTAATACTAAATTGTAGAGTAGTGCACAAATAGGCTTCCCAACCAAGTGGTATTGAATGAAATGTGAAAAAAAGATAAAGGCCCAAACATTCATAATCCTAAATCTTCTAAGAAGCACATTAAAAAGTGGGTTATCAAATCCAAGAACTCAAATCCCTTAGAGGTTGAAGTGAAAAAATCTAGGACTGATTTAGTGGAAGAACAAGAAATTGAATCCGATAACCAATGTATATATAATGAAATTCAAACAATTATTATGGAAGTTTTTAATCAAACTCAAATAGATCCTGAAGCTACAACCTCAGAATCAAACCTCAGTTCTCCTAATAAATTGGTGAAGGATGCTGACTCTTCATGGACTCCTCATAAAGTGATCTATTGGGCATCGCATCCTCTAGTGTCACACACTAAGGATATGCATGAATCGAATGATGACACCCTAAAATTCTCACGACGTGAGGAATAAAATTATTTTGTTGACAATACTACCTATCCAATATGCAACATTCCCCACCGTGATACATTTTGTTCTTAAAATAGAAATATTTCCTTGTTTATTCATGAATATGATAGTGATAAGAAGTCAGATGAAAAACATAAGCTTTCTGTCCCAAATCGTGGTGAGGGAAAAAATTTACATATTCAACATATTGTATACACTGAATGTCCCTGCATATCATGTTTTTTAAAATACCAGCACTAACTCAGATGTACAAGAACCTATATTCCATAACCAGTTTGAATAGGAATGTAAAAATAAGGATCTTGTTGTTTCTGGTAACCATAGTATTTTAAAATATATCTTTTACAATGGAAAGTATCAGGTTACTGATGAAACAAATAACACACAACACAATGCAGTTTAAAATGTTCCCTCACTTAATGTTGAACTAGTTATCTAATATGAGTTATCATTTTTGGCTCTATAAAATTAATTGGTTTCACATTCAGACACAAAAATGGGTGATACAACACCTATTGATTCAAAAGGATTAGATACTATCGCTCTTATTTTTATCAATAATTTTTTAAGTGGTACTAAAAATATTAATAACAACTCTATTTTTGTGCAATATGAAAATCTGTTTATTAATCAATATATGAATCATACTAATATTAATATATGTATTTCTGTAGATTCACATGTGACTTCCTCTTTGCATGACTCTCCCAAGAATAATGCTAAGGTATACTTCATTAACAACCCCTTGATTTCCCCTAATGCTAAGTAGAAACAGATTACTAGCCCAAAAAAATTGCAAAACTATTAAAATATCTTCTAGGAAAAAGGGCATAGAAAATAAAAAAGGGTGCTCTCATTCTAAACCTAGGTTTAAATGAAGATACTTTTATATAATTTTCATCGTATTTTAAACATTGACTTGTTTATAGTTTTAAAAATAATGATTAACACCCATCACCCAATATTATTTACTATTAATGATCCCAATTATAATTTTTCATCTTAATGCTCCCATGTATTACAAGATGCTTATTCTTTTATAGGCGAACACAATAATTCTTCTAATGCTTAATCCCTATGGGTTTTCTTGCACTCATCTCTTTAAATTGATAATCTTTTCAATGTAACTGAGAATGCCTTTCCTTGTGACTTCATAATTGATGGGACTCATTCTTTCTGCTCCTTTGTTTATGATATGAATAGATATCAGGATATGATTCCCATATGGAATGACCTTACCTATTTAGGTACCAATATCAATACTATTTGGTTTTTGATTAGGGACTTTACTGATATTCTTAAATCTAGTGTGAAAATTGGATCATCTCATGATTCTATTTTCACAAGAAAATTTAAAACATCATTTGAAGACAAAAACCATGTATAAATTAATATTAATAATGCCAAATATACTTGGTATAGAATTCATTACAATAGGGTAGTTTACTTCACGTTGGGCATAGCCTTCACGAATTTCCCTAATATATATAAATTTTATAGCATCCCTAGTATCACCCATCACAAGTTGCACTCGGATCTCCATCATAGTCTAGTTGGTGTCCCCATAAAAAATATTAAAATCTCGTTACCTTTTTGTTTTAACAATGTTAGTTTTATAATTTCAAATGCACTAATATCATCAAAAAAATTGGTCTTCTATGTCACATAGAAAAGATGACTTTGCCTGTTCAGTTATGTTAAATCACCTCAAATAGATTCTCAAAAGCAGGTGCAGTTCTATAGCCAAAAAAATTAACAATGAAATTCTTCTTCTAGAGGATGAGTATAAAAAACATCAAAATAATAACACTAACTCTGATTTCAACACTGAACTGACTCAGGTAATCAATATGTCAGTTTAACTAAACTCTTTTATCAACTTTAAAGAGAATATGAGGATTCAAACTTTTAAAATTAAATGGTTATCTCTTGGTGACAGAAACACTAGGTTCTATAACATGCTTCATAGAGTCATGAAACATTGTAGACCACTTTCACTATTAAATGATGGGGACACCATCTTAGATAATGAGTTTGATATTTTCATTTATATTGTATATTACATTGAATCCATCTTTAATGGTCTTGATAACAACAAATACCGCTTACTTGAGGTCTTTCCTAAAGTGGTTAATTGTAAGGATAACACTTTTTTTCTAAGCATACTTCTGGATCATGAAATTAAAGACACTGTCTTTAGTTTTAATCAAGATAGTTCCACAGGTCCTGATGGTTTTAATAATGGTGTGTTTCAACATTATTGGGACGTTATCCAAATGGATGTTTGTAAACTTGTCAAATATTTTTTCTCCAATGGTGACCTCCCTCATAGTCTTAAGGCTTAATTTCTTTCTTTGATTACTAAAGAGGAAAACGCATCTGAGATCCACCTATTTTGACCCATTGCTCTCAATATTTCCCATTATAAAATCATCACCAAAATCATTGTTAATATAATTTCAAATATCACAGACAATGTTTTCTCCTGGAACCAATTTGGGTTTATTAAGAGTAGATCCATACATGATTGTATTTGTATTTCCTTGGAGTGTATTAATACTCTAAACAAATTTAACATTGGGGTTATATTTCCATTAAAAATGACATTAAAAAAGCTTTTAACACCATGCACCGGAGCTTTATCTTCAAGGTTATTCAAGGATTTGGCTTTAGTGATTCCTTTATTACTATAATCAGAACCCTTTTCAATTCATCCTCTATTTCCATCTGGGTCCATGGATCTCCCAAGGGATACATCAAATGCACCAATGGTGTAAGGCAAGGGGATCCTTCATCTTCCATTGTTTTTTCCATTGTAGAATATTACATTATTCACCTCCTCACTCATCTTGTTGATCAGAGAGAACATAGGTTCATTCATGTTTTAAGGGATTTGAATGCTCCCACTCATCCCTTTTATGCTGATGATATCATCCTCTTCTTACAAGGTGATAAAAGAAACATTGGAAACCTAAAAAATTCTGCCTCTTATTATTAAGAGGATTCTAGTCAATCCATTTGTTGGAACAAATTTCCTATCTTCTTTAGAAATTTTTTTCCCATTAGGAAATATAATATTATTAGCAAATGTTTCATTAAAGAAGCTTCTTTTCATTTTACTTATCTTGGGGTTATATTTTATAGGGGAAGATCTAAGTCCTCTCATTTTTCAACAATAGTTGACCATGTTTTTATCCCACTATCTTCATGGAAAGGTATATCCCTCTCTATGGAAGTCAGAATATGACTTGTCAAATCCACTGTTGTTTCTAAAATTGTTTACACCATGATGTTTTATAAATGACCCATTGGGATTATAAAAGAAATGAATAACTCAATCAAAAATTTCATTTGGACTACTATCACTTTGGAAAAAACCCTTGTGATTGCCCCATGGTCAACATGTTGAAAACCTATTGAAAAGGGTGGGATTGGCATAAAAAATATTTGGTACATTAATGAGGACCTTCAAGATAGAATCACTTGGAACCTTATTTACAATAATTCAAATTCTATTGATTTTATAAAAAAGATATTTTTTGGAAAAATGGAAGAAAATAATTCAAATTTCCCCATGTCATCTACCTGGCCATATATTAAATAATCATTTTCCAGCATTATGAACAACTCTAGATGGTTGGTTACCAAGGATTCATACATAAATTTCTAGTTTGATAACTAGACTAGAAGACACCTAAATTATATGATTCATCCTGAGCATATCCCTATGAGCAACAACTACTCAATTATACATATGCTAAATTCTCAAAATGATCATCTACATGAAGCCATTATTCATGTCATTAATAACTACCTTTTCTCAAACATTTATGACTTTTTAATTAGGGAACCTGATCAAAATGATATGATTAATTCAAAAAACTTTTATAATAATTTTTTCTTCTATCGTTAATATTATTTTGGTTGGATTAAAATCTTTGGCAAACCTCGGATAAAACCCTCAAGATTCACCCTTATTTGGAGCCTTTCTCACAACAGAGTTCCCACGGATAGATGCCTTCAATTGTTTGGTATTCAACATTTCTATAATTATAGACAATAAAATCAACCAAGAAAATATGTTAATAATCTCTTCTTTTCTTGTGCTAATTCTTCTTCTCTTTGGAACTGTATTTTTGATATATTTAACTGTTGATGGTAGATTCTTGACATTGTTAACACACAACTAAAGGGATGTGTTGAAATTTAATATTCTCATCAAATTAAGAACATCTTCTTTGATATTTATTCTGAGCTACATCATGTGATATGGTATGATAGAAATGATATTATTCATAAAAAATCCTCACATATTCATAATTCAGGTCCGAAGCATATCCTTATTTCCATACATGAAGCTGCATCAATGAAAAATGGTTACCACAATAACACTGTTAATGACTTCACAATTCATTGACATCTTCATATTGATGTAAAATTTGTCAACCAAGCCACACCTTTGAAGTGTTTTGGTGTGAACCCTTTCTTGGTTGGATTAATGTAAATATGGATGGTACCTCCAAAGGAAATCATTGTCCCACGGGTTGTGGTGCTATTTTCAGGAATCATCTTTGTCAGATCTTTAGATGTATTCTTGGAAACTATTTCAATGCCTCTCCTATAGCGACTGATATGATGGGTATGATACATGATTTTACATTCACAAGGAACCATGGTTGAAAAAATATATGGTTTTAATGTGATTCAACCACCATTGTGAAAGCAATTTAGAACGGCGTGTCACACCTTGCATGGCCAATTACTACCTGTTGAATGGATTAAACCCACTCGCTTCATGACATCAACTACATTATAACTAATGTTAATCATAAAGCTAATACAGTTACAGGTGAAATTTATAATAAGGGAGTAAATCAAGACATTACATGTCTTGATAATATCCTTCCTAATTTGATACCTCTTCATGAGAAAAATTGTAATATGATTTAGTACTTTAGACTCTTGTAATCTCTTCTTCATTTTTATAAAATTTGGGTGCTTGTCTTTTTGGCCACGACACCCCCCCAAAGGGATCCCTCAAACACACATGTGGGGCCCTTAGGTTTGACTATATGTGGTTTTGATTTTCACTAGCTAGCCCATATGGAAAAATGGGGGGACCAAGTCACCTTCATAGGTAGTATGTGTGGTGTTCCATGTATAAGCCCACATGTCATTTGAGAATAGTTCCCACCTGGTTTCCAGTCAGGTAGTTCAAGGAGACGTAGCCTGTGAGGATTTTGTGTCTTATTTTACAGGTGCTTAAAATTTTTTCTGGCTCAATATATCAGTGGTATAAGTTTACTTATTAAACTCACCTACACTAACCAAAAGATTGATGTCGGACTAATGCTTATGGGTTACTATTTAATCATAAAAAAGTCCAGCATATAATCTCACCATCCAAATAAAATACACATGATCCGTAAGACTAAATCATGGATTATCTTCATCCTTAATATGATCCAAAAAACCATAGACATCATCTATTTATCCTCATCTAATACTGGTTTCTCCGTTGATCACAAATGGGTTGCCTAGATCACTATTGAATTTACAAACTTATTTTATTGTTTTATTCATAACCAAACTAAATGATTTAAAAAATATCTACCATTAACAAAATAATATAATTTATAATCTAAACATAAATATATATTTATATAAATGTCACTATGTTAATTAGTGACATACACATGCATGTTGTATTTTATTTATACTTTTTTTCATCTTCCTTCTTAGAATCAATTAGATGATATAATGATATATACAAATATATATTCTCAATACATATTTCAACATTCCATACAATAATTAAGTAACTAAAATTCCTTGGTTTCATTTTTTTGAATAAATAAAAATTCAATTCATAATAATATATTGTCTAAATATCGCGTTTGTGGATGAGAATATCATTAGTATCCAGTTAAACTATAGAGATGTGTTTATATATATATATATTCATAATTAATATTATTCACAATGATAATATCCATTAGTCAGTGATATTTGAGAGGATAAGAGAGTGAGATGTACCAAACAGATAGAGAGAGTGAGAGAGTTATGATGAACAATTGAGGAAAATAGAGAAAATTGAAATCTTCCGTCATCATAAAATTCTTCAAAATTAAAGTTAAGGTATATTTTATTTTAAAAACATATAATCAATGTTTATTATTAAAACAATTATTATTTTTCGATAAAATATGTTGTATTGTTTTAAAACCCCTTATTAAGGGAGTAATTTTGACCTAATTCAATTTTTAATAACAATATTTATTTTCATCAAAAACAATTATTTTAGGAAAGGGTATTATATTTTCTAAACCATATTATATTTTATGTAAGGGGATTATATTTTTTAACAATTTTTATATGATAAAATATTAAAAAATTAATATATTTTTTTTAAAAAAATGTTATAATAGAATTCTATTTTTAAATTCAATATTTTATTTTATGTAAAACACTTTTTATGAATGGGATCAATATTTTCAAAATTATATTTAGAAAGAACAATTTTGTTTTAAAAATTATTATTCTATTACTTTTTTAATTTCATGTCCCTATGTGAGGTAATCGTTTTTTTAGAAAATTATTGAATTACTTATTTACTATTTCCAAAACCCTTATACAAATGAAAATTATTATCTTTAAGATCTCATTTTTAAAATATTAAATTTTTTATATATTTGTTTATATGATATTTTCTTCTAAAATTGAAAAAGGATTATGTTTTCATAAGACATAATTAATTTTATAAATAACCCTAATTGTACGTATCACGATTTTTTTAATTTTGAAATCCACATTATAAAAAATGGTTATTTAATGAATTTTATTATTATTTGTAATTTTATAATTTTATACATTATTTTTTCAATAAAACATATGAATTTAATTGATGATAATAGATATGTATATGCACTATAGTTATTCTTGATATTTCATTCATTTATATACAATAATGTGATTTAATTCATTTATTTCATTATAGGGATTATTTTCCTTGTTTTGTTTTTAAAATCCTAGATTTCTCAAATTCAGTATGTAGTTAACTTTAAAGGATCAATTTCTAATTTATTTTGAGAAAAAATATTATTTTATAAATATAAAATAATTTAAGTAGGTTTTTAAAATATTTTTTTAATGGAATTGATATGAGGAAAAAACCTGACAATTTTTTTATAAACATCAGCACATAAGTATCAAACATAAGTATGAGATATCTTGAGTGGTCCAACGGCCTCATGTGGGAATTATCCAAAAAGTGATATAGTAAGTCACCAAATAGATTTATCAAGGTTTTTCAGTTATCATTTATTTCCTTAAAAAGTTATTATTTTTGTAAGGATGTTTTTTAACATTTTGATGAAAAACATATTTTTAGTGGTTATGTTTTTGAAAATGAAATCATGTTTTCAAAGTGATATGTATTTTCAATTTATTTTTTTTAAAAAAAATCTATGGTTCTATATATTTGAAACCCTAGTTGTTCATATTTTGAACAAATATGTATTACATCAAATGTTTGGAATTTTTTTTTCAATGTCATAATTATTTTTAATTTTTTTGAAATGTTTTTACTATTGAATAATTGTTCAAAACCCCCAGTTGAATATTTTTATAAAAAAATATTTGTTATATCCAATGTTTTTATATAAAGGGTTAATGTTTTCAAAATAATTTTTTCAAATCGAAACGAATTTTCAGTCATTTGAGAAATTGTTTTATACTGTTTTATATTTTTGAATACCATAGAGTTATATTTTTAAATTGTTTCTATCAAATGTCTTAAATTTAAAATAAAATAAAATGTTGTCGAATGAGTTTATAAATAGTATTAACAAATATTTTTTTTCTTTAGTTTTTAAAACACCGTAAATATCAATTTTATACTCACCCAATATTCTAAAATGACTTTTATAGGATCATTAGAAGTTACATATGAGTTTTTATTCGTTAAGGTAAAAACATGAGTGAATTCAAATAAGTGTTTATAGATAATTATTAATAAACTATGATGTACTATAATGGTTTATCATTTTCATAAATAATAGATTTCAATGGAGTCCCCACTATATAAATAAACTTTATTTTTTCAATTACTTTTTATTAAAAAAAATATATAGTATGTCTCAGCACTTGATCTAGAAGTGAGGGTCTCATGCTTTCACACTTGGTATTAAGGGATTGGTTTAGACAACTTATATGATTATGAAATCTTTATTTCATGATATTTTAAGTGTTAATTTGTTTTTGAATTTCTTGGTAATTAAATGACTCATATGAATATGTAATTTTATCATTTAAATGATTCAAAATAATGATAATTGAAATTCAAATATTTCGTAAGCATAATGATAAAATTTCAAGGGAGAAATCTAATTTGTGAGGGTTAGAATGGAACATAAAAACACTTTATACATATTTTTCATTTTATAAATATAAATCAAATATTTTTTTAGAATTATTATAATCTAATGAAAATTTACTTGGAAATTTAATTTTTTCCCATAATCTATTTCTATATTTTTGGTAAAACAATAAAAATTATAAAATTATAAAAAAAATTCTTTGAAGAAATTTTATTTTTATTTAGTAATAGTTTAATGAAAAATTTTCTATATTTTTAAATAAATATAGTTTTATAAATCATGCTAAAACGTAATTTAAATTGATATGATTTGTTGTGCTAATTTGTTATAAGAAACCCTTTTAAAAAATAATTAATTTTATTATTTGATTATTTTATAAATATGTATTTAATAATGATTATATAGAGAATTTATAAGTTACCTAGTAAATATAATCTTGAAAAACATTGATAAAATGAGTATTTTTTTGGGCAGATGTACAGAATTTTGCTTACATCGTAATAAAAATAAAAGTATTTATTAGAAACCCTTTATTTTAGTATAAAAATTAATTATTTATAAAATTATTATCTTTATTTTAAATTAATTTTTACCCCTTGTTAATTTATAGTTATAATATGTGGTATTACTATGTGATATATTAAATTGATTTAAAAAGTATTATGACTAATGTTTTTTTATTAAACAAAAATATATAGGGAACATAGTTTCATGATAAATGAAGTGATATATTTAGTATCATTATTAATATAAAAACATATGCCGTAAATATTACATAGTATGTATTTTTACTCTTTAAATAATATATTAAAAAATTACAAAGTTGTTTGGCCAATTATGGGATCCCTCAACCATACATATGGTAACCTTAGGTTTTGCTACTCATGGGAGAGATCAAACCTAGCTTTCCAAAGAGGCAACAGGGAGGGAAAAATATTCAAGTCCAGGAAAGAATGTTTGGGGACATGTATAAGTCCACAAAACAGTTGGGCATACTATATGGATAGTTTTTTGTGGGACAATGTGAGGAGTTATAGACCACGAGTCATGTGTGTGTGGCGTTTCATATGTAGAACCCCATTGTTAGATCGAGTAATTAACGATACATGTTTTCTTATTAAGAGCTCTAAGACTCAAAAAATGTTCGATATGGGACTATGGAATGCCAGTTACTCTTCCCTCATTATGAAGTATTGTATATAATATCAACCACCAAATAAAATCAACATCAAATTTCTGATCAAATATATTATTTTCTTATTTTTTAAGTTGGTCCAATAAACCCTCAAAATTATATTTTTCCCATCCATCGATGCTGGTTTTACCCTCATTCATGAATATGTTTCCCAACTCATTGATGAATGCACAAATTGTTGTTTCTTTATTCTTTATAACTGAAAAAATGAGATATATTATATACAACTATAACAATTGAATAAACACCTCGAGCTATAAAATCTATATTAAAATATTATATGTTTGTGTGTGTGTGTGTTTCTTTGTTAATCCGTGACATGAACTTTCTAGTGGAAGTTGATTTAGACTCATTCATTATCTATCACTTCTGATTCAATCAGAAACTATGATGATTATATATATATATATATATATATATATATTCAATGAATATTTAATATTACTTTGTATGAAATGAATACCTCAAAATAATTGGATATATTTTTTAAATAAATATAAATCAATTATGAAATAAGATATTCGCTAAATCATAAGATTGTAGATTAGAATAGTTTTTATATATAGTTAAAAAAAGTGGAGATGTGGAAATATATATATATACATACATACATATATATATATATCCATTCATTAGAATATTCAATGTATAGATATCCTTTAAATCTGTGATGTTATAGGATAAGAAATAAAAAGAGGGTGATTATTGAAGAAGAAGATAAAGAAGTGAGAAAAATGGAGAAAACCTAAAACGCCTTCAATTGTAAATTCCCTAAAATTTATGGAAAGGGATATTTTATTTTCAAAAATTTTAATCCATATCTACTTTTAAAACACATACTATATGCAGTAAAATTGTATTATTAAAATATATTTTATAATTTTAACAACTTTTTTATGTAATATATTTTATAGGAATCCCATTTCTCAAAAATATAATTATTTTCTTGAAAAAAACAATTTTATGCATGGGTAATATTTTAAAGAAAACATTATATTATTTTAATGGTGGGAATTATATTTTTCAGAAATGAATATATGATTATATTTTAAGAATTACTATTTTACTTAATGAAGTTGTTTTAATGGAATGCAATTTTTCATTGCTGTAATTTATTTTAGGTCAAACCCTCTCAATGCAAGGGAACCGTGTTTTCAAAAAAAAATATTTGAAAAAAGTTTTTTTTTTCCTCAAAATTATTATTTAATTAATATTTTAATTACAAAACACTTTTTGAGGGAATTTATATTATTACAAAAAAGTTTTTTATTTTTTTTATTATTTTAAAAACTCTTAAGTGAGGTAAAATTATTGTTTTCAAAATACCTTGATTCAAAAAATATAATTTTTATGTATTGATGTTTATATAATATTTTTTCTCAAAATTATAAAACGAAATATGTTTTCATAATCCAAAATTATTTTAAAAAAATACATAATTATGGGAAATATATTTTTTAAATTTTTTATTTATCTTTCTAAAAAGGTTTTATTTAAATAATTTTCTTTGAAAAGTTTATTTTATTTTTATAATTTTATGCATGAACTATCTAATAAAACATATGAATTTCATTCATGATCATATTTATGTCCATATAGTATACATATTCTTGAAATTTCATGTATGTATATACAAGGGTATAAATAAATTCTTTTATTCCTTTAGAGGGAATATCTGCAATTTTTTGTTTTCAAATCATGGATTTTGTTTAATCCTTGTGGTGTTATCTTAAAACATTTTCTTTTGAAAACAATTATGTATTAAAAAAATTCAATATAGAAAATAATTTATATAATTTATAAAAAATGTTTTAATTAAATTTAGATGAGAAAAAAAAACCCTAGAATTTTTTTTAAAACACAACACATGGGTATCAAATGTTTTTATGAGTAATAGTGAGTGAAACCATATATTCTAAAAAGATACTATCTAAAAATTTATATTGAATGTGTCCATATAAATTTCTTAAGGACTTCAATGTATCGTTTCTTTCTATAAAAAGTTAATATATTCAAAATCAAGGGTTTAAAATTAATAAGGATAGATAAAACTATTTTCAAACCTAATTAACTTTTTAAATGACATAATTTTTTCAAAGTGATATTACTTTCAACGGATTTTGAAATGTTTTTTAAATGGTTATATATTTTGAAAACTATAGTTTTACTTTTTTGGAAGAATATTTAATCTATTTAATGTTTGATATAAGTGGAAAATGTTTTCAAAATAATGTTTTCAATGTTATATGTATTGTGAAATGTCTTGAAAATAATATTTTGGATAAATATTTTGAAAACCCAAGTCCTATATTTTTGTAAAAAATATTTATTATAATATATATTTTTATATAAGGTAAAATATTTTCAAAATAATACTTTCAAGGAGATATTCATTTTCTGGGGTCATTTAATGTATTATAATTGGTATATATTTTTAAAAGATGGAATTATATTTTTAAAATATATTTAAAATATGTATTATATTTTATATTAAATAATTGTCTTTTGAATGTGTTGTTTAACACTGTTTATTAAAATTTGTTTTCAATATTTTTTAAAACCCCTTACTAAGATATTTTATTCTCACCCAATGTTATAAAATGATGTTCACTTGATCATTTTAAATTCCAATTAAGCATGGAATCATTAATTTCTTAGAGTATGTGAAGTAAAATAAATGTTTTTAGCTAATTATAATTAATCATTAAAATATTTTAATGGATTTTTCTTTTTCTTCAGAACCTAGATAAAAAAAGATCAATAGTTGTGTAATTGGACTGCATTTTTTCAGTTACTTTTTATTTTAAAAAATAAAATGTTGTTTTTAGCACCAGATCTAGGAGTGAAGATATCAATATTTCACACTACAAGTTTCCTCTTTATAATCTTATATTAAAGAAATTATCGATGACATATTTGATCATAAACCCCAATTAAGGGATTCAAATGACCCAATAATAGATATTTTCTTCTATAAATATATTCAACTAATAAAATATCACACTATAAAAACCTCTTCCAATTAGAAAACATCAAAAAAATATCCTCATAAACAAAGATAATGACTTATGTCTGAATATCCTATTGAGGGTTTTAGTTCATTATTATTCTTTGGTACATTGAAAATTCATTCAAGATTCCATTCTAGATTCTCATCGTAAAGTATGAATATATTTCCCTAATAATATATATCCCATATAGGTAAGTTAGAAACTAAATTCATGAAACAATATCTTACAAAAAAATTACCTTAATACATTAGTGGTGATATAGAGAAACAAATAAAATGATTCATAAGGATTATGCACCATTTCAATTTTAGGATGGTAAATTTCTTCAATAACCCTATTTAATGTTAGTCCCCTATTTTTACCAATTGTTTAACCAAATAATAATAAACAAAATTACCATCATCAATTTTCATTCCTAGTCAACTAAGCTAGAATGTAATGGAATGAAACATATTATTAGCACGAGGATACACAACTAAACATGAAGGGATAAGAATATCCCCAAATACAGTTTATAGTCCACATAGGAAACACACATATGGCTTCTTAAAGATGTAAAAATAATTAAACATAACAAACCACCCATCAATGAAATCTCTATCATTTAAATCATCCCACATCCTTCAATGTTCTTCTTTAAAAATCTGCCCTTCCTTCATCCCCTCCAATGACATGGATGTCACATTAATGTTAGAGATAACTAAACCATCCACCATCTCTATAAACTCTATGTATAAGTATACTAATAATCTAATAATTTGTTATAGCTCACTAACATCTTTCATATACCGGGATCAAGTATTGAATTAAATAAAATATACCACCACAAATGTCCTTCATACTGTATAATGTATTAATAATTAATGGTTTAACGGTACTCAACCTAATTATAATACATTCATTTTGAGATTATGCGATGAGAATATGAACATAAAACTCTTTTAATCCATATATAATATGAATTATTTTAAAAAATTTATTCTGATGAAGTGTATAATCAAAAATAGAAAAATATATCTCCATGTCATGCATTGGGTAATTCTTATATATAGGTTACCATTGTTAAGAAATATACACCAGAACATCACTTATATGATTAATGAAACATCTTAAATGAAAACATTATTCATTATAATTTATATCATACAATACTAAAACAACTTAATGGATTTTTAATACTTCACAATCAATTCAAAAATCATCCCTTTATAGTTAAATTTATCATAGTTTAATAAACATTAATTTAATACTAAATAAAAATTTGATAATATCAATAAAACACCATTCAATTTCATAGATGAACCACATTATTTAATCCTTACCATGAAAACATTGGCTTCACCTTCCCCTGATAAAAAAATATTCATTCATCATAAATATCCTAATTGAACAAAATTATCTATTGTATCTAAAAAATTATGTAATTTATGTTTATTACTATTCTAAGATAGATCATATAAAAAATTCATGGTTCCTCTCATAATATGCCTATGTTCATGATTATATAATGAAATCATCCCTAGATTCTATCAAAAATGATCTTGGTATTTATATAGTATCATATTCATTAATTCTTAAAATCACTAGTACATTAGTGACTTAGAAAGGCATGATAAAAACAAATAATAGAAATATTGATATTAAAATATAATTCTTGAAATATTCTTATATTTTACCTTGAACTAGTGATAAATTGAATAAAGGTATATCATTAAAAAACAATAATCCCTATTTCACTGGACAAACATGTAATCAATTTTCAATATGTGATATCTCATTACATAAATAATTTGTTCATATTTTGAATGTAAATACATTAACCAAAACTACCACCATCATTTTTTAAACAATTATTTATTTCCACCCATGGGGATATTTTTTTCCAAATGAATCCTTTTTTAATATAGATAAAATTTCTCAATTAAATCACACAACTCTCTTGGTTCTTTGAGATAAGATATCAATTTTATAGGGCCCATTAAAAGGAAGAATCAAATAGTGAACATTACATCTATAATAGTTTCAAATAAAGGAAAATTATATAGGTTAAAATCTATATATTTATTTATCTCCATATATTTTATAGGTGGATTATTCCATTCTATAGACCCATTTGATAACAATGCTAATTTTCAAAAAAAATCATCTGAAATAACCTCCATTCAAAAAAAAATTTCTCTAAAAAATATCTCACATTTTTAAAATGTGTGGATCATCTAATTTAATGTTACATAAGACAAAATTGAAATATAGTAATTGATTTATGATTTAAATTGATTCAGGAAATCGATCGTAATTATTAAATCTTACATCATCTTATCTTTGACTATAATGAACCGTAACATTTCTATATAACCAATAATGACTGAGTAGGACAAAAAAATTAATATATTTTATCATTTTTATTATAAATTGGTGTCAAAACATATAGAATATACAGTTTAATCCATATGCATCTCAAAAGGATCATATAATACTACAGAAACAAATGAATGCGGTGTTTTCATATCAAATAATTCATAATTAGTAGTAAAATCTATCTTAATTTTACCTTACACAAAAAATGGATCCACATCATCTTTACACATTTCTAGTGCTTAATAATAAATTGTTTATCATAAATAAATTTTTTCTAAACTATCCTTAAAATGAGTCCATCCATCTATACTGAATGTCTGCAACTATGTCTATATCAGTGCTTATCCTTGTATTCTGGATCCCTAAACATGGTAGGATGTGCCACCACAACTTTTCCACAGGAGACAATTATAATACTTATTAAAAGTTCTCACATTCTCTCATTAGAAATAGTGTCAAGCGGGATACATAAACATTGAATTTAGGTTTCAACTTCCTTACATTTGATGCACTATAAAGAACACCTCCCATTAGATACATGAGAATATGCCTCATTTTACATCCCCAATAAGTCATTATGTTTTCTCTTCAAACTAAAAATATTATTTTTTTCCACTTTCTTATTGAGGAACAAAATAACTTACCTTCCATGTGTGTTTCACATCCACCATATCCAAATAAATCATAAAAACTACATAAATATTGGCTATATTAAAAAATAATAATCTTAGACCAAATCACTAGTCATATGTACTTCTCATGTTTCAATTACGTTTGATTATGATTGGTCACTAGATCTAGTAAATACTTCAGCATATTAGTATACTTCATTTTATAATCCATAAAATAAATTTTCCCTAATATAATATTTAGGATGTCTTAATGATTTTTCATATTTAACTCCCTTAAGAGGATTTTTACATTAATGATGTTTCAAAATCATTTATATTCACTTCTTTACCCTTCCATTAACCCTTTATCAAATTACAACACTTATAGGTTGTCCAATCTAGTAAATAAAATCAAAAATCAGCCTTCAAGGGACTTGGAATTAATTGAACCTTATTGAAACAATTGAACACTTCTAATCAATCATATTGTACAAATCTAATTGAATAACTAGAGATGGTATTGAATAAGTATATTATAGACTGAAACTACCTCCCCTTTAAATATTGTCTCTCTATTAAGAAAGATACTCTTCTCTCCTTTTCCGATAGCATTTTATGAGCAGAAATGAAATCATACATGAGACCCAACAATTTTACGTGATTCACCCACACTGCGAAAATTCCAACGAAATAAAATTGTAATTCCCCTATGTACTAAATTCATTAAATCATACAAATACTATAATTTTCAGAGTTTAAACATTTTTCATACTGGTTTACAACAAATTATAATTTTAAATCTCGTTGATCTCTAAAATAAATTTTTCTAACTAATACTTTTGATGAATCTTCTTTTGGCCACTTGAATAAATACGCTTCAAACCTCATTTGGTGCATCATTAAGATCCACATTCATCCATTTTATGAATACCATTTTACCTTAGATTCAATGGGAAATCCATTTTTGTTCTCTTGATATTTACTTTTCCAAAAAACCATGGTTCTAAAAATAATTAAACTTCTTAATTATTTCTAGGAATATCAACATTTTTTATGCTCCCAACTTTCATGAATGTCATTATATTCATGAATATAAACACTTTTGTGAAGCTAAACACTTTCATGAATCTCAAAACTTTCTCAAATATCATTTAGAATCAGTGATGTTCAATTATTTCTTTATGATCAAAAAATTCAAAAGATTATATTGTATGTGAGACCCCCTTTCTCCATGAAACATATAGAAATATGATTACCTTTTTGCATGAAAATTCATTTTTTGAACCATGTTTGTGAATTCATAGACATTATATTTTTGTTAATACTTCCATTCATAACTATAGTGGGTATATGACTATTTATTGAGGTTTCCATAGATTCTAGATGTATTCTACCCCACCTAGGACATTCATTGAAGATCTTAAAAAATGTTTATGAATCACTCCATCATTCTGATGATTGAGGAGAACTTTCCCATTTTCAAATTATTTAATATTTTTTCAAGTTAACATCAACCATTAATGAACTGACCTCCTCCTCAATGCGACACAACATGGATCTTTATCAATATACATTGTTATTAATCTGTCAATAAATCCACAAATAACATTGGTAACCTCCTACATCAACAAACACAACTAACTAAAAAAAGTGTACAATTACCTTAATGGATTGGTTCCCAAGAATCCCCCCTTTGGGTTTGTTGAAAAATCTTCACCCTTTGATGCCCCTTAAAAATTTTATTCAACATTCTATCAAAATTAATGTATTATTTTTGTCAACAGGTATCAAATATTTACTCAACACACAATATAAACCCATTTTAGCTAAATTTGGGGTGAGAAACATATGTATAATTAAAAGGTCATTAATGAATCACTTCATTTTCAAAATACTCAACTTCTGTATCCACAAAACCCCCCTTCTGTAATATCTTCCCTTTGATCAATCATCTTTAGCATACTCAGATCTGAATACTCCCCTACTTCTTTGCTCCCCCTATTAGCTTCTCCCCCTGTCTTGATCCTGATATTTTCACCCCCTTTGTCGATGAACCCAATGGTGACTCCTTTTTTACTAAAACATTTTTTTGAAGAAATATCAGCATAGAATGAAAAAACAAATCATACCTCAGGGATAGGGGGTCCCACATTCCCACTATTTCATGTGTGGGGAGTCAGTGGAACTCAAAGAGCTAGTAAATTCTTATCAACTTGCTATTTTGGAAACACTATTTTATTAATGTCTCTAACATGTAGTTATGTGGGTGCATAATTCAACTTCATAAGACAATAATAAACTTTATATTTAATAAAATAATCGATGATATCAATTATGAATATCTATGAGATGTGGACTTGATTTTTATTATTATTTATTGATCTTGAGTTGTCATAATTAATTCTGATTAGATTCTTCACTTAAAATCCTATATCACTAAGTTTCTTCTTGATACACCATAACATCATACACACTTGATTAGCCGCATTACATTCAACTTCTATGGTTCTACAAGAACTGTAATATTTCCTAATGAGTTGCATAGAAATACACAATCCACCGTTATAGAATGTATCACCTAACATTCATTTTCTATCATATACTAACCTGAACCAATATGCACATGTATATCTCAATAAATATTGCTTATATTTTTTATTTTAATGGAAAATGAAGTACACCGTGCCCTTTATTTACTGAATTATTATTCATACATCAATAAATATGATTCATTTGGAATTAAAATTGGAAAAAAAATATTGTTTCATGTGTCTATTGTTAACAAGAGATATAAAATGATATTCATATATTCTATCACATTATCCTCCTTCATATACTTCAATTATCAAATGAATTTACCGTTAATTCTTCATATAACCATTAAGACAAAGAAAAATGTTACTTTACCAATCATTGGCATTGAGAACTCACTTTTCATGAACTATTTGAAGTTGTAGCAATGTTACTCATCTTATATACCAAATATTATGTCATATATATACACCATTACCACTATCCAATGATTAGTTTCATTTTTGAAATAAATAATTTCATAAACTCCATCTTGCTAAAAACCAAATTATCAAAAAATAATCATGTCTTGAAAACCATTCCCTCGGGGCATTCTTTAACCCATATAGTGTCGTTATCAAAAAAATTATATTCACATCTATATGAATGAGAAAAATATATATCTTCTCAATATAAAATTCTTTTTCCAGATTAACATTCAGAAATGCTTACTTGTTGTCCACGTGGATAACATTAATCTGTCATTGTACTAATATTTCCATGAATATTATGATTGTCTCTAGAATCACAATAGATTCTACCCTCTATTTGGAAGGATCCATTTCACACTAGTCATTTGTTGTTTTGAATCTTTGTACCATCTTTATTCAACATGTTTTGAATGACCCATTTGGTAGTGTTGAAATTTTCAACTATTGGTCTCGAAATAAGCTCCCATGTCAGATTTATCTAAATTTGGTCAAGCTCCCCAATAATATTATATACCCAATTCTCGTATCTCATGACTTCATAAAAACATTTAGGCTATACCTTTTGAAAGGAATGATGTTTTTTGTAGAGAGTTTATTCTCAATATTTGAAATGGTTCTATGTGATAACCAATGATTTATAACTATAAATTTCATATCAAATCATTGGTTTCTGGGAATAAACATATTTGACATCCTCATGATCATCCTTAGTGTCATGACCCTCCTTCACTAAGACAAGGGAAAGGGATATAAGATTGCAAAACCCTTCCTTCATCTTGTTTAAAGGAGAGATATTGACCACTGAGACCTTCCTTCAATAGGCTCCAGAGTGGCGACTAGAACCAAGGATAATAAATTACATGAAAAATAGAAGGCATTGCCATTTTTTTAGTAGGATATGGGGAAAAGATAGTAAATCCCAAAAAAACACTAAAACTGGAAGTAAATGTAAATACCAAAATATCCTTTACCATATTCATGTTTCAAATAATAGGTGCTACAAAACAAGAAAACTCCAAAGGTTAATACCAAAGAAAGAAAAACAGCAACAACAACTGTCCAAACATTCAAACTAGTATGGTCTTGCACAGTCCTCGAAGTCCTAATTGATACTTGAAAGTCATTTTATATATGTAGGGTGAGTATACAGGTATACTCATTAGGGAAAATCAAAATCTCTCGTGCACAAGTGGGGAGGAATTCTAATGCCCCGTGAGAAAATGAGTCTACCAAAGAACCCAGCAAGGAAGCCATCCAACCAACCCCACCAAGGAAAAATCCCCATATAACGCAAGTCAAGTAAAGTAATAGTAATTTTAAATCAATATTTGGGTACCCCGAACCAATTTCCCATTGGTTATTGAAGACATATTATGCATCAGAATTTCCCCACCATTCTCACTATTGTCCCATCACCATATCCCGCCCGCACAAACCTAAGCTATTAGAACAACACATCCCACCTGCAAACACCTGGTCTATAACAACCCAAATTTTACATACATTGTTATTAATTCATAATTTATGCATACTTATTACAACATGTAACCAAACCATGATATGACCGTATAGGTATAGTGTCTTTAGAAACTGGGACACATAAACAACTGGTTCATAAATAATCTACATTATCTTCCGTTTATTTCATCACATCTAGAGTCCCTTTTTTCATATCCTACATAATAACCTTCTTCCTGGACTGGGGAAAAGAAAAAATAAAAAAGAGTGATCTCAAATGCTCAGTAAGGGTAAATAACAGAAATATCAATCATATCATATTCATAGGAACATAACATTTTGAAAATCCTATCCTGCAAAAGAGATCATAGTATCATGACAGGGGTAAATCATAGTACTGAAATGTAATCCCAATATTAATAACATAAGACATGAAAATTTGTTTAATTAAAAAAATAATCATAGAAAATCATTTCATATTAGTCAAGACACATTTCCATGACCATTATAGTGGACAAAGTCCATTACTGAACAGAGTTCACACCTCGTTCCAGGACTGTATCACTAAACCAGATTAACTTCTCATTCCAGCCATGTCTATCTCATGAGATATAAATCATTACCAGATGCATTGGAGGGAGATATAGGTCCCACCTATCTCATAATTATACAATTCTTATGTGTGCCATAAAATCATAAATCGTACATCATAGCATAACCCATGTAAAAAATGAGATTCTTGAACATCATGCCATCATAATCCATATAAGATAAAACGAATTCATAAAAATAATTCCATCATAAAATAATAAAATCAATTTAATAATATGGATTGAAATAGACCACTATATTATCTTATATGGAAAATAATTATGATAAAACAATTGAACTCCATTCATGAGGAAAATATCCTTTCTACTTCAAAACGTTTTTCCTTTCTCAACATGTCATACAATTTTAAAGTAAAAGAAGTTAATTGAAAATGAACATGAAACCTTGTAAAGTAAGATTCATTGAAATAATTTTCTATGAAATCATAAAAATTCATTCATTCTGTATAAGTTAAAAAAATATTCTTCTCGTACTTAGGTCGGAAAATTCAAAATGTATCTCGTATTGAAAATGACAAAAGATTCCTTTCATATATTTTACTAAAAATTAAACAATAGGAAAAATTGGATTTAAAAATTGTAGTAGGATTGAAATAATATTACATATTGTGCAAACATGGATGTGGATGATAAAATGCCCCAGTAAATGCTGAAGTATAAACAATCTCAGATAAAAATGAGATTGTGAGATTTTCCCTTACCTTAGGTCTGATATGCTCTATATGTATCTGAACCTCCTGTATAGTTAATTAGATAATGTTATTGACTTATTCCAGAATCATATACATTGTTAGGATATCATATATGGTCATCTATTGTCTCTTTATTACTAATATTTCGTTGCTACTTGTTATTCGGGTGTTCATTGCTTTATGTTCTTATGCGTGTTTTGTCAAATAAATTCATATTCCTCTTTTTAGTTTATAGATACATAATTTACAGAAAGGTATTACATAATTTATAGAATGGTATTATTATTATATATATCAGATTTATTAATTAAATTCATATATATAATCATGGTTTAATGAAGATCATGTTGAACGAATCACATTGCCCCATGGAGACGGTAAGCCGTACGTACGCACGAGCGACGATTGCGTCCCCATAATTATTGAATGGTATTGGATTGGATGATAGAATATCTCAGAATTAGTATCATGTTATAATAATCATATATAGCTATTCTTTACACCATTATACCCATCCAAATAAGGTAGTGGTGGAAAACAGATTACACCACGGCATGGAGACAGTTTTCTGTACGCACACACGCACGGCGATTTCGTTATCTGTAGGATGGATAGAAGGTGAAATAGGGTTGTTTAATATTTATAATAAAATGTCAGTATATGAGTGATACTAATGTTATTACTTTATAATGAAACAAATAATGAATAGGAAGTAGAAGAAGAAATAAATTTGAAAGAATCGGTAAATGATATTACCTCTTCTTCGACGTGCCTCTTCTAAACCTCCTCTTAGGGCACTAAAATTGGTCTTTGAAGAAGAACAAGACCTCTATTATGTGTCTAGGGAAGGGGAGAAGAGAAATCGGAAGGGTTTGGCCTATCATGGAGGCTCAAAATAGTGTGAGAATGATAGGGAGGAGGTGCCCTTTTATATGGGAGGAGAGGGGCACTTTGGGAAACCTCTAAAATATTAATTTATAATAAACTCAAAACCAACATAAAACCCTCCAAAAATGACTCAAATACGAATATTAGATGATATAGGGTTGTAATATCATCAACCAATACAATTTATACATGTTGGGAATTTAGTTTAAAACTTATCAACTTGATTTATCCTTATTTAATCAATTTAATTTTATTTGTGGTAATAATATTCCAAATTTTAAATTGTTATAAATAATTAATTATGTGTTGTGAATTGTCCATAATTGGATAATTTATTATCTTTTAGACCATATAATTTAAATTTATAATTTTTAAATATTTTTGTGATTTTTAAACAATTTTATAATATGTTATTTTAATAAAAAACAATAGTGTCAATTTTTACACTATTCATTTATTTTCATTTAAATAAAATCCACACAGAGAAAATATTCGAACCAAAATATTTAATAGATTAATGACCTATCATATTCATATAGAAAAATTTTGGAGAACATTAATTAGTTCATATAATATTTATTTTAATATTTTAAAACCATTTATTTGATATTTCAATCAATAAAATAATTTCTACATCACTATTGTGTCATCATTAATGATAATTATATAATCCCTAAAAATTATAAATAAATTATAATGATGTAGACAATTTTATTATATTTCTGGAGACTATTTATATTCTATGTTTTATGAGGTTTATCACTAAATTAAAATTATTACACTTATAATATATTAGAGAGTGACATGTTGTCACTTTCTTTGGTTTTAATAATAATTATATCATTGTCATTGTAAAAAGTCCATGAAATGAATATATTAAGACCCTTATGTGATGTGGGTCGACTTTTATTCATCCAATAGAATTTTTTCAGGTTTTAGGGTAATTTTATAATCTTATTTTTACCCTTAATTACCTGATTTACCTTTAACTATAATAAATAAAAATTACCGTAGTTACTATTCATAATGTCAAAAAACTAAAAGTGACCTATTAACATAATTTGTACCCACTTAATCCTAATATGGAATCCATTTTTAATAATTAAAAACATATAAGTTTTAGTAATTAATTTAAAATTAATCTCGTTGTTAAGAAAACGGGTTTTTAAAAGTTAAAATATTGTCAAAGATTGAAATGTTTATTTCTATGAATTCAATGTAAAATTAATGGTAATAACATAAATTATATTAAATGGTAAAAATATATTCTATTTCTAATTTAAAACCATTAAATTTTATCATTTATCCATATAAATTATCTTGATGAAAAAATTTGTTTTAATAAAAATTTAGCGTATTTTTACTATTCATCAAAATATGAATGTTTTCAGAAAAATATCAAAAATTTATCCAATGTAAATTTTTATATCCTGATTTAAAAGAAGAAGTTTATTTTGGAAAATTTAACTTATAAAATTGTAAAAAATTATATTTAAAATGGGTGCTCCATCAAGAGGTGGTAAAACTACATTTTTTTTTTCAAAAATACTACTTTTATCTGAAAAATTGATTTTGTTTTCATATCTCAGACAAGAAAATGTGTAACATGAATTATAATGTTATAAATTTCAAAATTTGGTTAATACTATTCATAATGGCTAGTTCATAATAATATATCTTTGTGTAGTGATACTCAGTATTGCGTACAACGCAAGCTATAGAGGAAGGTTGCCCTTGCGTGTAACACAAGGAAAGCCAGTGTTGTGTGTAGTGAAAAATTCCTTTGGTGTTTCGTATAACATAATACATAAAAAAAATATTTCTCATAAAATATTAGGGTGCTACATTCTACACCCCTTAAAGTTAATTTCACCCTCAAAATTCGTCACTTCGTAACAAACAGATGAGGATACCTCTCCCTCATCATATCCTCAAGTTCCCATGTAGCTTCTTCTAATTGGTGGTTATTCCATAAAACTTGAACCAAGCGAGTGGTCTTGTTTCGTAGAACTTTTTCTCTACAATCCCGAATCTCTATCGGTTGTTCGTCATATGAAATTTCTTTCTCCAGCGGTACAACTTCTACGCTTAGTACATATGAAGGATCAGGTATGTACTTTCTCAGGAGAGATACATGGAACACATCATGAACTTGAGAGAGATTTGGTGGAAGTTACAATCTATAAGATACCTTCCCAAAAAGATCCAGTATTTCTAAATTACCAAAATACCTATGGATTAGATTTCCCTTTTCCAAATCTTATTACTCTCTTCCAAGGTGATATTCTTAAGAACACTTTATTAGCCACTTCAAACTCTAGGCCTTTTCTTCGGTCGTCGGAATAAATTTTTTGTTGACTCTGAGCTTCTCTTATGTGTTGTTGAATATATCTGACCTTTTCTGCCATCTCATCAACAAGATCAGGTCCTAATAGCTTTCTTTCCCCAAATTCATCCCAGCAAGATGGAGTTCTGCATTTCATTCAATAGAGATCTTCATAAGGAGCAATCTGAATACTGGACTGAACGTTATTATCATAAGAAAATTCCACCAAAGGTAGGTGTTGATCCCAACCAACTATGAAATCCATAGAGAAAGATCTCAACATGTCTTCCAAAGTTTGAATTTTCCTCTCAGACTTACGGTCTGTCTGAGGATGATAGGTAGTGCTGAAACTCAACTCAATATCTAGAGCATGATGAAGATTTCGCCAGAACATCGAGGTAAACCTCAGATCCCGATCAGATATAATGGAAAGTGGTACTTCGTGCAATCTTACCACTTCCATTACATATATCTTGGAAATTTGATCAAGAGATAAATCCTATCTAATAGCAATGACGTGTGATGACTTCGTATGATGATCCACTATAATGAAGATAGAATTATTTCCTTTGGACGTTTTGGGATGTCCAATGAAAAAGTCCATAGTGATGTTTTTCTCATTTCCATTTTGTTATGGGTAATGGTTGTAACATCCCTTTATACTTCTGTCTCATAGCTTTATCCTGCTGACAAACCAAGCATCAAGATACATATTCGGTTATATCTCTTTTCATTCCATCCCACCAAAATTACTCTTTCGAGTCTCTGTACATCTTTGAACATCCAAGATGAATAAAGAATGAAGAACTGTGAGCCTCATCCAGCAGATCCTTCTTTAATTCTTGTATAGTAGGAATACATACATGGTTCCTGACCTTATTATCCTATCATAATCATGTTTGAATTCAGGAAAATTTCTCACCTTGTTTTGAAATGCAACATCCTCCTTATGCACCTGTTTAATCGTCAATTGTATAAATGGTTGAACATTCATTTTATAAAGATAAGATATCTCCCCTTTCATTAAAATTCTATGATCCAACCTTTGTAAATCCATAAATATTGGATCCTTTGTGATCCTCATCATGGATATGCTAGAAAGGTCTTGTCGACTTAATGCATATTCCATCTTATTTGCTTTCCCATGGTGGTAATGAATTGAGCAGTCGTAATCCTTAATCAACTCCAACTATCATCTTGGGAACATAGTCAGATCCTTTTGTGTGGAAATATACTTTAAACACTTATGATCAGTATAAACATCACACCTTTCACCATAAAGATAATGCCTCTATATTTTTAATTCATAGATTACCACAGTGAACTCCAAATCATGAGTTGGGTAATTTTACTCATGTATTTTCAACTTGTTGTGAGGAATAAGCTATCACTATACCATTTTTCATGAGAACACACCCCAGCCCCTTCTTGGATGCATCACTATAGATCAAAAACCATTCTCTACTACAAGGAAATGTGAGCACAGGTGCACTGACTAACCTTCTTTTTATCTCTTTGAAATTCTCTCAACTTTCCTTTTTCTAAACAAACTTAACTCCTTTCCAAGTCAATTTGGTGAGTGGGTTAGATAATCTTGAAAAATACTTCACAAATCTTCAATAATACCCAGCTAACCCAAGAAAACTCTGGATTTCAATTACTCTTGTTGGTCTCGACCATCTTACAATAACCCCCATTTTACGAGATCCATAGATATCCCCTCCTTTGAGATTATGTAACCCAAAAATGAATCTTTTTTAAGCCAAAATTTACACTTGTTAAATTTGGAATAACGATTATCCTTTATAAGGGTCTTCAGTACAATTCTTAAGTGATATTCATGTTCTTACTTGATCTTTGAATAGACAAGAATATCATCTATAAAGACTGCTACAAAATGATCAAGATAGTCTCTAAAAACTCTATTCATTAGATCCATGAAGATAGAAGGGGAATTAGTAAGACCAAATTGCATCACTATAAACTCATAGTGTCCATACCTTGTACGGAAATCCATCTTTGGTATATCCTCATTTTTTACCCTTAATTGATGATACCATGAATGAAGATAAATCTTGAAAAAGTATTGATCTTTGCTTAGTTGGTCCAATAATTAATCAATTCGTGGGAGACGATATTTGTTCTTGAAAGTGATCTTGTTAAGTTCTTGATAATCAATGTAGAGTCTCATTGATCCATTTTTCTTCTTAACAAACAGAACAGGTGCTCCCCAAGGTGATGCACTAGGGAATATGAATCCCTTATCAAGATTCTCTTGGAGTTTCTTCTTCAATTCCTGCAACAAAATTGGGGCCATTCTATAAGGTGTCTTTGAAATGGGCATAGCACCCGATATGAGTTCTACTAAAAACTCCACTCCATGATTTAGTGGAAGACCTGTCAATTACTCTGGAAAGACATCATCAAACTCCCGTATAATGGGAATATTTTTAATCATGATTCTCCCTCCAACCATTTGAGATAAATAACCTTCATTTATTGGAATCAAGACCCATAAGCTGGAAGAAATTTCCACTAGAAGGTTATATTCATCATTTCATGGATAGATAATCGTATATTAATCAAAAATATGAAATGTGACTTCCCTTATTTGGAAATTCATATGAGCTCCATATAATGGAAGCCAATCTATGGTAAGAATCACATCAAATTCCACTATAGGAATTATCATAAGATTTGTAGGAAGCAATATCCCATAAACATCAATCGGAGAAGAATTGTAAACTTTTGATGCGACTGTTGTGCCGTTAAGAGTTTTCATAGCTAACTCAATATCTAATTGTTGGGTTATTATGGTGATACCCTAAGAAAATTATTCATAAATAAATGAGTGGGTGGATCCAGAATCAAATAAAACATTTTCTACTTTCGAGTGGATGGTAAGTGTACCTTTCACCACATTGTTATCGTACTCCACATCACTGATGGAAATTGCACGTGACTTTCCTTTGTCATTGGACTTATGATTTTGTTGACGTCGATCATCATCAATAACCCTTGGATTAGCGAATTTATTGGAATAATGCTCCATTTCCTTGCACGTGTAACATTGATGTGTAAGAGGAGCATTCTATGTTTCATTTTCATTGTTTTCATCACTAGAAACCTTTTTCCCATCACTGCAGCATTCAATTGGATGATGACCTTATTTTCCACACTTATAACATTTAGTTGTCACTTTAAGACAATTCCCTCCATGTTTCATTCCACACATTGAGCATAAGGGAAAAGTCATCTTCTTTTTTGTGTGTTCTTTAGATTTTCCTTTGAATTCCATTTTCCTTTTCTTATCAAAATCATTTGACTGATGGGTTACTCTAATCTCCATCTCAACCTTGAGAGCACATAGAACAATTTACTCATAGCTATTGAAGTCCCTTATAGCTAATTCCCTTTAGAGACTTGGTTTTAAGCCACTAAAGAATCGATCGATCTTACTCTCAGGTTGGATAATTATCCCAGAAGCGTACCTTGCAAGCCTTGTAAAATTTTCTTTGTAGGTACCAACAGATTCATCATCCTTTTTCTTCAGTTCAAATAAACTCCTTCTCCATCTTTTTTCGAAGAATACGAGGTATGTACTTATTGAAAAATAAGTTCATGAACTTGTCTCATTCCATGGACACAATTTCATCCCTTTTCCTTGTATTCTTCCCAAGATTCCACCATTGATCCGCTTTACCTTCCAAATGATATACTACTAAGATGAAATTATCATGTTTAGAAAATTGAAGGATTAAAAATTTCTTTTCAGTGGTATTGATCCATTGTTCACCCACTAATGGATCAGAAGAACCGTTGAATGAATGTGGACGCTGCCTCATGAAAGATTAAAAAAAATGTGGATCCCTCCTTTTCTCATTTGGAAGTCATGCATGATTCATAGCTTGAGAATGTTCTATGATAATGGAAAAAATATTTTTCATTCCAACTCTCATAGTGTCTGGTTTCTCAGGGGGACAATCATTACATTTCCTGTCGTATTCACCATTAACCCGGTTCCTTCGGGTTCCAGCCATTGACTAAAACCATGAATATTAGTGCGAGCAACACTAATTAGAAAATTTGAACCACATAATCATGAATAAAATTTCACACTTTAGGTCTTATCATAGGTTCTTCATGGTCATGTCCAAAACACTAAGATTTTGTTTTATTCTTATACATGTCCTTAGGGTTCTTACTAAGGCTTTCACATCCTAGTTTCCAAAGGTTGATGATTCCTTTCCTCTGATACCAACTATAATGACCCATGCTTTACATACATTTTTAGTAATTCAGAATTTAAGTATAATTATTACAACATGTAACAAAACCATGATCGGGCCATATAGGAATAGTGTCTTTAGAAACTATGAAACATAAACCACTTGTTCAAAAATCATATACATTGTCTCCCATTTATTTCATCATATCTAGAGTCGCTTTTGGCATATCCTACTTAATACCCTTATTACTAACCTGGGGAAATGACAACATACAAAAGGGTGAGCTCAAATGATCAGTAAGGGTAAACAATAGAAATATCAATCATATCATATTCATAAGAACATAACATTTTGAAAATCTTATCCTGCAAAAGAGATCATAGTATCATGAAATGGGATAAATCATAGTAGTGAAATGTAATCCCAATATTCATAACATAAGACATGAAACTTTGTGTCATACACACATAATCATAGAAAATCATTTCATATTAGTCAATACTCATTGCCAAGTCCATCATAGTGGAAAAAATCCATTACTGAATTGAGTTCACTCCTCATTCCAGTCCTGTATCACTGAACCAGATTAACTTTCCCTTCCAGCCATGTCTATCTCATGAAATATAAATCTTTACCCAATTAATTGTAGGGAGATAATGTTCACACCCATCTCATAATGATACCATTCCTATGTGTTCCACAAAATCATAAATCATACGTCATATCATAACCCATGTAATAAAAATGGGATTCTTAAACATCATGTCATGATAATCAATATAAGACAAAAGGAATTCATAAAAATAATTCCAAAATAAAATAATCAAATCAATGTAATAATAGGGATAGAAACAGAACCCTATATTATCTTAGATGGAAAATAATATTGATAAAACACTTCAACTCCATTCTTGAGGAAAATAAACTTTCTACTTCAAAACATTTTCCTTTATCAACATGTCATAAAATTTTTAACTAAATGAAGTTAATTGAAAATTAACTTGAAAACATGTAATGTAAGCTTCATGGAAATAATTTTCTATGAAATCATAAAAATCCATTCATGCTTTATAAGTTAAAAAAACATTCTTCTCATACTTTGGCCAGAAAAGTCAAAAAGTATCTCGTACTGAAAATGAAAAAAGATTCCTCTCATATCTTTTACTAAAAATTAATCAATAGGTAAAATTGGATTTAAAAAATTGTAGGAAGATAGAAATAATATCACATATTGTGGAAACATGGATTTGGATGATAAATATTCCCCAGTAAATTCTGAATTATAAACAATCTCAGATAAAAATGAGATTGCGATATTTTCCCTTACCTTACGTATGATATGCTCTGTACGTATCAAAACCTCCTGTATAATGATTTAAATAATGTCATTTACATATTCAAGAATCATATACATTGTTATGATATCATATATGGTCATATTCTTATCTCTTTATTATTGATATTTCATTGCAACTTGTTATTCGGGTGTTTATCGCTTTATGTTCTTATGCGTGTTTTGTCGAATAAATTCTTATTCCTCTTTATAAGTTATAGATACATAATTTATAGAATGTTATTACATAATTTATAGAATGGTGTTAGTATAATATATATCATATTTATTCATTAAATTCGTTTATATAATCATGGTTTAATTAAGATCATATAGAACGAATCACATCGCGTCATGGAGACGGTAAGCCGTACGTACGCATGGGCGACGATATCAATATCATAATAATTTAATGGTATTGTAGTGGATGATAGAATATATCATAATTAGTATAATTTTATAATAATCATATATTTATATTCATTACACCATTATACCCATCCATGTAAGATGGTGGTGGAAAACAGATTACACCGCGGCGTGGAGATGGTATTTCGTACGTACGCATGCACGATGATTTTGTTTTACGTAGGATAGATAGAAAGTGAAATAGGGTTGTTTAAGATTTATGATAACATTTCAGTATATGAGTTATACTTATGTTATTACTTTATAATGAAACAAATAAAGAATAGGAAGTACAAGAAGAAATAAATTTGAAAGAATCGGTAAAGGATATTACCTCTTCTTCGATTTGCCTCCTCTAAACCTCCTCTTAGGGCACTAAAGTCGGTCATTGAAGAATAACAAGACATATATTATGTTTCTAGGAAAGTGTAGAAGAAAAATAGGCAGGGTATGGACTATTTTGAAGGATAAAAATGGTGTGAGAAGGTGAGGGAGGATATGCCCTTTTATAAGGGAGGACAGATGCAGTTTTGGAAACCTCTAAAATATTAATTTATAATAAACTCAAACCCCACTTAAAAACCTCCAAAAATGACTCAAATTAGAATTCTAAATGATATAGGTTTGTAATCACATCAAAAAATAAAATTTATACATGTTTTAAATTTTTGTTAAACCTTATCAATTTGATTTATCCTTATTTATTCTATTTAATTTTATTTGTGGTAATAAAATTACAAATTTTAAATTATTATAAATAATTACTTATGTGTTTTTAATTGTCCATAATTGGATAATATATGAAATTTTTGACAATATAAATTTTAATTTATAATTTTAAATATTTTTGTGATTTAAAAAAATTATAATATGTTATTTTTATAAAATAAAAATAGTGTCAATTTTTACACTATTCATTTATTTGCATTTAAATAAAATCCACACGGAGAATATAATCTAACCAAAATATTAAATAGTTTCCTAAGATATCATATTCATCTATAAAATTTTTTTAGAACAATAATTAGTTCATATAATATTTTTTTTAATATTTTTAAAACCATTTATTTGATATTTCAATCGGTAAAATAATTTCTACATCACTATTGCATCATCATTAATGATAATTATTCAATCCCTAAAAATTCTAAAAAAATTATCATGATTTAGATAATTTTATTATATTTTTGGAGACTATTCATATTCAAAGTTTTATATGTTTTATCACTAAATTAAAATTATTACACTTATAAGATATAAGAGAGTGACATGTTGTCACTTTCGTTGGTTTTAATAAAAAGTACATCATTTTCATGGTCAAAAGTCCATGTAATGAATCTATTACTACCCCTATGTGATATGGGTTGACTTTTATTCTTCCAATAGAAATTTTTCAGGTGTTAGGGTAATTTTATAATCTTATTTTTACCCTTAATTACCCGATTTACCTTTAACTGTAGTGAATAAAAAATATCGTAGTTACTATTAATACTGTCAAAAAAATAAAATTAACCTATTAAAATAATTTGGACCACTGAACCCAAATATGGAATCCATTTATAAAAATTCAAAATATAGAAGTTATAGTAATTAATTTAAAATTATTCACTTTGTTAAGAAAATGGGTTTCTAAAAGTTAAAACATTGTCAAAGATTGAAATGTTTCTACCTATAAATTCAATGTAAAATTAATGGTAATGACATAAATTATATTAAATGGTAAATTTATATTCTAGTTATACTTCAAAACCATTAAATTTTATCATTCATCTATATAAATTATCTTCACGAAAAAAGTTGTTTTTATGAAAAATTTAGCGTATTTTTACTATTCATCAAAATATGAAAGTTATCAAAAAAATATCAAAAATTTATCCAATATAAGATTTTATGTCATGATTAAAAAGAAGAATTTAATTTTGTGAAATTGAACTTATAAACTTGTCAGAAATTATATTTAAATTGGGTGCGCTATCAATAAGTGGTAAAACTGTTTTTTTTTTTGAAGAATACTCCTTTTATCCGAAAAATTGATTTTGTTTTCATATACCATTCTAGAAAATGTGAAAGATGAATTATAATGTTATAAATTTAAAAATTAAGTTAATACTATTCATAAGGGATAGTTGATAATAATATATCATGGTTAAGTGAAACTCAGTATTGCATAAAACACAAGCTATCGGGGAAGGTTTCTCTTACGTGTAATGCAATACAAGTCAGTGTTGTTGGTAGTACAAGATTCCTTTAGTATTGCGTATAATATAAGACATATAAATATATATATTTCTCATAAAATCTCAGGGTGTTACATGGTCCACAACAACCAATCATAACCACAACCACACACACCTGGGCTAAAAAAACTACCGCCATGCGTGAAGACACCTGGGCCCGAACAACCTACCACACCCAAAGACACCTGGGACCAAACTACTTATACCACATCTGAAGACATCTGGGCCTCATCCCAAAGACACTTGGGAAACAACCTACCAGCACACACCTGGTCCAACCCCCACCACATACCCTGTCTGAAGGATCTTGGGCTATAATAGACCTTAGGCCATTACAGACTACATAAAGAATCATGGGTTACTCGAGAAAGGCAGAAGAAAAGGAGCTAATAACCAGCCACTCATAGGATTTTTGGAAAAAACCACCACTCTAATGAAGTGGGGGGTGTTCGGCACAATATAATCAACTTTGTGGGGGCTAGAATAAGAAAAAAAAGAACTAAAATTATTCAAATAGGTAAACAAGAACTCCTCCCAACCTAGGGGTTCCGAAACTAGGGTGTAGAATTGCACGTAAAATGGAAGGCATTACCCTTTTTATTTAGTCGGAACAAGAGATAAGATAGTAAATCCCAAACAACACCAAAACTAGAATTAAAATTAAATCCCAAACAATCCTTTCAAATATTCATGTTCCAAATAATAATTTCTAAAATACAAAAAAAACTCCAAAGGAAAATATCATTGAAAGAAAAATAGCAACAACAACTGTCCATACGTCCGAACTTACATGGTTCCGCACAGTCTATGAAGTCCTCCTGGAAACCTAAAAGTAGTTTTTTATACATAGGGTGAGTATACAGGTATACTCAGTAGGGAAAACCAAAAGCTATCATGCACATGTGGGGAGGAATTTAAATTCCCCATGAGAAATGGGGTCAACCAAAGCACCTAGAAAGGTAGCTGTCCACCCAACCTCACTAAGGCACAATCCCCATATAAATCCATTCAAGTAAAGTAATACTAATAGCCCATCGATATGTGAGTACCCCACACCACTTTCCCATTAGTTATTGAAGACATCCTATGTGTCAGACCTTCCCTGCCATTCTCACAACAGTCCCACTGTCATACCCCTCCCACACACACCCGGGCTATCACAACCAAAAAACCTACCCGCAAACTCTGGGGCCACAAAAACCAATCATACCCATGCCTGCACTCACCTTGGCTACAACATCTACTACTACGACCGAAGACACCTGGGCCCGAATGACCTACCACGCCCGAAGACACCTAGGCCCGAACAACAACTACCATGCCCGATGACTCGTGGGCCTCATCCTGAAGACACATGGGAAAAAACCATCCCACAAACACCTAGGCCAACCACCACTAATTACCCTGCATGAAGGGTCATGGGCTATAATGGACCTCAAAACCTCAAAGAATGCTCTAAGATTCATGGGCTACTTGGGAAAGGGAGGAGAAAGTGAGAAAATAACAAGCCACTCATGGGAGTTTCAGGAAAAACACCCTCCCCAAAGAAATGGGGGTGTTCAATAAAAATTTCTCAACTTCGCTGGTGTGTGAATAAGAAAAATAAGAACTAAAATTATTCATATAGGTAAACAAGCAGTCATCCAAACCAAGGGGTTCCGACATTAACCCATACACAAACCTCGCCATCACTATTCATTCATAAAAAGCACAACTGCTTCAACCAAGTCACAAATCATTCCCAGAAAAAAAAAATTCCACATTGAACCCATTCTTGTTTTCATATTCTCGTGTTTCCATTTAAGTAATTCTTCACTACAGGGCAACTAATAGGCATAACCACATGCCAAGGAAGGAAAAATATCCAAGAAGAACTTTAAGCATTCACACCTGATTCTCTTGTAAAGTCACAATAACAATAATAATATGTGAGATCCCACAATGTATTGGAACAAAACCAAGCTCCACCATACGGCCCCACATGGCCTTAGATCCATAAACCAGTGACCGCACCACAACAGGGGATCATATCCCCACCCATGTCACCCCACAAGCATCAAGAAAATCAACCACACATATTACCAAGGCAGAGCAATGGAGGTTTTAGATTCAAAAACATCTTTCATTAATTTTCCTTCTTTTAGTTGATTAACCAGAATGACCACACAAGGATTATTATTCACTATGCATCCATTTAATGAACCGAGTTTACATGATTAACCAGTTTTCATGTCACATTCTTTCAAAAACAGAATTATCCATAAAATAAGGGTACATTAGTGCACAAGGAATGACTACCAACGACCAAGATTTTCATTGTACATAATCCCATAAAATTCACAACATATAAGAAAAAGTATAATAGTACAACAGCATTATCAACACACCCCTTCATTCTTTAAAATTCCATTTATTATCTTCATTAAGTTTTGGTTTCATCCATTCCCTTGGAAACATTAGCATACCCACCCCACATGATACACAGTAAAGAGAGATAAAGGAAGAACCCAAATTGGATGATCAACATTTAAAGTATATCTTCACGCGCCAAGAACTCGGTATGCACAACTTGCAAAGGATGAACTCTGGGGAGTCAAGCGTGAGAAGAAAATCTCAAGCACAAGAGCACCCCTTTCCTTGGGAAGGGGCACTCTAAATCTACCAAGGATAAGATGGAAACCAGCCAAGAGAAAGAATGAAGGAAATAATTTCTACGTGATAAATAAAAAGGGTGATCATGGAGTAACAGGATACAAAATTTGAATGGATTAAAATACAGATCATGGTATCACCATGTGGTTGGGTAGTTACACAATATATAATTAATCACCATTTAATAATTCACATCGAATATGTAGCCATAATAGCTATGTGTAAAATAGTTTCCTTTAATCTGAGGAAAACACGCAACAGGGGTGGAACTAGAACATATGGGTAAAGGTGTGACATGGAGGAAAATCCACACTTTTTGGTAAGTTAAGGGTCGCTCGACTATTGGTGGGTTTTAGATATATTTTATTGTATTTAAAAGGTCTTAAAAGGGGGTATTAAACAATTTTACGTCAAAAGATACTTTGCGAGAGCGAAAAAGTCAGAAAATGGAAAAGAACAAGGGTGGAAAACCATTTGGTGGGACACTGTAAGTGGTGCCATGGTCATGGTTCCACAATTATAGTGCCACCGTTTCGGTGTGCGATCGTGATGGTGCGACCGTGATGGTGCCACTATCATGGTGCCACCCTCACGGTGCCACCATTTCGGTGCCACCTTCAGTGGTGCCACTGTTTCATTGTGCGACTGTGATGGTGAGACCCTTACGGTGCCACCACGTTGGTGTGTGACCATGACCGGTGCCACTATTTTGGTGGAATCATTTAATAGAACTGATTTTCAGGAAAATTCTTTAATGAGCCACTGCCCAGGCCGTTACATCAGATACCTCTCAATGTATTCTCACCCTCAAGAATTTAAAATAGACCCAAAGAGATGAGAGGGGTCCGAACAACCACATCTAAAGATACCTTTCACGAGTAAACCCTTTCGGTATGAAGGATCACATCCCCTCAAGTTACCACACAACATATAAAGATGTCATTTTCCAGACATATGGATCAAGGAGTTCTTTCCCCCATGTCAATATACTATCAGCTTTGGGAGGCACTGACTCACCTGCATGGGTTTAATCATATCCAATCTAATGCATATTGATTAGGGATCAGGTCCTCCATTCACCACCGTCAGGACCCTTCACACATATTCAATGAATAATTAAAACACCATATTCATTGATAACAAGGCTAATCACTACATCCCGAACAAGTACGAATCAAAACTGAACAAATTTCAAATCAGCTCTGGGTACTGGGCGTGAATCTATACCTCCTTATCCTAGGTATTCTCCTCGAAGCCATCATTCCCCCATAACACAAAAACCAAGGGAATGGATCATCCATGAAGCACCTTATCCTCATGAACTTTGATCATCACTAGTTACTCAACAAATGTTTGGCTGTCCTCGCTATCCATCATTCCCCAGTCGAGGATGTGTGAATCATCATGTAGATACTGATAGAGATAAGAAATAAGGAACACATTGTGCACCCTCAATAGTGGTGGTGGTAGCACTAGATAATAAGACACTTCGCCGACCCACCACAACACATTGAAGGGTGCGTCAAATCTGGGAGAGAGCTTAATCCCCTTACCGGACTTCCGTTGTCCATGTCGAGGGAAGACATTCCAGAACTCATGGTCCCCAACCTCGAACTCCAAGGGTATCCTCCTACTATTAGCATACAACATTTTCCACTCCTGGGACACCTTCATCCTCTCTCGTATAAGATGAATCTTCTCTGTTGTGCTATGAACCACTTCCAGGCCAAGAACACCTACTTCCCCAACCTCTGTCCAGAACACTGTTTACCAAAACGGCCTCTCATACAAAGCTTCAAATAGAGCCATGCCAATAGTAGAGAGATAGATAATTTTATAGGAAAACCCAACCGTAGGAAAGTGTGGAACCCACGATCCCCCAAAGTTTAAGACACATGACCATAGAATATCCTCCATTGATTGGGTTGTATGATTTGTCTGCCCATTTGTTTGGGGATGGAAATCAGTGTTTGGGAATATCTGGGTGACAAAAGTATGTTTCAATCCTTTCCTGACATGTGAGGTAATCTGGGTATCCTGATCGGAGACTATGGACCTCATAATGCCATGAAACTGCACCCCCTCTTCCATGAACCACTGTGCTAGGGAATCCACCGAACAGGAGTCCTTCATTTCCAAGAAGTTATCCGATTTTGTTAGCCAGTCCACCACTACCCAGATGGCATCACAACCCCCTTGAACTCTGGGTAGTCCTTTAAGGAAATCTGTCAAGATGTCATCCCAATTCCTCTCAGAGTCATCTAAAGTGTGCAAAAAACCTCTAGGGATGCGGTGTTGAGCCATCACCTACTGAAATACAAGGCACTTCGCTACAAACTTTTCCACTTCCCGCTTCACCCTGGGCCAACAAAACTGACCCCTCAATCCCTGGTGCATATTTGAAACACTAGGGTGTACCATCAGGGGTGAGTTGTGGAACTCACCAAGAACTCTCTTGCGTATTTACACCGGGACGAACAAATTCCCATGAAACATCATTCGATTATGACCTTTTTCTGACCATACTTCCAAACCATTGACCTGGCTAACCCGATCTTGAATCACTTTAGCCTTTGAGTCTCCCCACTGAGACTCATCCACCTGTCGCAATAGAAAGGACTACACTGTCATCTGAAATAGGCAACCCCTACCACCATCCACTCTTGTATCCAAGTGTAGGTAATATGAATCCTCCACCACCTTCCAAGTATATTCCACCTCACAAAATGAATCCTTCTGTGAATTCCACCTCAAGGAATCAGCCACCACATTCCCCTTTCCTAAGGTATAGTAAATTTCAAAATCGTGGTCCTAAAGAAACTTCAGCCACCTCCGCTGCTACGTGTTCAAGTATCATTGGGAGAAGATATACATCCATCTCTTGTGATCCATGAAGACCACAAAGTGCTCCTCTAAGTGGTAGTGCCTCCAAAAAATTAGTGTGAACACAACCGCAGTGAGCTCCAAATCGTGTGATTCATAGTTACGCTCATGGAGACATAACTTCCTAGACCCATAAGATATCACCCCCTATTATTTCATCAACACACACCCTAAGACTTGGCATGACACATCACATTATACCTCAAATTTCACCCCTTATTCAGGAAACCTCTTCACTAGGGAACTATCTAATTTTCCATTCAGATAACTAAAGGCTACCTAGCACTGATCACTCCATACAAATGCCCAGTATTTCTTGGTCAAGGTTTTCAAAGGTGATGAAACTTGATAGAAGTTGGGCACCATTCTCCAGTAGTAACCTACTAGTACAAAGAAACTATGATCCTCTACTATATTCTTGGGTGCTTCCCAAGATACTACCGCCTTGACCTTTGACGGATAAACCACTATTCCCTTCTCAGACACCACATGTCCAAAGAAGTGCACTTCTTGTGTTAATAACTTTCACTTTGAAAATTTACCATAGAGCTGGTGCGGTCGAAGGTCCCCTAAAACCATCCTCATATGCTCAGTGTGATCCTCCTATGATCTTGAGTAGATCAGGATGTAGTCAACAAACACAACTATGAACTGGACCAGATATTCCCAGAAGTGGGAGTTCATGAGCCCCATGAACATCGCTGGTGCGTTTGTAACGTCGGACAACATGACCATGAACTCAATGTGCCCATATATGCACCTGAAGGCAGTATGTGAGATTTCACCCTCCTTAACCCTCAATTGGTGATATCCTAAACAAAAGTTTTTCTTGGATAACTATCATTCCCCATTTAGTTGGTCAATGACGTCTTCTATCCTCAGGAGAGGATAACGGTTCTTCGACGTTACCTGATTCGGTTTCTGGTAGTCTATGCACAACCCGATACCACTATCTTCCTTCTTCGCAACCAAGACCAGAGTGCCCCATGGTGACGCACTTGGTAAAAAAACCATTCTTCATCATATCATCAATCGGAATCCATAACTTCTGCAGGTCAAAAGGTGTCATCCAATAGGGAGCCATCGAAATCGGACATGCGCCACGTTGAAAGTCTATCCTAAAATCAACACCGCGTCGAGGGGGTAGAGTCACCACCTCCTCAGGGAAGACATCCATGAACTCACTAAAAATCCCCAAGACATCCACCAACTCTGTATCAAATGGCTCTACTAATAGCTCCTCTAATAAAGAAAGAATGGGATTCACTCGTTGGCAGCCCTTCATGCAACCCCGCTCACCAACAAGGGTAACACGTTGTCCGCCCACATCTGAAAACACAATCCTTATTCAGAAGCATTTGATAATAGCCCATAAATATAAAATCCATTATATGTGTTGAATAACATCTTATGGATACATCTGTAGAAAATTATGTTCCCCACTAGACTGATGTGGTCCCAACATCAATCTACACTCTGGGAAAACATGAGACAAGATACTCTGACCTCCGACTAGAGTACTCAAAATCTTGGATACGAGAAGTCTCTCTGTGTCTAGAACCAAAGAATGGGCTAGAATGGGTGCAATAAGGTAGTGCGTAGTTCCTGAATCAAACAAGGCAGATACAAGAGTACTAAACAGATAGAGTGTACCTCAAACGACTTTCGGCCCAACTAGAACTGCTGCCACTACAGCGTGTAACTGCCCATTCCTAGATCCTCTACCCCTAGGCTATCGGGAACCTCCCGAAAAATTCCCTAGTCAATGACCTTGAGGATATCCCTATGGTCGGCCTCCTCCTACAACGTCTGCTCTTGGAGGAGCGGGAGCTCGCTGTCCTTGCTGCGGCTGCTGAACAGCTTTTCTGGAAACTGCAGATACTTAGGTAGGTGCTGGACCGGCCCACCCCCCACTATAATATACATAGTCTGGGAACTGATTCTAAAGGTTCACATGGCTGAAACAGATGAATCATATTGGTTTTGGGCTAGAAAGGAAAGGGCGAGCACCAGGAGATCAAAACTGCAACTGTTGGGGCCTCCTCCCCACTAGCCAAAACCTAGAAGGCCATGATGCCGGAGGCCTGATCTTGAAGGAATTTCCATTTGACAATACAAACTGAACCCACTCTTGCGAAACACCTCCCAGCATGTGCATCCTCTCCACCCCTTCAGGCTTCTTCTAGACTTCCAAGTACGTTGGTAGGGTGAAGGGAGAAACAGTATACTGAAGACAAGGTCGGAGTGCCTCCTCTAAACATCTCTCTCGAGACTCTTTATACTGAAATAGGTCTGGAGAAAATAATTTAAGATCTTTAAACATGATCCCCAAATCTCTAATAGACATGCTCTCCTACTGAAGGGAGAGTAGCTCCTGCCTCTTCTCAGCCTTCATTATGGAAGAGGAGAATTCCACCCAGAACACTCTCTCGAAGTCAGACCACATAACCTCAGCTCCCTCTTATCCCCAAGATAGATCATCCACCACTGATGCACTGTCCCCACATCAAGCTCACAGCCATTGGAACAAAGTACTCCGTCGAATACCAAATCAAGCTGAAATCTATCACCAGCTCCTCAGGCCAGCACCCTGTCTCCATGTATGTGACACTGCCCTCGTTCTTCCTGAGGGTCGGCCGCTAAAAGGCATGAAGCGTCCTCTGCCACTGATCATCCTCCCCCTCTCGGTCAACCCTCTACTGATTAACCAAATCAACCACCTCGGCCTCGATCACCCGCACTACTCGTGGTCATTTTTCATGTACAATAGTTGCAAGGTAAACAAGGAATGCCTAAGCCTGAGTAGTGTAGGATATTGATTTTAATTTTTTTACACTATTTATTCATTTTAAATCCCCAAAATACCCAATACACAATTGAACACAGGTCATTATGATGCATTTACCTTTCCTAGGTTATATACCCTACAATCAGTGTTGCCTCACTTGGTCATTCGTTAGGCCCTGAGTCCTTGCATTGGATCATGGGGCCCCTAAAATTGTGTGTTCTAACCAGTCTCCCCTGGCCTATTTCATGCACCAAGATTGCCTAACTCTGTTCTCCTATAATTCCATACAATCCTCACTATTCCTAACTTTGGACTCCATCCTATCTCTCAACCTCTTTCCATTTGACACTTTTCTATCATAACCTACCTTCACCAAGATGAGGGAAAGGGACATCAGATTGCCAAACCCATCCTTACTAAAGTTGAAGGAGAGAAAATGTCCCCCGAGAACTGCCTTCAATAATCCCCAAAGTTAAGACTAGAACCAAGGGTATATAATCTCTTGTAAAATGCAAGGCATTAGCCTTTTTATTTAGTAGGAACAGGGGAAAATAGTAAATCCAAAAAACACCAAAACTAGAAGTAAAAGTAAATCCCAAAAAATCTGTTCCCATATGCATGTTCCAAATAATAAGTGCTATAGTACAAGAAAACTCCAAAGGTAAATATCAAAGAAAGAAAAGTAGAGATAGAAACTATCCCAAAGTCTGAACTACTACGATCATGCATGATCCATGAAGTCCTCCTTGAAACCTGAAAGCATTTTTTTATACATAGGGTGAGTATACAGGTATACAGAGTAGGGAAAACCAAAATCTCTCATGCACGAGTGGGGAGGCATTCAAATGCCCCGTGAGAAAAAGAGTCAATGAAATCACATATCATAGAAGCTATCCACCCGACCAAAAAAAGGCACACTCCCCAAATAACAAAATTCAAGTAATGTAATAGTAATATAACATCAATATTTGGGTACCCCACACCACTTTCCCGTTGGTTATTAAAGACATCTTACGCGTCAAACCTTCCCGTCAATTCTTATCGTAGTCCCACTGCTATACCTCGCCCACAAACACATGTGGTATCACAAACACAAAACCCACCCTCAAACACCTAGGCCACAACAACCAATCATAACCACGCCCACACAAACCATTCCTAGAAAAACTATCGCCACGACCGTAGACACATGGGCCCGAACAACTTTCCATTCTTGAAGACACCTGGGCCTGAACAACAACTGCCATGCCCGAAGACACCTGGGCCTCATCTAGAAGACAATTAGGAAACAAACTTCCCACACACACCTGGTCCAACCACCACCGTGTACCATGCCCAAATAATCTAGGGCTATAATGGTCCTTAGGCTATCAAAGCCTACCCAAAAAATCAGGGGCTACTCGGGAAAGGGAGCAAAAATGGAGCTAATAACCAGCCACTCATAATAGTGTTGGAAAAAATAGCCTCCCCCATGAAATGGTGGTGTTCAGTAAAAAGTTCTCAAACTGGGTGGGCACGAATAAGAATAATAAGATCTAAAATTACACATATAGGTAAACAAGCACTCATCCCTACCAAGGGGTTCTGACCTTAGCCCATACACAAACACCCTCATCACTATTCATTCATATAAAGCACAAAAGCTACAACCAAGCCACAAATCATTCCCAGAAAACAATTTTCCATTGAAAACATTTTTATTTTCATATTCACGTGATTCTATTTAAGTAATTATTCACTACCGAGAAACTAACATGCATATCCACAAGCCATGAAAGGAAAAATAGCCAAGTAGTAATTTAATCATTCACACCCGATTCTCTTGGAAAGTTACAACAACAAAAGGGGTACATGCAATATCTCAAAGTACTAAAACCAAATCAAGCCCCGCCATATGGCCCCAAATGACCATAGATCCACAAACCAATTACTTCACCACAACAAGGGATCCCAAACCTACTCATGTCACCCCACAAGAATCAAGAAGATTTACCACACATATTACCATGATAGAATAAGGGTGGTTTCATATTCAAACATCAGTTCCATTAATTTTAATTCTTCCATTTTATTAATTAAGGTGACCAAAAAAAGATTCATATTCACTGGGAATCTATTTAATCAACCGGGTTTATGGGATTAACCAGTATTCATGTCACATCCATTCATTCATAGAATTTTCTAGAAAATAAAGGTTCATTCGTGCACAAGGAAGGACCACCAATGACCAATATTTTCAGTGAACATAAGACCATATAATTTAAAACATATAATACAATTTAGAACGTTACAGAAATATCATCAACACACCCCTTCATTTTTTAAATTTTTTTTATTATCTTTATTAATGTCCAGTTTCATCCATTCTCATAAAAACATTAGAATACCTTCCCCGTGTGATACACAGTAAAGAGAGACGAAGAAAGAAACCTACTTGGATGATCAATGGTCAAATTTATCTCCATACAATAAGGAATGGGGATGTGCAACTTACAAAGGAGGAACTCCAGGGACTACAACAGTTAGATGAAAATCCCCACCATAGGTGCACCACTTGCCTCAAGAAGGGGGACTCAAACATACCATGGGGAAGAAGGAAACCAGCCAATAAGAAGAAGGAAAAAAAGAACTCCCTGCGATAAAGAAAAAGGGAGATCCTGGAGTTATGGGATATTAATTTTGAACGACTTAAAAGGCATATCGTGGTTTCACCATGTGGTTGGGTTGTTACAAACGATGGAACTAATTTCCATTTAATAATTCACATCAGAGAGGCATCCATAAATACTGTGCATTAAATGGTTTCCTTTAATCTGAAGAAAATTCACAATAGGGGTGGAACTGGAAAGTATTGTTAAAGGAGTAAAACTAAGAAAAATCCACACATTTTGGTAATTCAAGGGTCGCCCTAATCTTGGGGGATTTTAGATATCATTTAGGGGCTTTAAAAGGGCATAAAAAGGGGTATTAAACACTTTTACATCAAAAGATACATTGCAGGAGTGTAAAAAAGTCAAAAAATGGAAAATAACAAGGCTGGAACACCATTTGGTGTGACACCATAAGAAGTTACAAGGTCATGGTTCCCCTATTACGGTGCCACCGTAAGAGGTGCCAAAATTTCGGTGTGCAACCGTGATAGTGCAACCATTACAGTGCCACCCTCACGGTGCCACCGTTATGGTGCCACTGTTTCGGTGCACGACCATGATGATGAGACTATTACAGTGCCAATTGCATGGCACCACCCTCACGGGGCCACCATTTCGGTGTGCGACCATGATGGTGACACCCTCATGGTGCCACCATAAGCGGTTCCACCTGGAGCGGTGCCACTATTTTGGTGTGCAACTGTGACAAGTCCCACCATTTTGGTGGAACCGTTTGATGGAACCATGTTTCAGGCAAATTCCTCAATGATCCACTGCCCAGGCCGTTACAATTAGCATCTATTTCAAAATCGTTATTTTACACTTATACTCCCCTTATGTTTCTTACCTCTATATCCCTAGCATAAGGGAACAACTCGCAGTGTTTTCTAATATTGTTTTTATTATTTAATATTGTGACATCATTACTTTCAACTAATTTTATTAGAATTTTTGAAATAAATTATATGATTTTCTTTTCCCTGAATAGCCAAGGAATATCCCCTCGTATTGACATGATTGAAATTTCTGATGTTTCTTCTTTTTGAAAATAAGACACTTCCTTCTATCAATTTTAATTTATTTGAATATTTGATTCTTTCTGTGCAAATTATATTATTTCATTAGAAACAATAGATCCATATAGGATATGCAAACTCATTCCAATACTGCTTCTTTCAATACTTTCTCAGGTAGGACATTTTCAATAAAAAAAATTTCCACGTTATTTATGATCCGACTTATACTCTTAACAGCTCCTTTTTTAAGTGTTTTGACTACTAATACATTATGTAATATTCCATGTTTGTAGAGATAATCTTCCACATGACCTCTTGTGAATTTCGTACCATTATCTGATTGAAATGTATGTATATTCTTCCCAGGAATCCATTTAGTTTCACATCAATATTGTTTTAGTAAGTGAATGCATCAGACATATGGGAAGTAAAAAAATACCAATTTCGTCATGCTAAAATAATTAATAATGATAAAATAATACAGATTCCCATCAATGTAACTTAGTGATATAGTTCTGCAAACATATGCATTCAAAATTCAAGAAATCCAGTGGTATTTTGTTCTTTCTCATTATACATGTTTCTGATAATCATACCATATTGAAAATCAGTGCACCTGGGACTTTGATCACATGATATATTGGGGATATATAGAGATGTTCCACATTTTTACATATCTTACTAGTTTTTTTTGGAATTGATTTCTAATCCATTTATGAAATGACTTTGTTATTCCCCTGTTGATAGAAAGAACATATGTTATTCTCCACTCAAAATGTATAGATTCCACATTTCTCACATTACATGTAAAAAATTTGTAACTTTTTTCCCTCCATGATACATAACATATTTTAAAATATTATATCATGACTAGAGTTACCTAGCTGATGAGAATATAGTAATTTGTGAATGAGATCTTTGACAACCAAGACATCAATATATCTCATATCATTTCACCCAAATTTTGATTTTATAGATAAAACAATCATTATAGAGTCTTCATTTCCAAATTTGAAAACCCCCTCTATTTCATATTTAGTAATTTTAAAATGATTCAAATTTCCTATTATATGGTATGTGCATCCACTATCAAGGATCCATACACTAGCATGGTCGGACGATTTATGGGAAAACAATTCAACCACTTCCAACTGATCTATTTTATTTTTGATCGACAACTTTTAATTCATAATCATTATGGATTGATAATCTTTATCTTCTTTATAGTATGAAGGGAGAACTTATTCTTATAGATATGAAAATAAATTTTTAATTTTCAACCCATTTAATGATTTATTAACATTGTTTTTACAAGAACATTTATCCTACAAAGGAACATTCCTTTATATTATCGATGTGAAATATCTGACCACATTTATTAATCCTCCACACTAGAAATTGTGAGCATCAAAACAATTAATAATATATTAATCTCTATGTGTCCACTGTTGTTGTTCTTGTTCCCTTCAATTATTTTTGAAAGTGGAACAAATGTTTTTATAATTTCTCAAATTTCTAAAACAATAACATCTTATATGAGGTGTATTCCTAAAGATTATTATATGACCATTCCATTCATTTTTTTGATTCTTCCAATTCTTATTTATAACCACGTAAAATTTCATCCTTAGAGTGGGTTCTTGTGGTATGGCATCAATCAACAATGATTTGAATTTTAGATCATCCACATACCTTTCTTCTATTTCTCTAGACCTCTATACACCAATTCCATATTTTTGTAATCTGAGTTCTCGTCTTTATTGATTTTATATTTTAATTCAAGAGTATCCTTATATCAACTGATTTTATTCCAAGTTTAAAACATTCATCTTTAACTTATTTTATAATATTTGTTTTATATATTATTTTTTGATCGTAAAACCATTGATAACTAACATATTTTCATTAAAATTGTTCTTTTACTAAAAACAATTCATAGTTCCTTGGAATTTAAGACATAATCTTTTCAATTTCATCCTCTATCTTAAAATTATATTCCTCCTGCAATGGCGTATTATTTTTTTCATTATGAACCACTCTCTCTTCATACATTTTTTAGTTCTCTAAACATCTAAATTCTTAATAGAATCTTCAAATTTATCATCTATATCAACCCTTAATTCAAAATCATTATCATTTTCTCTTTCTTCACATGTTTGGGAGATTCCAAAAACTGCCCTTATAACATTTTATGCATGATCCTTTTAGTACACTATCACTTCCACTATATATTTTTCTGAACTTCTATTTTATTGTGAATATGATTTTTTTAAATAAAATTATATCAATTATTGTATTACCGTTCACGTGGGATAAATAATTCTTGATTGGAATTTTAAATTCATCCTCATAATCATCTCAAAACTTATTAATAACCTTGCTACAAAATGTCCAACCATTACACATAGAAAGCATGCATGTGGGAGTTTCCCAATGAAAATTATTTTTCCTCTTTATATGTTGGAGGAAATAAATGGCATCACCTCATCTATATATTCTTCTTCTAGCACATCACCCATAGTGAGAATCCTAAAGGCCATAATTGCCTCCACTTTGGACATTTATTTTTCAACATACTCATTATCATCATTTTTCATCTCATATGTGATCAGATTACTCTATAAAGTATCATATGTAAGATTCATTAGAACATTATATTCTAGAAATGAAAATTTTGGATTGATTCAATGTGGTTTCCATCTCAATATGTACTTAATGATATTTACATCTTTAATAATTCCTATGTTACCTTCCATGTCTTCCAAAATAATAATCACCAGGTTAAAGAATAAATATTATACTCAACATGATTCATTATTAGAAGCTCATAATTCTTTAATATAACCTGTATCTTTTTTCCCTGGAATTTGATTCACCCTCATTAATATTTAGAAAATTACCTCACTTAAAATGTGATGACTTTCACTAAATCGTCTTTATATAGATTTCATTGGATAAAGATCCATGTAAATCATTAATTCTCTGTGGATCATCATCCAATTTTGTTAGGTTATCATATGATAATGACCTACAATCCACACTTACAGAAATATCATTCATTGCTACTATTATGTAATGCATCCCAAAAGATTGAAAGCAAAGCGGCATCCAAAACTTCCATAATTAAAAATTATACTGAATAAAGATAATATTCCCACAATGATTGATATCCTCCATTAAAACCAATTACAATTAAATAATGTTATTAAAAATTGGTTCTAATACCAATTGTTAGACTAACCATGTTAAATATACTAAGAGGGTGGGGGTGAATCTAGGTATGACATATTTAATGTATTTCCCCTTTGGATCTTATTTTAGTTGTAAAAAAATCACTCTTATATTACTTACACATAGAAATATATGAGTCTAAATTATAGTGTTCATGAGACACATCAAATTTACAATGTTCGCCCACACCAGGATATGATCAAAGATCACATAAAGAAAATGTTCATTTTTACTAAATCCAATAACGTTCATAGATGTTTCGATGTTTGAAGTAGACTCATTATCCAACAAGTATTACAACCAATCAAACATTTAAATATCACTATTATCTCAACTAAATTTGTCTCACCACTCCTTTTGATGATTCTTCTTTTCTATGGCTTCAATTAATTTATGTTAAAACTAATTTTCTGGATCATTATGTTCAGCATTAATACACTTGATGAATACAATTTTTATAATACATCCTCTACTCAAATATTTTCTAGTAAACACGAGATTTATTTTTTTCCAAAAAACTATTTATATCCTTTTATCAACTATTCAATTACTATGAAGAAGTTCAATACCTTCTTGAAGATAAAATAAATTATTAAATATCAACATTGTCATTTATCTCACTTATCATTTACGATGGTTACTACATTCATGAGGCTCAAACAATCGGAATGCATAAATAACCTTTGTGAACCCACTTTCACTATTGAATATATTGTATTATGAAAATTATCCTATAACAAATATACTTCATGAACCACCTCCATAAAGTCAGATCTATTTTATTTTAATTATAGATTAATTTATTAACAAATGGTGTTATATGCATGTTTATAAATGTTTCCTCACTTTCATGAAGCTCTAAAACCATTCATGGCCTTTTCATGAACCTCATAAAAATAGTTTACTAATACCCTATCCTTCATGAAGAATTATGGATATTTTCCCATTCACAAATAATTTTTTAGATAGGTAGATAACAATCAACCCATTATGCTCAACCCTCTTTCATGGATATCAACAGCTTTGGGAATCACATAACATTCACGAAGTGTCGTAACTTTGAAAAAAACAAAACCTTAATGAAATTCATTTACCATATTGTTATGATGAATTACTGGAAATAAAAATTTAATGAATCTGGATTCATCCTATAAATTCTAAACCATAAAAATATGAAAAATAAATTGTGAAAATATGACACATTGTATACCCAAATCTCTATACCGCCACCAGTGAATCCATTCCTTTGTATTGGATTATAATCAATATAACTTGTAAATACAATTAACACCACAACTGACCATGGTAACTATATTTCTCAACAGATACAATCAACCCAAAAAATGTAATGCTTTCTTGATGTATTTTTTTCCAACTCATATACCTAATATGTTCCAACATAAACTCCAAATAATGTATGGTTTTTATTCAAAAACATTTCCCCCCATACAACTATATCATTTTATCTGTATTAGGATATCTACCAATCCAATATAAATAATATATAATATCTCCCTTCAAATGATTATTTATTTGAGCGTGCTCTACCAATTCATTCCCTAGCCTATGCTCATACCAAGATCTCATAGGTAGAATATTCTATAATACACAAAAGTTAACAAGGAAAAAAAATATTCCCTCTACAAATCACCATATAAATCAATTTTCCTTACCTTGACTATATGGAATTCTATTTAGTGAAATAATGTCAATAAAGCTGGTTTATTGTAACATTGAAATTAAATTAAAAATTAAATATCAATTTCAAAATTTACATTGAAATATCTAAATCATAGATTAAATAGAAATCCATTTTCCAATAAAACATAAGTTTTGTAAAAACCATTTTTTATGAAGTCCACCCCATATATAGAGTGATGAGTTAACGAAATTATGTTTTTACAAAACCTGGGTAAAAAAATAACAACCCTACGAGGATATTACCATCATCTCTTTTAAACAAAATTCTTGGAAACTCGTTATTTTCTATTGCAGGGTTATCTATTCTATTCTATAGGTATATTATATATACTCATAGGCTTACTAAACACTATAAACATTTATTTTAAATCATTTATATGATACTTTTTTAACACTCCATCCTTGGACACCATATATTGAGACTCAAGGAAAGATTCTACCTGGAAATAAGTGTATCCATAGATCATTAATGGTAACTAACATGATTAAAGAGATAAAAAACCATTTTGAATTATTTTACATCAATTATAAAACCATATAACATGCATACACATGTAAATTCCCTTAAATTAAAACTATTTAAAATTACTTAATAAAGATAAAAAAGTGGTTTCACTAAACTCTAAATCTTGTATTCCAAAATGGTGATACATAGTTAAACTAAAGATAATGATTAATAAAATAAAAATAATCTCCACTACTATAATTAAAATTTGGAAATATTACTCATTATTGATGAAGAATAAATTATTCACATTGCCTACTTGAAATAAAATTATATTTACATGTTGGTTATAGATAAAATGTTGTGGTGAATATGAAATCTTAAGTATTTACCTTAAAATACAATACCCATTCATGAATATTTAATTTCAGTCTCTTTACCAATAAATCATACTAAAAAAAATTTAGAACCCGAAAATTAATTTAATTAAAAATATAAAAAACTATTACATTTGTTATAAAATAATCCCATTAATTATCAAAAAATTCCATTAAATAACACATTTAATAAGACCCAAAAAATTAATTTTTTCAACATGATTCCACATAACCTAAACAATGTATTTATTTTTTCTAAAATTTTGAGAGTAAGTCATGTTGAAATAGTTTTATTGAAAATACATGTTGAAAATAATAAAATTGAAACTATTTGTTCACCCTAAATAAAATTTAATAGTATAAGGCTTTCAAGCATCACCAAAGGGAACATTTATGTTTTACATTTTCTATATCCCACAATCAGTTTGATTATGAAGTAGATTAATATGTACAAAAAAAACACTATTTTTAGTGTTTCTATTCTTCTACATTAATTTAAACTATTTATTCAGTTAATTTACACTATCTAATATATGCATCCTTGTGGGTAAAACATTGATTTCTCAAAATAACATCTCAAATAAACATGTTTAATACATTCAAAAAACTATTGATATAAAATTTCAATCATGAATCTGAAACCACAAATTGAAAAATTTAAAACAATTTATCTAATTGAAATTAACAAAAAAATTAAAATCAACTAACTTTATGAAACTAATACTCTACCACTAAAAAATAATTTTTCATTTTGAATAGAAATCCAATCAATTTAAATTCAAAATCCCCATTCCAAATTTATATTTTTCTTAAAAAATATTTTATCATTAAACATATTCTTAATAAAAATCTAGCTATGTTGAATTTTTTTTCTAAATACATATTTCTAAAAAAACTAAAAAAAATTAGACCTCATATAATCATAATTAATCAATAACACATATGAAGTTATCAAATTTATATAATATGTTGATGAAACCAACCTATTCCTATCAATCACTAACATTCTATAATTTTAGGCTTTAAAATCATTGTAAATGGATAAATACCCAAATGCCTATAAATATGTCAAAACATCTAATTACATGGTTATCGAATCAATGAACTAACAACCTTATGTTCACATTAAAGGGAGAAGATCATGAGGTAATAAGAAAGGTAATGTAGAATTAGATTTTACCTAAAATATTTCCTGTAGTCAAATTATTTTCACCTTTAATAAATTGATTTGTTTTCAGTTTATATTTATTTTCACCCTAAAATACCCAAAAAATTTACCAACTCTCCATACCTTGCCTTAAAAAATTACATAATCTTGAATTTTAGTCAATATATCACTTCATCCCACATTTAAGATATTTTCATGTTTAGAGTTTTACAGATTTAGGACATAATACATCATAACATTGCACATTAACACGTAGTGGATACCATAAAAATTGTATCAATTTCTTCAAAAATATAAAACATTTCAAATAAAACATGATTTCTTGGTAAAATATTCATTAGAATTAACATGACTTTCTTCTTTATATTAAACACCCTTAAAATGTTTGGAAACATTTAAATACTAGTTAAGAGCACAAAAATCTTAGTAAGGGATATAAAAAGAAAGAAAGAAAACATGAGTCCATGAATACTTGTAAATATATGGAATAATTTTCATAAAGAAATACTTCTCACCCATATATACACACACTGTGAAACATGATATTTGAAATACATTTACACTAAACATAAGAAAATTAAAATAAATATAAAAGTAACTTTGGGAATTAATTACTTACAAATTTAACCCTCACGGGCACCATATGATATGTAACCCCCAAGGGTACCTTATAACGTAACCCTCACGGCTTCCGTAGGGTGTAACCATTATAGCTACACTTGGAGTAACCTTATGGAAAACCTCTAACCTAAATATTCCCAATTAATTTTTGGGAGATATAGTTATAAACCATATTTATAAACAATTCCCATGAACCAGAACATAATCATATATCATGAATAACTGCATAAAAACATTTCATTAGAATTTTATAAAACTAAATTTTAAAATAAAATCCCCTAAAAATATCATATAGTTGAATTGAGACTTAATAGAGTGGATGTAATATGTATATAAAATGTAAATAAAAATAATGAAACATAATTTAAACTAAATTCTTCACCAAATCAATTTTAATACCACATAATTAATGAAGTACAAGGTTAACTGAAAGAATGGAAATTGGGTTAAGAATTCACATACCTCTGGTTCCCCTTATTTAAAATGAGATAAAACCTCATGTATAATGGTTAAAATAATTGTATTAATATCTTAAATAAACATATTCATGTTTATAAAACCTTATATGGTCATTTAATAAGATTATTTCACAATTTAATTATTATTATTTTGTTTCGTCCATTATTTTGGGTGCATTATTTACACGATTTCCATGCCCGGTTTGTATTTTATTTTCATGTAATATTGAAATTAAATTATTATAGTGGAATTAAATGGTACTAATATTTTTATAGGATGTTAAATTATTTCATTAATCATTTAGGTTATATGGTATGATTTTTATTCTATAAATAAATCTTTAGTTATATTCGTGTAGACCATTTTGGCGGTTCTTTGATAGTCACATACTAGTTTCCTTATATAACATTGTATTATGTATATAATTTAACTCTAGAACATGAAAGAGAATATATAATACACTTAAAAATTCGTTTCAACCATTAAAATTATTTTATAACCAGTTTTGAACGATGTAATGGAAATTGAAGACACATGGTCCATGATGTCGGCAAATCGACACATCACAGACAGTGTTATTTATTTTTAAAGTATGAGGAAGAGAAGAAGAATAATGATGAACAAGTATTCCATAAACATGATAAAATTATAGAATATATAATACTATATATTTTATAAATATTTGATATGGGGAGGAGAATAGATTATAAGAAAAGAAAATAATTGAAAAGAAAACACAAGAAAATGAAAGTGTATCTTTATCTCTAGATTTCTTCACCTTGAGATCCACCATAAGGCCCTTGTTTTTGGACTTATGGTGAGACTATGAGGTCTTAAAACTAAGAGAGGGGCTTGTTAATAGTATTTGGTAGAACATATACAAGGATTAATACTTGAGTGGTGTTAGAGGACGACGGGTGAGGGTGGTATTAGTAGTAGAGGAGATGAGGGGTTTTACATTTTTTTAATCAATAGTTTTATATTTTTACTAAATACTAAGAATAGTCTTGATTCATGTGACCCAAAATAGTAATAATTTAATGTTATTTTGAACAAACATCCATTTACATCATCCATGACTCAATCATGATGCAAATTTTTTCATTTAGAATATTTTGTTAATTGCCTTATTTCACTATTCATAAAAACTCAAGTATTTCAGGAAAATCAATGAAATTCTCCCTAGAAATTTTCAATGTGTAGAATTAAAAAATGAACTCAATTTTTTTGAAAATTATTTTCTAGATTTTATGAATTAAATTTTTAAATAAAATCATAATTTTTTTGTAAAATAACAATTTTAAAACTATAACAAGTTTTATATCACCTTTGACAAATAATCAAGATCTTATTATCTTATTACATTAATGAAAATTAATAATAATATTGTTATTCATATGGGTTATATTACTATCGAAAATGGTATGTTACCATTCACCAAAATAAACATGGTTCTATTAGATTTCAAATAACATACTGATCATACTAGTAGATGTTCATTTTTTAAAATTAAAATCATCACAGAGGAAAAATTATGTTTAATAGCTAGTTTATAACTATCCCCTTAAACAATATTCATTGTAAAGAGAATCATTATTTCATGAATTTAATTTAATATATTCATAATACCTTGGGGTGTTATATTAACCCCACTTTTGAGAAATTGTTTCCTTACAATTTTTTATTAACTTATTAAACGAGTGAGGCTACCTTTCCCTCATTGAATTTTTAGATTACCATATTGCTTATTCAACCATGTTGTTTATCCAAAAAAAAATCTTTGTGGATTACCTTATTCCAAAAAACTTTCTCTCTACAATCAAAAATCTGAATAGGTTTCTCTTTATAAGAAAGGTTCTCTTCCAGCTGAACTACTTCTAGGCTCAAGAGATTATATGAATCTAGTATATTCTTTCTCAACATCAGAACATGAAAAACATTGTCAACCTAAGATAAAATTGTAGGCAAAGCTACTTAGTTAGAGACTTGTCCAACTTTTCTCCAGGATTTTAAAAGGCCCAATAAACCATGGACATATATTTCTTATCTTACCAAAATTAATGACACTTTCCATGGTGATATTTTAATAAAAACATTATCACCTACCTCAAAAGAAAAGTTTGTCATCATGTTTTCTGTATAACTTTTCTGGATGATATGAGCTATCCCCATGTGTTTCTTGATCATCTTTACTTTATCAACCACTTTATCTACTAATTATTGTCTTATAAACTTACTCTCCCCATATTCATCCCAAAATATGGAGATCAAAATTTCTTCCTATACAATTCCTTAAAAGGTTCCATCTGTATACTGGAATGAAACAATTATTATAAGAAATTTCAGCTATAGAAAGTTGATGATCCTAATTTCCCTGGTAGTCTATTGGACAAGATCCAAGAATATCCTCCAAATTCTGAATCATTCATTCTGACTATCCATGTAATTGTGGATGAAAAGTTATACTAAAATTTAATTCAATTCCCAATGACTTCTGATTGCCCTTACAAAAAATAAAAGTGAACATGGGATCATGGTTAGATATAATAGAAAGAGGTAATCCAGGTAACCTGAAAATTTATTTGAGGTACAATTGAGAAAGTTTATCCAAATAAATTTAATCTTGAATAGAAAGGAAATTTGCAAATATAGTCATTTGGTTTACAATCTCCCAAATAACATTGTTACAGCTAGAAGTCTTTGGAAGTCCCACCATGGATTCCATCGATATGTTTTCCCATTTTTACTCTAGATCTGGAAGGGGCTGAAGCATCCCATTGGGTAACTTTCACAATTCTTTAACCTACCAACATGTCAAATATCTCATGGTAAAATTTGAAATACTTTTCATTTCATCCCACATGTAATACTCTTTGAGGTATTTGTACGTCTTAGTACTTCCATGATTAACTGAAAATTGAGAACTATGAGATTCACACATAAAATAGATCTTCAAATGGGAATCACATGTAACACGCAATCTTTTTCCAAATCAAAAAACACAATCATTATCTAGGTCAAATTATGGAACTAACCCATTTTAACCAATTATACCTTTTTCATTATCTCTTGGTCTTCCTTCTGTGCTTACTTAATTCTGCCAAATAATGATGATTGCACTAAAACATGAAATAAAATTTAAATATTTCTTTCACCAACAACTTTTGGTAAAAAAATTAATCTAATCATTAATAAAGGGATCATATTCCAATCCTAACATGGTTAATTATGCATGATGTTTTCAACTCATGGAATCCACCAAATTGTTTTATTTTCCTAGATGGTAATTCACCATGAAATCATAATCTGTTATCAGTTAAATCCATCGTCTCTGCCACATGTTTAATTCCTTTCGAGTGAATATATACTTCATACTTTTATCATCAGCATATATTTGACATTTTTCTCCATATAAATGAAATCTCCAATTTTTCTAATAAAAACCCACAACTTCTAATTCCAAATCATGTGTAGTATAATTTACCTCATAAGGTTTTAGTTGAACCGAAGTGTAAGAAATTACCTTTTCATTCTGCATCATGACATAACCAATTCCCTTTAATTAAGCATAACTATAGATGAAAACATCACCATTTTTACAAGGTGTTTCCAAAACTAGATCATTATCTAATCAATTATTCAGTTCCTAAAAGTAATAAACACATTATTCTATCCAAATAAATTTAACCCCTTTTGTGTCAACTTAGTTATAGGGATAGATCACCATGAAAATTTTCATCAAACCATCGATTAAAAAAATCTAATTAAAGAATAATGGAAGATTATTTAAAATTTTAGGTCTTGTCCATTCATCAAAAAAAATATTTTATCATGAAAAACTGTTATTCCATCCTTATTTAAAATGATCCAAAAAAGGAAATATGTTTCCACAAAAACCACACCTGATGAATTATCAATATATTTTCTTTTCCTTTAAGGATTTAAAAACACCCATAGATATTTTTCATAATCCTATTTAAATTAAGAAAATAAAAGAATGTCATCTATAAACACAACTAAAACTTATCCAAGAACTCCTGAAATATTATATTCATATGATCCATGAAGAAAGTAGGTGAATTAGTTAACCCAAAAAGTATAAAAATTTCATAATTCAGAAATCTAGTATGTAATATAGTCTATATGATGTATGATTTATTTACTTTCAACTAATAAAACCCTAACCTCGGGTCAACCATTGAAAACTATCGTGCTCCCTAGAGATGACCAAACAAGTCATCGATATGAGGAAAATGATACTTTTTTTAATAGTAAATTTATTCAAGGATCTATAATCAATGAAATGTATAATAGAACCATATATTTTTTTAATTAACCAAATAGGGTCACCCCATGCTGAACTTCCAGAACAAATGAAGCCTTTTTAAAGAATCTCTTGCAACTGATTTTTCATTCAATATTTTCAATTTGATCCATTTGATAAGGGGGTTATAAAATTGTCTTAGCAATAGTAATTATGTTAATTGAGAATTTAACTTCCCGATCAGGTATAACACTGGGTAACTCATTAGAAAAAACATCAAGATATTTATTTACCACTAGAACATCATTAAACTAAACATTTCCATTGTTTTCATCAATATGAGTATAATAACATTCATTTCCTTTTTTGAACAGTATCTAGGATTCATGAAATGTTATCAATTTTAAGGTGTTAATTATTTTATTCAAACTAAATCTATTTCTTAAAAAAATATTCTTTATCTATAAAATCAATCATAGCATTATATATAGAAATCAAATCCATACCCATATTGACATCACATTCTACTAAGTAAAAAACAACAGGTTTTTCAGGTAAATCATTTCCATAGAACAAAACATAAATATTCTTATAATTCTTATTTGTTGTAACATTTTCCCCTCGTGTTTCAATAATAAGTGTTTGTCTCATTTGTTGAGGTGATTTTTTCCAATTTACCAGAAATTGTTTTTGAAATAAAGGAATGAGTAGAGCCTTTATCAATCAAAAAATTCGAAAAATCTGAGTAAAAAAACAAGGTACCTAATACAACTTCATTGGATGGCCTGATGTAAAATGACATAGTTCCAAAGTATCTCACAACACTTTTCTTCTTATAGTCTGGATTCTTTTCATCTTTAAAATATTTATTTAAGAAGGCATTTTCATAATGATTCATCTCACCACATTTAAATCAATTTACAATTTTCTTATCAAGATTAGTATTAAGATCATTTTCATTATAATATCAGGTCATGTGTCTAAACATAACACATTGAAAACACTTACCCATTTTGGTATTGAATTTACCAGGGCGTTTTTTCCACACATTTCAGAAACCAGAAACTGGACTTTCTTACCATTAAATTTTCTTTGATTGTTTCTTACCCATCACATTCCTTCAGGACCACTTCTTCTCCTTGTTTTAAAGTGCAGATGATTATAAAAAACTCCATTTCTACCTTATCAGCACATCATATAAGTTTCACATAACTTTTGAAATAATGGGAATCTAATTCCCTTCGATATCATGGCTTCCATATTGAGTAAAAATAGTTGATTTATCTATCAAGATCCAGAATAAGATTTAGAGAATATCTCACCATTTGTGTGATATTTGATTCATAAACATCCACTAAATCATCCACATTTTGCTTCAATTCATGGAATTTCTTCCCTATCCTAATTCTAACTGACTTGAGAAAATATTTTCCAAGGAAAAGTCTTCTAATCATCCCACTTTAAGGCTTAAATATCCTCTCTATCCCTGATATTGTTGACCATTGAACACCACTGATCATCTTCAATATAAAAATGTTAATAGGAAAGTCATACCTTTTGATTATCTGAACATCCTAGAACATAGAATAAATTTTCAATGGATTTAATCCCTCTTACATATTCTATTGGGTTAGAAGATCCACTGAAAGAAAAAGGGTGTTGCCTCATAAAATGTTCCTCTATCATCTTGTTCCTTTATAGTAGCTTTGGATGTTCTATTTCATGGATTCCACCACTATTTATTTCCTGCTTCAACTAGGCCATTACTATCACAAACTGATTGATTCAAATCCCTACCATTCTAGGATAATGATTTAGATGGATAATGTTTTGTCGAGACCTTTCCACTTCATCTTTCGTGCTTCTTGTGCAAAAAAACATTCCTGACAAATATATCTTAGTTAAAGAAACATGGTAATAATTAAAATATATAACATTCCAAATTAATCATAGAGTTAAAATTATTTATGGATTTTTTTTAACATCACCATAAAACCTAAATTTTTAAAAGCATACTTTGATACCAACTATAAAGACATTTCCATAAAACATTACATAATAATGAATTTTAGTGAAGAAACCACTTCCTTTAAAATTGAAGATATTTTATAGTTTAGAGTTTTAGATATTTGGGGTATAATATATACATTATACTACACATTAATACATATTGGATATAAAAAAAACTGTATCTATTTCTTCCAAAATATTAATCATTTCAAATAAAACATGACTTCTTTGACAAATCATAATAACATTTAACAAGACATATTTATTTATCATACACATACATACCACCTGTGAAAACATTTATATACTAGGAATGAGAACAAAAATCCCAATAGGAGATATAAAAAGAAAAAAATAAAACATTATTCCATGAATACAAGTAAACATATGAAATAATTTTCTCAAAACATTTTTATCACCCATATATAATTTTTGAAATGTGAGATTTACATGAGATTTCCACAAAACATAATGAACATGAATATAACCATAAATTTAACATGGGGAATTACATAATTACAATTTTAACCCTCATAGATACCATATAATTTTTAACCCTCTCGTCTACCTTACAATGTGACCCACACAACTACCTTGTGGTGTAACCATCAAAGTTAAACTTGAAGTAACCATATGTATAACCTAGAACTTAAACATACCCAATGAATTGGAGAGATATATAAGTTCCAAAATTCATCATAAACAATTCCCAAGAACAAAAACATAATAATACGACATGAATAATTTCATAAAAACATTGCTTTAGAATTTTGTAAAATAGAATTTTAAAAGAGGATTTTAAAAGAAAATATCCTTACAAATATCATATATTTGATGTGAGACATAATAGAGTGGATGAAATATGTTTATATACTATTAATACACATAATTAAACATAATGTATAATAATGAAACATGAAAACAATTTTAATACCACATAATTAATGAATTAGATGGTTAAACCAAACAACGGAAATTGGGATAAGAATTCTCATACCTTAGGTTTTTCTTAATTAAAATGTGTTTAAAACTTCTGTATAATAGTTAAAAGAGTGCTATTATTATATTAAATAAGCTTATTTAGGTTTATAACACATTATATGTTAACTTAATAACATTATTTCACCCATTAATTATTAGTATCTTCTTCCTTCCGTTGTTTTGGGTGCGCTCCTTACATAATTCCATGGCCAGTTTTTATTTGATTTTATTTTTATATGGAAATGAAATTATAGAAGTGGAATGAAATGGTATTCATATTTTTCCATAATATTTAATTATTCTATTAATCACTTTGGTTATATGGTATGAGGATGAATCATTAGATAAATCCTTAGCGATATCTGTTTAGATTATTTTAGCGATTCTTTCATAATCCTGAATTAGTTTCCTTATAAAACCAAGTTTTATATATATATCTAAACTAAATAACATGAAATTAGATATATAATGCAATTTAAAATATTTTAAATCCATTAAAATTGTTTTATAACTAGTTTGGAAGTATTTAAGATAAATTTTAGACACCTCATCCATGATGTTGGTAAATCGACCCATCACAGACAATGTTTTTATTTTTAGAATAAGAGGCTTTGAAGATGAATAATAATGAATAATTTTTCCATAAACATGATAAAATCCATCATATATATAATAATAGATATCTCATTCCTCTTTCATAAGAGTAGTATAATATAGTATGTTAATATAAAATAATTGAAAAGAAAACATAAGAAAATGAAAGTGGATCTATACCTCTCAATCTCTTCTCCTTGGGATTCTTCTTAAGCCACTTGGTTTTGGCCTTTTTGTGTGACCAGATGGCCTTAGACATAAATCATGTTCTTGGGTATTGTATTTTTCAGAACATAGACAAGTCTCCAGTCTTGCGAGGTGTGAGAGGAAGAGGGGATGAGGGTGGTATTTATAATGGAGCAAAGGAGGGGTTTTATATTAATTATATCATTAGTTATGAATTTTTTTGATTCATGTTACCCAAAACTGTAATAAGTGCATGTGATTTAGAATCTATGGCCATTTACATCATCCATGGCTCATGTAGAATACAGAAATTCATTTATTTGGCATATTTTGTTATTTACCTTATTTCACTACCCACCAAAAAAAATATTTCAAAAAAAATCATAGAAATTCAACCGAATTATTTTTCAAAATTTAGAATTCAAAAACTAAATCGATTTTTTGAAAATAATTTTCTAATTATTATTAATTTAATTTTTATATAAAATAATAATTTATTCAAAATATAATAATTTTAAAACAATAACTTGTTTTATATCACCTTGAAAAAACAATCAAGATCTCCTTATATTATAACCTTATGAAAAAATAACAATAAGATTTACTATTCATAATGGTGATACTACTATTCATATTACTATTTATAATGGGATGTTACTATTCATCAAAAAATAAGTTGGTTCTATTAGACTATAAATAACAAACTGATCATAATCGTAGATATTTATTTTTCAAAATTCAACTCATAGAAGAAAAATAATTATATTTAATGACTAGTTTATAACCATCTCTTTAAAATAAAGTTCCCTCATGAAGAGACTCAATATTTCATGGATTTCATTAAATTTATTTGTAAATCCTTAGTTTGTTACACAAAATACTGTTCATTAGTAATTAATGAATATTTTAGATATGTTTTATGTATTTAAGGGTGAACTAATGTAACTTGACTCAAAAGATAAGGTCTCATTTTATAGTTTCCTGGGTTCCATGTTGGGACCACATAAATAGAACCACATTACCATTCTTAGAGTTATTGGTCTCTTTGAATGTGTCAGGTCCATATGGGTCTCCCTACACTAAAATGTCTTGTATAAATTTTCTTTATGACTACACAAGGATAATACAATGGTCATGAATCCATGTAAAACATCACCTAACTCTTATATAATTTTTAATTCACGTGATATATAAACCCTAAAATAATGACAACGTTTCATATCTAATGGTGTATTAAAAAATAACCTAAAAAATAATATTCGAATCATATTATAAAAATCAATTGATGAAATTCAATTACAATATCTTTAAACATAAATATTATGAACATTTATCATAAACTTATGAATCATCATACCCAATAATTACATAAGGGATAATTATTAATTCAAAATTTTGGTTTTTTCATTCGGAATTTTTTTAGAACAATTATTTAGAGTTGTTGTATTTAGGGTATGATAAATATTTCTCTTTATAATTTGATTAGGAAGGTTTCCCTAACCTTATTCTATTTTTTATATTATATTTTGAAAATTATGTATTTTTATCTATGTGAAAAATATTTGGTAATTATTTATTTTAAATGACTAATTTCAAATAGTATTTTATATGAAGATATCACTTTAATTGATTATAATTTATTTAGGGTCTATAAAATGTTGAGTTATATTATTAATATGTATAAGTGTTTATTGATCAATAACATGTTACTATATTGCATGTTTAAAATCAATAAAATTCAAATGGGTGTTTTTTTATGTTTCTTTATAATCAAAATTTGGTGATTAGTTTTTAATATAACTGAGTAAATGGAGATGATCTATATTATTTATTTATTGTAAAGAAAATAGTAAGGTTTTCTCATGAATGTCTGCTTTCTTTATTCCTAGGATATGGTTTGGTTGAGATATGGATTATATTGGGAAGGTTTTAATAGATGGATTGAGTTTTTTGAATTTTATATATCGTGTTTAGGTTGACTAAGACTTTTTGGAAATGTGATCAAATATCATGTTTATATATTGAGATAAGTTAGTGTTGGTTATCGATGAATATTATAACGACTTAATGGTATTGATTTCAGCGTATAGAGTTTAATATTCTTTATCTCTCTATTTATAACTCATGAGTGTATTATGAGTTGCAAAAGATAGAGCAGCCAAAATTGGTTTCGTGGAATCAATGGGTTATTGATTTATTTCAAATTTGGTAATATGATTTTTAAATTAGTGGATTATTCAATGGAATTGATAATGATATAAAATATCATATTTAATTATGAATTCATTATTCCTTTGTTTTAATGAAATGTGGAAGAAATTTAGGTTGACATATTCCATAGGTTAAATAATATATAAATTGATATATTAAGAGGTTAAAAAGTAAAATAGAAGTTTCCAAAATGCTTAACCACTTAGATCCAATTATTAGGATTTCATGGATATGGGAGAGAAGCTTTAATAAGGAATATTAGTGATAAAAGGGTTTCACTAATTTGATAAAATAGGGTGATTTTTGGGTTTTGAGGTTTTTTTGGAAGGAGTACATAGGAATTTATAGAATTATCATTATATATGGGTTCCATATGTTGATGAGAAGTATTCATAATAGTGGAATATTATTATATATAGAAAATATTAGTTGATGAGTCAAATAAGAAAAGAGGTAACATTTATAAACTACAATTTCAGGCAGATGATGAGCTTGAACGGGAATGATGGTTTGTTATTATCATGACATACATGAGGATGTTTAATATGAGTTAGATATATAAATAATTCATTATAACTATGGGATATGGTTGATATTATCATATTATATGATATTATTAATCATAGGTGTAAGGTTATGGTAATAATTCTCTAGATGGATGGGTAATTATTATTGGTAGTCATTTAGAGTATACAATATATAGTCAAAATAATGAGTTAATATTATCATTAAATTTTATTACATATGATATAAATAATATATGATGTGATATTTTCTCTAGTAGATAGTGGGTCAATTAAAATATTTGGTTTTGTTGAGGGTCTAAGAGATATGTTTATTATTAAAAAGTATGAATATGGTTTGAGGGGTCATATGGTTAAGCAATATTATTTTGTCAAAAAAATTTCCAATCATTATAAAGACATATTTTATGAAATATATATGACTGATATAAACTTATGATTAAAAATAATGGTACTTGTTGTGATTATATGGGAAAATATTTAACATCCATGGGTGATCAGGTTTATGGATAGATGACTGATTGAGTATTTTATTCTGATGATACAAGATGGACGATATAGATATAATTATGTATCATAGTTTTTTATTTCATGTGTACCCTAACATTAGTAGTATAATTGGAATGTATATTTAATTAATTAATACTTAAACATTAAATAACTCATGAGGGGTTTATTGTATATAATGACTAACAATTCTCCAAGTGATGTAAGAGAATTTTTTTTCATTTTTCTTATAGTGTGTCATACATGATTATTATAATATTTAGAGTTATATATGATATATTAATTTTATTTGGTGGAATAAAATTACCTTAAATTATTAAAATTATATATCCATTTTATGACACTCACATGTAGTAGTTGAAATCAATTAGGAAAAATATTACTTTGTTATTTGTATTCAGCACCTTTCGATGTATGATGTGGTCTCCAAAACATTATAAAAAGAGATTTTATATTACAATAGTTATTCATGTAGTAATAAGAATCATATCTGTAGTTCTAAGAAGAGTATATAGATATATTCTTCAATGAATCCACATCTTATATGGTAGCAGGTTCTAGAGAAAATTTTAATATTTCCACATAAGATATGTAGATTCACAAAGATTATTTCCATGATTTTTGGATTGTTGATTTATAGAGAACATATTTTAAAATAAATACTTTATTAAGATATTTGGTTTTATTATTTTTATATATTTTTTTGGGACAATGAAATTTTTTTAGAAGATTAATATTTCTACATGGTTGAGTTATCTAGATTATAAAAATATCATAAATTTGTTTGGTTAAAGTATTTTATGTACTCCAAGAGGGAATATAATTTAAATATAATTCCATGATGATGATTATTAATTATCATTTTTATATTTCATCAATTTTAAAAAAAATATGGAACACACCATAGATCAGAAATGATCAAAATTAGAGTAATTGAGCATTGAATAAATTCGTTAAACCTATAAAACTCAACTCTTATGATCCAAAAATGATAATTATGACAACATAGTTTTGAGAATCATATAAATCTATGAAATTATTGTATAGTGATCGTAGGGATTTATAATCATAGAAGGAAGTGTTATTTTTTACAATTAGACTAATGAATAATCACTTATGTTCTCATTATATCTGATGATCCATATTGGATGATGAACTATGTAAAATTATTATGTCATTGGATTTTATTTTCTATATTTGGTTTCTATAATTTCTTTACAATCATTGACATTTCTGAATAATAAATTAATTATTGGAATAATACTCATAAATTAGAGTGTCTTTTAAAGAATTTATAATTCAAATTGGTATCTCTATATTAAGAAACAATATTTGGGAAAAAATAAAACCACTATTCTTTAATAGATTCTTTGTTTCCAATCATATATCGATTGTTTTATAGTTTATCCTTAATTGGTTAATGTGTTTTGGTATTTTAGAATATTTTTCTAGATCTTGTGTGTTTTGGTAACATTTTTTTCCAAATCATGGGTAGTTGTATCATAGCACACATGACCATGTCATAGATTAATTGGTTGTTCCATAGTAATATTGACACTCCATAGTTCTACAATGTATATGTGGCCACACGGAAGAGGAACGTGGAAATTCCATAGTGATCCTTTTTAAAGTATGTTTCACCATATCCTTCTCCATGGTGATTACAACTGATAAAGTTTCTGTGTGTTGGCTTACACCATGTCGTAGAAACAAATCTATATCTATAGTAGATAGTGGTTCTAACCTATTGTCTTTAAGAGTTAAGGCTATATGTAGGGATTATACAATTATATTTCGGAATCCATTTGGGAAATGAATAGGGTCCATCATATTTGAATTTATGAGGTACTAATTAGGGGTCTTAAATGAAACATGAACACTAAAAATAACCCTTACTCATCCGCCATTCAATATTGTGACAGTGTAATGAAGGGATACAAAAATTGTTCAACTCTATAGTGATTATGCCTAGAAAACAGTGTTAATTACTTTATAATATTTTTTCACCAATTTATTCCACTCTATGGTTTTGAAGACCTTGTTCAGTGTCTCCCATGAAATAATATGCTATTATATTCCATGGTGTTCCATTTGAATTCCACAATAATTCAATATGTGTCACATTGAGTTTATCGAGATAATATCAACACCAAAGGGAAAAAAATTTATGTGGTGGTTGTCAGTTGTATAATTCCACATCACAACACCTTTCTATGCATTGAGGTGACATGTATATTTCCATAATACCCATGACCAAATTTGAAGTCTTATGAATATAAACCTAAGGTAATAATTTTTTCTTCCAAGGACTTTTTTATACTTGAATTTATCTAGAGACCATGACATGTTATATTAGAATCTATTTATAGAGTCCTTGTAGTGAAAACATGTTCTAGTTGGTGTGAAAATGAGATTCGAGTGAAGAAACCTTCAATAAAAATTGATGTGAATATTGAAACCCCTAAGGTTGGTTGTTCCTTATCTATTGAGACCTTTCATACTCATGGATTCTTATTATAATTTATGAGATGGAATAATTGATGAATTCTATTAACTTATGATTGCCCGGTGGTTTCTCGGTTGTCATCATAACCATTATGATATTGATTCCATGATAATTATTGGTATAGTTGGATTTCATGACTTATATTATTCACATATTGACATTGTTAGAATTATTTATCCTATAATTCATTTCTATGTTTATTATCTAGTCATACCTTTTTTATCTCCATTCCTTTTGAATATTTATTCATTATATAAGTGAAAGGTGGCCATATGGGTATGGTTTTCCTTGAAGGGGTAGTGTTATTCTTGTAAGATGATGCCAATGGTGAATCATGATAGCCTTTTAGGCTATATGTACTTTGTTTTATTGAGGATTATGTTTAAAGGTGATGATAATCAATGCCTTGTGGATTCTGAGTAGACCATTAAATTAATTTTTTGAGGATTTAGATTTACAAGTCTACTCGATGCCTTATAGATTTGATGAATCATGCTAAATATAATCCTTCTAGATTCAAAGTAGTATGCATCAATCATGGTGGCTATCTTATGATCATTTTTCTGAAAAATAATGATGATCATTTTGGTATAGATCCTATGCGTGTACAATATGGAGTTTTTGGTTTCTTGGTTAGCATAATACAGTTCCATTTATTTATTTTATAATTTTTCTCATATTATTAATTGATTATATTTTAGGAATACACTTCATATACATGAATAAATGGTTATGGATGCATTGGTTTTATCTATATCTTTAGTGAAATAGCTTTAAATATATAGAAATTATATCATTTTAGAGAATATTTTTTATATTACACAAACAAACACCTAGAGGCCATATAATATTACTGCCTTTAGAATCATTGAATCATAAACCATTTCCCATAAGTGAACTAAATTAACTCAAAATAGGTTCTTCGTGACTTTCATCCTTCTTAGACACATAATAAAAAATAAATATCATCATAACTTGGGGAAATGAAATTTAAGAATGGATTTTCCTATATTTTTATTAAGGGTAAAAAAGTGATAAATATAAGCTTATCTATCAATATAAGGTCATGAGTAAATGAGAATATATTTTGAAAAACATACCCTTCATATCATGGTCATAATCATAGGACATGGAATAAATATTGGAAATTCATAAGACTAGAATCACAATGGAATAAAAGAACATTATCTATTGGATAATAAGACATGGAATTTGTGGAATACACATAATAATATAAAATCATTTCCATGTTAGTCATGGATCACTACCATGACCATCATTGAGGAAAAAGTAATTTACAAAAATGGGTTTAAACCCCTTTCAATCCTTGTATTGATAAATAGAATTCTATTTCAATAATACACTTATATTACTAAGTTGAGTTCACTTATTTTTCCTACCATGTATCACTGAACGGAGCATAATTTTACTTCATTCAATTTATTACTGAACTGAGTTCACTTCCCATTCCTGTTGTGATTATCTCATGAGATATAAATCATTACCCAATGCATTATAGGGAGATATCAGTACCACAAATCACATAATGGTATCATAAATAATTGTGTAACATGATCATAAACATGAATCATATCATAACCCAAGAAATGAAGTAGGCGTCATAAAAATTTCATCATTTCTTAACCTATATAAAAGAAAGAGGTTTCGTAATCATATCCCAATCCGTGAAAGATAAGAGTGTTTCCAAAGAAAAACAACCTATAGAGACAAATAGGTTTCCTAAAAATCATGTAATCAAAACATAAATTATTTAGATAAATAATAATAATGGTACCCTGGGAACATATTCTTGTTAACGAAAATTTAAAACCAATAGATATCATCCACTCTTGAAATTAATATTAAATAATCATTAAAAAAATTCTTAAGGAAAATATCATTTCTACTCTGAAAAAAACTTCTAAAAACATAATATATTTTTAGAATAATTTTCTTTGAAAATATATTTTAATAATTATAATGGAATAATTTAACTAGTGATCGACTATGGTAGCGGATAATTATGTCCATGCCCTACAGTTAAAACAAAGATTCCTTTGATATTTTTGGTAGTATTCAAAATAAACTTGATCAGAAAAATAAAACATATTACTTTCCAATCAATTTTTAAAAAGGTAAAACATTAGAAAAAATTTAATTTTAAAAAAATTGGATAATAGGGTAAAATTTTTGAAAACAAATTTATAAAACATGGTTTTTGGAGAGAACACATTTCTGACAGGATAGAGAAACAAATATGGATTTTCTTAATGAAATTTTCTTTATGATAATATGTAAGAGAGAATATAAAAATGGTACTATTAAATGAATATATTTATGTATACAAATAGGATATCAAATTCATGATATTTCTTGAGATATGGTTCATAATGTTTCATCAATGGAAGAATAATAATAAACAATCATGATAAATGGAAACATTATAAGAATAAACTTTTACCACATCAGTAACATTGAATCATAATACCCAAGATAGAATAAAATTATATGAGGAATAAAATATCACAAAAAGAATTATTTTTATGATATAACATGTCATTGGGTCAGAAGATACACCTAATAAAATAATATCAGTTTATAAAAAAACATGAGTCCCAAAGAAGACAAATTGAGACCCAATACCCTTACCGCTATTGTAATATTTAACCATAAAACAAATTAACAATTTATAATAAAGTTGATATTTAAATGCCTTTTATTCTTATTATACTGATATTAAAATACATCAATTGGAAGTATACATACAACATAAATGAAATTAGTGATGAACATAGTTTGTGTCTCATTGAAATTAAAATTGAGGTGGAAATCCCTTAACATATTTCTTGAATATTTTGTTTTGACTTGTTATTCCAGTGTGATAAATATATGTTTATTATAAATATATTATATTACCACATTTATTTATATCATACCATATATTTATTTTACCACCTTTTATCACATGTTTATTAAAATTTCTTGTTATGTTACGTTTCAATTAATAATTTATTTGTTTTTCATACAATTTTTGACTAATTATTCTTTGTAAACATACATATATAATGATATAATCACATAAAAAATAATAAGCATTAAATAAATATATATATTAATTATATATTTATTTATTATGAACTATAAATCATAGAAATATGGGAATGAGATACACTATTCATGGAGATGGTAAGTTTTACTTACGCATGAACATTGTTTTATTGTTCTTATCACATTAATAGAAAAAAAAGAAATGAGAAAAATTATATTAATAAAATTGTTTTCATGTAATATATATCACATATTTTTATTTAAACCATCCTTAATACAATCCAAATAATTTGGGAATGAATTACATCACTTTGTGAGGAGGTAGTCCATCGTACACACAGATGATGTTATCATATTCTCATAAAATGGAAAGCATATAGGTATGTGTTGTACATAAATAATATAGTCAGATTAAAATATTGAATATTATAAATATCATATAAAAATAATAAATTTGTAATTAGTAACAACCTTGAACGAGGGTAATAGGGAAACGAATAAGATTGGTTCGTGAGATAGTAGTCTGTCGAACACAAAAACTATGATTGTGTATCCCATTTTATGGAAGTGTGTGACATTTTTATGTCATACCCTTAAAAAATATATTCATATTTTAGATACTTCGTTTATTACATAATAATGGTATAAAAATAATTATATGGGTTTGAAAAATAAATAAAACAAAAATGCGTGTTAATGAATGTTACAAGTTCTTAAGGAATCTCCATTCGATTTACATCAAATGACATCCTTGGTTAGTTTATTGATATAAGTAAATATTATATGATTAATTGAGGGAATATTTTATATTATTTGTGTTGGTTTTTTACTATCCAAATGTCTTTATAGATGTGATTAATTTAGGGGTTGAGTACCATTTTATAGTGGAGGAGGAGTGACATTCTTGTATATAACAAAAATTAAACACTATTAGGAGGTCTTTCTTACAAAAAATGCCACCAATATTGAAAAATATTCGATCAATGAGGGGATATGGTCCAAATATGGCCATAAAAAAGGTTCTGGATAAGTTTCCAATACATTTTTTTTATTTACATTTAGTGTTTAGTCCCTTTGTAAAATCATTTTTCACTTAATCACATTGATTAATTTAATCTATTTTCACATATAATATTGATATAAAATTAAATTACCCTTATTTGAAATTATAAATTATTAATATTTAGAATATTTATTCCATTTTTCATAATTAAAATCATATTAGTGTCCGAAATTAATTTAATATTATTCACACATACTGGATGAGACAACATGTTTTTAATGTTAATATTTTCAAAAGATTGAAATGTTTTAATATTAAAATTAATTTTGGATTTTATTTAAATGGAACATATTGTATAAATACATGTATTATTGAACTAATTATACATTAGAAATAAATTAATATATAATTTAACTAACAAAATACATCATACAAAATGGTAGTTTGAAATTCTAATGCAGTATTTTTCAATATTCATCTAAAAATGAAATAATTTATACAAATCCAAAGAATTATCCCAAAGATAATTTTGAAATTATTAATTACAAAAATTATTTTATTTTACCAATTTAAATTTTTAAAATTGTTAAAAATTAATTTCATTGTTATTCATAGAAGAATGTAAAAATCAGTTATTTTGAGAAATTAGAAATTTAAAACATAAAAAGACTTCACAAAATATTATATATTTTTATTATAAATATGATTCCATTATGTAAAACTAGTATAATTAAAAATTAAAAATTATCTATTACTATTATTTTTTGATATCTACTCAATAGTTTACACTAATCCCATTTAAATAAACATGTAAATAATCTATCATTGTTTTATTAAAAATTAGTGTAACATGTAATGCAAGATAAATAGGTGTTGTGTGTAGTTCATGGTTAACCCAATGAAGAATATAATAAATTCAAAATTTGTTGTATAAATCAAATAAACAAATCAATTAAAGTTAAATTATTTTAAATTTTTTTGATAAAAACTGAGGGAGTTATATTTTACCCCTATAAATTGAATATCTCTCTTTAAATCCCACACTTTGATACAAAAAATGATGACACATATTCCTTATAATATACACTAGTTCCCAAATAGATTCCTAAAACTAATGGATTCACCACATAAATTTTACGAGGTAAGTGGTTTGTCTCGTAAAGCATTCTCTGTATAATCTAGAATTTCAACTTCTTGTTCCTTGTAAAAAAGATATTGCTTTATCGGTGCGACCTTTGAGTTTAGTACATGTGAAGGGTTAGGTACTTAAATAATTAGGAGAGATATAATGAACACATCATGTAAAAGATATGGGTTCTATGGATGTTTTATGTGATAATAAAATATCCTGATATGATCAATAACATAAAAGGGAATGATATAACAAGGGATTCATTTATATTTATTATGGAATCTCATTAACGTCTTACATAGTGAAATTCCGGGAGAAATGTAATCAACAACATTAAATTATAGATCTCATCGAAGGTTATCTATATAAATATTATTTTGACTCTCAGATGCCCTGATGTGCTGCTGAGTAGCTCTAACCTTCTCTATGATTTCATCAGTGATCTTAGGTCCCAATTGGGTTATTTCTCCAAAAACATTCCATCACTATGGAGATATAAATTTCTTCCCATATATAAAATTATAGGCAACCATATTAATTATTTAGTGAAATATATTGTTGTGTGAAAACAAAACTACCTGATGGTATTGATCCCAACCACCTCTGAAATGTAGTGAATAAGATATCAACAAATCCTCTAGGGTTTGAATTGTTCTTTTAGTCTGACCACCAATTTGAGTATAATGAGGAGTGGTGAAATTAAAATTATAATCAATGTATTACTGAATAAATCACTAGAAAATTGAGAGAAACCTAAGACCCTGATCAGATATAATGGAATTTGGTACTACATACAACCTTACCAGTTCCTTAATGTATATCATAGATTCCTAATCAAGATAGAAGTATTCTATAATAAAGACGAAGTATGATGACTCGTAATTCAATGAGTAACTACACATATAATAATCTTCCCATTAGATATTTTTGGGAGTATAACGACAAAATCCATAATATTTTTCACCCATTTCCATTTTTGGAATGGGTAATGGATGAAACATCCACTCATAATTTTGTCTTTCAGAATTATCTTAATAACATACCGAGAACATAGATATGGACTCGTTGATCTCTCTCCTCTTTCCATACAATTATATGTATTATTTCAAATCATCACACATCTTCATACATCCAAGATAAAAAGGGTAGTAAGAAAAATGAGCTTCCTCTAACATCTCCTTAAAATATTATATGGTTGGATCACATACTTGGTTCATGAACATTATCATTCCATCATGATCATGGTTAAACTATGAGAGATTTTTAAATTTACTTTATAGCTCTACATCTTTCTTTTGTGCCACTTTAGTCTTAACATAGATATATGTTTAAAAATTTGGTTAATCAAGATAATATTTTTTATCATTCTTTACGATTTCCAGATATATCTGTTTCAAATCTGTAAATATTGTATTTTTGTTATCTTCATCATTTATAATATAGAGTTATCATATTGAATCAAAGAATCTGCCAACATTCTTGTATTCCTTGGGTGGTAAGATATTGAGTCTTTATAATCCCTTATCAAGAACAACCATATTCTATGGCCCATATTTGACTGCTTTTTTGTGAATATATACATCAAACTTTTATGATCAGTATATATATCACACTTTTATCCATTAAAATAATTCCCTCATATCAATAACGTAAAAAAATTAATTTAATTCTAAATCATGAGTTGGCTAATTTTTCTCATGAATATCCAGTTTCCACTTTTCATAACATTTAACAGTGTTATTATTCATAAGAACACATATCAATCCCTTTTTTGATGCATCGGGTTAAAACCATTTCTCCACTGTAGGGTTTTGTTAGAACAAGTGGGTTGAATAACCTTGTCATCTATTCAATAAATGTTTCATCACATCCATCATCCCAAAGGAACATGGTTTCCTTCTAAGTTAACATGGTCATAAGATTAGACCATCATGGGAAATTCTCCATAAATTGTCAATAATATCTAGCTATACTAAGAAAACTACATATCTCCATCACCATGGCTTGTCTGGGGAAACATTCAATAGCCTGTTTCACTAATGGATATTCTGATATACCATCTCTTGAGATTTTAGGACCAAAAATTGTAAACTTTTTGTGAAAAAATTCACACATTGTAAATTTTTATATAGTTTCTCCTTCCATATGTTCATTATTACAATTATTAAGTGGAATTCATGCTCATATTTTCTCTTTTAGAATATTATAATATAATCTTAAAATACTACCATGAACATATCAAGGTAATCTAAAAGACTCTATTAAATATATCCATGATTATAGAAGTGGAATTAGTAAGAACAAAAGGCATAAATTTATATTCACAAGGTCCTTATCTTGTACATAATTCAGTCTTGGATATATCCCAATTGTTTAACCATATTTGATGATATCATGAATGAAAGTCAATTGGGGAAATGTATTGTGCTCTACGTAGTCGATCAAACAAGTTTGAAATATAATGAAAATGATACTTTTTCATAATTTTGATCTTATTTAGTTCCTCAAAATTAATTAACAGTTGCAATAATTCAATTTTTGTTTTTACCAAAATAATAGGTGATCCTCAAGGTGAAAAACATGGAAAAATGAATTCTTTATTATGGTTTTCTTGTATTCTGTTCATCAATTACAGCAACTCAATTTTTGACATAAAATAGAGAGCCTTTGAATATTTTTCGGTACAAGGTAAGAGTTATATTGAGAAATCAAATTCAAATTTTTGTGGAAAGCTAAGAAACTCTTCACGAAAAACATCCGAAAATTCATGAATAAGATGAACATCAACGATTTCCGGTTTCTTTAGAAATAATACAAATAAGAATGCCTTGTAAAAGATAATTAAGACTCATACACTAGAATCAATCTCTATAGGAAGTTCGTACTTATCATCAAAATGTTATCTGATCATATGTTAGTTTAAAATAACTAATGTAACATCCTATACTAGAAAATAGATTTTGGATTTATTTTGATAAATCCAATCCTTGAATAAAATGACATAAAATTCAACTAGAGGAATAATTATAATACTTTCACGAAGTACATTCCCTACGACATCAACTGGACATAAATCATAGACTTGAGATATGATCTCCATACCATTAGGGTTTGTTATAGCTTATTTTGTTTATAATAATTTGAGTGGAATCTTGATACCTGTAGAAAATTACTAAAATATTAAATAATGGGTAGATATAGATTAAAATAATACATTAGAAGTTCTGCATTATATGGTAAATGTACCTTTCAACATGTCTTCATTACAACCTTCATCAAAAATAGTGATCCCATGATAATTCTAATTGTTCCTTGTCTTCAAGGATTCCTGATGTTGATCATTGTCATTAACTATTGGGTTTTGGAACTTTTTGTTATAATACCCATTCTCCATATACTTGAATCACTAACATGTGGGGGGTTCCATTTTTCGGTCTTTATTTATATTCACATTGTCAGTTAACTTATTTCTATCATATTTGATATAAATTTACCGATGAACATCCCTTCTACACATAATAATTTTACTATTTCAAATAAGGAAATTTTCACTAGCCTTATTCCTATACATATGTCCTAAATGAAAGTTAATATCCTTCTCTCCAAGGTTCTTATGTTTTCGTTGAACACCATCTTCATTTTCTATTCATAACCATGAGATTGATCTATAACTCCAACATCCATTTACACAATTATTGAACAATGAAAAATATATTAATAGATCATAAAGTATCTTATGGGTGACTCTTTTTAATGACTTATTTTTAATCCACTGAATAATTTTATGACCTTAAATTCTTGTTTGATGATATTCCATGAGCATATGGTGATAGTCTAGAAAAATTAGTCTCATGGGTATCATCATATTCATCATAATTTTCCTTTAATTCAAGAAACACATTATATATAATCGTATATAGAATATAAAGAAACTTATTATTTATCTATAAGTATATATACCCATGATAATATGTGGATGCAATCTCATTTTGTAGCCTCATATTATGGATAAGATTTCACCATTGATCTAGTTCAACATCCAAATGGTAAAAAAATAAATTACCCAGGTTCCTATCATTGGTGAATAGAAATTATCTTTTTAGTGGTAATGATCCATTGTTCAGACACTGGTGTATTAGAAGACCATGTAATAAATGGTTGTCCTTTCTTCATGAATGAATCAATTTAATATTGTTCCTTCTTTTTTTGGAATTCAACCATGATTCATAGCTTGGGCATGTTATGTGAGCATAGAAAAAATATTTTTCATTCAATATCCCAAAACATTTTGATTTGTAAGAGGACAATCATTTTATTGCCCATCATACATAGAATTAACGTGGTTCCAACAGGTTTTATCCATTGATTAAAAAAAACACATAGGGTAAGAAACAATAATAATAGTGGGAAAGCACATAATCACATAAATAACATATTTGAAGTATAATTTTCAAATCCTAATTAATCTTACACACCTTATGTTTATCCTAGTGAACTCACAATGATAGTTTATTTAAATTCATCACAATGGTCAATAAAGAGTTTCTGAATTTACAAACCATATCATTAGGGAGTGTGAATCCAGGTGCTTAGTAAGGCCCATTATCTTACACTGAATATCATTCAATTCTCGCTAAATTCAATGTTATTTTAGGGTTTTTCACCTATTTACGTCTATGTCATAGCTGCATCCTATTATAGTATCTTGATAGTAATTTTTTTATTCTAAACCACTCACTCTATCATGTAACACATTTCCAAAAATATATATATATATATGTTGAATCGTCATTAGGCTTATCCTTAGACATTTCTCTAGAGATCTCATTAAGGTTTTCTCATCTTAGTTTCGAATGGTTATTTAAAACTATTATTTACTACCAACTATAGAAACCATTGATTCTAATACATATACATTACATCAATTTTTTCAACTATATATTACATAACACAAGTATATTCCCAATGAAACAACTATTTTAGTGCCTTTAGAAAGAGGTAATCCTAAACTATGGTCTATAAGTGATCTAACATATCTACCAATAGGTTCTCCATGAATAGAAACCTTCTTAGACACATCATACATTGCACATACCTTCATAACCTAGGGAAACAAAACATATGAAAGGGTGAACTCAGATGACTAGTAACGGTAAACAATGGAGATACGTAAGATTTATCATGATCATAAAGGAATAATAACATGAGAATAACATTCTAGAAACATACCCTCCATATCAAATATCATAATCATGATTCATAAAATAAATATTGGTCATTCATAAGACATTAATAAAAAATGAATCAAGGAATATGAGGCATGAGAGCATAATAAATATAATTTCATGAATACACATAATCATAGAAAATAATTTCAATATTAGTCAAGGATTACTACCAAATATTACTAAACCAAGTTAAATTCTCATTCTAGATCCTAATTAAAAAAATGATTTCACTTCTTGATTCATCACTACATTAATGAAAACGGTTCACTTCCCCCTCCAATCATTTTTATCTCATGAGATATACATTTTTTCCAATTAAATTGAGGGAGATACAGGTCCCTACCATTACCTAATGAAATCATACAAATGTGTGACACATGATCATAAAAATTAATCATATCAAAACACATGAAATGAAATTGGGGTTATAAAAATTTCATTACATCTTGAACTATATAAAATAGAAATCATTCATAATCATACCCTAACACATTAAATTAAACAGGTTTCATAGAAATATAGCACGAGGAAGATAAACTAGTTTCATAAACTTCATGAAATGAAAACATAAACATTTTAGAGGAAGTATATGAATTATACACTTTGATCATATCAAGTATGTAATAGGTAAAACCAATAGATTTCATATTAGATGGAAAATAATTTTTAAATAATTTTTAAAATCATTTATTGAGGAAAATATCCTTTCTATATTAGAAAAAATATTAAAATATAAAACATTTGAAAAAACATTATTTGAAAATTATTGTGAAATATATAGCAGATGCTTTGATGTAGTGATCAGTCATGGTGGTGGAGAGTTTTACCAATGACGTACATGATAAATAAATGGTTTCCTTCATATTACAACTAGATGTCAAATGGTCTTTTATCTGAAAATTACAAGAAGATTACTTTTAATAAATATTTATCAAAAGGTAAAAAATGGGTAAAATTGTCTTTTAAAAATCATTGGATAATATTATATAATTTTTTATAACTCTTTATAAAACAATTTTTTTGGAGATTACAATTTTTCAATAAAATAGACAAATAATGTCTTCTTTTATAAAAAATATTATTAATTATATTTTGTTTCAATGTGTAGGAAAATAGTAACATTACATTAATATAATAATAAATAATTATAGGATAAGAAAATTTATGATCATTCTTGGGATATAGATCTTAATATTTAATCAATAGAATATTAATCATAAATAATCCCAATAAACAAAGAGATTGTTGAAATTAACTCTTTCCACATGCATTTACATTAAACCATAATCCCCATGAGAGAATAAAATTCAATAAATCTTAAACTAACAAGAAAATTAGGATATTCATGAAATAACATGTCAATGAGGGAGGGGATAAATTTCATAGAAGAATACATGTTCATATCATAACATGTGTCTCAATGATAGATAATTGATACAAAATTCACTTACTGATTTGGAATAATTTTAACCATAAACAACATTAAATATAGATACTAAAATGGATATTTAAATCACAATATTTCTCATTAAAAGAATTAAAAAAGACATACATGGTATGTATACATACCACATATAATAAATAGGTGGATAACTTTGATTTTTTCTCATGGAAAATAAATTTTAGAGGGAAATCCCTTACCTTATGTCTTGAATTATATTGTTCTCATTTGGTCCTCTTATATAATAAATATATGTTTCCTATTCATATATTAAGGAAATAAATATATTTATATCACATATATAATATATTTTTCTTAAATCCATCCATGTTATAATCTATGTATATAATTAATTAATCACATCACTTCACAATGTTCTAGTCAACTTTAAACATGAACGAACTACATCTGCTCATGAGGTGGTAGACTATCATACACACAAATGATGATTGTGTATACTATTTTATGGAAGTATATAGATATGATGGTAGTATCATTAAAATATAAACATATCAGTATATTTATAATATAGAGGATATTATTTAATCATGATATAAAAGTAGTCAATGTGAATTTAGTGAGAAAAAATAAAAGAAAACATCCATTGATTAATGTTACCACTCTTTCTGGTATCTCCTTTTGGACTAAAATAATGGGAATCCATGGTTGGAACTATAAAAAAGATAAGGATTGTTGGATGATGGTATTTAATTTAGGAGTTGTATTGTTGATCGGTTTATGATTAAAAATTCCTTTGGAGGTTTGAATATGCAAGGTAGTGTGTTCCCTTTTATAGTGGGGGTGGAGTTGAATTCTAGTAAATACCAAAAAGTAAAAGTTTAGGGAGGTCTCCCTTACATCTACTTCCTCCACTAATGAAACAGATTCTAAAAAATACAATATATGGTAGAAGTTGTTTAATATAATTGGTTTTAGACTAGTTTCAAGGTCATTTTCACCATTAAAATTAAATATTAGTCCCTTAGAAAATCATTTTTTTAAATATATGTATTTAATTATAACTATTTTCACTAATTATTTAGATACAAAACTATGTATTATTTTTATAAATTATAAATTAATCTAATTAAAAATTTGGAATTCATTTATACAAATTTGGAACACATAAGTGGGAGAAATTAATTTAATATTAATTTCACATAAGGGATAAGAAAATGAGTTTTTAATGTGAAAATGTTCAAAAGTTTAATATGTCTTCATACACAATTTCTATGTGAATTTTATTATAGTAATATAAATTTTATTAAAAGATTTATAATTTAATATTAATACATTAAAAGTAAATTATACTAAAATTCTAAAATTTAAATAAATTAAAAAAACAATCATTTAAGTAAAATTTTTTATTTCACATTATTAATCCAAAAGTGAAACATTTCAGAAAAACTAATGAAATCACCCAAAAAATTATTTAGAACATGTAAATTAAAAAATGAAATTTATTTTATCAAATTTAACTTCTAAAATTTTGAAAAATTAATTTTAATATTTTTCATTGAATATTTTAAAAATAATTTCTTTTGTAAATATAGTATTTTTAAACATATAATGACGTTACCCAAAATAAATTTTTTTTATCAATATGATTTATTTATATAAAACCATTATAATTAATTTTTGAAAATTATTTATAACTATGAATTTTTCTATGTTTATTTTCTAAGTTACAAAGATCACATTTAAATAGAAATACTAATAGTATAACATTTTTTTTAAACCCCAATTTTTCATGTAACGTAATCTAACCCAATATTTTATTTAGTGAAAGTTTAACATCGTAAAACATATAACAAAATATAACCTTGGAGTTGAGTAAAATTAATTAAATCAATGAAATTTAAACTATTCAAAAAAAATTATAAAAACTCAGTGTGTTTCACTGTTGATTCATGTACTCACACATTACTTGAGCCTTTCAATGATCTTGTAGATATCATGAAAATAGATTTTTGGATGACAAGGGGATCGATGTTGGATGGCTTAGTATATGAGAATGCTAGTGGTATCAGAATAAGATGAAACTTAGAGGATTTCATTCATTATTTATTTGTTTATCTAAGAATTTATACAAAATACATCATTACCACAGTTAGAGATAAATTTTTTAAATGACATGTATGGAATTATTTAGTTTCATCAGGTTCTTTTTAGTTATTTATTATATTATTTCTAATTTTCAATTTATATTATGACATTATGTTGAGGAAATACCATCCCCACTGATGTACTTGGACCCTATCAACGTTTTAGAAGATTCTCATGTAATGGGATGTGCACATGAGTTCATGGGACCTTCTAGATTGGACTTAGGGGTTTACGTTAGTACATTACAAAATATTATTAAATTATAGTAATTTGTAAAATTGTTTCATATCCTTACAATATTTTGTTACATGGAAGACATTATATGGGGTTTTTGTGACTCAAGAATGTGATCTATGATGGTTTGTTTCCATTACTATAACGTTTTCTCCTAGGTTTCTATAAATTGGGGGAAATATGATTTCCCATTACTATTTATTAAAATCACATTGTCTTAGAACACGATATGGATATGTGGTTTTCTGATATCTCAAGTATGTTTGTGCATTATAAGTTGGAAAATAGGTTTACATACCATGTATATTCATTTTTTTTCTACATAATAGATTTTAAATTAAATTACATGATTTTTAATATCTATTTAAGATGAGTTCTTGTATTATGTAATGTAATTATGTTTCCAGGATATTTTGATATATCCTTATTTAATTAATTATTTCAATTGATCTTACTTTTGTGTTAGTATATATTTGATGATTGTATCAAATGTAAAAATAATAATACCATGATTAGTTCTAGGAGGGTAATACATTTGGTTTATGGTAGAAAACTAGAGCTTCATTTATTTGATCCCATAGACTGTTAATGAAATAATATGTCATTAATTGTTTTTCATGTTCTAGAGATTGTACATAATAAGAGTTTGATTAGACCATTATATTTGGTAGTCATGGACACTCCCATTCCACCACGCATGGTGTAGGTGGATATAATATTGAAAACTCATGTCCCAGCATATGTGATCCAGGCTATAGAGCCCACTTAACTAGACACCTTTAGATAGTTCCCATCGAATGTGGTGCTATATATAATACCATGAATGGTCATTCTCTGTATTTTATACTCCACTATACTCAAATATTCATGTGTACTAGTGGACCTCAGAATATTTATAACCATATAGACTTTGTCAAGATATTTTTTGAGTCAGTCCAGACTATTGAAGAGGGGAAGATATTCATCAAGACCATAATTTTATTGGACCCTTCTAAGAGATTTTGGACTATCTTGAGTCATTCTTGAGGATGAGAGGAGCTTTATTGTGTGACCATTAAAGATATATTTCTTGGGAAGCAAATTCTGGACCTGATGAAGCTTGAATTTACCAATAAGTTTATGAAATTATAGAAGATATTAATATCTATCTATGTTTACTCTTCTTTGTTTACAGAGTTAGTTTTTATTTATACTTTGATCACTGGAAATATGGTCTAAAAGAATGAGAATTTATAATTTCATAGAATTTTTTTCTATATCGGGACATTACCAACATGATTAATTTTGATTTTGGTCATGATTTAAATGAATTATAGAATATTTTTATGACTATATTACTATTCATAGTTGAGGTAGTTATTTTTTAATTACTACATTATTTGATAGAAGTTAGGAAATAAAGTCTTGATTGTTTTAGAGTGGACTTTGGCTAAATGACAAACCTCAGGTTAGGGTCGTTTACCTGATGATGTACACATAGGTGCTTCATAAATCCATGACCATTGAAATGAGACAACAGGAGGACAACATCGATGTCTTACTCCTTGTCTAATGTTTTCAAGTAAATAAGTTTCCTCTCAATAATATTGATATTTCCTCTAGATATTGTAATATGATGACCGTAGATATATAGTTTAGAAATGATATGTAGCTAGAGTAGTGTGTATATTTATTATCCACCTAAAGTGGAGTCCCATGGTGTTTTAACAATCAAAATTTCTATATGTTATCATAATACATATGAAACACCTTGGAGTTCATGTCCATAGAATTGAAATATAATGAATCTTTAGCAGTTTTTCTCTAGAGCTTCATGTTTGAGTTTCCACATATATAGGGGCTACATTGGGACTTGAACTCAAGGATTGATTCAAGGTTCTTACCAGAAAAAATAGTGTTTTAATGAATCTAATGTAAAGGGATATAGAACTGAGGAAACTGATTTTTATTCATTGTATTAGACACCATTCGATGTTATATGGGGGTCATCTTCTATATTAGGTACATATCCAATAAAATCTACTCTATATACTACCATATTTAATAATTATGGTTCTCATTCCTTTATTTATACACATGTATCCATTGGAATTGTGTGTGATATCATGTTATCCTTTGAGTTAGTCCCTCTTCATACACTATTGTGAATAATAGTGGAAGGAATTCATAGATTCCCATAGTGTCCAATAGTCATCAATAAATATGGACATATGTGGGAATTTATGACTCAAATGATAATGACATTTTAAGAGATTATATACATATAATATATGACCATCATCCATGATCAGGATGAATATTATCATAGAGAAGTGTATTTGAGATCACTAATGTTTGAAAAGTTAGTAATTACATTAGACTGGTAAATTAGAGTATAAATTGTTGTAATAGACTATAGTAAGATGGTATAATTATGTAATAGATGGTTATCTTTGATGTCTCTTCCAGGTTAGTAACATCCCCTTGAATTTTCTTCCAATAATAGACCTATATCCCGAATTATTTCAAGAATACATTATAAGATTTCCCATGATTGGGAAGCTAACATTTAGATTGAGCTCACACCATGTGCATAACCCATTTTCATACACCCAAAACATATTAGCTCAAATGTTATGAAAAAATATTAGGTTGTATCTGTAAGGTGTGGAGTTGAAGGGACCTATCAGACCCATTACATCACCATGGTGTGAACCTTTTTTTCTCCAAGAAGGAAGATATCATTTCATGACTCTATGTTGATTACTAGTAGCGAAACCTGGTGAAGGTAAAAAAAATTATATCACATTCCCATTATTGATGAAATTTACAATCAGTTATGGGATCCTAGTGGTTTCTCAATGAATGATCTAGGATTAGGCTATCTCTAGTTGTGAGTTATAGAGGAGGAAATTCCAACAAAAATATATCTAAGTAGGTATGGGATGTGTGGGTTCTTAATGATACTTCTCATAATATTACACATGTAAAATGTGTTCATGGATCTCATGGAAAATATTATCTACCCATAGATAAACTCCTTTATCATGGAGTTCATTAATGACATCCTTATAAACTCTCTTACAATAGAGAATCATGTTATAAAAACAGAGATATTTATGAGTACACTTAGAGAACATCATATTTACACTAAATTATTATACTATATCTTTTTGATTCATGGTGTGATGATACTAGGACATGTTGTGTCTAATACAGGTATATATGTTTACCTTGGGATTTTGGTGGTATTCAAATACTGATCATACCCCAAGAATTTGTTCCAGATCAAGAGTTTTCTAGGTTTAGATAGATATTAATAGAATATTTTCCAAGACATATACTTAATATCATCCCCCATGAAGGAAATAACAAATATAATAGTAATGTTATAGTTTATGGACAAGTGGGAAGACTAATTTTTATGCTAAAGTGGATGTTGAGTACACCTCTTGTGATAATACTACCAAATCCATGGATCGGTTATGTTGTATACTTTTATGTGCTAGGCATTGTTTTTGGACTAGAATTGAGAAAAAATGAGCTGATACTGGTTTATGGGTCATGTCATCTATGACCCCAAGAGCTCAACTATTTTAATGATGACATGGAGCTAGAAATTATGTTTCATTATCTAGAGTGTTTGAGACACAATATCTTTTGAAAGGGAATTATTATTTACATAGACAATCAGAACCTCTTCAATATTGTTACATTATCAAATCATAACCAGAGATATAGGAACTCGAGTATGTATTTGGAGAGTTTTTACATTGATTTGGATTACACACACAAGAAAGTAAATGTTGTTATAAATTATCTTAACTATATGAATCATGGTGAGAATGTATGTGGTGAACATATTTTAGAAGGGAATTAGTTTATGATGATCTTGTTGACTAACTGGATAATGAATGATTTGAGTATCCTAGATAGATGACATATTCCCATTTGGGGATCATTTATTCACTTATGTAATTTCTTAGGGATAATAAAAAGACATACCTAGAGTGGGTTGTGATGAGGAAACAATAAGCTAGAGGTCCCTTGATTAGACGATGGATAGTGTTTGATGAAAAAATATACATGGTACATGGGAGTGTAGTAGTACCTCCTTCAATAAAATAGTAGTTGAAAATGGATTATCATACCTTAATATGATTATCACATCATGGATTAATGAATAGGGGAAAATCATGTGACTGTTTTGGTGTCCATGGATGACGAGGAACATCTTAGTGATTGAGTCCGGGTGCCCTACAATCCATAGGGTAATGGATAATAACCAGTTTCCTCGTTGGTTACTCTAAACACTTCTAATTCCCATGTTGTCATGGGAGGAAATCACTATATAATTATTAATAGAGTTACCTTGGACCCTTTCAATTAATGATGTTTTATGAGTGATTATTGATCGATTAATAAAATATTATCACATTTTACTGATATAATAGAATCATTTAATATATGGTCTAGAAAATATATACATTTATGACATCATATTCTTACATAGAATTACCTTGAGTATAGTTTCATAAAAAGATTCATGTTTTATTTCCTGATTTTGGAATCTTTTGTCAAAATCTCAAGGGACTTTTCTATATTTGAGCATGGAATACTATCCAAAAACAAATGCATAGTTTTACAGAACATCATATATAATAGGATATGTTTTGTGGTTTCATTATAGATATTAGTGAATATTGGGATGGTGTTATTTCCTTGAGTGAGTTCATGTTTAAAAACAAGTATTGGTCTTCTATTAAGATGGAACTTTACAAATCCCTTTATAAGTGGTCCATTTGTTCATTGGTCTATTAGCATGTGGTGGGATAGGAAGTAGTTATGGATACCAGTTTAGTTTAGTGGAGTTTTGATATACTGGTGATAATTTAGGAGAGGTTGACCAAAACATATATTAGAGAGATATCATATGATGACCATACGAGGAGACCTTTGGGGTTATATATGGGTGATCCTAATATCTTGATAGTGACTAATAAATTAGGTCATGGATGTCTTAGGTTTAATGGAATGATATATACAAGTTTTTTTACCCTTTTAGATCATTTAATGGGTATGATCCAGGACGTACTATCTAGTTATTCTTTCTCATTACCATTATATGAATGACGTGTTCCATGTGTCGCAACATTAGAGATACATGGATGATATTATTAATTTCATAAACTTCCAGGGCAATGAGTTGTTGTTTTATGAATCTTATGAGGATAATCCACTATAGATTATGAAATATAGTGATATTGGACATTGTGTGAAGATGGTACCACCTATCAAGATTTGGGGGCAACATCGATGAATCTAAGAGGAAATATAGGAGTGAGTGTTTGAAATTTGATAATATTGGATTTGGATGATTGTGTAGGATCCCTAGATATAACTATAAAAGCTGATATGTATTTAATGGTTTATTTTTATAAAAACATGTAACTGTTGTCCATTAATGGAAATCATTTTCCCACCATATCTTCCTTTTTTTGAAGTTACCTAGTTTTTGTAAAGGCTAATGTGCATTAAGATGCATTCAGAGGATTGCATTTTTTTTGGTAAATATTCATACCAAATAAGGTGTGGATAATTTGTAGCACATAATACCAGACCATAGATTAATCAGTTATGCTATTTTAATATGGATACACTTTAGTCCCACTAGGTATCTTAGTACACACCGTTAAGGATTGGGGTTGAAATTTAGTGGTTCTATCCTTAGGAAGTTGTGTTGTAACCGTCATAGTTTCAATTACAACTGATTAAGCGATGATGTAGTGGCATACACCATGATATAGAAACCATTAAATGGAAGTTAGAGATAGTATTTTTATCATTTGGTCTTTGTGAGTTACATATTTTAATCAGTTTTATGGAATTTTTACAGTGAATACATTTTGAAAATATAGATGGGCCTTAGTTACATAATTTATAAGTTATGAAGGGGTATTTTTTGAATAATAATAAAATATAATACATATTAATTCTCTTCATATGTTCATCATTGTTACAGATCCCAATGACTATTAAAACAAATCCATTAAAAAATGATGTCCCATACACTATAATGATCTGGTATAAAAATAGTTCTACATTGTAGTCATTCTTAGTATACCATAATGTCATTTTACTGTGGTTTACATGATATAGAATCATGTTCATCACCATGGTGGTATTTTTCTATTTTTTATTTTTTCATAAAACACCATTTTATATTCTTCTAGAGTATCATTGTACCATGGTGAAACACCATACTCTAAGGTTGTTGTATATTGTCCACCTCAATGCCATAACACATTTTTTATGTCGTCGAGCCTCCAAAATTTCAAGAATACCTTCGAATCAAACATGATGACATTCAAATATTTTCCCTGGTTAAAAATATTTTTTACACTATAATTTGATCTCTTTATCTAACACTATAACACACTAAATTATGTATTTAATCTAGTTGTATGAGTCTAGGTTGTGTCAATGTGTTTCAGTTTTAATTAGAATGTAGTTCAAGTGATGACACCTTATAAAAGACATGACATAAAAATTCAGAACTTTATTTTTGGATAGTCCATACATCTTGGTTATTTTGTTAAACATTTTTTCTTGGAATAGATTATTTGATGGAATAATTGATATATTTTTTCTTCAATTCTAATTTTATGTTGGTGTGTGTGTATCCCTTGAGACCAATTATGGTATTGTGTTCATGGGAATTGTTGGAAAAACTAGTTTCCATTTTTATATGTTCACATTTATAAATAGGTACTTTTATTAATATCATTATGTCATGTAATGTTTGTTATCATTCCATACCTCTTTGTGTATCATCTTTCCATTAATTGTTTTCATTGGGACAAGTGATTGGTGACAATAGCGGTATGGATATACCATAGAGAGGAATTTTTCATGATGTGAAATGATAAAAATATTGGATCAAAATAGCTTTGTATGACATATAAAACTCGAAATTTTTAGGATTCATATAAAATATATAGACACTTCATTCCATTAGTATTATGAGTAGTCTATTTACATTATGCCGTGTGGATTTTATGTAGCGTTCATACACAATTACTTTTAGATTCTGAGTAGAATTTACAGTTGATTACTTATAGATTCTAATTTCCATATTTTCATAATTATATCTATATTAAAATAATTTTCCTGATTATTGATGATCATCAATAAATCATGGAGACAAAGCACACATGGCATAGTGTTTTTGGAGTCTTCGTTAGTGCACGACCGCACAATTTTTTATTGTATGAAGTTATACTTGATATGATTTTATTGTATTTATGAAATAAAATTTTTATAATTGATAAGACTTGGTTACAGAATTATTTATGGTTTCCTAAATAGTCTTCTACTCACAAACTACTTGGGAATTTGAGTACGCCTATAGATTTCATGTCGAGAGATCCGAGGATGAGAAAAGGACCTGTAGTGGATGGTTGAACATAGGAGAATAGATATGGGAGAAAAACAAAAAAAGATCTAAATAAAATTTCTTTTTTATTAAATTATTTATTTCATTATAAATTGTACAACCATTCCACATTGGGATTTACTTCTTATTATGACATGTATTTTATTCATCAGATTCTACATGATCAATATGTTTATTTATTATATTTTTTAAAATATATTATTGATCATATGAAATGATGTTGAAGGTATATAATCCCAACTATTGGAATCAAAATCAGACTTATAGTAGGAATCCCCTTGGGTGCATGGATTCATGTATGGGGTTTTCATAGTTTCTTACAAAGACTTGATGGTCTAGCATACGATGTTACACATCTCAAGGGGTTTCTACTAAAATGGCACCTTGGTTCTACCAAATATGTATCTAATGGAATCGATGTATTTCTAAAAACCATTTAATGATATATTTAGACCATTAAAAAAGTAAATAGTATTATATAACCTTATAGTTAATATAAATTTTTAAATAAATCCCCACCTATTAATGTGGGATTTGAGTTTCCAACATCATTCTTAGGGATTTATATACCTACCCATTTTCCATATATAATTGTAAATGATCATGTTACAATATCATGTTTCTGATTTATCCATCATTCTTCTCAATATAATAATTCATTTGACTTGGGGGAATTCCTCTTTTTATACTATAGGCTATCAAATAGTAGTGAATGTCAGATTATACACCATGGGGAAATATAGTCTGAATATCTTGTCAATTAATTAATGTTATATAATATAACATATATAAATGATAGGAACAAATGTGACCTATATTCTCAGAGAGGGGGGTGGATCAGGGTATGAATATTCTTTTTTTCTAAATTATTCATTCCACATTGGATCTTGACCTCTATATTACAAGGGTCACTTTTTTCACTTGTGTGTTTATTATGATCACTTATTTTCTTCTTTATATGATGATGATGCTTTGAATGTAATGCAGGGAAGCAAGCAGGCAGACACATAGATTTTTACTAAGTTCACCTTCACTGGGCTACACCCAAGGAGAATACACCGACAAGTTTTCGATCATACCAAATTCCACTATTCTTTACTATATGTTGATACAAAGGTTCGGGAATAGTCTCTATGTCCTAGGCTCACTGCCTTTACAATGTTTAGGGTCAGCTCACTTCTTTCTCATGTGTCACTCCCTATTTCTCTCTCTCTGGCTCACTACCGGTGGAGAGGATCACCTTCTTCCTCTTCTTTTTCTCACTGCTCCGGAAAGGATCCACTAACAATTTATAGACTTTTAGGTATCTTCATTTGCATGAAGTAATACATCTTCCTCTGTATTTAGATGCTCTATTGAAGTCCAACTTTCACCCATAGATGAATCTCTCTTTGCACCGAAGGTATTGGGAAATCTTCCATCTTTCACATAGCCCTGAATTACCACCGTGAATCAACCTTACATGGAGAGAAAGTCTAATCTGGCGTGCAAGTATTGGCGTGCAAGCCAAAACGGGTACGTAAGTCTACCTCAATCACTTGTGCGGTACAATCTTCTGCAACTCCAAACTTGCACGACTCAACCCCTTTTACTCCCAGGAAAATATTGGCGCGCAACTTCAAACCCTGGCGCACAAGTCCACATGCACGACCAAACACCACTTGCGTAGCCACCACATATGCACTATAATATCTCTGGTTTTTCTAAGTGTTTAACTCCGTTGAAAATGAGGAGGGGTGGTCCTGTATTTATAGGCATTTGAACACCCTGCGCGATGGCGCGCAAGTCTACCCTCTGCGCGCAAGTCTCAGCTCATAGGTCTCTTCCCCTTCAAGTCACTTGTGCGACCCACTTCCAAACATGTTCACCCTTATCCCTTTTACATATTTTCTTGTTCTTATCTTGAAAAACAATAGGCACGCAAGTTTCCAATATTCATAGGCACCAGCGTGCAAGTCCTTTCTCAGCACGCAAGTCTCCTGCGCGACCAACCAAATACTTGCGCGACCCTTATCCTTTTGCCATATTTTGATGATCTGGTCTTGAAAAACATATGGCGCTCAAGTTTCCAATCCTTAAAGTACATGGAGAACAAGTCCCTTTTCCAAAAACGACTTTTCATCATTTGTTGATTTTTAGGACCAAAAATTTGGGAAACACTGGAAAACGGAGCCACCATGTATATGTTCTTTTTATACCACCTCCAGATCATCCATTCCATTGTCGACGTTCTTGAATCAAACATGGATCATTGACCACAGCTCTTGAACTCAACATTCCACCATGAAATCCCCTTTTTCAAAAAATTTGTATGTCATGGTTTTCATTTTCAATAATCACAACACAGATGTTCACTTTGTTAACAAACACAATCACCTCCAAAATGATTCAATGATGTTTTGAGGGATTTTTCCCAACAATAAAATTGATGAAAAATATTAATATAATATATAATCATGCAAAAACGAACCAATATAAATTGTATAGATCATGGAATAATAGAAGAACACAGGGCCTATAATACTGTGTATACATAAAAAAATGGGTCAAATAGTGAGTTGGTCATATTCATATAATGAATATAAAGTATAAAAATAAATAAAAAATGGAGGATTCAATAAAAATTGCAAGGAATCATATTAGTATCCTCTATACATCCCTATTGATTTCCTCCCACACAATCATAATACAAGCCCATATTCTTGTACCTATATCTTATAAATAAAGACTATACATTAATAGATATGTTTATGTTGTGTGTGACTACTAGACTCAATATGTCACCACCAATGACCCTCAAATAAAATCAGTAGTACTTGTTTACAAAAATAGTTTATGAGATGAATGTAATAGAAAACATATGAATTACACATTTCATATTACCTAGTTCTCAAAAATCCATCATGGTGGTCAACATTACCAGTTTCACCTAATCATGTATGCAGGATGGTCACTCTCAGAACATGAGTGGGAAGACATTCACAATGATATAACGGAAATAAATTGATCTATACTGGTCCATGATGATAATAATCATCCAAACTATCAATGATTTAGTATACCAAAATCTGTATCTAAGGATATATTGATGTTATGTAGGGATAGTAAAGTCATCTTCCCAATCAAGTATGTCTAGGAATCATATCTACAGATCATTAATGTAATATTATGGAATAATTTCTACTCATTAGATAAAAAATTTGATGTGTGAGTTTTCAATAATTTGTCTTACAATAAATAATACTTCGTATATTATGTTGGAAATATCACCAAATCCCAGGAATACTACTCTATTTAATTAGATAGAAAGATCTTCCAATCTATGAATAATTATTTAGTTAAATTGATGGATGAATCACCAAATCAAATTTCCATCCTGACTACTCTAATTGAATACCAATAATAAAACTCCTTAAACAAGTGGAGTATTCCCAATATACATAAAATTTCATAATTGAAATGGATATAAAATTTTAATGATGGGAATTATTTAACTTTATATAACTATATAAATTTTTAAAAAAAAGTATTTCATTTTGAAATACAAAATCACAAGACCTTATATTAGACATATTATACTATATAAAAATCAAATTTATGAAAATCTATAAAACCAATATTTCATAATAGGTAAATATTTCATAGAACCAAAGAATTTAATCATACATATAACTTATAATATATATATATATATATATCATAAGTAAAAAACCATTATAGTATGATATACATATACTAACATAAAATAATAATGGAAGAATAATCTATCTGCATGTGGAACATAACTATCTATATATTTTATCACTATCATAGATTTGGGTTGATCCCATGCTCAAAATACTACCACAAAGTGAATATAATCTTTTTCATTCAATATAGATACAAAATATTATCTATAGGTCCCCCAAGGTTGCATATATTGGGAGTGAGTATACATATCAGTAAGATGACTCTAAGGACTCAATAAATTATCATCCCCTTATAGAACCCACATTCTATTTAAAAAAAATAATATAAAATATATATTTTTTAGAAATATAATTAAATGATTATAAGAAAAATAAAGTAATTAGTAGTTTTTATCTACAAACCATTTGGGTATAAATGTTTTTTTCATTATATAATAAAATTTTTTCCCACACCATTTTATAAAATTAGAATCAAAACAATAAGTGCCTTCTACATTGGATAAAGCTACCATGATCCAAATTGGAAAACCTAAAACATCATTATAATAGAACCACGATACATGTAGTTATTTGATCATAACTACTTGTCCATCTCATATGATCTTTGCATGATTAATACACCAAGTAATTTTTCATAATGTAATACTAACTAGTGATACATATTACTAAATACCAACTAGATTCATACATGTTCCAATCACATTTTAAAAAAAATCACACAACCATCTTTTGAAATAGAAATATCTCATCACCCGATATATTTTCAAAAAAACATACATATCATAAATTAAATAATATAGATCAATAATTTTTTGTATTTAAACAACATTGTTGTGTTATATGTTTTTTTAAATTCAAATCCAATCAAATATCATATAACTAATTCTTCATTGATGTATTTATAATGATCCCTAAAAGGTGAGTATAATCCATCTTCAATTTGGTAGTAAACCAAAGTATCATATATGAAAAAAATCACAAAAAAAATTCTACATATTGATTTAACACTCGATTCATCAGGTCCATAAAAACATCCAAAAATTTCTTGATTCTAAATTATATTATAGAGCACCTGTATGGGTTATACCTACACATCAATGATGTATGGAGAGTGTCAAGTGTCCCCACTCCCAACCCATGATAACAATTTCTCATATCAATCTTAGATAACCACATATATCATATTAAATTTAAAAAAACCTAAATACAATGAATAGGATATTAGTTCATAAATATTACCTATTTTTGCTTCTATTAATCAACACAAAATGTAGTTATTTATCATCATTATTTGTGAACATCGTTAAGGAACCCTATAGGGATGTTTTTAATATAATAAACTCATTTTATTATAAATCATATAATTAATACTTATTATTTTGAATCAATATATTTTTTATATTTAAAAGAAAATTAAATATTTGATCAATACCAAGAAGAATCTCAATAATATTTTCAATCACATGATTTGATAGAAATCCATTTACAAACCCAGTAAATACAACAAAGACATTTTTATGCTAGGATGAGCGAATTGTCGGCTCACCTCCTCATCAATCAAATAAATTCAAGCCAAGTAGGTTATAATCACCAACAACTACGGATGTCTTGAGCATGAATGACTAAATTATTGATTCGAAAAACATTTTTAGGTATTACCATCGCTAAATAAGTATTTTAACAATACCCATCGGTGATAGAATCAATTTTCACATGATACTGACTCAAGAAGTCCATGTCTAGGTTCATAAAAACAAATCACTTATAACAAAAAATACATCCCAATAAATTCTATATCCACTAATCACTATAGAATTCTCTATAAATATATGGATACCATTTCATTGAATCACTAATGATGCATCAATATATATCACCCCATATGAATTCTACATGGGTTAACTTATACCACTAGAAAACTACTCACATATGAATAAGTTTGATCGGCATATATTATAAAAAATAAAATCTAGGGTTAATTCAATATGAATATTGCATCAATTTATCTATGGATTTGTAACTTACATGGTACGTGTATTATTTGAATTTTTAATTAATATTGACCCTGAAGTCTCATTTTTGTACTCCCTTAAGGTACATCACCAACCTATCATTGATTCCCCTGCCCCAGGTCATCGTCAACTAAAATGAAAAAGAATTAATATCTTTCATAACATTATTATTCTCCTTGAATTTCATCTAGCCACAAGGTTTGACCAGATCCATGCCCACAAGTAGAGCATCTCTAGTCCCCTCATGTCCAAACAATATTTTTAATCATTCATTTTTCTATCATAATATATCATTGTATACCCTTGATCGTTAAACTAGTATAACTTAGTAAAGGCTCTCCCACTCAAACTAGTTGATAAAACCCTACCCAGTTAGCCTAACCATCCCAACTCTAGATAGACACCTCAAAACTTTATATCCTATTACTCGATGACCCACTCCCATCCCTAATTAAATAATCATGGTTCCTCAACAATCGTCCAACATTTATGTTATAATTCTTAATTAGTTCCTTATTTAAGAAATCTACGAAAAATTTAAATGAAAAATATATTCACTTTTAATTGAATATTGTATTGTATTTCATCCCATAAACTCGTAAACCTTACAAGATCATCACCCTCTAATATAGGTCAAAATAATAAAAAATTAATAAAAATGTTTCATAATATATGGAAAACAATCCCCTCTGCACCAGAATCCTGGAACACATTGGTATGTAATCCCACAATGTATATCGGAATAAATTATAAAAAAGATGAAAAATTCATTAATGGATTATCTACATACTATTCTTCTTGAACCATAAAGTACTAGGAGTTTATTGGTGATCCTCATATTTTAAGGATCCAAAATTCACCAAACACATTAGGGTGACTCAAGGTGATAAAAAATGTTTAATGACTCATTCCAAACATGGGATGTGAAAAAAGTACTTTTCATAGTATATTATAGCAGTTGACATAGGTAGTATCCTGAAGAGGAGTGAAAAAACAAGGTATACACTTTTATTTTATTTTTAGAAATATGATTTTGATTGGTTTGTGAAATTTTAGACCAAAAGCAGTTTAAATTGATTAATTTTAAATCATATGATGGAAGTGGTGATCAATGAGGGCTTGGTTGGAAATAATTCAATACCATCATGGTTTTAAATTAATTCACTATTTTCCCTCTTCTACACTACTAATAGAGATAGTGATCATCCAAATCCCCTCTCTCCCTCTACAGATGGTGTTGGTGACGGAATCCCAAAACAAGTCTCAATCGGTCTACACCCATTCCTATGTGTGTTATTTTATCTTGTCCATTAGATTAGTTAAGTACATTCCAAATTAGGAATTGATATTCCCTAATTAACAATAGTCCCCATCACAATTCCTCACACATTCTGGTGATTATTGACACTCACTACCCAAACCTAATATACTATAAAAAAAACAAATATGAATTCGGTGGAGGGATATTTGGGATCATTGACCAAGGAAAATAAAAAATATATATAACCATAATATAGTTACATTCTTTATTTAAAACATTGATATGAATTAAACCCATAAATAGTAGAAAAGAAGGAATAATTAATATTGGATGAAAACAAAAAAAAAATCTCAATGGTCCAGTATCCTCCTTTTTAAACACTGAATGGAACTAACCCTCTAAGGATGGGATAGTTGAGTTGATTCGGGAGAGGGGAGGCATCAACAAATAATTAAAAGAAAACAGTAGTAATAGTTGGAAATAAATTTTAGTATGACTGCATCTAGAGATTCCCTAACTTATTGATCTCATTCAATCCACCCCTCGCCTATTATTTATATGCATGAAAGAGGATTTATGGGGTTATAATGGTCTATAAATGGGTTCCAAATTTTAATTTGTCATGAATGGGTTTTCAAAAAGGGTAAAAAAAATATTACCCTAAAATCTAATATTTTGGAATATATCTGAGAGATATATATCGTTTAAGTGGTTTACCCTATGTGTAAAATGAAAGCACATGAAACATCAGCTCACGGCGTAATTATTTAAATCCTGAAAACCTCTCAAGTTACATATCGTGTAAATGAATTATACGATATGTAATTTTGATTTATATTAGGTTCCAACCAGTTCAATATGTTTCTTCATTTATAAGCCCCTAGTTTGGTCTATTTCTATATTTTTTCTTCAATATATCTTCAAAAATGTGGTTCCAATTCGTTATATGAAGTGGTGAACTACTAAATATTCATTTCTCAAAAAAATCATCTTTTTTTTTAGTTTTTCATCAATCTCTGAACCCTACCACAAAACATAATGATAATTAAATTACATAATGTTAAATAATTTTGCAATTATAAACAAAATTATTTGAACTAAAATAAAGAAAAAATATTTATCTTCCATTATATAGAAAGGAGATCCAAATTTTCCCATCCTTTGGTCCACCCACACTTGTAAATTGCAATAGATTTTATAACTAGAACACTATTATCAAGTCTTACATATTCATCCAGACACTTATATCCATATATCCCATAGAATCTAATACCTAATGTAAAATCTAATGGAGATGTTAATCAATAGGATAAATAAGCACCACAGGTAGCTATAGAACCACTCATGTGAAGCATTGTGAATATCCTAGTACGGTTAATCTTCTACACCCGGAATCTTTGACTTTCATCCAATCTCTATTGTGTGATCTGTCATGGAAGGTTTTTTTAGAAAATTTGGGACATTCTTAAGTCCTCTTATTTACCCCATTATAGGTCAAATCAATGAATTTTTTGGGGTGAGGGATATACTAAAACTATGAATTAGGGTGCCTGCTCTCTTTCCCATCATTTCATAACATCTTTTAGATCTCATGTTATGCTACTCGTTAGTCCCACATGGAGATATTGAATTTTCATGTTCTATTTTAATTAAATTACTTTGATTGACTATTAAAACCTTTTTTGGGATAAACCATCTGGTTTAAATTGTTGCAACATTGTTGGATACCAGTTTGGGTGTGCTGACATAATGAGTCTAAATATTGTTAGCCCCGAATAACTCATTTAATAAATGCATGGGTTTTCCTGACCCTCTTTGGTTGTGTTTTAAAAAAAATAAATCATTTAAGATAATTATGAACCATAAATCATGGTGTTCTGTTGATTTTTAATAACTAATGATTTCCTGTCTATAAATTCTAACCGCTCTATGATATTATAAAGGGGAAAGGTGAATTCTTATTCTTTAGCTGATAATGTGTTTTGACTATGACTATTTGTCTTGAATGATCAATATTTTTGTGGCTCTTTGTTATTTTTTTTAAATTAAAAATAAATACTCTATGATATCATATTCCTTTAAATCTAATTAAATTCAGGTTGGTGAGATAACATGGATTCCGTATTAAAGACCCACACATGGACTCACTTTTCTTGATTTATTACCACACTACATGCTGGGGAGGTAATGTATTAGGGTTTTATAGATGATGTTTTCCCAAGGTTTCCTTTATAATGATGACTGATACTTGTTCCCTATGGGAAAATTGAGGATGGACACATTGGGAAAGTGGCTACACTATACCTCAGGTGTTACTTGACCCCATATGTGTGATACCTGGGAAAGACTCATGATAAAACCATGCCTGAATAGATACTTGGTATTTCATAATATTTCCTTAGATAGGCTTATAGGTATAGGATAAATTGAAGGATGTACAATATATATACCTTCAGGATGGACTCAGAATCGAACTCTAATCTTTAATATAGTAATAATGAAAATGTATTAAAAGTTTTATTTGATGCATCTTTCGGTTCCTTGTAAATTGTGATAGCTTTATGGTGCCTTGAAGAATACATTGTTGACACATACATTACACACGATATAAATTAAAATCATAGAGATACGATCCTTATTGTTATGACTTTTCTTATAGCCTTTTTTATATATATACAACCTACTTATTATAAGTACTTTATTTAGATTTCCAGCATATGTCGAAGCTGGTGGTATAGGATGGGTGACCTCTTGGGAACTCAGACCAATTTATAGTTATTTTTATTTATCTAAGTTTCTTTCATTAATAATAAATATATCACACTTCTTTTTTCCCACAACATGAAATGGGAAGGTATAGACATCGTGGGTACTGGCCTACTGATATTATATCTCACACCCTTCTCGCTCACAGTTTACTACCTGATTAGATTATATGTTTATAGGTATAGATAAATGGAAATGTTCTACTTCTGATGCTTTAGTGTTTCTTGCTGCATAGGATGAATATTGGGGGTAGAGGTCTGTGACTTTTCTCAAGATACCACTAGTGTACTTTATGTCATTTGCATTTAAGTTTTGATTGCATGCTTATATTACATTTTTTATGTGCCTTTACTTTATTACAGACATCATAGCATGAAATCATTGTGTATATGGTTTAATTTATCAGATTCTTCATTCTCCATTTATTAAGTTGGGATTATTTATTTTCTTCTATTATTGTTTTTTTATTTATATACTTTCACTACTTATTTAAAATATCTTTTCTTCCTCTGTGTATTAGCTTTCCTCTATGAGTAAATAGCCTCCCCCATGACCACATTAAAAATGCCCTCAATTCAATTTGGTATCCTCTAGAATTTGAGGAGATTCATTAAAGGTCATGTGACCCACCATTTTGGAAACCATCTTAGAGTTGAGCCAGGTTTGGATGTTACAAAAGATGTAAAATTTTAGGGTAAGAGATAATTACCACTTATTGATATACACTAACAAAATACTATAGTATAGGGGACTCACATATCTTGATCATGTTTTTCATAACCAAAAAACTCCCATTTCATTTAAAAATATCTTATAGGAATAGATATTTGTCGTAAAATATCAACAATAGTAGTTGAAAATATTGTGACAGTCATTTATAGTTCCACTGAGATGTTATATATGAAAATTCAACATATGATATTATTTTCCCTTTATATTACCAAACCGCACTTATTAATGATAATTTTAGATTAGAATATCAATAAAAATCATGTTTATGAATGTAATATTATCCCTATATGCAAATTCTAATTCAACAACCCTTGATCTACCACTTCATGGCCCACAAGAATACCCAATAATTTATAAAACACATATTCCTTTGAGAATATGAACCAAACCACAATACTTGAATAACATTACCATCAATCCTATCAGTGGTAATATTAACTTCCACCAATAAATGGTTTAGTTACACCCTGAATTGTCATCTATACTGATATATAATAATTCCATATATTCTATCCACCATATTCCAAATACTAATAAAAAAGGGGGAAAATTTTAATATCACATTGAAACATCCCCAATCTACTTCATATCCTCCACGAACAAACCATCAGGTTACATACATAAATAATGCCTCCTTTTATGCTAGAAGCCTTAAATTAATGGTGAGGGAAAACATAAATAGATTGGGAGACTATTACCTATGGAAAAAATAACTATAAACTATAGTGAAAGAAATATCTTAAATCAATCATCAAAATATAAAAATAAAAAATGAATGGACAACACAACTGAAGCCCATTGAAATTTAATATCATCCACCATTATATATCATAATAATATAATGTTTAATTCATAATCATTATACTATTTGAGACCCTATTTTTCATTGTAATACATATAAATATATATAGAAATAATTTTAGAGCATGTCTTTGATATGTTGTGCAATTCTGAGGTCTGGTGAGCCTAAAATTAATTTTATAAAAACAAAAAAATATTCTATATTATGAATGCATGATTTCTTAGAGAAAATGGGATAAAACATAAATGGTGACTCATATAGAAAATATTTGTAAATTGTCTAATCTAAAATTCAATATATACCCTAGGTGATACCTAAAATTAGTTGGCACAGGGTGTTCAAATATCACGACCATTAGTGGGTGTGGTAAGTAAAATTAAATAATTAAATATATTTATTTTCATAAAATAAATTAATCCTTATTCTATATAATATTCATGTTATGGATGATTTCTATGGTTATCTGTATAACCTGGGGATTATTAAAGTAATTCTCTTTACACCTATCTTTGTCTAACCATGATCAAGTGATAAAAAAACTCCATATTTAAGAAGACTAATAGGTATCGAATGCAATAACTATTCTTCTTTAGTGGATAGTATTTTATTCATAACAGAATAATTTCATTCAAGTTTTCAATCCAAAAATTTTATATTATGCCTTAATTAATTACTTTTTTGAAGCATGATCTTACTATTCCGTCTATCTGTGCTATTTAAACCTCTACATATACCCGAACAACAGTTTTTAAATGGATTATTCATTATTTTCACCCTAGGAATCCCAATAATTATCTGTTGCCTTTGAAAACTTGTAAAAATAATGATGAACCTTTTTTCATTGGCATTTATCCCAATAAATGTTCACATTGTTCATCGATTGGCCCAGGGGGTCTCTTCTCAATATTATTGAGTGGGGCCAAGAATTATTAGACCACCATATTCGAGGTGGAATTGCATTCATGGAATGGATTTGTGAATAAGGTATGGATTCTAATCATTTCTTTTTTTAGAAAATTTATTTGTAGATCTGGGATCTAAACTAGGTTTTTGTGTAGCATAAGAGGTGGCTCAAGTGGTGGTTGTGCATGCATATTCATGTGAATTAATAATTAATGGTTTTTTCAGAAACTATATGGCTAGAAATGAAGAACTAAATAATTCCCCATCATTTTTAGACTACATACATTTCATACACATGGAGGAGAGGATCTATCTAGAAATATGGTCAACAGATCCTTAGTTCTATGATAATCTGGGCTACAAGCAGTGTAGTCTGAAAAAACACATGTCGAATAGGGCACCAGTTGTGGTGAATAATTTTTCATGTGAGAAAAGTATAACATGTTGTGTGGGAACCCACATTTCATGTGACCAGTAGTGTCCCAATCCATCACATGATCATGTTATTGTCCACTTTCAGCCTAGCCTACACAGTTTTTACTTTCCCTAGGCTCTAGCCCTATGGAATCCCCAAGGAAAAGTCCCCATGATGGGAGAGGTATCCACCCCACCTTATAAAGGGGTGCTTTGTGCTCCTCCACCTTCGATGTGGGATTTCCATGCCCCAATCCCTAAAAGGGCCCACCATCCTCGTTGTCACATCGAATGAACACTAGATTTGATAGCATTGGTGACGGACCATTTTATCCCATGATCAAGATATTGTCTGAATTGGGCCAAGCACACACAGTTTTGTTTTCAATGGGTTATGCCCCTCGTGAAACCCCCATGAAAACACCTCGTGATGGAAGATGTATTAACGCAACCTTATAAAGGGTTTCTTCATGCTCCTCTTCCTTTAATGTGAGATTTTCATAATCCACCCCCTTGAAGGTCCCAGTGTCCTAATTGGAACATAAAATTATATTAGAGACAATGTCCATTTGATGTGCTATTGAAGACACTAGGTCCTCATAGGGGTTGGATTAAAGAAATCCAACATCGAAGGAGGAGGATCAGAAATCACCACTTTATAAGTTGGTGTGGATAACTATACCATCATGAGGCCTTTTCTTGGGGGATTACTAAGGTTCATAGCCCATGGAAAAAATACACAGTATATGCCCAAAGGGGACAATATAATGATTGTGGGATGGACTAATACATCACATGACCCACGTTCTATCAAACCCACATGTATAAAAGGACTACATGGACAATGGTATGGCCAAAAAAAATCATTTTATATGATTACATAGACATTGATCAAATGTCCCAAGAGAAATATTGTGTAGGATTATATGTCGTATAAGATAATATGAAAACAAGGGAAATGTAACACCAACATAGTCAGGGGAACAAGTGGGACCATTAGTGGATCAGTATTTCTATTTAATTCCCATAAACACTATATAGATCTATACATGCATTTATTTGTACACACGCACGGATAGGGAAATGTGTAATTGTGAGACCACATGCAATGTGAGTCCCCATACATTCCATGTACCCTTATACCTTTTTGAGTAAACTTATTACTTTCTTATCTTCTTTATTAAGACATAGATTTTATCCAATCAGTATCCTATCCATAGTTTCTTTATGTATAAAACATGATGGTGTCCTATGTAAGGGTATTTAAAATTGGATATGAGATGTTTTTAGCATGAATCGTATTTAGGCATTTCTCGACGATGTAATTGATCCTAAAGTTTATTAAGAGTTTTACCCCCTTTGTAGTTAGAATGAGGGTCCTCTATCAACTAAGTGGTACACCCCAATTGAACAAGTGTATGGTTCCTCTAGCTACTTTGTGGTACCCCCTATAGATTTTGGGTGTGGGTCCTTCACTTATTAATTGGTACCCCCATATGTTGTTAGGGTGTAGGCCCTCTATCTATTGAGTGGAACCCCTATAGTGTTAGGTTGTAGTTCCTCTATCTAAAATGTGTTACCCCATATATTATTTGTTTTTTAGTCCTCAATATATTACGTGGTACCCCATATAGAGTAGGGGTGTAAGTACTATGTCAACTGATTTGCACCCCCTAGTGAAAAATTATACGGGTCCTCTATTTACTGATTTGTACCACCTACTGTGTAGGGAGTGATTCCTCCATACAAAGAGTGGAACACCCACTAACACACTAGGGTGTAGTTACAGTTCTTGGATATTTTTCCCCTTAATATGTGAGAGACATTGGGAAGCTGTGGGTTAACTACATGGTTACCTCTATGGACTAACATGCCAGATATTGAGCATCATTGATGGACCTTTTGAACAATTGACGCTCATTCTTAGGTTGGTCTATGATATAGAGATCCCCTTCCTTTTCTTTTAGTATTTTTTGTTTCATAATATATATATATATATCCATGTCATTATATTTTGTTACACCCTTGGTTTGGGTTGATATTTCTAATCACATCGAGTCTCTTACAGCTCCTCATTCATTATTCGAGGCATCCAAATGGGTGTGTATATACTCACTCGATCATGGGATTTTTTCACATGTCTCGTGTCCTATAAAAACAATGGATAGGTTAGTTGTGATTATACAGGATATTAGTGACTTCTCAAAAATTTGACCACATATGGTGGTCTGAGATATGATATTTAGATTTAGGCTCACCCAGCATTTAAATTATCAATTTTGTTATGTCGGTACATATTTTCGGTTGGGCATGTATTTTTTCCCTTTTAATTTTCATTTTAAACAATAAAATAGTTGTAATACCTATATTTTTTACATGCATGGATTATAATCAAGATGTTTTTTGTTTTATTATTATTCATCCAAAGATCAGCATTGAAATGGTTGGGTTTGTGTCAGTGTAGGTACATTAAGAAAATTCCTCTAGTATTAGTTGTGAATTTTATCACTTGTTTCAAACCATAGGACTATGGGGAAAGGATCAAGGTAGTTGAGACTTGATCCTCATTAATTCAGGTTGAGACCTATTAAAATAAGAGAAGCTCACTCCTTAGGATGGTGTTTGTAGAAGTCCCCTTATGAGGATTTGTTTGAGATTAGGGGAAAATATCAATGTTTCTCGAGTGTGTCTCTCTGGCCAGGGAACCTAGTACTGGTAACTTAGCTGATGTATCCATTCAGTAGGATTCCACCTATCTAATTTTTAACATTTCATACCAAGATATTTTATATAGGGATCAACATTGAAAGAATCATATAGGGTTGTATATTTTGAAATTACTTCTTATGTTAGCTCATCATTTCATATATATGCTCATACAAATGTGGTATGTATTGATTAATTTTTCAAGATGTATCTTTAATGAAAACATACCAAGTAACTAGTTATGGATCATAATGATGATCTAATGGGTGATGAGGCCTCAGTTTAGGGTCTATCTCATGAGGTCCTTCCTCCAAGTGGAAGAGTAGTATCACCCACAATGATGAAGAAGTAGTTCATACCAGTAGATAATAATAAGAATGTGTGTAGGCTTAGTTCACTCTGTGAGTTATAGTGCTATTGGATGCTTATATTCCTTGGTTACCCATATCCCATAGTAGGTTATAGTTTTTTAGAGATGAAAAAAATAAATTTAGGAATATACGGACACAAATTTTTCAGTTTATTTCTATTGGTATCCTTTTCTATAGAGTAGTTAGTAATGGGTAGAGTCTGGTAACATATATTCACAATTAGTTGACACTCTCATAGGCTGACTTATTATAGCTATTCGTTCAGAAGTACTACCACTCATGTTTCCACTTGGTTCATATTCTGAAGCCTATGGGGTAGTAGTGGGGAGGAACGATAAAGGTTGATTATATTTTCATATTTAATGACATTACTCATAACACCGTAGAAACAATTTGAGATGGTTACTATTGAGAATGGATATTTGAGTAGGGTCTTTGGAAATATTTTTTTTTCATGTGGTACCCTTGTTCATTCCCAAATATTTTTTCCTGTTAGAGTGGCTAATTGTGATGGATATATTATTATAAAGGGTATACTAGGTTGATGGAGCTGGAAATGGGCATTATAGGGATAAGTTTTCTAAAAAAGTTATAATGTTATAGTCTACATGATCTTGAAATAGTAGACCACACCATGGCCAAAATCAAGCATGCAGTCATGCGACCAAAGCACCATTCAAAGGATCATGGTAGCCTAGAGAGGGGATGTGTTATGAATGTGGTGGTTCATGTCACATGACATGTAATTTCATTATCGGATGTTCTAAGGGGGGATTGAAGGTATCACATGTACCTCTATTATAGTGATCGTATTGTGAAGATGGATATCCCCGATGAGGGTACAGTGGACCCCAAGTATATTGATCTTGAAGATGAGAAAGTGGGGCTATAAGAGGAGGATATGTAGGTGGTGGATAATGCTATGATATCCTTCCACCACCACCACCACCATTTAACCTACATTATGATCTGGGAGCTAGAGTTCAGGACCACAAAAAAATACATGCTATGGATTCTTATGACCTAGAAGAACCCAAGATGACTGGAGGTATGATTTATGTTTATTATAATCTTTCTTCAATATTAGTATTCATATTTATGATTCATTACAACATCTCTTTACTCATATTGTGAGTTATGGAGATCCCAATCTATGATTTAGAGTAACCACTTTGTCCTGATGTTCCTAAGGGGAAAACATATTCTATATAATTTATATGTCAGTAATGCTTGCTATCACATGGTTGAGAGAGGTTCTCATGGGACCTTTTGGTAATCATAATCAAACCATATTACATAATAATATATTTGAATTGTTTTTCCATTATCCGAGTACATATTAGTTATCACCACACTCCAGGCAGATGTCTTCACACTAATGGGTTGAGATTTGCTATTATGAGAGATATATATATATATATATCATCGTGGTACCAAAGTTTTTTGCGAAAAAAATGTATAAATCCCATCACCCATTAGTTAGTGAGTTTATACCATGTCAAAAAAAACTACTTCATGAATATATATTCCTTCACTCAAGGATTATTTTGTGAAAGTATTCCCAAAGGAAATTCATATGCCTACCTCTATGGTGGGAGTTCTATTTTTTCACCAAATTGCATCCTAGGAACTCTCTAATAACTTCTGTAGTATATCATATGATCCCAATCTAGATCTTGGATGTGAATTTGTAATTGGAGGACCTTTTAGAGATGGTTTTTATTAGGAGTAGAGTTTCCCCTTGGTCATCACTAGTATTTTTCCTGAAAAACGCATACAAGAGCATAAAACCTTCTTTGAATTATCATTACCTAAAACATGAAGAATTATCAAAAAAAATTATCCCTTTATGATAATTTATGAACTCTTTTATCTATTTGGAGAGTTTATCTAGTTCTCAAACATTTATCTTAGGTCTAGCTTCCACTAGTTGAGAGATTTTGTGGTTTATATTCTGAAGCTGTAGTTCTTTTATCGCGATCAAAATTAAAAGTTCCTAGTGATGTGCTTCAATGTGAATAAATACTCCATTGTGTTTATATATTTGATGAATTATATCATCTATCCATACATGTACTAGTTTTTTGGTTGTATTTTTTGATGACATACTTATATAATCTCTGTCGGAGGAGGAGAATTTCGAGTACTTAAGGATGATCCCAGATTTTTTTCTAGAGATCCAAATTTATGGTCAGCTCTCAAAGATCCATTCCTAGATCCAGGAGGTTCACATTAAAGGATATGTAATTTTGGATAATAGATCAACTAAGAAAATATGGAATACAGATACAGTTTATTCTAGGAAACCACACAAGATCATATTAGGGGTGTAGAGTTTTAGTGTCTTGGCCATAACAACCCTTCTACATATTACACCTTAATACATAATTTAATTACATAAAATGAAACATAATAAAACCCAAATGATCAAGAGGTTTTGTGTCGTTTGTAATTTTTTACATTTCATTACTACTATAAACATGTATTGAAACCTCTTTATTGAAAAATTCTTTAACATGCTTGAGCTTCAAACTACATTGGATAACCTGGGAAGAATACATAAGAATGGGGTGAGCTATAAATCCCAATAAGAGAATAAACATTGAATAACACGAAGATAATAATACATGTTATACTTGGAATATCAATGAGGAATAAAGGAACAAGAATAATAATTCATGGTATTTCATGATAATCAAAACATAGAAAATGTGGGAATAACATTAAACATTGCATCATAAATATAAGTCAAGGATAAACCACCAAGAATTCATGGTGGAAAAAGTCCCATAAACTAATCAAGAAAAACACTTTATCAACATGATGTATCAAGATTTTAAACACCACCCAATGAATTATAGAGCTATTTGATTTTGGGTGCACCCGTCACTTTCATTTTACTCTCATTCTTAAGTGTGCCACATAGATTATAAAAAATGGATTCATTCATTTCCATAACTTATTCCCCAATCAATGAAAGTGTAATATATAAATGTAAGCCCCCAATAAGAAATTGTATTTTCATAAAAGTGAACACCATTGATAGTAAATGGGTATGGCATTCACTAAATAAATGGTTTGGCCAGAAAATCACGATGATAATTCGCCAACATACACTACTGGAAAACTAACATATACCAACGGTTTGGAACCGTTGGTATAGGCCTCCAAATCATTGGTATAGCCTATACCACCGGTTTGGAGAACCATTGCCAAGTAAGCCGTTGGGATAGGTCTATACCAACGGTTTTGAGAAAACTGTTGGTATAGACCTATACCAAGGGTTTGGAAACCGTTGGTATAAGTAATATGAAAATCTATACCAACGGTTATGGAACCATTGGTATATGAATTTCAAAAAAAACATTCGCTGGGATTTGATCCCAGGACCCCTAGTTTATCATTGAACGACTTAACCACTAACCTAACATGACTTTTGTGAACATAATTACATAAATATATATATATGTATTGTCATAATTATTTTAAATATTGATTTTTATAATGTTCTCGGTAAGAAGATATGATAAAAATTCTCAGGACCTATACCAACGGTTGTCAAAATCGTTGGTATAGGTCTATACCAAGGGTTTTGACAACTTTGGTATAGTTCTTGATTCTGGAATTCATTCTGGGTTGGAGGTTGTTTTTTAGGGGACCTTTCCCAACGTTTTTGAAAAACCATTGGGAAAGGGTATGGCTTTCCCAACAGTTTGGACAAACTGTTCGGAATGGTGTCCACAAAGTGGACTTTTCCCAAAGGTCTTCCAAAACCGTTGGGAAAGGGTATACCTATCCCAACGGTTTGGCCAAACCATTGGGAAATGTGGCCACAAAGTGGACTTTTCCCAATGGTTTGGCCAAACCGTTGGGAAATCCATACCCTTTCCCAATGGTTTTCCAAAACAGTTAGGAAAGGTGGCCACAAAGTGGGATTTCCCAATGGTTTGGCCAAACTGTTGGAAAAAAGGACCTATACCAACGGTTTTTACAAACCGTTGGTATAGAAGCGTTGGGAAAATTCAGATTTCCAATAGTGATAGTCGTGTCACATTAAAGTTCATAAAATGGGTTAATGGGAAAAACATGTTTCTTCCATCATTTGGATAGGAAGTGAAATGTTATAGGGAAATGGATAGAAATTTCCTCACATTTATATTTAGGAAAATAATTATCCATATGATAATAAATAATCATGAAGAAAAAAGGAAAAGGAAAGGATGCTTATTAAATTTTGGCATGGTAATCAGTGTACATGGGAGGGATTAAAGAGATAAAGGGGTTTCTAATCATTTATAAATATTAAGTGTAGTGTGGGGGAGGTTTGAAAACATACCACATAATTAAGAAATTACAAATTAAAGGAAAAAACATAGATATAATTCCTGGATAAAAGTGGGAATGAGAGGATCCCATTCCTTAAGAGTATAACCCCAAAATCTTGATAGGGGATTCTTGAGATATTGTGGGAACCTTGGGAGGATTCTAGAGAGAACAAAAAAGATTATGGTTATTCTCCATGGATTTTTAGTGAAGAGAAGTGGGATATTGGGTGGGTTTATATATATAAAAGAGTGGTATTTCATTAATATTTAGGTTGTGTACTTTACATAATAAAATATTTAAAACCACAAACCATACACGGTTATAAACATGGTTTTTTCCAAATTGTATAGGTTTTAATTATTTTATTATTCAAAGTGCCAAACTTATTAAAATATTATCCTTTATTATGTGTAGGTGAGTCACATTTTTAAATAATTGAATTTAAAATCATAAAATACTTTGTATGTTTTGTAGGACTAATAAAGGATTCAAAAAATCAGCCAAATAAACTCAAAATAAAATTATTTTAAGGGGAAAACATATATTTGGATGAATATACCTATTATATTTTTTTATTACATAATTATTGGGTCATTATGATGTCATAAAACCCAATATATTTATATAGTATTAATTTTTTACTCTGAAATTTGATTTTCTCAGAAAAATATGAAATGTTAACAGTTGGATAATGTCTATGTTCTTATTACAAAAATAATATTTATTTTATCTGAATAATTTTTTAAATACCGGCACTTTCACTTATAAAATATAATTTGAAATATATTTAAAAAAATGTTTATTTTTTGACAATAATAGTTTTTGAACCCTTATAAAAGTGCCTTATAATTCTTAATAATTATATGACCATTTATTGTTAATAAAATTATTTAATAATAAAATTTCATTAAAATACTATTTTTTTCAAAAATCCATTAATTATTCAAAATTAATCCCTTAATTGAATTTTAATATTACACAAAAAAAAGGTTCTGATTAATTGAATCAAAATAAAAATCAATTATTGGTAATAATAAAATTGATACAAACTCAATATTCTATAAAATATACATATAATTATTATTATGGCCTTGATACATATTCCTTTACTAAACCGGTGTATGCCTTATGTGTAAGGAGTAAATAGAGAGACTATCCTTGGGGATTTGGAAAACATGGTTTGGGACGTAATATCGATGGGCATGAAGTTCCCCTATAAATGGTTTTTCTCTTTCTTAAGTTGCTGGATATAAGATTGAGCTTGGTCACGAAAAATCTGAATGATGCTATCTCCCTCAAAAACTCTGATAAATGGGCTTCATAAGGTACAATCATACTAGATAAGGTCATCACTTCCTTGGTTGGTGTCAATTGGATTTTATAAATTCCTATATTTATATTAATCATGTGATCATTGTTTAATGGATATATTAACAATGGTAATATTCTTAATAATATTTTAAATACAAATATATAAGTAAGTAAAATCATGTTTTTTATAACTATACTACATTTTAATTCATTCAATTAAAATCTAAAAGAGACACTTCATTTATAATAGTTTTGGTCATTACAATCTTCCCCCCATGATAAATTTTTCCCTCAAAGTTTTCATATCACCCCCCCATGCAGACTCCCCATGCCTCGCCTCACCGTCCCTCACCGGCCCCTGTCGCGCCTCGCCTTTTCGTCCCTCACCTTGCTTCCTGTCACCACCCATAATTTGTATGCTTGAATTTAAAACATGATTTTGTGTTTTATGTCTTCCTACGAAAGAGAAATATAACTTTTACATGATTTTTTTCTTATATGGCCTGATATGATTATGTGTTTTATGATTATGTTTTTACCACTATTTGAACTAAAAAATTCCATGTTAATCATTTACTATTATTCAATGATTTTTAAGGGACGTTACACTTATTCTGAATATCAGTTACTTTACCCTTATAGCATGGTTATGGAAGGAGGGTACCCTAGTATTATATGACTTTCATTACTCTTCTTTCCTAAATATTAATGTATTTTTCTTTAATTTATTGGTATTTTTATTTTCCATCCATGGTGGAATTCGAGAAAAGGTTACATTATTAAATTCTAGTTGGTCCATACGATTAACCTAGTAGTGACCTAATGCATGTAAGTTTGAGTTGTATGGTGCCCAGTAAGAATGTTGATTCATTATAGTGGTTTTAAACATATTTCATTCATCACCATATATGAAATTTATTGTGTTTTTATATAATTAAATATTTTAAAGGGTATGAAACACTACAAAATGGTTACATATGAATATATTATTGTAAAACTAAATTTGTTCATGAGAGATAAGTGGCTATGATTTGAGTATTTTATACCCACCTCAACATGTAAACTTTACCAGTTTTTGTATACTTTATATATCATGATTCCTATAAAGGAAATTTCCAAATGATTAATTTTGGATGTCGAAGAGTGTTTAAAAGAAGAATGTGAAAATAAAAATCAGAGTTGAAACTAAGTACTATTTTGAAACCTCTTGTATCTATTTATTTACTATTTTTTTAACCTATTTCTATATATGATTAATGTGATGTGTGATATTTAATAATTTATACATATCAATCCTATCATATATTACTTATATATCATTTTTGGATGTCTGTCCACATGATCATAGTTTCTTTTCCATTTACTTTTTACATAGGGAATGGTTTTTATTATATTTAATTTATTCATTTATGACTCCTTCATTTTATAGGTATTATAAAAATTATTAAATAAAATAGAAAAGATTTTATAAGGTTCCCTATTGGGTCCCTGTTGGATTTTGAAATCATTATTCTATCACTTTATTATTTCATAAGTAATGGGAGTGACCTAACAGGGTGATTCTAACTGTGGATCAGGTTTATATTATGGTTTATCAACCTCAAAATCGTTTTTTCCTCATTCCTTTAGTATTTTATGGTCATGATAGACAAACTAAGAAGTTTAAAATATCTTAGGGTCGTTATACATGGACTACTGGGTTGAATATAGTCTAAGGTAATAATGCTCAAAATATGAACCATAGTGTAATGTCATAGACCATGGAAAATAGTGATGTAAATAGTTTATATTCATAGTTCCTTGACAAAAGATGTTCCCCCCCCCCAAGATTGTTTTTTGGGAAACTAGTGGTTTAAAACCAATAGAAATGGTATTCATAGAATGACCTACACCAATCAAGATAATAATGGGTTATGGAATAAATATATTGAAATTATGACTTTATGAACCTATGGATTAATGTAATAATGATGGTGGACTAAAAAAGGGGAAACCATTTACTCATAAGTGTTATTACTCTATAACTTGGGAATGATGACATGTATGACTAATAAACATTTACTCATAAAAAATCTTACTCTATTACTTGGGAATCGATATGTATAGTTTTCTTTAACCACTGAAACTTGGTTCATCCTCTTAAACACAACAGTTTCACTATGTGATAGAGATAGATAAATTTATATTTCCACTAAAGATCATAGAACTATCCTATATAGTTTTACATCCATCATGGAGTGGGTAAAATATGGGTTCAATACATCCCCTTATATATATAATTCATCTATTTATTTCTCATCTTACTCTAACCACATAAAAATATCGAGTATAGAATCATGTATTCACTATTGTCTCTTGGTGAAACTGAGTTCTATTTTTTTGTTACCTATAACAACACCTTTCACTACATATACAATACACAACATAACTAACTAGTATCCCTTATGTGTTCCTCACACCATGGGAATAGTCCTTTTAAATTTGACCATTTTTATATGATACTCCACCTATCAACCATTTCATCATTTACCATGGAAGTCATGTATTTTTTCAAGTGTTTTTTAACTATGTATCAACATCTGGAATATATACTTCTATGATTCTTCATTTAAAACCCAGAAAATAATTTATTCCATTTGTGGATATTATATAAATACAAAAAATATTTGTATGGAATCCTCAAGAGAAGTAAATACAACTAGTTGTAGTAAGAAGGAAAAATAAAACCATATATAAAATGATTCATTATTAATAATTCTTCTGTATATTTTGTTTGTTAGTACTTTGAATCTCTTATCATTTATATTTTTTCAGCATAATTTTTTTGAAATATATTTTTTCAATTTGATTTTATTTGATTAAATGATAGAAATGTCAAGGAAGATGTTTTATTCGGTTCTATCAACCACACCAATAGTTGATCATTCATTTTTCTCCCCCCTACAGCAGTCAAGACACCATCTTCTATCCCCCCTACATCATCTTGCACACCCTCCATGAGCATCCAATCAGTAGCGCAGTCAAGGCCTTCTTACACAGTAGCCTCAGTAGTGAGGGATCAGGGTTCCACTCCTATATATGTATGGTTATATTGGAGGGTGACTGTTATAGGTAAAAATTTTAATATGAATAAATTTATTACCCTTTTTTATACCAACAGTTTGTTCATAAAAGAAGGAAATAATGAAGCTATGTAGAAAATAAATCAGTTGTACGGAATCTGATCGGATTAAAGTTAGCTATCCCAGTTGATTCCTATGGGGTCCCTATGGATGACACCACATGATTACATGTCTATATTCTAGGCTAGCTGGACATGAATCTGTTTTCCCATTTGATAAATTATGATGATTAGAGGTATATACCTTCATCTTGAAAAATGATGTTTTTTATTTATAAATAAAAATCATTTTTACAAATTATGGCGTAATTGAATTTCATTATGTTATTAAATTCTAGTATTTTTAAAATGAATCTCGGTGTAAAATTTTTTATCCACATTATGGTTGATGATGTGCTAGCATGAAAGTGAAAAATGAAAATTTTGGGAAAGAAATGGAAATAATTTAAATGAATATTATAGAGAGATATCGATAAAACATCATTGAGATCCCAATAGATGTATAACAAAGTACCCAATGGGGTACCTAGAGAGAAATGGAATGTTTTTATGGACAGGAATCCTGATGAGAAGCACATGTTATTTAAATATAGATTATTAAATTAATCTCATCTTAACTTTATACATGTCTATGAAAAGGTGATTACATAGCATACATGACTATTAAATTATTTTTTATTTATTTCATTATATTTCAAGGAAGAATGCATTGAGCTGGGCTACGAAAATCATCCCTCATACTATGGGTTCAGAGAGTTTTTCTAACAACCGATCAACTCTTGTAAAATTTTCATTAGCTTAAATATTTATAAGAAAATATTATCTATTTAACACATTAAATTGATTAATTATCATTTATTAACATAGTTATAGTTTTTAGGGCACCAAGAATCTCAAACAGAGAAGTGGTTGGATGTTCATAAAAATATGATGGGAGTTTTGTTAATGAGCTTATCAAAGAAGTTTGGGTATGAATTAATTTTTCCTTATAATAAATTATTATTATTTGTCATTATGTGAATATATATTTCTTCTAATATGAATGATATATGATTTATAGGTAAAAAGTAATGATTTATTGGATTCCAATCCCACACAGTCCTACTCAGTCCCCCAAGATAACTGAGTTAGTAGAGTGCATGGGAAGGAGCATCCTGGTAGAGTGTGCAGGATGGGTTTGGGACCCATACCATCTGATGTATTTAGCAGTCCATTGAGGATTGAAGTTGCATAAACTATTGGTTTTAGTCACTCCTTTCCCAGATATTCTCATAGAGATTTTGTTTCAATACAAAACATAAATCTGGAACAGAGGGCTCAGATATCTTCTTTGCAGAATCCATTTGTTGATTTATATCAAAATACAACTGCATCTATCCCCAGTGATATTGTATCGATGATGGGTGGTGAGAAGGTAAATCACAAAACTTCGAAATCATTTGGTTTTCAAACATTTTTTGGTTTCATGTTTAAATATAATAATACTACATTATTTAAAATTCAATATAATTATCTTATAGGTGACAGTAGATGTAATTAGAGATAGAGTTGTAGAGGGTGATGATCTGTGTTCATCATCGAACTATGATTAGTGGTATTCAGATTATGTTGGAAAAATAGGGAAATAGATGGTTTGTTCATGTATCATGTGTGGCATAGAGTAGTCAACTTTAATTTTCTTGACATAAAATTTTCTTGATTTCTCATGTTTAATGAAGGCATTGGAATTTGATATGGCTTGATGAATTAGTAATGTAGTGAGTCTTTAATTGGTGGAGTATGAAGTTCGTTGAGTATGAATTAATCTATATTCCATATAGAAGATAGAGATATATAATATTTCATTTGATTTATGTTATGATGTGTATATTAGTATTTTGGACTAACTATTATGTTTTTTATTTGATTCATCTTATTCATGTTGGAGACAAAATCCCCACAATTATGTCATTCATGTATAGGGCCCACAAATGTTGATTCAACCATTGAACACATTCAAAACATGGGAATGATCACTTCTCACAAGAGATCCTTGAGGTGTGTACCCTATATGGTAGTAGAGACAATTTTGGCCATGAGTCATCACTATAGAGGACAATAATACTTGAATGGAAATGGGTATCCAAATTGAGGAAGACCTAAAGTGTGGAGTTCAATATTAGGTGACTTTTGGCAGATTTCAAATCATTGGGACATATACCACTAGGTTCTTGAGTACATTGAGTGAGCCTATATATAAGAGATATCCAACCCCCTTATCATGGGTAAGGCCCTGAGGATGGTCATTCTATTGGAAGGTACAAAGATATGATATTTTAGAAACACTTTTTATCCCATGAAACTTAGAATCTATCCATATGTAGTTTTGAAAATTAGTGTGGTATATTACCATCATTAGAATAGAAAGTTCAATTAGGAAAGGACTAGAATATCATTCTCAATATATACTTGTCAGAGATGGTCAATTTTAGGATAGTTATTTTAATGTATTATATATCATATGTTAGTGATATTTATTTTGAAGGTTTACAGCTCACACATTGGTTCTATACAGTTTAAAGTCTTAGATTTGGATCTATAAATCATAGTTAGATGGTTTAGATGATGTGGTTTAGATGATTCAGTTATATTTTCTCTATACATGGTTTTATTGAAACATTGTTATATTGTTGACTAATAATTATTTCTAAATGGTTTAGATTATTTTTTTATTTTTTCTCTACATATGGTTCTTTATGGTAAATAGTACCGAGGATGTAGAATCTGTAACTTTTTTTTATTTGTAAATATACATTTATAGGTAGTTTAACCTATCACAAACAAAATGGAAAAAATTTTGTGGAGGTGTAAATCACCACTATAGGTTGATATTTTATTATTTGTAGATGTTAAACCCACTAATAAATAAATGCATGTATTTGTTCAGTGGTAGTTTTCATGGTTTTAGAAGTGGTTTTCATGTCAAAAAAAGAAAAACATTTGCAGCGGTTAAAACTGTAACTAAATACATTAATTTTTCTCACATGAAACCACAAACAAATATGTTTACTATGAAAATTTCAAGAAACATCTGCAAAATTGAAGAAACTTTCACATGTTGGATGTCGACACATGAATTAGTGGCTGTTTTATGAAACTATAACAGAAATAAAAGGTGGGGGTTTAAACCCTCGATATATTAAAAAATTGCATCTATGTGGTTATTATCATGTAGTGGTAGTCTTTGAAAGATGATCCGCAACATCCCATATTGAATTATTAAATCTTGATGTATTTTCAATATCATTGATAAAGTCCATGGTGATATTTTCCTATTTCCAAGGAGGTATGGGTAATAGTTGCATCATCCCCTTATATTTTGGACTTTTTCCTATGACTTGTTGACATACAATACATCTTGATGTATATTTTACAATCTCCTTATTCATTTTTCAATAATTGGTGTTACTAGAGATCCTGATACATATTTTTTCTTGTTGGGTTGATATAGAATGGTGATCTATGAGAATCATACAAAAGACCATTCTTTAACTCATGATATGATGGTACACATACTTTGGATCCAAATCACAAAACAAATTCATAATTAATATTGAACTCTAAGATTTCATTTTCCTTATTGGTTCCACATTATTTTGAATTCCCACTTCAACTCTTTGAGAATCCTTTAACCTCTCCATAATAGATGGTTGAAAAATAATTTGTGAATGGATTGATGATGTTCCTTCCTTTATGATTACCATGTCCATCTTTTCTAAATCTAAGAAGATCTTATCCTTCTCAATTTTGATCAATAAAGTTATTGTATGATACTTTCTACTTATAGCACCCTCCACTTTATTTTATTTCACAAGAAGGTAGTGAATTGAGATTTCATTATCTTTGATCAGATATAACAATCTTTGTTGTCTTTTATTAGTCTCTTTATATTTGAATATATAATTGAGAATTTTTTGATCTATATATATTTCACATTTCTCCCCAAAAAAGTAACGATGGTAAACTGTTAAAGTATAAATCACTACATCCAACTCCATATCATTTTTTGGCAAGTTCTCTGCATGCAATTTCAACTACCATGAAGCATAGAAAATGAATTTTTCATTTTTCATCAACAACTAGCCTAGGCACTTATTCGAAGAATCACCAAATATCATGAAAATTTCACAATTTGGGGGTTGTTTAAGTACAGGGTAATTGAAATGACTCATTTTAAAATCTGTGAATTTTTCTACTTATTCGTCATTCTAAGAAAACGTGACTCTCTTATAAGTTATGTTTGTGAGAGGGTTTGACAATCACGATAAATTTCTCACAAATCGGCGATAATACCCATCTTACTTAAAGAGACTTCAAAAATCTATCACAAATGCTGGCCTCATTAATATTTTAATCTATTCTTATTTTTGAAGGATCTATAGATGCCCATTTCTTCTTATAAATTCCCTAATAATGATACTTTCTTCATCTAGAACTCACATTTTTTTACACGGCATAAAGATTTTTTTTACAAGGTCTTTAGCATAGTATTAAAATGCTCCTCAAGATCCTCTTTACTTTTGAATTATATTATAATATCATCTATAAATACTACAAATTTTTTTTGAGGTAGTCTCTCAAGACTCTATTCATCATTTCTATGAAGATTTATTGAGCACTAGTAGGTATAAAAGTCATTACTGTTAATTCTTAGTGCCTATACCTTGTACAAAAGGCAGTCTTATGGATATTCTATTTCTTTACCCGAAAATGGTAATATACCAACAGTAGAACCACCTTGGAAAAGTATTATGATCCATATAGATGATCAAAAAAGCCATCAATCTATGGCAGGGGATACTTGTTCTTCATCATTATCTTCTTGATATCACGGTAATCGCTGAAAAGGTTCATTCCTTCTTCATGAAGAAGAAGACTAGTGACCCCCATGGTGAACCACATGGGAACATGAATCCTTTATCTACATTCTCATGTAGTTGTTTCTTCAGCTCCTCAGGTTACAAAACATCCATTTTATATGGAGTCGTGGATAATATTAATGCCCCAAGTATAGGTTCTATTGAAAAATCAACATCTTGATTTGGAGGAAGACCAAGAAATTCCTCATGAGACACATTAGTGTATTTTTTCTCAATGGGAATGTCTTCAAGGGTGATTCCTTACGTAAACTCACTCATTTGATCAAGATATGTTTTATCATTGGGAAATAATATCAATGATTGAGATGATGGTGATAAAGAAGATTTATCATTATCTACAAATTTTTATAGAATCTGAGGATGATTCATTATATGCAGAGTGATTTCATTCTTGTGGAAATTTATGTTGTCTCCATATAGGGAAATTAAATACTCTAAATGAATTGCATCAAATTTCACCGAATGGAGTATGATAATTTTTTAGGGAAATTCAGGCCACAAACTTTGATGGGGGAGGAGTTATATACTTGGGGTGAAATAATTTCTCCATTTTCAATTTTCACTAACATCTCTACATCCATGCTTTTTGGTTGTGTTTTAATAGTTCTACTGAAAATTCTTGATATGAAGGAATTCCAAGAAAGAGATTAAAAAAAGTATGTTCATTATTATTGAATGAATAACTATCGTACCTATCACCCATTTTTGACCAGGATTAACATTGGTGTTAGTGATGGAAAAATATCACCCTTGCTACATTGGAGGTTGTTGGTTGTCTCTAAAAACCCTTTTCTTAGTTCATTGTTTTTAAAAATTATCTAGTTCTTTGTAGTTGTAGCAATGAACAATATTATGAGGGTTGATTGTAAAATTCATTTCCTCTATCATAGTAGTAGGTTTCTCTTATTTCCTATCATTATATTGGTGCCCTTCCACCCCACACCTAATGAATTTCCTTATCCCCATCAGAAAATTTTCAAGATTCATCTTTCCACACCTTTGGAAAGTGGGATACTGAAATTTATTGACATCATTATAAATCTCTATTAGACCACTAGAATTGATCTCTACATTCATCTTCATATCCTCTTGACACCCCTAAGATTCACAGATATCATTTTCTACTTTGATGGAAAATATTACAATTTCCTTATAACTATCAAAGTCTCTGATCACTAGGTCTTTTCATAGTCCGGGTTTTCCCCCACCAAATAAGCATTCAACCATACATTCAGGTTTAACGATAAATTCAGAAGTGTACCATACAAGCCTTGTGGTGTTTTGTTTTTGTTGTCTAATAGATTCAGTATCTTTGTGCATGAGGGTAAGGAAACCTATTTCAATTTTAATTCATAGGGTGCATGGAAAATATTTATCGATTTCTTTTTCAGAAATCCATCCACTCCATTGCTTCAATATCTTATTTAAGCATCATATTTCAGATAAATGTCTTCCATTTATTATATTCACCCTCCATTTGATAAATATATAAAACAATAATATCTTGTTCAGAGCATTTAAAGATGGAAATGATCTTGTAAATAGAGTTAATCTATTGTTCAGTAATTAAGGGATCAGATAATCCATTGAAAGTAGGAGGCCTTTATCCCCTGAAGCTCTCAATTGTGGTTTTTTTCTCTTCTGTATGGATTTGGATGCTCCTCCTAATCTAGGTATCTATTGAAAACCTAATTCGGTTGAGATATTATCACCATGTAGTTTTTTATTTCTACTACCATCGGGTTTGGAATATCATTGTGGAATCATCACATTTATCTTCATATTGATTGTTTAACAGATTCCTCCAATTTCCAGCCATTGGATAAAATAAAATGAAATTTTGGGATGATTATTTTTAAACTATTAAACACATAATGGATAATCTAAGGACATTAAATGGGTAACATATATATTACATGTATTTCGGTAACTTATAAATTTCTAGGCTTTAATCTATGTTATACATGATCTATTTCATAACATATATTCTTATGGGAAATTTTTATCCTTTAATAATGTTTTGTAAAGGGATTTTGAATTACCAAATCATATCTCCCTAAGTGTAATACTAGGTGCGCAGTAAGGCCCATTATCATGTATCGCGTGACGCCAAGTCAAGCTCGGAACACCTTATTGGAGTTGTTACTCCGAGGTACATATGTGCCAGAACCACTTCAACTTATAGTATCTCGGTAGGGATTCATTATCATAGTAAAATAATTACTCTATACACACCAAAATATTTGGGATGTATTCTTATACTTAGTCTTATCATTATAGATTTTGGTTGAATTTTCTAATCCCAATCCAAAAAATTACTAAACTTTTCGTCTGATGCCAACTATAAAAAACCACTATCATTATTACACATTAATACATTATTTAATTAAATACAATTTTAACTAAAAATCCCACAATATCTGTAATTTTATTGAATTTGGGAATTACGTTCATTTCTTTACAACTTTAAACATGTATTACAACATCATTATTGAAAACTTGTTTAACATGCTTGAGAATAAAAAATCATTGAATAACATGTGGAAAATATATAAGAAAGGGTTGAGCTATAAACAACAATAATGGATTAAACACAAAACAACATGAAGATAATTATATATGTTCAACTAGGAATATCATTGAGGTATGAAGGAACACGAATAATAAAGCATGATATATCATAATTATTATAATATATAGAATGTGAAAACAACTTAAAACACTACATAATAAACATAAGTTAAGGATAATCCACTGAGACTTTATGTTAGAAAAATTTACATAAAGGAATTAGGGAAAATTGTATCCCAACATCACATATCATGATATTAAACATCACCCAATGCTTTGGAGCACTATACAATTCTAGGAACACCCATCACTTTCATTTTATTATCATGGTTAAGTGTCCCACATATATCATAAAACAAGGCTTCGACCATCATTATAACTTATTCCTAGGTCAAGGAGAGTAGAATAAATAAATTTAAGTCCCCAATTCAAAGTTATATTTACAAAAAATTAAACACCCCAAATAGGAAATCCATATGACATTCACTACATAAATGGGTTGGTATGAAATTCACAATGAAAATTTGGTAGCATAATAGAGTCACTTAAAACTTCATAAAATGGATTGTTGAGAGATAAATGGAGATATCATATTCTAGATATTAATTGGATAATAAAAGAAACGTGAAATTACATTTCCACGCATTTATATTTAGAAAAAATAAGGAATACAATAAAAAATAAACTTGAATAAAAAGTAAAAGGAAATGATGCTTATGAAATTTCAGCATGGTGAGGAGTGTATATGGGATGAATTAATTAGAGTGAAAGGGTAATCTCATAATTTATACATAATAAGGTTATTATGTGGGAGGTGATAAAACATACCCCATCACTATGAAATTAAAAATTGAAGGTCATAACATAAAAGAGATACCAGAATAAAAATGAGAAAGAGATGATCCCTTACCTTAAGAGTACTTGACATAAAGTATGAATGGGGATTCTTGAGAGCATGGGGGTACATTAAAAGGATTTTAGAGAAATATGGAAGAGTAAGGTCATTATTCAATGATTTTTTTGTGATGGGAAGTGGGATCTTGGGTTGGCCTATATAGAAAAATAGAGGTATTTCTTTAATATTTATGTTTCAGAATCTAGAAAGTAAAATATTTCTCACCAAAAATATTCCCAGGGTTTATACCATATATTATTCAATAGTGGAAAGGATTTAATTATTTTATAAGTAAAAGTTCCTAAATTATTAAAATATTACCCTATCTTATGTGGAGGTGATACATATTTTTATAGAAATGAAATTAAAATCATTTAATACATTATATATTTTGGAGGATTGATAAAGGCTTAATAAAATTAATCAAATAAACATAAAGTAAAATAATTTTAAGGGGAAAATATATATTTCTCCATAGATACCCATTATTGTATTTATTAAATCATTTTCGGGCCATTATGATTTCATAAAGCACACAATATATTATTAATATATTTAATGTGTACCTGAAAATTTGATAGTTTTAAAAAATTATGAAAAATTAACAATTATATTATTTTGATGTTATGATTCCAATAATAATAATCATTTTATCAAAAATAAATAAATATGTGCATTTTAACTTTTAAAATATGATTTGATAAGTACAGGAAAAATGACGGGCTTTTGAAAATAATAATTTTTGAACTCTTTTAAAAAGTAAATATCACTCTAAAAAACTTATATGAAAACAAATAATTAATAAATGTTGTTTAATGATAAAATTTTATTATGAAATTATATATTTCCAAAATACATTAAATCATAAAAATAAATCCCTTAATTGAAATTGAATATTACCTGAAAATACAATTTCTATTTAATTGAATCAAAATTAATATAATTTATGAGTAACAAAAAAATGAAAACTAATTCATTATTGTATACAATATACATATTCATATTATTAAGTTCTTGATGCATATCCCTTTATTACACTGGATTACACTCTAAGAGTAAGGTGAGCGATGGGGAGAATTTCATGTGGGCGTTCGTCAAACATGGTTTCGACCATTATCTCAATGATCTTGAACTTCTTTTGTAAATGATTTCTCTCGTTTATAAATTGTGGGATCTCAGATTGGGATTATTCAAGGAAAAATATCAGTGTTATTATGTCCCTCGAATGCTTTGATAAATGGACTTTATAGGGTGCAATCTTACTGTATGAGTTCATCACTTCCTTTGTCTGTGTCAATTGGATTTTCTAAAGATGTATATTTATATTAATCATGAGATCACCATTTAATAGAAATATTAACAAAATTAAAACTCTTAATGGTATTTTAAATCCAAAGATGGCCTAGGGTAAGGATGTAGATAAAAACCTGGATTCCAAATCCATGATGTTAAAGGTAAGATCAAATGAATGAAATACTAATAAGGTTTACACTTATAAGATCCCATGTGGAAGATCAAAACATGGTGAAATAGTTCCTAATGAAATGTCAGTAATATTTCTAGATTATTTTGTAAATAATGATAAAATGGGAACATTCACAGCCTAAGGCTTTTTAAAATGGAAACAAAAATGTTCCAAATAATAAAGAAGAATTCCATAAGTGTTTTCTAATAAAAGGAAACTCTTATATTAAATAATATTTGTCGAAGATATGTAAGAAATTTGGAGACATTGAAAATTTTGTTTAACCTTACAACCTAAACCATAAGCAATACTTAAAAGGAATAATAATTTATCATATATAAAGGATATTATGAAGAAAAAGTATAGACACAAAGCATAAGGTAATGTGAATAGATCCAAGCTACACCAATAAGGGACATAATAAATGTTCAAATGGTCCAACCTGAAAACTAGAGAAAATAGAGCAACATGGTTTAGAAGATCATATCAATGTTTTTGTTTATATTGATTATGCAAAAAATATTAACCATATTTCTTTTATCTTTATTTTTTTTCATTTTTTCTTATAATGCAATAAATTTTAGGTGAGGCATGTTCTTGGGTGGAATAATTTTAGAAGTAGTACAAGAAATCAATTCTTGATAAATTTGATGAAGAAGTATCCATTTTTGAATGATTCTTTAATTTGTTATTCAAATAAAAATTTGACAGAGGATCATTTATATGAAGATTCTAATGTTCTATTATGGACAAATTTGATAAATAAATCACACGGTGAATATCCATTCTCTTAGATTATCTATTCTAAAATTACGTAAAATCTATTCTTCATGAGATCCACCATTTTAAAGAAGCTTGTAAGTGTTTCCCTTTTTGGGGAGGAAATTTAAAAATGATAAAAAAAATCTTCCAGAATCATTATTTCAATAGTAATAAAACACAATGTTTCTAGAAATTTTGTGAAGATGATTTCATTGTAAAACCAGTTTCAAGGTGATTTTCCTTAAAAGATTCATATCACATTTAGTATCTTTAGCCTGGAATAAAACTAAATTATAGTTAGATGTTATGAATATGTTTTCTCATCTCATGAGGGATTATGATTAGTGGTATAGGTATATAATCATATTCTAAAAGAGTGGAAGGAATGAAAAATATTCAGGGCTCACACAAAGAAGATGATTCAGATGAATTATTAAAAGATGAAACTTTTACTGAAGAAACATCATTAGAAGATCCCAATGAAATGGAATAGTTGAAATTAATCAATACAATAGCATTGGGTATTTGAAACCACCCACATAGACATATAGAAAGATGAAACACATAAATTCTAACTTCCTATCAATTTTTGAGGAAAACTCATTTGAAGAAGCAACAAAAGATGAATCATGGGTTAATTACATAATTGAAGAACTTGATCAGATTGATAAAAAAATGGACATGGGATCTTGTTACAATTCCTGAAAATCAAAAACTAATTGGAAGAAAATGTATATTTGAGAACAAATTTGATGGGCATGGAAATGTGATCTGAAACAAGGAACACATAGTGTGTATTAGATATGCATATGTTGAAGGAATTGATGTTCAATAAATATTTTCACCAATAATAATACTAGAGTTTGTCATTAGTTTCCTTTCTATGGAAATTAGAAGAGGATATAAATTTTATGGATGGATTTCAGAACATCATTCTAAAATGGGGTTCTTGAAGAAGAATAATATATTGAATAACCAATGGAATTCCTGATATGAAATTATGAATAAATGGTTTTTATATTAATTAAGGGCCTTATGATATAAACAAGGAACAAAATTCATTTTAATCTAGAATAGATTCTTGTATAAAAAAGCTCCAATTCAAAATAAGATATGATGATCACAATCTTAATGGGAAGAACCCAAAGTAATATCAGTTTATAGTTCTTGTGTAAGTGGATGATATTATATTAGGTGAAAGCATACAAGAATCAGTTAATGAATTTTCCAACCATATTAAATCATAATTTTAAGTGTCTACGATTCATGAAATCACATAAATCTTAATGTTGTATGTGATTCTGATGAAGGATTACACTTTCATTTATTATGAAATTTATTCAAACGATTTGCTAGAAAATTTCAATATGAATGACTCTAAGACAATGTTGACTCTGATTTTGGATAGGAAGAAAATAGGAAACCATGATTATGGGGCTTCTATGGATCCCACCATGTACAAGATAATCATAAGAAGATTATTATAATTGATTTCAACATGCCCATACATCATCTTTGCAACATTCATAGACCCCCTCTTTCATATAAATATGATGTAAGAATATTTTTCTATAGCTAAAAGGATCATGAGGTAAATTCAAATTATTCGAAATGATGGATTATAATTTTTTTTATGAATATATGATAATCATTCAGCCTTTTATGATACTGGATGGGCTATAGATGTGGTGGATATAAATTCCACAAGTTGCGAAAAATAATTAATTGGCGTGAAATGTGTAGTCCATTTGAGTAAGAAATAGTTTATGGTGATATATTGGGACAATAAGACCATGATTTATCTTATAAAGAATCTAGTTTATCACTCTCATAAAAATCATACTGAGATTAGATACCACTTCATCAAAAAAATGTTGAACAAAGTATGACTAAAATTGAGCATGTTGGAACTAATGAAAAAGTAGATGAAATTATAACTATGACATTGGAAGTACATGTATTCAAGAAACATCAATTGAACATTGGTGTTTATCCACCTCCAAGTGGATGAATAGGTTACAGTTATTACTCTCTCCTTTTATGTGTTAGCTGTTTTAATCTATTTTTTCATGTGATGTAGGTTTATGGGAGAGATACAATCTAGGGGAGTGTGTTTTTGAGATCTATGAGTACAAATATTGGTTTTTTGGGTTTATTTCTAATGGGAGAGAATGGATAAATTCAATGTTTTAATTTTCTCTATGATAATTTAGAAATTTTGGAAAAATTAATTGTTATGAAAATGTGGTGGTTATAGGGTTTTTTCAACTATGAAATCCTTCCGTGACACTAATTCAATGTTCAACACTCATTTATTTTTGTAGTGTATATATTGTATATGAATTTATTCTGTGATCATTATCTATAAATTTATTATTATTCATATATTTGTTTTATGATCTCTCATTCATGGGGTTTATGGTTAAAAATTTACCAACTATGTAACATAATTTTTTCTCAATGTTCCTTTGTTGATACACATGTTATGTTAGGAACCTATATTAATTAATTATGTGTATAAACTTTCCTTTGAAATGTTTTATCATGAATATCAATATTTTTTATTATATTATATGTTTTATATATTTTATTCACAATTTAGAGATAAATCTATGTTCCTTCCAAAAAAAAGTCTTCTAAAAATGTTTTAAAAGTGTTTTACATTATTTTATATCAATTTCAAGTATTATTATTTAAAATAATTCTAAAATTGTTTTCAAATATTACTTTATATGTTTTGAAATTTATTTTCAATGAAAAATAATTGATATATTTTTAATAATTTATTATTATTTTTCAAATACTAAAGGATATATTCATATATAATTATCTAAAGTGATATTTCTAAATAATTTCATAGCTAAGACCACAATGTTAGATTATAATTATGTTTTATTGCGGATATGATTCAATGATACCATTATAATTATTTCGAATAATGGTATATTTTTATGATTGAATAATTTTTAAAAAACCTATTTCTTTTATATGGGATATGTTTTGATTGAATAATATTGATGAAACCCACATCATTCCATGGTTTCTGATATGATGAATTATTTATATTCTTATGGAACACATTTTTATGGTTTTCATTATCTAATAGGTGGGACCAACTTCTCCCTCCAATGAATTTGGTAAATATTTAAATCTCTTGAGATAATTATAGGAAACAAGTCAATGAGCTAGATCGACTCTGGGAAGATGGTGAAACCAGATCTACTAATGTAAGATGGGGAAAACTGGACCACTATGGGAAGATAAGGAAACATAATCCATTATAAAGAAAGGATGATGACTGGCAGTGGTGGTGTGTCCCTCCCAGTAAGTTCAGTCCCCATAAAGGGCCCTGATAAGTTTTGGAAATAGGCATTGACTTATAAGGAATGATATTACATGTTTTTATGTCTTCCATAGTTCCATTTCTTAATCCTATGTTATGAATTCACGGCTTATTCTCTGGATCCCCTTATGATTCATGTCTTTTGAGTTTCTAATAATTAATTCCAGGATTCATTATTATAATATTTTATATGCAATGTATGCTTTCAAATGAAATATTCTTATTTTCATACACTTATGATCATGTTAGGATTATGTATCTTCCATGTTTATCCATAATGAGAGTATGAGCTCACTATTTCTTATGGTTCGTTTCCCCAAGTTATAAAGAAATATTTTAAGTAGGTGTGGTAAAGGGGATGATATTTATGGGATATTTTGAAGATCATTTGCTAAATTAGAGGAATAGGATACAACTTTCTAAAGGCAGTAAAATAGTATAGTCTTTGGGTTTGTGATTTTTTAATGTTTTAAATATTCCACATAAAATAATAAATGACCACATACAAAAATCATGAGGCATTAAAAGAATAATGACCCATAAAATAGGTAATATTTAAAATTGATTTTCATATTCATTATTAGAGTAAAAAAATATCATAGGTTGGTTTAGAATATAAAATATGACTTCCCTTCCTCGTTAATTGATTTTGGATTTATGTATAGAAAGAAAATCTAAGAAAAATATTACATAAAATTCAACCAAAGGATGAATAAAAATATTTTTGAGATTAAAATTTCCATAATCATTATCCAGAGTATAATCATAGACTTGAGATGTGATCATTGTTCCATTAATGGTTTTCACTTATAATTTATCAGCCAATGGTTAAGGTTTATTTTTATAACCATAGAAAATTAATATAATATAAAATGGGGTGTAGATTCTATATCAAGAAATAAATTAGTAGTTCTAGAGTGGATGGTAGGTGTACCATTCACTGTATAATTTTTATACACCTAATTACACAACATGAAAACATGAAATTACCATTTGTCTCTTGGATTACGTGGTTTTTGAAATTGATTTTCGCAGTTAATTTACATATGTATGAACTTGTTATCATATTTCATATACCACATCAAGTTATATAACTGGACTATGGGTTTTTCATTCTTGTGGAGCTTTCCCTATATTCATATAATTATCTATATTTTTTATATTACATCAGAATTCGACCACTAAGTGATATTCTTTTCCAAACATATAACATTTTCTAGTCCCCTCAATACAATTTCCTCAATTTTAACTTCCTCTCTTCATAAATGAAATAAATATCATCTTGCTCAATCCATTTGGTTTAGAGTTGTCTTTAGTTCCGTCATTCCGTTTTTATCAAATCTATTTGATTAATGGATAACTACAATATGTATTTCTAACATTATACGAAATCAATCGTTTTTTATATCTATTAATGTTCACTATGGATAAAAAACATTAAAGGAATTAGTTTTAATCCATTGATGAGTTTATCAACTATAAATTTAGTTTTGATGATAATACAATAATCATACCTTTCAGGTCCTATAAAATTTTCCTGAGAGCTACCGAAATATTATTATTCTTGATTATTTAGAACAAATAATTCCATGTCCATTTTTTTAATAATAAGATGACTATACTAATTGAAAAATATGATTTAAAATTAAACATAATCCATGGATTAAATTAATTCCTATTTATTTTTTTCCTTCAAAAGTGTGAACCAGTGATCTTATTTTCCATCCAAATAATAGATAGAAAAAAAGTAATTTTTCATAGTCCAAGCACTAGAGGATATAAGATGTCATTTAAATGATATTGATCCATTACTATGAAACTAATGGATCCAAATAAAAATATATAAGGTGGATATGTTCTCATGAACGTCTCAAAAAATTTTGTTCCCACTATTTCCCATTTAGAAGTTTATCAAGATTCATGTATTGAGAAGGTTGGGTCATAATAGAGATGTATTATTCCATTCTATCTGTAATAACTATTTTCTACTAAAGAGGAAAATCATTAAATTATTGATCACATTCAACATTAACATGATTCTTTCATGTAATATACATATACTAAAACCAAAATCATTGTCTGTGAAACAATATTCATTGTTATAAACCACATAAATATGTAAAATAATTTATTAATTCCCAATTACATGAAACATTAATTTTAATATATGAAACAATTTATTTATCCGCAATCATCCATGATCATTACCAAGACATTAGCATATTATCCATTATATATACTTATATGTGGGTTTTTCAAAAAAGTTTTATCATCCTGGTTTTGCAAGGTTAACTAATCCATACACTAATACCAATTATGGTGACCAATAATTTTCGTATATAGATATAACATATTAATAGAAAAATATACATTACATAATATAATAATCCATTCCAAAATCATATAGATCTAGTATCTTTATATACATGGATAAATGGACTACATGATCGTAAGTGATCTAATACATATTACACTAATTTATTCATAACTATAACTCTTCATGGACATATCATAAGTAATACCTTTATCCATTACCTAGGGAAAAAGAATAATAAACGTTGATTTTATAATCTCAAAAAGGGTGAACTAGGTACATATCAATGGTCACTTCTTTATAACAGAATCAAACGAATATGACAAAATGATCATAATAATTGTAAAACAAAAGGAGCATCTCATAGACCACAAACATGAGTCATGACATAAATATTGGAAATTTATAAGACACGAGTTGTAAATGAATTAATGAATATTATCCATGACATAATAACATTGGTAGAAGGAAAATTTTTATTGAATAAACATAAACATTTAAAATAATTTCCTTAGTAGTCAAGGGTCCTGACAAGGTTATCATTGTGGATGGTGTTCACTCTCTAAACAGCACTAGTAATCAAGGTTCACTCTCTAGACTATCATTTTTGGTAAAGTCTCTTATTGAACTAGGTTTAATATTTATTTGAGTCCTATTTATCCCTTGAGATATCCATCTTTACCCAAGTCATTAGATGGGTATAAAATTTCAGTCCCAACAATGAAAAAATATCAATCTTATATTTATGTTCCACAATATCAAAAACAAAGATTCATTTTATCATTACATATCAAAGTAGGTTTCATAAACATTTCCTCATGAAATTTAAAATATAATAGAACTGGGATTCATAGTCATTTAATCCATTCAACATATCATAATTCATGAAAGAGGACCGTGATTCATAAAAATAAAGACATCATAATCATAAAACGTCATAAGAAATAAGAAGAATGGTATCATTGGATCATGTCCTCATTAAGGATTAGAAATATCTAAGCTTATCATCTAAGATAGATTCTGTTTTTAAAATACCATAGGGAAAACATGTTGAGGAAAATATCATTTCAAATTTAAACTAATTTATTTAAAATATAGAGTATTACCAGATATTAAATAAAAAAATTCATTGGAAATAGCAATAGAAACTTAAAAAATAATATTCTATTAATTGATTATTCTTGATGGTAGAATACACTATTCATGTTGTGTATGATATAATAAATATTCCTATCATATTTTCTATAAAAATTCAAAAGTACGTCATTTGGAAAATAATAAAACTGCTATGTTTAAACAATTTTTTATAAATTTGTGCATGGTAAAAATTAATTTGAAAATCATATTCCACTATAAATTTTTTTATTGAATACATTTTTAGAAAAAGTCCACTAAAAGAAAATTGATTTTCGACCGAAGAGATAACCAGATTTGGTTTTCCATAAAAGCATTATTCTAAATTATTGAGTATATGATGAGTGTAAAATCAAAATAAAAAACATTATTTAAACAAAAAATGACAGGATGATAAAATTTATTGGATTATTGAGAGTTAGATCATGAAAATTAATCATTGGATGCATAATAATAGAAAATCATTATAAATAATGAGATTGTAACATAAAAAAATTTGCACTTCGATATTTTTTGAATTAAAAGGATCATGAAAGAAATAAAATTTTATGTTTATGTAAATAACCATAATTTTCATAAATTTCATCATAAAATAAATTTATTGACATTATATAAACCATATAAAATAAAAGTGTGGTGAATATGTATTTTGTATCATAGAAGAAAAGGTGAGATGAAAATCCTTACCTTAGGTTCAACAAACATCATACATGAAAAAAACACATGTATAATAAATATATATTTATTATAAATATATTTAAAAAACATAATAATATATATAATATCATATTTTATTTTCTTATAACCTTTTTAGACAGTTTTATTAATAATTGGTTATTCAAATCACTGTTCTAGGTGTTAACTACTTTGTTTTTTAGGTTAGATTTTCTTTTTTAGATTTGGTCCTTATAATTTTATTTCTATTTTATCATCTCAATAATTAAAATAAATATATATATATATATAAATATATATATATTCTTTATATTCTTTATATAAATATTTATAATCATTTATGATATTCAGAGATAGGAAAAATAATCATACCGTTTATAGAGATGGTAGGTTTTAAAAATAGATGAAAAAAAATTAGACTTTTTATGGATTGAGAAACAAATATAACTTTATTAACATCCACATATAAGTATAACGATAAACGAATTAAATTTATTTATTTCCCATGTAGTCTACACATACGCATGAGTGACAATATTATTTTCCAATGTATTATAACGTAGGAATATTGATGTGAAATTATAATTATATGTGTTTAATTATTTCATAGTTATAAAATATTTACATTAAATAAATAATAAATCTATCCATGTTAGGTGGTGATTGAAGACAAATTAAATTAGTTTCCCAGGTGGTAGTTTTCCATACATAATATAGATGGTCTCATTTCCCATTTGTAGGAATTGATGATGGATGCAGATTATTCTATTAACATAATAACATATAAATTTTACTCAGATTCTTATTTCAATATATCATAATAGTTGAATATTATTTTATGTTTAAATAAGTTTAAATTAATCGAAAATCCTTGGTTAATAACTATTCCACTTCTTCCGACAATCTCTTTATGTCTAAACGTATCGCCTTTCTAGGATGGTGTTTTGATTAAAGTATGAACATGGGGTCTTAGTTCATGATGTAGGGAAGGGTTAAGAGTAGTTATTTTATAACAAAAAATAATTTTTATATTTGGGGAGGATATAAGATTATATTTCCTTTTATAAGTGGGGGATGGAACCCACAAGAAAATATACTAAAAATTAAAAAGAATGATAAATCTATTTTCATGACAAATTCATCCTAATAGACTTATATAAAAATTCAAGATTAAATAAGGTTAATATATTTCTATAAAATTGGATTTATTAAATTTTAATTGGAAGACATATCATTATACTTATGTTTAACCCCATATAAACTCATTTAATCCTTATCTATGGTTATTAATGTTTTAATATGTTTACCGTAAGTGTGAAAAAGGAAAGTCGAAAATTTTACATAATATTAATTACATTTATTAATAAAATTTATTTCATTATAAAAAATTATATTCAAATATAATTTAGAATATAACATAAAATTAAACCTGGAGACATGATGAAAAACTTGTTTTCCAATAAAAATGGATTTTAAGTATAAAAAACATGTATATCTATATTTAAAAAAAATCATTACAATGACATAAAATGGACTATCTGTAATATAATTTAATTAATTTTGTTTTTAAATCAATTTTAGATCAAAATTTATCTTTTTAAAATCATTAAAATTAAATAAAAAGTTTAATAAAAATCAAAATTTCCACTATTTTATTTAAAGTAATATTTTCAGAATACTGTCAAAATATATATCTAATATATTTTTAAAATTTTTATTTCCAAAATTATGTTTATCTTCAACATAAATTTTTTAATTTAGTAAAAAATATGTTTTAAATATAAATTCACAATACTCAATAGAACCACATTTTAGAAAAACATATTTTTTATGAAAAAAATTTATTTCCTCTTATCCAATTATAAGATAAAAAATAGATAAAATATAAATAAAATTATTGAATATGTAAAATATTTATTTAAGTAAAACCATTTAATAATTGTGATAAATTTAGTATATTGATATAAAAACACATTTCATTCCGGAAAACATATTTTTATAAAAACATTTATTTTACCTTAATTTTTTTTATTTTCATTTCTAATCATTTTATAACAAATTAATTTATGATTTACATTTTTAACCATATGATTTTTATAATTTTTTTTTACTATTTACAACATCAAATTGAATGACTATCATATTTGTGACATTAAACAATAATAATTTCATAGTATATGGTGGTTCTATTAAACTCGATGTTCCATATAACACAAACAATCAAATAAATTTAATTTATTTGAAAAATATGTGTTTCATTAAATCATGTGGTTATAAATAGATTCATATAGTGTTAATAATACCAAAAAGAGTTGGTCGACTATATCTCATCCATTACTTTAGTGCATAGTGAATTTTCCCATTCAATGGATATTATGTGACACTCTCAAGGGATATGGTTCAGTTATATATTATTATATTAAAAATATAATATTAAGGATTTAAACATATATTATATAATTTAAAAAAATTAGTGGTCAGAGAACCTATATATAAGATATCCATGGATAGCCTTTATTAAAAAAAAATTTTATAGGTTTCAAATTAGCCCTTATTTATGAGTAACTCCATAACTGTTTATAGTTTACGTTGTAAATATTTATTAATCTAACTATTCTCATTCATATTTATACTTTATGTTATAAAATTGAAGGATTTAGGAGGAATCATGGTAATGATATATGCAATTTGGAATGTGATGACTAAAAAATTGAAGTGCCTAACATGAAGGTAATGGGAGATGTTAACTTCATGTATATACAAAAAAACATAACTAATGTTATGAATAATAACATGAATCATTGAGAATTAACTTTGAGAGATATAGTAGTTGATTATTCTTGTATATGCAAGATACAACCAATGTTTTGTGGATCTATTGATTCTATAATCCCTGAAAAGTGTATTAACTCTATAAAAATGATATTCCTTAATAATAAATACATTGAACATTATAAGGTTATACTGGCTTTTTACAATATTGAGGGAGAATATTATTAATGGAATAAATTTATGAAGAATAAAAATATTATAAAATAAATATAATCTATAAATTAATATTAAATCAAGAGGATATTTTCCATTATATCTTTTTCATGTTCTATCCTTCTTAAAATTGAGAGGGAGTTCATTGAAATCAATAAAATGAAGATGGGTTGGTTTTGTCTTATGAGTAGAACATGGAAATACTTGCACAATATGCTTCTAACCATGTCATTCTCAATGAGGGTATGATTTAATATTTCTCTACTGAGTATAATCATAGAATTTTTAAAGAACTGGATTGTCTAAAAATTGATAGTTATGAAGTCACATTACAATGTTCACTCAAAGTGGAGATGGAAATGATGATTCTCAAGGGACCAAAGGTAGAAAGATGAAAATAGATATTAACTATAGGTACTTAGTAGACAAAACCAACCATATTAATAGGGTCCAACATCCTACATGTTAACAATGTTGGAAGAAACCTCTAAGAAAAAATCTTAAGGGGGCTAGGAATTTCTTCATGTGTAGAATGAAGGGGAACATATCCAAAACATTCCAAATATAAATGAAAACCCCACTAATGTGTTCGTATAAAAAATCAATATCATTAACTATCCTATTCTTCAATGTTATAACTACAATGATCACATATATTAAAAAAATCAATTCACTAAGCTGAGGTCGAATAAATCTTACCAATGAAAACAACCTAGAAGGAAAAGAGAGAAATGGATGGATTATTATTTCATTTTTTTGGGGTTTTATCAATAAAAAAATGTGGTGATTGGTACACTAGTTTTTAAATGATTAATTGAAAAAAAAAATTATTCATATCTAGTTTAAAACATGATTTCATATCATTCATGTTTATTATAACTATTAAAAATCATTTCAAAACCTGGAGGTTAAATTATCTATAAAAACCCATACAATAGTGTTTATTAGCTCTAAGGTACAAAAATATTCCTTATTGGTATATGTGGGATGAATATACAAGTTTACCATGTCATAATTCATTTGGTATACATTTATGTCATATCGGGGATGGATTGTATGTCATTGTATAAATACCACCTTGAATTCGTGGAAATAGAAATCACATACCATATCATGGATTATCTAATGTTTATATAAAAATGCAAAGAGAATTTTGACTCTTCCTCATAATATTATCTAGATGCATAATGTAAGATATATTAAATTGGGGAGTTGAAAAAAATAAAAAATATCATAACTATATGTTGTTATTGTAGCTGGGTATTATAGAAAATCTATAGAAACTTTTCATGGTTATGAAAAACTCAATCCAATATGACCCGTAAAGGAGTAAGGTTTTTCTAGACAATTTAATGAAGAGATATCATCAAGGAATTGAAAAATTGGATTACCACTACACCACTACTTATAGAACGCAAAATTGGATAACTTTTCATTGTGTAGAACAATGATTCAACAAATTTTAGAGGACATGTAATGATGAAAAATGATAGTGTGATATCCAACCTCTAAATGTTTAAAATTTTCTATGAGAATAATAATCTAACAAATGATTAGGAGTAGGTATGACAATCTATGAATTAAATATTATGTGTAACTATCTATAAGGGGAAAAGTATAAAATATGTATCGATCATAAGAGCCTAAAATATATATTCACATAGAAGCATCTTAACATTATCTAGTCATGATGGACAGATCTAATCATTGATTATGAATAATCAATACAGTGACATCATTGGAGAGAAAATGTATTTTATTCTCTATGAAGAATGGATCTATCATCCTTATTGATAGGGATTAATGAAAAGGTTCATATCTTCTGAGAAATGAAAAGGAAGAACATGGGTTTTATAAATGAAGTTATACCATGATACCTCTATCTAATTATTTCTCATCTATCACTACATTATAGGATTAAGGGAGATAAAATAGATTAAATGAATAAATATAATAAGGTAGATGTCATGAATAAGGGAAAAACCAATGAGTATAAGGGTGACGATGAACGAGTTTTGAGATTTTGGAAACAACTATGTGTTCCCTCTGAACAATACTTTAATAAGGATTTGTTGAATGGTGGTTATAGCTAAACATTCAATATCCTCTAAGTAAAAAAAATATTTATATATATCCTTAAGATAACTATTCATAGGATGATATGAAGAAGTAGATATAAAAATATATATATCTATGTGCCTATTATGTTAGTATGTTAATTATGAGATTCAAAATATCAAACTGGTGATCCAACCATTTCCCACTTCTACATGGAAATAGGAAAACATCACTATGGATTAAGTCATAGGTCATCCATAGACATCAAAGGGGGAAAATTCTATATATGTTATTGGGGGAAATTTTTTATAGACTGGTCACATCAGTTATATTTTTTAGGGATCCCTAATAAACCAATATCCAATAATATAAATTTTATGGGTGGTGAGGTGATGTGAGTCTTTTTTTCATCAAAACCTCAATCAATAATTTTATCCACAAGAAGAATGAAATATATAATCTAATATATTGTCTCTTGATGAGGTTTTAATGTTTTTTGAAAAACATTAACTTGTGTATCATTTGTTTTTGTAAGAAGTCAAATTTGGGGATTTTATTAAAAATTATAAAACATATTATAAATATAAAATAATGTGAAATAAAATTCAAGAATAAGATAAAATTTTATAGGAAATAAAATGGGTTTGAAATCAGGATTAGAACAGTGGTTATGTACAAGCAATAACCTCTCTTACACTCCACTCTTCCTTGTATAAAATTATTTCCAAATTGAATATCTCAATCCCTACACAAATTCCATTAGATAAACACCATATTTTCCAATTATATCATACCAAAACCACAATCTGATTTTTTTCCATCCTATAAAAGTAAAACAATTACCTGAATACATCAAAGTAATTAAACCTAATAAAAATCACTATGCTCAATGGAAATAACTCACCGAATAAATTTAGTTAGCAAAAAAGATTATTTTACTTAAAAGATTGGGAAACCATCCAAAAAAAAGTTTAAAATGTATAAAAAACAATTTCATTCATGAAATATAAATTCAAAATAGATTTAATAGAAATTATAATTCAATTCTAAAACTTCGAAGAGAGTGTTTGTGAGTTATCGTCGTCCATAGCCACTTGGTGCTTCGACACACATCACTTGTGCATCCCACAACTTATCCATTCTAGAAATAATGCACAATATCTCCATCATAATATGTATCTAAAACTCTCCATTTCTCTATCAAACCTACCCCCTTGAAATGATGAAGATATTGAAATACAAATTGAAGTGAGGGGATGGAATTCTGCTAAATATGGTTGGTTTGCCCGAACGTATGCTCGAATTTATCCACCGTTTGGATGAATATGACTCTGGCCTCATCTAAAGAGTTTTAAAAAATTATAGTCTCTATCTACATGAAAAATATCAAATCTTTTTACAAGTGGTAAAAAAATATTATTTAATTATTAGAGGCAATTTTTTCTACTCGAGGATACCCTTCAACTTACAACTTTTGTAGTCAATTATGGACTACCTTAATGAGATAATTTCCATTTTATACTCAATATGAGCCCGTGAAACTGATTCGTCTTCTATATCCAGTTTGAATTGCTGAATTTTGACACATTTATCCCATGTTATGCCTCATTCATTATTATGGGGTCTATTCATCTGCCCAGAAACAATTTCTACAGCAACTGAATTTTTTGGGCTTCTATAAGGTTGAATAAATACATGTACCTATTAAGATAGATTTATATAATGATCCATGGAATCTAAATAATATCAATCAATTTATATCAATAAGTAAAAAATATATTACAAGAAAATATAAGTGATGTAAAACATTTAAAATTACATAATTTTTCAATTTTAAATTCCAAACTCAAAACATACCAAAAATAAAAAAGACTATTAAATTCATCTCCAAATTTTAATTTGGTGGGGTTTAAAAAATTTAATTATAAAAATAAATATTTTCAATTTTATCCATTAAAAATTTCCCACACATAGCACTTGGACACCCAGATAAATGAGCATTCCAAATAAAATCAAGGAAAATTCAAAAGACTTATCAATAAGGTTCGTCAATTAATCACTAAGAGTAAAAATATATCTTGCCTCATAAAAAATAATATATCAAGTTATTAAATTATATAAGTAAATCCATTTCAACTTATTTCCTCCACTTATTCACACAACACAAGTAACTCACATGAAATTTCTCTCAACACACAAATATGGTGTATCAAGAAGGATTTTGTCTTCCAAACACATGCAAGAATCACCATAGGATTGAAAAAAATCCTACATCTCTACCTAATATGAGATAATAAATTGTTATTATTTTGGGGACTTTTCCGGATTGATTTATGGATCAACATTGGTGGTTTTCAAATTTCAAGACTTATGAGGACAAATGAGGAGGGTTTGGCTCTTTTTGAATAAAAAATTCATGAATCTAATATTAACTCATGTATGGTATCATCCTAATTCCCCTATAATTAAAATCATCTTTACACAATTTTCATAATTTCTTTTTCATCCCATTCTATAAATATTACTATATAAATAATTGAAACTTTTCTTTTATCTTTTTATTTCGAAGGATCTTGATAGGGCATGACTTTCATCCGATGAGAGCTCCAGATAGGCACAACTCCATTTCATTTCATAACTCCAGATAGACATATCTTTCAACAGGACATATTCCAAAACAATCCAAAAAACCCCTTAAAATTTTTAATTCCCTCCCAAATAAAAACTAGATGGAGTATCACACTGCCAGTCATCGTCCCCCCACACTGAAGTTCAATTAGATCATGCATTTTCACATCTTGAGCAGGTCAGAAAGTGAAATGGGATTCAAATGTGGATAACCTAACAAATTTTTTCATGGATACTAAGGGGAAAATAAATATAAAATGTACATGCTGTGATGGAATAAAAATTATATTCATGAATTTGGGTCTTTTGAATTAAAATAAATGCATCTTTCATTTTAATCACAAGTTTCCCAATGCTGATGTTCCTAAAAAATTATTCATGTAATGGTTCAATGAAACATGGATTTGTTCTCTCAATTAGTGAGGTGAATGTTAATAAAGTGAAAATATAGGTTCAAAATCCTCACATGATAATAATTCTAAAGATAAGGATAGTGGGGTGTGGAATGAGATTCAGAAATGAGAGTTCTTTTTTGGACATTTCAAAACAAATAACCTTGAGACTATGTCAATTTCATAATTCATTTATGTTAATCATCAATGTATAAATTGGTTACTCATTGAAATGTGATTTAAATGTGAAATAGATCATCATTTCAGATCACCTGCATTTTAATAGTAAATTTAAAAACAATACACACAAAATTTGAAGTGAAAAAATAAAAAAAAATGCATTAAAAATTGAAAGAAAAACTAAAATAAAAAAATCCAAATTTACCATAAATGTTCATCCCCCAAAATTATATTGTAAAATTTACTCATCATGAAACAAATCCAAGATATAATTAAATTCATGAAATTTAATACATAAACAATATATGAGAGAAGGAAAGACACAACCTAGCTTCAATTGTATTCAACTTGATGAAGATGGATCTCCTCCCTTTAGAGGAGCTTTCACATTCTCCCTAAAAAGCCTAAACCTATAACCATTGCCTATGTATGGTGTTCCTTTATATAGTTCTTTTATTTTTATTTCACTAAAAGTAAAAAAATTTAAAAATTAAAGGGACCAACCATTTGGAGGAAAAAATTTCTAGGAATAAATTCAATATTCAATCAAACGACAATGCATTGTCTCCTAACATGAAGTTTTTATTGATAATCATCCCACTATTAAATGAATTGGTTACTTCCTGGTAAACTGTGACATTTTATATTCATTATTTCTGATCTCCTCTAGCTATTTATGTCAATATTTTCATTCTTTTCTAGCAGAAAATATATTCATGTTCCTTGTTTTGATAGCCCAAATCGATTTGTTCTCTAACTCCACTGATAGGTGAAAAGACATTATGTGGAACAATATAAATGGATAAATTCCAATTATTATTATAATTGTAGTCCTATTGGTCCAGAGTGCATCATCATTTCTCAAAATCTAATAAATTCTATTTGGATGGACAGTTATTTCTGGAATTTGTTTGATTTCTCTATTGTACAACTCAACCATGTCATTTTTTGAGGATGATAGGGTGTTTGTACCCTCTCATTAACTACATATTTTATTAAAATATATTCCAATGTATGATAAAAAAGTGTTTACCTTTATCCACAATCATAATCTTTGGAAATCAAACCTTGGAAACCTGTTTCCTTTAATAAAAATGGACACAATTTTTGCATCATCAACTCCCATGGTAATAGACTCTACCCACTTTGAGATGTAATAAATTGCAAGAAAATGTAAGGATATTCGAATGAATTTGAAAAATTCCCCAAAAAATCTTTAAAAATCCATCAAAGTCATAAAAAAGAGGGGTTTCTATGGTATATCATTCATTTTGGAAATACACTATTGAAATTAACTATTTTTAAAAGTTCTATAAAATTCAAAATTTTCCTTTAAAATGGAACGAAAATACAAACCATAAGTAAGAAATTTTCTTTTAGTCATTTGATGCTCAAATTTTCTTTTATATCTCAAAATGTGAAAAAAAATATAGGAAGGATGAACATTCATAATTTTTAATATATCTTCTACTATTTTGATTACTACCAACATGTCAGAAGTAATGATCATGCCAAATGTAATTCTTTGAATCCATCACTTGTTTATAAATTTTTTTCTTTGAACATTAGTGGGTAACATCACCGAAATCCAAATAATTCACAAGTTTAGAAATGCATGGTCTTCTAATCTTACAAGAATTTAACTCCTCGTCTAGAAATTGTTCTTTATTTGGTGGAAAGATCTGATTTTCCCATTAAAAATTGATGGTATCTTTCTTAATTGATTAGAAAAAATCTTCTCACTTCTTTTATTATCCATTATTTCTACAATAAACTCTGTTAAATATTGGATCCATCTCAAAATTATCGTTTTTTTGAATGTTTCATCTTTCAGAATATTATTTCAGAATGATAAGTAAAAACAATAACCTTGGGTCCCATCAGATAACATATATTTTTTTTAAATAAAAGACAACATCAAGAAGTTCCTTATTAGATTTTGTAATGTTTTATTGGGCCTATTATAAGGTTATATAGTCGTAGGAAATCCTATGAGATTTCTTTTCTAACCATTATCTCAACACTAACACAAGAGAAAATTCAGTTGCATCAGTCATGATTTCAATGGGAAAGTTCCATTTGGGATATTGAACAATTGGAGGGGTTATCTGTTAATGTTTTAACTCAATAAAGTCATATTAAAATTTCTAATCAAATATAAATGGGGTTTCTTTTTTATGAAATCTTGATAATATAATTGAAACCTTACTAAATTAGTTTATAAATATCTTATAAAACAAGAATGTTTAAGGAAGGATCTCACATCTCCCACTATTTTTGAATATTTCAATGAATAAATGTCCTCAACATTGGATTGATCTACTTGTATTCCATCTAGAGACACAACATGACCAAGAAAAATACCATTAGCTATGATGAAATTAAATTTTTTATTATTGAGATCAATATTTTTATCAATTCAAATTTCATGAACATCATCCATACTTTTTAAACAACATTCAAATAGTGAATTCTAAACAGTGAAGTCATCCATAAATAAATCCATGGATGTTCCAAGAAATTCCAATAAAATGATCATAATACTCTTTTGAAATTTTCCAGAAGCATTGTATAAACCGAAGAGAATCCTTCTATAAGAAAAAAGTTCCAAAGGAGTTGGTGGAATTGATTTTCACTTTATCCTCCGGTGCAATATGAATTTGGAAATAACCTGAGAATCCATCAACAAAAAAATAGTCATTTTCCCACATGTCTTTCAAATACCTGATCAAGGAATTGAAATGATAAGTGGTATTTCCTTATAAAAAATTTGAGCTTCCTGTAATCAATGAACATCCTCCATTTTTTTGGAATCATTATAGTGACAAGCTCACCAAATTAATTCCATGAGATTCTAAATCCACATTTATTTGGAATAACATGGATAAGAATCACCCATTGACTATCATAAATGGGAAAAATATTTCCATTAGACAACATGGTTTTGACTTCCATCTTGAAAAAAACTAAAAGTGTTGGGTTCAACCTAATATTAAGTTTCCTCACTAGTATAAACTTTTCCCCCAATATAATTATATGCAACACATTGAGTGAATGATTCCAGATAAATCAGATTGGTATATCCTATAAATTTCGTGTGGGTTTCTAGGACTCCTAACAGTCGGTTATTTTGGTACCCTGATATATATTTTGAATTTATTAAATATAATTGTTCATTCTCACCTATGTAAGCATATTTGAGTTTCTCAGGAGGTGGTTTTGACTCTAAATTAGATGGTTTATTCTTGTTGATCCAAGGAATCTACTCACAGCTGTGATTTTTTAGTGAATATAAACATTTTAAAGGAAATTAATCATTATGATCACATTCCCTTTTCTCAAGACATTTTTCATGTGTAAAATTGAAAAATTATTCAGGGAGACTAATAGTAGGTTCAATGGTTTCTAGGAATTCATCTTTATTAATTCTTATATCAATGGACTCATGTAAAGTAGTTTCAATATCCCAATAATCATCAAAAACTTCCTTTTCACCATCTTATTGATCTAATTAAGCAACAAATAAATTGTCTTATTTTAATTCAATAGTTTTTTGTTCATCATTGTAAAAAATCAAAGAACATATCAGTGGAAATCCAATCAATCAGGTTTACTTGGTGGGGTGAGTGATATTTAACTAGGTTTTTCATGGAATGTAAAATATTAAAATAAACAACATGTCCCCAAAATTCTAGTGAAATGTTTCAATTGTTAACATTGATGATTAATTTTTCAGTTTTCATAAACGTCCTACCAAAGATGAGAGGTACATGGGTACTAAATCGATCATATTCCATATCCAATACATAGAAATTTTTTGGAAAAATTATTTTTGTAACCTGAACAAGAACATCCTTTATAACTCCATTAGTCTTGGATTTGATTCAATTGTTTTGTTCAATGATTATTCCATAGGGTTTCAATTCTACAACATTAATATATTAGTGACCAGAAAATGCAATAACATCAATAGATGCTCCTAGATCAAGAATGTCATAATTGAATTCACTTTTCCTAATTGTGTGGGGAATGGTGAAGTTTCATGTGTCTTTATATTTCACAAGAAAATCATGTTGAATTATGGATGAAACATTCCCCCCTATGTTACCTTTTCACCTCCTTTTAATTTCTTCCTATGGGTGTACATATCTTTAAACCACATAACATACCTTGGAATTTTTTTCACAACATCTAAAAATGGTATATTGGCTTGAAATTACTTGAATGTCTCCAAAACCGTTTTATCTATGCCTTTTTCAACACTCAACTTCACTGCTGGTTCACTCCTAGAATAAGTCTGAGGTGTTTTGAATTTTTGTGGGATATTATGAAGACGTATTTGAGAGAAAAAGGGAGTAGACATCCTCTCCCAATCCATTTTTGTAAATTCAAGCAAATAATCTCTTGAGTCTGTTTTTCATTCAATTAAAATTCATTATTTCAAACATTTCCATCATTGGTGGGGTTCTCATTAACAATTTCAATAGAAGGATTTGGTTTCTCTGTTTTAGGGTTATTAAATCTTGGGAATCTATTAAGATAAATTAAACTCACATTTTCTATCCATTTATTTATTGTATTCTCTTGAGTTTCTAACGTTAAAGCTCCACTCATTTTTTTTTATGTATCTAAGATCATAGGCAATTTTAGCCATTTGATTCATCAAGGAATTCATCTTTTTATGTTATTTTTTTTTGAGAATTCCTATTGTTTTCACATTTCCTCTTGTTATTATTAAATTACATCTCAATGTTTCTCCCTGAATTTGGTGTGGGAGGAGAAAGATGATTGTTTTTCTAGTATTTGCATTGTCATACTCATTGAAATATCTTGGTTGAAAATTACTTCATTATCCATGGAAGAATTTTCTCGGTTGTTCAGGATAAAAAATCATTAATTAGAGTGGTTGTTCTAGCCCTAGTATAAATTTTGGGTGGATTTTAATGGCCTTTTTAGTTCAATTGATAGGGTTTTCTTGGAAAACACAATTGATGTTCTGAAAAGTCTGTCGCATTTGTGGCCATAGGTCGATAAATTGATCACTTGAAAAACAAATTCCATAAAGGAATTGAATTTGAACTATTGTTTCAGGTTTGCGTTGTTTTGGTGGGTTGTTAGACAACATCATTTACCTCAAAATGGTGTTTAGATCATAAATTTTACTCAAAATCATGTTGTTTTGAAGATTACTAGTGGATAATTCTTGTGAATCTTTCACGTTAAAAAGGTGCATTGTTCCAAATTGTTGATTATTTTTGGACATGTTTACAATTTATGACCTAGAAGTAGCTACTATTTTGTCAAATAAATCTCCTCTTGAAGTGGAATCAATCATTATTTTATCATTAAGTTACAGTCCATCATAAAAATATTGAATCATGATTTGGTCAATAATTTGATGGTGGGGGAAAATAAAACAATGTATGTTGAATCATTCATAGTACTCATGAAATGTTTCACCTTGAGTATTCCATATTCCAAAAAATATCATTTTCTAATGTATAATGTTCTATAAATAAAAATAACTTTCGAGGAATATTTTCATCAGTTCATTGAAATCTCTAATAAATTTTGAATGAGAGTAGAAAAACCATTCTTTGGAAACTTATTCTAATGAAAAAAGAAATGACTTCAATTTCATTTTATTTGCATCAACATTTTATGGATTCATGTGGACACAAAGATAATATAATTCCTGAAGGTGTTTATGTGTATATTAACTAGATAGCCCATTAAATTGTGAATGTTTTTTTTATAAAACTATATTTAACATCAATCCCAGTAGCAGTATTGGGATATTCAACAGGATTTTCTTGATTTTCATCCTAGGATGAAGCCAATTATTTTGATGTTATATTATCATCCATTGGAATTTATATTCCAAACAATGTCCTTATTTGTGTGTTTTTCAAATATTCACAAATTGGGAAAGGGGAATGTCTAGTTTCTTTAATACTATAGTGAAATGTTCTATCAATTTTAGAATCCAATGGTAACAAGTTTAGGAAAAAAAATTAGGTTATGAAAAAACAATTTCTACCAAATTGACTCAAGAAACCTCCCCAGAAATGATGTTAGATGATGTGAGGCTTTGTTTCAGGAAAACCCTATTCAATAATTTTATCCCCATGAGGAATTCAATATATCCTCCCCATGATTTTCTCTCAAGGAGAATGTAATATGTGTTTTAAAACTATCACTTTTGTTTTTTTCACAAGAAGATAATTTTAGGGATTTGATTAAAAATTATAAAATAGAATATTAAGATAATCTAAATTTTAATTAAAATTCAACAATGAGATAGAAATTTTAATGTAAATAAAATGGGTTTGACCTCAAGATCAAAATAGTGGGTGCATACAATATTCAACCTATAGAAAACTCTACTCTTTCTTGTTTAAAATTAGTTTCCAACTGAATCTCTAAATTCCTACTCAAATACCTCTTGATAAAAAAATATTTTTCAAAGATTTAATATCAAAACATCAATAATATTGTTTACCCTCATATAAAAGTGATTCAATTTCATTTATACCTCAATATAATTAATCTTAATTGATATCACTATGCTCAAAGACAAGACCTCAATAAAGAAATTTAAATTTTTAAGGAAAAATATTTTACAAAATATGTAGGGAAACCATCCAAAAAATAAATTTGATGAAATATTAAAGAATGATGAAAAACAACTATCATTCAATAAATATAATCTCAAAATTAATTCAACATATATTACACTCTAATATTAAAACTCAGAAGAAAATATCATCTGGTTGTTGTCTTCCACAACCACATGGTGCTTAGCCTCGCATCACATGATAATCCCATATATTATCCATTTCATAATGAATTATAAAAATCATCATCAAGATATCTATCTGAAACAATGCTTTTCTCTCTCAATATAACCCCCTTAAAATGATAATGAAATTAAAATACAAAGAGAATGGAGGGGGATGAAATTTGGGGTCCATAATATGTTTTCCTGAAATTATTCTACATTATGTCCACATTCCCAGATGAATATTACTATAGACCATTCTAAAGAATTGTTCCAAAATTCATTATCTATTGACATGAAAATTTTAATATAATTTTGGGTCATGGTGAAAAATATATAATTTAATTACTGGAGGTTATGTTTTCTTCTTGAGGAGACCTATCATCATTCTTCTTTGGGACACAATAATAGACTTACTTATTGAGCGAATGTTCCATTTAAACTCACCATGACTGTGATAAATTGAGTCCTATTCTATAACCACTTTGAATCATTGAATTTGGACACATGTATCCCAAATTATGCCTAATTCATTGTGGTGGGGTTCATTATTTTATCTAGAAACAATTTCTATAAATAATGGAGTGTTTTGGCCTCTATAAGGCCGAATCAATACCCGAACCTATTAGAAAAGATGTAACCAAAAAATCTTGGAAAACTAAAAAATAACAAATTTATTTGGATCAATAAATAAAACTATATTCACAAAATACAGAAGTGATAAAACCCTTTAAAATTCCAAAATTGAAAAAAATCAATTTAAATATCAAAACATCCCAAAAATAAAAAATTATGAAATTCAGATCAAAATTTAAAATATTTGGGGTTTAAATAATTTAATTAAAAAGAAAAAATATTGGAAATGTTAGCTCTATCGTAAGGTTTCTTGGAACACCACTATCAATTGTATCTGATCAAAAGTTGAATCTCACCTAAATATTATAAAAGAGTATTATGATGTTCTAAATATAGAGTTGAACATCGGTATAGAAAATCATCAAAAGTATATTTGAAAATATTGAGGGAATTTCTAGATAGTTTAGGATATGGAGAGAAATTTATCTTAAAACATCAAGGGAAATTCCAACCAACATTTCTTCTAGTCATGTTCTCTAAAATAATTAGTTTTAAAAAAAGATTAAAAATGGACCTATATGAATCCTTGTGTGGGATTATATGTAGAAAATGGAAATTATTGTATTAATTAGGTGAAATAATTTTTCTAGGTTCTTTAAGGATTGATTAAATGATAATAATTTTCAATACCATTCTGTAGCACATAAAAGTATCATAGAGTCTATATAGGAGTAATGTAGATAACAGTGGATGAGACCTAGAGTTTGAGGTTGGTGATATTATGTTTATATAAATATTTACATAGAATAGATCCATGAGTTTTGGGAATAAAGGGATATATGTCTCATATGAAATTGACTATATTAGATATCTTATCACATCGCCACTCTAGAATATCGACTAGTGCTCCCTCCGAACCTGACCAAAGTACATGATGTGTTACACATGTCCCTCTTAAGGTTGTACATAACAAACCCCTCACAAGTACTTAATGAATAGGTAGAATAATTTGAGGATGATATCTCTTATAAGGAGAAACTAGTGGAGATTTTGGACTGAATAAAGAAGGTTCTATGCAATAATAAAATTCAACATGAAAAAGTACATTAGAGAAAACATATATATGTAGACGTAATGTGTGTACCTGAACAAACCAACAAACAAAACAACCTCCATATTATTTCACCTTATTTTTGTATTAATTTATTTAGTGTGAACCTTCTTAAAGGATGAATACTATAACAATCAGACAATCATTTATATATATTATCTTTAAATTAAACAATATTCATTACACATAATAAAATGAAAATTATGATAAATTAATAAATTATGTTGATAACATTAAAAATATTGTTATTTTGTTTCAAAATATGATCTAACATATTGTTTTTTCAATTTTAATGTTTTTGTAAAATAGCACTAAAAAACATAATGTTTGAAAACACATTCGTTCAATTTTATTGTTCTATATATATATCATGAATTTTCAATTAAAAATTATATATATTAATTTCCTAAATTCAATTAGATAAAATGATATATTTTTAAATTTATAAAATCAAAAAATATATTTTACCAAACATTAACCATTTTTTGAAAATATCGATTTTTATTCAAAAATATGGATTTTATGAAAACATAAATTTTCTTATCTTAATCAAATATATAATAATTATATAGGAGTTAAAAGTCCAATTATTTTATTAAATATAATATTATTGAATACCATTATACTTTTTAAATTATTATTTAAACCTATATAACCCATGACCAACATTTGTTAAACAAATATTAAAACGTTACAACAATAAAGAAAAATGTTTCATGTATTTTCATTAAAATAATTAATGTTTTCCAAAATTTAGTTATGGATTGATTTTAATTTCACATATCATTAAATTTAATTATTATAAATTAATTTAGGTTATAAAAGTTATTAACATTATTAAAATTAACTCACAAATTAATTTTTATTTTCAAAAATGGCTATATCAAAAAACTATTTGTAAGCACTCTGAATATTTATTTTAAAATACAAATTTCATAATCAAAGTATTTTTTGTTGATAATTTTACTATCATATTTAGGACAGTAAGAATTATATTATTTGTTAATATATATTTAATTTAAATAATTTTAGTATGTTAAAATTTATAAAAAGATAATTTTCCCAAGCAAAAGAACACATGGGTAAATTGAAAAGTGAAACAATAGACACCAAATTCACTAAAAGGTGTATAGAAAATGAGTATAATAGACTTTTTTCATACCTATTATTTCCAATAATTTATAATTTTTATCTATTTGATATATTGGCATTTTAATAGTCTAAAAAAATAAATTGACAACTGAATGTGTTTTCAAAACCACCCTTTCCTTCCCTAGTAAAATGGGGAACTCCCACCCATTAAAGGTACACAAATTACATTTTTTTAAACAGAAATATCTACCCATGAAATACTTATTGAATAATTACCCATAAAACTAATCCTTTTATCACTTTATTTTTCTTAAAACTTTCATTTAAATGTGTAATTCAAAGTAAAATCTAAGCCACATGTGTGAGCATTTATTCTTCTTTGTATTCCTTTTTTAATATTTAACTTTTTCTTATCATCCCTGTCACCATTAATATATTTTATTCAGTATTATATATATAGTAGTATTCCATTATATTTACTAAAAAAATTTATTCCTTAAGAATCCAATATGTTAAATATGAGCATTGATTGTGCATTTGTGTGAACTACTCCCTCCATCAATCGATGTCATGTTTTCATCACCACCATTCATGGATGGTACCAATGATTTAAATGATGAATAAATAGGTATTATAGGTCTAAATTATAAATATTACATGATTAAACACATTTTTCTACCTCCCTATAATATTTTTGTAGAGGAAAAGTTTGGCGGTGTATACATATGGACTAATACCGCCACGTGAACTGTAAATTTTGTTTTATATTATCACAAAAAATTGATGAATTTAAAAAAAATAAGATGTGTAAAAATGTTATTAATAACTATATTTATATCATGTATCTTTTTAATTCATATTAATGATAAACTTAAAAAATTTCAACATGTCAAGAGAATTGCATAAAAATTGACAAAACCACCCTAGGTAACTGTTATAAGTGGAAAAGATCTAATAAATAAATAACGTTTAGTGATAAATAGAACCTATAAAAATAATTTTATATTAATGAGGATAATTTTTGGGGTTTATATTAAGGTTATCAATGAAAAATAAATGATTTATAGTAATTTATGTCATATTTCAGAATGCTTCCAGGCATAATGTTAAGGGATATTATGTTCTTGCCTCATAACTTTCCGGTTATGAAGTCTTTTGATTTCTAAACCATTTATGAAATAATATTCTAATAAAAATACTGTATATTTATATTTATTTCCCTTGTATATATTCAAATTTTAATATCCTATCAATTTCTAAAGTTCTATAATTTTTATGTTTCCTTTAATATACCCACTTTTTAGGAAATCCTACTTAAGGGGATTTTAAAAATACAACTCTCACATCAACCATAAATCTCATAAATTTTTATAAACTGTGAATAAATTTTAAAATAAGTTATTAATTTATGTACTACATTGGTATTAAATTCCAATGTTAAATTTATATTCCTATCTCAATTCTCAATATTGTTTTTTCTTATTTTGAAAATTATCGCCAATTTGGATCATTTATTTTAAATCCTCTCATAAATTTTTTTACCATGGGAATCCATGATAAAAATTATATTCCTTTCATATGTGAATATAATTATAAACATAATTAATTATTCAATTAGGAATCCTTATGTTATAGTTTTTATATATTCCTTGATACAAGATCTTGAAACATTATTCTTTCTCAAGGGGTTTTACAATGTATAAAACATATGTATGGTTTATTTTAATCATATAGAACATACATGTATGATCTTTATTATTTGATGGGTGGTAATATAAATATATTTCCATTTAATTCATTATTTAAGGATTCCATATCATGATATATAATTTCTTGTGGATATTGATCCTAGCTAATTAATAGATATGCAGTTATTTTTAGCCACCTCTATTGGTTAACATGATAGGGGTACATTACTATTTATTATTATTAAATGATTATGTTATTTCAAAATTTCAATGATTCCATGGAATTATGATGTGATCATGTTTAATCAATTATTTTATGTTAACTATTATTTATTCCATGATTCCAATATTTTGGTCATTCCCTTTATATAATCAGGTGATGTCTCCCATGTTATGATAAATTTTCATGTTACATAACATAAAAGTAATTCTAGATTACACTTTTTCTTATGTATTTCTATAGCTTATCCTATGTAGTTTAAAGAGATATATAGGTAGATATGATAAATATATTGAGATTAAATAGAAATAATGATTTTAGGTTGTAAGATGTTGTTTGTAGGGGTATAATCCTCCTAATAAACTAGACACTAGATCCTTGTCCTGAATTTTTTGTAAACATTTCTACATTTTATGAATATTTTTTTTTCAGGAATGAAAACCCATAAATTATTACTGAGATAATTATATAGTAAACTAATTTAATCATATATCATATTTATTTTCTTTTTTATATCTATATTAATTTTCTATAATTACTAGACAACTAAATAACGATCATGTGTTTATTTTTTTGAGTTCTTTTTGTCTATCTTAAAAGGTTGAATCATTGGAATATGTTTTTGGGAGAATGCATTCATCTTATTCAATGTTTTATTATATAGAATATATATATTCAATGGATATTTCAAGGTATTATTATAAATTTATATATTATAAGAAATGTTTATAATATTTATCTTATTCATTATATAAATATTTTGATGATAAACCTTCCACTAAGTATAGTAATTCAGTTAATAAATCATAACCTTTATTATTTGTCCTGATTGATTCTTCTGAATCATGTGATGATGACTAATGTTAAAAAAAATATTTTTTCATTACTTTTATTGAGTTATCAATGAATACATTTTCATTAAGCTCGTATGGTCTAAATTATCTTCCATAATTTCTAATTCCATGACTTCATCATATAGAGTCTCATAATCTAAATCATTGTTGGATTTGATTAGAGTATGTTGAGTATTATATGTTGTATTTTTTTATTTCATAGGTCTCTATCGAAGGTTAAATAATGAAATTTATAGATTTTATGAGAAGTGTAATGTGATGGAAAATTTTATTATATATAATCACTAATAATGGTGGTTTGAGTCTCATGACTAGATATGTTCAAATAACGACATGTAGCTTCATTTTATGTAAAAGAAATTATCTCCTTAAAATTAATTTAATAGGGACATTGAAAATTAATATAATTGTTAATACAAGAATTTATAATAATTAATTAAATTTTTTTAGAATGTAAAACAAGTATTATAAATTATATTTAGAGAGAAAATGTCAATTTAAAATGATTCTGAAAAAAATGTCCATAAATAAAGGGTTACATGTTTTAGAACCTAAAAAAGTTGTGAAATAAGGTAATTCAATGATTCCAAATAATAGTATGTATATGAAAACATAAATTCCTAATTCATAATAAAAAAATTACATACTTCTTCTGAAGTATTAATTACCAGAGAGAAACTAATTTTTTCAAATTATCGTTATACTATCTGTCATTTTAGTGCAAAAAATAATATTTTAAAGAGATGGTTCTAATAAAAACATTTTATCATAGTGGTAGAAATAAAGTTATGAAGTGGGTATTTTCTCTTAAATTATCTGATTTATAAAAACTTTTAGTTGTTTTCTAAGTTACTAATTATTATATTATATAATGGTGAGAGATTAAATCTGGTAGGAAAACATTGAAAAGGGGTGAATTAGTAATATTGAACTAAAAATATGTATTAATTAATAATAAATAATTAAAATAATAAAATTAAAAATTAAAATATATGTGGTAGAAAAATTAATGTGTGAAAAACATAAACTAATAATGAAAATAATCTTTGGAATAAGCTAGATATCATGTGTTAGGAAATTGATTTCTAGATAAATGATTCAGCATCTACTGATTTTGAATATATTCTTTAAGAAAAATATGTAAAAAATACTTGGGAATTATATATAAATTAATTGAACAATATTCAAGTGAGGATGAGTGAATAATTCTCTCTCACTCTTTGAACAAGTTTAGACATTAGAAATAATATCAAATGAAATTAAATAATGAAACATATCAAAGTAAGATAATAAATTAATGACTGAAATATATAGAATAATGAAATATAAAATTTTGAATTGGTATAGGGTAATAATTCCCATAAAACCAATTTTATACTGAAACATGTTTACATACCGATAAACATAACGGATTTTTACCAAAGGAATAAATAGGATCATTTGTTCAAATATAGAAAATGTTGAGGAAGAGTAGTTCTCATATTCCAATATATTGAAAAATTTATATCACAAAGTATAATTTAATTTTAATACTAGAAGACTTAAACTCTTTATGAAAAATAATTATTTTTTAGTGATTACATGAAATAAATTTCATATCTATAGAAATTTATAATCCTATATTAATAAATTTAATGTACTTATACTTAGAAATTTTTCATTCTTAAGGAACAACATGATAATGATAAAATTCGATATAATAGTGAGGTCCTTGTTCATTTTTTAAATAAATAAAAATATTGGAATTGATAATATGTAAGGGACTGAAGATTAAGATATGAAAACCCAGATGATATGGATTTATCATTGAGAATGAGTGTCAAGAAGATGATAAGTGGATGTATTGAAATTCATAAGCTCCCAATGATGATCACATATTCTCATAAATTTTCCTCATAAAATCTATTAGATCTATAATTCAAATATTAACTTATTTTAAATTTTTATATATTCAATAATTATAACATTAAGATATATAGTAATTGAAGCTCACATGGATTCTTTTATAGTTATTTCTACCTGATATCCTTTTCCTAAGTGTCCTCTCTTATAGTTTTTTACCTATTATAATTTAGAAATAAATATCAAATGAAATATAATAATTACATAGTTATTATGAGTCTTTCATTTTTAATTGGCCATAATCTTCCATTTTAGTAAATTTTTCCTGAATTAATTACTTGCCACTAACTACATCTATTTAGAATATTGTTCAATTACATTATGTACCACTTTTAAATGGAATCCAAATGATAATATTACTCTACGTAAATCATTTATCCATATATTCTTTATTTATTCAGTGTTCAATTATTTTATAATACATTCCATTGGTAAGGATTTTCTAGTATACTGGGATCACAATTCCATTCAATTGATAAACTTGGTTCGGTATGTTATACTCTTTATCATTTGCCTATTCAACCATATATATTATATTTTATAATTATATCACTATAAAACACAGGAATATATATTAGATAGATAAATAGGTATAATTTTATCATTAAGTCACATCATTATATAGGATGAGAATTATGGTATCTGGGGTAGGATTTAATAAATTAATCATATTTTCAAAATCTATGAAACAACATTGGTATGTTTTTTTACGTTTTTTAGGTTTCTTATAAAAATTTTAATACAAAATATTAAACAATTTTTTTGATGGGTATTTTTAAACTATTTTCTATAAATTAGTAGGTGATCACTATTAACATGGATTGGAAAAACAGAACCCATAAGTGACACATATATTATTCCCCAAGTAATTCATCATTACCAAGCATGATGTTTTTTCCAATAGAGATATTTATAATTGTGTGATATTGTTTGAGGACAATTATAATGATTATAAAAAGTGTAAAAAGACTATTTTTTTAGAATTTAATTTATTTTAAGACTCTCCATAGACCACTGGATGAATAAGAGATGCTAAAATATATTAAAAGGTAATGTTTGAAATTAAACAATCATAAGTTTTTTGGTGACTTTTTTATCTTGATTAGATACCAAATAGAATAAAATGGTATTTATTACACTCATAAATATGATATATAATGGTAAAATATTTTTTATAGGTAATAGATAGTTTGAAATGTCATCAAAAATAATTCCAAATTAAGAATATGAAAATTTTCCATGTTTTATTTAAATTTCATATCATTGGAGTCAAATGTTTGTTTTTATTTTATTTTTTTTATTTTCATACATGGTTTTATATATTTTACTTCATATATTTGTTCTATATATGTTTTTTAATGATTTTTATTTTTTAAAAAAATTTGTTTAGTTAAAATATATTCTCTTTTCTAAGAAAGAAGATGTGATATCTTAATTTTTAATGAAATATTTTATGTAAATAGAAATTATACAATGGTTTTATGATATATTATTTTAGTAATTATATGGAAAATCATTATGGTACGAGCTACCATGAGACTGAAATTGTTAATGTGGTGTTTTTCATTATTATATTTTTTCGAATAAGGTAAAGTATAATTTTATTCTTTTAATATTTTTGGAGTAAATAATATTTTCTATTTTTATTATAAATACTGATTTTATGAAAAAAAAATTAGAAGAATTTTGGGGTGCGGAAATTTTCCTGGATGGTAGAATTGTGACAGTCCACTTATAACAATTCTATATATAATAATATTTCTTAGTTGGAATACTAAAAACCAGTAGTTTTTTTAAAATTTTATATGGTTTCATAGTGATGCATGGTCCCGAGGGACATGAATCTTAGTCAAATGATATATGTTATGGACCAATTAGGAATGAATGGTATAAATCTTGTTTTTGAAGACATATATAAGAATCGTGAAACTGTAAAAACACATTAATAATATCCCTTTTAACATGTAAATTTCCATATAAATATATATTTAATATATTTAATGATATTATAAATTATTAATTATGTTTTGAATTTTTTAGTATATTATTTCTTCAATATGAATGTGGTATGTGGTATTTGATGATATTTATTTATAATTATTATTATTTGTAATTGTGGTTTTGGAATTATTATTATTTGGGTAGTATTATTATATTTATTATATAAAAAACATTAACACTTTACTAAAATAAAAAATTTAAATAATTATTATAGTATTCCTCATCTTCTTATGGTTTTAATCACATTTTAACTTCATTATGTACAGAATTATAGAAACATGATTAGATCTATTAGTAAGTATGTCATTATTTGTCTCATTTATCATTAATTTGATTGCATGGTGACACATACCTCATGTATGCCTCCCCAAATTCTAAAGGCTCTTGACTAGAGGGAAGGCTCAATATATAGATTGTTTATTTTATACCCTCTTTGAAATAAGTTTCTATAATAACATTTAAAACAAAATTTTAAATATCATTACATATATACAAGTAATAAAAATTACAACATTAATTAATTACACATTTTTTAATTACAACACCAATATTTGAAAGAATGAGATTCTGCAATGTGATATAGTGGTACATAAGTCAAAAATAACTCCCATGTGATGATATTATAATAGAATCCCCAAAACAAAGTAAAATATTAGAAAATATAGTGAATCAGACCTAAATTCCACACTCAATATTACATCAATATTCTTCCATTATGTAAATCAAAATAAAAAGTAGTAGGTTCCATGTTCCTACTTGGATGATGAATAAATAAATTAAACTCTAGAAATTAGGTTACCCAAGAAGGGTGTGAGAAAAACATAATAGGGAATGACCAATAGTGTATCTAAATAGGCTTGTAAAACTCATTGTATTCAGGTTTATATATACTAACAATATTTCAGTATGCTATGTGTGCAACCCAAATCCCATGAATACTACACCAGGAGATGGTGACTAGAATTGAAAATGAAAAACACATATAATCGGAGGCCCTTAAAAAATGTGCATGCACACAATTAAAACCTCCAAATAAGATATAATAAATTAATATAATCAATGAAACCAATTGAAATAAAGAAAAATTCATTAAAAAGTCTCAAATAATTCAAAAGGGTAACAAAAAATGAATAATTAAAAAATGGAAGATACATGCCCAACAACTAAAAAGCATAATAAATATAACCGATCAGATGGAGAATGTTCTTATAATGACCACGAAAAATGTATGAACACCATCCATTGCTACCACCTCTAGGTACCAAAAATAAATTCCATCACCAATTCTATATTGATAATCATTGAGTTATCAATCATCCCTATAAGTCATGAAATGTGGGTAAAAACATTCCTATTTGGTGGTTATTATATGCATACATAGTAGGATTATCTAAAAAAAATAATGGAATAACAAAATACTAGTCAGGGAAACAACAAAGATACGACAAAAAGATAAAATATATGAAAAATCAAGTTATTATTTAAAGGAGAGAACCAAGGATATATGAGTATGTCTCCCTCAGCACATCCCTAACAGAAGATAATCTATAAGAAATTCCATGAATCAAAAAAAACAACTATTAACTCACTTAAACTCTCATTAAATATAGTGTGTGAACCATTCCTTTCTGATGAGAATATATTATTTGAGGGAGAACCAACCATGGTGGTGGACCAATGCCCCATCTAAGTACAGAATATATAGATAAAGGACTCTTTCTTCATGTAATTTTTTGTGCACAGAACCCAATCTAAGATGTGGGTAATCTAATTACCTAAAATAACACTCCACCAATGGATTACTAATCTTGAGAACACTATAATCATCTTGCATAATCCCCATCATTATATATATATATATGAAAGGATAATAATATTATAGAAGCATCATACATCTATACTTAGATAACAGATATAATTTCACCATAGCATTCTATACTAAAAAATCCCATGATAAACTATTGGAACAAATAAATATGTACCCGGACCAATGAGATAAAAAATAAAACATTTTTTTGGAAATGTACAGGATAAGAACTGAAGGGAAGCATAACATGTAAACCCTAAACATCTACCATGTTAAAAATTATATCCCCACATGATGTTTACTGATTTAAATACATATCATATTCCATAAGGTACGTGAAGTGTGTCTGTAGGGGGACTTGACACAAATCTTGAATACATGGGTTTATGTATATATGAGGAAGATATTATTTTAAAAGAAATATTATTCTATTGTCCAATATTTTAATCCTGTTAAATTTTTATTTAAAGGGAAATTTATTAATTTTATGTTTTAAGAGTAATTTTGGAATAATTTTTGATATGTATTAATGTTTTATCATTCAGTGTTTTTAAGCATTTTTTATTTCATTAATATCAGTTTACACTCAAATATAATGTAAAAAAAATAAAATTTTGTCCATTTATGTTTTTTGGGTTATATTTTATTCCATAATAATAACTATTGATTCTAAATATTTGATGCTGAAATGAGTCTCAAAAGTGGGGTCTTTGGATCTATGATGAGATTTGATGAATTTTAATAATAGACCTATTTATCATAAATAGTAATTTTGAAATAGGTTACATTTTTAAGGAATATCTATATGATTCTAGGGAATATTTTACCTACCAATGTATGATTGTGACTCTACCTATTTCAAGGTTGAATAATGGGAATTAAAATAGTCTTATATGATATCCTAGTTTTCATTTATAATTGTTTCACAATATATCTAAATATCCCCCAACGAATCATGTAACAAAGAGAGATAAATCACAAGGCATAAGGGAACAACATCATTGAAGGAAACATTCTAGGATTACATATTAATGGTCAAACCATGAACCATATTTTTGTAGAATGATTGTGGAATTAAAATGATCTACCTTATATCCTATAAAGTTGTACTTCCACAACCATTCAAGGATATATCCATTTAATTATTAATTTTTTGATTTTTAGGTGTAATGTTTCTCTTTTATTAGTCATATATACTATCAACATATATTATTATCTCTACATCATTCATTTGCCTTTTTTTTTCCACTTATTTTTCTCCTCATAGAATCTCATCTATATTAAAAGGACGAACTGGAATCGATTGTTGTTTGAAAAGGAGGTTGAGGTGTTATGATTTTTTATCATACATATTTAATATTATATTCAATTTTTATAAAAATTTTGAAAGTATTAAAACTGATAAGGGATTATGATCCCTCCCTTCCCTCTATTACCACTATCTTTTTTTCATTCATTCTTATTCCTCTCCTACATCCCCATAAAAGCACATACTGTATAGTATTATTCTAGTGATAATTTTTGTGATATTATCATACAATAGATAGATGATATTGGATAATAACATCTCAAGCAAGGGAATTTTTAGTGATTTTGTTTAACTTATAATCAGATATAATAATAAGAATTAATTTTTTTTAATAAATATTCATTTTATCACCTTAAAATCTATAGGAAAACTAATTTTTCTTTACTAACTTATTTGTGTTTTCTATTATTTTATATATTTTATATTCATATGTTTATGATATTTTTCATATGAATTTTCAAATCCCCCACAGTATTAATATTACATTATATAATTATACTCTATTTAAAATTAGAGAGAACTAAAAGGTTGGTCATGTGAGTGGATTCGACTACCGATCGACCCCAGGTGTTAAAATTATTACTTTCTTAAATTACTAACAATTTATTGTTTATTGATTCACAAAAAATGTATGTTTTTAATTTTTGGACCATTTCTAGGAAGTACTTTATCATGGAGTCAATAATTTTCATAAGAAATAAAAATAAAATATTCCCAAAACTATAAAATTGAACAACATTGGATGTTTTTCATTTCATAGATCATTATGTATTTTTAAAATAAACCTTGTTATTCTTGTCCATTTCTTATAAATTTTAATGAGTAGAGTAGGGATGATTCAATGAAGATTAATATTCTAGATATTTTCATTATACAAGAAGAGGTGATAAAAAATTTGAAATTCAATTAATTTTGCACAATGAATTTTAATCTCGTCAAAGGCTTAAGAAAAAAAGAATAAAATATCATTACACTATATTTTTCAAGATATGAACATTATTAGAATGAAATTATGAAGGAACTACTCTTAAATATATCCCTAATATTTTATAAATATGTTTAATTAGGATAATCTTCAACTGATGTTGTTCTAGGAGTTAAACATAATTTTGATGAATGTTAGACTAATTTTATATGTACTAAAATGAAAAGTGATTCTCCTATATTAAAAAATTTAGAATTATAACGTCTATAGTAATCTATATATTTAGAATAAGATAAAATTGAAGAAATGGAATTTGAAGATAATATAGAGGGTATTTACTACCTACCTCTAAATAAGGAAATATACTTCCAAGAGTTACAGAGAAATAAAGAAGTGTTAGAAATAAAGACTATTAAAAAAGATAATATTTTATTGAAATTATTTATTTCCCATTAGATTTAATATTTATTATGTATTACCTCCCACTGCATTTATTTTTTACATTTTACTAAATATATTTTTATATAAATGAGGATGAAGGAGGCCATACCCCTACTAAGGCTGAGTTACAAGTGGCCATGCCAGGTTGAAGAAACTTTGTGATAAATTGTTTTAAAAAAGTTTTTGTATTAGTTGTAAACTAACCTTTTTGTATTCGAATGCATTTTTATCTATGAATAGAATCCATCTACATCATTTTTAGACCATTGAATCCATAAAAAATTAGGGGTACAATGTATTGTTTTCTGGGATCCTATCATTGGTGTAATAAATGAATGAATGAAGTTGTAGAAGAGTTTTGAGAGAAGAATGTGTGAATATAGGAGATATAAAGTTTTTATACTTTCTAAAAGACAATTAGATGATTCTTTTCTAATTAAGAAGTTCTCAAATGTCAATAAATATTTCATGATAAAATATTTTAAAGAAATGGTAAAGTGGATTAAATAATTTTAGTGTTGGAAAATGGATTTATATAATAATATTTTCATAATGAGATTTTCATAATAAAAACTTCGTAATAATATTTTCTTAATCAAATTTTCGTTATCATATTTTCATAAAAAAAAATTTGTAATTAGATTTTCATAATCATAGAATCATAATCCTATAATCTCAATTAGAATTCTTAGGAGAATCATTACTGGTATTCTAAGAGAATCGTAACCCATATTCTGTTGAGAATCGTAACCAGTATTCTAAATGAATCATAACTAGTATTCTTTAAAGAATTGTAACCATTATTCTATGAAAATTGTAACCATTATTTTGAGATAATTGTAACCAGTATTATGTTAAAATCATAACCATCAATCTATGAAAATCATAAAAATATTAAATGAGAAAGGGATACTGATAATTGTATCAAAGCTAACCAAAAGATTATAATGGGATGTGAAATAAACAGATTATAATAGGTTAAGACTGAATTTCTAATGAGACAATTTTAAAGAATAATTAAAGTGGTAAAACTTTAATTTCACATTTCATAAATCTCAGAGAAATATAATGAGGATTAACAAAGAAAATGATGATATTAAAATGAGATATATTTTTGGGTTTTGAGATTTGAGGGAGTATAAGAATGATTTCAAATATTCCACCTTTGTTTCTAGAGTTTCCTATAAATAGTTACTCAGATAATTCAATCATTCCCAATAGATACACACACACAAAATAAATGATACTAAATAATTCAAAAGTAAAAGTTTCCATTTTATTGATGAATAATTGAATTGAGAATTTGAGTAAAGTTTGAGTTTTGGACATCAAACCAAATTCATTATATTTAATTATCATACATAAAAAATCAGATCTAGAAACATCGTATTCAAAGGATCATATCCCGGATCAATTATTATCAAATAATTATATCCATGATCAAGTATTATTTTATTCAGAGAATCAAATCCAAAATCTAGAATTATCATATTTAGGAAATTGGATCCAACGTTATTATATTGTCAAAATCAGATTTGGAATCCAGTATCATTGTAATGAAAGAAATCATATCCAGATGATAACAACATTATACTGAAATAAATCAGATCCAGATTACATAATCATTATATTGAAAGAAACTGGATCCATATTATAGTATATTTTTATTTAAAGAAATAGGATGCGGAATACAACTTCATTGTGTTGAGAAAATAAGGATCCAACATCATTGGTTTGATAGAATAGGATACATCCAAATAGAACATAGGATTCAAATTGAGAAATTGTGGAGTAGTTTCAAAAATGTCATGATTTTTTTTGTTTGGAAAAATTGTTTTAAAATAAAACATTTTAAACTGAATGGAGATAGTGTAATCTTTTCTATCGAGATATATAATTTTTCTAATGAGATTTGGGACAAGTTGTATTCTCTTCTTCATAATAGTGGATTTATATAGACCCACATGATTGTCTATGGAAAAGACATAGGCTCTCACACTGAGGATGAACCCTATAAATCATGGGTTCTTTTCATTCTTTCTTACTTTTTCACGCATGAATATTTACTAAAATTTGATGAGGAAATAAATCTTACCATGTTACAGGGGTTATGTTTCTAAATATTTTGAAACATATAAAAATTGAACGTCTAATTCATACACCCTTCTCAGTTATTATTTGATCTTTGGAACATTAATTGGTATCAGATTAGGTTCCCTTGTTGAATCATTATCATGGATAATATCAATTCTATCCACAATATAAGAATTCAAACATTTTATTGAATAAATTATTATGGACGAAAAAATTGGATGATTCCTTATCTACTATATCTCTTCTTTATAGTTGTTTATACTACTACTATCAGCATTCCACATATTGAGAAAGATGATCCCATGACATTTTCTTACAAGAGAAACAAAACATTTCCTGGAAAGGCAATAAATGAAACCCCTATGTTCTTATCAAAGAATATTTATCAAAAGGTAATGGGTCTCAAGTCTTCAAATGTGAGACAAGATTAAAAGGGTTTTCAAAATGAATAAAAAGTTCAGAAAGAAAATCTAAAAAACTAGCGTATTAATTATGAAGACATTAGAATGAGAGATGATGAAACAATTGATGAATACTTCACCAGTGTAAATTAAAATGTATGTAATATCATAGGATTCAGAGACATCCTCAAAGATTCTATAGTTTTGAAGAAACACATGAGAAACATTCCAGACATGTATGATTCTAAAATTTAATCTTTATTAGATAAGTATGATTCATCTCTTAATGAATTTCATAACATTAATGTTGATTATGAAATGGGGAAAGCTCTAACATTTAAAAAAAGCATTAAATATGAAATGAATTTTGAATCTATTAAAAAGATGAAAATCCAAGATGTTGATAAAGGAGATCCTTGTGAGTCTAATGATAAAAAATATGACAAGTTGAATGAAAAAAACATGTCTCTTATATCCAAGAAAAATCAAAGATGAAGAGGAAATCATTGAGGAAAACTTCCTCTCAAATGTTTTGAGTGTGGTGAAATAGGAAAATTACTTATAAATTTTACTGAGAAGAAAGTAGTAGAATATCTAGACGATTTTGATGAAAATCCTCAATAGAAGAAGTGGGACAAAAATTATAAAGAAATAATGCCTTCCAAGAGATACAAGAAGAAGTTTACTAGAAAAAAACTGAGTGTTTTGAGTAAGAGAGTTGAATCAGACTCAACTAAAAACAATTCTTATAAATATTAAAATTTAGAAAAATTCAAAACCATCATTGATAAAGATGGGAATACAATAGATTCCTCAAAGAGTGAAGAAGGAGGTGAATAATCTTATAGATACTATCAGCTCAGAACAAAACTTCTTGCCTCTATTGAGAAACAATTCTCACAAGAAAGATATCTGAATTTTAAATAAATATTGTGAAGATGTTTTGGATGGAAGAAAACATTTCATCAAGAATTATTAAGAATACATCGAGGATATTTAAACTCAAAACATCATAATTTTTAAACATGGAATGATGATTAAAGATCTCCATAAAAACATGGATAATAAAGAAGAATAAGTTAACATATTTCAATAAAAACATCTTGAGTTGGAAAATACCTTGATAAACATGAATGAAAACATCAACAAAGAATCAATAGTGGAATATGAGACTTCTAAATATACTTAGAGGGATCAATATGAGAGTTAGATGAAATATTCTCTTCTAAAATTTAATGTTTCAACACATCTTCTACCTTTTCAGTTTCTGAAAAAATTATTGGGAAATCATGGGTGGAGAAAGGATGTGAGAAAACATCTTTCACCAATAAAAATAATAATTCATAAGTATATTTTTGAGGAAAGTGGCACACGGTTTGTAAAGAAACAAAAATAACAAAAAATTTCTGAACAATTTAAATATCATTCCAATAAATCAATATTCAGTGGTCATTGATGGTGTTGTAGAGTTTTTGGACACAAATAATATTTATAATAGTATAACATGTCTCTACTGGAAAACATGTATGAATAATGGGGGAGATATGATGAACAAATAAGATCAAATATTCCAAAAACAATTATAAGATCCAGAAATATGATTATATTATAACTGAGTATGTTAAGAATGTTGAGAAAAGTATTCATGATGGGCCTAAACAAAAAGTAGTGTTTAGTTTTTTGGCCTAATCAAATTGAAAATGTTGGAAAGTTATAAGAAGAAAAAAAAAATATGATGAAAGGGTAAAAGAAAACGTTTCTAAAGAAATGAGATAATTTTATCAAAAGATATCCACAAATTGTGGTTTTCAAATTCAGAAAAGGTGCAAGAGATATTAGTATGAAGGGAATGTTATGAAAATTTGTTTGAATTTATTGACAGAACAAGAATAATGGATGAAATAGTTTTTACAAAATCATTACAACAAAAAGGTTACAGAAGAAGAAAAGAAGTTGACATCCTTATCAGAAGAATCTACATATGAAATGAAACATTTTACAATATTTGAGAATGATTATCATATTGAAGAAAATAAATCCAACGAAAAATCCAAGAAGAAGAAGAAAAGGATAAGACTACGATAAGACTCTCAATCTGAAATTCACTTTTTAGAATCTATGAGGTTCCTCCTTATTCCTAAAACATTTTTGTATTTGTACAAACTTGAACGGAATTTAAGGAGTTGAAGTATGAATGATGATGTTGTGTCTATTACTATTTTTTCAAAATAATGTAATTAGGTTATGAAAAGGTATGTTTTTAATATTATTTTTATAAACCCGAACATTATAATATGATTTTATATATTTGTTTGGGCTATTTTTATCTTATATAAATTCCTTTCAAGATTCCCCTAGGAATGAGAATATTAAAGGAAACAAGAAAGGGTATTACATGAAAGATGAGTAGTGGACAAAATTGATAACCTTATTATAAAATCATGTTTTCTATACCAGGTTCACACATGTATACTTACAGTTATTTAGTTAAAGGCGGATTGTTAACAAAGTCATATGATACTTATGTTCTTTTGAAGAATATATTTAAGTTTTTTTCTATTATTGAATAAGTTTTGGATGGAATAATCTAAAGAAGAATCAATTCAAGACCAAATATTGTTTATGTTGTGACTTTAAGTGTCAGGTACGAATTTAATCTAAAGTAATCACATATATTGGCCGAAAAAAATTATATATGTCAAAGGAATAACATCACATGGGTTTTTATACAAATTAATGTTTGAGATGATGTTTCATGGTTATACTTATGCTAATTTGGTTTGAGATTGTAATGATATAAAATTAACCTCGTGAGGGACATTTTTCTAGGGTCAGTGTTGTGTAAGTTTGCATAGTAAGAAACAATGTTTAGTAACATTGAGTAGAGCTGAATCAGAATATATTGTAGTCACTTAGGCTTGTAATCAAATGTTGTGGATGAATTTTCATCTATAAGATTTCAAAATTAATGTTTCTAAACCATTAAAGACACTTTGTGGTAATCAAAGTTCATTTTATCATTCTAAGAATCATGTCAAAAATTCAATATCAAACCAAATTTATATAAAATTTTAATTTATAAATGATAAAATTGCTACAGGAGATGTTTTACTAGAATAAATATAAACAAATTGTCAGATTACTGATATCTTTACAAAATTAATGTCAAAAGAATGTTTTTTGGAATTATTTATGCAACTACATGTCTAGCCTCTTCCTATGTCTTCCTAAATCTCATAATAAAATTTCCCCATAATTCATTGAATTATGTTTACAATGGGGGATATAAATTAAACAACTCATCTTTATTTTTTTAATTTATATATGTGGTTATCTTATAATGGGGGAGAGTGAAAATAAAATAGAGAGAAAAAAAGAAAAGTGAAATAAATATAAAGTGATAAATAAAATAATGTGGGGTAGAAAAATAAAGTATGGAAGAAAATTGAGGATTGGTTATTAATACATGAAAACAAAAATTTCTTTCCATCGAGGGATAAAATTCCTTCAAAAAAATAAATTTATCTAGTACTGTGGTTTTAGGGCACTCACTTTTTAGAAATGTTATATTTTGATAAAATTCTGAAAACCTGAGCTGTGAAAAATTATGAGAGTTGATAATTTGTCAAAAAATCTAATGGGGGATATTAAATTACCATTGAGATAAATTGTTTTAACAAAAAATTTTTACAACTATAATTTTTTATTAGAATTGTTTATTTTCTAAGAATCAGATCTATATGAATTTTATTCAAACCGAAGGATCCAAAATAATTGGAGGTAGATTGAATTGTTTTCTTAGATTTTATCTTGGTTGTAATCAAAGAAATAAGGTAGTTAATGAAGAGTTTTAAGAGAAGAAAGTGTGAATTAATGAGATATAAAGTTTTTTATACATTCTAAAAGAAAATTATATGATGCTTTTCTGATCAACAAGTTCTCATAAGTTATAAAAATATTAATGATAAAATATTTTACAGAAATGGGGATGAGGTTTGAATAATTTTAGTGTTGAAAGAAATATTTTCATAATCATATTTTCTTAATCCTATTTTCTTAATCATATTTTTGTAATCACATTTTCATAATCATATTTTCATAATCATATTTTCATAATAAAATTTTCATAATCTGATTTTTATAATTAGATTTTCATAATCATAGAATCCTAATTAGATAATCATAATCAGCATTATGAGGAGAATAATAACCCACATTTTGAGAGAATCTTATCCAGAATTATGTAGAGAATCACAACTAGAATTATATGAGAATTATAACCAGCATTTTGCAGAGAATCATGACAAGAATTCTGTGATTATTTTAACCATATTTCTAAGTGAATTGTAAAAATCATTCAATAAAAATAATAACAAATATTCTATGAAAATTACAACCATATGGAAAGAGAAAGGGATACTAAAAATTGTATCAAAGCTAATCAAAAAATTTTAATGTGATTATAAATAAACTGATTAAAATTTGTTAAAAAAATCATATGGAGCTGATTACGATGAAGAATTAAATTGGTCAAACATGACATTCACTTTTTCCTAAATCTCATATAAAACTTTAGTGGATTGATGAAGTCAAATATGAAGATTAAATTCAAGATATTTTTGATGTTTTGAGATTTGAGGAAGTGGGAAAGATTTAATGTTTCACACCATTGTTTCTTGAGTTATATGTAAATACTTCCTCAGATCATCTATTCATTCACAACTATCACACACACGTAAAAGGAAGAGAAGTGGAGAATTAAAAAGTGAACGTTCCCATATGATTAATGAATAATTGAATATAGAATTTGAGAAGATTTTTTTTTGGATAATGAGACCGAATTAATTGAATTGAATTATCATACATAGAAAATCAGATCTAGAATCATCATATTAAGAGAATCGTATTAAAGATCCATCATTATTACATAATCGTATCTTGGATCCAGCATTTTTGTATTCATATAATTGTATCCAGAATCTAGAATTATCATAAATATGAAATTAGATTCATTATCATTGTATAGTGAAATTCATATTTAGAATCCAGTATAATTGTATTTAAAGAAATCATATCCATATTAGAACAACATTGTACTGAATGAAATTGGATCCAGATTACAACATCATTGTATTGAAAGAAATACGATCCGTATTATAGATCTTGTGTATTGAAAGAAATATGATCCATAATCCAGTATCATTTTATAGAGAAAATCATTATTCAGCATCACTGGTTTGAGAGAATTAGATCCAGCCAAATTGGATTGAGGATTTGGACTGAGAAATTGTAGAGCAGTTTCAACAAAATTGATACTTTTGATTGGCTCAATTTTTTTAAAAAAATACATTGTAAACTAATGGGTGTCTGTATAATCATTCCTATTGGGATATATAAGGTGTATACTAGTAGTTGGCACAAGTTGTACTCACTTATTCATAATAGTGGATTACCATAGACCCATGGTAGTGGCTATGGTAAGGACATAGGTTCTCACACTGAGGTTGGACCCTTGTAAATATGGTTTGATTTTCTTGCTTTCCTTCTTTTTAATGCATTATTATCTACTAAAATAATATTACGATATAAATATTAACAATTTGTAGGGTGTAAGGATCAAAATGTTTTGAAACTTATAAAAACTGAACAACTGTTTCACCCCCCCCCCCTTCTTAGTTGTTATTTGATTCTTGGATCTTCTCTAGTGATATTAATTCCCATGATTAAATTCATGAAGAGGAATAATATTATATTAATTAAACCTACTTTAAACCTATTCAAATCAAACATTTCACTAGAATAATACTTACTAAAATTTAATATTCATAAAAAATAATGTGCACCTTGGAAATTGATGTTCAAAATAATGTGACTACCACTAATGAGAAGGCGGTGGTGGATTTCAAATAATAAGAATAGTATTATAAGAATATATTGATGTGACTTCCTTATATTTATCAAATTCAATATCACATTGAGTTAGAAAACATAGAAATTGATAGGTATCATCTCATGATTATATTACCCCCCCCTCCCCTTATACTTATACTTCTATATTTATTTTCACACGTAGATATTGAGTTTTTTCTATTTTTATTGTGTTTTTCAACTCTTATAATTCACTAGTGGATATTGGACCAAATAATATGTGGTGGTCCAAAAGAGAAACACCTCATCCACCAATGGATTGGGGATAAAGTGCTACAACCTCTAAAGTAGGTGTTGGTATACCCTAGAACATACGTTTTGGTTACAAAACAAATTCAACCCTATTTCTTCATTCCACATTTCTTTCTATTTATTTTAAAAAAAATAAATTTATTCCATATTTCTTTTATGTTTAATGTTGAATCTACAACAATGTTAACTGAATGCTAAAAATATTCTAAATAAATTCATGTTATATATTTATTTCTTCTGTGTTTATATTAAATTATCCATTTGAATATATTTTAGATTAAATAAATGGTATATAAATTAATGTGTGGGGGAATATCATTATTTTTTTGATTTTTTCCCAGATAATATTTTTTATTCTCTATTTATAAATTCTAACTTTTTTATTGTTTTTTTATTTTAGTATTTTTCAGAATCTAGACATAAAGCTAATAATTTTTAAAATTCAAACTATATTTATATTTTGTAACATAACTATATATTAATTTCTAATGTTTTAAAATATTATCGAATGGATTTTATTTCCCAATTCCTAGTATTTTATTCTATTGATGTTTGACTGATTATGAAACACATATTCCCATGTTTTATCCAATATTGAATATCTCACCTGACTTGAGAGGTTTCTAAACCATTTTGGGAACATTTATTATATTATTATATTTCTTTATTTTATTTCATCTTGTTGTTAAATCCAGAAGATCTTATTTTTTCACTTTAAAAATTCCAGAAGTCATAAATTTTATTCATTTTTATTAGGTATTTTATTTATATGACCAAATATTTATCTTAATATCTACTATTTATGTATAACCTTATGTAGGCCTTATAATACATGAATTTAATTAATGTTTTAATCCACATTAAAAGCTAATTTTTCATTACCTACATTCCCTATTAATAAATATTTTTGTATATTTAATGTTTGAGTAATGGGGAAAGTCCTTTTATGCATGTTCTTGAGGATGAAATTGAATTAATTGTGGTTAGAAGTGTGTTTCAATATTTTGAAAATAGAAAATTACTGAAATGGGCATGATACATTATTCAATGTAATTCATTGATATCACCATTTTTTCTTAAATAATAAAAGAATGATTAAAATTATACAGAAACAAAAAATAGAGAAGACCATGAATTATTTATTTTTACTAACTTCATAAGTCATCTCTAACTCATAAATTTATGGCATGAATTTTCATTTATTTATTTCATTTTATTTTCTTCTCATCCTCTATGAAAAAAATAAAAATGGAAAATGAAAAATGGGTGAATAATGGGGAAATAATTCATTGTTTCATTTCATGACTCTTGGAAAATGTTTTTTCAAAATATATTTTTATTTTCCAAATTTGAAAGATAAATTTAGTATGGTATAATTCATTTGATTTTTAATTATTATACAAGTTTTATACTAAAGATTCAATCCTCCTATTTTTAGCCTTATTTTTTAATATCATAAGCCACTAACCCTTATCAACCAAATAACCTTCAAAATTCATCATGATTGATTACATTTTTTTATCATGTTAATATAATATGATAATTTTTACAATAATATAAATATCACACATTTTCATTACGATGAGAAAACCCCCACATTTTAACGACACTTTATTGAATAGAGACTATATTTTCAGGGAGGTTGGTATGACATTAAAATTCGGATTTGTAAGATATTGGATATATTAATATGATGTGGTTCATGAATTGTCTAGTTGATATCCATATATGAGATAATATATTTTCTACGGGTCTGTGAATTAAATGTTATTTTCAATTATAACTTTGGATATTTTTTCACATGAGTATAGATGATTTCTATGTATTTAAATGGTTGTATGGGGAAAATTGATTATTATATCACAATTATGAATGTAATTTAATAATTAAAAGTTTTACTCCAACCAAATTATAATTTTAAAGATAACTATTTTATTTTTATGATTTATAAAAAAATTTAGATATATTGTGAAATTTGTTCAATTTTCTATATTCAATTATTCATTATCATTTTTAAATTTAATCTATAAAATTTTATACAGATATTAAAATAAAAAATATATTTCATTATATGACTCAATTTTTGTTGGTATATATTCCATTATATTGGATAAAATGTTTAATCAAATGCGTTGAGGCCCCAAAAAAAAAGCTCACAAGTGAGGTCCAAGAATTTGTTCCCAATTTTGATGAATTTTAATGACGGGATCATATCTCAAAAATGGATGGTTCATATGAACTAAACATGATAATTCATTTTTTCATGAATTAGGGTAATTGTTTTGGAATTATAGTTACTCCTGATTCAACATATTTCATGGTCATAATAGAAAGGAAACCCAAAGAATGGGAATTTGAACAATTTTTCATGCAGAATAATTTTTCATTAATATGGAGGTTATAAATAAGGCTAGAAAATCCAATGAATCTAAATTTAGGAAGTAAGACATGATTGAAATTGGTTGAAATCATTAATTAAAGTATCATTTTTAAATTCAACATTTAATTAGACCAAAAAAATGCACCATCTTATAGAGGATAGCTTTTTGAATGAATATGAGCCCCCCTTCATCCAATAAAATTCTACTTCCATAAGATTTGAAGTATTTATCCATGTTTTTAAGAATATTAAATTACCATGGAAGTTTATCACTCTTTTATTGGTCAAATATAATTTCAATATATATTAATTTCCCTACTCTTTCATTTTTCTTTTATTATCGCCTTTTCTTTTTTCCCTTTATGAATCTTATCATCATGAAAATATAAAGATAACTCAGATTATTTTTTGAAAGGTGGGAGTGGGGTTATGTTTTTAAGTAATATTAATAAATGATTCTATTTAATTTATTTTAATATTATGGTGGTGGATTAACCGATTTAGTTTTATGTTCACTCCCTTTTCGCTGACATTATATTCTTATCCTTTTTCATCATTGTTTTTCCTAATTTTACATATGGTGGATTATAATTTTATGGATACTGTGAGGGAGATTTTACTACATATAGTGGGTAATTATATAATAATCACATTTATAATTGGATAGTGTGGAGTAATAGTTTGGATATAAACATTAGAATGAATATTGAGATTTTTTTTAAATGAACACTGATTGCTTCACTGTGAACTCCACAAAAAATAGTTTCTTCATCACCAACATCATTGTGGTTTTTCTTATTCTTGTTGTTTTCCATCAGATATTTTAATAATAATCCTATATTCATTTTAAATCACCAAATATTATTGTATTATATTATTTTAGTATATTATATTTATAAATATGGACACAAGGATAATTTTGTGCATGAGTGGGCTTCTAAAAAGTGTTGTCATAGGTATAAACCTTGTTTATAATCTAAGTCAATAATACTTTATTAGTTAAGGATTAATGATAAATAAATATTACAAATATCATGTGACAATCATGTATTTATTTGGTTTTGTTTTAAAGAGACCATGTTTTTAGACTCTGAATACGCAACATGTTACTACATACACACAATGTATTGCATATAGGTTCCACAAAACATATTATATTTAAAGACAATGAACACATTGTGTGATATATATAATTTCATTGATTGTTTCATCCAAGGTAATATATCGTGTCTGTTCATACAAACGTTTTTCATTCATTAGTTTTGTATACCTCTAATTTACATTGTTCTAAAAATCACATCACTGTAACCATATTTTCCTCAAATAATGTCAGAAATTTACCACAAAATCTCATCCATGGAGAGAGAATATCTAAATTTATTTTTTTTAATCAATATCAAAAAACATTTTCTTGGCCAATTTTCACAAACCCCTTTCATCATGCCTTTATTTTCCAATAAGCAACCCAAAGCAACACCCTTTTTCCTAAATTTTAAACACTAGATGATCTGGTCAAGTTTTTCATAATTTTTTTCCTTCAATCAGGACTGTAATAAAATCATGAATAACTAGGGAGGGGAAACAAAAGAATATAATAATGTGTGATTATTGGTGTTCATTTCACAACCTATGTATTGATTACTAATATTATATTCTAATAACAAGTGATAGAGGTGTTGAAATAATATATTTCATGACATAAAAAGAAATATATAAGATTACAAGGCCATAAAATAGTGAAAACGGATCAATTATAAAAATTCCATCATGAAAATCACAATTAACAGAGAATATTATTAATAAAAAATCTATCCCTCAATATAATATTAATGAATGAAGATGAATGTGGTTAGATTAGGTGTTATTAGAAATTCCAATGAAGAATTATATTCCCCGGGGTTTGAAGATTCACTTTATCATTCTTAAATATCCACATGATATCCTCCTCTAAATATACCTCTCAAACTATAGTTATAGATATTGAGTTTATGAAAATAAGTTTTATTTATTTTAAACTTATAGTAATAAAATAATTTGTTCATTAAGTCCACTAAATTAATTAATTAATCCACCTATAATGGCATGAACTCGAGGTCCCAAGTGGAAATAATGATTATGCTACCCCTAGAGTAAATATACCATTTTAAACAAAACCACTGTCTCATATTTCTCATGTAAGGATCTTATTATTAGGAAATATTGTATTATCATTAACATACATATACAGTAATACCCCAAAATTATAAAAGATTAACATTTTATTCAAAATTGTGTATGACATGAAACACCAATAATAAACGGGAATATAAAATCCCAATACATTATAATATATTTACTAGTTTAAATAAATCAAATCAAGTATATATATTTAAATGAATAGAAAACTTAGTTAGTTTGTGTTACTTGGAACAATGAATTTCTTCAATATTTTCTGTTACATGCGAGACCATGTTTTACTCAATACTACTGATATGATTACTTAAAATGAAAATTATCTCCAAACTGAAAAAATAGAGATTATTAATATTATTAAATAAATTATGAAAATATATGGTTGAATTCATTAGTTATTAATTTATGAAAAATGAAAATAAATTCTAATAAATTTAATGGAAAATCTTTTGTAAAGAAATATTTTTATGCACTCAAATGGTTTTTAGCGTAATAAATTAAATTATTTAATATTATTGAGTGTTCTCGATTAAATTTTATTTTTATATAGTCAATAAAAAGTTTTTACATACATAAAATTTATTTTATAAGCATTATATAAGAACAAATCTAATTTTACACATAAAAATATATTTTTATAAAGGGTGTATTGCATCTATTTAATAGAACACTTGTTTTAAAACTTAATAGAGATGATTTTATAAAATTATAAAAAAAATAAACTTTATTTTTTAAATCATAATGAAAATAATCTTAGAAGAAATTTTATATATTTTTCTAACACGTTTTATTTTTTATGAATAGTGAAAAATAATGATTATTAATTGAAAAATGCATTTTCTTCAAAATAATTTATATTATTAATTTGATTTTTAATTGTTCTTAAAGTAAAATTAGACCCAAAACAAATATTAATCCAATTTTTTGGATTCCAATTATTTTCATATTGAATTCGGATATGAAAACATAGTAAACATATAAACATTTTCGCATTAAAAACCCACTTTCTTATCATGTCTGTATGGTTAATTTTAAATTTATTTTCCACTTATAAGAATTTAATTTAGAATAATAAATTTCATATTTGGAATAAGAATAATTTATAATTTACAACAAGTTAAGATTAATTTTTTATCAAAGTGATTAGTCAAAATAGTTAAAAATAATCCCAGCTATTGAGGGAAAAACAAATTTACCATAGGACTAAATTGTAATCTTAAGGGTCAAAATATAAAAAAATGTCAAATTCCCATTGGATGGCCACATTTATACACTTTTAACCTTATAATATAATTTTAATACTTTTTCGGATATTTTTCCATAATAGTGTCTTAGATAATATGTTATGTAAAGAAAGAGGAAAAAATGAAACTTTCATCGCTTTTAATTTCTATAATACATTGGGAAATGGAGAAAAAACTTATGTTTGGGTATAAAAATATAAATAATTTGTTTACATCATATTTTTTATTTTAAATTTTATATATGAATTAGATAATTAAAATTAATATGAAACGCCCACAGAGTAAATAATTAGTTAATATTTAAATAAAAAAATAATACAAGAAATATTAAAAGTATAGTATATTGAATGAATTATTGTGCTCCATTATTTTTTCAATTAATATTTAATTTTAATCATCTATTTACATAATATATTTTAGTTAAATCATTGTCTATATATTTTTAAATTGAAAGTAATTTAGTAATGTAAAAATTAATATTAATAAGAATTTATAAGTAACTGTATTTTATTATTTTTTTAAATTATCAAAAATCTATATTTTTTAAATTGATTTATAAACATGAATAAATATAAAATATGGTTTTTTAGTGGACCAGGTTTTTTTATAAAAAAAATGTTAACCATTAAAAATCAAAAAATTTGGTTAGCACGGTTATAGTTTAAGTTGTCTTTCTGCACGTTACGTGAGATTATGTTAAAATTAATATCCCAAAATCATATTATTTTTACATTATAATTTAGATATATTTTTTTAATTTGTGGGTTCATATTATATAACATAGATAATTTTATTTTAGCCATAATTGATAAAATACATATGCTATAAAACAATAACCATAATGAAAAAACCAAAATGATAAAATAATGAAACTTGGGGTTTAAGGAACTAAATATTTAAATCAAGTGTCATGGTAACATCTTGAACCTAGATGTCACTCATTAGTAACCCAATATCGGTTTGTAACATGGCCTCAAGTGCATCTCCCTAAATTTTAGATGCTACCAAAAAGTAGTTAGGGCCTATGGTGTGTCCATGGGAAGGTTGTGCCCTCATTACCAGAGTATAACATAGTAGAATGGAAATAACATAAAAGTAGCGGAAGTAGTATAGAAGTGAGAAAATAGATTAACAATATAAATAGATAACAATACAATAAATCACCTCATAAATAATTATGATTATGGAATGTATCTAGAATGTATCCAAAAAAGGAACAAAGTATTACTATAAAATACAAGCTCCAAAATACCAAAAAGGCCAAAATGTGCAATCCCCAAATTGCATAATGAGCCTTGGCACTTCCTTGTTCTCACCTACTCATAATCATCGAAAATTTTCATGTCTTCAACTGTGGGTTCTTTCCCTTGAATCTATATTTATCCAATTAGTCTACTCATGTACCCAAAAGCAACTTGAAAATGGTTTGAGGTATAATCCTTGTATGTAACCATCAAATTATCTATATAATTATATTTTGTGCACTATGAAAACCAAAGAAGTGTTCATTTAAATCAATAAATTAGTAAATAAATGTAATGATTCTTTGACAAATCAACTTCTAAGGAAGTGATACCGACTAGCCTCTCAAGGATCCTTATAAAACAAGTGTCAAGGTCTTCAAAAGGTAGCCACAAGTAAAATGGATTGATATCCATGATCTCACCATATAAAAAATTGAACCATGTCAACCACAGTCTTGCGGTATAACCAAAAGAAAACAAACATCTATGGATGAGCCGTATAACCAAACAATCCACATTTACCATGGTCCCATCATATTCCAGAAGTATAAGACCATGAAGGGACATATCCATGGTGTAGTAGACAAAGGTATCTTCATCAAGTCATATGTGCTTCTCAGTAGAAACATATTTAGGAACTGGTTGGAGTCCTAGGGGAATGTCATATCAAATATGTATTATGTGAGTCCGATAAAGTTGGATCCAAGGGGTAGCAAAGCCCAAGCATCCCATGAAATAAAGACCTAAGGATCATACGTAATCCAAGGAAAACACTATAGTGTTCATGTTCCAAGTAACAAAATCCTAGGAATATATTTATTCATTCAACATTTTATACCATTTATTGTTGCCTACAATATTCCATTTCATACCATATGATTTTACACACCCATTTAACCATTTACATCCAAATAGAAATAATTAGTATATTGAATCATTAAACTATAATCTAAATCAAAGGAAACCAAAAAGTATACCCACTCATTTTTCAAGTTGATAACGAATTCATTTATGAAATTTAATTTCTATAGAAACCATTTAATCGAAAACAACTTCCTATGAAAGAGGTAACCCATCACCTATTAAACTAATTTTATAATTGATTTATTAATATGATTCCTCAAACTAGAAAATAATCAACTCCCCCCATGTGTGGTTCTAAAAGTCAAGAAGAGAAAAAATTCACCTAGAATACCCCATCGGTGGCCTTCGTTTGGGTAACAACCACCAACGCATCATAATATAACCTAAGTTAATCCCTACGAGCTATAGATCCATTTTATTTGACTAATCATTTCAATTTTGGAGTCGTGTCAGAATGTCTACTAGTTAAAAAAAAATGGAATCTAGTTATATTACAGACCAAATACGATGGGAAATGTATTGACCACCTCTTAGTAGTAGAGTTATTGTCTCGTATAAACTCATGATTCTACTCAAATCAGGAGAAAAAGGAAGAATGGATAAATAAAATGAAATTATGGAAAACAAATTTGTGGATAAATAGTATCATAGATAGGAATGACAATGATAAATGACTAATAACTAATCGAGTACTCATCGATGTGGATCCAATGACATTTTTTGCGCTTGAATCATAAATTGGGTGGAAGAGATCTATAAAATACAAGGATATTTGATCAAGGGAAGCTCTTTAAATGTACCTCTACAGTGCATAAAATGAAATGAGATATTTTGGTTTAAAAATAATTTAATTAATTTTAAAATTATAAAATTAACCCAAATTTAAGGGGTTTCACTATTTGATTACATGCTTTGACTAACTGTGTTCCAACTGTGAACAATTTTCATTATAAGAAGGGTACCTTTATGGTTTCCTATCATGGTTTGACTAACCATAAAAAACAAATTCCAAACCTATTGTAAAAAATTGTAGAGAAATCTACACGGATGTGAGGCCCAACTTTCATGGTTGGCCTTACCATGGGGCATATAGCTCCCTACTTTCCATCTATGCATGGTTTGATCTAACCATATGGATTTCCCCATATAGTTTACTCTAATCATGTACCATGATTCACTACAAAAAAATTAACTTATATCAATATATATTCAATTATAGAAAATATATCTATTGGTAAAACTGAGTATTTCCTATAGATATTATGTTTTTTATATTAATTTAATATAACAACAAATTTTTTTACCAACAGATATATCTGTTAATAATAAATATCAAATACCTAAATTAATTTTACTAACAATTAAATCTAATACTTTATTATATCAATACCGCCATTTTTTTACCAACACATGAATGTATTATTATTTACCATCCTTACCAACAGATCTTTTAACATTGGGAAAAAATGTTTTAATAAACTATTGAGGAAAAAAATACATTATCATTAACTGATTTAGAAACCTAATTTATTATAATACCATTTTTATGACCAATATTAACATTCAATTTATCATTGTGGTTTTGTTAAAATATCACGTTTTATATAGTAATTTAATTTTTATATTTAAATTTATTAAACACAAAAAAATAATCAACATAAATTCAAGATTTTATTAATATATATTTTGGAAGTAAAAGAACATAAAAATCATGGGAAATTTAGGAAGGGGTGTACTCTTCTTGGTGAACACACCAAAAACCATGCCCTATGGGGAAATGTTTACCGCACCGGCCCCTCCCCCCTCAGTAAGGGAGGTTACTTCGCTATCTCTACTTCGTTATTGACCACCCCTTAATTTATTACCATCTTTATTTTAGATCTCCCTCAGTCCTAAGGTCCCAGAATGGTTCGATGGGTCCCTGCAATTGTCTCTCTCAACCTTGGAATTTACTTATTCTTCTTTCCCTGGTACATCTATCCTTGATTGCGTTTTTCAAATGCCGATGACCTTCGGTGGACATATTAGATCGCCTAATTTTTTGATCATGGGTTCTACATGAGTGCAAAACTCTAGGGATTCTTGATTACAATAATATTATGACTTGTTTCACCTCTTAAAAAGATATAATCCATGCCTAGTAGAACGCATCCCGATTTCAAAAAGGGTATGTGTTGGAGTCGATGTATCTATGTCCCCAGTCGACTCCTTCTGCATTTATGTTGGTGATGAGTTTCATTACAAACAGTTGGTCATTTTTTAATTTTGGTATGGCATCTTCTCATTGTGCAAGAAATTTGGGCATTGTCCTGTAGAATGCAGGCACAAGAGGTTGACGCAAAAGAGATCTGGTCCAGGTGATCGGGTGAATCAGTCTTCTGTTTTTACTCCTGTTGATTATGGTGGGTCCTTGGTGAACTGTGTTGTGTCAACTAAGGGTTCTGTGGGTGTTGTTCGAATAGCTAGTATAGATTTTGGTCTTATGAATTTGGGTAATATAGTGTCACTAAAACAAACACATGATTTTCCACTGGATCTAAAGGATAATTGAATTTTTTTTGAGGTCAAAATTGGACTTATAGGCGGTGATCACTTAAAGAGAATTTGTTAATCATAGAAATGTTGTTGTTCTATGTGAAAGCAATGCAGAAGAAGATTTTAATCACTTAAATAGAGGTATTCCTGATGATAATGAGGTAGAAGATGGTGAACATGAGGGTGTAATGGTTGATGTTAATCCAGACTAGAATAATTTCTCATTGAACGAACATAAGGATAGTGATGTGAATAGGGAAGTATGGGATGAACAACCTGACACCCCTAGGCGAAGAGTCACTTGTATGGAGGATTCTGGATTGGTTCATGATATAGATCTTGGGAACATGGTGAGGGGGTCCAATGGGAGCCCACCAATAGAGACACCATTAATGGAGGCAGTGTGGGATGGGAGAAGCCATAAAGTGGGCGAGATTAGAATGAATCAGTTCAAATGTTATATTTTCCAACCATTATGGAAAAATTAGGGATTTTCATTTTTTTTTTGTATCGAGCTTTTCCTGGTGGACATGATGTTGGATATGGAAAGAATTCTATGATGGTAGGGGCCTATAGAACCTCATCTTGTAGCTACAACAACCCATTTATTTGGTTCTTCATTGGTTTCAAAATTTTCCATGGCGTATGCACCTATAAAACCATCAAAACATGGTTTGGAGGACCCCCTAGACAAAATTTACATGATCAGGATCACACATTCCTCAATAAATGTCAAGAACCTCAGAAAAGGTCTTCTACTGATTCCTTTCGATGATTTCTTTTTTGATTTTCTATATTAATTTGCATGTATAATTTGATAAAATATGAAATCTTTTATTCATGATCCAATTTCTATCTTTATCATAGTTTGGTAAGGATCGTTTTCAATTAATTAGATCTTGGTTCAATTAAAAAAATAGTTCTCGTGAGTTTTTTAGTATATATTGACTCAATATGATTTTTTTCCTAGTATGTCGGTTTTCCACATGTTTTGAGTTTAAGTGGAAGAAAATTAACCACATAAAATTCTGTTTGAAATTAATGTTATTCAAATATATGTTCAAGAAATGAGGACTAGCTTCAATCATTCTTGAAAAGTTATATGATTAAAATGAACAAATAGATCCAATTATATGTAAAATCCTTCCAGTCACTGGTCCCAATTGTTTATTATTTCTATTATTTCAAAGGTGACTTTTTCCCCAGTTTTTATATTGTTTTCAATGTGTGATGATCTAGTTCATGCTCCTAAGTCCATGCAGCAGATTTTCAAGGCACTTGTTAGAATCCCTACTGAGGTCTTACGTATAACTACTAGGAATTCCCCTTGTAGATAAGGTATTTTATAATTTCTTCCTTGATCAATTCCCAGTTTAACCTCAAAATCATGAAAAGTTACTACATTTTATGATATTATACATTCAACATTATGTTTTGGAATTTTTAGTCAGTTAATTATTTTAATATCATTACGGTGAATGTATGTGATGGTTCAAGTAGGTTATGTCTTTCTTGAAATCCAGGAAAAATGTTTTTCTATGATCAATTAGGTTATATGTGGGTATATATGCATATTGCAACATAACTCATATTGGATTTTGTTTTATATTGTGATATTCTCTACTCTATTTCTTTATTTTTCTAAAGAAAATTGTAGGGACCAACACATAGGATCAGTTTGAACTATATGTGATCAAGTGGGTGATAGATCTGTATATCTCTCCAGGTGTGGTGAAGTAAATCGCATCCATTGGGGTGGAGGTTGAGGTTATCATTGCTGATACTTCTTGAATTTCTTCGGCCTTTGCATCTATAAAGGTGGGGATATTGTAATTATATAATTTTGTTATGGATAAACACATTTTTTTGTTTTTGAATTTTGTATCTCTTAATGTTTTTTTAGAAAAGAAATTTTAGGGGGTTGAGTTAGTTTAGGAAATATTATATTTGGATAATTGTTTACATACTTTTGATGAAATACCAACAGGGATGATGAAAAATGATTACTATGGAAAGAATTTTTTAATACGTCTATTCATATTTTGGTTACAATTAATGTAGATATTTTTCATTGATTTGAGATGGAGTTGGCTCGCTAGTCCTAGTGTATGGATGATAAATTGATGCTCGTTTTTCTATAGTGTGGCAAGGATGGGATGGAGATGACTCGCTGGTCCGGGGGAATGGATGGGTTGTTGGTGATCGATAGTCCCTAATGTGTCATGGATGGGTGATGTTGGAATGGGAGGGATGGATTTATTGTTAATGGGTTTGATGGATCCCATCAGGGGGGATAGATTTTGTATTAATTCATTTTGTAATGAATTTATTTATTAATATAATTAATTTTTAATAAGTTTAAATATGTGTTAAATTTCTCTTAGATTTAATAATTAAAACAAATTTATTATATATTATACATTAATAAATATTATATGAACTTTTACAAGAAATAGAAATTTATAAATTTTATTCAAATGTAATTTATAAATAAATATTATATGTCGGTAATATTATTACCAATAGAAAAAAATTTAAATAGAACTTGTTTCTAAACACTTTAACCAACATATATATTATCCCTTGGTGTTATTATAATTTCAACAAAACTATTTTTCATGTCTCAAACAAAATTAGCGACAAATTTTGTATCGACAATTTAGTGATAGGGACATATATGTTGGTAAAACATTTTACCAAAAGAAAATTCACTTTTACAAATAGATATGATCCCATTAGAAAAAGTAAAATATTTTTTGGTAATTATTTCACCCCAAAACATGCATTTCAGGATCTTAGAAAGCCCTAAACACCATTGATACCTCCATGACCTCAAAGGGAATTAACATTATTCCATATTTAGAAAATAAAACTAAAATTAAAGGGATGTTTACTTCATAAAGATCCCCTTGTTCTTACAATATTCCACCTTAATATAATTATTCATTAAATTTCCCTTTGAAGTGTGGTCAATATTCTTCTCAAAAAAACTGTAGCTGATGAGCACATACATCAACCTCCCGCTCCCAAGTCTTATCCAATTTCGTCTAATGATTTTCATCCTAGATAGCCTCAGATGTTCTCTGAGGCCTCCTCAAAGGAAACCTATTAATATAACTCAACCTCTTTAAGATGAAAATCATGAGATGGGTCTGAATGATAGTTGTGTATTAGATATATGTGAAATGTTTCATGAATGGATTGGTACCACAAAGGTAACTACAACTGATAGGATACTGACCCAACTACATCTAGATTCTAAAATTTACTAACATATCGTGGTGAAATCTTACCATATCTCTTTATCTATCCATATCCCAGCCTTGGAGAAGCACTTAAAAAGACATGTTCGACAACCTTGAACTGTATAGGTCATCTGTAGAAAACAGGAAAATATTTCTGTCAAGATAGTACAGTTTCCATCTACATCTAAATCAACTAGACCAACTCAAATAACTCTTTCACAATATGTGCTCCCAAAAAGTTGCATCACCTACCTCTAACCAATACATGGGTGATCAGCATGTCCTACCATAAATATCCTTACGAGTTTCCATCTGTATCATCTCTTGAAATCTTATATTGTTGGGGAAATCAACAAGAGGTATATGCTTGTCCCAATATCCCCCAAACTTTTTGACACATGCTTGTAGCATGTAATCAAGAACATGTATTGTACGCTTTTACTAGCCATCGGTTTGAGGGTTGTATGTTACGCTCATAAACAACTATATACCAAATAAAATCCGTAAAATATTCCAAAAAATAGACATAAAATGGGTCTCCCTATCAGAAAATATATTTTTTGGGACCTCATAGAGTCTTATTATCTCATTGATATACAACTACCTAAGATCATCCACATAAAATGTTTCCTTGATCTTCAAGAAATGAGCAACCATTGTGAGAAATTCAAAAAAAATCAAATTTCATCATAACCTTGAGTTTTCCTTGGTAAAACTATCCTAAAATCTTTCATGACATCATATAATTTCAACTATGTAATAAGTACCTACAGTAAAAGTTCAGTTGGTTTTGGATGGTCCACATTCTCCTGCTGATAGGTGGAAGACCTCATAAAAAAACCCATTTACCTCATTCTATATACCTGACAACCAGTACTGGTAGCATTAAGTCATGGTACATATTGGTGACTCTGAGATGTACTCCTAAGATGATTCATGAAACTCCCACATCTTCTCCTTCCATATGTCCATTGGGACCCCAACATGACTAGGGATTCACAAAACTTCATCCATACATATGGTATAATTAGGATGAGGATCCTCACGTACCACACTCTCTTGTTGGTAAAGGACCTCTAAATCTAATAGCTACCTCACCCTAACTTGATACAATAGGGTACAATTCATAGCTAAAGATGATAAAATATTATTCCTCTGAATGTCATGCAACTCCAAGTGCATCTCATAGAACAAATCCATGAGCTACAAATAACTACTATCTTATTCAACTGCATGTATCCTATCCCCGCTACTCAATTCATCATCCAATGCACTTTCCTTTATGATAATATTGGAAATCTTGATGTTAAAATATTATAAGAACACGACCCACCTTCACTATCTTAGATTCATATAACGCTATATAAATATAAACCTGAGGATTTTGTGGTCCGTGTACCCCAAAAAATGAAATTCAAGTATTTAATGTCTCCAACATCACAAATCAGGAAACAATATGACTAATTCAAGACCATTCATCAATTATTTCCCCTTGTGTGGCCTCATCTATTTACACATATATTCCACAACTCTATGTCAATAAATCATCACTACTTCAATCCCAATACCTGATATATCACTATACACAATGTCTCTCTTTCCCAGCTCCATAATTATCAAAAACAGTATAGAAGTCAATATCCCTTTTACTCCTAAAAGGTTGTCTCAGAAGTATATAAGTATACAAAATAAATACCATTCTTACTCAAGCATATCAATAACACTACTAAGCATGAGATGTTCTATATGAAACACCTTTAATATCAAGTTATCCCCAACAAACTATGTTTTTCAAAAATGTTCTTGGGATTATCCCAAGAAAATATATCCCTCACATTATATGGGTCTAATGATACTCCTATATCTGAGATGATATGACCGAGAATGTGAACTAGATCCATATAGAACTTAACCTTTGTTATATAATCATATAACAGATTCTTTCTCAGTGTATCCAAAATGGTCACAACAAGTTTGGAATGGTTGTGTCGAGTGTGAAAATACAATAATACATCATCCATGAAAACTTCCACAAAAGAATCCAGATAATTATGAAAGACTTCATTCATTTAAACCATTAAAAATGATATAACATTGGAAAAATAAAATGGAATAACAAGATACTCATATAGATCATACCTTCTACAAAATATTTTAAAATGCATGTTTGCAGTTCAAACATGTACTTGGTGATATCTGAATCTCAAATAAATTTTTTAAAACACCAGAGATCCTAAAACCCAATCAAATAAGGCATTCTTTCCAAAGAAAGGGATATTAGTTAATAATCGTCAGTTAGTTCAATTTATTATAATCTATGAATAACATAATGGAACCACCCACATTTTCACAAAAGTACTAGATAATCCCACATAGAAGTATTCGATCTATTGAAACCCTTTTCATCCAAATCCTCTCACTACATCATTTTCTCCTGAAACTCCTTTGGATAAATCATCTATATAGTAATGGATATTGTTGAAGCTTATATAAATAGCTTGATAGATAAATCCACATCTCTATCTTAAGTGGTAGACCATAAAAGTCATCTGGGAACATATCCCTCAGATGATCAACCATTAAAGAAAATGATGTTTGATGTGTTCCATAATCATCCAGATACAAACTAGTGATATGGGTGGTCACCCCACCCAGCCCACAATGATTTGGACCATCTCATATCTCTAAAAAATCCCATTCACCCTTTTGAGTATAATGTTCCTCATTTTGGGATAGGAAATTCACCGTCCAAAAATATCAGTCAATGTAAGCTTGATAAGAAACTATCCATTCCATCCAAGTATAGCATCAAACACAGTAATCTCTATGATATAATGTTTTCATATGAATTGACACCGGCTAAAATCAATGGAGAACTCCCTGCACTTTCATACACCCTCCATTCTAAGTCCCAAAAAAATCTACCATCATAACACCAACAAAAAACATACGGCAAGAACAAGTATTAATACCATAGATAGATATATATATATATATATATATATATGAAACTATGTGATGAACCTATACCAAAAGAGGTAATATGTAATAATAGAGGTTACTAAAATCCTACCGCTCACAGTAGATGGTCCGACAACTGGCACCTCGGGGGAGGGATGCAAAAAAAATAGATATGACCCGAATCACAGCCCTATGACACAACCTCACAACAGGAATTAGGTTTATTCTAATATGATTGTGTTATTAGTTCCTGGATTCCTTGAACATGAACACCACTAACATGGCCTGATTGATTGGAACTACTCTAATTACCTATGAGACACAGAGCTAGTAATCCTTCTCTTAAACCTGGTGTTGGAACTTGCCCGCTACCACTTAGAAGTAGAGGGAAGATCCTACAAAAATGTTTCATGTGGCCCATCCAACTATAAACTGAGAACATGATTGGGTTTCAATAGAATATATTCTTCATGTGGTCTCACCTTCCCCCCAGATGAAAGAACACTGAGCTACTAGTAATCACAGCTAGATTGGTACTTGTCTCATGGGAATCCAAAAATGGTTTTTTTCATGAATATGTTGAACCACATGGTCGAGAGACTACACTACTCTATTATAAACCTCTAGTATCCATCAAGTTCTACTCTGTAATCATCCCCTGATTCACAATTTCAGTGATAGAGGAAAATATGAACATGTTTACCTAGTATTTGATAACATGGTAGGGACCTTCCTAAAAGTGTCGCCCCCTTGATAGCTCATTTGTATGGTATATCTGTGTAAAACACTGCAATAATGTAAATTGTGTAGAGTACTCCATGACAACCATATCACCCTTCTCTAGATGCATAAATTCACTATAGAACAATTTCTATATAGTTTCAGAAAAGAAATAATCATAAAATATGGTTAAGAAATTATCCCAAACCATATCGCATAACTAGTCATCATGATTCAGAACATCCCACCAGCACTTTTCTGTTCCATGTAGCATAAATGTTGTGATCATTACTCTCTTCTTAGGAGGTATCTCAATGTTCTAAAACATCTAGTGTTTATTATCTATCTATATCTTTGTCACCTATGCACCACTATCCCTTGGGAACATTTTTGGATGCTGTTTTTGGAACACGTAAATCATCTCACCCATAGATAAATAAGGCTATGGTGATCCCTAAAAGGTTTCCATAAAGTGATAAAAAACCTTCCATGTGCCTCATCACCTCTATCAGGAATAAAAAATGGTTCCATTGTTGTCTCTAAAAGAGGATCCACTAGTATCCCATGGGCCACCTCCTTTGAAGTGTGACTAACGCTACCCTCCATGAATACGACTATATTTCGTCAAGGTCGCATGCCTCTAAACTATCGAACTCATGGCTCAAAAAAGAACATCATCAATGTTTGTAGCTCAAAAGTGTACGATAGGTCAAAACACACCTATTACCAAATAATAAAACACAACCTAGACTGAATTCCAAGACTATTAAAAGAAAAGTCACTAAATACCTCTAGATACCTATTTCCCATTGGGTAGTTGGGTCTAGTTCATGCCTCTAGTTATTGATTCAATTTACTATCTCAATTCATACTCATTTCTCATTTAATTTTCATAATTCATTTCATTATAAGTTTTAACCAATGGTTCTCCATACTCCAATCCATGGGGTCCCATACCACTTGATAAACCAAAATTTGGTGCCCCTATAATCTATACCATATCATAATCACAATGATTAATTGAATTAATTGGTGAATTACTTTCCAATAAATAAGGTCCCATAGTTCATATGAATTGAAATATGGTGTCACTCTTTCTCTCCACTACACAGAATCTATCCAAATATCAGGAAAATATATCAAAACACCTATCAAAACTGCATAAAAATATGTAATTCATCATAAATTTAATGTCATAATGCATGGAATGTGATTTATAAAATTTTCATATATGATGACTGATATGGAACACCCTCATCTCATTGGGTTTCATTCTAATTTAATTCTCAATACTATCAATATTAAAATCACAATGTAAGTGTGTCACTTAATGGTAGAATCAAATCACATTTAATAGTTAAATTAATGAAAAGAACAATTTCATTCATGTAAATTTCTATTTTTTATGTATCTGGGGTAGCTACTCTCAGGAACAACTCATTTCCAAACCCCAATTCCTTTCTATCCATTTATATTGTTTCTAAATTGTAAAGTAGACCAGAAAATATTCCCTCTAATATCACTTTGTAATGTATACATCCCATACACCACTGAATAGTTCCCTAATCCTAGTTAGTCACATGGACTCAAGTGCATCTTTTTGAATTAATATGGTTTCTGAGTAGAAGAGAGGGCCTAGGGTGTGTCTAAGGGATGACTATAGACACATTAATAGAGAGTAACACAGTTGAATGGAAATAAAATAAAATTATTATAAGTACTATAATAGTTAAAAAATAGAAAAACAATAAAAATAGATAAAAATGCAATAACATATATCATACATAATGATGGTCATGTAACATATCTAGAAATCATCCAAATATAGAAAAAATAAAAACAATAAAATAAATGTCACAAAATAGAAAAATGATAAAATAATTATGTGTATAAATAGCATCATGGGCCCGAACTTGGACCCATGATCCCCTACATATAAGCTTTATACATAATCAACTCTTGAATTATGGGTTCTTTCCCTAGTCTCTACCTACATCCAAATAGTTTTCTCAGGGACCCAATGGTGGTCCTAACAAGGTTTCAAATACAATACCTATAGATAAACACCCAAATATCATTACAATTCTATGCTATGAAATATAACATGCTATATAGTGTTCAAGCAGTGCAGGTAAGAATTAATGAAATGTAAATTTCCCAAGAAATATCCACTACTAAAAAATTTATATTGACTATCCTTTCATGGATCATGAAAAACATGTTTTAAATTCATAATAAGGTAGAAAAAATTTAAATGGAGAGAGAACCATGAACACACAGTATAATCCATAGAAACATTTCAACCATGGACTTGTCGTATAACTAGAAGAATGATAACATCCACAACTAAGTTGTACAACCAAAAATGTCACATTTACCATGGCCCCACTATATACTAAAAGTGAAAAACCACCAAGGATTATATCCAAGGTGTAGAATACCAGGTAATGCTAATCATTACCTAAGAGAATCTTGATGGAAAATGGATTTTGCACCGGTTGGAGTACTATGAGCATGACATAACGAATATGTTTGATGCAAGTCAAAGAGTAAATAATCAAAGGTATAGCCCGAATAATCCCACATAATCAAGAACCAAATAGAATACTCAATATAAGGCATTAACTATAGAATTTAGGTTACAAGGAACAGCTTCCAAGGTAAATATTCTTTCATTAACCATTTCATACCATTTATCAATTCATACCATATACCATTTCATACCATATGGTTATACCCCTCATATAACCATTTATATCCAAATACAAAAAAATGAGTATACCAACTCATCTTACCATAATCACAATCAAACATAACTAATGAGTATACCGGCTCATTTATTAAATTTCTAACAAATCTATTTAAGAAATAAAAATTTTTTATAAACCATTTAATTGAACACATCATCATTCAATGTTGGTAACCCAATTTTTATTAAAAAAATTATTCAATTCATTTACTAATAATAGTCCTCAAACTACTAAATCACCAACTCACCCTGTGGGTGGTTTGAAATGGCATAAATGGGAAAAACAATCACCTGAAACACCCATTGGGTGACCTTGGTTGTAGAAACAACCACCAAATAATCACAACAGAACATAAAGAAATCCCTAACAGGTCCAGTTTTATTTAATTCAATTAATAATTTATATTTCGAGGCTGTTATAGAATGCTAAATGAGTGGAACAATGTCATTTGTGTCTATTGAGCAGTAAAACCAACAAGAAATGTATATACCACCTGCCATTAATTGGTATTAGAATGCTTTTCTAGTATCAACATCAGATTCAACTCATATTGGGAGAAAATTTAAGAACGGACAATGAACATGAAATTATGGACACCAATTTTACATATTAATATCAACAAGATAGGAAGAAGAATGATTAATGGATAAAAAGTAATCAACATCTCCCAATTGTAGATTCAATGAGATGGTCGATGCTTGAATTAATGATCGGACAGAGGGGATATCTCAAATAAAATGATATCCTTTCAAGGGGGATCTTCAAATAGACAACTACTATTTGTAGATATAAATGAGTTATTTTTGTTAATAAAAATTTAGTTAATTTCAAATCTATAAAATTAACCCAAATGTATTGGTTATATGGTTTGAGAGTGCAATTTGACAAATAGTGCACCAACCGTGTAACGTTAGCTGTAAGGGAAGGGCACTCGCATGGTTTCTTCACACTATTTAAATAACTATGTGAAAACTCTTTGAAAAACATATATCAAAATAGATTAGGTTTTCACTGAGGTGTGTGGCCCCAAATCACATGGTTTGCCTAACTTTGTGTCCTATACTTCTCTATAGCTAGCCTCGCATGATTTGATCTGACCATATGGCTTACCCCTCACTATTTACCCAAACCATGCTCATGTATTATTTAACCCCAAAACATGGGTTCATGGATTTTAACAATCCATGGACCCACCTGTACATCCATGGCCTCAAAGGGATTTAACATTTGGCAATATTCATTTATTAAAACATAAAAGAATGGTATTTGTACCTCATATGATAACATCAATTCCTATAGTTATATTGTATGGGTGAGGTGTCTCTCAACCCAAATAATCCCTCTAGTCCATTACATATCAATTATAGAGAAACATGGTTAATATTAACCTCCCAATAATTAATACATTTGAGTATTTACAAAAATGTAACTTCACATTGTCTATAATAAGGAATTCAATCCCCTCACATACTCACAACTCTCAAGCCATTTGGCTCAACCAATATCATCTAGAATCCCTCCCTAACCCCCCCCCCCCATCCTAGAATCCTTGTATTATGATTAAATCAAATTGTTCAAGGTTTCAAAGAAAACCTAGGGTTTAAACTCAAAAAAGTGGTAATGTTCTTCTAAAACCATTTTTACTTTATTTTTTCTCCACCTCCCATAGTTATTATTACATATTGATTATATAATAACTTTAGTATCTTAAATATACTGATATGTTGGTATGTTAATTTTATAACCTTAAATCACACATACTTCAATCAAATGGGATACACATTCATCGTTGGTGTATGTGGAGGACTACTGCCATGCGAATAGATTTTGTTAATTATTCTATCATGACATTTCAAGGTTGGGAATAATTATGTATTTATAACGTATAAATGATATATATGATATTTATAATGTATTTAAACTTATTTAATTTATTTATAATGTATTTCTGTCCCACCATTGGTGCTGGGGAGGTAAGGGTTTTGGGGGTGAGGGGTAGGGCGTAGGGTCAAGTCCTTGGGCATGAGATTTACCGCAATTTTCATCCTTGTATTATGTTCCAAAATGGAGTATGTAATAAATATAGTTTTATTCTTATTTAATTTTTATAAAAACATGTCTCCATTCTTTCTATTTTTTGGAATATGATAACGCCATCATTTTGTACGGAGGACTACCTCCTCCTAAAGTGATGTGATTCATTCATAAGTTACATGGAATGTATTAAGGATGATATTAATAAATATTTGTGATAAATATAGAATAAATATGATCTTTTAATGATAATATACATATATATCACCTAATTTTCTTTATTTTATTATGAAATGAAAATGAAAGTAGGATTCATGCGTACATACAACCTACCAACTCAATGAATGGTGTGTTTCATTTCACATCACTAGATTTTATAGATTAATATAAATACATATATAATGATCATGTAGGATATTAATAACATTTTTTAAATTATTTATATGATTAAATCAATTTCTTTCTATGGGGGAAAAAATAAAAAGTCAAAGCATTCTAAAAAAGGAAATTAGCACTAAAAATAATGAAAATAAAACAATATTATTAAAAATGGATGATAAGATGTTATAGAAAAATCACATATGATATTATATATATATATATATATTAATATGGCTCTTTAATAAGTTAATGACACGTTTATAACCATAAAAATATAGTATTTTAAAGAAAATACAACCAAAAGGAAAGAAAAAGTTAAGAGATTTCATCTCAATACACATTTCACTATGACATATTTATTATTAGGCACCAATTCACTTTTATGGGGTATATATACTCTTTCCTTGAAATTTAATGTCCTTAATACTTTAAATTTAATGTTATTTAATTTTTTAATTAGAATTAATTTTTCTATTGTATTTGACTTGAAAATAACCAAATTGTAAAATTTATTATTCAATCTCAACATATTTTATGATTGTTAACTTATTATTAAAATAATCACTTTATTTCAATCATTTTTCATTGAAAAATACATCCCTCTTTAATATCCATATTAATTTTAAGGGATATGATAATATCCTAAAGTGTATACAAATTTTTATATGGTGTTTAATTTGAATGTTTTGGTATCAATTAGAGAAATATGGATAAATATGTATCCTTTACTCAATAAAGATATTTAATGAGGAACATTTTTTATGAATTAAATAGATTACTCAATTCATAAAAAATGAATTGTAATATTTTTACATGGGTTAGGAATTGTTTAATTTAATCCCTTTGATGCATTAGTAGTCTCATGAGATGAATCAGTTGACCAAATGATATGGGTTTTAACTTGGTATTTTTTAACCATCTTGTGAATGGTTTTGACGGTAAAGGTACCATGTATTTGGGAAACATTGAATATAATATTTAATAATATGCATCATTGATAATTAAGTTATTATTATAATACATGATATTTTTTCAATGAAATTATCTATGGATGAATTAATTTCTTAGTTTATTGACTAAATGGCATGTGTTTCAGTTATTTACATTTCCATATTGATTATGCATCGTCCAGATATTTTTATAGAATGTGTATTTAGTTAAATACGATTCCATATTGATTGTGATTATTGATTCTTGATAACATGAAATTCTCTAATACCATACTAGTTATTTTAGATAACCCTTTTTTGTTTCCTTTCCTGAGGTTATGAAGAAGAGATATTTGAATGTGTTTTTTGGGATTCAGTTTTTTAGATTTTGTTGGTTATTATGTTTTATATTTTATTCACATTTTAATATAGATATCAATTTTGTATTTTGGTTTTCCAAAAATACTAAACAATTCATCGATTTGGAATTTTAATATTCTATGAATGAAATTTTAATAAATTAATGAACTAGATTTGGGATACTAGAGTCGAGGTCACTACAGTTGAGAAAGTTTAGTATAAACCATTGTAACTAGATTTAGGACAACATTTAATAGGGAACATTGAACCAATTATAGATTATGATAATATGTATAGAATAAAATCCTAATTTTTTGTTAATGAATATATTATATTGTTATTCATTGAAATACATCCCTAACTAGATACTATAAGTGGACGTGGTTCTGGCAGAGACGAACCTCCGGGTAATAACATTGAAAAGTATTTTTTGGGCATCACTCAAGTGTAACCTCATATAGAAAAATGGTCCTTAATACACACCTTTTTTTTAATCCCATAAGTCATATTCTTAGGATAATCCACATTTTCATTACAACCCATTGTAAAGGATTTGAAAGTATTGATATCCCAAAAGTTTCCATGTTTATGGTTATAAGATTAGTTATGGATAAACTGTTTAGTATATTGTAATTGTTTAGTTATTTTTGAGATTAACCATTATGATATATTATGTTATGACATATCTTAGATTATTCCTTTTTTTTAAATTTCCCATGTAAGGAATAAATTTATCAATACATGTCTACAATGTAGCAGTTGTAATACTGAGGAATTAAATATTATAGGTAATGAAACTGTGAATGTTATAGAAAAATTAGGTATCTTAATAAACTTATGATGAATAAACATTCCTATATGTAGAAACATACTCCATATATATATTATATGATGATAGATTACTTTATAAGACATAATACACCATCACTTAGTGGTACTACTGATCTGATGGGAGCTAAGAAATGCATTATGTCTTCAGAGAAGATATTTATTTCATTGGGATGTGGTGAAAATGAAAATGAAACACTTGTAGTGTATTGTCTCAATAGAGATGAAGATCATGGTAGGCTATTGATCTAGAATAATATGCAATTAGAGGGAATGGTACTCAATAAATGGAATGCTTATAAGGATCCATTCACTAACAAGTATTTCCCTCATGAAAAATCAACTAATATGATTACAAATTTCGTTAAATTAAATCAAAATGAAGAATAAAGTGTTACAGATTAAGAAGATCCCATTAAATGGTTAACTGTGTATTCTACAGATTATATACACATTATAGAGTACAAGTTCGATCACTTCTTTGAAGGTCTTAAAACATGTTTTCAAAGGGAATTCTTTTCTCAAACTTTTTATTCATATGATGAAATAGTTTTATGTGGAATGAGGGAAAGGAAATTATTATCCATGTCTTATGGAATATATGAGATGTAATTGAAGACAATGACTTTATTTAAAATAATGGATAATGGGATAAATATATGGAAGGATTTTCCCATATTAAGTAATTGGGGATAGAATCTGCCATAGAAATGCTTGGAGGGATTGGGATTTTATTATCACTAACTATAAATGCGTCTCCAAAAAAATGAATTAAATGGGATGAAAGAAATAAATTCAATTATGTTTTTAAACTATAAGGATATGGGTAACTGTAAAATTGAATTCCCTATAAAACTAGGGAATGTATCATAGAATATGATATGGGATAGATCTCAAGAGTATTCTTTTGATACAGTTGAAGTTTAATGATTAATATTATTTTCTATTTGGATCCATGGAGATTTTTTAATAATTATTTCATTTATTATATTATGGTAAAAATAATTATGAAATGTATAATGATTATACTATTATAATATATCTTAATGTATTTGGAATCATGTATTGAATGGTACTAAGAAAAATGATTCAGTGGTAAGTTTTTTTAACACATGTTTGAGGGAATGATAAGTATTAATATGTTCCTAATTCCAAGATAATGGTTCTGGGAAAATATTAAATATTGATATGGATAATTTAATTAGATAATAGTAACTAACTATGATCTATTTCATAAATTTTAGATCAAAACAATTTTTATGGTTTATAAGGTTAACCATTTATGAAATCACCTAGGCCGAACTTAGAATAATGTTTTAAAGATTAATGTATTACATCACTATATAATGGATACATTAATAATATATGATTTTGAAATAGGTCAAGTAACATAAAAGGGATGATATTGTTCTTATTAAATTAAAATATATCAAGTAATTATAATTTTTTCATTCTTAGATAGAAAAATAATTCATCAACATTAGGAAAATGATATTTCAAAATCTATTATCATATAATAATCATTTCCAATGATATCAATGAACTTATTTACATATTTTTTTTTTATGTTTTTATTCTCATTAACCATATCTGGATCACCCACATTCTTGTGATCAATTTTCCTTATAACTCTCTATAAGTATTTTTGTGTTAGTTTTCTCTTCCATATCATTATTTTTAGTTCTCACCTATGTTCTTCTATCGGGTAACCTAGTTGTTTGGTTATTCAAGATAACCTAATTAATTCTTATTCTCTCTAATTATGTGGTTATTTTATTAAATCCTTTATGATGTGAGTTTTTCAATAATTTTTTATCAAAATTTTAAAACATTTACTATCAATATCATGTTTAAATTATGAGGATGCAATTTATCTAAGTTTAGGAGAATTTAACATCCATAATTTATGATGGAATAACATTTTAGTAAATAGCATGTAAGACACACAACAAGATGTGTATAAGGGAATATTACATTTAAAAAAATAAAATAAATTTAATAATTTAAATAAATTCAATATGTGAGGTATATTGAAACTCACATATCTCTAAGTGAGTTTGTGTTGCAGGAAATAATTTTCTTCGATACTTTGTATTACACATAAGACTGAGTTTTACTTAATACAATTAAAATTATTATTTAATTTAAAAATTATCCCCTAGTAGTTAAATTGATAGTTATGAATAGTATTAAATAACTAATTAAAATATGTTTTTAAATCCATCGGTTACCAATTGATTAAAAATGAAAATAAAACTAATTGAATATAAAGGGAATTTAAAAAAACTGTTTTTATACACCCAACACCATTTCATAATACTAAATAAAATTAATTTATATTATTGAATAATATTAATAGAATATATATATTATATATTAAATAAAATTTTATTACATTCATAAAATATATTTTATATGGATAGGATAATAAACAGTATAATTTTATTCATAAATGGTTTATTTCTCTAAAATTTGTAATGTTGAAATTTAATGGAACACCTATTTCCAAAGTAAATAATATCACTTTTATAAATTTTACATTATAAAGTATAATTTAATTTTAAATAAATTATTTAAAAATTATCTTATGGAACGTTTTTTGTATTCTTGTCATATGTTTCATTTTTAATGTGTAATGAAAATAATGCATTTTTAATGAATACTGAATTGTCATCTAAATAATTTACAGTGATAAATTATATGTTAAATTTTTTTAAAGTAAAATAATATAAAATATACATGTATTTGTCCACTTTTGGCCATTATAATCATTTTAAGCTTTAATTTAGATATAAAAACATAGTAACCCTTTGAGCATTTTCAAATTTAATAAAAACTTTCTCATCACTGGTAATAGATTAATTTTAAATTAATTTTTTATTCTTATGTTAATTTAATTTGGAAATATGGTTTTTCGTATTTGGAATCAATAGATTTTATATTATATAATAAGGTGAAAATAATTTTTTATCAAATTTATTAGCGAAATCTATTAAAATTATTCATAGAGATTATGTGAAAAAACAAGTTTATTAAGGGACTAAACGTCAATGTTAAGTGTTCAAAGGAAATATAAACATATCAAACACACATTGGATGGACATATTTACACATTTTAACATTATTATACCATCTTATGAATTTTTTACAACATTTGTATCATATTGACCCATATAATATGTTAATTAATGAAAAATAAAAAAGAGATACTTTATTTGATATTTATTTGTACAAAGATTTGGAAAAGGGAGAAATACAACACATGTTAAGTTATAAAAATTATTTTTAAAAATAAATTATATTTTTACATAATAATCCTTTATAATTAATTTTTATCGATGCATTTGTTACATAAAAGTCTTCGAAAACACCAACGCATTAATTATTTAATTAATAATAAAATTAAATAGATGATACTAAAAATATTACAAGTGAAGTGAAGTGAATTATTTATTATAATCTATTATATTATTAGATGAATATATAATATTAAACATCTGGTAACTTAAAATATTATAACAAAAAATATATATTTATATTTTTCAATTCAAATTAAATAAATAGTTTCAAAATTCACATTCATTCTATTTTATAATTAGTTATATTCTAAAAAAATCAAAATTTATAAAAATATGAAATTCTATAAATTGATTTTTAAATTTTAATATATATAAAATATGGTTCATTAATTTTATAATTTTTTTATAATAAATATACTTTCACTTAAATAGTGAATAACTCGGTTAGCATGATTACAGTTTAAGCAGTGTTTTTGCACGTTACTTGCACTTATGTAAAAAGTAATTTATTACACATATTATATTTTTATTCTATAAATTAATATTTAAATTTAAAATCAGTGTGTAAATATTATATATAATGTATATTTTTATTTTATTCTTAATATAAATAATAAACAGGTTAGAAAACTATTTACGATATTGGAAAAAAATAAAAAAGATAAAATAATAAACCATTGGAGTAAGGAACAAAATATTTAAAACATGTGTTATTTTATTAGGATGAAGTTTTCTTCATTCACATTTTCCCTTTAAAATATTTATTATAAATTTTGGATCCACTTGAGTTAATATTGACCTCTCAATTGTGAATAGTTTACAGTATTTACATGAATTTCACTCCTCAACTATAAAATGATATTGACTCCCCTCAATTCAACAATCATATAAATCCAGTTTTCTCATAAATAATATCAACCTAAGAATCTCTAAAAATTCCCTACACTAATATTAGAAGCCTTAGTTTATAAATAATTCAATCATCTCAAGGTTTTAGTGAAAACGTAATGAGAAAACCTGAAAGAGAGATCTTGTTCTTCTAAAAGTGTATTTATTTTATTTACTTCTCAACATCCATCAATTATTATTATATCAAGATTGTATAATTAACTACTTAAATTAAATATACTTTCATTTTATTATATGAAGAGAACAACCTAAATCCACTCACACATCCATCAATCAGATATGGAATTATTGTTATTGTGTATGGTAGTGTACCGTAGCGCACACTGATGTTGTTCCTTCTTCCATTACCACCTTTTAAGGTTTGGAATAAAGATGGATTAATATAATATATATATATAATTTTTAATGCCTATATTCTTATGTATGTTTTATATAAAACATACCTTAATTATTTTAATTTTTGGGAAGATGATAATGTCATTCGTGTGTATGTCAGACTAGAGCCCCCAAAGCTATGTGATTCATTCAAAAAGTGAATGGAATGTATTAATGAAGGGTTCTATAAAACTATCTGATATATATAACATAATTATGTTACTTAAATGATAATTTACATATATATCACAAAATGATTAATATTTTAATATGTTAAAAAAATTGTAGTAGCGTTCATTTATATGTACAGCCCATCGTTACCATAAACAGTGCATTTTATTTCTTATGACTAAATTTTATGGATTACTAAAAATACATATATAATAAATATATATTTTAATTATATAATTTATTATATTTCATATATTATTAAATTCTAATCTATGAATGAGAAATAAGAAATAAATAGTTAAAACATACTCAAAAAACATGGCAATTAACACTCTAAACAATGAAAATAATAAATAATCATTAACAAAAAGATAATAAGATAATATAAAAGAATAATATATGATATAATAAATATTAATATAGAAATAGTGTAAGTTAATAACCTATTTAAAATCAATATAAATTAATTTAAATCATGTATTCTCAAAAGGAAAGCAGGTGGTATTGGATTTCATCTCAATTTACCATCCATTGATACTTATATGTTATTATGCACCAATACACATTTATGTGGTGTTTATTTTTCCCCATTGTCTTGAAATATAATTAATACAACATGATTCATGGAATTTTATGTTTCAATATTTATTATTACATACAATTATATTTCCCTTCAAATCAATGAAATGTTAAATGATTTTGAGAAATCTCATTTTCTTTTGTGATTTTCAACATTATCTTAAAATAATCACATCTAGGTAAAAAATCATCGCAAATTATATTCCTCATGAATATCAATATTTTTTTAATTGATTGTATTATTTCATAAATTTTAAACCATTTTTACCTACTCTGTTTACTTTGAAAGTTATATTATTAAAATCAGTAATATTGACAAATCTATTTTATTTATTCAATAAGGATATTTTATAAGGAACATTATATTTAAATTAAATAAATTAGTCAATATATGATAAATTATTTGAAATATATCTATAAAGGTTGGGGACCAATTCATTTAACCCCCTAAATTAATCTTGTGTCTCATGAGATGAATTAGTTAGCCAAATTAGATGGGTTTTACCCAGTATGATTTAAAATATCTTGGGAAATTTATTGATGGTAAAGGTACTATGTACCAAGAAAAAATAGAATCCGATAATTAAGTATTTCATTCATTTTGAATTAATTTATTATTATTGTCCATGATATTTTTTCTATGAAATTACAAATGGATGCATTTATTTCTTAGTATATTTATTAAATGGCATGTGTTTTAGTTATTTTCCATGCCACCAGATATGTATGTGGCATGTGTAATTAGTTATATACCAGTCCATATTGATTATTATTATTTATTCATGATATATTACACTATACATAACTCTTACTATGAATTTGAGATCGTCCAAAGTTTTTTTTCATTCCCTAGGTTACGAATAAGTGATTTTTAAATGAGTTTTGAAGGATACATTTTATAATATATTCTTTAGTATTTTGTTTTATTTCTTATTCCCAATGTGAAATGGGTATCATGAATGTAATTTAGATTTCCAAAACTCCTAAATTGTTCTGTCCTTTGAGATTTTAATATTTTTTCGATGAAATTTTAATAATCTAAGGCATCATCTATATGCTAATGGGGAAATGGTCATTATTTAAACACATTAAAAATGATATATTATTTTTAATTTATTGTTATTCAGGCTCAATATCACCCATAAATACATGTTAGATAAAAAAACCATATAAATATTATTTTAAATATTCTAATGGGTCAAATTAAAAACAAGAGATTTTAAATTTTAAAAAAAATTAAAAATATAAACTATAATAAAAATAATACATAGTTGACCAATCATAGTTTGACCAAACCTACATTGACTATATTTGCAGTGTCTATAGAATAATCAGAAAAATTATTAATGTTGATTGGGTAGTACATTCCCATGATAATAATATCTCAACCCAAATAATCATGAATATATTATAATGATACAAGTCTACGGATAAAGGTTCCCCTAGCTATATGATCTCAGCACTATGTAATCTCTTTCCAAAAAAAAATCAGTGTAATCCAATTGGAATGGCAGCCTGTGTAAATAGTTATCTCAACCAATCAATTTCATGGTCACAATGTCACAAAAAATGATAAATGGTATAAGTAACCCATGCCTATATGGAATTAAACCATGGGAACATAAAATATTTTATATAAACACTAAATTATGGTGATATTCATCGCCTATTTATATGGTTTCACATCATGGGATTTATAATCATTTCATTGAATCAACAAATGAAGAGGTGTGGTTGTCTTGATCGGTAACATCACACCACAATAGAATCTAAAATGTTGCATAAAAATACAAATCTTATGGGTTGAGTGGATATGGTTTTTTAGGTATCAACCCATAGTAATATACATCATTAAACATAAACACTAGATTATGTATATAGGAGGCCCATTTCACTAAGGTTTCACCCAATGGGAATCTCAACCATGGAATGGTAGTATCAAATAAATGGTACAAGATTCCACTGAACATGATAATAATGAACAATGGGAAAAGCATCATAGGTCTAAACATATCTCATCCCTCATGTATCTTGATCATAACTCATTTTAATATAAAAATGAAAATGAATACAATCCCAATCATATAGTGATCATAGATCAAATGAATCTTGATCCTATTTAGAATAGCCAAAATTTCCAAAAAAAGGAATCCCAGATCTATATTGTACTAAACTATTTTACTTATCGACCTATCAAATTAACCCATTATAGATCATAATACAACATGTTTAAATAAAGTATTTATGGATGCATATAAAATCTATACCTTTATCATATAATAATAGTTCATCCCTCACACTCTGACCCATTTTTTCATAATTTAAACCTTATGTATCTACCATAAAGGATTATTTATATGGAGAGGGTTATACTCACCCCTCACATGTAGAACATATCCCATGTTCCCATAATATTCAATAATCTCACAATGAGGACATCGCAGTGGAACTCATATAATATATATATAAACGTCATCACCGATAAAGGATAATGGAACCAAAATATGTATATCATACCAAAATACAAATAAAAAACCCATCATTGGACTCCATGTATATTACCAACCCACAATAAGTATACTATGTGTCACTAAACAACCACAACATTAAGGAATAAAAATTAGTGTCTCTTTCATGGCCTAATATATCTTTACTAAACTCATGGATGTCAAGGTAATATTTTTTAGATTAATTTTTTGTTAGTATCTTAATAGTATAGAGATCAAATATCACCTAAAATAATAAATAATGGATTTATAATAAAGAATATTTAGGTACCATCAACCTCAGTTATAGTTATATTCTTAATATATTCTCTCTCACCATTTTCTATGATCACCCAAGTTGAAAAAAAATCATCATCCTAATCCATGAGGTCCTAATTTAATAAGAATGATTCCAAAAAATAATAAATCATTTAAATTATTTAAAAAATTAATCACATAATTAATCAAATTTTGAATATTTGAAAGATCACCCAAATTAAATGATAATAGAAAATTCTTGAATAATGTAGTGTGGATCACTCCTCATAGGCCCTTCAGACCACTACCTAGTAAATCCATAATATCATCCAAAGAATCAAAAAGCATATGGTAGTGGATTACCTAAAGAGAAAAAATATGAAAAAAAAGCATTTATCCTCTTGTGACTTCCTCTAGCTAGGCCACACTACTTCCCTATCTTGTTATTCCAATTACCCCATGATATGGTGGAATTGAAATTGAATCTGTAACCCCAGCATTGATATATTTTAGGAATGGAAGCGAAATAGAGAAGGGAGAAGGTGAATATATATCATCTTAATATCTAAAAAAACATAAATATATCCCACAATAATGGGAAGAAATATTAATAAGGAAATTGAAATGAGAGTGACTTATACTTCCCTTAGTTAGCATAAAATGAACACCTTTATGTGGGGTGTTCCAATAAATGGGGGGGTGAATGACCATTCCATCCATTTTAAAAAAATAAAAAACAAACCCAAAATGGGATCATGGTACACGAGAACCATCTACACAATGCTCCATCCGGTATCCAATGATATATTAAATCCACCAAGAGATTCTAAGAAGTGATAAAGTCACCAAGGACTTCTATTAAGTACCCAGTGTCACCCATTAGGATATGTAGTGGATCAATATATTAAACAACCTATCACAAAATCATGAAAATCAAAAACTATGTTCGAGACTTATCTACTAATTATAAAACCTTGATAACTTTTAACACAATAATTAAAATGAATCTATAATGTGTAATTACCAATTCAAATAAGAAAATGAAACTATCATTTTATACGATATCCATTTATATTTGTATTTCTCCTACTCCACCAATAAAAAGTATTATTGATAATTGAAAACTCACCACCAAAATAATTATCATACAAATTACTCTTACTTATGCATCTCTCATTGAAAACAATGTTAAGGACAACCTGATGTAATGATGAGATCTATATATCCCTGTATTAGTTACTAAAATGACACCATACACAAACCAATAAAACTACTCAACACCGTGGACAACATATGATCTAATATATTAAATGTGATGTTCATTTCTAAAGTGATGGTTCAAAATCCCCCATATGAGTCATATAACTTAATCATATGAAAAATGAGTTAGCCAGGTCCCCATTTTACCGATCATCACTGAATGATGGGAATGCATGAGAACAATATAACTATTTAATCAACAAACAACACAATGATTCACCTATAAAAGAAATATTTTTCGATTACAAATTTTCCCATGTGAAAAACCTAACGTTATATTCATTTGTTAAAAACTAGACCCCCCAAATATTCATCACTATATCAGATCACATGTAAACCCATTGGGCTTCCAAAACATGATCTCATAATTGTAACTCAATATAAAAAATAATAATTTCTCTATTTAAGGGGTCATAAAACTTATTATGAGTATTGAAACCAATATTAAAAGTTTTTATAATTGTGAAATTTCCCAAATTTAATCCAATGAGTCATGAAATACATTAACCTTCACATGATCAATCATCAGGTACATGAATTTGGTTCACTCCCACCAATTTAATAAATATATAAGTTCTTAATGTATGAAATTTTTAATATAGTACCCTAACCAATATTTATCATGGTATGCTATCAATATCATGAATATATCCTATTTACCCTACTTGAATAGGGAAAATATATAAATCAATATTAGTTTTGTCTACCCACTATATAATTTATGTCTAATCCAATCAATGTTGTCTTCATCACATCACATTATCATATGAACACTGATACTGATGAGAATCAACTGATTATACATAGATATAGCCACCCTATAAACATAGATATAGGGCCTATGATATTATAAGGATTCATAAAACTTTTATCCAAAACACTATCAATCCAACATCTCATACTCATACTTAATGGATACAACCCCAATTATAGTGATCACTCTGAATACTATATTTCTCTCATATTTTAACCCACTATGGAATCCTAATGGATTCACTAGTAGTATCTTAATTTCATTTTTCCCATGTTTATTTTGATGATGTTCCACTAAGGGAATCAAAAATTGATTTAATATACTCAAATGTTCATCATCGATCTAAAGCCAATGATAACTCAATTGTTCCCATATCATTAAATATGTTTTATTTAATGCCCCTGGATTGTTCAATGAAATTTTTTGCATAAATGGTCAACTCTCTAAGAAATTATAAGGTGTGTTACACTATTATATCCATATCTTGTACCTGATAATAGTCAAATGGTGATTATCCAAAAATCCAATAACATTCCTTGTCCTACCTCCCAATAGTCAAAACGGATAATGTGTCCCAGATAAATCACAATATGAAAGAAACTCCCAAGGCCATCTACCTCATACAGTTTTTAATATACTAAACCCACATCCTAATTTGTTCCAACCACATTCCAAGAAGGAAATAATAGAAGTTATTACTTATTGAGCGGGTCACCCTAACATAACCAAATATGTTACATAACTAGCCAACACATTTTCCCTAACCCATAGTGTTTTGAAAATCCATCAGTTGGAATATCTCATATACTATACAAGGTCAATTATATCTATCCAAACATAAAACTAACTCTTAATATATTAATGTCAAATCCACATCCTTTTCAAAAATCATTACCCATAGTGTAAATCAATGTCATCTGAAATTAAGGAAATGGGGGATTCATAAAGACAAACATAAAATGGTGAGAATCAATAATATGGTAAATTAAAATGAGTAACTATGAAAGTGTAAATTGTAATTTATCCTATCAAAAACCTCACACACCTCATCAAGATTTTCATCCTTGTGATCCTATGCCATTAGGTCTATCTGACCACTAACCATTCCCCACATGAACCTTTTTCATTTCGCTATTTAATGAATAACTTATGCTTGAATATCAAAATAGCCCTATATATATCATACCTAGACAAAAATTTGTCACATTTAATTATTATTTCATTAATATAGATCAGATAATACAAATTATCTTCTCATTTTTTTAATCTACATATTATCCACATGCATAGCTCATACACCTCTCCCATGATACTATCACATCATTATAATCCATCCCGAGGGTAAGAAAAAAATTAACACAGCCACATGAAAAAATGTTACCCATTATGATTCAAAGATTAAAAATTCTTCATTATACACTCTAAAATCATCTATACACCTTATAACATAGAGGAAAAATCCTATAAAGTAGCACACAAGATTCAATCTCTGAAACCGAAGTAATATCATGTGAAAACCACCAATTTATAGACATTATCAATATCCAAAATTTGTATACCCATAGAAATATATCCACTTTAATGTTCTAATACTCACTAGGTACCCACATACTAGACTACCCCCTTGGGGATCACTATCATATCTATGATTACATATATGATTCTTAGAATAATAAATGATTCCCATCATTCCTTCACAGAATGGAAAAAGGAAAGAAAATTAAATATGTACCCCTACAAAATGCATACCATACAGCATATGGATATCGTATCACTTGGGAATAAACCTTGGTAAAATTCTAACTCTATTTCCATGTATAAAATTTTTGATAAGATTCACTACATCAATTACAAAAACATAGTAACATAATCAATGTAAAATAATGGTAATGTAAATTTCCTTATAAAATTATATTAGAAAAATCCATTTAAATTGCTACTAAAACATTAAATAATTAGACCCCATATCATATTCAGGGCTATTAACAATAAAAAATAACACAAATTTAATTTTAGTCCTACACATATATGATACATGAATTTATATCTAATTCCATCTCATGTCAAGTGAAAATTAGTAAATCAATAATCATAAACCATGATTCATGGAAAAATCAAAAATATTACATCTATAAAATAGAAGTCCCAAAAAATAATATCACCTCCATGATAGCCTTATTTTTTTATACCGATATATACTCAACACACATATAGCATTGATTCCATTTTTTGTCTAATTATATATCAATCTATAATATCCCAAATTGTATGAAAATTTAAAAAATCATTCAAAACACTCTATAGAATCATTGATTTATGTCACATTCACTAAAACTAATCTTGATTACACATTCCCCATGCATGCCTCACTATACACTATTGGTATCCAAGTAAGAGTGAGGATCTATGTATATAGTGGGGATATTATACCCTATTTTGTATGGTTAGTAATAATCACTATTGAAAAAAATACGTTTTATCATGTACATAAAAGAAATAAAAAGAATGAAATCATAGCTAAATATTATATACAATAATAAATTAACCCATGCTTTAAAAAAATAGTTGATTCAATTTCATATTTTCACACATAAATAAAGAATATTTTCCATGGTTTTTTCTTATATATGATATCCTATAACTTTTAAAAAAACTATAAAAGATAGTGGATTGATACTCAAATAGATGTTTGGTCCCACATCCTTGTTCCTAGCCTAATCCACAACTCACCTGATAGAAACATTCCCCTTTTTATTACCTCTACCCTAGATGATAAAATACTTTCATATACTAAGGGATCCTATGTATGGTGAGATTAAATCTCTATAATAATCCACTAATGGTGTTCCTAAACTAAGTAGAAATTATAGTTCATTTTTGTGGTGAAATTCCATAATAATTATGAAATAATAGTATTTGTCATAAATTACAGACCCTTGAGTACTAATATTGCCAACCTAGATTTGAACATATATGCTTCATCTGGTTTCAAGGTGTTAATAAAAATTACAAAAAAAAAGGCTGATATGGTAGTTAATTCTCAGGCCTATAAGGTCTCAGATCAAAAAAATGTAGACTATAATATTGTTATATGAGGAAATATAGAAAGGAATTCCATATAATTTTGATCTCATCACTACATAATCACCATCCCAACTCAAATTAGTGTAATTCCAATCGAAATTAGACCACTGGTAATGGGGATCACATACCAATAGTAAGAAAATCACAAAAAAATGACAATGTGGACTTTCATTCTCTTCTTATATGGCTTCAAACCTTGGTAATCCTGACTATTAGATAAACCAGAAAATAAATTAGTGATTCAACTCCCATTTGTAATTTCCCATCCCATATACATCTCCATCATTTCATAGTAACAACCAATGATGGGAAGAGTGGTGTAGATACCCCAATTCCAGTAACCGAGAGTGTGTTTCTACATTTGAATGTTGTTATAAGAAACATTTCATCACATCTAAAAGGGATAACCATTTTAGTAGTCTTGATGAAAAAAATACACAAATTATTCTCATATAACATTCGGAATATAAAATACATATCATGGAATAAAATTTTCACATTATTAAAATTATTCATACTATCCTTATTTATATCATAGGAAAAAGGAAAAAAATAAATAGTGGTAACATATTGACAATAAGATTTACTAAGAACCAAAATTGGTTAAAAGTATTATTTATTTTATGATTATTGAAAATACACTTATCTAATAAAAATAAATTGTGTTTGTAAGTGTGTGGGACCAGTAACCATTTCTCTTTGGAGTACTCTATACATTGTATTATAAATGAGAACACAAAAATACAAATTTTCAATGTGGGATCGATATACTATTGTGGTGAATGTATAGTTATCATTTCCTCACTCTATTGATTTTTTTGTAAACTATTTGATCAGAATCAATCAAAAGATCTTGGTCATCCAATCATCATTGTATTTCTCTATCCTCATCATGCCTCACATAAGTTTTCAACATGTTCTCTTCCCCAAAAATTTAGAGAAGTGGAACTATATATAGTGATGTCGAATATTGATTTAAATAATACATTTTACCATCATTTTAATCTCCTAATGAACCATTCGATAAGAAAATCTTTCTATGAACTATTCTGGATAGAGCTTTAGGCGTCAACCTTTTCATTAAGTGTAGTACACATAGATTCCATTTACTGTATTGAGAAGGAAATAGTGAACTCATGCATCCTCATTCTTTCATGAAGAGAGCGTATCACATTGTTGTGCGAGTATCTTAAAAAATATACATATTTCATGTTTCTTGTTTAAGATGGTCATGTACTGACATTTTATACAATTTCTTCTGAAAAAGATAAGTTGAAAGTGTATGTATTATCAATGAAAAAGTATTTTCTATGATGAATGGTGAGTATGTGATTATGTAGGGGTTTTTTTAACTTCCATGCTTAGGCTTTGATTCTTTGAGATAGTGTGACATTACTTGTGTGAAGACACTAATATTGTGTTATACCCATGGGAAAAAATATTTATATTGAATAGGTTATATTTTTATGTGAAACATCCATTGAATAACATGTATATTCTTTTGTGTTCTTACACATGAATTCATATTCACGTATAAGAATGAATTGAAGCATTACATATGAAAAAAAATTGTGCTAAGGTGTTTTGATAGTATAAAGTGAACTATAGGAAACATGTACTATTGTCACATTCATGAAGATTAAGACGTCCATACTTTGTAAACCATAAATGATACACAAGTTAATATTCATGCACAAACAAGGTAAAGTATGAAGTTAATTGAATCAGTGCTTCTGTATGGTGGATTTTTGTGATTTCATCAAAATTTATCACTCAAACCTATTCAATTTTGTAAGAAGCAAGAAAAAATAGTCATTAAAATGAGTTCAAAAACTATACTTGTTTTTTATGAAGATGAAATCTTTTTGTACATCCTTAAAGAAGGTCAATATTATATATAGTGTTTTTCATTTTTTATTTCACAAAGAAGACACATAAATAGTGTGGAGAATTACATGCATAAGTATTTTCATGTGATGTTGGGAATATTATTCTTTATTAAAATTGTTGTTTATGTGTGTAATAACTAATTTAATAGGTAGTAATATTTTTAAGAAATATACTGAAGAATACAATTTTTATTGTATTGAGGAATCTAAATTTGTTCTTTCTGATATTGTTGTGAGCTAAAATGGAAGTAATAACTTCTAATAATTTAGAATAGTATACTGATATTACTTGAATATAGTGTTGTAGATTATATTCATTGAATGTTAAACAATTTCAATTTACGTAAGAAAGTGTAGAATCGATTTATAATTAGTGGCTCAAAGAGGAAGATCAGTTTTGTGTTACAGTGATAGCATGAAGTTCTTCTGATCTTTCTCACTGTGTTAAGTGTTTTATTTTTTAAATACTAGTGGGATTCCAATATAAACAACACTAGTGGTATTATATAATAATTTTTGAAAATTATTATACCTTCAAACCATTTCTTTCAAGGTGAAACCTGAGCAACCCACCTGTAATTGTTGATTTATTTCATAATAGAGAATCTACATCTCGGCTCATCCTGAACACATTAAGGATACATTCACCCACATTGGGGGTGAGCTTCATAAAAAATATTGACTTTTTGGATTTATTTACTTTATATCTTACATATGGTATTATTTTTTTGTAAAAAGGAATATTCATTCAATCTAACAAGATAAAATGTTAGAATCAAAAAGGGATAAGATAAAAGGAATTATAAATTGGTAAAGGTTGTGTACACTGATTCACCCCCTCCCCTTTAGTGTACCTGCATGATTTACTAGGCCCTTTAATTGGTATCAATTAAATATACTATACATCTAATTGTATCTATGTTATTGTCCGGGTTATTTGTATCAGACGTATATAAATTGTATATTTGAATTTGAATAAGTAATACATATGCCTAATATGAAAATTTCAGTTCCTATATCTATTTGTGACAACAAGTCGGTTTCTAAAAAAACCTATAAAAATAGGTAGAAGAAAGGGGAAAGAGAGATGAGAAATAATTTAAATAATAAATATGACTCATAAAAATCTAAATATAGTCCCAGTGGAATTCTATTAATAGTATCAGTTAAATATGTTCAAAAAGGTCCTTTTGGTGAATTTGGTTTATGTGGTGATAAAGAAGAATATACTTAATAGCTCTGTGTTTTTTATTTAGAAGTAAGATATGATCAAAAGAAATTTCATGTTGAGGTTCTCACTTACATATTTTCTTTTATCAAGAAACTATATGATAAAATATAACAACTTCAAAATGAAGCTGAGGATATGGAGAAAGCCATGGAAAAGAATTATCAATGATTTAAACTTTTGTCACAAATTAACATTGTTAAATAAGAAATGGTTTCACATTAAAATTATCATTTATCCTATGTTTAATAATAATTGAAAACAAATTTGTGTGATAAAAAATAACTTTTAAGGTCCTTACTTAGATGATTCATAATCATAATAAATCTCGTAAAGCTGACAGGAATATTAATGACTCTTAGTTGTAAATAAAAGGCTAGGATAAGATATTCATCCTAGTTTAAGAATATAAAGAATATTCTACACTATATTGGATTGAAAGACTCAATTTAATTGAAGAATAATTACAAAGGAATTTTTGGGAAAAGGATGCGACTGAGAAATTGTATACCGAAGTGATCTATGAATTTGATAAACTACACAAAACCTCTATGAATGTTTTAAAATCCTAGATAGAGGTTAAGAAAAATATAATGAAAATGGTGAATAATTCTATACTGGATTTAATTCAAATGTATGTTGACCACGTTCATTAAATTAATATTCAATGGAATGAAAAACTGAAAGCTATTGAATATGAGAAAAATTTTCTCAACAATATGTTTCTTGAAATAGATGTTAATTTGAAAATCCTGTAGAAAATTCAATTAAAGTATACACATAAATAACGTGAATATATGGTGAAATCATTTTAAGATCAAAAAATTCAATAAATATGAAATATATTGAGTTGGAGGTCATGTTTATAAATATTGTGAACATTCAAGATGAATCTTTACAAAATGATGAGATCAAAAAGGTTTCCAAGTGTAACTATAAAAAGATACCTACATCTAACAAGAATAATTCAAGTTATAATAATAGTTTTATATTATTTGAAGATAATTAACTTCGAAATTGGTAACCATTTTTCCAAATTATTTTGTTAATAATAATATTGTTTCATCTGAAAGTATAGGTTCCAAAAATAATTATGATCAAACATGGGTGAATATGACTGATGATAAATACACCATATCATTAGAGGTTTTTATTAGGATAAATGTGAATTAATGTTCCCCAAAATAGCTTATAATAATAATCATATTGTTCAAAAGAAAAAAAATGTCAAAACTAATAATGTTGTAGAATAGAAGAAGAAATAAATATATGTTGTCTATTGTTGGTGTTATTGTAAATCTGGTTATCAATCCACTAACTGTTGTCCCAATATTTATATTCATGATAATTAATTAAAGCCATTATTATGGTGGAGCATATATGATGTGAGAAGAAATATGATAAACAAGAACAGCAATTCAAAAATTAAGGAGAATCTATCAATTAATACAATATTTTATTATCTTTAAGACTACTATGATTATTTAAATATAAGTTATCATAGTAATAATGTGTGATTTTATGTACCAACCAAGCACAATTCCTATTCTAATATGAAGAAAAGGCCACATCAAATGCAGAGGAAATAAAGAAATTCGAGAAAAATACTTATTGGGGTATAAGGAGGATAGAGTTAAAGAAAATATTATTAAAGCTATACTCAAGAAGAATGATGTGATGAATGTCACAAAAAATAAAAATTCGTTTCTACCAGGGAATAAATGTCTATATAATGGACCTTTTCAGATTGTTTGTATACACCAATGATGGTGGAAGAATGCTAACATAGAAGAAAAAATTATTTATAGAAAAAAAATGATTGATTTGGTTCAAGATAATCGAGATGAAAAATTATAATTTCATGAGAGGTTTTTTGAAAGAGATAAAACTATGATTTTTGTGGATTTTAATGGAAGGTTAAGAATGTTAGGGAATACTGTGGATAAATAAATGGCATGGTTACTTGAAGAAATACAACTAGTCAAGAATAAAGGAAAATCACGGGTGGCTTCTTATGTTAAAATTGAAACTTTGAAGTAGGAGTATATACACAAGAAGAAGTCTAACCTTGTCCCAAAATAGTAATTAGTCATACGGTGTTAGAAAATGAAATTGTTAAATTATTTAGATTAGGATCTAAAGAATTAATGTGCACTATGTGTCAATATGAATAAGCCAATTCCATATAATATGAAAGATAAAGAAATAAATAATTCCATTATTACCGTAAATTATATAATTTTGAATGTCAAGGAATGTTCAAATATTATAAGTTTTCATGAATCCATAGTAGAATTTTGAAGGAGTTTCTGGGTTGACAAATTAATATCATCCCTTCTTCTCTAACTTAAAATCATTGAAGAATCCTCTTATTCATGTGCCTAATTTTTTTTTGAGTATTTTTTAAAAAATTGAATTTGATTTATATATTAATGGGGACTCCTAAAGATACCAATGATGTGAAAATATTATACATTATTTAGGAGTCTACCATTCATGGAGTTAATTATCTAAATTACTTATAATTTTATTCATGAAGATATTTATTAAAAAATATAATCATGATGAGGAAGATGGATGAAGCTCATCACTTTAGGGGGCATCAATGATTAATAGTTACTAGATTTTAATATCTCAACTAGTATCATTGAATATTTAATTTTCTGGTGATATATTTTTCTGAAGATTTCACATTCAGGAATTTGAAGCTATTCATTAAAGAGGAATGTTTCCCTTTCACTATATAAATACAATTTCTGAGCTATAAATGGAGAAACTGATATGATAATGATAAAATTAAAGGGGAAGTACATTCTAGAAATTTTATATTTTTAATTTTTTTTTGAAATATATTTATAATACCAGTTGAAAATATTTTAAACATCCTTAAAAATAAGAGTTCAGTGTTGACATAATATTTTTTAAAAATTTATTTATAGATTTGTTTCCTAAATTTACCAATATTTTTTTCTACACTGGGTTATCCCATGTAGACTTAGAGTAGATTAATTAATGAATCATTGATTTAGGTAAGGTTATGATTTCATTCTCTCAAATAGATCAATTTTAATTTCTGACTAGTGATATCTTTTGTGAAATTAGACGATTCAATGAGAGAAGAAAAAAAGTACAGTCATTAAAAAATGATATAATTTGAATTATTTTCCATACATATATCTTTTTATTTATTTTCATGTAAGGAGGAGAATAAAAAATCGACAATGAGATTGAAATGGGTATTGAAAAAAATCCAAAGGGGGCTATTAATGAACACAATTTGATTAGAATTATTATTTCTGTTGTAATTTTCGTAAATACAATTTTTTGACAAATATTATATGTGACAGTAATTGAAGTTTGATGTTTTAGTGTTATTCCATTCAATCGTATTGGAAAAATATTCATAAGTTGGAAATTTTTGTATTTATTGAAAGAATTTATTCTAAGGACCAACATAAATTTTACAGTTGTAGAACTATTGGGTAAGTTCTAATGACTTGTGTCAGAGGAGGAAACATTGTTAACAATATGTCTTAGAATATTGAAGGATGCCATGAAATATGATTTTCTTATTTCATGATAAAGTAAATAGATATAACTACAATGAAAAATGATTGTGCTTATTAGTTAAGTTTGTTTTAATAGTTTTGATGGGTTTGTATTGGATTTAATTTCAAATGAATTTGTATTTATTTTTTTACATATATTTTTCCTATGAGTATTTTATAGCCTTATAAAAAAACAACAAACACCCATCCATTAGGGAACCACACCACTTCTTAGTTGGGTAGGTTTTTCCTCTCGACTAACAATAATGGTGGTAGAGAGCTAGAAAGTATTTCCCAAAGAGGGAAGTCATAGGCCATTGTGATGGACGACACGATGGTATAGGAATGCAGAAACACGGGGCACGACTGGGTGTCAAGTGTGTGGGACTTGTATCCATTTAGATTTGCAGTAATTCATGCCTTTTATTATAAAGTATAACACAATGGATTAGACATTTGATATGTTATTAATATACAATATACCCAAATTAACTGCGACCATATGATTTCCCTATCTATTTTGGTAAATTGTTCAATAAAAATCAATCGAGGATCCATGTCTTTCAATAAATACTGTATATCGTTATCTTCATCATTCCTTTCCTTAGTTTTTAGCATTTTTTTCTTCTCCTAGAATCCCTATATAGAGACATTCATACTTTTATGTCTATTTTTAATCGATCTAAGACTTTTCTTCATAACTGGAATCTCATGATGATTTGAACATAATAAAAATTCACTTATGATCCATTATCGGGATAAAAAAATGATAAAATAGAAGATGTGATCAATTAAAAAATAGGAATTTTACATTGATGGTCAATAATGAAGTCATTAATGGTAAGGAAGTTCGCTGGTAGAGAGGTGGTGCACACAAGTAATATTGGTGGTGAAGTTGTTTATAAATACTGACTGACAAGTTCATTTGAAAATTGAGTATATATCCCATCCAAGAGAATCAAAAAAAATTTGAGGGATAAATAGTGGATTTTGATATAATTGTTTCACAAGAACAATGTTTTTTGAAGCATTATCTTTTGAAAAGTAGGTCACAGACAGATGACATGTTCTTGGAACACTCGTTCTGCTTCATGAAGTACTTTTTTTCACAAAGAATTCAAGATCGCACTTAATGAAACTCCATCTTCATTACATGATGCACGCTTGTTTCCATGTACTATATTTTTAAGGAAAAAGTGAACTAGTGCATCCCACTTCTTACATAGAGAAAATGTATCACTATGTTTCTCGAATAGCTTTAAAAATATACCCAATTCACATGACTTATTTAAGATGGATGTGTATTGATGTTTGATACTATGTGTTATGCGATGGACAAGTGGAAAGTTTTTGTATGATCAATGAGTGTAAATTTTGTCATGATGAATGTTGAGTATGTGATATTGAATAGGGTTTGATTGAGTTTCACACACATACTATGAATCTAAGAGGTGGTGAGACATTTCTGGTGTGAAGACACTAATATTGTGATCCACTTTTGTGCGAAAGTATTGAGATTGAATAGGCTATATTTTTATGTGAATAATTCTTTGAATAATGTATGTATGCTTTTGTATTATCATACATTCATGTCTATGGACATGTAAAAAAATGAGTTTAAGTAGTATGTTTGAAGGACACTTGTGCGAAGGTGTTTTAACAGTGGTAAGTCGACTACAGAGAACTATGCATTTTTTATTTTTTCATGATGAGTATTACATCTATACATTGTAATCCATGCATGATATACATGTTAATATTCATTCATAGATAAGGTAAAGTGTGAAGGGAATTGAATCACTCTGTGTATGTGGTCGTTTATTTAGATTTGATCAAATGGTAACACTCGCACATATTTGGGACGGTGAAAAGGTAGACCAAAGAGTTATAAAAAGAAGGTTACACAATATATTTGGTTTTTATGAAGATGTAATATTTTTGTAAATGATTAAAGAAGATTAAATGTATACACATTATTGTTCATTTTTTATTACACAAATAAGACACATAAATTTAGTTGAGAATTTCATGTATTGAATATTTCAATTTGATGTTGAGAACTATATTATTGAAGAACACATGATATTGATGTGTGGAATAATTTGGTTGCGATGTAGAAATAGTTTTTAGAAAATTAATGAATAAGACCATTTTCATTTTATTGAGGAATCTGATGTTTTTAATTATTATATTGTTGTGATTTCATGTGATTTGATGTGGAAGTAATGACTTATTCTAATTTAAAAGAGTATACTATGTTGAATTGCATATTGTTTTGTGAATTAAATTTAGTGGAAGTTGAATAATTATAGTTGAAGTGAGGAAGTATAGAATCAGTTTATTCTTAGTCTCTAGAAGTGGAAGATTAGTTTTTTGTTTCAGTGGAAGATTTAAGTTCTTGTGATATTTCTCATTGTGTTATGTTTTTTATTTTTTAAACACTGGTGTTATTCTAGTATTATTTTTGGAAAAGGTTTATACATACCGACCATGGTTTTAGGACGATACCTAACCAACCCACATGTAATTTTGAACTGATTTCTTAGTGGATAATATGTGTATCAGGACAACCCAAACATAGAAAGGTTGTATGCACCCACATTGAGGGAACTTTTTGTAGAAAATAATATTGGATGTGTTTCATTTGCTATTTGTATTGAATATGGTTCAATTTTATGTGTAAATAGGGAATATTCAATCACTCTAACATCTGATACGTTAGAATCAAAAAGGGGTAAGATAAGGGAATAGATAAATTTGTAAAACATGTGTACACTGAATCACCCTACTCTAAGGGTACCTATATGATCTATTGGTCACATTAGTTGTGTAAAACATAAGATAACCTGATTAAATAAGTCATAGCAAATATGGTAATATAAATAAATGAACCACAATCTATTTAATATATAATTGGAGCATGAAATGCCTCCATGGATAATATTAATATATTATTATCATAGAAAATAATAAATAAATTCTCAATGATAAAAATTCATAATATTGGAAATCATGATCTCATATATAATGATGTATATATCATCAAATACTTGTTCTAAGATAGTTTGATCCATTTGTAGGCATACACATAATGCACATTTAATCTTTCTAAATGACTTCTCTCATTAGACATGTTGATGCATCAATGAGCTATCTATAACTGGGCCCCACTCATAACTACATTTCAAAAGTATTCCACATACATTGAATGAAAAATTAAATTCTTAAACACTAAACACTATCAATAAATATGTGTATTGAATAAAATAATATGTTTTTATCATCATTTTCCCCATTCAATCAAATCATATTGCTTATAAAACTCCATAGATACGAATTAATGATATATTTTTTAATAAATTAGAATATACTTAATGGATATTTTAGAGAAATTTAATGTCCTATTAAAATTTATAATCAATGTTTTAATGAGGGAAGAGATATTTAATTGCTAAAAAATCAATAAGATATAAAACATGGTCTTCAATTCATAAAAAAATACTGGTTTGAAATAAATTCATGTCTTTTAGAGAGGAAATGAAATATTATGAGAAACATTAAAATATTACTCTATACAATAGTTTTCATTGTAAAGAATTTTAATATCTTTAAAATAATTTAAATATCATAAAATGGTCGTGCTGATTGGAAAATGAATTAACACCATATATTCCTTATGACATTTAGTATATAAAGTTGAATAAAAATCATTTCTAAAAACATTACAAAAATATATGTGGTATCTCAAACATGATGGAGGTGATTTATTATTTAAATTATGGTTTAAATATATTTAAACTGATTAATTAAATTATTATTGGGTGTTAGAGGGGGTTCGGGAGTGTTACAGGAGTTTGAGACTTGAAGGAAAAGGAAATTGGTCATTCAATGATTGTTGAATTATGGGAGCATAGTTAGTGTAAACCATGCTCCTAAGCCATGTTAGCTAGGAGGAGGGGTGAACGGTTACATAAAACATTGAAAGGGGTAAGGATAGACCATTTGTTTTAAGAGATTGTCATTCCAAAATACTTTCACATGGTTTTCCAAAACGTACTAGCCACCCTAGGTAACAGTGAGGCTCAAATCCTCTTGGGTAGTGGTTGGTGCATGGTTTTTGCACAATTTCACAAAACATGTTGCTAAGTTGTGTGTCCTATTAAAATTATATAAATTATGAATCTTCCCCTTGGTAATTTTAATATATTGCCCAATGTTCTTACTCATTCTTCCCCTCTCAACCGTATTGATGAACCTAAAGCCACAAAATCATCCCAAGGGTTGTTATCCTTTGATTTAAGGACTTTTAGGGTGTTTCTAGATGTGAATCGAAGCTATGGGTAAGTATAATACCCCCCCTTAATTATTTTTTTTCAAATTAGGTCTTGTTGATTTCTTTTTCTTCTATAGAATCCATAAATTCCTTTTGAGATGAATTATAGGTTGATGATTCCATGGGTGATTGAGTCCAAATACAAGGTTAAGTTTCAAGGTGAGTTCATCATTAGATTTGAGGTAGGTGGTCTATAAGAAATGTCTTATAGTCTCTTTGTCTATTATTTCTTGTATTGGTGTACTTTTTCATTCTAATGGTTGTTTGTTTAATATATTTTGTGTTAATTGGTAAATATGGTTGTCTAAATGGTGATTTGAACCCCACATGATCTTTATAGGACGTGTTGAGGTTCACTAAACCAATTTAGGGCCACCCAAGGGTAGTTCAAATAATTATGGACATCAAAAATGATTATGTTAAGCGTTAAATTGATTTTTAAGATGGTAGATCCCATTGTACACATGTTGGTACTCTCTTTTGAATTAAAATTTGAATGTGGATAGTTGTTTCTAGATGTTGATAACGGAATAAGGTATTTTTTTACTAATATGAGATGTGTTATAGGTAATAAATTTATTACTCTAACTGACTTTTGAATTGTACATTAAATTATTAATTGATCCAAAGAATGTGAATTAATAAATATGTTAAATGGGTAAATGTTCATGAGTTTATATATGCATTAAATGGGTTAACATGATGGAATTGGTAATTATGTCAAATTGGGATAATTCAGGGGAATTGTGGAACATGCATAAGTTATTAAGGTGTAAGGAAATGAAATGGTTAAAATGGGATATTCAATGAAAATGGTAAATTTACTAATGGGTTATGACATTATGTTAATCCTATATATGAAATATTATGAAATAAAAAAAATTATTGTTTATTATGTATGGTTTGTGTTCTGGTATATATGGTAATGGATAAATAAGAATGTGCACATGGCTTGGTTATTTTGAGGTATTGTACATGAGGATCTATACCCATAGGTCAGGTTATGACTATTTCTTTAACCCTACCCCCACAATCCGTGGGTTAGGGAAGGGTAACAAGGCTCTATTCCCATAACAGATGCATTTGATGAGATTACCTAAACTGAGGCTTCTAGTGAAGTTTATTTTATTTATTGTGAAATGGTATCTCTATAGAGTTAGGGAACATTAATTATCCCTTTATGAATACTAAATTACCATCTTTGGACATAGTGTAAATGATATATTTCCTAACCCATGGAAAACATAATGAAGGTGAACTTATTAATGGAGAAAATGTATTTATTTAAATGGAGTTCATGATGAAAATGTTTTGAGAGTATATTTTTAACTAATGGAACATGGGTTGTATTTTTTTGACCTTGTATTTTGTATATTAAATGAATGTACTATCTATTTAGAGTGGATATTTTGTAGACACCATTCACAGTGGTCTGCTGTGTTTGGCTCACATCCTTCTCAGTCCACCATTGGGTACCCAAGAAGAATTCATAGTTGTAGGCCAAAATAGGGCCAAGGGCCCCATGATAAGGAGTTGATTTGGGCTTTGGACATGCATATATGAGGATCCAGATTTGGATTCATGGCTTGTTTTTCGGATTTTTTTGCTATCTTTTTTTGGGTTTTCTTCACTTGTTTCATGGTTATCATGACATGACATATTTAAAAATTGGATGTGGTTGTACCCTATGTGGGAAATAATAATACATGTTTCTAGTTATCTGCTTATTATCGCCCTTATTTTAAAAGGTTTCTATTATTTCTTAATCTTGTAAAGAGGGTATATTCTTTCCACGTGACATATTAGACCCCCACTACTAGTTGGAATCAACTACCTTACATGGAGGAATGCTTTATCTCATGTAGTGACCCTTCTTGGCCATCATTTAGTGAAATCCAGTTGGGGACGTTACAAAGTGGTATCAAAGAGGTTATATTCTATGGTCTTATTATTTGGGATTATATATATTAGGTTAGGATGTTTCGAGTCTTATAATTGATTTGGTTCTTTGGATTATTTAACCCATGTATGAGGTAAAACCCATGTACTCATGGTGGTAATTGTTGTTATTAACATGTGTTGTTATAGGTGAATGATATTTCACTATTGGGTGATTCACTTATTTTTTAATGTTAATATTTTCTGATATTTTTCTTGTGGGTGGAATAGAACAATGTTGTGCCTTATGGAATCATTTTAGGCACATATGAATATAGGTGACATGCATCATGATAATCACAAACAGGATGGGTGTGTGTGACATTAAGGGTAAATTTCATTTCACTTCCATGAAAAATTAAAGAAAATATTCTTAGATAAAGATGATTAAAATGATTGAATAAAAATAATTTAAGGAATTCATAAGTAATTATACTTATTTAATGGTTGTAAATGAGTTGAAATGATAGGGGTATAAGGTTGGAAAAAAATTAAATGTGTCTAAGAGAAAATAATTTGTGGTGTAAAAGTGGAAATGGTTTTCAAAATGGAGTCTAAGTAATGACTTGTGATGAGTTATACCCACCCCCCCCCCATTTCGGTCAGTACCCATAGTAGGGATAGTCAAGGGTAGTATTCTAGTATTGGTAATATATGTTTTGTTAGTGTATGTGAAATGGGTTGTTTAAAACTAGTGTAGAGCCCTCTTTTAATAAACTGTGGAATCGTTCTGTTATGTGATCTATAATTTTCGGTAGGAATTATTGAGAAATTACACCATGATGATGTGTAATATTTGGGAAACAAGAGGATATCATCGAGAATGATCCACCAGTATGAGAGAAAGGAAATCCATTAGTCCAATACAATCAAGGAGACTAAAAGTTTCAAGATAACTTCATTTATTTTGTATAGATGATGGAATGGAACCTAGGGTGGGTCATGCCGAGTATGTTCGATCAAGATAGAGAATATTAGTTGTAGCACCATCTAATTTATTTATAGTGGTGGACTCAAGGATTCATAATTCTAGATAGAGTCTATCCAAAAAAATTAGATCACCTAGAGACTGTAGTAGAGAAAAGACTCCAACTGATATTTTATATACTGCGAGGACCATCCAAACACAGGTGGGATATTCTATTTCAGACAAAGAAGGTTGATAGAATTCAATAGAATGAAATCTAGGATATGTTACTAAAACATTTCTACCCATATACCTTGAATCAAATGTGGTTTGTATAGTTTATTATGTTGACCTAGGGATTGCTGTTAATGAAGGATTATCTGGGCTGTTTCAAACACCTACAATGATTTTTTCTTACGTCAGAAGGGGATGAGGCTGCTATGATGAGACACAATCAAGATGGACTTAGGAATGATATTTACTACCATGTAAATATATTTTGTTTAAATATATTCATAGAAGTGGTGGACAAGACCATTATTTCAGAAGGGGACTTAAAGAATCTTCATGTAGTGGGTTTGTGGCAGAAGCTGGGAAGACTAATGTTGAAACTTCTGAGGGTAGGAAGTGTCATATTAGGAATATTCAATATGGTGGAAGTGTGTAGGGTATCTAGAAGAAAGTTTCATCCTCTTGGTGTGTTGATCAATTGTTTTTCTATAAGTGTGGCAAGCTAGGGTGCATGCATGGACAATGTCCCTAACCACCGATTCACTGTCAAGCATGCAGAAGAATGGGTCATGAAAATATGTTCTATAGGAACCATTGACATCTAGGAATGGATGGATGATCTAGGTTGATGTTGAGTACAGGTAGGCAGTTGGTTACCCCATATCAGGTGGGCAGTTGGAGCTCGAATAATCGTATTGGTAGAGGTGGTGGACATGGAACTCTAGGGGGAGAGCATCCACATTAGCAAGGAAGAGTAGCATGTGGAATTTAGACCAATACCTTGGGAAAAGGGGGAGGATAGAATAATTTAGTTCCGTCTACACTATGATGTGGTGAGGTGGGACGATCGACTATTCGAGGAATGATCCTTGTAGCTTCTGCGCTTTCTTGTTCTTTGTTTGATATAGGTGCATCCCATTATTTAGTTTCTTCATAGTTTTTGGTTGTGTTATGAATAATAGTAGAGCATATACATGGTTTTATGTCAATTGATACACCATTAGTGGTGAAAACAGATAATAACAGGCATTTTAAGGGGTTTTCTCTTGAGATTGGTGGGTACCAATTTCTTTGGGATTAGTTCATTCAGTAAATGTCATATTTTGATTTTATTTTGTGCATGGATTTTCAAGTTTCATACCAGTCCCACAATGACTATTACCATTATAGGGTATTGTTCACATCTCTTGAGGTAAACACTTATGTCTATTATAGTGAATGGGATGTTCAGTCAGGTCATGCTGGACCAGTTTATTGGTAGTGGGGTGAACTCACAACCCAATTGGATTATATTATGCTTGATAATGGGGGAGTATATAAACATGTATTCCAATCTATGGTGGATCAGTTTTAGGATGTGTTTTTGGAGGATTTATTAAGGCTTCCACCTGAGATGAATATTAAGTTCACAATAGTATTTCTACATAGAGGAAAAATAGTTTCCATTCTATCATATATAATGGAACCAGTATAACTATAGGAGATGAAAAATAAGTTGAAGGATTTGGGGAGAAAAGATTTTATTCATCCCAGTAAGTCACCTTGGGGATGTCCAGTACTATTTTCCAAGAAGGCTAATGGGTCATTGTGGTTGTGGGTTGATTATAGGAAGTTGAATAAGATGACAATCAAGAATTGTTACCCTCTACCTTGTATTAATGATCTGTTTTACTATTTGAGAGTTTCATCAGTGTTCTCTATGATATATTCAAGATCGTGGTATCATCAGTTGACGGTAATACCTTTTGATGTACTGCAAACTGATTTTGGGAGAAGCTATGGGTTTTAGGAATTTTTTGTGATGTTTCTAAATATAACTAATGTCCAAAAAGTGTTTATGGTTTTAATGAACCAAATCCTTCACCCATATCTAGATCATTTTTTAATTTTCTTTGTTGAGGACATCTTTGTTTACTCTGAAACTCATGAAGATCATGTCAAATTTTATTACGTAATTCTATGTACACTAAAAGATAATATTCTATATGAAAAGCTATCCAAATTTCATTAATATAATGATAGTGTGAATTTCTTAGGTCACATCATTTTAGAGGATGTCATTTTAGTGAACTCGAAGAATTTGTAGGTAGTTGTGTCTTGGGAGAATCCCAAGAAAGTTTCTAATGTCTAAATATTTTTGTCTTTGGAAGGCTATTATAGATGGTTCATTAAAGTCTTCTCTCATTTTGTCACACCAATTAGTAGTTTAACTAAGAAGGGTGTCAATTTTGAGTGGTCTAAAGAATGTTAGAAATCCTTCAAAGGATTTAATATGTGGTTGATGACTGCACCCCTTCTGACTTTACCTGAGTTAAGAAAGGGTGTATCATGTTTCTTGATGTGTCAAGTGTGGGTCTTGGTACATTGTTGATTCTTGATGATCAGGTTATTGTTTATGGGTCATGACAGCTGATTCCTCACAAAATAAATTATCCCACGGATGATATTGAACTAGCTTTGGTGGTTTATGCGTTGAAATTTTGGTGGCATTACATGTTTGGATAATGTTTTACTATGTATGAGGATCATAAAATTATTAATCAAATATTATCCCAACTTTATTTTAATCATCATAAGTGAAGATAGGTCGAGTACCTATAATAATTTTATTTTCAGTTGATGTAAACACTAGCTAAGTGAAATAGAATTGTAGATGATTTGAGCTAGAAAACTAAATATCATGAAGTTCAGGAATCTAGTTTTTAGTGAAGGATGACGACATTGTTTGTTGGATGCATCTAGAGTTGAATGATGTTCATGGTTATATGACCCTTACATCTTTGGTAGTTGAGTCTGTGCTTTTAATCCAGATCAAGGAGATGCATCATGAAGATTCAAAATGCTTCTCTTTCAAGGATATTATTAATGGTGGGAAGTCACCATCTAGTGGGACCATTGGATATTATGGGATCAATTTTGTTCATGGTCATGATTTTATACCCATGGGTATGTGAGATTAAATTATGTGAGAGTTTCATGCATCAATGTGGGAATTTAATTCTAGATTTACAAAAATGTAACATAATCTTCATAAGAAATAATGGTGTCTAGGGATGAATAAAGAGGTTGTAGGATTTTTCGCACTATTCCCTACCTTCCAGCATGTGAATGCCGAGCATCAACAGTAGGGTGTTTTTTTCACAACCATTTCCTATTTCATAATGAAAATGGGATGATCAGATGATGTATTTTGTATTGTATCTTCCAATGATTCCTTATAAGAATGGTGTGATTAATGTAGTTTTGGATTGAATTGCTAAGGTGGATCATTTCATTCCAATTCAAGATACTTTCACCCTGGACATGTTGGGTTAGTTATATGATTATAAGATAGTAAGGTTGTGTGGGGGTTGAATACTATAGTTTTGGATCGTGATCTATGTTTCACATCGTGCTTATGGAAGGGATTATATAAGGTTCTCAGTACCCAAGTGCTTTTTTGTATGGATTTCCACCTACAGATGGATGGGTAGTTGGAGAATAACATTCATGTACTACAGGACATGTTGAAGGATTGTGCTCTAGATTTTAGTGGATCACTAGAGAATCATTTAAAAATTGTTTCGTTTTCATAAAATAATAGTTACCAGGATGTGATTCATATAAAACTGTTTGGAGGGCTATGGTACACCATTTTGATCTCCATTATGTTGGATAGAAGCTATGGAATCAGAGTTATTAGGACTGAGTCTCATGTAAGAGACATCAGAGAAGATTCAGTTGATGAGGAAATTCATGGAAACAACCCATAGTATGAATAATTCATATGTGGACCTCCATCTTTGAGCACTTGAGTTTTTAGTGGGGGGATAGAGTGTTACTTTAGGTGTCTATAAGGATGGGTTATTGGTGGATTCATAAAATGGAATGTTGGGTCCCATGTAAATGGAACCATTTAATATTGGAGAGAGGATCGGGTGGGTGGAGTATAGATTGGATCCTCAATAGCTATATAGTGGTATGCATGATGTTCTTCATGTTTCAGATCATCAGAAATATAACCTAGACCTATCTCATGTGATTTATGATGAGGATATTTAGCTTGGGGCCGATGCATCCTTTGAGGGGAATGGGGTCCATATTGGTCATCTTAGTGAGAAGGTCTTTTAGGGATTGATTGACCCATTCGTTCTAGTTTTTTGAAAACATAAAAAACAAATTGGAAGAAACTAGGGAAAGGGATTCAGATGTCTAGGCTTAGTGTCATGATCTCATTTCTTCCGAAATATAGTGATTCTTAGGATCATGGTTCGAAGATGAGTCATTATAAGGTGGGGAGGTAGTAATATCCTTGACTTTATTGAGGTTAATTCTTTTTTAAATTATGGTATAAATAACTTTAAGATGGCTGAATAAATTTTAAATAGGTGTATGAGGAGGTTTGGGGGTGTTCTGAGGGTTTTGTACATGAATGAAAATGAAAGTGGAAATTATGTAAATGTATCAAGGTCAGCACACGGTTAGTGTAAACCATCCTCCCAATCCATGTTAGCTAGAATGGGGGTTCATGTTTAAGTAAAAACATGAATGGGGGAGGTCAAACTATATGGATCTAGAAAGTGTTATTCCAAATGGTTGGTGAAGGAATTTCCAAACCGTTCAGGTCTCGCCAGGTAACTGTGTGGCTCAACTCCTCTTAGGAAGTGGCTAGCGTACAATTTGCACATGGTTTGGAAAACATTGTAGCTAAACTGTGCACCCTATTAAAAATCATAAAATTCACAAAGTTCCCCCCTCATTATTTTTAAGACCTCACCCAAATGTAATCCTTATTCATCCCCTCCCCACCCTTGTGATGAACCTAAACCCCCAAAGCATTCCAATAGTGGTTCTCCTTCGATTCAAGTTCGTTGGGTGTTCTATTAGTTTCATATTGATGTTTTTGGTTTTTCTAACACTCATATTACATATATTTTCTTTATTAGGGATTGTATATATCTTATTCTTCTTTTGGATCCCCAAAACCCTCTTTTTTCGATGAATTCAAGGTTAAAGATTCCACTGGTACTTGAATCCAGAGAAAAGTATAAGGTTAAGGGTGTGTTTGTTTTTAGATTCGATTATGTTGGTCTATATGTTATATCCCATAGTAACTATGATAATTTTTCCCTGCATGGGTGTTCATTTTCTTTCCACTTGTTCTTCATTTAATGTATGTAGTGAGATTTAGTAAAAATTGTTTTATAAATGGGGATTCGAACCCCTCACGATCCATGTGGGATGTGTTGAAGTTTACTAGACCAATTTATGGCCACCTAGGGGGTGCAAAAATTATTCTAGATATAGGAAATATTTATTTTATGGAATAAATTGATTTTAAAGATAGTAGATCCCATGAAAAATTTGATGATAAGCTAGTTTGAATTAAAAATTGAATATACATAATTGTTTCTAGACCTTAATAATTGAATAAAGGATTGTTTGGATGATATGGGATTGGTATGGGATAATAAAGTGATTATGATATGTGACATATGAATTGTACTTGAAATGGTTAAGTTCTCCAAAGCATGTGCATTGATAAATTTATTAAATAGATAAATGTTTAGGAGTTGATATATGTGTTAAATGGAATAACATTTATGAATTTATAATTATGTTAAATTGGGATAACACATGAAAATTTTGGAATATGCATAAATGGTTTAGGAATAATGAGAGGAAATGGGTTAAATATTCAATGTAATGAAAATATTAAATAAAATAATTGGTTAACGAATTATGTTAACCCTACAATTTGAGTGACTATGAAATGTAAACGTTATGTTATTTATTATGTATGGTTTTTGTTTTGGTATATGTGGTAATGGATAAATCAGTATGTTCACATGGAATTTCTATTGTGGGGTATTGGACATGAGGATCTGTGTACATGTGTCTTGTTAATACTAACACTCTAACCCCACCCCACAATGCATAGGTTAGCGAAGGGGAACATGTCTCTATTCCCCTAGAAGATGCATTTGATGAGACTACCCAGACTGAGGCTTCTAGGTATTTTTACTGTATTTTTTATGAAATGTTATCCCCCTAAAGTTGGGATACATAAATTATCCCTTTATGCATAGTTAATGACCAGTATAGGCCGTATTTTAAATGATGTAATGCCTAACCCATGGAAAACATTATGAAGACAAAATTAGTAATGAAGATAATGTATTTGATAAAATGTATTTCATTATTGAAATGGTATAAGAGCATATTATTAACTAATAGAACCTATGTAATATTTTTTACCTTTCAATTTATTTATTACTTTCATGTGATATCTATTTATAATGGATATTTGGTAGAAACTATTGGTTATGGCCTATTTAGTTATACTCACACCCTACTTGGGCCACTATTGGGAACCTGAGGAGATTTCATGGTTGCAGGTCAGGATAGTAGAAATGGGGACCATTTTAGGGAGTTGATTTATGATTGGTACATGCATAGATACGATTCGGAATTGGAGTTAGAACCTGTTTTGGGGATTTATCTGTTGTCATGATTTTGTTTTTCTTAATTTGTTGCACAGTTAGCTTGACATAACATATTTAACATTTGGTTGTGGTTGTTACCTTTTTGGTAAATGATTAGTAATGCATGTTTATGGTTATTTTCCTATTGCCTCCATTATTTCACATGTTATATATTGTGTATTACTATAGTAAAGAGGGTATAGTCTCCCTATGAGACTTATTAGACACACTCTTCTAGTTGGAAACTGATATTGTATAGGGAGGTGTGCCTAAGGTCATATGGAAAGCCATCTCGGGCCACTGTTTAGTGGCTCTAGATTAGGGATGTTACAATATGTTTAAATCCTTTTAAAAATCACTTATAAAATATATTTTCCTTCAAAAAGAAATTTTGAAAATGAATTTTTTTAAAAAAAATTAACAAATATAAACATGGAAAAAAATGAGACAAAAAAGGGAAATAATAATGGATTTTCATTTAAACATTTCATTTCTTGATTCATTAATCAATGAGATGAAACGGTGGAAGAAATATAGAAACTTCATAAAAGAGTAAATATGAATTTAAAAATTAATAATAATTAAACAATATATTTTCATTTTAGATCTATGAAATGGGAATTATATACACCACATAAAAATAATTAGGTGGATAATACCAGGTATACATCAATTCAGTGTAAATTAAGAATAAATCCCTTTAAAAGATAAAATTACTAAAGATAAAAATATTCAATTATGTTATTATGTGTGAATAATGTAAATCAATAAAAAAGGGTAAAATAATAAGAAAATAATTTATATATCAGTTCACATATAATATTGGAATAACAATGTCATGGATGTAGTATTATAACCTCAGGTATAGAAAATATGTTATGAAACCCCATACATGATGTTTTATTAGCCTAGTAATTTCTATGAATCTCCATATATAAAATTTGAAATTATTATACATACATTCTAAAACCATATTTATATAAATAATATCATATATTATCATCATATATCATTTTACCACACATTTGACAACAATATTTGTTTGTTATCATTATTTTGGGTGTTAACTATTTTTTGTTTTCATATATGTTTTGACCCGTTAATCAGGGTCCTTGTATATTTCACATGGTTCCATCAACTCAAAAAATTTATTCAAAATACAAATATCATATTTATTTAATTTATTTTTTATATATATTTAATTTCAATAATAAATTATATAGATAGAAAAATGAATTACACAGTTGATTGAGACTATTTTTCATACATACTTATGAAGGATGATTCCACCATTCAAATGACTGATATAATGAAATTTAAATAATAATTAACCATAAATAATAAAAATTATATCATATAAATTAAATATTTTCATTAAATATATCCTTATTACTATCCATGTAAACCAAAAAATAAAAAATGGATTAAATAACATCATGGAGGCGTTAGACCACACATACGCATGATCGACATTGAAATTTTATAAAGGATTTGAATGTATGAATATATATATATATATGATATTGTAATTACCTAAAAAAATATGTAATATATTTAATATTCCTCCACTATTTTCATCATTATAACCATCCATGTAATGTGTTCCTGAAAAAAAATTCCCAAATTTATAGAGAAGGTAAGTTGTACATATGCACGAGTGATGCTTTCTATTTTAATAAGATAAAAAAGAGTTCGAAAATGGTTGTAGAATAATCATCATAACATCTCTTTATTTTTATGAAAATTGATTTATTATTTTAGGATGGGTGTGACACATTAATAGGTTTTTTATTTTTAAATAAACATGAAAGAGCTAGAAAAGATTATTAGATCCTCATTGGTAAACATCCATTGGTTGTCCCATTATGAGATTTAGGGTTGGCCTTTTTGGATGAAAAAAACATTAGAACATGGATACGTATTCTTAAAAGATAAATGGTTAGATTTTGGTAAAGATAGTTTACTCAATATGGTGTAATGAGTAGAGAGAATGGATTTCTTTTTATAAGTGCGGGGAGGGGAATTCTTGGAATTTATTAAAGTGTTACTTTAATATAAGTAATTTATCATGCTTAAATAGTCAAAATTTGATTTAATTCAAATATAAGATGATGATGAGTTTAAATCGTAGTATAAAATTAAATTTTAAAAATTTCTAGTTATGTTTTTACCATTACATTTTAGTTTTAACCCTCGATTAAATGGTTTGAAAATTACGATCAGTTAAATGTTTTCTACACTTTAAGGGTCACGAATGATACCATAATAGGGAAAATGGACCCAAAAAAACCATGGATGAAGATTTAAACTACATTACACTAACATGGATAAACATAACATTTTTATTAAATTTATATCATTTAATAAAAAATTATTTATTACAAAACATCACTAATGTTATTTTTGCATTAATCATTTAATGTATATTTAAATATATCAATTATATATATATATAATTCCAATAAAACCATTTAACACCTCAATAAAATATTAAATGTTTCAATAAAATTCATGTAACAATATAATTCATCTAGTTTTTATTATTTTCAATATTTTTAAAATAATTTTTTTTTATTTTTCAATTATATGAATAAATATTGTGTTGTTTCTGTATATGAATTTAATCTAATTATTCAACAAAAATTATAAGATAATTTTATATTACAATAAAAATATATATTTACAATTAACAACTCAAACCTAAAATTATCTCTTGCTACCCTTATGTAAAAAATTTATAAATGTTTAAACTAAGAAAATAAATATTTTTACTTCATCCATAAATTAAATATTATATAAGTAAAATTCTAAAAAAATGTCATATATTTTAATTTTGGATAATTATAGATGTAAAAAATCAGACAATTTAATTTATTCAAGTTTTGGATATATTTTTGATACCTCATCTCATTATTTTTATCCTTAATTAACTGATTTACCCTTAATTAATGAAATAAATTTTACCATGGTTCGTATTTATAATTGCTAAAAATAAAAGTAAACTGACTTCAAAATTTAAACCTATAATAAATTCCATTTTTTTATTCATTAAAAAAGAGGAAAAATTAACATTAAAATATAACAATAAAATGTGATAAAAAAATTATATAAAAATTCCCTCATAAGTAAAAAAATTAACTAATATTAATATCAAACATAATAATGATTCAAATATAATTCACTAAATTATTTTTAATTAATATATAATTACGTTAATTTAGGATTTATTTCAATGAATTTTGAGGATTTTTCAATTATTTGAAAATATGGTTTTATATATATTGATATTTTTAACTATTGCTTAAAAAACAATTATTTACAAAAATCCCATAATTTCATCCTTTGACAATTTTGACATGATGAATTCAATAATGATAAAAAAATCACAGTAGTATTTTATTTCATTGTCCCAATTTGATTAAATGTGGTTTTACATGAAAAGAATTTTTTCAATGAAATTTATTTAAAAATAAATAAGTCCTAAAATATCTGGTGGTTACATTCTGCCCCCCCCCCCCCACACATATGAATTTTTTTTTCAAAAATTCATCACTTTGATAAAAAAATGGGTATACTTTTAGGTCTTCACCTACTTAAGTTCATACTTATCTTCCTCAGTTGTATAATTTTTTCTTATACATTGATGACATTTGTTGTCAAGTTTCATTGAAATTTCTATTTATAAATAAAAAATTCAACCTATTTTTCCTTATGTGAATGATCTTACTCTAGTGTTATGTCATATGAACTCATTACATGTGAAGGATCAGGTATTAACTTTCATATAATAGATATATAAACCATATTGTGATCTTGAGAGAGATTAGGTCGATGCACTAATTGATAATATTCTTTCCCAATATGATAAATAATTTTAATGGGACTGTTATATATAGATATATAATTTCCTTTTATTACAAAACTAATAACCATCTAACAAGTATATATTTATAGTAATACCATGATCCTAACATTAAAATCTACACTACACTGATGATTTTCAGTATAACAACTTTTCTAAAATTTAGCTTCCCTTATGTGATTTTGAATGGATCTATACTTACCTTCCATTCACTCAGATAGATTAGGTCCTAATAGCTTTCTTTCTCAATGTTCATCATTACACAATGGTGTTCTTCAATTCCATCTATATAGGGATTTGTGAGGTTTTATATAGATTATTGAGTGAAATATATTTTCATATGAATGTTGTACCAAAGGAAGGTCTTGATCCCAAACAACTTTGAAATCCATAGATAAATATCTAAACATATATTCTATATCTATAATAATCCTATCTAACTAACCATATATTTTAGGATGATAAAGAATACTAAAACTGAAATTTATATCTCGAGAATACTAATGGATTCTCCAGAACATCAAGGTAAACCTCAGATCCCGATCAAATAAAACTAGGAGTGTTACTCTTGGAAAACACACATATTATATAATATATATATATATAACATAAAAATTTGATTAAGATATAAATATTCAAAAATAATGATAAAATTCATTTATTTCATAAGGTAATTGACCAAAACCTAAAAAAATTGATTCCTTTATATTTTTTGCTGAGTTTGATGATGAAATACATGGTAATGTTTTCTCATTCCCATTAGTGTCTGGTAAATTATTATAACATTCTCATACATATTTTTCTCCCATTCATAACTATCTGAAACTCCATACATCATAAGATTAACTAAAAAATATCTTTTTCCAAATTATCCAAAAAAAATATGTTATTTATTTATACATATTTTTACATTCTAGGTGACTTGATATTGATGATTTATTATCATCATACAAAAGATCTTTCTTCATCTATGGTATTGATGGGACACATATTAGTTTTTTAAACCTTATCATTCCATCATTCTCATAGTTAAACTCTTGAAAAATCCCCACATTCTTATATAATTCCATAAATTTGTTTTATGTATTTTCAATCCTCTCATGTATGGATAGAACAACATTCATATATGAATGATATGATATGTCCTTATTCGCTAATATTTCAATATCTAACTTGTAAATAACAATAATTATTGGATATTCTATAATTCACATCATGGAAAACTAGTATGATATTTCCTAATCAGATAATCAACAAACTTTTTCACCTTATTAAGTTGGAATGGTACTGATATTTTATAATCAATGATCAGATTTAGATATATTTTTTGGTGAATATTCAACTATTTCTGTGTAAATATATACTAAAATATTTTATGATAAGTATATACTTACCCCCTTCCACCATACAGATAATTCCTCCACATTTGTAATTCAAAAATTACTACTACCAGCTAAAAATCATGATTCGGGTAATTTTTCTGATCCATTTTTTACTGGCGGAAGCCATATTCTATTACTCTCTAATTCTAGATGGGGAAACATCCTAGTTCATTTTTTATTAAATAGTACTCATTAAAAAACCTTATCAATTTTAGGGTATTATAAGGACATACTTGATAACTGTAACGTCTCAGTTCTGGAAGCCACCCAGGGGAGCCCCGTACCCGGTTGGTCACATGGCCTCAAGCGCATTTCCCCAAATGCCAAAGGCTGCCTACTAGCAGCGAGGGACTTGGGTGTGGTAATGGGTAAACTATTCCCTCATTAGAAGAGTACACAATAGAAGATAAACAAAATAAATATAAGAAGCAATAAACATCCATAAAATAGAAAATAGCGGAAGACTAAAAGTGTAAACAAATGGAGAACATATATAAATGATGCATAATACATAAGTCTAGGAAAGAAGCCAAATAAGTCACAATGCTGGAATACAACAGTACTAAACCAAATTACAAAGAAACAAATAATCATCTCCTTAAAATCGAAAGCATAAGCTTGGTCCCATGCTCTCCAACTCCACAACAATTAAGAACCTAAAGTAGAAGGGTTCTTGCCCTTATCTATACCAGCAACAATATAATCTGTTTGGGACCAAAAGCATCACTGAAACAGGGTGTGAGACAATATCCCAATTGCAAACCACCCAAATGTTTGTGCCTAAAAATTAGTGAATATATGGAAGGTAAAAGTATAGAAATCTGAAAACAGGAAATTACTCAGCAGCAAACAATCCGCAGTTTCTAGAATATAATTTACAAACAAGCAAGCAGACACTCATGAAAGTAGAAGAAAAAGGTAATCCTATGGGTAGTTATCACATCCTAGCCCCTATGGTTAAACCTACAGTTACTAGAAACCCTTTGGGAGGCACATACAGTCTCACCCCTCTGGTTTGGCTAAACACGAGACTCTCTTGGGAAGCACTCATCGTCAATTCCCCCTATAGTCTCGTATCGTACTAAAGGAGCTCTGGGGAAGCACTCAACGTCTCATTCCCATTGTTGCCCATGTCTATGAACTAAAAACACACTGAGGAAGCGCTCAACGTCAATTCCCCCTGTGGTCTCGCATCGTATTATAAATACACTCTAGAGAAGACCATACGTTCATTCTCCCTATGTTCTACTACAATAGGTTCTCACAGCCCTATTTAAAGTCATCAAGTATCACATCATGTAATCCCCAAAGTAACCTCAAGAACTACTTGGCTAGCATTCTACAACATCTCATCATGTCAGAAAAAGAACACTCTATCCTACAATACTAGGCAAGGAACTGGCAATAGCTTAATAGGTAAAACTAGACCAGAAGATCATAAAAAGGAAAAACATGCATGGGAAAAACATCCAAAGAATAGTAAATTACCCTATACACAAACAATAACCTCTAATTAGGTATATAAGAAAAGCAGGCAAATAAAAAGGGAAAAACATGAAACACGCAAATACCCCGTTCAAGGGTATTGGTTGAATTTACACATAAATACTCAAAGAATTCCTACATAAAGGCACAAACCACCTATCTTGATGTTAGGAGATCAATATACATGGACCACAAGGCTTGAATCACCTTGTAAAGTTGTAGATCTATTAAAACACATAAAATGTTCAACCCATGATAACTTCATAAAAATAATTAATTGGTAAATGATGCACTAGGAGAAGAGAGAACTCACCACTGTGATTCCAATGCACTCACCAGTGTTTGAATCGGAGAACTAACAGAGGATCGGGAGCTCGTCGAAGATCCACAGATGCTCGGTGCTCTCAGACAAACAAAATCTATGAGTGGGTTTTTTCCATCAGACACGACCCTGGTTCATTTAATGAAAAAAAAACAAAGTACATAGTGTGTACCTTTAGAGTCCATGGCGTGTAATTTCTATTTCCATACTCTTCTTTAGGTGACCCCCAAGTCACCCCTACATGGCCATGTGTGTGGCCTCTAAACGGCCAGCACACAGCATTCAGCGGCAAGGAAGTACACAGAGTGTACTCATAAAGTACACGGTGTGTACTTAATAAATTTCCCAAAACTCCACTTTTCTCAAAAACTCTAGAAAAAGAAAAAACATACCTGAAAAGAAGATCCAGGTTCTTAAAAACTTCCCCCATTAAAGAAATTCATCCCCGAATTTCCTTAGCATGGAATAAAATAATAAACCTCGAACAACTCTGGCCACTGTGATTGCACGTCGGCCTCCCTCTCCCAAGTCTTATCTTTCACCCGTCTATGCTTCCATAGCACTCGTACCAGAGGAATAGACCGGCCACGAAGATCCTTTGTACTATGATCAACAATCTGGATAGGATGCTCCTCAAACGATGCATCCGCTTCGAGCTCAACCTCCTCAGGTTCAGTGACATGGGATGGGTCCGGAAAGTAACGTCGGAGATGAGAAACGTGGAAGACATCGTGCATAGCCTAATACCTCTGAGGTAACTGCACCCGATATGCAACAGGTCTAACTCTCTTCAACACCTCAAATGGCCCGATGTACCTCGGAAAAAGCTTACCCTACCTCTTAATCCTCTTGTGTCCCAACCTCTGTGCGACACATAGGAAAACATGATCTCTGACCTCGAACTCCAAAGGTCATCTCTGATGGTCATCATAAGACATCTAAGAGGACTGTGCAGTTTCCATCCTCATTCAAATCAACTCTGTCTGCTCTATGGTCTCCTGAACAAGACGAGGTACCAGCAAAGCTGCCTCTCCTGCCTCCATCCAACATAAGGGTGATCGGCATGGCCTACCGTACAAAGCCTTGTATGGTGCCATCTGAATAGTCTCTAGAAAACTATTATTGTAGGAAAACTCCACAATAGGTATATGCTTCTCCCAAGAACCTCCAATGTTTAAATTGAATGCTCGAAGCATTTCTTCAAGCACCTGAATCGTATGCTCAGACTGGCCATCTGTCTGAGGATGGTAGGCTGTACTCAGAAGAACCTACATACCCAAAGCTCATTTTATCCCCTTCCAGACCATAGAAGTAAAACTTGCATCCCTATTTGAAACGATTGAGTGTGGAATTCCATGCAGACGCACAATCTCATGGATGTACATCTGCCCCATCTCATCAACGATGAAGGTCTTCTTGATTAGAAAAAAGTTATAAACCTTAGTATGTCTATCAATGAAGACCCATATAGAATCATTCCCACAAGGTGCCCTCGGAAACACAGTCACTAATTCCATAATGACATCGTTCCACTTCCACTCTGGAATGGGTAACTACTGAAAAAGACACGTTGGTTGCTGATGCTCCACTTTCACCTGCTGACAAGTGGAAGACCTCATGAAAAACCAGCAACATCCCTCTTCATACCTGGCCACCAATACTGGCGGTGAAGATCACGATACATCTTGGTTAAACCATGATGAACTTCCCAAACGGAGTAATGAAAATCCCACATCCACTCCTCGAGTATGTCTACTGGCACCCATTTGCATCTTTGGAAACACAAGATCTCATCCTCTCCTACAATCCATCTAGGGATATGGTCCTCTCCTGACACACTTTCCCATAGGACTGTGCCTTCAGAATTTTATAGTTTACTCATTCCTACCCGATCAAGAAGTGTATAGGTAACATCTACAAAAGTTAGAAAATTCGGCCCCTATCTGTTGTGCGCCTCAAAATGCATCTCAGAGAATATATCCATAAGATACCACTCACTACTGGACTTCTGAACTACTTTTAACTGAGTCCTCCTGCTCAACGCATCAGCCACAGCAATGCCTTTCCCAGGCGTATAGGAAAGCTCAAAGTCAAAGGACTGAAGATACTCGACCCACCTTCATTGTCTCAGATTCATATCACGCTGATTGAAGATGTAATTCAATCTTTTGTGGTCAGTGGAAACCCCAAAATTCTCTCCCAGAAGAGAATGTCTCCAGCACCATAGGGCATGAACAATAGATTCCAATTCTAGATCATGTGTCGGGTAGTTCCTCTCATGTGGCCTCAACTACCAAGACCCGTACACAACGAATCCATCTCCCTACATAAGCACAGCTCTTAGCCCGATACCTGGAGCGTCATAGTAGAAAATGTAGATCTTTCTTGGCTCTGAAAATACTAGTATCGGTGCTGATGTCAACCTCCCTTTCAGCTCTAAAAAGATTGACTCACAAGCTTTTGACCATAATAACTTCACACCCTTCTTGGTCAGACCCATCAGCAGTGCTTCTAAGCGTGAAAAGTCCTATATGAAGCATCTGTAGTATCCAGCTAGCCCCAGCAAACTCTGCACCTCAAAGACATTCTTCGTTTTCTCCCAGGAAACTACAGATCTCACTTTCTTGGGGTATACTGATACTTCTGTCTTGAAGATAACATAATCCATGAAGTGAATCTGATCCATCTAAAAGAGACATTTCAAGAGCTTATAATATAACTAATTCTCCCTCAGTATACTCAAAACGATATCAATATGGGTAGCATGGTTGTGTCGAGTGTGAGAGTACACCAATATATCATCCATGAAGACCACCATGAAAGATTCTATGTAAGGATAGAACACATGGTTCGTTAGTGCCATGAGAACTGCCAGTGCATTCATGAGACCGAACGACATAACCATATACTCGTATAGACCATACCTGCTCTGGAAGGTTGTAAGAGGTATATCTGATGGTCTAACATGCAACTGATGATAACCAGATCTTATGTCGATCTTCGAGAACACTCAGGATCCTTGAAGCTGGTCAATAAGATCATCAATTCTAGGCAAGGGATATCGGTTCTTAACTGTCAACTAGTTCAAATTCTGATAATCCACGCAAAGCCTGAGTGTACTGTCTTAATTCTTCGCAAATGGCATAGGAGAACCCCAAGGAGAAGTACTGGGTCGGATGACACCCTTTGCTTGCAACTCCTCTAACTGCTTCTTGTGCTCCTGTAACTCAGTTGTAGCCATCATATAGGGAGGAATGGACACCGGTGCCGCTCCTAGCACGATCTCAATAAAAAATTCTACCTCACGCTCTAGAGGAAAACCTGAAAAGTCTTCTAGAAAGACATCTTTGAAATGATCCTCCCCTGGAAGAATGTCTAACTGTATATTCCCTGGGTCATCCAGATAATGACTAGAAATCTAGGTTGTAACTGCACCCACCCCATGATGCTCTGGACCCACTCTACTCACTCGGAAATCCCACTCGCCCTTATGACGAAAAGATCCACCCTCTGGTGATATGAAACTCACCATGCGGTGATAACAAATGACAACTGCCTGGAAGGTAATTAGCCAGTTCATTCCGAGAATGACATCATAGCATGTCATCTCTAGGAAATAGAGATCAGATAGAAAGTGATACCTAGCCACCTCTAGGGGGCACTCCATGCACTGACATACACTAGCCGTCCTAGTCCCCAACGGTGTGTCTAGAGTCAAAGTATGAGTAGAGGAAAAAATTCAAAGCCCAAGGTTTTAGACAATAGTAATAGAAATAATGCTATAGTAAGCCCATGTTTTAAAAAAAGCAGAAGATAAATCTAAGGCTAATAAGATCGTACATAGAACTGTAGAGGGTCTGAGATCCTTCTCCTTCTAGGTCTACTCCACTACAAAAGCCTGACCTATTCCACAGCCTTGTGACCATGCCTGGCCACTCTGAGTTAATCCACCCTATTCTCGTTGAAAGAACGGTGACTGAACACCATGGCCTCGACCTCCACCTCGGCCCGAATATCCTAAAGAACTCTATTTCCCATACTGGTGAGAAATTGGTGGCACTGCTCCTAAACGAGGAGTCATGGATGAACCCATATCACCATCAGCTGGTGAGAAAACCTGACAGACGCACTAAAGGTGGACCATATTGGCACAATATCGGCACTCCATTGGGTCTCTCTAGCACTACGGCCTCATATTCCTAGCCCTTACAAACTAATATCATACCACCTAGCTACCTGAAGATGTGGCTCGCTGCCTTGGATCACCAGGAGTTGACTCCCTATGGAGCTTCCTGATGTCAGCTAGTGGACCACTAACTCTGGAAGCAGAACCGCCCTTGCTCTCAGCTTCGGAATCTCTCAGATTGAGCTCCGCAATCAGTTCCTGGTTGATGATAGAAGCGATGGAAGTCAACCTGGGGATATTAACCTATGAGCGGATCTCCAGTCTGAGACCATCCCCAAACTTCTTTTCCAAGAACAACCTATCTCCTCCTTGGAGGGGTGTGAAATGCTAAAGCTCGGTGAAACGAGAGGAAGACTCCATGACAGAAAGAGTACCCTACTTTAGGCCCATGGACATCTGAGCTCAATCGGCCCTTAGGGTTTCCAGATAGAAGTAGTTATAAAAGGCTTCCTGAAACTCCTCCCACGCCATAACCAACTGATGACCCGCTGTGAGATCACGTCCCACCACCTCATGGAGGAGTCTCATAGAATGTAGGTAGTGAGCTTGACCCGCCTTTCTGGAGGTGTCTCTAGATGCTCGAAGATCGTTAGCATGGATTCTAGCCATGAATCTACAGCCTGCGGTCCTCCTACCCCTGAGAAGGTGGGAGGATGTTGCTGCTGGAAAACCTACGTCAAGTCTGCCATAGTCATCGCAAAAGGTAGAGCTCCCTGGAAGGTTTGCATCATCCTTAGAAAGCCCTTCATAAATAGAGAATCAACTCTTGTGTCAAGTATAACAGTTGGTTCCAAGACTGGCATGACAAGAGGATTTGTGGGAAGCCCCTGATCATCCATATCTAGTGTTTGATCATCACCTGGAAACTAGAGTACAACCGAAGGATGTCTCAATTCCATGACTCTGCAAGGTCAAAAACACGCTTTAGATCACATTATCAAGGATGGAAAACTAAATGTGTAAGAAGGTAATAGAGGCATAAAGCTTTCAAATTTTACAAAACATGACTACACAGTGTGTATAAATACAACACAACATGTTTTCCTAAGTCATTTACATGGGCGTGTACTTTTTCAAAAACTGGTTATGTAACACCCCAAACACACAGCGTGTTATCCTAACACACAACATGTACCTCGATCCTCTTCCCCTGCCCGACTCCTTCTACACGGTTAAGCCACATAGCTCTGCTATGGCAAAACTACACAGCGTGTTCAAGGTAGGCACGGCGTGTACTCAACAAGTTTCACCTGGCCCATGTTATTTGTGACATGGCCTGACACACGGCTCAAACTACATGGTGTTTTACAGATGGACACGACGTGTAAGAGAAAGGATAACACCAGCCCGTGTTTTTCATGACATGGATAGGTACCTGGGTCAGATTACATGGCGTGTTCAAGGGGGATACGGCGTGTATAAGAAGAGACTCCACCAACTCGTGTTGTTAGCTACATGGCTAGGTTCTTAGGATTATAATATACGGTGTGTTCAGTGCAGACACGATGTGTTTCCACCAGACTTTTCCCATCCTGTGTATCTTCCCACACAGCCTATGAAACGGTTAGAGATGACATGGTGTGTACTTAAGAAAAACTGTTCCGTCCCAAACAGAAGAACACATGGTGTGTAGTGAAAACTACACGACGTGTATTCTGGGTTTTTTCTAGACAGTAAGCCTCAGAAACTAATCTAGATCCAAGAAAACACTGAAATGAACACTGGAAGTTCCAAATTCCGATCTGTGAGGGGGAATACTCCTCGCGAATCAAATTTTGGAATCATTAACAAGTTACAAACAAGGTATAAAAGTCAATGATTCACCAAATTCCAGTCCATGAGGGCCCATAACACCTCGCAAACCAAAACATGGCATGCATTCAGGTAAAACCTTACACAATCAATGCTCTAAAAAGAATCATATATCTTTATCAAGGAATCTATCACAACAGCATTCATGTTCTACAAAACATATATCACAACAACATTCCACTATTAATTCATCCTATATGACATGGAAATAATGCATTACATGTGATTTCTAGAAAGTGCTTATATGATGCATGAGATGGAACAACCTCATCTCATCGGATTTTGATAGAAATAGAACTACAATAACAACAACAGTAACATCACAAATCTTTTGAATTACCCAATGGTGAAATCAAATCAAATATAAAATTCAAAACCAGTAAAATTGTAATAAACAAGGTGGTATGGATTTTCCCTTTACAGTGGTTAGATACTCCTAGGCACCTCTTATTACCAAGTACCTATTTCATCCTATCTGTAATGCCCCGACCCCAGTTACCTAGAGTTCGTGCATTATTACATAACATTGGCATGATCACAAGGAAATCATGTCTCGAAAGACTGATCATTTTAGTATTATTGGAAACAATATTCATACATAAGTTCAACTTTACAACTATAAAAGAAATACAACACTAATTTATACAATTGGAAACATCCAAGACTCCTAAATAATTCCTGCAAGTCACTCATAACTAACTTATTCATATCCTGAGAAGATGAAACATAAGAAAGGGGTGAGCTCAAACGCTCAGTAAGGGTAAGCAATACAACAGAAGACAACATAAATATTAAGCATGGTGAATAATTGAAATCACAAGCATTTACCAATAATAAACATGAATACTTTAATGGAAATAATATGAGATGAGTAAATAATGCCATAATAAAACATGATCATTTGTATTCTACTAGTCGAATGACCACATGAACCATCAATATTACCTTCATAATGAGGGAATGTATAATGCCATACATTCTGAAACATTTTGTCAAGGCCTCGTCCAAGACGTCTAAAAATGATAAAGGCCTCAGCCAAAACAATATATCAAATTGGTAAAGGGCCTCAGCCAATTCTACATCTATTTGTCTCATGAGACCAACCGATGCATCGAGGATCTATAGCAGGCTCCACTCGTCACTTACTAAGTCCAATACAGTCCTCATATGAAAATGTTTAAACATATAATAAACATTTATATTAAAACTAGCATACGAAATGTCAATACTTTTACTATAAACCATGAATGGTATAAAAATAGCACATCCACAGTAAAAAAAATCTCAAAACCTTCAATACAATATGGAAGTTTCGTATCATAATAAATCAATTTCAAATAAACTTAAAATTCATCAAAGGATGTTGACATAGATGAAATCTGAACCCTTTTTAGAGAAATATCTCTTTCTATTTTGAAATCATAATTATAAAGAAAAAATTTATTTTGAAAATATTCTAATAATATTGTAAGGGAAGCTTCGACAATTTTATAATGGCAAAAAATAGTTTCACCCTCTGTATAAGTTAAAAAAATTCATTCTTACCTTAATTCTGTTGAAAAGGTTAAAAAGGGCCTTGTTTGGAAAACGACAAAAAGATTCCTTTATAAAATTCTTATAAAAATTCAAAAAAGGGTATAAATTACATCAACCCATATTCTGTAAAATATTAATAATTTTTTGAAATACATTTTTATGAAACATGGATGTGGATTATAAAGAGGTCACAGTATATAATTACGTATAAAAAACCTTAGATAATGAATAGATTCTGAAATAAACCCTTACCTTGTACTTTTCCTTGGTCGAGGGCAGGTTAACCTCTTATATAATAGTTAAATAATAATTATTAAATTATACAAGAATCATATACATAAATATGATATCATATATTCTCTTTTAATATTTCTTTGTTAATAATATTTTAGTATTATCATCGTTTCAGGTGTTAACTGATTCGTTTTCCTTTATTTTCTTTATTACGTAGGATGTGTTTGTTATGGATAGGTTGTATATTATTCATATTAATAATGATATCAATTCCTTAAAAATAACTTTTAATCATCAAATGAGAATTATTCTTGAATGGATATGATGGGGCAATGAATTTCATCGTGTTCATGGAGACGGTAATCAGTACGTACGCACGAACGCTACTTCCATTTCATTTTTCATTTTAAAAGTAATTAAAACCCAAATGATACATAGGTATATTATTATTAAATTATAATATAATATCTTATATATGTTACTTAAGTTCATTAACATCATCCATTATACGTTCCATGTATGGTATGAACGAGTCATATCACTTTTAGGGGGCGGTAGTTCGCCCTTCCTCAAATGAAATTAACGTGTATATATATACAACATGAAAATAATAACGGTATGATATAAAATGGAATTACAAGAGCTTATATATAAAATAAATATCATTAATATCATATTTAATTACAGTTCCATCATCATGGACACCATGATAGGTGGTAGGAGATAATTGAATAATCATCATTTTGTGAGGCGTTTGGTTTCCATCCACATAAACATTATGTTCATCACCCATTAGATGGAGGTGTGTGTATGTGTAGTTCTAATACTTATAATAACAATATCCTAGTATATTTATTATACTGGTGTTTTGACAAAAGAAAATAATAAGAAGAGTTTAGGGGTTGGAGATGTAAAATAAAAGAAAATAATCTAAGAGAAATTGTTACCTTTAATTTGGGTAACTCCCTTATGTTTGAACCAAAAAGGACTCTTAAAGTGCCTTCTGCATAAGGTAAGGCTTATAGGAGGAGTATAATGATGTAAGAAGATTAATTGGGTGGAGTTTTGATGAGCCAAAAGTCATGAGAGGTGTGAGTAATTAGTTAGAAGTGATGTCCTTTTATAAGGGGGAGGAGGGGCTCTTTAGGAAGGATTGAAAATATTTTTTTATTATATAATGATATTCGGTTTCTAAAGATCCAAAACTCATTAAAGCTGAAGATAAGATGACTCATGATCGAAATTAAATCATCCAATAATAATTGTATAGGTTTTGGGTAATATTTTAGTCTTTATAATCTTATTTATTTAAATCATTTATTAATGGGGTAAACACTACATCATTATTGTGTCATAAATAATTTAGTTTATTAGATGTCTAAAAATTATAAAAAAATACCATGATATAGGAAATAATTTTGGATTTCTAATTATTATTTATAGTCGAAAATATAACATATATAACCCTATTTAAAAATTGTTTTTCTAAAAGATATATGCTTATGTCATTTTTACATATACTTTAACTTAATTAATATAAAGTGTCATTATCACTTACAAGTGGTTCAATGGGGTCCCTAAATCGATCCAAAGATTCCCATGGTCATAAATGTATCAACCAATAGGGTTACGAAACGTTTTAGGGTAATTAATAATTGTTATAATATTATTTTTTACCCTTATTTACCGGATTTACCCTCTAACCATGATAAATAAAATATTTACCGAAGTAATTGTTCAAAATGTCTAAAAATAAAAGTTATGTATTTACACAATTTGGACCACCTGATTATAAATATGGAATCTATTTTTCAAAATTCAAAACACAGAAGTGGCAGAAATTAATTTAAAATTAATTCCCGCTGTCAAAACAAAAAGCATGTTTTTAAGAAACAATAACTATCAAAAGATTCATAATTGTTTATTTCCGTTTTAAATGTAAAATTATGTCCAATGAACAAAATTGTATTAAATGGTAAAAATATATTCTAAATATACTTTAAAACAACTCAAATTCATAATTTATCACTATTAATTATTTTGATTAAAAACGTTTTTTTAATTAAAATTTAGTAATTTTCATTATTCATCAAAATATGAAAGTTTTCAGAAAAATACCAAAATTTCACCATAGGCTAATTTCGATATTCCAAATCAAAAAATGAGGTCCATTTTTAAAGATAAAATTTATAAAATTTAAAAAATTGGGTATTACTATTCATAACGGCTTGTTTGATTGGTCACGGTGTGTTAGAATCTCGAAGTTGCATACAATGCAAGCCATCGCATTATTAAAAGGAAAACGTACCATGGAAGCTTGGGGTGTTAAATTATCTCCTCCTTAAAATAATTTCTTCCTAGAAATTTATAGAATATTACTACATAAAAATACTTGTGTGGTTATTCATCATAAGTTCCTCGGGTTCCCACATTGCCTCTTCCATCTTATGGTTTCTCCATAGAACTTTTACCAGACAAGTCATCTAGTTTCTCAACACATGTTCTCTGGTATCAAGAATCCTGATGGGATCTTTGTAATAAGATAGATCGGTTTACAGTTTTAATTCCTCATAGGTGATTACTTGCGTTGGGCCAGGCATGTATTTTCTCAATAGTGATACATGGAACACATCATTAACTTTGGAGAGATTTGGTGGTATTGCCAAACGGTAAGCTACAAAACCAATTCTTTCTAGAATTTCGAAAGTTCCAATGTACATGGTACTCAATTTACCTTTCTTACTAAAACATATAACTCCCTTACATCGAGATACCTTCAAGAAAACATGATCTCCTACCTGAAATTCCAAATCCTTCCTACGGTTATCAGCATAACTCTTCTGCCTACTTTGAGCTGCTTTAATGTGGTTTTGGATTACCTTCACCATTTCCATCATTTCCCCCACCAGTTCTGGGCCTACGAGTTTTCTCTCACCAACATCATCCCAATAGATTGGTGTGAGACATCTCTTTCCATATAACACTTCATATGGTGCCATCAGAATACTTGAATGGAATCTATTATTATAGGAAAATTCCACCAGAGGTAAATATTGATCCCACATACCCTGAAAGTCAAGTGAGCAGGATCTCAACATGTCTTCTAAGGTTTGAATAGTACGTTCTAATTTTCCATCAGTTTGGGGGTGGTAGGTAGTGCTCAAATGAAGTTTAGTATTCAGGGATTTCTGAAGACTTTTCCAGAATCTTGAAGTAAAACAGGGATCAAAATCAGAAACAATCGATAGTGGTACTCCATGAAGTCTCACAACTTAATTAATTAATATAAAGCCTTGATAGACGTTCAAGTGGTAGATCTTCTCTTATATCAAGAAAATGTGCTGATTTGGTAAGAAGATCAACAATGACCGATATTGAATCGTTCCTTCTAGGAGTCTTTGGTAGTCCCATGACAAAGTACATCGTGATATTATCCATTTTCCACTCAGGTATGGGAAGAGGTTGCATGACTCCTCCAGGCAGTTTTCTTACAGCTTTCACTTATTGAAAAACCATACATCATGACAAAAAATCACCAATCTCCCTCTTCATTTTGTCCCACAAAAATTGTTCCTTCAAATATCTATACATTTTAGTGCTCCCAGGGTGTATTAGGAAATTGTAACTATGAGCATCATCCAAAATTTCCCTTTTTAGATCAGGTATATCAGGAACACAATGTCTCTTCCCAAACTTCAAACTTCCATCTTCATACAAAAATTCACTCAATCTCCCATCATTCACAGATTTAATCTTCTTTTGAAACTCTTCATCACCGGTCTGATAACTCTTTATCATTTCTAGTAAATATGGTTTTGAAACCATTTGAAAAAGCATTGATGATTCACCTTCCCTAGTTATTACCATATCCATCTTTACGAGATCCATATATATTGGATCCTTTTTAACTCTAATCTTGTTCAAAACTCCATGATACTTTATACTCAAAGCATCCTCCAACTTATTTTCCTTCCCTGGGTGGTAATGTATCGTGAAATAATTATCCTTGAGTAGTTCAAGCCATCGCCTTTTCCTCATGTTGAGTTCTTTCTGTGAGAAAATATACTTCAAACTCTTGTGATCAGTATAAAGCTCACATTTTTCACCATAGAGGTAGTGTCTCCAAATCTTCAATGAAAATATTACTGATGCTAACTCAAAATCATGAGTAGGATAGTTTTTCTCATGAAGTTTTAGTTGATGTGATGCATAGGAAATAACCCTATCATTCTACATAAGGACACAACCAAGTCCTTTCTTCGATGCATCACTATAAATAACAAACCTGTAATTCCCCGATGGTAGAGTCAATATAGAATAATTGACTAATCTTCTCTTCAGTTCCTCAAAACATTCTTCACACTCCTTTTTTCAATCAAATTTAACCCCTTTACGTGTGAGATTCGTTAATGGGTTAGCCGATCGGGGAATGTTCTTGATGAAACACCAATAATAACCTGCTAAACCAATAAAACTGTGTAACTCAGTTATACTTTTCGGTGCTGGACATCCTTGGATTGCCTTGTTCTTAGAAGGATCAATAGAGATTCCATCCTTAGAGACAATATGGCCAAGAAAAGAAATCTCATGAAGCCAGAATTCACACTTTCTAAACATCCCATATAATTCATGTCTTCTAAGAGTATTCATTTTAATGCACAAGTAATTTTCATGATCCTCGTAGTTTTTGGAGTATACTAAGATATCATTAATAAATACCACCACAAAATCATCGAGATATTCCTTGAAAACTCTATTCATTACATCCATGAATACATAGGGTGCATTAGTCAATCCAAAAGGCATTACTGCAAACTCGTAATGCCCATACCTAGATCGAAATGTTGTCTTCAGAGTGACTTCCTTCTTCACACACAACTTTTGGTATCTAAATTGAAGGTCAATCTTTGAAAAGTATTGAGCTCCATGCATTTGGTCAAATAAATCAACAATGCGAGGTAGGGGATACTTGTTCTTTATTGTTATACATTGATTTTCTTATAGTCGATACATAACCTCATAGATCTATCTTTATTCTTATCAAAAAGGACAAGGGCTCCCCATAGAGAAACACTAGGGAGAATAAATCTCTAATTACTCAATTCCTCCAATTGTTTCTTTAGTTCAACTAATTCCACAGTGGCCATTATATAAGGGGTCTTCGATATGGGCCTTGAAGGAGTAATTAAATCAATGGAAAAATCAATTTCTCATTCTGGAGGATGTCCAGGTAAATCATCCGGAAACACATCTACATATTCTTTAACAATAGGTACATCCTCTATTTGAACATTACTTTCCTCACTCACAGTTATTTCATTCTATTCCTCCCCGATAATTGAATTTAGTTGAGCTATTGAGGGTGGATCTATGTAAGAATCAGGTGGTGAATATTCTGCCCTAAAGATAAGGTGTTCTTTATCATCATCATCAAAAATCATAACTTCATTTTTCTTACAATAAATCTTCGCATCATAGTCCGAAAGAAAATCCATACTGAGGATTATATCAAATTAAATCATGGGTATAACGATGAGATCCATAGATAAAGAACATTTATTTTCTCTAATGGGAACTGATTCACAGAACATTGTTCCAATGATACTTCCCTTAAGAGTATTGACTGACAACTCCCTCATTAAATCAAATTGGAAATATCTAATTTTCTTTGAAAATAGGGACGATATGAAACAATGTGATGATCCAGAATCAAATAAATCATTTTCTAAACTTGAGGAAACCATTAAATTACCTACCACCATGTCTTTCGGGGCTTCGACCTCAATAGTAGTGATTTCATAAGCTTGGAATTGGTCCTCTGGCCTTTTCTGAGGTATGTTTCCCTGATGCTTAGAACATTCATTTTCATAATTTCCCATCTCCCTACAATTGTAGCATTGAACATTAGTAGCATCTTTCTTTCCTTTACAGTCACCAACTAGATGGCCTTTCTGTCCACATTTGTAGCATACTCCTTTTCCTTTTAGACAGGCACCAGGGTTCTTCCATCCACAATTATTACAGGGTGGAAATTCAATTCTTCCCTTCTTCCATGTTTCATTTTTTCCTTTCCTATAGTGTTCAGTAGATATTTTCTTCTCTTGCTTTGATTTAAAGTCATAATACTTAGAGAATTCTTTTTCTGTCTTGATAGTACACGAGAAAATATCTTCGTATGATGAGAAGGATTGTGATACAAGTGCTCGATAAAGAAATGGTTTTAACCCATCAATGAAACGATCAATCTTACTTCTTGGGTTACATATATAATCTGTATCATGCCTCGCTAACCTTGTAATGTTAGCCTCATACTTTGTGACATTCTCGTCCTCCTTTTGCCTCAGACTCAGAAATTGACTTTCCATATCTGCTTGATGGTCACGAGGAAAGTATTTTTATAAGAAAATATCATTGAACTCCCTATATTCCATATTTGATAATTCATCATCTTTTTTTTTGTTTCGAATCAATGGCCACCATTGATCAGTATCTCCAGTGAAGCGGTAAACTGCCCTGATAATTTTTTCCCTTTCACTACTCCCCAAGGCATGGAATATTTTCTCTAAGTAATTTATCCATTGCTCATCCACCAATGGATTTTTACTCCCATTGAATGTCGGTGGTTATTTCCTCATGAAGCTATCTAACATTGACCCTCCACTCTGTGGATCTTGGTGCTCCATACAGGTAAGTTTATTATCCATAACCTGGGTGAGTTGTCCCAGTATGGTGATAAGCTGATCAGCACCAGTTGTATCACCAGCTCAACTATAATTATCTTGGGGAGGATGGAAATCCCTATATGGAGTGTGTGCATTGATATGGTTTATATTCCTTCTACTATGCACCATTTCTAAACAATGGCATAAACTAGATCAGTTTATGAATCAAAATACATAATTCCATACTTGTAAAACACTTAACATAAATTGAAATATTTATGGATATAATCTATAATCATAAAAAAAATTCGTTGAAGAAGTATATACTCATAAACCTTTCATAATGGTTTTTAAATAAAATGATAATTATCCTAAGCATATCCCCCGGGAGTGTCGTAACCAAGAGTGCAGCAAGGCCCGTTGTCGTGCACCAGTTCTCATTCGAGTCTACCTCAAAGTGGTGTTTTCGGGTTTTACCCCTAGGTACATCTGTGCCAGATCCGCCTCTACCTGCTCGTATCCAGACAGGGGTGTATTTCTCTAAAAACTCACAAAATCATTACAATAGAAAAATTCTAGGAATTTCTTCTATACTACTCCTCAATGTCTATCTTAGGTCTATGTGCTCTAATCAGAGTTTATCTAAATCTAGCTTCTAATGTTTGTACTAAACTTCCTCTGATACCAACTATAACACCTCGACCTCTGTTACCCAGAGTTGGTGCATTATTACATAACATTGATATGATCACAAGGAAATATTTTATCCAAAGACTGATCAGTTTAGTATTATTGGAAACAAGTTTCATACATAAGTTCAACTTTAAAACTTGAAAATAAATACAACACAAATTTTATCCATTAGAAACATCCAAGCCTCCTAAATAATTCCTAAAAGTCACTCATAACTAACTTCTTCATATCTTGGGAAAATGAAACATAAGAAAGGGGTGAGCTCAAACACTCAGTAAGGGTAATCAATACAGCGGAAGAAAACATAAATATTAAGAATGGTGAATAATTGAAACCACAAGAATTTATCAATAATAAACATGAATAATTTAATGGAAGTAATATGAGCTGAGAAAATAATTCCATAATAAAACATGATCATTGTTATTCTACTATTCGAATGACCACATGAACCATCAATATTATTTTCATAATGAGTTAATGTATAATGTCGGACATTGTGAAACATTTTGTCAAGGCCTCGGCCAAGACATCTAAAAATGATTAAGGCCTCGGGGAAAAACATATATCAAATTAGGAAAGGCCCTCGGCCAATTCCACATCTAGTTGTCTCATGAAACCTACCGATGCATCGAGGATCTATAGCGGGCTCCACCCATCAGTTACTAAGTCCAATACATTCCTCATATGAAATGGTTTAAACATATCATAAACATTCGTATAAAAACTAGAATACGAAATGTCAATACTTTAACCATAAACCATGTATGGTATAAAAATAGAACATACATAGTCAAAAATATCACAAAACCTTCAATACAATATGGATGTTTTGTATCATAATAAATCAACTTCAAATAAACTTAAAATTCATCAAAGGATGTTGACATAGATGAAATATGAACCCTTTTTTAGAGAAATATCTCTTTCTATTTTGAAATCATAATTACAAAGAAAATATTTATTTTGAAAATATTCTTATAAGATTATAAGGGAATCTTTGATGATTTTATAATGGAAGAAAATAGCCGCACCCACTTTATAAGTTAAAAAAAGGAATTCTTACCTTAATTCTATCGAAAAGGTTTAAAAGGGCCTTGTTTAGAAAATGACGGAAAGACTCCTTTATAAACTTCTTATAAAAATTCAAACAAGGGTATACATGACTTTAACCCATATTCTGTAAAATAGTAATAATGTTTTGAAATACATTTTTATGAAACATGGATGTGGATGATAAAGAGGACCCAGTAGATAACTACATATAGACAGCCTCAGATTAGAAAGAGATTGTGAAATAAACCCGTACCTTGTACTTTTCCTTGGTCAAGGGTAGGTTAACCTCTTGTATAATAGTTAAATCATTTTTATTAAATTATACAAGAATAATATACATAAATATGATATCATATATGATCTTTTAATATTTTTTTGTTAATAATATTTTAGTATTATTTTCATTTCGGGTGTTAACTGATTCATTTTCATTTATATGGTTTGTTACGTAAGTTGTGTTTATTATGGACAGGTTGTATATTATTCATATCAAGAATAGTATCAAGTCCTTAAACATTACTTTTAATCATCAAATGAGAATTATTATTTAATGGATATGATGGGGAAATTAATCTCATCGCGTTCATGGAGACGGTAATCCGTATGTACGCACAAATGCTACTTCCATTTCATTTTTTCATTTTAAAAGGAATCAAAACCAAATGATACATAGGTATGTCATTATTCCATTATAATATAATATCGTATATATGTTAATTAAGTTCATTAACACCATACTTTATACGCTCCATGTATGGTATGAACGAGTCATATCACTTTGAGGGGGCGGTAGTCCACACTTCCTCAAATGAAATTAACGTATATATATATAACATGAAATGAATAATGGTATGCAATAAAATGGAATTATATAAGCTTATATATAAAATAAATATCATTAATATCATATTTAAATATAGTTCCATCATAATGGCCACCATGAGAGGTGGTATGAGATAATTGAACAACCATCATTTCTTGCGGCATTTGGTTGCCACCCATAGAAACATTATGTTCTTCACCCATTAGATGGATGTGTGTGTAAGTGTAGTTAGAATAATTCTCATAAAAATATCCAAGTATATTTTTTATACGGGTTTCTTTAACAATGAAAAGAATAATAAGATTTTAGGGGTTTGAGAAGTAAAATAAAAGAAAAAAAGCTAAGAGAAATTGTTGCCATTAATTTGGTTAACTCCCTTTCGTTTGAACCAAAAAGGACTCTTGAAGTGCCTTCTGCCTAAGGTAAGGATTCTAGGAGGAGGATAGGGATGTAGGGAGATTAGTTGGGCAGATGTTGGACAAGCCAAAATGCTTGAGAGGTGTGAGGAATTGGATAGAAGAGATGTCCTTTTTTAAGGGGGAGGAGGGGCTCTTTAGGAAGGATTGAAAATATTATTTTATTATATAATAATATTCGGTTTATAAAGGTCCAAAACTCATTAAACGTTAAGATAAGATGACTCATGATAGAAATAAAATCATCCAATAATAATTGGACAGGTTTTGGGTATTATTTTAGTCTTTATAATCTTATTTATTTAAATCTTTTATTAATTAGGTAAACACTACATCATAATTGTTTCATAAATAATTTAGTTTATTAGATGTATAAAAATTATAAAAAAATAACATGATGTAGGAAATATTTTTATCTATCTAATGAATATTTATATTCTAAAATATAAATTATATAACCCTGTGTAAAAAGTGTTTTTTTAAAAGATATATGGTAATGTCATTTTTGTAATTACTTTAACTTAATTAATATATAATGTGTCATTATCACTTACAAGTGCCTCCATGGGGTCCCAAAATCAACCCAAAGATTCCCATGGTCAGACATGTATCATCCAATAGGGATAGGACACATTTTAGGGTAATTTATTGTTGTTATAATATTATGTTTTTACACTTAGTTATTGGATTTACCCTTTAAACATGGTAAATAAAATATTTACCGAAGTAATTATTCAAAATGTCTAAAAATAAAAGTCACAAATTTACACAATTTGGACCTCATGATTCTAAATATGGAATCCATTTTTCTAAATTCAAAACACAAAAGTGGCATAAATTAATTTAAAATTAATTCCCGCTGTTAAAACAAAAAGTGTGTTTTTAAGAAATAATTACTATCAAAAGATTGATACTTTTTTATGTCCGGTTTAAATGTAAAATTATGTCCAATGACCAAAATTGTATTAAATGGTAAAAATATATTCTAAATATAATTTAAAAAAACTCAAATTCATAATTTATCACTATTAATTATTTCTATTAAAATAGTTGTTTTTAATTAAAATTTAGTAATTTTCACTATTCATCAAAATATGAATGTTTTCAGAAAAATACCAAAATTTCACCAAGGCTAAATTCGATATTCTGAATCCAAAAATTAAGTCCATTCTGAAAAATAAAATTTATAAAATTTCAAAAAGTGGAAATTACTATTCATAACGGCTAGTTTGATTGGTCACGGTGTGTTAGAATCTCGAAGTTGCGTACAATGTAAGCTATTGCATTATTTAAAGGGAAATGTACCGTGGAAGCATGGGGTGTTACACTATCCCTGGAAATAGGACCCAAATAGTATGTCAAGAGAAAATAATCCCTCTGATACCACTTGGTAATGTCCCGATTCCGGAATCCACCCAGGGGCACCCCGTACCCGGTTTGTCACATGACATCAAGCGCATTTCCCCAAATTCCAGAGGTTTCTGACTTGCAGCGATGGCCTTGGGTGTGATAATGGAAAAACTATACCCTCATTGGAAGAGTACACAACGGAAGATAAACAGAAGCAATAGAATAAGCAGTAAATATTCATACAAAAGTAAACAACGGAAGACTAAAAGTTGTAACAAATATAGCACATTTATAAATGACGCATGATACATAAGTCTAGGAAAGCAGCCAAAAAGCCACAATGATGGAATACAACAGTAAAAAACCAAATTACAAAGAAACAAATAATTAGATCCTCAGTATTGCAAGAATTATCTAGGTCATACGATCTCCAGATCCAGAGTAATCAAGAAACTAAAGTAGAAGGGCGCTTGCCCTTATCTATACCTGCAACAATATAATCTGTTTGGGCCCAAAAACATGACCCAAAGGGGGTGTGATGGAAAATCCAAGTTGGAAACCACCTGAAGATCAGTGCCTAACATTTTTTGAATATATGGCAGGAAAAAGTATAGAAAGATGTAAACAGGAAATTACTCAGCAGCCAACAAACCACAGTTTCTAGCATATAATTTACAAACAAGCAAGCAGACACTCAAGAAAGTAGAAACCAAAGGTAACCACGTGAGTAGTTCTCAAAGACTAACCTCTATGGTTCAACCTAAAAGTACTAGCAACCCTCTAGGAGGCACACACAGTCTCACCCCTCTGGTTTAGCTAAAGAATAGACTCTCTGGGGAAGCACTCACCGCCAGTTCCCCATATAGTCTTATATCGTACCAAAGTTGCTATAGGGAAGCACTAAATGACTCATTCCCCCTGTGACATGTGTCAAAGAACTGCATACACTCTAAGGAAGAACTGAACATCAATTCCCCCTGTGGTCTCGCATCGTATTATAAAGACACTCTGGAGAATCCCTTATGTCCATTCTCTCTATGGTATACTATATTAGGTTCTCACAGCCATGTGTAAAGTCAGTAAGTATTGCATCTCCTAACAGCCAATGTGTCCATAATAACTACTTGGATAGCATTCTTCAGCATCTCATCATGTCATAAAAATAACACTTCATCCTAAAACACTAGGCATGGAATTCGCAATATCCTAACAGGTAAAACTAGACCGAACAGTCATAAACAGGAAAACATGCATGTGAAAAACATCCAAAGCACTGTAAATTACCCTATTCACAAACAATAACCTTAACTCAGGAATATAAGCAAATAAATAAAACAACAAGGGAAAAATAGGAAACACACAATACCCCATTCAAGGGTATTGGTGGAATTTTCACATAAATACTCAAAAACATCCTACAGAAAGGCACAAACCACCTACCATGATTTTAGGAGATCGATATACTTGAACCACAAGGCTTGAATCACCTTGTAACATCATAGATCTACAAAAACATATAAAACGTTCAACCCATGAAAACATGAGAAAGAGAAGGAGTTGGGAAACAATGCCCTAGGAGAAGAGAGAACTCATCATTGTGATTTCAATGCACTCACCAGTTTTTGAATCAGAGAACAGACAGAGGATCGGGGGCTCGTCGAAGATTAATTGATGCTCGGCGCTCTCAGATGAACAAAACCTAGAAGGAGTTGTTTATGTACATCAGACGCGACCCCGATGAGTTCAATGATAGAAAAACCAAGTATACGGCGTGTACTTTTTGAGTACCCGGCGTGTACTTGCTGTTTCTGTACTCCGCTTTACACAGCCCCCAAGTCAGCCCTACATGGCCATGTGTGTTTCCCATACATGGCCAGCACACGGCCTTCAGCAGCAAGGAAGTACATGGTGTTTACTCGTAAAGTACATGGCGTGTGCTTCAGAAATTTTTAGAAACTCCTCTTTTCTCAAAAACTCTAGAAAAAGAAAAAACATACACGAAAAGAAGATTCGGTTTCTTACAGTAATCATCCTTCTATTCAATTATTTGAAACCCTCTTCACATATATTTAATCACCAAAACATAGCCCCTTTTGAGTCAACTTCACGTGGACTATATATTCCTGATAAATTTATCAGAATTCAAAGGTAGTATCTATCAAAACAAAGAAAACAATCAATCTCCATCACTGTGGATGGTCTATGACATTACTCAGTAACATCTATCTTGTATGATTCCACCAATATTCTCTCTCTTGAAATTATATGTTTATGAAATGATCCATGGTCAAAAAAATCATAATTGGTATACTTATAATCTATATTTTCCTTCCTCAAGACTTCATTGTAATTTTCAAATGTTCTATATGTTCATCCATTCTCTTTGAAATTATAAGAATGTCGTCTATATAGACTACAAAAGATGGTCATGGAAATTTATAAAGAATATATTCATCCAATCCTTGATCATAAAAGAATAATTATTTAGTAAAAATGGAATTAATGTAGTTTTATAATTACTATACATCATACATATGGATATCACGTGTATATCCACCTTCATTTCCCTTATCTGATGATATCTAGATTGAAGAAAAATCGTGGAAAACAAATTATCTCTATGTAGTTGAAAATATATATCATCAAAGGGTAGAGGATATATATTATTAGTAGATATTTTTCTATGTTCTATATATTCAATGAAAATAAAACTAAAAACATCATTCTTCTTACGAAAAAATAGGTTCACTCCATGGTGATACAATGAGTGGGATGATCACATTTCAAGATTCTCCGTGAGTTTCTTCTTTAATTCATGTTTGAAAATTAGGTACATACTATAAATGCCACATTACAAGACATTAAAACTATTTGGGTAGGCATATAATAAATACCCAATATAGTTTTTCTCATGATATCTAATGATACATTGAGGGTTTTGAGTAACTTCCCCATATTTTAAACTCTCTCATGTGGCCAAACAGGGAATATTTATGATTTTATTTCATCAATGGATATTTTTTCTTTTTTTGATGTTTGTTAAAATGAATACCTGATTATTATTTTAGTTTTCCATATTTATCATGATTTATTCATTCTAATATAGATTGTATTGTATGCTTTGTGTTTATAATAATATTATCGCACACATTATTAGATTTTATTTCCCCTTGATATGATGAAGGGATAAATGAATTATTTATGTGACTTAATGTAATAAATATATATTTTACCACTCTATTTTTTAGTAATTATACATGAATTTAGAAATAATAATTCTATTTTTTTAGAAAAATAATATTTAGTGGAATTTTTCACTTTGTAATGTAACAGCTTGTTATAGAATAATTTCTTCTAATTCCATAAAGTTATAACCCAAAAGATCCTCAAAATTTATAAAAGGGATACCCTTAACATAAATCATTTAATTATGTGTTTTTTATATTATGTGGTGTCACACTAAGTTCTAGAATGATGAGCATGAGTTGATCGGCCTAGACACCTCCACATCATGACCTTGGAAAGGAATTATCATGCCAAATGTTTTTTTATTTTTGAAATTTTTTCCCATTCAATTTCATGTATTATTTCATTACATTTATCTTAGATGAATTTATCTTCACTAATTTTATACCAATTTAGATAACACATCATTCAATTTCTTTCAATAAAGATTTCTAGATAAATTAACAATGTTCTTAAAAATAATGTTTAAGCCCATATCGGCCAAATTTTTCATAGTATTTATACGAGGAATGACATGTACTTATTGATAAATATTTTGAAACTTTCATAGATTATGTGAAGACATCACTTGATATTTCTAGTGTCATAATACTTCCCTTTTTATAGTTATGGAATATTAACTGATGTATACATCCCTTTTCCAAATGATAACTTATCGTACTCTTAGTTTACAGAGTATACATGATTAAGAAAATATTACATCTTATTGAGGAACAAATATATTAATAAAGTCTCAACTAAATAGGAATACCTCATAAGGTATTTTAAATCCTCCTTGTATAACCAATTATATTAATTTTAGTTCTTTACGCATAGTTACACATCTAGAGTTTTCAAATATGCTACTGATCAATTTCAGGTTTGCAAAGGTTGTTTATATTTTCATACTAGAGTTAGATTCAAACATGAGTAGACTGAGGTATACTATTTTTGATAGAAATGTGTTTATTTTGAATAAAATAAAAGACTGGTAGCAATATATGTGATCATATGAGTGTCAGAGACATATGTATATAATATATCTACTTTCATTCCTAAACATCAATGTTATTGATGCCTTAAAATTAACATATTCCACCTAATTTATAAAAAACAAGGTATTGGTCTATGAAATGTTCATAATTTATCTAGTTAATTGGTCTTTAGAGATATATAATACAATCCCCCTGAATTAACTTAGATAAAGGTCACATGAATAACCCCATTATTCCACACATTACTAGGGGAATTAAAAGGGAAACGGGGAAAAACCACATCCCTAAAAAAACAACAATTTAAAAACCAATATGTAGATATTAAAAATAAAAAAATTTGGATAGTTTACTATTAAAACTCTCAGATGGGTAAAATAATATACAATGAATAGAATATTCAGGCAGTTATTGTTCAGAATTTGAGTGAGGGAAATATGATGGATGGGGCTATGACATCAACCCTAAAATGGACCCCAAGCCACACATCTTAAAATATATTGTTATTGGGATTGGTAAATATCTACATTTATTTTATAATTTACCCATCATAATGAGTCCATGTATTTATCTAATAGAAATGGGTTGGTATAGGTAGAGAATTTTCATTTTGGAAGTACCAGTGCTGGAAAAAATCACAAATAGATTTTAAACATATAAAATAGAAAAAACTTTTTCTGTATATTGGGTTAGTTACATGTTCTATGAGTATGGGTAGTGGAACATTAAAATATATATGATCTCTAAAATGAGGTAAAATCTATGGCATATGTTCAATCCACTCATTCATGTTTTCTCTAGTATTCATTTATTGTTGATGACCAAATATAAGTTCCTTAAAATATTGAAAATACATTAAAAAATAAATTACATATGTTATAGTGTACTCCATATCATATTAATTATATATTCAGTTAAATAAAATTATAAATCATGCTCATATAACATAGTTGTGAAATTATTTGTTCTATATGATGATTCTAGGTGTAGTGGAAGCATCCTAATCTATAATAACCAACTCAATTTTTTTCTTAAATCACATGCAATGATTTAATTTTATGACCAAAACAAAATATCTACCAAAAACAATATATTATTTTACTATATTAATACATCAAAACCAAATGGAAATAATATTAACATATAATTTTTAATTAATTTATAAGCATATATAAAATAACCTAAACATGTAATTCACTCTTAATTAATGATTTGTGGAATAAATCTAAAATAAACATCATTTCACTACAGTAACCATGTGTATAATCACTATATAAGTGATCAACACATAAACCATAATCTCTTAAGGATGTCAAAAACCCACCATGTGTTGGAACCGCTGATCATAATCACTTGTGTTGTTCATGGTTAGTCACAGTATAAATCCTTTGAATAATGGAAGAACCCTTGATGATCTCTCATTGGCTTGATATAGGAGGGGTGTAGATAAATATTTCTATTTTAGTATCTATATAGGTATTAGAGAGTCTCATTCTATCAATTTTCACTCCAATTGTTTTTTAGGAAAAATATATAATTGGATATTTATCTTGGTAGGTTTGGGTTGGGAAATCACACACAATCCAATGCAATATTCAATAATTCTAAATTTACCACATTTTCACTAATAATAATATTTTTATTATTTTTTAAGTCCTTGAAATATGAAACACATAAAAAATAAAAATATTCTTTTTACCATTTTCAATCAGACCATTAAACTTGATCCTCTTTCCCTCATCGATATTTATCAATCCACAAATAATGACAATTTAATAAATAAATATCATTATAAAATACTATTATATAAATAATAATCATAAATATTTCAAAACATACAAATAAATATTTATTATTATTTAACACTCATAGTATTTCAATTAACATGTCTTTAAATTATAGCAATCAACCAACTCCAATTAAATTCTAACAAGTTAAATTTAATACTATAATTTAACTGAGGTTGTAGATACACATATTTTTTGAACCTCAAGGCCATTTCCTCTTGGAAATTATTCATAACTTCTTAAAATTATAAGCATATCATATATGAACATCCCATGGAATCCATATAGAGTGATGTTAACATCGTAATGATGTCCAACCTCATGTGAACATTTATAGTAATATAATCAATTTATCACAATATCTCAAATCCATAGGTTTCATGCTAGTTTCATTAACCTATACCCTCAGTGTATATTTCTTTTAAATTTCAAAAATTAACTCACCCATTAACCAAAATTTCCCAAAAATTATTTATTTGGTGTTATTATGATCAAAAGGACTGAGATATTAACTATTATTAAGAGAAAAAATTGATAAATCCTTTTTATATAACTTTTTTTATATCATTCATGATGCATCCAAAATAAGATTATTTTCCTGAACATTCGTCAACTGATTTTTCATCAACACATCAATGTATGTGAGTCCGGATATCCATTAATTATAATATTTAATTATAATAATCAATAAAAACACATATAGAGAGGAAAATATAATGATACATGGAAATATGTATTTCCCATTAATGGTTCCATTCTCATAACCTCCTATTTTTTAGTTTACCAAGGAAGAATTATATGATGAGGTATCTCAATTTCATAGGAAACTCCTACCCCTAAAATCTATTATTTTCTATGAAACATCAGAAAATATCAATTGGCTATTGAAAAAAATCAAGAATAATGTGATGTAACCTCTCTATTTTCATCATATTGAGGAACTACTATGATATTTTATACAGACATATATTTTAATGAAATTATAAAATAAAAAAATTCATGTATAATAACAGTTAATATGTGATAGTAGAACATATATAATGAGAAAAAGCTATAATTAAGTACAAAATAAGTTGTTTTATGATTTAAACTCCAATAAAATACAACTTACATAGTACTAATCTAAAAAAAACATTTTTTCCACTAGTTATAATATGATAATAGAGCTTCAAATTAGATAAATAATTTGATAACTATTCCACCATGTTTTCCTCCATCTGTACTCTCCACAACCACAATGTCACCTCATTGAGAAAAATTTCACTAGATATGGAACATCCAACCTATGTGGTTTATACTTTGGTGTAACCTTGGCTCCATTAAAAGATAAACCTCTATAGTATTATCTCAATATGTTGCGGTAGGTCCTTTACTACTATGCACCACATCAAGATCATAGACAAATTTCTGAATCCAAACTACTTCATTGGACACATTAGAGGATATAGTATACTTGAAATCTATTGTACAATAAAAAATAACTAGCTGCTTTGAAATATTTTATCTTGAAACTCCTATGTTGAGACAAAAGTAATATCCAGACTGTGACATCAGATTGTTATTATATTTCAAAAAATTAGTGTATTTATAAATCCAGATAAAAACATTGTCATATCATCCACACATCATAAATATATATGTAGTATTCCTCAGATACCAAATGATATCCATACATATATAAATTATTGTTAAACTAGATCTTTATGATATCTTCATATCATTTTTGAAGCAAAGGAAACATGAGTCCTTACATATAACATGGAAAACATGATAGGTCCTATTGTTGAATTATCTATGATCTTATTTATTCTCTTTCTTTCCCTATGTGTATAAGGAATTTTTTTCCGAAAGGTGAATATCTTATAACACTAGAACTATTTATCTATTGAAGTTTTACGTACTAAACATTTTCAATGTTAGGTTAATATATATACCTTTAAATAGTTAATATATCCTCTTGGATCTACCACACATGATCATAGTCTTCATAATATATATTTCTTCATCATATCCTATCAATGAGAAACACTTTCTCATCTAGGACTTGAACTATTTTATGGATTTTATATCATTTCCAATTGGTAATATGTAATCAATCTTTACAAAAATGTAAATAATAATACTCCCACTAAACCAATTGTAAACACATGGATTACATTACTTTTTAACAAAACCACAATATTTTTTGGATTTCTCAAATAAAATGTTCCCGGATCTAGATCCTTTATATAATCCTTAAATTGATCTTCATAAATGTCATAAAATTTTTGGAATTTCAATGAGTCACAAACCCTTGTGTTTGTGTCGTATATACATAAATTTCAATTTTATTGTTAAATAAAATTATTTTCAATTCCCATTCCAAAATTTCATAGTCATGGTAACATGTTATTATGGGGAGTATTTTGATAGATTTATACGAGGAAACTGGATAAATGGTTTCATAATAGACAGTTCTTTGATTTTTTTCTAAAACCTTTTCCCATAATCCATAATTTATATGTATTACCTTAGCCTTCCATACACATTTACAACCAATAGGTTTTGCATCAACTTGTGGATCAGTTAAGAAAAAACATGGTTTTGGTACATGGAATCCATCTCAGAATCCAAGGATTATTTCTATCTTGTAAATTTTTATATCTCTACTACAACCGTGTAGAATAGGGGATCATTACATTCAACTATTAATGAGTAACTATCATCAGTGACTAGAAAACCATATATATTTAGTTCTCTAAAATTTTTTGTACTCCTACACAAAAACAATTTATAGAACAAAATATTCCATGAGAACCTCTATAATTGGTTCCTATAACAACTCATTTATATCTATAATGTTAGTTTCATTGTTTCAAATCATTCTCGCACTATCCTACTTGGGTATGTGTTCCCTATCAAGAAAGATGTCCTATCATGATATAATTAATTTCATTTCAAAATGGTTGTAGAGAAAGTATCACATAGTATCATTAGGATACTCTATAAAGATACACATCATACCTCAGAGTGAATGTTTATTTCTTGAGAAAACCCTAATAGACACCTCACAAACACATGCATGAACATGTGAAAAAAAATATTTCTTTCCACTCAATATCTCGACGGTAGTATCATTTTCCCAATTAGTCTTTACTTGTTTTATTAACTATAGTGATGCCTATAATTTGAATCTCTAAAAGGATAATGTAAGGCCTATTTGAATCATCATAAGCCTTAACAAGTCCTACAAGGTATGGTTCCTCCTTTCACTAACACCATTCTATTATATTATATAAGGTGTAGTGAGTTGAGATAATAACACATATTCCAAAAAAAATTTGATAAATTATTGGTTAAGATATTCACCACCTCGATCTGATCAATTTTTATTCATATTCCTACAAAGATTATTATCAACCACATTCTAGAACTTTTTGTACTTATAAATGGATTCATATATATACCTCATTCTGTCGATATAACCATACCTTCTCAAGTTATCAGTAAATTAATAACGTATGAGTTTCCACCTCTATCTTAAATTTTAAAAGGTACACATAAATCAGTGAATAAGAATTCTAAAATATTTTTTCCCTTTCACCTTGATCACTGAATGAGGGGTTAGTCATCATTCATTGTCAGCAATCATGACGCCTATTATGTGGATACAGTTGAAATGAGTTTAAATAACCATCTGGTTAGATCATTTTCAAATGTTTTTTTTACGTGGCTAAAACAGAAATTCTAAAAATCGATTCCATGTGATTTGAACATAATATTTTCGTAATCAACATACAATATTTTTGTTTCATCATTTTATACATAAATACTATTATTTAGTTGTTCCATACAATTACATATTCTTTTTTTATAAAAGTATAAACTCATATTTCTAAATATGAAAATAAAACCATCCATATCTAAATAAGAAATGGAAACAATGCTCCTGGTAACACTAGGAACATAATAAAAGTTCCTAGAAACACTAGGAACATAACAAGTTCCTCAAAACCAAAATAAATAATTTCATAAATTTGTGATGTTAGTCTCTAGTGGATAAGGAATCTAACCATTTTCTATTAGAATTTCATAGATCCACATCATTTTTGGTAATCCTTCAAAATATATGTGTTTCATATATTTTTTTAAAATGTGTCATCCACATGGAGTATTACTACCTAACATGTATATATAGAAATATTTCCCTCTATAACTCATGAACTTGAATTTACCACTTTATTATATTTCTAGTTTCAATTACTCTTCCAGTGTCATTTCTAGGCACATGAAAAACATATAATATCATGTTATTTTCCTTTCCTTTATATATACTTCTTCTTAGAAGGAAGATGATCGGGAACCTTTCTCTTGGAATGAGTCTTTAGTTCCTTTTCTATATTCCTCCTTTTCATATTACCAATAAGGGTCATAGGTTTATCATGCCTCAAATATTTATCAACATAGAGAATATGTGTCATGTGTTCTTAAAGTATCTACTCGAAATTTCTTTTGTTATAATACATAATAAATGTGGGAAAGTTCATGTGTAGTGACTAAAAAAATATCTCAATGCATAAGTCATCTGGGAACATATAACCCAAGATGTTTAGGTACTCAATATAGCCAATCATCTGGATTACATGTGACCCTGCTAGCACCAACTCTCAACACTTTCACTTGAATAATGAATTAGAGATCTAACCTATTTCCGATCTTGCCTCCTCATGATATAGATCCTTAATGTGTGAAAAAAATTATATGCATATCCATATCCTCATATTTATTTAAAATATCATTGTACATAGATGATAAGATGAATCATTGAAAATAAATAGAAATATCCACATAATTAAAATAGAGTAATACTTCTTACTAATTGGCCTCTTTGTAAATAAACATAGGAGGTGGGGTCTCCAGCATGTTAATGTTTCTTTCATGGAAAAGTATAAAAAGAAACCACTTATAAAATTCATGTAAATTAGTGATGGTGATAAGGTGATAATTCTTTAGTATGGTTCATAATGATATTTTAGATGTCATTGGTTTTTCCATTTTGATAATTTATTATCAATAAATTAGCTTATTTTTTGATTAAAAATATAGATTTATAAATTTAAATTTATAAAAAATTTATTAACATCCCAATACATTTAAAAAACATAATAGTTATCACCATTAGTTTCATAATTTATTATCACTTAGATATTTTAGTTTAAAGGATCCATACTCCATTCTCATAACCAAGACTATATCCTAAAAATCTATTTGATGGTTTTATGGTAGGCGTGACTTTTTGAAAACATTTTTTCATAGTTCTTTAATCAGTTGTATAGACTCATTGATCCTAAAATCCTATTTTATGGTTTTCTCATCATTTTCCTCTTAGTTACACCAACTAATGCTTAGGTATTCCACCATTTATGTAATATTAGTGTTGTGGTACCAAAAAAAAGCTATAATGACCTCTATAATTGAATTTACTCCATCTTCTATTGGTTAGGTGCAATGAACTATGTGGTTGATTTTGAATTATGTAGTGGAAGGATAAGATGACCTATAATTTTAATTATCGGATTTTTTCTATTTGGATTAACCAAATTTTATGCATTAAATTCCATTTTAATATTATGTGTAATTTTCTCAATATATTAACCATGTAGAATAAAAGATTTACTTATAATGTGTCTATATTTTATTCCATCATGCATACTTATTAATTCATTTTATAGGTGATCATGAAATATTCAAAAGTATATATAATTAACCATGAAAATGATAGAAATAAAATATAAGTGTGCGTGATCATGATATTTTTAAAGGTTATTTTATCTAGAAGATGATAAACTAATCCTTGACCATAGTAAAAACACCTTGAGCAATATCTTGTTTAGTGTTGCAGCATTACACCATGAATCTTATGCGTCACCTTGATTGGTTTCACCTTAACTCCTTGACCATGACTACCTATAATCTCATGGTAGATTTATCTTAAGATAATATATTACTCACACCTAGTCTAGGGGATCAAATGGATTTATTAATGTGGGTTTATATGAAAGAAAATATGGTAATTTGGGCCCTTAAAAAATAAAGAGGGGATGACTCGTAGATTATGATAAATAATTTAAGAATAATAAATTAAAATAAATCAATAATGAATAAGGTATGGTCTATTGTCTTAGTCACTGAACTATTAAAAACAAGAATTCATTTTTATTCTTGTTATTAGTTACATCTATTCATTATTTAATTAAGATAATAGACAATGAGATAATGAAATAACTTATGTTACCTTAATTCCATTGTAAAATCTTTAACTCAACATCATATATAATTTAAAAAATATTAATTTCATTTATAGTTATTGTAGTATACAAGTGTACATAGAGTAATCCTCCCGTTTTCGTCAAGATATTGACATAAAAATTAATTTAATATATAATATTTAATCCAATAATATATCATGTGTTATTTAAGGAATTAAACATGAAACGCCTGACTAATGTTATTAATAATACATATAAATAATCTTTTAATGGGAATTTTAAAACACTACAAGTAATTGACTACATTACACGTATAAAAGTACATGATGTGTAATTTCATTTTCCCTATTTCAATATCCCTTTTCCTTGGATTATGCCATATTACATTTTTTTGATATCTTTGAGGAACATGGGCTGTACTAGAGATACACGGTGTGTGACCTCAATGTTACATGGAATATTTGTACCTTTCCCTTTTATCTATTAAAATACTATTTATGACACCTTGATTTTACAATAATGTGAAGATGAAAGCTACATTTTGTGTAAGCTACTTAGACATCATTTAGTTATACATTCCATTTTCTCGTCTGTCTGGATCCACAAGATAATCTACTTTTATTGAATATCCATGAATTTTTCATGTGGTAAATAGATAGAGACAAATTCACATATAGTGTATAGTAGTAGTACATGTTTTTTATTATGGATTTGTCTAGGAAGAACCTTTATAACCTCTGTATAGTGTACATATAAGGATTATTTCATAATAATTACTAAATGATTATTGTTTATGTCAGAAATAAAAAGAAAGAGAAGATGTGAATATTTTAGTTACTAAAAAATATTACATAAAATATAATGAAATAAGCAAAGAATAAAGTAATAGAAAGTAATTTTAAATTAAACATGTGGCCACTCTGATACCATTTTATGGGTCTTAGAGTAGTGAAAACATCCTTTACTGGTATTTCCAAAATTTATTTTAGTGATCAATCACATGTAATCATTTAATTACATGATAAAAACATAATTTAAATTTTAAATAGTATATTATGTTAATATATTAAAATGCTGTAAAAATTTTTGTTGGATCTTCACATGGAATAGATCCCATCACACCATTATTGTGTTGTAGGGTACTTATGAATAATTCCTCTAGAGGTGGTTGATACATTCACCATAATCATTGAATAATATCATAGAACAATCATGTTCTAGCACAGTCGACCTAGATCACTTGTATTTTTCATAGATAACCACAACAGACTTCTTCATGAGAGATAATAACTCATGATGATCTTTCATTGAAATGAGAGAGGAGGGTTTGAGAGAACAGTAGATCTGTTTTATCTAAATAGATATTGATTGATTTTGTATATATCTATTATTCACAAAAATATTGTTTTATGGAGTAGATATAATTAGATAGTTGTTTTAGCAGGTTTAGGGTCAAAAAATAACACACAATCCCTTTCCAAATTCAATAATTCTTAGTTGACCAGGTGTCATATAATAATATTATTATTATTATTATTATTAAAAACATGACATATGTAAAATGTAATAAATATAAATAAATATCATTTATATGATTTTCAATCAAAATATTAAACATGGTCTTCTTTCACTCATCGATATTTATCGATCAAAAAATAAATAATATTTAATAAATAAATGTCACGGGATTATACTGTTATAAATATAATCAATATTATACTCACTATAAATGAAAATAAATATTTATTATTATTTACTAAATTATTCTTTTGAATAAAATGTGATTAGATTATGGTGATCAAACAAACTTCAATAAATACATTTGATTCTAACTTGTTAAATTCAACACTATAATTTTACTATCATTATGGATAGAAATTATTTTCAAACCACTAGGACTCTTTGTCAGTAGAATTTTTTATATCAACTAATAGTACGTGGTTAGCATCTTGCAATACAATAGGAAATCCATAGAGAAAGAAGTTAATTCTACAATGATGTCCAATATTATATGATTGTTTACCATGTAATATAATACTTTTATAACAATATATCAAATCAATTAGGATTTATATTGGTTTCATTAACCTAGATTCTCGATGTATCATTCGTTGAATTTCCAAATATTAACTCTATCATCAAACAATATGCACATGGATTTATATACATAGTTTTTTTCCAATTAAATGATCTCAAATATTATCTATCATAATGAAAAAAATTTATAAATCCTTTATAAATTATCCATTAATGTTATGCCATTATTCACACAACTTATGTACCCATATTCACTATGTATATATATATCATGGTTTTAATCCATAAATCAAAGTGTCTGATTCCTGATATCAATTAATAATAATCATAATGTATAAGGATATATACAGACATTTAAATATAGGAAAAAACCAATGAAACAAGTAAATGTGTATTTTCATTTGATAGGTTATTCCTCATAACCTTATGTCTTGGAGATTACTATATATGAACACTATTATAATGAGAATCAGTGTATTATGAGCTCAAACCCCAAATATCCTATATTTTATGTGTCGCATCAGTCAATATCATCCTTCCATAGATGGAGGTTTAGTAATAATTTCATGTAACCTCTAGGTTCTTATCATAGTGGGTAAATTCTATGTCATTTCTAGGAAACATATATTATATAAACATAATATCTTAAAAAATCATGTTGAATAATAATCAATATTTCATAAATACATCATTAATTAGATAAACATGTCAAAAAGTACTAAAAAAGTTCATTCTGGGTAAAAAACTATATAATTGTTATTCTAAATATAATTTAACTTTATTAGTGATTTATATTCATTATACATGTTTACATATCAGTTTTGGTGAACGCATAGAAATTTTATGGTGCAACCCAGTGATGCCATTATAGAGAATCAACCTATGGTGGCATGATAACTATGAGTTCCAACAACTGAGGATTATAATTAGGAGACCCTATCTAATTTATTCCATGATCCCAAATCCTTTGTTTTAACATTATAATATCTATTCACATCCCCAAAATATGTACATAATAATATTATTATGATAATTTATTTTTATGCCCCTGAGTAATGTGAGCTACAATTAAAACCCAATATAAAGGGGATAAGGATGATGTGTCTCATTACATGGCTCAAATGAACTTAGAAAATTCTTCACATCTTAGGATGGAAGATCAATCACTTCATATAAAATATTTAATATTATCTAGTTGGTGATAGAAATAAAATGATCAGGAAATGGATGATAAACTTGAAAAAAAAAATGAAAGAACCCATTAGCTCTACCAATCATGGGGTATTTCTTTAGTGTTTTAAAAGTATATATCCATTATTATGCCAAATAATTTTTTATAAATTTGCTAGTGGTGAAAACATATAATGATATATGGCATGTTATTTTTTAATGAATTATTTCCCTTTTACTAGTGATCAAAAGGAACTTGATAATCTTTATCTAAAGGATTAAATTATCTTAGTTTATAGATACCTTATGTAACAAGATATATGGGTTATAAAAATGATATAAAAATTCATATTACTAGATGTTTATAGGGGATTCCAGAGCATGGTACTACTGATGGAATCATCCACCAATCAATTTAAAATAGTGGGATTATTTTTCCAATCCTACAAATCTATGATGAATCCCTTTTTGGAAGATTAAATCTAATATTTTAAATTGCATCTAACAGGTTTAACCGTATTAATATTATATAAAATGAAGGTAATATGATAATAAATGTTTTATCTTTAGTATCTTAAATGATTCACCCTAATTGGAAGGAATATGAGGATATAGAACTCTATTGTTAGTGGAAGAATCACTCAAACATTAGGTGATGTTAGATATGAAGAGACAAGATAAACTAGGTATTTATCCTTTCTCACATTACCCTAAGATAGAAAAAGAACCCAATAGGATAAAATAATTGTAATGAAGGAATAATATTGTAGCTAGATGAGACATTCATATCTCCAGTGGAAAATATGGTTGCTCTTAGAAATATTTCTCACATAATTACTCCCACACTGATGTTATGATTATTGATAACTACATAATTAAAATATTCAAAAAAGAATCTCTATTATCAATAATGTATGAATTATGAGTGGATAATCAAAATACACACCAACCTAATGTTTATATGATGATTATGATAGTTACAAGGTAATTTCAACATCTCATGTGGCATTTCTAACTACTTTTGATGATAACACAACCTCTAATCTGGATATTTGATAATTGAAAATGAAGATTTAATGGCTAAAGGGGAAGTATTGGTACTATATAGAGGGTATTCTAATAAGAATGAGAATATCCCCAAAAATATTATAAAACCCTCCACCAAGAATTGGGGGACAAAAATGATAGCTGATCTAAGCATACCTGTTAGTGAATTAATATATATCTTAAGTATATTATTAATGTAATTATAACTTATCATAGTCATATTAACAATTTCCTTATATGACACACATTAATATACCAGTTGGGATTTAATTTTTTAATAAAAAGATCATTATTTATTAATGACGAATAAAATCCACTCAAATATCATTGAATTATAATATTTTGAGAAGGATTTTGATGATCATAAATCTTATACACATATTCTACCTTTTCATGTTTTTATATTATATTATAACTCATACTCTAAGATTATAAAACATATTCAAATTTTTTTAGTAGGATAATTCATTCATTTGAATCCAAAATTATTATTTCACATTGGTTAAATTAGTCAAAATTCATAATTATAACCATATAAAAATTTGAAATTCTTCCCATAGTGAACCTCAATGGCCATAAAAGGGATTTGTTCACCGAAGATCTCCCAATTTCACAAATTGGTGGGAAATCACAATGGGGGAATTAAAATATCCCCTATCAACTATATTATATCATTGGGATAATATGATCTTATCAAACCAACTAATAAAATGGGAGAACCAAGTTACACAGGACGAGTAATACAATTTAAAATTGGGTTTTTTAATTTTTTAACATAGGAATTTCTACTCAGTAAATTATAGAATATGTTCTATGATTTTTTACATTATTTTTATAATTTTAATTCAAAATATTTATTTTGATAGATTTTCAATATGTTGGACACCAACTAACAAAATAATAGACGTCGATAACAATATATAATATCAGTAATATAAATAACAAGTTTTATTGATATATTTCCACATCCGTAATAAAAATAAAAAAAATATATAATGTTCATGAAAATAGATAATTGTGATGTAAAATTTTAAAATAGCTAATATGAAAATTCACTAATAAAATTTTTTATACAAATTATTATTATTATTATAGATACCTTTCACCGTTAGTTATTAAAATAAAAAAGGTATAATATTCATTATTTTTTAAAATATTTCATAACACATAACTCCCATGAAAAAAATAACAATATAGAAAAACTATATAATTCAAGAAAAAAAATAGAAACAATAAAATGGGTCTCAAGCCTTCAACTTATTTTCCATTATAGTGGATGTTTCCTTTAAATTTGCATATTATTTGTTAATATTCATTTTATTTGCAATGATGCACTCGTAGGGAATTTTAAACTTCTACTTCTAACTTGCATATAGATTCTTTATCTTTTCTAGTTGATTTATATAATCCATATAAAAACCATCAAAAATATATTTTATAAGGAAAATAATCAACAAAAACAAATGGATTACTGTAAAATTAATATTTCCTTAAAGAAGCAGTGAAATAGAGATGTTGCTGTAGGGAAAGGTGTTTGAATAGAGAAATATAGGTATATTGAGAATGTAAAAAAAATATTCGGTGAAAATTTATATATGGTATTTGGAAATTTTTACCGACCACATGATGAGTTTTTAGGTGGAAAAATAATAATTGGAAGGGAACTCTATGAATAAAATAAAAAATCATGTACATGCACTTTGAAACATTACCTCTATCACTTGTGGGATAATAAATTATTATGTGTAAAGATTAATGTCAGAATGGAACATTTAAAAAAAATAAAACAACACTTTCATATAATGTGAAATATTACTCTTAATGTTAGTTATTATAAAACTAATGTCAAAATGAAGGTTCCCACACCTTATTTATAATAATTGATGTATAAACATTCTTTTTTTGTCACTTATATAACATCCCTTGTTAAAACACAAATTTTGGAATTGGTTGTTATATAACTAATATAAAAATACATTATTACATAAGTTTTAAAATTTTATGCATGTATAATGTATTTTGAAAACATTTTTAACATTTTTAATATAATAACTGACATAAAATTCTTGAAAAAATTTTATTTTATTAATATTATAGAAACATACCATCTTATTAGATGAACTTATAATGGTAGTTGGAGAAGAAACATATTCCATGTATCTAAACACAACACCAACCTTTTCGAGAGTATATAATTCCATTACATCATCTATTGATATGTTTTTAGTTGGGATAGTGGGCACCAAAATGACTTGATGTAAAAAACAACATTATTTTTCCTAAGTAAATAAGTACAAAAAACTATGTCTTCATTATATATTTTTCAAAAGTTATGTTCAAAAAAATGGAGAAAATATTTAATGAATCTACTATCTAAGGTTAATATAATAGATTTTTTTCTATTGTTGAAGTGTTAAACAAATATTGATGAAATGGTTTCCATGCGTGACCAAGCCCCAACGTGTATTTAGTTCTATTGTAGGGATTTTTAGTTAAATCTTGAGTCCACATATATTTCAAAAAATTCAATACAATTAGTGTAGAAATAATATTCAGTTATAATTAAAAAAGTATACCTTTGAGGATCTGTAATATCAATTTCATAGGCTTCATAATATTTTTATCAATATGGAGTATTTGCAAGTTCACTACCATGTTATTGGTGATGTTTTAAATTATATAATTCCTGAAAAGTAGTAAGAGAATAAGTTAATACTTAATCTCTCTTCGGATAAATCCTCATCTAATACTACCGAGATCATAGATAAATATACTTAAGATGGATGACTCCATGATTAGGTGATGGTGAAATAAAATTATTTGAATAATAAGAATGCAATTTGGATAACCATGTTTTTCAATAGTTAATTATAGATCGTGGTTTTTTTAGTTGGTTACCTTTAACCAACTACATTATAATTTTTATTAAATATATATTCATCAATTTTAATATTAAAAAATTACATATCACATATTTTATTTTTATTCTATGTAACATTAATGTGATTTTTTTTAATGTATATTTCATTGAAAATATACTATATATATCCTTATTATGATGTGAACCATGATATGATATGGAAATTCCATTAAATATATTTCTACTTTAGAATAACATTCTCTATTGGAAAACTTAGTTTATTGTCTATAAAATGGGAGTACTACCACATGGATGAGAGTTGATCTCATGATGTTTGTAACAGCCCCAACTCTAGTAATGTTGAGACAAAGTTTGTTTTATTGTATTTTTTATAGATAAAATGGATCACACCAAACATTATCAAAAAAAATTAAATTATTGGAGAAATTTATATATATTTGAATTCCATATTACATTGTAAATATAAATAAAATAAAAAACATTATTTTATAGATGTAATCATTTGAAATATCAATATTTATATCCAGGGTCCTAGAAAACAAAGGTGATCTCAGATGCTTAGAAAGGTTTACATACAGTGGACATTATCTTGAGTAGATAAGAAATAATCAATATAGAAGAGTTTATAATAAAAATATTTCATTCTATAACAACATTATATTTTAATAAATATATTTTTTCAAATAAATTTAATTTTCTCATTAGATTGTGTTACAAGTAATTGTGAGTTTAAATAAACTATGTTATACCAATAAAGCATCATCACATAGATTATAGATTTTCGAGTATTAATACGAATAACTAAAATATGAAAATATATGGTTTAAACATGTATAAAATGAATTTATTATTAATGAATTTATTATAAATGAAATAAATATTCATTTGAAAATAATGATGATTTTGTTTCTCACAAAAAAAATATTTTTATGTTCATAATGTATTTTTATCCTAATAAATTAAGTTAGTCACATTTAGTGAGTTATTTTATTGAAATTGATTTATTTTAAATTAAATAAAATATTTTAAAATTATTTGAATTTTTTTATTTTGCATATAATAATAAAATATTTAGTTGTATGATTAAAAATGTAATTTTCTAAAAGTTAGTTTGCGTCACATTTTTCACATTTACAATAAAATTAATTTCTTCCATTTATAAGTATCGAATTAAATAAAAGTAATTTAATATTCAGAATTAGGATATTCAATTTTCATAAATAAACCCCTTTTATTTTTTTTAATATAAATAGTTACCATTATAATATGTATCACCTCCGTAAAGAGGAAATAAAATTAATCTTCATTAAAAATTTGTGGTAAGTAAAAAATATTCATTCATAATTCTTATTGTATATAGGGAATATCACATTAATAACATTAAGGTTAAAATATTTTAATTTAATTGACACTTTTCCAAGAAAATGAACCATAAAATTTTAAAATATAATAAAAATGGAAATGTAAATATTTTTTTAAATATCTATTAGTTGTCCTCCCCCACCATTGGTGGTGGGATGGAATGGTTTTGGGGCAGTGAGGGGATATTCATGAAGTTTTTTCCCCATTTTTGGGTCTTTTATGTAATTTCTTTTCCTTTGTCTGGTATTCCACACTAGAAAATGTAATCGAACATATATAATATCTCTAATATGTTCACATATGGAAAAAAAGTTATAAATGAATCAATGTTTATATATTGAGATTAATGAAAATATTTTATTGAGAGAAATTTATTTTTCAAAAAAATATAGTAATTATATATTGAGCTTAATTCCTTATGCATCCATGATGAAATATTTCTCAATTTAATAAAAAAATATTATAAATTATTTTAAAAATAATAAAAGATTAATAATTTTAATTAATAATGTGCACCAAGATTTTCCTAGACCTGTATGAAATAATATAGAGATATGAAAAAATTATATTCAATTTCCCCCTTATTTCTTATTTACATAATGTCATATTTAATGAATAGTGTTAAAAATTATATTAATGATATTTAATAATAAATAATATGTTATTGATTGATATAAATTCCATAAAAATATCAGATTTAGAAAAATTAATGTGGTATTATTTTAATCAACATATACGATAAATTTATGGGTATTTTTTCTTTAATATAAAATTAGTATCCCATATATGGTAGAAACTATAATGTTATAGTAATTTTGAAAAGATAAAAAACATGATTAAAACTAAAATAAAATATCAAAAATGAAGAAAAAACTTTTCTATATTTTATTGTATGAGAGGATTATAAATCATTATCATCATATTTTAAAATATTAACAATTTGTAACCATTTATACATCATAAATAATTTATACTAATTTCATATTTTGAGAAATTCTAAGAGTTCCCCACTCCTCAATTATAAAAGGGAACCCTCATTTCCCTCTTTCACACTATATTGATCCTTATATATTGAATAAACTCTACCAATTTATCTTATCAATTTACATGGATGCATCCTAGATAATTTGTTCTTCCTATAAGACTAACTTTATAGACCTTGATAGGATATCTAAAAGAGTGGTTTCAAAGAAAAAGTAATCGCCTTAAGAAATTACTTTATATGAAAACAATTACCCTCTATATATATGTAATATTCCTCATAAAATAAAAAACACAATAGTCTATATATACTTAAATTTTTTTATAATTATGAATAACAAATTATAGATCATCATTCTCATCATATGGGAACTGATACAGTACTGGAAATCCTACCTATACCAATAGTTTATATAAAATGTTGGTATAGTTCTATTTTCCCAGTGGTTTTTACAAAACCATTGGGAAAAGGAAAATTGAGGCCAATTTTCTCAATGTTTTTCCCAAACCGTTGGGAAAGGGTCCACTTTTCCCAACGATTTTTGAAAACCATTAGAAAATGGTACTTTAGGGCCATTTTTTCAAACTGTTTTCCACGCCATTGGGAAAGGGTCCACTTTTTCCAATGGTTTTAGAAAACCATTAGGAAAGGGTACATTGAGGAAGTCTTTCCCAATAGTTTGGGAAAACTATTTGGAAAGGGTGGGTACATATCCTAACGGTTCTCGAAATCATATGGAAAGGATTATCCCAATGGTTTTGAGAACCAATGGGATAGGTACCTATATTTTTATGAGTACATTTATCGAATATCACAAAATAAATCAATATATAAATTACATATATATATATATATATATTCACAAAGGAAACTATCAGATAGTGCTAAAGGCTTCGATATATAATGTGGAGGTTGTGGGGTTAAACATCTGCAAGAACTTTTTTTTTTATTTACCTATCCTAGCGGTTTGGGAAAACTTTTGGGAAAGAACTATCCAAAAGGTTTGGGAAACTATTGGGAAAGACCTATACAAACGGTTTTCAAACTGTTGGGATAGGTCTTTCCCAATGGTTTTCTCCAAACTGTTGGGGTAGGAAATTTTTTCATTAGTGAAAGTTTCATTCATGTGTATGAATGTCTTACCATATCCACAAGGAGATATAATTAATATTACATCATAATATTTTATGTATGTGTGATAAGATAGATTTAATATTGATATATTATATTTATTACACAATTATACTTCAATAATGATAATATTTTGTCTAGCTTCTTACCATATAATCCTTTGGTAAATGCTGATGTTGCTCATGCATATGTGTGGACTACCATTTCCATGAAGCGATGTAATTTTTTTCATTTATATTCTACTTTTATGGTAATGAGGATAATATTTATGAATATATATAAAATATAATATATATTAATGACCTTTAAAATGTAAATTAATATTTTTCTTTGTTTATTTGAATTAGTTAAAAAATTAAAAAAAACGTGTATTTGTACGTATGACTTACCAACTTCATGAAAAGTGTAATTCATTTTTATATCCATAAAAATTATGGATGACTATCAACATACAAATAATGAATATATATTATATTTCATCCATTATTAAAATTATTGATATTATGGAATTTTTATTAATATAAAATCACTGAAACAACTAACCAAAAACATACACAAAAACAAACCAATTATCACAAAGAATAATGATTTTAATAAACAATTGTTAATAAGTATGTGATAAAAGGGTAAATGTAAATTATAAATGGTTTAATATCTATGAGTATGGTTCTGTAATAAGATTTATAATAAAATGATATTTATTATAAATTTGGTTTGAAAATGTATGAATAATGTCAGACATGAGGTGAGGGGTTTAATGTTATAGTCACAATTTTTATAATTATCATTTATACTTAAGTTATGATAACAAAATCTTCTTTTTAACCAATATAGATACACTATTTGTTTTCACACTTTTTTTTCATGAAAATATTTTTTTTCCTTTTATTTTTAACACCTTATGTAATCAATAGAGTGAAAAATATTTTTTTAAGGAAAATATACTTTATTTCTCTCATTGGATAAAAATATTTCCATCCATATCTATGTTTTCAAAAAAAGTTTTTAAAATATGGGTTTTACATTTCTTTTATGCTTTAATGGAGTAATTTTTATCCATGTTTTATTTTTTTTAAATTAATTTAAACTTATTTTCATTTTCCAAACGATGTACTTTGTGTATTTTCAAATAATAATATATAAGGAGTTTTTTTTTAAAACTGAATAGCATGAAAAACATTTCCTACAATCTTGTCCACTTAGCTTTTTGAAGCATCAAATTCATCTTCCCATGGATATTTTCAAATAACTTTTTTTTATAAAATTTTTCAAATTTGGATATTTTGAATATGTAATTTTGATATGAAATGATTATTTTCTGGATGAATATTATTATGATATTTTGATTCATCATCAAAGACAACCTTCAATGATTTATATGAGTTATTGGGAATATAATCCAAATAAAATATCTTTATTCTTTCCATTGATGATTGATTGTTGTGATGAAAATATTTTCTTGATACACATTCCTTTTAGAAAGGTTACATAATGATTAAATGATGATATAATTATGAAACTTTTTTCTTTTAAATGGGTTATACTATGATGAAATATTAATGAATCTCATTTATTTTCATGGTTTATATGATGAATTTTTTATGATCATGTACAGTATTTAGGTATTATCACCATTATGTAATGGGTATGACATATATCTCCCTCCAATTCATTAGTTAACTATTTATATCTCATGAGATAAACCGGACATGAAAGGGGAGTTAACTAAGATGAATAATTGTCTTTATCCTACATGATAGTCTTGTGATTGAACAATGACTACTATGATGGTATGGAAAGTGAACCCATTCCACTATCACAATTTTAGTAATGATCCCTAACAAATAACTAAATGTATTTATGTGCCTATGTGTATGTAATAATTCCATGTCTTATTCCAATTTTATTCTCTCATTGATCATATTCATTGATTCCTTTAAGGTTGATGTCTTATCTACTTCCATTATTTATTAAATGACTGAATATTAGGATATATGATATGTATTGTATGGTTTTAAAATGATAATCTCTTAGTGTCATATACTCTTTATCATGTTATTCTTGTATGATTATATATATCTCCCTCGTTTATCCTTGCTGGTCATCAATGCTCACCCTTTCTTATGTTTCTTTTAAAAGTTAATAAATAAAGGTTATATATATATAAAGGGCGATTGTTTTGAAAATATAATTTATAGATGATCATAAACAGTTACGAATTATTTTTTTATGCTTCTATGTTTCTAATGATGCTAGAACTATTCAATTATTTCATGGAAAGTTTTTTATATAAAGAAAATTCATCTACTGGATGTAATATCAATTTATGAAATGTTTGGGTTTTTATATATTCAGTCAATAAATTTAGATCAATTACCATTCATAGTTAACATCAATGAAGAAATAACATTGATAATTGAAAATGAATTATAAATTAACAAAATATTTAAATGTAGGAAATCAAAAACCTTAATCAATGCCTCAACCATGTTACAATAAATATTATCTCTTAGTCATTGACAAAGAATTTATTTTTGATAAATGGGTTGGTTTAAACTAGATACCCACCTATTATGACATGCTTACTATTTTTTCACATGTGACCTATCAATGCATCATGGTGATATCTATAACTGAGCCCCCACCCATTAATTAATAATCTTATAAATTCCATATATATTAAATGAGGAAGACATTTCATTATCAAAATAGATTATAAAGAAATATTTCTTCATATTGAGAAGGAATATAGATTATGATTCTATATAATCATATAATATATATTTCTCTATATATATCTATACACCTATATATTATCATTTTAGATGAATATTAAATACGTAGAAAAATTATACATTCCTTGGTTTATAAAGGTTTTGTGTCTTTGAAGACTAGACACATGAGAATTTTATTTCGTAAAGTATCATCAACAACACACACAATCTTGTTTAAATTGTTAATGTTCCAGACATATCTTAATTAGAACCTTCAATCAAAATTATGTCTATGAAAAGATAATAAATGGTGATCATAGATTTACAATAAGTTTATAAATTTTAGGTATATATCAATGAACATATGAGAGAATAAGTTTTTGAGAACATAATCATAATAGAATGATATCAAAAACAGTTAATTAAATATCTAAAATCATGAGTAATGACATAAGTCTTTTCATAAAAAAATACAATATTAATTAGTGTGAAGAATAATAAATTATCAATATTGAGGAACATGATCATTTAATAAACATTGGTATGTGGAAGATTTAAAAAAAAACTTTTAACACTATGAACATGTATAAATTGTTACATATTCACTCATTATGATACAGAAACAGAACCAAGAAGTTTAATAAACTTATATACATGATACCAAGTCCACATTGAAACTTATATACATGAAAAAAATAACCATGCATAAAAAAATAGAATGAGGTATATACATAATGTTCTAAACATGAAATTAGGTATACACATAAGCAAATTATCTCATGATTAATAGATATTTCCCCATTTAAATGGAGGCTTGTAATGGAAACATATATCACATGAAATTAAATAAAAATTGATCCACAAAACTATAAAAATATTCTTTTTTTCATCATCATATAACCCAGGGGAATGAAACAGGGTTCAAAAGTATTTCATCTTAACATAGTTAACCCATCTAAAATCATGTATTTTCATGTTATAATTCATATAAAATTTTCATCATAAAATATAATGTGAACAAATTATATCTTATAATTTTATTATATACCCAATGAAAAAAAGAAACTTGAAAGGATATTATCATAGATAGAAAAATATTTTAAAATATCATTGAAATGTTTATTGAGGAAATTATCCTAATCATTTTATAATCTCTTAATTAAAATAAAAATATATAAAAAATATATAATAAATAATTTTATTTGAAATAAACTTTGTAAAATTTTAATAGATGCTTCAAAAAATTGAGTTTTATTGATTATGGGAAGTTCCATCTAGGGTGTAATAGTAAATCACAATTTTTATAAAATTTTTCATTTTCAAGAAGTGAAAATAAAATAATTTTTAATTATTTAAATAAACATTCAAATATTTTTATAGAAAACATTAAAAATCCATAATTTAATAGTTAATAAAATTAATGAAAAACTTTTATAAAACATGGATATGGATGAAAATATATTTTATACTTAACGTGGGTAATGACATCTATTTTTATTAAAAACATTTTCTAAATAATTTGTGTAACATATATTTACCTTATTTTAGTATTTTCAATAGAAGACTTGTTTTCCCATTTCTTTGGGTCTGTTGATGGATTTTTATGGATGGACATCATTTTCTATGAAAAACAACCTAATGTTTGGTGATATATTTTTGTTGGAATAAATGGAGTGTGGGTATGAACATGAAAAGGATTAGGAAACCGTACTTTGGGGTCTAGGTTGGCCAAGATTATTTTTCACTGAGTTTCTGTATAATGTACCTAGTTATCAATTCCACATTGTGAATACGTTACATGATATGAATCATTTTCCAGGCAACTTTTGTGAACTGGTTTAGAACATTAAATGTATAGTTGTTGTCAAATGAATTCAAATTATATAAAGTCTGATTATATTTATTATTAATTTGAGGAAGCAAATTTTTTATTATATCTAAAAAGTAATGAAATAAAAATCAGGATAGGCTTTCATGTCTTGAAATTTTTTATTCTAGTGGTTTTATCTACACTAGACGTCTAATTTTATTTCCATTCGATGTGAAAGCTCCTCTCTTGAATGCTATGTTCTCTCCCTTGTAATTTTTGGGATCATCTCTCCATCTGGGTCCTTTTCTTTGGAGATTAATCTTCATTGAGGGTATGTTATGTCTCCCCAAATAATTAATTTTTATGATTCTTTCTTTCTATTTTTTACACTAGCACTGTTGTTCTACACGTTCAGATCCATCGGTGTTATAGTGTTGATTATTTTTAATCCATTACATATTTTTTGTGTGATATTCCTTTGGAGGATAATCGTTTTTTTCATGTGTGATGTATCATGCATGTTTCATGAGTTAAATTTTTAATTATCTTCTCTTTTAACTATTATTTCATTAAATTGAATTATAGATGTAATGATTGGATATAGTGAATTCTTTTTTTTCATGAATGTTGGTAGATCTGGTTGTAGGTGTAAAGAACATAAATTTTATATAGGTTTTTTCTTCCCAATATTATGATTAATCAACTATATTTCTATAGTTTTGTTAATTATTTAATAAATTATTTTTAATGAATAAATATTTTTTGTTGAATTTTTTTTGAGATATGATGGTTTCATCTTTTTGGTAAAATAAAAGGGTATTTCTAAGGCATTGTGAAATGGATTACAAATAATGGTTTTTAATATGTTAATGCTTGATAACTTAAGTGAATCTTTTAGTAATTAGCCTCATTCATTGATAATCTCATGGGGTTTATTAATCGAGTGTTCCTATTCTCCTTAGGACCATTTTCTAAGGTACATTTTAGACATGTTGGGTGGTTCACTTGTTTGGGTGTTCCTATTCACATTAAATTTGATTCATATATCTAGATACTTGATGTAAACTATTATTTTATGTTTGGGTATGAGTTATCTTTTTGTCCTGGACTATTTCCACACACGGAATGATGTTACATGTATATTGGTTTGTAATTCATTGGACTTGACATGATATGTGATATTGGAATTAGTTTGGACTTCGTTGATATATGTGATATTCTTTGAAAATATTTTACTTGTATTATTTTGAACTGTGGAAAAGGTGATTTATTTACCATGATTCTGATATAAAAATTGTTCAACTAATTATCATTCCATTTTTTCATTAAATTTGATCATGTTTGATATATTGTATAGAGACTTGATAAGGAACACCTTGGTTGGATCATACAAACTCTGTTTATCATTCACCATGTAAACCCCTTCCATGGTGTGTAGAACATTGAATTTATTTGGTTGAATGGAAAGGAAATGTGCCACAGTGAGATGGTGAGTTCTCTATCAGCTTTTTCTGGTTATCTGGTCATTAGATAGTGGGTTTTCTCACATGAAATCACATGGATTAACTAATTCAGTGTTATAAATACACTTCTATTGGATTTGAATCATGGATATTGTTTATCTAGTAATGAGTTGTATCACTTATTATGTTTCCCTATTTAATTGAAATGTATATCTCACTTTACCATTCTTCTATTTCATCACAAATTGTATATCTACATGTCATTCTACCTGATTTAGTTTTCATTAAAGCTTCCCCTTTGGTTGTTGTTGATTATTGGGTGTTAGTCGCCGACACATGGGGATTGGGAATTCCAATTGGGTATATGTAACGAACCAAAATTTTATTAATGAAAATTCCTCTTGATCTAATTAAATGTCTTGTTATGTAAAATGGTTATAAAAAACATATGAACTTCTTTGGTTTTACATTTTTTTTGGGAAAAAATCCCTCAAGGCATCATTGAAGCATTTTTGAGGTGATTGTGTTTGTTGAAAAAGTGGACATATTTGTTGTGATTGTTGAAAAAGAAAACCATGACGTACAAATTTTATGAAAAATGGGATTTATTTATGGCATGTCGAGTTCAAGGGATATGGTTAATGATCCATGTTTGATTCAACAACTTCGACAGAGGAATGGATGATCTGGAGGCGGTATAAAAAGAGCAGATACAAGGTGGCGTCGGTTTCCAGTGTTTGCCAAATTTTTGGGCCTGACAATCGACAAATGAAGAAAATTGGTTTTTGGAAAAGGCACTTTCGCTCCATGTGCTTAAAGGAGAGTAAAATTGCATGACTAATGTTTTTCAAGATCATAACATCAAAATATAGAAAAGGGATAAGGGGAGCCAGCTTTTTGGGTTGGTCGCGCAAGTGACTTGCGCACCGAGAAATGCTCATTGAAAGTTGTGCGCCGAGGGGAGACTTATGCACCATCACGCAGGGTGTCCAACTGCCTATAAATAGTGGTTGACTCCTCCTCATTCTGTGTGAGTTCAACACTTAGAGAAAATCAGAGCTCTCGTCGCGCAGGTGTGGTGGTTACGTAAGTGGTGGTTTGGCCACGCAAGTAGAAGTTATGTGCCAGGTGATAGTTGCCCGCCCAAGGTGGTTTGGGTGAGAAAGGAAGTGAGTCTCCCATGTTTTGAGTTGAAGAAGGTTGTGTCGCACAAGTGGATGAGGTTAACTTGTGCGCCATTTTTGAAGAATCGCGATAGTTGGTGGTTGCATGCTAATATTGGTTTGGGCGTAAAAGGGTGTGCGTCATGCAAGTTTGGAGATTCAGAAGCTTGTGTCGCGCAAGTGGTTGATGTGGACTTGTGTGCCAGTTATAACTTGCACACTGAGACTTGTTCACTGGCTTAGAGAAGGGCACCAAGTATAGTTGATTCATGGAAGTGGTTCAGGGTTGCGTGAAAGATGGATGATTTCCCGATACCTTTGGTGCAAAGTGAGATTCATCTTTGAGTAAAAGTTACGCTTCAACAGAGCATCTACACACAATGGAGGATGCATTAATTAGTGATAATGAAGAGACCTATAGGTCTATAAACTGTGAGTGGATCCTTTAGAGAGTAGTGAGCAAAGGAAGAGGAAGAAGGTGATGCTCTCCACCGGAAGTGAGCCAGAGAGAGAGAAACAGGGAGTTCCCCTTGGGAAAGTAGTGAGCTAACCCTAAACATTGTAAAGGCAGTGAGCCTGGGAATAGATGTGATATATCCCAAACCTTTTAAACAGTAGTGTGCTTATAGTGGATTTGGTACATCGGCACATTGTTGGTGTATACTCCTTGGGCGTAGCACAGTGAGGGTGAACCAAGTAAAAATTGATGTGGCTTGTGCATGCTTTACTTTCTATTTATATTGTTCAATGGGAAAGAGAGAGAAGAGTGTTTTTCTTAACAAAGAAACAAGATCAAAACGGGCTTTAATTTTAAATTGGTCATACCTTGATTCCCCCCCCCCCTCAGGGTATTCATCCTTGTGGACTTAACATTTTTTATTTTAAAATAATTTTTGAGAATTTTTATTGTGCTAATATAGTCGTTGAGCAGTGACCATATGATTAGTATGAATACACAGCATTAAAAAATCTAATTTACTCAAACAAAGAATGATATGGCCTCATCCTATTTAATTTATCCATATGAAGCCCATTTTTCATAGCTCATAAGGAATTTGGCGTCACTGGGATTTTATCCTAACCAAGCCCAAGTTGAGCTTCAACATGTTAAGCATGGACAAAACCACCTATGGGAGAAGTGAAAGTTAATATAGATTACCACTCGAGCGATGTTATCTGATCCTCCTCAATATTTTATCACCATCACACACCTTACCCTTCAGACTTATGTAGGTTTTATAAGGGGTTATGTAACAAGTACCTAGCACTATGATTATGTACATTATTTTTCTATAGAATAAATAATATAAATTCATTTTATTATTGTTAATTTGTAAATGGTTTTTAAAGCACAAATAGTATTTTCAGTTAATATTCAATTAAGAAATATGTTTTGATGAATTAATAGATTTTTTAATTAAATAATATTTAATAAAATATTATTACTAAATAAATTTTTATTAAATATATATGATTGTATAATTTTTATGAATAAAATTGTAATTTTTTATTAATGTTTGAAATATGTTTTTCTCAAAACCCATAAATTATCAATAAATATCATTTTTTACATTATAAGTAAAAATTCACATATTTAGAAAATTATTTAGATAAAATGAATAAATTTTTTGGAATTAGGATGTTGAAATTTTCCAATGGTTAATTTCTCATAATTTTCTTAGACAATTGAATTTTTGGTTAAAAATTAAATACTGTTCAAATATATAATCTGTTTTATGACTTCATAATGATCTAATTGTTATGTAATAAAATAATGTAGATGGTATTTTGTTAAAATACATGTTTTACCTTTAAAATAATGTGATTTTAGGTTTGTTTTATTTATTTTACAATGATTTAGTGGACCCTTCAATACTTATAAAATATTTTAACATTTTAAAATGATTTCCTATAGAGTGTGACTCACCTCCACATAAGTAAGCCTAATATTTTAATAATTTCATCCATTGGCCTTATAAACTAATTTTTTCCAACCCCATTTTTCAAAAACCATGGGATGGTTTGTTGTTTTGATTAGTTTATTGTATAGTGCCCAAAAACTAAAAAATAAAGAATTCCCTCCCCTTTCCTATATTAACCCACTCAATATCCTATTCATCTTCACTCAAATCATTTGGAGCATGAAACACCCCTTAACTCTACTCTATAAAATCCTCTCAAGGTGCCCCAAGATCCCAATAAGCCTCTCTCAAGCCTCTCCAAAGCCTTTGGGATCACACTTCCCAGTAATGGATTTATTCCTTTCTCAATTTTATCAAAATTTCATTATATTGTTATACCATTTTTTTTTTAATTAAAAATTTTGGGGTATGATTTCATACCTCCCCTATACTTCCCTCCTTATTTTTTAATGATTAGATTCTTCTTTCTCTCTAATTAATTCCTCCCATTCACACCTATTACCATGAAAAATTTTCTTAAGTAAGTTCTCTCTTCTCAATTATATTCAAGAAATCCTTTTATATTATGCATCTAAATTATATTACTTATGTTGGGACATATATCTATATGACCCCCATACTATCCATTTGATTTACGTATGATTATATACCCATTTCCCTCTCCTCAACTATTTTTATGGATTCTTATGTCACGCTGTTATGCTGCCAAAATTCCCTAGCAATTCTCTAAGCCAAAGGCCTTGTGTATTGAATACCATGTCGATTTCTCTATCAAGGGTATTCACCATTATGCACATTTACTTATTTATTATATAGTTTCATGTATTAATTAGACATTCCCTTATCATGCAAATTTTTTTAACTTTAATAATTCCATGTTCTATGATCTATGTGGCACACTTATGAATGAAATGAAATTATTAAGAAGGGTGGGCCCTGATAGTGCTCCAATGATTTGGGTAATGAATAGTATCATGATACTCCATGTTCAATGAGATTTTACCCATTATTATTCAAGTGAAATGAGGGTTTACTAATGCTACATGTTCAATGAGCCTCGGCTCACACTAATATCATGTTAAATGTTGTTTCCACATTTCCATGCTATGATAATCATGTTATATCTTTCCTTTATGTTGTTGTTTCTATTACGCTCCATTGATATTACTATTTCCTAACATGTATTGTGTTTTTCATGTTATGCCTTGTTTACTCTATTTTTAGGCTTTAGAGCTCACCCTTTTCTTATTCATGTCCTCAGGATATCCCATGCAATGCTACATATGAAATAATGTTTTGGTCATGTAAAAGAAGTTTTCAATAAGTTTTTTGTACTTTATGTCTTAATTCATCATGTAATGATCCTAATTTCCCAAGACACTATAACTCTTGATCCTCATAGTCATATTAAGTTCAATTTTATGTAATAAATCATGTTTTTGTCTATAATAAAAAGAAGAGTTGTTATAGTTGGAATCAGAGGATAGGTTTAGTCATTTTTGGGATTAGGATTAGAAAACCCTAGTGAAATCCATACAGATGAGACTAGGAATAATAAACACATACCTAAATTTTGATGAGTATTGAGTAAGTGGTTGATCAAGAAAATATATCCTTGTCTAGATATGAGCAGGTAGAGGCAACTCTGGCATGGATGTATCTAGAGGTAAAACCCTAAAACACCGCTTTGAGATAGACTCGAACAAGATCTGGTGCACGAAAACGGGCCTTGCTTCACTCTTGGTTACAAAACTCTCAGGGGATATGCTTTGGTAAATTCATAAGAATAGTATGAACCATTATTAAGGGAATAAAAAAATTCACCTAAGAATATATATTTTGAAGTAGATCATGGATAACATAGATCTATGCCAATAAATTCATAAGTTAAGGAAAGAAGTTTAATTTATAAGTTATCCATTTGTTTCATTTGATTCCCCTTAATGTGTTACCCTGCTATTTCCTTTTATCCTAGCCACTATCAGGTAATAGGAGGACTTAGGCTAAAAACCGATGTGAACATCAATGTGATGATTGTTATAATAGGATTCCTAATCTGATGGGAGTGGGAATTGAAAACATTATCACAATAATCTCTCTGTTTACTCAATTTTTTAATAGAAACATGGGTCAAGGGGAACATTCAACCCCCCTAAGAAATAACAATCTATAATTTAGAGCTTCAAGAGACAAAGGCCTCCTAATTTTAGTGAAGTATCTGATCCCCCAATTTCCAAATAGTGGATCAACTCCATTGATAATATCTTCTCCATCCATTAATGTTCTGAACAAGAGAATGTTTTTTTGGATACTTATAATATAGAGGGTGAAGCTGATCATTGGTGGACATTAATCAAAAATATGAAGCCTGAGGAGAAGATATAGGCTTTGGAATTGAAGGATTTCCTGAAAATGTTTTTCGATAGATATTTTTCTCGCACCCCCCAACTTAATATGGAATGAGACTTCTTTTACCTTAAGCAGAAATATGATGAATACATAGAAACGTATGAGGAAAACTTCACAAGGATTTCGTGATATTCTTCTGTCTTTGTTGTTACCCTCAAATGTAAGGTTTACCACTTCTTTGGTGGGATAAAACCTAGCCTACGAAATTCCCTAGTGATCCGTAATTTTGAGGGCTATGAGGAAATTGTCTAATATGCCCTCAAAGTTGAAATGGATATCGGAAAATATTAGAGGTATCATGGGTATAAGAAGCGGAGGATGGAATTTAACTCTGGTAGTCTGGTGGATAAATCCAATGGTTCTAAGAAATTCCAGCACCACACTTGAAAAAGGCACGGATTGAAGCACCCCATAAATTGCCTGAAGGGGTTGAGGAAATGATTTAGGTGTGGAAGAGAAGGGTACCTAGACATTAACTACCAACAAGAAAACCAAATGCTGCGATAGAGGAGATGAATGCTCCATTCAATCCTTAGTGCATTGTTCATTTCTTTACTTGTAACAAACCTGGGCAATTTGCAAACTAGTTCCCTAAGATAAGAGTTTTCGGTGGAAACCAACAACCTCTAAGGTATCAAGGGTGGGATTTTTCCATCACTATCAATGAAGTGAATCTTGAAAACAAAGTGGTGATAGGTATTCTAGTTATTCATTCAAGAATAGAGAACATACTTTTTTATTCTTGTTCTACACATTATTTTATATCCTGAAAGTTTATTAGAACAATGTCAACACCACCACAATTCATGGAAGTAAAGATGTCAGTGGGAACAACAAATAGGGAAATCATTGCATCCCATTAATATAACTCATCCCCTGTCAAAATTTTCAGATTAAACTTTATGAATAACCTCTTCATACTCCCTATGGTGGAATTTGAAGTGATCCTTTGCATGTATTGTCTTTCCCTATATAGAGCCAACATCAATTTCCATGATAGGTAAATCACTATCTATATGGAAAATCAACCCCCGATTATGTACAAGTGCATAGAAGAGGATGAATCTTATTTAGCACCATTATCTCAATTATGGATATTACATACCTATGAGCATGGTTATCTTACTCAAATAATTTATTCTAAGGATAAAACTATACTTGAAGGCATGCCTATTGTGAGGGAATTCACTGAAGTGTTTCCCGAGGAATTGCATGGTCGTCCTCCTAGAATATATATTGAATTATCAATTGATCTTATACCTATATCATTTCCAATATCCAATAATCTATATTGAATGGCTATTTTGGAACTTGTGGAGCTGAATAAACCACTATAGGAGAATCTGGATGAAGGGATTTTATGCCCAAGTGCTTCACCATGGGGTGCACCAGTCCTCTTCATCAAGAAGAAAGAGGGGTCAATAATCCTTTTCATTGATTATTGTGACCTCAACAAAATAATGATAAAGAAAATGTATCCTCTACCATTAAATTATTAGTTTTCAATCAAATATGTGGAGGAAAATAGTTCTACAAGTTGGCTTTGTGGTCGGGATATTGCGAAGTAAGGGTGAAGAAGGAAGATATCCCCAATACTATTTTTCGTACAAGATATTGGCACTATTAATTCATAGTAATGCCTATAGGAATCACTAATTCTATAGTAATTTAAATATCCATAATTTCCATGTAAATGTTTTTAAATATATGGGAATTTTACGAGTCTGTGAAAGTTGACGGTGCATGATTCTGAGGCCCGGTGTTCCTGGAATCAATTTCCGAAGTTTTGTTTGGGTACGTTCAGTAGAAGTATGAGCGAGTTTTTTTTATAACTTTTGAACCAATTCTCGGAATTGAAATCCAAGGACACCGTTGAACTCACAGCGCTGGAATTTTCTTAATAAGACTTTCACCTTGATGGTTGTTGGTCGAGGGTGAAAGTTAGTTTTTGGGGTTTTTCTTGGAAATAATAAAGTAAAATAAATGCATGTTTTATTTTATTTTATCTTTTATAACTACCCATGTAGAAGTTGGAGGTGGGTGCCACCACACCATAATCTCCCATGAGAGGTTATGGTGTTGGGGCCCACCCGAACCTAACCTCCCATGAGAGGTTATGGTGTGGGGACCACGCAGGACAACCCCCCCCCCCCCAATTAATTGATGAAAACCTCTCAACTCCACCATAAATGAGGGAGAGTCTCTTGACCTCCCTTAATTTAAAGGTGACACCCCCCCCCCTCTTTTAATGGTGTCATCCCTCCCCCTTTAATTAATTGAGCCTTATCTTTTAATTAAATTCTACAAATTGAATTTTAAACCCATTAAACAAAATAATAAGTAATCTATTATATTCAGGGGCTATCTATTGATTTTTTGGAAAAAGGTTAGAAAAGGAGGATTATATCTCTTGAGAGAAAAATCTCTAGTGAAGAACGCTTCCTCCTTGAAGAACACTCCACTGAAGAAGAATGTCAACCCCGACTATGACCTTCTTCCTTGGGACTTCCTCCGAATTAGGACGGCTTCGACTATGACAAGCTGGAGCACAAACTGATGATCGAGGAAAACGTTTATGTCCGTCTTTTCCCAACGATTTGTCTTCTTCCCCGCGACTCCGTCAACAAGCAACGAACAAGGCAGGGGTTTAATTTTATTTCAGTATGATTTATTCCCATGTTCTTAATTTCTATCAAAATGAAGAATGAGGATGTTTTCCTTTTGCGGGAGGGTTTTTGGGCTTTGTTCTTGATGAAACAATTGCTACCACACAAAACGCAGAGTGTGTGGGCCAAACTAACATGGACCGACCCCCCACTGATCTTCTTTGTGGTGTTCTTGGAATCGACGATGAAGGAAACAAAGGCGATGAAGTCAACGGCCATGCCACCTGTAGCCACAGTGACCTGCACTACCCCCGAAACATTCTGATTGTAGATTGAACCGGCCTCACGACCCCGACGTACTGCCCTCGCCAGCCACGCTGCCCTCGCAGACCGTGCCACCTCGATGGACGCAATGCCCTTTCCAGTCTTGCCTCCCCCGCCGGCCATGCCACCCTCGCCGGCCGCGCCCCTGTTCCCCGGCCACACTGCCCCCGGCCGAACCATCCCCTCACAGCGCCCTTCCGGGACGGGCTGAGCTACCCTGCACCCTTTCGGCTTTCCGCGCCCTCACAGCCTGTTGGGCCGGGCCCAGTGGGTAGGGCTGAAACCGACGGGTAGTCCCACCTAGCGGGCTAGGCTAGACCCAACGGGTCAGGAAGGGTCGAACTGAACCGGGTCGGCCCAGACTAGGTCGAGTCGGGTCAGTCTGACCGGGTCAGACCGGACCGAGGCCCACTTCAGCCCTTTACTTTCTTTTGGCCATATCTTTGGCACCGGACATCCGTTTGAAAAAACTGTCAGTGGAACTGGTAATCATGGAGCATGGAGATCTTTTTGAGCATAACCTATTGGAGTTTGGAGTATTGTTGTGATACGGTCAGGTTGGATTGTGCATGAATCCAACCGGGCCCCCATGACTTTTTGGCTAATAACTCACACACTTGGTGTCCGATTGATGCGCCGTCAATTGATTTGAGACCCCTATGACATGGAAAACCTTCATGATACTACTTCGTGGGACTTTTTGTTAGTTGTATCATCTATTAGTAGCTTGTGGAGTGGATCTTCCAGATATAAGCAAGCATTTGTATGGGAACCTAGTAGCTGGCTGAGAGATGAAGACTGTTGACCGATTGACTCGAAGTGTCTCGACTAGCCCATTGGAAAGTGACTGGTTTTGGTGGTAGACCCACAGAAGAGGAGCGCATGGTTGTGGCGGTAGACCCACGGTACTCGACAGAAGGAGTGCCTCTACAGTCTCTAAGTGGGAGTGTCTGGTTGTGGCGGCAGACCCGTGGTGGGAAGTACCTATGTGTGACACAGCAGACCCATGTTACTCGACAGGAGTAGTACCTCAGCAGTCCAAGGTTAGTTGGAAGCACCTGGTTGTGGAGGTAGGACCACTATACTCAATAGAGGAGGATTTCTCTAGCAACCGAGGGTTCAAAATGTTTCTACCCCTAAAATAAAATCATGGTTGAGCTGAGTCAGTAACTTTTGTGCCTTCCTCCGGATTGAGATGGATTACTTGATAACTTAGGTATATTTATGGGAATATACCTAAGTGGGGTTATCTATTGATTTAAAACTTTGTGGTTTATCCTTGTTGGATTTTTTGAAACCTTGAGGGTTTAGGGGTCTCTACGGAGTATCGTTATAATCACCCCTACATGGGTTATGCCTGCACATCATTGTGTTGGATGCACACAATGGACAGTACTAACTGAGTCTTAGAGTACCAGGACTGCATAGTACTCGGAGGTGGACCTTACGATGAGTCAGGACTCAGAGGAGACTGACAGACGTGGAGTACTTAGGAGGTTATCTGTACCTACCATTTAGGTATAAATCTCGTAGGACAACCCAGTAGTTTTTTTCCCTTTCTTCAGTTGTATTTGTACTTCTAGTTCCTTGTACTTTACAGTTCGTCTTGTATTTCCGGCCCGTTTTACATTACAAAACTCTTTTGTAAAAAGTTTTTACTTAGTGATTCGTCCAGCTGTGTACTTGCTTGTGTGTGTGTTACAGGTTATAAAGGAAATGCCTTCCTAGTTTTAGGGAATTTCTCCTTTGGTGCTAGTCACCAGCCCCTGGCCTAAGGAAGGCGGGCTTGGGGTAGTAACGGCACGGGCCCCGGGGGATGGGTCACGACAAGTAATTTTCATGCACTTGATGAATAGAGTCTTCAATGATTAACTTCAAAAATTTGGTGTAGTATTTATAAACAATATTCTAATAAACTCATAAACCAAGGAGGACCATGAAGAGAATCTAATAATTGTACAAGAGACTTTTTTTAAGGATAAGCTCTATGCCAAGTACAGCATGTTTGAGCTCTGGTTGAAGTAAGTCTAATTCTTGGGTCATGTCATCACAAGAAATGGGATATCTATGGATCCCTCGAAGACAGCTGCAATTGAGGGATGGATGAGGCGAACATCAGTGATGGATATCCATAGCTTCTTGTCATTAACTAGATATTATTACTGGTTTGTGATAAAATTCTCATGATTTTCAAACCCTCTTACCAATCTAACTCTGAAGGGGGTCAAGTTTTCTTGGAGTGATGAATGAAAAGAGATCTTCATGGTGTTGAAAAAGAGGATTACCAATGTCCTCATGCTCACACTACCCACAAGTAGATATCTTTTTATGGTATTCATTGATGGATCGAAGAAGGGCATGGGATGTGTGTTCATGAAAAATGAAAAATTCCTTTCCTATGCTTCAAGGCAGTTGAAATTTCATGAGAAAAACTATGCAACACTTGATCTGAAGTTGGATATAGTGATCTTCACTTTAAACATTTGAAGATGTTACCTAATTGGGGAGAAGTGTGAAATATATACAAACTACAAAATCCTCATTTATATATTCACAGAGGAGTTGAATATACACCAACATAGATGGTTAGATCTAATCAAATAATATGACTACTCAATCCATTACCACCCTGGGAAAGTGAAAAAGGCAGTGGATTCTCTAAGTATAAAGGAACCAGCAATTCTATCATTGATGAGAATTAAAAAGGATCTAATCTTCTTATGTTTGATGAATATGGACATGGTAATCATAAAGAAGGGAACAGCATTAATACTTGCACAAATTATTGTTCAATCTCCTCTTTTGGAAAGGTTAAAGGATATTTAAAATCATGAAGTGGGAATCTAGAAGAATGTGGAAACTATAAAAAAATAGAAATCATTATCGTTCAATGTTAATGAAGAAGTAATTGTGTGATTTGGGACTATACTATGTGTTCCATCAAATCTGGAGTTAATGAATGATCTTTTGGATGATTCACATAGTTCGAATTTCTCCATTCACATAGGAAACAAAAATATGTGTCAAGATCTTCAACAGAATTATTGGTGGGATAACATTAACAAGGATAACATAGAGTATACATCAACATACCTAGTATGACAGTAAGTGAAGGTTGAGATGCAGAAGTCCAAGGGGATGATGCAACCATTACCCATACCATCATGGAAATGGGAGAACATCACCATGGAATTTGTCATCATACTTCTAAATACATCCAAATGAAATAATGTTATCAGGGTTGTTATGGATCATCTTACGAAGACTGCACACTTCATTGTAATTTGAAATGATTTATCATTAGTTCAACTGGAATGGATATACATTAGAGAAGTGTTAATGTTTCATGGAGTACTACCATCAATTATATCTGATCAAGATCCAAGATTCAGTTATAAGTTCTTAAAGTGTCTCCAACACACTATGATTACTAATATGATATTTAATATGGATTTTCATCCTCAAACTGATGGCCAATCTGAGTAGACTATCCAAACACCTGAGAGCATGCTGAGAGAATTGTCAATAGACATAAAAGGATGATGGGATCAATATCTTCCTCTGGATGAGTTCTCTTAAAACAATAGTTTCCACTCAAACCTCCAAATGGATCCTTATGAAGCCATGTATGGGAATAGGTGAAGAACACTGGCATGTTGGGATGAAGTTGGGGATATAAAACTCCTAGGTCCAGAAATGGTGGAAGAAATGGCGGAGAAGGTTACAACTATTCAGCGTCACATTAAAGCTGCTCAGAGTCGAAAAATGTTATATGTTGATAATCCTCAACAAGACCTAGATTTTGATGTTGGAGACATTGTATTCCTCTAAACATCACCATTGAAGAGAGTTATGAGATTTTTGAATAAGGTAATTTTTATTCCAAGGTACATAGGCTCTTTTTGAGATCCTTGATTACATTGGAGTAGTGGTCTATCAACTAGAACTCCCACCAAACCTATCTCAAGTACATGATGTATTCCATGTATCACTCTTGAGGAAGTACATACCAAACCCATTGCATGTAATCAATCTAGGGGTGGTACCATTGGAGAATGAACTCTCCTATGAAGAAAAGATGCTGAAGATCTCAAATCATAGGAAAAAATCTATGAAATAATACAATGTCCCTCGTCAATGTATTGTGGAAAAACCACAATCTTGAAGAAGTAACATGGAAATCGGAGATGGTGATGAAGTAGAGTTACCCTCATCAGTTTTAGTGCGGTAAAAGGAAATTTCAAGGGTAAAACTTCTTAAGGGGGGAAGATTGAAACGACCCAGACTTTTATTAGTGAAAATTCCTCTTGATCTAATTAAATTCATTGTTAGGTATAATTGTCATATAAAACATATGCACTTCTTTGGTTTTATGTTTTTGGATTTTAAAATACCATTGACAATTATTACCATTTGTAATATAGAAATTGAACAGTGACCATATGATTATTATAAATATAGGGCTTTAACAAATCCAATTTCCTTAGAAAAAGGAAGAGATTGCCTCATCCAGTAGAATTTATCCATACAAAGACCATTTATTGAAGCTCAGAAAAGATGTGGTGTCACTGGGCATCGCTCATGACCAATCCCAAGCCAAGCTTCAACATGTTAAGCTTGAACAGAATCGCCTATGGTAGAAGTGGAAGTTAATAGAGATTACCATCGAGCGATGTTATATGAGCCTCCCCAAGAGTCTATCACCATCGCACACATTACCCTTCAGTATTATGCGGGTGTTATAAGGTGTTTTGTAATAAGAACCTAGCACTATGATTATGTACATTATTTTTGTAATTAATAAAGAATATACATTCATTTTATCATTGTTACTTTGTAAATGATTTATAAAGAACAAATAGTATATTTAGTTAATATTCAATTAAGAAATATATTTTGATGAATTAATATATTTTTTAATTAAATGATATTTTAATGAAATATTATTACTAAATTACTTTTTATTAAATATAAATGATTTTATAATTTATATGAATACAATTGTAATTTTTTATTATGTTTTGAAAGTTTTTTTTGTCCAAACCCATGATTTTTCGATAAATATTGTTTTTTACTATAAAATTAAAACAAACACATATTTAAAAAGGAATAAATCACCGAAAAAAGAGATTCTGCAGGAGGGATACCACTCATAATTATACAAAATCTCTATTGTGTTATAGAGGAATGCATGTGCACTAAATGAAAAAATATTCAAGTATTAAATGTATTTAAAACTAGTGGACCTGAGAAATTCACATCATGTATCACTTTCATTGTGTTAAATTAAATTAATTAAAAAAATTTAAAAGCATCTATTTGGGTTAAATTAAATCTTTATTAACAATTTAATATTCTGTAATGTCTTTATGGATTATAAATTTGAAATTCCCTTCATGAGACTCACGTCATCTTCCCTATAAAATATTTAAAGCATGTAATAAAGTCATAATTTTAATAATTTCAATAGGTAATACTCAAACAAGATTTCTACTAAAAAAATAAAAATAAAAACATAAGTCTCCCCTATACAATGGATCACTATATAATGGAATTTAAACATTTTTACCAAGACTCAATTAATAAAAACAAATATACATCCCCATACATTAGGACATTTTCCATAGGAAAATATTTCTATTCCTGAGAATCCCACAATGCACCCAAAAAAAGTGAAAGTAAATACAAAATTTAATGTAAACCTAATGGAAGGTAAAGGAGTGTTTTAATTTTCCACCATAATCTATTTTTTTCCCATGAAATTTTTCCTCATCTTGGACTTTCAAAAATCTAAATCTATTACTCACTCATTAATAATTCATGATCCCATGTCTCCTGCATATCCCATCCCAACTACAAAATTACATGAACCAAAGTGTTTTACTACGAAACACCTTCTCTCAAAAATCTATAATCTATAATGGGTGGTAAAACACAAAAATTTCATGATCAATGTTGTTACTCTCCCATTAAATCACATGGAAAGGAACTGGTCAATACATCCCCTACAGGGAACATTAAACACATCACGATTGGAGGTAAAATGAGATAGTAATTACAACTAATAGGACACTATTTGCAATCATCCAATGTTTTCTAAGGGTTCTAAAATCCTCAGGGCCAAAACACCCTCCTTAACCAACTAGTGATTTTCAAATTGAGGTAAAATTATAAGAGATACCATATCACCATCCTCAAACACCATTTTCTAGAAATGATTGTTTGTAAAAACATTCTTATCACTCTGTTCCATGATCAAAATCTTCCAGATAAACTATACACTCTTCTTCGTCTCCAGAATAAGACTCAGCCCAACCATGTACCACTCTCACAACACTTCCTAGCATAATGAGGATCTAAATTTCCACTCAAAAAAAAGTCATTAAAGGAACCATATTGATCGATGATTGATTACTATTGTTATAAGAAATTTTCACTAAAGGAAAATGATATTCCCAAGAACCAAAAAATCAAGAACACATTCCCGAATCATATCCTTGTAAATGTTGATTTCTCTATTTATCTCCATATCCATCAGTGGATCATATTTTGTGCTCAATTAATATTGGGATCTCATTTTCTAATGAAATACTCTCCACAACATGAAAATTAACCTCAGGTCCCTATCAAAAAACTATATAGAAAAGCCCATGATGTCTCGCAAACTCTTAGATATACATTTCACCATAATTTCCACCTTTTTCATCTCCTTAATTAGAAAGAGAAGTACCAATTTCATTATTCAATCAATGAACACCCAAATCACATCATTCCTAGTAGGATTCTATGGTATACCAATGAAAAAATCCTTGGAAATATCATCCCATTTTGGTATCATCATGGGTAGTAGATCTCTATTTAATTTCCTTAATTATATAATATGTTTGATGAAACACTAAAAAATATAAAATTAACCATCTCATACCTACCAAAATACCAATATCTCAAATCATGATATATCATTGTAGTAACTGGGTATAATTAGAAATAAAAATGGTTTCCACCATACATCAAATCCTGCATCAAGGGAAAAGGATCAACTAACCAGCCTCAAAAACACAAACTGACACAAGTATATCATCACCTATCACTTAAGTCATCCACATCATAATGGATTTTACTAAAAATATGGAACAAAGAGGAAAAAATCTGATAAATAAAAACCCTCATAGTGAACAATGATTCATCCTTCATCAAATCCAGAGAAAAAACCCACTTGTTTCTTCCATTTCCATGATAATCGTAGTTAAAAAACTCATAAAGGATTATTCTTCCTCTAATTCAATCACTTATTGTGTAGTTAGTTCCATAGACAGTTCATTGGCTACCAAGTTCCCTTTTCTTGGAGTTTTATCATTATTAAAATAAAAATTCTATAGATACTCGATGAAATTTTTTTTCTCGGAATCATATCCCCCGGATTAAAATTATACATCAGGCTGTTATGACCAAAATATATTGTATAAAATTTACCAAAGAGGTAGAGATTCCATGTTTTGAGTTAATTATTAACTTAATCCTAATCAATATCATGGTTTGGGTAGTTCTTCCCATTGGTGTGTAACTGTCAATATCAATATGATACTACCTATATTCCCTAGATCAGTACACACCCCAAACCCATTCAAGAAGAATCATACAAAATATAAGTATATGAACCTAGTTCTACCAGAATAAAAACTTCAATTCATATCATTTTTAACTTTAGCTCTTTTAAATATCTTTGACACATGTAATCCCACTCAAACATTACACCCTTTTCGGGTTAAATCTATCATTGATGATGTAAGATTGGAGTATTTGAAAAGAAACCTCAGGTAATAATAAGCCATCAACAAAATGATTTGAATCTCAAACACATACCTTGGCTTCTCCCAAGACATATTTTTCTATACCTTTTAGGGATCCAAAAATATTCCACTCTATAATATAATGTTCCAAATAAAAATTACTTCTTCAATCCAAAACTCAAATTTTAAATCATACAATACAAAAGATGTTCCTTTAATATTCTAAGAATGATTTCAAGATGGACCATATGCTCTACATATAACATAGAGTAAAACAAAATATCTTCCATGAACTCCATAATAAAAGTGTCAAAGAACCATTGAAGTATCCATTTCATAAATTCCATATGCATCTCAAGAGAGGTAGAAAGTTTTAATTTCATCCCAAGAAACTCTAAACCCCCATGACTATCTCGACACTTTTGTGGTAGTGTTCATGGATGGTATTGTGGATTATTTAACAATAGATAATGAACACAAGGAACATTGGTTTTTGGTTTTCTAAATATTAAGAAGTCACCATTTTATGAAATTCTTTTGAATTTCAATTTTTTAATCCAAAAAGTGATGTTCTTATGGTATGTGATTTATATGAATAAATTGTTAGTTGATTCTGAGAAGATAAAGGCTATATTTTTATGTCACGATCCAGAAAATGTATTCAAGATTCATAGATTCTATGGTCTTACATGACAATATTGATTTCTCCTGAAATATTTATTGAAGATGATGTCACCATTAACATCTATTACAAATAAATGAGTGAAGCTCCTATGGGATGTAAAGTGTAGGTCTTAATTTTATGAAATGAAATGTCTTCTAACATCAGCTCCTATACTGATCATACCTGATCTCATTAAGGGGTATGTGGATTTTTATGATGATTTTGTTGATGGTTTAGGTTGCAAGATAATACAGGTTGATCATGTGGTAGCTTACCAATATAAAAAATTTCACCCACTTGGGATGAATTATACCACTCATGATTTAGTGTTTTTTGTGGTTATTTAGGAATATATGTGATGGAATAAATTCCTTTTAGGGATGAGTTCATGGTCTTTTCTATCTATAAGTGTCTGATATATACCTTTTCTCGTAATGATATGAATATAAAATAGATATTGTGGGTGGAATAGCTTCAGAAATTTAAATTTGAAATCTCTTACACCCCTAGGGAAGTGGAATGTCTTCGAAGACACTCTGAGCTATAAAGTACCATCACATGTTGTACTCAAATCGAATGAGGAGTGGAACCTTATGGGATATATCGCTCAGTTGAACCTAGATAAATATGAGGATGTTTTATGTATGATTATAACTAGTGTTCAATTTTTATCATATATCCATGAGTCTATTATGTTAGATCAACAGAAATATTATGAATTCATAGGAATTCCAGGAAACTGATATGAAGGGTGATTGATTCTACATTGACTTCTTTTTTTGATGGTATTCCCCATTTTTGGGATTAGTTTGTTGTCCTGGTATCTATGAGGATATTTGTTTTGTTTTATTGTTATATTTCTTCATGGGACATTCATCATTGAAGCATGATTATGTATTACTATAAGGCCCCAGCCTTAAAACTTACTTAATCTTGAGTTATTACAAGATTACACATTGAGGATCTTTTCAGGTTTAGAGTTTTAGAGAATTAGATCATGAAACTTGCATTACATTCCACATTTAAACAAAATGGATTACATAAAAGACAATATTCATTCTTCCCATCAACGAGAACATATTTAAAATAAAAAAATGGATTCTCTCTTAACACATCCTTGACTCTAACGTCTTATCATGTACCTTTCCTCTTGACCTGAAAAACATTTCAGAAACTTGGGATGAGCATAAAAAGCTCAGTAAGGGACATAAAAATATGGAAAGGAAACATGAGTTCATGTATACATAAAGATGAAATCATAATTTACCCATAAAACATAGGCACTTTAACCTAACTCATCAAAACATGAATAAAACATAGAAATCATAAGACATAAAGGTAACTTGAGGCATTCATAACATTCTTACGTAGGGAGTAACCCTCTTGGTTACGTTTGGAATACCCATCACAGTATATTCCCTAAATCTCTTCGGAGAAACCTTAACGTTTCACTCCTTCGCGTTACCCAATGCATTGGAGAGCTATAACGGGCTCACCCGCCCTTAGATTATCACGGAACCACCCGTTCTTCATAACAATGCCCAAGAACCATAACATACACGTATCACATAAAATATTCATAAGGAAACAAAACATTTCCACATTTCAAACACAACATAACATTTTAGTATTTTGAAATAATGAATCCATATAAAAAGAAACCATTTCCAAAACCATTTAAAACATTTAATAAAGATATTTTTGAATCAAAGTGTCCCATACCACCTTGAAGCTTTTAAAATTTTAAACCATTAATATCCATATAAATAAATTCTTAAAACCACTTTGAAAACATGGATATTAATAAGAACGAATAATTAAAACATTTAAAATGATATTTTGGTTAAAGGGGTTTTACCAAAATTAGAGACACTTGAATACAATAATTGAGGAATAACGTTTAGTCAGAACTTTATAATATCATGAGAATAAATGGATTCATGATATAATACTCCAAAGGACAGTATATACACCATATAAGAGTGAATTGGTGCATAACAACAATGAACCCTCAATAGAAATGTCAAATGTGATGAAATCCCTTATAAAGAAGGTATCCTTAAATTAAGGACAAATCAATCTCAAAAATATGTGTGAAGAATATAAATACACCCAATATAAGTGGATATTAAGTGTAAAACAATAAAATGTCATTCACACATATTGAATGGATGACATATTCAATGACTACATGTCGAACCCAAAGAAATCGAAATTGGGTTAAGAAGTTCCCTTGACAGCCTAACGGCGTCACATCAAAATGAGTTGATGAGAGATAAAAAGAGTATCTCATCACTTGGACACAAAATTTACATCATTAAGGATACATGAGAACATATCCCAATGTATCAATATGTAAATTAAAAGACCCAATAAAAGAAGTCTTTTAAAAAGAGGGGGGTGAAAGGTTCCCTTACCGACTTGGGTATCTTTCAAAAAATACACCCCATGAAAGAGGGACAATAGATCATTTATGTAAATACTCATAAACGAAAGTATTTTACACAAAGTGTAGAATAATGGGCAGTACATACACCACTCAATGAAATTTGTGGCAAAAGTAGCGTAAATCTCACGAGAATAAAAGTGAGATGAAAAATCCCTTACGAGAACTCGGCAGCCTAACGGCGCCACACAAAACTTCCAAAATGGATTGATGAGAGAGAATAGGGTCTCTCATCACATGAACATAAAAATTACAGTATGTTTAATATAAAATATCATCCCAATAACAAGTAATATGAGCTTAAAAAGGAATGACATAAAAGTGTATACTTAAAAAGAAAGAGAGGAGTAGGATCCCTTACCTCGGGTCCGACTTGACTCGATCGTTCTTTAACGTCCTGAATAATAAACTTGAGTTAATTTCTATTTGCTTAAGAACCTTTTCCAAGTTCATTATTCCTTTTATATCAATTATTGACATGTTGTGAACATTATGTAATCATTTAAGTTAATAATGTTCATTTTGTCGGTATTTGGTTCTTAAGTCGAAAGTGGACTTCTTACAATTACATGTTGTTCATGTGGCCAAATTTTTATTATATCCAGAATTGTATTCATGTTGTAGTTATAATATATGTCATATATATCCAGTACATTCATGCATTTATAACATTACATAATCATTTAGAGGTAAGAAATGAAATGCACCGTTCATGGAGACGGTAAGCCGTACGTACGCATGAACGCTACTTTCATTTCTATTCGTATTTTATAGAATGGAATAATAATGATATAAAGGTATATTATAATTCCAGTATAATATCATATTTAATATCATAGTTCCATCCTTTATATGTCCCACATATGGTATTTAACGAATCAAATCACTTTGAGGGGGCGGTAGTCCGCACTTCCTTAAATGAAGATATCGTGTTTACCCATAATGGGAACCATAAAGGTTTGACCAAAATGTAAAAAACAGAATCTTAAGGAAAACATAAACATACTATATATCATATATAAAAATAGTGACATCATAATGGCCACCTTTGAAGGTGTTAAATGAGTATTGAACAATCATCGTTTCGGGAGGCAGAATTTCACCATCCACGGAAACCGTATGTTCTTTAACCATTTGATGTAGTTGTGTGAGAGTGTAGCTTAAATAAATATTATAACAACATCCTAGTATATTGAAGATACTGTTGTTGTTACAAAAGAAGTAAATAAAAAGAGATTAGGGGCTTGGAGAAGCAAAATAAAACAAATGAATATGAGACAAACAATTACCTTTAAAAGTGTAACTCTTTTTGATTTGAGCCTAAAGTCTTCCTTTGAAAGGATTCTGCCCAAGGTAAATCCTCTAGGATGAGGAGAGGGATGTGGAGAGAGCAAATGGGCAGGGGTTGGCCGAGACAAAGGCTTTTGAAGTGTGTGAAATAAGGTGGAGGTGGGGGCCTTTTATAAGAGAAGAGGAGGGGCACTTTTGGAAAGCAAAGAAATATTACTTTATTTGAAAATGCTTTTCGGTTTTAAAGGGTCCCACATTGGTAGAATTCGTGGATAAGGTGATACGGCATCGAAATCCACTCATCCAATTGGTTTTGTCCATGTTTATATTGTAGATTTTTCATTATCTTTCCATTTTAATTAAATTGTCAAATAATGATGTCATCGCTGCATCATTATTATGTCATAAATAATTTAATTTCTTTAATGTCTAAAAATTATAAAAAAAATACTATGATATAGGAAATCTTTTTATCTTTCCAATTACTATTTATAATCAAAATTTGGACTTGTATAACCCCACTTAAAAATTGTTTTAGTAAAACATACTATGTTAGTGTCATTTTCACTTTAACATTAAATTAAAAGTATTTTATGTTATTTCCCAACAAAAGTGGATCCATGGGGTCCCCAAGTTAGGCCATGGCTTGTCTTGGTCGGCCATGACACAACCAATAGGGTTGTGACATGTGTCTAGGTCATTTCATATTTTTAAAGTATTATTTATACCTTAAACTACACTAATTATCACTAATCGCGATTAAAAACTTAATAAGTTACTATTCACCAAAAAATTATTATAATCTCATTGAACCACATTTTACTTCTTAATGACAACCATGTATGTCGGATTTTCAAAATTCAATACACATTAGTGGTAAACTTTCATTTAACTGAAAAATCAGTTTGCTTGATTATCACTTAGTGGTTTCACTATTCATCAAAAATTGAAGTTTTTCAGAAAATTACCAAAAATTCACCCTAAGCTATATTTGATATTCTGAATTCAAAAATGAAGTCCGTTTTACAAAATTCAAAACATATTAGTCACATTAATTAATTTAATAATTAATTCCCGCTGTCAGAGCAAATAGCGTGTTTTTATAAAACAATAAGTATCAAAAGATTGACACCAGTTTAAGTCCGATTTCAAAGTGAAATTAATTCCAACCACCACTATTGGATTAAATGGTAAAAATATTTCCCAATTTCACTTTAAAACCAATTCAAAAGATAATCTAATCATATAAATAAATTAGATTAAAAAGTGGTTTTGAATTAAAATACAACATTTACACTATTCCTTAAAAAAAATGAACTTTATCGGAAAGATACCAAAAATTTACACAAAGTAAATTTTGATGTCCCGATTCTTAATAAGAGTTTTATTTGGTCCAAAAGAATGTTTAAGAGTGAACAAAACTATATTTAATGATGGTTCAACATCAAAAGGTGATAAGTGAACCTTTAGTGAAAACTAGGGCATATACGCCTAAAATTGAATTCTTTCCGTATTTTAAGCCTCTATTCTTTATTGGATAAATGTAAAAACAATTAAAAACATATGAAATCATATTTTAGTTATTTCTATCCATTCCCGCCAATACAACGGCTACATGTTAACTATCATTTAAAATAATATTATTTTATTATTAGAGTGCAACGTAAGATTCCCAAGAAACTCGTTGTTGCGTGTTGGGTACGCCATCGAGCATAGCGTCCCCTTTAAAGTCATATTAATATTTTATTCACAAATATGGATAAATACAAAAATGTCGTATTCTTTATTTACCTGGGGTGTTACATCCTTCCCCCCTTTTGGGAATTGCGTCCGCGCAATTTTAAAATTGGACTTGGAAACATCCTTGAAAGTCCCACATCGGAACAAGAGTTGGTAAAACAATCACTTTAAAATAAAGAAAGATAAGTACAAAGGTCACCCGAGTTAACCCATACTAGGACTCCAAGTATGAAAATATGGACATGGAGGAAAAAAACAAAGGGTCATGTCCTGATGGAGAGTGTTAGAAAACATGTTTAGGAGAAAGTTAACCACGAGAAAATCACAAACTTGTGATGGGTTAAACGGTATTCGATTCCCTAGTAGAAAAAGTTAATAGACAACATTTTTGTTTTAAGTTACATTTTATTGAGGAATTTTATTCATAAGGAAACATAATCACTTATCATGTTGACCTTCAACTTTTACTAGATTCCTTAATCAAACTCATATTTTTTTCAAAAGACGAGTATTTAGGGAGACTTGTTCGCATTCAGAGTACCATAATCAACTCCTAGAGAATCACCTAATCCACAAAAGAGAGCTATATACTTCCCATGTCTTTAGACTTTATCCAAAAACAAAACCAAAAAGGCTAGTACAAGATCGGATAATCCAGAAAAGAATAACCCTTTATAAAAATAAAATCTATTCTTAACATCCAAAATTTGTCAAACAAAACCCAATGTTCAACAAGGATCATTCGATAAACAATTTGTCCATAAAATTCTTCAAAGTAAACCAATATAAGATCGAAACCCAAATATTTGAAAGATTTAGTCACATAGTCTTCCAAGTTAAATCGTAACATTTATCTCCAAACAACATCAGTTGCTCCTAAAGTCACGCATTGAAAAGTAATTATCCCAATCACATATCCTCCATGATAGGGTAATCATTTTAATAAATAACCCAAAATCAACTTACTCTTAATTCATAAAATCATATAACCAAAAGAATCAGTCAAACTAACCAGGGACTTCACGTAGTCCAGTGGTAGGCGATAAATACCAGTCGCACTTTGGTTGTGGGTTCGATTCCCGCAGCTTTGTCCGACGCGACGGGATGTCACACGGTCTGCGTGTTGTCCTTTTTCCAAAACTATATAATTCTTAAAACATTCCCCAAAACGAGATAAAATCTTCAAAATAATCATAACACATTTTAACCTCAATTTCATCTCATGCCCTCCACTTCAATCATAACCTTTAGTAACCCATAATTACCTCAAAAGTAAGGATCATATAAACCCAAGTGGTTCTTTATAACTATGTCCACAAAAGAAAAGGTAACTATTCCTTGGATAAAATTTGCCTATATTAATCATCAGGGTTACACATAATATAAAAAGTCTTCTAATGTAACCCCATCATCAAAAGAGACATAATACTCTTAAGAATTTCACCATAACTCTTGAAGCCCTTATATGTTGACATCTTACTCATTCAACATTCTTCATGATCCATTATCCATTCCTTTCCAACCTATTCCGAAATACCTCTTTCCTACAAACAAAATCATGAATCATATCCTAAGATTTCAAAATAGGAAAACAACAGTCATGAAATAGTACATACCTTTGATTGGTCATTGTCAGTTTCTTCATCCTCAATAGGAATGGCATTAGGTATTGGTAAACGAACATTTGTACGCTCTTGGTGACCCCATTCACGATACTTCTTCATAGAACATGTGTTTGCATAATGACCATGCACACCACATTTAAAACATTCAATTGATCCCTCAGAAAGAACTTCTTTCTCTTTCCTCGAGTCAACGGGATGCTTCCTTTTTCCATTACAGGTTCTTGCTTTATGACCTTCATTTCCACATCTATAGCATATTTCTGTCCCTTTGAAACATTTCCCTAGGTGTTTCTTTCCACATCTCTGACACATAGGTCTTTGAACACTCATACCTTTATGATTATTACCTGCACTTCCGTAGGGATTTGTTTCTTGCATATTTGATGCCTTAGAGAAAACTCCAAGGTTTAGGTGGTCAATCATGACTCCAGATAGTTGGTTGAGGATAATCAGAAGAGTTCTCATTGCAGCTCCCATATCATTCAGTTGCTTGCTCAAAAGACTATCACAATTTCCTTCACATCCACTGTTACTTTGGTGCCTGCTAGATCCAGCCATTTACTAAAACCAAAAAGGTCAGTGTGAGTATATCAACAAAACCATCATGTACTAATGAGGAAGATAAACACTAATATACACTTACTCATTCACTTTATCTAAAACTAGGACTCTTTCTGAAATCCTAACCATTATGGTAATGTCACTTATGCTTAAGGAATACCCTAACCTCTAAAGTTATCTAAACCGACCTTTGATACCAACTATAAGGACCCAGCCTTAAAACTTACTTAATCTTGAGTTATTACAAGATTACACATTGAGGATCTTTTCAGGTTTAGAGTTTTAGAGAATTAGATCATGAAACTTGCATTACATTCCACATTTAAACAAAATGGATTACATAAAAGACAATATTCATTCTTCCCATCAACGAGAACATATTTAAAATAAAAAAATGGATTCTCTCTTAACACATCCTTGACTCTAACGTCTTATCATGTACCTTTCCTCTTGACCTGAAAAACATTTCAGAAACTTGGGATGAGCATAAAAAGCTCAGTAAGGGACATAAAAATATGGAAAGGAAACATGAGTTCATGTATACATAAAGATGAAATCATAATTTACCCATAAAACATAGGCACTTTAACCTAACTCATCAAAACATGAATAAAACATAGAAATCATAAGACATAAAGGTAACTTGAGGCATTCATAACATTCTTACGTAGGGAGTAACCCTCTTGGTTACGTTTGGAATACCCATCACAGTATATTCCCTAAATCTCTTCGGAGAAACCTTAACGTTTCACTCCTTCGCGTTACCCAATGCATTGGAGAGCTATAACGGGCTCACCCGCCCTTAGTTTATCACGGAACCACCCGTTCTTCATAACAATGCCCAAGAACCATAACATACACGTATCACATAAAATATTCATAAGGAAACAAAACATTTCCACATTTCAAACACAACATAACATTTTAGTATTTTGAAATAATGAATCCATATAAAAAGAAACCATTTCCAAAACCATTTAAAACATTTAATAAAGATATTTTTGAATCAAAGTGTCCCATACCACCTTGAAGCTTTTAAAATTTTAAACCATTAATATCCATATAAATAAATTCTTAAAACCACTTTGAAAACATGGATATTAATAAGAACGAATAATTAAAACATTTAAAATGATATTTTGGTTAAAGGGGTTTTACCAAAATTAGAGACACTTGAATACAATAATTGAGGAATAACGTTTAGTCAGAACTTTATAATATCATGAGAATAAATGGATTCATGATATAATACTCCAAAGGACAGTATATACACCATATAAGAGTGAATTGGTGCATAACAACAATGAACCCTCAATAGAAATGTCAAATGTGATGAAATCCCTTATAAAGAAGGTATCCTTAAATTAAGGACAAATCAATCTCAAAAATATGTGTGAAGAATATAAATACACCCAATATAAGTGGATATTAAGTGTAAAACAATAAAATGTCATTCACACATATTGAATGGATGACATATTCAATGACTACATGTCGAACCCAAAGAAATCGAAATTGGGTTAAGAAGTTCCCTTGACAGCCTAACGGCGTCACATCAAAATGAGTTGATGAGAGATAAAAAGAGTATCTCATCACTTGGACACAAAATTTACATCATTAAGGATACATGAGAACATATCCCAATGTATCAATATGTAAATTAAAAGACCCAATAAAAGAAGTCTTTTAAAAAGAGGGGGGTGAAAGGTTCCCTTACCGACTTGGGTATCTTTCAAAAAATACACCCCATGAAAGAGGGACAATAGATCATTTATGTAAATACTCATAAACGAAAGTATTTTACACAAAGTGTAGAATAATGGGCAGTACATACACCACTCAATGAAATTTGTGGCAAAAGTAGCGTAAATCTCACGAGAATAAAAGTGAGATGAAAAATCCCTTACGAGAACTCGGCAGCCTAACGGCGCCACACAAAACTTCCAAAATGGATTGATGAGAGAGAATAGGGTCTCTCATCACATGAACATAAAAATTACAGTATGTTTAATATAAAATATCATCCCAATAACAAGTAATATGAGCTTAAAAAGGAATGACATAAAAGTGTATACTTAAAAAGAAAGAGAGGAGTAGGATCCCTTACCTCGGGTCCGACTTGACTCGATCGTTCTTTAACGTCCTGAATAATAAACTTGAGTTAATTTCTATTTGCTTAAGAACCTTTTCCAAGTTCATTATTCCTTTTATATCAATTATTGACATGTTGTGAACATTATGTAATCATTTAAGTTAATAATGTTCATTTTGTCGGTATTTGGTTCTTAAGTCGAAAGTGGACTTCTTACAATTACATGTTGTTCATGTGGCCAAATTTTTATTATATCCAGAATTGTATTCATGTTGTAGTTATAATATATGTCATATATATCCAGTACATTCATGCATTTATAACATTACATAATAATTTAGAGGTAAGAAATGAAATGCACCGTTCATGGAGACGGTAAGCCGTACGTACGCATGAACGCTACTTTCATTTCTATTCGTATTTTATAGAATGGAATAATAATGATATAAAGGTATATTATAATTCCAGTATAATATCATATTTAATATCATAGTTCCATCCTTTATATGTCCCACATATGGTATTTAACGAATCAAATCACTTTGAGGGGGCGGTAGTCCGCACTTCCTTAAATGAAGATATCGTGTTTACCCATAATGGGAACCATAAAGGTTTGACCAAAATGTAAAAAACAGAATCTTAAGGAAAACATAAACATACTATATATCATATATAAAAATAGTGACATCATAATGGCCACCTTTGAAGGTGTTAAATGAGTATTGAACAATCATCGTTTCGGGAGGCAGAATTTCACCATCCACGGAAACCGTATGTTCTTTAACCATTTGATGTAGTTGTGTGAGAGTGTAGCTTAAATAAATATTATAACAACATCCTAGTATATTGAAGATACTGTTGTTGTTACAAAAGAAGTAAATAAAAAGAGATTAGGGGGTTGGAGAAGCAAAATAAAACAAATGAATATGAGACAAACAATTACCTTTAAAAGTGTAACTCTTTTTGATTTGAGCCTAAAGTATTCCTTTGAAAGGATTCTGCCCAAGGTAAATCCTCTAGGATGAGGAGAGGGATGTGGAGAGAGCAAATGGGCAGGGGTTGGCCGAGACAAAGGCTTTTGAAGTGTGTGAAATAAGGTGGAGGTGGGGGCCTTTTATAAGAGAAGAGGAGGGGCACTTTTGGAAAGCAAAGAAATATTACTTTATTTGAAAATGCTTTTCGGTTTTAAAGGGTCCCACATTGGTAGAATTCGTGGATAAGGTGATAAGGCATCGAAATCCACTCATCCAATTGGTTTTGTCCATGTGTATATTGTAGATTTTTCATTATCTTTCCATTTTAATTAAATTGTCAAATAATGATGTCATCGCTGCATCATTATTATGTCATAAATAATTTAATTTCTTTAATGTCTAAAAATTATAAAAAAAATACTATGATATAGGAAATCTTTTTATCTTTCCAATTACTATTTATAATCAAAATTTGGACTTGTATAACCCCACTTAAAAATTGTTTTAGTAAAACATACTATGTTAGTGTCATTTTCACTTTAACATTAAATTAAAAGTATTTTATGTTATTTCCCAACAAAAGTGGATCCATGGGGTCCCCAAGTTAGGCCATGGCTTGTCTTGGTCGGCCATGACACAACCAATAGGGTTGTGACATGTGTCTAGGTCATTTCATATTTTTAAAGTATTATTTATACCTTAAACTACACTAATTATCACTAATCGCGATTAAAAACTTAATAAGTTACTATTCACCAAAAAATTATTATAATCTCATTGAACCACATTTTACTTCTTAATGACAACCATGTATGTCGGATTTTCAAAATTCAATACACATTAGTGGTAAACTTTCATTTAACTGAAAAATCAGTTTGCTTGATTATCACTTAGTGGTTTCACTATTCATCAAAAATTGAAGTTTTTCAGAAAATTACCAAAAATTCACCCTAAGCTATATTTGATATTCTGAATTCAAAAATGAAGTCCGTTTTACAAAATTCAAAACATATTAGTCACATTAATTAATTTAATAATTAATTCCCGCTGTCAGAGCAAATAGCGTGTTTTTATAAAACAATAAGTATCAAAAGATTGACACCAGTTTAAGTCCGATTTCAAAGTGAAATTAATTCCAACCACCACTATTGGATTAAATGGTAAAAATATTTCCCAATTTCACTTTAAAACCAATTCAAAAGATAATCTAATCATATAAATAAATTAGATTAAAAAGTGGTTTTGAATTAAAATACAACATTTACACTATTCCTTAAAAAAAATGAACTTTATCGGAAAGATACCAAAAATTTACACAAAGTAAATTTTGATGTCCCGATTCTTAATAAGAGTTTTATTTGGTCCAAAAGAATGTTTAAGAGTGAACAAAACTATATTTAATGATGGTTCAACATCAAAAGGTGATAAGTGAACCTTTAGTGAAAACTAGGGCATATACGCCTAAAATTGAATTCTTTCCGTATTTTAAGCCTCTATTCTTTATTGGATAAATGTAAAAACAATTAAAAACATATGAAATCATATTTTAGTTATTTCTATCCATTCCCGCCAATACAACGGCTACATGTTAACTATCATTTAAAATAATATTATTTTATTATTAGAGTGCAACGTAAGATTCCCAAGAAACTCGTTGTTGCGTGTTGGGTACGCCATCGAGCATAGCGTCCCCTTTAAAGTCATATTAATATTTTATTCACAAATATGGATAAATACAAAAATGTCGTATTCTTTATTTACCTGGGGTGTTACAATTACGACATGAGATGGTGATTTTGGTGTCCATGTGTGAAGCAAGATATTTCATGTTACATGTCCCATTATTACACCTACTGGTAGGTAAACGAAGAGCATATGAAACATTCTGGGAGGCTCCAGCCTATTTTGGAGATATTTTGGTAATGAGGTGTGGTTTCCTTAGACATTATAGTTGGATTATCATGGGATCCCAATTAGATGAATGTTATATTGGTGTTGATTTCTTGGATGAAAAAGTTGTCCAACTTTCTTCCATTTAGGGACCACACTAAACTTGAAAAACTAGATATGATATATGTGCGGGATGCTTTAAGGTTGAATGGGGTTCCCTATTCCATTATTTTAGAAAGGGATCCAATGTTCCCCTCACTATTCTAAATGCTTATTCAATATTATATGGTGACTTAGGTCAGGTTATCCATCTACAGACATACAACTACAAAGATCATGATATTTCCATCCTGGAGGATATTCTTTATTGATACATATTAGATTTTTGTGTAAGGTCTTGGGCCTCTATGGTTCATTAATTTGCTGAAATATGGTGTTTGAGGAGTTCTGGGAGGTCAAGGTGACTTATTCCCAACACATTTCTAAATTTCATGTTCTATAGTGTTTCCAGACCAGTGAGGATTCAAGACCGGTGAGGATTATATAAAAGTGTGGTTCCACCAGTAAACTGATGTGAATAGTCCCAACGGTAGACCTATGTGAAGAGTTCCACCGATAGACCGATGTGAATAGTTCCAATGGTAGACCGATGTGAATAGTTCCACTGGTAGGCTTATGTGAACAATTCCAATGGTAGTCTTATTTGAAGAGATCTAATGGTAGCCTTGTGAATTGTTCAAATGGTTGGCCTATATGAACAGTTCCAATGGTAGCCTTGCGAACAGTTCCAATGGTAGTCTTATGTGAATAGTTCTAACAGTAGCCTTATGAACAGTTCCAATGGTAAGCTTATGTGAACAGTTCCAACAGTATCATTGTGAACAGTTCCAATGGTAGGCTTATGTTAAAAGTTCCAATGGTAGGCTTATGTGAATAGTGCAATGGTAGCCTTATGTGAAACATCCAACGATAGGCTTAGGTGAATAGTCCAATAGTAGCCTTATGTGAACAGTCCAATAGTAGACAACTATGAACCATTCAAACAGTAGCCTTGTGAATAGTTCCAATGGTAGGATTATGTGAATAGTTCCAACAGTAGGCTTATGTGAATAGTGAAATGGTAGGCTTATGTGAACAGTGCAATGATAGCCTTCTGTGAATAGTCAAATGCTAGGCTTATGTGAACAGGGAAACGGTAGCCTTATGTCAATAGTCCAACAATAGGCTTATGTGAATAGTTCAATGGTAGCCTTATATGAACAGTCCAGCGGTAGGCTTATGTGGACAGTCTAATGGTAGGCTTATGTGAATAGTGCAACGATAGCCTTATGTGAACAGCCCAATGGTATGCTTATGTGAACAGTGCAATAGTAGCCTTATGTGAACACTACAACGGTAGTCTTATGTGAACAGTACAATGGTAGGCTTATGTGTATAGTGCAACGGTAGCCTCATGTGAACAGTCCAATAGTAGGCTTATGTGAACAGTGCAATGGTAGCCTTATGTGAACAGTGCAATGGTAGGCTTATGTGAATAGTGAAACGGTAGGCTTATCTGAACATTTCGAATGGTAGCCTCTATTTCCTTTTCCATATTTCAAGCTCATGAATAGTGTTTCTAGAATGGTGAGTATCTAATGGTAGCCTCTATTTCATTTTCAAAATTTCATGTTCATGTATCGTGTTTCCATAACGGTGAGGTTCCAACGGTAGCCTCTATTTCCTTGGCCAAATTTCAAGTTCATTAAATTTGTTTCCAGAATGATGGGGTGTATAGTGTTTTTTAAACAATAGGGTGTATAGTGTTTCCATAATGGTAGGGTGTACAGTGTTTCCATAATGGTAGGGTGTACAGTGTTTCTTGAACGGTATGGTGTACAGTGTTTCCAGCAACGGTGGAGTCTACAGTGTTTCCAGCATCCTATAGTGTCACCCCTTTAGTGTTTTTCTATGATGTAAAATTAATTTAAAGCCTTTTTTATGGACTCTAAGGCCAATTCAAAACCCATAACCATTATATTAATTTTTCTAAGGATCGGGATTTATTTACTTGGTCAATCCACATGGTTTAATATGATCCAATTTTAATGGAAAATCCGGAAAATCATAAACCATTACTCTGTTAAATCTTCTAAAGGGAAGAGATATCTTCCTCCCAAGTTCTTATTCATTGTTCATGGCTATGAGATACTCAAACCATTTATTCCTTCCGATAGGAGTTTCGTGATCATACATTCCACCTTGGATTAGTTTCCCTCTGTTTTTTATGCAACCAAGCAGTATCGATCAATCATTGATATAAGGTATGATCTATAGTCATTATTTTGGATTTATCTCCTTTTGTTTATCCTTTACATTTAATGGAATTCTATCTATATGTTCATAATGAAATATTATTGGGTGTTGAACGATGTGGTGGTGTCTCTGCATCCTCGGGTAGATACAGTTTTCACGGGGGGAGGAGATCGTATCCCACTGTGTGGCTCATTCACATATAAATAATGTTAAGAACCATTTGAGGTAGGGTATTTGTTTCTTCTCTATTATTTTATGTGAAACTATAGATTTATCATGTTTTATCCCACAGGATCAGAATGGAATTTACATAATAAATATTTGAACTTGGTAAATTAATTGATATCGATCGTATGTTATTATTGCCTCTTGTTTTGATAGATAGTGTGATATCTATGATTTCTTTGTTTATATTTTCATTATTGATGGAAATTGGTATAAAACATAAATCCTGAATTAATTTATAATTGTTTACATAAGGATAAAGAGGTGTGTAAATGAATCTATTTTTAGCTATTATAATTTGATGTTAATCAAATTGATACAATAAGAATGTTTAATTAATTTTTATAGCATTCTGTTTAGGTTGCTTGAAGTTGGAACCGGTAAATAATAAATCAGTTAATTCCAAATGGGTTAAATGGATTTTTGTTTGATAAATGATAATGCCTCATATTGTTCTGAGTTACCCTCTAGCTTGCTTATGGTCTAAGATCCCAGTTGATATGATGTTTGTTTTCTTGTTTCTTGTGTTGTGATGTGATCCTAGAAGGCATTTGTGTTATGTGGGGGTAGAGAGGCAAATTGGTTGTGGAAGCAGTTGAAACCTAGAGTGTCGAGATGCATCGGTTTATGCATGTGGGTGTCGGGGAGGACACCAGAGATGGTGGAATGGGTTGGATGTGAATGTTTGTATGTGTTCTATTTCTTGTTAGTTGTTTATCTTCTTTACTTTCCCCACTGCTCAAGGAATCTAGTTTTCTTACCCTCCTTCCAAAAGGAGTGAATACATGTGAGTTATGCCACATGCTTTATGTGTTTAGCTTCTTGAGGGAGGATGGGTCTATTCTTTTTCTATAGGTTCCAATGACCTGATGGGTAGTTCATCTACTCATAGTGTTAAGCCCCTTGTTTTTAGTATCTTATACTATTTTTCTAGAATTATTTGGAACATGGTAAAGTAATAATGTTGTTAATAAATGATTGAATAAATGATTTTAACCCATAGGGTTGGATCTTGCAGGGATGCAATGCTAAGGTTGCTATTAAATGGAACAGTGAACATTGGGTGTGATTCTAATGAAATATAATGTGAAAATTGTAAATGGTTAATTAATGTTTAAATAATTAATTAATGTAAACTGCAACTAATAAAAAGGGAATTAATTATTGTATTAAAGCTCTCTAAATGGTTGTGTGCTTATAGGATACAAAGTCTTAGAAGTGGAAGCTGAGAGTCCGAGAGATGTTAGCTACAGTGAGTCTAAGACTAGGTTATGCCCATAGTGTGGTTGTGAGATATAGTATATTCTATAATTTTTCTGTTTCTATATGCTACTCCACCCCATATGTTAGGGAAAATCACACCCCAATGATTCTTTTCCATGTAGGTGTTTTCCCAAACATTCTAGTGGGAGGATGGATGGCTAACTACTCCCTTGGGACCCGCTCTATTCTCTTGGTAGTTACATGTGGTGGTAGGAACAATGACTAGTTTTACCCATATATGTGTGTAGAGGGTTCTAATGTATTGTGGTTATTCACACATATATATTTTCGATACAGTTTCATATGGAGTACTATAGGTGTAATGTGTATAGGTTGTGATGGCTTGAAGATCCTTACTTGGTGTATGGGATGTAATGGCTTGAGGTATAATGCCTGATGTATGATACACATTATGCGAGCTATGGTGGCTCCCGAAAACTACCAGTTTACATTTATTATGTGGACATGGTGGTTTTATTGCATGAGTTTCATGTTGTGTTTCTTCGTCTAGGTGTCTACAAGAAATCCTTTTTAGAGAGAGATGCTTTGGACATTCGACATTGGGGAAAAGCAGAAAATAGTATGGAAGTAGTAGTAGGATACCCTTGATATTCTTTATTATGTTATATAATCTTTTATGCGATACTTTGTGAGAGTAACCATCGTGAGGCCGGGAACTTAATATATATATTTAGGTGATGAGTTAGTTTCACATGTTGTTCACTGTGAATTAGCATGCTTTCTTTAATTTTTCACGAGAGGATCCAAGGAGGATCCTAATGAGTATACTGTTATACTCACCCTATGTATATATAAATTGTTTTTTTTTCAGGTCACTTGTATCATGTTGGAGATCAATATGGTTTCTACAAGCTTGGGGTAGTAGGAACTATTCAGGATTGTGGTTATTGCAGTTATTACATTATTTTGTGTACTTGTAGTTTTTTCCGCTTTTAGTTGTAGTTGTTTTGCATGACATTACATATGTGTACTTGGGATTTCTTGTATATTGATCTCTGAGTTAGAGTTGGTTGGTGTCTATCATATCCTTCTCTTTTACATATGTTCTCTTAAAGGTTAATGCCTCCCATTTGTGTGTTTACTATACCCTCAGTGCTAGTCACTATCTTGTGGCCTACTGGAGGCAGGACTCAGGGGTTATCATCTCCCTTTTCACATTGTCGACCCAGGAGGGGTACACCTTGTGGGGAGGGGTCGTGACAGAGTGGTATCAAAGGGAGGTTGATTGATAGGGTGGAGTTTAGTGTTAGGAACATGTGAGGTTCCATGGGTTGGTAGGGAAAAAGTGTCAGTTAAGTTTTACAAGAGATGTAAACACTGAAGACTGGCTGAGACATAGGCGTTTAGAGCCCCCAGTGATTTGATGCATGGAACATTATGTTTACAATGGAAACTAAATTAGGTGATACTAGTTACAAGGTAGAGTCCTAGGAAAGGATCCTCAATAATGTGTTTTAATGGGTAGACCTTGGGATAGGTTATCCTAAAATGAATAAAAGAAAAAAATTAATTAATTAATGTTGAGTATTCTATATTTTAGGTTTATGAGATCTAACTTTTTGTTATTTACTTTTATGGCTATGGGTTGACGTCCTCGTTTGGATAGTATAGAATATTTCTAGCAAGAAGTGCCAATATATCTCTGTAAGGTAGAGTTTGACGATGATGACAGTTGGAGGATGATACTATGAGAGTTTCAATGCCAGAGTCTGCATAAGTACGAGGGATCCGTTTCAGATGCAGTCATGGAAGACTGGCTAGAGGAGGTCGATATAGGATTCAGTTTGATCCCTGCATGGAAGGATAACATGGTTTCCTTGTTTGTGATGATGTTGCGTGGAGTAGCAAGGAAGCGGTGGTTCTTGTTCTCAGTGGATCACGAGGAGTCGGCGATCTCATGGGAGGAGTTCCAAGAGAAATTTACAGTTGAGTTAATTTCATTAACCACGAAGGCATCCAGTTGCCAGGATATTTTTACCCTTCAATAGGAGAGCTCCAGTGTGCAAGAATTTGGAATCTATCTCATGAAATATACATTGGACCTATTTCCAGATGAGGAGGCCAGGGCAAGGCATTTCGATGAGGCTTTGCATCCAGAGATCCAGTGCTAAGTCACCCCATTTATGTTGTAGACATATCTTGAGGTGTTGTTGAGGGTAGAGGTTGTCAAGAGGACATTGGGTAGAACTGAATCATCCTGATAGGGGATTCATCATGATTTATCATGAAGCAGAGGTGTGGTCCAAGGTTTCTGGTTTTTAGGGAAGAAGAGTTTTTGTTCGTTCGGGGGTAGGTCCTAGCCCTCAGCATCTTGTTTCTCTAGGGGCAGAAGCTCTAAGGCCTATTCTAAGGGATCAAGAACTTGTTTTTCTTGTGGTGGTTTAGGTAATCAGTAATGAGAGTTCCCGACCTTTTAGAGTGGTCATCGTGCACCAGGTGTTATGCTTCAGGTTCCTCTGTTGAGGCAGTTATAGATAAGGTAGTGGTAGCAGGTTACACCAGATTTGGATTAGCATAGTGTAGATGGGACAGAAAGAGGACATCCTCGTGATTCCCCCCATATTCAGAGAGCAGAGTGCAATCATGGGGGTGGTTTTCATCAGGGTCAGAGAGGCTGTGGAGGAGGTCTTGGTCAGCTTCATGCTTTAGCGTTGCCAGCTCTAGGTGAGCCAGACATCGTAAGAGGTACCCTTTTATTGTTTTCTACCATGGTGTAAACCTTATCTGATTCAAGAGTGACATACTCCTTCATATCACCTAGCTTTGTCCATGATTTGGGACATGAGGTACAGAGGCTTCTAGTGCCCTTGGTGTTGAATATGCCAGTTAGTTGTCGAGATGACTTGTTTGAAGTATGTAGAGACTGTGAGCTAGTTTTGGGGCAGCAACGCTCTTGGGGAGATTTCCTATGTCTACAGATACAACCATATGATTCCATACATGGAATGGATTGGTTGTATTCGGTGTAATCTATCATGGATTGTTTTAGTACATAGGTTGTGTTCTCTTATGCAGATGGAGATCCATTGGGATTTATTGGTGAGCGAGACCCTCGAATGGGTCAGAGGTGTGTTATGTCCTTATCATCCTTGATGGTTGACTTGATGTTTAGTTCTTCAGAGGCTCAGCAGTTGTCGTTTCCTATGGTCGTCGAAGAGTACCCAAATGTATTTCCAGAAGAGTTTGTTGCATTAGCCCCTTCATGAGAGATCGAGTTTGCGATCGAGCTACAACCAAGAGCATCTCATATCTCTATGTCTCCATATCAGATGGCCCCTTCTGAGGTATGATAGATACTCATACAACTTGATGGACTGTTACAATGTTATTTTGTTTGTCAGAGTGTGTCACCATGGGGTGCACTGTTTTTTTTCATAAAGAAGGTTGATAGCAGTTTGCGATTGTGTATCGATTATCGTCACTTAAAAAAAGTTATAGTGGATAATCTCTATACTCTTCCACATATTGATGATTTATTCGATCAACAAAAGGGTGAAATTTGGTTCTCAAAAATCGACTTGCGGTCAGGATATCATCAGATGCGTGTGAAGGATGAGGATATCAAGAAGATAATTTTCCATTGTCGTCATGAGCATTATGAGTGTGTTGTAATGTCGTTCGATGTGATGAATACTTCAGTTGTTTTAATTGGATTGATGAACACGGTGTTCTGTGAGTTCCAGGAAAAGTTTTTGGTGGTTTTCATCAATGAAATTCATGTTTACTCCGTGTATGAGGAGGATCATGCTGAGAATCTACACACCATTTTGGGTGTTCTTCGTCAACATCAGTTTTTCAGGAAGTTGACGATGTGTAATTTTGGGGCTTGAGAAATCTATTTCATGGGGCATGTTGTGTCCCAGGATGGAGTAGTTGTGGATCCATTGAAGATATAATCAGTTGTGTTTTGGGAATCCCCTAAGACAATGGAGAAGGTGAAAAGTTTTCTTAGTCTTGTATGCTACTATAGGAGGTTCGTATCTGATTTCTCTCAGGCTGCAACTCCTCTAACAGCATTGACCCAAAAGGATCACGCGTTCATGTGGACTTATCAGTGTTAGGAATATTTCGAGTATCTAATGGATAATTTAGTAAGTACTCCAATTCTTTGTATTCCAGTAGAGGGAGTTCAGTCTGATGTTCTCTATAATGCTTCGCATATAGGGTTAGGATGTGTTCTGATACAGCTGAGATCAATTGTTATTTATGGCTCTCAAAAGATGCAACCCCATAAACGTAACTATGCCACCCATGATCTTGAGTTGGTATCCATGGTTTTTTCTCTAAATTTGTGGAGACATTACCTAATTGGCGATTGCTTTTTGGTTTTCACCAATCATAAGAGCATGAGGTCTGTTTTCTCCTGGTGTGACTTAAACTTGTGACAGCATCAGTGGATGGAGTTTTTACTATAATAAAACTTCGAAATATCGTATACCCTAGAAAGGGGAATGTTATAGATAATGAACTGAGTAGGAATTCATGTAGTTATGCAATTTGTGAATCTAGTGATTCCTAGAGGGTTATTGAAGAAAGTTTCTCATTACTTCTCGATATGGGAGAATATGGGGGAAGAGGTTGTCTTTCCCAGATGACGGTGCAGTCATCTCTAGTGTTGTAGGTGGAAGAGTCCTAGTTGGAGGATCTTGAGGTGGAAGTCTGAAGAGACTGAGTTGTTTGTGGTGAGGCCCCTGATAGTTGGTATGAGGATGAAAAACACCGAGAGTTGTATAACGGAAGGCTATTTGTTCCTTTGATGATGCCTGATATGGTTCTCAGAGAGTTCCATAGTTCTCATTTAGTGGTGCATCCGGGTGTAACAAAGATTTACCAAGCCTTGAGGAGTTACTGTTGGTGTCCTGGGTTGAAGCGTGCGGTTGCGGAGTTTGTGTTTTGATGTTTGGTCTACCAAAAGGTGAAGGTTGAACACAGTGTTCCAGGTGGTCTGCTCCATCCATTAGATGTTCCTCAGTGGAAGTGGGAGGAAATCTCAATGGACTTTGTTACTGTTTTACCTCGATCTCAAGGAGGACATGACATTATTTGGGTGGTATTGGATTGTTTAGCAAAATCATCCCACTTCATTGCAATTAAGGATTCAAGCTCAGTGGATATTTTGTCGAGGCGGTATCTAGAGGAGGTGGTGAGACTTCATGGAGTCCCAAGGACAATCATTTCTGATAGAGATCCTTGTTTTACCTATAGGGCGCGGTGAGGTCTCTATCATGATTTTGGTTCTCAGATATGCCTTAAAACGACTTTTCATATGCAAATGGATGGTCAGACAGAGTGAACCATCTTGACTCTTGAAGACATTTTGGGATCTTGTGTCCTGGATTTTGGAGGTTCATTGATGGGGCACTTACCCTTGGTAGAGTTTTCTTACAAAAATAGTTTTCACTACACCATTGGTATGGAGCCATTTTAATCCTTGTATGGCTGACCATTCCATTCTCTGTTGTGTTGTACTGGGGTCGGATAGTTAGTAATTCTTAGACCGGAACTAGTGCAGAATACAACAGAGATGGTTCAGCTGACTCGTGAGAGGATGAAGACAATTCTAGATTATCATAAATCATATGTAGATCAAAGAAGGAGACCCTTATAGTTTGGTTTAGGGGATTACGTGTTTCTGAAGGTGACTCCTAATCATGGGCAGTAAGGGTTTGGTCACAAGAGTAAGCTTTTTCCATGGTTTTTTGGTCCAATCATGGTTTTGGCTCATGTTGGATCTGTGGCGTATCGAGTAGCACTTCCCCCATAGATGAGTCAGATACACGATGTTTTTCATGTGTCATAGCTCTGTTGTTATCTTCATGATGACTCTCCTGTCATCAATTGGTTAGAGATTGATGTTGATGATGATGCGACCTTCGAGGAGCGGTCAGTAGAGATCCAAGACCGTAAAGAGAAGTTGTTGCATGTGAATTATATCTGATTGGTTCGTGTCTTGTGGCGACACGGTGGTGGGGAGGAGAGTACCTGGGATTTGGAGTCATAGATACATGCTTAGTAACCTTGTTTGTTTGATGTTTAACTCTTTTACTGTTAAATATATATATATATATATATATATATATATATATATATTTGTTTCCTTTGTGGTTGTAGACCTTTTGTGTTTCTGAGACGACTTTCGTTGGTTGCTTCTTATTGCTTTCTCTCTTTTGGGAGGTATCTCGATGGGTGGTTGTTCGGACCCCATTTCTATTTCCATTTAGGTGGGTTTTTAATTCTTGAGGATGAGAATTTTTTATAGGTATATGATGTAATGGTCTGGACCACTCCGGTCTATTACTTTGCTAAAATATGGTGTTTGAGGTGTTCTAGGAAGTCAAGGTGAATTATTCCCAACACTTAGCCAAATTTCGAGTTCTATAGAGTTTCCAAACTGGTGTGGTTTCTAGACCTGTGTGGTTTCCAGACCAATGAGGTTCCACTGGTAGACCGATGTGAATAGTCCTAATGGTAGACCGATGTGAACAGTGTCATCGGTAGATCGATAAAAACAGAGCCACCAGTAGGCTTATGTGAATAGTTCCAATGGTAGTCTTATGTGAACAGTTCCTATGGTAGCCTTGTGAAAAGATCCAATGGTAGGCTTATATGAACAGTTCCAATGGTAGCCTTGTAAAAAGTCCCAACAGTAGGCTTATGTGAAGAGTTCCAACGGTAGCCTTGTGAACAGTTCCAACAGTAGGCTTATGTGAACAGTTCCAACGGTATCCTTGTGAATAGTTCCAAAGGTAGCCTTGTGAATAGTTCCAATAGTAGGATTATGTGAATAGTTCCAATGGTAGGTTTATGTGTACAGTGCAATGGTTGCGTTATGTGAACAGTCCAACAGTAGGCATATGTGAATAGTAAGATGGTAGCCTTTTGAACAGTTCCAACGGTTGGTTAATGCGAATAGTTCCAATGGTAGGCTTATGTGAAAAGTGAAACGGTAGCCTTAAGTGAAGATTCCAGTGGTAGGCATATGTGAATAGTGCAATGGTAGCCTTATGTGAACAGTCCAATGGTAGGCTTATGTGAACAGTGCGACGGTAGCCTTATGTGAACAGTCCAACGGTAGGCTTATATGAACATTGCAATGGTTGCGTTATGTGATCAGTCCAACAGTAGGCTTATGTGAACAGTCTAATGGTAGTATTATGTGAATAGGGAAAAGGTAGCCTTATGTGAATATTCCAACGGTATGCTTCTGTGAACAATGCAACGGTAGCCTTATGTGAATAGTGCAACAGTAGGCTTATGTGAATAGTCAAACGGTAGGCTTATGTGAATAGTGTAAGGTTAGACTTATGTGAATAGTCCAATGGTAGGATTATGTGAAGAGTGAAATTGTAGCCTTATGTGAATAGTCCAATGATAGGCTAATGTGAACAATACAACGGTAGGCTTATCTGAATAGTTCCAATGGTAGCCACTGTTTCCCTTGAAAAATTTCAAGTTCATGAATAATGTTTCCAAAATAGTGAGGTTCCAACATTAGTCTATATTTCCTCTGCCAAATTTCAACTTCATTAATAGTGTTTCCAGAAAGGTAGGGTGACTAGTGTTTCCAGAATGGTATGGTGTATAGTGTTTCCATAATGGTAGGGTGTACGGGGTTTCTAGAATAGTAGGGTGTACAGTGTTTCTAGAATAGTGGGGTGTAAAGTGTTTCCAGCAATGATAGGGTCTACAGTGTTTCCAGAATCCTACAGTTTCTCCCCTTTAGTTTTTTCCTTTGACGTAAAATGCATTTAAATCCCCATTTTAAGGACTCTAAGGCCGATTCAAAACCCATTACTCCTATATTAATTTTCCTAAGAATCAGGATGCTTTTACATGGTCAAACTGCATTGTTTAATGTGATCCAATTTTAATGGAAAATACATTGTATATTAAACTGATTCTCCGTTAAATCTTCTAAAGGGGTGAGATATCTACCTCCCTATTTCATCCTCCTTGTTCTCAGCAGTGAGATGCCCGAACCTTTCATTCATTCCCATACGAATTGTGTGATCAAAGTTTCCTCCATAGTATTAGTTCCCCTCCGTTTTTTATGTAACTGTTGATGCTCCTTTTCATCACAATTGTTTAAAGGACTTGAAAGGGAAATTACTTAGCACAAATTGTTTTAGCCTTTGAAGAAAACATCAAAAATCAACAAAGGAGTGAAAAAGGAGTCAAAGGACCTTGCACCGCACAAGTCCCCTTACTTCCACGCAAGTACACTTGTGCACCGCCTAATGGTCATGCAAGTGACTTGCACGCCCTATTTGAAAACCACTCCAGGTCTTCAGAAGCCTATAATTAGACCTTGTGGGCCCCCCATTTGAGGAGAAATTTTTCTAGAATTTAGATAGAGAGCTCGAAACGCCCAAGTCTCTTCTTCAAGTCTTCCAAACACTTCTAAGGTAATTCTTTACCTAGAATGGGAAGTCTGAACAAGAGAAATAAGGACTAAGTGTTAGAATTCACTAACACTTGTGTGCCTGTGTGTTTTACCCTTAAGGGAAATGGACACACTTGCGTACCTCCTTACCAATTCATTAAAACATGCATGCCACTATTCTGGAAGTACCTCAGGATAATTCTAAAGGCTTTGATGAAGGATCTCCCAAGTATTACCCTACTGGTTTACAGTCTCACAAGTACCCATGTGCCATGCAGGTATACCTGCATGACCAGGACTTGCGTGCCCACGCAGTACCTGCACGCCTCCCAGGACTTTTGTGCCCCTGTATTTTTGGGTACCCTTCCTGCCCATTTCACCTCTCTTATACCATTTCACCTTTCTGATTCAAGATTCAGTCTTCAAGACACTCTTCAAATCCATTTATGGCATGTTTTCTTGATTAACTTCCTTATCTGGAAGGAGTTCCGTGGAACATCTCTCAAAACCTAGTGATTTAAACATCTTTATGTCACTAAAGTTAGATATCTCATTCATTCAACCTCGTCCTTTAAGATGAGAGAATCCAACTTTGGGCATCCTCCTTAAGATTAATCCCCAAATCCTTATTAATTTGGGCATCCTCCTTTGGAGTAAGCCCCAAGTCCTCATTAATTTGGGCCTCCTTTTCATGAGTAAGCCCCAATAATAATTCCCTTAACCTATGGATCCTTTTCAGGAGTAAGCCCCAGTCTTAAAGTTTCAAAATTTGGGCATCCTCCTTAGGAATAATCCCCAAGTCCTTTAATTTTCAAAACCTTTTAACCTGGGCATCCTTTTCAGGAATAAGAACCAAGTCCCCTAATTCGGGCATCCTCCTTAGGAGTAAGCCCCAAGTCCTCATTGATTTGGGCTTCCTTCTCAAGAGTAAGCCCCAGTCTTAATTCCTCTTAACCAGTAATATTTTACTTTTGATCTGGGCTTCCTTCTCAGGAGTAAAACCCAATCATGAGTCCCCTCTTAATTTGGGCATCTTTCTCAGGAGTAATCCCCAAGTTAGAGTACCAAATCTCCATGAAGTATATATACCTTTATGGACTTTGCTCTTGGATTTCTTCCCGGAAGTAAATCTTAATCATTATCTATTTTGGGAAGTCATACATACATAATCCCCACATCATTGCATCTTTCGTGGCATAATTGTCTAGTTTCACCAATACCTCTTGTTTCTCACACTGAGCATGACTCACATGAGCTTAGAGTGTAAAGGTAATCATGGCATCTTTCTTTGAGCCATCAATCATGCATAAACATCATACTCCCTAACACAAAGTATGTGGGTTCTGATTCCTTTTCCCAAAAAAAGGATACGTAGGTAGCCCATCAGTGGGTACGATCCCAACTCTAAAATAATCCATGTCTTTCTGAATGAAAATAAAATTCAAGTGCCCGACTGAGTGGATTTAAAACCAGTATGATTATCATAATGACCAAGAGACTTTTATGTACTAAAGGATACCATTGACTAAGAATCTCCAACAAATATAGATGATTCTCTGTCGAGGAAGAACCTCAAATACATATAAAAGATTCTCTAAATTTCCTACATATGAATCATTGATTGTCAGATCTAAAGGAAATATCATTTTATAATAGGTAATGTAATAAGGATTCACGAACATAACATAAATCTATAAAGAGAGTCCTGGAGTAGACAATAATTCCCCTCAAAAAGGTGTGATGAGTTTGACCTCCCATCCTCTTGACCAATGCAAATTCTTAAGCCTCATCAGTCCACAACTAATGAGTGCCTACCTTTGGAAAGTATGTCCAAATGGATATAGAATCATTGGATGTTTATGGTTCTATGAACAAACCCGTTATAAACTGATTGGAATTTTTGAACCTTTAATCAATGTGGTCATCCCCAATTCCAGAGGAAACAAAAAATGGTGAACCCGATGTGAATCCTTAACCAAGATAAAATGCTGCTTTGCTTATTTGTTAGGACCATATTTAAAACTCAATGAGAGGGACAAAAAAACAATCAATAACATATGTTCTCATCCAAAAGATGTAGCAGCCGAGATTATCTTGATTATGTTTTTTATATCAAACAAGAACTCTTTTCCATGATCTTCTACATTTCCAGAATTGATTCTCTCATGTTTACACCCATAAATACGTCTGCTGTGAAAACTTCTGCTGCAAATGCCACCGCTGCTACTCCTGATGGATCATCGTTCACTATGAGGATGAAATCACCTACTCAGCATCTTCAACACTGGGTATCTAATGCGCTGGTTAAGGAGTACCGTCAAAAAGGTATTGTTCCGACTCTGGAGTCTACCAGACAGGCCCTCCAAGTGAACAACTCACACCTGTCATCCGGACAACGATGACCAGTTATTATGAAGTAGGTGGTGCTAACCACCATCTCCAACTGTTTCAGGTCGTTATCCCCAGAACTCAATCACCATTCACTCCCATATTCTGTGGAGGTGAATTATTAGGTCCCTCAGGGCCTTAATTCAAGGAGACATGAGACCTTCCCAAGGGATACCATCAATAATCGCCGCCAAAATCGTGCGGCAGTGTGCCCTCAGCATGACGAGGGTATCAACTCCAGGCATTCGGCTTAGGTTCCTCGAACTTGAGCAGGAAAAACGAATCACCAGAGGTGAAATCCGGTCAACAATGAGCAGGTTCTCATCTCTGCCTTCTCCAGAGAAGTCCACCAACCTAACTTGGTGGAAAGCAACGAGCGGGCACATACACCCGTCCGTTTTAATTCTGCTGCCCAGCATAATCGTCTGGCAACATCATGTCAATCCCGCCAGGCAATTCCGGCAGATTACTATAGGCAGGAACATACACCTGTTTATACGTAATCATCTATTCAGTAGGCTCTTCTAACTACATATGATAGATCTCATCAACCACGTTCGGTGAAGTACAATCAGCATGCACATACACCTGCTAGTATTGATCAAGCCTACCAACAATCTCGCTTGGTAGCACTCAGAGAAATCAGTCAGAAAGCTCCAACAACAAATAGGAGGCAGACTTAACTCTCTTCCCCAACACTTGAGTACTGTCAGGATTCACTGATAGGAAAAGGAGTACAAGAGAAGGCACACACACCTACTCTCGGCTCAGAATGGACATATATCCCCATTCCGGCAGCTAAAGTCACCAAGCATATTCTATCAATGGTGAATGAGCAGAAGAAAATCTCTGCTCATATTCTGGATTCCTGCCAGGTATTATAACAGCTTCATCAGCATCTTAGGGAAAGACACATAAATATATCCCTACCAGTGGAGTGACAAATCAACAGTTCACTCCAAAACAGACACACATATATATTATAGTCCAAGAGGGTTGTAGGGTGTATTCCCCCATATCATACAGACAACCAAGTCAGGAACATACACCTGATTTGAGTATAGATCATCAGCCTAACCTGGTCATCTCTCCTGATCATGCACATACACATACTCAAAATTGCCACTTTCGTCAACAAGTGGCTTCCAAGGTGAGTAAAAAGGCGTCTAAGAAGAAGAACCCCCCAACACAGTCAAGTGATCAAGAGCCAATCTGTAACAAGGCCTTGCTCGATGCTAGAGGTCTTGAAGCCCTCATACAATTATCTATTGGAATCTAGGATTTTACTCCCTCATTTCCCAATAGTGGGAACATTAATTCAGATGGTCTTCAACAGACACTTCCTCATGAAGGATTGCTTCATGATAATTCGGTCGATCATGAAGTTTCATCTTCAGATGATAATTACAATAACCCTCTGTGTGGTCAGAAGACTAAGGATAAAGAGATCTCATCTTTTGTTGTAACCCACCATGGTGTTCCTCCCCATGATAATGAATTTCCCTACGAAAGTCTTATCTGTAGTAGTGATGCACATTGCCCGAAAAATACTCCAGTAGAAAATGTAGTGCCGATAAAGCCTTCTTATCTTGAGGCACATGCAAATGTGAAATCAGTCATGTATGATGTTTCATCGCTAATAGTTGAAATCCTTTCTCAACAAGAATATAGCATAGGGTGTAGGTCATTCTCTGAATCACCCCTTAGTCATGCTTCTTCTAGTTTTATCAGTGATTTCTCTACCAGTCTTGTTGAATCTGATGAAGCAACAAGTTAGCACCAGCTCTGGTCTAATCAGGTAGATGAATCTTCATTGAATGATAAAGAGTAACTACTGAACATGAGAAAACAACTGGCGAAAGGTCATGTTCCAGTCATGTTTTGGCCTCTGGATGGCTCTCAATATGACATTCCAGAGATGTTGATGGAAGATGGAATTCGTGGTATTCGTCTCAACATATGGAAAACTCATTGTCAGTTGAAAAAGAAAGTATTATCTTTTGATGAATATGAAAATAATTTTAAGATAATAGAAGGGTTACAACGTCAGATTGATTTGGAATCTCTATCAGTCTATCAATATCTGAAGGCTGAAAAGAAGCAGAGAACCCTTCAACATTCATGCCTTGGCGCACTAAGAAGATTGTGCCAGTTAATTGCCAATGCCCCATCTGGTATTCATGTCAGAGGATGGGGTGTTCATGGAGAACTACATTTCACTATGCTCTCTAGTCAGCAAAGCCCGCCGAAAATGGTTTCATGCAATGTTATTGCCCATGTACGACAAATGTCAATGGGTTTTGTTTATAATCAAAATCTTTCCCTAGAACAGGCTTCAACTAGTTCCTCTCAAAATCAAGAATACAGAGAACAAGTTGTTGAATTACTCTTGCATCATGAAAATGAGAATATTATACAGGCCTCTTGTATGGATAAAGCACATCATCAATTGATAGAAGTGTCAGAAATCATCTAACAATCTTTTTAACCGGGTGATAAAAGTGGATGTCAATTGATGCATCCAGCTAATTTTTGGACTAAGGTCCGAAAGATCAGGAGATATTTTAAGAAAGTCTCAGACATGGCATGTAAAGAGCCACCCCAGCTTTCCAAACAGGGGACTCTTTTATCCTAACCCTTGGAATCAACAAATAGGATTTGAGGGGTTGAGCAAAGAAAGTAGGAACAGCCTCAGTCCACCGGACTGGGGACTTTTTCAAATCTCCAATCCATCCCTCAGAGAAAGTCAGTCTTCTCTCGATTGGGGAAGAAGCCTCAAGAGGAACGAAGAGCCAAATTATCAAGAGATTCTCTCCAAATTATGTTTCACGAAGAAGTTCCTAAGGGATCAAATCAACAAAATGCAATGTCTCATCAAGGGCATGGCAGAAGACAATATCACAGAAATGCTGATAGAAGGGATGTGATGCGTTATGTGTAAATTAATGTCATTAATGCAATTGTTGCAGATCCTGTAGAACATGAGGTTCACTAAGGGGACTCATATGAAGAAGTTCCTACTCCAGAAGTTGTACACACAGACACAAATGAAGAAGGTGTGCATATATGAAATCAAAGGATTTCCCAAAATCTAGGTAATCCTTCATGTAACCCACTTCCCCCTCTCTGAAAGGGAGCTAACAAGGGGAAAGTAAAGAACCAGGTTACATACCCTTCCTATGGAGAAGGCCAATCGCTCTCACTAGAGAAAAGATTTTCACAACAAGAGGAAGAAATGAAGGAATTGAGGAGGTTGAATGTAGAACTACTTCAAAGTAGTCTTCCTCTTAAGCGTGCTAGAGTTAGTCAGCCAAGGGAATTTATTGTGGCTACTAAGATGGATCAAGAATATCCTCCTCTATCAATACACCCTAACAGGTCTAATCCTACTGGTCAAGTGAAACAGTAATTGGCAGTGCTACCATCAGTTGCAGTACCAGCCACCACATCTATACCAGTTCCAGTCATTGCACCTGTTCAGGTCCAAGCTCAACCAGATGTTTCTCAAAATTTAATAACTATTATTGAGTCATTAACAGCTCGGTTAGAAGCTATGGAGGGAAAGCATTCTCATATTCTACCAAAAAAGAATGCTTACCCTGAATGGGTAGATTCAGTCCCTCCCCCCATCAAGTTTTGGGAACCCTGTATTCCCTATTTTTAATGGATCAGGCAATCCTGAACAGTATTTGACGCATTACGTGTCTTGTTGCGATCCTATGATGGGAACTCCAGAACAGTAAGAAGCAGTGAAACTTAGATGCTTAGTGTGAACCTTGCAAGGACCAGCTTTTGTTTGGTATACAAGCTTGTAATCTCGGTCAATTACCAGATGGGAGGATCTTTGCCAAAAAATCATTCTTCATTTCATCTCAACATTGCCAAAGACAACAGTTTTTTATCTTACAAATTGTAAGCAAAGGGAGAATAAAAGGGTCTTAGATTTCATTGCTCGATGTAAGGGATTAACATATTCCCAAAGTTTATCACTCCCTCAAGAAGAACTGTTTCCAATCTGTGTGGAAAATCTGTGTGACGAATTCCACACATCATTGATCCCTGTGAAATACACCGAAGGGTTTCGAGACCTTACTTCAATCGCTCAACAGATTGAAGATTCTCTTACAAAGACTAAGTATAAGGCTCGTATAATTCCATTAGCTCCATGAAGGAGAATGGGTAAAGTATATACTGCTACATCTATGCTTAAACAAGCACCTATACCTGCTTCTACTTCCAGACCTTCATCTTCTCAAAGGGCTCCACCTTCTCAACGACAACAAAAAAGGCCTTTTCGTCAAGACAGTCAAAGAGATCAAAGACGAAAACAATTTGAGGATATGAAGAGAAAAACATACTCTTTCCAGAATGAACGAGTTCCTAGTTATTTCATTTTGGCTCTGTAAAATAATTTTGTTCAATTTCCAAGGCCCAAGAGGCCAAAAAATGATGGAGATGAAGATCGTCCCAATTATTTCCCATTTCATCAGATGTTAGGGTATCCCATCCAAGAGTGTTTTGTCTTCAAAGACCTCATACAAAAGATGGTTGACTCGGGACAATTCAAACTGAAAGGTTCTTCATCTCAAGTAGCATGTATTACTGCTACAGTTCCAGAAGAAGAAGGCGAGTGGAAACAAGTCAAGAACAAAAATGTAAAAAAATATGATTATTGGATGGTCAGAAAAACGATCAACCAAACTCATGCCATTTTGTGAACGCAATTGAAGAACCCTATTGTGCCTTATTCCATGAATTCCATAGAAAAACCCACTTCATCAGAGGGAAAACCCTCAAAAAACGGCATGATTCAAAGAAGGAAAAAGAATCAGAAGAAGATGAGTATGTGTCAAATCCTAAGTTGTCTTTGACTCTGGAATACTTCATGCCATCTACTTAAAATTCACGGGCACCGCCCCACCAAATGGTAGAGCCTAAAAAGGCTAATCAAGTAGAGTCTTCATCGGATGAAGAATTGATCTTTTGTTCTGTTAATATGATTCAATTAACAGATCCATATGTCAGTCGCAGTTTTGATTTTGATGAGCCTGAATTCAATGTATCAAACAAAGGAATCAGAGGAAGTTACAGAGGCTCAAGATACAGGGGAAGATGTGGATCTTTCATAGGCCACTATTCCAATTCTACCCCTTCTAGAACTGTGTATGCGGTAGAAACTCGTGGTATATCCCTTCAACGATCTCAACAAGAACAAGAAAATTCTTCCACATAAGGTAGACTCAGCCCTAGCACAATTATTCTGGAAGATCGGTTGAAGGTTCCATCTTCTTCCTCTTAGTAAGTAAATAGACCTAATCGGTCTAATCTTCCAAAGTCAGAAGTATTACCAACTCATATCTTGGTACAAGATGCTTCAAATTCGAAAGCATCAACTTCCAAGGAACCTGCTAAACCACATGTTCCTATTGGGAAATGTTGACCTTTAGATCAAAAGTAAGATATATTGAAACACCTCACCCAAGTACCGGTCAAGTTATCAATTCTGGATGCCTTGAATTTATAAAAGGATCTTCGGGAGGTGCTCATCGAGGCTTTGTCAAGTCCTCATGAGTTTGATACTGAAATGGTTGCAGCTGAATTCTACCATGTAGAGAATAATCCTACAGAATGCCATGCAATAATATCTTTTACTGATGAAGATGAAGATGGTGTCATGCATGGACATATCAGACCATTATACTTATATGGAAAGGTCAATAGTATAGACGTCCAAAGAGTTTTCATTGATAATGGTTTAGGATTCAAACTCATGCCCATTCATACACTTCGTCGATTGGGCCTCACAGAATCTGATTTATCTCCTTCTACTTTGATGTTAGAAGGATATGATAAAAATGAACAAGAACCACTGGGAGAGATTACACTTAGAACTCAGTTTGGAGATCTTGTATCCAATTCAGATTTCATGGTTGTTGATCAAGATTCAGCCTTCAACATCTTGCTTGGTAGACCCTGGCTACATCGGCATGCGGTTATCCCTTCATCATACCATCAATGTCTTAAATATTGTTTTGATGGTCAAATTGGGACATTGTATAGTGATAAATCCTTGTTCAATACATGTGAATCTCAATACATTGAGGTGGATTTCTATCACATGAAGGGAAAAGACAAATCCGAAATAAGGGAGATTACCAGAGTTAATGCTCTATATGGTTTGGAAAAGATTCTAGTAAACCCATCTGCACATGTGAGTACAGATTATGTTTTTCTTATCAGTCAAATTGGAAGGATAGACCCAAATCAAAATACTCTTATGGAAAGATCCATAATGTCAATTACGGAAATCGAGCCAGACAACATGGGAGAAAGTGGTGATCCACCAGGCAATGATGAAAGCTCAAATGGAGATGTCTTCATTTAATCTACTGAAATTTAGCAAGTCTATACTTCACCAATCAGGTCAGGGAAAGTTATAGCAATGTCAAAGGTAAACGATGATGTCGATTCTCAATCCATCATCTCCTCTTTGTTACCCAAAGAAGACCCTTCATCATTAAGCGGGTCAGAAATGGAAGCTTCTTCTTCAAGATGTGCAAATTTTGACATCTCTTCTGATCATGGAAATTATGCTTCATCATCTACTATGCAAGTAGAAAAAGAAGAAGTAACACATGTTGAAAAAGAAGAGGAAGATCTCAAAGATTATCCTCCAGCATTTGAAGACTGTATCTCTACCACCGTGGATGAACTCAGAGAAATAAATCTGGGTACAAAAGAAGATCCACGCCCCACTTTAATTAGTGCGTCCATGAATCTTGAAGAACAAGAGATGTGTATTTCTTTTTTAAATAAAAATCAAGACATATTTGCTTGGAACTATACAGAGATGCCCGAGCTTGATCCTGGTGTTTCTACTCATCATTTGGGTTTACCAGAAGAACATCGAGGATTCAAACAAGCCGCTAGAAGAACACACCCAACCTATGCTTCCAAAATTGAAGCTGAAGTGGATAAGCTCATCAAAGATAACTTCGTCAGAGCAGTTAAATATCCCAAGTGGTTGGATAATATTGTCCCAATGAAAAATAAGAATGGTCAAATTAGAGTTTTCATTGACTTCATAGATCTTAATCGGCATTTTCCTAAGTATGATTTTCCAGTTCTGATTATAGAACTCTTGATTGATGCGAAAGCTGGCTATGAAGCACTTTCCTTCATGGCTGGATATTCTAGATATAATCAAATCCAAATGGCTCCATAAGATGAGGAATATACAACCTTCATAGCCCCTCAGGTTTTGTTTTTCTATCGGGTAATGCCCTTTGGCTTAAAGAATGCAGGCGCAACATATCAGCGTGCCATGCATCATATCTTCAAACCCTTTCTGGGAATGTTTGTTGAATGTTATGTGGACGATTTGGTGGTCAAATCCAAACAACGTTCTAATAACTTGGCTGATTTGGAAGTCATATTTCGCAAGCTTCGAAAACATAATTTGAAAATTAACCCCTTAAAATGTGCTTTTGGGGTAACCTCAGGAAAATTTCTCAGCTTTGTTGTACGCCATCATGGTATTGAAGTCGATACTGAGAAGAAAAAGTCAATCCTTGGTATGTCACCTCAAAATTTAAAATAATTGAGAGGACTTCAAGGACACATAGCCTATATTCGGCGTTTCATCACCAATTTGGCAGGCAAAATCTTACCCATCATCAAATTGATGAAGAAGGGAGTCACTTACCAGTGGACTGAAGAATGTCAAGAGGAATTCGATATTCTCAAGAAATACCTCTTGAGTCTACTAGTACTTATGCCGCATGTTGAAGGAAGAACACTTATCCTCTATGTGACAGCTCTAGAGACTTCATTGGGTGCCTTTATTTCCCATAAGAATGATGTTGGGAATGAAAATAGCCTCTACTATCTCAGTCAGACTATGCTTGAAGCAGAAACCCGATACTCAAATATTGAGTAGTGCTGCCTAGAATTAATCTTTGCGGTTCAAAAATTGAGACACTACCTGCAACATCATGAGGTCCAATTGGTATCTCGCAATAACCTTCTCAAATTCATCCTTATTCGTCCAATTCTTATAGGACGTCTGGTAAGGTGGGAAGTTATTTTGCAGGAGTTCGACATTCATTATGTGTCTCAAAAGGGAGTAAAGGGCCAAGTTCTGGATGATTTCCTTGCTGAACACCCCCCAGTGGAAGACACATCTTCATATATTTAAATCCTTGATGAAGAGGTATTTTATATTCAAGAAAGTCTTCAAACATGGGAAATGTACTTTGATGGTGCTTCCAAAAGTACAACAGGAAAGAAAATGGAAAATCCTAAATTCATCAAAGTTGTCTTAGGAGTTGTCCTCATTTCTCTAGAGAAGGCAGTGTTACCTTATTCCTTCTCATTTTTGGGAGGCGGTACAAATAATGAAGCGGAATGGATGTGGTGGGACCTTACCCTTCAGCTACGGCCAAGCAGTTTAAGTATATTCTTACTGCTAATAACTTATTTTCCAAATGGGTAAAGGCAATACCTCTCAACGAAGTTAGTTCTAAAAGAATTTTTAGCTTCATTAAGTCTAACATCATTACTAGATTTGGTGTCCCTTATACCATATTGACAGACAATGGAACCAACTTCTGTTCATCTAAGGTGAAGAAGTTGTTTCAAGAATACAACATCAAATCCAATCATTCATCTCAGTATCATGCAGTGGCCAATGGCCAGATAGAAGCCTTCAACAAGACTATGTCAAATATACTACAAAAGATGGTGGATAAAGATAACAAGTCATGGCCTGATAATCTCTTTCACACTTTATGGGATTATCGAACAACCACCCATACTGCAACACGGTCAACTCAATATTCACTAGTATATGGAACGGAAGTAGTCTTACCAATTGAGGTTCACCTACCCTCACTCAGGGTAGCCATTTGTGATCAATCATCTATAGATAAAAAATCTCAAAAGTGATTGAATGAATTGGAATAGTTAGATGAGAAAATATTGTGCACTCTACACCACATTGAAGTCTATCAGAATCGAATAGCACGATCTTTCAACAAAAACGTTTGTCTTCGTTCATTTGTTTAGGGAGAATTGGTATTAGTTCATAGAACTCCAATGATACCTGGAAAGAAACCTCCCAAGCTTGAACCAATGTGGGAAGGATCTTATTCAATACATAAGGTATATTCCAATGGAGCTTATTCTTTAATCTCAATAGATGGAGAACTCATCACTACTCCAACCAATGCCAGATTTCTGGAGAATTATTTTGTATAAACACAAAATACACCATCAACCGTCCATACATATGACCTTAAAATATTTGTATTACTTTCATCCCACACGATGTTAAAATGTGACGTCCTAACTACATGACGTTAAAATGTATAAAATTCCCTTACGTCCAGCAAGACGTTAAACTTGATCATCCACAGTCCACGCATTTGACTCTAAACTATTTGCATTTAATTCATCCAACATGACATTAAACTGTGTCCCCTTAATCGTCTTTGCTATATGATATTAAACTATACTACAATGGTCCATACATATGACCTAAACTATTTTCACTTTTGTCCAACATGACATTAAACTATGAAAAAGTCCTTAATACGTCCAACATGGTGTTAAAATGTGTCCTCTATTATCCTTACTGCATGACATTAAACTGCACCGTCCTCTTTTTTTCCAACATGACATTAAATTGTATAGTCACCATCTTCCTAACTACATGACGCTAAAATGTATAGAAAGTCCTTTGATACGTCCTACATGACATTAAATTGTACTTTTTCCCTGCCACATGACACTAAACTGTGCAACACCAATAGTCCTAACTGTAAGACTTTAAAATGCATAGTCCCTTTATATGTCCTACATGACATTAAATTGTGCATCGTTAAGGTTATTATTAGCTATTGTTTATCACACCAAGTATGACTCATGTGATCTTATAGAAAAATTCAACCATAACACCCTCTTTGGGTCGCTAACCACGTGTAAGTCCCAACATCATTTTTTAGGTCATTGTCCCCAAGAACAACTTGATCATTATTTCATTCTTTAATTGAACTACGTGGAATTTGATCCTTGACTTCCAGGATGGGTACGTAGAAAACCTCTCATGGTTCAAGCCCAAAATCAATCTCTTCACATCGGTTCACCTCCATCTCATACGATGTTGATTCATGAAACCGTCCCCAGAATCAATATCTTTACATTGGTTCACTTTCGTCCTTGCTATATGACGTTAAACTGTACAATATTTTTTTTCCTGTATGACAATAAAATACAATATTCTTTGATACCCTCACCTGAGAGGGAATCATTATTTACATTGATTTTTCAACCATGTTTCATTCCAAAGACTACGTGCATACATGGCAATGCCCAAAACTTTTATCTTGGGTTAATCCATCATTGCACTAAAGTCCTCTTTCACCCTTCACATGTACGAACCAAATATGTACATAGGGTATTTCTAGAAATACGTGGGCTTGATTCCGATCCTTATGGGATACGTAGGAACGTTCAAGTGTCCCACAAATCCAGCCCCAAGTCTTTTGGGCCAAACCCCAAATTCCACATTTAGTCCCTTGGCTGAAAAGTCCCCATGAAAACACACACTGTGTATTTCTTATAAATGGTCCAAGCTCTATGGACCTAAACTATGATCTCCTATATTTTTGTCCTGCATGACGTTAAACTGTAGTTTAAGAACAATGTATTGCTTGATTCCCATCCTTACAGGATACGTAGTGAAGTCCAACATTTCAATTCAGGATCCAGCCACAACATGATTATGGTTATCATTGATCTATGTATCTCTGCATACTTTGGAAATACCCATATTTATGTGTCATAATCATAATCTTGAATACTTCCAGATCTTCATAACCATTTTCTTGACTTCTGGTCACAAAATGTCCAATTTCTGAGAATTCTTTTTCTTGACCATGTAGCATGTGCCCTTAGGCGGCCTTGCATAAACAGTCTACATAATAGACGTGTCATACAAAAGATGCTATTATTTGACTATGCAGCCAATGCCCTTAGGCGGCCCTTCCTAATTCAACCCCCTAATGGGTTTTTCAAGTACTGGTAACTTCATTCTTGGGAAGAAAACCTCTTTTGTCATTATTTTTCTTAATGACAATATGTAGGGATCCGAAAAAAAATAGCCATTCTTAACATATCTGTCCCATGCTCTTTTTCATGTTCTGAAATTATTCAAGTCTATGGTTTATATTTTCCTTCCCTACGTTTGGGTAAGACCTTTATAGGAGTAACAGTCATCCAATTCTTAGAAAATTTTGTTTGGAAATATTTTATCCATATTCAAGTACCTCTCTCCATACAGAAAACTCTATGCTTTGGAAAATTTTAATCCCCATAAACATTCACTGGATTTTTTTAGCAGTAGAAAAGTAAATTTCTGAGAGTTGTTTTGCCAGACTATGCAGCATGTGCCCTTAGGTGGCCTTGCATAAGTAGTCTACATAACGGACCTGTCAGCCAAAAGATGCTATTTATTTGACTATGCAGCCAATACCCTTAGGTGGCCCTGCATAATTCAACCCCCTAACGGGTTTGTTAAATAATGGTAACTTCATTCTTGGTAACTACTTCTTCTAATTCCTTTTTATCTCTTTTTCATATCATTCCTCATATTCAAATTTTCTTAAGTCATAGTTTACATATTTTCCCTCATACTTGAGTATTGTAATATATTTTTAGATAAATTTTCAAGGAATTGAGTCAGTTTTAATCCATTTTGGTCAAAGCTATTTTGACATTAAACATTTTCCTCTTTATGTCCGACGTGCATGACTTTAAACTTCCCACAAAAGACAAGGGAACTCTGAATAAAATTCAAGTTCCAGCTCACTAAGCATACATTTTTTATGATTTAGGTAATATTGAGAAATTAAAAGATTCAATGTCTGTAGGGTTATTTATAATAATCCTAGTAAAAATTAAACTATACTTACTAGGCCCATTGGCTTAGGTATAATTTAAAACAGGTAGCAGGAAAGTACGTGCACAAGTGATTGAAGATGAGAGCATTCTTTCCATTTGATGAACAAGGATTGGAAGGACATCCATAGATTCGAGTCTCTTCCCTTTTATAAGAAATTACAAGAGGCTGTCAACATAAGTCTTCACTTGATGAAAAAACATCCTGAGCTTCATCAGCAGCTACATGAAGCGCATGCACTCGACAAACTTCACTCTTTTCAGCCTGATGGAGTGCTTTATTGGCATCCGCGATGGCCTTAATACCATTCTTTTGAACTCCCTTCAGTGAATTATTGAGTTGGTCAAGTTCCCCAATAACAGCGTCTAACTGTTGCTGAAGGTGCATCTGCTGGATGACTTTATCTTTGATCTTATACTTTAGCTCTTTCATCTTGGCAGCATAGTCAGCCTCAGCTCGGGATACTACAGCCTCAAATTAACCAATAGTGGCTGACAGTTTCACCCTATTCAGATCTTCATGACACTTTTTCTCCTGCTCCCTCCTGAAAATAACCTGTTTCACCGCGGCATGGATCTTTTCATATCCAAAACCTCCAAGTCCTAGCATGATGAATAGGGATAAAAATCGAGGGATCTTCGATGATATCTCTCCTAAAAACACCTCAGATATGATTTTCCATATGTTGTTCCATGCCTTGCGTCGTGAATATATGAGTTCCTTAAGAACCTCTGGGTTTGATTCAACATCATCATCATAGGGGGGCATGTAATCTGGGATTAATGCACTTAAGGAAGTGCCATGTTATGTTCCTTCCCCCCTGAACCTGGTTGCTTCGCCTTCTATTACTGTTTAGGTGGAAGTTGAGTCTTCACTTCTAGATCTAGCCATTGAAGTTGATATCCTTGTTTGATCAATTAAAAGTATGGTTAGTTTCATAGAATGATGAAAGTTGGTTGTCTATCTTGAAAACTTAGTACAATCATTACCTAACAGTAGATCAATAGCTTGAGGAGACTCCTCCCCATCATTCCCAGTTTCAACAGGATCTTCAAGATGGGTATCATGAGGGTTTACTGGGTTTAACTCCACCTGAGATAATGTTCCTGCAATGGTAGGGTTGACATCAATGTCCACACCCTCTTCGGGCATTGGCAGTTCAGCAGCTTCTTAGGATAGAACTGCATATTATTTTCAGTCATGATTAGGAGTGTAAATTATAAGAAAATATACTAGAAGAAGGATAACACTCACGCCCATGGTCTTCTAAATCACATGATAACTTAGAATGATCATAAAATTCTTCGAAAGACATTCCACGATTCATCATTTCATCCAATGATATTTCAGAATCCTGGTTATTCTCACCAGTGAGAGGATTTGATGTGTCTTCTTGGCGACCCTCATTCTGCTGCCCCTAACCTTGGACAGCTTCTTCAGGAAGGATGGCAGATTCAGTTGATGCGGCTGCCAATGATTCTGGTGTAGGTTCTTATCTACTTGTAGCAGCAGCAGGAGCGGTACTGGGAATAGATGTTGTCTCTTTTTCAGAAGCATCCAAGTCATCCTGAATTTGCATTTGTTCCACAACACCCTCTGTGGTCCTCAAAGGAGGATCAGTACTTTCCCTCAGAGGGGAAATTGAAGAATCCCCTGCAATCCCAAAAAAAATGGGCAATCATTTTCATGGTTTAAAATCCATGATTATCTGAAGGACTTACCACTACTGATAAAGCATTTAGTTGTGGACATCCTCCTTCGTCACATTTTTCCTTTTGAATTTTTAGGAGTATCAGCAATCTCCCTTATTGGAACTTGAATTAGATAATGGAAGGCCATGTCCAACTCCTAATTCATGGCCTGCTGGCCTGGAGATATCTCGCCCGATTCGAGAGGAGACTCATCAGCAGCCCCAATGGCAGTACCATCAGGGTTGTACTATGGTGAAGGAACCTCAGCTGTTCCTTTCTTTACAAGCTGCAAGGTGAAGAAAATAATTTCCTTAAGTAACAAATCTTCGACTGAAATCATGTTGAAAAGCAAATAAGGAAAGAAAACTTACATCTTCATGAGCCACATAGTCATGCCACTTTTTATCAGTCCCCTCAGCGGTGCCACGATCTGTCAATTACTTCACCCACTTGGTGATAGGAATGGAATCATCAGTGGCATATATGAGCATTTCTAGATCTCTGATGTAATCCCACACTTCATTGGGGTTTTCCTCGTATTGGATATCTATATAAGCCACGAGATTCCCTATTCCAGGGAGTTGTAGACCTTTGCACAAATCCAGCCAAGCTATCTCTGTACCACAATATAGACTCTGCCTTGTCTGGACAGCCTCTGGTCATAGATATTCAGTGTGTGTACCAGAAGGCTGCGAGGAAGGTCCTACAATTTTCGACTTCAATTTCTTCCCAGCTCCTGAACCTATTGATAAATAATAATAAAATAAGACTAATTGATTTATAAAGTGATGGTGATTAAATTACCACAATAAAGTAACTCACCAGGCGTTGATGGAGTAGGTCTTTTTATTCTAACCGGAGGATTATATCGGGCATGAGGCTGTTTTTCCACTTGTTGTGCCTCATCATCCCCATCATGGGAATCCGGTGAATCAGTCCTAGAGGAAGAATCTGGCGAATCGGCTTCAGATGGGGAAGCATCACCTTCATGAGGAAGGGTTTCTTTCTCTACAGTACTCGTCCTTTTCCCCACCTGATAAACTGGATGATTCCGCACCCCTTTAGGGTATGATGCTATCCAGTGCTCAGCATACCATGTGGTCAAGTTATGTGCCGCTTTTTCAACTGGTAGATCAAATACCACCCCAGTCTTCTCCCTTGACGTCAGCAGCCACAGTTGTCGAGCAACCATTGAATGTTTCTCTAACCTGACATGTACTGGGGGAGATATAGTAATATGTTGCAGACACTTGAATTGACGTGCAAATCTATATGGAGCATAGGCCTCGCATATAATTTCTCCGTCAATCCTGGAAACTAGCACACCATCTCTGCAAGCTAGCATGTATGCCATCAAATCCAAGTGGGATGTTCCATCATCAACAAACTACCTAGTTGGTAGATTTCCATAGGGAAAGAAGTTGAATTCCTTAAACATGCTCAGCCTCACTTTCATGTCATAGGCATTAAGATCTAATGAAGAAACTCCAGAGAATTCTTGCACTGATGGCCTGAAATAACTTCCCGGAATTTTTACTTCATTCTTTACATTATAAGTCCTAAAGTGAGTGTAAATCCATCCCCATAAAACATGGAATGGTCCCACAATTCTTAAAGGAGATTTTACCATGAAGACATGAAGTAAACTCCTGTTAATATTTGCTAAAATGAGGGTAGAAAACCCAACCATTTTTCCCTCAGCCAACTATTCCACAATGACGAAGGTCCCTGTCCTGATGCCTCCCTTCAAATCCCTGACTGGCAAGAGATAAACGCGGAGCCACAAATCCAACAAGCCCACCAGACGAGTCTTCTTCGGGATCCTTTGATTCAACTCATATCCCCATTTATCAAATTCTCCTGCTTCTAGAGTTGGCCAGAATGTTCCAGGAGCACCCCTCTTCTCAGGTTTTGGGCAGGTGGTAGGATGAGTGGGCCACTTATTCTTGGATTTCTTTTTCTTGGATCCTTTCTCCTTCGGATCCTTCTCCTTTGGATCCTTCTCTTTCTTCTCAATAAGAAATATATTCATCCACTCCTCCGGATGAATATCCTTTCTAGAATGAGTTAAGGAGGTCTCTGAACTCTTGAGCCTGTGGAAGATTTTAAAAAATTCCTGAGCCAAAGCAAGAGTCTTCTATAAATCATTCCAAGTCACCTTGGAAGGAATGAATTGATCATACATATCACCCAAAACTGGAACCCCAAAGATCCTATGGACATCCCACAAACTGATGCCTACTTCTCCATGAGTCAGATGGAAAGAATTGGTTTCTGGGCTCTAGTGGTTGAGTATCTCCGACACGAAGTTATCATGTTTGTAAACATATGTTTTCCCAACCCAGACAACTTCGTATATCGCAACTCATTTCAGATCTTAGAAAAACTCTGCACAAGTTTGTCGTACCCAGTATTCCCACATCCAAGTTGGCTTCACACCTCCCCCAGGATAGAAGTCCCAACTTTTCTTCCACCCTTTGGATTGATCCATCTGAGCATTTTGGAAGATTGAAGGACGACAATGTGGTTTCAACTCAGGCTTATTAGGTTTCATATCTGGCACACAATGGCTATGATGCATCATGTGGTCCTTTTCCACTGTTCCAGCATTTTTAAATCCTCCTCCACATGAGATATTTGCTGAAGCAATGTTGGTGTAACATTGAAACCACAAAAATGGGATATAGTTCTTTGATTCTGGAATACTGACCTCTCACAGATGACCATAACCGTAAAAAGGCAGATAAGTTCTTTGTGGGATATCAAAGTGATATTTCTTCAGATACATAGCCAAATCTGGGAGAGTTCTATCACAGACGGTATAATAATAATGTCCAATGATATCCATCATTTCATCAATTATTTTGCTTGACATTTCATCAGTCGTTACAATTCTTCTTGGATCCATTAAATATGCACAAAAGTTGAATAGATCAACTCTTAAATGGGTTTCTTGTTAATAAAATTTGTGGAGGAATTTAGAAAAATGGAAAAGTCCTTAAGGCGTGCAAGTCTAAACTTGGCGTGCAAGTATCGATGTGTCGCACAAGTATTAATGTTCCGCGCATGTTTTTTGTGTGCAAGTATAACCGCGCAAGTCCAAGTACCTTGACAGCAGTGCGAAAGCGAAGAAACAGCAGAAAACGAGCAACTTGTGTGTAGAAGGTGACATGCGTGGCGAGAGCTCAAAAATCCGTAAATCAGATGCTATGCGCGGTAAATGAGCGCATATTTATAGGCCAGGCTGCCCACCTGCGCACCTACAGCCAGTGCGCTCCATCCCTGCGCGACTCACACCTGTGTGATAACAGTTGCACGGTAAACACCTGTGCGCCTATTTCCCTTTGGTTTCTCTTCTTTTCCTCAGAGTCACATCCTTATTCTTCCAGATCCAACTCTGAGGGGGGAATTTTGTTGATGCTCCTTTTTGTCACAATTTTATATAGGATTGGAAAGGGAAATGACTTAGTAGAATTTTTTTCAGCATTTGAAGAAAACATCAAAATTCGATAAAGGAGTGAAAATGAGTCAATGGACCTTGCACTACGCAAGTCCCCTTACTGTCGTGCAAGTACACTTGCGCACCGCCTAATGGTCGCGCAAGTGACTGGCGCGCCCTATTTGAAAACCACCCAGGGTCTTTAGAAGCCTATAAATAGACCCTGTGGGCCCCCATTTGAGGATAAATTTTTCCAGAATTCAGATATAGAGCTCTGAACGCCCAAGTCTCTTCTTCAAGTCTTCCGAACACTTCTAAGGTAATTCTTTACCTAGAATGGGAAGTATAAACAATAGAAATAAGGACTAAGTGTTAGAATTAACTAACACTTGCACGCCTATGTGTTTTACCCTTAAGGGAAATGGACACACTTGCGCACCTCCTTACCTATTCATTAAAACTTGCGCGCCACTATTCTAGAAGTACCATAGGATAATTATAAAGGCTTTGATGAAAGATCGCCCAAGTATTAACCTACTGGTTCACAGTCGCCCAAGTACCCATGTGTTGCGCAGGTATACCAGCGCAACCAGGACCTGTGCGCCCATGCAGTACCTGCACGCCTCCCAGGACTTGTGTTCCCCTCTCTTTTTGGGTGCCCTTCCTGCCCATTTCACCTCTCTTATGCCATTTCACCTTTCCGATTCAAGATTCAGTCTTCAAGACGCTCTTCAAATCCATTTATGGAATGTTTTCTTGATTAACATCCTTATCTGAAAGGATTTCCATGGAACATATCTCAAAACCATGTGATTTAAACATCATTATGTCACTAAAGTTAGATATTTCATTCATTAAACCTTTTCCTTTATGATGAGAGAATCCCACTTTGGGCATCCTCCTTAGGAGTAAGCCCCAAATCCTCATTAATCTGGGCATCCTCCTTAGGAGTAAGCCCCAAGTCCTCATTAATTTGGGCCTCATTTTTGGGAGTAAGCCCCAATCAGAATTCCCTTAACCTGGGTTTCCTTTTCAGGAGTAAGCCCCAGTCTTAAAGTTCCCAAATTTGGGAATCCTCCTTAGGAGTAAGCCCCAAGTCCTTTAATTTTCAAAACCTTTTAACCTGGGCTTCCTTTTCAAGAATAAGTCCCAAGTCCCCTAATTTGGGCCTCCTCTTTAGGAGTAATCCCCAAGTTCTCATTGATTTAGGCTTCCTTTTCAAGAGTAAGCCCCAGTCTTAATTCCTCTTAACCAGTCTTAATTTACTTTTTCTCTGGAATTCCTTCTCATGAGTAAAACCCAATCATGAGTCCCCTATTAATTTGGGCATCTTTATCAGGAGTAAGCCCCAAGTTAGAGTGCCCAAATCTCTATGAAGTACATATACCTTTATGGAATTTGATCCTAGATTTCTTCCCTAAAGTAAATCTTAATCTTTATCTATTTTGGGCAGTCATACATACATAAGCCCCACATCATTGCATCTTTCGTGGCACATTTTTCTGGTTTCACCAATAGCTCTTGTTTCTCACACCGAGCATGACTCACGTGAGCTTAGAGTGTAAAAGTAATCATGAAATATTTCTTTGAGCCATCAATCATGCATAAACATCATACTACCTTACTCGAACTACGTGGTTTCTGATTCTTTTTCCAAAATAAAGGATACGTAGGTAGCCCATCAGTGGGTATGATCCCAACTCTGAAATAATCCATGTCCTTCTGAATGACAATAAACTTCAAGTGACCCACTGAGTGGCTTTAAAACTAGTATGGTTATCATAATGACCAAGAGAATTTTATGTACTGAAGGATACCATTGACTAAGAATCTCCAACAAATTCAGATGATTCTCTGTCGATGAAGAACCTCGAATACATATAAAATATTCTCTAAATTTCCTACATATCAATAATTGATTTTCAGATCTAAAGGAAATCTCATTTTATACTTGGTAATGTAATAAGGATTCATGGACATAACGTAAATCTATAAAGAGAGTCCCGGAGTAGACAATAATTACACTCAAAAAGATGTGACCAGTCCGACCTCCCATCCTCTCGACCAATGAAAATTCCTAATCCTCATCAGTCCACAACTAATGAGTGCCTACCTTTGGAAAGTTGGTCCAAATGGATATGGAATCATTGGATGTTTTGGGTTCTACGAACAAACCCGTTAGAAGCCGATTGGGATTTTTGAACCTTTATTCAACGAGGTCATCCCCAATTCTAGAGGTAACAGTAACCAAGTTGTATCGATCAATCTTCGATATAAAGTATGATCTATAGTAATTATTTTGGTTTCATATCCTTCTATTTATCCATTACCTTTTATGGAATGTTGTCTCCATGTTCTTAATGGACTTTCATTAGGTGTTGAACCGTTTGGTGGTATCCTTGCATCCCCAGGTGGATACAGTTGTCACAAGGGGGGAGGATATCATAACCTGTTGTGTGGTTCATTCTCGTATAAAAAATGTTAAGAACCGTTTGAGGTTGGGGATTCATTGCTTCTCTATTCTTTTACGTGCAACTGTAGATTTAGCATGTTTTAGATGACTGGATCATAATGGAATTGGTGTAATAAATATTTGAAACAGATAAATAAATTGATATTGATCGTATGTTATTGCCTCTTATTTTTCTAGATAGTGTGGTATCTATGTTTTCATTGTTCTGCTTTTATTTCTTAATGGAAATTGGTTGAGAACGTAAAGCCTGAATTAATTAATAATTGTTTGGCTAAAGATAAAGAGGCATGTAAATTAATCTGGTTGTTGTTGTAATTTTATGTTAATCAAATCGATGTACTAATAAGGTTTAATTATTTGTGATAGCTTGTTGTTTAGGTTTCTCAAAGTTGTAATCTAAAAATAATAAATCGGTTAATTTAAAATGGATTAAATGAATGGTTGTTTGATAAAATATATTGCCTCGTAGGGTTCTGAGTTACCCTCTTTCATACTTAAGGGCTAACATCCTAGTTGTTATGATGTTTGTTTTCCTACTTCTTGTGTTGTGATGTGATCCTAGAAAGAAATTGTGATATGTGGGGGCATAGAGAACTATTGGTTGCGGTAGAAGTTGATTCCTATAGTGGTGATATGCATTAGTTTGTGCATGTGGGTGTCACAGAGGACACCAGATATGATGGAAAGGGTTGGATGTGAATGTTTGGATGCTTGATGTTTATTTTTGGTTGTTCAACTTCCTTACTTTACCCACTTCTCAGGTCAGCTGGTTTTCTTACCCTCCTTCCAAATGAGGCAAAGACACATGGGTTATGCCATGTTCTTTTGATGTTTAGCTTCCTAATGGAGGATGGGTCTATGATCTTGTTATAGGAGGCAATGACCTTACAGGTAGTTCATCTACTCACCATGTTCAACCCCTTGTGTTTAGTAGCTTACAATTTTTTCTATAATTCCTGGGAATAAGGGAAAGTAATATTTTTGTTTATAAATGATTGAATAAATGATGTTAACCCATCGGGTTGGAGCTTACTGGGACGTAAATATTGAAATTTCAATTTAATGGAATAGTGAACTTTGGGTGTGATGCTAATGAAATATCATGTGGAAATTATTAATTGTTAATTAATGTTTAAAGAGTTAATTAACATATAGTGAAACTGATAAAAAGGGAATGAAGTATTGTATTAAATCTCTTTAAATGGTTGTATGATTATAGGAAACCTAGTCTTAGAAGTGGAAAATGGGAGTCCGAGAGATGTTAGCTGTAGTTGAGTCTAAGACTAGGTTACATCCATAGGTTGGTTGTAAGATATAGTATATTATATACTTTTAATGTTTCTATACACTACTCTAAACCATCAGTTAGATTAACTGACACCTCGAGGATTCTGAGCCCTGGGGATGTTTTCCCCAACATTCTAATGGGAAGCTGGATGGCTGACTACCCCCTTTGGCACCGCTCTATTCTCATGGTAGATAATTATTCTGGTATGAACAATGGTGAGTTTTACCCATTTATGTGTGTAGAGGGTTGTAATGGCTTGTGGTTATTCACACACATATATTTTAGATACAGTTTCTTATGGAATACTATAGGTGTAATGTTTATAGGTTGTGATGTCTTGAGGATCCTTACTTGGTGTATGGGAAGTAATGTCTTCATGAATAATGTTCGACGTATGATACATGTTATGCTAGATATAGTGGCTTCTGGAAACTACCTGGTTGTAACACCTGAGACTTTTATAAGAAATATTTTGTTTTTATTTTATATAAAACATCAAAGAAATCTTTAACTACACACAACACTAGCTGGGCTTTCTTTACACGCAATCACGACCTTCCTTGATAGCTTGCGTCGTACGCAATACTGAGTTTCACTAAACAACGATATGCTATTAAAATATTATTAAAACTAGCCGTTATGAACAGTAATAACCACTTTTTGAAATTTTGTAATTTTTTTCCAAAATGGACTTCATTTTTGGATTCTGAATATCGAAATTAGCCTAGGGTGAAATTTTGGTATTTTTCTGAAAACTTTCAATTTTTGATGAATAGTGATTACACTAGGTTACTATTTAAAAACCGAATTTTAATTTAAATAATTATTTATTTTATTTAAATTTATTTTAGGTCAAAATTGATACATAATACCTATATAAGTTCAATCCAATTCGTTGGAGTCATTTTATAATAATTTTAGATATATAAAAATTTTATTGAACTTTTCACCGTCTTTTACCCACCTCCTAGGAGAATTTGCAGATTTACATAAAACTCAATTTTACCACTTCTGTGAGTGGAATTTCAAAAATTTGAGAGACACGATTGACGTCAATAATTAAAATGTGGTTCAATGAGATGAAAATAATTTTTGGTGAATAGTAACTTTTTACTTTTATTTACCACGGTTAAAAGTAAATAGGGTAATTAAGCGTAACAATGTTATTATTATTATCCTAAAACATGTCCTAATTATATTGGATAAGTATAATTTGACCAAAAACAACCTTAGGAATAAAATATGACTATTTAGGCCCACTTGGATTAGATTAAGGACATTTATTATTAATTTATTTAAAGAAGGGTTAAAATAGTTAAAATCAAAGTTTAATAAGTAAATCATTTTTAATATAGGGTTATACATAAGATAAATTCGACTATAAATATTCATTAGAAATATAAAAATATTTCCTACATAATAGTATTTTATTTGTATTTTTTAGACAATAAATAATTTAATTATGATGATGCAGTAATTATCTTATTAATTAAAATATTGACATAATTGATGTTATAAATACCCAAATAAATATAATTTGAGACTTTTTATGAATTACAATAATTTTATATGTTAATATGACATTTTATTATTGATTTAATTAACTTTTTTCGAACTAATATTTCTGTTATGATTTTCACAAAAATCAATTACCAAATAGTGCCTAAATTGACATAAAATAGTTTTTAAAACAAATATTATATTATTAATTCCTAAAAATATAAGGTTCGTCCAAATGACTTATATAAGGTTATATATATTAATAATAAACAACTTTGGGATCGTTTGGCTTGTTATAGTAAGTTTATTTAACTTAAAGTTAAATCCAAAAGATAAGGTTAAAATAGAAACGTAAACTTGTATAAATTATATTGGATGAGATTATTTCGACTCATCCCCACATTAGCTTAGAAATAAATCAATTTGGAGCTATTTAAAACCGAATATGACTTTATAATAAAATTATATTTTTTGTTTTTCCAAAGGTGTCCCTCTCCTCCATTATAAAAGGGAACCTCCTCCCTCTCTTCCTCACACCACTTTGAGCCTTCAAGCTCGGACAAACCCTGACAATTTATCCTCTCCACTTACCTAGAAACATCATATAGGTCATGGTCTTCTTCAAAGACCAATTTTAGTGCCCTAAAAGGATGTCTCAAAGAGGCGCTTCAAAGAAGAGGTAATGTCTGTTACCGATTCTTTTAACTTTCTTTCTTCTTCCACTTATTCTTATTTAGTTGTTTCATTATGAATTAATAACATCAGTATCACTCATATACTGATATGTTATTATAAGTATGAAACAACCATATTTCACCATCTATCCATCCTACGGAAAACGAAATCACCGCACGTGCGTACGTACGGAATACCGTCTCCACGTCGTGGTGTAATCTATTTTCCACCACCACCTTACTTGGATGGGTATAATGGTTCAAATAAATAAATATATATGATTATTGTAAAGTTTTATTGATTCTGAAATAGTATACATACACTCCAATACAATTACACGATCATGGGAATGATATCATTGCTGGTGCGTACGTACGGAATATCGTCTCCACGATGTGATGCGACTCATTCTACATGATCTTAATTGCATAATGATTATATAAATGAATTGAATGAATGAATATGTTATATATTACACTAATAACATTCTGTAAATGAGGTACGTATAGCCTAAAAATAAGAATATGAATTTATTTGACAAAACATGCATAAGAACAAAAAAGCAATAAACACCCGAATAACAAGTTACAATGAAATATTACTAATAAGAAGCTAAGAATATGACCATATATGATATCATAAAAATAATTATGATTCTGGAATAAGTCAATAACATTATTTAAATCATTATACAGGAGGTTCGGACACTTACAAAGCAAATCGTACCTAAGGTAAGGGAAAATCTCACAATCTCATTTTTATCTGAGATTGTCTATACTTTGGTATTTACTGGGGCGTATTTTATCATCCACATCCATGTTTCTTCAATATGTAATATTATTTCTATCCTCATACAATTTTTTAAATCCAATTTTACCATTCGGTGAGTTTTTAGTAAAAGATATGAAAGGAATCTTTTGTCGTTTTTCGTATGAGGTACTTTTTTACTTTTCCGGCCTAAGTACGAGAAGAATGTTCTTTTAACTTATATGGCACGAATGTATTTTTAAAATATTATTTCCAAGAAGATTACATTACAAGTTTTCAAGTTTATTTTTAATCAACTTCTTTTAGTTTAAAATTGTATGACATGTTCAGAAAGGAAAAGTGTTTTTGAAGTAGAAAGGATATTTTCCTCAAGAATGGAGTTCAAGTGTTTTATCAAAATTATTTTCCATCTAAGATAATATAGGGTTCTGTTTCTATCCCTATTATTACATTGATTTGATTATGTTGTGATGGAATTATTTTTATGAATTCCTTTATCTTATATGAATTGTTTTATGATGTCACGATGTTTAAGAATACCATTTTTATTAAATGGGTTATGCTATGATGTATGGTTTATGATTTTGTGGCACACATAAGAATGGTATCACTATGAGATGGGTGGGACCTATATCTCCCTCCAATGAATTGGGTAAAGATTTATATCTCATGAGATAGACATGGCTGGAACGGCAGGTTAAACCGGTTCAGTGAAACAGGACTGAAACGAGGAGTGAACTCGGTTCAGAAATGGACTTTGTCTGCTAAGATAGTCTTGTCTACGAGTCTTGACTACTAACAAATTATTCTATATAATTATGTTTGTATGCCACAAAGTTTCGTGTTTTAAGTTATGATTATTGGGATTACATTTTAATACTATGATTTATCCCATTTTATGAAATTATGATTTCTTTTGCTAGTTAAGATTTCCAAAAATGATATGTTCTTATGAATATGATGTGATTGATATTTCTTTTGATTACCCTTAATGAGCATTTGAGCTCACCCTTTTGTATGTTTTCTTTCCCCGAGTCAGGAAGAAGGTAATTAAGTATGATATGCCAAAATAGACTATAGATATGATGAAATAAACGGGAGACAGTGTAGATGCTTTATGAACCAGCTGTTTATGTACCCCAGTTTCTAAAGAAACTATACCTATACGGTCCTTTCATGGTTTTTTTATATGTTGTAATAAGTATGCTTAAATTTTGAAGTATTAACCATGTATTTAAAGTATGGTTCGTTATAGTTGGTATCAGAGGAAGGGTATAATCAACCTTTGGAAACTAGGATGTGAAAGCCTTAGTAAGAAACCTAAGGATATGACTAAGCATAGAACACAATCTTAGAAATGGCCAGGAAAAACCTATGATAAGACCTTAAGTGTGAAATTTTATTATGTGTTTTTTCCTATTATAATTATTTTTTCTCACACTATTCTTGTTGGTTTTAGTCAATGGCTGGAACCCGAAGGAACCATGTTAATGCGGAATGCGACGGGCAGTGCACTAATTATCCCCCTGAGCAACCAAACGTTATGGGAGATGGAATGAAAAATCTTGTAGCCATGCTCACACAACTCTCTCAAGCTATGAATCATGCAGGACTTCCAAACGATCAAAGGAAGGAGAAACATTCTATTGAATCCTTCATGAGGCAGTGTCCACCTTCATTCAGCGGGTCTACTGATCCATTAGTTGCTGAACAATGGATCAGTACTACTGAAAAGATATTTTCAGTTCTTCAATGTTCTGAACATTATAAAGTCATATTAGCAGTTTATCGTTTGAAAGGTGAAGCTGATCAATGGTGGAATCTTATCAAGAATAGGAGGCCAATAGATGAAATTGAGTCCATGGAATGGGACGAGTTCAAGAACTTATTTTTCAATAAGTACTTCCCTTGTATTCTTCGAACAAAGATGGAGAATGAGTTTCTTGAACTGAAATAAAAGGATGATGAATCTTTTGGTACCTATGAAGAAAATTTTACAAGACATGCAAGGTATGCTTCTGGTACTATTATCCAACCTGAGAGTAAGATCGATCGATTCTTTAGTGGCTTAAAACCAAGTATTCTAAGGGCATTAGCCATAAAGGGACTTCAATAGCTATGAATAAATCGTTTGATGTTCTCTCAAAGTTGATAATGATATTGGAGTAACCCATCAGTCATATGGGTTTGATAAGAAGTGGAAAATGGAATTCAAAGGAAAATCTAAAGACCACACTGAAAAGAAGATGAGTTTTCCCTTATGCTCAAAGTGTGGAATGAAACAAGGAGGGAGTTGTCTTAAAGGGACAAGTAAATGTTTCAAATGTGGAAAGGAAGGTCATCAGGAATTTGAATGCCACAATGATGGGAAGAAGATGTCTAGTGATGCAAACAACGAAAAGGCTACCCAGAGTGCACCTCCTACACTTCTATGTTACAAATTCAAGGAAATGGGGAATTATGCCAATCAATTCCCTAATCCAAGGGTTGTTTATGATGATCGACGTCAACAAACTCTTAAGGATAAAGGCAATGGAAAGTCACATGCAATTTCTATCAACGATGTGGAGTACGATAACAAAGTGGTGAAAGGTACACTTACCATCCACTCCAAAGTAGAAAATGTTTTATTTGATTCTGGATCCACCCACTCATTTATTTCTGAAGAATTTTCTAAGGGTATCACCATTTTACCTCAACAATTAGATGTTGAGTTGGCTGTGACAACCACTAATGGAACAACAGTCGCATCAAAAGTTTAAAATTTTTCTCCGATTGAAGTTTGTGGGAAAGTTCTTCCAGAAAATCTTGTGATCCTTCCTATAGTGGAATTTGATGTGATTCTTGGCATGTATTGGATTTCTCTATATGGAGATCATATCAATTTCCAAATAAGGGAAGTCACATTTCATATTCCAGATCAATCTATGATCGTCTATCGATGCAAGGATGAACAGAACCTTCCTGTGGAAATTTCTTCCATCTTATGGGTCTTCATTACACTAAATGAAGGTTATTTATCACAAATGGTTGGAGAGAAACTCAAGATTAATAATATTCCCATTCTACGGGATTTTGACGATGTCTTTCCAGAGGAATTGTTGGGTCTTCCACCAAATCGTGAAGTTGAGTTTTCAATCGAACTCGTATCGGGTGCTTTTCCTATTTCAAAGACACCTTATAAAATGTACCCAATTGAGTTGCAGGAATTGAAGAAGCAACTCCAAGAGAATCTTGATAAAGGATTCATACGCCCTAGTGTGTCACCTTGGGGATCACCTGTTCTATTTTTTAAGAAGAAAGATGGATCAATGAGACTCTGCATTGATTATCAAGAACTTAACAAGATCACTATCAAGAACAAATATCCTCTCCCGCGCATTAATGACTTATTTAAACAACTACGCAGAGCACAATACTTTTGCAAGATTGATCTTCGTTCTGGATATCATCAATTAAGGGTCAAAATGGAGGATATACCAAAGACGGCTTTCCGTACAAGGTATGGATACTATGAATTTATAGTGATTCCATTTGGTCTTACTAATTCCCCTGTTATCTTTAAGGATCTGATGAATAGAGTCTTTAGAGACTATCTTGATCAGTTTGTGGTAGTCTTTATAGATGATATTCTTTTCTATTCAAAGAGAAAGGAAGAACATGAAGATCACTTGAGAATTATATTGAAGACCCTGAGAAAGGTGAATATTTATGCCAAATTTACCAAGTGTGAATTTTGGCTTCAAAAAGATACATTTTTGGGTCATATAATCTCAAAAGAGGGGATATCTATGGATCCAGCAAAAACAGAAGTTATCGAAAGATGGTCGAGACCAACAATAGTAACTAAGATCCAAAGTTTTCTTGGTTTGGCTGGATATTATCGACGTTTTGTGAAACATTTTTCATGATTATCTAATCCACTCACCAAGTTGACTCAGAAAGGAGTTAAGTTTGTTTGGAAGGAGTAATGTGAAGAGAATTTCAAGGAGTTGAAATGAAGGTTATCCAGGGCACCTGTGCTCACATTGCCTTGTAGTGGAGAAAGGTTTGTGATCTACAGTGATGCATCCAAGAAGGGATTGGGGTGTTTTCTTATGCAAAATGATATGTTGATAGCTTATGCCTCACGACAGTTGAAAATCCATGAGCAAAATTACCCAACTCATGATTTGGAGTTAGCTGCGGTAATCTTTGCATTAAAGATTTGGATGCATTATCTTTATGGAGAAAGGTGTCACATTTATACTGATCATAAAATTTTAAAGTATATTTTCACACAAAAGGAGCTGAATATGTGCCAAATAAGATTGTTGGAGCTGATTAAGGATTAAGACTTCTCAATTCAGTACCACCCTGGGAGATCAAACAAGGTGGCAGATGCATTAAGTCAACAAGACCGTGCTAGCTTATCCATGATGAGGATCACAAAAGATCCAATATTTATGGATTTACAAAGGATGGATCTTGGAATTATAATGAAATGGAAAAATATTATCTTTCTCAAATGAATGTTCAACCATCTATACATGTGAAGATTAAAGAGGCATAGAAATAAGATGTCGAGTTACAAAAGAAGGTGAGAAATGTTCCTGAATTCAACCTTGATTGTGATGGGATAATAAAGTTCAGGAATCAGGTTTATGTTCCTCCCATCCCCGAATTAAAGAAGGAGCTACTGGATGAGACTCATAGTTCTTCATTCTCTATTCATCCTGGAAGCACGAATATGTATAAAGACCTGAAAGAGTACTTCTGGTGGGATGGCATGAAAAGAGATGTTGCTGAATATGTCTCTCGATTCTTGGTTTGTCAGCAAGTTAAAGCTGAGAGACAGAATTCTAAGGGGATGTTACAACCATTACCCATACCAGAATGGAAATGGGAAAACATCACTATGGACTTTGTCACTGGACTTCCTAAAACATCCAAAGGCAATAATGCTATCTGGGTCATAGTTGATCGTCTTAAAAAGTCGGCACACTTCATCGCTATTAGAGAGGATTTCTTTCTGGATCAGCTTTCCAGGATATATGTGAAGGAAGTGGTAAGATTGCATGGAATACCACTTTCCATTATATCTGATCGAGATCTGAGGTATACCTAAAAGTTCTAGAGAAGTCTTCAGCATACGATGGATACATAGTTGAGTTTCAGCACTGCTTATCATCCTCAGACAGACGGCCAGTCTGAGAGGACGATTCAAAATCTAGAAGATTTGTTGAGAGCTTGCTCTATGGATTTCAATGGTGGTTGGGATCAACACCTACCTATGATGGAATTTTCTTATGATAATAGCTTTCACTCTAGTATTTAGATGGCTCCTTATGAAGCTCTCTGTGGAAAGAAATGAAAAACTCTAACATGCTGGGATGAAGCTGGGGAAAGAAATCTATTAGGACCTGATCTTGTTGATGAGATGGCAGAAAAGGTCTGATCTATTCAACAACACATAAGAGCAGCTCAGAGTTGACAAAAAAGTTATGCCGACAACCGAAGAAAAGACCTAGAGTTTGAATTGGGTGATAAAGTGTTCTTACGAATATCTCCTTGGAAGAGAATATTGATATTTGGAAAGAAGGGAAAGCTGAGCCGAAGGTATATTGATCCTTTAGAAATACTGGATCATGTTGGGAAGGTAGTTTACCGATTGGCGCTTCCACCGAATCTCTCTCAAGATCACGATGTGTTCCACGTATCTCTCCTGAGAAAGTACATACCTCATCCTTCACATGTACTCGTCTCAGAAGTTGTACCGCTAGTACAAGATCTTTCTTATGTAGAACAGACGATATAGATTCTCGATCGTAGCGAAAAAGTCCTACGAAACAAGACCACTGGCTTGGTAAAAGTTTTATGGAGGAACCACCAATTAGAAGAATCTTCATAGGAGCTTGAGGATATGATGAGGGAGAGGTATCCTCATCTATTTGTTACAAAGTGTCGAATTTCGAGGGCGAAATTCATTTTAAGGGGGGTAGAATGTAACACCCGAGACTTTTATAAGAAATATTTTGTATTGATTTTAATCATCAAAGGAATCTTTCACTACACACAACACTATCTTGGCTTGCTTTACACGCAATCACGACCTTCCTTGATAGCTTGCGTCATACGCAATTCCGAGTTTCACTAAACAACGATATGCTATTAAAATATTATTAAAACTAACCGTTATGAATAGTAATAACCACTTTTTGAAATTTTTTAAATTTTTTGTTTCAAATTGGACTTCATTTTTGGATTTGGAATATCGAAATTAGCCTGGGGTGAAATTTTGGTATTTTTCTGAAAACTTTCAATTTTTGATGAATAGTGAAAACACTGGGTTACTATTTAAAAACCGACTTTTTATATAAATAATTATTTATTGTATTTAAATTTATTTTAGGTCAAAATTGATAAATAATACCTATATTAGTTCAATCCAATTCATTGGAGTAATTTTATAATAATTTTAGATATATAAAAATTTTATTGAACTTTTCATCGTCTTTTACCCACCTGCTAGGAGAATTTGCAAATTTACATAAAACTTAATTTTGCCACTTCTGTGAGTGGAATTTCAAAACTCTGAGAGACACGATTGATGTCAGTAAGTAAAATTTGGTTCAATGAGATGAAAATAATTTTTGGTGAATAGTAACTTTTACTTTTATTTACCATGGTTAAAAGTAAACAGGGTAATTAAGGTTAAAAATGATATTATTATTACACTAAAACATGTTCTAATTCTATTGGATAAGTGTAATTCGACCAAAAACAACCTTAGGAATAAAATATGACCATATATTCCCACTTGGATTAGATTAAGGACATTTATTATTAATTTATTTAAAGAAGGGTTAAAATAGTTAAAATCAATGTTTAATAAGTAAATCATTTTTAATATAGGGTTATACATTAGATAAATTCGACTATAAATATTCATTAGAAATATACAAAGATTTCCTAGATAATGGTATTTTATTTGTATTTTTTAGACAATAAATAATTTGATTATGATGATGTAGTAATTATCTTATTAATTGAAATATTGACATAATTGATGTTATAAATACACAAATAAATGTAATTTGAGACTTTTTATGAATTACAATAATTTTCAATGTTAATATGACATGTTTTTATTGATTTAATTAATTTTTTTGAAACTAATATTTCTGTTGTGATTTTCACAAAAATCAATTACCAAATAGTGTCTAAATTGACATAAAATAGTTTTTAAAACAAATATTATATTATTAATTCCTAAAAATATAAGGTTAGGCCAAATGACTTATATAAGGTTATGTATATTAATAATAAAAAACTTGGGATTCGTTTGTCTTGTTATAGTAAGTTTATTGACCTTATAGTGTAAGAAAACAAGAAGACACAGTAAAAGTAAAATTATTTAACTTAAAGTTAAATCCAAATGATAAGGTTAAAATAGAAACCTAAACTTTTCTAAATTCTATTGTATTAGAGTATTTCGGCCCATCCCCACCTTATCTTCTAAATAAATCAATTTGGAGCTATTCAAAACTGAATATGACTTTATAATAAAATAATATTTTTTGTTTTTCCAAAGGTGCCCCTCTCCTCCCTTATAAAAGGGCACCTCCTCCCTCTCTTCCTCACACCACTTTGAGTCATCATGCTCGTCCAACCCCTACCAATTTCTCCTCTCCACTTCCCTAGAAACATCCTAGAGGTCCTGGTCTTCTTCAAAGACCAATTTTAGTTCCCTAAAAGGATGTCTCAAAGAGGCACTTCAAAGAAGAGGTAATGTCTGTTACCGATTCTTTCATCTTTATTTCTTCTTCCACTTTTATTATTTAGTTGTTTCATTATGAATTAATAAAATCACTATCACTCATATACTGAGATGTTATTATAAGTATAAAACATCTCTATTTCACCATCTATCCGTCCTACCAAAAAAGAAATCACCGCGCGTGCGTACGTACGGAATACCGTCTCCACGCCGTGGTGTAATGTATTTTCCACCACCACCTTACATGGATGGGTATAATGGTTCAAATAAATAACTATATATGATTATTGTAAATTGGTATTGATTCTGAAGTAGTATACATACACTCCAATACAATTACATGATCATGGGAACGATATCATCGCTCGTGCGTACGTACGGAATACAATCTCCACGATGTGATGCGACTCGTTCTACATAATCTTCATTGAATAATGAATATATAAATGAATTGAATGAATTAATATGATATATATTACACTAATACTTTTCTGTAAATGAGGTATCTATAACCTAAAAAGAATAATAAGAATTTATTCGACAAAACATGCATAAGAACAAAAAAGTAATAAACACCCGAATAACAAGTAACAATGAAATATTACTAATAAGAAGCTAAGAATATGACCATATATGATATCATAAAAATAATTATGATTCTTTAATAAGTCAATAACATTATTTAAATCATTATACAGGTGGTTTGGACACTTATAAAGCAAATCGGACCTATGGTAAGGTAAAATCTCACAATCTCATTTTTATACGAGATTGTTTATACTTTGGTATTTATTGGGGTTTATTTTATCATCCACATCCATGTTTCCTCAATATGTAATATTATTTCTATCCTCCTACAATTTTTTAAATCCAAATTTACCCTTTGGTGAGTTTTTAGTAATAGATATGAAAGAAATCTTTTGTCGTTTTTCGTACGAGGTAGTTTTTGACTTTTCCGGCTTAAGTACGAGAAGAATGTTTTTTTTAACTTATACAACATGAATGGATTTTTAAAACATTATTTCAAAGAAGCTTCCTTAAAAAGTTTTCAAGTTTATTTTTAATCAACTTCTTTTAGTTTAAAATTGTTTGACATGTTAAGAAAGGAAAAGTGTTTTTGAAGTAGAAAGGATATTTTCCTCAAGAATGGAGTTCAAGTGTTTTATCAAAATTATTTTCCATCTAAGATAATATAGGGTTATGTTTCTATCCCTATTATTACATTGATTTGATTATGTTGTGATTGAATTATTTTTATGAATTCCTTTATCTTATATGAATTGTTTTATGATGTCACGATGTTTAAGAATCTCATTTTTATTACATGGGTTATGCTATTATGTATGGTTTATGATTTTGTGGTACACATAAGAATGGTATCATTATGAGATGTGTGGGACCTATATCTCCCTCCAATGCATTGGGTAAAGATTTATATCTCCTGAGATAGACATGGTTGGAACAGCAGGTTAAACTGGTTCAGTGAAACTGGACTGAAACGAGGAGTGAACTCGGTTCAGAAATGGACTTTGTCTGCTAAGATAGTCTTGGCTATGAGTCTTGACTACTAAGAAATTATTCTCTATGATATGTGTGTATGCCAAAAAGTTTCATGTTTTATGTTATGATTATTGGGATTACATTTCACTACTATGATTTATCACATTTTATGAAATTATGATATCTTTTGCAGGTTAAGATTTCCAAAATGATATGTTCTTATGAATATGATGTGATTGATATTTATTTTGATTACCCTTACTGAGAATTTGAGCTCACCCTTTTGTATGTTTTCTTTCCCTTGGTTAGGAAGAAGGTTATTAAGTAAGATATTCCAAAAGGGACTATCGATATGATGAAATAAACGGGAGATAGTGTATATGATTTATGAACCAGTTGTTTATGTATCCCAGTTTCTAAAGACACTATACCTATATAGTCCTTTCATGGTTTTGTTATATGTTGTAATAAGTATGCTTAAATTTTGAATTATTAACTATGTATGTAAAGTATGGGTCATTATACTGGTTACTTTTATTGCATGGATGTGGTGGTTTTGTTGTATGAGGTGCATGTTGTAGTGCTCTGTCCAGGTGTCTGTTGGAAAACCTTTTTGGAGAGAGGTGCTTAAGACTTGCGACATTGGGGTAAAGCGGCAAACCAGTGGGGAAGTAGTAGCGGGGTACCCTTGATATTCTTTTTTATATTATATACTATTATATTCCATATGTGGTGAGAGTATCCATAGTGGGTCTAGGAACATAGTATACATATTTAAGTGACGAGTTAGTTTCCATTGTTGTTCACTATGCTTTAGCATTCTTTCATTACTTTTGATAAAGAGGCTCTGGGAAGGATCCTACTGACTATACCATTATACTCACCCTATGTATTTATAAACTATTTTTTCCAGGTCTCTTGGATATTTTTGGAGATCATGTTCGTTTCTATTTGCATGGTATTGGAGGAACTGGTATGGCTTCTAGTTGCTGCTATTTTTACTTTCTATTGGGTACTTGCAGTTTTTTTCCTTTTTAGTTGTAATTTTTTTCATGGCATTACATATGTGTACTTGGGATTTATTTTATATTTTTGTCTAATTTAGAGTTGGTTGGTGTCTATCTTATATCTCTCTTTCACATGTGTTCTCCTATAGGGTAATACCTTCCATTTGTGTGTTTATTGTACCCTCGATGCTAGTCACCAACCTGAGGCCTACTGAAGGCGGGACTTGGAGGTCATTATATCCCATATCACATTGTCGGCCCAGGAGGGGTACACACTATGGGGAGGAGGTCATAAAATTTTGTGTATCATGTGATAGACATCAAGGACTAGTAGAGTTTTCTTAGAACAACATTTATCATTCATTGATTTGAATGGATCCCTTTGAGGCTTTGTACGTTGACCAGTCCAGGTCACCAATATATTGGGAAGAGGTTGATGAGGCCTCTCTAGTAGTAGTAAGTCTTTTTAGGAGATTTTAGTGAGGATTCAGGATATACATTGGTGTCTAGTTATAGCTTCAAGTCAACCAAAATAATATGTGGATAATTGACCTCTTCCTTTAAATATTTCTATGGGAGGTCCATTTTTCATTATTGTTTCTCCTCAGTCGGCTTTCCATAATCATGGAAAATAGTTGACATTGGCTTAGATATAAGTTGGACAATTTCAGGCCACTGGAAATCTTGGGAATCTTTTTTATCAGTTTTCATTTCTAGTTTAGTTGACAACTATTCTATATTATTTACATTATCTTAGCTCTGGATGTACCATCCTGATCCAGCTCACATTTTGAGTTAGGAAGAGATAAAGATGGATAAAACATTTATGTTGTATATAAATAAGTGGATATCATTGAATCTCATTTGAATATCTTCTCTAGGATGTAAATTATATTGTTCAGTGTACTGTGGTGACACGAAATAGTTTCTCATGAAAATTTAGATCTTGAGTTGTTGATGAGGGATCAGTGTTCTCACCACATTTTGGATAGCATTATTCAACATGAATTCATGGAAATGAAAATTCCTATTGGGATATTTTGTATCATCATGTTACCTTCATCCAGTAATTTTAAATATCATGTCTCATTTTCCCTTTTGGTTTGGGTACGTCATTGTATTTTTGAGTATAGAATGTCGTTCTTGAGAAAATGACCTAATTTTTTGGGATGAATGATTGTTGTAGTGAATGGAGTCTTGGTATAAATGTAAAATGGTATTAAGAGAACTTACATTGGGGTTAGGTTTGTACCAGATTCCTTTATGAAAAGTTTATATAGAATCTACCTACTGCACAATTTTATGTCATGAATAAGTTACATGATGTTAATATGTTGTCTGGATAATGTCTTGAACAGGTTAAGAGTATTAAATTTATTCACATCATGAAACAATTTCACATCATGTAATGGTCAATCATGGTTATTTTTAAAATGAGGTAAAATGTTTTTTAGCATATCATAAATGTCACAAATTACCCATCATGAATAGTTTTCACATTGTGAAAGGTTTTGTGCCATAGGTTTTAACGTTGTTGTGCAAATGGTTTTATTTTAATTCAGTTGGAGGACTCATCTCTTGAAACCTAGGAGATATTTGATGTTATTTTAGAGGATATTCACTCCTTATGGATCATTTTATTTGATGACTGATTTTCATTGTTGTTGCACTGCATCTCCCTGAGTATGTAATATTTCATCTTCTCTATTTTCAATGGTTGTAGGAGTGTCGTCAAGCTATGTTTTTAGATCATATGGTATTATGCATTGTATTATCCTTACTACATTATAGATCTGTTGTGTGAACTTCTTATGGAGACCAAAATTTGTGTTAGTTTTGGTGTGGAATGCATGTTTCTTGAGGTACATTTTTTCTTTATTCTCTGTATATTTTCTTTTATGTTTCATTGATTCAAAAATTTAAGGATTTATTATAGGTTTTATGTTTTTTTCTATACATTCATCCATGTTGTCTGATCTCATTGTAGTCATTTGCAACCAGATTTTGAGGTATGTGGTTCTATCTCTAGCCAATGTTGGATCAACTATATTTCGCTAGTTTAATAATTTTTTTATAAATGATTTGGCATGAATGAATTGTGTGTGAAAATTGTTTTTTAAGAAAAGACAGTTTTCATCTTATTATGGAAAAGGAAAAGGGTATTTTCAATTCATTATGAAGTGAATTTTTTATATGGTTTTTAAATAATCAGTTTAATGATTTTTTTCTTGGAAAATGTATCATGTGGGATGACTTGGATATATAGGTTTAAGGTATAGAAATATTCATCATTAATAGATACTATATAGGGGTTCACTGATGGGGTGTTCCTCTACTCTCTAGGGCCATTTTTTTAGGGACATGTTGGACCTATTAGGAGGTTCACTTGCTAGTGTGTTCTTATACTCTCTACAGTAGATGCACACATATATATACATGATGTGTGCTTTTTTATCTCTGGGTATGAGTGTTATAGCTAGACTGTCATGTTGTAAACCTTGGAATGATGTTACATATGCTCTAGTTTATACTGCTTTGAATTTGATATGTAATGTGTTATATTCTTTGGATTGAACTAATTTGGTACTGGTGATGTGCTTTGAAACTATTGTACTTGGATTATTTGAGAATATGTAAAATGGGGATTTATTTACCATGATGTTTATACAAAGTCTATTTAACTGATTGTCATGTCTTAATTTCATCAAAGATGATGATTTTCATAATTTTTTTAAAGTTATTGATATGGAACATATGGGTGGGATCATACTAAGCCTATTTAAATCACACCATGCACACATCATTGATCATACCATAATTCACTGTTTTATTTCACCCTTATACCAATGTATTAAACTGGTTTTGTAATGAAAATTTCATGTATAATAATAAATTTTACTCCATGTTTGATTCAATTATTTTTTTTAAACTGTTAAAATGTTAATTGCTACTTATTTTGATAATTATATTGTAGGTGGAGGTGATTTAGAGGACCCATGATGAAGTTCAAGAAAAAATGGGCCAATTTGCACATGATCGAAGCACACTGGGGGACTAAAACACATGTGGATACTAAACCATTCTTTCAAATGGGATGAAACGTTTTGGGATGGTCCTATATTTAATGATCTCTATTTCATATGAAGGAACTGAAGCCCAATTCTCCCCTTAAAAGACTTATACAAACTGATATGTCGAATAAAGTGGATCTACACAGGGTCAAAAATTTGTCTCTGTATTATAGAAATATCTCTTATTATATTCCATATCTGGCCTACAAATAGGACATGGAGGTTGAAAGGGTGTCTTCAAAAAACTATATAGTTTTTTCCAAAGTTATTTAAGACTGAGCATCTGGCCAAAACCATGTACCAAGAGGATTCGTGAAATCAGGGTGCCCAAAACCACTTCCCACTTTTCTTATAAATTGGCACCTTGGGAACCCAATTTTTGAGTTCGACCAGGAGGTAAGGTTCTTCCATTTTGGAGTCCTAAATATGTCTCCCCATAATTACTATAAGTTATGGGGGCTATGGGATGTGATGCTTCAACATCTTCTTCTTCCTCCCCTCCCATGGGTTTCTAAACCCCTTGTGTCACCCGGGGAGGAACGTGATATAATCCCGAGATTCATATTTGTATTATTTTGAATGATATTTTTAATTAAATGTTTTATGTTTCCTTTCTTCATATTTTATTTTTATTTAATTGAGTTATATATTGATATGTTATATTCAAACTAAAATGATAATGTTTGGGGGTACCCTTTCTGGTGATGTTTCACATAACGTTCATCACTTTTTCATCCCTCATTCAATTGCGGTGTTTGTGTGGTTCATATTGGACAATTGAAATCAGATAAGCATTTTCAAGGCCATGTAAATTTATGTCATTGTATCATGAAAAAATAACATACAAACTTGGATAGAACACCAAGTTCGTTTTGAGTTTCCTTGGTGAGTTTCAGTTATGAAGTCGAACACAAATCACCCAATCGTCGGTTGTGTCCAGTGAATCATTGTTGATTTAGACTGAACCCTAGGAGGTGTCCTTGTAAAAACTAGTAATAATATTTTAATAGGTGTTCCAAACTAGGGATGAAAATATCTATATCCTTTATCTTGAATCGATGAAGGTTGAGCATCATGATACTCTCCTAGATTGATCGTGTTTAATTAAGCTTGTTCATTTCTATTTTGTTTTATCGCTTTAGTATTTCTATTGTAATATATAATCATAAAACCCCAAGTTTTATTAAATCTAATTCCCCTTCTATTTTCATAATATAAAACCTATTTTTCAATTAATGATCTAAATCACAATCGAGAGATAACCTAGGGTTGCTGATATACTGCAGAAATTCTAGTTAAAACTAAACTAATTTGATGCGCCAGACAACACGATAAAATTTTGGAACTGTTACTGGGAAGCCAAGATAATTTATTTATTTTATTTCCTTTAATTTATTTATTTTAATTCTTAATTATTACTCCTTTCAATACCCTGCCCCATTTGATATTTTTTGTTTTAGTTTTACGTTTCTGTTTTTGGTTGTTTTTGTTTGTTCTTTCTATCTCTCTCTTTCTCTCTTCTCATTATATCTTACTATAATTCTTTAGTATGAAGTTATATTATCATTTCACCCTTATTAAGTGATTTTATCCATATTAAATCTTAAAATAAAACAAACTTCACAACATATTTTCATCACTTGATCAGAAAAAGAAAAACTGCTTGAATTTGACCCTGAAATTGAAAAGACACTTCACACACAAATCAAGGCATCTAGATAAGGTCAATCATGTAACACTAAGGAACACCTTGTGGAACCTCAAGTTTTCATAAACCAATCAATAATTAAACCTAATCAAATCTAATAAAACATGGCTGCAAATAATCGAACCTTAAAAGAACTTACCACCCTGGATGTGGAGTACCAACCTGCGTACATCCAATATCTCGAGGAAGAATCCATCTTTGAGATTTGATCAGCACTCATCCACATATATCCCAAATTCCATGGTCTTCCTGGTGAGGACCCTCATAGACCCCTCAATGAGTTTCACATAGTGTTCTCCATCATGGAACCCCAAAATGTGTCTGGGGACTTCATTAAGTTTAGGGTATTCCCTTTCTCCCTTGATGGTGTAGTTGGATATACTATTTTCCTACTACTATTAGGGGGTGGAATGAACTTAAAAGACTCTTCTTAAAGAAGTTATTCCCTGCCTCTTGAACTGCATCAATTAGGAAAGAAATCTATGGAATTAGGCAATCACAATGAGAGAGCCTTCATGAATACTGGGAGAGATTCAAAAGACTTTTCTCAAGCTGGCCCCACCACCAGATTATTGAACAGCTATTAATCCAATAATTATATGAGGTAATTATCCCCATGGATCATGGAAGGATTGATGTTGCATATTGTGGTGACCTAATTGCTAAAACTCCTTCCTCTGTTCATGACTTAATAGCCAACATGGCTCAAAATTACCAACAATTTAGTACATGAGAAATTTCACCAACCCGAGGAGTTCATGAGGTAAGTAATTTAGCCATATATAAAAATATAGATAATAAACTTGATGATATGTATACCCTTATAAGGAAATTATCCCAAGCACAAGTTAACTCTCACTGTTCTTCAATTCCATTACATTGTGGTATTTTCTATAAAAATACTCATTTTTTCGACCAGTTTCCACAACTTCAAGATTCACCAATCTATTGTGCATTCGTGTTCCTATGGATACCATACCAAAAAGAACCTCCCTTCAACCAAGATCCATTCAGGAAAAATCCAAACCTCGATGGAATTCACAACCCTAGTACCAACAAAATGGAAACTCAAGCTACCCCAAGAAGAATTGGTATCAACAAGGCCACGGTGTGCAACCTTCTTATCCTTCAAATTCTCAAAACATTCATCCTCATCCTCTCAAATATGAACCAAGCCTCGAGGATATAGTGAAGAAAACGGAAACCCAGAACCTATAATTCCAAAAAACCACACAATCAACTATTCAAGACCTACGAACTTAAGTGGGGAAATTGGAAACCACCATCGATGAGCTTAAGATGCAAGGTTCTAGAAAAATACCATCCCAACCCACTTAAAATATGAAGGATAAAGGTAATGTATGTGAAATTAAACTTTATAGTGGTAAATTAGTTTCTCCTTCTATTGATTCTATGCAATAGGTATGTCCCCCTCTTGAAAACAATCATTAATAACCCTAAAAAATTTCAAGTAATGAAAAACAATAAAAAAGGTTAATCAAATTATCATTGATGATTCAAATGAACAATCCATTCCTCTTCTATTCCCTCAAATACTCTCTAAATATAAGAATAATTTCTATAATGAAATTGATAAATAAATTTTGGATACTTTTAAAAATGTATAATTTAATATTCCTTTATTGGATGCATTTAAACAAATTCCTCAATATGATAAATTTCTTAAAGATTTTTGTACCCATAGAAGGAGACTAAAGGGGAATGAGAGATTTGATTTGGGAAGGAATGTATCATCCTAGATTCAGCTCAAAATTCCAACCAAATGAAAGGATATGGGCACATTCACAATACCGTGTACCATAGGGGAGACATTATTTTCTGATGTTATGCAAAATTTAGGTGCTTCCATTAATTTATTTCCTCACTCTGTGTATACTTCTCTGCAAGTTGGTGAACCTCAACCAAAAGGAATTTTCATGATGATTAACAACCAGAGTATAATTCACCCAATAAGTGTGATTTAGGATGTTATTGTCAGAGTGAAAAATCTCATCTTACCCACTGATTTCTACATTCTTGATGTGGTAGATACATGAACCCAAGGACATCCCCTCTCATACTTGGAGGCCTTTCTTCAAAGCAGCAAAGACGATCATCAATGATCACAGTGTTCACATTGTCCATGATGTTAGGTGGAGAAAAGGTATTTTTTAATATCCTTGAGGCTATGAAACACCCCATTAAAGAGAACTCGTCTATTCTTATCTATTCTATGTAAGTTCTCTCAAATGATGCACACACACACACACAATTCTCTCCTCAAACCATACTCTGATTAATTTTCTTCTTCTTCACCCATGGATGATTTGAGTTTTGAGTCTTATTTTGAGTGTTGTGTGGGTTCTGAAAATTGTAAATTTTGTGCTTTAATTGATGAGTGTGTTCATTCTGAGGTATCCATGACTGTTGATGATTTCTCACATCTCCTTTCAATAGAATCTATATCTTTAGAGAATAAACATGAGATGATAGAAAGTTTAATGGACCTCACTCCCCCTAAATTCCCTCCCTCGGTCTATAAAACCCTTGTGTTGGAATTAAACCACTTTTATTTAATTTAAAATATGCTTATCTTGAGGGTATAAATCAATTTCCCATCATTATTGCCAATAACCTCTCTCAACACCAAGAATAAAAACTGCTTGATCTTTTGAGAGAGTGTAAAAAGCGAATTGGGTGGTTATTGGTTGATATTTCTAGGATTATCCAATCTATTTTTATGCATCATATACTTTTGGATGATGAGGCTAAGCATGTAAGAAAATCTCAATTCCAGTTGAATCCCACTCTCCTTGAAGTGGTAAAATTGGAAGTCAGTAAATTACTTCCTACGGGGATCATTTATCCTATATCTGATACCAAATGGGTCAGCCCAGGGAAAATTGTGCCTAAAAACCAGAATAATAGTTTTTTCATATGAAAGGAATGAATTGGTTCCAACACATGTGAAAAATAGTTGGTGAGCCTATATTGACTGCCATCGACTGAATCAATCCATGTGGAAAGACCACTTTCATCTACCTTTCATTGACCAAATTTTTGAATGGTTGACTCGTAAGTCCCAATATTGTTTCCTTGATGGCTATTTGGGTTATTTTCAAATCCATATACCCTTGAAGGATAAAAAAAGACAACATTTACCTTTCCATTTGGAAATTTTTCATACAGAAGGATGCCTTTTGGTCTTTGTAATACTCTTGGTACTTTTGAGCGTTGTATATTGAGTATATTTTTAAAGTACTTAAAGAACTACATGGATGTTTTTATAGATGATTTCACTGTTTATGGAACTTATTTTGATGATTTTTATCTCACCTAGGTTCTATCCTCCTTCATTGCATAAAAAAATATCTTGTATTAAATTATGAGAAATGATATTTCATGGTTGAATGAGGGATAGTTCTTGGGCATGTTATTTCAAAATAGGGAATTCAAGTGGATAAATCAAAAATTGAATTAATTTCAACCCTTCTATATCCAAAATTTGTTTGTAAGGTTCGATTTATCTTGGGTCATGCTGGTTTTTAATGCCGATTCATTAAAGACTTTAGTAAGATCGCACTTCCCATGTATCAGTTATTACAAAAGGATTTTAAGTTTGTGTTTGATAAAAATTGTGAGGAGGATTTCAATTCACTAAAAAGGAGTCTTACATCACCTCCCATCTTTCAACCACCAAGGTGGGGTCTCCCCTTTGAGCTTATGTCTGATGCCTCTAACTTTGCGGTTGGGGCAGTTTTATCACAAAGGGTTGAGAATGCTCCATGTGTTTTTGCGTATGCCTCACATAACCTTGACCCAGCCCAGGAAAACTACAAAACCACTAAAAAACTTCATTCTATTGTTTTTCCTTGGAAAAAATCTATTCATATCTTATCAGGTCAAACATCATTTCCTTTTCTGATCATGTTGCCCTTTATTTTCTCCTAAAAAAACCTGATGCTAAACCCCACCACATTCAGTGGATTCTCCTCCTCCAATAGTTTGACCATGATATTAGATATAATAGGGGAGTAGAAAATGTTGTAGCTTACCACATTAGTAGGATTTCCTCACCATTGAACCATCATATTGACTCACCCCTCCCCATTGGATAATTATTCCCTCATGAGAACCTTTGTGATGTTGTGGACCTTACCCACTAGTATGAGGACATTGTGAATTATTTAGAAACATCTAGGGTCCCGACTAATTTCATCACTTCACAGTACTATATACATAAGCAAAATTATCGATGGTACATTTGGGATGAACCATATTTGCGGAGAATTTTTGGTGACCAAGTAGTTCGTCAGAGTGCCCCTGACCATGAGTTCACCTCTTTTTTGACCTTTTTCTGCACTTTGGCATGTGGGGGGCACTTTGGTTCTCAATGTATAGCTCGAGAGGTCCTTGACTCAAGAAATTATTGTCCAACATTGTATAAGGATTCCCATATATTTTTCAAGTCATGTAGTCTTTTCCAATTTACAGGGAATATGTTCAAGAGGAATGAAATTCCCCAACAACCCATGTTATTCTGTGAAATTTTTCGATGCATGGGGCATTAACTTCATGGGGCCTTTTCTGAATTCATTTGTCTTTTTGCTAATATTATTAGCTGTTTACTATGTATCTAAATGGGTGGAATAAAAGGACACCAGGACGAATGACTCTCGAGTGGTTGTTGATTTTGTGAGGTCCCAAATTGTTAGTAGGTTTGGTTTACCTAGATTCATCATTAGTGATTTGGGTTCACATTTTTTCAATCACAACATGAAAAATTTTCCTCGTAAGTATGGGGTTGTTCATAAAGTCTCTATAGAAAATGACCCCCAAACTAACGGACAAGAAAAAATCTAAAATTGGGAATTTAGGAGAATATTGTAAAAACCTGTACTACCCAATAGGAAAGATTGGAGTTTCCACTTGGATGATGCACTTTGGGCATACCATATAGCTTTAAAAACCCCCAATCAAAATGTCACTGTACAGAATTGTGTTTGTAATGCCTTGTCACCTTTTATTGGAGGTAGAAATCCATGTATATTGGGCTGTTAAACAATGTAATATGAATCTTTTAGATGTAGGTGAGCATAGGAAGCTACATATTCAAGAGTTGGAAGAAATTTGATGTGATGAATATGAGAACTCCCAGATCATTAAATAGAAGACAAAGGCTATCCATGATAGAATGGTTCATCAGTGGAAGTTTCATATTGGTGATTAGGTTCTCATATACAATTCTAGGCTAAAGCTCCACCCATGTAAGATTTATTCCTGATGGCTCAGTCCTTATATTATTAATGATATTTACTGTTTTGGTGACAAACATGTTTTTCATTAGAAGAGTGGACAAAGGATTACTATCAATGGGTAAAGGCTCAAGCACTTCCATTAGGATTTCCCAAAATCATCTCTTAGAGGAAATCCAACAGATAGATGCCACATATGACACCACTTAGTAGGTTATACCTTCTACATACCTTTATTTACTTGTCTATTTATTAAAAATACCTTCATTATGGACAATGTAACCTTCAGGTGTGGTGGATGGTGACATGTCATCGTTAGGATTAATCAAAATAAAAAAATTGTGTTTTCATTTTTGATTTATTTTTCTCTATTTTTTTTTTAGATAAATTTTGATATTAAAAAGAATATCCAAAATCATTTTTCATGCTTGAGTCGATTATGTGGAAAATTCAATTGTTTTTGGAAAAAAAATTCAAATGAATATTGATATGGAATATTTTTATATAATTGGTATTTTCAAATAATTCATAGGTGTTTAATGTATTTTTGAATCGTGTGCCTCATTAGCACTGATCAATATTTTAATCCACTGCTCGAGAGACATTCTAATCCCTTTATTGCATATTTTCCCTTTTAATCGCTTTTTTGAGAGTCTTGGGTCATGTCGAGAAACTATTACTATCCTGGATTTTTATTGAAGCCATAAGATTCAAGTATGCTACATTCATGATAGACGCCATTGTTCATTAAAAATCCCTTTTTACAATTATCTCTATTTTTTCCACCTTTACATTTTATCCTTCTTAATCCTTAGAGTCCATGAAATTCCTATTAGGTAGCCACATTAAAATCTAATTTATCCCTAAATACCCATATCTTGTGTATATTCTTGTTTTATTTTCACCAACTGTGGGAGAGAGGGTCCTTCCATGGGAATTATGGGAAGAGAATCATTGTTTTGGGTTGATATAAATGGAGCCTACATTTTCCTTGGTCAATGGGTTAGTAAGCCATATTGCATCATTGTATTATACATGTTTCCCTCTTAATCTCCAGAAAAACTAAAAAAATATAGTTCGGTATATCTAGAAAAATAACACAGAACAAAAGAATAAAATTGATAAAAGAGGGTGTTTACTCATTATTATTCATCTCTTGGTTGTGACCCACACAAATGGACAATTGGGATAGTGGGGGAGGTAATATACTTTGTGAGTAGTTGAGTGTGTACATTCATTGTAAACACTTTTTGAATATTGAAATGTTTTGTACACAAGAGATTAAGCACTCCTATTCAGCCTCATATTTTTAAAAATTAAATCCTACCAACCCTTGAACCTCAGAACAACCTGTTAGAAGTCCTCTTGAGTAGCTCACTAGTTTCTCCCTATAGAGACCTTAGAATCATGGAAATCATATGGTAAGATTTCATGAACTCTGAGAAAAGATCATAACTCCACTTTTATATGTTTCATGAGTGAAGAGGGAAAATTTTTTGGTGAGTTAGGTTGCGCCATGTAGCATGGGTGAACAAATAATGTTCAAAAAAATTGAATGTGAGAAAAGAAAAATGAAAGGAAAATTGATTCCATAAAGGAGACATGAATAATTTCATTTCAAAATAATATTTGATGTTTTCAAACCTTTTATTTATGAATGGTACATGATTAGGATATTATACGTTGCCCAGGGGTGCAAATGTTTAGGTGTGGGGGTGTGATCGTACTATGATTCATTGTTTTATTTCACCTTTATACAAATGTATTAAACTGGTTTTGTATTGAAAATTACATGTATAATAAAAAATTAAACTCCATGTATGATTGAATTTTTTTAACTATTAAAAAGGAAAACTTAACTTTATTTGATAATTATAATGTAGGTGGAGGTGATTTGGAGGACCCTTGATAAAGTCCAAGAAAAAATGGGCCAATTTGCATATGATCCAAAAAAACTAGTGAACTAAAATGCATGTGGATTATAAATCGTGAATTAAAATGGGGTGAACCTTTACAGGCTTATCCTAAATTTCATGTGATCCATTTCGTTTGAAGGAACTGAATCCCAATTCGTCCATTAAGAGGCCGATACAAATTGATCTGTCCAATAAAGTGGATCTGCATGGGGTCAAAAATTGGCCTTTGTATTTTGGGAATATCTCATATTATATTCCATATCTGGTAGCAAAATTTTAAATGGATGAATAAAAGGTTTCGGTAAACAACTCTTTACTTTTATCTAAAGTTATTTAAGACTTTATAACTGGCCAAAACCATGGACCATGCAGATTCGTGAAATCTGAGTGCCCAAAACCACTTCCCACTTTGCCTATAAATTGGCACCTTGGGAACACCATTTTGTTGTTCGACCAGGAAGAAAGGTGATAAAATTTTGGAGTCCCAAATATTTCTCCGCACCATTCATAGAAGATCTAGAGTCTATGTTAAGGGGTACTTCAACTTCTTTTTCTTCCTCCCCTCCCATGGGTTTCTAAACCCCTTGTGATCAGCCGGGGAGGAACGTGATATAATCCCGAGCTTCATACTTGTATTATATTGAATTATATTTTTAATTCAATTTTGTTTGTGTTTTTTCTTCACCATGTGTCTTTATTTAACTCAGTTATATACTGATATGTTATACTCAAACTAAAATGATCATGTTTGTGGGTACCCTTTCAGGTGATGTTTCACACACTGTTCATCCATTTTTCCTCCCTCATTCAATTGCAGTGTTTGTGTGGTTCATATTGGTCCATTGAACTAAAATTTCTATTTTAAAGGCCATGTAAATTTATGTCATGATATCAAAAAAATAACATACAAACTTGGATAGAACATCGAGTTCTTTGTGTGTTTCCTTGGTGAGTTTTGGTTATGAAGTCGAACAAAAATCACCCAATCATTGGTGGTGTCTGGTGAATCATTGTTGTTTTTGACTGAACCCTAGGAGGTATCCAAGAATAAACTCAGTAACATTATCATAATAGGTGTTACAAACCTAGGATTAAAATATATTTACCCTCTCTCTTGGATTAGTGAAGGATAAGCATCATGATACTCCCCTGGGTTGATCACATTTAATTAAGCTTGTTCATTTCTACTTTGTTTTATCGCTTTAGTTTTTCTATTGTAATATTTAATAATAAAACCCCAAATTTTATTAAATTTCATTCCCATTCTATTTTCATAATAAAAACCCACATTTTAAAGTAATGATCTAAGGATCTATTGAGAGACGACCTAGGGTTGCTACTATACTGTAGAAATTCTAATTAAAACTAAGAAACTGATTTGATGCACTCAACAACGCGATCAACCATCAGTGGTGTGTAAACCATTGTATGTCATTACATGCAATGTAAGTAAAGAATTCATAGTGAGGAAGTTATGGTTCAATCATCTATCTATAGGAAATAGGTGTTTAGATGGTGTGTGTTTTCCCATTGTATCACGTGGAGTAACTTCATCAGTTTTTTACTTTATTTTTGAATTCTACTGGTATCTTAGAGATTATTTAGCCATGTTAAAGTGGTATCACTTCAATTGTTTAGTTTTTTATAAAAAAAATTCTATTTTTACTCTTCCAATGTTTCCTCCAATTGTGAATATATATATATATATATATATATATATCTGTGTGTGTGTGTGTGTGGATTTGTTCTGCTTTATATTCAGTAAAATCATTTACTCTAGGGGTTTTTGATTCTCATGTGATAATTTCCATCCTGTGGGGAACATGAGTATACATTGATTATGTAATGTTTTGGGAATGGTACCAGTTTGAGAGGGTATCTAGGTTAGGATTGTCATTGATTTTGAGTACCAAAGAGAGAAAAATGGAACTAAAACATGAAATTTAAGAATCCTTCCACTGGGGAATAAAAAAAATGGTATTATGAGATATGTATAATGTAGTTTCCTTTATTTAAATTCACGTATAATAAATATAAATTAAAATATGTGTGAAACAAAAGTCCCTTATGTCATTTCTTGTTCTAATTCATATGTGTGCAAAAATCCAGTACAATAAATATATAGTTACTATAAATAAAATCTTGATCCATATACATTCCCATTATATCATATATGATTTACTTATAACATCTTATCAAAAATTTATTAAATAGTATTTATTAAAATCACTATTATGAGTTATAACTACTTTATTTTTCTTGAATTTTTAGGTTTGATAGTCCATTACATGAACCCTGGTCATAGTTTCATTATCTCTAGAATGTAAATCAAAAAAATTTAATCATATAAACATTTACAATTTTTCATATGAAGTGGTGATGAAAAAAATTAATTACATACATTCATGGATATGATAATCTATAAATATGCATGAGTGATGTTTTCACTTCTTGATAGACGCAATGAAATAAAGGTAATTAATAATTAACCATTACAAAAAAAATAATGTATCATATATATCTTATATGTTCATTAAAAATATCCATATTTTTAGAATTAAAATAAAAAATGAAAAGTATTCAAATAAATTTGTGGAGGTGGTAGTCCACCATATGAATGAGTGACTTTATCATTTTCCAATGGATTGAAATGTAAGAGGGTAGAAAATAGCATATAATTTTAGAATAAAAATTATTTCATAAATATCAAATATAAATATTAAATCAATAATAACAATCAATTATAAATTATTGTGAATGATAATGAATCATAACTCAAAAAAGAAGTATTAGTAAACATGCCCAAACAAGCGATAATTTTGATTTATCATTTGATGGAAAGGAGGTGAAAATGGTTTATCCAATATCATAATAAAGACTCATCAAATTTAAGTTACAAAATTAAGTATTTTGGAATGTTAAAACTTTATTTAGATGAGGTATATGAATAAATAAAACTGAATCTACCCCATTCAAAGTAATACTAATTCGATGAGAAACATCATATGGATTACACTTTATGCATTGAAGGGGTGGTATTATGATAAAATAATGACCTATAATATGAGATGATTATGTTATAATGTTATTAGAATAGGTATTTTCCATTATATATGTATCAGGTTGTGGTATTAATATATGAGATATATCATGTCCTTTAATAAGGGATAGATATGTCACCCATTGAATGTTTCAAAGGATTAAAATATATTAATGTATTATTCAAGAAATATAACTCAAAACTAGATCAAATAAGAATATGATATTATAAATAATTCAACTATTTTCATAAAATTATATTTATATAAGTTTTTAGACGATTTTTACATTATCTAATTTGTTTATACCCTCCAAAACCCCTTTTAAGATTTACATTAGTAAGGAATTTTTTGCTCGATTTATATTCATAATGAAAAAATCTAATATAGACATATTATAGTAAAATAATTATACTAATTTCAAAATGGAATAAAAATTTTCCATTTCAATATATACATTTTGAAGAAATTAGTTTTAAAATTAAACCATAAAATGTGATGAAATTTGGTTTTCCCTAAAATTGTATCCTAAATTATAAAAAAGATTTTATTCCAATATTAAGAATAATTCCAATTAAAATGAAATTAATTGTATTATATTTAATAAAAAATAACTGATGATATTTTTAAATCAATTAAATAGAAAGTTTTTCATTATAAATAATTTAAAAGGAACGATAGTTTTCTATAAAATCGGTATTTTTTTCTACTCACTGAAATATAATTTTATTAAGAATAATCCCAAAATTTCTCCTTTAAAAAATCTTGATATCACGATATAAAAAATTATATCCTTTTTATAAAATAAAATTTATAAAGTTGGTATAAATTATTTTTTATATTTTTTTGTTAAATTCACTAAGAACCATTTTTGAACTATATCTCTACAACATAAAATCGCTTCACTCAAAATAGACTTTTTAATTTATAGTAATTATTCTATAGATTTTTATTAATTACTAAAATTATATATATATATATATATTAGTTTTTAAAATACTAATCATATCTTACAACCAATGGTTATTCTATAATGTTATATTATATAATGATTCTATTAGACTCAGGGTTTCAGGAAAAGAATGCTATTGAATACTTACTATTTCTTTCAAAGGAAAAATATATTAAAAGTATTGGGGTGTTAGATTATAAAAATTTAAATTAATTTCACCCAATAAATTATATAACTCTAATAAATGAAATTATTATATTTACACTTCATCACATTCTATGGTTCTTATGTAGCTTCTTCAAATATATTCTTCCTCAAAAGAAATTTATCATGGTGAGTAGTATTGTTACATATCACATTATATTGTGATCAATTATTTTCACAGTTTTTCATCACAGTAAAGTTAATATTATTATTTGTTAACCCTTGAATTTAGTACATGTGAGGGATGAGGTCTATACATCCTCAAGATATAAAGATGTTATACATGGTGAACATGATAGAGGTTAAGTGGAAGCACTAAGCATTAAGCAACATTCCTGAACTAATCATGAATCTAAGAAGAAATAATATATCAAGAATTGATATCAAAATTATTTCCAACTATCATAACTTTATTCCATTAAATAAAATTTCATAATAACTTCACAAAAAAATTTAATTCTAGATCCTGATAATGATTAACACCATAGATTTGTTTCTAATCGAAGCATACTCAATGTTCTTTCAAATAGATCTAAACTTCTCTTCCACTTTCATAATTATATTGCATATAAATCAAATTATTTCATCAAAATAATATTGTCATATTGAAGCACTTCAATTCCTTCTATAGATAGATTATCTATCTTAATTCTTGATTTAATTCTATTATTGATGTAAAATTCCCACAACAGAAGTTGTTGATCCCAAAAACTGTTTAAAGCAATAAAGAATGATCTAGACAATGATTCTATACTTTAAATGGTTCTCTAATATTGAACATATGTTTTGAGAATGATATTTTTTACTAAAATTAAAATATATATAGATAATTCTGAAGACATCTTCATAACATTAAGGTAAATTATAGATCCTGATTAGTTACAAATGACAGTGTTTCTTCATGAAATCATAATAAAATATTTTTATATATTTGAGTTATCTGGTCAATGGAAAAACATTCTGTAATATCAATGAAATATGATGACTTCATAAGGTGATCTTATAAATCCAAAATAGCATAATTCCATTTGGATGTAGTGGCAGGTCATATAACAAAATCCCTGGTTATTTTTTCCCATTTTCATTTAAGTATGGTTAATGGTAATAAAATACCCTTATAATTTTATCTCTGATACATAACATTATAACAAACCAATAATCAGGAAATATATTTTAAAATATCCCATTTCATGTTATCCCACAACGAATACTCATCCTAATCTCTATACATCATCATACTTCTAATATAAATAGAGAACGACATAATATGATCTTAATCCAACATCTATTTCAAGTTTAGTGTTGAGGGGTAATATACCTGGTTTTTTTCCATATCATTCCATAAAAATAATGGTTAAAGTCATGAATATTCTTCAAATTCATCTTTTGTTCCACATCCACATTCTACACCAATTTAATTGTCACATGAATTGATGGGTGAAATTTATACAAGAAAGATATCATATATCCCCTTTACTCATTATTTAAAGGATTAACTTCTAAAATTCCTAAAATAATGGATCTCTTAAATCTTTATCATCAAAAATTATAATGGTCTTTCATATTCATAGAATTAACCACATTGTAAAACAACCTTGGGTTGTAGATTATTGACCATTCCAAACCTTTTTAAAATTCCAACCATATTATCTAGTTTATATTAAAAAAATTCTGTTTGAATATATAATTCATTATTTTATGGTAAGCATATATATTATATATTTTACTATATAGGTTATGAAACTATATTTTAAATATAAAAATAACTACTGCTAACTCCAAATTATTTTATTGGTAATTTTTTTAGTTATTTTTAAATTTTCATGAGATGTAATCTATCATTAAATTATTATACATGAGGATGCATCATTTACACTTCTTTTATGAATTTATATAGATTACAAACCATTATAATTTGTAGGGTAGTGTGAGTAAATTTTCCCTAACCATCCATCTCTTTAGTTCCTTGGAATTATTATCACATTCATCTTTTCACAACAACATGGTTCCCTTATGCATAGACATGGTTACTGGATTTCACAAGAATGCGAAAATTCTCACAGTGAATCATTTGTAGCATCCCATCCTAGAAGAACTTTGTATTTTTGGCCAATGTGTTAGTCTGAGGCCTTATTAAATAACTTCCATTTTTTGAATGATCCATTGATATACCCTGACTGTACATTTTTTAACCCAATAATGAAACATTTTTTAGCAAAAAATCACACATTGTAAATTTCGAATATATCATATCCTTCTTCTTGTCCTTTAGTACAATCCTTAAAAATTCATTATTATAATTATTTATATTTAAATATATGATAATATAAAATGTGAAGTCCATTAAAAACTCATAAAGGAAATATATTAAGACTCCATTCATTAAATACAAGAAAATAAATTTATAATTTTTATGTAAAAATGGAATTACAATAAATTCATAATGACTATACCTAATATGGAAGGCTTTGTTAGGAATGTACTCCTCATTCACCCTAAATTGATAATATCTAGAATTATGTCCATTAATTAAAATTTATTATGATGAAAATAGTATATAAAAAGTAACCAATGTCGGGTATTTGATATATATTCTTGATAGTGTTCTTTCTAAATTCATAGTATCCAATGAAAATATATATCAACCCCTCTTTCTTTTTTACAATAAGAATAGGTCCACCCGTGGAAATTCACTAGGTAATACGAATCCTTTATCACATTTATCATTTTATCTCTTCTTTAATTACTATAGCTCAATTAGGGCCATTCTATATGGATTTTTGGAATACATGTAGCACAAGGAATGAGTTTTATTGGAAATTCAAAATCATGATTTAGAGTAAAAATATGAATTTCATTAAAAAATGTGTCAACATAATTCCAAAAAATAGGCATGTATTTGATGTTGAGTTTTACATAATCTATTTAAGATAAACATATATCATGTATCATTAGTAAGTACCCTATACAATAATTCCCTTCCATTGGGTATTAATATTTATTATATCATCAAATTATCATTGTAGGTTGACTTTAAATATCAAAAGTTACTTCCCTTTCCTGGTAATTGATATGAAAATGGTATAGATAGAGCTAATCTATTCCCAAAATAACATATAATTCATCTACTTGGAGAATAAAAACAATTAAATATTGCAAATTACCACACACATATATGTTATATGAGTTATAGACTTGATATGTGATCATTATACCACTATTATTTTTAACAGATAACTCAATATCTAATCACTAAGGTGTTAATGTGATGCCCTTATAAAATCCCATTAGTAAAAAATAGGGGGTATAATTAATATTAATTAAAAATTTATATATTATAGAGTGGATTATAACTGTAACTTTTTCGACATCCTTGTTATTATTGAATTTGGAAGTATTGATCACAGGAGATTTCTCTTTTTTCTTTCAACCTCGAAGGTTTCTAAGGAATTGTATACACATTAGCCTATGTATTAGATCCTTGATTTTCATAATGAAAAAACACCATACATATAATGCATAGTCTGTTGGGTAGTGTATTAGTTCGAGATACCTCCATATTCATTCCATTGACTTGTCCCTTCATATTACTTCAACATTATTGTGATCAAAGGATAGTCTTCCTACACTTGAAACATATTATCATTCATTTTAAGTAATTACATGAGATATCCTTCTCAAATTATTGGATAGTAAGAGGTTGAAAATTCTTCTTCCCTCTATGTGACATTCCATTTTTTCATCCATGAAACACCACCCTTAATTTCCTATCACTATATCTGTGATAGATTATATCCATTAGTTTTCCACATTGAGTTCACATCTAATGATTTTTTCATAGATTCCAAAGTAGTTTATAGACAATTACTTTCAATTACTTGGATTCAAACAACCAAATAATCAATCAAACATTCTCTCTAGATAGAAGATAAAACCATATGTTTACTATACACAATAATTATTGTTTTATTTATAGGTACCATTATGTTATTCATATATATACATAAACTCTATAATGTACCACTACATTTATTTATTAAGTGTTTGGGGAATGTACTTATTGATGAATTACTTCATAAACACCTCAAATTCTATGGAATTTATTTCTTCTACGTTAATTATTTTATTGATAATACTTCACCATTGATCTGCTTGACCTTAAATATTATAGAATACAAAGAAAACATTATTATGGTATGATAATTATATAAATAAATATCATTACCAAATTATTTATTGATTATTCAACAACTAGAGGATTAGAAAACCCATTGAAACTGGGTAGACACTATTGAATAAGATATTCAGTGGCATGTTCCTTGCACATTGGTGAATCTAGATTCGTAACATGGTATATTTTATATCCCATGTCTTGAGAAATTTGGGTGAGAATAGTCATAAGATATCCTATCTCATATATCATTCCATTTGGATGCTTATTAGTTTTTTCATTACATTGTCCATCACTGTCATTGTTCACATAAATCCTACTAGTTATAGTCCATGAGAAAAAAACATAGTACATGTATAAATATATAATAATCAGAGTTATAAATTATATATTCATGGAAATTAATCCTAATAATCCCTATATTATGAAACATTGTTATCAAAAAATAAAACATTAGGATTTTCCATCATCACCCATAGTCATCATCGATTAAAATCCTTCATAATGGTTTATAAAGAAAATGTGAAATAACTCTAACATAACCCTTGGTAGAGTCATATTAGGTATTTAGTAAGGGATTATTCACCACTCCCAAAAATGGTATCCCTTATATAGTCATATGAATCTTTTCTTGTATATTTTCCCTATATGTGTATGTGCCAAAATAGAATCCATTAGTACTATAATAATAGGGTTTTATTTCCTAAAACACCACATAATCACTATCTTACCAATACTATTGGTTTTTATCTTAAACATAGTATTATCCCTAGGAATTTCTTCTGTGATCTATAATCCTTATCCAAAATAATTAACCAAACTTTACTCTGATAATGACTAAATAGACCAGATCATTTCATACAAAGATATTAAACCATGTTTCATGAATATTCAAGGCATAACAAAATTATAAATGGAACAAAAAAATAAAATATTTTTGTATTTGAAGTCTAGACATAATAAAATATTATTTTATAAGGGATCTTAAATATATGACACACTTTCATTCAAATTATTACGCTTGTAAACATATCATACTTATAAAATTCCATAAAAGACATGTGAAGGAAAAAATAAGAAAGGTTGAGCTCAGATTCTCAGCATCGGTAAACAAAATAGATATTGATAATTGAAAATAAAAGAAAATTATCATATGATAACATAATCACAAATTTCTCGAAAACTTCGGAGGAACCACACAACCTTTGATTTCAACTTCATAATTCAAATACGTTTCCTCTCTTCATCATTTGATCTTAATGGCGTGCTTCAAAAATCATCATCCATTGGTGGATTTCTTCAATCCCTGGATTTTTCAAATCTTGGGGTCCACAAGAATGAGCTATGGTAGGAATTCTTGTTTCAATAAACATTATGATTCGTTTTTCTTCTGAGGATGACCTGATTCTTTCCTAGAAAAATGTGTCTTTCACCTATGATGGAGCTTGTTTTACATAATTCAAGTGGTCATTTGATTCCCAAATGAAGTAGGATTCATCAAAAATGGCGGTCTGGGTAGGATTTCCGGAACTCGATCTACCCTTCCAAATCCCTTTGATTCTTCTTATTCTTGGTAATCTAGTAGGATGATACCTTTATTCAGACAATAGGACTAAGGTAGTATGTCACCCTATCTCTTCAAGGATTTTTTTTTCAAAATTGATCTTGAAAATAAGGTTGTTCAGTCTTTATTGATTTTTGTGGGTGATGAGTTCTGGTATTGGAATGTTTTTGTTTTTGAGTCATGGTTTTACTTATTTTCACCATGTAAAAGATTGGTACATAGTATAAAGGTTTATAGCTATAAGGGGGTTGAATCATTTAGGTGTTGGTGATGCTCAAGTGAGTCGTACTTCAGCAGATCTTTATGTTTGTGTGATCTTGGATGTGGATTAAACTATTTCTACTGAGTTTTGTGAAGGATCAGTTCGAATTTATGGAGATGCTACATGATTGGGTAATTTGGATACTGCAATGGAAAAAAAATAGGTTGTTGTGGTACCTTCTAACCCAAAGGTTCTGATATTTTTCACTGGTTGAGACAACACATGGTTGGTCCTTAAAACCGTAATGCTCAAAATAGAAGTTATAGTGGAATATTTTGTATTGTAACTGTCTAGAATAATGATATTAGAGATGTCCAATTGAATGTGAGTAATGCGACTGTGGCTTAGGTGGTGGGCTGTGATGATTAGGTTACTTGAGAGGGGCTCACAGCTACTATTGCTTCATCTACTGAGATATTAAGATGGGGAAGTGGTACCTTGCTCAATGACGGAATATAGAGGAATTTCCAGGACGTGGCTAAGCAAAACACTTTTCGAAGTACAGGGGGTGCTAACGTAGTGACCTGGACCTTGCTGAAACTAGGCAATTGATTTGAAGGCCTGGAAGTGGAAGGTTTGAATATTGATCAACCAGACTCATTACAAGCCAACCCTAATGGGGTCTGTGAGAATGAGTCTAGTGAAGATGGTGCTAATTTCTCTATAGGTGACCCTTTGATCTAGAGATGTAAAAGGAGGTGGAAAGAGAGGAGGTATTACTCCTCCCTACCGCCTCCAATAGAGACTCGTTAAACAAAGAAGATAAATACCAAGAATATAGATAGTGAAGTTGTTTTCTAGAATACGTTATGTGGTGTGTGTGATCAATCATTGGAATTTCTTTTGAGTTAGGAAGAAGAAGCGTTCAAATAGGTCTTTCTACTCAAATATAATGAAGAGGAAACTACTAAAAAGATGGGGTGGTTACTGAGGGTGACCCTAAATGTGGAGAAATACACCAAGAATGGAAAGAAATTCATGATTATTATTGGGTGATTCAACAATGGGATGAATATTCTAGAGGTGTGCATTCAGTCTTGGGATAAACTTGTCATTGAATTTGAAGATCTGATACTGGATGAACCAAATAATCTGGCAAGCATTATCTCCGAAATGTTTTTTATGGAGACTAACTATGGTATGATTGAATTTTCTTTCAATGGATCTGTTATCTCCTTTTATTTTTGAACACATGGTTTCTCACTTTTTCTATAAAAGTAGGTGAAATAATGAAAATTTAATTTTCATTTGTGATTAATTGAATATGGTATTTTCATTATGGAATTAAAAATTCATAACAATTTGAAATTTTAAAAAATAAATCCTGAGAAATGATTTCATATAAAAACCATAGCTATATGAAAAAATAATAATATTAAAACACTAAATACATATATGAATATTAATAGTTTTACTGATTTTATTATGGACCTACAATTGGGCTCTTGTATAAACTTATCGAAATGAAACTAGGTCAACACATTATCTTGTGGTAATGAAAAAAAAATCCATTCAAAATAATATAAAAATTAGACCAGGTTTGTGCATAATGTTGTGAACATGAATTTAGGTGGATAAAAACCAAAAGTGTTATATGAAATCATAAAAAAAATTATCATTTCATCATCGTATAATAGGTGGAAAGGAAATTGGTTTCTGAAAGATTTATTTTTAACACAGTTAACTAATATACCTAAAATAAGTTTTGTAGAATAATTCATAAAACATATTCCTCAGAAACCTTATGGATAAAATAAATTGATAGTATCATTAGATCATTTTACCAGTTAGACAAAAGAAACATCAAATAATGATATAAAAATGAAAAATTGTTTTAAAAGACAACCTCAATACTTCTTGACGAAAATATAAATTCAATTTTGAAATAAGTTATTTAAAATAAAAATATTTCCAAACTATTATTGGAATCATTTTATATGAAAATAAACATGTCAAATTTTAATGGAAGATTCAAATAATTTACAAGTCATTATGGTGGGAAATTATATTCATGTCGCATTTTCTAAAATAGAAATTCTATTCACACCCTAGATAATAGTATCTTGTTTAGAAAATAATAAGAATATTACTTTTAAAGCATTTTTTAAAAATTAAATCATAGGTAAAAAAATTCACAATCATTAATTTGTATTAAAAACATTCTTATAAAATTTTATCAAGTAATAGTATAGATGAAAATTTATTTCTGAAATAAATAGCATAAATATGGTTGGATTATCATAAAACATCATCTTAACCATGTTAAGTCCTGAAGAGAGGAAAATTATATTATAACATTCAAATATATACATAACCAGATATAATAAAATGAAATATATTTATCAAATAATGATTATATAATTTCCTAAATGGATATTAATTCATAAACAATCCTTATTAAAATTAGAGTATAATATAAATACCTTTCCTTGAGTAATATTCTACTCCCTATGAATTATAACCACAAATAAATTAAATTTATATCTATTATCAATATAATACAAAATAATATTAATATATATTATATTATATATTACTTAATTATAACATCTTATCACCTATCTATTAATAATTCTAAACTGAAATAACTATTATGAGTGATAACTACTTTATTTTTCATGCATGTTATGATTGAATGGATCTGGTACTTGTAAAATTGTCATGATTTTATCATTTTAAAAATCTTAATTATGAAACATGTATCACATTTTCTTATTATATACACATTTATAATTATTTATATAAATTTGTGATGAAAATAATAATTAAATCACTTCTTAGATATGTTAGTCCATACGTACACAGAAGTGATGTTTCCTATTTTAGATGCATTGAATGAAAGAAAAATAAATAATAATTCACCATTAAAAATGATTATTATATCATATAAGTAATATATATTCAATAATTATATCTTTATTACTATCCATGTATTTCTAATATGAAAAATGATTCACATCAATTCGTGGTGGAGGTAGTACATACATACACATTAAAAATGTTACCGTTTTCCAATGAATGAAAAGGTAAGAATATAGAATATATATTATTATTAAAGAATAATTTTTTAAAAAAATATAATATAAAAATATTGAATCCATAATAAAAACCAACCATGAATTATTATGACTAAAAATTAATTGTATCACTATGTCGAGGCGGTAGTCTACATGTATGAACGAGCAATAATTTTTATTTCTCATTTACTGGAAAAGCGGTGTAGAAATATTGATACATTATCATAATTAGAATTTAGTATATTTAATAAATTTAATTTATTATTTAAGAATGTTTACCATAAATTTATAGGAGGTATGATAAAAAATGAAATTGAATATAGTTAGTTCAGAGTTATAACTCTTCATTGAAAATGTTCATTTGGGTTCACTATAAACCAAGAAAAGATTATATTCTCATTAAACTGAGAATTATTTTACAAGTATAGTAATAATAGATAGGAATTAGGGTATGTATTTAATGATATAAAATTGTTATGAGCTGTGTGAAAGAGAGGAAAGGTGGTGGCTTTTTAAAGGGTAGGAAGAGGACACACATGAGATATTTCAAAAGATTAAAATATATTAATGTATTGATATAGATAAATATATATATATTATCTCAATATTAAATCTATGATGATATATAAATAGAATATATTTAGAACATATGGAAAAGAAATAATTTTATAACATTTTAATCCTTATCTCATCAGTTTAATCCCTCATTAAACCCTTTTAACGTACTGTATTGTGATGAAATTTTACATTTGTTACTAATAAAATTGATCAAAAAATAAGATAAACTTTAAATATTTTATTAATTAGGATGATTTCAAATGTGAAATCAATTTTACCCTATTTAATCTCTATAAATTATAGAAATTATTTTTAAAATAATCCCACAAAACATTATAAAGAACAACTTCCAAAAAATTATCACTGATTATAAAAAAAATATACCAAAATTAAGCATAATATTTATTTCCAATTAATTAATTAGATTGTGATAAATATAAAGTAAATAATATAATTTATAAATAAATTCAATAGAAAATGGGACCTTTTGAAATAATTAATTGAAAATATAGTTTTCTATAAAATCATTACTTTTATTATTTATTGAAACATTATTCATTTTTGATAAATTTAAAATTTTCACCTTAAATTTTTTTTGATATACTAATCCAAAAAATGATATCTTTTTTATTCAATAAAATTTATAATAAATTTATCTAATTTATTATAATGTATTTTATATAAATCAATAAAAGACTTTTTTGAAAAAAAAAGGAATTTTTGAAGGATAAAATTTCTTCACAAAAAAATGTGTGCTTTATTCATATTCATTATTCAATACAAGTTTAATGAGTTTGACTATTATAGATATAATTCATAATATTATTAAACTCATTTATATCCACTAATCATGTAGCAATGTTATAAAGTTATACTATATCATTGTTCTTTTTGACTTGTGGTTGTGTGTAATGAAATCTATGGAATACTTCAATTTTATTTCATTAGAAAATTACATTTAAAATACTATGGTGCTATATAATATTTCTATATTCTGTGGAATAATAATTCTCAAAAAACATATTTCAAAAAAACCATATATAGAATTTTTTTGCATATGATATAACATAACAGTGGTAGAAATGATTCCATTTAAATCCATGATACTAAAAATATTTTCAAGGATGAGAAAAAAACTTCCAATAAAATTATGGAGTAAGATAATAAATTTTATAATGAATACATTAATGAAAACAAACCATGAATTGTAAAAGGATGAAATAATACCATTATTTCATCACAAAAGAATATTTTGTAGTAAAACCAATACTTTTGTTAATAGAGAATAAACTAGAAGAAAAAAATTAAAAAAATCGTTATATCTTTTGTAAAATTAATAATAAATCACATTCATAATTATTGTCCTTCCTTTAAGAAAGTAATTCCCTTTTCAGTCAGTATCATTAAAAATATCAAATTCCTACTTCATTAATAAAAACACTTTCTATTAAAATAACCTTGAAAACTTATAAAGGATTATTTATAGTCAATAATTTCTATAATATAGGGAAATGGATTTCATGAAATATAAATTAAAAAACATTCATTTATAATATTTTTTAAAATACGAAAATAGACCATATAGAAAATATTGAAAATATTCTACTTTTATATTGGTGAAAAAAAATTAAAACTAATTTTAACATCCTTTAACCAATAATATTGAATATTTTTGAAACATTTAAAAGTATCCTTTTATATAATAAATTGCTTTATAAGGAAAAAATTAAAATTGTATTTTCTTTAATATGTCTCCAATATGGAAAATACAAGATGATTCATAGCCTAACTATAGAAAAAAATAAATATATATATGTAAAACCCAAAAATAACCCTAGGATAAGAAAATATTTTTGGTTTAAGAGGTTATGATCATATAATTTTTCTCAATGTAGTTGTTAGATTAGTCAATATAATGAATTTATATTTACTAAATAATTTCTTAAGATAATTTTATATAAATATAACACATTAAATTTACTTTTATAATCAATTTAAATTTAATAAATTATTAGTTATTTGTTTACTCGGATATTTAAAATTGTTCGGTTAATTTCTAAAAACTTATTTCAGTATTTTTTGTATTGGTAAAGGTGTTATAATTTCCTTATATTTTCTTTTTAATTTTAATAATATCATTAAACAAAATTATTCTTTATAAAAAAATTATAATCATCTATGAATTTTTAAAATAGAAAAAATGATCATATTGCATCATGAAGTTGGTAGTCCACGTGTTTTCAAAATTGATGATATTATTTTCCAATGAATGGATGGGTAAGAGGTATATTATATATTATTTATAAAAAAAATAATTATATATTAAATATCATATATATTCATTAACGAAAAATTTATAACCATCCATATAAATTGTTGATGAAAATTTAATTACACCACTATGTGGAGAATGTAGGTCATACATAAGAATGAGTGATGTTTTAATTTTCCATTTGATGAAAAGGATATTTAAGAGGGTTTTTGAATGATCCAAATAAATTATATTTATATTTTTGATACTATATAAATTATTTTATTTATAATAAATCTAATTTAGAGGATGTATAAGAATAAATATTCTTTTAAATAATAGGTTAATTTGATTACCTCTTTATTGAGAGATCTCAATTCACTAAAAATAAATTTTTTCAAAAGATGGAATTATTAGAAGACACTGATAAAAGATAAAAGGCATGGAATATAGGAATTTTTTTGGGTAGGTCATCAGAATGATATAATGCTCAATTTTTTTGAATAAGGGAGGAGAAGATGTTATATTTTATAATTAAGGAGACGGATAAACATGAAATTAAATAAAATATTTAAATAATATAAGGCCATTTTCTTTAGAATGTGGCAAAAAATTTAATGATATTGGAATTTGATAAGTCCAAATTAAAAAATATAACAAACTGATGAGTTTCAGGAATTTTTTTTATGTTGTTATCATATCTATGTATTTTTAACCATTTGAACTAATTTTACTCTTAACAGAGGAGATAAATATTTACCATGTTTACACTTCGTTATGAAAAAAATTAAGATGATCTTACTGAAATGTATAATTTATTATAATTCAAAATAATAAATATATTTTTACAGGATTAAAATTTACACCAATTACATTTAATATAATTTCTCAAAATGAAATTTAAATATTTATTAAAAAATTTGTTTTAATCCTAAAAATGATTTTAATGAAAAAAAAATAAATGTTGATTATAATGAAATTAATTGATTAAATTTAACCAAAATATTATATAATTATCTTTATAACCAAAATAAAATTGGTTGGGGCCATTTAAATACATTACTAAGAGGAAATAACTAAAAAAATATTTATTTTAACACACAAATTATTTAGATTTCCAAAATGTTAACCATATATTTCTAAGATCAACATTACATTTTTATATAATTTATATTAATTATTAAATATATATTTATTACTTGAACTTGTGTTATAATAATTAATATAATTATTATATCATTATAATTTCATGAAAGTTATATTATTTAATAAAATCACTATTTTTAATGATTCACCAAAAAAATCAACTATTTCTCAAAAAATACCCAAAAACCACACTAAGATAAGTTTGACATGATGATTTCAAAAATTAAATTCATTTAGTAAAATTAAATTATTAATAATTTATAATTTATTTCTAAATATAATTTATAAAAAACACTATGTGAATTATTCCAATTTTTAAAGTTAGAAACTCTTAATTATAATAATTGAATCCCGGGTGTTACATCCTTACCTCCTTCAAAATATTCTTAATCATAATTTCCGGAATTATACCTAATGAAATGATTTGGGTATTTATTCATTATAACATCATTAGCTCCCATGTTTCTTTTTTAATTTTATTTTTTCTCCAAAGTACCATTAACAATCTAACCATCTGTTTCCGCAACACATGTCATATATTGTTATAAATTTTGATATGATATTCACATGATAATAAATCGGGATCCAATTCTATTTCCTAACATGTGAGAACATGTGATGGGTCTAGAAATTACATTCATATTAACTTGATATGGAAAATATAATGAACTTTGGAGAGGCTATGTGAGGATGATAAATTATATTCTAGATATTTAAGTCTTTCTTGAATTTCAAGAGGCTCAATTATGTGGGACCCTACTTATCTTTGTTTATAAACTTTATAAAACACTTCCATAGAGAAACCTGTATTAAAACATGATCCCCAACATGAAATTATAAATTCTTCCTTCATTTTTCTTCAAAAATCATTTACCTTTTATGAGTCAGCCTAAAATGAATATGAAGAGTGTTTACTTTCACCATTGTATTCTCAATAAGTTCTAGGCCTAAAGGTATCATTTCAAAAAATTAATCATAATAAGTTTCTATACAAAATCATTTTCTAAAAAAAATATTTATTGAGTTACATTTTATTTCCTAGATATATGTTATTAATATATAAAAATTACATTAATGGTAAATATTGAACACATATACTAGATATGTCATTTGATCATGACCTTATCTTATCTTAAAATGTTTTAATAATCTATTAAATCTATCAATTTTTACAATATTTATAGTAAATTCTCAATCTGATCTTGTATTCTTGAGATTTATGTGTAATCTTCTAGTATTATGATGTAAAATGTGATTCACAATCAAATTCAATCAAAATAGGTGCACTATTAAGTCTTACAAAATCATAAATATAGTGTCACATAAGTTGATTAAGAGGTAATTATTCATTTGTAGAGATGAAATATATGGATTTTGTAAGATGGTTAATAATAACTCGTAGGTAATCATTCATTCAATGATATTTTTTTAATCTAGTCGAAAATACTATAGTAATATCATATCATTTCCACATTGGAAAACATAGACAATGCATGAATCCTTTAACATATTGTCTCATAGACCTTTCCTTTTAACACACTAAGAATCATGAATCATTTTATGTAATTTCACATTTCATATTATCCTAAAAAATTCCTCCAAATCCTAAAAAATTTGGTGCTACCAAGGTATATAGAGAAATTTGAGTTGTGAGCCTTTTCTAATAATTCTATTTTTAAATCAGGCATGGATGGAACACATATCCTACTTTTTAATTTCAATATACCATCACCATTGAAGAATTATAAGAACATCATGTAATTAATGTATTTTATTTTCTTTATATATTTATTTCCATTTGGATCTGAACATTACATATTCCCCAATAAGACTGTATTTTCAATATTTTGGAACATATGTGATGTCTTTAAATCCTTGATTATTCCAATAACTAAATTTAATAAATTCATAAATATATGATATTTTTAGATCCTAATTTCAATAAAAACTCCATGATCATTCATGCACAACATATCACCCAATATATTTTCCTTGCCAAAGTGGTATTGTATTGAGGAATAATAATACTTAAGTGGTTCTAGTTGTCTCCTTTCTCAATTGTTTGAACTCATTCTATGAGATGATTCATTTCAAAATTTTGTTATCCTGATATATTTTCATTTTCACCACATTAAAATTACTCCATATATTCAATGAAAATACTATGACATAAAAATGAATATAATAGGTTGGATAATTATGATCATAAATCGTTTTCTTCCTGTATTTATAAGAAATAACTCTATTGTTCTATATAAGGAGACATAAATGTACCTTCTTTGATGAATATAAATATGTCCATATTCTATCTCATACCAAAGGTTAGTTAAATAATAGTGTATTTCAAAATATCCTCATTAATTATTAAAAAAATTATTTATATTATTCTGAATGTAAAAATTTAATCTATATACATGTCAACATTGTTAATAGGTTATCTAATCAAAAATGTTTTGAACAAGTCATGGTTGGTAACTTTATAATTGATGGAAAATAAATTTCTTAGTTATATATACTGGAATTATCCATTTAATAATATCTTTTTCCATTGAATTATCTAATATACTTCCATCCATATATACAACATGGCCATGAAAAGTAACTTCGTAAAGCATGAATTATTATTTTATAAATTTTCTATATATCTCATTTTCTCAGAGTGTATCAAGGATTATTCACAAATTAATCTCAGGATCTTCATAGATTTTATAATTTATCAAAATATCATTAATAAATATTAAAACAAAATTATAGATATAATCCTTGAATAATATGATCATCATATACATAAAAATAGTTGGATCATTAGATAATCCAAAGAGAATTACTATAAATTGTTAATGTCAATAACCATTAAAAGATGTCACCTTTGTTATATCTTCTTTATTTAGTCCTATTTTATGATACCATGAACAACGATCAATCTATTAAGAATATGGATATTCAAAATATTATCAAACAATTCATCAATATGAGGTATAAAATATTTTTTCTTTATGTTAATTACATTTATTTCCATATAATCTATGAAAAAACCCCATAGATTCATTTTTTTCTTAACAAAAATAATAGGGTCTCCCTATAGTGAAATACAATGGAATATAAATTTATTATCAAATAGATATGTGAACTTATTTTTTATTCACACTATTTCCACTATGGACATTCTGCTGGTATTCTTCGATATAGGATTGCATCAAAAATGAGATCATTAAAAAATCAACTTCACATATTGGTGGATGTCTAGGTAGTTCTTTAAAAAATAAATCAATGTACTGATATGAAATTGATATATACTATATTATAATGATAACCTTCCAATTAATAGTTTATATTAAATATTTTTCTCAAATATTTTAACTATCAAGAGATACTATGGGTGGATTCATATATGATTCAAAATATGTAGTCTTCTCTCAATTGGTGTGGAATTCGACATCTAAATCCTAAATTATAATTTCCTTAACTTATAAAAAAATTATAATTAAAAATTGAATCCATATAAAGTATTATTTCAATGTCGACCATAGGTTTAATATTCATTTTTGTAAAGTGGGTATCTTGATGTGACATAATGGGGACTAACTAACACATCCACGTAACAATAATATTTCCCGTAATAGTGTTCATTGGTGAATACATTATTAAAGTTCTATGAATGTATCTAATTTTAAAATATAACATGGATGATATAAAAGAGTTAGTTGATTCATAAAAAAATATTTTAGTAGTTAAATTTGAGGTTATGATAATTGTAATTTCCATTACATCTGTATGTAATCCCACATCAACCATAGAGATTTCATAGGGTTGAATATTATCTTTTTTCCTACACTAATGATAATTATATTGATGTATGGGACATTGGTTTAGATGATTCCCCATATTAATACATCTGAAGAATAATATAATATCATTTTCATTCATTCTAATAAAATAATGAGCCTTAATAACCCTTTATCTAGATATAAAATAAACGCATGTTCCCATTAATAAAGTACCTATGTAATTCTTTACACACTTATAAATTGTTGTAAATATTATCTTACATTTTTTTCTTTCAAACATTTCATTTTTCTTGGTGATAAACTAAACTCTTATTTTCCTAAATTAACATAAAGATATAAAACCTATAAAATTATTTCTCTATCTTGGTAACACATAATATTCATATAAATATAAATATTTTTTAAGAATAAACCCTTTGATCTCAGTGTGGCCAAAAGTGACGAGGGTCCCTGGATTCTTCCTCTAAAATGATAGAAATCCCTCTTATAAATGATTCAAAATTAATATAAAAAATAATGTTTCATCTTGGGTACTGGTAAATTCTAAATAATGTTATAAACTTATCCCCTACAACCAAGTTTGGGTTATTTTCACCTAATGTTCTTTGATTCATTTATATTATCCAATCAGGTATGTAATGTTTCAATCATGAATTACTTGACCTATATGATATCTATATCATCCTTATCTAAAATGATAATATATAGCCACTAAGAAAGGTATAAACATCGAAAATAAGTGGGTTCCAAAGCCTGTAGAAGGAATTGAATACCATCTCCATTGATACATTTTTGTTTATAACCAATCCCCCACTTATCACGGTACCCAAGTTGCAATATCATTCTACATTTTTTAACTACTGATGATGGGTGACTTCCATCAAACATGGTTACTATTCTAGTTGAGATTCATATAATAGATGTGGGAGATAAAAATTGATATCATCTAAGTTCATTTAATGTCGAACATGTTCTTAGGAAGTAATGTTATGGTTCTAATCTTCAAGTTGAGATGAGAAAAATCAACTATCAATATGCCATGATATGTTTCCAGCCTCCTAAAGAACACATCACCCCATCATTGTCTATAATCACTAAGGATTACATACCATGTTCCCACTAGTAAAGGGTTAATTATTATGAAGAATCATTGTGTGTATATGATGTTTAAAGACCCCCATGAAACTCTCCATTGTCCTCTATACATAGATCACCCCTCTTATTCAATGGTTACATTAATTTTTAAATGATTGGTATGAATAAAAAAATAATTGTATTTATAAATAATTAAAACTCACTTATTTTGCACTTTTGTATCTATAGGAATGGAATAGTTTCATATCATCCATAAAATAATGTTAAACTTCACCGAGATGTTGTTACACGAGACTGATCTTATAGTGCATCCCAAAATATTTTTCCATCTCATGAATAATTAAAGGTCCACCACTCTATTAGAGACTGACCCAGACAACATGATGGAATATATATCCACCTTATATGATAGGTGAATTAAGTCAAACCACTATTTATTTCCCTAACTCTGCAATTCTTACACAATCCATGGGTGTTCACTAGATTCTCAGAAGGTGAACACTAGTGATGAACATCCTGGTAAAGAAACAATATTCTCATCCCAAATGTATTTCCAAAGGGTCACATAAACCATACTAATAAAATATCTACTCTTCTCATACAACATTGAGAGGTATCCCAAAATTAAAAACCATATCTCTAAATTCATACCATGAACTAACCTAGATATCACATCATAGTGATGTTATATAGACTATACCACCTTTTCAAAAAGTGATCATCCCTAAATGATATCCCATTATATCTTAGAAAATAAGAACAATTTTTTTTTGTTCCACTTCCACAAATGGATTACCCCTATTTCCACAGGGTGATCCATTCTTCCCCATCTATCCCAGTGGTTCCTTGCATATTGATGTGAATCCAAGATAACATCATTAAAAACATTATCAATAATATTAAAAAAGTTATTAGGATCCTGTAACATTTATAGGAAATGAATTTGGACTTATATAAGACAACATATAGTAAGAGTAATATACCCACCAAATGATAAGAATATACATTTCATAATTAAATTCTGACGTGTAATCCATCTAAAATTCTATTGATGTTTTCTATCTTCAACATTCCTAGGGAGAATTAATACCCAAGATAATCATTCGAAAGGTTTATTTCTCATGACTAACTCTATTTCAATTCAATTACACATTGTTCTAGATATATATTTTCTTATGTAGATATTATAATTTTTTATAATTAACTTTAATTCACTATATTTCTTATATTCTTATAAAACCAATTTGAATCCCTATCAAGTTCATTTACTCCTATCGATGAAAAGAAACATATATTCTACAAAGAATATATGGGACCATCTAATTAATCCAAACATAGTTATGATGTGAGTGAGCATTCTATCTAGAAACCATTCCATGATATTCATACTAAGCATCTCCAATGTCATGCTAAAGTTGGTTAGATGAACTAGTTCCCTTTCATGAAATGTCATAATCCAATTAAAGAGACAATCAATCATTATTTCGAATTATTTGTTTAGTTCACAACATTTCTTGGAAATATTTTAATGTTATTAGTATACTCTATAATACTTTATTCTTCCATATACATTAACTTGAGGATCCTTTTATCCATTTTATATCATTTCCCTCGAGAAAATTATTTCTCAAATAATATCACATTAAATTTTATCTATTAAATAAATTCTATTTCATAAAACGATTTATTTTTCATGATCAATGAAAACCATTGACCAACATCCCCCTTTGGTAAATACACTTTAGGAATATCCTTTTCCAAATTATTACTTTCCATTAAATGAAATGTATTTTTAATGGACATAATTTATTGTCCATGTATCAATATATTGGTGGCTCCATTAAAAGATGAAGGAATGTGAAACATTATATAATCCATTATAGGTAAATTGTGATATGGAATAATAGGTTACTCCAAAAGTGAATAGTTTCTCATCATGACATGAGTAAGATTCCCTAATATTTCCATGATCTACTACGTTCCTATTCTAGTTGTATAGGATATATCTATAGAGAAATATCTATTTTGACTGCAAGTTTTGATTCCCTTACTTCATCTAGATTCCATCTATAAATAATATAATATATTTAGTTACCTCAAAATCATTATTAATATTTTGGAAAAAAAATACCTATAATAGAATATTCTCTCAAATACCGTAATAGGCTATCATAATTCATATGTTGTTTTTATTCAATTAAAATCTAGTAACCATTGGTCCTCTAGAAATTCATCAAAGATGAACTATAACAACTATAACTCTAGTAACTAGAATTTGATTATTATTTTATTACATTAATAGAATATATAAGGGATCACACCATGAAGGATCGATTTGATCAATAGTAATAGAAAACTAGAAACATTTTTATTCCAATATTACATTATAAATATAATAATAACATTTAAGAAACTATGAAATCACCTAGATGTGACCACCTCAACCATATAACCTAAACTTGGTATTTTATTACAATACATTCCCAATACCATTTAGGTTTGGATTTCTAGAGAATAAGGATAAAAATTAATTAAAAATTTCATGTTATTTTCCTCAATTGGAAATTTTTTCCATCATAAACAGAACTCATTAATATATAATGAGCCTTCAACATCTCAAAAAAATCTGAAACATAAGATACTCTACTAGACACATCTTAGATATTACATTTCATTATAACATGGAGAAATGAAAACATAAAAAAGAGGTGAGCTAAGATTCAATACATGGGTAAACATAAATATTAAATTCAAGAATAATAATAGATCCTATGATGAAAATAAAGTGATATTCAGGATGAAAAATAATGATATTCCTAAAAAAATATGATAAATGATAACTGAAGGCTTGAAATAACATAATACATAAACCAAAATAGTATTAAACATGAATCAAATAATATAATCCTAGAGATAATAACATATTCATAAGAATTTTCATAAGGGCGTGGAAGAAGCATATACATGAGAAAATATATCATTTTGAACATAGATTAACCATAATTATGTCGATTAATATTATTTTTATTGTATATAAACTGAACTTATACTCATTCACATCCATTTGATCATAGATAAAACATAATTATTGCAACAAAAAACATTCATACTATAGTTAAAGAATTATTATACCTACGAAATGCGTCATGATTACAACTAAAATACCCACACATAGCATTATGATAATAACTAGTCTATAATTATAACCACTCACAACCTTGTGAGATAAGATAAACTATAATTATACCCATGCCCAACCTTGTGAGAATAGTGTATCCTCAATTATACCCATGACCATCCTTATGTGCATAACTAATTTGAAATAATAACAATGCACAAAATCATTATCATGTGAGTTATAAAATATTAACCAATGAATTTTGGGTGATATAGGACCCCAACCATCAATCATACGTACATATTTATTCAATATGAAATCAAACATTCCTTATACTATAATGAACCCATAAAATGAAAATGAGTTTTATATCCTTTAAAAATAAAAAAATATATGAAAAAAATGTATAATTCCCTCAATAATAATAAAATCATATTCTAATGGAAAATAAACAGGTTTATAATGTTAATCATTAAAATTCAAAGTATATACTATTAAATAAACATAATTTAGTGTATAGTATTTACACCATATAGATAAATGGTATATGTTAAAGTCAATAATTTTCCCAATAAAATGATGTATATAATATAAGTGAACCACATTAAATCAGTTGAATAAAATATAGAATGTTTACAAATCAAAGTATTTTGAAGATAAGTTATTTCTATTCATAGTCTATTGTTATAAAGAAAAATGATGTGAAATATCATATATTTTATCAAAAATAACATTACGTATTCTATAACAAGGAATAATGTGGATGGAAAAAATTAAAAAACATGCTCAATTAGGTATATGAAATATAAAAGTATTAAGAATTATATGAAAAATATATTTTAGGAGTTTAGAAAAAATAACATTGAAAATAAAAAAAACTTATTATTTAGAATTCATTTTAAAGGTGATATTTTATAAATATAAGAAGAAAATAAAATTTTTAAATCATGAAACTTTAGAGAGAAATATACATAAGAAAATACAATGGTGGTTATAATCCATGTATACACATAATCCTTAAAAATTATATCTTTTAATTCTTTATAAAAACCATCCATAAAGAAAAGGTTAAAATTTCATTAAAATTTTAAAACGAATTTTATGTATTATAAGATTAAAATAATAAACTTCTTAATAGTATCTAATGAAACATTAAAATTAAACCAATTAATATGAATATGAAAAAGTTATGTTCTCTACTTAGCAGAAGAAATATGGTCAATTTCAAATACAAGACACCTGTTAGTTAATATATTAATCAATAGAAAATTAATATTTGAGGTGAAATATAAATATCCATGAATGAAAAATGAAAAATAATAGCTTTTTTCTCAAAAAAATAAAAAATCATCACATGTAATTTCTATTTTAAAAAATTATTATTTCAAAATAATACTGCAAATTTAAACACTTATATTTTGAGTAACAATATAACAAAAATCACTTCCAACATTGGAATCATTAAACTTGAAGAACATTGAAATATAGAAAGTGATGTGGGTATTTAAACCCCAATAGAATATTCAATGAATTCATTATGAAAAAATAACATTATATTATAGGTATCATCTTTCATATAATGAATTATGTCACATGAAATAAAATTTGAGACAAAGAACAACTTAATTCAATTCATGGTTAGTCAAAATATGCTCAAACCTCATGTGTAAGAAAAATTAACTATCCTAGTCACCTATTTAATGAAATATTTATTCTTATAAACTTATATAAACATCATTTACAATAATTATAAAAAAATTTATTATTGATTTGTTATCGATTTTCATTATTTAGTAATCTAGATCATTTTGAAATAGTTTTATAATATAGGTGTTGTTATTAATTATAATACTATTGTTAATAATTATATTATAATAAATTTTATGATTAATTATGTTTTATAATTATTTATTTTGTTATAATTTTATTATATGTGTGTTTTGGTAATAATAATTAAAGATGAACTAGCTGATGAGAATATTTCAATCATTCTTAGAAAAAATTTGTTGTATTTTTAAATAACGAGTTAAATTTTTATATATCCACTATAGAACCAAAAGAAACATTTATTCGCATATTTATATCATATATTACCATAATTTCAATTCACATAGTCATTCATAGTAAAATTTTAAAACATAGTTCATGTAGGCGGTTAAACCCCAAAATAAGAACATACTATATTTAATGGATGATTATGAACTAATTTATTTATAATATTATCATGAAAGAAGAATAATGATATAAATTTTTTTATATTAGTTACATATATATCAAAATTAATAAAAATTATATGAATAATATATCCAATAAATATTTATTTCATAAAATGAAGAAATCATTAATTATAATAGAATGCTCTGTTGGAATCTAAAAGTCTCTGTGATTGCTTTTTCTCATTTTGGTAATAGGTTGTCAAATTATTCAATAAAACCCTCTAATAATTTCATAAAAATCATATGAATCCATTAAATTCTTTCTTTGAACAATCTTATAAATGCATTAATGGGAAAATGAAAAACATTGTTCCATGGTGGGGGTAGTCCGCACATACACATGGATGATTCCTATGTTTTTCATTGAAAGTGAGATAAGAGTAATATGTTTAATCATTTTAGAATATTAAATTATATATATATATATATATATTATTTATTAAATTAATTTCATTAAACCTTTATATTTGGTGGAGAATGAATGAAAAATGTTACATTTTGGAGGTGATAGTTCGCACCATTTATGAGTGATAGTTAAATTTTTATTAAAGGAATAGTTAAAGGTGGAATGTTATTTTAAAATAATTATAATAACATAATTAGTAATTATTAAGCTGAGGATATAATTTTAATTTGGTGTAATGTAATTTTATGAAAATAAGTGAAAATTAATAAATTGAAATAAGAATTGAACATTTGGAAATATAAACATCACTTCTTGGAGTATCTCTTTTGAAAAGGGGGATAAACAATTGAGGCATGGTAATTTAAGAAGAAAAAACATTGTTTGTCATGACCCATCCTCAGGGCTCATGTTTTGAACACCTCAAGCCCGCCATCCATAGGCCATGGGGTGGTGACTAGCACCGAAAGGCATATCCCAGTAATCAGGAAGGAATTGCCTTTAAAACTTTAACACACACAGTCTGAAAACACAAAAAGGAGTAACCATAGGTAATTACATTAGTAAAATGTTTGTGGAAAGTAAGGGCCATTATACAAGCCCAACTTAAAGTACAAGTACAACTGAAATGGAAACAACTCATGGATCGCCCATCGGGAATCCTACCTGAAGGGTAGGTACAGGTCTTGATCAAGTCATCCATGTGGTACATCTCATATAAGCCCACATCCGAGCAGCCTCTTGTACATCACCCTTAGACTTGATAAATGTTGTTCATTGTCTGCACAGGACTCAATTATGTGATGGCATAGCCCGTCTAGGGATGAGTATAATGATACTCAGTAGGGACCCTGAGACCCCCGAAGGTCTCCTAGAATCCACAAATGATAAACCTCAAAAGTAAGAGTACAATCACAAGGTACGAAGTATCAACCATATATAATTAGGTTTATTCCCATAAATATACCTAATTTTTCAATTTTACACATTACTCCATCACCTAATCCAAAAGAAAAACTTTCCACGAAGTAAGATGTACCACGAAGGTAACACCACATGGGTGAGTATATCTTAGGTAACACCACATAGAGAAGAACCACAATGGTTTCACAAAAAAGATTAGAACTCATATCACAATAGGTATAACTTAGGTATGGTAGTAATGATGATTAGATGTATCTACTGAATCATCTTACTCCATTGAGAGGTAGACCGACGTAGGATCCTAAATCAGCATACCAACGTAGGATCCCAGTACGGCAGACCCACTTAGGATACTAGAGTAGTCCCACGTGGATTCTTAGAGAGGATCCATATGGGATCCTAGAACACAGACCCACATAGGATCCCAAAGCACATACCCATGTAGGATCCTAAGGCACAGACCCACATAGGATCCCTTTCTCATGTTACAGCTAGCCATAGGGTTCCCACACTAAGCTCTCTTGATTCCGGGAGGGTCCACTCCTCAAGCCACAGGTTGATACTCCAACTGCCACGAAGTTACTCGAATAAGTATCCCCAAAGGACTGACATGTAATAATGGTCTCAATGAAACATATGGTGTCTCAAATTAATGCTCGGTCTGTAAGTTATTGACCTTTTTAGTCCTGAGGTCCCGGTTTGATTCGTGTTCGATCCAACCCGTCTGTACCCCAACATTAACCATAACTAAAGTGGGGTATACCAAAAGGACCGTCTGGGTCTAAAGTTTCTCGCGCCATATATAGTACGTCAAATGGATTCCCATAGCTCAAGTTATGGCTGAAAGAGCGGAATGGGGTCAAAGTTGGTCTGGGTCCGGTTTGACTCGGCCCGATCAGGGTCTGGCGCAGCCCACAAGAGGCTCATGGCTTGCCGGTGGCCAACACGCGGCTGGCCCGCGGTAGGGTGTCCTTGTGGTGGGCTCCACCCTAGCTACCTCCCAAGGGGGAGGTGCCCCCTAGGTACCCCGAATGGCCTAGCCATTCGAGTTGGGTGTCCAACTGGCCAGAGCCATGTGGCACCGGCGGCTGGCACGTGGGACCCGGGGGTCCCGCTCAGCTCCTCGGCTAGCCGGATAACCAGCCCACCTCCGCAGAACTGTAGCATGTCGTTCCACCTCTGGTGTCCAGTAGTGAGCCAGCTGTGCCCCCTGTCATCGCGGCCTCATGTCACGGCCCCTACAAGCCCGGCGGCACGGACGCGTGCCGCCGTCCCCATCACACGGTTGGCCGGCACCCTTGCTCCACCACATCCGATAGGCCACAACATTTTTCCGGTAGCACAGTCACGTTTCCACCGTCATCACGTCTGGATAGAGTTCCAGCCACTGCTCCCGAGCCCTACCGGCACTGGTCGCCGGCACCAGTCACCGGCGACATTCCACTGGTCACTGGGTGCGACCCAATGGCCCGATATTCATTTTGAAGACTCCCACACTCATCTCGGGACGTCGTCATTGATTCAAGACCACCACAGTCGGGATTCTATCAACCCGAAAAAGGGCCACAAATAACACCAAAATCCACAAAGGTTTCAAAGGGGTTAGTATATGTTCGTTTCGCCCACATCCTCTGAATTATAATGGTAGCAAGAATCATAGTTGTTCTTAAATCAAGAATAATGACAAAAACGGGTTAAGGGGTATACAAAAATACAATCCCTACCTTGAAGATTTGTTAACTTCGGTGAGGAGAGGGAAAGACGGATGTCGGTTCATCGTCGTTTAAGAAGTTCCTTATTAGAGATCCTTCTACAGAGTTCTTCATTGGAGAAATTTTCATCAAAGGAGAATAGTTCGTCCTCTAAGGGGGGTTTCCTCCAGCAAGATCCTCCACCAAGATTCTTCTCCAGAAAAAAACAAGAGCCCAATCAAGGTGATGAAGAGCCTCCCATTTAATTGGTAGGTTTAATGAATTCATTTAATGAAGTCATTAAATTTTGGGGGTTTGGCACAATTAAAAAAAAGGTTTGAAGATATCGGGAGGTCTCCACCGATAATTCAAAACAATTCAAAAGTTAAAGAAAAATAAAGTTAGTTTACTTTTATTTCCAATTTTTTATTTTCCCACGATGGGTAGAAAAAAAAAATATTCCACCCCCGACCAACTGTAGCTGAGGAGATGGTCTCCTTAAGAAACAATCGGTGCTGCGAGAACAATGGTGCCCTCAGATAAAAATTCCGAGCACCAATTCAAATGTTATGAAAACCCGCTCACATGCTTACTGAAAGTATATAAGAAACTTCAAAAAAACATTCCAGGCTCTCCAAGCCATGGAATCAAGTACCGTCAGAAACTATAGTCTCTAATATTTCCATATAATTTAAAACATTACATGGAATTTCCGGGTCTTTACATTCTCCCCACCTCAAGGCTTTGCATTTCAAAAAGCCACATCACAAAAACTAGGAATATAGGTGGTGGTATTGAGAACGAATCTGAGCCTGCCACTCCTATGTTCACTCCTAGAGGTTCCCATGATTCAAACGTACTCACACCAAAGGTATCGATCACCCATGAAGGAATTTCTCTTATCGATCCTCAATCTCCCCTGGAACATCCGAAACCGTCACCCCCTCATCAATGTCAAGCTCGACCCAGTCAAAGATGTGAGTAGGATCATGCATGTATCTCCTTATTTGGGATACGTGAAAAATGTCATGCACCATGTGAAACTGAGGGGGAAGTTCTATGTGGTAAGCCACCTCGCCAACTCTACTGAGGACATGAAAGGGTCCGATGAACCTTGAAGATAACCTGTCGCCCCAGCCAAATCTACAAAAACCTCATCGGGGTGAGACCCATAGAAATATGTGGTCACCATCCTCGAACTCCATAGGTCTCTATCTCCTGACAGCATAAGACTTCTTCCTACTCTGTACAGTCTTCATCTACTCCTGGATGATCTGAACCTTCTCTGTGGTAGTCGTACCATCTCTGGTCCCACGAGTGCTAACTCCCCTGTGTCAGTCCATCACAATGGTGATTTTCAAGGTCGGTTGTAAAGATCCTTGAATGTTTCCATCCCAATGGTGGAGTGATAGTTATTGTTGTATGAAAACTCCACCAAGGGAATGTGATCCTCCCTGTTGAAACCGAAGTCTAGGATGCAATCACACAGCATTTTCTCAAAGGTCTAAATGGTCCACTCAGTCTGGCCATCCTTCTGAGGATGGAAGGTGGTGCTCAAATGAAGTTATGTCTGAAATCCTCCTGCAACCCCTTTCATAACCAGGAAGTGAAACATTCATTATGATCGGATATAATCGTTGAAGTTACTCCATGTATCCGTACAATATACTACACATAGAGTTGTCCCAATATCTCTACTGAACACTGATCTCTGATTGGTAGGAAGTGGGCTGACTTGGTGAGTTTTTCGATGATCACCCAGATAGAATCATGGCCCTTGGATGTACGTGTAAGTCCTGTCACGAATTCCATGGATATTCCATCCCACTTCCACTCTGGGGCCTCTAAAGGATGAACGAAGCATGTTGTTAGCTGATGTCTCACCTTCACTTGCTGAAAAGTGAGGCACCGAGAGACAAACTTTTCTACTGCTTTCTTCAGTCCCTGCCACCAGTGCTGTTGTCATAGGTCCTGGTACATCTTTATTGTTGGGAGAAAGTTAGAAGGATAAGGAAGTAAGAAAAGTTTGTTGTCACAGAGTGTTGTCTTTTGTTGTCAAAAAAAAGCTAAATCAATTCACTTTGTAAAAGTCTTGTAAAACCAGACGATGCTTTGCTGATTTGTATTTCAAAAATATCATTTGTTTGGAGAACTTGTGATGCAAGCCTTATGAAGGAAAGGGAGAGAGAAAGAAGTAGGTGCGCAAGTATGGAGTCAGCACGCAAGTATGTAGAGGCATGCAAGTCTAATTTCAAATAGCATTATTTCAAAAATATGGAAAAGGAAAGAAGGCGCACAAGTGCCATGAAGGTGTGAAAGTTCAAAAAAGGCGTGAAAGTACCAAGAAGGCGCACAATTCCCAAGGAGGCGTGCAAGTTCCAGGGAGTCGCGCAAGTGCCAAGAAGGCGTGAAAGTGCCAAGAAGGCACGCAAGTACCAAGGATGCGCACAAGTGAATGTAACGCGTAGGTTTCCAAAATGCCTATAAAAAGGTGACTACCCTCCTCATTTCAGTAGGCTCGGGACTTAGAGAAATGTTTTAAGCTGTGGGCGTGCATGTCGAAGAAGTGTGGCACGTAAGTGGTTGAGGCGCGCAAGTTGAGCCTCATTTTTAGGTGGCGCGCAAGTGTTGTTCTGTCCACAAAGAGGCACGCAAGTATAAAGGTGGTACGAAAGAATTGCCTGTCCACAAAGAGGTGTGCAATTATAAAGGAGGTGTGCAAGTGGAAGGAGGCGTGCAAGTGCAAGGAGATGCACGAGTGGAAGGAGACGTGCAAGTAGAAGGAGGTGTGCAAGTGCAAGGAGGCGGGCAAGTGGAAGGAGGTGTGCAAGTTGTTTTCTCCAGGAGGATTCTACCAGCTTCTTGGTAGGAAAGTGAAGAATTATTTTGAAAGATTTGATCCAGGAAAGGTCATCAAGAAGCATAGAATTATTTCATTACCCTATTTGAGCTAAGAGGGAGCACACACACTATTGGATTGTTTTCAAAGTGTTACATGAGTGTAAGGGTATATCCTACTCATTGTATTCCACATCAAAGGATTTTTTTATAGTGGATTGTGTGGTACTGGATTATTTCCGTACCATACCAAGGACGTAGCTACTCTTATTGAGTAGTGAACCTTGTAAATCTTGTGTTCATGTGGTTGTGTGTGTTCATCATGGAAGAAAATCTTTAAGAGGAGGCGAAGGTCGTTTCATAAAGAAGTAAACTTAAAAAGAAAAAGATATCACTGATTCACCCCCTCCCCGTCTTAGTGATACTGGGATCCTGACTGGGAACTTCAATTGGTATCAAAGGGAGGTTGCCTTCATTTATTCTTTTCTGAAGTGGTTGAAGAGAAGTTGTGATGGAAAATCTAAACTGCGTGAACAGTAAAAGGATTCCAATTTTTGACAGAAAGAACTATCACATCTGGAAGGATATAATGATGCCTTATCTTATGTCTCTTGGATATGAAGTTCACGAAACTACAACAGATGGATTTTCTGCTATTGATGACAACGTTCCTCTTACTCCTGTTGATAAGAAGAATATTGAGAATGATGGAAGAGATAAAAATTCTTTACTCTCATCTCTGTATGAGAGTGAATTAATAAGAGTGAAAGGTGTTGCTACAGCCAAAGGAATCTGGGACAAACTGAAGAACATCTATGAAGGAAATACAAAAGTGAAGAAGGCTAAACTACAAATCTGGAGACTGAATTATGAAGACTTGAAAATGTGAGAAGTTGAATCTGTTGGGGACTTATTTACCAGGATAAATGACATTGTCAGCACTATCAGATGTCTTGGTGAAAATCTATAGGATTCTACAGTTGTTGAAAATATATTAAGAATTATTCCTAACAAATTTGATGCTAAAGTTTATTCATTGGAAGATAGAGACCCTGAAGAATTATCTCTGGATTATTTGCATAGCACTCTTATCACTTATGAAATGAGAAAGGAAAAGACTCTGAAGAACAAAACCAAAGTTGATAGTGAAATGTCTTTTAAAGCCACCAAAAGAGAAATGTCTTAGAAGTCTCTTGAGGAAGATGATGTTGTTGGCTCTGACTCCGAAAATGAGGTATGTGAAAACTTTGATGAAATTTTATCCTTGTTTTCTAAAAAAGTGAGAAGAGTTACAGGAAAATATAAAGGGAAACTTCCCTTGAAATGTTTTGAATGTGGGCCTGTTGGCCACTTTGCAGCTAATTATCCTAAAAAGAAGAAATTTGAAGATAGTGATGAAGAAGAGAGAAGACCAAGAATGTCTTGGATGAAATAGGGTGGAAAAGATAGTTCTTTTAGAATAGGTAAGGATAAAAAGTTCTTCAAATCAAAAAGAAGAAGCTTGTTTTTGAAAAGTGAAGAAGAAGATGATAGTGAGACTGGATCTGAAAATTTAGTTTCTAAGAAAGCTAGAGAGAAGACCTTTGTTGCAACTATGAATAATGATGATTATGAGAGCAGTTGTTCTGAAGAAGAAGAAACTCAACTTGAATCCTATCTAAAAGCAGAGTTGAATGAATGTTTGAGAAAGATCTAAATGCTTGAGATGAAAAACAAGAAGTTGACAAATGAAAATTCTATAGTAAATAATCAATAAGGTTTTACTGATGAGAAAATCAATATGAAAAAGTAGATTGATGATCTGAAGAATTCTCTTGAGAATGCAAAGAATTGTAATGATCATCTTGAAGTAAATATGAAGGAAAAAAGAAGAAGAGTTGGAATATTTCCAACAAAAATTTCATAAAACTAAAGAAATGAGTATCAGTTTCAAAAACTCTATCTCTAAAGTTGGTGAATGTTCTTTGAAGGAAGAACCTAAGAAGGATCAAAAAGGGTTGCCTTTAAAGGTGGAAAAGAAAAGTAAAAGTGGTTCTGAAATGAAGAATACTTGGAAAGCCATGTATGTTGTAAAGACCAACAAAATTGGGAATTCTGATGTTTCAAAAAACCCTGAGTTCAAAAATTATTCAAAACATTATGAATCCAGAAAAGTTTCCAAAAAATCTAGTTTTGATAGAACTGAAATGGAAAGCAATACTTTGATTTATAACAGAAAGGCTGGTGGCTCAGAAAAGAAAGGCAGGAAGGTGGCTGAGAAATGTGTTCTCAATTCTGGTTAGTATGGAAATTTCAGAGACAAATACTCTTTCTATGGATACTGCTGGTATTGTGGTGGATTCGTACATACTAAAAATTTGTGTTGGTTCAACCAAAAACATTACTATTATTACATAGGTTATGAAAGGCTGGGTTTGAGGGGGAGTCAATCTCCTCAAAGAAAGAAGTCAGAAAAGATGGTTGTAAAGAAACTTGAGAATGTTGGAGTAAAGATTAAAAATAGGTTCCAACCCCTGGAAACTATTTGTGAAAGATGTGAACAACTTGGACATCTTGAGAAAGGATGCCTTGTTTTGTTACCAGTACAAAAAATCTCATTAACAATTCTCAGAAGCTGGAGGTGAATAAAGAAAATGAAGAAGTAAAAGCTCTTGTTTTTGAAACCGCTTTGAAAGCTATAAAAGGAGGAAGTCCATGAATTCTTGATAGTGGATGTTCATCTCATATGACATGAGACTTAAAGCTGATGAATAATGTGAAAGACTTCAAAGAAGGAACAATGACATTTGGAAATGATGAATCTCTAAGGATCAAAGGTGTTGGATCAGCCCTCATTGGAAAAGAACAGATGAAATCTAGGAAAACATTATATGTTGATGGACTGGAACATAACCTACTTAGTGTGTCACAACTCTGTGATGAAGGAAACAAAGTTATCTTCAGAAAATATGGATTTATTGTTAAAATTGAAAATGATGGAAATATAGTTATGAGAGGCCAACGCACAAAAGGGAATTCCTTTAAAGTTGGTGAAGTGCAGAGCTCTTACTACATGGGTGTAGTGGATGAAAATCAGTTATGACATAAAAGGCTGGGACATATGTTTCAGACAAAGATGTTCAAGTTATCAAAGAAAGCAAATGTCTGAGATATGGCTGATTTATCAAGAAAAAGATATTGGTGTTTCACCATTTGTGAGAAAGGGAAGATTACAAACTCTATTCATAAGAGATTTGAAATTCGCTCAAAAAGGCCATTGGAACTCATACACTCTGATATCTATGGACCAATGAGCAATCAATCTAAAAATTGAGATAATTACTTCATTAATTTCATTGATGACATTACTCGCATTACTTGTGTTATGTACATGAAACATAAGTCAGATGCTCTGAAAATGTTTAAGAGTTTCAGGAGGAAATCGGAGAAGGAATGTGAGGATTTGGTGAAGAAGTTGAGAACTGATAATGGTTGAGAGTATAAGAATGAGTATTTTGCAATATACCTTGACAAACTTGGAATTCAGCATGAGTTCATTTCACCATACACACCTCAACAAAATGGTGTTGATGAAATAAAGAATCGAAGTCTGGTGGAAATGGGGAGAACCATGTTACTCGAACATAGTCTTTCTCATTATTATTGGAGGCAAGCCATGAGCACTGTAGTGCATATACAGAACCAATGTTTCTACAGGCCAAACTCATATATGACTCCACATGAAATGTTATATGAAAAATCTCTAAGTCTGAAACACTTGAGATTCTTTGGGAGTCCATGCATTATAATGAAAAAAGGTGGAAACCTTGGAAAGTTTGAGAAAAGAGAAGATGATGGAATTTTTCTTGGCTATGCTTCAGAAGGAAGAGGTTATAGATGCCTCAATAATGAAACAGGAATAATTGTTGATTCTTCAGATGTAAAAGTTGTTGAAAATGCTGGGAAAGAAAAGCATCCATATGTTGATGTGGAAGTTGAGCAGGATAGAGAAGTTTTTGTTAACAATTCTGATAATGTTGCAGATTGTGTTAATCCTACTCAAGAAGAGGAATCTGACTCAGAGATCTCAAGTGATGAGGAAGAAGTTCAAACAAATCATCTGATATTGAGGAAGCAAGTGGAGACTCAGAACATTATTAGAGATAAAGATCAAAGGGTTCAAACTAGAAGAACAACAAATGTTATATCACATACTTCTATTTAAGCAAGACTAGTTTGCAAAGGGTATTCACAAATTGAAGGTATTAATTTTGATGAAACCTTTCCTCTGGTAGAAAGATTAGAAACAATCAAAATCTTTCTTTCCATTGTTGCACAACGAGGTTACACAATCTATCAAATGGATGTAAAGTCCGAATTCTTTAATGGTGACCTTGAAGAGGAAGTTTACATTGATCAAACTTGTGGATTTGTTATTGGAATGAATGAATGAAATGTGTGCAGATTGAAGAAGGCTTTGTGTGGGATAAAATAGGCTCCAAGGGCATGGTATTCTAAATTGGATACTTTCTTAAAGAAAATGAACTTTAAGAAAGGTGGAGTTGATAGAAATCTTTACATCCAGGAGGGCCAAGAGTTTTCACTGATTGTTATTGTTTATGTTGATGACATCATCACTGCTGGGAATGATGAAAGGTCATGTGAAATATTTTCTGAGGAGATGATGAAGTTATTGGAGATGTCTATGCTGGGTGAAATGAAATACTTTCTTGGGTTACAAATCTCACAAAACATGAATCATATATTTCTGTCTTAGGAAAAATATGCTAAGGTACTTTTGAAGATGTTTGGCATGGAAAATTAGAAACCAGTTTCCACACCTATCTCAGTGGGAACCAAGTTGTATAGATATGGAGAAGACAATGAAGTTGATCAGAAAGAGTTTCAAAAGCTAATTGGAAGTCTGTTGTATTTGACTACCTCAAGACCTGACATCGTCTATGCTGTCACGTTATGTGCAAGATTTCAAAGTGCTCCTAAAGAATCACATCTGATTAATCGAAAAATAATCCACAGATATATCAAAGGCACAAAAAAATTTGGAATTAGGTATGATGGCTCAGGAAATATTGATATATTCATGTATTCTTATGCTGATTGGTCAGGAAATGTGGATGATCGAAGATCCACATCTGGTGGAGTTTTCTTTCTGGGGAAAAGCTATGTTATTTGGAATACCAAGAAACAGAATTCAGTAACTCTTAGCACAGCTGAAGTGGAGTATGTTGCTGCTACTCAACTTGCAACTCAACTGATGTGGATGAAGACTCAGTTGGAAGATCTACTTGTTGAAGTGAAGCTACCATTGCTCTTTGGTTGTGATAATCAGAGTGCAATCAATCTTACAAGAAACCCGGTAAAACTTTCTCATTAAAAACACATTGATATCAAGTACCACTTCATCAAAGAGCAGGTAGAGACGAATGAATTAAGGCTGGAATATTTTCCTACATCTGAACAAGTTATTGATATATTCACCAAGCCTTTACCGAAAGAACCATTTGGAAATTGAGTTTGAACATGGGTGTCCAACCTCCTCATCAAGGTTAATGTATGCGTTTCTGTCCCCTCTCTCATCTTTCCTTTGGATAGTGTTGTCAAGGGGGAGAATTTTTTCATAAATCTATCCTTATAGATGCATGCATAAAGGGGGAGTTGTGGGTAGGCTGTAAATCCAGAATGTATGTGTGTGAACTATCCTAAATGTTTGTTGGAGTGGTTGTAGGAAACAATTTTGTTTTCCAAGAAAGTTGAGGAAGTGAAGAATGCTGAAGTAGAAGCTTGAAAGATGTTCTGAAGAATGTTGAGGAGGTATGCTCCTGAGAAGTCATAGTCACAACTTTTTGACAGCATGGTTTTGGATGTCAATAATTCTTGTTTCCTACAATGATTTAGCTCACATAGGCTTAGAATTGTTGATATTTAATCCATTTCTTAAGGTTACAATGTTCAGTGATTTATGAATCAAGGTTGAGAACAAAATCCAAAGGGGCAATTGTTGGGACCAAGTTAGAAGGATAAGGAAGTAAGAAAATTTTTCTGTTATAGAGTGTTGTCTTTTGTTGCAAAAAAAAAGCTAAATCAATTCACTTTGTAAGTCTTGTAAAACCAGATGATGCTTTGCTGATTTTTATTTCACAAATATCATAAGTTTGGAGAACTTTTGATGCAATCCTTATAAAGGAAAGGGAGAGAGAAAGAATTAGGCGTGAAAGTATGGAGTAGACGCGCAAGTATATAGAGGCGCGCATGTCATATTTCAAATATAATTATTTCAAAAATATGGAAAAGGAAAGAAGGCGTGCAAGTGCCAAGAAGGCGCGTAAGTACCAAAAAGTCGTGCAACTACCAAGAAGGTGTGCAAGTCCCAAGGAGGTGCGCAAGTGAATGTAACACGCAGGTTGCCAAAATTCCTATAAAAAGGTGACTACCCTCCTCATTTCAGTAATATTGAGACTTAGAGAAATATTTTGAGCTCTGAGCGCGCAAGTCGAAGATGTGTGGTGCGCAAGTGGTTGAGCTGTGCAAGTTGAGCCTCATTTTTAGGTGGTACGCAAGTGTTGTTTTGTCCACAAAGAGGCGTGCAATTATAAAGGTGACACACTAGTATTTCCAGTCCACAAAGAGGAGTGCAAGTATAAAGGAGGTGCACAAGTGGAAGGACGTGCGCAAGTTCAAGGAGACGCGCAAGTGGAAGGAGATGCGCAAGTGGATGGAGGCATGCAAGTGCAAGGAGGCACGCAAGTGGAAGGGGGCGTGCAAGTTGTTTTCTCTAGGAGGTTTCTACCAGCATCTGGGTAGGAAAGTGATGAATTGTTTTTGAAAGATTTGATCGAGTAAAGGTCATCAAGAAGCATGGAATTATTTCATTACCCTATTTGTGCGAAAAGGGAGCACACGCACTATTGGATTGTTTTAAAAGTGCTACACAAGTGTAAGGGTATATCCTACTCATTGTATTCCACATAAAAGGACTGCTTTCTAGTGGATTTTGTGGTACTAGATTATTTATGTACCATACCAAGGACGTAGCTACTCTTATTGAGTAGTGAACCTTGTAAATCTTGTGTTCATGTGGTTGTGTGTGTTCAACAGGGAAGAAACTCTTTAAAAGGTGGCGACGATTGTTTCATAAAGAAGGAAACTTAAAAAGAAAAACATAGCACTGATTCACCCCCTCCCCCTCTCAGTGATACTTGGATCCTAACTGGGAACTTCATTTGCCACTTCTAGATTTACCGCTAGAGGGGATGTGTGGAACTCCCTCAACACTTCCTCCCAAAGTGACACTGGTACCATGGTACATCCTCTGAAAAAGATGAGGTGCTCTCCACCTTCAGAAAATCCATCAACTGCCTGTCCTGTGGATATCTGAGCACATCAAGCCTCGTAGTTAGTGTCCATGCACTGTGCCTCCCTGAATCATTGAAGGAGTGGGGGAGTGACTAAAAGAGACTGAAGAAAAAGGTGCCCCATCTCAATCCACAAAGGATATCTGCAAAGTGTCCAGCTTCTCGGTCGCCTCACCTAGAAGCTGTATACCAGATCTCTTGTTGAGTGCATCTACTACAATGTTCCCATTCTTAGGAGTATAGACTATCTAGAATTCATACTCTTGGAGGAAATCAAGCCAACATCATTGTCTCAGGTTCAGGTCCTTCTGGAAGAATATATACCTGAGACTCTGGTGATCGTAGTAGAGCATAAAATGTTTTCCCATCAGATAGTGTCGCCACATCTTCAAAGGGAAGACCACTGCCGCTAACTCAAGGTCATGGGTAGCGTAGTTCTGCTCATTCTATATTACTTGTCAAGAACCATATGCGATAACTGCTCACTCCTACATCAGGACACATCTGAGCCCAGTCCCTCATGCATCGTAGTAGACTACGTACCCAATGCCATCCTCTAGAAGCCTCATGATGGGGGCACTAGATAGCCTCAACCTCAACTCTTAAAAACTCTGTTGGCATCTCTCCAACCACACGAAGGGTTTCCCCTTCTTCATCAATGATGATAAAGGTGTTGCAACTCTGGAGAAATTTGGCACAAATATTTGGTAGTATCCGGCCAAACCAAGGAAACATTGTACCTCCATCACACTCCTAGGTGGATCCCAAGCAAGTATCATCTCAATCTTCATTGGATCCCCCATAACTCCATCCTCTAAGATGACATGTCCCAGAAAGTGAACCTCTCAAATCTAGAACTGGCACTTCGAGTACTTACCATTTAGATGTTTCTCTCTAAGTGTGTCCAGAACTACCTCAAAATGATAGGCATGCTCCTCCTCAGTAGCCGAGTAGATCATATTGTTTTCGATGAAGACTACTAAAAATCAGTCAAGGTATGGATGAAAGATCCTGCTCATGAGTCCCATGAATACTGCTGGAGTGTTGGTCATGCCAAACGGTGTGACCAAAATCTCATAATGGTCGTACCGACATCCAAAAGTTGTCTTCTTCACATTATCATCTTGTACTCTGAGCTAGTGATAGCCTGATCTGAGATCTATCTTCGAGAACCACCGTGCTCCCTTCAGTTAATCAAAGAGGTCGTCAATCCTCAGGAGTGGGTACTTGTTCTTCACAGTCACCTATTTCATGCACCGATAGTCAACACAATGTCTCAATCTCTCATCTGCCTTCTTGGCGAACAAAATCGGGGCTGCCCAAGGAGAAACACTGGGTCGGATGAACCTCTTCTCCTGTAAGTCCTCAAACTATACATGCATCTCACAAAGCTCCACGGGAGCCATCCGATATGCTGGTGTAGATATTAGAGTCTTCCTGGGGTACAAGTCAATGTAAAATTCCGCCTCCCTACGGGGAGGTAGACCCAGAACATCATTAGGGAAGACATCCTTGTACTGGTTCACCACTAAAGGATAGCTCGGACTCTCCACCTCAACCACTCCGAGGGTAAGGATAGCCAACTAATTAGTGATCGGATACACTCTCCCCCGGGTATGTTTATCCTGTGCTACAATTGCTCCCTTCTCCCCAGTGAAGGTAAACCTAGTCCCAACTTTGCAGATACACTGCACTTTTTTCCTAATGCAATCAATCTAGGAATGGACTATAGATAACCAATCCATACCCAAGATGTCATTTTAAGGCCTCACTGCCACTACTAGAAGATCCCAGCCAAAGCTCTTGCCTCTTATAGTAAGCTCACACTGCCGACACCAGTGTGTAATTGTCGAATCCTCTCTTGTAGGAGTCTCTAGACGTAAGGATCGAGCCAACGGCTCCACCGGAATCTCTGATCTCTAAACAAGGGAAGTGGAAATAAAAGATTGGTTGGGACATGTTTCTATAAGTATTTTAGCTAAGGTAGAGTAGACACAAATCATACCTTGTATCATCTCTGGAGAACCGTGGTCATAGGCCTCAACTGCCTGGAGCTGAGCTCGCCCCTCTCCACCTACTCCCTATGGTCAGGGTGGACCACCTGGTGGTGGTGGTGGTAACACCTAGAATCCTCTCCCACCCCCAACTACATGGCCAACTACTCTTCCATTCCTGCCTGCTCCCTGTGGACCTCCTCGTTTGAACCTCTGTCTCTTCCTGTAGAATACTGGCGATAAGGATCACCATGAGATTAGTCGGTGTCCTTACCAGTCGGAAGACTCTCACCACGTCCTCCAGCCAATTCCCAGCCGCCTGTGGGTCCGTCTCACCCCTGAACCTGGGTGGCCACTGGCCCTGGAACTCATGCAATGTACTCAAGTGGCATTCACTCTCTAGTGTTTGGGTTGGTGGCATCGGTGGCCCAACGGGTAATGGTACCGCTGGTTCCTCCGCTGGTGCCTCTACTGAAAAAGGGCCCTACACCAAGAGCTTGTTGCTTGGTGGGATTTCACGGTACACTCTACCCCGAACCTGTACTGGCTGTCTACGTGGAGGCATCCTAACAAAAAATAGGTGCACCACGGTCAATAAGTTATACCTGGTTAGTTGACTTAAAGATATCACAAATAGAACTTTTCAAAACAGACACACAATCCGTGTTTTCGTGCACTAAGTCAGAAATTAGAAGTCGGGGTCCTGGTGTATGGATACGTCAGTTGCCACACCAACATTGAATTCCCTAAACTGATAACCACACTCATAACACTTAGCATTATTTCTGTTAAAAGATCAGAGTCCAATGTTCTATGGTAGAATTGACTCCTCTGATACTAATTTTTCATGAACCGTCCTCAGGGCCCATGATGTGACCACCCCATGCCTGACTTCCATAGGCCAGGTGCTGGAGACTAGCACCAAAAGGCATACCCCAGTAATCGGGAAGGAATTTCCTTTAAAAACTGAAACACACACAATCTAAAAACACAAAAAGTAGTAACCACAAGTAACTACTATAGTTAAAATTGTGCAGAAAGTAAGGTCTAGTATACAATACCAACTGAAAGTACCAGGTACAACTAAAAGGGAAACAACTCATGGATCGTCCACCAGGAATCCTACCTGAAGGGTAGGTATAGATCTCGATCTAGTTTTCCATGTGGTACGTCTCGTCTAAGTCAACCTCCGAGAAGCCTCTTGTTTGTCACCCTTAGCCTCGATCAATGTTGTTCGTCATCTGCACATGACACAACAAGGCGCGGGCATAGACCATGTAGGGGTGAGTATAATGATACTCAGTAGGGACCCCGAGACCCCCAAAGGTCTCCCAGAATCCAAAAATGATAAACCTTAAAAGAAAGAGTACAATCACAAGGTACGAAGTAACAACCATCCTTACATAGGTGTATTCCCAAACATATACCTAAGTTGTCAAGATTACACAGAGCTCCATCACTTGGGCCAAAAGCACAACTATCCATAATGGAAAGATTACTATGAAGGTAACACCACATGGGTGAGTACCTCTTAGGTAACACCACATAGAGAAGAACCACAATGGTTTCACCACATTGATTAGAACTCATCTCACACCAGGTATAAATTAGGTACAGTAGTAATGATAATTAGATGTAACTACTAAATCATCTTACTCTGTTGAGAGGCATACCCACATATGATCCTAAATAATCAGACAAACGTCAGATCCTAGTACAGTAGACCAACGTAGGATCCTATAGTAGTCCCACATGGATTCCTAGAGTGGATCCATGTGGGATCCTAGAACACAGACCCATGTAAGATCCCAAATCATAGACCAATGTAGGATCCCAAGGCACAAACCCACATATGATCCCTTTCTCATGTTACATACAGCCATAGGGTTCCCACACTAACCTCGCTTGATTCCGGAATGATTTGCTCCTCAGGCCACAGGTCGATACTCCAAATTCCATGAATATCCGCGAAGAATTATTCCCAAAGTACCACCACATAATAGGGGTCTCAACGCAACAGACGGTGTGTCAAACATAAGCGTGGTCTGTAAGTTATTGGCCTTTTTAGTCCCGAGGGCCCGGTCAGATTCATGTTCAATCCAACCCAGACGTACCCCAACATTATCCAAAACTCAACTGGGGTGTACCAAACGTACCGTATCAATCCAAAGTTTCTTTCGCCACAGACGGTTCATCAAACAGACGCACAGAACATAGGTTACGACCGAAAGAAAGAAAGGGGTCGAAGATGGTATAGGTCCAATCCAACCCAGTCAGACCGACCCGGCCCGACCCGGGTCCTGCCCTGGGTGCGACCCGGCCGATGGGATCTGACCCATCCTACTAGGTCAGGCCCGGCCCATCGGCGCAGCCCACAGGAGCCCTACGGCTGGCCGATGGTTGGGTGGCCCCACGGTGGGGTCTGCCCTAGCCACATTTCAAGGGGGAGGAACCCCTAGGTACCAATAAAGCCCCAGCCTTTTGGGTTGGGTGTCCAACAAGCCAGTACCACATGGTGACGACAGCTGGCATGCAGGACATGGGGGTCCCGCTCGGCTCCTCAGCTGTCCAGATGACCAGCCCACCTCCACGGCGCGGTCGCACGTCGTGCCGCCTCCGGCGGCAGGTAGCAAGCCCCCCCCCCTTTCGTCGCGGTCTCTTACCGTGTCCCCTGCAATCCCGATAGCATGGACGTTCACCCCCCCCCCCCCCACCCCTTTCACGCGGCCGACTATGCGCAAGCTGTCTCCCTTGCTCTGCCGCGACCGACGGTCCACGACCCTCCTCCGACAATGTGGTCGCACCGCCACCGTCATCGCAGTCGGCCAGAGTGTCGGCTGCTGCTCCCAAGACCTACCGGCATTGGTCACCAGCACTGGTCGCCAGGAACATTCCTCGGGTCACCGGGTGTGTCTCAATGGCCCGATATTCATTCTAAATACTCCCGCACTCATCTCGGGACGTCTCCATCGATTCGAGACCACCACGATCTGGATTCTCTCAACCCAAAAACAAGCCGAGAAGATTAGAAAAATCCATAAAGGTTACGAATGGGTTGGGCCGTGTTCATTTGGAACGCACCCTCCATGTTAGAATGGTAGCAAGTGACATAGGTGTTCTTAAATAAAGAAGAATAACAAGAACATGGTAAGGGGTATACAAAACAATAATCCCTACCTCAAAGATTCGTTGATGTTAGGGAGGAGAGGGAAAGACAGACATCGATTGTAACGACCCTGTTCTAGGTTCCACTCAATGGGTGCCCCAAACCCGGTTCTCCACATGACCTCAAGCACATTTCCCCAAACGCCAGAGGCTGCCGACTAGCAGAGAGGGCCCAGGTCTGATAGTGGAGAAACTATGCCCTAATTTGTCAAAGTGTAGTACAGCGGAATACAAAAAAACATACAACGGTAGCAGAAGCAATAAACCATACACAACTGAAATAAACAACAGCAGTGGATACAACCAACAGTATATAAATAATGATGCTACATGTCTCAAGTTCTATGAAAACAGCCAGAACATGTTATACATCACTACAGTTCAACTGAAATCAGAGTACAGCAAAACAAAGAAAAACAGCTGGCAGCGGCATTACGAGCCTAGTCTCGGTCCCATGCCCTCCTACTCCTCAGTAGAAATCATTTACCTGTATACGGACTCTTTCCTCTATCCACACCTGTAGCAACGTAATCTATTTGGGCCAAAAAGCATGACCCAAACAGGGTGTGAGAAATATATCCCAGCAGGCACCCACCAAAGGCTCATGCCCAACTGTGTATAAGCATGCAACAATAGTGTGCAATAGTAAAATGCAATAAAGTAATCAGTACTAAAAATTAACTAACATAACAATTAAATTTCCGTTTTATTATTCATTTAATCCATTAAATATTAGAAATCACCAGAGTGCATTTCTAAGTAAACAGTCCACGTCCTCAGATAAGTAAAACCTTACCCTCAGGTAAGCAAAATCCCACCTACAGGTATAGACCTCAGGCGTAACAGAATTTGCCCTCAAGTGTAGGAAGTGTTGCCCTCAGGCACAAAATTCAAGCCCTCGGGCACGAATGGTTTCCCTCAGGCGAAGTAGAACGTTTCCCTCAGGAAAATACAGTCACGCGCTCAGGTTATAGAAAAACACCGCCCTCTGGAATAAGTAACCGGGCCATGCCCAACATATAAACATGCAATTTGAATAAAATTCCTCTCAAGGCAAAAGTAATGAATAATTTAAACAGGCCATACCCTCGGGTATCCTGGCCAAACGACAAAACAGAGGAACGCACCCCTCGGGATGGTCCTAGATCCAAGCATTAATCCCAATCAACATTTTATTATAATAATTAATCACCTATTCAATTTTAGGTGGTTAATATTGCAATGGCCTTAGCCACACGACACCCCATCATGGGTTCGTGGCACAAAAACGCACAAAAAACATGACAGTTGGAAAATTTAACACCAAGCCACCTACCTTATACGCCAACAAGCATTATACACGAACGCCGATTCTAGAAACGCCCATGAACGACGTAGACCTGAAAAAGAATAAAACCCATTCAAATGTAAATAACTTTACCCCAGGAAAGTATTGGTATGAATGGCTTAAGGAGAGTGGAGGGTTACCCGTGCGGTTCTAATGAGATCGTCCGAGGGAGAAAGAGATTCCAAACGAACACCCGGTGGATCTTCAATGGTTCAGCCATCCCCTCCTGCTCCTTCCTCCGGTTCTAATCCTTCCTTGTGAACAGGGGAGGCTACTTTCCATTTTAAGAGAAAAAAACAAAGTACACGGCGTGTACTTCCTTCATTTAACTGTTCCTCTGTTGGCACCGCCACACTATTCATCCGTTGACATAAGTACACAATATGTACTCCCGACTACACGGCATGTACTGTCGTCCAGCTGGTGGCTGCTCCACTGCCTTACTGTTTTGGCCTTCCGACTGACTACACGGAGTGTACAGGACCACTACACGGCGTGTAGTTGGTTCCTACACCCTTCATCCCCAGCATGGCCACACTCCATGTGTACCCATCCAACACTTCCAAAAGTACACGAAGTGTGGACAAAGTACACGGCGTGTACTTTCCAAAATTATGGATTTTCCCCATTTTCCAAATTTTCTCAAAAACACTTAAGGAAAAGAGAAAAGAAGAAGCTTGTGCCTCAAAAACAAGAACTGGGTTCTTACAAACTTCCCCCTTAAAGCAATCCATCCCCGAATTGCCCTTCCAAGGGTGGCGAGGATATAGCCATGAACAACTTCGGCCAATGAGTACGTACATCAGTCTCCCGCTCCCAGGTTTCGTCCTATACTCATCCATGTTACCATAGCACCCGTACGAGAGGAACTGGCCAGACTTGGAGAACCTTCATGCTCCTATCAAAATTTCAAATCGGATGCTCCTAAAAGGATGTATCTACCTCCATCTCAACCTCCTCTGGATGAAAAATGTGAGACGGTTCCGAATGATAACGGTGTAACTGAGACACATGGAAGACGTCATGCATGGCCTAGTACCTCTGCGGTAACTACAACCGATATGCAACAAGACCGACAATATCCAGAATCTCAAATGGCCCCACATACCTTGGTGAATGTTTACCCTATCTCCTGATCTGCTTGTGTCCCAACATCGGTGAAACACGCAAGAAAACCTGATCCCCGACAACGAACTCCAAAGGTCGTCTGCGGCGATCAGCTTAAGATTTATGACAAGACTATGTGGTAACCATCTGCTTCTGAATCAACTGGACCTGCTCAGAAGTCTCCTGCACGAGACATGGTCCCAGTAAAGCTGCCTCACCTGCCTCTAACCAGCATAAAGGAAATCGGCATGGCCTATAATATAAAGCCTCGTAATGTGCCATCTCAATAGTTTCCTGGAATCTATTGTTATAGGAAAACTCGACTAGGGGTATATGATTCTCCCAAGATCCCCCAAATTCCAAGACGCATGCACGCAGCATGTCCTCAAGCACTTGTATAGTATGCTCTGACTGGCCATCTGTCTGAGGGTGGTATGCTATGCTCAGAAGAACCTGTGTACCCAGTGCCCTATGGAAAATCTGCAAGAAACGAGATGTAAAATGGGAATCCCTATCTGAAAAGATAGAACGAGGGACCCCATGAAGATGTAAGATCTCTCAGATATACATCCTTTCGAGCTCGTCAACACCGATGGTCTCCTTGATCAGAAAAAAGTGGGATATCTTCGTGATTCTGTCCACGACAACACACATGGAGTCATTGCCACGAGGTGACCTTGGAAATCTAGTCACAAAATCCATCGTGACATAATCTCATTTCCACTATGGAATGGGTAACTGCTGTAACATTCTAGCGGGTCTCGGATGCTCCACCTTCACCTGCTGACAGGTGGAACACCTCGTACCAAAACCAGCTACTTCCCTCTTCATAACCGGCCACCAGTACTGATGTCTCAAGTCATGGTACATCTTGGTAACCCCGGGATGAACTGCCCAAGCTAAAGCATGAAACTCCCACATCATCTCTTCGCGTATATCCCTTAGAACCCATACTCGTTCATGGAAACGCATAACCTCATCATCGCCTATCGTCCAACCAGGAGGAGGGTCCTCACTTGCCACCGACTCCCGTAGAACTTGGCCTTCTGAATCAAATAGTTGTCTCATCCTCACTCTATCCAGGAGGGTATAAGTCACAGCTAAAGAGGAAAGATAAGTCTGCCCCTGACTGTTGTTCACCTCCAGATGCATCTCATAGAACAAAGCCATGAGCTTCCACTCGCCACTGGCCTCCTGCACTGCTTGTATCTGAGTCTTCCTGCTCAGTGCATCAGCTACTACATTACATTTACCAGGTGTATAGGAAATCTCAAAATCAAAGTACTGAAGGTATTCAAACCACCATCTCTGCCTCAGATTAATGTCACGCTGAGTAAAAATGTACTTGAGACTTTTGTGGTCGGTGAAGACCACAAAACATTCTCCCAACAGATAATGTCTCCAACAGCGCAATGCATGAACAACTGCGGCCAACTCGAGATCATGCATTGGGTAATTCCTCTCATGTGGCCTCAACTGCCAAGACCCGTACACAACTACTCGATCACCCTGCATTAACACGGCTCCCATCCCAATCCCTAATGCATCACAGTAAACTGTATAGCTATTCCTCTTCTCTGGGAGTGTCAGGATTGGTGTTGATGTCAACCTTCCTTTGAGGTCCTGAAAGGCTGCCTTGCAAGCTTCCGACCAAACAAACATCACAACCTTCTTAGTCTGACCCGTCAATGGCGCTGCTAAGTAGGAGAAGTTCTGTATGATGTGTCTGTAGTAACCAGCCAGCCCTAAGAAACTTTGTATCTCAAACACGTTCTTAGGGTACTCCCAGGAAACTACAGCTCTCACCTTCTCTAGGTCCACGAAAACTCCTGCCTATGAGATGATATGACCTAGGAAGTGTATATGGTCCATCCAAAAGTGGCACTTTGAGATCTTAGCATATAGCGTATGCTCTCTCAGTGTACTCAATACGATCTCAAGATGGGTGGCATGGTCGTGTCGAGTGTGAGAGTACCCCAAGATGTCGTCCATGAATACTAACACAAAAGAGTCCAGATAAGGATGGAACACACGATTCATTAGATCGAAGAAAACTACTGGTGCGTTCGTGAGTCCAAACGGAATAACCGTATACTCTTATAGACCATATCTGCTCCTAAAAGTTGTGAGAGGTATATCAGATGGTCCAACGTGCAACTGGTGATATCCGGATCTCAAATCAATCTTCGAGAACACTTGTGCTCCATGGAGTTGATCAAAAAGATCATAAATCTTTGGAAAGGGATATCGGTTCTTAACCGTCAACTGGTTCAGATTCTGATAATCCACACAAAGTCTAAGGGTACCATCTGCCTTCTTCGCAAAAAGGACCGGAGAACCCCAAGGAGAAGTACCGGGTCGGATGAAACCCTTCACCTGTAACTCCTCTAACTGCCTCTTGATCTCCTGCAACTTAGGTGTAGCTATCCTATAAGAAGGAATAGACACTTGTGCTTCTCTTGGCACAATCTCAATAGAGAAATTCGCCTATCTCCCCAGAAGAAGACCTGAAAAGTTGTCTGGGAAGACATCCCTAAAACGATCAAACGCTGGAGGGAAATCCGTCTGACAAGTCCCCTGGTCGTCCAGATATAAAATCGCAATCTAGGCTATGACTCTACGTCGCCCATGATGCTCTGGCCCAGCTCGACTTGCCTGAACATCCCATTCACCCTTGTATAGAAACTCTCCACCCTCTGGTGACGTGAAACTCCCACTGCGACGATTGCAGTCTACAAAGGCTCGAAAGGGAACTAACCAGTCCATTCCGAGAATGACATCATAGCTCGTCATCTCTAAGACATAGAAGTCCCAAATAATGTTAGACCCACCAACCTCAAGGGGGAACTACTTTAACTGACGCACACCATCCATTCTAGTCCCCAATGGAGTGTCTAGCATCATGATATCAGAAAAAGTAGAAACACAGAGGCCAAGCCTCTCCACAATGGGTACAAATATGAAACTATGTGTAGCACCCATATCAAAAAGTACTGAAGATAAAACAAAAGCTACTAGGATAGTACCTCTGACTGTAGAAGGTCTGGGATCCTACTCCTGATGGGTCTGTTGCACTGCATATGCCAGCACAGTGTCGCGGCCCTACAACACAGCCTGGCTACCCTGAGCAGTCCTACCCTGCTGCCTCTGAGATCCTAGTGTCTGGCTACCACGGCCATGACCACCATCTCTACCTGCACGCCCTGACGTATTCTAGTTTCCTAACTGGTAAGAAGCCACTGGTCCTACTCCCGCATGCGGAGTCTGTATAGAACCCCTCCCACTGGCCCCTGGTGGAAACTCCCTACAGAAGCGTTGCAGATGACCCATATTGCCACAAGCTCGACACTCCACTGGGTCTCGTGAACACTATGGTCTCTTGTGCCCCTCTTTGCCACACTAGTAGCACCTGATGGGCCCCCCTGAAGAAACTTCCTGGATTGTACTTCCACCCTAAGATAATTCCAACTGTCTCTTCCTCTTTCCAGTAGAAATAGTACCAATAACTGGTGTTGAACTTCCCTGGCCCACACCACCTGATTCCCACAGGTTCCTCTCTGTAATCAGCATCTGATTCACAATATCATGTACTGTAGGCAACCTTAAAACATTTACCAGCACTCGGATGTCATAACAAAGACCATATTCAAAATGTATGGCCCTCAAGGTCTCGTCACCCACCAACACAGGTGCAAAACACTGAATCTTGGTGAAATGAGCAGAATAGTCAATCACTGACATGGAACTCTACTGCATATTCATGAACTCTCGAGCTCTATCTTCTCTCAGCGTCTCTGTAAAGAAGATGTCATAGAAGACTTCCTGGAAATCCTCTCATGTCATATCTCTATGATGCTCTGACTGGGTGGTAACATCCCACCACCTCTTGGAAGAATCACGCAGCATGTATGTCGCGAGCTTGACCCTCCACCCTGGAGGCATCTCAAGATGCTCGAAAATAGTCTGCATCGATACTAGCCAAGACTCAGAAGCCTGTGGTCCGCCATCCTCTGAAAATGTAGGCGGATGCTACTGCTGGAAGATACGATTTAGCTCAACCATTGATGTGGCAGCCTGTGGTGCTCCCTGAAAGGTCTGCATGAACCGCATAAAGCCTTCGTAGAACTGTGCCTGTGTCCGGTATAGCAGCCGGTGCCGCATCTGGCTCTGCTGGAGGATCAACTGGTAGCCCATGGCCCACCATCTCTAGAGTATAGTCGTCGCCACTCTCCTGTCGAACAACGTACAGTTGTCTAGGTGGAATTACAATACAAGGTCAAAAACATGCCTTTAGAAAAAGTTTAATGACGACCGAAAATGAAGAAACCCAAAAAGAAACACGAGGAAGAAAGAATTCAAATTTTTCAAAACAAGACTACATGGTGTGTATACTGACTACACGGCGTGTACTTGACTCCCCTTCCCCTGCCCGGGTCCTTCTGCCTGGATAAGCCACATGGCTCTGATTTGAAAAAAACTAACAGCATGTATAATATCTACACGACGTGTATGGTGTTATTTCCAACTACCCGTGTCGTTTGTGACACGACCTACTACTCGACTTGAAACTACACAGCGTGTTACACCCGCACACGGAGTTTACACCACCCCATTCTCTAGTCACACGACTAACTCCACACGGTCTATCCTCGGACAAGACTACACAGTGTGTCCCACATGTACACGACAAGTTCAAGGAGAGGTGACACTGACCTGTGTTGTTAGTTACATGGCCGAGTCCCCAGGTCACACTACACGACGTGTTCATCATCGACACGTCGTGTTATTTAAAGGAGTTCACCAACCCGTGTTGTTAGTTACACAGCCGGAATCCAGGTCAACACTACACGGCGTGTACATTCGATACACGGCGTGTTTCACCCAAGCTCTTTCCTTCCTCGTGCCACCGCCTACATGGTTTGTGACACGGGGAGAGACTAAACGGCGTGTACTCTGTGTACACGGCGTGTACTCAAAAAGGTCATTTTCTTCCTTAATAGATGTCCATACACAGCGTGTTTAAAATACTACACGGCGTGTATACTAGGTTTCCTGACAGTATGCCTCATAAACTTCCCCGGAACCCAGAAAACACTGAAAAACAACACCTAAGTTTCAAATTCCGATCCTTGAGGGCCCATACTCCCCACAAATCAATGTTTGACAGCTTATCTTTGTTATAACAAAATAAACAGTCAATGAACCACCAAATTCCGGTAAATGGGGGCCCATACTCTCCAAAAACCAAAGATTGGCGTCCATTCTTTTATAAACATGCTCACTCAAAAATACCCTACCAACCAGCAGGTATTAATCAAGCAGCTATCACAACAACATGATTTTATAGCACAACAACTATCACAACAACATGGAATTTTCTAATGCACCTACAAGGAATGGAAACTATGCATGGAATTTGATTATAGAATGTGCCTAAATGATGCATGAGATGACATACCCTCACCTCTTCGGGTTTCAACTAAATAGAACCCACATATAAAATAAAAACAGCACAATATAAGTGTGTCACCCAATGGTGAAATCATATCAACTGAAACTTGCAAAATCATTAAGATTGCAATACGAGGTAAATTGGATTTCCCTATACATGGGTTAGCTACTCCCAGGAACAGCTTATTACCAACTACCATTCGTCCTATCCCTGACTACGATGCCAAATAGTAAGGCAAAGAAAAGAAACCACCTCTGATACCACTTTGTAACGACCCGGTTCTAGGTGCCACTCAATGGGTGCCCCGAACCTGATTCGCCACGTGACCTCAAGCACATTTCCCCAAACACCAGAGGCTGCCGAATAGCAGTGAGGGCCCAGGTCAGATAGTGGGGAAACTATGCCCTCATTTGTCAAAGTGTAGTGCAGCGGAATACAAAACAAAACATACAACGACAGCGGAAGCAATAAACCATACACAACTGAAATAAATAACAGCAGTGGATACAACAAACAATATATAAATAATGATGCTACATGTCTCAAGTTCTAAGAAAACATCTAGAACATGTTATACATCACTACAGTACAACCAAAAGCAGAGTACAGTGAAAAAAAGCAAAACAGCTAGTAGGGGAATCACGAACCTAGGCTCGGTCCCATGCCACCCTACTCCTCAACAGCAATCATGTACCTATATAGGGACTCTTTCCCCTATCTACACCTGCAGCAACGTAATCTGTTTGGGATGAAAAGCATGACCAAAACAGGGTGTGAGAAATGTATCTCAGTAGGCACCCACCAAAGGCCTGTGCCCAACTGCGTATAAGCATGCAACAACAGTGTTCAATAGTAAAATTCAATAAAGTAAGCAGTACTAAAAGTAACTAAATTAACAATTAAATTTCCATTTTATTATTCATTTAATCCATTAAATATTAGAAATCACCATAGTGCATTTCTAATTAAACAGTCAACGTCCTCAGACAAGCAAAACCTTACCCTCAGGTAAGCAGAATCCCACCCGCAGGTATAGCCCTCATGCGTAATAGAATTTGCCCTCAGGTGTAGGAAGTGTCTCCCTCAAGCACAGAATTCAAGCCTTCAGGCACGAAAGGTTGCCCTCAAGCGAAATAGAATGTTTCCCTCAGGCTAATACAATCACACCCTCAGGATATAGCAAAACACATTCCTCAGGCATAAGTAACCGGGCCATTCCCAACATATAAACATGAAATTTGAATACAATTCCTCTCAAGGAAAAAGTAATGCATAATTTAAACAAGGCATACCCTTGGGTATCCTAGCCAAATGGAAAAATAGAGGAAAACACCCCACGAGATGGTCCTGGATCCAAGCATTGATCCCAACCAACATTTTATTATTATAATTAATCACCTATTCAATTCTAGGTGGTTAATATAGCAATAGCCTCAGCCACACGCCACCCCAACATGGGTTCGTGGCACAAAAACGCACAAAACACAAGATAGTTGGAAAATTTAACACCAAGCCACCTACCTTATACTCCAACTAGCGTTATACACGAACGCCGGTTCTAGAAACGCCCAAGAACGACGTAGATATGAAGAAGATTAAAACCCATTCAAACGTAAATAACTTTCCCTCAGGAAAGAATTGGTATGAACGGCTTAAGGAGAGCGGAGGGATTACCCGTGCGGTTCCAACGAGATCGTCCGAGGTGGAAATGAATTCCAGACGAACACCCGGTGGATCTTCAAAGGTTCGGTCATCCCCTCCCGCTCCTTCCTCCGGTTCTAAGCCTTCCCTGTGAACAGGGGAGGATACTGCCCATTTTAAGAGAAAAAAAAACAAAGTACACGGCTTGTACTTCCATGTACACGGCGTATAATTCCTTCATTTAATTGTTCCTCTGGCGGTACCGCCACACTGTTCATCCATCGACATAAGTACACGACATGTACTCCCGACTACATGGCGTGTACTGTCGTCCAGCTGGCGGCTGCTCCACCGCCTTACTATTTTGGCTTACAGACTGACTACACGGCGTGTCAAGGACCACTACACGGCGTGTCGTTGGTTCCTACACCCTTCATCCCCGGCATGGACACACGCCTCGTGTACCCATCCCACACGACCAAAAGTACACGGCGTATGGACAAATTACACGGCGTGTACTTTCCAAAATTTGCGATTTTCCCCATTTTCCATATTTTCTCAAAAACACTTAAGGAAAAGAGAAAAGAAGAAGCATGTACCTAAAAAAAAAAGAACCGGGTTCTTACATCGATTCATCATCGTTAAAGATGTGCCTCGTTAGAGATTCTTTGATGCAGTTCTTCGTTGGAGAAATTTTCATCAAAGGAGAAGAGTTCTTCCTCTAAGGGAGGTTTCCTCCAGTAAGATCATCCACCAAGCTTCTTCTCCAGCAAAAACCAAGAACCCAATCAAGGTGATGAAGAGCCTCCCCCTCAATTGATAGGTTTAATGACTTCATTTAATGCAGTCATTAATTATAGGGGGTTTGGAACAATTAAAAAAGGGTTTGAAGAGATCAGGTGGTCCCCACCAAGAATTCAAAAGAATTTAAAAGTTAAATAAAAATAAAGTTAGTTTATTTTTATTTCCACATTTTTTATTTTCTCATGATGGGTAGCAATAACTATATTCCACCCATGAACAATTGCAGCCAAGGTGAAGGTCTCCTTGAGAATATATCGGTGCTTTGAGAACAACGGTGCCCTGAGATTTCAATTTTGAGCACCAGTTCAAAAGTTACAGAAACCCACTCACACACTTACTCAAAGTACTTAAGAAATTTCAAAAAAATATTCTGGGGTCTCCAGGCCTCGGAATCATGTACCATCAGAAACTACAGACTCAAATATTTCCATATAATTAGAAATAATACATGGAATTTTCAGGTATTTACATCGTAAATGTTTCTAAGAATTCAAATAATAGTTTTTACTGGAGTTTGAGTCAAAGTAAGTGGGTTTTTTAGGGGATATTGGGAGTGAGGAGAGGATTACCCCTTTTATATGTGAAATGGAATAGTTTTTTTAAATGCCTAAAAATATATATAATGGAATTCATTATCAATGGAAGTGGATGAAAATGGATAAATAATGGAGGGGTAAATTCATAAGGTCAATAATTTCCTCATCTACTCATTCCCATACAAGGTCAAAAAAATTGGTCATTCTATCTTGGTTAAACCCTTTTAATCCCTTTTAGTTTTTACTGAGTTAACTACATATTAATTTTTTTATCCTTTTTAAAAGAAAATAAAATGACCCATATTACAAAAATTTTTTGTATGGATTCTAATTTTTAAATACAAATTATCATATCAATTTCCTAAATGAATTAAAAAATAATTTTAAATTAGTACATCTTTATTTTATTAAAATCACTTTGATAAAAGAACATAACAATAGATATAAAATGTCAAATATGGGTTTCTAAACTAAAAAAACGTTTCAAAATTTTTAAATTAAATAATAAAATATATATTTAATCATAGAAAATAATTAATTATCCTTCAATTGATACAAATATAATAATAATTTCATAAAATTTATGTAATATTTGAGAATGGTTTTGTTGAAATATTTACCTAAAGATCAATATTTATAGAAAAATAAAAAAAGTTCTAAATTACATATCAAAAAATGAGGTTTATTTTTCATATTTAAATTTTAATTATTTTAAATTTTAGATTTTAAATAACATTATAAAATAAAATTAGAAACTATTTTTATAGGAAAATAACATTTTAAAAAATTAGCTATTTTGTTCATAATTTATATAAAACACCAATAATGATAACATTAATAAATAAGTATTATATTTTATCATAATCATAATTAAACAACAGTATTATTAGTTTGTTTAAAAATTATAATGCATAAAATTGTATATTCTTAAACACAATGATTAATTATGTAAATTTGTATAGCCTATATATATTATTTTTCTCTTTTTCATATATAAAAAATAAATGCACTTGTTTTAATGGTCTAAAAATAGGATACCTTTTTTAAAATTTTGTATTATGCATGGAAAAATATAGCATACATATTGTGTTTTTATAGAAATGTACACTAAAATATTATGTCATTATATACTCCACTATAAAATAAATTATGGCCTCACAATTTTAATTATTACTCACTAATGAAATTATGTGAGGGTATGTTTAACATATTCATCATTCATGATGTAACCTCTATTGTGGAATTATCCTTAACCTATTAGTTTATATCAATTTAATTATCAATATTCAAATAATATTATTCACTCATGTAATCATATACCCAAGCATGCATATTATATGACCATATATTCTATATAACATAATTTTCCCCAAAACATTTTATTTTATAAGACATTAATCCACAACTTGACATATATCCTTCCATAAATTAACACAATAATTAACCCTAAAATAGTATAAAAGTACAAACTAGACAATTTTTACCATAGCCCCTCAAATGTGATGAACATTAATATAAATATCAAGAATAAATTATCAATCCCAATGATACCATAATTGTCAAACTTACTTTTCCAAAATAAATAAAATAGTTATTATATTAACATCCATAAAATATTAAATGTAAGATTTATCCATCAATTAATAATTTTTTCTATAATATTTCTCCCCATAATATAACCTTTCCATAATATCACATTTCATGGTAATTTATACCATTTAATTTATGTCTCTAATCCTTTTAAGAAAAAAATTTGTTAGACAAAAATTCTTATAATTTTTTACAAAAATCTTAGAAATTTTATAATATAAAATAATATCATCAATATATATCCCTTAGTATTGAAAATAGATAAAAGGTTAATAATTGATTATATAATCCTAATTACCATAGGTAAGATAATGATTCTCAAACTTTTATGTATTCTATCTTATTCAGTTATAGGATATGGATATTTTTAGTTACATATAATTCTCAACTATATTTCCATGATCTTATTAATTTAGTCAAATAGTAAATCAAAACTTATTAAGATAATATCCCATTAAATCAAAGAAAATAATTATTTGAATATGAAAACTCAATCTTCTATAATGACACCTTCATTTCAACCTCTAATACCTTCATCTAAATATTTTTTTTAATTGTGTTATTAAATATTTATTAAACTAATATATTAATGTAATTAAGAAATAAAACATTTATAATGGTTTATAAATAGAAATTTATTGACCAAAGAATATCCCCCAGGACGAACAAACAAAGTGTGTAGTTTGGTCTTCTTATCATGCTCCATGTGATGATTCGGTTAATATCCAATACCTCCTTAACTATGTTATTACCTATAAAAAAATTTGTATCAAATTTTATATCACTATATAGTATCCATACCTATATTTTATTTCTAGTGACACCACACAACATCCACATTTCAAAAAAATTAGGATGTTATTGAATACCATGACATATCCCTCAGACTTATCCTAGGGATTTTCACTAATGTTATCTTTTATTAATGTCTATAATACTCAATATTGCATCAATAAATAGAAAGGATTATCTTTACCTATTAAATTATTATCATCCATAACTTATCTAAAATTGTGAAATGTTTTAACTCTTAAATTATCATCAATCAAAAAAATTAATCCCCAAATTTATCTAAACCCTACTCCGATACCATATTTTACAGGTCATAAATTTGTTCATCTCAGCCACATAACCTAAAAAAATTATTTCATAAAAACAAATTTAGAGACCTTTTTAGGATTACAGGTTTGGATAATTAGGATAAAACATTACCAATAAAACCCATGTTCTTTATATCAGTAGGATATTTTACCATAAATATGAAAAACTAATTAATATATAATGATCCTTCAGTATTTCCAACAAATAATCCCTACAAAATACACTACTTGACATATATTACTTCTTAAATTTCTTCACAGCTTAGGGAAATGGAATCATAATAAAGGGGTGAGTTGATCAGCTCGGTATGGGGAAACATAATCAATAATAATAAATGATCCCAATAGAGCATAATATGAGCATATATATATATATATGATTTGGATAAATAATATTGTTTTTCCCAATAAATATTAGATCATAAATCATATTGTAAGTCTGGTAATAACACAAAACTTGAATAAAATGGTTGTTCATTTATGATTATGTCAACATGATCTACCATTGGAATAAAATTTTTCATAAAGACATAATTATGCCTAAATATGATCCTAGTAGAATAGATGAACCATAATTAAATGGATTCACAAAAATGTGAGAATATCGAAACAACAATTATACCCATGCACAACCTTTTCAGCATAGCTAAACCAAAATTGTACCCACACAAAACCTTCTAATCATATATAAACAAAAATTATATGAACAAAAAAACCTTGTAAGTATAGATAAATGGATATTATACCCACCCAAAGCATATTAATAACAACTAACCCATTTTCATACCCATGTAGAACCCTATGAGTATATCTCAGAAAAAATTAAACCAACTTAATAAAATGTGAGAATTGTTAAACTACAATTACAACCACGAAAAAACATTACCTTTTTAGAAATAAAACCTTAACAAATGAATTTTCAGTGATATGAGATCCCACTCATTAGTCATCCACGGATATGGGTGATACTTTAAATTAATCAATAATTATATAATAAAAGACACGATGAAATAAAAAAATTATATTCATTTTAGATGAAATCACATTATGAAAATATTTATAATTTTATCAATAATTAATAAATGTTATACCCATTGATAGTGAATGGTTATCCAAAAATAATCAATAAATTTCTAAATAAATACTATTCAATCAAGATAATATATCTTATCGTATTTAAACCATAAAGATAATTAGTATATCATTGAGTTATTAATTTCTCCTACTACATAATGTATGGAATCTTGGGTAACACTAATCAATTAGAGGAAGTAAATATTTATTTATCATAATGAAAATTAATTAGAAGAAAAGTTATTCTTGCACCCGATGGATGGTTAGAAAGTAAAATGTAGTGATATATCATATATATGAAAGAAAATAAAATTAAATAATACATAAGAAGAAAAAAAATTACAGTACAATTTTAAAAATATCAACAATAATGAATACAATATTTCAAATGTCAATGACATAGCTGATGATTATTTTTCAGACATTTTTCAAAAATAACTTTGGAAATTTAAAATAGCTTGATTTTTTGAAATAAATTTAAATGATAAATTTTGTAAAACAATAAGTAATTAATTTAGTTTATAAACCATGAAAACATATATATAATTGTTCATTTAAAATTACAATGGTCATAGAAGGACACATATACTTTAAAATGAGATTATTTTCACATTTGATGATAATGACCCATAAGGAAAACAATAATATTTAATTAGAACTTTTAAAATATAGCCTGGTATTATAAAATAAACTTAATGAATTATTAAATCACATAAAAGGACACTTGAAACATAATTCAATGTATATATATATATAATAAGAGGTTCTCAACTGGGAGGAAGAGGTAGGGTTGGTTTCACTAACAAGAAACACTTTGGGTAAAACATAAGTTAAGGAGAAATGAAATTTTTTATGACATGAAAACCCTCATGAATATCCAATGATAAATATGATGGTTTTTTCAAATAATACAAATTCATTAACTGTATAATCTCTCTAAAAAATCTTGATTCAAAAATGTGATTTGAATGTATAACCCTTGTGGTTTAAATAGCATTCTAATCAGAACCCCTTTCAATATTGGTATGATATGAATCAAATTCTATTTAAATAAAGTAAATGATGTGGATATTCAAATATAATGATTATTTTAAAAGAAATTTATTATGATGTAATCACAAAAAAGTAATGTTATCGTTGAAAATATTAAGAAATAGGATTGGTGATGAATCACCAATCATAAAATTAATTCTCCCAAAACCCAATTAATCTAACCCATTCAACAAGATGATCGATCTATAAATCAATTCATTGGTCGATTGATTCATGTTCAACGTAGACATTTAGAATAGGGAAATAATATAATCAAAATAAATATCCTACCTTGACTAAGATCAATTTTTAATGAAGAATGATCTGGCATCATTGTAGTTGTTGAGTTCCTTCGATTTCGTTTCATGTTAATCATTGATTTATGAACTGGTCGCTGTTAATCTCAGAGAGACCCTCTAATGCTCTCTCTAATAGCTCTCCAACATATATAGGGTTATAATACTAACCATAGGATTTCTTCATATTAGTATACATAAATAATTTTCAATTGATGCATCAATGAAAATAAATAAAATAATATTTTTTATTATTTTATTCATTTCCATGCCCATGAATAATTTTCCAAAAACGACCCATTACGACCAAGGTTAAGCCTCACCTAGGGTAAAACCCACATTCTTAACTCAATGGTGACCTTATATTTCTTATTCAACCATATGTTAATAATTTATTACACTTTTTTAGAAAACCTATATGAATATGATATTTAATATATTAAATATATTTCAAATAATTATTTTGGGGACACTGGGCCACGAAATCACTTGTTGTCTTAGTGAATGGTCTAAAAAATAATCCATTAAATTTTCAAATATAATAAAATTTAAATCCAATTCATTACAATAATGAACTCTATTAATAGGTTCTATTACATAGAATATCGAGTTTTATTAAATACTATTAATATTATTATTTAAAATAAAAATTCTCTCTTAGCTAATAAATTGGTAGTTATGAATTGGATTAACTAAATTATTAAAATATATGGTTTTATAAAATATAAAATAATTTCATTAGTTATCAATTAATTATAAATCAACATAAAAACTAATTGAAAATAACATAAATTCTTTTTAAAAAAACAATTTTAAAAATAAATTAATTAATATTAGTGGTTGATGTAAATTGAATTCATATAATATATATTCAATAATTTTTTTGAAATTAATATAATATATATGATAAGTATATGATAATATCAAATATAATTCCATGCCTAAAAAACTGTATTTTTCTAAAGGTGGATTTGATGCAATTTAATTAAGCACCTGTTTTAAAACTAAATTTTTAAAATTTTATTAAGTTTTTTTGAAAATATAAACATCATTTTTGAAATATTAAATTCAAAATTAACATAGGGTTATATTTTTTTATTTTTCCAAGAAGTTCTAATGTTTGATTAATTGTGAAAATTACTGATTTTTAATTGAAAAATGACTTTTTTTCTAAATCATTTATATTGTAAAATTATATTTTGAATTTTATTTAAACTAAAAATATATCACATATAAATCTATTAATCTACTTTAGTTAATTTTAATTGCTTTATATTTAATTTTTATGTGAAAATAGAGTAAATGTTTCAAAAACTTTACAAAAAAAATCCCATTTTCTCATTTAATATCATCAATTAATTTTAAATTAATTTATACCACTTATATGATATGAATTTAGATAAAACATTATGTATTTTAATAATTATAATTTCTAATTTCTAATATGGTCAACATAATTTTTGAAATGACATTAGTGAAAAGAGTTATAATTAATCACATCAATTAAAAGACGATTGTGTTTGCTGATGGACTAAACAATTTAACTTAAGGGAAAATGACCTAGGAACATGTCCAAACCCCATTGGAAGAATAAATTTATAACCTTATGAACTTTTTCTCTAATTTTTTGAGTTTTTGCAACACATATACAAGAAGGTGACCCATAAAGTATGTCACATAAATAAAATGACAAAATAATTCTTTTCCTACTTTAATTATCAATAATGCTTTGGGAAAAGGAGAAAAATAACATAAGTTCAATTATAAACATTATTTAAAAATATGAAATCTTTTCCATTATAATAATTTTTTGTTAATTTACATATATTAATTTGATGCTTAAAATTCCTATGAAATAATAACACACCAATTATTTAGTTAACAATTAATGAAATAAAATGATAATAATAATATTAAAAGTGATGTAAATTAAATGAATTATTATGTTAAATTATTTTGGTATATGAATATATAATTTAAATATATATTAATTTAATATATTTAATTTTAAATATTTTCTTGATATTTTTATATTCAAATTAGATTAATAATATCAAAATTGAAATTATTTCTATTTTATAATAAATGATATTTATTAATTGATTTAAAATGACTATAAATCATAAATTTAGTAAATTGACTTTTAAATGTAAATAAATATTAAATGTGTTCCCTTAATGGACCAGATTTTATATTTTAACAACTATATTGACTGTTAAATATTAAAAACGTTGTTAGAATGGTAAGGGTCAATGCATTGGTTTTGTGCGCTACTTGTACTTGTATTAAAATTAATTTCAAAAATATATGTGATTTTTACTATATAAATTAGATATATTATTTTTAATAAGTGGGTAAACATTATCTAATAAGTATCACTAATAATTATTCTTAAATGATAAAATACTAAGGTTATAAAACTAGTTAACGTATTGGAAAATAAAAATAATAATATAAGTAATCCCATGAGTTAAGGCATAGATTTTTTAAAACTTGTGTTATATTATGTGATTGAGGTTTATATCAGACACATAATCATTCTCACCAATATTAACATATATTTGAGCCAATAAAGGTAATATTTACCTCCCAATATTGAATACTTTTGAGTATTTACAATAATTCCACTCCTCCTCAACTATAAAAGGCCATTCAATCCCTCCACTTATCCACACATCTTGTGCTATTTATCTCGACCAATATATTCTAAAATCACTCCCCATATTCCATCCCATCATAATAGATTACCTTTTTTTCATTAATTAAAAATTTTCAATTTTTTATTGCAATCATAATTTGTATACATAAATAAGAACTAATGTTTTTCGATAATTATTTTATTTTTATTTACTTCTCCACCTCATTAAATTTATATTATATCAATATTTTATAATAACCTTAGTATATTAAATATACTGATATGTTTTCATGTTAATTTTAATACCTACAACACACACATTTTCATGAACTAGGATATGCAATCATCATTATTATGTACAGGTGACAACCGCCTTGCGAATTAATATCGTTCATTCTTCCATTACCACTATTCAAGGTTTGTAATGATACTGAATTTATACTTTATATATAGTATATATTATATTTTTAAGTTATTTATGATTACTTAATTATTATATAACACATACCTTCATGCTTTCTATTTTGTGGGAATGTGATAACATTATTCGTCTGTACTGTAGACTACCGCCTCACGAAGTGATGTGATTCTTTCACACATTGCATAAAATATATTAATCATAGGTTTAATAAAAATATGTGAAATATATTCCAAAAAAATAATACTTTAATTATTATATACATATACATATATATTACTTTTCTTTCATTCAATACTAAAATAAAATGGAAACATCGTTCATGTGTATGTACGACCTACTGTCTCTATGAACGGTTTAATTCATTTCCTAAAACTAAATTTGTTGGATTTGTCTAAATAAATATATAATTAATATATATTATATTTAAATTAAGTATTAATTCATTTATATGTTTAAATCATGATCTATGTAAGAAGAAATAAATATAACTAGTCAAAACATACTCAAAAAACAAGGAAATTTACCTCAGAAACAATAATAATAATGAAAGATTTTTAAGAAATAGGTGATAGTATGTTATAAAAGAATAATATATGATATTATAAATATTAATATGGTTCCTTATTTATTTAATAACATGATTAAAAAAACTATATAGGTGGTTAAATCAAGTTTGACTAAAAGGAAATCGCGAGGTAATGGATTTCGTCTCTATTTTATTTCATTAAGGCATATTGTAATTTTATGATGTTAATTAAATTTATGTTGTGTTTATAGATCCACATGACATGTAATATAATTAATACAAAATTATTCATGTAATTTTTTGTTAAAATTTTAATTATATAATTTAAGGGGATTTGAACATAATGTTACCAAGTGGAAAAGAAATTTTATAACCCAATTCTTTTTCATTATGGTATATAACTTCATTATTGTTGTTAATATTATGAGATTATTTTTTAATTGACTTTTGAATATTTATTTTTTTATTTATTATTATTGAATGTGTATATATAGTTGATATATATAATTGATTCATTGGTTGATTCTAACTTCAATGTTATGACCTTTACAAGGGTTTACTTCAAAGTCTCATTTTATTGTAGATTGTTTGCACATGAATTTTCATTAAAGGAAATTTTTTGGTCATTGTATAAAAATAAATTTAATTTTATTCTACTATAGTTATTTATGATTATTTTCAAGTAATATTACCATTTTACAACACTTTTAAAATTAAAATTTCTCGGAAAACGTTTTTAAGAAAATCTAACTTCATTTCTATCTTTGGTAGGAAACCAATTTTCTTCAAAACAAAATTTTTATAAAAAAATCAATTTTTTTAACCTTTAAAAATGAATTATAAAGGTAATTTTCACCCTTTAAAAACAAATTATTATTTTTTTCAAGTAGACTTAAAAATAAAAGGTTTTCTATAATATTTTTCATAACAAAAGAGATATTTTCCTCAAAAATTTTTTAATGTCCTTCTTTCATTTCATCAAGTACCAAACCCCAATTCTTACTCCAACGGGTATATGTTGTATAGATACCATTTGTATTCATCATATGTGTATATTATGATTATTTTTACCAATAATAGTATTTATATTCACTTTTTTGAATCATTTTTGTATTAAATAACGTCCCTTGATATATTCACTTTTCAGTGATCATTGAACATTAAATTCCCACTAAAAACCCACATTATTTATCTCGAATATGATTATTGACTAAGTAATATAACATTTATATATATATTGGTACTTTGAAAGTTATTTTATTGTCTAGGGAAATATTGATAAATCTATATTCTTTATTCAATACTAATTTTTGATAAGTCACATTATATATGAGTAAAATTGATTATTCAAAATATGAGGCATGGTTTGGAGTAGAAGTGATAGGTGGGGCCAAGAAATTATATATCCCATTGATTCATCGATAGGTCTTATGCGACAAATAATTTTTTTCAAATTAAAAAAGTTTCTACCTGTCGTTTTAAACCATCTTGTTAATGGTCTTGATGATATAGGTTTTCATGTTCCTATTATATGACATAAAATAATTATTCACTTCCTTAAATTAAAATTTATTTATTATTATCCATGATATTTCTCTTTGAAAAAATATTTGGATACATTTCATTCTTAGTCTTTTGATTATTTGGAACGGGTGTTCATTTATTTACATTTCCATAATAATTATTGCTTATAAATTCATGATATTCAAGTTATTTAAATGACAACTTTGCAGTTAAATATATTTCAATATTTATTTTCCCTTATCCAGTTATTTAAATTTGTTGTGTTCTTAGTTATTTACATTTCTATATTTATTATTATCATTGGTTAATTATTATTTCCAATTTACTAAAACCTTACTAAGAATTTGACCTCAACCTTATTTTCATTTATTTATCTATAATCCATTATGTTCACATGATCAATATTCAGGGTTATGGTAGATGGAATAAAATTATTCCCAAAAAAGGTATGTTGAAATTTGTGTATGAAATTGTAATACAATATTATTTTATGTATCTAGTTTATCAAGGATAATAAAATGATTGTTCCTTTCGTAAAATGTTTCGTTGTATCTTATTCTGATGTAATTATTGTAGGCATATGCTCTGGGAAGATATGGCTGGGGTTGGTACAATCCATGAGTGGGGGTTTAGAGTGTCATAAAATGGAAACACAATAAAGGAGTGAGTGTAAATACTCTGTAAAGGTATATGTAAAAAACAATAGTCAAATATCATAAGTAACTAGAATATGAACATATAGTTATGAAATTATAATTATGAAAAATTAAAACTATATAATGATTCAATATCCAAAAAAATGTGGAGTCATAGTCCAAGAATCCTATAGTGAATATTTTAGAATATGGAAATAGATATTATAGGATCATGTCCTCACAGTTAAATAATTAGGTGTAATAAATGGACATGAACAAACTAGCAATAACATAAGTACAAGATGCATAATATGACCATATTTAATTGATTCATAACTTTGAAATGTAGTGATAACATAAAAAATAGACATTTTTAGCATATAACCAATGTTCTTAACTATATTATCAAAAACAAATCCAAGGTTATTCACCAATTTATTATAGAACATTACCAAATAAAGCTATCAGGTTATAAAAAACATGTATCTCGTAGATTAATTCTATACCAAATGTATTGGGGTTCTATTTATACCCAAACATAATATGAAAAAATATATTTGTTCCAAAAAAAGGAAATCATACCAAATTCAATTAAATCACAATTAAACCAAAAAAGAAACTGTTACATGATAGTAGAAAACATAAGAATAATACATCAAGAGAAATAAAGTGGATGGAATCCTAAGAAAATATAATATAAATCAAAATTGGGTGTTGATATAGAGATTAAATTCTTTTTTTAGGAAATAAAAAATTTTATTTTGAAGAATTAAGAAATTTTATTTTGAAGAAATAATAAATTTCATTTTGATAAAATCGATTTTATTGATCTTTTAAAATCATTTATTAAAATGGATTGTATAATTAAGAGAATAATAATTTACTTTAGAATCCATATATAAATAAATAGGTATTTTCATAGATAAAATAAAATATGGATTAAATATTTATTCACATTAATTCTAAAATTTTTTAAAAAATAATATAATCATAAAAAGTGGAAGTTGTGCGTAAAATTCGAAAGTAGCTATCCAAAATTTGAAGTGAGAACATATGTTAACAATTAATTTTGAAAAATAAACTCCAATAATAAATCCATTAAATGATATAAATATTATGAAAACAAATGTCAGGTTGAAGATAAAATATTCTATTTTGAAAGGATAAAAAATATTTGAGTATTTTGAAATATCGTTGTTAAAAACCAGTATTGTTAAAAGATTAAAAAACATTATTTTAAAAAAATGAGAAGGTTAGTATTAAATTAACTCAAGATACATATAAATAATTTCCCAATTATAATTGGAAACATTGTAAGGAATTAAAAATATGTAAAATGAGGATAAATCATCAACTAAGTAGATGGAAATAATCTCAAAAATAATAAACTTTTTTGATGGAATCGTTATTAAGGTAAAATAGTTTTATTAAAATTTCATTATACACTGGATAGGAATTTAATGTACATAGAACATGTTTTTAGGTTCGAATAAACCAAAATTTTGAGAATGATTTTTTGTAATGTGAATTTTACCTCAATAAGGGAGTTGAGAAAACAAAAACCTTTTAAAAATTTGAATTGAAATCCATTTGAAGAAGGAATAAGATATAGATCTTAAAACACCAAAAATTATATGATTTTGGTAAAATAAATTCATTATTATTTAATTATAATATAATAGAGATAAGTTGGTGAACAATATCAAAAATCTATCATGAAATTAAATTCGATTCAAAGAACTACCTTGCATTCCAATTAGATTCTTAAATATTGGGAGGACTCAATAGAGAATTATAAACTACATGTGAGTGATTCAGAGAGGAATAGGGATATAAAAACCTAATAAATTTCTTTGGTTGGCAGGGGTGATAAAATGTGTGGGAGTGAGAACCTTTTATTGATGAATAAGATGGAATTTTCCATTGAAGCTAATGTTTGGTAATGGGTATGAAAGGAATCACTTGGGAGTTTGGTGGTTTATGTGAGTCGGGTGGGTTAGGTGAATTAATAATGGTGAGACACATGGTATTGACTTACAAACCTAACAAAGGTTTACTATAGGTCCCAAAATGTCAACTTATTTTGTAAACATCGGGTTATATGATATTACACATTTAACACTTATAAGTATTAATTAAATATAAATCTTGGTAATTATTTTATCATTAAAATATATGATTATAATTATTATAAAATTAATATTTCAATTATCCTATTTTGGGATCTATTTAACCCGTTAAAATTTCTAAATTGGTCAAAATTTACATTAAAATAAAAATATAATTTCTAGAAAAACTGTTTTTTATAAGAATGGAATTTTAATTTTTAAGTGATCGTAATATTATTTAATATTAATTATCAATTAAATGTCACTAAATTAATTTTAATAAATTTTAAAATATAATATTAGTTCTTAATTTTAAATTTATGCATTCAATTAAAAAGTAAACAATATTTTGAAAATCATCATTCTTTGAAAAATATTCATTTTACAATGATAACTACTATTTTCAATGGTAACTAAATTTTATATCTAAAAACAAAATGAACCATGTTCCATAAGTTTTTCCTACTAATTTAAAATATGAAATAAATTTCTTAGATTAAATTTATATATCTAAGTAAAATAAATTGTAACATTAGAACATGTAATGTTTAAAAACCCATTTTCAAAAAAAAATATTCTTTAAATTTATGCGCTAGATAAAATTATAAATTTCAAATATTGTAATGATTTAAGTTAGATTATTATGAAAAAAATTGTATCTATGAAACTAAGAAAATTCCAAATTTGAAAAATAATATTCAATTAATATAAATGATAAAAAAACATATTTTTTAAAAGATATTACTTATCTCCATAAAATAATAATCATATTTTATATATGTACAATAATGTATTTTTTAAATAAAAAATTTTACTGAAAATATAAATCTTGGATTATATAATATGTTTTATACACATATAGGAACATATTTTATAATGATAATGTCATAAAATTTATAATTATGGTAAAAATAGGAATTTTCACTATTCACTAAAAAATAAATTATTTAATAATAATCTTAGAAAATAACCATAAGATAATATTGATTTGATTAATTTATATTTAAAATTTTTTGATCAAATTAAAATTCTTAAATTTATATATTTGTCTATTAAATATGAAATATATGAAGAAACAATTTTTATTGAAAAATAAACATTCATTTTCATGAAAAAGTAAACAAAATAAGAAATTTTTAAAATATATGTATAAAATATATTATTACAATAATTATTACTTGATTATAGAATCATAATTTATGTTTAAATATTTTCACATTATCTCCATGTAATATCTGTGAATAATGTAAACTTTTGTTGTAATCGAGTGTGGTGATTCTGGTAGGATAGATCCAATCGAAATGTCCAAGTGATTCAATTCCTATTACATTCCATTTTTCTAAAACAATAATTGTCTATGATTGGTTTTAAATTTTTCTAAAGAAATCCATATGAATCTACTTTCTAATATTATAAAAATGAATTTCATAATGGTGACTTCTTCTACATGATTATTTTTCTTCCATTTTTTTATTGATTTTATAATATGTTCCCTTCCTTTTATACCCACTAACATAATGTGTCTATTATAAAAATATAATATAATTTTAACAAATAAATTATTCATTTAATTATTTTTTTATAATATATAGAAAACTATTATATACATTAAATTTTAAAAGAATATATATAATTTAAATCTCAGGGTGGTACATTCTTCCCCCATTGTAAATAAATTGTTTCCTCCAAATATTAATTATCAATAACTATTAAAATTATATATGGGTTTTTGAAAGATAGTAATGACAAAGGATATATTTCAAAATTAATTTTCAACTATAATAACTTTGGTTTGACCAAGACACGCATCTTTCCAATTCATTTTATTAATTTTATTCCTTGTTTTTTCTTTAAAACATGATGTACTATGCCCTCCTTTTCTATACACAAAAAATATCACAGTTCCATTAATAAATTATCCATGGTCGTCATCCCAATTTATTTTCATGAAAGAAAATTAAAATTTATCCTTCATAATCTCCATTAATTGGACTTCTATGAGAATCCATCTATATCTACATTTGTTTGTTTGTGGATTCAACTATATTCACATCATTATTCATAATTCTTGATAGTTGAGTTTTCATAATGACAAGATATCTCACATCATTTCATATATGATTTGGGTTCTCTCTGGGAGGATATTATTATTATAAATGGTTACCATCATTAATATTTTCTACTCAAGCATCATCTATTACTAAATCAAAAAAAATTAACATGATTGATGAACAATTAATATCCTATGAGAATTATATTATGATAAAAAAAATCAACCTCAAAATGTCTTAATCTTTTTCACTATCATATTATTCTATAGTTATTTTAGTATTAAATAATTCATGGTTTATTATATGTTTCTTTAGGTTATGTTCTCTCATAATACTTTACCCAATATCTTATCACAATAATTCCTTAATGATAAATTGTAAATAAATTGAGATTAACCAATGCATATCCTTTAGGATTTTCAAGTTAGGTGAACAATCATAGACTGACTCATTATGAACTAGAGTTAAGATTTACTTGATACTAAAACATTCTTTATCATGTTGATTACCCACAATGTATATGTTCCACAACCACATCCACTTTTTAGTATCTAGATGTGGTTTTAATTAAAGTTAGAATTACAAAATAACTACTTTACCAAAACATTTGGATGCTTTCATATACTTGTATGTATCCCCTAGAATTATCCATAAGGTTATATCTAAAATTTTCTTATCCTAATACATAAAATAACCAAGACTACATAAATTAACTTAAATAGTTATCTATACATTAGAAATTATAATCAATATTAATCTATGATCCCCTAAAATATCCTTGATTTGTATCCTAAATTATATTTTTATATAAACCCATATTTCAGGGGAAATATTATTCCTAAATAATTTTTCCATTTAATTACATTGACTGAATGAAAATATTTAATTACAATACATTCCCATGGATATTTTGTTTTAGAGTTATAAATAATTATAAAAAATCATCAATTAAAAAAACCATATCTTTTTCATCAAATGGAAAATTGTATTCACTATAAGATAAAAATATTAATCCATCATAAGTCTTCAATATATCCAATAAATTATTCACACAATATAATCTTGTAGATATACTGTAATAATTAATTTCCCTCATTACCTTGGGAAATGTAATCATAATAATGGGGTGAGTTAAAATACATAATAAGGGTAAGAATATGCAATAACCATCAAAGATAATAAGTGAGAATATAGTAAACATAGTTGTATGAGAATTTAATCATGAAATATAATTTTTACATAATCAATTCATATAGGATAAAAAATTAATTCATAATAAAAATAATCATTTGATGATTATTTTAGTAAAATAAAATAAATTACATAGTATTATAGAATCATAAGTAAAACATAGAGAATATAATATGAATAAGAACATGCGTACAATGAAAATAACATGATAATTAGTACATGAATCATTACATAAATATTTGGCTATAAAATAAACATGAAACATGTGTATTCATATCACTAAATTTCATCACAATTGTTTTTTAGAAAAAATATTAAACATTTTATTGAATAAGGTATCATAAAAAATTACCAAGAATTATAAAACGTAACCATGAACATGTCATAACAAGAGTTTAATTATTTACCCAATAAATTAGAGAACTATCATCGAACACCCTTCATATTTCTAGGGTTGTTCACTAAGGTATCATAAAAAATTACCCTGGAATACTTTTATGGTTTCATAAACATTTCATCTCAAGATATTTATTCTTTATCCACTGTATTAAAGTGATATCATGGAAAAACCTTAATATACCAAATATTATGTGTTCCACATAATGAAATCATACATAATTCAATAAAATTATAATTAACAGAAGAATTAAATGACTCACAAGATAATACTCAATATGGTAATAATACATCTATAAAAATAACTATGATGGAATCATATGGTAATATCATAGTAATAAATTGTCTGTGTCTACATAAGTGGTAAATTATTTTTTGAATCACTATGAAAATTTAACAATAAATAATAAAATATCCTTGAAATTTTGATAAAACTTATAGAAGATTTTTTTAAAACAACTAGACTAACAATTATTTAAAAAACCATTATAATGTATGAGGATTTCTAATAAAAAATGAAAATATAGATGAAATGTGTGTTTATAAGAATGAAATTTATATCAAGATATTTAGTATTGATTTTTAAAATTATCATAAAAAGATGAAGTTAGAGGTATCTTTTAAAGGTTATTTTCAAAAAATTGAAGTGAATTTTTTTGAATTGAAATAATTTAGAAAAATAAATAATAAAATTAAATACTTACAACTAAATTATGGTTATCAAATGAAATAGGGGTAAGAAGAGAAAACATTTTCTATTGAAATAATGGAAAACCTTTTGAGTTTTTTGGAATTTTTTTTTGAAATCACACCTTCTAAAAAGTGGGAAAAATAATTTAAAAAATAGTGTAAGGTTAGTATTAGGGTCACGTGGGATATAAATAATTGGTTTTATAGTTATAAAGGAGAATATTTTAAATAAATGAATCTATAGAAAAGGAGGGGAAGTTTTAATTTAAAGGGGGTGTGAATTATTTTAAAAAATGAAATATTTTTTGGGAATGAAATTTTATCATGGTAAATTATTTTGGGTAAAAATGTCATTTTCTACCAGAGTGGAAGAGAAATTACATGATATAAAATCCTACATTTCAGGATACCAATATTAGACAAAATAAATTAATGGAGAATTATTTTAACTTAATTGATGATGTTTATTTTACAAAAACTCTTTTAACTATTGAATCAAAATATATTTGAAAAACATACTATTATATAAATCGTCAATAAACATGAATTAAATGAATATGGTAAAAGAAATTAATTGGGTATTAATCACACCATGTTAGGGACAACAGGGTTAAAAAATTAAAAAATTCTCATGAAATTAAATTAGTGACAAAGAAACCCTTACCTTTCCAAGTATCATTATAAAGAATAGAGGGATCATTAGAACTATAGAAAATAATAGGTATATAAGTAGAGAGATACATGGTTAGAGACATCATGAATATTGATTTTTAGTTGAATTGGATGGATATAATGGGATGGAGTGAATAACCTTTATAAATGAATAATTATAGCTTTACATTGAATGTAATGTTGGTTTAGGTGTAAGAATGAAATCACTTGGTATTTAGGTGGGTTGGGTGAGGATATACTGTCGAGACATGTGGGATTGACTTACGAACATAACAAAGTTATTATATATTGTAAAAAAATCATTTTTTCCTAATAAAAATTAGGCCACATCACATTACCAATTTTAATATTTATTAATATTGATTAAATATTAAACATAGTTATTAGTTTACCACAAAAAAATATGATAAGACACATAATAACATATTTTTAAATGATGAATCTTAATATGGAATCCATTTATCTTAGTATAATTTAATTATTTGAAAAAATTTATATTTAAATTTAAATATATAATATGTTGAAAATTTATTTTTTTAGAAAAATAAAATTTTCATTAATAAGTGTTAATAATCTTATTTATCAATCATTATATATTAAATTATATATAATTTATATTAGTACCGAGCCTTAAAAATTATAAAATATTTATTTTTAATTCAATAATTCATTGTCCTCGATTTAAGGATCATTCCAGGTTCAAAATTATATAGAATTAGGAAATAACTCATACATAAAAAAACCTTAAAATATAAATGGGACACTTCCAATTTGTAATTATTTTTTCAATATTATAAAAACATTAATATAAATTAAGAATTATATTCATAGAAAATCTCCATGACATTAAACTTGACTTGTTCCTTTCTCATACCCATTCTTATGTCCTGATAAAATAAATTAACAATGTCAGATGTGCACAAAATCATAGTAAGGTATAAAAAAAGAAGGAAAACTATTAATCAAGTGAACAAATGATAAATCATATAACATATACCTTTATATTAATTTTTTTTGTTTATATTAAATAAAAAATCACATGAAAAAATAAAAACTCTAGTACCCCCAGTTTGACATATGGAACGTTTTTTATTTATTTTTGTGTATTTAAAGTTGTTGGGTGATGTTTGGGAGAGTTTGGGAGGTTTTTTGGAAGGCTTTGGAATCTTTTATATGGGTGCATGGTTTTAGAACAGTTAATGTAAATCGTACAATGAACTGAGGTATCCGTGTAACATGAGGTTGTGGGATTTCACACGACTGGAGCATGGTTTTTCTAACTATGTGAGGTTATCATGTGGGGAACCCTTTTGATATTAGCATTATCATGGTTAGTGTATATGTTTTCTAATCGTGTGAGATAACTGGGTGTGGCATTAAAAGGGGGATTTTTTAAATATGGGGTCACTCACGATTTTCCCTAAATCTCTATTTTCTTCTCACATATGAACCCCACTCGGGATTCATTCCTCTCAATAGAAATTGAACATATATCACTCATCTTGGAGGTGTTTCAAAGGGTTTTCTGGGAGTGTTTAAGTCACTTCTCTTCTGGTGAGTCTCCTCTCTTGGTTGCTTCTTGGTTTTCCTTAGATCTAGTTTTATCCCTCTCTCTAATTTTTCTAGATCTACATCTATTGTATATAGAACTAGAATTTTTTTGGATAAAATTATGAGATTTGGGGTTTTTGATGTTAGCAGAAGAGATTAAAGGGGGTTTTGTGGAGTTCTCGCCCAGATTTGTGGTGCAGTTTCCCCTTTTTTTATATCACAAAAACCCTAATGTCAGTGGATTCTCTCTCATATCCATTTTGATAGAAATTGAAGGCTTTAATTTCAAATTAGTGATTATTGCTTGAAATTTCCTATGTTATTAATTTATAAACTTTCAATGGAACTCATTTTGTGATAATGTTTGTATTTGCGGGAAAATGGGTTATTGTTGTGATATATTCTTGTTGTGGGATTTTAAAATAAAAAAAATTGAAATCCTTGGCATGGTTGATTAATGTAAAATGGATTGCAAAAATGGTTTTCAAAAAAAGGGGTTTTTGAAATGGGTTTTAAAATGGATGGATCCTAATGATATTTTTAGAATGTAAAATGGATTGCAAAAATGGTTTTCAAAAAAAGGGGTTTTTGAAATGGGTTTTAAAATGGATGGATCCTAATGATATTTTTAGAAAATGTTTTATTTTATTGAAATTATGTTTTTTCTTATTATTTGAATTTTATAGGCCTAATTAGTGGTTTGGATTGGCACATGTTGGGTTTCATGGTTTCTTTATACATATATTGGTTGATGTGATTTTAGAATTATGATTGGCATGGTTTCTTAAATAAGTGGTTAAGAAAGAGTTGGATGAGAGATATCATGGTCGTGAAGTACCGCCATCACGTGTTCATGAAGTACCACTATAAAAAGGGGGATGGGTTATGGATTTGAAGTTCCACCATCAATGAACATTGTGCTTATGTTCTTGGTTTGTGTACTTGAGTCTGTTATGTGTGTGGCCACGCAAGATGAATTGGGTTATGCCGATATTTGTTTTGAAATGGTTAATAACATGTTTGGTTTATTTCCTTGGTATTCTATTGATTTGGGTAAAATAGTTTGGTAAGTGTGTTCTTGGATAGTTTGAAATTTTTTCATCTTTTATAGTTTTATATAATTTTTTTTATAAATATCACTAACTGGAATTATCCTAGTGGCGTGTGTATGGAAGTTATTTGTGGAAAACCTTCTGAGTATTATTACTCACCCCCTTGTTTAGCACTTTTTTTCTTTTCTAGATGTTGTATTCTGAGACATAGGTAATGGTAAATAATATCATTTATTTAGTGGTCCATAATAATGCTTGGTTAGTGTTGTCGTGGTTGGAGCATGGAGCTGTGGAGTTGGGTCATTTCCTCTTTGGGTATTGTTGTTTAGTCTTCTTCTTGGTACTCTAACTATGGATTATGTGGTTTTTTGTATTAGTATTATGGTTTTGTTGAATAGTGAAAAAATTTAAATGCATCATGTGGTTATTTTGGGTAATGGCATGTTTGGTTGGGTGTTTTATTTCAAAGGAAAAATCATTTCACAATTGTACTTGAAGTATTCACAATTTATTTTCAGTATTTGATGCCTTGGTAACATAACTTAAGGCCGAGTAACACCCGACCTCGATTCAAGCCATTGAGGAAAGGTGGGACGTTACAAGTGGTATCAGTATTTTCGGTCCTTTACTTTCAATTTTGTTTGGTTATTTGTAATTTATTATCGATCTTGGAGTTGACATCCATTATTGGTGTATTACTTGACTTAGGATGGCTGAAAGTCATAGGATTTTTGGAACATGAAATGTATGGAATAAAAGGATACAGCTAACAATTTTATGATGAACATATAGTTACCAAGTAGTTGGGTAAATAACTGTTTTGGAGACACTTATAGAACTAGGATTTCATTGGTGTTGGTGTAGCCAATGAGATGACCATGGAATGCATGGTAGAAATAACTACCTACTATGATTTCAAATTTCATTTGGAATAATGATTTATGTTGTGTTATGAATGTGTTTATTTTTTTAAAATTATCAAATGGTTTTTAAATCTATGGTTTTGAAAAGTGAATGGTTGTCAAATTTTGAAAATGGGTCAATTTTCAAAACATGGTGGATTTTTCCAAAATAGTCGAATTTGAGAAATTTAGGAATTTTTAAATCATGGTTGTGATAGTTGGAATGTGATATAATTTTAAATTTTAATCCTTTAGTTTCTAGGGAGTGAGACATATGGTGATTCTTGTGTTGATAGAAATGGAATTCGGTAGAAGTCATAGAGACCAACCGGAGGATTTTATGGAAACTATTGTTACTCTTGAGCCCCAAGTGAACAAGAAGCTAGTGTATAGCATATTTCAAGATTTCCAAGTGGTAAAAAGTGGGAATAGAATTAATGAGCTGAGGCATATGAATCACTCAGTTCAATTTCAAAAGCAGAACCCACCCATTTTTTGGGTGATTTAGAGAAGTAAAGGGTAACAGTGTGGTTGAACAAGAAAAATTGGTTATTAAATTTCTTGGGAACACCAGTAGAGTTAAAAGTGATGTTATAAATGTACATGTTGGAAGATATTTTACATCAGTGGTGGGAGTTGGTGGTCCAGGCTGGAACAAACCAAGGTATTTCATGGGATGGTTTTGAGGAATTTTTTTACAAATAATCCTACCCTCACAGGTTCAAAATTCAGAAAACGACATATATTTTTAGTTTGAGGAAGGAGAACCTTTTAGTGACAAAATATGCAGCTAGGTTTATGAACATAGTGTGGTTTTCACTCAAGTTGGAGGCTAGTGCATCCTTGAAGGGTCAGGTCTTTGAATTGGGCTTGTGGTAAGAAATTATTTCCAAAATTACATTGTTATATATAATTGAGTATACATAAATGATTAATAGAGAATAAGTTAATGAAAATGATATCTTGGAGGATATAGGCATCGGAGGAATATTGGTTCCCATGAGGAATAGTGGGAACTCTAACGTAGGGATTAAGCAGAAGAGGGACACTTATTTCTAGGATGATAGTATGGCTCAGAACCCAATGGTAGGATCGATGAGTATTCTCCCAAAGCCTCAGAGAAAGTAATTATGTTTTCAATGTTGTTCTTTAGGCCATATGAAGCAGGATTTCTCAACATAGCTTCAAGAATGTCGTAACATCAAGAATATGGGGCATCTTCAACATTACTGTCATAATGCTCTGAGATCCGGTGTTTGTGACAATCCTCAGTGGTCACAGGCGTCCTATGCCTCATTAAGACGGGGGAAGTTGTATACCCATCATCAGCAGAGTCAAGTTATTCATGGTGATTATAGGAATACGAAAACTCCTTAGTATGGTATGTATCATCAAGTTAATAAAGAGTATATTGTGGAAAGAAAGAAGTTGTTTAGAGTTGATCAAGATGTGGTGGATGATCATTCAGGACCATACACGCTGTGAGGCATAATTATTTTAAATTATACCTTTCTATAAGAGTTGTTTGATATGGTTTATTCTCATTCTTTCATTACATCTCTTGTTATTGATTTTTTTAGATTGTGTGTGGAAATTATGCCTTCTATTTTAAAGTTTCAAACTCCTTTAGGTCAAAGAGAGTTTCAAGCCTTCCAATGTAGAGCATGTTGTATAGTTGTGGATGAAGTTGGGTTATTATGGGATTTATCAGTTCTTAAGATGGATGTATATGATACAATCTTGGGTATGTACTGGATGATAATTTTTAATACCCACATTGACTATTATGCATGAACGTTTAGTTTTATGATGGGTGATGGTGTCGAGAACCACTTTAGAGGAGAGTAAAATGTGGAGGTTGATGCAATGGGCTTGTTTGAATCAACTGTTGGGATGATATCATATTAATTAGTATATTTGTACTTCGCATAAATGGAAGAGGTTAGGAGAATCAGTTTTTTAGTAGTGGTTGATCAGCTTATGGATGTCTTTCTTAAATAATTTTTAGGGTTACCACCCATGAGAGAAGTGGAGTTTATGATTGATCTATTTCTAGGGACTAGTCCTATATAAATTAATTATTAAATGATGGAACAAGAATAATTGAGGGAATTTAAAGAGTGTTTGGTGGAGCTATAAAACAAAGGGTTCATCCGGCCTAGCAAAACTCCATGGGTAGTGCCGGTTTTATTTGGTAAAAAGGCATACATAACTCTTTGGTTGTGTTTTTCATTATTGTAAACTTAACCAAGTTATTTTAATGAATCAGTATCCGCTTACATGAATTTGTGGCATGTTCAATCAGTTTTGTGGATCTCAGTGGTTCTCTAAAATTGACTTGTGATCAAGATTTCTTCAGTTCTGGGTGCAGAAAGAGGATGTTACGAAAACAAATTTTAGAAGTAAATATGAAAATTATGAGTATGTGGTTATCCCCATTATTCATAAAAATTAACAAGTGGTTTTCATGGAATTGATGAATTGAATATTTCATAGATATCTGTATTCTTTCGTGGTGGTATTCATGGTTGATATATTGGTTTATTTAAGGACAAGGGTGGAGCACGAACAACATTTGGAAGTTGTTTTGGGGATATTGAGATATCATTGGTTGTATGAAAAACTATCAAAGTATGCTTTTTGGATACAAGAGGTTTGTTTCCTTATCCACGTAATTTCTAAGAGAGGTGTTCTAGTAGATACAAAAAAGATATAGGTTTTTATCTCTTGGCAAACATTAATGAATTTTTTTGTCGAGATACAGAGCTTCCTTGGTAAATCAAGGTATTATCAACGCTTTTTTCATGACTTATCATGATTAGTTTCATTGATTATAGCATTGATAAGAAATAATGTTCTATTTTAATGGAATGAGAAGTTCCAGAAATATTTGGAAGAGCTTAAGGATCATCTTACATCAACACTGATCTTGGTTTTTCCAGAACCAGGGCAGGGGTATGTGGTGTATTATGATGGATCAGAATTAGGTTTGGGTGTGTTCTCATGTAAGTGGATCATGTTATTGTGTATGTATCATATAAGTTGTTTTTTCATGAGAAGAACAACCCAATGAATTATTTGGAGTTATCAGCATTGGTTCATGATTTGAAAACATGGCATCACTATCTCTTCCAGGAGAAATTCAAGGTGTATACCAACCACAAGATCTTGAAGTGTATCTTCACGTATATATATATATATATATATATATATATATTTGAATTTTTGGAATAAAAGATTGATTGAGTATCTCTAGATGTTTGAAATTGACTTGATGACACACCAAGTAAGGGTAATTTAGTGGTGTATGTATTAAGTAGAAAGTCATATTCTCAAGTGGTGAAACATGAATCAGATAAATGGTAGTTGATGTTGGTTATAGATGACATGAGGTTGGAATGTGAAGACCGGGGTGATGTATTTATTTTATTTCTGGTGTTTTTGGTTCCAGAAATGGTTGTTTTGGTTAAAGAGAAGCAGATGTATGATTCAGAGTGTGTGGTGATGAGGTTGAAAATCAATGGTGGGGAGACCATTGAGTGATGAAAACTGAATAGACATTCAGTGTTATGCTTTCAAGAAAACTATAGTTGTACTTATGGATTTTTAAGATGAAATTCTTACTGTTTGTCATCATTCCATATGGGCTATACATCCTAGGATTCCAAACATGTAAAAGGCATTAAAAGCATAGTTTTGATGGGAAAGAATGAAAAATAAATTGGTCAAGTTTGTATCGAGATTCTTCACTTGTCAACAAGTCAATGAAGAGTATCATCGACTGATAGGTATGTTAATGTTTTTTCCTATACCTATATGTAAGTGGGACCAGATAGCGATGGATTTTTTAACATTTCTACCATGAATGGTTAAGAATCATGATTCCATATGGGTGATAGTTGATCGAATCCCAACGTATGGCCCATTTTATCCCTACTCATGAATCTCATATGGTGGAGGATCTATGAAAAATCTATATCCATTAGGTGGGCATGGTGTACTTGTTTTGATTGTATCATATAAAGATCTGAGGTTTACAACTCATTTTTGGAAATCATTACAACAATCCATTGGGACTCAGTTGATGATTACCATAACATATCATCCTCAGATTGATGGTTAATCTGAGAGGATGATACAAATGTTGGAATATATGTTGTGGGCTTGTGTTCTGGGTTTTGGTGGCTCATGAGAGGGTCACTTTCCATTGGTTTAGTTTTCCTACAATAACATTTATCAAGCCTCAATACATATGGACATGTTTGAAGCATTGTATGTGTGTCCTTGTTTTTCTTCACTTTTTTGGGTGGAAACAGGAGAAACATCAATGGCTGGGTCGAGCCATGTCCAAGAGATGATGTAGAAGATTATGTTGATCTCAAAGAGAATGGATAGGGCTTAGAGTCATTATAAATCATATTCAGACCATCATCGATGGGTGTTATCATTCGAGGTGGGTAATAATGTGTTCTTGAGAATCCTTTTGTGGATGGGACATCATTAGTTTGGGGAGAAGGGAAAGTTATCTCTAAGGTATATTGTCCCTTTTGAGATAACTAAGTGGATTAAAGATGTGGAATATCAGTTATCTTTTCCACCACGATTTAGTATAGTGCATACTGTGTTTTTATGTGTCAAAATTGAAAAGGTATCAATCATATTGTAACCATGTGATTCGTTGGGATCATGTTGAGCTAGAGCCGGATGGTTCTTCGGTGCACGCGCTTGTGTAGACTGTGGATAGGCAATAGAAAGTCTTTCATGGTAAAATCATTAGTCTAGTTTCTGTTTTTTGTAAACATGGTTATATTCAGGAGGATACATGGGATCAAGAGAAAGATATGGCAAAACTGTGGCCCAAGCTCCTTTAGTAAAGTGATAGTTCTTTACTTTCTGAGGATAGAAATTCTAATGGTAGGGAGAATTTAGTACCCACTGTTTAGGGTATATAACACTTTTTTATTTATTGGTATGTAGGTAAAGTGTTTGGGTGATGTTTGGGAGAATTTTTAATGGTTTTGGTAATTTTTTGGAAGCTTTTATAGGGGTTTATAGTTTTAGCATGTTTAATGTAGACAGTGCATCAAACCTAGGTAATCGTACAGCATGAGGCAGTGGGATTTCGCATGGTTGGTGCATGGTTTGTCTAAATTTTAAAGGAAACTATAAATTAACCAATTTTGATAGTAGTAGTTTTACATTTATTTCATGGTTTGTCTAACCGCAAGATTTAACTATGCATGGCATTAAAAATATTATTTTTTAAATATAGAGTCACTCGATATTTTCCCAAAATCACTCCTTTCTTCTCCCATACAAAACCCACTCAGGATTAGTTATTCTAAAAGGGATATAGAACCACTCCCACTCATCTTTAAGGCATTTCAATAGATTTTCTTGGTGTGGTAAATATGATTTTTTCTAATGAGTCACCTCTCTTGGTTGATTGTTTATTTTCCTTAGATCTAGTTCTCCCTCTCTCTCAGTTTTCTAGATCTATATCCATCACATGTAGATCTTGGGTTTTTATTACTAAAATGATGAGAGTTGGGTTTTTTATGTTAGGAAAAGATATATAATGTGGTTTTGTGGATTATTACCCTATATTTGAGGTGCGGTTTCTCATTAGTTGAATTCCCTAAAACCCTAAGGTAAGTGGATTCTCTCTCAACTCCATTTTGATAGAAATTTATGGATTTAATTTCAAATAAATGATTGTTTCTTGAAATTGATTATGTTATTGAAGTTATAATATTTCATAGAACCTATTTTGGATAATGTTTGTATTTGGGGGAAATGATTTTTTTTGTGAAATGTTCTTGTTGTGGGATTTTAATATTAAAACATTAAAATCATTGGCCTAGCTGACTAATGGAAAATGGTTTGTGAAAATGATTTTTTAAAATGGGGTTATTGAAATGGGTTTTAGCATAGATAAAGCCTAATGATATTTTTATTAAATGTTTGATTTTATTAAAATTAGTTTTTGTCTTGTTGTTGGAATTATGTTGGATTAATTAGTTTTTTCGATTGGCGCGTGTTGGGTTACATGGTTTTTTGGAATATATTAGTTAATGTGATTTTAGAATTGTGATTGGTATGGTTTATTTCTTAATTGTTTAATCAAGAGTTGGAAAGGATGGATTTTGGTCATCAATTACCACCATTAAGTGGTCATGAAGTACTAATATAAAAAAGGGTGATGGGTTATGGATATTGTGTTCCTCCATTAATAAACACCAAGAGAATGTGGTTGGTTTGTGGACTTGAGTGTGTTTTGTGTGCGTCCCGACAAGATGAATTGGGTTATGCTAATATGTGTTGGGAAATAGTTAATGACATGTTTAGTTTCTTTCCTTGGTATTGTGTCGATTTGGGAAAAATGGTTTGGTAAGGGTTTCTTTTTCTTGTTTGAAATTATTAACTTGTTTTATGATTATATGTAAACTTTTTATTAAAAATCGTTCTAAATATTTTTATCCTATTGATGTTTGTAGAGAAGTTATTTGGGGAAAACCTATGGAGTATTATTACTCACCCCTACTTTTTCACTTTGGTTCTTTTGTAAATGCTATACTCTAGAACAAGGGTAAAGGTAAATAATATCATTTCCTTAGTGTTCCATCGTGATGCTTGGGTGGTATTTTGGTGCTTGGATCATGGAGCTTGGAAAGGAGTTGTGTATTTGTGTAGTTGCCTCTTTGGGTTTTTTTATTTAGTCTTCCCCTTTGTACTCTGACTGTGGATTATTATAGTTTGGTTAAATTGTTCTTTTGTTTTTTTTAATTTTAAAACATTTTTGAAATGAATCATGTAGTTGTTTTTGGTATTATAACATTTTGTTGGGTGTTTTATTTCAATGTAAAAATTGTTCCCCAATTTTCCTTAAAGCCCTCAGCGTTTATTTCCAATCATTGGAACCTTGTGAATGTCGCTTGTGGATGAGTAGTACTCTACCTCAACTCAATCCAATGAGGAGTGGGATGATGTTACAAACATAGATTTTTATCATATAAAATAATTAAACCCCATTTTAATAAAATAAATGTCATTTTTGGTGACTTAGAGAATCATATAAATAATACCCTTTCAAAACAATATTTAATTGAAAATCTATATGGCCAGCATACAACATTATCATTACCTAGTAAATTGTAGTTATATAATGTGGATAAACCATTTTATAAGTTATATCAAGCTCACCTATGAGCTATAATGGTTCTCAGCCCTTTGTATAAGCTATATCTGGGTCACCCATTTCTCATGATCTATAATAGGGATATACCCATCTTTTAATCTTCATTTGGATCACACATGGGCTATAATGGGGCTCAAACCACTGTATAAGATGTATCAAGAACAATAATTTCATATAATTCTCATTTACCATATCATGAATAAAACACATTCATATTAAAATCCTTTGAAAAATAATTTTTAACCCCTAAGATACTGATTTCTGAAAAACAAATCTTTTGAAGCCCAATTCTCAATACCAAAACACCATTTTGAATACCTAAATACCAAAAAAAAGGTAAAAAAATCATTTTCAAAAATTAAATATTTAAATGGAAGATAAAAATAAAATTATATTTAAAATGGTGGAAAAGTCCTTTTCACCATGTACGCTATGAATAGAACATCCCTCTTGTCTTCTGTAGAAACATTCAATATAAAACACGTAAAAAAATTCATTTTTTTTAAAAAAAATTAACTAATGAGACATAAAATATAATTTATAAATATTTTAAATCCATATAAAACTAGTAATATAATAATTTTTAAGACATGTACATGGAAGAGAAATATATTTGCAGGGAATACACTAAACGATGAATTTTTTTAAGTAAATTTTATTTATCAGATGAAAAAAAACATGATTCATAAACCTCATGAAATAATTACATTAAATAAAACATTAAGTTTCATAATAATAGAGAAATATCATGATATATCATGTAACGTGGGTTTATATATACATTGTAATGTAATATTGGTTTATGGAAACAAAAAATCCTTCAATGAATGGAAATTGAGAAGAACCCCCTACCTTTAGTATGATTCATCATGTTTGTATTTATCTTCCTGAATAATAAATTTATGTTAATTATTTACATTATTTATAAAATTTTTCATGTTTATTGTTACTTTTATTTCATTTATTGACATGTTATATGAAATAAATTAGTCAATTATGTTTATTTATGATGTTTTGATCATATTCAACTTATATATCCAAATTGACTTTAGTAGGTCAACTAAGGTCAAAGGAAAATTATTTAAAAAACTATATAAGGGTACCAAAGACACAATGATAATATTTATACTTCTATTTTTCATTTAAAATATATCTCGGAATATGGTGATGAAAAATTAACTAATGTAATGATCATGGAGATGGTAGGTTGTACGTAAGCACAAGTAACGCTTCCATTTTTTAGTGGTAATTATAGAAAAAAATTATGTAGTGTGTTATATTTTCAGAATGATAATTATATCATAAATACCACATTATGTAATAATTTATACATGTACATGTATCATTATTGTTATGTGGTGATGAAAAAATAGAAATCACATTACTTTGAGGAGGTGGTAGTCCACACATTTATGAACAACGTATTCACTTTTTTAGTATGTGAGATGGTTAAAATAAAATGATATATTATAGTTAAAGAAATATATTTTCATCATTTATATAAAACTAATTTCATTTATATCATATGTATTCATTATATTTACCATTATTACCTTCCATGTAACTCATTTGTAAAAAACACTTCACATCGCTTTGCGGGGCTGTAGTCTGCCGTATAGACAAGTGACGTTGTTGCATCCCCAATGGAATGAAATATAAAATTTATGTACATGATAAAATTACTCCATAGGTATAATTATGTTGTAAATATCATAAATATTATTTATAAATATTATTTATATCATTATTATCAATCATGATAGGTGGTTATGGAAAAACGAATGACATTGTTTCACAAAGCGGTAGTCCGTCGTACACATGAATGATGATTCTATATCCCATATGATTGATGTTTTTTTTGTTTTTAGGTATAAACATAAAATAAAAAAATATAATCATATTTATTATAATTCTTTCATAATATAATTATGTTATATGAATAATTTAATGGTGTGGAGAAGGAAACAAAGAAATATTCACATTGATGAATTCCACATATTATTTGAGTAACTCCTTTTAGTTTTCACCAATGGATTTCCTTGGATAAATTTAATATAAAATTGAGGATTCTAGGATAAGAGGTTGGTTTTTTATAATAACTTTTTTAAGGCATTGGTCAATCCAAATGGCTTGGGAGGTGTGAAAAGTGAAGAGAGGTAATACGATTCTATAATAGAGGAGTGGTATACTTGTAATTACCAAAATAAAAACACTTTTGGGGGGTCTACCTTGCCTAATGTGCCTCCAATAATGATCCCTTATCTATTAAATAGAGGTTATGGTATAAATATGTCCATAAAATAGGTTTTATACTTTTTTTGGGTCAATTCTACACCTTATCTTCTAATATTAACAACAAAGTAAACTCATTTTTAACTTAATGAGAATAATTAATTTTAATTGATTTCAAAAATAATTATAATAAAAACTAATGTTAAACATGCATAAAATTATAAATAATTATTAATCAATATATGGAACCCATTTTTTCAAATTCAAATCACATATGTGGAAAAAATTAATTTTAAATTAATCCCGCTGACTGGATGAGAAAACATGTTTTTTAAGTGAAAAAGTTAAAATGTTTAAAAAGTTTCAATATTAAATTTCAATAAAAAAATAATCCCAATCACCAGAATTAAATAATTTGATATATAAATGATCTAATGTAACTTTATAACCTATTTAAAATATAATTTAGCATTATAAATTGTTTACATGAAAACCGTTTTCAATTAAAATTCAGTATTATTCATAATTAATCAAAACATTTTACATTTTAGAAAAAAACCCAAAAATGACCCTAAGATAATTTGTAAATTTTTTATTTCAAAAAAAATATTTTTCAAATATAATTTATAAAATAATGAAAATTTACTTTTTAAAAAAGTATTTTATTAAAAGGTAGAAAAACTGCCTTTCAGAAAAACAGAGTTTTCTATGTGTAAAATTGGAATTATTGTTATGTTATTCCTATAAAATATATTAGATGAATGTAATAATATTTTATAAAATATAAATTTCATTATGATCTTCCATTTATTCATTTTATTTAGATAAAACACCTTTTGCGCAAAAAATATTTTTTTATAAAAACATTTCCTTTCTAATCGATTGGTTTTTACATTCAAATGTAATTGATTAGTAACTAATGAATTGTACCATATATTTTCATAATTAAATTAATTATGTTTATAACTTTCATTCCAACGGCTGTGTAATACAATAAATATTTTTATTATATTTTTATTTGGTAAAAGTAGGTCTTGCGTGTAACACAAGTTGACGAATAAATGTGATGTTTCCTATAACACAAGTTATACTTGATGTTGTTTGTAGGATATGATAAAATGTATATTTTATGTAAAAAAATATATTAATGTATTTAAATTAATTTTAAAGAAGTTATGTCATAAAATTCTGGATCATTACATCCTTTCCCTTTTAAAATGAATTTCTCCCTCCAAATTTATCTTGGTTATAAAAGGATTAACATTTTAAGAATTTATTCATAGAAAACCACATTTTAAAGGGTTAATAGAAAATCATCTTAATAATAAATAAATGAATGTATGAATTTGATCTAGAACAAAAAATTCAAGATTTCATAATAGGATAAAATATTCAATAATGTAGGGAATGTTTAAATAATTATAGATAGTGATTGAGTTCATTAAACACAAGTAATTTAATGATAAATGGATGTGGTGGTCCTTAAAACACTAAAAATGTGATAATAAAGAAGAACAATATTTCATGATAATTGAAGGTACTAGGAGAATATTTTTATTTTGAAATCATTTTCATAGAGTTAAGGAAATATTTTATTATCTAAGAATATAAGGAAATGTACTTACTTGATGTATTTTTAATTTGTAAGCACAATTTTTTGTCATAAAATTCAAATAAATATGATTAATATCCATAAAAAGTACATTATTAATCAATGATATTATAAACCCTAATGGTTATCAGTACCTCAAAACTCAATTCCAAAATTAAATTCATACTTCTCATTAAACTAAATCCTTACATTAACATAAACTAAACAAAACATATCATAAAAAATCATTAATAGCTTTATGATATGATCACTTAAACCCTCAGACTGACTATCTAAAACAAAGAACATATAGTTTAAAATTAAAAATACTGATATATTTATAGCATTCACTACTTCACCAGATGGCCTAACTTCAACTGTAGAGGAATAAATTGATTTTCCCACCCATTTTTTGTTTATGATAATTATTATTTCCACCCAATGTAAGTAACTTTGAACATATATTGGCATAATTTCTCAACTCATTGAAACTAAATCATCTCACTGTTGAATGGATATTTTTCATCTCATTCTTGGATTGTTGAAGAATATTTTATTTTCAATCACAAACCTTGTGTCTAAACATACCACACCATTAAGAATTTCCAGATCCTATAATACATTCCCCAAAAGTTACTTTACCACACTTGTAAAAACATCTGGGATTACCTCTATAATTATTTATTGTTCTTTTCATTATTTCCTACCACCCTGATGATTTATTACCATTTTTATCTTAGGGAACATAAGTTTCAAAAAACACTATCTCATATTTCTTATCACAATGAAGAAAATTCTCATAACTTTTAAATTATCATGCATCCAATACTCTTTATATTCTTGGTTTTAATCCTAAGTTAAATCTATTAATTTTACTATCTATATCTGAAATAAAGTCTATCACATACCTGGCCAACCTTGTGATTTTTTTCGCCATATGCATCCATTGATTATTTCACTCTGGGCCACAAAAAAGTATTATAAAGACTCCATACAATAATTCCTACTAAAGAGACCAATGTACTATTTTCAGGATGTGGTTCCATACAAAACCTCAGGGAATAGATATAGGGAACACACCCTAATTAATCTTATCCATGATATAGAGGGAAAGGGATCCAATAAAATATTAAAGGATTAAATGACATGTAATAGAGGTAAAAAAAATATCCATTTTAAAAAGGGTCATTCCCATGTAAATGGATCATGTCCATGTCCATGTAAAAGTACACATAGTTCATATTCCCATGAACTTTTTCATGATTCCATGTACATAGCTCTTCCCATGTACACCTAGACTACCTAGGTATGTGTTGGAGTATACGGTGTATGCATTCCCGTATACTGATGGATGTGTCCATGTACCCTCTAAGGTACAGGTCGAGGCATCTGGGAAGATCCACATGATATTTTTTTGTGTCGCACACTGTGGGATACTGAACTTCACCACGGAAACCATATCCACCATATATGTGTCTCACATAGTGTGTATTCTTGAAATACACATTGTGTGTATCAGGATTTTTCAAAATCCCACTATTCTTCAGGCCTCATCCCAAAATACCTTTAGATCTATTGAAAATCACTCCCATGGATTTCATATCTAGTTCAACTGAGGTCTATCATCTGTAGATATACAATTTTTAGTGGATTAATTTTTTTGGGAATTTTCCCATACATCCACCATCACTTTTTGTCTAAGAAATACACATAATCATGCCCAATTTAGTCTGATCCCTTCTTCTCAATTAGTGTTAAATGATCCTTACACCATACCAAGTCTAGAACTATAATATTGATTCATTACACCATGAAATGAGTGCACAAAATTTCAATCCGAGGTATTTAGGTTGAACCACTAGGGAAACAAAACCCTAATTATGAATACATATAGAAAAATAGTAAAACCCATGAAATAAGAAAAAAGCGGAATTAAACTCATCCTTATTCAGTTGGAATCAATCTTTTTTTATTATAATTTTGAATGATAAACCATAAAGAATAAATAAATCTCCTAAAAGATCCATATCAATAAACTTATCCCACAATATGATTAATCTATTAATCAATGAGTTAGTCAATTGAATCATTTTCATCCCAGGAATTATTAATGGAGAATAAAACCAATAAAAACAACATACTATCTCAATTACGGATTGATTTCTAATGAAGAATAAATCTGTGTCAACTTTTTTTGTGAGATCATCTAATTGTGTTGTGTATTGATCCCACATCATCAATTTGGTGGTCGTTCTCCTATAGATTCTATCCCAATGGCTCTAATAGATCTCATTTATATGTAGGTTCGTCAAACAACCCATGGAAATATGAAATAAGCATGTTTATAATGATATTATTATGTCACTGCATCAGCAAACAAATAAATAAATATATTTATTTTATTTTATTCATTTTTAGGCCTCTGATGAATTTTTCACAAATATCCATCACCAAAAAAGTTTATTTCACACCTAAAGTAAAACCCTTGCCATGAACTCAATAGTTCCCGTATATTTATGATTTTGGGCCTCTATTAATATGTTATTCCTATTTTTTAGGAAAAATTCACATTCCAGGTATTTAATATATTTAATATATTTCAACCATTTATTTCAGTCACATCCAACCTCATAATCTCATCCCTTATTAGTTCTTGGTCTAAAAAATAATCAGTACAATATCAAATAAAATGCATGAAAAATATGAGTCATTATAATTACCCAAAACTCAGAAGATATATAAATATCCCTTTGATACAAACTACAAGTCTCCATAATTAATCATTACATAATAATGAGTTTTATGTCTATAATTAATTCACTTACATTTGATGATCTTTTCAAGTTTATCATCATAAAATTTACTTCTTTATTAAGAAGGAGAAACCATAAAGAAAATAAAAGAAACAGAGAATCCTAAGGAGGTCTAAAATGATGAAATCCAAGGGAATCCCCTTTAATAATGTTTACCCATTTGGGATTCAAAGTGGAAATGTCAAGAAAACAAATCGGATCGTGACCAATAACTCCATAAAAGAAAGATGATATGCCACTTGGATACCCTTGCGCCAGGTGTGGATGATTTTGGTACCATTGGAGAGTATACCTTTTCAATTTATGATAATATAGATAATAGACCATGGAGTGGAGTAGGTATCCTTAAAAGATTCATGAAGAATTTTTTAATCTATTTCAACTTCAGCTAATGATAATCTCTTCTGGTGACAAAGTCTGATACCTATGAGCATGGCCTTGGCTTCGTCCTAAACAAAGGAGCCATGTCATAAATGGGAGGAGAAGGCAATGATGACTTATCCCCATGAATCCCGGACAACCCCACCCCCATGAAGAACTCCCATAGAGCACGACCCATCAGTATTGAGTTTAAGACCCCTAATAGGGGGAATCCATCTATCCTAGAGACTTCTGTCAATACCAGCTCTCTGCTGGACAACATGAGGACTGGAAAAAATCTAGGTGAAGGATGGTGCATCCCGCCAGTTGGAGAGAAGACAAGCTAGATCAATGAGTATATTTTTTGACCTGATGATGAGAGACTTACCTTTCGAATGCAACCCCTCATGCCTAAGCTTTTCCCTGGCTTTCCATATGGACCAACACCCAGCAAGGAGAACCAAAGAACCTGTTGTCTTTTCCGTCCCTCTGGCTCCCAACCCACGAAACCATTTGTCTAAGAACGGATGTTCCACCAGGCTAGGATCTCAAATCCATGTAAAGTCCCCAAAATAACTCCATACTACATTCTCCCATTCCCTAGATAAAAATATATGATCCACCATTTCTTCTTTTTAAACTGTGCAGTAGCCGCACTGAGTAAAAAGAGGGATTCCACATATTTTTGATGTTTTCGTATGTGGGAATGGTGCGGTTCCTGATTCTCCATAACAGGAAATTAAATTTCTAGGGAGCCAACTTGGGCCACAGAACATCATTCCATGTATCCCAATCCTTTGATGTGCCCCGCGTGCGATGTAAATCTTGAGCAGAAAATTCTCTCATTGAGGAAGGAGAAAAAACGCATCGGTTCGGGTCCTGTGATAAAACAATGAGGTTGAAAAGGTCTCGATGTTCCTCATCCAATGCCGCTTTAATGAAATCCAGGAGTTTACTTTCTTCCCTAAATGTGACGGTGGGAGAAGGACATCCTGGGAAGCCAATCACCATCCCCTCCCAAATGTTGTTCCAGAAGGAAATCCCTCCCCTCCCTATAATCCATTGTGAGTGACCAATAAGTTCAGAACTGTGGATCGGTAGGTTGGGCCAAAGAGAAGAGCCTCATCCCACCACCAAGGATTGATGGAAAAATAGGTGTGCATTGTTTTCCCCCAAAGCATACTTTGATCCACAACTTCCCAATCTATTTTAGCCTGCATTCTCCTGAGGGTGTCATCCAAACTATGAACATTAATACCACCTTCCCTAGCAGGCTTAGCCACTCTTCTCCGAGATGCCCAATGTCTTTTCCTTTCTTCCATAGGATCCCAAATAAACCCATCAAGTAGTTTGTTAATTCTTTTTATGAAACCTTTCGGAGGCATAACTGTAGAGAGATCATGAACTGGAGTAGCCAATAGCACACTATTAATGAGATCAATTCGACCACCAAATGACAAGTACCTATTTTTCAGTTGTGGATGTGGTCCGCGATCTTGTTGATGAGGAAATAAAATTCCCAAATCTAAAGTCTACTAGGGGAAATAGGTTCCCTAAGATATTTCATGGGAAAACAACCTCTTTGCATGGCAGGATTGATTTGAATATCATAAATATGACTGGAAGAGAATTTGTTGTAGATGAAGAAGAAGCTTTTCTCTTTATTGATAAGTTGTCCACTCTAGTGGTAGTACTCCTCCAAAATCTTTTTCAACACATAGATAGACTTTTCTCCAGCATTAATAAACACAATAGTATCATATTCGAACATAAGGTGAGAAATGGGCGTAGTCCTCATACTTCTCTGATATGCCAAAATATCTCCATTATTGATGCTCCTATAGATGAGCTTGCTCAAGACCTCCTGAGTGAGGATGAAAATGATGGGGGACAATGGGTCCCCTTGACGGAGGCCATGAATGGACTTGAATAATCCATATGACTTCCCCAAGAATGAGACTGCCATCCACGGAGAGCTGAAACATCTAAATAGAATGTAACGCCCCAACCCCAGTTACCTAGAGTCGGTGCATTATTACATAACATTGGCATGATCACAAGAAGGATCAAATCTCGAAAGACCGGTTGGTTTAGTAGCCTTGGAAACAATAGATATATTCATAAGTCTTACATTACATCATAAAAATGAAAACTACAACAACATCTTTTCTTCATATTCCACACTCATATCCCCACATACTATCCCTGCAGGTCATTCATAATTTACTTCCTCATACCCTGGGAAAAACAAAACATAGAAAAGGGGTGAGCTCAAATGCCCAATAAGGATAACAATATAGCGGAAACTTTCATAAATAAGAATAAACATTTAAGGAAATTTATAACTAAAACAAAATCCTTTTAAACTTGAACTTCAACATAGTATGGAAAAAATAAAATTAAATAATTCCATTTACTTATTCACATGGATATTCTAATAATCGAATAATCACATGCAATATCAATAACCACTTTCATAATGATGGAATGCATAATGCCAGACTATCATAACCACATAGCCAAGGTCTTGTTCCAATACTACAAATAAGATTTTGTCAAGGCCTTGTTCCAAGACACTAGTTTGTATCATGAGACCTACCGATGCATCGAGGAGCTATAGCGGTCTCCACCCGTAACATATTAAGTCCAATGCATTCCCATATGAAAAGGTTTAAACATAACATAAACATTCGTATTAAAACTAGCATACGAAATGTCAATACTTTCACCATAAACTATGAATGGTATAAAAATAGCACATCCATAGTCAAAACCTTCAATACAATATAGAAGTTTTGTATCATAATAAATCAACTTCAAATAAGTGTAAAATCCATCAAAGGATGTTGACATAGATGAAATCAAAACTCTTTTTAGAGAAATATATCTTTCTATTTTGAAATCAATTAAGAGTCATATATTTATAAAATAAAACATTTTATTTGAAAATATTCTTATAAGCTTGTAAGGGAAGCTTCGACGATTTTATAACGGCGGAAAATAACCGCACCCGCCGTATAAGTTAAAAACAATATTCTTACCTTAATTCTGTCGAAAAGGTTAAAAAGCACCTTATTTGGAAAACGACGGAAAGATTCCATTATAAAAATCTTATAAAAATTAAAACAGGGGTATAAATGACTTTAACCCATATTCTTTTAAATAGTAAAAATGTTTTTAAATACATTTTTAAGAAACATGGATGTGGATGATAAAGAGATCCCAGAAGATTATTTCGTATAAACAACCTCGGATAATGAAGAGATTGTGAAATAACCCTTACCTTGTACTTTTCCTTGGTTGGGGGTAGGTTAAACTCCTGTATAATAGTGAAATAATTGTTATTAAATTATTCAAGAATCATATACATTCATATGATATCATATATGATCTTTTACCATTTCTTTGATAATAATATCTTAGTATTATCGTTGTTTCGGGTGTTAACTTACTCATTTTATTTTATATGTCTTGTTACATAAGCCATGTTTTTAATGGATAGGTTGTATATTATTCATATCCAGAATGATATCAAGTCCTTAAACATTATTTTTAAATCATAAAATGATAATTATACTTGAATGGATAAGATGGAAAATGAATCTCATCACGTTCGTGGAGACGGTAGTCCGTACGTATGCACGAGCGACAATATCATTTTTTTGATATTAAAATAATATATAAATGGATGGTATATCATATATACAGAATCATTAACATGTTATATTTATTATTTGCATGAGTTACGCATCATTATTATACCCATCTAAATAATAATATATTGAATAACAATTACACCACGACGTGGAGACGGTAATCCGTATGTACGCACGTATGGTGACATGTTATTCAAAAGGTGAATAGAATACTGAATATGGTTGTACCATATTTATAATAACATCATAGTATATATAAGATACTGGAGTTATTATTTTAGAATGGTAATAACAAAAAAAAGAAGTGGAAGAAGAAAGGAACTTGAAAAGGGGTGGTGAAAACATTACCTCTTCTTCGGGTTCTTCCTTTTGATTTGATCAAAAGGGATCCATAGGTTGGCTTTCGGATCAAACTAAGGCCTCTAGGTTGTATTGAGGGAAGTTGGGAGAGTATTTGGGCAGATTTTGGCCGAACCAAATGGCTTTGAAGGTGTGAAAAAATTATAAGTAGGAGTGCCCTTTTATAAGAGGGGTGAGGGGCACCTTTGGAAAAGCTAGAAATATTAATTTATAATAAATTAATATTCGGTTTCTAATGGATCCAGAGTGGATTATTAATATTTTATGGTGGGTATGGGTCGAAAACCACTCAAAAAATATAATTTAGATAGGTTTGGGTACTTATATTAACCTTATCTTTAAGTATTAACTCTAAGTTAATTAGTTTCACTTTTACAATGTCTCTTTGTATTTTTATATTATATGGTTAATAAACTTACCATATACATCCAAGAGACCCCCAAGTGGTCTATTAATGATACACCTATCAGTATATAAGTCTCTTGACCGAAACTTAGATTTTTAGGAATTTAATATCAATTAATAATATAATATTTGTATTAAAAACTCTTTTATGTCAATTTTGACACTACTCAATAATTGATTTTTTGTAAAACTTATAACAGAATTATTACTTAGAAAAAAGTTAATTAAATCAATCCTAACATGTAATATTAACCTATAAAATTAGTTTAGTTCATAAAAAGTCTCAAATTATATTTATTTGGGTATTTATAATATCAATTATTCTAATTTTTCATTAATTAGGTAATTACTTTATCATCATTGTGTCATAAATAAATTACATTATTGAATGTCTAAAAATTGTAAATAAAATATAATTATGTATGAAATTTTTTTATCTTTTTAATTAATATTTATAGTAGAAAATCCAACATATATAACCCTATGTAAAAATTGTTTTTCTAAAAGATATATGCTTGTGTCATTTTTGTATTCATTTTAACTTAATTAAAATAAAGTGTCCCTATCACCTACAAGTGGCTCCATGGGGACCCCAAATCAACCCAAAGATGCCTGTGGTCGAACCTGTATCAAAAAATAAGTCTAGGACACGTTTTAGGGTAATTTAGTATTATTATAATATTATTTGTTAACCCTTATTTACCGGATTTACCCTTAACCATGGTAAATAAAATATTTACCGAAGTAATTATTCAAAATGTCTAAAAATAAAAGTTACCTATTTACACAATTTGAACATCCTGATTCCAAATATGGAATCCATTTTTCCAAATTCAAAACACATAAGTGGAAGAAATTAATTTAAAATTAATTCCCGTTGTTAAAACAAAAAAGCGTGTTTTTTAGAGATAATAACTATCAAAAGATTTACACTTGTTTATGTCCGGTTTAATTGTGAAATTATGTCCAATGACCAAAATTATATTAAATGGTAAAAATATATTCTAAATATACTTTAAAACCACTCAAATTAATAATTTATCACTATTAATTATTTTTATTAAAAAAGTTTTTTTTAATTAAAATTTAGTAGTTTTCACTATTCATCAAAATATTAAAGTTATCCGAAAAGTACCAAAATTTCACCTTAGGCTAAATTCAATATTCTGAATCCAAAAATGAAGTCCATTTTAAAAAATAAAATATATATAATTCCAAAAAGTAGGTATTACTATTCATAACGGCTAGTTTGATTGGTTATGGTGTGTTAGAACTCGGTGTTGCGTACAACACATGCTATCACATTATTCAAAGAGAAGAATACCGTGGAAGCTTGGGGTGTTACATAGAAGGTCAAAATTCCAAGGAGAAAAATCCATATTATCCAGCACCTTATTTATGAATCCCCACTACACACGATCTAAGGATTTATTTATAACGACCCATAATTTACATACATTGTTATCACTTCAGAATTGAAGAACACTTATTACAACATATAACAAAACCATGAAAGGACCATATAGGTATAGTGTATTTAGAAACTGGGAAACATAAACAAATGGTTCATAAATCATCTACACTCTCTACCTTTTATTTTATCATATATATAGTCCCATTTGGCATATCTTACTTAATACTATTCTTCCTGACTTGGGGAAAAGAAAACATACAAAATGGTGATCTCAAATGCTCAGTAAGGGTAAAAAAGAAATATCAATCACATCATATTCATAAAAACATAACATTTTGGAAATCATAACCTTCAAAAGAGATTATAATTTCATAACTTGGGATAAATCATAGTGGTGAAATGTAATCCCAATAATCATAACATAAAACAAGAAACTTTGTGGAATACACACATAATCATAGAGAATCATTTCTTAGTAGTCAGGACTCATTGTCAAGACTATCTTAGCAGAAAAAGTCCATTTCTGAACCGATTTCACTCCTCATTTCAGTCCTATATCACTGAACCGGATTAACCTTCCATTCCAGCCATGCCTATATCATGAGATATAAATCATTACCCAATGAATTGGAGGGAGATATAGGTCACACCCATATCATCATGATACAATTCTTATGTGTGCCACAAGATCATAAATCGTACATCATAGCATAACCCATGTAATAAAAATGGGATTCTGAAACATCATGCCATCATAACATAATCCATATAAGATAAAAGGACATCATAAAAATAATTCCATCATAACATAAAAAAATTAATGTAAAAATAGGGATAGAAACCGAACCCTATATTTCTTATATGGAAAATAATTTTGATAAAACACTTGAACATCATTCTTGAGGAAAATATCCTTTCTACTTCAAAAACATTTTTCCTTTCTTAACATGTCATACAATTTTAAACTAAAAGAATTTGATTAAAAATAAATGTGAAAACTTGTAAAGGAATATTCATGGAAATAATTTTCTAATAATCCATTCATGCCGTATAAATTAAAGAAAAAAATTCTTCTCATACTTTGGCTGGAAAAGTCAAAAAATTACCTCGTACTAAAAACGACAAAAGATTACTTTCATATCTTTTACTAAAAACTCACCGAAGGGTGAAATTTGATTTAAAAAATTGTAGGAGGATAGAAATAATATTACATATTGAGGAAACATGAATGTGGATGATAAATATTCCATATTAAAATCTTAAGTATAAACAATCTCGGATGAAAATGAGATTGCGAGATTTTCCCTTACCTTAGGTCCGATTTTCTTCGTACGTGTCCGAACCTCCTGTATAATGATTTAAATAATGTTATTGACTTATTAAGTAATCGTACTCATTTTTATGATATCATATATGGTCATATTCTTAGCTTCTTATTAGTAATATTTCATTACTACTTGTTATTCGGGTGTTTATTGCTTTTTTGTTCTTATGCATGTTTCGTCGAATAAATTCTTATTCTTATTTTTAGGTTATAGATACCTCATTTCAAAAATGTTATTAGTTTAATATATATCATATTTATTCATTAAATGCATTTTTATAATCATTATGCAATGAAAAACATGTAGAACGAGTCGCATCTCATCGTGAAGATGGTGGGCCATACGTATGCACGAGTGATGATATCATTCCCATGATCGTGGAATTGTATTGAAGGGTATGTATACTATTTAAGAATCAATATAACATTAAAATAATCATATATAGTTATTCTTTACACCATTATGCCCATCCAAGTAAGGTGGTGTTGGAAAATAGATTACACCACAGCGTGGAGACGATATTCTGTACGTATGCACGCGTGGTGATTTCATTTTCCGTAGGAGGGATAGAAGGTAAAATAGGGTTGTTTCATATTTATAATAAAATATCAGTATATTATTGATACTGATGTTATTACTTCATAATTAAACAACTAATTAAGAATAAGTTGAATAAGAAATAAATTTGAAAGAATCGGTAACGGACATTACCTCTTCTTTGAAGCGCCTCTTCTTAACCTTATCTTAGGGCACTAAAGATGGTATTTGTAGAATACCAGGACCTATAAGATGTTTCTAGGTAAGTGGAGAAGAGAAATTGGAAGGTTTTTTCTGAGATTGAAGGCTCAAAGTGGTGTGAGGAGGAGAGGGAGGATGTGCCCTTTTATAAGGGAGCAGAGGGGCACCTTAGGAAAAACTTAAAATATTATTTTATAATAAAGTCATATTCGGTTTTTAATATCTCCAAATTCATTTATTTAAAAGTTAATGTGGGGATGGGTCTAAATTCTCTAAACCAATAGATTTTAGACAACTTTAGGTTACTATTTTAACCTTATCATTTAGATTTAACTCTTAGTTAAATAATTTAACTTTTACCGTGGCTTCTTGTTTTCTTACACTATATGGTTAATAAACTAACTATAACAAGCCAAAATAACCCCAAGTGGTTAATTATTAATATATATAACCTTATATAAGTTATATTTCCAAACCTTATATTTTTATCAATAAAATAACAATTAATAATATAATATTTGTTTTAAAAACTATTTTATGTCAATTTTGACACGTTTTGGTAATTGATTTTTTTGAAAATAATAACAGCATTATTAGTTCGAAAAAGGTTAATTAAATCAATAATAATATGTCATAGTAACCTATAAAATTAGTTTAATTCATAAAAAGTATCAAATTACATTTATTTGGGTATTTATAATATCAATTATGTTAGTATTTCCTTAATAAGGTAATTATTGTATCATCATTGTGTCATAGATAAATTAAATTATTTAAAGTCTAAAAATTATAAATAAAATACCATTATGTAGGAAATATTTTTATCTTTCTAATGAATATTTATAGTCTAATTTATCTTATTTATAACCCTATATTAAAAATGTTTTAGTTATTAAACATTGATTTTAACTATTTTAACTCTTCATTAAATAATATAATATTAAATGTCCTAATATAATCCAAGTGGGCCTAAATGGTCATATTTTAATCCTAAGGTTGTTTTTGGTCGAATTAAACTTATCCAATAGAATTATTACATGTTTTAGGGTAATAATAATATCATTTTTACCCTTAATTACCCTATTTACTTTTAACCGTGGTAAATAAAAGTAAAAAGTTACTATTCACCAAAAAAATTATTTTTATCTTATTGAACCACATTTTACTCATTTATATTAACCTTGTGTCTCAAATTTTCTAAATTCAACTCACAAAAGCGGTAAAATTAATTTTTATGTACAATTACAAATGCTCCTAGGAGGTGGGTAAAAGACGGTCAAAAAGTTCAATAAACCTTTTATATATCTATATTATTATAAAATTAATCCAATGAATTACATTGAACATATATAGGTATTATTTATCTATTTTGACCTAAAATTAATTTAAATAAAATAAATAATTATTTAAATAAAAAGTCATTTTTAAATAGTAACCCAGTGTTTTCACTATTCATCAAAAATTGAAAGTTTTCCGAAAAATACCAAAAATTTACCCTAGGATAATTTCGATATTTCGAATCCAAAAATGAAGTCAATTTTGAAAGATAAATTTTATAAAATTTCAAAAGGTGGGTATTACTATTCAAAATGGCTAGTTTTAATAATATTTTAATAGCATATCGTTGTTTAGTGAAACTCGGTATTGCGTACAACGCAAGCTATCGCGGAAGGTCATGATTGCATGTAAAGAAAACCAAGATAGTGTTGTGTGTAGTGAAATATTCCTTTGATGATGTATATAACATAAAAACAAAATATTTCTCATAAAAATACCGGGTGATACATTATTCATATCTTACTTGAGAGCCACATTTGAACCCTGAGTTTTAAAGATAATATCCCTTATCATATCATGAGAAAGGGCGATAACACTTTGGATAGACCAGCCCCCCACAAATCCATGCTGATCCTTGGAAATCCACCGTGGAAGATGAATAGACAGCCTTGCATTAATGACACTCGTAAGCAATTTATATGGGAAGTAACACATACTCATAGGTTTATATGTCATGATAGAAGAGGGGCTCCTGTTTTTTGGAATAAGCACCATAGTGGTGGCTCAAGAAACCCACAGCAAGCTACCTCCCCTGAAAATGTCCGGAATAGCTGAAATGATATCCTCCTTCAAGACTGCCCATGAGCCTCTATAGAATGAGCCTAGAAAACCATCCGGTCTTAGGGCACTATCCGGGTTAAGGTTCATCTTGGCTATATAGATCTCCTATTCATTTGGAATTTAACTCAACCTATCATTTTCCTGGTCAGAGACACAATTAGAAATAACCTCAAAACCCATTGTCCCTTCCTGAGTAACCATTGGACATACGAATATTGGGACCAACCAACCGGTCCTTGAAATAGGAGTGAGCCATACCTCCCACAACATCCCTGTCATCCGTATAAGATCTATATTCCAAAAGAATATTGGGATTAATGTGTCTCTTTCTCTATTTAATACATGCATGAAAAAATGCAATATTTTTATCACCCTCTCTAAGCCATTTAATTCTTGCAGTTTCCATGGCCTGTCGTTCTTGGGATAGGAGCATTTCAGCATAAATTTACTTTCTGTTAGGAAGTTCCTCAAAGGTGTGGTCATCCCATACTTATTATAACAACACTTAAAAACTTTAATCCTTTTTCATTGTTCTATCAATCTCACTATCGACCCGAGGGATATTTTTCTCCCACGACTAGAAATGGGTCTTGAGATGCCACAGTTTATTATGAATGTAAATCCCTAAGATTCCTTGTCCAAGAGTGTTCCAAAGACCACCGACCAGCTCTTGATAACTTGGTTTGCTAACCCACTGTTGGAGAAAATGAAACCTCTCCCGATAATCCTGCCCATCCAAAATCAAGATGGCTCCACGAACGATGTGATCCCCTTCATTTATTACACCAGGTAAAGTAGTCACCTGAGTATCCTAGGTCCATAAGATCCTTCCCAGCCATGAACTGTGTAAACTCTCTACTGGATGTTCTCTGAAAAGGTCCTCTCCCTTTCCTCTCCTCTGGATTGGAAACAATATTGAATTCCCCTCCAACAAACCAAGGTAAGTTTCCCGGGAGAAATTCATTTAACTCACTCTATAGCTTAGCCCTTTTAAGAGGGTCACAACTCCCATAAAAAGGTCATGAAGAATCTGATGTCGCCTCTACACACATTAGTGGTGATAAATTGATCCCTAGCATGAACCATCTCGACATAGGTGTTCTTGTTCCAAAATATCCAAATATGTTTGTTAGTTAGATCATATTGCAAGCATCTATGCATCTTGATCTTCCATGTAAACTCCCGAATTATTACAGGGTTCTTATTATATTCAATAAAGGTGAAAATTGTTGCTTTATGTTCTCTCATGACAGAGGAAATGAAATCAGTTTTAACCAGGGCACTGAGACCGCGGGCATTCTAGATAAAGATTGGAGTCATTAGAACGAAAGGCCTCGGACCTTGGCCGAAGAACTGGTAGCCATCTTAAAATTGGATAATGGGCTCTCCTTGTGACTCCTTGCTTGTGGGAGAGTGCAGAATCCCTCACAGTTAAACACTTTCATACCTTATGAGGATCCAGGTCCAACTGGGTAGGATTTGGGACTATGTCGAAACTTAGGATCAGACAGGGGTATCTCCTCTGGAGCCGGGGGAATAGAAGCTTGATCTTCTAACTGCAACATCTGACCAAGTCCATGGGGGGAGACCTCAGAGAAACCATTACACAAAATCTGATCCATAACCTAAAGATCCCCTGAAGTATCATGAAAAACACTAGGTGATACAGAGATCAAGGGCGACAATGCTAGGAGGCCTGATAGTAAGGGTCTTAACCCTTGAGACACTCCTCCAAGTATATACTATACAGAGGCTTTGAGAAGAGACCGGGAGAGACCAAGCACATACCATCCTGAGGGAAATGTCCACCTTTCAGAACAAATGGGACTAGATCCTTACACAAAACCGCAGCACCCTCTTGAGCAGCACCCGAGGCCAGTTTTGTATCCAGACCAATGGGAGAAGGATCCTACATTGGGCCACCAACAAAAACCAAGGATTTCCTCTGAAAAACCTCAGAAGGGTAATAGCGAGGCCGATATAACACTTTGTTCCTAAGGGATGAGTTCATAGATGGACGTCACCTTTCTCCTTGCCACTATTTTCGACACACCTGAATGGAATGTCCTTGCAACAAGCAATGGGAACAAAACCAAGGAAACACAGGGTAGAGGATCTCTTGGTTCCAGCAGGTTCCATCCTGAATATAGAGCACTGTCTTGTCCGGTGGGAGGATAGAAGTTTCCATTTCCACACATAAATGAGCAACTGAGAAATCCTCACCACTAGAAGGTATGACATCATATCAAAGAAAACCCCCAAGAGCATCTCTAATCATCCTAAGGATCCCCCCATTCAGGAAAGGGAGAGGTAGGTTGGGAATATGGATCTAGACCATAGCCATTATATTTTCCTTGCCCCTGTGCACATCCCAAGACCAGTGAGACAAACATAAACTTCATTGGCCAAAAACATGAGGAGCCCTACACCACACATGTTAAAAATATGCTTCCGATGACATAACAAGGAAGAAGGACTTCCTGTGAAAATCTGAGATCTGAACTGCAAATAGGATGCCCCAAGAGAGAATGACGCATTTGAAGGCCACTAAAAAGGCCTTCGCTGATCCAAAACGGGTCACAAGTGTCCACTTTAAGCATGCCTCTTCCTCAACAAAGGTAGAGGTAGGGAACACTAGGGAGATAGCACCAACATCATGATAAATTTTCAGATCTGAGAACACATGAAAACTAGTATAATGTTTAACATAATCTTTAATGTTATTTGATTATATGAAATATAAAAAATTATATTGAAAAGGAAAAACAATTATCAAATAAAATCATTAAAACTCATAATTTGCAATTAAATCACCTTTATGGTGACATAGAGCATCATATAAAAAAACCCCTTACAAATCTTTTTTATTTGGAATAACCATTTTATCGTACTTATAATATTATCCTTAACCAATTCATGTGAGATGTGTAATGGGGCTCAGCTTTCATATATTCTATATCAGGATCACGCATCATCAATAAGGGGACGTAACCTTTCATAAATGATATATCGGGCTCACCCATTTCTCATTATCTATATTGGGTCTCAACACATCATATAAGCTATATTGGGTGAAACCATGAGCTGTAATAGGGATAAAACCTTCATATAAGTTCTATCAGTCTCACTCGTTTCATATAATTATCATTTATCGAATCATGAATAAAGCACAATCATCATGAAATCCTTTGAAAAAAAAATCTTTTTGACCCCATATGAGAACCATTTTAGAAAAAATATCTTTTTATTTTCAAAACCATTTCAAAACCAAAATACCCCAAAAATTGAAATTGGGTTTTTAATTAAAAAAATAATGTAATATTGAAAATGAATCTTGAAAAAAAATAGTCACTATGGTAGAAAATTCATTATCATTTTGTATGTTAAGAATATAAAATCTCTTTTGTATTTTGTCAATACATTTCTTATAAAACACTTAAAATTTTTTATTTTTGAAAAAATTAAAATAAATTAAAGAAACATAAAATTTAATTTATAGACATTTTAATTCCATATAAAACCATTAATAAAGTCATTCCTAAAACATGGAAATATAAGATAAATATAGTTTTAGTGTAAAATATTAAAACAATCTTTTATTAAAGGAAAATTCCCTTATCAATTATTAAACACTTGAATCATAACCCCTATGAAAATTTAACATTAAACAAAAAATTAAATATCATTATAATATATTGATTACTTTTCTAAAATTTTATAGGGGCTATATATACACCATATGATAGAATATAATGCATGACATCAAAAAATGCCTCAATAAAATAAAATCGAGATGAGGACCCCTACCTTGAGTCTGATTCGGGTGGTGTGTCTTTATATTCTTGAATAATAAACTTATGTTAATTATTTAATATTTTTAGAACCATTTTAATGTTTATTATTTCCTTAATTTCACTTATTAATAGTATATATATATATATAAATTTTAATCAATTTTGTTTATGTTAGATGTCTTGACCATATTTGACTTATGTGTCCAAACTGACTTTGGTTGGTCCACTAAGGTCAAAGGGGTTATTATTTAAAATTATTAAAATTAAAAATCTTATAATAATTATCATATTTATACATAAATTAATATTTTAAAACCAATCATAGAAGAAAGTTATGAAAAATTAAGTAATGTTACGATCATTGAGATAATAGGTCGTATATACACATGGTTAAAGTTTCCCTTTTTGAATGGTCATTATAGGAAAAAGGTATGTAATATTTTATCATTAAATAATCATAATTATATAAACGAACAAATTATTTAATCATATAAATATATATATCATTATTTTGATGTGGGGATGAAAAATAGGAATCACTTCTCTTTGATCAAGCGGTAGTCTACACATCCCCAAATGATATAACAACTTTTTCAGTGTGTGAAATGTTAAGAATAAAATGATATTTTATATTTTTAGAAATATATTCTTGTCATTATCATCATAATGTTTTCATATATATTACTTATAGTTACCCATGTTACCTTACAGGTTGCACAATAGTGAAAAATGATTCACATTGCCTCGTGAGGCAGTAGTCTGTCGTACAAATGAGTGATGTTATCATTTCCTCAATAGTATGAAATGTAAAAAAAAAATTCATGATATAAGGAATAAATAGGTTTAATTATTTAATAAATATCATCTATAAACTTAATTATCATTATACCCAACCATGAGAGGTGGTAATTGAAAAATGAACGACATAATTTCGTGAGGTGGATGTCCTCTGTAAAAACGAATTATAATTTAATATCCCATTTATTGGATGTGATTGTGTTTTTAGGTCATAAAATTAACGTAAAAAATATAATTATATTTTTTATATTTATTTTATTATATAATCGTGGTATAAGGGTGTGGAGAATGAAACAAAACAATAATGTATGTTGATGAATATTACCTCTTCTTCGGGTAACTCCTTTTTCATTGCACAAAGGACTTTTTTGATTGGATTTATGGAATAATTCAGTCTTATAAAATGATATAAAAGATTTTGGGAAGTCATTTTGGAATTTTTTTCTCGAGTATAATGGATTGGGAGGTGTTAAGAAGTTTGGAGTGGGATTTACCTTTTATAGTCGAGGAGGAGTGGCATTCTTGTAAATAACAAAACATAAACACTATTGGGAAGTCTTGTGGCATCCCGCCATTTTAAAAAATAAACTTTCATTACATTACACAAAACTGAGGATCTTTAAGGTTTAGTTTCTTGGAAACCAGGAACATAATACATGAAAACAACATAAAACATTCTTCTTAAACACTTGAAAGGCTTGTCCTTAGGTAAATCCTAGGTTCATTACTGCATCTCATAACCTGGGGACATACATCAAAAGAAAGGGTGAGAAGAAGGCCTAGTAAGGGAAACAAGAGAAACATTTTACATGTGAACTTGAGATACTTCAATAAGGTCATGAAAAGAACATTAAGTCATGAGAAAGAAATCATGAGGCATATCATAATAAAAAAGTTTTTCATAACTTGAAGATGTGGATACAACATTTTTCAAAAAAAATCTTTTCTGTTTCACCAAGGTCCATCCCCAAGGTGTCAATAAATATTACCAAGGTTATTCACCAAGGTATCAGTCTAAATTGACTTCTCTAGAGATTAAGTCTTTACCCAATGCATTGGAGCGCTATCAGGGCACATCCTTAAATTTGACTTTATTATCATGTGAGACACATATATCATCATCAATAATTTCATAAACAACACATATTGCATAAAATAAATGGGTTTCATTTCATAATCATAACTTTTTAAAAACTGCTTTAAAGACATGATCTTTGTGTCACTTTAAAACCCGTAGAAAAGGAAGGTGGGTATCATGTATGTAAATACAAGAATATAAAATAGAACAAATTGGTATATATGTGAATACCCCTATAGAATAGAGATCTTTGAGTATTCACTTAATAAAATAAAATAACTTTAGAAAAACATAGAGACATTTTGAGACAGAAATTCTACAGCATAACGGCTATGTTTCGGGGTTTTAGAAAACATTGAAAAGAGAGGGGACATGGGTCAAACATTCATAAATGACCCATAAAACAGTAGAGGGACAGAATATGAAGGATATATGAACATGGTAATGAAATTTTAAGGACATACCATTTCAAATGAAAAACATGGAAGGAAGAAAAAACTTAGATTTCTCTTATGGAAATTCAGCAGCTCAACGGCGTCACTTAAACTTCAAAAAAAAAGAATTGACGAGATCAAATAGGGTCTCTCATAATATGAACATAAAAGTTCAGTATGATATATATAGAGATCATACTCCAACATAATAAAAAGTAACTTGAAATACTTGACATGAAAGTAGAACTTTGAAAAATGAGAAGGGTGAAAGAATCCCTTAAAAATTCGGCAGCCTAACGGCGCCACTTAAACATTCTTAGAACGAATTGATGAGAGAAAGAGGGGGTATCTCATCATATGAACATGAAAAGGGAAGTAAGATGAATATAAAAGAACATCCTCCAACATATTAACATGGAGCATAAAAAATGACATAAATGAGATTTCTTGAAAAGAAAGAGGGAGGTCGGATCCCTTACCTTAAACGTAACTCTTAAAACTCAATGGTTGGGACTTTGAGAGGCTTGAGGCCACCTTGGGAGGACTCCTTGGGAGGTAATGAGACCATAACTTCGTTTAATATGATTTTGGAGTCTAAAGGATGAGAGAATGGCTTGGTATTTATAGGGAAAGTGAGGGGACAAGGCATTAATGGCCAAGAGACACCTCATTGGTGGTTTTGGCAAAACCATGGGCTTGCCCATGGTATTTGCAAATGGTATTGGACACTTGGGACACCTCATACAATAATTCATCCCCTTTAGTCGACCAACCCTTAAAATATCTCATGACATCATCATGGCACAGTTATGATGTCATTTAACATACCGAAACCCTAAAACTGCATTTTTACTATTCACTGAAAATTCATCTTCTCAGAAAAATCCCAAAATTTCACCTTAACCAAATATCGATTCTCTAATTACAAATATGAACTCCATTTTATAAAAATATTTTTCAAAATATTTTTAATTGAATTTTTAAATAAAAAAACTATTCACCGAGAATTCATTTTTTTCAGAAAAATCCCTAAAAATTATCATAACATAATATCGATGCTCTGAGTTCAAAAATAAAGTCCATTTTATAAAAATACTTTTCTAAATATTGTTAATTTAATTTTTTTTAAACACTATTCACCTGAAAAAACTATTACTTGACTAATAATTTATGAAACCATTATTTACCCATTTTATTAAATCACATTACTTAATCTTGGTGTCTAAATTATATTAAAACATTCTTTAAGTGAGATTACTAATCCATTTGGTCACATTACTAATCCTAAGCGTAAAATAACTATTCATAATTTACTATTCATTGAAATATTAATTTGATCTTATTAGACTCCAAATTCCTTACTGAACACTTTTGCAGAAGAACATTTTTTAAAAATCATTACACATCATTAATTATTTAAGGTTTACATAAATATTTTAAAATATAACTTTTTTGAAAATTCATCAATAAAATATATCCTAAAATTATCATGACATTTGACATTTCACAAACATCACTAAAGGAAGAAATCTCAATTTATTCATCCCAAATGATTACACAAAGATGTTACGATCTCATCACATAGCCCCTTATAACACCAGCATATGACCTAAGTGTAAGGTGTGCTATGGTGAGAGAATCTGAGGGAGGCTCAGATAAAATTACCCTAGTAGTAATCTCTACTAACTTGAACTTCTCCCGTAGGCGTTTCCGTTCAAGCTTGACATGATGGAGTTCGGCTTGGGCTTGGTCCAAAGTGAAGCCCAAAGATGCCACCTCCTTCCCAAGATCTGATAAGTGGGATTCATAAGGTTCGAGTCTACTAGATGAAGCCATTGACTCCTATTACTGCATTAACCATTAACATCTCTATTAAATCATTAAGAGTTTATTAATATACGATTCAAAAAGTTTGGGTCATTACATTCTTCCCCCCTTAAGAAATTTTGTCCCCGAAATTTTATACTTGAGGCCTAGTCGAAATGGTGAGGATACTTTTGCTTCATTGTTTCCTCAGGATCCCAAGTCGCTTCTTCATACTTATGATTCCTCCACAACACTTTCACAAGGTGGGTAGTCTTGTTTCATAGAACCTTGTCTCTATGGTCGAAGATCTCCACTGGCTACTCCTCATAAGAGAGGTCATGTTCTAGTTGTACCACCTCTGGATTCAGTACATGCGAAGGGTCGGGTATGTACTTCCTCAAGAGAGATACATGGAAGACATCGTGAACTTGAGCTAGGTTCGGTGGAAGTTCTAGACGATAGGCCACTACTCTTATGCGATCAATGATTTCATAGGGGCCAATGTACCTAGGGCTGAGCTTCCCTTTCTTCCCAAACCGCATGACTCTCTTCCATGGAGAAATTCGAAGAAAGACTTTGTCACCAACACCAAACTCCAAGTCCCTTCGACGGTTGTCAGCATAGCTCTTCTACTGACTCTGAGAAGCCTTTATGTGTCTTTGGATGGCATGAACCTGTTTAGTCATCTCTTGCTCAAGATCAGGCCCAAGAAGCTTTCTCTCACCAGTTTGATCCCAACAAGTAGGAGTTCTACATCGCTTTCCATACAGAGCTTCATAGGGTTCCATCTGAATACTCGAATGGAAGCTGTTGTTATAGGAGAACTCAGCTAATGGGAGGTGTTGATCCCATCCACCTTTAAATTACATTGAGCATAATCTCAACATTTCTTCGAGTATCTGAATAGTCCTTTCAGATTGGCCATCAGTTTGAGGATGACAGGCCATACTAAAATTCAATTCAGTATTCAGATCATGTTAAAGACTTCTCCATAATTTTGATGTGAATCTTGGATCACGATCAGACATGATGGATAGTGGTACCCCATCCAGCCTTACCCCTTCCTTTACGTATATCTTTGAAAGTTGATCCAGAGAGAAATATTCCCAAATAGAGATAAAATGGGCGGTCTTGGTGAGACGGTCCACAATAACCCATATCGCATTATTTCCTTTGGATGTTTTCAGGAGACCAGTTACAAAGTCCATAGTGATATTATCCCACTTCTATATTGGTATGGGTAGAAATTGTAATACCCCCTTAGGATGTTTTTGTTCTTCCTTTACTTGTTGACACACCAGGCACCTTGTAGTGTAATAAAAAATATCCCTCTTCATGTTATCCCACCAATAATGATCGCGAAGGTCTCTATGCATTTTAGTGCTTCCCAGATGTATAGAGAAAGTAGAGCTATGAGCTTCATCCATCAGTTCATTATTTATCTCTGGAATAGATGGAACACATAGTCTTGTACGAAATTTCAATACACCATCTTGATCAATATTGAAATCAGGGGACTTCCCATCCTTTACATCCTCAAACTTCTCCTACAGCAAAGGATCTTTTTTTTATCCTTATTGATCTTCTCTAGTAGTGAAGGTTGGGAAATCATTTGGGATAAGGTTGATTATGTACCTTCCCTTACAATTCCCATGTCCATTTTTACTAGATCTTTAATCAAGGGATCTCCTAGGATCCTCATTGTTGACAGAACAACATGATCTTTCCTGCTTAACACATCTATGACTTTGTTTGCTCTTCCAGGGTGATAATGAATTGAACAATCATAGTCTTTAATAAGCTCCGACCATCTCCTTTGTCTCATGTTCAAATCTTTCTGCGTGAAAATATACTTTAAACTTTGGTGGTCGGTGTATATATCACATTTCTCCCCATAAAGATAGTGCCTCTATATCTTTAGAGAAAAAAACAACTGCTTCTAGCTCTAGATCATGCGTAGGATAATTCTGCTCATGAATCTTCAACTGTCGAGATTCATAAGCAATTACCTTGTCATTTTCCATGAGGAAGCACCCAAGCCCTTTCAGAGATGCATCACTAAAAATAACGAATCCTTCTCCGGTAGAGGGAAGTGTTAACAAAGGTGCAGTAACCAATCTCTTCTTCAGCTCTTGGAAACTTTCCTCGCATTCCTTTTTCCAGATGAATTTAACCGCTTTTCAAGTCAACTTGGTTAGTGGATTAGAAAGCCGTGAATTTTTTTTCAAAAACCTCATATAATATCCCACTAAACCAAGGAAACTACGAATCTCAGTTACCATTGTGGGTTGAGGCCACTCCTCCACAACCATTTTCTTTGCAGGGTCAACTGAGATTCCTTCATTGGTTATGATGTGACCCAAGAAATCCACTTGTTGTAAAAAAAACTCACACTTGATGAACTTTCCAAAGAGCCTCTCCTTCTGCAGAGTTTTCAAAATAACCCTCATATGATCTTTATGCTCCTCACAACTTTTAGAATATATCAAAATATCATCAATAAAAACTACCACAAAGTTATCAAGGTAGTCCTTAAATACTCTATTCATCAAATTCATGAAAATATCAGGAGCATTAGTCAAGCCGAAGGGCATAACAGTAAACTCATAATGCCCATATCTGGATCAGAAGGTAGTCTTTGAGATATCTTCCTTCTTCACCCTCAGTTTATGATAACCAGATCGAAGGTCAATCTTGGAGAATAATTGAGCCCCATGAAGTTGGTCAAATAAATCATCAATTCTTGGAAGAGGGTATTTGTTCTTCACTGCAATCCTGTTCAGTTCTCTATAATCAATGCATAGCTGCATTGATCCATCCTTTTTCTTCACAAAAAGAACTGGAGCTCCCCAAGGAGACACACTTGGTCGGATAAACCCCTTATACAACAAGTCTTGGAGTTTTTTCCTTAACTCTTCTAGATCCACATTTTCCATACTATACGGGGTCTTTGATATCAGTTGAGATCCAGGTATGAGTTCAATGGAGAACTCTACCTCTCATTCTGGGGGAGGTCCAGGTAACTCCTCAGGAAATACATCCATGTATTCCTGAATAATTGAAACATCTTCTATTTGTATACTCCCTTTTCCTTCTTCATCATCACCGATTAACTCCATAAAGAAAGCTATAGGAGGTTCTTCTAGATAGGGATAACTTCGGGATATCTCTCCTCGGAAGATAATTGTAGGTCGTTCATTCAAGACTACTGATATTTCTTTACTTTTGCATTTGATCTTAGCATTATACTTTGAGATCCAGTCCATCCCTAGTATAATGTTGAATTCCAACATGGTAATGACTACTAGATTTGCGATAATATTGTGCTCACTAAAGTAAACACTAGAGTCTTTAAACATTGTGGATGCATTGATAATCCCACAAGGAGTCTTGACTGACAACTCTACCTCAAGTAGTTCAGGGATTGATTCTATATTCTTTGCATACTTGGAAGAAATAAAGGAATGCATAGAACTAGAATCAAACAAAGTACTTGCTAGTTTTGAGAGGACAACAAGAGTACATGCTACCACATCGTTCAGAACTTCAACTTCAGTTGTTGTGATAGAAAAAGCACGACCTTGATCCCTTGGCCTTTACAGATGTTGATGGTGATTCCCCTCCACTACCCTCGGATTTGGACAGTGATTAGAAAAGTGCCCAAGTTGTCCACACTTGAAGCATTTGACTTTGTGTAGGGTTAGAACCATCTTTCATCTGTCTTTAGTGTTGGGAAGTTGAGGCTTCACCTCACTAGGAAAATTCCGAGCAATATGGCCTTCTCTTCCACACTTGTAGCACTTTCCACTTCCGATCAAGCAGTACCCCAGATTCTTCTTCCCACATTTATTGCATGTGGTAAGTTTCATTTTCTTTCCAGCTCTTCCCAGATCAAAAGTCTTCCCAATACTGGGCTCCAATGATCTCTTCTTGTCATTTGATTTATGAGACCAATGTGTCTCACCAATCTCTAGATCGACTTTCATTGCACTCTGCACGATCTCCTCATAGCTATCGTAGTCCCGGTTGGCTAGATTCTTCCACAGATGAGGTCTCAATCCACCGAAAAATCTATCAACCTTCCCACTTGGATCCATGAAAAAACTAGAGGTATATCGTGAAAGTCGGGTGAAGTTCATCTCATAGCTTCCGATAGATTCGTTCTCCTTATGCTTCATCTCGAGAAACTCTTTCTCCATTATCATTCTCATGGAACGAGGGAAATACTTATTAAAGAATATTCCCCAGAACTCTTCCCACTCCATAGCTTCCATCTCTCCTCATGGCTTCGTGTTTTTTATCAGTGACCACCACTGATCATCTTCTCCCTCTAGGTGGTAAACAACAATGGTGACTTTTTCTTGTTCTGAACAATGAAGTACAAAAAATATCTTCTCAATGGAGCTTATCCATTATTCCGCAACCAAAGGGTCAGTAGATCCATTGAATGTTGGTGGTCGTTGATGCATGAAGGACTCAACAGAATTTTGTTCCCTTCGTGGTAAGATCGGCCTCTCAGCTTGATTCAAGTTATTACTCATAACTTGATTCTGTTGGTTCATCATTCGCATGAATGTTTCCATTCTGACTTCCATCGGAGGGCCGTCAGCACATGATGCATTGTTTTCACCATCTGCACGGTTCCTCTTTTTTCCCGCCATTTTCTAAAAGAATAAAACCTTAGTGAGAAACTTATTTCATTTATGAATCTTTTAACTAAGACTTCATGCTTAGACAATTACGTTTCTCTATTATTCCTTCATAATGATTCATAAAAATCTTGTGATTAACCAAACATATCCCTCAGAAGTGTCGTAACCAAGAGTGCAGTAAGGCCTGTTATCGTGCACCAGTTCTCGTTCGAGTCTAGCTCAAAGTGGTGTTCTCAGGTTTTACCCCGATGTACATCTGTGCTAGAGCCGCCTCTACCTGCTCATATCCAGACAGGGATGTATTTGTTTGATAAACCACTTACTTAATAATTACAAAAATATCAGGAATTTTTCCTATATTTAAACTTTCTATAGGGTTATTTATAAGTTTTTATATCCTAATTTCCACAAATAACTAAACCATACTTTGATACCAACTATGACATCCCACCATTTTATAACATAAACTTTCATTACATTACACAAAACTGAGGATCTTTAAGGTTTAGTGTCTTGGAATCCAGGAACATAATACATGAAAACAACATAAAAAATTCTTCTTAAACACTTGAAAGGCTTGTCCTTAAGTTCATCCTAGGTTCATTACTGCATCTCATAACCTGGGGACATACATCAAAAGAAATGGTGAGCAGAAGGCCTAGTAAGGGAAACAAGAGAAACATATTACATGTGAACTTGAGATACATCAATAAGGTCATGAAAAGAACTTTAATGCATGAGAAAGAAATCATGAGGCATATCATAATAAAAATAACGTTTTTCATAACTTGAATATGTGGCTACAACATTTTACAAAGAAAATCATTTCCGTTTCACCAAGGTCCGTCCCCAAGGTGTTAATAAAAATTACCAAGGTTATTCACCAAGGTATCAGTCTAAATGGTCATCTCTAGAGATTAAGTCTTTACCCAATTCATAGGAGCGCTATTATGGAGAACCCTTAAATTTGCATTTATTATCATGTGAGACACATATATAATCATCTATCATTTCATAAACAACCCATATAGCATAAAATAAATGGGTTTCATTTCATAATCATAACGTTTTAAAAACTGCTTTAAAGACATGATCTTTGTGTCACTTTAAAACCCCCAGAAAAGGAAGGTGGGTCTCATGTATGTAAATCACAGAATTTACAATAGAACAACTTGGTATATATGTGAATACCCCTATAGAAGAGAGATCTTTGATTATTCACTTAATAAAATAAAAGAACTTTAGAAAAAGAGAGAGACATTTTTAGACGGAAATTCTACAGCATAATGGCTATGTTTAGGGGTTTTAGAAAACATTGAAAAGAGAGGGGACATAGGTTAAACATTCATAAATGACCCATAAAACAGTAGAGGGACATAATATGAATGATATATGAACATGGTAATGAAATTTGAAGGATATACCATTTTAAATGAAAAACATGGAAGGAAGAAAAAACTTAGATTTCTCTTATGAAAATTCGGCAGCCTAACGGCGTCACTTAAACTTCAACAAAAAAAATGAATTGACGAGATCAAATAGGGTATCTCATCAAATGAACATAAAATTTTAGTATGATGTATATAGATATCATACCCCAAAATAATAAAAATGAACATGAAATACTTGACATGAAAGTAGAACTTTGAAAAATGAGAAGGGTGAAAGAATCCCTTAAAAATTCGGCAGCCTAACAGCACCACTTAAACATTCTTAAAACGAATTGATGAGAGCAATAGGGGGTATATCATCATATTAACATGAAAAGGGAAGTATGATGAATATAAAAGAACATCCTACAACATAAGAACATGGAGCATAAAAGAAATGACATAAAAGAGATTGGTTGAAAAGAAAGAGGGAGATCGGATCCCTTACCTTAAACGTAACTCTTAAAACACAAAGGTTGGGACCTTGAGAGGCTTGAGGGCACCTTGGGAGGACTACTTGGGAGGTAAGGAGACCCGAAATTCGTTGAGGATGATTTTGGATTCGAAAGGATGAGATAATGTCTTGGTATTTATAGGGAAAGTGAGGGGACAAGGCATTAATGGCCAAGAGACACCTCATTGGTGGTTTTGGAAAAATCATGGGCTTGCCCATGGTATTTTCCCATGGTATTGGCCACTTGGGACACCTCATACAATAATTCATCCCCTTTAGTTGACCATCCCTTAAAATATCTCATGACATCATCATGACACAGTTATGATTTCATTTAACATACCAAAACCCTAAAACTGCATTTTTTACTATTCACTGAAAATTCATCTTTCTCAGAAAAATCCCAAAATTTCACCTTAACCAAATATCGATACTCTGATTAGAAATATGAACTCCATTTTATAAAAATAATTTTCTAAATATTTTTAATTTAATTTTTAAATAAAAACACTATTCACTGAAAATTCATTTTTCTCAGAAAAATCCCCAAAAATTATCATAACATAATATCGATGCTCTGAGTTGAAAAATAAAGTCCATTTTATAAAAATAATTTTCAAAATATTTTTAATTTAATTTAAAAAAACACTATTCACCTGAAAAAACTAATACTTGACTAATAATTTGTGAAATCATTATTTACCCATTTTATTTAATCACATTACTTAATCTAGGTGTCTAAATTATATTAAAACTTTCTTTAAGTGAGATTACTAATCCATTTGGTCACATTACTAATCCTAAGCGTAATATTACTATTCATAATTTACTATTCATCAAAAATTAAGTTGGTCTTATTAGACTCCAAATTCCGTACTGAACACTTTTGCAGAAGACCATTTTTTTAAAAATCATTACACATCATTAATTATTTAAGGTTTACATAAATATTTTAAAATATCCCTTTCTTTAAAATTCATCAATAAAATTCATCCTAAAATTATCCTGACATTTGAAATTTCACAAACATCACTAAAAGAAGAAATCTCAATTTATTCATCCCAAAGGATTACACAAAGATGTTAATGTCTCGTCACATAGCCCCTTATAACACCAACATATGACCTAAGTGTAAGGTGTGCTATGGTGAGAGAATCTAAGGGAGGCTCAGATAACATTGCCCTGGTAGTAATCTCTACTAACTTGAACTTCTCACGTATGTGTTTCCGTTCAAGCTTGACATGCTGGAGTTTGGCTTGGGCTAGGTCCAAAGTGAAGCCCAAAGATGCCACCTCATTTCCAAGCTCTGATAAGTGGGCTTCATATGGTTCGAGTCTACTAGATGAAGCCATCGACTCCTCTTTCTACATTAACCATTAACATCCCTATTAAATCGTTAGGAGTAAGTTAATATACTATTCAAAACGTTTGGGTCGTTACAGGTCTACATTTCCTCTTTTGCTCCAATAGAAAACATTTTTCACCTAATTGGGTATATTTTTTAAATTTTTGCATTCAATAGGTGTTGGAATTTTTTGGGGTTAATTACACACCTTATATTTTTCAATTAACCACTACGTAAATTTGTGTTTACCTCAATCACTAAAATAACTTATAATTTCGTTCACTAATATTTTTGGTAAAAAACAAATTTAATATTAATATAAATTTTAATTTATGATTATTACCATTATGTAATCAAATTTTCAAAGATAAAATCATATATGTGGCTAAAATTAATTGAAAATTATTCTTGCAAATGGGATGGGAAAGGGGGTTATAAATTCAAAAAGTTCAAAAGTTTACAAAGTTTTTATATCTGAATTAAATAAGAAATTTATCCCAATAAAAAAATTAAAGTAATTGATATAATTTAACTTCTAAAAACAATATAATTAACATTATGAATTATTTAGATAAAAAAACTGTTTATAATTAAAATTCAGTATTTTTTATTATACATCAAAAGATGAAACTTTTTTTATAAAATGAAAAAATTAACCCTTACATAATTTTGAATTTAATATTTAAAAATATAATATTTTTTATCAAATATAACATATGAAATTATAAAAATTTGGTTTTAAAACAAGTCAGTAATTAAAAGGCATAAAAATTGTCATTTAGAAATATACATATTTTATGAATAAAAAGGGGTTATTTTTCATATATTATTCATATAAAATATATTTTATGAATTTGAAATCATTTAAAAAATATAAATTTCATTAATATCATACGTTAATAGAATTTATTACAATAAAAAATTTTCATCATGTAAAAATTGTTTTTTTATAAAAGCATTTCCTTTACAATCAATTTATTTTCATATTAATCTCTGATTAATTAGTAACTAATGAATTGAAGCATATATTTTCATAGTTCAAAAAATTATATTTATAATAGGAATTTAAATTTTTAGATGATATATTAAATATTAATAGCATATTATTTTCAGTAAAAATTGTTCTTGTATGTAACATAAGTTATTGATGAAACTCGATGTTGTGTGTCATGAAAGCTACACATGTTGTGTGTAACACTAGATAAATGGTGTATTTCATGCATTAAAATCTATTACAAGATTTAAATTAAACTAAAAGAATAAATTTCATAATATATAGAGATATTTTAATTTATTTTAATATAATTATAAAAATAATATTATATCCTTAATTTAAAATATATCAAATTAATAAAAATAAACAATATTTTGGAAATTATCATGTAATGAAAAATATTCTTTAAACTGTGAAAACTAATATTTACCATTGGAAATTAATTTTATTCCTAAAAATAAAATGGAATTATTTAAATAATTTCTACCTACTCATTCCAAATATGAAATAAATTTTATTGGATAAAATTCAATGTTTATGATATATAAATTTTTACATTATCTCGTATAATGTGTAAAAAGCTGTTTTTAAAAAATGAATATTTTTAAGCTAAAAATTTACATGTAGGATAAAATTGCCAATGTCATTGATTTTCATGGATTAAACTGGATTATTGTAAAAAATTATATGTTATGTGTATTTAAAATTATGAAAGAATAATATTTTTCAAAAAAAAAACATATTTATTTAAAAGAGACCACAAAAAACAATTTTAATTGGAAAATATTAATTATGTTATTAAAATATTTATCTCAGGTTACATTAATTTGACATGGTATTTTTCAAAAGTATATTTTTAACTTTTATATACATCTTAGACCACTTAAAATATTTTATAGACTTGGTGTAGTTTTTTTATAATGGTGATGTAATGAAATTTTTATTTATGGAATAAATAGTATTTTTCACTTTGAATCTATAACGAAATAATTTTAGTAAAATATTAAGAAATTACCTTATAAAAATTTTAGAATGATTAATTTAGAATGATGTTTATTTTTTCAAACTATATTTACAAAATTTATAAATTTTTATTTTAGATATGTAAAATAAATAAAACTAATTTTATATAAAAATAAACATTCATTTTATTTTAATGTGTAAAATGTGAAATGTGTAAAATAAATGAGTTAAATAAATTATTAAATTAATAATTATAAGATTATATCATCCAAATTTCTTGTTAAATTTCCCCTGAATATACTCATTTAATATCTATATATAAAGTAAAATCTGGTGGGAGTCGAGGCTAGGGATGATGCTAGGATATATCTTATGGGAATTTCCATAAGAATGAATTTCTCTCACTTATGATTTCACTTATACCATAATTGTTCAATTTTAGCTTTATATTGGTCTAAGGAAACCTCTAGTGATGATATTTCATTTCCCATATCAAAAAAATGAGCTTCATAATGGGGACTTCTCCAACTAGATACAATTTCATTCATTTTTCTTCATACATTTCTTAATATAGTTATATAATTTTATACTTGAAAATTTAACCTTTATATTATCATATTAAAATTTTATTTTAATATATCATGAATTTTTTATGCCGGTGTTTTTTTATATAATGATATTAAAAAATATATGTGTTTCAAATGAAAATATATAATTTAAATTCCTAGGGTGATACATCCCCCCTCACCTAAAATAAATTGCATCCTCAAAATTTTAATAAATACTCACAAATAAAATTATTTAAGAGTATAAAAAAGAATGAAATAACTTGAGATAAATTTTCAAATGATGTTTATACCTTAATATCATATGTATTACTAATAAATAAATCTTTTCCATTTATTATATTAACTTATTTATTCACATATCCAAAAAAACATGGTTCAATATAGCTTCATTTTCGACAAATAAATCTAATCCTAGATCGATCAAGAAATTACACGTGGTGCCCCTTCTTAAACTTTTTACATATTAGAAATTTAATCATCTTCCCTTCATTTTCTTCATTAACTAGAATTTCAGGAGGCTATTTCCATATCTTTGTGTTTTTTTTCAAATTCTATGATATTCACATAGTTAATCATAATTATTGATAGTCATTTATCCATAATCACGATATTTATAACTTTAGTTCATATCTAATTGGGTTTTTCATTGGGGAAATATTCACATTATACATGAAATCTATCATTAACATGATTTATTCAAGCTTTATCCATTAAAAAACAAAAAATATTTATCATGAGTAATAATTAATTAACATTATAATATTATTAATGTAATATGAGAAATTTAACCTCAAAATGACTTATTCTGTATAACAATCATATTATTATATAATTTTTTATCCTAAATCACTCTCATTTTAACCTTGGTTTCATTTTGTTTTGATCTTTCATACTCATTACCTAATCACTTAACAGAATAATTCATTCATAATGTCTTTAAATAAAATGTGATCAACCAAACTATATCTTTGTATATGTTTATCCTGGTGTGATGTCTTAGGCCTACTCATCGTGCACCAGTTTAAATATTGTGTTGATACTCAACCAACAATTTTTTAGGGGATTACCCCTAGGTGAATACGTTCCATAGCTATATCCACCAGCTAGTATCCATACATGGATGTTATTTCTATGAGAACCACAAAACCTATACTTTTACAAAACATAGGGATGTTATCTTATACTTATTGTTAACCCATGTAATTTTACTAAATTTATCATATCTAAATCCCTAAAATATTCAATATTATTTAGACTAACATAAATTTTAATATATTACTTTGAAAATATAATCTACCTTAACTTATCAAACCTTAAATTATCCTTGACTAATGTAATGTCCTCAATATTTACCTAAATCCTTCAATGATACAAACTATAACCTCCCATGGACATGACCATATAATTACATTTCATAAGTAAAAATATTTCACTACAATACATTTCCAAGGTATTTTATATTTGTTGTTTTAAAATAATTAGAAAAAAATCATAAATTTAAAGTACCCATGACTTTTACATCAAAAAAACATTAATACCCACCATATATGAAAATTATTAATTCATAAAATATCTTCAGCATATCATGAAAATTCAACCCATAAAATACTCTTCTAGATATATATTACAGATTAATTTTATTCAAAACATGTGGAAATGGAATCCTAATAAAAGGATGAGTTAAAACACTTAGTAGGGGCATTGATAAGTAAAATTATCAATCATCGTAATTGATCATAATAAGAACATATTGGTATGAGATAAAAACATATATGATCAATACATAAAGAATTAATTCCAAAAATACATTGAATCACAAGAAATGAATCATCGTGATTTTATCATAGTGAAATAGGAGTCAAATGATCATGTAATCATAGGTAAAATATGGAAAATAACATATGAGAATGTAAATAATTATAATATACATTACATGATCATAATTACAAGTGCCATAAAAAGGAAATATGGCTACAACATAAACATGAGACATTCATAATCATATAGCTATATTTCATCAATGAGGTATTATAAAATCATATTAACATGGTTATTCACCATGGTGTTATAAAATATTACCATTTTATACTTAAAAATTATCCTGAATGTTTCATCTATATTGAAACATTATTAACCCAATACATTTGAGGGATATCAGGGCACACCCTTCATATTAAAATGTTTTTTCAATAAGGTATTGTATAAAATTACCATGGACTGATTCCAAGGTATCATAAACATTTAATATCAAGATATTAATCCTTTACTTAATGTATTGAATATCTATAATGTTTCACCCTTCCATATATCTCACATTATTTGTGTCGCCTTAATAAAAAATACATAATTCTTTCAAAGCATAGTTATATAAAGTAGGAAATGGGATACATAGAAATAAAAACATTGGAATAATCTATCTAAATAAATACGTTTTATGGTATCATAAAATAATATCATAGTATTCAATATTTTTTTTATATAAATGTTAAAAAAATTGAAGCATTAAGAAAATTTCATTGGAAATTTGTTATACCCGTGACAATTTTACAAAAAAATATTGATAAATTATATAAAACTTGATAATGGAAATATCATTGGTAAAAAACAAAAATATATAGTTTAATATTTATATAAATAGAAAAATGTGGAATAAATATGTGTTCACGTGAAATAAAATCATAAAAATATATTTTAGAAAACTTTTTACCTTTATCATAAAAAGATAGAGTTATGGGTCACTTTGAAAAGTTAATTTCAAAAGGTTGAATTGAAAAAAAAATTAAAAACATAAATTTTGAAAAAAAAATATAAATATTTTATCCATAAAAGGATATAATTTTCACCAAATTAAATTTGGTGGGGAATATGAACCATTTTATTTTGAAAGGATGGAAAAACTTTTGAGTATTTTTAAAAATATTTACTAAAAACCCATATGATAAAAATTAGAACAAATCTTAATTTTAAAAATAATGGAATATAAGTGTGGTGGTTGCATGAGATAAAAATAATTAGGTCTCCAATTATAAATGGAAACACTGGAAGTAAATTAAAATATGTATTATGAGGGGAAAATATCATTTAAGTGGATGAGAACTATTATTAATAATGATATAATTTTGGGAATGATATTTTATCAAGGTAAATAGATCAGATTATATTTGATTTTTATAAAGAGATTACTATAATGTACATGAAGAAAAATTTTATGGTAAATGAACAAAAATTTTAATAATTAAGTTAAATAAGTATAATTTTTACTTAATGAAGGGATTTGTGTTAATAAAAAGCCTTTAAAATTTTGAAGCAATATATGTTTTATGAATTCACATGATATGGATCTTCAAACCCCATGAATTTTATGAATATGTTATAATATATTCATTATGTAGTAATCACACCATGTTATAGATAAAAATATGAATAATATTAAATATGTTTCAAGAAATTAAATGTGATGCAAAGAACCACAAATCTCACCAAATAGATTCTTAAAGGTTGTGAGGACTCATTAAATCCATAAAAACTACATGGGGGATTCAAAGATGAGATTGAAAGGAACTTCATGATAAATTACATTGGTGAGGATATATATGAAGGTATTTGTGGGAGATTTCAACCTATATATATTAATAAGAGGGGAAACTCCATAGAAACCAATTTTTGTTATGGGGAAAGAATGAAATAATATGGGGTTTCGGCGGGTTAGGTTAGTTACGTGAAAGAATGTGGGTGAGATATGTTGGACTGACATACCAAGTAAACAAATCAATTATAAAAGATCTCAAATTCAATTTCATTTTGAATGAATAATGTCACATTATATTACAAATATTAACTATTATTTTTCATGACTACATATTATTCAAGTTTATTATTTAGTTAATAAAAATATTAGATGAATAATCATAAAAAAATTATTTTATAAGCCTGAATTCTAGATCTATTTATCATCATTTAATTTCAAAATTGGATAAAAGTCATGTTCGAATTAAAATATATAACATTTAGAAAAACACTTTTTTAATGGTTCTATATTTATTAACTGTTATAGTTATTATTTAACAAATATTATTTATTAAATAATTCATAATTTAATTTTATATATTTATAAATATTATATTATAGTATTAATTTCTGTTTTTTAAATTAAATTTAATGTTAAAAAATACTTATAATTGTATGATTCATTGAAAAATAATTGTTTTCAAATATTAAATAATATTTACCTTACTATAAAAAAAATTAACCAAAAATAAAATTACCCTTATTAGGTAATTTTAACATAAATATTATAAATTTTAAAACAAAATCTCATATTAAATTACAATGTATAAGAAAAATAAATTTTAACATTAGATAATGTAACTTGCAAATGCTTATTTTTAGAAAACAAATATTATTTTTCTACATAATTTTTTTTGTGACAAAATTTTCAATGTCCTTGATTTTCATGATTAAAATTAGATTATTATATAAAATTTACATGTTATGTTTCATTAAAGTTGAGGAAAACCTTATTTTTTAAAAAAATATATTTAATTAAAATAATAATCCAAGAAAATTTTTTATTGGAAAATATTACGTCAATCCTTGAAATGTTAATTATAGGTTTGTTATATTAGGAACTGTATTTTTAAAATGTGTTTTTTTCTTATTAAATACAAAATGGGCCAATTAAAATTATTTATAAATAGATAGGTCTTTTTTATATAAGTATAAAGTCATAAAAATTAATAGTTTTCATAAATATTTTCTTTTTTATTATATACATAAAAATAAATTATATTTAGAAAATATCAAAACAAACACCCAAAGATAATACTGAAATGGTTAAATGATAATGAATTTCATTTCATCAAATTAAAATCCAAAAAATTTAAATTTATATTTTAAATATTAAATACAAAAATACTAATTTTTTAGAAAAACAAACATTCATTTTCTTTAAAAGTAAAATGTGAAATATATAAAATACTTGCATTAAAAAAGTTATTATAGAAATAAATACCTAGTTATATCATCTTTATTTCTATATATATATTCCCTTAACATATATATGTATAATCTATTCTTAAAGTGATCTTTGGTGGTTGTTAAGGATGATGATTCTGCTATCATAGATCTTGTTGTAATTTTCAAGAGAATAAATTTCCCTCACATATGATTTTTCTCATATAATAGTTATAGTGTTCAAAATAATCTTATAATATGGAAAACCCTAGTTAATATACCACCATTATATTCTCCTAAAAACAATATTCAAAAGGGAGACTTCAGTTACCTAATTTCATTTAATTTAATTTTCTTTATAGATTTCATAAAATGGTAACTCACTTTTATTCCCAATAGTTTAATAGTTATATTATAAAGGTGAAGTTTTGTTTTAACATTTTTCATATTAATTTCAGTTCAGGGATATATTTAGAATATTTTATTAAAAACATTAGGGTTTTACGTATATATTTATATATATCAAGATGTTTTAATTACGCGATTGGTCAATTATGTAAAATCATATTAACATTAAAAAGATATGAAAATGGATTCAATAAAAAAATTTCTACATAACAAATGAAATCCATCAAGATAATATGATTTTATTTCATCTTTCATTATCAAACCTATGATTATACCATAGTTAATGTGTCTATTCAGACCTTTTTTTGATGTACTTTTAATTATTCATAAATCCAAATAAAATAGGTATAGTCCACTTAAACAAACATATATTTTATTTAATGGCCATTTTATATTCAATAAAAAAAAATTGGCGTGTTTTATAGACATCTGATCCACTATTTCATGATTGATGAATCCACTCAATAAAACAAGGTGTTATATGCCTAATTTCGACAGGACCTCCGATCTAAAGACCCTATTATAATATTAATGGAAATTTTCAATATTATTGGAAGGAAAATATGGATCCTTGAAACCAAAAATTCCATATTATGAGACATTTCATTTTTTATGGTGAGTTTCATTGAGGCATGATAAAATAGTTGGATAATAAAATATAATTAAAGTTTCTAACATAATTTATAATCAAGAAAAATTAATGATGATATTCGTTATATTTTTATAAATAAATGGAATGAAAACTACAAAAACATTATGACCATTCCATAGCTCAAGGAATGAACATAGAGGAACAAATTTCTGAAAGTGGCATTGTGGTTTTATACTATTTTTCAATTAGATGATTTTTATAATATGCAAGAATACATATTCCTAATATGCTACATTAGTGTGCATACGATGGTGAAAAGGATATTTATATAATATTCATGGAGGTTTATTCTAATGTTCATTTTATCATCGTATTAGTTATTTATTAAGAGTTTATAATTTAATATGATGATATAAAATCTTACAACATGAAGTCATGTACCCTTGTTCTAAAAATATATAGTGGGATACTTTATAAAAATTATATTTCTACTAAACTTCATCAATGTTAACTGTAATAAGGCCAAATATATACTAATTATGTCTTTAAAATACTAGAGTACATTGATAAATTAGAAAATATTTTTCTTATATTTTGATAACAAATTATCCATTAATCTGATATTATCTTCCTCACTACCAATGTTATCCTTCTTCATCAATGATGGGTTAAAGACTATAAATATTTTATTTAGGAATATTTGGATTATACACCATCATAGAAATAATTTTTTAGTGGAAATTATTCTAAAATCCATTATTAAAAAACAAAATGTCATGTTTGAGAAGCCTATTGCCATATTAGACTCAATTATTTCATTATGATATTATTTGAAGAAGATAACATTAATGGGGAAAGAAATAAATATGTTGATACTTTAATGACTTGGGGTAAAAAAGTCCATTGTGGGAATAATTTTGATTAATGAAGAAGCTATCAAAATATTCTACATTGAGTATATTAATCATTATATGTAATTTTTATGAGATACTTATAAGGTATATGTTTTCACAAATATATTTATTTGAAATATAGGAACTGAGTAAGAATAGACATATTTCAAGTAGTAAGGTTCATTATCAAAGGAACTAAATAAGGGATATTAATAGATCAGTTAAGAGAAACATAAAATATCTAGATTTCATGGCGGAATGATTCAATTTAATCTTTTTTTTTATTCAGTAATACCAAAACTTTTTTATCACTATCAATTTTATACCCAATGAGTAATTATTTCTTTTTCTGAAAATTTTGTTGTTATATTATTTCTTACTAGAATAATAGTTTAGTGACTGTTGAGCCATATATAATATTTAAAGAGTGTGTTTTACAACAATTGGGGTGAATTATAGTTTATAAAATACAACAAACAATTTTCACAACCACTTATAAGAAATTAATAATACAAAGACTTACACGGATATAAATTATAATATTAGAGTTGGAATGATTTATAAAAAATAATATAAAAATTTTCATAACAAATACACAACAGAAATATGAAACATTAAAAATAAATAATAAAAATCATATATAATATTTGTAAGAAAAATAAGCAAAAACTCTTATAATAAGATCTACATATTATCTTTAAGTTTTAAGGATGTCTTAACCAGACTCAAGGTATCCACGATATTCACCTTTCCATAAATAATTGTATTTCATTCACTAATAAATTACTCAATAAAAATATTGATATATATTATGTTTCTATAACATTGGGAATCCTCGTTAGGATGGTTATAAAGGCCATTATCTTCTATAGAAAGTGAATCCCTTGGTCACACATGATCGTTCATATAAATTAAAAAAAACGCAATTAATTTATAAAAATTATTCTATATGAATTCCTTAAGAAGAGGACTATCTATATAGTTATAATAAATCACACTCAGGTAAAAAAATGATACAAAAGATTTAGAACATATTTTCATCATTAGAGTGGTAAAACATTCATCCTACTTGAATAAATCTTTAATTGTAGGTATATTCCTAATTTTCATATTCTGTATTACTCGAAGATGGTTACAATGATTTTGGATAAACTACTTATTCCATTCAATGCTTCATAATGACTTCTACATCTAATAGAAATATTGATAAATCTAAATTACAATGATTTTTTATTCCATCTAATATAATGAAAAATGTTCTTCCATTGGATTGTATATTGTTCATTCATCTGGTATGATTTATAAATTTTTATCCAAAAAGCATGTATCCCTCTATCTGAAAAATCCAATCTATTAGATTTAATAAAAAATACTCTGGTATAAATCATTATAGTTTTTATACTATGTGTTATAATCCTATGTCTAGTAAAAATATATATCCATATATCATATTTGCAATGTACATGTTTATTCGGTAAGGATGTTCCATTTGAGGGTAATTTTATTCTACATCTGATAAAACAACGTTCCTATATATAAAATTTTAATAACTCGATAAGAATAAATGTAAATAATGTATAATTTTTTAAATAATTTTATTTTAATTTTTAAAAAATTATATTATGTGAAGAATTAATTGAGTGACCTCAATAGTATCCCTTATTTTGAAAATAAAAAATCACAAAACTATTTTTTGGATAACATAAGTACAAAAAAATTTAATACATACTCACACGATATTATGTAATATAATTCATTTCCCTTTTTCTTGAATTTTTTGAGCATTCATCATATCTACCCATTTATTAAAAATTTCCATCTCTACTAAAACATTCTCTTTTCTCTCCTAATTTTTAGAATTTTAATATTATCAAAATTTCCACCATTATTTTATTACTGAAAAGGTTTTAAGGTGGTATAAAGTGTACATGAAATTTTACGGGAAAATATATGTTTAATAATTTATATGAAAATAATCATTAATATAAAAAATTATGGAGAAAATTCATCTAAAAAACATCGAAATACCATTATTTAAAAAAACTAAAAAGAATCCATCATCACTTTTATAAAAAATTGATCTAAGAATTATATATATATAAATTTAATGATTTTGATTATTTCATAAATTAAAGAGTTAAAAATATATCATTAATATAAATATTTTTGATGATCTCTTTTATCTTCTTCACATTCTCCTATAACATTTCTTATATGTAAAAAAACCATTATTCTCAAAAATCATTATTCTAGAACTATAATCCTTTTGGTATGATTCTTCATCATTATAATGACTTCTTATGAAAACTAAATTTTTTTCCATGGATTTTAAATTTCCTCATCATGTTATATTTCAATATATTTGATATTATCAATTTCCGTTAAAATATAACAAAAAGTATATTTTATGGAGCATAAAAATTTTGAAATTAACTTTGTTAATTTTTTTATTCCACTAATAATTTCATTGTAAAACTTGAAATCAACATTGATGTGTTTTATCCACCTGATCATAATATTAAAAATTCATGATTATAATTCTGATTTACCTTTAATATCATTAATATTTTTCCAATTTAGAATTACAATAATTTAAATGTGTTTTAATTAGATTCAGTTTTCTAGAACATCAATTTTCCATGGATGTATTTTCACATTGACTTAATATATAGAGAGAGATACATTATCCCTTAACGATTATTGATGAATTCATTAAAAAAATTCATTATCATATCTATTCAATTAATTCTATTCCATGTATCACTATTTGTATTACATGAGGAAACATCAGGAACTCACACTTTAGATGGTCTAAATGGTTGTGGGTATTCTCTTTATTCATCAGAATGGTTTTTAGATACAACCATAACTTCAACATCTTTATAAGGACCTTATTTTTCAAATGGTTTTATTTTTGTATTGTTAATATTATTCGATATAAATTTTTTTGTATGAAAAACTATTTTCATAATTACTTTTAGAATGTGTCGATAAGGAAGTAAAATTTACAGTAAAAACTTCTTCATTATCTAGAGATTTCTCCAACTATTTTTCAATATCATCCTCCATTGGAAAAGTTTCATTATGGATTTTTTAATAATAGTTTCAACCAAATCTTAAACATTTTCATATTGAAATTATTCAATAGAAAAATTCTTTCCCTTTTTTCGTTATAATAGATAGAGTTTGAACTAATGATTGACATATTTTCATTATAGTATAATGGATAGAGAAACTTATTTAGTTGTTACTTAAACCCATAATTGAATATTATTCATCACTTTTAAGAAATATCATGAAATATGTTTTTATATTTTTTAGCTTGTCAATTATTCTTTTCTTTTTTGATGTGATTTTAATATGTTTTCTCCTTTAGATCAAATTATTCATCTTTATATATTATGAATAAAGAATTATTTTCAGTTTTTTTACCATTTTTTTATGATATGCTAGAAAAAAATCATCACACATGGTTTTCTTCTTTTTCCTAGGTATTGGTGGAGATTTTTAATAAGATTTATATTATTCAAAATCTATTTCTTTATTATTTTCAGTGTTTATAATAGAAATAGATATGTATTTTTTATCAAACAAATTATTTGAAGAAGTCACATATACAATATTTATTTTTTTGATAGTCACCTCACCAATATATGAGGCCTTCTCCTAGATTGGAGTTACTTAATTTTGAATTTTTTTCACCAGATTAATGTTTCCCAAAACATGTTAAAAAAACTTTGGTAGAAAAGTATTTTAAACACCAGATACCCTACATTAACTTTTTCAATTCCACTGAATAAAAACATTATTATGTTTAATTTTATCATTTTTAAAAAAATTGAAATCTAAATATATTTTATATTGAGAGTATGCATATAATCATTCTATGGAATAAGAAATTTCAAAAACCATAAGTAAATGATTCTTACATCAGATGTAAGATGATAAATATTTCTTAGTTTCTCATGTTAAGCAAACAAGGGGGTTTCAATATGAGACTTTTCAAAACATCTTATATTGTTTGGAAATTTTTTGGGTTATAAGATTTGTTTCACATTCCAAATCAATTTCGACCAAATAATCCAATATTGATATATTTAGTTTTAATGAAATTATAATAAAAATAATTTCAATAATATTTAGTCCATCAACATCGATAATCTAAGTAGATGAATGAATTTCTCTATAATACCCCCAATACTTTATAATATTTTCTTTTTCAAATAAATTTAATTTTTTTCAAACATGATTTATACATAACACCAAGAGTAGAAAGGTATATATACTCTTAATATTTTAGGATATATTTAAAAAAAGTAAACAAATTTAATCTATTATATAGATTTCAATGCATGTAATACTGGGTTATTTTTTATTACACGCAACAATGACTTTCTTCGATAGCTTATGTTATACTCAAGGATGAGTTTTACTGAATACTATTAATATTAATATTTAAAATTAAAATTGTCTCCCATATGTTAAATAGAAATTAATAATAGGATTATGTATCTTAAATAAATACATGTTTTAATTTATTGGGAACCATTTGATAAAAATTAATATAAAAATAAATATTAAAGGATATTTTTTATAGAAATCTATTTCTATGATCACAAAGGAATTTTATACTAATAGATTAAATTAATATATATTTGTGAATCGTATTAGTAAAATATATATATATATATATATATATTATATTCAATAATTTATTATTAACATTAATGGAAAAATAAAAATTAAAAAATAAATTTTTTGAAACAAATAAAAATAAAATAACAAAGAAAAAAAATAATAACAAAAATATAAATAAAATTATTTTTTGATAGATGTAATATAATAACAAATAAAATTTTATGCAAAAATATATATTTCTCTAAAGGTTTTTTTTCTGCCTTATAATGGCGCATATATTTTGAAACTAAATTTTCAAAACATTATAAATTTTATTCTTAAAAGTAATATTCAATTTTGGAAGGGGAATTCAAAAATTATATTACAAATAATTTTTTTTATTTTTATGAGAAGTATGAATTTTTTATAAATAGTGAAAATTCAGAATTTTCATTGCAAGAAGACATTTTGTATTAATAATTTAAAAGGATAAATTATAATTTTAATTGGTTTTAAAGTCAAAATATATTAAGTATACATATATTAATTCAATTTTGGTAAATTGAATCATTTTTATATTTAATTTATATATAAGTATATAGTGACTTTTTTCAACATTTTCACTTTAAAACCACACTTTGTCATCTCATCTACAGGAATAATTTTAAATTAATTTATACCAATTCTCACACTATAATGTTTAAAAATGGATCAAAAATTTTGAACCAAAAAAACTATAATTTCTGAAGTGGTAAAAAAATGAACAAATTTTTTAGTGAATGAAATTAAAAATAATTACACCAATTAAGTGAAAAACTATCTTAACAGGGGTCTAACCTTAATAGTAAGAGACAAAGTGGTCAAGAAACATGTTGGAAAATTATTGGATTGTCATATTTTGAAAATATACTCACCTTTTAAGAATTTTTTTCATTATTTCATATATATTATGTAATTAATACTTCTCAATAATGTTTAGCTTTTTATAATTATAAGAATGACACTCCTCTTCCACTATAAAAGTAACTCAACTATACTATTAATTTACACCTATAAGTTTCTTTGTATCATTCTAAACCTTCAAAAATAAGATCTAATGGCCTCAATTTTGGATGAAAGAAAACCAATAATATTTTTTGGTATAAACCAAAAAGAATTATTTAAAGAAGATGTAACGTTTTCAACAATCACTTTTGTTTTATTTATTCCATTAACCCATTAATTTATTTTTATATCATGATTATATAATAGACATGGTATCATAAATATACTGATATGTTTTTATATTATTTTTATGACATACATTCTCACACACATCCATCAAATGTGATACACAATAATTGTACGTTTGTACAAAGAACATCCACCTTGTGAACTGATGTCCTTTGTTATTCCATTACCACATTTCACAATTGATAATAATTATGTATTTATAATTTATTTATGATATATATTCTATTTATAATATCTTTTGGATTCTTGATTTATTTTATAAGTCATACAACAATGATTTCTATTTTTTGGGAATACGATAACAATGTTTGTGGATGTGTGGACTACCACCTCCTCAAGGTAATGTGATTCTCTAATGCTATACATAGAATGTAATTAAGGTATTTTTAATAAACATATGTGACATATATGAAGATAATATCATAATATAACTATAATATAAAAATATATCATTTATTTTTTATTCTTTTAATATGATAAGAAAATGAAAACAACATTCATCCATATGTACGACCTACCATCTCCATGAATGGTGTATTTAATTTCCTATAATCAATATTTATGAATAAATCTAAATACACATATACTAGATTTATATAATATTTGAATCATTTTTTACATTTTTTGATGATGAAATCATGATCTAGGTAATAGGAAGAAAAATATCATGTCAAAACATACTTGAAAAAATATGCAATTTACAAATGAAATAGTGAAAATAATGAAAAACATTAAACAAATTGGTAATAAGTTATTATAAAAATATAATATATGATATTATAAATATTATGATGGTTTATTTATAAGTAAATAATATTCTTAAAACCATTATATAAGAGGTTAAAATATGTTCATCCAAAAAGAAACACAAGGTAAGGGATTTTCATCTCACTTTTTTCATTTGTGGGATAAATGTCAAATTCACCACTTACATATTTTGTTTGGTGTATATACTTCCCCTTATGATATATTATATCATAAATCCTTTTATATTCATGGTATTGAATTTTTTACATTGAATAATAACATCCAAAAGAATTTAACTTGAAAATTACTAACTGGTAAAAGCTATCTTATAATCTCACTTTATTTTGTGATTGTTAACTTTATCTTAAAACAATCACATTATAATAAAAAAATCATTATAAATTATTTCCATTTTTAATATATATATATATATATATGAATTTATGATTGATAGGATTATTTAATAATACATATACCCTTTTTACATAAAGTTTTCACTTAGAATGTAATTTGATATACTAGGGAAAATTGATAAATCTATATCCTTTAATCAATACAGATATTTTATATGGAAATTTGTTTATTAATTTAAATAAATAATTAGATATATGAGGAATTATTTAGAAATGAACTAAATTGTTTTGGGATTATTAAATTCAATACCAATGATGCATCTATAGTCTAATGAGATGAATCTGTTTTCCAAATCATATAGGATTTTCTTCAATTATGTTTTAAGCTATCTGGAGGATAGATCTTGATGGTAAAGGTATAATATTCCTAGAAAACATGAAGTATAATAATTAATCATTTAATATATTGATAATTCAGTTATTATTATTACCTATTATATTGTTTATTCGTAATTATATATTGATACATTTTTATTCTCAATTTATTGAATTAATGGCATGCGTGTCGAATTATTTAACTTTCCATGTTGATTCTAACATATACAGTTATTTAAATTTATTTTTTTCTATTATTATATCTTAATATTCATTATTAATTATTAATTCATTATATATTAATCTATATATAAACTTTTTGGAGCATTTGATCTCACCCTTATTTTGTTTCTATGTTTTAGCTTTTGAAGAAGAAATATTTGAATAAGAATTCAAGGATTTTGTTCAAATTATTTTATTATGTATCATGTTATATTTATATTTAAAATTTTTAAATGGGTATAATTTATGTAATATAGTTTTAAAAAGCTTCTAAATTTATCGGTCTTTTGGGTTTTGATTACTTATAATCATGTCAATGTAATAAAGTAAGGCACCAGATCCGAACTTTTTAGTTTGGGGTGTTACAGTTGGTATCAATGGAATTTTAGTATAATACTTGGAAACTATATTTGTGAAAATATATATTATTGAAAATAAATATAATTTATAAATTGATAATAAGTATATAGGAACATCCCCCAATAAACCTTGTTTATTATTACAAGAATAGTTATGCATACATTTTTTATTTTATGTTAATTATCTTACTAGTTTTAGGATTATAAATATCTTTTCATAATGTTATGATCTATTCTAGTAAATTTAATCATTTATATATTTCAAATGGAAGGAATAAAGGTATCAATACTCATGGACAATGTAGATATTTCCCAATTGAGGAAGATGGTATAAGTGGTGTTGGAACTATACAAGTTATGGATATATTATGGAAACTTAATAATGTTATGATGCATAACCTTGCAAAGATAGAGAAAAATATTCCAAAATGAGATTCCCCAATGTGGGATCACATTATGTGATAAGGTAACCCCATCCTTTAGTTAGACTAATAATCCAATTGCAGTTAATCAATGGATGGTCATTGGATAATATATTTGTGATGTTGAGATGTCATAAAAAGGAAAAGGTTACACTTACAGTGTATTATCTCAAAGATGATGTTTATTAAAGGTAGTCATTAATCTATAATACTATGGAGTATTTAGAGATAGAACTCATAGAATAGAAAACTTTTAAAGATAAATTATTTGATAAATATTTCTCTCATTGGAAACACATAAATATGAAGAGAAAGCTCTTCAGCTTAATGAAAAATAAAGAATAAAGTGTCAAGGATTATGAATCTACCTTTACATGTTTAGCTAGTATTTATACCGAATATAACCAAAACCTGAAGTGTAATATTCACCAGTTAATTGAAGATAATAATACAAATCTTTTAATGGAACTGGTTTCTTAGTCTTTCAAATCATATAAAGAAATATTTTTATGTTTCATCAAGACAGAGAAGGAATTGTCATGATCATACATATTCAATGGAAAAAAATAGATGAAGATGTATATTGAACACCATGATAAAAACGAATGTGTCAAATAAGAATAAGGTAATTATGGGAATCCCACCTTTTGAGAGTTTTGGAAAAAAATACCCCTGTAAATTCTTGAAGGGATATTGAGATTTTTATAAGTGTGGATAAAAGGTTCATTGAGTTAATGAATAAAAGGGGAATAAATAAAATAGTGTTATTTAATGATTCCCCTATACGTATATGGGGAATTATATAAATTAATTCCACAATAATCAAGAGAATATATATTAGAGGAAGACATGGGATCATGGTCAATATTATGTTAATGATACAACTGAAGTGGAATGATTAATGTGATTTTTTTATTAAATAATTATGTTATTTGAGTATCCGATCAATGATGTACTGGTAATGATAATCATGATATATATATATATGGATTGTACTACAGTGATATTGTGTTAAGGATTTGGGAGTACATATTTAACGGTACTGATGACCAATAAAAATGATTATCTAAGAATTTTATCTTATTATATGACATATGATTGAGGGAAAGAAAACCCCTAAACTATTTCTAATGTTGAGATCATGATTTTTGGATAAATATATGATTTAATTGGATAACATAAATTGGATAAGTGTTGACTACCTTCGAACTAATTAATGATTTTTCAACAAATTGGATTATGTAATCATTGATGAAGTTTAAAACACTTTTTTATTTAAGTAATATATCTAATAACATATGTTTTAATTATGGAATAACAAAGAATGAATGTTTCTAAAAAAATTTTTTGGTAATTCATGTTATTAACATGTTTCAAGAGAAAAAATTATGAATGTGTTCACATGTTCAATATGTGCTGATTAAAGAGGTATATCATATTTATTGAATAATAATTTTAAGTAAATTTTGTAAATTGAGTGACCTTCCTTCTATAGCACTAGGTTATAACTTATTTGGAAAATTGAATCATTTAAGAAATGATTTAAGTCAATCTAGAGATAATGATTTATATATTAATATATTACTTCACCATATAATGAAACCTATGTTAATAGATAAAGTATAAATAGTTCAAGGAAAAACTAAAGGATAATATTGTGCATATGAAATTGAAATATATCATTTAATTATATTTTCTTTTATTATTATAGAGTTAAATAATTGTTCAACTCTAGGAAAATGGTTTTGAAACAAAAAATTTATCTTGTTATCATTATTTTTTATAGTGTCAATAAACTTTTTTACACATATGGATTATAGTTTTGTGGTAAAGAACATTCTCATGAACATGCTCTCTCTCATCCTCCATAAAAACATGATATTTTATTTATTTTCCAAGTCCATGTTTCCACTAACGCTCTCCTATTTGAAATCCTTATTTTACAGTGTCCTTGGAGTTTTTTTCCTCTTATTAAGAAGATATGTCATTAAAACTATTTACGATGTGGGGTCTTCAAAAATAGTATTTTTAAATATAAAACCCTTTATTAAATATTTCAAGTTTAAATTTGGGGGATGGTATTTATTTAAGTTGGGTATAATGTAATAACCCAAGACATTATAATAACTTCCTTTTAGAATAAATTTAAATTTGTTCCTAGCATGATTTATATGATACACCAAGCATAGAAAGGAATATAACCTCTCAAGAATTTATGATATATTTACTATTTTAAAATTATTTTAATTTATTCTAAATACTGGAATTCATGCTACAATGAATTATCTTGAGTTGCACGCTATAATGACTTTCTTCAATATCTTTAAATACATGCAAGAATTTGTTTTACCAAATATTATTAATATTATTATTTAAAATGATAATTATCTAAAAAACTTTTAAATTAGAAGATATTAATATGATTAAATAACCCATGAAAATATATTTTTTTATTCATTAGTTACCAATTTATTATAAATGAATATAAAGATAAACTGGATATAAAAGAAAATGTTTTTACAAAAAAAAATTGAATTCTATGCTCACAAATGAATTTTATCCTAACAAATTAAATTGATCCCTATTAGTGAATAAAATTAATGAAATTAATATATTATGTATTCAACATAATATTTTTTAAATTTATCTAATATATTTGATAGGTATAAGTTAAGATCAAATCCTATTGTATGCATAAAAATATATATTTCTCTAAAGGTTGTTTTGTCACCTTGTAAAAGAGAACCTATTTTAAAACTAAATTTTTTAACTATTTTTTAAAAAATAAAAATGAAAATTATTTTTTAAATCATAATTTCAAAATTATTTTATGACGAGTTTTTTATATTATTTTGAAAAGTTTAATTTTATGATGAGTAGAGAAAATTCTGAATTTCAATTGAAAATTGACATTTTGTCTTAAAAAATTAACAGTTAAATTATATTTTGATTTAAATTTTTATATAAAATTATATTATTTATAAATATATTAATCAAAATTATGAAATTAGAATAATTTTTATATTTAATTTTGATATAAAATCTTAGTGAACTTTTGAACATTTTAACATTAAAAACTCGTTTTTCACCGCATATGGAGGATTAATTTTAAATTAATTTCTGCTACTTATTTTATTGTCAATTTTATAAATGTATTTAATATTTTTAATCATCATAATTTATAATTTATAATATTTTCAAATTAATTTTTAACCAAAAATACTAGAGTAAGTTATTAAAATTTATTACAGTGATTGAGTGAAAAACTTTCTTAACAAGGGGCTAACCTTAATCATAAAAACCAAAATGACCTAGAAACATTTCCAAAACCTAATGTATGCACATATATCTACCATAGAGTCCCTTTTATAAAATTTTGATCATTATTGGAGAATGTTTATGTGATGGAGACCTCTTAATAGTGTTTACATTTTATATTTATAATAATGTCACTCATCCTCCACTACAAAATGGAACTCACCCCTCCCAATTATTCGCACCACTAAATCCCATTATCTCATCCAAAATATGCCAAAATAATCTCTAAAGGTCCCTCCCCTCATCCTATATTCCTCAATTTCTGATGAAATAAATCCAATTAAGTGTTTTAGTCTAAACCAAAAGGAGTTACTTGAAGAAGAGGTACAATTTTTCAATGTTCTCTTTTGTTTTATTTATTCCTTAAGCCACATATTTTGTTTTAATATCATGATTACATAATAATTTCAGTGTATATAATATACTTAATTTTTTATGTTTATTTTATGACCTACACTCACACACACTTCCATCAAATGAGATACCCAATCATCATTCATGTGTACGTTAGACAACCACCTCAAGAGCCGATGTCATTTGTTATAAAATTTCCACCATAAAATGTATGGAATAATGATTGATTTATAGTTTATATATGATATTAATTGTATTTATAATTTATATATTCTTATAGAATTATTATATAAGACATAATTTCAGGCTTTCCATTTTTAGGTAATACAATAACAACGATTGTGGATGTGTGGACTACTGCCTCTTCAAAGAGATGTGATTCGCTCGCTATATACATGCAATGTATTATGGAATGATCTAATAACAATATATGAAATATATTTAATAAATATGATAATGTAACTATAATATAATTATATATCATTTACAGTTTATTCTTTTTATATGAAAATAAAATGGAAACATCGTTCGTGCATACTTATAGTCTACCATCTTCATGTACGGTGTATTTCATTTCTTATATCAAAAAATTATTGATAACTCTAAATACATATATTTTGAATATATATATCATTTAAATGATGGATTAAATTATGTATGTGATGAAACCATGGTCTATGTAATAGGAAAAAGAAATATTGAGTCAAAACATACTCTAAAAACTATGGAATTATTATCCAAATTAGTGAAAATAATGAAAGATTATTAATAAACATGTAATAAGAAATTGTAATATGATCATATATAATATTATAAATATTACTATTTTTCGGTTATAATTCGATAATATTCTCAAAATCACAATACATGAGGTCAAAGGATGTTAACCCAAAATGAAATGCAAGGTAAGATATTTTCATCTCACTATTTACATCTTTGAGATAAATGTAATATTCACCACATAATTCTTTTTTGTGTTGTATCAACTGAAACATTTGAAAAAGTATATCATGAATACTTTTATATTAATGGTATCTAATTTTTTACTTTTTATTATCTCATCCAAAGGGTATTAACAGGAAAGTTAACAACTCGTAAAATTTATCTTATAATCTCACTTTATTTTCTAATTGTTAACAATATATTAAAATAATCATTTAATCACAAACATTTTTCTTTAGAAATTATATTTCTCTTTGTCATGAATATTATTTTATGATGGATATGATTATTATCTAAAAATTATACCATTTTAAAATATAGTTTTTACTTTAAAATTTATTTGATTTACTGGGGAGATATTCATAAATCGGTATCCTTTACTTAATATGGATATTTGATACGGCACATTGTATGTGAATTTTAATTGAATATTAAATATATAAGAAATAATTTGGACATTCACTACACAATTTGGGGAATAGTACATGCATTCCCCTTGATGCATCAACAGTCTAATGAGACAAATCAATTGGCCGAATTAGATGGGTTTTTACCAAAACATTTTAAACTGTATTAATGTAAGATATTAATGGTAAAGGTATTGTGTTCCTAGGAAACATTGAGTATGAAAATTAAGCATTTTATTTATTTATAATTTAGATATTAGTATTATCCATCATATTTTTCCTTTAAAATTTTTTATGAATGTATTTTTTCTCAGTTTACTAATTTAATGGAATTTTCATTATGTTATTTACTTTCCCATATTGAATATACCTTATCAAGTTATTTCAATGAAATATGTGTTTATATATTACTGTTCCATATTTATTATTAATTATTAATTTATTATATCTTCTACTATACTCAACCCTTACTTATGATTTGATCTCACCCTTTATTTTGTTTCCTTTCCCCATTTTTTGAAGAAGAAATATTTGAATAACCTTTCAAGGAAGTTTTTCATCCCAATTTATAAAATATAATGTTTTATTTTATATTTCCCAATTTAAAATGGGTATCATGAATGAAATTTATTTTTCCAAAAATTTTAAATGGATCGGTCCTTTAGGATTTTTTTTCCTCAAAACCATGCTAGTATAATAAAGTAAGTCACCAGCTTCTATATTTTGGGGTTAGGGAATTACAGTATCTAACTATCTAAGGATAATGAAAATTAATGTCATATTTAGAGATAGTAAGAGGTTCCTAACCCTGAAATATGATCACAAACAGTAGTAAGTAATCATATTTTTCATACCATTTCCTCTCAATCAAACATTCATTGGTAGTTGTTATATTTGATAAATCACTTATAAAATTCATACCCATAATCATATAAATCTTCAAATAATGTGACGGTTATAAAATATGAGGTAAATTAAGGTGATAATATTTTTCCCAATAAATAAAATTATTAGTGAAGATGTTTTGAACCACTAAATTGTTATATAGATTTTAACGGAGAGAAAATCCATCTTATCCTTGTCCAATGGCATAGATTAAAACCCTTTAATATATTAATGGTCGATAATGTTTCCTGGTTGATGAAAAAAATTTGAAACCCTCATGATTTATAAATATTGGTATTTTTTCAAGGGAAGAAAATTTGTTCCAATTAAAATAAAAGTTTTATAAAAAAATCTCATGAATCTTATAAATAACATCAAATAAATTATAATAGTAGATAGAGAATAATCTATAATAACATATTGTAAATTGTACAACTCAGAGAAAATTTTATACAAAAATTATTTCCAATGTTTAATTTAAACTTAATGAAATTGATAATAGAGTATTTATAATGGTAATTTAGATAGAATATCTATGTAATGGAACTTTTAATAAATAATAAATAGTTTATAAAAAATATTCTTGAAATTTTTTAAAAAATTTACAAAAACATTGATCAAAAAAAATTATTATAAAAAACATTAGTTAAAATATTTTTAAAGAAAAATTTTATCTGGGTAATTTTAAAACAAACTTCTCTAAAACAATTTGAATAAAATTTTCCTATAAAAACTTTTATGAAAAATTCCATCTGAAAAAGTTTTAGATTAATTATTTCAAATAGATTTTAGAGAAATGATTTCCTATAAAATTTGAAGTGAAATTATATCTGAAAAAAATATTAAGAAAATATGTTCCTGAAAGAAATTTAAATGAATTTATTTCAAAAAAATATTTGATTAATGTTCTTCTAAAAAATTATAAGATAAAAAAAAGGGAAATTGTTTTCTTCAAAACATTGGAAAATATTAAAATCATAAATTATAAATAAAATTAAAACATAGGGGAAATTTTTTATCACCCATTTTAGGGAGTTAATAATAGTAAGAACATAGGAAAATAATAAATATATAAATGAATATTTTATATTGACCGTAATATGTTTTAATTAAATGTATTAAAATCTCTTAGAATTTAAGAGTTTTCATAAAAATAACAAGTAGTTCTTGTATTCAAATGAATTATAAAATGATATATCATTTTTAAGTGAGATCCCAAATTAAATATTTTTCTTATATCTATTTTATTATCATGTGAGTGATGTTATGGGAATTAACTTAATGTTATGGAACTTTTATTACCCCATAGAATAGGATTTTTGCTAAAACTCATGCCAATGTTTGTGGGTGTGTATTACATTCGCAACACTCGAGAATAAAACATTATTCTGAGATATATTCATATTTAATAGTGGAATATTCTATGGAATATTTTTTCATATAACACCATGAAAATAGATAATCTTCGAAGAAATGAGAATTTCTAAATTTATGTTTTCTATTTATTTTACATCCACAAAAGTATGAACATGATAAAATATTTAATTCATAATAATGTCAATAAAAATAAAAAAATTCATTATCTATAGTTCCATTAAGGAAATGAAAAAATCATTTCATATATTTATAATGGAAAAATTTTGTAATAATTTGGGATATCAACAATACGAGTACAAAAAAATTTATGTCTGACCAACAAGACGATATTTATTGTAAACTACCAATCATTCCTCATAACGTTTTTCATTTAATTACCTTGATATATTCCTCAATATCAAATGTTGTCTAGGTTCTATAGTACTACTAATAATTTTAGTATTTATATGTTCAATAATTTTTAGTATATATTTTATATACTTTCTTCAAATATAAAATTTCCTTCTTTTTTTATAAATTTAAAAATTATGAAAAAAATTAGTTTCGTCTCTAATGCTCAGTCCAAACTGAAACCACCTAAAATCCTTGAAGGAATATAAAAATAATTTTTTTATATGATTCAAATATGATTACATAGACAAAAAAGTTATTAATTATGGTTTCTTTAAAACCATTTTAAAAACACATTGATTCAATATCTCCTTAACAAACAATTTTTGTAACAAAAATTCAATAATCATATCATTCCAGCCACTTGGTGATTTTTTATGTCCATAGAGGTCCCTATTAAATCAAAAAAAAAATATCATTGTACATTTTTTTTCAAAACAAGGTCATTATTCTATATAATCTTCCTTGTATACGTTAGTATAGGGAAAATTACAATTCACATTCAATTCATAAATATTAAAATTTAATAATGCTTAATATGATAGAATAATATGAATATATTCAAGTATAACTACTAGGGAAAATTATTCATTATAGTTTATTCAATCTCATTGATTATATCCATTTGAAACAATTCTATCATTATATTTAATAATTATTCCATTTTCATCACATTTTTTTTAAATACCAATTTTTCAAAAATTATATCAAAATCATTAAGATGGTTAAATTCAGTACAAAGTTTATTCTTCTAAAATTCATTTATTTCATCATACAATGATTATGTCCAATCTTCCATAAATAAATCCTCATTTGAAGTCATTTTTTCAAATTGTATTGAAAATTCAAAAATTTCACATTCATTTCTTATGGAACTTTTTATTTTAAATGGTTGATCTATATCACAAATAATATTCTTACTGGGATTATTCTTAATGATTTTATGATCCATTGAGTTTATAAAATGTTTTTATTCAATAAAAATGATATTTTTTTAAGTATTATAACATCAAAAATGGTATCTTTATTCGTTCTCTCATTTGAATAATTTTCCATCATATGATGAAAACCAATTTTATATATATCATCAAATAAATTGTTTTGGGGTAACTTATTAGAAAGTATTATTTTCAATAAATTTAACATGAATTGTTTCCTCAACTGTACTTATATTTTTATTAAAAACATGATAATCCTTACATGTTATAGAGATTACAAGAAAAACTCCTTCACCGGACTTTGAAATGAACCTATTTAAATTATCTTTAGTATTCTAAAAATAATATATTACATCAAATAACTATTTAGTAAGAAAGGTTTTTCTTCTTCATGCCCAAAACACAATTTGAGTTTTACTAATAAAATGTATAAGAAAAACTCAATTCTTATTAAAAAATTAATTATTATATTATTTAGACCAAATATATTTAGAAATTGATTATTCCCTCAACATGTCTCTAGTAATTTCCAAAAGAAATTTATTTCCTTGTTTAATTATTGTATTTTTTTCTAATGTTATAAGAGCTAAGAAGTTATGGATAATAAATTTTTAATATATAATGTTTCTAAATCAGAATATAAAAATTATCCATCATGGTCACTATGAATAGTTACCAAATGTAGACTACTCAAATTTATTACATGGGATACAAAATTTATAAAAAATAAAAAGGATTTTGACATTTTATATAGAAAATAGATGCATGTATATCAAGTGTAGTCATTAACTAAGATATATATATATATATATAATATTTTCCATCAATACATCATGTTTTTGTAGGACCAAATAAATCCATGTGCACTAATTGTAAATCTTCACATATAAAAACGTTTCTAATACATGGAGAACATAAATTATGTTTCTTTAAAAATTGAAAAGGGTCAATGATGTTAAATGAAATAAACCTTATTTCTAGTAAATATCTAACTAGATATTTATTATATAGTTTGGTTAAGGTTCTAACATTATAGTGTCTTAAACATATATTCCATAACCATGGTTGATCTTTTACTATACTAAGGAATGGTAGATCTTGGCATCTTTGGTATTCTAAATTTATGTTTTATTCATTATCATTCAAATTTTCTAAAAGAAAAAATTTAACTTTTTAACTTTTAACAATACAATTATCATTCTTGAAGTTCACATGATATCCTTCATCACATAATTTAATTATTATATGTAAGATATTCCAAATTCATATAAAAAAAATAAAACATTTGAAATTAAAGATTTTATAAGAATAATAATATCACATATACCATAAATTTATTCAAGAGCATTATCTATGAATGTAACTTTAAATCCTTATAACTTGATAGTATTATTAATGAAAATTTTATTTCTAGTCATATGTATAGAACATACACTATCCATACACCAATTTTTTTTATTGTTGATACTTTTCTAATTTCCATTAAATAAATAAAATATGTTTTTTGTACCCAATCATGATTGGGATTAAGTTTATTATCAAATAAGACTTTAAAAATCCACATTTTTAGGTTATTATTATTAAATATATTATAATTATTATGAAACATAGGCTTTATGAAATCCAAAGGATTTTACCTTATATAATAAAAAAAGGTTCTTCCAATTTCTACCTCTTTGACATTTTATATAGAAGAAAGAAAATTTGGTAAGAATGAAATAATTTTAAAAATTATGTTTTGTATTATAATATCCATTTCCAAATATATTTCAATCTGTTCTAATTTTGTAGTACATATTATAAAAAAATCACTTCCTAGATGTAATAGTTTATAGTATTGTTTTTAGACTAAATATTCTAGATTTTAGTTTTAATTATAAATTGTTATATTTAATAGATGAGGTATAACTATATTTATTATATAATTCATTTTAAAGGAACAAAAATTATTTAGTGAGGTTTGAAGATATAAAATTTTCTTTGATATGTTCATCATTATAACTTTATTTGTTTTACATAACATTATTTTTTTATAATAATGTTTCATATATAAATACATATTCAAATATTGGTAACATTTCCTCACCATCAGATGTAACATGTTATTCTTCATCAAAATAAGTACCATATTTATAATCATAATCTATATATTTTACAATCAAAATTATGTTGGTTAAGGATTCAGCAGATAATTTATTCGTGAATTAATTGTTGGTATTTAGAATAGTTTCATATAAATCTATTTATTTCTAATTATCACCACTATTATAAGAATAATTCTCAATAGAGATGTCTCATATACTTGTACTCCATGTGTCAGAATCGTTCAGAATTTTCATCCCCTTTTTTTAAAGAACATGTATGAACATTTTCCCATTTTACGTTTAGAAAAATATGGTTTGATGTGATTTTTTTTCAATCATACCAAATAAATCTCAAATTTCTCTTTTTGTCACATATTTCTAAAAGAATATTACTTTACATGTAATGAAAACATTTTTTCTAAAAAATATTTTTATCTATTTATAATGACTCTCAAGTTCATTTTCAGTCTCTTTAGATGAAATACATTATGTATCAACTTTTACTTTTTTTTCTTCATTGAAGATTTAAAATCTTTCTTAAAAGATATGACTTTCATAGAAACATTGGATGTATAAGAAAGAGCCGAACCATTTTATTTTTTTCTTTCTTTGTATCAATTTTCAATCTACCCACTTAATATATGAGGTTACCAATATGATCATCCAAACTAATATTTATTTTATTCCTAGTATCATCAAAATCAATTCTTATAGATTCCTATTTATTGAGCATCATGAAATTATATTCCCAATAAGATTCACATCAATTAAATCTTCATCTCCAAATGATTATAGACTAATAATAATGGTATAATATTTTTGATTCAAATTAGCTACATATTTTGTATATAAGAAATCAAAATATCTCTAATATTATCTTAGAATATCTCATCTAGTTTTAATAACAATGGTTGTGGAAAATGTGTATCAAAAAGTTTCTTGCATATATTTTCTATATATTCAAATGAAGAAATGTGACTCTATACACCTCAAATAGTTGAGCATAACAAAGTGTCTCCAACATGAAAATCAAGATTACACTCAACTTCATATTATTATGTAACAGTGTTAACATCATTATCAGGAATCTAATAATTACCAGTCATCATGAAAAAAAATTATACTCCATTATTTATGATAGGCATCTTCCTAGGATCTCTCTATTATTCATAATCAATAATATAAAATATATGAGGACTCTTGGAATCGTATTTTCTAATGTTCCAATAGATAATCTTCCGTCATAAAAATATGTATCCTCTTTTATACAAAATTATGTTAGTTTATCAATTTTTAATAGTAGACACTTTCTCTGATACCAAATATTGGATTGAAATAGTCTTTGTTTTACTATAACATAAGTGGTGAATTACATTTTACAAATAAAAAATGCCATTTTTTCATGTTCTTATACAAAATAAATCAGATAAAGATCTATACTAATATACATTATACTATTAGAGTAATAAAATTTTATAATAAACTGTATAAAAAATTTCTGACCAAATACATAACGAAAATATAAAACTTTAAAAAATAGGTGATAATAATATAATATAATCTTAGAAAGATAAAATTATAGTAACATTTATAAAAATATACATAAATTATCCATATGTGTTATGATAGTGTTAGACACACTAAAGGTATCCATGAGGATCACTATACCGTAATGGTCTATTTCTCATACACCAAAATATCCCTTGATATAAATATTGGTATCTCTATAATTTCCCTAGCCCAAGGATCCATAGATCATAGGATCGAACAAACCTCTATATTCCATAACCATATAAGACCTAAATCACACCAAATTGGACATAGAATTTAGAAACACCAAAAAAATTAAGGAATTTACAAAAAATCCTTACAATGGTCGTCTTAAGAAAAACACTATCTATATGATTATAATGAATTAGACTAAAGTAAAAAAACATTTCAAAAATATTTAAAGTAAATTTAGTTCATTATTTATAGAAAAAATCATCCTCATAACATACATAATTTTTTATAGGGGTAGTCACAACATTCATATTCTCAATATCTTAGAGGTGGTTACAATGACATCAGTTGAACTCCTTGTTTACAAGAATGGTTTGGTATAGCTTCTCTATCTGGTGATTTTCTAGATAAATCACCATTAATATTCTTGTAGATTACATCCAGTAGAATGAAAAATGTTCATCTAGTGGAATTTATGATGTTCCTTCATTTAGTAGGCTTTATTAATGTTCATCCATAAATCCCATTTACCTCTATATGATGAATTTTTTTTAGAAACTGACTCCAAGATTGTCCATGATGCCTTAACGGGAAAATGCACCATTCCCTGGTCCATATCCTACACCATGAGGAAATGCAAGCTCCAGCTCAACAACCAAGTGAGAGTCTCTCATACGTGCAGGGAGGGGAACAAAGTGGCTGACCATCTGGCCTCTCTTGCTTCTCCGAGTTCCCCGGTTTGTTTCTTTTATAATTTATCCCAGTTTAATTCAGAGGGGGAGGAACTTGTACGGGGCGATGCCCTTGGCTTACATTACTTTCTCCCCCCCTAGGTGGACCCTCTGCCCCCCCCCTCTTTTTTCTTTCTTTTTTTTCTTTTCTTTGTTGCCTTTGTTTCATTAATAAAAATCGTAACGTTGGATGGATGGTGATGTTATTATCCTCCCCTTAAAAAAAATTAGGAAAACCCACTCTTAAGAATCTGGAAATTAAAAAAGTTATAAATTCAAAAACATTTATATATTTTGAGTGTGATTTTTAAAAAAATGTTAAATTGTGTAGAAATAATTACTTGGACTCAACATCATAATTATCTAGGTATTAATAAATGAAAAATATATATATATATTAAAAAATTACATTATGGTGGAAAGATATCTCTTTCTCAAGAAAATTTATTTTTATTTGACTTTTTTATATCCAAATGATTATTTTCTCTATTGAGCTACAATACTAGGTATACTAAAAAACAACATATAATTTTTTATAAAAATTAACATTGAAAAATAAAGGTACAATAAAAATATTTAGAGTTAGTTAAAAAAGTCCATTTTAACTATTATAAAGATAGAAGTAAATTTATATACATCGTGATATTTTGTTAATAAATATAAAAAATTCTCACAAATGTAATTCAATTGAGATCGAAAAGGCAGATGACCCCCTGATAATTGTTTCTGAATAAAATCTTATACTTGTTAGCATAGATCACTTACATGAGTAGTACTGGTATTACCAAACATACACTTCAATATATAGATTAATATATTGATTTTAAAAATGTAATATGAGGGATGAGCCGTATATATTGAAAATATGACATAATTACTTCCTAGACATTTTTTTCAAATATTAGTGAAACAAATAAACATATTCAGATAATATTGATGAATAGATATCTGATCAATTATTATATTATAAGGAGTTGTTTATTTGGAATGTTGAAAGAGGGGAAATGAAATTTTTTTGATGGTATTGTAAAAAATGTACCTACACTGTGATAAATTCATATGTAGAGAAATAAAATAAAAATGGAATAGTAAAAAAATATCACGTGTGAGAGATTTTAAATTTTACATTTGTCACATTTGTAGTGTTATATTTTTAGGTTTGATGATGAAAATTAGAAGGGGATTTTGAATAAAATATAACATCACTTTCATATGATGTGAAATTTTACATTAAACATCCATAATTTTATAACCAATTTCAAAACATAGGTTTCAAATTGGTTATATAATAAACTATATCAATACCATTTTTTCATGTAGGTTAAATAGTAATTGAAATTATAACATTTTTTTAATTATTTATTATATATCCAACCAGGACATGAGTTTTAGGATTAGTTATATGAATAACCATTTTTAGACCCCTTTTAAACATCCATTATATAATAACGTATGTAAAAATCTATATACAAATTTTTTTTTCTATTGTGAATAAAAACCCAATGTATTTAATAAAAAAAAATATTGGTAGTGGGAAAACACATATCTTCTATAGTACATAACAAAATAGAGACTATCATAGTGGTGATAATTAAATTACCAGGGTTGTTGAGATGGTGATAGTAGGGAAATTCAGGACCTCAATGAGTATAGGAAAAAAGAAACGCTATTTTTATTATAGTATTCAAACATAATAACATATGATTTTTTAGATTATTTTAAAATGGGATGCCACTAAATATAGAAACATTTTTCTGAATTAATTACCTAGTTTATAGATATTAAATTCATTATGGGGTTACTAAAAAGTTCATATTTTGGATAATTTTTTTAAAAAAATAATTATTAATTTTCATTTGTTTAAATTATTACCACCCACTTTAATTTTTAAACATAATTTATGGGTAATATTTATTGTAAATTAAGATATTGAATAAATAGTTACAATACATGGGTTTTTATGTTATATATTTTCATATGTATTTTTTGGTAATATATAGGTAAAAAAATTAACCAACATGGTCGTCCCTCAACCCATAGGATAATAATCCACTAAGCATACCCAATGAGGGGTTTCTAGACAAGTCACTCCAAAGGGAGAGCCATCCACGTAGAAGAGTTGGAGCAGAGATTTTTCAAGGTACACATGGGAAAAGATAACACTAGTGCATGTGGGTCATGTCATTTGGGTTGTTGGAGGAGTGAATCATCCATGTGGGGCAGTGCACGATGGTGGTAAGAATCCTCAAGCACTAGTATAACATGATTTATGGGTTGGGTGATGTGGATACTTATTAAGTGGAGGCTGAAATCCCAAATTTTCTATATTAGATTTAAAACATGTGGATACTATTAACAGTTACAAATGAAATTTAATCCTATGATGCATGTATGTCATATCCTTCACAAATAAATCCAAGTCGAGATACATCATAGGACATTGCCACTTCAGTGTGGTCTTACATGACTAATAACTATGATTCTCCACAACTACAAGAACATTGAACACTCATAAACAACATGCATCACATTTTTAGCATTATATATAAAGAAAACCATACTAATTATGAGACACTACACCTTGTCCTCGCTAAAATGTCATATAAAATATTTTCCTAAATGGGAATAAATGAGCAAGTGGTGTATTCCACCACCACTACATCGTGATTTTATGGATGAAGAGGGTGTATGAAGGGGTGTGTTCTAATTAATTTGGAAACTCTATAGATGGTTCGAAAATCAAATAAATGAGTTTTTATGAGGAAGAGTATGATTATTTATAGAGTCTCTATAGCGATGTATTGGTCAAAAATAAGAATTTTCTTGAAAATGTTGTAAAAGGTTCATACGCTCATCGATAATGAGATATAAAAAAATCCATATAGGTCATTCATAAGGTTTTTTCACAAGGAGATTCCCAATTTTTAGGGTACTATTTCGTCATAATTTTAAAATCCTAAATATTTCCAGATATCCACATTGAAGACCATGTATCATGGAATTATTGAAAATAAATAGTGCATGGTTTATCCCCCTTTAGTGTAGAGTTAAAAAAAATTCTCAAAATAGATTAAGATCAAGAGGGATGTTATAATGATAAAATAAGTTTTTTAATATATTAACTTAGCCAATACCCCCCTCTCTCATAGATTAACCGAAAAATTCAAAAGGGGAGAGTGGGAGGTTTTGGGTAGAGAAAAATGTGGAGAGATAATTCTCTTTATAAGAAGTTATTTTTAATGATTCATAGATAATGACCTAAATTTAACCCAAGAGAGAAAAAATAGTGACTAGAGATTAACATGTTACTACTATTGTGGAGTTTTATTACTGAAGTATGTCATTTTTCATTTCTTGTATCCTCTTGAATTTTATGAAGGGGTAAACATTATATACCAAAAAATGTAATGAAATGGAAGTGTCCTGAGATTAAGGATCTTTGTTTGTGTGGGTTATCAAGTTCTATGATGGGTTATGTGATTCCATTAATTTTCATTTCAATCATACCCCCACAATATCATGAATGACCATTATTGTGAGAGGAGGGTATACTGTTTTAAATACACCAACTAGAGATCCCACTCATGGAATAAAAAACACATGATTTAGGGAATTTTATTCTTATGTAATATTTTGAGCACCAATATATGAATTAATTCAAGTATCTGATAGGGGAATGGTGAGTTTATAAATTAGAGAGTGAGTAATCTTAGTCAAGGATAACTGAAGTTCAATTTCAACAACATCTAACTTAAATGGATTCACTTTTATTATTTAACTACATAAATATGGATTTATTTTTCTTGATTTTATCATATCATAGTTCTAAGAAAAATAATTTCAAACCTAATTTTTCAAAAAAATTCTAAAATATTCTGATAAATTTTAATCTATTCTCTTTGGATCGACCTCAAACACCACTAAACTATAGATTAAAATTAGTAACTTTCTATTTGAGTATAAATTTTATAATTCGGTTTCCCTATGTGAATTAATGATAGTTTCAATTGATTTCAATGTTGTGGAGAAGTTTTTAGTTATGATTATAATTTTTTAAAATTTTTCATTATATTTTTTCTATTTTTCTCTATTTTATATTTGTTTTTTTATGTAGTTGATTCAAGAAAACAGTCGATGCATGAATAATTCACCATGAGAAAATTAAAAGGAAGACATGATTTTGAACATGTAATTAAAAGGAACATACGAAGGATGATTAAATACACATAGCATAAGGATATCATTGTTAAAAGGTAATTAGCCTAGGGAGTAAGGCAAGAAGTTAAACAAGGATTATAATGGATCTCTAAGGAAGGAATTAGGGGGTGACTAATTTAATCAACAATGAAAGACCCTTGAATGTGGAGGTTTAATCTGAGTATCCTCATAACCTCATTATATTTTTAATAAAAAATCATGTTAGAGATTATCAAAATGATCACTCATTCCATCTATTTCATTGAGATACCTCTTAAAATACTAATTGTCATAATTAGAGTTTCATTAATGTGTTTGTAACCTTAAAATTTAACAATGTAACAAATGACACTATGATATTATGTCTCTTCCACTTCCCCATGAAATAAAAAGCATGAGATTGGATCCAAAGTCTATCCACATAGACCATCACATCATGGTAAGATTATACAAGGATGTTTTTGACAAGGTTTTTCCTTCCCTAAAAACCAATTGATCTACATGAGAGTATTATTAATTTTGATAAATTAAATAAAGATCTATAATATTTTTCAAATGAAAGGATTAATGTTTTAATTAAAATATTTTCTCATAAGGTCACTGAATCATGGTTCATAATCTAAATAATTTACAATGGTTTATCATAGGTAATTATTTTAATAGTTTATATATCCACTGTAGTTTTTCTCATGAGAAAGTCACTAGATGAGAGCTATGAGTTATTTGATAAAATGTATGGAAATGGTATTTTGATACAACTGGATGAAGGGAAAGTTCATGGAGTGAACAAGGTGGACAATAATTGGGTTTCCACATAAATTAATTTTATTTCAAAGAATCTAGATTTGATAATGGACAATAAACATACCCATGGTATGTATTATGAAGAAGTTAATTATTTATATTATATGAATCAAAATTATGTTTAGGAATGGATGATATAATAACCAAAATATTAGAATCCAATTAAATTTTTATTACTTTAGCCAAGAGAACAAGGTTTCAACCCCAACACAAAGGCCCAACACTTATAAGTCCAGCCTGCTCACTGGAGAAGACCATGGTATGTTTTATGAAAACAATAGGAGCTTCACTTAAGGATTTGAAAATATAATTCAAGGATCAAGGTGAATAAAAATGGTATATAAATAATGAAAAATTAATCTGATGATAATTATGGATATTTATGGAAATCCAAATGGATTAGATTTTAGACCAACTAAAGAAGAGGCTAAAGGGAAGTTCTATCGGGTGACACTGATATTCCAGGACATGGAAAGGTGAAATCCATTACACTATAAAGTAAAAATACAACCCATGAAGGATATATAAAATATAAAAAACCAAATTAATAACAAGTATTTGAAGAGATAAAACCAGTGAAATCATGAAAGAAAAAAAAGGAAATAAAGATTGTTGAACTCCACATGTATTAATCATGTTTTAATGATCATAAATCCTATTTAGTCTATAAACCATGTTAAATTTATGTAATATATCTCACATAAAATGTATAGTTGTTTAGTAAAAGCTATCCAAAGCTATTAAGTTTTATAGACTCAGTTTGGTTACTATACACTATCTTTTGATTCACTTTATAATGATTTCTATGAGAAATGATTAGGTTTAATTAATTCCATAAATATCACTTCATAATCCTGAATACAGATATTTTCCTAAGTGCGAGACACCGTGAACAAGAAAACACTATGAACAAGCATACACAGTGAAAAATACACCGTGAACAAGACACCGTGAACAGGACACCGTAAAAAAGACGTCGTGAACAAGACACTATGAACAAGACACCGTGAACAAGACACCGTGAACAAGACACGGTGAACAAGACACCATGAACAAGACACTGTGAACAAGTCAAGATGAACAAGACACCATGAACAAGACACCATGAACAAGACACTGTGAACAAGACACCATGAACAAGACACCATGAACAAGACATCGTGAATAAGACACTGTGAACAAGACAGCGTGAACAAGACACTGTGAACAAGACACTGTGACCAATACACCGTGAACAAGACATTCTGACATCGATACACTGTGAACCAGACACCATGACCACAAGACACCATGACCAATCCAAACACCGTGTGAAGGAGATACCATTTCCATGAAATACTGTGACACCACTTCTTAATATGTTTTTTCATCTTTAAATTTAATCTATAACAGTCTTATTTGAAGATTTTAAATTCACTGACATAATTAATATTTCTTTGTAGACATATCATCTGACAGTATGAGGTACGAGGTGCAGAATACATGCACCATGTTGGCTCAAATACATGCACTCGAAGATAAAAGAGTAATGTAGCCCAGTTAAAATAAGAAGAGTGTGGAACGATACTAAAAAGAAGAACAAGCTGGTGGTCGTGATCATGACAACAGAATACACTTAGAGAATTCATAAAGAAATAATTGTCTCATGAAAATCAACATTTTTGTAGAATACACGAAGCTCAACTGAATCCAAGAATCGAGAACATCTTCGCACTATCAAACATCGCAAACAACACAAGTCGGATCTGTCTGAGTTGCGACACTTTGTTTTCCATACGAGGACTTGATTTCTACATCTGCTTCATCTTAGAAGTCCAGAGCTACAAAGACCATCATTCAGAGAATTTATAAACCTATCTCAATATTTATACTCTGTTGTGTATCATTTTACTATCTTTAGAGCATTATGTGTCTCTGTATAACAACACACTTTTTCTCCTGCATAAAACTAAAGGATACATATATCCTTACTAAAACATATTTTTATATTTGTATACCCATTGATAAGTGTGAAAGAGGTCCCTGTGTGGCCTGGTAGTTTATTCCCGTAAAGAACTGAAGAAGAGGTCCATGTGCAACCTGTATAGTCATGTGTACTATTTCTTAACCCCTATCCAGGGTGTGGATCATGTTTATTTATATAAACTTTGATAGAGAAAATATTTTCAATTAATTTATATTGAATATCATTGTTTATATCCCAAAAAAGTGTTATTGGATGGGTAATTGTCATGTTTTTAGGTTTTAGTGTTATTTTGAACCCAAATGTGAAAAACGACTATTTCTGGATTTTTGACAGATTTTTAAGTCAGGGGTATTTCGGTCATTTCTGGAAAAATAAAATTCCAAATTTTCTGATTAAATTTTTTTTATTATCCTTATTTTATTTCCTTCATTTTTGTCTTCTGGACCATGAGATGATTTGGCCATCTAAAGGGTCTAAAAATTCAATGAAGTTGGGAATTTTTCCGGGCGGACAGCGTGGACCCACCCAACATAATGGATATCAAACTCGGCCTACAATTATCTAAATGATGTTTTTCCACCTGGGCTATGACTAGGACATATAGAGTCCAAGATAATTGTGCACAGCATTCATGAAGGGTGGAACGCGTGAAGAGGTCAATAATGGGGTCAAAAACGCTCAAACTTTCGGGGGTCGAATTCTGCCTATAAAAGGAGGAGAGCTCCTCCCCCTCAATCCATCCCCATTCTCCACCCCATTCCTTCTAGGGCACCAAGGAGAAGAACTTCCCAGATTTTTCTTTTATTTCTTTTATTATGTCTCTCCTCTCCCGCATTATCTCGCTTACCCCATCCATGGAGGGGTAATTTCATTTGAGTGATCGGAAAGAGGGGAGGCTGGACCTATGTATTGTGCTTGAGTTTTTGTGCTTGAAATGAATAAGATTTGTTCTTCTTTATTCTTCTGGTTCCAATTAATAATTCAGTATTAAATTCCGAATGCGGTTGTGTTAAGGTTTTTATTCTGAAATTATAAATTGCTTTGGTCGATGATCACATCTCCCTCCACCCAATTCTAATCTGTATACGGTGGAACATGATTAGGGTTGGGTGGTGATTGCTCGACGGTTGTCAAGCACGTGTGTAGGATTGTATGTCGAAATCTTGGTTTATTAGGGAACAACAATTCCAGGTCTGGGATTGCTCTAATTAATCAAGAGACCTTCTACAACCCTAAACACATTGGAAGGAGGATAGACCAATCTAAGGTTTTAGAAAGGAAAATTCTCATCACATTTATCTGACTAAGGGAGAGAGAGGACTCGGTAGATAAATCTCTCTCTTACCAGTTTAAGGAACAAGAAGAGATAAAATTTGGAAACCATGATGGCACAACACTAAGTCTAGCCGAACCCAATCCGATCACCGTCTTTATCATTTGTTAAAATCAATCAATTTCTGTTGTTTGTTTCTCTCATAGTCATTCAAATTTGTTAAAACCAATCTTTTTAAGAAAACCAACAAAAAGTGACAACCTTGTTTTGTGTGCACTCCTCTTCGGGAGACTACCTAGGATCAACTGCTATACTATACTTAGGTAAATAAAATATTGTTTTGCCACACCCCACGACAGGCGTGCGTCAAACTTGGCGCCGTTGCCGGGGAGGCAGTGCCTCAAAACTTTTGTTTTTTTTTTGTTTTTTTTGTTTTTTTTAAAAAAAAATCTCTTTTTAATGACCCGAAGTTCAAATAGCAATTTATTAGAATTCGATCCAGAAATTGAGCGCACAATAACCAAATTGAAAAATCAAAATCTTCCCAAAGAATTTGAAGAAATCAATCTCACCGATTCAAGTGATACCTTGAGTGAAGACTTTGAACCTTTAATAATGGCTGTAAATCCCAACCAAACCCTACGTGACATCTGTGCACCTCAATTTGTAAATCAAAATTATCAACTTTCAATTCCTGCCTTAGAAAATGATTTTGAATTACGAATTAACATGATCCAAGTGCTTCCTAAATTTCATGGTCTTGCAGGTGAAGACCCAAATCGACATATTCAAGAATTCACCTATGTCTGCTCCAGCTTCAAACCTCGAGCAGTCGCGGAAGAGAATGTGAAGTGGAGGGCTTTCCCCTTCTCACTAGAGGGAGCAGCAAAGGAATGGTTGTACAATCTACAACCGGGGGAGATCAGTGACTGGGAAGATCTAAAAAAAGGCTTTCTACAAAGATTCTTCCCAACATCTAGGATCACTGCAATAAAGAAGGAGATTTATGTCATCCATCAATCAACTGGAGAAACACTCTACGAATACTGGGAACGTTTCAAGAAGCTTTGTGCAAGTTGTCCACACCAAGAAATAGAAGAGGACCAATTCCTTGTGTGCTTCTACCAAGGATTGCTTGACAATGACAGGAATCTACTAGATGCCTCGTCGGGAGGAGCCCTCATTGATAAATCACCTGCAGATATACGAATTCTGATTGAAAAGATTGCACAAAATTCACAGCAGTTTGGCACTCGAGGTACGATCACCAGAGGTATCCATGAGGTAAGAACATATGATTCAGTAGATTTAATTAGGAATGAAATGGGTGAACTCACCAGGTTGGTGCGACAAATAGCTGTGAACCATGTGAAGGAACAACAAGGACCGAATCAGGTATGTGGTTTATGCTCTTCTAATTCTCATTACAGTGATCAATGTTCAGAAGTACAGGGGACAGAAAGTTGTGCTTCAGCCGATCAACAAAGGCAATACCAACCGCAAACCCAACCAGGGTATGGGTTTCAACAGAACCAAGCCAGAGCACCTTTTCAGCAGTAATATCAGAACCCGATAGCATTCCAAGAACCTTATCAGAAGCCCTTCCAACAACAACAAACTTTTCAACCACCACCTTTCCAGCGGAAGAATTATGAGCAACCATCCACAAGTGCACCAACAAATGAAGACCAACAACTGAAGACAAGAGTTGCAGGAATAGAAGATAAGATGGACAAGCTAGCTGATCAATTTCCAAGCATTATGGATGCTTTCACCAAGAACCAAGGTAAGCTTCATGCACAAACAATTCCCAATCCAAAGGAGAATGTTAGTGCAATCACAACCCGAAGCGGGAAGGAGCTCAAAACACCAGAACAAAATGAGGAGGATGAATCTAGGAAACCTGTTGAAGCTCATCCTGTCCAACCAAAAGATGGAGTCAACAACAAAGTAGAAAGAACAAGGTTCAAGAAAGAAAGACTAGAAACACCACTGCAGAAACAACAAAGGGATAAAAAGGATATTCCAGCACCATTCCCATCAGCATTGGTTGAGTCAAAGAAGGGAGAAGAAGAACGAATTCAACGGGAAATTCAAGAAACATTTCGAAAAGTTGAGATTAACATTCCACTACTTGATGCAATCAGGCAAATCCCTAAATATGCAAAATTTCTGAAGGATATATGTACTAAAAGAAAGAGGCTAGATGGAAATGAAAGAATCAACTTAGGGAGAAGCGTCTCAGCATTGATCACACCACCGATACCGCAAAAATGTCAAGATCCAGGGACTTTCTCTATTCCTTGCACTATCGGTTCATTTAATTTTACTAATGCACTATGTGATCTTGGAGCTTCGATAAATGTGATGCCTCACTCTGTGTTTTCATCTTTGTAGATTGGAGAACTAAAATCAACTCGGGTGGTGGTACAATTAGCAAACAGATCCACCGTTTTCCCAGCTGGAGTCGTTGAAGATGTACTTGTAGGAGTGAGAGGATTAATCTTTCCAGCAGACTTTTATGTCCTCACCATGGAGGAAGACCGAGCACCATCCCAATCTCCCATCATCTTAGGGAGACCATTCCTGAAAACAGCAAGAACAATCATCAACGTGCATGAAAGAACCCTCACCATGGAGCTCGGAGATAGTACGGTACACTTCAATATTCTTGATACGATGAAACACCCTTCCAGAAATCACTCACTTTATGCAATCTCCCATGATGAAGGTATAGAACCAATTGAAGACTCAGGTATGCTTCATGACTTATTATCTGTGGGAGAACACTCTTCATTTGAATTTTATAACTCCCATGAACCTGAAAATTCTGATATCATGTTGGAGGATGAGGTAAAATCTGATTTTTTCGATGATTTGTTAAGAGGAAGTAAGATTATTCCAGAGAATTCAACATTAGATGTAGGAAACATAAATGCAATATCATCCCTTGAACAACCCCCATGTTTAGAACTGAAGCCTTTGCCATGTGACTTGAAGTATGCTTACCTAATGGAAGGAGAGAAATTGCCAGTAATAATTGCCAATAACCTATCCCATTTACAAGAACAAACATTGATTGACCTTCTCAAAAGGAATGTAAAAGATGTAGGATGGAGTTTAGGTGATATTCCTGGAATCAACCCTAAGGTATGCTCTCACAGGATATTTTTAGAAAGTGAATCTCGTCCAGTTAGACAACCTCAAAGAAGACTCAATCCCACAATCATGGAGGTCGTTAAGAAAGAGATTGAGAAATTGTTAGCAGCTGATATCATTTAGCCAATCTCTGATTCTCAATGGGTCAGCCCAATTCATGTAGTCCCCAAGAAAACTGGCCTGACCACTGTCACAAATGAAAGAAATGAACTGATCCCCATGAGAATACAAAACAGCTGGAGAGTGTGTATAGATTACAGGAAGCTAAATCAAGTTACCAGAAAAGATCACTTTCCTATTCCATTCATTGATCAGATGCTTGAAAGGTTAGCTGGAAATACTCATTACTGTTTTTTAGATGGATTCTCAGGTTATTTTCAGGTACCAATTGCACTAGAAGAACAGGAGAAGACAACCTTCACCTGCCCTTTTGGAACATTCGCCTACAAAAGGATGCCTTTCGGGCTATGCAATGCCCCAGGTACATTTCAACGGTGTATAGTGAGTATTTTCTCGGACCACATTGAGGATTTCTTGGAGGTGTTTCTTGATGATTTCACAGTTTTTGGAAATTCATTTGACCATTGCTTGGGAAATTTGGAAAAAGTTTTGAAAACATGCATTGAAAAGAACCTTATCTTAAATTTTGAAAAAATGTCATTTCATGGTTGAAAAAGGGATAGTGTTGGGGCACATAATTTCACAAAATGGGATTGAGGTTTATAAATCAAAAGTTGATGTAATAAATTCCTTACCATATCCAACTTGTGTCAAACATGTTAGATCCTTTTTAGGGCATGCAGGATTTTACCGAAGATTCATCAAGGATTTCAGTAAGATTTCTCTCCCTCTCTCAAGATTACTTCTAAAGGATGCTAACTTTAATTTTGATTGTTCATGTAGGGAATCATTTGATGAATTAAAGGAAAGGCTGATAACACCACCAATAATGCAGCCACCCAATTGGGATTACCCTTTCGAGATACTTTGTGATGCATCCAACCAAGCAGTGGGAGCCGCTCTATCACATAGAATTGACAGCAAGCCTCAAGTCATCTCCTACGCATCAAGGACCTTGGATGAAACACAAATAAATTACACAACCACAGAGAAGGAGTTCCTTGCAGTCGTTTTTGCACTAGATAAATTACGATCATATCTTCTGGGCACTAAAGTTGTTGTTTTTTCTGATCATGCAGCTCTTAGGTACTTAATGAAAAAGGCAGATGCAAAACCATGGTTGGTGAGATGGATGCTACTCTTACAAGAGTTCAATTTGGAAATCAAAGATAAGAAGGGGACTGAAAATCAAGTGGCTGATCATCTGAGTCGACTACCCCACACCGCTGAAACAGAAATACCAAAGCAGAATCCACTTAATGATGAGCTTCCTGGAGAACAACTCTACATCATCAACAGTGAAGTACCATGGTATGCCAACATTGTCAACTATTTGGTAACATCTCAGGTACCCTCTCATCTAAGCTCTCATCAAAAACATATGCTTAAATATGAATCAAGATTTTACATTTGGGAAGATCCGTTTCTGTGGAAAATTTGTAATGATCAAATCATAAGAAGATGCCTGCCAAGAAGTGAAATTTAATCAGTGTTTGAATTTTGTCATAAATTATCTTGTGGAGGCCAGTTTGGACCTCATAGGACTGCCCGAAAAGTTTTAGAATCTGGACTCTACTGGCCCACCTTATTCAAGGATGCATATGAATTTTGTAAAAGATGTGAAAAATGCCAATTTTCTGGTAACATATCCAAATGACATGAAATGCCATAAAAACCAATAACCTTTTGTGAAATTTTTGATGTTTGGGGCATAGATTTCATGGGACCATTCCCAATGTCATTTGGAAATTCATATATTCTTTTGGTTGTAGACTATGTTTCAAAATGGGTGGAAGCAAAAGCAACCAGAACTGATGATGCAAAAGTTGTTTGTGATTTTGTTAGGACTAACATTTTCTGTAGGTTTGGCGTGCCTCGAGCAATCATCAGTGATCAGGGAACTCATTTCTGCAACAGGAAAATGGAATCATTGCTGAAGAAGTATGGGGTACATCATAGAACATCTACTCCATACCATCCCCAAACAAATGTCCAAGCAGAAGTCTCTAATAGAGAAATCAAAGTCATTCTGGAGAAGACTGTTAAACCCAACCGGAAGGACTGGAGCCAAAAGTTAGATGATACATTATGGGCGTACAGAACGGCCTACAAAACACCGATAGGGATGAGTCCCTATAGATTGATCTATGGAAAGAGTTCCCACCTTCCTGTGGAGTTAGAGCATAGAGCTTACTGGGCGGTCAGAGAGATGAATCTGGACCTTGAGAAAGCTGGGAAAGAAAGAAGATTGCAGTTGCAGGAGTTAGAGGAAATTAGAAGGGAATCTTTTGAAAACTCAATGATCTATAAAGAGAGAACAAGGATGGCCCCTGACAAGATAATTCAACCAAGAACCTTCAACCCTGGAGATCATGTGTTACTCTTCAAATCCAGACTTAATCTTATGCCAGGTAAACTTCGTTCCAGATGGGAAGGCCCCTTTATTGTTACTCATGTATATCCCTTTGGTGCTGTGCAGATTCAAAAGGAAGGAGGAGGAAAACCATTCACTATAAATGGGCAGAGGCTGAAGAAGTTCCATGGGACCGTACCTCAAGAACCAGTGGAGGAGATCACACTCCTTCGTCCTGAATACAAATGAACACCTACCAGGTTGCATCATTCCTTTACACTTGATTAAATGCAGTAACTCCAACTTTTTGAAACATACATTTACATGCATTGAGGACACTGCATAAATTAAGTGTGGGGGAGGAAATCTTGAAGTCCAGGAGATTTTTCAAAAAAAAAAAAATTGTTTTGTTTTGTCGAGCCAACGACATTAAACAATGGCGCTACCGGGAGGCAACCCGCATTTTCCCCCGTTTTCCACTTGTCTTCTTAGTCATTTACCAGCATGATTGAACGGGCCTGCACTATCAACTGTTTTCATTTTTTTCAGGTCCATTAATGAAGAGGGTGTTGTGGGATTATACGTCGTGAAGAAAAGGATCCATTTGACAGGGGAGTATGAGTTTCAATTCTATATTATCCGACTTTATTCCCTACTTTTTTAGTCTTTTAAAAAAATTAATCAAAAAAAAGGCATGAACACGCTTGAATTCATGTTTTACTTGACTTATCTAGGAGAAATGAGTTTCTTAGGAATCTTGTGATGCCATGTTTTAGATTTCAATGTTAATGAGATTGAATGATTAAAATGGATAATTGGATGATTAAAGTGAAGCAAGGATATTGAAATAAGGACTCATGATTTGAGGGAATTAATTGATTCATGTAAATGAAACTTACCTTCCATTTTTCATTCTTTGAATTTCTGAAATTCATGTGAATTAATTTGTTATTATTAATCATGCCATGAGTGATTGTCCAATATCATATTCTCATTCCTGAGAGGATTTCTAGACCAAATATTTCCTATTTTATCTTGAGCATATTTCTTGAGTGATCTTGGGACGTGCCACCTGCTAGAACTTGTATTGAAACTTGTCAAAGCTATGACTGTACAAAACCACATTTAAAATGATTGAGGCATCTCTTTGGCTAGCCACATTTTATCCTAAGACCCACCTTTACATTTATCCTTCGTAAGCCCTTAGATGCCATGAATTGCCTTATAGGTTTAAGCCACATTACAATCCAATTTTTCCTTACCTACCTGCCCTTTTAGTATTTTTTCATGGTTATTTAAAGTTTGAGTGTGGGGGAAGGGCCTTTCGTGTGCGTTCCATGGGATATGTATCATTTTTGGGTGGTGTAATGTGTGCGTCATCATTTTGGGCAATGTATTATTAGAAAATTGGGCATGAGTCATCATTTCATTATGCTTCTTTCATTTCATCTGGTTCTCCATTAAAAAAAGAAAATAAAGCTGTGCCTTTCTGGAGCATTACAAAAAAAAGAAAAAAAAAGAAAATAAAGTTGTGCCTTTCTGGAGCTTTACAAAAAAACAGGGAGAACTTGGATGATATCATTCTTTGTAATCATTTATTGACTCATGACCCATGTCATTGAAAGGGGAGTGGTGTTGTGATTCACATTTCAAGGGTATTTGAGTGAGGTTCATCTTTTGTTTTCACTTGATTAATCATGCATTGTACTTAAGAGTAAAACCTCCTACTTCTGGCCTTAAATTATTTCAATCATTTACCCACCAACCCTAAGCCACAGAGTCATTTGAACCTTTATTGCAAGTCCTCATGATTTTATGTGTGTTTTGTGTTTACAAAGTGGAGAAAGTAGTTACTTTACAAGCCTATGGGTAAGGAGCATGTTCTCATGATATGAGCATAACTCCACTGTTAATTGTATCATGAGTGATGAGAGAAAAGATTCATAAGTGAGGTAGATCATGATTTGGCATGTTTAATAATAATAAATTGAGAAGCTTGAATGAATGAAAGGAGAAGCTTCATTATTTTTCAAAGGGGAAAAGTAAAATGCATGAATTGATTTTTTCTTTGAAAAATGGGAAATTAAATTGTTATTTTTGTGGAACTAGAAAATTTGATTGGACATTGATAATCATTTGATTTTATTCCATTTGAAATTTAAATATTGGTGACATTGGTGTCCTTTGAATTTCATGTTGAGATTTTATGCTTGAGGACAAGCATAGTTTAAGTGTGGGGGAATTGATAGAGCAAATATTTTCAATTATTTTATATTGAATATCATTGTTTATACTCCAAAAAAAGTGTTATTGGATGGGTAATTGTCATGTTTTTAGGTTTTAGTGTTATTTTGAACCCAAATGTGAAAAACGACTATTTCTGGATTTTTGACAGATTTTTAAGTCAGGGGTATTTCAATCATTTCTGGAAAAATTAAATTCCAAATTTTCTGATTAAAATTTTGTTATTATCCTTATTTAATTTCCTTCATTTTTGTCTTCTGGACCAGGAGCTAATTCGGCCATCTAAAGGGTCTAAATATTCAATGAAGTTGGGAATTTTTCCGGGCGGACAGCGTGGACCCACCCAACATAATGGATATCAAACTCGGCCTACAATTATCTAAATGATGTGTTTCCACCTGGGCTATGACTAGGACATATATTGGAGACTCTACAAGAAATTTGGGGAAGTTTAGAAGTCATTAAGGAGTCCATTAAACGACATACATTTGGGGGAACCATCCTGGAAACTTCATCCAGAAACAGAAATCGAGAATGAAAAATTCATAACTCCTCCATCCGGTTTTCAACTGAGCTGAACTTTTGGGGAGATACGGCCAAGATAATTGTGCACAACATTCATGAATGGTGGAACGCGTGAAGAGATAAATAATGGGGTCGAAAACGCTCAAACTTTAGGGGGTCGAATTCTGCCTATAAAAGGAGGAGAGCTCCTCCCCCTCAATCCATCCTCATTCTCCACCTCATTCCTTCTGGGGCACCAAGGAGAAGAACTTCCCAGATTTTTCTTTTATTTCTTTTATTATGTCTCTCCTCTCTCGCATTATCTCTCTTACCCCATCCATGGAGGGGTAATTTCATTTGAGTGATCGGAAAGAGGGGAGGCTGGACCTATGTATTGTGCTTGAGTTTTTGTGCTTGAAATGAATAAGATTTGTTCTTCTTTCTTCTTCTGGTTCCAATTAATAATTCAGTATTAAATTCCGAATGCGTTTGTGTTAAGGTTTTTATTCTAAAATTATAAATTGCTTTGGTCAATGATCACATCTCCCTCCACCCAATTCTAATCTGTATACGGTGGAACATGATTAGGGTTGGGTGGTGATTACTCGACGGTTGTCAAGCACGTGTGTAGGATTGTATGTCGAAATCTTGGTTTATTAGGGAACAACAATTCCAGGTCTGGGATTGCTCTAATTAATCAAGAGACCTTCTACAACCCTAAACACATTGGAAGGAGGATAGACCAATCTATGGTTTTAGAAAGGAAAATTCTCATCACATTTATCTGACTAAGGGAGAGAGAGGACTCGGTAGATAAATCCCTCTCTTACCAGTTTAAGGAAGAAGAAGAGATAAAATTTGGAAACCATGATGGCACAACACTAAGTCTAGCCAAACCCAATCCGATCACCGTCTTTATCATTTGTTAAAATCAATCAATTTCTGTTGTTTGTTTCTCTCATAGTCATTCAAATTTGTTAAAACCAATCTTTTTAAGAAAACCAACAAAAAGTGACAACCTTGTTTTGTGTGCACTCCTCTTCGAGAGACTACCTAGGATCAACTGCTATACTATACTTAGGTAAATAAAATATTGTTTTTCCACGCCCCACGACAGGCGTGCGTCAAACTTCTTAGTGGTAGGTGGTCACAAACTAGAGTGCATTAGGTCTTAGCTTGAGACTGAACCACTTGATTCATATCTGTTGTGATGATTTATTAAGTTTTCTCTATTTTACCGATTTACTGTATAATTTAGAAATCACTAAATTCACTTTGATAGTTAATCTTGGAAAAAAGTTATAATTTTTATGTCTTAGTATAATAGCTTCAAAAGTAATATTATTAACTGAAATTATGATTACTGAGAACTAATCAGTCTTCTAAGAAGTTATTTAAATAGTAAAACTCTTATAATAGTATAACCTTGATTAACTAGATTGTATTTAACCTTTTAGGGAAACCTTTTTAAGACTACTTTCTAACCAGAAATTTTTATAGATAATCAATTCACCCCCCCCCCACCTCTTGAGTAATATACTCCAACCAACATTTGGTATCAGAGGGTTTTTATTAAAACTTTATGTAACCATATTCAACTATGATTGTAGTTGTACCTTGAAGATCTATAAATTTCTGTTAATTCTAAATTTCTAGCTCTCTCAAAGTATTTATATTTTATGGATAATAGATTGGAAGGTGTTTCAACCTAAAAACCACCATTATTTAATGAAAATAACTATTATCAATGGAAAATTAAAATGAAAATGCATCTAGAGGGTATGGGTTTTGAAATTTGGTCTTCCATTATAGATGAATATAATATTCGAGCTACTGATAGAATCACATGGGATGAACCTTTCAAAACATCCTACAATAAAAATTGAAAACCTATTAATGCTTTATACTTCTCCTTATGAGATGAATAATTCAATAGAATTTCTTCTTGTAAAACTGCCCTTGAAATTTGGGATACCTTGTCTGTCACACATGAAGGAACATCTAGTGTAAAAGTAATGAGACTTAATACTTATACTATTAAATATGATGACTTTAAAATGAAACATGATGATCCTATATCTGACATGTATCTTAAGTTCAATGATATTGTCAATATAATGATTTCCCTTGGAAGAGAAGTCACTTCCAAGGAACAGATCATGATAATTATTAGATGTCTCCCTGATAGATGGAGAGGAACCTCTACCTCTATTATAGAATCATGTGACATCAGCAAGATACCTCTAAAATAACTCATTGGGAAACTGATGATGTATAAAGAAGAGATAAAAGTCAACAAGGAAGAGTAGGATGAACCAAAAATATATATGTTTCATTCACAACTACCACCTCTAAACACAAAGACAATGGGAAATTGGAAGCTTCTGTTGAAAGTTCCAGTAGTGAACAATCATCAACTGACAGTGATGAGGAGATGGCTCAATTATCTAGAAGATTCACGAAATTTTACGAGAGGAATAACATTTTTGAAATCCTAACTTCAATGGAAAATATGACCCAAAAGGAAGTTGAAATAAGGATCGGAAAATAAGTGACAAGACTGATGAGATTGTCTTCTATGAATGTAAGAGCAAAGAACATATCAATGCTGACTGTCCAATGCTCAAGTAAAAAAAGAGATATGAGGACAAGGATAGAAAGTATAAAAAAGAAATGAAAGCAACCTAGAGTGCTTCTGAGGATAGTTCATGAGACTCAGAAACATCACATGATGAACAAGCGAACAAAGCCAATATGTGTTTTATGACAAACACATCTGAGGAAACACTAGACTCTTCTGTAAATAATTTATACTATTCTGGAGATGCGATTGAATCTAAAAATATGAATAATGAAGAAATGTTTGAATACAGTAACATGCTTGAAGAAACATACAATAAACTAAAATACAAATATAAATCATTAATGAAACAATACGCTCTTACTGTGACTGTAAAATTTGAACTCACAACTGAAAAAGAGAAAAATTACCAAATGATAAAAATGAAAAATGAATTAAAAATCTCTAATGATCAATTTAATAATGACCTATAAAAGTTTAACAATGGGAAAAATACCCTTACTCAAATTCTAGGTAAACAAATTGCACCTAAATATGACACTGGCATTGGTTATCAACCTGGAAAAAGAAATATTGGAAGAACAAAATTTCTTTCTAAATATATGATATATAGTTTGACTCCCATTTCTAGAAACAAATCAAATAATTCAATTTATGATACACTTTCTATTGTTTCGTGTTTTCTAGACCAAATATATTTTACTACCCAAATACTTTACTTAATGATTATAGGAAACCTATAAGGCAGATATTGGTTCCTAAAGCACTCATTACTAATATTACAGGACCCAAACAAGTATGGATACCAAAATCTAGTTTTTCTTAATAATTTTGTAGGAAATATTCTTAAAGAGTTCCTGTAACATTTTATAGTACTTGGTCAGTGGATGTTCAAGACACATGACAGGATAATACTCATGCTTCAAGAACCTAAGAAAAAATAGATGGAGGATATGTCACATTTGGTGACAATTCCAAATGAAAGATTATTGGCCTCAGCCAAATTGGTAACTTTAACTCAGTTTTAATTTCTAAAGTACTATTTTTTGATGGATTAAAATATAATCTTCTTAGAATCTCATAATTTTGTGATGATGGATTTCATGTTAGATTTGAAAATGATGCTTCCAATGTATTTAATTCTAAAGAAGAATTAGTATTTTCTTCATTAAGAAATGAAAATATTTAATTTGTTATCATATATTCCTTATCCTTTCAAAATGATTCATGCTTAAGTGTATTTCATAAAGAGTCTTGGCTCCGGAATAGAAGAATAGGACACAGTAATATTCAATCCATTAGAAAGCTAACTATAAAAAACTTATTTAAATACTTACCCAAACTTGAGTTTCCAAATGACGAAGTGTGTAATCCCTGTCAAAAGGGAAAACAACACAAAATGTCCTTCAAACCAAAGAAATAAGTTTCAACTTATCAACCTCTCGAACTGGTTCACATGGATTTTTTTGGACCATCTGGATTTTCTAGTTTAAATGGTAAGCACTGTGTTTGTGTTATGCTAGATGAATTTTCTAGATATACTTGGACCTTCTTTATGGCTCACAAAAGTGAATCCTTCTATTATTTTACTAAATATTACAAGCTTGTGTAAAATATTAGTGGACTTAGATTTAAAACCTTAAGAAGTGATCATGGTAGTGAGTTTGAAAATCAAGAGTTTGAATCCTTTTTCTCACAAAATGGTTATAGTCACAATTTCTCTGCCCCTAGAACACCTCGACAAAATGGAGTTGTAGAAATAAGAAATAGAACCCTGTAAGAGATTGCTATAACAATGATTAGTGAATATGACCTACCTATTTATTTTTGGATTGAAGCTGTCAATAAATCATGCTACATAATCAATAGAGTGTTGATCAGACCTATTCTTAAAAGTACTCCTTATGAGTTTTTGAACAATCGAAAACCCAAGGTTAACTACTTCAAAGTTTTTGGTTGCAAAGTTTATATTCTTAATACTAAAGAAAATATTTATAAATTTGCATCCAAGAGTGATGAAGGTATATTTTTAGGATATTCCAAGTCTAGTAAAGCCTATAGAGTGTTCAATAAAAGAACTAAATGTGTGGAAGAATTTGTCCATGTCAAATTTGATGAAGAACATCCACGTGAGCCTAAAACCATTCTAGATACACTGGAGGATGATGTATCAAATCTGAACATTAATTCAAAATCCTCAAACCATTCTGTCAAAGAATTTGTGAAAACTTCCATTTCTGAAAATTCCTTAGACTTGTGTCACAATGAACCTGAACCTGTTGATGAACCTGAAATCACTAGTCCCTCCTTTTTGATAACTGTTAGAACTCTTAAGAACCATCCTTTAGATGTTGTTGTAGGAGACCTAGAAAAAAGAACTCAAACTAGAGATTCTCTTAGAAATCAGGTTGAACATCAAGTCTTCTTGTCACAACATGAACCTAAAAACATTAATGATGCTATAAATGATGAATTTTGAGTAATGGATATGCTAGAATAACCTAATCAGTTTTAAAGGAACAAAGCTTGGAGACTTGTTGAAATACTTAAGGACACATTCAGTATAGGCACTAAATGGGTGTTTAGAAATAAGGTAGTTAAATCTGGTAACATAGTTAGAAACAAGGATAGATTTGTTTCACAAGGCTATAGTTAGGAAGAATGAATTGACAAGGAGGATACCTTTGCACCAATAGCTAGACTTGAAGCCATCATGATCCTTCTTTCTTGTGCTGCACATCTGAATTTCAAACTATATCAAATGGATGTTAAGTGTGCATTCTTAAATGGGTATATTGCTGAGGATGTCTTTGTCGAACAACCCCATGGATTTACAAACCCCCATTTTCCAAATCATATTTTTAAATTATCAAACGCCTTATATGGTTTAAAACAATCTCTAAGAGCTTGGTATGATAGGTTGAGTACTTTTTTTATTTCCAATGGTTTTACAAAAGGAATAGTTGATCCTACCATGTTTATAAAATAAATTTCTAATGATGTTTTAGTTGTTCAAAAATATGTAAATGACATTATCTTTTGATCTTCAAGAAATTCTTTATGTGTTTATTTTTCTAAAATGATGCAAAATAAATTTGAAATGAGTTTAATGGGTGAACTAAAAAATTTCCTTGGATTTCAAATCATTAAAAATAATGATGGTATTATATTAACTCAAAGTAAATATAAGAGAGATCTTTAAAAACGTTTTGGATTGGATAGCACTAAAAGTAGTGACACTCCCATGAGTACCACTGGTAAGTTAGATCTTAATGAAGATGGAAAATTTGTTGATCAAACCACTTATAGAGGAATGATTGGATGTTTACTCTACATAACTGCTATTCGACCTGACATTATGTTTAGTGTGTGTATGTGTGCTCATTTTCAAGAAAATCCTAAGGAATCTCATTTAAATGATGTAAATAGAATTATCAAATACCTCAATCATACACTCAATATATGACTATTCTATCCTAGAGGACAATAATTTGAATTATTTAGTTATTCTGATGCTAACTTTGGTGGCTGTAAGTTTGATAGAAAACGCACATCTGGAATATGACACTTTTTAGGCAAGTCACTAGTATCATGGTGTAGTAAGAAATAAAATTCAGTTGCATTATCTATAGTAGAATCTGAATATATAGTTGTTGGTAGTTTTTGTGCACAAATCTTGTGAATGAAACACACATTACTTTATTATAGATATCAACTCAGGCATGTACCTATAAATTTTGACAACACAAGTTCTATTAACATCCTGAAAAATCCTATTTCCCATTCTAGGACAAAGCATATTGATGTAAGACATCACTTTTTGGGAGATCATTATCAAAAAGGTGATATCACTTTAGAATTCATTTGTACTGAGTATTATCTTGCCGATATATTTAACAAACCATTAAATTCTTAAAGAATAGACTACATCATACATAAGTTAGGCATGATAAATCTTAAGTAAATTTCTTGCTGTTTTATATCTTATTATTTCAGGTTTACAGTCTCACAATTAGTATTTCGTGATTATTGTCTAAGAGTCACTATCTCACTATAAGGATCAGTCACTGTCTCACTATAAGGATCAGTCACAGTCTCACCATAAGGACCAGTCACTATCTCACCATAAGGACCAGTCATTGTCTCACAGTAAGGATCAGTCACTGTCTCACCATAAAGACCTGATATGGTCTCACCGTAAAGATTTTTTTTATTAATTTTATTTAAAATTTAAAAATTGTATCATGGTTATTATTAATTTCACATTTTTTATTTTCCCACGCTTTTTCTTTTTCACTGTTTGGTATTCCTAAATGATAAAATAAATGAAGTGTCACTTTTCCTTCAATCGAGCTTTCTTCTATTCACTAAATTTGTAACCCTTATTGAATCCTTAAATCCTTATCTCTCTCTCGAACATTCGGTGAATTCCCAGGATGAAACATCCTTCATCATCGACTCATGAGAAACATAACTCAAAGAAGATGAAGATCACACCTAAGTTGGCACCCGAAGGTCCTATAAATCCAAATCTAGTGAAACGAGTAGTAGTACCTGAGAAAGATATATTCCCTGGGTGGATTCTATTGAGTAAGTCTATGGTTTTGAAAGTTTTAAAAGTGAAAGGCTGGTTAGAATAGTTTTATAAGAAATATAAACCTATCTACCCTAATCTTGAGGCTCAATTTTATCAGTATGTTATGTTCTCCTTTGATTTTAAAGATGGTTATGCTATGAGAAGCTAGATAAATGGCCAGAAATGATCATTCTTATCGAGGTTACGGGCTCCATGCCTTAGGATACCTCATGAAGGCATCTGTGAGGAATATCTGAGAGGACCTCCACCTTCCAGTGAATTTTTTTTTTGGAAGATTCTCTGAAAAGTTAAACCAGAAATGGCACCGAGAAGAGATTTATTGCTGCTGAACTAAATGGAGAATCTAGACTTCTTTTTAATTTTATACAGAACATGATTATCCCCAGAAAAGGGGATTTTGTTGTACTGAAATATTAGGATGTGTTTCAGATTCATCTTATGGAAAATGGGCATAAGATCAATCATTGTAAGTATGTCATACACCATATGTGTGAGCTGATCAAAACCACATCCAAGTTAACCTCCCTATTTTATTCTCGGATTATCTCATCGATGCTTCATGCCAAATGTATGGTTGGACCTAATGAAGAAGTTATCAAGGACTGTGAGTTCTGCCTTTCAAAATTCATTATCAAGAGGATTAAAAGCAACTTTAATCCTTGGAAAAAGGCATGGGTGGAATACAATGATATGATTTATGAAAATTTCAATCTAGTGGAAAAATTTTCAAGACCAAAAGATATTACTGATCCTAGTTTGGAACCAGATCATGTTGTTAAGTATTTTGAAGACAAAGAAGAAGAGGATTTTGTGCCTCCCATGGAAACTATTTCTGATACAAAAGACAGTACTCTTGTCCCCCATGTAGTATGTGAAAAGGAAGTCAATTCTTCTAAAGATGTTGTTAATCTGGAAGATCAACCCAAAGTTGAAACATAATATTTTGTCAAAAAACCGAAAAGAATGTTATGGAAGATCTTATAGAAGAAGAATTACCTATTATACAAGAAGCTAGCCTTGAGGAACTCCCAGTAGAACAATATATTTCTAAATTCATTCCTTTGGTTGAGGAAAGGTTGTAGCCAGATTTTCAGTTGGCTAGACAGGAAATGAGAGAGAAAATAAGAGATGAATTTTTGGAACTAGATCAAGTCTATAAGCCTCTGAGTCCTAAAAAGGATGCAACTATTGAGGGGGAGAAACCCCCAAATCTGGAATCTTTTGAAGTACCAAACCCTATTGATCCCAGCCCTATAGACACTCGGTATAAATTCCCCAGCTTTTATGAGGTGAATGACTCCCAGGAAGTCTTAGTAATAGGACTTGACCTTTCCACTACATTCCAATTGAAATCTATCTCTAATATTGCCCCTAAAAAAGAACCTAATTTCATATCAGTCCCTATCTCTTAACCTTCACCACAATAACCATCCTTGGTGAGTAATGATGATTAGAAAGAATCTAGAGATAACCTTTTGGATGGAGTTGAAAAACTTTTAAATACCCTTCTAGCTCCTGTAACAAATCTAAGTGAGAGAGATTCCTCACTATTGTTGGAAATAGTTAATTGTAAAATTCAACCCAAAATGCTTCATGAGATTCAAGAAGTGATATTTGAAAAGAAACTTCTTAGTGATGATGTGAAGACTCTAAGTGGTATGATTGAAGACATGCAGAAAGTGATGAATTCAGGATCAGAGATTGCTTCTCTTCCTATGGATCCTGTTGTTCCTCAAACCCCACAGAATGTTGTATCTCAGATTCAAACTCATTTATCTTCCTTAGCTGAAAAATTGGAAGAAAGAAACAAATAGATCGTGAAAGAAATGTGAGAGATTGTGGTTAATCTTAACAAGATCATGGATGAGTATACGTGGTGCCTTCAAAAACTGATAAATCAACTGAAATCTATCACCTCAGATGTCACTTCTTCTAAGATTTCTATAGCATCATCTCAATCTTCTTTAGATAGTGACCTACTTAGAATAGTTTTCAAAGAATAACATCAGACTGTGATTACTGGTTTCAATAAATATTCTCTATCTAAAGTTATCAAAAATAGTGACAGAGTTCTTGATCTTGTCCAAATCCATTCAAAAATTGCTAATTATTATCAAAAATAAATTCCCCAGAAAGTGGATTTATACTTCAATAGAATCATATCCAGGACTTAAATGACCAATAATTTCAAATATCTTGTAGAAAATTTGAGGATTCCTCCTGTTACTAAAGATTTCAAGACTCAAGTCCAAAATCTCACCGACTTCACTCGTCTGTTGGAAAAGTTTATGGAAAACATGGATGACTTTGAGAAATCTATGCAGTATGGTGGAGAGATCATTACAAATTTTATTAAACTTCTAAGGCCCTATCTTCATGTACAGTCTACAGCCATTGTTGCTCATGTGGCTGCCCCTCTGAGGCTTGGTTTTCTTACTTTCACCCTGGCCCTAGCCTCCACTTCTATGTCTGTCAGTCAAGCATTGAGTCAGGTCATGCCTGTGATCCTTGATCAACAACTACCTTGGTCTTACACTGCACCTACTCTGGCTCCCTCAGTCTTTGAAGGTATTCCATTACATTTTCTATCAACCACCTCACTACCTTTTTTTACCTCAACCCCAGCTCCTATGGCTTCCTCTTCTACTGCTGTTAAGTGCAAAGAGAATACCTGCCAGTAAAGAAGGATATTTCTTACTCTTTTTTATGGGAATCTTGTTAATTTTGTTTTACTTTATGTAATGCCCCTATTTTTATCAAATACATTATGCCATTTTCTTATCTCTTTTGCCTTTATTTTTATTAAAAAGGGGGAGATTGTTGGAATCTTAATGTATTAATCATGCTTCAATGATCACAAATCCTATTCAGTCTATAAACCTTGTTAACTTTATGTAATCTATCTCACATCAAATGCACACTTGTTTAGTAAAAGATATCCAAAGATCTTAAGTATTATACACTTAGTTTGGATACTATACACTATCTTTTGATTCAATTTATAATGATTTCTCTGAAAAATTATTAAGTTTAATTCATTACATAAATATCACTACTTAAGCCTGAATATAGATATTTTCCTAAGTGTGAGGCACCATTAACAAGAGGCCACCGTGAACAGGAAGACACCGTGAACAAGACATCGTGAACAAGACACCATGAACAAGACACTGTGAACAAGACACCATGAACAATACATCATGAACAAGACACCATAAACAAGACATCGTGAACAAGACACCATGAACAAGACACCGTGAAAAAGACACTATGAACACGACACTGTGAATAAGACACCGTAAACAGGACATTGTAAACAGGACACCATGAACAAGACACCGTGAACAAGACACCGTGAATAAGACACTATGAACAAGACACCATGAACAAGACACTATGAACAAGACACCTAGAAAAAGACAGCGTGAACAAGACACCATGAACAAGACACCGTGAACAAGACACCATGAACAAGACACCGTGAACAAGACACCGTGAACAAAAGTCACTATAACCAATCCAGACACCATGTGAAGGAGACACCTTTTCCATGACATACTGTGACACAATTTCTTAATATGTTTTGTCATATTTCAATTTAATCTCTAACGGTCATATTTGAAAATTTTAAATGAACTGAAATAATTAATATTTCTTTGTAGACATGTCATCTGACAGTACAAGGTATGAGGTGCAGAATACAGGCACCTTGTCAACTCAAACACATGAACTCCAAGATAAAAGAGTAATGCGGCCCTGTAAAAATAATAAGAGTGAGTAACGATACTAAAAAGAAGAATAAGTCGGTGGCCGTGATCACAACAACAGAATAAAATTAGAGAATTCTTAAAGAAATAATTATCTCATGTAACTCAACACTGCTAGAGAACACGCGAAGCTCAACTGAATCCCAGAATTGAGAACATCTTCACACTGTCAAACATCTCGAAGAACACAAACCAGATTTTTTTGACTTGCGACACTCTTTTTTCGATACGAGGACTAGATTTCTGCATCTCCTTCATCTTAAATGTCCAGAGATGCAAAGACTAATATTCAGAGCATTTCTAAACCTATCTCAATATTTCTTCTCTGTTTTGTATCATTTTACTATCTTTTGAGCAGTGTGTGTATCTGTATAACAACACACTCTATCGCATGCATAAAACTAAAGGATACATTATATCCTTACCCAAAAATCTTTTTATATTTTTATACCCACTGATAAATGTGGATGAGGTCCCTGTGTGTCCTAGTTGTTTATTCCCACAAAGAACTATGGAAGAGATCCTTGTGCAACCTGGACAGTCCTGTGTACTGTTGTTTAACCCCGATCTGTGATGTGGATCAAGTTTATTTATATAAACTACTTGGTGGTAGGTGATCACCAAGTGGAGTGCATTAGGTCTCGTCTTGAGACTGAACCACTAGTTCCATGTCTGTTGTGCTGCTTAATTTAGTCTTCTCTGTTTTGCTGCTTTACTGTATAATTCAGAAATCACTAAATTCACTTTGATAGTTAATCTTGGAAAAAATTTATATTGTCTCATCTTAGTAGAATGGCTTCAAAAATAATATTAATAATTGAAATTAAGATTACTAAGAACTAATCAATCTTATAAGAAGTTATTTAAATAGTAAAACTCTTATAACAGTATAAACTTGATTAACTGGGCTATATTTATCCTTTTGGGGAAACCTTTTTAAGAATACTTTTTAACCATAAATTTTTATATATACTCAATTCACCCCCCTCTTGAGTAATATACTTCGAATAAAAAAGATGATACATTTTTTCGAGAAGAAGAAACACTATAACATAAACCACTAACAACATTTTCAGAGTGAATAAGGAAAGTAAGGTTCAATGATAAATGAGAAAAGATTCTGTAAATGATCAAAAAATCATATCAATATACCATTTATTATGAAAATTTCAAACTTTCCTATATTTAAAAATTTAATGAGTTGGTTTGAAACAAAGTAACCCTTTAAGAATATCACATTATTACAAAGATGGTTAAATATTCAACAGTGGTATCACATATCAAAAAATAAAACCAATACAATGAGTTTTTATACTCTAATTAGCATTGGTTATAAATATTTTTATAGTATAAAATGTGATTTAGTTGAAACTTTCAATAATATTTCATATTAAACAATCATGAGCTTGGGATTGAGAGATACAAACCCAACTCATTATTTACTTCAACTTGTGTATACAATAATGAGATGTCTCCAATTTCATCTTCATGATTTCATCATCATGGTAAAGAATTTATTATTTCAGGAATATTTTCTTATGATGGAGATGGGTTAAGAGAAGACCAAAATAATCTTATATAGATGATTTTTATCTATAGGAAGTTAACTAATTAATGAAGAAAGTGGGTAGTTATGTTTAAAATTATGTATAAAAGAATTAAAGTTCAATATACCATGGGTGGTGAAAATATATAAGAAAATTGTGATGATTTGAGAGATGAAAACTTATAGGAAGTTGAAGGCACTATTTTATATTGAAAAGGAGGTTATGTGGTTGATGTAGAAAAGTTAAAAGATGGTAATGAAATATGTAATGAAGGATATAAGTGGTTGAAAATTTCTATAGACAGTATATGATTTTCTATCCCGGTATAATTCAAGGAAGGAAAGTGTATTTGGGTATCTAGTTACTTTACCTTTGATTTTTTCAAGAATGGAATAACAATTGGATTAGGCCAATTGAGTTTGAGAAAGTGTTACTCAGAGGAAGTGTAAAATTATTTTCCAAAAAAGGTAGTGGTACCATATAAATGGTGGAATCATTGCTTAAAATTTATGTAGATGTGGAATATTTAAGCTCTATCATACCCTTAATCAAATACAATCATATTCTAAGGTTGTGATTAATGAAAATTAATAATTTTTATGCTCTAGTATTTTAGGATTTTATTTAATTTAATTTCTTTTTAAAAACTAGTTTGTGTTTCTTTCATTATTTATCTTATATTTTTTGGTCCATGAAGATTCATGGTACAAGGACATAATATATCTAAAAACTAGGGAAGGTAATCAATGTGAAAGGGGGTAACCTTTAATTTTAAGTACATACTTTTACTACCAATTTTTTATATTATTCCTAGAGATATAATGAAAATAAATGAAATCTCATTCTTAAATTAGTCATTTGGTTTTTATCAATGATAATTGAATTTATAAAAACCCCACAATTCCATGTTTTTAATTTGAATTTGATTAAATTGAATAGTTTATATAGGTATATTAGGTGATTATGGTTAAACACAAGAACATGAATTCAATTAACCATATATTTTTCATTTTAGACACAGGAAGATAAATTTTTCCTTCCATTTATCATGATTTTAATTTTTGAAGTTCATATTGATTAATTTTTTATTATTACTCAAAAAATGAGAATTTTGTTTTTCAAAATTATATTCTCTTATTCTAGAGATATTTCTAGAAAAAAATTTTAATCCTTCCAGGTAAATTTCATGAGAAGATTTTTGATTTATTACCTAGTAGGATTTGGATATGAACTTTCCAAACTGAATATAGTAAAAATTATCATAAAATATGACTGGAAAAGTTTATAAAAAAAATATTTTATGAAATAAGTTTTGAAATAAATTTAATTTCTTTGATAACTTGTGTTACATGCAATATAGATTTTTAAGGGACTATAATATTCTATTAGTATTATTATATAAACTTAAACATTGTAATCTAGTCACTTAATTACTGACTATGAATATGAGTAAATAAATTATAAAAATTATTTGGATTTCAAATGAATTAAATAAATTCATTACTTATCAACTCAATTTAATTAAAATAAAAATAACATGAAATTAATAAATATATTTATCTAAAAACCTATATTTATATGCATGAAAATTTATACTCTATGTAAATTTAATTAGTAAATGTAATTAAATGAACTTAATGGATTTTATATATTATATATTCAATAAAAATTATCATTCATCTAATATTTCTGTTAAGATAAGGATAATAATAAATAAAATTTTATGTTTAATAATTTTATTATTTATAAAAAGTGGTTTGGTGTTTTTCTAAGCACTTATTTAAAAAATAGTTCCTAAAATTTTCAAAAAATATATTTGTAAAAATTATTTCATTTTATAATAATAATGTTTAAATTATCTTTTTGTGAAGTTTTTATAATTTTCAAGAAATATTATTTTTTCAATAAATAGTGAAAATACTGATTTAAAAAAATGAATTTTTGTTAAAAGTATTTAACGTATTAAGTTATTTTTAAAATAGTTTGAAAAAATAAATTAAGTTCAAATATATTATTAATAATACAATATAGTTCATTGGAATCAATTTTATGGTTATTTTTAATATAAAAACTTTTATATTTAAGGATACATTTTCTTTTGAAAACAGTTTTTTCACCGCGTCGGTCGGTTTAATTTTAAATTATTCTCTAGTAGATTATTTTATAGATTTTGTCAAATTGGATTGTATATTTGTATTCCTAATACTTAATATCATTTAATATGTTAAAAAAAATTCAAAATTAATAATGATTACATTGAAAATTAATTACAACATTTATGGTTAAAATGGGTTTACAAGGGGTTAAGGCAAAAGACAAGGGAAATTATTCCAATTAGACATGTATAAATAATTTTTATATAAATATTTAAATAAAACCATATCCTAAATTTTAATCTATGATCAATTTTAAAAATTCTTCATAAAAATGACTTTAAAAATTAGATTCCTTTTGGAAATTCCCAGGTTGTTTCCAAGTGGGTTCCTTTCCTCACTTATAAAAGGATATATCCTATACTCACCTCTCCAAACTAAAAGATCCTTATAGTTTAGAAAATACATTACCAAATAAATTATTCACTTCCCTCTCTATGTTATAGAGTCCCTAGTTTGATTATGAAACCCAACTAGGAAGCATTTTGGTGCTCACTGAAAGAGGTTTCTTGGAGAAGAGGTATTGTTATTAACCAATATTTTTAAATATATGTATTATTCCTAATCCATCATTTATTATTCAACTATACCAATATAATAACATAAATATCTCCCATATATTAATATTTTATTATGCTTGTTTCAAAACCAAAAACTATCTCATATTCTATCAAACAAAAAATGAAACATTGTTAATGCATATGTATCGTCTCTATGAAGGGTGTAATTAATTTTCTATCTAAAACTTTTATAGATTAATATAAATACTTATATATTATATTTATATTAGGGTAAAATACTATATATTTCATAACCAGGATCAAAGAAAATACTAAAATAAAACATAGATGAATAATAAATTAGTTTTTTCTAGAAACATGATTTTAATAAGGTATTGTTAATAAATAGGTAATAAAATGGAATCACTAAATAATATATGGTATGATATATATAATTAAAATTCTTTGATATATTTATAATAAACCTATATTTATTATATGGGAGGTTCAATCATTTACAAAGGAAGTTAGTACATAAGGTAAAGGATTTCTAGTCTCTTTTTTATTTCTAGGAGACATATTTCTTACTCACCACTCATTTATTTTGTGGGTTGTATATACATTACCTAAAACTTATTGAATATCTATTTTTTATTATATTTAATGTTTTATATGGTTTTATTATTTATCATGGATTATGTTTCAAAAGTTTCCAAGGTGGTATAAGAATTTCTCCTCACATTCATTTTTCTAGGAAAAATTTATTATTCACCACTTTTTTCTTTTTTTTTGTGTATATACTACCCAAGAATATCTTTTAGGATTCCCCCCATGAAAAATATGTGATATAAATATCCATATATATCTTTTTTTCATCAATATTATGATTCAAAAGTTTCCCAAGTGGTAATGGTTATATATTAGAATCTCATTATTTAACAGGTTTGTTTATGATTATGTTTCAAATGATAAAATATTATGATCTATCCCCTAAGAAACAAAATAAATTTATTATAATAAATTTATATCCATATAATATATAATTTCCTTTAATTTTGATACTTTTATGTACTTAAGAGAAAAAAATCATGTTTTTATAGAAAATAGAAATTATTTTTCTCCTCAATCGAAAATCATTTTTCTAAATCCATATTTTCTAACATATTTTTTAATAATGTTTTAAAAATATTTTTTAATTTCATTTTTACCAATGATTTTTTTTAGAAAAAACTTACTAATAATTATATTATTATTTTAAAAATAAGGAACTTTTTAACTTTTCCAAAAAAAGTTAAATGAATCTCTGTTTTAATGTTTACAACATGAATGGTATTTACCATCGCAATGATAAATCAATGATTAAAATATCCCTTTAAAAGTTTCCAATATTATTTTCAAATAAAATGGATTGTTTAAAATTTGATATGTCTTTGGATTTTAAATATGTTATTTCCAATTAGAATGGATATTTTCCTCAGGAAATGTTTCAAATGATCTTTGAAATCATTTTCCATTTAAGATGACATTTTTTGATGTTACATAATCTTTTCTAAGAATATGATCCAATGATACCATCCATTTTTATTATTTTAATGGTTTATATTTATACTAAAAATATTTTTATGAAATTAATTCATTTTCTATGGGCTATTCTATAATGAAATGATAAAATGTTTATAAAAACCATTTCATTTCCGCAAGTTATGATATGATGAAATATTTTTGAAACCCAATTGATTTCATGGTTTATGTTGTGTTTTATGATATTATGGCACATATATTTATGATTTTCATTATTTTAAGGGTGGTACCCATATCTCCCTCTAATAAATTAGGTATTGATGCAAAACTCTTTAGTGAATTATGATATGCATGAACCAAATTCAATGTTCACAATGTTATGTGTTAACCTAGTTTTATGTCTATAATTTAATGTGTGGACCTTGATTTATGTCTATAATTTTATTTTTTGGCTATGTTTTATGTCCATAATATTATTTGAGGACCGAGTTTCATGTCCATAAGGTTATGTACGGACCTTGTTTCTTATCGATATGTTTATTTGTAGACTTGGATTTCCTATCCAAAAGATTATGTGTGGACGTAGATTTCATGTGTATAAGCTTATGTGAGGGCTAGAATTCATGTCCATAATATATTGAGAAATAATCATTCTATTTATATATATTCATAAAATTATAATCTTATGTTTTGTCTAATTACAATGTATTTGTTATGCTCTTCTAGATTATGTTCATTGAATACATTTTGATACAACTATTATGAATAGCCAATATTATTTCCATGTCTCAAAATAATTATCTTTAACATGTGGGGTATGTTTTTCAAATAATAATCTCATGTTCTCAAATACTTTGGCTAATTAGAAGTTGATATCACCTTTTTTTACCCTCAATGAGAATCTAAGTTATCCCTTTATTATGTTTCCATTCCCAATGATATGAAGAATGGTTTTTCATTGGTTATGTCTAATAATAGTATTATTTGGGAAGATATTTATGGGATATATTGAATATATTTTATGAAATTAAATGATTTTGTTTGTAGTCTCCAAATACATTAATCCTATATGGTCTTCAGGATTGTATTTTTAAATTTTATTTAATATTCTTCTAAAAATATGTAATATCTTTGAATAAAAATCCTACATCACTATCATTAGTATGAGATAAGGGTTCTTTTAAATCATTTGATATTAGGTTTAGAAGACTTTAGTGATAACCATTGGGATAAGTCGAACAATATGGAAATGACATTAAATTTTAGTTAAAGAAAGATAGATTGATTTCCAATAAATTACATTACTTTTTGTATATTAAAAGTTTATTTGGATATATTACAGTTTTACATAGGGGTAATAAATAAAAAAAATAGTGAAATGGGATTTTACTTTATTGTCACCTAATCTATGAGAACAGGCCTTATTGCACACCTAGTTTGACACATCTAGGGGATATTTGATAGAAATTCATAAACTTTTTCTAAAAAATCATTTATTATTTGAATAGATTAATACCATTAATTAAATAAGAAAAATATAAGTTGTTATAGATTTAAAATATGGTTTCATGATTAAGACACCTAACAAATAATTTTTCAGGATTACTTGGCATCCCACTTTGACTATTATTTCTCAAAAAATACATTTTGTTTCTAGTTAATGTTAGGAACCCAAAAGAATAATTTGAAAAATGAATGTAATTTTCATTACATTAACCATCCTCATGAGAAACCAAATGGATCATAAGCTTGGGTGAAATTTGTTTTTATTATTCTCCTGCAACACTATCAAGTTATATTTGGTAACATGGGTCATTTTATGTTCTTAAATTTTATAAGGAAAAAATCTCTATGGCTTTTATTAAACAATGACCATCCTACTATGTGAATTATAATCCTCTAGTTCTTGAGAAATTAATGAATGTTTTGGAAAATATGTTTTACATTATTCAGTGCTTGTATCATGAAATGGTTTTCCTAGATTCCTATCATTTGGATGGTCAATAAGATCAATATTTGAATAATATTAATATTATATAGTAAAATGATGAAATTTAATCTAGGTAATGGAATGAGTTTAAGGGAATATATTTTTTAAGTACATCCCTTGTATTCTAGGTACCTAAATGGAAAATGAATTCCTTGAGCTCAATATAAAGGATGATGAATCCATGGGTACATATGAGAAAAAATTTACAATTATTTCATGTTATACTTCATTTTTAATAATCACCATGAAATAAAAATTGACCTATTATTCACTGGGCTAAAACCAAGTCTTTGAATGGAATTAACCATAAGAGTCTTCGGATTCTAGGATTGATGTGCACTAAATGTGGAAAACAATTCTAGAAACCATCAATTATTAACTGATAAGAAAAGGAAGATGGAGTTTCATGGAAGATCCAGTGGTATATCAAATGGTGGAAAGAAAAATATTAAACCCCCTACTTTAAAAAAGTGTGGGAAAAATAAATCAGATGATTTTATGAATGGTACATGAAATTATTTTATGTGTGATATGTCAGAAAATTAATAATAAGATTTTCAATTTAATGTGACAAATATACTCAAATAAATTAATCAAGATAAGTTTAAAAGGGATACACGGCCCAAAATGGATCATCAATACTATTGAGTTTCTAATGTCTCTCTTGAAAGCTATGTAGGAAAGGCGTGCCGGGAAAAAAATTGAAAATAAGTCTTACCACCAAATGGTTTTATCCGACTCTTCCCCCAACGAAAACTGGGAACCATAAATTTCCAACTTTCAAATTCTAGATGGACCCATATTATCATTTGAAACATTTTTTGTCCCACTGTGATCCCATGATGGGAATTCCTGAAGAAAAATAAGTAGTGAAACTCATGTGATTCATCTAATCAATACAAGGACCCTCCCTTTTATGGGATACTATTTATCCATCTCTATCAATTAAAGGGTGGGAAGAACCCTGTTAAAAGTTTCATTTCCAATTCAACTCGAAACCATAGAAGAAAACAATCATCGACCTCTCAAACTTCAAACAACTAGATAATGAGGGGGTTTTTTATTTCACTGCTCGATGGAAGTGGTTGACCTACTCATTAAACCTACATCTCCCTCAATAATACTTGTTGTAAATCTATATAGAGAATCATGATAATTAATTGAACACACCACTAATCCCTATAAAATATATAAAAGGGTTTCAAGACCTTGACACAATTGCTCAAAAAGTGGAAGACTCCATCACATGAACTATAGATAAGTCTTGGGTAATTCTATTATCTCATGGAAAGAAAACAGGGATGTCATAAGAAACCATTGTTATACTTAAGAAGACCCATTTACCCACTCTCATTCTAAATCCATCCCTATATCTTGTGTTCCCCCTCTTAAGAATCCGCAATATCACCCACCTAATCAGGATGATCAAAGGGATAAGATGAAAAAAAAAGTTTTGGGAAATTAAGAATAATGTCTATTCATTTTGAAATTAGCAAGCCCCTAACTAATTCATTACATCTTTGGAAAACAAATTGATCATGTTTCAAAAACCCAAGAATCCCAACCATATTGATGAGGATAAACTCCCAAACTATTTCCCTTTTCACAGAGAATTTGGGAACTCTATAAATTAATATTTAGCCTTCAAATACAACCAACAAAAAATGGTGGACTCTGAAAAAATGAAGATGGTCTATCCACTAATCATGTATCATGTGTTTCTTCCACTAATACAGGGGAGGAGAATGAATGGAATAAAGTTAACAGTATGGGTATAGGGAATATAAGTGATTGGATGGTTAGAAAAATGATCAAAACATACTCATTATATCCTCTAAGAGTGGTTGAAACAGATAATTGTAGACATAGCTAATTACTCTAGGGCACAACTGACTCCTTCAGTATCACAATAATCTGAATTATATTCTTCCAAAAAATGACATGTCTTAATGAACAGGAATCATTTACATGAATATGAACATATATTGATGCCAAATATGCCTTTGAAATTGGTGGAATTCATTCCTGAAGTCCCAGAAGCATAGGCACCACCCCTCCAAATGGTACAATAAGAGTCGGCCCCCTAGACAGAATCCTTATCAGACGAGGAGTTGATCTTTGGTTCCATTAATTTTATTCACTTAATGGATCCCATCTCGGATGATGAGTGCAACTATGAAATCAAATTACCTATATTTAATTGGGGAACTAGGGAAGAAGACATTAAAGCTACCGATACAGGGTAAGTTGTGGTTTTCCATGAGTCTAATCTAATTACATCCCTGATAAAACCGTTTATACAGTTGAAACCTGTGGGAGAGATCTCCAAAAATCTCAATATGAGTTTTAAATACCACACTCATATGTCAAGGTTTTCCCAGAAATTATCATCTTTGAATATTTACTAGAGGGGACTCAATCACCTAGTCTTCATTGGCGTATAGGTAGAGCCAGTATACCTGATCCACCAATGGAAAATGTATGCTCAAATCTTACTCCAAAGGTTGATCCAACCATATCTGGTACTTTAGTTCCTAAAGAACATGTGAAAGAGTTTCCTCATTTCAGGATGACAATACATTTATAATAGAAGTATGAAATCCTAAACTAGTTATCCCTCGTGATGGAAAAGTTGTAAATCATTGATTCTTTGAGTCGATCAAAGGACTTATGGGAAGCACTCATATAGTATTTTTTTTATCTCACATGAATTTGTATTTAATGTTGTTGATGTCCAAGTATACTGGCTATAGATATATCCTATGGAATTCCACATGATAATGTCTTTCAGGGAGTAGGATGAGGGTACCATCATAGAGGGACATGATAGACCCTTGTATATATTTGGAAGGATAAATGATGTTGGTATATGATGATCCTTCATTGAAAATGGATAAGAAGATAACCACATTCTGGTCAGAACACATTGTCCAATGGGTTTCAATGAATCTCACTTGTCCCCCACCACTCTAATATTACATGGTTATTATACAAACGAAAAAAAATCTTCTTGGTGAAATAATACTGAACTTAGTTTTTGAATCATGTGTCTGACTCATAATTCATAGTTATTCGATAAGATACGACCATTAATGTTCTACTGGTAATTCATTGGTTACATCAACATGATGTTATTCCCTTATCACACCATCAATTCCTTAAATATTTTATTAATGGATAAATTAAGAAATTTTATTGTGAAAAATCCCCATTTAAATCATATGATTCAAAATACATTTAAAAATTATTCTATCAGAGTGAATGGAAATGAACCATGATTGAAGATGATCCTCGAATCAATGCCCCAAATGGTTTTATAATGATCCAGCCTAATTATTCCATCTATCTTAGTGAAGAATATTTGATAACCATCAATAATATTGAATAGGTGATACTAAATTTAGACACAAATTCAGTGACTTGTACGATATCATCCATAACGGTTGTACCTTTCTACATTGGAAAATACATTTACCCCCAAAGAAGTGATGAAATATTAAGGAAAAATTCCATAATTCCATTCCCATAGATTCAATAGTTTCCTAGCTCAATATCTAGTCTAGAAAAGGTTTTCATTACATTGTGTGAAAACTAATATACTCATTATCTATCCCTTGTTTCACCTTCAGAGCTCCAATAAGGCCATGCATCATCAATCGAGTAAGAAGCAATTACTTCTCCTTGTGAATGTTGGAATGTTCACTTCTCCCCTAGCTTTGAGAAATTTGATTCATCACCTACCTCGTAGGTAGAGGTGGAAGAGGTAGATCATGAGGATGAGGAAGAGTATGAGGACCTCATGGATGACCCTCCATCATTTGAGAAATGTGTCTCTACCACCATTTATGAACTCAATGAAGTAATTCTGGGTACAAATGAAGATCCATGACCCACCTTGATCAGTTACAAAACTATAATGACCCACCAATTATCATTGGATTGAGAGTACAACGAGTCATTATTAGGCCTAAAGTGACATCCTCAAGACACCAAAAGCTGGAAATAAATGCTGAAGGGTTTCAAATACAAGTGGGGGATGATTTACTCTTTAAGAAATAAACCAATAAACCTACCAACTATAACAAAACGTTCACTATATGATGCATGAAAAAATGAAAGACAACTCAACAACTTCATGTATCTCAAAACCACATCAAAGTAAGAAACAGTGGAAGAATAACCAAGTATCAAAGTACACAGCAGATAAACTACACAAGACTATCCAAAGACCTCAAGAATCTATTCTCCACAAGCTCCGAGCTCCAAAATCTCCAAACAGCCCAAACATCACAACGTAGTGCTAAACACATGTGAAAAATTACCTTTCCCTTGTCCCAAAAGATATAATCTGTAAAATCACCAAAGTTCCAAGCAGGTGTGAGTATAAAACACAGTAGGTTTTATCTAATGATTTACCTACTCACGCCACTAGTATAGAAGAGTTATCAACAATTATATAAAATAGTTTATATAAAACAATTTCTCAAAAATAGTTTATAACTAAATCTAAACATGTTTGCAAAAGCATTCATTACCAAAAGCATACAATTGCAATTGAAACCAATTTTCCTAACAAGATATTTTTCCAGAAAAATAACTAAACAATCTTTACAACCACTTCACAATATCCCTTTATCAGCATAAAAAACCATTCCTCAAACCCATGCAACCAACCATGCATGATACTTAATGATAGTTCCATACTCATGAATGGTTTCTCATCGATCTACCAAGTCGTCACAAGGTAATTGTTTCCCATGTGCCATTAACCCTTTGGCATCGAGCACAAGGTCATATTTCAACCAAGCCTCATGTATGCAATTACCATGTGACATTAACCCTTTGGCACCAATCATATGGTAATATTTTAACCAAGATTTATATATGAAACCTAAACACACACCATATATTCCCAACGAACAAGCCAAAATAAAACTTTCAATAAAAACTCCTTTTTACTGAAAACAATTTCATCAAAACCATTTCAATTCCAAACTATACCAATTCCAAACCATTTCAATAAATCTCTATTTTTATTGAAAAAATTTTCTATTTAAACCCCCTTTTTCATCAACCATATATCAATTCTAAAAAATCTATAATTTAAAATCATTATTTTAAATTCATGAAACTAAACCCCCTTTGCACAACTATTCACCAAGATCACACAATTTCACAAAAACCATAACTCATCACAAATGAAAAATTTTCAATGCATTTCACAATTGAAAAAACAATTTGAATCAAATAAAATCAATTCTATCAAGAGGAATCAAGAGATAATCAACCTACCTTGAAGTGTTTGATGAAACTTTGACAACAAACAAAGAACGCACAAGAAAGCGAGTATATTTTGCAAGAATGGCCTTAATTATCTTATCCTAGAAAGATCAGGACCCAACATTGAATTATTTGGATTCAAAAAACGTAGATCTACCCACTATTGGTTCATATCTAAGAAATAATGGAGATTGGAGAAGTAGATATAAGAAGATCTAAGAAATCCTGACAAATTAGGAAAGAATGGTGACATACCTCAAGAATCGGACTCGAAATCACCAAGGGAAGGCTATAGGTTGCCTCTAACTAGTGTGGGGAGGGTTCTATAGCCTTATAGGGAGATTAATCTCAAAATAAGGGCGTTTTGAAGCCAAAACAATATATAAATAGAGCATAAATGAGTAAGCTTTTAGAAAATAGGATCCAGATTTGACCTACGCACAAGGTTTGACCACATGGATTGGGCCAACTGTGTGTGGATTGTTTGACCTTCCTTTTGGTCCCAACACTCCTTATAAAACTACAAAACTCTCCCATCCTTCAACTTTACCCTTTTTATGGAAACACGTTTTTATGGAAACATCCCACTTTATGGAAACACCCCACTTTATGGAAACAACCCAATTTATAGAAACAACCCTCTTTATGGAAATACCCCACTTTATGGAAACAACCCACTTTATGGAAACAACCAACATTATGGAAACACACAAATTTAGGGAAACTATCTATATTATGGAAACTCTCTATTTTATGGAAACTCCATATTTTATGGAAACTCTCAATTTTTTGGAAACTCTCACTTTTATAGAAACCCAATCAAAGACACACCAATTAAAAAACGTGAGAAAAGGGGTTATGAACCTAAAACTAGGGGTACTACATTCTCCCCACCATTGGTCTTTCCATCCTTTGAAATTAGAAAACCCTTGCTGGACAAAAAGAGTTATGGACACTACGCTTTCATTTCCTTCTCACGTTCCCAAGTCTCTTCCTAAATCTGACCATGATGCCATAAAAACCGCACTTGGCTGATGCTTTTCCCACACAAGACTTTCTCTTGTATATCCATGATCTGCACTAGGATATGTACCAGTGATTCAACTGGTTCTATCTCAACATGATTCTGTTTGATCGCATAGTCAGGATCAAGGTGATACTTTTTCAACTAGGACACATGGAACACATTATGCACCGAACTAAACCGTGGTGGAAATACTAACTGATATGCCACCTCTCCAATCTGTTCTAGTATCTCAAAAGGGATGATTTATCTAGGATATAACTTTCCCTGATTTTTTAAGCGACGATGTCCAAGCCTTAGAGAGATCCTCAACAATACATGATCACCCACAGCAAATGACAATGGTCTTCGATGGTGATCTGCATAATATTTCTGATGACTCTGATCTGTCTCCATCCTCTTTCTAATAAACTATATCTTCTCCATTGTTTCTTGGACAAGGCTTGTCCTAACTAGTGATGTTTTTCATGTTTCCACCCAGCATAGTGGAGAACCATAGGGACGCCCATACAATACTTCAAACGAAGCCATGTGTATTGAGGATTGCTAGCTATTATTGTATGAGAACTCCACTGAGGGTATATCATTCTTCCAGGAGCCACCAAAATCCATTACACAAGCCTGTAACATGTCTTCCAATGTTTGTATCATCCTCTCGGATTTTCCATCCATCTGAGGATGATATGTCGTGCTCATAGTCAACTGAGTCCAATGGGCATGCTGTAAGGATTTCTAGAAACAAGACGTGAATCTCATATCTCTATCTAAGACTATTGAGATCGGTACACCATGCCTATTTAATACTTCTCAGATATATATTTTTTAAAGATCCTCTACTGTATGAGTTTCACAAATAGGGAAGAAATTGGCTGACTTGGTTAGGCAATCCACTATCACCCAAATGGCATCGTGTTTCTGGACCGTGCTTGGAAGTCCTGTAACAAAATTCATTGCTATCTGATCCCATTTCCACACTGGGATGTGAAAATATTGTAACATACAAGATGGTCTCGGATGCTCTACTTTAACCTGCTAACAAGTTAAGCACCACGAGATGAACTCGCCCACCTTCCTTTTCATGTTGCTCCACCAAAAGTGTTCCTTCAACACCTTATACATCTTCTGTGTACCTGGATGTACAAGACATCTTGAATAGTGGTAAGCATGAAGGATTTGTTCCGGAAAAACCATAGGTACAACCATTCGATCACTGAAACACAAAACTGAACCCCCATCAAGTTTCCATCCCTCAATGGTCTCCCTGAAATTGATTTTTTAACTTACAACAAGACATTATGCATCAGATGTTTGTGCCTCTTTGATCATTTTTACTAAATCGAGAACAAGCATAGTTGAAAAGAAAACTACAATATCACCTTATTCTTCACATTCCACATGCATGTCAGCTAAGACCGGCATCAACTGCCATTCATCTGAAGTATATTTCGCCAACTGAGCATATGACTTTCTACTCAATTCATCTGCCACTGAATTTTCTCTCCCAGGTGTGTACATCAAGTAAAATTCAAACAATTGGAGATACTCCATCCATCTCATTTTCCTTAGATTCAAATATCACTATGAGAAAATGTGTTTCAAATTTTGTGATCTGTAAACACATTAAATTTCTCACCAAAGAGATAATGTCTCCATGTTTACAAAGCATGGATGACTGGAGCTAACTCCAAATCATGTGTTGGGAAATTCTTCTCATGAAACCTCAACTACCTTGAACCATAAGTAACCACATGATCTCTTTTCATGAGAGCACAACCCAAACCTGATCCCAAAGCATCAAAATACACCACAAACCCCTGTCCTGATTCTGGAAAGATCAATATAGGTGCCAATGTAAGCCGGACATTCAGTTCATGGATATACTTCTGACATTCCTCTGTCCATTGGAATGGAGCATTATTCTTTTTTAGATCTGTCATTGGTGAATCTAGTCCTGATAAATCACACACAAAGCGTCAGTAGTTACTAGATAGACCAAAAAAACTTCTTATCTCGAAAACAGTCTTCGATGGTTTCCAATAGATAATGGATTCTATCTTTTTAGGATCAACATAAATGCCTTTCTCAGAAATGACATGGCCAAGAAAACGTACTTCCTATATCCAAAAATCACACTTTGATAATTTTTCATCCAAGCGATAATCTCTCAAGAATTGTAACACTGTTTCCAGGTGTACCTCTTGATTAACCCTTATCTTTGAATAGACCAAAATGTCGTCCACAAACACCACAATAAAAGAATCTAGATATTGTTGAAATATCTGATTCATCAATTCCATAAAGACCACTGGTTCATTAGTTAGACCTAAACGCAGAACTATATATTAATAGTGTATATATCTACTTCTAAAAGTTTTCTTTAGAGTATCTTCTTTCCGAAATCTCAATTTGCGATATCCTGATCGTAAGTCAATCTTATAAAACCATTGAGATCCCATTAGTTTATTGAACAAATCATCAATGCATGGAAGTCTATATTTATTCTTTATCATAACTTGGTTAAGATTACAATAATCAACACATAGCCGAAGAGTTTCATCTTCCTTCTTCACGAACAAAACTGATGCGGCCCATGAAGATGTACTTGGTCGAATGAAACCCTTGCTTTCTAGCTCCTATAAATGAACTTTCAATTCCCATTACTCTATTAGTGTCATCCTATCAGATGGAAGGAAAATATGACTAGTCCCTAGAAAAAGATCAATTCTAAGCTCCACATCCCTTAGAGGTAGTAAACATTAGAAGTTTGAGGAAAATACATCTGAAAATTGATCCAAAATAGTTAGAAAAATATTTTCCTCAATCTCTTACATTGACTCCAAAGTCAACACTACCAATTGTTAAGAGATAGTTCCCACCATTGGTTCCCACAAGCTCTTTTCACCCTTCTTTACAATCCTCTCTCCTCTAATGAGATGCTTGATGTCGTCCTCATTCATGAATCTAATTGTTCTCATATAATAGTTGATTTGAGCATTGAATGTTGTTAGCTAATCTATAACTTGGATTAAATCATAGACATCCATATCTAACATAGAGAAGTCTCATTTTAGCTCAACTCCATCAATAGTTATAGCACATGATCTACACACAAAGTCTTGACATTCTCTTTCACAGAGAGGAGTTTGCAGTTTCAAAATAGAAGGCATCATTTCTAGTTTTAAACATATAAAGTCAATAGAATGAGAAGAAATAAGGGAATGTGATGCACTAGTAGAAAACAAAACTTGCACAAAGGTAGAATTCAAAAAAATCATACCTCTCACTATAGATGGTCCAGCCTGATCATCAAAAATCATCTGCTCATCTCCATACAATTGTTTCTTCACTACATTGTTATCCTTGTTTCCTTACTGAGGTTTTCTGGGTTGAGGAGTCATGATATTTATAGAATCACCATGGCTAGCTCTGCTCTGCCGATGAGACTGATTATACTATCCACATCCAGTCAAAGCATACGATGCTTCTGACACCTAAGAAGTGTCTCGAGCACCTGACCTTGGAGCACTGCGACAATAGCGTTGAAGATGTCCCATCTAGTTTCAATTATGACATTATATAGGTTGTTATGTATAATCTCACTTTATGTGGTCAAGCAAACCACATTGAAAAAACAATTCTTTGCTCTGGGGTTGTGAAGGAAGGTATTCTGGTCTAGCTGTCTGGTTCTGATTTCCACTTGCACCTTAGAAATAGGTGTCCCTTTTCCACTTTTTTCCAACTGTTGAGTTCCCACTGTTTCCTATAGGTATCATCATACCTCCTCCCATGGATCCCAAGATATCACATTCATCCACAGTCGCTCTGTTCACCATCCCTATATAGTATGTAATACAAAGTACTACAATATTTGATCGAATCTCCTGTCGTAGCCATGATTCGAAGATGTGTTCCTTCAAAGAGGCACTTGCCGCAACATCTAGTGAAAAGAGTAATAAGTTCATGAACATAGCTGCATACTCTGTGACAGAGATACTCTCTTGTTTCAGGCTGAAGAAGTCCATCGTTTTATAGAACTTGAACATGTGAGGATAGATTTTTTTGTTGAATAATTCATCAAAATCCTCCCATGTAAGTACTTCATCCAATTTATCATGTACCGCTAAATCCCACCACTGATGTACAAGATCCTCAAGCATATACATTGCCAGTTTGACCTTTAGATATATCGGTGTGCTGATGAAGTCGAAGATACAATTCATCCTACATATCCACACCTCCACCTTCTCGGGTTCAGAATCACCCCAAGAAATTTAGTGGATTCTACTTCATGAACTAAATGGTATGATCCACATGTCATGCCTCATTTCTTTAGTTCCCACTATCCACAGCTTGAAAATCATGTATAATACTCTTAAGTAGCTCTTGGTTCACATGTTGTTTAGGTGAAACCACATTCTCCACAGCTTATTTGGGTTGGTTTTGACGATGCTTACCAGGTTCCATTTTATAAACTAACAACAAACTCCATTAATCTCACTCTTTAGAAATTGTTGGATAAGAATTTCAAATTATATCACATCAAATATCACAACATTATTTTCCAAAACAACCTTTTTCCCATGTTCAACTATTTTTAAAACCACTTCACATGCTTTTTAAAATTAAACCATTTTCAAAATAAGAAAATCATTCACTTTTTAAAAATCCTTCATTTGAAAACCAATTCCATACTTCTTCAAAAATTAACACTCTTCATTTCACAACATGAATGAATCCTTGAAATGATGTATGCACTCCTAGTGGGAAATCATTCCTCTAAAATGAATTTCATGCTCGTCTCATTGGCTAAACCCATGACAATGAGATTTCAAAATCCTAGAAGTGTCTCTAAATACATATTTACCCAACTCCCTGGTAAATTGAAGTTTAGCATAAAAGGGTTAGGTATGTCCTTTTATTTTATACATTTCAGGTTCCAAAAATCCTACTCCTTTCTAAGATTCCCACCCAAAGAATAGACAGGAAGGTATTTCATCTCCAAAACTAGAAATATAGATGACTACTTATTAGGGAAGGACCGAACAAGCTGATACCGTTTGTAATGACCTACCAATTCTCATTGTCTTGAGATTACAATGAGTCATTACAAGGCCTTAATCGACATCCCCAAGATGCCAAAGGCAGGCAATAAATTTCAAAGGGTTTCAAATACAAGTGGGGGACAATTTACCCTTTAATAAATAAACCAATAAACCTACCAACCATAACCAAACGTTCACTATATGATGCATGGACAAATGAAAGACAACTCAACAACTTCATGTATCTCAAAACAACGTCAAAGTAAGTAACAACGGAATAATAACCAAGTATTAAAGTACACACTGGATAAACTACACAAGACTCTCCAAAGACCTCAAGACTCCATTCTCCACAAGCTACAATATCCAAAATCTCTGAACAGACCAAAAATCACAAGGTAGTGTTAAACATGTGTGAAACATTACCTTTTCCCTTGTCCCAGAAGATATCATCTAAAAAATCATTAAAGTGCCAAGCAGGGGTGAGTATAAAACTCAGTAGGTTTTCCCCAATGACTTCCCTACTCACGCCACTAGGATAGAAGAGTTAACAACAATTATATAAAATAGTTTATATAAAAGAATTTCTTAAAAACAATTTATAACTAAATATAAAAAAGTTTCCAAAACCATTCATTACTAAAAGTATACAAGTGCAATTGAAACCAATTTTCCCAATAAGATATTTTTCTAGAAAAATAACTAAACAGTCTTTACAACCATTTCACAATATCCCTTTATCAGCATACACAATCATTCCTCAAACCCATGAAACCAACCATACATGCTACATTATGATAGTTCCATACTCATGAGCAGTTTCTCGTCGATCTACCTAGTCATCACAAGGTAATTGTTTCCCATGTGCCATTAACCTTTTGGCACCGAGCACATGGTTATATTTCAACCAAGCCATGTGTATGTAATTCCCATGTGACATTAACCCTTTGGCACTAAGAACAAGGTCATATTTCAACCAAGCCCTATATATAAAACAAGAACACACACCACATATGCACAACGAACAATCCAAAACAAAACTTTCAATAAAAACACCATTTTATTGAAAACAATTTCTGTTAAACCCATTCAATTCCCAACAAATCCAATTCCAAACCATTGCAATAAATCTCCATTTTATTGAAAACAATTTCTATTAAAAACACCTTTTTCATCCACCATTTAGAAATTCCAGAAAATCCATAATTTAAAATCATCATTTTAAATTCATGAAACTAAACCCCCATTGCACAACTATTCACTAAGATCGCGCAATTTCACAAAAACCATAAATCATCAAAAATGAAGATTTTTTCATGAATTTAACAATCAATAAACCAATTTTAATATAATCCAATCAATTTTATCAAGAGGATTCGAGAGAGAATCCACCTACCTCGAAGGTTTTGACAAAACTTTGACAACAAATGAAGAACGCACAAGAAAGCGGGTCAATTATCCAAGAACGGCCTTAGTTCTCTTATCCTAGAAAGTTCACGACTCAACATTGAATTATTTGGAATCCAAAAACGTAAATATACCCACTATAGATTCAGATCTATGAAATAATAGAGATCATAGAAGTATATCTAAGCAGATCTAAGAAAACATGACAAATCAGGAAAGAATAGTGACATACCTCAAGAATCAGACTCGAAATCACCAAGGGATGGCTCTAGGTTGGATCCAACTCGTGTGGGGAGGGTTCTCCAGCCTTCTAGGGAGAGTAATCTAGAAATAGGGGCGTTTTTAAGACAAAACAAAATATATAGAGTAAAAACGAGTAAGCCCCTAGAAAATAGCATCTTGATTTGACCTCTGCGCAACATTTGACCACATGGTATGGGTAAACTGTGTATGGATCATGCAACCATCCTTTTGGTCCCAAAACTCCTTATAAAACCCCCAAAATTTCCCATTTTTACCTTTACCATTTTTATGGAAACACACTTTTTATGGAAACATCCCACTTTATGGAAACACCCCACTTTATGGAAACAACCCACTTTATGGAAATACCCCACTTTATGGAAAAAAACCCACTTTATGGAAACAACCAACATTATGGAAACACCCAAATTTACGAAAAATATCTATATTATAGAAACTCTCTATTTTATGGGAACTCTCTATTTTATGGAAACTCTCTATTTTATGGAAACTTTCTATTTTATGGAAACCCAATCAAAGACACACCAATTAAAAAACATGAGGAAAGGGGTTATGTACCCAAAACCGAGGGTACTACAAAAAATAACTTCTAAATAACAATAGGTATATACCTTCTTCTGGATATAACACAATGACATGATCAACTATAATTAAATTAGGATTTTAGGCCTCGATCCTAAGGTGTCCACCCATAACATGGGACCTCAAGAAGACCATCGGGGATACAAACTGGTGTCCTGAAGAACACACATGACTCATGCCTCCAAAATTGAGTCTAAAATGGAAAAGCTTATCAAGGCATGATTTGTTCAGGATGTTCAAAATCTAAAATTGTTGGAAAATATTTTACTAGTAAAGAAGAATAATTGGTAAACCAGGGTCTTCATCAAATTAAAATATCTCAATATGCAGTGTCCAAAAAAATATTTCTTGGTTTTAATCACAATGATGCTTAATTATTCAATTTCTGGGTATTAAAACCTCTCCTTCATGGATGAGTATTTGGGGTATGAAAATATATTGGTGGTCCTAGAAGATGAAGAATCCTTCACCTTTTGGGCCACTATGGAGTATTATATTATCAGGTAATTCCCTTTGGCTTGAAAAAATGATACATCCACATACCAATGTTTCACACATCACATCTTCAATCCTTTATTGAGTAAATTTTTCTATTTCTATATTGATGTCCTGGTGGTTAAGTCTTGACATAGTTCTGACCACCTAGCTTATCATGAGACAATCATCCACAAACTACGATAGTATAGCCTGAAGACAAATCCCTTGAAATTTCGTTTTAGTGTTACCTCAAGAAAAGTCTTCAGCTTCATTGTATACCATCATGACAAAGAAGTTGACACTAAGAAAAAATATATTCATAGAGTATTGCCTCCTAAAAACCTTAAAGAGTTGAGAGGACATCAAGGACACCTATCCAACATCCGACCCTTCATATACAACATTTTAGGAATGATTTTTCCTTTCACCAAACTAATGATGAATGGGGTCTCATATCAGTGGATTGATGATAGTCTGGAAGAATTTGGTAGTCTCAATAAATAACTATTGATCCCACCAATGCTAATAAAATCCATCGGGGGAAATCCACCATCCAATATGTTAAGGCCCTAGAGAAATCATTAGGCACTTTCCTTATGAAAAATAATGACACTGTGAATGAAAAAACCTTCTTTATATCAATGAAACACTGCTCAATATTGAGACTCATTATTTGGATATCAAGAAAGGCTACCTTGAATTAAACTTCATGGTTCAGAAACTAAGGCACTACTTGCTGAACCATGAGGTAAATTTGATCTATCATAATAACCACTTTAAATATATACTCATCCATCCTATGTTGATAGGTTGTTTGGAATCATGGGAGGTTATCTTGTTGTAGATTCATATATAGTTTATGCCTCAAAAATAAGTGAAAGGCTAGTATTTGAATGATTTTATTGAAAAACATACATATACGGAAACACCATAATCAAACACTGAATTTCTAGATAAATTTATCTTCTCTATCCAAGGTTCCTCTCCAACTTGGGAAATGTATTTTTATGGAACTTCCAAGAGCTCAGTAGGGAAGAAAATAGAGGTCCCTAAGCTCAATAATTTTTTTAGGGATCATGATTATCTCTCCAAAAAAATAAGTATTTCTTTATTCCTTCCTTTCTCGAGAAGGAAGCACAAGTAATGAGGAAAAATATCAAGCCCGTATTATCGGCCTAGAACTAGAGATCTAAATACTGTTAGGCCACTTGTAGGTGAATATTTATTCATATTTTGTAATCATACAAATAAAAAAGTATTATGAGATCAGAAAAGAAGATTTAATCCCTCTTCTTGACAATGTGCAAGGGTTAATGGAAGAATTACCCAAAAAACAAATATTGAGTCACATCCCACAATCACATAATTCATAGGAAAATGAATTAGAAAATTTAGAGATGGATTTGGTAGATCCAAAATGGAAAGAAATTGCCATCATTATTGGGAATCATTGAATGGTCTCACATTTAGCTCATGTCACCACAGATGAGATCAATGAATCCAATCCAATCCCTGAACCACATGGTCCTTCCACTCAGTGTATGATTCTCATTATAGACTATGTTCAAGATGGATTACTCCCATCAGATAAAGTTGGGACCAAGAAAATTTGATGGTGAGTAATGAACTTTACTCTTTTTGATGGCCCAAATCAAGAGAAATTCTTATTTAAATGATGCTATGATGGAGTCCTTCTCAAATGTATCAATGTAGAAGATAATTATTTGATCATGAAGTAAGTACACTCAAGATCCTATGGAATCCACCAGTCAGGGTTCATGATTTCTCAATAAATTTGGAGGTTTGGGTACTGTTGGCCCACTATGACACATGATTTCACATAATCATCCAAGAAAATTCATTCCTACCAAGTGCATTCCAACTTCATTCATCAAAACATCGAGCTACTACATACTTCCAAATACTCCATGTCATTTTCAATATGGTTAACATATGTTATAGATCCAAACCCTCTAGCTACATACAAGTTGTTTAAATACATTATAACTACTACATAATTCTTATCCAAATGGGATGAAGAAATAGGACTTAGTGAGGTTGGTTCCAAAAACATCATCATCTTCATGAAATCCATCATCATTTCCAGATTTGGAATCCCTTATAAAATACTGATAAATAACAACCCCAATTTCTACTCAATTAAGTTGTACAAGTTGTATCATGTGTATAACCTCAAATCCATTAACTCATTCCTCTAACATTTTGTTTCTAAAGAACCTATAGATTCACTCAATATAACCATTCCAAATATAATCCAAAATATATTGGGAAATGATAGAAATTCTTGTCCTAATAATCTATTGTGTGCCTAGTTGTCCTACCAGAATACAACCCATAATACCACATGGGAAACCCTTTATTCAATTTCATATGAAATGGAAGTATTCATACCCATTTAAGACTCATTTCCATCATTTTTTGTTGCAATCTATTTTCATTATCCATATATGAGAGATATCCAAAATTATTGTTTAAACTATAACATCTAGAAAATAAAATATTGCATACCATTCATCACTTAGAGGTCTATGAACATTGGATAACATGATCTTTTTACAATAAGTACCTCCACTATTCATTCCTCCATAGGTAATTGGTATTGGTACTTAGGACTCTAATGATACAATGAATGAAGCCTCCAAAGCATGAGCCAAAGTGGTAGTGACCTTACATTATACACAAGGTCCACTCTGATAGAGCTTATACCTTGATATCGATGGATGTATATCTCATTACAACCCCAACCAATGAAAGGTCCATCTAGAAATATTTTGTGTAATTATATGATATTCATCATATAAGAAAGACATTAAATTTTCCAACATCATATAGTCCACACTGTAAGACTTTAAACTAATGATCCTAAAATCCTAGTCACGGTATGTTAAACTATAAAACAGTGTATTTACTATAAGATGTGAAACTACATGGTTAATGTCCTATTTTTATTGTGTAAAATTGTGTAACATTTTTATCTAAGTTTGAGAGGATCACCATCTTCAGTTCTGGTACCCACCATACCTTTTTTTCAATAACTATGTATGGTTTGTTTCTTGTTCTCATGAGATATATACTGATTCCCAGATCCCAATCCTCATCCTATTTACAAGAAACATTTCCCCCTATAAACAGTTCATACCTACATAGGAAACATTTCCAGAACTAGGTATGTCTCAATTCCTGTTTAAAAAGTTACATTGTGATGCATAGACCTTATGTCTTGGGACCATCCATGATTCTAGAAATAAAAAAGTCCCTTATTTATAGGTTCAAAACCAAATTTATGTTGATAACTATTTTTAAGAATTAATTTTGGCTTGATTAACATTCTAATGAGATACATAGTGATGATCAAAACTCTAATCTTGTTCCCAAACTCTATAAAAATCCCCCATACCTATGTTTGGTTTATAATTACACATGGAGACTTTCAAGAACCACATATAATTTTATTCTCATTCTAATGAAAAATTTTGTTATTCATGGATCATACATCCTGGCCCAATCACTATAGAATCTAAATTCCCCAATCCCTCACTTATATTTCCTTTGTGTGATGGAAGAAACCTTCACCAATCCTTGTTTCCCACAATGAGAATAGTTCACGTTGGTTTAAGAGTTTTGGTAATATTTATATGAAAGACTATAGAAGATCAATTCACATCGGTGTTATCATGGTTATGGTTGCAAGGACTTCAATGGAATATCTGATGTCTTTGACCGCATGACTTTATAATGCATGGTTATTTAAGAACTACATTCTTCTTGATTCTCACACCAATGATATATTTAGCAACTCCCAAATCTAAAACCCAAGGTCCAACCATGATATGGGAAACTACCTCACTCTCTTATGTATGAGTCATATCAATATAAAAGGATTTGATATGGGGTTTAACCCCATGCATGAGCCCATATTAAAAAAATCACCCCTTTCTCCACAAATGAATTCAATTAGTGTGGGGATTCCTTTTTATGACTATGCATGGCTTGATTATTGCTCTAACAAGATACATAGTGATGCATGGGTCTTATACCCTGGACCATCCATAATGTTTCGTTTCATATTTATTCCCCTTCATCCTTACCACAAGATGTTAAATTGCATGGATGATGTTCTTACCACATTACTTTAAACTGTATGGTTACCTATGAACTACTTGTGGCTGAATTCTCATTTTAATGATATATTTATTGATTCCAAGGCCTTGTTTCTTAGTCTCAACCAAGGGGTAATAAAAAATTCTCACTCCCCTACATAAGAATAGTGTTCAATGCAAGGGGCTCTACACTTAAATTCAATTATCTATCGAAATGATTCCCTTTTTTTGGAAATGTCCCTTCCACAAGTCATACTCTTAATCATGGACACTTTAAAATCTTCATAGCCTTCCACTAGCTACTAGTGATTGAATTTCAGGTACATGGTGAATAATTTGTCTCATTATGTTGTAACACATCCTAGTTGGATTTTCATAAGTCTTCCACACAAAAGGCATGCCAGCCAGAGGATGCCACGGTTTGACTATGTAGTAACACGCCCCCATTTTCCTTGTATAAAGCTTCACACAAAATGGATTTTCCAACTAGTGATACATTTGTTCCTCAAGAGAAAACTCTTTTATTTATATAAACCTCGGTGAGATTATGATGGAACCCATGATTTAAATTTGGTCCATGATCATACCTCACATATTTTTCCAGAATTATTTCTCTCAACCTGTGAATTTCCAAGTTCATGGTTTATAATCCAATCTATTGTGTAAAAAGTATGCTGGAACAACCATGGTTATTTAGGCGTTGTATTACTAATCGTTTCCATAATACCATGGAACCTATCATATGACCTAAAACAACAATAAGCATATCATCCTTATTTTATGATGTTAAAACTCATAAAAATTTCTAATAAAGTCATTAACTTACATGTATTTTCTAAACCACGTATATATTTATTCTCATTTAAATGAGATATTTAGTGATTCCCCAGACCTATATTTTAGGCCCAGCCTAAAATAATAACCCCATTTTTTCCTTGTTCTTGTTCATACTTGTATAGGTAATATTATTCTCCCTATTCTCGGGTAATTTTTACTTGAAATATTCCTCTCATATTTCGTAACTTTACTTCCACAAACAAAACTCTATGTCCAAGAAATCCAAATATTTGAAAATTTCATTCATCTATCAGAAATTTAATGTCATAATTTTTAAAGACTCTTTTTTCTGAATATTCAGTAAAAACTACTAAAAATGAGGCATTTAAAAGTTCTAGAATAAGCCTTTACCTATACTAAAATATTTCTTACTCCCGTAGCGTGGTTCAAAGACCTAAGATTTTATCAGTTCTTTTAGAAGTGATGATAAAATACACCATTTATCAGTGAGTTAATTTAGAATTGATAAAGGGAACCTTTATTAGTTATTTAATAATTGTTAATAAATTCATCCAATATCATTTATAATAAATTCACTAGTAATATATACTTTTCTCAGCACTAATAAATGTGTGGATAAAGGAGTCCGTTGTCATCTTTTATAAAATAATTGTTAAAGGGGAATACTATAGTGTGATGTTACATCACATAATAGCATAAAAAAATAGGACATGTAGTGTGCTGCAATAAATCTCTATAGCACCAGAAACAACACCAAAAATTAGCAAAATCATATAAAAATACTGAATTTAAATAAAATAAAATTTCAAACACAAATACAAAAAAAACACTCTTATAGATAAAATGAATGTTCTTATATAAAAGAAAAATAAACCCCTTCTCGAGTAAAATAATAGACATTTATAACAAAATAATTCTTATGTTAGTAATTATATAAAGTAATAAATTAAATAGAATGTGTGAACTTTAAACTAAACATTGAGGAATACTTGGAACACTATGTATCAGATTTCGTTGCATTTGATTTTTTCATGTCACGTGCCATGTATTTTTCATATTCAAGAATAATATCTATGAAAATTAACTAAATAAGTATAATAAAAAATAATAAGTAAATCAATTAAGTAATGGAAATGAGAATTAAGTGAAAAGAATCTAGGATTGGTTTCTCAGTTTTGGTGATGTGATGTGCATTTTAAACTGAAATATCACTTTTATATTGAAAAGAATAACTTGAAGTCATACCAGTCACACCATATATCATATTGAGGTGTGACTGATTCCTACACATACCAAATGACTTATGTATCACTTTATTAAATTATCATAACAATATGATTGTTTTTCCATATTTTTGAGTATGACACTTTTGTTTTTTTCTAAAATTCCATTTTCAAATCGAAACATTCACTTTGAGCCATAAAGGTTGCATCGTGTATGGTTTTGAAAATATTATTACTCTTATACTTCTTATATTAATTATTAATCGTTTTATTAAATTATCAAGACAATCTAAGCATTTTTTTCATAGTTTTTAGTGAGTGATACTTTATTGTATTAAAATGTCATTTTTAAACTGATAACGAACACTTTGAGTAATACTAGGAACATAGTGTATCAGATTGATTTTTGGAATATTCCCACAGGTCACAAATGACTTATGGATTATTTTATTAAAGTACCAAAAAATATGAATATGTTTTTTTAGGTTTTGAGCATGTCCATTTCTTTTACTCAAATTAATTTCAATTTTGAATAAGAATATGCACTTAGAGCTATACCAGTCACATCACACATCGTATTAAGGTGAAAATGATTCCTAAACATATAAATAATGGATTTATTTTTTTCTAAATTATAAAAATAATCCCAATTTTTTCCATAGTTTTGTGTATACCACTTGTTTTTTTAATAAAATGTCATTTTAAACTAGAAACCCCCCAAATTGAGTCATACAAGTCGCATCATGTGTGAGTTTTAAGTGAGACTAATTTGGGCAGAGAAAAAATGAATTATGAATAATTTTTAAAAAATATTAAGATAATATGAGATCATTTTCTTGTTTTTTAGGTATTGACACTTTTTCTTATTAATATGTCAATATTAAACTGATAGTAAATAGTTTCAGTCATACTGGGTGAATCATGTATCATATTGAGGTGTGGCTAATTCCAACACATCATAAATTATATATGGATCATTTTCCAAAAGTAGAAAAACAAAATGAATGTTTTTTCTCCACTTTGAGAATGTTAGTTTTATTTTTAATAAAATTAATGTCAATTTTGGATAAAATGATGCACTTTGAGTCATAGAGGTCACACCGTTAGTCGAATTAAGGTACCACTAATTCATAATTGTCCCAAATGGCATATGGATCCATTTTATAAAGTATCCAAACAATAAAAATTCATTTCCTCGTTGTTGAGTGTTCCACTTGTGTTTTCTACTAAACTAACATTTTAAACTGGAAACACACAATTTGATTCATACATATCGCATTGTGTGTGGGTTTGACATGAGAATTATTCCTACACATCAAAAAATAATTATGAATCATTTTCCTATATTATCAAGACAATATGAGCATGTTTACTCCATATTTAGTGAGTAAAACTTTTTTTATTAAAATTTCAATTTTAAACAGATAACTAACACTTTGAAAATATCCCACTTGGATGACCATGATCTCTAAATATTGGTTTTCCTATTATAGTTCTCTCATATATCATCTGGATTTGGTGGTTGATTACATGAATATTTTTTCAAACATTTTAGTTTTATTATATACTTATTTTATCATTAGTAATTTTACAGATGTTTCTATAATAACACTTGTGGAGAAATTGAAGCTTCCAATATAGAACCATCCTTAGTCATATAAACTAAAATGGTTTAACATCATGAACACACATCAAGTCAAAAAAATAGTTTCTAATTTCATTTTCCAATGGTAATAATTATTTTTATGTGGTATTTTGTATTTTTATTCTTAGGGATTCTTGTCACTTATTATTATGAAGGCCTTGGATGTTTTTCAGGGAATTGAAATATAATGGGAGGAATATTAAATATTCTTTTCGATCTGTGGAAGATAATATTATTTTTTCTCATTTGAAACAAACCAATTTTATTCAAGTAAAATTTCTTCTAGATAATCCCAATGGTTTCCTCTTTATCATTAATGCTCTATTGGATAAATCAATCCTTTAAAAATCTTGTTTTTTTACTGATTATTGTGATGTCATTCCATGATGATAAGAGTATTCACCATATGTTATCTCATTCATTGATTGGGTAATATCATGGTGTTTTTACTAATGATCATATAGGTGGATTACTTCCCTACATTATATCACTTAAACAAGTGGTGTAAAAAAACTAATAAGACACATGAAATAAATGCATGGCTATTCATATTGTAAGTGAAAAGTATTGTGAACACTTTTAAAAAAATCTCAAACACAATATTGTTATATTCCTCATTCTACTTTATCTCCCAATAATTTTACTATTTTCATGAAAATGGTTCATTTCATCATCCACATTGGTCTTCGTCTCTACCTCCTCCTCCACCTCGGTCTCTGACTCTTACTCCACCTCTTCCTCCACCTCTGCCTCTGCTACCACCTCCACTAGTTTCCCAACAGTTTTATTATTTTCAAGTCAGTGATTCAAAACAAATTTATTTCCTCCATTATAAATTTCATTTAGAAAGAGATAAAAAATAGTATATACACATTCTAACACAAATTATTCACACCCCAAATATATTTCTTTGGACATAACTCATACTAGATCACAAACAAATCATTCAATCACCTAAATTTGTAGTCATCATACATTCTGAAAGAATTCATGCTACCCACGCATCTCTAACCAAATTTACTTATTCTTTTGAGTTTGAAGGTTATCAGAAATTATGATAGTACTGACAAGATAGAGACAAAAATTATTATGAACTATATTTAATGAAATTCTAATTACATTTAGAAATTACCTATTGGGGGATAATGGTCTTTTCATGCACTATGATCTCTCTCATAAATATGAAAACATAATATCCACAATTGATGCCATTTTCTTTCATCAAACACTATAGAAAGTTTGAAAAAAATATTTAAATTGATTTAAATTTTTTGGATAGTTAAATATTTCTATATATACCTTTATTTTTAAAAAAATTTAGTAATCCAAAGGATTTATTTCATCAGACACTAACTTCATTCCATGATTTAGCCTATATTTAGTAATCACCATATAAAAAAAATATTATTTTTAAAAAATATAATTAAATATATATAATTTGAGGTTTATCAATAAAATATTTATTTTAGTGTATTACAAACTCAAAATACGCATCATGTGTGGTCTTTTGGTTGGAGATCCATGAATTGGATCCAAAAATTAAATATTTTGGGTGCCTAAATTGACTGTGATCATTATCTAGTGCTTCCTAAAAAAACAAATTATTCAGGAGAAAGTTAAAACTATATTTTATGTGATTATATTATAGAGTTATACTTCTTCATTATTGTCATAAAAAACAGTCTGTCATATGAAACTTTTTTATCAAAAACTTCGAGTAACTCAAATTTTTTCTTCTTAATTTCTATATTATCCAAATAATGATTTTCATAAAAATGATACAGGGATTAATGAAGACAAATTATTCTTTATAATATATTCAAATTATATAGTATTAATGTAAACATATGTAAAAAATATAAATATTTATTAACATTAATAAATACAATATCTCACTATTTTGAATTACATATTATGAAAATGTACATTATATATGTATTCACCACTGAGATGCCCAACCCTTCATGCTTGAGAATATCATTTATTTCCTGGAGACTAATTATGTTTTTCATTTATGTTCCATATATTTATTCTTCATAAGGAGTTTAGGACATATTTTCATCTTCAAATGTGGTCTCTACAATAATTTTTTATTATAGTAAATATTTCTCTGGAACTAGTAGGGAGATTGTATTCTTAGAAGTTTTTTTTTCTTAGTCGATTCACTAAATTTGTTTATCTGACCCTTTGTTTCCTCACTGCTTTATCCATATATAATATCATAACTCACTTCAGGCCTTTTATCATAAATATTTATAGATTTTTTATATAAATATTTTGTAAATACATACCACATGTATAATTATAAAATGATATGGGAATTCTATGAATTCTATAATAGAATTATGGACCGTTGTAATATTCATATAATCAATTGGAACATGTAACTGAGTAGTAAGGTCAAGATATAACTCAATACCACCTATCATGTAATATTTTTGGAGTTATTTATGGTGTATCTTGTCTCTTGAGAAATTACACATTGTACCCATCACAACATGTTTGTGTGTGGGTGTTTACTGATAAAAATAACATACAAATATACCTTGTATAATTTTAGTAATAAAATGTTATCATAAGTTGTCTGATTCACATTTATGATATATATTAACGAAAAAATTCATTACATTGACTTTCCTCAAAGCTAGTGCGATGATATGGTTCATATGAAGATCTTTGTTCCACCGCGGTTAGATTTGATCATTTATCATACATTGGTCTGTTAAACTAGATTGAACAATAATATCTAACAGTTAGTTGATTTTTTCTATAATCATATCACAATATTATATGTATCTTTATATGGTTATATTTTCTAAAAATATGTTTGTGGATAAACTCTAAAACCTAATCCACTAGCATGACCATATTGTTCTAATAACTACAATGTTACTCAAAGTAGATTTTCTTCTAGTATGGTTATTGCTAATTCTTGTGTCTAAACCATAAAATAAAATTATGAGCATAAATAGATATTTTTATTTAATACTACTATAAACCATAATGAATTACAATTATGTAATACATCAACATATTTTTGATACTATTTTATTATTTTCATCAATGAGTTTACCCACCATATTTACACAAGCCACCTTCCCTAGTACATGACATGGGATTAAAGTAGATTCATATTTTTATTCATCAATCTGCATATAAACAAAGGAATATATGATGTTTCATATCACATAGTCAATATTTTATTATTGATTTAAAATATATACCAATTTCTTCTCTTATGATGTGTAACCCAAACATTCTTTAAAATAGGGGTATATTGGTTGTGATATATGGTCTTTATTTTTAGAACTATCTTGTTTCTTCATAAATTAAAATTTTTTAATCAAGTTTCATAAAATAAATAATTTTAAATAATATACTATCAATATGAATGAACCTGAAATTATTTCTAAATGTGATGATTGATGAAAGCAGGTCATGTCTCCTTCTTTATAATGTGTTTGTAACTAACAACTAGGTGGGGATTTACTTTCCCTTCATAATCTCTAAGATTTAACATCATAAAAAGAGTCTGGAAACCTATATGGGATTTTCCAGTAGCCATTAATAGAAATTTATTACAAAAATATTCTACAATAATCAAACTCGGCAAGGAATAATGATAATTAAATCAACATTTAATTATATAATTATTTGGTAAAATAATGAAATAAGATCGTAACATTACCATTATATCAGTATAAATGATTTACATCATTATAGGTTAGATGTGGCACCATGAATCAATATTAGTTTTTTAATTAATCCTATTTGTGACACCAAGTTAACTAATTAACATTAAATTTTTGGGGTTAATAGGTTTTCCACATTGATTCTAACCAACCTCAAATTTTATACATTGACTTCTTGCCTTGATAATTTTATTCAGCACTATGATGCTACTTCGTTGTTTTTGTTTTTCAACAACATGTTGTTGATCCCATAATAATTCTAAAGTTTTATCATAAACTATCTATTATTCCTCAAAATTGGTAACATCGTCATTTTCAGAATAAATTTTATGCATGAGTAGTGAAACTTTTATATTTTCTTGAATAACAACAACGAAAACACAAAAAAATGATTTAGAAATGTTTGCAAACATGATGAAAACTTTAACTCCATATTCATACTCTTATTTCAAATAATTAATGTGGATAAATTTTGATGGAAATGGGTAACTGAATTTAAGAAAACAATTACCCCACTGTTGTAGGTGTTATCCTCTGAATTCATCCAAATGTGAATGTTATATATAATTGTAATCCTCATAAAAATCATACCCTAAATAGTTATTATTGAATTGTTTTTATTCATACTCATCCCCAATATCTTGTGGAAATCTACCTACATTTCTTGAACTTATCAAACCAAAAATCATCTCATAGCGGGTACTGGTTATCAATTTGGATGACTACTTCTCAATGTAGTTCAAACAACATAGATGAGTTGGGGGATGAGTCTTAAGAAACAAAATACAATAAAAACATTTTGGAAGATGAATCTGGTGAGAATGATATTTGTATCCATAAAACTTTTTAAATTACCCCATCTTAATTTAAAATTTAAAATCTTATATAAAACTACTAACAAGTCCCTAACACTACTATGAGAACATCAACTTGTCCCCACTGAGCTATACCAACTTCAATTCATACCAATGAATTATACTAATAAAACCATATGTTTATACAATGTTTGTTCCCTAAAATAAAAAACAGTTCACTAATAATAGTTTTACATTTGAATCATATGAGAAAAAAATTATTTATATCCCTCTAGAAATAACCACGTCACATGTACTATGAGATTTGGCCTCAGAACCCTAGCATCCCAAATTATCCCTCTAGGATAACCATCACATGTACTTATTTCATCCAAATCATCAAATGGTATAACATATCCATTTTTATTATGAATTTTATTTGAAATATGGGAAAGTATTTACATGATTGGTTCCTTTAGGAAAAAACCACCCAATGGGTTCCACGATACATTAGTTAAAACTAACTACAGAAAACCCAAAAAAAGAACAAAAAACGAAAGTGTTACATCACCCTCACCCTATCCCTCGATTAATCACTAAAACAACTAAATTACTCACATTATAACATACCATATTTATACCTCACATAAAACCTATCACTTTTTATTTTTTAAAAATATGTTTATCCCATGTATACTCTAAACCCAATCATATTAAAAAGTAACCTAAATGTAATTTTAATTATGGATTATAACATATTATATTTTAAAATTGAAGGAATGAACACCCAAAATGAAATTGAAATAAATTTTGATTCCCATCATCTATTAAATTGGTTATTCTATAATCTATTCATTTTTATAAATCACAATTTTTTCTCCCTAAACATATCCAAAATTATAGATTATATTATCCTTTTTTAAAACATTGTTCATCTGAATTCATGCCCATATAACTTCTACTCACATTTATTTTCTTCCGCTCACAAGAATTTATTATTTTACACTTATTCTGAAATGATTATTTTTTTTAACTTCATTCCCAGATAAGAGTTTTAACTTGTTTGAATTATTTTAAAGGGGTGATATTTCATTATAGAGAGGTTTTGTAAGAAAAAAATATTGTGTTCCCTTTTTAAAATGTTTTAAGAAAATTTTCACTATAATTGGTTTCATTGGGGAAAAGGAAAGATGATGAAAATTTATTCAAATTAGTTGAAGATCATAAGGTAATATAGTAATTTTTTCTTTCAAGTGATAATATTTTTTATCGAATTTATCAAAATTTACCCTTATATATTTTATCTATAGGGAAAAGGATAAGATTATCCATAGAATAATTCAATTAGAAACACAAAATGATAGACAAAAGGCATTGTAATTTGAAATTAGGGGGTTAAATGTGATATTAAAAGTCAGTAAACACATGGTAGACAAAGGTGACATGGAAGTTATGAAAAAGATGGAGGGAATCCTATAGATGTTGAGAGAAAAGAAAGAATATAAGGACCCAGCCTTAGTACATTACATATTCTTGAATTAAATGAATAATTCACATTGAGGATCTTTTCAGGTTTATAGTTTTAGAGAATTAGGACATAACTATTACGTCTCAAAAGATTACAAAGTATACACTTACACTAATATTCCTTAAAATAAAAAAAAAATCTTAAAAATAAACATTTCTAGTTCCATGCTTTAGATAGAATATCTTTCCTTGATCCCATCCTTAACCCTATTCATCTTTAAGTCCTGTGGAAAACATTTCAAAAACTTGGGATGAGCATAAAAAGCTCAGTAAGGGTTATAACAATACGGAAAGAAAACAATAGTCCATGTATATATATGAATCAATGAAATCATAATTTACTCATAAAACATAAGCACTTTAACATACCTCATTAAATTATAAGATTTAGGAATAACTCAAAGAAATCATAAGACATAAAGGTAACTTGAGGCATTCATAAAATTCTTACATAGGGAGTAACCCTCATGGTTACATTTGGAATACCCATCATAGTATATTCCCTAAATATCTTTGGATAAACCTTAATGTTTAACTCCTTCGCATTAACCAATTCATTGGAGAGCTATATCGGGCTCACCCACCCCTAGTTTATCACGGAACCACCCGTATTCATAAAAAAATGCCCAAGAACCATATCATAATCATAGAACATAACTTAAGAATAAAGTAAAGATAAAATTCCCAAATTCCAATAACAATATAACATTTTAAGATATTTAAATAATTAATCCATTCTAAAAACCATTTTCAAAACCATTTAAAACATTTAATAAAGAGATTTTTTAATCAAAGTTTCCCATACCAATTTGAAGATTTTAACATTTTAAACCATTAATATCCATATAAATAAATCCTTAAAAACATTTTGAAAAAATGGATATTAATAAGAAATATTTATAAGAATAAATCATTAAAACATTTAAAACGATATTTTAGTTAAAGGGTTTTTAACAAAGTGAGTGACACTTGAATACAATAATTGAGGAATAACATTTAATCAGAACTTTATAATATCATGAGAATAAAGGGAATCATGATATAATTTTCCAAAGGACAGTATATACACCATATAATAGTGAATTTGTGCATAACAACAATAAAGTCTCAATAGAAATGTAAAATGAGATGAAATCCCTTATAAAGAAGGTATCCTTAAATTAAGGATAAATCAATCTCATAATTATGTGTGACAAGTATAAATACACCCAATATAAGTTTATATTAAGTGTAAAACAACCAGAGGTCATTCACACATATTCATATGGTGACATATTCAATAACTACAAGTTGAACCCAAAGAAATCTAAATTGGGTTAAGAAGTTCCCTTGGTAAAATTCGAAAGCCTAACGATGTCACTTAAAAATTCATAAAATTATTTGATGGGAGAGAAAATGGTATCTCATCACTTGGACATAAAATTTACATCAATAAGGATATATAATAACATATCCCAACATAAAAAGATGTAAATTAAAATACATAACAAAATAAGTCTTTTAAAAAGAGGAGTGTGAAAGGTTCCCTTACCGATTTGGGAAACTTTCGAAACGTACACCCCATGAAAGAAGGGTCATACAATGAAGATGTAAATACCCATAAATGAGAGTATATTTTAAAAATATTAAAATAATTTGCAGTTCATACACCACACAAAAGTAAATAGTGGCCAACGTAGCACAAATATTACGAGAATAAAAAGTGAGATGAAAATCCCCTTATGAAAATTCAGCAGCCTAACGGCGCCACATAAAACTTCCAAAAATGTATTGATGAGATCAAATAGGGTATCTAATAATATTAACATAAAATTTACAGCAAGTGTAATATAAAATAACATCCCCCAACATAATAAATAGGATCTTAAAGTAAGTTACATAAAAAAGAGTACTTCAAAAGAACGAGATAGGTAGGATCCCTTGCGAAACTTCAGCTGCCTAACGGCGCCACTTAAAAATTATAAAAATGAATTGATGAGAGTAATAGGGGGTATCTCATCATATGAGAATAAAAATTATAGTATGTTTAATATAAAATAACATCCTTCAACATAATAACATGGAGCATAAATGAAATGACATAAAATAGGGTACTTGAAAAGAAAGAGAGAGGTCGGATCCCTTACGAAAATTCCGCAGCCTAACGGCGCCACTTAAAAATTATAAAAATGAAATGATGAGAGTAATAGGGGGTATCTCATCATATGAGAATAAAAATTACAGTATGATTAATATAAAATAACATCCTCAAACATAAGAACATGGTGCATCAATTAAATGACATAAAAGAGGGTACTTGAAAAGAAAGAGAGAGGTCGTATCCCTTACCTCAAGTCCGACTTGTCTTGTTCGTTTCTTTATATTTATGAATAATAAAAAAAATTCAATTTATAATTTCTTAAAGACCTCCTTTAATGTTTATTATACAATTAATATCATATATTATAATGTTATAATAATTAGTTAATTATGTGAGTTCATATCAAATGTTTTGTCGATGTTTGGTACATGAGTCAAAAATGAACTTGTTTGAAAATAATCGTCCATGTAGTTATAATTAAATCATCTCTAGAATAGTATTAATGATTTAAATATAATATATATCCAGTAAATATCCATTTTATACTATTCCATAACATTTTTAGATAAAAAGAAATGAAATGCACCATTCATGGACATGGTAGGTTGTACGTACGCATGAACGCTACTTTCATTTCTTTGTCATATTAATGGAATTAAAATTAATTAATAGATATATATATATATATATATATTATAATTAAAGTATAATATATATGTAAATAGGTCACATAAGTTCATTAATTTCATTTTTTATACATTCTATTTATTTCATGAATGAGTCACATCACTTGAGGGGGCGGTAGTCCACACTTCCTCATATGAAATTATCACATTTTCACAACATGCAAAGAATAATGGTATGTTTTAAATATAAAATACATAAGCATATAGAAAAAATAAATACCATATATATCATATATAAAATATAGTGACATCATAATGTCCACCTTTAAAGGTGTTAAAATAATATTGAACAATCATCGTTTCGTGAGGCAGTAATTCGCCATCCACAGAAACAATATGTTCTTCAAGCATTAGACGGATGTGTGTGTAAGTGTAGATCTAATACTTCTTATAAAAACATCCAAGTATATTTAAGATACTGGTTTTGTTAAAAAAATAAAGGAATAAAAATAGTTTAGTGGGTTGGATAAGGAAAATAAAACAAAAGAACATAAGAGAAGACATTACCTTTAAATCGGGTAACTCCCTTTGGTTTGAACCAAAAGGGTTTCTTGAAGATATTTTTGTCTAAGGTGAGGATTCAATGATGAATATATGTATGTGGAGAGATGAAATGGGTAGGTTTAGGCCGAGCCAAAAGATTGATAGGTGTGGGTAAGGAGGTAGAGGTGGGGGCCTTTTATAAGAGGGAGGAGGGGAACTCATGGAAAGTCAAGAAATGTTACATTATTTTAAAATGAGTTTCGGATTTCAAAGGTCCCACATTGATATATTTCAAGGATAAGGTGATAAGGGTTCGAAATATACCCATAAAATAGGTTTTTTTCTAGTTTAAGTCTTATATTTTACATTATCTTTTCATTTTATTTAAATCGTTCATTAATGAGGTAATCGCTGCATTATCATGGTGTCATAAATAAATTAATTTATTTAATGTCTAAAAATTATAAAAAAAATATCATGATGTAGGAAATCTTTTTATATTTATAATGAATATTTATAGTCAAAAATATGACTTGTATAACCCCAAGTAAGAATTTTTTTAGTAAAATAATACATGTTTGTGACATTTTTATTTTAACTTTAAATAAAAAGTTATTAATGTCATTTTCCTACCAAAGTGTCTCCATGGGGTCCCCAAGTTGACCCATGGATTTTCTTGGTCGTCCATGACACATCCAATAAAGGTAGGAAATGTATCAAGGTCATTTCATATTATTATAACATTATCTTTACCTTAAATTGAACTAATTACCTTTAATCGCGATTAATAAAACTTAAAAGTTACTATTCACCAAAAATTATTTTCATCTCATTGAACCACATTTTATATCCTAATGACAACAATGTATGTCAGATTTTTTAAATTCAAATCACAGAGGTGGTAAATTTTCATTTAAACAAAAAATCAGTTTTTTAACTACCACTTAGTGGATTTCCTATTCATCAAAAATTGAAGTTTTTCAAAAAAATACCAATAATTCACCCTAAGCTATATTTGATATTCCGAAATCAAAAATGATGTATATTTTACAAAATTAAAAACATATAATTTGCATTAATTAATTTAATAACTAATTCCCGCTATCAAAACAAATAGTGTGTTTTAAAGAAACAATATCTATTAAAAGATTGACACTAGTTTAAGTCCATTTTCAAAGTGAAATTAATTCCAATGACCACCATTGGATTAAATGGTAAAAATATATTCTAATTGGTATTTAAAACCAATTCAAAAGATTATCTTATCATATAAATAAATTAGATTAAAAAGTGGTTTTGAATTAAAATACAACATTTTACACTATTCAATAAAAAATGTACTTTATCGGAAAAATACCAAAAATTTATACAAAGTAAATTTTGATGTCCCGATTCTAAAAAGAATTTTATTTTTTCAAATATGACATATAAAATTGACAAAAGGTGGATTTAAAAAGGGGTCTCCATCAAAAGGCGGTTAATCGACCTTTTAAAAAATATTAGAATATTTACGCTTAAAATTGGATTCATTCGCATTTTAAGCCTCTAACATTTATTGGATAAAATTAAAAATATTTGAAAAACATATATAATAATTTTTTAGTTAGTTCTGTTCATTCCTTCCATTACAACAGCTAGGCGTTAACTACCATTTAAGATAATATTATTTTATTATTAGAGTGCAACGTAAGATTTCCAAGAAACTTGTTGTTGCGTATTGGGTATGACATCGAGCATAGCGTTACCTTTATATTAATATTAAAATTTTATTCAAAAATATGGATAAATATAAAAATGTCATATTATTTATTTACCTGGGGTGTTAAATCCTTCCCCCCTTTTGGGAATTGCGTCCTCACGATTTTAAAATTGGGCTCGGAAACTTCATTGAAAGTCCCACATCGGAACAAGAGTTGGTAAAACAATCACTTTAAAAGAAATAAAGAGAAGTACAGAGGTCACCCGAGTAAACCCATACTTGGATTCCATGTAGGAAAACATGGATATGGAAGAAAAAACAAAGGGAAATGTTCCGAGGAAGAGTGATAGAAAACATGTTCAGGAGAAAGTTAACCACCAGAAAATCACAAACTTGTGATGGTTTATACGGTATTTGATTCCCCAGTAGGAAAAGTTAACAGAAATAATTTTAGTTTTAAGTTACTTTTCATTGAGGAATTTATTTATGATCTTAACTAAATAATAAGGAAACATACTTACTTTTCCTGTTGACTTTCAATATTTACTAGATTTCTTACACAAACTCATATTTTCTCCAAAAGACGAGTATTTAGGAAGAATTGTTCACATTAAGAGTATTATAATCAACTTCTAGAGAATCACCTAATCCACAAAATAAAACTATATACATCCCATGTAATTAGACCTTAACCAAAACCAAAACCAAAAATGTTAGTAGAAGATCAGTTAATACCCAAAAAGGATAATCCTTTATAAAAAAACTATTCCTAATCTATAAAATTTTGTCAAAAAATCCCAAAGTTCAACAAAGACCATTCAATAAACATCTATCCATAAAATTCTTCAAAGTAATCAAAAATAAGATTGAAACCCAAATCTCTGAAGGATTTAATCACATAGTCTTCCAAGATAAACCGTAACATTTATCTTCAAATAACATCAGTTACTCTTAAAGTCTCATACTGAAAAGTAATTAACCTAATCACATATCCTCCATGATAGGTTAATAATTTACATAGATAACACAAAATCAACTTATTCTAGATTCATAAGATCATCTAACTAAAAATAATTATTCAAACTAACAATGGACTTCACGTAGTCTAGTGGTAGGTGATAAATACCAGTCGCACTTTGGTTGTGGGTTCGATTCCCACAGCTTCTTCCAACATGACAGGTTGTCACACGGTCTACGTGTTGTCCTTTTTTCAAAACTACATAATTCTTATAACATTCCCCAAAAAGCGATAAAATCTTCAAAAATAACCATAACTTAATTTAACCTCAAGTTTATCTCATGTCGTTCATATTCCATCATAACATATAGTAACACATAATTACCTCAAAAGTAAGGATCATATAAACCCTAATGGTTACCTTTATTATTATTACCAAAAATTCCACATCGAGTTGGTTCTCTCGTATATGATGCATTAGAGAACTCACCAAGGTTCAAGTGGTTAATCATGACTCCTGATAGTTGGTTTAGAATAACCACAATATTTCTCATTAAATCCCACATTTCATCTAGTCTCTTAATCAGAGAACCACCACAGTTTCCTTCAAACCAATTGTCACTTTGGTGCCTGCTAGATCCATCCATTTACTAAAACCAAAAAGGTCAGTGTGAGTATATCAACAAAATCATCATGTACTAAAGATGAATATAAACACTAAGATATAATTATCCAAGTTATCTCAAACTCATTCCAAATTTCATAAATAACAATGACTTTATCTAATATAATAACCATTGTGGTTATACACAACCTGTCACTTATGCTTAAACAACACTCTAACCGCTAAAGTTATCTAAACCGACCTCTGATACCAACTATAAGGACTCGGCCTTAGTACATTACATATTCTTGAATTAAATTAATAATTCACATTGAGGATCTTTTTAGGTTTAGAGTTTTAGATAATTACGGAATAACTATTACATCTCAAAAGATTAAAAATTAGACACTTCCATTAAGTTTCCATAAAATAAACAAATCTTAAAAATAAACATTTCTAGTTCTATGCTTTAGATAGCATTTCTTTCCTTGATCCCATCCTTGACCCTATTCATCTTTAAGTCCTATGGAAAACATTTTAAAAACATGGGATAAGCATAAAAATCTCAGTAAGGGTTATAACAATACAGAAAGAAAACATTATTCCATGTATACATATGAATCGATGAAATCATACTTTACTCATAAAACATAAGCACTTTAACATACCTCATTAAATCATAAGATTTTGGAATAACCCATAGAAATCATAAGACATAAAGGTAACTTGAGGCATTCATAACATTCTTATGTAGAGAGTAACCCTCATGGTTACGTTTGGAATACCCATCACAGTATATTCCCAAAATATCTTCGGATAAACTTTAACGTTTAACTCCTTCGCATTACTCAATGCATTGGAGAGCTATATCGGGATCACCCGCACTTATTTTATCAGGGAACCACCTGTCTTCATAAAACAATGCCCAAGAACCATAACAAAATCATAGAACATAACTTAATCATAAATAAAATATAACATTCCCACATTGCAATAATAATATAACATTTTAATATATTGAAATAATGAATCCATTCTAAAAACAAATTTTCAAAACCATTTAAAACATTTAATAAAGATATTTTTAAATCAAAGTGTCCCATACCACTTTGAAGATTTTAAAATTTTAAACCATTAATATCCATATAAATAAATCCTTAAAAACATTTTGAAAACATGGATATTAATGAGAAATATTTATACAAATAAATCATTAAAATATTTAAAACGATTTTTTAGTTAAAGGGTTTTTAACAAAGTGAGTGACACTTAAATACAATAATTGAGGAATAACATTTAATCATAAAATTATAAAATCATAAGAATAAAGGGATTCATGATATAATATTCCAAAGGACAGTATATACACCATATAATAGTCAATTGGTGCATAACAACAATGAAGTCTCAATAGAAATGTAAAATGAGATGAAATCCCTTATAAAGAAGGTATCCTTAAATTAAGGATAAATCAATCTCATAATTATGTGTGAAAAGTATAAATACACCCAATATAAGTGCATATTATTTTTAAAACAACCATATGTCATTCACACATATTCATAGGGTGACATATTCAATAACTACAAGTTGAACCCAAAGAAATCGAAATTGGGTTAAGAAGTTCCCTTGGTAAAATTCGACAGCCTAACGGCGTCACTTTAAAATTTATAAAATTAGTTGATGAGAGAGAAAATGGTATCTCATCACTTGTACATAAAATTTACATCAATAAGGAGATAGAATAACATATCCCAACATAAAAATATGTAAATTAAAAGATATAACAAAATAAGTCTTTTAAAAAGAGGAGTGTGAAAGGTTCCCTTACCGATTTGGGAAACTTTCAAAACATACACCCCTTGAAAGAAGGGTCGTACAGTGAAGATGTAAATACCCATAAATGAGAGTATATTTTACAAATAGTAAAATAATACGTAGTACATACACCACACAAAAGTAAATAGTGTCCAACGTAGCATGAATCTCACGGGAATAAAAAGTGAGATGAAAATCCCCTTATGAAAATTCGGCAGCCTAACAGCGCCACATAAAACTTCCAAAAATGTATTGAAGGGATAAAATAGGGTCTCTCATAATATTAACATAAAATTTACAGCAAGTGGAATATAAAATAACATCCTCCAACATAATAAAGATGAGCTTAAAGTAAGTTACATAAAAAGAGTACATAAAAAGAAATAGAGAGGTGGGATCCCTTACGAAAATTCGGCAGCCTAACGGCACCACTTAAAAATTATAAAAATGAATTTATGAGAGTAAGAGGGAATATATAATCATATGAGAATACAAATTAAAGTATGTTTAATATAAAAGAACATCCTCCAACATAATAACATGGAGCATAAATGGAATTACATAAAAGAGGGTACTTGAAAAGAAAGAGAGAGGTCGGATCCCTTATGAAAATTCGGCTGCCTAACGACACCACTTAAAAATTCTAAATATGAATTTATGAGAGTAATAGGGGGTATCTCATCATATGAGAACACAAATTAAAGTATGGTTAATATAAAAGAACATCCTCCAGCATAAGAACATGGAGCATAAATGAAATGACATAAATGAGGGTACTTGAAAAGAAAGAGAGAGGTCGGATCCCTTACCTCAAGTCTTACTTGTCTTGTTCATTTCTTTATATTCCTGAATAATAAAGTTTTTTCCATTTATAATTTATTAAGGACCTAATTTAATGTTTATTATCTAATTCATATCACATATTATAATGTTATAATAATTAGTTAATTATGTGAGTTTATATCAAATGTTTTTGTCGATGTTTGGTACATGAGTCAAAAATGAACTTGTTTGAAATGAATCGTCCATGGAGTTATAAGTAAATCATATCCAGAATAGTATTAATGATTTAAAGATCATATATATCTAGTACATATCCATTTTATTCTATTCCATAACATTTTGAGATAAAAAGAAATGAAATGCACAGTTCATGGATACGGTCGTTCGTACGTACGCATGAACGCTACTTTCATTTCTTTGTCATATTAATGTAATTAAAATTAATTGAGAGAGATATATATATATTATAATTATATTATAATATATATGTTATATAGGTCACATAATTTCATTACTTTCATTCTTTATACATTCCATGTATTGCATGAACGAGTCACATCACTTGAGGGGGCGGTAGTCCACACATCCTCATATGAAATTATCGCATTTGCACAACATGCAAAGAATAATGGTATGTTTTAAATATAAAATACAGAAGAATATAGAAAACATAAATACCATATATATCACATATAAAATATAGTGACATCATAATGGCCACCTTTAAAGATGTTAAAAGAATATTGAACAATCATCGTTTCGTGAGGCAGTAATTCACCATCCACAGAAACAGTATGTTCTTCAACCATTAGTCGGATGTGTGTGTAAGTGTAGCTCAAATCCTTCTTATAAAAAAATCATAGTATATTTAAGATACTGTTTTTGTTACAAAATAAAGGAATAAAAAGTGTTTAGGGGGTTGGAGAAGCAAAATAAAACAAAAGAACATAAGAGAAGACATTACCTTTAAATCGGGTAACTCCCTTTGGTTTGAACCAAAAGGGTTTCTTGAAGAGTTTTATGAATAAGTTTAGGATTAAATGATGAAGAGAGGTATTTGGAGAGATGAAATGGGCAGGGTTTGGCCGAGCCAAAGGCTTGAGACGTGTGGTTAAGGAGGTAGAGGTGGGGGCCTTTTACAAGAGGGAGGAGCGACACTCATGGAAAGTCAAGAAATGTTACTTTATTTTAAAATGAGTTTCAGATTTCAAAGGTCCCACATTGATATATTTCTAGTATAATTTGATAAGGGTTCTAAATATACTCATACAATAGGTTTTTTCCAAGTGTAAGTCTTATATTTTACATTATCTTTTCATTTTATTTAAATCATTCATTAATGAGGTAATCGCTGCATCATCATGGTGTCATAAATAAATTAATTTATTTAATTTCTAAAAATTAAAAAAATCATGATGTAGGAAATATTTTTATCTTTATAATTAATATTTATAGTTAAAAATATGACTTGTATAACCCCATGTAAAAAGTGTTTTAGTAAAAGAATACCTGTTTGTGACATTTTTATTTTAACTTTCAATAAAAAGTTATTAATGTCATTTTCCTTCCAAAGTGGCTCCGTGGGGTCCCCAAGTTGGCCCATGGATTGTCTTGGTCAGAAATGACACATCCTATAAGGATAGGACATGTGTCAAGGTCATTTCATATTATTATAACATTATCTTTACCTTAAATTACACTAATTACCTTTAATCACGATTAATAAAACTTAAGTTACTATTCACCAAAAATTATTTTCATCCCATTGAACCACATTTTACATCCTAATTACAACCATGTATGTTGGATTTTTTAAATTAAAATCACATAGGTGGTAAAATTTTATTTAAACGAAAAATCAGTTTTTTAACTACAACTTAGTGGTTTCACTATTCATCAAAAATTGAAGTTTTTCAAAAAAAATACCAAAAATTCACCCTAAGCTATATTTGATATTCCAAATTCAAAAATGATGTCTATTTTACAAAATTCAAAACATATAAGTTTAATTAATTAATTTAATAATTAATTCCCGTTGTCAAAACAAATAGCGTGTTTTTAAGAAACAATATCTATTAAAAGATTGACACTAGTTTAAGTCCAATTTCAAAGTGAAATTAATTCCAATGACCACCATTGGATTAAATGGTAAAAATATATTCTAATTGAATATTAAAACCAATTTAAAATATGATATAATCATATAAATAAATTAGATTAAAAAGAGGTTTTGAATTAAAATACAGCATTTTACACTATTCATTAAAAATGAACTTTTTTAGAAAAATACCAAAAATTTATACAAAGTAAATTTGGATGTCCCGATTCTAGAAAGAATTTTATTTTCTCAAATATAACATATAAAATTGTCAAAAAGTGGATTTAAAAATGGTTCACCATCAAAAGGTGGTTAATCGACCTTTTAAAGAATATTATAATATTTATATTTAGAATTGGATTCATTCACATTTTAAGCATCTAAAATTTATTGGATAAAATTAAAAATAATTGACAAACATATATAATCATTTTGTAGTTAGTTCTGTTCATTCCTGCCATTACAACGGGTAAGCGTTAACTACCATTTAAAATAATATTATTTTATTATTAGAGTGCAATGTAAGATTTTCAAGAAACACGTTGTTGCATATTGGGTATGCCATCGAGCATAGCGTTCCATTTAAATTAATATTAACATTTTATTCAAAAATATGGATAAATATAAAAATGTAATATTCTTTACTTACCTAGGGTTTTACAAGGAATCCCTTGATGTCCTACAATCATTGAATAATGACTATATATTTAAATTTTGGTTCATTGATTTTAGGCCATCAAGGGATTCCTTATTTTCTATCAACATTTATAGGACTCCATCCATATATTTAATAATATAAAAATCATATTCATCTTCATTTTGATTCATGACTTTTAATGTCCGGTTGAACCCCTCAATTTCTCACTCCAATGCCATATTTTTTTCAAGTTGTGTTTCTGGTTGAATTATTTTTTCGATAAGACTCCACTTCTCCCTCTGTAAATAATATACAAGGGAAAAATATGATCAAATCAATACAAAAAATTGACACATTAAAGATAAATATATACCATCTATCCTTCTTATCTTCAAATAATTTTGATACATCTTTATCATCTTTATTTTTCTCTAATGATTCCAATTACAGCGAACAATTTCATAAAACATTCTAAAAAGTAAACATGATGAATTTTTTATTAACAAACATCTATTAGATAAACGTATCTTTAAGATGATTCTGAAAGAAGGGCAAGAGCTCTCTTCTTAGTGTGGGAGGGATACCTTCAAGAGTCAGACTAGAACCCTTTAAAATTTATTAGGTTTGAAGGGGAAGAGAATTAAAAGGATCCTTATGTGTGTTTTATTTCACAAAAAATGTGAAGCATGAGTATTTTAATGAGGTCACCTATCATAGTAGTAATCTCATACAAGTACTCATAACTGTATAGTTCTAATATGATCTAATGTTACTACACTAAAATTAAAAGTGATTCTTTATGAAGTGTTTTCAAAAGTAACCGAGTGAGTCGTATAAGAAAATTCCTATCAAGAAACTAGAAAAATACATTCATTATGTTTTGATTATTTTTTAGGTTTCATTTATGGTGTTCTAAAGAAGTAGTAAATGGGGATGATGAAAGGATGAAATAGTTTAAGTATGGGTTGGGAGATTGGTATTCAAATTCTTGGAAGCAACCTTGATATAGATCTAAAATCTATGCGGGAGGCATGTCATCAAGGAACTTTGGAACCACAATGGTGGGAGGAATGATAGTTTAGAAGAGGGATTCCAATTCATCATCAAGATATGGAATGAAATTAGTAATCTAAGGATGGATTGGATAAAGTTAGTGATGGTTAGTTGCATTGGAGTATTGAAGAATTATATATCTGTTAAAGACCGTAACAATTTTCATGTAAGATTAAGGAAGATGTGGACTTTTATACATGATGTTTATTGTATTATGTATCTATATTAACAAAATTAATCCATATTTACACAAAAACGAAATTTGAAATTTGTGGTCCTTTTTAGCATTAAAAATGATTATGAATTCATAATCCATAATGTAAGGGCACAGATCCACATAGATCATCCCTTTTTGTGTTTCAGAAGACCAAGGTGCTCGAAAGATGCTCAAAGGGAGTCTAGAGTAGTATGGATAATAATTTATTGAAACATTGTGAGTTAAAAATCATGAAATAATTTCATTTCATATAAGTTAGGTTCACGATGTGTATGTTTCTGGGATTTAAAAATAAAAAGGTGATGCATTTTTTCAGTGGAACTGAACCCTAGGGATTACATGATTTTACATGGGATTATATTTCATGTAAATACCTGATTTTATAAATTTTATAACATTTTTAGTCGCTATGGTTTTTCAAACATTAGGGTTTTATTTCCTCTCTCCCAATTCCAGGTAACCCGAGGACGCCCTCTTCGACAGTTTTTGGATTCCTTCATCAAGGATTGATCCCTAGCTTCAATCATTTGATATTTCTTCGATCCAAGTTATCTTATACCTATGTTATTATAGTTTCTTTAGTCTATTTTCTCCCATTAATATGTTCCATGTGGTGGGTCTTGAACTCTTTGTTTCTAATAGAGTTTTCTGGGTTTTTTGTTGGCATAGTTTTTGCATGGCATCCTCGGGTGGATGTAGTTCTTTTAGGAGAGGTGGTTAAGATTTGCAGAATTGTTCAATTCTCATAAAAATAACATTGACACCCTTTTGAGATAGGGTATTTATTGCTTCTATATTTAATTATGTGTAATCGTAGAGTTATCATGATTTATCCCCTTGGATCACAATGGAATTTAACCTAAAAAATAATTGAACCATATTAAATAATTGGTATTGATCACATAGAGATATTGTTCTTTGTACCATGATAATGTCTTGCATCTTGATTTTCTACATATTGTGACATATATTTTTTTCTTTTAGTTCTCGATGTTTCTTGAAAAATTGGTAAAGAACATGAAGCCAAAATTAATTTATAATCAATTGGATAAAAGATTAAAGAGGCATGTTTAATGAATCTGATTGTTGGTGTTTTAATTTGATGATAATAAAATTTATTCAAGTAAAAGTGTTAAATTGAATTGGTTAATGAATATTAACCATGATTATTCTTGTTGATAAATGAATTAAAGTCATGTTAAATTAATTGTTTAACTAAGTTGTGGAAGCTTGTGATAGCTTGTTACGAAGGTTTCCCATAGTTAGAACCTATAAATAATGAATTGTTTAATTTACTATAGAATAAGAATCATTTGTGTCATAAAATAAAATGCATTATAGTTCTTGAGTTTCCTACATACTTGTGAAGGAAAAGTGCCTTATGCTTTAGAGATGTGAGACCTCTTTGTGTTTGTAATGAATGTATGTATTATTTTAGGGACAAGAGCCCAGTTGCATATTTGTTCCCTACTACTTGTGATGTGAGCCTGGGAAGGATGATCCTAGAGAGATGTGTTGGTTTATGGGGAGGTGAGTCACGGATGTGACTTGAGCCTAGGATGGCTGATCTTGGTGGGATATTGTGGTATAAGGGGCGGGGGGCTGGTTGTTCTGGAAACATCTGACACCTAGGGTAAAAATATGTAATGGTATATATATGTAAGTGTCAGGGAGGACACTGGGGATAATATAATGGGTTTAATATGGTCTTATCTATTGATATGAAAGTTGGATGCTCGTTTGAATCTACTGTTTGGCTGAAAATCAGGTTCTTGGTTTATTTGATTTCCATTATCTACTTGAGGTAAAAGGATGTGTTTGGCAATTTACCATGTTTGGTATCTTAGGATGTTTTCCTAGAGTTCATGGTAATATGGAATATAATAATATTAATAAATTAATAAATTTTTAACCAATGGGGTTGGAGGTTGTTGGGAAGTAATGTGAAGGTTATAATTCTGAGAATTTGTTGACTTTTTTTTATACCATGAGGGAATGGAACTTTTTTGTAATACTAATGTAATGTGATGTGGAAAATGTTAATGAATAATTAATTGTTAAATAATTATTTAACATAAAGTGAAAATTATTATAATGAATAAATTAATTTAATTTATCTCTTTAAATGGTTGTGTGCTTATAGGATATCTGGTATTAGTAGTGGAAGTCGGGGGTCTAAGATACATTAGGTGAAGTTGAGATTGATACTAGGTTATTCCTATAGTGTGGTTGTGAACTATATTATATCATGTGTATTTTGTGTTTTTATACACTACTCCACCCTTTCGATTAGGGAAAATGACACCCCGATGATTTTAAACTCTGGGGGTGTTTTCCCCAACATCTCGGTGGCAGGATGGATGGATTACAATCCCTTTAACCCTACTCTCTTCTCCTGATAGTTACTTGTAGTAGTATGAACAAAAGTTAACTTTACCCATGTAAGTTTTTAGAAGCATGTACTACCTTTTGGTTATTTTCACACACATATACTATAGATATAGTTTCCTAAGGAAAACTATAGTTGTAACATGTACAAGTTGTAATGGCTTGAGGTTCCTTACTCGGTGTATGGGTTGTGATGAATTGAGGTATAATACCTGATGTAAGATACACATTATGTAGGCTGGGGTGGCTCCTAGAACTACCTAGTTACTTTTTGTTACATGGATGTGGAGTTCTCTTACATGAGGTTCATGTTTTGGTTCATTTCCTATGTTTTTATAGGCTACCCTTTTAGAGAGAGATGCTTAGGATATGTTACATCAGAGAAGAGCAGAAAAGCAATGGGGAAGTAGTAAAGGGTTACCCTTAATATTATTTATTATATTATATACTATTTTATGTGATACTTGGTGATATTATACATTGTGTCGTTGGCATCATAGTATATTATTTTTGTGTCAAGTTAGTTTCAATTATTTTTCACTATGATTTAGAATGTTTTCTTTACCATTTTTCATGAGAGGTTCTGGGGAGGATCTAAATTATTATACCATTATGATCACCCTAAATATATATAAACTATTTTTCAGTTTAGTTGAAGCAGGTTGGATATCAATTTGGCTACTACTATCTTGTGGTTGTTGGAGCTATTTTGGCTTCGTGATCACTATATTCTTTATGTTTCTTTTGGTACTTGCAGTTTTCCTTTTAGTTGTAGTAGTTCTTACAGGATATTACAAATGTGTAATTTGGATTTTCATTTATATTTATGTCTAAATAGGAGTTAGTTTGTTTCTATGTTATCTCTCTCTTTCGCATGTGTTCTCTTAGAGGGTAATGCCTCCCATATGTGTGTTTACTATACCCTCAGTTCTAGTCACCAACTCGGGGCCTACTAGAGGTGGGAATCGAATTTCACTATCTCTCTTATCTCATTTTCGACCTAGTGGGGGTACACATTGTGGGGAGTTGGTCATGATAGTGTGTTATAAGAGGTCTGGTTGAAAGATAGGATGGATTTTGGAGTTAGGAATATGTGAGGTTGCATGGGTCGGTATGGAAACAATATCAGTTAAGTTTAACAAGCACTCTAGAAATGAGAGTTTGGCTTGGACACAGGTATTTAGATCCCCCTATGATCTGATGGATGGACCATTAATATTATAGTGGCTAAAAATTGAAGTGATAATGGTTGTAGGTTAGAGACCTAGGAATGGATCATGCATCATTCCTCATTACGCCTATGTTTGAATGGGTGGAACTTGGGATAGGTTAACCTAAAATGAATAAATGAAAAGAATTAATTGATGTTAAAATATTCCATATTCTAGGTTTATGAGATATAACTATTTGGTCTTTTATAGTCATGGATCTAAGCTAGCATCCTTGTCAGGTTCACACATAATATGTTCAGTAGGTTTCACCAGCAGATCACCATAGAGTAGAGGTTGACCATGACGACACTTGGGGTGGATAATCCAAGAGTTTCAGCATGATATTTTATAGACATTTGAGGGATCCATTTCATATGTAGTCACAAAATACTAGTTGGTGGAGGTTGAGATAGCCTTTAGTTTGATCCATTATTGGATGGAGAACTGGGTATCATTGGTTGTGAGGATGAAACGTGGGGTAGAGAGGCAGTGGTGGTTCTTTTTCCTAGGAGATCATGAGGAGTTGGTAGTCTCATGGGAGGTGTTCCAAGACCATTTCAGAGATGAGTTTCTTTATTTGACCAAGAAGGTGGATAGTATCTAGAAGATTATTACCCTTCATCATGGGAGATCTAGTGTACGAGAGTTTAGGATCTATTTTAGGAACCTTATACGATATGCCTCATACCTATTTCTAGATGGGGAGGTCAGGGGTGGGAATTTCGAGGAAGCTTTGTATCCAATGATCCAGTGTCAGGTCACCCCATTTGTGATGAAGATGTATCTCAAGGTGCTGGAAAGAGCTGAGGTCATCTAGAGTATGATAACCAGAACCATATCATCATGAGTGGGGAATATTTATGATTCCTCACAAATTAGAGTTGTGGTTCTAGACTCCCAGTTTTTAGTATAGAAATGCTTTCCATTAGCCGAGGGTAGGTCCTAGCCCTTAATGTCTCATTTCTATGGGGTTAGAGACTCTCAGGTATATTACAAGGGATCATACAAATTTTTTCTTTGTGGAGGATGAGGTCATAAGTGATGAGAGTTCCCGACCTTTGTAGGTAGTTAGTGTGTGCCAGTTGTTCCACTTCATGTTCCTCCACTGAGGTAGTTCCATCCTAAATAGCAGAAGTAGGTTACTCTAGTTTGGGATCATTAGAGAGTAGTTGGAGTAGGTAGATGACATCCCTGAGATGATCCCCATCCTTAGAGAGAAGATCACGATAATGGAATTGGACATTATTAGGGTTAGAGAGGCCATGAAGTAGGTCATGGTCAACTTTCTGTTGTATTTTTTCTTGTGCTAAGTGAGCCAGATGTTTTTCAAGGTACTCTTTTCTTATTTTGTACTTAGGTTCTTTCCTTTTTTGATACTAGATTGATGCAATCCTTCATATAACATTCACTAGTCCATTATTTGGGACTTTAGGTATAGATTATTCCAGTGCCCTTGGCATTTACTATTCTAGTTTGAGGTTGAGATGACATTTTTGATGTATGTAGAAACTATGAGCTACTACTAGGGAAGCGCTGATCTTATGAAGACTTCATATTTTTATGTATACAACCATATGAAATTGTATTCAACATGGATTTTTTGTATTTTGTGTAGGCTATAATGGATTTCTTCTAGAGGTAGGTTGTGTTCCTTGATACTAATGGAGAGGTAGTAGTGTTTAATAGAGGGTGAGACCCTCATATGGGTCAGAGGCATGTTCCATACTTATCATCCTTGATGGATGATCTGAGGCTGAGTTCATCAGAGATTCAATTCTCGGTGTTTCCTAGGGTCATGGGAGAGTACCCTAATTTCTTTCCTGAGTAGATTGTAGTGTTACCCCCTCAAAAACAGATCGAGTTCTGGATTGAACTAAAGCTTGTTGTGTATCCAATCTCGATGTATCTGTATAGGATGATGCCTTATATGTTGTGAGAGCTGCATAAACAAATAGATGGTCTATTTTGGTGTGGTTTTATTTGTCTGATTTTTTCACCTTGGGTTGCACTAGTTTCTTTCATAAAGAAGGCTGATGGAAGTTTGCAGTTGTGTATCAATTATCATCGCTTAAACCAGGTGATAGTGATGAACCTCTATCCTCATTCATAGATTGATGATTTATTCAATGAACTGAAGGGTGAGAGATGGTTCTTGAAGATATATTTGTGGTTAGGATATCATCAGATTTATGTGAAAGATAAGGATATTCTGAAGACTACTTTCTATTTTCATCAGTGGAATTACATGTTCATTGTGAAGACGTTTAGTGTCAAGACTTCTCTAGCTGTGTTCATGGGGTTAATGAACATTGTGTTCCATTAGTTCTTGGATATGTTCATGGTGGTTTTCATCGATGAAATCCTTATATGCTCCATGTCCAAGGAGGACCATACAGATCATTAACATGCCATTTTAGGAGTTATTTGTCATTAGTATCTATTTTGGAGGTTGTCTAGGTGTGAGTTTTTTTCTCAAGAAGTATGTTTCTTGGATAATTTTGTATCCCATAAGGGAGTAGATGTAGATCCATCAATGATAGAAGAAGTTGTGTCTTAAGGATCCTGTGAGATAGTGGAATAGGTGTGAAAATTCCTTAGTCTTGAAGGATATTACAGGACGTTCTTAGTGGATTTCTCTCGTATTGTGACTCCTCTGACAGCATTGAACCGAAATAATCAGGTGTTCTTATGGACTGATCAGTTTCAAAAATCTTTTGAGTATATAAAGGATAAGTTGGTCAACTCTCGCTTTCTTTTTCTTCCAATATAAGGAGTTTAGTTTGAGGTTTTATTTGATTCTTCACATCATGGGTGGTGTTGTGTTCAGATGCAGTAAAGATTGATAATTTCTTATGTGTATCATTAGTTACATCCCCAGAAGCATAACTATGCCACCCATGATCTTCAGTTTTTTGGGGGGCTTTTTCCCTAAATTTTTGGATACATTACCTCATCAAAAATAATTTTGTCTCCTTCATTGATCATAAGAGCCTGAGGTATTTTTTCTTCCAACATAACAAGAACTTTCATTAGTGTTGGTGGATAGTGTTCTTATAGGATTAAGGCTTCAAGATTTGTTATACACCTAGAAAGGGGAATGTTGTAACTAATGCACTGAGTAGAAATCCATTCAGCGATGCGGTGCATGAATCAGGAAATTTTTGGAGGGTGATTTAAGAACATTCATCATTGCATCTAGAAATGGGTGAATTTAAAATATGTTTTATTTATCAAATGGTGGTGCAGTCATCTCTAGTTCTTTAGGAGGAGGAATCCAAGTTGGGGGATCTTGAGGTGGAGGTATGGAGAGACAGAGTTGTTTATGGTGAGGCCCCTAATGGTTGGTTTGAGGATGAACAACACTAAGTGTTGTTTGAAGAAGTGATTTTCATTCATTTGGTGATGCATGAGATGGTTCTTAGGGAGTTTCAAAATTTTCTTTTAGTAGTACATCCTGGCATAACAAATATAGAGAGGACCATCTAGAATCTTGAAGGCATGTTGTGCTCTTGTGTCCTAGATTTTTTAGGTTCATGGATGAGCCACCTACCTTTGTTAGAGTTTTCTTACAACAATAGTTTTCAATCCACCATTAGTATGGACCCATTTGAATCCTTGTATAGAATACCTTTCTGTTATATATTTTGTAGGACTATGATCAAATATTAAGCAATTTTCTAGCTTCAACTAGTTCATAATATGAAAAATATGGTTCAGGTGATTCGCAAGAGTATTAAACCATCTTATTATAGTAATATATCATATACCGATCCTAAGAGGAGACCTCTGGAGTTTGATTTTGGGAATCATGTGTTCCTAAAGGTGACTCCCCATCATGTGTAGAGAATTTCTGGTCATAGAATTAATCTTTCTCCCTAATTTTGTGGGTCTTTTGAGGTGTTGTATTTTGTTGTAGATGTGGCATATAGAATAGTACTTACTTCGTAGATGAGCTTAATATAAGATGTTTTTCATGTGTCGCAGCTCCATCGTTATTTTCATAATGACTCTCACTTCATAGATTGGGGTGAGATTGATATTGATGATGGTGAGAACTTTGAGGAGTGGCCTATAGAGATCTAGGGCCACCACGAGAATTTTTTTCCAAGGCATTCTATCACATTGGTTTGAATCATGTGGTGGAATAGTGTTTTGGATGACATTTACAGGGAATGTGAGTCACAGATATGTGCTCAATACCTTGAGTTTCTTGATATTTATCTCTTATCTTTTAATGCTATTCATTTTGTGGTTGTAAACCTTTTTTGGTTTGTGATATGGATTTATCTTATTTCTTGTTGTGTCTTACACTCTATCCAAAGGAGGAGAAGACTTGGGGGTATGCCACGTGCTTTCCGTGTTTAGATTTTTGTGGTTATATGAGTCTACTCTCTTTCTATATGTGGCAAATACTTGATGATTAGTTCATCTTCTCACCGTGTTGAGCCCCATATCCTTAGGTGAGGGGGTTGAGCTCCTGTGGTGGTGAGATACTTGAAGGGTATCTCATTGGTTGGCTATTCAGATAACCCTTTTTTGTTTCCTCTCTTGGTTGGTTTTGGATTCTCAAGGATGATAATGTTTTTAAAGGTATCTAATATAAGGAAATAGATCCATGCGGATCAAACCTTTTCATTTTTACAAAGATTTAGGTTCTCGGAGGTGGTCTGGAGGAGTTAGGCTATGAATTGCTGGAAATAGAAAGAATTATAGGTCGTGTAATTCAGGTTCACAACATGTGCATTTTTTGGCCGAACCAAACCCTGAGTATTACATGATGTGAAAAGGGATAACACATCATTTAAATCCCCACTGTTGTATATTTTATAACATTTTCATCCACTCGGATTTGTCAAACCCTTGGGCTGAATCACCTCTTTCACGATTCTAGGTGACCCGGTAACCCCCTCTTCGATGTTTTGGGGATTCCTTCTTTAAGAATTGATCCCTAACTTCCATAATTCAATCTATATTTTATCTAAGTTATTTTATACCTATGCTCTTGTAGTTTCATCAATATATTTCCTCATGTTCCTCTTTTCCATTTGGTGGTGCTTGATCTCTATGTTTTTAATAGAGTTTTGTTGGTTGTTTGTTGGTGTGGTTGTGGCACCGCATCCTGGGGTGGATGATGTTCTTGTGGGAGAGGCGGCCGAAATCTACAGCATTGTTCAATTCTCATACAAATAACATTTACACCCTTTTGATATATATGATTCATTTATACTCTATTTAATTACATGAAATCATAGAGTTTGCATGATTTATCCCCTTAGAATGCAATGGAATTTAACCTAATAATTTCATGAACTAGATTAAAGAATTGTTATCAATTTCAAGGAAATGTTGTGGTTTGTACTATGATAATGGGTTGCCTCTTGATTTATTAGATAGTGTGATATCTATGTTTTTCTTGTTGTGCTTGGTTTATCGTGTGAAATTAGTAAACAATGTAAAGCCAGAATTAATTGATAATCAATTGGATAAAAGAATAGATTTTTGTCTAATTAATCTGATTGTTGATGTTGTAATTAAATGATAATAAAATTGATGAAAGAACACATGTTTAATAAAATTACTTAATGAACATGAATCATGATGATTCTTTTTGATAAAATAATTAAAGGCATGTTAAACTAATTGTTTAATTAATATTGGGATATATTGTGATATCTTGTTGCTGACGTTTACCATTGTTGGAACTAGTAAATAATGAATTGGTTAATTCAAGATGGAATAAGAATTGATTGTGTGATAAAATAAATTTCCTTTTAGGGATTGATTTTCCCACTTTCATGTAAATTCCAAGTTCCTTGTGCATTAGAGTCATGAGATTTCGTTGTGTGTTTAATGGTCAGATGCCTTGCTTTAGGGCCACGAGCCTGGTTGCTTGTTTGTTTGCTTCTAGTTGTGATGTGATCCTAGGATGGATAATCCTAGAGGGTTATGTTGTTTTATGGGATGGGGAGGTCTAGATGTGATATGATCCTAGGATGGATGATCCTGGTGGGATGTTTTCATATGATGGGTATGGAGGCCCAATTTGTGTGACAATAGTTGATGCCTATAGTGGAGAGATGCATCAGTATATGCATGTGGGTGTTGGGTAGGACATCGTAGATGATAGAAATAGTTGAATATGGGATTACCAAATGATATGAACGATATGGATTGTTTGAATTTTTTGTTTGTCTAGTGACTAGGTTGTTTTTTATCTACTTTCCTTTCCCCACTTCTTGACACATATGGATGTGCTTGGTTTTTTACCTTGTTTGGTATCCTTTGATTTTTTTCCCTGGAGTACCTAGTAGTATTTAAATTCATAATGTTAATGAATTAATAAATGTATAACCCATAAGGATGGAGCTTGCTATGATGCACTACTAAGGCTATAATTCTGAGAAGTTGTGGTCTTAGTTTTCTTATTCTTAGATGGAATGGAACACTATTGTAATTATAATGTAATGTGATGTGGAAAATGTTAATGATTAATTATTGGTTAAATATTTAATTAATGAAAAGTGAATATGAAGAGAAACAATAATTTAATTTAATTTATCTCTTTAAATTGTTGTATACTTATATGATTTTTGGTCTTAGTAGTGGAAGTCGGGATTCTGAGAGGCGTTATATGTAGTTGAGACTGAGACTAGGTTATTCCCATAGTGTGGTTGTGATCTATATTATATCATGTACTTTTTGTGATTTTATAATCTACTCTACAATGTAGGTTAATTCAACTAACACCCCAGGGATTCTGAGCCCTAGATGGGTGTTTTCCCTAACATCCTAGTGGGAGGATGGATGGCTGAATGCCCCCCCCCCCCCCCCGACTGTGTTCTCTTCTATTATTAGTTACTTGTGTCAGTATGTATGGAGGTTAGTTTTCCCCATATATGTTTGTAGAGGTCTGTAAGGTCTTGTTGTTATTTTTACACACATATATTCTATATATCATTTCCTAAGAACTATTATAGGTGTAACTTGTACAGGATTTGATGTATTGGGGTTCCTTACTTGGTGTATGGGTTTTTATGGCTTGAGGTATAATACCTGAGGTATAATACATGTTATGCAGGTTGTGGTGGCTCCCCTAAAATTCTTGTTTACTTTGGGTTATGTGGTTGTGGTGGTGTGTTTCATGAGGTGCATGTTTTGGTTCTTTTCCCGGTTGTATGTGGGCTAGCCTTTTTGGAGATAGATACTCAGGATGTGCAACATTGGGGAAGAGTGAAAACTAGCAGGGAAGAAGTAGATAGGTACCCTTGATATTATTTATTATATTTCATAATCTTGTATACAATACATAGTGAGAGTTTCAAAGGTGAGGTTGGGAACATAGTATACCTATTTAGGTGACAAGTAAGTTTCACATGTTGTTCACTATGCTTTAGTATGCATTATTTACTTTTCTGAATGAGTGGCTCTAGAGAGGATCCTACTGAGTATACCATTATACTCACCCTGTGTATATATAAACTATTTTTCAGGTCAGTTGGAGTATATTAGAGATCAGGTTGGTTACTATTGGCTTATAGTTGTAGGAGATGTTTGGGATTCGTTTTCAGTACCGGTTTTACTTTTACTTTGGTACTTGAAGTTTTCCTTTCAATTGTAGTAGTTCATGCATGATATTACATTGGTTTACTTTGTCTTTTCATTGATATTGATGTCGAAGCAGAAGTTGGATGGGGTCTGTCTTATCTATCTCTTTTGCATGTGTTCTCTTAGATGGTAATTCCACCCATCTGTGTATTTACTATACCATCGGTGCTCGTCACCCACCTGATTCCTACTTGAGGAAGGACTTGGGTATCATTGTCTCCCTTCTCCAATCATTGACCTAAGAGGGGTATAATTTTTGGGGGAGGGGGTCGTGACACATGATCGTAATAAAAGAACAATATCAAACAACACATCATTGTTACTCACGTTGAAAAGGGTGTATGAACTCCATCAAAAATATAAATCACTTTCCACCATAACATACCACAAACCACAATTTAATCCCAACAAACACTTTTCTATTTAACCAGATTTAATTTATCAAATCATTTATTGTAAAAATTACCGTAATCATAAATATAATATAATAGTGCTAAGTAATGCAAAACTTTCTATTATTTTTCACAAGTTTAACATAACACTATTAATAATTCTAACATGTATTATATCATTATCTCATTATTCAATATTATATTCATCACGTGAAATTATATTCATAGATATATTCAAATTGAGTATAAAAAACAAAATATAATCAAATGAAACAAAATATAATGGAACCACCATAAAATTATATCATTTTATGACATATGAAAAAACCTCATTTGTTCATTCTACTGAATCACCTATGGGACACTAATCATCCAATAATAATTAATAAAAAATAAACACCTATCATTATTTGAAATTTTATGTAGATGATTTTATCAATAGATGCATATACATTCATAATTATTTTTATTGAGTTAAACTATTTTTCATCTTTAGGTGCATTCCATACTATGGAAACAAGATTCAAACAATGATAATCCATACTATCTAAAAGGTAATAAGAAATAATATAATAGAAACATCAATAAAATCACCATTAGTTTTAATAACAGATGAGATGATTCTCACAGTGGTCTCATATGAATCTTGAATGAGTTTACATAGTAGTGGTGTCCTTGTGTAGGTATGGGTAAGTGAGAGACAAACCTGAGATGTGGGGTTCTTCGTGGTTATGAACTATGTTAAAAATCCAAACCAGGGAACCTAAAAAACAAACAACGAGAGAGGAAAGGGAGAAAAAATATACCTTAGATTCTATGATTGATTGATCAGAGAGAACATAGCAGAGTAGCTTCAAAAGCAGGGGAGATCTAAGAGAGCATGAGAATCACGAATGAATGAATCTTGGTTTGGGTTCTTTAAAATAGATTGGGGATACTTTTATCAGTGCTTTCAAAAATGAACTGATAAAGATCATTTTTATCAGCACTAAATTGATTGGCGCTGATAAAAGGAATCTTTATTAATGCTAAAAAGTGCTGATAAAATGAACATTTATCAATGCTAAAACTTCAGCACTGATAAAGGAATTATAATTATAATTATAAATAAAAAATAAAAAATATTAATATAATTATATATTTGTTTATTATAATTTTATATTTATTTAAATATATAATTATTTATTTATAATTACATTGATACTTTTTAAAATATATATATATATATATATATTATTTATAATTATAAATATATACTTTTATAAATATATTAAATATAAATTTATAAATATATTAAATATAAATTTATAAATATTTTTATAATTGTTTATTTATAATTATAAATATATTTATATCATTATATATTTTTATATAATTATATATATATTTAATAAATTTATATAATTTTAAATATAGTAAATATATTCCTTATTTAAATATATCTATTATAATATTATAGTTATAAATATATTTATATCATTATATATATTTTTTAATTTTATTTCTATATTTAATAAATATATATATATATATAAATACATTGATTATTTATGTATATTTATTATAATTTTATAATTACTTAAATATATAATTATTTATTTATAAATATATGAATAATAATTTTTTAAATAATAATATTTATATGTTTATATATTTATATAAATATATATATCCTCCAGGGTGAAACTCAGTAGCAGCTACCCTTGCGGGTCTTAGTGAGATCTCAAGTTTGAGTCTCGCTTAGTATATCTCTACATTGTCTATTTCTTGCTTTTCTTTGTAGTGTATCCTCTTTCCCTAAATAAACAGAGGCTTCGACCTCAACATATATATATATTATAAATATAAATATAAATATATTATATTTCTTATTTAAATGAATTTATTACAATTTTATAATTATTTAAATATATATAATTATTTATTTACAATTCTATAAATACTTTTTCAAATGACTATATTTTTTTATTTATAATGATTATAAATATATAAATTTAGAAATATAGTAAATATATATTTATAAATATCATTATTTATAAATAATTGTTTACAAATTATTATTTACATATATATTGTTATCATAATTAATCAATATATAATCTTAAATACATGCATTCAAAAAATGAGTGAAATTGAATAATTTAAAATGAGTACACTTGAAAAATATTGAAAAAATTGATAACTTAAAAAAATTAAATATATATTTTTTTTAAAAATATGGATATATATATTGAATAAAACATGAATACATATTTAAAATACTAAAACATAGTAAAGTAACATATATATATATATAATAGAAAATGATTAAATTCAAAAATAAAAAATAAACATAAAAAATAAAAAAGGTTAAAAATCATAAATAATACCTAACTATAATAATATTAAAAATGAATAAAAATTTAATGATGCAGAATTTACATGTAATGTTTTTTAAATAAATGGGAATTTTACAAGTCCGCGAAAATTGACGGTGCATAATTCTGAGGCACGGAGTGCCCATAAGGACTTTCTGAACTTTTGTTTGGGTACATTCAGTAAATGTGGGAGTGGGTTTTTCTAACTTTTAAACTGTTGCTCTGAATTGAAATCTGATGACACTGTTGAACTCAGAGCGCCGGTATCCGCTTAAAGAGACTTTCACCTCGACAATAGTGCATCGAGAGTGAAATATAGTTTTTGGGTTTTTTGTGGAAATAATAAAACAAAATAAGCTCATATTTTATTTTATTTTGTTGTAATCACCCATCATGTAGATGTTCAAGGGTGGGGTCCACCGGAACTAAACTTCTTCTTCTTGATTTTTTGTGGTGGGGACCACCTGAATCCCAATTAATGGGAGGAGAGGAAAACCTCTCAACCCCCTCATAAATGTGGGAGGAGCCTCTTCAACACCTCCACAATTTTTAATTGTGCCAATGCACCTTATTAATTGTTCCAACTTAGTTAATTGGATTTTCCCCTTTTTTTAAAGTAAGTAACTGCATCATTGGAATTTAGGAAGGTTACTAATAAATAAACAGTCATAAATTCCATGATCGTTACCTACATTGTCCCCCTATCCTATATATAGGGAGTTTGGGAGGAGGATTTGGGCTGGCTTCACCAAGCAACGAAACGCTGGTAAAGTGATGTGACGCCCAACACATGGAGGATTACCCTCTCTAACGAAGAACACTTCCTCCATGAAGAACTCTTCCTCTATGAATAACGTCGATGACTTCGACCTTCTTCCTTGGAACTTACTTCGACGTAGGACGTATTCATCTATAACAAATTGACGTCCACCTTCTCGCATCAACGTCAACCAACATCGAACATGGTTGGGTTTTTAATTAAGTATGATTTTATTCCCTTGATTATTTCCTTCTAAAAACAAAGAACGTGGATCAACTTATTATAAAGTTGATCTGCAGATTTTTTCCTTGCGGGTTGGGAATAAATTGTTGTGGGAAGTTGTAGGGGTTTATTCATTATTTGATTAACACATCCCATGTTCTCCCCTATTTTTCCTTTGCGGAGTTTGGGAATAGAAATTATCGAGGAATTATGGGAATTAACGTTTTAAAATATCTTTCATGCTCGTTCTTTGTTTTTGTTATTGATGAACCGCTTCCTACCACTCTAAACACGGAGGGTGCGGGCCAAACAAACATGGACTGACCCCCCATCGTTCTTCTTTGTGGTGTTCTTTGAAATGGATGAATGCGACAACGACATCAAATACGACGAAGGCAACGGTTGTGCCCCTAACGGCCTCCATGACCTGTGCCGCCCCTGCGACGCTCCGGCACCCCGGCCGAACTGGCTCCACTGCCTCGAGGCTGAACCGTGTTTCCCACCAGCCGCGCCACCCGCCGACCACGCCACCCACCAGCCGCACCTCCCACTGGCTCGCGCCAGCCCGTCGGCCTCCCGAGCCACCCCGGCTGCACCAGCCCACCGGACTTCCGAGCCGCCCCAGCTGAACCGGTCCACTCCCTCACTGTGCCCCAGCCGAATTGGTCCGCACCCTCACGGCACCCCAGCCAAACCGGCCCTGCACCGCGGTCCGAGCCGCCCTCATGGTGCCCTCCGGGCTGAGCCACCCACGCGACACCCGCCAAGTCGAACCGCCCTCACGCAGACCCGTGGCCGGTTCGCGACCTCGCAGCTGGTTCGCGCCCTCTCTATCCTCTATGGCCCCCCTCAGCCTATTGTTCTGGGCCCAGCAGGCTGGGCCAAACACAACGGGTCAGGCCGGGTCGACCTGAACTGGATCGGACCGGACCCAGGCCCACTATGACCCTTTACTTTCTTTTAGACATATCTTTGGCACCGAACGTCCGTTTGATGAACCGTCAGCGGCGCTGGTAATCTTGGATCATGACGATCCCTTTGAGTATACCCCACTGGATTTTGGGGTATAGTTTAGATATGGTTAGTTTGGATCATGCACAAATCCAACCGGAACCTCGGGACTAAAAGACTAATAACTCACAGACCGGGCATCCGATTGACGCATCGTCTATTTCTTTGAGACCCCTATAACGTGGTGGACCATTGAGATACATTTTCAGGGTACTTTGTGATAGATGAAGTATCGACCAGTAGATCGTGGAGCGGATCCTCCCGGTGACAATCGAGCGTAGTGCGGAGACCTAGTAGCTAGCTGAGACCTAACAACTACTGACTGTTTGACTCGGAGTGACTCTACTAGCCCAGTGGGGAGTGCCATGGTGTCACGGAAAACCCATGGTGGAGGAGCACGCTTGGTGAGGCGGCATACCCACGGTACTCGACAGGAGGAGTACCTCAGTAGGCTATGAGGGGGAGTATGCTAGTTAACGTGGCAAACCCACGGGGGGAGGGCCTCTGTGTGACGCAGTAGACCCATGGTACTCGACAGGCAGAGTACCTCAGTAAGTCCAAGGTTAGTGGGAAGCATGCTTGGTGTCGCGGCAGGCCCATTGTACTCAATTGAGAATAATTTCTCTATCAGCCGAGGTCTCGATAATGTGACTAGGGATGTTACTTGATACTACCCCTAGAATAAAATCCTAGTTGAGCTGAGTTAGTAATTTTGTGTTTTCCTCATGATTGAGATGGATTACTTAATTACTTAGGTATATGTATAGGCATATACCAAAGTAGTGTTATATATTGATTTCATACTTTGTGGTTTATCCTTGTTGAATTTTGTGAGACCTTAAGGGTCTCAGGGTCCCTAATAAGTATCGTTATACTAACCCCTGCACCGGCTATGCCCGCACATTATTGTGTTGGATGAAGACGACAGACAGCACTGACTGAGGCTGAGAGTACCAGGACTGAATGGTACCTAGAGGTGGACCATAAGGCTTGTCGGTACATAGAGGAGATGGATGGACGTGGAGTGTTGAGGAGGTGATCTGTACCTACCCTTCAGGTAAGAACCTAGGAGGACGATCCAGCAGTTGTCTTTTCTTTTTCTTTAGATGTATTACATTTCATTTGTACTTGTACCTTTACTGTTGGGAATGTATTATGGCCCCTTTATCTTTCAGCACTCTTTTGATATATAGTTTACTTGGTGTTTCGTCCAGTTGTGTGCTTGCTTGTGTGTGTTTTTAGAGGTTATAAAGGAAATGCCTTTCTAGTTTTAGAGAATTACACCTTTGGTGCTAGTCACCGTCCCCTAGCCTATGGAAAGCGGGCTTGGCGTAGTCACAGCACGAGCCCTGGGGAACGGGTCATGAAAAATTGGTATCAGAGGATTCGGTTCTACCGCAGAACTTAGGACTCTAATCTTTTCTGTGAAGCAATAGTGTTAATTTTAGTGTGTGTGGTTTTTAGTTCAAGGAGTCCAGTGTTGGTGTGGCGGCCGACGTATCCATACACCCGGACCCTGACTTCTGATTTCCAACTCAGTGCATGAAAACACTGATTGCATGTGGGTTTTAAAATTTTTTCTTTAATTCAACTCAATCAGGTCAGCTCACCAGGTATAACTTTTGACCGTGTCGCATCTGATTCTTTTCAGGATGCTCCCAATCAAATTTCCATCTAGAGTTCCAAGAGTTGTATGCACTGATAGTCCACTGGGCGGCAAGGCCTCAGTGTAGGGCCCTTTTCCCACAGAGACACCAGTGGTACTACTCCCCGTTGGGACACTGATGCCACCAGCCACAACAGCAGATCTTGCACACCGATTGAGCGCATTGCACGAGTTCTAGCACCAGAGGCCACCCAGGCTTAGGGGAGAGATGGACCCATAGGTGGCTGAGTATTGGCTGGAGGTTGCGGTGAGAGTTTTCCAACCGGTAGGGACACCAACAGACCTCATGGTGATCCTTGTTGCCAGCCTACTATAGGCAGCAGCAGGCAGATGGTGGATCTTGATGCTACGGGTTCTTGACAAGGTGACGCTTCTCTGGGTAGACTTCGAGAGCTAGTTTCAGGCAGAGTTTGTTCCAGCGACTCTCCACACAGTGTGCATACATGAGCTAATTAATCTGCAGCAGGGAAACATGATTATAGCTCAGTACTTAGTGAGGTTCACAGACCTCTCATGCTACTCCATTGATATGGTGAGAGACCCATTCTTCTGGGCCCGGACCTTCGAGTAGGGGCTCATATGGGAGATTAGAGCTTTGATGGTCTCACTCATCATCCCGACACAGGAGGGGGTGTTAGAGAGAGCCCTCTTGGTAGCGATTTTCCTTGATGAGTAGTCACCAGCAGTGAGACCCACTACCAGTCATCGCATAGCAGAGTCTTCTGTAGCTGGCAGCAGACAGATGCCACAGAGGTCCAAGAGGACTAGACCTACAGGTGGACGACCGCATGACTTAGGATCGGTTGTGTGGGGCACCCGATTTGGATACATACATTCCAGGAGCGGGTAGTGTTACTCATGCGGTGGGTAGGGTCACATGGCTCGTGATTGTCTGACCCGCCGTATAGATGACCAGAAGACAGTTGAAGGACCGCCCAGGCAGAGACAAAGATCCGATCAAGGCGGTCCGCAGGGCACTGGCGGACATGGCAGACGAGCTGGTCGAGTAGCTGGCAGTGGGCAACGTTTCGAGGTGTTACTGCTACCACCACTAGGAGGTCCACCCTGACCGCAGGGAGTAGGTGGACAGGGGAGAGCTCAGATCCAAGAAGCTGAGTCCTACTATCATGGTGCTCTAGAGATGATACGAGCTATGATCTGTGTCTACTCTACCTTAGCCGCAATACTTATAAACACAATTTCCATTATTTCTTTTATTGCCACTACCCTCATTCGGAGCTCAGAGACTCCGACCAAGCCATTGACTCGATCCTTACCGCTACAGACTCCTATGGGAGTAGATTCGATGATTACGCACTGGTGCCGACAGTGTGAGCTTACTCTAGGAGGTGAGAGCTTCGGCTGGGATCTCCTAGTACTAGCGTCGAGGCCAAGCCATTGTCTTGATCCTTACCGCTAGAGACACCTATTTTAGTTCATCCATAAAACTATACCCCAAGTAGAATAAAAAGTACTGAGAAGCATAAAAAACCATGTATAAATGTGATACTATTGAAAAGAAAATAAAATAAAACAATAAATTTTAATGAAGATGAATTTTCTTTCCTTATTTTTGGCTGACTCCTCTTCCTCTTCTTTTGATCAAAAAAAGCATCCAACATCACCTCAATTATTTGGTCCTCAAGTATGTCTTGCTTCTAACTCTCCTTGCCCGTGAAGAGGCATACCAGAAAAAATAGAAAGAAATATGAACTTAAGAACTTGCAATAAAGTGATTCCTTCCTTCCTATAGGACTAGTGAAAAACTAGAGTTGCCTTTTGGTTGTTGACCAACGAAAATCATGGGATAAAGATGTAAAAAGAAGTTCAAAATGAGCTCACTAACCGACCTAGGGATATGAACCCCTCTTTCACCGATATGTAGCCTTTTCAGCTTACCAAAGTCATGGGTCAAATAAAATATAGTTCTCTAGGTATATATCTCTATATCCTTTTCCCATAGGTGCTGGTTCGAATCTTGCTCGTGACATGCATTGATTTCTTTAAGAATTTCCCTATTTATGTCTCCTTATATTAAGAATATATATTTTTGTTCTTGAAAATATTCCAAGAATCCTACGCATAGTAAGTCCCTAAAAAAGGAATAAGGAGGTAGGATAGTCTGTTTCTCTCTATCTTCCCATTCCTTGTTAGAAGTCCTAAGAGCCTGGTCAGCAAAGGTCAGTTAGCCCTTTCATTTTGTATACACGTCATTCATGGCCATCGTGAGCACTCATCCTTCTGAAGTGACGAAACTCTACTTCATAAACTCAACCTTTGTCTGGTCTCACAACCTTCGAATTTCATGTGTGAAGAATATATCTAACATTTATTTGTCTCAATCATAGACCTTTTTTTGATTTTAGGCAGGATCTACAACCTCACAAGTCACTACTGTAGAGCGCTTTGGGCCTGCTACTTTATCAATCGTAAATGTCAACTATGAAGATTCTCATTTATATATGTAATTTAAGGTTCTAAACTCTTATATATTAAGTAAAACCATTCTAAATTGTGAGGTTCTAAAAGATCTGACCCTTTCTTTAGAAAGGGTGACGTTCTAAAAGATCTTACCCGAATATGGTCGGGTTATAAAAGATATAACCCGAATAGGGTCAGGTTATAAACCCTTATATATAATATATTAAGTAGCACCGAATAGGGTCAGGTTGTAAACCCTTTATATATAAATAGTAGCCTTACCTTACCCTTTAAAAAGGTTCAGATCTAAAAGAACTTTTTAGGGAGGGTCAGGAAGTTGGCCCTAAGCAAGGAAAATGGAAAAGAACTTGATGTGTACCCAACAAGGGTCCATCTCCCTCCCGCTAAGAGTCCAATGGATCACTTCCTGACTTGGCTTCTGAGTCTAAATCCCAATCACTTTATTTTATAAATAATTGTCTTTCCCCAAATTGGGGATCATGTCGTCTCATCCTCTCTTCTTCCAAGTCCAAGTCATTGTCGAGCTAGGAATTGTAAACGGTTCTACGAGTCTCCCTTCTGGGCCCCTACACCATTGGTTCTATTGTCTAAACCACTACACCAGAAGACATAAATATCTTCCAAAAATGGCTTGTCTAACTCCCCATATAATTCAGAAAGTAGGGTGGTCAAATCCCTAGTTGGGAAATGTGGGAATAACATCTAGTGCCTTGTTGCTGCCAAACGTATGAAATAAGGACCTTAATAGTTAACCCCACTTCTGTTTTCCTCCTTCTGAAGTGTGAAAATATCCTACCTTGTATGCATAAGAGTGGGAGGTTTCATGAAAAAATAAGGCTTCATTATTCATTTATATAAATAGGCTTTTGTTACATTGTCTCCTTTCCAAGGGTCTGTTTTCCAAATCCCTGCAATGAAGCCATCCCGAAGAGCTGGGGGATGATCCACACCCATAGAAACGTAATTACGAATACAAATATTGGTAATTATATATATTTAATGCTAAAATCCTATCAGCCACAAATATTGATATTTTTTTCTAGTGATATGATAGTACTAGACCAACAGGGCATTGAGTACAGTGCACGATCATCCCCCTTTCAAAGCAAGGTTACATTTTCCCTTATCTCTTCTTCCTCATCTTCTGAGTTTTCTTTCTCTTCTAAGTAGTCATAGGTCCATAAGTGAAAGGAAAAATGGTCAAGTGAACCAAAACTAATGGAGGTAATTAGTAATAAGCTTAATTGGTATCCTCCATTCATGCAGAGGGAAGTGAAGTGAGTCATTCTAGTCTCTATCCACTTGAGATAAAAGGTCGTAATAACTATGGGTTCAAGAAGATGTCTTGTGGGGGAGAAAGGTAAAATTTTCCACGTTTTTTATCCTTATCAGTGAAATATATTGATTTCAACCCTAGCCTCTGATATTCATTCTATTTTGACACAGAACTATTGTCATATTTCCATAACTATGGATGAATATTATTCTAATGATTCAAAAGAACTGGCTAACAGCTGGGAAGGATAGGAATCATGTGATGTGCCTTCATCTGGAACTACTGGAATAGGGTTGGTCAACCAACCAATTATCCATAACTAAAAAATGGGTGGGAATAATCTATGGAGAGAGGAAAACAACCTCTTTTAATCCTACCTCTAGACTGAATCCCAACTCAACTACCACAAAACTGGGTTTCCGCAGCACCACCCTTTAACAGCGCTAAAAAAAGAACTGATAATGGGGAGGGGGCTTTATCAGCACTCAAAAAAGTACTGATAAAGGGAAATTTTAACAGCGCTAAAAATGAACTATTAAAACTAACCCTTTGTCGGTACTTTTTTCAGTACTGATAGAGGCCCCCCTTTATCAGTTCTTTTTTTAGAGCTGTTAAAGGGGCCCATTTATCAGTTCTTTTTTTAGTAGCACTGATAAAGGGGGGACTTTATCAGTGCTTTTCCCTAGAACTAATAAATTTTATATTTAAAAAAATCATTAAAAATAATATATTGTTATATAAGTATATTTATATTGATATAAATATAATATATATTTTTAAAATATGTTTTAGATAATTATAAATAGACTATTACATTTAATATATAAGATTAAGTGAAAATGGAATTAAAATATCTTAAAAAATATTATTAATTAATAATTTTATAATTATCATAGATTAATAATCATTTAATAACAATTTTAAGACACAAAAAAAATCAAAAAAAAATCAATAAAAGATCTAAAATAAGTTGAAAATTTAACTAAAACTTCAAATGATCATAACTTTTGATCTGGGTGTCCATTTGAGCTCTACAGTATATCAAATCAAATCTTGTGATGAAATCTACATGATAACGACCCAAAAAATCTTCTATCATATTTTTAAGGCCCAAAAAGGCCCATAAGACCTCCAAAATTGAGTTTTTAGTCGGGATACCCCAATTTTTTAACATTAAAATAGGTAGAACTTATTATCTGAATGTCTTCTAAGCCTGTACCACATATCATATTGAATATTGTTTTATTTTCATTGATTTGACTGGTTTTGGAGTTGAAACGGACTTCTGGATTAAAATTTATGGTCGTTTTAACATTATATAGCTTTTTAAATACACATATATATGTATTTATTCGTAAATATATGTGTGTGTGTGTGTTGTATATATATATGTATGTATGTATTTATTTATTTATTTATTTATTTATAAACACACATAAAAAACATATTTTATAAATTTATTTAAAACTAATCTTATAAATATATATTAATATACAAATAAATATAGGGATCAAAATTTATAACTATATATATATATATATTAATATATGAATAAATATATATATACTAATATATGAATAAATATATATGTATTAATATAACTAAATATATTTATATTAATATGAATCTATATTAATATATGAATAAATATAACTATATATACATATATAAATATATATTAATATATGAATATATATATATATATATATATTAATATATGAATATATATATATATTAATATATGAATAAATATATATGTATTAATATAACTAACTATATTTATATTAATATGAATCTATATTAATATAAGAATAAATATAACTATATATATATAAATAGATATATCATTAAATATAAAAAAAGAAATGGATTAGTGGTAAAGGTGCTAGCGTGCAAGGGGGGAGGTCATGGGTTCGAGTTTGGGTGGAAGCGTGGAGGGGCGCACGAGCATGTGGGGGATGCGTGGGCGAGGGCAACGTGCATGAGAGTGTGAGGGGGTCCACCTAGCGCTGATAAAGGGGGGGGGTCAAGAGCAGTTAAAATATCCCCCCCCCCCCCCCGCATTATATATTCTTTAAAAAAACTATTTTTTTTCTTTTATCAGTGCTAAAAAAAGCGCTGATAAAAGACCTTTTTATCAGCACTGAGAAAAGACCCCTTTTATCAGTTCTTTTTTTTAGCGCTCATAAAAGGGGCCTTTATCAGCAATTTACTAAGTGCTGATAAAAGGGACCCCCCCCCCCCCACCCCATCTTCTCCTCAACTAACAGTGCTTTTTTAGCATTGTTAATCGACTTTTCTAGCAAAGATAAAACCCATATTTTTAGTAGTGCTCCAGGATATCAATTTATGAACCTACTAGACCTACTAGTTATTGAAGATGCCATTCAATGGTGCCGATGGAAGATCCCAGATCAGATGGTTGTGGATATGGATCTTACAAGGTGTAAGATCTAGGATACAGAACAAGGGTGATTTCATTTTATTAAAGAAGGAGCTACGCTCTTTTAGAACTATTTATTCTATACATATTTTTTATAATTATGTATTCGGAAGGATTTTCCCATCCTTCTAGTTCATAAAATCAACAGGTGGACCCGCTTCCTCTCCCTATCTACATCTCCCTACCTGTATAATGGTCTTGTAAGCCTAAGCTACTTCCAATCACTTATGGTCATCTTTCTCCTTTGGAGTAAAATCTAAGTGCATGACACAACCGTCCCTCTCCACGTGTTAGTCCATCTGCTCACCAACCCACTTTAGCCTTAAACTCAACTTTGGATTTAGCATCAACCTTGGAACCTGGTTGAACGTAGAGAAGGGGGGGCCTGGATCACCCACATTTAATAGTGTCATTGGTGGGAAAGTAGATAGAGAAATCACATCGCTTAAGCAAACTGAGGAATCCTGAAATGTTTTCTTTTCAAGTTGAGTGAGATATTTGAACATATAATGTTAAGTATATAACAAAGTAGATATCTTGATATCGCCCAATGAGGGATGAAAATGTCTATGCATAGAATAAGTGAACGGGGTATGGAAATACACTAAAAAAAGTAACCTTGTATTCGAAGAATTCTGAATCGAGGATTAGTCCAAATGCTAGCTGTTAAGCTTTATGAGATAAATAATATTTACGATCTAGTACTTATATATATTGATAGATACCGAGAGAAAGTTCAATGGAGAATGGATAGAATCAAAAAAATAAGTTGAAAGAAGTGATATTCATAAAATATTATTAAATAAAAACAATGATAATTCGGTTGATGTGGAACTCCTCATAGCAGGAGGGGAAGAAGATTCGGTCACAAAGTGGAAATATTGTAGTAAAAAGCGCAAGAACTACGAAATGGATTAATCCCCGAAAAAGGGTACATAGGAATCTTTGGGCAGCCAAGTTCCCATGCTTATATAAGATAAGGTAAGGACCTATTAGGGTAGAGTACTGACTTTCCCCTCCTTCCTCTACTTTTAATTAAGTTGAACCCTTCTAATAGTCAATAGTAATAGAATCCATCACTATCGGGCCTAAAATTATTTATAAGATAAGAATATTCTATTAATATTGAATATTTATAATAGAATATAATATAATAGAATATGGGAAAAATTCAAAGAGGAAGAAAAATAAGAAAGAAGAAGTTAGAATCGGAGAAGGTTCTAAAAGATCTGACCGGAAAGAAAGGGTCAGGTTCTTAACCCTTATATATAATTAGAATCTGAATAGGGTCAGGTTATAAACCCTTATATATAATATAATATTTAAGTATTTTCTACTTATATCTAAGGGTTCTAAAGGGTGATGTTTTAAAATATCTGACCCTTTCCTTTAGAAAGGGTCAGGAAAGAAGAGTTTTCATGTTTCACCATTCACTCATACAGAAAGAGATTAACTAATTTATACTAAGGGTGACCTTGTAGTATTTAAAAAACTTCACCAATGTTTATTTCATACTATTAGGACCCTACAAACCAAAATTTTATGCACAAAGAGAACTGAAATAAAAACTAAAGGTTGAAGGAAGATGATGTTCTACAAAGGTTGTACTGGTTAGTAGATATCTGCATCACTGCTTGGTACTGGTACTTTTCCTATATAGTTGAGAGTAGAGTACTGATTGAAGTATGGATTTTTACCACCCACAAAGAAGGTCCTGTATGAGGGTATATCTGTACATGAAGGAGTTGACTTACAAATTTCAAAGATCAAAGACGTTGACCTAGGGTCAAAAACAGAGGTACTCATCGATACGATAGTTTTATTGGCGTTGACCAAGGAATCAAGCCAAATATTTATTTTGAAGACAAGGGAGCTATTCTTACTTAAAAAATCGTTAGATATTCTATAATATTAGGCACTCCACTATCGACTGGCTCGGCTTGTACCAGTGCTCGTTGACTAATGTGTTATCCCAACACCTGTGGTACCCTTTGGATCAGATGGCCTAATAGTTTGGGAACGGTCATGTACTAGACATGGTAGTAGCTGTTCAAGGGAAGAGGTGACAAGGTACTATTGGAAATCGGAGGGGGTAACTAGGAAGCAGGGGAGCACCAAAGGTTTAAGTATCACCATGGAATACGGGTCAGCAGAGTCAGGCCAGTACAAGAACTTTTTTTGAGCATCAATGAGAACAGCAACAATGGTGGCCAAGTGGGTGAAACAGTAGGTGAGGTATGATAGAGGTGGGACTATGTTATTAGAGTTGTGGTATGAATGTCATCTGGGTGATCAGAGAAGGATGGTGTATGGGTTGAATGGGAGTAACAGGCGGTGAAGGGCTCTGAGCATGGAAACACTGGATCTATTCAAGGAATTCCTTTGACCACTGAACCATCTGAGTTTTTAAAGATATTTTCTATGACGATACGCTAGTAATAGAAATCGAAAACTGACTATCCAATTCAAATAGGAGTTGTCCTGGGGAGACAATATCCATCACTCCCTTCGGTACCCCTTTGCCTCTTCCCATGTGTACGTCTTGGTGTTTCCAGGTCAATGGCACCACTGCTCGCACTCGAGACCATCTCTTCACCTTCTGTCAATAGTAGAATATTTAACTAGTAGCTTCTGCCAATGATCAAAGTGATATCTAAGAAAAACCAGTAGTAGTAGTACCATGTATTCCATAAGAAAATCGTGTTCCTTAGTAGGTTCTTGCCTTGTTCTTTTCCATATAGCATTGCCTATATATAGATGTAGTTTTTGAGATGGCCACTTGGTTGGTCGTGACTATGACCTGGGTGGATGCTGGTTGGATGAAATCCACACTTTCACCCCCAAGCATTCCATATTGAGTCGCTACACCAATATCATCATAATCAACATTGGACTCGAGCAACCCTTTTATTTTTTTCCCACTGTGAGGACTTCATTTTCATATATGTCTTCCCTATTAAATCAGCCAACACACTAGAGATGGAGCCACTTGATCCTCTTCGATGCATTCATACTCAAGAGAGAACAAGAGATTCTAGTAGTGATAGAACGAATAGGCTAGTTTTTCTGTCGTAGGGGAAGGGAGATGTCTTTAGTGATGAATCTTGCACTTTGATACACCGATTGGAGCTTGACTGATTTTAGTAGTGAAATAGTAGATAGGGTTACAGACACCAAGAGCCTCATATTCCATTAGTTCCAAAATGAGTTCCATTAGTGCAATTGTACCTTAATGATGCTCGATAGCTACTCGATTCTTGTCGTCAATCATTCCATTAAACCAACTCGGCCAATGCATTGAACTAGCCATTCCTGAACTTTATCCTTTTCCATGAGGTTTGCTACAATTTCCATGTATACTGAAACCCATGTTGTAGTGATGTGATCATTAATGAGTGATGCTCGAGTGACATCTTGAGCTCTAAAAAAAGAATATGGTATTTTTTTCCCACTCGCTTAGAGTTTATTTGGCGGTTCTTCCACCCCCGAATTAGTACCGCCCATTCAATCGATAGTGTGTGTTCCACTCCAATATAAATTTGATCTCATATGCACTTTAAGATGCCCTCTCTGCATTCCAGTACAATTAACATTTCCAACACTGCAGCTAGTCCACTTTCATGGTGTGGTACCATCATAGCAGTTGGGGAGACATGAAACAAATGGTTGATCTTATTCAATACGTACTTGAGAACCGAATAATTGATTGACTCGAGCACTGTTGGGTTCCTCTAGGGGTAGGTTGTCTGATCACTGTCTGGTCTATTCAACTGTATACCTAGGAGATGGAGCTGGAAAATTGAAAATGATACATTCCGCTGTGTTTGAACCAACCCAATAATAGTAGCATTGACTTCTGAAATCCTCCCTATCAGCTCGAGTTATTCCATTGTTATCCCCCACTATTTCTTGTTTGAACTCCATCTATCCCCCCTGATTGAAGTCCATTTCAACTGATGGGTCAGTATAATATAGGTAATAGTTCTGGCTCCCAAAGCACTATTTTTTTTATTAAACCATCATAGGAACGATGATATTTCCTTTCTACTACAAAATTTGGAACGAGTCTTGGTGGTTTTTGGGAAAAAATCAAATGGAGCAAGGTTCTTTTAGGACATTGGAGTGGCATTGATCTAATTAGATAAGATCCAAAACAGGTCTGTATCAAACCCACATAGGATATGCAATTCACATCTTGAAACATGGCATTCCCATAATAATAAGATATGCATTCGAAAACCTTGGCCATTATTTTGACTGTGGCCTGGTATTCTTCCTATATAATTATAGGAAGCGTACCTGTCGATAGATGGTTATTTCCCATGAACCATCTTGCTGTTTTTTTATGCGGGAATAAATCAATTCACAAGGATATTCGGCCCAATTCAGCTACCCCACCTATAAATCCCCCCATGACATTCCAAAGCATCACTACTCATGACTCTGATCTTGATGTCGAGCTATTCAACTACACCATATTAAAATGTATATATAGTTATTGAGAATCAGAAATAGTAAAGTCTTCGGGGCTCAATCACTAAGGGGAGGAGTCACACATGAAAGGGATAATATGAACTTATCTAAATCATAAATATAAGTAGTATATAGATGAATCAGTTAAACACCATCCACTCAATAACCATTGGGAAGTCTAGTTCAATCGAGTACCATAGTTCACAAGCTAGAGTATGCAGCAGGATACACCACCCCCTTTCTATATAGTCTATAGGGGTATTGACCTGGATCATCAACCCCCCTTCCTAGTATCATGAATGTCAGACTCATCACACTAACCCCATTCCACAATTCTTGATTGGATTTTTGGGATCCTGATGATGGTCACTATTAGAGTAGATTACTGACAATGGTGAGCCCCCTGTGAAATGACCCCAAATAGATGATGACTTTTTCGAAAGGCATCAGGGGTAGGTGTGTTCCCGGTCCCCCTTGGATTATTGGATCTATTGATGGGATTATTGGAGTAGAGTAAGTACTTTCCATCCTTATTTTCTTTCTTCATCCACATTCACCATTAGGGTACCCGAATACACATGGCTGGAGTAGTGGTCAGGCATGACTGGATTTGGGTATGAGTTGTTTTTTGTGACTTGGTTGAGCTAACATTCTGTATTGGCATGTACTGGGTTCCCTCTTTCCGCTTCTGTTATCTGAATAGATAGAATAGATTATCCCTCTTTCACTCTATGTTATCCCCTTTTCTAGTTGAGCATAGGCATTGGCATTTGCTTCCCCAATACTCTTGTTCTAGTGATGGTGTTCTCATCGGTTCACTAGGAAACTGTGCTTCTAGTGGGATGGTTGGGTGAAATGTCAGTACTCTACTCTGATAGTCCTCCCTTTTGGAATAGTAAGTCAAAGAGACTTGGTATAATATAGTTTAAGTAGTAGAGCATTCCCGCCCCAATGGTGCCATGATCCATACCTAGTCGAAGGCATGGTGGTGTCGAATCATAGTCTACTACCTATATTATACCGATAACAGTATTGTTTCCCCATTGAGATGGAAAGTCGAGGGGATCAACAGATCGCTTAGCCTGGTATACACAACTAGAAGATCGATTGCATCATTTCCCCTCAGGAAATATATATAAGTACCAGGAGCTACTTCACCCTATTTCGTAGCCACGTTCACTATTCGATCGTCACCCCCAACTCTATTCCAAATTTCAACATAAACTTAAATATAGCCCAATATATATATATATACTAAGGTTCAATCTCTACTAGTTTAATTCCCCCCAGTACTCTACTCTAATAGTACTACTACCTATTTTATACTGATTTTTTCCCGCTGATACTTATATATATCGACCATGCACTCATGACCACTGCCACGGGTACTTTTCTTATATAGTGTAGGTCATCTGATCCAGCCAAAGGGGGGCGATTCCAATAAGATGATGATTTGGTGGTATTAGTATCCAGAAGTTGGCATATGGGAGTGAATGATGGGTGGTGATGTTAGTATAGGCATCTTGATGATCAGCATAGATCAAATGGTACAAACCACTTTGTACTATCTATTTTCCTCTTATAATAGCCAACCTTATCTGACCAGACATTGGAGGACCTAGAATACATTCAGTATATTACTATTAAGATTATACATATGGAGGAAATATACCTTCCAACTACGGTGTTCCAAGCCTATAAATCATTTTTTAGTCGGCCAATTGTTTACCTTTTACCTAGATAGTGTTTGGCCTCTTTGAACTTGTATGGGGAGCTCTTGTGCTGAGGGTCTATGCCTAGGATAGTTAGAGGCATTTTTTGTTCATCGGGAAGCCTAGAATTGACCTCCAATGCCTCTAAATTGTTGGTGAAGGTTCCCATCTACCACCCTCGCAACTGCCCCATCCATATATAGTGGGTTGTTTTCACCTGTCGCTCGTCTCTGACCTGATTTGATTATAAACTCCACTTAAGAATATCGTCACTATTTAACAGCTCTATTTCCATTCCTTTTTCCATCATTTCGAAACCCAACTACAATTTCCCCAATTCCTGCTCTGGCATCCCCATCATCTCATATTCACAAGTTCATTTTTACCATCGTTACCAATTATCAATCAAAAAAGGAAGAGGTACCTAGAATACGAATCCCATATAAAATATTAGAAGAGTACCTTCCTCTAAAACATTCCCTTACTAAAAAATCTAATAGAGCATGTTTTCACTCTTGGGAACCCTTTTTCACCCGCCGATCTGAGTCACTATTAGAAGATATTGTCCATGGAAAGCAATCCCTCCCTACCCGGGGTGGGGGAATGTGTAACCAACTAGTTCTACCCAGTCAGATAGTGAATAAACATATATACTTCGGTCCTAGATGGAGTAGGTATGACCAGATATCCATGTGGATGAACCCATAATGCAAACTCGTATTCAATTAGAATCGAAAAAAGGGATCTCATAAATTCCAAGTCGACGATAGTACTTTAAACTAATTCATATTTCATCCAGAGAAAAGATAATGTGATGTATATGTTGGGTGAAAGGTGATAACATCCTATGCTAGCCAGCTCCAATCATCAAACTGGTAGGTCCTATTCCACTACTTTTTATTGTACAATAATATATGAAATTTCCTACTCAACGGCTTAGATTTTTGATTTAGGGGATATAGACTGCTAATTCTATAGTGTTCTTTTCCTTTACACATTCTTCTATCTCTGAGAAAGTTAGACTTGTAGATGGTCTTCCTCCCAGGGATAGGAACTAGAAAAGGCTCTCATTCTTATTGATAGCATTGGTCTCACATCTTCCCTTGCGTGTACATGAATATTTTAAAAAATAATACTTGTTTAGTTAGAAAATTAGTCTCTTTTGGAATATAAAAAGTAACCTCCACAGTCACTTCTTGACCCTATGAATTTTCTCTCACAGTAGCTCGACTGACTTTCCTCTCCTTGATCTTGATCTATGTGATGTCCTTGATCTTGCTCTAGGTCTGTATCTCCCATCTTCACACTTCCTACTTTCATCTTCACTAATGAAACTAGATATCCTTCCCCAATAATATTAATTTTCCTATGAGTTCAGAAAGTGGAATCAGTCTCTTCTATCAATACATCTTGGATTTTTCTTAAATGTGCACCATTCTCCAAAAAACTTTATGCAACCTCCAGTCACCGGTTGGGAATTCTCAAACCCCACCTTTGAAAAGTATAAAAGATCTTCAAGGACTGAAAAAGTCATAGGTGATAAATAAATAAGTGATTTTTATGGAATAATACAGTGGAGAGTCTTTATTAAGTGATTTCAATAAAATTCTATGTCTTTCCCAATTACTGTATTCTTCCATCTGCTCCTTTATAAGGACTAAAACTTAGGTATATTATATACAGGTACTCTTCTATATAGTCTATCTAGATTATACTAGTCCTCTCTCACATCAAGACCTTGAAGAAATATGAATCAGACCTAAAGCCTCTAAATCTTCCATTTTTCCTTTATTTATGGGAAATCTAGCAGCATCGGTATAATATAGGTAGTAGCTTGGCGATTGATTGCTCCGTCTCAATGAGCTCATTCTTTAAAATCTGTGTAATTATAATGGATGAAGGATTCTTATATAAGTTGAGTCGAGTTCCTTCCCCTTCTTCTTTTCTATAAGATAACGAAATTTCTTCTGAATCTTTTTTGTTTTCCAAAATTAAATAATGTTATCTGTTAGTCAATTCATGCCATATAGGAACTAGGTATAATATAGGTAGTAACAATGAAAATTTGAATTAAATTCCAAAGAATCAAAATAATTTTCTGATTATCTACCACAAGCTGGCATTTCCCATCAGTTGTCATGCTTGGTCAGAGCAGAATGGGATTGCTGAAGGCAAAAATAGGCACATTACTAAGTATGGACTCTCTATGATCAGAAAATCACAAAAATATATATGTAATAAAGCCTTAGAATTATATCTCATAAAATATTAAGTCTTATCTTCTAAGAGAATAATATTAGCAGGTGACAGCCCCTTTCATAGAATTACAGGCACCTGACCCTTATATTATTATAATTCCTGGTTACTGCCCTAGATCATGTTGTTTTTCCTACCCGATTTCTTTAATCTATTAGTAGAGTTGGTACACCTTAAAAATGGACACTGATACTTCTTCTATGGGTGGATTATCTCAAACTAAATTAGAGGAAAATTGTTTGAGGAAGTAAATAGCATATAAATCAAGGCCAAAATTATAGAGAGGGTGGTAGTTCTAGATGAGCTTACCACGGCCGTTATGGCTATTGCAAAGCACAAGGATTTTCATATTAAGGTTTCCGAAAAAGAGTTGAGTGATCACCTAGTATAACTGGTGGTGGAATATATAAAGGTGCTCCATGACAAGATGTTGTCTCTAGAGGCAAAGTCTCTATTGGCTGATGCGGGAAGGGTCTCTGTTGAGGGTGTTAGAATATATAAGAAGAGTTAAGGTCCAAAGCAGCTTAAACTAAAGAGATGCAAAAGATAGTGGGAGGCTTCATTACATAAATCAATCACTCAAGGAACTCATGTAGTGTGTGTCTTCTCTTTTTCAATGCTACTCTTTCCACCACATTTCTACATAGTCTATAAGGGTTTGGTTAATAACCTACTACCTTCCTTTCTCTCGGCCTATCCAAATCAATATCCTCATCAGACATGGTGACTCTAGCACCTCACATATCAAAGAAGTCATTTTTGATATTGATAGAAAGCTTTGTCTCATCTTCATGAGCATCCACCACTGGTATCATCTATATATGGTCTTTGCCAAAAAGAAGTCACTAAGATATTCTTCTGTCAAATCACCAATATACTCATCAACATGAAGTTCAAGGTATTTATTACTCTTCTAATAGTGTGGCCCTATGATGTTTAAGGGTTGGTCCTATCATACTCTTTTAACATATATATGTTTTCCACGGCAGTCAAACTACTTGTAATTGTAGAGTATGAATTCAACTTTCTTTCTAAAGCCCTAACCAACCTCATAATCTGACTGGTTAAAACCCTAGAAATCAAGGGACGATAAATAGAAATCTGGTTAGAGGTAATAAAGGATAGGGAGTGATATCATTGATGAGATGGTTCTAATTTTAAAACATAGAGGTTCAGAGGTTGAATAAGTAGTAAAAGAATAAAATAGATCTCACAGGTTCCATTTAAAATAAATGGTTTCTTAAAGAGCTCAAGTCGTGAAATATCATAGTGGTAAAATTCAAGTGAATCATTTTGGTTCACCTAAGATGCAAATGGGGATGTTTCAATGGGAATTAAAGTTTTGGGGTGAAAAAAGAGGTCTGGATAATCAATTGTTTGAGAATGGGGTCCCACTGTACAACCAAGAATCTTTCCCTTCCCCTTTGTTCTCCCCTTCTAGAAGGAATAGGAAATCGACTCCCAGTGTTGGCTGGGGATTTTTCCTCCCTTTCACAAGCTTAGTTATGAAATCGTATTGTCCACCAGGTCAGCCTTGATCTATGGTATGGTAATTCATCTCCATATCCCTTTTTATTTATCAGTACAAGGTATTCCAAGGAAGAGGTTAATTTACTCCCTTATTGAGAATCTAAAAAGCTTTGTTTGTTTCTATGAAACTAAAAAAGAAGTATACCCACTATTAGAAGAGTACTGAAGCCAAAAACTAGAGTTTCAAATCTGCAAGAGGTCAATGTACTAGGGATCATTCCCAAATAGGGAACACTATTAGAAGAGGACTTATCTCTTGCACCTGCCTTCATTCATCATTAATTCAAATCAAAGGAAGACACATCTGGAAGGGATAGGGACTTAAGTGGGGATGGATAGCTACTTCCCTTCCTTTATATAGTTTGTAATTTGTATATACCAAGGTTTTTGAAAGTGGTGCTAGTAATTTACTAGTAATAGTTAGTAAATGAAATTGATATGAATAGAGGTGACCTAGAAGACAAATAATTCCAGTATGTGTCGTGATTTTTCAGTTCTAAGAGCAGGTGGAAGATCTCCCCTTACAAGATATTTTCACAACTGAAGGGACTGCATCCATCTTCTTAAAAGATGCCACAAGTTCCAAGTTCTTGTGAATTTTCTCTACACATCCCTTGTTGTATTGATGATGAAAGGTGGAGCTTCATAACCAAACCACACCATAGCCCTTTGTAGTATATTGCTTAGATATAATAGGAAGGTTTCAACCCATAGGCGACCAATTGGACATGAATATATCTTAGTAACTTTTGATTCCTTTACAAATTAGGACCTATACCGCGATCACAGCGGCACACGTCAACATTATTTCTGAATAAGCATCTTCACACTCACAAGCTTAGGTTATTCTACTTATTATATAAGGTGATATATAATTATATTCTACTTATATATAAGGGTTATAAAAATTTATATTGATTATTACCTTTATTTATAATTCATAATGTGATTAATATTATTCACTCCCTCCCATTTAATGTTAAGGTTATTACATTCATATTAAAATAATAATATTTCATGGTTCATTTGAGCACGTTGTTGCATATTTTTTATACTATTAAACAAAATTTCCATTGTTTTTAAATCTTGTGGTGTACAAGATACATCAAATTTAATGATCCCAGAAGTTTTAAAATGGGAACATTACCTTTCATATATATAACTGTAATGCCCATGACCCATTTGTAGTAGTTAAACAACATATCCTGAAATATCACTCAATGTCACCTTTAAATAGAATTTATTGATGAATTTATTTAAATGATTATTTTTATAATTTCAAATTTATAAAAATAACTTCATTTTTTAGTTCATCATACCAAAATTATCTTAGTATGAATTTTTGATCTTTTTCTGAAAAGGATGGTTTTTAGTTAAAAAATATGGTTTTTCCAAAATAGATAATTCATATAACTGTAATTATATAAGATCAGACTATGAGTTTACATAAATTTTTAAGTACTAATATATTAATTTATTTAATGAAAATTAAGATTTTAAATTACTCTTTATACTTATAAATCATGTGTGCAACATTTTTAATCCAAATTACACTGTTAATTTAATTAAAAAAATACTTCATATCTTCTATTTTAATCAAGTAATTTCAATGGAGATTCAATTTTGAAATTCCTTTAATTCATCACATATTTTATTTTTTATAAAAATTAAACATATATCAATACAATAAATTTCCAATATAGTTTTATCGTATATTTAAATTTAAATGTTAATAATGTTATATTTCTAAAAACCATTTTTACATGATTATGTGTGTCTAATTTAAAATTATATTTTCCCACCATAAAATATTTATTTGATAAAATTATTTCTAAATTTAAAATTAATTGTATCAAAATTTCTAAAAGGTAAAATCTCAATATTTTTCATTAATATTAATTAATAAGGATATAAATTAATTACCAAGGTTATAGTATATTACTGTAAAATTTAAAAGGTAAAACAAAAAACTATAAAATGCTAAAAAAAAATTGAAAAAAGATTTATTGAGGTGATTTTCCACCTACAATAACTATGCCAAACTCCCTATTAAATTTTGAATCAATTTACCCTTTAATAGTAAACATACATTATTGAAAATGCTGGGGTTTCACACAAAACTACACTTCCCTTCACATATAAAATAGGTACACTCCCATCATTTCAAGGATTATCTATCATTCTAATTTCTCCTCAAAACTCAGAATTTTTTATCCTCCTGTAATTCGCCCACAATTTCAATTTCCAATATTCACCACTAGTTGGTATAAGGCCTTCATAACCACAGAGGATCCAAGGAAAATTCAATTCCTTGATGTGAGTTTTATCAACTACATTGTTTTTGGTCTTAATTATCTTCATTAAAATTTATTATACCCGCACAAATATAATTATATTATTTTAATTTATAAACTGTAATATTACTATGTTAATGATAATATCATCATTTTTACATATACCATTCATTAAGAAAACAAAACTAGTGTGTGTGCATTGTGTGGACTACCACCTACTTGATACAACCTATTTCATTCGGTGTCACCACCTTATAAGGATGGATTTGAGGATCATATTGTTGTAATAGTGGGTTCCCTATACCCAACATGAACTGTACTATTGACTACCATATCATATATACAGTTAAATATACATGTTGTATTATATTTTATACTTTTCTATGTCCACTATTGAAATTTCAATGTCCATATATTAATTTTCATATCAAAATGATATAGAAGATTTCAAGATATAATGAGAACCTTGAGATACAATGGAATTAATCTTAAAAAATAATAATATGGTATAGATAAAAATTACTGATAGAAAAGATTAGATGTTTGACAATCAGTTGTTGGGGGATTATAAGAATTAAGACTTTTTCTCATGAAGTTTTCACTTATGGATTGCTAGTATAGATATCATGGGGACAAAACTACCAATAGGAAAACCACATGTTTTATGTGTCATTGGTTTTTCTTATCTATAGACCTGGTTATTGGTCTCCTTACATGATATCATTACCAATGTGTTCCATTTTATCACATAGGTTGATGAAATGAAAAATCCATGATAATGAAATTGTAGAGAGGTAGCTTTTTTTGGGTGCAAAATTGATGGTATAAGATTGTTTTAATGGTAAAGAAATGATTTATCACTTCTTGGCTGTATAAGTAATATATCTTAGGAATAGTTGATCAAGATGGTAATACATTCATAAATCCTTGGCAAAGCCGATCAATGGTAAATATGTCTAGTTAGATCAACAAAAAATAATGCAAGAAAAGGATGATGAAACATGTATGTGTCCTTATTTATGATATATTTAAATATAAAGAGATTATATTACAAAATAGGTATTCATAGGTTGGTTGCCTTTTCTATGACTATCCACATCTCTTTAGGGGACTCTATGGGTTACTAGACTCTACTATTGGTTTGTGAATATTATTCATTACTGTTGGGATAAGGTCCATTAGATTCAAACACAAGAGTGTATTCAAAGATCCACCCTATTTTTTTGAATATGTATATTGGAAATTCAATGGCCCACTATGAGCTTCAAGTGTTTTCTATGCTATCAATCACCAATAAATAAATAAATTTATCATTATTCATGTAAAAAATAATTGGTTTGAATTTATTTATTTAAACTACTTACAAGTTAAGTAAGTATGAAGAATATTATTAATTGAATGGATATTATTTTAAAATTAGAGGCACATTTAATATTAATGGGAATTAAGAGTCAAGTTAAATGACTCGGTTTTATCAATAATATATTTAATATACATTACAAGTATATGATTAAATAAATAATATTTATTTCTTAGTTTAGTTCTATATAATTATTTAATTATTGGACGTTTAATAAATAGGGTTTTGGTAAAACCATCTAAATATTTTGAGAATCCACTATTTAATGGATGAGAGAGGCTCTCACTAGTGACTATTCACACCAAGATTGCAAGAGCCTATCTATCCTCTCCCTCTTTCTTGAGAGAGAATCTCTTGATTCAGATGAATAGATCGAGTTAATCTCCATCATCGATGGTATATCAATGCATTTATCATCGAGAGATTGAAGGAATCATCAAATCCTTGCGCTAGCACCTAGAATTAGTTGATCGATGCACCTATAGAATTTTAAAGTGCATGTGGACGATATAGAGTGATTAAGATTTAGATCCTTGAAGAATTGACTGTAGTTGACAAGAATATTTTGATTGTGGATTTAAATCGAAAAAGGCATGTTTTCGGTTTATGTTTTTGTGCTTTGGTTAATTTATGTGAGATCCTCGAACTCTACGGAGGCTCGGATCATCGGAGATGACAAGTCTTTTCATCCTGAGAATGAAAAATGATAACATCATCAGCCCACTATCTTTCGCTGCATGCACCTGTTCTTTCATTTATTATAAAATATATCATGTAATATTTGTGATCCAAGAAAATTGAGTTGCATTAAAATTAAGTATAGGGTATTAAATTGGTCCCAAAAAAATAGATCGCACATTGATCTGATGTCGGATGATAATGGTATGGTCATGAAAAATATTAATATGGACTGAAAATATTTTTTATTGTATCAAAATTGATTCTAATTGACTGCAGTTTAACAGTATTAAAATTGATGAAAAATATGTTTTAAATTTTTCGGTTTTAATTTCTTGAGAGAAAATGGGTCAAATTTCAATTGCCAGAACAGTTTTTTCCAACAAAGGTTCAGTTCTCAGATTTGGTTGAAATTATAACATTATAATAATTTTATTATTATATTATTATAACAATTATAATAGTATATTATTTTTTATTGTTATTTTTATTTAAAAATGATATAATTTGTCAAAAGAGTAACTATATATGGCCAAATTGGAGGGTGGTCTAGTGAGATATTACTTGTCAAATGTGGATAAATCCATAAAATCTATATCTATTCTAAATATGGGTAGTTTCTAATACATGTGTCACCTTTTATTATATTCTTAGGCTAATACACTATTTCCATGCGAGTTAATTCGGTCAGCCTCATTCCCTCTCCCACTTTGGGTTTTCGTTTCTCTAAACTAGGATTTCCACTAAAACTCAAATCCACCTTCCTCACCTCCAATTCCTTGATCATATTCAGCTGCCAACTTCTACTTCTTCTACTACTGTTATTTGGTTACCCCTTAAATTTCGATCCCCATGACCTGGGATACGACTACAGCTACAGTTTCGACCACCTACAACAACTTTTTTGAACACCTCTATTGGGTTCCATGTGAAATTCAACTCCTGCATCATCGCTTCGAGATACTAGTAAATCTTCAGCCTTCATCTTCACATGTATCTACCATAACTCTCAAGTTATAGGTGATAGACTACTACTGCGTTTTCTCTAATGATAGTGACTTCACCTTCAAACCTTTTCACCTTCACACTCTAACGGTGCATTTGGTTTCTTAGTGAAGGTCTATTTCTCTTACCTAAAATCATTCTCTATATAAATCAAAATTGAAAAAAACTTGAAACTATGGTCTCCTTATCCTTGGGTTCCCTTACTGAAATCAGTTCCATTTTGTGTATCACCATCCACTATAATGGACGAAGCCTTCCAAGTTCTTCATGAAGCCCTTACCATCAACGATAGGATATTTAGAGAACCTATAGATCTGGACTTCCTTTGCAGGTATGTTCTCCTAATGTTGTAAAAAATTTCTCCCTTCTATCTATCATGATTTATTTGCAGTTAAACATGATTTAATGAGACAATGTTACTATAGTTATTCTATTTTGATACTCCATCTACCCCTACCATTCATCTACTTGGCATTGTTTGTTCAACTATAATTCTTAAGAGAGTTTATATTTGTTTCCTCATCGCATAAAAGTTTGCTACATAGTCGGATAAGTGTATCCTATTTCATTCAATATAGAATTCTTCCACTCTAATTACTATAAATTAAATATAGATTTCATTCAGGTTAGTATAATTTTCTTTGATTGCACGCACTATATACTAATTACAGTGGTTTATAAGATATATTATATACAATGGATTGTGGTAGTGCATAACATTATTATGTCCAAATTCTTGAAAATTAAATAAATAGATACGCAATACAAACATGAAATCACCATCGACGTGTAAAGAGGAGAGGTTTCAAAGAAGACTACTCAGTCAACAACGACAAATAGGTTCTCTTATTTGTATTGTTTTCACCTTATATTATTCCATTATTTATCATTTTACATGCTTACATATTTACAATATTTACACTATCACTGATTCAAGATATCTTGAAAATATTAATGCAACTGAACATCTAACACCCACAAGAAGCACACAAAGACGATCAGGCACACCATTATCACTTATACCCACTGATGGTAACTTTATTTTACAATGTCCATTGCATTTCGTTTAATTCAATTATGAAAAAAAAATTATTAAAAAATGGTAAAACCAACCTCTCTGTGTCTGGAAGTATATATTTTTCTTAAATATCATTGTTACATGATCAATAAATGATGAAAATTATTCTATAGTTGAACCGCTCACGCCAACTAACAACACGTAAAGACGAATACACATTCCATTGCCACTATTATCCATAAATGTTTAGTTCCTTATAATATTCTCATAATAATTAGTTTCATTCGATAATGCAAAAACAATTACCATGTATTGAAATAATTCATCATCTCTTTATTTTATGATTTATCAAAAAATTTCTAATCAGTCAACCTTATCTTTTAGATCAAAGAAGCTAAGACAACGAATGGATACCATGATACGACATAGTCTTCCATTCTATGAGCATGATTTCATTGTATTATCAGTAAATATGGTTATTATCTTATCCTTGTATTTAAAAATTAACTTCCTCTTCTTTAATATTTCAATTTATGACTAAAAATGCTCGTAGTAATACGGACTCAAGAATTTCCTCTTCATCATAGTAAGAACATAACATAACACAATTTCTTGTATATCTTATCAATATTAAATATCATTCTTTTAACTTCTACAATAAACAGTTCACTATATACTATTGCTAGAAACTGCAATTCTTTTTCAACCACAGGTACGAATGAGATCATTCAACAGAAATATCACAGTTTACATGTATATATATCTATATATATAAACTATATAATATTTCATAACATTTTAAAGTTTGATGTACTTATAACAAGGTACTAATAAGTATGAATATCCTACCGAACCGCCAGAGGCTCCAAATTCAAAGAATCATATATTGATCAAAACAACTATTACAAGATATTCATACATAGATCTTACAACCAATCATACAGGTATCTCAACTTACACATTATATTTTCAACAATGAAATGTTTACCTACTTTATTAATAGTATGAAATATACAACATTAACAAATAGGGTAATATTTCCCTATGTAGATGAATCTCTACAACTTCATTATGTGGAACACACTAGTTACTTAGTTTAACTTCGCTATTATATTACTAAACGTACTATATAAATATGTTCATGAGAGTTCTGTTACTTTTCTAAATAACATGACATATTGTATTCATTTTTTTCCTTAGAATATTTAGATATTGGAGATCTTATTAACATTTGTGAGTACTACGGTTCAAAATTCTGGTTTGAAGAGAGGAATAAAAAATATAGCAACAGATATATCACATGTTTCTCTTTATACTGATCGTTGGGAAATATTGATTTAGAGTTACATCCTAAATTTTTACATTACCTTCAAACATTAATTTTCAACAATACCTCTACAAAATCAAGAAAATTACAAGACCACATGCACATTTACAATTCAATGTTTTCATTCACATCAATGGGTTGGAAAGTTGACAAATCCGTTAATAGTGGTGGCTTACTAAATATATTTATATTAAATGGTCAAAAATACCATCGCATTGGATGTTTATGTTATCCTGATGGAAAACCACAAAATTTTGTGCATCTATATGTATATTAAATTGAAAATGAAGATCAAAATAGAATACGAGCATTCAGGTAGCTTTTAAATTAAGTGCTAAAAATTCATTGAATCTTTGTTTTTACATTATTATTTACACATCTTTCCTAAGTAGCATAAATGACACAACCCAAAAGTCTACTATTGATTTAAATGTTTTCAAGAAACTTCAAGAAATGCTTCATGAGAATAAATTTTGGCATGTCAATTCAGAACTGCAAGGGATGTTCTTGAGAGTCAAGGCGTTACAAATTTAAATCTACACCTAAAAATTAATTCAATTTGCATGTTTCATTTTTTATTACCTTTTCTTATTTGAAATGTATGATACTTCATGTTTTCTATTTTAATTTTTTGAGAATAAATTTTCAATCCTTTTCATATATAATTTATGCTTGCTAATATTGTGATGAAGTCTGAGAACAATGAGAAGTCATGTTTCATTATATTGAGTACAACGACATTACATTTTTTTGAATGATGAAGAACCAGATGATTTAAAAGATAATTGAATAGTCCTATTAATTTGTTCAGAAACAACATTCGATTATTTTATTATTTTAATGTTTTTGTCATGCATCCTATCTTTAGGTGTTTTTGAGTTGTCATTATATTATAGAAATTGATTTCTATTTTAGTAAGGGGGGTCTTCTAGGCATTGTGGGGATGCCAACTAAAATCTACTGGGAAATCAGAATCTTCTCCTAGAAAATTAGTTATGGAGGAATGTATTTTAGGGGAACCTATTGTCTTGGATACGTCTCCATCACCACTGAATTCCCTATATAGTTATACATACCATGAAAATGAAGTTCTTGGAGGTAACATGTTGGTGCACCTGCATTAAAATTGGATTGATGTTTACAGAATTTCATACAGGTTGTTGAAACATAACATTTCGGAGAATATTTCTATTTGTGTTTCCTTATTAGTTATACATAGATATTTATGGATTGCTTATTGAAGTGTATCCCAATTGTGAGAAAATGGTGTTTTTACAGATATCTTATACATATTTCTGGATTACTTATTAAATTGTTTCCCATTTAGTCACACATAGTATGTGTTATTCTAAAACATTATTGTATGTGCAGGTAAACATATTGGATGAATGTGTATGTTCTTACCTTCTGGCTTATTACCTGTTATTCGACCACTATAACTCCTTCTCATAACGAAAAATGAAAGTGCATCAAAATCTTTGTTTTCTAGAAATGTTTTCATATTGGTCATCAAGCATTTAACATCCAAATCTTATTAGTTACTATTACTTTTACTAAATCTGAATTGCCATGTTTTAGATCCGTAGATCTTTTTACATAGAAAAGAGTCTTTTATTTTATTTAATTAGTGGATCATGTATTTTATTTTAGTAATGGATCATTTTTTACAGTAGTGGAATAAGTTTTTTCTTTGAGCATGTGAAACATACATTTGTTTGGGTACTGGATCAGGTTTTTTGTTTGAGTAGTGGATCATGTGTTTTATTAGATCAATGAATCATTTTGAAGAGTAACGAATCATGTATTTTAAAGCAGTGTCTGTGTTAAGTAACCAATATAGAATTCTGTTATAAATAAATATTTATGTCTCAAAATAAAAAACTCATTATATTTTTTGGAAAATTAAATCATAGAAATTTCATCGTCATTATTATTTTCTTCCCTCACCCCTCTTTTATAGCAGTTCATTCTATTTAATTTAATATTCAGATTCTTTGTGTTGTTTTTAGTTTTGTAGGAAAATCGATGATTCTATCAGTCATCAAGATGTGGTGAATATTAAAATCATCCATGAATAGTATTTTTAGTCACCCTAATATCTTTATTGTATGTATTTTCTTCCCATATTGTAGTAATAAAAAAATTAAGTCTCAAAAAATTTCTTCAATAGATATCAGAACAACATAATTAATTCTGTCTTCTATGTATGTATTTTCTTCCCATTGGATCATTTGCTTCTATTTTATTTTACTATTTAGTTTCTGTTGGAGGAGTTGATAATGTTTTTGGGATATTTTTCCCTTGACAGATTTTTCTTCTGTGGGTTGATTCAGTAAATTACTTAGACTAGCATGGCCAGGAAGAAAGACTTCCTTGGTACCACAGCATGGTATGGCATTCAAATCACTACATCACTTTCTATGATAAAAAATTTTGCTTCCATAGAAACATATGATATTTTATTTTCTACTAGAAACATGATAAATGATTCATATTCAATTTTTACATTCATGTTGTAATAAGTACAGAAAATATGGTCATTAAAATATTTTTTTCTTTTCCGTTCAACGTTTATCGTGAAATAATCAAGGCAATGTTTCTTCTTATTGCAGAATCATGCTTGACTAGACTTCGCATTGGGTTCTACACATGCATGGGATCAATAATAAAGATCAACCATTAAACACAAGCAGTGATGATTGCATTCATATAGTAAGGAGTTTTTTGGATTTTTGAAAATGTATGCTCTTATGTGTCTTTTCATATTCTACATGCACTTATTATTTATACATCTTTGAAGTTGAATAGAATGGTGATATTGATTCTCATGCTACACCAATATTAAATCTATCTTCATATAATTTTTCTAATTCAATTTCATGTTTCCAGGTCTTCTAAAGTGGTTGAGAGCTCTCTGTTAAAGATGCTTAGCATGGGTGAATGTCTCCAATCAGTGTAAGAAAATTTGGATGCCCCTCCACTTACCCATTACTTGTCTCTATTCAGGCGAGCTTTAAACCCAATAACACAACACTCTTGACATTGAGTTAAGAAACATCAACATTCAATTTGTTTTCATCTATTTTTTTATTCAATTTTTTGTTGTTAGGACTTATGAAGTGTTTGACGGCTCTATGTTGATGATGATTAGCATAGGTGATTGTCTCTATTTAGGGAAATGATATTCGATTTAGACTTCACTTACCCAGGATTGGTCTCTTTTTCACATGAACTATAAAAATAAAAACTTGGGTAGATGTTTTTTATCTGCATTTTCTTTTACATTCATTACATCATTGGAGTAGACAATACTGATTTATTCTGGTATCATTTTCATTGTTCCATTAAAACAATCTGCATTTTTTTGTCTCATTTTTCAATTCATAAACATCAAATTACTTCTTAAATGATTACATTGGTCTGTATTTTTTACTACTTATTGATTTAATTCATCTCTTTATGTACAAAAAACCATTGAATGAGTTTCATGCTGATGATGAGGTCCAATGAACAATTACAATTTGTCGAGATGATGCGGCATCAACAATATATCCCAATGAATTGTATCGTTGTTTAAAGGAAAACATAAATAAGAAGACTGCAAAAATTGACTGACATTAAGTAGTTCATTTTCAAGGTATCACAAAAACCTTATTGAACCTATTTTTTCAAACTAGCTTATACATTTTTACTTCAAATTTTAACTCAAATTTTATTATAGGATACATGTAACTAGTTATAACACATATACTACACACAGTTATGCTTTCTAATTAGTATTGGTTGTATACAGTACAGTTTTCCTAGGTTCTTTTTTATCAGCTATATTAAATAGTTGTAGGGTACGTCATTGTTGTCAACCACCTTCTAGAAGTGGGCGTCAAATGCATAGATTCACTCTTATGGAAGGCTTGAAGCAAGAGGGGGGAACCTGCATATGTCGGTCCGACCTGCACACCGAATATAGTTAACAGCTATTGTTATTGTTACAGTTTTCATAGTTACTTTATCAAACAAATACTTATTTGTATAATTTATGTTTTGTTTCTTTTGTTTCAAAAGAATATATGTTATGTTAGAGTCAAATTTTCAATTATCTTGTTTAAATTTTTATTATTACTATTTATTATTTTTAATGTATGATACTTCATGTTTTATTTTTTTTCCATCGTGAAAATAAATTTTTCATTCATTTCCATATAAAATTATGTGAATTACTATTGTGATTATGTGTGATAAAAATCCACAACTATTCCAATGAATTATATTATTGGGTCTAATGCCTGTATTGCTGGCTCCAATCATTGTAATCATGCAACATAATAGTTTGAGGATAATATATTACAGTCATATAACATAACAGTGTGATCTTGGAGAAGACAATAATTTGTTTCAATTTTACAATCTAATATTGATCTCACATTCAAACGGCATTAAAATATTTTAGTTCTCTCCAAATTCATTTATTTCATTCTATTTCATATACCTTTATGGTTATTTTTAATTTCAATCATATATTAATTTTCATAAATTGAAAAAAAAAGAGTTAAACTACTTCTTCAACATGATTTCAACTAGGAGAATCGCATATTTTTATCTCCTTAATTGGATATAATTTTTTTTGCAATTGACTACTATAATTTTTTCTTTTTGATGAATCTATTATTTTTTGGTGTTAAATTAAATTGCAAATTATAGATATTGTTCTCTATTTTCACACATCCTTTAAAAAATGCATGTCATTAATCGTACTTAAAAATGTACTTCTACACATGATTCGAATGAATAGTTGATTTTATTTGTTTCTTTTTCTATGATTCATCTTTGTCTCTGATCTCCACCTCTCTCATTCCAGCATGTTCAATCTTCGTCACCATTAGTCTTCACATCATTTCCTTCTATAACGAGCATCACACTCACTTCATTATCATCATTTTATTCTAAACTATGTATTGAGTGCAATGACATTACAATTTTTTTTCAATGATGCAGAAATAAATTATTTGAAATAAAACTAATTAGTCATGCGCATTTTCATGGCAGAGTACTAGCATAATGAAAAGTGGGCAGTAGATTCCAAGATATTTTTTACTTTGAAAAAATCCAAAACCAAAAAGGGAGGGGATACCCCCTGTCTGTAGCTACTGGGAGCAACCGTATGTGGCCAATTTTAGTCGACTTCCAGTCTTCCATCCCTCTTGCATCAATCTCCACCGCGGCAATGGGTAGGCACCCGCATCGCTTGATATGAATCTTGGGTCCCTGTCATCTCCTCCCTCAACATGCCTTCCAGACCGGCTCCACCGTCCTCCTAGAGCCTCCGCCGTAGAGCCCTTCGCTGGATCTAGCCTCAACTCTCCTCTTCCATCTAGTTTGAGCAAGTCGCCTTCCCCAAGCGGTTCTCCTTCCTTGCCTCACCTCCATCCTCTGGGGTTCCTGTCTCCACCAGACCAGTGCCCTCTATCACCCAAATCTAGGCATTAGCCGACACCACCGCCTCAAGACCTGTCACTCCTTCCCGTCTGATGCCACCGCCGACCAGGCTCCCTTGTTCCATAGTACAGCGTGATGTCTCCTTTCTCCTAAACAAAAAAAAATGTTTTTTATAAAAAAATTATTTTTATTTTTATTTCTTGTTTTTTTTGTTTATATGTATATATATAAACAAAACAAATATCAAAATAAAAATAAAATTTTCAGCAGAATTTATCCGTTATTTAAAATACAACAGTACTGACATTCCAGCAGTCAGCATTCTGACAAAATCTCTCACCCAGGGCTCCCTTTTATAAGAGAGCTTACCCTGGAAATTATTCTGCATTTTCGATGTGGGATTCTAGTTCTCCCTTTCCTATGCAGAACATTCTGCATTTCCGGTGTGGGATTATATTTCAAGTACGTGATTTTAAAAGACTATAAAATGTAAACTATAATACCAATATAAATGAAACATAAAACATAGATTAAACATATATAAAATATTTGAAAACAAAAATAATTTCTTAAAAATGATGATAAAAATGATTTATAAGCTTTAAAAACCACCTATTTGAAACATAAAAATGTTTCAAGTACGTGACTTTGAAAGACTATAAAATATAAACTACAAGACCAATATAAATGAAACTTAATACATGGATTAAACATATAACAAATAGTTTAAAATAAAAATAATTTTGTAAAAAATGTTTATGGAAAATAATTTATAAGTTTTCAAGAATACCTACATGAAATTAAAAAATGTTTCAAGCACGTGACTTTGAAATCCTATAAAATATAAATTATTAGACCGATACAATTGAAACTTAAAACATGGATTAAACATATATCACATAGTTTAAAATAAAAAAATCATAAAAATGATCATGAAAAATAATTTATAGGCTTTCAAAACAACCTACTTGAAACATAAAAATGTTTCAAGTTTGTGCCGTTGAAAGCCTAGAAAATACAAACTATAAGACCGATATAATTTAAAGTTCAAACATGGATCAAACATATAAAACATGAGGTCAACCACCGCCCTATGGAAACAACACGTCTTCCGCCAATCACGCCAACCTTGACCACCAAACCCCACCACACATCGAAAATGAGGCCTTCAATGTCCGGACGGCGGAAATCCCACCGTTGAGAGTCAATCTCCAAGGTCCCCTCTCTATGATCTCATACCTACATCCCAATCCTAGTCGTGTCCACCAGTAAAACCTCTATCATCATCAACCGCCGGGATCCAAAGATCCCATTTACCATGACGAACGAGTTGGTCCACCCAGCAACCGTGCACTCCCCCAGAACCGTCGTCCGTCCGTAGCACAGGCAATGACACACCGCATCCGCCACACATCCCGCCATCGTCAAAGTAATGAATCCTTCCACCGAGATCCCAAATCCCCATTCCACCATCGGGATTTTCTCTTTTTCACATTGTCATCGTTGTCGTGTGGCCGCCATCAGAACCCCATCGCTGTGCATCAGAGACTCCTGAACCCATTTCCTGAACACCTCCACGATCAGTGCATGTGCCTATAACGACCCATACTTTACATACATTGTTATTACTTTAGAATTGAAGAACACTTATTACAACATATAACAAAACAATGAAAGGACTGCATAGGTATAGTGTCTTTAGAAACTGGGAAACATAAACAAAGGGTTCATAAATCATCTACACTGTCACCCTTTTATTTTATCATATCTAGAGTCCCTTTTGGAATATCTTACTTAATACTCTTCTTCCTGACCTGGGGAAAATAAAACATACAAAATGGTGAGCTTAAATGCTCAGTAAGGGTAAACAAAAGAAATATCAATCACATCTTATTCATAAAAACATAACATTTTGGAAATCTTAACCTGCAAAAGAGATCATAATTTCACAACATGGGATAAATCATAGTAGTGAAATGTAATCCCAATAATCATAACTTAAAACAATAAACTTTTTGGTATACACACATAATCATAGAGAATCATTTCTTAGTAGTCAAGACTCATTGCCAAGACTATCTTAGTGGACAAAGTCCATTTCTGAACCGAGTTCACTCCTCGTTTCAGTCCTGTATCACTGAACCGAATTAACCCGTCATTTCAGCCATGTATATCTCATGAGATATAAATCATTACCCAAGGAATTGGAGGGATATATAGGTATCACCAATCTCATAATTATACCATTCTTATGTGTGCCACAAGATCATAAATCATACATCATAGCATAACCCATGTAATAAAAATGGGATTCTTAAACATCATTCCATCATAACATAATCCATATAAGATAAAAGGACATCATAAAAATAATTCCATCATAAAATAATAAAATCAATGTAAAAATATGGATAGAATCAGAACCCTATATTATCTTAGATGGAAAATAATTTTGATAAAACACTTGAACTTCATTCTTGAGGAAAATATCCTTTCTACTTCAAAAACATTTTTCCTTTCTTAACATGTCATACAATTTTAAACTAAAAGAATTTGATTAAAAATAAACATGAAAACTTGTAAAGTAATCTTCATGGAAATAATGTTCTAAAAATCCATTCATGTTGTTTAAGTTAAAGAAAAACATTCTTCTCTTACTTTGGCTGGAAAAGTCAAAAAAGTACCTCGTACTAAAAACGACAAAATATTACTTTCATATATTTTACTAAAAACTCACCAAAGGGTAAATTTGGATTTAAAAAATTTTAGGAGGATAGAAATAATATTACATATTGAGGAAACATGGATGTGGATGATAAATATTCCCCAGTAAATTCTAAAGTATAAACAATCTCAGATAAAAATGAGATTGCGAGATTTTCCCTTACCTTAGGTCTAATTTGCTCTGTACGTGTCTGAACCGCCTTTATAATGATTTAAATAATGTTATTGACTTATTAATAAATCTTAATAATTTTTATGATATGATATATGGTCATATTCTTATCTTCTTATTAGTAATATTTCATTGCTACTTGTTATTCGGGTGTTATTTCTTTTTTGTTCTTATGCGTGTTCTGTCGAATAAATTCTTATTATTTTTTTTAGGTAATAGATACCTCATTTCCAGAATGGTATTAGTGTAATATATATCATATTTATTCATTCAATTAATTTATATAATCATTATGCAATGAATATCATGTAGAACGAGTCGCAACACATCGTGGAGATGGTAGGCCGTACGTATGCACGAGCGATGATATTGTTCCCATGATCGTGGAATTGTATTGAAGTGTATTTAAACTACTTAAGAATAAATATCACTTTAAAATAATCATATATATTTATTCTTTACACCATTATACCCATCCAAGTAAGGTGGTGGTGGAAAACAGATTACACCATGGCGTAGAGACGTTATTCCGTACGTACGCAGGCGTGGTGATTTTGTTTTCCGTAGGATGGATAGAAGGTGAAATAGGGTTTTTTCATATTTATAATAAAATATCAGTATATGATTGAAACTGATGTTATTACTTCATAATGAAACAACTAAATAAGAATAAGTAGAAGAAGAAATAAAGTTGAAAGAATCGGTAACGGACATTACCTCTTCTTTGAAGCACCTCTTCTTAACCTTATCTTAGGGAACTAAAGATGGTCTTTGTAGAATACCAGTACCTATAGGATGTTTCTAGGGAAGTGGATAAGAGAAATTGGTAGGGTTTGTCTGAGATTTAAGGCTCAATGTGGTGTGGGGAGGAGAGGGAGGAGGTTCCCTTTTATAAGGGAGGAGAGGGGCACCTTAGGAAAAACTTAAAATATTTTTTTATAATAAAGTCATATTCGGTTCTTAATAGCTCAAAAATTGATTTATTTCTAAGATAAGATAGGGATGGGTATAAATCCTCTCAACAAAAATATTTTAGATAAGTTTAGGTTACTATTTTAACCTTATCATTTAGATTTAACTCTAAGTTAAATAATTTAACTTTTACCGCGTCTTCTTGTTTTATTACACTATATGGTTAATAAACATACTATAATAAGCCAAACGAACCCCAAGTAGTTCATTATTAATATATATAACCTTATCTAAGTTATTTGGACTAACCTTAGATTTTTAAAAATAAAATAACAATTAATAATATAATATTTGTTTTAAAAACTATTTTATGTCAATTTTGATACTATTTGGTAATTGATTTTTTTGAAACTCATAACAGCATGATTAGTTCGAAAAAAGTTAATTAAATAAATACTAATATGTAATATTAACCTATAAAATTAGTTTAATTCATAAAAAGTCTCAAATTACATTTATTTGTGTATTTATAATATCAATTATGTTAATATTTCCTTAATAAGGTAATTATTGCATAATCTTTGTGTCATAGATAAATTAAATTATTTAAAATCTAAAAATTATAAATAAAATACCATTATGTATTAAATTGTTTTATATTTATAATTAATATTTATAGTAGAATTTAACTTATTCATAACCCTATATTAAAAAAACATTAGTTATTAAACTTTGATTTTAACTATTTTAACTCTTCTTTAAATAAAATAATATTAAATGTCCTAATCTAATCCAAGTGGACCTAAATGGTCATATTTTCTTCCTAAGGTTGTCTTTGGTCGAATTAAACTTATCCAATAGAATTAGAACATGTTTTAGGGTAATAATAATATCATTTTTACCCTTAATTACCCTATTTACTTTTAACTGTGGTAAATAAAAGTAAAAAGTTACTATTCACCAAAAATTATTTTTATCTTATTAAACCACATTTTACTCCTTGATATTAACCATATATCTTGTATTTTCGAAATTCAACTCACAGAATCGGTAAAATTATGTTTTATGTACAATTATAAATGCTCCTAGGAGGTGGGTAAAAGACGGTCAAAAAGTTCAATAAAATTTTCATATATCTATATTATTATAAAATTACTCCAATGAATTATATTGAAATTATATAGGTATTATTTATCTATTTTTACCTAAAATAAAATTAAACAAAATAAATAATTATTTAAACAAAAAGACGTTTTTTAAATAGTAACCCAGTGTTTTCAGTATTCATCAAAAATTGAAAGTTTTCAGAAAAATACCAAAAATTCACCCTAGGATAATTTCGATATTTCGAATCCAAAAATGAAGTCCATTTTGAAAGATAAAATTTATAAAATTTCAAAAAGTGGGTATTACTATTCATAACGGCTAGTTTTAATAATATTTTAATAGCATATCGTTGTTTAGTGAAACTCGGTATTGCGTACAACACAAGCTATCGAGGAAGGTCGTGATTATGTGTAAAGAAAGCCAAGCTAGTGTTGTGTGTAGTGAAAGATTCCTTTGATGATGTATATAATATAAAAACAAAATATTTCTCATAAAAATATCAAGTGTTACATTTTACCCCCCTTAAAATGAATTCCACCCTCGAAATGAGTCACTTTGTAACAAAAAGATGAGGATACCTCTCCTCATCATATCCTCAAGCTCCCATGTAGCTTCTTCTAATTGGTGGTTCCTCCATAAAACTTTCACCAAGTGAGTGGTCTTGTTCCGTAGAACTGTTTCGCTACGATACAGAATCTCTATCGGATGTTCTTCATAAGAAAGATCTTGCTCCAGCGGTACAACTTTTGAGCTGAGTACATGTGAAGGACCGAGTATGTAATTTCTCAGGAGAGATACATGGAACACATCGTGAACTTGAGAGAGATTTGGTGGAAGCTCCAATCGGTAAGCTACCTTCCCAACACGATCCAGTATTTCAAAAGAACTGATATAACTGGGGATCATCTTTCCCTTCTTTCCAAATCTCATTACTCTCTTCCAAGGAGATATTCATAAGAACACGTTATCACCCACTTCAAACTCTAGGTCTTTTCTTCGATTGTTGGCATAACTTTTTTGTCGACTCTAAGCTACCCTTATGTGTTGTTGAATAGATCGGACCTTTTATGTCATCTCATCAACAAGATCAGGTCCTAATAGCTTTCTTTCCCCAACTTCATCCCAGCAAGTTGGAGTTCGACATTTCTTTCCATAGAGAGCTTCATAAGGAGACATCTGAATACTGGAGTGAAAGATATTATTTTGGGAAAATTCCACCAAAGGTAGGTGTTGATCCCAACCACCTTTGAAATGCATAGAGCAATCTCTTAACATATCTTCTAGAGTTTGAATTGTTCTCTCAGACTGACCGTCTGTCTGAGGATGATAAGCAGTGCTGAAACTCAACTTTGTATCCGGAGTTTGCAAAAGACTTCGCCAAAACTTTGAGTTAAACCTTGGATCCCGATCAGATATAATGGAAAGTAGTACTCCATGCAATCTTACCACTTCCTTTGCATATATCCTGACAAGCTGATTAATAGAGAAATCCTCTCTAATAGCAATGAAGTGTGCCGAATTTGTAAGACGATCAACTATGACCCAGATAGCATTATTGCCTTTGGATGTTTTAGGAAGTCCAGTGACAAAGTCCATAGTGATGTTTTCCCATTTCCATTCAGGTATAGGTAATGGTTGTAACATTCCCTTAGACTTCTATCTCTCAGATTTAACTTGCTGACAAACCAAGCATCGAGATACATATTCGGCAACATCTCTTTTCATGCCATCCCACCAGAAGTACTCTTTCAGGTCCCTATACATCTTCGTGCTTCCAGGATGAATAGATAATGAAGAACTATGAGCCTCATCCAGCAGATCCTTCTTTAATTCTGGGATGGGAGGAACACAAACCTGATTCATGAACCTTATTATCCCCTCACAATCAAGGTTAAATTCAGGAACATTTCTCACCTTCTTTTGTAACTCTACATCTTATTTTTGTGCCTCTTTAATATTCACATGTATATATGGTTGAACATTCATTTAATAAAGATAATATTTTTCCCTTCCATTATAATTCCAAGATCCATCTGTTGGGCAGAGAGTGATGGCAAGAGGGGGGTGAAATGCCTTTTAAAAAATAATTAACAATTTAAAACAAAGTTAAAGCACAGCGGAAATAAAAGAGGCAAGACACAAAACATGATAACGGAGTTCGGCTTAAACCAAAGCCTACGTCTCCGCTCCCAACTCAACCATTGAGAGATTTACTACCGCTTGCTTTTTAATGGTTTTAGCAAGAAACCCACTAGACTTTAAGGTAGTCTAGAACATATTACAGCTTGCTTTTAATGGTTGAGCAAGAACCCACTAGCCTTCTTACAGGTGAAGGCTAGCTCACCTATGACTCAAGCCTTTTAAAGGGAAGGCTTGACTAACCTCTTCACACCTTGAAGGTGGTGTGAAAACCCAAACAAAGAGAGGATGAGAGAAAGAGGGGTTTGTAGGCACAAACCCAAATTGATGCTCAAAAAGATAAATAATGAAAAACCGTAAGAGGATAAGCCTTGGGCGCCAAAGGATTGATTGGAGTTGATGAAGAGCGCTCCCAAGCTTCTTTGATGGTGCTCCTTGGATGTGGAAGTGGGTTGGAGCAATTGAGGTTCCTTGAAGAAATGCGCCGGAGGTTCGCCAAATGATCGAACAATGTTCTCGTGGGCTACCGTACTTTTCTGGGGCTTCCTAGTCCTTTCTTTATAGAGGGGGAACCCTCAAATGGCCTTTTGGGGTCTTCGGAGCCGTTGGAGAGGCCTTCGGAGCCGTTGGGAGTCAAGTGGACAAGTCTGGTCAAAGCCCAACGGCTAGTTTGACTGGCTCCACCGGCTGACCGGTGCTTGGCCACCGGTTGGCCGGTGCTTTGGAAAAGGGAGAGGGCCTCTGCCCAGGCACCACCGGCTGGCCGGTGAGGAGGCCACCGGTTGGCCGGTGCTGAGACATTAGGTGTCCCTATTTGTCTGGGGGCGGAGAGTGATGGCAAGAGGGGGGGTGAAATGCCTTTTAAAAAATAATTAACAATTTAAAACAAAGTTAAAGCGCAGCGGAAATAAAAGAGGCAAGACACAAAACTTGATAACGGAGTTTGGCTTAAACCAAAGCCTACGTCTCCGCTCCCAACTCAACCGTTGAGAGATTTACTACCACTTGCTTTTTAATGGTTTTAGCAAGAAACCCACTAGACTTTAAGGTAGTCTAGAACCTATTACAGCTTGCTTTTAATGGTTGAGCAAGAACCCAATAGCCTTCTTACAGGTGAAGGCTAGCTCACCTATGACTCAAGCCTTTTAAAGGGAAGGCTTGACTAACCTCTTCACACCTTGAAGGTGGTGTGAAAACCCAAACAAAGAGAGGATTAGAGAAAGAGGGGTTTGTAGGAACAAACCCAAATTGATGCTCAAAAAGATAAATAATGAAAAACTGTAAGAGGAGAAGCCTTGGGCGCCAAAGGATTGATTGGAGTTGATGAAGAGAGCTCCCAAGCTTCTTTGATGGTGCTCCTTGGATGTGGAAGTGGGTTGGAGAAATTGAGGTTCCTTGAAGAAATGCACCGGAGGTTCGCCAAATGATCGAACAATGTTCCCGTGGGCTACCGTACTTTTCCTGGGCTTCCTAGTCCTTTATTTATAGAGGGGGAACCCTCAAATGGCCTTTGGGGGTCTTCGGAGCCGTTGGAGAGGCCTTCGGAGCCGTTGGGAGTCAAGTGGACAAGTCTGGTCAAAGCCCAACGGCTAGTTTGACTGGCTCCACCGGCTGACCGGTGCTTGGCCACCGGTTGGCCGGTGCTTTGGAAAAGGGAGAGGGCTTCTGCCCAGGCACCACCGGCTGGCCGGTGAGGAGGCCACCGGTTGGCCGGTGCTGAGACAGTAGGTGTCCCTATTTGTCTGGGTTCCACCGGCTGGCCAGTGATGGGACATCGGCTGGCCGGTGGTCATCCACCGGTTGGCCGGTGGACTGAAATCAGTCCACTTTCAGTCCTTCTTGGCCCAATTCCTTGGCAACCTTTTTCCTATCAACAAAAACACTTAAAACAAGATTAGATAAATAAGAGAGTGATTGTGATCATGAAAATTAAACCACGAGGGGTACGATAGGTACAACAATCTCCCCCTATTTTGATGATCACAATCACCAAAACAAGCAATGTAAAAGATTTAAATAAAAGGCAGCTTTAAAGGACAAAGTAAAGCATGAGAGAAAGATTTGTCCCCCAATCAACCAAGAATTTCTCCCCCTTTGTGATTATCAAAATAGCACGGGGCATAAAACTTGATTGAGGGAACGGATTGAAAAACAAGATAGAGTTTTTAAACCAATTGAAATTTTTGAGATTTGAATTGAAAGTTTTGAATTGAAAGTTTTGAATTGAAGGTTTTGAATTGAAAGTTTTGAATTGAAAGTTTTGAATTGAAAGTTTTGAATTGAAAGTTTTGAATTGAAAGTTTTGAATTGAAGGTTTTGAATATAAAGAAAAAAAGGCTTAAACGATCCTAACTCCCCCTAAATAAAAACAACAAATCACCGGGGAGAGGATTTTAGAACCGAGACAAATTTTGGTCCGGTGAGACTCGCTAAAAGGGATTTTTCAATCCAAACTTGTCTAGTGGCGGGTCTTCTCCTATGAAATTCATCATTAAAGGAAATGGTTTTGGGCCTTCCATACCGGGCATTTTTGAAGTCGCACTCATAAATTAAGTGCCCGGGTTTTTTACAATAGTTGCAAAATTTATATTGGGAGCTCCCCCTTACAAAAATAGTTGGAGCATGGGAAGAGGAATCTTGCTTGGAATAGCCAGGCCCTTGGGTGGTTCTAGATACGCATTGGGAACCAAGGAGCTTCGAGAGGTTATGTTCACCTTTGGTGAATTTAGCTAGGGATTCCCTTAAATCCTTGATTGTTAATTCCATAGAATCAACATCGGGAAGGTTTTGGATCTTGAGGGACAACTCCTCCTTTTCTTTGAGAAGTTGTTCCTTTTCGGAAGAAAGTTTTTTGAAATTCTTTTTTAAAGAAACAAATTTGGAAGAAAGTTCATGAAAACCATCCTCCAATTGATCTCTATCATGTTGGAGATCCTCATAAGATAAATTATTGAAAGAATTTGAAGAACTAGAGGAAGAGGAGTCGGACGAGGTTACCTCATGAAATACCATTAGGCATTTTTTACCGTTGTCACTTGAGGAGGAGGAGGAGGAGGATGTGGAGCTATCACTCCATGTGGCCTTGAATGCCTTCTTCTTTTCCTTTTTCTTGGCCTTTTTCTTGTTGAGTGGAAAATCGGGCTTGTAATGGCCTTTCTTGCCACACCCGTAACATGTTACCTCGGGCTCGGATTTTTCGTTGGGTTGAGCCTTGCGGGATTTCTTCTTCTTGTGCTTCTTCATGAATTTGTGCATTTTGAGGGAAAGATTCTCCATTTCTGAATCGCCGCTTGAAGAGGAAGACGATGAGGAGGAGGAGCTTTCTTCATTTTTAACTTTGAAGGCAATGTTCTTTGGAGTTTTGATGAGATTGCCTTCCTTTTCAGCTTGCCTCCTCATGGTGATCTCGTAGGTCATGAGGTATCTGATGAACTCTTCGACCGGCATGTTCTTGATGTCTTTTGCTTCTTGGATTGTCGTGACTTTCGGTGCCCATGTGCTTGGTAGGATCCAAAGGATCTTCTTGACCATCATTTCTGTAGACACATCATCACCAAGGGACTTTCTCCCATTGCAAACATCAGTAAAACGTGTAAACATTTCAGTTATATTTTCAGATGGATGCATGGTAAAAGACTCAAAATCTTGACGGTACATATCCAATCGAGTATCCTTGACTTTGTTGGTCCCCTCAGGGGTAACCTCCAATAGTTTCCAGATTTCATGAGATGAAGTGCATGTGGAAACTCGATTGAATTCATTACGATCAAGGCCGCAATGAAGAGCGTTCATGGATTTTCCATCAAGATCGAAATTTTTAGTATCGGCTTGAGTCCATTTGGATTCATCGGGAGAAGAAAGAGAATAACCATGCATGACAATTTTATAAATAGGATAACCTATACTTCTAATAAAAGTGGTCATGCGGGTTTTCCAATAAGTATAGTCGGTTCCATCAAAGAATGGAGCACGACCCAAAGAATAACCTTCGGGGGTGAAAGAAGATGAAGCCATCACAATGGATCTTGAATTTGAAACCGGTTAAGGTATTACTCAAATTTTTCCTCTGATACCAAATGTTGGGCGGAGAGTGATGGAAAGAGGGGGGTGAAATGCCTTTTAAAAAATAATTAACAATTTAAAACAAAGTTAAAGCGCAGCGGAAATAAAAGAGGCAAGACACAAAACTTGATAACGGAGTTCGGCTTAAACCAAAGCCTACGTCTCCGCTCCCAACTCAACAATTGAGAGATTTACTACCGCTTTCTTTTTAATGGTTTTAGCAAGAAACCCACTAGACTTTAAGGTAGTCTAGAACCTATTACAGCTTGCTTTTAATGGTTGATCAAGAACCCACTAGCCTTCTTACAGGTGAAGGCTAGCTCACCTATGACTCAAGCCTTTTAAAGGGAAGGCTTGACTAACCTCTTCACACCTTGAAGGTGGTGTGAAAACCCAAACAAAGAGAGGATGAGAGAAATATGGGTTTGTAGGCACAAACCCAAATTGATGATCAAAAAGATAAATAATGAAAAACCGTAAGAGGAGAAGCCTTGGGCGCCAAAGGATTGATTTGGGTTGATGAAGAGCGCTCCCAAGCTTCTTTGATGGTGCTCCTTGGATGTGGAAGTGGGTTGGAGCAATTTAGGTTCCTTGAAGAAATGCGACGGAGGTTCGCCAAATGATCGAACAATGTTCCTGTGGGCTACCGTACTTTTCCGGGGCTTCCTAGTCCTTTATTTATAGAGGGGGAACCCTCAAATGGCCTTTTGGGGTCTTCGGAGCCGTTGGAGAGGCCTTCGGAGCCGTTGGGAGTCAAGTGGACAAGTCTGGTCAAAGCCCAACGGCTAGTTTGACTGGCTCCACCGGCTGACCGGTGCTTGGCCACCGGTTGGCCGGTGCTTTGGAAAAGGGAGAGGGCTTCTGCCCAGGCACCACTGGCTGGCCGGTGCTGAGACAGTAGGTGTCCCTATTTTTCTGGGTTCCACCGGCTGGCCGGTGATGGGACATCGGTTGGCCGGTGGTCTGGAGAGAGGGGATGCCTTCTGTCAAGACTCCATCGGCTGGCCGGTGGTCATCCACTGGTTGGCCGGTGGACTGAAATCAGTCCACTTTCAGTCCTTCTTGGCCCAATTCCTTGGCAACCTTTTGCCTATCAACAAAAACACTTAAAAGAAGATTAGATAAATAAGAGAGTGATTGTGATCATGAAAATTAAACCACGAGGGGTACGAGAGGTACAACACCATCCTTTGTAAATCCATAAATATTGGATCTTTTTTGATCCTCATCATGGATAATCTAGCATGGTCTTGTCGACTTAATGCATCTTCCACCTTGTTTGCTTTCCCAGGGTGGTAATGAATTGAGCAGTCATAATCCTTAATCAGCTCCAACCATCTTTTTTGGCGCATATTCAGCTCCTTTGGTGTAAAAATATACTTTAAACTTTTATGATCAGTATAAATATCACACATTTCTCCATAAAGATAATGTCTCCAAATCTTTAATGCAAATATTACCGCAGCTAACTCCAAATCATGAGTCGGGTAATTTTGATCATGGATTTTCAACTATCGTGAGGCATAAGCTATCACCATATAATTTTTCATGAGAACACACTCCATTCCCTTCTTGGTTGCATCACTATAAATCACAAACCTTTCTCCACTACAAAGTAGTGTGAGAACAGGTGCACTAGGTAACCTTCTTTTTAACTCCATGAAATTCTCTTCACACTCCTCTATCCAAACGAACTTAACTCCTTTTCGAGTCAACTTGGTGAGTGGATTAGATAATCGTGAAAAATATTTCACAAAATGTCGATAATATCCATCCAAACCAATAAAACTTCAGATCTTAATTACTGTTGTTGGTCTCAACCATCTTTCGATAACCTCTGTTTTTGTTGTATCCACAGATATCCCCTCTTTTGAGATTATGTGACCCAAAAATGCAACTTTTTAAAGCCAAAATTCACACTTGGTAAATTTGGAATAAATCTTCTCCTTTCTCAGGGTCTTCAATATGATTCTAAATTGATCTTCATGTTCTTCCTTGCTCTTTGAATAGACAAGAATATCATCTATAAAGACTACCAAAAACTGATCAAGATAGTCTCTAAATACTCTATTCATTAGATCAATGAAGATAGCAGGGGCATTAGTAAGACCAAATGGCATCACTATAAATTAATAGTGTCCATACCTTGTACGTAAAGCAGTCTTTGGTATATCCTCCCTTTTGACCCTTCATTGATGATACCCTGAACGAAGATCAATCTTGGAAAAGTATTGAGATCTGCTTAGTTGGTCAAATAATTCATCAATGTGTGGGAGAGGATATTTTTTCTTTATAGTGATCTTGTTAAGTTCTCGATAATCAATGAAAAGTCTCATTGATCCATATTTCTTCTTAACAAACAGAATAGGTTCTCCCAAAGGTGACGCACTAGGGCGTATGAATCCCTTATCAAGATTCTCTTAGAGTTGCTTCTTCAATTCCTGCAACTCAATTGGGGCCATTCTATAAGGTTTATTTGAAATGGGAATAGCACCAGGTATGAGTTCTATTGAAAACACAACTTCATGATTTGGTGGAAGATGAGGAAATTCTTCCGGAAAGACATCATAAAACTCCCGTACAATGGGAATATTCTTAATCGTGATTTTCTCACCAACCATTTGAGATAAATAACCTTCATTTAGTGGAATCAAGACCCATAGGATGGATGGAATTTCCACTGGAAGGTTATGTTCATCCTTGCATCGATAGACTATCATAGATTGATTTGGAATATGAAATGTGACTTTCCTTATTTGGAAATCAATATGAGATCCATATAAGGAAAGAAAATCCATGCCAATAATCACATCAAATTCCACTATAGGAAGGATCACAAGATTTTCAGGAAGCACTTTCCCGCAAACTTCAATCAGAGAAGAATTATAAACTTTTGATATGACTGTTGTTCCATTAGGGGTTGTCACAACTAACTCAATATCTAACTACTGTGGTAATATGGCGATGCCCTTAGAAAATTCTTTAGAAATAAAAGAGTGGGTGGATCCAGAATCAAATAAAACATTTTCTACTTTAGAGTGGATAGTAAGTGTACCTTTCACCACTTCATTATCATACTCCACATCACTGATAGAAATTGCATATGACTTTCCATTGCCTTTGGCCTTAAGAGTTTGTTGACGTCGATCATCATCAAAACCCCTTGGATTAGGGAATTGATTGGTGAAAGGCCCCATTTCCTTGCACTTGTAACATTGAAGTGTAGGAGGTGAAATCATTGTAGCCTTTTTTTTGTTCGCATCACTAGAAATCTACTTCCCATCATTGCGGCATTCAAATGCCCGATGACCTTCCTTTTCACATTTGAAATATTTACTTGTCCCTTTAAGACAACTCCCTCCATGTTTCATTCCACACTTTGAGCATAAGGGAAAACTCATCTTCTTTTCAGTGTGGTCTTTAGATTTCCCTTTGAATTCCATTTTCCTCTTCTTATCAAACGTATATGACTGATGGGTTACTCCAATCTCCATATTATCCTTGAGAGAACATCGAACGATTTCCTCGTAGCTATTGAAGTCCCTTATGGATAACACCCTTCGAAGACTTGGTTTTAAGACACTAAAGAATCGATCGATCTTACTCTCAGGTTGGATAATTATCGTTGAATCGTACCTTGCAAGTCTTGTAAAATTTGCTTCGTAGGTACAACAGATTCATAATCCTTTTTCTTCAGTTCAAGAAACTCCTTCTCCATCTTTGTTCGAAGAATATGAGGGAATTACTTATTGAAAAATAAGTTCTTGAACTTGTCCCATTCCATGGATTATATTTCATCCATTTGCCTCGTATTCTTGATAAGATTCCACCATTTATAAGCTTCACCTTCCAAACGATATACTTCTAAGAATACTTTATCATGTTCAGAACATTGAAGAATTGAAAATATATTTTCAGTAGTACTGATCCATTGTTCAGCAACTAATGGATCAGTTGACCCGCTGAATAAGGGTGGACGCTGCCTCATGAAGGATTCAACATAATGTTGCTCCTTCCTTTGATTGTTCGGAATTCCTGCATGATTCATAGTTTGAGAAAGTTGTGTGAGAATGGCTACCAGATTTTTCATTCCAGCTCCCATAACGTTTGGTTTCTCAGGGGGACAATCATTTCATTGCCTGTCGCATTCTACATTAACATGGTTCCTTCGAGTTCTAACCATTGACTAAAACCAAGAAGAATAGTGTGAGCAACACTAATTATAATAGGAAAACCACATAATCAATAATAAAATTTCACACTTAAGGTATTATCATAGGTTGTTCATGCCCATTTCTAAAACACTAATATTGTGTTCTATGCTTAGACATATCCTTAGGGTTCTTACTAAGGATTTCATATTCTAGTTTCTAAAGGTTGACTATACCGTTCCTCTGATACCAACTATAACGACCCATACTTTACATACATTGTTATTACTTCAGAATTGAAGCACACTTATTACAACATATAACAAAACCATGAAAGGACTGTATAGGTATAGTGTCTTTAGAAACTGGGAAACATAAACAAATGTTTCATAAATCATCTACACTATCTCCCTTTTATTTTATCATATCTAGAGTCCCTTTTGGTATATCTTACTTAAAACTCTTCTTCCTGACCTGGGGAAAAAACATACAAAAGGGTTATCTCAAATCCTCAGTAAGGGTAAACAAAATAAATATCAATCACATCATATTCATAAAAACATAACATTTTGGAAATCTTAACCTGAAAAAGAGATCATAATTTCATAACATGGGATAAATCATAGTAGTGAAATGTAATCCTAATAATCATAACTTAAAACAAGAAACTTTGTGTCATACACACATAATCATAGAGAATCATTTCTTAGTAGTCAAGACTCATTTCCAAGACTATCTTAGCGGACAAAGTCCATTTCTGAACCGAGTTCACTCCTCGTTTCAGTCATGTATCACTGAACCAGATTAACCTTCCATTCCATCCATGTCTATCTCATGAAATATAAATCTTTACCCAATGAATTGGATAGAGATAATGGTCCCACCCATATCATAATGATACCATTCTTATGTGTGCCACAATATCATAAATCATACATCATAGCATAACCCATGTAATAAAAATGGGATTCTTAAACATCATTCCATCATAACATAATCCATATAAGATAAAAGGACATCATAAAAATAATTCCATCATAACATAATAAAATAAATGTAAAAATAGGGATAGAAATAGAACCCTATATTATCTTAGATGGAAAATAATTTTGATAAAACCCTTGAACTTCATTCTTGAGGAAAATATCCTTTCTACTTCAAAAACATTTTTCCTTTCTTAGCATGTCATACAATTTTAAACTAAAATAATTTGATTAAAAATAAACTTGAAAACTTGTAAAGGAAGCTACATAGAAATAATGTTCTAAAAATCCATTCATTCCGTATAAGTTAAAGAAAAACATTCTTCTCGTACTTTGGCTGGAAAAGCCAAAAAAGTACCTCATACTAAAAACGACAAAAGATTTATTTCATATATTTTACTAAAAACTCACCGAAGGGTAAAATTAGATTTAAACAATTTTAGGAGGATATAAATAAGATTACATATTGAGGAAACATGGATGTGGATGATAAATATTCCCCAGTAAATTCTGAAGTATAAACAATCTCGGATAAAAATGAGATTGCAAGATTTTCCCTTACCTTAGGTCCGATTTGCTTCGTACGTGTCTGAACCTCCTGTATAATGATTTAAATAATGTTATTTAATTATTAAATAATCGTAATCATTGTTATGATATCATATATGGTCATGTACTTAGATTCTTATTAGTAATATTTCATTGCTACTTGTTATTCGGGTGTTTATTTCTTTTTTGTTCTTATGTGTGTTTTGTCGAATAAATTCTTATTCTTCTTTTTAGGTTATAGATAACTCATTTCCAGAATGTTATTAGTGTAATATATATCATATTTATTCATTAAATTCATTTATATAATCATTATGCAATGAATATCATGTAGAACGAGTCGCATCACATCGTGGAGACGATAGGCCGTACGTACGCACAAGCGACGATATCCTTCCCATGATCGTGGAATTGTATTGAAGTGTATGTATACTATTTCAGAATCAATATAACTTTACAATAATCATAAATAGTTATTATTTACACCATTATACCCATCCAAGTAAGGTGGTGGTGGAAAATAGATTGCACGACGGTGTGGAGACGGTATTCCGTACGCACGCACGCGCGGTGATTTTGTTTTCCGTAGGATGGATAGAAGGTGAAATATGGTTTTTTAATATTTATAATAACATATCAGTATATGAGTGATATTGATGTTATTACTTCATAATGAAACAACTAAAGGAGAAGAAGTAGAAGAAGAAATAATGTTGAAAGAATCGGTAACAGACATTACCTCTTCTTTGAAGCGCCTCTTCTTAACCTTATCTTAGGGCACTAAAGATGGTCTTTGTAGAATACCAGGACCTCTATGATGTTTATATGGAAGTGTAGAAGAGAAATATGAAAGGTTTGGCCAATATCGAAGTCTCAAAGTGGTGTGAGGAGGAGATGGAGGATGTGCCCTTTTATAAGGGAGGAGAGGGGCACATTAGGAAAAACATAAAATATTATTTTATAATAAAGTCATATTCGGTTTTTAATAGCTTTAAATTGATTTATTTAGAAGATAATGTGGGGATGGGTCGAAATCCTCTCAAACAATAGATTTTAGACAAGTTGAGGTTACTATTTTAACCTTATCATTTAGATTTAACTCTAAGTTAAATAATTTAACTTTTACCGTGTCTTCTTGTTTTCTTACACTATATGGTTAATAAACTTACTATAACAATCCAAACGAACCCCAGGTAGTTAATTATTAATATATACAACCTTATCTAAGTTATTAGGCCGAAAAATCGATTTTTAAGAATAAAATAACAATTAATAATATAATATTTGTTTTAAAAACTATTTTATGTCAATTTTGACACTATTTGGTAATTGATTTTTGTGAAACTCATAACAGCATGATTAGTTCGAAAAAAGTTAATTAAATCAATACTAATATGTCATATTAACTTATAAAATTAGTTTAATTTATAAAAATTCTCAAAATACATTTATTTGGGTATTTATAATATCAATTATGTTAATATTTCCTTAATAAGTTAATTACTGCATCATCATTGTGTCATAGATAAATTAAATTATTTAAAGTCTAAAAATTATAAATAAAATACCATTATGTAGGAAAATTTTTTAGATTTCTAATGAATATTTATAGTCTAATATATATTAATTATAACCCTATATTAAAAAAAATTAGTTATTAAACTTTGATTTTAACTATTTTAACTCTTCTTTAAATAAAATAATATTAAATGTCCTAATCTAATCCAAGTAGACCTAAATGGTCATATTTTATTCCTAAGGTTTTTTTGGGTCGAATTAAACTTATCCAATAGAATTAGGACATGTGTTAGGGTAATAATAATATCATTTTTACCCTTAATTACCCTATTTACTTTTAACCATGGTAAATAATAGTAAAAAGTTATTATTCACCAAAAAATATTTTTATCTTGTTGAACCACATTTTACTCCTTGATATTAGTCGTGTCTCTCATATTTTCTAAATTCAACTCACAGAAGAGGTAAAATTATGTTTTATGTACAATTACAAATGCCCATATGAGATGGGTAAAAGACGGTCAAAAAGTTCAATAAAATTTATATATATATATATATTATAAAATTACTCCATTAAATTACATTGAACTTATATAGGTATTATTTATCTATTTGGACCTAAAATTAATTTAAATAAAATAGATAATTATTTAAATAAAAAGTCATTTTTTAAATAGTAACCAAGTGTTTTCACTATTCATCAAAAATTGAATGTTTTCAGAAATATAACAAAAATTCACCATAGGATAATTTCTATATTTTGAATCCAAAAATGAAGTCCATTTTGAATGATAAAATTTATAAAATTTCAAAAAGTGGGTATTACTATTCATAACAGCTAGTTTTAATAAAATTTTAATAACATATCGTTGTTTAGTGAAACTCAGTATTGCGTACAACGCAAGCTATTGAGGAAGGTCGCGATTGCGTTTAAAGCAAGCCAAACTAGTATTGTGTATAGTGAAAGATTCATTTGATGATGTATATAACATAAAAACAAAATATTTCTCATAAAAATCTCGGGTGTTACAGCGCCACTACCATCAGGACGTGAATCGAAGATCGTCTCAGCCCCATCACCTGAATGCCACCACCAACAGGACCCAATCGTTGCGCGTCGGAGACCGTCATCGCATGAATGCCACGAGGGTCCCATAACTGCCACATCCCAGCGAAGAGCCATTGTCGTCGACACAACCCACATCGCCACACAAAGTGGGCCTTCGTCACTGGCCATCGCCAGCCAAAGAAAACTGGTCATCGTCTCAGGTCTAAACAGCTCATCACCCACCATGTTTGTCTCTGCCTGTTCAGAGTCGGCCCGCTACATCTCATCACATGCCAAGGGTGTCCCCGCACCCAAAATCGCCCACTAAAGATAGAAGGTCTCTGTGCAACAGAGCCACAAATCTGGCTTGAAGCATTCTTCTTGAATATAACCCTCCCTTCTAAAGTCATTGTCGGCCAAACACAATCATTGTGTCCGTCATCAGTTGGGTCATCATCCCTCTTATCAGAAATGATCTTCAATAATTCCCCTCTATTATGTGGGCAGCATAGATCAAATAACTCCTTATGACCTAAAACAGAATCTTCATAAGTCCTCAATCTTGTAAAATCACCAGATTGATCCCCATAGAATGATAGAGCGAGAAGGTCTCTTCTTGAGAGAGAATCCATCCCAATCTAATTAACTAATTGTATTACTAATTAATTGATTGTATTACTAATTAACTATTTAATTATTATATAATTAATCATTACTAATTACTAATTAACTAACGAATTATTATACAATTAATAGTTATAAAATTAATAATTATATTATTAATTAACAATTAATAATTAATAATTATAATGAATAATTATAATGAATATTTATATTACTAATTAACTAATTAATTATTATATAATAATTTTTAATAATTACTAATTAATAATTATAATGAATAATTATATTACTAATTAACTAATTTACCATTATGTAATTACTAATTTTATTACCAATTAATGAATTAATTATTATATAATAATTTTTAATAAATACTAATTAATAATTATAATGAATAATTATAATTTATAATTATATTACTAATTAACTAATTATAAAAACCGAATTTTCTCTATCTTTCTCAAAAAATTATCTAATTAACTATTATATAATTAATAATTACATTACTATTTAACTAATTAGTTACTATATAATTACTGATTAATAATTACTAATTAACTAATTAAAAATTAAATAATTAATAATTATATTTCTAATTAACTAATTAATTATTATATAATTAATAATTATATTACTAAGTAACTAATTAATTATTAAATAATTAATAATTATATTAATGATTAATTAATTATATTACTAATTAACTAATTAATTATTATACAATTAATTATTAATAATTACTAATTAACTAAAAAATTATTATATATTTAATATTTATATAATTAATAATTATAATTAGCAATTATAATGAATAATTATAATTATTAATTATAATGAATAATTATAATTAATAATTATAAGGAATAATAATAATTTATAATTGTATTACTAATTTACTAATTAACTATTATATACTGAATAATTATATTACTAATTAATTGGTTAATTATTATATAATTAATTATTAATAATTTCTAATTAACTAATTAATTATTATATAACTAATTATTAATAATATTAATTAACTAATTAAATAATTTATTATATTTTTGATCCATGTTTGAACTTTAAATTATATCGGTCTTATAGTTTGAATTTTATAGGCTTTCAAAGGCACAAACTTGAAACATTTTTATGTTTCAAGTAGGTGGTTTTGTAAGCCTATAAATTATTTTTCATGATCATTTTTTATGATTTTTTTTATTTTCAACTATTTTTTATATGTTTAATCCATGTTTTATGTTTCAATTATATCAGTCTAGTAGTGTATATTTTATAGGCTTTCAAAGTCACGTGATTGAAACATTTTTAAGTTTCATGTAGGTGTTTTTTAAAACTTATAAATTATTTTCCATCAACATTTTTTATGAAATTAATCTTATTTTCAACTATTTTTTATATGTTTAATTCATGTATTAAGTTTCATTTATATTGGTTTTGTAGTTTATATTTTATAGGCTTTCAAAGTCACATACTTGAAACATTTTTAAGTTTGAAGTAGGTGATTTTGAAAGCTTATAAATCATTTTTTATCATCATTTTTTACAAAAATATTTTTATTTTCAAATGTTGTTTATATGTTTAATCTATGTTTTAAGTTTCATTTATATTGGTCTTATATTTTATATTTTACAGTCTTTCAAAGTCACGTACTTGAAATAGAATCTCACATCGTAAATGCAGAATGTTCTGCGCAGGAAATGGAGAACCAGAATCCCACATCGGAAATGCAGAATGATTTACAGGGTAACCTCTCTTATAAAAGGGAGCCCTGGGTGAAAGCTTCTGCTAGAATCTTGACTGGTGTAATGGCAGTATTGTTGGATTTTAAATAGCAAATAAATTCTTCTGAAAATTTTATTTTTATTTATATAAGTGTTTTTATATATATATATATATATATATATAAACAAAACAGAATAAAAATAAAAATAATTTTTTTAAAAAAAATTATGTTTTTTTTGTTTTAAGAGAAAGGCGGCATCCGTGATGCCGCATTTTTTTAAAAAAAATTAACCCAGCATGTTAAACAAAATTATTTTTTAAAAAAAAACTTATAAAAAAAATTAGTCATCACCAAACCTCAAATAGGTCCAAAGCCATTCTCGCCAAATCCATTTTCAACGGATAATTTTTTTATAAGTTTTTAAAAAAACAATTTTGTAAAACATTCTAGGTTATTTTTAAAAAAAAAAGCACCACAAAGGCAGCATCATGGATGCCGCCATTGGGTCTCGGGTGAAAGGCGGCATCCGTAATGCCGCCTTTCTCCTAAAACAAAAAATATATTTTTTTTATTTTGTTTATATATATATATATATAAACAAAACAAATATAAAAATAAAAATAAAATTTTCAGCAGAATTTGTCCGCTATTTAAATTCCAATAGTACTGTCATTACAGCAGTCAGGATTTTGACAGAAGCTCTCACTCAAGACTCCCTTTTATAAGAGAGATTACCCTGGAAATCATTCCGCATTTCTGATTTGGGATTCTAGTTCTTCCTTTCCTACGCAGATCATTCTGCATTTCGGATGTGGGATTCTGTTTCAAGTATGTGACTTTGAAAGACTATAAAATATAAACTATATTACCAATATAAATGAAACTTAAAAAATAGATTAAACATATAGAAAATATTTGAAAACAAAAATAATTTCATAAAAAATGATGATAAAAAATGATTTATAAGCTTTAAAAACCACCTACTTGATACTTAAAAATGTTTCAAGTACGTGACTTAGAAAGCCTATAAAATATAAACTACAAGACCAATATAAATGAAACTTAATACATGAATTAACCATATAACAAATAGTTGAAAATAAAAAGAATTTTGTAAAAAATTTTGAAGGAAAATAATTTATAAGTTTTCAAAAACACCTACATGAAAATTAAAAATGTTTCAAGCACGTGACTTTGAAAGCCTATAAAATATAAACTACTAGACCGATATAATTGAAACTTAAAACATGGATTAAAGATATAACAAATAGTTGAAAATAAAAAAATCATAAAAAATGATCATGAAAATAATTTATAGTCTTACAAAACCACCTACTTTAAACATAAAAACGTTTCAAGTTTGTGCCTTTGAAATCCTATAAAATACAAACTATAAGATCGATATAATTTAAAGTTCAAACATGGATCAAACATATAATAAATTATTTAATTAGTTAATTAATATTATTAATAATTAAATATATAATAATTAATTAGTTAATTAGAAATTATTAATAATTAATTATATAATAATTAAACAATTAATTAGAAATATAATTATTCAGTATATAATAGTTAATTAGTAAATTGGTAATATAATTATAAATTATAATTATTCATTATAATTATTAATTATAATTATTCATTATAATTACTAGTTATAATTATTCATTATAATTGCTAATTATAATTATTAATTATTAATTAGTTAATTATTAATTAGTTAATTAATAATATAATTATTAATTATATAAATATTAATTGTATAATAATTAGTTAGTTAATTAATAATTATTAATATTTAATTATATAATAATTAATTTGTTAATTAGTAATATAATTAGCTAACTAGTAATATAATTGTGAATTATTTAATAATTAATTAGTTACTTAGTAATATAATTATTAATTATATAATAATTAATTATTAATTATATAATAATTAATTAGTTAATTATTAATATAATTATTAATTATATAATTTTTAATTAGTTAATTAGTAATTATAAATCATTAATTATATAGTAACTAATTAGTTAAATTGTAATATAATTATTAATTACATAATAGTTAATTAGTTAATTTTATGAGAAAGATAAGGCCATTTCCATTTTTAAAATTATTTTTTAGTAATATAATTATTCATTATAATTATTAATTAGTATTTATTAAAAATTATTATATAATAATTAATTAGTTAATTGGTAATGTAATTATTAATTATATAACAGTTAATTAGTTAGTTGGTAATATAATTATTCATTATAATTATTTATTAGTAATTATTAAAATTTATTATATAATAATTAATTAGTTAATTAGTAATATAATTATTCATTATAATTATTCATTATAATTATTAATTATTAATTATTAATTACTAACATAATTATTAATTATATAACTATTAATTGTATAATAATTAGGTAGTTAATTAGTAATTATTAATGATTAATTATATAATAATTAATTAGTTAATTAGTAATATAATTAGTTAATTAGTAATATAATTAGTTAATTAATAATATAATTAGTTAATTAGTAATATAATTATTAATTATATAAATTTTAATTTATTAATCAGTAATTATTAATCATTAATTATATAATAGCTAATTAGTTAATTAATAATATAATTATGAAATATATAATAGTTAGTTAGTTAATTTTTTTGAAAGATAGAGTCGATGCCCTTTTAATAATTAGTTAATTAGTAATATAATTATAAATTATAATAATTCATTATAATTATTTATTAGTATTTATTAAAAATTATTATATAATAATTAATTATTTAATTTGTAATATAACTATTAATTATATAATAGTTAATTAGTTAATTAGTAATATAATTATTCATTGTAATTATTAATTAGTAATTATAAAAAATTGTTATATAATAATTAATTAGTTAATTAGTAATATAATTATTCTTTATAATTATTCATTATAATTATTCATTATAATTATTCCTTAGAATTATTCATTATAAGTATTCATTATAACTATTTATTATTAATTATTCACTATAATTAGTAATTATAAATTAGTAATTTATAATTACTAATTAACTAATTAAATAATTTATAATATGTTTGATCCATGTTTGAACTTAAAATTATATTGGTCCTATAGTTTTTATTTTATAGGCTGTCAAAGGTACAAACTTCAAACATTTTTATATTTCAAGTAGGTGGTTTTGAAAGCCTATAAATTATTTATCATGATCATTTTTTACGATTTTTTTTTATTTTCAACTATATGTTATATTTTTAATCCATGTTTTAAGTTTCAATTGCATCGGTCTAATAGTTTATATTTTATATGCTTTCAAAGTCACGTTCTTGAAACATTTTTAAGTTTCATGTAGGTGTTTTTGAAAACTTATAAATTATTTTCCATCAACATTTTTTACGAAATTCTTTTTATTTTCAACTATTTTTTATATGTTTAATCCATGTATTAAGTTTAATTTACATTGGTCTTTTGTTTATATTTTATAGGCTTTCAAAGTCACGTACTTGAAACATTGTTAAGTTTCAAGTAGGTGGTTTTGAAAGCTTATAAATTTTTATTTATCATCATTTTTTACAAAATTTATTTTTTTTTCAAATATTTTTTATATTTTTAATCTATGTTTTAAGTTTCAAATATATTGGTCTTATAGTCTATATTTTATAGTCTTTCAAAGTCGCGTACTTGAAACAGAATCTCACATCAGAAATGCAGAATGTTCTGCGCAGAAAAGGGAGAACCAGAATCTCACATCGGAAATACAGAATGATTTCCAGGGTAAGATCTCTTATAAAAGGGAGCCCTGGGTGAGAGCTTCTATCAGAATCTTGACTACTATAATGGAAGTACTGTTAGATTTTAAATAGAGGATAAATTATACTGAAAATTTTATTTTTATATTTTTTTTGTTTATATATATATATATAAACAAAAAAAACAAAAAAAATAAAAAAAAAATTGAGGAGAAGGGCGGTATCCACGATGCCACCTTTGTGGTGCATTTTAAAAACAAAATTAACCTAGTCTATTTTTAAAAAATATTTTTAAAAAAACTTATTTTAAAAAAAACTCGTTGATGTGCTGAAAAGTAAAATGGAAAAAACGCAATGAACGGATGAAGAAATAGAATATAAACATGATTCAAACACTCATTGGTGGTCATGTCAGTTCGTCCATTGATGATTGATAAGAAAACAATGAATTAAATAGTAATGAAATGGATTACCAATTTATATCTCTAATCAAAAATAAAAAAAGGAATAATCCTACCTCAAATCGATCCCTTTATCGTTGTTGATGCATTTGTCACGCTCCTGCTTTGATGCGCTAATGTTTCATTAGAGTTTCCTCTATGATCCTTTGAATAATGGATAAGAGAAACAGAGATTGGTGAAGAGAGATAATTAGGGGCAAACCCTAATCCTCAAAGCATAAGTGTTTATTTATAGAAAAACACTAAAACCCCCACCAACGGTAGCAGAATCCAAAATGCATGTGCCCTCTCATTTTGTGTCACACCTAGGTAAAACACCTCATTTCAAACTCAACCATAGTTTCATATTTATAATCTAATACCCTAATAAAATGTTATTTTATTTTTTGTTTGATATAAAATAATTAATTTTAATTATTTTTTAACAATTTTTCCTTTGGGTGACTTTTCTCACAGAAGTCCCACACTGACAAAATTTATGCCCTACCTACGGTAAACACAACTTCCGAACTCAACTTTAACCACAAATTTTTTATCAGAGTTTTCATTTCAGAGACATATCATTTCCATCATGTTCATAGTAAAAAATATATTTAATATTTTTGTATAATTTATTTTGGGCAGACTGGGCCTTAGAATTGCACACTGTCTCAACTCCTAACTCTAGAAATATATGTACATATATTTCAAAGTATTATAATAAAAAAAAGGTCCCTACATCATTCCCTCCTTCAATATTTTCATCCAAAAAATGAAAAACAAGGGAAACAACTCAGAAAATTGATTCTACACATAGACCTCCCTCTCCTAGGGAAACTTCTAGATGTTTATGTACTTCCACAGTATAGGAACCGAGGGGATGGTCTTTCCTCATAAGGTCGTCTCTTGATTATTACATGTGTAATAACATGAATATATCTCCTTAGTTGTAACATGTGGGAGACTTCATTCACCCACTCCATCTATTTAGGGTAGGTCAAGATGGTAGGAAACCTTTCCATCACTTTGCATGGTCCCGAACAGCCCAATGAAACATGAGTAAATATTTGCCTCCCTGGATGAACCTCTACATCTCGTGTCACGATTGGAATCACTGTTTTACCTAGAATAAGGTCTTGTGATTTCCTCTTTCAAAATAACCATCTGGTAAAATTCTGGAGTATATCTAGTCACAAAATATTCTATAGTCGATGCATCACAACTGAGACTCTCTTACATGCTTGGTAAAAGGATTCACCACCATTGACTGAGGAAAAATGTACCCTCCTACTCTACTAGGGTCAGCTATAGGGAAGATAACTTCTCTAAAGCTTCCCACACTAAGAGATCATGAGACTTACTACTAAGGTCATCTATTATAATGTAGCTATTTCCCGAAGTGTTTACAATCGTGAAGTTTTATTCTTGGAGGAAGTTCAACCAGCACTGTTGTCTCAGGTTCAAGTCTATTTGGGGGAAGAAACACATGAGACTATGGTGTTCTAAAAAACCACAAATTGCTCTCCTAGAAGATAGTATCTCCACATTATCTAGGAAATGACTACCACTTCCAGCCGCACATAGTGATTCACGTAGTTTTTTTCATGGGGACTCCATCACCTCGACATGTAATTGATCACTGTAGTATCAAGACTTGATGTTGAGCGCACGAGATATTAACAAATAGGGAAGTGTAGTAAGCTCATCCAACCACAAGTGTCAAGACAAAAAAAAATCATGTGGTATACCCCGTGTATCTTTTCCTCCTTCGGAAGGAGATAAATATTTAAAACAGTAACACTGACATACCCACTAGTAGAATTACATGAAAAATGAGGTTAAGCAGGAAAAACACCACTGGAAATTCCATGACTTGATCTGAGACTCTACTTCACAACCCTTCCATGAATTCACAAGTTAGAGGGTCTCTTCCACCACCACTTGATAATATCCTCTTTGGGTGGCACTAACTCTCCCTCACAGTTTTTCTCGCATCACAAAAATGTGTCTCTTTAGGGGAAGGAACCCTATTCTTCATTCATTAAAATCTATGTCAAAAACCACTTACATAGGGTTTCACTAACACCCTGCATCACCCCAATAAAACGTCAATCTAGGATCAGGGAGAAAATATTACTTCACATATTTTTGAACACATTCTACTGAAAATAATAGTAGATACATAGAGCGTACCTTTTATCATCTCATGCTCTACAGGATCATAGACATACAATGCTTTTGGTTATCCATTGCCCTAGCTACCAGATTCCTGAGCCTGACGTGGGTCGTCTGGTGGTGGTGTTGGTGGAAAGACCTCATAACATCATCTCCCACCTCAAACTCCTCATGCTCCTATGAAAGCACCACCTTCCTATGGACCACCCTATCCTGACCTTGGGAATCCCTGGTCACAACGATGTCTCTACTGTTGTGGTCACCCTACTGCCTGCCTTGGGTTCTTAGCACGTCTGGTTGGTCAGTCTCGTGCCATGTTACCTCGCTCATCACAATCATAACATCGTCCCTCCCTAGTATATCCCCATCCTCTACACTACCTCGGCCCCATATGACTACATGTCTAAGATCAATATTAATGATTACCTTGGTCATATGAGTATATATATATATATATATATATCTATCAACTAAAAAAGGGAGTTGACTCAAGAAGGGAAGTAAAAGACACAATCATGTATGATGCATGAACAATTGTTCCCTGTAACAAATGTCTTAGGGTGTCGAGTCGACAAGCGGGTAATTAGGGGCCTAGTGAATGGATACGCTGGCCACCCATACTATCACTAGACTCTCTGGACTGAGAGACACTCTCAAGACACTTAGAAACAGTTTCCCTAAATCCAACCAAGACCTTTTTATGGTAACATATAAACAAATTCCTAATGGTTGAACCACCTCTAATACCACTTTTTCATGACCCAACCCATGTTGGGGCTCAAGATGAAATTGCCCCAAGACCACCTCCATAGGCTAGGGGTGGTGTCTAGTGCTGAAGGCACAAAAATATTGGGGAGGCCTTTTCCTAAGAACCTATACACACGAACACAACCAACTCAATGAGAAAGTATATAGGAAAATGAAAAGATAAAACAATGTTATATATAAACCACAAATATGAATTGACCTCTAAAAAGTACAAGTATAAAAAAGTAAACTAAGAGGAAATAAGGAAAAAATACACGTCCAAATAGAAAATTGTGAAAACACAGGGAAAAGTGGGAATGAAAAACAGCTTAGAGTGCCTTGATCTGGGATCCCAAGCTACGACCACCACATGAGGTCAAAGCACCTTGTATCCCAAAGATCCTATGATTTCACGATCAAACTATCCATCATCATCATAGGCACGCCATGTTTGGGAAAATCCGAAGTAGGGGTGACTATAAAAATACTCAGAAGGATGTCTTTAAGGCTCAAGGGAGAAGAAAAAAATATGCATAAGAAGGGAACAATAGATAGAACAAGAAACTATAAAAAGTGTTTAGCTCAATCCAAAAAGATAGTGAAGTAAAATCATCACAAACATTATTAGTTAGAAATGATGAGAATATGAACTTGTCATCAAGTCTTTGCTACCTATATAAGGAGAGTAGACCCATACAACCATGAAAATCTTGTCACATAAAGGATGTGGCATACCCCACACATCTTCACCTCTCATGTAAGGATAGTAACCAAAACCCAAGTTGTTGGTACTGAAATAAGATACATATATATGCTTAGTCAAAGAACTCCAAACGAGAGAGTAAGAGGATCTCCATCTCATAGCTCAGCCTAGGAAAAGAGTCAAAAAAAATTACACAAGTAACCACCAATGATGCCCAACATCCCTCACATCTACCCTATAAATTCATGTTTAGGGGCCTTAATCACCATACCTTGATACTATCCACTTTGGGAGGCTTTGTCTTGCCTACATGTTTTTAGGTTGCGTCACAAGGACGCATCTCGGTGGAGGGAAAGCATCACCCATTTTCTTGATTCCCAAATTATATCAAAACGTGTCTTTTTGCTAATCCATATAGTCGAGGGATAGTGTATCAAGGTCGAGTAACCATGCCCAAACTAGCTGGAGGGTTCCACTCCGAATAGGTCGAGGACCCAGGCCCAGCCCGACTGGAGGGTTCCACTCTAGTTTCATTGAGGACTCATTCCCAACCTATTTGGAGGGTTCTACTCTAGTGTCATTGAGGGCCCATACCCAGCCTGACTAGAGGGTTTACTCTAGTTTCATTGAGGACCCATTCCCAAATCAGTTCAAGGGCTCCACTCTAGTGTCGTCGGGGACTCATGCACAACCCGACTGTAGGGTTCCACTCCAATGCCATTACATACCCATGTCTAGCCTGGCTGGAGGGTTCCACTAAAAAGAAAATGTATAGGATCTACATTTTTCATCCCTGTTAAATGGTACCTCTCTGAAAGCATCAAGGAACTACACTAGTAAACCTTGTTGATCAAAATAGTTGTCGATCATCACCTAAAAAGGATCTACATCTTGAACATCTCACATCATTACCTGAATAACAATATGGAGGGAACCATATCATTCTACATGAAAAAACACTCATGATAAGATTATCTCATTCCAAAATATTATTCCAAAAGAATAATATACAAGTGGTATAATTTTCATAGTGTGGTACACGGGGCGTTTGGGGTCCATAAGATGTGTGGCCCCTACTCATCTTCAGGATGTGTACCTAGACATAAAAGGGTACTAAACTGTGAATGAGTACCTAATAGGCATTCCAGCATACATCCAGAGTACATGGAACATATGGACCAAAAGGATGAAGAGAACATGATGCTTTTTTCTTGATTAGAGGGTTGAAAATGTAATTCACTGACACACCCCCTCATTCGGCCCCATAAAATTTAACCATATCTCTTTTTATACATCTTCTCAACTCTCCTAGTAGTAGATACAGTTCTATGTTTATGGTTCTCTTAAAACATATCTGAAGGATCTTACACCTATATTCCTTTTAGGTTTCCATAATTAATGAGATCACGAAAAAGGCTCTTCATGTCCAAACAGATCACACCATTGTGATCCTTTTGAAAAAATGCACAAGTTTGACTATTCTTTCTTCCCAATTAGACATCTGATGTTATAGAAACATATCACCATATTTCCCTTGAATGAAATTCCATGGGGCCCATAGCTCGATCTTGAAATCAATTATACAATGCGCACCATTTTGATCCTCACAAAAAATACACGAGATTTACTATTCATTCGTCTAAAATAGATACCCGATGAAAATTTTGTATTTCACTACTATGTGCAAAAACTGGGCCACATGGGACCTACGCCTCAATTTTAATTTAAACTCTCAATATCAGTCTTCAAACATCATCATCAATTTCAGGGTTTCAATGACACTAACGGCTCACAAATACGATGTCATATGGAAGAGTTATGATAGATGAAATTTTCTATAATAATAATATTATTATTATAATTGGGTGCTTATAGGGACCCTAAATTTTCTTACATTACTATTACATAATTTTAAATATTAACAACATAATAGTATTACAAATAAAGGATCCAAAGGTTTAGTTTCTTGGGAAAACTAGGACCATTACAACATCAAGCTTAAACATTTATTCAATTTCTTCTTTTCTAGCTTCTTACCGGCACTTGAACTCTCCTTAGTAAATATATCCACCTAAGGATATACATCAAAAGGGGTGATATAGAAGCCCAGTAAGGGGATATATAGGAACAATATATCATGGGGTGAGCATAATCATAACATAGGCAAAGAACCATGAACAAGAGGGAATTATTAATAAAAGACCTGAAATGTGGCAATGCATAAAAATGAAACATCAGGTCTTAGTGGTTAACTACCACACATACATATGAAAAAATATTTCATATTGTTCACACATCATTTCACATTTACTCAGGAGATTCATCAATGTTGGTCAAAGTGGATACTCAAGAGGGGGTGAATTGAGTTCCAATTAAATTTTCTGTTAAAAATATTTATATTAAAATCCCCCTATTTAAAAACAAGTTATACTGTAGTGAATTTATAGAGATTGTAAAAGTTTAATTAGTTTCTCAAAGAGTGATTAGGTCTCAGTTATTTTAATCAGAATATTAAATTAACTTTTGAAACTAACATACAAGTTAAAAATAAGTATAAACACTTAATATTTAACTATCAAAGTAACATTAAAACAAATTGTATTTCAAAGTAATTAGCAGTAGAATAGAAAATATATATATAATATACTATAGATTTAAACTAAGATGAATAGCAGATATAACCAAGAGGTTCAGTCTCAAGCTGAGACTTAGTTCTCTCGAAAAAATTATATAAATTTGTTCCACACCCTAGATCGGGGTAAACAACAGTGCAAAGACTGTCCAGGTACTAAGACCTCTACCACAGTTCTTCGTGGGAAAAAAAGACAATAGCACACAGTCTATCTAGGTCTTACTTAACCTCTACCATTATCCTCAGTGGGATAAAAGAGTTTTGGAAGGTTTTTGTGAGTATTTAGAGATCCTCCAGTTTAGAACAGGAGACAGTGAGTGTATAAAATATACAGAGTACACACACTGCTTGAATGTAAATAAAAGAATCACTAAGAGAATAGATATGAGTTTAGAATGCTCTAGTGATTTGAATTGTAGCTCTGGACTCCTTTTGATTTTCCAGAAATTCTTATGAGTCCTTCTCTCGGTTTTTGGTTGAAAAACATAGTGTCGTTTTCTTCCTTGGTTTTCAGGTTCATCTTGATCATCTTGAGTGTATGAACAGCTTGTTGCAGTTCTCCTTGGCTAATGTGTAGCTTGTGTTCTCTTCTAGCATGAATTTCATAGAGTATGTCCAGTGTTCTTCCAGTATGAATGTAGCCTTTCTTTTCTGTGTGAATGCACCACTCTTCAGGACTCTTTAGCACTTCTCAGCACCACCTTTAACACCCCTCAGTATTTCTCTACCAAACACTTCATGCACCTTCGTTTTATAGATTTCAGCTCCAGCAATGGGAATGATTACCTTTTTATGGCTACTAGGTATAGTTCCCTGACATGCCAACAACTATCATTAAATAACATTAATTTCATTAAAATCATCAAATATAACCGTTTCTTAATAAATAAATAATATTGAGAGTATAGAGTTTGACTGGTCAGCCTTTCATTATTTCGGTACATGTGTATCGGTGGACTTTGTATAGAAGTGAGCTCCTATTGGTAGCTCTTTGTCCTTGTACCGGTAGCTCCATGTATCGGTAGCTATTACTCTGTGTATCAGTAGCTCTATGTACCGGTGACTCCTTCTATCTATAGCTTGTTTTTTCTAGCAGTAACTTGCTTGTATCGATAGCTTGGTGTATCGGTGACTGTCTGTATCGGTGAACTTTGTATCGGTACATACCAGTGAAGTGTATATCGATAGACTTATGCATACCGGTAGACTTTTTCTATCAGTAGCTAAGCTCTTATCGGTAACTCTCTATATCAGTGGACTTTAACTATCAGTGTACAGTGCTTACCAGTGGACTTATACATACTGGTAGCTCTGCATATCGATGAATTTTTCCTATCGGTGACTATGTCTATCGGTAGACCAAGTACCGGTAGATCTGTATTAGTAGCTATAAGTATATCAGTGACTTAACACTTTTCTTCTTTATGCAAAACATATCCAATTGAGTTAGAATTATTTCAAAATTCATATAAACATAGATAAACATTGATTAACATATTTCGAAGATTATTTTAATATTATTATCTTCTTAAAGTCATAGAATGTCATAGATTGAAAGAATTAATATATAGATGAACATTATTTGGGAGTATCAAAGTGTGTGAGCATAATTGGGATTATCAAAACAGGTGAGGTCAACAATCTCCCCCTTTTTGATAATCACAACTTATGATATTATAATCCCAAAATAAAAAAATTAGTAATGCATCTGAGGATATTAAATCCAATTGTACGAGAGAAAACAATATACTACAAAGAACATATATCAAAGGTAAAATATAAAACAAATGTACCATAGGGAAATTAATTAAACTCATAGAAGATAGTATTTCTCCCCCTTTCTCATAAAAGTTATTATTCCCAGATATGTTTCCCTTAGATAATATTTCCCCCCCCCCTTTGTGATAATCAAAAATTGGGACAAAGAGAAGGAAAAATAGGAGAAGATAAGTAACAGAGGAAAAAGAAAGTAAGATCATATATATTTTTTGGTGAAACAAGATACAATAAAACAAAAAGATATACATGGGATTCCTATCAAAAATCTTATCCATTGTTCAATACACATCCTCAGAATGAGATTTCCCCTTGGGATTAGAATAAGATTCTGGTGAGGTGGATTCAGGTGAAGGCTTAGGAACACCAGAGATGATCAGATGTGGCTGAGCTACTGAAACTATTCCTAGCCTATACTGTGTAGCTCTCTAAGTGATCATGGGAGTAATGCTTTGAATGGCTTGGGATAGAGTCATCTAAACAAGATAAGTAGTATAAGAATATGTAGGTAAAGCTTGAGGTATAATCACTGTCCTAGCATCGACATGCAAGAAGGGCAACAAGAGATTTCTGAAATCCATAATTATTCCTCCTCCTCTCTCCATAGAATATATGAAATAATCATTGTTTTCCATAAATTTGTCCAAGGCTGGAGTCAGTTTTCTTAGATTTCTTACTTTCTCCCTGAAGTCTTCATTGACTGGTGGTAACTTCATGTTTTCTAACATAAGTTTGAAATGGTTTTTGAGTTGATTCTTGGTATAAAAACTTTGGGAAAAAATAATCTACCTTGTCTTTCACCTCTTTCTGAGAGGTAGAAGCTTCTCTCATATAGTCTTAGACTATCTTCATTATAGCTCTAGTGGTATCTCTAGTAGAAGTTACCACTTTTCTTAGATCAGATGAGTCCACAGAGCCACTGGTTAATGATGAACCAATCTCCTCCTTCATAACAGCTCTAATCTGATCCAAATCCACTAATGGTCTGGAAGCAATAGAACCAATAGAGAAGGTTATTGTTTCCTTGAAATTTTTGGTCAACCCACTGATAAGATTTTTCATTTGGGAATCCTGGGTGCTAACATGATCTTTCATGGAGGTTTTAAATCCCTCAAAGACTGATACCATCTGGCAAACAACACTTTTGACATAAGCTAATTCCTTGTCTGCTTGAGGTCTAGAACTCATATAAGATTCTAAAGAGATAACAGACTTCTTTAGAACTTCAACATCCTCTGCCAGTCTAGACATATGATTCTGGAAAGCTATAACTTCATCCACTATCTCTTCTACAAAGGTAGAGACATTACATCCAAGAGAGAGTTTAAAGGACTTTTCCAAATTTCTCATCTCTTCAACAAAGTATTTCTTTAACTCGGCAACAGAGGCACTAAAAGGCTCTTTCAGCTCATTCTTTAAGGATTCAAGATCAGCCATGGCGATCATATCGACAGGTGAAACCATAGTAGGTGCTCTTTAAGATACTATACTAGCCACAGAGTCATTCATAATCAATTGAATAGATGACACCAGTGAATCTTCCATTTTCCTTATTTCATCCACAAAACTGATTTTGAGATCAGACTTGAGCTTATCCAGATCATGCATTCTGACCACATTTTCAGGTAACAACTCAGTCTGAATATCATAATTGATTTTTGGTCTATTGAGGGATGTCTCATTATCAAAATCTGGATAATCCAATCCAAAAACCACAAAACCTGGGTCTTCTACCCAATCCTCAATTTAAACTACCACTGAAACACTGACAAACCTGATTGGATGCTCCCCCTCAACTGGTGAATTCTCTTGTACAACAACAGCATTTTGATCAAGTCTTTCTTCCTCATAATAATCTTCTACAATCAACTCCATCTCTGCAAAATCAAGAGGATCCTCTGGATTAGGCATAGGTCCTTCAATCTCTCCCATTACATCCTTAATAGGCACAACTAATCTTCCAATCAATGGAATTAGACTTAAGCGGACAGAATCAGAGGCTTCAGATTCATTCTCTCTTTCATCTTCATTCTCAGGGACTGGATGGTCTTCCTCATAAACAGGTGTTTCTTCTTCTAATAAAGTTTCCTTTCCTGAAGATATAATTTTAGCAATAGGACTTGGGTGCAAGTCCGGATCCCTTCCATCAGCCATAGAAGTCTCCTCTTTATCAGTCTCACCACTATACTCAGGTTATTCTTCATCAGGTCCTAGACCTGGATCCCTCACATCCTTAGGCCTTGAAGGATGATCCATAGGATTGAACTTATCATATAGCTTCTTGTCATCATTAACCCACTCTCTTATCCATGGATTCCAGTTTATCTTCATGTATTTGCAAATAGTGCTTGTGATACAAAAATTATTCCTTACTACCACTGTCTCATCTTGAGACTCAGCTACCCCCTTCACTTTAATCATAACAGAAATCAACTTGGAAAATAATAAGGCATTGGTCTTTGATTTTGGCCTGGTCATATCCTCCATTTGAGTCATTAGCAACCTACACAGATTCACTTTCACACCATGTCTCAAAATATGTAGCAGATAGATATCTTGATATCTTAAATTTGCAAAGTCCCTCCTCCTTGGAATTAAAACATGCTGAACAAACTTGAACAGTAATCTATTCCCTCCATCCATTTTAGCAGCCACCACCTATATTTTCTTGCCACTACCGGTGAGTTCCTCTAAGGAAATCTCATAATCAAATATGTCACTTGTAGGTGGTACAGATTTTGAGAAATTTCCAGACACACCTTCGTGTGGAAACTTCAAGCATTCATCCCACTCAACAGATGAAAAAGATATTTCCTTTCCATTTACAAGTGAAATCATTCGTTTCTCATCTTCTGATTTCTCAAAACTGGCAAACTCATAGAACTGTTTCACCATCTTCGGATAGTAGGGGCCATTGTTGTTCGAAAAGCATTCTACCCACTTCTGATCTTCCAGCACCTCGAGAACTAATGATCTACTAGACAATATCCATTCCACGCATAGCTCTTTTTTGATCAAAATAACTCTATTTTGTAAATGCGGGTTCACTGATCACCTTCCGGACCTTGTTCTACCAATACTGCTACTTGCTTCTGGCGCTGTCTTTTGCTTCTTCGCATTCGGCTCAACAAAGTCATCTCTAATAGTTGGAATTTTTTTTTTCCATTTCTAGATCAAGGAACTTAGTGTTTTCATGAGATTTGGGAACTAAGGCTTGAGGGGAAAGGGTTTGATGTGGATCGAGAAGTAATTAGGACTTAGTTTTATCATTTAGGAATCATAAATAATTAAAATATAAAAAGTAAAGTATAAACGATACAGATTTTGGTGGCAGACAAAAGTTTAAAACAGAACATACCAGAACGGTAGGGTATATTGGTGAGAATTCCTAATTGGTGAGGTTTCATATTGGTGAGGTATCACATCGGTGAGGTACATCGGTGAGGTATCACATCGGTGAGGTACATCGGTGAGGTATCACATCGGTGAGGTACATCGGTGAGGTATCACATTGGTGAGGTACATCAGTGAGGTATCTACTAGTCAAGGTTAATCATTCCTAACTCTTGTCTAATGTCACTTAAACTTTCCGAACTTAAAGGTTTGGTGAAAATTTCAGCTAATTGATGTTCAGTACCTATAAATTCAAGAGTAATATCACCTTTTTGGTAGTGATTTCTCAATAAATGGTGCCTTACATCAATGTTTTTGGTCCTAGAGTGAGACACAGGGTTATTTGAAATGTTAATTTCACTGGTGTTATCATAGTTAATTGAAACATGCTTAAAATCATATCCATAGTCCAAAAGAGTGTGTTGCATCCATAAAATTTGTGCACAGCAGCTACCAGCAGCTATATACTCTGCTTCGGTAGTAGACAATGCAAAAGAGTTTTGTTTCTTACTACACCAATATACTAAGGACTTACCTAGAGAATTACATGTTCTAGATGTGATTTTTCTCTCTAAATTGCTACCAGCAAAGTCAGTATCTGAAAAACTTATTAATTCAAAATATTGTCCTTTTGGATAAAACAAACCCAAATTTACAGTATGGTTATGATACTTAAAAATTCTTTTAACAGCAAACAAATTCGATTCTTTAGGATTAGCTTGAAATCTTACACACATGCACACACAAAACATAATATCTGGTCAACTATCAGTAAGGTAAATTAAGCTTCCAATCATACCTCTATAATTGGTTTGATCCACTGGTTTCCCAGTTTCATCTGCATCCAATTTATAGACAGTACTCATAAGAGTATCACTTTCCTAAATAATATCCAAGCCAAAACATTTTAAAAGATCCTTTGTATATTTACTTTGATTCAAAACAATACCATTTTCATTTTGAAAAACCTGAAATCCAAGAAAATATTTGAGTTCTCCCATTAAACTCATTTCAAATTCATTTTGCATGCTCTTTGAAAAATCAGTACATAAAGAATGTTTAGAAGATCCAAAAATCATGTCATCTACATATATTTGTACTATAAAAACATCTTTAGAAATTCTTTTGATAAAAAGAGATGGATCAGCAATCCCTTTAGTAAAACCTTTTGAAATAAGAAAATTACTAAGTCTATCATACCAAGCTCTTAGAGCTTGTTTTAAACCATATAAAACTTTAGATAGTTTGAAAACTAGATTTGGAAAATGAGGATTAGTAAATCTAGGTGTTTGTTCAACAAAAACATCTTCAATTATAAAACCATTTAGAAAAGCACTTTTAGCATCCATTTGATATAACTTGAAATTCAGGTGAGCATCATAGGCAAGTAAGATCCTAATAGCTTCTAATCTAGCTACATGGGCAAAGGTTTCCTCATAGTCTATTCCTTCTTCTTGACTATACCCTTGTGAAACTATCCTATCTTTGTTTCTAACTATATTTACAGATTCATCAACTTTGTTTCTAAAAACCCATTTAGTGCCTATGGTCAAAGTGTCCTTAGGTTTGTCAACTAATTCCCAGAATCTGTTTCTTTCAAATTGATTTAGTTCTTCTTACATATCCATTGCCCAAAATTCATCATTGATAGCATAATTGACATTTTTAGGTTTTAACTATGAAATAAAGTCTTGATGTTCAACCTGGTTTCTTATAGAAGCTCTAGTCTGTGTCCCTCTATCAAGATTACCAACAACAGGATCTGAAGGATGATTCTTTAGAATCCTAGTTGATCTAGTAAATATAGGACTAGAAATTTCAGGCTCTTCTCTAAGTTCAGGTTCTATAGAATTATATTTTGTAATATTTCCAGAACTGGATGTCTTTACAACATGCTCATTGGTTTTATCGTTAAGGTCCAGAATAGACAAATCTTCTTCAAAATTTTCAAGAGAAAACTTAGGTTCATGTGGAGCAGTTTCATTAAACTTGATATGAACAGATTCTTCCATGCATTTGACTCTTTTATTAAAGACTCTATCGGATTTTCTAGTTAAATAATAACCAAGAAAAATTCCTTCATCACTTTTGGGTGAAAAAATTTCAATATTATCCTTTGTATAGAGAATAAATACTTTTCAACCAAAAACTCTAAAGTAACTAACCTTAGGTTTCCTATTATTCCACAACTCATAAGGGTTCTTCTTGAGAACTGCTCTAATTAATACTCTATTGATAATATAACAAGTTGTATTTACAACATCATCCCAAAAATAAATTGTCAGGTCATACTCATTAAGCATGGTTCTTGCAATTTCTTGAATGGTTCTATTTCTTCTTTCTACTACACCATTCTGCTGAGGTGTCCTAGGGGCAGAAAAGTTGTGACTATAGCCATTGTGTGAGCAATAAGATTCAAACTCATGATTTTCAAACTCACGACCATGGCCACTTCTCAAAGTCTTTATCTTAACTCCACTAAGGTTCTCTACATACTTGGAGTATTTAATAAAGTAACAAAAAGATTCACATTTGTGAGCTAAGAAGTATACCCAAGTATATCTAGAAAAGTCATCTACTAATACATAGACATAGTGCTTCCCATTTAAACTAGAAACTCTATAAGGTCCAAACAAATTAATTTGAACCAACTCGAGAGGTTGAGAAGTTGAATCTTCTTTCTTTGATTTAAAAGAAACTTTATGTTTCTTTCCCTTTTGACAGGGATTACAAACTTTTTATGATGGGAATTCAAGTTTGGGTAGGTCTCTAAATAAGTTATTCCTAGTCAATTTTCTAAGTGAATGAATGTTTCAGTGTCCTAATCTTCTATTCCATATCCAAGAATCTTTATAAAAAGCATTTAAACAAGCAACATTTTGTTTAGATAAAGAATTCAAATCAACAGCATAAATATTTTCATTTCTCAATGCATAAAATACTAAAACATTTTTGGAATTAAAAACATTACAAGAATCATTTTCAAATTTAGAATTAAAACCATCATCACATAACTAAGAAATACTCAATAGATTATATTTAAGTCCATCAAAAAATAAAAATTTAGAAATTAAAACGGATTCAGTGTTACCAATCTGGCCTAGGCCAATGATATTTCCTTTAGAGTTATCACCAAAGGTGATATGGCCTCCATCAACTTTAATTAAGATTTTGAAGCATGAGTAATCTCCAGACATATTCCTTGAGTATCCACTGTCCATGTACCATGTTTTCCTATAGGAACTCTTTAAGCAGGTCTCCTCAGATGTGTTTTTCATAAAACACATGTTAGCTTTATGAGAATATTCAACCTTAGAAAAATTAGAATCACTTGAAGTGTCTTTTGAATCACTCCAAGTTTCTTTCATTGCTTTATTATACTTACTGTCCTTATAGTCATTTTTCTTCTTGAACTTCAATTTTGGACAGTCAGCTTTAATGTGGAATTTTCTCTTACATTCATAGCAGATAACTTCATCACTCTTATTATCTTTCTCCCAATCCTTTTTCCAATGACCTTTGTTATCATATTTACCTTTGTAGTTTGATTTTCTGAATAATTTCTTCTTCCTATATAATTTCTTAAATCCCCTGGCTATTTGAGCCATCTCAGCATCACTATCATAATCTGAACTTTCACTTGTTGAGCTTTCAGTAGGTATGTGAATTTTCTTCTTATCCTTGCTCTTTGAGGCAGTAGACTTAAATTCCACTGACTTCCTTTTAGGTTCATCATCTTCTTCCATATTCACCTTGAGTTCTTCCTCATACATCATAAGCTTACCAATTATCTCTTTGAAAGGCAGAGCACCAATGTCACATGACTCTCTTTTTGAAATAGATGTGCCTCTCCATCGGTCTGGAAGACATCTCAATATTCTCATAATTTGTTCCTTTGCTGGAACAGTCTTTCCATGGGAGATCATAGTGTTGAAAATCTCATTGAACCTGAGATACATATCAGAAATGGGTTCATCGATATTCATTTTAAAATTATCATATTTAATAGTATAATTGTTCAATCTCATTTCCTTAACATTGGTTGTTCCCTCATGGGAAATAGCCAAAGTGTCCCAGATTTCATAAGCAGTTTTACAAGCACATATGTGATTAAATTCTTCATCTCCTAAAGCATAGTATAATGCATTCATTGCTTTACAATTAATATTGTAAGCAGCTTTAGTAGGTTCATCCCAAGCAGTTATTTCAGATTCTGGAATCTTATATTGAGTCTCTATATCCGTCCAGATATCAAATCCCATACACTCTAAGTGAATTTTAATTTTAAGCTTCCACTGGGAATAGTTTGAACCATTAAAGAAAGGTGACATGTTGGTAGCATCACCTTCTAATCTATTGTCCATAATTAGATTTTAGAAAATGTCTTTAAACAGAAAAAATTTAGAACTAATAGAAATTTAATATCTTTGAGAAACAACTAAAATCACATTTGAAAAAACAGAGTGTTTTCAAAACCTTTAATAACTAAACCAACCTCTGATACCAAATGTTGGTCGGAGTGGATACTCAAGAGGGGGGTGAATTGAGTTCCAATTAAAATTTCTGTTAAAAATATTTATATTAAAATCCCCCTATTTAAAAACAAGTTAAACTGTAGTGAATTTATATAGATTGTAAAAGTTCAATTAGTTTCTCAAAGATTGATTAGGTCTCAGTTATTTTAATCAGAAGATTAAATTAACTTTTGAAACTAACTTACAAGTTCACAATAAGTATAAACACTTGCTAATTTAACTATCAAAGTAAATTTAAAATAAATTTTATTTCAAAGTAATTAGCAGGGGAATAGAAGACATATATATAATATACTTTAGATTTAAACTAAAATGCACAACATATATAACCAAGAGGTTTAGTCTCAAGCTGAGACTTAGTCCTATCAAACAACTTATATAAATTTGATCCACACCCTAGATTGGGGTAAACAACAGTGAAATAACGGTCTATGTACTAAGACCACTACCATATTTCTTCGTGGGAAAACAAAGACAATAGCACACAGGCTATCTAGGTCTTACTTGACCTCTACCACTATCCTTAGTGGGATAAAAGAGTTATGGAAGGTTTGTGTGAGGATTTATAGATCCTACAGTTTAGCATAGGAGACAGTGAGTGTATAAAATATATAGAGTACACACACTACTCGAATGTAAATAAAAGAATCACTAAGAGAATAGATATGAGTTTAGAATGCTCTAGTGATTTGAATTGCAGCTCTGGACTCCTTTTGATTTGACAGAAATTCTTCTGAGTCCTTCTCTCATTTGTTGGTTGAAAAACAAAGTGTTGTTTGCTTCCTTGGTTTTCAGGTTTAGCTTGATCAACTTGAGTGTATGAACATCTTGTTTTAGTTCTCCTTGGCTAATGTGTAGCTTGTGTTCTCTTCTAGCATGAATTTCTTAGAGTATGTCTAGTGTTCTTCCAGTATGAATGTAGCCTTTCTTTTATGTGTGAATGCACCACTCTTCAGCACTCTTTAGCACTTCTCAACATCGCCTTTAACACCCCTCATTACTATGCTGCCACACACTTCACGCGCCTTCTTTTTATAGCTTTCATCTCCGGCAATGGGAATGATTACCTTTTTATGGGTACTAGGTACGGTTCCCAGACATGCCAACAACTATCATTAAATAACATTAATTGCATTAAAATCATAAAATATTACTATTGCATAATAAATAAATAATATTGAGAGTATAGAGTTTGACTGGTCAGTCTTTCATTATGTCGGTAGATGTGTATCGGTGGACTTTATACAGCAGTGAGCTTCTATCGGTAGCTCTTTGTCCTTGTACCGATAGCTCCATGTATCGGTAGATTTTAGTCTGTGTATTAGTAGCTCTATGTACCGGTGACTCCTTCTATCGGTAGATTGTTTGTTCTAGCAGTAACTCGCTTGTATCGGTATCTTGGTGTATCGGTGACTGTCTGTATCGGTGAACTTTGTATCTGTAGCTTGTGCATACCGGTAGCTCCGTTCTGTACCAGTGAAGTGTATATCGGTAGACTTATGCATACCGGTAGACTTGTTCATCGGTAGCTAAGCTCTTATAGGTAACTCTCTGTATCGGTGGACTTGAACTATAAGTGTCATGTTCTTACCCGTGGACTTATACATACCGGTAGCTCTGCGTATCAGTGACCTTTTCTTATCAGTGACTATGTCTATCGATAGACCAAGTACCAGTAGATTTGTATTAGTAGCTATAAGTATATTAGTGACTTAACACTTGTATAATTTATGAAAAACATATCTGATTGAGTTATAATTATTTCAAAATTCATATAAACATAGATAAACATTGATTAACTTATTTCAAAGATTATTTTAATATTAATATCAGCTTAAAGTCATAGAATGTCGTAGATTGAAAGAATTAATATATATAAATGAACATTATTTGGGAGTATCAATGTATGTGAGAATAATTGGTATTATAAAAATAGGTGAGTTCAACAATCACTTTACTCAATGCATTGGAGCGCTGTATAATTTCAGGTTCACCCATCACATTGAAACATTCATATTGCACTATATAATTCAGGTCACACCCATCACATCATAACATTATCATTTATCATGCATGACACAATGAACATATAAAAAAAATAAACATAACTAACACATGAAAAATAATGGGTTTCATCTCATATGAACACATTTATAAACAGTGGGTTCCAAAAAGAATGAGGGAATAACATACATGTTACAAGTACCGTCAATCTTGAATGAGAAGTAAAAGGTGTGTTCTTTAAAGAAGGGTTCTTTTGGAAAACATTTGGTTTGACATAAATATGAGTGAAAAACATTTATATCCATGAAAATTAAATACAATTATGAAAAAAAGATTTTTAAAGAGTAATCGTATCAAAAAGGAGTGAAAGAGGGAGATCTCAAAGGATGAAAGTTGGGTTCAAGAATTTCCCCTTACCTTATATATGAATGCTTCTTTCACTTTAATGTCCTATATAATGACATTATATTCATTAATTATAAATTAAAAAACCTTTTATACATGAATAGGGTTCATTTTGGTCTTGTTGTTTTATTTTATAGTCCTTTTTATGAGTTATAGAGTTTAAAAACATTTTTCAGGAATGTTCATTTTTATGGTTTTCTTGAGCATTTCACATGTATTCCTGAATTGAAGTTCATGTAGAACATGGATAAAAATATAGGACATATATTCCATGTTATTAATGATATTAAAAAATTTAAAATGATCTTATAATGAATTACATTGTATACCATGTGGATGAATCATTAGATAAGAATTAAATAATGATTGTTTGAGTTAATTTGGGCTGTTTTTTCGACCATAACAAACTTGTTTTGATTAATCATTTAGTAATATGTGCATAAGTTAGTTCCAGGACTTTAAAAAAGACTTAATACTTATAAAATATTCTGTTTTAACCATAAAAATGGTTTCATGACCAGATCTGAAGGTAGAAATGAAAAAATGAAACAGGTCGTTCTTGAAGGTGATAGATTAACACATCATGAACAACATTTTCTTTTATAAAAAAAAGGAAGAGGAAAAGGGGGTTGTATGTTATAATATCTCATTAGTATCATAAAATTATAGTATATATATGATACTGGAGTTACCATACCATTTAGACAAATATAGGTGTGGTGAAAATAAGAAAATAACTTCAAATTGAAAGGGAATTAAAGGAGAAGATGGAGAGAAATTACCTCTTGATTCCTCCTCTTTAGATACCCCTTAAGGGGACTAGGCTTGGTCTTTTGATGAGACTAAAAGATCTTGGATGTGGGGGAGGGGATAGGTAAGATTCTTGGGTAGAGTTTAGACAAGGCTTGAAGCTCGAAAGGTGTGAGGAAATCAGGGTGTTAAGGGTAGTTTTTATAGTGGAGGGGAGAGGGGTTTTCTTAATATAAAATTCATTAATTTATTATTTATCCACAAGACAAGGAATAGTGATTCTTCCTTGACCAAGAATAGTAATTTTATAATGTAATCCTTAACCAATTAGTCTTACATTAGCATATCATAATACATGACTCTATAATTAGCTTATTTAGCTTATTTTTGTAAATTATGGTATTTCACTATTCATCAAAAATTCAAGTATTTCAGAAAAATCCCAAAATTTCACCCTAACCATTTTTTGATGTGTAGAATCTATAAATGAAGTCAATTTTTCATAAAATATTTTCTAAATATGAATAATTTAATATTTAATTAAAATCATAGTTTATTATTAAAAAACCAGTTTTGAAATATTTATTTACTTATTCTAAAATATAGGTACATCATACTTTTACTTAAATATTGTTTTTATACTATCATAGAAAAGGTTACTATTCATTAAGGTATGTCACTATTCATAAGGGTATGTTTCTATTCATAAGAGTAGGTTACTATTCAACAAAATTATGTTTGTTCTATTAGACTCCAAAAATCATCTTGAACACAACCGTGTATGTCGGATTTTTGAAATTCCAAACCCAGAAGTGAAAAACTTATATTTAAAGGTCAATCAGCACTTAGTAGTTCATTATTTTGTGTTTTCATGTTATTTTATGACATATTTTAAGAAGTTAATTTCCATTTAAAAACTTTGGGTCATTACATTCTTCCCCCCTTATGAAATTTTACCCTCGAAATTTCACTTTACACAAAAAGGTGAGGGTACTTATCCTTCATCGCCTACTCTAGTTCACAAGTAGCTTCTTCAAACTTATTGTTCCTCCACAACACTTTGACAAGGTGGGTTATCTTATTTCATAGAACCTTATCTCTTCAATCCAAAATCTTTATCGTTTTCTCCTCATAAAAGATATCATCGTCCATTTGTACCACCTCTGAGTTTAGTACATGTGAGGGATCAAGTATGTACTTCCTCAAGAGTGATACGTTAAAAACATCATGAACTTGAGCCATATTTGATGGAAGTGAAAGCTGATAGGCCACGACTTCTATATGTTCAAGTATTTCAAATGGTCCAATGTACCTTGGGCTTAGCTTGCTTTTCTTCCCAAATCACTTGACTCTCTTCCATGGTGATATTTGAAGGAAGAATTTATCTCCAATGTCAAACTCCAAGTCCCTTCAAAGGTTTTCAATGAATCTCTTTTGCTGACTCTGAGCATCTTTGATGTGTTTCTAGATGACTTGAACCTTCTCTGTCATCTCTTCCATAAGATCGGGTCCAAGTAGCTTTCTTTCTGGAACTTCATCCCAACAGGTTGGAGTTCTACATCACTTTCCATGAAAATATTCATTTGGAGACATCAGAATACTCGATTGGAAGCTATTTTTATATGATAACTCAACTATTGGTAGATAATGATCTCATTAACCTTTGAATTCTAGAGAGCAGGCTCTTATAATATCTTCAAGACTCTGAATAGTCCTTTCAGATTGGCCATCGGTTTGGGGGTGATAGGTCGTGATAAAATTTAATTCAGTGCTCAAAGAATATTGAAGGGTCCTCCAGAATTTAGATGTGAACCTTGGATCACGGTTAGAGAAAATTGAGAGTGGAACACCATGCAATCTCACTACTTCCGTCACAAATAACTTTGTAAGTTGTTCAAGCGAGAGTTCCTTCCAAATAACAATAAAATGGACAGTCTTGGTGAGTCGGTCAACTACAACCCATTTCGTATTATTTGACTTCGACATCTTCGGGAGACCCATGACAAAGTCCATAGTCAGATTCTCCCATTCCCACATGGGTATATGCAATGGCTACATCAACCCTTTTAACTTTTTCCGCTCTGATTTAACTTGCTGACATACCAAGATCCTTGATATATATTCTGCAATCTCCTTCTTCATGTTATCCCACCATAAGTTTTCTCGAAGATCATGGTACTTCTTGGTGCTACCAGGATGGATAGAGAATGTTGTGCTATGTTCATTGTCTAATGGGTACTTCTTTATCTCGGGTGATGAAGGCACACAAAGCTTCATTCCAAACTAAATCACACCATCATCGTTGATATGGAACTCATGCATCTTCCCTTCCTTTACTGCATTCACCCTCTTTTGTATCTCCACATCACCCCTTTGTTCTTCCTTAATCTTCTCTTAGATGGATGGTTGCACAATAATTTGGGTAAGGTCGGATGTATCCCATTACCTTATGATTTCTAAATCCGTGATTTTTATATCCAATAAGATAAGGTATTTCTCAATCCGTAACAGGGATTGAGTACCAGGTTATTTTCTATTTATAGCATCAGTTGCCGTGTTCACCTTTCTAAGATGGTAGTGAATAGAGAAATCGTTATACTTGATTATATATAACCATATCCTTTGATGCATGTTGAGATAATTTTTGTGAATATATACTTTAGTCTCCTGTGGTTGGTGTATATGTCACACTTCACACCATTAAGGTTGTGTCGTCAGATTTTCAAGGCAAAAACCATGGCTGCAAGATCTAGATCATGTGTCGGGTAGTTCTTCTCATGGGTCTTCAACTTCTGTGAGGCATAGGCTATCACATTATCATTTTTCATGAGTAAACAACCCAAGCCTTTATTTTAAGAATCACTGTATATCACAAAACTTTCTCCACATTTTGGTAGTGTGAGTACAAGTGCAGTGATCAGCCTTCTCTTTAGCTCCGTGAAACTTCCCTCCCATTCTTCTGTCCAGACATACTTTACCCATTTCCTTGTTAACTTAGTTAGCGGGATTGACAATCCTGAAAAGTTTCTCACAAAATGTCAGTAGTACCTAGATAATCCAAGAAAACTACATATTTCAGTGACACTAGAGGGAATGGGCCATTCCTCAATCACTTTTGTTTTTGAAGGATTCATAGAAATTACCTCACTTGTGATGACATGTACCAAGAACATGACTTTATTCATCCAAAAGTCACACTTTCTGAACATGGCGTAAAACTTCTCCTTTCTCAATGTCTCCAATATAAGTCTTAGATGTTCTTCATGTTCCTCTTTCCTCTTAGAGTAGATGAGAATATCATCTATAAACACTACCAAAAATTTGTCAAGGTAATGTCTAAATACTCTCTTCATCAAATCCATGAATATTTCAAGGGCATTAGTAAGTCCGAAGGGAATCACCAGAAACTCATAGTGCCCATACCTTGTATGGATGGTAGTCTTCTGAATATCATCCTTCTTCACCTTTAGCTGATGATATCCAGAACGAAGATCCACCTTTGAGAAGTATTGAGATCTTCTTAACTGATCGAACAAATCATAAATCCTTGGAAGAAGATACTTGTTCTTTATGGTGATCTTTTTGAGTTCCCGATAGTTGATACACAACCGCATTGTTCCATCCTTCTTCATCACAAAGTGAACTGGCGCACCCTAAGGTGATGCACTAGGGCATATGAACCCTTTGTCTAGATTCTCTTGCAGCTGCTTCTTTAGCTCCTCCAATTCGACAGGAGCCATCCTATAGGGACACTTTGAGATAGGTGTAGCTCTCAGTATGAGTTCTATTGAGAACTCTACCTTACTATCTGGGGGAATTTCAGGTAACTCTTCGAGAAATACATCACCATATTCCCTCATGATGGGCATTTCTGCAAGGTTAGCACTTTCCTTTGACTTAACCATTTGGGAGAGGTATGCTTATTCATAGGGAATCAACACCCACACCAATAAAGGATTTTTCAAAGGATATTCATGATATTCCTTGAATTTTTATAGGAGAATTGGATGGTTCATAATACGAAAAGATATTTTCTTTTCTTGACAGTTAATATGTGCTCTATATAACGAGATCCAATCCATTTCCATTATAGCATCAAATTCCACCAAGGGAAGTGTTAAAATATTCGTTGGTATAATCTCCCCACATATGACAATAAGAGAGGAGTCAACACTTGGGTTGCAATGATTGCACCACTTATTGTTTTTACAGATATCTCTACTTAAAGGTTTCAGGGATTCGATTCTATAGTTCTAGAAAACTTGCAAGATATAAAGGGATGCATATAACTAGAATCAAATAAAACTTTTGCCATTCTTGAGTGAATAAGAAGTGTACCTTGTGTGACTTCATTATATTTCTCCACTTCCACAGTAGTGATGGCACAAGAATTCCCTTGTTCCTTTGGATTTGGTGGCTACTGACACTGATTACCCTCGAGAACTTGAGGTTTAGTGCACTGGATTTCATAGTTCCCTAGCTCCCTACAGTTGTAGCATTGAACCATGAGTGGTTCTCTCCTTTACTCCGCCACATTATACTTCATTTTTATGTCTTTTAGACACTCTTGATCACAGTTTCCTTCTTTACCACACATGAATAATTTCCTCGTCCCTTTAAGGCAGTTCCCTTGGTGCTACTTCCCACATTTTTGGCATGTGGGTTGTTGAGTTTTCTTCCCACCTTTGTCATTAGATTCACCAACTTGAAACCCCATCTTTTGTTTCTTATCACCATAGCCATGGGACCATTCTCCAAAATCTATATCTACTTTGAGAGAACATCAAACAACTTCTTCATAACTCTCAATGTCTTGAATTGCAAGATCCTTTCAATGGTGTGGTTTTAATCCCCTAAATAATCTATCAATTTTTCTATGATTATTGATAACAAAACCCGAAGTGTACCTTGTAAGCCTTGTGAAATTTGCTTCATAGGTTGTGATAGATTATCCTTCTATTTTTCTTGACCTCTATGAATTATCTCTCCATCTTTGTGAGAAGAGTTCTTGAGAAATACTTATTAAGAAACATGATCTTAAAGTCTTCCCATTCCATCTCTTCAATTTAATCCCTTGACTTGGTGTTCTTAATCAAAGCCCACCATTTATCGGCCAATCCATCTAGATGATAAATGGATAGATTCAACTTCTCCATCTCAGAACAATGAAGCACATAAAAGATATTCTCCATGGAGTTGGCCCACTATTCCACAGCTAGAGGATAAGTAGATCCACTAAATGTCGATGGTTGTTGCCTCATAAAACATTCAATAACCAGTTGCTCCCTCTTTGGTGAAATAGGATGTTCTATGTAATTATGGTTTTTTTATAACCTAATATATTTTGGTAATAATAGCCATGATGTATTAAACTCCACCTCCCTAATCATTGGGGATGTCATTCGGGCAATCGTTGCATTGGCCCTCGCATGTGTAGTTGGTTTGGTTTCTCCTAGTTCCCAGTATTTTCTAAAATAGAAAAAGTTTGAAAAAAACACAAGTCAACAATTCATGAATAAATTATTCATATAAACAATTTATAATAAAATAATAACATATGGGATCCTTATCTAAAGATTATTGTGTTCATATTGGTACTTAGTCTCATGCTAGTGGTTTTCTTAAGGGTTCACTAATCCTAATTCCCAAATTAACTAAACCTTGCCTCTGATACCAACTATAGTGACCCAACATTTTCTTACATTACTATTACATCATCTTAAAGATAAAAAAAATAATAGCATTAAAAATAAAGGATCCAAAGGTTTAGTGTATTGGGAAAACTAGGACCATTACAACATCAAGCCTAAAGATTTATTCAATTTATTCTTCTCTAGCTTCTTACTGGCACTTGACCTATCCTTAGTAAATGTATCTCCTAAGGATATAAATCAAAATATGTGAGATAGAAGCCTATTAATGGTACATATAATAACAATATATCATGGGGTGAGAATAATCATAACATAGGTGAAGAATCATGAACATGAGGGAATCATTAATAAAAGACATGAAATGTGGCAATGCATAAAAAAAATGAAACATCATCTGTTAGTGGTTAACTACCACACATACTTGTAAAAAAATCTAGAATATTTTTCATATAACATTTCACATTTACTCATGAGATTCATCACTTTACCCAATGCATTGGAGCACTGTATAATTCTGGGCGCACCCATCACATTGAAACATTCATATTGCACTATATAATTTCGGGCGCACCCGTCACATTATAACATTATCATTTATCATGAATTCCACAATTAACATATAATAAAAAATAACATAACTAACCCATGAAAAGGAATGGGTTTCATCTCATAAGAACACATGAATAAACATTGGGTTCCAAAAAGAAAGAGGGAATAACATACATGTTACAAGTACAGTCAATCTTGAATGAGAAGTAAAGGGTGTGTTCTTAAAAGAAGAGTTCTTTTGGAAAACATTTGGTTTGACATAAATATCAGTTACAAGAATTTATATCCTAAAAAAGTAATTAAAATTATGAAAAAATATATTTTTAAGTAGTAACCATATCAAAAAGGAGTGAAAGACGGAGAACCCGGAGGATGAAAGTTGGGTTCGAGAATTTCCCCTTACCTTATATCTGAATGCTTCCTTCACATTAATGTCCTGTATAATGAAATTATATTCATTAATTAGAAATTCCATAACCTTTTATACATGAATAGGGATCATTTTGGTTTCATTATGTTAATTTTTGGGCCTTTTGATGAGTTATAGAGTTTAAAAACATTGTTCGGGAATGTTCATCTTTATGGTTTTCTTGAGTGTTTCACATGTATTCATGAATTTAAGTTCATATAGAACATGGATAAACATCCAGAACATATATTCCATGTTATTAATGATATTACAGAAGTTAAAATGATCTAATTATGAATTACATCGAATACCATGTGGATGAATCATTAGATAAGAATTAAATGATGATTGTTTGAGTAAATTTGGGCGGTTTTTCGACCACAATGAACTTGTTTTGATTAATCATTTAGTAATATGTACATAAGTTGGTTACAGAACATTAAATAAGAATTAATACATATAACATATTCTAGTTCAACCATGAAAATGTTTTCATTACCAGATCTGTATGTAGAAATGAAAAAAGAAAACATGTCGTTCTTGAAGGTGATAGATTAACACCTCACGAACAACGTTTTCTTTTATAAAAAAAAGGAAGAGGAGAAGGTGTTTAGATGGTATAATATCACATTAGTATCATAAAAATACATTATATGTATGATACCAGAGTTACCATACCATTTGGACAAAGATAAGTGGAGAGAGAATAATAAAAGAACTTGAAATTGAAAGGGAATTAAAGGAGAAGAGGGAGAGAAATTACCTCTGGACTCCTTCTTTTGAGATCCTCCTAAAGGGGCATAGGCTTGGTATTTTCATGAGACCAGAAACTCTTAGATGTGGGGGAGGGGATAGGGAAGATTCTTGGGCAGAGTTTAGACAAGGTTTGAAGCTTGAGAGGTGTGAGGAAATGAGGGTGTGAAGGGTGGTTTTTATAGTGGAGAGGAGAGGGGTTTTCTTAATATAAAATTCATTAATTTATTATTTCTCCAAAAGACAAGGAATATGAGTCTTCCTTGACCAATAATAGTAATTTTATAATGTGATCCTGAACCAAGTGGGATTACATCTATAGAACACCATACATGACTCTATATTTAACTTATTTATCTTATTTTGGTAAATTATGGTATTTCACTATTCATCATAAATTCAAGTATTTCAGAAAAATCCCAAAATTTCACCCCCACCATTTTTCTACGTGTATAATCCAAAAATTAAGTCCATTTTTTAAAAATTATTTTATAAATGTGATTAATTTAATATTTAATTAAAATATTAGGTTATTATTAAAAAATCATTTTTAAAACATTTATTTACTTATTCTAAAATATAGGTACATCATAATTTCACTTGAATATTATTTTTCTACTTTCATAGGTAAGGTTTCTATTCATTAGGGTGTATAACTATTCATAAGGGTATATTACTATTCATAAGGGTAGGTTAATATTCACCAAAAAAATATGTTTGTTCTATTGGGATCCAAAAATCATCTTGAACACAACTGTGTATGTCGGATTTTTGAAATTCCAAACATAGAGGTGAAAAACATTTGTTTAAAGGTCACTCAAAACTTAGTTATTCATTATGTTGTGTTTTCATGTGATTTTATGACATATTTTTAAGAATGTAATTTCCATTGAAAAACTTTTGGTTGTTATAGTGCTTCATGCAATCGAACCACAAAAAATAATTAAAAATTAAAAATTAGTCTTCAATCGACCGTCTAAATGACCAGGTCACATCACCACTAATGACACGTTAATTGGAAATCGCACACCTGAGTTATGATGGGTCAACAATTTAGTAATAATATTAAATATAATGTTTCACAAGAGTTTCATGGGCCTGGGTCACGGGTCGAGGTAAAATATATGAAACAGTCCTAAAATGACAATATTGTAAACAGGGTCACACTGCCACTGACTGTACATCAAACAGATATTTAATGAGGTAGTTACGGGAGTTTTAATAATAATAATAATAATTATTATTATTATTATTATTATTATTATTATTATTATTATTTACTATTAGGGTTTCTCCTTCCACTCCTAGTCTCTATGTGGTGCGCTACCCTGTGCACCTAGCCGCTTCCCGTCAGCCTTCTCGCCAGAGCTTCGTCCCGACCTTCTGTCTGCGCCACCCCTCTCGGAAGTCGCGCCGCCTCCTCACATTCCCTAGATCCACCATGCACCTTGTTGGACCCCCTTGAAGTGTCTTCTCATGCTACCTCGATCAACCAGACTTCCCAAATTGCGCCGCCTCAAATTGCTAGACCGCCCAACTGACGTCGTATCCTCACTCGATGGACCACCGCGAGCTGCCATAACCTCAGCTGCCTTACCTGACTACGCCCCGCTGGCTACTTCCTACTCACCTCTTTAGAGATTGCCCACCATTAGAACCCATCACGATTGACCACACAGACCGACTCCACCTTCCACTCACCGTAGTAACTCCTCCGGATATCCGATCGCAGATCTGAAAATAGATCAATGATCCTCGCGACGCGAGCATCACTGAACCAGCCTCCGCTCAATGATCCGACGGTGGGTTGATCTGTCGAAAAGTAAATTGTAAAAAAATTCAAAGAAGGGGTGAATAATGTGAATTTAAATTGGATTCAAACACAGATTGATGGTCATGTTAGTTCGGCAATCAATTGTTGATATGAAAATAATGACCTAAATATTAAAGAAATAGATTATGAATTAAAAACTTTAATATAAGATAAAAAACAGAAGAATCCTACCTCGAATCAATCTGTATATCACTACCAATGCGTTTGTGACACTCCTTCTTCGATCATCTGATGTTTCATCATAGTTTCCTCATTGATCTGTCAAAGAACATATGTGAGTGAGATATAGATATTGGTGGAGATATAGAATTATGGTCTATCCCTAATCCTAAAATCTTAAGTGTTTATTTATAGAAAAACAATGAAACACCCACCAGTGGTCGCAGAATCTGAAACTCCCATGCCCTCTCATTTTATGCTGCTCTAAGGTAGAACACCTCATTACGAATTCAATAGTGTTCTCAGATTCCCAATTAGAGATCTTAATTAAAAGTTATTTGATTCTCCATTCGAGATAAAATAATTAATTTTATTTATTTTATTTATGATTTTCCCCTGGGTGATTTTTCTCACAGAATCCCACACCGACAATAGTTTTTTCCCACCTAGGTTAAAGACTATATTCCGAACTCAACTATGTCCTCAAATTTTTTATCTGAGTTACCGTTTGAGAGATATCTCATTTACATCACCCGAATATAAAAAAAAATATACTTAATATTTTTGTATAATTTATTCCAGGAACCCTAGGCCTCAGAATTTCATGTTTTCACAACACTTAGCTCTAGAAATATATTTTGAAATATTACAATTTCTTACAAGGCAAAATGGGTCTTTATAATCCAAGAATTTCTACTGAAAGGATCACCAACCTATGTGTAGTACGCGATTGGAAAATAAACCTCACGGAATGGAAATAGGGAACAAACACTGATGAAACATGACCAAGATACAAAGTAAAAGGGATCTAAGCCTTTTCTTAAGGGGTGGACAGATTGTACTAGGAGTACACGACATCTCCCTTTAACACTAGCTCATGCCCATATAAACAGACCAAGTATGTTTCTGTGTAAAAGTACACATCATGATGATGCCCGTGTACTTTATACCATGTACAAGTACACGTATATTCCCATGTGGATCTAACATGGAGATGTCTATGTGGGATTACATAGAATCTCTATGGTCTTGTACTTCATATCCCTGTATGTTCACCCTCCGAGGCACATGTTGAACCAACTGGGAAGGGCCACACACCATGTGATACTTTTCTTCCTTAGGAAAACTTAGCCACTACTATAATGGTCCCACATGGAATGTAAACCTGAATCACATACCATGTAACATGAAATTTTAAAAATCCTAACAGATACTCTTTTTTATTGTTTGATGCTCATCTGACTTCTGTATTTTCTACTGCTATCATCAATCACGCCTTTGGATCTCTGATCTGGGTCAACTGAGGCTGATAGTCACTATAGAAATGATTTATGGAAACCTCCTTTGTTTGAGAATCAAGCCTAACCTCCACCATCGACGTGTTTCCAAGAACCACACATTCACATGCCAGTTTGGTCCCAATCCGTTGTCCGCTTCCACTACCTCATGATCCCCATGCCATATCGAGTTTCTTTATGGGATATTGAATCCTTGAGCAAAGAAAAAGGGGTGTAATATTAGAGTCCTCGGTATTTGGGTTTAACCAACATGAAAATTAAAACACATGGATGAATATATGTATAAAAATTGGATACAACCACAAAACATGTAGAATAGGACAAAAACATGGATCTTTTCAGTTAGATATGATTCATTTATGTTATAATGAAAAAAATAACCAAAATAAATAAATAAATAAATATCACAGTAGAATAATCTCATCCTGCATTAGGGCTAATCTGCGAACTAATCCATTGGTCGAATGATTCACATTATTCATATAAAAAATAATAGGTAATAACCCCATAAAAATACAACCTTATTTTGGATCCATAAATGATACATAATGAAGCTACATCATTATCATTGAAAATATTCCCCGATTCCATTGTGTTATAATTATGGAACCTCGATCTGGTCTTCATTCACCCATGAAATCTCTTCAAACTATCTCTCCAATAGTTCTCCAATGCCTCCAGGTTTATGCAGATAACCTAATAATTTTACATAATTATATACTTATTTAAGAGATAAGATCATTTCTTTACAAAAATAATTTATTCTATTCTTTTATTCTTTTTAAAACTACAATGACTACTTGAAAAACACCCCATTCAAATAAATTTTATGACACACCTAATGAAAAACTTGCATTATAAAACCAAGATTTCCTTTATAATAATGATCTAGGTATATGTATAAATGTTATTACCCCTTTTCAAGAAATCTGTGTTTTGTGCTATTTATTATATTTCAAACAATTATTCCAAACACAATGAGCCTCAGAATCATATTCCATCTTAGTGCCTAGTCTTGAAAATAATACATAAAATTTTGATAAACACTACATAGAAAATATAAGTCATTAAATTCACCCCACATTTGGGATTTACATTCCAAAAATCCAAAACAAGGCTACATAATGGGATGTGGGTACTGAGCCTAAGTTTGATCCCCACTTCAAGGTGTTATCCTGGAGATTCCTTTAATTCTAATAGACACTCCCTACAGGAATATTTTACTAGTAAAGGATCCCCTCCTAGTGATCCTAAATCTATATTGGGTACTCATCAATGTTATCTTCATCCTCGATGTCCTACTCAACACATCTAATAATTTGAAATGGTTCATGCACATACCTCCTCAGCCGAAACACATAAAAGATGTTGTGTCCCCTATCTAAATGTGTTGGTAGAAATAAATAGAATTACACCTCTCTAAATCTAATTAGTATATGGAAATGTTCAATGAATCTTAGAGATATATTCCACCTCAGCAAAATATCTATAATCCACATCAAGGTGAAACCCATAGGAACACATGGTCTCCCTACTCAAACTCTAAATGCCTTAGTCATCTATCCAACTAACCCTTATGATATATTTTTTAAGTCCTCATATTATCCTAGATGATATAAACCTTCTTGGTATAATATTTCATCTAATATTGGACTTATGAGCCATATATCCTAGTTCAGTCTAGAAAAGTGGTGATCTATAGGGTAACACATACAAATCCTCAAATGGTTACATATAAATGGTGCAATGGTAGATTTTTTTATACACAAACCACAACAAGGATAATGATCCACCTAGATATATCCAAATTCCAACATGAAATCCCACAACATGTCCTCAAAGTACCGAATTGTACACTCTATCTGACCATCAGTCTCAGTCTGAAAGGCTATGTTTAGGCATAATTGAGTCCTGAAAACCTCCTATGATATCTTCCATAACCAAAATATGATTAGAGAATCAGGATCAGAAATTATAATCAAGGGAAATTGATGTAGTAAAAATATCTCCTACAAATAGAGGCATCCCAAGATATCTACTAAACTCTACTCTTAAATAGCTAAGAAGTGGGGAAACTTAGTGAGTCGTTCTATGATAACTCAGATGACATCGTGTCCCCTGAACATATGAGGTAGGACAATTATTAATTCCATGGGTATCCCATCCCAATTACACTATGGAAACACAAGGTTATTAGTTAATCCTTCTAGAACATATTTCCTAGCCTTCACTTTCTTAGAAGTAAGGCATTAAGAGACAAACTCTGAAACTACCTTCTTTATCCCTAGCCACCAAAACTAACACTGGTGGTACCAGTACATATTTTCCACACATGGATTTTCCCCAAAATGATATGTATAAAAATATATTAGTAATTCATCCTATAATATCAATAGTACCTTTTTTCTTTCTTTAAATATAATGACATAATACCACCTTTAGAAAATCTATCAAGTTCATGTCCAGTGGGTATCTGAGTATGTAGGGTATAATAATCGTCATTCCCAAGATGTGCCTCTATGACTCATTGTTAAAGATGAGGGATAAAAATAACCATATAGAGGTAATATGATCCATCTCCATCTACATAGTAAAATTTCAATGAGACCAACTATGTTGACACCACATTTAGCAACTGCAAACAAGATCTCCTCCTAAGAGCACCGGCTACAACGTTCCCCTTCCCAAGAGTATATACAATCTCGAAGTCATAATCATAGAGGAAATATAGACATCACCTATTTCTAAAGTTAATATAATTCCATGAGATATATAATTGAGACTCTTATGGTTAGGATAAAAGATAAACCTCTCTCCTATCAGGTAGTGTCACCACATTATTAATGCAAAGACTAACACTACAAACTAAAGATCCTGGGTAACATAGTTCTAATCATGTGGTCTTAAAATCCATGAAACATAGGTAATAATCACCTAGATATTAATTATAACACACCCAAACACATTTACATATACATCCGAAAACAATATGTACTCGACAGCCTCCTTTGGTAATCACAATATGGGAGAACTCACCAATATCTAACTAAAATCCTGAAAATCCTTCTAGAACCTCTCTCTCCACACAAAAGGCTTCCCCTTTTGGGTAAAAGCTATCATGGGTGATGATATTCAAGATAAATTAGGTATTAATATCTGGTAATTTCCTTCCGGACCAAGGAAGCTCGATACCTTTCTCATGCTCTTAGGTGGATCCCAAGATAACACTTCCACAAACTTGATCGGGTCTACATCAACTCCATCTGCTGAGATAACATGTCCAAGAAACTGGACCTCTTGAATATAGATCTGGAATGTAGGGATCTTCTCATAATGATGGTTCTCTTGGAGTATGTCCAAAACCATCCTCAAGTTTCACAGGTGCTCCAACTTAGACAAAAAGTACATGAGTATATCATCGATGAAGACCGACATGAGTATATCATCGATGAAGACCTCCACAAACTAGTCTAAGAAAGTCTGAATGATCCTGTTCATGAGTCCCATGAACACTAATATGGAATTATATATTCCAATGGGAAACAAAAAGTAATCATATTGACAATGGTGATATCTAAACTTAATCGTCATTATATCCACATCTAGTACTCACAACAGGTGATATCTCGGACTAAGGCAAACCTTCAAGAAACATCGCTCCCATCTCAAATGACCAAAGAGGTAATCGGTCCTTAGTATTGGATACATGTTCTTCGCGATCACATAATTCAAGAACTGGTAGTCTATATATCACCTCATTATCTCTTCCACCTTCTTGGTGAACAAAAATGGGGATGCCGAGGGTGAAGCACTACATCTAACAAATCCCTTCTTATGCTAGTCATCTAACTGAACTCTCAACTTGTGAATATTTTTGGGGTCAATCCAATAAGATGGTGTATATATTAGGGATATACTAGGGTGTAGATCAATAAAAAATTCTATCTCATAGTGGGGATGTAATCCTGGAATATCCTATGGGAAAAAGTCCTCGTACTTTACCACCAATAAAAGGAACTGGGAACTCATAAAATATGCTACCCCAAGGATCATTATGGCCAACTAATGAGTAATATGTTGTAACCTCCCATGCATGAGTTCATCCCATGTTTCCTGTGATTATTTTTTACTCACAATGGAAAACATGGTCCCATTACTATGTTCACGCTACATCCTCTTCCTAAAACAATCAATTTGGGAATGAACTTTAGATAACCATTACATACATAAGATGAAATTGTATGGCCTCATAACTACTATAAAGATATCACAATAGAAACTCTTGCCTGCAATAATCAGGTCATATTGTTGGCACAGTTTTCTGATCCTGGAGTCATCTCTTGTATGAGTCCCCAAGAACATGGGTCATGAAAGGGGATCAACCAGAATCACTAAGCCTCAAAAAAATTGTAAAAATAAAATAATGATTATAACATGTGTCTATAGTGATTGAAGATATGGTATAAAAGACATAGATCATACTAGATATCATACCCAAAGCCTCTGGGTCATAATCCTTAACCTCTTGTAGCTCCCCCACCCCTGTCCTTTAGCTCTCTGTGCCTGGGGAAAACCACCTAGGTTTGGTGGTGGTAATAGGTCAAAGTTTCTACCACCTCTAACTGCTCTCACAAATCCATTTCAACATCTTCCACCATTTTTATTTGACTACTACTACTACTACCTCTTGTTCATCATCCCATCCATGGTCTACTAGTCATCCGTACAGTGGGTAAGACAATCTTGTGCAAGATGTCCCCACCATCTCATGAGTTTCACCACCTCTCCCTTTGTTTACTAGACCCATAATGTAATCCCTAAATTATAGAACCTCTATCCTGGTACCTTTTCTTCAAACACCTCAAACGTCCCAGACTCAGAGATGGATGTCAACTCCCTAGTGTTGATGTCCCTAATCCTTTGTTCCCAGTTTCAGTAACCACTGTATGTGCCGTCTCATTTAGAAAACTATAAACAACCAAATATCACTGTAGCACCCCAGAATATGTAAAAAAACATAAAGGTAAAATGAATTCCTGAATGTCCCTATATAGACCTCGATAGAAGGATATATACCTTATAAACTGATCCCATACCCTATCTGTTGATTTCCTGGAGAGGTTGGTTAATCTTGATGAATACTCAGCTACAGTCGTGATGCCATGATTAAGGTGTAGAAGACACTGGATGAATACAACCCTTGTATTAGTTGGAGTGAACTCCTATATGAAATGAAACTCAGACTATGACCATGATAGAGTCATGTCATTGTAAGAGTGGGTCACCAACCCCAAAAAATGTCATGTTGTTCCATAGAGAAGGATCATATACAGGACCACCATATTATCAATTGTTGTCCTGAAAAATGGAAAACTCATGTCACTACATCAATACAGTCCTTATACACCTATGGATTGGGGTTGCATCAAAACCAGAGGGGTTATTGTTACTATAACACATGAAGTGTGATCTTATTTCAAACCACCTGGAGCTTACAATTTATGAACTGATCCCTGTATCGATTCTTCATCATTGAGGGGTTTATCCTTAGGATCCTGATATTGAATCCTAGGTGACATACATCATAGAGGCATCCTAAAATATGCATGATGTACCATGGTAATTGAGTATATCTAGATAGATGACTCGAGAAGTAAATAGACACCAAAACCCATTTTAATATGATGCATGTACCGTTTTTTCCCTACAACTAGTGTTCTATTGTACCTAGTCCAAAAGTAGGTGATTAGAGTCCTGTTGTATGTATATGTCGTCCTCCGTACCAACCCTAGATTACTTATCCTGAAATATAAACTCAAAACACTTAAAACTATTTCCCCAAACCATTCTAAAAGACTCTTATCTTAATTTAGAACCAGATCCTCTAATACCTCATAATCAAGACCCATCCCAATGGGGACCATTCCACTACTCCCTGATACCTCCTCCAATATTCCAGGGTATGGTGACTAGCGATGGGTAAGAATATCACAATTATGGGAGTCCTTAGTCTAAATTACATGTACACACACACATGTACAATCCCAAACAATGCTTAAATATAAAAAAACAAATGAATCCATTCATTCATACATCTAATCCCACATTTAGAACATGAAAATAAGTAATTTAATGTAAATAGGTACAAATAAAATCCCACCACGAAGAGTCTGAAAATAAATCCAACCTGAAGGTAATGATGGGGACTTATGTCAATACCATCAGGACACACCTTGTTCTGTCTAGTCCCACTAAAAACCATCTATTCCTGGTTCCTCTAGGACTCTATAAAAAGTCAAATCATTTTCAGAAGACACGAAAAATGTGGGAAAATCCCATGTAGGGTTGAGTTTAACAATACCCAACAAGACTCCCTAAAACCACAGAGAATATAAAAAAGTAATAATAATCAGATCTCCACAGGTATATTTCTATAAAACAAATAACATGAATATGTAGATATAATCACCAATGACACATATTATCAAGCTAAAGTCTCAACTATAATTCCATCCTAGGATTCTGTAATTAAAGATCCATATAGTACACGACTAGGAGAACCCACTCCATGAGTCTGATACCACAGATGAATATATGTAGTAATATGGGATAAAAGCCCAAACCATGCAGGGTAGACAAGAACCTTGACCATGTTTTATTTTCATTGATTTATTTTTTTTAGAATGATGAATGAAGAACCAAAATGAATAAATAAATATATCTCCGAATAGAATCTCCACAGTATAATCCCATTACATAATATGACTGATCTCTAAACCAATCTATTTTTCGATTAATTTTCAGTCATTGTAAAAATATATAACAGGTAAATAAAATAAATCAAAACATTATACTTCCTTGATGTGGGTCGATGGTTGATGAAGAATGAAGCAACATCCCTATTGTTGGTGGGATTCTATGATTTCATTACGCACCGATTGTGGAACCTTGATCTGGTCACCATTCACCCATGAAATCTCCACTAATGAACTCTATAATAAATATTCAATAGATCAATTTTTTTGTGGCCAACCCTATGATTTTTTAATAACTGTATACTTATATAAGATATGAGGTCACTACGTTAATGAAATAAATAAAGAAATTTATTTAATTATTTTATTCATTTTACAACCGCAATGAACTTGTCATAAATTCCCACTGCCAATAAATTTTATGATATGCCTAAGGTAAAACCGATGTTCTAAAATTAATGGTTCCCTTTGGATTTTTTATTTAGGCCTCTATTTATAAGTTCTTATACTTCTTCAAAAAAGTAGTGCATGCCTACTTTTTAATATATATAATATATTTCAAACATTTATTCCGGGAACATCTAGACTTTGAAACACACATTGTCTCATCAGGTATTATTGAAAATAATCCATTCAATATCCAAAAATAATACATGGAAAATACGAGTCATTTCATAATGTTTTCCCACCTCCATTTTTTTGGAGAATGGTTATGGGATACCATTAAATTTTTTCCTATATTCCTTAACATGTTGACATACTGAGAACATATATATATACTAATAAAAATCTTTCTTCATGTTATCCCAATAGAAATAATCTTTCATCTAGGCCAGCATCATGTGATATAACCCTATCACCCTTAAGTTGAGTCTTCAAGCCCCACATCAATTCCATATGTAATGAGTTGTCACCTAGAATGTGTGATATATTTTTTTAAACCATATTAACATAATTTCTATAACATTATAAAATATAAATACCTAAAAGTTCCTCAACATCAAAGATATGATAAACCCTAAAGGTTATATGCAACATGTACATTCTTTGATAGCTTGAGTTACACACAAGAACAGTTTTTACTGAACAAAAAAATATTATCAAAGTATTATTATTTAATATAATAATATATAACCTATATATTATAATAGTAGTTATGAATATGAATAAATAAATTATGAAAATATTCGGTTAACACAAATATAATATTAATTCTTTTGATACCAATTAATTAGAAATAAATATAAAAAATAATTAAATAAAAATGAAATGTTTTTATTCCCACAAAAGTGTTTTATCAAAACAATTTAAATTAATTACTATTAGTGAATGATATCCACAAAATTTATATATTCAATAATTTTTTCAACATTTTTCCAATAGATTTTATAAGCATAAAATAAGAACAAACCTAATATTAAATATAAAAGATATATTTTTTATAAAAGAAAAGTTTGTTGCTGTTTAATTATGCCCCTATTTTAAAACTAAATTTTGAATATTTTAAAAAAATTATATTATAAAACTTAATTTTTGAAATAGGAACAAAAAAATATCTTAGGGTGAATTTTTGGATTTTTTTTGAGAAGTTTTATTTTTGTATAAATAGTGAAAAAAACTAATTTTTAATTTTTTTTAAAATGATGATACCTTAGTTCAAGGACCAAAACACTAAAATCAATAAAAATAAAAGGTTAAAAAATATCTATATGAGGGGATTTTATTACAGTCATTTTTATGTTGAGAGATAAACTCAGCAGGGAGGTCCCCCTTATATATTTTATTATTATAGACACCCTTGTGGGAAAGATCATCTACAACCCTATTCGCCTCTCTATAAGTATGGGTGATAATATGATTGAGTTTTGATAGGTGTCGTAGACAGATGCTCCATTTAGCAGTGAGGGTCCATGCAAGGTTAATCTTTCCATATCTAAGAGCCTGAATGATTATAGTTGAATCACTTTAAATAAAGATATTATTCCATCCATGTTTCCTTATTAAATAGACTAAATTGATGAAATTTTACATCTCTGCTTCAAGAGGTGAGGCATGTCCACAAGAACCAAAGCAGCATCCTAGAATGTCACCATTGTGATTTTAGAATAGGAATACTGACTTTTCATCTAATTTTTTTTAAGGATATATTATATTTTATATTGTTTTTAAATTCAAATTATATCAATTATATATAATTTAATCCAATTTATTTCATTATAATAAATTTCACTTTGAAATTGAATATAAAATCATTTCAAACATGTGAACATTGTTACTTTGAAACCCAGCTTTTGAATGTCGTCTGTGGGATTAAATTTAAATTAATGTCAACCACCAATATGATTTTAATTTGTAAAAATGGATTAAATATTTGGAATAATAATAATTTATAATGTAAAATATGGTAAAATTAGTATTTTACCAAATATATTAGCGAAACCAGTTAAAATTAATTATAATGATTAAGGTAAAATGAATCACAACAAGTGGCTAAATGGTAAATATAAGGGACAAACTGACCTATAAAAATGACCAAAACCTATTTCTTGTAGATATTTATACACTAACTGTACTAATCTCTAAATTGGATCATTATTTGAGGCACATGAGGTATAGGAGACCTATCAATAGTGTTTATCATTTTATATTTACAAGAATCTCAATCCTCCACTATAAATAGGCACTCACCAATCCAACCTATTCACACCACTAAATCCCTTTGAAACATCCAAAAACTACCCCAGTAATCTTACACCATACCACCCCTCATCCTAGAACCATTAATTTTTTCATAATGAAAAATAAGGTAGTCTTTTGGTTTATACTAAATAGAGTAACTTGAAAAGAGGTTATGTTCTTCAATGAGCTCTTTGGTTTTATTTCTTTATCCACACCTTCAATTATTATTATATATTTATTATATAATAGAATCATTATCTTAAATATATTTATATGTTGTTATTTCATGGTTATTACCTACACTCACAAAAAATTCCATCAAATGGGATACACAATCATAGTTTGTGTGTATGGCAGACTATAGTCTCATGAACCAATGTTGTTTATTCTTCCATTACCACCTTTCATGGTTAAAAATAATGGTGGATTTATAGTTTTAATATGAAATTTATAATTTTTATAATTTTTATATGTTTCTTGAATTCTTATATAACATGTAACTTCATACTTTCCCTTTTTTGGGAATACAATAGCATCGTTTGTGGGCATGTGGACTACTACCTCCTCAAAGCGATGTGATTCATTCATGCTATACATGGAATGTATTAAGGTTGGTTTTATTAAAAATACATGAAATACATGAAATTAATAATATATTATAAATATTATATACATATAAATCATTTATGTTTCATTATTTTAATAGAATAAGAAAATGGATACATCATTTATGCGTACATATAACCTACTGTATCCATGAATGGTGAATTTCATTTTCCTATCAATAATTTTTATGGATTGTTATAAATAAATATATATTGAATATATATGATATTTAATTCATGATTTAAATCCTTTATATGATGAAATAGTTATCTATGTAAGAATAATAAAAACTGTAAGTCAAAATATACTCGAAAAACATGACAATTTACACCTGATATGATCAAAATGATGAATTACTATTAACTAACAGATAATAAGATATTATAGTAATATCATATATGATATTATAAATTTGATTATGTTTCTGGATCTGTTATAAGTTAATTACATTATTTAAACCATTATACATTAGGTTAAATTATTGTCACCCAAAAGAAAACACTAGTTAAGGGATTGCATCTAAATTTACATTCCATTAGGACTTATTTGTTTTTATGTACCATTTCACATTAATGGGATGTATATACAGAACATTTTTAATTTAATATCACGATTCACTCATACATCATGGTATTTTAAATTTCACTTTGAACTATCTTATCCAAGGGGTTTTGACTTCAAAATTACCAAGTGGTAAAAGTTATCATTGCAATATCACTCTCTTTTGTGATTGTTAACTTTATTTTGAAATGATAACATACATATGATCAAATTTATTATAAATTAAATTTATCTTAAATATCTATATTATAATAAAATATATATTATTATTTCCTAAACCATATACCATTTTTACATACAGTGTTGACTTTGACAGTTATTTGATTAATTGGAGTAATATTGGTAAATCCATATATTTTACTCAATAAAAAATTTGATGATAAGACATATATTTCATTAATTAAATCAATTATTAGATATATTATTAAGGATTTGGACATACACTAAATGGGTTTGGTATTAGTTAATTTAAACCTCTCAATAAATCGGTAGCCTCATGTGGTGAATTAGTTGGACAACCTAAGCTAATGGGTTTTCACCCAGTATGTTTTAAACTGTCTTGTGGATAGATATTGATTGTAAAGTTATCATGTGCCTAATAAAAATGATTTCAAATAATTTTTAATTTCCTTTATTTTTATTCAGTTATTACTATCCATGATATTTTCAATATGACAAAATCTATGGATATATTTAATTATCAATTTATTGATTAAAGGACATGGGTTTTAGTCATTGATATTACCATATTAATTATTCCTTATCCGATTATTTAAATGGACTATAATTTTAATTATATACCTTTCCATATGGATTACTCCCTCCCTATGAGTGTATTAATTACATGGAATGTGTTTTCAGTTATTTACCTTTTCATATTGATTATTCTCATTGATTAATTATTATTTTCATTGAACATAACCCAAACTGAGAATTTGAGATCACCCTTATTTTTTTCCATTATCAAGGATTCATTTAAGTTTACTAAAAATTATTTACATTTATATTATAGAGGTAAAATATTTATTATCCTTGAAAAAAATTATGTTTTAATTTTTGTATTCATTTGTAATTTGACACTCACAGATGTATCTAGTTTAACAAGACTACTAAACTGAATGGTCCTTTGGGATTTGATTCCTTATAATAATGAAAATTTAATGGTATTAGACACCACCTATGGGATTACTGGGTTGGGTCACTATAGTTGGTATCAATGGAATTTTAGTTGAAACCTTGGTAACTAGATTTATAAAAACATAGATTAGATAACCTTACTAAGGGGTAGAATATGATGACAAGTGTAGATGAAACTCCTAATGTTTTAGTTAGATAGATATTATGTGGGTTTTCTAAAAATATATCCCTGAATGGATACTATAAGTGTATGTGGTTTGGGTATATATATACCTAGTGGTAACAACTCTAAAAAAGTTTATTGGGCCTGAATCGAGCGTAACATGGTAAATGAAAATGGGCCTTACTGCACTGTTGGTTTGATACTTCTAGTGGATATACTTAGTATAATTCACATTTTAATTACTGAAAATTATGAAATATTTGAATAGATAATCAAAATAAATGAACTATGTTAAACATGAGTTATCAAAGATAAAAATAATAATTTTTTAAGAGTTATACCCCCTAAAATTTATTATAAGGTGTTCCCACTATGATAATTGTTTCCCACACTATTCTTTTAGGTTTTGATCGATAGTTAGAACCCAAATTGTTCATGTTAAATTCATGCATGAAGTAAAAGGGGTGAAAATGAGAAACCAAATGGTATATTGATAGTATTGAATTTTTTCTTGTTTAATCCTAATCATTTTTCTAGAAATATGATTGACAACATATACATTATCTAACCTTCAAACTACCCAAAGAGAAGATGGATGGTGTTTTCAAAGAGATAGAGTGGTGGAGACCATGGAGAAAAAATCCTCAATTTCCATCATGAAATAAATGTGGAAAGTTAAACCCAAGAATGTGTATCAATAGATTTTTGAACTGATTTTTGTGTGGGAAAAAATGACATAATGAAAATAATTACCCAGAAAATATGAAGATTACGATGGAAGGAAATAAATTTCATATCAAAGATCCATTTATAGTTTATTTCCATAAATGTGGGAAACCTAAGAAATATCCAAGTCAATTCCCTCTTTTAAAGGATAAAAACTAGACCAAGGAAGGACCAATTTGGAAATAAATGGATGAAAATTTTATATATTGGTGTTGTATTGAAAAACTTAGGTAAAAGTATATTTAATGATTAATTTTCAAATATGTACACCAAAATTTTGTAAATTATACTAACATGGTTTTATAAAAAAAATAAATCATGCATACTGAGTGAAGAACCATCAAAACACAGAAAGTTGGGGGGTCTTGAACCCATTATCAAACTATGATAAGTGTTTTACACCTACCATTTGCCTACGTGATGTCCTGATTAATGTATCATTGATTTTATCTAAATAATCTGAAAAATTGATATTAATGATGAATTAGTAATATCATTTTTTAGGTTTATAGATTATTTTATTAAACATATTGGTTTTCATAAATAATTATAATTAGATATAAAGACTTTTTTATAGATTTCACGACCCATTAAAAGTGAATTTTAGAACTTTAAAAATTCATTTTTTTATATTAAATTTGTAAAGTGTTAAATTTGAAGTTGATTGAAGTAAAACCAATGGATAACATATAATTTATTTAAATATATAAATTAAGTATATTTTATTATTTTCTTTGTTAGAAAAATAATTACTTAACATTAGGAAAAATGATCTATAAATATAATGTAATCATAATACATAATTTTTTATTGAGCTGATAATATTTTAAATCATCACATATTTCTGTATTTGAGGCCCTAAACATTAAATTGATCATTAAATTATTAGTTATAAATGACCCCAGTCACTCCTAATAAATATATACTCTTTTCTTTTATGTTCATGTCTTCACTTTTCACTTATGTTCTCCTACTTGGGAATCTATTTATATGTCATTTTTACTTTTGTTTCCCTCTTATTAAGAGGTTATTTTATTAACCCTTTTACGATGAGGGAGTTCAAAAAAGTAATTTTCAAATATCAAACCCTAAATAACCAATATCATGTTTACATTGTGATGATTCAATTTAATTAATTTGGGTAGAATGTCACACCCGGAAATTCTATTGTAATAACATTGTATTTAATAGTGTGTATGAAACACACAACCAAGTGTACAAGGAAATAAAATATCTTAATGCATTACAATCTATTAAATATTTTAATATAAATTAAATATATTATATATTTTTTAAATCATGTGATTCTGAGTTATCTTGAGTTATACATAACAAAGTCTTTTTTCGATAGCTTGTGTTGCATGAAAGATCGGGAATTACCGAAAAACAATATATTACTAAAATATTATTATTTAATATAATATGATATAACATAGATATTAAATTAAAGTTTATTAATAGTTTTAACAAACTTATGAAAATATATTTTTTATACAAATATAAAATGGATACATTGGAAACCAATTAATTAGAAATTAATATAAAAACCAAAAGAATATAAAGGAATTTATTTTATGCCTAAAAAGGTGTTTTATCCTAATAAATTAAATTAATTACTAAAATTTAATGATATTAATGAAATTTATATATTTAATGAAAAAAAATTTACAGTCATCCAATAGATTTGATAAGAATAATATAAACATAAACCTAATATTATGCATAAAAGCTATATTTTAAAATGAATTTTTCTTCCTTTTAATGAAGAATATATTTTAAAAGTTAATTTTGAAAAATTTGTAAACTTTATATGAAAAAATAAAATTCATTTTTGAAATAATAATTTCAAAACTATTTTAGTGTGATTTGTTTGGAATTTTTTTCAGAAGTTTCATTTTTTGATGAATAGTGAAAAATATTAGATCTCAATTTGAAATTGACTTTTCACATAAATAATTTATAATGATAAATTATATTTTAAATTGGTTATAATGCTAAATTATATCCATTATACATCAATTAATTCCATTTATTTTATTATAATCAATTCCACATTGAATTAGGATATAAAAACATTTCAAACATCTCAAAAATTTTACTCTAAAAACATGGATTCTCATCTCATTTTGGGGATTAAATTTAAATTAATTTCTTACAATTATTTTATTTTAATTTTAAAAAATGGACCCTATATTTTTAATCATAATAATATATAATTTATAATAGGGTGGACATAGTTTTGGACAAAAAAATCGGGGAAATCATTTAAAATTAATTAAAGTTATTAAGGTAAAATAAAATATAGCATGTCAAAAACCTATTGGATGGAAATATTCTGAACATATAATCCCTATTATATAATTTCTTTTATTATTTGAGGAAAATTATTTATGTTAAACCAATCAATAGTGTTTACCTTTTTATATTTACTAGAATCTCACTCCTCGTCCACTATAAAAAGTCACTCACCCCTCCCACTTATTTACACTTCTAAATCCATTTAGATGACCTAAAGAATTCAAAAATAAGATCTAAAATTACACCACATCATACTAGAAGCCTCATCAAACCAATTAAATCTTATAGTATATACTAAATAGATTTACCTACAAAAAGGTATGGTTCTTCAACAAGATTTTGGGTTTTATTTCTTTCTCCACCCCTTAAACAATTCTTATATATTTCATATATAATATAATAAGTATATTAAATATAATTATATGTTTTTATGTAAATTTTATGATAAAAAATCACACACAATTCCATAAAACTGTATACACAGTCACCATTTGTGTGTGTGTCACACTACTTCCTCGTTAACTGATGTCATGCATTCTTCCATTACCATAATTCATGGTTATAAATAATGATGGATTTTTATTTTATATATGATATAAATAATATTTATAAGGTATTTATGATTTTTTAATTCTTATATAACACATAAAATCATGCTTTCCATTTTTGGGGAATACGATAACATCATTTGTGGACATGTGGACTTCTACCTCCTCAAAGCGATGTGATTCGTTCGTGTTATACATTATATGAATTAAGGATTTTTTTAATAAAAATATGAGATATATATAAAATAAATATGATTCTATAATTATAATATAAGTATATATATCATTTATTTTCCATTATTTTAATATGACAACAAAATGGAAGCCACATTCATGCATATGTATGACCTATTGTCTCCATAAACAGTGTATTTCATTTTCTTTTGTCAAGATTTTTTAGATTATTATAAATACTTATATAATGAATATATATGATATTTAAATCATTATTTACATCCTTTATATTTTTATATCATGATATAAATAAAAATAATAAAAAAGTCAAAACATACTTGAAAAATGTGACAATTAACACCTAAAATGATAAAAATAATGAATGATTGTTAACAAAAAGATAATAAGATATTATAAGAAGAACATATATTATATTATAAATATTATTATTCTGATTTTATATATTAATAAAATTCTTAAAACTATTATATAATAGGTCAATGTAAGTTCATTCAAAAGAAAACGTAAGGTAAGGGATTTCATCTCAATTTACATTCTATTGAGTCTTATTTGTTTTTACTATCCAATTCAAATAAATGTGGTGTATATATAGTAAATTTGTCATTAAATGTAATGATACACTAATACATCATGTTATTTTATGTTTCACTTTGAACTATCTCATCCAAGCGGTTTTGACTTGAAAATTTCCTAGTGGTAAAAGTTATCGTTGCAATATCACTTTCTTTTATAATTGTTAACTTTATCTTGAAAAAGTAACTTCTTTATGATAATTTTTATTATACATTAAATTTTTCATAAATATCCATATTCTCATTCAATGTATATTATTATTTATTAAACCATATACAATATTTAAATATGGTGGTCACTTTGATAGTTAGTTGATTAATTTGGGAAATATTGATAAATATGTATCATTTACTCAATATGAATATTTGAGGATAAGTCATGGTGTTCAATAATTAAATTTGCTATTTTATATATGGAGATTTCTTTGGACATGCAGTACATGGGTTGTGGAATAGTTAATGAAGGTCCCTAAATACATCGATTGTCTCATGGGATGAATCAATTGGTAAGGATAAGCTAATGAGTTTTCACCCAGTATGTTTTAAAATATGTTGAGGATAGATCTTATTGTTAAAATTTTCATATTCATTAGATAAATGACATATAATAATTATGGATTGTCTTTGTTTTTATTCATTTATTATTATACATGATATAATCACTTTGATAAAATAAATAGAAGTATTTCATTCTCATTTTATTAACTAAATGGAAAGGTTTTAAGTCATTTATCTTGGTATATTAATTATGCATTAACTAGACATTTAAATGTAATGTGTGTACAGTTACTTACCATTATATATTGTTCACACACTCCCTATCAGTTTATTTATTACATGAAATGTGTGTCCGGTTATTTACCTTTCCAGGTTCATTTTTCTCATTGATTCATTATTTATTTCACTATACGTAACCCCTACTGATAATTTTAGCTCACCCTTATTTTTTTTGTTTCCCCATTATTTCTTGAAATTTCTAAGAAATATATAAAAGGATATGTTAGAGGTAATAATTTTATTATCATAAAAAATGTATTAATTTGTGCATTCATTTTTTACTCGGGATTGATGAATGTATCTAGTTTAACAAGACTTCTAAATTGATTGGTCTATTGTGTTATGATTCATTGTAAAAATTCTAATGTATTGTTAGTAGACACTATCTCTGAGATTACAAGGGTTGTGTAGCTATATTAGAAATATTCCATATCATCACATTGTAAATCATATATCATTATAGGTATTTATAAATAATAAAAATATCATTCTCTCCATTCATAATACAATTTGGTTTCCCATAATCAATGAATTTTCAAAAAAAATCATTGTTATCATGATTCCTCCAAGCTCTATCCATTGAATATAACCAAACAACATAGTATGGTCAACAATAATAATTGTGGGAAACCAAATAATGGTGAAAAATCACTTAAAAGATGTCAAAATCATGACACATTATTTTAAATATATGAAAAATTAGACTTATATTGGGCTATTCATAGTCATCATTGATATAAATTTTTTATGATGGTTCATGAAGAGTTTGGGAATTTTCAAATCAGATCCCCTGGGAGTGTCTGACATGGTGTGCATCAGGGTGTGTTGTCGTACACTAGGTGATGATTGAGTCCATCTCAATGAGACCTTTTCAATTTATTACAACTCGGTTCCTCTATTCTTGATCCAAAACAACATTTAGTATCTATAAAGGGATTTAATTTATTTGATACAACTCAATCTATTTTTTACCAAAATTATAAGAAATTTTCATTTACTTTGATTCATCCTTATACTTATCCATATAAAAATCCCTAAATATATTTTAGACATATCCCAAGGTATCTCACTAGTGTTTAATCATAATAGTTTCCAAAGGTTTACTAAAACTTTATCTGATACCAAATACAGTGACCAAAAATTATCATTAATAATAATTATATATTATTATATTAATATTCATTATATAACAAAATGATAAAATTAAGAATCATTTAGATCTAGTTCCTTTGGAAACATGGACACATAAACAATTGTTCCATAAGTGAGCTACTGTAGTGACTAAACCCCAGTATTCCTATAGAAAACATATACTACCAGTACATTGTCATGATTATAAGAAATAAAATCCTTAAGGATTGATTAGTTTAGTAGTCTTAGTAAATGAGATACATACATGAGTCTTGTACCACAAATTAATACACTAATTACAACATAATTTTTTATTTTGATGATAAATTTATTCCCATATAGCATTTCCTTGCATATCATTCTTAGTATACTTCATTGATTCCCAATGAAGGACAAAAGTAATGGTGATCTATAATTCTTATTAAGGGTTTAGTATATTATAAGAAATAATAAATACATGAGAATAATAAATATTGTAGCGTAATAGATGAAGACACATTCCATGTAATCAATAAACTGAGAAAGATGTGCATAAAAAATATGTCAAGATGAATATTTGAACACACATGTCATTTAAAATAACTGGATAAGGAAATTTCAATGGAAATGAAAATAACTAAAAACACTTTCTGTTTATATAACTAGATGATGCATAATCAATATGGAAAGGTAAATAACTGAAAGAACATTCCATTTAATCAAGGAACTGAGAATGAAACGAACCTATATATTTTTTTTAAGTGAAAATATCATGGATAAATAATAATTGAATCTAAATGAAGGAAATTCTTAATTATTGGATTTCATGTATGAGGCACATGAAAATATCTATCATCAAGACCATTTAAAGATGATTTAAAACAACAAGAAGAATAATTTTTAATTTGCAGTACTGATTTGTCTCATGAGAACCTGTTGATGCATCGAGGGAATATATAAATCATGGGCCCCACACATAACTAGTAGTCAAAATGATTACTCCTATATAGTAATATATTTAATTAATAAAAAATATTCCTTATCAAATTTTTGTATTGAATAAAGAATAATAACTTATCAATATTTTCCCCGATAATCAAATAAATGTAAAAGTAAACATTGTTTGTAAAAATTTTATATGGTTTAGGAAGTAATAAAATCCATCACCAAAGAATGTGTATATTTAAAAAAATTTAAAATGAAAAATGATTACAATAAAGTGATTTTTTCAAGAGAAAGTTAACAATCACAAATGAAAGTGAGATTGCAAAGATAAATTTTACCACTTTTTAATTTTCAAGCTAAACCCCTTGGTCAATATAGTTCCATGTGAAACATGAAATTACATGAATTTTGAGTGAATAATGATATTAAATTAAAAAGGGGCAGTATACACACCACATTAATGTTAATTGGTGTATAACAATAAATAAATCTTTATGGAATGTAAATTGAGACGAAATACCTTACAACTATGAGAACATATGAGTCAGAAGACCCAAGTATAATATTCATCAAATGAAATATTTAAATATAATGAAGAAAAAATAAGTCACTATAATATATATCAAAATGGTAGTAGTTACACCACAAAAAGTAAATAAGTAGTGAATTTGATATTTATCTCACCAATGAAAAAAGTGAGATGAAAATCCCTTACTTTGTGTTCCATTTTAGGTGAAAATCATTTTACATCATGTATAATGGTTTTAACCATGTTAAAAATATACCGTAAGAACACTCATACATATAATTTCATATTTTATCTTATTATAATATCTTATTACCCGTTTTTTGACAATCATTTATTGTTTTCATCATTTCAGGTGTTAATTATCTTGTTTTTTTAGTTTGTATTGACATGTTATTTTTGTTAATATTAAATAGATCATGATTTAATTGTCTCTATAATATAAAAAATGATTTACATAATAAATATATTAATTATATGTTTATTAATATTAATCCATAAATTTTGGAAATATGAAATTAAATACACCGTTCATGGAGACAGTAGGCCGCACGTACGTATGAACGCTACTTCCTTTTAATTATCATGTTTAAAAGAATGAAAGGTTAATATTATATATGTATATTATAATTATATATTAATAACTTTATTATTTATATCACGTATGTAAATTAAAATAATCCTTTATACATTCCATGTATAGCGTGAACGAATCAATTATCTTTGAGAAGACGGTAGTCCAAATGGTTACAAACGATGTTATTGTATTCCCACAAAATGAAAATCATAAAGATTTATATTATATAAAAATAAAATAACCATAAATAAATTATAAATACTATATATATAATATATAAACTATAAATCCCTCATTATTTCTAATATTGAAAGGTGGTTATAGAATAACGAACGACATCTGTTCGTGAGGTGATTGTTCATCGTACACATTAATGATGATTCCATATACCATTTTATGGAAGCATGTGAGAGTTTATGTCACAACCGCAACATATAAAAATATAATTATATTTAAGATACTGAGGATTTTATATGTTAAATATAAAAAAATGATGGGGTGGAGAATGTAATGAAACTAATGTCACCATTAAAGAGTGTTTCATTTTATTCGGGTAACTCCTTTTGATTGTACCAAAATATTTCCTTGGTTTGATTTATTCACAATGTAAGTCTTTTAGGATGAGGGTAGGGGATTTTAGAGATAATTGTTTTGGGGTTTAGGATGAGTAAAAGGGATTTATAAGTGTGAATAAGTATAGCGTCGTGCCTTTTTATAACAAAACTTTTCATTACATTTTACAAAACTGCAGATCTTTAAGGTTTAGCGTCTTGGAAACTAGGAACATAATACCTGACAATAAAAAACATTCTTCTTAAACACTTGAAAGGATCCTTAATTTGTTCATCCTAAGTTCATTATAGCATCTCAGAACCTAGGAGCATACATCAAAGGAAAGGGTGAGCAGAAGGCCCAGTAAGGGAAATGAGGGAAACATTTTACATGTGAACTTTAGATACATCAAAAGTCCTGAAAAATAACTTTAAGGAATGAGAAAGAGATCATGAGGCATATCATAATGGAAAGAACATGATTCATAACTTTAATATGTGGCTAAAACATTTAACTTAGACAATCATGAACATATCACCAAGGTCTATCCCCAAGGTGTCATTTGAAATTACCAAGGTTATTCACCAAGGTATCGATAAAAATTGTAATCTCTAGTGGTTACATCATTACACAATGCATTGGAGCGCTATCAGGGCGCACCCTTAAATTTGCCTTTATTATCATGTGAGCCACATATATCATCATCAATCGTTTAATAAACATCCCATATAGCATAAAATAAATGTGTTTCATTTCATAGTCATCACATTTTAAAAACTTCTTTAAAGACATCATCTTTATGTCACTTTAAACCCACGAAAAAGGAAAGTGGGTTTCTTGTATGTAAATCCCAGAATTTAAAATAGAACATTTTGATATAAATTTTAATAAACCTGTAGAAGAAAGTGCTTTGAGTATTCACTTAATAAAATAAAAGAATTTGAGAAAAAGAGAGACATTTTGAGACGAAAATTCTGCAGCATAACGGCTATGTTATAGCGTTTTAGAAAACATTGAAAAGAGAGGGGACATGGGTCACCCACTAATAAATTATCCATAAATAGTAGAGGTACAGAACATACAGGATATAAGAACATGGTAATGAAATTTAAAATACATACCATATGAAATTAAAAAACATGGAAGAAAGAAAAAAATAAGATTTCTCTTATGAAAATTCGGAAGCCCAACAGCGCCACTTAAAACTTCAAAATACGGAATTGATGAGATAAAATAGGTTATCTAATCATATGAACATAAAATATCAGTATGATAGATATAGAGATCATAACCCAACATAATAAAAGGGGACATTAAAGACTTGACATGAAAATAGATCTTGAAAACGAGAAGGGTGAAAGAATCCCCAAAAAATTCGGCAGCCTAATGACGCCACTTTAACATTCTTAAAATGAAATGATGAGAGAAAGAGGGGGTCTCTCATCATATGAGCATAAAAAAGGATAGTATGTTGAATATAAAATAACATCCTCCAACATAATAACATGGAACATAAAAGATATGACAAAAAAGAGAGTACTTGGAAAGAAATAGGGAGGTAGGATCCCTTACCATGAAGAGTAACTTCAAAATCATGAAGTTTGGGACCTTGGGAGGCTTGAGGGAAACTTGGGAGGACTCCTTGTGAGGTAAGGAGACCAGAACTTCGTTGAGGAGGATTTTTTAATCCAAAGTATGAGATAATGGCTTGGAATTAATAGGGGAAGTGAGGGGACAAGGCATTAATGGCCAAGGGACACCTCATGGGTTGTATTGGAAAAACCATGGGCTTGCCCATGGTATTTTCCCATGGTATTGGCCACTTGGGACCCCTAATACCTTATATTACTATTCATAAGTCGACCATATTGATTACATACTTAATACATCATTTAATGATGTCATTAAACACCCGTAACTTAAAAACTGTATTTTCACTATTCACCGAAAATTCAACTTTCTCAGAAAAATCCCAAAATTTCACCTTAACCAAATATCGATGCTCTGATTTCAAAAATGAACTCCATTTAATAAAAATATTTTTCTAAATATTTTTAATTTAATTTTTAAATAAAAACACTATTCACCGAAAATTCATTTTTTCAGAAAACTCCCCAAAAATTACCTTAACATATTATCGATTTTCTGAATTCAAAAATAAATTCCATTTTATAAAAATATTTTTTAAAATATTTTTAATTTAATTTTTAATTAAAAAATACTATTCACTTGAAAAAACTAATACTTGACTAATAATTTCTGAAATAGTTATTTGCCTATTTTATTGAATCACATTACTTAATCAAGGTGCCTAGATTATATTAATACTTTCTTTAAGTGAGATTACTAATCCATTTGGTCACATTACTAATCCTAAGCGTAAAATCACTATTCATAATTTATTATTCATCAAAAATCAAGTTGATCTTGTTAGACTCTAATTTTTTACTGAACATAATTGTAGAAGACCATTTTTTGAAAATCATTACACATAATTAATTATTTTAGGTTTACATAAATATTTTCAAAATTCCTTTTTCTAGAATTCATCAAAAATATGCATACTATATTTATCGGGACATTTGAAAATTCACAAACTTCATCATAAAAAGAAATCACAATTTTTATTTAAATCAAAGGAATACCCAAGGCAGTTACGATCTCCTTACAGAGCCCCTTATAACCCCAGTATAGGACCTAAGTATAAGGTATGCTAAGGTGAGAGAATCTAAGGGCAGCTCGACCAACATTGCACGAGTAGTAATTTCTATCAGTTTGAACTTCTCATGAAGGTGTTTCTGTTCTAGCTTCACATGATTAAGTTCGGCTAGGGTTTGGTCTAGAGCAAAGCCTAGTGGTTCTAACTCCTTCCCAAGTTCTGTTAAATGGGCTTCGATTGGCCCGAGACTACTGGATGAGGCCATCAAATCTTCTTTCTATATTAATTAACCAAGATCACTTGTATTTAGAGACAAATAATTGCAACATTTAGTTTCCAATGGCCATATTGACCAATGGTCACATAACAGTTGAAACCCAACAGTATCATTTTAATTATACTCATGTTATCGAATGAAACAGTTTTGTTGAGTATAAAATAAAATAACACACAAAATTAGGAAAAAAATATTTATTCAAAATTTCAGATCGTTACATCCTTCCCCCCTTAAGAAATTGCATCCTCGCAATTTTTAAAATTGGGCTTGGAAATTTCATTGAAAGTTCCACATCGGAAAAGGAGTTAGTAAAACTATTACATTAAATGAAATAAAGGGTATTACAAAGGTCACCCGAGTTAACCCATACTAGGATTCCATGTAGGGAAACATGGATATGGAATAGGAAACAAAGGGTCATGTTCTGATAAAGAGTGATAGAAAACATGATTAGGAGAAAGTTAACCACAAGAAAATCACAAACTTATGATGTGTGTAAAAGGTCTTTGATTTCCTAGTATGAAACTTAAACCAAAAATGTTTTTTTTACATTCATTTTAATAATTTTTAGGAATTCATTTACTACAAAGAATAAGAACACAAGGAAATATACCTACCTTCAAGTAGAGTTCCATCCTTTAATAAGTTTCTACCAAGACTAATCTTTTCTCCAAACGATGAGCATTCAAAAATACTTGGCCTCATCAAAGCACAAGAATCATCTTCTGGAGAATCACGTAATCCAAAAAAGAATAACTATATATCTTTAAACATTTATCCCAAAAATAGAAAGGGTAAGATAAAACAACTCTTTAAAAAGAAAGAACCCCATAGGAAGGGAAACTACTTTAAGTCTTCAAAGTTCCACGGTACTACCAAAAGTTCATCATAGACCATTCCATAAATAATTGTCCTTAAAATTCCTCAAAATAAACCAAACTAAGATTGAAAAACAAATATAAGAAGGATTTGATAACATAGTCTTCCAAGATAAACTTTATCGTTCATCTCCAAACAACATCAACCACTCCAAACATCTTATAACAAAAGTAACTGACCTAAAAATATTTTCCCCAAGATAGGTTAATCATTTCTATAAGTAACCTAAATTACTATAAGTTCACCTTAAATTCATCGGTTCTTCAAAATATAAGTCAACCTTTACTCCTCAAAGAAAATACCGTAGTAATCTATTTACCTCGATCATATAGGGTTCCCAAAATAGTGAACGTCTTCAAAAATAATAATCATCTTTTAATCCCCTAATCATCTTTTTTTTTAAGAAGAACAACTCCACAACATAAAAATATGGTACATAATAATAGATGTTTTCCTTAATGATATAAAACTATCTTAGGTAGTGACTCAATGTTCTTAGAAAACATTAAAGATATGCTCGTAGGGCACGAACTAAAATTCAACATGACAAAGACAATTATTGCAAAGAAGTTACATGTACTTTAGTCATCATGATCCATCTCAGCATAGGACTATCATTGTTCCCTTTTCCTTGAAGATTTTTGATGCTCATCATGCTTCTCATCCCTTCCAAGAGAGCATTTCCTTGGATAATGTCCAACTTCTCCACATTTAAGACATTGAAAAGTATAAGGTACATTAGATCGAACCTTATCTCTATTCATCACATTATCCATTTTTTTGAAGCAATTGGATACGTTATGCCCTATCACCCCACACTTAAAACATCTCCTGGTTCCTTTGTGACATTCTCCTTGGTGACCCTTTCCACACTTTTTACACAATGGAAATTGGGTCTTATTTCCCTTATCAACTTTATCAGATGAACATCCTTGAGAGTTCGTCTTCTTCTTCCTTGATGAATTCAGGCATTCAACTAGTTACCAATTATTAATTGTGATTTTTGATAGCTGGTTTGGCATAATCACAATATGTTCAACTTGATCTCTCATCATCTCTGTCACATTAATAGGGCAATTGTCACATTTATTATCACATTGGTTGTTGGGACATGTTCTTCTATTTTCCTCCATTAACTAAGAAAAGAAACTATAATTAGGGGGCTTAAATACTAAGATAATAATCATGAAAAGGAAACTTTAAGCATAGAAGGATAAAGTTGTAGAAGAAAAGTATATCCTAACTTGTGATCCCCTAGGTTCCAATCTAGGTTATCCATGGTCATATATTCTTATGTGAATCTTTATTTTATTTTATCTTTGTTCCTTTAATAATGTTTCATACTAAACTTATGAATTTACCAAAGCATATCCCCTGGGAGTGTCGTAAAAAAGAGTGCATAAAGGCTCGTTGTCGTGTACCAGTTCCCGTTCGAGTCTATCTCAAGTGGTGTTTTCAGGTTTTACCCCTATTTACATATGTTCCAGAGCCACCTCTACCTGCTCGTATCCAGACAGGGATGTATTTTCTTGATAAACCACTAACTCGATACTCACCAAAATACCATAAATATTTCCTAAATTTAAACATTTCTATATGTTTCTTCCTAAATATTTCATATTCTAATTTCTAAAAATAACTAAACCATCCTTTGATACCAACTATAGTGTCCCGCCTTTTTATAAAATAACTTTTCATTATATTTTACAAAACTGCGGATCTTTAAGGTTTAGTGTCTTGGAAACCAGGAACTTAATACATGACAACATAAAAAATTCTTCTTAAACACTTGAAAGGATCCTTCATTTGTTCATCCTAAGTTCAATATAGTATCTCATAACCTGGGAGAATACATCAAAGGAAAGGGTGAGCAGAAGGCCCAGTAAGGGGAATAAGGGAAACATTTTACATGTGAACTTGAGATACATCAAAAGTCATGAAAAATAACTTTAAGGAATGAGAAAGAGATCATGAGGCATATCATAATGGAAAGAACATGATTCATAACTTTAAGATGTGGCTACAACATTTAACTTATAAAATCATGAACATATCACCAAGGTCCATCCCCAAGGTGTCATTTGAAATTACCAAGGTTATTCACCAAGGTATCGATAAAAATTGTAATCTTTAGTGGTTACATCATTACCCAATGAATTGGAGTGCTATCAGGGAGCACCCTTAAATTTTCCTTTATTATCATGTGAACCACATATATCATCATAAATAGTTTCATAAACAACCCATATAACATAAAATAAATGGGTTTCATTTCATAGTCATCACATTTTAAAAACTACTTTAAAGACGTGGTCTTTATGTCACTTTAAACCCACGAAAAAGGAAAGCGGGTTTCTTGTATGTAAATCATAGAATTTAAAATATAAAATTTTGATATATATGTTAATAACCTTATATAATAAAGTGATTTGAGTATTCACTTAATAAAATAAAATAATTTGAGAAAAAGAGAGAGACATTTTGAGACGAAAATTCTACAGCATAACGGCTATGTTACAGGGTTTTAGAAAACATTGCAAAGAGAGGGGAAATGGGTCACCGACTCATAAATGATCCATAAAACAGTAGAGGGACAGAATATAAAGGATATAAGAACATGGTAATGAAATTTGAAATACATACCATATGAAATGAAAAACATGGAAGGAAGACAAAAATAAGATTTCTCTTATGAAAATTCTGCAACCTAACGGCGCCACTTACAACTTCAAAATACTGAATTGATGAGATAAAATAGGGCCTATCATAATATTAACATAGAAGATCAGTATGATTGATATAGAGATCATACCCCAACATAATAAAAAGGGACATGAAGTACTTGAGATGAAAATAGATCTTGAAAATGAGAAGGGTGAAAGAATCCCTTAAAAATTCGGCAGCCTAACGACACCACTTTAACATTATTAAAATGAAATTATGAGAGAAAGAGGGGGTCTCTAATCATATGAACATAAAAAGGATAGTAGGTTGAATATAAAAGAACATCCTACAATATAAGAACATGGATCATAAAAGATATGACATAAAAGAGAGTACTTGGAAAGAAAGAGGGAGGTAGGATCCCTTACCTTGAAGAGTAACTTCAAAATCTTGATGTTTGGGACCTTGGAACGCTTGAGGGAACCTTGGGGGGACTCTTTGGGAGGTAAGGAGACCAGAAATTCGTTGAGGAGGATTTTTTAATCCAAAGTATGAGAGAATGGCTTGGTATTTATAGGGGAAGTGAGGGGACAAGGCATTAATGGCCAAGGGACACCTCATGGGTGGTATTGGAAAAACCATGGGTTTGCCCATGGTATTGGCCACATAGGACACCTCATACCTTATCTTACTATTCATAAGTCGACTATATTTATTACATACTTAATACATCATTTAATTATGTCATTGAACAACTGTAACCTAAAAACTGTATTTTCACTATTCACCAAAAATTCAACTTTCTCAGAAAAATCACAAAATTTCACCTTAACCAAATATCGATGATCTGATTTCAAAAATGAAATCCATTTTACAAAAATAATTTTCTAAATATTTTTAATTTAATTTTTAAATAAAAACACTATTCACCGAAAATTCATTTTTTCAGAAAAATCCCCAAAAATTACCTTAACATAATATCGATGTTCTGAATTCAAAAAAAATTCCATTTTATAAAAATAATTTTCTAAATATTTTTAATTTAATATTTAATTAAAAACACTATTCACCTGAAAAAACTAATATTTGACCAATAATTTCTGAAATAGTTATTTTCCTATTTTATTGAATCACATTACTTAATCAAGGTGCTTAGATTATATTAATACTTTCTTTAAGTGAGATTACTAATCCATTTGGTCACATTACTAATCCTAAGCATAAAATAACTATTCATAATTTAATATTCATCAAAAATCAACTTGATCTTATTAGACTCTAAATTTTTACTGAACATAATTGTAGAAGACCATTTTTTGAAAATCATTACACATAATTAATTATTTAAGGTTTACATAAATATTTTCAAATATCCTTTTTCTAGAATTCATCAAAAATATGCATACTATATTTATCAGGACATTTGAAAATTCACAAACTTCATCATAAGAATAAATCACAATTTTTATTTAAATCAAAGGATTACACAAGGCAGTTACGGTCTCTTTACATAGCCCATGATAACCCCAGTATAGGACCTAAGTATAAGGTATGCTGAGGTGAGAGAATCTAAGGGCAGCTTGGCCAACATTGCACGAGTAGTAATTTCTATCAGTTTGAACTTCTCACGAAGGTGATTCCGTTCTAGCTTCACATGATGAAGTTCGGCTAGGGTTTGGTCCAGAGTAAAGCCCAGTGGTGCTAACTCCTTCCCAAGTTCTGTTAAATGGTCTTCGATTGGCCCGAGACTACTGGATGAGGCCATCGAATCTTATTTCTATATTAATTAACCAAGATCACTTGTATTTAGAGACAAATAATCGCAACATTTAGTTTCCAATGGTCATATTGACCAATGGTCACATAACAGTTGAAACCCAACAGTCTCATTTTAATTATACTCATGTTATCAAATGAAACAGTTTTGTTGAGTATAAAATAAAATAACACACAAAATTAGGAAACAATATTTATTCAAAATTTTGGGTCGTTACATTCTTCCCCCCTTAAGAAATTGCATCCTCGCAATTTTTAAAATTGGGCTTGGAAATTTCATTGAAATTCCCACATCGGAAAAGGAGTTAGTAAAACTATTACTTTAAATGAAAGAAAGGGTATTAGAAAGGTCACCTAAGTTAACCCATACTAGGATTCCATGTAGGGAAACATGGATATGGAATAGAAAACAAAGGGTCATGTTCTGATGGAGAGTGATAGAAAACATGATTATGAGAAAGTTAACCACAAGAAAATCACAAACTTATGATGTGTGTAAATGGTCTTTGATTACCCAGTATGAAACTTAAACCAAAAACGTTTTTTTACGTTCATTTTAATAATTTTGAGGAATTCATTTACTACATAGAATAAGAACACAAGGAAATATACCTACCTTCAAGTAGAGTTCCATCCTTTAGTATGTTTCTACCAAGACTAATCTTTTCTCCAAACGATGAGCATTCAAAAATAATTGGCCTCATCAAAGAACAAGAATCATTTTCTAGAGAATCACGTAATCCACAAAAGAATAACTATCTATCTTTAAACATTTATCCCAAAAATAGAAAGGGTAAGATAAAACAACACTTTAAAAATAAAGAACCCCATAGGAAGGGAAACTACTTTAAGTCTTCAAAGTTCCACGGTACTACCAAAAGTTTATCATAGGCTATTCCATAAATAATTGTCCTTAAAATTCCTCAAAATAAACCAAACTAAGATTGAAACCCAAATATAAGAAGGATTTGATAACATAGCCTTCCATGATAAACTTTATCATTTATCTCCAAACAAAATCAACCACTCTTAACATCTTATAACAAAAGTAACTAACCTAAACATATTTTCCCCAAGATAGGTTAATCATTTCTATAAGTAACCTAAATTACTAAAAGTTCACCTTAAATTCATCGGTTCTTCAAAATATAAGTCAACCTTTACTCCTCAAAGAAAATACCGTAGTAATCTATTTACCTCGATCATATAGGGTTCCCAAAATAGTGAATGTCTTCCAAAATAATAATAATCTTTTAATCCCCTAATCATCTTTTTTTTCAAGAAGAACAACTCCACAACATCAACATGTAGTACATAATAATAGATGTTTTTCTTAATGATATAAAACCATCTTAGGTAGTGACTCGATGTTCTTAGAAAACATTAAAGATATGCTCGTAGGGCACGAACTAAAATACAACATGACAAAGACAATTATTGCGAAGAATTTACATGTACTTTAGTCATCATGATCCATCTCAGCATAGGAATTACATTGTTCCCTTTTCCTTGAAGATTTTTGATGCTCATCATGCTTCTCATCCCTTCTAAGAGAGCATTGTCTTAGATAATGTCCAACTTCTCCACATTTACAACATTGAAAAGTATAAGGTACATTAGATCGAACCTTATCTCTATTCATCACATTATCCATTTTTTGAAGCAATTGGATACTTTATGCCCTCTCACCCCACACTTAAAACATCTCCTGGTTCCTTTTTGACATTCTCCTTGGTGCCCCTTTCCACACTTTTTACAAAATGGAAATTGGGTCTTCTTTCCCTTATCAACTTTATCAGATGAACATCCTTGAGAGTTCGTCTTCTTCTTCCTTGATGAATTCGGGCATTCAACTAGGTACCAATTATTAATTGTGATTTTTGATTGCTGGTTTGGCATAATCATAATATGTTCAACTTGATCTCTCATCATCTCTGTCACATTAATAGGGAAATTGTCACATTTCTTATCACATTGGTTGTTGGTACATGTTCTTCTATTTCCCTCCATTAACTAAGAAAAGAAACTATAATTAGGGGGCTTAAATACTAAGCCAATAATCATGAGAAGGAAACATTAAGCATATAAGGATAAAGTTGTAGAAGAAAAGTATATCCTAACTTGTGATCCCCTAGGTTCCAATCTAGGTTATCCATGATCATATATTCTTATGTGAATCTTTATTTTATTTTATCTTTGTTCCATTAATAATGGTTCATACTAAACTTATGACTTTACCAAAGCATATCCCCTGGGAGTGTTGTAACCAAGAGTGCATCAAGTCCCATTATCGTGTACCAGTTCTTGTTTGAGTCTAGCTCAAGTGGTGTTTTCGTGTTTTACCCCTATTTACATCTATGCCAGAGCCACCTCTACCTGCTCGTATCCAGACATGGATGTATTTGCTTGATAAACCACTAACTCAATACTCACCAAAATACCAGGAATATTTCCTAAATTTAAACATTTCTATAGGTTTCTTCCTAAATATTTCATATCCTAATTCCCACAAATAACTAAACCATCCTTTGATACCAACTATATCATCCCGCCTTTTTATAACATAACATTTCATTACATTTTACAAAACTATGGATCTTTAAGGTTTAGTGTCTTGGAAGCCAGGAACTTAATACATGACAACATAAACAATTCTTCTTAAAAACTTGAAAGGCTCCTTCATTTGTTCATCCTAAGTTCAATACAGTATCTCATAACCTGGGAGCATACATCAAAGGAAAGGGTGAGAAGAAGGCCCAGTAAGGGAAATAAGGGAAACATTTTACATGTGAACTTGAGATACATCAAAAGTCATGAAAAATAACTTTAAGGAATGAGAAAGAGATCATGAGGCATATCATAATGGAAAGAACATGATTAATAACTTTAAGATGTGGCTACAAAATTTAACTTAGACAATCATGAACATATCACCAAGGTCCATCTCCAAGGTGTCATTTGAAATTACCAAGGCTATTCACCAAGGTATCGATAAAAATTGTAATCTCTAGTGGTTACATCATTACCCAATGCATTGGAGAGCTATCAGGGAGAACCCTTAAATTTTCTTTTATTATCATGTGAACCACATATATCGTCATAAATACTTTCATAAACAACCCATATAACATAAAATAAATGGGTTTCATTTCATAGTCATCGCATTTTAAAAACTGCTTTAAAGACGTGATCTTTATGTCACTTTAAACCCACGAAAAAGGAAAGTGGGTTTCTTGTATGTAAATCACAGAATTTAAAATATAACATTTTGATATATATGTTAATAACCCTATATAAGAAAGTTCTTTGAGTATTCACTTAATAAAATAAAAGAATTTCAGAAACAGAGAGAGACATTTTGAGACGAAAATTCTACAGCATAACGGCAATGTTACAGGGTTTTAGAAAACATTGAAAAGAGAGGGGAAATGGGTCACTGACTCATAAATGATCCATAAAAAAGTAGAGGGACAGAATATACATGATATAAGAACATGGTAATGAAATTTAAAATACATACCATATGAAATGAAAAACATGGAAGGAAGACAAAAATAAGATTTCTCTTATGAAAATTCTGCAGCCTAACGGCGCCACTTAAAACTTCCAAATACTGAATTGATGAGATAAAATAGGGTCTCTCATCATATGAAAAAAAAATATCATTATGATAGATATAGAGATAATACCCCAACATAATAAAAAGGGACATGAAAGACTTGACATGAAAATAGATCTTGAAAACGAGACGGGTGAAAGAATCCCTTAAAAATTCAGCAGCCTAACGGCGCCACTTTAACATTCTTGAAATGAAATGATGAGAGAAAGAGGGGGTCTCTAATCATATGAACATAAAAAGGATATTAGGTTTAATATAAAATAACATCCTACAACATAAGAACATGGATCATAAAAGATATGACATAAAAAATAGTACTTGGAACGAAAGAGGGAGGTAGGATCCCTTACCTTGAAGAGTAACTTCAAAATCTTGATGTTTGGGACCTTGGGAGGATTGAGGGAACCTAGGGAGGAATTATTTGGGAGGTAAGGAGACCACAAATTCCTTGAGGAGAGTTTTTTAATCCAAAGTATGAGAGAATGGCTTGGTATTTATAAGGGAAGTGAGGGGACAAGGCATTAATGGCCAAGGGACACCTCATGGGTGGTATTGGAAAAACCATGGGTTTTCCCATGGTATTGGCCACTTGGGACACCTCATGCCTTATCTTACTATTAATAAGTCGACCATATTGATTACATACTTAATACATCATTTAATGATGTCATTAAACACCCATAACCTAAAAACTGTATTCTCACTATTCACCAAAAATTCAACTTTCTCATAAAAATCACAAAATTTCACCTTAACCAAATATCGATGCTCTGATTTCAAAAATGAACTCCATTTTATAAAAAAAAATTCTAAATATTTTTAATTTAATTTTTAAATAAAAACACTATTCACCGAAAATTCATTTTTTTCAGAAAAATCCCCAAAAATTACCTTAAAATAATATCGATGTACTGAATTCAAAAATAAATTCAATTTTATAAAAATATTTTTCTAAATATTTTTAATTTAATTTTTTATTAAAAACACTATTCACTTGAAAAAACTTATACTTGACCAATAATTTCTGAAATAGTTATTTGCCTATTTTATTGACTCACATTACTTAATCAAGGTGCCTAGATTATATTAATACTTTCTTTAAGTGAGATTACTAATCCATTTGGTCACATTACTAATCCTAAGCATAAAATCACTATTCATAATTTACTATTCATCAAAAATCAAGTTGATCTTATTAGACTCTAAATTTTTACTAAACATAATTGTAGAAGACCATTTTTTGAAAATCATTACACATAATTAATTATTTAAGGTTTACATAAATAGTTTCAAATATTATTTTTCTAGAATTCATCAAAAATATGTATACTATATTTATCCGGACATTTGAAAATTCACAAACTTCATCATAAGAAGAAATCACAATTTTTATTTAAATCAAAGGATTACACAAGGAAGTTACGGTCTCCTTACATATCCCCTTATTACCCCAGCATAGGACCTAAGTGTAAGGTGTGCTAAGGTGAGAGAATCTGAGGGCAGCTCGGCCAACATTGCACGAGTAGTAATTTCTATTAGTTTGAAATTATCACGAAAGTGATTCCGTTCTATCTTCACATGATGAAGTTCGGATTGGGTTTGGTCCAGAGCAAAGCCCAGTGGTGCTACCTCCTTCCCAAGTTCTGTTAGATGGGCTTCGATTGGCCCGAGACTACTGGATGAGGCCATCGAATCTTCTTTCTATATTAATTAACCAAGATCACTTGTATTTAGAGACAAATAATCGCAACATTTAGTTTCCAATGGTCATATTGACCAATGGTCATATTACAGTCGAAACCCAATGGTCTCATTTTAATTATACTCATGTTATCGAATGAAACAGTTTTGTTGAGTATAAAATAAAATAACACACAAAATTAGGAAACAAGATTTATTCAAAATTTCGGGTCATTACAATAAGTGTGAGGGGTGAGCGCCTTTTTATAGTGGAGGAGGAGTGACATTCGTGAAATTTTTTGAAAGTGGGAATTCCACCCACATTTTTTCCATGTAATGTGGCTCCATTAAGAAACATAGTTATATAAAAATGAGGATTTTGTAAAAATATATTCAAAAAATGGATTATGGAAAAGTTTCTTAGTAATTTTGGAACTTATTTTTATGGTTTAGTCTTTTTTTTAGCTTAATTTACCTTAATCGCTGTAATTAATTTTAATTACTTTTACTATTAATTTTTAAAAAAAATATGTTTAACAAACTAGAAATTATAAATTATGAAGATTAAAAATATTTGATCTATTTTTGTATATTTCAATCACATAATTTTTAGAAATTAATTTAAATTTAATCCCATAGACTGGATGACAGAGCGGGTTTTAATGTAAAAACTTTCAAAAGTTTGAAATGTTTTTATAACCAATTTTATAGTAAAATTAATTACACTAAAATGTATTAGATTAAGAGATGTATAATTAAAATAAATATACTTTAAAACTAAATTAAAATATAATAAATTTATAAATAAATTAGATGAAAATATAGTTTCAATTAAAATTTAGTATTTTTTACTACTCATCACAAATGAAACTTCGTAGAAAAATACCAAAAATTCACTATAAGAAATTTTTAAAATTTAAATTTAAAAAATGAATTTTTTTTATCATATTAGGTTATTTAAAGAGTAGAAATTTATATTTAAAATATGTTCCCGATTAGAAGGTGACAAAATCATCCTTATTAAAATATAGTTTTTCTTATATAATATTAGGAATATTGTTATCTTATGCCTATCAAATCTATTGGATGAATGTAAGAAATATGTTATTTAAAAATAAAATATATATTTTATTAATATCATTAACTAATAGTAATTAATTTAATTTATTAGGATAAAACACTTTTATGAGCATAAAAATATTTCATTTATATTCAATTGGTTTTTATATTCGTTTTTAATTAATTGGTAACCAATTAATTCATTTTATATTTTTATAAACCATATAGTTTAATAAGTTATTTAATGCTATTAAATACCAATAAATTATTTTCCAGGTTGTATCTTTCTAATTTAAAATAATAATATTTTAATAATATATTTTTTCCCTAAACATCGGTCTTACGTGTAAAACAAGCTATCTAAAAAAATAGTTGTGGTATATGACGCAAGCTAAATTAGTATTTCATGAATTAAAAGAAAAAGAATATATTAAATTCATTTAAAATATTAAATATACCATAAAGTCTCATGTGGTTATATTTCTTTCTACATTTGTTGTTTCATGTCAAAACCATTATTGAAAAAAAGTTACTCTTTCATAATTTTTAGGGTGTTAGATTTTCCCCACATTAAATAAATAGAATACTCGTGATATGAATATGATATTGGAAATCTAGGGGTTTTTTTAAAAAAATACCTTTCATGAAGTCACACACTATGAAAAGAGTTAATACAGTATCCTCTTAATAAGAGAGGATGATAAGTACAAAGGTCACAATGGAAAAATATATAAATAGGAATCTATGTATAAAGACATTATTGGAAAGTGAAAATATGTATGTGGAAGAAAAACATAAATATTTATAGGGAGGGATTTAGGTCATAGATCACAAACAATTATATGATCAATGGTATGTTGAGGGCCTTAAATGAATAAATCTATGTTGATTTAAAAGCCCATCGGTTCAAAAAAAAATAGTTATGAGGATAACATTTTTGTTTTATGATCGTTTTCCTAATGTTGAGTAATTAATTTATTACATAAAATATAAGAATATATACTTACTTAATATATATTTATAAACACATTTTATTTCTTTGTTTCTTCTCCGATCAATGTCAAATTCATCCTTTACTCCAAGAAATTAATCTCTAAAAATGAATTTTCAATGCCTGAAGCACTATAAATTTATTTTAATAGATTGTAATATCCATAAAACAAGTATATATATCTATTAACAAATATTTTCCAAAACAAATATGTTAAAAACATTAATCACTAAACCTAAAAAGTAACACTATAGTTTCATCATTAATATCTATTCACTAAATTGTTTAACTAAAAAATGACATATTAAAAAAGCACATTATGTAGTTTAGTGGTTGGTGATAAACACATATATCCCTTTGGTCATTAGTTCAAGTATTATAGTCTTTCTGGACATGATGGGTTGTCACCCGACATACATGTTTTTCTTTTCTAAGTCCATATTTTTATAATTCCTATATTTTTTCTATAAAGTATGATGGTCACTCTAGAAATGAAATTAATCATTAAATAAACTTTTCAGTAGGGTTTTCAATACAACCTATTTTTTACAAAGTATAATAATATTGTTTAAATATTATTAAAATTCCATTAATGATAAGTTTTACCCTAATTTTTATCAATACCATTAAATTTATGTTTATACTATGTAAATTAATTATTCTACAAATAACTTTTCCACTATAACATTAACAAAACTAATGGGTTTTATTTCCATAAATTTATTCCAAAATATCATTAATCATGGTATTATCTCATCACATAAAACTTAAAATGTTATTTAAGTAATTGAACTTATTTTCAATGTAAATCACCTTAATTTTATCTTTGGTTATTCATATAAATCATCTATTAAACTCCATCATAATTGTTTGTAAAGAAAATGTGAATTATCCTAACATATCTACTGGGAGTGTTAAACTAGGTGCACAGTAAGGTCTATTTTCATGTACCAGGTTACACTCAAGTTAGTCCTGACACACCTTTTCAGATTTGTTACCCCTAGGTACATCTATTATAGAACCACACCCACTAGTAGTATCCTAAGAGTGATTTATTTTTAAGAAAACCACATAACATATATCCAAGTGAATCATTAAGATTCACTTCTATACTTATTCTTAAATTCTACCTTAGTTCCATGATCTCGAATCTACTTTTTCATAAATATAGTTCCTAATGTTTCTACTAAATCCCCATTTGAAACCAACTATAGTGACATGAACCCATAAAATATGGAGCTGATGTCTGCTACCATTACATTGGAATGAATACAAGGAATAAAATCTAAAAGGACCTAATAGTTTAGTCATCTTGGTAAAACAGATATATATATGTGAGTCCTATATTACAAATGAATACACTAATTACAACATAATTTTTTCTTTCAAGGGAAAATTTATTCCCACAAAAATGTCCATGCATATCATTATTAGTATACTTATGGGATTATTGGGGAAGGAAAAAATAAGGGTGACATCAAATGCTCTGTAATGGTTTAGTATAGTGGAACCAATAGTGAATCAATGAGAATAATCCATATGAAAATGTAATATATGAAGACACATTCTATGTAGTCAATAAACTGAGAAAGAAGTGTGTAGACAATATCGAATGGTGAACAAATTAATATACAATCTATTTAAAATAACTAGACTATTTATAATCAATATAGAAATATAAATAACTAAAAAACCAATCCATTCAGATAACTAGATAAGGAATAATCAATATGGAAAGGTAAATAACTGAAAACATATGACCTTTAATCAAGGATCTGATAATGAAATGCATCCATAGATAATGTCAAAGAAAAAATATTATGGATAAATAATAAATGAATCTAAGTGAAGTAAATTCTTATTTACTAGAATTCATGTCTGAGGCATAAGAAAACTTATACCATCTAGACCATTCATAATGCATTTTATAGATATAGGTAGAAAACTATTTGATTTTCCCAAATATTTGTCTCATGGGAAATTATCGATACATCAAGGGAAAATATTATGTCTGGGTCACACCCATCACTACCATTCCAAATAATTACTCATATAGAGTATTATATTTAATTAATAATGAATATTCCTTATCAAATATCCCTATTTGATAAATAATATTAATTTATCAATATTTCCCCAGATAATCAAATAATTATAAATGTAAACACCATATGTAAAAAATGGTATGCAGTTTTGGAAATAATAACATATATCGCCAAATAATTTCGAGATTTAAGAAAATTTTCATAGAAGAAACATTACAATAAAGTTATTGATTCATGTGAAATTTAATAATCACAAAATAATGTGAGATTGCAATGATAACTTTCCCCACTTGGAAATTTTTTCGATAAACCCCTTGGGTTATATAGTTTAGTGTGAAACATAAATTAACATGAATTGTGATTGAATTTTTATATTAAATGATAAACGGTTAGTATATGAACCACATTAAAGTGAATTGGTTCATAATAAAAAATATTTCTTAATGAAATGTAAATTGAGACGAAATTCCTTACAACTATGGTAACATATGAATTAGAAGATCCAAAATGAAATAGTCATCAAAAAAACATTTAAAAAGTATGGATATAAAATAATTGATGATAAAATATTTTAAAAGGGAAGTAGGTACACCATATAAAAAATATAAGGGGTGAATATGGAATTTATCTCATAGATGTAAAATGTGAGATGAAAATCCCATACCTTGAGTTCCCTTTTTGGTGAAAGTCATCTAACATACTATATAATGGTTTTAATATTGTAAAAAAATTATTAAATAACAATACAAATATTTATAATATAAATATTTATTTTCTTATAATATCTTATTACCTATTTTTGAATGATCTTTAAGTATTTTTATCATTTTCTGTGTTAATTATCTCGTTTTTTAGTATGTTTTGAATCGTTATTTTTGTTCCCATTACATGGATAATAATTTTTTCATATAAATAATGTAAAAAAATTAAATATTCATTGTATTAATTATATATGTATTTATATTAATCAATAAATTTTGGATATAGTAAATGAAATGAAACTTTAATAGAGATGGTATGATGTACGTATGCATGAACACAACTTACATTTCATTATCATATTAAAAGAATAGAAATTAAATTGTATATATTTATATATTAATAATAGTATCATAATTGTATCATATATATCAAACATTTTAATTAAAATCACCCTTAATACATTCCATGTATATCATTATCGAATCCCATCAGTTTGAGGAGGTGATAGTCCACACATCCAGAAATGATGTTATCATATTCCCACAAAATGGACAGCATTAAGGTATGTGTTATATAAAAATTAAATATGAATACAGAGACTATAAACAAAATATATTTCATATATAAACTATAAATATAAAATTATTTCTAAACTGGAAAGGTGGTAAAGGAAGAACAAACGACATCAGTTCATGAGGTGGTAGTCCTCCATACACTTGAATACTGATTGTGTGTCTAATTTAATGAAAGTGTGTGGATTTTAGAAATAAAATTGAAATAAAATGAATATAAGTATATTTAATATTCTTAGTTTATTATATGATAAATATATAAAAATTATTTAAGGGGTGGAGAAAGAAATGAAGAAAAAGTGATTGTTGAAGAGTGTTACCTCTTATTCGGGTAACTGCTTTTGGTTTATACCAAAAAGATACATTTGGTTTATTTATTCAAAAAGTGATGATTTTAGGATGAGTTAATTGAATTTTATAGTTTATTGGTTTAGGTTTTTGATGATACAAATGTATTTATATGTGTGAATAAGTGGTAGTGGTGAGTTCCTTTTTATATTGGAGGAAGAGTGGCATTCTTGTAAATTTTTGAAAGAGGGCATTCCCCTCACATTTTTTCATCTCAAGTGGAAACAATAATGATAGATTAATAAAAAAGGTATTATATGATCTAAATATGTCTAACAAATATATTTTTTAAATTTTTATTTGTCATTTTGGTCCTTAAGATTAAGGTTTAGTTTATTGTTATGCTTAATTTACCTTAATCGATGTAATTAACTGTAATTACTTTTACTAATTATTTTGGTAAAAAATATATATTTAAATTAATATAAATTATAAATTTTAATTATTCCATATATGTAATCTAATTTTTCAAATTAAAATCACATTATTGGATGAAAATAGCATAAATTTAATCTTGTAGATGGGATGACAAAACGGGGTTTCAAAGTAAAAATGATCAAAAGATTGAAACGCCTTTATATCCTATTTATATGTTAAATTTATTAAAATAGTATAAATTGGATTAAATTATTTATAATTAAATTAAATATACTTTAAATATAATTTAAAATATAATTTAAATATATTATTAAATTAGTCAAAAAAATGGTTTTCAATTAAAATTCTATATTTTTCATTATTCAACAAAAACATAAATTTCACAGAAAAATACCAAAAATTCACACTAAGATAATATTGAAGTTTCTATTTCAAAATACAAGTTTAATTTTTTGATTAAATATATAAATGTGTTAAAATTTAAATTTAAAATAGGTATGTCATTAAAAGGCGGAAAAACTATCTTTTTAAAAACATAGTTTTTTAAGTGTAATATTAAGTTTTTCTTATCTCATGCTTATCAAATCTATTGGATGAATTTCAAAAAATATTTCATTAAAAAAATGAAAGATATATTTTATTAATATAATTCCCAAATATTAATTAATTTAATTTATTGGGATAAAACACTGTTGTGAGCATAAAAATATTTCCTTTATATTCAATTTGTTTACATATATATTTATAATTAATTATAAACAATGAGTTATTTTTATATTTTTATAAACCATATATTTTTATATTTTTGTTAATAATATTCATAAAAACTAATTTACAGGCTATTGTATACTTATTATATTAAATAATAGTATTTTTATAATAAATATTTGTTAGGTAAAAGTCGGTCTTACGTGTAATGAAAGTTATAGAGGAAACTTGTTATTGTGTGTGATGCAATATAACTCAGTATTACATTAATTAAATGATATATAATATATTTAATTTATTTAGAATATTAAATATACCATAATGTCCTATTATTTTATATTCCTTTCTATATTTGGTGTGTCATGTCATACATGTTATCGAAGAAAAATTACTCTTAAAATCTCTGGGATGTTACAAATATTTTATCTTCCATAGGTATTTTTATTACTATTACCCTTATTATACATATCATAAATAATAAATTTATTCATATAATTGGGAAAGGAAACATAATAAAGGGTGATATTAGATGCCCATTAAGGGCAAACAAGATATATATCAACATAACAAGAGTATAAGGGTATGACAACATGAGAATAGTATTTGAAAATCATATGCTTCATAGCATAGATCATAAATGAATGTCATGGAATAAATCAAGGGAGATCATAATAAAAAATTCATAATGAAATAAAAGTTCATTATGCATGAGAATATAATATTGTAATAATATTTATATTTTGGGTATATACATATGTATAAATAATTTATTTCAAGGAATGCTGCTAAGACATTCAAAGCATGTTAGGCTTGGGATAAAAATCCTTGTATGTGCTTCAATATTTGGATCAATTCTTATGTACCTACTTTTGGGGTAGGTATATCCACCCTTGTACCCTTTTCTGTCTTTGGATAACCACTGATGTACCCTTTGAGCTAATATACCATTATTTATTACAAAATTAATTAGATGGGATATAGGTCCCACCCGTCTCATACTAAAAATCACAGATATGTTTTCCATATGATGATAAACAATAAACAAATCATAACCTATAAAATTAAATGGGTTTCATAAAAATTTCATCATATTATCATAACATAACCCTTGGAAAAAGGAATTATTTTCACAAACAAATTTTCATCATATACATAATCTATTCCGAGAAAGAATATAAATGGTATCCTTGGATCTCAAACCCAGTAAAGCATAAGTTACATTAAAGGATGTCATATTAGATGAAAAAATATTTTTAATGAAAAAATAACATTGAACATATCTTGAGGAAAATAATAATTCCTTTAAAAAAATCTTTTTAAATTAGAAATTCATAAAATATTACATAAATCCATTTCTTTGAAAGTAAACCTAAAACATTTTAAGGAATATTTAAAAATAATTAAAAAAATTATTGAGGAAAAAATTCTATACACATTGATTTTGTTTAAATCATAAAACATTTTAGAAATCCTTTTCTTTGAAAATTACAGTTTAAACATATAAATGAAGCATTAAAACATCGAGTTCTCATGATGGGATTAAATGTCATACACGTTAAAACAAATAATTCTTTCACGTATTCAATAAAATCCAAACAGGTCTTGTTTTGAAAAAGACATGAATATTCCTTTTAATTTGATTAATAAAAAACCAAATAGTATTAAAAATTACATTAATATATCTTATAAGTACATTAATATTTTTTGATATTATTTTTTTAAAAAAACATGGATATGGAAGAAAAATGGGTTTTTGACTAAGGAGATAAAAAAAGTCAGTTTTTTCAAGAATATTATTTTTGAATCATGAGTACATAAATAGAGTAAAATGAAGGGATTAAAATATATTTCAATGAAATAAAAATAGGATAATTCAAGTTATGATTTTATTGAGATATGTATGACATTATTTCATCATTGAAAATGTGATCATAAATAATACTGATGGGCATTGAGATCGTAACATCAAACACTTACTACTTTGGAAAATTTTAAATCACGAGCACCATTAAGTAATAAAATCAAGTAAAACATTGAATATTAATAATTAAATGATATTCATGATATAAAATATCATAGGGGATATATATATATACCTCATAAAAAATATTGGTAAATAATATAATGTATTCCCCCAATGAAGACAAGTTGAGGCAAAAATCCCTTACCACATTGGAAAATTTTGAATCATAACCCCATTAAATTAAAACATTAAATGAAACATTTTAATTTTTTAAAATAATTATATTCAGGATATAAAATTTCAAATTTTCATTATAAACACCACACAAAATAAACTAGTGATGAATGTGGCATATGTCTCCCAAAAATAAAAGATAGTAGAAATCTATTACCTCAAGACTTCACTTAATTTTTAAACATTTGAAAATACTTTATAATAAATATAAGGTTATATATTATATAAATATAATTATATATATCTTACCATATATTATTTTCTTATAATATATTATTACACATTTATCAATAATTCTATATTAAATTTATGTTTCCAGCAATAACTTCTCTATTTTTCATCTATGTTTTGATTTTGTTAATTTCAGTCCTATTCGTTTTATTAAGGTTACATGATCCAAATATTTTTAACCAGTAAATAACTATTATATATACTCAGTATATATTTGTTTTTTTAGTAATCTATAAAATATAGATATATAAAATGAAATACATCGTTCATGGAGACGATAGGCCATACATATGCATGAAAGATGTTTCAATTTTCTCATCGAATGAAATGGAACGATGTTAAATAATATAATACTAATGAAAAATAATTTTTTTCATCATATATATCACAAATACTCATTAAATTTACTATAACTATCTTCAATGAAAAAAATTAGTGAGAAATGAATCACATCATTTCACAAGGTGGCAGTCTACCATAAACATGAAAAAATTATCATATCCTTTACAAGATGAAAATTAAGTAAGTACATGTGATATAATAATTATAGAAGTATAATTATTTTTCAACTAGAATATATATATAGTCTATATTTATTACCATCCATGTAAAAAAACTGAAAACATAACACATAGATTCGTGAGGCGGTAGTATGCCATATACACGAGCGATATTATGGTTTTACAACGGGTTGGAAGGTAATATGTTATGTGTGATATTATAATTAAAAATTATAAAAATAATATATATATATATATTATAAAAAAAATTAATCCATAATTATATCTATTCATGAGAGGTGGTGATAAGAAATGAATAAAATCAGTTTGTGATGACGTATTCTGCCTTACACACGAATGATGAATTTGTATCCAATTTTATGGAGGTGGATATGAATTTAAGTTAATACATTAAAATTATTACATATATGTATATGTGATATTTTTTTGATATTATATTATTATAATTAATGAATAATTAAAGGAGGTGGAGTAAGAAATAAAATAAAGATAACTGGTTAAACATAATATCTATTCTTCAGATAACCTCCTTAGGCAAGAAGGAAAAGGATTCATAAAATGGATTTACTACCACAATTATAGAACTAGGATGTGGATATGGAAGTATAGAAGATATTTTTTAGGTCTCAGATGAGCCAATGTGAATAGAAGGTGTGGAGATTAGAGCATAGGGGGTGACCTTTTATAAGTGAGGTGGGGGTATAAATTTAAATTGTAAAAAGAAAAAGGTATACCCACATTTTTATATTTTAAAAAGGATTCAAAATGGACCATTAGTGATACCTGTAAATTATATAGTTTAAAAATTACCTAAAAATAGATTTTAGACAAGTTTTTATGTAATTTTGACCCTTATATTTTTATTACAACCCATGGTAAATCCGTTTTTACCCTAACCATGGTAAAAGACTTATAATATTGTCACTATTCATTATGAAAAATTATGTCTACCATATTTGACAATATAAATTATTATGTTTCTATATAATGAACCATTTTATGAAATTGAATTCATTAAAGTGGCATAACTTAATTTAAAATAAAAAACGCAAGAGAGACGAAAAAGTGGGTTTTCAAGAATGGTTTTTTAGTGAAAATAAAGATTTTATATTAATTCTATGATTAGTAATAATAATTTTAACAATTTTATTTAATATTTATTTATACATAATCTATAACTTTCATTTAAATAGTTACTCATTATGGGTTGTTCAATTTAATTAAAAAGAATAATCATTATGCCGTTAAAATAGTATTTAGAAAAAACTTATTTTAAAAACAAAAATAAACTTGTACAAAAATATAATATAAAGTTGATTTGAAATTAATTAAGTGTATTTTATATAAATATAGAATAATTATATTAAATTAAATCATATTCAATACATAATGTGACTCTAAATTTACTCAATTTATTGATATGATGTGACATTTTTAAAAAAACTATAATTTTTTAGCATTCAGTGAAAAATAAATATTTATCAAAAAATACAAAAATTTATCTGTAATGAAATTATGATATTATGATTTAAAAAAATTATTTTATTTCAAAATCATTTTATAAATGTGTTAAAAAATATATTTATTATTTGTTTACAAAATGCAAGAATATGTTTTTTAAAAAAATATTTTCAAAATAAATATATTAAAATTAAATATATATTTAACTTTATGTTTTATTTATATAAAATAATTATAATTTATATTTTAAATGTGTTTATTCTAATTAATTCGACCATGTTGAATGACTATGTAATAATGGTCATGTTTAAATAAAAATACAAATAATTTTTCATGGTTCATTAATACTTTATGTTCCATATAACACAAGATATCAATGAAATTAAATTTATGTGAAATAAATATTTCATAAAATATTTGGGGTGTTACCCCATTTACTATTTTATCTATGATCTTTATCAACTATACTATTTTTACTAATCTTTGTATACTTATTCTTCCCTTTTATTTATATTAGTTAAAATTGTTACTTTAATTATAATCCATGATGTTGTTTGAGTTGGTGTCTCTTGATACACCCTTGGGGAAGAATGTGGATCATTAACATAAATATCTAGGATGTCCCATATTAGTTTTTGGATATATATATATATATATATATATATATAATTCTATGTTATTTCATGATCATTTAGATGACTAGCTATGATGTGATCTTTGGAACAGACTGGCTATCTATTTATCAGGAACCTAATGAATTCTACAAGAGACATAAATTCATTACTATACCCAAGCGGGAGAATGATGTTTTAACTGGTGAGTGGGATATTGGATCAGGTAGAGTGGTACCATAGAAGACTCATGTTGGACATATGACAACGTAGGGGTATTACATGGTTAATGTGGCAGAACCTGTAGTAGTCTCTTCTATTCCCTAACTGGTTGACCAATATTAGGATGTATTTCTTTAAAATTATTCAAGTATTCCTCTAAATAAGAGAATTTAATTTTTTTTTTATTGATGTAATTCCAGGGGTGAATCTTATATCAATTCCCCCATATCATATGACACTATATTAGTTGAAGTAACTCAAGGTAAAACCCAAGGATCTAGTTGTGAAAGGCTTTATCAGACAAAACACATCACCTTGTCCTTCTCCCATGATGTTTTATAAGAAGGTAATTGTTGTCTATATATATATATATATTATATAAATATGAATAATATATATTTGAAAAACAGATATACTTTATATAATATTAATCATTTATTTGATCAACTAAAGGAATCTGTGTGGCTCTCTATGATCGATCTCTCTTCATGCTACCATCAACTATGTGTTAGAGATAAGGATATTTTCAAGAAATTTTTTAAGTGTATGTATTTACTAATTAGTATATTATCATTCTATTTGGGAAGTAAAATTATCTAGTGGTTCCCCTTGATCTAATGAACAAGATATTCCAACCGTTTATGGACTCTATCATTATGGTTTTTGTTTATGATATTCTCAAATATCCATAGACCTTAGAAATGAAAATAAACACGTGGATATTGCATTGTGTACACTTCAATCAAAAAATTAATATGATAAAATTTCAATTTTTTACTACTATATTCAATAGGTTCATTTTTATTTCCATTTAAACTTTGAGACATAAATTTCTATGTACCAAGAGATGGTGGAAGTTGTAATTTCTTTGGATCCCCATTATAAATTTTTTTAGATCAGGAGTTTCCTATAGTTATCTAGATACTATTAGTGTTTTATATAGTAAATATCCTCTTTTAAATCACTGAAGAGAGTTTAGACCAAGAAGGGGAGGTTGTTTTGTGGTATGACCAATTACAAGAGGTCTTCCTATATATGTAGAGATGATTAACCACAACCCCAATATTTCCCAATCGATAACCTGGGATTAGACAAACATTATTATTTTATACCTCGATCATTGCGTTAAATGTTGTTTTGTTGTAGTGGGATCATGTGATTTTTGATGGGTGACATAATCTATAACCCCATGAGAAGAACTACCTAACTTGTGACTTTGAGTAGTAATCTATGTTATATTCTATGAAGAATTGTAACCACTATTTATTCCATGATATGTTTTTCATCTACGCAAAGCACAACATATTTTCATATAATGTCAATGGGAACTAAATCTAAGGTAGAGAAAGTTTGTAGAGTATCAAGAGACAATTAAAATTGGTATTTATTATGATCTGATGATGGTAATATTATAACAGTTACTCTTAGTAAGAAAAATAATATCATGCAAGATCTTGGTGAGAAGCCTTCACAAGAGTAATTATATATGATGAGTTTGATGAATAGGTTTTTTGTGGGTTCAACTATAGATTAAGAAGTTTTGAAATGTGTGAAAGTAGATTTCAAATCATCTTTGGTGCAACATGTGAATGTATTCTAATATTATGTGTGTAGTGATGTAGGACAATTAGCATTTACCTGAGGGTTAGAGGCTTCTACATGGAATCTAAAAGACCCAATATCAAATTCAGGTAGTTGTGAATTTCCATGTTGTTGTAGTAGTTCGGTAGTTGTCACTATAGCAAGTAATATACGATATAATAGCATCCCCAACTATTCATTCAATTTGGGCCTTCATGCCACTGGTTTGGGCTTATGGGTATTAGGGCCTTCAGGCCACCAAAGGCCTTCAGACCAAAGGGTCATCAGGCCACTATAGGCCTTCGATCCATCAGGCCTCAAAGGAACAGATGAATCCTAGGTAGATCACATAGGATCTGGCCCTAGATGAGGATTCATAGAAACTAGAATCTACCAGAGTAGATATAATAAGATTTTAAGGACAAGAGGGTATGGTGATTTTCATCAGTAAAAGGGACCATTCCAATCTCTATGGGGAAATCCTATTCGATCGTCCATGCAAGGTGAGGAGCTAGATGAATTCAATGATATAGTTACTGGTGAGGGTTAGTTCTTATGTAGTTAGGTTTTAGTCCATCAATTCATGTATGAGTCATTGTTCCTTGGTCCTTAGGTTTATATAATAGGCCTTGTTCCCCTCAAAATATAGTTCATGTTAGGGTTCCCCCTCAACACATAAAAGTGGGATTATCCAAATTGAATAAAAATAACAAAGGCCTTCAGGCTAAGTTGACCATAGTGATGTGGGAATTCTTTGTAGGGGATAATTCTGTCCTAAGATGGTTTGTAAATGATGATGATGTGATCATCGTATATGTTAAAATTGCAGTGCCATCTTTAATGAAAAAGGATCTGATGAAAAACTCTCAAGCATCAAAATGGACAGTGTATCCAGTTTTGATGAAGATGTACCATGATATATGACATCAGTTTTTTTGGCCATGTATGAAGAGGGTTGTCATTAGATTAATTTAACAATGACTTACCTACCAAAGGTAAAACAATGATAATCCACATCATGTTAGGTTGCTTCATCAAATTCGGGTTCATATTTTGAATTGGGAATATTTAATGATGGAACTCATGATAGGGTTTCCCAAAAACATAACGATTTTTAATGCTATATGGGTAAATTTTGATCAAATTAATAATGTGGAACACTTCTTGGAAATTCCATATAATCAATCTATAGATGATTTGAGAAATATTTATTTTTTGGATATCGTGTGAATACATGAATTTTCTTAGGGTATCATATCATATAAAGAAACAAATTTTATGTCTTGGTTATAGATTTTTTTAGATGGATTTGGGGAATTGGTTGAAGTTGAATATATAATAACATCCACATACTGATGGACAATCAATTATTATGATTCTAATTATTAAAAAAATTGATTTCATCTAGAATCATGACTAGTTTGGGGACTGGGAGGAGCAAATTTCCTTTGTAGAGTTTTCATATAATACAATTTCCATAGATCTATAAATATGTCACCTTTTAGGGATTTCTATGGATGGACATTCCTCTCACCATTTTGTTGGTGTGTGGTGGGTGAAGCATGCATTTTTTGGATGATTATGTTGAAGGAGAAAACTGAGAGAGTTTAGATAATTATAATGCGGTCACATACTAATTAGTTTAGACTATGATAATATTTCAATCGAAGTATATCTGCTTAGGATTTTTTCTGTTAGTGATGAGGTTTCATTGCGAGTGTCGCCTCGATTGGTGCATCATCATTTGTGGAAGCAATAGAATCTAGTGCCATAGTTTTTGGGACCATTTGAGATCAATGAACACAATTATCTAGTGTCTTAATAACTAGGCCATACTCCATGTTATTGGGGCATGAATTATTTGTTCCATGTTACAAATAATCATAGTTACGCGCATGAATCTATTCATATTGTAAATGTTGAGGACACTGACATAGAACCAAACACATCATTTTTGGAGAATCCTATGTGTATTAGAGATTGGATCAGCAAGGTGTTGAGAAAGAATATAGGGACTTTTTCATTTATTATGGAAGCATTGTCATATCCAAGAGAAATAAATGGATAAGGAATCTAATGTTTACGAGTTATGAAAATATTTGTTCAAGCTGGATAGTTAGATATTTTTCTTAATGAAATGAATCCCTAGATGAGGAGATTTTAAATCCAAATATTATTTTCTTCCTACTATTTGAATCTGTTTCCTTTTTAACCATTATTTTTTTAGGTTTATCCATTATTTTTTAATTTATTATGATATTTTGATTAATTTTTGGTGTTTTGGTTCATTTCAGGTTCAAAAAATGCAACCCCACAGCCATGGTGTTGGAATAATTAGAATAACATAATTGGGGAGTCCATGACATGGCCTTGGGTTTAGAGTGATGAGGATACTTTAGTGGACCACAAACATAATAACCTCACTAAAATTTACAAATTGGGTCATGATGTGGAAAAAATCTAAGATATCAACAACATGTCATAAGGTGGAGGTTGTGGTGGTATTCCTAGGTTGGTGAATTAGTGTAAACATGAATATGGTGGATGTACAAGTGTCTATCATGTGGACTTTGAAATTCTAGAAATTTTCACAATTTTTATGGATCTCAAGTGTTTTAAAGTGAAAACACATGAGAAATTATTAAGGAGTCATGAATGCAATTTCAAATTGGTTCACCCCTCTATTAATCATTTTATACTACTCTATTAATTATCCCATAGATCCAAACACTCCAAACAAACCTAGGGTGATGTTTTTTCGTCCTTCTTGTGATGATATTCCTTCATTGAATAACATTAATCTTATAAAACCTATTTATTTACCTTTATGAAAGATCAAAAAATCCAAGATATAGGCAATTCTTGTTGATTAAAAATTATATGATTCCATATGCTATTATCAATTTAATGTTCATAGAGAAGTGAATCCTCCATCCTTTAAATATATTTAAAGAAAAATATTTTTATTTTTCTAAATTTGGTATGTGATAGTTAAACTCCTTGGATTTATTATTCCTATATTCTAATTTTAGTACTATGTCATGTTAAATAGGATTTGGTTCATGGAGTTTTTTCAGTCAATATTATTTTAGGATGGTTTTTCAGGGGGGGGGGGTCTGGTGATGATTCTATTGAAAAACCATGACATTATCATAAAATGCATGGTTTATTATGTACCGTACCATATATAATCCATTTAAGTTTTTTTAACCATGATATTTTTTTTATTTGATCATCTTATTTAGAAAATTCTTGAGTTTTATCACATGACTGTGCATGTGTAGCTCGGGAGACCAATTTTTAATTTCATCATATGTGTTGGGGTTTGGATATTATTTCCCACTCTTGATATGATATATCATTACTTTATTTTTTAACCATTAACAGGTGATGTATTTAGTATATGTTATGTTTTTGTTTTCTTATACATGGTACTAAAGTGATATGAGGAACCATCATGGCCTGGTAAACCTAGTGGGGAATTTTGTTAAGACATTAAATGTGACATGATGACAATACTTATTTGTTCAATGGGGTTATGAGGATGTTGTGTTGTAGGAAATGTAGGTGTAGTGGTATTTGGTGACATGAACTATGACATGATGTCAGTATAAAATAACCTTGTGTCCCAACACAAGGTAGTGTATGAATACAATGACCTCATATCCTGACTGGTGACAAAGACGAGGCTTAATGTCCATGTGGCCTAACCTGATACTTTTTAACCATGTGTAATATTTAGGATAGATGTTTGGAACTTATGGTTGATTCTAGTTCATGTCTTTTGTAATGACTTCATTTCAGTAATGGAGCCAAAGAAGGTACTGATAAGGGTTCATGGTTCTTTGGTCACTACATGAAAGCTTATCATATTATTTTTTGATATTTTCTTAAATGTTTATTTATTAAAATGTAATACACTCTTTAGAATTTTAAATCATTTTAATGTTTAATTGTTGGTTCCCTATTATTTTATACTAAAATAATTCTTGGTAACCTTGATGCTCATGTAGTCATCAATATTAGGGACTTAAGGAAGTGAAAATCCCTAGTGATTGGGATATGATGGGGGTAGATCATGAGAATCAAATGTGGTACCATGATAGACTCTAGAGTGACGATTTAGTATTTTATTGAATACATTTACTACTAAATTTTTTTGACCTTCCATGTAGTGGGTCAGTTTACTATTCTCTATAGAATGAGATAATTTCCATGCCATATTTTATAACATTTCTTATTTATTCTTCTATGATATACATTGTCATTAATTATATTTTTCTTTACTGATACTGAAGCTATTGTCTTCCAACTGATGACATTTTTTTAATATATGAACTTTTATAAATTAAATTAAATTTTGAATGAGTAAAAATACCATTGACCATCTTAACATATCCCTAACATATCCATTTTAAAGTAACTCCATATCACTCAGATTTATATAGATTTTTTGATTAAAAATACCATTGACCATCTTAACATATCCCTAACATATCCATTTTAAAGTAACTATTAGGATTAGTATATATTTTAGATTTTGATAATGTCTAGTCGATATAGAAAGAACTAATGACCTAGAATATTAGGATTGTACCTTTTTAATCCCATATATCAGAGATTCTGAGTGAGATGGAGTCATTGAGATTTCCCTTGAATAATACCAATCCATGGTTAAACAACTAATGTTCTAAACAAACTATTTATGGGATAACTTTAATCTTATCAAGATCGCATCCCATACCATGTTCACTAAGCAATCCCGAGAAAGTACAACTATCACACACATTTCCCTTAGGGTGTATAGTGGTGTAATATGTGGTTATGTATCCATACCATTATAGTATTAAGTTTTATGTTTTATTTATAAAATAATAATAATTATGTTTTTTTATTTTCATTATAACTTTATATATAAAATTATATTTGAGTTGATGAATATTAGATTTCTATAAGAAGAAAAAATTTTGTATTTATGGAAAATATATGGATTTAAAACTATTTTTGATAAAATAAATAACTTTTAAAAGAATAATAATTCCATATAATATTACTATTAAATAATATTTATTTGTATAAAAATAAATATATAATTTTATAATATAAAATGTAATATTTATAACAGTCAGAAAATTATTATTATCGTAAAAACATGTTTTAAACCATAAATAATGATTTTTATTTAAAAGTTTATATTATCCTATTTAAAAAATTATTATGATATAATATATATTATTTTTGAAATTATCATATTGAAATTATAAAATAGTGTAATTTTCATTAATTTATTAGATAGTCGAAGTTTTGGGTAAAAATTATTTAAGGTATAAATATAAAAACTATATTATGACATCATAATGAACCAAAATTCATGTAATAACTTCAATAATTATAATAAATTACTAATAATATATATTTATTCTTTGTTATAATGTGTCTTTGAGTTATTTGATTAATTTTATAATCCATTATTGAAATCTCCAAAACCAATATTATATTTTATGATTTTAAAGGTAATTTGATGAGAACATGACACAATTCCACATAACCAATGGTATTATTTTAATATGATTTGTTATTACCATTAACATAAATTTAAATCCACACCTCATTGAATGAAATTGTGGAAAAACATTGTATGGTTTTGGGGTTTGATTATTTTATCATATAGAGTCCAGCACCAGTGTTTAGAAATTAATAAAGAATCCCCCCTATTTGACTATACATACCCACCCATCCCCCACTAATAAATAATAAAATATAATTCAGAAAACATTAAATCTACCTTTACCAATCAAGATATGTCCTAAGGTGTTCCTAAAAACTTGTGAGGCTCCTCCCATGCTTTTAGTAGTGTCCTCTCAATGTAAGAGGGCCTCTCCTCTTCCTCTTTATATCAGGTATTTTCATTGTATGAATACTTTAAATATCCATTTTTTCATGTTGTAATGTGTTTTTAAACATCCCATTACTATCATTATGTTTAAAATGTAATGATATGACAACTTTCACTCTCATTAAAATCTACCTTAAAACATTATTTTCACCTTCTATGATAGAGAAATTATATTTTAATTTTTCTATGAAAAACATTTATATGTGGAATACTCATCCCCATTTACACTCAATTGTATTCATAAATATGTAAATTTACATCATTTATTTTGTAAATATATGTATATTACCAACAATAATTAATCCTTGGATTTAATGTAATGAATTTTGTTCTTATGTTGTATGATCACTTTGGAACACTTATGCATGTACAAGATAAGAATGTGATGGTTGGGCCCGAAATTATATATCCCCATACTGCTTTGGGTACTTCTTTTATCTCATAACATACCATGTATTGTGTATGAGAGGTTATCATATGCACACTATGTTATGATGTCTCAATGATTATCCTGGACTTATTCTTAAGATTTAAGGATTTATGTTGTAGCCACATTCCTATGTCGCCTTGATGTTATCATTTAATATCATTATTTGATGATCATGTTTTTAATTATCAACCCTCTTATATCACCATTATATTCCTATTAACTAACATATATTACTTTCATCATGTTATTCTTCAGTTATTCCAATACCATGATTTATAGCTCAAACATTTATATGTACGACCCCAGGTTATCTCGTATGGTATTCGATGATTAGTGGAATAAAAGTGAATGTTTTTATGTTTTTATAAAATTTAATCATACCCATGATTTTTTTCTATATTATGTATATAAATACCCAATGAAACTGGGCATCATGATCTTTTGGTATAGTAAAACCTCTTACTCTATAAAACAAATATCAAAATAAAGTGTTTAAAAATTATGGGTTATCATAGATGGTATCAAAGAAAGGTCTAGTTAATTTTGTGGATTAGTATTAGAAAACATTAGTGAAATCCTAAGGGATTAGACTAAATACTAGAAAAATCACTATATTATGGTATAATATAAGTTATGTGATTTCTATGAAACAAAATAATTGTCTGGAAACTACAAGTGGATATGTCTCTTGAACAATTATACATAGGGGTTACAACCATTAAAAGGGTGTATTTTTATTTACTAAATATTTAGATGGTTCATGAAAAAGATTCCTTAATACCCACTTAGTTTGACATTCCTGGGGGATATAATTGGTAAATTTAAAAGATCGTTATTAACCATTGTGAAGGGAACAAAAATTTCCACAAAATATTATATTAGGAAATAGACCGTGGATAAAATATATTAGAACATAAATATTCATATAATAAGAAATATATATAATTTTTTAGTTATCCATTGAATTTTACATATTTTAATTTTTATATTTTTAAAAGTTTGTAAATTTTTATGCATGGGATGATATTTGATGAAGAAAATGATTAAAATAAGAATAAAATAGTGAAGGGGAGGTTTATTTCCTATTCATGAATGTCAAATATCATATACGATTATGGTTTTACCCATTCTTTTATATCACACATGTTTGAAAGAACTATAAAATCACCACCTCAAAACATATAAGTGGGTCTTTTGATAAAAATGAAAAATTGGGTAATTTTGGAATCCCAAATATATAACATATCCCCTATCCATATTTTTTAGATTCAATTCCCAGAAAACCTTATGATACACCCTTTAGTGTGAATCACTGAAATTTTTGGGTATGTATTTTATTTTATTATGTTGAGTTTTCATAAATTTAGGAGGGAAGGAAATAATGCTCCATATCAAAAATCATCATATCATTCTATAAATGTTCAATGTGGAGATTGAATCTACTTTGGTTGAATAATATAACGCATTGATATTATATCCTTATGAGTAATCATATCTAGATTAAATGATTTAGACTAAAGAAAATATTATCATTGATGATATTCCCATTTTAAGGGAATATGATGATGTTTTAACGAATTAATTACATGGTATTCATCCATGTTGTGAGTTTGATTTCTAAATCGATCATATACACACATCATTTGCAATATCCAAGTCTCTAAATAGAATTTTCATTATTTAACATGAAAATATGATGAAGAAACTATGGGAGAATCTAGATAGAGGTTTTATAAACCCAAGTGTTTCACTATGGGGTGCACTAGTCCACAACATCAAGAAAAAGGATGGGAAATGTGACTAGGAATTTATTATCATGAGTCAAATAAGCTTATGATAAAGAAAAAGTATCCTCTCTCACTCCAAATTGATATTTTTGTTACTTAAAAAAACTTTTACCAGTTAAGTGTGAACCCTTACAAAACATGCCAGAACAAATAAAACCCAACAAAAAAATAACTAAAAAAAGTAAAAAATATAGTTCATCATCGTCATAAAACCATTCTAACCCATTATATCATTCCAACATTTTAATAATAGTTAATTTCATTAACCATGTCATCTTAGGACGAATGATATCAGTATGTGAAAATTTATAATTCAAAAATAAAACCAAAGCATGAATTAAACCCATCACCTGCTCCTTGACCCATGAGATCTGGTCTTTCAACTGTTTCCTGAGGCCTCAAGAATCCCATCAACCTCACCGCATTATCGGAAATACCACCAACAACACTAGATAAACCCAAAACATAATCCTCAAAATATATAAAATAGGAAAATTGAAGCATCATCAATGATCAAACATCAAACAGACTAAACCACAATAATAAACACCTAACAATCCATCTTCAACAATTAAAATGTAATAAGAATCGCCCGTAGAAACCCAACGGAGATAATGAAATGTTAAAAACATCATTTTTAAGAGATTTATTCCTGCCTTAAAAGACACATGGGACCCAGAAAAACATTCCAATACCTAATGATTCCATACCATAGAGTAAGAATAAGAATTAATCCTCTTGCAATGTCATCGCCCACCCAAATTGACATCCCAAAGTCTCATTTAGAACCACCACACCAAACTGGACTGGGAAGGAGCAACGGTTTGGGAAACCAAAGTAGAGATAAAGTGGTCTAGGACTGAAAGAATTTTGTGCCTCCTAGGAATTCAATGACGCCTCATCCATCACCTCTCAAACCATACCAAATATCTAGTTCTTTAAACCAAATAGATGTTGGAATGAAGAAAATGATGGTAAGAGAAGAGGAAGAGGCACTAACGTCACGAAAGGACCAAAGCGACCATGAAGATCACCCGAAACAAAATCCACAGAAATATAGAATGTGAGTCCAGATGAAGAAATTTAAACCCTAATAGAAAAACATCGTCGTTAAGAGAGAACCAAGAAAAAAGGGAAATGATAGATAGGGAATTTTCAAATAAGGAAGGAGGAAAATATGTTGGGAGGGGGAGGCACCACTAGATGGAATAGGACTCCCCTTACAAAGTCACTGATAAGGGGAGCCTAAGAGAGAGAGGGAAGAGTGTCAACACCACTCCGAGGCTTAACAAGTATCATTTTTCATTTTTTAATGACTTTTAAAATCATAGATGTGTATAAAAATAATTATATATGGTGAGTATTTGGTCTGGATTCTATCAATTAATGTTAGATAATAAAGATACCCCCAAGACTAATTTTCATTCAAGGTGTGAGAACAATGAGTTAATAGTGATTACATTTAGATATAGTAATTATCTAACTATATTCTTAGAAATATTGAATAAAGTCTTTAGGGATTGCCTCAATAAATTTATGGTATTATTTATATATGATAATATTATATAATCTATATGTAAGGTGAAATAATAAGATCTTTTGAACATTATACTGAAGACCTTGTGAACGAAAATATTATATGAGAATTACAATAAATGTTATTTTTGAATGGAGAAATAAACATTAATAGTTACTATTATCCCCCCAAAAGGGATATGTATATATCCTTTAAAAAATCAATTAGTGGATAAAATTGACTAAAATTTATATTGGTGATCCATAGCTTCCTCGTATTACCTGGGAACTATAATAAATTCATGGACACTTTCCTAACAGTCAATCCCACAAACCAAGATAAAAATACAAGGGTAGATTAATTTTCATGAATGATGAATATAAAGAGTGATATAAAGAGATAAATAATATTCTAATAACTAAAAATATTCCTACATTATCATTCAATAGTGAATTATTTGTGATCTATAATGATGAATCAGAAAATGATTCTATTTTGTGTTCATTCTAGATAAAAAAGTGATAGCTTATGCCTCCCAAAAATAAATGATAAATTGGAAGAAATAACAGATTATTGGTTTTGAATTGGATGTTGTGATATTTTCATTGGAGATTTAGTGAAATTAACCTTAAGGTGAGAATTGTTAATTATATATTGATCGTGAAATTCTAAAGTATATATCCAGACAAAAGGATCTCAATATACACTAATGGAGGTAGTTAGATATGATCAAGGATTATGATTTTTTAATTTATTACCTTACTAGGAAGAAGAATAATGTTGTAATTTTTCAAAGTAGATCGGATCCTATAACCCTATCTATGATGAGGATTTAAAGTGATCCAATATTCTAGGAAATAAAAAGGATAGAAATGGGAAAAATTAAAGGATCTTCATCCCACAATTTTCAAATTTATAATTAACCATGTAATTATGAGAAGATCGGGGAGGAAAAAAATATGATGCATAACGATAGAAAAAGAATGAGAATAATAAAGAGTTAAACATTAATAAAGATTGAGATTTAATGTTTGGAATCCTGATATTTTTCACATTGAAAATATAACTGAAGAGGAACCATATAGATAATGCACATAGCTTATCCTTCTATATTCATATAAGGAGAACTAAAATATATAAAAATTTGAGGAAAAAATTCATACGGGATAACACGAAGAGTATATTTTCATAATTTATATCTTGATGCATGGTATTTCAATAAGTAATGGATGAATGAAAAATATATAATGGAATGATGCATCCATTACAAAAACCAGTATATAAATGCTATAACATTACCATGGATTTCATTTTAGGACTCACCAAGGAAGATAAAATTAGTAACATCATTTGGGTAGTAGATGATCCCATTTTAAAGTAATATAATTTCACATATATCAAGGAATATTTATCTCTTGAACATTTTCATAGACATTCATAAGGGAAGTGGTACGACTGTATAGAGTTACACTCTCTATTATATATGATTGAGATCAATGGTTTACATTATGGTTTTAAAGAATCATATAGAAAACTATAGATACATATATGAGTTTTAAAAAAATATTATCATGATCAGATGGATGGACAGTTTGATAGAAAAATACAAAATCTAGAGGATATACTAAAATTGTTTTCAATGGATTTATAAGGATATTGGGATTAATTATTTCCCCAAGTATATTTATCATGTAAATGTTTTCCCAATTTAGCATTCAAATAGAACCTTATGAGGATTTTTATGAGAATAGTTATCAAAATCCAACATGAGGTGATTGTATTGAAGAGTGAATTATTATACACCCAAATCATATCCATGACATGACATAGAATGTTCACACTATTCGACATTATATGAAATCGAAAAGAAGTCAACAGAAAATATTTATAGAAAATCATCAAAGAGGCCAAGATTTGGATGTCAGAGATAAGGTCTTCCTTCATATATATACATAGAACAAATTTATAAGGTTTTAGGAGAATGGGAATATTATTCCAAGATACATCAACCACTTTGAGATCTTTGATCACATGGGAGTTTTGGCCTATCAACTAGTACTTTCACCAAACCTATCCCAAGTACATGATGTATTCCATGTATCCCTATATAAGAAGTATATAATGAACACCTCATATATACTAATTATAGAGGTAGTACCCTTGGATAATAATATTTCATATGATAAGTAGTCAGGGAATATATTTTATTACAGAGACAAAGTTCTATTACATAAGAAAACTTTCCTGGTCAAAGTGTTATGGTTGAAACAAAAGTTTGAGGAAGAAACCTGGGAGATGGAATAGGTGGTAAAATAGGAGTAAAATAATCTATTCTAGTATAGAAAATAAAATTTTATGAGATAAATTCATTAATGTGGAATAATTTAATATTACAAACTTTTATAAATGAAATTCCCTTATTATTGATTTAATTCCATATATTTATAGAAAACATAGGAACTACATTTCATTTTTTTATACTAAAGAAACCTATTTTTTTAAGGACCAATAATCATCTTAACTGTTCATAATATATCCATTTTATACTGATTTTTAAAATTTATGTATATTAATGGTTATGATAATGTCTATTAAAAAAATATTGAAGAAGTGATGGCCTAAACTAGTAGGATCGTACCCAATAATTCCAATTGATTAGAGCTTCTGAAGGACCTGTCATCATTGGTATTTTACCTTAGCCAATATCAAGACAAGATTCAAAATCTAAGGCTCAAAAAAATTATTCATAGCATATTTTCAAGATTATTGAGACCACTACCCAATCCATTCTCACCAAACCAACCTAATAATGTACAACTATTTCGCACCTTTCCCTTAGGGCATGAGTTTGTTTAAGAAATCCCTTACCTTGTGATTCCTTTTGTTGAACATTATTTAACCTCATGTATGGTGGTTTTAAATAATTTATTAACTTATTATATAACCATAATATTATTTATAATATCATATATGATCCTTTTATAAAATCTTATTACCCATTCATTAATAATTGTTCATTATTTTCATTGTTTCAGATGTTAATTACCTTGTTTTCTCATGCAGGTTTTGTTATGAATGTTCTAGTTATTACACATTTTATATTTTTATATAATCTTCATATTAATAATAATGAAATTATTATCATATTTTTACATCAAATTTACTATTAAAAACAATAATTGATTATGGTTATGAAAAATGAAGTATGTTACAATCATAGAGAAAGTAGGTCCAATGTATGCATGAGTAGTGTTTCTATTTTTTCAATGACCCTTATAGTTTGGAAGTAAGTAATATTTTAACTTTAAATAATAATCATAATATTATTTATACCATAATATATACTTATAAATATCATTCATGTGTTTTTGTGATGAGAAGAGAGTCACATTTCTTCGTGAAGGCGGTAGTCCACATGTACATGAGCGATGTTGTCATCTTTACGTGAATGAAAAGGGAAGAAATAAAATGATATATATATATTATCTTTAAAAATGATAAATATGTAATTAATATCAAAATTATATAATTTATATCATATATAATCATTTAATTTATCTTTATCACCTTCCGTGTGAAGTGTTAGTGAAAGACAAATTGCATCGCTTCACGAGAAGGTAGTTTTCCATAACCACGAGTGACATTATCGCATCTACTATGGAATAGAAGGTAATATATATATATATATATATATATATTATAGTGCTTAAAGAGGTATAAATATTTTATAAATATCATATATGTACTTTAGATCCATCATCATACCCAACCTTGAGATGTGAAAAATGGAAAAAATGCATGGCATCGGTTCGTGAGGCGGTAGTCTTTCATACACACGAATGATGATTTCATAAAACAATTGATATAAGTGGAGATTTTTTTAGGCCATGAAATTTTTATAAAAATATCACATTATATGTAATATACTTATGTTTTTATATCAGTATGGAATAATAAAAAATGAAGTGTATGGAGAAAGAAGTAAAATAAATATGCTTGTTGAAGAACATTAAATATTTTTCAGGTATACTTATTATGTTTAAGTCCTTATTAATTTATAATTGATTTAAAAAAATTATTATAGGATTATAATAGGTAATTTTTGAAAAAAAAATTAGGCTTCTTATGATCCAAATGTATTGAGAGGTGCTGATAATTGAGGGGGTGAGTACCCTTTTATAGTTGAGGAGTGGTGCTTTTGTAAATACCCAAAAGTATTCACTATTGGGATGTAACTCTTACATAAAGTGGATACAATATTTATAATTAATGGTTTCTGAGGATTATATAGTCAATTAACACCTCCAACAAACAATAAAATTCATTTTTTAAACATTTTTTTCCTTAACATCTAAGTTTCCCTATTTTTGCTATTTTGGTTTTTCACTACTGTAACTAGTTTTCTAACCAAGGTATTTTATCCATTAAAAATAAATTAAAGTGAAAATTATTAGGTAATTTGGACACATATATTCTAAACATTATATTTAATTTATAAAATATAAATCCTAGGTATTTTGGAAATCAACTTTAACACAAGTTCATGTAACGTGAAAAAACACCACTTATACCTTAACCATACAAATATAGTATTTACTATTTATGGGCTAATCTAGTCATTATAAAATATAAAATGGTTTATTAATGGAAAATAGTTAATTTTATTATCATTTAAAAATAAATTGGTAGAATATAGTATTTTTAGTAAATTTAAATCATTTCATAAAATGTAATTTATCATAAAATAACATTAATGTCAATTTTGTCATTATTCATTTAAATTGATTTAAAAAAGTATCAAGGCAGTTATGGGATTATAACATGTTATTTTTAAACTTTTGTAACATTATATATCCATCTAAAAAAATGGAACACAATAATTCATTAAATTTAATTCACTTTTTTATTTTTATAGTATCAATTATCTTTTTTTATTAACTAAATAATTATTATATTGGAATCTCTTAAGTATTTTAAGTAACTAATTCATCTATAAAAATTAAATAAAAACTATTATGATAACATAAACTAATTTATATTTTAAAATAATGTGTATAAACGAACAGATGTTGTTTTTTTCTATCCCAAAGAATTATAGATATTAAAAGGAAGAAAGGTGTCTTTTTTTGTCTTTTTCTTTACTTTACTTATTATATGGGTTATATTCAAAGGAAAGTGGAAAATAATTTACATATCTCAGATAAAATTATTTAAAATTTCTAAATAAACTCATTAACTAAAATTAATATAATATTTTAGGTCTTTTTTATTCTTATCATTCTATTTTAACCCCATAATAAATCTATTTTTACCTTAACCATGATAATTATTTTTTACTGGTTTTTCAATTAATTTTGATCAAAAATTAAGTTTCTATTATTATAAATTGTAAATTATTATTATTAGAAATATAAAATCCATTTTTAAAAATTCAATTAACATAAATGGAAAAAAAATTAATTAATCTCGCAGTTGTGGTGAGAAAGAAGGTGTTTAAAGTGAAAATGTTCAAAAGTCTACAAAGTTTTTATATCAAAATTCATTATGAAAATGATTCCAATGACCTAAATTGGATTGATTAATATATAATAGAATTAATTTTACTTTAAAAATATTTAAAATATAATTTAACACTATAAATAATTTGAACAAAATGGTAGTTTTCAAATAAAATTCAGTATTTTTCACTACTCATTGAAAAATGAAACATTTCAGAAAAATAATAAAATTCACCATAATATAATTTTGTTATTAAAATTTCAGAAATGAAGTTTATTTATTCCTATAAATTTTATTAAAGAGTTAAATTTTAATTATAAATTATGTGCGCAAATCATGATTATTCCGTCTTTTATAAAAATATAGTTTCCAGAAAAAAAATATTTTTGTTTTAAATGATTAATATTTTATTTACAATCAATATATAGCTAAAAACATGTGTAAATTATATATCTTCTTAATTTTTTTAATCCTATTATTAACATCTATTACAATTTCAATATAATAATTTTTACATTAAATAATAATATATTGTTGTTCAAAAAAACTTGGTTTTAGGTGTAACTCAAGATTTTGAAAAACTCGTACTTATGTGTAATGAAAGATAAACTCATTTCTGTATGTATTGAAATCTAAAATCAATGTTATTTGTTTTATAATCTAATGAATAATAAGTTATTATTTTATAATTTTTAGGGTGTAACATGATTAATGCAAATATCCTTAGATTTCGGAGGCCGGTTTGACCAGCCTGGCTATGATTTGGTTCTACCCACTACAATATAGTCATCACCCTATGTGGCATAGTGAAGGGAGTAAATATCTTGGTCTTGTATTTTAAAAACCACCTATAAATTATAAAATCCATTTGAACCAAATCATTTTCCCAACCTTTCTCTAATTTCTTGGGTGACCTAAATATATCCCAAGGAGACTGTTTGACCTCTTTTTAGTAGATTTCAACCCCAAACTTTGGAATTAAATCCTTGGTGGTTTTGATGTGCTCCCCTTATTTAATTATTCTGGTTTCTTCTAGTTATTCATCTTGGAATGATTTTATAGGTTAAATCATTGGTTTTTGGAGTTTCCTTGGTAAGGGGATGATGATTGGTTGTATTCTCGACTGGTGAAGGTGCCTTCCTCCATCATGGGGCTTAGAGATTGTACCCTATTATTCCAACCTTGCACAGGGGATCATAAATATTTTTTGAGGTAGGGGATCCTTCTTTACCCATCTAGTGTATCATGTGTGAGTTTTTATTATTTTTTATCTATGGAAGACAGTTTTCATCATCCTAGTGAAGATAATAAAATAGTAATTTGAAATTGAATGGGAAGGGGAATGAAATCACATGTTTTTATAGCCTTTTGATATTATTAATATTTGGATTGGATGAGACTGATTACCTCTTAAAAATTATGGTCATTTGGGGATTTGTTTTCACTATAGTTTATGTTTTTTATAAACCTTGTGATGTGTTATTTATTATCACTAAAAATAAAAATTGGATAACTAATTATATTCTGATAAATAATTGATTTCACATGGAAATTGTTTCTTGTGTGAGACTTCCCGTGAAATAAAGAGGTAGAATGTGATTAAAGATCATTTTTTAAATATAAAAAATATTATATTAATTTGTGAAATTATGAAGCATGGTTTGGATTTTTTGTTATGTTTTCGGGTGGTGATGTGATGAGAAGTTGATGTGGTACATAGTGGTTGTGATGTGTAATTGTGTTGTAGAGGGGGATGTGATGAGTTGTGTGGTCATGTTATGGGGTATTTGTAATGTAAAGGTGGTGGTGATATGAAGGTTGTGATAAAGAGGTTCTTGTGGTTGTGTGATGATGGCAGTTAAGGCTATTTTTTATGAGGATGATGGTTTATTTGTTTCTTTAGTGTTGTGTTGTGGTAGTTTTTTGGGTAATAGAGGAATTTAATTGTAAATGTTGAAACAAATAGGTTTGTTACTAAATGGGGTTGATATTTAATGTGAGTTAAATGGGATGGAAATATGAAATGAATGGGAAGTTTAAATATAATTGGTTTGTAGTTTTAAATCTATAAAATATATTAAATTAAAAATAAAGGGTGGAATATGGCTTATGACTTGTGGCATCTTGTGTGGTGTTTTTCATTTAGCGGTGGAAGTAGAAGTGGAAAAATATTGTGAAACCCTGGGGGGTTCTTATGAATTGGTTGGATATTTTGTTTTGAATCCATAGGTTGGGAATGTGTGTGTCAATTACACACACACACACACACACACACACATTTATATATATATATCTTGTATTTTCTTTATGATTTTTATACACCCCATCCCTAATGTTGAGCACCATGTATCGATAACTATATATTTTGGGGGTGTTTTTTATAACATCCTAATGATAAGGATGGATGGTTGTCTACCCACTTTTTTCATAGTCTCTCTTCTAAGAGAGTTAATTATATATAGCCTATGATGGTCAAAAGTAAAAAGTGCACTAGGGGTGTTAGTTTGATGAAATGAATAGATTGATTATGGTGGGGGTCGTTCATGATAGGAGGAGGGTATGAGGTTGATGTCCTTTATGTTTATAATACCCAAATATTCTGGTAATTCTTATGATGTAATGGACTAGGTGTCTTTAGATGATATATGGTGTGATACCCTAGGTGTATTCGGGAGATATGTGACGTTATAAACTAGGTATCTTCGAGAAAGATGTGGTGTGATTTCATAGGTGTCTTCGGTCGAGATGTGATGTGATGGATACTTGTACATGGGATTCTTAGCAGGATGTGATATTCAGAAGATATGGAAGAACCAATACATATGACATTGGGTTGTGAGAGAGACACCCCAATGGTAAATATATAGAAACACATGCCTTTTAAACATATTATTACATGATTTTTAACATAAAAATCCAATAATTATAACCTAAACATCATGAGGCTAATGTATTTGGAAGACTATATTCATAATGCATCAAAGTGAGACTAAAATAAAACTTATTTATTATTTTTTTCTCCATAATGATCTATTAAGTTATTTCAATCTCTTAAAACTGCATTGGATAACTTATGGAATACATAGAAAAAATGTTTGAGCTAAAAATCCCAATATGGGAATAAACATGATAATTAATTATAACTTGTAAGTCAAAGAAATAGCATAATATCATAAAATTGAAGGCTTGTGAGTAATAACATGGGAGTGTAAAATAAAGAACATGGTATCATAATGGAAGCATAGGAATTTTGGGAATAACATATAACATGAAAAAAAAATGATTCAAGGCTAACTTCCTAGACAATATCACGTGGAGGAAAAAGTCCCATGATGGATTAAGTTTACTCCCTAATCGCATACATGACGTCTCATGAGACTAAATCTTTACCCAATGAATTATATTTACTTATGGGTGAATCCATTATAACATGTTCATGATTATATATTCCAAAAAATATAAATCAATCATAACTTATAAACATAAGAATTACCCATAGAAAGAAAATGGGTTTCATAATCTTATCTCATATCATAATCAAAGTAAATTTCATAATGAAGGAATGTGATAGATGAAAATAAGGAATGCACTACCCAATAAAATTAAGGTAGAATAACCTAGGTATATATTTTAGGGACATATATGTTAGGTCAGAATAAATGAGATAACCACAAGAGGGGGTGAATTGTGACTTTAAAAAATTCTTGAGAATCTTGAACAAAACTGATTCTTTCCATTATCTCTATTAAATTTGATTAAGTATAAGAAATAAACAAAGAAAATAACACATGGATATATAGTGGTTTGGGGAACAAAAATACCTTATTCCACTCCACCAATGCTCTTCTCTATGAGCTTAGTGATTTTCACTAGTTAGTCCTCTTATCACAGGACTATCCACAACAAAGTACAGGCAGTTGACACCTTTATAAAGTAAGGCTTAAAAATAGGGCCTTCTGGTTATCAAACCAATAACCGTACAAAAACATCTTAGATTGAGAAGTCGGTACTCTTTAAAAGAAAAGGGTATTTTTTTTAAATGGTTCTAAATGTTCTTCATAGTTGCAGCAACACGCAACTGATAGTAGATGGATCGCCATCTTTAGAAAAGGATTCCTTAAAGAAGGTACAATTTTGAAATGATCAAGTTGAAATAGATCTTGAAATATGCTCAAAAAAAATCAGTAGTAGACTTAAAATATATTTTTTATGTAGAACAAGTAAATCTTCATTGTTTCTCTTCGTCTATATAAAATAGAGTCTGAACGTTTTCGTCATAGCATATCTGAAAAAGATCTTCTCAATAAATGAATTTATTATATCATTATATGTTCTTATGTATGCACATGGATGTGTATGTATCTATATTTTTATCTATAAATCATATGTAGATATATATATAATAAAGATGAACTCCTACTTCATAAATCTATATCCACAAAGATCTCCTAAAAGATCACGATAATTCAAATTTGAAAACAGAGTAGTCATAACTTCCATTAATAATAGGAAAGAATTCCTTATCTTAAACCAATCCTTTGAATCAAATAACATCATTTCTAAATCATTCAAAGTCAATCTTTAAAATCTGTCTTTGAATCGACCTTGAAATCAGACAGATATTTCGTAAAAGACCATTGCACAAAATCTCCGATAAAGTCACAAATTCAAATTATTTGACGCTTGAAGAAGTCAAACATAGTGTTCTTTTCATAAGATAATAAAACATCAAAATATAAGGTTGATTATCCATACTTATTTGACTTCAGAATTTAGTTTACATTACAAAAGTAAGGTTTATTATCCATATGTTTTCTTCTTAAACATAAGGTTATATACTTATGTAGGGTTCTTTATCTATACTTCTCTTATATGTCAAATGTAAGGTTCCATCCAAACGTAAGGTTCTTTTACCATAATTTTCTGTCAACTTAATGTTTATTAACCATATTTTTTGATCCTATAACATCATATATAAAATGAATGTAAAGTTTATTCCTTACGTTATGTTCTTCAACATAAGGTATGAACAGTGTTTCCAAAATACGCTAAAAATATTTTCCGAACACTTTGACAAATATTACATGCCAATAATAAGCTTTAAAATAATTCCAAAATTAAAAATATATGGAATATTATTTTTTTAAAATATACTTAAATTAAAATCATTAATAAAACAAACAAGGTTATTTGTGAGCATCAAAATCATCATAAAATTTAGAGTATTGTTGAGACAATGCATGCCCAAAAATCTCCTTCCTTTTGATGATCATAAAACTCATAAAATTATTTTAATAAATTTATAATTTTTCAAATGTATAAAACAAATTTTACTTTATACAAAAATTATTTCAAAGTGAATTTATTCCTTTAGAAATAATATTTTTATCCATATTTCTCTATCACATATCTAAAAATAAAAAAATGATATGTTTATTCATTTATCCATTTTTCTCCCCTTTTTCAATAGAAATTTCTTTCAAAATATATCTATATCTCAAATAATGTTTCAAATATACACTTCACATTAAGGAATTTACAAATAAAATAAATTTTATGTTTATCCAATTTTATCCCCCTTTTTTTGATATCAAAAAGAAAGTGTTGAAAGAGGAATAAAACACTTTTAATGTAGCACTGAACTGTAAGTAAATGTTATGATAAAATGTTTTTTAATAATTGAATCTATATTTATAGAAGTTTAATATAGACATAAATAGTATAATAAATAAATCACATCAAATAATAATAAAACATATTTCATTCATCGCACAGTGTATAGATACATAATGATCAAGAATCAATGTTTTTTTGGATTAAGGGTTGGATAAGGGATTTCAGTGATTCTAAACCATTTCCTTCAATTCTTCCAACTGCAACATCAACATCTTCATTACTATATCTCCCATATTGATAACTAAATCTCTTGCTTCCTGACTCACATGAAGATCTTAGATTCAATTTACTTTAAAAAAAATCATGCAAACATTCCTCTTTTGTGATAAAAACATTTAGCTTTTCAGTAAATTTGTTGAGTAGGTATCTGATACCTGGTTCACTAGAAGAGATTTTCTCAACAGGATATTTCTAATTTTCCAAAAAAAATGACAGATGAGAACTGATACATTGTAAATCTTACAATATATCATTCATATTTATCATTACATATGTAATGGCCAAAAATATCTTTACCAGATTAGGCAAATTACCGGATGTACTTGCTTGATTTTCTTTGACAGACTCAAACTTTTGTCTGAAGTTTGTTTTCAAATCCACAAAATCGGATTTTGAAATAGCTTCTAACTTCATATTTCCAATTTCATTCAACATTTCCCTATTGAATACATCAAATTCTATTTTTAAAAAGTAATTTCTTTTAGATCTTCTAATTTCTATCTTTCTTTTTCCAGCTTAGTTTTCAGAAAATATTTTTCTTCTCTAGATTTGTTAAACTTTATAATTAGATATTCCACATGATCTAATAGTGAATCAAATGAATATTGTGCTTGATTAAGGGGTTGATCTTCTAGTAGTAAGGGTAATGATTGAGCATCAGATTTTTCTTAATCATCCTTCTCTACTGATTTTTCAACAGACTGCTCTTCTAACTTTTCAGCAGAAAAAGATTCATTTAAAACTTCTGTTTGAACTCCAGACAAATTTTCTGCTTCATGATTCACATTTTATATAGTATGTTTCTCCTCATGACCAATATATTCTTAAATTATTTCTTCTTGTTGGTCATTTCAAAATTTATCTATATACTAATCCACAGTTTCCATCACTTGAGATTTTTCTTGAGCTAATTCTTCTATTCTAGGCATCACTTCTGCCTGAGGTATCACTTCTTCTTGAGGTGAAATTACTTCTTGAGGCAATACTTCATCTTTCATTTCCGGATATACCTCTTCTCTAGACTCTTGAATAGTATCATTCAAAATTTTATAACTGATAGGTTCCACTGAACCTAGAATATTGTCATGAGCAGGTTCTTATGGAACCTCTCTATTCCTTGACCTTAGAAGTACTTCTTAAATTCCTTCATATTTAGCTTCATCTTCAACTAAATAACATAATATCCTTGAGGTTTTTGAAACATATACGGTCCTAGATTCTGTAAATACTTCTTTAGATTTAGCAACTTTCTCCCCTGAGTATATATCTGGTCCTCATCTACTCCAATAGGCATAATCTTCCCTTTGAATGTGCTCCAGAAAAATCCTCACTTCTTGAGGGTTTTAGAATTTAAGACATTGTTGTAATGACATATCACCCTTGCATCATTCATTCTGATCATGTCCTTTTAAAACAAAATTTTTGAAATTATTAGCCCATACAGATAAAAATCCATCCTTACTTGAGGCTAATAGCAATAGTTCAAATATCTTACTAGATATCTTAGGAAATTAAACTTATTTTCACTAAAAAATAGAAACATGACATACATGTCAGGGTATATAATTTTCTCAATTTCATCCATCTAGGGTATTATACCAGTTTGAATAAACTTTACTAAAATTTTCTGGTCAGCTTCCAAATATTTCACAAATATTTTCCTAATGTTCGTTGATCCAAATAGAAAAGACATAACATATTCTAAATTTTGGTTCTAAACCACTATATATTTCAAGTTGAAATGAAAAAGTACCTCATGAGGGTAGTTCAAAATCTTCACAATCTCATATAAAGAAATAGAGATATCTCTATCCTCTATTTTAGCGATTATTGAATGCTCAGTGTCTCCCATGCTAAACTTAACAGCTTTATAAAAGCATTTCAATTCTACCTCATATAAAAATTTAGTGTAATAATCATTGAAGGTCATCTCAAGACCTTGAAATGAAAGATATTTCTTCAATAATAGGTTCTTCTGGTAAATCCACTCCAGATCGACCACTTTTCCTTGATGGGTTTTTCTACCCATTGAGCACTGGTGCTTGGTGTTACTTGCCTCACCCTTCTCAACTCTCTTAGTCTTTCCCATTACTATCAAAATAGAATTGAAAACTTTGAGTATTTGAGGTTGAACATTTTCTAGGGTTTCGAAGAGAAAACATAGGTAGATGATGTTCAGTCAATAAGGGTTCCTTATGACTTTTCCATTCCTCTATGTGTTGAAAATCACAAACACTTTATCATAAAGGAAATAGTTTTTCCTTAAGGATTTTCTTTATAAGGAAAATTTTCCTTCTCTAAAAAAAATTTCATTCTTACCTATGTTTTCATTTTTTATTTTACAGTCTCTCTAAATATTATTCATTTTATTACTAAGGAAAAATTTGGTTTCATATCTGAAATCTCGGAATCTTATAAATCCTTGGATATAGAGTATTTTATTTTCAGGTTTTGAATTCTCTGAAATTCAGGTTCCAAATTCTCTGAAATTAAAGTTCTGAATTCTTTGAAATTTGGGTTTTGAATTCTCTGAAATTCTGTTTTTAAATTCTTCAAAATTCCAACTCCAAATTACTCAGAATTTGGACTCTGAATTCCTCAGAATTCAGACTCTAAATTACTTATAATTTCAACTATGAATTCCTCATAATTAAGACTCTGAATTCTTCATAATTTTGACTTTGAATTACTTAAAATTACAAATCTGAATTCCTCATAATTCAAACTATGAATTCCTCATAATTTAGACTCTAAATTCCTCAGAATTTAGATTCCAAATTCATTGGAATTCGGACTCCAAAATCTATAGAATTCAGTTTTTGAATTCTTTGGAAAACAAAATTTGAATATCCATGTCTTATAGACTCCGAATATTTATTTGGTTAGATTCCAAATTATATTTTTCCTTACACTACAAAAAATAGATTTGGTTAAGTAACTTAATTTTCCTTAAACTTATTATGAAACGATTTCATATAATCTATTTCTAACTAACGATTATTTAAGTGACACATGTACAGGTCCCTCTGAGATTCAATGAAAAATATGATCATTGGAGGAGGGATTCGACTGTTGGAGAAGTGCCTATAAATAGGCGCTCATTTGAACAAGCTCAATAATTGTTCCATCACTCTAGAGATTTCATGCTACTGAAGTGATTTCTAGAGATATACTCTCATGCTTTGTGTGGTTCTGAAAATCTTATTCAGATTGCTTTGTGCGACTCTAGTTGTTGATGAGTACAATCGAGGGATTCTAGGGATAGTAAGACAGAGGTGCCGACTACCTTAAAGTTAGAGGAATTATGGGGATAGGAAGACATAGGGGAAAACTACCTTAAAGTTTGAGGGCTTCCAGGGACAGCAAGATAGATTCCAATATTCCTATCGAGGGCTTACCCTGGTGTGGGTAAGAGAGAATTTCTTGAAAGTATAAATCAAGGAACCTTTATCCAAGGTTGTTGGATACCCTACTCCTTGGGTTAAAAGATTTCATACTTGTTATTGTTTTTTTCAAGTATATTTACACTATATTTTTTATAAAAGAATAAAGTATAATCTTATTATACTTTCTTGTACTTTTGTATACTCTGATAAGTAAGATTCTATATGCTTTAAGGTAGAATTGTTTCCTTGTAAACTTTTCTTAAGTTTCATTTACGGAACCATATTTCTAGAACCTAAAAAGTTTTTTTAATAGAACTAAAATAGGTATGGTGAATTTACCTTATTTAACTTTATTAAACAAATTTTTCCTTAAGATTAAAAACAAAAGTTTTTAAACTTACAATTCACCCCCACCCCCCTCTTGTAAATGAGCATCTACATCATTATTTTGATCCTACAATTGGTATCAGAAGAGGTCTCTGAAATACTTTTATTCATATATAAGTTTTCTAACACAAGTTTTCACTGTTCTAAATTTTTCTTTTCTTAGGGATTTTTTTCTTTATTTATAAACATTTACTATTAACAAGTTTTCATGGAAAGATATTTTCTTATTGGATGGCAGGAATGAATGTCTGTTCGATTGAAGAAAATCTAACTAGACCACCTATATTTGATGAGAATGATTATGAGTATTGGAGAGATCATATGAATACTTTTGTTATTAATACTAGAGTAGACAATTTTGTAATGCTTTATAGATATTACAAAATTCTTGAAAAGGAAGTCAAAACCTTTACCAATCAAGAAAAGTCAGAATATCAACTAAATTACAAGGTACGTAATACTTTGTTATGCTCAATTAACAGGAATATATATAGTCAAATTTCTTATTGTGAAACTACTAACTATATCTAGAAGAAACTTGAACTTACACATTTTGGTACATCCAAAGTTATAGAAACTAGGAGAGCTATGTTGAGAGTAGAATATCATGGATTTCTATTTTCTTATGGAGAACTAGTATGTAAGGTACAACAAAGGTTTACAAAAAAATGTTAATAGTTTAAAATCTCTGGGAGAAAAATGTCTAGATGATGAAGCTCTTGTGGAAAAGATTATAGATATCATGCCTAATTAGTGGGAATCCAAAAGAACAGCTATTGATGGGAATAGGAAAGTATCTCAAATTACTCTTGATGAGATTTTTGGAACTCTTCTTCAACATGAGACAATAATGAAAAGTTATGTTGATATGAATAAGAAGAAAAATAAAAATGGTATTGTAGCCTTTACTAATACTAAATCCAATAATCCTGAAAGGGTTACAAGATCTAAGTCTAATAAAGTCACTATTTTATCTGAATCTAGTGAAAGTGAACATTATGAAAATGAACTAGCTAATCTTGCTCGAAGGATGAACAAGATAGTTGGAAAGAAAGACTTTCAGTATAGATATAAGAAGAAAGAAAAAAAGACAAGAAAGACTTGTAAGTCACTTTCTATGAATGAAAAAGAGTAGGGCATATAAGTATGGATTGTCCTATGCTTAAGAAAAAGTATAGAAAGTAAAATTATTCTAAAAGAAATAGAAAGAAGTATTACAAGGATAAAGCTAAGAAATTTTTGAAATCCAATGACACCTGGAGTGCCAGTGGATGTGACTCTTCAGATGAATCCTTAGAGTATGAATCTTCTGGTCAAAAGAATCTTGGTCTACTAGCAACACTACCCATTCAAAATCATTGTCTAATGGCCAAGGTACACAATTCTAAATGTATTACCAATCTATCCTTGACTGAAAATTATAATGATGCTAAATATTATGAATCTTCAGATGATGAATATTCCTCATTAGAAGATAATACATTACCTTATTATGAATAAGTGTCTAGGTTTGCTAAACTTCGTGAGAATGAAAATTCTAAACTCAAGAAAAAACTTGATAAGTAAAATTCTAGATTATATATTTTAACCAAAGAAGTATCATATATTTATAAATATCTTTATAAGAAAACTTTTTATTTTAAAAGTATTTACAAAAACATTGATAAAGTTAATTCTGAGAAGGATAAACTTTATAAGGATCTTGAAAATCTAATTTCTAAGAAAAATATTTTAGATACTAACTCTAGTTCTAATAATAATAACCTTGAGGATAAAAACTTGGTTATTAAACTAAAATCAGAAATATTTTCTTTAAGAAAATTTCTATCAAAATTTACCTCTGTTAAGGAAAACTTGGACAAGATGTATTCCCAAATTAGACCTATAAGGAATCATTATGGATTTGGTTATACTCATTCTAAACCAGTTTTTAGTAATAACTATTTTGTTCCTCAAAGTGCTCTATTCTGCACTAAATTTCAGTGTGGTGGACATTGGGAAAAAAATTGTTCTTCAAATAAAACCCAGTCTTTAGGTTTTCATAAAGCTTATTTTTCTAAGAAAATGTGGATACATAAAATCTTGCTTTCCGAAATTTCTGAATCCAAGAATGTTTGGATTCCAAAAGTCAAACTTTTTCATTTATAAGAAAATAAAGACAATACCAACAACAATACATAGTACATGGATAGTAGATGTTCTCGGAATATGACTGGTAATAAAAACTTCTTTGAAAATATTATCAAGACGAAAGGAGTAAAAGTAACTTTCAGAGATAATGCTCAGGGGTAAATTGTTGGTATAGGTAACATTGTTCTTCCTGAAAAACCCATAATTTCAAATGTGATATTTATTAAAGGTCTTAAGCACAACCTCATTAGAATAAGTCAATTATGTGATGAATGTTACCTTGTAAATTTTAGGAATAAAAAAATTTTAGTACACAATTCCAAGGAAGAGTTTATTCTTTCACCCCATAGGAAAGATAATGTATACACACAAAACTTATAAGACCTTAGGAACCAAGATCTACCTTGACTTAGTGAAATGGAAGATCAATATTGGTTATGGCATAGATGTTTAGGACATTATAACCTTAGAAACCTATGAAAAATCTTAAAGAAAAGACTAGTTAAGGATCTACCAGAGCTTAGATTTTATTCTTCAAAAGTTTGTGACCCTTGTCAATATGGAAGGAAATATAAATCGAGTTTTAAATCAATTGGTTAAGTCTCAACTTCTAATGCATTATAGTTAGTGCATATGGATATTTTTGGTCCAACACAAACTGGAAGCATTGGAGGAAAATATTATGTATTTCTCTTAGTTGATGATTACACAAGATTTATGTGGGTCTATTTTCTAATAAAGAAGTTTGGAGCTTTTTACTATTTCAAAATTTTTAGATCCCAAGTTAAATATGAGAAAATTCTTCCATTTATAACTATTCATAGTGATCATGGAGGAGAATTTCAAAATTCATATTTTGAAACTTTTTGTAGTAAAAAAATCATTACTCAAAACTTCTCATCTCTAAAAACTCCTCAACAAAATGGTGATGTTGAAAAAAGAAATTGAATTCTTCAAATAGATAACTAGAACCATGTTGAGTGAATATTATATAGTTAAATACTTTTGGGATGAAGCTGTAAGCACTTCTTACTGTACTATAAATCGAGTTTTGATTAGACCTTTTCTTAAAAAACCCCTTATGAATTATGGAATGGTAGAAAACCTAGACTTCTATACTTCAAATTATTTGGTTGAAAAGTATTTATTTATAATACTAAAGATAATTTACATAAATTCACACCCAAATATAATGAAGGAATTTTTCTATGTTGCTCCATAAATTATAAGGCTTATAGAGTTTTTAATAAAAAAAACTTGTACTGTTGAAGAAATAGTTCACGTAAAATTTGATGAAACTAACCCTTTTGTTTTAAAACAACCTCAACCCACATATTTGGATTTTTTTTCATAAACTGATTTTCAACCCTTGATAGATGATCCTTCTAATAAGGAAAATGTTCAAGAAAATATTTTTGAATCATTTACTTCAGAATATTTCTTACCATATGCTAATGAACAGGTATTACAAAACCCAAATCAGTTGTTTCTTAAGAATAATCCCAGTGATAGTATCATTGGTGATGTAAATCAACATGTAAGGACTAGAAGTTCCTTAAGAAATAAAGAAAAACATCTAGAATTCCTTTACCAATTATAAACAAAAAGCACTGATGAAGATTTAGGTAATGATGATTAGATAAAATCCATGCAGGATGAGCTAAATGAATTCAAAATGAACCAAGTCTAGACCTTGATTAAAAGACCTAAGGAAACATCTGTAATTGTAGTAAAATGGGTCATCAAAAATAAGTGTGATGAAAATGGAATTATTATAAGAAATAAATATAGATTAGTTTCTAAAGGATATAATCAACAAGAAGGAATAGACTATGAAGAAACCTATGCTCTAGTAGCTAGACATGAATCTATTCATATTTTACTTTCCTTTGAAGCATTATTTAGTTTTAAACTTTTTCAAATGGATGTTAAGTGTTCTTTCCTTAATGGATATGTTCACGAGGAAGTTTTTGTTTAACAACCTCCTAGTTTTGAAGACACAAAACATTCTGAACACATTTTCAAACTTACCAAAGCTTTATATGGACTTAAACAAGCCCATATAGCCTAGTATGATAGACTTACAGTATTTTTATTACAAAACAATTATGTTAATGGAATTTTTGATCCATCCCTTTTTATAAATAAAGATAAGAAAAAATGTTTTATTGTTAAAATTTATGTTGATGAAATTATATTTGGTTCAACTCAGCAATATTTAATTGATTCATTTGAAAATCTAATAAAATATGAGTTTGAAATGATTATGATGGGTGAGTTAACATTTTTCTTAGGTTTTCAAATTTCTAAAAAACCAGAAAGAACTTATATATCTCAACATAATTATATTAAATATCTTCTTAAAAATTATGGATATGACAACACTAAGAGTATAAGTACTCCCATTGGTACCTCAAATTATCTTGATCTTGATGAAGCTGGGAAACCAGTAGATCAAACATCATTTAGAGGTATGATAGTAAGTTTACTATACTTCATAGCTAGTCATTCAAACTTAATGTTTTCAGTATGCTTATGTGATATATATCAATCCAATCCTAAGGAATCTCATTTAAAAATAGTGAAAATAATTTTTCTTTATTTAAAGGGAACCATAGATTTAGGACTCTTTTATACTTCTGAAAATGCTTTTGTTTTAAAAAGTTTTTCGGATGATGAATTTGGTGGGTGTAGAATGGATAGGAAAAGTACATCCAGAACTTTTCATTTATTAAGAGATTAATTAGTTTCTTGGTCATGAAAAAAGAAACACTTAGTAGCACTTTCCACTACTGAAGATGAATATGTAGCAGCTAGAAGTTGTTGTGCCCAAATGTTGTGGATGCAACACACACTCACAGAATATGGCATGAGTTTTACCAAAACACAGATATTGTGTGATAACACTAGTTTCATTTCCCTAATAAAAAACCCTACACATCACTCCCGTGAAAAACACATAGATATTAGGCATCACTTTCTTAGGGATCACGCATAAAAAAAAGATATCATTATTCAATTTATCAAAACACAAGATCAACTTGCTAATATTTTCACAAAATCTTTACCCCACAATAAATTTGAATACATTAAACAGAAGTTAGGAATGATAACTATAAGGTAATCTTATATATTAACTTTTTGTTGAAACCTATCTCCATACAGTAAGAAACTTTTTTTCATAGGGGGGAGTACATTTTTTGTTAAATCAAAATTAATTCATAATAAAAAAAAATTCTTAATCGATATTTTTTGTAATCAAAATTTTTCATAATAAAAATTTTCGTAATAAAAATTTTTCATAATCCAAATTTTCATAATCATATTTTTCATAATCAAAGTTTTTCGTAATCAAAATTTTTCGTAATCAAATTTTTTTGTAATAAATATTTTTGTAATCAAAATTTTCATAATCAAAAATTTTTCGTAGTCAAAATTTTTCATATTCAAAATTTTTCATAGTCAAATTTTTCGCTGTTAAAATTTTCGTATTCTAAAAATTCTCAATTTTAAAAAAAAAATCTTTAACAAAATGTCATGGAATCTAATGTTCTTCAAGAATAATTTTCCTTATTACTGATAATTTTTCTAGCAATCTTCAAGGTATGTTTCCTTACTTAAATTTTAGTAATCAAAATTTACTTGTTGGTATTTTCCTAATGTTTTAAATAAATTTATTGGATTCAATTTCCTTAAATCTGAATGTTCTACCTTAAAAAACCTCAAAATATAAAAACCTACTAAATTCCTTCTTCATTTTTCATATCAACCGTCAGATCAAATTGTGATTGTTTCAATCATTGGATCAATCTGGGAAGATAAACCATCACCTCAAATGCTATATAAAGGCCCCCCAATGGTTGTCCTATATCGGTTATCAAGATTTGGTGTGCTGAAACTCTTCTTCTTTTCTTAAGGATCATTCTAAATTTTCTAGTTTCCTAAAATCTGAATGTCTTTGAACCATCCCTATAGAACCAAATGTTATATGTGAAAGAAATATGTGAATAGAATATCTACAAGGAAATGTTAGTAGATTTGAAGTTCTTTTCCAAATATGATTATCTTATTTCAAAGAATATTAAGTTAAATGGCTAGGAGAGTCTTTGTGTATCAAAACCAAAGGGACGGGATTTGGTGTATTCGTAGTTATAGGTGGAATTTTATGAGACTGTAAGTTTTTTTCAATATAGAAAAATAAGTTTTCTTTTAATAGTTATGGGGAAAAATATTCTCTTTATTTTAGTATAGATGCTAATATCATTGGAATTCCTTATGAGGGGGAAGCTGAATTATGCACCCACAAGCTACCAGATGTTTTTAGAAGTTTTGATAAGGATAAATCTATAGAGTGAATTGGTTTTTCAGGGTTGAAGACACCGAAGATCAACTATCTTTTTACAAATTTTTAGATTTTAGAGTTATGGGTTTAGGGTTTATCATTCTGAGAAAAGAGGGTAAGGATACCCTAACGAAAAGTGATATCTATATTCTAGATTTTTTGGTGAACCTCAGAAAGATTAACCTTGTGCAGTATATCTTTTTTATAATTATGAATATCAAGAATGGAACTATCAAACCTCAAATTATTATGTGTCTAGATATTATTTCCAAGATCATAGTTCTCTATCTTGATTCCTTAAAAATTCCTTGTATCTCTAAGCCAATAAATTTCAAGGTTATGTTGCTTAATGTTGATACCTTGAGAAGGATGAAGGTTGGCTTTAATAGTGAATCCGGAGAATTAAATGATTTATCCGAATCTGAAATCGAAGCTTTATCAAAGAAACTTGAAGTGGCTAAGACTTCCAAGAAAGGTGGGAAAAAGAGAAAGGTGAAGGAACCGGAAGTGAAAGAAAAAACTCATGTAGTTCAGAAAAACCCAATCTGCACCTCCAAAGCCTAAGAAGCAAAAAAACCTATACGGATGAAGTTGTTTCCAAGTGGAAAGAAAATAAGAAAAATAGAAAATAAGGGGAGGCTAGTTTTTGTCTTGGACCCTACTGAAGAAAAATCTTTAAATTTTAAGGCTACTGAGGAGCATGAGAAGCAGGAAAGGCTGAGGAAGCAGAGGAAGAATATTTAGGAGGCTAAAATAGTTCAATATCTTCTCAAAGACACAGCCTCTGAACAAGTCCAAGTACCAAAATAGTTTCTGAAAGAATCACTTCCAATGACTCCAAGAAAGAAAATGGTGATTTCAGAACCAAAATAAGATGAAGAAATTGTGCATGAAGAATAAGTGGAATAAGAAGAAGAAGAAGAGGAAGAGGAAGAAGAAGAAAAGGAATAAGGGGATTACATTGATGATTTCATAAGGCAAATAGAGCTTTATCATGAGAAGGAGAGTCCTTTTGAGAAAATTTCAATCCAGACTTCTCAAGATAAATTTTAAAAACTTTATACCCCAAGAAAATAAGAAGAGGGACATGAATAAGTAAACAAACAAACTGAAGAAGAGAGTAGTAATAATTAATTGGTTTAACAAGATGATCTTGTGGCAGATGCCGATAAAGAAAATGTTGAGGAATAAAAAATAGTTCAACTATCAAATAATGAACATGAATGGAAAAAAGTAGCATAGATAATTTCGAGAACTAATAAGGGAAAATATTTATTGGTTGATACATCGAGGAAAGCCATGGTGGAAAAAAAATTGGTGGTTCGTCAAAGAGAAAAGATGAAGAGATAGAGAAAGAATCCTCACCAACTAGAGAATATGATTTAGAATTTTCCTCTCTAAGAAATGACTTTGTGTTCTAATCATTTAATAGTTTGGTTGATACCATTCCTTTTTTTAGTATAGACTCAAGGTTCTAGATGCTTCAACATTCATTTAATCAAAAATCAAATTCTATTTCCATTCTTATGGATAAATTTGTTAGGCTTGAGGTCGATTTCAAATCCTTCATCATCAGGTATTATGCTCACAAGAGGTCATGCAAGGAAATCAAAAAGTGGTCAAAGAATACAATTGAATATCTAATAATCTTTGATGACTTTCAAGACAATGTGAAGGATTATTTTGATACCAAAGACGTCAAGATAAAAGAACTTACTACATGTTTTGATGAGAATATCAATCTTGAACAAATAGTTCGAAAGCAAGAAGTCAAGGATCTGAATGGGAAACTTAATTCAGTTGCTATGAATTTGAAGAGGGAAAGAGATCTTAGAGTTGAGTTCAAAGAAAATATTAGTAAGCAAGAAGATCTTTTGAATACTAAGGAAGAATTTCTTAAGGAATAGGAAGAAAAGATCAAATCTCTTGATAACAAAAACAAGGATCAGGAATAGTTTCTCAAAAGCATTAAATAAGATCATAAGAAGCTTAAAAATCCAAAAACCATTGTGAATGTGTTAATTTTGAAGGAGAAAGAATGATGTTTTTTATTCTTATAATCTGATATTTTGGTGTATTTTCTTACTTGGACAAATTCTTTCAATCGTAATGAAATTTTTAGTTTTCCTTTATGTGTTTTTTTGTATAGTACAAATATTTTAGGTACCATATCTTTTTTCCCATTCCCTCAATTACTTTTATAAAATCACAAAGGGGGATAAAGTAATGATAAAAAAGAATACTAATTAAAGAATAGAATTCCCTAAGTAAGGGGGAGTCTATATAAGGGAAATTTTTATCAAAGAATATTTCCTTATGAAAGAAAAATGAAAAATCTCTTTAAGGAAGTCAAAAATATCACTACTACAAAAACATGTTTTATCAGCGCTCAAAATGGGCTTTAAAAATGATATAAAGGTTCTGTAAAACTGAATACTGATAAAGGGGGGACCCTTTATCAGTTCTAAAAAACACTGATAAAGATAACCTTTATCATCACTAAAAAGGAACTGATAAAGGGCTCTTTTATCAGTGCTGAAAACACACTAAAAAGGGATTTGTTATTAGCGCTAAAAAAAGTGATGATAAAGGGATCTTTTATCAGTGCTAAAAACGTGTTGATAAAGTGATCCTTTATCATCACTTGTTTAGCGCTGATAAAGGTTCACTTTATAAGTGCTTTTTTAGCTCTGAGAAATTCCCTTCCTGCTGCAACATGAAATTATACTATATCACACCCAAACAAAACCTGCAAAAAATCATCATATCAAACAAGAAGTTCACATGGATAAAATATACAGTGGTAGTCAATTTGGGATCAAAGGATGGGAAAAATCCATACCTAATGTGATGTACTAATTATTCATTATTATTATCAAAAGGTACCATTAAATACTATCTCCTCCAAATTATATCTTACATTAACTCGAATAAAATATAGAGAGAGTTAAATGTCATAACCTTAAGAAAAATTTGATTAAGTCGTACATGTGAGTTATTCTTCTTGTTTTTTGTGGTTACGATTCATTTCATGCTTGGATATGGAATTTTTTATAGATTTTGAGTTCCTTTTGGGATATGTTTCCTTAGTACTTATAGAGTTTCCCCTATAGGTTCCTCATAGTAGATGGATTTGGGTGATTCTTGGGACACTTAAGGAATTATGTTCTTGTGGTTGATGCCTTTATCTTATGGTGTGTTGTCTTCTTTTCATGCCATTTATAGAATTTATAAATGGTGAGGAGATATATGATTATTCTTTGTCCATCCTAGACTCTTGATTATTAGTCATGTAGTGATTTTATTGGGGGAAAATTTTAGAATAACCCATGTGGGTACAATTTCATGGGAAAGTATCCTATTCATTTTGAACTTTTATTGTTTTACATACATAGGAAAAGATGGGTTTATGACTCCATGTAAAAACCATGCAACTTAACTTTTTGAGGGATTTGTTGGGAACATGAGTTGTTCACAGTTATAGGAAAAACCATGTGGTATGGATCTTTATTTTAACTAAGTCGTTTTGAAAAATTGGAAAACGGTTAGTTAACCATTTTTCCAAACTATACAGAAGATGGTTTCTTATCCAATGGCTCCCAAAAAAGTTGGTGAATAGTTTGGAAAACTTCCCAACCAGACCATGAAAGTTGTCGATGATATGGAATAATTTAAGGGATTTCAACCTATTTCCTCCAATAACCTTCCCAAAACTTAGTCTAAGATCCCTTTATATTGAAAATTTATCTAATTTAAATCCTCTATTCTTTTTTATTTCCCTATCATTATTTTCCATCTCCCTTTCCTCTTTGTTTTAATCCTTCACCATGAACTCTAGAGATAAAAATTTATATTTAGGTTGTGTGATGAAATTTTAAATAGGTTTTATTTTATAAGGACTACATAGTAATCTATGAGTCTTGTCTAAGTGTATTATGTCATAGTTAATGACATTTGGATTTTTTTTCCGTACGTCAGTGGTTGTTTTCACATAAAAATTATGTCCATTTTAAACAAAAGAGAGACACTTTGAGTGATACCGGTCACACCATTCCTTGGATTGAGATAGGGTTGACTTGTACACATCAAAAATGACCCATGTATTATTATCCTAAAGTATCAACACAATCCAAATGTGTTTGGTCATTTTTTGTATGTCAGTTGTTGTATTCACTTAGAATTATGTCCATTTTAAACAAAAGAGAGACACTTTGAGTGATATCAGCCACAATGTGCCTTAGATTGATGTGGGGTTGACTTTTACACATCAAAAATGACCCATAGATCATTGTTCTAAAGTATCAACACAATCTAAATGCTTTTGGTTAGTTTTCTGTATGTCAGTTGTTGTTTTCACTTAAAATTCAGTCCATTTTAACCAAAAGCGAGACACTTTGAGTGATACCGGCCACACCATTCCTTAGATTGAGGATAAGTTGACTCGTACAGGTCATAAATGACCCATGGATCATTATCCTAAAGTATTAACACAATATGAATGTGTTTGGTTGGTTTTCCGTACGTCAGTTGTTGTTTTCACTTAAGAATTATGTCCATTTTAAACAAAAGAGAGACACTTTGAGTGATACCGGCCTCACTATGCCTCATATTGAGTTGGGTTTGACTCCTACATGTCACACATGACCCATGTATAGTTTTCCTAAAGTATCAACACAATACAAATGCATTTGGTCAATTTTCCGTACGTTAGTGGTTGTTTTCACTTAAAAATTATGTCCATTTTAAACAAAAGAGAGACACTTTGAGTGATATCGGTCACACCATGCCTCATATTGAGGAAAGGTTGACTCATAAACATCAAAAATGACCCATGGATCATTCTCCTAAAGTATCAACACAATTAAAATGTGTTTGTTCATTTTTTTTGTATGTCAATTCTTGTATTCAATTAAAATTCAATCCATTTTAAACAAAAGAGAGAAACTTTGAGTGATATCGGCCACAACGTGCCTTGGATTGATGTTGGGTTGACTCTTACACATCACACATAACCCATGGATCGTTTTCCTAATATATAAACACAATCTGAATGGGTTTGGTCAGTTTTATGTATGTCAGTTGTTGTTTTCACTTAAAATTTTGTCCATTTTAAACAAAAGAGAGACACTTTAAGTGATACCGGCTACACCGTGCCTCGGTTTCAGGCGGGGTTAACTCGTACAGGTCAAAAATAAACCATGTATCTTTCTCCTAAAGTATGAACACAATCTGAATACATTTGTCTGGTTTTCTGTACGTCAATTGTTGTTTTCACTTAAGAATTATGTCCATTTTAAATAAAAGAGAGACACTCTGAGTGATATCGTCCACACTGTGCCTCAAATTGAGACAGGATTGAATTTTAAATGTAACACATGACCCATGGATCATTGGACTAAATTATCAATATAATCCTAATTCATTTGGTTAGTTTTCGGTACGTCAGTGGTTCTTTTCACTTAAAAATTATGTCCATTTTAAACAAAAGAGAGATACTTTGAGTGATACCAGTAACACTGTGCATCATATTTAGTTGGGGTTTACTTGTACATGTCCAAAATGACCCATGGATTTTTATCCTAAATTATCAACACAATCCAAATGTTTTTTGGTCATTTTTATGTATGTCGGTAGTTGTTTTCACTTAAAATTATGTCCATTTTAAACAAAAGAGAGACACTTTGAGTGATACCGGCTACACTGTGTCCCGGATTGAGGTGAGGTTGACTCGTACACATAAAAAATGACCCATGGATCGTTGGGCTAAAGTATCAACACAATATGAATTCATTTGGTCATTTTTTCGTATGTCAGTTGTTGTTTTCACTTAAAATCTGGTCCATTTAAAACAAAACAGAGACACTTTGAGTGATAATAGCCACACCGTGCCTCATATTGAGGAAGGGTTGGATAATATAGGTAAACAATGACCCATGTATCATTATTATAAAGTATCAACACAATCCTAATGCGTTTGGTCAGTTTTTCGTACATCATTTGTTATTTTCACTTAAGAATTATGTCCATTTTAAACAAAAGAGAGACACTCTGAGTGATACCGGCCACATTGTGACTCATATTGAGGAAGGTTTGAATCTAACACATCTCACATGACCCATTTATATATGGAATAAAGTATCAACACAATCCTAATGTGTTTGGTCAGTTTTCTGTACATCAGTAGTTGTTTTCACTTAAAAGTTATCTCCATTTTAAACAAAAGAGGGACACTTTGAGTGATACTGGTCACACCATACCTTGTACTGAGGTGGGGTTGACTCACACACGTCAAAAATGACCCCTATATAATTCTCCTAAATTATAAACACAATAAAAATGTGTTTGGTTGTTTTTTCGTATGTCAGTTTTTGTATTCACTTAAAATTGTGTCCATTTTAATCAAAAGAGAGACACTTTGAGTGATACCGAACACACCATGTCTTGGATTGAGTCATGGTTGACTCATAAATGTCACACATGACCCATTTATCATTGGAATAAATTATCAATACAATACGATTGTGTTTGGTTGGTTTTCTGTATGTCAGTTGTTGTTTTCACTTAAAATTTTGTCCATTTTAAACAAAAAAGAGACACTTTGAGTTATACTGTCCACAATGTGCCTCGGATTGAGGCAGTTTTGACTCATACAAGTCAAAAATTACCCATGGAGAATTCTCCTAAAGTATCAACAAAATAAGAATGTGTTTGGTTGGTTTTTCGTTCATTAGTTTTTGTTTTCACTAAAGAATTATGTCCATTTTAAACAAAAGAGAGACACTCTAAGTGATACCGGCCACACCATGCCTTATATTGAGGCTAGGTTGACTCTTAAACATCAAATGTGACCAATGGAACGTTTTACTAAAGTATAAACACAATCATAATTCCTTTGGTTGGTTTTTCCTACGTCAGTTGTTGTTTTCAATTAAAATTATGTCCATTTTAAACAAAAGAGAGACATTTTGAGTGATACTGGCCTCACCATGACTCTAATTGAAGCGGGGTTGACTCATACACATCACACATGACCCATGGATCATTTTCATAAACTATTAACACAATAAAAATGTGTTTGTATGGCTTTCCATATGTCAATTGTCGTATTCACTTAAAATTCTGTCCATTTTAAAGAAAAGAGAGACACTTTGAGTGATACCAGCCACACTATGGCTCGGATTGAGGAAGGGTTGACTCTTACATGTCACACATCACCCATGGATCGTTGTCCTAAAGTATAAACACAACTATAATGTGGTTGGTCAGTTTTTCATATGTCAGTTGTTGTTTTCACTTACAATTATATCCATTTTAGACAAAAGAGTGACACTTTGAGTGATATCGGCCACACCGTGCCTCGGATTGAGGTTTTTTTGACTCTTACATGTCACAAATGACTTGTGGATCGTTTTCCTAAAGTATCAATACAATATGAATGTGTTTGGTCTATTTTTTTATGTTAGTTGTTGTTTTCACTTAATAATTACATCCACTTTAAACAAAAGAGAGACACTCTGAATGATACCGGTCACACCGTGCCTCGGATTGAGGCATGTTTGACACTTACACATCACACACAACCCATGGATCATTGGAATAAAGTATCAACACAATCCTAATGTGTTTTTTTTGGTATTCTGTATGTCAGTTGTTATTTTCACTTAAAATTATGTCCATTTTAAACAAAAGAGGGACACTTTTAGTGATACCGGCCACACCGTGCCTCGAATTGAGGCGGGGTTAACTCATACACATCACACATGACCCATGGATCATTTTATTAAAGTATCAACACAATAAGAATGTTTTTTGTTGGTTTTTCATATGTCAGTTGTTGTATTCACTTAAAATTCTATCCATTTTAAACAAAAGAGATACACTTTGAGTGATACCAGCCACATAGTGCCTAGGATTGAGGAAACATTTTCTTATACACATCACAGATGACCCATGGATCTTTGGACTTAATTATCAACACAATCCAAATGCGTTCGGTTGGTTTTCCATACGTCAGTTATTGTTTTGACTTAAAATACTCTTCATTTTATACAAAAGAGAGACACTTTGAGTGATACCAACCACATCGTGCCTTAGATTGAGGTGGTGTTGACTATTACATGTCATAAATGACCCATATATAGTTCTCCTAAAGTATCAACACAATCCGAATGTGTTTGTTCAGTTTTCCGTACATCATTTTTTTCACTTAAAAATTATGTCCATTTTAAACAAAAGAGAGACACTCTGAGTGATACTGGACACACCGAGCCTTGGATTGAGGTGGTATTGAATTTACACATCACACATGACCCATGTATCATTTTACTAACGTATAAACACAATATTAATTTTTTTGGTTGGTTTTCCATACGTTAGTTGTTGTTTTTACTAAAAAATTGTGTCTATTTTAAACAAAAGAGACACACTCTGAGTGAATCCGGACACAATGTGACTAGTATTGAGGCATGGTTGACTCGTACATATCCAAAATGACCCATGAATAATATACCTAAAGTATCAACACAATCTGAATGCATTTGGTCGGTTTTTCGTATGTCAGTTGTTGTTTTCTCTTAAAATTTTCCATTTTAAACAAAAGAGAGACACTTTGAGTGATACTGGACAAAACGTGCCTCAGATATAGGAAAGGTTGACTCTTACATGTCAAAAATGACCCATGGATCGTTTTACTAAAGTATAAACACAATATGAATGCATTTGGTAAGCTTTATGTACATTAGTTGTTGTTTTCACTTAAAAATTATGTCCATTTTAAATAAAAGAGAGACACTTTGAGTGATACCGTCCACACCATGCCTCGGATTGAGGAGTAGTTGACTATTACACATTACACATTACCCATGGATAATTTTACTAAAGTATAAACATAATACTAATGCATTTTGTTGTTTTTTCGTACGTCAGTTGTTGTTTTCACTTAAAAATTATGTCCATTTTAAACAAAAGAGAGACACTCTGAGTGATACCATCCACACTGTGCCTCATATTGAGGCAGAGTTGACTCATACACATCACACATGACCCATGGATTGTTTTCTTAAATTATCAACCCAATATTAATGTCTTTGGTCTGTTTTTCATATGTCAGTTGTTGTTTTCACTTAAATTTCTGTCCATTTTAAACAAAAGAGAGACACCTTGAGTGATACCGATTACACCATGCCTTAGATTGAGGCGGGGTTTAATTTTACACATCAAAAATGACCCATGGATAATTATCCTAAAGTATCAACATAATATGAATGTGTTTGGTCTTTTTTCTATATGTTAGTTGTTGTATTCACTTAAAATTCAGTCCAATTTAAACCAAAGAGAGACACTTTGAGTGATATCGGACACAACGTGTCTCAGATTGAGTCAGGGTTGACTCTTACACATCACACATGACCCATGGATTGTTTTCCTAAAGTATAAACATAAACCGAATGATTTTGGTTGGTTTTCCGTATGTCAGTTTTTGTTTTCACTTAAAATTATGTCCATTTTAAACAAAAGAGAGACATTTTGAGTGATATCGGCCACATCGTGCCTCGTATTGAGGCGGGGTTGACTATTACACATAAATAATTACCCATGGATATATTTTATAAATTATAAATACAATCCAAATGTGTTTGGTTGGTTTTACGTACGTTAGTTGTTGTTTTCACTTAAAATTTATGTCCATTTTAAACAAAAGAGGGACACTCTGAGTGATACCGGCCACATTGTGCCTACAATTGAGGTAGGGTTGACTTATAAAAATCACACATGACCCATATATCATTGTAATAATTTATCAACACAATCCAAATGCATTCGGTCAGTTTTGTGTATGTCAGTTGTTGTTTTCACTAAAAAATTATGTCCATTTTAAACAAAATAGAGACACTCTGAGTGATACCGGCCACATAGTGCCTCATATTGAGGTTATTTTGACTCATAAAAGTCAAAAATGATCCATGGATTTTTATATTAAATTATAAACACAATCTGAATGCATTTGGTCAGTTTTTCGTATGTCAGTTGTTGTTTTCACTTAAAAATTATGTCCATTTCAAACAAAAGAGAGACACTCTGAGTGATACCGGCCACACTGTGCCTCGGATTGAGGTTTGGTTGGCTCATAAACATCACACATGACCCATGTATCATTTTCCTAAATTATCAACACAATATGAATGCATTGGTTCTGTTTTCCATATGTCAGTTGTTGTTTTCACTTAAAAATTATGTCCATTTTAAACAAAAAAGAGACACTTTGAGTGATATCGGCCACACTGTGCCTCGAATTGAGGTGGTTTTGACTCGTACATTTCACAAATTACCCATGTATCATTATCCTAAATTTAAAACATAGATTTGTGGGGGGGGATGTGGAGGAAGGAGGTTCCAACAACGTTCATTTTCTTATTATGGATAATCAGAAAACATACAATTTGTACCAATGAAAATATTAAATGCATGGGAATCTATTTGTAATATCAATTCTCATACTACAATAAATTTATGGTGAATAATTTTTCTCATCTTTCCTTTCAATGTGAGTGGGCATGCGTGATATGAAGGTATTTTGGAGATTTTACTGGTTTTTCTTATCCAAAGCCCAAATAAAAGTGGTTCATCATTCTTGCATTTTGTTGGTGCATTTAATATATTAAAATGGATAAATGAATCATTGGATAAAGTATGTTTTATTTAATAAAAATTAAAATTCTCCTATTAACATTTACATACAACAATGTTTCATCTTTTGATCTCTGTGAACCCCTCTCAAAAATTTTCACAAATTGTATACATCCCCAAGTTAGATCTTCATGTTATTTGTGTACAATCTTCCATCAGGTATGTGGCCCACTCGTTTCTGAAAAAATCTATATCATCTTGTGAATATGAGGCTTTTAGATAGTTATAGTAGTACTACAAAATATATAAATAAATAATTAAAAAATAATTTAAATGAAATAGTAGTTGTTTTTTAAAATACCTCTTTAGGGATGCTAGTTTGTTGATAGAATACGATCTCTCTCATAATTTTACAAACATAAAAACCGCAATATTTATCATTTGTTTATTTTGGACGCTGCAAAAACTTTGATCATTTAGAGAATAAGTAACTTGTTTTGATACGTGTTTGGATATAGACATTTTATTATATATGCTCTGATACTTGTCCAGACGTAGTACTTGTTTGCCTCCTTGTGCTTAGCCCCTGTCCTCATTCCTTTTTTAGACGATATTGATACACCACCCTATCATATAAAAATCCTCATTAAAAGATAATATAAATTACATAACTTGATTTTTAGACCTAAAACGTAGGATATAGTGTCTCATAGATTCACAAACTCCATCATGTGTGGTCGATTTGTTGGATATCCTTGCATTAGATCCAGAAAATAAATCTTTGGAGTATCTAAGTTCACCACAATTAGCATCCAATGTTTCCTAAAAATAAAAAAATGAATAAGTAATGAAAGAAGGTAAAATATAATTATTATTCTTTAATCGTAGATTTTTACCCCAGTGTGGTTGGTATTCGGAAGAGTCTGCCATCCGTAATCTTGCTTTCAAATGTTTTCAGCAAGACTTTCACTATTTCATCCCTTATTAGTGGTTCTAATTTCGTTAGTTGTGTAGATGTGGTATAAGGACTAACGGGTCTAAATTTTGGATCATGGGGAAATCCCTTTAACTATTTTTCATATATATGTCTTCCAATAATATAAAATGTATTTAGTCATAATTAGAACATTATATCTGCTTTTAGAAAATCAATTCATTAAAACATACCTCGTATATACAATTATAATTGTGATGCCTAGCCAACCATATTCAAGGATGTCATTTACATTTTCAGCAGCAACATAATCTGCAATTTCCTCTTCGTATATATTCTCTTCAAAAATAACTATATGACTACTACCACTTTTTAGATTTGTATCCACATGAGTCTTCAATGCTAGTAAATGTGGATAGAGAACAAGCAGTGTAATTGTGATTTCAGTAGATCTTTTGGATCGGTTGGTCGATCCTTTAAATGCTTTTGAGCCCATGTTTCTTTTCACCCCCTTCCCTTTCTCCGTCTATAATAACATTCATTGGTTTAGACCTTTTTTTATTAATTGCTAAAGGTTTAGCTTAAAAAATATAAATAAATACCTCTTTTTCCACATGTACTCTTACAAGTTGTGACGACCATGCAATGAATGTCCCAATAGCCTTTTTGACCGTATTAATATCATCGTCATCAAGTGGAATTGGTAGCTCTGCATTTGGCTCATGAGCTATAGTAATTGTCACTTTCAGATGATCTGTTAGAAGTGGTCTATTATGCAGCTTTTCCTCTTGGATGTTGAACACTGTAGCTCTCACTACAAGGTGATAGGTGGGTGTTGACAGATATAAATAATTTTCATTATCACCCTGTAGAAGATCAGTACAGGAAAAGTTTCAATGTTTGTATGATTCACATTTCATGGGAAGAATTATTAAAATATTGATTACCATGGCTAAGAGAGCTCTTTAAGGGGAATGGCTCACCTCAAAGTTGGTGGGGGGTTGGGTAGGATCTTCACATGCTAGTTGTTCTTGAGTTGTATCTTCTCCTTGCTTCTTACCCATAAAAGTTTCTAGAAACTCTCCCTGCCATTGAAATTGTTCTTCAATAGTTATTAATATTTCACTCATTTGTTTCATTTTTTCATTTCTATCATCCGTTTTTTTTTTCTCAAAATATAATCAGGGTGTCACCCCAGACCCCACACCTCTGACACGACTATATTGTTCTAGGTGCTTCAAAGTCCTCAATAATAGGTCTGTATCCTCTATAGAAGTAGCTGATTCCTGTGACTATTAGATATAAAAAAATAAGTAATTATTATTATGTAATATAAATTTAAAACCAAACTTTTTATCATGTCATACATACACATATTTCCCACACTTTTTGTGTTTTTTCATCTACTATCTTCCCTTTCTTTTTCACACGTACCTCCTTCCATAGAACATGATGTGGGATGTAAGTGTCTTTGGCTTTAGACTCATCAATATACATATAAATATAGAAAGATAATTATGATATTGTTTCTTGGCATATAACAGTATTACTGTAAATTTAAAATACGTACCATTTTCTTTTCCAGTGAAGCCTACCCCATCCTTGTTTTACGATAGGGGTATGTTGGTTTTGATGCATGTTTCTTATTTTTAATACTGAGTTACTGTTTCATAAATGAAATATTGACAATAAAAGTGATGAATACACATATCCTCTAAAAATGTATTATCAACCACAATGTGCCTAAAACTTCTCATCCCCACGATGGCCAATAAATGCATCCCATGATTCTTGGGATATCCGGTGAGTGTAGACAAGGGGTGGGTGCGGGTTTATTTTACCTATGGAATCTTTCAGGTGAAATTTTGTTAAAATAGTGTGAAAAACTCAATGAATCCTTCCTACATGCATTAATACATAATTATTGTGTGAATCATCTACTATAAATGTACTCTATAAGGGAGTGAGAATTGTAAGACACTGTTTCATTATTTTATTTTCTAGTAAATTAAAGAAATAATATCATAATGTTACCGTAATTTCTTCTCAGATTACGGGATTTAACCTAGAAACAACATGGTTCCATGAATCTATGTCAATCAGCATGCGTTTTTGAGTGAAAATTCCAATGTAACTACTAAATATAGCCTTGTTGGGATTCACATGTTGGCCTCATGCATTCCATCCAACATCAAATTTGATGCCTTTTCTTTTTTCCTTAAGAACTTTGGCTAACACCGTCAAACTACGACACACCTGTGTTTTTTGCAACGTCATTCCTTCTTCCCCGACCATTTCATCAATATCAACATCATCAATATGTTCATATGGAATGGTAGCAAAATAATGTGTTGATGGTTGTTGGACCTAAACACTAGGAGCAGCAATAGTTTCAGAAACTTTTTGTTGCTCTGCACTGTGAGCAGCAGCAGCAGCAGCTTGAGAAACTTGTTCAGCCTCGAGGTTAGGAGAACGAGAATGTGCAGAATTCATTATCTAAAAAATTGGTTTAATAGTTAATTTATATTACATAAATTCATTAATAATAAGATGATAACATGAGATAAAAATATCTATATTACAAAAAAAATATAACATGTTTATTGAACTCTCTTTATTTTTTTCAAAGGCTGAAGGGATTTGACACCTCTATCGATTATCCAAATCTATTTATTGTGGTCTCCTATAACATACAAAATGTTATCTACATTGGGACCGCTGTGAAATTATTGCAATGTACCACTAAAAGGATCATCCTCAATTGAATTTTCATCAGACCCTTCAGTATTTTTGGATGATAATAGAACAATCGACCACTTTCGGTTTGTGGGGTATGGAACATAAAATAATTGTACTGATTGTGATGCCATTATAAAATATTCTTATTTATACTCTTCTTTAATAAAATCAACTTTTACAAATCCCAATTCATCTATTTTAACATCATTTTTGTTATCAATCCACTTTCATTAAAAAATCGACAATTGGAATGTCGTATAATCCAACTCCTGTATTTGTTTGATAATGCCAAAGTATGACATATTCGCATAAATTGGATTTCTATCCTTACTACCAGAAAAATGCATCACTTCAACCACAAGTGTAACTCCACTATTTTTCATGGTATTATCTTCATGATGTTCATATGTATAGAATGTATAACCATTAATTACATAACCATTGTAAGATAATACATACACACTTAGTCTAGCGGCTAGCCATCAAAGTCGTTTTGAAATTTAATTCATATTTTCATCTAAATCCTTAAAAATATGGTTCCAAAACCATCCAATAAACAGGTGATTATGTTTATTTGATATCCATTTTTCAGCCCTTGATGGATTCAACTACCTAAGAATTTCTTTTTGGGTTTCAATATATGGAGCAGCCTCCCAACTATTGTACAAAACATAAAGGTGGTCCTACTCCTGATCTATAATATTGATTATCACAACATCTCTTCAAGAAATTCCCTCACCCTCAATACATCCAGTGTGACAATATTTAGATAGACCAATGCTTTCCACATCAGATAGATATTTGATACAGAATTCAATGGCTTCCTCAACAATATATCACTCCACAAATACAACCCTTTGGCCGACTTCAATTTTTGACATACCCTTTAAAAATCTTCATATATCGTTCAATGGGGTACATCCATCTATAGTGCACAGGACCACAAAGTCGAATCTCTCTCACCAATTGAACCATCAAATGAACCATCATATCAAATAATAATGGTGGGAAGAACATTTCTAATTCACATAATATGATGACAATTTTGGTTTCCATAGCTAGCAATTTCGCCAGGTCTAAAACTTTGCTGCATATAGCTTTGAAAAAGAAACAAAGTTTGGTTATCATATGATGAAAATTCTTCAGAAAAATGAAATGTAAAGATATAGTAATTAAATCTTGCGTTAAAACATGGCAGTCATGTGATTTGAAACCTTTTAACTTCAAATAATTCATTGACACAATGTTCTTGATATTTTATGAATAACCCTCTAAAACCTTTACATTATTGAAGAAGTTTCCAAATTGATGTCTCTTCTTCTTAGAAAGATTTTAAGCATCTGGAGGAAGAAACATTCAATTTTCACCCTTTATGGGAGCCAAATCTTCTCGTATTTACATGTCAACCATGTCCAACCTTGCCTTAATTCCATCCTTTGTTTTTTTAGGGGTATTTAGAAACGTTTCGATAACACGGTCACATACATTTTTTTCCACATGCATCACATCAAGAAAATTTCTGACATACAGAAAATTCTAGTCTGGTAATTCAAAAAAAACTGATCTCTTTTTTCAACTGATTTTCGTAAGGTTTTTAGAAAATGGTTTACCAAAAACAGTGTTTACATATTTTTACTTTCTCAAATAACTGATCACCTGTTAGTGGAGATGATGTTGTTCATTTTTACGAACTTCCATTGAATGATGTCTTCCAAGATCGGTACTTATGTTAATGGGGTAGAAATATACAATTTCCTAGAAACACATATTTCGATAAATGTTTCAACCTAATTGATTCCATATATTCTTCTCACATGGGACACCCTTGAGTTCCTTTAATGCTATAGCCTGAAAAAATTCCAAAAGCAGGGAAATCATTTATCATCCCATACAACATCACTCTCAACATGAATTATTCATGTTGGGCAAAAATCCCTCAAGGTAACATTGCAACATTTTTGGGTTGATTGTGTTTGTTGACAAAGCAGGTTTCCATGGAGAATTGTCGAGTTCCCGAGAAGTTGTTGACATTCCATGTTGACAATGAACTTTCACAAAGGAAAGGACGATCTGGAGGCGGTACAAAAGAGCAGTACAAGGTGGCGCCGTTTTCCAGTGTTTGCCAAATTTTTGGGCCTGAAAATCGCCAATGGAGAATGGAGTGATATGTTGTTGGCGAAGGTTGAGGAGAGAGAAATGAAGGAGGTGTGCGGAAAAATCAAGCGTGGCGCGCAAAACTAGAGGGTTGCGCGAAATATTGAAGTGTGGCGCGCAAAACAGCGGGTTGCGCGAAATTGTATTTCGCGCAAAAGATGTTTCAAGGCCGAAAGCTTGAAAATCGGTAAAGGCATGAGGTGCGCGAAATTTTGGAGGCGTGCGCGGAAAATTGAAGTGGCGCGCGAAATAGCGGATGAAGTATTTCGCGCAAGAGGTGTTACGAGGTCCGAAGCTCATAAAATGGCAAAGGCATGAGGTGCACGAAATTATGGAGCAGTGCGCGGAAAATGGTTGTGCGCGGAAGATTTGTATTTCGCGATCAAAGCGGATTACGCGCTCAAGGAGAGTTTTTCGCGCGGGGTCGATTTTGCCTATAAATATGAAGTGACCCTCCTCCATTCAAGATAGCTCAAGACATAGAAAATACCCGAGCTCTGGTGCGCGAAATTGAAGTTAGAAAGGGTGTTGCGCGTAAACTTAAAGTTTGCGCGTAAAGTCAGCTGATTGCGCGAAAAGCTAAGGTTGCGCAGAAAGTTTGTGTTGGCGCGTAAAAGGGAGGTTGCGCGAAAAGTGAATTTCGCGCAAAGGCAGTGAATTGCGCGCAAGGCAGTTTCCAGGCTGTGCGTAAAAGTTGGAGGTTGCGCGAAAAAGGAATTTCGCGCAAATCATAGAAATTGCGCGCAAGGCACCGTAAGGGTTGCGCGTAAAAATTGAGGTTGCCCGGTACATCTGGTGCAAAGTGAGATTCATCTGCTGGTGAAAGTTGGACTTCAACAGAGCATCTACATACAGAGGAAGATGCATTCTTTTATGAAAATGAAGAGACCTACAGGTCTATAAACTGTGATTGGATTCCCTTCTGGAGCAGTGAGCTTAGGAAGAGGAAGAAGGTGATCCTCTCCACCGGCAGTGAGCCAGAGAGAGAGAAACAGGGAGTGACCCTTGGGAAAGCAGTGAGCTGACCCTAAACATTGTAAAGGCAGTGAGCCTGGGCATAGAAGTGATCTAGCCCGAACATTGTTATCCACAGCTAGTGAAGTTTAGTGGACTTGGTACGACCGGCAACCTGTCGGCGTATGCTCCTTGGACGTAGCCCTTAGCGGTGAACCAAGTAAAATTGTTGTGTCCTGTGCTTGCTTTACTTTCTGTTTATATTGTGCAGCAGGAAAGAGAGAGAAGAGTGTTTTGCTTAACAGCGAAACAAGATCAGAACGGGCTTTAATTTTTAATTAGTCATACCCTGATTCACCCCCCCTCTCAGGGTATTCAGCCTAGTGGACCTAACAAGTGGTATCAGAGGGAAAGGTTAACAGTTGGTCTTCTCTCAATGGAGGTCACTAATCATAGAGGGATTCCGATCTTCGACGGATGTAATTTTCAGATATGGAAGAATCGAATGCAACACTATTTCCGATCTTTGGGAATGGATGTGTTTTCAGCAGCTATGCATGGTATCACAGCTGATATTACTAGTGGTGCATTATCAAAAGCTGAGCACAAAGAGTTGGATGCTGATTCCAAAGCAATAAATGCCTTAGGGGGAGCCCTCTCTAATCCCATTTATACAAAGGTGATGTCATGCAAAACGTCACATGCCATGTGGGAAAAACTATTGAATATTTATGAAGGGGATACAAAAGTCAGAGAGGCAAAGCTGCAAGTGTTGTGGAACAAGTATGAAGATCTCAAAATGAACCCGAATGAGTCTGTTGATGCATTCTTTGACAGGGTAAATGCTGTGGTAGAAGACATGCGGGGTCTTGGAGAAATTATCGAAGACATTAAAATCGTAAAGCGCATCTTGAGAAAGCTTCCACCTCGGTTCAATCCGAAAGTTTCTGTGTTGGAAGATAAAGATCCTAAAGAGCTAACATTGGATAACCTACACAGCACTCTTGTTGCATATGAAATGAGAAATGATGACAACGATGCTGTGGAAAAGGGGAAATCCAAAGAGGTGGCATTTAAGGCCATGAAGAGGCTCACTATTGAAGATTCTAAGGAGGAAGAAGAGTCAGATGAGGTGATGTCGTTCCTTTCTTCAAATCTGCAAAGAGGAAAAGGAAAGTTTAAAGGGAAACTTCCACTAGCATGCTTCCGATGCGGAAAGGTTGGTCATCTTGCTGCAAGATGCCCCAAAAAGTTTCAAGAAGAAAGCGATGAAGATGAAGTTGAGATTCCCATGAAAAAATCTTCAGCCTATGTGAAAGGGAAGAAGCAGTTCAAGAGAAATTTCTTTAAAAAGAAGAATCTTCTTTCCCAAGAAATTGATAGTTCAGCAGAGTCTGAGGGTGAAGAAGTTGAAGAGATAGAAAACTGTAGAGATCGTGGTCAAAATGTGATGGTGGCTGTTGCTAGTAGCGCTCTAGAAAAGAAAGAAACTGAAACTGATGAAGAAGAAGAAGAAATTGAAGGGAGAGTTGACATGGAAGCTGAATTAGAAGCAGCTCTTGAAGAGATAGATGTTTGGCGAGCAAAAACAAAGAAAGCCAATAAGATAGTACGTGATGCCAAACTCTACATGCAACAACAAGAAGAAGAGAAGTCTGAGCTTGAGAAAGAAATTGAAAATCTTAAGTCTTCCAGGCCAGAGCGCACAGAAAAGGTTGATGAGCATAAGCTCAAGATTGAAGAGCAGAAAAGGGAGATCGACTGCTTGAGTCGAAAAGTGAAAGATCATGTCAAGCGTATTGAAGAGCTTGAAGAGGAAGTTGTCGGTCTGCGGCGAAAAGTTAAAGACCAGGAAAAACCTTTGAATCCCAACACATTCTTGGGAAATCAGGTCGTTACGAAGACGGAAAAGAAGAAAGAAGAGCCTAGTAGTTCAGCAGGAAAGAAGCAGCAATTGAACTCAGATGTTAAGGCTGATTCATGGCTTAATCAGAAACAAAAATCTACGGCAGTTGAAGTTAGACCGCAAGCACTTGTCCCGAGATTGAAAGTGGATTTGAGCACAAAGCAGAATCAGAATACTCAGAGATCCAAAGGGGAAACTCGTAGTGCTGAAGTAACACGAAGTAATTCACCTTATATCAGGTGTCACTGTTGTGGAAAGATGGGACATTCACAGTATGTGTGTTCCATAGCCAAAAGATATCGAAGGGAACAAGAACAGAGATGGAAGCCAAACAGAGAACGGTTTCCCAGAACATTTTTTGAAGGACACTGTTTTTGGTGCGGAGGATTTGGACACATGGCTAGGTACTGCACTCCGACCATTCAGAAAAATGTGCCAAAGCAGAATCAAAATGATCGCAAGCAGCAGATCAGTAAACCGACAAGTGAGTTAAAAGTTCAGAACAGATTTGCAGTTTTGCAAGATGAAGCTGGTCCATCATACTCTGAGAAAGAACAGAAGCCTCAATCCATGCCGAGTATGAAAGAAAAAGTATGGACTAGGAAGAAGAAAACTGAGAAGGCTGTAGTTGCTGAAATTGCCCTTAAAGCATCAGATCGTTCTGGTGTTTGGATCCTTGACAGTGGTTGCACATCCCACATGACGGGTAATAAGGATCTGGTTACAGGCATAAAATATGACAAAGAAGGAGTTGTCAAGTTTGGAAATGATGAAGGCCTAAAGATTGTTGGCTCAGGAAAAGCCAAGTTTGGGGGCAAAGAAATGAGACATGCTGATGTCTTGGTGGTAGAGGGTCTCAGTCATAATTTGCTTAGCGTCAGTCAACTATGTGACTCTGGGCACTCTATACTATTTACCAAGAAGATGGGTATTGTTAAAGGAAAAGATGGAATAGTCATTCTTCAGGGAAAGCGAACAAAGGGGAATCTTTACCTGATAGGTGGGGAAGAAGATTCATGCCTTTTATCCAGAGAAGAAGAAAATCAGTTGTGGCATAAGCGACTTGGTCATCTATGTCAACCATCTATGGAAGATCTGGTAAAGTGTGATGCTGCTAGAGACCTTCCCAAACTATCACGTGATCGCACTCATACGTGTGATGCTTGTCAACAAGGGAAGATCATCAGGAAGACATACAGGCCAAAGGAACAAAAAGCAACTCGAGTGCTCGAATTGGTGCATGCTGATGTATGTGGACCTATCTCACCACGAGCTATAGATGGGCAAAGGTACTATGTTCTTTTCATTGATGACTACAGCAGAATGGCCTGGGTATTCATCATTACCCATAAGACAGAGTTGTTCAGTTGCATAAAGCAGTACAGGAGGGAATCAGAAAAGATGCTTGGGCAGAAAATTCTGAAGTTTCGTACTGATAACGGTACAGAATTTACAAACAGTCAGGTTGAAAAATATCTCGAGAAACATGGGATAAGGCATCAAGTTTCATCAGTAAGAACTCCCCAACAAAATGGAGTGGTAGAAAGGAGGAATCGGATCATTAACAACATGGCCAGAACAATGCTTATTGATAAGGACCTACCAGAGAAATTTTGGAAGGAAGCAGTTTTGACATCGGTCTATGTTTCAAACAGGTCACTGTTATGTCCGAAGCAAGGGAAGACTCCGTATGAACTGTGGTACGGAAAGAAGCCAACGTTGAAATACTTTCGAATCTTTGGAAGTAAGTGTTTCATTCTCAACAAAGAACATCATAGGAAGTTTGAGGCACGGGGAGATGAAGGGATATTCCTTGGCTACTCAGGGAAAAGCAAAGCATATAAATGTTTCAACAAGAGGCTGGGAAAAATTGTTGAGAGCAATGATGTCACTATAGTCGAAAATGAACAGACTGCTCAACGACCCAGTGAACAGTTTCTGGATGAAAGTGATGATGAGGTAAGCAGCACAGGGGGAGTAGAAGTGGCAGAGGCTGACTCAGAAGAAGATTCTGATGATGAACAAGAAAGTGTCAAGTCTGTATCTGCAAAGAAGCCAAAGAATCGAGCTGAAATTGATAGGCAAAATATCATTGGAAATCAGACAGCTCCAGTTCAGACTCGAAGAATGAAATCATTACAGCAAACATCTTTTTTATCTCAGGTGGAGCCAAAATGTTTTTCCGATGCAGCTGAAGATGAAAACTGGCTTCAGGCTATGAATGAAGAGCTTGATCAAATTGAGATGAACCAGACATGGGAGATTGTTTCAAGGCCAGCGGACAAGAATGTCATTGGGACCAAATGGGTCTATCGCAACAAGATGAATGAAGATGGCACAGTGATTCGGAACAAAGCACGTCTAGTGTGCAAGGGGTACTCCCAAATCGAGGGAATTGATGTTGATGAGACATTTGCACCGGTTGCAAGGCTGGAGACAATAAGATTATTCCTAGCCATCGCAGTGCAAAGGAAGTTCAAAGTGTTCCAGATGGATGTCAAATCCGCATTCTTGAATGGGGTTCTGGAAGAAGAGGTGTATATTGAGCAGCCAGATGGTTTTCTCATTCATGAGGATGAGAACAAAGTTTGCAGGCTGAAGAAGGCATTGTATGGGCTGAAACAAGCACCAAGGGCATGGTACTCAAGGCTTGATCAGTACTTGAAGAAGCTTGGTTTTCAGCGTGGAGGAGTTGATTACAATCTCTATTTCAGTAATGACAGTAATCAAAGGATGATGGTGTTGGTTTATGTCGATGACATAATATTTGGTGGATCAGATGAAGCTCAGTGCAGACAGTTTTCCGAATTCATGAAAAATGAGTTTGAAATGTCAATGATTGGAGAGCTAACGTTTTTCCTTGGTCTACAGGTAACACAAGGAAGGAATGGAACATTCATTTCTCAATCTAAATATGCCAAGGAGGTCCTGAGAAGGTTTGGAATGGAAAATTCCAAGGAGATGAAGACTCTGGTGGCTACCCGGATGAAATTATCAAAAGATGAGGATGGCAAGGCAGTTAATATCACAGAATACAGGCAAATCATTGGAAGTCTGTTGTACTTAACCGTAACAAGGCCTGATATTGTTTTCGCCACATGCCAAGCAGCGAGATACCAAAGTAATCCCAAGGAAAGTCACATGCTCGCAGTAAAAAGAATACTTCGGTATATTAAGGGCACGGTGGACTTCGGCTTGACATACAATGACAAATCTCAGACAGAGTTATTGGGGTACACTGATGCAGACTGGGCCGGTTCAGCCGATGATAGAAAATCAACGTCAGGTGGTGCATTCTATCTTGGTGGATTGTGTATTTCTTGGCTAAGCAAGAAACAAGATTGCATTTCATTGAGCACCGCAGAAGCTGAGTATATTGCGGCCACTCAAGCATGCACACAGTTATTGTGGATGAAGCAGCAGCTTGAAGATATGAGAGTTCAAGTGAAGTCTCCGATCGGAATCCAGTGTGACAACTCAAGTGCTATAAATCTTAGCAAAAATCCCGTCCATCATTCAAGGACAAAGCACATTGAGATTAAGTATCACTTTATCAAGGAGAAGGTTGAGCAGGGGATCGTGAAGTTGGAGTATGTGCCTACAGAGCTGCAGGTTGCAGACATTCTGACAAAGGCCTTACCCAAGGCAGCATTTGAGAGGCATCGACTGGCTCTGGGAGTTCAGTCGACTCCCCGCACTTGAAATAGTGTGGATATGGGACCCCCCCCCCCCCTCTCCCCGAGGTATGGTGTGTTTTTCCCTAATGTGCTGATATGTGTTCTCTACTATGTTACAGACTACAAAGGCGTGACCTTTGGGTTCGTTGACAAAGGGGGAGAAAAGTGCTTGAAAAGTGCTTGACAAAGGGGGAGAAAAGTGTAGTGCTTGACAAAGGGGGAGAAAAGTGTTAGTTCAAGAGAGAAAATAGTGCGGAGATTTGATAAATCATAATTGATACGGGGAGAAGCTGACAGGTGGAGCAGCCAGAAAGGGGGAGCAATGAGAAAGGGGGAGAGATTTTTAAATCTGACGATGCTAGAAGTGATCGATCAAATCATAGAAATCACGACAGCTGAGGATCGTGATAAAAGCAGAACAGTGGTGTTGGAATGGTGTGAGACGGTGTCCAACTATCAACAATTGGTATCAACTTAAGAATTCACCAATTGGTATCAGTGTGGTTCAACAACTGGTTTTATTTTAAGAATTGGTATCAGGGTGGAATCGACGATTGGGGTCTGACATGAAGTGATTCATTGATGAACTTTTCATACTACTCTTGTTTCTCACGCTGAGCATTGCTCATGTGGGCTTAGAGTACATGTTAAGTGAATCCTTGAACGCTATCATAATCGCAAGAGGCGAATGGTGGTAGCAGCTGGAAGAAGACTCAGTGAGGTATCAAAGTGCAGAAAATATTTCTGAGCAGAGTTGTGAAGAGTTGTCAACAAACCCAAAGGGGGAGATTGTTGGGCAAAAATCCCTCAAGGTAACATTGCAGCATTTTTGGGTTGCTTGTGTTTGTTGACAAAGCAGGTTTCCATGGAGAATTGTCGAGTTCCCGAGAAGTTGTTGACATTCCATGTTGACAATGAACTTTGAAAAAGGAAAGGACGATCTGGAGGCGGTACAAAAGAGCAGTACAAGGTGGCGCCGTTTTCCAGTGTTTGCCAAATTTTTGGGCCTGAAAATCGCCAATGGAGAATGGAGTGATATGTTGTTGGCGAAGGTTGAGGAGAAAGAAATGAAGGAGGTGTGCGGAAAAATCAAGCGTGGCGCGCAAAACTAGAGGGTTGCGCGAAATATTGAAGTGTGGCGCGCAAAACAGCGGGTTGCGCGAAATTGTATTTCGCGCAAAAGATGTTTCAAGGCCGAAAGCTTGAAAATCGGTAAAGGCATGAGGTGCGCGAAATTTTGGAGGCGTGCGCGGAAAATTGAAGTGGCGCGCGAAATAGAGGATGAAGTATTTCTCGCAAGAGGTGTTACGAGGTCCGAAGCTCGTAAAATGGCAAAGGCATGAGGTGCGCGAAATTATGGAGCAGTGCGCGGAAAATGGTTGTGCGCGGAAGATTTGTATTTCGCGATCAAAGCGGATTACGCGCTCAAGGAGAGTTTTTCGCGCGGGGTCGATTTTGCCTATAAATATGAAGTGACCCTCCTCCATTCAAGAGAGCTCAAGACATAGAAAATACCCGAGCTCTGGTGCGCGAAATTGAAGTTAGAAAGGGTGTTGCGCGTAAACTTAAAGTTTGCGCGTAAAGTCAGCTGATTGCGCGAAAAGCTAAGGTTGCGCAGAAAGTTTGTGTTGGCGCGTAAAAGGGAGGTTGCGCGAAAAGTGAATTTCGCGCAAAGGCAGTGAATTGCGCGCAAGGCAGTTTCCAGGCTGTGCGTAAAAGTTGGAGGTTGCGCGAAAAAGGAATTTCGCGCAAATCATAGAAATTGCGCGCAAGGCACCGTAAGGGTTGCGCGTAAAAATTGAGGTTGCCCGGTACATCTGGTGCAAAGTGAGATTCATCTGCTGGTGAAAGTTGGACTTCAACAGAGCATCTACATACAGAGGAAGATGCATTCTTTTATGAAAATGAAGAGACCTACAGGTCTATAAACTGTGATTGGATTCCCTTCTGGAGCAGTGAGCTTAGGAAGAGGAAGAAGGTGATCCTCTCCACCGGCAGTGAGCCAGAGAGAGAGAAACAGGGAGTGACCCTTGGGAAAGCAGTGAGCTGACCCTAAACATTGTAAAGGCAGTGAGCCTGGGCATAGAAGTGATCTAGCCCGAACATTGTTATCCACAGCTAGTGAAGTTTAGTGGACTTGGTACGACCGGCAACCTGTCGGCGTATGCTCCTTGGACGTAGCCCTTAGCGGTGAACCAAGTAAAATTGTTGTGTCCTGTGCTTGCTTTACTTTCTGTTTATATTGTGCAGCAGGAAAGAGAGAGAAGAGTGTTTTGCTTAACAGCGAAACAAGATCAGAACGGGCTTTAATTTTTAATTAGTCATACCCTGATTCACCCCCCCTCTCAGGGTATTCAGCCTAGTGGACCTAACAATTCACTTTTATAAGCATTATACAATATAACACTTGAATCCCACAATAACTTCAAATCCTCAATCAAAGGATCCAAATAAACATCAATATCGTTACCTGGTTGTTTTGGTCCTAATATAAGCATTGATAACATGATGAATTTCTGTTTTATGCATAACCGGGGTGGCAAGTTATAATTTACCAATATAATTGGCCATGTACTATGAGTGCTGTTTTGAAAACCAAAAGGATTCACTCCATCTGTAGATAAAACAAGATGAAGGTTTCTCAGCTCATTTCCAAATTCATGATACTTATGATCAATTATCTTCCATTGAGGAGAGTCGGTCGAGTGATGTAATTTCCCATCTTTATTTCTTTTATTTACATGCCACGAAAATTTTCTTGTAGTTTCTTCACTTTCATATAAACGCCTAAACCTTGGAAAGATTGGAAAGTACCACACAAATTTCCTAGGACTAGATTCATCTTTCTTGTATTGAGAATCACCATACTTTAGACATTCTGTAAGTGATTTTTTCTCCTTGTGAAACAATATACAGTCTTTCAGGAAAGCATGTATTCTTTCAAAAATCATACCCATCGATCACAACATTCGTTTAGGTTCATATTTTTGTCTTGGGATCTCATTATCTTCCGAAAGCATGTCATTCAAGAGATAAATTAGTTCCATAAAACTGACATCACTCCATCCACTGTCTTCTTTCAATTTATACAACTTCAGTACAGCTAACAATGCTGTATATTTTGTGCAACCAGCATACTATGGCGTCTTTACACAACTCTTTAACTTCTCAAACAATTTTGGTCAATCACAGAGTTCATCTTCAATTGTCCTTGTCATTTCCTCAATAAGATATTCATCATAATTGACATATGTAATCACATCCTCCATACAATCTTATTCATTATCCATATTTGTAATCATATATGATGATCCATAAAATGCAGTTTTATCCCATCCAGTAGCTACATTATCTTTTTCTACGTGTTTATTCCAACATTTATAACCCTGATCTATTTCATGACATATCAAATGTTCTTCCAACTCCTCTAGAGTAATTAGTCTAGAATAACAACAATGTAAACATGGAAAATGGATTTGAGAAGGATCATTTGCGTGATCCTTTGAAAACTTGATGAACTCTTTCACTCTATTCTCATACTCTATTGTCAAACGATTATCATCCATCCAATATTTATTTATCTCTATCCTATTTGAATCTAAAATATTATTATTTATGATTCAAATACACAAAAAAATACTTCCAAATACATTATAAGATAACCACTTATAAAAAAAGATATTAATAGATCCAAACCATTTCCAATAAATATTTGGAAACAATGAAACCAGGATAGACCCCCCCCCCCCATCAAAATCGACACACTTTCCAGCCCCCTTACCAATAGTTCTAGAACCCACCACCGTTGAAAAAAAACATTAAACATCCTTTTAACCACCCCTACCATCCACCTTATTCATAATAAAATAATCACATTAAACAGCCCAAAACTAGTGACCAAACTCAAATAAAATGAAAACAAGGATGCAAATTTTATGAGAAAACTAATATAGTAGATACATTTCTAAACACAAAGGGGTTCATGGGGGAGACAAATAACCTAGGATTATCCAAAATTATTATGGAATATCATAGGTTTTGTTACTGAAAGTAACGTAAGAAATAGAAAATTGAGGTTAGTGAACATAAATTCTACCATACCTCCTCTCACTAACTGTTAATACCTTCCATAATATTGAAAAAGAATTGTGAAATTAATTTTATAAATAAATTATTTCCAAAAATCATGACCTTTATATTAGAAAAATTCCCATCCATTTAGGTAAAATATAAATATGCTTCCTTTTTTCTTATGAATCATTAAATTTGGACAAACACACTAACTAACTCAATAAAATTAATATTTTCACAGGAATTTGAAGGTAAAGAGAGATAAATAATTTCATTGAAAATAATTCAACTGAATCTTTTAGTATCAATTGAAAGAGGATATTTTTTAATAAAGGGATGAGGTCAATAACTCAGGACATAATCATTCCTAGACTCTCAAACCAAACTCACCATATCCCAAAATTTTATCAACTAAAAAATGACCATCCAACTAAATAAAACTACACCTTACTGAAACCAATAAACACCATGAATCATGGAAAACTCATATTACAAATTCCCCACTACATCACCGTTGAAATATATCAACTATACAGTTATGGTACACCTTGAGATACTCAACCCTAAGTCATAATCCCAACCCTACATCTAGAAAATCTCATCACTCCCTTATTCCTCATTCTATTAGGACCACAACTCAAGGCACCATCTTTAGCCTTCTAAGAAACTCGAAGAAAACCACTCTTGATAACTTTATCACAATCCCTCATCTACAACCAAAACCTCAAACATAAACTCACAACCTTCTTTAGAATCTCTAACCTCAAAGATGACTCAAAATTACAAGATTTCATTTATTCATCAACCAAGTGTTCTAAAAACTAGATCATTAATGCACAGATGTGAATCCCAAGGGAAAGCACACTGTATCAAACTTGATTGAATTCCATGATATTCTGTATACACTCATACTTCTATATATGGGGAATAAAACTCTTCCTAAAACCACTTTTTATTGAACATTATTTTCATTCCATCATTCTTAATCCACCCTTAAAAGTAATCCCACTACTATGGAAACCCATAAATGAGCTAAAATATTTTATAATTAAAAACCCTCCTCAACTGCTTCTAGCCAATTTTTAACCTTAAGACCCAACACCTATAAAATTAACATCAACACCTCCTACTATTGAAATTTGACAACACTCTATCCCATGTCTCTTTCTACTTCCTGTGCACTTTACCATGATAATGTTTCAACATGTATAAGCATCAAAATTAATAAATTTAATCCAAAAAATTAAATAACTTACCAACACCAAGAGATACTCTTCCACGCTAAAAGAATCATATATACCCCAACACTTATAAACTACAAAAGCAATTCATAATCCATTACAAAATATTATATTCCTATTAAATAATCACCATCAGACCCTCCAATAACACAACCACCTTATCACCTCATGCCACCATTCTTAAATCCATTAAAAAATCTAACAACCTATTTTCTCTTTATCACTACTCACATTTATAATAGAGTGTTTATAATAATCTTAATCTTGAAAATAACTTAACAAAACCCTATAGTAAATAAACAATTCACTTGGTAAAACTTTAATCACTTCATGCATTTTTTGAAAGAATATGACCTAAAAATGTAGCCCAAACACACAACACAACCCAAACTAAACCAAACTAAACCACCATAAAAAATATTAGAATAATAACAAAAGGAAACAGATTAGGATGAGCAGAAAAATCACCAAAGATAAAAGATGGGAATCTGAGAATTTAACCTCATCGAAAGGAATCCCAAACACTTGAAGTAGGGTTCGCAAGGAGTAGGGTTCAACAGGGGGGGGAAGTAGGGTTTGTGGGGAGGAGGATCTGTTGAAGGGGTTTGAGGGGGAGGATAAGGAGTAGGTCTAGCAGCGGAGTAGGGCTAGCAGCGGTGGAGAAGGGCTAATGGAAGAGTAGGGCAGTGGCAAAGAAGTAGGGCAGCGGCGGTGGAGTAGGGCAACGACGGTGGAGTAGGGCTAGCAGCAGCGAAGAAGGGCTAATGGCGAAGTAGGGAAGTCGTGGTGGAGTAGGGCATTGGCAGCGGAGTAGCGTCTGAAAAAGATAAGATCAGGGGGAGGGGATTTGTCATAGGGGTATAGTCTTGCGAGATCTTGAGGGCACGATAAACAAAGGGCACTATGCACCCCATTTTATAAAATGGGACTATGGTTTTAACAATGCTAGAAAATTACTGATAAAGGATCCATTAATCAGCGCTAAAATTTCAGTGTTGATAAAATGTCACTTTATCAGTGCTTTTCTAGCACTGATAAAGAATATATTTATTAGTGTTGATAAAGGTAAATCTTTATCATTACTATAAAAAAACTGATAAAGTGACCCTTAAAAAGTGATTTTAATTAGCACTGATAAAGATTTACCTTTATCAGTTCTTTTTGCTTAGCACTGATAAAAGGTGGTGCTTCCCTTGATCATTTTGTAGTAGTGTATGATCCTTATGGATTTCAAAACTTAAGGGGGAGTTATTAATATTCACCATGATCGATAAGTAAAGGGAGATAAGTTTTTCTTTTAATTTCATAAATTAAAATTCTATGTCCTTATATTCTTTTTCGTAAGGATGTTTGTGCTTTCCCAAAAGGGAGAGATTTCTGAGTCAATAAGGGTTTCTTATGACTTTTCCATTCCTCTATGTTTTTAAAATCACAAACACTTTATCATAAGGAAAATATTTTTTCTTTAAGGATTATCTTTGTAAGGAAAATTTTCTTTCTATAAGGAAATTTTATTCTTACCTATGTTTTCATTGTTCATTTTATAGTCTCTCAAAATCTTACTCATTTTATTACTAAGGAAAATTTTGGTTTCATATCTAAAATCTCTTAATCTTATAAATCCTTAGATATAGAGTATTCTATTTTCAGGTTCTAAATTCTCTAAACTTCAGGTTCCAAATTCTATGAAATTCAAGTTCTGAATTCTCTGAAATTTAGGTTCCAAATTCTCTAAAATTCAGGATTAGAATTATTCCGAATTTAGACACTGAATTCCTCAAAATTCAAACTCTTAATTCTTTATAATTCATACTATTAATTCTTTAGAATTCAGAATATGAATTATTTAGAAGTCCGACTCTGAATTCCTCTGAATTCAGACTCTGAATTCTTCAGAATTCCGACTCCAAATTCATTAGAATTCCAACTCTGAATTCCTCAGAATTTAGACGCCAAATTCCTTAGAATTTGGACTTTGAATTCCTCAAAATTCTGAATCAAAATTCTTCATAATTCAGACTCTGAATTCCTCATAATTCAGATTCTCAATTCTCTGAAATTCATGTTCTAAATTCTCTGAAATTCAGGTTTTGAATTCTCTAAAATTCAGGTTCTAAATTCTCTGAAATTCGTTTTCTGAATTCTTCAGAATTCGGACTCTGAATTCCTCAAAATTATGACTCTGAATTACTCAGAATTTGGACTCTGAATTCTTCATAATTCTGACTTTGAATTCCTCAAAATTCTGATTCTGAATTCATAGGAATTCAGACTCTGAAATCTATAGAATTCGGGTTTTGAATTCTTTGGAAAACAGAATCTGAATATCCGTGTCTTATAGACTCTGAATATTTATTTAGTTTTATTTCGAATTATATTTTTCCTTAAACTACAAAGAAATGTATTTGGTTAAGTAACTTAATTTTCCTTACACTTATTATGAAATGATTCCATACAATATGTTTCTAACTAACTATTTTTTAAGTGACACGTGTACAGGTCCCTTCGAGATTCAGGGAAAAATATGACCATTGGAGGAGGGAGTCGATTGTTAGAGAAGTGCCTATAAATAGGATCTCATTTGAACGAGCTCAATAACTGTTTTATCACTCTATAGATTTCATGATTCTGAAGTTATTTCTAGAGAGAGAGAGAGACTCTCGTGCTTTGTGTGATTTTGAACATCTTGTTCAGATTGTTTCTTGTGAATCCAATTATTGTTGAGTGCAATCGAGTGATTTTGGGGGATAGGAAGACAGAGGTGACGAATACCTTAAAGTTTGAGGACTTCTGAGGATATGAATAAATAAGTGCCGACTACCTTAAATTTTGAGGGCTTATGGGGATATCAAGATAGATTTTGATATTCCTATAGAGGGCTTACCCTGGTGTGGGTAAGACATACTTTCTTGAAAGTATAAATCAAGGGACCTTTATCCAAGTTTTGTTGGATACCCTACTCTTTGGTTTAAAATATTTCATACTTGTTACTTGTTTTGTTTCAAGTTTATATTTGTTGTATTTTTGATAAAGGAAGAAAGTATAATCTTCTTATACTTTCTTGTACCTTTATATACTCTGATAAATAAGATTATATACGCTTTAAGGTAGAATATTTCCCTTGTAAACTTTCCTTAAGTTTCATTTATGGAACCATATTTCTGAAACCTATAAAGTTAGTTTAATAGAACTAAAAGAGGTCTTGTGAATTTACATTCTTTAACTTTGTTAAACATAGTTTTCCTTAAGGTTAAAAACGAAATTTTTTAAACTTACAATTTACCCCCCCCCCCCCCTGTAATTGAGCATATACATCATTATTTAGATCCTACAGACGAAAGAGATAAAGTTTTAGGTATTCAAAAGGGTTTGAGAAATGAGCAGGTTTGGAATTTGAAGCGGGTTCTGATAGAACCTTGATTCTCATTTCATTACGTACGATAATAATTACAAAAATAAAATAAAATAACCATATACATCGTATTAAAATTAGTATAGAATAATAATAATAACAAATAAAACTAATTTCTGCAAAATATGCAGAGAAATTAGTTTAATTGTTAAATTTAACTTATTAAAGTAAATATATATTTAAAATTTAAAATAAAAATTAAAAAAATATAATAAAAAAATTAAAATTAAAATTAAATAAAACTTATTTAAAATTAAATAAACCTAGTTCCTCCTTAATAAAATCAAAACTTGTGGTGGTAAGTGGTTTAGTAAAAATATCAGCTAATTGATATTCAATATTTAAAATTTCTAAAAATATGTCTTTTTTAAGAACATGGTCTCTTTGAAAATGATTTATTATATCAATATGCTTAGTTCTATAATGAATTATAAATTTTTTTGAAATATTTATAGCACTATTATTATCACATAAAATAGGTGTATTATTAAAATTTAGTTTAAATTCCATAAGTGTGTTTTTAATCCACAAAACTTGTGCACAACAACTACCTACAGATACATATTCTTCCATGGTTGTTGACAGAGAAAATGAGTGTTGTTTCTTACTAGACCATGACACTAAGGATTTTCCTAAAAAGTGATAGGTTCTTGAGGTACTTTTTCTATTTAATCTATAACTTCCAAAATCATCATATGGTTATGAAATTAAATTAAAATCATATGTTTCTGGATAAAGAAGATATTGAAAAATAGTTTCTTTTAAATATCTAAAAATTCTTTTGACAGTAGTAAGATGAGATTCTTTAAGATTTGACTGAAATCTTACACAAAGACATACTAAATACATAATGTATAGCCTGCTAGCAGTAATATATAATAAACTACTAATCATACCTCGATATAACTTTTTTCCCACTAGTTTTCCAGTTTTATCCAAATCAATTATTATATTAGTACATATAGGAGTTATATATGTCTTGATGTTTTCAAGTCCAAACTTCTTCAATAAATAAATAATGTATTTTCTTTTATTCAAAACATTTCTAAAATATTTTTGATAAATTTGAAGTCCTAAAAATAAATTTAGTTCTCTCATCATACTCATTTCAAATTCTTTTTGCGTTAAATTTGAAAACTCATGACAAATCTTTTTATTAGTTGACCCAAAAATTACATCATCAATATAAATTTGAACTAATAAAATATTATAATTTATAGTTTTCTTTAAAAGTTTTGGATCTGCTATACCAAAAGTAAAATCATTTTCCAAAAGAAAAGAACTTAATCTTTTATACCATGATCTAGGTGCTTGTTTAAGGCCATAAAGAGCTTTAGTAAGTTTAAAAATAGAATTTGGTTTTTCAGAATTTTCAAAACTAGAAGGTTATAAAACATAGACTTCCTCTATTAAAAAACCATTTAAAAATGCATACTTAACATCTATCTAAAATAATTTGAAATTCATATGAGATTCACTAGATAAAAGGATTCTAATGGATTATAGACTAGCTACAGGTGAAAAGGTTTCATCAGTGTCATATTCTTCTGAACTAGACTGAATTTTATTTATATCATTATCAGAGTCATCTTTCAAGTTCTCAAGTCTCATGTTATCATTAAAGTCAGATTCATCAATTTGATCTTTTATTCTGACAAAAGGATCAGATTCATCAAATTTTACATGAACTAATTATTTAATAATACTTGAATTTTTATTAAAAACTCTATAGGCTTTGTAAGTAGCATAATATCCTAAGAATATTCCGTCTTTAGATTTTGGATCAAACTTACCAAGATTATCCTTGGTTTCCAAGATATATACCTTGTATCCAAAAACTTTAAAGTATTTTACTTTAGGTTTTCTTTTATTCCAAAGTGCATAGGGTGTCTTTTTGAAAATTGGTCTAATTAAAACTCTATTCATTATATAGTAGGTTGTTCTTACATATTCTTCCTAGAAATAGATAGGAAGACTATATACATTTACCATATTCCTAGCCATTTCCTGAATAATTATATTTCTTCTTTCAACAATTCCTTTTTTTTTAGGTGTTCTTGGTGCAAATAAAGTGTGTTTAATACCCATATTTGAGAAAAAGGGATTAAATTCATGATTCTCAAATAGTCCACTATGATCACTTCTTAATGAAATTACTTTAAAAACTTTTTCATTTTGATCAATTTTGAAAAATCTTTCAAATAAAATAAAAGATTAATTTTTATATTTTAGAAAATATATCCAGGTAAATCTACAATATTCATCAACTAATATATATATATATATATAATTTACTAGTAAAACTTGCTACTCTTGATGGTCTAAACAAATCCATGTGGATATGTTCTAATGGTTTTGATGTAGCAATTTTGTTAATAGATTCGAAGGAAGATTTGTGTTTTCCAATTCGACATGAATCACAGAATCTATCATTCTCAAATTTGATACTAGGTAAATCTAAAAGAAATTGTTTCTTAGATAATTTATGTAAAGCATAAATATTGAAATTACCATGTCTTTTGTGCCAAATCCATAATTCATTTATCTTAGTATTTAAATAACTCACTTTCTATTTACACAAAGAATTTAATTCTTAGGTGTGGAAATTATCTGTTCTAGGTGATCTAAATTTAAGCAAATGATCTTTAAATATAGAAAAGAATTTGTTAAAAAAATCCACATAGTATCCATCATCACAGAGTTGAGAGATACTTATCAGGTTATGCTTTAATCCTTGTACATGTAGTACTTTTTTGATTGATACTATTTTTGGATCTCCAACAGTTCCAATACCCATAATTTTTCATTTTTCATTGTCGCCAAAGGTGACTAATCCACCATACTTTTACGTTAAAGTTTTGAAGTTGGATTAGTTTCCACTCATGTTCCTAGAGCATCCACTATCCATGTACTATATTGATTTTTTTCTTCTGTAACATTCTTCCTACAAATACAGATTAAACGGGAGTTTTTTTTGTACCCATATTCTCTTTGGTCGAGCAGTGTTAGTTAGCAGGGATCTGGGAACCCTGATTTTCTTTTTTTTCATAACTCAAATAATTTGAATTAATGAAACTGTTAGAAACAAAAGCCTTTTTAATTCCACTTATTTGGGTATTTCTTAGATAATAGATTTTGTTTATATGTCTTTTTGTTCCACAATAATGAAAAGTTTCACTTTTTGAATTAGGAAAAAAATAGTTTTTATATAGTTTAGGTTTTTCATCTTTAATACATATACCATATCTTTCATTTTTAATAACATTTTTACCAAGAATTTCATTTAAATTATTTTATCCTTTTGTAAAGAAGATAGAAGCACTCTTATAGGTTTTTACTTAAGCTTATAGTGTCTTAATCTTGTTTTCATGTTCTGCACTATTTGTGTTTGATGAGTTAAATTTCTTAATTAACTCTTGGTGTTGTTTTAGTAAAGTTTTTATTTCTCGTAAAACCACATTTTGAATATTCTTTAGTGATTTATGATTCTTTCATAGAGAATCATATATTTCTTCTATCATTTTGAAATATGCCACAAGTTTTTCATTTGAACAGATATAATTAGAATCAGAATTATAGGAGTAATAGGATTGTACCTCATCATCGTCATCTATAAAGCACATGTTTTCTTTTAGGATATATTCTTCCTTTTATGAGTCATATTTATATGATCTATTGGAGTCTTTAGAAATACTCCTTGTAGCTTTCATTTCTATTTTATCCTTCTGCTCATATTTAGTATTTTTTAAAAATAACTTTTTATTTTCACCTTTCAAAAAAGGACAATCAGGTCTTATATGACCTATTTTCTTTCACTCATAGAATATCACTTCCATTAAGTCATTTTAATCCTTCTTTAAGGGATTTTTGAATCCTTTATTTTTCTTATACAACTTTATGAATTTTCTAGCTTACTATGCTAGTTCTATTTTAGAATCAGATGAATTAGAATTTTCTTCACTCTTGATTTCTTATTTCTTCTTTCTAATTTTCTTCTGAGAAGTTACCTTTAATATAGTATTGTCCCTTTTCACCAATACTTTATAATCATCAGATTTATCTTTCATTTCCTCTTCATACATCATCAAATTTCTGATCAATTCTATCATTGTTAAATTTTTAACTAGTGATGATTTTCTAATAGCAGCTGATATTCCATTCCATTTGGTAGGGAGTACTCTAAGTACTTTCAAGGCTTATTCTACTTGTTTGATAGGATCTCCAAAGGCTGTTATATTGTTGAAATATTCTTTAAGAATTCTGTTTATCTAGATAATGATTTATCCATCAAACATTCTAAAAGTATCAAATTTTAATTTTTTTTCTTTCATACCTTATCTGTATTACATTGTTAGTTCCTTCATAGGTAACTGCTATACTCTACCACATCTCATAGGCAGTTGGGATTTGTGAAACTCGGTTGAATTCATCTGGTCAAAGACCAAAGATAATAACATCCATTGCTTTAGAATTCATGTCGTATTAGCCTTTTATTTCACTATCCCATGTTTCTAGTTTTTCAAGAATCTTGTAGGGAGAAGTGGTCTTTGAGTAGACTTTGAACCCAAGATTCATCAAGTAGATAATCATTCTTGATTTACAGCATCCATAGTTTTCACCATTGAAATAAGAATCATGAACTATTTAAATTCCTTCTCGAGTATCATCCATTGATATCTCTCTATATAGACCTTAATGCTTTCATCTTGTTATATCTTTCTCAAAATATTTCTTTTGATACTAATTTTTAGGTCAGAATAAATGAGATAACCACAAGAGGTGGGGTGAATTGGGACTTTAAAAACTTCTTGAGAATATTGAACAGAACTGATTCTTTCCTTTAACTCTGTTAAATATGATTAAGTAGTAGAAATAAACAAATCATAGTATATGAGGATATATAGTGATTTTGGGAACAAAAATACCCTAGTCCACTCTGCCAATTCTCTTCTACACAAGCTTGGTGATTTTCACTAGTCAGTCCTCTTATCATAGGATTATCCACAACTGAGTACAGGAAGTTGACACCTTTACATAGTAAGGTTTAAAAATAGAGCCTTCTGGTTCTCAAACCAAGAACCGTACAAACACAACTTTGATATAAAAGCCGGTACTCCTTAAAAAAGGGTATTTTTAAAAAAAATCATCTGATTGTTCTTCACAGTTGCAGTAGCACACAACTGACAGTAGATGGATTTTCATCTTCTGAAAAGGATTTCTTCAATAATGTACAGTTATAAAATGATCTGTTTGCAATAGATCTTGAAATATGCTCAGAAAAAAAATCATCAGTATACTTACAATATATATTCAATGTAGAATAAGTAAATCTTCAATGTTTCTCTTCTTCTGTAGAAAATAGAGTCTGAATTTTTTCGTCACAGCAGATCTAAAAAAGATTATCTTAATAAATGAATTTTTTATATCTCTGTATGTTCTTCTGTATGTACACATATGTGTATGTATCTATATTTTTATCTGTAAATCATATGCACAGATATATATAATAAAGACGAGCTCATTCTTCATAAATCTAGATCCACAAAGATCGCCTAAAAGGTCGTGATCATTCAAACTTAAAAATAGAGTAGTAGTAACTTCCCTTAATAATAGGCAAGAATTCCTCCTCTTAAATAAATCCTTTGAATAAAATAAAATTAGATTTAAATAATTCAAAGTTGAGCTTTAAAATGTATCTTTGAATCAAGATTTAAATCAGCCAAATATTCCGTAAAAGACCATTGCACAAAATCTCTGATAAAGTCACAAATTCAAATTCTCCCATGCTTGAAGAAGTAAAACATAGGGTTATTTCCATAAGCTAATAAAACATCAAAACATAAGGTTGATGATCTATACTTATTTAACTTCAGAATGTAAGGTACATTACAAAAGTAAATCTAATGATCCATATGTTTTCTTTTTAAATGTAAGGTTTCATACTTACGTAGGGTTCTTTATCCATACTTTTCTTATATGTAGAACATAAGGTTCAATCTGAATGTAAGGTTCTTTTAACATACTTTTCTTTCAACATATGGTCGATTAACTATACATGTCGATCCTCTGACATCATATATAAAACGAATGTAAAGTTTATTCCTTATGTTACATTCTTCAACATAATTTATGAACAGTGCTTTCAGAGCATGATAAAAATATTTTCCCAAAACCTTGACAAATATTCCATACAGATAATAAGCTTTAAAATAATTCCAAAATTAGGAATATAAATAATATTAATTTCCTAAAATACACATAAAGTAACATCGTTAGTAAAACAAACAAGGGTATTTGTGAGCATCAAAATCATCATAAAATATAGAGTATTTTTGAGACAATACATTCCCAACAATATATATATATATTTTAGAAGTAATCATTAACATAAAATGTTATATTTATTTATAAAAATTTATTTAAAAGGTTAAATGTAATATTTTTTGAGAAAAATACCCTCTTTATTTTGTGAACGCTTCTTCAAATTCTAAAAAATTCCAAAATATTATATAAAGAATTATATAAAAAGAACCATGTAAATATATAAAGTAATCTTTGAATAATCAAGTGGTCATGATAGATGTTAATTCTTTACATGGTGTATAAGTTAACAAATATTCCTTTCACACTATTATAAAAATCTTAACAATTACCTTATTTGGAAAATGAAAAGAATATTCCTTTAAAAACATTTTGTAAAAAGTAAAACATATATAAAAATTTATTTAATAAATCTTTTGGAGAGTGTTAAAAAAATTCATGAATTTCTTTTAGAAAACATAAATATGGAAAAAAATATTTTTGACTAAATAGAGAAAAAAAGTTAGCATTTCTTAAAAAAACCTCAATCATTTTAAGTACAAAAGATAAGAAAAGTTTACTATTAATTTAAAAAATCATGAATAAAAATAGGATAATAAAATAATTTTTTTTTAATATATAAATATCAAATAATTCCTATAAGTAGGTATTAAAAATAAATAATCCTAAATAATGATGAGATTATGAAATAAACCCTTATCACTTTTGTAAATTTTGAATCATAACCCCCGTAAAATATGTAGCTTAAAAATGAAAAATTAAATACTATTAAGATAAATAGATTCATGATATAAATTTCAAATTGGTAGCATATATTCCCCACAAAATAAATAAGTGGTGAATATGAAATATATCTCATGGAAGTAAAAGTGGTATGAGAAATCTTTTACCTCGAGTCCAGATTTATTGTGTATGCCATTTATCTCATGTATAATAAACTTATATCAATTTATTTTTTTATTATGAACCTTTTCTAAGTTTAATCCATTATACATAAACCATTTATTTTATTTATTTTAATGACATATTTAATTACTTATTCAGTTATGTCCATGTTGGGTGTTTTGAGGACGCTTAGTTTATAATTTCAAAATGACATTGGTGTATTGACCATGGTCAAATGATTCATTATTCCATCATATTCAGAATAATAGTAATTAATTAATTATAATTTTTATACATCAATTATACTTTAAAAATGAACCATTAAATATGGTTATGAATAAATGAATGACATTACAATCATGAAGTAGGTATGTCATACGTACGCAAGAGTAACGTTTCCATTTTTCAATGATAAAGATTTAAATAAAGAGGTTTTTATTATATATTTACATAATTATAATTATATCATAAATATCATATTATTTCTTTAAACAAACTTACATATATCATCCATGTGATGCTGTAATAAAAAATGTATCACATCGATTCACAAGAAGGTAGCCTGCCATAGACACGAATGTTGTTATCTTTTTTCAATGGAATGTAATGTTAGAAGATATATGATGTGTTACTTTCAAATAATTATTAATATTTTATGAATATAATATTTAAACATTAAATTCATGATCATGAAAATCCCTGATAGGTGATGATGAGAAACGAATTACATTGATTTGTGATGCGGTAATCCACCATACATGTGAACTATGGTTTTATTTCCAATTTGATGGAAGAGGAGATGAATAAAAATTATATCAGAAACATAATAAAATCTAATTATATAGAATATAATTTTTTTATTATATTTTAATTTTTAAAACATAATTTCATGTGTAAAAAAATTAAAAAGATGGAGCTTGATGAAGATGATTACCTTTACTTAGAAGAACCTCCTTCTGATATATTATTAAGGACACTAAGGTTTGTATTTTGAGAAGAAAATAACATATATTATGTGGATAAGGATGTTTTAAATATAATTTTCTAGGTTTTTTATGATACAAATGTCTTGATAGGTGTAAATAAGTGATGATAGGGGGTGCCCTTTCATAATTAAGAAGGAGTGACATTTTTATAAATAACTAAAACTATTCAATAATGGGAAGTAACTTTCAATAAAAGTGCCTCAAAAATTTATAAATAATGTATTTTAGAGGTGATATGATATGTCCATAACTCCACCATTAAAAAATAAATATGTTATTCTATTTACCTCTAAGGTTACTCACTTTTACCATTTTAGTTTTTTACCATGAGAACTAGTTTTTTTACTATTTTTAATATTAATAATGACTAAAATTAAGTTAAACTTATTAAATAATATTAATTATTATAATCTAAAATATGGAATATTATTTATAAAATTAAAATCATATAATTGAAATAATTCAACTTAAAATTAAACCTACAAAACGTGTCAAAAATGGTTTTTCAAGAAATACATTTTCAATCAATAGATGGCCTTATATTAGTTGTATGACTAACAATAATTATTATATAAATTTAAATTCATATAAATAGATTTATAATATATTAATTTAACATAAATATTTCTTTACTTGGGTTGTTTTGATTAATAAAAATAGATCAACTTTATGCACTTAAAAATAGTTTGTAGAAAATTGAGTTTTTAAGCATAAAAATAATCTTATACCAAAATGATGAAAATTGATGATTAAAATAAAATTAATTATATTATTATAAATAAAAAAATTATATATCAATTTAATTCAAAATATAAAATATAATCTAACTTTTAAATTACTTTATTTAATAAAAAGAAATGACAGTATTTAACAATCGTTAATTTTAGATATTCACTAAAAAATCAAACATTTCAGAAAAATCGCAAAATTAAACCCTAATATAATTTTGATATACTAATTTTAAAAAAAAATTAAAAAAAAAAATTTGTTGTTACATTAATTAATTATAATATTTTCTCACAAAAAAATAAAAACATTTTTGAAAGAAACTTATTTTTATAGAATAAATATCTTTATTAAAAATTGAGTGCTTATTTCTTAAGAAATTATTAATAAATATATATTGAGTATAAATTTTATATAAATTCAATTATCTATTTAATATTATTCATACCTTCCAATTTAATGGCTGGGTTATAGTTGTCATATTTAAATTATAATATTTCATGGTTTGTTTAAGTTCGGTGTTTCATGTTGTTTGCGATATCGAACATAGTGTTATTTTAAAATATCTTGGTGTTACATTCTCCCAACATCATTAAATTACATCCTCAAAATTTTAAATATTTCTTGATAACCAAGTTCTTGACATTTGAAAATTCCTTTTTTTTAAACCCACATCATTAAAAGGGATATTAAAACATCCTCTTGATAAGAGAAAATGGGAAATTAGAAGTTCATCTGGAATAACACATGATATATTTTCAAATAGGAGAATATTTTCCGGATGTGAAAACATGTATTTGGAAAGAATATATATTTAAGAGATAATTTTATATGTTTTTTAAGAGATAAGAGACCATATATTTATTGAAAATGAATAAATTTTTTATTTCAAGATCTTTTTCCTAAAGTTGAGGGATCATTTTACCCTATAGAATTATAACATAAGTAAATATACTAACTTGATAAGTATAATTTCATCCTTTAATCATTTTTTACCACAAAATCATCTATTTCTCCAAACTATAAGTACTCAAGATGAATTTTTCTTGTCTAAAGCACTAAAATTAACTTCTAATAGATCACATAATCTTATGAAATGATATCAAGATATTCCTCTTGTCTGTAGACAATAACCAAAACATGATATGGTTATCACAGCGTAAGATAATTCCCCAAATTAATACACCTTTGTTTTAATATCCAAATCCAAAGTTGAACTAAAATCATTCCATAACTAAATAACCATACATACCAAATAAACTCAACATTCAAATATTTAATTATGTTCTTCCTAAATAATCTTTCTTGTTAAATCATATTTTATACCTAATAGTTATATATCCCTCAACCTAATGAAACATTTCCCAAAATATCATTAATCACATAAAAATACTAAAAATTAAAAAATAATTGATCTTAAAATATATTTCTCAAAATCACCTTAATATTTATCCATAAAATCACCTAAGTAAAAACAATGTCATACTAACTAGTATATTATGTATTCCAGTGTTAGTCATTTCACCCTTATCACCCTTAAATTTTGGGTTCAATCTGTAAGGCCTTACTGGATTCTATGGGTTGTCACACAACTTGTAGGTTATCCTTTTTATAAATAATGGGGAAAATTTTGATAATAATATTAATAATTTACCTTGATCCTTTAAAATTCCTAATAATATGAAAAACATATTAAAAAATAACATTATTCATCAAATCACTTTTTTTACTACTATGGTTTTCTATCCACCTCATTCTTTTCCAAAAAATCAAATAATTTTAATTGACTATAATTACCTCAACATTGAGAACATATTAATGATTATCTTTACTTAAATCATGTGTTTTTACGTAAAATATAAAATTACTATTAAATCACATTTCTCTGTCATTAATACCATTCAATATGTTCTTGACCATCCTTAAATAAAAAACCACTTTGTAACAACCCTTGGAGGTTTCTTGATTCTTATAACTATAATACCATCGATAAAAATACTTCAACAACAAGATTCTTGAGTTTCAACACAAAAAATATCAATTATTCTAATTCAGTGATTTTTATAACATAGACCCTTAGGGATTAATCCTTGGATTATGTAATTTACTCGAATAATTACCAATTTCATCACCTCTATGACATTAAACTATTAGTGGTTCATTAGATTAAACTTTATTTCCTTGTGTCCCGTTAACTGGAATCTTTATTTTTCTTCCAAAATTATCTACTTTGTGCCCTCCTTTTCTACACATAAATCATCTTCTATATCCTTTAAGTAATTTTATATAGTGCATCTATTTCCCCCAGAACGTGTGTTCTAGTTAGGAATCACTACTTTTAGATGGTTTCCATAGGATTTATTTATGGAACCGAAAACACCCAAAAGTTTTGTATCCAAAGGGACCTGCTTTCCAAAGGTAGGTGATTGTTAAGTTTATTGACCTATGATACTTAATAACTCACATTGGTCAAGAGAATAAAATTTTGGGCTCATCACACCCTTTTTGGGGGAATTATTGCCTACTCCAAGACTCTCTTGTAGATTTAAGATATGTTCGTTAATCATTAATAATTTACCAAGAGTAATGTAGGTTTCCCTGGAAATTTTTAATTAATTATTATCTTGTATGGAAATTAGAATCATCTTTATGTTTGCGAGGTTCTTCATCAATATATATATCTATATGTATTTGAGGTTCTCTATAAATGGTATCCTCTCATATACTACTTAGATATTATTCGGTCATTATTACAAAAATGTTGGTTCTTAAGCCACTCAATAGGGTACTCTAGAATTTATTGTCACCCAAGGAGACGAAATTTGTTTTGATGTTAGTATTATAACCATAAATGAGATTCCTATGTATCATTGTGAAAGGAATTAGAACCCATGTAGTTTGGTGTCGCTTAATGGGACACATCATACCTTTTAAGGTCATGTGATAAGTACCCAATCATACAGTTTAACATCAAGTGGCAAGGACATCTAGGTATAATGTTCCTAATTAAAGTTTGGGGTGGGACTTATGATAAAGTATCCCAAGGAACCTGGAAAGGATATGAGTTTCCAAGTTATATTAGACCATGCAGGGAATGTGGCCAGAGAGAATAGGGTTGATTTGGAGTGTTAGGTTTAAACCTAATGGAGGCTTCCTACATATCCTATTTTGATGGGAATCAAATACCACATAGTTCGATAAGTCTCATAGGGTAGTATAGACCTTTTAGAGACATAGTTTAGGGATTACTCCTAAATAGTATTCCCTTGTAACTGGGTCCACGAGATATTTCTTAACTCATAGAGATTAAAGGGGGAATTAATTCAGGGATTATTCCGAAGGAGGATGCCCGAACTAAGGTAATTTGGGTTAGAATATTGAGGTGGATTTCCATTGAGCTCGATCCCTGGGTGAAGACTTCCAACATATCCCAATTATGGTGGGAATAAAAGCTCTCATATTTCAAAAAGTGAGGTAGATTGTGTGGATTTTGTGATCATCACAAATCTCTAAGCCCACATGAGTCCTTGGTGTGAGAAACAAGAGGATGTGAAAGATTCAACAAACCACGCACTTTATCCTAAGCCCACATGAGTCCTTCTTCAATGAAGTTACTTCATGTAGGTTATATACACAGGTCCACCGTGAAGGTCCTCTATACAGGTCCTCTACATAGGTCCTTTGAATCCCTTTATAAAATTTTTCTGTCTTCTGAGTTCAATAACTTTTGATCCGTAATTCCATTTGGGCTCCACAACCAGTCAAATCAAATATCTAGAAAACATATACACTTATTGATATGTTTATACACTAATTATTCTTATAATAAACTCTATAATATAATTTTGATGCATTGAAACTTTTTTTCATCTATCTTGGAAATCCAAGACCTACTCCTAGAGAGGGGATCTTTTCACTTATCTCTCTTTGCAGAGCATTCTCATAAAAAATGGAAATCCTACCATGAATTATGTGGAAAATTGAATGAAACACATTTTTTGGTCTATGAAACCTATTCCTACATTTTTTAAACATAGGAAATTGAATCATATTTTATTTATCATCTTTAACACATGAACTTTCATGGGACTCTATCCTTATCTTCTTTTATGTGATTGGGAATTCAACTATGTTCAAATTTTCAATCGTAATTTGAGATAGATAATTTTGAATGATAACAATATATTTAACTTATATACCCATGTGTTTAGTCGTATTATTAGGGAAATCATTATATTTCCCATCAAATTGGTTTTTGGCATGTCTTCTCTTATTTTCAGTCATTAACTAAAAAGAAAGAAAGAAACAAGATGATAATGAAAAAACATAAAAAAGTGGAAATGTATAAGCCTACAAGGAATAAATTATAAATGATAATTATATACTAACTTATGAGTTTCAAGGTTTCAATCTAGGTTATACATGGTAACATTTCCTATTGGTTTTCTTAACATAACAATTTGGCTAAGTCCATTATTATGGTTTGTAATGAGATTTTGAATTTCCAAAACATATCCCCTAGGAGTGTCAAACCAAGTTTGAAACAAGAGACATTTTCATGCAATATTTAATTATAGATTCAATCCCAATTCACCATTTTCAGGGTTATTACTGCTAGGTACAATTTTATTAGATCCACATCCACTTATAGAATCCAGACATGGATTTAATTTCTTGGAAATCACTCACTCTAAACTTCACCAAAATTCCATGATATTTTCATATACTTAGACTTATCCTTATACTTTTCTATAGGTATCTCACTAAAATATTTTAGTATTTAATACCCAAAATAACTATTCCTTTATTTGATACAAACTATAGAGTTTTGTAATTATTACCAGTGAGCTATAATTAATACATATTCGGACACTCTATGGGTAGAAACACCTTATAGGAGAGACTCTTAACACCATCCCTAGTGGAATCCTTTTTCTCATGAATCCCTTGGACTAAGATCCATTCTTCACCCAATTATCACACTTGATAGTTCCCAAGGATTAAATAAAATTCTTTATTTTGATACCAACTATGGAGACCCATGAATTTTAAACATATTATTCCATGACTTTTAACATAAACATCCAATATTTACAACCCAAATATTGTGAGGCATAGTTTATTTGGAATAATAGGTTTATAATACATCATAGTGAGAGTTAAATAAAGATTAATTATTATTATTATTTTCTCCATAATGAGCTCAAAAATCTTTTCGATCTCCTAAAACTACATGGAATAAACTGGGGAATACATAGACAAAACTGGTGCACAAAAAATACAAGGGAATAAAAATGATAAGAAAGAATAACTTGTGAGTTAAAGGTATAACATGATATCATAAAAGATAAGGCTAAAGAGTAATCACATGGGATCATAACATAAAGAACATGGTATCATAAGATCATGGAAACATAGGAATTGCATTAATAACATATAACATGACATAAAAATGAGTTAAGGATAACTTATTTGACAATGTCATGTGGAATAAAAGTCACATAATTGATTAGGTTTACTACCTAATCCCATACAAGATATCTCATTTGACTAAAGATTTACCCAATGAATTATAGCACTATATAGGTGCACCCATCATAACATGTTTAGTATTATGTGTGTCATAAAATAGAAATAAATCATAAGGAATAAAAATAAGAATTTCCCATATAAATAAAATGGATTGTATAATCTTGTCTCATATTATAATCAATGGAAAATTTATAATGAAGAAATTTTAAAGATGAAAATAAGGATTTTATTACCCCATAAAATTAAGGAAGAATAATCTAGGTATATATATGATAGAAATATATACATAATTTAGTAGAAATATATAGCCTCAAATGTTTTTTCCTTTGAATAATATTTCTTTAAAATATTAAATCAAATATTTTTGGAGAAAAATACTCTTTTTACTTTGAAATTACTTCTTCAAAGTCTAAAAAATTACATAATATTATAGAAAAAAAATATTTAAAAATAACCATGGAAACATATAAATAAATATTCAATGAATTTAGTGGTCATGATGGTGGGTAATTAAGTACAAGTTGTATAAGTTAAAAACATTCCTTTCAAATTATTTTATAAGGGTTAAAAATTACCTTGTTAATAAAATGAAAAGAATATTCCTTTTAAAAAAAATTAAAAGTAAAAAATGAATAAAATTTTCTTTAATAAATAATTTTTGAAATTTTAAAAACATTTTTTAGAATATTTTTAGAAAACATTTATATGGAAGAAAGGATATTTTTGACCTTAGACAGAGAAACAATTATCTTTTCTTAAAAACATTTTCTCAATAATTTTAAGTACCAAAGAGAGTATAATGGTAATATTACTTTAAAATTTCATGAATAACCATAATATAATAAAATATAATTTTTTTAAGATATAAATATCAAAAAAAATTATAAAGGTTAAACATAAACATCCCAAATAATAAATAGATTGTGAAAAAAATCATAACCACTTTAGTATATTTTGAATCATAACCTCCCTTAAATAAGTAACTTCAAATGAAAATTTAAATACCATGAATATAAATATTTTAATGATATAAAATTCAAAGGATTATTATATATATCACATAAAATAAATAAGTTTTGAATATGGAATATGTCCCACGAAAGTAAAAGTGAGATAAGAAATCCCTTGCCTTGATTTCATACTTATCATGTATATACTTTATATTTATTATAATAAAATTATATCAATTATTTGTTTATTAATAAAATTTTATAGTATTAATACCTTATACTTAAACCATTTAGTTTATTTATTTTAATCACATACTTAATTACTCATTCATTTATGTTCACATCGGGTGTTTTGAGGACGCTCAGTTCATAATTTTAAAACGGCATCAGTGTATTGGTTGTGGTCAAAGGGGTAATTATTTCATCGTATACAGGATAATAATAATGAAATAATTATAATTTTTAAACATAAATTATACTTTTAAAACCAACTATTAAATATCATTAGGAAAAATAAACTATATTGCAAGCATGGACATGTTAGGTTGTACGTACGCATGATTAGTGATTCCATTTTTTAATAATCGTGATGGAAAGAAGTTAATTTTTATTTTAGATTTAAATAATGATAAATATATCATAAATATAATATTATTTATTTAACTACACTTAAATATACCATCCATGTGATATAGTAATAAAAAAAGAATCGCATCGCTTCAGGTGGCGGTAGTCCACCGTAAACATGAACGATGTTATCGTTTTTCAATGGATGGTGATGTAAGAAGGCATATGATATGTTAATTTTCCAAAAAATAATATTTAATTAATAAAATATATAAACATTAAATACATCATCATTAATATCTATGATATTTTATGATGGAAAATTAATTACATCGATTCACAAGGTGAAAATACTCCATACACACGAACTATGGTTTTGTTTCCCATTTGATGGAAGACAAGATGGATAAATATTATACCACCAAAATTATAACATCCAAATATATATAATATAATATTGTTCTTATATTTTAATTTTTAATAAATAATTTAATTTGTGAAAAGAAGAATAAAAATAAGGAGCTCAGTGAATATGATTGCCTTCACTCAGAAGAATCTCTTTTGGATCTCTTACTAAGAACCCAAAGGTTAGTGTTTTAGGAACACAAAAAGATATAAAATGTTTCTAATGATGTTATATAAATATTTTTTTATTTTTTGGTTGAGAAAAATATCTTTATAGGTGTGAATAAATTAGTATATGTCTTCCCTTTTATATTTGAGCAGGAGTTTCATTTTTGTAAATACCCAAAACTATTCAATAATGGGAAGTCGCTCTTAAGACAAGTGCCACAAAAATTGATAAATAATGGATTATAGGTTTTATATTTTCTAAAAAAACATCCAAAATCAAAAAATAAACATGTTTTAAACATTTTATTTTGTTTACCTCTAAGGTTACTCACTTTTACCATTTTAGTTTTTCACCACAATTGCTAGTTTTTTTACTATTTTTACTATTCATTATGACTAAAACTAAGTTAAACATAGTATATAATATTAATTATGATAATTTAAAAAATGGAATCAATTTTATTAAATTTAAATCACATAATTTGAAGAGTTCAATTTCAAATTAAGCCCACAAAATGTGTCAAAAAACGGTTTTTCAAGAAATGCATTTTTCAAGAAATAGATGACCTAATATTAACTTTATAACTAGAAATAATCATTATAAGAATTTAAATTAATATAAATATATTTATAATATATTAATTTAATTTAAATATTTCCTTAATATATTTAATTTAATTAATTAAAATGGATAAAATTTATGCACTTAAAAATAGTTTCTAGAAAACCGTGTTTTTAAGCATAAAAATAAAATTATACCAAAATCATGAAAATTAATGATTTAAATTAAATTAAATTAGATTATTATAAATAAATGTTTCATATTAAAATTTAATACCAAATCCAAAATATAATTTTACTTTTATATTAATTTATTTAATGAAAGTAAATTACAGTATTTGAAAAATCAGCAAGTTTCACAATTCACTGAAAACTAAAAAATTTAGGAAAAAACAAAAAATTCACCCTAAGTAAATTTTGATATTATGATTTAAAAACTTATTTAAATTTTACAAAATAAAATTTCTAACATTTCCATGAATTAATTATAATATTTTCTCACAAAAATGAATAAAAATCATTTTTAAGGAAATGTATTTTTGTAAAATAAAATATCATTATTAAAAGTTTAGTTCTTACTTCTTAGTAATCTATAAATAAACCTATGTTGAGTAGTAAATTTATATATATCTCATTAAGTAGTTAATATTATTCATATTATCCAATTTAATGGCTATTTTATAACGATTATATTTGAATAATAATATTTTTGGTTGGTTTAAGCTCATTGTTGCATGTATTATACAATATCAAACCTAGTATTCTTTTAAAATATCGTGGTGTTAAAAAATCAATGCAGGGTACCCTTTTGTTAATATAATTATTATTATGTTATTATACTTTGATATGTTATTTTTTGAGTGTCAATTGGTAAATATGGGATTGGTTAGTTAACTTGCTTAGGTGTTGTTGGTTCTGTTGTTTTCTCACAGGTGCATTTGTATTCTCTTTTTCACAAGTGCATGAGAGAATTTGGTATGAAACTATTGATTATAATTTTATTTGATAGGTAAAAATAATACAAAGAAACACAAGATGGTTGTTGAATTGTGACTTTCCAATAAACTTCATCAATTTTGACTTTTGAATCCTTTCATGATATATGCATATATGCAGTGTCTTTTTCTCTAAAAAGTATAAGTAGTGGGTAAAAAAAGAACACATCCAATTTATAGTGGTTTGGGGAACAAATGTCCCCTATTCCACTCCACTAATAACACTATATGCAAGCTTAGTGAATTTCACTATAATGGTTCTCTTATCATAAGAACACAAAACCACATATGAGTGTAGAAGGTTAACACCTTTACAACAAGGATAAACACAGAGCCTTTTGGTTATTTTATAAGGAACCAATTATCCATAGCTTATATCAATAAGATAATATTCTAACACAAATAATCATAAGAAGTTTATACTCTAATAAATCAAAAGAGTTTGATTTGAAGGTTTGGGTTGAACTTCATAGTTGTAGTAGTAGCAACTGATAGTAGATGGATATTCTACTTCAAACGTGAAAGTCTTCAAGAGAGAGAATTTATAAAGTGATCCCAGTTTCAAATGATATTTAAATAAAAGGTATAAATGAATATGAGCATCAATATTATAGTAGTAAGATATTGAAAATGTATTTCTCCAAAGTTTAGAATATTCTATGAATAACAGAGTCAATTGTTATTGCAGTAGATCTATAAAAGATATTTAATAGAATATAGTGAATATTCTAAAAATATGATTTCAAAAGAAAATATTCATATTGAATATATTTTTAGAATAAATCCCAATAAAATATATAGAAAGTAGTATCATTATTTGATATTATAAATACAATAAAATCACCTAATAGATTGTAGATATTCAAATTCAAAAACATCCAGGAGAGTCATAATTTCCCTTAGATATATGAGTGAATTTCTCCATTGAATACAGTTATTTTAATCGATCATAATGAGCATTGAATTATTCATAAACAAGCTTTTAAACAACCTTTAATTATATCAAGACTATTGTATAAATATTGGATAAACTCGTGAATTTAAATCTCTAACATTGAAAATTCAAACATTGGGTTCCTTTATAAAATTAAAAAAATACAGAACATAGGGCTTAACTATATAGAAATAATATTTTAAACATAAGGTTGATCATGTAAGGTTGATCATAAAATTAAGTTTGATGAACCATACGTTTTTTTCCTCAAACTTAGGGTTCTTTACTTATATAGGGTTATTTAACCATACTTTCTTCTCTTGAAAAACGTAAGGTTACTTTCAAGTGTAAGGTTATTTATCCATATGTTCCTTACAATATATGTTTTATGATCCGTACATTCCTTATTTCAAGGTAAGGTTGAATAAAAACATAAGTTTCATGATACATACATGATTTTCTAATAATAGAGTTTATTCTGTATGGTATGTTCTGAACATAGGGTATGAATAGTATTTCCAGAATATATTAAAACATGTTCCAAAAACTTTAATGAATATTCCTTGCAAATTAAAATCATGAATAAAATCACAAAAATAAATATTTTAAAGAATATTATTTTCCAAATATACACTTAAAATAATATCATTAGTAAAACAAATAAGGGTATTTGTGAACATCAAAATAAATATGATTTATAGAGTATTTTTTAGAAAATTCATGACCAACAATCTCCTCCTTTTTTATGATCAAAAAACCCATAAAATATCTAACAGAAAATATATAATTTTGTAAACATATTTAAAGAAAACAAATTAAAGATTTAATTTTATCAAAATAATATTTTGATTTCACAAAACTATTTAGAATAAAGATATATTTAAATAAAAAGTTGTGTTTACCCAATTTCTCCCCCTTTTGTGATATCAAAAAGAGAGTATAATAAAAATGGTTATAACACTTTTAATTTTTCATAGAACAATAAATGAGTGTTTATAATATACTATTTGGATAAACAAGACATTAATTCTGGTAGTTGAGATCAAAAAATAATAAACAAATTAAAATGACACAAAAAATATAAAAATGGTAAAGGAACTTTATTATAAAAACTATAAAAATACATTAAAAGTTTTGTCTAAGGTAAACATGTTAGTCTGCTGGTCTTGTGGTAGGTGAAATGGTTTGGCCAGTGTTGGTTGTTGGTTCTAATAGAGCCTAAGCCATGTGTAAATCTACTTTCAATTCTTCCAACTTAGCATGTATCCTATCTATAATATTTTTCCCTAAATTTAATATCAAAATTATATAATCTTGACTAAATTTCAGATTTTCAATCAAATTGACTTCTAAAAATTCATAAAGATTGTCCTCTATTTGGAAAAACTAAGCTAACTTATTAATGAACTTATTGAGAAGCAACCTAATACCTGGTTCACTTGAATTCAGTTTCTCAAAAAGAAACTTCTAATTGTACAACAAGAATGATAAGGTTGTGCTATTTCAATTAATATTCTAAAGTGTGTCATTCATATCTTCCTAACTATGGTGATAAATTGAAACCTTCTGATCAAATATGGTGAGGTTATTAGGGTATTGGTAAAAGGTCTAACCTGGTTGATATTTCCCTTGATGGATTCAAACTGACTCCCCAAATACCATTTCAGATCTAAAAAATCTATTTTAGAAATAGATTCATATTTGATCTTCCCAATCTGGTCCAATATATCTCTTTTAAAAGAATCAAAATCTATTTGTGACACAGAATTTTCTCTGAGTTCTTAAAGCTAAGTTTTAAAAAACTCTAACTCTATCCTGGGATAAAATAAATTTTTTAAATCATAAATTTTTTTTCTTATAGCTTCCAACTCCTATTTGAGATTAGATTTCTCCTCCAGAACCTTGTTAAACTTAGTCCAAAGATCATTGACTTTATTTTTCAATGAATCATATGTCCCATCATCTGGATTATTTGACAGAATAGAAGCTTCCATAATAGCTAAGGGATTAGCAGAGGATTTTTTTCACATACTTCTCACTTGAGAAAGATACATTATCAAGAACTCTTTCCCTTTATCCAGAAATAGGTGAAGGTATATCTATTGAATGATCAATGGTTGAGATAGCCTGATTTTCAACAACCTCAGTGGCCTCAGTGAATTATTGATAAACATTATGTTCTACTTGAGTAGTTTCTTCCCGGTTATCTTGTTTAGTAACATCCTTATGCTCTTGATTTTGGCTCTCTACTTGTTGATCCACAGCATGATCAGGTTCTTCCAAATGAATTAAACAAGTTTCATCTCCATATCCTAACATTGGTTCCTCAATTTATGGTTATTCATGAACCCTTGGTATTAAATAAAGTTTCTCATGAATGTATTCTTCTTTATATTCTTTATTAAGGTTTTTGGTATCATCAAATCTAAGTTTTATCTTGGTATACTTAACAACACCATCTATTTTAGATTCTCCAACTCTTTCATTTCTTAAATCACTATCCTCCCCTAAGAAAAATATCTACATTTATATTAGTCATCCCCATTAATAGGCATTAAGTTTCCTTTCACTGTACTCCATTAAAAACCATATTTTCTAAGAGTACTAGTAATGAACAAATTGTTTTGATGACATTTTATTTGAGTATCAAAAAATAAAATCATATTCTTTCTATACAGAATCAGATAAAGTATTCGTCCATAAGGATATAACAACATTCTTGCTTCAGAATGGTACCAATAACTTAAATATCTTATCATATATCTGGGAAAATTCAATTTTATGTCATCGATAAACAAAAACATAATGTACATTCCTGGGTATAAAATTTTATCCATAACAGAAACTCTTGGCGAAATAGAAGTTTGAAAAAACTTTACTAAAACCTTTTGATCTATCTATAGATCCTTTATGAACAATTTCTTGATGTTTGTTGAACCAAATAGAAAAGTTATTATATATGTAGACTTATGATCTTTATTTCCAATTGATCTAAGATCAAAATAAAATACTCCTTCATGTGGAAATTTCAAAATTTGAGTGATTTTAACTAAATAGATTGAAAATTCCTTATCTTCTATTCAAGATGATATTGTATATTTTGATTCACCAAAACTAAACTAAATGTTACTATAAAAATTATTGAGTTCTATATCATAAAAATCTATATTTTCTTCATTGAACATAAACTCCAAACCTTTAAATGCTATAGGTTATTTGATTATAAGATTCATCTCATGAAATAACTAAAAATTGACAACCTTTCCTTGAAGAATCTTTATATTGGGAACATGCTAACGCTTCAGATCAATTGGTTCACCTTCATCGGTATTCTTGGTCTTCATCATTTCATAGAATCTAAAGGTTGAAGGTTTTCATATTCTAGGCTTTAAGAGAAAGAATAGGTTTTTGGGAGACAAACAGTTCAAAAATGAAAAAGTAAGATAAGTAAAAGGGTTTTTTGAAATACAATGACAAGATCTAGCTTCTCATTCCAATTATGTAGGGTAATAATTAATTTTTAGTTTTTGAAAACATGCAATTTGAAACTAAAAAAGAGTAAAATTTTATTTAAACAAATAAATGATGTACTAATTTTTAAAGAAAAAAAATTGACTGAAATAAATTGAAACATTTCAAATATAAATTCATTAAATGAATTGAACTTCTAAATATCTATTCAAGATTAAATAAACCTAAATACCCATTATTAAAATAAAAACTTTTAGTAGGAAGTGGTTTAGTGAAAATATCAACTAATTGATATTCTACACTGACAAATTCTAAAGATATATCCTTTTTAAGAACATGGTATCTGAGAAAATGTTGCCTTATATCAATATGCTTAGTCCTAGGATGACTTATAGGATTTTTTAGAATATTTATATCACTAATATTATCAAATAAAATATGGATACTATTAAAATTTAACCCAAAGTCTAGTAGAGTGTTTTTCATCCACAATACTTGTGCACAACAACTGCCAACAGACATATATTATTTTTCAACTGTTGATAGGGAAATTGAGTGTTGTTTTTTACTTTACCATGATACTATAGATTTTCCTAAAAAGTAACAGGTTCCTGAGGTTATTTTTCTAACTATTCTACAACCTCCAAAACCAACATCTAAATATGAAATTAAATTAAAATCTAAATTTTTTGGGTAAATAGGAGATTGAAAATTTGTTTCTTTTAAATATCTAAAAATTATTTTAACAGTAATAAAATGGGATTATTTTGGATTTTACTTAAATATAGAAAATATACATACAGAAAACATAATGTCTATTCTTCTAGTAATAAGATATAACAGACTACCAATCATACCACTATATAACTTATTGTCAACTAGTTTTCTTACTTCATCCAAATCAAGTTTTATATTGGTACACATAGGAGTTATGTAAGTATTACTGTTTTCAAGTCCAAACTTTTTCAATAAATAAATATTATATTTACTTTGATTTAAAATATTTCCATAATCATTTTGATAAATTTGAAATCCTAAAAATAAATTCATTTTTCTCATTATACTCATTTAAAATTATTTTTACATTAGTTTTGAAAAATAATTACAAATATTTTTATTTTTTGAATTTAAAATAACATCATCAACATAAATTTTTACTAATAAAATATTAGAAAAAAATAGTTTTCTTAAAAATTATTGGATCTACTAATCTAATAGTAAATTTATTTCTCAAAGAAAAGAACTTAATCTTTCATACCAAGCTCTATGTTCTTGTTTAAGGGTATAGAGAGATTTGGTAAGTTTAAAAATAGAATTTGGTTTTTGAGGATTTTCAAACTATGAGGTTGTTCAACATAAATTTCCTCTATTAAATATATATTTATAAAGGTAGATTTAATATCCATCTGAAATAATTTAAAATTCATAAACAATAAATAAGCTAAAAGGATATGGATTCTAATCTAGCTAAAGGGTAAATTGTCTCATCATAATCTATACCTTCTTCATGATTATATCCTTTATCTACTGATTTAGTTTTATTTTTGGTTATGATCCTTTGATTGTCTGGTTTATTTCTAAAGAGCCACTTAGTTACTATAATTGGATAGTCTTTCTACTAATTAACATACTTAATTCCTTATGAATTGGTTTAGTTTTACTATATTTCTGACATCTAACTCTTATCTTTTAAGGATTCTTCTATAGATTTAGGTTCTAACTAAGATATAAAGTTAAAGAATTCATATAGGTTTCCTACATTTCTTCTAGTTCTAATTATGGTATCTTTGTCTCCTATAACATTTCTAGAGGATGATTCTTTAGTGTTCTAGATAGTGTAGGCAAGATACTTTCAGGTTCTTGAGTATCATGTTCTTATAAACTAGATTTAATTTTGTTGATATCATTTTCAAAATCATTTTTAGGGTTTTCAATTCTCATGTTTTCAAATGAATTAGTAACTTCATCTTTTTGATCTTTATCTTTTAGTGAAAGGGTCAATTTCATTAAAATTCACATGAAATTATTCTTCAACTGTAACACCCGAGATTTTATTGAGAAATATTTTGTTTTTATGTTATATACATCATAAAATGAATCTTTCACTACACACAACACTAGCTTGTCTTTCTTCACACGCAATCACGACCTTCCTCGATAGCGTGTGTTGTACGCAATATCGAGTTTCACTGAATAGTATTAAATAAATTTTAAATTTTATAACATTATTATTCATCTTACACATTTTCTAGAACATGGTATGAGAACAAAATAATTTTTTTAGCTAAAATAAGTATTTTTCAAAAAATGCAGTTTTGCTTCCTTTTAATAGCGCACCAACTTTAAATCTAGTTTTTGACATGTTTATAAGTTAAATTTGATAAAATATAATTATTATTTGGAATCAGGATATAAAAATTTACTTTGTATAAATTTTTCATATTATTCTGATAACTTTCATATTTTAATGAATAGCAAAAACATGCTATATTTTAATTAAAAACAACTTTTTTCTTCTCAATAATTTATATCTTTAAATTATAATATTGAATGGTTTTAAAGTATAAATAGAATATATTTTTACCATTTAATGTAATTTATTCCATTACCATTAATTTTACATTGAATTCATGGGTAAAAATATTTCAATCTTTGGCAATGTTTTAACTTTTAAAACATGTTTTCTTAACAACGGGATTAATTTTATATAAATTACTGCAAATTCTTTGTTTTGATTTTTGAAAAATGGATTCCATATTTGGATTCAGTGGGTCTAAATTATGTAAATAGGTTAATTTTATTTTTCTTATATTATGAATAGTAACTACGGTAATTTTTATTTACTACAGTTGAAGGTAAATCGGGTAATTAAGGGTAAAAATAAGATTATAAAACTACCCTAACACTAGAAAAAATCCTATTTTATGAATAAAAGTAGACCCATATCACCTAAGGGTATGACTAGATTCATTTCATGGACTTTTGACCATGAAATAATATGATTATTATTAAAACCAAAGAAAGTGACAACATGTCACTATCTTAAATATTATAAGTGTAATAATTTTAATTTAGTGATAAACATCATAAAACATAGGATATAAATAGTCCATAGAAATATAATAAAATTATCTACATCATGTAAATTTATTTATAATTTTTAGGGATTAAATAATTATCATTAATTATGACACAATAATGATGTTGAAATTATTTTATGGATTGAATTATCAAATAAATTATTTTTAATGTATTAAAATAAATATTATATGAACTATTTAATGTGATCCACTAATTTTCTAGATACATATGACATGTTATAAATCTTTTAAATCTTTTAGTTCGAACATATCTTCTGTGTATATTTTATTTAAATTCAAATAAATGAATAGTGTCAAAATTGACACTATTGTTATTTTATAAAAATTACATATTATAAAATTGTTTAAAAATTACAAAAAAAATTAAAATTTATAAATTAAAATTAATATAGTCTAAAATTTAATAAAGTATACGATTATGGACAATTCAAAACATTTAAGTAATTATTTAGAATGATTTAAAATTTAGAAATTTATGACCACAAATAAAATTAAATAGATTATATAAGGATAAATCATGTTGATAATGTTTAAAATAAATTCCCAACATGTCTAAATTTTATTGGTTGATGATATTACAACCCTATCTCATCTAATATTCGGATTTGAGTCATTTTTGGAGGTTTTTAAGTGGGGTTGGAATTTATTATAAATTAATACTTCTTATAATTCCAAAAGTGCCCCTCTCCTCCCTTATAAAAGGGAACCTCCTCCCTCTCCTCTTTACACAATTTAGAGCCTTCAAGTTTGGCCAACATCTGCCCATTTCCATTCTTAACTTCCTTATAAACATACTAGAGGTCCTGGTCTTCTTCAAAGACCAATTTTAGTTCCCTAAGAGGAGGTTTCAAAGAGGCGTGTCGAAGAAGAGGTAATATCCGATACCGATTCTTTCAAATTTATTTCTTCTTATACTTCCTCTTATTTAGTTGTTTAAATATGAAGTAATAACATCAGTATCACTCATATACTGATATGTTATTATAAATATGAAACAACCCTATTTCACCTTCTATCCATCCTATGGAAAATGAAATCACCGCGCGTGCGTACGTACGAAATACCGTCTCCACGCCGTGGTGTAATCTGTTTTCCACCACCACCTTACTTGGATGAGTATAATGGTGTAAATAATAACTATATATGATTATTGTAAATTTATATTGATTCTGAAATATTATACATACACTTCAATACAATTCCACGATCATGGGAACGATATCATCGCCCGTGCGTACGTACGGACTACCGTCTCCACGATGTGATGCAACTCATTCTAAATGATCTTAATTGAATAATGATTATATAAATTAATTGAATAAGTAAATATGATATATATTACACTAATACCATTCTGGAAATGAGGTATCTATAACCTAAAAATAAGAATAATAATTTATTCGACAAAACACGCATAAGAACATAAAGCAATAAACACCCGAATAACAAGTAGCAATGAAATATTACTAATAAGAATCTAAGAATATGACCATATATGATATCATAACAATGATTATGATTCTGGAATAAGTCAATGACATTATTTAAATTATTATACATGAGGTTTGGACACGTACAAATCATATCGGACCGAAGGTAAGGGAAAATCTCACAATCTCATTTTTATCCGAGATTGTTTATACTTCAGAATTTACTGGGGAATATTTATCATCCACATCCATTTTTCCTCAATATGTAATATTATTTCTATACTTCTACAATTTTTTAAATCCAATTTTACCCATTGGTGAGTTTTTAGTAAAAGATATAAAAGGAATCTTTTGTCGTTTTTGGTACGAGGTACTTTTTGACTTTTCCGGCCAAAGTATGGAAAGAATGTTTTTTAACTTATACGGCATGAATGGATTTTTATGATTTCATATAACACTATTTCCATGAAGATTACTTTACAAGTTTTCAAGTTTATTTTTAATCAACTTCTTTTAGTTTAAAATTGTATGACATGTTAAGAAAGTAAAATGTTTTTTTGAAATAGAAAGGATATTTTCCTCAAGAATGGAGTTCAAGTGTTTTATCAAAATTATTTTCCATCTAAGATAATATAGGGTTCTGTTTCTATACCTATTTTTACATTGATTTGATTATGTTATGATGGAATTAATTTTATGATGTCCTTTTATCTTAAATGGATTATGTTATGATGGCATGAAGTTTAAGAATCCCATTTTTATTACATGGGTTATGCTATGATTTATGATTTATGATTTTGTGGAACACATAAGAATGGTTTCATTATGAGATGGGTGCGACCTATATCTCCCTCCTATGCATCGGGTAAAGATTTATATCTCATGAGATATACATGGCTGGAATGGCAGGTTAATCCGGTTTAGTGATACAGGACTGAAACCAGGAATGAACTTGGTTCAGAAATGGACTTTGTCCGATAAGATAGTCTTGGAAATGAGTCTTGACTACTAATAAATGATTCTCTATGATTATGTGTGTATTCCACAAAGTTTCATGTTTTATGTTATGATTATTGGGATTACATTTCACTATTATGATTTATCCCATGTTATGAAATTATGATCTCTTTTGCAGGTTAAGATTTCCAAAATGATATGTTCTTATGAATATGATGTGATTGATATTTCTTTTGATTACCCTTAATAAGCATTTGAGATCACCCTTTTTTATGTTTTCTTTTCCTTGGGTCTGGAATAAGTGTATTAAGTATAATATGCCAAAAGGGACTCTAGATATGATGAAATAAACGGGAGACAATGTAGATGATTTATGAACTAGTTGTTTATGTTTCCCAGTTTCTAAAGACACTATACCTATACGGTCCTTTCGTTGTTTTGTTATATGTTGTAATAAGTATACTTCAATTCTGAAATAATAACAATGTATGTAAAGTATGGGTCGTTATAGTTGGTATTAGAGGAAAGGTATAGTCAACCTTTGGAAACTAAGATGAGAAATCCTTAGTAAGAACCCTAAGGATAAGTCTAAGCATAGAACACAATCTTAGTGTTTTAGAAATGGCCATGAATAACCTATGATAATACCTTAAGTGTGAAATTTTATTCTTGATTATGTGGTTTTCCTATTATTATTAGTGTTTCTCACACTATGCTTATTGGTTTTAGTGAATGGCTAGAACCCGAAGGAACCGTGTTAATGCTGAATGCGATTGGAAATGCAATGCTTGTCTCCCTAAGCAACCAAACATTATGGGAGATAGAATGCAAAATCTTGTAGCCATGACCACACAAATTTCTCAAGCTATAAATCATGCAGGACTTCCAAATGAGCAAAGGAAGGAGAAACATTCTATTGAATCCTTCATGAGGTAGCGTCCACCCTCATTCAGCAGGTATATTGATCCATTAGTGTTTGAAAAATGGATTAGTACCACTGAAAAGATATTTTCAGTTCTACAATGTTCTGAACATGACAAAGTCATCTTAGCAATTTATCGTTTGGAAGGTGAAGCTAATCAATGGTGGAATCTTATAAAGAATACGAGGCCAAGAGATGAAATTGAGTCCATGCAATGTGACGAGTTCAAGAACTTATTTTTCAATAAGTACTTCCCTCGTATTCTTCGAACAAAGATGGAGAAGGAGTTTCTTGAACTAAAGAAAAAGCATGATGAATCTGTTGGTACCTACGAAGAAAATTTTACAAGACTTTCAAGGTACGCTTCTACGATTATTATCCAACCTGAGAGTAAGATCAATCGATTCTTTAGTGGCTTAAAACCAAGTCTTCGAAGGGTGTTAGCCATAAGGGACTTCAATATCTATGAGGAAATTGTTCGATGTGATCTCAAGGTTGATATGGAAATTGGAGTAATCCATTAATCATATGGTTTTGATAAGAAGAGGAAAATGGAATTCAAAGGAAAATCTAAAGACCACACTGAAAAGAAGATGAGTTTTCTTTTATGCTCAAATTATGGAAAGAAACATTGAGGGAATTGTCTTAAAGGGACAAGAAAATGTTTTAAGTGTGGAAAATAAGGTCATCGGGCAATTGAATGTCAAAATAATGGGAAGAAGAGGTCTAATGATGCGAACAAAGAAAGGGATACACATAATTCACCTCCTACACTTCAATGTTTCAAGTGCAAGGAAATGGGGAATTATGCTAATCAATGCCCTAATCCAAGGGTTGTTAATGATGATCTGTTGTACCTCTCGTACCCCTCGTGGTTTGATTTTCATGATCACAATCACTCACTTTTTTATCTAATCCTCTTTCAAGTGTTTTTGGATGATAGGAATCATTTCAGGTTACCAAGGAATTGGGCCAAGCAAGCTGAAGCCAAGAAAGGAGCAAAGTGCACTGTTTTCATGTGCACCGGCCAACCGGTGGCTCAGCACCGGCCAGCCGGTAGTGCCTGGGCAGAGAGTCTCCTCACTGTCCAGAGCACCGGTCAACCGGTGGATTAGCACCGGCCAGCCGGTGGAACCCAGCCAGAATAGTGTCAGCCACTGCCTCATCACTGGCCAGCCGGTGACGCCTGGACAGAAGCCCTCCTCCTTTTTGCAAGCACCGGCCAACCGGTGGCTCTGCACCGGTCAGCCGGTGGAGCCAGTCAAACTAGCCGTTGGGCCTTTGACCAGACCTGTCCACTTGCCTCCCAACGGCTCCGAAAGCCTCTCCAACGGCTCCAAAGGCCTCCAACAGCCATATGAGGGTTCCCCCTCTATAAATAAAGGACCTTGAAGCCCCGGATCAGTAGACACATGTACGGAAGCCCACGGGACATATTTAACATCATTTGGCGAACCTCCGGCGGACTTCCTCCAAGGAACCCCAACTCCTCCAATCCAATTACACATCCAAGGAGCATCACCATAGAAGCTTGGGAGTGCACGTCTTCAACTCCAATCATCCATTGGCGCCCAAGGCTTCTCCTCAATTACGGTTTTTCTTGTTTTATTCTTTTTGAGCATCAAATTGGTTTTGTGCCTACAAACCCCCATCTCTTTCATTCCTCTCTTCATTTGGGTTTTCACACCACCTTTAAGGTGTGAAGAGGTTAGTCAAGCCTTTCCTTTTAAAAGGCTTGAGTCAAAGGTGAGCTAGCCTTCACCCGTAAAAAGGCTAGTGGGTTTCTTTCTCAAACCATTAAAAAGCAAGCTGTAATAGGTGAGCTAGCCTTCACCTGTAAAAAGGCTAGTGGGTTTCTTGCTACAACCATTGAAAAGCAAGCGGTAGTAAATCTCTCAATGGATGAGTTGGGAGCGGAGACGTAGGCCGGGTTTTAGGCCGAACTCCGTTATCAATTCTTGTGTCTTGCCTCTTTATTTCCGCTGCACTTTTAACTCTGATTTTAAATTGTTAATTAATTTTTAAAAGGCAATTCACCCCCCTCTTGCCATCACTTCTTTTCTTCTCCGTCCAACAATTGGTATCAGAGGGAAAATTTGAGAAATACCCTAACCAGTTTCAAATTCAAGATCTTTTTTTGATGGCTTCAACCTCTTTCGCCCCCGAAGGCTATTCTTTGGGTCGTGCTCCATTTTTTGATGGAACCGACTATACTTATTGGAAAACCCGCATGACTACTTTTCTTAGAAGTATAGGTTATCCCATTTATAAAATTGTCATGCATGTTTATTCTCTCTCCTCTCCCGATGAATCCAAATGGGCCCAAGACGATATTAAAAATTTCGAGCTTGATGGCAAAGCCATGAACGCTCTACATTGCGGCCTTGATCGTAATGAGTTCAATCGAGTTTCCACATGCACCTCATCACATGAAATCTGGAAACTTTTGGAGGTTATCCATGAGGGGACCAACAAAGTGAAGGATACTCGATTGGACATGTACCGTCAAGATTTTGAGTCTTTCACCATGCACCCACATGAAAATATTTCTGATATGTTTACACGCTTCACTGACGTTTGCAATGGAAGAAAATCTCTTGGAGATAATATTTCTGCAGAAACAATGGTCAAGAAGATCCTATGGATCCTACCAAGCTCATGGGCTCCGAAAGTCACGGCAATCCAAGAAGCAAAGGACATCAAAAACATGCCGGTCGAAGAGCTCATCGGATCCCTCTTGACCTATGAGATCACCATGAGGAGGAAAGCTGAAAAGGAAGGCAAACCAATCAAAGTTCCAAAGAACATCGCCTTCAAGGTTCAACAAGTAGAAAGCTCCTCCTCCTCATCATCTTCCTCTTCAAGCGGCGATTCCGAAATGGAGAACCTTGCCTGCAAGATGCACAAGTTCATGAAGAAGCACAAAAAGAAGAAATCTCGCAAGGCTCGAAAGGAAAAACACGACGAAAAATCCGAGCCCGAGGTAACATGCTATGGGTGTGGCAAGAAAGGCCATTACAAGCCCGATTGTCCACTCAACAAGAAAAAGGCCAAGAAAAAGGAGAAGAAGAAAGCTTTCAAGGCCACATGGGGTGATAGCTCCACATCCTCCTCCTCCTCCTCCTCAAGCGACAATGGTAAAAAATGCCTAATGGCATTTCATGATGTAACATCTTCCGACTCCTCATCCTCTAGTTCTTCAAATTCTTTTAATCATTTATCATATGAGGATCTCCAATATGCTAGAGATCAATTGGAGGAAGGTTTTCACGAACTTTCTTCCAAATTTGTTTCTCTAAAAAAGAATTTCAAAAAACTTTCTTCCGAAAAGGAACAACTTCTCAAAGAGAAGGAAGAGTTGTCCCTCAAAGTCCAAAATCTTCCCGATGTTGATTCCATGGAATCAACAATCAAAGATTTAAGGGAATCCCTAGCCAAATTCACCCAAGGGGAACAAAATTTAACCAAATTACTTGGTTCCCAACGCATTTCTAGAACCACCGAAGGGCTTGGCTATTCCAAGCAAGATTCCTCTTCCCATGCACCTACTATTTTTGTAAGGGGGAGCTCTCAATTTAAATTTTGCAATTATTTTAAAAAACCCGGGCACTTAATTTATGAGTGCAATTGCAAAAATGCCCGGTATGGTAGGCCCAAAACTATTTTCTTCAACGATGAATTTTATAGTAGAAGACCCGCCACTAGACAAGTATGGATTGAAAAATCCCTTCTAGTGAGTCTCACCGGACCAAAATTTGTCTCGGTTTCAAAAACCTCTCCCCGGTAATTTATTGTTTTTATTTAGGGGTAGTTAGGATTGTTTAAGCCTTTTTGATTTCAATTTCAAAACTTTCATTTCAAAATTCTCATTTCAAAACTTCTCAATTCAAAATTTTCGATTCAAAACTTTCAATTCAAATTTCAAAAATTTCAATTGGTTTTAAAATCTCTATCTTGTTTTTCAAACATTTCCCTCAATCAAGTTTTATGCCCCATGCTATTTTGATAATCACAAAGGGGGATAAATTCTTGGTTGATTGGGGGAAAAATCTTTTAAAGCATGCCTTTCATTTTAGTTTTTACATTGATTGTTTTGGTGATTGTGATCATCAAAATAGGGGGAGATTGTTGTACCTCTCGTACCCCTCGTGGTTTGATTTTCATGATCACAATCACTCACTTTTTTATCTAATCCTCTTTCAAGTGTTTTTGGATGATAGGAATCATTTCAGGTTACCAAGGAATTGGGCCAAGCAAGCTGAAGCCAAGAAAGGAGCAAAGTGCACTGTTTTCATGTGCACCGGCCAACCGGTGGCTCAGCACCGGCCAGCCGGTAGTGCCTGGGCAGAGAGTCTCCTCACTGTCTAGAGCACCGGCCAACCGGTGGATCAGCACCGGCCAGCCGGTGGAACCCAGCCAGAACAGTGTCAGCCACTGCCTCAGCACCGGCAAACCGGTGGCCTCATCACCGGCCAGCCGGTGGCGCCTGGACAGAAGCCCTCCTCCTTTTTGCAAGCACCGGCCAACCGGTGGCTCTGCACCGGTCAGCCGGTGGAGCCAGTCAAACTAGCCGTTGGGCCTTTGACCAGACCTGTCCACTTGCCTCCCAACGTCTCCGAAAGCCTCTCCAACGGCTCCAAAGGCCTCCAACAGCCATATGAGGGTTCCCCCTCTATAAATAAAGGACCTTGAAGCCCCGGATCAGTAGACACATGTACGGAAGCCCACGGGACATATTTAACATCATTTGGCGAACCTCTGGCGGACTTCCTCCAAGGAACCCCAACTGCTCCAATCCAATTCCACATCCAAGGATCATCACCATAGAAGCTTGGGAGTGCACGTCTTCAACTCCAATCATCCATTGGCGCCCAAGGCTTCTCCTCAATTACGGTTTTTCTTGTTTTATTCTTTTTGAGCATCAAATTGGGTTTGTGCCTACAAACCCCCATCTCTTTCATTCCTCTCTTCATTTGGGTTTTCACACCACCTTTAAGGTGTGAAGAGGTTAGTCAAGAATTTCCTTTTAAAAGGCTTGAGTCAAAGGTGAGCTAGCCTTCACCCGTAAAAAGGCTAGTGGGTTTCTTGCTCAAACCATTAAAAAGAAAGCTGTAATAGGTGAGCTAGCCTTCACCTGTAAAAAGGCTAGTGGGTTTCTTGCTACAACCATTGAAAAGCAAGCGGTAGTAAATCTCTCAACGGATGAGTTGGGAGCGGAGACGTAGGCCGGGTTTTAGGCCGAACTCCGTTATCAATTCTTGTGTCTTCCCTCTTTATTTCCGCTGCACTTTTAACTCTGATTTTAAATTGTTAATTAATTTTTAAAAGGCAATTCACCCCCCCCCCCTCTTGCCATCACTTATTTTCTTCTCCGTCCAACATGATCAACATCAAAAAACTCTTAAGGCCAAAGACAAAGGAAAGTCACATGCAATTACTATCGTCGATGTGGAGTATGATAATGAAGTGGTGAAAGGTACACTTACCATCCACTCTAAAGTATAAAATATTTTATTTGATTCTGGATCCACTCACTCTTTTATTTCTGAAGAATTTTCTAAGGGTTTCGTCGTACTACCTCAACAATTAGATGTTGAGTTAGCTGTGACAACCCATAATGTCACAACAGTCGCATCAAAAGTTTACAATTCTTCTCCGATTGAAGTTTGTGGGAAAGTGATTCCTAAAAATCTTGTGATCCTTCCTATAGTGGAATTTGATGTGATTCTTGGTATGGATTGGATTTCTTTATATGGAGCTCATATTAATTTCCAAAGAAGGGAAGTCACATTTCATATTCTAAATCAATCTATGATCGTCTATCGATGCAAGGATGAACATAACCTTCCAGTGGAAATTTCTTCCATCTTATGGGTCTTGATTCCACTAAATGAAGGTTATTTATCTCAAATGGTTGGAGAGAAACTCATGATTAAGAATATGACCATTGTACGGGAGTTTGATGATGTCTTTCTGGAAGAATTTCTTGGTCTTCCACCAAATCGTGAAGTTGAGTTTTTAATAGTACTCATACCGGGTGTTATGCCCATTTCAAAGACACCTTATAGAATGGCCCCAATTGAGTTGCAAGAATTGAAGAAGCAACTCCAAGAGAATATTGATAAGGGATTCATATTCCCTAGTGGATCACCTTGGGGATCACCTGTTCTGTTTGTTAAGAAGAAAGATGGATCAATGAGACTCTGCATTGATTATCGAGAACTTAACAAGATCACTATAAAGAAAAAATATCCTCTACCATGCATTGATGACTTATTTGACCAACTACGCGGAGCTCAATACTTTTCCAAGATTGATCTTCGTTCAGGGTATCATCAATTAAGGGCCAAAAGGGAGGATATACCAAAGACCTCTTTCCGTACAAGGTATGGACACTATGAATTTATAGTTATTCCATTTGGTCTTACTAATTCCCCTACTATCTTCGTGGATCTAATGAATAGAGTATTTAGAGAATATCTTGATCAGTTTGTGGTAATATTTATAGACGATATTCTTGTCTATTAAAAGAGCAAGGAAGAACATGAAGATCACTTGAGAATTGTATTGAAGACCCTGAGAAAGGAGAAGATTTATGCCAAATTTACCAAGTGTGAATTTTGGCTTCAAAAAGTTGCATTTTTGGGTCACATAATCTCAAAAGAGGGGATATCTGTGGATCTAGAAAAAACAGAGGTTATCGAAAGATGGTCGAGACCAAAAATAGTAACTGAGATCTGAAGTTTTATTGGTTTGGCGGGATATTATCAAAATTTTGTGAAAGATTTTTCATGATTATCTAATCCACTCACCAGGTTGACTCGAAAAGGAGTTAAGTTCATTTGGACAGAGGAGTGTGAAGATAATTTCAAGGAGTTAAAAATAAGGTTATCCAGTGCACCTATGATTACGCTGCCTTGTAGTGGAGAAAGGTTTGTGATTTACAGTGGTGCATCCAAGAAGGGACTGGGGTGTGTTCTCATGAAAAATGATATGGTGATAGCTTATGCCTCACGACAGTTGAAAATCCATGAGCAAAATTACCCAACTCATGATTTGGAGTTAGCTATCTTTGCATTAAAGATTTGGAGTCATTATCTTTATGGAGAAAGGTGTGATATTTATACCGATCATAAAATTTTAAAGTATATTTTCACACAAAAGGAGCTGAATATGTTCCAAAAAAAGATGGTTGGAGTTGATTAAGGATTACGACTGCTCAATTCATTACCACCCTGAGAAAGTAAACAAGGTGTTAGATGAATTAAGTAGACAAGACCATGATAGATTATCCATGATGAGGATCACAAAAGATCCAATATTTATGGATTTACAAAGGATGGATCTTGGAATTATAATGGAAGGGAAAAAATATTATCTTTCTCAAATGAATTTTCAACCATTTATACATGTGAAGATTAAAGAGGCACAAAAAGAATATTTAAAGTTATAAAAGATGGTGACAAATGTTCCTGAATTTAACCTTGATTGTCATGGGATAATAAGGTTCAGGAATCAGGTTTGTGTTCCTCCCATCCCAGAATTAAAGAAGGAGCTGCTGGATGAGGCTCATAGTTCTTCATTCTCTATTCATCCTGGAAGCACGAAGATGTATAGGGACATGAAAGAGTACTTCTCATGGGATGGAATGAAAAGAGATGTTACTGAATATGTCTCTTGATGCTTGGTTTGTCAGCAAGTTAAAGCTGAGAGACATAAGTCTAAGGTGATGTTACAACCATTACCCATACCCGAATGGAAATGGGAAAACATCACTATGGACTTTGTCACCGGACTTCCCACAACATCTAAATTCAATAATGTTATCTGGGTCATAATTGATCGTCTTACAAATTCGAAACACTTCATTGCTATTAGAGAGGATTTCTATCTTGATCAGCTTTCCAGGATATATGTAAAGTAAGTGGTAAGATTGCATGGAGTACCACTTTCCATTATATCTGATTGGGATCCAGGGTTTACCTCAATGTTTTGGAAAATTCTTCAGTATACTCTGGATATAGATTTGAGTTTTAGCACTACTTATCATCCTCAGACAGACGTTCAGTCTGAGAGAACAATTCAAACTCTAGAAGATATGTTAAGATATTGCTCTATGGATTTCAAAGGTGGTTGGGATCAACACATACCTTCGGTGTAATTTTCTTATAATAATAGCTTTCACTCCAGTATTCATATGGCTCCTTATGAAGCTCTCTATGGAAAGAAATGCCAAACTCCAACTTGCTGGGATGAAGTTGGGGAAAGAAAGCTATTAGGACCTGATCTTGTTGATAAGATGGAAGAAAAATTCTGATCTATTCAACAACACATAAGGGCATCTCAGAGTCGACAAAAAAGTTATGCCGACAATCGAAGAAAATATCTAGAGTTTGAAGTGGGTGATAAAGTGTTCTTACGAATATCTCCTTGGAAGAGAGTAATGAGATTTGGAAAGAAGGGAAAGTTGAGCCCTAGGTATATCGGTCCTTTTGAAATATTGGATCATGTTGGGAAGGTAGCTTACCGATTGGTGCTTCCACCAAATCTCTCTCAAGTTCACGATGTGTTCCATGTATCTCTCCTAACAAAGTACATACCTGATCCTTCACATGTACTCAGCTCAGAAGTTGTACTGCCGGAGCAAGATCTTTCTTATAAAGAATAGCCGATAGAGATTCTGGATCGTAGCGAAAAAGTTCTACGGAACAAGACCACTCGCTTGGTGAAATTTTTATGGAGGAACCACCAATTAGAAGAAGTTACATGGGAGCATGATGATATGATGAGGGAGAGGTATCCTCATCTTTTTGTTACAAAGTGACGAATTTCGAGGGCAAAATTCATTTTAAGGGGGGTAGAATGTAACACCTGAGATTTTTATGAGAAATATTTTGTTTTTATGTTATATACATCATAAAATTAATCTTTCACTACACACAACACTAGCTTGGCTTGCTTCACATGAAATCACGACTTTCCTTGATAGCGTGTGTTGTACGCAATATCGAGTTTCACTAAACAACAATATATTATATAAACTAGCCATTACGAATAGTATTAAATAAATTTCAAATTTTATAACATTATTATTCATCTTACACATTTTCTAGAACATGGTATGAGAACAAAATAATTTTTTCGGGTAAAATAAGTATTTTTCAAAAAATGCAGTTTTGGCGCCTTTTGATGGCACACCAACTTTAAATCTAGTTTTTGACATGTTTATAAGTTAAATTTGACAGAATAAAATTATTCATTGTAATCATGATATAAAAATTTACTTTGGATAAATTTTTCATATTATTCTGATAACTTTCATATTTTAATGAATAGTAAAAACATGCTATATTTTAATTGAAAACAACTTTTTTCATCGCAATAATTTATATGGTTAAATTATAATATTCAATGGTTTTAAAGTATAAATAGAATATATTTTTACCATTTAATTTAATTTATGTCATTACCATTAATTTTACATTGAATTCATAGGTAAAAACATTTCAATCTTTGGCAATGTTTTAGATTTTAAAACTCGTTTTCTTAACAATGGGATTAATTTTAAATTAATTACTGAAACTTCTATGTTTTGAATTTTGAAAAATGGATTCCATATTTGGATTCATTGGGTCCAAATTATGTTAATAGGTTAATTTTATTTTTTTTATATTATGAATAGTAACTATGGTAATTTTTATTTACTACAGTTAAAAGTAAATCGGGTAATTAAGGGTAAAAATAAGATTATAAAACTACCCTAACACTAGAAAAAATCCTATTATATGAATAAAAGTCGACACATATCACCTAAGAGTCGGACTAGATTCATTTCATGGACTTTTGATCATGAAATAATATAATTATTATTAAAACCAAAGAAAGTGACAACATGTCACTCTCTTAAATCGTATAAGTGTAATAATTTTAATTTAGTGATAAACATCATAAAACATCGGATATAAATAGTCCCTAGAAATATAATAAAATTATATACATCATGTGAATTTATTTATAATTTTTAGGTATTAAATAATTATCATTAATTATGACATAATAGTGATGTTGAAATTATTTTATTGATTGAATCATCAAATAAATTATTTTAAAAGTATTAAAATAAATATTATATGAACTATTTAATGTGATAAACTAATTTTCTAGATACAAATGACATGTTATAAATCTTTTAAAACTTTTATTTCAAACATATCTTCTGTGTATATTTTATTTAAATTCAAATAAATGAATAGTGTAAAAATTGACACTATTGTTATTTTATAAAACTTACATATTATAAAATTGTTTAAAAATCACAAAACATTTAAAAATTATAAATTAAAATTTATATGGTCTAAAATGTAATAAAGTATATAATTATGGACAATTAAAAACATTTAAGTAATTATTTATAATGATTTAAAATTTATAATTTTATTACCACAAATAAAATTAAATAGATTATATAAGGATAAATCATGTTGATACTGTTTAAAATAAATTCCCAACATGTCTAAATTTTATTTTTGATGCGATTACAACCCTATCTCATCTAATATTTGGATTTGAGTCATTTTTGGAGGTTTTTAAGTGGGTTTGGAATTTATTATAAATTAATACTTCTTATAATTCCAAAGGTGCCCCTCTCCTCCCTTATAAAAGGGCACCTCTTCCCTCTCCTCTTTACACAATTTAGAGCCTTCAAGCTCGGCCAAACTCTGACCATTTCCCTTCTCAACTTCCTTAGAAACATACTAGAGGTCCTGGTCTTCTTGAAAGACCAATTTTAGTTCCCTAAGAGGAGGATTCAAAGAGGCGTGTCGAAGAAGAGGTAATATCCATTACCGATTCTTTCAAATTTATTTCTTCTTATACTTCCTCTTCTTTAGTTGTTTAATTATGAAGTAATAGTATAAGTATCACTCATATACTGATATATTTTTATAAATATTAAAACAACCTTATTTCACCTTCTATCTATCCTACGGAAAATGAAATCACCGCGCGTGTGTACGTACGGAATACCATCTCCACGCCGTGGTGTAAACTGTTTTCCACCACCACCTTACTTGGATGGGTATAATGGTGTAAATAATAACTATATATGATTATTTTAAATTGATATTTATTCTTAAATAGTATACATACACTTCAATACAATTCCATGATCATGGGAACGATATCATCGCTCGTGCGTACGTACGGCCTACCGTCTCCACGATGTGATGTGACTCGTTCTACATGATCTTCATTGAATAATGATTATATAAATGAATTGAATAAGTAAATATGATATATATTACACTAATAACATTCTGGAAATGAGGTATTTATAACCTAAAAAGAAGAATAAGAATTTATTCGACAAAACACGCATAAGAACATAAAGCAATAAACACCTGAATAACAAGTAGCAATGAAATATTACTAATAAGAATCTAAGAATATGACCATATATGATATCATAACAATTATTATGATTCTGTAATAAGTCAATGACATTATTTAAATTATTATATAGGAGGTTCGGACATGTACAAATCATATCGGACCGAAGGTAAGGGAAGATCTCACAATCTCATTTTTATCTGAGATTGTTTATACTTCGGAATTTACTAGGGAATATTTATCATCCACATCCATGTTTCCTCAATATGTAATATTATTTCTATCCTCCTACAATTTTTTAAGTCCAATTTTACCCATTTTTGAGTTTTTAGTAAAAGATATGAAAGGAATATTTTTTCATTTTTGGTACGAGGTAATTTTTGACTTTTCCGGACAAAGTACGAGAAGAATGTTTTTTTTAACTTATACGGCATGAATGGATTTTTATGATTTCATAGAACATTATTTCCATTAAGATTATTTTACAATTTTTCAAGTTTATTTTTAATCAACTTCTTTTAGTTTAAATTTTTATGACATGTTAAGAAAGTAAAATGTTTTTTTGAAGTAGAAAGGATATTTTCCTCAAGAATGGAGTTCAAGTGTTTTATCAAAATTATTTTCCATCTAAGCTAATATAAGGTTTTGTTTCTATCCTTATTTTTACATTTATTTGATTATGTTATGATGTAATTAATTTTATGATGTCCTTTTATCTTACATGGATTATGTTATGATGGCATGAAGTTTAAGAATACCATTTTTATTACGTAGGTTATGCTATGATATATGATTTATGATTTTGTAGCACACATAAGAATGGTTTCATTATGAGATGGGTGGGACCTATATCTCCCTCCAATGAATTTGGTAAAGATTTATATCTCATGATATAGACATGGCTGGAACGGAAGGTTAATCTGGTTCAGTGATACAGTACTGAAACGAGGAGTGAACTCGATTCAGAAATGGACTTTGTCCACTAAGATAGTCTTGGCTATGAGTCTTGACTACTAAGAAATTATTCTCTATGATTATGTGTTTATGCCACAAAGTTTCATGTTTTATTTCATGATTATTGGGATTACATTTCACAACTATTATTTATCCCATGTTATGAAATTATGATCTCTTTTGCAGGTTAAGATTTCCAAAATGATATGTTCTTATGAATATTATGTGATTTATATTTCTTTTTATTACCCTTACTGAGCATTTGAGCTCACCATTTTTTATGTTTTCTTTTCCCCAGGTCTGGAAGAAGGGTATTAAGTAGAATATGCCAAAAGTAACTCTAGATATGATGAAATAAATAGGAGACAATGTAGATGATTTATGAACCAGTTTTTTATGTTTCCCAGTTTCTAAAGACACTATACCTATACAGTCCTTTCATGGTTTTGTTATATGTTGTAATAAGTATGCTTCAATTATGAAGTAATAACAATTTATGTAAAGTATGGGTCGTTATATCAACAATCCTTGAATTTTTATTAAACACTCTATTGGATTTAGAGGTTGCAAAATATCCTAAAAATATTCCTTCATCAGCTTTTGGATCCAACTTACCAAGATTTTCCTTAGTATTCAAGATATAAACCTTGCATCCAAAAACATTAAAATATTTTACATTAGAGTTTCTATTATTCCAAAGTTCATAGGGTTTCCTTTTTAAAATAGGCCTTACTAAAACTCTATTCCTTATATAGAAGTTTGTGCTTACATCTTCTACCCAAAAACAGTTTGGAATAATATATTCATTCAGTGTAGTCCTTTCCATTTCTTGAATAGTTCAATTTCTTCTTTCAACAATTCCTTTTTGTTAATGTGTTCTTAGTGCAGAGAGGGTGTATTTAATACATAAGTTTGAGTAAAAATAATTTAATTGTTAATTCTCAAATTATCCACCATGATCACTTCTTAATGAAATTATTTTAAAACATTTTTCATTTGGAACAATTTTACAAAAACTTTCAAAAACATTGAATACTTAACTTTTGAGTTTTAGAAAATACACACAAGTAAACCAATAATAATCATCAACTAAAACATAAAAATACAATTTACCAACCAAAAATACTACTTTTTATGGTCTATAAAAATACATATAGATAATTTATAATGGTTTATATGTAGCAATTTTGTTAATAGATTTGAAGGAAGATTTGTGTTTTTTTTCAATTTGGCATGCATCACAGAGTATGTCACTATCAAATTTAAGACAAGGTAAATCAGAAACTAACTACTTATTTGATAATTTATATAAATCATAAATATTATAATGACCAAGTCTCCTACACCAAATCCATGACTTATTTGTCTTATCATTTAAATAATTCACTTTCAGTTTACATAAGGAATTTAAGTACAAGGTATAAACGTTATCAATTTTTGTGTTCTAAATTTAAGAAGTTCATCTTTGAAAACTAAGTAGAAATTGTTATAAAAATTAACATAAAAACCATCATCACGATGTTAAGAAATATTTATCAGGTTTTTCTTTAACCCTTATACATACAGTATTTTTTTTATTGAGATAGTCTTTGGATCTTCAATAGTTCCAACTCCAACTCTCTTTACTTTTTCACTATCAACAAAAGTGACTAGACCTCCATCTATTTGAGTCAGCATATGAAAATTTTATAAGCCTCAACTCATGTTCGTGAAACAACCATTGTCCATATACCATAAGTATTTTCTATTCCTATGGTATGTTTCTTGTAAAATAAGTTAAACATGTGTTTGTTTTTGTACCCATATTTTCTTTAGTCCTACAGTGTTAGTGAGCAATGATCTAGGAATCTAAATCTGCTTTATTTTTTCATAATTCATATTACTTGATTTAGAAAAACTTTTAGAAATAAAATATATTTTTATACCACTAATTTGATTATTTTTTAAATAAAAATTATTAATTCAACGACCTTTAGTTCCACAATAATAACAGGTAATATTTTTTTAATTGGGCACAAAAAAATGTTTATACAGTTTGGATTTCTCACCCTTGATTCCTATTCCAAATCTTTCTATTTTAATGACATTATTTCCAAGAATTTCATTTAAAACTTTTTCTTATTTGGTAAAAGTAATTGAAGTACTCTTATAAGATTTTACTTCATCATGTAGTTCTTTAATCCTTTTTTCATGATCAATGCAATTTGTTGTAGATGATTTGAGTTATTAAACTAGTTATTTATGTTGTTTTAGAAGAGTGTATCCTTCACATAAAACAATATGTTGAATATTTTTCAATGATTTATGTTTATTTAACAAATAATTGTATTTATCTTCTATCATAGAACAATAAGTATGTAATTTATCATTTGAGAAACTATCAATACAAGAATGAGAAGAGTAATAAGATTTTTGTAATTTCTTCTTCATCTATAAATCATATATTAGCTTTGATATTTGATGGATCCTTCTATGAATCATATTTTTAAGAGATGCTGGAGTCTTTAGATATACTTCATGTTGATTTTGTTTCTCTTTTTCCTTAGTTCTCATAATCAGCATTCTTTTGATATTTCTTTTATGATATTTTTCTTTCATCTTTCAATTGAGGTAAATTAGGTCTGATATGACCAAATTTTTTCATTTATAGCATAGAACTTCTCTAGGTTCTTTTCCATCCTTTTTTAAGGATTTTATGAAGCCTATTTTCATCTTGTAAAAGTTTTTGAACTTTCTGGATAACTCATCCAGTTCCATTTGAGAATCTAAAGAATCCGAATTTTTCTCTATTTTTTTCTTGTTTTATTTTTCTACTATTCTTATGAGATGTTAATTTCAGGGCATTATTTTTCTTTTTTACTAAAATATTATGATATTCAACTTAATATTTCATTTCTTATCCATATATCATCATATTTCAAATCAATTCTTTCATAGTTAGATCCTTGATAGGTGATGATTGAAAAATAAAATCAGATATGTCATTCAATTTTGAGGGTATTACTCTAAGTACTTTTAGATCTTGATCATATTTTTTTAGATAATAAAAAATGTTACTTCCTTGACAGGTGATGATTGAAAAATAAAATCAGATATGTCATTCAATTTTTAGGGTAGTACAGTAAGTGCTTTTAGATCTTGGTCGTATAGTTTGACGGGTTCTCCCAAGGAAGTAATATTTTTTATGATCTCAGTCAGCCTTCCATTCATCTGTGTGATTCTTTCACCATCAAAAATTTTAAAGGTGTCAAATTTTAGCTTTATTGTAGCATAACTCATTTGTATTAAATTTTTGATTCCTTCATAGGCAACTAAAATAGTTTTTTACATCTCATATATTGTAGGAAATTATGATACATGATTAAACTCATCAGTTCCAAGACCAAAAATAATTTCATTCATCGCTTTTGAATTAATATCATACTAGGCTTATGTTACTACATCCCAAGTCTTTAGTTTTTTAGGAATATTATAAGGAGTGATTATTTTTTTATAATAGAATATGAATCCAAGATTCTTCAGATATATGATCATAAAATATTTCTAGTATCCATAGTTGTCACCATTTAAGTATGGAGAAATAACTATAGACATTAATTATCTTAGATCATCTATTTCCATTTGCTTTATATAGACCTTATTCACTTCATCTTGTTATATATTTTATCCAAAATAACTCATATGATACCAATTGTTATGTCAGAATAATACAAAGTAACATAATAGGGGGTAAATTGTGACTTTTTAATAAACTTAATAAATTCTGAATTTTGAATCCTTTCATGATATATGGAGATATGTAGTGTCTTTTTCTGTAAAAAGTATAAGCAGTGGATAAATAGAAGAAAAAAATAACATATTGAATATATATTGGTTCGGGGCATAAAGGTCCCCTGGTCCACTACACCAATCAATCTCTCTATGAGCTTGGGGAATTTCACTAGAATAGCCCTCTTATCATAAGACCACAAAACTACAAATGAGTGCAGGCAGTTGACACCTTCACAATAAGACTAAACATAGAGACTTTTGGTTCTTTTATAAGTAACCATTTATCCACAAATTAGATCAAGAAGTTGATACTCCACCATAACTAATCATGGTCTATTGATACTCTAATAAATCAAATGGATTTGATTTGAAGGTTTGGGTTGAACTTCATAGTTTTAGTAGCAGCAACTAACAGTAGATGTATCTTTGTCTTTAGAAGTAAAATTATTCAACAGAGATAAGTTTTAAAGTGATCCCAAATGAAAATGATATCTAAATAAAAGGAAACAATGAATAGAAACAACAATATTATATTATTAAGATATTTAACATGTATGTCTCCAAAGTGTAGCATCTTCTATGAATAATAGAGTCAATCATTATTACAGAAGATCTGTAAAATATATTTATAAGAATATAGTTGAAAGTTGAAAATATTATTTTAAAATAAAATATTCATATTGACTATGTTTTTATAATAACTCTCGATAAAATATATAGAAAGCATCAACTTTCTTTGATATTCCAGATCCAAGAAAATTGGATGATAGATCATAGATATTCAAATTGAAAAATGTCCAGGAGAGTAATAATATCCCTTAGAAATAGGTGTGAATTTCTCCATTGAATGTAGTTCTTTGAATCTATCATAATGATCCTTGAATAGATCTTAAACAAGATTTGAAACATCCTATAATTCTTTTAAGACTGTTTCATAAATCTCAAATAAAATCATGAATTTAAATCTCCAATGTTGAAAAGTCAAATATAGGGTTCCTTCATAAAACAAAAAAAATACCAAACGTATGGTTTAAATATGTGGAAATAATATTCCAAATGTAATTTTTATCACATAAGGTTGTTCATAAAAGTAATTTTGATGAATCATACATTTGGGTCCTCAAACGTTGGGTTCCTTAGATAGGTTTATTTAACCACAATTTATTCTCTTGACATATGTAAGTTTACTTTCAAACATAAGGTTATTTATCCATATATTCCTTCCAATGTAGGGTTGATGATATATACTTCCATTATTTAAATGTAATTTTGAATATAAATATAAGGTTCATGATCCATATGCATTGTTCTAAGTGTATAGTTTATTCCTTATGTTACTTTTTGCTTATAGGGTATGAAATATGTTTCTAGAAGATATTAAAACACATTCTGAACACTTTAACAAATATTCCTTGTGAATTAAAAGCATGAATAAAACTCCAAAATAAATATTTTAAATAATATTTATTTCCTAAAATACACTTAAAGTAATATCATTAGTAAAACAAATAAGGGTATTTGTGAGAAAAAAATCAATAAGATTTATAGAGTATTTTTTAGGCAATACTTTCCCAACAGTATTCTCTCCATGTGTATATAAAAACTATTTTAAGGTTTTTAGGAGGAGTACATGGACCAGGCTGGAAATTACAAGCTTAGACATTTGGGATGTTATTGTGTTGCATCCGTAGATTTTCCTTTGGGTATTTATTTGGAGACTTTTATTTATATATATTTTATTTATACATTCATTATGGGATGGTTCTAGTTTCCATTTTATATTATTTAATGGATTTTATTATGGTTTATTTTTTTGATCCTATTATCATAGAGGGTATTTCATCCCATTTTTTAGATTTTTATACCCTCAGTTCAAGTCTCCAACCTAGGGCCGATTGGAGGTGAGATATGGAGGTCATTATCTATCTTCCTTCCTTTTTGGAATAAGAGGGGTAATTTTAGAGGGAGGGATCATGATAGGGACATAAATTGTTTAATATTATATGGTTAGAGGAATGTGAATAAAGTTTTTAAGACTTAAATAGGATCTTGGTCAATGCAACGATATTGACTTTATAATTATTAAGGGTTAGATTTGTGATATATAGTGATGCATCAAATTATGGACTAGTGTTTATCCTTATGCATAATGATATAGTTACTGACTATGCATCAAGGTAGTTAAATATTCATGAATAAAATTTTATAACCCATGATCTTTAATTGGTATTCATAATATTTACATTGATGATAGGAGTAATTACCATTATGGTCAAAAATATGAAGTATATACGGATAAAAAAATATTGAAATAAATCTTCACAAAGAAAATGTTCAACATGAGGTACAGTAGATGGCTATAAATATTCAAAGACTATGATTGATCAATACACTATCACCCTAGGGTGGAAAATAAGGTGGTTAAAGAATTTAGTAGGAAAGATCATGAAGTTTTTACTAAAATGATGATTAGTAAAGATCCTATATTTATGAGTTTAATAAAGGTGGATATGATAATAGTTAAGGGGGAAAATCACATCAATTAAAAATGATTTCCAAACTATCCTTATTGGGGGAAATAAATAGTTCCCAACTTGATGATAATAATTTTAAAAATAAAATTAAATTATTGAATTATGGGAAGTGGGTATACTTCAACTATGAAGATAGTATATTAAAATTTAGAAAGAGTCTATGTGTTCCATATGTACCTGATATAAAAATAGAATTCTTATATGAATCTAACAACTCAAGTTAATCTATATATCCTAGTAGAATCAAAATGTATCAGAATTTTAATGAATATATTTGGTGGGATAATATGAAATGAAAAAATTTAGACTTTGTATCAAGATGATTTGTTTTCCAACAGGTGAAGGTTGATAGATAATGTCCTAAAAGAGTCATGAAACATCTACCTATTCCTATGTTAAAGTGGGATGATATTACTATAGATATTATCATTTTATTATCAAGTAATGTAATAAATAATTATGCTATGTAGATTATTTTTTATTGCATTACCAAGTATACACTTTTACTTATTATAAGGGGAGATATACCTCTTGAGTGAATTGCATGGATCTATATTAATGAAGTTAAGAGACTTCATGGTGAAGTTATTTTGATTTTATTTGATGTGAACAATGGTTTATATTTAAATTCTAGAAAAGTATTTATAAGTCTCCCAACAAAGAGCTAGATTTCAGAATTTCTTATCATCCTCATAAATATAGAAAGTTTAAAAGTATTATTCAGACATTATAAGACATTTTTAGTTCATTCTCACTTGACATTCAAGGTACGTGGAATCAGTACTTATTATTAGTGTAATTTTCATATAATAATATATTATAATCAATAATCCAAATGGAAAATTATGAAGCACTGTAATAGAAAATATTTTTCACACCAACTTGTTGGGATAAAGTCAATTAAAGAAAGATTTTAGACCCAAAACTTGTTGAGGAGACAACGATTAAAGTGAAAACTATTCAGATTCATACTATGGAAGCTCAAAGAAATAAAAAATGATATGCAGATAATTGAATGAAGGTTATATAATTTAAATTATAGGGTCGTGTTATTTTGAAATTATCTCTATATAATGGTATTATAAGGTTTTAAAATAAATTGAAACTAAGTCCCATATACATCACACCTTTTGAAATTGTGGAAAGAATTGGATCCATGGATTACTATTTGGAAATGCCACATAGTATCTCTAAAGTTAATAATGTGTTCTATATATATATTTATTGAGGAAGTAAATTCCAAACCCAAAGCATGTTATAACCTCTAAGGAAATAGAATGAAAACTCAGTTTAGCTTACTATGAAGAGCATATCCAAATCCTTGACACTAGATAACAAGTGTTGTGGAATATGATAACTTCATTAGTGAAGGTATGTTGGAGAAATCATAAAATAAGAGAGGTGATATGGGAACATGGAGAATTTATAATAAAAAGATACCCACATATATTCATGAGGGGAAATTATAGAAATTTCTCGTATGAAATTGTTAAAGGAGGAAAGAATGTAATGCGTAAGATTCAATTATAGAAAGCAAGATTTTTATTCTAAAGAAAAAATAACATAATGTGCATGGATTTATTAAAGAATGTAATTAAAAAGGTAATTCAAGAATTTAATAAATTTAAATTGAATAAATTGTTTTTAATTTTTAATTTTTTATGTAAAAATTATCTTAGGATGAATTTTATAGATTTATCAAAAATAGTGGATTTTATATGAATAGTTAAAAATATCAATTTTACAAAACTATCAATTTATGACATTATAATGATATATTAATAAAATTAAAGTTTATGAAACCTTTTTAATAGACCAAATATATATTAAATAATTAATTTAATTAATTTAAAAATAAAATGTTAAACTTAAATATATATGCTTACCATTTTAGAAATCTAAGTAATGTTTTTGTTCAAATAAAAATTATTTTCAGTTATTTTATTTTAATCAAGAATTTATAAAGTACATTTAATATTTGGTTTGGTTTTAAAGGAATATAATTATAATTTTATTTAACATAATTCAATTAATCACATTGGAATAAATATTATACTCTATTTGTTGTATGTTCATTTTTATTCTTAAAACAGTCAATTTTCTAAAAATGGTTTTCATTGCATTTTAAAAACTTATATTAAAATAAATTTTCTCACTTATATTATTTTAATAATGAAAAATGGATTCCATATTTAGGATCAAAATAATTAATATTAGGTAAAATTTTAAACTTAGTTTTTCATCAAAGTTAATAGTAACCATGGTAAATATTTAACTCCTCATTTAAGAGTAAAATGGGTTAAAATGGTCAAAAATAAAGGGATAAGGATTAAATATAACATAAAAAATTATTAAACCTAATTTTTCAGTTTTATTTTAAAATTAAACTTATCATATTCTAATATATGATAATTTTGATCAACTTCCACAAGAAAATGACTTCATGTTTTTAAAATGTTTTAAGTAATTTCATGTGTGTTCGTCCCTTATAAAATGGAACCTCTTCTCCTACCTTATTCAAAAACTTTGATCACTCTATATTTTCCAATACCTAGATAAAAATATTCTTATATTAATTAAATATTTTATTTTTAATTGTTTTATTACCTTATTATTATCCTAATAAAGATTAATGTGTAATCCAAATGAGGACTCTCAAAGAATAGGTAATCGTCATACCCGGCTCTGTCAATGTTTATTCTTTATTATACTACCAATAAATATTTTATATTCATCCTAAAATAATTACCCCACTACCAAAAATATATTTATATTTTATTATGATTATGAGAAAATAATCTACCACCTCGTTTCTATCCTATGAAAAATGAAATCATCGCTCATGTTTATATACGGCCTACCATCTCCATAAATTGTGTTATTCATTTTTCATCACCATTTTACTTGTTTGGTTAAAAATATTGAATTAATGAAATATGTATTATATTTATGACATAATTATGATTCTAAAATTATAAGATATCATATAACTTATTACCCTTCCATCAGTTGGAAAATGATAACATCGTTTTTGCATAAGTGTGGACTAACACCTCCATAAAGCAATGTGATTCGTTCATCTATTACCACCTTGAATGGATGATTTTAAAATTGTATATAATGAATAAAAATTATATTCATAAAATTATTAAAATTATTTATATTATGGAACCATTTAATTACACCTTTAAACACATATAATCTACTGGAGTAATTTTGGAGAAATTTACTGAACAACCTTAAAGTGGTAAACATAAGTAAGGACTATTTAATGAATATATTTAAAATGATTATAAAAAGACAGTAAAAATTAATAAATATTAAAAATATTATTAAAAAAGTATTTAATAAGTTTAAATACATTATACAGAAGTATCAAACACATATAACTAAGCAGAGACCCAGGGTAATGGATTTTTATTAACATCTCATTTTATTTCAGGATTTTTTATGTTATGATTTCCTTTTGTAAAATTAATTGATTCTAATATTTTAAAACCCCATATATTTTCTTATACCCTATTTATGTTATGTTTTATATGTTTATTTCCTATTTATTCCCTTATTGGATCATGAATAAACAAGTAACATGTAAGGGGATTTCTGTTAAAAATATTATTTTAAAATTTTCCTTCTCAATATTTTTATTTCATATACACATTTTCTCTAAAATGTTTTCAATAATTTTTTTACTATTATCCAAATATTTATTAATTTTTCTTTTACCCATGTTTTAATTTTATAATGAAATTTTAAAAGGAATCTTTTTTTTTTGTTTTTTGAACAATGTATTTTTTACCAATAGTGTGAATGGAATCTTTGTTTGAACATACCCCACACTTATAGATTTTACCATCATTATGATTAATCTTTTATTAAAATATTCCTTTATAATTTTCCATTTTTATTTTAAAATAAAATATTTTCTAAAAATTTTGTGAATTTTTATTTAAAATGGTATCAAAATAAAAGGACATTATTTTCATAAGGAATGAAAAGAATTTTGAAAAGTGATTTATAACTCCTTTCTTATAAAAAGTTACAGGGAATTTATTTTTAATTTATTACTTATATTTTATTTTTTAAAGGAATTTTTTACTAAAAAACTTAATTTATTATGAATTTATGGTCTTCAATCATCCTTTACTGATAATGGATTATATGTTATTTTTAGATTATTCACTTTCTTGTGATCATGTTCTATATCACTCTTTATTATTCATTGTACATTATTTTTTTCCTTAATGTCCTTATTTTTAATATCATGGTTTAGTTCAGAATCATTTATATTACTTTGATGATGTTTCAACTGTATACCATTTTTATTTATGGTATCATTTGAAGTAATATTATTAAGTAAGTTATTTAATTTACTAAGGAAATATTGATGTTATGTATTTTTAATTAAATATGGATGACTATTGACTTATAAGAAATTTTGATAATGAATTGTATTGGTAATTAAAAATTTTAGGAATTCATAGTATGTGAAAATGATAGGTGGGCCCAGTTATAGATATCCCCTCGATGCATCGATGGGTCTTATGAGATAAAAGAGTAGTCATGCCATTTTGGAAGGGTATTTGGTTTAAACCTGTCCATTTATTAAGAATGATTTCTTGGCTATGAGTACTTGATTATAAGATTCATGATAACTTGGTCAAGGCCTTTATAGAAATTTTATATCTGGATTTATGCATTTTCATTATTAATAATTTAGTTTTTATTGTCAATGTGATTACTTTGTTGATATTATCCATGGATGTTCATTGAACTCAAGTTTGTTATTAAATAGTATGATTTTTATTATACAATATTCCATATTGATTATGCCTTATTTAATCATGATAGATTCCATTGTGCATAACCCTTATTATGTAACTAAGCTCACCCTTTATTTTTTTTCTTTTTCCTAGGATATGAAAAAATGATATTATGAATGATTTCAAGGATGGAATAATGTTTCTTATGAAATATTTTTATATTTACAATGTAATATGGGGATCAAGAATGTATCTAGTTTTCCAATACTACTAAAATTATAAATCCTTCATGGTATGATCCCATGTATCTTGTACCATTATAATAATGTAAACATTAACTCTAGGTTACTGGAGTCGTAGCGTTACAGATGTATTCTCTTAGGCTACACCTTAAGTCACCTTGAATTGGTCTTTTAGTGAGATGAAAACCCCTAGTATGTAGTAGATAGGATTGATGATATATTATGGAAGACTTTAGTTAGGATAAAAGGATTCTGGTGTGATAATAAGGGGGGGTGTAAGATAACTTTTATAAGTGAGAGGGAAGCACTTTTATAAATACTCATAACTTTATGTTAAAGTAATGTCACTTTCAAAGGAAATTGGATCCCTAGTGGATAATAATGGATATTGGGTAAGTATTAGTCAATATAACTCCAATCCATACAAATAATGGATAAGTATTGAGATATTTTACCCCTTTTCTCCTTAATTTAACTTTTTCCATAATTTACTTTTACCATTATAACTTTTTATTTTACCTTGGTAACTTATTTTTATGCTTGAAAATGAAATTGATCTTATCACATAATTTTAATATTTTGATTCCAAGTATAAAAATTATTTTATAATATTAAATTTATAAAAGTGATAAAAATTAATTTGAAATTAATAAATGTATAACGCATAAGATAATTTTGGAAACCAAAAATATAAATTAGGAACTAAAATGTAAAACATTAGTTTCTAAATTAAACCTATTATTTTTAAATATATAATTTTATATATTAATAAATATTTTTTAAATATAAAGGTTTCATAAATTTTTTAGTCATATTTAAGCATGATGATGTCATAAAAGTTACAATATTGGTAAAAAACTGTATTTTTACTATTCATACAAAAATCATCCTTTTTATAAAAATACCAAAATTTATCCCTAAGATAATATTGAAATGATGAATCAAAAAATGACATTAATTTTATAAAGATTAGTTTTTAAATATGATAAATTTGACCTTAAATCAAAATATATTTTATTTGAAAAGGAATCTTTTTTATAAATAAGTGATCTTTAAAAATAATGAAGTGTTATTAATATTATTTCATTTTAATTAATAATTTTAAATGTGTTTTTATATATATTGTTTTCAAATTTTAACATTTAAAATAATCCTTTAAAGTGATTAATTTAGTTTATTAGGTAAAAAATACATAATAAATCGAAAAATATAATTCTATAAAAAATAAATCTTAAATGATTTTTTCTTATTACTTAACAAGTAATAACTGTCGGATGGATCATAATTTAGTTATATATATATTATAAATAAATTTCATTAAAACATTTTTTTATTAATAATTAATTAAAAAATAAATAATTCTTTAAAAAATAGTTCTTTGAAAAATAATATGCTTTCTCATTTTATGATTTTTTTCTTATTGTAGGTTTATTTGTACTAATGGTGATTCTCGAGATTAAAGATGTTCTAGGGGATATCTTATTTTTAAATATATAATTATTTTCTATTTATTGTCCCATTTTAGTTTTTATACTTTTAATAGATATAATCATCCATAGTTTGTAATATTTCATGGTACGTAATACATGGTTCCATGTACCTTTATTGTAATATTCCATAATGAATTAATAAAGTTTTATTATTTTTATTCATATCATCTATGAAACATTTTATAATCATGTTCTAATTATATTGAAATAATATAAAAACATATTTTAGAATTATATAAATGTAGTTTATATAAATAAAATGTTCCATAAAACCTGGGATGCTACATTCCCAATACAAAAAAGAAATGTGATCATGGTTACAAGAATGATTGGAAAAGAAATTAAACTTAACTAGAAAACTAATTTAAAAAAATCCATGTAATCCGATGAAAAATATAAGTGATAATGTTTTGGAAATAATGATACATACCCAACAAAAATCTGAAAAATATTCAAAGAAAAAGGAAAACATCCCAAAGTAATTTTTCTTTAGAATGGTCTAATAAAATAATATCAATAAAGAAAAAATCCTAAAATAAATGATTGATACATTAAAATATGTTCAAATATACATACTGCTTCTATAATCCCTCAAAAAATACCAAAATATGCTAAATTTCTTAAGTAATTATGCACAAATAAAATAGACTTCATGTAAATGAGAAATTGGTACTTGGAAGGAATGTATTAGGCTTGAAAACACTATAATTTCCAACCAAATCCAAAGATCTAGGCACATTTTTAACTTATTTTACCATAGGATTAATGTATTTTGTGGATTCCTTAATGATCTTGGAACTTAAATCAATGTTATGACTCACTCTATATTTATAACTTTATATATTATAAAATTAGAGTTAATAGGAGTGGTTGTTTATTGCAGCCTGTTATTGGGCCTCAAATCAATTAAAGAACTCTAAGTGCAAAATATTGGCTAACCAAAGTTGTCTCTCAATGAGGTACAGAGTTAAACTCAATGTAATATCTTTATTGGTTTTGTTTTAATGTTTTTTAGTTTTAAAATAATTGAAAGATAAAACATGGGGTTTGGTATGTGTGATAGTATACTATATAAAATTTAAATATGTAGATATGTGATACTGAAAAAAATGATTGGGGTAGGAAAGGAGACACCCCTGGATTCAAACATAATTATCCTTAATAATATCATTTTTATTTCTTCCCCTATTATAATTTATTTTTTGCATCCAACTAGACACATATGAACCCACACCAATTATGTGAATGAACATCACACTCAAGAATCTCCAAATACTTTTTCCTCCACTATATCCAATAGAAGAGAAAGAGAAACACATAGTGAACCCATCACTAACTCAATAGGCCATGATCATGAATCTATACACCAATCAAGCCATTGAATGTATTATATATTATAAAATCAATTTTTGGGGTTGGAAATTATTTTCATATTGTGAATGTAAATGGGTGAAAGAGAAGTTTGAAGTATTTTCACCCACCTTATCATCTTGATCACCCAATTCCCCTAAGTCTTAAATAGGAATATCAAATGGTATAGTTTGTGAACTCTATAATCATTTGGTTTTATCCATGTGGAGATACTTAGATTATCATCTCTCCATTAGTGAGATCTTGAGAGTCCACAGTGGTATAGAGAGGGGTATGGAAACATGACCATGAAAATAAGAAAAACTTTATTAAAAATGGAAAACAACATTGAACTAATCATAAAAAAAATGAAATTCCTTTGCAATGTCCTCATCCAATATTTATAATAATCATATAATACTCAATAATACTTCTCCCAACTTTAGATTTCCTTCATGTGTCTTTATTCTTATCTAAGAATCATTACCCATTATAAGATCTTATTTTCTTTCCAACATCAACCTATGTGTATCTAGTTTGTTTTTTTTATACCCAATTAGTTTAAAAAATTGGTATGATTAATCTTCAATGGTCCCCTTTAGTTGCATGTGACTATGTGGATCCCCTTTTTATCTATATCCAAAGTGTATTTGGACTTCCTCTCTCTTTAAAATGCATCATGTTGATTTATAAGGAAACAATGAAGTGATATCATTTTCCATCTTGCATAGTCCTTCTCTAGATAGTGAGGATATATTGAGGAATGAACATCAAGAATTTATTAGTGAATAAACAGTATGTTATAGTGTATTGAAAGTTAGTGAGGAAATGAAAATGGATGTTTGCAGTGTGGATTGAGACTACACTAGCAGTGACACTGGTATGACTTTACATCACAAAGGTTTATAAATTTCCTAAAAAGTAGAGAGTGGCAATTCCAATTACATTTTTATGAGAATGATGTGTGAATTGGATCTTGAGGTATCACGGAGGTCTCTAAATAATGTCACAGAGGATTGAAACGATTAATTGTGGTGAGTATTTTGTCATATATTAATGATACAATAGATTTTGAGTGCTAATAGAATCTCAAGGTTGGGCTCGTCTAGTATTGGCATAATGTTATAGAACTCTCTGTGACATGGAATTCTAGGGTTAATGTATCCTTGTAGTATAACATGTGGTAGAATTTATTCTCAATGGTTGTCATATCAATATATTTTATTTTGATGAAACTCTATTTTAATACTCTATATCTTGATTGTATTCCTACATAGCCTAGCTGAGATGTCATTGGCATGTTTGAAACCTCTTTAGGGTACTTTTTTAGGTGTTGTTCTTGGTCCAAGAAATGTTTCTCCTAAAATAGAGATTATGTTGGTAGTGGATAATATCCTTCATGTTTGGTATATATTCTTATGCATCAATTTACTATCTTGTGTTACTCTTATTCATGATGAGATTATTTATTATTCTAAACTGGAAACTTTAAAATAACTTCCTAAAATAGAATTTAAACACATCTTATCGATTTATTCAATAAAATATAAATTTATTCAAAATTTAAAATAATCACTAAATATTTTGTATAAACTAAATATTTAGTAAATATTTATATATTATAAAAATTATGGGTATATTCTTAATGTATAAAAAATAAAAATAAATACAATTTGACTTCGACCCCCCCCCACACACACACACACTTATCTATTTTCACTCCTGAAAAAATACCTTATACCAAGGTTAAATAAAATTTCTCAAAGAATCAATGTCATATTTAAATTGTTACATCCTTTTCCATATAATTATTCCTAATGAATATCATCTCCCTAATTATTTTTTATCCATGAAAATAAATTCAATCTATTGTTCCACCTATGTACATTTTATACTTTCCTTCCTAGAAATATGTCTTTAATTAATCAAGGAATTTAATATTAATCATTCCTCATTCTTAAGTATATTGAAAATTTATATATAATTATTTCTATTCAAGTTTCTCCACTTAACTAAGTCATAAGAGTGTTCTAATCATGAGGGCTTATCATGGGTTTTTTTGTGGTTGAAGCTAGATAATTTATATGTGAAAAATAAAGTAAGAAAATGGAGGATTGAATATTAAATCACTATACATGATATATAAGTGGGATACTAAATATAATATTCCTCACTCAATCCCCTTAAAATTATTTATCTATACTATAACTTCTCCTTTGTGGAGGTCCATATAATAATAGTATGAAATGAATGATTCTTCATCTATTCAAATTTTTTTAACTTTTTTTATATTACTACTTATTTTAGAGAGAATGAGGGAACTATGAATTCAAAAAAGATAGTGAACTATTTTTCCCAACATATTCTAGTATACCCCAAGAACATATCTATCATATATTTTTTCATCCCATGAAACTCATGAAACATCCCTTCTCACAACACTTTATTTTTATGAAATCATGCACAATGATAGAGAGTATTATAGGTAAGAAAAATAGTGTTGTAATGTGGATACCTATCAGATATTCATGTATTCTAGAGGTCTTATAAATGGTTCAAATATGATATGTATAAAAAGAGGGTGAAATTTTAAAAGGTATTTTCAAAATGGTTCCTCAATCATTTTTAACATAACTTTTTATCACTAATAGTTTAAGAAAGGGGAATAAAAAAAGTTATATATTTCATGTATGACTCAAGAATCAAGAAAAATAGAAATATAAAAAGATATTAAAAATTATTAGAAACCTCTCAAATTTTTTATATTTACATTGGATAGTTCTAGTGCACTTGTATTTCATAGTTGATCAAAGTTTATTAAATGTTCATATTGTAAATTAAAGAGTAAAATTCATTTTAGTAATCATTTAAACCTTTATTTTCTCTAATTAAGTATTATTTTAAAAAATAAAAAGATAATTTAACTTTACTAAGGTATTCAGTTTAGCTTAATAAATCCTAAAAATTCTCCAAAAATAGAAAAAAAAATATATAATCATTACCAAAACAAGTTTGGGTCTCTCCCCTACACTTGTTTCTTACTACCATTCATTTTATCTCATACATAATTAAAATAATAAGTTAGCTAAACTACTAAGAAAAAGATAAACAAATTTAATTATTGGTTAGTGATAGCTAGAGTTAAACTCATATTCTACCACATTCTATAATCCTACAAATAAAATGAGAAATTTGAGAAATTTATTAAAAATAAAAATAAAAAACATAAAAAAGAAGAAAAAAAAGTGGAAAACATGGTTTCACCACCCAGAAGGTATTGGGTTTTGACTATCCTTAGTGAGGCAGTTCCAATTGTTATCCAAAATCATATGTTGGGTTTTATTTCTATTATAGAATCCACCACATTAGTTTCCTTCTTATGTTCATCTATTCACACTGGTTGTAGAGCTCCACTTGATCAGTGTATGGATTTCCATGCCCTTAGTAATGATATAAATATTTCAAGGTAGTGATGGGTGTTGGTATAGGTCCTCCAGCACTATAGGCACTACTTTTATAAATGTTTTCTCCATTTCGTGCTTCATTGGTGTTGCTTCGAAATTTTAAACCAAATGGGAGTAATTGGATATCTCAATTTGAATGAAATTCATAAAATATTCATTTAAATATAAATTTCCTCCATCGATGTAATCTACATGGAATTATATCATTTCAAGTAGGTTCACTATATATTCTACTCCCTTAAGAAAAATTTTGATGTGTTTAAGGATCTATTTATATCCCTATATTTATGAATATTCTCTTTCATCATCATTCTCCATGGTAGTCCATGGGTTAGATGAATATGAAATTTCATTATGGGGGTGCTAGTTCTCAATTAATTTTTAATGAATTAAAATATAAATGAGTTAATGTGTAGATTATCTATATTTATTGGATCTACTTTAATCTCCTATTTATTTATCAATTCCCCCTGGAGGTGAGTTTTTTGAGTTGTATGTTGGTGGAAAATCACCTCCATTATTTCTTCAAATTCCACTACCTTGGTGGTTTCTTATTCCAAAGATAGACAGAGGTATAGTAGTGAAACAATTTATTATTCAAAGATGGGAGGATCATTTTATAAGTTGATATTGATAAAGTTACTCCAATATGAGTATAAAAGTTTTCAATTTCCCACATATATATCAACTGGAATTCCTAATTCTATGATCTCTTCTAGAAATAGGAGAGTGATTTCTGATATTAGGTGTTTCAATTATTTCCTCTCATTACCCTTGGGTTCCTCAATATAGAAAGTGATAAGGCTACTTCTTTCTCCACTTTCTATAATACTAATTCCTCCATATTTTTTCATTGGGTTCTTGGAGGTACTCTCCTAATTGTGACATTTTCTTTATTATTTCCTATATTTCTTCCCTAATCTCTTATTAACAGGATTCATTTCCATCATAAACTATGTCTTCATGAACTTGAGAGTAGTTTTCCATGCATATTATTAATTTTAATTTGAATATATCATGAATAAGTTTGATTAAATAAATAAAGTAAAATCAATATAAGGAAAAAAATAAATGATATGTGAAATTATCTTAGAACCTATATCTTCCCTAAAAATTATTCCAAGTTGATTGTGTCCTAGCATACACCCTTAAATAAAATACTAATTTGAAAATCTTATAGTTTACTATAATGTATGACTTGGGTTATCTCCCAAATAATGATAGATTTAAACCCAATGTAATCTCTTTATTGGTTCCATTTTTTATTTTTTGTTTTTAAAATAATAAAAAGTAATAAAATAGGGGGCTGGTGTGTGTGATATTATATAGAAAATAATTTAAATATATATATGTAAGATAAAAACAAAATGAATACAAGTATGAAAGGATACAATCTTTAATTCAATGTCAATGATCCTTTATTGTCTTGTTATCATTTTTTCCACTATTATAACTTATTTTTGGCATAAAATAAGACATGCACACCCACAATTTACTAATTTTTTGAACAAAAATCATAGTTAGTAATCCCCAATTATTTTTCATATCATTGTATCTAATAATAGAGAGATGGAAACACCTTAATTGATAGTGCACCCATCACTATCTCAGTATACCATGATCATGAAGCCATGCTCCACTCAAGTTGATAATTACAGCATATATTAGAAACTCAATAAATGGTTGATAAAATGGATTTTACAGTGTAAAATAAAATTTTGTAAAGGTAAGTGTGAATTCATATCACCCACATCATCTTCCTGATCACCCAAGTCCTCTAAGTCTCAAATAATAAATTCAAATTGAAAATTGAATTCACTCTATAATCATTTGGTGTCATCTATGTGGTTATCCTCATGTTAATATCTCACAATTATTGAGATATTGATATATCATAGTAGTGTAGGGTGGGGATGGAAACTTGATTATGAAAATATGCAAAACTATATTAAAAATATAAAATAATGCTACATTAATCAGTGAAGAGTTTAACTTTCTTGAAAATTCACTTCGCCAATATTTATAGTCATTAAAGAATACTATATAATACTTCTCCCAGATTTGGATGTCTTACATGTCTCTTGATTAACCTATAATAATAATCACCCATGATCAGATCTTTTTTTCTAACATCAGACTCCACATGTTAAGTTTAAGGTTCTCATACCCAATTTGGTTAGATAATTGGTAGGGGAAACCTTGATGGTCCCATTGAGTTGAATATACACAATTTGGATTATATTTTTAATCTATTTATAGGGTGTATTCAAAATTACTATCCCTTAATAATTCATCATGGGTTATTTGGAGGGAATTAATAGTGTGATAGTATTGGCTTACTAGTATTGTCCCTCATTTTATGGTAAGGATACACTGAGGTGAGAACATAGTCTTAGAATTATCCTCAATAATGAATTGGTGAATATATATAATATATTAGTGGATTGAAAGGAAAGATAGATATGTAGTATAATTCTTGAAGTGCATTTTGATACTACACTTGGGGTGATTATAGAATGACACTACATCACAGAGGCATGGATATTTCCCAAAAAAACTGAGCATCACAACAAAAATTATGTTGTGATGATAATGTTGTTTGTGTTGGTCCTTAAGGTTATATTTAGGTCTTAATGTAATTTTATGGAGTATTTTGAGGATGATTTGTAGTATGAGTGTTTTCTTAGTTTAAAGACACTGTGTACGTTGAGTGAAAATGGAACCTCAAGCTTGGGTGTGGGAAGTGTTGGCAAAATGTCATGGACCTCTATATGTCATTGTATTCTATGTATAATGAATATTCACGGTACTATATTAGGTGGATTTGGATTTCAATTAATGATGTGTACATGTATTTTATTTTGATGTAGCTCCATTTTAATCTTCCATGGACCGATTTTATTTTTATGTTGCCTAGATAAGATTTCATTGGCATGTTTGATGCCTCTTCAAGATGCCCCATCAGGTGTCATTCTTGGTCTGATGTATATTTTTTTCAAGCCCGATATTACATTGGAAAATGAACAAATAATTAATATCCATCTAATCCCTAGTTTGACTTACTCATACTAATGGCAATATGTGTTATTATTCTAACCTAAAAAACATTAAAATAACTTCCATAAAAGTAAGAATATATAATTTAAACATAGTTTATCAATTTAATCAATAAAATCATGAATTTAAGACATTTTATAATAATATCAAAAAAAATTACTATAAATTAAATATATATTAAATTTCATATATTTTAAAAATTGTGAGGGTATTATCAATGAATAATAGATAAAAAATATATTTAATTTTTTTTTATACTATAAAATCAAGCAACTACATTTATAGTTGTATTACTTGAATATATCATGGTGAAAGTTGTGGATTTTAATTTTTGAACTGTATTTTATATTCTCAATATAGTAGAATAAAGGACTATGGTTCAGTCAAGAATAATACTATTTTGACCTTCCTTGATGACAATAAGGATAATAAAAAATATAAATTAAATTATATTAACTATGTAATTTAGTGAAAATACTATGAACATTAACATTTTTGAGCCCATAAAATAACCTTAGGAAGATAACTCAGTTTTCATACTTTCACATGAATATTAACATAACTCACATGTAAAATAGTCTTATTAAATGAAGTTTTTATTTTATTTAATAAATTGGGATTTATAAATGTTATAAAAAATCCTAAACTACTCAATGAAACTAGACAACAATTAGAGGAGATGTAGACCATAAATTATTTAATGGATTTGATTATTTTTTCCAATGATGATGAATCTGATAATTTACCTTTTATAGAGGAACATCAAGACTTTAAGGTAATTAAACCCAAACTATTATCTTCTTTAATTCATCAACCAAACATAGAATTAAAACAACCTCCAACAGAACATAAATATAAATTTTTAATGGATGAAGAAAAGATAGTGGTAATTATTTTTAAAAAATTATCAAATGATCAAAAAATAAAACTCACCAACCTATTGAGATAAAATATGAAATAAAAATGGAGGAGTATTTATGATATTCCAAGACTTAGTGTCATGAACCAGACCATAGGGACCCCTCCTAGGTCAATAGTAAGTAGGGGTAACACCCCAAGCCCACCTCTAATAAGATAAGGGCTATCGACTGGCACTGAGTAGGAATATGTCACTGAAATAGGATTCCTTGGCCTAAGTACCTATATGTACACACATAACTAGCTCCATGTAATAATGTGGATATATAACAAAATACTGGAACATATAGAGTGTAAATAATGCATTCAATAACCTCTAAAAAACATCAAAGTACATAGTATAATATAAAAGATATAAAGGGGAAAATATATGCCCAACTAGTTTTGAGGTTCCAACCAGAAAACAACAGGAAAAGGGAACAACTAAATAAATCTAGACTTGTAATATCTAAGCATGGACACCAAACATGATTAGAACCTCCATGTACCATAATTATTCTCTGATACCAGGTCCACCAGAGTCATATCCAATATTTCTGTCGACTTCATAAGACATAATATGTGTAGGAAAGTTCCATACATGGGTGAGTATATATATACCCAGTATAACACCTCAAAAAACAAGAAGGGTAATAAATATAAATAAAAAAAATTCATATGAACCCATAATTCAAAATGGTGAATAAAAACCCAACATCAAATATAATATAAAATAAAACCAAATAAAGAGAGGAAGGGTATCTTCATCATCCAAGCTAGCTAAGAATGAAGAGTATTCTCACAGCTCCAAAGGTCTCATCACTGATGCCAAACAACCTTCATAAATACATAAGATATGGATTGGATATCTCTATCCTCACTATTGCATATCACAACCGAGGGAACACTAATTCCTACCCATTAATCTCTCTTACCTCTCAAGAATATGGAGGTACCACACCTCGCCTCAACATAGCATAGTCTAGGGAGAACTACTCCAATAGATAACCTACCTAATTCCAGATCTTAATGAAAGGTATTCCACTCAATAGATAGAGGACCTTAACCCTTTATAATTTGGGGGAGCATCATCTCTATCTGTATAAAAGATATGGGAGACATAACCCCTAGAGATAGATAGGGGAGTACCGACCCCGATAACACTTTGACAAACACACTTGACTACTGCCACTGGCTAAGCATCAATGAAAGAAAATTACTTCTATAATCACCTCATTTTGATTCCTTAACACCTAAATAAAGGCTACAATCAGATTTTACATGAAAAAATAATAAAGATAGGATAATCACTCACCCAAATCTGAGTTCCTAAGTAGAAGTTATGTAAGGTAGAAGGACTTGAGTGGAGTAAATGGAATGTCAAGCAAGGGTACATGGCATGTTCCAAAAATTAGGTCCCTAGTAATGTTCTATCTCTATACTCGGTGAATAAAACCAAAGTACATAGTGTGTAAATATGGTTGCATGGAATGTAACCCCACCTGGACACTTTTGTGTATCCTTGTGTATCCTCCCTTGGACATGTCTTGTCTAGTCATGTGACTCTATATAGTGTGTAGAATAGGTCACATGGCATGTACAATTACCGAGGGTCCTGGAAATGTACATATGGTAAATGGATCATATAGTAATGCACATATACATGGCATGTCCCATAGGATACATAGAATGTATCACCACATGGGGGTCCTAGGAATGTTCCATTGAAACATGGAGTGGATTCCCATGTGGGTCAAGCCAAACTCTATGTGATATTTAACTTGATAAAAACCCTAGTTTTCGTAAGAACCTATATTACATGGTGTGTGTTCCTCTAGATCACATGGTGTGTAGTCGGGAATTTTTTAGAAACCATTATTTATTCATGAAGATTTTAGATCATCCTATTTCACTACCTTCCTCGCTATTTTATCTCATTAAATCCTTCAAAATCGAATATAAGACTTCATATTTATAATTCTTGGCCTTTTTTGGCTTGAAATCTAAGTTCTGATTACCTGTTCGGTAATTTATTGTGCCTCTCATCGATGTTCAGGAACCTGATCTACAAATCCATCAATCGTATCCCACAACACACCTTAAAACATATGAAAAAAATTTATATGTATTCCTTTTAGTAATTTACCATGAATTTGTGGGTTCGATCATGCTCGAATCTGACCAAATAATGTTAAATCTCCAACCTTGTGGGACAAAGATAAAGAACGTGAAGAATAATGGTGGGAAACCCATAAGAATAAAGGTTATATCATTATTTTATAATTTGTTCCCAATCAATGATCATCAAATTTTGGAAACTGTAGGGTGGAATAAAGTCACAATAAAAGAATAAACAGGATCAATAATAATAACCAAATTTGGGATCATGTGAAGTGTGAAAATCATAGAAAAAATAAGCAGATATGGAACCAATTCTTTAGAAATTATTAAATGGGAAAAAATCACAAAATAATGATCCTTGCCTTGATATTAGATTGATTTTTGGTGAATAATTTTTATGTTGGAAGTTAAGGTGATAATCTCGTTGTGTTCATCATCATCCCCCTGATTTTACTTGATCATTTTTTGCAATCTATGTTCATGGGTTTCCAAAGCCAACAAAAGATCTCACTTCATCCTCTAATATTATAGGGTTACATGGATAAGCCTATAAAATATTTATAATGATTTATAAATATATGGTAATTAGGTTTTGGTTTATTTAACTAAAATAAATAAATTTATTATTTAATTACTTATTGCACTTGCCAACAGATGACTTTAACCAAACATCTGATGCCGACCAACTTTAAGTCATGCATAAGGAAAACCCTGTGTTTTGGAAATAACCATGGTCTTGTATTTACCATATGAGGTCTTTATCAACAAGAAAACCATTTATTCTGAAAATATGCACATGTGTGCATTAATATATATTAATATATTTAATATATTAATTTTAGGGTCTGGTAACACCCAAAACAGTGCTAAATCCGATGAAAAAACTAAATATATATATATATATAGAAATTCCCATAGGATTAAAGCAATTGAAAAATCTTAAATTTCTCCCATACTTCAATTATTTTCACCCCAAAAAAGAATAAACTACATAAAAGAGGTGGGGGTACTGAGCCTATATCTTACTCTCATGCTCCCAAGAGATCTCATGCATGATGTCGTGTTTCCAAAGCACTCTAACCAAAGTAATAGTCTATCCATGAATGATATTCACCTTTCAATCCTAAATTTTCACTGATTACTCAAAGAAGGTAACTTTATCCATAATTTCTAGGTCACCATGATTGATAATATACTATGATTTGGGAACATGTCTACTCATTTGTGAAACATGGAATATGTTTTGAACTAGGTATCACTATGGGGATAAGGTCAAGAGGTAAGAAACCTCACTAACCCCATACAAAAACTCATAAAACCCAAATAACCTTAGAGAAAATCTTACTCCCTAACCCAAAATCTGCAATCTATGTTGTGGGGAGACACTCAAGCAGACATGGTTTCCCATCTCGAACTACAAAGGTCTATGACATTGTTATACATAATATATTTTTTGATACCAAGTTGTATTTAAATGTTCATGGATTAAATAAACCCTTCTCTGATGTTTCCTACACCATTTCTAGCCTAACAAGAGAGGTCCCACTAACATCAAACTAGAATAAGGGTGAATCATAGGGTCTATCATACAGTTCCTCAAATGGTGCCACGCTGATAGTGGAGTGATATCTATTGTTATAATAAATCTATAAAAAAATTGAGTGATCCACATAGCTTTGGATAAAAACCAACATGAAAGCACCCATCCTACCTTCCAAAGACTATATGGTCTGCTTAAACTAGACATCTACCAAGGGGTTGAACGTTATACTCATCCATAACTGGGTCTTAAAATATTCATTTTATCCCCTCTATAACTAGGACTCATACCAAGAATTGTGTACATAGATGAAAATAATGGGTACCCATGAAGTTGAAAGATATTACATACATGTGACTACACTACACTCTTAACCAAGCTCTGAAATTGAATGGAAAGAAGTGTGATGACTTGATAAATTGATCTAAAACTACCTAGATAGAATCATGGACTCAAAATGAACATGGAATCCCCATAATAATATCTATCGCTATGGTATCCCACTTTCATTAATAATACTCAATAGGTTTATTCAATCCAGTTAGAACCTGATGTTTAGCCTTTACCTGCAAACAGGTGAGGCATTGAGACACAAACTTGACATCACTCTACCTCAATCCAGCCTACTAAAACTACCATAAAATATTATTATACGACATTTCCATGATGAGATGTACAACCCAATGGGTTGTATGAAACTTCCCCAATACCTATTCATGAAACATGATCGGAACTACAATCCATTCTTAGAAAAGGATGATATTCTCCCCTCTATCAAAAAATTCATCTAGTACATCACCTGAGGATATCTAGTCATGAAAAACATCATAGTCAACATCTCTCAACTGAGTATCTCTCACATGATGAAAACTATATGCATCTAATATTATAAATTAATGATAAGATACACCTCTCTCATCTACATAGGTTAGATTCAACGAGTCCAAATGTGTAATCACCACCTCCAATAAGTGATAATAAGATTTCTAATAAGATCATTTGACATAAACCTCTAGTAGTACCCTTCAAAATTGGTAAAACTATGAACCTTTAACATATTATTGGGTGGTTCCTAAGAAATAAATGCATCAATATTCATTGGATCCATAGATACACTATACTCAGAGATGGAGTTCCCAAAAAACTGAACATCATGGATCCAAAACTAAAACTTTACGAGCTTACCATAAAGATAGATATCTTAGAGAAATTCTAGTACCATCCTCAAATTATCTAAATTCTCCTCCTCATACACTAATTATATGAGTATTTCATTTATAAATACAACTATTAATTGGTCCATGTATGGCTATAAGATTTGGTTCATAAGATTCATAAATGTATTAGGGTAATTAGTCATAACGAAAGGCATCTCCAAGAACTCATTGTGTGTTGAAGGACATCATAATTTCATATTTCAAATATTATCTCTGTAAACCCTCAATTTATGGTAGTCAAAGTTGAGATCAATCTTTGAAAACCACACCACACCTTTAAATAGGTCAAAAGTGTTATAAATTCTCTATAAGGGGTGATTTTTTCTTGATCATTCATTGATTCAAGCAACAATAAATAGTGAAAATCTTTAATATCTTTTCCACATTTTTCACAAACAACCTAGAGCTACCAGGGGAACACACTGGGTATAAAATAACCATTCTCATGAAGTACAACTACATTCTTAACTCTAGATCTTTTTAGGGGCTATTCTATATGTTGTAAAATATATTTATATGTCCCTAAGGTGTAATTTGATTCATAAGTAAATCTACTACCTTAGAGTTTTTCCTAGAACATCTTTTCTAAAGACATCAATATAAACCTATACTACCACTAGAATCCAGATGCCTGAAGAGCTTTCTACACCTAGGGATAATAATTTTATCTGATGGGTGAAAGGTTGAATGTTTTTTCTTGAGAGCCCCACTCACTTATTTGTAAGATATCTCTTTCTTAGGAAGGATAATATCATCTCATCCATATTAATGCATCTAATTCTCTTATGGTGATAGCCTGTCTGGGTATGCATTGCAGAAAACCATCCCATACCTATAATGATATCATAGTGTTTCATCACATTGACTAAGAGGTACCATGATAAAGTTTCCTCCATAATAACATCACCAAAACAACCTCAAACATAAAAATCAAATAACTCCTCCACCACAACTCGATACTATCTTATTTGGGAAGCACTAAATCTCCTGCATAGCTTTAAATCAGATCATAAAAGAATATAAAGTTCCTAAGGATCATTGAACCTCTGAGAATGGGGGGTTAAATTAGTGGTTGTATTTTCAAAAATTTATAACTTTATGAAATTTAACCCCTATAACTTTTTAGAGTTATTTTACTTATCAAATTTTATATCAATATAACAAGCATAAAAATATGAAAAAGTAAACAAGGAATACATATTTACAAGGTTCTTCCTCTGAGGGAGAACATACATCTTTTCTATGGACACTCCTATGAGTCCATGTAAATTCACTATTAGAAATAATTGAATGCAAATTTTGATCAAACTTCCATTATAATCCTACTATCTCCCTATAGGTATGATTATACTGACTCCCATTAGTTTACAAAGTTTTTCTTAAAAAACTAATCCTTAAAAAATGTATGAAACTTTGTAACTCCATCTACCAAAGGTTTTTTAGAAAATTTTGGCCAGTTTCTCAATCTGGTAAAGCCCTTCAGGTATTCCCTTTTCTATGTCTGGTGAATTTCCATATATTGGACCTTACCAAAATCTATGCCTAATATATATAATCTAAACTATTTATAATTTTAAAAAACTAATGTGTCTCACTTTAATCAAAAAAAAATCTATTTAATGGCTCTGCTATGTAATTAACTATCTAGAAACTCAATAATGAAACTTTGTTTGATACAATGATTAGAAACCTCTATCCATAATTTTTTTCAATAAAAAAATAACTTTTGATTTGAAACTTAGTTCTGACACAAATACTTCAGTGCTTTTTCTTGTTTAAGTGAATAGTTACAAGTACATTTTACTTTTCACCCCTTAATATAGGTTCTCCATATGTAAAAAATTAAAGAAACACATTTCACTTTACTGCACACTAAAACTTTAGTTTTAGGATCTCCCACTCATTTTCAATTCACCAGATTCATCTCAATACTTACAGAATATTCATGAATCTTATTTGAATTATCCAATGTTTCCAACCTTTCTCAAGATTCCCTAACTTCATATGTTAAGGAACTTATCAAACTTTCTTGAATTTAGATAGATAAAAAATCACTTGAAAATATCAGTATAGCATTATCAAACTTGAGGGGATTAAAAAGTTATGTAAATATTCTTAGAAACATTAATATGAAAAATATTTATCTAGAAACATTTTAAGAACATTTTTTCATTTAAAAAAATAAACTTCTTTGTTTTTTCATCACTGAGACACTTTGGTTTCTTGATTAATTCATAAAAAATTATATGTCCTTTCATTTAATCACAACTCAACTTTATACATCACAAGGTTTTATCTTCTCATAAAATTTAATCCAATAGATTTTCTAATAAAATTTTGTTTAATGTAATTTCTTCACAAAAATTTATATGATGTATTTCCTAATGAATTTTTATTCGGTGGACTTTCGAACGAATGTTCATCCGATGGAATTTTTTCAGTAGTGCACTTTATCTTACAAAAAACTTATGATTTAAACATTCATACAAATTATCTATCTGGAAACTTAGTTTTCCTTTATCTACTTCTCTTAACCCACTAAAAATATACTTAAAAACACTCTGAATATGGTTGAATACGTTGTATAAACTTCTAAAGACTTCAAATACAAGTAATTTTTTGTTTCTAGTGGCCTTCTCAATATATTTGAAACTTCACCATTTTTTTTACTTCATATAGATCAACCTTTTTCATTATATTTTATTTTTATCCATTTTATGCCTAAAAAATAAAACCTCATTTATAGGACTTTTCAAATATTGAAAACATTCCTCCTTATGTGTTTATTTCTCTTTTTCTAAAAAAACTCATCAACAAACAACTTCATATAACTCTCTATCTGGTAGAATGCATTTGGTGATCTAAGTCTAGTTTATAATGTCTACTAACAACATTGTCTATTTATCCCCCAAGACTTCATACTTTTGTATATCTATCTTATAAGTTTTATACATTATGTTTTGCCTAGAAAAGTGTGTCCGGTGACTTAAGGAATATTTTATATTTACAAACTCAGCAACTTGCAACTCTAGACTTTCATATAAAGACTTTTTCTTGTGTATTTTTCTAGTAAATTTTATCTGGAAATAATGTTGTATCATTCTCCCCTTGATCAAATTCTTATTTTTATCACCTTAAATCCATTGTTCTATCTTAAAACTTCTTCTTAAGTCTCTTTTTGGAAAGGTTTTTCCGGATAAGTTTGTACGGATAAAGAAACTTCAGTTGCAATTTTTTTCTCTCCAAAAAACTTCATCTTATACCATGACTTCTCCATATTATGGAGAATTTGATCTATCAGCATAAAATCATCTAACATTTTTATAATTTTCTTAAACAAAGTTGTGGAAAATTTCTAACTTTATGAATTTATGAATTTCTACATCTCCATCAACTTTAAAATAAAAACTTTTTTAACAATATTTCTTAACAAACTTCTTTAAAACTATTTAACAAAAATATTATTTAAAAAAAATTAGTTATCAATAAATATAAAACATTTTTAGAAAAACATCATAAAGGATTTTCAATATCCCCCTTTTTATTTTTTAACAATATTCTTTAGAAACTTTTACAACTCGTCATTTTTCATCACTCAAGTTTTCATAACTAATTTTTTGTAACAAATTTATTTTTATCAAATTTTACCAAAACATGTCATTTCTCATAGATTGGTTCATGAAATCACACTAATGAACAAATTAAAATTTTTAAATAAATTTCATCCCTCAGTGATAAGAAAAATAATTCCCTATTAAGATAAACTCCCCCTCACTTTTATCTTTTCACTTATGTTATGAATTTTCAACACTTAGTTTTTCACTCTCCCCTTTTTTTAGTCTATCCCCTATTTTAGAATAACCATGGATTTAGATTCATTTTTCAATGATATTTAGTTTCTATCCCTATTTTATGAAAAAAAAAATTACATTTTATCCCTCTTTTTTAATATTATCCAAATTTTAGTGGGGGAGTTACATATTTTAGGAAGTCTTTGGTAGAGGCTGAACATGAATTTATTTCCTCAATTTCACAAATATCTCTTTTGGAATAGATTTTTTAAAAACATCGGTAATTTGATATTTTGTAAAAATTTATTCAAATGTAAAATATCCACTAGAAACTTTCTATTTTAGGAAATGATACTTTATATCAATGTGTTTTGATCTTTAGTGTTGTACATGGTTTTTTTAAAGATAAATGGAACTTAGATAATCACAAAGTATCTTCAATGGTGTAGAAACATTCACCCTCAAATATTCCAACTGGAATTTTATCCAGGTCATCTCTATACAATCATGGGTGGTGGAAAAATATTCTACTTCTAATGTGCTAAAATTTTATGAACTCTTTTTCTTACTATACCAACGTACCCAAAAATATCCTAAGAATAAAGTTCCTCCTGATGTTGGTTTTCTATTATTGAAATCTCCAAACCAATAAATATTAGTGTAACCAAGATATTTTACATCATAACTTATTTTATACAATAGACATGTGAAGTTGTTCCTTTAACATACCTTAGAATTATTTTCACAGAAAAAATATGATATTTCTTCGATTTACTCTGATATCTAGCACACAAAGTTACTACATAGATAATTTATGGCCTTGAAGATATAATTTATAGAGAAACTACTATTAATTTTTAGAATTATTTTTGATTTACACTTTTTCTTATCCTTATCTTTACTCAACTTTAAACCAATTGAAATAGGTGTAGAAACTTCTTTAGAATATTTTGTGCCAAAAACTTGTAACAATTCTATAGTAAACATCTCATAAGATAGGAAAATGTATCTTTCCTTTGGTTGGACTTGTAAAACCAGAAAGAATTTCAATTCTCCTAACATTGAAATTTCAAAATTCTTTTTCATTTCTTCAAAAAACACTTTACAAGAATTTTCTATATCTCATAAATATAAAAAATAACTATCAGGGTACCTTAATTCATCTCCTTCATATATAAGTTATTTCTAACTTTCCCTTTATAAAAATTAAATTTTTTCAAGAAACTATCAACTTTAGAGTACCATAATTGTAAAAATTGTTTCATCATATACAAGGGTTTATTTAAATTACACACCTTGGTTTCATAATTATCAAGTAAAAACCCACATGGTTACTCAATATAAACTTCTTCCTCGGTATCTCCATTTTATAAATCTTAATTTACATCCATTTGGTAAACTTTATAACAACAATGTGCAACCATTGTTAAGAATATTTTTACCGTTTCAAATCTTGCAATGGGCGGGGGGGATTTTCTTCAAAATCCACAACCTCCACCTATAGATAGCCTTTAGAAACAATTCATGATTTATTTATTTAAACTTCCCCGTGTTCATTCATCTTATTTCGGAAAACCCAATTATTCCTAATAATATTCTTTCATTTTGGTCATTGAACAAGCTCCCAGGTTTCATTTTTCTATATCTGTTCTAACTCTTCATTCATATGATCTACCCATTCTTTATGTTCAGGTTATTCTAAAACCAATTCTGGTTGAACATGTGAAATGATTGATATTTTATTTTCTAATAGAAAATTTCTTCTAGTATGAACTAGAGATTTTTTATTTCTCATAGTATTTTCATATTCCATCTTCTTATATATAGTATCAAATATCAAATATTTTATTCCTACTTTAGTTTCCTCACCACATGATTCCTAAAAATCTTTAGTCGTCTATTTTGGATAACTTTCTTATTCAATTTTTTAGTTCTCATTGGAATTTTTTAACTTATCTTCCACAACATTCTCAATAACCTCTATTAAGGAAGTGAGATTTTCAACAACATTCACATAATAAAAAACCACCCAATTTTGGAAAAATTTATTCCAAAATTTATAAATTCTTTTATTGGAGGAATGTCCCATGAAAATTCCATCCTCATATTTTTCATCAAATTTTCCAGGATCCAGGTTTCTGATCTTTAGTAAATAGGGAGTTCCAAAAACATTGAAATATTTCACTAATGGTTTCTTTTATACCATATATCATTGGAATTAATGTTATATTCTAATATTAACAAATATATTTTTTTATACATTTACAGTAGTACTAATAGATTCTCTAAAGAAAAACATATAAATTTTATACTCAACCAACATACTTCTTTCCATTTCCACTAAAAAACTTCCTTTATTCAAATCCATTTTTTTGAGGGGTGTAAGGATCACTATAATAATTCTTAATTCTGTGTTTCTTAATATATGATTAAAAATCATTACATGTGTACTCCATTTTGTTATTTGATCCCAATTTTAGAATATAAACCCCCAAATCAATTTCTACATCTCTTTTGAAAATTATAAATGTATTCATAGCCTTTTATTTATTCTTCATAAAAATAATGTTGGTCATATGAATGAAATTAACAATAAAGTTAATAAAGTAAAAACCCCTTTAATTGATTTTTATCTCATTGGTCCACAAAAATCAGAGTAAATAATATCCAGAGGTCTTGTAGACTAAATTTCAACTTTCTTATGGATTATGCTAATCATATTAACTTTCTAACATATTATACAAACATCATCTTATTTCCTTTTAAACGTTGGAATGTTTATTATAACATCTACTTTATATAGTTATTTTATACTTTTCTATCCAAGATACTTGGTCCTTAGATTCCACAACTTATTATCATATTAATCACTAAAGTAATAAGAATTATCAAGTTCTCCAATTTGCAATAGATTTCAAATAGTTATTTCTCCCATGGAAACAAATTTACCATCTTCCACACTTATGATGATGTATGAATATTGTTTTAAAATCGCTTCCCTATCGTCATCACAAAGTTTTATCACACTAAGTTTTTCTTTATCATATCAACATATAAAACTTCATTATATTTTAGTTTCTCCACTTCAATATTGATTATCCCAATTCCTCTAATTTTTAAGGAACTATCATTTATAAATGTAAATACTCTTATTTCATTATTTTAAAAATATCTAAAAAAATTATATATCTTATAATGTTTGAGGAGAAAACACAATTTTGAATCCATGGTTTATTACATTTTATTTATTTTAAAGATGTATCAACAATAAAATCTTTTTCTTCTTCTTTTTTCTTTTTTACTTCTTTTTCTTTTCTAGTATAATAACTTTTTATAAAATACTTTTCATACATTATTTAGCAAAGTCACCCAATTGGTCACATATTCTAAAAACTTCCTCTAGGTAGTAAAACTAATTTTTTTTGTTGGAAATTTTCTAATATCTTGATATTTTTATTTTTCAACTTCCTTCATCTTAAGAAATTTACTCACTTTTCTTCTATTATTTATCCCCCTTAATTCATGCATTCTTCTAGGAATATAAATATTTCTCTAACAGTTGTAAGATTTTTTCCCATAAAATCCACATCACTAACATAAACCATTGAATATCATTTTTTATAAAAGTAAAATCTTTCCTTATAGGAAGGCTGTCATGGTTAGTAACATCTTTCTAATTTTTTCCCTCCAAGCATGGGGAAACTTTATTATAAATATACTTTCAACTTTTTTATGTGATAGATTTATCATATCCTTTCTCAACCTAGGATTTTATAATATTTTTCTTAACACCTGCATGGTTAGAAAAAATAATATGATATTTTAAATTTATTGGGTGAATATTTAACTTAATTCATGGAAATATATTTTTCAGTAACTTGATACGATTTATCTTTTATCTCTAAATCCTTGTTAAAATTTTCATTCATCTTTATTAAGTTAATATCAACCTCAATAAGTTTTGATTGATTTTTACAAACCTCATCATCCTTGGATGAATTTTTCTTAACAATATCTTTCACTATCTTTCCTTACTCATAAAATCTTAGTTTGAGGTTTATAATCTTCTAAATATACTAACCTTTCAGTTTAATAACATATTTACATAATTAATTATTCTTTCCACTTTCTTTATTCATCATTATAATATCCTTCTTGAGTTTTTTCTGAAGATGTTATATAAGTTCTGATCTCATATGATATTCTCTATAAGTTTATTTACCTCCTTTTTCTTTATTATTTTAGGAATCTTCCCTTTTCTAAAAGTTTGCGAATAAGGTTCTAAATTTCTATGAACTTTCATCTTCTAAAAAAAAATTGTTAGTGGATACATTCTTAACATTCTTACCCAATATACTTATTTTATTTCTAGTTAACTTTTCTTACTACCAGTAGATTTATTATCTTCCTTAAATATTTGTTAAACTTCTTCCACAAAGGTATTTCTTCAGATTAATCTTCATATTATCCAACTTTATTCTTAGGTAAATTCATATAGAAATACCAAATTCCTCCACACACAAAATATTTGAGTATAATTTTATCTCCATACTCTCTGATAGTGTTAGAGATAAGATATATGATGTTATCATTCATTTAATCGTCTTACTTATCTTTTTAATCACTAAGGTTATCATTATCAGTATCTTAGATTTGCCTTTTTCTTTTGGTTTTAAAATCCATTTAATCCTTGATCATCTTTTTAAATTATGGATATTTCCTCATATCATAAGTAACAAGATAGTTATGCAATTAATAGAGAGATAATCATTTTTCTCTAATAAAGATGAGATTTTGAGGTTGAACTTATCAGGAAAGTTTCTCATGAGTTTATTAATGATAGTAGAATCTTCTAAGTCATATATAGATCCTATGATATTTCACACAACTTCATTAACTCTGGTGAAGTACTCATCAATAGTTTTTTCATCTCTTATTCTGATATCTTCAAACTTTTTCTTCTATATTTTTTAATTTTCCAATTTTACTTTGGTGTTTCCCTTAAAGTTACTTTCATGTTTTTTCAAGTTTCCTTAGATATTTTGAGACCCATCATCTTCATGAAAACATTTTATTAAAAAGATATAAGAATATAATTTTTAGATTTCCTATCAACCTAAATGTTTCTATTTTTAGAAAAAGTCATATGAGAATTTTTCTCAATAGGTGAAAACCTAATAGATGTTTCATCAGTAACCTCCATGAAAAGTGATATAATATAAGGTGTAATTCTATTTTTAAAATGATGAAATGTTTTTCTATAAAATTTATTAATACCTATATTATTCACTAGGTTTATATTTTACATGATAATGATTAAATAGGGAAACCTTGGCTCTGATACAACCTTACATTCCTAAGGATCATTGAACAACTCTTAAGGGGGTGGAATTAGTGGTTTTATTTTTGAAAATTTAAAAATCTATGAAATTTAACCACTATAACTTGATAGAGTTATTTTCATTATTGTAACATCTTGGATCCGGGTGCCACACAACAGGTGCCCCGAGCCTGGTTGGTCACATGACCTCAAGCACATTTCTCCAAACTCCAGAGGTTGCCGACTTGTAGAGAGGGCCTAGGACTGATAGTGGGGAAACTATGCCCTCATTTTTCAAAGTGTAGCACAGTGGGAAAAAATATAAACATATAAAATCAGAAGCAGTAAACAATATAGACATAAAATGGACAATGGAACTGAAGTAAAAGATAACCAATATTCATATATACGATGATGCAACATTTCTCTAATTCTAAGAAATCAGCCAAAACAGGATACACTACAATCTAATACAATACAGCACAAGGTACAAATTACAGCAAAACAAAACTGAAGTATTGATATAGGAACACAACATCATCCCAAGGCTAAGCTCGGTCCCATGCTCTCTTAATCCTCTACAACAATCACGTAGCTGTATAGAGACTCTTACCCTTATCAACACCTGCAGCAATATAATCTGTTTGGTCCCAATACATGACCCAAATAGGGTGTGAGAAATAAATCCCAGTAGGAAAGCACCTAAAGGCACGTTCCCAACTACCTGTGAAAATGTGCAATAGCAGTGTACAATAATGAAATGCAGTAAACTAGGAAGTACTCAAAAGTAACCATCCCTACCAGTTACATTGTCATTTTAATAATTATTTAACAATTCCATATAATTGAGTTCTGGGTTTTCCAAGACTCGGCCTCAACTGACAATCTCCTATACCAGTGACATAGTAGAAACCACGACAGGCTATCTAACAAGTAAAAAATAATAATAATACCAAGCCCATGCATTAGCTTGGTAGGTACAACATAATAAATCACCACAGTGAATATTCAAAGTAACCATTTTCCTCAAAAATGCAATTCCTTACCCTCAGGCAAGAAGAAACAAAACCCTCGGGTGACTTCCCTCAGGCATAATGAATATTTCCCTTAGGCATACGATATATCACCCTCAGGCACGGAAGCTACTGCCCACGGGCATAAGAAACGTTTCCCTCAAGCTAAACAAAACATTTCCCTCAGGCTAAACAAAACAATTCCCTCAAGCATTCCATAGGAAAGCAAGTAACCGGGATTATCCCAATGCATAAGAAAGAAATTTATATATGTTTCCCCTCGAAAAAACTCAAAACATGCTATAATCACGGCATACCCACGGGTATCCTGTCCAAACATCTAGACAAGGGAAACTCACCCTCAGGGTGGCCCTAGATCAAAGCAATGATCTCAAACAGTATTTTATACTTATTAATTAGATTAAATATGCAATTCTAGGTATCTCAATAGTCAAATTCTCAGCCATACGACACCCCGAACATGGGTGCGTGGCACAATGATATACAAAATCAACTCGACAGTTGGAGTTAAACACAATACCACCTACCTCGATCTCCTCTAATCGATATACATGAAAGTCACCTCCCGAAACAACCAAGAACAATATATATCTGAGGTAAAATATTACTCATTCAAACCTAAATAACTTCCCTTTGGGAAATAATTGGAAGGAAAGATTCAAGAAGAGGGAAGACCTTACCCGCGCGGTTCAAACAAGACCGACGGTGGAAGAATCGAAGTCCCAGTGAGTGATCGGGAGCTTCTCCAAATCTCAGCCTCCTATCCTGCTACTCCTGGTGATCCCTATACCTCCTCTATTGAATTAGGAGTCTACTGCCTATTTTTAATGAAAAAACATGACTACACAGCGTGTACTCTCAAGTACACAGCGTGTACTATCCTTTTTAACTGTTCCTCTGGAGGCAACTTTCCACCGCCTCACTGTTCATATGTCGACTGATTACACAGCATGTATTACTAATTACATGGTATGTAGCTATTTTTTACACCCTTAAACACCAACAAGCCTACAATCCATGTATTCTCATCCTACACATCCAAAGTACACGGCGTGTAGTTTGTTTTTACACCCTTAATCACCGACAAGCCTACATGCCCTGTATCATCATCCCACGCAGCCAAAGTACACAGTGTGTGTACAAAAGTACACAGTGTGTACCCATAAATTTGGGATTTTTCCCATATTTCCCTTGTTTTCTCAAAAACACTTAAGAAAAAGGAAAATAAGAAACTCGTACCTCAAGAATAAGAACCGAGTTCTTACACTTATCAACATCTAACAATCATGAAAATATGAGAAAGTAAACATAGAACCTAATATTTAAAAGGTTTGACCACATTTTTATAACCAATATCCTTTTTAGGGCCACTCTCATGGGTCCATAAAAATTTACTATAATTACCCATACCCCAGTAACCCAGATTATGTGTCTTAATTTATTACATTGGAATAGATACAAGGAATAAAATCCCCAAGGTACAATAAATTTATCATTTTTGGAGAACCAGATATATAAAAGATACCCATTTTATATTGGTAATTGAAAATAAAATATAATTCATAAAAAAGGCTAATAAACTGCATCCATGAGAATTAAATCAAATATCTCTTATTCATAAGCTGGGGAAATGAAACAAAATAAGGGTGATCTAAAATGCTCAATAAGGGTTAAGTATAATGGAATCTATCATGAATTAATAATAATAATAATAAATATTTCATATTAAATAACTAATCCCACATGACATTTGAATTACTGGATAAGGAATAGTCAATATACCAAGGTAAATAACTAAAAACACATTTCATTAAATTAATAAACTATAAATGAAATGCATCAAGAGATAATAACATGGGAAAAATATCATGGATAATAATAATTGTACTCTTGAAGAATGAAATTTTTAATTATTGTTTTACATGATCTTAGCATCATGATACCTCTACTATCAAAACCTTTCACAAGATAATTTAAATACTACAGGCAAAAAACTATTTAATTTTGAAAACTTAATTTGTCTCATAAGACCTATCAATGCATCAAGAGCCTATATTATATTGGTCCCCACCCATAACTCTAGGTACAAAGTATTTTTCATATATTTAATAATATATTTAATTCATGAATCAATATTCCTTATCATCAAATATCTATATTGAGTAAATGATATTGATTTTTCAATATTTCCCCAATTAATCAAATAACTTTTAAAGTAAAGATAATGTGTAAGAATGGTATATGTTTTAGGAAATAATAATATCAATCATAGAATAATATGGATAATTATTAATAAATTTAATTAATAATGAAAAAATATAACAATAAAGTGATTGTTTTAAGAGAGGCTTAAAAACAAGAAATAACGAGATATTTCATAATAACTTTTACCACTTTGTAATTTTCAAGTCAAAAAACCTAGGAAGAATTTATTAAAATTATAAATTAAAATACCATGAAGAATGAATGAATCGTGATATTACATCTCAATATGAAGTATATACACCACATAAAATTGAATTGGTGCATAATAACAAATAAGACTCAATGGAATTTAAATTAAGAGGAAATCTCTTACCTCGTGCTTTCCATTAGTTGAATGTGATTTAACCTTATGTATAGTGGTTTTAAACATGTTATTAAATTATAAAATAACTATATTAATACTTATAATATTATATATTATTCTTTTATAACATATTATTACCCATTTGGTAAACATCATTCATTTTTTTCATTTTTTTAGGTGTCCATTGCCTTGATTTCTCATGCGTGTTTCATTATAAAATATCTAGTTCTTGGACATATTATATATTTATATAATATATATAATAATAATGAAATAATTTTTATATTTTTATATCAATTTTACTTTCAAAACCAATCATGAATGATGTTTATGAAAAATGAAGTATGTTACGATCATGGAGATGGTAGATCATATGTATGCATGAGTAACGTTTCCGATTTTCACTTATCATTCTAGAAAGGAGGTAAGTAATATTTTATATTTAAAAAAATTATCATAATATAATTAATACCATATTATATACTTATATATCACCAATGTGTTGTGGTGAAGGAAAGAGATTCATATCACTTTGTGAGGGTGGTAGTCCACAAATACATGAATGATGTTATCATCTTTATGTGAGTGAAAAGGAAAAAAATAAAATGATATATATATTATATTTACATAACTATAAATATGTAATTAATATCAAAATTATTTCATTTATATCACATATAATAATTAACTTTATCTTTAACACCTTCTATGTGAAGCGTTAGTGAAAGATGAATTGTATCACTTCGTGATGCGGTAGTCCGTCGTACACACAAGCGATGTCATCGTATATCCTACAGAATGGAATGTAAAAAAGATATATATAATATAGTTACTATATAGGTATATAAAAAATTATAAATACCAAATATATATTATAACTATCATCATACCAATCCTTGAGAGGTGGAAATGGAAAAAAGAATGCATCAGTTCGCGAGGCGGCAGTCTGTCATACACACAAACGATGATTTCATAACCCATTTTATGGAATTGGAGATGGTTTTAGGTCATGAAATTATTATAATAACATCAAATTATATTTAATATATTTATTTTATTTTATCATCATTTTTTAATAAAAAATTGAGGAGGTGGAGAAAAAAGGAAAATAAAGACGTTCATTGAAGAACATTACCTCTTCTTCAAGTACCCTCCTTGGGTTTGCACTAAAGCCTTCATAGTTATATTAAGACCAAAATAATTCTTCTAGGATTAATTTGGGAAGTTATTTGTGGTTTTAAAAATTCAAATGGCTTGAGAGGTGTGGAGAAGTGAGGGGAGTGGGTGCCCTTTTATAGTTGAGGAGGAGTGGCACTTTTGTAAATTCCAAAAGGTATTCACTACTGGGAGGTAAATCTTACCTCAAGTGGATCCAATATTTATAATTAATTGGTTTTAAGGATTATATGGTCTATAAAAACCTCCACCACAAAATAAAACACATTTTTTAAACATTTATTTCCTTAACTTCTATATTTCCTTATTTTTACCATTTTGGGTCTTCACTAAAATAACTAGTTGCCTAACCTAGGTAATTTATCCATTAAGACTAAATTAAAGTAATATTTATTAGATAATTTATAAAAAATTATTCTAATTATTAAATCCAATTTATCAATTAAAAATATTGTGTGTGTTAAAATTTTATTTTAACATAAGTGCATGTAATGTACAGAGACACTACTTTAACCTTAATTGCACTAACAGAGTTTTACTATTTAGGGGTAAATATATTCATTATAAATACAAATTGGTAACTAAATGTAACATATTTTATATTTATTATCATTTAAAAAACACTTTTAATGATATATTATTTTTATTAATTTTAAATAATATAATAAAATGTAATTTATCATAAAATAACATTATTGTCAATTTTAACATTATTCAATTAAATTAAATTTAAAAATATCAAGATAATTATGGAATTAAAATATACTATGTAAACACATTTATAACATTATATATTAATCTAAAAAAATAATGTAACATAATAATTCATTAAACTTACTTCACTTTTATTATTTTTAGTATCAGTTATTTTATTTTTAATTAACTTAATAATTAATATATTGGCATTTATTAATAATTTTAAGTAACTAATTAATATCTAAAAATTAAATATAAATTATTATGATAAAAAATAATTTATATTTCAAAATAATATGTATAATCAAACCATTTTTTTCTTTATCCCAAAGAATTATAGATATTAAAAGGAAGAAAAGTATCTTTTTTGTCTTTTTCTTTACTTAACTTATTATATGGGTCATATTCAAAATAAAGTGGAAATTGATTTCCATATTATATATACTTTTATTTAAAATGTAGAAATAAACTTATTCAGTAAAATTAATATGATATTTTTGGTCATTTTCACTCTTATTATTCTTGTTTAACCCATAGTAAACTCATTTTTACCTTAACCATGGTAAATAATTTTTTTACTGTTCATTTTGGTAAAGAATTAAGTTGAACTTATTATAAATTATAAATTTTTATAAATCTTAATATAGAATCCATATTTTCAAATTCAATTCATATAAGTGTAAAATTTTAATTTAAAATTAATCCAGCAGACATGACGAGAAAGCAAGGTTTTAAAGTGAAAATGTTCAAAATTTTGCAACATTTTTATATCTAAATTCAATATGAAAATGATTCCAATGATCTAAATTAGATTAATTGATATAAATTTTAACTAATTTTACTTTAAAAACAATTAAAAATATAATTTAAAACTATGAATTATTTAAACAAAAAGGTAGTTTTTAATTAAAATTTACTATTTTTCAATATTCATTAAAATATAAAACTTGTTAGAAAAATCCCAAAAAATATCCCTGATATAATTTTGGAATTCAGATATCAAAAATGATTTTATTTTCAAATAAATTTTCTTAAATTGGTAAAATTAATTATAAATTAAGTGTATAAAGCGTGATTAAACCATGTTTTGTTTAAACTCAGTATTGTGGGCATTAAAAGTTATCGATGAAAATAAGTTTATTCTAAAATAAATATATTTTAATTTATTGGGGTGTTAAATTATCCCCACCATAATTAAATTGTATCCTCTCGATTTAAACTTTATCTTGGTAATTAGGGTTTTTACATTTCAAAATTCCATTTTTGAAAAACCCACATTGTAAAAAGGTTTATAAAACATCCTCTTAATAAGAGTGAATGGGAAGTAAGGTCATATATAATAATCACATAACTAGGTTTACAAGTAGGATTACACTAGTGGGAAATTAAATCATGTACATGTAATAGAATATTAATGCCCAAGTATTAATGGATAGTGATAAAGTTCATTGATCACAAGAAAGTGGGTGATCCAGAGAAGGTTAACAACCAAAAAAACATATAAAAAAATAGGTGTGAAAATGGTCATTGATATAATCACAAATGATGTTAATAGGATAAAATCCTTTTTCAAGGTCCTTTTTAATAGTTTACTAACTTTCATGAGAATATATACTTACTTTATTTCATTCCATTTTATAAGCACAATCTCATCCTTTGGTTATTCCATGAAAAATTTACAATTCATCCCTTGCTCCAAGAAATTAATATCCAAAAATGAATTTGTTTTATGCCTGAATAACTAAAATTAAATTTTAATAGATCATAATATCCATAAAATTGTTAAAAGTCTTTCATTCCATATCAAACTATTTTCTAAAACCATTATGGTTAGAAAAAGTTATCCAATATGTATAAATCATTATATGGTGAAGTAATACATTAATCTCTAAAACCTATTCCAAATTTCAACTTAAAACATTTTATAAATTTTTAACCTTATAACACTTCTAAAATATTGTGATACAAAACTTTATAAATAAGGTCACTAAATTTACCAAATGAACTTATCATTAATCTCTCAACAACAAGAAGTATCTCTTAATTGTCGCGTACCAAACATGTGAATACCTACATTATGTATTCTCTTAAAGCTAAGTAATAACCTGAATTAAAATAAAAATTTATTGAAAACATACATGATTCCTTATTCCATAATTAAAACATATATTCTTGGATTTATTCCTTAATTCGAAAAGTTTTGTAATTCCATCAAGAATAAACCACGTTACCAACAAATCATTAATTGGTTCCAAGGTATTCAGTACTATCTAATTTAATTTATCCATATCAATTATCTCTTTATCCCAAAATTATTATCTCAAAATAAGAAACATATTAAGGGTTATCTTTCCCTCAATCATGTGTTTTACAATAAGTTAAACTTATCACTGAATCATTTTTTCATTTTCATTGGTATCACTCAACATATGCTTTCAAATTCTTAACGAAAAAGTATTGCAGTACAATCCTTATATATTTTATCATTATTATAACCAATACATAACTGATAAAATACTCAAATAAAATAATTCTTGAATAAAAACACGAGAATGTTAATAATTCCTCTTTATTTGTGGTAAGATTATAATCCTAACCATGATCCATTAGCTTATTTTGAGGTATATTCCTTTGACACATGAGATAATGATTTGCGTAGTACCCCATATCCTTATAATTGAATCATTGTACATTGGAAAACTTTTTCTTACCCATGAAATCAAAATCATGGTGTCCTTTCTCTCTATAATTTTTGCAAAATACTATTCATTTTAAGCAAGTATCAGGGTGTTTCTTTCAATAATTATCACATGTGGGAAAATTCTTCTTTCTCTTCTTTCCTTTATCTATATTTTTCCCATCCATCTTCTTTTTCTCATGTTTCCCTATAAATACATAATATTTAGATAATTATTTATCTATGTTATTATCACATGATACTATAGTTTTTTGCTGACTAGTTCCCTTCGAAAGAATGGTTTAATCCCATAAAATATGTGATTATTCTTACTCTTTGGATCATGTGCATTGGTGACGTTCACATTACTTCTGCTTGGAAAATTTTCTAAATAATGGAATATACTATATTATATCATAACATTATGTAACATAATTTCTAATCCCAAAATTAGTAAAATACTCATCATAAATTGAAAATTTTATACATAACTAATCTCATAATCATATGCATGGTTTCTTTAATGATATCTTTACTTTCAAATCCTTCATAATGGTTTATAAAGAAAATTTGAATTATCCTAAGAATATCACCTAAGAGTGTCAAACTAGGTGCACAGTAAGTCTCATTGTCATGTACCATGTAACGCTTGAGTCAAGCCTGATGTGTCTTTTTCAAAGTTATTACCCCTAGGTACCTCTGTTCTAGAACCACATCCACTTATGGTATCCAGGAAGGGATGTATTGATAGGAAGACCCACATAATATCTTCCTTACCAAAACATTAGGATTTTGTTTTATACTTATCCTAAAAATCTATTATCGGGTTATGTTCTCTAATCTATATTTTTCTAAATCTAGTTCCCAAGGATTATACTAAATAAATGATGGAACACCTTTACATATTTCTAGCAATTGAACTTTCCTTCCTCAATGCTCTTAAATCTACAGATCTGTGCACAAACACCTCGAAAAAATCCTTACTCTGCAGAAAAAATGGAGGATGGCCGATTTGCGGTTGAAGCAGACCCCGAGGCGTTACAACAATGTTCAAATTTCTGTAAGTTCTCTATTATGGGCCGCATCTCATATTCGAAAGGCGATAAACCATGGCCTTCCATGGATCTCAAGCCGCGGATCTCGCACATCTGGGGATTTAGTGACTGGAAACTGGTCCCTATTGGGCGCGGATATTTTCACATCCTCCTTAGCTCGCAGGATGAGTTGGATCGTGTCTGGAAGATTGGAAACATCCATTTGAAGCCAGGGTTCCTTCGATTATCTGAATGGGATTTCGCGTTCAACCCGCACACTCATAGAAATACGACAGTGCAGATCTGGGTTAGATTCTACGGGTTGAACTTCTTCTTCTGGCACCCTAAAATCTTAAGCAATATTGCCTCCTGCATCAGCACCCCACTGAATATTGATCATCGAACACTGAATGCAGAACTCGGACTGTACGCGCGGGTGCTGGTCGAGATCAATTTGGAGCATAAGATTCCAGATGTCATGACCTTCAATTCCAATGAATAAAAAACTGAGGTACGATTGGAATATGAACGCAAGCCACCTTTCTGTGATCTATGCAAAATCGTGGGGCATTCTCTTAGGAATTTTCGCGTCATGAAGATCCAAGTGCAAATCCAGGAGGATCCGCCGAAGGTTGATGACTGGACTCTGGTCCGCATAAAGAAGAATCCTCTGGTTGCCTCCTCTGATAAGGCTAATGTCCCGCAGGAAAATAATGTGAAATGGGTGAAAACATCAGCCCATTCGGGAGAGACCTCTGGTGTCAAGCGGTCGGATATGGTGGAGGAGGAGGAATCTGAAGCCATTGATATCACTTTAAGGGATGAGATCGAAAACATGGTGTTGGCCATCCTCGAGCAGTCGAACATGGAACCTGACCCCCATGACTTGAGCCACCCTGTTTATTTGTGCGATGGACAGCAGGAACAAACTTGTATTCAAGTGGAAGCAGCTGTGGATGCAGGTAAGCAGACACTAACGGTTGCAGGTAACTACTCATCTCCCACTTGCTGTGATAATAAATATATTCCTACTGCAGTGAGTCTACAACTAATTTCCAAGGATTTTGGATGCTCACATGGGAAACATGGATGACCTGATCAGCCTGAGTCTCTCTCAAAGGATACCCATTTGATTCAGAACATGGAGACTAACTCTACCAAAAATACTAAAGACTCCCCAGAGCAGGTGTTGTCTTCCAATGAAATGCATACCACCTCCAAGGTGTCATGCTTAAATGGTTAGACAGTGGTAGTGGTCCCTATGGGAACTGTGACTGTCTCCACCAGCACCTCTGATATTCTCATACCTGAATCACCTCCAAAAGATTTCCCAATGACCCTGCATGGGTCCACAATATCTTTGGAGAAAAATCAGGACGATGCTATTAAAAATGAATCTAATATCTCTACTGCTTCTTCCAAGAATAAACAGGGAAAACAATCCAGCCCAATATCCTCTCATGGAACCAGAAGGTCAACAAGGAAAAAGGGCTCAGATGGATCAAAAAAAGGGAGTTCTAACTCCAAACGCAGGTTCAAATGAATTGTTTATTTTGGAATTGTCAGGGTATAGAAAACTCTGACACTTTTATTGTGCTGAAGATAATTATCTTGACCCATAAACCAAAATTATTTTCTATTGTTGAGCCAAAAACTAATTTTTCTTAGAAATGTTTACACTTGTGCTCTTTTGGTTACAACTTCCTTGGCGCGTGCAAGGAAGGATCATCTACTGAAACTCTCTGTATTTTCTATCACTCTTATTTACAGTCTGTTAATATTGTTAAAACTTCTGACCAACTGTTTACTTGTGATTTTTCCTCTGATGGTATTCACACTTTCTACACAATGATATATGCTAAGAATAGATATCAAGAGAGAAGATCCCTTTGGAATGACCTTTTTACCCTATCTAGATCTATTCAGGATTCCTGGCTTGTGCTTGATGATTTCAATGCCATTCTTCTTCCAAGTGAAAATATTGTACCGACACACTCTCCTATCTCAACTAGAGAATTTAAGGCCTCCATCGAGGACTGTGATATTATTGAAATCAATCTCACTGGTGCTAAGTATACTTGGTATAGAAAATGCCTCAATAGGGTAGTAGCTAGTAAACTCGACAGAGCTTTTACTAATGCTGCTGCCCTTGATAAATGGAACTCCATTTATAGTATCACCTTACCCAGGATCAACTTTGACCGTCACCCCATTCTTGTCAACCTCATCGCCACTAGAATAAAATCTCCTCTCCCTTTTAAATTTAACAATGCTTGGACTGCAGACGCATATTGTTCTGCCACAATAAAGACTTTTTGGGATGGCATGCATCGACAAAATGATTCTTTTGCGTTCATTGCTAAATTAAAACTTCTGAAACAGCATCTCAAGGTTTGGTGCTTTTCTAAAACAAAACAACTTGATGCAGACATATCCTCTTTGGAGAATGACCTCATTCGCATTCAAATCTCCAATACTTGATCTGATTTCTCTCTTGATCCTCAACCTGAAATCACTACTTCTTTGAAGCTTAACTCTCTTTTTAAGCTCAAATACAACATGCAAAAACAAATCTTTAAAACCAAATGGCTCTCAGACGGTGATCGAAACACTAAATTTTACAACTCCCTCCAAAGAATCAGGAAAATCAATAGGCCTCTTTCTTTTCTTCAAGATGATGATATTTTTCTTGACACTGAGGATGCCATTGCTAGCCATGTGGTGGATTAATTTTATAATTTGTTCAATAGTCCAGAGGATAGAAAGAATATTCTCCCTGACATCATCCCTAATATGGTCACTGTTGAGGAAAATGATCACCTTTTAAACATACCTATGGATCATGAAATTAAGGACATTGTGTTTAGTCTCAAACCTGATAGTGCCCCGGGACCTGATGGTTTCAACAATAGATTCTTCCAACATTATTGGGATCTCATTCAGGTGGATGTTTTTAAACTGGTTAAATCTTTCTTCTCCAATGGTGTTCTTCCCCATGGGATAAATGCTCAATTTCTGACTCTTATTCCCAAAGTGGACAATGCCGCTGAGATCCACCTTCTTCGGCCTATTGCTCTCATCAACACCCTCTATAAAATTATCACTAAACTCCTTGCTAACAGACTCACCTCTATTTCTAATAAAATTGTTTCTTGGAACCAATTTGGCTTTATCAAAGGAAGAACAATTCAAGATTGTATTTTCCTTGCCTCGGAATGCACGAATCTGCTGAATAAGGTTACTAGAGGAGGTAGTGTGGAAATCAAATTAGACATTAGGAAAGCTTTTAACACCATGGATTGGGGTTTTATTTTAAAAGTGCTCGAAGGCTTTGGGTTCAATGATAATTTTATTTCCATGATCCGAACCTTACTTAATTCATCTTCAATTTCTGTTATTCTCAATGGGACCCCGAAAGGCTTCTTTAAATGCACCAAGGGAGTTAGGCAAGGTGATCCTCTTTCTTCCATACTTTTTGCTATTGCTGAAGACTATCTAAGTAGACTTCTTATAATCCTTGAGAATCAAAACAAGATTAATCTCATTCAGGCTTCTATAAATTTAAATGTTCCTACACATCTTTTATAGGCTGATGATATTATTTTATTTTTAAAGGGTGATAAAAGGAACATCCAAAACCTCAAAAGTTCTCTGGCTCATTATGAAGACATTTCGGGTCAAGCAATAAGTTAGAACAAATCCTTTGTTTTCTTTGGGAAGAACTTTCCCCCACTAGAAAAAGTCACATCATTAATTATCTAGGAATCAAAGAAGGCTTTTTTTCCTTTCACATACCTGGGTGTTCCCATCTTTTTTGGAAGACCAAAATCCAACTATTTTCACAACATTGTTGATCAAATTACCAATCATCTTTCAGCTTGGAAGGGTAAATCTCTTTCTATGGCTGGCAGAATATGTCTTGTTAAATCTACGGTGGTCTCCAAGATGGTTTACTCAATGATGGTGTACAATTGGCCTTCCAGCCTTCTCAATAAAATCAATGCCTATATTAAAAATTTTGTTTTGTCTGGTAGTACGATTGAAAGAAAACTTGTCACCATTCCTTGGGTCACTTGTTGCAAACCTTTGGACAAGGGTGGTCTTGGTATCAAGAACCTTAAGCTTTTCAATGAATCTCTTCAAGCGAAGATGACTTGGAATATAATTCATAACTACTCTGATTCTCTGGACTTCCTCAAGAAAATATTTGTTACAAAGCTTCGAAATGGAAAATTTGGTCACATCAACTCTTCCATATGGCCCTCCATTAGAAATTATTTTCTTAATATCATGGACAACTCTAGATGGACGGTTAGTGCTAATTCCTATTTGAATTTCTGGATGGACAACTGGACTGGTGTCCCCTTAATCTCAATGTTAACGTCCACCACTTCTCTTGGAAACACCAACTACACTATCAGGGATGTTATTAACTCCCAAAACATCTCCCTTCCAAATCACATCAGTCACATCGTTGAAAACTATCCTTTCTCTATCACGAATGATTTCCTCATTTGGGAACCTGCTTTTAATGGAGTCCTTGACTCCAAAAGTTTCTACAAAAACAATTTCAACAATTCTGTTTCTAATTTTTTTTGGTTGAAAGCCTTTAATAAACCTTGGATCAAGCCCTCAAGACTTACTCTTATTTGGCGTGTTGCCTATAATAGGGTCCCCACCGATGTGTGCCTTCAATCCTTTAGGATTCCTCTTTTCTCTAGATGTCATATATGCAATCAACGTCGTGAGGATGATAACCATTTTTTTCTTGTGCTATAGCTGCAGCTCTTTGGAATTTCACTTTTTACATTTTTGGTTGCAGATGGTGTATTCCCGCTACTATCAACTCTCATTTGCAGCTCTGTGTTAATTGGACTCTTCAAAGCAAATCAAGAACCTTTTTCTGACTGTAGTGGCGGAACTCCTGCATGTGATCTGGTATAACAGAAATAACTTCATTCATAATAATTGTGCTTTCAGTTTCAATGTAGGTAAAATGCATATTCTCATTGCCATCAAGGATGCTGCTTCTCTTCAGAAAGATCATTGTGACAACTCTGTTGGCGATTTTGAGATTCTTCACCGCCTTCGGATTGCGGGATCTTATAGGAAACCTCGACGCACCTTTGAGGTCTTCTGGCAAGCTCCACTTCTAGGATGGATCAAAGTGAATGTCGACGGCGCCTCTAGAGGAAACCCGGGTCCGGCAGGTTGTGGTGCCATTTTTAGAGACTCCCTTGGCAGATGCCTTGGATGCTTCTTCTGTGGATGTGGCACGACCTCCGCTTTGGAAGCGGAAATGATGGGTGTTATTCATGCGGTGGACTTTTCCAAACAAAAGGGTTGGCACAAACTATGGATTGAATGTGATTCAACCACTGTAGTTCAAGCTATTTGGAAAGGGGTGGTGCAACTCGAATGGCCGCTTACCCCTCAATGGATAAAATGCCTTGCTTCACTCATGGACCTCGATTACATTGCCACACATGTGTTCCGTGAAGTGAACATGGTTGCTGATAGTCTTGCCAACAAAGGGGTCAATCAGGATGTTACCTGGATTGATGAGTTGCCTGATGTTTCTCTCCCCTTTTATGATAAGGATTGTAATAAGATTCCATCTTTCAGACTTTTTTAACTCCTTTCTTTGAGCAATAAATACTGCCTTGGTCTTTGACCGAGGCTCCACCTCTAAAAAATGAAATGTTCTCAATATTATGGTAGGTGGGAATATTAAACTTGTAATATATAAACCTATCATGTTGTACATAGATTCAAGTGGGTTAAATATAGATCAGATGTAAGGTTTGGATCCAAAAGAGTGATATTTCAAATGGATATCAAAGTGTATCATTAACCATGTTTTCACATAATCTAAACTATCAAAAAATATTTCAAACATAATAACAAAAACTTTTAGTTAAAATTACATAGATCGAGTTCTCTCAAGAAATAATGAATTTACATAATATATAATAAGGCTTGGATTACTCTCTTGAATGTAAAATTTGACATGGTATAGTACTTGTAGAATGTATTTACATATACAATGGAATTTTATTTATGTTCAAATATTTAATTAAGGAATAATAATCATATAAAAAATCTAATAATTTATAGATTATTCAATTCAAATTATTCTATCAAACTTCAATTGGACTTGGTCATTCCATTAACCTCAATATTTTTTTGAATTTTATATTATTTAAAAACACATATAAAATCAAAAAAACACAAAATTCTATCAGAAAATTATACAACCTCCCCCACACTTAGATATTACTACCCTCATTTATGTTCAAACATGGTCAGGTAAATATGGTAATAAAAACAAATATAAAGGAGAGATACCACCTAGTAATTCTCTAATAAGTAGCATAAAAATATATTATGTACTAGTGATTCTATGAAACTATAATGAAAAAACTACATAAGAATTTATTGAAAAAAAACTAAGAAAAAATGAAAAAAAAAAGAAATATTAAGTTAACCCCCAAAGTGGTGATGAATTTTCACAATCTATAGCTAGATAGTAGTGGTTTTCATTCTTTATTTTATAAAGGATGTGGTTTATATGATATAAACCAAAATTTTATTTTTCTTCCAATTTTATTTTTCTTATACTATATGTTGAGGTCCCCTTGTGAAATTTATAGTGTGTCTATTCCCTATTTAATGGAAAAAATATAAAATTGGTAATGGAAGGAAGTAAGGGTCCTCCACTTCTACTTGAAGAAAAATCATTTCCACTAGTTTATTATTCTTAAATATATGGAATGAATCCTATTATTGGTAGTGGTTAGGGACTTCAAATGTAGATTATATTTTTATTCTATCTCCCTTTTCAAAATTAGTGGGAAAACAAAATGGTATCTTCCATCATTTATTCCAAACATGCCACCTCTCCTATGTCCACTTATTTAAAATCCTCTAAACCAAACATCATTTGTATTGAATCTATAATATAATTATAATGGATATCAGTATTAATTGTTTTTTAAATAAAATCAATATAAAATAAATTTAGAGAATAAATATTTCCCTTTTTGTTTTAATCATATTCATTTTCCTTCATGTTTGATGCTCCTAGAAAACTAAAAATGGGAGAATTAAGTAGTGAGACTTCTTCCTCTAATTACATTACGATATCCTTAGCATCATTTTAAAAATATGAATGGATGGATTTAAAAATTATAAGATCAGTTATTATGGGTTCTTCAGTTTTCTATCAGATGTCTTCTTCAAATTTAATAGTCATCTTGTCTTTCTATTTTTCAATTTCTTCCAAATTATTAAAAATCATATCAATTTAAATTGTAAACCAATCATTAACTCTTTCTTCTTCATAGTAAATGTATTTCCTTTTATTATTGTACATGAATTTCTAATTATAATGTCTTATACATCCAAAGAATTATTAAAACACATTTTAAGAACTCGCATCCATATGTTATTCAATTTTAAATAGTGGGGTGGATTGGAATTATTAAAATATAAATGAATTAAAATAAAACACAATCAGAAAAACTATATGAGTTTTGGGATTCCTTGGAAATGGTTTAAAATGTTGTTAGATTATTTTTATAATCCTATACATTTTAAATTTATTAATATTCTAATATTTTAACATAATAACTTACCCCATTGTTATCTTACAAGGAATCCCACATCAAATAGTAGTTCTCTTGTCACTTTATTATATTTTTATGTTTTTATTTAAATAAAAAAATGGTAAATAGGGGTGATTTGGATTTGAATGAAATAAAATGAAAATGAGGTTAGAAAGAATCTATGGGTTATCTTTGGTTGATCATGAATGTCATTTCAGCATAGTTTCTCAATTAAATTTTATCCCAAACATATTTCTCCTTAGTTTCTCAACTATCACTTAAGCAACCTATACTATTTTTTATAGAATATTATTACCTTATATTCACAATAAACTAACTACTCTGAACCAAATAAATATTTCCTACACTCCAGATTTATGTAGAGATGCCCCGGTCTTACTTGATTATATCCACTCTCAAGGTATGCATCAAGAAAGGGGTAAAATGTACACTCATACTCACTTGGTTGCTTTCATAAACCATTCACTCCTTAATTACCTAGTTTTTTACATATACTAGAAAATTAAGGAAGGGATCATCAATTATTGAAACATTATAGATAAGTAATTTCAATGAATATATGTGGTGGGAAACTATCACAAACCCCAATAAATTACTCCTTAAATCCTCAAAGTAAAAAAATAAGAAAATTGTTGAAATATTATAAAAACAATAACAATTTAATTATTGATCTCCCTTAGATTAACCATAATTAGTTATCCATCTATTATAAATTAGGTGATAAATATAGGTGGAGAATAAAAAATTATAGTATTAAAATTAAAAATATAATTAATCCCCTGGGTGGGAACCCTTTTTCCCTGGCCCTATTATTCCTTTTAAAATATACAAACCATACTTAGGTACTAAGATCATAATAACATGAACATGAGTTATTATTTGTAATTATTTCATGTTTTAGTGTAAGATTCGGGTCCTATTCCTTCCACATTAAGTTGTATAAAACCTTGAATTATATTTCCTTGATCTCCTTCATTACCTCCTATTTATTCTAAAGGCTCCACATGTCCAGTTTTTTTCTCCATTTCTTGATTTATTTAGTAATGTATTTATAAATATCCCTTTATCCTCCACTTATGTTTCATGGACTACATGGGGCACTTCACCTTTACCAATGGATATGGATTTCACCTATCTAGGTTCTTAATAAGTCTTATAGAATAATCATCACAAGTGAATTTGGTGTCATGGATCTTTGATTGGCATTTTTTGTGATGATATGGTAATTTTATATTGATTTCTTGGTTTTTTGATATTGGGTGTATTATTTGATTATAAGTTTCACTTTAGTTTCACCATCTAAATCATAGGATAATAATTTATGGTATATCATATCCAAATTATAGGCTATAATTTCATAGTTTTGTATATCAATTATACTAATAATGTATATCATAAACTATGAAATTCCCTTATCCATGTAATTTTCTTTCCAAATGAGTAATTAAATACTTTTGATAGGCTATTATAACCATGAAACGACCTGTTTCACTAATTTTCATTGTTGATTTTGGTATATAGTTGAATATATTTTTTCTAAATGTATATTTTTCATCACCACACTAAAAATAGAGTATTGTGGATAAGTTGTGATATATCCAAATCTTAGTGATTGGCTGAGTCATTGGCACTAACATGGGGGTGTCATAGAATATGATTAGTGTAGTGACCCCTACCCCAGTAGCCTGGAGTCAGTGCCTGCTTTGTCACATTGGAATAATATACAAGGAATCACATCCCAAATGACCAAATAGTTTAGTAGTCCTGGTAAACTAGATACATATATGATTCACATATTATATTTGAGAACAAAAATTACAAAATAATTGTTTTTAGAAAATAATTAGTCCCTCTTTGTAGAAACTCGAGTTTTTGGTCCTATCAGACTTTGGAATATTTCTAGGAATAATTCCAGAGATAGGCGCAAAGACGGCGTGCGGTTCCAAGGCTCGGTGTGCCCAGAATTAATTTTATAAAAATATTAAGTATTTTTATACTATGCACGTGGCAGGAGTGTGACATCTCCTAAACGGTAGCTCAGAATGGAAATATGATGGCACGGTTGCGTCTGTAACGTGCCGTTTACCCTATGCGGGGTGTAAACTTTGCGGGCGTGGGCCTGCGGTGAGAAACGCCACCAGGGGCATTTTTGTAAATAAGTAGCGAAGTTAGTGTGCGAGCATCGGCTCGAATAACTTCTGATCGGAGTCTCGAATGGAAAATCTGAGTCCGCCGTTGAATTCCGAACGGTGCGTTTACCCTAGGGGTGACCTTACTTTTGTTCTCATCGGGCGTCGGGTCCGAGGCGGGTTTGGCGCCGGCGGGCGGCTGATATAAATATCAGCACCCCCCCCCCCCCTTTTATCGTTCCTCTCGATGTTCTTCGCCGCCGCTCCGCAGAATCGAGAAAACAAAGCGCCCATGAGCTCGAAATTCGACGGCGGACATTCCAGAAGCGCGCAGCGGAAGCTCTGGAGCGCGGATCTAAGGCAGAACGTCGGCATTTCGCCCGCGAGGTAGGCGGATTTGAGTTTTAACCCCTGATCCTGTTTTTGTTGCGTTTTTCTGCAAATTGAAGTCTTAGCAGTGTAGATCGGGTCCCGAGGGTCGTGTAGACGCCTCCGGATCGCAAAACGGACCACCGGGGTGCCCCAGGCACGGCAGCGCGGGGAGGCCCGCGGCGGAGCCGCGAGGGCACACCGGCGGCGCGCGGCGGAGGGCCGCCGGCCAGGGCGGGCCGGCGGCGGCGGCCGGTCCGGCCTCTTTTCTCATATGGGGGTCTTTAAACCCCCGTATCTTGCAATCCGGGAGCCTGATTCATGCGTCGTTTGTGGTGATGCGACCTTGACGACGAGGCGAACCCTCTGGTGTGGGTTCTAGGGTTTAAAGGTTCGAGATCGTGGCCTGGGAGCTAGAAACGTCGTATAAAATAATATTATTTTATTATTTTACGACTTCGGGCCGTTGTAACTTCTACACTGAGCATCCGATTGACGTGTCGTCAGTGGCGTTGAGACCCTGATGGTACGACGGACTTTTGAGATGGTTTCCGGGTGTTGGGACTGAAAACGGAGTGCGGGCCCTACGAGGCCGGGTTTTGGCGTTTGCGGAGAAACGCAGCTTTTGCACCAGGAGTCCGATTTTGGCGGATGAATAGTCGAACCTGTGTGTTTTTTTGAGAGGATCGCAATGGTGCGATCCATTTGATGAGTTTCGGAATCCAGGCGTGGGCCCCACCCGATCTGGGCTTCGGTGAATAGTGCATTTTTCACCAGGTGTCCGTTTCGGACGAGCGAGTAGTCGATTCCGCTTATTTTTCCAAGGGGATCACCGTGGTGTGATCCGCTCGATGGGTTTCGGGGTTGTTGTGTGGGCCCCGCACGAGCTATCTATGGTGAATAGTTCCTTTTTCACCGGTGCTCCGTTTCGGGTGAGTAAACAGCCTATCCTGTGTGTTTTTCCACGTGGAACGTGAGGGTTGCCTCGGTTTTGGCCTAGGAGGTGCGCAGTGTGGCGTTGTGGTGGGTCTCTCAGGTTAGCGACGTTTGGACCAGTAGTGGTTGAGGGTTCTCCCTTGGTTCGTTCCTACGAGGGTTCGTGTGGCATCACAACCTTCATATGGGTTTGTGATCCTCTCGATGGGATGTTTAAACTGATAGAGTTTTGGTATCCCTCCGGTGGGCCCGGAGCGGATCCTCTAACATCTTTACTCTAGATCGGGTTCTTGGTATCGCTGCGACCGCCTATTCACGGGCGGTGATCCCCTATCTAGCAGGTTAACCACGTAGGGTTTGTGCCATCATCAGAAATATGATCCCATATGCGGTGGGTCTTGCCCAGTAGGGTTGTGGCATCGTCAGGTATACGATCCCCTACTCAGCATGAAGTTTATAGTAGGGTTGCGGTATCGTTGGTTATGCGTTCCCCTACTCAGCGTGTGGTTTCGGTAGGGTTGTGGCATCGTCGGTTTGATCCCCTACATCGCGAGTTATACCATATAGGTTTCTGGTATCGTCGTGACCATCTTTATATGGACAATGATCCTCTATCTGAGTGTGGAGTTTCTGTTGAGCGCCAGATCGGGTTGTGGTATCCCCCAGCGGATCCTGGGTGTGATCCCCTATCTGTGAGAACTACGTATGCCAGATCAGGTCGTGGTATCCCCCAGCGGACCCTGGGAGTGATCCCCTATCTATGAGCTACGTCTACCGAAGTGGGTCTTGGTATCCCCTAGCGGACCCTAGCAGCGATCCCCTATCCGAGGAGTTTGGTGGTTATGTTGTTTCAGTGATGTTTCGTCAGTGATCATGGAGCATGTTCTCTTGGTTGTGGACGGTTGCTGGTGACGAGGTCGGTACCTCTTGTGGCTTTGTGGCGTGATATAATTATATCTGGATTGTTCAAGGTGTATGTATGGGCATACACCTGAGCTGAGCTAAGTTGACTAGTTGTGTTTAGCCGAGGATGTTCATGAGATGAAGTTTCTCTCTCGTCTGGGTTCCCTCTGGCTGGGTTGAGCAGACTGTTGCCTTTCAGTTGCTCCCTTGGGTTTTGGGTTTTTGGGGTGCCTACTGATTATGTTTATACTCACCCATGCATGGGCTTTTCCCGCACATGTTTGTGTCTTGTGCAGACCACAGGCCTTTCGACGGAGTCCCAGGAGGACCCGGAGCAGGCGGAGCTTAGTGAGCGTGTTGACCGGGGTGTTTGCCGGAGCTGTCCCAAGGGAACTTTCTGGCGGGTGTTTGTTGCAGTGTTCCCCTTCTTCAAAGCAGGTTGGACGCGCTTTTGTAGTTTTCTTTTGGTGGGCCCTGTTTTTCCTTTTTGTACTTCTGATGTACTCTGGTTTGGGATAGATGTATGCATGCATTTCCTTTTCAGTTTTATATATCTCTGCATTGTTTCATGGAGGTTTTTGTGGGTGTGTGTGTATAGGTACCTTAGGCTAATGCCTCCCATGTGTGAGATAGCCTACTCGACGCTGGTCGCCAGCCCCTGGCCTATTGGAGGCGGGCTTGGGGAGTCGCGGCTCGAGCCCCGTTGGGTCGGGTCGTGATAGAGTGGTATCAGAGGAGGTACCACCTTTGGGATCTCAGAGCGTAGCTGTTCTAGCTGTGAGCTTGGTTCGGGTTGTATAGCGGCAGTGTTAGGATGTTTCTAGTTCGGCTTTCAGGCCAAGGACTCTAGTGTTGGTGCGGCGGCCGACGTATCCATACACCAGGACTCTGATAACCTGCCTTTCGACTCGGGACATTCGTACACTGGTCGCGGGGACATAATGGTACATGCATCATATAGAACTGAGTTTTTGGGTTTTCCTTGTCCTTCATGATTCAGCTCTCCAGATATACTCTTTGATTGTGGTGTGTCTTGAATGTATTTCAGGATGCCTCCACGACGACAGCCAGCGAGGGTTCCGCAGCAGGATTGTGCTGACGACCCGCCCCGGGTAGAGGTTGTGGAGCAGGGCGCAGGTTATGAGGTTGCACCTCCAGGTGGTCTGCCGGTTGAGCCACCACCTTTCGAGCAGCTGATTGTGCCGGTAGTGCAAAACGAGGTTGCGCGCAGGCTAAGTGCGCTGCACGAGTTCTAGAGGCAGCGACCTCTAAGGTTTCGGGGTGATCCAGACCCCCAGGCAGCTGATGACTGGCTTGAGGCAGTCACCCGAGTTTTCCGCCTAGTGAGGACACCTCCAGATCAGATGGTGGTCCTAGCGGCGAGCCTTCTGCATGGTTCTGCCGGGCGATGGTGGAGTTTGGTGACACAGTCCCATGATGAGGAGACGCTCACATGGGCAGAGTTTGAGCGGCTCTTCAGGGAGGAGTTCTATCCGGTGACGCTGAGGTCAGTGCGGATCCAGGAGCTTCTAAAGCTTCGACAAGAGGGCATGACAATGTCGGAGTACTCAGCGAGGTTTACAGACCTGTCATGCTACTCCCTGGATATGGTTCGAGACCCGTTCTTTAGGGCTCGGACCTTCGAGCAGGGCTTATGTAGGGAAATCCGAGCAGGTGTGGTTTCCTTGTGCCTGTCCACCTATGCTGGAGTGCTGGAGCGAGCGTTGGTTGTGGAGAGTTTTCTGGCAGAGCAGATTCCCCCTGTTAGTGTTGGGCACTCGAGGGATGAGACTTTTTCAGTTGGATCGGCATCTGGTAGCCGATGATAGAATCAGGGGTCAGGACGTGGTCGACGTTTCAGGAGGCAACCCCAGGATGGAGGATCTGAGGCTCAGGGCTCACAGACCAGTTTTGGTCAGCCGTAGGAGAGGCGGTGTTATGCTTGTGATGGTCGGTGACATATTGCTAGAGATTTTCCGACCCGACGTGCCGATGAGAGGGAGTCGGTCGATGGACCACCTTGGCATAGGCAACATCTTGAGCAAGGAGGTCCGCAGGGCAGCGGAGCGGGTGCAGCAGGAGGAGGTGGTAGGCAGTATCAGTTGCCACCAACCCCACCCCCAGGTGGTCCACGCCAAGCTCAGGGAGCTGGTGGTCGAGGGCGAGGACAACTGCATGCCCTGGAGGCTATTGAACCAGAGGCACCGCGGATGGATAGAGGTACGCCTTGTGTCTTTTCTACTTACTGCAGTAGTTTAATAGACACTGTTTAGTGGTACCCTCCTTTTTGTTGCTTGCTCGAGTTTTGTTCAGGGCGTTGATAAGACCCTGTGTGGGAGTTGTTCCTCATGCTTCGAATGCGTGAGGAAGAGGGATCCTTCCCCCACCGAGACGTGTTTTTGTGACGCGATTAAAACCGTGCGGGAAAGTCAGTGCTGCCCAAAGCGGATAGTATTGAGGTGTGGCGGATGAGTTTTTATGACTTATACGTTCGGGCATGGGTGTTTGTTGGTGAGCTCGCTGGTGTGTGAGACCCAGTTGAGAGTCCGGTCGCTTTCCTTGTACTTAGGGCTTTTCGGGAACGAAAAGTCCTAAGGGGGGGAGGATGTAGCGACTCGAGTTTTTGGTCCTATCAGACTTTGGAATATTTCTAGGAATAATTCCAGAGCTAGGCGTGAATACAGCGTGCGATTCCGAGGCCCGGTGTGCCCGGAATTAATTTTATAAAAATATTAAGTATTTTTATACTATGCACGTGGCGGGGGTGTGACATCTCCTAAACGGTATCTCAGAACGGAAATCTGATGGCACGGTTGCGTCCGGAACAAGCCGTTTATCCTAGGCGGGGTGTAAACATTGCGGGCACGGGCCTGCGGTGAGAAACGCCACCAGGGGCGTTTTTGTAAATAAGTAGCGAAGTTAGTGTGCGAGCGTCGGTTCAAATAACTTCTGATTGGAGTCTCGGATGGAAAATCTGAGTCCGCCGTTGAATTCCGAACGGCGCGTTTACCCTAGGGGTGACCTTACTTTTGTTCGCATCGGGCGTCGGGTCCGAGGCGGGTTTGGCACCGGCGGGCGGCTGATATAAATATCAGCCCCCCCCCCCCCCCTTTTATCGTTCCTCTCGACATTCTTCACCGTTCTTCGCCGCCGCTCCGCCGAATCGAGCAAACAAAGCGCCCACAAGCTCGGAATTCGACGGCGAACGTTCCAGGAGCGCGCAACGGAAGCTCTGGAGCGCGGATCTAAGGCAGAACGTCGGCGTTTCGCCCGCGAGGTAGGCGGATTTGAGTTTTAACCCCCGATCCTGTTTTTGCTGCGTTTTTATGCAAATTGAAGCTGTAGTAGTGTAGATCGGGTCCCGAGGGTCGTGTAGACGCCTCTTGATCGCAAAACGGACCACCGGGGTGCCCCCGGTGGTCCGCGGAAGATCTGTCGGCGCGGCGACACCGGCGGAGCACGGCGGCCCACGGTGGCCCGCGGCGGTGCGCGGCGGAGGGTCGCCGGCCAGGGCGGGCCGGCGGCGGCAGCCGGTCCAGGCCGGTCCGGCCTCTTTTCTCATACGGGGGTCTTTAAACCCCCGTATCTTGCAATCCGGGAGCCGGATTCGCGCGCCGTTTGCGACGACGAGGAGAACCCTTAGGTGTGGGTTCAAGGGTTTAAAGGTTCGGGATCGTGGCCCGAGAGCTAGAAATGTCGTATAAAATAATATTATTTTATTATTTTACGACTTCGGGTCGTTGTAACTTCTACCCGGAGCGTCCGATTGACGTGTCGTCAGTGGAGTTGAGACCCTAATGGTACGACGTACTTTTGAGATGGTTTCCGGGTGTTGGGACTGAGAACGAGGTGCGGGCCCCACGAGGCCGGGTTTTGGCGTTTGCGGAGAAACGCAGCTTTTGCACCAGGAGTCCGATTTTGGTGGATGAATAGTCGAACCTGTGTGTTTTTCCGAGAGGATCGCAATGGTGCAATCTATTCGATGGGTTTCGGAATCCAGGCATGGGCCCCACCCGAGATGGGCTCGGTGAATAGTGCCTTTTTCACCGGGTGTCCATTTCGGACGAGCGAGTAGTCGATTCCGCTTGTTTTTTCGAGGAGATCGTCATAGTGTGATCCGCTCGATGGATTTCAGGATCGTTGTGTGGGCCTCGCACGAGCTAGCTACGGTGAATAGTGCCTTTTTCACCGGTGCTCCGTTTCGGGCGAGTAAACAGCATATCCTACGTGTTTTTTCGCGTGGAACGCGAGGGTGGCCTCGGTTTTGGCCTAGGAGGTACGCAGTGTGGCATTGTGGCGGGTTGCTCGGGTTAGCGACGTTTGGACCAGCAGTGGTTGAGGGTTCTCCCTTGGTTCGTTCCTACGAGGGTTCATGTGGAATCACAACCTTCGTATGGGTTTGTGATCCTCTCGATGGGATGTTTAAACTGATAGAGTTGTGGTATCCATTCGGTGGGCCTAGAGCAGATCCTCTAGCATCTTTACCCTAGATCGGGTTCTTAGTATCGCTGCGACCGCCTATTCACGAGCGGTGATCCCCTATCTAGCAGGTTAACCCCGTAGGGTTTGTGGCATCATCGGAAATATGATCCCCTACGCGGTGGGTCTTGCCCAGTAGGGTTGTGGCATCGTCGGGTATACGATCCCCTACTCAGCATGAATTTTATAGTAGGGTTGCGGTATCGTTGGTTATGTGATCCCCTACTCAACACGTGGTTTTAGTAGGGTTGCGGCATCGTCGATTCGATCCCCTACATCACGAGTTATACCAGATAGGGTTTCGGTATCGTTGTGGCCATCTTTATATGGATGATGATCCTCTATCTGAGTGTGGAGTTTCTATCGAGCGCCAGATCGGGTTGTGGTATCCCCCAGCGGATCCTGGGTGTGATCCCCTATCTGTGAGAACTACGTATGCCAGATTGGGTCGTGGTATCCCCCAGCGGACCCTAGGAGTGATCCCCTATCTGTGAGCTACATCTACCAGAGTGGGTCTTGGTATCCCCTAGCAGACCCTAGCAGTGATCCCCTATCCGAGGAGTTTGGTGGTTATGTTGTTTCAGCGATGTTTCGTCAGTGATCGTGGAGCATGTTCTCCTGGTTGTGGACGGTTTTTGGTGACGAGGTCGGTACCTCTTGTGGCTTTGTGGCATGATATGAGTATATCTGGATTGTTCAAGGTGTATGTATGGGAATACACCTGAGCTGAGCTGAGTTGACTAGTTGTGTTTAGCTGAGGATGGTCACGAGATGGAGTTTCTCTCCCGTCTAGGTTCCCTCTGGCTGGGTTGAGTGGACTGTTTCCTTTCAGTTTCTCCCTTGTGTTTTGGGTTTTTGGGGTGCCTACTGAGTATGTTTATACTCACCCCTGCACGGCCTTTGCCCGCACATGTTTGTGTCTTGTGCAGACCACAGGCCTTTTGACGGAGTCCCAGGAGGACCTGGAGCAGGCGGAGCTTAGTGAGCGTGTTGACCAGGGTGTTTATCGGAGCTGTGCCGAGGGAGCTTTTCGGCGGGTGTTTGTGGCAGTGTTCCCCTTCTTCAGAGTATGTTGGACGCGCTTTTGTAGTTTTCTTTTGGTGGGCCCTGTTTTTCCCTTTTTTACTTCTGTTGTACTCTAGTTTGGGATAGATGTATGCATGCATTTCCTTTTTAGTTTTATATATCTCTGCATTGTTTCATGGAGGTGTTTGTGGGTGTGTGCGTACAGGTACCTTAGTCTAATGCCTCCCATGTGTGAGATAGCCTACTCGGCATTGGTCGCCAGCCCCTGGCCTATTGGAGGCGGGCTTGGGGAGTCGCGGCTCGAGCCCCGTTGGGTCGGTTCATGACACTCTTGAGTATCCTTTTATATCAAACATCATACACTTCCTAGATTCTTGAGAAAGGAAACAAAATAACGGTTAGCTCAAATTCTTAGTAAGGGTTAGGTGCATCAAAAGCTATCAGAAATCAATAAGAATAATCAATATGGAAAGGAAAATAAATAAACAAAAATTATATTTCAATAAAATTAATATCATGTTAAGATAATGAAGAATCAATATAGGATAATAAATAACTAAAAACACATTCCATTTAATAAATAAACTAATAATGAAATGCATCCATAGATAATATCATATAAAAAATATCATGGATAATGGTAACTGAATTTTAATGAAGGAAATGCTTAATTATAGTACATAATGTTTCCTAGGAACATGATACCTTTACCATAAATACCTTTCAAAATATGGTTTAAAACATACTAGGTACAAACCAATTCACTATGTCCAACTTATCTCTATTGTCAAGACCTTTCACAAGACATTTGAAAACTATTGGTTACAAAGGCATAGGGTTTTTTCAACTAATTTTGTCTCATGAGACCTATCGATGCATCAAGGGGCTTTAATTAACTATACCCTAACCTGTTTACTTCATTTACAAATCATTCCTAATATATAAAATAATTGATTAAATTTATAAAAAAATATTTCTTATCATTGAATATTCATATTGAATAAAGGATATAAATTTATCTATATTTCCCCAGTTGATAAAATAACTATCAACGTAAACAACATTTGTAAAAATGGTATATGTTTTAGGAAATAAAATATCATTGATAAATAATATTGACATTTAAGGGAAATTTAATTTCTAAAGGAAAGTGAATTATTCAAGTCAAAGTTAATGATAATAAAAATGAATCAAGAAAGTGAATGTCAATACTTTCTTTAGTTAAAATGATCATAAACCATACAGAGTAAGATTAAGAATGGTATAAATACAATATATATCCATTGGATTAATAATAATGGGTTTTTATCATTTATTAATAGAAATAAAATAAAAACATCTTTAAAAACATTCTTGAGGAAAATTTCCTTTTCATTTTGAAAAAAATGAAAATAATTTTTCTTTGAAAATAAATTTTGAAACCCGTTTTTTTAATATCCTTGTAAACATGTAAAGGAATATTCAATGAAATTATGTTAATTATGGCATGTAATTCCATACATGTATTTAAACTTAAAAATAACAATCATTTTTCACTAAAAAAGGTTAGGAAAGTGTATTCTTCATAAAATGAAAAGAATATTCCTTTTACATTTTCGATAAAAGACAAACGAGCATTATTTTTAAAATGACATAAAATTTATTTGAAAAAAAATAATAAAAATGGGTCAAAAATAATTTTATAATTAATTTTTAAATGGATAAGAACATTTTTAGAAAACATGGTTTTGGAAGAAAATAGATTTTTGGACAAAGGGAGAAATAAAGTCAGATTTTCCTATAACATTTTCTAAAACATTTTAAGTAACAAAGAGTGGGAAAACTGTACTATTAATTGAGAATTATATGAATAAACATAGTATAATAAAATGAAATTGTTTTATTATAAAATGGACAAATAATTTCTTTCAACTGAAATTCAAGAGTAAACAATCTCGATTAAAATGAGATTGTGAAATAAGCCTTCACAATGGTCATAACATTGAATTGAGAATTAATAAATGGAAATATTATGTGTTTCAAATTTAAATACACATAAAACAAGTGTAAATACAAAATAATTTAATAAAAGTTCATTATACACAAAATCTTGGAATGACATAATTGATGAAGTAGAAGATTAACCTAATGAATAAAAATTGAGTTAAGAAATCTATTACCTCTTGCTTCCTTTTGATTAAACATTCCTTAAGATCCAATATAGTTTTTTAAAACATGTTTCTAAATTATAACAGAACCATATTAATATTTATAATATTATATAGGATCATTTTATAACATATTATTACCCATTCATTAATAATATTTCATTATTTTCATTGTTTTGGGTGTTAATTTCCTTATTTTCTCATGTGTATTTCATCATGAAAGATATGATTCTTGCACATATTATATAGTTATATTATCTAAATAATAATAATAATTACATAATTATCATATTTTTTCATCAATTTTAATTTGAAAACTAATCCTGAATTATGGTTATGAAAAATGAAATATGTTACGATCATAGAGAAGGTAGGTTCCACATACGCATGAGTAAAATTTACATTTTGCACTGATCATTATGTAAAGGATGTAAGTAATATTTTACCTTTTTATAATTATAATAATATCATTAATACCATATTACATACTTATATATTTCATATGGTGTGGTGATAGAAATATATTCACATCACTCTGTGAATATGGTAGTCCACATGTACCCAAACGATGTTATCATCTTTACATGAGTGAAAAGGAAAGAAATAAAATGATATATATATATATATATATTATATTTATAGAATTATAAATATGTCATGAATATCATAATTATTTCATTTATATCACATGTCATCATTAAATGTATATTTATCACCTTCCATGTGAATCGTTAGTGAAATACGTATCAAATTACTTCACAGGGCGATAGTTCAGAGTACACATGAGCGGTGTTATCATATCTAATATGTAATTGAAGGTAAATATATATATATATAATATAGTGACTCAATTAGTATAAATATATTATAAATATAAAATATATACATTATATCTATCATCATATCCAACATTGAGAGGTGGAAATAGAAAAACAAATGACATCAGTTCGTGAGGTGATAGTCCACCGTACACACAAAGGATGATTTTGTGGACTATTTTATGGAATTAGATAATATTTTGAGTAATTAAATTATTATAAAAAATCACACTAAATTTAATATAATGATGTTATTATTGTCACGACCCATCCTAGGGGCCCATGCCATGACTACCCCAAGCCCGCCTTCCATAGGCCAGGGGCTGGCGACTAGCACCAAAGGTGTAAATCCCGATAACTGGGAAGGAATTGCCTTTATAAAAGTAAACAAAAAACCACTGAGTACAGGCGGAAGTAAAACACTAAGTACAAAAGAAGTGATGAAAAGTAAATGGGTCATAATACAAACCCAACTGAAAGTACAGCTACAACTGAATGAAAGTACAACAGAAAAAGACAACAGTTGGAAGAATAGAAACAGCTCTTGGGTCGTGCTCCTTGGATCCTACCTGAAGGGTAGGTATAGATAGCGCAGCTCCTGGATCTTCCACCACGGATCCTACCTGAAGGGTAGGTATAGATAGCGCAGCTCCTGGATCGTCCACCGCGGATCCTACCTGAAGGGTAGGTACAGATAGCCTCCACAACGCTCTCGCCCGTCAACCTCCTCCGTGTATCGTCACGTCGTGAAGTCCACCTTTGGATACTGACTCGTCGTGAGATCCACCTTTGGGTACCGTCCAGTCCTCAAACACTCGGCCTCTGTCAGCGTTGCCCGTCGTCTGCAACCAACACAATGAGGTGCGGGCATAGCCCGTACAGGGGTGAGTATAACGATACTCTGTAGGGACCCCGAGACCCTCAAGGTCTCACTAAATCCAACAAGGATAACCACAAAGAAAGATCTCAACAGATAACCTCTACTTAGGTATATACCCATACATATACCTAAGTTATCAAGTAACCCATCTCAATCATGAGGAAACACAAATATTATGAAATCAACGGATAACCACTACCCAGGTATATGCCCATACATATACCTAAGTTATCAAGTGACCCATCTCAATCATGAGGTAAACACAAAGATTAAAGACTCAGCTCAAACCAAGATTTTATTTATGATATCGAAACCACGGATGCTGGAGAACTCCTCCTCTGTCGAGTACAGTGGACCTGCCGCTACAACCAAGCGCATCCCACTAACCTAGACTACTGAAGTACTCCACCTGTAGAGTACTGTGGGTTTTCCACTGCAACCAAGCGCATCCCACCATGGGTTTGCCGCTACAACCAAGCGCACCCCCTCATAGCCTACAGAGGTACTCCTTCTGTCGAGTACCGCGGGTCTTCCGCTATAACCAAGCGCACCTCCGTCGTGGGTCTGCTGCTACAACCAAGCACACCCCATTGGTCTATCTGAATCACTCCGAGACGATCGATCAGTAGTCGTCAAGTCTCAGCCAGCTACTAGGTCTCTGCACTCTGCTAGCTCGTCACCTGGAGGGTCCGCTCCACGAGCTACTGGTCGATACCTCAAGTATCACAAAGTCCTACGAAGAAGTATCTCAAAGGACCGCCTCGTCATAGGGGTCTCAACACAACAGACGACGCGTCAATCGGACGCCCGGTCTGTGAGTTATTAGCCTTTTAGTCCCGGGGGCCCGGTTGGTTTCGTGTACGAACCAACCCGACCGTATATCAACCGTACCCCGAACTCTCATAGGGTATACTCATAGGGACCGTTTCTCAACATGATCACCAACGCCGCTGACGGTTCGACAAACGGATGTCCGGTCTGAAAGTTCACAGCTTTTCCGTTCTAGGGGATCAGTTGGATTTTGGGTTCAACCCAACCCGACTACTATCCAACTGCATCCAAAACTCAGGTGAAGTATTCCAAAAGTTCCTTCTCGACAATAGGAACTCAACTAAGTCGACGGCACGTCAATCGGACGTCCGGAGCTCAAGTTATAAGCGTTTCCGCTCCGAGGGCCCGGTTGGTTTCGTGCTCGAACCAAACCGGCCGAACCCAAAGTACTCCAAAACATTGAGTGTATTATATAGAAACGACTGCCTCGATCCAAGGATCACATCGCAGCTGACGTTGCATCGATCGGAGGTTCGTAGCCCAAGTTATGGGCAAAAGACCGGAAGAGGTCCGAAAGTGGGGGTTTGGGCTCGGACCAACCCGGCCTGAGACCCCATCGGTCGGCCCGAACCGGGTCGACCCGACCCGGGTCCGGGTCCGGCACGCTTGGGAACGGCCCGGCCCGGTGCGCTGGCGATCTGCTGGCCATCTCGGTGTAACCGAGCTGGGCGGTCAAGGGGGGGCGCGGCTGCCCCCCTGTTCAATTAAACGTGGTCCCCCATGTGGGGGCCATTGTTGTTCAGCCAGCAGAGGGTTACGAAACCCCGAATTCTCCCCTGATCGGACGGCCCACTCTGGCCGCCCGGCTGCTTCCGCCACAGGACAGGCTGGTCCGGTCCCCCTGCTCCGACACCGGCGACCGGAAACCGGCCGCCGCTCCCTACTCTGCCGCGGCCAATGGCCGCGACCTTCGTCCGTCTAGCGTCGCGCGATGGCGCCGCACCCCTCCACCGCGGTCCCGCTCTGGCCGCGGTGCCTTCAGGGTTCTCCGGCACGGCGCGACGATGCCGTGCCCCTTCACCGCAGCTCGACTCTGGCCGCGGGTTTGTTTGTCCTCAACGGTGCGGCGCGACGGCACCGCGCATCTTCGCAACATTTTCCCATGTTATCGCGCGGTGTCGTTGCACCGCGCCGCCTTCTTTCGAACCGCAACAAACATAAACATCAAGGGGAGGAGGTTTGGTCGTGTTCGTGCTATAAGGCCCCAGCCTTAAACCTTACTTAATCTTGAGTTATTACAAGATTACACATTGAGGATCTTTTCAGGTTTAGAATTTTAGAGAATTAGATCATGAAACTTGCATTACATTCCACATTTAAACAAAGTGGTTACATAAAAGACAGTATTCGTTCTTCCCATCAACGAAAACATATTTAAAATATAACATGGATTCTTTCTTGAAACATCCTTGACACTATCATCACATCATGTACCTTTCCCTTGACCTGTGAAAAACATTTCAAAAACTTGGGATGGGCATAAAAAGCTCAGTAAGGGTTATAAAAATATGGAAAGGAAACATGAGTTCATATATACATAAGAATGAAATCATACTTTACCCATAAAACATAGGCACTTTAACATACCTCATCAAACCATGAATAAATCATAGAAAACATAATACATAAAGGTAACTTGAGGCATTCATAACATTCTTACGTGGGGAGTAACCCTCTTGGTTACGTTTGGAATACCCATCACAGTATATTCCCTAAATCTCTTCGAAGAAACCTTAACGTTTCACTCCTTCGCGTTACCCAATGCATTGGAGAGCTATAACGGGCTCACCCGCCCTTAGTTTATCACGGAACCACCCGTTTTCATAACAATGCCCAAGAACCATAACATAAATGTGTCACATAAAACATGCATAAAGGAAACATAACATTTCCACATTTCAATCACAATATAACATTTTAGTATATTGAAATATTGAATCCATTCAAAAAGAAACCATTTCCAAAACCATTTAAAACATTTAATAAAGAGATTTTTAAATCAAAGTGTCCCATACCACCTTGAAGCTTAAAATTTTAAACCATTAATATCCATATAAATAAATCCTTAAAACCATTTTGAAAACATGGATATTAATAAGAACAAATAATTAAAACATTTAAAACGATATTTTGGTTAAAGGGGTTTTACCAAAATTAGAGACACTTGAATACAATAATTGAGGAATAACATTTAGTCAGAACTTTATAATATCATGAGAATAAATGGATTTATGATATAATACTCCAAAGGACAGTATATACACCATATAAGAGTGAATTGGTGCGTAACAACAATGAACCCTCAATAGAAATGTCAAATGTGATGAAATCCCTTATAAAGAAGGTATCCTTAAATTAAGGACAAATAAATCTCAAAAATATGTGTGACAAATATAAATACACACAATATAAGTGGATATTAAGTGTAAAAAAAATAAAAGTTCATTCACACATATTCAATGGATGACATATTCAATGACTACATGTTGAACCCAAAGAAACCGAAATTGGGTTAAAAAGTTCCCTTGACAGCCTAACGGCATCACATCAAAATGAGTTGATGAGAGATAAAAAGTGTATCTCATCATTTAGACATAAAATTTACATCAATAAGGATATATGAGAACATATCCCAACATAAAAATATGCAAACTAAAAGACCCAACAAAAAAAAGTCTTTTAAAAAAGAGGAGGGTGAAAGGTTCCCTTACCGACTTGGGTATCTTTCAAAACATACACCCCATGAAAGAAGGACAATAGATCATTGATGTAAATACTCATAAATGAAATTATATTACACAAATAGTAGAATAATGGGCAGTACATACACCACTAAATGTAATTTGTGGCAAATGTAGCATAAATCTGACGGGAATAAAAGTGAGATGAAAAATCCCTCACGAAAACTCAGCAGCCTAACGGCGCCACATAAAACTTCCGAATATGGATTGATGAGATCAAATAGGGTATCTCATCACATTACAATATAATTTAAAGTAAGAGGAATATAAAATAACATCCCCCAACATTAAAAATAGGAGATTAAAAGAAGTGACATAAAGGAGAGTACTTAAAAAGAAAGAGAGAAGTAAGATCTCTTACGAAAGTTCGGCAGCCTAACGGCGCCAATCAAAACTTCCAAAATGGATTGATGAGAGAGAATAGGGTCTATCATCACATGAACATAAAAATTATAGTAGGATTAATATAAAATATCATCCCAATAACAAGAAATATGAGCTTTAAAAGGAATGACATAAAAGAGTACTTAAAAAGAAAGAGAGGAGTAAGATCCCTTACCTCGGGTCCGACTTGACTCGATCGTTCTTTAATCTCCTGAATAATAAACTTGAGTTAATTTCTAATTACTTAAGAACCTTTTTCGAGTTCATTATTCCTTTTATATCACTTATTACCATGTTATAAACAATATGTAATCATTAAGTTAATAATGATTGTTTTGTTGATATTTGGTTCTTAAGTCGAAAGTGGACTTCTTACAATTACATGTTGTTCGTGTGGCCAAATGTTTATTATATCCAGTATTGTATTTATGATTTAGATATAATATATGTCATATATATCCAGTATATTCATGCATTTATAACATTACATAATCATTTAGAGTTAAGAAATGAAATGCACCGTTCATGGAGACGGTAAGCCGTACGTACGCATGAACGCTACTTTCATTTCTATTTCGTATTTTATAGAATGGAATAATAATGATATAAAGGTATATTATAATTCCAGTATAATATCATATATAATATCATAGTTCCATCCTTTATGCGTCCCACATATGGTATTTAACGAATCAAATCACTTTGAGGGGGCGGTAGTCCGCACTTCCTTAAATGAAGATATCGTGTTTACCCATAATGGAAACCATAAAGGTATGCCCAAAATGAAAAAAAAACAAAAGCTTAAGGAAAACATAAACATATTATATATCATATATAAAAATAGTGACAACATAATGGCCACCTTTGAATGTGTTAGATGAGTATTGAACAATCATCGTTTCGGGAGGCAGAATTTCGCCATCCACGGAAACCGTATGTTCTTTAACCATTTTATGTAGTTGTGTGAGAGTGTAGATCGAATAAATATTATAAAAACATCCTAGTATATTGAAGATACTGGTTTTTTTACAAAATAAATAAATAAAAAGAGTTTAGGGGGTTGGAGAAGCAAAATAAAACAAATGAACATGAGAGAATGAATTACCTTTAAAAGTGTAACTCCTTTTGATTTGAGCCTAAAGGATTTCTTTGAAAGGATTCTGCCCAAAGGGAATCCTCTAGGATGAGTATAGGGATGTGGAGAGAGTAAATGGGCAGGGGTTGGCCGAGCCAAAGGCTTGAGGAGTGTGTGAAATGAGGTAGAGGTGGGGGCCTTTTATAAGAGGAGGGGAGGGGCACTTTTGGAAAGTAAGAAATATTACTTTATTTGAAAATGTGTTTCGGTTTTAAAAGGTCCCACATTGATATAATTCGTGGATAAGATGATAAGGGTTCGAAATCCACCCATCCAATAAGTTTTGGACATGTGTAGTTTATAGATTTTACATTATCTTTCCATTTTATTTAAATCGTCAAATAATGATGTCATCACTGCATCATTATTATGTCATAAATAATTTAATTTATTTAATGTCTAAAAATTATAAAAAAAAATACTATGATGTAGGAAATATTTTTATCTTTCCAATGACTATTTATATTCAAAATTTGGACTTGTGTAACCCTACTTAAAAACTGTTTTAGTAAAACAACTCATGTTTGTGTCAATTTAATTTTAACATTAAATAAAAATATATTATTGTCATTTTCCAAATAAAGTGGCTCCATGGGGTCCCCAAGTTGGCTCATGGCTTGTCTTGGTTGTCCATGACTCACCCAATAGGTTTAGGACAAGTGTCATGGTGTTTTCACATTCTTATAATATCATTTTTACCTTAAACTACACTAATTACCACTAATCGCGATTAAAAACTTAATAAGTTACTATTCACCAAAAAAATATTTTTATCCCATTGAACCAAATTTTACTTCTTAATGACAACCATTTATGTCGGATTTTTGAAATTCAAAACACAAAGATGGCAAAATTCCATTTAAACGGAAAAATCAGTTTTTATAAGTACCACTTAGTGGTTTCACTATTCATCAAAAATTGAAGTTTTTTAGAAAAATCCCAAAAATTCACCCTAAGCTATATTTGATATTCTGAATTCAAAAATGAAGTCCGTTTTACAAAATTCAAAACATATAAGTCACATTAATTAATTTAATAATTAATTCCCGTTGTCATGACAAATAGCGTATTTTTATGAAATAATAAGTATCAAAAGATTGACACTAGTTTAAGTCCGATTTCAAAGTGAAATTAATTCCAACGACCACTATTGGATTTAATGGTAAAAATATTTTCTAATTTCACTTTAAAACCAATTCAAAATATTATCTAATCATATAAATAAATTAGATTAAAAAGAGGTTTTGAATTAAAACACAACATTTTACACTATTCATTAAAAATTGAACTTTATCGGAAAAAAACCAAAAAATTACACAAAGTAAAATTTGATGTCCCGATTCTTAATAAGAGTTTTATTTGGTCCAAAATAATGTATAAGAGTGATCAAAACTATGATTAATGACGGTTCGTCATCAAAAGGCGACAAGTGAACCTTTAGGGAAAACTAGGGCATATACGCCTAAAATTGAATTCTTTCCGTATTTTAAGCCTTTATCCTTTATTGTATAGATGTAAAAACATTTAAAAACATATATAATCATATTTTAGTTATTTATATCCATTCCCGCCATTACAATGGCTACATGTTAACTACCATTTAAAATAATATTATTTTATCATTAGAGTGCAACGTAAGATTCCCAAGAAACTCGTTGTTGCGTGTTGGGTACGCCATCGAGCATAGTGTCCCCTTTAAAGTCATATCAATATTTTATTCACAAATATGGATAAATATGAAAATTTCATATTCTTTATTTACCTGGGGTGTTACATCCTTCCCCCCTTTTGGGAATTGCGTCCTCGCAATTCTAAAATTGCGCTTGGAAACATCCTTGAAAGTCCCACATCGGAACAAGAGTCGGTAAAACAACCACTTTAAAATAAAGGAAGATAAGTACAAAGGTCACCCGAGTTAACCCATACTAGGACTCCATGTAGGAAAACATGGACATGGAGGAGAAAACATAGGGTCATGTTCTGATGGAGAGTGATAGAAAACATGTTTAGGAGAAAGTTAACAATGAGAAAATCACAAACTTGTGATGGGTTAAACGGTGTTGGGTTCCCCAGTAGGAAAAGTTAATAGACAACATTTTTGTTTTAAGTTACTTTTTATTGAGGAATTTATTCATAAGGAAACATAATCACTTATCATGTTGACTTTCAACTTTTACTAGATTCCTTAATCAAACTCATATTTTTTCCAAAAGACAAGTATTTAGGGAGACTTGTTCGCATTAAGAGTACTATAATCAACTTCTAGAGAATCACCTAATCCACAAAAGAGAACTATATACTTCCCATTTCTTTAGGCTTTAACCAAAACCAAAACCAAAAGGTTAGTACAAGATCAGATAATCCAGAAAAGGATAACCCTTTATAAAAAGAAAATCTATTCTTAACCTCCAAAATTTGTCCAACAAAACCCAAAGTTCAACGAGGACCATTCTATAATCAATTTGTCCATAAAATTCTTCAAAGTAAACCAAACTAAGATTGAAACCCAAATATTTGAAGGATTTAGTCACATAGTCTTCCAAGTTAAGTCATAACATTTATCTCCAAACAACATCAGTTTCTCCTAAAGTCTCGTATTGAAAAGTAATTAACCTAATCACATATTCTCTATGATAGGTTAATCATTTTCATAAATAACCCAAAATCAACTTACTCTTAATTCATAAAATCATATAACTAAAAAGAATCAGTCAAACTAACCAGGTACTTCACGTAGTCCAGTGGTAGGCGATAAATACCAGTCGCACTTTGGTTGTGGGTTCGATTCCCGCAGCTTTGTCCGACGCGACGGGTTGTCACACGGTCTGTGTGTTGTCCTTTTTCCAAAACTATATAATTCTTAAAACATTCCCCAAAAGAGATAAAATCATCAAAAATGATCATAACATATTTTAACCTCAAGTTTATCTCATGCTTTTCATTTTCCATCATATCATATAATAACCCATAATTACCTCAAAAGTAAGGATCATATAAACCCAAATGGTTCTTTATAACTATGTCTACAAAAGAAAAGATAACTATTACTTGAATAAAATTTTCCTATATTAAACATAAGGGTTACACATAATATAAAAAGTCTTCTAATGTAACCCCATCATCAAAAGAGACTTAATACTCTTAAGAATTTCACCATAAGTCTTGAAGCCCTTATATGTTGACATCTTACTCATTCAACATTCTTCATGATCCATTATCCATTCCTTTCCAACTTATTCCGAAATACCTCTTTCCTACAAAAAAAATCATGAATCATATCCTAAGATTCCAAAATAGGAAAACAATAGTCATGAAATAGTACATAACTTTGATTGGTCATTGTCAGTTTCTTCATCCTCAATCGGAATGGCATTAGGTATTGGTAAACGAATATTGGTACGCTCTTGGTGACCCCATTCACGAAACTTCTTCATAGGACATGTGTTTGCATAATGACCATGCACACCACATTTAAAACATTCAATTGATCCCTCAGAAAGAACTTCTTTCCCTTTCCTCGAGTCAACTGGATGCTTCCTTTTTCCATGGCAGGTTCTTGCTTTATGACCTTCATTTCCACATCTATAGCATATTTCTGTCCCTTTGAAACATTTTCCTAGGTGTTTCTTTCCACATCTTTGACACATAGGTTTTTGAACACACTTACCTTTATGATTATTACCTCTACTTCCGTGGGGATTTGTTTCTTGCATATATGACGTCTTAGAGAAATCTCCAAGGTTTAGGTGGTCAATCATGACTCCAGATAGTTGGTTGAGGATAATCACAAGATTTCTCATTTCAGCTCCCATATCATTCAGTTGCTTTCTCAAAAAACTGTCACAGTTTCCTTCACATCCACTGTTACTTTGGTGCCTGCTAGATCCATCCATTTACTAAAACCAAAAAGGTCAGTGTGAGTATATCAAAAAAAACCATCATGTACTAATGAGTAAGATAAACACTAAGATATACTTACTCATTAACTTTATCTAAAACTAGGACTCTTTCTGAAATCCTAACCATTATGTTAATGCCACTTATGCTTAAAGAATACCCTAACCTCTAAAGTTATCTAAACCAACCTTTGATACCAACTATAAGGCCCCAGCCTTAAACCTTAATTAATCTTGAGTTATTACAAGATTACACATTGAGGATCTTTTCAGGTTTAGAGTTTTAGAGAATTAGATCATGAAACTTGCATTACATTCGACATTTAAACAAAGTGGTTACATAAAAGACAGTATTCATTCTTCCCATCAACAGAAACATATTTAAAATATAACACGGATTCTTTCTTGACACATCCTTGACACTATCATCACATCATGTACCTTTCCCTTGACCTGTGAAAAACATTTCAAAAACTTGGGATGAGCATAAAAATCTCAGTAAGGGTTATAAAAATATGGAAAGGAAACATGAGTTCATATATACATAAGAATGAAATCATACTTTACCCATAAAACATAGGCACTTTAACATACCTCATCAAACCATGAATAAATCATAGAAAACATAAGACATAAAGGTAACTTGAGGCATTCATAACATTCTTACGTGGGGAGTAACCCTCTTGGTTACGTTTGGAATACCCATCACAGTATATTCCCTCAATCTCTTCGGAGAAACCTTAACGTTTCACTCCTTCGCGTTACCCAATGCATTAGAGAGCTATAACGGGCTCACCCGCCCTTAGTTTATCACGGAACCACCCGTTTTCATAACAATGCCCAAGAACCATAACATAAATGTGTCACATAAAACATGCATAAAGGAAACATAACATTTCCACATTTCAATCACAATATAACATTTTAGTATATTGAAATATTGAATCCATTCAAAAAGAAACCATTTCCAAAACCATTTAAAACATTTAATAAAGAGATTTTTAAATCAAAGTGTCCCATAACACCTTGAAGCTTAAAATTTTAAACCATTAATATCCATATAAATAAATCCTTAAAACCATTTTGAAAACATGGATATTAATAAGAACAAATAATTAAAACATTTAAAACGATATTTTGGTTAAAGGGGTTTTACCAAAATTAGAGACACTTGAATACAATAATTGAGGAATAACATTTAGTCAGAACTTTATAATATCATGAGAATAAATGGATTCATGATATAATACTCCAAAGGACAGTATATACACCATATAAGAGTGAATTGGTGCATAACAACAATGAACCCTCAATAGAAATGTCAAATGTGATGAAATCCCTTATAAAGAAGGTATCCTTAAATTAAGGACAAATCAATCTCAAAAATATGTGTGAAAAATATAAATACACACAATATAAGTGGATATTAAGTGTAAAACAATAAAATTTCATTCACACATATTCAATGGATGACATATTCAATGACTACATGTAGAACCCAAAGAAATCGAAATTGGGTTAAAAAGTTCCCTTGACAGCCTAACGGCATCACATCAAAATGAGTTGATGAGAGATAAAAAGTGTATCTCATCATTTGGACATAAAATTTACATCAATAAGGATATATGAGAACATATCCCAACATAAAAATATGCAAACTAAAAGACCCAACAAAAAAAGTCTTTTAAAAAAGAGGAGGGTGAAAGGTTCCCTTACCGACTTGGGTATCTTTCAAAACATACACCCCATGAAAGAAGGACAATAGATCATTGATGTAAATACTCATAAACGAAATTATATTACACAAAGAGTAGAATAATGGGCAGTACATACACCACTCAATGGAATTTGTGTCAAATGTAGCATAAATCTCACGGGAATAAAAGTGAGATGAAAAATCCCTCACGAAAACTCAGCAGCCTAACGGTGCCACATAAAACTTCCGAATATGGATTGATGAGATCAAATAGGGTATCTCATCACATTAAAATATAATTTAAAGCAAGAGGAATATAAAATAACATCCCCCAACATTAAAAATAGGAGATTAAAAGAAGTGACATAAAGGAGAGTACTTGAAAAGAAAGAGAGAAGTTAGATCTCTTACGAAAGTTCGGCAGCCTAACGGCGCCAATCAAAACTTCCAAAATGGATCGATGAGAGAGAATAGGGTCTCTCATCACATGAACATAAAAATTACAGTAGTATTAATATAAAATATCATCCCAATAACAAGAAATATGAGCTTTAAAAGGAATGACATAAAAGAGTGTACTTAAAAAGAAAGAGAGGAGTAAGATCCCTTACCTCGGGTCCGACTTGACTCGATCGTTCTTTAATCTCCTGAATAATAAACTTGAGTTAATTTATACTTCCTTAAGAACCTTTTTCAAGTTCATTATTCCTTTTATATCACTTATTACCATGTTATAAACAATATGTAATCATTAAGTTAATAATGATTGTTTTGTCGATATTTGGTTCTTAAGTCGAAAGTGGACTTCTTACAATTACATGTTGTTCGTGTGGCCAAATGTTTATTATATCCAGTATTGTATTCATGATTTAGATATAATATATGTCATATATATCCAGTATATTCATGAATTTATAACATTACATAATCATTTAGAGGTAATAAATGAAATGCACCGTTCATGGAGACGGTAAGCCGTACGTACGCATGAACACTACTTTCATTTCTATTTCGTATTTTATAGAATGGAATAATAATCATATAAAGGTATATTATAATTCCAGTATAATATCATATATAATATCATAGTTCCATCCTTTATACATCCCACATATGGTATTTAATGAATCAAATCACTTTGAGGGGGCGGTAGTCCGCACTTCCTTAAATGAAGATATCGCGTTTACCCATAATGGAAACCATAAAGGTATGACCAAAATGAAAAAAACAGAAGATTAAGGAAAACATAAACATATTATATATCATATATAAAAATAGTGACATCATAATGGCTACCTTTGAAGGTGTTAGATGAGTATTGAACAATCATCGTTTCGGGAGGCAGAATTTTGTCATCCACAGAAACCGTATGTTCTTTAACCATTTGATGTAGTTGTGTGAGAGTGTAGCTCGAATAAATATTATAAAAACATCCTAGTATATTGAAGATACTGGTTTTTTTACAAAAGAAATAAATAAAAAGAGTTTAGGGGGTTGGAGAAGCAAAATAAAACAAATGAACATGAGAGAATGAATTACCTTTAAAAGTGTAACTCCTTTTGATTTGAGCCTAAAGGCTTTCTTTAAAAGGATTCTGCCCAAAGGGAATCCTCTAGGATGAGTAGAGGTATGTGGATAGAGTAAATGGGCAGGGTTTGGCCGAGCCAAAGGCTTGAGGAGTGTGTGAAATGAGGTAGAGGTGGGGGCCTTTTATAAGAGGAGGGGAGGGGCACTTTTGGAAAGTAAGAAATATTACTTTATTTGAAAATGTGTTTCGGTTTTAAAAGGTCCCACATTGATATAATTCGTGGATAAGGTGATAAGGGTTCGAAATACACCCATACAATAAGTTTTGTACATGTGTAGTTTATAGATTTTACATTATCTTTCCATTTATTTAAATCGTCAAATAATGATGTCATCACTGCATCATTATTATGTCATAAATAATTTAATTTATTTAATGTCTAAAAATTATAAAAAAAAATACTATGATGTAGTAAATCTTTTTATCTTTCCAATGACTATTTATAATCAACATTTGGACTTGTGTAACCCTACTTAAAAACTGTTTTAGTAAAACAACTCATGTCTGTGTCAATTTAATTTTAACATTAAATAAAAATATATTATTGTCATTTTCCAACTAAAGTGGCTCCATGGGGTCCCCAAGTTGGCCCATGGCTTGTCTTGGTCGGCCATGACTCACCCAATATGTGTAGGACAAGTTTCATGGTGTTTTCACATTCTTATAATATCATTTTTACCTTAAACTACACTAATTACCACTAATCGCGATTAAAAACTTAATAAGTTACTATTCACCAAAAAATTATTTTTATCCCATTGAACCAAATTTTACTTCTTAATGACAACCATGTATGTTGGATTTTTGAAATTCAAAACACAAATATGGAAAAATTCCATTTAAACGGAAAAATCAGTTTTTATAAGTACCACTTAGTGGTTTCACTATTCATCAAAAATTGATGTTTTTTAGAAAAATCCCAAAAATTCACCCTAAGCTATATTTGATATTCTGAATTCAAAAATGAAGTCCGTTTTACAAAATTCAAAACATATAAGTCACATTAATTAATTTAATAATTAATTCCCGTTGTCATGACAAATAGCGTGTTTTTATGAAACAATAAGTATCAAAAGATTGACACTAGTTTAAGTCCGATTTCAAAGTGAAATTAATTCCAACGACCACTATTGGATTTAGTGGTAAAAATATTTTATAATTTCACTTTAAAACCAATTCAAAATATTATCTAATCATATAAATAAATTAGATTAAAAAGAGGTTTTGAATTAAAACACAACATTTTACACTATTCATTAAAAAATGAACTTTATCGGAAAAAAACCAAAAAATTACACAAAGTAAAATTTGATGTCCCGATTCTTAATAAGAGTTTTATTTGGTCCAAAATAATTTATAAGAGTGATCAAAACTATATTTAATGACGGTTTGCCATCAAAAGGCGACAAGTGAACCTTTAGGGAAAACTAGGGCATATACGCCTAAAATTGAATTCTTTCCGTATTTTAAGCCTTTATCTTTTATTGTATAGATGTAAAAACATTTAAAAACATATATAATCATATTTTAGTTATTTTTATCCATTCCCGCCATTACAACGGCTACATGTTAACTACCATTTAAAATAATATTATTTTATCATTAGAGTGCAACGTAAGATTCCCAAGAAACTCGTTGTTGCGTGTTGGGTACGCCATCGAGCATAGAGTCCCCTTTAAATTCATATCAATATTTTATTCACAAATATGGATAAATATGAAAATTTCATATTCTTTATTTACCTGGGGTGTTACACGTGCTGTCCGACCTCCTCCCGTAATTTCGATAACAGACGGCCTGTTTAGAAAACGAAGAACGGCGACAAAGTATTCACGAAGAAGAAAATTAACCCCTACATCGATGGAGTCTTCGATCAAGGTTTGTCGTGGAAAAAGATGTTGCGTAAGCTGGTGTCGTGGTGATTAGACGTCGTGGAAGATCGGTGCCGATTCCGTTGACGTTGGAGGAAGAGTCGTCGTCGATGGCGACGTTCCCCGCGGTGGTGTATCCTCCCTTGACACGGAGGAAGAAGAAGAGAAGGCATGTCGTCGGTGTTATCCCAATGAAGAATGCGGCGTCTCGCTTCCTTCGACGTAGAGAGAAGATGCAAGATGAGACGGCGTTCTTCGTCGAAGCTTCAGCGTTCTTCACGTTCTTCAACAAAGGAGATGAAGCGTTCTTCTTCGGAGGAAGAAGTTCTTCAATACTCAAGAGCTCTCTTCCCTTTCTCTTAATACAACAATTCCAACCAAAATAAAATAAGGCTCCACCTTATTTTATTTACCCATGCCATGCATTAAAATTTACAAAATTCAAATCCATTTCACTTAATTAATTAAACCACGAGTTTTTTAATTAATTAAGAGGTAGGTTGGAAAATTAAATAAGGAAATGGAAGAGTTACTTAATTTAAGGGAGTTAACAAGTTTAAAGGGGGAGTTTATGAGAGTTATGGGAATTTGAAAGGTTGGGGATTGTGTGGGTCCCACCTCAAATTTATCCTCAAATTTATCCTCACATGGGTAGTTATGTGTCACCCCAACTTCCCCATGTAGGATAAAACCACCTTAGACTTAAAAATAAAATTGTTTTACAATTTTATTCATTCCTCATTTAAGTCACAAATTTAACTTCTCCACCCGCAAAAACGCAACTCCGGAAAAGGTGTTCCTAAGCAATTATCGGCGTTTCAGTTTCATCAGTGCCCTCGGATTTCGATAACGAGCACCGGTTCAAAAGTTAGAAAAACCCGCTCGTCCGTTCACTGAATGTACCCGAGCTAAACTTCAGAAATTGATTCCGGGCACACCGGGCCTCGGAATCAGGCGCCGTCAAAAACTGTGTTCTTGTAAAATTCCAAAGAAATTAAGAAAAAAATTTCCATGAAATTCCTGGGACTTTACATTACTCCCACCTCAAGGATTTACGGCCCTGTAAAGCTTTAACACAACCTAGGGAAACAAAATTGGTACTGAGCACGCATCTGAGTTTTCTGCTCCCATGTGCTCACCTGGTGGTTCTCGTGCTGCCAATGAAAGCGCACAAGAGGAATCAACCATCCTCATAGGACATGCTCCTGTTGATCCTCAACCTCTAATGGAACCCCGCAAAAGTCACCCCATTGTAAAATTCCATCTCCCCATGGTCGATGGTATGCATCGAGTCAATAACGTATCTCCCCAGTTGAGATACGTGGAAGTCGTCGTGCACCCGGTGCAACTGAGGTGGATGGGTCAAGCGGTAAACCACCTCACCTACCCAGCTGAGGACCTGAAAAGGTCCATTGAACCTCAGAGATTACTTGCCACCTCGGCCATATCTCCGTAAACCTCATCGAGGTGAGACCCGTATAAGGACGTGGTCGTAATCCTTCAACTCTAGAGGCTTCCTGTCAGCTCTGTGTAGTCTCATCTGTCGTGATCCATAGGAGATCACTGCCCACTCCTACATCAGGACACACCCGATTCTGGTCCCTAATGCGTCGTAGTGAACTATGTAACCAACACCCACAGGTTGGGCACACCGGTCAACCCAGCTCCTGAAAGCTCTACTGGTAGTGGTGCCGCAACTCTGGAGAATTCTGGCACAAAGGTAAGTTTGGCCATCTCCTGAGTGATTGAATGCACCGTCTTATGCATTATTCCATCCTTTGCTTCCTGGGTTTTCCTTTTCGCCGACCAAGGAAAACCCCATCCCAACGTTGTAGATAAATTACAACCTTTTTTCCTAATACAGTCAATCCATGTATGAACTTTGAATCCAATCCATACTCAGACTGACATCGTAAGGCTTCGACGCTACCACCAAGAAATTCCAACCGAAACTCTTGCCTCGTGGGTCAGATCACACTGTTGGCGTAAGTGTGATTATTGAGTCTCCTTCCAAGGTATCTTCAGACGTGAGGGTCAAGTCTACAGCTTACCAGAAACTCTAGGTCTGGGACAAGATTCGTGGAAGGAATGATCCGTATCAAAGTTTACTATTACGGAAGCTAGTAATGGACACAGAATGTCCCTTGAATCATTCTTAGATCCATTGGTTCACACTCCTTGACCGCATACAGCTACTCTCTTCTTTTCCCTCCAGCTCCCTGAGCCTGGAAGGAACTACAAAGGCGGGTGATTGTAACATGTCGAAAAGTACACCACCCCATGCTGCTCTCCTAGCTTTGCTTCCACGTCTTCTGCTCTGCAGATTTATCTATCCTTAACATTTCTTCTTCTTGAAACATTTTACATGCCCATGTCTCCGAGACTAGCACCAATTTCCCGCTTTCCCACTGCTAACCTTCACTGACTGCATCCATTCAGCAAAAGAATTCTCAATCACAAAGGTTCTTTCTAGCACCTTATCATAAGTAGGAATGCATAGAGAAAAGGTGATGGCTCGGATGTTTGAGCCCTGAAACACTGATCTCATCACATTCATCGAGTATCAGGAATGGTTTGGTACGCCCCGATGAATTCTCAGCTACCGACAATGTCGTCCTGCCGAAGCTGTATAAGCTCTAGAAAACTCTCAACCACCTCCTCAAGCCAGTCCTCAGCTGCCCGTGAGTCAGGCTCACCTCGTAACTTGAGGGTATATGATGTTGGAACACGTGTAAGGCAGTAAGCCTGCATGTGTCACCTATCGGTACCACCGGTTGTAACTACTGACCAACAGGTCGTGATGTATGGCTGGAACACTACATGAAGGCACTATCTCAGGCATCGGTCCACATACCGAAGCCTCATCACTATGTGGACCATCCTCATGGTCACTCACTAGAAAACACTAGTAGCCAAATCTACCATCCACTCCAATGGTGTCTCAGCTAGGCGAAAAACTCTAGCAATCGCCTCCAGCCAGTGCTCTGCTGTCTTGGAATCTGCCTCGCCTCGTAACCTCGGAGGTCGCTGCTGCTGGAACTCATGCAACGCACTCTTCCAGCGTGCACAGTTCGCTAGATTGGATGGTGGCATATGCTGCCCAATAGGTGGTGGTGTTGTTGGTACACCACCCGAGGGTGCCAGCATAGAAATAGGTCCCTGCACTAGAGCCTCATCACTCGGTGAGCCGTCATCGAGTACTCTCTCGGAAACTCCAACTGACTGTCTGTTTGTAGACATCCTGAACAGATGCGACACGGTCAATGATTTATACCTGGTGAGCTGACCTGGTTTGAGCTGACTTTAAAACTTTTGGAAACACACACGCAATCAGTGTTTTCGTGCACAAAGTCGGAAATCAGTAGTCAGGGTCCTGGTGTACGGATACGTCGGCCGCCGCACCAACATTGGACTCCCTGAACTGAAGACCATACTCGGTACCCTTAACACTATTATTTCACAGAAAATAAAATATCAGAGTTATAAGTCCTACAGTAGAACTGACTCCTCTGATACCAATTTGTCACGACCCGTCCTAGGGGCCCCTTCCGTGACTACCCCAAGCCCGCCTTCCATAGGCCAGGGGCTGGCGACTAGCACCAAAGGCGTAAATCCCAATAACTGGGAAGGCATTGCCTTTATAAAAGTAAACAAAACACCATGGAGTACAAGCGTAAGTAAAACACTAAGTACAAAAGAAGTGTTGAAAAGTAAATGGGTCAGAATATAAACCCAACTGAAAGTACAGTTACAACTGAACGAAAGTACAACAGAAAAATACAACAGCTGGAAGAACAGAAATAGCTCCTGGGTTGTGCTCCTCGGATCTTACCTGAAGGGTAGGTATAGATAGCGCAGCTCCAGGATCATCCACCACGGATCCTACCTAAAGGGTAGGTACAGATAATGCAGCTCCTGGATCATCCACCATGGATCCTACCTAAATGGTAGGTACAGATAGCCTCCAAAATGCTCTCGTCCATCAACCTCCTCCGTGTATCATCACGTCGTGAATTCCACCTCTGGATACTGACTCGTCGTGAGATCCACCTCTGGGTACCGTCCAGTCCTCAAACACTCAGCCTCTGTCAGCGCTGCCCGTCGTCTGCAACCAACACAACGAGGTGCGGGAATAGCCCGTGCAGGGGTGAGTATAACGATACTCAGTAGGGACCCCGAGACCCTCAAGGTATCACTAAATCCAACAAGGATAACCACAAAGAAAGATCTCAACAACTAACCTCTAATTAGGTATATACTCATACATATACCTAAGTTATCAAGTAACCCATCTCAATCGTGAGGAAACACAAAGATTATGAAATCAACAGATAACCACTACCCAGTTATATGCCCATACATATACCTAATTTATCAAGTGACCCATCACAATCATTAGGTAAACACAAAGATTAAAGACTCAGCTCAAACCAAGATTTTATTTATGATGTCGAAACCACGGCTGCTGGAGAACTCCTCCTCTGTCGAGTATCGTGGGCCTGCCGCTACAACCAAGTGTGTCCCACTAACTTGGACTACTGAAGTACTCCACCTTTCGAGTACGGTGGGCCTGCCACTGCAACCAAGTGAATCCCACCATGGGTCTGCCACTATAACCAAGCACACCCCCTCATAGCCTACAGAGGTACTCCTTCTGTCGAGTACCGCAGGTCTGCCGCTAAAATCAAGCACACCTCTGTCGTGGGTCTGCTGCTACAACCAAGCGCACCCCACTAGGCTATCCGAATCACTCTGACAGGATCGATCAGCAGCTGTCAAGTCTCAGCCAGCTACTAGGTATCTACACTCTGCTAGCTCGTCACCTGGAGGGTCCGTTCCACGAGCTACTGGTCGATACTCCAAGTATCACAAAGTCCCACTAATAAGTATCTCAAAGGACCGCCTCGTCATAGGGGTCTCAATGCAACAGACGGCGCGTCAATCGGATGTCCGGTCTGTGAGTTATTAGTCTTTTAGTCCCGGGGGGCCGATTGGTTTCGTGTACGAACCAACCCGACCATATCTCAACCGTACCCCGAACTCTCCTAGGGTATACTCATAGGGACTGTTTCTCAACATGATCACCAACGTCGCTAACGGTTCGTCAAATGGACGTCCGGTATGAAATTTAACAGCTTTTCTATTCCAGGGACCCGGTTGGATTCCGGGTTCAACCCAACCCGACCACTATCCAACTACGTCCAAAACTCATGAGAAGTATTCCAAAAGTTCCATCTCGACAAGAGGAACTCAACGAAGTCGACGGCACGTCAATCGAACGTCCGAAACTCAAGTTATAAGTGTTTCCGCTCCGAGGGCCCGGTTGGTTTCGTGCTCGAACCAACCTGGACGAACCTAAAGTACTCTGAAACCTTGAGTGTAGTATATCGAAACGACCGTCTCGATCCAGGAATCGCATCGCAGCAGACGGTGCATCGATCGGAGATTCGTAGCCCAAGTTATGGGCAAAAGACTGGAAGAGGTCTGAAAGTGGGGGTTTTAGGCCCGAGACCGACCCGGCCCGAGACCCCCTCGGTTGGCGCGCTGGCGGTCCGCTGGCCAGCTCGGTGTAACCGAGCTGGGCAGTCAAGGGGGGGCGCGGCTACCCCCCTATTCAATTAAACGCGGCCCCCCACGTGGGGGCCACTGCTGTTCGGCCAGCCGGGGGTTACGAACCCCTAGATTCTCCCCTGACCGGTCGGCCCGCTCCGGCCGGCCGGCTGCTGCCGCCACTAGACCGGTTGGTCCGGTCCCCCTGCTCCGACACCGGTGGTCAGAAACCGGCCACCTCTCCCTGCTCCGTCGCGGCCAATGGCCGCGGCCTTGGTCCGTCCGGCGCGGCGTGATGGCGTCACGCCCCTCCACTGTGGCCCCGCTCCGACCGTAGTGCCTTCGGGGTTCTCCGACACGGCGCGACGACGCCACAGCTAGACTCCGGCTGCGGGTTCGTTTGTCCTCAATGGCACGGTGCGAAGGCGCCTCACATCTTCACCACATTTTCCCATGTTACCGCGCGGTGTCGTTGCACCGCGCCGTCTTCTTTCGAACCGCAACAAACATAAACATCAAGGGGGAGGAGGGTCGGCTGTGTTCGTGCGGTCTGACCTCCTCCTGTAATTGTGATGACAGGCGGCATATTTAGAAAACGAATAACGGCGACGTAGTATTCATTAAGAAGAAAATTAACCCCTACCTCGATGGAGTCTTCGATCGAGGTTTGTCGCAGAAAAAGACATCACGGAAGCCGGTGTCGCGGTGATCAGACGTCGTGGAAGATCGGTGCTGATTCAGTTGACGTCGGAGGAAGAGTCGTCATCGATGGCGACGTTCCCCGCGGTGGTGTCTCCTCCCTTGACGTGGAGGAAGAATAATAGAAGGCACGTCGTAGGTGTTTTCCCGATGAAGAATGCGGCGTCTCGCTTCCTTCGACGTGGAGAGAAGATGCAAGATGAGACGACGTTCTTCGTCGAAGCTTCGGAATTCTTCACGTTCTTCAACAAAGGAGATGAAGCATTATTCTTCATAGGAAGAAGTTCTTCAAAACTCAAGAGCTCTCTTCCCTTTCTCTTAACACAATAATTCCAACCAAAATAAAATAAGGCTCCGCATTATTTTATTTACCCATGCCATGCATTCAAATTTACAAAATTCAAATCCATTTCACTTAATTAATTAAACCATGAGTTGTTTAATTAATTAAGTGGTAGGTTGGAAAATTAAATAAGTAAGTGGAACAGTTACTTAATTTAAGGGAGTTAACAAGTTTAAAGGGGGAGTTTATGAAAGTTATGGGAATATGAAAGTTTGGGGCTCGTGTGGGCCCCACCTCACATTTATCCTCAAATTTATCCTCACATGGGTAGTTAGGTGTCACCCCAACTTCCCCGTGTAGGATAAAACCACCTTAGACTTAAAAATAATTTTTTTTTACAATTTTATTCATTCCTCATTTAAGTCACAAATTTAACTTCTCCACCCGCACAAACGCGACTCCGGAAAAGGTGTTCCTAAGCAATTACCGGTGTTGTGGTTTCATCAGTTCCCTCAAATTTTGATTCCGAGCACCGTTTAAAAAGTTAGAAAAACCCGCTTGTTCGTTCACTGAATGTACCTGAGATAAACTTCGGAAATTTATTCCGGGCACACCGGGCCTCAGAATCAGGCGCCGTCAGAAACTGCATTCTTGTAAAATTCCAAAGAAATTAAGAAAAAAATTTCCTTGAAATTTCCAGGTCTTTACAATTATATCAGTATGTTTTAATAAAAATTGAATGAGGTTGATAAAGAATTAAAATAAATATGTTCGTTAAAGAACATTACCTCTTCTTTAGGTTTCCTCCTTGGGTTTGCACTAAAACCTTCCTATGTTGAATTTATATCCAAAATAAGGATTATAAGAAGATTTTAGATAATTTGGAGAGTAATTTGGGTAGGTATTGGATGAATTAAATTGTTTTTAAGGTGTGGAGTGTAGAGGATATTAGGTGGACCTTTATAAGTGGGGGAGAGGAAACACTTGGTATTTTGAAAAGAATTGAGTGTTCCCACGTTTTTCATATGTAACAAGGGTCCAAATGGACTATTATAGAATATTAGAGGTTTAATAGTAAAAATATTTAAATAAAATTGTTTTTATGTAAGTTTATATGGCATTTTTATCCTTATATTTTTAGTTTTACGCCCTGGTAAACCTATTTTTAACTTAACCATGATAATTAATTTTTTCTGCATTCACTATTAATTTTGGTAAAAAATTAAGGTTTCCTTATTATAAATTATAAATTATTTTGTTTCCAAATATGGAATCAATTATTTCTAAATTAAATTCCTAGATATAGAAATTTTTAATTTAAAATTAATCATGAAGACGTGATGTGTAATCATGTTTTTAAAGGGAAAATGTTTAAAATTTAACCAAGTTTTTATATCTAAATTAAATATGAAAATGACTCCAATGACCTAAATTGGAATAATTTAAATAAAATTGATCAAATTTTACTTTAAAACCAATCCAAAATATAATTTAACATTATAAATTTTTTAAATTAAAAGACAGTTTTCAATTAAAATTCAGTATTTTCATTATTCATCAAAAAAATGAAAGTTTTCAAAAAATCCCAAAACATGACACTATGATAATTTTGGTTTATAATTTCAAAAATTAATTTTATTTTTTCAAATAAATTTTCTAAAATTGGTAAAAATTAATTTTAAATTATGTGCGCAAAGCGTAATTAAACTGTCTTTTAGAAAATATCCTGTTTTTTAGAAAACATTTCTTTTTCTTCTAAATGATTATTATTTTAATTTATAATAAATAGATAACAAATTTAAAATTTTCAAATACATATTTTTCATAATTAAATTCTATTCATACCCACTAATTTAATGACTAGTATATAATGGTCATGTTTAAATAATATTTTAATAGAGTATCACATTTCATTTAAACTTGGTGTTAGAGGTAATGCAGGATAAACTCAGTGTTACATATAATAGAAGTTAAACTCAGTTTTGTGTGTAAAACATGATAAAATTAGTGTTTCACATATTTCAATCTATTTAAGAGATTGAATTTATTTAAAAATAAATATATAATAAAGTCTTGGGGTGTTATATTCCCTTCTATGCTCAGTGTTGCATGACATATATTCTATCAAATATGATGTTAATATTATAGAATTTAAGAGAGTGACATTATACATGCCTTAAATAAATTCTTTCCTCGTAGTTTAAACTTGGTCTCAGTAATCAAATATTTTACATTTGGAAATATCATTGTTTAAAACCAACATCATAAAAAGAGTTAGTAAAATATCCTCTTAATAAGAGAGAAGGGAAAGTACATAGGACATATCGAATAACACATTACTAGGTTTCTATATAGGAGAAAATTGATGTAAAGTGAATATGTAGACATAGAATAAAAGCCTAAATAATTATATAAATTATAGAGGTCATTAATCACAAGAAATTCAATGATCAATAGAATATTGAGGGGATCAAAACCATAAATCTATGATGATTTAAAATACCATATAATTACTCAAATATAAATGTAATAGGATAAAAAAATTTAAGATCCTTTTCATATAGATGATTAGTTATTTTACTATCTAAGAATATAAGAAAATATACTTAGTTGATACATTTCTATTTCTTAAGAATAATTTCATCCTTTGGTTTTTCTTTGATCAATTTCCAATTCATCCCTTACTCCATGAAATGAATATTCAAAAATTAAAATTTTTATGCTTGAATCACTAAAATTTACTTTTAATCGATTATAAGAACCATAAAAGTGTGAAAAGTGTTTCTTTATATCACTAACTATTTTCCAAGACAAATATGTTTAGCACAATTTATTTAATATGAATAAATCCACATATGGTGAAGTAATACATTAATCTCTAAAATCTCATCCAATGTTCAGCTTAAACCATTTCATAAATTTTCAACCTTATAACCCTTATAAAAGATAGAGATCCAAAACATTAGAAAGAAGGTAACTAAATTTATAAAATGAACTTTCCATTAATCCCCTAAACAATATAAAGTATCTCTTAATCATCACATACCAAACATGTTAATACCTTCATCATGTATTCTCTTGAAGCATGGTAATAACCTAAATTACCATAAAAACTTATTGAAAACATGCATGCTTACTTATTCCTTACATAACAACTAGATGATTGGATATATTCATTAAATAGAAAAATATTTTCAACTCCTTCAATGATATCATAAACCAATTTTTCAATGCTTCATTAATTAGTTCCAAGGTAGTTAGTACTATCTAATTTACTTTGTCCATAAAAATCATCTCTTTATCTCAACATCATTATCTTAAAATTAGTAACATATTAATGGTTATCTTTCCCTAAATAATGTCTTTTCCAAGAAATTTAAATTTTCACTGGATTTTTTTTCATGTTCATCGGTACCATTCAACATATGCTTTCAAATCATCAGATAAAAAGTACTACAGTAAAATCCTTATACATTTCATAATTATTATAACTAGGATATCATTGGTAAAATACTCAAATGACATAATTATTGGATCCAAACACAAACACATTAATCATTCCTCTTAATTTGTGGTAGTAGAATGAGCTTGACCATGATCCATTAGCTTATTTTGAGGTATATTCATTTGATGCTTGAGACATTGATTTGCATAGTTCCCCATCTCCTTACAATTGAATAATTGTGCATTGGAAACCTTTTTATAACCCTTTAAATCACAAGAATAGTGAATTTTCTCTCTAAACGTGTAGCAACCTCACATTCATTTTAATAAATTACCATGGTGTTTCTTTCCATAATTATCACATGTGGAAAAATAATTTTTTATCTTCTTTTATTTATCCATATTGTTTCCAGTCGTCCTCTAGTTCTGGTGCTTCCCTCCGAATCCATAATTATTATAGAATTATTTCTCTATCATGTTAGCACATGATATTATGTCCCCATATGATGAGAATGTTTTGGAGACTAGTTCTTTTTGAAAGATTGGTTTAAACCCATCAAAGAAACAATCATTATTACTCTTTGGATTATATATATTTATTTAGTTCTCATTCATTCTACAAGAGTCCATTTATAAATGATATCATACACTATATTAGATCATATCATTATGAAACAAAATGTATAATACAAAAACTATTAAAATACTTAAAATAAATTGAAAAATTTTATGCATAGATAATCTCATAATCATAAACATGGATTCTTTAAAGATAACTCTTTTTTAAATCCTTCATAATGGTTTTTAAGGAAAACATAAATTATACTAAGAATATACACTAGGATTGTTAAACTAGGGGCATGTTAAGGCTCATTATTATGCACCAGGTTATTATTGATTCGATACTAATACGCCCTTTTTAGAGTTATTACCCCTAGGTACATCTGTGATATAACTATGTCCACTTATAGTATCCAAAAAGTGATTTATTTTAAAGAAAATACACATAATCTCTACCTTAATAGAAGTTTGGTATTTTCTTCTATACTAATCCTAAAATATTATTGCAAGTTTATGATACCTGATCTATGTTTTCCTAAATATAGTTCTCCAGGTTTCTACTAAACTTCCTCTAATAAAACTATATCAACCCTGACCCCAGTAGCTCGTATTTGGTTCCTGATTTATTACATTGTCATAAGATAAAAGTAATCACATCCTTAAAGACCAAATATTTTAGTAATATTGGTAAATAATATACATACATGATTCCCATATTATATTTGAGAACACAAATTACAACATTTTTTTGATAATATCATTATTCCCCCTAGAATATACTTATATATTAAAAATCATACAATTCATGGATTCCTGATAAAGGAAACAATATAAAGGTGCGATCAAATGTATATAAATAGTTAAGTATAGTGGAAGATATAATGGATCAATAAGCATAATCAATATGGAAAGGTAAATAACTGAATACACATGTTATTTAAATAATTTTTCTATCATTGTAAGATAAGGAATAATCAATATGGAAAGGTAAATAACTAAAAATACATGACATTTAATTAATAAACTAATAATGAAATTAATCTAAAGATCATATCATAGTGAAAATATTATGGATAATGATAACTAAATCTGAATGAAGGAAATGCTTAATTATAATACATAATATTTCCTAGGAACTGATACCATTACCATTAACACCTTTCACAAGATGTTTTAAAACATATTGGGTAAAAACTGATTTAGTTTGGGAAACTATATCTCCACTATCAAAACCTTTCACAATATAATTTAAAACTATGAGTTACAAATGCATAGGGTTTGTCCAACTAGTTTTGTCTCATGAGACCTACCAATGCATCGAGAGGTTTTCATTAATTGGTCCCCAACCCATGTATTTAATTTCAAAATCATTCATTATATATTGAATAATATATTTAATTCAAAAACAATGTTCCTTGTCATTAAATATCTGTATTGAGTAAAGGTTATATAATTATAAAAATTTCCCCACTTAATAAAATAATTATCCAAGTAAACATAGTATGTAAAAATAGTATATGATTTAGGTAATAACATATCTATGATAAATAATATTGACACTTAGGGTAAATATAATGTCCATAGGAAAGTGAATTATTCAATTCAAAGCTAATGACTACAAAAATTAATCAAGGAATGAACACCAGTACTTTCCTTGGTTAAAATGATCATAAACCATCCATAATAAGATTAAGGATAGTGTAAATATAATATATACCCATAGGAATAATAATATATGGTTATTTTAATTTATGAATATAAATATCATAAAAATATATTTAAGATAATTCTTGAGTAAAATATCCATTTCATTTTGAAAAACATTTTGAAGATCATTTTTCTTTGAAAATAACATTTGATAACATTTTCTTTAAAAAATCCTTGAAAAGTCGAAAAGTAATCATCAAATAAATGAGAGTCATGATGGTGGGTTATTATATACAAGACATAAATGTTAAAAATAATATTTCTTATCACTGTAAAAAGGTTCAAAAATTTCCTTGTTCAAAAAATGATAAAAATATTCCTTTCACAATTTCAATAAAAGCCAAATATGTATTGTTTTTAAAAATACATAATATTCCTTTGAATGTTTTTTTAAAGAGTAAAAATGGGTGAAAATTATATTGATAAATCATTATAAAAATATTAAAAACATTTTTGAAAAAAAAATTAGAAAACATGGTTTTGGAAGAAAACTGATTTTCGACCGAAGGGAGAAATGGTGTTGGATTATCCTAAAATATTTTTTAAAACATTTTAAGTACCAAAGAGTGGGAAAATGTTACTATTATTTGAGAATGTTATAAATAAAAATAAGATAATAAAATTAATTTTCTTTATTAGGAAATTGAAAAATAATTACATTTGACCAAAATTCAAGAGTAAACAATGTTGATTAGAATGAGATTGTGAAATAAGCATTTACAATGTTCATAATGTTGAAGTGAGAGTTAAAAAAAGGAATATATTATGTGTTTAAACTATAAATCCACATAAAATAATTGTAAATGAAAAATAAGATAATCAAAATTCATTATACATATAATCTTATAATGAAATAATCAATAAAGTTGAAGATTAACTCAATGAACAGAAATTGAGTTAATAAATCCCTTACCTAACGCTTCCTTTTTATTGAAAATTATTTAACCTCATTTATAGTGGTTATAAAAATTTTATTAACTTATAACATAGCTATATTAATATTTTTAATGTTATATATGATCCTTTTATAATATATTATTACCCGTTCATTAATAATATTTTATTGTTTTCATTGTTTTGGGTGTTAATTTTTTTTGTTTTCTCATGCATGTTTCATCATGAAAGATCGGGTTCTTGCACATATTATATAGTTATATAATCTAAAAAATAATAATCATGATATAATTATCATATTTTTACATAAATTTTACTTTTAAAACCAACCATTAATGATGGATATGATAAATGAAGTATGTTATAATGATGGAGATGGTAGGTTCTACGTACGCATGAGTAACATTTCCATTTTTCACCAATCATTATGGAATAGAGGTAAGTAATATTTTAACTTTATATATTTATCATAATATCATTATACATTATTATTTAATTATATATTTCATACATGTGGTTTGGTGATGGAAAGAGAGTAGTGTCGCTTCGTGAAGGCGGTAATCCACACATACATGAATGATTTTATCATCTTTACATGAGTGAAAAGGAAAGAAAGAAAATGATATATATATATATATATATTACATTTAAATAATTATAAATATGTCATTAATATCATAATTATTTCATTTATATCACATATAATCATTTACTATATCTTTATAACCTTCTATGTGAAGTGTTAGTGAAAGACGAATCACATCGCTTCGCGAGGCGGTATTACATCGTACACATGAGCAACGTTATCGTATCTCCTAAGGAATGAAATGTAAAAAGTTATATATCATATAATGACTCCATGGGTATAAATATTTTATAAATATCATATATATACTTTATATCCATCATCATACCCATCCTTGATAGGTGGAAATGGAAAAATGAATGACATCGGGTGGTGTGGTGGTAGTCTTCTGTACACATGAAAGATGAGTTCATGACCCATTTCATGAAAGTGGATATGGTTTTAAGTAATTACCTTATTATAACAAAATCTGATAATATTTAATATACAAATTTTATTATATCATTATGTTTTAATATAAATTTAAGGAGGTGGATAAAGAAGTAAAATAAAGATGCTCGTTGAAAAACATTACCTCTTCTTCAGGTATCCTCCTTCAGTTTGTACTAAAGCCTTACTAGGTTGTTTTCCTAAACAAACTAATGATTATATGATTATTTTATGGACTTTTTGAATTTATATGGGCATATATTTTCAAAACTAAAGTGTTTTTAAGGTGTGAAGTGGATAGGTGAGGGGTGACCTTTTTTAAGTGGGGGTGAGGACACACTTGGCATTTTTGAAAAGGATTGAGTGCTCCCACATTTTTCATATGTAAAAAATGGTACAAACTGGTCCATTATTCAATATTAGAGGTTTAATAGTCTAAATATGTCTATAAAAAAATTTATATAGGTTTATTGGTCATTTTTACCCTTATCTTTTTAATTTAACTCCAGATAAACCCATTTTTACCTTAACCGCAGTAATTAATTTTTACTACATTCGCTGTTAATTTTGGTCAAAAAATAATTTTACCTTATTAAAAACTATAAACTATTATGATTCAAAAAAATTAATACATTTTTCCAAATTCAATTCACAGAAGTGTAAAATTTAAATTTAAATTTATTCCCACTAATGTGACGAGAAAACAGGTTTTTAAAGGGAAAATGATAAAAATATTACAAAGTTTTTATATATAAATTCAATATTAAAATTATTCCAATAAAATAAATTATATTAATTGATATAAAATTTATATAATTTTACTTCAAAAATTATCCAAATTATAATTTAATATTATAAATTATTTAAATTAAAAAGGCGTTTTTCAATTAAAATTCAGTATTTTTCATTATTCATCAAAAAATGAAACTTTTTAAAAAAAATCAAAAAATTAACCCAATGTTAATTTTGGTATTCCAATTTCAAAAATAAATTTTATTTTTTCATATTAATTTTATAAAATTGGTAAAAAATTAATTTTAAATTATGTGTGCAAAGTGCAATTAAACAATACTTTAGAAAGAATATAGTTTTTTAGAAAACATTTAATTTTCATCAAAATGATTATTATTTTCATTTATAATGAATATATTAAAATTTTATGCATGTAAAATATTTATTTTTTGTAATTTAATTATATTCATACCCATTAATTTATTGTCTAGTTTATAATGGTCATGTTAAAAAAATATTTTAGTAGAGTATCATGTTTCATTTAAACTTGAAGATTCATGTAACGCAAGATAAACTTAGTGTTGAGTGTAATGCAATATAAACTTAGTTTTGTGTGTAACACAAGATAAACTTAGTTTTGTGTGTAATTCAATCTATTTAAGATATTCTTTTTATTTAAAAATAATTATATCGTAAAGTCTAAGGGTTTTATATTCCCTTCAATGCTTGGTGTTGCATTTTATACATTCTATCAAATATGATGTTCATATTCTAGAATTTTGGGGTGTTAGAACTATATGTCCCCCATTCATTTCTAAAACTATGGTCACTGATGTGATAATATCATAGGTAGAAATCTATATCATATGTAGTGATATCTTCAAATCATAATCCTAAATAATGATGTGGGAAGCGGCATAAAATTTCCACTACCTATGTTATCCCAGTTTTATTAGTATTTTTGTGTCAAGACATATGATTCTTGTATATCATTGGATATAACATGCACATTTCCTTCACATCCCCTTGATTTTAACCACTTAACCTAGATTTATTCAACCCTCTTCCACCAATACAATAAATAATTCATCCAATAAAATATTTTCCTTTATATTTAAATCAAAAATGAGAAATAAAAAAACTAAATTCCATAAATAATTTTGAGTTTAAAAATAACATAAAAATATAAAACTATTAAAAATGAAATATATTTTTGGGTTTTATGAAATAAATGGGGTTATTTTCATTGGAATTAAAAGTAAAAATGTGTGGTCATTTTTACCTCAATCAACCACTCTATTTTTTTCAGTTCTCATTGATGAAACTTTGTGTTTGATGACATGTTTCTATAAATAATTATAAACTTCAATTGAGGTGAACACTATTTCATTATCTGGTCATAAATTTTTTATCATCCTTTCACATTTTTTTCATAAATACTTAAGTATTTATTAATGTATTACACCACTACATTTTTCAAATACATGAACCAAATTCAAGTCATCCTACTATAATCATCAATAAAGAAAATAAAATACATTTCTCCTTTAGTCCCCTTTTTCTTGGGGGCACGGATGTTAGTGTTTACTGATTTAAGTGTGGATTTCTACTATCCTTTAGAATATAATGGTGTTAAACCCTCTTCATTATTATGCATGAACCATAAATTTTCTCCCATTTAATTTTCAGATTATGAATATCAATCACCAGTATAAGCTTTAAAATATTTTATTTATTTTATTTATATATGTGCATGGGCCATAAATGTTATAAAATATTTTATTATTTAATTTTAATAAAACAAGTATCTTCCTTATTATCTACTCAATATAGATTATAATTTTTTTCTTCTTTATTATATCATGATTTCATTTGATCAAGAATTCACACATAAAAAAGCTACTAATTTGTAGAATTATAATTTTAATGAAACTATTTTGCATTGTTAATCCCTTATAATATTTCAATTAATATTTCTAAGTTTAGTTTTGAATCTAGTGTGGTAACATAGGAATCATGAATCCAAGATATTAATATTTTAAAAATAATATATTATTTATTGCACATGTTCATGAATATTCAAGGATAATCCATTTTCTATTGAATTGAGTCTTAGAAGGGAAAACCAAGACTGTGGTTGAGTCCAAAACATAGTTTGTACCCCAAGGAAGGTATAAGTTTTATCCACTTAAAGGGCCTGGGGGTTTAACTATCATTGGCGTGTTATTTTATTAAAAAGTAAATTTAATCTAATTAAAATAATTAAATGTCCAAATTAAATCTTGAAACCCTAATTACACCCCTCTTTTTATAATCCCTTGGGTTATTTTTACAACCCTATGATTTTTAGAGGAGTTGATGTGGGAGAGACCTTGGCATGTGATCAAGAATCAATCATAGGATCAACAAATAAACTAGGTGGTAATCACAAATGACACTGAAATGGATTTATTTTTCTCCAGTGACTGAATACTTTTTAAGGTGGGTCTTTGTTATTAATGGGTTTTCTTTGTCTTTATGTGATTTTTTCTATAGTGGAATGATTTTCTTCATTACCTCCACTCTATTATGCATGTCTCTGTCAAATTATAATTTCTCAATTTTGGATCAGATTATCTAATTTTTTATCATTTTATCATTTAGTTGGTTTATCAAACCCATGATCAATGTATGAGTTTGTAATGTTCATCACTGATAATCACTTTAATTTTTTATTGGTTTTATCACACCGTTCATCACATATTCATTAGTGGCCTATGGTTAGACCGGTGATTCAAATTTATTATTCCAACTTTAATTGAAATCAAATCCTTGGACTATGCACAATCATTGGATTTGAAAATAGAGGCTAAGGTGGGTCGAATAATATTTTAATGTTAGTGGATCACAAATGTTGGTAGTTGCATATTCTTTCTTGTCCAGAAATGTATGGGGAAATGGGAGTCACATGAGTGTCATTGGATTCTGTTTCTAGTAATCTATGGGTGCATATTGATGGATAGTAATGTTACAACCATGATCGGGGCCTTAGATGAAGAAATGGGAAAGATTTTTGGAAAAATCAGAGAGGGTGGTGATATTCTATGTGAGGGGTTAAATCTATTTTGGATACCTAACTACATAGAATATGGCTCAGAAGATTACACATTGTTTATTCCATAGGTGTAATGGCTTGGATTTTGTATATATTTAAATATCACACATTTTGTGACTTAACTCACATTTTTTATACCCTTAAACAACCTTCTTAGTGTTTATAGTGAGTACATTACTGGTTGGTCGTTTGGACTTACATGTCATGCAGGTCAAGACCACATGTTGTGTAATTGTATAACATGACATATATTATGGTGGTTGGCATTGAGTACCCCAACTAGCATGATATGATGTGTATCATAACATACACACTTTATAGGTGGCCCTTTCATTTTATATAGTGTTCCAATACATGGCTAGGATATTGTTTAGGAGCTAAACATTGTGTACCATATAGTAAAAATCATGTTCTCCTTCTAGACCATGTTACTTGTCATATAAATTTTTTCCAGACTTAGATCTAGGCTAGTCAATAACCCATTATGAGTGTTTTTATTTATAGATTGAAATGGTGGATTTTTTTATATCATATATTATATACAAGGAAATATGAGTTGTTTATACTATCTACAGCTTCAGAAAGATGACCATGGGGTTTTTTAAGTGATATTCATAGTGATATTAGGGTTAGTATCTTCCTAAAAGTGTGGTTATTTACTTTAATTATACAAATAGGGTTGGTATCCTCCTATACACGCCTAAGGTGTGGGTCCTCTATCTGTAGAGTTAGTATCCCCCATATATATCTTAGGTAGGGTACAAGTCCTCCACTAGGGTTGGTACTCCCTTAACCATTTCATGTTCGATGGTGAGGAAAGATACCCCCACTATAGATCCAGATAGGTTTCATGGGTTACTGACTTAGGTGGTTTGGATTTTTGGAGATGTGTGTGGAATTTTCCTATATATGGTTGAGAGGAATAAAACCTCTTATGTTGTCTTGGGTTCTCCTCCTTTGAGAATATATAATTTCATCATTATATTTTACCTCTTAAATTTTTTTTTATAATTTGCCTTATATTTGATATCTATTTAAGGTTTTTGGGGAGTCCTAGTGGGTATTTATATACCCCCCTACGTGGAAATATCTTCTGAATGTTTTGTGTATTATGAATATGAATGGTAGTTTAGTGGGAATCTTAGTGGAATAGGAGTTGGTTGAGCTTAATGGTACTAAATGGTGGTGTAGCTGATAGTGTTTGGACTTGCGAGAATAAACAGTGACCCTCCTACCATTATTTATTAAGTTGGGTTTCTTTTTTATTATGTGTGTGTTTTTCTTCTTTTTATAGTATTCTTTATTCATTTTTTCCTTCATTTGGATCTTTAGAGTTTTCTTCATCTATTTATGAAATTTATAGTTGGTTCTATTAATATATTTTATTATGGTGGTATATATGTAGGTGTGCATTGGGTACAACTACATTGGGTTAAGGCCTCCCATTTTGAGTGTTATGCCTACTTAGTACTAGTCACCTTCCCCTATCCTATTTGGAGGTAGTATTGAGGTGGAATGCTCGATATACCACCACCTAAGAGGGGTCATGGTGGGTCATTTTATGTTAGAGTGGTTCCAAAGTGAGGTTTTCCTAGGGACATATTTTGGAGATATGTGTTGTGTGGGTTATTTTTGGGATTTACGGAAATGGTTTTAATGCATCTCGAGTTTAAATTTATATATTGAGAACCTAATGATAGTGGTATGGCTAATGTATCCATTCATTATGACTTTAATAACCTATTTTTTACTCATTTTGGTGAGACATCGGTTATAAGAAAACAATGGTACATGTATTATATAGGTATGGGTTATTGATTTTCCATGTCCTTCTTTAGTCAACTCTCTATATATGCACTTTTTACCATGGGCCATCTTATTGAATTTTAGGATTACACCATGTAGACAACTATCCAGGATTATGAGGCAAGGTTGTGATGATGATCATTAGAGTAATTAGGCCTCTATTTTGGGTCTTATTTTCCTCCAATTGGGTAGAGAGTGGTGCAAGTTACCATTAAGTGATGAGAAACCCCACATCCTGTGGTTTAGGAGAAAATGTATCTCTATATTGAGTAGCTGATTATTCTAATGGCTCGGGATGAGGATTTGTGTGGGTTGAGCATGCTACATGAGTTTCAGTAGTAGAGGTCACCCAAGTTTTGGGGTGAGACTAATATTCAGGTGGTTGGGGACTAGGTCAAGTCAGTTTTTTTATTTTTCTATCTTATTCAGACCCCTCTTGATAAAAGGTGGTGTTGGCAGCTAGTCTTCTTCAAGGACTGGTGAGTCGCTAGTTTTCTCTGATCACCCATACTCACAATGAGTCTATTATTCCTTGGGATAAGTTTGATAACCTATTATATGATGAGTACTACCCTAGGATTATGAGATCTATGTGTATTCAGGATCTTCTAGAGATACAATAGGTCAATATGATAGTTTTTTAGTACATATAGGGATTCACTAATCTCATGTGGTATTACCTTAGTATGATTTGTGTTGTATTCTTCCAAGAATGGAATTTAAAATAAGGTATTCATAGATATATATAGGAAGTACTAGTACCTCTCTCTATCCCAACCTATGATGGGGTATTTGAGAAGGCCTTAGTGATGGAGATTTTTTTTTTTTGAGCGGTGGATTGTAGGTATTGGAAGTGGGTATCCTAGAGAATAAATGTCAATTGTAGCCAGTAGGTGTCAAAAATAGGAATCCCAACATAAGGTACCTTTACATAGGTTGGAACAAATTTATGTATTATTAGTTTAAGGATCAATCAAGGGATCCAGTTAGCTAGGATATGGATATGGTTATTTCTATGATGGGTAGGTCCACCTAACATGAGACTGCCCAACCCATCATGCATTGGAGGGTGGTCAAATAATTAATAGAACCTATAATTATAGGTAGTGATGTGATTAGGTTCCTCCCATAGGTGTTCATGGTGGATCTTAGGTAGATGGTTTTGATAGATGAATTGGCGGTGCTTTAGGGGGAGCAGCTAGAGAGGATGATGTTATGACCCACTTCCACTATCATCACCCCCCAAGAAGTCCATGATTGCTTTAGAGGGATGGAGATTAGGGTCATGTTCAGCTACATATGATGGATGGATATGATCAAGTGGTGGATTACATGATTCAAGGTATGATCTGAATTTTCTATAATTTGGAACCAATAATATTGGACATAAGTGTGAGATATACCTTCATTGGTATATCCATTATTCAAGATCTTGAGGACCCAATAAAGTCTTTATCCCAACCCATGTGGATAGAGACTTATACTAGGATTTATCCCATAATCATTCACATTTAATGACATTTCAAGCTCAATATCTATGGAGAAAGTATCACATGATATCTCTTTATAGTTATTATGAAATCATATAACATCATACTTGGTATAGACCTGTTATTTATAGTTCATGCTTAGATAAACTTGTATCGTTAGAGGATGATGTGCCTTTAAGAAAATGGATTGAGGTTCTCCTTTGTGGGTGATTGGGAATTCCAGTCAAGATGAGAAGGAATTGTTCATGGGAAGTTATATCCAATCACTCACTATGTAGTGATTTTAACCTTTGGTGTAGTAGACACTACAAACATTAAGCACCTAGGAGTAGTAGAGAAATACATAGATTTATTCCCCAAGGATATACCAAGATTACTCTCATGTTAGGATGTTATATTTATTATATAATTTCACCCTATTAAAACTCTATTATCATCTATATATTATTTTATAACCCCCATTGTGCTCCGGTAGCTGAGGGTACAGTTGGAGGAACTTTAGGAGGATGGTTTTATCAAACCTAGTGTGTCCCCTTGGGCAGCTCTAGTGTTGTTCTATAAGAAATAATATGGGATATTGAGGGTTTATATTAACTATAATCACCTGAATCAAGTGATAATTAATAAAATATACCCTCTATTGAGGATATATAGGCTCTTCAAACATCTAAATAGAGATAAGTGGTTCTTAAAGATAGATCTATGGTCTATTTACCACCAGTTGGGGGTTTTTAAGGAGGATGTTTTGAAGAAGGAATTTTAGTGTTGTTATGGCCATTATGATCTCTTGGTAATTCAATTTGGTGTTAGAAATTCCATAGTTGTGTTCATAGAACTTATGAATCAAATATTATAAAACTTCTTAGATTGTTTTATAGTTTTCTTCATTGATGGAATCCTTATTTATTTGGAATGATAGGTCGATCGTGTGAAGTATCTAAGGATAGTCCTAGAATTACTTTAGGAGAATTATATTTATGGTAAACTCTTAAAATTTTAGTACTATATTAATGATTTCCACTTCCTAGAACATATTATCTCAAGGGATGGAGTGATTATGAACCTAGCAAAGACCGATGCATTTATAGCTTGGGATCCACTTAAGGGAATATCTAAGGTATGGAGTTTCCTTAGGTTGGTTGGGTATTATTGGAGGATCATGATGGAATTATCCAAGATCATAGCCCCCTTAACTTCCCTGGCCATAAATAGGCATCCATTTGTTTGGTTTGAGTGATTTAAAATGATATTTTAGGAGCTAAAGAAAATATTAACCAGCACTCATATCTTGAGATTTTCATAGGGGGATTTGAGTATGTGGTGTTCTATGATGCCTATAGGGATAGGATAGGTTATGTATTGATGAAGAGGATTATAGTGATTAATTATGGTACTAGACATTTAAGACCCAATAATCCAAGTTACATGACCCACAACTTATATTTTGTAGTAGTGGTGTTCCCCTAAAAGATTTGGAGCTACTACCATCTTCGTGAGCAGTTTTTATTATACTCAGACCACTATAGTCTCAAGTATATATTTACTTATAGTGATCTCAACATATGGTAGAGATGATGGATATATTTATAGTGGTATTATGACTTGAGCTATTGTATAATTTGGGAAATGGAAATGTGGTGAAAGATTACCTTAGTAGGAAGTCCCATTTTCAATTTCTAGAAGATTCATTAAAGAAGTTTCCCTCATTGGAGTTTTACTTTGTGGATAAGGGAGGATCGAATGATCTCTTATTTATGGTAGTGACTCATCTTGTTCTTAAGTATATGAGGAAGTCTCAACTAGGAGAAATATATTGTGAGATTATTTGTGATCAAATATTCTTAGGTGATGCACTGGATGGATTTTACAAATGTGGGGAGCATGTAATTCAATTCTAAGGATAGACATCAGTATCATCCATACTATGTGATGTGGTATTTAGGGAGTTCCATACTTTCCCTTTGGTGGTATATCCTTGAGTGGAGAATATGTACTAGGATATTTGGTGTTAGTTTTTGTGGGAAATAAGGTGGAAAATTGTTTTTTTATGCCTCACCTATTAGCAGGTGAAGGTGGGGTATCATGTCCTAGTGGGTTTGTCCCAACCCCTTGAGATTATATAGTGTAAGTGGGATGGTATATCAATAGATTTTTTTATGGGTATTCCATGATCAGTGAGTTTCCAAAATGATATTTAGTTAATTATTGACCAACTGACCAAGTTAGCCGACTTCCTTTCTATTTGGGAGTATATTTCAGTGGAGATATCAGGGTGTTTATATGTGAAATATATCAACCAACTGCATGGGGTTTCATCGATGATCATATTTGATCATGATGCTTTATTAACTTCTTATTTTTATAGGGGTCTGTCGAAGGCTTTCAGGACCTAGTTGTGGATGATCATGGATTTCCACCCATCACAGGTCATTGGATAGGGTGAGTTGTACATAGAATAAGGTTATACATTTTCAAAGTATCTAATGTATAGTGAGGATCAGTAGGATATAACCCTCCATGAATGATCTATCCTACTGGTGCAATTAATTTTATTGCATGGAAACCTATAAGAGTTCTTGTGGGGCATAAAATCTAAATGTAGGCTTAGTACCATCACATTTTCGAGTATATTGATCTGTTGGAGATGAAAATCATAGAATTTGGGTGGGATATAACAACTCTAGTTTTCATTTTTAATCCCTTATAATATTATAATTTATATTTCTAAGTTTAATTGTGAAGTTGGTATAGTATTATGGGCATCGTAGAGACCTAGTATTAATATATTAAAAATAATTTATCATTCATAGCTCATGTAAATTAATAATAAAGGATAATTACTTTTCTCTAGAATGGAGTCATGGATAAGAAAATTGATGTTATGGTTGAGTCTATAACATGGGTTTTACCCTAGGGAGGGTATAATTTTTATCCACTTTAGGGACACATGGGTTTAACTATTTTTTGTATATTATTTTATTAAAAGAAAAATTTGATCTAATTAAAATAATTAACTATATTAATTAGCACTTGAAACCTTAATTAAACCTCACTTTCACTAATACCTAGGGTTATTCACACAACCTTGGGATTTTGAGAGGATTCGACATTAGAGAGACCTTGGTGTGTGATCGAGGAGCAATTATGGGATTTCAGAATGAACTTGATGGGAATCCATAATGAAATTTACATGGATTCATTCTTCTCTAGTGAAAAAACTACTTTTAAGGTAGGTTTTTATTTTTTATGGGTTTTATATATGTTTATATACTTTTTTTCTCATGGAATGATATTCTTTATTGGTTCCCCTCTATTTTTTATAGCCCTACAAAATTATATTTCTAAATTGGCCTGGATTATCTAAGTTTTCATTATTTTATTCATCATTTAGTTTACCTCACCCATGATCGATGCTCAGTTTCTCAATTTCCATCAGTGATAATCATTTTTTTATTGTTTTTATCCCACTATTATTTGTACATCCATCATCGGCCTATGATTAAGACAATGATATGAATTTCTTGGTCTGATTCAAATCATGATCGCATCCCTAAACCATGTGAATTCCTTTTATTTGAAAAAACAAAGGATCATTAACATAGAATTATCTTAAAATGATGAGGGGTCATTAAGTCTAGGAATCATGGATTATTTTAAGACAGATAGTGTTCTAGGTGATGGGATTCGCACTGGTGGTGATGGATTCTATTTCTAGAACTCAATGGTTGGAGATCAATGTTTTGAAATGTTACACCCCTAATCGAGGACTTAGATGAAAAAAAAAGTATAATTAATGTTGTAATAATAGAATTTATTGAGATTCTGAGTGAGGGGTTGAATATGGTTTGGATACTAGACTACATGACATGTAGTTTGGAAGAACTGATATTGTTTATTCCATGGGTGAGACAGCTGGGGTTTTGGATGGAGTTAAATATCACATACCATGTGACTTAACCCACACATTTTGTACCCTTAGTCATCATGTTAGGTATATATAGATATTACACACCTAGTTTTCTACTTATCCCTGTATTCCATGTGGATAGGATAATACACAATGCAACTGTGGAACATTACATGAGTTGTGGTGGTACACGCCATGTATGTCGCCCATCCTGACACGTCATGCAGTCCAAAATACATGTTGTGTAGGTGGACCTTTCATGCCATGTAGTGTTACAGTACACGTTCAGGCTACTTATTAGGGGTTACACAATGTTTTCCCTATATCATATGTCATGTATTCCTTCCAAACCTTATGACTTTCCATATCACCTTGAATGGGTCTCAGATTCAGGAATATGAATATATTATTTTTATTGTTTTCCCCCATGGAATATTATGGTGGATTTTTCTTCAACATAATATATTATATATGAGGAAATATGTGTAGGTTACACTCTCCATAGCTTTATATGGCCAATTATAGGTTTTCAGCTATGATATTTGGAGTAATATTGGGGTCAGTATCCCCTGGATGCATGGTTATGTTAGGGAATAGATCCCCAACTTTATATATATAGGGTTTATATCCCCCATACACACTTAGGGTGTGGGTCCTCTATCTTTAGATTCGATATAAACTTGTGTAAGAGCTTAAACAGGATGTGGTTCCTCCATTGGGGTCAGTACTCCATCAACCATTGCATTCCCAATAGTGAGGCATGGGTCCCCCACTGCAAATCAGGAGATGTTTCATGCATTTATGACTTAGTGGATTTTTTGAGTTATGTGTGGGAATTTCTTAACCTTGCTGAAAATAATAAGACCAATTTAATTAACTCGGGTATTCTTTATTTAATAATATATAGGTTCATCATTATCTTTTACCTATTAATTTGTGATTATGATATAATTAATCTTTAATATCTCTTTGAGGTTTTTGGTACATCCTACTAAGTATTTATATACTCACCCATTTATGGGAATCTTTATCACACAAGTAATATCTTATACTGATAAGAGGTAGTTCAATAGGAATCTTAGTGAACCAAGATTTTGTGAATCATAGTTGTACTTTGTGGTGGTGTAGATGATGATTTTAGAATTTGGGAGTGTGAGAAGGGACCCTCATCCCTCTAGTTTTTAGTTTGGGTTTCTTTTTTTGGGCATGTATTCTTCGTATTTCTACATTATGATTTATGTATTTTCACTAACTTATTGATCTTTAGAGGTTGTTTCATGCATTTATTACATTCATAGTAAGTTATTTTAATATCCTTCATTATGTTGGTATGTATGGATGTGGGTGTTTTTTATAGGTACATTAGGATAAGGCCTCCCATTTTGATTGTTATGAATACCTAGTGTTAGTCTCCATTCTCTGACCTATTAGAAGTAGTCTTGGGGTGTCACACTCAACTTACCTCTACCCAAGAGGGTCTTAATTGGTTGGGTCTTGTCAATAATGTTGAATCAAAATCAATAGGTTGTGAAAAAGTCTATCCGTGAAGAGTATATTTGTTTTTTTAACTCTTATTAGGTTATACTTATCCTAATTCTACTCTTTATATTCAATTTGACATCATTTATAAATATAATCATTTCATCCACATGATTATTCATATGTTCTTATAAAAATTCATCATCGTCCATATAGGATTAGTATCCACTTTTGAATATCCAAGTGATATTATACTTTCTTTACTTTAATGTGATTTCAACCAAGATAAAATTTTTTCATTTTCTTTTTCCACCATGATATGATTTATAAATTTTATAAATGATTAGATATCATCCCATTACTCATTGTATTTGTAGTAACATCTACATATTCTTCTTCAAGTTGTGATAATTTATTCTCCATGGGAATGGCATCCATGAAGCCTCTTAATTTTTCTAGATCATTTTCCAATTTTATTTTATATTTACTTCACTTGTAGTTAAACACTTTATATTCATAGTTATAACATTTAAAACAATTGGTATTATCATAATATTTCCTTTTTTATTTTTTATTTCATTGTTCTATTTTGTTCTTTAATAGCTGTATTTCATAAATTAACTCTTTTTCTTATTACAGTAGATCATAAAATAACACAAGTAACCATAAAATTGACATTTTATCAATGTTATAGTATTATTTATCATATTATCCATTTAATTTGAATATATTACATATTTTTTTACTAATATAATTGATATTGTTTTAGAGTATTTATAATCTTATATTTTCATTTCATCATTTATCATATTAATTTATTAATTACAATTGGAGCTTTGATAGATCACCTTTATATCAAATTACACTCTTTATATAGCATTTGGACTTTATTTTTTCAAAAACTCCTAAACTTATCTTAGGGTTTTTTTAGAATTATCTTTATTCATATCATTGATAAATCTTCTAAATTTTTACTCATTGTTTTTTCATGATTTTACTTTATATTCATTATTCTTCAATAACTTGTTCCAATCAGTTGATTTTAGCTTCAAGATTACCAATGTACTCATATTACTTCTTCAAAAAAATTACCATCTTCTCAAGAGAACCCTAAAGCTCTAGTTTGAGGTTGAAAATTACTTTTGGTAGAACTCTATCTTTGATTTCTATTTGAAATTTATCATCCATTTCTATCATCTCATCTAATGAATTTTATTTTATCTTAGAAACTTCTCCTTCTAGAAAATATTCCTTTTCATCTTCCTCTTTTCTCATTTAAATCCTTTCATAATGATTTCATCCATATTTCAGGTAAAATATATATTTAGAATTTATTCTCATAAAAGGGACTTATTTTTCTTTCTTTATGAGAATTCAATATTAATATATTCTTTATATCTTCTTTTTAGGAACCTATTTTAGATATAGAAAAATTTTCTAAACATGAATCGTGTCAATTGTAGTTTACTTTTAAATATACCTTTTACTCATTTGAATTTATTATCTACTAGTGATAATATTTTATCACTAACATATTATTCACCTTCACTGTGGTTTAAAAAAAAATATTATCCATCGCTTTAAAAGAAACCACTTTAATTAAATGACTTTTTATTGGTTCTAGCTTCATATTATCTCATATTACACCTAGTTACTTTGAAGATCATCAAGTGATACTTGAGTAGGATCACGTTCTTTAAGTTATAAGATCTTTTAATTGTATAAATGTGGGAGTATCCTCACTATCTTCTTCAATATTTCCACATATTAGATCTCATCATCAATTCCTCACATAGTTTCAACTACATAAATGATTATATTGAATAATTCATCAATGCCTCCATTAAGGAGCATCCTTAAATATTTAAATTTATTGTATAAAACTCAAATCTTGGATTCTTTCTCCTTGTTGTGTCCCTTATAGACATTAAAAATTTAAATTTATTTAGAGTAATTGAAACTTATCTCTATCATGTAGATCAAAATAGAGAGTTCTACAAATAACATGTTTTGAGCCTTTGCATTAGCATTTTTTCAATTCCTTTCAAAATAATTTAATGGAACCTTTATTGGGTCATTGATTTGGATTTGTTTTATAGCTCAAGACACCCTGAGAGGGGAGGGGTGAATCTGGGTGTCAACATTTTATTTTTATTCTTAGGATATTGTTCATATATTGTTAGGAAGCTATAAAATATTTCATTCTTAATCACACAACCATAAAAGTAACAAATGAAAAAATTAAAATACTGGACATAATATTCTTATACTTGGTTCACTACTAAGGGATAATCTAAAGATAATATATAGATGATATATCAGTTATACTATAATACATTATGATTCATTATTTTTGGTCGATTAAAATTTTTTATTCATGGTCAATCATTTCCAGATTCACTTCTTTTACAATGAATTCAGGGACAGCGCACTACCTTCCTTGGAACACCTCTTCTTACTCCTCCTTTATGTACTAATTTGGATGAATTATTCCTCATTTTAACAAATTCAATTCATCTCAACATTTTCAATAAAAAAAATTTATTTTCATCATGATATCTTGTATATGATTCACTAATACACTCCTAAATCTCTAGAAAAACTACCATAAAATATTGTGTTAAAATTCCTACTAGAGAACTGCCTTATGAATAAGTTCTATGATGAATATTGTCCGCTGTATAATGTGCTCCAAAAACCACCCTCTTTAATACATTAACTTACTTGTGATACATGGTAATACACCTCATGAAATTTATTTATTAAACACCCTTTTCAAACCTTCCTTGTATACTACTCCTTGTCAACTATGTTTGTAGACCAATTTTGTATATTGTTATTTAGAACTACCCCTCCCTAAATAGGATCTACATTATGAAAGTTTCTATAAAAAATTCATGAATTATTTTATTTTCCAATAAATATACAGATCTCCTTTAAGATTATGATTGATGACTAATGATGTGAATAGAGGGGTATTTATAGGTAAACACCACTAAAATAATTTCTAAACATAAGATTATAAAATAACACTCAACACTAATCACTTCATGTGGTGATCATGATGAAAATTCTTTATGAACAATACTCCTTCATGGGCTATGAAAAATCATTTTATCCTACTCATTAACAACTTCCTCTTTCACATAATGTGATTTTTGATCAAAACCCTACTTTTTAAACCATTTATCATTCAAGTTAAACCAAAAATCAACATCTAAAACACTCAAATGAACTTGTTATGTAATTTTTCATAGACACTATAAGGGGTTATTTTCTTTGTAAAATCTCATTCACTGAAAACATTTGCCATGAACTCACTATGCGAGCCACCTTCACCATGAACCAACTTTTCTACACAAGCTGCAAACTTTCTATGTGATCAATATAATTGATATATAGGACATGTACTTGAAACATTAGCAACCTTAATTTTCCTCATATCCTCCATGAAACATCGCCAAAAAATCTTAATTTTTTCACTAAAAAAATTGAAAAATACTAAGAAATTATTCCATTTTATATAAAATTTTCTATAACCCCTTTTAGTATTTCACTTATTATAAACTATATTTCTTAGATTAAAAACTCCTTAATTATACTCAAGATGAATTAAAAATAAAAACAAAACACTATGAATCTTAATTATAGATCACCTTAGTTCCAATATATTCCATGAATTATTTTGGGGAATTTTCATAAGTTTAGAGATAATAGGAGAGATATCAATTGGGTTTTCCATATTTGATAGTTATTTTAATTGAATATTAGATATCCTTTCTTGGTAATACTACTCTTCATGTTGATATATATTTTGTACTAATTCTCCAAGTAAGAACCTTTCATCTTAATACCACTTGTTATAACAACCAAATCCAAGAACACCTAAAGAGAGGAATAAATTATAGTGTCAAGTATTTTCACCTATTCAAATTTAAACTTTTTCCCCTATTAAAAGTAACTATAAATATTTAATTAATTTAAGAAATTATATGATCTATCTAAATAAAGTAAAATTCAATGAAATATTTGATTTTACTTGGTTCAACCAATTGTATATGTCTAAGAATAATACACGTGACAGTGTTTAGTGTACCAAATAATCACTAAAATACTAATTATGATTAAAAAAAAATAGGAATAGTATATTTAATGGGTTATAGAATCACTTCATATTATTATATCTCTATACACTACTTAAATAAATTGTCGAAAATAATATGTTTTATAGATCATTATAAAAAATAAATAAATTAAATTAATACACAAAACCGTAATTGGAGTTTCTCTTCAACTTTAGGAACATCATGTTTGTCTCCTCATGTTCATGTAGATCTTCAGTTTAGAATTTCATTATCCATATTTGTCACATGGTTACCTATTTCTCTCATGTTACTTTCTCTTATCATAAAATTTTCACATTCTTATTTGATATGAATTTCATATATAATCTTTATAACCCTAAAATTATGTTATGATAGGCTAAAATATCTCCATGATATCCTCCATGTGAGATTATATTTTAAAATTAATAAAAACATCCATTTAAATTGAAAAATATCTCAAAATATTTTTACCACCATTTTCAAAATTTAAAAAGATAAAAAACTATAGATTTTAAAAAAATAAGACAAAAGTGTGGTCATGTGTCACTATGGAATTGATTTCCCGGTCAACCATTTGACTCTTAAATCCATGGTATAAAATCCATTATCTTTAAAAATATAAATCCTTTCCAATTTCTAATATTTTACATTCATCTTAATCACAAAATGGTTTAATCTCACCATAGTATGGTTTACACTAGTCAATAATTGAATCTTCAACTCCAGCTAAACTCTAAAGTGTTCATGATATAGTATTTCAACACCCCATTTCATACTAGGATTCTCATACTCACCACACCTTGAACCATGAAATGGTTTTCCTATTAAGCAATTTTATAATATCCTTGTTAATGTCTATCATCCCACATACCACTCATGAATCGGATCAAGGTTCATAATGTGACTTCACTCAAACCTCCTTTATACTATAGGTCATTGATTAGTGATGAGGAACTATGCTCATTGTTGGGGAAACTATACCCATAATCATATAATTATCAATAATAATAAATAAATAAATAATCCATAAATAATAAAATCAAAGTATAACGATGTAATAAAACTAAAATTCTAACCATTATCAACAACATACACTTTGCAGTAATATATGAATTTCTTCCATGTCATACTAATCATACATCAAATGAGAAATCACCTGTTATTTTGATCACATATATATTGTATATAAAAATAATAAAATAAAAATAATGAAATTATATTATAAAATACCTCAACAACGCCTCGGTACTATCTTCTAATCTTTGTCAAGATACACCAATTAAATCACCTATGTTATTGTCCCACCCTTACCTATATGAAAACATAAAGTATGCATTTCCACCAAGTATCATGTGTAGGTTATGAGTATAAAAAACATTAAGACACTTCCAGAAGGACCCTAAAATATTCAATAATGTATATATTTATCATATGAAAATCCATAACACTCATCATATAATAACCAAGTCGACTTATCATGTTACTACCAAGACACCATGATGAAAAAAAACCTACCCAATTTATTGGTAAACATACAATCCATTATCCACATTATGGGGTACTATGGAACACATGTTAGCCCCCTTTACATAGTAACTATCCAGACCATGAGGTGCCACAAAATGTGAGTCATCCTCTCATTATAGAAACTTTATGTTTAAGGTTTTCATAGAAAACATGTTATTCCCCTTTTCATAATTCATACCATAAGTTTCTTTATCATATGGTTTCCTCCCTATTTATATTAACATATCACTTCATGGGTCAAGTAAAGTAAAAAAACCAATACATTGAATCACACAACACAATATTCTAGACATTGTTAATAAACTGGAATATCTCATACATTATATATACCAATGTTCCAAGACAATATTTCTAATAATAATCATCACATTCCATGCATCACACATCTTGATACACTCTATATGGAGATCGGTCATCCAAGGCACTACTTAAAATTCCCATGATCATTTTTTAGATGAAAAAAAAAGATCATAATCCATAACTTTCACTTAACACATCCCGACTTGGAATTCAATATATGTTGAATAGTAGATTTACCATCCTACCCTTATCATGTCATCTCATTCGATCACCTGGGATCTCACTCAGTTTTGTACCGTCCACCCGATCACCTCCAAGGTGATTTGATATCTCTTGGGCTATATCTCTATCCATTCCATACACTACAACCACTAGATGAACTATTCATTGGTTGGTCAAACCACTATTCCAATACCCATAAACTACTCCTATAAGTAACACTAGGTATCATGAGGTCTCTCCTAATCATTCCCATTTCCTGATTTTAAATCACCTATAAGGTTAATCTCAATATCATTGTACCATGAATTATCTCATTTACAATATTATCTCCTAAGGTGAACCTATTATTAAACCATCCCCCATTCAGTCCATACTCATTAGAACCTCTAAAAATGTTATAGGAAACAATATTAGGTCTATTGTATCTCATATTTCACTAAGACACCTAATTAGATTTCATCTTATAAAATGAGCCCACAAATTTCAAATAAACCTAGTCACTATGTGACCCTAAATTTAAACACTTGCATATAGAAAAACTACTCTAGTTCTAATAGGCTCTACCTATTTTTTCTAAAATCTTGAACCCCATAAATCCCCATTAATGTCTCCTTGGATTAAATACCCATGCTTTCATACCACATACTATATAAAACACATTAATAAATTGTGTAATAAACTAGATATCTCTTACCTTGAACCAATATAAATTAACCCGTCCAATATAACATCTCAATTCATCCTTAATCAAAAGAAATCATAAAAACTATAACAATATCCCAAATTATAGATTGGTAGCAATGTACCACCAAATAGAGAGATACAACCATGATTGAATGGTGTGTTACCTTAGTCTTGGTGAAAAAATATTATATTTACCAATGATTCTCCAATACAACCCTAGAAGATAAGAAATAAGTTTTTTTAATCCATAAAGAACATGGGGATGAAAAAGAGAGGAGTAGGGAGCTCCCTGCTCATCCAAAAAATCCCCTTGAGATACCCAAAAATAACTATTAAAAATAAATATTCAAGGCTCCCATCAAATTCCTAGCAGGATGCCACCAACTTCTAGATTATAGGGGTGGTGGAATAGATCCACTTCCAACCAACCAAGAACTTGGTGGGATGATATCATGATTTTGGTGGATTCTTCCATAGCCCATAAAAGCCCAATTTTCTAATTCACTAATAATTCAAACTCCATGTATTTTAGACTATCTATTTTTAAAACTTCTATTCAAACACAACAATACTCTCCCTCACAAACTGTATCTAAAAATTAAAATTCCATCATACTTCACTCCGTCAAAATCTATGTTTCCCCAATTTCACCAATACCTAATAACACAGGTCATTAAAAATCCCCTCTAAATGGATTATCATCCCTAAGAAGAGCAATCATGTTTCATCGGTGATCTTCTTTGACTACTGAGATCTAATGTTTTATTTTAATTCTTATGTTCCTATATTCTACAACAATGCATCCATCATACCTAAACTAGAGAATATGATAATTCTATAAAGTTACCTCCCTCTAGTCCATCATATACATTTTACATTACTTTAATGATGCACTTAAATCTAATTATACCTCATCTAACTCAATTACATATATTGTAACACCCTGGGATTTTAAAAGAATACTATGTTCGATTGTGTATACAACACACCACATCGAACATAAAGGAACCATGAAATATTATTATTTAAATATGACCATTATAAACTATAAATTGAATTGTAAGGTATTAATTAGTTTAACAACATTATGAAAATATGTATAAAGATTTTATGTAATGTATTTATAAATAAGTACACAATTTTTAGACTTCAAAAATACACTTTCCTCAAAAAAAATTATTTTTCATTTTATGTGTGGGAATTATAATAAATTTATATAAATTTTAAAAAAATTATTTTATAAAATAAACATAATTTTTTAAATAATTGTATCAAAATTAACTTAGGGTGTAATTTTTTTATTTTTCTGAAAATATTTAATTTTCAATGAATAATGAAATATACATATTTTCATTGAAAACTGTATTTTTGTTTCACGAATTTACAAAGTTTTATTTTGTTTTAAAATATTTTCAAGTAAAATTAGTTCGATTATATCATGAATAATCCAATTAAGTTCATTGGAATCAATTTTATGGTTTAATTTATCATAAAAAAAAATTATACTTAAAAGGAATTTTTATGTAAAAAACTGTTTTTCGTTGTGTTTTGCATTTTATTATTAAATTAATTTCTACCACTTATAGAAATTGAATCTTGAAAAATGGATTAAATATTTTTATTCAGGATGCCTAATTTTTTTGAATGGGCCTCTATTATTTTTTTCATTATGAATAGTAACTATAGTAAATAATTATCACCAAGATAAGGGTAAATTGGGTAATTAAGTTTATAAATGATATGATAAAGACTAAAAATTGACACTAAAACCTGATTTTATCATATTTGATGAGTTTATTTTTCCCATTTCCATAAAATTCTAAAATATATTTCCACTTGGTTCCATATTACTTTTATTAGGACCTTTATATTAATTGAATAAAAGAATAAATACAAAATGTCACTCTCTTGACTTTAATAACTCTAAATTTTTATTGTAAGAAAAAAAATAGGAAAATTTAAATTATAAATATTTATTTAAAATATAATATAATTTTTTATCATTTTAATTTATTTATAATTTTTAATTATTAAATAATTACCTTAAATTCTTATGCAACCCCGATTTGGTATTTATTTAATTAATAGAAAAATAAAATAAATTATATTAAAAACTCTAAAAGTAATATTTTTTAAGTGAGTTATAGTAAACCATGAATTTTATAAATATATATTTCATATTAGATATGTGTTAAAATTCTACATTAGAATTAATTATTTATTTTAAGTCTAATGCACGTTTGTCATAGGGTGTGGAAAAGAAAAATTTTAAGTTTTCCTAGTGCATCACTTTGGCTAACCAGGGTTATCTCACTTATGGAGCATCATAGTCAGTAATATCACTAATTTATAATTCACCTAATCTAAATATTTTTTTATTTTTTTAGTAAAAATTAAAATAATAAAACATAGAATTGAAATATAAATATAGATATATATAGAATTAAATTTGGAGATAAAGGTCTTGATCTTAGGGTTGGACATCACAGGTACATTCATTATTTATTTTTTATTTAAATTCAATTTGATAATTCATTTTATGAAACCTCATTAATGAATTAATTTTATTTGAATTATTGAGTGTGTGATTTTAGCATACCACTTGCACATGAAACCACACCTCTTTCAATAGTCAAATAAAATAACACCTCAACCGAGAATGTTATTCCTAAAAGACCCAGCTCCACCATATGTCGTTTTATCCCTTATGGAAACCCCAACTCCACCGTATGAAGTTTTTTCATAAGATAAGGGAGGGAAAATTAATTAATCAAGGAAAAGAAATAGATTTGGAAATAGTGAAGTGGTGGATGACTGCCACACCCATGCAATATTCCCACCTCCACCACAAATAGATTTAAAAAAATCAATTTGAAGCACAATAATGAATAACACCATGAAACCTCCCCGAATTGCAAGCCTCTCTTTAGTCACTTTTCATTGAAAAGTGAATAGAGATTATGATGTAAATATGGAAAGAGTAAAATATAATTAGATTTGGGATAGGAGAGGAAATGGTAAAGACTTTAATAAAATAAATGAATGTGTTGCATGGAAAATTAAAACTAAAATAAAAATAAAATAGAGAAAGAAAAGTCTTAAATGGACCTTATCATCCTATACTTGGTTCCCTGGATGGTGTTGGGATGGAATGGAATTCTTTGAGAGGTAGGATCTCCACTCCTTTTATAGGCATAATTTTTACTCCTAAATTTTGCACGTTTGATCCCCAATTAATGACAGAATCACATGGTAATCATTAATAAAAGTTGTTTCAAAATTCATTTCTCTTCAACTCTAAAAATTTCATCTTAATTGGAAATCTGATTTAGGAGTTATTAATTTTTTATTGAATATTAATTTCTTTAGATGAAGGTTCAATACAGCTTCCTTCAAAATATTTCGTTCAAAATCCACCTTTCTGAGATCATAACTCCATAAAATTTATTGTAGAAATGATATTATGAGCTATCCTTCCATTATATATGTAATAACCTAAATTTGATCTATTTATACTGATTTGTGCTTTTGTTATGGTGGTGGGGTCCACATTGTCCGCCGAAAAATTCCCAACTTCAATGAATTTTTGAGCCTCTAGATGCTTGAATCATCTCATATTCTAGAAGACAAATTTGAAAGAAATTAATCAAGTATTTCAACAAAAAAAAGAATAATTTAATTGGGAATTATGTTTTTAAATAAATTACCAAAATACCCTTGTTATAAAAATCTGTCAAAAATCTAGAATTAATAACATTTCACAATTTTGATTAAAACACATCATAAATCCAAAATTGTTGCAAAAAAGATCAAATTGGTAAATTGGGAGGGTTAAAATAATTGAAATTCATATAAAAAATTCATAAAATATTAGCTCAATCAATTCCCCTACACTTAAACCATGATTTCTCTAAAGCATAAAATCTCAACATGGATTTGAGAGGACACCAATGTTACCAATATTCAAATTTCGAAGTAATAAAATCAAACAATTTTCAATGTCAAATAAAAATTTCAAAAATATGTATAAAGTATCAATTTAAGTTCTAATTTTTTAAAGAAACAATCAATTCATATATTTTACTTTTCCCCTTTGAAAAATGATGGAACTTATCCTTTCATTCATTCAAGCTCCTCAATTCATTATTATTAAACATGTCAAGTCATGATTTACCTCACTTGAATGATTTCTTTAATATCTCATGATACAATTCAGGTGGAGTTATGATCATATCATTATAAAATTCTCCTTATCCACAAGATTGTAAAAGAACTAATTTCTCTTATTTGTAAATACAAAAGGCATATAAAATCTTCATAACTTTTCATTAAAGGTTCAAATGACTTTGAGGCTTAAGGTTAGTAGGATTTGATGCTTTAAAAATTAAGACTCAAGGAGGAGGTTTATCTCTTAAGTGAAATAAAATATATCAAAAAGTGTAATGAAGTTATCCCCTTCAAATTAGAAACTCCCATTTACCTTAAACTCAAAGTAAGGTTATTTTCAAATTATGAATAATGAATGATTTTTGTACCCTCTCCAATATATTTTTTTGCTATTTTTTAAAAAAAATTATTTTTTTAAAAATTTATGATTAAATAAAATCTCACATATATAACCAAACCACATACAATCATAAGATCGTTGGTCTAAAAAAAATTTGATTTTTGGTTTTCCCAAATCACAACCCATTTTTCTCATTTTTTTAGTTTTTTTGTAATTTTCATTTTTTTTATTCAAGAGGGGAAAAATAATAGAGTACAATTAATGATTCCATAACCTTTTACAATTACAATAATAGGAACCCCCACACTTTTTCCTTACAATTTAAATCATCCCTTCCACCATAACTCCCTTCACCCCCACACTTCAACTTTAAAACATCATGCAAATACCAAGAGTAGTGTAGGAATAAATAAAAATTGCTTAAAACAAGGCTCATTCCCATAAAGGTCATTCATGGTCTTTATGGGAAAAAACAAGGATTGATGTAAAGGTAGTATTTAAGGATAATTTATTTTCAAATGATGCCTCAATAATTTTAAATGTGTTTTTGTATAATCGTATCTTTGACAAGTTCAAATGAAAGTTCTATCAGGTGACATGTCCCAAGATCACTCAAGAAATATGATTAAGATAAAATAAGAATTACTTGGTCTAGAAATCCTCTTGGTAATGAGACATATGATATTGGACAATATCTCACTGAATTATTAATAATAACAAATCAATTCACGTGAATTTTATAAATTCAAATCATGAAAAGTGGTAGGGAAATTTCATTTAAATTAATAAACTAATTCTCTCAAATCATGAGTTCTTATTTCAATATTCATGATTTATTTTAATAATCCAATTATCCATTTTACTCATTCAATATAATTAAAATTGAAATCTAAAACATGGAATCACTGGATTCCTAAGAAACTCATGTCTCCTAGATAAGTCAAATAAATCATGAATTCAAGTGTGGGCATACAATTTCCAGTTGAAAGCTCAAATCATTATTGGAAAAAATGTAAGGAGTTTAAAAGTTTAAAAAAATGAACTCCATTTTTAAATGATGTTTAATCAACTTCCTTCACTATTTTTATGCTGACTTCTTCCATTATAATCCTATAAAAGATAATTACACAATTAATCATAAAGATCACGTCATTAAATCTCAAAAATATAGGATAGAGGTGTTGCATGCTACTCTAATAAAAATGAAATTTAAATCTAAATTCATAGAAAGTATTTAAAGATAATTCTTGGTTTGAACCCCCAAGTGGACCCTGAATTTTTACTACCTCCAGAGGGAAGTACTAGCTATTATCCAAAATTAGATGGTGGATGAAGTTTCTATGATTTGAACCACCACATGTGGATTTTCCCAGCATCCACTTGTTTTTTCTTGTTGAGGATAATTCTATGTATAGAGTACACTGGATCCACCCCTTCACAATGTGGTATAGCTTGAATGGTGGGAGTAGGATGAAGTATGTAACCTCCTCATCCTTTGTTGATACTTGTGAAACCTCCTCTTTTTCTTCTAGTTCTAACTCAACATGGGATTCATGAATTGAATTATCAAATGGAAAGTAAGTAGGTATTTCTACATTAATAGAATTTAAATTTTAATAATTAAAATGATTCTCTCTTTCATAATGATCATCCTATTTCTTGATTTCCTCAAGCTCAGCTACTTGGATTTCTTTATAGGACTCCTCAAATTCATGTTCAATAATGTTAGGGAGCTCTATTTGTTCCTCAACAGGTGCATCTTTATTTTCATCATCTTCTTTTAGGGCATAATATGAGTTGTCCAAATCTGAAAATTCAAAAAAATTGGGAGTAATACTCAAACTAGTTTCAATAAAATAAAATGAGTTTGAGTTCAAGATTTTATCATCTCCCTAAGTTGGTTCAAAGTTAATCTCCTATTCAATTAAAAGTGCATCTTGGAGTCGATCTTTACCAAATGGAGGTCGGTAGTCGGTCTCCTCCGTATGTTCTTCAAATTCCACCACTTTGGTGGTTTCTTCTTCTTCCAAGGCTGGAGATATATGCAATGGTGTAGTCTCTTCTTCTTTTCAAGGTATGGAGAGATCAATTAGTTTCTCACATTTGTTCCAGAATTTATCTAGTTCATGTTTATCTCCCACATGTAGCTCATCGGGAAAGTCATTTTCATCTATATATCCTTGTAATGTTTGAGTGAGGATGAATGAATCTTTAGGTACCTTCATATTTACCTCCTCTAGTTCTTCAAATTCAAAATCCAATGTGGAAATTTCTTCCAAAACTTTCTTAGGGTCTTGATCTGGTTTAGGATTGGGTTTCTCTATTAATTCTTGAACATAGTCAAATAATCTTTCCATTTTTCTCCCCAAGTCATCCAGAGTATTTCTCATCCTTTCCACCCAATTATTTAGATCACTATAATCAATTCTGGGTTCTTGATATTGAAACTCTCAGTAATCTTCCCATGCATAATAATTTTAATTTAAATACATAATGGTAAATGCGTTTTTTTTAAATTAAATAAAGAAACAAATTAAAATTATTTACAAAAATATGAATTTATAAAAAGATATCAAAATAATTGTTTAAATCCCTCGTAATGGCATTAGTTTTGACGCATACTTTTCATAGGTAATGACAAAATCAAATTTATAAGTTTTCCTAGTGTAGCATAGTGCCTAACCAGGGTTATCTCACTTGAGGAGCGTCATAGTCAGTTCAAACACCACTACTAAAAAAATCACTTATACCCATGGTTTGGAATTGTGGGTATAGCCCCTAAAACCGTTGGTATAGGTTATACCTACTATTCCATAAACTATGGGATACCAAGGTTTTGGTATAGATATATACCCATATTTTTATAGAAACCATAGGTATATCCCTAGATATTTTCATAATAACCACAATTGTATTTAAACCGTGGGCATATATCTATACCCACAGTTTACAAAATCGTGGTATGTAGTATGGGAGATGATATAAGAGCCTCTAGAAATTATGTCTAGAAGCATTATTTCTAAAATATTAACATTACATAAAATATAAATAATTATAGAATTTATTTTCCCAAAGTTACAAGATGAGTTATTGATGTTAATATAAAGTGAATCTCGAAGATGATAGATGAAGAAAGGTGAACATTTGGAAGATATGTTGAAGTGAAGAAAGAATGCAGATACATTTTCAAAAGATTATTCATAGAAAAAAAGCTATTTTTTATCCAAAAGATAAAGTACCGATCATTGGAAGTAGAGGAATCAATGGAAGATAAATGATACAACCTTGAAATTTTTTATGAGACTTTACTAGAAGATAAAAGATCTTAATAACGTGGAATGAATTCTCATAGTGATACATAAGATTAAGAGTTTCTTACGTAATAGCTAGGAAGATAATATGTATGTGTTATGATCAAAGTAATATATTAGGTTTATCTATTTAGAATAATTTGAGGTTTCTTGAATGATATTCTAGAAGTTACTTAAGATGATTCTATACTGATCATTTAATGTAATAATCATCATTACTATTTGAAAATAGTTCATGATTCATGTTTATTATGGAAGATGGATTTTTTCTTTGATTGATGGAGAAGTATTTGGATGTTTTGATTCTAAAACATGAACCAAAAACATGAGGGATAAAGATTTTGGAATGTGAGTCTATAAATTAAATCAATAGATACTAAGGATTATCGTAGAACATAATGTACTAGAAAAAAATTCCAAAAGCTAAAGTGGAAAATGAAGAGGTTGATTTAGAAGATTGGAAGTTAGTAATTCTTATTACTTAAATTGATGTAAATATAAAAGTGTTTGAGTGTTGAATTTTTTTATTGAATAATTTAGATGTTGAATAAGTTCATGAGTAGAATATAAGTATCTAAAATTTAGAAGATCAAAAGTTAAGAAAAATAGAATAATTCATAAGTTAAATGATTGTAAAAGGACCTTGCATTGGAGATTAAAGAAAATGGTTTTTCCGATTATGTTTAATGGGGTGCTAAAATTTTGGAAAATGAAGAAAAATAGAAACTGAAATCTACTGAACTTCATTAAAAGAAAACCCATATTAGAATTTGGAAAAATTATGTACCACCAACTTCCAATTTAAAAGCGATTCACAATCAAAATATTTCTGGAAAGGTGATTAAGGTTGTAAGTAGACTGTGTCATCGTGGTTGATGATTCTATCCAATTTGGAAGTTTGTTATCAGAGTTGCATGTTAATATTTCTAGCATTAGGTGTCCCTAAATGGGGAATTCTCTTCGAGATAAAAACCATGTTCCTTATGCCTGTGAGGAAAAGAAGTTTCTACAGGCACACCTTATTGGCCAACTGATGGAATATTTGAGTAAAGTCAGTTTTTCCAAAGGACCCTCTCCAACACCTAGATCTACAGATTCAAAAGTGATGGATTTTGGATCAGTGTTCCTGGTGAGTTGGGTTGACCGATGCATGGAACAAGGACACGACCCAACCCAACCCAACCCAACCCGTTGTGGGTTGCGTTAGTTCTGGTCAGGTTATATATGTAAAACCCGACCCAACCTAATGGACATGCGACCCAACCCACCCAGTAGGCCTCCCACCCCCACCCACCTACAGTAAGCCCCTTATATATAGTATCCCCCACTCTCCTTCCCTACCTGCATCACCCCCCTCCCCTACCCCCTGCCTCCAGTTTCTCCCCCCCCCCCCCATCCCCCTGCCTACAATGCAACTAACACCCCCTCCCCCTATCCCCCTGCACTGCCTCCCCCTCCCCTCTCCAACCCATGCCTACAATACAATAGATATCTCCGCCTCCCCCCAGAAATCCCCCCTCCCCTCCCCATATCCCCCTACACTGCCTGCCCCCCTCCCATCAAAGTGTAATGGGTATCCATCCCCATCATTCCCCTCCCATTTCAGAATCATGTGATTCTTCAATTGATGAGAAACATGGTAGGATGATTCCTTTACTCTGTTCACCACACCCATGCTATCTTCATCCATTCTATACCAATATTTTAATTGAATACATCATCTCAAAGGATCTAATAGACTCTATCTTTATTTATATTTCAAGGGAAATACTCTGAAAGCAATATGTTTTCCATGAATCATGGATCCTTTTATGTTCATATTTTATATGTCTTGTCCATAATGTTTCCAAATGTTTCCATGGTGAGATATCTAACCCTCGTATAGACCACTAATTAGGTATCTCAAGTAATAAAGTTCATTCAAATTTTTTCCTATTTTGAATGGGGTGAGGCCTCTACAACCTGAACCAAATATTGTGGATATTTTTTATAGTTTAGGTATAAATTGAAAGGAGGTAGGTTGTCTATACAGGTCAAGGGAATGAATGGGTCAAGCACCCCCACTATTTTATCATAATATTATATAATTTTGGATAATTTAAATGAGGGAAAATGGAATGAATATGATGCTAGAAATAAAATTAACGTTTCCATTGGTTTTGGGAAGAAAGAGGTATTGTGAGTTGGTTATGAATATTCAAATGTGGGGAGAATAATGGTAGTAATTGATCATGTTTAATTTGAATGCATGGATCATATAGGTTCAAAACCGATCAACCTAGATTTATGTGAAGGATGGTTTTATCTAGATAATAGAATGAGTCCTAAAAGGATCATTCTAACTCTTTATTTGAGCAGCTACTTTAATGTTTTGGAAGCTAAATTCACAATATAGGATCAAGGGAACTTGTTTTAGGTTGATATTTTTATCCAGGATATAATACCTACGGAGGAAAACACTTATGTTCAAGTATTATCTAAGTCAGAGTTGGGTGATTAGATATATAGTCAATTTAAAGTGAAAAGTGAAAATGTAATGCCTGGTAGAGGAATTCACAACCCAATGAGAAAGAAGGGTAATAATGGAACAACATGGGACTTGGGAAGCTAAAATATGCATAAGGGAAAGAAATGTAATGGTCATAATGAACATTCCCACTTACCTAAACCCATATAGATAATATCTACCAAAAAGGTATACTCCAAGCCCCCTACAGTAGGCCCCCTAACTGTAGCTTCCCCCTACCTACAGCAGCCACCCCTACCTACCCTCAGCCCCCTATCTACCCCCAGCCTCCTACCTTCCTGCCCCCTCCCCTCCCCCCATCTCCCTACCTACAGCCATCCCCCCCATCCCACCCACCCCCACCCCCTCCCCTGCCTGACCCCAGCCCCCTGCCTACAACAGCACCCCCCTCCCCCCAACCCCTTGCACTACCTCCCCCCTCCTAACAGCAGTTTCCCCCCTACCCTACCCTACCCCCTTCCTACAGCTCCCCCCTCCCCCTACCAGCAATGCTAGAGCCCCCCCCCCACCCACACACACAAATATACACACATCCCCTCCCCTCCCACCACCCCCCTTCACTACCTGTCCCCATCCCCTCCCCACCATGCTGGCATCACCTCCCCCCCACACACACACACTCCCCCCACCCCCTTGCACTCCTTGACCACCTCCCCTCCTACCTGCAGCTCCCCCACCCTCTACCCTTCCTATAGCTCCCCCCATACCCTCCCCTCCCCTCCCCCCATACCCTACCTACAAGTCAACAATACCCCCCCCCCCCACTATTATTTAGTTTATGTTTTTAAAAAGCTGCTGCCATCTAAGAATTTCTATACTCCCCCTCAGCCCCTGTAGCCCCCCCCCCACCCAACCACCCCCCTGTAGTAGACCCCCCAGAAACAGACCCCCATAAAATTAAAAAGAAAAAAACAGTATTGTCCTTCCCCAAAAGAATATTTTAAAATATATTATTAAAAATTTACAACAGAAAAAGTTCCGGGTATCAACTATCAAATGCATGCACCATTAATTTCTCACAATCTTTCAAAAAAGTTTATAAAATAAAGGGGTATCAATGTAACATCCCAAGTAAGTAATGAATAATAGATATTTTTATCTATGTCTATTAATGAATTAGATAGTGTTTTAGAGGCTTAAAATGAGAATAAATCCAATCTTAAGCATTGAATACACTAATATTTTTAAAAGATTGATTTACTGCCTTTTGATGGAAAACCATTTTTAAATAAAACTTTTGACAATTTTATAAGCTCTATTTGTCAAAATAAACTTATTCTTTATTATTGGGACATTGAAATTTACTTTGGGTAAATTTTTGGTATTTTTTCGATAAAGTTCATTTTTTAATGAATAGTGAAAAATGTTGTATTTTAATTCAAAACCTCTTTTTAATAAAATTTATTTATATGATTAGATTATCATTTGAATTGGTTTTAAAGTTCAATTAGAATATATTTTTACCATTTAATCCAATAGTGGTCATTGGAATTAATTTCACTTTGAAATCGGACTTAAACTAGTGTCAATCTTTTGATACTTATTGTTTCATAAAAACACGCTATTTGCTCTGACAGCGGGAATTAATTATTAAATTAATTAATGAAAATTATATGTTTTTAATTTTTTAAAATAGACATCATTTTTGAATTCGGAATATCAAATATATCTTAGGGTGAAGTTTTAGTATTTTTCTGAAAAACTTCAATTTTTGATGAATAGTGAAACCACTAAGTGGTACTTAAAAAACTGATTTTTCGTTTAAATGAAATTTTACCACCTCTGTGTTTTGAATTTCAAAAATCCGACATACATGGTTTTCATTAATAAGTAAAATGTGGTTCAATGGGATTAAAATAATTTTTTGGTGAATAGTAACTTTTAAGTTTTTAATCACGATTAGAGGTAATTAGTGTAGTTTAAGGTAAAAATAATGTTTTAATAATATGAGATGAGCTTTACACATGTACTAACCTTATTTTATGTATCATGGCTGACCAAGACAATCCATGGGTCAACTTGGGGACCTCATGGAGCCACTTTGGAAGGAAAATGACATTAATATCTTTTTATTTAATGTAAAAGTAAAAATGACACAAACATGAGTTGTTTTACTAAAACAATTTTTAAATGGGGTTATACAAGTCATATTTTTGACTATAAATATTCATTTGAAATATAAAACGATTTCTTACATCATAGTATTTTTTTATAATTTTTAAACATTAAATAAATTAAATTATTTATGACATCATGATGATGCAGCGATTACCTCATTATTTAACGATTTAAATAAAATGAAAAGATAATGTAAAATCTAAGACCTACACTTGTCAAAAACCTATTGTATGGGTATATGTAGAACCCTTATCACCTTATCCTAGAATTATATCAATGTGGGACCTTTTAAATCTTAAAATCATTTTAAAATAAAGTAACATTTCTTTACTTTCCAAGAGTGCCCCTCCTCTCCTCTTATAAAAGGCCCTCACCTATACCACCTTACCCACACTTCCAAAGCCTTTGTCTCGGCCAACCCCTGCCCATTTTGTCTCTCCACATCCCTCTCTAACTCTTAGAAGCCTCAATTTGGGCATAAGTCTTCCCAAGGAAGCCTTTGAGCTCAAATCAAAAAGAGTTACCCGATTTAAAGGTAGTGTCTTCTCTTGTATTCTTATGTTTTATTTTGCTTCTCAAACCCCCTAAACTCTTTGTATTCATTTATTTTGTAACAACACCAGTATATTACATATACTAGGATGTTTTTATAAGAATTATTCGAGCTACACTTACACACACCTACATCTAATGGTTAAAGAACATACTGTTTCCGTGGATGGCGAATTTCTGCCTCATGAAACGATGATTGTTCAATATTATTTAAACACCTTCAAAGGTGGCCATTAAGATGACACTATATTTATATATGATATATAATATTTGTATGTTTTACTTAATATTATGTATTTTTCATTTATGGAATACCTTTATGGTTTCCATTATGGGTAAACGCGATATCTTCATTTTAGGAAGTTCGGACTACCGCCCCCTCAAAGTGATTTGATTCGTTAATACCATATGTGGGATGTATAAAGGATTTAATTAATGTTATTATGTATGATATTATACTGGAATTATAATATACCTTTATATCATTATTATTCCATTCCATAAAATATGAAATAGAAATGAAAGTAGCGTTCATGCGTACGTACGGCTTACCGTCTCCATGAACGGTGCATTTCATTTCTTACCTCTAAACGTTATGTAATATTATAAATGCATGTATATACTGGATATATATAATATATATTATATCTACATCATGATTATAACTCTGGATATAATGGATATTTTCCAACGTGAACAACTTGTAAATATAATAATTTCACTTTTGACTCAAGTACCAAATATCGACAAAACGACCGTTATTAACTTGAATAATTACATAGTGTTAATGACATGGTAATAAGTGATATAAAAGGAATAATTAACTTAAAAAAGTTTCCTAAGAAAGTATAAATTAACTCAAGTTTATTATTCAGGACATTAAAGAATGATCAAGTCAAGTCAGACCCGAGGTATGGGACTTCGTCTCAATCTCCATTCATTGAGGCATATTTTGTTTTATACACAACTTTCTTTTATACGGTGTATAAACCCCTTTTAATTTTATGCTTATTCAAAAGGAATCTTTTTTTATACGAAGCGTTTACTAAATGACAAAAGGAATGTTTTTTTTTGTCGTACGTATGCGGCGACAACGACTTCTCCGCTGCCGTGACCATTATTTGAGTTTCGGCTTCCTCTACAAGCCATAACCTTTTTTGAATGAAAAATAAATCCCATGTTTTACTTTTCTTTTATTTTGGTATTGAAAATGGTTTTCGTAATGTTTTTATATCAATGTGTTGTATTGATATCTTGTGATTGAAAAGTGGAAATGTTATGTTTCCTTTATGCATGTTTTATGTGATATGATTATGTTATGGTTCTTGGGAATTATTACGAAGATGGGTGGTTCTGTGATAAAATAAGGATGGGTGAGCCCTATATATCTCTCCAATGCATTGGTTAACGTGAAGGAGTTAAATGTTAAGGTTTCTCCAAAGAGATTTAGGGAATATACTGTGATGGGTATTCCAAACGTAACCAAGAGGGTTACTCCCTAAGTAAGAATGTTATGAATGCCTCAAGTTACCTTTATGTCTTATGATTTCTATGATTTATTCATGATTTGATGAGGTATGTTAATGTGCTTATGTTTTATTAGTAGATTATGATTTCATTGATTCTTGTGTATACATGTACTCATGTTTCCTTTCCATATTTTTATATCCCTTACTGAGCTTTTTATGCTCATCCCAAGTTTTTGAAATGTTTTTCACAGGTCAAGGGAAGGATATATGATATTATGATAGTGTCAAGGAAGTGTCAAGAAATAATCCATGTTTTATTTTAAATATTTTTCCGTTGATAGGAAAAATGAATACTATCTTTTATGTAACCACTTTGTTTAAATGTGGAATGTAATGCAAGTTTTATGATCTAATTCTCTAAAACTCTAAACCAGAAAAGATCCTCAATGTGTAATCTTGTAATAACTCAAGATTAAGTAAGGTTTAAGGTTGGGGACTTATAGTTGGTATCAAAGGTTGGTTTAGAAAACTTTAGGAGTTAGAAAATTGTTAAATTATAAATTAATTTATGGTATGATTGAAATGATATAGCATTTACATATTACCATGTTTCTTTACCTAAGATATTTATGTGTTTAGAATGGTTCTTCGTAAAGGAAACATGGAAGTTGTGCTAAGAAGGTATATAGATGGAAATGAACTTCTAAATCGGCATCTTGAGATGGTCAGAATCAGAATTGAATAGTTTTTTGCAGTGATGGCTCAGTTGACTCAGGTGATAAATGGTGGTTGTGTTTATTGATGATATTTTGGTTTATTCCAAAAGTAAGGAGGAACATGAAAGTCATTTAAGTGTTGTCTTGCAATCCTTAAACGAAAAGAATCTTTTTAGGAAATTCAGCAAGTGTGAGTTTTGGTTACAACAAATTTCTTTCCTTGGTCACATTGTTTCAAAAAATGGCATAATTGTTGATCCTGCTAAAACAAAAGTTATTGAAGAATGGCCAAGACCCACAAGATCCGTAGTTTCCTTGGTTTGGCAGGTTACTACCGAAGGTTTGTTGAAAATTTTTCACAATTATCTAGTCCAATGACTAAGCTAACTCGAAAGGGTGTTAAGTTTATCTGGACAAAAGAATGTGATGATTTTTTTCAGGAATTGAAAAGAAGATTGGTGAATGCTCCTATTTTGGAAATACCTTCCAGGAATGGGGAGTTTTTTATCTACAGTGATGCTTCATTGAAAGGAATTGGTTGCATCTTAATGCAGAATGATCAAGTAATTGCTTATGCTTCACGACAGTTGAAAACTCATGAGGTAAATTACCCTACACATGATTTGGAATTAGCTGCTATTGTTTTTGCTTTAAAAATTTGGAGGCATCATTTGTATGGAGTAAAGTGTGAAGTATATACCGATCACAAAAGTTTAAAGTGTATATTCACTCAGAAAGAATTGAACATGAGACAGAGGAGATGGCTAGAATTAATCAAGGATTATGATTGTACAATTCATTACCATCCGAGAAAAGCAAATAAAGAGGATGATGATTTGAGTAGAAAAAGTAATGCTTCATTAACAATTTTGTGTTTGGAATGTGATCCTTTGGTTAAGGATTTGATGAAATTGGGCATAGAAGTTTTTGGTGCAGGATGTTCTTCTGTTTTGTTTTAGGTATCAGTGAAATCTTCTCTATCAGATAGAATCAAGAAAGCACAGAAGCAAGACAGTGAGTTGTAGAAAAAGGTAGAGCTGGTTCAGAAGGGTAATTTGCCTGAATTCAACATTGATAATGATTGTGTTTTGAGATTTGGGAAGAGATTGTGTGTGCCTTGTGATTCACAGTTGACGAGATATTTGTTATGTAAAGCTCATAGTTCTCCGTTTTGAGTTCATCCTGGCTGTACTAAGATGTACAGAGATCTGCGAGAGTATTACTGGTGGGATGGAATGAAAAGAGATATTGCTGATTTTACTGTGAAGTGTTTGACATTTCAATAGGTTAAAGTAGAGCGGTAGTTACCGAAAGGGATGATTCAGCCTTTACCAGTGGCAGAGTGGAAATGGGAGAATATATCCATGGACCTTTTTGTGGGATTACCGAAGACATCTCGAGGTAATAATGTAATCTGGTTTATTGTTGATCGCTTGACTAAATCTGCTCATTTTGTTTCTATACGAGATACTTTTTCCCTAGATCAACTTTCCTGTTTGTATCTTAAAGAGATATTCAGGTTACATGGATTTCCTCTCTCCATTGTATCTGATTGTGATCTCAGGTTTACTTCTAATTTTTGGAAAGGCCTTCAGAAGTCGTTGGGTACTGAATTAAATTTTAGTATAGCTTTTCATCCTCAATCAGATGGGCAGTCAGAACGAACAATTCAGACTTTGGAAGATATGCTACGTGCTTGTTCGATGTATTATCAGGGAAGTTGGGACCAACATCTTTCTTTGGTTGAATTTTCATATAATAACAGTTTTCATTCCAGTGTACAGATGGCACCATTTGAGGCGTTATATGGGAAGTGGTGTCGAACTTCATCTTCCTGGGATGAAGTGGGTGAAAGGAAGCTGATGGGACCAGAATTGGTAGAAGAGTTGGCAAAAAAAGTTCAGCTGATACAGAAACACATGATAACAGCTCAGAGCAGGCAGAAGAGTTATGCGGACAATAGGAGGAAGGATCTCTCTTTTGAGGTAGGTGAACATGTTTTTCTCAAAGTCTCACCATGGAAAAGTTTGATGCGATTTGGTAAGAAAGGAAAGCTGAGTCCTACGTTCATTGGACCATATGAAATTCTGTAGAGAGTTGGATCAGTTGCATACAGAGTGGAATTACCTCCGAGTTTATCTCAGGTACACAATGTTTTTCATGTTTCAATGTTGAGAAAGTATATGCCAGATCCATCTCATGTTTTGAGCCCAGAGGTAGTTCAGTTGGAAGAGAATCTCTCTTATGAAGAACAACCAGTCCAAATTCTTGACCGAAGAGAGAAAGTGTTGCGAAATAAGTTAATTCATCAGGTAAAGGTTTTGTGGAAAAACCACATGATTGAAGAGGCAACATGGGAATCTGAAAATGCAATGAGGGCTAAATACCCCCACTTATTCGATAAGTAAATAAATTGTGGGGACGCAATTTTCAAAAGGGGGAAGGATGTAACATCCCAAGTAAGTAATGAATAATAGATATTTTTATCTATGTCTATTAATTAATTAGATAGTGTTTTAGAGGCTTAAAATGAGAATAAATCTAATCTTAAGCATGGAATGCACTAATATTTTTAAAAGATTGTTTTACTCCCTTTTGATGGAAAACCATTTTTAAATAAAAATTTTGACAATTTTATAAGTTCTATTTGTCAAAATAAACTTATTCTTTATGATTGGGACATTTAAATTTACTTTGGGTAAATTTTTGGTATTTTTCTGATAAAGTTCATTTTTTTAATGAATAGTGAAAAATGTTGTATTTTAATTCAAAACCTCTTTTTAATCTAATTTATTTATATGATTAGATTATAGTTTGAATTGGTTTTAAAGTTAAATTATAATATATTTTTACCATTTAATCCAATAGTGGTCGTTGTAATTAATTTCACTTTGAAATTGGACTTAAACTAGTGTCAATCTTTTGATACTTATTATTTCATAAAAACACGCTATTTGCTCTGACAGCGGGAATTAATTATTAAATTAATTAATTCAACTTATATGTTTTGAATTTTTTAAAATAGACATCATTTTTGAATTCGTAATATCAAATATAGATTAGGGTGAAGTTTTGGTATTTGTCTGAAAAACTTCAATTTTTTATGAATAGTGAAACCACTAAGTGTACTTAAAAAACTGATTTTTTGTTTAAATGAAATTTTACCACCTCTGTGTTTTGAATTTCAAAAATTCGACATACATGTTTGTCATTAAGAAGTAAAATGTGGTTCAATGGGATTAAAATAATTTTTTGGTGAATAGTAACTTTTAAGTTTTTAATCGCGATTAGAGGTAATTAGTGTAGTTTAAGGTAAAAATAATGTTTCAATAATATGAGATGAGCTTGACACATGTCCTAACCTTATTGGATGTGTCATGGCCGACCAATAAAATTCATGGGTCAACTTGGGGACCCCATGGTGCCACTTTGGAAGGAAAATGACATTAATATCGTTTTATTTAATGTAAAAGTAAAAATGACACAAACATGAGTTTTTTTACTAAAACAATTTTTAAATGGGGTTATACAAGTCATATTTTTTACTATAAATAGTCATTGGAAATCTAAAAAGATTTCCTACATCATATTATTTTTTTATAATTTTTAGACATTAAAAACATTAAATTATTTATGACATCATGATGATGCAGCGATTACCTCATTATTTAACGATTTAAATAAAATGAAAAGATAATGTAAAATCTAAGACCTACACTTGTAAAAAACCTATTGGATGGGTATATTTCTAGACCTTATCACCTTATCCTAGAATTATATTAATGTGGGACCTTTTAAATCCGAAACTCATTTTAAAATAAAGTAACATTTCTTTACTTACCAAGAGTGCCCCTCCTCTCCTCTTATAAAAGGCCCCCACCTCTACCACCTTACCCACACTTCCAAAGAATTTGGATCGTCCAAACCCTACCCATTTTGTCTCTACACATCCCTATATAACTCTTAGAAGCCTCACTTTTGTCATAAGTCTTCCCAAGGAAGCCTTTGAGCTCAAATCAAAAAGAGTTACCCGATTTAAAGGTAGTGTCTTCTCTTGTGTTCTTATGTTTTATTTTGCTTCTCCAACCCCCTAAACTCTTTTTATTCATTTCTTTTTTAAAAACACCAGTATCTTCCATATACTAGGATGTTTTTATAATAATTATTCTAGCTACACTTACACACACCTACATCTAATGGTTAAAGAACATATTGTTTCCATGGATGGCGAATTTCTGCCTCATGAAACGATGATTGTTCAATATTCTTTTAACACCTTAAAAGATGGCCATTAATATGACACTATATTTATATATGATATATAATATGTTTATGTTTTACTTAAGCTTCTGTATTTTTCATTTATGGCATACCTTTATGGTTTCAATTACGGGTAAATGCGATATCTTCATTTTAGGAAGTGCGGACTACCGCCCCCTCAAAGTGATTTGATTAGTTAATACCATATGTGGGACCTATAAAGGATTTAATTAATGTTATTATGTATGATATTATACTGGAATTATAATATACCTTTATATAATTATGATTTCATTCCATAAAATACGAAATAGAAATGAAAGTAGCGTTCATGCGTACGTACAGCTTACCATCTCCATGAACGGTGCATTTCATTTCTTACCTCTAAACGTTATGTAATATTATAAATGCATGTATATACTGGATATATATGATATATATGATATCTACATCATGAGTATAACTCTGGATATAATGGGTATTTTCCTACGTGAACAACTTGTAAATATAAGAAGTTCACTTTTGACTCAAGTACCAAATATCGACAAAACGACCGTTATTAACTTGAATAATTACATAGTGTTCATGACATGGTAATAAGTGATATAAAAGGAATAATGAACTTGAAAAAGGTTACTAAGAAAGTATAAATTAACTCAAGTTTATTATTCAGGACATTAAAGAATGATCGAGTCAAGTCGGACCCGAGGTATGGGACTTCGTCTCAATCTCCATTCATTGAGGCATATTTTGTTTTATACACAACTTTCTTTTATACAGTGTATAAACCACTTTTAATTTTACATTTATTCAAAAGGAATCTTTTTTTATATGAAGCGTTTACTAAATGACAAAAGGAATGTTTTTTTTTGTCGTACGTATGCGGCGACAATGACTTCTCCGCCGCCGTGACCATTATTTGAGTTTCATCTTCCTCTACAAGTCATAACCTATTTTGAATGAAAAATAAATCCCATGTTTTACTTTTCTTTTATTTTGGTATTGAAAATGGTTTTCATAATGTTTTTATATCAATGTGTTGTATTGATATCTTGTGATTGAAAAGTGGAAATGTTATGTTTCCTTTATGCATGTTTTATGTGATACGATTATGTTATGGTTCTTGGGCATTATTATGAAGATGGGTGGTTCCGTGATAAGCTAAGGGCGGGTGAGCCCAATATAGCTCTACAATGCATTGGGTAACGCGAAGGAGTTAAACATTAAGGTTTCTTCGAAGAGATTTAGGGAATATACTTTGATGGGTATTCCAAACGTAACCAAGAGGGTTACTCCCTACGTAAGAATGTTATGAATGCCTCAAATTACCTTTATGTCTTATGATTTCTATGATTTATTCATGATTTGATGAGGTATGTTAAAGTGCTTATGTTTTATGAGTATAGTATGATTTCATTGATTATTGTGTATATATGTACTCATGTTTCCTTTCCATATTTTTATAGCCCTTACTGAGCTTTTTATGCTCATCCCAAGTTTTTGAAATGTTTTTCACAGGTCAAGGGAAGGGTACATGATACGATGATAGTGTCAAGGAAGTGTCAAGAAAGAATCCATGTTTTATTTTAAATATGTTTCCGTTGATGGGAAAAATTAATACTATCTTTTATGTAACCACTTTGTTTAAATGTGGAATGTAATGCAAGTTTTATGATCTAATTCTCTAAAACTCTAAACCTGAAAAGATCCTCAATGTGTAATCTTTTAATAACTCAATATTAAGTAAGGTTTAAGGCTTGGGACTTATAATCAAGATGATAATTTTCCTAATATGATAAGATATTATTTTAAGGAAAATAAAATTTAATAAGTTCATATAACCATATGAAGAGAATCTTAGAAGTGGGATAGAAGATTTTTAAAGTTATTCTTGGAACAAATGAAGGATTTTGTTACTAATATAGCTAGAGTCTCATGTGAGTCACACTATGTGGAACTCATGTTGGGTGAACCCAATAATATAAATGAATTTAATGTGGTGTGTTTTTTAGAATCATAAGGGGATTAGTGGAGGGTCAGGTACATAAATAAATTTTTATCAATCCAATCACTAGATATTTAATTGAGAATTGAGAAGATGACTACAAGATGAAATCTATATGAAAAAAAAATTATATAGAGGAGTATGATTTTTTAACCCATGAGTTCCAAATATGATTTGGGTTGAATAATTTGAGGGTCTAGAGCTTCAAGTTCCAAATCATCAGTGTGTGAATTCTAGATGTTATGGAACTGGAAGTTACTGTACAAGACCAATATTTAAAAACAACCAACCTAAGTTTTAAAAATTTATGTACTTGAAGAATTTTAGGTTATAACAATTAATAAACAAGAAGATAGTGAGTCAAACCTATATATTCCAAATAATCTTCTGAGTCGAGGAAGTTCAGTTTGTTGATTCAGAAGTTACATATCCTAAATATTCCTTAATCTATGGAAGTTGAAAACTTGAAGAAACTTATATAATATGAATTTAATAATTATGAATATTGTGGGAACCTGAATGATGTTCATGTAGTTAAATTTTTTATTTCAATGGTATTCTAAGACCTACTATTGAGGAAGAAGTTCTTATAATTGGTATAGTAACATTCAGGAACCAAAAATTGATATTATTCATGAGTTTGAGGATGATAGTATAATACAAGAGAGATCTAGTATACATATTTCTATACCAATTATAATACTAAAGCAATTTAAGGAGATAGATACTATCATTAAAAATCATTGGCACAAGGATGATACCTTGTCATGACCAGTATAGGTGTTGAGTATAATATAATACCTAATAACCCAATTGTAAACACCTTTCTACACAAGTAATACAATATTTTTCTAATACTAAATGAAGACACATCAAGGATTAAATTTACAAATAGAGGATAAACCTTATAAAAATCATTTATATTATTTTCTATTATTGATTTAACACTTCACACATGGCGATGTTTGTTGTGAATTCATATATATTGTATAGTCTCTCATATCTTCTCATTATAAATTCCAATTTCCTAAATCCTTATTCATGGAAATTGACAATTCATTCCTAGAAATCCTCAATAACTACCTAATTATACATGTTTCCTAGTACCTCACATGGTTTATACATAGACTCTAATATAGGAATACTAGGATGGACTAAGGTGGATGGGTTATTCCCACGGGCTGGCACAAGTGTCCAGGCATCAAGGAATCACCACTTGGGAATGATTTCACCCACAAAATAATTAATTAAAACATCAGTAGAAAATAAATAAAATTTCAGCATGACTCATCCATATGTCAGAAGTCCACACTGAAGGAAAATAAAATAAACAAAAAATATAATAGTATAAAGGTAGAAAAAAATGAAACACACTAATTAATCACTCTACTTCCACGATCTCTCTCCCCTGTAAAGAAAACTACATAGCCTCATCCAGTTCCCTTTTGGTCCCCTTCAAAGAATATAACTTCCCTCTATCCATAGAAAGAATTAAAAGGCCTAAGTGGCCGATTAAATAAATAAAATAAAATAAAAAATAAATTGTAACATAACTAGCTCTTATGACTATATAAGTCATTGTCCCAATATAAGAACCACAACACCCCATGGGTCAAAACATGTTCCTGCAAGTAAGGAGGAAATAGATTATATTTTAAGGACTATTTAGAATAAAAAAATTCACATCATACTGCTACCATGATATTATAGACATCCACTTATTGAATAGTGTACATGTCTAGAAGCATCAAGAAGAAATTCCCTGGAAGAAATAGAAAACATTTGATGAGTAAATAAGATGAGTAATACACTTCCTCTATCAACCAATTAGTGAATGAATCACCATAAAAAATCTCCAATTTCATTAAATATGTATAATGTCAACAAAAAACCTTAATTACTGAATTAGATATTGGGGAAGAAGAAAATATATAATACATGCTCATGTATAAGTTAGAGGTCCAAATTTAATTGAATAATAAGTTAAATAGTGAAGCTATAACTTTAGATAAAGATGATGGGAAGAATATTGAACCAAATAGGGAATGTCTCAACATAGAGAGTAAAACATTTGATTTTCTTAAGAAATTCAATATGAAGGTTACTAATCATGAAAAGATCAATGAGGATCTTGGAAGAAAACTTATGTTTAAAGTAAAAAAATGACCAATCTAGAATCAAAAATTCTTATAGGAGAATTAATGTGAAAAGGGGTGAAATAAAACTTCAAAAAACTTTTAAGTGAAAGATTAATTATCTACCGCATATAATATTTCTAGCACATGAAGTTTGGTTAAGCCTATACTTCATATTATTCAAAAATATAATATTTTTTCCCTAAAAATTTCAGTCATAATATAAAATCTAGACATCTATGGGGTAAAAAAATGATGAGAACCCCTCTTAAACGTGTAGTGGAGAAATAAGAATACATTAAAATAAAACCTCCATGAATAATAATAAATATCAAATAATATTTAGATAGTAAATTAATGAATCTATAATGTAATGTTTTTTATAGAATTATAGATTTAATAGAATATTGAAATTCAGTGTCTATTTCTAGTGATATGGTATTTTTGGCCAAAAATATTACAAATATTAGTACAATATGTGATGACCTAAAATAAATCATGAATCAAGGTGGATAAATCTCAAAGTGAAAAATAATGAGTCATTAAAGAAGAAGATTGTGAACCGAATTGCCACAAGTCCCCCTACTTAGAATTTTTCATAAATCATAAGGTAATATTGTGTAATATGTGAGAGATTGAGGAATTATATGGATAAATTTATTACAAATTTCCATGGAAATTTTTCCTATAATGAAAATTGGAAATGAGTTGAGAAAAATAATCAATAAGAGAAGTCATTTATAAGGGAAGTGGCATCAAAGGGTAAGAAAGAGAGGAAGAACTTCTCTCATTGATAGTGAGTGTTATTCACACATTAATGGAGACACTAAAATCATGAAATATATGGAGGATCATGAAGGAAAAGTTATATTTTGAAATGATAGATCCTTGTGGATCGAAGGTATTGGAACTACTGATATTGAATCAAAAGGACACAAATAGAAAAAATGTTTTATTTATGTATGTAATAAAACACAATTTCATTAGTGTTAGAAAATTTTGGGATGAGGGAAATTATATCATTTTTATAGATGAACCCTTTCATTATCATAAAATAAAAGGATGGAAATTTAGTACTATAGGATAAAGAAAACATGGTATTTTTTCAAATTAGAGACCCATCCAATTAAATCTATGAGTGAAAAGGCTAAGGATTATATATTCCATATAATACTTTTTAATATTCACCAATAAAACATGAGAAATATTTATAAACAAGAACATGTGATAGATATTCCAAAACTACAAAGGTATAGAGAATTAGTTTGTGACACCTTAAAAAAAGGGAATATGGTATATGGGACAAATTAGAAATTGGATATTCAATCCACTAGATGACTATAACTTTTATATACTCAGATGTGTGTAGTCTAATGAGGAACAAGTCAAAAAAAATTGGTCATTTTTTTATTACATTTAATGATAATTATACTACTTTATATGGGGAATAAATGAAAGGCTATACAAATGCTCAAAATCTTCAAAAGAAAAATTAAAAATAATCTTGGTGTTCAAATAAAAAGTGTAAGATAAGAAAATAAAAATTAATACATGTGAAATTACTTTTATATCTTATTAATAAATAATATAATTAAGCATTAATATATCACACTATACACCCCTTAACAAAATTGTGTGACTAAGAGGAAACATGTTTTCATATTTCATTTGGATTGAAGAAATGTGAAATCCTGTACACATTTAGAATAGATGTTTATTGAGACTAGGGAATCTAAAGACTATATATGATATATTTTTTTACATAAATACCACTATAAAATAATTCAAAATATTTGTATTGCCTTGTTACATGGTGACTAAGAATATAAATTGGAATGTTTAAATAAAGAGTTGAATAAGGGATGTTTATGGGATATCTTTCCAATGGAAATGTATAAAATAATAGAGAAAAAAATCATAAAAATACATATCAAAATTTATATGTCAAAATAAATGAAAATTAACATAAAAATATTTGATTATTAATCAAGAATATAAAATTCATGAAGATATAATACTGCAGAATTATGAAAATCAAATTGAAGAACAACCTAAAAATGGAAAATTTATGGTCGATGTTGAATCATATGAGACTAGTAATGAAAATGATTCTAAAAATCATAGGTAGAGGCATCAAATTTAGATTAAAAATTTTGATATTGAGAATTTCACTTGCCAACATGATGCTCCTATCCAAAACTATAGAAGGTTCATATTAGAAAACCAAAATACGATGGAGATAGAGGGGGAGGAATATGTTGGGAGGTGCAGGTGAATGCTGGGAGGCGGAGGCAGGGAGTCAGAGGTAGGGAAGTGGAGGTGGATGCGGATTTGGAGGTAGGACGATAGAGGGAGGGAGCTAGGGGATGGGATGTGGAGGATGGGAGGTCGAGGTGGAGGAGGAAGGTGGAAGTTCGAGGCGGAGGCAAAGGTCATAGGTGGAGGCTGGGAGGTCAACTCAGAGGCGGAAGTTGGGAGGTCGAGGAGGATGCTAGGAGGTCGAGGTCAAGGAAGATTCAGGAAGGGGCGGGGAGTCTAGGGAGGTTGGATCTTGTAGGACAAGAGATTAGGGATTGTCGAAGTGGGAGGGGGAGGAGGAGGCTGAGTGAGGCCGAATATGTAAGGGGATATACCCATGGTTTTTTAAACAACTGTGGGTATAGTTTCAATCAAATTCTCTATAACCACAGTTTCTCTAAATTGTGGGTATATATCTATTGTCTTAGATCTCATTTCTAGTAGTGCACTAATTTCTAATTCACCTAATCTAAATATTTTGGGTTTTTTAGTAAACATTAAAATAAGAAAACATATAATTGAAATATAAATGTAGATGTAGAAAGAATGAAATCAGGGGAGAAAGGTCTCGATCTTAGGGTTGGACATCACAGGTTCATTAATTATTTATTTTTTGTTTAAATTAAATTTTATAATTCATTTTATGAAACCTCGTTAATGAATTACTTTTCTTTGATTTATTGAGTGTGTAATTTTAGCATGCCTTCAGCACACCAAACCACACCACCTCCAATAGTCAAATAAGATAACACCTTAACCGAGAATGTTATTCCTAAAATACCCAACTCCACTATATTCCATTTAATTCCTTATGGAAACCCCAACTCCACTGTATAAAGGGTTTTCTTAAGATAAGGGAGGGAAATTGAATTAATCAAGGAAAATAAATAGATTTGGAAATAGTGTGGGGATGGAATGGAATGCTTTGAGAGGTAAGAGATCCCTTCCTTTTATAGGTAGAATTTGTACTATGAAATTTTTCATGTTTTATCCCCAATTAATGACACAATCACACGGTGAAACCTTCATAAAAGTTATTAAAAACGTGTTGTGTTTCCACCATAAAAGTTATAGCATAGTTTTCCATCATATGTGGTAGTTATGAGTTTTTTATTGAATTTTATTTTCTAGGGATAAAGTGAGTCCTAATTCAATTCCAGGTGGAATCACCTCAATTGTATGTGTTTAAACTGATTTTTTCTTCCATTATGGTGATGGGGTCCACACTATCCGCCCGGAAAATTTCCCAACTTCAATGAATTTTTCGGGCCTCTAAATGCTCAAATCAACCCCTAGTCTAGAAGAAAAAGTTTAAGTAAGTTAATAAAGTATTTAAAAATAATAATCACTCAATTTGGAATTATATTTTTAAATAAATGACCAAAATACTATTGTGGTAAAAATCTGTCAAAAATCCAGAATTAAGCATTTTTCACAATTTTGCTCAAAACACATCATAAATCCAAAATTGATCCATATAAGCTCAAATTGATAAATTGGGAGGTTTAAAACAATTTAAATTCATATAAAAAATGTGGAAAATATTAGCTCTATCAATGTCCATAAAGGGAAATTAAATGAATAGTGTCAAAATGACATTATTGATATTTTATAAAAAATAATATTTATTAAATTATTTAAATTCATAAAAATCTTGAAATAAGACTATTAGGGTAATTTATGGTCTAAAATTTCACTTATTTTCCATTTATAGTGCAATTTATACCTTATAAGTAAGTTTATAACCCTTTATGATTGAAAAATATGTTATCACGGTTAAGGTTAAAATAGGTTAACTAAGAGATTAAACCAAAATATAGGGTTCAAAATACCACTTAAACCTATAAAAAAATTATTTTTTTATGATATTTAAACTAGATAATACCTTATATTCTAATATCTATCCATTTTGAGGATTTTTTATTCATAATTACTTAGTCATATTTTAATATTTTTAGTAATTCCAAGTGTTTCCTTTCCCCCACTTATAAAAGGACACTCATTCCCTCTCTTCTTTACACCACTTTGATCAACCTATTTAGACCAAGACCTAAAACTTTATCTTCTAAACATCCTTATCCATGTTATATAGGTTCATTAATTCCCAAAATACCAACCCTAGGGTCCTTAAGAGGATATCTAAAGGAGTTCCTCAAAAGAAGAGGTGGTCGCCTTAACTGGTCGCGTTATTTTTAATTATTTTTTACCTACTATACATCTGTTGTATTTACCATAAAATAATAAGTTAAATATCCTAAATATAATAAAATTTTATTATGATTATTATTCCACCATTATCTACCCTCTTTTCCAATAATTAAAAATGATAACATCACTTGTGTGTACGTGTGGACTACCACCTCCATGAAGTGATGTGATTTGTTTTTCATTTTTACTTTACATGGATGGTAATAAGGGTATATTTAAAAAATATATATAATATATATGATATAATAATTATTCTATAATTTTGAATTATTAATTACCTTTCTTTTTTTCTATCTGTCAAAACGTGAAAACATCGTTCATGCGTACATACGACCTACCATCTCTATGAATGGTGTAATTAATTTTTCTATCTCTAACTTTTATGGATTAACATAAATACATATATAATGAATATATGTGATATTTATATCATTATTAAAATTCTTTATATGATGGAACCATGATCAAATTACATGGACCAAAACTATCGAATTAAAACATACATGAAAAATGAAGTTGTTATTACCCGAGACAGTAATTTTAAAAAAGAATTATTAATAAGAGAGTGATAAAATATTATAATTAAATAATATATGGTATGATATATATGATTTTGGTTATTTAATATATTTATAATAAATCTATATTTATTACACAGAAGGTCCAGATACATGTGAAGGAATTCAAACCTAAGGTAAGGGATTTTATCTCAATTTCCCTTCATTGAGGCATATTTCAATGTTATGCACCTAATTTATTTTATATAGTGTATATAATACCCCTTTTACATGTTATATCATGAATTCTTCATACTTAATTTTTTGATATTTAAGTACACAAGATACAGATATCATATTTTTAATGAAAAATGACTTTTTTCTACTTTGTTGGGAATCCTTTTCTTTCATGTCCATATTTTTTAAAAATGTGTTAAATAAATTTTTTACTATTATCCAATTATTTATTAAATAAATTTTTACCCATGTTTTAATTTTAAAAAAATTAATTAAAAGGAATCTTTTTTTCAAACAATGTAGTTTTGACTTTTTGCTGAAAGTGTGATAAAAATTTTGTTTTAATGTACTCAGTAGGAATAGAATTTCCTACCATCATGACTATGCATTTCTTTGAAGACTGATTTACAAGTTTACATGGTTATTTTAAAAGAAATTTTTTTTCATAATATCATGAACATTTTTATTTTTTAAAATTTATTTTTAAAGTGAAAAGAGTATTTTCCTCAAGAATTTTTTTAATGATATTTTATTGTATTTCTATTCATCATCAATAAAAATCCTTTTATTCTTCATAGGAATATTTTTTAATGATACCATCCCTATTCTTTCTATGGATGTTTTATGATCATTTTAACTGGGGACAGTATTTATATTCCATATTCTTCACTCAATATGGACATGTGTTTATAAGTCATATTGTTTATGAATTAAATTTATCATTAAATATATGAAGAATGTATTAGACTTATTAATTGGTGGGTGGGGACTAGAATTAAATAGACCCTAAATGAATTGTTAGGTATCATGAGACAAAATAGATTGATATTTGGTCATGTCCTTACCCATTTATATAGATTTCTTAGCATGTGTCCTTGACGGGATTTTTAGATGTCTTGCCACATGGCCTCGATAGTAAGTTTAAAATGTCTATAAGTATGAATTCTTTCATTATGAAATTAGTTATTAATTTCCATGTGAATATTTAAATATTTATGATATCCATGGATAAGTTTCAAGATCATGTGATTATTTATATGGTATTATTTGATCATCATTTATTCCTTATATATTATTCGTCATGCCCTAGTTATTGATTAAATGGTATATGTTTTTAGTTATTTACCTCACCATATTGATTATTCCCTATTTACTCATGATAGATTCCATTGTATGTAACCCTTACTATGCATCTAAGATCATACTTATTTTTTTTTCTAGGATATGAAGAATGAATCTTTGAATGAATTTAAGGATGTAGAATATTTACCTTCACTGTGTTTTGTATTTTATGTTTTCAAATGTAATGTGATATTTTAGTATGTATCTAGTTTACCAAGACTATTGAACAATTCAGTCCTTCGGGATGTGATTCCATGTATCTAGTGCCAATGTAATAAAGTAACCATTGAATCCTAGATACTAGGGTCGGTGTCTTTACATATATAGAGAACCATTCAATACACCCCTATACTAAATTATTCAAAATATTCACAGCCCAAACATTGTAGCACAAACTATCCTTGCCCCTATCAAACTGAAAAATGTAAAAACACTTGATCATTAACATAAACCCCCAATATTCAATGTCATTGGTCTACACTAGAAAGCTTCCCAATCAAAACTTCACACGTGCATAACTTGACCATCCACTCCCAATTCATAGTCTTCTACTCAATACTCAATTCACTAATCAAATCCTTAATTCTGTAATTCTATTATCATGATTTTTTTTCAATAACCAACATTCCTAAAACCCTAAGTTGTACATAGAAAATAAAGTTTTTTACATCAGTTACAATATTAACTTTATCTACCTAAACATAATAGATGAAGACATGGATCTATTATTCTCTTGAAAAAATAGATATAACACATTCTCTTTGATTTTAAGTATCAAATGAAAAATCCCTATTATCAACTTCTCATGTTTGTCTAATAAACCACCATTTATGTTCACTAAAATATAAATGAAACTATGGTAATATAACTGAGCAACTAATAGGGTGAATCAACCCATAGGATTGTTTATATCATCATCCCACTAATGTTGACATGATTTAACTCCAAAATTATCAAAAGATCACTACTCATAATCTTATCTTGATATAACCTAATAAAATCATCCCAAAAACATCTTTCTAGGACCTGTGGAAATTTTGGTACTCTAAGCCACTACTGTTTAACATCATAAACCATATTTCTTCACAATACTTAACTCCCTATGGACACAACCCATATGGATTACATATGAAAACCTAGAAAACAATAGTCAAGAAACCTTTAATTTTCCATATGAACATTGGTGTTTACTTCATTCCTTAAAATTGGTGACCTTCAGTCACTAACACCCAATACCTCTCAAATACATTTTTTATTATAAAAATAAGTACACTTTCAGGTTAATATGGAACCAATACAACCACACCATATAATACAATACTACACAACTATAACATCCTACCTCCAAAAGTTTGAAACCACCACTTACTAGTAAAATACCTAACATTAAGACCACACCCTCCCCCCAAATAGATAAAAAATGAAAAAAAAAACCATTAAAATCAATACAAACCTTCAAAAATTATAAATTTTGTAATAGTAATTCAACTATATAGATTATAAAAATAGTAACAACATGCTAGTTTCATCATCATGTCTTAAATAAGGTCATAAGAATGAGTAGTCTCAATCACTCACTACAACAACATGGAACAAACCACCACTTCTAATTGTAAATGATTTCATCATAGAGAACTATCATGAACCCCAAAAAAACACTGAAACATTATATCCAGAATCAGATAAACCCCCTACACTCTCTACAACATTACCACTTTATACTCATGTTCAATGCTTCTTTATACTTTTTTCCTTCCTATAATAAGTCAAACAAAATTTTATTTATTCTCAATCTATCTGAATTAAAGATTACCCTTCAATTATAACTATATGGTCTTCACTATACTTATGTATCACTATAAATGAGACATAAAAAAATTGAAACAATATAGAAAGAGTCAGATTGACCCACTACAATCTCTATAACACTACCACTCGATATTCATGTTCAATCCTTCTGTAAAATTTGTTCATTCCTATAAAAGTCCAATAAAATTTCACATATTCTCAATCTATCCACATTTAAGAGGCTTCTTCCCTTCCAACTCTATGGTCTCCACCATACTTATGTATCACTATAAATGAGTATTTCACAAGGTGTTAACCACTTATGATGTCTCACTCACCTACTGTTGACGTTCCATAGATAATTGCCTCTCAACCGTCACTCTTACAACATGAGGGTAAATGTAAGTTTATCATTCCATAATGATCCATCAATCATAATTTTCACAATTTATTCACAACCCAAGAACATTTTATTATTAAATACTATCCTAATTTCATTTACCACTTATACACATCAATACACAACTGTAAAATTCACTTTAATATTTTTTAGCTAAATGCTCACTTTACTCTAAAAATTTCTCACTAGAATCACATTAATCTCATGGTAAATGAAACCAAATAATTAAAAAACATATCATCATATTTATTATAATCATTTAAAACTCATCATTAAAATTCACCTCAATTAATCCATTCAATATATATCTCTAATTCTCATCATAATTCTCAATATAGCATTCACATCTCATTTCTTCACCTTTATAATTTACTCAAGCCAATACCTTATGATTATATCATCCTGTAATCATATTCATAATCAAATCATGTTAATCGTGTATTTATTATATAGTCATCATGGATCAATTCAAAAGGAACACACTCTCTTTAGATAATCATTATTATCAATAATCAACCATACCGCACCTTCTTGCATCCATGCCTCACATGGATTTATAACCTCACCTACTTCATAGTCACACAAAGACATGCAAATTCCATTTTAACATGTGTACCAAGTCTTACACATATACACATTCCATATTTCTACATCAATATAATATTAAATCAATAAATCATAACTCAAAACCATTATACATCCTTGAAATCACAAAAACATATTGTTTTAATGATATAACAATAATCTCACTCCCAGGTAATAAGGACTTTCACTATAAGGGTGATGTTCTAGAACATGAATAGTTTCCATACCAAGTTTAGTCAACCTATCTCCAAATACCAAGATCCAAATAAATAATATAAATCAAAATGAGGTCTTGATGACATTTTTTAATGTCCACTAGACCGTGTGATGCCTAGGATATAATTAAAGATTTTTTATGTGACCTTAGGTGTACCACCCCATACACTATAGTTTAATAAATAGCTATGAGGGTCTATGATCATCATTATAAAAATTATACCTTTAATTAGATAAATATCAATAATAATAAATCCATGAACATCTATAAAGTATAATATTAGAGTGAAATAATGAAATCATAGAAAATCTAACCAACTCCAATAAAATATAGCATGAAATAATAAATTTATGAATTCCATTTCATACCCTTCATACATTAAAAGAGTAATTTCATAATGTGTTTATTATATATGTGGTGTATGAAATAAAAAAATGATGTTACTAAAAATGCATCAGGCATGCCTTAGTACCATCTCTAAATCCCCATCATGCTACTCAAGATAAACCATTTTTCTTCAAAATTTTCCATAACTTTCATACTAAAATAAAGTTTTCATGTTCACCAAGATGAAAATGAAAGGTGTGATTATAATACTTAGTAGGACACCACTAATGGTACCCTAGAATATACCAAAATTTATATATGAAATAACCATGTTGAGACATCATGTGCTTATTAGGACATCATGATTCTTAACCCTACAAGCTTTTTTCCAATGTTTTCAAAGCATAACCATTTAAAACCACTATGCAGGGTGATACAACACACATCACAACTTCCTTTCCATAGTAGATATTCATTCCATTGGTTTCTAATATGTATCACCCTTGTTTTCTATGGGTATGTTAATATAGGATTTAACTTGTTTAAATTGATGACTTTGAACCTTGAAATAGTTTATGCTTGGGTCCATGATTTGTTAGTGGTTTGTTAAAGCATAAAAGTGATTTTTGGATGTTTTTGGAACAAAATAGAAAACACCAAATCTTTAGTAAATATGTGGTGGTCCCAGTATGTAAAATGGCTAAGAAAACTAGGGTAGGCCTAGGCCAAGACATGGTTGAGGGTGTGGGGATGGTCGGTCTATCTTTGAAATAACTGAAATGGATACCACTTTCCTTAAGTCTTAGATATTTCAAAATGTAAACACATATAGATTAAACATGGGGTCTTAAATTTAGTTTTAACATTATTCACACCCTTATTAATCAATTGACACTCCTACTTGATAATTCCTTCATTTTCCAAACATGTTTCTAGATTCTATAAGAGACTTAGGTATTGAACTTGTGTAACCTTCATCCAAGATTTTATTTATCCTTTGTTTAGATCAATATTTCCTCTCCTTGGGTTGATATTAAGAATTGGTTCATACATATTTTTTGGTACTTCCGGTATGGGATGATTCATTAGATAACTCGAGTGGGTCTTTCTTATTATGGTCAATTTCTTCTGTCATTCTTGTATGATCATAGAATAAGGATTTAATGGCTTAGATTGTGGTTTTTTCTTATATTATATCAAGTTTAATCCTAGACTTAACATAAAAAAACACTTTCTAGAGGGTTTTTGGCATTCTATGATGTCTTAGTGGTGTTTCTCTTGGAGACTCTTCCTTGGATAGTATCTTACTTTCTAAACTTAATTTTCCTCTCTATAATCTCTATTCTTGAACTCTCGTGTGACTTTGGAGATGGTTCTTAGGGTCTTTGGGTGTTATATTTTTTTGAGTTACTACCGTATTAGCTAACCTTGATGTTGACATCTATGATCTTGAGGTAAGAATATCCTTACTTCATAAGGCCTTGTTTATGTTGTTGTCATGATTTTATTTTTTATGCTTGGAACCTATGTTTGATATATGTTGCATGAGGGTTTGTGAGTAGCCCTTATGACCCATACTTAATATGTGTCCTTAGGATTTATGTATATCATATTGAGAACTATTCTTGATATACCTTATAGTTCCTTTCTATGATATGTATTTTTTGTGGTATTTTATATCTTGTGGAACCTTATAATAACCCATGTATTTAATACACTTTATTTTATGATTTAATGCATAAGATTAAAAAATTAATATGGAAGATCAATAATTGTAGTGTATTTTGGAATTAGGTACACTACATAACAAATTAAAATAGGGATTGCATTAACTTGTTGAAAACTTCCATAATATACTCATATTATTCCTTTGTATTTAAAACTGCATGGGATAACCTGGGGACATACATAAGAAATAGGAGAGATATAAATCCCAGTAAGGGATTAAACATGGAATAACATAAATAAAGTAATAAATTTTATAAAATAGGTATATAAATGATACATAAAAAGGGTAAAAATCATAAAAATGAACAATGATTCATAATATAGCATGATAACATAAAGGAAACTTGGGAAATGTGGCCACAACTTAAAAAATGGCATCATAAACATAGTTCAAGGTTTACTGCCAAGTAATCATGATGAAAGAAGTACCATTATGGATTATTTTTAATATATAATCCCTTTAATGACATCTCATGATACTAAAATATTACCCAATGTATTAGACCGCCATATAATTTTGGGTGCACTCGTCACTTTCATTTCATTCACATGCATAGATGTGCCACATAGATCAAACAAATTGGAATAATTTATAATCATATTTTATTCAATGATCATGTACTATCAAATAAATACATATAAGTACCCTATCAAATAAGTATAAGTGAATAATTTTTGACACCCTTGATAGGAAATGGGTATGGGTATTCAATGCGCATTTTTTTGGCATGGACAATCGTGGTGAAATTTCTCCAACATAATAGGGTTACATAAAGATTCATAAAATGGGTTTATGAGAGTGAAAGGGGTATATTGTCATTTGGAAATAAAATATTAAGTAATATTTACATGGAAAAAACATATCGCAACATTAGGAATTGGAAATAGAAGGCATAATATAATGAAGAAGCATGAATAAAGAGGAGAAGGAAAGGATCTCTTACCTTGAGAGGGTGATTCCAAATGCTTGGGAGGAGATTCTTAAGAGCTTGAGGGGACATTTGGGGGAATATAGAGAGGTTAGGGAAGAGTAAATACATGATCTAATGTTTTTTAGTGAAGATAAATGGAGGCTTGGGTGGGTTTATATAGTAAAATAGAGAGGAGTTCTTTATTATTTCTCAAATATAGGTTTTGAACTCAATATAATAAATTAATAAAAACCACAAACTTTCTCATGGTTTTTGTCCATGTTTTCTGAAAAAGGAGAGTGATTTTAATTATTTTATTAGGAAAAGGTCCAAACTTATTAAAATATTACCCTTGGTGATGTAGAATCCATCCATGTCCTTAAATAAATGATTTTAAAAAATCAAAATATATTATAGGTTTTAGAGATTTCATAAAGGATTTATAAAATTAATAAAATAAACTTAAAATAAAATTATTTTAAAGAGGAAACATATAGTTTATCTTATATAACCTTTATAGTATTTATTACATCATTTTTGGATCATTATGATTTCATAATACACATCGTATATTTATACTGTATTTAATTTTTACATAGAAATTTGACTGTCTCAGAAAATTATGAAAATTCACCATTGGATAATTTTGAAGTTATGATTCCAAAAATAATATTTATTTTATCCAAATAATTTTATAAATATGTTAATTTTTACTTTTAAAATTATAATTGACATTTATTTAGAAATACTGGGTTTTTTGACAATAACAGTTTTCAAACCCTTATAAAAATTAAAATTGACTTCATAAAATTTATATGATAATTTATATTTAATTAAAATTATTTAATAATAATATTTAATTAAAATATAATTTATTTAAAAAATAAATTAATTCATAAATTCCTTAATTTAATTTTAATATTACCCAAAAATATAATTTTGTGTTTCACTGTGTCAAAATAAAAAAAACATTTATAAAGTAAAAATAATAAAATAAAAATATATTAATTATTACATAAAATATGAATATTAATATTATTGGGGTATCAATACATATCCCTTTAATACACCATCAAATTCTCTAATAGTATGGTGCACGAAGGTGAGACTTTCATGGGATGGTTCAACGTACATGGTTTGGGTTGTGATCTCGATGAGCTTGAACTTCTCATGTAAACGGTTTTTCTCAATCTTAAGTTGTTGGATCTCAGCTTGGTCTTGGTCAAGGAAAATCCCAGTGATACTATATACCTAAGAATCTTTGATAAATGTTATTCTTAGGGTATGATCCTACTGGTTGTGGTCATCACTTCCTTTTTCTGTGTCAATTGGATTTATCAAAACCTTTATATTTATACTAATCATAAAATCACTGTTAAACATCTATATTATCTATAGTAATAATACTTAATGGTATTTTAAATCTAATAGGATATAATGAAACAGAAAAAGTGCATGTGTTTTCTATATCCATAATATATAATAATGTGTTTAATTAAATTACAAGGGGAGTTTTTTTTATAAAATATATGGTTGTTACGATCTTCCCCCTTCAGAAATTTAGACATATAAATTTTCATTTAACACACTAAAATATATTAGGCTAATTATGTTTAATCATATCCTCTTATTACCACATCCCTTATTTAAACTTTGGTTTCTCCATAGCACTTTTACCAGGTGAATTTTCTTATTCCGTAGAACTTTGTCTCTATGATCTAAGATCTTTACTAGTAATTACCCATATGAGAGATCATTATCCAATGGTACCAATGATAGATTGAGTACATGTGAGGGGTATGTTATGTACTTCCTCAATATGGATACATAGAATACATCATGTGCTTGAGATAGGTTTGGTGAGAGTGATAGTTGATAGTCCACCACTCCAATGCGATCAAGGGTCTTAAAGGGACTTATGTATATTGGACTAAGCTTTCCCTTATTCCCAAATCTAATTAATTTATTCCATAGAGATATGTGTAGAAATACCTCGTCTCTAACCTCAAACTCTAGGTCTCATCAATGATTACCAGCATATCTCTTCTGCCTATTATGAGTAGTCTTGATGTGCAGCTGAATGGTATTTACCTTTTCCACCATCTCCTCGACCATTTTAGGACCTAGAAGTTTGCATTCCCCAACTTCATCCCAACATACAGGTGTTCTGAACCTCTTACCATAAAGGGATTCATAAGGATCTATTTGGATTCTTGATTGGAAACTATTATTTTATAATAACTTGACTAGATGAATATTCTGATCCCATCCTCCTTTAAAGTCAATTGAGCATGCTCTCAACATTTCCTCAAGTGTCTGGATAGTCTGCTTAGATTGGACATCAGTTTGAGGGTGATAAGTCATGCTAAATTTAAACTCGGTATTTATAGTTTATGGGATAATATTTTATAACTTGGAGTTAAATCTTGGGTCTTGATCATATACAATTGATATTGGTGTTCCATACATCCTCACCACTTCTCTAATGTATATCCTTGCAAGTTTATCGAGTGATAATTCCTATCAAATTGCAATGAAGTAAGAAGACTTTGTAAGATGATCCACTACAAACCATATATAATCATTTCCTCTTAATTTCTTTGGAAGATCAGTGACAAAGTCCATGGTTTTGTTTTTCGATTTCCATGTGGGTATGGGTAATCATTGCATCATCCCCTTGGATTTTTTTCTTTCCTCCTTTGCTTACTGACATACAAGATGTCTTGATGTATATTTCGTGATCTACTTTTTTATATTGTCCCAAAAATAGTGCTCTCAGAGATCTCGATACATATTTGTACTTCTTGGATGGATAGAGAAGGTTGAGCTATGTACATCATCCAAAAAATCCTTCTTTAACTTAGTATTTGATTGTACAGATAATCGTGACCCAAATATCATAACCCCTTCATTAAAATTGAACTCTAATGACTTCACTTTTCTTATAGCTTCCACTTTCTTCTGAATTCCCACATCATCTCTTTAAGCATACTTTATCTTTTCTATAAGGTATAGTTGATCAATAATTTATGAAATTGTTGATGATGTTCCTTCCTTTATGATTCCATTTCCATCCTTTTTAATTCTAAGAAGATTGGATCCTTCTCAATTCTCATCAATGATAAAATTATTGGATCCTTTTGAATTAAATTTTCTACCAATTTATTTTCTTCCCCATGATGGTAGTGTATTGAGCATTAATAGTCATTGATTAGCTTTAACCATCTTTGTTGGTACATATTCATCATTTTATCATTTAATATATACTTAAGGATTTTTTTTATTCGTATATATTTCACACTTCTCCCCAAACAGATAATGCCACCATATTTTCAATGTGAATGTCACTGAATAAAACTCTAAATCATGTGTCAGTAGTTCTCTTCATGAAATTTCAGTTTCCTTGAACCATAGGTTATCACTTTGTCATTTTAAATTAACACACAGCTCAATCCCTTCTTCAAAGCATCATTTAATACCATGAAAATTTCTCCACTCATGATTTGTGTGAGTATCGGTGTAGTGATAGGCCTTTTTTTAACTCCTTGAATCTCTCTTCACATTCATAATTCCAAACAAACTTGACTAACTTTTATGTTATCATGGTTATAGGGTTTTAAAATCATGAGATATTTATCACAAATTGATGATAGTACCCAACTAATCCAAGGGAACTATGGATATCTGATAAAACACTATTTTATTGAATATTTTATTGATAATAAATGATATAATTTCCTCAAATTGTGTTAAATATGTTTAATTATAAATTATTTGGGATTAGATCATTCATTTGAATATTTGATGAAAATTCCAGTTTTACCCTTGATAGTTCACTGTAGTATTTAGAAGATACATATTTGTATATTTATTATTTGAATTTGAAATTTTTTAACAGTGTTCCTAACTTAATTTTCTACAACTTTAATTCATGACACTAGAGCTAAAAAGGGCATTTGGATGGAGTAAATGGGAGATTAATCCAATGGTGGGCTGGACTCGGCAGAATGGACATGGGTTCTGTATTTGGGCCATATCTTCTTCATCCAGTCTTGTATTAAGACCATATTTTGAGAGGAGCTCGGGGATTCATTTTCCCGAAAATCATCCTTCTGAAAGGAGAGCTGGGTCACGCGTTTTCGAGGTCAAATGGGCGGTGCAAGTTGTATTGAAATATTTGGCCGAGATTTCCCATTCACACTTGAAACCTATTTAAACCTAGCCTCCCCTCCACTCTATAAATTGGAGTTTTTCTCATTTGGAGGGGTTGGGACATGATTTGGGAAGTTAAGGGAAGAGTAGAAGTGGATCCACTCCAATTCTCCAACCATTTCAATAAGGGTATATTTGGAAGCAAGGATCCCTTCGACGAAGCCTTCTTCTTCTCCTTCATGTTGTAATGATTTTGTTTGTGTAATAAACTTCTTTGTTATTATTTTATTTCTTCTCTTTTCTTCTGTTTTGTTTAAATTTCTTCTTCTCTTATTCTTCCTCTTTGGGATGTAATTATTGAGTAGAAGTGTTATTGGGTTATACCCATTATAAACCTTTGCACATGCAAAACGCTTCTACGATGATTACGCCACCCATGGAAGAGTAGTCTTTTAGTAATCGATCTATCTTCTACCCTATTCATTTAATTATTTTGAATAAATGAGATACTGTAATTCACATAATATGATCCATGAATTGTGTTTTTAAATTACAAGAAAAAGCAAGCAATTGAACAATCAACACAAAAACACGCGAGGTCGGGATTTTGTGTAAATTGTGAGAGCGTAATCTTAATCGGTAATACAAGACCACACGGAATAAATTTCTAGAGTTCAAATATAATCCCTAAACACAATTCATCCTAATTTTCAGAATGGATATTTTCTCTAATTAACCACTGACCATAAGCTATCCTTAGAACAACAATCAAAGCAGGGTGCTGCGATTGCGTGTTCCGAAGCTAGCCTAGGGTTTAAGTAATTTCATCTTTGTGGTTAAGTTAACTCTCTTAGGGTTCGAGGGATAACAAATTAAAAGATCATAATTAAGTGGATATTTATTTAAATGATAATGATTAATAAGTGAATGAAGAGGTAGATTTAGATCGATTACGCCTTTTAAAATAGATTTCTAAAAAAAACATCTTCTTGTTGTGTCATTTTAATCGAAATTCATTTCAAAACTAAAAATAAAAAAATATAAAATCTTCTTCCAGCAAACTTATTATATATTCATAAACTATAAAAAAACCCCAATCCTTTAAAGTAGTGTTTTTATTTTATACACTTTTATTTTATTTTTAGAATACCTTTAATAAGTTGTTAAATTCACTTCCTCCTTTGAGAGACGACCTTGGTCAGCCACTCTGCTGCACCTAAGTACCCCAAAATCACATTAATCATTTGAGGGAACCCATGAAAGAGCTTTATCAATATCATTCACAGATGTTGGGAGCTCCCATCATTCAATTGATTCTATCTTTTAAGGGTCCACAAATATCCCATTGCTTGTGATAATATTCCCTAAGAATAAGACTTCCTTCACCCAGAACTCACATTTTTTGTGCTTTGCATAATGCTTCTCCTTTTGTAAGGTTTTAGAATAGTTCTCAAATTCTCCTTGTGCTTCTCCTTTTATTTTGGAGTATATTATATTATCATCTATAAATTCTACCAAAAATTTATCGAGGTAATCTTTAAAGACTCTATTCATCAATTCCATGAAGATATCTGGGGTATTAGTGAGTCTGAATGGAATTACTATGAACTCACAGTGCTCATACCTTATTCAGAAAGTAGTCTTCAAAATATCCTCCTTCTTCACCCTTACTTGATAATATCCAAACTGAAGATCTGTATTGGATAAGTATTGGCCTCCATGTAGTTGATCAAACAAGTTATAATCTATGATAGAGGATACTTCTTCTTTATCGTGATCTTATTGAGCTCATGATAATCAATGTAAAGGCACATTGACCCATCCTTGTTCTTGACAAATAGGACTGGAGCACCCCAAGGTGAAGCACTTGGGTGTATGAACCCTTTATCTAGATTCTCCTATAGTTTTTTATTCAGATCCTTGAGCTCCACAACATCCATTTTATATAGAGTATTGTATAATGGAAATGCCCCAAGTATAATCTTGATTAAAAATTCAACCTCTCATCTAGGAGGAAGACTAGGAAATTCTTCAGGAAACACTTCAACATATTACCTCACAATGGGTAGGATTATCCTTTCCTTATACCCAATCATTTGATATAGATATTATTTATCGTAGAGTAATAATATTCATGCTTGAGATTTTGGTACTAAATTAGATGCATCATCTACCTTGCACTTGTACAAAATTGGGGGACGATTCATGATATGGATATTGGTTTACTTATCATGTAAATTTATTTTGGATATATATAAGTAAAGACAATCCATTCCCAAAATTGTATCAAATTCCACTAAAGGTATTATCACAAGGTTTTATAAAAATTTCAGACCAAAAAAATTCATATGGGATGAGTTATATACTTGGGATGAAATAATTTCCCCATTTTCTATTTTCACTAACATCTCTACTTCCATGATTTGTGGTGGTGATGGAAAATTATCACACTTACTTACTTGTAGGTTGTTGGTTGTCTCCAAAAACTCTTGGCTTAGTGTATTGGTTTGCAAAGTTCCATTGTTCCTTACAGTTGAAACAATAAATAATGCACTAAGAGTTGACTAGAGCATTCCTTTTCTCCATCACATTAATGGGATTCTACCATCAGCAATCGGTATCTATGTGTTCTTCCTTCCTGAACCTAAATCATTTCATCATCCCCTTTATCCAATTTCTAGGGAGCTTCATTCCACACTTTTGACAAGTAGGATTTTGAAATTTCTTAGAACCATTATATTTCTCCATTAGACTACTAGAATTAAACACCAATTTTAGATTCTTATCCCTATGATACCCTTGAGATTGTCTAATCTCCATTTTGACTTTTAGTTCACATCAAAAAATTTCCTCATAGCTATCAAAGTCTTGTATCACCATGGATTTTCATAGACTAGGTTTTATCCCACTAAAGAAGCAGTCAAGATTGCATTCGAGGGTAATGATAAAACCTGAGGTATATCATTCAAGTCATTTCAAGTTTTACTCATAATCCTTGATATATTTTTTATCTTTTTTCTTAAGGTAAAGTAAATCCCTTTCCATTTTAAGTTGTAATTGTGAGGAAAAGTTTTTTCAAAAAACATTTTCCAAAATTCCGTCCACGCCATCACTTCGATATCTTCCCCAAGCTTCATATTCTTAATTAATGTCCACCACTAATCATGTTCTACCTTCAAATATTAAATATTCAGTATAACCTTCTCTTTATTGGAATATTTAATTATATAGAATATCTTCTCAATGGAGTTGATCCATTATTCCGTAATTAAGGGATCATATGATCCATTGAAATTTGGAGGCCTTTGTCTCACAAAGGTCTCTATTTCATTTTTTTCTTTCTCAGGAGGATTTGTGTGCTCCTATTGATTTAGGTTTCTATTAATAACCTAAGACATCTTAGAGATTATCATCATAATGTTCTTTATTCCTACTCTCATCATCTTGGGCATCTCATTTGGGAAATCATCGCATTGCCCTTCACATTGGTTGTTTACCTAATTCCTCCTATTTATGGCTACTGGATAGAACAAATAAAAAATTAAGGATGGGTATTTTTAAAATATTAAACAAATAAATAGTAATCCAATTATATTAAATATATTACTTATAAATGAAATTTATTTCTTAACTTATGAATTTCTAGGATTCAATATATGTTAACCATGATCTATTTCCTAATATATACTCTTATGGGAATTTTTATTCCCTTAATAATGGTTCATAAGGATTTTATGAATTTACCAAAGCATATCCCCCAAGATTTTAAAACCAGGTGTGCATCAAGGCCCATTTTCATGAACTAGTTCTTGGTTGAGTCTAGCTCAACACAGTGTTTTCAGGTTTTACCCTTATACACATCTGGTCCAGAGCCACATCCACTTATAGTATCCAGGTAGGGATATATTTTCTTAATAAACCACTTAATATATACTTTACCAAAATTTATGGATGTTTTATTATACTTATTTTTATCCCTAAGTATTTATATAGAGTTTTCTAATCCTAATCCCAAAAATAACTAAACTTTTCCTTTGATACTAATAATGAAAACCCTTATCTTTAATATAATGCATTTCATGATTTAATAGATAAGATTACATATAATACAACCTAGAATATTGAGAAGTATAATGTATTTGGAAATTTTTGGAATTACATAAAAACTTAAAATAGGGATTACATCACCTTTATTGAAAACTTCCTTAACATGCTCATATTATTATTTCATACTTAAAACTGCATGGGATAACCTAGGGACATACATAAGAAAGGGATGATCTGTAAAGCCTAGTAAGGGAGTAAAAATGGCATAACATGAAGAATTTAATAAATGTTAGAAAATAATAATATCAATGGTATATAAAAGGTGTTAAAATCATAAACATGAACAATGAGGCATGATATAGAATGATAACATAAAGGCGTCATGGGAAATGTGGTAAAAACTTAAAACATAGAATCATAAAAATAGGTCAAGGCTTACTGATAATAAATAATGATGTAAAAATTCTCTTGATGGATTAGTTTCACTCCATAATCCCTTGAATGATGTATCATGATACTAAAAAATTACCCAATGCATTGGAGTGTTATATAATTCTGGTCGCACCTGTCACTTTAATTCCATTCACATGTATAAGTGTGCCACATAGATCATACAACCTGGAATCATTTATCATCGTATTTTATTCCATGATTAAGGAGTGTGTAATAAATAGATGTAAGTACCCAATAAAATAATTATAAGTTAATAAATTTGAACACCATTGATAGGAAAAGGGTGTGGGTATTCATTTCACATTTTTTTGGCATGGAAAATCATGGTGAAGTTTCTGAAGAATAATGGAATTATTTAAAGATTCATAAAATGGTTTGATGAGAGATAAAGTGTTATCTCGTTATTTGGACTTAAAATTTTTAGTAATAGGTACATGTAAAAAACACATCCCAGTATAAGAATTAGAAATATAAGGCATAAGATAATAAAGAATCTTGAATAAAGAGAAGGAAAGGATCCCTTACCTTGAGATGGTGATTCAAAATGATTGGGAGAAGCTTCTTGAGATCTTGGAGGAACCTTGGGAGGACTCTAGATATGGGAGGGAAGAGTAATGATATTCTCCAAGGTTTTCTATTGAATATAAATGGGAGCTTGGATGGGTTTATATTGTAAAATATAGGAGATTTCTTTACTATTTCTCAAACTTAGGTTTTGGACTCTATATAATAAAGTAATCAAAACCACAATCCATCTCATGGTTTTTTCACATGGTTTCTACCAAATTGGAGTGGTTTTAATTATTTTATTATTCCAAGGTCCTAAATTATTAAAATATTACCTTTGGTGATGTGGAAGTGAGTCATGTCCTTAAAGAAATGATTTTAAAACCTTAAAATATATTATTGGTTTTGAAGGATTCATAAAGGCATTATAAAATTAATCAAATAAAATTAAAATCATATTATTTTAAAGAGGAAAATATATTTGGACATGGATACCCTTTATAGTATTTATTACATCATTTTTGGTTCAATATGATGTCATAATACACACTGAATATTTATACCGTATTTAATTTTTACCCAGAAATTCGATTGTCTCATAAAATTATAAAAAATTCACTATTGGATAATTTTGATGTTATTATTCCAAAAATAATATTTATTTTATCCAAATAATTTTATAAATATGTGAATTTTAACTTTTAAAATGATAATTAATATTTATTGATAAATATCGGGCTTTTTGACAATAACAATTTTTGAAACCTCATAAAAATTAAATTTGACTTCATAAAAATTATATTATAATTTATATTTAATAAAAATTATTTAATAATAATATTTTATTAAAATATAATTTAATTCAAAAATCCATTATTTCATAAATTCATTAATTGAATTTGAATATTGCCCAAAAATATAATTCGTGTTTTATTGTATCAAAAAAATCATTTATAAAGTAAAAATAATAAAATGAAAATATATTCATTATTCTATACAATAAACATATTCATGTTATTAGGGTCTTGATACGTATTCCTTTAATACACTAGTAAAAACCCTAAGATTAAGGAGCGCTATGGTGAGATTTTCATGGGATGATTTAGTGTATATGGTTTGGATTGTGATCCTGATGAGCTTAAACTTCTCTATTAAATGGTTTCACTCATGCTTAAGTTTTTGGATCTAATCTTGGTCTTAGTCAAGGGAAAATACCATTGATGTTATATCCCTTGGAATCTTTGATAAATGGGCTTTTTAGGGTATGATTTTACTGGTTAAGGCCATCACTTCCTTTGTTTGTTTCAATTGGATATATCAAAACCCAATATTTATACTAATCATATGATCATTTTTCAATGTCTATATTACCAATGGTAATGATACTTAATATTCTTTTAAATATGATAGGATATAATGAATCTAAAGAAGTCTGTATGTTTTCTATATCCATAATATATAATAATTCATTTAATTAAATTGCAAGGTGAATTTTATTTATAAAAAATTAGGTCTTTACAAACCTTACTATGGGTATCAGGATGAATAGGTTGTTCAGTGTTAGTTAGATGAACCCTTAGATGGGAAGCATGATGGTGTTAAAAAGTATATAGATAATGGATTATTATATGGTCTTAGTTGAATCATGGAAAATTCAGCCAACATGGGAGTAAATCGTTCTAAGGTGTTGGGTATCCTTCGGCTATAGGATGATATGGTAGATTTCCATGCAGGGGTGATGTTCACATCCAAATATTTTGAACATGTTATGTGGGACTTACCATCATCTAAGGAGTACAACCACTATCATAATGGGGCATATGATGTTCCTGTTAACAACCACCATCAGGGTGGGGCATGTGGTGTTTTTCTAACGGCATAACATAGAGAAGAACTAACAAGAATAGGGTGACAACCAACATTTAGAATTTTGACATGTCTTTTAATGTTTGGTAACAAATTTTTACATCCTTATTAGAATCATGTAGAATTAGGTGTCACCAGGGTTCATGGTGGATTTATTACCACATGATGACTCGACACAAGTTTGGCTATATATTTTCTTATGCGTTACTTAATGTAATAAAATACACTAGTATATATTTATTGTGATATTGTGTTAAGGATGCATTGGTGGTCCTATTAGGTTTATAATCACACCCTTCATGGTCATATCGATGTGTGTGGAGGCTTCATGATTAATTTCATGAATTGTCCCAAAGGGTCCCATGTCGTGACTCCCCAAGACCACCTCCAATAGGCCAAGGTCTGAATACTAGCACCAAGTTTGCATACCACTAACATTGGATGCCTTAGCCTAAGTAATTTTACACACTCACACATCTTTAAGCCCAAATAATGATAAAATATAAAATTACTAAAAGAAACCATGCATGTATATATCTAATATCACAGTCAGAGTACAAAAATAAGTAATGGAATGTAAATAAGTCCAAATATAAGCCCAAAAGTTTTTTCTTCTCTCACTAAGAATCATATGGTCCTAGTCCCTATAAGACTCTATCAAAAATTAGATCATCTACACAAGACAAGATATGTGTAGGAAAATCTTGTGTAGGGGTGAGTATAAGAATACCCAATTGGACACCCCAAAATCACAAAGCATATAACAAAAAAATAACATTCAGTTCTATACAGGTATATGTATGCAGCACATATAACAAGAATATCCATATATAATCAACATATACATATATTCTAAAGGTAAGTAACAACTATAATTCCATCCTAGGATTACATATATAAATTTGCACATAGTACTTTTATAGGATAACACACTCCACGAGTCAGATAGCACTAATGAAATTCATCCAAGAGGTAGTTATCATCGGGTATCACCATTAGAAGTATACACTGGAAGTCTGAAGACATATGATACACATATGAGGATCACACCCAAGGCTATGAGTTATACCAACAATACAATCTAGGATAACCCACTAAGTATATGATTGGTTCCCACTTATTATTGGTCACACTAATTCCAAGAACTCAACCTAGGGCAAGAAGATGATAGAGGATCTCACTCTGGGCCTCACAGAAGGATTCCAAAAAATCTATCTAAGAATTCATGATGAAGGGATCACCATCTTATGTATAGGATGAGATTCCATACTGAGCCTTAAGGAATGGATATTGGGAATTCACCCAAACAAAACTTTTCTAATATACAGAGGACAAGGGCTCCAAGACAACTTTGAAGAAATACATGACATGTACCTTCGATACTGGTTTATGCCTATGTAAATGGCATGTGTCCATGTAATAGTACATGGCATGTTGCAGCCCATGTACTTATTCCCATGCACCAATACACAACTTAGCTTGTGTACATCCTAGCAGGTTTTTTCTATGTAGGAGTACAAGGAATTCACGTGTATGTGTACTCCATCCCATGTCGGTGTACCCTCTAAGGTGCACGTTGAGTCACTGGGGAAGGTACCACATGTTGTGTTATAGGGGTCACATGTTTTGTGACCCTTAACTTCTCACAAAAACCCTAGTCATCATATAGGGGTCCCACACACCATGTAATCCCATATTACATATCGTGTAGATTGGGATTTCCATAATATTTTTGTTCTTCCTCCCATGGACTCATCTTCTCCTCTAACACCAAATACGACCATGATTCATAATGGGAATGGTGGATATATTCTGTCTAACCCTTTTCATCACCATTCACTAGATTCTAGCCATCTGATTTATATGAGAATCAGTGGTCGTTCATCCAATCACTACTGCATGCACCACACAAACCCAAAGGTATCTAATCTATTCAGATCTATTCACTACTACCACCATCCCACAATCATCATTCCATATTGAGTCCAGATCTGCAATATCGGATTGATGATCCAAGAAATAGGTGTGCAACGGTTGATTTCTCGATATTCGAGTTGAACCACCAGAAAAACGAAACCCTAGTGATGAACATAGAAAAATAAGTGAGAAAAGCACAATAAAAAATACAAGGAACAAACCTCGGCCAATGTTCATGTTTTCCTTGATCCTTTGTTGTTAGAACAATGAATGAAGAGATAAAAAATAATCACAAATAAATTCACCCAATTATTGAATAAAACTAACCCATCCCATAATACACACGATTCGTGAATCAATTCTTTAGTTGATTGATTCATGTTTGTCATATGAATCATAAAAAAGGAATAAATACAAATCAAAAAATCATCCTACCTCTATTTTAGATTGATCACTGATGAATAATAAATCTACATCATTGTCATTGGTGATATCCTTCAATTATATTTTTCACCAATCATGGAACCTTGATCTAATTGTCTTCCACCAATGGAGTTCCTCCAACACTCTCTAATGGCTCTCAATTATGTGTAGGGTTATGTTCTTAACCCAATAAATTTTTCATAAGCATGAATTTAAAGAATAGAATTAGGTCACTACATAATTATGAAAGTAATTTATTTATTTTATTTTATTCATTTTAAATATGTGATTATTTTTTCACAAATACCCTGCACTGAAAAATTTTATGTCACACCAAAGGTAAAACTCATGTTCTAAACTCAACGGTGCCCTTGGATTTCAGATTTGGGACCTCATTTATAATTTATTCTAGTTTTTCATTAAAACTATGTATGTGTGCTATTAAATATATTTAATATATTTCAAACATTTATTATGGGAACACTAGGCCTCATAATCGTACACTATCTCAATGTCGAGTCTTGAAAATAATCTATACAATATCCAAAAATAATACATGGGAAAACTAAGTAATTATATTCTCCCCACCTTGGGGATTTATGTCCTAAAAATCCAAAATAAGGCTACACAAATAGATGTGGGTAATAAGTACAAATCTGAGCCTCCCACTCCCATGTGCTCTCCTGGATATTCTTGTACTACCACCAGACATGCACTAAAGGAATCTCTTGCCCACAAAGGATCCTATCCTTATGATCCTCAATATCTACTTGGTAATCAGTAAAGTTATCTTCATCCATGATGTCTATCTCACCCCATTAGATAACATGTGATGGGTTATTAACATACCTCCTCAGGTACAACACATATAAGAAATCAAGTACCTAGTCTAACTATAGTGGTAGATCTAAGTGGTACACCACCTCACCAACTCTACATAGTATTTGGAAAGGGAAAATGAATCTCATAGATAGATTTCCACCCCATACAAATCTATGTAATCTACATCAAGTTGAAACCTACAGAAACACATAGTATCTATCCTCAAACTCCAATTTCCTATATTTTCTATTTTCATAATACTTATGATGGATCTGTACAATCTTCATATACTCTTGGATGATTTTCACCTTCTTAGTAATAGCTCACACTAGCTCTAGGTTCATAAGTGCTGACTCTCCTAGGTCAATCTAGCAAAGTTGTGACCTAAAGGGTCACCCATACAAAGACTTTAATGGTGGAATGGTAGATGTTGTTGTATGAAAATTCCACCAAGGGTATATGATCCTCCCAGCTATGTCTAAAGTTCAACATGCAAGCCTGCAGCATGTCCTCTAAGGCCTGAATGATCTACTCTATTTTGACACCAATTTGGGGATAAACTAGTGTGATCAATTGTAACTAAGTATTGAAATCCTCCTATAATCCCTTCCATAATTGATATGTGAAGAAAGAATCACAATTAGAAACTATCATCAATGGAACTCCATGGAGTTAGACTACCTCCTGCACATAGAGTCATCCCAAATAATCTACTGAACTCTAATCTCAGATAGATATGAAGTGGGCCTACTTGGTGATATATTCTATGATCACCCAGATGGTATCATGTCCCTTGTATGTACGTGGTAATACCATCACAAATTACATGCATATTCCATCCCACTTCCTCTCTATCACCTTAAGGGTTTGAGATAAACCCACTAAAACTTGATGCTCATCCTTCACTTTCTAAAAAGTAAGGCATCGAGAGACAAACTTTGAAACTCCCTTATTTATACTTGGCCACAAAAACTGATGTCAGAAGTCATGGTAAATCTTTTCCACATTAAGATATACCTCCAAAGGAGATGTATGAAACTCTCTAAGGGCTTCCTCTCACAACATCATTGGTACCATCGTGCATCCTCTAAAAATAATGAATTGATCCCCACCTTCATAAAATCCATCAGGATCATGTCCAATGGAAATATGAGTATGTAGGGTCTCACGGTCAGTATCCCCAAGATGTGACTCCCTAACGTGCTATAAAAGAGGAGGGTTAGAAACCATCGATTGGAGGTAATCTGATTCATATCCATCCACAAAGGATGACTTCAATGAGGCCAACTACTCCAATTCTTCACTCCACAACTGTGAATAAGATATCCAGCTGAGAACATATGCTACAACATTCTCCTTTCCAAGAGTATATACAATATTGAAGTCATAATCCTAGAGGAAATATTTACACTGCCTTTGTATCAAGTTGAGATCCTTCTGAGATAATATATACTTGATACACTTGTAATCAGAATAGATGATAAAATACTTTCTCATTAGGTAGTGTTTCAATATATTTAGTGTGGAGACGAATTCTGCTAAATCAAGATCATTGGTTTCATATTTCTTCTCATGTGGTATCAACTGATGTGAACCATAGGTAATCACTGACTACCTCAACATCAAAACACAACTAATATTTGTTCCTGATGTATTGCATAAAACTATGTACTTGACACCCTCCTCTGGAAATTTCAATATGTGAGTGCTCATCAATGTCTCCCTCAACTCCTTAAAATCCTATTGTAACCTCTCTGTCCACATGAAAGGATTCCCCTTTCAGGTCAAATTTGTCATGGGTGATTATATCCTAGAGAAATTTGGTATGAATATATGCTAATAGCCTACCAAACCAAGGAATCTATGCACCTCCATCATGTTCTTGGGTAGATCCCAATATAACACTACCTCGACCTTGGATAGGTCCACTACCACTCTATCTATTGAGATAACATGTCCCAAGAAGTAGACATCTTGAATCCAGAACTGGAACTTTGAGATATTCTTGTAAATCTAGTGCTCTTGGAGTAAATCTAGAACTATCCTCAAGTGTCTTGTGTTCTCCTCCTCAGACGCTAAGTACACTAGGATATCATTGATGAAGACTGCCATGAACCGGTCTAAGAAAGATTAAAATATCCATTTAATGAGTCTCATGAACACTATTGGGGTTTTCTTTATGCCAAAGTGAATCACTAAGTACTCATAGTGATCATAGAAACATCTGAATCCCATCTTCAATATATCCACATCTCGTACTCACAACTGGTGATAGCCTGACCTAAGGTCAACCTTCGAGAACCATTGTGCCCCTCTCAACTGATCAAAGAGGTCATAGATCCTCAATAGTGGATACTTGTTCTTCATGATAATCTTTTTCAAGATATGGTAGTCCAAACATAACCTCAATCTCTCATTGGCCTTCTTGGAAAACAAAATAGGGGCTTACTAGGGTGAAACATTGTGTATAACAAAGTATTTCCATTGTAATTCCTCCAACTGCATCCTCAGCTCACGAAGCTTTGTGGGAGCCATCCGATATTCTGACACATATATTAAGGTCTTCATGTGGTGTAGATCAATACATAAGTCTATATATCAATGAGGAGTTAATCCTGGAGTATCCTCGGGGAAGATGCCCTCATACTCTACCACCGTTGTAGGGGATTGGTAAATCCTAACATCCACTGCACCAAGTGTCATTCTAGCCAACTAATGAGTAATTTGGGTGCAACCTCCTATGCATGATTCCATCCTACATTGTCTGGGTTTCCTTTTCACTAAAAAAGGAAAACCTGATCCCATCATTATGGACACACCATATCCTCCACCTGAAATAGTTAATATGGGTATGAACTATAGATGGATAGTCCATACCTAATATGACATTGTAAGGCCTCATTTATACTATAAATATATCACAACATAAACTCTCACCTCCAAGAGTCAAGTCACACTATCGACACAAGTGTGTGACTGCTGAGTCATCTCCAGTAGGAGTCTCCAATCACAAGGGTTAAGCCAAGGGATCAACCAGAATTTCTAAGTCTAGAACAGATATGTGTCAATAAAGGAATGACTAGAACCTATGTTTATCAATACCGTATATATGGTATAAAAGACACATATCATACCTTGTATCATTACTAGAGCCTATAGGCCATAATCCTCAACTGCCTAAAGCTTCCCCCTCTTCTATCCTCCAACTTCCTAATCCTTGTTCGGACCATCTAGGGATGGTGGTGATAACAAGTCAAAGTGTCGACCACCTCCAACTGCTCTCCCAAATCATATTCCATGTTTACCACCCTATGGACCTTCTTTCTCCTACCGTTGCCTCTACCTTGGCATCCCATCCATGATCTCCTTTTCAGTCATACAATGGGTCAAACAATCTTGTGAAAGTTATCCCCTATTGTCACATGAGTAGAACCACCTCTCCCTGGGCTGACTAGACCCATCCTGTGATCTCTAAACCACATACCCTTTATCCTAGTACCTCCTCTTGAAATGTATCACATTTCTAGGTCCTTGAGACTAATGTTGGATCCCTACAGCCAAAGTCTCTTCTCTTATGTTCCCACTGCCGAAAACCACTGTCCGCATTTTCTCATCCAGGAAACTCTCAACCACCAAATAGTTCTCTATAACCCCAGCATAGGTAGGAATTCATAGAGTTATAACACTTGATCAAATGTCTCTATAAATTCTTCTATTTAAAGTCTATTCTTAGATTAATAGATCTTGAACCATATCCATCGAGTACCTAGAAAGGTCAGTAAACCTTGATGAATACTCAACTACTGTAGTGTTATCCTACTAAAGCTATAGAAGCTATTGGGTATGTACATCCCTCAGCATATTTGGAGAGAAATCCTATTTGAAAAAGACCTAAAACTCTAACCATGCTATAATTACCTCATCGTAATACTGGGTCACTAACCCCCACCATCATCCTATTGAGCCATGGAGATGGCTCACTTCCAGGACCACAATCTAATATGATGGTGTCCTAACTAAATGGAAAACTTATATCACCACCTCAAGATAGTCCTCATAAACTTGTGGGTTCATCTCACCTCAAAACCTAAGGGTTCGTTGTCGCTGAAACTCATGAAGCGTGCTCAGCCTGTGCACCTCATTCACTGGTACTGAGGGTACCATCTTCTGCTCCATAGGTGGTAGTATAGATAGTACACAACCTATAGGTAACATTTCTATAACTAGTCCCTGAATTGATGTCTCATAACTGAGGGGATCATCCTCATGATCTTGATGCTAAATCCTAATCGACATACATCATAGAGGCATCTTGAAATAGACAAGATGTACTATGGTCAATGGGTATATCTAGAGAGCTTACTCAATAAGGACATGGAAACCAAAACCCATTCCCATATGATGTATGTACCATTGTTTTCCCTAAAACCAGTGTTCTCATCTACCAATTTGAAAAGAAGTTGATCAGAATCCTAGTGTATGGATACGTTGGATACCGCACCAACACTAGATTCCCTAGCCTGAAATCCGAACTCAAAATACTTAACATTGTTTCCCCAAACCAATCTCATAGAATTTAGTCCTAAGGTAAAACCAACTCTTCTAATAACACTCTATCACAACTCATCTCAAAGGTTCTCATGCCGCGACTCCCTAATCCTGCCTCTAATAGGCCATGGGCTGGAGACTAGTGTCGAGTAGGCATATCACTAACATGGGAGGCCTTATCCTAAGTACTTGTACACACACAAACATATCCAAGACCAAAAAAATGCTAAAATGTAAAACAAATGAAAGAAACCATGCATGTATACATCAATCCCACAACCAGTGTATGGAAAGAAGTAATGGAAAGTAAATAGTTCCAAATACAAGCTCGCCACAAAGAGTCTGAAAATAAGTCCAACCTAAAAGTAAATATAAGGATTGATGTCCAAATACCACATGAACACACTTTAGTCTATCTGGTCTCACTAAGCACTGTCTGGTCCTGAGATCATTTTCACATGACACAACACTTATGGGAAAATCCCATATAGTGGTGAGTATAATAATACCTAGTAGGACACCCTGAAACCACAAAGCATATAAAAAAAGAATAACAATCAGCTCTACATAGGTATATGCCTATATAAAATATAACAAGAATATCTAGATATACTCAACAAACACACACAATATAAAGTTTTTTCATAACTATAATACTATCCTAGGATTCCATCTTGAAAGTTCCACATAGTACTCATTCATGAGAACACACTCCATGAGTCAAATAGCACTGATGATGTCTATTTGAGAGGTAGTTCTCATTAGGTCTCACCATTACAAGTATACACTGGAAGTCGAAAGATATATGATACATGGATGAGGATCATACCCAAGGCCACAGGGTATACCAACAACTCAATCAAGAATAACTCAATAAGTATAGGATCGTTTCCCCCATAGTATTGGTAACAATGATTACAAGAACTCCACCTGGGGTAATAAGATGATAGAGGATTTCACTCCAATCCTCATGGAAGGATTCCAACAACTCTATCCAAGAAGTCTTGTTAAAGGGATCACTATACGATGTGTAGGACATGATTCCATACTAACCATCCAGGAATGGATATAGGGAACCCACCCTAATGAAACTTATCCAAGATATAAAGTAAAAGGTCTCTAAGCCAACTATAAAGGAGTACACGGTGTGTACTAGGAGTACAAAGTGTGTCCCTTCAACATCGAGTTCTACCCGTGTAAAAAGCCCATGTTCATGTTCATGTATGTGTAACAGTACATGGAATATTGATACCCATGTACTTCTTATCATGTAATAATACATACCTTAGCCTGGGTAAATCCTATTTGTCCGTGTCCATATAGGAGTGCACGGCTTTCCCATTCATGTGTACTCCATTTCATGTTGGTGTACCCTCTGAGGTACATTCTGAGCCACCAAGGAAGGCACCACATGCCCTGTGATAGGGTTCACATGTCATGTGATCCTTAATTTCACATGAAAACCCTATCCACTATTATTGAGTCAATAAGTTTTACTTATGAATTTTCCATTCCTCTATGTTTTGAAAATCACAAACACTTTATCATATGGAAAATAATTTTTCCCTAAGGATTTTATTCAAAAGGAAAATTTTTCTTCTCTAAGGAAATTTTTATCCTTACCTATGTTTTCATTGTTCTTTTTATAGTCTCTCTAAATCTAACTCATTTTATTCCTAAGTCAAAATTCGTTTTCACATCTAAAACCTTGGAATCCTATATTTCCTTGGATATAGAGAATTCTATTTTCAAAATCTAAATTCTCTGAAATTCAGGTTCCAAATTCTCTGAAATTCAGGTTCTGAATTCTCTAAAATTCAGGTTCTGAATTCTTTAGAATTCAAACTCCAAATTCCTCAGAATTCAGACTCTGAATTCCTCAGAATTTAGACTCCAAATTATTTAGAATTCAGACTCTGAATTCATCAGAATTCAGACTCCTAATTCCTCTGAATTCTTCAGAATTTAGATTCTGAATTCTTCATAATTCAAACTCATAATTTCTCATAATTCATATTCCAAATTCATTGGAATTCAGACTTCAAAATCTTTAGAATTCAAGTTCCAAATTCCTTGGAAAACAGAATCTGAATATCCATGTCTTATAGACTCCAAATATTCATTTGGTTAGATTACGATTTCTATTTTTCTTTAGAATTTGAAAAATAGATTTGGTTAAGCAGTCTTATTTTTCTTACACTTGTTATAATCATGAAATGATGTCGTACAATTTGTCTCTAACTAACCATTGTTTGAGTGACATGTGTATAGGTCCCTCTGATATTCAAGGAAAAATGTGACCATTGGAGGAGGGAGCTGACCGTTGGAGAAGTGCCTATAAATAGGAGCTTATTTGAATGAGCTTATATACCCATTCAATGGTTCCATCACTCTAGAGTTTTCATGCTGCTGAAGTGATTTCTAGAGAGAGACTCTCATGCCTTGTGCGTACTGAACATCTTTTTTAGCTTGCTTTGTGCGATTCCGATTTTTGCTGAGTACAATCGAGGGCTTTTGTGGATAGGAATACAAAGGTGATGACTACCTTAAAGTTCTAGGACTTCCATGGATAGGAATACATAGGTGTCGACTACCTTAAATATCGAGGGATTGCGAGGATAGCAAGATAGATTCCGATATTCCTATCGAGGGCTTACCTGAGTGTGGGTAAGACATACTTTCTTGAAAGTATAAATCAAGGGACCTTTATCCAAGTTTGTTGGATACCCTACTATTTGGGTTAAAATATTCCATACTTGTTACTTGTTTTATTTCAAGTTTTTTTTCGTTGTATTTTTTATAAAGGAATAATGTATATTCTTCTTATTCTTTCTTGCACCTTTGTATACTCTAATAAGTAAGATTCTATATGCTTTGTGGTAGAATCTTTTCCTTGTAAAATTTCTTTAAGTTTCATTTCCAAAACCATATTTTTGGAACATAGAAAGTTTGTTTAATAGAACTAAAATAGGCTTTGTGAATTTACCTTGTTTAACTTTGTTAAACATAGTTTTCCTTAAGGTTAAAAACAAAACTTTTTAAACTTAAAATTCACCCCCCCCCCTGTTTTTATTGAGCATATACGTCATTATTTTGATCCTACAACTATATAGTTATCCCACACACCATGTAACCTCAGATTACATGTCATGTAGATCGGGATTTCCATAATTTAGTTGTTCTTCCTCCCATGGAGTCATTCACTCCTCTGACACCAAATAAGGTCGTTATTCATGTTGGGAATGGTAGATTTGGTTTGTTCGGACCTTTTTATCATCATTCACTAGATTTCAGCCATTTGATTCATACAATAATCAGTGCCCATTCATCATGTCACCTCCGCATGCACCACACAAACCCAAAAGTCTATAATCTGGTCTAATTCATTAATTTCTACCCCATTGAATGATCCTCACACTATAATGATCCTAGATCTATGGTATCGGATCATTGTTCCAAGAAACAGATGCACAACAGTTGATTTCTCAATATTTGGGTTGAACCACCGAGAAAATGAAACTCCGACGATGAACAGAGAAAAATAGGGTACAAAATCACAATCACAAACATGGGGAATGAACCTTATCCAATGTTCATGTTGGACTCAATCCATTTCCATTAGAATGAAAAATTAAGAGATAAAAAATAATCACAAAAAAATTCCCGCAATTCCTGAATAAAACTAACTCGTCCTGAAATATGAATGATCCACAAATCAATTCATTAGTTGATTGATTTGAGTTTGTCATATGAATCATAAAATGGGAATAAATCCAAATCAAAAAAAATCCTACCTAGATTTCAGATTGATAACTGATGATGAACAAATTTGTGTCATTGTCATTAAAAAGATCCTTCAATTCCATTGCACACTGATCATAGAACCTTGATCCAGTTTCCATCTTCCAATGGAGTTCCTCAAACACTCTCCAATGGCTCTCAATGATGTGAAGGGTTATGTGGCTAACCATAAAAATTTTCTGTAAGTGTTAATTTAAATAATATGATTATGTCACTATGTAATTACAAAAAAAATTATTTATTTACTTTATTTTATTAATTTTATGCCCATGATGACTTTTTCACAAACATCTCATACTTAAAAATGTTATATCATGACTAAGGTAAAACTCGTATTCTGAATTCAATAGAACCCTTGGATTTATGATCTGGGCCCCTGTTTAGAAGTAATTCCTCTATTTTAGGGAAACTACACACGTGTGCTATTAAATATATTTAATATATTTCAAACATTTATTCCGTTCACACCAGGCCTCAGAATTGTACACCGTCTCAATGCCTGGTCTTGAAAATAATCTATAAAATATCCAAAAATAATACATGGAAAATATGAGTCATTACAATCATGGACCCATGGAGGGAAAAGGCACAATGATAAGGAGCTAGGTGATGGAACATGTCATTCAGAGGAGGTATCGGGGTAGACTTTGAAGTGGTGTCATGGTATTTTATTTTCTTATCTCACTTTCTTATGATCTTGTCTAACCCAACACTTTGGGGTTATTTGGTTTTTTACTATATATGCCTTGAGGTGAAATACATTCTATTTTTTATCTTTTTTTATTATTTATTTTGTGTTATTATTTATATTTTATTCATTGATTCTAAGGGTATAGTCTCCCCATTGATGGTTTTCATACCCTCACCGCTATTCTAAAACCTCTTACGCATGGAGAGGCATGCATGAGGTGATGTAAAACTCCAACCTGTTGGGATGAAGTTGGAGAAAGAAAGCTACTTGTACCCGATCTTGTGCAAGAGATGAAAAAGAAGGTTCAAGTCATCCAAAAACATATCAAAGCTTTTCAGAATTGGAAAAAGAGCTATGCTGACAACCGTCAAAGGGACTTGAAGTTTGACGTTGGAGATAAAGTCTTCATCAAATATCACCATGGAAGAGAGTCATGTGGTTTGGAAAGAAAGGGAATTTAATCTCAAGGTACATTGGCCCCTTTTAGATCCTTGATCGCATATGAGTTATGGCCTATTGACTTGCACTTCCACCGAATACGGATCAAGTTCATGATGTGTTTCACGTATCACTATTTAGAAAATACATACCAGATCCCTCACATGTACTGAACTCATAAGTGGTATAGTTGGAAGATGATCTCTCTTATGAGGAGCAGGTAGTAAAGATTCTGGACGGGAGAGATAAGGTCCTACGCAAAAAGAAAACCCACCTTATCAAAGTGTTATGGAGGAATCATAAGTTTGAAGAACAAACTTGGGAACCAGAGGAGGCGATGAAGGAGAAGTGCCCTCATCTGTTTGTGTAAAATGAAATTTTCAGGGTGAAATTTCATAAGGGGGGAAGAATGTAATGACCTAAAGTTTTATCAATGGGATTCCCTTCTTATAATCATGCCTTAAAGTATAATCACATTAGGAAACACAATGCCACATCATTATTAAATGAACTACTATGTGACCTTTAAACATAAATATTTCATCTCTGTGTTTTGAATTTTGAAAATCTGACATACACAGTTGCGATCAATAAGATGTTTGGTGTCCGATAGGAAAAAATTATTTTTTGATGAATAGTAAACAACCCGTGTGAATAGTAACCTACCCGTATGAATATTAATATGACCCTTATGAATAGTGAATCATCCAAAATAATAGTAACCTTACCCATGAATGATTAAATAAAATTTAGGCATCTTATAAGTGACAATATGACCATAGTAAAAGTATTGGTGTTTTTGTAAGTCATAAATAATTAATTATAATTAATTGATTAATTTAAAATAAAATGTATTTTCCTAAAATGTTTTCATAAATTAACAATTATATGTCTTATTGTTTTAAGATAATTTTATAAGAACTTATGTAATTTTTTAAAGCATTATAAAATCAGTTTTAATTTTAAAATCTGTATTTTTCAAGTAAATTATGATTTTAATTAAAAATTAAATTAATCAAATTTAGAAAATAATTTTGGAAAAATAAAGTTCATTTTTGGATTCTACACATCTAAAATGTTTAGGGTTAATTTTTGGGATTTTTCTGAAATACTTAAATTTTTTATGAATAGTGAAATACTATAATTTACAAAATAATCTAAATACATTAATTATAGCATCATGTATGATTTTCTACTGATTTAAGCCCAATTTTTACTAAATCACATTCAATTATTACTATTAATGGTCATGTAATCATCACTATTACTTGTCTTGAGGAGAAATAATAAATTAATAAATATAATATTGAGAAAACCCATCTCCCCTCCACTATAAATACCACCCATCACACCCTACTTTCTTCACACCTCTCAAGATTTAAGACTTGTCTAAAATCTGCCCAAACCTCTTCCCTATCCCCTCCCCCACATCCAAGATCTTTTGGTCTCATTAAAATACCAAGCCTAGGTTCCTTAAGGAGGATCTCAAAAGGAGGATTCAAGAGGTAAATTCTCTCTCTTTTCCTTTAATCTCCTTTCAATTTCAAGTTATTTTCTTAATATATCCCCAACTATACTCATTCACATTGTAACATCCCAAGTAAGTAATTAATAATAGATATTCTTATCTAAGTCTATTTATGAATTATATAGTGTTTTAGAGGCTTAAATGAGAATAAATCCAATCTTAAGCATGGAATACACTAATATTTTTAAAAGATTGTTTTACTGCCTTTTGATGGAAAACCATTTTTAAATCAATATTTTGACAATTTTATAAGATCTATTTGTAAAAATAAACTTATTCTTTATGATTGGGACATTGAAATTTACTTTGGATAAATTTTTTGTATTTTTCTAACAATGTTCATTTTTTAATGAATAGTGAAAAATACTGCATTTTACATCAAAACTGTTTTTTCATCTAATTTAATTATATGGTTAGATTATATTTTTAATTGGTATTAAATTTTAATTATAATATATTTTTAACATTTAATAAAATTATGTTCATTAGAATTAATTTCACTTTGGAATTGGTCATAAACAAGTGCCAAACTTTTCATAGATATTGTTTCAAAAAAACCCGTTATTTGTTTTGACAACGGGAATTATTTTTAAATTAATTATTGCAATTTATATCTTTTTAATTTGGTAAAATGGATTCCATATTTGGAATCAGAAGGTACAAATTATTTAATTAAGACTCTTTTGTTTTTGGACGTTATGAATAGTAACGACGGTAATTATCTTTAATTATCGTGATTAATTAGTAATCGGGTAGTTAAGGATAATAAATTAATATCATAATAATAATAAATGACCCCAACATGTGTCCTAATGCTACTGGTTGTGTCATGGTCAACCATGGGATGCCTTGTTCCAAACTTTGGGACCCCATGGAATCACTTTTGGGTGAAATTGACACTTTATCATTTTATTTTTAAAGAAAGGAGAATATCACTAAAGAATGTATCACCCGAGTAAAACATTTTTAGTTTTGTCTATGTAAACGATCTCTTAGACTATAAATATTCATTGGAAAGATAAAAATATTTCCTAAATCATAGTAATTTTTTTCAAATTTTTAGACATTAAATAAATTAAATTATTTATGACATCATGATGATGCAGCGATTACCTCATTAATGAACGATTTAAAGAAAATTAAAATATAATGTAAAATCTAAGACTTACACTTGTCAAATACCTGTTGGATGAGTATATTTCGAACCCTTATCACCTTAACCTTGAAATATATCAATTTGGGACCTTTAAAATCCAAAACTAATTTTAATATAAAGTAACATTTTATAACTTTCCAAGAGTGCCCCTCCTCTCCTCTTATAAAAGGCCCCCACCTCTACCTCCTTACCCACACTTCTCAAGCCATTGGCTCGGCCAACCCCTGCTCATTTTATCTCTCCACATCCCTCTCTTCATCCTATAAGACTTACCTTAGGCAGAAATCTCTTCAAGAAACCATTTTGGTTCAAACCAAGAGGAGTTACCCGATTTTAAGGTAATGTCTTCTCTTGTGTTCTTTTGTTTTATTTTGCTTCTACAACCCCCTAAACTCTTTTTATTAATTTATTTTGTAACAAAACCATTATCTTAAATATACTGGGATGTTGTTATAAAAATTATTCGAGCTAAACTTACACACACCTACATCTAATGGTTAAAGAACATACTATTTCTGTGGATGGAAAATTTATGCCTCACGAAACGATGATTGTTCAATATTCTTATAACACCTTCAAAGGTGGACATTAAGATGTCACTATATTTATATATGATATATAATATTTTTATTTTTTCCTTAAGATTCTGTATTTTTCATTTACATCATACCATTATGGTTTCCATTATGGGTAAACACGATATCTTCATTTTATGAAGTGCGGACTACCGCCCCCTCAAAGTGATTTGATTCGTTAATGCCATATGTGGGACGTATAAAGGATGGAGTTAATGATATTATATATGATATTATACTGTAATTATAATATACCTTTATATAATTATTATTCCATTCCATTAAATAGGAAATAGAAATGGAAATAGCGTTCATGCGTACGTACGGTTTACCGTCTCCATGAACGGTGCATTTCATTTCTTACCTCTAAATGTTATGTAATATTATAAATGAATGTATATATTGGATATATATGATATATATGATATCTATATCATGAATATAATTCTGGATATAATGGATACATCAACAACTTGTAATTATAAAGATTTTATTTTTGACTCAAGTACCAATGATCGAAAAAATGACCATTATTAACTTAAATAATTACATAGTGTTCATAACATGGTAATAAGTGATATAAAAGGAATAATGAACTTGAAAAAGGTTCTTAAGCAAGTATAAATTAACTCAAGTTTATTATTTATGAGGTTAAAGAGCGATCGAGTCAAGTCAGACCTGAGGTAAGGGACTTCGTCTCAATCTCCTTTCATTGAGGCATATTTTGTTTTATACACGACCTTCTTTTATATGGTGTATAAACCTCTTTGAATTTTACCTCCATTCAAAAGGAATATTTTTTATATGAATAATTTTACGAAATGACAAAAGGAATGTTTTTTTTGTCGTACGTATGGGGCGACAACGACTTCTCCGCCACCGTGACCATTATTTGAGTTTCGGCTTCCTCTACAAGCCATAACTTTTTTTTAAAATGAAAAATAAATACTATGTTTTACTTTTCTTTTATTTTGGTATTGAAAATGGTTTTGATAATTTTTTTATAACAATGTTTTGTATTGATATCTTGTGATTGAAATGTGGAAATGTTATATTTCCTTTATGCATGTTTTATGTGATACGATTATGTTATGATTCTTGGGAATTATTTATGAAGACGGGTGGTTCCGTGATAAACTAAGGGTGGGTGAGCCCAATATAGCTCTCCAATTCATTGGGTAACGTGAAGGGGTTAAATGTTAAGATTTCTCCAAATAGATTTAGGGAATATACTGTGATGGGTATTCCAAACGTAACCATGAGGGTTACTCTCTACGTAAGAATGTTATGAATACCTCAAGTTACCTTTATGTCTTATGATTTCTATGATTTATTCATGATTTGATGAGGTATGTTAAAATGATTATGTTTTATGAGTAAAGTGTGATTTCATACATGGACTAATGTTTTCATTTCATACTTTTATATCCCTTACTGAGATGTTTATGCCCATCCCAAGTTTTTTAAATGTTTTTCACAAGTCAAGGGAAAGGTACATGATGTGATGATATGTCAAGGAAGTGTCAAGAAATAATCCATGTTTTATTTCAATTATGTTTCCGTTGATGGGAAAAATGAATACTATCTTTTATGTAACCACTTTGTTTAAATGTGGAATGTAATGCATGATTTATGATCTAATTATCTAAAACTCTAAACCTGAAAAGATCCTCAATAGGTATTCTTGAAATATCTCAAGATTAAGTAATGTTTAAGGCTAGGGACTTATAGTTGGTATCAGAGGTCGGTTTAGATAACTTTAGGAGTTATAATTATATTAAATGATTATCAAAAAAAATATTTTTTTTATGGTCAAATTGAAATGATATAGCATTTGAAGATTACCATGTTGCTTCATCTAAGACATGTTTGTTCAGAATGGTTTTCCATAGAGAAAACAGGGAAGCAGTGTTAGGAAGAAATACAGAAGGAAATGACCTTCCGAATCAACATCCTAAGATGGTCGGAATTGGAACTGAACATTTTGTTGTAGTAATGGCGCAGTTGACTCAAGCGATAAATGTTGGTGGTATCCATGCACGAGATCAACCAGATCAACCGCAGAGGAACATATTAGTGGTGGAACATTTCATGAGGCAACATCCCCCATCGTTCAGAGGATCATCTAACCATGTGCTAGCTGAAGGGTGGATTAAAGCATTGGAGAAGATTTTTGATGTCATGGGGTGTTCAGACAATCAAAAGGTTAGTCTTGTTATTTACCGTTTGGAGGGTGAAGCAGATCAGTGGTGGTCGATGGTTAAAAATATCAGGGACACTGATGAGATTGATGCTCTCGACTGGGATGAATTCAAAGGTATGTTTCTTGAGAAATATTTTCCTAAGGTTGTTCGACTTAGGATGGAAAAACAATTCTTGGAATTGAGGCAAGAGGAAGACTCAGTGGCTGCTTATGAAGAAAGGTTCACTCGATTGGCATGGTATGCTCCAAATTTTATCTGAGACCTTGATAGTAAAATCAATCGTTTTTACTTAGGATTAAAGCCAAAATATCGAAGGGATTTAGCTTCTCGTGAGTTCAAGAGTTATGAAAAGCTTTTTTGATGTGCTGAGAAGGTGGAAATGGAGTTTTTCGATGATCAAGTGTTCTATAACAACCAACATAAGAAGATACCGAGGTGGTAGGAGAAAGGGAAGAATTCTTCAAAAAGGTATGATGGTAAGAAAACTAAGTTTCCAATTTGTGATAAATGTGGTAAAAAGCATGCTGGGGAATTTATTTTGAATTCTGGAAAGTTCTACTGATGTGGTAATATGGGACATAAGGCTCGTGATTGCACTATAAAAGATCAAGGTGATGGTAAGACCAAATTTGATTTACAGTTAGTGAAATGTTTCAAGTGCAATGAGATGGGTCACTATGCAAATGAGTGTCTGACAAAGAGCTCGAGTGATGTGAAGCAGTTAGACTACAAGCAGAAAGGGGTGGTGAAATCATTTGCAACTACTTTAGTAGATGTTGGGACATCAAATGAAGTGGTATCAGTTACTTTGTTTGTTTTCTCATATTATGCTAATGTGTTGTTTGATTCGGGGTCTACACATTCTTTCATCTCTGAAAAATTTTCTAGTAAATTGGGAATTACATCTGAAGAAATGACTCCTGAACTTGTGGTAAAAACACCTGGGGGAAATGTTGAGGCAAAGATAATTTATAAGAATCTTCTTATCCTTATCCGTGGAAAGAACCTACTTGCAAACCTTATTGTTTTACCTCTAGTAGAGTTTGATGTTATCCTGGGTATATATTGGATCTCTGTTTACCATGCTAAGATTGATTGTAGAGATAAAGAAGTTTCTTTTCAGAAAGACTTTCAGTTTGTGTGCAAGAATGAACCCTTACTGTTGATAACATATCAAGAGGCTGAGAAACTTGTAAAAGATGGAAATGAATGTTACCTTGCACATATTGTTGAAAACAAAGGAACCATTCAGATTAATGATGTGCCAGTGGTAAATGAGTATCCTGATGTTTTTCCTGATGAGTTTCCTGGAATAATACCAGATCGGGAAATTGAATTTACTGTTGACTTAGTTCCTGATGCTAAGAAAATTTCAAAACCCCCTTATCGAATGTCTCAAATTGAACTTTTAGAGTTGAAGGAGAAATTGCAAGATTTATTAGAGAAAGGTTTCATTCTACCTAGAACATCACCTTGGGGTGCTCCTGTTTTATTTGTTAAAAAGAAAGATGGTTCTATGAGACTTTTCATTGATTATAGATCCTTGAATAACATCACTATTAAGAACAAATATCCTTTTCCTCATATAGATGATTTGTTTGATCAGCTCCAAAGAGCTCAGTATTTTTCAAAGATTGACCTGAGATCGGGGTACCATCAGTTGAAGGTAAAGGAAGCAGATATTCTGAAGACCGTGTTTTGTACAAGATATGTCCATTATGAATTTTTAGTAATGCCTTTTGGTCTAACCAATGCACCTACTGTATTCATGGACCTTATGAATAGAATTTTCCATGAGTTCTTGGATAAGTTTGTTGTTGTTTTCATTGATGATATTTTGGTGTTTTCTAAAAGTAAAGAGGAGCATGAAAGGCATTTTAGGGTTATTTTTCAAACCTTAAAAGAAAAGAAATTTTATGGTAAATTCAGCAAGTGTGAGTTTTTGTTGCAAAAAATTTCTTTCCTTGGTCATATTGTTTCTAAAGATGGAATAACTGTTGATCCTGCAAAAACAAAGGTTGTTGAAGAATGGCTAAGACCCACAAATGTAATAGAGATTCGTAGTTTTCTTGGTTTGGCAGTCTATTACCGAAGTTTTGTTAGAAATTTTTCACGATTATCTAGTCCAATGACTAAGCTAACTCGGAAGGGTGTTAAGTTTATCTGGACAAAAGAATCTGATGATTGTTTTTAGGAATTGAAAAGAAGATTGGTGAATGATCCAGTTTTGGCACTACCTTCCAGGAATGGTGAGTTTGTTATCTATAGTGATGCTTCATTGAAAGGACTTGGTTGCGTCCTAATGCAGAATGATCAGGAAATTGCTTATGATTCACGTCAGTTGAAAACTCATGAGGTAAATTACCCTACACATGATTTGGAATTAGTTGCTGTTTTTTTTGCTTTAAAAATTTTGAGGCATCATTTGTATGGTGTAAAGTGTGAAATATATACTGATCACAAAAGTTTAAAGTATATATTCACTCAGAAAAAATTGAACATGAGACAGAGGAGATGGATAGAATTAATCAAGGATTATGATTGTACAATTCATTACCATCCGGGAAAAGCAAATAAAGTGGCTGATGCTTTGAGTCGAAAAAGTAATGCTTCATTAACAATGTTGCATTTGGAACGTGATCCTTTGGTTAAGGATTTGATGAACTTTGGAATTGAAGTTGTTGGTGTTAGATGTTCTTCTGTTTTGTTTTAGGTATTAGTGAAATCTTCTCTATCAGACAGAATTAAGCAAGCACAAAAGCAAGACAGTGAGTTGCAGAAAAAGGTAGAGATGGTTCAGAAGGGTAAGTTTCCTAAATTCAACATTGATAATGATTGGGTTTTGAGATTTGGGAAGATATTTTGTGTGCCTTGTGATTCACAGTTGAAGAGAGAGTTATTATGTGAAGCTCATAGTTCTTCGTTTTCAGTTCATCCAGGGTTTACTAAGAATTATAGAGATCTTCAGGAGTATTACTGGTGGGATGGAATGAAAAGAGATATTACTGATTTTACTGTGAAGTGTTTGACTTGTCAACAGGTTAAAGCAGAGCGGCAGTTATCGAAAGGGATGCTTCAGCCTTTACCAGTACCAGAGTGGAAATGGTAGAATATATCCATGGACTTCGTTGTGGGATTGCCGAAGACACATCGAGATAATAATGCAATATGGGTTATTGTTGATCGCTTGACTAAATCTGCTCATTTCCTTGCTATACGAGATACTTTTTCCCTAGATCAACTTTCCCGATTGTATATTAAATAGAGAGTCAGATTACATGGAGTTCCTCTCTCCATTGTATCTGATCATGATCCCAGGTTTACTTCTAACTTTTGGAAAGGCCTTCAGAAGTCATTGGGTACTGAAATAAATTTTAGTACAGCTTTTCATCCTCAATCGGATGGGCAGTCAGAACGAACGATTCAGACTTTGGAGGATATGCTATGTGCTTGTTTGATGGATTATCAGGGAATTTGGGACCAACATCTTTATTTGGTTAAATTTTATTATAACAACAGTTTTCATTCCAGTATACAGATGGCACCATTTGAGGCATTATATGAGAAGCGGTGTCGAACTCCAACTTTTTGGGATGAAGTGGGTGAAAGGAAGTTGATGGGACCAGAATTGGTAGAAGAGTTGGCAGAAAAAGTTCAGCTGATACAGAATCACATGATAATAGCTCAGAGAAGGCAGAAAAGTTATGCGGACAATAGGAGGAAGGATCTCTCTTTTGAGGTAGGTGATCATGTTTTTCTCAAAGTTTCACCATAGAAAAATGTGATACGATTTGGTAAGAAAGGAAAGTTGAGTCCAAGGTTCTTGGACCATATGAATTTCTGGAGAGGGTTGGATCAGTTTCATACCAAGGGGCTTTACCTCCGATTTTATCTCAGGTACACAATGTTTTTCATGTTTCAATGTTAAGGAAGTACATGTCAGATCCATCTCATGTTTTGAGTCCAGAGGTAGTCCAGCTAGAAGAGAATCTATCTTATGAGGAACAACCAGTCTAGATTCTTGACCACAAAGAGAAAGTGTTTCGGAATAAGGTGATTCATCGAGTAAAGTTTTTGTGGAAAAACCACATGATTGAAGAGGCAACACGGGAATCTGAAAATGCAATGAGGGATAAATACCCCAACTTATTCAATAAGTAAATAAATTGTGGGGATGTAATTTTCTAAAGGGGGGAAGGATGTAACATCCCAAGTAAGTAATGAATAATATATATTCTTATCTAAGTCTATTTATGAATTAGATAGTTTTTTAGAGGCTTAAAATGAGAATAAATCCAATCTTAAGCATGGAATTCACTAATATTTTTAAAAGATTTTTTTACTGCCTTTTGATGGAAAACCATTTTTAAATCAATATTTTGACAATTTTATAAGCTATATTTGTCAAAATAAACTTATTCTTTATGATTGGGACATTGAAATTTACTTTGAATAAATTTTTGGTATTTTTCTGACAATGTTCATTTTTTAATGAATAGTGAAAAATATTGCATTTTACATCAAAACTGCTTTTTCATCTAATTTAATTATATGGTTAGATTATATTTTTAATTGGTCTTAAAGTGTAATTAGAATATATTTTTACCATTTAATCAAATTATGGTCATTATAATTAATTTCACTTTGGAATTGGTCATAAACAAGTGCCAAACTTTTCATAGATATTATTTCAAAAAAACCCGCTATTTGTTTTGACAGAGGTAATTATTTTTAAATTAATTATTGAAATTTCTATGTTTGTAATTTGGTAAAATGAATTTCATATTTTGAATCAGAAGTTCCAAATTATGTAATTAAGAATTTTTTTTTTTGGGACATTATGAATAGTAACGATGGTAATTATCTTTAATTATTGTGATTAATTAGTAATCGGGTAGTTAAGGATAATAAAATAATATCATAATAATAACAAATGACCCCAAAATGTGTCCTAATGATACTTGTTGTGTCATGGCCGACCATGGTATTCCTTGTTCCAAACTTTGGGACCCCATGGAATAACTTTTGGGTGAAAGTGACACTTTATCATTTTATTTTTAAAGAAAGGAGAATATCACTAAAGAATGTATCACTCGAGTAAAACATTTTTAGTTTTGTCTATGTAAATGATCTCTTAGAATATAAATATTCATTTTAAATATAAAAAGATTTCCTACATCATAGTAATTTTTTTATAATTTTTAGACATTAAATAAATTAAATTATTTATGACATCATGATGATGCAGCGATTACCTCATTAATGAACGATTTAAATAAAATGAAACGATAATGTAAAATATAAGAATTACACTTGTCAAAGACCTATTGGATGAGTATATTTAGAACCCTTATCACCTTATCCTCGAAATATATCAATGTGGGACCTTTAAAATCCGAAACTCATTTTAATATAAAGTAACATTTTATAACTTTCCAAGAGTGCCCCTCCTCTCCTCTTATAAAAGGCCCCCACCTCTACCTCTGTACCCACACTTATCAAGCCATTGGCTCGGACAAACCCTGCTAATTTTATCTCTCCAAATCCCTCTCTTCATCCTAGAATCCTTACCTTAGGCAGAAGGCTCTTCAAGAAACCCTTTTGGCTCAAACCAAGAGGAGTTACCCGATTTTAAGGTAATGTCTTCTCTTGTGTTCTTTTGTTTTATTTTGCTTCTCCAACCCCCTAAACTCTTTTTATTAATTTATTTTGTAACAAAAACAGTATCTTAAATATACTAGGATGTTTTTATAAGAATTATTCGAGCTAAACTTACACATACCTACATCTAATGGTTAAAGAACATACTGTTTCTGTGGATGGAAAATTTCTGCCTCACGAAACGATGATTGTTCAATATTCTTCTAACACCTTTAAAGGTGGCCATTAATATGTCACTATATTTATATTTGATATATAATATGTTTATGTTTTCCTTAAGCTTCTGTATTTTTCATTTAAGTCGTACCATTATGGTTTCCATTATGGGTAAACACGATATCTTCATTTTAGGAAGTGCGGACTACCACCCCCTCAAAGTGATTTGATTCGTTAATGCCATATGTGGGGTGTATAAAGGATGGAGTTAATGATATTATATATGATATTATATTGTAATTATAATATACCTTTATATAATTATGATTCCATTCCATTAAATAGGAAATAGAAATGGAAGTAGCGTTCATGCGTACGTACGGCTTACCGTCTCCATGAATGGTGCATTTCATTTCTTACCTCTAAATGTTATGTAATATTATAAATGAATGTATATATTGGATATATATGATATATATGATATCTAGATAATGAATATAATTCTGGATATAATGGATACATGAACAACTTGTAATTATAAAGAGTTTATTTTTGACTCAAGTACCAATGATCGAAAAAATGACCATTATTAACTTAAATAATTACATAGTGTTCATAACATGGTAATAAGTGATATAAAAGGAATAATGAACTTGAAAAAGGTTCTTAAGAAAGCATAAATTAACTCAAGTTTATTATTCAGGAGGTTAAAGAATGATCGAGTCAAGTCAGACCCGAGGTAAGGGACTTCGTCTCAATCTCCTTTCATTGAGGCATATTTTGTTTTATACACGACCTTCTTTTATACGGTGTATAAACCCCTTTGACTTTTACGTCCATTCAAAAGGAATATTTTTTATACTAATCGTTTTAATAAATGACAAAATGAATGTTTTTTTTGTCGTACGTATGCGGCGACAACGACTTCTCCACTGCCGTGACCATTATTTGAGTTTCGGCTTCCTCTACATGTCATAACTTTTTTTAAAATGAAAAATAAATACCACGTTTTACTTTTCTTTTATTTTGGTATTGAAAATGGTTTTGATAATGTTTTTATAACAATGTTTTGTGTTGATATTTTGTGATTGAAATGTGGAAATGCTATGTTTACTTTATGCATGTTTTATGTGATACGATTATGTTATGGTTCTTGGGCATTGTTTATGAAGATGGGTGGTTCCGTGATAAACTAAAGGTGGGTGAGCCCAATATAGATCTCCAATGAATTGGGTAATGTGAAGGGGTTAAACATTAAGGTTTCTATGAAGAGATTTAGGGAATATACTGTGATGGGTATTCCAAACGTAACCATGAGGGTTACTCCCTACGTACGAATGTTATGAATGCCTCAAGTTACCTTTATGTCTTATGATTTATATGATTTATTCATGATTTTATGAGGTATGTTAAAATGATTATGATTTATGAGTAAAGTATGATTTCATACATGGACTAATGTTTTCATTTCGTACTTTTATATCTCTTATTGATCTCTTTATGCTCATCCCAAGTTTTTGAAATGTTTTTCACAGGTCAAGGGAAAGGTACATGATGTGATGATAGTGTCAAGGAAGTGTCAAGAAAGAATCCATGTTTTATTTCAATTATGTTTCCGTTGATGGGAAAAATGAATACTATCTTTTATGTAACCACTTTGTTTAAATGTGGAATGTAATGCATGATTTATGATCTAATTCTCTAAAACTCTAAACCTGAATAGATCCTCAATAGGTATTCTCAAAATATCTCAATATTAAGTAATGTTTAAGGATGGGGCCTTATACACATGGTATGTTAACTCTAGTATCATACATATACTATAATTTTATGATACTAATGGGATATTATATCATCCAACCCCCTTCTCCTATTCTTTTTATTTTAGAAAGGAAAATGGTGTTTTTGAGGTGTTAATTTATCACCTTCAAGAACGACATGTTTTCATTTTCCTTTACCGCCTTCAGATCTGGTCATGAAACCATTTTTATGGTTGAACCTGGTTATGTTATATGTATTATATCATATTTAATGTTCTGGAACTAACTTATGTAAATATCACTAAATGATTAAACAAAACAAGTTTGTTGTGGTTGAAAAACCGCCCGAATTAACCCAAACGATCATCATTAAATTCTTATCTAATGATTCATTCTCATGGTATATAAAAAAATTATTTATAATATCATTTCAACTTTTGTAACATCATTAATAACATGTAATATCAGTTCTGTATGTTTATCCATGTTCTACACAAACTTCCATTCATATCATTCATGAAAACTAAGAAAAAGAACACTCCCGAACAATAAATTTAAACTCTATAACTTATCCAAAGGCCCATAAAAGAAATTAATGAAACAATAATGAACCATATTCATGTATAAAAGGTTATTGAATTTATAATTAATTAATATAATGTTATTATGCTGGACATTAAAGTGAATAAAGTGTTCGGATACAAGGTAAGGGGAAATTCTCGAACCCAACTCTCTTTCTTTGGGTTTTCCCTCTTCAAACCATTTTTAGTATGGATATGCCTTCAAATCATATATTCATAATTATATTACCTTTTTGGGATATACATTTTCTCTAATTGATTTTATGAAAAACCTAATGTTTCCTAAAAGAACTCTTCTTTCAAATAAACACACCCTTTTTAATTCTTGAAGATTGTTTCACTCTTCACTCAAGGTTAATGGTTCAATGTCAAGAATGATATTCCATATTTATTTTGGGAACCAAATTTTTATGAATGTACGATGTGAAAACCATTTCTTTCCATGGGTTATTTTATGTTCAAGTTTGAAATATTTTCATTGTGGCATGCATGATAATGTAAATGTTATGAGACGGGTGCATCTGGAATTATATAGCACAATATGAATGTTTGAATGTGACGGGTGCACCTGGAATTATACAGCACTAAAATTCATTGGGTAAAGTGATGAATCCCATTAGTTAAATTGAAATGATGTGTGAACATTATGTTATATTTGTTCACAACTATGTGTGGTATTTAATCACTAATACATGATGTTTTCATTTTTTATGCATTTCAACATTCCATGCCTTTATCTAATGATTCATCTTGTGATTTTAATGATGATGTTATGATTATGCTCACCCCATGCTATATTATTCTTATCTATCCTATTATTGGGATTTTAGCTCACCCTTTTTTGATGTATATCCTCAGGTGATTATGTGTACTAAAGAGTTTTAAAGGAATAATAAAAATATAGAGAATAATGAATTAAATAAATGTTTATGTTTGATGTTTTAAATGTTATGTTTGGTCCTAGTTTGACCAAGACACTAAACATATGGATCCTCGTGGTGTAATACCATTATTTTTGTCTTTATAATGATGTAATAGTAATGTAAGAAAAGGATGGGTCTCTATAGAACCTCAACGAATGAATACTATTATTGATCTGAATCTGGTCGAGGTGATTGTGCGCATTGTCCAAGCTCTGGGACATTCACCACCTCTAGTTCTCATTCAGGCTCCAATTGTGGAACCTCATAGGGAAATTCTCAAGATTTGTCCTCAAGAGTTACTTCATGAGAATCCTAAACTTTTCAAAGGCTCAAATGATCCCCAAGAGGCTGAGGAATGGTTGAGCATGATGAAGCATTTTTTTGGGTTCTTGGACACACTTGACGAGATCAAAGTGAAGTGTGTCACATTCATACTAGAAGGACTGAGTAGGAGATGGTGGGACACTTTGGTGATGGTGAAGAAGCATGAGGTCTTAGATTGTAAAGACTTCAAGGTTCTTTTCACCAACTAGTTATATCTAGATTCGATGTCTTTGGCCAAGGATGCAGAGTTTTTCAAGCTCAAGTATGTTGATAGGACCATGATAGAGTATACAAACCATTTTATTGAGATCATGAATTTCACACTTGAGAATGTGTCGAATGAGAAAATGAAGTCTTGAAGGTTCGAGTTGGGACTTCATCTGAATATTAATTCTTGGGTTTTCTTACTAAAGATCCCTTCTTATGTTGATGTGCTGGATAGAGTGACTATGGTTGAAATGGACCTGGCTAGCAAGTTAGGGTTATTGGGAGTTTATTTCTCTCCTAGTGTCAGCGTGAGTCCTTTCAAGGTAAATCAGAAGCATGATGATTCTCATAACAGTTCTTAATTGTAAGTTTGTTCTAGACCTCCTATTGTACCAAGAATAGGTCCTTTGATTTGATACCAGTGTGAAAATCTATGATATTGAAAGAGGGTTTACATTGAGGTACCCAAAAACTATGGATCTTGAGGACGCTCGGGGCACTTTCAGTGATTCTTCCATATTTATTCCACTCTGTGTAGTGGAACGAGATCATAAACTCTTCCTAAAACTTTAGGAAAATCATATGCTTCATGTATAAAAGGGTTCCATCCACAGACATCTGGAACAAAGCTACTTCACGTAGTGGAAGAGTCTCCAGAGGAAGCGGATACGGGTCTAGAAACCATGAGAGGTATCGTTATTATAGCTTCATCATTAGTGATTTCTCTATTTAATACCGGTGCAACTCATTCATTTATTTCAACATGTATTGTTAATATTCTTAATCTTTCTATGGATATTTTATCTTATGCAATGGATATTACTATACCCCTTGGTATGAAGAGAGAGTAGGGTCTCAGTAGCCCCTCTTGTGTTCTCTCTCTATCAGATGTTGAGCTTGCTTTTAGTTTTCTAGTTCTCGACATGAAACCTCTTGGTGTCATTTTCAGGATGGATTGGCTCATTGCCAATAAAGTCGGGATTGATTGTTATCTTCTATGAATCTCCTTTACTGCACCCAGTGGTGTATATTGTGTATTTCAAGGAGAATGGGACCCAAGTTCGAGTAGAACTAGGCCTTATTATTCATAGTTGGGGAAAGTAATATCGGTGTTTCTCTTTGATCTAGAATGGGAATCATTAAGCAGTTATCTCCTTCCTGTTGTCGTCAAGTTTCCCAACATGTTTCCTTCAGACTTCTCTGGTTTCCCACCAATAAGGGAGGTTGAGTTTTCCATTGAATTAATGCCCTATGCTCAACCAGTTTGTATTCCCTCTTATCACGTGGCACTAGCTGAATTTAAAGAGCTGAAGTCCTAGTTGGATTATCTCCTTGATAAAGGCTTCATACTATTGTATTGGAATATACTGATCTAGTTAGTTCAAATGATTATGACCCATACTATGCATCGGCCCGCAACTCTCGTGGGTCGAGCTCCGTAGTGATCTTGTGGGGATTGTAGGGGGAAACATGCCCCTGCTCCAGGGGATGAAGGTCCCCAACCCAATTTTTTGGGCATTGTAGCATCTCTGACCACTATAGAAAAGATGACCGACAAAAAATGACAGAGCATTGTAGTAGTGTAGATTTTGGAGTCAACTTTATTATAACCTTTTGGACTTCTATCCAGTATCACTATAGAAATTTTGACTTGGGTGGCTGCCTTTCACTGTAGTGATGCGGACTTCCTATGTAGTTGGTGGAATAGTAGATTGTCTTCTCCATTTGTAGCCCATTTTGGTCTAGGATTTCTTACCTAAAAAACTCTGTAATTGTTCTCCCAATTATAGTGAATATTCTGCCTCTCTGTGGAAATGGGGATTATTCCCGAACCAAATAAATCTTTGTGTTCTTGTTTTTTCTTTTTCCCTTTTACTCGTCTATGTTTCATCGTTTATGTCACTACAACTCCTGATGTTTACACAACACATACGCCCGAGTGTGTCACCTTGGGAAGTGCCTATTCTCTTTTCTAAAAAGGTTGATGGTTCACTGCGCCTTTGTGTTGATTATCAAAAACTCAAACAATTTATGTTAAATAACAAGTATCTATTTCCATGGATTGATGAACTGTTTGATCAGTATAAAGGGGTGAAGTGGTTCCCAAAGATTATTCTTCGATCTGGTAACATTAGTTAAGGATAAAAGAATTTGGTAATCATAAAACTACCTTTTGGAGTAGGTATAGTCATTATGATTACCTTGTTATGCCCTTTGTTTTAACCAATTATCCTACAGCCATTATGGATTTAATGAATAGTATTTTCCATGAGTATCTCGATACCTTTGTGGTAGTATTTTTGGATTAAATTCTCATTTACTCTAAGTCTGAGGAGGATCATGTGTATCATCTAAGAACAATTTTGAGTTTGCTGAGAAATCACTGACTTTTTTTCAAACTTTCAAAATGTGATTTATGGATTCAGGAAGTGAAATTCTAGGGACACATGGTGTCAGAACATGGGATATCAGTTGATCTTGATAAGGTTAAGGTTTTTATGACATGAGAAAAACCATGAAATGTTTTCGAGATTCAGAGCTTCTTGGGTCTAGCTGGTTATTATCATCGGTTCATCAAGGATTTCTTTGAGTTGGCTTCTCCAATGATTTCTCTAACTTGGAAGGGATTAAAGTTTGCTTGGGATGAAAATGTCAAAATTCTTTTGTTGAGATGAAACATATTTTGACTACTACATTGGTTTTGACTCTTCTTGAGGTTGGGCAGGGCTATGTGGTCTTCTATGATGCATCAGGTTCAGACTTGGTTTGTGTTCTTATGCAAGGTGGTCATGTTGTTGTCTATGGATATCGTCATCCTATCCCACACGAGAAGAATTATCCAACCCAAAACCTTGAACTTGAATCTGTGATTCACACACTTAAGAGTTGGCAGAATTACATTTACAGAGAAAGGTTTACTGAGTTTTCAAACCACAAGATCTTGAGTTATATCTTCTCTCAAAAATATTTGAATCTCTTCTAGAGGCATTGGATGGAATACCTGAAATCATTTGATTTTGACATCGCTTATACCTTGGGTAAAGGGAATGTCGTTGCAGATGCTTGGAGAAGGAAACTTTTGACCCAAGTAGTGAAAGAATCATCAGAAGAGTGGAATTTGATGGCTCTCTTTGCACAGTTGCATATTGGAGTTTGGAAAAAAGGGGTCGAGGTTTCTTTGGCCAGCGTTCAGTTGGCATCCACTCTTTTCAAAATGATTCTTCAGGATCAGGATATTGATGATGAGTTATGTAGAATTGGAGACTCTTTAAATAGTGGGGAGGCCATGCTTGATTGGTCATTCTCTGAAGAGGGAATTCTATACTATCAGAATCATTTTATGGTACTGCCTTTGGTAAGGAAAGCTATAATGGGGGATTGTCATAGTTTCCAGTGGGCAGTGCACCCAGGAACCACAAAGATGTTCTATGATATGTGGTGTCGGTTTTGGTGTCCAGATATATGGTGGGATGTTGCTGGGTTTGTCTCTCATTTCTATACATGCCAACAGGTTAAGGCCGAGCACCAAAAACCTTCAGGTTTGCTTCAGCCACTTCTAGTCCCTACTTGGAAGTGGGATGAGATCTCTATGGACTTTTTGGTTGGGTTTCCACATACCCAGAGAAAGAAGAATGTGATTTGGGTTATGATCGATCATCTAACTAAATCGGCTCACTTTTTACCCATTCATGATACAGGCAAAGTTGAGGAGTTGGGAAATCTCTATGTGAAATAGATCGTTCATTTTCACGGAGTTCCATATGCAATAGTATTTGATTAGAAACCTCGATTAACTTATCATTTTTTAGAGGACTTTAGGAGGCAATGGGATCTCATGTCCGTTTGAGTATGGCATACCATCCACAATCAGATGACTAGACAGAAAGAGTTATACAGATTCTTGAGGATATGCTTTGTGCTCATGTTCTCAACTTTGGTAGGGCTTGGGATGATCATTTTGGGATGGTTGAGTTTTCTTATAACAATAATTACCAGTTCATGATTAGGATGGATCATTTTGAGGCCTTTTATAGTCATCCATGTAAATTCATGTTGTGTTGGTCGGAGATTGGTGAGAATTCCTTGGTTGGACCAAGTTTGGTGCAAGAGGTGACAAAAAATATTCAGTTGATTCATCAATGAATTTTAATGGCCTAGAACCAATATAAATATTATTTTGATTGTTATCATAGGTATTCGGAGTTTTTAATTGGTGACCAGGTGTTCTTGAAAGTTTCACCCCGGTTGGGTCATCGATGGCTTGGGAGGCAAGGGAAGTTTTCTCCTCATTTTATGGGACCTTTTGAGGTTATTAAGTAGATAGAGAAAGTTTCATATCATTTATCACTTCCACCACATCTAACATTGATACATAACATGTTTCATATATCTCAGCTACAAAATTATCTATCTGATCCATCTCATGTTTTGAGTTAGCGTGATCTTGAAGTGGAATCTGATTTATCTATGACTGAATGGCCAGTCGGGATTGTTGATTCTGAAACCAATGTGCTTTATGTGAGGATGATACCTTTGGTTTTAGTGATATGGAAACACAATTCTGATAGTCATGGGACGTGGGAGAGGGAGGCACTGATGAGAGAGTAGTGGCCTCATCTTTTTGGCATGAAAACTTCTTTATAGGCTTTCTAGGGATAGAAAGTTTCTATCGTGGGGAGGATGTAACATCATGTTTCTATTTTTCAGGTATTCCTAAACCCCTTTTTTACTAAACTTTGTTTGGATTTCATTTAGGGTTAATTCGGGTTGAAATTTTAAAAGTTTGGAATTTTATGGGCTAGTGTACGGTTGGCACACGGTTTTCCCAAACCGTGCAACCCAAGGCAATGGGATTTTGCATGGTTAGCGCATGGTTAGTCAAGTCATGTGCCCTCTTAGTAGAAACTGTGCATCCCATTTATAACTACCACACATCTTGCGCATGGTTTTTATAAACTATGCACCTTTTCCAGGAAAACGTGCGGATGAGATTTTAAGTGATCCAAAATTTTATTAAAATTTCCTAAACCCCTCTTTTAGGTCCCTGACAGACCATTACAACCTCAAACCAGTTTATCCCAGACTTAGAACTCCCAAAATAGATTTGTATCCCCTCAGATCCCTCACAGAAGTGATTTCAAGCTAGAGGAATGCCCTTCAGTCTTCCTATGGTTAGTTTCCTCATCCTGATCTCTTTCTCATGCGGTCTCTCTTCTTCTCTCTAGGGTTCCATGGATCCCTGTATTGATTTATGGATCTAATACCCTCTTTTTTGAGATCTTAAACCTAGGTTTAATTCACAATTCTGTTTTTTCATTCTTCCTCAGCAAATCCTGATTCAGGGTTTGATGCTTCAAGATCTAAAGACTCTGAGGTAGGTGGTTTCATTATGATGTCCAATTTACATTAACCCTAAATTGATTTTTTAAATTTCAATTGTTTGAATTAAAGTAATTTCTTGGTTTTTATTAAATGGATTTCAATTTTTTTATTGGAAAACCCCAATTCCATTGAATTGGGGTTTTTAAGAAAAATGGGTTTTTGGCATGAAATTGGAAATCCCCCAATTCCATTGAATTGGGGTGTGTATGGAAATTTTTAATTTTTAATTTTTTTAATTTAATTTGTGGATTTTAGGGAAATTGATTTAATTAAATTTTTTAATATAATTGTGGAAATGGTTTTGATAGAAAATTGTGAAAAAAACCCAATTCCATTGAATTGGGGGTTTGTGATGAAATTGATGGAATTATATAAAAATTAAATTGATGAATTTAATTGTGAAATGGATTGTGAAATTGCATGAATTGGTTTCAAATTCTTATTTGTGAAAAATGGATTAAAAATGGTTTGATGGAAACCTTAGGGTTTTATCTTTGTGAAAAGGTGTGTTTTTTTATTAAAAGCCTGTTATGGTTTTTAAAGGGAAAATTGGAATATTTGAAAGGGAGAATGGGATTAATTGTATTTTAAGGAATCTTGAAATAAATTGCTCATTGCTGTTTTGTACTAGAGCACATGCAATCCTTAGGTAGTTAGTGAGTCATTTTGAGTGGTACTTTATGACTTACAATGTTCTAAAACTTCATATCAGCACATCACGTCCCTTAGGTGATGGTGATAGGTCCTCTCTGGCCTTAGGCCCAAAGGGTCATATGTACATATTTTTTATTTCACAGTGTCGGGTCCCTATATCCTGAAACTACCATACCTATTTGGCATATGACCATGTTTCTCACTTTTTTGTATTTCAAATGTATATATATGTCATTCTTGTAAACTATTTTACATGCCTTGTGAATTTATATAAACTGTTTTATATAAAAGTTTTTATTTAATCCATTTTGTGAAGAGTGTCATTTGTGTAAAGCACCCTTTGATTAAAGGAAAATTTCATCATTTGAAATGTGAAGCATGAATTGCTAAAGTATTTCCATCTTTTGAAATGTAAAGCATGATTTGTTTAAATATGCTTTTGTGAAATGAAAAACTTGTTTGTTTTAAAATTGAAAGCACTTTCTTGGTTAATTTAATATTAACATCTGTCATGGAATCTTTTGGTGAAATCCTACTAGGCTTTGTCTTACCACCTACATAAGCCTTCGAGTGTTTGTAGATTATCTCCTTCTAGGTTCGAGTAGGGGTAAAGCACCACTTGGAGGTGGTTCTAGTTGTTGATATTTGGCCTTGGTGAGTTGACTCCTTTGGGACTTGGGCAGTTGTCTTCCAGTTTTTTTGGTTTACCGGTACTTTGTTGTAGTACTTTGGGTTGTTATGTCTGTTTGACTTCTGGTACACTACTCCCAATGGAGTTTCTTTTGTATGTATATTGACTTGTCTCTTTACTTTTTCATTGTTAGTGGAAAATTCATTCACAATTTCATTTTGTATGATGTTAGGTGCTAGTCACTGACCCGTGGGGATTGGGAACGCTCTTCGGGCTATGTCAGGACTGTCTCAGTTATCGGGTTACCAGGGTACCTAAGCTGGTTCATGACACCATTCATCACGAGTCACTGGAAGAAAAACCTCCTTTTGATGATCATACCTATCTTTCAAACTCTTCCAGAGCTTACATGGATCTCTTTCTATGAGATATTCACATTTCAAACCCTCATCAAGATGTCTTCTGAGGAAGATCATCACCTTTGCTTTATTTTGAAGGGTTTGTGAATTATTTTCTTTAATTGTTTCCATGAGATCCATCGATTCGAGATGCATTTCAACATCCATCGTCCACGACATGTAATTACTTCTGGTAATATCAAGAGCGATGAATTCGAGTTTCGTGAGATTTGACATGATGATAACTAGGAGGGAGAAAAAAAACTTTTTTATTATTCAAAATAAGAATACAACAATAATTTACATTCGGGTTGAAAAAATAAAACGGTATCAAAAACATTAAAATAAGGTTAATATTATCATTTAATATTATATATAGATATATATATATATATAGATATATATCCCACTTTAATCAGTTAATAAATATTTCACGTGGGGATTTGAAATAAATAACTCAATATATCACATTACTCATTTAAAACTTTCTTATGTGTACTGATTTATTAATTAGACCGCCAATCAGGCGGTGCAAAATAAATAAATTAAAATCGTCTGAACATGGGGTAACCCGACCTTTATAGCAGTAATTAAATAAACCACATAAACCGTCCAATATGGTGGTAAATAAATAATATTATATAAATAATTAGAATTGTCTAACCAGGTGGTGAAAAATAAGGTTTAAGATGAAAAGAATAAATAATTAGAACTGTATAACTAGTCGATGAGAATAAAAATAAAAACATATCATTCTCCCTTATTGAGCATTCATGTTGATAACGTGTTATGAAAATGAAGAATAAAACAGAGAGAAATTGAGTATCGAAAAAGAAGAGAAAGTAAAATAGAGAGACAAAAAAATTATTAGAAAATTCCCACACCACTATCTCTCACTAATCTATTCAAACCAAAAAGGGGGGTTGCACTGCCCATTTATTGGCAGTACAACAGTAGGAAGACGGGATTGGTGGGGGTGGGAAGCCCACCCCCGTTGAAAACAGCAGCCGTATTCAGCGGCTACCTAACAAAAATATATCTTTCTTCTCATTTTTTGTGTGTTTTTTATCATTTTTAATCATTTAGAACTCATATTACATGTCTATCACATTATGGAAATTATTGAAAATCCATGTTGAGATTCCCTTTAAGAAAACTCTCAAAACATTCAAAGTAAATTTATTTCATTGGTAGCATGTGAGTACGAGCAACAATTAAACTTTGGTAATTGATTTTATTAAAACTAGATGTGTGTCAATGATATAAATGATTGTATTTTGATGAAACTTTTGAGATGTTGAGATCATCCATGTGGAATTTTTATGGGTAAATTATATCATTTAATATCTTCACACATCATTTCACACAATCATGAAATTTAAATCTTTTTTACTTAATTGAAAAAAACAGTTTATTTTTAGTTGGTTTTCAATAAACATTTTTTCATACATTCATTTATTATTTGATTGGTTTCATAACCGCACCAAATTAATGTATGGTTGATACCTAATGTTGTTGTTGGAAAAAAATCTTAAAAAATCAAAAATAATAATAATATAATAATAATAATAATACAACACAACATGTAGGTTGAGACTAAAAGGTTTGAATTCTGAAAATGCTAAGTGAGTGGGTCTTGAAAATTCAATTGCAAAGGGTAAGGGTGTTGGAACCATGGTCTTCTATGCATGAATTGGAGTATGGTTTGTGTTTGTTGAAAATTCTCAGTGTAAGTTCATAATGTGAACCAGCAAAGTGATCATACAGTTCAAGCAGACAACAGTATTGAAGGTGGTGTCGTATCCCAGTGTTTGCCAATTTTTTGGGCCTCAAAATCAGAAAATGAAGACATGGATTGTTGGTAAAATGAGGTGCACGCAAAGAGGAAGTGGTGTGCGAAAAAAAAGGTTTGTGCGCGAAAAATTTGAGTTGGGCGTGAAAAAGAGCGGGATTCGCGAAATAGAGGATCGAGGTTTTTCGTGCAAATAGTGTTTCGGAATCAGAACGTCAAAAAACAGCAAAGGCATGGGCTGCGTGAAATATCTGATGATGTGCGCGAAAAATGATATCGGCGTGAAAGATTACGCGCCAGATGAGTGGTTTTACGCGCCACAAAGGATTTTGCACGCGGGGGTCTCAGATGCCTATAAATATGAGGTGACCCCCTTCATTCCGTACGGTTAAAGACTTAGAGAAGATTCGAGGTCTGATGCGCGAAAAAGGATCGTGTAAAGGGCTTGCACGAAATATTCTGGATTGCGCGGAAAATTATGGGATGTGCGAAAAAGGAAGAGCTGTAAGTAAATATTGGGGTTGCACGTAAAGATTCAGTTGCGCGAAAACGGGTGTTGTGGCGCGAAATATTTTTCCGCACGAAAAAGGAAATTTTGCGCGCAATAGGAAGGTTTTGCGCGCAAAGGGTTGGTGTTGCGCGCAATAGTAAGGTTTTGCGCACAAAGGGTTGGTGTTGCGTGCAATTGTCAGTGAAGCTTGTCTGCACATTCTGGTTATCCGCTTCAGTGGTTCTGTGCGTTCTTGTGCATCAATTTCGAACTTGGATGCAAGCAGAGTCTCGTGCTAAGTAGAGACAAAGACTTCAATGCAAATCTATTGAAGAGACCATCACGTCTATAAACTGAGTGGGACTTCACCAAAGGCAGTGAGCCAGGGGGAGTCAACGGGAGTAACCCGAGGGATGCAGTGAGCCATCCCTGGACTTTTGTAAAGGTAGTGAGTCTGGGACAGAGTGACTGTGCCCGAACCTTTGTAATCTACAGCTAGTGAAGCATAATGGATTTTGGTACGACCGACAACCTGTCGGCGCATGCTTCTTGGACGTAACCCTTAGTGGTGAACCAAGTAAAAAGTGTTGTGTCATCTTTCTGCATGTGAATGTTTGTTTTCTGATCCTTTTCATCATATAGGTTTAACAAGTTCTTACCAACATGGGAACAAGATCCTTCACTTTAAAAGAAAAAGTTGTCACCCTGATTCACCCCTCCCCTCTCAGGGTATCCCGGGGTCCTACAAGTGGTATCAGAGGGAGGTTGCTGGTGTTAGATCTGTCCTTTGTCGTCATGGAGAACGCAGCCAACGCTAGGGGAATACCTCTCTTCGATGGAAGTAATTTTCCGATTTGGAAGAACAGAATGAAATCTCATTTAAGATCCCTTGGAATGGAATTCCTCTTTGCTACTGTCCAAGGAATACAGGTTACTGATCCAACAGGGCTTGTTATGACTGATACAGACATTAAAGTTCTTGATGTAGATGCTAAAGATTAGAATGCTATCACTTCGGCTCTTTCAGATCAGATTTATCTAAAGGTGATGAGTTGCACCTCAGCAAAGTCTATGTGGGATAAACTTGAAAACATTTATGAAGGAGACAGCAAAGTAAAGGAGGCAAAACTTCAGGTTTTACACAACAGGTTTGACGATCTAAAGATGCATCCTAATGAGAATGTATATTCATTCTTCAATCGAATTACTGAAGTAGTGGGAGCAATTCGAGGTCTTGGAGAAGAAATCAAAGACATTGATATCGTAAAGAAAATCTTGAGAAGACTTCCTCCCATGTACAATGCGAAGGTGTCAGCCCTTGAAGAAAGAGATCTTTCTAAATTATCTCTTGATGATCTGTTAAGTAGTTTATTGGCATATGAGATGAGAGTCAAACCCGAAGATGCCACGACTCGCGTGAGCAAGGAAATGGCATTCAAAGCCATGGACAAACTGAAAATTTTAGAAGGCAGTGGTGGTGAAGATGATGAGGAAAAAAAAATTCTTTCTCTCATTGCCAAGAAGATGAAGAAGGGAAAAGGTAAACTTAGAGGTAAGCTACCTCTTACATGTTTTCGTTGTGGAAGAGTTGGGCAAATTGACTTTCAGTGCCAAAGAAAGTTTGATGATGATGAGAACGAAGCTGAAGACATCAAGAAGCCTCGGAAAGGTTTTTCAAAAAGGGTGACTTCAAATCTAGAAAGAAAATTCAGAGGAAGAGTTTTGTTTGTGAAGAAGAAGATAATGATATTGAATTTTGTGAGGAAGAAGAACCATAATTTAAAACCAGAAACCATGCTTCCATGATGGATACCACTGAAATATCAGAAACCTCAATCAATAAAGGCAGAGATAATCAGATTACTGTTATTGGTAATCCAAAGATTCAAATTAAGGATGATTTCTCCAAGCATGAGAATAAATGTAAGAGATGTAATAAGTGGAAGGAAATGGTGGAAGAATCATCAGAATATGTTGATGAACTTGAAGCTGAAATTGAACGACTGGAAGAATTTTTGAAAGTACAGTCTAAAATCCTTGAAAGCAATGATGATGTAGTAGATCTAAAGCTGAGAATTGAAGAGCAGGGAAAGGTCATCAATGACCTCACATCCAGACTGGAAGAAAATTCCAAGACTGCTGAGGGTCTTGAGGAGGAAGTTGTTACTCTTATGAGTAAACTTGAGACTGAATCAATTTCAAAATAATTAAGGAAGAAAATACAGTTTGGAAGATTCTCAGATGCAGAATTACTGGCAAGAGCCAAGTGTGGTTCAGATGGGGTTGGAAAAATCTTGAGTGATCAAAGACCTGCTTTCATGGGAAAGAGTGGAATTGGCTGTGAAGCTGAGACATCAACTGCTGGAAATAAAGAGAGCCAAAAGAAAGAAAAAACGAAGGTTGGACATGTTGAAACAATGCATGAAGTGCTGAAAAAGAAACCCCCAATCCAAACTAAAAGGAGAACTGACAATTATCCTCAAACATTCAGAAATGACAGGCAGTTCAACTATTCTCCCAAGGATGATGGTATGAGGAGAAATTCAAGTGAGAAGACATTTCCTCTCATGAAGTGTCAGTTCTGTGGCTATCTGGGGCATACCATGTCATATTGTGAAGAGGCAAGGAGCTACTTGAATGGGGAAGATCTGGGACATCAACAAAGGAGACTGAATTCATATCCTCCATCTTATAGAAGAAATAGTTTTTATGGATATTGTTTTTATTGTTCTAACTTTGGCCATAAAGCTATGTATTGCAGGCAGAGGTTTGATAAAAGAGATTCATACAACTCTCAGAAACGGGTCATTATTAATCCTCCTGATGGTGTTGATCTCATAAACAGGTTTTCTCCTCTGGAAGAATATTATGGGTATGACGAATCTAACTATGTGGAAGAAATCATTAAAAGGTCATCAATGTCTTACACTCAATCCAATATCTCTTGGAAAGAAAAAAAGGAAGATCGAGAAATCCAATCTTGCATAAGTTTCCTTCAAATCCACAAAGAGCAGCAGCACCTGGATTCTTGATAGTGGATGCTCTTCACATATGACAGGAAATGCTGACCTCTTGAAGAACATTGAAAAGAAGGTTGATGGAATAGTACGGTTTGGTAATGATGGTGCTTTAAAGATTAAAGGCAGTGGGAATACTGCTCTCGCCAATGGGGAGCTGAAGAAGATTAAAGTTCTGTATGTGGACGGTCTACGCCACAATCTCCTAAGTGTAAGTCAACTTTGTGACTCAAGACTCATAGTAACCTTCAACCAAAAAGGCTGCACTATAAAAGGAAAAATAGGGAATTCTCTTATGAAAGGCTGTAGAACAGATGGAAACTTATATCAGGTTGACAGCAAAGTGAACTCCTGCTATTTGTCTGTTAAAGAAGAAAACATTTTGTGGCATCGAAGGCTGGGGCACATTAACCAATAAGACATGGAAAAGATATCTAAGCTGAAGATAGTCATGGATATTCTCATTCTAAAACGTGAACGGGAAAATTCTTATGATGCTTGTATTCGTGGGAAGCTGGTCTGTAGTTCATATTGGCCAAAGAAGAAAAGGGCATCGCATCTTCTTGATCTCATTCATACAGACGTATGTGGCCCAATAAATGTTGCTGGAACCCATGGAGAAAGGTACTTCGTCCTTTTCATTGATGATTATAGCAGAATGGCTTGTGTAATGGTGATTCAAAGGAAAGGACAAGTACTTGATTGCATGAAAACTTATCGCCGGATTGTCGAGAATGATATTGGACGGACAATAAAAGTCCTGCGATCTGACAATGGAGGGGAATACACATCCACTGAATTTGAAAATTACCTAGAAAAACATGGAATACAGCATGAGGTATCTGTTGTGAGAACTCCACAACAAAATGGAGTTGTTGAGCGTCGGAATCGACAGGTCAACAATATGGCCAGGACTATGTTGATTGAGATTGATATCTCTCGCCATTACTGGAAGGAGGCTGTTGAAGCTGCACTGCACATTCAGAATCGAACAGGGCTCTATATGGGAGAAACGAAGACACCATACGAATTGTGGCATGGAAGGAAGCCTTCGTTGAAATACTTTCGTGTTTTCGGAAGCAAATGTTTCATTCGAAATAAAGAAGGAAACCAAGGAAAGTTTGGTGACAATGCTGATGAAGGAATCTTTCTTGGATATCCAATGAACAGCAAACCTTACAAGTGTTTCAATAAACGCTTGGGGAGGATTGTGGAAATCAATGATGTTAAGATCATTGAAGGAAAAACCCCAAATGCTTCAAATAGTACCTATGCTGATGAGATTGAAGATGATAATGAATGTGAACATGGAATAAATACAAATACAGAAATAGAGGAAGGTGTACAAAACACTCAGGGGTCACATCATGATGTTGACTCAGACGAAGAATCTGAAGAGGAAATCTTGGATAGTGAGAATGCGACTGAACCTCACAGGAGAAATCGAAGAGTAGAGATTGATCCTTCTAACATAATTGGAGATAGAAATACACCCACACAAACAAGGAGGATGAGGAATAACACACCATCTGCATTTCTGTCAGTGGTGGAGCCATCCTCATTTGAAGAAGTTGCAAAGGATGAATCCTGGGTGAAAGCCATGAATGAAGAGTTAGATCAGATTGACAAGAATCAGACATGGGATCTTGTCCAGACACCCAAAGGTCACAATGTGATTGGAACAAAATGGATATTCAAGAACAAGTTTGATGAGCATGGAAGTGTTATCAGAAACAAGGTTCGACTGGTATGTAAAGGGTATTCTCAGATTGAAGGTGTTGATGTTGAAGAAACCTTTGCTCCAGTGGCTAGACTGGATTCAATCAGGTTGTTCCTTCCCATGGCTCTCCAAAGAGGATATAAAGTATATCAAATGGATGTCAAGACAGCATTCTTAAATGGTGTACTCGAAGAAGAAGTCTACATTGAACAACCAGTGGGTTTTCTTCTTGGTGCTGATGAATCAAAGGTTTGCAAGCTAAAGAAAGCACTTTATGGCTTGAAACAAGCACCACGGGCATGGTACTCCAGACTGGATTCTTACCTCAAGAAACTGGAATTCAAAAGAGGAGGAGTAGATCACAATCTCTATGTGAAGAATTCTCTGAAAGATCGGTTCATGGTTCTAGTTTATGTCGATGACATTATATTTGGTGGCAGTAGGCAGAAATCAGTGGATGAATTTTCCAATCATATGAAATCAGAATTTGAAATGTCAATAATTGGGGAGCTCACATATTTCTTGGGACTGCAGGTGACTCAAAGGAAAGACTACACTTTTATCTCTCAGGAAAAGTATGCAAGAGATCTGTTGAAGAAGTTTAATATGCAAGACTCCAAACCAATGTCAACTCTGATTGCAATTGGAACCTGTTGGGCAAAAATCCCTCAAGGTAACTTTGCAGTATTTTTGGGTTGATTGTGTTTGTTGACAAAGCAGAGGCTGAAGCGCATCGCGGCGGAGAAGGGCTTCGTGGGGGAGCTTCGCGGCGAAGTCGCGAAGGTATGTTGACGGTGATTCTTCGCGACTACGTCAAGCTTCGCGAACGGAAAAGTGTCGTGGTGCTTCACGATTTGGACAGAATTCCGGCGGAAACTTTGGAGCTTCGCGATTTGAGATGACGTGGCGTTGACTTCGCGCGGAAGGGACGAGGGTCGGTGGAATCGCCTATAAATAGAGGTTGACCCCCTCGAGAGAAGTAGAGAGATTTTTCAGAGAAGATCATTTGCTCTCGTTTGGCGAAGGTAGTTCGCGGAGCCAGTGTGCTTCGCGAAAGAGGAGCTTCGCGGTGGCTATTGTAGCTCCGCGAAAGTTGTGTGGTCTGCGTTGGCTCAGTGAGCTTCGTGAGAGAAGTTGCTTTGCAACGAGTTGAGCTTCACGGGAGTTCTTCGCGGGAGTTCTTCGCGAGAGAGCTTCGCGAAAAGGCGGGAGCTTCGTGAAGGCTTGTTTGAGCTTCGCGAAATTGGGAGCCTAGCGAAGTTGAGTGCATTGCGAAGGTGTTTCCAAAAGGAATTGCCCAGTGTTCAGAGGCAAAGAGGTATTCATCAGTGGATGAAATTTGGACATTAACAGAGCATCCATCATCAGTTAAGGATGCATGTATTCATGCAAATGAAGAGACCTACAGGTCTATAAACTGTGAGTGAATCCCTTCACAGAGCAGTGAGCTTAGGAAGAGGAAGAAGGTGATCCTCTCCACCGGCAGTGAGCCAGAGAGAGAGAAACAGGGAGTGACCCTTGGGAAAGCAGTGAGATGACCCTAAACATTGTAAAGGCAGTGAGCCTGGGCATAGAAGTGATCTAGCCCAAACATTGTAATCCACAGCTAGTGAAGTTTAGTGGAATTGGTACGACCGGCAACTTGTCGGCGTATACTCCTTGGACGTAGCCCTTTGCGGTGAACCAAGTAAAATTGTTGTGTCATGTGCATGCTTTACTTTCGGTTTACTTTGTGCAACAGGAAAGAGAGAGAAGAGTGGTTTGCTTAACAGTGAAACAAGATCAGAACGGGCGTTAATTTTTAATCAGTCATACCCTGATTCACCCCCCCCCCCCCTCTCAGGATATTCATCCCTGTGGACCTAACAATTGGTATCATAGGGAAAGGTTGATATTAGTTCTTCTCTCAATGGAGGTTACTAATCATAGAGGGATTCTGATCTTCGACGGATGTAATTTTCAGATATGGAAGAATCGAATGCAACACTATTTCCGATCTTTGGGAATGGATGTGTTTTCAGCAGCTATGCATGGTATCACAGCTGATATTACTAGTGGTGTATTATCAGAAGCAGAGCATAAAGAGTTGGATGCTGATTCCAAAGCAATCAATGCCTTAGGGGGATCCCTTTCCAATACCATATATACAAAGGTGATGTCATGCAAAACGTCACATGCCATGTGGGAAAAGCTTTTGAATATTTATGAAGGGGATACAAAAGTCAGAGAGGCAAAGCTGCAAGTGTTGTGGAACAAGTATGAAGATCTGAGAATGAACCCGAATGAGTCTGTTGATGCATTCTTTGACAGGGTAAATGCTGTGGTAGAAGACATGCGGGGTCTTGGAGAAATTATCGAAGATATAAAAATTGTGAAGCACATCTTGAGAAAGCTTCCACCTCAGTTCAAGCCGAAAGTTTCTGTTTTGGAAGATAAAGATCCGAAAGAGCTGACATTGGATAACCTACACAGCACTCTTGTTGCATATGAAATGAGAAATGATGACAACGATGCTGTGGAAAAGGGGAAATCCAAAGAGGTGGCATTTAAGGCCATGAAGAGGCTCACTATTGAAGATTCTCAGGAGGAAGAAGAGTCAGATGAGGTGATGTCGTTCCTTTCTTCAAATCTACAAAGAGGAAAAGGAAAGTTTAAAGGGAAACTTCCACTAGCATGCTTCCGATGCGGAAAGGTTGGTCATCTTGCTGCAAGATGCCCCAAAAAGTTTCAAGAAGAAAGCGATGAAGATGAAGTTGAGATTCCCATGAAAAAATCTTCAGCCTGTGTGAAAGGGAAGAAGCAGTTCAAGAGATATTTCTTTAAGAAAAAGAATCTTCTTTCATAAGAAATAGATAGTTCAGCTGAGTCTGAGGGTGAAGAAGTTGAAGAGATAGAAAACTGCAAAGATCGTGGACAAAATGCAATGGTGGCTGTTGCCAGTAGTGCTCTTGAAAAGAAAGAAACCGAAACTGATGAAGAAGAAGAAGAAATTGAATGGAGAGTTGACATGGAAGCTGAATTAGAAGCAGCTCTTGAAGAGATAGATGTTTGGTGAGCAAAAACAAAGAAAGCCAACAAGATAGTACGTGATGCCAAACTCTACATGCAACAACAAGAAGGAGAGAAGTTTGAGCTTGAGAAAGAAATTGAAAATCTTAAGTTTTCCAGGCCAGAGCACACAGAAAAGGTTGATGAGCATAAGCTCAAGATTGAAGAGTAGAAAAGGGAGATCGATTACTTGAGTCGAAAAGTGAAAGATCACGTCAAGCGTATTGAAGAGCTTGAAGAGTAAGTTGTCGGTCTGCGGAGAAAAGTTAAAGACCAGGAAAAACCTTTGAATCCCAACACATTCTTGGGAAATCAGGTCGTTACAAAGACTGAAAAGAAGAAACAAGAGCCTAGTAGTTCAGCAGGAAAGAAGCAGCAATTGAACTCAGAAGTTAAGGCTGATTCATGGCTTAATCAGAAACAAAAATCGGTGGCAGTTGAAGTTAGACCGCAAGCACATGTCCCGAGATTGAAAGTGGATTTGAGCACAAAGCAGAATCAGAATACTCAGAGATCCCAAGGGGAAACTCGTAGTGCTGAAGTAACACGAAGGAATGCACCTTATATCAGGTGTTATTATTGTGGAAAGATGGGACATTCACAGTATGTGTGTTCCATAGCCAAAATATATCGAAGGGAACAAGAACATAGATGGCAGCCAAACAGAAAACGGTTTTCCAGAACATATTTTGAAGGACACTGTTTTTGGTGCGGAGGATTTGGACACATGGCTAGGTACTGCACTTCGACCATTCAGAAAAATGTGCCAAAGCAGAATCAAAATGTTCGCAAGCAGCAGATCAGTAAACCGACAAGTGGGTTAAAAGTTCAGAACAGATTTGCAGTTTTGCAAGATGAAGATGGTCCATCATACTCTGAGAAAGAACAGAAGCCTCAATCCATGCCGAGTATGAATGAAAAAGTATGGACCAGGAAGAAGAAAATTGAGAAGGTCGTGGTTGCTGAAATTGCCCCTAAAGCATCAGATCGTTCTGGTGTGTGGATCCTTGATAGTGGTTGCACATCCCACATGACAGGCAACAAGGATCTGGTTACAGGCATAAAATATGACAAAGAAGGAGTTGTCAAATTTGGAAATGATGAAGGCCTGAAGATTGTTGGCTCAGGAAAAGCCAAGTTTGGGGGCAATGAAATGAGACATGCTGATGTCTTAGTGGTAGAGGGTTTCAGTCATAATTTTCTTAGAGTCAGTCAACTATGCGACTCTGGGCACTCTATCCTATTTACCAAGAAGATGGGTATTGTTAAAGGAAAAGATGGAATAGTCATTCTACAGGGAAAACGAACAAAGGGGAATCTTTACCTGGTAGGTGGGGAAGAAGATTCATGCCTTTTATCCAGAGAAGAAGAAAATCAGTTGTGGCATAAGCAACTTGGTCATCTATGTCAACCATCTATAGAAGATCTGGTAAAGTGTGATGCTGCTAGAGACCTTCCCAAACTGTCACGTGATCGCACTCATACGTGTGATGCTTTTCAACAAGGGAAGATCATCAGGAAGACATACAGGCCAAAGGAACAAAAAGCAACTGGAGTGCACGAATTGGTGCATGCTGATGTATGTGGACCTATCTCACCACGAGCTATAGATGGGCAAAGGTACTATGTTCTTTTCATTGATGACTATAGCAGAATGGCCTGGGTATTCATCATTACCCATAAGACAGAGGTGTTCAGTTGCATAAAGCAGTACAGGAGGGAATCGGAAAATATGCTTGGGCAGAAAATTCTGAAGTTTCGTACTGATAACGGTACGGAATTTACAAACAGTCAGGTTGAAAACTATCTTGAGAAACATGGGATAAGGCATCAAGTTTCGTCAGTAAGAACTCCCCAACAGAATGGAGTGGTTGAAAGAAGAAATCGGATCATCAACAACATGGCCAGAACAATGCTTATTGATAAGGACCTACCAGAGAAATTTTGGAAGGAAGCAGTTTTGACATCGGTCTATGTTTCAAACAGGTCCCTGTTATGTCCGAAGCAAGGGAAGACTCCGTATGAACTGTGGTACGGAAAGAAGCCAACGTTGAAATACTTTTGAATCTTTGGAAGTAAGTGTTTCATTCTCAACAAAGAACATCATAGGAAGTTTGAGGCACGAGGAGATGAAGGGATATTCCTTGGATATTCAGGGAAAAGCAAAGCATATAAATGCTTCAACAAGAGGCTGGGAAAAATTGTTGAGAGCAATGATGTCACTATAGTCGAAAATGAACAGACTACTCAACGACCCAGTGAACAGTTTCTGAATGAAAGTGACGATGAGGTAAGCAACACAGGGGGAGTAGAAGTGGCAGAGGCTAACTCAGAAGAAGATACTGATGATGAACAAGAAAGTGTCAAGTCTGTATCTTCAAGGAAGCCAAAGAGTCGAGCTGAAATTTATAGGAAAAATATCATTGGTGATCAGACAGCTCCAGTTTAGACTCGAAGAATGAAGTCATTACAGCAAACATCGTTTTTATCTCAGGTGGAGCCGAAATGTTTTTCCGATGCAGCTGAAGATGAAAATTGGGTTCAGGCTATGAATGAAGAGCTTGATCAAATTGAGAAGAACCAGACATGGGAGATTGTTTTGAGGCCAACAGACAAGAATGTCATTGGGACCAAATGGGTCTATCGCAACAAGATGAATGAAGATGGCATAGTGATTCGGAACAAAGCACGTCTAGTGTGCAAGGGGTACTCCCAGATCGAAGGAATAGATGTTGATGAGACATTTGCACCGGTTGCAAGGCTGGAGACAATAAGATTATTCCTAGCCATCGCAGTGCAAAGGAAGTTCAAAGTGTTCCATATGGATGTCAAATCTGCATTCTTGAATGGTGTTCTGGAAGAGGAGGTGTATATTGAGCAGCCAGATGGTTTTCTCATTCATGAGGATGAGAACAAAGTTTGCATGCTGAAGAAGGCGTTGTATGGGCTGAAACAAGCACAAAGGGCATGGTACTCAAGGCTTGATCAGTACTTGAAGAAGCATGGTTTCCAGCGTGGAGGAGTTGATTACAATCTTTATTTCAGCAACGACAGTAATCAAAGGATGATGGTGCTAGTGTATGTCGATGACATAATCTTTGGCGGATCAGATGAAGTTCAGTGCAGACAGATTTCCGAATTCATGAAGAATGAGTTTGAAATGTCAATGATTGTAGAGCTAACATTTTTCATTGGTCTACAGGTGACACAAGGAAGGAATGGAACTTTTATTTCTTAATCCAAATATTCCAAGGAGGTTTTAAGAAGGTTTGGAATGGATAATTCCAAGGAGATGAAGACTCCGGTTGCCACCCGGATGAAATTATTGAAAGATGCAGATGGGAAGGCAGTTAATATCACAGAATACAGGAAAATTATTGGAAGTTTGTTGTACTTGACTGCAACAAGACCTGATATTGTTTTCGCCACATGCCAAGCAGCGAGATATCAGAGTAATCCCAAGGAGAGCCACATGCTTGCAGTAAAAAGAATACTTCGGTATATCAAGGGCACTGTGGACTTCAGCTTGATGTATAACACCAAATCTCAGACAGAGTTATTGGGATATACTGATGCAAACTGGGCCGGATCAGCAGATGATAGAAAATCAACATCTGGTGGTGCTTTCTATCTTGGTGGATTGTGTATTTCTTGGCTTAGCAAGAAGCAAGATTGCATTTCATTGAGCACCGTAGAAGCTGAGTATATTGCGGTCACTCAAGCATGCACACAGTTATTGTGGATGAAGCAACAGCTTGAAGATATGGGAGTTGAAGTGAAGTCTCTGATCGGAATCAAGTGCGACAACTCAAGTGCTATAAATCTTAGCAAAAATCTCGTCCATCATTCAAGGACAAAGAACATTGAGATTAAGTATCATTTTATCAAGGAGAAGGTTGAGCAGGGAATCGTGAAGTTGGAGTACGTGCCTACAGAGCTACAGGTTGCAGACATTCTGACAAAGGCCTTACCCAAGGAAGCTTTTGAGAGGCATCGACTGGCTCTGGGAGTTCAGTCGATTCCCCGCACTTGAAATAGTGTGGATGTGGGACCCCCCCCCCCCCCCCTCTCCCCGAGGTATGATGTGTTTTTCCCTAATGTGCTGATATATGTTCTCTACTATGTTACAGACTACAAAGGAGTGACTTTTGGGTTCGTTGACAAAGGGGGAGAAAATAGTGTTTGTTCAAGGGGGAGACAGTGTGGCTATTTGAGAAATCATGACAGATACGGGGAGAAGCTGACCAGTGGAGCAGCCAGATAGGGGGAGAAATGAGAAAGGGGGAGATTTTTAAATCTGACGATGCTAGAAGTGATCGATCAAAGCATAGAAATCACGACAACTGAGGATCGTGATAAAAGCAGAACAGAGGTGTTGGAATGGTGTGATACGGTGTCCAGCTATCACCAATTGGTATCAGTGTGGTTCAACAATTGGTATCAATTTAAGAATTGGTATCAGGTTGGAATCGACAATTGGGGTCTGACATGAAGTGATTCATTGATGAACTTTTCATACTACTCTTGTTTCTCACGCCGAGCATTGCTCATGTGGGCTTAGAGTACGTGTTAAGTGATTCCTTGAATGCTATCATAATCGCAAGAGGCGAATAGTGGTAGTGGCTGGAAGAAGACTCAGTGAGGTATCAAAGTGCAGAAAATATTTCTGAGCAGAGTTGTGAAGAGTTGTCAACAAACCCAAAGGGGGAGATTGTTGGGCAAAAATCCCTCAAGGTAACTTTGCAGTATTTTTGGGTTGATTGTGTTTGTTGACAAAGCAGGTTTTCATGGATATTTGTCGAGTTCCTGAGAATTTGTTGACAATCCTTGTTGACAAAGAACGATGACAAAGGAAAGGACGATCTGGAGGCGGTACAAAAGAGCAGTACAAGGTGGCGCCATTTCCCAGTGTTTGCCAAATTTTTGGGGTCCAAAATTTGGAATTTGGTGAGCATCGCGAAAATAGGATTTATATGAAGATCATAATTTAATATGGCAATGGCATGAATTTCGCAAAGATGGGATGCATGGATTGGATTTCGTGAAGGCCAGAAAAATGGAGGCGGTGATGCTTCGCGATTACGTCAAGCTTCGCGAACAGCAGAGGCTGAAGCGCATCACGGCGGAGAAGGGCTTCACGAGGGAGCTTCACGGTGAAGTCGCAAAGGTATGTTGACGGTGATTCTTCGCGACTACGTCAAGCTTCGCGAATGGAAAAGTGCCGTGGTGCTTCGCGATTTGGACAGAATTCCGGCGGAAACTTTGGAGCTTCGCGATTTGAGATGACGTGGCGTTGACTTCACGCAGAAGGGACGAGGGTCGGTGGAATCGCCTATAAATAGAGGTCGACCCCCTCGAGAGAAGTAGAGAGATTTTTCAAAGAAGATCATTTTCTCTCCTTTGGCGAAGGTAGTTCGTGGAGCCAGTATGCTTTGCGAAAGAGGAGCTTCACGGCGGCTATTGTAGCTCCGCGAAAGTTGTGTGGTCCGCGTTGGCTCAGTGAGCTTCGCGAGAGAAGTTGCTTTGCAACGAGTTGAGCTTCGCGGGAGTTCTTCGCGAGAGAGCTTCGCGAAAAGGCGGGAGCTTCGTGAAGGCTTGTTTGAGCTTCGCGAAATTGGGAGCCTAGCGAAGTTGAGTGCTTTGCGAAGGTGTTTCCAAAAGAAATTGCCCAGTGTTCAGAGGCAAAGAGGTATTCATTAGTGGATGAAATTTGGACATTAACAGAGCATCCATCATCATTTAAGGATGCATGTATTCATGCAAATGAAGAGACCTACAGGTCTATAAACTATGAGTGAATCCCTTCACAGAGCAGTGAGCTTAGGAAGAGGAAGAAGGTGATCCTCTCCACCGGCAGTGAGCCAGAGAGAGAGAAACAGGGAGTGACCCTTGGGAAAGCAGTGAGCTGACCCTAAACATTGTAAAGGCAGTGAGCCTGGGCATAGAAGTGATCTAGCCCGAACATTGTAATCCACAGCTAGTGAAGTTTAGTGGAATTGGTACGACCGGCAACTTGTCGGTGTATGCTCCTTGAACGTAGCCCTTTGCGGTGAACCAAGTAAAATTGTTGTGTCCTGTGCATGATTTACTTTCGGTTTACTTTGTGCAACAGGAAAGAGAGAGAAGAGTGGTTTGCTTAACAGTGAAACAAGATCAGAACGGGTGTTAATTTTTAATCAGTCATACCCTGATTCACCCCCCCTCTCAGGGTATTCAGCCATGTGGACCTAACAGAACCAAACTTGGAAAGCATGAGGATGGGACATCTATAGATCCCACCATGTACAAGAGGATCATTGGGAGCCTACTGTACCTGACAGCGACACGGCCAGATATTGTTTTTGCCACATGTCTTGCAGCCCGCTTTCAGAGTAATCCAAAGGAGGAACATATGGCAGCAGTAAAAAGAATCATGAGGTATATTCAAGGTACTCATAATTGTGGATTATACTTTGTTGCAGGAAGGGACAGTGAATTATCAGCATTTTCTGATGCTGACTGGGCTGGTGATGTTGTGGACAGAAATTCCACCAGTGGTGGAGCATTCTTTATTGGGAATAACTGTGTTGGCTGGTTGAGCAAGAAACAAGAAAGTACTTCTCTTATTACTGCTGAAGCTGAGTATATATCCGCCACAAAGGCATGCACTCAACTGCTATGGATAAAGCAACAATTAACAGATATCGGTGATGAGGTAAAGCAACCAATGGTGATTTACTATGATAACAAGAGTGCAATTGATCTTACAAAGAATCATATTCAGCATTCTCGCACAAAACATATTGAAATCAGGTATCACTTTATCAAAGAAAAAGTTGAGCAAGGGGTGATTAGAATGGATCACGTGGGAACTGATGAGCAAGTAGCTAATATCCTGACGAAGCCACTATCAGCAGCTGTGTTTGAAAAGCATCGGTTGAACCTCGGTGTTCAACCACCTCCTACTGCATAAAGAGGTTCCGAAATTCCCCTCTCCCTGATTATGGTAACTGTTTTTATCTGTTTATGGATGTGATGCAGGTTTATGGGGGAGATACTATCCAGGGGGAGTATGGTTTGAGCTGAACATTGAATAAATTACTGGTCTTTGGGTTTATTGTCAATGGGGGAGAAAGGAATAAATTCAGGCATGTTCAGACATGTAACGAATTCAGTGTCAGTGATAGGATGAGATGGATGAGAAGGAATTCATCGGTCATGTCATGCTTCTTGGGCATGTAACGAATTCAGTGTCAGTGATAGGATGAGATGGATGAGAAGGAATTCATCGGTCATGTCATGCTTCTTGGGTGTCATTGAGAATTCCAAAACACTGGAACCCAATTCAAGCTTCCTCTCTTGTTTTCTACACCGAGCATTGCTCACGTAGACTTAGAGTGTTGGCTGAGTTGATTCTTGCGTTTTTGGTTTGCACATGGATGGGGATCTATTGAATTTATTTTTTGATTGCCAACCAACCCAAATGGGGAGATTGTTGGAACCATGGTCTTCTATGCATGAATTGGAGTGTGGTTTTTGTTTGTTGACAATCCTCAATGGAAGTTCAGAATGTGAACCAGCAAATTGATCATACAGTTCGAGCAGACAACAGTATTGAAGGTGGCGTTGTATCCTAGTGTTTGCCAATTTTTTGGGCCTCAAAATCGGAAAATGAAGACATGGATTGTTGGTAAAATGAGGTGCGCGCAAAGAGGAAGTGGTGCGCGAAAAAGAAGGGTTGTGCGCGAAAAATTTGAGTTGGGCGCGAAAAAGAGCGGGATTCGCGAAATAGAGGATCGAGGTTTTTCACGCAAACAGTGTTTCGGAATCCGAACGTCAAAAAACGGCAAAGGCATGGGCTGCGTGAAATATCTGATGATGTGCACGAAAAATGATATCGGCGCGAAAGATTACGCGCCAGATGAGAGGTTTTACGCGCCACATAGGATTTTGCGCGCGGGGGTCTCAGACGCCTATAAATATGAGGTGACCCCCTTCATTCCGTACGGTTGAAGACTTAGAGAAGATTTGAGGTCTGATGCGCGAAAAAGGATCGCGTAAAGGGCTTGCATGAAATATTCTGGATTGCGCGGAAAATTCTGGGATGCGCGAAAAAGGAAGAGTTGTGCGTAAATATTGGGGTTGCGCGTAAAGATTCAGTTGCGCGGAAACTGGTGTTGTGGCGCGAAATATTTTTCCACGCGAAAAATGAAATTTTGCACGCAATAGGAAGGTTTTGCGCGCAAAGGGTTGGTGTTGCGCGCAATAGGAAGGTTTTGCGCGCAAAGGGTTGGTGTTGCGTGCAATTGTCAGTGAAGCTTGTCTGCACGTTCTGGTTATCCGCTTCAGTGGTTCTGTGCGTTCTTGTGCATCAATTTTAGACTTGGATGCAAACAGAGTCTCGTCCTAAGTAGAGACAAAGACTTCAATGCAAATCTATTGAAGAGACCATCACGTCTATAAACTGAGTGGGACTTCACCAAAGGCAGTGAGTCAGGGGGAGTCAACGGGAGTAACCCGAGGGACGCAGTGAGTCATCCCTGAACTTTTGTAAAGGCAGTGAGCCTGGGACAGAGTGATTGTGCCCAAACCTTTGTAATCTACAGCTAGTGAAGCATAGTGGATTTTGGTACGACCGACAACCTGTCGGCGTATGCTCCTTGGACGTAGCCTTTAGTGGTGAACCAAGTAAAAACTGTTGTGTCATCTTTCTGCATGTGAATGTTTGTTTTCTGATCCTTTTCATCATACAGGTTTAACAAGTTTTTACCAACGTGGGAACAAGATCCTTCACTTTAAAAGAAAAAGTTGTCACCCTGATTCACTCATCCCCTCTCAGGGTGTCCCTAGGTCCTACAAAGGGTGGGTTCGGTGGAAAAGAATCGGGTAAGGCAAAAAAATTGACCTATATTTACTAAATAGAAAGGGAAAAGATAAACATGAAATAGCAATTGCACACATACACATGGGGATTAAATGGAATTGTTGACTCACGAATTGACTCACTAAGTTTAGTATCATGCATCTCCTTGAATTTTGTTCTAGTACAATTTATGAGACTGACTTCCATGCTTACTAAGTTTGACTCCATAGTATGGTTCTTGATTTTCTCATATTACTACCATGAATTGAATTACCTTTGGATGTTAAAACTTCATAAACTGAGGAATATCTTCATGCGTATATTGTCTTCTTTTTTTAGAATTAATGAAATGAGATTTTTCTCAAGAGTGCATAAGGTTTCAATGTTGGGGTGTGATCACATCACGATTTACATTTTTTTTTCCACCCTTATATCAATGTTATTAAATATTTTGGGGTTTAATTACCCCATATAAGAATCAATTGAACTTATAATATGATTCATGAAATTAATGTTAAATGTAGTTAAAAAGGGAAATTTCACTTATTTTAATATTTTCATTATAGGAGGAGGTGATTTGGAAAGCTCGGAAAGAAATTGGAGCAAAACAGGTCAAACTACGCAAAAGCCCAAGCACATCAATGGACCAAAATTAATATTTTAAGCATTGTATACATCAAATGGGACTGAAATTTGATGGGTTGATCCCTAACTATGTGGGATACAACTCTCTTGAAGATCATGTATCCCAGTTCGTCTGTTTGGAGGCCCAAATGGTGGTAACTTTGGATAAACCTGAAATTATTCACAATCATGAGTATAACTCGATATTTTGACTAAATTTATCATTCTAGAACTGTACCACCAATGTTTATAGGGAGACGATCAAGAGACTTTCTAACAACTCTCTAGTTTTGGTAAAGCCGAGATAAGGTTGTTTACTTGTCCAAAACCGAGCCCCAGGTGGTATTTTGAAATCTGGATACAAAAAATACTACCTCTCTTGGCCTAAATACATACATTGGGTACCTCATTTTGAAGTTTGGCCAAGAGTGAAACTCTACCGTTTTAGAGTCACAAAGGGTTATTCTCATAACCCTAGACATTCTAGAGCTCCCTGTCCTCATAAGGAGAGTAAGGATGAAGATGGATATCCACTCATGCTTCCTCCTCTCAATTATAAGCTAAATGGTGGGTGATCATTGTGAGATATATATATATACTTGGAAACGGAGTTCTAGCACATCATTTATTTCTGGCTTGCTGTAATTTGATTTTTTAAAATTTTCGTAAGTTTGAATCTAAATTTAGTTTTGATTTGAAACCTTATTTTGTGATACCTTGAATGAGATTCACTTGTTCGTCTTAACTGATTGGTTTTTTGTTTTGAGTGGGGAAACTTGTGTTGTGTCGATTGGAAAACATAAGAGACCCATTATTTTCTCATGCATATAAGATATTAATATACTTTGGCAACTCTCAAACCTTCTTAAGTTGTAGATCATGGCTATACGATTGTTATGCCAAGGTTAACGTCCAAGTGTTCATTTAAAAGGGGCTTGAGGGTAAATGGGGTCTTAATTAAATTCAACCAAAGAATTACACAAACACACTCAACCTTTATGAATAATGAACTTTCCACGTTTTGTAGTGAACTTGCAATGATTACCATTTCATATATTTTCCAAAACCCTCTTCTATTTTTCAAATATCATACGCTTTGATTTGGTTCTTTTGTTTCATTGTTTTAATTTGAAACGTTCTACCCCCCCCCCCCCGTTTCTTTTTAACTTATATAAAAGTCATACTTTGTCCCTTTAACACTCCTTGAGAAATGACTTAATGTTTGTTCTAAACTACACTTCCATTTAAAATCAATTAATTTTGTACATCACTACAGCACAATCAGACCACATCCACAAGCCACTAACTCATCATGATGGACATATAATTAATTATAAATCACTTATAATTAATTTCTATAATCAATTCCATAATTGAAATAAACCGTTAAAATTCATCGAGCAGTGTCATCTCATTGAAATCTTGAGCAGCAGAGTGTGAACCATCTCTGACATGCGTTTGAGCCCACTATAAGCAAAAATCCCATAAATCTTCCTCGGATTTTTCGAGCAATTTCATCTATGATTAATGGAATTCAAAGAATAAATCATTTAGTCACTTAGCTCAAGTGGAATGGCGATGCTTTCATCCATTCCCAGCATCATTTCACCATCCCACATGAAAGTCGCCTTGTTACGACACAATTATATCATGCTTCAGTGGAATCATGCTCAAATCCCTAATTACAGCACCCATGAATTAGAGGAAAAGGAGACAAATGAGTGGGGAGGAAGAAAATGAAAGAACTCATCTCAATTTTTCATAACAAAACCTCTAGATCAAGCCACATAAAGTGGGGAGGAGGTGAGGCAAAGGGGGCTCCCCTGGTTCGGTTGGCTTCACAAGGAAACCCTCGAGTGGGGGTTTTTAATTAAAACCTTCAAATTTCCCAATTTTCCTTCCATAAAAAAACAAAAAATAAGGTTGAACTTTACCGGGTACCTAGTGATCTTCCCATAAGACTCACTTCTAGCCACCCCATCGGATACTCAGTATGCTAACACTAGGTACCCAATGGTTGTTGGCATGAATTTTAGCAAACCAACATGGCGTCGAGCACTCATTACACACCACCGAGTACCTGGTGGTACCAGCTGCCCTTGGCAGCAACACAACCTTTTCTAATACTTTGCCTTAACTCTAATTTCTTTTAAACCTTCCAAGTGCATTCAAAACCATCCTTCATTCAACACTCAACCACCAAAAAATTTAATCTAAATTTGAAATTCATATTCACCCCAACTACAATCGCCCTAGAGATCGGTTCCTCTCCGGGTCGATTGACCACCAACAGCGTGGCACAGCTTCCAAAGAAACTCGGTTGTCAAGCAACCATAAAATTGACCTCTCATGTGTGGAATATCTATCCAATCCTAATGGGCTCTATCATTTCACACAATTTTAAACCCTCTCGGTCCCCCATTTGGGTCTCCCTAACTTGAATACTCACCCGCATACCACATCATGCATGAAATGCATAAATAATTGCATATTAAATTAGGGACCACCAAACAATACTTTCTGATCCGATGTAAGAAGTTAGGAGCTCTCTGAAGCCATAAAAAAAGGGAAGAGAAAGAGAAAAGGAGAACAACCAAATGGGAGGGGAAGATTTTTTTAAAAAATATATCATGAAATACCCAAAACGCCCCACTTTAGAATAAGGGATCGAGGCTTCCACTGAATTCCCGGTGGTTCACCAAGATCTTGATGCCCCGCTATCAACCTCCAGATGGTAGGGGCAAGGACACAGAGCCACTACCAACACACCGAACTCCTAATGGGATACCACCAGGCTTCTGATGGGTTATGTTGAAGCCCATGAAAACCCCTCTTTTCCAATTTGTTGAGAATTTTGACTCCGGATCATTTCTCGTGAAGTGTGTCCTGCATTGAACTTAGGTGTTTTGTCATCATTATAATTCTATAAATAAATCTAAGGCCTCTCTTAAGAGGCATCTTGGGTATTGGGGTTCAATTTCCATTTTAACATAGTATCAAAGTCTAACCTAAAACCCTCCCTCCCTCTCCGTCTAGGGTTTTCCGAGGGATTCCCCACTTCTGGAGAAAGGATGAATACATAGGATCGGTTTGAACTGTGCGTACACAAGCAGGTGATAGATCTGTACAGCTCGCCGGATGTGGTTAATCAAATCACGTCCATCACAACCGAGCCTGAGGTGAAGGTTGAGGTCGCCATTGCTAACAATTTCAATCAAAACTTTCATTTAAACTATCTAAAAGCATTAACAACCCCATCCCCTACACATCCAAAAATTCAAATCCCGCCAGACCAGTCCATCAAAATCCATCATATCCTGAATCCACTGATAGTAACACGAGGCGTTACAGTCCACAAAAATGTTACTTTACATGTCATATCGAGCACGGCCAAGAGAACGCGCTGCACGCGCGGCCTCGTTTTCAAAATCTCCCGCCCGTTACGTCCTCCTCCACCGGGTCTCCGCCGTTCCTTCTGGCCTCGGTGGCTGCTGCCCCAGGTTCGCTGCTCGCCTCTTCCTCGCAGGTCCCTCCTCTCAGATCAGGGGATCACGACCCCAGGTCGGTGCCGACTCCAGCTCTCCCGGGGTGCGTTTCCTCAGATTCTCCGCTGCTCCCGGCTTCCAAGTCGGCCTCCCCAGTAGCAGCCGATCCTGATGGTCCTTCTCTTCCCCTTCGCCCTCCCTGCCCCTCGTTCAAGGTCGTCCTATGCGGTTCTCCCTGCCCGCCCCCTTGTTTCCCGGCTGTTTCGGTGCAGGCTCAGTCGTCTCGGGAGGGCCGGTGGGTATGTCTGGAATTCCTTGCGACGACTTTCGAGGAGGCGAAGGCTTGTTTGCGCTGGACCTTAGTCGCTCGGTTTGGTGCCTCCAAGCCACCGCTGGCTGTCTTCCAGCGTTTTGTCCATTCCTGGGGGCTCGGTCCCCAAATTCAGATTTCGCAGCTTCACAGACACTCCTTCTGCCTGGTGGTCCCTTCGGAGGAGGTTTTCATTCATGCTTGGTGTAAGGTCCCGCGTTCCTTCGGGCGTTGGAGCTTCAGTTTATCCCGCTGGTCTATGGAGGCCCACAGAGGTAAAGAGAGTCCAGGCGCTGCAGTCTGGATCTGCCTCCCTGGGTTGCCCCTGCCCTTTCCATAATGAAGGCTTCCTAAAGGCTATTGGGGAGTCTCTCGGGGGCTACCTCTGTTCGGATTCGAATACAAGGAGTGGGTCATCTACCTCGGCGGCTCGGCTCTGCGTGGAACTCGACCTTTCTCGCCCAGTACCCGACCAGCTTGATCTCAAAGTGGCGGACTCGCCCAGTTGGCTCCAGGATATCTCTTACCCAGTCTTCCCCAGTTACTGCCAGCACTGCCTTCTATAGGGTCACTCATTGCAGATCTGTTGCCGCTGGAGGCAAGGTGGGAGGAGTGGGACTTCGATGGAGGAGAGGGTTCAGTCCTGTCCGCCCTCATCGTCCCTTTGCAGCGGTCCCTGAGGTGGATCTACTCTGCAGTGCTGTCCCTGCGTCCCCTCCTCTGGTGACAGATCCAATAGTCTCCCCAGGTTTTTTCTATCCATCAGTTTGTCTTTCTCTTCATGATGTCCCCTGAAGCAGGCCAACAAATAGTGGTGCAATCTTTGGACCCTCGTTCCTTGGGTCCCCTGGCTTTATCTTTCCCTGCCGCAGTGCTCCCTGGTAGCGATCCCGGCGCCAATGAGAGGGCTCTAGTCCCAGCTTCTAGACCTCCGAGCTCTCCCCGGATTCATCCTCCCCCTCCCCCTACCTCGATCCCTCCCTTGGGGCTGGTTTCCCCTCCTCCACGGGAGGTGCCCTCCAGTAGGAAAGGTGGCTTATCCTGCCCAGGCATTCGGAGGGAATGCAGTGACTTACATCCTGAGAGCCCATCTTCTCCAGCAGGTGGTTCGTCCAATGCTTATGGAGTGTGCACAAGATCCAAATCAAGGAATCAGAAAGAGAGCTCTTCTTCTCGCTTTGTCAAGGCCATGAGTTCTGGAGCCAAACCCAGGACACTCTTCCATAAATGATTTCCCTCCTTATATGGAATGCCCGGGGGGTAGGCACCCAGGTTAAGTCCGACTTCTTGGCATCAGCAATTTCCAAGCACAAAGTCGCTGTCGTCGCCATTTTTGAACACAAGCAGCATACTCAAAGGATTGGGGAGTTCTCCAGGAAGCTTAGGATGCATGGGTACATGCACGCTGACCCTGTTAATCGTCATATCTGGATTTTCTGGCACAGGAACTATCAGGTGGACTTGATCCAGGCCGGAGACCAGCTCATCACTACCAAGGTGTCTTGCGACCAGTACTCTTTTTTTGTTTCCTTTGTTTACGGGAGCTGCGACCATGTTCGAAGAGAGGTCCTGTGGAATGATCTCAACAATTTTGATCCTGGGCCGGATGCGTGGATAGTAGGAGGTGATTTTAATGTAGTTGCGGATCCAGCGGAGCGGCAGGGCAGGGGTCCGTTTCACAGAAAGGCCAGCCTTGACTTTAACACCTTTATGGCGGGAAAGGGCCTCTCAGACCTCGGCTACGTGGGGGACCGGTTCACCTGGTGTAACAACCAAAGGGGGAACCATCGCTCGTGGAGCCATTTGGATAGATGTCTGGGCAACTTGCAGGCCATCTCCACCTTCTCCAGCTCAAAGGTGGAGCATTTGGTACGTGGAATTTCGGATCACTCCCCTCTCCTGATCTCTCTGGATCTTGTGCAAATCTGCAATGAACGCTTCCTATTTAGCCAACTCTGGACCAGTACTCAGGGATACCAGGACCTAATTCGCAACACTTGGAATATGCCCATCCAGGGGCACACATGGACAGCGTTTCACAACAAACTGAGGAGGTTAAAATCGAGTCTTCAGACTTGGTCGAAAGATATTCAACCCTTGGATGGTGAATTGGAGTCCATCTCAAGGGCAGTTGAAGTCCTGGAGAGGGGTCTGGAGGACATGTGGGACGACCGTGTCTTTGAGGAGCTCCTGGGGAAAAAGGACTTTCTAGCGGGCATGCTTCTAAAATAAGAAAGTTTGGCCAGGGAGGGGGCGAGGATTAAATGGCTCAAAGAGGGGGATAAAAATACTGCCTTCTTTCAAGCTTGTATTAAGGAAAGAAGACGGTTGATCAAACCAAATATTCTCATGGAGGACGGCTCATATACAGATTACAGGGATGTGGTGGGAGGCCTGGCCAGCTCCTTTTTCACCAATCTGCTCGCTGGCCCAAACGATCGCATGCCAAACGGCTACCCTACAGAGGATACTAATCTGTTCGATGTCATTCCTTCTGTAGTCTCTGACAGGGACAATGAAGGCCTGGGTGCAATCCCAATGGAGGAAGAGATATGAGCCGCCATGATGCATTTGAACCCTGAGAGTGCGGCGGGTCCAGATGGTTTTCCAGGTTCTTTCTATAGATCTTCTTGGGACATAGTGAAGAAGGATCTAGTGAAGGCCATACAAGATTTCTTTCGAGGGAGCTTGCCTCGAGTTGCCAGCGCCACCAAAATGGTGCTTCTCCCTAAATCAAAGAACCCCTCCTCTATTATGCATTATAGACCGATAAGCATGTGTAACTTTCCCTATAAAATACTGGCTAGCATCATTAACTTCAGGTTGACCACACATTTGCCTCGGTGGGTTTCATTGGAGCAACATGGCTTTATCAAGGGGCGCTCAATTCAGGAAGCCATTGCTCTGGCTCAAGAAATGTTTCGCGATATTAACTTCAAAGCCCGGGGGTCGAATATCGCTATCAAACTTGACATGAACAAAGCATATGATCGTGTCGAGTGGAGCTTCATCAACATGGTGCTCGCGGGTATGGGTTTTTCTCATGGGAACATTGATATCTTCTTTCGATGTTTCAGCTCCTCCTGGCTATCAGTTCCATTCATGGGGAAAGCCTACGGTTTCTTCAAGGCTGCCTGCGGCTTAAGGCAGGGGGATCCGCTCTCTCTGAGTCTGTTCATTCTAGTCCAAGACGTTCTTAGCCGTCTCATCCATCGGAGTATCAACAATGGTGCGATTCTTTCGTATCGTAGAAAATGGAGCCTCCCTGTGGTGTCTCACCTTATGTTTGCGGACGATACCATCATTTTCACGAACGCCTCGAGCAGATCCTTGTGCGGCCTGGGAAAGGTGCTGGAGGAGTATAGTCACTGGAGTGGGCAGGTCATTAACAACAACAAGAGCAACTTCTATATTTCAAACAGCTGCTCCTCCATGCGGGTTTCCTCGGTGAGCCGCAAACTGGACATGTAGAGAGGATCTCTCCCCATGGAATACCTGGGCGCCCCCATTTCATCGGGTAGACTTCGTATCTGTGACTTCAACTATCTTCTCACCAAGATCACCGACCGGGTGCTGAACTGGAAGAACAAATACCTCTCTTTTGGGGGACGGATCACGCTGGTCAACAGTGTACTCCTGGCAACCCCGGTGCATGCTCTCTCATCTGTTAAAGTCCCGAAAGGGGTCATTAAAAACATTGACAGGATCCTCATTAATTTCATTTGGGATCCCTTCTCCGTAGGCAAAAGGCACTGGGCCTCCTGGAGCAAGATGGCGAGGCCAGTCAGTGAAGGAGGAATTAACGTCCGCAGCCTGGAAGACACCTTATATTGCATGCATGGTAGACTAGCATGGGGTGTTCTGGAGCAACACACTCTGTGGGGGAAGACCATCCATAACTACTCTACGGGAAGTCGGGCTCCAGCGGAGGGCCACGCTTTGTCTATCTGCTCGACGATTAGTCCCCTTATTTATATTCTCCGTCGGCAATCCCGTTGGCTAGTGGGAAGAGGGGATTTTTCCTTTTGGCACCAGAACTGGTGTGGATCCATAATCGGTTTTCCAGGATGCCCTGCCACAAATATCACCTTCCGAGAGGCCAGCCTCTTCCCGACCTTCATCAGGGCGGTTCTGGATAGGGATCAACAAGCTCTCTTCAACCTCATCGAACTGAATTCCGATCAGGATATATGTGCCTTCACCCCTTCCCCCTCCGGGTCTTTCACGTCAAAGGACTTTCGGCAGATCACTAGGGAGCAGGTCCAAGCAAATGCGGACATATGGAATGAGATTCCGTGGGTTAAAGATATTCCGACCAAGTTTAATTTTCTCACCTGGAGAATCCGGAACAAAGCTATCTCGACTGATGAGAGCGTCAAGAGGTGTGGGGTTAGCATGGCGTCAAGATGTGTGTGTTGCAAGATGTATAGCGAGGAAAGCACGAATCATTTGTTTTTTGAAAGTGAATGGGCGCGCGTGGTATGGACCAGTTTTGGGGGGTTTACCGCGGTCTTCAATTCTAGTATAGAAGGGCTTTCTTTCCTGGAAAGTTGGTACCACAGTGCGGGAGGCAGTGGCCCAGAAAGAAAGGCTCGAACAGTGGTGTTGCATGCAGGCCTCTGGTGCCTCTGGATGGCGAGAAACAAGGTGAGACATGAAGGGGTGGCCATGACGACTCGCCTTATTATTGTCAGGATAAAAAACCTCTTAAGCGACTTGGCCAGGGCTGTCCGCAACTGGAGGGAAGCTCCATCTCTCATCGGGTTTCAAGCAAGGGCCCAGGAGGGGCCCCAGGCCAGTAGGACTAAAGGAAATTGGGTCCGCTGGAGCCCTCCAGATAAAGGGTTAAAACTTAATACAGATGGCTCCTATGCCCTGGGTCTTATGCGGGGAGGGGGGGTGCGCGACGCCAGTGGTTCGGTGTTCATGGCCTTCACAGTCAGGTTGGGCCAAGGTTCCTCCCTAGCGATGCTCTTTGGTCTCACCCTTTGTGCTCAGAGGGATTTGGTCATCACTGAAGCGGAAACAGATTCCATCCTGGTGCACAAGTCCCTACTAGATCAGGGCACGCCTCCCTGGTCGATCACCTATGCAATCAGGAAAAGCCGTCGTTTACTTGGCAACAACATTAAAGTGGTTCACACATGGAGGGAAGGTAACAAGGTTGCTGATCACCTGGCTGCACAGGATATCTCAGGCTTAGATGACGTATGCTTTCATACTATGGCTAGCTTGAAACCCGAGGGGGTCAACTTGAGGGGATGCCCTCGGCCTTCACTATTTCAGGCCTCCATAGCTCCCAACAAAGGGGGCGGGGACGGGGGCGGGGGCGGGGGCGGGGCGAGGGGGTGGGGGTGCTTTGGGGTTCTTCTGTGTGTTTTTCCTCTGTTCTCTTAATAAAAATTTAAATTTAAATAAATAAATGAACAAACAAAATTAAAATTGGGTGTTTAATTAATACAATCACAACAGAAGATGTTGTGATCCGTGTACAGAACACAGATTGGACGACTACAGCGTCCACAGAAGGCGAATTATGAATCTGCCCACCGGCAAAACATCATCTGACTGTCCAGATCTACCTGAAGATGAGATGGGCCGGATCAACGTGTATGGAAATGTTCTGTGACGTTCCACAAAACATTTTTGTCCACGAATTTTCAAAGTGCAAAAAATGTTCTACGCGAACCCGCACAGAACATTTTCAATTTCAAATTGAAAACCGCATTCCAATGTAATTCTAGCACATCATACATGTAAATGACAACACATGCGATGGTATATAACATGATGAATCTTCATACAGAAAATTTAGCACACCCTTAGCACAGAACATACGTATTAGACAAAACACGGGTCAGGCAGCCATGATTCAAATCAAAATAATTCATTATACAAAATATTAATCATGTCTATGTTGGTACTTCTAACATAGAACATAATCTAAAATAAAGGTCAATATGTTCAAATACTCAAAAATGTACACAAAACCTATTGTCACGGCAACTCCGCTGCATTTTGGACAATGAGTTAACCATAAACATGGGGGGCTGGCATGGAGGTTGACAAGGATCCTTCAACCAATGAATCCTTTGGCATCAACACAAGATGAATTTAGTCATTGAATTACTAATTACTGAATCGACTTGGCTACTAAACATGGGAGGCTGGTATGGAGGTTGACGAGGTAGCATAGGACTTACAAGAAGAAAAAAATTACATCCCCCCCCCCCCCCGGCAACTCCAGGTGAGAATTGCCAGTGAAAAAAGTTCTTCAGAGCATTCCCCAGTGGCCGGAAAACAAAAGTTCTTTTTTTATAACTAAACTAAATAAAGATAAACCTGACCTCAACCAGCCTTCACCGGACCAGTGTTCACTGGCTTCTGGAACACCCTTGCCACCGGCATCCCATCGCTCTCATCATTCCACACCCGCCAGGACCTATCCTTCTTCTTCTGAGGCTTCTTGTGCAGCTTATGCGCCGCTCTCACCGACACCTTTGGCTCCTTCCTCTTTGCACCAGTCATGGCCGTCCCCACCTCGTTCACCAAATCAAACGAACTCAGATCATCCAACACACTCTGGAAACTAGCTGATGGAACAGGCCAGGCACCACCATCCAGCCCTTCTTTGCCATCGTCGGACACTCCTGGGGGGTATTTAAAGTGTGGCAGCTTTCCATCGATATAATCCTTCAAGATCAGGCGAGCAGCCCTCGTCTCATCAGGCAGCCCACTCGAAGCAACATACCCACGTGATGCGCAAAAAAACCTCAACAGCTCTGATGCCAAGGGAGGCCGAGACTGTGGCTCATACGGCTTGGGCATCGGCAACGATATATGGTAGGCCGACTCGATATCTTGCCTCCGGACCTTGTCAGCCACAACCTGCACGGCCTCCCTGTGCTCGGTCATCCGATCAATGGGCAAAACCCCTGAAGCGATCATCTCATGCCTTGAGCTTGAGAAGGATGGGAAAACCAGCCCTGGGCAGTCGCATAGGGTCAGCCTCTCGCTTATGATCAGTGTCTGGAAATGCTTTGTCTTCCCCGGAGTCGAGGTCACGCCAGTCCGTTTCTCCCCTACCAAGGCATTGATGGTAGAGCTTTTCCCAACATTTGGGTACCCCACAAATCCAACCACCACCTTCTCGACTGAGCCGGTTTTGGATCCGGTCGAGACAATATCCTCAGCCACCGACTGTAAATGGGCTAACAGCTCATCCCGGTTGTGTATTTTTGTGCCGGCACAGCCTGAGTCACGGGTGATTTTAATCTCATTCAAATCTGCAAGATCTTTTCCTTCCAGAGGTGCAGAAGCAGCTTTCGCTGACCAGAATGCAAAAAGGATCCCATGGTGATGGAAGTATTGTGCCCATCTCTCCCTGCAGATGGCGCCAAAGAAATTGACAAACCACCTACTCTGGTCAACTTTATAACAAAAAAGTGGAATGCTTTTGTGGTCCAAAATATAAGAAAAGGTAATGCATTTAATGTCATTTTCCTACAAATGAACTGCATTAATTATGAAAGAGTATTAACTTGTGATGACATTCAATGTGCACTTTTAGCCAGCTTCCTTAATTCTTGTGAAAGGGTTATTTTTTAATTGGTGAGTACCAGAGGCACTATAACTTGTATTATAGATTGAAGGCAACATTGGAAGTAAGTTACCTGACATGAAATGGTACAAGATCCGCTTTGTTAATGAGAAGCAATGCCCTTTTGTGTGGATCAACCTCTCGTGCGTACACCTGTTCATTGTACAATATCAAAATCATATCTCTGTTGTATGTTTGGCATGGGATTCCCTTCTACATACAAGATTGGCCAGGTAACTAAGTTCAAAATTGCCAGTTTTTGTTAGGTTCCATCATACTTCCAACTAGAATTCTCTGAAGGCAGTTCATCCGTAAAACAATAATTCAGAAACTTAGATTTTGTTTTGTTTTTTCAGAAAACTTGACCCAGAGAAATGGCCAGTGCCTATTTTCAAAAACCTGAGTTGCAAGTTCGAAATTGCATGGAAAAGGGGAAAGGGGGAAATTGAATTTAGTTTGGTTCATAAAAATATTCTACATTTCTATTTTTCATAAACGTTTTAGAAAAGCATTGACCAATGTAAATAGAAAATATTTAAAAAATATATCTCCAAAAACAATAATACGGTGTACAGTGCAACAGCAACATGGTCTATTCCAGGAGAGAGCATCAAATTAGTAATTCATAATAGATAAACCAGTAAATAAATACTCAGAAGATGTATTCAGAAGTCATTAGATTCATTTACTCTCAATTAGCCATTTTGTCCATAAAGTGCCCCAAATTGTTACCTCGATATCAGGGCAGCGATAAAAAAGCGGATCACGTGCATCAACGACCATAACGAGCTGTAAATAATAACCAGATCAGCAATCATGGTGCAATGGAACATAGGCATAGTAATCATAGTTTCAACAATAAAAAGAACACCGTCATTATTATTTCAAAATTGAAAAATCGGAATGGATGATTCTAATACAGCAATGAAGTCAGCCTTAATCCTATGAGTCCATGATTCTAATACAGCAATGAACTAAACCATAATCCAAAGAGTCCGCCGCCCTAGTAAGGATTAGCAAAGATCAAGCCCGACCCTTCAAATAAATTTAGGGTATGTTTAGTAGGGGTTAAACTTAGGGAGGGAAAGGGGGAATTGAAAGAGGGGTGGGATTTTTTAATGTTTGATAGGTGACATTGTAATGTTCAAATTACCATCTCTCTTATTATTCTCATACCAATTATCATTCTCATAACCTTTCTCTTTCCCTTCTCGTAATAAACAGGGCCTTAGGCAATGACAAGAACCCTCTGCCTAGGAGAAGAAAGGACCCAAAAAAAACCAGTCAAGCGACCCATATTAAATGAATTTTATAATAAAGGCTGGAAGATGTAGAATGATAAAAAGAGGTAGACCCAAATCCCCAAAATCCTCTCTAAAGGAGGTCTTGAGGTTCTTTTATAACAAATACTAAAGACCACACTGGACGTCGAGTCCGATGTGGGACGCAGACTTCAACACTCCCCCTCAAGATAGGTGTACCTAGCTTGAACACATAAAGAAAGAAAAAACAAAACAATCAACAGATTGCAAACACTTCCCCTCAAGCTGGACATACCAGCTTGATTACAAAACAAGATGAAATAAAAGAAACAAGTGACGTTTGTAGCTCCCCCTGAAGATCGCAGCTCCCACTCAGGATGATGGATGGATTAAAGATGTCGCGGGCGCAGCATAGGAACCACACAAACCGGGCCGGTTGACGGAGCGCCAGGAATGCCGCACTAGTGGGGCCGGTCGATGAGACGTCGAGAAAGCCACAGTAGCACCAGAAAAGCCGCACTTGCGGGGACGGCGACAGGAGGCGGTGATTCCGCAAAGTCATTGCAGGATCTAGCGGCGCCAAAGGGCCCGGATCCTAAGTGGTCGAAGTGCTGCGCCACTGTGGAGGAAGCGCAAGGGTGTGCCGGCGGACAAGGAGGCGGCTGCCGGGAGTCGTCAGGAGATGCCGGCGACGGGAGGTGGGTCTTCAGCAGGAGGTGCCGGCGACGGGAGGCGGGGCTGCCTGGCAGAGGATCAGCCACGGCCAGATCTGGCCGGTTCTGAGAGAGAGGTAACCGCCGAAAGGGGAGCCTGGAGGGACGCAAAGGGTCTGGCTGGTGCGAGCAGAGGAGGACGTTGTCGCGCATGAGGCCGACTCGCGTCGCGACGGAGGGGCGAGGGCCGCCTGATGGAGGCGGGGTCGATCACGCAGGGACAACGCCGGAGGGAGCAGCGCGACACCGGAGGAAGGAGGCGGGTTGGGAAGGTGTCGCGTCGGATGCGGAGGGTCGGGAGGGAGTCGGTTGGTCGGTGCGAGAGAAGCAGGAGGCGGGGCCGAGATGGAACCGCCGGGAGAGGAGCCGCCCAGGCGTTGCGGAGGGAGATGCCGGCAGGGGGGAGTTCCGCCGGGAGAGAGGCTGAAGCAGGGAGGGATCCGCCACCTGGGAAGCGAGCCCGGAGGGGCGGCGGCAAAAAATAAACCTAGCCCTACATGGGGGGCCGCCACCCCCACGAAGGAGAAAATAATGAGAAACCCTAGATAGGGGGGAATAAAATGGGAGGGAGGGCTCGGGATTAGGTTTCCTCTAATACCATGTAGAATGATAAAATAGGAGAAACCCGAACCCCCAAGGTACCCTCTAAAAGAGACCTTGAGGTTCTTTTATAACAAATATTAAAGACCACACCGGACGTCAAGTCCGATGTGGGATGCAGACTCCAACATAAGAAAATCGATCCTTACCATGAGGAACCAACAAAGATCAAATCCTTACCCCAAGGAATTTGAGGAGAAAACGGGAGCAAGTCTCAAAAATATCAAAGGACAAAATTCAATAATATTCAATAATTCTCTAAAGCCTGCACTTGGAGAGTATAAACACCCAAAACCTTTCGGTTGAAAAGGAAAGACAATAAAAGACATTGCAAAAAATCAAAAGGGAAACTAAGACCCGGACAAAAGGAAATAAAAGGGTCAAAAGTCAAAAGTAAATAAGACTCGAAAAGAAATAAAATAAGGGATCTCTCCAAAATACACTTAATGGAATAAAATAAATTAAAACACACATGATTAAAATAATACATACACACGGTTGGCCTAGAGCATCTGAGTTGCCCAGGTTTGGCACTACGTTATTCACCCCGGCTTGAAAAGAACTCGGCCTCGAGTTCACCTTGAATAGAGTGTATCATCTAGGTAGAACAGATAAATGTGGTGAAATATATTCAGTAATAAAGGTGACCTGGGAGGAGGCGCATGTTGTCATGGAACTTTCGATCCCTGTTCCAAGCCAATGGTTGTATCACATGCACGGCCGGAATTGACCAGCTCTAATGAACGTCGGGATTCAGATAGTCCCCTCCTTTCAACTTCAATTCCACCATTATCCTGTCCGGAGGAATACAGGTAGCAGTGTCGCTCTTAAATGGTTGTGCAGCAGTGGCATTATCATGTGTGGCCACAAAGAGAAACTCTACAGTTTCTTCTTTTGATTCCGAGTCTAAATTTGTTGTCATCTCTGCCAGTTAAGTGTGTGCCACAACTCCTTCACAAACGGTTCGGCAACATCGCAAGGAGGTGCACGTGCAGCAGCCCCTTCCAGTGGTGAACGGAAATCAGCTCCTGCCAGTGGTGCATGGGCAACATCGCCGTCAGAGGGAGGCGTGGATGACTACAATGAAGCACTCATTCACGTTCAGAAGGCTGCTGTCAGGGGTCATGAATTTGGGCTGGGAGTCACCAACTATTAGGGGTGGCAACATGGTAGGGTGGTGCGGTCAAGGATTCTTACCGACAGAGGAAGTTTTAGGGTCGGCAGGGGAATAAGGATAACTGCCGATCAGTGGTGATGAATGAGGAAAGGTCTCACTCCGATACAAGTGGTGCAGCGTGGAAACAAATCGATCCTTACCATTAGGGATCAACGGAGATCGAATCCTTACCACGAGGAATTAATTCGAGGAGAAAACGAGAACAGGTCTGAAAAATATCGAATGACTAAATTCAATAATATTCAATAATTTTCTACAACCGGCCCTTGGGGAGTATAAATACCCAAAACTCTTCAGTCAAAAAGAAAAAAAAAATAGAAGACCTGTTCAAAATAATAGAAGACCCGGACAAAAGGAAATAAAAGGGTCAAAAATCAAAAGGAAATAAATGCCTTTAAAAGAAATAAATAATCTCTCCAAAATAACCTTATGAAATAAAATAAAATACAACACACATGACTCTGAATAACGCGCATGCATGGTTGACCTGGAGCGCCTCAATTGCTCGGGTCTGGTACTATGTCACCAAAGCACGCATTAATGAAATCTGCAACTCAAAATAAGGAAACAAACTAAATTTAGTGGGACACAGGGAAAAATAAGCATAGCTGAGAATTTCTGTTATTATGCCTTTCCTTGTTTACAAGTATTCTCCAATGATCCTGCAATCAAAATAATTGAATTTATTAAGGGGAACTGGCTAAAGCTACCCACAAACAACTCCATATTGCTATCTTAGGAGAAGGACAATTTTGGAAAAGAGTACTACGCTGTTTCATGAATTCTAGAAGGGTGCAAAGCACCAGTTCTTTGAAGTGCTCAGTCGCTGCGCTGGCTGCGCCAGTGACGGCCACAGTTTGACAATTATTGAAAACCGCTTATGGCATTTATCACTTGTGATGAGCAGTTTGAAGAAATAAGTAATGGTTGTTCTATTTCTGAAAAGAACACTTACACTTAAATTCCAGGAGAAAGTCAGTTAAAATAAGTGACAGAAAAAATACTTTTACAATAAGCAAATGAAGAAGCACTCACCATAAGCGTAAGTGCTATAAACAGATTTCAATAAGTGCTGCCTGATGATTCATGAGAGAAATTTATTTTAATTGTGTATTTTTTTATACATGTGAAATGAAATCTCGTACCTCGTAAAAAGGTTGAGTCCTTTACTAATAGATGAATGAAAGAGTACAAATAGGGCCATCCATCGATGTGAGACTCAAATAATAAAAAAGAATAGTTATGGGCTTAGCCCACTAATCTAACACATAGGATTGACTCGGTCAAACTCCATATTTTAATTACTCTAACATCCCCCTCAAGCTGAGGTATATATATTTATCATGCGCGGCTTAGTACACAAAAATTAGACACGTGCTCCAGGAACCCCATTAGTGAGAATATCCATAAGTGGATTGGAGGTGCGAACATGGCTGAAAGTGATCTTCTCATACTTCTCTCGAACGAAGTGACAGTCAACTTCAATATGTTTCATCCTCTCATGAAAGATCGGATTTATGGCAATTTTGATTGCAAATTAATTGTCACACCAGGTATGTGCAGACTTCTTGATAGAATAGTCGATTTCCTATAGTATCTATTGTGCCTAAATAATTTTGCAGTTGCATGTGTCATAACACGATACTCTGATTGTGACATTCTGGGGGACGTGATTGACCCACTGCCCAAAAACATTGCACGCATTGTGAAAAAGATCATCACACCATTGATAATTGTTTGCATCTGCACAATCATCCCAATGACACTCCAGCTCCAAGACGCACTCATTCACCACAGGCTGCCATACCCAAATTGTGCCTCCATCTAGATTCAACATAATATTTATCCCTCCGATGATATAAGTATCGGTCTCTCCAATCCCAACGTGCTTATACTTCATCTAGTGCCACTGTTGTCTGTGACGATGTTCCCACCGCATATCTATCACAACAATCCACCTACTAGGTTCTTAACTCTGGTGCCTCAGAACACAACATTAGAGGAGTGGGTGAGGCAGGGGGTGTGCTTTAGGGGGCGCGTGGCAGAGAGAGGAACACGACAGGGAGGGGAGGCGCGACAAATAGAGGGCGTAGGCATTAGGAGACGAGACACACCAGGAGGTCGTCGTGTCAGGGAGGGCGAAATAACCACCACCTAGACGACGGTTTGTTAAAACAAGAGGAAGTGGGACTGGTCCCTCAATGGAAGAGGAGGCCAGGATCGGGAAACCCGCTCCGATAACATGTTAAAAGAAATTGTGTAACTCGTAAAAGAGGTTGGGTCCTTTATTTATAGATGAATGAAAGGGTACAAATAGAAACATCTATCGATGTGGGACTCAAATAATAAAAAGGAATAATTATGGGCTTAACCCACTAATCTAACCCATAGTTTTGACTCACTCAGACTCCATATCTTAATTACTCTAACAATACATAATAATAACAACATAATTATAAGGATATCTACCACAATAGAACAATGTAAATAGCACATGATAAGAATTTAGTATGCATGAGCATTAAAACATGATACAACAAGACCCTACCAGATCACTACGTTCAACAACCCGCCAAAGTTGTCTCCAGATATCCAAGTTCTTCTCAAATGGAGTAAGAACAAGCAATTCATTCTCCTCAAGACTGAAAAAATCCATATAGATAGGCATAATCAAAAAGGCATAAAAGGCAACATGATAAGATGCAAGCACTGAAGTTGATAACCCACAATGAAGTAAGAACAGTGGCTGATGAGATAGATGTCTAGATTCATGATACCACGACAATTAGTAAAACGAAGAATATTACTCACGTCATATTCCCACCAACTACAACACCTTCAATTGTGTTGCAGTGTTTATTAACATGGTAAAGTCATAGAAAGGTTGGACCAATTTGGCAACAAGAGGATGATCAATGCAACATCTTTAGTCAGAGAAGCTCCCAATGCCCCAGAAGTTAAGAAGGTTCGCTGCAGCTACGCATAATCAATTTATCTACAAATTCTTTGCAGATTTTTATCCTATATTGGCTGTGAATATGTGGCCTGAAAATTCATTGGCCAGTATAGAAAATGTTAACACAGAAAATCAGGCAGAATCTTCAACTCTGTAAAATAATTCACAAATGTCAAGCCAATTTTAATGATAAAAATATAAAGGATGTTCCTGGGCATTTATAATGCTCAAGTGCACTCCCTATTTAAATTTGACATCATAATCAATTCTGTTAAGTTAAATGAAGTGCATTTGAGGTGCACGAATCATAAATGAAGATTTTAGCAACTACCACTTTAAATTTGACATGTTTGGTTCCCGTGAAAGGTTTCTGAGAAAACCTTGGTTTCCTTCAAATGAAGGAAACCAGTTCCCTCCCATATATGGGAGAAATCGTAGGGAACTGTTAGGTGTGTGTAGTGGGTTATTAGGACAGCTGTGAGAGAGGCCATTAGTAGTTGTTAGGTTGGGTAAATAATTGTCAAGGGGCAGAGTTGTATTTTGGCATTTAGTTATTAGTGACAGCTGTAGTGGGTTGGGGGGGGGGGGTATTAAATAAGGGACAACAGGTAGGGAGAGGGGTACAATATTCATTCTGGAATTTCACAGCTTGGTGGCTGGGGAGCCGTCGCCTAGGCTCCTGGAGGTGGTCCTTCCACAGAGATTCTTCTCTCTCTTCTTCCTCTACTTCTCTTCCTACTGTGATTCTTCTGCTGTACAGATTTGATGTAAACAGCTGATTCTTTTACCTATGTTCTGTGATTCGTTCAACTTCCTCTCTCTTCCTTCTAACTATTATTTGTCATGGTATCATTGTTAGGATTGAGTCCTAACAATTTGGCGACTCCACTAGGGAATGCGCGATGGGGTGCTCGTTGAGAGAAGACGTTGGGGAAGACGCAAACGCAGCTATGATATGCACATTGGAAACGAAACGAACGTGGCAAGGAGATCACAATTGACGGAACGAACACTGGGGATGACGCACGTGTTGGAGTTGGTGCCCTAGAAGCAACTTCTATGTACTTTATGATAAACATGTATTCATTGTTTTTAATATTAATAAATTATTTATCACATCATGATTATTCTTATGCATGACATAGTATGTGATAATGTACTAAGAGTAGTTGTCGCATTAAAAGGTCATGGCAGTTCCCCGCTATGATGAAAACCCGAAAGTGTTATTACACTATTATTGAATATATGTTCTATAGCCGGATGATATCATTTGAGGGACACAAATGATAAATGCTATCAAGGGTGAAGACTCATAAGACTTTGATGCACCTTCTCATGGTGTACGTCTTTGGTAATATCCAGTAAAATATTATGAAAACGGGACCTGCCAGTAAGAAATCCACATTTATATGTGTCATTGGATATTTCTATCTGCGGACGTGTATATTGGTCCTTAGACTTTAAGATTATTATTAATGAATATTATAAGTCACACACTTTGATGTATTGACGAAAACCATAATGACAGATTCGCGGCGAGCTAGGATACGTTGGGTGCGTCACGAGTAATATTGCATTAATGAATAATGCGAGAAATTCATGGTCATGGTGTTCTATAGTCAAGTTCTATTTCTAGAAAGTCAAAGAAAGAGATCAAGCATATAGATTGATGGCACTGGCATGCAACCTACTCGATTAGAGATATTGTGATAAAGAGCTTATATTACACAGTAAGCGTCCGTATAGGATAACATGTCATTACGACATTAACTTCTTTCTCTATGGGTGTCTTGGCGTGTTGCAAGACGCTAACCTTGAACTTTAAGCTGGTTCGATTAATGCCACTGAGAAAGATGCTTAGAGGGTCACACACTAAATGTATACAGGATCTCAGTTAAATAATATATTATTATTTATTATTTAACAAGTTGAATAAATATTATTCTCCCACGTGGTTTAATAATTACTCATGTATGTTTGATCGCATTTATTCCGTCACTAGTTATTTGAGAGAATGTATTGTGACCGGAATATTTAATAAATATTTATTTGTTATTTAGTGTATATAATATTTATTTGTTATTTAGTGTATATAATATTTATTTACTTATTAGCGAATAATGCAGTGATATTTATTTAATAAATAGACATTATTCAAGGCCCGATAAATATTGTGAAGGAATGGCGGACGAGTTTAATGGTCCAGTGAAAAATAATAAATATTCAATATTATTTAATTAAATAATATTTAATTATAATTCGCAAGTTAAGCGCATGTCGAGAAATAATATTATTATTATTATTATTTGACATGGGGTTTTGCTAGGATTAAATAAATAATTAAAGGCACTTGTGCAATTATTTTATTTTAAACCTAGCAATATAAATACCAAATTATGTTATTTTCACAAGGGAGTCAATTCATTTTGTTGGTTGTGCACAACAATCTTGGAGAATCCTCTCAAGCCTAAAGAGCCCCCATCTCCAAGAACGTTCCCAAGAACGGAGATCAATTCTCCTTCACCGAATCAAGAAGAACGTTTTGGAAGCGGTTCTCGAAGCGATCAAAGGCGGACGACGCAAGCGAAAAGATCCTCCATGTTAGCACCCAGAGACACCTTCGGCGGCACTGGAGATTGCTGGAACACGTGTGGATCACCCCTAAAAGAAATCTATACTTGGTTTCTACAACAAAACAACGGTGCACCACAGATCTGTCGTCGGCATTCTATCCCTTGTTTATTTCTTTGATTCAATTTCATTGATCGCGACGTTCATCGTCATATAGATCTCGGATTGATCATCGATTATGCCAAAAAGCAAAGTTGGGCACCGTCCTTCTCGTGCTTCCACTGCGCCCGGAACCTACAGCACGCTAAGGAACTGCGCTTGCTGCTGTAACGCGATCGTTGTGGGAGCGAACGAAGTTGTACATTCATTAATTGGTACTTGAGAGACGCAATCGTTGGGAGACGTGATCGTTGAGGACGATCGTTGTTGGTCAATCATTGAGGAGTTTGCAACTGAAGGTCTTCGTTGGGGGAAGCCGACCAGAATTGATAGGGAGGCAGAGGGGACGAACCACTCAAGTGGCGAACCACTTAAGACCTACTACGGGAGGAAGGGACGGGTCACTCAAGTGCAAGGGTAGAATAGTAAATGCCCTCTCGGGTTGGTTGTAATAAAAGACTGTTATCAGTAAGAAGAGGGGGGTTCAAGTTTTCTATTCGGCAACTTTGCTAGGAGGTTATGGCCTTGGCACTAGGTTATGCTCATAGTGTGGTTGTGAGCTATATTATATCTTGTACTTTTCGTGTTTTTATACGCTACTTCACCCTATCGGTTAGGGAAACTGACACTTCAGAAATTCTGAGCCCTAGGGGGTATTTTCCCTAACACCCCGATGGGAGGATGGATGTCTAACTACCCCATTTGACTATGCTCTCTTCTCTTGGTAGTTACTTATACTGGTATGCACGGCGATTAGTTTTCCCCATATATGTGTGTATAGGGTTGTAATGGCTTGTAGTTATTTCACACACATGTATTCTAGATATAGTTTCTTAAGGACTACTATAGGTATAACATGTATAGGCTGTGATGGCTTGAAGCATAACACCCGATGTATGATACACGTTATACGGACTGTGGTGGCTCACGAAAACTACCTAGTTACTTTTGGTTATGTGGACCTAGTGGTGTGATGCACGAAGTGCATGTTGTGGTGCTTTGCCCAAGTGTCTGTGGGCTAGCCTTTTTGGAAAGAGATGCTCAGGACATGCGACGTTGGGGCAGAGCGGCAAACCAGCGGGCTTGAAGTTCTTTATTATAGTATATACTCTTGTATGCGATACTTGATGAGTTATGTAGCACTGATACATCTAAATGGGTTGGGTATCGGTGTCGAACACTTCTCTGTCACCGACACGCGTCTGGCACGTCCGGAATACGTAAAACAAGAGTCGGGAATTTTCAAAGCCATTCGTGACACACCCTGACAGGTAGAACCCACAGCGGCACACCTCCCCTCTCCCTCTGAGTGTCGGCGACCCCCTCTCCCTCTCGGTTTCAGCCCGCAGGCGGCCTCCGGCTCCTCGTATCACTTGTTGAGCACCGCCACGACGAGACGCCGCCTCCGCAGCCGCCGACCTACGAGCTCGCCCAGCCGCCTGGATCAAGAGCCCCACCACCACCGTCCCTAGATCCGGCCTGCCTGAAGGTCATCGCTGGCTCCTCCCGCGAGCGCCGCCCCAGGACGTCGCCAATCCGGGTGCCTCCTCCTCTGTTTTTGCCGTCATCGGCCTGTCTGAGACACCGAGAGGCAGATCCTGCCACAAACCCATCAACTGATCCCGTCAGTAAAGCTCGCTAGGACTGTGATTGGGGTTATTTTAAACACAAAGGGCATTATTTTGATTTTAAACACAAATCTCATTATTTTTAAACCATTCTTCATCAATTATTTTTTTTACATTTGTTGAGATTACAATATTTAGTTAATATGTTATGATATTTTAATTCATAATTTTGTATTTAATTATAAATTTTATCCTATTTTATTTATTAAAAATATATTTTAATCAACGTGTCGCAACGTGTCGAAATTTCAATTTTTTTGATAATTGCATGTCGACGTGTCGTGTTGTGTGTCGCGTGTCAATGTCCGTGCAACATAGGGTGAGAGTAGTCATGGTGAGGCTGGGAACATAGTATACCTGTTTAGGTGACGAGTTAGTTCACTTGTTGTTAACTGTGTTTTAGCATGCTTTCTTTATCTTTTGCATGAGAGGCTCCGGAGATGATTCTACTGAATATATTGTTATACTCACCCTACGTGTATATAAACTGTTTTTCAGGTCGTTGGAGCAGGTTGGAGATCAAATCGGTTACTACTAACTTGGGGTTTTGCAGGAGCTGTTTGGGCTTCGTGGTCAGTGTCGTCTTTACTTTTCTTTTGGTACTTTCAGTTTTCCCTTTGAGTTGTAGTAGTTCTTACATGACATTACATATGTGCACTTGGGTTTTCTTTTATATTATAGTCTGAGCGGAGTTGGTTGGCGTCTATCTTATCTCCCTCTTTCGCATGTGTTCTCTTAGAGGGTGGTAATGTCTCCCATTTGTATGTTTATGTTGGACCCCATTTCAGTTTAATGGGTATTTCTGAGTCTCACGTCGAACTTACCCTCCTTGTATTTTGTTTCACTCATCTATAAAAGAATATCTCCACCTCTCATTGAGGTAAGGAGAATTCACCAACTACATGGTATTGGAGGGAAGAGAGGCGGGGTCGGACAGAACCGGGAATCCGCAGGGGAGGGAAGGCTCGGGATTAAATTCCATCTGATACCATGTAGTTCGTGAATTTTCCGGCCTATTTCTTGGAATGGAAAGGTCTCTGGGACGAACTACAAGAACTATGGCCCGTTCCTCAGACTCCGATGGAAGCGCAGACTCAACGGGACCAACTTTGCATTTTCAATCTCCTGAATGGCCTCGCCCCGGACTATGCCACGACGGTCACCGAGATGCTTGTCAGCCCTTCTACGCTGGATATCCCACAGGTTTATCATCGCCTGGGGAAAGCTCATCGGGCCCTTGCCCCACCCGCCCCTCGCCCTGATCACACTGCTCTCTTGGGTTGTGGCGGTGGTCGCCCTACCGGCACTCGTGGACGCGGCCGTGGAGACGGCCGACCTCGCCCCCTCTGTCAGCACTGTGGCAAGCTCGGCCACCTGGTTGATCGTTGTTTGGTCCTTCATGGCCGTCCCGATTCGCACCCCCGACAGGGCCAAACTGCGTTCCGAGATGCATCATCACCTACTGCTGCTCTTCCGTCGTCTTTGGATCTCTCCATGGCTGAGATCCAGTTGATTCACGATCATAGGACCACCTCCATGCCAGGCTCTTCATCAGCATCTCTTGCTCACTCCGGTGGTCCCACTGCTTTTGTCAGTCATCGTTCCCCGGCCTGGATGCTTGACTCAGGTGCGTTCGACCATCTTACCGGGGATGCAGGTATGCTCTCCAACTACCGCCCTATATTGGTTCCTCAGTCATCACTGTTGTTAATGGTTCCACTCTCCCCATTGCCGGCTTTGGTACATGCTCCCTCACCTCCTCCCTTCACCTATCCTCGGTGGCTCATGTACCACGCAGTCCGTTTAACCTGCTTTCCATCAGCAAGTTGACCAAGGATCTAAATTGCAATGCTATCTTTACCCCGTCTTCTATTGTGTTTCAGGAGCGGACAACGAACCAGGAACTTGGTAGAGGCCAGCTTCGAGATGGGATGTACATGTTCGATGGTCCGACATCCGTCGCCTGCACGTCTGTCTCTGCTCGTGTCGTAGACCTCCATTCTCGGTTGGGTCACCCCTCCGCCTCCGCTCTTCATCAGATCTACCCAGAAATTAGTCCATCTTTATCTTTTCATTGTGAGTCATGTACCTTTGCGAAACACTATCGCACATCTTATTATCCTCGACTTGACACACGGGCCGCCAAACCCTTTGATTTGGTTCATTCCAATGTATGGGGTCCCTGTGCCACCTCGAGTCAATCCGGGTATAAATATTACATCTCTTTTATTGATGATTTTTCCCGTATGACATGGCTTTACCTTCTTCGAGATTGGACAGAAGTTTTCTCCACCTTTCAGACATTTTACCATGAGATCCAGACACAGTTTTCTATCTCTGTAAAATGTTTGCGCTCTGACAATGGGCGGGAATACTTATCCACTCCTTTTCAGCAGTTTGTGCATGCACACGGCATCATACATCAGACCTCTTGTCCTGATACCCCTCAGGAGAATGGAGTGGCCGAGCGAAAACACCGGCATATTCTGGAAACTGCTTGTGCCCTCCTCTTCCACTGCCAGGTGTCTCTACACTTCTGGGGGGATGTCATCCTCACTGTCACATACCTCCTCAATCGTCTTCCTTCCTCTATCCTTCAGGGGGAGACTCCTTTTCATACCCTGTTCCCCTCTCTTCCCCCTCACTCTCTTTCACTCCGCGTCTTCGGATGTCTCTGCTATGTTCGGGACACTCGCCCCAATCTCTCAAAACTCTCTCCCAAATCCCTCCGGTGTATTTTTCTTGGCTATTCCTGCACTCAGCGTGGCTATCGGTGTTTCTCTCCAGACTTACGCCACTACATCACATCTGCCGATGTATCATTTGTCGAGAGCTCTTCTTTCATTTCGCCCTCTCCTCATCCGGACACTACCATCGATGATTGTCTTCCTCTCCTGTTTCACCAACCTCTGGTGTCTCCTCCTACAGGTCATCGCTTTGGACGGGTCTACTCTCATCGTCCATCAACTGTACCCCCATCCAGGTCGAGGACAACATTGTTCCCACTTCGTTGGATGCTCCTGTCACGGCACCCGAGGACTTGCTCATTGCACTCCGGAAAGGTACTCGATCGTGTCAGACAACTCCTTTATTTATATCTTCTTATAAAGGTTTGTCAGCACTGGAGGCGATCTCTATTCCCCGCACAGTTGGCGATGTCAAGTCACACCCGGGGTGGCTACAGGCTATGCGAGATGAACTGCAGGCTCTGGAGGACAGTCATACATGGGATCTGGTCCCCCTCCCTGCGGGCAAACAGGCGGTCAGCTGCAAATGGATATTTATGATCCGTCTCAATCCCGATGGCTCTCTTTGTCGCCTCAAAGCCCGGCTTGTGGCGAAGGGCTTTGCTCAGACGTATGGCATCGATTACTTTGAGACCTTCTCTCTAGTAGCCAAGATGGCCTCTGTCCGCTTGTTCATCTCTCTGGCTGCTCATCATCACCGGCCGCTTCATCAACTGGATGTCAAGAATGCCTTTCTCCATGGCTTTCTTGACGAAGAGGTCTACCTGCGCCAGCCCCCTGGTTTTTCTGCATCTGGTGCCGACTCTCATGTCTGTCGTCTTCGTCGCTCCCTCTATGGCCTCAAGCAGTCCCCTCGGGCTTGGTTCGGACGCTTCAGCACCGTCATCACAGCCTTTGGCCTCTCTCGCAGTATGAAAGATCACACCGTCTTCTTCCATACGACGACGCATGGTTGTATCTTGCTCGTGGTCTATGTTGATGATATCATCATCACAGGGAGCGACTCCACCGGAATCGCCAACCTCAAGGCGCACCTCCACCACCACTTTCACACCAAGGATCTGGGTCCCCTTACCTACTTCCTTGGCATCGAGGTCTCCCATTCTGAGGACACTATCTCTCTCTGCCAACGCAAATATGCTCTTGATATCTTGCAGGATGCAGGTTTGAGCACAGCGACTGCAGTTGACACTCCTCTTGAGTCTGGGGAACGATCTCTCCATACCGACTCGGAACCATTTCCTCATCCCGAGAGCTATCGACGTCTGGTGGGGAAACTTAACTACCTCACCATGACGCGACCTGACATTGCCTACGCCGTTGGCAAAGTCAGCCAGTTCATGGAGCATCCAACCAGATCTCAGTGGGATGTTGTCCTCCGCATTGCCAAATACATCAAGAAAGACCATGCACGTGGCCTTCGGTACTCACATCATGCTCATCTTGATGTTCAGGCCTTCTGTGATGCGGACTATGCCGGTTGCCTTGCTACCCGCAAGTCTACTTCGGGTTTCGCCGTGTTCTTCGCCGGTAACCTCATCTCCTGGCGAAGCAAGAAGCAGATTGTCGTCTCCAGATCGAGTGTCGAGGCCGAATACCGCGCCATGGTCACGGTCACCACTGAGATCCTCTGACTCCATCACCTCCTCCAAGAGCTCGGCTTCCCAGCACAGACTTTTGCTCATATCTGGTGTGACAATCAGGCAGCCACAAAGATTGTCTCGAATCCCGTCTTCCATGAACGGACAAAGCATATCGAGGTGGACTGCCACTTTCTTCGACAACATCTGGAGCAGAACCATATCAACTTTGACCATATTCCGACAGCGGATCAGCTTGCTGACCTCTTCATCAAAGGCCTCCCCGGAGCTCACCTTGACTCTCTCACTACCAGGCTGGGTATTCACAGCCTACATGGCCCAGCTTGAGGGGGAGTATGAGATGGTCTTTGTGTTTTGTCTTCCTTTTTCTTTGTGGGACTCAATCCAATCTGGGCATGTCCAGCTTGAGGGGGAGTGTTGGACCCCATTTCAGTTTAATGGGTATTTCTGGGTCCCACATCGGACTTACCCTCCTTGTATTTTGTTTCACTCATCTATAAAAAAATGTCTCCACCTCTCATTGAGGTAAGGAGAATTCACCAACTACAGTTTACTATACCCTCAGTGGTAGTCGCCAACCCCCTACTGAAGGTGGGACTCGGGTGTCACTATCTCTCTTCTCTCATTACCGACCTAGGAGGGGTACACTTTGTGGGAAGGGGGTCGTGACACCTTAAACAAACTTAAAGGAATCTTATGAAATATTTGCCACCAGCTTAACCTTGGAATAGTTTCCGCTCTCTAGCTGAACTAATTCTGAAAGCTTTGTGACTTACCTTTATTTCTAAAGGTTTCTTTCTCCAAAACTAAGTACATACGTGTGTCGATAATACCTAAAGTCTTTTAACTCTAAAGAGTCAAAAATCATATTGGGTATAATTTCCTTGACAACTACTTAGTTTTGCTTGACAAAGTATTATCTTGCCAGAATTGGGTATATAAGTCTTACATTTTATATTCATCGCGTATTACCTATGATTCATGTATCACTGAAATATTGATGGAGTATGAGACCAAAAACAATATTTATTCCAAAACTGGAATAATGTCGTCTTGTGTCCAATGGACACGTGAGATTAATGTTTTGGTAATACTTAACAAAAGTGCAACTATAACCATTTACTTGACAATTAGAAGTTGTGTGTTTCTCACCACTGATTTAGAAACCACCCTTTTTCAGCCGCTTGAAGAACACACCTTATTTCTAGTAACGTTTCTATACTTGGTTACTGTATTCAAATACACATGTAATAGGCATATTGTATTTAATACCCAAAAAGTATAAAATAAACATTACATAGCTTCCATAGCTTTATTTCACATGTGAACCAAATAACCTCATGTACGATGGCCAACCTCTTTTCTTTGAAGGAGGTTGCGAAGGTGCCTTTGACGTCACACTTGTCATTGGTCTTTTCTCCTTGTCTTTCAACATGTTCACCACATGAACTAAAGATTAATCTTTTTTTAAGTTTTAATCATCTTGGCGAACCTTGCCCAAAAGTAATGAAGCGATTTCTCCATTTACTAAACGTTTTGTAATCTTAAACGAAACTAAAGTAACTGGGTGAAAAAAAATATAAGAATGAGTTGTAATGAAAGATCACGATCCATCTTTCATACTATGTTGTCGCGCTCACAATTGAACATTAATAGAATATGTTGGAGTATGTGTAACTTCCTGCCCCACTTCCTTTGTAACTTCCCTTTGTAACTTCTCTTGTAACTTCCTCTTTCTTTTCTATAAATGAAGGTCCTCTCCTCACCTTGAGGTAAGGGGGATTTTTGTTGTGGTCTTTTTATTGATTTGTCTGTTTTTTCATTATGTGTCCAAGCTAGGTACACCTAGCTTGAGGGGGAGTGTTGGAGTATGTGCAACCTCCTGCCTCACTTCCTTTGTAACTTCCCTTTGTAACTTCCCTTGTAACTTCTTCTTTCTTTTCTATAAATGAAGGTCCTCTCCTCACCTTGAGGTAAGGGGGGTTTTTTATTTAACATGGTATCAGAGGGCTAGGTTTCATCCTAACTTAACCCCCCGCCCTTCAATTTTGTTTTCCCCCCCTCTATCTAGGTTCTTTGCTTTTCCCCCGTGGGGGGCAGCGGCCTCAAATTCCCGTAGGGTTACCACCGCCACCCCTCCGCCTCTGCCCTGCGCGGCTCCCAGGCGGGTCTCCCTTCCCATTCGGCGCGTCGCAACTCCTCCCGCGCGGCTCCCTCCTGCGGTTTCCCGACGCCCTCCCGCTGCGCCATCCAGTTCCCTCCGCCGCCCCCTGCCGGCGATCCCTTCCCGGCGGATTTCCCATCCCGACGGCTCTGTCCGGCAGCCCTCTCTCCCGAAAGCCCTCCTCCCTGCGCACGTCGGCCCGCTCGTCGCCACCACATCCCACCGCGCCTCCTGCCGTCTTCCCTCCTGAAGCGGCGTATCCCGACGGCTTTCCTCCCTCCCGCGGCGGCTCCTGCATTTGATGGCTCCTGCACCTCCCAGCCGCGGCCTCCCTTGCCCGGCTGCTCTCTTCACCAGCGGCCTCCGAGCGCGCCTCTCCAGCGCCTCCGAGCGCGACTCCCTTGCCCGCTTGCTCTCTTTCACCAGCGGCCTCCCATCCCCGGCGATCTTCCCCCTGCCGGCGATCTTCGACAGCCGGCCTCCAGCAACCGGCCTCCACCCTTGTCGGCCCCTCCACGCCGGCGGCGTCCTCCGGCTTCCAGCTAGTCCTCCCCGCTGTCCTGCTCCTTCGCCGGCCTCTCTTCCGGCAGCCAGCCGGCTCCAGTTTCTCCCAGCGGCTGCCCGACTTCAGTTTCGGCTCTCTGGCACCTCCTGCGGCATCCCCGCCTCACCGGCATCTCCTGGCAGCCGCATCTCTATCCGTCGACACGTCCATTCGCTGGCGCAGCATCTCAACCACCTAGGATTTGGGCCCCGTTGGCGCCGCCAGATCCCGCAACACTTCTGCGGAATCCCCGCCTCCCGTCGCCGGCCCCGCACGTGCGGTTTTCCCGGTGCTAGTTTGGATTTCCCGGCGTTTCATCGACCGGCCCCACTAGTGCGGCATTCCTGGCGCTCCGTCAACCGGTCGGTCTGAGTGGTTTCTTCTGCTGCGTCCGCATCCTCATCCATCCCTCATTTTGAGGAGGAGCTACGATCGTGAGGGGGAGCATCATCCTTGCCGCTTTTATCTTTTATTCTGCTTTGTCTTGTTTTGTTGTCAAGCTGGGCATGTTCAGCTTGAGGGGGAGTGTTGCGGTCTTTTTATTGATTTGTCTGTTTTTTCATTATGTGTCCAAGCTAGGTACACCTAGCTTGAGGGGGAGTGTTGGAGTATGTGTAACTTCCTGCCCCACTTCCTTTGTAACTTCCCTTTGTAACTTCCCTTGTAACTTCCTCTTTCTTTTCTATAAATGAAGGTCCTCTCCTCACCTTGAGGTAAGGGGGATTTTTGATTTAACAGAATACATTCCTCGCTTCTTTATGCTTTTTTTTTTGTTTATTATTTTATGTGTTTCCCACAGACATGCAAATGTATAAAATAATAAATACATAAAGGAAATAAAATCACCCGACTGGTCTTGAGCATCTAATATTGGTTGATCCATTTAAACAAAATGGATCAACCGTAACCTAGGGGTATCATGTATGAGTCGGGTCTTGACTCGTGATGCAGCACGTTCTCGATCCAATGTTTTCACTTCTCGTCTGGATTTCGGCTTGACTTGGCGTGGTCCGCGACTTACAATGTCATCGTCAATAGTGCATCAATACTCGCACATAGGTGAGGGGGTTTCGGGAAGCACAATATGCATACAGATAATGATGGACGTGCAGACTTTTATACATATTGTATAAAAGATGATGCACAGATCGTCATAAAGATTAACATTATATTACAAACATCACACGCAATTGTAATAAATAATTAATTAAAAAAAGACATGGACGGTCGAGACAGACCCGCCTTGACCCATTTTGTGTCGGGCAGACCCGCCCTGACCCCTCCCAAGTCAAACGGACCCGACCCGATTAGGGTCCGATCGGAGGGTCACCCGGGAGATCCAAACGCATCGGGGTTCGGCAGAGGGGCCGCACGCGAGACCACCGCAGGAGGGGAGGTCGGCTGATCAGGGGGGTTCGCTCGACAACGGCTCGATCAACCAGGGGTCACAGGGGCTATGCGGCGTGTGCAGGTCAGGCAACGTCCGGCGAGAGCGGCGTTTGTGGTCGGGCAACGCAATGCGAAAGGGGCGGAGGCGATCGACGCGGTCCAATCCAACAACACAGCGGGGGAGGGCTTGCACGCAACAGTGGTCGGAGAACCCGACGGCAGCGGGGTCCGAGCTAGGTAGCGGCGACGTCCGGGACTAGTGGCAGAGGGCAATGGCGGGCTACCAACAGGTGGAGAGGAGGTCGCCGCGGCGAGGTTAGCAGCCCGAAGAAGGCGACTGCTAGCAGGGGCGCTCGGGAGGAAGCTTCCTTCGGAAGCTTTGCTACCTTTTCCTCTTTTTTTAGTTTTTTTGAAAAAAAAGGTTGCGGACAACTTGTAAATTTGTTTTGCTTTCCACCATAAAAGTTCGTCCACCCTTTTTTGTGTTTGTGCGTTTTTACACATTTCCTTATACACCTTGACCCGCCAGTGCCCATGAAAATTCACTCTTGTTTTATGTGACTAAATCAAAAGCCTAACTAGAGGTTGTCACCTTTTGAAACAATTTTTTTTTTTTGATTCCACGTGACCCGCCCCACGGTCTTTCCTTGACAAATTATTATTATTATTTTTTTGTAAATGATTTAGTTTTGGCATCCGGTAGAAGAAATGATCACCTGCGATTACTGTTCCGGCGATCGGTATTTGATCAGATCCTGACCGGAAAAATAAAGTCGTCGGAATTGCCAGAACGAAAAAAAAAACAAATGTACATCTGTGTATATATTGTTTGTCAATTTTTAATACCCGAAAAAACTGCAAACGATTCGTATCAAAAAATTTGGATGGTGGTAACTTGGTCGTCCGAAATCGAATTGTTGGGCAGTCTAAACTATTGGGACCGAATTAAAACCCTCTACTTAAATTTAAAGCAAAATAACTTTCTTTGCTTAGAAAATTCACATGATCGCTATGATATCAATTGCTGATATTGGGACGCGCAACGAAAACTGGTGGGCCGGGAATTTAAAAATTTTCATCACCGGAACGACGAAACTTCGTCATCTCCGACGATCCAAACCCCAATAGAGGTTTGAGGATCTCGTGTGAATATTTCAAAGCACAAAATTAAATAAACGAGTACCTCGTTCAATTCGGTGGTGCGTTCGACTGCAGCTCATCGTCGGCGATCGTTGACCAAAGGATCTGAACTCGAACCCCTCTAGATGATCCACACATGCTTCAAGCACCCGCGTGAACGCCGAACGTCGAATTCTGGGTGCTAGAGTAGAGCTCCGACAATTCCTTCGACGTCGCGACGATCACATTGATCTCATCCCTTCGATCCGCGAAAGCGTTCTTGGATCAAATGCTCGGACGGCAACTTTCTCTCTCTAGGAAGCGGGAAGAGAGAGAGACTCTCATTCCGTTGGAATGAATCGTCATGAATTGTGTCTCTCTTCTGCTTATATAGTGGGGGACTCAAATACCTGAAAAGGGTTCCCCGACACCCAGAAATAAAACGTCCACTAAATAAGCAGTAAATGACACGTTATGACGAACTAACTGCGTCATAATGTCATTAATATTTTTTATCACATACTTGTAATATATAATAAATATATTACGTGATAAAACCCGAATTATTAACTCGACTTATAATTCCCACAAATATTAAACGAACCTTAAATATCAAAATAATATTCGTTCGTATAACATTTTTTCTGTAATTACTTAATACCTTGTGAATATCTTTAATAGATAAAGTCAACCCAATTATTTTATACTTGAATAATAATGAATTTATTTATTCATTGATGATCGTTAATACTTGAACTCTTGGGGCTCGTGGTGGGGCCCACCATGTCCTATATACCTATTCACTCGAATCGAGCAGATGCTTGAATATGCTATTGTGTGTGACTCTCTAAACCCTTATCTCGATAGTAGTGAATACTATTCACAGACCAAAAACAGAGACTGGCAACTCATCAAAACCCCTAAAGAGATAAGGAAAAGTCATAGCAACGACAACCTTTCCTACGAACACGCACTATGTAATATAATCTTTGTCTTGCGATATCTCATAAATGATGATGCACAGCTTGTGTCACCATCTATTCTTACTTTATTATTTGGTAATCTAACTGGACGGACTTACCTTCAACTACATTGGCCGAGGATTTATAAAGGCATTAACATCGTGATCAACTAGGCCCGAGATATCACTTCCTCAACTCAGAAGCGACAAATTTTATCTTGATCATTCAACCAATGTCATACCACCAATGATGCACCCAACACAAGCTAGCTCGTCACGGCTTCAATGTCATGGTTTTTTCTTTGCATCAAAGTACGCAATCAAATTGTACACATTAATAATGATCTCAAGTCAAAAGACCGATACACATGTTCGTAGATAGGAACAACCAACGACACTTGAAACATGTGGTATTCCTATTGACGAGTATGTCCTCATTATCTCACCTACTAAAGATCACCAAGTGTGAACTTAATGAGAAGTCTCGATGCTTATGAGTCCCCAACACCTAATAGTCAAACATCAATTGTGTTCAGTCTGTATGATGTATCTAGACCATAGGACATATGTTTAAAATTAATGTCATAGTATCTCGAGGTTCTCATTATAACTGGGGAACTAGTATAACCTTTTGATATGAAAAATAATCTATGAACATTACCTTTTAAATAGTGAACGCAGAAATATCAACACTATAATGGTAAGTGTACATCATGTATAACTCACTGTATAAATGTTATGGTAATCGAAAAATACTATTTAGTTGGGTCTAGGGCACCCACTATTACAACAGTTTTTGGCTGATGAGATGGTGGAAATGGGCTGCAACATGGACGTTGTAACAGTTGGGTTGCCCAGGCTGTGCGGTCTACCTGTAGGATTAGTGTGTAATGTGTGCAACAAAAGTGATGTTTTTTCATACATGGCAGCCACAGCTACCTGTACCAGCTCAAAGTTGGGAAATCTATTTTGTTCGGGGTACTGCATGCTCAATTTAAGGTAGGTTCGATGGGGAACAAATCGAACCAGAGGAGAAGCAGACTCGTGGTTGTTGTGTCTGGAGCTGGCACAAGTACTCCTCTTGCTCAACATGGGACAGCTATCCGACTTGCTGCACGAAACCCAGAGACAAGGGGTCTTGAGAACAAAACTAGAATTTTTGGCGGGTTATCTTTGCTACCATGGCTAGCTCTTGGGGCAAAATTCTACATCTGTGATGGAACGTCTAGCTGGATTGATACTTAGACCACCGCCAAAGCCGCCACCATGGGGTTGTTGTTCCAATGATTACAAAAAGGTTGTCGTTCCAATACTAAAGTTGTCGAGTGGAGCTTATGAAGGTCCACCTTGGGGACAAGATGGTTTTTAAGAAGGTGGAAATTGTTAGGTGCGTGTAGTGGGTTATTAGGACAGCCGTGAGAGAGGCTGTTAGTAGTTGTTAGGTTGGGTAAATAACTGCTAAGGGGCAGAGTTGTATTTTGGCATTTAGTTGCTAGTGACAGCTGTAATAGGTTGGGGGGAGGGGGGTTGTTGGCTGGCAGGTAGGGAATTAAATAAGGTCCAGCAGGTAGGGAGAGGGGTACGATAATCATTCTGGCATTTCACAGCTCGGTGGTTGGGGCGTGGTCGCCTGGGCTCTTGGAGGTGGTCCTTCCACGGAGATTCTTCTCGATCTCTTCTTCCTCTACTTCTCTTTCTACTGTGATTCTTATGTTGTACAGATTAGACATAAACAGTTGATTCTTTTACCCACGTTCTGTGATCATTATACTTTCTCTCTCTTCCTTCTACCTATTATCTGTCATGCAATCATTGTTCGGATTGAGTCCTAGCAGGAACTCCTATAAATTTCAAATAAAAAAATAAAATAAATAGTTTTTAAATACTCTTATGCATTAATTAATATTATAATATTATAATAATGTTTATGTCGATGATAACGAGCCTTGTGAGAGGCACCCTAAGAGAGTGACACACCCTAATCAGGGTGACACGATTTAACCACTGTTTACTTCTTTTATCCTCTCACTAACGGATCTTGACTCTACATTTGTAGAGTCGTCTTAAAGTCTCTTTGTTGACCTCAATAGTATGAGTAAAATCCCTTTACAGATGTAATTTGCCCACTCACTGTTTACCCTAATAGTGTTTTACTTGGTTCACCCCAATGTGGGGCAAGTCCAAGGTGTGTGGGTAACTCACTGTTCCCACAAACAGTCCACTATAACGCATGGTTATAGTTGCAATATCTAGGCCATGCAATAAACCCAAAGCTACCAACTGTGAGAGTCTTCAGGGTTGCCTCTCAAGGGTATACTCTCCCTCTGTGTTGCGCACTGCTACTTACAATCCTTATCTCACTGCCTCATACAAGTGTGCAAGCATATGTAAGCATGGATGCGCATCACCCTGTCAGTTGGATGTTACTTTGTTGCTCCTCTTTTCACTGCCTCAGTGGATGGACATCAATTCCTTCAGGTCTTCAACAACCCTTCATACATCCACGCTGGCATCTTCATAGATCTTCATTGAGCATCCTTTCCTCTTCTCTGTGAGAGAATACAGATATGCAATGTATGCTCCTCGACTCACTCTATGGCCTCTCCTCTTTTCTTCCACCCCTGGTGGGTATTTCTCATATAACACAGTATGCTCTCCCTCTCCCTCTTCTCTTCAGCATCATCTTCTTATCATAATAGATGGACGCCACCTCATTGCTCACCCAACTCATTCCATCATGCGTGATAGTGTTATCGTGCATGGAGTCTTCTAAGATTAGCCCTCTCCGCCATTCAGCCCAATAAGTCACTACTCCATGATGTTTCTTGTCCAACCATCACCTTCAACTCGCAGTATTCCCCTTGCACCATCCCACGATCTCCACCTTATTCTCATCCTTCTTTACATACACAAATGTCCATAAGTTCCACGGCATTTTCCTTAAGACTCAGACCATCCAGAAGACAACCCTCTGTGTGTACGGGACATGCAGCCTTTTCCATGCAACACAATCTTTTCCTCTACCTTTTGACGTGCCCCACGATCCCATGATAGCCCTTGCCGTCATTTGCAATATTCTTTGCGGTCAGCGCCTTCTTCTGTCATTGTCTGCAACTCATAGCGCCACCAATGATGGGTCGCATCGCCATCTCCAACACACTCACCTGCATGGCTCAGCGTGAACAGATTAACGTAGCATGCACAACGATATGCCCCCATCGCCGTTTGTGATATGAACCGCGACCTCCTATATCGCATATCGCTTAGTTTGATATTCCTTGTTTCACCTAGAACTCATGCATGCACAAGAGCTTCTTGGAAAGCTGCTAGCATTTAAGAAAGCGGATAGCAGTTTTTACAGTAATGAACCTCACCTTGCCAGATTACGCCGCCAGATCAAGAACGCTTGCCTTTCATTGGACTCAAGCTCTTCCACAGACATTTCCGGCTTCCATGGAGGCCTACAAAAAAGTGCAGAAAAAAACATCAACTCAAACAAACAATTCAGAAAGAAACTTACAGAAGTTTAGTAAAAAAAAGAGGTGATATAAACCTGCGTGGAACACAAAGGCTGCTAGCATGCAATGCTTCCTCTTCCTTTTGTTTCTCTTTCCATTCTTCATGTGTAAAGTCACCATAACTTGAGCTAGTATCCCTATTCTCAGCTCATCAAATAACATAAATCAGAAAACCAACACGTGTATCAATAAAATCTCAACATAAGAGAGTGGCCATGTTTATCCTAGAAATGGGGAACGGGCTGATGTTGAACAATTTGTGATTTACTAAAAGACAGATCAGGATTGAATATGCAAGTTTCTGCAGAAGTCTGATGCAACTTTCCCCTACATGCCATGATAATAATAATGATAATAATAATAATAATAATAATATAATAATAATAATAATAATTGTAATGACATAGCTGATTGGAAGTCATGCCTGAAATCTACAATGATAATAAATATGATGATGATGAGATCAAGAAACATGAAGGTGAAAGACATTCTTAGGGTGCTAAACCCCTTAAAAGGCCTTTAGTGTGAGATACTAGAAAGGGGCACACCCAAGTGAAAGGGACTGCAATAGGGGAAATACTAAAAATATGTTGCATAAAGTTAAATACAAAAACAAATATATACAAATTATACAAATAGCAGAAATTCAAAGGCTGTTTAAATGCATGATGGCTTTCCAGTTTTTTGCATATTACATCATTAAACGTCACATCACCGAGTGCACGCATTATAAAAAAATGCGTGAGCATACAAAATCTGTGCAAAATTATAAACAAATCATGTCTGGAATCAATTTAAGTCGGGCTCCCAAAGTTGTCACCTTGGTTACCCAAAAAAGAACAAAGGGCGCTAAAAGGTGTGGGCGTCACCTTACCCGCCGTCTCTCATAGTGAGAGAGGTTCCGTATCAGAGCCCAGTTTGAGCATGTTATTTGGGGAGTAATGGTAGACAAGGGGTAGGTTGCGAAGAAATGTCCAGCCAACACTTTTAATAACAAGCCTTGAGTTGCCATGGGAGGCCCAGTATATATATTTTGATTTGGGTTCCATTTATCAATTGTTTTTGGGATATCTTGATTTAAATCAGTGTTATTTATTATGTTTTATATTGAAATCCTATGAATTGTTTTGGAGAATTTCAGGTTATGGAATGAAAAGTGGGAAAAAACCCAGGTTGCACGATTGCTCTGCATGGGCTACAGATCATGCAACTCACCCGGTGGGGTTTGCACAACTCGACGCACAGTCCCAGGACCGTGGAATGGATTGTGCTCGAGAGTTCACTCGGCCACTTGCCTTTCACGGCAATCAAAGATCTTAAGAGGCGAAGGAGTGGCTAGAGAAAGATCGAAAGGATCTTCAACTTTCTCCGGACACCCAAAACTTCGAGAGTGAAGTTCACCACATATATGTTAGGGTCCGAGTAGGGAGTGGTGGTAATCGGTGGTGCAGACCAAGCTACGCGAGGATCTCACATGGAAAGGTTTCAAGGACTTGTTCAATCAACAATTCTATCATGAACCTTGAAGATGGCAAGGATAGAGAATTCTTGGATCTTTAAAAAGGGAATCGTTCTTGGATCTTTTTTGCCTGGCTTCATACACTGATGTACTTCGATTGCAACTGGTGGAAGCCGAAGTACGTCCTCTAGTCATAAGAGGAAGTGTGAGGAATTTAGGTGGGGAAGCAGTGGAAGTGATCATCAATCATTCAACTCCATTTCCTCGGCTTCTTCAAGACGCAGATCTCTTGTGTGCTTCTAGTGTGGGAAGTCGGGACATTCAAAGTCTAACTATCATCAAACTCTGAAGGCATGTCATCTCTATGAAAGGCTAGGCCATCTGCGGCGCTTTTATACATGCCCTTCTTTGGGTAGGAAAGGTGGCCCTACTCACTCAAGAGGTTCTCAAATACAGTCAAATGTGTCTAAGGGTACGGAGACTCGCTCTCAAAGACATAAAGCGCGAGGTGAGGTTCCCGTCCTGACAGGAAATTTCGGGGTAGGCCTAAATATGGACGATTATATATGGCGGAGCATGCACCTGTGCATATTGCTTCTTCAATGGTTTTGGCTTTGTTTGATACAGGTGACTCGCATTCTTTTGTATCTAAAGTGACTGATTAATTGAACTTGCGAGTTGAGCTTATGCCATATGCAATTGAAATCAATACTAATTTGGAAAAGGAGGAACATGGCTTTAATTGTCCTTGTCATGTGATGATCTCTGATGTTGAAATTATATGGGATTTTTCCTTGATTTGTGTGACACCCTCATTTCCTTATTGTATTTAATATTATTTAATTTTGGGTTATTTCGGTGTCCCCATGTGTTTTCATTGTTCTTCGAGTGGTTCAGGAGGTCTCGGGGAGCTGCAGGCCAGGTCTGCAGCAGGCCAGGCCATAGCCCTAGCAGACCACACTGCGGCCCTCTCCCATGCCTTTGTCGATTTTTGGGAAGGGGGACCGGCTACGCCGCAGGGGTGGGGTTGCCCCATGGTGGTCGGGTAGGATGACCACACCGCAAGCCATGGGTTGCGTCATGGTGTGTGCTATGTAAGAGTAACCACCCTCATGCTTAAGGGTCGGGTAGGATGACCATGCCGCAAGCCATGGGTTGAGCAGTGGTGGGTGCTGCGTGTGGGTGTTACGTAAGGGTCAGGGAGGAAGGCCACGACGCAGAGAGGCACTATACCACGGAGGGACTAAATTTTCCAGTGGGGTTTTTCCCTCGAGGACAGGGGCTACGTCGTAGAGGCTCGCTCAGGAAAGCGCTTTGTGCCATGATGCCCAACGCTGCGTTGTAGTGGCCTGCGGCTCGAGTTCTAAAGTTTCTTCCCGATGGAGGTGCATTGCGTCGTGGTCGAGGAGCACACCGCATAATGGCCCTGCAGGGGTGTTCTACAGCATGGATAGGGTGACCACATTGTGGCCCTCAGCTTTTAGTTTTAAATTTTTGTGAGTTTCCCATTTTGCACCTCTGACCTTTTTAGGGGTTTGGCCCCACTCTCTCCCGCGCACGTTCAACCAGAGGTGAGCCAAGGGAGCTCTCCCTTCCACTTTCATCAATTCCAAACTCCTTTTTCATCGATTCCAAGAGGATTAAAAGGTCGGTTTCTCTCCTCTCTTGTTTCTTCTCCCTTCTTCCCTTCCCCATGATTTTCCCTTCTCTCGGATACCCTAACGGCTATATGGGATGAATTTAGGGTTCAGGTAGGTTCTAATCTAGAGGCTTTTGATGTTTAGGGCTTTGCGAGGCCGTCTCCTTGCCCAGTTTGGTGTCCATCATCGAAGGCAACGCATCGTTATGTGATTCCGCTTGGAAGAGGTACGTGTTTTTATGCAAATTCCCTTATATTGCATGTCATGGAATGTCTGGTGGTTTAAAATGTTTTCTTAACAATATATACATATGGTATGCCCGCGAAGGGTATATGGTTTCTGTTGGAGTCTGCATCCCACATCGGACTTGAGGTCCGGTGTGGTCTTTGGTATTTGTTATAAAAGAACCCCAAGGGCTCCTTTAGAGAGTACACCTTGGGGGTTTGGTCTCTCATTTTATCTTCCTACATGGTATCAGAGGGAAATTAATCCCGACCCCCCTTCCATCTATTTTTTTTTCTATTCCGCTCTAGGGTTTAATATTTTTTTTCCTCCCCACGGGGGGAGGCGGCTTCCATGGCCTACGAGCTTGAGTATTTCCCGACCGCCCCCTGTGGCAGTCCTTGACCCCTGTCGGTCCTCCTGCGCATGTCGTCTCAACCGCGACTCCTTGCTTCGGCTCTCTCCGGCGGTGCTCCTCCCCGGTGCGCCTTCCCTTCCGGCGCCCGCTCCTCCTGCGCGCGAGCCCTCGCCGTCACGGATCCTCCCCCTCCCGGCATCTCTCCCCGCAGCGCACGACGGCTTCACCCTCGGCCGCGCATCCCGATCCCACCGAAATCCCATGCCGACATCCCATCGTGGCGCATCCTCTCTCCCGTAGCGGCTCCCCGCAGTTCCTCCCACGACGCTCCTTCTGTGCGCGACTCCCGCATCTCCAGTGCAGCTCCCGACCCAGGCGCGACGACGGCTCACCTTCCGGCGGTTTCATCCCACCGGCTCTCAGATCCCTGCGCGCTGCCTTCTCTGCTACGCGCGACGACGTTCCTTTCCCGACCGTCCCCCTCCCCTCCGCTGCGACGCGTCCCGGCAAGCCCCGGCCCTTGCACGCAGCCTTCCGCCGGCATCCCCCTCCTGGCGGTTTCCCCTCTCCGATCTTCCCGGCTCCCCGCTCCTGCCGGCACCCACTTCCGCAACTCCCGGCGCACAAAACGGTTTCTCCCGCCTATTCCTCGCACCGGCTCCCGTTTCTCCATGCGCCCGAACCGGTCAGCTGCACCAGCAGCCGGAGTTGAAGGCAGAAGCATCATCAACCTCCAAGAGTCCACCAGTCAGCCGGTGAGGTACACCAAGTAGTTGGTGGCATCGGGACAGCAAGTTCGAGAGTGCTTTAAATGTTGATCAAAACACATTTAAAGTGGTCATCTTCGGCTTCAATGCCCCTAGATCCCAGAGCTTTTGGAGCCTATAAAAGGAGGTCATAGGCGGCTTGGAAAAACGACTTATTAGCTACAATGCCTCTCCGATCAAATCAACGTCAAATCACTAGCAATCTCAATATCCTCTCAAAGAGCCAATTTCCATTTCTCAATCTCTCAAAGGCTCTCACCCTTTCTCTTAATCTCTCATCCCCAACTGTATTCATCCATACGAAAGATTAGGGAGCAAAATTATAACGGATTTGCACCAAGAAAATCTTTTACTTCTCTTCACCCTCTTCAACGGGTTCTCACTACGGAAAAATTGAACGACGGGTTCCTTGGCTACCAACAAAACTCAAGAGGGTGCTCACAAACCATAATTGTGAAGAACGGGTTTCTTGACCACCGTCGAGATCTAAGGGAGTAATAACATAAACCTCTCAACCCGAGGGGGGAAGACATAGAGGTTCGCACCGAGCTATTGTCGAACTCCTTTATCAAACCATGTTCGCTCTCTCTTTTAATTTATGCATTGCATCATTCAACATCAATACACATAATTGCATAAGTTCGATACGTTCGCTTTTCGTTGTGCTTACTCGTTTAATCTCTATTAAAATTAAAATTATAATATATAACGAATTTATCAATTAATCACCTTATCGATTTTATCGCATTATCGCTTTATCATTTCAAAATCATTTAATTTTGAATTTTCCTTGATCGTTAGCTTTAAATTTTAAAAGGACAATTCACCCAATCTTGTCATCTACTCTGTTTTAAAAGGACAATTCACCCCCCCCCCGTCATCTACTCTGACCAACACTGTTTATATGGATCTATTATGATGTGATGCTTGGCATATAGATGAATTAGAAATGGGTTTTTCGTGCGAGGGAGTAGGAGGTGAGATGAGGGTCATTTTGAATGTGTTTTAAAATTGTTGATTCTTGTGATGGCCTTGTGCCTTGTTTGCTTGCTCACCTCCATTGTTTGGTATCATGGGATCTTGGGTGGCTAATAAAAGTTCTGGATGCGTGTTGCACTAGTCCAGTGTGCGCTAGCTAGCTAGTGCCCTTGGAGAGTTACGCCCTCCTAGGGGTTGGTTTGATACCCGATATTTCCCGAGGGGAATGTCGGATGAGGTATATTGCCATGACACATAGGGGCCCAATGATCCGATAACCAGGTCCAGTATCGCTCTTGTTAGAACCTAGTGAAATGCCTATGATGCTTGGGTCTCGTTAGGGGTTATTTAAGGGATTCGGTTTCAAGACGGGTTTGCATCCCCTAGCCTTAACTTGATCTCATGGCACCATTGTTTGGTTATTGCACTTTTATTCATGCCTCTTTGATATCTTGGTGCCTAGGATGGTTGTAATCAATTCTAATATTGTTTTGTTTCACTTTCAAATCGTCTCTAAAAGGATTTTGAAAAGGTGGTTTATAAAGTGAAGTGGTAATTGTTTTCTAAATGGTATCTGGTAAATGGTTTGGAAAAAGAAGGGTTGGGTTTTGTTTCATGTGTTTTGAAATCCCTTTTCATGGTTTGAAAGAAATCATGATGTAAAGCTTACGTTTAACGTTTTGGTTTGAAAATGATGTTTTTAAACAAAATATGCTTCGTTTTGTTAAAAAGGCTTGTTTTGGGGTCTTTCGAAAGGGAAAGTAATAATGTATGTTGCTTGTTTCTTTCATGTGGGGTCATTTAAAAGTGAAAACATATTTTCTACCTTATGTTCAAATGCATTTATGAGATGTTTTGTGAAGGGAATTGCATACTCCTTGGTGAGATCCTACTAGGCATGTTTCGCTCGCACCCTGCATGCACACTAGTGCGCGTGGGTGTACGCAGTTTTCTTGTTTTCTTTATGGTGCCCGGGTTTTGATTTCAATTAGGTAATTTGCTTGGTCTATTGATGGACATGTGGTTGCGGTGAGTGACCGAGAGTCGTGTGGAGGATGTTGGAGTAGTTCGGGTTCCGTCTTGTTTTTTTTAGGGGGGGTGTTGTACAGACCATTTTGGCTAGTCGTTGTATTTATTTGGGCTTCCTTCATTTCCGACATTGTCATGTATGATGGATACTGCGTTTACTCTGATGACTTTGTTATTATCATGCTTATGCCCTGTTTGGGTTGTTTTATTATTTGTTTTTGTTTATTCTGTTATGCATGGATATTCAATGTAGTCATGTCAGATTCTCAGTAGTTCCCACTGCTGATTTATATTGTGATGTGAGGATGAAACCGTTCCCGAGTGTATATTCTTGAAACCCAAGTACTAGTTCTCAGCTGATGGGGATCAGGAACGCTTTTCAAGCCCAGTAACGGGTCGGGTCGGGTCGGGTGACGTGTCAGGTCAGCCCGGGCTGGGTCGTTACAATTTGAATGTCTTTTATCTTACCCTCAGTATGGACTAGATGATCAGTTCAAAAACCCATATTGATTACTATCATTGGAAGTTGATGTTTTCCTCACCAGGGAACACTCGCGTCTTTCAGGGTGAGTGGAATCCAAGATCGAATAGAGCAAAGCTTATTCTTCAGGATTTGGGATCATCTCTTGTCAGTTATCAAGTTTGTTTTTGGATGTTGTGGAGGGAGCTTCGAAAAATGGACTTCCTAAGGTGTTCGGACAAAAATCCAGAGGCCTTCCCTAATGATTTCTTCAAATTACCATCAGAGAATGAAGTAAAGTCCTATATCAACATGCTTCTGAGGACGAGTCTCGTTTCCTTGCCCTCATATTGAATGACTTTGATTGAGTTAAAAGATTTGAAAATTCGACTTGAGGATCTTGGGGGCAAGGGTTCCATCCACCCGAGTGTATCACCATGGGCAACTCCAGTTCTCTTTGCAAAGAAGGCGAATAAGAGTCTTCACTTATGTATCGATTACTGAAATCTCAACTAGGTGACTGTCAAGAAAAAATATCTTTTGCCTAAAATAGACAACCATTTGGATCAGCTCGGAGGAGCAAGGTGGTTTTCTAAAATTGACATAAGGTCTGTATAACACCAGTTGAGAGTGAAATAGGCGGATATTCCCAAGCCCGCATTCTGGAGTAGAAATGGGCATCATGGATATTTAGTGATGTCTATCGGGTCTTACGAATGCACCTGCGGTTTCTATGGCACTCATGAATCATACTTTCATAGATACCTCGATGCTTTTGTCATGGTCTTTGTAGATGATATCCTAGTTTATTCTAAATCGAAGGAGGAGCACAAGGACCATCTTGGGATTGTGTTGAAGACTTTGAAAGAGCATCGCTTGTATGCAATTGTCTAAATGTCAGTCATGGATTCAAGAAGTCAAATTTCTGGGTCACATGCCTTAAGACACGTCAGTGGATCTTGAGAAGATCGAAATTGTTATGCCTTGGGAGAATCCCAAAAATGTCTTTGAAATCATGAATTTCTTGGACCTAGCAGGGTACCACAGACAATTTGTTTAGGACTTCTCAAAACAAGCATCTCCTTTTGACACGAAAGGGAGTAGAGTTTGAATTAGCAAAGAATGTCCGAAATCCTTTTACGAATTAAAACAGGGGTTGAGTTCAGCTCCTATATCGATTCTTCGTAAGTCGGGGGAAGGATACACCGTATACTATGACGCCTCATATGTGATCTTGGGTTGCGTTTTGATGCAACATGATCATGTGATAGCTTATGGCTCTCACTGATTGCGCCCACATGAGAAAAATTAACACATGCGCGACCTTGAGTTGGCAGCGGTGATACATGCAGCGAAATGTTGGCGACATTCCCTCTTCAGGAAGGGATTCATCATTTATACGGATCACAAAAATCTAAAATGCATCTTCTCTCGAAAGGATCTAAACCTTAAGTTGAGACGATGGGTAAGGTATTTACAAACCTTTGATTTTGATTTGGCTTACACCTCTGGTAAGGGTAATGTGGTCGTCCATGCTCTTGCCAGGAAATTAACAATGCGGAAAGTAAAAAGAATTTCAAGAGCCTTTTCTCATAATTGCATCTAAATGTAAAAGAAGAGGAAAACTAGGTGTTCTTTTTTAGTGTACAAGACACACCTTCTTTGGTCGGTCGAATTCAACGGGAATAGGTATTGGATTCTAAATGCTAGCTGATAAAATGAAATTCTAAATGGTGGGGAGTCCAATGGTGATTGTTCACAGTCTCGAAAATGGATTTTTGTTTCAGAAAGAGGCTTGTGGTTACACATTCCTTGAGGCGGGAGGTGATGAGAGATAGATGTCATTCTAATTGGGTTATTCACCTAAAGGCTACTAAGATGTATATCGTAAAAGTCGATATTGGCGACCTAGATGAGATAGGAAGTTGTTGATCATGTGTCTCGTTGCCTTCAATATTGAAGCCCCGACCTATTCCTATATGGAAATGGGATGAGGTGTCTATGGATTTCGTAATTGGATTACCCAGATCTCCTCGTGGAAAGAATGCTATATGGCTCATTGATGATCAGCTGATTTAATAAACTCATTTCCTACCCATTAAGGAGAGTATGAAAGTGGAGGATCTTGGGGAATTTTAAAAGCAAGAGATCATGAAGGTGCACGGAGTGCCTTCTGTCATTGTCTACGACTGAGACTCTCACTTTACAACTCGGTTTTGGAGGAGGCTTAAAAGGCTATGGGCACCCAATTAAAGCCTAGCATGGCATACCATCCGCAAATTGACAGTTAGACGAAACGAGCAATTTAGATTCTAAAAGACATGTTTCGTGCTTGTATTCTTGACTTCAGAGGTTCATGGGAGAACCATTTATCGTTGATCGAATTTTCCTATAGTAACAGTTTTCAATCTTCAGTCAAGATGGCGTTGTTTGAAGCTCTTTATGGTCGGACATGTCGATCCCCTCAATGTTGGGTTGAAGTCTGTGAAAGATCATTATTGGGGCCAAGCATTGTGCAAGATAGGAGGAGTGGGATTCAATTAATTATGAAAAGATTGATAACGGCACGTAGTTGTCGGAAATCATATAAAGATCGACAACGTAAACCTTTAGAGTTTTTGGCTGGTGGTCGGGTATTTCTCAAAGGTTCTCCTAAACCAGAACATCGGAGATTGGGGAAGCAAGGAAAGCTTATGCCAAAATATGTTGGTTTGTTAAAGATCATGGAACGGCCTGGCAAGGTGGCTCCACGGTTGACTCATATTCATAAAGTATTCCATGTATCCCAAGAAGCATCAGCTTGATCCCTCACATGAGATTAACTAACAATATTTGGAATTTAACCAAGATGCTACTTTGGTGGAGCACTATCCGGACTTTTGATCATCAAAATAAGATGTTGGGGGTTAAATCTATCCCTCTTGTTCTTGGTGCTTCCTCAAAATCTCAAGGTTAAGGCTCCATATTCCTTCCACTCTTCTTTCATCCTCTTGTTTTTCCTTTCTCTTGCCCTAACTGGCCATGGTGGCCGAATCAAAGGTTAGGGGGTGTTCTAAAACTTGGGGGATTTGGGGGTTTAAGGTGTGCTAAGTCCCTCTCTAACCCCAATCTCCCTTCGTTTAAAAGCAAGTGTGTCAATTCTGTTGGTCTAAGATGTGTGGTTATGTACTATTTTCATTTATTTGATGAAACCTTGGATGTTTGGGTTCTCTAATTAAATTTCATATGTATTTCGCTTCCATTATATCATATAAATATGATTTTATGAGAATTCATTTTCTATATTGGATAAATACTTGTGATATCAAAGGGTTTTCATAAAACATGTGTAATTTATGCTTTACATGTATTTTGAGCACACCAAGTGTTTGATAAAAGGTTTATTGGATTTTATTATGATATAATTGAGAGTTAAAATGATGTTTTGATTTATGGTTGATTTTTTAAGATGAATTTCATGGTTTTAAATTTTATTTTGGAATATCAAGGCATATTTGGCTTGTATAAAGGTGATATTGATTATTTACACCCTCTTTTTATTTATGCCCCTTGTTGTTATTGATATAAATGTTGAATTGTATCATGTTGAACAATGTGATATGGATGTCGAAAGGGCTATTCATGTGAAGGGTATACGGTGGTGATATGAGAGTTTTATTTATGTGTTTGATTTTTTGATGTTGGATTTCAAATAAAACTTCATGGAAAGTCATGGATAGCAAAGTGACAAGTTCTATACTAGTGAGGTCACAAAATGCTGGTGCCACTAGCATAGGTTTCGCACTGGCTAGTGGGATTACCCTCTCGACGAGGCCAAGTGAGGTTAAGTGTGTGCTTCTATAAGTCAAGTCCCAAAATGTCTCCTTAGGCACTAAGTAGTTATCCCATGATGAGTGATGTTTGATGATAGATGATTATTTACTCTTTTGGTTTATTCTTGTTATTGACTATCTTGGTTATGTCTTCGTAAATCACTTTTGTTTTAAAAAGAAGGATAAAAGGGTTGTTTGTTTTCATCACTCACCCCAGCATTATAAAGGTACTTTCATTGTCTATTTTCAAACTAGTATGCATGGCTTGTCATGTAAAAGGAATTGTATAGAATCTTTGGTCCTACTACGCTTTTTCGTTCATAACCCAACATACACATTTCGGTGTGTGTAGACTTGGTTTTACATGATGCGGGTAAAAGGGAAGGATCTCCCTCTATTAATGGTGTTCCATAGTCACTTGTGAAGATGGGACGAGGAGGTGACCATGGGCCACAAGGAGATAGTGTCATTTGGTGTTCAGTTATATTTTGGTGTCATTATGGGATATGTATCGAAAAGGAGCTCACCGACCAATCAACTTTTTTTGGTTTACTCCTATATGTTGGATTCGTGTAACCTTGTTATGGCTTGAGAGTTTATGAGATATTGGATACTCTTGATTTGCGATCTTTCATTTTGGTTTATGCCACGTCTGGTTGAGTTTGTTTAAACAAGTTATTCTCAATTTGCATGGAAAGTCCAACGTATGGACACAACATGTCGGATTTCCAATAGAAATCCAAGTGTGTATTTTTACTGATGTATGCGATGCTGAAATCGTTCCAGAGGTATATGGTTGATACCCCCGGCACTTGGGTCAGTCAATGGTGATCGGGAACAAGCTTTAGGCCTTGCGACATATTGACCCAGGCATCCGGATGGGATATTCAGGACAGTATGTTACAATACAGACTTCAATGGCAGCTTGCCTCGTAGCCTTAAGCACTCCGTAGAGTGCCTTCAACACGCTAGATGAGATGACGGCATTAATGCTGAAGAATCATGCCTGCAATCTGAGCTAGAGTTACGTGCAAAGGCGTGAGGTTTTCCAAAGTCAGACACGTGTCTCTGTGAGTCCGTAATTAAATTCCATGGATTACAAACTGAAACATTTTGGAAGCTTGGACGTTTTGAAGAAAAGGAGTGGGTGTTTTTAACAAAATAACGCCATTCGATCTTTTAAAAAAAATTGACTTCACAAATTAATTATATGTGAAATTTACAAAGGCATGTGCTAGTTTTTTCAGCAAGCTAGCAGTTGGCTGGATTAATATTTAATTACAGAGCTACATGTTTGATTCTTTCAAGATTCAGAATAGCTTCCTTCGTCAAGTAATATTTTATTACCAACGGGTAATGACGGATTTCGAGAGTTACATTCATTAATTCAATGAAACACTTGCAGGCAGGAAATTCTTATGCTGAAGATCAAAAAATATATATCCTAACAACAATCAGCGAGAAAGAAAAAACAGTGTCCGAGGATTCATGGGAACCCGGAATGGAAGCCAAAAAAGTGTATTCGTAAAGCTCACAGTTTGATGGGGAGACTGGGGGCGGGATTATCGTATGAGAAGATGCGTTCGGCTGCCTCCGCTCGTTCGATGATGGCATCGATGTCGGTGACATCGGTGATGGATTGAAGGACCTTCTTTTGCTGGTTCCTGTATAATCGGTTTTTATCCTTGCCCTGCTGAATCATGTGGTTGTGGTGCTTCACCAGCGCCCTACCCAGGACCAGCTTCTCGTTCTTTCCCATTTCTCCCGATCGATTCGACAACGAGAAACCTTCCTGCAGTATTCTTTCCACGACGAACGAACCGCGAAATCTTGTGACCGCTTACAGAATACTCCCAAGACTTCACGACTACGCTACGCCCGACTATTTTGATCCCGGACCGCGAAATCTTTATCCACCGGATCGAGGGATATATTAGTGACGACCTATATGGACGTTACCGTTTTGCAATCACTCAAAAATTGGGGATGTGGACCGAAATGATAATGATAGGGTGAACCATTTTCCAATTTTACCATATTATCCTTCATTAATTATTATATTATTAAATTAAATATATATATCTAACATAAATGATTATAAAATCAAAAAAGAATTATCATTTCTAATATATTTTTCAAAATTAAATGTCAATATAATTGACATGATATAAAAATCAAAGATACGATTTAAAATTATAAATCTTTTTAATTTGAAATAATTGATTATTGGAAAGTTATGTTTTTTTTTTATAAAGGTTACTCTTATCATATTTTCAAAAAAATTATTTTATTTTCTTTAAAAAATCGTCACTAGACAAGCTGGAGAAAAATTACAATCATTTCTTTTTTTTTTTACTAAATTTTGCATCCAAACAAAATAAAGAGAAATCAAAATCATTTATTTTATTTTATTTTTATTTTATTTTTTTTATAAATTATGAAATGTTTCCTTTTCTTTTACTAAAACCTCACCAAACATAGCATTGGTTGGCAAAACTTGTATTCAACTGTTTATGGATTTGATTGGTAAATTATAGGTCGTTGAACATCTACGGTTGACCTTTATAGTGGAAGTTTGCAATTATGTTTTCCTTTCAAAGTAAGTTTCTACTCTTGATATAATGACATTTTTTGCAGTGACGAATTACATTGGACGTTATCAGTGGAAATTTGTAGTGTTAGGTACAGTGGGATAGCATTGAAATTTTGGATGGAAGTTTCCAGTGGTAATTTAAATTGGATGTTATCAGTGGAACATTGCATTGCTTATTTCCACTGGGAATCATTCGTGCAATGAAAGTTTGCCTAGAAATATTTAGTGGTCACTTCCAATGCACTTTACGAGTGGAAATCACCAGTGATGTTTACAAGTAGAAATTTCCACTGCAAGTTAAATTTCCCGTAGCAATTTACATTAGATGTTTCCAGTGAAACTTTGCACTACATGTTTCCAGTGGGAAATTTTAAGCCTAGTGGAAGTTGCTTGGAAAATTTTCAATGCAGTTAACCGGTGCAAGTTTACGGTGCATGATACTAATGGTGATTTTTTATTCAAGTTTTCAATGAAAATTTCCAATGCAATTTACTAGTGGAAATTTCCAATGCAATATACCAGTGATAATTTTCATTACAAGTTTGTAGTGGTTTTTTGCAACAGAGGTTTTCAGTGGAACTTTGCACTGCTTGTTTCCAGCGTAAATTTTTAGTGTGTTGGGAGTTTACCTGTAAATTTTTTCGTGGCAGCTACTAATGTCGTCTAACAGTGAAACTTTTCAGTGGAAGATACTAATGAGAATTTTCAATGTAAGTTCTCAATCCAACAGAATAGCCTCAACATGTTCTATACGATCTAACAAATCTAGAACACATAAATTCACTGGATTTGAATATTGTGCGGTATTCAGCAACTGTAGCATGAGGGGACATGACACTGATCAAATTACAAAATCAAATTCCAATACTGAAATGTTAGTCAATAGAGATGATGTTCCAGATTTAGAGGAAAGCTTAATTACATCAACATGGTATACATGTAACAAAGAAGAATGTGGAAGAGCAGACAAACATGATGCACATGTCAAACTTTCACGTGTCGAGACAAGGAAAAAGTGTCCTACCCGAATGGGAGTTCTTTATATGTCTAAACAACAATATGAGTGTGCACAATTTGTTGAGGAACATAACCACCCATTACATTCTCTCGGAACCCTGCATCTGATGAGATCACAACAACATATCAGCAGTGCACAAGCTATAGAGTTGGATGTAAATGATAAAGTAGGTATAAAGCCTCTTGGTTCGTTTTCACTTGTAACACCCATTGAAGGTTTCAGGCACAGCGGAAGCGTGGTTAGGACGACACCCAATTTTGATTTTTTACCACGATCAATGATTATTCTGGGATCAATACGACGATGAATGACAGTCTCCATGGAATTGTTTCCTCCGGAATTGGGGATGACTTCATTAATTTAAGATTCAAACATTCCAAGCGGTTTCTAACGGGTTTGTTCGTAGAACCGGAAACATCCAATGATTCCATATCCATTTGGACATACTTTCCAAAGGTAGGTGCTCATTAGTTGTGAACTGATGAGACTTAAGGATTTGCATTGGTCGAAAGGATGAGAGGTCAGACTCATCACACCTTTTTGAGGGGAATTATTGTCTACTCCGAGACTCTCTTTATAGATTCAAGTCATGTTCGTGAATCCTTATTACATTACCAAGTATGAAAATGAGCTTTCCTTTAGACCTGACAATCAATGATTAGTATGTATGAGATTTAGAGAATCTTTTATATGTATTCGAGGTTCTTCATCGATAGAGAATCATCTGTATTTGTTAGAGATTCTTGGTCAATGGTATCCTTCGACACATTATATAGAAATCTCTTGGTTATTATGAAAACCATACTAGTTTTAAAGCCACTCAGCGGGGCACTTGAAGTTTATTGTCATTCAGAAGAACATGAATTATTTCATAGTTGGGATCGTACCCACAAATGGGCTACCTACGTATCCTTTGTTTTGGAAAAGGAATCAGAACCCACGTAGTTCGAGTAAGGAAGTATGAGGTTTATGCATGTTTGATGGCTCAAAGAAAGATGTCATAATTACTTTTACACTCTAAGCTCACGTGAGTCAATGCTCTGTGTGAGAAATAAGAGGTATTGGTAAAACCAGACAATTGTGCCATGAAAAGATGCAATTATAAGAAATGATGTGGGGCTTATGTATGTATGACTGCCCAGATGAATGAAGATTAGGATTTACTTCAGGGAAGAAACCCAAAGACAAAGTCTATAAAGGTATATGTGCTTTATGGAGATTTGAATGCTCTAACTTGGGGCTTACTTTCGAGGAGGATGCCCAAATTAGGAGGGGACTTATGATTGGGTTTTACTCCTGAGAAGGAAGCCCAAATCAAAAGTAAATTAAGACTGTTTAAGAGAAATTATGAGTGGGGATTATTCCTGGGAAGGAGGCCGAGGTTAAGGGAATTTGGGATTTGGGGCTTACTCCTAAGGAGGATGCCCAAATCAGGGAACTTGGACTGGGGCTTACTCCTGAAAAGGAGGCCCAGGTTAGGAAATTATGACTGGGGTTTATTCCTGAAAAGGAGGCCCAGGTTAGGAAATTATGACTGGGGATTATTCCTAAAAAGGAGGCCCAGGTTAGGGGACTTGGGGCTTACTCCTGAGAAGGATGCCCAAATTAAGAGAACTTGGATTGGGGCTTACTCCTGAAAAGGAGGCCCATATTTGGAAACTTGAAGACTGGGGCTTACTCCTAAGGAGGATGCCCATTTTTTAAGGAGACTTGAGACATAGGAATTATTCCTGAGAAGGAGGCCTAAGTTAATGGAATTTTATGAGTGGGGCTTACTGGTTCACGCCCAAATTTACCCAAGAGAAGAAGGGTAGAACGGTCCTTGTAGTGTAGCTTGGGTTGTCGATTCCACAGAGACCTAAGAAGATACCTAAGATACACAACCTAAGGGATGGATTTTTGGCTATGAAGTGGCCAACTTGGATTGATTTTGGATGGGTTTTAAAGATATCTAATGGATTTAAGTGGATTCAATTTAAAAGAATGAGTTGATCCTAGGTTATCGCTCGGGGTGAATTGGACGTATTTTCTTTTTAATGATTTCAATTTCTTAAATTTGAGATGGGTTCATTTAAGGGGATAAAACAACACCATCACTTACTGGTTTAATGCCTACACCCTATAATACTAATCACCTATACACTTGAAGGATCAAATTTTTTAGCACTTCAAGGTAAAGGATCGTATTAGTACTTGAAGTGTGTGGCCTTAAATTCAACAAGGACGATGGAGTTTAAAAATCATCAAATAAAAATCCCAATTAAAGAAGTGATTATACATTAATTAGGTGATAAATAACATCCAATACAGCCCCTTTCTACTCCTTTGGATCAACCCATAAGTGGGTTATCCCTCCATTGATCTCATGGTTTCAATGGAAGCGGAAAGTAGACTCGTGAGGGAGGAAATGTAGAAGTAAAGAAAACAACAAAAATAAAATGATCACTCCACCGTTGTGTGAATAATTTCACAAGGGTTGGTGTGAATAAATTCACACCTTGATCCAACGGTATCAAAGTGATATTAAGAACAACATAATAAGAGTAGAAGAAGAACTTTTATTAAGAAACTAAAGTGAATTGAACAACTTACATGTGAACGACAAAATTGAGGTAACAAAAATGCAGCATAACATTACAATTGAACAAAGCATCCAAGATTCTCAACTCATTCACCACCACTGCCTTAAATAGGAATTTTGGGAGACTTGGGTCGAGCCTCAAACAGTACAAAGCATCTCAATTAATTTTGGTAGGCCATAGGTGGTGGAAAGCTTGTGGAATTTGAACTTTTCCACATTTGACCCGAGGTGGCAGCCAGCTTTCTTTCACCGAACAGACGCGTCTTGAAGACCTTCTATAAGGCCTAATCAGAGTGGTCCATAGAAGAAAAAAATGGATCTCCGGATGTATTATAACCGCCTGTAAAATTTGGGCCCATTTGGAGTTACTTATTCCGAGATATGATAAAATTAGTGGACTGTTTTTTCTGGGCCGCATAATCTGGCCCAGAATTGTATCTCTAACTTGGGCCGCTTTAATGACCACCATAGAGGCCTAATTAGCATTGTCTCATGTAGAGTTATTTGTTACTCTGAATGTCTTCTAGAATCAAACAAAATTTGGGATTCATTGGGCCTGTATGTTGGGCCCCACAGTCTCATCAGTGGGATAGTGTCCAATCTGCCTTCTCTAGAATTGCTTCCTTTCATCACAAAATATCCTCATCTTCTTCCATGAATTCTCCATTGATCCCTGAATGAAAAATGTTCAAATTTAAGTGTAGATAAAGTTCCCAAAATATCAAATTAAAAAAAATTGATAATTACATTCCTTAGAATCAGATGAATCATTGGGCCTAAATTGGTGTATATTAGGCATGAAGTGCACAAATGATGAGAATGAATGTTCATAATGAAAATGCACTAACTCAGGCCCATAAGATCAAAAATGAACATTTAATACCATTAAAATGTAATTAAAATATATGTTTTTATTGTATAATCACACCCCCCAACTTGAGATTTTCTAGTCCCGAGCAAACAATTCAATGATTTTATTTGAATTCCTTTCTTCAAACACATTATAACAAACAATGCTCACAATGTAAACTGCACACAAATATATTTTTATAACCTATCAAGATAATTTAAAACAAGATGAATTTAAAAGCAGATCCCAATCCCAAGCCCATTCCTTTGATCAAATCCATCATCATACTTCATCCAACTCAATTAGGTGTAATGATGTGTTGTGTATCACAATAGATATGGGGGTTCATTTTCATTCAAGGGGGAAATCATGGAAGCGCTAGGTGGAATCACATTTAATCCTAATATGAGTATTCTTCATTCTTTTTTTTTTGATTTTTTTTGCAATATTGCCATAGTAATTGAGATTGCAGTTAATCAAATTAACCCATGTAGCAAGACTTTGCCGATGACTCCCAGACTCAAAGGCCTTAGGGCACCAAGTGAAGCCCACATACTCGGGCATCGTCTCGAGTTAACTTAATCAAAAACAAAGTCATATTACCATAAATAGAGATATATTGAAAAACTCAGGGCTAGAAAACTCTGGAGTCACGATCCCCAAGTGTCGAAAGCCTCGTATTTTATCAATCCATTGCTCTACACGCAATTTTTTTTTTTTTAATAATTTTTTTTAGTTTTTTTTGAATACTCATATTATTCATAAAAATAAAACCAGCCTATGATATTTATTATGAGACCCCAAAAATTCAAATTAGTACCCCCACAATCTAGAGGACGTGCATTGTGGCATTTTTTTATTTGGATGAAAATATAAACGATGAAATATCACATTGGACAGCCACACTTTCCAAAATCTATGCTTTTAAACTTAATCATGAATTAAATTAAGAGTCAAGGAAATAATAATTATTTGATATGTAGTTTTTATGTGATCAAAGATGTTATTATATTAATGATAAAATAATTTTACTTCTTTTTGTTATCATTGTTTTTTTTAAACAAACATTTTGTTTCCACACCCCCCAACTTAGAATGAAACTGTCCCTAGTTTCATAAAAACAAAATTTAGAATGGGGTAGAGGAATAAAAAGGGGATTTCAATAAGGAAATTGAAATATGAGGATCATGGAATGAAGTCACCTGGTGGTTGAAGATTGAAGTTCTTGCCGCTCGAATTTATTCCTTTGATATCCATGTCGCTTGCAAAGTTCCCTAGTGGAAAAAGGAAAAACAAAACAAACAAAACAAACAAAAACAAACAATATATATATATATATATATAATAAAGGAAGTAAAATATAAGAATATATATAAAAATTATAGAATAAGGAATCACAAGAAGCCGCAGGTCAGTGGTAAGCGTGCGCCCCTGTCTCCCTTCGGTCCTGGGTTCGAGTCCCCGCGGCTTCGCCGGTTGTGACGGGGTTTGCCCCACGGCCTATGGCGTGGACTTTTTATTATTATTATTATTTTATTTTTATCTTAACCTATAAAATAAAACAAAATAAACTGATGATACATTGTCTTCTTTTTAAATTTATGGGTAAGGTATTACTCAAGGATCACACCACGTGACACAGATGAATATGGTGCTCCCCTTTCGTACCCATCCATACTCATTATAGAAGAACAGGTCAATAGTTTATTATTTTTTTTTAAAATATCAAAATGTCTCATTAACCCTATTTAAAATATAAAGTTGATTAAAACAACGAAATTATTGGAAACTTGAAAACCATGGGTTGCCTCCCATTCGACGCTTTGTTTAACGTCGTTAGCCCGACATGCAACCTAAATCTATTAATTTGTTCCTTCTTCATAGGTTGGCTCAGTTAACTCAACCTCTATTTCCTGTTTATTGAATGATTCAATGAATGGTTTTAACCTTTGACCATTGACCTTGAAAATGTAACCACTTGTGGGATCTTGAATCTCTACTGCCCCATGGGGGAATACATGATGCACTATGAAAGGTCCTGACCATCTAGACCTTAACTTTCCCGGATGTAAATGAAGTTTTGAACTATACAAGAGCACAAGTTTTCCCGGTTCAAAATGTTTGACCTTAATATTCCTAGATTGGTAGGCTTGAACTCTATCTTTATTGATCCTTGAATTTTCATAAGTCTCCATCCTTAGTTCTTCCAGTTCATTGAGATCTAATTTCCTTTTTGTTCCGGCCAATGAGAGATCATAATCCATTTTCTTAATTGCCCAAAAGGCCTTATGTTCAATCTCCACTGGCAAATGGCATGCTTTACCATAAACCAACCTATATGGGGACATTCATAAAATGGTTTTATATGCGGTTCTATAGGCCCAAAGAGCATCTAAGAGTTTCTCAGACCAATCTTTCCTAGAGGGGTTGACAGTTTTTTCAAGAATTTGCTTAATTTCACGATTGGCTAACTCAGCTTGACCATTGGTCTGTGGGTGGTAAGCAGTGGACACTTTGTGAGAAATTCCATATTTTTCCATGAGTGATGAGAATGGACGATTGCAAAAATGAGTTCCACGATCACCTATGATAGCCCTAGGAATTCCAAATCTAGAGAATATGTTTTCTTTTAGGAATCTAATCACAGTTTGATGATCATTGGATTTTGTGGGAATGGACTCAACCCATTTTGAGACATAATCAACAGCTAAGAGTATGTAGAGGTATCCCTGAGAGTTTGGGAAGGGACCCATGAAATCAATTCCCCAACAGTCAAAGATTTCAACCACTAAGATGGGAGTGAGTGGCATTTGATTTTTTTTTGTGATGGACCCTACTTGTTGACACCTAGGACAGCTTTGACAAAATGTGTAGGAGTCCCTTGAGAGGGTGGGCCAGAAAATACCACATTGAAGAATCTTAGCAGATGTTTTCTTAGAGGAAAAGTGACCTCCACATGCCTCACTATGACAGAATTTAAGGATGGACTCTTGTTCAGATTCTGGAACACACCTCCTAATGACTTGGTTAGGGCAGAACTTATAGAGGTATGGATCATCAAACACATAGTGTCTAACATCAGAAAGGAATTTCCTTCGAGCTTGAGTCCCTAAGAATTTTGGAATGACTCCTGTCACTAAGAAATTTGCTATGTCAGCATACCAAGGGCAGTCACTCACAGAGTATAAGTGTTCATCAGGAAACGAATCAGACACAGAAAGGTGATTTGAGTTGTCTTTGAATTCCATCCTAGAGAGGTGATCAGCTACAACATTTTCAACTCCCTTTTTATCCTTGATTGTGAGGTCAAATTCTTGTAAGAGAAGGACCCACCTAATCAGTCTAGCCTTAGCATCTTGTTTTTGGAAGAGGTATTTTAGTGCAGAATGGTCAGTGAACACAGTGATGGGTGATCCTAAGAGGTAGGACCTAAACTTCTCTAAGGAAAACACAATAGCAAGTAACTCCTTTTCAGTGGTGGTGTAGTTGATTTGGGCATCATTTAAGGATTTTCTTGCATAAGCAATGACATAAGTAGTTTTATCACAACGTTGTCCTAACACAGCTCCAACAACAAAGTCACTGGCATCACACATAAGTTCAAAAGGAAGGTTCCAATTTGGAGATTTTATAATGGGAGGAGAGGTGAGAGAGGATTTGAGGGTTGAGAATGAACCCTCACAGCTTTCTGTCCAAACAAATGGAGCATCCTTTACTAAGAGAGCACAAAGGGGACGGGATATTGAACTAAAGTCCTTGATGAATCTTCTATATAAACCAGCATGTCCTAAGAAAGACCTCACTTCCTTGACAGTTTTGGGTGATGAAAGGTGACGAATGATGTCAACCTTTGCTTTATCAACTTCAATCCCCCTACTCGAGACCAGATGGACTAGAACAAGTCCCTATTTAACCATGAAATGACATTTTTCCCAGTTTAGGACCATATTTTTTTCTTCACATCTTGACAAGACTCTCTCCACATTCTGCAGACATCCCTCAAAAGTATCCCCAAACACAGAGAAGTCATCCATGAAGACCTCAAGAAAATCCCTTACCATGTATGAGAAGATTCCCATCATGCACCGCTGGAAGGTTCCAGGGGCATTGCATAACCCGAAGGGCATGCGTTTGAAGACAAAGGTACCGAAAGGACATGTGAATGTAGTCTTACCTTGACCCTCTAGGGAGACCTCAATTTGATTGTACCCTGAGTACCCATATAAGAAATAGTAGAAGGCATGACCTGCCACTCTCTCAAGGACTTGGTCAATGAATGGTAAGGGGAAATGGTCCTTCTTGGTGAATGAGTTTAGTTTCCTATAGTCAATGCAGACCCTCCATCCACTACTCACCCTTGTTGGAAGAATATCTCCATCCTCATTGGTTATCACTGTGATTCCAGCCTTTTTTTGGGACAACTTGAATTGGGCTTACCCACTCACTCTCAGCTATGGGGTAGATGATACCAGCTTTCAACAACTTAAGAAGTTCTTTCCTTACCACATCCATAAGATTTGGATTGAGTCTCCTCTGAGGTTGATGACATGGTTTGGATTCAGATTCAAGAGTAATCCTATGAGTTCCAATAAGTGGGCTAATCCCAGGAATATCAGACAGGGTCCAACCAATGGCTTTCTTGTGTTTCCTAAGGACATCTAGAAGCATCCCCTCATGATTGGCTTCAAGAGAATAAGATATGACTATAGGATGTGTTTGATTTTCCCCTAGGAAGGCATACTTGAGGGAAGTAGGAAGTTCCTTCAATTCAAGATTAGGTTGGTTCAGAATTTCAGCAGAAGATTGGGGCATTGGATCAAGATCAAATTTGTTTCCTAGATTTTCAGATTGAATTGATTCCCCATGTGTAGAAGTTTCAGCTACTAGATTGGCTTGATCAGATTTAGGGAAGGAAGTTTGATTAGTCTCCATGAAATTGGTTTCTTGAAAGGTTTCACTGATTGTTGGACCTAAGAATTCATCATAAGAGCAATTTGAAAATGATTCAATCCAAGGAGATAAACTTCCTTCATATGAACAAAGGAAATCAATCTCATCTTGACTTAAACATTCATCAAATATTCCTTGATGTTCCATGGATTCATTATCAATTCTTCCTATCATGTTTACTTCATGAATGTCCTCGTCATCCCCTATTTGTGAGCTTGCATTATAGATGTTCAAGTCTAGACTCATGTTCCCAAAGGTGATGGTCATGTTCCCATTTCGGACTCGGATAACAGAGTTGATTGTTGCAAGAAAAGGATGGCCAAGGATGATTGGGGTTTGTTCCTTATTTACTAAGTTTGGATGGTTGTCAAGGACAATGAAGTCAGCAGGGTAGATGAAGTTTTCAACCTTTACCAGAACATCCTTTAAAATGCCCTTTGGAACCCTAATGCTACGATCAACAAGTTGAAGTGTGACAGATGTGGGTTAGAGTTCTTCTAGGCCTAACTGACAGTACACAGCATATGGGATGAGATTGACACTAGCACCTAGGTCACACAAGGCTTTGACAACTTTGCTTTCTCCTAGTTCAACATTGATGTAAGGGCAACCTGGGTCTTTCAACTTAGGAGGAATTGTCCCTTGAATGGTGGTACTCACATTAGCAGCCAAAAGGACTTGGTTTTTATGTGAAAATTTTATTTTAAAAGTGCACAAGTCCTTAAGGTACTTTGAGTAGGAAGGTATGGTTTGGATTGCATCGAGAAGGGGTATGTTCAACTTGAATTGTGAAAATATTTCCCTCAACGTTTCACTCAGTTCAGGCTTGGTTTTCCCCCTCATGCATTGGGGAAATGGTGCAGGTTGTGGGGTTGTTTGTTGAAGAGTTGTTTCTTTCACATTGTTATCAGTTTCCTCAGTTTGATCTTGTGGTTCATTTGAATTTTCATCCAAGTTTGAATCTTCAGGTGGGTTCTGCATTAGTTGTTCAGGTTTCTCAATTGATTTCCCACTTCTTAAAATAGTCACAGCCTTTAGTTGTTCATGAGTTGTTTGAGCACAACTTGACTCTCCCCTTGAAGTTGAGGATGGCACCGCCTGAGTAGGCATGGGTGCCTTTCCTGTTTTGATGGTTTGAAGTTCTTGTTTTAGGGAAGAGACTTCTGAGTTCATCCTCTCCATTTGTTTGCACAGTTGTTCTAGTAGGCTTTGTGGAACAGTTTGGGTTGGTGCTTGAGAAGATTGGTTTATCCCTGGGGGATATTTTGAAGGTGAAATGGTTTGTTGAAAATGGACTGGTGGCTGTTGGTATTGGATAGGTTGAGTTTGAAACTGGTTATGGGTTTGGTAGTTCTGTTGAGGGTAAGGATTTTTCCCTTGTGGTTGGCTATGTTATTGGTTATCCTTCCATCGGAAGCCTGGGTGGTCATTGTACCTTGGATTGAAGGTGTTTTGGTATTGGGGCTTTTGAAAGTTTAGGGCATTGACTTCCGCTGGGGGTCCTCCTAGAAGAACATCCTTGATGGATGGAATGGTTGGGCAGTTGTATGTTTTATGGTCATGTTTGTCACAAATTGTGCAAACAAGGTCTACATTTTGGATTTCATGGACTTTCCTAAGGTCTATCTCTTCAACCTTCCTAGAGAGTGCTGCGAGTTTAACCCTAAGGATTTCCTCTTCTCTAAGTGTATGAATTCCAGTGGTTCTTTGTGGCTTTTCAGAATAAGGTGAAGTTCCCCAAGTTTGGTTTTGTTCAGCCAGACTTTCCAGATACTCGTAAGCATCATTTGGGGCCTTGTTTTTAAAAGTTCCATTACACATCATGTCAATGAATTGTTTATTACCCAGACCCAACCCTTCATAGAAAATTCTCACTTGTTCAGGTATGGAAAACCCATGGTGTGGAACCATGTTTAGGGTGTCTTTGAACCTCTCCCATGTTTCATAAAATGACTCTCCCTCTTTTTCAAAAAAGTTTTGGATGCTCTTTTTAAGTGCAATTGTTTTGTGATGAGGGAAGTATTTTTTGTAGAATTATATTTGTAGTTGGTCCCAAGAGTGGATTGATGCAGGTCTCAAGTTGTTTAGCCAATTTTTAGCTCGATCCTTTAATGAAAAAGGAAATAGCCTCATCTTAGTGGATTTTAGTTGATGTGGGGGACACATGGTTTCAACAATGTCGTTGAACTCTTTGACATGAAGGTATGACATTTCTGACTCCATCCCATGAAAGGTTGGAAGGTGGTTTAGGACATGGGGTTTGAATATGTAGTTGGTGTCTCCTATGGAATTGTGTCTAATGCATGAGGGGGCATTGGTCCAAGCTAGAGTGAGGTAGTCGTTCATGGTTTGATCAACTACATTCCCTAAGTTTGGAGCTTCTTGGTTTTGGTTTCCCATTTGATTCCCCCCAGGGTTTACAATTTGATTTTGTGGATGACCCTCCATTGGAATTGTTTCAAGTTCTGACTTTGGGGTTTCAAGAATATTTGAATCTGATTTAAACAATCCCTTAGGTGCACTTGACTCCCCTATCCTAGGACTTTCCACCCTAACTAGTCTGTTTGAGAAATCGCGGGTGTAGGCGGACATGCGCCAAAAAAAAGCGAGAAAGGGACAAGATAAGAGATCTTGGGTGAGAGTAGAAGAATGGAGGTGAGGAAAGAAGGTTTTTTTTTGGATCTAAGGTACTTACTTGGTCCCCGGAAATGGCGCCAAAATTTGGTTCACTCCCAAATTTACCCAAGAGAAGAAGGGTAGAACGGTCCTTGTAGTGTAGCTTGGGTTGTCGATTCCACAGAGACCTAAGAAGATACCTAAGATACACAACCTAAGGGATGGATTTTTGGCTATGAAGTGGCCAACTTGGATTTATTTTGGATGAGTTTTAAAGATATCTAATAGATTTAATTGGATTCAATTTAACAGAATGAGTTGATCCTAGGTTATCGCTCGGGGTGGATTGGACGTATTTTCTTTTTAATGATTTCAATTTCTTAAATTTGAGATGAGTTCATTTAAGGAGATAAAACAACATCATCACTTACTGGTTTAATTCCTACACCCTCTAATACTAATCACCTATACACTTGAAGGATCAAAGTTTTGAGCACTTCAAGGTAAAGGATCGTATTAGTACTTGAAGTGTGTGGCCTTAAATTCAACAAGGAAGATGGAGTTTAAAAATCATCAAATAAAAATCCAAATTAAAGAAGTGATTATAAATTAATTAGGTGATAAATAACATCCAATCCATCCCCTTGATACTCCCTTGGATCAACCCATAAGTGGGTTATCCCTCCATTGATCCCATGGTTTCAATGGAAGCGGAAAGTAGACTCATGAGGGAGGAAATGGAGAAGTAAAGAAAACAACAAAAATAAAATGATCACTCCACCGTTGTGTGAATAATTTCACAAGGGTTGGTGTGAATAAATTCACATCTTGATCCAACGGTATCAAAGTGATATTAAGAACAACAAAATAAGAGTAGAAGAATAACTTTTATTAAGAAACTAAAGTGAATTGAAGAACTTACATGTGAACGACAAAATTGAGGCAACAAAAATGCAGCATAACATTACAATTGAACAAAGCATCCAAGATTCTCAACTCCTTCACCAACACTGCCTTAAATAGGAATTTTGAGAGCCTTGGGTCGAGACTCAAACAGTACAAATTATCTCAATTAATTTTGGTAGGCCATAGGTGGTGGAAAGCTTGTGGAATTTGAACTTTTCCACATTTGACCCGAGGTGGCAGCCATCTTTCCTTCACCGAACAGACGCATCTGGAAGACCTTCTATACGGCCGAATCAGAGTGGTCCATATAATAAGAAAATGGATCTCCGGATGTCTTCTAACCGCCTGTAAAATTTGGGCCCATTTGGAGTTATGGATTCCGAGATATGATAAAATTAGTGGACTGTTTTTTCTGGGCTGCAGAATCTGGCCCAGAATTGTATCTCTAACTTGGGCCACTTTAATGACCACCATAGAGGCCTAATTAGCATTGTCTCATGAAGAGTTATTTGTTCCTATGAATGTCTTCTAGAATACCACAAAATTTGGGATTCATTGGGCCTGTATGTTGGGCCTCACAGTCTCATCAGTGGTCTAGTGTCCAATCTACCTTCTCTAGAATTGCTTCCTTTCATCACAAAATATCCCCATATTCTTCCATGAATTCTCCATTGATCCCTGAATGAAAAATGTTAACATTTAAGTGTACATAAAGTTCCCAAAATATAAAATTAAAAAAATTGATAATTACATTCCTTATAATCAGATGACTCATTGGGCCTAAATTGGTGTATATTAGGCATGAAGTGCACAAATGATGAGAATGAATGTTCATAATGAAAATGCACTAACTCAGGCCCATAAGATCAAAAATGAACATTTAATACCATTAAAATGTAATTAAAATATATGTTTTTATTGGATAATCACTTACTCCTAAGGAAAATGACCGATTTAGAGAAATTGTGACTGGGGCTTACTCCTGAAAAGGAGGCCCAGGTTAGGGAACCTCTCATATTTAAAGGATGAGGTTGAATGAATAAAGTCTCTCACCTTAGTGATATGAAGATATGTAAATCACTAGGTTTTGATAGATGTTTCATAGAATTCCTTTCAGATAAGGAAGCCAACAAGGAAGTCATGCCAAAAGAAATGGCTTTAAAAAGGGTTTTGAAGGCTGCATCTTGAATAAGAGAGGTAGATAGGCATGAGAGAGGTGAAATAGGCAGGAGAGGCACCCAAAAAATGTGGGTGTGCAAGTTCTGGTCGCGCAAGTATACTTGCGTGACACATGGGTACTTGCGCGGCGGTCAACCCTTAGGTTAATACTTGGGCGAGACTTGGATCAAGCCCTTAGTACTATCCCTAGAGGCTTCCAGAAGAGTTGCGCACAAGTTCTATTGAAGGGGTAAGGCGGCGCACAAGTGTGGTCATTTACCTTAAGGTATGACCACTTAGGCACGCAAGTGTTGATGAGTTTCAAAACTTAGGCCTTGTTTCCCCTGTTTACCTTTTCCATCCTAGGTAAGAAATTACCTTAGAAGTGTTCGGAAGACTTTCAGAAGAGACTTGGGCGTCCAGAGCTCAAATATGAGTTTTGGAATTTTCCGTCCTGAAATGGGGGGCCCACCAGGGGTATTTATACGCCAGGGAAGACCCTGGGCAAAAAATCAAAGAGGGCGTGCAAGTCACCTGCACGACCATTGAGCGGCGCGCAAGTATACTTGCACGAACTTGGTGGAACTTGCGCGACCCCAGTGCAAATGAATCTTTGTTCATGCCTTTGTCAATTTTTGATGTTTCTTCAAAGGATGAATCATTTTTGTTTTAAGGTATTTCCCTTTTCATTCATTTAGACTCTGTGATGGAAAGAAGCGTCAACAAAAGTCCCCCCTCAGAGTTGGATCTGAAAGAAAGAGGATGTGACTCTGAGGTGAAGAAGAAAACCAAGGAATTTCGGCGCGCAAGTGTTGAGCGCGCAGATAGCGGCGCGCAAGTGAGAGTCGCATAAGTGTCGGCGCGCAGGGTTGCGCACGCTAGCTTTAGGCGCGTAGGGTTGATGCCTGGCCTATATATATACGACCATTCCTCGCGCAAAGCACCGAATCTCAAAATTCTTGCTCTCGCCGTGCAAGTTGCTCTGTTTTCCGCTGTTTCTTTGTTGTCACGCTACTGTAGAGGTATTTGGACTTGCACGGTGATACCTGCGTGCCAAAACTTGTGCGACACACTGATACTTTTGTGCCAACTTTGGGACTTGCGCGCCTTAATGCCTTAGCCATTTTTTCACTTTTCTTCACAAAATTTATGAAAAATCAACTTACTTAAGAGTTAATTATTCAACTTTTGTGCAGATAAAATAGCTCCCAAGAGAATCAGAACGGCTGATGAACTGGCTAGAAAGCGATTTGATGATATGATGAGCATCATTGGCCATGATTATTATACTATCTACAACAACACTCTTCTATATTTGGCCAAGTACCTGAAGAAGTATCATCTTGACTTCCCATAGAGTATTTATCTACCTTTGTATGGCTATGGTCATCTACGAGAAGTCACCATTTCAGAGGCAAAGAATTATCTCCCAAAGTCTTGGTTTCATAATTACACCAATTTTGCTTCAGCAAATATCTCAAGTAGAGGAGCATTTGCAAATGCTGGAATAGTGGAGAAGGCCTACATAATGCATCATAGCCCATGTACCTCAGATCTAAAACCTCACAAGCCTGAGTTGCAACCACATTGTTATCCCTCAATCTTCTGAAACTCTCAGATGGAACAATCCAAAGGTTGGAAGAAGAGTTGGAACTTTCACCCTGGAGGAGGTGTGAAGCCAACTTGGATGTGGGCATACTGGGTGCGACAAACCTGCACAGATTTTGTTGAGGATTTAAAAGGAGTTGCAATATATGAAGCTGTCTGGGCTGGGCAAACCTATGTTTACAGAAATGATGACTTTGTGCCGGAGATACTCAGCCATTGGAGCCGAGAAACCAATTCTTTCCATCTAACTCATGGAGAAGTAGGTATCAGTCTGTGGGATATCCACAAGATCTTAGGGGCTCCAATTTTGGGTGATATGTATGATGAATTCATCCCCCCCAAGACGGCTTGAAATGATTCGGAGAAGACCCCGGGTTTGGCTCGGGAATTATTGAAAATCTTTCACAAGCTCAATAGTTCAGAGACCTCCTTAACTCATTCTAGAAAGGATATTCATCTAGAGGAGTGGATGAATATGTTTCTTACCAAGAAGCAGGAGAAATAGCCGAAGGAGAAGGGATCGAAGGAGAAGGGATCGAAGGGGAAGGGGCCCAAGGAGAAGGGGCCCACTCGTCCTACCACCTGCCTCAAAACAGATAAGAGAGGTTCTCCAGACACATTTTTTGGATGACCTTGGAAGTAGGAGAATTTGAGAAGTGGGGATATGAAGTAAATCAGAGAATCCCAAAGAAGACTCGTTTGGCGGGCTTCTTGGACTTGTGGCTCAGTGTTTATCTTTTTCCAGTCAGGGACTCGAAGGGAGGTATCAGGCCAGGGACCTTCGTTATTGCAGCCAAGTTGACTGAGGGGAAAGTGGTTGGGTTGGCTACCCCCATTTTATCAAAGATTCATAGGAGCTTACTCTATGTCTTCATGGGTAAGTCTCCTTTGAGAATAGTGGGACCATTTCAAGTTTTATGGGGATGGATCGCCACTCACTTCAGGACGTATAATGTTCAGAACGAAGTACAGATCCCCAGAAGTTCTTTCAGGCCATCAGTGCAGACATTCTCTAGAATTTCTCCACTAGATCTCAATTCCTATGACATGAAGGTGAGGATGAGCATGTATAAGGAATTCAATTTCTTTCCTTACAGAAATCCACCAACCGGGCGATTTGTTGATGATGGAACAACCAGTCTGGAATTAAGGGCATACATGCTGGCCTGTAGAGATGGTGTACTGGTCACCGGGATTGACAGAGAGATTATATGCGAGGCCTATGCTCCATACATATTTGCACGTCAATTCAGGTGTTTGCAGCAGACTATTGTATCTCCCCCCCCCGTGCATGTCAGGTCAGAGCAACATCTGATTATTGCTCGAAAACTATGGTTGCTGACATCTAGGGAGAAGACTAGGGCAGTGTTTGATCTACCAGTTGATAAAGCGGAAAATAACTTGACTACATGGTATGCCGAGAACTGGATAGAATCATACCCTGTAGGGGTGCTGAATCACCCGGTTTATCAGGTGGGGAAAAGGAAGAGAACTATAGAGAAAGAAACCCTTGATCTGGAAGGTGATTCTTCTACACCACCCGGAGCTGATTCACCGGGTTCTTCACCTAGGGCCGACTCGTCGGATTCCCAAGATGGGGATGAAAAGGAACAACATGTGGTAAAGTGACCTCATGCCAGATATAATCCCCCTGTCAGAATCAAGAGACAAACTCCATCGATTCTCAGTGAGTTACTTTATTGGGGCAATTTAATCACCATTACTTTATAGAGCAACAAGTCTTATTCTCTTATCCTTTATCTGTAGCTGCAGGAGCTGGGAAGAAGCTGAAATCCAAGATTGTAGGACCTTCCTCGCAGCCTTCTGGTACACATACTGAATATTTATGACCAGAGGATGTCCAAACATGGCGGAGTTTATACTGCGGTGCTGAAATTGCCTGGATGGATTTGTGCGAGGGGCTACACCTCCCTGGAATAGGGAAACTTCTGGATTCTAAAGATATCTGTTACAAGGATAACCCCGATGAAGTGTGGGATTACATCAGAGAGCTGGAAATGATCATATATGCCACTGATGATTCCATTCCTGTCACCAAGCGGGTGAAGGAAATGATAGATCGTGGTGCCACTAAGGGGACTGGTGGTTCCGGAGATGAGGAGTGGCATGATTATGTGGCTCCTGAAGATGTAAGTCCCTTTCCTTATTTTCTTTGTAACTTGATTCAGTTAAAGCTTTGTTACTCAAGGAAATTATTCTCTTCATCCTGCAGCTTGCAAAGAAAGGAACTACTGAGGTTCCTTCACCACAGTATAGCCCTGGTGGTACTGCCATCGGGGCTGCTGCTGAATCTCCTCATGAGTCGGGCGAGATATCTCCAGCCCAACAAGCCATGGATGGGGAGTTGGATATGGCTTTCCATTATCCAATTCATGTACCTGTAAAGGATACTGCCGACACTCCCAAAAAACCAAAGAGACAAAGACATCGAAGGAATAATTCCACAACTAAATGCTTCATCAGTAGTGGTAAGTCCTTCGGATAATCATGAGTCTTAACCCATGAAAAGGTTACTCATAATTTTTGGGATTGTAGGGGCTTCTTCAATTTCCCCTTTGAGGGAGAGGATTGACCTTCCTCTAAGAACAACAGAGGGTGCTGGTGAACAATCACAAGTTCAGGCTAACTTGGCTGCTCCTGGAGAAGAGCCAACGTCTGTTCCCAGTATCCCTCCTGCTGCTGTTGCAAGTAGAGAAGAGCTTGCTTCTGGTAAGTTAACAATGATTTATAAAATGTTTAATGAAACATCAACTAATTTCCATTCTGTGATACTTTAGGTTCAACCCCTACACTAGAGCTCTTGGCGTCCATTGCAACTGACGTCGCTACTTTATCTGAAGAAGTTGTCTAGGGTCAAAGGCCGCAGAATTAAGGTCGCCAAGAAGAAATATCAAATGATCCCACTAGTGAGATTAACCAGGATTCTGAGATTACATTGGATGAAATGATGGAACTTGGTGCATCTTTTGAAGATTTTTTAGATCATGTTAAATTACCATGTAATTTAGAAGATTATGGATGTGAGTGTTATCCTTCGTCCTATTAAAAATAACTTCTTATTAAATCTCTAATCATGATTGGTTGAAATGTACAGTTATATCTGAGCAAGCAGCTAAACTGCCAATGCCTAAAGGGGGTACAGAAAACCCTACTATTGCAGAGACATTAGCTCAATTGAAGATTAACCTGGAAGATCTTCCTAAAACTCGTCTTGAAAATACTGTTGAAGTTAGGAAAGACGGGGAGGATCCTTCTCAAGTTACTGATCTACCTTTGGGTAAGAGATATTTTTTTTGTGACTGTACTTAATTTGCAAGACAACCAATCAAATTTTGTTATCCTTTGAAACTAACCAAAGCTTTCAATTGATTATGCAGGGCCATCAATTTTAGTGGCTAGATATGGAGGTGAAGCCTCAGCCTCCACCCCAATGGGAATAGAGAGTGAAGAAACACGGGTCAGGGGGGAAGGAGCAGAACAGGGCACTTCCCTAAGTGCATTAATCCCGAATTATATTCCCCCCTATGACAGTGATGTTGAGTCGGACCCGTAATTACAAAAGGTGCTCCAATTTTCACGACGCAAGGCATGGTAGAACATATGGAAGATCATATCCGAAGTGCCTTTAGAAGAGCTATCATCGAAGATCCCACGACTTTCATGCTGGGACTTGGAGGTTTTGGATATCAAGAGATCCATGCCGTAGTGAAACAAGTCATCTTAAGGAGGGAGTAGGAGAAAAAGTGCCGTAAAGATTTGACCAGGGTGAGGTTGTCAGACAACATTAGTGAATTTGAGGCTGCGGTATCTCGATCTGAGGCTGATTATGCTGCCAAGTTAAAGGAGCTGAAGCATAAGATCAAGGAGAAGGTTGTCCAGCAAATGCACCTTCAGCAACAGTTAGATGCTGTTACTGGAGAACTTGACCAACTTAATAATTCATTGGAGGGAGCTCAAACGAATGGTATGAAATCCATTTCATATGCCAAGAAAGCACTCCATTAGGCTGAAAAGAATGAAGTTGGTCGAGTGCATGAACTTCAAGTGGTTGCTGATGAAGCTCGGGATGCTATAAACCAAATGAATACTTATGTTGACAGCCTTTTGTAATTCTCGGAAAAGAGAAGAGACTCCAGTTTGTGGATGTCCATCTAACTCTTGTGTATCAAATGAAAAACACTTTCATCTTTGATCATTTGTGCATGACTTCTTTTGCTACATGCTTTAAATTTTACCTAAGCCAATGGGCCTAGTAAGAATAGTTTGTTTTTTTGCTAGGATTATTATAAATAATCCTACAAACTTTGAATCTTTTTATTTCTCAATATTACCTAAAATCATACAAGATGTATGTTTAGTGAGATGGAACTTGACTTTTGTTCATAGTTCCCTTGTCATTTGTGAGTAGTTTAAAGTCATGCACGTTGGACATAAAAAGGCTAATGTTTAAGGTCGAAATAGATTTGACCAAATGGATTAACATTGAATTAATCCCTTGATAATTTATCTGAAAACATATTACCATGTTCAAGTATGATGGAAAATATGTAAACGATGACTTAAGAAATTTTGAATCTGAGGAATGATATGAAAAATGGATAAAAGGTATTAGAAGAATTAGTTCCCAAGAATGAAGTTACCACTATTTAACAAACCCGTTAGGGGGTTGAATTATGTAGGGCCACCTAAGGGAATTGGCTGCATAGTCAAATAATAACATCTTTTGGCTGATAGGTCCGTTATGTAGACTACTTATGCAAGGCCGCCTAAGGGCACGTGCTGCATAGTCAGGCAAAAGAACTCTCAGAAATTTACTTTTCTATTACTAAAAAGCCAGTGGAAGTTTATGGGGATTCAAATTTTCCAAAGCATAGAGTTTTCTGTATGAAGAGAGGTACTTGAATATGGAGAAGATATTTCCAAACAATATTGTCTAAGAACTGTATGAATGTCACTCCTACGAAGGTCTGACCCAAACGTAGGGAAGGGAAATATAAACTATAGACTTGAATACTTTCAGATCATGAAAAAGAGTATGAGACAAATATGTTAAGGATGACTATTTTTTTGCGGATCCCTACATATTGTCGTTAAGACAACTAAGGACAAAAGAGGCTTTCCTTCCAAGAATGAAGTTACCATTATTTGACAAACCCGTTAGAGGGTTGAATTATATAGGGCCACCTAAGGACATTGGATACATAGTCAAATAATAGTATCTTTTGGCTGACAAGTCTGTTATGTAGACTGTTTATGCAAGGCCGCCTAAGGGAACATTCTACATAGTCAGGCAAATGAACTCTCAGAAATTGGACATTTTGTGACCAGAAGTCAAGAAAAGGGTTATGGAGATCTGGAAGTATTTAATGTTAGGAGTATGACACATGAAAATGGGTATTGTCCAATGCATGAAAGAGATACATAGATCAATTCTAACCATAATCATGTTGTGGTTGGGTCCTGAATTGAGATGCTGGACTTCACTACGTATCCCATAAGGATGGGAATCAAGCCATACGTAGTTCTTGAAATACAATTTAACATCATGTGGGATGAAAGTATGGGAAATATTAGTTTAGGGTCATAGAACTCGGACCATAATAATTAATACACAATGTGTGTTTTCACAGGGACTTTTTAGCCAGGGGACTGAAAGTAAAATTTGGGGTTAGGCCCAAATACTTGGGGCTAGATTCGAGGGATGCTCGAACATTCCTACATATCCCATAAGGATGGGAATCAAGCCGTACGTAGTTCTAGAAATACCCTTTGTACAGATTTGGTTCGTACAAGTGAAGGGTGAAGGGGACTTTAGTGCAATGATGATTTGACCCAAGATAAAAGGTTTGGGAATTGCCATGTATGTACATAGTCTTTAGAATATAACATGATTGGAGATCAATGTAAATAATTATTCTATCTCAGGTGAGGGTATAAAATAATGTTGTAGTTTATTGTCGTAAAAGACACAAGTGTTGTACAGTTTAATGTCATGTAGCAAGGACAAAGGTGAACCAATGTGAAGAGATTGATTCTGGGGGTGGCTTCACGAATCAACATCGTATGATATGGAGGTGAACCGATGTGAAGAGATTGGTTTTGGGATTGAACCTCATGAGGTTTCCTACGTACCCAGCCTATAAGGAAAGGATCAAAGTCCGCGTAGTTCAATTAAAGAATGAATTAGTGATCAAGTTTTTCTTGGGGACAACGACCTAAAAAATGGTGTTGGTACTTACGCATGGTTAGCGGCCCAGAGAGGGTGCTATGGTTGAAGTTTACTCTAAGCTCACGTGAGTCATACTCGGTGTGAGAAACAAGAGGTAGCAACAACCTTAATGATGCACAGTTTAATGTCATGTAGGACATATGAAGGGACTATGCAGTTTAAATTCTTACAGTGAGGACTATTGGTGCTGCACAGTTTAGTGTCATGTAGCAGGGATAAAGTACAGTTTAATGTCATGTAGGACAAATATAGGGATACAGTTTAACGTCATGTTGTACGTAAGGGTTCTATACAGTTTAGCGTCCTGTAGCTAAGACGATGAGGACAATACAGTTTAACGTCATGTTGGACGAAAGGGGGACTGTGCAGTTTAAAGTCATGCAGTAAGGACAAAAGAAACACAGTTTAACATCTTGTTGGGCGTATTAGGTATTTTTTCACAGTTTAACGCCATGTTGGACGATGGTACGAATAGTTTAAGGTTATATGCATGGACCATAGATTATGTAGTTTAACGTCTTGCTAAACGTAAGGGACTTCTGTACAGTTTAGCATCATGTAGTTAGGATGTCACAGTTTAACATTATGTTGGATGACAAGGGTGAAAACAGTTTAGGGTCATATGCATGGACCATTGATGTTGCAGTTTAACGTCTTATTTGACGATAAAGTATTTGTGTTACACAAAATACTTATTCATAAATCTAGCATTGGTTGGAGTAGTGATGAGTTCTCTATTCATTGAGATTAAACAATAAGCTCCATTGGAGTAGACCTTATGTATTGAATAAGGTCCTTCCCATTTTGGCTCCAGCTTGGGAGGTTTCTTTCTTGGTATCATTGGAGTTCTAAGAACTAATACCAATTCTCCCTGAACTAATGAACGAAGACAAACTTTTTTGTTGAAAGATTGTGTTATTCGATTATGATAGACTTCCAAGTGGTGCAGGGTGCACAACCTTTTCTCATCTAACCATTCCAATTCATCCAATCGCTTTTGAGATTGTTCATCTATAGATGACTGATCACAAATGGCTACTCTAAGTGAGGGTAATTGAACCTCAATAGGAAATACTACTTCCGTTCCATATACCAATGAATATGGAGTTGACCGCGTTGCAGTGCGGGTGGTGGTTCGATAAGCCCATAAAGCATGAAAGAGTTTATCAGGCCATGATTTCTTATCTTTATCCACCATCTTTTGTAGTATGTTTAAAAGAGTCTTGTTGAAAGCTTCTATCTGGCCATTGGACACTGCATGATATCGAGATGAATGATTGGATTTGATGTTGTATTCTTGATACAACTTCCTCACCTCGGATGAACAGAAGTTGGTTCCATTGTCCATCAGTATGGTATGAGGGACACCAAATCTGGTAATGATGTTAGACTTGATGAAGCTAACAATGCATTTAGAACTGAATTCTTTGAGGGTTATTGCCTCTGCCCATTTGGAAAAGAAGTTAGTAGTAGTAAGAATATACTTCAACTGCTTGGCTGTAGCCGAAGGATAAGATCCCACTACATCCATTCCCCATGTGGCAAATGGCCACAAGTATTTAGCTGTATGAAGCAACTCTGGGGGTTGATGAATAAAGTTGGTATATACTTGGAAATAATGACACTTCTTTGTGAAATCAACACAATCTTGTATCATTGAAGGCCAAAAGTATCCAAGCCTTCAGATTTGATCAGACAGTCTATGTCCAGACTGGTGGGCATCACAGACTTCTGCATGCACTTCTTTCATGACATCCATTGTCTCTTCACCATCAATGCATCTGAAGATAACTCCATCAAAACTTCTTTTGTAGATAATTTTTCCTAGGTGATCAGGGATGTCATAAAGAGTAAAATTGACCACACGTTTTCAGACTTGTTCTTTCCCGGCTCTATCAGGTGGAAGTGTTCCATTTTGAAGGTATTCCCCGATAGGTGTCATCCATCCTATAGTATGAACATATGGTTCAGGAATGAGACTAATTTCATTGATTTCCTCTGTTCTGGTTTGAACATAAGGTGAAATTGTACGACGGTGGGCAATACTAATGGTTGTCTCGTCCTGATTTGGATCTTCCAGAGCTGTGGCTATATTAGCCAGTGCATCAGATCGGGCATTTTGTGATCTCAGGACATAAGAAAATGTCGGTTCCGAAGGAAATTCCGCCATTAAATCTCTGACGTAATCATACAAATGGATTAGTTCTTATTTTTTGATGGCATAATCCCCATTGACTTGTTTTATTACCAGGTCTGAATCACCTTTCGCTTTTAAGTGATTCACTTGTGATTGAAGTGCCAATTCCAATCCTATGATGAGAGCTTGGTATTCTGCTTCATTATCTGTACTACCTTCCAAAAATGAGAAGGAATAGGATAACACTTCCTTTTCTGGAGAAATGAGCACAATTCCTAACCCAACTTTGTTGAATTTAGGATTTTCCATTTTCCTCCCTGTTGGACTTCTGGAAGCACCATCAAAGTACATTTCCCATGTTTGAAGACTATCTTGAATAGAAAAGACTTCCTCATCAAGAAGTTCAATATCTGAAAATGTATCTTCTACTGAAGGATGTTCAGCAAGGAAATCAGCCAGAGCTTGACCCTTTATTTCCTTTTGAGACACATATTGAATATCAAATTGCTACAAAATAACTCCCCACCTTGCCAGACGTCCTGTAAGCATTGGACGACTAAGGATGAATTTGAGAGGGTTATTGTGAGATACCAATTGGACCTCGTGATGTTGCAGGTAGTATCTCAACTTCTGAACTAAAAAGATTAATTCTAGGCAACACTTCTCAATATTTGAGTATCGGGTTTCTGCTTCAAGCATAGTTCGACTGAGATAGTAGAGACTATTTTCATTCCCAACATCATTCTTCTGAGCAAGAAAGGCACCCAATGATCGCTCTAAAGCTGTCACATAGAGGATAAGTGGTCTTCCTTCAACAAGTGTCATTAAAACCGGTGGGCTCAAGAGATATTTCTTGAGAATATCTAATGCTTCTTGACATTCTTCAGTCCAATGGTAAGTGACTCCCTTCTTCATCAATTTGGTGAAGGGTAAACTTTTGCCTGCCAAATTAGCGATGAAACACCAAATATAGGCCAAGTGTCCTTGAATCCCTCTCAATTACTTTAAATTTTGAGGAGTTGACATACCAAGGATTGACTTTGTCTTCTCAGGATCGACCTTGATACCACGATGACATACAATGAAGTTGAGAAATTTTCCCGAGGTTACCCCAAAAGCACATTTTAAGGGGTTCATCTTTAAATTATGTTGTCAAAGTTTGTGGAATATGATTTTAGAATCAGCCAAGTGATTAGAACGTTATTTGGATTTAACCACCAAATCTTCCACATAACATTCAACAAACTTCCCTAAAAAGGGTTTGAAGATACAATGCATGGCACGATGATATGTTGCGTCTGCATTCTTTAGGCCAAAGGGCATTACCCCATAACAAAACACACCCTGAGGGGCTCTAAAGGATTTAGACTCTTCATCTTCTGGAGCCATTCAGATTTGATTATATCCAAAATATCCATCCATGAAGGAAAGTGCTTCATAGCTAGCTGTTGCATCAATTAAGAGTTCTGTAATTGGTACTGGAAAAACATCCTTAGGACAATGCCGATTAAGATCTCTGAAATCAATGAAAACTTTAATTTTCCCATTCTTCTTTTTCACTGGGACAATATTATCTAACCATTTGGGATATTTAACTTCTCTGATGAAGTTAGTTTTGATAATCTTATCCACTTCAGCCTCAATTTTGGAAGCATAGGTTGGGTGTGTTCTTCTAGCGTCTTGTTTGAATCCTCGATGTTCTTCTGGAAAACCCAAACGATGAGTGGAAATATTAGGATCAATCCATGGAATCTCTGTATAGTTCCAAGAAAATATATCTTGATTTTCTTTAAAAAAAATATACATCTCTTGCACTTCAAGAGTCATGGACACACTAATTAAAGTAGGGCGTGTATATTCTTTTGTACCTAGATTTATTTCTCTGAGTTCATCCATGGTGGTAGAGATACCCTCTTCAAATGTTGGAGGAGCATCCCTAAGATCTTAATTTTCTTCTTTAACATGTGTTATTTATTCTGTTTCTACTTGCATAGTAGATGAAGAAGCAGAATTTCCATGATCAGAAGAGATGTTAAAATTTGACCATCTTGAAGAAGATGTGTCCATTTCTGACCCTATTGATGATGAAAGGTCTTCCTTGGGTAATATAGAGGAGATAATGGATTGAGAATCGACATCATCATTCACCTCTGACATTACTATAACTTCTTTTGGACTGATTGGAAAAGTATAGAATTGCTGGATTTCAGCGGCTGAAATGAAGACATCTCCATTTGATCTTTCATCATTTCTTGGTGGATCACCACTTTCTCCCATGTTGTCTGGATTGATTGCTGTAATTGACATTATGGAAGTTTCCATAAGAGTATTTTGATTTGGATCTATCCTTCCAATTTTACTGATAGGCAATACATAATCTGTACTCACATGTGTAAATGGGTTTACTGGAATCTTTTCCAAACCATATGGAGCATTAACTTTGGTAATCTCCCTTGTTGTGGATTTCTCCTTTCCCTTCATGTGATAGAATTTTGACTCAATGTATTGAGATTCACATGTCTTGAATGGGGACTTATCACCATACAATGTCCCAATTTGACCATCGAAACAATATTTGAGACATTGATGGTATGATGAAGGGATAGCCGCATGTTGATGTAGCCAGGGTCTACCAAGCAAGATGTTGAAAGCTAAGTCTTGATCAACAACTATGAAATCTGAATTGGATAAAAGATCTCCAAACTGAGTTCTGAGTGTAATCTTGCCCAGTGGTTCTTGTTCATTTTTATCATATCCTTGTAACATCAAAGTAGAAGGAGATAAATTAGATTCTGTGAGGCCTAATCGACGAAGTGTATGAATGGGGATGAGGTTGACTCCTGAACCATTATCAATGAAGACTCTTCAGACGCCTACATCATTGACCTTTCTAGATAATTACAAAGGTCTAATATGTCCATGCATGACATCATCTTCATCTTCATCTGTGAAAGATATCACTGCATGGCATTCTGTGGGATTATTTTATACATGGTAGACTTCAACTGCAGCAATTTCAGTTTCAAACTCCTAAGGATTCAAAAAAGCCTCGATGAGTGCCTCCCAAAGATCCTTTGATAAATTCAAAGCATCTAGAATTGATCACTTGGCCGGTATTTGGGCCAAGTGTTTCAATACATCATACTTTTGATCCAAAGGTTTGTGTTTCCCAACAAGAACATGTGGTTTCGCAGGCGCCTTAGAAGTTTATGCTTTGGAAGTTGATGCATCTTGTATCAGGGTAGGAGTTGGTAATACTCTGGGCTTTGTAAAATTAGACTGAATAGGTCTATTTACTTTATGAGAGGAAGAAGATGGAACCTCTAACCGATCTTCCAGAATAATTGTTCCAGGACTAAGTCTGTTATTGGTGGAAGAATTTTCTTGTTCTTGTTGAGCCCGTTGAAGGGCTCTGCCACGATTTTCTGCTGCATACACAGTTCTAGCAGTGGTAGAATTGGAATAGCAGACTCTGAAAGATTCACGTCTTCCCCTGTACCCTGAGCCTCTAGAACTCCCTCTGATTCCTCTATTTGATATAGGGAATTCAGGCTCATCAAAATTGAAATTACGACTGGCATATGGATTTGTTAAGTGAATCATGTTAACAGAACCAAAGATCAACTCTTCGTCGGATAAAGACTCTTCCTGATTAGCCAGTTTAGGCTGTTCCGTTTGGTGGGACGGTGCCCGTGGCTTCGAAGTAGATGGCATAAAAGCTTCCAGAGTCAAAGACAATTTGGGCTTTGACATGATCTCATCTTATTCTGATTTCTCTTCTTTCTTTGAATTATGCCTCTTCTTTGAGGATTTTCCCTCTGATGAAGGGGTCTTTGCTGTGGCATTCATAGCAGAAGGCACAATTGGTTTCTTCAATTGCGTTCGCAAAATGGCATGAGTTCAGTTGATCGTTTTTATGACCATCCAATCATCATATTTTTGCGCATTTTTGTTCTTGACTTCTTGCCACTTGCCCTCTTCCTCTGGATTTGTAGCAGTAACACATGCTACCTGAGCTGAAGAACCTTTAAATTTGACTTTTCCCGAGTCCACCATTTTTTGCAGGAGGTCTTTGAAGACAAAATACTCCTGAATGGGATGCCCCAACATCTGATAAAATGGGAAATAGTTGGGACGGTCTTCATATCCTTCCTTGTTCGGCCTCTTGGGCCTTGTAAATTGAACCAAATTATTTTCTAGAGCTGAAATGAAGTAATCAGGAACCTGTTCATTTCGGAAAGAGTAAAATTTTCTCTTTCGATCCTAAAATTGTTTCCGTCTTTTATCTCTTTGATAATCTTGACGAAACGGCCTCTGTTGTTGACGCTAAGGAGGTGGATCCCTTCAGGAAGATGAAGGTTTTGAAGTAGAAGCAGGTACAGGTTCTTGTTTAAGCATAACTGTAGTAGTCTCTACTCTACCCATTCTCCTTCCTGAAGCTGATGGAATTACACGAGTTTTATCCTTAGTCTTCATAAGATAATCTTCAATCTATTGAGAGATTGAAGTAAGGTCTCGAAACCCTCCTGTGTATTTCACAGGGATCAACGGCGTGCGTAATTCATCACACAGATTTACCACAAATATTGGCAACAATTTCTCTTGAGGGAGTGCTAATATAAGGGAATATGTTAATCACTTCCAACTAGCAATGAAATCTGAAACCCTTTAATTCTCCCTTTGCTTGCAGTTTGTAAGATCAAAAATTGTTGTCTTTGGAAACATTGAGATGAATTGAAGAAGGAATCTTTGGCGGAGATCCTCTCATCCGGTAATTGACCAAGATTGCAAGATTGTGTACCAGACAAAGGCATGCCATTGTAATGATTGTACAAAACACCTGAGATTAACTGCTTCTTGTTGCTGAGGGGTTCCCATCATAGGATCGCAACGAGAAAAAAATGCGTTAAGTGCTGATCTGGGTCTCCAAAACCATTAAAGATTGGGAATGTGTTACTTGAAAAATTTGATGGGGGAGGAATTGCATCAACCCATTCAGGGTAATCTCTCTTTTTTGGTTGAATTTGAGCATGCTTTCCCTCTATAGCTTCCAACCGAGCTGTTAATGACTCAATAGTATTTATTAACTTTTGAGAAACACCCGATTGAGCTTGGACCTGAGCAGGTGCAATGACTGGAGCTTGGATAGATGTAGTGGTTGGTACTACAACTGATGGTAGCACCGCCGATTGTTGTTGCACATGACCCGTAGGATTAGACCTGTGAGGGTGTACTGGTAGAGGAGGATATTCTTAATCCATCTCAGTAGCCACAACAAATTCCCTTAATTGACTAACTCCAGTACGCTTAGGAGGAAGACTACCCTGAAGTAGTTCTGCATTCAACCTCCTCAATTCCTTCATTTCTTCCTCCTGTTGTGAAAATATTTGCTCTAATGAGAGCGATTGTCCCTCTCTAGAGGAAGGTTATGTAACCTAATTCTTTCCTTTCCCCTTATTGGACACCTTTTAGAGAGGGGGAAGTGGGTTACTTGAAGGATTACCTATATTTTGGGTAATCCTTTGATTTTGTGTACGCACACCTTCTTCATTTGTATCTGTGCGTAAAACTTCTTGAGAAGGAACCTCTTCATCTGATCCCTCTGAGTGAGCCTCATCCGGGGGATCAACAAAAACAACATTGATGACATTGATTGATGCATAACGCATTGCATCCCTTCTATCGGCATTTCTACGATATTTTCTACTTCCATGTCCCTAATGAGACATTGCTTTTTGTCGATTTGATCCCCCAGGAACTTCTTGAAGAACCATAATTTAGAGGGAATCTCCTCATAATTTGGCTCTTTGTTCCTCTTGTGGATTCTTCCCTAATCAAGAGGAGACTGACTTTCTCTAAGGGAGAGATTGAGGATTTGAAAAAGTCCCTAGTCCTATGGACTGGGGCTGTTCCTGCTATCTTTGCTCAACTCCTCAAATCCTATTTATTGATTCTGAGGGTTGGGTTAAAAGAGTCCCCAGTATGGAAATATGGGGTAGTTCTTGAGCTTCTATATCTGAGACTTTCTTGAAAGATCTCCTAATCTTACTAACTTTAGTCCGGAAATTGGCTGGATGCATCAACCTATATCCACTCTTATCACCCGGCTCAAAAGACCGTTAGATGATTTCTGACACTTCTGTCACTTGATGATGTGCTTTCTCCAAATGAGAGGCCTATTCGATATTCTCGTTTGCTTGATGCAGTAGTAATTCAACAACTTGTTCTCTGTATTCCTGATTTTGAGAAGAACTAGTTTAGGCCTGTTCTTGAGCAAGCCTTTGATTAAAAACAAAACCAGTTGGTTGTGGCCGGCCGTGGGCAATAACATTGCACGAGACCACTTTCAGCGGGATTTTTTGACTGGATAGTACAGTGAAATGTAGTACTCCATGAACACCCCATCCCCTGATATGAATACCAGATGGGGAATTGGCAATTAACTGGTGCAATCTTCTTAGTGCGCCAAGGCATGAACGCTGAAGGGCTCTCTGCTGCTTTTCAGCCTTCAGATATTGAGAAACTGAGAGAGATGCCAAATCAATTTGGCTTTATAACCCTTCTATTATCTTGACATGATTTTCATATTCATCATAAGATAATATTTTCTTTTTCAACTGACAAAGAGTTTTCCATATGTTGAGACGAATATAATGAATTCCATCTTCTGTCACCATCTCTGGAATATAATACTGAGAATCATCCAAAGGCCAAAACATAACTGGCACTTCACCTTTCGCCAGTTGTTTTCTCATATTCAGTACTTCCTCTTTACCATTCAGTGAAGATTATTCTACCTGATTAGACCAAAGTTGGCGCTTCCTTGTTGCTTCATCAGATTCAACAAGATCAGTAGAGAATTCACTGATCAAACTAGAAGATGAACGACCCAGGGGTGGTTCGGAGAATGACCTACACCCTGGGCTATCTTCTGATTGAGAAAGTGTTTCACCTGATAGTGGTAAAGCATCAGACATGATTGACTTCGCATTTTCAAGTGCCTCAATTTAAGAGGGCTTTCTCATCACTACATTTTCCATTGGAAAATTTTCCAGGCAATGTGCATTATTACTGCAGAGAGGACTTTCGCAGCTAAATTCATCATCATGGGGAGGACCACCATGGTGGGTTACAACAAAAGATGAAACATTTTGATCCTTGGTCTTCTGGACACACAAAGGGTTCTTGTGGCTCTCATATGAAGATGAAACTTCGAGATCGACTGAATTGTCATGAAGTAAGCCTTAATGAGGAAGTATCTGATGTAGACCTTCGGAATTAATGTTCCCACTATTAGGAACTGAGAGAGTAGAATCTTGAGTTGCAATAGATAATTGTCTGAGTTCATCAAGAACTCCAGTATAGAGTAAGGCCTTATTACAGATTGGCCCTTGATTTTTTGACTGTGTTGGGCGAGTCTTCTTCTTAGACACCTTCTTACTCACTTTAAGAATCAATTTTTGATGAAAGTGGTCATTATGGGTAGGTGTATGTGCCTGCTCAATAGAAATGACTAGGTTAGCCTGATTATCTCCACTCAAATCAGGTGTATGTGCCTGACTTGGTTGTCCGTATGATATGGGGGAGTATGCCCCACAACCCTCTTGGACTAGAACAGAGGTGTATGTCTGTTCTGGAGTGAACTGTTGATGTGTCACTCCACTGGTAGGGATAGATTTTCATTTCTTTCCCTGTGATGCTGCTGAAGATGTTATAATATCCTGACAGGCATCCAAAATATGAGCATGGATTTGCTTCTGCTCTTTCACCATTGATAGAATATTCTTGGTGACTTCAGCTGCCGGAACAGGAATATACGTCCATTATGTGCTTGGAGTAGGTGTGTGTTCCTACTCCTGTCCTCCTTTTCCTATTAGTGAATTCTGACAGTACTCATGTGTGGGGGCAGAGAGTTGAGTCTGCCTCCTGTTTGTCGTCAGAGCTTTCTGACTGACTTCTCTGAATGCTACCAAACTAGACTGTTGGTAGACTTGATCAATACTAGCAGGTGTATGTTCCTGTTGATTGCACTCCGCCGAATGTGGTTGACAAAATTCCTTCAATACTGACAGACAAGGCTGCTGGCAGGACTGATGAGTGTAAGCAGGTGTATGTTCCTGTTTACCAGTTGTCAACACATTGGGTTGGCGGGCTCCATCACATGTAGTCAGATGAGCCTGTTGACTAGCTGATGATTTATAAATAGGTTTATGTTCCTATCTATAGTACTCCAGCGAAATTGCCTGGCGGGATTGGCGTGCTGCTGCCAGACGAGTCTGCTGGACAACAGAATTAAAATGGACGGGTGTGCGTGCCCGCTCATTGCTTGCCACCAAGTTAGGTTGGTGGACTTATCCAGAGATGACAGAGATGAGAACCTTCTTACTGTTGACCAGATTTCACTTCTGTCAGTTTGTATTGCCTGCTCGGGTTCGAGGAACCTGATCCAAACGCATGGAGATGATACCCTCATCATGTTGAGGGCGCACTGCCGCCCGAGTCTGGCGATGATTGTTGGTGGGAGCCCTCGGCAAAGACTTCTGTTTCCTTGAATTAAGGCCTTGAGTGGCCTTCTCATTCACCTCCTCATAATATGGGAGGGAATGGTTGTTGCGTTCCGGGGATAACGACCCGAAATGGTTGGAGACGGTGGTTCGCTGTTCGGATGACCAGGGTGAATTATTGACTTGGAGGGATTGTCGAGAAGCCTCTATAATCAGAATAGTACTATTTTGACAATATTCCTTAACCAACACATTTGATACCCAGCGTTGAAGACGCTGAGTAGGTGATGTCGTCCTCAGAGCGGATGACGATCCAGTAGGAGTAGCAGTATAGGCATTCACAACAGAAGTATTCACAGGCGTGAACTTAAGAGAAGCCATTTCTGTAATGTAGAAGATCTTGGAAACGAGTGCCTATTTGATATAATAGACATAATCAAGATAATTTCAACCACTATATCTTTTGGATGAAAACATATGTTATTGATTGTTTTGTTGGCCCTCTCATTGAGTTTAAATAGGGGCCTAACAAATAAGTAAAACATCATTTCAATTTGGTTAAGGATTCATGTCAGGTTCACCATTTTTTGTTTCCTTTGGAATTAGGGATAACCTCATTAATTTAAGATTCAAACATTCCAAGCGGTTTCTAACGGGTTTGTTCGTAGAACTAGAAACATCCAATGATTCCATATCCATTTGAACCTACTTTCCAAAGGTAGGTGCTCATTAGTTGTGAACCGATGAGACTTAAGAATTTGCATTGGTCGAGAGGATGGGAGGTCAGACTCATCACACCTTTTTTATGGGAATTATTGTCTACTCCGGGACTCTCTTTATATATTCAAGTTATGTTCGTGAATCCTTATTACATTACCAAGTATGAAAATGAGCCTTCCTTTAGATCTGACAATCAATTATTAGTATGTATGAGATTTATAGAATCTTTTATATGTATTTGAGGTTCTTCATCGATAGAGAATCATCTGTATTTGTTATATATTCTTGTTCAATGGTATCCTTCGACACATTATATAGAAATCTCTTGGTTATTATGATAACCATACTGGTTTTAAAGCCACTCAGCGGGGCACTTGAAGTTTATTGTCATTCAGAAGGACATGAATTATTTCATAGTTGGGATCATACTCACAAATGGGCTACCTACGTATCCTTTGTTTTGGAAAAGGAATAAGAACTCACGTAGTTCGAGTAAGGAAGTATGAGGTTTATGTATGTTTGATGGCTCAAAGAAATATGTCATAATTACTTTTACACTCTAAGCTCATGTGAGTCAATGCTCTGTATGAGAAACAAGAGGTATTGGTAAAACCATACAATTGTGCCATGAAAAGATGCAATTATAAGAAATTATGTGGGGCTTATGTATGTATGACTTCCCAGATGAATGAATATTAGGATTTACTTCAGGGAAGAAACCCGAAGACAAGGTCTATAAAGGTATATGTGCTTTATGGAGATTTGAATGCTCTAACTTGGGGCTTACTCCTGAGGAGGATGCCCAAATTAGGAGGGGAATTATGATTGGGTTTTACTCCTAAGAAGGAATCCCAAATCAAAAGTAAATTAAGACTGGTTAAGAGAAATTATGACTGAGCCTTATTCCCGGGAAGGAGGCCGAGGTTAAGGGAATTTGGGATTTGGGGCTTACTCCTAAGAAGGATGCCCAAATCAGGGAACTTAGACTGGGGCTTACTCCTAAAAAGGAGGCACATGTTAGGAAATTATGAATGGGGCTTATTCCTGAAAAGGAGGCCCAGGTTAGGGAACTTGGGGCTTACTCTTGAGGAGGATGCCCAAATTAAGAGAACTTGGATTGGGGCTTACTCCTAAAAAGGAGGCCCATATTTGGGAACTTGAAGACTAGGGATTACTCCTAAGGAGGATGCCCATTTGTTAAGGAGACTTGATACATAGGACTTATTCCTAAGAAGGAGGCCTAAGTTAATGGAATTTTATGTGTGGGGATTACTCCTAAGGAAAATGCCCGATTTAGAGAAATTATGACTGGAGCTTACTCCTGAAAAGGAGGCCCAGGTTAGGGAACCTCTCATCTTTAAAGGATGAGGTTTAATGAATGAAGTCTCTCACCTTAGTGATTTGAAGATATGTAAATCACTAGGTTTTGATATATGTTCTATAGAATTCCTTTCAAATAAGGAAGCCAACAAGGAATCCATGCCAAAAGAAATGGATTTAAAGAGGGTTTTGAAGGCTGGATCTTGAATAGAAGAGGTAGATAGGAATAAGAGAGGTGAAATAGGTAGGAGAGGCACCCAAAAAGAAGTGGGAGCGCAAGTTCTGGTCGCACAAGTATACTTGCGCAACATAGGGGTACTTGCACGACAGTCAACCCTTAGGGTAATACTTGGGCGAGACTTGGCTCAAGCCCTTAGTACTATCCCCAGAGGATTCCAGAAGAGTGGCGCGCAAGTTCTGTTGAAGGGGTAAGGCGGCGTGCAAGTGTGACCATTTCCCTTAAGGGATGGCCACTTAGGCACACAAGTGTTGATGAGTTTCAACACTTAGGCCTTGTTTCCCCTGTTTATCCCTTCCATTATAGGTAAGAAATTACCTTAGAAGTGTTCGGAAGACTTCCAAAAGAGACTTGGGCGACCAGAGCTTGAATATGAGTTTTGGAATTTTTCCGTCCTGAAATGGGGGGCCCACCAGGGGTATTTATAGGCCAGGGAAGACCCTGGGTGAAAAATCAAAGAGGGTGCGCAAGTCACCTACATGACCATTGGGCGGTGCGCAAGTATACTTGCGCGACCTTGGTGGAACTTGTGTGACCCAAGTGCAAATGAATCTTTGTTCATGCCTTTGTCAATTTTTGATGTTTCTTCAAAGGCTGAATCATTTTGGTTTTAAGGTATTTCCCTTTTCATTCGTTTAGACTCTGTGACGGAAAGGAGTGTCAACAGGAATATAATCAAATATTTAGATAAAGAAAAAAAGAGGCATGAAACCTTTAGAAAGGATCGTGCACATCATGTTTATAATTAATTTAATTAATTTCATAAAGAAAAATAATACCTGTGACTTTGGTATTTTTCTTCGTTGATGATGTTGATCGTCTGGATTGACCCTTCCAGATTATCTCGTTACAGTTGTAAGGATCCAAACTAGAATCCCTTTAGCGGTGATCCACACATGATCTGATGGCCTCCGATCGACACCGCTCATTCTCCAGGTGCTAGCGCGACGAAGCGAGTGTCTTGTATCGGTCATTCTTGATCACTTGTTCTTCGACCTTGAAGAATGACTCTCGTTCTTAAGAGGGGATAGAAGAGGATTCGAGAGAGAAATTGTTTGTCTCAACAATTCTCAATTCACCAGGCGTGTGGTGTGGTGTATGACACAATAGGGGTACTTGCCTATAAATATACATGGAATTTTAGTTACAATATTTAATTACATAGAAATAATTAAATAAATTCATGAACTTAGATAAAACCCATGCATTTAATAATAACGTCACGTCATTATTTATAGTGCGCCAACTTGTGAAAAACAGAATTATAAATAAAATTCTGCGTCACAAAATAATAGCAACGTTATTTTAATTTGTGTCAACTAGTTAAATAATTATTTACCATCTTTCAAATAATTATTTTACTACCGGACCGACCTTGGTCCGCTCGAACTCCACTTCCATTTATTGAACACCTGAATAAATAAATAAATAATTTATCCTCATAAATAGATATTTTATTTACAAACTAGTAAATAAATATTTATTAAATGTTCAATAAAATAAATAAATATATTTTATTTAATTTATGCGATCATCTTAACTTGAATAAAATTATTCCACGGTCTTGAGAATAATATTTATTTCATTAATTAAATTCAAATATAATTTAACCGAGACCACCAAAAACACTTAGTGTGTGACCCTCTATGATTCTTTCTTGTTGGCATTAAGCGGGCTTACCTAAAGTCCAAGAGTACTGTCTAGCAACGGGTCAATGTACCCAAGAGAAAGAATGTAAATTTGAAACAACAACATCCACATACGAATGCTCACTGTGTAATATAATTTCTTTGTTGCAATATCTCATCAAGTAGGTTTCATGATTGTGTCATCAACTTTTATGCTTGATATGTCGTTCTTTGACTACCTGAAATAAACTCGTCGTTACACCATGACCATGGAATTTTGCACGACGGTTCTATTTCAATCAAATGGTCGATATATCAACTTCCATAAATGGAAGGTACAAATCCTTCCTCGAATTATCCATTAATAACATGCCACTCGTGACGCACCCAACGTACCCTACTTCCCGCCAATTATCCGCGTGACGATTTTCTTCAGTAAATCAAAGTGCATAAGACGTGACACATATTAATGACAATCTTAAAGTATAAGGATCATTACACACACTCGTAGATAGAAATATCTAATGACACCAAAACATGCAGAATTCCTACTAACGAGTCTGTTCTCATAATCTCCTATCTTGGAGATTACGAAGTGCAAACTTCATGAGAGGAATTCTCATCTGCTTATGAGTACTCTCACCTAAAAATATGCATGCTATGTGTCCCATAATAACATGTCATCCAACAAAAAAACTATATTTAAGAACATTGTTATATAATTTTAATGTTATCATCATAGTGGGGAACTGCCATGACATTATCAATGCAACAAATACTCTAGGACATTATTACATTATAGTCATGAAGAACAATGAACAATATGTAATAATACATTAAATATCTATGTAATCAAAGTAAAACCACTTAGTTATAGGAGACCAAATCTTAAAACCATTGTAGGTGGTCTTGATAATATTGGATATACACGTGTTGATCAACAAAACTATTTGTGATCCAAAAGGTAGAGGGAGTTGTTTTTGTATGATGTCGATGGTATATTACAATACCTGAAAAAACAATTGAGGGAGAACATCCTTTTTGTACTCTGTCCAACTTGACATGCGTGGTCAAATTTCCAACATTTTATGGGTTGATATAAAAATAAAGGTGGACTATGAGCATTTTGGAGAGGTTGTTGTCTTAGACACTACTTTTAACACAAAAAATAGTATAGACCTTAGGGAGTATTTCTTGGTGTAAATCAGTATAAAGAGATTGTATTTTTCAGTTTGAAATTGTTATATGATGAGACAAAAAACTCATTTAGTTGGTTGTTTAGTAGATTTGTAGATTTTCACATTAGAAAGATTCTCGAGATGATTTTCACACATCAAGATGCTGCCATGTCTAAATTCATTGCTTTAACTCTACCTAAAACAAGACATGACCTATGCACTTGGAACTCAATGAAAAATGACATTAAATACTTAGTGGGTGTGATGAGAGATGGGTCAACATTTTTAACAGAATTCAAGAAGTGCATGTGTGGTGTTGAATATAGTTCAACATTTGAGGAACTATAGATAAAAATCCTAGCATGATGTTTTAACTCTGATTCAACATGGTTATAATATGTGTACCAGTTAAGGGGAAAATAGGCACATTGTTTTATGAAGAGTGTGTTGACATTAGGAATTCGAAGCACACAGTTGAGTGAGAGTTTCAACAATTTATTAAAAGGATTACTTGCATAATAAACTGAGTGTCTTGGAATTATCCAAGCAATTTGATTGTGTGTTGGAGATGAACCAATGTCGGGAAATGAAGGCTGAATTTGATGGTATGGAAAAGCTTCCACACAATCTTTTTTCATATAATTAAATAATGGTTCAAGCAGGAAAGTTGTACACTCAAATAATATTCAACCTTTTTCAACATAAACACTATCTTTTTGGGGCTTGTTTCTTTAAGTATTATGATGAAACTAAAGTCCTAAAAACATTTGTTGTTGGAATGAATAGTTCCTCAAATGAATTTTCTATTATAGTTTACCAAGATTCACTTGTGATATTACAATGCAGTTTCATGAAATTTGAGTATTAAGTGTATTTCTGTTGTCATGAACTAAAAAAATTAGATTGAATATATGTACAATCCTTTCCTAAATTATATATCTTAAGAGACGTGCAAGAAATGACCGTGACATTAACATGGAAGACATGACAGTTAATAATGTTGAAGAGGACATGGTAGCAAAAAAAGAAAAATGTTACCAACAGTTATCACGAATGACGGTAAATCTCATAATAGAGTCTTATGACCTTGAACAGGGATATGCGATTGGGTTGTCAAATCTAAACAATTATGCAAGGGAATTACAGGAAGTTGGGAATAATGCAACCAATGAACAATAGATTGATATTAATATAGATTGTCAAAAATATCCAAAACAACATTCAAGAAGAAAGAGAGAAGGAAAGGTAGTGACAAGTTCAAAAGTTTTTTAGAGCATCCAAGAAAACAAATCAAAATCAGATGTAATATAGGAAAGAGAGGGACAACAAAACTTGTATATAGTTTTTTTCTTAATGCTAATGAAATCCTTATTTTATCATATTATGCATACATAGTGCAATCATTGTGTTGTAGGGACCTGCTAAAGAACCATCGAATGGTATCTCCCTTGGTGATCCTGTCATAGATCTAAATGTAAGTATGTCATTACTGGTGTATAAATATAATCTCGTTGACTGATATCTATTAATTTTATTGTTTTCCAGGAGATGCAACCAAGTGTAATGGAATCTCATAGCTATAAGGGAAATTCATTTTTTGTAAGTGGGAAACATAGAGACCTCATAGTGGTGAGTTTTCAGAATATGTAATACAACTGTTATTTTTGTATTTAGTTGTTAATGAATTATTTTTACTACAATTGAGAGGCTATACAGAGCATTTTTAATTCACTCGAAGTGGAAATTCCATCAATTAATGACTCATTGTTGGGAATCCCCGAAACTAACAACAAATTATGTTACAATGGAGAGTCAATTACTGATACAAGCTATATTGAATGCCAGTTTGTGAAAATAGTTATTGCAAATCAGATTGGAAGGGAGTGTTTGAGAACTGACAGCTTGACGCAAGCATTCCAGAAATCAAATAGTTAGTTTCTTCAACTACAGATGACTTCACAATATCCAAATATTTAATAAAACCAGTTTTTGTACAACATGTTCCTATAAATATATCCACATGTTTCCTACATTTTAGATGCACTACAAATAACTTAACTGAATGGTAGTTTTACATGAAATTATTTATTTATTACAAAAATACAAAACAAACATGCAACATGAGAAGAAAATAGTTCATGTAAATTCACACTAGAAATTACCACTAACAAATTAAACTAAAAATTTCCTCTGAAAAATATCACTAGGAATTCCCTATGGAAAATTACAATAGAAAACGACATTGGGAATTCCTACTGGAAATACCCAGTGTAAATTCACACCGGGAATTCACAGTGGAAATTTCCACTCTTTACTTGCAAACACTGGAAATATAGGTAAAATTTCCTAGATAAATTCCCACCAGAAACTGCCACTTAAAATTTCCAATAAAAATAAGAAGTTTCATGAAGAATCCCCATAAAAATTGGAAATTCCAAGTTGAAACTAAAAATATAAATTGCTAGGAAATTTCTCATGCTTGTAAATACGGAAAAATTAATGAAAATACCTAGATAAAATTCTCATGACTTCCTCATCATTTAATCTTAAAAAAATATTACAATATAACTATTAATAATATTAATGCATCCCCTCTAAATTAGACACAAAAAATCAAACCATTTAAGTTTGTTAATCAACATCCAAATTTTATTTTCGTTGAAAAACAGATTCAATTATTTCAATTGCTTCTTACAACAACCAAAAATTCCCTGCACTCAATATTCATATCTAACATTGTCCTTCTAGGGTCATTTAGAAAATAATGAACCATATATAACCATCATTCACTGACTTCCCTTTCTCTTAAAATTTCTGTAACTGCAAATCTTATGGCCAAACATTCCATGACATAACATAAAATGACACCACAATCCAAAGTGTTGACTCCCTACTATGGTGTAATTTTAATTTCCAAATCTCATTTACTTTTCTCAATATATTTTGGAATAACTATACTCAATAAGTTTTTCAAATATGATTTTTGTGTAAAAAATGAATGAGCACTCTATATTTCAATATGTTTACAATTTTTTTTGAAAAATGTATAGGATCTTACAACATTGACTGCAACTTTGAGATATGGATCACCAGAGTGTGTTCCTTGTATAGGTTTCATTGAGTTATAATACCTAAACAATCTTTTTTGTATATCCATGACTAACACAGTCTAATGGTTATTGTTAGAGTTTACTGGGTGTAATAAAAACATGGATCTCCTCATGCCATCAACTGTTTCCCAATTCAGTAGGCTTTCCATCAGTTTCTCATTTTCCAAATGTATAAATCCCTAGAATCCAAAAGGAAAATCATAAGACGAAGAGAAATAATTATACATGGAGATGTCAAGGATAATGAATAATCTCTAACAAAAGTAGAATATGGAGAGGAAGAACTATATATGGAGTATTTTTTGGTTACTAAACTTGAAGTTTGTATTGATCAAAACTCAAAACTCAACTAGTATATAAAGAATCCTATAAAGACTATAAAATTTAGAAAAATAGTAATTCTGATTTTTAAGAAAATAATAAGAAAATAAATAATGTTTTATAAGTCAGTGTTGATTCCAAAATGAAGGATATTTTAGAGTTAGAATCTATGAAAGTTTATCCTAAATGAACTCTTAATAAATTAAAGTTTTATTTTAATAATGTTGAAAATGAATGATTCAGATCTACAAAAAAGAAACTGTGTACAACCATATTTCCATATGATATTTCCATTTTTAATTAATTAGAAATTACAAATCTCTTTTTTTAATCAAATCAAAATTATCAGTGGAAATTTCCAGTAGAAACTCTTACTAGAAATTTCCAATGAAAAATCATTATAGAGACCTTGTAAAGGTCTGAAATATTCTCAAGACTTCTTTTGTAATTCTAGGGCGTTTTCTAGTGATTTTGAGGTTCAAGATGTTTTGAAAAATTTTAAAAACGGTTTAAAATAGTTTTGATAATTTATATAGAAGTTTTGAAGTTTTGAAATTTATTTTGGACATTTTTAAAATCATTTAATTTGGAAAGATTTATTTTATTGTAATAAATTCAATATTATTGAATTTAAATATGTTTTTCAAAATTTTTATTAGGTGGGATATATTAAACATTATATAACATATTATACACATGTGTAAATATGTATATATACATTTATCATGTTGTAATTAAACATTTCAAACTTTTTGTGTTATGAATGACACACAAACACACATTACATTGTTATATAAATACATGTGTGTGTGTTGCACAATTATATATTATTCATATATTTATATATGTATGTATGCATATTTTTAATTTTTTATACATATACAAGCGTGTATATTGTTACACACACACACAGATATATATATATATATGTGTGTGTGTGTGTGTGTGTAAATAAAAAAATTGTTGTATATATATAGGTTGTGGCGTTAAAAAATGGGGGAAAAATAAAAGTCAAATAATAAAAATGTGTGTAATAAATTAAATAATTTTTATTTAAGGATTTAAAAGTAAAACATGAGGTTAAAAAGGGAAGACATATATATTCAAAAGATAAATTGACATAATAATGAATAAATAGGAAACAAATTAAAATAGAATAATTTAAATACATGAAATGGGAGTAATGATGAGAGTGTATGTGTGTGTGTTTTAACTTAATGAAAAAATAAATAAATGAGAAGATATGGAGTGTTGGGCTTGTAAAGAAGGAGAGGAATATGTGGTGGATCTGAAATAAAGAAGGGATAAATGTTTATTGGATAGAGAGGAATAAAATGGGTGGGGAGAGAAGAGATGAAATAATGGGAAGAGGATATAGACATGTAAGGGATTCCATGCCTAAACAAACAAATAAGAGAATAAAAATATGTTAATAATAATAATAATAAATGGGGTAAATTTAAACATAAAAATTAAATAATAATTGTGTAATAGGTTTTGAATTAAATGAGAGAATTAAGTGAAGGAATTAAATTCAAGAATTAAATTAAAAACACATTTTAATAATTAAAAACCGGGTAAATAAAATACCCAAATTTCTCAACTTCTTTCTATCATATCTCCCTCAATACTAATCAAATTGACATGATTATAGTTCCATTGGATACTTAATGATGATTAAAATGTAAGAACCAAGTTTTTTAAATAGTCATTGAGTTATAATTTTCAGATTTAATTAAATATTATTTTTACATTTAAATTGTTGAAGATGGAGAATCCGACAAATATGGCTTCGCAACATCCCTTGAGAACATTGTTTCTCAGCCTTGTTGGGTCTACAAATAGAGGTAGGGGATCCCTCATTTCTCTTATTTGTGTAAAATGCAAGAGATGTCATTATTTTGTTTATTTTTTGGGAATATGGTATGCATCAGCTTGATAAAGATAATAAAGTGATTAATTTAAATTGATGGAGAATAAAAAAAATTACATGTATTTTATATGATTTCTTCATGTTGTGCATAATTATTTCCATAAAGAGTATTATCGCATGTGTGAGAATCATTATCCTTATTATCACATGTTCTATTAATTTAGATAATTGAAAGGTTATCATATAGAGTTAAAGTGATAATTACTTGAATTCAATTATTATTATTTTCAAAAAATGAGTGAATCACATGCTTTGTACTGCTTTGATATTTGTTGTTGATATTATGAATTGTACGGGCTAAATGTCCCACTAAAAATCATGGTTGAAGGGTTTTTTCTTTCATGGTAGATGTTGTGATATGGAAACCCTATCGTGCACTATTACGATATCACCCTAAATGAGAAATTTGTTAATCACTTATATTTGTCTAATGAAATGGTTGCCCCAGGATTATGGCTTGTGTGATAAAACCTATGAAAATAAACACAAGAAATATGATAAAATCCCATATAAACATCTATAAAATGATCTTTGATGTGTTGCGATGTGCAGTTGTGTGGTTGTGGTGGTGTGATGCGATGGGTCTATTGTGATGAGGCAGTATAGGGTGTTATGGTATGAGGTATAACTTATAGTGGAAAGTAGTTGTGGCATGTGGGGTGATGGTTGTGTGGTTGTTCTTATGGCGCAATGGGGTAATAGTTGATGTGTGGCTGTGCTTGTGGGGCGATGAGGTGATGGTTTGTTTGGGGGATGTTGAGCTACTTATGATGTGTGGTTGTATTGTATTAATTGTCCAGTTAATAATAGAATATGAAATGATAATAATGAAAGTGTAATGGATGGGGTTTGGTTTGGTTAATGGAATGTGAATGGTTAATGAATGAATAATAATAGGATGAATCAGTAAATGAGTTTAATGAAAATTGGTTTGTGATTTATGGCTTGTTGTGTGGTTTTGTGCTTTTAGTGGTGGCAGTGAAAGTGGAAGAGGTTGTGAGTTTGGGTAGTGATGTTGTGAGTTTTCTAGTTTTTTTGTGGACTCATAGGATGGGTTTATGTGTGTGGATTATATATATATATATATCTTATATATTATTGTGATTTTCTATATGCACCCCACCCATGTCGAACACTTAGTGTCAACAACCAAATGTTTTGGGGGTGTTTTTCCCAACATCTTGACGGTGAGGATGGAAGACTGACCACTCTCTCTTTCCCACTCTCTCTTTCAGGCGATGATGACATGCATGAGCTGTGATGGCCATAATTCAAAAGTTTCGTTGTTGAGATGTGATGGTTAGTAGCACACAGAGTGTTATGGTGGGGTCATTCATGGTAGAAGGAGGACACGAGGTTGATGTCCTATATATTCATGATACCCTACCGCTCTGGTTATGTGATGGTTAGTAGCATGCATGGTTCTTGGGCCTAGGTATCTTTGTGTGAGATGTGATGTGATGGTTAGTAGCACACAAGGTGCTTGGGTCCAGGTGTTTTCAGGTGAGATGTGTTGTGATGATTAGTAGCACACATGGTGCTTGACATGATGTGATATACAAAAGATGTGGGATCTTTGGGACGTAGGTCGTTGGGGCGTGAGAGCGACATCTTAGTAGGAAAGAGGCATGGGGTAACCTTTATCGATATGATTCTTATTATGTTATTATACTTAGATGCATTATTTTGTGAGCAAGCCTCAATGAGGTTGGGGTTTGGTTAGTTGACATGTTTAGGTGTTGTCGGTTCTGTTGTTTCCTCATAGATGCATCAGTATGCTCCTTTCACATGTACATGAGAGACTTTGTTTTTTCCACTGAGTATACTTGTATGATCACCCTATGTATATAAAATTGTTTCTAGGTTTTCTAGAAGGACTTCATGGACTGTGTTAGATATTACTTTCTTGGACCTTTGGATCTGTTGTTGTGTCACTACCTTAGCTTTTATTTTTTAAATTTTATTTGGATACTTTTATCTGTATCTGTTTTATTTATACATGAATTATGAGATGGTTTTGGTTTTCTTTTTATATTATGTCATAGAGTTGCTTGCAATTTATTTATTCTAACTCTTAATCATATTTTATTATAGAGGATAATGTCTCCCATTTATGAGATTTTTATACTTTTGGTGCTAGCTACCAACTCGGGCCTACTGGAGGGGGGACTCAGGGGTCATTATCTCTCTTTCTTTATTGTAGTATCTTTGGAGGGAAGGGGTTATGATAGAGTGGTATCATATGGATTGTTGAGAGATAGTATGGAGTTTGGAGTTATGAACAATGATAATTTTATGGTTTATTAGGGTAATAGTGTCAAATGATCTTGATGTGTGACATAGGTTAGGGAATATCGACTAGGACATGAGATTCTAGCCCCCCTCGGTGATCCGATGCAAGGACTTTGAGCCTACCAAATGACCAAGTGAGGTGGCACCGCTTGAAGGGTAGAGGTATGAGAGAGGTACATCCATCATGATTGATTACTCTTGTGATCAAATGAATTAGTTTCATGAATTTAAGGAAATTAATTAAATAAATCATGGAATTTTTTATGTGTTTCTTTAATTGTTCCCATACTATGGATGTCAGAATAAATTGTTGATATGTGTGATTATTTTTACTTTATTTTTATGTGTGATGCATAATTAAAAACTTAAATCATATGAAGAGGGGGAACCCAATCTCTAATCGAGACACATTATACGTTGATGTGATTAAAACCATGAAAATGAGTCAGTGTCACCCAAAGAAGATAATATCTTGACATGGAAGAGAAAATTCCTTGATTTACATGCTTAGAGATTTGATGTGAGATGATAGTGGTTATTGTTGGTTGGGGAAGTGTGGAGGATGATATGGAGTAGGTCGTTATGTGAAAAGGGTAGTTGTTTGTAGATGGTAAGGTGGTGAGATGACGTGGTTGTGTGAAATTTCTGGTGGACATTTTTGTTGGATGGTATGTTTGGCTAGTGGTTGTGTTGTGTGGTGATAGTGATATGCGATGGTTGAGATGTGTGGTTTTTGTGGTGAGATGATTTGGGTTGTGTTTTGATATGTTTTTATTTATGGAATCACCCGCCATCCATAAAATAGTTAATCACTTAGAGTCAATAATAATAGAAAACGGTTGTTTGGAAAATCATGAAATTGATGAAGGTGGTCTTACCACCCACACCTAAATCTTTTTTTATGAAGTGATGGAAATTTTTAACGACTATCTAGTTGGTTAGGTTTGTTGTGGTTGATCTTATATTGATGGCATGTGTTATGAACTCAAATATATGAAGAGAGGGAAACCATTTCCCTCCACTATTGAAAAAATAGCCCATACCACCAGTTTGGAGGGTTGTTGGTTGATTTGGCGTTGGGATAGACCTATCCCAATAGTTTTCAAACTGTTCGTATAAACCTATCCCAATGGTTTTCCCCAAACTGTTGGGATAGGTAATCTAAAATAAAATTCATAATGGATGTTTAAACCCACGACCTTCATTTTATATATGAAAGACCTTACCACTATCCTATAATTATATTTGTGAATATATTTGGATATATATATATATATAAGTAATTTATATATTGATTTATTTGATGATATTCAACAAAAGAATTCATAAAAAATAAGGGTACCTATCCCAACGGTTTTGAGAACCTTTGGGATAGGTAACCTTGTAAAAATAGTCTATCCCAATGGTTTTGGAAAACTGTTGGGACAACCTTACCCTATCCCAACAGTTTTTCATAACCATTGGGATAGGTGTTGTCAAAATGGTCTATCCCAACGGTTTTGGAAAACCGTTGGGATAGGTTTTGTCAAAAATGATCCATCCCAATGGTTTTCAAAAAACCATTGGGATCCTCTTACCCTATCCTAACAATTTTCACATAATCATTGGGGTAAGACCAATTTGTTGGATCTATCCCAATGTTTTTACAAAACCATTGGGATAGCCTTATATTTCATGATCTATCCCAATGGTTTTGAAGAACCGTTGGGATAGGGGGTTATATCCCAATGATTTTTACAAACTGTCGGTATAGAGGTGTTGGTATATGTAGGATTTCTAGTAGTGTGCATCAAGACACATTATATTACGATGTGTTTTAAAACCATGCAGGTGAGTCATTGGTGCCCAAAGTGGACAATATCGTGGTGTGGTGGATGAGTTCCTTTTATTTGTATGCTTACAGAAGCTCTGTCTATGTTGACCTTGGCACATATAATGATTGGGGAATATTATGTGATATTTATATAGAACTCTTGAAAGTAATAGCATGTACCTATGGTAAATAGTAAATAGAAATTGAGACTTTTTATCCTTTATAACTTTCTCATGGGTATACTCCTAGTAAATAAAGTTTTGTTAAAAAACTTGGGAAAAGTTTTAAAGATGGATAAAATGGATTATTCCAACCTAATGTTTTTTTGTCTATATTTCATTTCATATATCAAAATTTTCACTCTTGAAAAAAATGATTTGAAATAAGAGTCATGGGTTTAAAAAAACCATTCAAAGCTTGTTTTGAATGAAATTTTGAAATAAAACTTTTTTTCCTCAAAGGATTTAAGAATATTGAGTGTATTAAAAAAATGACTTAAAATGAAAAAAGGATTTGATGAAGTGTTTTTGTTGTAGATTAAAAAAATAGCCTTAAATGAAGTGTGATTTTGAAATACATTTACTTGTTTAAACTATGAACAATGAATTGAGTTGCAAAGAATGTTTGACTCATAACTGATTGATATGTATTGCTTGTTGTGTTTGTTATGATCATCTATGTGGCCATTCTATTTGAAAAGTATGTCATGGGTTGGTTGTTCAAACCACCATTCTCTTTTCCTTCCAGTTTTTTTTAAATTATCGAGGAATATAATTGTTTGAGAGGTATCTAATGTAAATATCTGGAATATTCTTGAGACTTCTTTTGTCATTCTAGGGCATTTTCTAGTGATTCTGACATTCAATCATTTTTGAAAATTTTTATAAGCGGTTTAAAATGGGTTTGATAATTTATTAATAGTAATTTTTAAGTTTTGAAATTTACTTTTGAAGTTTTTAAAATGATTAAATTTGGAAAGGTTTATTTTATTATAAGCAATTAAATATTATTAAATTTAAATATGTTTTTAAATTTTTTAATTAGGTGTGATATATTAAACATTATACAACATATTCTAAACATGTTTAAATATGTATATATACATGTGTCATGTTGTAATCAAACATTTTAAAATGTTTGTGTTATGAATGATATACATATATACACACTACATTGGTATATAAATACATGTGTGTGTGTGTTGCGTAGTTATATATTACACATATATGTATATATATTTTTAATTTATTATACATATACAAGCATGTATATCGTTAAACACACACATATTTATATATATGTGTGTGTGTATATATATATTTTTTGTATATATATATAGGTTGTGACAATAAAAAAACGGGGGGAAGACATAAAATTCAAATAATAAGAACATGTATAATATATTAAATGAGTTTTATTTAAGGATTTAAAAGTAAATCATGAGATTAAAAAGGAAAAAATTTATATTTAAAAGAGGAATTTAGATAATAATGAATAAATATGAAACAAATTAAAATAGAATAATTTAAATACATGAAATGGGAGTAATGATGAGAGAGAGTGTGTGTGTGTGTGTTTCAACATAATGAAAAATAAATAAATGAGAATATATAGGGTTTTGGGCATGTAAAGAAAGAGAGGAATATGTGGTGGCACTGAAATAAAGAAGGGAGAAATGGTGATTGGAGATATAATAATAAAAAAAGATGAAAAAATAAGAAAGGAAATAAGGGGGAGAGGAGATAGACGTGTAAGGGAGAGGCACACCATGGGGGTTCCAGAACTAAAAAGAAGAAGATAATACAAATATATTTAATAATAATAATAATAAATGATGGAAAAAACATAAAAATTAAATAATAATTGTGTAATAGGTTTTAAAAAAATGTGTTTTGATAATTAAAAATCTGATAAATAGAATACCCAATTTTCTCAAATTCTTTCTACTATATCTCCCTTAATACTAATCAGATTGATGTGTCATCAGTTCTGTCAGATCCATATTAAAGATTAGAAGGTAAAAAATATTTTTTTAATAGGCGTCAAGTTATAATTTCTAGATTCAATTAAATCTGATTTTTATATTTAAATTGTTGAAGATGGAGAATTGGGTGATTATTGCTTCACATCGGCCCTTGCGAACATTGTTTCTCATCCTTGTTGGGTTTGAAAATCAAGGTTGGGGATCCCTTATTTATCTTCTTTGTGTAACATATAGGAGGGATCATTCTTTTTTTTATTCTTTGGGAAGATTACATGCATTGAATTAATAAAGATAATTAATTGATTAATTGGAATTTGTGAGGAATAATGGAATTTTTCCTATATTTTATTTGATTTCTTCATGTTGTGGACAATTTTTTCTATAAAAATTATTATCACATGTGTGAGAATTATTATCCTTATTATCACATGTTGTGTTAATTTATATAATTGAAAGGTTATCATGGAGATAGAAAGTGATAATTACATGAAGTTAATTATTATTATTTTTCAAAAAGAAGAGAATAACATTATTTTTACTACTTTGATATTTTGTGTTGATATTTTGAATTGTACGGGATAAATGTCCCACAAAAAATCATGTTTTTTTGGGGTCTTTGCTTGCGCGGTATATGTTGTGATATGGAAACCCTATTGCATGCTATTGTGATATCACCCTAAATGAGGAATTGGTTAATCACTTATATTTGGATAATGAAATAGTTTCCCTAGGATTATGGATTGTGTGATAACTCCCCTAAAAATAAAGAAGTGAAATGTGATAAAATCACCTATGAAAATCTATTAAATGATCTTTGATGTGTTGTGATGTGAGATTGTGTGGTTGCAGTGGTGTGATGTGATGTGGTTATTGTGATGAGGTGGTATGGGGCATTGTGGTATGTGGTATAACTTGTGGTGTAAAGTAGTTTATGTATGGTTATGGCATGTGGGGTGATGGTCATGTGGTCGTGCCTATGGGGCGACAGGGTGATGATTGATGTGTGGACATGCTTATAGGGTGGTTGGGCAATGGTTTTTTGGTGTATGTTGAGCTATTTGTGATGTGTGGTTATGTTGTATTAATTTCATAGTTAGTAATGGAATATGAAATGATAATAATGAAAGTGGAATGGTTGGGGTTTGGTTTGGTTAACATAATGTGAATGGATAATGAATGAATAATAATGGGCTGAATAAGTAAATGGGTTTAATGAAAAGTGGTTTATAATTTATGGATTATTGTGTGGTTTTGTGATTTTAGTGGTGGCGGAGAAAGTGGTGGAGGTTGTGAGTTTGGGTGGTGATGTTGTGAGTTGTCTAGTGCTTGTTATGGACCCATAGGATGGGCTTGTGTGTGTGTCTTATATATATAACTTATATATTCTTATGTTTTTCTATATGCACCCCACCCATGTCAATCACTCAGTGTCGAAAACCAAATGTTTTGGGGGTGTTTTCCCCCACATACCAGTGGTTTGTATGGATGACTAACTACCCGCTCTTCCCCACTCCCTTTTCTAGGCGATGATGATATGCATGGGTTGTGATGACCAGAAGTCAAAAGTGTATCTATCGAGATGTAATGGTTAGTAGTACAAGGGGTGCTATGGTGGGGGTTATACATGGTGGGAGGAGTACACGAGGTTGATTTCATACATGTTCACGATACCCTACCACTTTGGTTATGTGATGGTTATTAGAATGCGGGGTGCTTGGGCCCAGGTATCTTCGGGTGAGATGTGATGTGATGGTTAGTATCACATGGTGTGCTTGGGCCCAGACGTTTTCAGGCGAGATGTGAGGTGATGATTAGTAGCATGTAGGGTGCTTAGAATGATGTGATATATGAAAGAGGCGGGGGAACCAAGACACACGTTGTTGGGGTGTGAGAGAGACATCTCAATGGGAAAGCGATGTGGGGTAACCTTTATCGATATGATTCTTATTATGTTATTATAATTGGATGTGTTATTTAGTGAGAGGGCCTTAGTGAGATTGGGGTTTGGTCAGTTGACCTGTTTAGGTGTTGTTGGTTCTGATGTATCCTCACATATGCATTATTATGCTCTTTTTTCATATACACAAGAGACTTTGTTTTTACTATTGAGTATACCTATATTCTCACCCTATGTATATAAAACAATTTTCAGGTTTTCCAGGAGGACTTCGTGGACCGTTCTGGATATTACTTGCTTGGAACTTTGGGGTTGTTGTTGTGTCGCTTCCTTAGCTTTTATTTTGCAACTTTCATTTGAAGACTTTTATCTATATATATTTTATTTATACATGCATTATGAGATGATTTTGGTTTCCTTTTTATATTATGACATGGGTTTTCTTACAGTTTATTTGTAACATCCCCAACCCGGAAGCCACTAAACCGGTGCTCCAAGCCGGGTGGTTACATGACCTTAAGCATGCCTCTCCGTATGCCAAAGGCTGCCAACTAGCAGCAGGGGTCTACAGAGTCAAGTGGGGAGACTATACCCCCTTTTTATCAGAGTAAGCCACAACAAAAATAAACCAAATAGCGGAAAAATAACCAATAAACATGGAACATGCATAACAATCATTTCCAACAATAAATATTCCATGTCATACTACAAGTGCAAGAGTGAACAAAAGCCCCAAATAAAGACAACAACCAAAATCCCCAAAATGGTCCCGACTCCAAGTCCGGATCCTCAACCAAGTGCTACCCATGTCTACTCACTATCTAGAAAGGACCTTTGCCCTTCTACTGACCTGCAAACATGAAGTTTGCTCGGGTACCCAATGGCGGCCCGAGTAGGGTGTGAGTACAACTCAGTAAGCCACCACCAACGGTGTCTACAAAATATCCAGTATGAATAGGTAGTGCATGCAAAAGGAATATGAATGACAATTTCCAAGTAATTAATTAAGGTGCCATTAACAAGTTCAGAGTCAAAGTCATTTCCATTCCATTACCATTAATTTATTACCAATTATCATCGCCTACCATTTCGTCACATTTCCATGGGTTAAACACAATCATTATGTTACATGGGTATAAGGCCAACAATCACACGCAAGAGGGTAAACACATCATTATCCTATCTCACTACGACTACCCCCCTCATAGCAACCATAACCTCACCTCGAAGCCTCAGTCTGGGTGGATACAACCATTAGGAGAATAGACCCTCAGTCCCCTTTCCTAACCCATGCATTTAGGGTGGAGTTTAGAACCTCAGTCTTAGCTCAACCCGTGGGCGTAGATCCTCATGTCATACCCCACTCTACGAAGCCATGTGCACATGCTTATATATAAGTAACCATCAACCATCCAAACCATTTCCCTTTGGAAAACACTATTCACAACAACCCACATGGGAACCCACATCATGCCTTAACCCATTAACACATTACCATTCCACATCATTTAACCATTTACCCAATTCCCATGTTTTATGCCTATCTCACTAAGCATTGAACATTAGAACCATAACCTATCCCATTATGGTCTTAAATCAGTTTACACATTAACCCATTTAACCCATTCATCATTTTCATGAATCAACCATTCATTCCATTTCAAATAACCCCTAGGTTATTTCCAAGTCTAGGTACATCACCTAACTTCTATTCCAAGTTCAACCAATCATGCCAACATGTTCATCAAGGGCTCTAAAATTTACTACAACAAGGACACTTGTTTAATAACAATCCCGAAACTCGGGAAAAGCTGGAACATCCCATGGATGACCCTGAATTAGGTCAAGTCAATCCCAACACATCCCACGGGGATCGTGAGGGTTACCATTTTCCATTTTAAACACTATTATTACCGAACATGCCAAGGTTATTTAAAACATAACCAAGTGGAAACAAGAACACAACTAAACATGCAAAAATTCCCAAATAACTATGGGATATCACTTGTAGACCACCTACCTCGAAACTGCGGTTGAACGCACTCTCAATCGAGTCCTTAGACCTTGATCTAACCAACCTTTGGAGATTCAAACTAAAACTCACCCAAAAGTTAGGGTTTTAGAGCTTCGGAATGAGAGGGAGAGAAGATACAAACCCTAAACCAAAAAGAGAAGCAAGGATGGGATTAGCCTTACCCGGAGCTTCGATCCGCAACCAACGACGCTCTAAATGCCTTATAAACGAGGGAGATCGACCTCTTGGAGCTCTTGGGCGATTTGGTTCGTCCTAGGGTTGAGAGGGAGGAATGGAGAGGAAAATCCTGAGTTGGGGTTTAAAAGCCCAGAGTGGAAAACTTGTAATTTTTCCAAACTTTAAGTGGCCGCACAGTTTGTCAGCACGGTTTGGAAAACCATGCACAAACCATGCGCATGCCACTGTCTGGAGGAGGAAGGGTCGCACTGTTTAGCCACACAGTTTGAAAAACCGTGCACAAACCGTGCACATGCTTCTGTCCGGAGGAGGAAGGGTCGCACGGTTTAGCCTGGGCAGGCCGCACGGTTTACCTGGCCATGCGCAGGCCATGCGTCCTAGCCTGTCTTGCCCAGATTTCCTTTCTTCCATGCCCCGAGCCCCCGGAACACCCCCAAGGCCTCTCACACTTTCAGGAAACATTTTAAAGCCCCCAAAACAAAGGATTCAACCCAAAACACAACAAAAACATACCTTTCCAAAAACCGGGATCTTAAAACCTCTCCACCTTATAACGGCTCGTCCTCGAGCCGAGTTTCCAAGCCTCATTGATCCATCGAAGAGAAGATTTTGGGCCACTGAGCCCACATTTTTGATTCCCGCTCCCAAGTTTCTTCCTGAACTTTCCCATGCTTTCATAGTACTCGTACTAATGGCACAACCTTGCCTCGCAAGACCTTTTCACTACGATCCACCACACGAACCGGATGCTCCTCAAAGGACGCATCAGACTCAAGCTCCACATCCTCAACATCAACCACATGACACGGGTTAGGGTGATACCGTCGAAGCTGCGACACATGAAACACATCAGGAATCCCACCATACCTCTGTGGAAGAGCCAATCGGTAAGCCACTAGTCTGATCCTCTCCACAATCTCAAAAGGTCCTACATACCTGGGTGCCAACTTACCCTGATTTCGTATCCAATGGTGACCCAACCTTGGAGACACCCGAAGGAACACTTTATCACCCACCCCAAACTCAAGAGGTCTACACCTCCGATCTGCATATGAATTCTGCCTACTCTGATCCATAGTCGTTCGCTTCCTGATCAACTTAACTCTCTCTGAAGTCTCCCGCACGAGACTTGGCCCCAACAACTCAGATTCACCGGCCTCTAGCCAACACAACGGAGATCTACATGGTCTCCCATAAAGCGTCTCAAACGGTTCCATATGAATCGTATCCTGAAAACGGTTGTTGTAGGCAAAATCAACTAATGATAGGTGCCTCTCCCAAGAACCACCAAAGTCCAAGACACAAGCTCTTAACATGTCTTCCAACACTTGGATCGTACGTTCCGACTACCCGTCCGTCTGCAGGTGGAAAGATGTACTCAAAAACACCTACGTACCAAGTGATTTCTGCAATCCTTGCCAGAAACACGATGTGAAACGTGGATCTTGGTCCGAAACTATGGTCTATGGTACCCCATGCAACCACACTACCTCCCGAACATACAGCTCACCCAACTGGTCGAGTGTAAAGGTCTCCTGAATCAGTAAGAAATGAGCCACTTTCGTTAACCGATCCACAACTAACCAGATTGCATCATTATTCCACAACATCCTCAGAAGACCCATGACAAAATCCATTGTCACGTCATCCCACTTTCATTATGGAATGGGTAATGGATGCAACAAACCATCGGGGCGTTGATGATCGGCCTTCACCTGCTGATAGGTAAGACACCGTGCCACAAAGCCCGCAAATTCTTTCTTTATTCCAGGTCACCAAAACTGCCTTCGGAGATCACAGTACATCTTGGTCAAACCAGTATGCACTGCCCACTTTGATGCATGGAAATCTCGCATCAACTCTTCTTGCACACACTTTGGCACAACCACATGATCATGAACACGAACAACACTGTCCACGCCGATGGACCAACCAGAAGGTAGCTCCCCACCTTTAAGATTTTCCTTCATGTTCAAACACTCAGGATCATCAAGCCGAACTTCCTTAACTCAACTCAAAAGCGTCGACTCCATCGTTAAGGAAGCAAGAGTGACCTGACCATTCTCCTCCTGCACCTCCAGGTGCATTTCTGCAAACAAAGCCATCACCTTCCACTCGGTGCTGGACTCCTGAACCGTCTGATTATGAACCTTCCTGCTCAGAGCATCAGCAACACCTTTTCCCCTTCCTAGTGTGTACACAAACTCAAAGTCAAAATACTGGAGATATTCAACCCATCTTCGCTACCAAAGATTCAGATCTTGCTGCGAGAATATGTACTTTAAACTCTTATGGTCAGTGAACACAGTAAACCATTCTCCCAACAGATAGTGCCTCCATCACTTCAATGCGTACACTACTACAGCCAACTAAAGATAATGAGTGGGATAGTTCTGCTCGTGGGGTCTCAACTGCCTTGACCCATAAGCCACAACCCGCTCACCCTACATCAACACATCCCCAAGTCTGATTCTAGACACATCACAAAACACGATGTACTTCTTAACCGGCTCAGGTAAGATCAGGATAGGTGTGGTCATCAACTGCTTCTTCAACTCTTGGAAGGCATTATCACAAGCCTCAGACCACTCAAACCTAATTACTTTCTTGGTCAATCCTGAGAGCAGTGCTGCCAAGAGAGAGAAATCCTGAATGAACCTTTGGTAATACCCGACCAAACCCAGAAAACTACGAACATCAAAAACACTCTTGGGATGCTCCCAAGACACAACTACCTGCACTTTCTTTGGATCCACTGACACACCAGCTTCCGAGATGACGTGACCCAGAAAATGAACCTCACCTATCCAGAATTGAAACTTTGATAGCTTGGCGTATAGCCGGTGCTCTCTTAGCGTACCCAAGACGATGTCAAGATGTTGGGCATGATCATCATGAGTTTTTGAGTACACTAAGATATCATCAACAAAGACAACCACAAACCAATATAGATGGGGATGAAAGATTCAGTTCATCAAGGCCATAAACACTGTCGGTGCTTAGTTAAGCCGAAAGGCATTACCACAAACTCAAACAATCCGTACCGACTCCGAAAAGCTGTCTGCGGTACGTCAGAATACCTCACCCTCAACTGGTGATAACCCGAACTCATATAAATCTTAGAAAACACTGATTCACCCCTCAACTAATCAAACAGGTAATAAATTCTAGGAAGAGGGTACCGATTCTTCACTGTCATCTGATTCAACTTTCGATAGTCAACGCACAGCCTCAACGACCCATCGGCCTTATCTGCAAAAAGCATAGGAGATCCCCAAGGAGACATGCTAGGATGGATAAACCCCTTACGGTCCAACTCCTCAAGATGAGCCTTTAGTTCCTGGAGTTCTTCAGGTTCCATTCGGTATGGTAGAATAGAAACTGGCTCCGCTCCCAGCAGCAACTCAATCGTGAACTCAACATCCCTCTCAGGTGGTAACCCTGAGAAATCCTCAGGAAACACATCCTGAAACTGATCCACTATGGGAGGAAAGACAGACTATTCTCCCCTTTCATTGTCATCAAGAATGATACATGCCACTCAATCCATGAGTCCATTCAACCGCTGACCAAACGGTCCTGCACGCCCTGCTCGAACATCCCATTCACCACGGTTGACATAAGCATCACCCTCAAGCGACCTAAACGATACTTTACAACGATAACAGTCTATATGCGCCCGATACAACACCAACCAATCCATTCCCAAGATGAGGTCAAACCCTGACATCTTGAGAACGAACAAATCCCACAGAAAATGATACCCGCCAACTTACAAGGCACACCCCTTGCACTTCTTGGTATCCTCAACCCGCACCCCCAACGGAGTATCAATGGACATAACTCCACACACCATCTCCATAGGTAAACCCAGTGTTACCACAAGCTGAGCAAAGATAAAAGAGTGTGTGGCACTTGTGTCAAACAACGCACTAGCAAAAGTTGAAGCTACAAGGATCGTACCTCGAATAGTCGACGGTCCGACCTCACCATCACCAGGTGCAAAATGAACTGCCTGAAGTTGACCTGCCCCTCTACCCTAGGCCCCATCCTAAATGCCCTGTGTTGCAATGCCCTGCTGGCATGAGCGATCTTACCCTGGAGTTCCACGTCCACCACCCCTGCTAGTACGACTCGTGGAGCTCCAACTACCTGCCTGATATGGGGAAAATGATCCCCTTCCCGTACCCAGAACCTTCTTTTCACCATCATGCTCACCCGCCTACCGAGGGTCCCTACAGAATCTCTGCACATGCCCCATCCTGCCGCACGAATGACACTCAACTAGAGGTTGAGGAAATTGGCCACGCATATGCCCTGTCCTGCCGCACTGATAACAAAACACCTGGTTCCCACTCCGAGAGGCTGACCCCCTCTTCCAGCCACTTTTCACACTTCCACCATGTTGTGAGCTCTCATGGAATCACTTTCGACCTTCGGTAGCTGCACCTCTCATCTTTCCCACTAACACCACAAGACCACTACCTGAAGCTCCCTTTAGGTTTCCTTCCGAGATCAGTGCCTGATCTACTACCTCTGTGAACCTCTTCAAGTGGAAGATGTTTAATTGAGACCTGATCTCATGTCTCATCCCATACTGGAAACACTTTTCTACTACTGCCTCATCCCCTACTAACACTGGGACAAAGCGTCTCAAATCAGTGAAGCGACTAGCATAGTCCATCACCGATAGCTATCCCTGAGTCAGGATCATAAACTTTGCAGCCTGCTCCTGTCTCAAAGTCTCTGGGTAGAAATGCTCCATAAAATTTTCTTTAAAAACCTTCCATGACATTCCCTCAACATGCTAGATTTGAGTCTGAATGTCTCACCAACACCTAGCCTGGCCTCGCAACATATAAGTGGCCAGATTCACTCGATTTTCAACAAGGGGTCTCCAGATGTTCCAGTATCGTCTAGACAGACTCTAACCAGAACTCTGCTGCTTCTGGCCCACCCTCTTCAGTGAAGGCTAGAGGTTACTATAGCTGGAACTCCCTGGTCAGCTCAAACATACTCAGTGCAACTCGCCCTGGGTCCCGATCCATCATCTACATAAGGAGAGCCAAGTTCTCCTGGAACTGGTCTTCCCTACCTTCATTGATCATCACATTTTCTTGATCCTCTACTGGAGGAGTTTTCTCAGCAACATCCTCCCGTTGCCCAACTGGTAACCGACGTCATGGTGGCATTTCTCTACAATTCCAAGCACGAGTTTTCAGAGCGCATACAATAAACTTTCATGACTCCATCAAAAGCTCTTTACTAGCTACAACAACCCATTGCATATACTATCCCAACAACATTTTCCAATTTTTTTCAAACCCTTTTACTCCATTAAACATCATTTACCATACATTCATCCTTACCCACTTGTGTTATTTCATTCATCTCATCATTTCTTGATTTTATGAAATGCACGATGCACCATACTTTCCTGCCTCACACACCCACCCCGTGCGTGTGCATAACACAATGCATTTCACCTATCTCCCTAGGCGCCTACAATGATGCATGAATGAAAATCCTCGTTCCATTAAGGCGACGATCAAAACGTCATAAAACAGTCACATCAAACCACATGTGCATCACCCAACAGTGAAATATCATCAACTGTAACATCACACAACCAAGAACAACATTTCCCACCCAGGGTGACTTGGGTTTCCTCTATAGCTAGGTTAGATAATCCAAAGCATGAGCTCATTACCAAGGCCTGACATGTATTAACCCTTGGCTACCAATCCCAAATAATAAGACCTCAGAGAAGGAGAAGAAAGACCTCCTATAATACCACTTTGTAACTTCCCTGACCCGGAAGCCACTAAACCGGTGCTTCGAGCTGGGTGGTTACATGACCTTAAGCGCGCCTCCCCATACGCCAAAGGCTGCCGACTAGCAGCGTGGGTCTACAGAGTCAAGTGGGGAGACTATACCCCCTTTTTATCAGAGTAATCCACAACAAAAATAAACCAAACAGCGGAAACAATAACCAATAAACACAAAACATGCATAACAATCATTTCCAACAATAAATATGCCATGTCATACTACAAGTGAAAGAGTGAACAAAAGACCCAAATAAAGACAACAACCGAAATCCCCAAAATGGTCCTGACTCCAAGTCTGGATCCTCTACCAAGTGCTACCCATGTCCACTCACTATCTAGCAAGGACCTTTTCCCTTCTCCTGACCCAAAAACATGAATTCTGCTCGGGTACCCAACGACGGCCCGAGCAGGGTGTGAGTACAACTCAGTAGGCCACCACCAATGGTGTCTAAAAAATATCCAGTATGAACAGGTAGTGCATGAAAAAGGAATATGAATGATAATTTACAAGTAATTAATTAAGGTGCCATTAACAAGTTCAGAGTCAAAGTCATTTCCATTCCATTACCATTAATTTATTACCAATTATCATCACCTACCATTTCGTCACATTTCCATGGGTTAAACACATTCATTATGTTACATGGGTCTAAGGCCAATAATCACACGCAAGAGGGTAAACACATCGTTATACTATCTCACTAGGAATAACCCCCTCATAGCAACCATAACCTCACCTAGAAGCCTCAGTCCGGGTGGATTCAACTGTTAGGAGAATATACCCTCAGTCCCCTTTCCTAACCCATGCATTTAGGGTGGAGTTTAGAACCTCAGTCTTAGCTCAACCTATGGGTGTAGATCCTCATGTCATACCCCACTCTACGAAGCCATGTGCACGTGCTTATATATAAGTAACCATCAACCATCCAAACCATTGCCCTTTGGAAAACACTATTCACAACAACCCACATGGGAACCCACATCATGCCTTAACCCATTAACACATTACCATTTCACATAATTTAACCATTTACCCAATTCCCATGTGTTATGCCTTTCTCACTAAGCATTGAACATTAGACCCATAACCTATCCCATTATGGTCTGAAATCAGTTTACACATTAACCCATTTAACCCGTTCATCATTTTCATGAATCAACCATTCATTCCATTTCAAATAACCCCTAGGTTATTTCCAAGTCTAGGTGCATCACCTAACTTCTATTCCAAGTTCAACCAATCATGCCAACATATTCATCAAGGGATCTACAATTTACTACAACAAGGCCACTTGTTTAATAACAATCCAGAAACTCGGGAAAAGCCGACACATCCCATGGATGGCCCTAAATTAGGTCAATTCAATCCCAAAACATCCCACAGGGATCGTGAGGGTTCCCATTTTCCATTTTAAACACCATTATTACCAAACATGCCAAGGTTATTCAAAACATAACCAAGTGGAAACAATAACACAACTAAACATGCACAAATTCCCAAATAACTATGGGATATCACTTGTAGACCACCTACCTCGAAACCGCGGCTGAACGCACTCTCAATCAAGTCCTTAGACCTCGATCCAAACAACCTTTGGAGCTTCAACCTAAAACTCACCCAAAAGTTAGGGTTTTAGAGATTCAGAATGAGAGGGAGAGAAGATACAAACCCTAAACCAAAAAGAAGCAAGGATGGGATTAAACTTACCCAGATCTTCGATCCACAACCAACGGCACTCTAAATGCCTTAGAAATGAGGGAGATCGACCTCTTGGAGATCTTGGGATATTTGGTTCATCCTAGGGTTGAGAGGGAGGAATGAAGAGGAAAATCCTGAGTTGGGGTTTAAAATCCCGAAGTGGAAAACTTGTAATTTTTCCAAATTTTAAGTGGCCGCACAGTTTGGAAAACCGTGCACAAACCGTGTGCATGCCACTGTCCGGAGGAGGAAGGGTCGCACAGTTTAGCCACATGGTTTGGAAAACCGTGCACAAACCATGTGCATGCTTTGGCAAACCGTGCGCAAACCATGCGCATGCTTCTATCCAGAGGAGGAAGGGTCACACGGTTTAGTCTGGGCAGGCCGCACGGTTTACCTAGCCATGCGCAGGTTGTGCAACCTGACCTGTCTTGCCCAGATTTCCTTTTTTCCGTGCCTCGAGCCCCCGGAACACCCCCAAGGCCTCTCACACTTTCAGGAAACATTTTAAATCCCCAAAACAAAGGGTTCAACCTAAAACACAACAAAAATATACCTTTCCAAAAACTGGGATCTTACATGATTTTTCCTATCTCTCAATCCTATTTTATTATAAAAGGAAATGCATCTAATTTATGATATTTTCATACCCTCGGTGCTAGTAACCAACCTGGAGCCTACTGAAGTCAGGACTCAGGGGTCATTATCTGTCTTAATTTATTGCAATATCTTTGGAGTGAGGGGGTCATGATATATCTTGGCTTCTCATACATGGATATTACATCTTTTTAAAATAATATTCATTACATTGTACAAACACACACCTGAGGTCTGTAATAGTTTAGTGTCTTTGGAAACTTGGAACAAAATATTCTTAATTCATGGAATATATTCAATGTCTCCCAAAAAGATCTTCACGTTTTGTAATCCTACTTAAAAACATTTTTTCATAACCTGGGGAAAGTAAACTTAAGAAAGGGTGAGTTCAAATACTCAGTAAGGGTAAACAAGGGAGATACATAAGCATAACATGTACAAATGGTATGCGAACATGATCATAACATTTGAAAACCCTACTATGTATATCAAGGATCATAAACTTGATTAATTAAATAAACATTGGCAGTTCATAAGACATGAATCATAAGTGAATTAAAGAACATGCGCCACGAGAGCATAAAATTAGCATAAGACATGGATTTTTTTGCACACACATAAGCATAGAAAATCATTTCCATAATAGTCAGTGATCACTACCAATATCATCATAGTATACAAATTCCTTTACTGAACTAGGTTCACTCCCTGTTCTAGCCCTATCTTACTAAATCAGATTCACTCACCATTCCAGCCCTGTCTTACTAAACTGGGTTCACTCGTGTTCCATCTCTATCTTACTAAATTGGGTTCACTCCCCCTTCTAGTCCTATATATCGCATGAGATATAAATCTTTACTCAATGCATTATAGGGAGATATAGGTCCCACCCATCTTTGGTTATAATGTAAAACCACCATCATTGGTTATAACATAGCTACTATAATTGGTTATAACGTAACCAATATAATTGGTTATAATGTAACCACTGTTAAATAATTAAAATCATACATATGTGTGCTATAAGATCATAAAAAATTCATCATATCATAACCCATGAAAATAAATGGGTTTTATAAATATTTCATCATAACATAACCTGGTTTCATAATCATTTCATCATTTCATCAAAACATAACCCATGAAAAAAGAAGCGGGTTTCATAAGCATTTTATCATGGTATAACCTATGGAAGATAAATGGGTTTCATAATCATATTTTCATCATAAACATAAACCATTTACAGAAAGAATAAGAATGGTATCCTTGGACCATATCCACAATAAATCATAAGTAACCTCAAAGAATGTCATCTTAGATGAAAAATAATTTTGAAAGACTACTTGGGACATTTCTTTAGGAAAATATATTTTCTTTGAAAATCAAATTTTAAAACATAAAAATTCATGAAAATCCTTTTCTTTGAAAATAACCAAGAAAATTTATAAAAAAATATTTTTTAAAAGTCATTTAGAATAATTTATTGAGTAAAATATTCTTTCTGCTTTGAAAAACACTTTTTAAAACATAAAAAATTTTAAAAATATTTTTCTTTGAAAATAACCTTGAAAACTTATAGGGTAAGATTTATAAATCGTTTAAAACATTTTTAGAGGAAAATATAATTTTCTCTTTGAAAAAAACTTTTTAAAACATAAAATATTTTTAAAACCATTTTCTTTGAAAATAACCTTGAAAACTCATAGAGGAAGATTTATAAATCATTTAAAATATTTCTTGAGGAAAATATAATTTAATATTTGAAAAACACTTTTTGGAATATTCTTGAAAACACACAACAACAAAACAGAGTGATTAGAGGGGGTTTTAATCCCCTCTAAATACTTTAGAAGCGGTTACCCATAACCACCGCTATAATAACTTTTTTTGATTATATTTAGAGGTGATTATTTTGTTAAACACCTATAAATTAAGTCTATATATAGGTGGTTGAACCACTTATAATATGTCCACATACTAAACCTATTTATACCGGTTAAAATCGCCCCAAATTTTATTATAGTTTTCTTAAATAACACCACGAAGACACACCCCGCCCTAGCCTAGTACGTTACGAAGGTGGGACGCTCCATAAGACCAAGCCCACTGGTCTACTACATAGGATGGGTCCCCTTGGAACCAACCCATGATGCACCCATGAATTTTAACAAGCATTGGGTGTGGGCACATGTGCATGCATGGGATAGGGTTCTAAGAGAGTTGGCAGGTCAAGTGGATTGAGGATGTCGGGAGCAGAAAGGGTACTCAATTCTGAGTTGCAGGTGGTTTGCCTTTGTTTATTAAGTGAATCCAAGAAGTCCTTCCATTCCGATGTGGGACTAAAGTATATCGTTTATCCACACCTTACAAAAAGAAATCACCTCTCGAATGAAGCAACCTAACATGATTCATTTCCGAAACCTCTACATTAAAACTGTGACTGCTTCCCACTTTGTTAGATTCCCTTTTAATTAAGGTGTTATACATGTTAGTATTTATATATATCAAACTATTTATATAATTAAATATTATTTGTAAAAATATATATTATACAAATATATATATATATATATCATAGAAATATGAACACATATTATTTTATATGTGAATATAAATATATTATATTTATATATATATTTATTATATTTATATGTATACAAATGTATATTATATATTATATGTTATATATTTATATATTATACAAATATAATATATATTCATATAAATATAAATATATATACATATACAAATATATATTATATTATACCAATCAGTATAAATATATATATATTTATATGCATACAACTCAAAAATGAAAATATATATATCATATATATTATTTATATATATATATATATAATTACATACTATAATTATATATATATAATTACATATATTTTGTATTATATATTTATATATTACCAAAATATATTATACATATATACGGGGGGCTCATCGCTTCAACGAAGACCTCTCCGCTTCTCTTAGGGTTTTGACCCCCGAGCTTTCGGCTTCTTCGATTTCTTCGACAGAATCTCCCTACGGAAATGTTCATTTACATGGAGGCTTCTGAAATTCTCAATGGATTGGGATCAATGCCTTTATGGGTCGTGTTAGGACCAAGCTGATAAGGAATATTATCATATTCAGGTATTGTCTTTTCTTGTCAAGAAAATATCAAAGAAGGAGAAATCACCTCACTTTTATATTCGGTGGTGATCGGACTCACAATATTATTAAGGAAATCGAACTCACAAAGCTTAAGAAATTACATTGGAATTGGAATATTTTTTCTGAAAGAAAGGATTTATGAGACTTACTTTGGACCCATAATGAAAAGAAAATCATAACGAGGAAGAGAATCAGATTCAACATGGATCTGATAGAAATATGAAGATTATTTGTTGTTTTGTATTTCCCACAAATCATAAGTAAGTTATAAAACTTGTAATGCTAGTTTGATAAAATAAAGGGGGAGAATAATTGCTAATAATATTATTGATCATATGATTGTAAGAAAAGTGGCGTTGTCAATAGTATTCAAGCTAATCATATTCAGGTGGTTGGGAAAGAAAGATGTTGCTAGAAGAAAGGGAAGTTACAATACATTTCATTATAAGTTAGGTGATGCTAAAGATGATCTTAAATGTAATCAAAGTCATGAATAAAGTCATGCTTATAGGAAAAATTTTACAGAAGAAGGAAGTTGATGAAGTAAAAGATTTCTGGTCTCAGGTCATCAGATTCAGATTTGTTTGAAGACCAGGAATGTTTTCTTGATCGTAATGAGAGAAACTGAAGATGTTGGTTTTCAGTCAGACCAAAAGACAAAAGATTTAAATCTTCAGAGAATGAATTTGATAAGTATCGTAATCAGAAGAGTGAAATAAGTTGAGTGCTGAAAGATCTTTGATATCGTATTTAGAAAAAAAGAATTAGAAGTGGTTGAAGAAGTTTGAAAGAATCTACTATCTCCATAATAATGAAGAAATCAAAATGAGAGTTGGTTCTGAGAATCATAATAAGAAGACATGTGTTTTCATTATTATATTTGGTAGATAACAACATAATAAATAAACTATTGTTAAACATGTGCTTCCATCGTAATGAGGAAATCAGAATAGGTATATAGTCTTTCAGGTGGTGCAGAGCAACGTAATGAAATATCTTCAGTTATGATTTGTTTGCAAGTGGGTCAAGAAAATCAGAGTGACCAAATTCCTTGATCATAATGAAGAAATCATATTTAGTAATCAAAATCAGAATTGGAATCAAAATAAATATTTGTTAGAAAGTCTAAAGCATTGAAGATGTCAAAGAGAGATCCTAAAATCAAGGAGATTTAAATATTCAAAAAGGTGTTGAAGAAGTCAAAGAGAGATCTGAGATTTAAGGAAGATTAAAGATTCAAGAAATTTGGTGAAGTGGGAAAACCTTTTTAGTTTCCTACTTAAACCATTTTGAAGTGTCTATAAAAGGAGTAAAATACTTTGTGTATTCTATAACTTTCATTATTTGTGAAAGAGGAGGGAGAAGCTCTAAAATTTAAGCAAGAAGAAGTTTCTAGATTGTGTTTTCCTAAATAAGTTTACCATATATAAGAAGAAGATGATGATGAGGAAGATTGTATTCATCTGGTTACCGTATTGTGTTGGATAATCGGACTAGGAAAAATCATATTGGGATTTACAGATAGAGGAAGAAGAAGTTCAAATTTGTTTCAAGCGGTATTCTGACAGATTATTATTTCTGTATTGAGAAATCAGACTTGGGAATCAGACTGAGAAATCAGACTGAGTATCATTATGAAGTCTAGGAAGTTCTTACTAGATTCTAAGTAAGAAAGTGAAGAATTGTTTTGAAAGATCATATTTGTGAAAGTTGATCAAGAAGCATCGTAACATGTTTGTTACAAAAATTTTATTACATCATTTCATGATACTTGAAGCACATGCACTATTATATTGAATATATTGATACATGAGTTTAAAAGAATATCCTACTTATTGTATTCCACACAAATGGATTTTTTCTAGCAGATTTTGTGGTATTGGATTATTTCTGAACCATACCAAAGTCTATATACTCTTATTGAGTTATGAACCTTATAAATTCTTATGTTCCTGTGGTTGTGTGTTTGATTTGTTTTTAGTAGAGAAAGAAATGTTTTATAGGAGGTTAAGGTTATTTCTAAAGTAAACTTAGAAGAAAAAGATATCACTGATTCATCCCATCTCCCTCTCAGTGATATTTGAATCCTGGATGGGTAATCTCAGATCGGACCTACGGTGGCCCTCGACGATGATGCTACCATCTCGGGCGACGGGTGCAGTGGTCCTCAGTGGAGGTATGAAATCCTCACCAGTGACAGGTGCGATAGTCTTCATCTTTTTTCCGGGTGTGATGGTGCAATGATATGGCAGCTTTGGACGAGGCCCTCACTAGTGTGACAAATATGACGATGTGACGGGTGCGACGGTGGCCCTCAGTAGCGATGTTCAATGGTCTTCGAAAGGAGGCATGGATTTTTTTTGGACCTCAATCTTCTGTGAAGATCTAGATGGGGCTTTAGAGAAGCAACACCCAACTTTGCAGGGCTACTAGATCAAAAGGATGAGAGAGTACGACTTCTACCATCAGCACTGAGTCTCATGCTTTTTTTTCACGTGGCTATACTCGTTGTGTAGGACTACAAGGTTGGGTGCCTGGTTTAGTATCCAAATATATGTTGGGTGGGTCTGTTCTTATGGTGTTAGGTTTTTGGGGCCTTGAAGGTCATGTTTTTGGCTACACGCCTTTAGGCCTACGAGTCATGCATTTAGTCTAAGTGTCTCTAAGCTTACGAGCTATATAAGGTTACCCTTCATACCAATTTAAAAGGGGGGAAAATAAATAAAAATTTAATGGCCTTTAGGCTTGGCGGTATTATATATACATGCATATATATATTATATTTATATGAATACAAATATATATTATATATATTTTAAATACATTTATATGTATACAAGTATATATATATATATTATATGTATACAATTTAATATATCTATATTATATTATATTTAATATACATACAATTAATATAATATATGTTTAATTTAATTACTATATATATAATATTATATTATACATATACATATAATATAATAAAATATTTATATATAGAGAAAATTTTATGTATATTTATATATAAATATATCTATACATATATTTATTTATATATATATATAGTTATATTACGTATACAAATATATATGTAATATATTAATTTAAATACTTATATGTATATTAATATAAATTTATTTATTTATTTGTAAATATTTATTTATATTTATTTATATGTTTATTTGTATATATATATTAGGTATATATATATAATGCATTTATATATATAAGGTATTTCTATATATATATATAATGTATTTATATATTTATTTGTATATATATGTATGTATGCAATATATTATATATTTATATATACGACTAAATGAATTTATATTATATTATATATTATGTATACAAACAATCAAATATACATTATTTATATAATATATACATGTTTCTTTATATGCATGTGTGTGTAACTATCAGTATAATAATATATATATATTATTATATAAATTATAAAAACTATAATGGTTTTTATATAATACATTTTTAAATAAATTATATTTATGTATATATTTATATAATATATGTATGCTTTTATATTATAATTAATATTATATGAAATGCAAATTTTATAAAAATAAATAGATATTAATGTACACATTATACAATTATATTTATGTATATATATAAACATTATTAAATATCATATAAATTATTTATATAAATAAATTTATATAATATATTCATATAATGTATTTAAATACATTTATATATTGTGTTTTAATTATATATATATATAATATGGAATTTGTTTTTTAAGAAAATAGTGGGGGTTTTGAACCCCCTCTAAGCTCTTAAATTAGAGGGGGTTTTGAACCCCCTCTAATCTCTTAAACTAGGGATTATAGATAAGAGTGGGTTGTGAAACCCCGCTATTTTCTTAAAAAAAATTCTTTATATATATATATAACACCTATAAAATCCAACTGAATAATATATATATATATATTTATATAGCACTTCTAATTATTAAATTAATATAAGGTTTTTTATAACCTTATTTAAAATCCAATCAAATATTAAAAAAATAATGGTAAAAAATTTAAAGGGGGTTGTGAACCCCCTATAAATTCAATAATTAGTGGGGGTTGTGAATAAACCCCTCTAATACTATAGAAAATGAATTTAGAGGGGATTTTATATAACTCCCTCTAAATAATCACCGCTAATCTACTTTATTTTTTAGTGAAATTTTTAGAAAACATGATTTTTGATCGAAAAGATGATTTTTCTTAAAAAAAATCCTTTTGAAATCTCAAGCACATAAAGAGAGTAAAATGAAGGGAAAACATGTATTCTCATGAAATAAACAAAGGAGAATAAAATTCATGAGTTTCTTGAGAGATGGATCATATGATTTTATCATCAGAAACATATTTATAAACAATCATGATAAACGACGAGATTATAACATAAAATCATTACCACTTTGGTAACTTTGAATCATCAGCCTAAAAAAAAACATAAAATGGAACTTAAAATATCATTAGGATAAATAAATTCATTATATTAAATGTAAAAGGGGATCTATATACACCTCGTGAAAGAATATAGGTGCATATAATAACACATGTCTCAAAAAAGACAATTTGAGACAAAAATATCTTAATGATTTGGTAGATTTTGAACTGTAAACCTCATGAAATAGAGATACTCAAATGGATATGTAAATACCAAAAATTCTAAGTATAATCATCATAAGATACATTAACGGGTAGTATATACACGATATAAAAGAAATATGTGGTGAATATAGCTTATGTCACACAGAAAATAAAAGTGAGACAAAAATTCCCTTACCTTACCTGTCGTACTCATTAAAAATTCTGGTATAATAAATATAAGTTTATTATACATCTATTAAATAAACATATTCATATATATCATACCACATATTATTTTCTTATGACTGTTTATTATCCTTTTATTTACAATTCCATGTTAAAGTTATGTTTCGGGTAATAACTGCATTGTTTTTTCATATATGTTTTGATTTGTTATATTTTTGGTCCTATTACTTTGATAATAGTTTAATCATCTCCATAATGTATACCATGATATAAATATTATATTTATTAAGTATATATGTGTTTAGAGTAATCCATAATATTTAGAGATAGAAAATGAAATGCATCATTCATGGAGACGGTAGGCCATACACGCGCATGAATGTTGTTTCAATTTTCTTGTTAGATTGAAAGAAATAAAATTAAATAATATATATTATTATTTCAGAATCATTTTTATGTAATATATATAATTTATTTATATTAAACTCATCCTTAATACATTCCATGTAAAGTGTTAACGAATCACATCACTTTGTGAGGCGGTAGTCCGCCGTACACACGAGTGACGTTATCGTATTCCCAAAAAATGGAGAGTATGAAGGTATGTGTGATATAATAATTATAAAATCAAAATAAAATCATAAATATCATATATAAATAGTAAATCTATCATTATGAACATCTTTGATAGATGGTAATGGAAAGACGAATGACATCGGTTTGCAAGGCGGTAATCACACACAAACGATGGTTTTGTAACCCATTTGATGGAATTGGAGATGGTTGTAGGTTATTAACTTAACTTAACAACATCTAAATATATTAAATATAATGAGTTTTTATATAATATTTATATAAGAATAATTTAATAAGGCTAAGAAAGAAATAAAATAAAGATGCTCATTGAAGAACATTACCTCTTCTTTGGGTATTCTTCTAAGTTTTGCGCTAAAACCATCCTAGGTTGAATTTATGCCCAAAATAAGGATTCTAAGATGAGTGGAGGGAAGTCGGGAAGTGATTCGGTTAGGTATTTTTTGAACCAAATAGGAGTGCAAGTGTGAATAAGGGAGGAGAGTGAGTGCCCTTTTATAGTTGAGGAGGAGTGACATTTTTGTAAATACCCAAAAGTATTCACTATTGGGAGGTCAATATTACCTCAAGTGGAACCAAAATTGATTATTAATGGGTTGGGGGGATTATTTGGTTGATAAAAACCTCTAACACAACATAAAAAACATGTTTTAAACATGTTGTTTCTTAACTTCTAAGTTTCCTTATTTTTACCATTTTGATTTTTCACTATGGTAACTATTTTTTTAATCTAGATAATTTATACTTTAAGTATAAATTAAAATGATAATTATTAGTTAATTTAGACAAATTGATTCTAAATATTAAATCCAATTTATCAAATAAAAATCCTATATGTGTTGAAAATTATTTTTAACACAAGTGCATGTTACGTGCAAAAACATCGTTTTACCCTTAACCGTGTTAACATAGTTTTTACTATTTAACGATCAATATAGTCATTATAAAATAACCATTGATAAATTAATGGAAAATATTTGATATTTATTATAATTTAAAAATAAATTGTAAGAATATAGTATTTTTATTACTTTTAAATCATTTAATAAAATGTCATTTATTATAATATAACATTAATGCCAATTTTGACATTATTAATTTAATTTGAATTAAAAAAAATCAATAAAATGAAAAAATTCAAATATATCATGTTCAATATTGTGTAACATGATATAATAATCTAAAAAATTAATGAAACATAATATTTCATTCAATTTAATTCACTTTTAATATTTACAGTATCATTTATTTTATTTAATTATTAACTAAATAATTCTTGCATTGACGTTTCTTAAGAATTTAAAGTAATTATTTCATCTCTAAAAAATTAAAATAAATTATAATTATAATAAACTCATTTATATTTCAAAATAATATTTATAACCAAACATATGATATTTTCCCCCTATCCCAAGGATTTATAGATATTAAAAGTAAAGAAGGTTCTTTTTTTGTTCTTTTCTTTACCTAACTTATTATAAAGGTCACTTTCATGGAAAAGTGTCCCAAAACTCATAAAAATAGAACCTAAGTTCATAAGGGTCGAACTATGTCCCAACAATGGGTGTTGTAAAATTATTTAGGTCATTTTAACCCCTTATCTTCTTAGTTTAACTCCCGATAAACCCATTTTTACCTTTACCGCGATAATTAACTTTTACTGTATTCGTTATTAAATTTGATCAAAAAATTAAGTTGAAATTATTATAAATTATAAATTATTTTTATTTAAAATATGTAATCATTTTTTCCAAATTCAATTCATATAAGTGTAAAATTTTTATTTTAAATTAATCTAATAGACGCGTCGAAAAAGCGGGGTTTTAAAGTGAAAATGTTCAAAAGTTTACAAAGTTTTTATATATGAATTCAATATGAAATTTATTAAAATGAACTAAATTATATTAATAGATGTATAATTAAACTAAATATACTTTAAAACAAATTTAAAATTTAATTTAATTTTATAAATAAATTAAACGAAAATCTAGTTTTCAATTAAAATTCAGTATTTTTCACTATTCATCAAAAAATGAAACTTTTTAGAAGAATACCAAAAATTCACCCTAAACTAATTTTTACATTTTTAATTCAAAAATTAATTTTATTTTATCAAATTAAATTTCTAAAATTTTCAAAAATCAATTTTATGATTGTTCACAAAAATACGTAAAAAACATTTTGTTGAAAAATAGTATTTTTGAAACGTATAAAGACTTTGCTGAAAATTATGTATTTTATTATAAATATGTTTTATTTATATAAAAACACTATACTTAATATTTTAAAAGTAGTTATTACTATTGATATCACTAATTTTAATATTTAGGTTACAACGATCACGTTAATAATATATCATGTTTTTATTAAAACTCAGTGTTACGCGTGGCGCAAGCTAAGATAATGTTGCATGTAGTGAACACTTAATTTGGTGTTGTGTGTAATGCAAGACATCAAAGAAATTTAATTTATTTGAAAAAAATAATTCATGAAAACTTGGGATGTTACATTCTACCCCCTTAAAATGATTTTCCCTTGAAATTCGTCTTGGTCATCAAAAGTTTAATACTTGAAAGTTTCTTTCATAGAAATCCACATAGTAAAAAGGGTTGATAAAACACCCAATTTAAAAAGAGAAAGGGGTGTGTGAAGGTCATATGGAACAACACATACTAGGTTTTTAAATAGGATAATATAGATGGGAAGTGAGAATATAGACATAAAAGAAAAAACTAACACCCAAATACTGATGGAGAGTGATAAAGAGCACAACTAAGAGAAAGTTAACAATCACAAATCCATAAACCAAATAAGATTGAAAAAGGTCATTGATATCATAAAAAACAATTATAGCAATATTTTTTTATTTAATTACATTTTCCCTAAAGTTGAATATTTTTTATGAGAATATATACTTACTTGATTTCATTCCATTTCATAAGCACAATATCAACCTATGGTTGTGCCTTGATCAATTTCCACACCATTTCTTACTCCAAGAAATGGAGGTGAATTTATTATGCCTGAACCATTAACAAATCATAAGATACATAGATAGAATGGTAATTCATTCTGTCCATATTTAGCTGTCATCAAAACAATATGGTTAGCAAATTTTATCCATTATTCATAAATCTTCATATGGAAAAATAATACATTAATATATAAAACCTCATTAAAAGTTAAACATAAACCATTTTATAAATGGTTAACCTTTTGATCCTTATGAAAGATAAAAATCTAAAACACTATTAATAAGTCACTAAATTTCTCAAAATCATATTAACATTTTTTTTGAAAAGTAGTAAAGATAACATTAATGTCGAAAATCAGCAGCCGTACATAAGCAGAGCCATGAGGGGAAATTGTCCAGCCAGAGCTGGTTATCATTGAAGGGGCCTAAGGCTGCCAGTTGACATTGACCCCCTATATATCATAAAGTATCTCTTGATTGTCATATACCAAACATGTGAATACCTTCATCACACATTCTCTTGAAACATGGTAATAACATGAATTACCATAAAACCATATTAAAAACATACATATTCATTACTTACATAGAACACAAATTATTTGATATATTTATTAAATCCAAAAATACTTAAACTCCATTCATGATAGCATAAACCACTTTGTCAATAAATCATTAATTTGTTCAAAAGTAATCGATACTATCTAATTTACTTTATTCTTATCCAACATATCTTTATCCAAACTAAACACTATTTTCTCAACATTAGGAACACATTAAGGGTTACCTTCCCTTAATTATGTGTTTTACATAAAATATAAACCTGCCATTAAATCAAATTTCTTGGCCATAAGCATCATTCAACATATTCTGTCAAATCCTTAATGAAAAACTTATATGAACAATCCTTATATATTTCATAATTCTTGAGTCCTAATACAAAAATACTTCAATCACACCACTTCCTTCTCAAAATGTTAACTAGGATTCATAATCTTACTCCTTAATACCTCTTTCCTTTCATATGTCATCTATAGTCTCTTCATTATCAACAATATAACCATTACTTGTACAACCTTGTTGGTTTTCTTCATGAGATTTCCCCTTAGGACATCAATTTGCATAATTCACATAATTTCCACATTTAAATCATTCAACAATTGATGATATATTAGGGATTCTAATATTACTATCCACTATGTTAACTGAAATTTTCATTTTTTTTCAATTACTTTATTTTTGTCCTTTTCCACAGTCAAAACATTTTCCTATTCCTCTGAGACATTCACTTGGGTGTTTCTTCTCACATTCTCGACACATAGGAAACTGAATATTCTTTCCTCCATAGTCTCCACTACCTAAACTCTCAACAAAATCTTTCCTTCTCTTATTTGGAGAGTCTGAGAGTTGGTTAAGGTATACATTTTTAATCATGTTATGTGAAAACTAATTAGAAATAACCACAACATAATTTACTCCAATCATCATCCCATTTGTCACACCCCAAACTTGGATACTCCTTTATTTTGTTCTTTTACTAGTCTTGGGTCCTTTGGTCGAGGTTTGGGTTGAGACCCAGTCGAAACTTTTGAGTTTTTAAAGTTCAGATGAGTTTTCTAGGTGGCTATAAAATCCCGCCTTTTTTTGTCACATAAACTTTCATTACATTATACAAAACTGAGGATCTTTAAGGTTTAGTGTCTTGGAAACCAGGAACTTAATACATGAAACAAAAAAAAAATTCTTCTTAAACACTTGAAAGGCTTCTCCTTATGTTCATCCTAGGTTCATTACTGCATCTCATAACCTGGGGACATACATCAAAAGAAAGGGTGAGCAGAAGGCCCAGTAAGGGAAACAAGAGAAACATTTTACATGTGAACTTGAGATACTTCAATAAGGTCATGAAAAGAACTTTAAGGCATGAGAAAGAAATCATGAGGAATTTCATAATAAAAATATCATTTTTCATAACTTGAAGATGTGGCTACATCATTTAACATAGACAATCATGAACATATCACCAAGGTCCATCCCCAAGGTGTCATTTGAAAATTACCAAGGTTATTCACCAAGATATCATGAAAATTGTGATCTCTAGTGGTTACATCATTACCCAATGAATTGGAGCGCTATCAGGGCACACCCTTAAATTTTCATTTGTTATCATGTGAGACACATATATCATCATCAATCATTTCATAAACAACCCATATAGCATAAAATAAATGGGTTTCATTTCATAATCATAACGTTTTAAAACTTCTTTAAATACATGATCTTTATGTCACTTTAAAACCCACGGAAGGGGAGAGCGGGTCTCATGTATGTAAATACCAGAATTTAAAATATAACATTTTGATATATATGTGAATACCCCTATAGAAATAAGAGATTTGAGTATTCAATTTATAACATAAAATAATTTTGAGAAAAGAGAGAGGCATTTTGAGACGAAAATTCTGCAGTATAACAGCTATGTTTTGGGGTTTTAGAGAACATTGAAAAGAGAGGGGACATGGGTCACCCACTCATAAATAATAAATAAAATAGTAGAGGGACAGAATATGAAGGATATATGAACATGGTAATGAAATTTTAAATATGTACCATATGAAATGAAGAACATGAAAGGAAGACAAAAATAAGATTTCTCTTATGAAAATTCGGCAGCCTAACGGCGTCACTTAAACTTCAAAAAATGAATTGACGAGATCAAATAGGGTCTCTCATCATGTGAACATAAAATATAAGTATTATAGATATAGAGATCATACCCCAAAATAATAAAAAGGAACTTGAAAGACTTGACATGAAAGTAGAACTTCAAAACGAGAAGGGTGAAAGAACCACTTAAAATTTCGGCAGCCTAACGGCGCCACTTAAAACTTCAAAATACTGAATTGAAGAGATCAAATGGGGTATCTCATCATATGATCATAAAATATCAGTATGATAGATATATAGATCATACCCCAACATAATAAAAAGGAACTTGAAAGACTTGACATGAAAGTAGAACTTGAAAACGAGAAGGGTGAAAGAACCACTTAAAAATTCGGCAGCCTAACGGCGCCACTTAAAACTTCAAAATACTGAATTGAAGAGATAAAATGGGGTCTCTCATAATATGATCATAAAATATCAGTATGATAAATATAGAGGTCATATCCCAACATAATAAAAAGTAACTTGAAAGACTTTACATGAAAATAGATCTTGAAAAATGAGAAGGGAGAAAGAATCTGTTACAAAAATTTCGGCAGCCTAACGACGCCACTTAAACATCCATAAAATGAAATAATGAGAGTAAGAGGGGGACTCTAATCATATGAACATGAAAAGGTCAGTAATAGGAATATAAAATAACATCCTCTAACATAAGAACATGGAGTATAAAAGAAATGACATAAAAGAGATTACTTGAAAAGAAAGAGAGAGGTCAGATCCCTTACCTTAAAATGTAACTCTTAAAACTAAAAGGTTTGGACCTTGAGGGCTTGGGGGCACCTTGGGAAGACTCCTTGGGAGGTAAGTAGACCATAACTTTGTTGATAATGATTTTGGAGTCCAAAGGATGAGAGAATGGATTGGTATTTATAGGGAAAGTGAGGGGACAAGGCATTAATGGCCAAGGGACACCTCATAAGTGGGTTTCTCAAAACCATGTGCTCTCCCATGGTATTTCCCATGGAGTTAGGCCACATGGACCCCCCATACAATAATTCATCACCTTTGGTTGGCCAACCCATAAAATATCTCATGACATCATCATGACATAGTTATTATGTCATTAAACATATCGAAACCCTAAAACTGTATTTTTACTATTCACTGAAAATTCAACTTTCTCAGAAAAATATCAAAATTTCACCTTAACCAAATATCAATGATATTATTTCAAAAATGAACTCCATTTTATAAAAAAAAAATCTAAATATTTTTAATTTAATTTTTAAATAAATACACTATTCACCGAAAATTCATTTTTTCAGAAAAATCCCCAAAAATTACCATAACATAATATCGACGCTCTGAGTTCAAAAATGAAATCCATTTTATAAAAATAATTTTCTAAATATTTTTAATTAAATTTTTAATTAAAAAATACTATTCACCCGAAAAAACTAATACTTGAATAATTATATATGAAACCGTTATTTAACCATTTTATTGAATCACATTACTTAATCAAGGTGCCTAGATTATATTAATACTTTCTTTAAGTGAGATTACTAATCCATTTGGTCACATTACTAATCCTAATCATAAAATCACTATTCATAATTTACTATTCATCAAAAATTAAGTTGATCTTATTAGACTCTAAATTTAATACTGAACATAATTGTAGAAGACCATTTTTTGAAAATCATTACACATTTTTAATTATTTAAGGTTTACATAAACACTTTTAAAATATCATTTTTCTAAAATTCATCAAAAATATGCATACTATATTTATCCGGTCATTTGAAAATTCATAAAATTCATCATAAGAAGAAATCAAAATTTTTATTTAAAACAAATGATTACACAAGGCAGTTACGGTCTCCTTACATAGCCCCTTATCACACCAGCATAGGACCTAAGTGTAGGGTGTGCTAAGGTGAGAGAATCCGAGGGAGGCTCATCCAACATCGCACGAGTAGTAATATCTATCAGTTTGAACTTCTTGCGAAGGCGATTCCGTTCTAACTTCACACGATGAAGTTCGGCTTAGGTTTGGTCCAGAGCAACGCCCAGTGGTGCTACCTCCTTCCCAAATTCTGTTAGATGGGCTTCGATCGGTCCAAGACTACTGGGTGAGGCCATATAATCTTCTTTCTATATTAATTAACCAAGATTACTTGTATTTAGAGACAATAATCAAAACGTTTAGTTTCCAGCGGTCATATTGACCAATGGTCATATAACAGTCAAAAACCCAATGGTCTCATTTTAATTATACTCATGTTATCAAATGAAACATTTTTGTTGAGTAAAAAAAAATAACACACAAAATTAGGAAACAAGATTTATTCAAAATTTCGGGTCGTTACAGTGTCACATAGGTACCGCACAGTTAGTAGAAATCGTGCAGCCCGACCATACAGTAGGTATGGGTTCAGACATAACCAACCACATGGACAATGAACAGACATACACTAGGTCCTATGTAGTCATGCACCAATCCTTACATGGGTAGATAGATCCACATGGTTACCGCACAATTTGGAAAGCTGTGTATCCAAACCGTGTGGTCGGCCAAAAAAAAATTAATACTTAAAATTCATATTCTACCCCTCTCCCTTTTTAACCCGATTTCTCCCCCTATCCTCTTGGTCGACTATGGTTCATGAAGGGGTCCCAAACCCACTCCTCCCTTGGATCTCATTCCATAGTGCTTCTTGTTTAAATGTAAGGTGAGTTTTAGGGTTTTTGGGTGGTTTTCTATCCTGTCTCTCTACCCTCCTCTATTTCTCAATTTTTCTTTGGTTATCCCTCTATTGAATAAACCCTAATGACAGGTTTTGTGTGTTGGCATGTTTTTCTTGGATTTTAGGGTTTGTGGTTCATTATTATAGGCCTAATCTTCTATTTTCAAGGGTTTCGTTGTATTCTCACTTGACCGATAGGTGTTTCAATGCCTTTTCTTCCAATTTCAATCCGTATGATTCTTGTGATTTATTAATTAACTCTTAAAACATGTTTATCACCTTTAATATATTCATATTTAGTTCATGTTAGTGTTTTTTTGTTGGTATATTCGATTAAAAATAAGTTTTTAAATGTTTTTCTATCTATAACCATGTGTATTCCTAGACAATTGGGTTTGAAAACGTGTCACTTTATTTAAAATGGTTATGTTATATTTTTTGGGTGGTAATTTCCTATAGAAATTTTTTTATGAAAGTTGTTTGGCTTGTGTTGGGTTAGCTTTATGAAACTTGGTGTTTTGATGATATGGTGTATTGTGTTTATGGAAGGTGTGTGTAGTTTCTTTGAAAATGGCTGGGAAAAGACCCCTTGGGATATGCTATTGGATGTGGGCACATCCATGGGTGCATGAAGTCCACACATGGGTGGGTATTCAAATGATGATGACATTGAGAGTTGTTCTTTTCTCAAACCTTGGTTTCTTAAAAAATAACTCTTATCTCCTCTTCCTCCCTCTTTTTGTAAAATGGTTCCATGTCTTCCAAAATGACTTAGGGTGGTTTCAATTTTTTTTAGAAATTGTGATGTGTTTGGGTGTGTATTTGAAACTTAAAGGTCGTTTAAAAAAAGGCATAATGATAATGGGATTTCATGTTTCTTGAAATAACTTTTGAGGTGTTTCTTTTTTGGAAAATATACCTTGGATGGGTAGAACTAAAGTCTCGTTTGGCATTTTGAAATGACTATTTGGAAAACCCTTCTTGGGTTAGGTCACTTGCCTAGTTAGTGATCCATGAGATGGGAGTGTCCTTGGTATGGGACCTCCCCTTTGTAATGAATGTTTGATGACAAGGGACCACCCTTGAGGTGGCCGGGGTAGTGCTGATTGGGTGATGTTTATATAGCATGTATGTGACTTTTTGTTTGAATTGTATGGAACACCCCCTTGTAAAACATAACATGGGAACCTATCATAACAAAGAGGAATTCTGAGAACGTCTGCTACACTAGTCTAGGTTATTATACTAGCTAGTGGCCCATAATAGGTGGATAATTGGGTTTATTATTATGGGATCGGGCCCCTCGACTAGGCCAGGTAGGGCGGTGGTCAGGCGTTAGGGCATTATGATTTCATCGAGTAGGGAATTCCTTTAGGATGAGTCACATGTATAGTATGTTCTAGTTCTCCTCTGCATTATTAGGATTTCCTGTGTTCCCCCATCATAAGTACTACTAGAGCCGTTACCCTCGTTGTGTAGAATCTTATTCTCTGCACCTGGTTTTTGGTATTTATTTAAAAAAAACTATGAATGTGTGGTTGGTTAAAAAATGGATTTCTAAGTAGATGTTTTGAAAGAGAAATCACATTAACCTTTTTCTTTTTTGTGCCTTATTTTAAATTATGAGGGCAATGGATCATGTTTGTTTGTTTTTAAATGAAAAGTGTGTATGAAAATATATTTTTTATAAATTTATTTCAAACTAGTATTAATGTATTTTTTTGGGAAAGAAACAATATGGATTCTTTGGTGGTTGCCTACTGAGATGTTATCTCACACCCTACTTGTACCATTTGATGTCGGTAGACCCAAACTGTTCTGTAGGTTCAAATTTTGTTCAGGTTTCCTGGCTCAAGTTCTCATCATTAGAGCATGGTTGGTATTGTGGTTGGAGGTGACCAAGAGGTCACATGTAGATCACATGGTGGCAGTTTAGTTTGTTCACTTTAGTTTCAATTATATACTTTTGTGTTCATATTTCTGAGTTATATCTTGAAACTGAATCTATTTATATTATTGTTTGAGATTCTGCTATTGGTTATTTTCATGTTTAGTTTTATTTATTTGATTCTGGTATTTTTTGGGCTTAAATCATTCCTACTTGTATGTTTTGATGCTTGACACTAGTTTTCAACCCGTGGAGATTGGGAATGTCCTTCAGGCCATTCTGCAGACCGGGTCGGGCGTTGAGTTAGATGGCGACCCGACTTGGTTCATGAAAAAATGATATCAGAGCAGACCCTTAATATTTGGGGTGTCTGGTAGATGAAGATTAGGACTGTCAGGACTCGATAGGTAGGTGCAGGAAGAGCATCGCGAACTCTTGCTCGCACCGATACTCGAGTCACTAGGGGTAGTCTAGGATTTGAGTCTTTTGTCTCAGGTTGTTTTGGATTGGGGGATGATAATGGAGGTGAATCATTTTCATGTTGTGGACTCACATGAAGTAGTTAACCATGTTGATTCCAAGTGCCCAGTTTAAGTTTCTCTTAGTGTTATTGCCTACTTGGGGAATGGATCACTACCATGTCACCGAGATAGGCATAGGCTATAGTCCCTCCTTCCAGTTGTTTGGTGTAATTTGTGATTCGCTTTGTTCTGGTTGGTGTAAGCAGTTTTGAAAATGAAAATGGTCTTGGGAATGAAAATAATTTATTCAAATGGTTTTAAATTGGTAAAGTGGGTTTTTGGAAAGAAAATTGATTTTAAAGTTGAAGATGCTCTAGTATGAATATTTGGTACTTGTTTGGAATTGTAATGAAATGTCTTGGTGAGACCTCGGTGTTCCTTGTGGAAGTTTGCACATGTGAGGGTGTGTGTGTGGAATATGTGTGTTGGCACACAAGGATGGATATGTATGGACACATTTGCAACAATTCAAGGGATTCCTTCATAGTGAATTTGAAACCAAAGGCTTGTCCTTGTTTTTCCTACAGGTGGTTTTGAAAAGGGAAATGAATTTTGGGAAATGAATTTGGTTTAAAAATAGTGATTCGGTATTTTGAAAGTGGCTTGGAAATGTGGAGATTTTGAAAATTAATATGAAATGGGATTTTTAAAAGGATTTTTTTGGTTGTGATTGAGTTTGTTTGGATTACGAGCTAGTCGTTTTGAGCTCGGGGTGTTTCTTTCGATTGTGTTTTGGCCTGATGCTGGTTTCAGTTTTTGTTTTTCATGTTTTTCAAAATGTGATACCCAGAAAGTCTCCAAATTTTTTTAATAAGATATATCCAATTCTGGTTCCTATTGAGTGTTTTATATTTATTGAGGTAATCAAGGTCATTTAGAGGCAGTGGTGTGGTTTGTGGAAGTAGATCATGTCTTCAGGTTGTTGGGAACTCCTAGGGTTATTAGATTTTGTTTTGTCTCCGGTTGGTTTAAGGGTCTAGGCTTAGATCAGTGGGAGTTATTCCCCCTCCATCAATACGAGTTGTGGTGACATGGGTAATACTCGAGGCCACATTTTCCCATAGGTTCATACCTGAGGTGGTAAATTTGAGGGAGATTTTAGAATTTTGGGATGTTCAGATGGGCTAATGGTTGATAAGAGTTTATGATGAGTGCCATCAGTGTGGCCGGTCTAGGAATTCTAATCCATCATGTTGCATACCTATGAAAATGTACCACCGTTGTGGTCAATTGAATCATATAAAGGAATAAGGAGTTGGGAAAAGAGGATTCTAATGCCTAACTTTGAGGTAGGAGATGCTTTAACCATCAGAGCCCCAGCCGCAAGTCTCGAGGTGAAGCTCACACACAGTCAGGAGTTTCCAATGGTGTGTGAAACCTTATCTCAATTTTCATTTTAAGCGATTGGGATGGAAATATCTGAAGTTTCCTTATTCTATTCTTTTCACCATTCCAAGTTTAACCTTGTTGGGGTGGTGTGATGAGCCCATTTTATCACAATTCAAGCGGCTTTATCTGCTCCAAATATGGCTTTTAAATCATTCGTATTCATTGAGGGGTGTTGGGACCATGAATGAAAAGACTTGTTTTGGTTTTGGGTTTAGTTACAGCTGTGTTATTTAGATATATTTTTGGGTTTGTGGAGTTGATGGGTGGTGTTTCTGGGCCCTTTCTTAGTTTGGGTGCCTTTCCTTGAGTTTTCCTCTAGTGTTGAGAAGTCGGACGGAGTGAATAGTTCTCAATTTCGATAGTGTTATTGTTCACCCTTGTGTAGAGGGTTTCAGTTCTTGTAGGGGATTTCCCTATTCCAGTGTCCTAGTATGTCAGTGTTGGTCGGAGTGGACACTCAAGAGGGGGGGGGGGTGAATTGAGTTCCAATTAAAATTTCTGTTAAAAACAATTTCTGTTAAAATCCCCCAATTTCAAAAACAAATTAAACTGTAGTGAATTTATATAGATTATAAAGGTTCAATTAGTTTCTCAAAGATTGATTAATTCTTAGTTAACTTAATCTTATGATTAAATTAACTTTTGAAACTAACTTACTGATTTATAACAAATATAAACACTTGCGAATTAAATTATCAAAGTAGCTTTGAAGATAGATTATATTTCAAAGTAATAGCAGCGGAATATGAAATAAATATGTATAGTATGGATATAGAGTATAACTATAAACACACAGAATTAACCAAGAGGTTCAGTCTCAAGCCGAGACTTAGTCCTCTCAAAATTTTATATAAGAATGATCCACACCCTGGATCGGGGTTAACAACAGTGAACACACTGTCCAGGTCACAAGACCTCTACCACAGTTCTTCGTGGGAAAACAAACAACAGCAGCAAGCTGTCCAGGTCACAAGACCTCTACCACTATCCACAGTGGGAAATGGAGTGCAAAAAGATTTGCTGAGGATTTACAGATCCTCCAGTGAAAGTACAGGAGTCAGTGTGTGTGTTTAATACAGCAGATATCACACACTGCTCAAAATGTAGAAAACTAAAACACAGTAGAGCAATAGATAGAATGAAGAAGGTTTAGAGTGCTCTATAGTGTTGGCAGATCAGTTCTGGACTCGTAGGAATGAGTGACTTGAAGCTTTGGTCCTTTTTCTGTAAGTTGACACTAAAACAGAGTGTCGGGATTTCCAGACTTCCAGATGTTCAAGTGATCAGCTTCTTTGAGTTTGAGTGCTTCACAGCATGGCTTTTAGGAGACGCTTCTTTCAGTCGGTTCACTGAGACTCTTTTGTTCTTCAGAATGAATGCTCGAGAGTTCTTCCTTTTTTGTGTATATGCGTATCTCCTTCTCAGTTGTAGATGTTAGACTCAGTGTAACTGTTCCATTCATATATCTTCTTGAATGCTTCTCTCTTCTTTTTATACTCCTCCATATATTCCCTTTTTGTTCACCCGAGGCCGACAAGATAAATAGTCTGGAGTTGCACGTGCGATCTTCCTCGTACATTGTATTATTTCTTGATATGTCTGCAAATATCAATAAATAATGTTAGATGTATTCATCTTGCTAGACATGACCGTTAGATTAGTATTAATCAAATTGGTAAAGAAAAAGTAGAAATATAATAATAATAAACTGGTCGAGAAAGTATGTCACTGTGGAATTCAACTGTGGTCTTCCAACTGTGGACTTCCTTCTGTGGACTCCCAACTGTGGACTTCCTTCTGACTGCTGACTTCAACAAAAGGGCTTGCTGTCTGTAGGCTTGCAATGGTAGCTTTTACTCCATGTAACTGTAGCCTTTCTAACTGTAGACTTGTAACATCAAATTTGTAGAGCTGTAACCTTTGTCAACTGTAGACTTCGATCATCTGTAGACTTAGTAGACAGAAGCTGTCTAACTGTAACCTTGACTGTAGACTTATGACTGTAGGCTTGTTCGACTGTGAACTTGAGCAGAGAAAACTTTGAGCAGAAGTCTTGTAACTGTAACCTTCGTCTGTGAGCTTTGACAATAGATAGCAGTAGACTCGTAACTGTAAGCTTGTATTAGTCTTCGACTGTAACCTTGTAACTGTGAACTTAGTGCAACAGTAACTTAAGGTGACAGTTAACTGTAACTGTGACTTTGAAAATAAAACTCTGACTGTTGGCTAACAATACCAAACTTATGTAAATACTACTGTAAGCTGTTACAGTAAGGTTATGAGAGTAAGAATATGAACTGTTTAGAATAAAATACATTTAAGCATAGAATAATAAGATTAATGCAAAGGTTTAATACATCATAATCAATGTTTAAGCATGATTTGGGATTATCAAAACAGGTGATACCAACAATCTCCCCCTTTTTGATAATCACAAATTATGTCAGTATGAAATATAGAAGTATCATAGAGAAGTGTGCAAAACACAGTATTAGCAATATGAGCACAAAAATTAGGTATACTCCGCAAGGATTTCTCCTCTTTGTATAGGTTCATTTCTCCCTTTGAGTTTCCTATTTCTCCCCATTTCTCCCCCTATCTATTTCTCTTTATTTCTCCCCCTTTGTGATTAACAAAAAGAAAGACAGAGAGAGAGAAAAGAAACATTGTATTAATAAGGAGTACAATACATGACCCAAAACATGAATACATGATCCCTATAAAAAAAAACAGACTCAATCCTCTTCATCTGGAGGTAAGGGATCTTTTCCTTTGGAGGAAGAAGATGGAGCAGGAGGTGAAGGATCAACAGGCTGAGGAATGGCAGCAGGAATGTCTGGAGGGGCAGCAACAGAGGCTCCTGAAGGCCGGTAGTGAGTAGCTTGCCGAGGGATCAGTGGTCTAAGGCTTCTGAGGGCATCAGCAGGAGACATTATGGAAGAACCACTGGGGTTGGAGACAGGTAGGGCAGGAGGAACTATAACAGGTGTGCAGTCCACATGAAGAAAAGGTAGGAGCAGATTCCTGAAATCCATGATAATGTTTCCTCCTCTGTCCATGGCAGATAAGAAGTCATCTTTGTTTTCCAAGAATTTATCCAAAGCCGGGGTCAACTCTCGTAGCTTGCTAACTTGTTCTTTGAAAGCTTGAGTTACAGGAGGCAGCTTCATAGTTTCTAGCATGAGCTTGAAGTGATTGTTCAACTGATGCTTGGTGAAAATCCGATCAAAGTAATAATCCACTTTACTTTTGATGGCCTCCTGAGAAGCAGTAGCAGCCTGCAGGTGCTCACGAACAAAGCCACTGACTTCTCTTGTAGTAGCAAGGATCTGTAGGTCTGATGTGTCATTTTCACGGGCCTGAGTAAGCTCTTCTCTGAGCAGGCTTCTAAACTGCTCAAGGTCCACAGGAGAGCTAGATGAAGGAAGGGACTTGACTGAGAATGCCACTGTCTCCTTGAAAGACTGAGTCAGATTTCCAATCACTTTCTGAATGACAGCATCCTGATTGCTAAAGTGTTCTTTTACTGATTTCTTGAAAGCCTCAAATACTTCCACAAACTGCTTGACCACTTCTTTGATGTATCGAATCTCACTGGCCACTTGTGTCTGAGAACTGCTCAGGGCAGTTAAAGAAGCAACTGATTGTCTGAGGGCCACTACTGCTCCAGTCCAGCTTTCAATTTGAGTGTGGCACACTTTCATTTCATCCATCACTTCTTTTATTGGACTTCCCACAACACATCCCAGAGATAGTTCTAAGGATTGTTCCACATTTTTCAGCTCATCAAAAAGACTGGTTTTCAATTCAGCAACAGACTGTCTGATGGTCTCCTTCATTTCATTCTTTAAGGATTCAAGGTCTTCCTTGGTGGCCAAATTTTCAGTTTCTAACACTGGAGAGCTGTTAGGTAGGATGACTGGATTTCTTGGTGCTTGGTTTTCCTCATCTGAATCCTCATAATTGAGTCCTAGCACCATGTATCCTAGATCTGAGGTCCATCCTTCTATATCATACAGTACAGAGACTAAACCAACACGCTCCCCCTCACTTGGAGGTCCTTCCTGAACACTTTCTACTATCTGCTCAACTCTGGGTAACTCTAGGTTCTCTTCTGTAGCTCTAGCAGGTTCCATACTTGCTTCCTCTGTAGGTTCAGCAGTGAGGTTAGCCTCCTTCTCTGTTGGGTCATCAACCACTTCCATGACAACAGTAGTAGAGACCACTCCTGCTTCCTGGTCAGACACTAACTTGTCTGTATACCCTATCAGAGGGCTCATACTAAGTTCTTCTACAACAGTTTCTTGATTTTCATTTAAAGCTCCAGCCTCTTCTGCTTCGACTGTATCACCCTCATCAGAGGTGTCCTTGATAAAATATTGAGATTCTTCTTCTTCTTCTGTAGTCTCAGTCTCACTGTCTCTTAGAACAGGTTCTCTACTAGGTAGTTCTTTTGGAGGGCTTGCTGCTCCAAACGTCACTGTCCTGACAGGACTGTGAGTAGTATCAGGATCACTCCCTTCATCAATTGGAGTGTTCTCTCTTGCAGAGTTACCAACTACTGCAGTCTGTTCATCATCTGAGTATACAGGTTCAGGCTCATCAGGCTTTAAGCCTGGATCTCTCCTATCTCTCGGTCTAGAGGGATGAGTAGAAGGGCTAAAAATCTCATAGATTCTCTCCTCATCATTCACCCATGATTTCTTCCAGGGATTCCAACTGATCTTCATGAATTTGCAGATTACTTTCGAGATACATACACTGTTCTTTGCCACTATCAACTCTTCCTGACTTCCAGCTACACCTTTCACTTTCAACATAACCGAAATGAGTTTAGCATGAAACAAGGCACATGATTTTGAGCTTGCCTTTATCATGTCCTCCATCTGAGCCATCAGCAACCTACAAAGGTTGACCTTCCTTCCATGTTTTAATAAGTACATCAAGTAAATATCCTGATGCTTCAGAGTTGCAAAATCTCCTCTTCTAGGACTCAGTACATGCTGGATAAATTTAAACAGAAGCTTGTCCTCTCCATTCATTTCAGTAGCAACAATCTTCCTTACAGTGCCATTGCCTGTCAATTCTTCCAGAGCCGTCTCATGATCAAAGATTCTACTGTTTGGAGGAGCCGCTCCAGAATAGTAGTTGTAAATACCCTCATGAGGAACTCTTAAACATGCAGCCCATTCAACGGATGAAAAACTGACTTCATTGCCGTTTACTCTGGATACCAGTCTATGCAGATCATCCTCTTCCTCGAACTGTAGATATTCATAGAACTCCTTCACCAGCTTCGGGTAGTATGGTCCATTATTGTTTGCGAAGCATTCGGTCCATCCTTGATCATTAAGCACTGTCAGCACTAATGATCTGCTCGATAAAATCCACTCTTCACTTAGCTCCTTCTCAGCAACTATTTCTCTCTTAGTCAGATGTGGATTAACAGGTCTTATCGAGGCGTTCCCGGTGCCACTGGATTCGACTTGAGTCCTCTTCGGCATTGGTGCATCTTCGTTGACAGTTGGGGGTCGCTTTGTTCTGGCCATTGGAACTGAATGAGGTTTCGAGGTTCGGTTGAAGGTTTAGGGTTTAGGACTTGAGAGAGCAAGGGTCGAGATGAGTGGATTGAGATATGTTCGATGTTCTCAATTTTATCATTTAGGGATTTAGAAATAAGAGAATAAAGAAAAGAAACGGTTCGAATTCCCGCAAAAATAAAATAAGATTAAACAGCGAAACAGCCTATAGAGAGATGTAACAGTGAGGTTTAAACTGCGAGGTTTCAACTGTGAGGTCTAAACTACGAGGTTTCAACTGTGAGGTCTAAACTGCGAGGTTTCAACTGTGAGGTCTAACTGTGAGGTTTCAACTGTGAGGTTTCAACTGTGAGGTTTAAACTGTGAGGTTTCAACTGTGCTATAGTTAATCATACCTAACTCATGTTTGATGTAACTTAATCTCTCAGAATTCAAAGGCTTTGTAAAAATATCAGCTAACTGATGTTCAGTGCCAATGAACTCAAGAGTGATATCACCTTTTTGATAATGATCCCTCAGAAAGTGATGTCTCACATCAATATGTTTTGTCCTAGCATGAGATACTGGATTTTTTGAAATGTTAATAGCACTTGTATTGTCACACCTTATAGAGACATGTTTGAATTGATATCCATAGTCTAGTAAAGTGTGTTTCATCCACAAGATTTGTGCACAACAGCTACCAGCAGCTATATACTCAGCTTCGGCAGTAGACAATGCAACAGAATTCTGCTTCTTACTACACCAAGATACTAGTGACTTGCCTAAAATGTGACATGTTCCAGAGGTGCTCTTTCTATCTAACTTGCAGCCAGCAAAATCAGCATCAGAATAACTTAATAAATCAAATGATTGTCCTTTTGGATAAAATAATCCCAAATTGGGAGTATGTTTTAGATATTTGAAAATCCTTTTAACAGCAGTCAAATGAGACTCTTTTGGATTGGCTTGAAATCGAGCACACATGCATACACTGAACATGATGTCAGGTCTACTGGCAGTAAGGTACAGTAGACTACCTATCATACCTCTGTAATTGGTTTGATCCACTGGTTCACCAGTTTCATCACTGTCCAACTTGCAAGTGGTGCTCATAGGTGTGTCACTGCCTTTGGTGCCATCCAAAGAAAAACGTTTTAGAAGATCTTTAATATATTTACTTTGGTTTAAAATAATACCATTTTTATTTTGAAAGATCTGAAATCCAAGGAAAAATTTGAGTTCTCCCATTAAACTCATTTCAAACTCATTTTGCATTATTTTTGAAAAATCAACACATAAAGAATTTTTTGAAGATCCAAAAATAATATCATCCACATAAATTTGAACTATTAATACATCTTTAGAAATCCATTTAATAAAAAGAGTAGGATCAGCTATCCCTTTAGTAAATCCTTTTGAAATAAGAAAAGAGCTGAGCCTATCATACCAAGCTCTTGGAGCTTGCTTTAAACCATATAAAGCTTTAGATAGTTTAAAAACATGATTAGAAAAATGGGGATTTGTAAAACCAGGAGGTTGTTCCACAAATACATCCTCAATTATATATCCATTTAGAAAAGCACTTTTAACATCCATTTGATATAGTTTGAAATTCAGATGAGCAGCATAAGCAAGTAATATCCTAATGGCCTCTAGTCTAGCCACGGGTGCAAAGGTCTCCTCATAGTCTATTCCTTCTTCCTGACTATACCCTTGTGCAACTAGCCTAGCTTTGTTTCTGATTATGTTACCAAACTCATCAACTTTGTTTCTAAACACCCATTTAGTGCCTATGGTAAGAGTGTCTTTAGGTCTTTCCACTAATTCCCAAACTTTGTTTCTTTCAAACTGATTTAGTTCTTCTTGCATAGCCATTACCCAGAATTCATCACTGATAGCATCATTGACATTTTTGGGTTCAAGCTGTGAAAGAAAAGCTTGATGTTCAACCTGATTTCTTAGAGAAGCTCTAGTTTGTGTTCCTCTATCAAGATTACCAACAACAACATCTAAAGGATGATTCTTTAGAATCCTAGTTGATTTGGTAAAGGTTGGACTAGAGATTTCAGGTTCATCTATAGGTTCGGGTTCCACAGAGGAAGATTCTGGAAAAAGTCCAGAACTGGATGTTTTTATTACAGGTTCTTTAGATTTGTCATTTAGGTCCAGAACAGATAATTCTTCTTCAACATCTTCAAGAGAAGTTTTAGACTCATGTGGATCAGTCTCATCAAACTTGATGTGAACAGATTCTTCCACACATTTGGTTTTCTTATTGAACACTCTATAGGCTTTACTAGACATAGAGTAACCTAGGAAAATTCCTTCATCACTTTTTGGAGCAAATTTATCAAGATTATCTTTAGTATTCAGAATAAAGACTTTGCAACCAAAAACTCTAAAGTAATTAACCTTAGGCTTCCTATTGTTCCACAATTCATAAGGGGTTTTCTTAAGAACTGGTCTGATCAAGACTCTATTAATAACATAGCAGGCTGTATTTACAGCTTCAGCCCAAAAGTGAACAGGCAGGTCATATTCATTAAGCATAGTTCTTGCAATTTCTTGCAGGGTTCTGTTTCTTCTTTCCACTACACCATTCTGTTGGGGTGTCCTAGGGGCAGAAAAGTTATGAGAATAGCCATTGAGTGAGCAGTAAGATTCAAATTCTCGATTCTCAAACTCACGGCCATGATCACTCCTCAAGGTCTTAATCTTAAGTCCACTAAGATTTTCTACAGACTTAGAGTATTTAACAAAGGAAGAGCAGGCTTCACTTTTGTGAGCTAGAAAATATACCCAAGTATATCTAGAAAAGTCATCTACAAGAACATAGACATAGTGCTTCCCATTTAGACTTGAAATTCTTGATGGTCCAAACAAATCCATGTGAACCAGTTCAAGTGGTTGAGAAGTTGAAACTTCTTTCTTTGGTTTAAAAGAAACTTTGTGTTGTTTTCCCTTTTGACAGGGATTACACACTTTGTCATTTGGGAATTCAAGCTTAGGTAAGTCTCTAACTAGGTGTTTCTTAGAGAGTTTTCTAAGTGAGTGAATGTTGCAGTGTCCTAATCTCCTATTCCACAGCCAAGACTCTTTATGAAAAGCATTTAAGCAAGTAACATTATGTTTAGCTAAAGTGTTTAAGTCAACAGCATAAACATTTTCATTTCTTAAGGCAGAAAATATTAAAGCATTTTTGGAATTATAAACATCACAAGAATTGTTTTCAAACTTGACATTAAAGCCATCATCACACAATTGAGAAATGCTAAGTAGGTTGTACTTAAGTCCATCAACAAATAAAACTTTGGAAATTAATACTGAGTCAGTGTTACCAATCTGGCCTAGGCCGATGATTTTTCCTTTTGAGTTATCACCAAAAGTGACATATCCTCCATCAACCTTTATTAAGCTTTTGAAGCACGAATAGTCCCCAGACATGTGTCTTGAACATCCACTGTCTAAGTACCATACCTTCTTGTAATTGCTTTTCAAACAGATTTCCTACAAAACAGATTAGACAAGAAATGACTTTGGTACCCAGATTTTCTTGGGTCCAGATATGTTAGCAATCAAGGATTTAGGTACCCAGATTTGTTTTATGGGTCCCATACAATTAATAGATGCAACAGATTTAGAGAGATATACTTTACTTGATCTACAACTATTTAAATAACCAGTTGAGGCATACGAATTTCCAAAATTGGAACTAGCAGGATTTTTTTCAGACTTGGAAATAAATCGGGTTTTAGTAAACTGTCTTTGTCCAGGTTGGTATCCCAATCCAGTGGCATACTTAGGTGCAACTTGCTTTCCTAGCAGTTGGGTTAGAGTATCTTTTCCATTTGTGAATGTTTCTAAGTCCTTTCTAAGTTGTTCATTAGATAGTTTTAGTTCTGTATTCTCCTTTAATAATTGAACATTTTTCTCTTTTTCTACATCAAGTGCAGACTTGACACTTGCAGTAAGAGCATGCTGTTTCTTTAAAGACTTATATTTATCCTTTAGTTCATTACACGTTTCTTCCAGCATATTACAGTATTCAGTCAATTCATATTTATACATATTTTCAGAATCAGAACCAGATTCTGCTTCACCTTCAGAATAATAAGAGTTTAAAGTGGGAGTGTCTAAGGTTACCTCAGATGTGTTTGTCATGAAACACATATTAGCACGATTTCTTTCAGAATCACTGGACTCTGATTCACTTGTGCTGTCTTATGAAGCACTCCAGGTGGCCTTCATAGCTTTCTTATAATTCTTGTCCTTGTACTCATATTTCTTCTTGAATTTTAACTTAGGGCAGTCAGCTTTGATGTGTCCTTTCCTTTTACATTCATAGCAAACTATGTCTTCTTCTTTATCAGTTTTCTTCCAATCTTTCTTCCACTTACCTTGTCTATCATACTTACCCTTGTAGTTTGGTTTTCTGAAGAACTTCTTCTTCCTATAGAACTTCTTGAATCTCCTTGCTATTTGTGCCATCTCGGCATCACTGTCAGAATCTAAGTCTTCACTAGATGAGCTTTCAGTTGGTATATGCACTTTCTCCTTGTCTTTGCTCTTTGATGCAGTAGACTTAAAAGCTACAGATTTTCGTTTTGGTTCCTCATCTTCCTCTTTATTCACCTTTAGCTCTTCTTCGTACATCATCAGCTTACCAATTAACTCCTTGACAGGCAAAGTTCCAATATCACAGGATTCTCTAATTGAAACGGATGTGCCTCTCCATCTGTCAGGCAGACATCTCAATAATCTCATGATTTGCTCCTTTGCTGGAACAATCTTCCCGAGTGAGCTCATTGTGTTGACTATCTCATTAAACCTGAGATACATATCAGAAATAGGTTCATCAGCTTTCATCTTAAAGTTATCATATTTGATAGTATAAGTGTTTAACCGCATTTCCTTGACATTAGTTGTTCCTTCATGAGAAACAGCTAAGGTGTCCCAGATTTCAAAAGCAGTTTTACATGCAGAAATTCTATTGAATTCCTCATCTCCTAGAGCACAGTAGAGAGCATTCACAGCCTTACAATTATTATTGTAAGCTACTTTAGTAGGTTCATCCCAAGTTATTCTTTCAGTTTCTGGAATCTTGTATTGAGACTCTATAGCAGTCCAAATATCAAAACCCATACTTTCCAAATGAATTTTCATTTTGAGCTTCCATTGGGCATAATTCACACCATTAAAGAAGGGTGGCCTGTTAGTAGCAGCACCTTCTAGTCTATTATCCATAAGGAAATTCTAGAAAATGTTTTAAAGAGATAAAATTTAGAACTAACAGAAATTTAAGATCTTTTAGATAAAACTACAATCACAGTTTAAAAACAGAGAGTTAAAATAAAACTTTGAGCAAGTATAACAGAGCTAAACACAACCTCTGATACCAAATGTTGGTCGGAGTGGACACTCAAGAGGGGGGGGGGGGGGGTGAATTGAGTTCCAATTAAAATTTCTGTTAAAAAAAATTTCTATTAAAATCCCCCAATTTCAAAAACAAATTAAACTGTAGTGAATTTATATAGATTATAAAGGTTCAATTAGTTTCTCAAAGATTGATTAATTCTCAGTTAACTTAATCTTATGATTAAATTAACTTTTGAAACTAACTTACTGATTTATAACAAATATAAACACTTGCGAATTAAATTATCAAAGTAGCTTTGAAGATAGATTATATTTCAAAGTAATAGCAGCGGAATATGAAATAAATATGTATAGTATGGATATAGAGTATAACTATAAACACACAGAATTAACCAAGAGGTTCAGTCTCAAGCCGAGACTTAGTCCTCTCAAAATTTTATATAAGAATGATCCACACCCTGGATCGGGGTTAACAACAGTGAACACACTGTCCAGGTCACAAGACCTCTACCACAGTTCTTCGTGGGAAAACAAACAACAGCAGCAAGCTGTCCAGGTCACAAGACCTCTACCACTATCCACAGTGGGAAATGGAGTGCAAAAAGATTTGCTGAGGATTTACAGATCCTCCAGTGAAAGTACAGGAGTCAGTGTGTGTGTTTAATACAGCAGATATCACACACTGCTCAAAATGTAGAAAACTAAAACACAGTAGAGCAATAGATAGAATGAATAAGGTTTAGAGTGCTCTATAGTGTTGGCAGATCAGTTCTGGACTCGTAGGAATGAGTGACTTGAAGCTTTGGTCCTTTTTCTGTAAGTTGACACTAAAACAGAGTGTCGGGATTTCCAGACTTCCAGATGTTCAAGTGATCAGCTTCTTTGAGTTTGAGTGCTTCACAGCATGGCTTTTAGGAGACGCTTCTTTCAGTCGGTTCACTGAGACTCTTTTGTTCTTCAGAATGAATGCTCGAGAGTTCTTCCTTTTTTGTGTATATGCGTATCTCCTTCTCAGTTGTAGATGTTAGACTCAGTGTAACTGTTCCATTCATATATCTTCTTGAATGCTTCTCTCTTCTTTTTATACTCCTCCATATATTCCCTTTTTGTTCACCCGAGGCCGACAAGATAAATAGTCTGGAGTTGCACGTGCGATCTTCCTCGTACATTGTATTATTTCTTGATATGTCTGCAAATATCAATAAATAATGTTAGATGTATTCATCTTGCTAGACATGACCGTTAGATTAGTATTAATCAAATTGGTAAAGAAAAAGTAGAAATATAATAATAATAAACTGGTCGAGAAAGTATGTCACTGTGGACTTCAACTGTGGTCTTCCAACTGTGGACTTCCTTCTGTGGACTCCCAACTGTGGACTTCCTTCTGACTGCTGACTTCAACAAAAGGGCTTGCTGTCTGTAGGCTTGCAATGGTAGCTTTTACTCCATGTAACTGTAGCCTTTCTAACTGTAGACTTGTAACATCAAATTTGTAGAGCTGTAACCTTTGTCAACTGTAGACTTCGATCATCTGTAGACTTAGTAGACAGAAGCTGTCTAACTGTAACCTTGACTGTAGACTTATGACTGTAGGCTTGTTCGACTGTGAACTTGAGCAGAGAAAACTTTGAGCAGAAGTCTTGTAACTGTAACCTTCGTCTGTGAGCTTTGACAATAGATAGCAGTAGACTCGTAACTGTAAGCTTGTATTAGTCTTCGACTGTAACCTTGTAACTGTGAACTTAGTGCAACAGTAACTTAAGGTGACAGTTAACTGTAACTGTGACTTTGAAAATAAAACTCTGACTGTTGGCTAACAATACCAAACTTATGTAAATACTACTGTAAGCTGTTACAGTAAGGTTATGAGAGTAAGAATATGAACTGTTTAGAATAAAATACATTTAAGCATAGAATAATAAGATTAATGCAAAGGTTTAATACATCATAATCAATGTTTAAGCATGATTTGGGATTATCAAAACAGGTGATACCAACAGTCAGGTTTCCCCATAATAGTTTTAATCTTGGTGGTGGAGTTGTTCTGTTAGCAGTGAGGAAGTGGGTTGAGTTCGGGTTAGGAATTCCCTAGTTCCCGGTTGCGGTGAGGATTTTAGCTGGTTGGTGTGAGAGGTGTTGAGATGTTTTTTCAGCCTTGGATTGTCGATTATTTTTGTAGTATGTTATCCATTTAAGTCTTATGGGTATTTTTCGGTCCATGTGGAGGAATTAAATCAGTTCGGTTTGGGAGTTCCCGCGTTGGTCCCTACCCTGAGGTGGTGTGTTTGGGTTTCAGATTCCCACATTAGTGGAATTCTTGTAGTGGTGAGAACCCTCTCATGTTTTCCCCTCAATCTTGGGCTTCAGTTTCTTCTCTAATCAGTTGGGTGTGACCTGTGGAGAGTAAGTACATCCCAGGATTCATGGTTTTTCTCGGTTTTGTCTGGGCATGGACTCAAGTTTTGGTCAACTATTAGTTTGGTGACTTTATGAGGGGGGGGGGGGTATCTGTGGTGGGGATAATTATCACAACCTAACATTAGATACTCCTTTATTTTGTTATTTTACTAGTCTTGGGTCCTTTGATCGAGGTTTGGGTTGAGACCCGGTCAGAATTTTTGAGTTTTTAAAGTTCAGATGAGTTTTCAAGGTGGTGCACGGGTACCGTACGATTAGTAGAAATCATTCGGCCAGGCCGTGCGGTAGGTATGAGTTCAGACAGAACCAACCACATTTCCAATGCATGGTTGTGCATTAGGTCCCATGTAATTGTGTGCCAATCCTTTAGCAGGCAAAGAGCTCCACACAGTTTGGAAAACCGTATAGCCAAGCCATGTGGTCGTCCTAATAAAAATTAAAACTTAAAATTCCCATTCAACCTCTCTCCCTTTTAAACCCTATTTCACCCCCTCTCCTCTTGGTCAACTATGGCACACAAAGGGGTCCCAAAACCTACTCCTCCATTGGATCTCCTCCCTCTATGGCACTTCTTCTTCAAATCCAAGGTGAGTTTTAGGGTTTTTGGGTGGGTTTCTCTCCTTTCTCTCCCTCCCTCCTCTATTTCTCAGTTTTTCTGTGGTTATACCTCTCTTGATCAAAACCTAATGCTAAGGTTTGTGTATTGGCTTGTTTTTCTTGGATTCTAGGGGTTGCAGTTCATTCTTAGAGGCCTAATATTCCATTTTCAAGGGTTTCCTCACATTCTCACTTGACTGGTAGGTGTTTCCATGCCTTTTATTCCAATTTCAATCCATGTGATTCTTGAGATTTATTAATTAACTCTTAAAACATGTTTCAAACCTTTACTATATTCATAGTTAGTTCATGGTAGTGTTTTCTTATTATTAGATTCAACTAAAAATAGGTTTTTAAATGTTTTTCTATCTATTCCGATTTGTATGCCTAGCCAATTGGGTTTGAACGGATGTCATTTTCTTTCAAATGGTTATGTTAGATGTTTTAGGTGGTACTTTCATATAGAAACATTTTTATGAAAGTTTTTTGGCTTGTGTTGGGTTGACTTTATGAAACTTGGTGTTTTAATGAGATGGTGTATTGTGTTTATGGAAGGTGTGTGTAGTTTCTTTGAAAATGGTTGGGAAAAGAAAACTTGGGATATGCTATTGGATGTGGGCACAACCATGGGTGCACAGAGTGAACACATGGATGGAACTTCAAATGATGATGACATTGGGAGTGGTTCTTTTCTCAAACCTTGGTTTCTCTAAAAAAACTCTTATCTCCTCTTCCTTCCTATTTTTGAAAAATGGTTCCATGGATTCCAAAATGGCTTATGGTGGTTTTAGAATTTTTTGGAAATTTTGATGTGTTTGGGTGTGTGTTTGAAACTTAAAGTCCATTTGAAAAAAAATTATAGTGATAATGGGATTTCATGTTGTTTGAAATGGATTTTGAGGTGTTACTTTTTTGGAAAATATACCCTAGATGGGTTGGACTGAAGACCCAATTGGAATTTTGAAATGGCTATTTAGAAAAACCTTCTTGGGTTAGGTCACTTACCTAGTTAGTGAGCCATGAGATGGGAGTGTCCTCAGTATGAGACCTCCCCTATGTAATGAATTTTTTATGGAAAGGGACCACCCTTGAGGTGGTTAGGGTGGTGCCGGTTGGGTGATGTGTATATTGCATGTATGCGACTTATTGTTTGAATTATATGGCACACCCCCTTGTGAAACATAACATGGGAACCTGGCATAGCAAAGAGTAATTATGAGAATGTTTGCTGCACTAGTATAGGTTATTGTACTAGCTAGTATCCCATAGGAGGTGGATACTTTGGTTTATTACTATGGGATCGGGCCCCTCGACCAGGCCAGGTAGGGCGATGGTCAGTCATTAGGGAATTATCATGTCATTGAGTAGTGCATGCCTTAGGGATGAATCACATGTATAGTATGTTCTAGTTCTCCTCTAAGTTCCTAGGATTTCCCGTGTTCCCCCGTCACGAGTACTACTAGAGTCATTTCCCTCACTGTGCAGAATCATATTATCTACACCTAGTTTTTGGTATTTATTTGAAAAAATTGTGAATGTGTGGTTGGTTAAAAAAAGGATTTCTAAGTATATGTTTTGAAAGAGAAATCACACTCCCCCTTTTCCTTCTTGTGCCTTGTTTTAAATTAGGAGGGAAATGGATCATGTTTGTTTATTTCAAAATGAAAAGTGTGTATGAAAATATATTTTTTATAAATGTATTTCAAACTAGTATTAATGTAATGTTTTTTGGGAAAGAAACTACCTGAATTCTTTGGTTGTTGCCTACTAAGATGTTAGCTCACACCCTACTTATACCATTTGGTGTCAGTAGACCTAAAATGTTCCGCAGGTTCAGTTTTTGTTCAGGTTTTCTAGATCAGGTGCTTATCATTAGAGCATGGCTAGTCTTGTGGTTGGAGGTGACCAAGAGGTCACATGGATATTTCATGGTGACAGTTCAATTTGTTACTTTAGTTTCAGTTCTGTACTTTTCTGTTCATCTTGATAAGTTGTATCTTGTAACTGAATCTGTTTATATTATTGTTTGAGATTTAGTTGTTGGCTATTTGCATGTTCAGTTTTATTTATTTGATCCTGGTATTTTTTTGGGCTTAAATCATTCCCACTTATATGTTTTGATGTCCGACACTAGTTTCCAGCCCGTGGGGATCAGGAATTCCCTTCAGGGAATGCTACGGACTAGGTCGAGCACCGAGTCAGATGGAGACCCGACTTGGTTTGTGACACCATTTGACTATTCATTAGCAAATTGTACATCAAACTCAGCATTAACACAGTTCCTTTAGGTTTCAACCATTGACTAAAACTAAAAGTAAAGTGTGAGAAACACTAATCATAGTGGGGAACCACATAATCATGAAAAATTGATTATATAAATTCTAAATCATGAAAAATTCTTTAATATATGATATCTTTGGTCATTCATAGTCATAATCTATTTAAATACTTCATGATATTTTGTAAAGAGTTTATGAATTTCCAAATAATATCCTCTGAGTGTGTCAAACCATGTGTGCAATAAGGCCCGTTGTCATGCACCAATTTTTGATCAAGTCTAGCTCAATATGGTGTTTTTAGGGTCATTACACCTAAGTATAACAAAATTCCATAACATTTTCCTATAATTTAACTCATCCTTAGAATTATTCTTAGATTCATCCCTATAAATATCCTTATAAATATACCTAGGGATCTCACTAAAGTTTTATCATCCTAGATTTCAAAGGTTAACTAAACCTTTACTTTGATACCAACTATAGTGACCCAGGCTTATCATACATGGATATTACATCTTTTTAAATGAATATTCATTACATTTCACAAACACACACTTAAGGACCATAATATTTTAGTGCCTTTTGAACCTTTTAACACAATATTCTTAATTCATTGAAGATCTTCAATTTATCCCATAAAGATATTCCCTTTTTGTACTCATACTTAAAAACATTTATTTATAATTTAGGGAAAAGAAACATAAGAAAGGGTGAACTAAAATGACCGGTAAAGGTAAACAAGGGAGATACATAAGAATAACATGTACATAAGGGTATGAGAACATGAGTATAAAATTTAAAAACCCTATCCTTTATATTAAGGATCATAAACTTGAGTCATGGAATAAATATTGAAAATTTATAAGACATGAATCATAAGATAATAAAAGAACATGATCCATGAGAGCATAATATTGGCATAAGACATGGAATTTGTGGCATACACATAAGCATATAAAATCATTTCCATATTAGTAAAGGCTCGCTACTAAGACCATTATAGAAAAAAAACTCATTTACTGAACTGAGTTCACTCCCCGTTCCAACCTTGTCTTACTGAACCGAGTTCACTCCCCATTCTAGCCTTGTCTTATTGAACCAGGTTCACTCCCCTTTATAGCCCTATCTTACTTAACTGGGTTCAATCCCCATTCTGGTCCTATATATCTTATGAGATATAAATCTTTACCCAATAAACTAGAGAGAGATATAGGTTCCACCCATCTTTGGTTATAACGTAACCACCGTCCTTGGTTATAACATAACCACCATCATTGGTTATAAAGTAACTACCTCCACATAATGAAAATCATACATATGTGTTCCATAAGATCATAAAACATTCATCATATCATAACCCATGGAAATAAATGGGTTTCATAAACATTTCATCATAACATAACCTGGTTTCATAATAATTTCATTATTAATCAAATCATAACCCATGGAAAAAGAAGTGGGTTTCATAAGCATTTTATTATGGTATAACCTGTGGAATATAAATGGGTTTCATAAACATCTTTTCATCATAAACATAAACCATTTAGAGAAAAAATAATAATGTTATTTTTGAATCATATCCCCAGTAAAGCAGAAGTAACCTCAAAGAATTTCATCTTAGATGGAAAATAATTTTACATGAATACTTGTGACATTTCTTGAGGAACTTATCTTATCTTTTTAAATAATTTTTTAAAACACAAAACATTATGAAAATCCTTTTCTTTGAAAATAACCTTGAAAACTTATAAAGGAATCTTTTTTAAAAATCATTTAAGACATTTCTTGAAGAAAATATCCTTTCCACTTTGAAAAAAACTTTTTAAAACATAAAACATTTTTAAAACCTTTTTCTTTGAAAATAACCTTTAAAACTTATAGAGTAATATTTAAAAATCATTTAAAACATTTCTTGATAAAAATATACTTTCTTCTTTGAAAAACACTTTTCAAAACATAAATTTTTTTGAAAAACTTTTCTTTGAAAATAACATTGAAAACATATAGAAGAAGCTTTATAAATCAATTAAAAAATTTCTTAAGGAAAATATACTTTTGTCTTTGAAAAAAACTTTTTAGAAAATTTTTGAAAACAATTTTAGAAAACATGTCTTTGGGAGAAAATGGGTTTTGACCAAAAAAACATTTTTTCTTAAAAACATTCCTTTTCAACTCTCGAGCACATAAAGAGATAAAACTGAAGGGAAAACATATATTCTCGTGAAATAACTATAGGATAAGAAAATTCATGAGTTTCTTGAGTGATATATCATATGATTTTATCATTGGAAACATATTCATAAACAATCTCGGTAAATGATGAGATTGTAACATAAAATCATTATCATTTTGGTAACTTTGCATCATAAAACCCATAAATGAATAATGTAAAATGGAACTTAAAATATTACGAGGATAAATAAATTCATGATATTACATGTCAAAGGGGTTTTATATACACCTCATGAAATAATATAGGTGCATACCATAATAGACGTCTCAAAGAAGGAAAATTGAGACAAAAATCACCCATCGATTTGGTAAATTTTGAACCATAAAACCCATGAAAGATATTACTCAGATTGATATGTAAATACCAATAATTTTAAGTATAATAATCATAAGATACATTCATGGGTAGTATACACACCACATAAAATAAACATGTGGTGAATATGGCTTGTGTCTCACTAAAAATAAAAGTGATATGGAAATCCCCTTACCTTAAGTCTTGACTCCCATCATACTCATTTAGACTTCCTATATAATAAATATAAGTTTATTATACATCTATTAAAGAAAAATATTCATATATATCATACTATATATTATTTTCTTATAACCTTTTATTATTTTTTTATTAATAATTTCATGTTAAAGTTACATTTCAGGTAATAATCACTTTATTTTTTTTGTATATGTTTTGATTTATTATATTTTTGGTACTCTTACTTTGATCATGGTTTCATCATCTATATAATTTAAACCATGATATAAATATCATATATATTCATATATATGCGTTTAGGTTAATCCATAATATTTAGAGATAGAAAATAAAATGCACCATTCATGGAGATGGTAGTCCATATGTACGCATGAACATCGTTTCCATTTTCTTGTTAGATTGAAAGAAAGAAAAGTAAATAATATATATATTATCATTCTAGAATCTTTTTATGTAATATATATCACATATGTTTATTAAAACCTATAACACCCCAACCCCAGAATCCTGAAACTGATGTATTATTTTAATATATTGACACGATCACAAGGAATCACATCCTAAAGGACTGATTGGTTTAACAGTCTTGGAAAATATATTACATACATGAAACTTACATTATAATTAAAAATATAATATGAAACATAGACAATTATTTGAGAATGAAATTATTCTCCTAGCTTAATCCTAAATATCAATCATAATACACACCTTGGAATCCCGGGAAAATAAAACATAAGAAAGGGGTGAGATCAGATGATTAGTAAGGTTAAACAATGCAACATAAGCTTTCATAATTAAGCACAAACTTTAAGTCAAGGTATAAAATAGAAAAACAAGCCTTTTAAAAAAATCTTGAGCATAATATGGAAAGAATAAATCAAATAATTCCATATAAACATTCAAATGAATATTTTATTAGTAAAATAATCACATGTAATATCAATAAATAATCTCATAATGAGGGAATGAATAATTCCAGACATCATAACCACACCATCAATGCCTCATTCCAAGACCATACATAAACGGTCAAAAACCCAAACTAGTTTGTCTCATGAGCCCTACCGATGCATCAAGGGGCTATAGCAGGCCTCGACCGTCACTTACTAAATCTAATGCATTCTTCATATTAAAAGGGTAAAAAATAACCAACATAAACATTAATATTAAAACTATCATATTAAATGTTAATACATTAACCATAAACCATGAATGGTATAAAAATAACACATCCTAAATCAAACTATTCATAAACTCTTCAATAAAATATGGTAGGTTGTATCATAAGAAATCAAACTCAATTAATCATAATATCAAATAAAGGATGTTTACATAGATGAAAATAATCTATTAAAATCATTAAAAATATCTTGATACAAATACCCATTTTTATTTGAAATCATTTATTCAAAATTCGCACACTTATAAAAGAAGACATTTAAAAAGAGATTTTTGAATCAAAGTGTCCCATACCACGTTGAAAATTTTAAAATGAATTAACATTTTAAAACATTCATGTACATATAAATAAATCTTTAAAATCATTTTGAAAATATGGACATTAATGGGAAATATTTAGAAGAATAAATCTTTAAAACATTTAAAATGATGTTTTAGTTAAAGAGTTCCTTACATAAAACCTTAAAAATATTCCTTTTGAAAACATTTGAATAAAATTAAAAATATACATAAAATTTTATTTATAATCCTTTATATACATATAAATAAATAAATATGTATGATAATATCAAGAATATTTAAATAGAGAAAGGATTAATTCTTTAATCATTCAAAGCGTCCCATACCACTTTAAACATTTAAATAATAAGCCCAATATCTTCAAATGAATATTTAAATACCATGAAGATAAATGTATTCATGATTTCAAATACAAAAGGGGAAGTGAAAACACCACATATAATAAATAGGTGGTGAACATGACCTATATCTCATGAAAATTAAAAGTGAGACATAATTCCCTTACCTTAGATCTGATACTCTCTGTACGTGTCTAAAACTCATGTATAGTGGTTTTAAACATATTATTAACTGGTAAAATAATAATAATAATATTTATGATATCATATATTATTATTTTATGACTTTATATTACTCTTTTATTAATAATTTTCAAGTTAAAGTAATATTTTGGGTAATAATCGCTTTGTTCATCATACGTGTTTTGACTTGTTATTCTTGATCATATTACTTAGATCATGATTTAATTACTTACAGAATTTAAAGCATGATTTATATATCATACATATTCAGTATATAAATATATACATATATAAAATATATGTAATGGAATACACCATTAATGGAGATGGTAGGCCATACATACGCATGAACATTGTTTCCGTTTTCTTATCGTATTGAATGGAAGCAAGTAAATGATATATATATGTATATATATTATTACAGTAGCATTATTATTTCATATATTTAATACTTATTATATATATATAATCATTCTTGAATGGTTAACATGGATAATCAATCACATCGCGTCGTTGAGATGGTAGGTTGTACATACGCACAAGCGACAATATAATTACCTTAATGGTTAATTAGTATAGAATTGGATGGTATATTAATTATAAAAAAGCATTATCATTTCATATTTATTATTTACATTATTTCTATTCATTTTTATACCTATAAAAATAAATTATAGATGAAAAACAATTTATACCATGACGTGGAGATGATAAGCCATACACACGCACACATGGTGATATTGTTCTTAGTAGGATGTGTAAAAAGAAGAATATAGTTGTCCCATAATCATAAAAACATATCAGTATATGTGTTATATTGGATTTATTACTTTGTAATGGAAAAAACATATAAATAGGAAATAGAAGAAGAAAATAAATTGAATTTAATTGGTAAAACAATTATCTCTTCTTCATTGGGCTTCCTTTGGATCTCCTCTTAGGGACACTAGGGATGGTTTTTTGGAAAACTAGGACCTCCAAAAGTTAACTAAGAACATTTAGAGGAGAATTTGGAAGGGTTTGGTCAATATAGAATACTCAAGGTGGTGTGAGTAAGTGTGTTAAGATGTGTCTTTTTATAATAGAGGGTAGGGACACTTTAAGAAACTCTCAAAATATTAAAATATAATAAGACTATTCTAGATCCAAATACTTACATGTCACAAACTGAATCTGGTTGCCACCAATACCAGCACCAAACCCAGCCCGTGTCAAGGCATAAAGGGCGTTCCCTATCCCTACGGGCTATCAAAAGTGCCCAAGAAGGTATCATTTATCTTGGTTTGGGAACAATTTACCCAAATATGTATACATAAAACATCAAAAACATTTGGTAAACTGAATCTAAAAAATTCATACCAACAAGGTTTATACAAAAATCCAGAACTGAATACATAAGTTCAAATGAAATAAAAAAGGTCCAAAGACACAAAAAATAATAGAAAAATATCTCCAAGGACTTCACATGACAAGGGGTCATCACCCACAAGCTGTCTCCACAACTCCGCCCCAAGGATGGGAACTAACACCCTGAACCGCCATCACCCAAAGTCTTTCCTTTACCCGAGTCAAGAATAATAAATTCTACTTACACTAAAGGGGTGTAAGTAGGGTGTGAGACTAAGACCAATAGTATAACACCAAATGGTTCCAAAGTTCATGCAATATAAGGTCAAAAAGCAAGCAGCTTTGATATGCAAAGAAAAGCAGTGTTAAATTCCAAGAAACACAACTTTAAATTGAAAACAGTTTTCAAGCTAAAACGTTCAGAATGTTAACACATTTAAATATGAATGTTATATACTACAACATACTTCAAAACACACCCAAATACAAGGGAAAATACCACAAATCCAATGATCAAAAAAATCGGGAACACCCCTAGGCACTAGATAGTCTCGGGCCCCATGTACCTCGTACCTCGGTGTAAAGTAACCATAGTAAAATCTATTTTAGTGCACAAGACACTAGTAGGGAACATAACCATAACCTAGTGGTCCCAAATAATCATCCATATAGTTTAGTTAGAGTTGTCATTATCCAAATGCTAAGTGAAATAGGGACAAAACCCATCCGGTCCACTAGTCGTACTAGTACACATCCGCCCCACCTAGGTACCCGGGATCCCCCCTTTGTGCTCAAACAGTTTAAGCATGATACATAAATAAATTTTAATATAAAACACCACTAATAGTCACATTAAAATATTATAGTATCTACACACACTTTATACCACTTAAAACACACAACAAAACACTTTGATTTTCCATAAAACAATTTCTCAAAAACCTGCATTATTTTACACCGAAAACTCCTTGAAAACCCCAATTTTCACACTATGTGCACACTCACATTTAACAAAACAGAATTAATAGTGCCAAAAACATTTCTATAAACCTATTAAATGTGTTATAAAACAACCCCATTAGGCATAACATCAAATAGCCATGTAAAACAACCAATTTAGCACCAAAATGGTGCCAAAAAATCCTTCACTTATCAAAAGTCACCAAAATAAGATTTCGCAGCAGAAAACAAGGGAGATAAACATTCAAAAAATAATTTTTTATCCATAACAAATTTTAATAAAATCAACCAAGCAGTTATAGGGAATCCCCAAATAAACTTATAAAACATTTCTATGAAAAACCCCCAATTTCACATAAAATTGGCATTTAAAATTCATTTGCAATACAAACAACTCTAAAAATATTTTTTGAAACAATAATAAAATTAGATAAACCTGAAAATATTATAAATATATCATGATAAGACACAAATATTTCATAAAAATGTAATCACCTACCAAAGTAATGAAAACCCTTGAATCCTTTGTGCGAAAACTCAAACGCACCACCGCCGCACCTCAAAAAAGGTAAAACAGACCTAAAACCAGAATTTCAGACCATGAAACACAATATAAACCCCTAATTTCTGGACATTAGAAACCTCAAGGATAATGGAAGAAACCCTAAGCACATTTAATGAAACTCTGAGCAAATTGAAAGAAGAATGAAGGAGACCGACCCACTTACTCGAGGGATCTTGAAGAAATCACCCAAAATACACCAGTATATAAATTTTCAACCATCCAAAAATTCAAGGGAGGTTCAAACAAGGATTTTTAGATAATTTAGGAATTTGAATGGGGTAAAAAGAGCGATAAATGAAGGAGTTATGATGGAAAAAAATACCTTTATAAATCTTCTCTAATTGAGGAAGCTTAAGAAGTTTCGACTTAATCCGTGAAGAAAATGAGCTTCAAAGAGGGGGATAAGAGATGGGGGATCTACTAGGTTTATTGGTCTCATTTTAGAGGTTTAATCACCAAAAAATAGTTAAAATTGAATAATATATTAAATAATTTTTTTAAAAAAAAACTAGAAATGGGATTTTGGGCTGGCCCAATTCCTTAAATAAAACCCAAATACACCATTATTATGGATTCCTAAAGGGTAAAAATTGAAATGGTGGTGTTAATAGGTCAGGGGAGGCAATTTATAAATTATAATGGGTGAAAATATTAAAAAATGAAATAGTTATTAAAGAATCAAAATTGGTTTTTAAATATGGAAATGAGCTCACGGTTTGGCCCAAATCATGAAAAGTCAACCTTTCCTCAAAAAAAAAACTTGGGACCCCCCAAAAAAGAATGAATGGAAATTAAATGAAATTTACCTTTAAAATAATTCATGTATGTGACAATTATCCCCACCATGAAAGACCTTTAACCTCAAAAATTCAACCTAAATCTTGATCGGAAAATAAGAACATGTACTCTTCCTCGACCCACGACTTCCGCTCCCATGTATCATGTGTATAATTAACATGATGCCAAAGAACCCATACAAAAAAATGAACTTCCCTTGAAGCACCTTCTCTTGGGATTCCTCTGTTTGCACCGGCCGCTCAACAATAGACAAGTCAGGATCTATCTCCAGTTCTTCCCAACTCAGCACATGGGACAAATCCAGGTTGTATTTCTTCAACTGGGAGACATGGAAGACATCATGGATGGATGTCAACTGAGAAGGTAAATCCAAACTATATTCCACCTTTCCAATATTCTCTATGATCTCAAAGGTCCCAACATACCGTGGGGTCATCTTCCCTTTCTTCCCCAATCAATGATGGCCCAAACGAGGGGCCACTTTCAAGAATACCTTGTCACCCATAGAAAACTCTAGGTCTCGACGCCTCCAGTCAGCATATGATTTATGGAGACTCTGAGCTATCGATAAATGCTGCCTAATCAAATTGACATTCTCAGATGTCTCCTGCACCAGACTCGGCCCCAATAGTGAGGTCTCACCTACCATAGCCCAACACAGGGGGGACCGATAGGGCCGACCAAAAAGCACCTCAAAAGGAGCCATTCGAATCGAGGATTGGTAACTGTTATTATAAGAAAACTCAACCATACCCAAATGGATATACCAATAACCTCAAAAGTCCAAGACACATTCATGAAGAATGTCCTCCAAAATATGATTCACCCACTCTGTCTGACCATCCGTCTGAGGATGGTATACCACGCTCATCTTAATATGAGACCCCAAGGCCTTCTGAAGGCCTTCCCAGAACTGAGAAGTGAAACAGAGGTATCTATATGATACAACTACTGATGGAACTCCATGGAGTCTCACCACCTCCTAAAGATACAAACGGCCCAACTCATCCACTTTAGCTGTATCTCTGATCAGAATGAAGTGGGATGATTTGGTCAGATGATCAATCACCAGCCAAATGGAATTCTTACCCCGAGGTGTATGAGGTAATCCAAAAATGAAATCCATGGAAACCTCGTCCCACTTATATGTAGGAATGGGTAATGGTTGGAGAAAACTGGAGGGCCTTTGATGCTATACTTTCACGTTCTAGCATGTGTAGCATCTCGACACAAAGTTCACTATGTCTCATATCATACCAGGCCACCAGACCTGCCAAAGGACATCATAATACATCTTGGTGGAACCTAGATAGATAGCCCACTGAGACTGGTGGCTGTCCTCCATCACCACCTTCTGTATAGATAACAACACTATTGAACGGCCCTTGAAGCACAAGATGCCCTCGGGTGACAATGACCAATCAGAGGATGTCTCCCCACCATGAAGAAACTGCTTCGACCACTGAAAAAGATCATCACTGGGCTGTTCCCACTGAATCAACTCCAATATAGAATAAGTCAATTATATGATCACCAAGAACGCACCTCCACTGTGCTCCCTGGTCTCCACATGCATCTGAGAAAAGAGCCCCATAAAAGTCCACTCATCACTAGAATTCCTCAAAGCCTGCACTGGAACTCTTCTACTCAAATCATTGGCCACCACATTACCCTTTCCTGGGGTATAGACAATGTCAAAGTCGAACCCCTGCAAGTACCCGATCTAATGACGCTGCCTCAAGTTGAGGTCCTTCTGCGAGAAGATATAGGCAAAGCTTTTGTGATCATAGTAAACCACTAACTTCTCCCCAAATAGGTAGTGATGCCAAGTCTTCAAATCATGCATCACTGCTTCTAAATCTAAGTCATGGGTTAGGTAGTTCTTTTCATGTGGTCAGAGTTAGCGAGAGCCATACGCCACCACGTGATCATCCTACATTAGCACACACCCAAGAACCATACATGAAGCATCACAATAGACCACATAACCCTTTCCAGCCTCTGGAAAAATCAACACGGGGGCGGTGGTCAACCGCCTCTTCAGCTCCTCAAATGATGCCTGGCATTATGGTCCCCATACAAACTTCACCCCTTTCCGAGTGTGTGCAGTCATCAGTGAAGCAAGCTGAGAGAAATCCCAAACGAATCACCTGTAATAACCAACGAGGATAAGGAAACTCCTGATCTCGAACACATTCTTTGGATGATCCCATGAAATAAACTCACTAATCTTCTTGGGTTCCACTGAAACCCCCTACTCAGAGATCACATGCCCTAGAAATCTCACTTCCCTGATCTATAAAGTGCACTTTGACAACTTTTCATAGAGGCGGTGATCCCACAAAGTGCCCAAGATGATTCTCAAGTGATATTCATGTTACTCCTTAGAGCCGGAGTATACTATAATGTCATCCATGAACACCATAATGAAGAATTTTAGATACTGATGGAACACCTTGTTCATGAGTTCCATAAAGACTGTTGGATCATTGGTCGATCCAAAGGGTATGTCCAAATACTCAAAGTGGTTGTACCTGCTTAGGAAGGATGTCTTTGGGATATCCAACTCCTTCGCCCTGAGCTGATGATAGCCTGAATGCAATTCTATTTTTGAGAACCAATTTTCCCCCTTCAAGTGATAGAACAAATCATATATTCTGGGAAAAGGGTATTTGTTATTAATTGTTACCTTATTCAGCTTTTAGTAGTCAATGCACAATCAGAGGGATCCGTCAGCCTTTTTTGTGAACAACACAGGATCATCCCAAAAAGAGATTCTTAGGCGAATTAATCCTTTGGATTCTAAGTCATACAATTGTATCTTTAATTTACTCAGCTCAGTGGGGGCCATGAAATAAGAGGGAAGAGATATCAGTTGTGTTTCCGACACCAGATCAATCAAAAACTCCACATCCTGCTCTGGGGAAAAACTTGAAAAATCATCTGGGAATACCTTCGTAAACTCATTCACCACATGAGGTAATACAACCTTAGGGGAAATAAAATCACCCTCTAGAGTGAGTGACTATACCTAGAAGATAAGACATCCCAACTCTGGGAGTGGAGGTCCTGCACGACCTGATCAAGGATCCCATTCTCTATGAAAAACCTGACGACTCGCATCAGTTTTCATGAAACTCACTCACCACCTATAGCAATTGATGTGTGCATAGAAGTGTACTATCCAATCCATCCCAAGTATGACATCAAAAAGTTCCATATCTAAGACCAAGAGTTCCCACTCCATCTCAACCCCTCACACGGAAAGCGCACATGATGGGCACCTGAGACCCTGCTTCTTCTTCTTTCCTAGTGGCGTCACCAACTCCATCGTAAAAGACAACAACTCGATAGGTAAATTCAGTGTTTCCACAAAATAGGAATAAATGAATGAAACAGAGGCACCAATATAAAAAAGAGCAGCAACTATAGAATATGTGGTCAAAATGGTACCTCGAACTGTCGACAGTCCCGCCTCTAATCCTACCGGTGCCCAATCCACTGTATAGAGATGTCCGGTCTTTGCCTGAGGACAAAAACTAGTCTAAGGATACTCCCCAAATTGGATCTGCCCAGAAGATGATCCATCCCTATCACCACAACCACCAAATCGAGATCCCCTAGTCTTCGATGGCTCGGACCGTGCTGGCACTCCTCTTGATGTCGCTGACCCTACCCCACTCAGAAGTGGACGTGCCACCCTGAAAAAGTGCTGAAAATGATCAAGACCTACACATTGGTAATAGTTATTTAGAGGAAGTTGGCATGCTGGTCGGATGTGCCTCGGTTTTCCACACTGGTGGCACATGACTGATCTCGTATCAGAAGCCCCGGATGAAAACTGCCTGGAGGAGTGGCTTGAACTACCACCTCCCTTTTTCACCTGATCCTCCTACTTCCTATTATTCTCTGAAGAGATGCCACTGCCCACTACTGACACTGTCCCAGAAAAACTATCCCTACCTTTGCAGTCAATCTACATCATACATTCCCGGTCAACGACCTCATTATAGGTCCTCGGCTTGAACAAGAAAACCTAGGAGTATATCTCTGGTCCCAAGCCTTTCTCGAACCTATGAGCCTTCAATTTTTCATTAGAGAAAATTTTAGGGGCATAATAAACCAAATCAGTGAAACAGTTGGCGCACTCCATTACAAAAAGATTCCCCTGAGCAAGGTCCATGAACTCTTGGGACCTGGAATATTCCAAGACCTCAGGGTAGTTTTGTTCATTGAAGACGACCTTGAAATCTCCCCAGTGCATCTGCTCATTCTTCCCAGTCTAAAGCACTGACTCCCACCACTTATTCCTAGGACCCTACAATAGAAAGGATTCACACTTCACCCTGAGATCCTCGGGTGTTTCTAGGAACTCAAACATACGCTCGATCTTCTAGAGCCATTCCTCTGCTTCTTGGGGTTCTGAGATGCCTCAGAAGGTAGGAGGCTTGTTTTTCAGAAACTCCTGCAATTTATATTTTCTAGGACCCATATATTCTAACCTAGAAGGAATAGAATCAGAATCTAGTCTCTATCTTAGACCTTGGATAGCCTGGAGAATAGCCTCGACTAGCCTCTGATCGATCAGTGTGGGAGAACTATCTCTGGCTTCCTCCCGTGGGCACGTGGGAGCTTTCTGGGGAGGCACATTGTTACAAAATGCAACAGTCACAAAGAAATAATCAATACTAAAATTCTAAAAATTTTAATCAACTACATAAAATATAAATAATCTAAACACATATCAGTAATAAAAGAAACAACCACTCCACCCCCGCCTGATGTCCACGTGTGGTATACAACCCACACGTCTCACCTGGAAGTGAAGTCAATCAAAAAATTCCAATTCCCCCTGGTGACTCATGGTCTTCCACGAGAGGTGTGGTCCAGGAACCCTACTAACAACCAAAATACCAATCCCTGATATTCCTAGCTCCTTTCTATCCTGACTCATCCCAAAATAGTATATAACCCAAAAACATGAACCTTCCTTTGATACCATTTTGTCACGAACCGAATCTGGTCGCCACTAATAACGACACCAAACCCAGCCTATGGAAAGGCCCTAAGGGCTTTCCCTATCCCCATGGGCTATCACAAGTGACCGGGTTTAATTTATCTTGGTTTGGGAACGATTTACCCGAATATCTATACATAAAACATCAAAAACATTTTGTAAAATGAATCTAAAAAATTCACACCAACAAGGTTTATACAAAAATCCAGAACTAAATACATAAGTTCAAATGAAATAAAAAAGGTACAAAGACACAAATAAAAAGAATAAAAATAGTCCCAAGGACTCCACACGACAAGGGGTCACCACCCACAAGCCGTCTTCACAACTCCGACCCAAGGATGGGAACTAACACCCCGAACCACCATCACCCAAAGTCTTTCCTTTACCTGAGTTAAGAATAATAAAGTCTACTTACACCCAAGGGGTGTAATTAGGGTGTGATCCTAATACCAATAGGATACCACCCAATGATTACAAAGTTCATGCAATATAAGGTGAAAAAGAAATCAATTTTGATATGAAAAGAAAAGCGGTGTTAAATTCCAAGAAATGCAACTTTAAATTGAAAAACGTTTTCAATCTAAAACGTTCAGAATGTTAAAACATTTAAATAGGCATGTTATATACTATAACATACTTCCAAACACACCCAAATACAAGGGAAAATGCCACAAATCTAATGAGAAAAAAAATCAGTAACACCCCTAGGCACAAGATAGTCTCGGGCCCCATGTACCTCATACCTCGGTGTAAAGTAACCATAGTAAAATATATTTTAGTTAGATTTATAATTATCCAAATGCTAAGTGAAATAGGGAAAAAACCCATCTGGTCCACTAGCCGTACTAGTACACATCCGCCCCACCTAGGTACCCGGGCTTCCCCATTTGTGCTCAAACAATTTCAGCATGATACATAAATCCATTTTAATATAAAACACCACTACTGGTCACATTCAAATATTATAGTATCTACACACAATTTATACCACTTAAAACACACAACAAAACACTTTGATTTTCCATAAAACAATTTCTCAAAAACTCGTATTATTTTACACCGAAAACTACTTGAAAACCCCACTTTGCACGCTATGTGCACACTCACATTTACCAAAAAAAATTCATAGTGCCCAAAAAATTTCTATAAACCTATTAAATGTGTTATAAAACAACCCCATTAGGCATAACATCAAATATCCATGTAAAACAACCAATTTATCACCAAAATGGTGCCAAAAAATCCTCCACTTATCAAACGTCACCAAAATAAGATTTCGTAGCAGCAAACAAGGGAGATAAACATTCAAAACATAATTTTTAGCCCTAATAAATTTTAATAAAATCAACCAAGCAGTTATAGGGCATCCCCAAATAAACTTATAAAACATTTATATGAAAAACCTCTAATTTCACATAAAATTGGCATTTAAAATTCATTTTCAATACAAACACCTCTAAAACTAATTTTTGCAGCAATAATAAAATGAGATAAATTTGAAAATATAATAAATACATCATGATAAGACACAAATATTTCATAAACATGGAATCACCTACCAAATTAATGAAAACCCTTGAATCCTTTGTATGAAAACTCAAACGCACCACCGCCGCACCTCAAGAAAGGTAAAACATACCTAAAACTGGAATTTCAGACCATGAAATACAAGATCAAACCCTAATTTCGAAACCCTACTTGCTGGACATTAGAAAACTCAAGGATAATGGAAGAAACCCTAAGCACATTGAATGAAACCCTAATAAAATAGAAAGAAGAATGAAGGAGACCCACTTACTCGATGGATCTTGAAGAAATCACCCCAAATACACTAGTATCTGAATTTTCAACCAGCTAAACATTCAAGGGAGGTTCGAACAAGGATAATTAGATCATGTAGGAATTTTAATGGGGGAAAAAGAGTGAGAAATGAAGGAGTTATGAAGGAAACAAATTACCTTTATAAATCGGCTCGAATTGAGGAAGCTTAAGAAGTTTCGACTTAATCTATGAAGCAAATGAGCTCCAAAGGGGAGAAGAGAATGGGGGCACTCCTAGGTTTAGTGGTCTCGGTTTAGAGGTGGAATCACCAAAAAATAGTTAAAATTGAATAAGATATTAAATAATTTTTTTTAAACTGAAAATGGGATTTCGGGCTAGCCCAATTCCTTAAATAAAACCCAAATCCACCATTATTATGAACTCCTAAAGGGTCTAAATTGAAATGGCGGTGTTAATAGGCCAGGGGAGGCCATTTAGGAATTGGAATGGGTGAAAAATATTAAAAAATGTAATAGTTATAAAAGAATCAAAATTGGTTTTTAAATCTGGAAATCGGCTCACGGTTTGGCCCAAATCATGAAAACTCACCCTTTCCTCCAAAAAATCTTGGGAAACCCCCAAAACAAAGAATGAATGGAAATTAAATGAAATTTAAATTTAAAATAAGTCATGGATGTGACATTACAAATGGGACATAAATGAAAATTAGAATGAATTTTGGACTATATCCTATTCCATTATGAGTATTTATCAATTTTTTTATTTTTAAATAAATTAATTCAATAATATATCATTATTTACAAATTTGATACTATTAATTTAATTTGACTTAAAATACAATAAGACAAAGTGGGAATTCTAATGTAATGATTTAAAACATCTATAATATATCTTATAGATCTATGAAATTCATGATACACATTAACTAATCCAAAATCTATCAAAATTTATATTATTAAAATAATTTATTCTATTTTTATGTTAATTAAATAAATATTGTTTTAGAATTGAAGAGACTTTTAAGGTAATTATATAACTTCTAAAAATTAAAAATATATTTATATAATGAAACTAATTTCATATATATAAAAATAGACATTTAGATCGATTAATATATTTATTTTGGCCCTATGTGGACACATAAAAGATATTAAAATACAAGATAGTGATATTTTGTAACTATCTTTGATTTAAATAATATATAATTTATTTTCATGGACAAATATCCATTAAACAACTAAAAATAAATCATAATGTGATAAGGATCGAATATTATTCATCCAATAATTTTTGGACATGTTTTGGTTTTAGTTTAAATCTTAAAATTTTGATTTACCCTTAATTAATCTATTTAATTTTAATTATGTTAATAACATTTCAAATATTAAAAGGTTATAAATTTTTACTTATAAGGTGTTAATTGTATATAAATGGAAATTTTATGACATTTTCAACCATATAATAATCATTTTGTATTTTTTAATTATTTTTATGATTTTTAAATAATTTAATAAATTATTATTTTTATAAAATATCAATAGTGTCAATTTTGACATTATTCATTACTTGAATTTTTAAAAAAAAACTCAAAACAACTTGATTCCTTTGAAAAAACAACATTAAATCACCCCTAACATGTCATATTCATCCATAAAATTTGTGTATGACATAAAATATTTTAAGTGATATTTATTTTAATACTATTAATATCATTTATTTGATTCTTCCTTTAATAAATCAATTACTGTATCATCATTGTGTCATAATTAAATTTAATTATAAAATATATAAAAATTATAAATAAATTATCATGATGTAGATAAATTTATTATCTTTCTAATGACTATTTATAGTCAACCATATCACTTATAAAACCTCATATTAAAAATATTTTACTTATTAAAAATAAAAGTATAACAAAATTGGATTTTCTTTAAATATAATATTATAAATATATTAAAGTCATCCAAGTGGATCCAAGTGGTCCCAAAATCTACCCAAGGATGATTTTGGTAAAAAAAATTCATCCAATTAAATTAGGATAAGTGTTTGGGTAACTTTATAATAATACTATATTATTTTTACCTTTAATTTCCCTATTTACATTTAACCGTGGTAAATAAAATTACTAAAGTTACTATTCAAAAATAATTATTTTGATCATATTGAACCACATTTTTTATATATATTACAATCATGTATTTTTGTTTTTTGAAATTTAATTCACAAAGCGGTAAAATTACATTTAATGCTAATCCCGCAAATGTGGCTAGAAGGCGGGTAAAAGAGACATTCAAAAGTTCAATAATTTTTTATATCTAATTTTATTATAAAAATAGTTCCAATAAACTAAATTGGATTAATATATTTATTATTTATCTATTATTAATTTAAAATCAATTTAAATTAAAATACTTATTTAAATGAAAAAGTCAGTTATTAACAACAATGCAGTATTTTTCACTATTCATCAAAAATTGAAACTTTTTAGAAAAATACAAAATATTCACCATAAGATAATTTTGATATTCCAAATTCAAAAATGAAGACTATTTTGAAAAATAAAATATATAAATTTAATAATGTGGTTAATACTATTCATAACTGCTTTTTTAAATGGCTAGTTTGGTAGATCATGATGCACTCGAACTCGGTGTTGTGTGAAATGTAAGCTATCAAATTTATTTAAAAATAAAATGTGCTGTGAAATCTTGGAGTGTTACAAACCCTATAGGATCTAGGAATAATAGAAGCATATGATGGGTCATGCCCAATATTTTTTTTTGTTATGATCGATGATCAATATGAGATTTACACGATGATAAATGCCATGATCAACAGAATTGAATCAAATAATATAGACAATGGATAAAACACTTGAACCAAAGTGAAATATCTTTACATATTATTTATAATTAATTTAAGAAATTTAAAGAATTACCTTATGATAAATTCATTCTTCATTAACAGATCTGACGATGGATCTACGTTGTACCATCATTCTATTGTAGAAATATAGAGAAAATTTCTTCTAGCGTCAATCCCCATGTGTTACAAAAATATTTAAACATCTATTTAGTAATCTATAGGTGCTAGCACAGAAGATCCTATTGCTTGCATCGTTTTCCTTTGATCACCACAAGAATCACTTCCAAAACATTCTCCTTGATCTATCTAGACTCGAGAGTGGAAGATAGAGGAAGATCACTCTCTGTTCTTGGGAGCGTTCTTGGAGAAGGGATCTCTATAGGGATTCGAGAGGATTCTATAGATTTTTTGTGCACACAAAAATAAATTAATTGGATCTCTTGGAAAATAATATACTTGGGTTTATATACCTATAGGATTAGAAATAAATAATTACACAAGTAACCTTTATTATTTATTTAATCCTTGTGGAACCCCATGTCCATAATAATAATAATAATAATATTATTATTATTATTTCTCAACATTCTCTAAACTCGTGAATTAAAATTAAATATTATTTAATCAAATAATATTCAATATATATCATTTCTCACTAGACCATTAAAATTGGTCCACCATTCCTCCATAATATTTATCAGGCCTTGAATAATGATTATTTATTTAATAAATAAATATCACCGAATTATAATAAAATAAATAAATAAATATTATATCCACTAAATAGAAAATAAATATTTATTAAATATTCTACTCATATTATATTCTCTCGAATAACCGGTGACGAAATATATACGATCAAGCAAAAATGAATAATTATTAAAACACGTGTGAGAATAATATTTATTTAACTTGTTAAATAATAAACACCACTAGAAATCCCACCTATACCAACACCCTTATCCCAATGGTTTCAAAACACTGTTGGGATAGGACCCCTATTCCAATGGTTTGATTAAACCATTGACATATGGATTTTTAGAGGTAGTTTTCCCAATGGGTTCAATAAACCATTGGCATAGGGATTTTTAGAGATAGTTTTCCCAATGATTTCAACAAATCATTGGGATAGGAACCCTCAATACCAACAGTTTGAATTAACTGTTGGGATAAGGTCCATTTGATCAAGGTATCCCAATAGTTTTAAAAAACTATTGGGATAAATTTCCCCAAATACAAAACACCAACTCTAGAAGCAATCCACCCGTGTTTTTACCTATACAAAAGCTCCCTTCTTCCTAGTCTGCAAACCCTTCTTCCTAACAAGAGATCCATCCTAGATTCAACTCATTTTTTTGTTCATCCAATTAAAATTAGTAAGTTCTAACTGATTTATATGTTCTGCCTCAATTTATTTTTCCCTTTTTCATTTATATTGATTTAAAGATAGGATCTTTTTTGTTTTATGTTTTTCTCAAGAATTTTGGTGCTTGATGATTTATTTGGAGGTGTTTTTATAATATTTCAGTTATCTCAAAATTTATTTTTAAGTATAAGAAAATATCAGAGCCATGTCATGTGTGTAGTGAAAAATAAAATAGCTATTAGGTCACTAGGAACTCAATGAGGGGTTGAATGGAGGGATTCTCCCAAGTAGACCATCAGGTACCTAGTGGAGGTGTATTATGTATACAGTATCCTGGTGATAATTTTTTAAAAAATTATTTGAAAGAACAAATTTTATTTAAAGAAATATCTCATCCTCCTACTCTCTTTTTAGTCTTGTCAAATATAGGATTCACACAAGTATCCTTATACACTTATTCTTATTTTTTTATACCTCCCTGGAATCTTGTTTTTTGTTAATCCATATATAGATTGAGTCTTCTAGTTGTAATTATTACATTGAGTATCCATTTTTTTTATAGTTTCTCATGTCATTTTTTTATCATCACAAATCCCAAATGTTTGTGGGTTTTAATATTCTCTTATTATTCTAGGATATCGAAGGAGATTCACCCCATTATAATGGGAGGGTTTTCTCTAGATTTTCTATGGCAGATGGTCCTTTAAATTTTCACTAAACTTATATTCTTTTTTATTCTTGGTATGATGGTCATATAGAGAAAGTGGGTTTGCGTGATACGAAATTGAGTTAATATAGCCTAGGAGTTCAAGTATGAGTAAGTGAGATTTCTTAGAAACATAAAATATAATTCAGTTCTGATAAATGTTTATTCTATTTGTGTTCCATAATTATGTTAAGTCATGAGGGGAATCCTGTAATTGGAATTATAACTCATATAGGGTTCTTGCCCCAAAATTCGGTCTTATATCACCTTGAAAGACACAACAATGTGGTGTTGGAAATTCCATCTTGATTAAACAATAAGTGCATTTGGTGTGTGAATAGTGTTTGCAGGATAATAAAGAACAAGAGAACCCAGGGTTTTTAAATTATTTTGGATTAGAGCGATCTTACATCAAATATTAAAATTCTAATCCCAAATATATTAATATAAATTATAGACACTTCACTTCTAAAAGAGAGTGAAAACTCTTTACAACCTTTAATTTTCAAACCAGGAGGCACAAACCCAAATAAACATGGATCATAAATAAAAAATAAGGGCAAAAGTATATAATCATAGCATATGGCATGAGTCATCATAATATTCTGGTAGTAGTTTGTGGAAGATGTTGTGGAGTGATGCAGTAATTATTGACAATGTATTTAATGACATATACCTGCTATATTATTATTTGAATAAAAATTTAATTTTTTGGCTCTATAATACTTAATAAATCATGATAATATTATTTTTTATACATGTTATTACATTTTGGGTTTTATTTTGAAATTATTGAGAGAAAATATAGTTCTAATAGGGGATGTTTCATAGATAGGATATAAGGAAATCATCTACCAATATGGTCTTTATACAATGATTCTCCATAACATCCACTATGTTTCACATAATCTCCCAATTTATTCATTTATGATGACTCACTAAATAAAATAAATTGAAATGAACTGATCAGACCCTAAGAAATATAAATTTTACCAAACCAACCTAACTAGCCTTGAAAATAAATGAACTGAACCTATCAACCCTTTACACACTAAAACCCAACCGAACTAACAAACCATATCTATATCATAACTGAACTGACTTGACCAAACCAACTAAATTGAATTTAAATGACTTGATTTGACCCAATTAGACTTGAGTAGACCCGAAAACACTAAAATGCATCAAACTGAACTGAAATAAAAAGAAGTGAACTAAATTGAACCTAACTAAAAGAAATTATGTAGTGATGATAAAAAATGAATTGAGTTGAATAATCTTTAATAAAACCCTAATAGGCATGCACTGACCCAATATAAATAAAATAACCAAACCCAACCAATATCATGCTATAATATTTATAATTGAATTCAATTTCATGGTTTTATATTTATAGTATTTTGTTATATATATAGTATTTTGTAGTCTTTTATATTACGATTCTCATATAGAGTAGTGTGTCAGTTATGATTTAATATATAGTGAATAATTATCATTTAATTAAAAATATTTTCAATTAAACTTCAATATTATTTAATTGATTTCATGAAATGACTTATAATAATTTTTACAGAATGGATAGAAGTTGGATGCATGAAAAAGCTGGAATTTTGAATCTGATTGTTTTATGGGAAAACCATGTATGAGATTTATAATACTGTCATCGATTAAATTATTATCTTCTTGAAGGACTTACTTCCAGATGATATAAATATTCCCTCAAAACACTATATGGAATGGAAGTTAGTTGGGGAACTTGGATTTTCAAAAAAACAAAATTCAAGCTTGCCTAAAATACTGCAGCTTATTCTAGGAGGAAACTACTGAACAAAATGATTGTATAAAATGCTGAACATTTTGATGGAAGAAAAAATTCATTGGAACACCATCTCATGTGCCATAGTAAGTAATTTGGAACTTTCAATTAATACATACTCTAGAATATTTTCACATCTGATGAAGTATAAATAAAAATGTGATGGCATGATACTGAGAGAAAGAAGAATAATGATGAGTTGATTCACCCTACAGATGGATTTTTATTGCAGAGATTTGATGCTCGATATACTGATTTTGTAGATGACATGCATAACTTGAGGTTGGGTCTTTCATGTGACAGTTTTAATCTATTTGGGAATATGCTTACTTCACACAACACATCACTGATTTTCATACACATTTATAACCTTCTCCCATGGTTGTGTATGAAAAAACCTTTCACTTTCATGAGTATACTCATATACGGTCCTTATAATCCCAGAAATGATATAGATGTATACATGAAACCTTTAATAAAAGAGTTGAAACTTATTTGGGATGTGGGAGTGCACACATATGATGCGTGTTTGAAAGAGATATTTTATATGCGTGCTATGATTATGTGGATGATCAATGATTTTCTTGCTTATGAAATGATGTTTGGATGGAGCATGAAGGGAAAACTATCATGTACTTCTTTTATGAAAAATGCTCAATCCAGAAGACTAAAATATCACTATAGTTTCAGTTTTATGGGACATCAATGATTCTTACCAATGGAACATCCATATAGAAATAATCATCGAAGATTTGAAAATACCATGGAGACTGATGATCCACCTCAGCATATGTCTGGAACTGATGTGCTTAATGAGTTGCAAGATTTCAGTTTTTCATTCGGGAAGGGTCAAATGAAATCTATAAAGAGGAAGAATGTTTCCAATGAAACCTATTACAATTGTAAGAAGAGGAGTATCTTCTATGAGTTTCCTTATTAGTCAACCAATTTTTTATGTCATTGCTTAGACATAATGAAAATTGAAAATAATATATGTGAAATGTTGCTTTTGATTCATCTATCTATGCATCCTTGAAACTCTAAATAAATTTGTATAGATCCTTAAATTCATAGAGTACTTATACAACAAAAAACAAAAAATCTTCCTTATCAAAAAAATATTATTTGAAAATATTATTTAATTATAGAAATATTTTCATTGGAAATTAAAGCCTTTTCACCCTTGGATTTCACCAGTTTTGAGAGGGTGTTGTATTCTAACCAGTTTATCCAATGAAATATCCATAGAATCAAAAAGGTCACCTTGAAATATCCTTATGTCGGGCCTCCAGTATCTCAAAAAGGTCACCTTTAAATTACTACAATATTGTTTATTCAGTTTTGATCTCTATACTTCAAATAAAAACACTATGAAATCCTCTATGGTGTTGATTGATTGTTCATTTCCCAATGGAAACCTTTTCACATAAAATACTTAATAAAAAACCATATAAAACTAACTATGGTGCAGTCTTGTTCATTTCATAGCTCCATATAGTGTTGTATCCATTCCTATAGTGCAGAGAAAATTAGTTTATATCCTCTTATAGCATCACTTGAAATGCTCATCTTCTCTTAGAATAACCTTTGATTTGATGTTGTGTACTTATATTGAATCATAATCATTATTATTGATTATGATATTTAAAATAATTCAGATCAACACATGAATCTCTCCATTTAAATCTATTTTTCATATAATTATATGTGGAAACTTTTACTAACTTTACGTAGGTCTTGTATCCCCAGTGTGATATTTATGTATCTCCTATATTACCTCTATATAACATATTTTTTTGTTACTCTTACACATGTATTTATTTCCATTGTGACATTTATGTAACTCTTGATCTACCTTTAATAAATATATTATTTTTAGGGATTACCCTTACATAGCCTATAGGATTTCTAGGTTACCTTTATGCACCCTTCATCACACCTTTATGTAGCACTGGTTTTTACTAATAAATTCACGCATCTTGGAACTAACTTTTATATAGGTGTTGAATTTCATAGTTGACCCTTATACAGGTCATGGATGACCTTTACAAAGGTACTTACTTACCTTTACACAAAAAATATGAAACTTAAAGCTACCCTTATACAGGTGAAAGTTTACCTTATACCGATCCTTACTTACCATTATGTAGCATACTAAATTGTAGATCTACCCTTATACAGGTGCAAGTAACATTTATGCTGATTTTTATTTCAACACAGAATAAATTCATATTTCTCTAAGGATTATTTAATCTATCTCCAAGATATCTCAAATAGTCACAAACACTTCAAAAAACATTTGTAAATTTTAAATATCTTATAAATCTATTCAGATCAATTCTCAAGAACACTTAGGACTTATATACTCAAAGTTGAGTATTTTCATGCACATACACTGCCTGTTCACATCATCTTCACTATAAATCTTTGAAAAACTTTATCCAAGTGTTTTTAAACTTAGATTTTAGGTTTCTTTAACCAAAATAACCTTTGGATGGTTTTATCTATAGTCTCATCTCTTTTAAATATTCATCCATAAATCCTTGGATGGTTTCTTCAATCTCTCTTTGAGTAATAATTCTTCTCAATTTCATCAAAACCCTTCATTTAAATACATCTATAAAAATAAATACCTACCATCAAGAACCTATTCTAAAACATCATTCAAGTGTTGTAAATACTAATATCATCAATCAATAATAGCATCACAACAAGGATGAAATCTCAAACACATCTCCACTTCATCTCACAATTTAAGCTATCTTTAACCTCTAAAAATAACAACTTATTCAAACTGCCCCCTGGCTAACACTTCACATCTTGTTGGAATATTGTAATCAGATCCTTTAAAAAACTAATCATATACATTTTACATCAAAGATGTTGTCATTTTAGATCCTTAAACTCATCTTTATTCCCCGTTAGTTTCATTTAATCCTATTTTTCCCTTGCTCTCGTCTTTCCATACTGTTGACTTATTTGTTTTGAAGTTAATTAAGAGGTATTTTTCTCTACCATTGTTGTTTATCCTAGGTTAGATTTACATTTCTCAATATATCTAGTTTTCTTTTTCCCCAGTGTTCACTTTGGTGTGGATACCATCCTTGTTTTGGTGGATATCATCCCCTACAAGTGATGGGACAAGTGGTTTTGAGGTGCATTGTAGGTGTTTGGATGGTGACTATAGAGGAATATTATATTGATTTCATTGAGTTTAGATTATACTATTTAAATTTATTCTGAGTTTTATTATTTTTCCATGCTTGTATGATTATGATCAAAAGATAACCTTTTTTGAACAAATGAATATATGCCCCATAGGTGAATAATCAAATATGAAAAAAATTATACTGTAATTGAAATTCAGAAACTATACATGTGTCCAAAATGTTTCACTTTCCATGGATAGGTATAAAATTTGAGCTCAAGTGGCATGTTTTTATTTCTAGTGTGGTGTTTTTTCATGATTATAGTATGAATAATTTGATATGAATGACTTATAAACATTTGAATTCATCATAAATTATTCAGTATATTGTCTGAATTAGTTTTTTTGAATTATTTACATTATATTGTAGTGTATTTTTAGGTGTTTTATTAGTTATTTAAATTATTTATATGGTATTATAGTGTTTTTGAAGATGTTTTTTCTTTGATCAAAGGAGGAGAGGATGTTGTAAGCAATGTTGGAAATCCTGGGGGTCTGTTGTATAACACCCCAAACACTTCATGGTTTCTCTTAAATACATTGTAGTTATAGCCTATATTTCATGAATTACTAAGCCTATATGGAACAAAAAATGATTACTTATAGGAGATATCCATAACCTACCAACTAAACTTAAATTTTCCAACTCTGCAATTTGAATTTTAAGAATCTGATATACACAGTTGTGTTCAAGATGATATTTAGAGTCTGGTAGAATTAACTTAATTTTCAGTGAATAGTAACCTACCCTTATGAATAGTAACATGCCCTTATGAATAGTAACTTACCCTTATTAACAATACTTACCCTTATGAATAGTAATATGACTTTTATGAATGGTATCCATACCCTTGAGTGTATAAGTGAATTTAGGCACCTTAAAAATGAAGATGAATATTTTAAGTGTTTATATTTTTCGATTAAATAATGATTTTAATTAAATATTTAAGTAATAATATTTAGGAAATTATTTTTTAAAAATGGAATTCATTTTTGGATTCTACACGTTGAAAAATGGTTAGGGTGAATTTTTGGGATTTTTCTGAAATACTTAAAATTTTGATGAATAGTAAAATGCGATAATTTACGATAAATGCTAAATAAGGAATTTATTGAGTCATTGATGATGATATGCTGATGTAATCCCAATTGGTTCTAAGTAACATGCATATATTACTTCTCTTGGTCATGGAATACTCACTATTGGTTGTCTTGAGAGGAAATAATAAATTAATGATTATAATATTAAGAAAAATCCTCTCCCCTCCACTATATAAACCACCCCTCACCCCTCTTCCTCCCACACCACTCAAGCTTCAAGACTTGTCTAAATTCTGACAAAAACTCTTCCCAAGACCTCTCCTCACTTCCAAGACATGCTGGTCTCACCAAAAGGCCAAAAACAAAGGCTTTAAGGAGTTTCTCAAGGAGGAGTACTCAAGAGGTGAACCTTCCTTCTCTTTTCTTTCAATTTCTTTTACAAAGTTCCATTATTTTGTTCTCCCTTCTCACCTACCCTCATCCAAATACCATGATAATTCCAGTACCTTACATTTACTTTATTTTCATTGTGCTAATGGAATATTTCATCATAATCTCTCTTTCCCCCCTCCTTTTATTCAATAAATGCAAACACCGTCTGAGATGTGTAAATTTATCACACTCAAGGAAGAAAGGTTTTCAATTTGAATTACTATCTTCAATACTAGTCATGAAACCTTTTAAATGGTTGAAATAGGTCATAATATATTTATCTTATCTTGATTAATTTTCTGGAATCTTTACACGTTCATAATATGGAATAATAATACAAAACAAGTTTATTGTGCACAAAACCGCCAAGCCAAATCCAAGAGTTTTTTAACTCATCGAATGAGTCATCCTCATGATATATGACCAGAATAATTATAAGATAATTTATATCTCTTTAATTTCACTAATAATTTATATTAAAAATTCTGGATGTTTAACCACATTTCAAATGAACTTCCATTCACGAATACAAGTAAACAAATCATGAAACCAAGTAAGAAAATGCTTCCAAAGCAATAAAATTGAACCTCTTAAACCCATAAAAAAGGACATTAATGAACTTAATAAGGTTATAACATATAAATTACATGTTTATGAGGTTATGGAATTATTAATTAATGAATCTAAATTTTATTATTCTGGTTGTTAATAACAAACAAGAACACCTTCGAGCGTAAGGTAAGGGATCCTCACTCTCACTTTTGTTCAAGAATCTCCCCTATATTGTGCCCTTTTATTTTTAATTCCTAACGATGGGGTATGTTTTTGGACCTCCCCCATACTGACCTTGTGACATATAAATAATGTAATACCCCTTTACCTCTCATTAATCCCTCGCAATAACACTCATTACCATGCCGAAATGTTTATAAGGGGTTTCTCATCTCACTTTCATTTCTGTGATATTTTCATTGTTCGCCACTTATTTCTTGTATGTGGTATATGTTTACTACCATTTTATATATAATAACATGGTTCTCTTTATATTAATGTTATTAAATTATTCATTTGAGGGTTATTATGTTTTGGTAATATGATTCGACTGATTACATTGTGGTAAGAGACCATGTCTCAACTACTATTTTGTTGTGACTAACTTTGTATTGTGCACCTAAGAATCCTTATGTGGTGTACCTACTTCCCATTTGAGATCAATTTTCATTTGAAATTATATTTATATTAAATACCCATAATCTCATATCATGGATATGTTTGTTGTCTAAACCGTATACTATTTTACATATGGTGTTTATTTGGAAAGTTATTTTAATTATGGAAATATTGATGAATCCGTATACTCTACTCTATACGGATATTGAAAAGGAATATTTATCTTGTATTTAATCAATGTATAAAGAATTATTTGGAGATGCAGTGGCAGGTGGGGCCAGCTATAGCCCCTCGATGCATTAGTAGGTCTCATGAGACAAATCAATTGGCGACAAACCCTTCGAGTTTGTTTCCAAAAATCAGACATGTTTCTACCCATAGAACTAAACCATTTTCACAGTATTATGGTTTCATGTGCTAGATACATTACGTCCAAATAATAAGCATTTTCTTTATTCATTATCATTTATTATTATTATCCATGAGGTTTTCACTATGACAAAATCTATGGATGCAGTTTCATTCTCAGTTTATTAATGGAATTAGTTTTTTCATTTATTCACCATGCCATACTGATTATGTCAGATTGATTATGATTCACTTATTATTGTATTAATGATTCCACTATTTGTAACCCTTATTGAGCATTTGATATCACCCCTTTCATTCTTTACCTTCAACAAGTGATGAAGAGAAGGTCATTTATTGTGTTCATGTGGCTACAGTTTTTAGTTTTGTTATATATTGTATCTTGTAACCCTTTTCAATATAATTTGTGTTACATCTATGTATCTAGTTTCTTCAAGAATACTAAACTGATCATTCCTTTGGGATTTTTCATTCCTTCTAACCATTACAATATCACAAGTAATGCACCGACTCTAGTCTAGAGGGGTTGGGGTGTTACAGTTGGTATCAGAGGAAGTTTAGTAGGAAACTTGTAAACTAGAGTAGGAAATATATAGTAAGGAACAAATCCATAATGTAGTATTTGAGGATAAATGTACAATAACGTCCTGGTATTTTGGTAAGGAATAGATTATGTGAATATTTATAGTAAATACATCCCTGTCTGGATACGAGTAGGTAGAGGTGGCTCTGGAACAGATGTACCTAGGAGTAAAAACTCTGAAAAGGAGTTTCGGGCTTGAACTGGGGTATCCTGGTACACGACAACGGGTCTTGCTTCACTCTTGGTTATGACACTCCCGAGGGATATGCTTAGGATAATTCATATTTTCTTTACAAGCCATTATTAAGGATTGAAATGTACATTTTTCCTTAGAGAAACCGTGTTTATGAGATTATCTATGTATAGAATTTCAATCTATAATAAGTTCTTTCTACTTTAGATTCATAAACTGATCTAGTGCATTCCATTATTTAGAAATGGAACCTAATGGAAGAAAGGGAATCAATACTCATGGAAAATTTAGGGATTTCCCCACCGAGCAAGTCAACACGGTCTATGTCGGAGCAGATCAGATTATGACCATATTGGGACAAATTACCCAGGTCGTGATGAATAACCATGCTACACCTGTGTTGGATCGTTTCATTAGGAAGAAGCCCCCATATTTTAGTGGGACTACTAATCTGATAGTAGCTGAGTATTAGATCAAGTCACTTGAAAAGATATTCATGGAAATATACGATGAAAATGAGAAGGTAGTGCTGGAAGTATATTGTCTCAAGGGTGATGCAAATCAATAGTGGTCTTTGATCCAGAATACCATGGAGGAAGAAGAAATAGAAGATATGGAATAGAGAAATTTTAAGGAAATATTCTTCGAAAAATATTTCCCTCGTGAGCAACAAACTGAAATGAAGAGGAAATTTCTTAGATTAAAACAAAGGGAAGAAGATAGTGTTGCAGAGTATGAGGCTACCTTCACAAGGCTGGCCAGGTATGCTGTAGATTACGTATGTGACTCGTCAGACAAGATTGATCATTTCTTTTAAGGTCTTAATCCAAGTCTTCGAAGGGCACTAGCTTCTCAATCATTTTCATCATATGATGAAATTGTATCAAGTGCCATCAAAATAGAGAAGGAATTTTCTAGATCAAATCTTTTCAAAGGAAACCAAGATAAGAAGTGGTACTCTGATAACAAAGGAAAATGAGAATCCCCAAAGAAGATCAAGGGAACAAAGATATTCCCATTATGTGAGAACTGTGGAGAGAATCATCTTGGGAAATGCTTGAAAGGCATGAGAGTCTGCTATAACTACGGAGAAAAGGGGAATCGATCTGATAAATGAAAGGGGAAGAAAAAAATTCAATGATATTAATTGATACAATTGTAGAGATATGGGACAATATGAAAATGAGTGTCCTAAGCGCCAAGGAAAATTGACTCAGAAAAGTAAAAGAGAGAAAGGGAGAGCTTATGCGATTACAACCACGGAGGTTAAAGTTCCTAATGATGTGGTGGAAGGTACTTTAATTGTTTCCTCAAACTTATCCAATACTTATATTTGATTCTGGATCATCACATTAATTTATATCTTCTCAATTTTCCAAGAAAATTAGATATGTCCAATTTGATTTAATAAAGGAGTTGTCAGTCAAAACTCCCAGGGGATGTATCATTACAACAAAGGCATGTTGAATAGTCCCCCTCTAGACACAAAAACGTGCTTTAGTTGCTAACCTTGTTATCATACCAATGACTGAATTTGATATAATTCTCAGTATGAATTGATTGTCAAATTTTGATGCGAAGATTTATTGTAAGAAGAAGGAAGTTACAATTTTTGAAAATGGTGTAGAATCCCTTGTCTTTAGGGCATAAACTTCGCCACCTGATTCTTATCTAGAACCAACCCTAGTATCTCTACTGAATGCAATACTTGGAGAGGAAGAAAAAACAATATCTATGGGCGAGGAAAGAAATATTCAAATTGAAGATGTGCACATAATGCAAGAGTACATTGATGTATTTTTAGAGGATTTACCTGGACATCCTCCAGAGCGGGAAGTTGAGTTCTCTATTGATTTAATTCCTGGTGAAAGACCTATATCAAAGACTCCCTATAGAATGGACACTATGGAATTATTAGAGATAAAGAAACAACTATAGGATTTGAGTGAAAAAGAATTTATTTGATCTAGTGCTTATCCATGGGGATCCCTTGTCCTCTTTGTCAAGAAGAAAGATGGATCCATGAGGATTTTAATTGATTACAGTGAGATCAATGCTATTACAATAAAGAATAAGTATCCTCTACCTTGGATTGATGATTTATTTTATCAACTTCATGGAGCTCAATACTTTTCGAAGATTGACCTTTGATCTAGATATCATCAGTTGTGTGTGAGGATGGAAGATATTCCTAAAACAATATTTCAGACCAGGTATGGGTATTACGAGTTTACAGTGATGGCTTTTGGACTGAAAAATGCAGCCTCTATTTTCATGGATTTAATGAATAGAGTTTTCAAGGAATATTTTGATAACTTTGTTGTGGTATTCATCTATGATATCCTCATAAACTCGAAAAGATATGAATACCATGAGAATCAATTGCGGGTTATTCTGAGAACTCTTAGAAGAAATAAATTATATGGGAAGTTTAGCAAGTGTGAATTCTGGCTTCAATCAGTTTCTTTTCCAGGCCATATTGTCTCTAAGGATGGAATTCTAGTTGATCCTACAAATACAAAGGAAATCCAAGAATGGCCCACGCCAATAAACATAACTGAGGTACACAGTTTTATTGGATTAGTAGGTTACTATCAGCGTTTTGTTCATAATTTTTCCCGACTGGCTAACCTGCTAACCAAGCTCACACGTAAAGGAGTTAAGTTTTTGTGGACAAAAGAATGTACAGAATTATTTGAATAATTGAAAAGAAGATTGGTCAATGCTCTAATTTTGACTCTTCCATCTGGAAGTGATGGATTTGTAATATACAACGATGCATCAAAGAATGGACTGGGTTGGGTCCTTATGAAAAATGATAAAGTTATTACTTATGCATCAAGACAATTGAATAATCATGAGAAAAATTATCCAACTCATGATCTTGAGTTAGCAGCCGTAATATTTGCTCTGAAAATATGGAGGCATTATCTCTACAGAGAGAGATGTGAGATTTATATGAACCACAAGAGTTTTAAATACATTTTCACACAAAAAGAACTCAACATGAGGCAAAGAAGATGGACCGAGTTACTCAAAGATTATGATTGTTCAATACACTACCACCCAGGAAAGGCGAATAAGGTGGAAGATGAATTAAGCAGGAAAGATCATGGACTTCTAACTCAAATAAGGATTGAAAGAGATCTTATATTCATGGATCTACTGAATATGGATATGGGAATTGTTAAGGACGGGGAAACATCGCCCCTCTTTCAAATTATTGCTAAAACATGTTTACTAGAGAAGATAAAAAGATCTTAATCTAATGATGAGAATATGCACAAGAAAATTAATGCAGTTAAGGATGGGAGACTAGCTGGCTTCGTGTATGAAGAAGGAGTTCTGAAATTTGGGAAGAGTTTATGCATTCCATCAATACCTGAGCTAAAAAGGGAACTATTAGATGATGCTCATAGCTCAAATTTCTCTATACACCTAGGTAGCACCAAGATGTATAGAGATCTGAAGTAATATTTTTGGTGGGATAATAGGAAGCGGGAAATTGCTGATGACGTGTCAAGATGTCTAGTTTGTCAACAAGTGAAGGCAGAGGTACAACATCCCAAATGAGTGATGCAACCTCTACCTATTCCTATATGGAAGTGGGACAACATTATGATGGATTTTGTCACCAGACTACCAAGGAAACCTAAAAGGAATGATGCAATATGAGTAATTATTGATCGTCTCACAAAATCAGCACATTTCCTTCCTATAAGAGAGGATTTTCCACTTGAATTCTTGGAAAGACTTTATATTAATGAAGTTGTAAGACTTCATGGTGCACCTCTATCGATTGTATCCGATCGAGATCCTCAGTTTACATCAAAATTCTGGAAAAGTATCTAGAAAGATTTAAATACTGATCTTTTTATGAGTATTTCTTATCGCCCCCAAACTAATGGATAGTTTGAAAGGACTATTAAAACTTTAGAATACATGCTGAGGTCACGCTCTCTTGACTTCAAAGGTATATGGGATCAATACTTGCCTTTGGTGGAATTTTCCTACAACAATAGTTTCAATTCTAGTATTTAAATGGCTTCATATGAAGAATTATATGGAAAGATATGTTGAACTCCAACTTGTTGGTATGAAGTTGGTGAGAGGAAACTTATAGGCCCGGAACTTATTGAAGAGACCACGAAAAAGGTGAATAAAATACAAGACCATATTAAAGCAGACCAAAGTAGGAAGAAGAGTTATGCTGACAACCAGAGAAAGGACTTGGAATTCCAAGTTGGAGATCATGTATTTCTGAAAGTATCTCCATGGAAGGGTGTCTTAAGGTTCGGTAAGAAAGGGAAACTAATCCCCAGGTACATCAGACCATTTGAAATTCTGGAAAGAATCGAAGCTGTAGCTTACCATTTAGCAATGTTGCCAAATCTCTCCAGAGTTCATGATGTGTTCCTCATGTCATTGTTAAATAAATACATGCCAAACCCAACGCATGTACTCACATATAAAGAAATTGAACTAGAACCTGATTTTTCATACTGTGAAAAGCCTATCAGGATTCTCGACACAAGGGAGTAGTTATTGAGAAATCAGACAACTCGTCTAGTAAAGTTTCTTTGGAGAAACCAAAATATGGAGGAAGAAACATGGGAACCTGAGGATGTTATGAAAAAGAATCATCCACATCTTTTTGGTGAGTTTCATACATAAAATTTCAAGGACGAAATTTCTGAAGGAGGGAATAATGTAGCACCCCAAACACTTCATGGTATGTTTCTCTTAACTATATTCTAGTTATAACCTATATTTCATGAATCACTGAGCCTATATGGAACAAAACATGGTTACTTATAGGAGATATCCATAACCTATCCATTAAACTTAAATTTTCCAACTCTGCGATTTGAATTTTAAGAATTTGACATACACGATTGTGTCAAGATGATATTTAGAGTTTGATAGAATTAACTTAATTTTTGGTGAATAGTAACCTACCCTTATGAATAGTAACCTACCCTTATGAATATTAACTTACCCTTATGAATAGTAACTTACCCTTATGAATAGTAATATGACTTTTATGAATGGTATCCATACCCTTGAGTGTATAAGTGAATTTAGGCACCTTAAAAATAAAGATGAATATTTTAAGTGTTTATATTTTTTGATTAAATAATGATTTTAATTAAATATTTAATTAATAACATTTAGGAAATTATTTTTGAAAAATGGACTTCATTTTTAGATTCTACACATCAAAAAATGGTTAGGGTGAATTTTTGGGATTTTTCTGAAATACTTAAATTTTTGATGAATAGTAAAATGCGATAATTTACGATAAATGCTAAATAAGGAATTTATTGAGTCATTGATGATGATCTGCTGATGTAAGCCCAATTGGTTCGAATTCACATGAATATATTACTGTTCTTGGTCATGGAATACTCACTATTGGTTTTCTTGAGAGGAAATAATAAATTAATGATTATAATATTAAGAAAACTCCTCTCCCCTCCACTATATAAACCACCCCTCACCCCCTCATCCTCCCACACCACTCAAGCTTCAAGACTTTCCTAAATTATACCAAAAAATATTACCAAGCCCTATCCACATGTACAAGACCTGATGGTCTCACCAAAATGCCAAAAACAAAGGCCTTAAGGAGTTTCTCAAGGAGGAGTACTCAAGAGGTGAACCTTCCTTCTCTTTTCTTTCAATTTCTTTTACAAAGTTCCATTATTTTGTTCTCCATTATCACCTCCCCTTATCCAAATGCCATGATTATTCCAGTACCTTACATGTACTGGATTTTAATTGTGATAATGGAATATTTCATCATAATCTCTCTTTTCCCCTCCTTTTATACAATAAATGCAAACACCGTCTGAGATGTGTAAATTTATCACACTCAAGGAAAACAGGTTTTCAATTTGCATTACTATCTTTAATACTGGTCATGAAACCTTTTAAATGGTTTAACCAGGTCATAATATATGTATTTTATCTTGATTAATGTTTTGGAATCTTTACACGTTCATAATATGGAATAATAATACAAAACAAGTTTATTGTGCACAAAACCGCCAAGCCAAATCCAAGCATTTTTTTAACTCATCGAATGAGTCATCCTCATAGTATATAACCATAATCATTATAATATCATTTATATATCTTTAATATCACTAATAATTTATATTAACAATTCTGGATGTTTAACTCCATTTCAAATGAACTTCCATTCATGAATACAAGTAAATAAAATCATGAAACCAAGTAAGAAAATGATTCCAAAACAATAAAATTGAATCTCTTAAACCCATAAAAGGCCATTTAATGAACTTAATAAGGTTATACCATATAAATTACATGTTTATGAGGTTTTGTAGTTATTAATTAATGAAGCTAAATTTGATTATTCAGGTCGTTAAGAACAAACAAGAACACCTTCGAGCGTAAGGTAAGGGATCCTCTCTCTCACTTTTGTTCAAGAATCTTCCCTATGTTGTGCCCTTTTATTTTTAATTAATAATGATGGGGTATGTTTTTGAACCTCACCCATACTGACCTTGTGACATATAAAAAATGTAATACCCCTTTACCTTACATTAATCCCTCATAATAACACTCGTTACCATGTCGAACTGTTTGTAAAGGGTTTCTCATCTCACTTTCATTTCTGTGATATTTTCATTGTTTACCACTTATTTATGGTATTTGGTATATGTGTACTTACATTTTATATATAATAAAATGGTTATATTTATATTCATGTTATTAAATGATTCATTTGAGGGTTATTATGTTCTGTTCATATGATTCGACCGATTACATTGTGGCAAGAGACTTTGTCTCAACTACTATTTTTTTTGTGACTAACTTTGTATTGTGCATCTAATAATCCTTATGTGGTGTACCAACTACCCATTTGAGATCACTTTTCATTTGAAATTATTGTTTCTTTTGGAAATGGGAATGACCTTGTTTATTTAAGGTTCAAAGTTTCCAATCGATTTCTAACGAGTTTATTCGTAGAACTGGAAAAACCCAATGATTCTATATCCATTTGGACTTACTTTCCAAAGGTAGGTGTGCTCATTATTTGTGGACCGATAAAGCTTAAGAATTTTCATTGGTCTAGAGGATGGGAGGTCAGGCTCATCACACCTTTTTGGGGGGAATTATTTCCTACTCCGGGACTCTCTTATAGATTTAAGTTATGTTCACGAATCCTTATTAATTCACCAAGCATGAAAATGAGTTTTAATTTAGATTTGGAAATCAATGATTTATATGTATGGGATTTAGAGAATATTTTATATGTATTTGAGGTTCTTCATTGATAGAGAATCATATGTATGTATTGGAGATTCTAAGTCAACGGTATCCTTCAATATATTATATAGAAATCTCTTAGTCATTATGATGACCATACTGGTTTTAAAGCTACTCAGTGGGGCACTTGAAGTTTATTGTCATTAAAAAAGACATGGATTATTTCAGAGTTGGGATTATACCTGAAGATGGGTTACCTACGCATCCTCATTAAAAAGGAATCAGAACCCACATAGTTCAATAAGAAGGATGGGGTTTATGCATGGTTAATGGCCCAAAAAGAGATATCGTGATTACTTTTACACTCTAAGCTCACGTGAATCATGCTCGGTGTGAGAAAAAAGAGGTATTAGTAAACTTAACAATGATTCCATGAAATATGTAGTCATGAGAAATGATGTGGGGCTTACGTATGAATGAATGCCCAAGTAGATGAAGACCAGTACTTACTTCAGGAAAGAAGCCTAGGAGCAGGGTCTATAAAGGTATTTGTACTTTATGGAGATTTGGAGTTTTTAACCCAAGTATTACTCTTGAGAAGGAGGCCCAAATTAAAAGGGACTTATGATTGTGGCTTATTCCTAAGAAGGAGGCCCAAATTAAAAGGTACTTATGATTGTGGCTTATTCTTGAGAAGGAGGCCCAAATTAAAAGGGACTTATGATTGGGGATTATTCCTGAGAAGGAGGCCCTAATCAAAAGAAATTAAGATTGGGGCTTACTCCTGAGGAGGATACCCAAATATTAAAGGGGACTTATAACTTGGGGCTTACTCCTGAGAAGAAGGCCCAATGTTTATAGGAAATTATGACCGGGTCTTACTCCTGAGAAGGAGGCCCAAACTAAAAGATCTTCTCATCTTAAAGGATGAGGTTATATGGAGGAAACCTCTAACCGTAGTGACATAAATCTTGTAAGTCACGAGGTTTTTAGAGAGGTTCTCATAGAATCCCTTTCAAATATGGAAGCCAATAAAGGAACCATTCCATAAATGGCTTTGAACAGGGGTTCAAGGGCTAATATCCTGAATAGGAGAGGTGAACGAGAGAGAGGCACACAAATAAAGTTGGTGTGCAAGTGTAGGTCGCACAAGTCATTTGGTGTGCAATTCTTGTCCGCACAAGTGTACTTGCACGACATGGGTTCACCTGGGTGATGGATAATCTGTAGGGTAATACTTGGGCGAGACTTAACTCAAGACTTTAGTACTATCCTAAGATGTTTCCAAAAGGGTGGCGCACAAGTTTCATTCAAAGGATAGGGCAGCGCGCAAGTGTTTCTAATTTTAAGAAGGTCTGGACACTTAGGCATGTAAGTGTTGATGAATTATAAACACTTAGGCCTTATCCTACTCTTTCAAGTCTTCCATTCTAGGTAAAAAGTTACCTAAGAAGTTTTCGGAAGAGTTGAGTTGAAGACTTGGGTGACTAGAGCTTGAATTTGACTTCTGGAAAATATGTCCTCGAAATGGGGGGGCCACATGGGCTATTTATAGGCCATCGTGTACCTTGGGTGAAAAATCAAATGGGGCACGTAAGTGACTTGTGCGATTTTTATTTGGCGCGCAAGTGACTTGCGCAGCGCATAAGTGATTTTCATGGTGCACTCCAAATGGGCTTTTGGTCCACGTCTTTATCAAATTGATGTTTCTTCAAAGGGTGACCCTCTTTGTGCTTAAGGTATTCCCCTTTTTCATTCGGTGGACCCTATGACGAAAAGGAGTGTCAACAAAAGTCCCCCCTCAGAGTTGGATCTGAAAAGGAAATAGGATCCGACTCTGAGGTAAAGCCGGAGAAATCAAGGGTCTGTGGCGCGCAAGTATGGCGCGCAGATGCGAGGGCGCATTGGAATGGAGTGCAGATGATGGGGAATGCAGGAATAGTGCACAGGTGGCCTGGATCACCTATATATACAGGCTCACTTCCGTGTAAACTCACTCGGCTTCTAGCACTTGAGATCTCATTGCGCAGGTGCTTCTGTTCTTTGGCGAATCTCCCTTCTTTTATTTTGTCGTGCTTCTATAAAAGGTATTTGGCTTGCGCGCCATGACTAGGGTGGAAATACTTGCATGACACATTTAACTTATGCACCTTAATACCTTTTCCATTTTTTTGATTTCCTTCATTAAAATTTCACAAAACAAACTTACTTAAGAGTTGATTGTTTGATCTTTGTATAGATTCAATGGCTCCCAAAAGAATTGGATCAGCTAATGAGTTGTCTAGAAAGATAATAGATGATATGATGAACATCGTCAGCCATGAATATTATGATATTTGCGACAACACTCTCCTGGATTTGGCTAAGTACTTGAAGAAATATCATTCCAATTTTATACAGAGCATCTACTTGCCTTTGTATGGATATAGTCATTTTCAAGGAGTTCACGTTCCAGAGGCAAATAATTAAATCCCTCATTCCTGGTTTCAGAACCATACCAACTTCTCTTCAGAAAATGTCTCAGTTTCAGGATCATTTTCCAATGCTGGGATAGTGGAGAAGGCATACATAATGCATCATAGCCCATGTGCTCTAGATTTGAAGCCTCAGATGCCTGATCTGCAGCTGCATTGCTATCCCTCTATTTTTTGAAATTCTCAGATGGACCAATCTAAGGGATGGAAGAATAGTTGGGATTTTCATCTTGGAGGAGGTGTGAAGCCGACTTGGATGTGGAAATATTGGGTGCAACAAACATTTGTAGAGTTTGTCGATGATCTGAAGGGAGCTGCAATATACGAAGCTTTCTGGGTTGGGCAGACATATTTCTACAGAAATGACAATTTTTTGCCGGAGTTAATTAGCTACTAGAGCCCAGAAACGAATTCTTTCCATCTGACTCATGGAGAAGTAGGCATCAGTTTGTGGGATGTCTATAAGATTTCAGGGGCTCCGATTTTGGGAGATATGTATGATGAATTCATCCCCCCCAAGGTGACCTGGAATGATTCAGAGAAGACTCCGTCTTTGGCTCGATAGTTAATGAAAATTTCCTACAAGATTAAGAATACCACCATCAAGAAAACCCACTCCAGAATATATATTCATCCAGAGGAGTGGATGGACATGTTTCCAATTAAGAAGATAAAGAAGGGACCTTACTGCACTCATCCTACCAGTTTCCCTAGAGCAGAAAAGAGGGGTGCTCTGGGAACATTTTGGCCAACTCTGGAAGCAGGAGAGTTTGATAAGTGGGGGTATGAAGTGAACTAGAAAATTCCAGCGAAGACCCGTCTGGTAGGATTTTTGGCCTTGTGGCTCAGTGTTTAGCTTTTACCAGTTTGGGATTAAAAAGGAGGTGTGAGGCCAGGGACCTTTGTTGTTTCAGCCAAGCTGGCTGAAAGGAAGATGGTTGGGTTCGCCACCTTAATTTTGGAAAATATTCATAGGAGCTTACTTCATGTTTATCTGGGTAAGTCTCCTCTAAGAATAGTGGGACCATTCCAAGTTTTATGGGGATGGATCACCACCCATTTTAGGACATATGCTGTACAAAGTGGGGTGCAGGTTCCTGGAAGTTCTTTCCGGCCGTCTGTTCAGGAATTTTATGGAATTTCTCTCTTATCCCCCAACGCTTATGACATCAAAATAAGTCTGAGCATGTTTAAGGAGTTTCATTTATTTCCTTATTTAAATCCACCAACAAGGCGATTTGTTGATAACGGAACAACCAGCCTGAAGTTAAGGGCATATATGCTGGCATGTAGAGATGGTACAATGGCTACGAGGATTGAAGGAGAAATTATATGTGAGGCCTATGCTCCATACAGATTCACATGTCAATTCAAATGGCTGCATTAAATTACCGTATCTCCTCCGATTCATGTCAGGTTAGAGCAGCATCTGATGGTTTCTCGTCAACTATGGTTGCTGACATCTATGGAGAAGACTGAGGCAGTGTTTGATATACTAGCTATTGGAGCGGAAAGTCGATTGACTACATGGTATTCCGAGAGATGGGTAGCATCATACCCTGAAGGGGTACTGAATCAGATAGTCCCTTAGGTGGGGAAAAAGAAGAGAACCATTTGGAAGGAAGATTTTCATTTGGAAGGTGATTCTTCCTCACCCAGAGCTAATTCACCAGGTTCCTAACCCAGAGCTGATTCACCAGATTCCCAGGATGGGGATGATGAGGCACGAAATGTATAAAAGCGGCCTCGTGTTAGATATAATCCACCTACTAGAGTCAAGAGACCTACTCCATCGACTTCTGGTGAGTTACATTATTGAGTAAATTTAGTCGCCATTATTTTAAAGAGCAACAAGTTTCATTTTCTTATCCTTTATCTGTGATTACAGGAGATGAGAAGAAGTTGAAGTCCCAGATTGTAGGACCCTCCTCACGGCCTTCTAGTGCACATTCTAAATATTTACGACCAGAGGATGTCCAGACATGGTGGAGTTTATATTGTGATGTTGAAACCTCCTGGATGGACTTATGCGATGGGCTGCATATCCTTGGAGTGGGGAATCTCCAGGCTTCTTCTAACATACGTTTTGAGGAAAACCCCAATGAAGTGAGGGATTACATCAAAGAGCTGGAAATGCTCATATATTCCATTGATAAGTCAGTTTCTATCACCAAGTGGGTGAAGGAAATAGTGGACTGTGGTACCACTGAGGGGATTGGTCCTTCATTAGATGAAGAGTGGCGTGATTACATGGCTCCAGAAGATGTAAGTTTCTTTTTTCTCATATTTCTATTTTCTTTTCAATTTTAATTTATCCAAAGCTTTATTATTCAAGGAAATAATCTTTTTCATCCTGCATATTTCAAAGGAAAGAACCACTGAAATCCCTTCGCCATGGTATAGCCCTGATGGCACTGCTCTTGGAGCCACTGAATCTCCTCGTGAGCCGGGCGAAGTATCTCCAGGCTAGCAAGCCATGGATGAGGAGTTAAAAATGTGTTATTGTCTCCGATACCTATTTTCAGAGGTGATGACGTCAGTCCACCCAAAAAGGACAAGAATAAAAATCATCAAAGAAAGAAGACCATAACCAAACATTTTATCAGCAGTGGTAAGTATTTCTAGTAGTCATGAATCTTAACTTATGAAAAAGTTCTCAAACTTCTTCAAATTGTAGGGACTTATTCAGTTTCTCCTTTAAGGGAAAGGACTAACCATCCTCAAAGTACAATGGAGGGTTCTGTAGAATGACCACAGGTTCCTACTAAAATGGCTATTCTTGAAGAAATATTGAGAGCAGATGAGCCAGCGTCTGTTCCTAACACCTCTCTTATTTCTGATTCTAGGAGAGAAAATAATTCTGGTAAATTAACAATACTTAATAGAACCTTAAATGAGACAAAAAATGAATTCCATTCTGTGATGTTTTAGGTTCAACACATGCATCAGAACATTTGGAAACTGCCGAAGCTGACCCCACAATTGTCTCTGAAGAAGCTATTTGGGGTCAGAGATTTCCAGATGAAAGTCACGAAGAAGACATGCCAAGTGCTCCCACTGGTGAGACTAACTTGGGATATGGGACATCATTGGATAAAATTATGACTCTTGGTATGTCTTTTGAAGAAATTTTATACCATGTTAAATTACCATGTGATTTAGAAGATTTTGGAGATCTAGTTATATAGTCAACTGAATGTGAGTTTCATCATTTGTCCTGTTAATATTCTCATTATTACACTTATAACCATGTTTGGTTAAAAAATGTACAGTTTCATCTAAAGAAACTGTTGAACCAACAATGCTTGAAAGGGGTGTAGACATTGATGTCAGCCCTATTATTCTAGAAACACTGGCTCAGGTAAAACTTAACATGACGGACCCTCCTGAAACCCATCCTAAAAATCCTGTTGAAGCTAGGAAAGATGGGGAGGAGTCTTTACAATTTTCTGATTTACTGTTAGGTAAAAGATGATGATATTTGTATCTTACCTAACCTACAAGACAATCAATCAACTTTTAATTTCCTTTGAAACTAACCATATTTTCAATTGACCAAATAGGGCTTTCAACTTCAATGGCTAGGTCTGGAGGTGAAGCATCAGCCTCAGCCCAAACAATAGAAAAAGGGGAAGCAACCAGGGTCAGGGAAGAAGCAGAACAAGGCACTTACTTAAGTGCATTAATCCCTGAATATGTTCCTCCCTGTGATAGCGATGCTGAATTAGACCCAGAGGTGAAAAAGGCACTCCAATTCTCATGTCGCAAGGCATGAAAAAATACATGGAAGATAATATCTGAGGTGCCTCTTGAAGAGCTACCTTCGAAAATTCTAAGACTCTCATCCCTGTTCATCATGCTGGGACTTAGTGGTTTTGGATATCAGGAAATCCATGTCGCAGTGAAACAAGTCATTCGAAGTAGGGAGAAAGAGAAAAGGTGTCGTCAAGACCTGATCAGAGCTAGATTGCTGATCAATACTAGTGAATTTTAGGCTTCAGTGTCCTGAGCTGAGACTGATCATGCTGAAAAGCTAAAGGAACTGAAGTAAAAGATCAAGGAGAATATTGTCTAGCAGTTTCACCTTTAGCAAGAGCTAGATGCTGTTACTGGGGAGCTTGACCAGCTTCATAATTCATTGGAAGAAGTCCAAGCGGATGGTATAAAAGCCATCAAAGATGCCAAATAATCACTTCTTCAAGATGAAGAGAGTGAATATGGTCGGGTAAATGAACTTCAAGTGGCTGCTGATGAAGCTCGGGATGCTGTGAAACAGATGTGAAATCATGTTGAAAGTCTTCTGTAATTTCTGAAAATAAGAGAAGAGACTCCAGTCTGTGGATGTTCTTCTAATATTGTTTATCAAATGAAAAATAGTTCATCTTCAATCATCTGTACCTTCATAGTTTGATTTTTACTAGGGTTATATAAACAAACCCCAAAACTTTTCATCCTTTAATTGCTCAATATTGCCTAAATCATACAAACTGTACGTTTAGTGAGCTGTGAATTGACTTTTGTTCAGAGTACCCTTTATAGGTTCCCAATTTAATGAGTACCATGTCTTTTTTTATTGGCAGTTTAAAGTCATGCATGTTGGACTATAAAAAGGATAATATTTAAGGTTGAATAGCTTTGACTGAATGGATGATATTGACTCAATTCTTGATAATTTGTTTGGAAACATATTACCATATTCAATTATGGAGGGGGAAAATTGTAAACTGTGACTTGAGAAATTTTGAATCTGAGGAATGACATGGGAAAATAGCTAAAAGTAATTAGAGGAAGTCTTTTCTAAGAATGAAGTTACCACTACTTGACAAACCCATTATGGGGCTAAATTATTCAAGTCCAATTGGGGCATAAGCTGCATAGTCAAATAGTAGCATATTTTGGCAGACAGGTCTGTTATGTAGACAACTTATGCAAGGCCACCTAAGGGCACATACTGCATAGTCAGACAAAAGAAATCTCAGAAATTTGAATTTCTATTGCTAAAAGCCAAATAAAGTTTTACGGGGATTCAAATTTTCCAAAGCATAGAGTCTTCTTCATGGACAAAGGTACTTGAATACAGAGAGGATATTTCTAATCAGAATTGTCAAAGAATTGGAGGAATGTGACTTCTATGAAGGTTTGACCAAAACATAGGAAAAAAAGGTATTTGTGGTTTTAAATCATATGACTAAAACTGGAGATAGAAACATTATACAACATAATACTTTCAGATCATGAAAAAAAGAGTATGGAAAAAATATGTTAAGGATGGAAGTTTTTTCCTTATATCCTTAGATATTGTCGTTAAGACCAATAGGTACCAAAGAGGCTTCTCCTAAGAATGAAGTTAACACTACTTGACAAACTCGTTATGGGGGCTAAATTATACAGGGCCAACTAGGGCATAAGCTGCATAGTCAAATAGTAGCATCTTTTGGGCTGGCAGGTCTGTTATGTAGAAAACTTATGCAAGGCTACCTAAGGGCACGTGATGCATAGTCAGGCAAAATAATTTTTAGGTATCAAACATTTTGCGACCAGAAGTCAAGAAAATGGTTATGGAGACCATGAATATTATTTGTATAATGTTGTGGCTGGGTCCTGAATTGAGATTCTGGATGTCACTATGTATCTCATTAGGATGGGAATTAAGCCACACATAGTTCTTGAAATACAGTTTAACGTCATGCAGGATGATAGCATGGAAGATCTTAGTTTAGGGTCGTAGAGATTGGACCATAGTGAGGGAGACACATCATGCATTTGTTATAAACCTGATGCGAATAAAAGACCAGGGTGTTCCATATCACATCATATGCTCCCAGGAAGACTTTTCAGCCAAGAGACCGAAAGTGGAATTTGGGGTTAGGCCCAAAGGCTCGGGGATGGACTCAAGAAATGCTCGAGCATTACTACGTATCCCATGAGGATGAGAATCAAGCCATACGTAGTTTTTGAAATACCCTTTGTATATATTTGGTTTGTACATGTGAGGGGTAAAGAGGAATTTATTGCAATTATGACTGGACCCAGGATTAAAGACTTGGGTATCACTACATATCTCATTAGGATGAGAATCAATCCATACATAGTTCTTGAAATATGACATGGTTGGAGACCATGTCGATGATGATTCCTCTCGAGTGAGGGTATTAGGGATTGTTGTAGTTTATTGTCATACGAGACAAAAGTACAAATAGTTTAAGGTCACATGCATGGACCAATGCTATGTAGTTTAATGTCTTGCAGCAAGGAAAATGGGGAACTGTATAGTTTAACGTCATATATTTAGGATGATGGGACATACACAGTTTAACGTCATGTAGGAAGAAAGTGAACCGATATGAATAAGATGGTTTACGGGGACTTCACGAATTAACATCGTATAGGATGAAGGTGAATCGATGTGAAGAAAGTGGTTTTGGTCTTGAACCTTAGGAGGTTGCCTATTTACCTAGCCTAGGAGGCAAGGATCAAAGTCCACGTAGTTCAATTGAGAGGAATTTGGCGATCGGGGTGTACTTGAGGATAGCGACCCGAAGATGATGTTGGGACTTAAGCGTGGTTAGTGGCCTAAAGAAGATGTCATGGTTGAAGCTTACTCTAAGATCATGTGAGTCATGCTCAGTGTGAGAAACAATAAGCAGCAACAGACCTGACGATCGTGTCTCTAAAGATGCGACCAAGAAGGATAATATGGGGCTTATGCATGATTAGCTTCCTAGGGCATGCATGGAAATAGAGTTTAAAAGAAAATTGTGCATGCAGTGATCAAAATTTAATGTTATGCATTACAGACTTGGGGTGCTTGGCAGTTTAATGTCTTGTGTCTTGGACGATGCATAGTTTAATGTCATGTTGGATGAAAGTGGGGACACAGTTTAACATCATGTTGGACGATGGAAGGAGCTATGCAGTTTAATGTCTTGCAGAAAGGACAAGGAGTGTATTTGTGTTACACAAAATACTTCTTCAATAATCTTACATTGGTTGGAGTTTTAATGAGTTCTCCATCCATTGATATTAAATAATAAGCTCCATTGGAGTAGACCTTATGTATTGAGTAAGGTCCTTCCCACTTTGGTTCAATCTTTGGAGGCTTATTTCTTGGTATCATTGGGGTTTTTAGGACCAATACCAATTCTCCTTGAATGAATGAACAAAGATGAAATTTTTTATTAAAAGGTCGTGCTATTCGATTCTGATAGACTTTTAAATGGTGTAGTGTGCACAATATTTTTTCATCTAGTCGTTCCAATTCATACAATCGCTTTTGAGATTGTTTATCTGTAGATAACTAATCAAAAATGGAGACTCTAAGTGAAGATAATTGGACTTAGATAGGAAAGACTACTTCTATTCCATATACCAATGAATATGGAGTTGATCGTGTAACAATGTAGGTGGTAGTCTGATAAGCCCATAGAGCATGAAAAAGTTTATCAGGCCATGACTTCTTATCTTTATCCACCATTTTTTAACGTATGTTTGAAAGAGTCTTATTGAAAGCCTCTACTTGACCATTGGCCACTGCATGATACTGAGATGAATGGTTGGATCTGATATTATATTCTTGATACAATTTTCTTACCTCAGATGAACAAAATTTGGTGCCATTATTCATCAATAGGGTATGAGGAACACCAGATCTGGTAATGATGTTGGACTTGAAAAAGCTAACAATGCTTTTAGCACCAAATTATTTGAGAGGTATTGCCTCTACCCATTTGGAAAAGAAGTCAGTAGCAGTAAGAATATACTTAAACTGCTTAGCTGTAGCCGGAGGATAAGGTCCTACTACATCCATTCCGCATGTAGCAAATGGCCAGGAGTATTTATCCGTATGAAGAAACTCCAGGGGTTGATGAATGAAGTTGGCACATACTTGGAAAGAATGAAACTTCTTAGTGAAATCAACACAATCATGTATCATTGAAGGCTATAAGTATCCAAGCCTTCAAATTTGACCAAAAAGTCTATGTCCATACTAGTGGGCACTATAAACTCCTGTATATACTTCATTCATGACAACCATTGTCTCTTCACCATCAATACGTCTGAAGAAAATTTCATCAAAACCTTTCTTGTAGAGAATTTTTTGGTGATCTGGGCTATCATAAAGAGTAAAATTGACCACACATCACCAGAATTGTTCTTTCCCGGCTCTATCAGGTGGGAGTGTTCCATTTTGAAGGTATTCCTAGATAGGTGTCATTCATCCTGTAGTATGACCATATGGTTCGGAAATGGGACTAATTTCATTGATTTCCTCTGTTCTGATTTGAACATAAGGTGAAACAATATGACGGTGGGAAATACTGATGATTGTTTCGTCCTGATTTGGATCTACTAGGGCTGTGGCTACATTAGCCAGTGCATTAGCTTGGGCATTTTGTGATCACGGGACATAAGAGAATGTCGGTTTCGAGGGAAATTCTGCCATTAAATCTCTGACGTAATCACACAAAGGGATTAACTCTTCTTTTCTGATGGCACAATCCCCATTGACTTGTTTGATTACCAAATCTGAATCACCTTTTACCTTTAAGTGATTCACCTGTGCCTGAAGTGCCAATTCCAAGCCTACGATGAGAGCTTGATATTCTGCTTCATTGTTTGTTCCACCTTCCAACAATAAGAAGGAATAGGGTATCACTGCCTTTTCTGGAGAAATAAGCACAATTCCTAACCCAACTTTGTTGAATTTAGGATCTTCCATTTTCTTCATTGTTGGACTTCTGGAGGCACCATCAAAGTACATTTCCCATGTTTGAGGATTATCTTGAATAGAGAAGACTTCCTCATTAGGAAGTTCAATATTTAAAGATGTATCTTCTACAGATGGGTGTTCAACAAGGAAATCGACCAGAGATTGGACCTTTATTGCCTTTTGAGACACATACTGGATATCAAACTGCTGCAAAATAACTGCCCACCTTGCCAAACACCCTGTAAGCATTGGACGACTAAGGATAAATTTGAGCGGGTTATTGTGAGATACCAATTGGACCTCATGATGTTGCAAGTAGTGTCTCAATTTCTGAACTACAAATATTAATGCTATGCAGCACTTTTCAATACTTGAATATCAAGTTTCTGCCTCAAGCATGGTCCGACTAAGATAGTAAATGCTGTTTTTATTCCCAACATCATTCTTTTGGGCAAGGAAGACACCCAATGATCGCTCTAAAGCTTCCACATAGAGAATAAGTGGTCTTCCTTCAACGAGTGGCATTAATACCAGTGAAATCAAGAGATATTTCTTGATAATATTGAATGCTTCTTGACATTCTTCAGTCCACTAGTAGGTGACTCCTTTCTTCATTAATCTGGTGAAGGGAAAACACTTGCCTGCCAAATTGGTAATGAAATGCCGAATATAGGGAAAGTGTCCTTTAAGTACTCTTAATTCCTTCAAATTTCTAGGAGGTGACATGTCAAGGATTGATTTTTTCTTCTCAGAATCAACTTCAATACCACGATGGCGTACAAAAAAGCCGAATTTTTTTCCCGAGGTTACCCCAAAATCACATTTCAAGGAGTTCATCTTCAAATTGTGTTGTCGAAGTTTGTTGAATATGATTTCCAGATCGACCAAGTGATCAGAACGTTGTTTGGATTTAACCACCAAATCATCCACATAACATTCAACAAATTCCCCTAAAAGGGTTTGAAGATATAGTTCATGGCACATTGATACATTGCACCTAGATTCTTCATGCCAAAGGGAATTAATCGATAGAAAAACACACCTTGAGGAGATCTGAAGGCTATAGACTCATCATCTTCTGGGGCCATTCATATTTTATTATACCCAAAATAACCATCCATGAAGGAAAGAGCTTCATAGCCAGCTGTACATCAATCATCCTTGGGAAAATTCCAATTAAGATCTCTAAATTCAATGAAAACTCTAATTTGTCTATTATTCTTTTTCATAGGGACAATATTAGCCACCCATTTGGGATATTGAACTTATTTGATGAAGTTATCCTTGATAAGCTTATCAACTTCATATTCAATTTTGGAGGCATAAGTTGGGTGTGTTCTTCTTGCGGCTTGCTTGAATCCTCAATGTTCTTCTGGAAAACCCAAATGATGAGTGGAAACATCGGGATCAAGACCTGAAATTTCTCTATAATTAAAAGAAAATACATCTCGATTTTGCTTTATAAATGAAGTATACATTTCTTTCTCTTCAAGAGTCATGGATGCACTAATTAAAGTGGGGGCGTGGATCTTCTTTTATACCCAGATTTATTTATCAGAGTTCATGCACAGTGGTAGAGATACCCTCTTCAAATGTTGGAGGAGCATCCTTGAGATCTTCCTCTTCTTCTTCAATATGTGTTACTTCTTCTGTTTCTACTTGCATAGTAGATGACGAAGCAGAATTTCCATGATCAGGGGAGAAGTTAAAATTTTAACATCTTGAAGAAGAGGCTGCCATTTCTGACCCTATTGATGATGAAGGGTCTTCCTGGGGTAATAAAGAGGAGATGATGGATTGGGAATCGACATCATTGTTTTCCTCTGACATTACTATAACTTCTTCTGGCCTGGTTGACAAAGTATAAAATCTCTGTATTTTAGTGGATGAAATGAAGACATCTCCATTTAAGCTTCCATCACTACTTGGAAAATCAAAAATTTCTCCCATGCTGTCTGGCTTGGTTACCGTAATTGACATTATGGAAGTTTCCATAAGAGTGTTTGGATTTAGGTCCATCCTTTCAATTTGACTGATAGGAAACACATAATCTATACTCACATGTATGAATGAGTTTACTGGAATCTTTTCCAAACCATTTGGAGCATTAATTTTGGTGACCTTCTTTGCCGTGGATTTCTTCTTTCCTTCCATGTGATAGAATTATGCCTCAATGTATTGAGATTCACATGTTTTGAATGGGGCCTTATCACCATAAAATGTCCCAATTTGACCATTGAAACAATATTTGAGACATTGATGGTATGAAGAAGGCATGACCACATGTTGATGTAGCCAAGGTCTTCCAAGAAAAATGTTGAAGGCTGTGTCCTAAGGAACAACCATGAAATTTGAATTATACACAAGGTCTCCAAACTGAATTTTGAGTGTAATTTCACCTAGAGCTTCTTGTTCATTATTATCATATCCTTGCAACATCAAAGTAGAAGGAGATAAATCAGATTCGGTGAGGCCCAATCGACAAAGTGTACAGATAGAAATGAGATTGACTCCTGAGCCATTATCAATGAAAGCTCATTGGATATCCATGTCATTGAATTTTCTAGATAGATACAAAGGTCTGATATGTCTATGTACAACATCATCTTCATCTTCATCTATAAAAGATATCACTGCATGGAATTCTGTAGGATCATTCTCTATATGGTAGACCTCAGCCTCATCAATTTTAGTTTCGAATTCTTGAGGACTTGACAAAGCCTCAATAAGTGCCTCCCAAAGATCTTTTGATAGATTCAAGGCATACAGAATTGATAACTTGGCCAGTACATGGTCCAAATGTTTCAAGAAATCATACTTTTGGTCCAAAGGTCTGCGTTGACCATCATGAAAATGTGGTTTTGTAGGTGCCTTGAAATTTGATTCTTTGGCAGTAGATGCATCCCGTATCAGGGTAGGAATTGGAAACAATCATGGCTTCGATAGATTAGACCGACTATGTATATCTATTTTCTGAGAGGAAGAAGGTGTAACCTCTAACTGGTATTCCAAAATAAATGTGTCAGGAACGAATCTTCCATGTGTGGAAGAACTTTCTTGTTCCTGTTGAGCCTGCTTAAGGGCTTTGCCACGAGTTTCTACCGCATATATAGTTCTAGCAGGGGTAGGATTGAAATAGTGGCTTCTGAAATATCTATGTCTTCCCCTGTATCCTAGACCTCTGTCTCTTCCTCTAATTCCTCTATTAGATACAGGGAACTCAAGCTAATCATGATCAAAACTGTCATTGGCATAGGGATCCGTTAAATGAATCACGTTAACAAAACCAAAGATAAAATTTTCATCTGATGAAGATTCTGCCTGATGAACTAGTTCAGGCTATGCTGTTTGGTGGGGCGGTGCCCGTGCTTTTGAAGCAGATGGCATAAAATCTACCAGAGTCAAAGACAACTTAGGCTTTGACACAAGCTCGTCTTCTTATGACTACTCTTATTTCTTCAAATTACGCCGCTTCTTTGAGGATTTTCCTTCTGATGAAGGGTTTTTTGTGTGTGGAAGAAATAGAAGAAGACACAATTGGTTGATTCAATTGTGTTTGTAAAATGGCATGAGTTCGGTTGATCATTTTCCTGACCATATAATCATTATATTTTTGTGCATTTTTACTTTTTTACTTCATGCCACTCGCCTTCTTTCTCTAGATCAGTAGCAGTAACACATGCTACCTGGGATGAAGAACATTTCAGTTTTACTTGTCCAGAGTCCACCATCTTTTGCAGGAGGTCTTTGAAGACAAAAGACTCCTGAATGGGATGCCCCAACATCTGATGAAACGGAAAATAGTTGGGGAGTTATTCATCTCCTTCCTTGTTCAGCCTTTTGGTCCTTGGCAACTAAACCAGATTGTTTTCCAGAGCCGAGATGAAGTAACCAGGAACTTGTTCATTCCGAAAATAATAAAATATGTTCTTTAAATCCATAAATTGTTTCCACCTTTGATCTTTTTGATCATATTGATGAGGCGACCATTGTTGTTGATACTCAGGAGGTGGAGCCCTTCGATATGATGAAGGTTTTGAAGTGGAAGCAGGTACAGGTTCTTGTTTAAGTGTAACTGTAGCAGTCTCTGCTTTCCCTATTATTCTTCCTGGAACTAATGGAATTACACGAGTTTTAGCCTTAGTCTTTATAAGATAGTCTTATATCTACTAAGAGATTGAAGTAAGGTCTCGAAACCCTCCTGTGTATTTCACAGGGATCAACGGTGTGCATAATTCATCACGCAGATTTGCCACACAGATTGGCAGAAACTCTTCTTAAGGGAGTGCTAAACTTAAGAAATATGTTAATCCCTTCCAGTGAGCAATGAAATCCGAAACTCTTTAATTTTCCCTTTGTTTACAATTGGTAAGATAAAAAACTATCGTCTTTGGTAATGTTGAGCTAAATTGAAGAAGGAACCTTTGACGAAGATCTTCCCACCTAGTAATTGACTAAGCTTGAAAACTTGTATACGAGACAAAAGCAGGTCCTTGTAATGACTTCCCAAAACACATGAGATTAAATGCTTCTTGTTGTTGAGGATTTCCCATCATAGGATCACAACGAGAAAAAAAATGTGTTAAGTGTTGTTCTGGATCTTCCGAACCATTAAAAATTGGGAATGTGGTATTCACAAAATTTGATGGGGGAGGAATTCCATCCACCCATTCAGGGTAAGCTCTCTTTTCTAGTTGAACTTGTACACATTTTCCTTCCATAGATTCCAACCAAGCTGTTAATGAATCAATGGTAGTCATTAATTTTTGAGAAATATATGGTTGAGCTTGGACCTGAGCAGGTTCAATAACTGGAGTTTGGACGGGCGTGACGACCGGTACTGCCACTGATGGTAGTATTGGTGGTTTTTGTCACGTATGACCCATAGGATTGGACCTGTGAGGGTGTACTTGTAAAGGGGGATATTCTTGATCCATCCCAGTAGCTATAACAAATTCCCTTGATTGATTAACTCTAGAATGCTTAGAAGGAAGACTACCTTGAAGTAGTTCTTCATTTAACCTCCTTAACTCCTTCATTTCTTCTTCTTACTGTGCGAACCTTTCCTCTAATGAGAGTGATTGGCCTTCTCTAGAGGTAGAGTGGGATGTAACATGACTTTTAACATTTTCCTTGTCATGTGCCTTTCTAAAGCATGGAAGGGAATTACCCGAAGAAATGTCTTGCCTCTAGGAAACCCTCTAGCTTCTGGTACGCACACCTCTTTCATTTGTTTCCGTGTGTACAACCTCTTGAACATGAACTTCTTCATCTGATCCCTCTGAGCGAGCCTCATGTTTTGGGGGATTAGTGACAATGGAATTGATGACATTTATCAATGCATAACGCATTTCATCCCTTATGTCAGTGTTTCTATGATACTATCTTCTTCCATGTCCTTTACGAGACATTGCATTTTATTTGGTTGATCCCTTAGGAACTTCTTGATGAACCATAATTTGAAGGGAATTTCTTAATAATTCGGCTCTGTTTTCCTCTTGTGGATTCTTCCCTAATCGAGAGAAGACTGACTTTTGCTGAGGGAGAGATTGAAAATTTGAAAAAGTCCCCAGTCCAATGGACTGAGAATGTTCCTATTTTTCCTGCTCAACTCCTCGAATCCTGTCTGTTGATCCTGTCACGACCCGACCATACCCGGGCTCGAGCCGCAACTACCCCAAGCCCGCCTCCATAGGCCAGGGGATGGCGACCAGTGCCGAAGGAACAATAACTCGGGGAGGCCTTTGCCTAAGCACCTGTACACACACACGCAGAAAACTCAATGCAAAAGTGCAGAGTAAAAGAAAAGACAAGTAAAGAAAAGGAAAGGGAAACTGCTATATAAATACCAAAAAGTGCATCGACCTCTACAAGTACAAAGTACAAACTGAAAATAAAAGGGGAAAAACACGCACCCAACCAAAAAAAGTGCCACAACCCGGCAATAGGTAAACAAAAGAAACTGCTGATGGGTCTCCCACCTGGAACCCGGCCACAACCACCGCACGCGGTCCAAGATCCCAAGCTCCTACGCTCCACTGAAGTCACGCTCCACCTGTCTGTCGTCTGCAAGGGCACACCAAGTGCGGGAAAAGCCCAAGAAGGGGTGAGTATAAAAATACTCAGTAGGATACCCTGAAGGCTCGAGGGAGAAACAAAAGGAGGTACCGAAGGGTGAGCAGTAGAGCGAACAGAAAAGTAAAGGAGTACAACAGAGAGTGTAGTAAAGAGTCCAGCTCAACCCAACAAGAGGAAAGAAGGTAGACTCTTCCAGACACAAGCAGCTGGAAACGGTGGGAAGATGAACTTCCCGTCAAGTCTTCGCTACCTATAGAAGGAGAGTAGACTCGTCCAACCACGAGAAGATAGACACAGAAATCACGTGGCATACCCCGCGCGTCTTCGCCTCTCCTGGAAGGAGAGTAGCCAAACCCAAGAAATGGGTACTAGAACAAGGTATATACAAGTCCATATGCTCAAAAAGAAGCCCGAACAACGTCGTAAGGGGATCTCTGTCCCGTAGCTCAGCCCAAGAAAGAGTAACCAACAGTCGTAGAAATAACACCATCGATGCCCAGTATCCCGCACGTCTGCCCTGAACCGCAAGCCAAGGGGCTCAATCACCACACCTCGACACTATCCGCTTTGGGCGGCACTGACTCGCCCGCATGGTTTTAGGTCGCGTCACAAGGACGCGTCTCGGTGGGGGAAAGTGCTCCCCGTACTTGAGAGCTCTGGGGGAACGTCAACCACAACTCGTCACTGCCCCGCAGTCGAGAGGTCTGCTCAAAGTCGACAGGCGACCCCCTGCCCAGCCCTGCTAGAGGATCCCTGGAAGTCAACGGGTTCCCACTACAGGGAGACCCGGAAAGTCGACGGGTGCCTCACTGCCCAGTCCCGTAACAGGGTAGTCCACTGGAGGGCGACCTGGCTAAAGTCGGTGATGGGACCACTGCCCAGCCCAGCTGTAGGTAACCCGGCATCGGGGACCACTGCCCAGCCCAGCTGGAGGTAAGCCCGGCATCGAGGACCATTGCCCAGCCCAGCTGGCGGTAAGCCCGGCATCGGGGACCACTGCCCAGCCCAGCTGGAGGTAAGCCCGGCATCGGGGACCACTGCCCAGCCCCACTAGAGGTAATCCCGGAACTACTCTGGCCATCCCTGCTGGATGGTACTGCTCGGTAAACACCACTGTACTGGCCATCCCTGCTGAATGGTAACCCACTGGAGAGCCCTGCTCGAAACAACCTCAGCTCTGCTGGAACAACCTCAACCCTGCTGGAAACAACCTCAGCCCTGCTGGAACAACCTCAGCCCTACTGGAACAACCTCAGCCCTGCTGGAACAACCTCCTGGGTAGAGGATCGGTGCCCGCGTAAAGTGTTGGTCACACCGAAACCACAAGCTCTACCAGGGAACACGGAACAACGGGAGAAACTCCCCAGGCCTCACAAGGAAATCCCACTCCAATCCGCTGAGTCACTATCGAAGCGGACCGAGACACCTCATCCCAGAAAGTGGGGAAAACACCCACGCTGTACGAACACCCGTAGTCGCAGACGATGTCGCAGTCTGGTGAAAGGGAACAGTACTGAAACCCCTCACAGCCAAAGAAGCAGAGGAACCAAACCATCTCTGCCGGCCAAACCATCGGGCACAACACTAGGGGGAGACTGCCCAACCCTGCTGGTCAGACAAAAGAGCACTAGGCCAGGGGAAACTCCACCGTACTGGTCAAACAGACGAGCACAAAGCTAGGGGAACACTCCACCCTACTGGTCAAACAAACGAGCACAAATCCAGGGGAACACTCTACCCTACTGGTCAAACAAACGAGCGCAGAGGGACCCTCTACGTCGCGAGAGGTCTAAGTACGCAAAGCAGATCATGGAACGCATGTGGGGACCACACGACGTGTGGCCCCAAGTCAACCCCAACTGAGCGCACAAACATCCTCAGGTACGAACAACCACATGTACCTCCAAGCGCTCCCGTATACTCCTGGAGTATACCTCATTCCAGCCCAAAGTTTATCGTGCACACGGCACCCAGCATCAACGCGAAGGCGTGACGTAACAACTCCACCTCAAAGGCCTAGGCACGGCCAACCACATCTCGTGGACCAATTATATCACTCTCCCAAGAGTGCGCGATCACACGCCAAGGGTCCTCTACAAACAAGGTAGGGCGAACCACCACTAGAGCACCTTCCACATTTAACAAGATCATGCAAGAGGCTCCACACAACCAAACGGATTGCACCATTGTAATCCTCACGGAAAAACATGCGAGATCGACTACTTACTCGCCTCAAACGGATATCCGACGAAAAAGTCACCAACACCACCTCACGCCCGAACGGTGTCCCGTGATCCCGAGCCTCGGCCCCGAAAACAGTCGGGCGCATCGCACCATTGCGATGCCCTCAGGAAAACACGTCAAAAGCACTACTCACTTGAGTGCAATGGATATCCGGAGAAAAAGGTGCATCCCGGCGCACCGTACACGAGCGGTGCCACGTGGGACCCGCATCCAGGTCCCAAAACTCAATGAACGGATCGCACCGTTGCGATCCTCTCGAAAAACTACACGAAATGGACTATTCAATTGCCCAAAACGGTCGCCCGGTGATAAAGATAGAAATCACCGTCAACTCCCGAAACGGCCCTCGCGGAGCCCGCACCATCGTGCGGAATTACAGCGGGTAGACAGCGCCAACGCGTTGCCCTCGGAAAAACACCCAACATCGACTGCTCGCACGCCCCGAACGGATGTCCGAGGAAAAAGTCGCTACTAGCTGCACATAGCTCAAAAGACGGGCCGCGGGGCCTGTGCCTCATCTTCGGCCTCAACGCCTGAAACCACCCTGGAAGGCTCCGCCTCGATGCCAGGGTCCCAACACCACTGACGGCGCTCAAAACTGACGTCGGACGCGTCCGCGCCGTCCAAAACAAGAATCCCCGAAGGAAACGACAAACCACTTGAAGACGCGTCGTGCCTCCGAGGCCCCTCGTTTTAGGAATTAAAAATTTCCGAAACCATCTCAAAAAGACCGTCTCGTCAATACGGTTCCACCGCCATAGACGATACTCAAAACGGACACCCGTAGCGAAAAATACGGGTGTCCGAACACCGGGGGGCAAGCCCCTAGGGCTGGACCGGCCTGGGCCGGCCCGCGGCTTGGCCACGCGGCCGGTCGCAGCCGCCAAGTGAAGACCCGCGCGGCGCGGGTCTTGGTCGCTCCACAGGGGTCGCGCGACGCGACCTCGCGGTCGCGCGACGCGACCCCGCGGTCGCCGCTCCCTGGCGACCGTGCCTCGCCGGGTGCTCCGCCAGACATCCTGGCCGACGCCCGAGCTCCCCGCCGGACACCCGCTGCCGTGCCCCGCGGACACCCTGACAGACACCCCGCCGCGCCCCGCGCTTCTGTCGGACACCCCGCTGCCGCACCCAACGCCTCCACCGGACACCCGCAGACACCCCTGCCGCGCCGTCCGCCCTCGCCGCGCCGCCGCTCGAACCCGCCGGAAACCGAAAACCCGCAAAGTTCGGCGGATCATTGCGAATGCCACGGAGCTCGGAATTTGAATCTGAAAGATGAGTTGGAAAGGGAATTAACTCTACTAAGTATTCATGGGTTTTTTTCAAAAGTAAAACTACGAATAAACAGTATTAAACATGCTCTATGTAGGTACGGGAATAGAAAACTCAAACGACAAATCCTACCTCGCGGGGCTTCGCCCGAAGCTTCGCGACGATCTGCCGGCCACCACGCCTCGCCGGAGCTATCTCGCCAGAGTCTCGTCAGAGGTGGAGGAGGAGAGGGAGAGGAGGGGCTGCCAGGGGGGAAGGGGTAGGAGAAGAGGGAGGGGGGTGTGTTAAGCGTTTAAGTAGAAAACGCTTAACCACCCGCCCGTCAGCCCGAACCTGAACTCCCGACGGGGTCGAGGTTAAGCCTCCCCTAGGGTAAACAACACCTCCCAAGAACAAAAGCGGTCTCAGAATTTTAATCCGAGATCCCATTCAAAAGTTATAAAATTTAACGTCCGAAGTCACTAAATTACGAAAACGCCCCTGGAGCCATTTTTCACAAACGGCCCGCGCCCGCGAAACTTATATCTCTACTAGGGTAAACGGCACATTCCGAACACAACGGTGCCCTCAGTTTCCCAATCCGAGCCACTGTTTAAGAGATACCTATATTTCGTCATTAAACGAATAAATAAATTAATTTATTTATCCGTTTAACGTTCTGGGAGCGGGCGAGGGGTCCAAAAATCCCGCGCCGACAAGTTTTATGTCGTTACTAGGGTAAAAACCCCATTACGGACCCATCCGTACACTCATATATCTAATCCGGAACTCCGTTTAGGATTTATTCTATTTATTTGGCGTTTCGAGTGTGAACGCACTGAAAATTTAATTCCGGCCACTCCGGGGTTCGGAATCGCACGTCGTCTGAAGGCGCTGCTCTGGAATATCATCAAGAATATTCCAAAGTCTTTCTCAGCAAAAACCAGGTTCTTACAGATCCTGAGAGTTGGATTAAAAGAGTCCCCAGCCTGGCAAGCTGAGGTGGCTCTTGAGCTGATACATCTGAAACTTTCTTAAAATATCTCCTGATTTTGCAGATTTTAGTCTGAAAATTAGTCAGATGCATCATCCTACATCCACTCAAATCACCTGGCTCAGATGACCATTGAATTATTTCTGAAACCTCTGTCACTTGATGATGTTCATGCTCTAAATTAGAATCCTGTTCGATATTTTCATTTGCTTGATGCAAGAGTAATTCGAAAACTTGTTCTTTATATGCCTGACTTTGGGAAGAACTAGTTGAGGTCTGTTCTTGAGAAAGCCTTTGATTACACACAAAACCAGTTATATGTGTCCATCCATGGGCAATAATATTTCATGAGACCACTTTTGGAGGGTTTTGTTGACTAGAGAGTACAGTGAAATGAAATTCTCCATGAACACCCCATCCCCTGATATGAATACTAGATGGGGCATTGGTAATTTACTGGTGCAACCTTTTTAATGCACCAAGGAATGTATTCTGAAGGGCTCTCTACTGCTTTTTAACCTTTGGATGTTGGGAAATTGAGAGAGATTCCAAGTCAATTTGGCATTGCAACCCTTCTATTACCTTAACATGGTTTTGATATTCATCATAAGATAATATTTTCTCTTTTAAGTGACAAAGAGTTTTCCACATGTTGAGATGAATATCATGAATACAATCTTCTGTCAACATTTCTAGAATATCATACTGAGAGTCAGCCGAAAGCCAAAACATGACTGGAATCTCACCTTTCATCAGTTGTTTTCTCATATTCAGCACTTCCTCTTTGTCATTTGATGAAGATTCTTCTACCTGATTGGACCAAAGCTGGTTCTTCTTTGTTGCTTCATCAGATTCAAAAAAATTGGTAGAGAATTCATTTGTCAAATTAGAAGATTAATGACCCAGGGGTGGTTTGGAGAATGACCTACACCCTGTGCTATGTTCTGATTGAGAAATTATTTCACCTGCTAGTGGTAAGGCATCAGACATGACTGGCTTCACATTTTGAAGTGCCTCAAGATAAGAGGGATTTATCGTTACTACATTGTCCATTGAAGAATTTTCTAGGAAATGTGAATTACTACTGCGAAGAGAAATTTTTCACCTAAATTCATCATCATGGGGAGGACCACCATGGGGGGTTACTACAAAAGATTAAATTTTTTGCTCCTTGCTCTTCTGTCCACGCAGAGGGTTATCATGGCTCTCATCTGAGGATGATACTTCGAGATTGACCGAATTGTCATGAAGAAAGCCTTCATGAGGAAGTGTCTGATGAAGACCTTCAGAATTATTGTTGTTACTTCTAGAATTTGTAAATGAGAGAGTAGAATCTTGAGTTGCAACAGATAATTTTCTGAGGTCTTCAAGAACTCCAGCATTGAGCAAGGCCTTATTGCAGATTGGATCTTGATTTTTTAATCGTGCTTGATGGGTGTTTTTCTTGGACGCCTTCTTACTCACTTTGGAAACCACTTTTTGATGAAAGCGGTTATTATGGGCAAGTGTATGTGCCTACTCAGTATAAATGGTCTGGTTAGGATGATTATCTCCATTTAAATCGGGTGTATGTGCCCGACTTGATTGTCTGTATGACATGGGGGAGTATACCCCCATGACCCTCATGGAATGGAAAAGAGGTGTGTATCTACTCTGGGGTGACATGTTGATGAGTCACTCCACTGATATGGATAGATTTTTGTTTCTTTCCCTGTGATGTTTCTGAAGTTGTTATAATATTTTGAAAGGTGTCCAGAATATGGACAGAGATTTGCTTCTGCTCTTTCACCATTGTCAGAATGTGCTTGTTGACTTCAACTGCTAGAACAGGAATATACATCCATTCTATGTTTGTATTAGGTGTGTGTTCCTGCTCCTATCATTCTTTTCCTATTAGTGAATTCTGACAGTACTCATTTGTGGGGGCAAAAAGTTGTGTCTTCCTCCTATTTGTCATTGGAGCTTTCCAATTGACATCTCCAGGTGCTACCAAACGAGACTGCTGGTTAGACTGATAAATTGAAGGTATATGTACCTTCTGATTATTCTTCACCTAATATGATTGATGAAATTCCTTCAATACTTGCAGACGAGACTGCTGACAGAATTTATGAGTGTAAGCAGGTGTATGTGCATGTTTACAGGTGGTCACCACATTTGGTTGGTGAGCTTCTTTGGATGCAGTCAGACGAGCCTGCTGACTGACTGATGATTTATAAACAGGTGTATGTTCCTACCTATAGTACTCCACTAGAATTGCCTGGCGGTATTGGCGTGTTACTTCCAGACAAGTCTGCTGGGAAGTGAAATTAAGATGATCGAGTGTATATGCTCGCTCGTTGTTTGCCATCAAGTTAGGTTGATGGACTTCTTCAGAGGGCGCAGAGGTAAGAACATTCTCCTTGTTAGACGAATTTTTCCTTTGATGCTTTTTCTTGCATGCTTGGATCTGAGGGACCTGAGCCGAACACCTAGAGGTGATACCCTCATTATGTTGAGGGTGCACTACCACACGAGTCTGGCGGCGATTGTTGGTGGGAGTCCTCAGTAAGGGCTTCTATCTTCTTGATCTAAGGACTTGGGTGAACTCTTTATTCACCTACCTGTAATATGGGAGGGACTGGTTGTTGTGTTCTGGGGATAACGACCTGAAATGGTTGGAGATGGTGGTTGGCACCACCTTCTTCCTGACCACTGGTCGTCGCTTTCCGGACAATCAGGGTGAGTTGTTAACTTGGAGGGCTTGTCGAGTGGCCTCCAGAGTTAGGATGGTACCACGTTGATGGTATTCCCTTACCAATGCATTTGAGACCCAGCGTTGAAGACGCTGAGTAGGTGATTTCATCCTCAGAGTGGACGAGGATCCAGCAGGAGTAGCATCCGAGGTATTCACAGGTGTGAACTTTAAATAAGGCATTCTGTGTTGTAGAGAGATCTTGGAAAAGAGTGCCTATTTGATATAATAGACATAATAAAGATTTGTTTTTCCAGACTACATCTTTTGGATGATCACATATGTTATTGACTGCTTTGTTGGACCTCATATTGAGTTTAATAGGGGCCTAACAAATAAGTAAAACATCATTTAACTTGGTTAAAGATTCACGTCGGGTTCACCATTTTTTGTTTCTTCTGGAAATGAGAATGACCTTGTTTATTTAAGGTTCAAACTTTCCAATCTATTTCTAATGGGTTTATTCATAGAATCAAAAACACCCAATGATTATATATCCATTTGGACCTACTTTCCAAAGGTAGGTGCTCATTAGTTGTGGACCGATGAAGCTTAAGAATTTTCATTGGTCGAGAGGATGGGAGGTCAGACTCATCAAACCTTTTTGGGGGAATTATTGCCTACTCCAGGACTCTCTTATAGATTTAAGTTATGTTCACGAATCCTTATTAATTCACCAAGCATGAAAAAGTTTTTTCCTTTAGATTTGGCAATCAATGATTGATATGTATGGGATTTAGAGAATATTTTATATGTATTTGAGGTTCTTCATCGATAGAGAATCATCTGTATGTATTAGAGATTCTTAGTCAATGGTATACTTTAATATATTATATAGAAATATCTTGGTCATTATGATGACCATACTGGTTCTAAAGCCACTCAGTGGGGCACTTGAAGTTTATTGTCATTCAGAAAGACAAGGATTATTTCAGATTTGGGATCGTACCCATAAATGGGCTACCTACGGATCCGCATTAAAACGTAATTAGATCCCATGTAGTTCGATAAGAAGGATGGGGTTTATGCATGGTTAATGGACCAAAAAGAGATTTCGTGATTACTTTTACACTCTAAGATCACGTGAGTCATGCTCGGTGTGAGAAACAAGAGGTATCAGTAAACTTGACGATGATTCCATGAAACATGTAGTCATGAGAAATGATGTGGGGATTACGTATGAATGACTTCCCAAGTAGATTAAGACCAATACTTACTTCAGGAAAGAATCCCAGGAGTAGGGTCCATAAAGGTATTTATACTTTATAGATATTTGGAGTTTTTAACCCGAGGCTTACTCCTGAGAAGAGGACCAAATTAAAAGGGACTTATGATTGGGGCTTATTCCTAAGAAGGAGGCCCAAATTAAAAGGGAATTATGATTGGGGATTATTCCTGATAAGGAGGCCCAAATTAAAAGGGACTTATGATTGGGGCTTATTTCTGAGAAGGAGGCCCAAATCAAAAGAAATTAAGATTGGGGCTTACTCCTGAGGAGGATACCCAAATATTAAAGGGGACTTATAACTTGGGGATTACTGTTGAGAAGAAGGCCCAATGTTTAAAGGAAATTATGTCCAGGGATTACTCCTGAGAAGGAGGCCCAAATAAAAGATCTTCTCATCATAAAGGATGAGGTTATATGGAGGAAACCTCTAACCGTAGTGACATAAAGCTTGTAAGTCATGAGGTTTTGAGAGAGGTTCTCACAGAATCCCTTTTAGATAAGGAATCCAATAAAGGAACCATGCCATAAATGGCTTTGAATAGGGGTTTGAGGGCTAATATCATGAAGAGGAGAGGTGAATGGGAGAGAGGCACAAAAATGAAGTTGGCGCGCAAGTATAGGTCGCGCAAGTCAATTGGCGCACAAGTCTTGGCCGCGCAAGTGTACTTGCGCAGCATGGGTTCACCTGGGCGACGAAGAATTTATAGGGTAATACTTGGGTGAGACATAATTCAAGCCTTTAGTAGTATCCTAAGATGTTTCTAAAAGGGTGCCGTGCAAGTTTCATTGAAATGATAGGGCGGCGTGCAAGTGTTTCTACTTTTAAGAAGGCCTGGACACTTAGGGGTGCAAGTGTTGATGAATTCTAAACACTTAGGCCTTATCCTACTCCTTCAAGTCTTCCATTCTAGGTAAAAAGTTACCTAATAAGTTTTCGGAGGAGTTGAGTTGAAGACTTGGGCGACCAGAGCTTGAATTTGACTTATGGAAAATCTGTCCTCGAAATAGGGGGCCCACATGCTATTTATAGGCCATCGTGTAACTTGGTAGAAAAATAAAATGGGGCGCGCTTGCGCAATTTTTATTTGGCATGCAAGTGACTAGCGCGGCGCGCGTTTGACTTGCGTGGCGCACTACAAATGGCCTTCTGGTCCATGCCTTTGTCAAATTTTTGATGTTTCTTCAAAGGGTGACCCTCTTTGTGCTTAAGGTATTCCCCTTTTCCATTCAGTGGACACTGTGATGAAAAGGAGCGTCAACAATTATATTTATATTAAATATCCATAATATCATATCATGTATATGTTTGTTGTCTAAACCCTTATACAATTTTACATGCGGTGTTTATGTAAAGACCCAGAAATTCTGTGGAAAACTATTATTTTTTTCTTTCTTAAATTCATGGGATTTTTACGAGTTCATGAAAATTTATGGCGCTTGATTACGAGGCCCGGTGTGCCCAGAATAAATTTCTGAAGTTTTGTTTGGGTACGTTTAGTAAATGTGCGAGCGAGATTTTATAACTTTTGAACCAGTGCTCGGAATTGAAATTTGAGGGCACCGTTGAGCTCGCAGCGCCGATATTCGCTTAAGAAGACTTTCACTTCGATGACAGTTGTTCGAGAAAGGAAGATAGTTTTTGGGTTTTTAATTAAATTGAATAAAAATAAAGTGTGTTGTTTATTTTTATTTTGGTGGTTAAAATCTCAAAGAGGAGGTTGGAGGTGGGGACCACCACACCCCAACCTCCCATGGGAGGTTATGGTGGTGGGCCCCAACCGAGCATAACCTCCATTGGGAGGATAATTAAGATGGGGACCACCAGGGCTTGTAACTCTTAGAACCCCCCAATTTAAGTGGAGAAAACTCTTCAACTTCCTTTAATTAATTTTATGGAAACCCACCTCATTTATTTATTTAAGCTTCACCAATTAATTAATTTAAAATATTTTTAATATTTTGGCCAATAATTAAATAATGGGTTAGCTTAACCCATTATTTTGGTTGGCACATTCATTTGGTGGAGCTTTGGGGAGGAGAAGAACTCTCCAACGAAGAATGCGAATAATTCCATCTTCGACTTCGTCACCTCTAGACGCTCATTTGCCAACGACTGATATCCTCTTCTTTTTCTGATATTGACGAATCGATGCCCGCCTTTCCGCGACTTCGTCAATGATCAACAAATACGAGTTAGGGGATTTGAGTTGATTTTGTTCCTGTTCTACATCATTAAAATTATGGAATGCAAATTGCCGATTGATATCTCCATAACGAGGAGGGATCAGACCACACGAACACGGCCCGACCCCCCCTTTGTTGTTCTCGTTTGTTGACAATGGGGGCGGAGAAAATGCGGCTGACTTTGGGACGACTGCAAAGGAAAACGGCTATGAAGAAATCCGTCCACGGAGGAACCGGTGACGCAAGGTCGCCAGAAGGGCGCGCCACCGTCGTGCCGCATGGAGGAGCAGGGGGACGCGGCCAGGCCGGGCTGCGGCAGAGGTGGCACGACGCCGTTGTACCACGTAGAGGAGTAGGGGGACGCGCCCAGGCTGGGCCGCGATAGAGGGGTCACGACACCGTCACACCACGTGGTGGAGGTGAGCTGCGGCAGAGGAGTAGGGGTGACCGATGTCGGGCCGGCCGCTGGTGGTGAAAAACCGGCTGGCCGCTCAGCCAGCCAGACAAGTCGGGACCCTCTTGGGTCCCATGGCTTCCGAACCGGCGCTTAGCGCCTGTTCTGTTTGACAAGCAGGGGGGCACGACCCCCCCCCCCACACGTGGCCAGCTGGGCCACGCGGGCTGCCAGCCAGCGGGGCCATGCGGGCTGCCAGCCAACTGGGCCACACAGGCCGCCAGCCAGATTGGCCATGCGGGCCACTAGCCAGATGGGCCACGCGGGCTGCCAGCCATCCGGGCCACATGGCTGCGCCCTCGGGCTAGGCCGCCCCCTCAGGCCGGGCCACCCCCTCTTGCCAGGTCGGAACCAAGGACCAGGTCGGACCCCGGTCTGGACCCGGGTCGGGCCGGGTCAGCCCGACCGGGTCAGACCGTACCCGGACCTGCTTTGGCCTGTTTCACCTTTTTGCACATATCTTAGGCTACGGGTGTCCGATCGACGAACCGTCTATGATGACAGAAAGCTTAGAGATAGAATATTATTTTGGAATAACCCACTTGAGGTTTGGACACAGTTGGGGTACAGTCAGGTTGGTTTGAACCTAAAAACCAACCGGGCCCCTGGAACGGAAATGAAAATAACTCACAGACCGGGCATCCGATTGACGCGCCGTCTGTTGCGTTGAGACCCCTATGACAAGTAGAACCTTTGAGATACTTCTAAATGGGACTTCGTGATAGTTGGAGTATCGACCAGTAATTCGTGGAGTAGATCCTCTTGGAGACGTGCGAGCAGAGTACGAAGACATAGTACCTGGATGAGACTTGACGACTGCTGACCTTTTGACTCAGAGTGTTTCGACTAGACTAGTGGGAAGAGCCTCTGTGTGATGCGGCATACCCAAAGTGGGGAGTTACTTTGTGTGACACTGTAGACCCATGATACTCGACGGTAGGAATACCTCAGAAGGCTATGAGGGGGAGTGCCTCTGTGTGACGCGGCAGACCCACGGTGGGGAGCGCCTCTGTGTGATGCAACAGACCCATGGTACTTGACAGAAGGAGTACGAAAACAGTCCAGGATAGTGGGAAGCGCCTATGTGTGAGACGACATGCCCACAATACTCTATAGAGGAAGTGTACACCAGCAGTTGAGGTTTCGACAGTTTGACTGGGAGTGTTACATGTTATAACCCTAGAATAAAATCCTGATTTTGAGCCGAGTCAATGACTTTTGTGTTTTCCACATAATTGAGATGGGTTACTAGATAACTTAGGTATATGTATGGGCATATACCTAAGTAATGGTTATCCGTTTATTTACTACTTTTGGTTTATCCTTGTTGGAATTTGTGAGACCTTGAGGGTCTCGGTGTCCCTACTGAGTATCGTTATACTCACCCTTGCATGGGCTATGCCCGCACCTTGTTGTGTTGGTTGCAGACTATGGAAAATTCTTAATGAGAGAGAGTAGTAGGACTGGACGGTACCCAGAGGTAGACCACTCGGTGAGACGGTACACGGAGCGAACGGATGGACGTGGAGTGCTGAGGAGGCCATCTGTACCTACCCTTTAGGTAGGAACCCCGAAGGATGACCCAGTGGCTACATTACTTTTATTCTTTCAGTTGTACTTGTACTTTTCCATTTCCTTATACTTTACTATTGGGATTGTATTTCCGGCCCCCTTTACTTTCATCACTCTCTTTTGTATACAGTTTTACTTAGTGTTTACTTCCAGTTGCGTACTCTGTTGTGTGTGTTCAGTTATAAAGGCAATGCCTTCTCAGTTTAGGGATTTACACCTTTGGTGCTAGTCGGCAGCCCCTGACCTATGGAAGGCGGGCTTGGGGTAGTCACGACACGAGCCCTAAGGGACGAGCCGTGAAAGTTTATTTGGAAAGTTATTTTAATTAAGGAAATATTGATGAATCTGTATACTCTACTCTATATGGATATCGAAAAGGAATATTGCTCTTGTATTGAATCAATGTATAAAGAATGCTTTGGACATGAAGTGGTGGGTGGGGCCCACTATATCCCCTTGATGCATCGGTAGGTCTCATGAGAAAAATCAGTTGGCGACAAACCCTTCGAGTTTTTTTCAAAAAATCAGACGAGTTTCTACCCATAGAACGAAACCGTTTTCACGGTATTATGGTTTCATGTTCCAGATAAATGACGTCTAAATAATAAGAATTTTCTTTATTCATTATCAGTTATTATTATTATCCATGAGGTTTTCACTATGACAAAATCTATGGATGCAGTTTCATTCTCAGTTTATTAATGGCATTAGTTTTTCATTTATTCACCATGCCATACTGATTATGTTAGATTGATTATGATTCAATTATTATTGTATTCATGCTTCTACTATTTTTAACCCTTACTGAGCGTTTGAGCTCACCCCTTTCATTGTTTACCTTCAACAGGTGATGAAGATAAGGTCATTTATTGAGTTCATGTGGTTTCAGTTTTTAGTTTTGTTATGTATTGTATCTTGTAACTCTTTTCAATGTAATTTGTGTTACATCTATGTATCTAGTTTCTTCAATACTACTAAACTGATCATTCCTTAGGGTTTTTTAATTCCTTCTAACCATTCCAATATCACAAGTAATGCACCGTCTCTAGTCTAGAGGGGTCGGGGTGTTACATGTTGTATGGAATTATGGAGAACTCTATACCAATAGTTTATAAACTGTTGGTATAGTTTTGACAAACTATATTTATACTAACAATTATTTACAAACCGTTGTAATAACTCTATACTAATGGTTTTTAAACCATTGGTAGATATCTATACCAATAGTTATCAAAAAACCATTAATATAGTGTAATTTACAGTATCCTATACCAACGATTGATGAATAACCATTGGTATAAGCCCATACCCACTCCATAACACCCAAAGGTTTGGAAAAATGTTGGTATAGGATATACCAATAGTTTTACAGACTATACTAATAGTTTTAAACTGTTGGTATAGATTAATTTTCCAACAATGAAATAATAATATATTATTTAACTAAGATTTTGGATACACTTACCGTGTGACCCTCTAGGCCTCTTTCTTAGTAACATTAGGAGAAATAGCCTAAAGTCCAAGTTTAGAATTTAGAAACATGCCAAGGTACCCATAAAGAAAGAAGTTAATGCCAAAATGACATAATACCTCATACAGATACTCTCTATGTAATAAAATCCCATCATTATGATATCTCTAATCAAGCGGTTTGCATGTTGGCGACATCAACCTATGTGATTGATGTTTCTTTATTTGAATTTTTATAAATCAAAATTTCCTATAAAACACCATTGTTATGGATTTATTTAGGCTATATAATTTCCATCAAAGGGGTTGAGATATAAAATTTTATTATAGAATAAAATTTATGAATCCTTTCTCTCATTATTCATTAATGCAATATTACTCATGACACACCCAATGTATCGTACCTCGTCATGAACATATGTCATCATAGTTATTTTCAATACATCAAAGTAAATGACTTATAATACTTAGTAATAATAATCTTAAATTCTAAGGATCAATACACACATACTCATATAGGAACATCCAATGACTCATATAAATGTGGATTTCCTACTGGCGGGTCTCGTTCTCATAATATCCTACACTGGATATTACTAAGGGGGTACACCATGAGAAGATGCCTCAAACTCCTATGAGTCTCCACCCCTAATAGACTTTATAATTTGTGTCATTAAAATGATATAATATGGATATGGAACATATATTTTAAGAATACTATTGTGGTAATTCTAGGTTCTCATCATAACAGGGAACTATTATAACCTTTTAGTGTGACAACTACTATTAGGACATTATCACATACTATGTAATGCAAAAGAACAATCAAGATATGATAATGAGTATATTAATATTAAAAAAATATGAATACATGTTATCATAAAGTACAAATAATTTAGTTTTATGGCACCAAATCCAATAATCCCATCCTTAATACATTCAATGTAAAGCATGACCGAATCATATCACTTCACGAGATGGTAGTCCGCCGTACACACGAGCAACATTATCATATTCCAAAAAAATAGAGAGTATGAATGTATGTATGATATAATGATTCCAAAATCATAATAATATCATAAATATCATATATAAACAGTAAATCCATTATTATGACTAGCCTTGATAGGTGCTAATGAAAAAATTAATGACATTAGTTTGTGAGGCGGTAGTCCACCGTACACATGAACGATGATTTCATAACCCATTTGATGGAATTGTAGATGGTTTTAGGTCATGACCTTAACATTACAACATATAATAATATGTAATAAACTGAGGTTATTATATAATCATGATATAATAATAATTTAAGAGGGTGGATAAAGAAATAAAATAAAGATGCTCGTTGAAGAATATTACCTCTTCTTCAGGTATTCTCCTTAGCTTTGCAATAAAGCCTTCCTAGGTTGGATTTATACCCAAAATAAGGCTTCTATGATGAGGGTATGAAAGTTTGTAAGTGATTTGGAAAGATTTTGGCTAAACCAAATAAGTGTGAAGGTGTGAATAAGTGAGGAGAGTGAGTGACCTTTTATAGTTGAGGAGGAGTGATATTTTTGTAAATACCCAAAAGTATTCACTATTAGGAGGTAAATATTACATCAAGTGGATAAAAAATTGATTATTATTGGGGTGTATGGATTATTCAGTTGATCCAAACCTCCATAAAAAAAATAAAACATATGTTTTAAACATGATATTTCTTAACTTCTAAGTTTCATTATTTTTAACATTTTGGTTTTTCACTATGGTAAATAGTTTTTTAACCTATATAATTTATCCTTAAAGACTAAATTAAAATTATAATTATTAGATAATTTAGACCCACTAATTATAAATATTAAATCCAATTTATCAAATAAAAATCCCATGTGTTTTGAAAATTAATTTTAACTCAAACACATCTAATGTGTAAAAACATCATTTTAATCTTAACCATGCTAACTAAGTTTTTACTATCTAGTGATCAATATAGTCATTATAAAAGAAAAATTAGTCCATGGATGAAAAATATTTTATATTTATTATAATTTAAAAATCACTTAGCGTAATACATGTTTTTATTAATTTTAAATCATTTAATAAAATATTATTTATTATAATATAACATTAATGTCAATTCTAACATTATTCATTTAGTTTGAATTAAAAAAAAAATTATTGATTTAAAATATATCATGTTAAATTATATGTAAAATGATATAATCATATATAAAATTAATGAAACATAACAATTCATTCAATTTACTTCACTTTTAATATTTTTAATATCATTTATTTTATTTAATTATTAACTAAACAATTCCTACATTGGACTTTCTTAAGAATTTAAAGTGATCATTTCGTCTCTAAAAAATTAAAATAAATTATAATGATAAAAAAAATAATTTATATTTACAATTAATATCTATAAAAAATATATGATGTTGTTGACCCTATCCCACAACTTTATAGACATTAAAAGCAAGGAAGGTTCTTTTTTTCATTTTCTTTACTTAACTTATTATATAGGTCACTTTCATGGAAAAGTATCCCAAAACTCATAAAAATAGAACCTAAGGTCATAAGGGTCTAACTAATTTCAAAAAATGTGTTTTGGACAAATTGGTAGATAATTTTAACCCCTTATCTTCTTAGTTTAACCCCAGGTAAACCCATTTTTACCTTAATTGCAGTAATTAATTTTTACTGCATTCACTATTCATTTTGGTCAAAAAATTATGTTGAAATTATTAGAGATTATAAATTATTATAATTTAAAATATTTAATTCATTTTTACATATTCAATTCCTAGAAATGGATGAATTTAATTTAAAATTAATCCTGTAGACGTGTTGAGAAAGTAGATTTTTAAAGTGAAAATGTTCAAAAGTTTACAAAGTTTTTATATTTGAATTCAATATGAAATTTATTAAAATGACAAAAATTTTATTAATATATGTATAATTGAACTAATTATACTTTAAAAAAATTTAAAATATAATTTAACTTTATAAATAAATTAAATGAAAATGGAGTTTTCAATTAAATTCATTATTTTTCACTATTCATAAAAAATGAAACTTTTCAAAAAAATCCCAAAAATTAACCCTAAGATAATTTAGATATTATGGATTAAAAAATGAATTTTATTTTATCAAATTCATTTTATAAAATTCTCAAAATTAATTTTATTATTATTCATAGAAAGACATAAAAAACATTTTGTTGAAAAATAGTATTTTTAAAACATATAAAAAATTTACTGAAAATTATTTATTTTATTATAAATATGTTCTATTTATATAAAATAACTATAATTAATATTTAAAAATTAGTTATTACTATTCATATCACCAAATTTAATGACAAGGTTATAATGGTCACGTTAATAATATATCATGGTTTTGTTAAAACACAATGTTGTTTGTAATGCAAGCTAAGTCAGTATTACATGTAGTGAAAGCTTAACTTAGTGTTGCTTATAATGAAATCCATAAAAGAAATTTAATTTTTCTTAAAAATAATTAATTAAATCTCATGGTGTTACAATCATTATGTCAAATGGTAAACTTCAATATTAATGTAAATGTGCTTGGGAAAAAGAAACAACTTCCCATTTCAGTAATACTATCTATATTGTGTACTTGACGTCTCTGTTCAATTATGATTGTGTATGCATCTATGACTTGTTTACAAAATTATAACTCATTAAAGCATAAATAATCAATGTCGGATAAGTAAACTAATAGGATGAAACATACCGTACTGGATGATAACCTCTTATTTAACAAATCTATAATGTTCTTAAAATTGATCTAATATGATTTATTAGTGGATTCAAAAAAATACCATAATATTTTCATGGAGTTCATTTTTTAGTACATAGTAAAATATATAATAAGAAATTATAACTGTGTCAAGGAAATACCATTACCTCTCACCGTTATCATCAAATAGTAGTTAAAGTAGACTCATATAATTCTTTGTGACTATGGACTACTGCTTCACCCACCCTAGTAGTATCCAGGACAATTTTTGGGATAGTGTAAGTCTCTTCTTGGCTATAATATCCAAATATGTATGTATGTATGTATGTATGTATGTATGTATGTATGTATGTATGTATGTATGTATGTATGTATGTATGTATGTATGTATGTATGTATGTATGTATGTATGTATGTATGTATGTATGTATGTATGTATGTATGTATGTATGTATGTATGTATGTATGTATGTATGTATGTATGTATGTATGTATGTATGTATGTATGTATGTATGTATGTATGTATGTATGTATGTATGTATGTATGTATGTATGTATGTATGTATGTATGTATGTATGTATGTATGTATGTATGTATGTATGTATGTATGTATGTATGTATGTATGTATGTATGTATGTATGTATGTATGTATGTATGTATGTATGTATGTATGTATGTATGTATGTATGTATGTATGTATGTATGTATGTATGTATGTATGTATGTATGTATGTATGTATGTATGTATGTATGTATGTATGTATGTATGTATGTATGTATGTATGTATGTATGTATGTATGTATGTATGTATGTATGTATGTATGTATGTATGTATGTATGTATGTATGTATGTATGTATGTATGTATGTATGTATGTATGTATGTATGTATGTATGTATGTATGTATGTATGTATGTATGTATGTATGTATGTATGTATGTATGTATGTATGTATGTATGTATGTATGTATGTATGTATGTATGTATGTATGTATGTATGTATGTATGTATGTATGTATGTATGTATGTATGTATGTATGTATGTGTCTGTATGTATGTGTCTGTATGTATGTGTCTGTATGTATGTGTCTCTATGTATGTGTCTGTATGTATGTGTCTGTATGTATGTGTCTGTATGTATGTATGTATGTATGTATGTATGTATGTATGTATGTATGTATGTATGTATGTATGTATGTATGTATGTATGTATGTATGTATGTATGTATGTATGTATGTATGTATGTATGTATGTATGTATGTATGTATGTATGTATGTATGTATGTATGTATGTATGTATGTATGTATGTATGTATGTATGTATGTATGTATGTATGTATGTATGTATGTATCTGGAGATTGATGATTTTCTCTCCTCAAACCACTCTTCACACCTTTAATCAGTGATGTATATTTCTTAGAGGATGAAGCAGCTGCACTAGCATCCTCATGGAATTTTTCTTCTTTTGTTCATACTTATTCTTCAATAGAATCTTCCACAACATCTTTCACTCCCCAAATTACCTCTTTACTAGTTTCCCTCATAACCGTGTCCTCTCCATGAATTTCCTATGTGATTCCCTCAATAGAAGCGACTAAAGTTATATTTATTTCTTTCTCAATTTTTTGATTCCAAACATCCTCATTAGCATTGATTTTGTCATCATTAAAAACTTATCTTATCTCTTTATTATCCTTAAACTTCAATCTCTGTCTCAATAATGAAAATTTTCAGTTCTTAAATTTTAATTGGGCCTCCAATATCTTCACCTTTATTAAAAGTTTCACATTCTCCAAATGATATACCACAATCCCCTCATTTTAAACTTCTTTCCACTATCCTTTGAGAGAAGGTGAAGGTTATTTTTTGGTGATAACCAACTAAATAACCTTTTTAACCTCAAAAGGAATTGATTACAACCTTTATATACATTGTGGAATGGTATGAGTAAACATTGAATAGTGCAAGCAAGATTACACACTTTAAAGAACAATACATTAATTTGAAACAAAATGTTTGTTAAAAAAAATATTATAGTAACACTACCTTACTTGTTTCTTATAGAGAAACATCAATATCTTAGAGACTCCACCTATCAAATGACGAAGTACCATTTCTTTTCGCTAGAACATTCCCATCATTCTCAACATACCAATACTAGAACAATTAATAGTGTTAAGAATAGTTCAACAAACATAACAAAATAAACATAGTTAAATAAAGTTTAATAGCTTACCAATAAACTGAAAACACAACCAATAACTTTTAACAGACTTCTATAATATATTTTCATAGAGTTAATCAGCTACTCATGAATACCATTAGGCCAAGAAAAGATCTTTACTTTTGAAATGTCTTCAAAATATATTATGAAATTTCAACCCACATAGGATCCAGATGTGGGGATGAATAATGTAGAACATACAAATAGGAAAAGAAAACACATGACATCAGAAAAATATTGCTCTTAACTACCTTCAACCATTTCAATATTTGATCTTTATAACACTCTTTGTGATAATAGACAAATAATATGTGGAAACATTCTTCTCAGTAGTGTTGAACTATTTGGACTTAATGTATAAGAATCTATAAATGGTATGTCACCATCCCTTATTCCAAATATATAGCATATGTCGGCAACTATTAACTTCAACATCCTTCTAGTTAAATCAATTTTTTTAAATCTATGTTATACCTTTGTACTAATAATAAATCCGAGCCATTAATTTTTTTTACAATCATCGAAGGATTCAATATTATCAATAAAAACATTAAATAGGTTCCAAAATGGCATCTTTTTAATAAACTTGATGTGATTATCATTAATCTTAATCATAATATCATCAAATATTTTCCAAAAACTAGTCATCGAGGACCATTAATGGCAGTAATTGATGTAGAGGATTCTTCTGTCATAAAAAATAGTATCCAATAAATAAGAAACTTTTTTAAAAGGAAACATAGTGCAATATAAATTGAAACTGGAAACCCCTAGTAAAAATTCTCACTATAAATTAAATTCAAAATTCAAACTTGAAATTTCCAGATGAAATTTCCACTTAGAATCAACTAAAAATTATAAAATAGTTATTTAATTGGTGAAAAATTCTAGTGGAAATTTTTATTGTGAATTCCCACCAAAAAATTTACAATGTAAATTCCTACTAGAAATTTACAATGATAATTTCTAGTGGGAAATCATAGTAGAAATTCCCTATGGTGAAAACTAGATGAAATTTTCCACTTTGAATGAATTGAATTAATTAAATTTTTTAGCATGAAATGACACTAGGAAATCCTAATGGAAACTTATAGTGGAAATTCCCATTGGATATTTCTAGTGGAAAGTCCCACTAGAAACTCCCAATGGAAAATTGTACTAGGAATTTCCAATTTGATTCAATTTTTAAATTATAACTAGAAATTGGTAGATGACATTTTCAATTTTAATCAATTGGAAATTAAAAATTAGTTCCTCTAAATCAATCAAATATTTATAGTGGGAAATAGTGGTGAGAATTTACATTGGAAATTCCCACTGGAAATTACTAGTGGGAATTCCAAGTGAAAATTTCCATTACAAATTCCCAGTGGTATTTTAATTGAAAATTAAAACAGGTCAGCTAGAATCATTATAAAATTTCCAGTTTATTAAAATTTCTACAAAAAAATCCTAGTGGGAATTTCCAATAAGAATTACTAGTTGCATTCAATTTGAAATTCCAATAGAAATTTATCAGGTGAAATTTCCACTTTTAATCCATTATAAATTACAAATTAGTTCTTTAGAATCAATTGAAAATTCTTAGTGTAAATTACTAGTTGTATTTAATTTTAAATTCTATCTACAAATTGTATAATGAAATTTCCACTATAAATCAATTTAAAATTAGGAATTAGCTGAAAAATTCAAGTGGACATTTCTAGTGGAAATATCCACTGGGAATTCCCAATGAAATCCCAATGGAAATTCCCACTGGAAATTCCTGATGGAAATTGAAACTAGAAATTCCTAATGGAAATTCCAACTAGAAATTCTATTTAGAAATTCCTATTGGAAATTCCTAGTGGAAATTCCCACTAGAAATTTCTATATAACCACTTTGAAAAAATTGGAAATGTTGACTGCATAGAAATTCCCACTAGGAAGTCACATTGGAAATTTCAAGATAAAACTCCCAGTGGTTTTATTAAATTTTAAATTATAACTAGAAATTATCAGGTGAAATTTCAACTTGGATCCATTAGAAATTACAAATCATTTATTTAGAATCATTTTAAAATCCTTAGTGAGAATTTACACTTATATTAAATTTAATATTCCAACCAAAAATTACCATATGAAATTTAAACTATGAATAAATTGGAAATTATATACCACTTATTTGGAATCAATTAAAAATTTCAAGTGGAAATTACCATAGAAAATTCCTACTAGAAGTTGACAATGGAAATTGAAAGAAAAATTCACACTATGAAACAAATATATCCACTAAAAATTCACATCGAAAATTCAAACGAGAAATTTCTATTCGAACATCCCAGTGGAAATCAATAAATCATTACATTCATGGTGAACCATTTTCTTAGAAACATAATGAAAAAATATTATTTTTGTAAAGTTTATTCATTATAACAAATTTTTGAATCTATTTATTCACCTCATAACATTTATAAAAATATTAATAAACACAAAAACATAAATTGTATAAACCACCTACCATGTTCGGTCACTTCTCATAGAAACATTAGTCCAAACCACTATTAAAAAACAAAACGTTATCATTAATTTCATGATATAGAGTCAATGATGTCATCAAGTATAATGAACCTCGCTTTTCAAACATTATCCTTACATCATTTTTTTAGAATAATTAATAAATTACAAAAAAAGATTCCCAAAGACAGTATTAGTCTAGTGCCTTTAGAAATATGGAAACATAAACACAGGTATATAAGTGAGCTACATTATCTCCCACCAGGTTCTTCATGACTAGCACCCTTCTTAGACATATCATACATAATACATATCTTCATAACTTGGGAAAATAAAACATAAAATGGGTGAGATCATATACTTAGTAAGGGTAAAAATGATATATGTAAGCATAAATATGATTATAAGGGTATGAGAACATGATAATTACATTAGAAGATCATACCTTACATAACAAAGATCATAAACATGAATCATGTCATAAGGATTGGCAGTTCATAAGACATGAAATATAAGGGAATCAAGAGCATAATACATGAAATCATAACGTAGGAATAAGACATGGAATTGTGGAAGACACATAATCATATAAAATTATTTCCATAGTAGTCAAGGAATTACTTCCAAGGCCATATTAGTAGTATGGGTTCACTCCCCATACAATCTTGGTAGTCATGGTTCATTCCCATGACCACCTTAGTAGTCAAGGTTCACTCCCAAGACTATCTTAGAAAAAAAATTTCTTTACTAAACCAGTTTCAATCCTCATTCCATCCATATATATCTCATGAGATATAAATATTTACCCAATAAATTGGAGGGAGATATAGGTCCCACCCATCTCATAATGAAATCATACACATGTTTTCCACAAGATCATAAAAAATCATATCATAACCCATGAAATGAAATGGGTGTCATAAATATGTAATCATATCATAACCTATGAAAAATATACAATTTTCTTAATCATTTCATCAAATCATAACCCATGAAAAGAAATGGGTTTCATAAACATATAACCCATGAAATGGAAATAGGTTTCGTAAACATATAACTTGTGAAAGAGAAATAGTTTTCATAAAGACCATGCCATCAAAAAATAAACCATTCAAAGGAAGAATATGAATGGAAAATTTGGACTATTTACCATAAAGGCATGAGTAACAAAAATGGATGTCATATTAGAGTAAAAATAATTTGAAAATATCCTTTAAAATCATTTCTTGAAGAAAATATTCTTTCTTCTTTGAAAAAAATATTTTTAAAATATAAAACATTTTTAAAAACCATTTTCTTTGAAAATGGATTTGAAAACTTAAGGATCTTTGAAAACCATATTTTTTAAATCCTTTTTATTTAAAATAATATTAAAATATAATTAAACATTTTTGAAAATATTTTTTAAAACATAGTTTTTGAATAAAATAGATTTCCAACCGAAAAGAGGAATTAGATCAGATTTTATTATATTTTTTTCTTAATTATCTTAAGTACCAAAGAGTAGAAAAATGGTAATAATACATGAATAAATAATGTATAACTAGAGTATAAGAAAAAACATGATCATTCTTGAAATATTTATCATAAGATTTCATCAATGAAAGCATAATCATAAACAATCCCAATAAAGGATGAGATCGTTGTAATAAACTCTTACCACTTGGTAACTTTAAATAAGACTCCCCATTTAAGAAAATGAAATTACACGAAGCTAAAAATATAATTAAAAGAATAATATTCATGATATATCATTTAAAATTATAGTATATACACCTCATAAAATAATATAGGTGCATAACAATATATGTGCCTCTAAGAAGGCAAAATGAGACAAAACTACATTACAGATTTGGTAACTTTTGAACCGTAAAACCCCATTAAAGATAGATCATAAAATGGATATTTAAATACCAATAAATTTAAGGATAATATTAATAGAATATATTCATGGTCAGTATATATAGCACACAAAATAAACGAGTGGCGAATAAGGCATAAATCTCACAAAAATAAAAGTGAGACGAGAAATCCCTTACCTTATGTCTTGAATCTTGTCGTACTCGTACAAAATTATTCTATAATAAATATGAGTTTATTATAAATATATTACATAAAAGTATTATTATATATAATACCATATATTATTTTATTACGACTTTATATTACCCATTTATTAATAATTTAAAGTTACATTTTGGGTAATATCCGCATTGTTTTTCGTATATGTTTTGACTTATTATTCTTGATACTCTTACTTATACCATGATTTAATTATTTAAAAACATTATATAAGTGTCATATATAATCATTATATAAATTTTTATAATAATATATAAAATATATATTTATGAAATGGAATACACCGTTTATGGAGACGGTAGGCCGTACGTACGCATGAATATTGTTTCCGTTTTATTATCGTATTGAAAGAAAGAAAGAAAATGAAATATATGTATATATATAATATAATTATAGTAGAATTATTATGTCATATATATCATATAATTTCACTACAAAAATCCTTAATTCATTCCATTTAAAGTGTGAATAAATCACGTCGCTTTGAGGAGGCGGTAGTCCACACGTCCATAAACGAAGTTATTGTATTTACATAAAATGGAAAGCATAAAGGTATGTTTTATATAATAATACCAGAGGCATAAATAAATAATAAATATCATATAAAAACATATTTTCCATCATAATTACCACCCATGAGAGGTAGTAAAGTAAAAACAAACAACATCATTTTCGTGAGGTCGTAGTTCGTCGTATACAAGAATGGCAAGTTTGTTACCCATTAGATGGAAGTGTGTGTAAGTGTAGGTTGAAAAATTATAATCAAAACATATAATTATATTTAGGATAATAATATTATTATATATTTATTTAATAAGAAGATTTTAGGGGGAGAAGAATGAAAATAAAACAAAGGATCTTGAGGAAGGATGTTACCTCTTCTTTGGGAAACTCTTCTTAGTTTGCACCAAAGGGATTCCTTGGTTGAATTTATGACCAAATGGAGGATTATAGGATTGTGGGGGGGGGGATTTTGAGGATATTTGGGTAGATTTTTTCTAATACAAAATGTATTTATTGGTTTAAATAGTGGGGAGGAGAGGAGGCCTTTTATAAGAGGGGAAATGACACATTGGGTATTCTTGAAAAGATTTGAGTTCCCCCATGTTTTACTTGTCCCCAAGGGTTAAAAATGGATAATTATTGATCCTTATAGTATTAATGACCTAAATATATCCATAAAATAATTTTTATACAAGTTTAGGGTCATTTTTACAACTTATTTTCTAATTTCGGTCATCAATTAAGCTCGTTTTTACCTTAATCATTGTAATTAATTTTAATTAATTTCACTAATATTTTTGGTAAAAAACCAATTTGAAATTATTATACATTATAAATTATTATTATTAAAAATATGGAATATATTCTTCCAAATTACAATCAAATAATTGTAAAAAATTAATTTAAAATTAATCTCACAGATATGTCATGACAACGAGTTTTAAGCGAAAATGTTTAAAATTTTGAAATGTTTTTATATCCAATTTCAACGTGAAATTAGTTCCAATGAACTAAATTGAATTAATTTATATAATATTGATCTAAATAAACTTTAAAACCAAATTAAAATATAATTTAACCCTATAAATTATTTAGATGAAAAAACAGTTTTGAATTAAAATTCCTTAGTTTTCACTATTCATCCAAAAATGAAGTTTTTCAGAAAAATAAAAAAAATTCACCCTAAGATAATTTTTAAATTATGAATTAAAAAATTAATTTTATTTTATAAAATTAAATCACTTTAGTTTTTTAAAATTAATTCTATTATTGTTCACAGAAGGACATAAAAAACAGTTCATTTGAGAAAATAGTATTTTCAATCATATAAGTACTTTACCAAAAATTATATGTTTTATTATAAATGAATTTTGTTTATATAAAACCATTATAAATAATATTTAAAATTTATTTATTAATATTCACATTACTAGGTTTAATGACTAGGTTATAACTATCTCATTTAAATAATTATAATAATAAAATGATATTTTGCTAAAACTCAGTGTTGTGTGTAACAAAATCCAAGTCGGTGTTGCATGTAGTATAATATTATCTTTTTATAGAGTATAATTAAAGTTTTAATTATTGTATCATGCAATGAAATACATCAAAGGAAATTAATTTATTAAAAAAAGGGTTATAAAAACTTGGGGTGTTACATTTTACCCCCTTTAAAATGAATTTCTCCCTCAAAATTCATCATTATGATACAAAAAATGAGGATAATTATAACTCATCATATCCTAAAGATCCCATGTATCTTTATATAATTAGTTATTTCTCCACAAAACTTTGACTAGGTGAGTGGTCTTGTTTCGTAGAACTTTATTTGTATGATCTAGAATTTCAACTGGTTGTTCCTTATAAGAAAGATCCTGCTCTAGTGGTATGAACTTTGAGTTTAGTACATCTAAAGGGCTAGGTATTTACTTCATAAGAAGAGATATATGGAACACATCATGGAATTGAGAGATATTTGGGGGGAAGTTCCAAGTGATAGGCTACCGTCCTGATACTATCAAGAATTTCAAAGGGACCGATATACCTTAGGCTTAGTTTTCCTTTCTTTATGAATCTCATAACCTTATTATAGGGATATATTCATAGAAAAATATTCTCTACAACTTCAAATTATATATCACATTTATGATTATCAAAATAATTTTTCTTATGACTTTGAGCTACTTTGATATTCTACTGAATGGTTCTAACATTCTCTACCATTTCTTCATCTATCTTAGGTCCCAATAGCTTTCTTTTTATAACATCATACTAACACATCAGAGCTCTAAATTTATTACCATAGAGAGATTCATAAGGAGCCATATGAATTCTTGAGTGGAATATATTATTGTGAGAAAACTCAACTATAGGAAGCTGTTGATCCCAACCACCTTTCAAATCCAAAGAAAAAGATCTCAAAATATCCTCTAGGGTTTGAATTGCTCTTTCAGGCTGACCATCCATATGGGGATGATAAGTAGTGTTGAAACTAAATTCTGTATCAAGTGCTTGCAAAAGAATTTTCCAAAACTTTGAGGTAAACCTTGGGTCCTAATCAGATACAATAGAATGTGGTACTCCATGAAACCTTACCACTTCCTTAATGTATATCCTAGAAAGATGATATAGAGAGAAGTATTCTCTAATAGAAATAAAGTGTGATGACTTAGTAAGGTGATCAACTACCACCCATATAGCATTAAAACCTTTAGAGGTTTTGGGGAGTCCAATGAAAAAATCCACAATGATGTTATCCCATTTCCATTCTGGTATGGGAAATGGATGCAATGCCCCCTAGACTTTTGTCTTTCAGCCTTAACTTCTTGGAATACCAAGCACTGAGATACAAACTCTATGATATCCCTCTTCATTACATACCACTATAAGTATTCCTCAAATCTCTATACATATTTGTACTTCTAGGATGAATAGAGAATAAAGAACTATGATCTTCCTCTAATATATCATTCTTCAAATCTGGTATGAAAGGAACTCATACACAGTTCCTAAAACTTATCATTACATCCTAATCAAAGTTAAACTCAGGAAAATTTATAACCTTATTTTACATATCTACATCTTCCTTCCATTACTATTTAATCTTCACTTGTATGGAGGGTTAAATATTTAATTGAGAAAGATAATATTTTCCCCTTCCTTTAGTATTTTCAGTTCCATCCTTTGCAAATAGAGAAATATTGGATCTTTTGAAATACTCATCATGGATAAGCTATCATGATACTTTCAACTCAAAGCATCAACCTCCATGTTTTCTTTCCAAGGGTGATAATATATTGAGCATTCATAATCCTTTATCAGCTATAACCATCTTCTCTGGCATATGTTCAACTCCTTACATGTGAATAGATATTTTAGAATTTTATGATCAATATATATATATAAATTTTCTATATAAATATAATTCCTCTGTATCTTTAATACAAAAATTACTACTTATAAATCAAAATCATGAGTTGGGTAATTTTTCTCATGAATATTAAACTATCATGAGGAATAAGAGATAATATTGTTATTCTATATAATAACATATCCCAATAACTTCTTGTAATAATCACTATAGATTACAAACCCCTCTCCACTATAGGGTAATGTAAGTACAGGTGTACTGACCAACCTTCTTTTTAGTTACTTGAAAATTTTGTCACATTCATCTATCCAGAGGAACTTGACACCATTCTGACTTAACTTAGTTATAGGATTAGATAGTCATGATAAATTCTCTACAAACCATCAATAATATCTAGCTAAAACAAGAAAAATATGGATCTAAATCACCGTGGTTGATCTAATCTAACTTTCAATAGCCTTCATCTTTAATGGATATACTGTTATACCATCCCTTGAGATTATATGACCTAAAAATGAAACCTTTTGCAGCCAAAATTCACACTTTGTAATTTTTTCATAAAGTTTCTCTTTCCTTAGGGTCTTTATTACAATTATCAAGTGGTATTCATGCTCTTAATTTCTCTTTGAATATATAACAATATCATCTATAAAGACTACCACAAACTGATCAACGTAATCTCTAAAGACTATATTCATAAAATCCATGAAGATAAAGGGGGAATTAGTAAGATCTAAAGGCATAACTATATATTCATAGTGTCCATACCTTATATGGAATACTACCTTGGGTATATCCTCATTGACCCTCAATTGATGATATCCAAAATAAAGGTGAATATTGGAAAAGTATTGATCTTCATAAAGTTGATCAAAAAAGTCATCAATATGGGAAAGAGGATACTTGTTCTTGACCGTGATTTTGCTTAACTCTCAATAATCAATGTAGAGTCTCATTGATCCATCTTTATTTTTCACAAAAATAATAGGTGCACCCCAAGGTGAAACAATTGTCCGAATGAATCCTTTATCAAGGTTTTCTTAGAGTTTATTCTTTAATTCCTATAACTCAATTAGGTCCATTATATAGGGATTATTTAAAATTGGTGTGGAACCAGTTATGAGCTCTATCGAGAACTCAAATTCACATTTTGGTGGAAGTCTAGGAAACTCTTTTGGAAATACATACACAAATTTCATTTGAGATAAAATCCCTTCTGAATGGAAATTAAGACCCATACACTGGATGAAATCTCCATAGGAAGTTCATACTTATCATCACATTAATAGGCACTCATAGGTTGTTTTGAAATATCAAAAAAAACTTCCCTTCATCTATAATTAATATGGGATTTATAAATATAAATCTAATTCATGCCTAAGATGACATCAAATTCAACCAAAGGAAGAATGACAAGATTTTTAGGAAGCACATTCCCACAAATGTCAATCAGAGAGGAATAATAAACTTAATATATAATGACCATAACATTAGGGGTTTTAACTACTAATTACACATATAATTAATTGGGTGGAATATTAAAAACCTTATAAAATTATTTAGATATTAAATAATGGGTAGTTCCAAAATCAAATAAGACATTAGTAGTTATAGAGTGGATGTTAAGTATACCTTTCACCACATCATTATCACAACCATCGTCAGAAACAATGATTGAATGAGATTTCTCTTTGTCCCTCATCTTAATAGGTTGTTGAAATCGATCATCATCACCAAAACTTGGGTTTTGGCACTAGTTATCATAATGATCATTCTCTTTACACTTGTATCACTGAAGTAGGGGAGGAACATCCTGTGCAATTTTCTCTCCATTCACATTGTTAGTAGAATTATTCCCATCACTTTAGAAATAAAATGCTCAATGAACTTACTTTACACACTTAAAAGATTTATTATAACCCTTAAGAAAATATCCTACATTCTTTTTTCCACACTTAAATCATAAAGGAAATCTCATCTTATTCTCTTCATGGTTTTTAGATTTTCCTTTGAACTCCATATTCCATTTTTTTCAAAACCATGAGATTGATACGTAACTCCAATATCCATTTCAACTTTGATTTCACAATGAAAAATCTCTTCATATATACTAACATATATTATGGAAAACTCCATTATGAGACTTATATTTAATCCATTGAAGAACCTATGAACTTTACTTTTAGGTTGGATGATAATACCAGAAGCGTACCTCACAAACCTTGTGAAATTAGCCTCATAGGTACCAAAAAATTCATTATACCTTTGCTTTAACTCAAGTAACTATTTCTACATCTTTGTACAAATAATCCAAGGAAGGTACTTATTGAAAAATACATTATTTAACTCATCCGAATCCATGGATTCAATTTCATATTTCTGCCTCATATTCTTAATTTGAGTCCACCACTAGTCCATTTCACTTTCTAACTAATAAATAGTCAGAATGAATTTCTCTCGTTTTGAACACTAGATAAAAAAGAATATATTTTCAGTGGTATTAATCCATTTTTCAGCAACAAGTGGATCAAAAGACCTGGTAAATAAAGGTGGACATTGCCTCATAAAGAAATCAATAGAATGTTGTTCCTTCCTTTGATCATTTGGAAGTCTAGTATGATTCATAACTTAAGAAATTTTTGTGATCCTAGAAACAAGATTTTTCATTCCATATCCCATAGAATTCAGTTTCTCAGAAGTAAAATCATTGAATTATCCATTGTAATCACCATTGACATGATTCCTTTGGGTTCCAGCCATTGAATAAAACCAAAAATCATAGAGTAATAAAAAATAATCATAGATAGGAACCACATAATCATGAAAAAACACTTATAAGATGTCTAAATTATAACACCTTATTTAATATATGACACTGTAGGTTTATACCTGGTCATTCTTATCCAACTTATATTTAAATCCTTCATGATGGTTTATGACGAGTTTGTGAATTCCCAAAGAATATCCCCTGGGAGTGTCAAACTAGGTGTGCATCAAGGCCCATTGTCGTGCATCGGTTCCCGATCGAGTCCAACTCAATAATGTGTTTTCGGGGTTGTTACCCCAATGTACATATGTGCCAAATCCACATCCACTTACAGTATCCAGAAAGAGATGTATTGTTAGGAAACCACTCGCTCTATACTTTGCCAAAATTTGAAGACATTTTCCTATAATTTTCCTTATACTTATAATTATCCTTAGACATGTACTTATGGTTCTCACTAAGGTTTTCTCATCCTAGTTTCCAAAGGTTAAATAAAATTTTACTCTATTTCCAACTATAGTGACCCTCACTTTTCAAACATTATCATTACATCAATTTTATGGAATACTTAATATATTAAACAAACAGGCGCCCAAAGACCATATTAGTCTAGTTAATTTGAAAACATGGAACATAAAAACTAGTACATAAGTGAGATATATTATCTCCCACTATGTTATTCATGACTAGAACCATTCTTAAACATATCATATATAATACATATCTTTATAACTTGGTGAAAGGAAACATAAAAAGGGGTGATCTTAGATGCTTAGTAAGGGTAAAAAAGGAGACATGAAAGCATAAAAATGAGCATAAGAGTATGAGAACATGATCATGACATTAGAAGATAATACCCTACATAAAAAATATCATAAACATGAATCATGGAATAAAAATTAGTAGTTCACAATACATGAATCATAATGGAATCAAGAGCATAATCCATGAAACCATAACATGAAAATAAGACATGGAATTGTAGAAGACACATAATCATATAAAATTATTCCCAAAGTAGTTAAGAAATCATTTCAAAGTCTATATTAGTAGTATATGTTCACTCCCCATACCATCTTGGCAGTCATAGTTCACTTCCATGACCATCTTAGTAGTCAAGGTTCACTCCCAAGACCATCTTAGAAAACAAAGTACTTTACTAAACCGAGTTCAATCCCCATTCCAACCATGTCTATCTCATGAGATATAATGATTTAATCAATTTATTATAAGGAGATATAGGTCCCACAAATCTCATAATGAAATCATACATACGTGTGCCACAAGATCATAAAAAATCATATCATAACCCATGAAATGAAATGGGTTTCATAAACATGTAATCATAACATAAACTATGAAAAAAAGATAGGTTTCATAATCATTTCATCAAAAAATAACCCATGAAAATAATAAGGTTTCATAAAAATATAACCCATGAAATAGAAATGGGTTTTATAAACATATAACCCATTAAATAGAAATGTGTTTCATAAAGATCATGCCATCAAAACATAAACCATTTAGAGGAAGAATATGAATGTAACCTTTGGATCATTTCCTAGAAAGTCATGAGTAACGCCAATGGGTGTCATATTAGACGGAAAATAATTTTGAAATATCCTTTAAAAACATTTCTTGAGGAAAATATCCTTCCTTCTTTGAAAAAATTATTTTTAAAACATGAAATATTTTTGAAAATGATTTTTCTTTAAAAATTGATTTGAAAAATTATAAAGGAGATTTAAAAAGCATAAAACATTTTAAAATCCTTTTTCCTTGAAAATTATTATAAAATAAAATTTTAAAACATTTTTGAAAATATTTTTGAAAACATGGTTTTTAAACAAAACAGATTTCTGACCAAAAAGAGAAATGAGATAAAATTTTCTTAAAAACATTTTATTAATTATCTTAAGTAACAAAGAGTAAAAATGGAAATAATACATGAAGAAATAATGGATAACCATAGGAGAAAAAAATTCACGAGTGTTCTTGAAATATGGATCATAACATTTCATTAATGAAAGCATAATCACAAACAATCCCAATAAATTATGAGATTGATGCTACAAACTCTTACCTCTTGGTAACTTTTAATCAGACTCCCCATGTAATAAAATGAAATTAAATGAATCTTAAAATATAATGAAAATAAGTAGATTTATTATATAACATGTAAAATGGTAGCATATACACCTTGTAAAATAATATAGGTGCATTAAAAAACATGTGCCTCTAAGAAGGAAAAATAAGACAAAACTACATTGTATATTTGATAACTTTTGAACTATAAAACCCCATGAAAGAGAGATTATAAAATAGATATGTAAATACTCATAAATTTAAGGATAAAATTAATATAATATATTCATTGTAATTATATACACCACACAAAATAAATGAGTGGTGAATAATGCATAAATCTCACATAAATAAAAGTGAGATGAGAAAATCCTTACCTTATGCCTTGACTCTCATCGTACTCATTCAAAACTCTTGTATAATAAATATAAGTTTATTATAAATATATTAAAAAACCATATTATTATATCTAATACCACATATTATTTTATTATGACTTTATATTACCCTTTTATTAATAATTTAACATTATGTTTCGGGTAATGTCCACTTTGTTTTTCATATATGTTTCGACTTTTTATTCTTGATACTCTTAATTAGATCATGATTTAATTATTTATAGAATTTAAAAAATTATATAAGTATCATATATAATTATTATATAAACTTTTATAATAATCTATAAAATTTAGAATTATTAAATGGAATACACTGTTCATGGAGACGACAGTCTATACGTACGCATGAACACTGTTTCCGTTTTATCATCGTATTGAAAGAAAGAAAGGAAATGAAATATATATATATATATATATATATATTATAATTACAGAAGAATTATTATTTCATATATATCATATAATTTCACTAAACACATCCTTACTACATTCCATGTAAATTGTGAACAAATCACATCGCTTTAAGGAGGCAGTAGTCCACACGTCCATAAACGAAGTTATCACATTTACACAAAATGGAAAGCCTAGAGTTATGTTTTATATAATAATAAAATAAGAATAAATACATTATAAATATAATATAAAAAATATATTTTCCATCATAATTACCACCCATGATAGGTGGAAAAGGAAAAATGAACAACGTTGTTTCGTGAGGTGGTAGTTCGTCGTACACATGAACAATAAGTTCGTTACCTATTAGATGGATGTGTGTATACGTGTAGGTAAAACCCTTAGAATAAAAACATATCAGTATATTTAGGATTATGAGGTTATTATATAATCATTTAATAATAATATTTTAGGGGGTGAATAATGAAAATAAAACAAAGGAGCTTGAGGAAGGATGTTACCTCTTCTTTGGGTAACTCCTCTTGGTTTGCACCAAAGGGATTAATTGGTTTGATTTATTACCAAATGAGAACTTATAGGATTAATATAGGTATTTTTGGAGGATATTTTTATATGGTTTATCCTATATAAAAGGTTTTGAGAGGTTTAAAGAGGGGTAGGAGAGGAGGCCTTTTATAAGAGGGGAAACAGACACATTGAGTATTCATGAAAATATTTGAGTGCCCCCATATTTTACTTGTCCCACAAGAGTTTAAAATAGATAATTATGAATAATTAGAGGTTTAATGGCCGAAAAATGTCTACAAAATAATTTTTATACAAGTTCAGGGTCATTTTTACAACTTATTTTCTAATTTTAGTAATTAATTAAGCTCATTTTTACCACAATCACTGTAATTAATTTTAATTACATTCAATAATATTTTATATTTTTGTTAAAAAACTAAGTTAAAATTATTATAAATTATAAATTATTATTATTCCAAATATCTAATCAATTTTTCCAAATTAAAATTACAAAAGTAGAAAAAAATAATTTAAAATTAATCCCACAAATGTGTCACGACAACGAGTTTTTAAACAAAAATGTTTTAAATTTTGAAATGTTTTTATATCTAATTTCAATGTTAAATTGGTTCCAATAACCTAAATTGGATTAATTTATGTATGATTTATCTAATTAAAATTTAAAATCAAATTAAAATATTATTGAACCCTATAAATTATTTAGATGAAAAAGGAGTTTTGAATTAAAATTCTGTATTTTTCATTATTCATCCAAAAATGATGTTTTTCAGAAAAATCCCAAAAATTCACCCTAAGATAATTTTTAAATTATGAATTAAAAAATGAAGTTTATTTTATAAAACTATTTTTTTTGTAAGTGTCTAAAATTAATTTTACTATTGTTTATAAATGATATAAAAAACAGTTTATTTGAGAAAATTGTATTTTCAATCATATAAAGACTTTATAAAAAATTATATGTTTTATTATCAATATATTTTATTTATATAAAAAAATTATAAATAATATTTAAAAATTAGTTATTAATATTCATATTACTATGTTTAACATCTTGGTTATAACTATCTTTTTTAAATAATTATAATAATAAAATGATGTTTCGTAGAAACTCAATGTTTCATGTAACACAAGCCAAGTTAGCGTTGTTTGTAGAGTAAGATTATAATGGTGTAGAATATAATTTAAGTTTTAATTAGTTTAGAGTTCAACAAAAGACATAAAATAAAATTAATTTATTCAAAAAAAGGGTTATAAAAACTCAGGGCATTACATCAAGTCACTAATGTCAAGCAATTCAAGAGAGGGTTTGTTGCAGGGCCAAAGGGTTCATTAGATTGCTGAAGATATAATACAAGGAGCACTTTCCTCTCCAAATCTCACATATGTTTCCCAGTGTGGTCCTATAATTTCCATCATAGTCATCACTATAGGGGTTCAGGCAGTTTTCCATCATAGTTGTCTCTGAGGGGTTTGAGAAAGGGCTCATAGTCGCTAAAGGGTTTCGGTGACAATTTTTTTCACCTCCCCAGACTGGACTAATAAGACAATTTTATATTAAAACCCCATGTTTCATTGAATAGAAGTAAAAAACCACTAACAAATGGCCTCCATATGATGATAAACTTGAGGGTCAGGTTGATAAGAAAACCTAAGATGATATTTTTTTCTATCCCATCACCGACTCTTAAAATTTATCCTCCCCATTTCCAACGTGGAAAGGATGATCAAGTTATATCTTAAAATCAAGATGCATGGTAGGAAGTATATATGATGACAAATTATAAGTTGTTTTTATATGTACCATATATTTCAAGAAATAAATAATACAAAAATGAAATGATTTTTATCCATCGATAAAAATTTGTGCACTTTATTGATAATGAATTGGGAACTAGAAAGGTTTTCAAGAAAAATTGAGTAGGATGATACTGTTCCACCTCTCTTGATGAACTTGAATACTCTCTATGCCATGAATCCTCCAGAACACCCTTCCTAGGATAAGTTCTAGTGGAAATTGACCCATAAAGGGTGTAATGAAGGATCTGTGGCATGAAGAGGATAAAACACACTCTCTTGATGTATGATTTGCCACAAAAACAAGGGTGGGTAAACGACCTGTAACATACCGTGATATGAAACTCTCTCACATGTCTAAATAAGGTTGGTTACTAAACCTATAGTGGACCTCCCCATATGTCAGAGGCTGTCGACTAGTAGTGAGGGTGTATAGAACATATTGGTGAGAATATACCCCCTGGTACAAAGTTAAAATACATTGGAAATAAAAAAATATCAATGTAATGGAAATAGAAGAATATGTAAATCATACAACTAAAAGATAAAGTATAAAACAAGTAAAATAAATAATAATAAACCATGTAATGTTAGGATAGAATGTAACTAAATGAAAATTTTGAAGTCATATAGATAAAATAACAAGTTGACACAAATAAACTGAAAATAACCTCAGCCCTGAATCCATGGTCGATCCCATCTCCAAGATCCAAACCATCTAGAAAGAAATAATAAAATACAAGGTCTCTTTTTGTCACGAACCAAATCTGATCACCATCAAAACTAGCACCAAACCCGGCCCGTTAAAAGGCATGAATGGTGTTCTCGATCCCCATGGGCTGGAACAAGTGCCCAGGTATCATAAAATGATAATTGGGAATTATTTACCAGTGTTTATAAACATAAAACAACAAATGAATCCAATAAAACGAATCAGTATTTTTTAAACCAAACAATATTTTACAAAAATTCAGAACTGAATTACATAGTTTAAAAAAACTCACCAAGACTATAAAAAAGGTATAGAACCAAAAATAAACAGCCTAAGAACCCTCATGGAAAAGGGCACCTCCCTCAAGCCATCTCCACAAGACTTCACCACTAAGGACCTGCTAGAAACCCGAACCACTAACACTAAAAACTGTACCCAGCATGTGAAAACAAAAATAACCAAGTGTACTTGCACCCAAGGGTGTAAGTAGGGTATGATCCAATTCTCATTAGGATACCACCACTAATATATTCCTTGTGATAAACATTCAAATATAAAAAGCTTGCAAGTTTTCATAAACATGAAATGCTAGTTACAATTTCTAAAAGATGAAACTTAAAAATTAAAACAGTTTTCAAGTGGGCTATCATTAAGGATCAACACTTTTAAAAATAATTTCAACACTACTGAATTACCCATCAAACCATACCGTATACCTATGGTAAGCACAAAGTAAGTAATGAGCACAAGTAATAGGAAATAACCCCTAGGCACTAGCTCATTGTGGGTCCCAGGTACCTCGTATCTCGGTGAGAGTAACCATCACAATATCCGTTCTCATGCACAATCCACTAGTAGGGAACATACCCATAACCTAGTGGTCCCCAATCATCATTATCATAGTTTATTTAGTGTTTTAAGCGTCAAACTTGCTATATGAAACTGAGGCCAAACCCCACAGATTCACTAGCATACTAGTACACATCCACCCACATAGATATCAGGGTTTCCCTCTTGTGTTCAAACAAGTTAAACAAGACAATAAATATAATTCGCACAAAAAAATATCACTTCCACATCAAAAATTAACCAAACAGACCACATGTACATCACACAAGTCACAAAATCCACTTTTTCATTCAAATTGATTTTGAAATCAAACTCACACCAAAATAGACCACAACACATTTTGCACATATTTCACAATTCAAAAAATCCTTTAAAAATTTTATAAAATCTTTCCCAAGATTCTAAACATCACATAACATCCCACTCACATGTTACATAATACGTTTTTCATAAACAAAGTCCAATTTTCACATCATACTCACACAAAACAACCCGAAAACATGTTTCTCACCCACATCAGAATTTCATAAATCACCTCGAAAAATTACAAAACATTACCAAAATGTTTGAAATAAAAAATAACCACTTTATCTTTAAAAAACTAATTTTAAGAAAATAATACCACCAAAACAGTACATAAGCAACCATTTCACACATTGTGCAACTCATTAAATCATTTACAATTTTCTTAAAACCAACCCAAGGGGTATAACTATGTTTTTCCCACAAAACCCAATTACAAATCCTCTTTAAAATCCAAAATCACACCAATACCAATCCAAATCAGAACTTTCATCCCTAGAAATATTTATTTAACCACTCTCAAGTACTATAAAATTACCTCTAATAATACCACAAAATATGCACATGAAAAACACACATTTTCATAAAACGCTTTCAAGAGGCATTACATGGTTTCACACATAAAACCCATTAAAAGACCCTCTTTTAAACCCAAAGGCAAACTAAGACCCTACCAAATCATAATTGTCAGCCCAACAAGATTTATTAAACCAATTTCATATGTTATAAAACACATCTAAACAATACCCTAAGGGTTACACATGAAAAACACCCAATTTCAAAATAAAATGCAACTATAAAATTAAATTCTTAACCAAATACATCATAAAATTTTTTCACACAACAAAAAGTATATGAGGAACATGAAAAATAAGTAATTTAAGCAAAATAACTCATCTAGAAATGATCACACATGGAATCACCTACCGAAAGTGTCGAAACCCTCAAATATTGGTGCGAAACATCAACCGCACCACCGCTGCACCTCAAGAAAGTGAAAAGAATCCTAAAACATCAATATTTCACCCAAAAGACAGGATTTTAGACCCTAGTCACTAAACCTAACTTCTGGAAATTTTATAACTCAATAAAGGGTGAAATAAACCCTAAGGAAAGAGAATAAATCAAAGAGAGAAAGACTTACTTGCAGAAATCTTGAAGAGATCGCCATAAATCCACCAAAATATGAATCTAAAAGTAACCAAAAATACTATGGAGGATCTAAGGATTCACAGTAGGTAATGTGGGGACTGAAATGGGGAAAAAATGAAAATTGAAGTAGTTATGAAAAAATCATTTTACCTCTTCAAATCTGGTCGATTTGAGAATGATTAAGAAATATCGCCCTACTTCATGGTTAAAATGAGCTCAAAAAATGAAAAACTGATAAAGGGGGTTCTCCTAGGGATATTGGATTCAAGAGGGAGGTGGAATCACTGAAAAAAATAAAAAATGAAGGAGATATTAAAGAATTAAAAAAAAATTTAAAGTAGAAAATGGGCTTACGGGCATACCTAATACCTTAAATAAAAACCCAAATACACCATGATTAAGGATTTATAAAGGCTCCAAATTGACATGGTGGTGTTAATAGGTTAGGGGAGGAAATATATGAATTTTAATGGATGAAAAATGTTGAAAAAAATGAAGGAGTTATAAAAGAAACAAAATTGGTTTTTAAATCTAGAAATGAGCTCATGGTTTGGCCCAAATTTTCAAAACCCACAATTTCCACCAAAATTCATAGGAAAACCCCAAAACAAATCAAGAATGGAAATTAAATGAAAAATTACTTCTAAAGAAGTCATGGATGTGACAATTATCCCCACCATAAAACTTTCCGCCCCTAGAAATCCACAACAAGGCCAAAAGAAAAAACCAAACCCAACTGATAGACCATAAATGTACTCCTTCACCAAGTTCAGTCTGCCCCCGAAAGGCCAAAACACCTCAAATTATCAATTAAGGAAGGAATACTCTCACAAAAAAAACTTACATAAATTTCATGAAATGATTAAGAACATTCAGAATTTATCCCCAAAAGGAAACTCCTAAAACACTATATGAACAAGACTCAAGTAATCTACCAAGATGAACAACAACAACGAACAAGGTTACACTTACATTTCTTTAACAAAATTGTTGGGAACTCTCCAATCCCAACGTTTACCTCAGGAAGATTTTGGTAGTTAGATAGATCTGAACAAGACTAACTCCCACCAAGATAAGACCAAGTACCAATCTAAGTTACAAGTACGAGGAGACACAAATGGGCTCCCCACTATAAGAGACAACTTAAATTTTCCCAAGACAGATTCAGGACACTAACAGGGGGAGTCCTGAATGGAATCCCCGGTTCAAGGGGTAGAATTCCATCGGAACTTTACAAAATAACTTATATAAGACTCATAGTGGGTCTCCCCACCATAATAACCAACCATCTTAACCAAACAGTATGGGACGATACAGAAATACCCCAAAATTTAAAGAGTTGGGATGGCCACACGGTTAGTCCACATGGTTTGGGAAACTATGCGCTAACTGTGGGGATCCTTCTATTTACATGGTTTCCTGGGGCATGATCACTACTAATCATGCACAAACCATGCGCTCAACCTGTCTAGAAAAACTTCAAAACTTTCTCCAAATAACCATTCAAAACCAAAGGGGGAAAGTATGAACTTAGGATACAACATGGAAATGAGGCCCTCCCATATCTACCACCAAATGGGAACAACTAAAACAAGATGATGACACCAGAGGTTTAAACTCTTCCTATAATTCATACTGAGGATAGGACTTTGTACAAGGGTTTGAATGAACCTGGGATTTCCCTTAACTACGTGCCAGCTTCTCTCTGGGGCCTATGGCTGGAGCTCAAATGATTGAAGCATCTTCAGTCTCATAGTTAGGTTTTGGAAACCACTGGAACATAACTTCTTCCTCTGGTGATACAAACAAATACACCGCAATCCCCAATAAGTTTACCAAGAACTAACACATTCCAAACTCACTTTACCCTAACCCAACATTTCACTGAAACAAGGTCTTATAAGATTCACACACATCACACCTTGTTTCTTCGGGTGAGAAACAACAGAAGGAAAGGAAACATATAAAAACCTTCTTCGGAAAAATAGGATTTTGACGATTTTCCAAGGGAGACATACTCCCAACATAATAAAGACTCTCATAGGATTGCACAACCTTGAATTTTACAATCAAACGAGCACATGATATCACAAGGAGCCACCGAAAATGACCATTGTGACTGATAGAAACAATACATGGAACGAGACCTTATGCCAAGTCCCTAAACAACACACAAGTCTAGAAAGTGGCCAAAATAGACTCTCATGACCAGATTCCCAAAAATGGTGGTTTAACAAGAAATCCTGCTTCAAAGAAACTATGAATAACCTAGAGGCCCTCTTAGACACCATCGAGACACTCATCCATACTAACAACATAGACCACTTCCACCTTCGATGAACCAGGCAACTTAAGAAACTAAGGTCTCTTTCAACCTTCCACGAGCACTCTCCCACTACAAGAGGATCCAAAAATCAAAGAAAGGAATATATGTAGACTCAATCAACAAATATTAATAAAATATTCCTTATATTGATCAACTTGAGGATTTTCCAATGGCGAAACAATCCGGGTTGCACTTCAGTTGTGCATTAACCCTTAATGGGGGCGTGCCTTATCCAATGAGAGAACCCAAGGACCCAACCAAGCTGGTCCATTAGTCAAAAAATACCACAAAACAGATCCAAAAACATGAATGGAACCACCATAAAGGTTTCCTGAAACATATCTCAGAAGAGACTACTAACTAGTCCTTCTACCCAGTTTACTGACCAAATACAAACCCAAAACATAGTTCAAACAGGATGGGTTCATGGACTCAAAACATCCCACAACATCAAAATTTTCCAAAATCGCATAATATACACCATCCCTAACAATTAATCAAGACATCATGTTTTTCTTTAAAAACATTTATTTGAAAACAAACGGTTCATCGATTAGCGTATCCACCAATGGTACCCCATGGGCCTCACACATGCATGTTTCTGTACCATACCAAGCACCCTCCTCATATCCATCCCGACACTCGTCTAGTTGTGACATCAACCATCCATCATCCCATATAAACCCATGCATGTGGTTGTTCACGGAAATACCAAAGGTTAAAACAAAAATTCTTTCCACTTTTCAAAACAAAAAATGGTCAACCAACACATCCTTTTTCTCAAAACCGCTAACCATGAGATCAAAATCCCAATTCACATCTTACAAAACGTTTTTAGAAATACACTAGAATTTAGATAAGAACTCACTTTCAATTTATTCACATGAATTTCAAAAAATCTCATCCCATTAAAACACCTTTTGATTGTTTATAAAACTCTATTGGAAACACTTTTTCAAAACCAACTTCAATATAGTTCCTGCTTTCAAAAGAGGTGTAAGAACACCATTTTACATTTCAAAACAATTCTGAAAATTCAGTTCCACCATTTCATAAATCAAACCATTCCCTCTTTATTTGAAAATCATTTCACAAAAACTTTACACTTCTTAAAACCAAGTCACTTTAAAACCAAAGTTCCAAGATTTCAAAACTAAAGAACACAAGACAATGCGAGAGGAAACTAGTTTCAATGGGTGACTTGGACATATGGTTGGTGGCCATATTCCAATCACTTCACCATCAAAGAGAGTGCTCTGGGGAATATCCCCAGCTCCACATGGATTTCCAGGTCCTGTGAGCTCACTGAGACCATTAACCCAACTCTCTTTTCATTTCCCCTAATCATCATCAAACCAAGAAACCAAAGGATTTAGATAAATACAAACTTCCCTTGGAAACTTGAATCCCGTAATGAGGTGTGGTGATCAAGAACACTACCCAAAACTAGAATACCAAGTCCCGAAAATCCTAACTCCAGACTATCTCGACTTTTCCCCAAATAACATGACCCAAAGAGTTAACCAGGTAAGCTCAGCCAGAGGTAAACCTCTGACCATTTATTAATGAAAAGAAAAAGTATATAAAGAAAGAAAATCACAACAACGCATACAGATACAAATCATAGAAATCATCCCCATCACCATATTCCTGATGAAAAGTTTTATCCGTAGTCGTCGATTCCCACTCTGAGCTTTCATAGTGATTCAGAATCTTTGCATACTTCCTTCTCAGATTCAGATTCTCCAACGAGAGAAATTCCGTTGGAGATTTCATTCCCTTCCTCACACCATTGACGGCTCTCGAAGAATTCTTCCTCTTGGAGGATGATCTGGTAATAACTGGGTTCGGTAGATAAGAGTAATCCTTTCTCGGTCGCCTTTTTGCTAGATCATTTCTACCACCTTCATATGCAGACAGTTTATTTTTTTCACTTTGAACAATATCACTCTAGGATATTCTGGAAACATCATTGTAATTCTATTTGTCACTATCATAGAAATTTACCCATCTTCCCGTGATGTGCGTGGAATCAGAATTTTGGCATCCATAATTTCCTCCAATCATCATACCCTCTGAAGTAGATAAACATCCTCCTCCCACCAACTGCAACTGCACATCAGTTGGTTTGAGGCATTAAAGGGGGAGCTCATTGCCACAATCATCCAGGTGATCCTTTCTAGGAGATACCATGTTCATTGTAGGTTGGGAATAAGGGACAATCTGCATATTCTCAGACTCATATCCTTTCAAATTATCCTCTGTGAGAGGGGCCCTCTAGGTATCCAATATCTCAAACTTATTGTGAATGGGAACATTGGCCACCTGAAAATGACCATTTCCATTAGCATAAGGCGAGGGCTGATTCCATTCCCTAAGAGCCGATTTTAGAGTCTCGAACACTCTCTTCACAGAGGGATTCACTGCAGGTGGCACTGCCTTCACCAAAACTACAGATGATGTATTATTCTCAACTTAACCGTATATATCTGGATGAGACTGCTCATAAAACTTCCCTCCCTGCTCATAGGAAGCCACCCTTCCTGCGCACTTCGTGACCTATGAAGATGGATCCTTCCCCTCGCTTGTATTTCTACCAGTTCGCCCATGAAACTCAGGCTGAAACTCCACCGGCAGTTGCACCATACCTTTGCTGCCAGAGCCGTCAGGTCCCAACTCCACTGCTCACAAAAATCCAAACACATTCTTGCCTTGATAGAATGTTGCAAGATGACCAAAACGATGGTAATTGACACAATAATTCATCCAAGATTCAAATATAACCTCCTGCTTCCACCGGAATTATTCCCCGTCCGTGACCCAAACCCAATGCATGAGTGGCCTCGCAACATCCACTTCGACATAAATTCTTGGACAAACAGGATGACATAAAACCTCCGTTCTCCAATCAGAACAAAGATACCGTCCAATCATGTTTCCAATAACACACAAAATCGATGGATTTTGAAAGTGAAGAGGGAGACCAGGAAGACTTACCCAGGTTGCAACTGTTGATGGATCTCACCGCATATGGAAATCAAAGCACCAATGAAACAAAATAAAGGAAGATCCGTTGCATCTTTGGGATTCCCTAGACTAGGCGACGACAAGGTCCTCCTCCGATCCAAAACGAATCATAAAATGACGCCGATCAAGCAGCCCAACGACCTCATGCTCCTGTAGCTTCCAGGAACTAGAAATAAAACGGTCAAATTTGTCAACTGATGGTCGATGATGACGAAACATAGTAACCAAGGTGAACTTGAAAAGCTCCGCGGTGCCGTTGAGTTCCGTCGGGGATAGAGGGAGATGCAGCGCATCCTGAAACAACTCATGGACTTTCGGAGACAACGAAACCCTAGGGAAGGGCAGAAGAGAATCAAGATTTGTGTATGGAAAGTGTGAGTATCTCTTTTCCTGCATCTGAGAATGCAAGCCTCCCTCCTTCGATCGGGAGGAGGGAGCAGTGCCACGATGCATTAGGGTTACTCCATTTTCACAGGAGAGAAATCAGGAGCAGAGCTTCCCAACATGAATCCATGACCCAAAGAGTTAACCTGAACCTCCTATGATACTATTTTGTCACGAACCAAATCTGATCGACATCGAAATCGGAACCAAACCCTAGAACTTGTGCCAGGCCGTGGGGATTGGGAACACCCTTCAGGCCTTTTCACGGGCTGGGTTTGGTGCTTGTTTCGGTGTCGATCAGATTTGGTTCGTGACACTTTCTCTTTTCCAAACCTACATCCATGTAATATGCTCGAGTACCAAATGAAACCTCAAATAGGGTTTGAGTAAAACCCAATAGGTCGACACCATTGTGTCTAAACAAAACTAGTCTGATAATAAGTGCTTGTAATAAAGTGATAAACATGTGTATTAATGAATTAATTAATACAATACAATAATCAACCTGCTTTTTCACCATGTCAGAATATCTCTAAGCATGTATCATAACCACACCAAATGCAACCACACATCCATGGAATAATCACATAACTGGGAAAAAACTTTATATAAGCATTTCAGCATAAGCAAGCCAAGACCTTTATATAATCATTTTAGCATAATCAGGTCAAACCCTCTATATAAGCATTAGTACATCAATCACAACATAAGTCATAAAAATAGGAATAACACAATATAACATCATAATCCATAATGGTTGATTAAACCAATTACCATTTGTCTTTCAATTAAACTTTCATTTATAAAATTATATCTTAAGCCATTATCAATCCAGTGTACACACCCATATCATATCAAATTATCATTAGTCATTTCAATAAATAAGTAATCAAATTTTCCAAGTTAAATATATCACAAACAATAACCTAAGCTTTCATGTCATGTTAAAAAATATTTTAATCTAAAATCTATTTTATTACTGTTCAAGGGTAAGCTCACCCTATGGTTAGTTTCAAGATAGGTCTCAATACTATTGGACCAAAGGGATCTAAAGAATAGTCCAAAAACATGATTATCACAACCCATCATTCCCTTATTTATTGTGTATGTTGAGTTGGCACAATTGTATAATATTTCGCACTCTTAGAAAAATAGAAATAGACCACAAGGATTTATTCTAGATCACCTACCTTTATTTGGTGATCAAAGAAACACTTCCAATAGGTAATGAAAATAAGTAATGAAGGCATTGGTGATCACAAAGAAAACATAGATCACACAAACATTAAGATCAAAATTTGATTCAATGCTAGTCAAGAGATCATACTGCGATAATAGATGATAGTAGAAGAAAAGGGGAAAATCAAAGTGAATCAACTCACTGAATATTGAACGCATGATCATGACATCTATAAGGGAAATAATCATTCCAAAACCACCTTAGGCTTCAAGAGAGGAAGTTTCACGATGGATGAAATAAAATCATATGCAGAACATCTTTTAAAACCATAGGTCCTGATAGATTCTTGACATGAAACCCTTTCACGAAGTGAATTTATTGATTTATGAGGTATGCCAAAAAACATATCGCCTCGGGTTAAAATAACCCTGATCGACCATTTCACATCATCAAACATTTTCATAAAATATATCCATTTCACAATCCGAACTTGTTCACAAGGTCTACCAGGAAATAGGTTCACATCATGTAATATTTTCATGACGTGGAAGTGTCCAACAAACATCTCTCAGTCCAACTTCTGTAGAAAGAACCACAACCACCTCTAAATCCTTCCAAACTCACGAAGAACCCTCAAAACCCATTAAAAAATTTATACCCAAACTCTATTAATTAAAAAAATATACATCCCCTAACATTAGTTCATTTTCCCTGCAAAATATCTCCACCCCCAAGAAGTGGTTCTACCTCTAAGGTTTTAAGGAGAAAATAAAATCCTACTAAAATAGGCTCTACCAAAACTCAAGGGGGACATACCTAAAGATGAGATCTTACAACAAAACCACCATATAACAACTCATACCCAAGCTACTCCAATTATTACCGTGGGGTCTTGGTGAACATGTATGGAAACTATGCTCACATATCAAATTCCCTCTCACAGGTCTCCTCTTGAACACACCCGTCCCGCCACTGTACTCAAACTAGAGGTACTATCTTTTCCCAGAGATACTTCTAAATATGGTCCACAATCTATACTAGATGCTCCTCAAAGGATGGATCTACACCAAGATCAACATTTTCAACATTTAAAACATGATATGGGTATAAATGATATCTCTAAAGCCGTGATATGTTAAAAACATCATTTATTTCACTGTATCATTGTGGAAGGTCCAATTGGTTCACTATTGGACTGACCCTTTCCACTATCTAAAATAGAATGATAAACCTAGGTGCCAGCTTTCCCTATTTCTTGATACAACATTTCCCCAACCTAGACGATGCCCAAAGGAAAACACAATAACCATCCTCAAACTCTGGAGGTCATCATTGATGGCCAGTGTAAGATTTATTCCTACTCTGCATGGTCAGCAAATACCTCCCGATCAACTGAACCTACTCAAACGTCTCCTAAACAAGACTAGGTTCAACAAGCATTGACTCACCTATCCTCATCTAATAAAGGGTGAATAGAACAAACTACCATAAAAATATCTGAAATGTTCCATTTGGATCAATTCCTGGAAGTTTTTCTTATAAGATAACTCCATGAGTGCTAAATTATGCTCCCATGAACCACCAAAATTCAAAACACATGCTTATAACATATCCTCCAGAATATGAATAGCCCATTCATATTGACCACAAGTATGTGGATGATAGGTAATGCTAAGAATAAACTACAATAACATAGCCTTATGAAGACCCTACCAGAACTAAGTCATGAAACAAGGATCTCTATTAGAAACAATACTCCTTGGAACACCAAGAAACTGAACTATCTCTGTTGGAACCCTTGTTTTAATGATAAAAAAATCATGTTAATTAGGTTTTAATGGTTTTACTATTTTATGATAGTATTTTATAATATAAGGCATTTTTAAGAAATATGGATATGTTTTGAAAAGATTCACTTCCAGACACGACTCACTGTTGACGTTGAGTCACCGCCAAGAATGAGTCACTGCTAGAAAATACTCACTGTTAGAGTTGACTCACTGCCAGACTTTACTTACTGCTAAAAAAGACTCACCACTGAGAATGAGATACTACTAAATATGACATACCATCATACGAGTCACCACAAGAGATGAGTCACCGTTGAGAGGAGTCACCACTAAAGACAAGTCACCATTGAGATGAGTCACCATTGAGAAAAGTCACCGTTGAGATGATTCACTGTTGAGACGAGTCACTATTGAGATGAGTCACTACTGAGATGAGTAACCACCAGAAATGACTTACATCCATCCTAACTCACCATTAACCTAACTCACCATCAAATTGAGTCTTCTTTAGAATGAGTCACTGTAAAAGTTCACTTGTCTCCAGATTACCTACCATCGATGTATTGATTATTTTTAATTAAATGAATCAATTACTATATTAATGCATTGGATTATTTTATGATTATTTTATTAAATATTATCGGGATGAATTAAAGCCTATTTTAAGAGTTTTGTATGAGGAGTCAATAGATCCAAATGATTATTCTTAAAATTGGACTCTCCTACATGCTGAAAAGGAAGTGTGCTGTGTTAGAGTTCATAACACACTACTTGTTGAATCATATAGGATCATCTCTTAATATATAACACAATCAATCTTACCTAAAATCTATTATGGATGAGTGGAACATACTGGAAATTCAGAACATTCCATATATTCAGAACAAAGAGAGCTTATTACGATCCTTTTTACTATTTTTTCCCAGAAAAATGGCTTGAGATCCTCTCCAAGAAACATATGAGGAGGATCAAGCTTTCAGATCACATCAGAACAAGTAACACTATATTCTCTACATCATTTTTACCTGAAATTTATATTTGTTGAATTTATTTTTGATGTAAAGACCCAGAAATTTCAATAATTTTTTTCTTAAATACTTTGGAATTATACAAGTATGTGGCCTCTGAAGACACCTGATTCCGAGGCCCGGTGTGCCCAGAATCAATTTCCGAAGTTTAGCTTGCGTACGTTCAGTAAACGAATGAGCGGGTCTTTCTATATTTTGAACCGGTGCTCGGAATTGAAATCTGAGGGCTCCGATGAATTTGTAACGTCAGTAATTACTTAAGGGGACCTTTGCTGTAGTTGCATTTTTTCGAGAGAAGAAGTTATAATTTTTGGATTAATTAATAATTGAATAAAAATTGTGGAACAATTTTTATTTCTTATCTAAGGTGGTTAAATCCTACATGGGGGAGTTTTAGTGGGACCCACAAGCTCCTATGTGAGGATAATTGTGAGGTGGGGACCACACGAGTCCCAAATCTTCACATTCCATAACTCCTTAACGCCTTTGAACTCCTATATTAATTACATGGCAACTCCCTCTTAAACTTGTTAACTCCCTTTAATTGAGTAACTCTTCCTCTCCCCTCTCTCCCTCTTTAATTCATGCCAACACACACCATAATTAATTGATTGAAACTCTTTCATTAATTAATTGAGTGTTTGAATTTGTATTTTTGAATGCATGGCATGATTAAATAAAATAAGGAGAAACCTTATTTTATTTTGGTTGACATTTGTTGTGTGAGGGAAATTGGGGGAGAACTCTAGAGTTTTTGAAGAATTCATCCTCAACGAAGGGCGGTTCTTCTCTGATGAAGAACATCGACCCTTCATTGTAGAACAACTCAGCAACCACAATTCTCATCCTCTTCTTCCTCCGCAACAAGAGAGGAGACACCGAAGTGGGGAATTCACCAACGATGACACACCTTATTTTTTTCTCTCCTTCGTGACAAGAGAGGGAACATCATTCTTCATTGGGTGCACACCAACGATAACGGAAACGTCGCCGTCATCCTTGGTGCTTGACAACCGAGAACGACATCGATTATCGAGGTAGGGGTTTATTCTTGAGAGTGGATGTTTACGTACCCTGTACTAATTGGAAATCATTGTTAAATAAGGCTGATTGCTATCGTTTTACGCAGAGGGTGCGGGCCGAATGAACACTACCCGAAAACCCTACGTTGTTATCATTTATTATTTTAGAATTGGCAATTGGCAGCGAAGGAAGCATGGAGCCGTTGTGCCATGCCGTGAACGTGGCGAAGGGAACTGGTACCATCGCTCCGGTTGTGTGGGAAGAACCGTGGCCCACTATACGGGCCGCTTCGGTGGAAGAACCGGCCGACCCGTCGGCCGGTCGGGCGAAGAGGAGCCGCGACGCCAAGAGGGAACCACACTAGAGGACCGGCCGGCCCGTCGGCCGGCCGGGCGGAGCTGGACCGCAGTGTCGGGAGGGCATCGCGCTAGAAGACCGACGACCCACCCATGCGGGCCGCGTGCGCAGAAGACCGGCCGGTCTAGCCGACCGGTTTGGGGAAGGGCGGCGCTGCCTGGGGCCGCTGGTGCAGAAAACTGCCCCCCCTTGGAACCTGCTCGGCTTCGGCCAAGCCGCTCGGCCAGCCGGCCGAGCCAGCCGGGCCGTGCCAGGCTGGGCCGAGCCGCGCCCCGCTGGGTCGGGCCGCGGTGCGCCACTTCGGGCCGAGCTGCGCCCCTTCGGGTCATGTCGTGCCCCTTCGGGCTGAGTTGTGTTTTCCTTCGGACCGGTCCGATACCCCTGTCGGGTCGGACCCGTCAAACTGGATTAACCCGACCCGTTGGCCCACTAGGCTAAACGGGCCGGGCCTGATATTCACTTAAACGTGAATAACTTAAGGACCGTGCGTCCGATCGACGTTCCGTCTATGGCACTGGGACTCTTTCAATGAGACGGTCCTTTTGCGATACTTTGAGTGAGTTTTGGATAGATTTGGATATCATTAGGGTTAGAAACAAGCATATTTCTAACCAGGCCCCTGGAATGGAAAAGCCAATATCTCTCAGACCAGTCGTCCGATTAACACGCCGTCTATCGCGTTGAGTTCCTATTGACGAGAAGGAACTTTGGGATACATCAAATTTGGACTTCGTAAAAGTTGATGTATTGATCCATTGGCTTGTGGACCAGAACCTCCCAGAATCGAGTGTGCTGTGTGTGGGAACCCTTGAGCTGACTGCGACTACGACGATGATGACGACTGTACTTAGATCCTACGTGGGTTCGGCAGCGAGGACGACTATACTTGGATCCTCCGTGGGTTCGACAGTGATGATGACTGTACTTGGATCCCACATGGGTTCGATAGCGATGATTACTGTACCTGGATCCTACGTGGGTTCGGTAGCGACAACTTCTGTGCTTGGATCCTACATGGGTTCGACATGGGAGATGATTCAGAGGCTACATCTATCATCTCAACCCCTCTTCGTGAGTAGTATACTTATGTGAGACGAGTCTTGACTTTCAGTCATTATCATTGATGTGATTGACTTGCTATCCAGTGTGGACTAGGTTATGCTTTCTTGTGTGGACTGGGTTGTACTTGGGCTCGTGAGTTGGAGCCGAACTGGAATTGATGACTTAGGTATATGTATGGGCATATACCTAAGTAGAGTTGGTTGATACTTTGTGTTTGTATCTTTACTTTGTGGTTTATCCTTTGTGGATTCTGGGAGACTTTAGGGGGTCTCGGGGTCCCTACTGAGTATCATATACTCACCCATGTATGGGCTATGACCGCACTACGTTATGTTGGATGCAGACGATAGACAACACTGATTGAGGTGGAGTCTTGTGGAGAAGGACGGTACCTAGAGGTGGACCACTAGGTGGGACGTACACGGAGCGGATGACCAGACCCGAGGAGCTGAGGAGACCATTTGTACCCACCCTTAAGGTGGGATAGCTAGAGGATGACTCGGTGGTTGCAGATTTGCTTTACTACTACTGTACTTTCTTTTCAGTTGTACTATACTTTCAGTTGGGTTTGTATTCTGGCCCATTTACTTTTCATCACTTACTTTTGTACTTATCTTACTTAGTGTTTAATTCGTCTTGTGTTCTCTGTTGTGTTTGTTTACTTATATAAAGGCAATTCCTTCCTTTTTATCGGGATTTACGCCTTTGGTGTTAGTCGCCAGCCCCTGGCCTATGGAAGGCGGGCTTGGGGTAAACATGGCACGAGTCCCGAGGACGGGTCGTGACAAATTGGTATCAAAGGAGTCAGTTCTACAGTAGAACTTAGGAATCTGATAATTTCTTCCTATGAAGAAATAGTGTTAAGGGTATTGAGTGTGGTTATCTGTCTAGGGAGTCTAGTGTTGGTGCGGCGGCCGACGTATCCATACACCAGGACCCTGACTTCTGATTTTTCGACTCAGTGCACAAAAACATTGATTGCATGTGTGTTTCAAAATTTTTCTTAGTGATTACTTTGTGTCAGCTCACCAGGTATACTGTATTAACTATGGCGCACCAGTTCTTTTTCAAAATGGCCCCACAACGGCAGCCAGCTAGGGTTCCAAGTTACGTGCAAGATGGCAGCCCACCGAGTAACGAGGCCTCGGTGCAGGGCCACATTACAACAGAGGCACTGGCGGTACCTCTACCTACTGGGCCACCAATACCACCAGCCCCAACAGTGGAGGGTGCACACCGCTTGAGTTCACTGTATGAGTTTCAGTGACATAGGCCGCCCAGGTTCCGTGGAGAGACGAACCCTCAGGCAGCCGATGATTGGCTGGAGGCTATCGTCCGAGTCTTCAGATTGGCAGGGACACTAGCAGATCTTATGGAGATCCTTGCGGTGAGTCTCCTGCACGCATCAGTAGGTAGATGGTGGAGCCTGATGCTTCAGATGCATGACGAGGCATCTCTACTTTGGACGGACATCGAGAGCCTCTTCCGCTCGGAGTTCGTTCCAGCCACCCTCCGTGCGGTGTGCATCCAGGAGTTACTACAGCTGCGGCAGGGCAGCATGACAGTAGCCCAGTACTCAGCGAGGTTTACCGACCTCTCACGTTACTCCACGGACATGGTGCGGGGCACATTCTTCTGGGCCTGGACCTTTGAGTAGGGACTGAGGCATGAGATCAGGGCTTCGATGATCTCCCTTAGCATTCCGACGCAGGCAGGAGTACTGGAGCGAGCCCTTCTTATGGAGAGCTTCCTTGCTGAGCCTACGCCAGCAGCAAGGCATACTGCAGGGCAACACATAGCAGAGTCTTCTGTAAATGGCAGTAGACAGATGTCTCAAAGGTCCAAGCGGACCAGGCCATCAGGTGGGTGACCTCAGGATACTAGTTCGGAGGTGTGGGGCACACGTAGCAGAGCCAGTCATACGAGAGGCAGGAAGTGATATGCATGCGGTGGGCAGGTCCACATGGCTCGTGACTGCCCGACCCGCCATGCAGAGGAGCAGCAGATGGTTGAGGTACCACCCAGGCAGAGGCAGAGGTTCTACCGTGGCGGTCCGCAGGGAGCAGGCGGACGAGGTAGAGGAGCTGGCCGAGCAGCGGGTGGTGGGAAACACTTTGAGGCTCTACCACCACCACCACCAGGAGGTCCACCCCGACCACAGGGAGATGATGGATAGAGACAGGCTCAGCTTCAGGTAGTGGAGGCTTACAACCACGGCACACCTGAGATTATTTGACATACTATCTGTGTCTACTCCACCCTTGCTATAGTTCTTATAGACATAGGAGCGAGTCATTATTTTATTTCCGCTGCCCTTGTTCAGAGCTCGGAGATTATGATGGAGCCGTTGGTTCGATCCTTACGGCTAGAGACTCCTACGGGAGAATACTCGACGATTACACACTGGTGCCAGCAGTGTGAGCTTACTCTAGGAGGTGAGAGCTTAGGCTGAGATCTTCTTGTAGAGACATCGAGGCCTTACGACATCATCTTGGGCATGGATTGGTTATCTACAGTCCATGCTCAGATTGACTGTATTAGGTGCAAAGTGCGGTGTGTTCGCACAGATGGGAGTAGGTTCACCTTCCCCGACAAGAAGGGAGCCTTTACAGTGTAGGATGGACTTACGCAGAGGGGAGGTCAGCCGATCACACATCAGTTGGCTAGTATCATTCTCGGAGTGGTTGATGTGCGGAGTCCAAGTTTTCCTGTTGTGGTGGATCAGTTTGCAGACGTTTTTACTGACGATGTTCCAGGACTACCTCCTCGCAGATAGGTAGACTTCTACATTGACCTGTACCCCGGGACAACCCCGATATCTATTCCAGCATATTGGATGACTCCCGCTGAGCTTTATGAGCTACGAGTACAGCTGGAGGACTTGCAGGGCAAGGGATTCATCCGACCCAGTATTTCACCCTGGGCTTCTCTGATTTTATTCTCCAAGAAGGTGAATGGGAGCTTACGACTATGTGTTGACTATCGTCGCCTAAATTAGGTGACCGTAAAGAACAAGTATCCACTCCCGAGGATAGAAGACCTCTTTGATCAGCTCAAGGGAGCACGATGGTTCTTGAAGATAGACCTCAGGTCAGGCTATCATCAGCTCAGAGTTCGAGATGAGGATGTGTAGAAGACAACCTTCAGGTGTCGGTATGGCCACTATGAGTTCTTGGTTATGCCTTTCGGCATAACCAACACTCCAGCAGTGTTCACGAGTCTCATGAATAGGATCTTCCAGCCTTACCTCGATTGTTTTGTTGTATTCTTCATCGATGACATATTGATTTACTCAACCACTGAGGAGAAGCATGCCTACCACTTACGGGTTGTACTGGACACACTTCGAGAGCACTGGCTTTATGGTAATATCTTGAAGTGTTAGTTCTGAATTCGAGAGATCTACTTCTTGGGGCATGTCATCTATGTGGAAGGAGTTGTGGTGGATCCTGCAAAGATCGAGGCAGTACTTGCTTGGGACCCACCCAGGAGTGTGACAAAGGTTCGGAGTTTCCTAGGTATGGATGGATACTATCAGAGATTTGTGCCAGACTTATCCAGAGTTGCAACACCACTTTCAGCTTTGATGAAGAAGGGGAAACCCTTCATGTGGTCAGATAGATGTCAGCAGAGCTTCTAGGAGCTAAGACAGAGATTGACCAGTTCACCCATCTTGAGGCTACCAGAGGAGGGCATAGGGTACTTAGTTTACTGCGATGCATCAAGGACCAGACTCGGGTGTGTCCTGATGCAGGAGCGGGTAGTGATCGCTTATGGTTCATGACAGTTGAGGCATCATGAGAAGAACTATGCTACCCATGACCTGGAGTTAGCAGTAGTGGTCTTCGCCTTGAAGATGTGATGACACTATCTGATGGGAGAGCGCTTTACAGTCTACTCTGACCACCAGAGTCTTAGGTACATCTTCTTGTAGAAGGACCTGAACCTGAGACAACTTCGATGGCTTGAGTTCCTCCAGGACTATGACTTTGAGATAGTCTATACTCCTGGGAAGGGGAACGTAGTAGCTGATGCTCTCAGCAGGAGATCGAACATTCAACTACTTGGAGAGGTGACGAATAAGCTAGTCGCGTTGCAGATATCCTTTGTGGATAGAGATGGAGTAGCCTTTCTGAAGTCACTCACAGTCACTACTCCAATATTTCAGCAGGTCAGAGAGGCACAGTGTTGGGACATTGACTGTGAGATGCGACATGCACAAATATCCATAGGACATGCGCCTGATAGATTTTCTGAAGGAGCAGAGCACATCATCCTCTTCAGGGGATGTACCATGGTACCAGTTGCACTGCAGAAGGAAGTGATGAGAGATTTTCACACTTCCCCTCTAGCGATACATCCAGGAGTGGCGAAGATATACCAGGATCTCAGATGACAGCACTGGTGGATGGGTATGAAGAAGGCTGTGGCAGAGTTTGTTTCACGACGCCTCACCTTCCAGCAGGTGAAGGTGGAGCACCAGGTACCAGCAGGCTTGGTGCAGCCCCTAGAGGTCCCAGAGTGGAAGTGGGATGGGATATACATGGATTTTGTGATGGGGATCCCACGTACTTCTAGAGGACACGACTCCATCTGGGTGATTGTCGACCGACTCACCAAGTCGGCCCACTTCTTACCGATCAGAGAGAAGGGCTCAGTAGAGATCTTGGGACATCTCTACGATCAGGAGATCATACAACTTCATGGTGTGTCATCATCTATCGTCTCCGATTGAGATGCTCTCTTTACTTCCCGGAATTGGAAGGGGTTATAGGAGGCTTTTGGGACGCATATACGCCCGAGCACCGCCTTTCATCCTCAAACAGATGACCAGACGGAGAGGACCATTCAGAAACTCAAGGACATGCTCCGTGCATGTGTCCTTGACTTTGGTCATAGCTAAGAGAATCACCTACCCTTGGCAGAGTTTGCGTACAACAACAGATACCACTCCACCATCGGGATGGAACCATACGAGACATTGTACGGCTGACCTTGCAGATCAACTCTGTGCTGGACTGACCCTGGGGAGTCAGCACTCGTTGGACCAGAGATGATTCAGGATATGACAGAGAAGGTGCAGATCATCCAGGAGTGGATTAGGACTGCACAAAGTAGACAGAAGTCCTATGCTGACAGGAGACAGAGACCACTAGAGTTCGAGGATGGAGACCACGTTTTCTTACAGGTCTCACCTCGACGTGGATTACGGAGATTTGGCTAGGGAGACAAGTTATATTTGTGCTTCATCATACCATTCCAGGTTCTCAGTAGGGTAGGTGAGGTGGATTATCGCCTTTCCCTTCCACCTCAGTTGCACCGAGTGCACAACGTCTTCCACATATCTCAGCTGAGGAGATATGTGCATGACTCGATGCATATCATTGATCACGGGGAGCTGGACATCGATGACGAAGTGAATTTTGCGGAGGTCCCGGTGGAGATCGAGGATCGATAGGAGTGTGTCCTACATGGATGGTTGATTCCTCTGGTGTGCATTCATTGGCAGCATGGGAACCTCTGAGAGATCACATGGGAGTGAGAGGCTCAGATGCATGCACAATACCCTCATTTGTTTCCCTAATTTGTGATGTAGATTTACGGGGACACAAATCCCTGAGGGGGGAGTAATTTAAAGACCTGGAAATTTCAAGTAATTTTTTTTCTTAAATACTTTGCAATTATACAAGTCTGTGGCTTCTGAAAACACCTCATTCCGAGGCCCGGTGTGCCTGGAATCAATTTCCAAAGTTTAGCTTGGGTACGTTCAGTAAACGAATGAGCTGGTTTTTCTATCTTTTGAACCGATGCTCGGAATTGAAATCCGAGGGCATCGATTAATTCACAACGCCAGTAATTTCTTAAAGGGACCTTTACTGTAGTTGCGTTTGTTTGGGAGAAGAAGTTAAAATTTGTGGATTAATTAATAATTGAATAAAAATTGTGGAACAATTTTTATTTCTTATCTAAGGTGGTTAAATCCTACATGAGGGAGTTGGGGTGGGACCCACAAGATCCTAACTACCCATGTGAGGATAATTGTGAGGTGGGTCCCACATGATCCCCAACTCTTCACATTCCATAACTCCTTAACCCCTTTGAACTCCCATGTTAATTACATGGCAACTCCCTCTTAAACTTGTTAACTCCCTTTAATTGAGTAACTCTTCCTCTCCCCTCTCTTCCTCTTTAATTCATGCCAACACACACCATAATTAATTGATTGAAACTATTTCATTAATTAATTGAGTGTTTGAATTTTTATTTTTGAATGCATGCCATGATTAAATAAAATAAGGAGAAGCCTTATTTTATTTTGGTTTGCATTTTTTGTGTGAGGGAAATTGTGGGAGAACTCTAGAGTTTTTGAAGAATTCATCCTCAACGAAGGACGGTTCTTCTCTAATGAAGAAAATTGACCCTTAAGCATAGAACAACTTAGCGACCACGATTCTCATCCTCTTCTTCCTCCGCGAAAAGAGAGGAGACAACGACGTGGGGAATTCTCCAACGACGACACACCTTATTTTTTTTTCTCTCCTTTGTGATAAGAGAGGGAAAGTCATTCTTCCTCGGGTGCACACCAATGATGAAGGAAATGACACTGTCATCCTCGACACTTGACAACCATGAATGACATCGATTATCAAGGTAGGGGTTTATTCTTGAGAGTGGATGTTTATGTACCCCGCACTCGTTGGAAATTGTTGTTAAATATGGCTGATTGCTATCATTTTACGTGGAGGGTGCGGGCCGAACGAACACGGCCCGACAACCATCCGTTGTTATCATTTATTATTTTAGAATTGGAAATTGGTGACGAAGGAAGCATGGCGCCATTTCTCCATGCCGTGAATGTGGCGAAGGGAAATGATATCGTCGTGCCGATTATGCGGGAAGAACCGCGACGCGCTACATGGGCCGCTTCAGCGGAAGAAACAGCCGGCCCGTCGGCCGGCTGGGTGAAGAGGAGACACGACACCAGAAGGGCTCCACGCTAGAGGACCGGCCGCCCTGTCGGCCAGCCAGGCGGAGCTGGACCACGACACTGGGAGGGCGACGCGCTGGAAGACTGGAGGCCCACCCATGCAGGCCGCGTGCGTAGAAGGCCGGCCGGTCTAGCCGGCCGGTTTGGGGAAGGGCAGAACCGCCTGGCACCATCGGTGTGGAAAACTGGGGGGGGGGGCTCCCCCTAGAACCTGCTCTGAAAGCCGACTGAGCCAGCCGGGCCGCGCTCCCAGCCGGGCCGCGCCAGGACGATCCGAGCCGCACCGCGCCAGGCCGGGCCGCGCCACTTCGGGCCGAGCTGCCCCCCTTTGGGTCAGGTCGTGCCCCTTCGGGCTGAGTTTAGTTTTCCTTCAGACCGGTCCGATACCCCTACTGGGTTGGACCCGTCAAACTGGATTAACCCGACCCGTCGGCCCACTGGGCTAAACGGGTCAGGCCAGATGTTCACTTAAACGTGAATAACTTAAGGACTGCACGTCCGATCGACGCACCGTCTGCGGCACTGAGACTCTTTCAACGAGACGTTACTTTTGAAATATTCTAAGTGATTTTTGGACATCTTTGGATATCATCCGGGTTAGAAATGAGTGTATTTCTAACTGGGCCCCTCGAACAGAAAAACCAATATCTCTCAGACTGGGCGTCGGATTGACGCGCCATATGTCGCGTTGAGTTCCTATTGACAAGACGGAACTTTGGGATACATAAACTATGGACTTTGTGACAGTTGATGTATCGAACCCTTGGATCGTGGAGTGGACCCTCCCGGAATCAAGCGTGCTGTCTGTGGAAACCCTAGAGCTGACTGCGACCGCGACGACGATGACGACTGTACTTGGATCCTACGTGGGTTCGGCAGTGAGGATGACTGTACTTGGATCCTTCGTGGGTTCGGCAGCGATGATGACTGTACTTGGATCCTACGTTGGTTCGGTAGCGATGGTAACTGTACCTGGATCCTACATGGGTTCAGTAACGATGACATCTGTATTTGGATCCTACGTGGGTTCGGCAGGGGAGATGATTCAGAGGCTACATCTATCATCTCCACCCCTCTTTGTGAGTAGTATAACTATGTGAGATGAGTCTTGACTTTCAGTCATTATCATTGATGTGATTGACTTGTTATCCTGTGTGGACTAGGTTGTGCTTTCCTGTGTGGACTGGGTTGTCTTGTGCTCATGAGTTGGAGCCGAACTGGAATTAATGACTTAGGTATATTTATGGGAATATACCTAAGTAGAGTTGGTTGATACTTTGTGTTTGTATCTTTCCTTTGTGGTTTATCCTTTTTGGATTCTGGGAGACCTTCGAAGGTCTTGGGGTCCCTACTGAGTATCTTATACTCACCCCTGCAAGGGATATGCCCACACTACGTTGTGTTGGATGCAGACGACAGACATCACTGATCGAGGTGGAGTCTTGTGGAGCAAGATGATACTTGGAGGTGTACCACTAGGCGGGGCGTACACAGAGCGGACGGCCGGACCCGAGGAGCTGAGGAGACCATCTGTACCCACCCTTCAGGTGGGATAGTTGGAGGACGACTTGGTGGTTGCAGATTTACTTTACTGCTGCTGTATTTTCTTTTCAATTGTACTGTACTTTCAGTTGGGGTTGTATTCTGGTCCATTTACTTTTTAGCACTTACTTTTGTACTCAGATTACTTAGTGTTTACTTCATCTTGTATTCTCTGTTGTGTTTTTTTTACTTTTATAAAGGCATTTCCTTCCCTTTTTATCGGTATTTACGCCTTTGGTGCTAGTTTCCAGCCCCTGGACTATGGAAGGCGGGCTTGGGGTAGTCACGGCCCGAGTCCCGATGACGGGTCGTGACATTTGAGCAGTGTGTTGTTTGTCTTATTTATCGACACACACAGTCTCCTGTGTTATAACAAGAAGATACAAGATATATTATTTTCTATTTTTTCATATGTATACCCACTAATAATTGAAAATTGTATATAAATTTTAGATCCATTTAATTAATAATTATTTATGTTTTTTCAATAATGCACCAGTTATGTGTTGATTATTGTAGAGAATAGGTTTCCAAGACACCAAAGGAAAATCTACAAGAACTGGAAAAAAGTAAACATTACATGCCATGAATCACTTAAATGACACGAAGAATAATTTACAACATTTAAAAAGTCATGAAGAACTTACAAGTCATGAAAATATTACATGACGTGAATCTCCAATACATGTCATGTAAGATTCAATGGCCACTTCCTGCTTAAAGTTCAAGTCATGAGAAGAAGAATGTCATGAGTTTCAATTACATGTCATTATAAGAGTTAAATCTATGAATCTTTAATATTCAGGATGGGATTCATACTAGATCCAAAATACCTAGAAAAAAACATGGATCAATATCACACAATGTGAGAAGTTTACAAGTCATTTAATTTTCTGACTATTTATTTTATAGACCACACACAACAACATAAATATTTCTGATGCTTAAAATTTCTCTCATTCTCTCTCATTTTCTCCCTTCTTTTCTCTCATAACTTAAATATAGAAAAATTCAGTTAGAATTTTGATTAAATACAAGAGTTGTTGATTGTTCTATATGCATTCTTCATTTCTTTCATTGTCGTTTACAGTTTCAAAGTTCGTCTACTATTGACGTTTTCGTTCGATAGTGGATTCACCATACGTTCTTGCTTGTTTACTATTTCAAGTAAGTGTTGATTGGTTTATTACTTATTTTGATTACAAAATTCTTGATTCTTGAACCATTTATTTTAAACCATAGTATTCCAATTGTTTTATCAATTTACCGAGCATGCCTATAATTGTTTATTTAATATTGATTATTACCACCACAAGCAGCTAAACCACTTATGGTAAGGGTCGAGAGTAGGGTTGTTCAGAAATTAATGAATATATAAATCATAAATTGGTAACCCTAAGTCTATTAATCATGTTACATAACAATTTTTTATTCAATTCGTTTAAGAAACCCTAACCATGATAAATTTAAATGAACGAACCTAACCTAATTGGAGTAGAGTAGGCTATGAACATTATCCTGTGACACTTTCTACCATAGAATCTAGGATTAATGCATCTATATTGTTATCTATATCTAGACAAAGGAGTAGTTTCATCTTAGATAGATCTAGTTGGTTTGACCATAATCAATTAGTGTTATATGCACCGCTTCACAGTCTATGCCTTAGAACCATTTTGAGTAAGGACTGAGATTATCTTATTTAAATAAACCCTGAAATTGACCCTGATCCCTATCTTATTCCTAAATCCTAAACTAAACTCAGTAGTGTTAATCAAATCTCAAACCCAAACCAATTCAAGAGGACTCTTATATAAAGGGTTTAAAGTTATAGTTCCTTGTCGGACAAACTTTCCCCATGGGTTCAACCCCGAACTATCACTATACTACATCATTGTAGAAAGTGTATTTTGGGATAAAAATAAATTATAATCTGATATCATCCCATGTGAATTAAATGATATGTGTGGGCGTGTCACCCACAATGTTTGTGAAAGAGTACCTTATGTGTCCTGTGTTTGTTTTCTTCCCATAGTTATTATGGAAGAGGTCCCTGCATGTCCTGGACAGCTGATTAGCTATTGTGTATACCTGATCCAGGTTGTGTCTCAATATTATATTTATATAATCTTCTTATAAGTGGGTGATTCCCAAGTGGAGGGGATTAAGAATCATCTTGAGACTGAACCTCTTGTTTTATTTCATTGTGTGTCTTTAATTTGTTTTCTATCTTTAAAGTTTTAAACTAGGAAAAAAAATCTACTTTTATAGTTAATCTTAACTAGTGTTTATATAAGTATTTGATTGAGTACAATTATTTCAAAAGTTAAAGTAATTTTCATATTGTTTTAACTGAGCAGTAATCAAGATTTGGGGAATCTTTTAAAAGGTTTAAATCATATTAAACTACTATTTTGATCAACTGGGAGATTTTATTTTTAATTGGGGGATTTTATTTAAACTTATTTTAATAGAATTTTTTATTGAGAACTCAATTCACCCCATCTTGAGTTACTCATTCCAACCAAAATTTGGTATCAAAGTATTTTTAAAATCTTTTCAATTGTGATTTTAGTTGTGTTTTAAAGATCCTAAATTCATGTTAGTTATAAATTTAGTTCTTTAAATGGATAATATACAAGAAGGTTATTCTACCAACATACCAACATTTTTTAATAGCAATAAATTTTATCAATGTAAAATCAAGATGAAAATTCATATTGAAAGCATGAGATTTGAAATATGGAATGCTATAAAGGATAAATATGAATTATCTAGAACTGATAGAGTTACATGGGTTGATGATACTAAAACTTCTTATAACAATAACTATAAAGCCATGAATGATCTTTATTGTGATTTATGAGATGAAGAGTTAACAAAATATATGCCTGTAAAACTGTATATGCAATTTGGGATACATTAGCTATTTCTCATGAAGGAACAACTAATGTGAAAGAAATGAGACTAAATACTTATACAATTAAATACGATACATTCAATATGAAACCTAATTATTTAATTTTTTATATGTATCTTAGGTTCAATGAGATGGTGAATACAATGAGTTCCTTGGAAAATCCAGTGTTAGACAAAGATCAAATGATGCGACTGCTGAGGTGTCTTCCAGAAAGATGAAGGGGAACATCATTTTCAATAAGAGAATATCGTGACATCAGTAAACTATATAATAAGTAATTTATTGGAAAGCTAATGATGCATGAGTAAGTGTATAAATTTAATCATGAAGAAGAAGAATATCCTAAAAGGAAGTCAGTATCCTTTAATACTAATGCATCAAAATAGAAGGAAAAAGTTTAAGTTGAAAGCTATAGTGATGAGGAATCACTAGTCGATAGTGATGAGGAGATGACCCATATATCCATAAGGTTTAATAAATTCTATAAGAAGAACAAATTCTTTAGGAAACCAATATACAAGGGAAAGTATGATAATAGATGGAATTGGAAGAAAAACTGGAAAAGAGATGATAATTCAAATGAGATTACCTAATATGAGTGTAAAAAAAGGAAATAGCAAGGATGACTATCCCAAGTTAAAATATAAATCTAAGTATGATGATAAAGATATAAAATATAAGAAAGAAATGAAATCCACTTGGATCAACTCTTAGGAAATCTCCAATGACTTATACTCAACTCATGAAGAAAATATTGATAGAGAAAATATATGCTTCATGGAAAACATATCTAAGGTATCTATTGTCTCTCCTGTACATAATTATAATCATTCTGAAGATGAATATAATGATGAAAATATGAAAAATAAGGATATTATTGAATATTATAATATGATTGAAGATACCTTCAAAGTGATTAAGTATAAATAATTTTTTTTAAAGAAACAACATGCTTTGTTGGGTAGTATCAAATCTGATCTTGTTGTTGAAAAGGAGAAAAATAATCAACTGTTGAAGGAAAATATTGAGGTGAAATTGTCTAATGAGAAGTTAAAGAAAGACTTAAAGATATTCACTAATGTAATATAAACTCTCACTCAAATACTAGGAAAATAAATAACACCTAAGTATTTTAATAGTCTAGGTTACCAACCTAGACATATGAGAATTGTCAAGAGCACTTTTATTCCTAAATCTAGTTATAGAAATTATATTGAAATTTCTTATTCAACTATACCTAATAAAGTTTTTTTCTCCATAAGTTTAAAATATTATTACGGGAAACCCATTAAGAAAATATGGGTTCCTAAATCTCTAATTACTAATATTTCTGGATCCAAGAATATTTGGGTACTAAAATATTTTTTGTTATGAAAATTATTTTGTGGGGAAACTACTTGAAGAAATACTATAAAAGTATATGCTACCTGGACAATGACTGTTCCATACACATGATAGAAGATTACTCGAGCTTCAATAACCTGATAAATGTTGATGGTGGACATGTCACCTTTGGTGACAATGCTAAAGGGAAAATAATTTTCCTTAACCAAGTTAGTAATTCTAATTCAGTTTAAATTTCTAAAGTATTATTTGTTGATCATTTAAAATATAACCTTCTTAGCATCTCACAACTATGTGATGATGGGTTTAATGAAAAATTTGAAAAAAATACTTGCAATTTTTTTTGATTTTAAAAAATATTTAGTATATATTACTTTGAGAAATGAAAGTGTTTATTCTGTTAATTTAGATTCTTTATTTTCTAAAAATGTTTATTATTTAAGTGAATTTCATAAGGAATCTTAGCTTTAACATAGAAGACTAGGCTAATGTAATATTTACTCATTTTGGAAGCTTACTAGTAAAGGGTTAGTTAAAGATATACCTAAAATTTAATTACCAAATGATAAAGTGTGTAACCCCTATCAAAAAGGGAAATGACACAAAATATATTTTAAATCAAAGAAAGAAGTTTCAACCTCTGAATCTCTTGAGTTGGTTCGTATGGATTTGTTTAGACCATATAGAGTATTTAGTTTAAATGGGAAGCATTGTGTTTATATAATTATAGATGAATTTTCTAGATATAATTGGGTATTCTTTTTATATCACAAAAGTGAAGCATGCTCTTACTTTACCATGTATGCTAGATCTATAGAAAATCTAAGTGGACTTAGGATTAAGTCCTTAAGAATTAATCATGTTTGTGAGTTTGAAAATCAAGACATTGAATCTTTTTTCTCAAAAAATGGATATACTCACAAATTTTATACTCTTATGATCCCCTAGAAAAATAAATTTATAAAAAGAAAAAATAGAACACTTCAAGAGATTTCTAGGATAATGCTTAATGAATATGACATACCATCTACTTTTAGGCAGAGGATGTGAACACAACCTGTTATATAATTAATAGAGTCTTAATTATACCTCTTTTAAAAAAATACCTCTATGAAGTATAAAATAATATAAATACTAAGGTTAATTAATTTATAGTTTTTGGTTGAAAAGTCTTTATTCTTAACACTAAGGATAATCTTGAAATTTTTTCCTCCAAGAGTGATGAAGGAGTTTTACTTGGTTATTTAACTACTGGTAAATACTATAGAGTGTTTAACAAAAAAACCAAGATTGTGGAAGATTCTATTCATATCATGTTTGATGAGACATATCTACATGATCCTAAAACCTATTTATAAAATCTTGAGGATGTTTTTTCAACTCTAAACATAAAATACAAAACTGTTAACACTACTATAAAACATGCATAAAAATCATCTAGTTCTAAATAACTTTTAGAACCTGAACTTGAACTTGAACCTGTAGAAGACCATGAGGTGACCAACCCTTATTTTCCTAATGCTGTTAGAAATCTTAAATACCATCATATAGATGTTTTTGTTGGAGACCTAGATAGTGGTACATAGACTAAAGATTATCTGAGAAATTAGGTTAAACATCAATCATTCTTATCACAATTTGAACCTAAGAACATCACTGATGAAATTATTGATAAATTTTGGGTAATGGCTATGTAAGAAGAACTTAACAAAGTTGAAAGAAATAAAGTTTGGGAACTTGTTGATAGACCTAAATAAACCTTAACTATTGGAACTAAATGGGTATTTTGAAACAATATTGATAAATCTGGGACTATAGTAAGAAATAAGGCTAGAATAGTTGCATAAGAGTATAATCAAGAAGAGGGTATAGACTATGAGAAAACCTTTTCACCCATAGCTAGACTTGAAGCCATTAGAACACCGCTTCCTTATATAGCATATTTTAATTTCAAACTATATCAAATGGATGTCAAAGTTTCATTCTTTAATGGTTATATAATTGAGGATATTTTTGTTGAATAACCCCTAGTTTTCAAAACCCGTATTTTCAAAATCATGTTTTTAAATTGAAAAAATATTTGTATGGTTTAAAACAAGCTCCCAGATCATGGTATGATAGAATAAAATATTTTTTAATTTCAAAAGGTATAACTGAATCTTCTCTTTTTATAAAAATAATTTCAAAATATGTTTTATTTGTTCAAATATATATAGATGATATTATCTTTGGATATTATAAAAAATATTTGTGTACTAATTTTTCAAAGATGATTTAAAATTATTTTGAAATGAGTTTAATGGGTAAACTGAAATTATTTATTGGTTTTTATATTTTTAAAAATAAAGAAGGAATTATTTTAAATAAAAGTAAGTACACTAAAGACATTATTAAACATTTTGGATGGATAATACTAAAATTAGTGACACTCTTATAAGTACCACCTGTAAGTTAGATCTTAATGAAGTTGGGAAACTAATGGATCAAACCAGTTATAAAGGTATGATTGGAAGTCTTCTATACTTAACCACTAGAAGACCTAACATTATGTTTAGTGTGTTCATGTTTTCTCATTTTCAAGAAAACCCAAAAGAGTCACATTTACTTTCTATTAAAATAATTTTAAAATACCTCAAATATACAACCAATTTAGGATTGTTCTACCATAGAGGATAAGAATTTGAATTAGTGCGGTATTCAAATACCGATTTTGGTGGTTGCAAGTTAGATAAAAAATAACCGATGGAACATGTCATCTTTTGGGAAAGTTTCTAGTATATTGGTGTAGTAAGAAATAAAATCTTGTTGCGTTTTCTAATATTGAAGATGAATACATAGCTGTAGGTAGTTTTTGTGCTTATATTTTGTGGATGAAACACACTCTACTAGACTATTGATATTAATTTAGAAATTTCCCTATAAATTGTGAAAAAAAAAGTGCTATAAATATTTCCAATAAACCTATATCTCACTCTAGAATAATGAAAATTGATGTAAGACATCACTTTTTAAGAGAACATCTTCAAAAAGGTGATATAACTCTTGAATACATTAGAACTGAACATCATTTTGCTGATGTTTTCACTAAGAAATTTAATTCAGAGGGATTAAATTACATCAAACATGAATAAGGAATAAAAAATTTTGGGTAAACTTTAATTCTAGGTACCCACCATTGGAAATTACCCACAGTTGGAAATTACCCACTGTTAGAAATAACCCACCGTTGGATAACCCATGATTGGAATTAAGTCACCATTGCTAATTTTTATTTCAAGGTTAATTATTTATCTCTTTACGATTTAAATTTTATATTTCATTTTTCAATTTTAAAATCCCTAAGTGATATAAATTAGACCCTTAGTCTAATTTCAAAGAACTCTCATCCTCACAGCCTTACCTTTCAAACTTCTATGCGACCTTTTTTCTCCCAAACTTTTTCTTATTCTCAACCTCTCCTAAACCTACCACTCTGTTTTCAATGGTTAGAGTGAAGAGAGTAGCTAAGAAATCTCCCAGTGAGTTGTGTCATTTAAATAAACAAATAGGGGATTCAATTATAATAATTATCAAGCCACAAAACCTGCAACTTTCGAATCAAAAGGTGGCACCTGAGAAGGAAGAAATGCTGAGTGGTTGATACCGAGAAGACCACTGGAGATGAAAGTGATCTAAGACTAGGGATGGGTAGAGTAGTTATCAAATAATGAGAGACATTTATATCCTTGGTTAATGCATCAATTTTATCAGAATTATGAGTTCATATTTGGGGAATATAAATATTGGATTCAAAGTAGGATATATGGACATAAGGTAGTGTTCTCTTCAAACTGATGAGTTAGATGTCTTAAAGTACCTCATAAAGGAGTTTAAAATGATTATCAGGAATCAATTCCGAGTTATAGTGATTCTTTTGTATATAAAAATTCCTTGGCTGAGCTGACTGAAGATGGAACTTTAAGGAGAACAGTTGTAGTTGAGTTATATGGTGCGTGTTATTTGTTGTTTATGTTTATACAGATCATGTTGTGCCTGAGAAAAGGTGATTTTATAACAATGAGATATCAAGATGTATATCTGATTTATATTATAATAAGGGTAGATATATTTAAAATGTGAAGGTATTTAATGGTTTAAATGATAGAGAAGTGCAAAACATCTCCCGGGTCAAACTCCCTGATTTATCCCAAATTCATTTTGGCCATGCTAGAGGCCAAGGGATTGGTTGATGGAGAATAAGAAACTGAGATGAAATATAGAGGTTTTTGTCTAAACAAATTTATCTATACGATAATGAAGATAAAATGGAACCAATGGTTTGGAAAATGGGTTGTTCATGCTGATAAGCTTTTTGAGGAGTTCAATCCTATTGATCACCCTTCCAGATCAAAAGATCTTGATAATCTAGTATTAGATCCAGATGATGTTGTTGTATATTCAGATAAATAATTAGAAGAAGAGGATGATTCTTCTCCCAATGATGAGGAAGAGTTATCAGTTGAAGAGGGTAGTGAACCAGACATTTCCAAGAGTCTAACTATTACTTTTGGTCCAACTAGTCCTCCTAGATATCTACTAGTTAGAGAGACTATTTTGAGTGAAGTAAGTGAAGAAGAGGAAACAAAAGAATCAGGAGAAGAACAATATACAAGTTCTTCTTCCAAATATTCTAAGGATGTTGTAGATGTATCTGATGAAGAAGATAAAAGTGATAAAGTTAATGGAAATGGTAAAATTAATGGTGACAAAGATGAAGGAGATGACAAAGAATAAGAAATTTATGGAAGTGAAGGTGATGGTAAAGATAAAGAAGAATGTGATGGAAATGGTAGTGAAGATTGATATGGTTCTTATTATGATAGGCTTGATGATCATGAGATGACTCAGGCACATGTTTCTTCTCCAAACTTGTCTGTTTCTTTTAGGTATTAAGAGAGACCAAGTCTTGTTCAAGATGTGGATGAAGCTTCTAGAGATGAGTTGAGAGAATCTATTTAGGGGGAAGAAACTCCCAGTTTTGTGAGACACCATGTTGATCCTATTAATGTTGAGACTACTATTGTATCTTCTTCTAGATTGGATGTTATGAAATTTGAAAAATGGGAGAGATATCTAAGGAATGTGAGACTTGGCTTGGACCACCCTGACTCTGATGATGAGATTATCCCACCAAATGATGGTGGAATTTCTATCTCATTTCAAGTATATATGGATCCTAAGGGATCAATGGTTGAAAAAATATATGTTTCAAGGGAGATTCAAAGTTTTACATTAGTTTTTACTACCAGATCTAAGCCAGTAGAGGCTATTGTGACACCTGATGAGAGAGTTGTTACATCTTTTCTTATTGTTTCTCCTTTTGTACCTATTGATGCTATTACAAGAGATGACCTAGATTCCTTTATAGAAAATATCTTTTCTGACTTTGAGAGGATTCTAAGGAATCATCCACCCATGTTTACAAAGCTCAGTGAGAGAGATGCTAAATATATGTTTGAGTGAGTGGTATGTCACATTCATCCCAAGATGTTTCACTATATTCGGTAGTTTGAGATAGAAAACATGTGGATTTCCAATGATATGGATACTTTGATATCTACAATGAATGAGGTGATAAATTCTTTTGTTGTGAATTTGGAAGCTGTTTTTGATAGGTTGAAATCTCTACCTTTAGTTCCTTCTTCTTCCAGTGTTCCTCCTACCTTAGATATTGAGTTGATCATATTAGTTGTTAGAGAGGAGCTTCGAGCTATTTCAAAAGATGTTCCCGATATCCCTTAGGAGAGTCTGAGGAATATTAGACACAATAATTATCATGTGTATAAGATGGTCATGGAATGTATGAATAATCTTAGAAATGATAGAGAAACCATCACAAATGTAATTAAGTATAATATTTTCCATATCTACATGAAGCATAATCTAAAATCACATTTCAAGTTTCTTATAGAGAACCTTTGAATGCCTCCAGTTACTCAACACTTCAAGGAGTAGGTTAATTAGATGAAAGTTATGACTTCAGTGCTTAATTTTTTTACAGAGGAGAAAAATATCTTTTTTAGTGCCATGGAGTGGGGATGTAATATCATCATGGAATTTATCAATCTGATGAATCCTTTTCTACATGTGTATAAAACATTAGTGGTAGATCATAAACTAATTATAGTGACTGCTCATTCATCTTATCTTATAGTTACTCCAATGATATTCAGACTAGCTATTACCAAGGATCCAAATGCTTCTTTACCTACTCAGTTCCAACCTTTTAGAATGACTCCCAAAGAATCTTTCCAGCATCTCTAATAGATTATCATCTGAGATCCTCCCTCTCTCTATGAATTCCCTATATCCTCTTCCATAGTTAACTCATCCTTAGCCTCTACCATTATACCCTCTACCTATAATAAGGTCAAAGCACCTATTTTTCCTAGCACCCGAGTTGAGAAGCGTTGGAATTAGGATTTGTTTTTGATAGGGAATTTCGTATGACTTTTTTTTATCTATTTTTAAATGTGATAAAATTACTTTAGTCATTAATGGAATGTATCTTATTATTCAAATTTTGTATATTTTCCTTTTACCACTTCTTTACATCACTTTTTGATAATCCCAAAAGGGGTGAATCAATTAGGCATTTGTTTGAAATACCTATTTATGATATTTTTCCTTTATGTTTATTATATTCTTTGATTCCATACCTTTTGATACCTATTTTTATTTAAAATTCCTTTGATACCATTTTTTAAATTTATTTATCTTTTTTTTCATGTTTTAAAATTTATGATCAAACTCTCACAATTAATTTTTTAAGTTTTAAGAAAATTTAATGACCTTTTTCAAATCTATCTATTTCATACAAAAGTTTATTTCATACATGGTTTCTAAAATTCCATGGTTTGTGATCATAAAAAAGGGAAATTGTTTGCACCATTTTTTAATGATCATAAAATCATGTTAATTATGTTTTTAATGGTTTTTCTATTTTATGATAGAATTTTATAATATAAGGAATTTTGAAGAAATTTGGATATATGTTGAAAATATTCACCACCAAACATGACTCACCATTAAATTCGAATCACCACAAGAAAATACTCACCATTGGAGTTGAGTCACCATCAGTATTTACCTATTTCCGAAAATGACTCAATGCTGAGAATGAGCTAACGTTGAGGATGACATACCGTCAGCTGATTCACTGCTAGAGACAAGACACTATTGGAATGAGTCACTACAAGAGATGATTCAATATTGATATGAGTCATCATTGATATGAGTCACCATTAATAGGAGTCACTATTTATAATATTCACCATTAAGATGAGTCACTTTTGAGACAAGTCACCATTGAGACAAGTCTCCCTTGAGATGAGTCACTATTGAGAAAAGTCGCCATTTAGAAAAGTCACCACTAAGATGAGTCACCAATAGATATGAATTACCACCAGAAAGACTTATTGTTGGCTTGAATCACCATCAGAATGAGTCACCATCAAGATGAGTCACTTACAGAGTTCAATTTCCACCTGATTACCTATCATTGTTGTCTTTCTTATTTTTAATTAAACATATCAATGGTTATCTTAAAAAATTTAATGTGTTGGATTATTTTATGATTGTTTTCTTAAATATTTTGGGGATAAATTAAAGGCCATGTAAGGAGTTTAGTACGAGGAGTTAGTAGATCTGAATAATTATCCTTAAAAGTGGATGCTTCTTCTTACTGAAAAGGAAGTGTGTTGTCCTAGAGATAAGTGAACACTAATTTTTGAATCATAGAGGATCATCTATCAAGATCTTATATGGTGCATCTTACCTACACTTGACTATGTAAGAGTAGAACATACTGATCATTTGGAACCTTCCCTATAGTCAGAACAAAGAGAGCTTGCGACACTCTTTTTTACAATATTTTTCAGAAAAAAACTTGAGATCCTCTACAAGTTACATTTGAGGAGACTTAAGTTAACATATCACATCAGACCAAGCAACACTATCTTCTCTACATCTTGTTACTTGATATTTTTGTTTGTTGCATTTATTTTTGAGTAGTGTGTTGTTTTTATTATTTATAAACACACACTATCTATAACATTATAACTAAAAGATACAAGATATATTCTTTTCTCTCTCTTTTTATCTGTATACCCATGGTGTTTGTGGAAGAGGTCATTGTGTGGCCTGTGTTTGTTTTCTTCCCATGTTTATTGTGGAAGAGGTCCCTCCATGGCCTGGACAGATGGTTAACTGTCGTATATACCCAATTCAGGTTATGGATCAAGATTATATTTATATAATCTTCTTGGAAGCAGGCGATTTACAAGTTGAGGGGATTAGATCTTGTCTTGAACTGTACCTATTATTTTATTTCACTGCATGTCTTTGTTTTGTTTTATATATTTAAAGTTTAAAACTGATTTTGTTTTAAACTGAGAAACAAAATCTACATTGATAGTTAATCTTAAACAGTGTTATATAAGTATTTTATTGAGTAAATTGATTTCAAAAGTTAAATTAATTTTCTTATTGTTTTAACTGAGAAATAATCAAGCTTTAAGTAATATTTTAAAAGGATGAAATTATATTAAAGTATTATTTTGACTAACTGGGTGATTTTATTTTTATTTGGGGGATTTTATTTAAACTTATTTTAACATAAATTTTTATTGGGAACTCAATTCACCCCCATATTTAGTTACTCACTCAGGCCAACAATTTCTCTTATGTAAAAACTAGATCATCAAAAGTGAAGATATCCCTGATAAGAAAGAAGTGGTCTACCTTCATCAGTAAATCTATAGTCACCCACACTGCATCATTTTTTTGAGGAGTCCTAGGTAATTCTGTCACAAAATCCATAGTGACATCATCCCATTTCCACTTCAGAATGGGAAAAGACTGCAACAGCCTAGTAGGCCTCTGATTCTTGGATTTCACCTGCTGACTAGTGAAACATCTCTCCATAAATCCTACTACCTACTCCTTCATTCCTGACCACTAGTACTATATACATAGATCACAATACATGTTTGTAAGACCTAGATGTATCGCCCATCTAGAAACATGAAACTCATTCATCATCTCCTCACACAAACCCATAAAAACCTATACTTAGACAAGGATAAGAAGAACATCACTAATTCCAATAAAACATCCTAGTGGTGGATCCCCACCATATATTTCATCTTTTAATGATAATCCCTTCATATCAAATAACTTCATTGTTTTTATCTTTTCAAGAATCATGAGTATAATAGATGTTGAAATCAGATATACTTATCCCTAGGACTCCTAAACATTTAGATGAATGTATGTAAAGAGTGCTATCATCTACCACTCATCACAATGATTTTACATTGCCTCTATATATATATTTAGGATGAAGGAATAAACAATGAAGTTTCTATTTCCTAGTGTATAAGACATCTCTAAGTCTAAATATTGTAGATACTCAACCCACCTCCTCTACTAATGGCTTAGGTCTCATTGAGAAAAGATATACATAAGGATATTATGTTCTGTATAAACAATAAACATCTCACTCGAAAGATAACATCTACAACATCTTAGGGAATGTACCACTTCTCCTAACTCTATATCATGAGTAAGATAATTCCTCTCATGCGGTCTTAGCTATCAGGAGCCATAAGCAACCACTCATTCCTCCTGTATCACAACTGCTCTGATTCTAACTGCAAATGTGTTATAGTACATGGTATATGCCTTACATAGCATAGGTAAGGTGAGGATCAGTGCTAAGGTCAGTCTTCCCTTAAACTCCTGAAAATATATCATATAAGAATATGACCAAACAAAATTCACTCTATTCTTGGTCAGCTCAGACATCAGTGATTCCTAATGGGAGAATTCATGGATGAAACAATGATAACAACCTGATAAACCCAAAAAACTTTGAATCTTGAAGATGTTCTTAGGATTCTAAAAAGATACCATGGTTGAAAACTTCTCTCAGTATACTGACACTCTATCCTCTGAGATAACATGACCCAAGAAGTGCACTTTATCGATCTAGAAACCGCATTTGGTTAGATTAGTATAAAGATGATACCCTCTCAATATATTTAGGACAATGTTAAGATGTTGGAAATGATCATCTATAGATTGGGAGTACACTAAGATGTCATTGATGAAAACTATCAAAAATTAATCCAGGAAAAGATAAAAGATCCAGTTTATCAAGGCCATGAATACCATCGGTGCGTTCATCAGATCAAATGACATCACCAAAAATTCATATATGACATACCTGATCCTAAAACCAGTTTAGGGTTTGTTTGATGGTCTCACTCTCAACTGGTGGTACCCTGATTTCAATTCAATCTAGGATAAAATATAGGCACCTCTCATAAAATCAAAGAGATCATCGATGCATAGAAGGTGATACCGGTTCTTTATTGTCATCTGTTTTAGTCTCCAATAATCCACACATAAGAACATATTCCCATCAACATTATTGGTGAAAAGCATAAGAGAACCCCATGGTGACATACTAGGTTGTATGAAACCCTTAGCTTCTAGATCTTCCAACTGAAATTTCAAATCATGAATCTGTACTAGTGACATCCTATAAGACGAGATAAAAATTGCCTCTTCTCTAGACACCAACTCAATCGTGAACTCAATCTCCTTCTTGGGTGGTAAGCCATAAAACTAATTAGGAAAGAAATCCTGAAAATAGTCTACCACTGGAGGAAAATCATCTTGATACATTCCACCACCATCTAGAGAAATTCCTACTAACTGAACTGTGAGACAATCCAATCTACATTGAATTGGTCCTGTATGACCAGCTTGAAGATCCCACTCACCCTGGTGAGAATTGTTGCCTCCCTTTGGTGATAGAAAGGTAACTCTACTCTAGTAATAGTCAATTTGATCCTGCTATAGAACTAACCAATAAATTCCTAGAATCAAATTGAAACCTATCATTTCCAACACAAACAGTTCCTAAAGGAACCGATATCCACTAATTTCTAAAGAACACACCTTGAAACGTTTGATGTTTTCTAACCGCACTCCCAATGATGTATCAATGATTATGATACCATCTAATATTTCTACAACCAAGCCCAAAAACTTTTCAAAAAGAGTAGATATAAAGGAATGCAATGCTCCTGTATCAAACAAAACACAAGATAAAGTAGATGACATAAGAATCACACCTCTGACAGTAGAAGGTCCTACATCCAAACTAGCTAGATTAGAATGCATAACATGCAAATAACTTGCCCATATTACCTAAGATATAGTTTGACTCCCCTATACTATTTCCTTTTCCTAGTATTTCCACTCTTGTACTAAGGTACCACTTCCCCTGTCTCGACCTGAACATTTAGTAGAAATCCAGCTACAAGATTGCTGAGAGGTAGCTGAGTCCTTCCCAGACTCTAGTACCTATCATGATCCCCTTATACTACTCTGTTACTACATGAACCTACAAAACCTTTGTAAGTAGCCCAACCTACAGAAAGCATGACACTCCAAAGATGGGTACAAACATTGAGGACACTTTTGGCCAAACTTTTCACACTGATAACACTGTAATAGAACATAGTTCTACAATGGCTACCCACTACCCTAACTACTCTACCTGCAGTTTCCTTGGTGAAGACTATCATAACAACACTTATTTCCACAAGAAAAGAGCTCCTAGTTTTCCCTGATAAAATAGCATGGATGCTACTCAAGGCCCCTCTCAGATTATCTTCCTTGATGAGATCATGATTAATCACATATGAAAAGATACTCAAATAAAAAACATTCACCTGTGACTTGATCTCATAGTTAAATGCATTCTAAAAATTCCTCACTTTAGAAATATCATCAGCTGCTAAAGATAAAACAAAGCACTATAAGTCGTTGAAATGTTCAACATAGCTCATCACTGGAATTCCCTCCCACGTCAGGTGCATGAACTCATGAGAATTCTTATGCCTCAAAATATCTAGATAGAATTGGCTTAAAAATTTCATCTTGATGTCCTTCCAGGATAACTCCTCTTTCTACCCAGCTCACTCTAATGTGTCCCACCAATGCTTGGCTAGTCCATGAATCATGTATGAAACAAGATTCACCCTTCTATATGTTGGTGTCTTGAGCTAGTTGAAGATCATCTGAACCGACTCAATCCATAACTCGTATGCCTGGGGGCCTCCATCCCTAGTGAACATAGGCATATGATACAATCGAAACTCTCTCACCAACTCAGATATCAAAGGTATGGTGTAAAAAATCTCAATTTTCATGGATCACATGACCCCCAAGAAGCTTTCATAAAGATAGACATCCATATGATCCTCAGGAGATACATGAAGCTCTGGTTTAGATGCATTAGCAGAGTACTAATTTTCATTCTCTTGACGCTCAATTTGAATATGTCAAGGAGAAATTTTCTCTATAAGATAATCACACTCGTTAGAACATTGGATAAAAACAAGGTTAACATCTACAGGTGACAAAAATAGAGAACCACTAGCTCATGGTCTCTCTAAACATGTATTAACAAATTAATTAGTATGACATAGTAGTTCTTTCATTTTCATTGAAAAGATATAACAAGTATCTCATTTCATAATTCATAGAGGAAAATATATCAAATAAAACAAATATGTCCCTATCATAAACAATTATTTTCAAGATATATCCCTATGTGCCTATAATGATGCACACATACCTATCTTTCACTATATCAGGCCATGAGTAAAAATATCAAGAAACAATAACATCACACAACATGTGAATCACCCAAGGTGAAATAATATCAAACATAACAAGCGAACAACATGAAAAAATCCCATCCTTGGGCACTCAGATTTTCCCCATTCATGGTTTAACTACTCCCATACACAAGCTCATTACCAATTCATGAAACATCCTAGTATCCTTTTTACCTTTCCCAAATAGTAAATCAATAGAAAATTAAACCTGAGATCCTTTGAAACTAATTTGTAATGTCCCCTGACCTGGAACTCTCTCACGTGGCCAAATCAGGTTGGTTATTAGACCTCAATCCCACCTCCACATATGTTAGAGGCTTCTGACTAATAGTAAGGGTGTAGAGAACATAGTGGGGAGACTATACACCCCAGTACAGAGTTTAAATAAAGTATAAATAAAAAAATATAAGAGTAATGAAAATAGTGGAAACATTACATCATAAAACTGGAAGATAAAGGATGAACTAAGTAAACTAAATAATAATTAACCATGTAATATCAGGATGGAATATAACTAAATGATATGTTGGGATCCATACAGATAAAAGAAGAATATAACACAAATAAACTCAAAAGAACCTCAGTCCTGAATCCCTGGTTGGTCCCATCTCTAAGATCCAACCCATCCAATAAGCAACAATCAACTACAAGGTCCCTTACCCTTATACAAACCTATATCCATGTAATTTTCTTGGGTACCAAACAACAACCTGAATAGGGTGTGAGTAAAACTCAGTATATTGATACCACCATGTTTAAACAAAAACATTATGATAATATGTGCATGTAATAAAGTGATATAAAAGTATGTTAATTAATCAATTAATACAATACAACAATCAATCTGCTTCAACACCATGTTAGGATATCTATGAACATGTATCATAACCATTCCAACTACAACCACACATCCATGGCATAATCACATAATTGGAAAAATCCTTTTATATAATAATTTCAGCATAACCGAGCCAATCCCATTATATAATTATTTCAGTATAATCAGTCCAAGCCCTTTATATAAGTATTTCAACATAACTGGGACAAACCCTCTATATAATAATTAAAAAAAATGACAACACAAGTAATAATAAAAAGAATAACACAACATAGCATCATAATCCACAATTTTTAATTCATCCAATTACCATTTTTCCTTCAATTACCCTTTAATTTATCAAATTATATCTTAATCCATTATTAATTCAGTGTACACACACATATCATACCAAATTATCATTAATCATTTTAATAAAAAAAGTAATCCATTTTTCCAAGGTAAATATATCTCAAGAAATCACGAGAGGTCTCATGCCATGCTAAAACATATTTTAAGACAAAATCCAGTTTATTATTATTCAAGGGTAAGATCACCCTATAATTATCCATAAGCAAGGTCTCAACACTATTGGACCCAAAGGGATCCAAGGAATAGTCCAAACACATGATTATCATCACCCATCATTCCATTAGTTATTGTGCATGCTGAGTCAGCACAATCACATAATATTGCACACTCTTAAAAAATAGAAATAGACCATTGGGATTTATTCTAGACCACCTAAATTTATCTAGTGGTCAAAGAAATGATTCAAACATGAAACACCAACAAGGAACATAGGTGATGATGATCACAAGGAAAACCTAGATCACACAAACATTAATATCAAAATTGGATTCAACAGTGGTCAAGAGACCACACTGTGAAAAAGAGGATAGTGAAAGAAAAGGGAAAAACCAAAGCAAAGAAACTCACCAGAGATTGAAATCTTGGTCAAGATGTATGAAAGGGAAAGAATCACTCTAAAATCACTAGGATTCACTTTAGGGTTCAAAAGATGAATATTCATGATAGATAAAATAAAATTATACTCAAAAAATATTTTAAAACCATAGGTCTTGAGAGATTCATGATGTGAAACCCTTTCATGATGTGAATTTATTGATTTATTAGATACACCAAAAAATGCATCACCTCAAGTTAAAATAAACCCAATTGACCATTTCACATCATGAAACAGTTTCACAATGTGTAACCATTTCATGATATTAACTAGTTCACGATGTCTTCTTAGCAACATGTTCACATCGTGTAACATTTTCACATCATGAAAGTGTCCAACAGACAGCTCTCACCAAAACTTCTATATAAAGAACCCAAACCACCTTTGAAGCCTTCCAAACTCATGGAGAACCCTTGAAATCCATTTAAACATTTATACTCAGACCCCATTAATAAAAACAAACATACATCCCTAAACTTTAGTCCATTTAACCCAGAAAAAGCTCTCCACTCCCAATAAAAGGTTCTAAAACTGAGGTTTTAAGGAGAAAATAAAACCCAACTAAAATTGCTCAACCAAAACCCAAGAAAGATGCACCTAGAAAATATGATATCTTATAGATCAATTAATCGATTGGTTAACAAAAAAAATATCCAACCATTACACAGTTCTCCATCCCTCGATTTTTTTACTCTTTATCCCCAATTTCTAAATTTTCATAGGTTAATATTTGTGTCGGGAAATTGTTCACCCATCCACATAGGTTCTCCAACTTGGCATCAGTCCACTACTCTATATTGGATATTCTCATGACATCGCTTATTCATGTCAGTGTAGGGAATTAGTTCTTCTCAATATCTAACTTTAAATTGGATTTTCATCATTATTATACTTTGGTTATACCCAATGAATTTATTTTTTCAAGTATGTTTATTTAAATTTCAATAAAATATTCGATATATCCTTAAATATTTTTCATAAAAATTGGTTGATTAAATATTTTCATGCTTGAAAAATTTCTTTATAAATGAGAAATTTAGAAAAGGGTTTTCATTTTCTTATATTACTTAACAAAAAAATTATGATATCAATTTTTCATGAAGAAGTGGGTTTCAAATTTCTTATGGGTATTTTCTTTTACTTTTTATCAATTATGTTGCTAATTTATGTATTATCACATGATTTAGATAATATTTTCTAATTCATGCTACTTGAGTACTTGTAATTTATTAGGGCCAACAATGGTTAAGTTTTTAAATACTGATATTTCTCCCTCTCCACCCCCTTTCATTGGATTATTCATACGCTTGTTCACCATTTATCTTCCCATTTCCTTATCTCTCACAAAATATTTCATGGTGTTGAGTGATTGTATAAGTTTGAGAGGTATGTTCTGTTGGAGTTGGTGTTCTAAAACCAACTTTTTTACTTTATATTATATTCATATTCAAAGAAGTGAATACTAATTAAATATATCATCATATATTGTTCATTGTTCTGCATGTCTTTAATTTAATAATGTCCTAGAGTATCTGTCACATTGAAAATAACATAGTAGTTCCATAATACAATGAGAACCTTGAAATTACATGATGATATTATTAAACCTAATTCTATGATCAAATAACATTCTATGATGGGTCATATATTATGTTGACTATCAGGTGAGAGTACTCATAAGAAGATGAGAATAAACCTACCAGTAGGAATTCCACATGTTTATGTGTCATTAGATATTCCTTTCTAAAAGTGTGTGTAATGGTCCTTAGACTTTAATATTATTATTAATGCATGTCATGACTCACACACTTATATTTACTTACCAAACCATCATTCCATATGTTCATGGGGAGTAGGGTACATTGGGTGCATCACGAATGACATGTTGTTAATGAATAAGTCAAGGAATGATTTTTACCTTCTGTATTTATAAAAGTTGATATCTTGACCCTTTGAAATATAATTATTTCATTGAATTCTATGGTCATGGTTTAACAAATTTTTTATTTTAGATAATAAAATAAATGCGTATCAATCATATATGTTGATGACATGAGTGTAAAACCTACTTGATAAGATATTGTGACAAAGAGATTATATTACACAGTGAGTGCTCATATGTGGTTGTCAATGTTGTGAAATTAACTTATTTATCTTGGGTGTCTTGACCCATTTATAGATAGTAATTTTAAAATTTAGAAAATCTCTTTTAATTCCAATAAAAAATAATCCTAGATGGTCACACACTTAGTTTTTTTATTGATCTCAATTATATTATATTTGAATATAATTATTGGAATAAATATTATTCTCAAGACTAAGAAATAATTTTATTCAGAAATAATGATCGCAAAAATTAAATAAATTTTTAATCATAAGTTAATTGTTAAATCAAACAGATATAAAATATTTATTTATTTATTTATTGAATTAATAAATATTTAATTTATTCAGATATTCAATAAATACTGAGGAGTACTAGCAGACCAAGATTGAGTATGGTGATAAATATTAATTTAAAAGATGGTAAAATAATATTTATCATTATTAGTACACATCATAGAATAAAAATAATAATATTATTTTAATACATGATATAGGGTTAGACATGGGTTTCACATTTTATTAAGGTTACTTGTGTAATTAATTAAATTACAAACCCTAACCCTAGGTCTATAAATATAATGCTAATACATTCTAAGAGTGGCTAATCGAGAATCATTGTGTATAATGGATTTCTCTCCAAAATCCTCCTATTCCTTATCACATCCCCTTAATAATGATAATATTAATAGAATTTATTAAAGATTGAAGACAAATGAAGTGATCAATACAAGCAATAAAAGATGATCAATCGATCGTGCTGAAACCTAATGATTTATCAGTGTCATTCAGAGATCATAGAAGCATGTTTGGATCACCACTAGAGGGATTATACACATAGATCCTACAAGCACAATGATGGATTACGGAAAAGGGTTTTGGATGAGCAACATATATTATGAAGAAATATCTAAAAAATGGGGTAATATTTCTTCTAATTTCATTAAATTAATTATAAATTTAATGTGAAAAAGATCTTCTCTTAGTTTTGTGGTCCTTTATTATCAAAATTTTATTGGAACAATTTCATTGGTCACAGTTTTTACTTCTTGTAAAATATGTAAATGATCCATAAAATCTGACATTTATTGAGTTAGGATCAACCCCCGATAAACACTTTTTTTTTGTTTTTAAAACCACCATGTTCTTTAATTTTCCCTCATTACTCTATATAGAAGTCTCAAAATGGGGTGTCATGGCCTTAATTTTTCTTTAAGAAAAGATAAAGAAGTAGTTCATGTTCTTATGGATTCACATTATTGTGATTTTGTGATAAAAAACAATATTCATTCAGTCTTAAGATTAGGTTTTATTCAACTTAATTAAATCATGTCAAATATTTATGGTTATAAGATAACTATAACGTGTCTCCATGGTAAGGTTTCCTCTATGTACAAGTTTTTTTAATTAAACATTTCAATTATATACATTAAAGAAGGTATAATTTTTTTGGTTAGTAATTATTTACATGGATTGGAACTACTTTATCTTGGTTACAGGTATAAAAAATGAGATTAGGTTAAAAAAATTATTTCTAATTTTTGTTTATTTTTCTTATTCCCTTCATTTTTTTCATTTATATAATTTTTACTATATAATTTATTTGTTTGAATTATTATTTTTAAATACATTTCCTTAACTACTATATGAAATTTCATTACTTATTTAAGTTTCATGTTTTAAACTATAGATTAATTTTAATAAAAAAACCATGCTTTAAAAGATGAAACAAAAAATCTAGTTTTTTTCACCATTTTGGATACCATTTCCATTAACATCGATAATGATGTACCTAATTAGGATCTCTTAAACTAATTCTTTTCTATATATATTTTCTTAGTTTCATTTCTATTGAAATAACATTATTTTAATAATATAGTCCTATATGCATTATTTTATTCTCCTAACATTGAATAAAAAACCATATTGTTCATTACAATATGTTATTTCACAAGATCTTTATTTTATCTATAAATTATATAAATGAGTAATATTTTCTTTTATTTTAGGTAAAAATTCAATAAACATATCATTATGAGATTTAATAATTATGTTTAATATAAATAATATTTATATATTAATTAATACTTTAATATGTTTAATGTATAATACTTTATAAATACCATTGTTATCTATTTTTATTCCATGTATTCCAGTTAAAAAACATATCATTATATACTTACAATAATTAGAAAATAAATATGTAATTCTGTTTATTTTCTAAAATAGTTTTTTTGTAGTTAGTTTTATAAATCACTTATAATACTCTGAGAATACATATATAGTCCTGTTTATTTTCTAAAACTATTTTTTCACTTAGTTTTCTAAATCACTTACAATAATCTAAAAATACACATGTAGTTTTTTTGAAATTGTTTTTGGAAGTTTATTAAGTTTCTATTAAACATGAAACACTTATATGTCAGAAATACCACTATATTTGTTATTATATGGCTCATATTTTTTTAATTTTTATGATCCTATAATAATGTATTATATATTATTATGAGAAATATATTAATATGTTGCATTTTTTTATTATTCCATAATATTAATTCATTCATTCATTTTAATTGACAGGTTTCTGAGATCAGAGATAATAATGTTATCTACATTGTAAAGAACAAGTATTAATACATTAAAATTCACAATAAGTATTCAACTATATATATATAGTTTAATGAACACTTTTTCCCATCATTTTCCATGAAAATAAACATGTATTCATACATATGAATCAACAACATAAAATAATGTTTTTATTAGAAATAAGGTTATATTTTAAACAACGGGACTAGTGGTTCTAGTTTTTTAGGCTCTAACTTATGAGATTTTTAGATATATAATAACACTTATTAGAGGTAGAAAAAATGATTAAGAATCCCAAACCAATATCTCCATGCTTAGATAAATGAAATAAATGAATATTGGGAATGAAAAATATGGTAAGTATACCTTACATTGTTGATCTACTACACCACATCCAAAAACCATCACATGGGTTTAATGAAGATCACTAGAGTGGTAATCAAAGGACTCCCACCTCCAGAGGTATCCACAAGTTACACCCGAATCAATTGAAATTAGAGTAAGACTCTCTATCCTCTATGGTGTACTTTCACCTCATGATTTTGAAGAGGCAGGACTGAGAGAGAGAGAATTTGGTAATGAGGGAGTTTTATCCATATTGAGAGTAAACAATCATACCCATCATCACATGGAAGTAGGATTTATAAATCCTTTAAGGATTCTCCTCAACAGTGCATGTGTTAACTCGTGTGTTATAACACATGATCTAATAATTCCTTAGATAATTCATGCAACCCCTTTCATGAATACTTCTAATCCTATGTATTACTTCTTATATAACTCCTTCTATAATAATAACCAACTATCTAAGATTAGTCAAACATTTAATCTTAACACTATTACACCATAAAAATCATAGGATATGTGAGTAAATCATATCATAGGATTACATGGGTAGTGTCATGTAACAATATGGGAAAATAATATAGTATAATAGAATTAGTCAGTGGAATTAAATCTCAATTTATTCCCTATGATTTACTTTATTCATAAAATATGACATGTCTTATTGCATAACATGAAAAAGAGGCTTTAGGATGTATATCTCCTTCAATACCCACTTGAAATAAAGCCTAAAATACTTTGTATAATTTAACCTAATAATATATCATATAAAATAACTTGTGAAACCATATTCAAAACTTCATTTTGGATGTCTTCCAAAATACTTTTGGAAAGCTATCACCAACTTCAGCGTATATCATATCATATGAAATACCTTATGAATACCCATCCAAAACTCTTTTATATTAACCCTAAAACACTTTTAGAGCGAATCTTTGAGTCAAACCCAATCCCTATTCAGTAAAACACATAGTGTGACCCATGAGCCTTTGTAGCATTGAAAATAATAACAATATTTAGATCCATAAAAGTAATCAAAGAGTAGCCACTAGAAAATAATTTATGCTACTCAAGATATAAAGGGATCTAGCATGATCTCCACCAAACACATGTATCTCTATAACCATGTACACTAGTTGCATCACATGCTATCATACACTCTCACATGTTCCCTTGGTCTAATACATTGAGTGACCATGGGACATGAAGTATGAAAATCTTATATAGCTAACTCATGCATTCTAGATTCTTCGAGTGTATACTGACCAGGTCAATGAACACATCACATATCATTCAACTTTATAAATGATAAAATCACATATCCATCATCCAAATAGATAAAAACATAATATATACTATCAATTTGTGAGAAAAAACTCTGTAGTCTATCTTAATTGAGGACCCAGATGTCATAATCATCAAATAAGGAGAAAATTCCCATATTGGTTGAGCTTCAACCAAAAATATGATCAAAAACTTCCCTAACCAACCTCTGATTATCTAAGCCTCAAGGATTATGAAATAAAGGTAACAAAGTTGTAAGTTTATCATGATAGGTATATCTCTAACCTCAGGTAGTGGGGACTCATATATAATTCATTCACCCCTAGTATACTAAAGAAATAGTATGTGATACTCCATGCGGTATACATAGTGAGTCATCCATTACATAAAAATGCCTTTTGTACCTCATGGGTAGATTACATATCTCAATTAAATAATTTTACTCACACTAACCTTAAAATTTTATCAAAACCTATAATACTCTATAAAAAACATTGGTTAGGTATAACTCAAATCCCTACTTTGAGAAATAAATTATCATTTCACTTAATGAAATGTATATCTATACAGACATTTATACATCCAACATGAAAGAATGATAAAATAAATATTAACTTTATATGATGAATTTTATATTATTAAAACTATTTTAAGAACACTTAATGAAACCCTATATAAGTGCATATCCACCATATCATATATTATAGACTGCTAGATTAGTTTTATGTTTTTTAACTTTTTGGGGTTTATTAACTCATTACATCTATATGAAATTCCTACCAGATCACTATGAGACCATATGATAAAATCCTCCCACGAAACTCTTTAGTGAGTAAAATATATATAGAAATCATGTTTGAATAATAGTGAGATTTTAGAGGCATATTCCTAATGTTCAACTCCTTGAACATATTCAAACTCCTCACATTTACAACATCAAATGTTATGATGTCAACTTATGTTATCTACTTATAACTCTTTATAAATTTAACATCATCATCCTTGAAACCCTTTCCATCAAAATTAACTTTAATTTTTTTGTAAACTATTTACATTAATTCAAACCAATACAACTTAAACTCCTTTAGGATAAAGTGGCATTCACTTTGTTTATGGAAAATAAATGAAACTGTTTTCATTTATATTCACCACCATATCCTAAAACCTCTATAAGATAAAAAGTGTAATTCACTTTATACCATGAATAACAAAATCCTCTATGAAATAGCCATATTCACTTTTTTGACGATAACAACAATAACAATCCTTAAACCCAATTAAATTGGGTCAAATAATTGGATCAACCATCACCAATTAGCTTTATTGAAGACTATATTTTTTTTTAAAAACATTCAAAATAAGTTTATATTAAATTATTTTTAAGGTTCCTTTTAGGTATACATCTACCTATTTTAATAAGTGAAATTTTCATTAATATTACCCTATTAGTAGGTTCATCCCTATGTATTATTTTAATATATCTAAACCATCTTAATCTAGTCTCAATAATATTCTCATCCATTATAGACACTTAATTTTTTTCTTAAACACATTTATTTATAATCCTATCCAAATTAGTATGTAAACATGTCCATATTAACATTTTAATTTTTACTACCCTTATTTTTTGTTCAACACGTCTCATCAAATTCCAACACTCACTACCATATATAATAGTTCATCTAATAACATTCCTATAAAACTTAATCATTGATTTAAAAGGAATTTTATAATCACAAAGCATATCATAAGAATTTGTAACACCAAAATATTTTATTTTATATTCCCTTAAAAATAATACAATGATTTATAACATGTTCCATGCACAACACCAAGCTTAAACAAACCAAAATAAACTATAGAAATATCATTATTTAAATATGACCATTATAACATAGCCGTTGGTTTGATAGGTAAGAATATGATTAACTGCATTATGAAATATATGATGAAAATTTTTCCTTATTAAAATTTATTTATTAATTCCTATGAAATAAGTAATCAATTTTGAATAATAATAATTAAATAAAATTAGGATTAAAATCCTTAAAAGTACAAGAGTCATTTTTTTTATAAAAACAAGTTTTCTTTATATTCTGTATTTTAATTTAAAAGATAAATTTATGAATTTTAGAAATTGTATTTGATAAAATGGAAATAATTTTTGATATTATAATATCAAATATATATTTCGGTAAATTTTTTAGATTTTTCTAAAAATATTGATTTTTGGGAGAATAATGAAAAATACTAATTTTTATAAACTTTCATTTCTTTTAAAGTTTTTTAAAAGTATCATTCTATTTTAAATTGATTTTAAAGTAAAATTAGTCCCATTTTATTAAAAAATCCACTTAATTTAATGGAATCAAAATTATACATGATTTTGTTATAAAATCATTTTTATGCTTAAAGTGAGTTTTTTTATAAAAAATGTTTTTCCATTGAATTTTGCGAACTAATATTAAAATAAATTTTAAAAATTATATAAATTAAATAATATAAAATGGATTCCATATTTTGAATCATCAAATTAAAATTATGAAATAATTTCAAACTTATTTTTAATTATAATGAATAGTAATCATGGTAAAAGTTTATTACCACAGTAAATGGTAAAATAGGTTAAACATGATTAGAACTATGGGATAAGGTCTAAAAATCAATAAAAAACTTGATTTTATTTAATTTTATCAGTTTATTTGAAAAATAATAATACTAAATTTTAAAATATGGCATTTTGGTTCCACTTTCCTTTGATTACAACCTTTATATTATTTTAAGTAAATGATAATTAAAAAACATCACTCTCTTTCTTTTAATATCTCTAATATGTTTTCATAGTGATAAAAAGAAGTAATTAATGGTTATAAATGTTTATTTTGAATATTAATAAACTATTTTTATTATATTGATTTAATTTTTGTCGATGGTATAATTACTTCGTAAGCTTATGCAATGCCGACACAATCCTTGTACAAACAATAGAAAAATTAAGTAAATTATTTTTTAAAATATTAAAAGTAATATACTTTGGATGAATTATAAAATCACATGAACTTAATGCATAATTATAAGGGATTAATTTATTTAAAGAGTTAACATTTGAATTATTTCATTATCTTTATTTATTTAACGTCAAATTTTGTGAATAGTCTTAAAAATGACTTTAAACAATATTTAATGTTTAAAAATTATTTTTAAATAATTATAAAATTATAAAAATACTATATTAACTCAATTGTATTGTAAATTTTCTATTTTATCATTAATTTTTCATGTATGGCCACTTGAAATTTTAAAAATTACTTTCATGGCCCTTAAAGATTGAAAAAAAAATGTTACCAAAATTATGGTTAAAAGGGTTAACAAGGGGGTTAAACTAAGAGATAAAGTTCAAAATTCCACTTAGACTTTCTAAATTTTATTTTTTAAATTTATTTAAAACTTATACTCATTATATTATAATATATGGAACTTTTTAGTGATTTTAAAGTAGTTAGACATATATTATATATTAATATTTCATGAATTTAAAAGATTATCACCCTCCTCATTTATAAAAAGTCACCTATTCTCCTCTATTAATTTCACCTCTTGATCTATTTAAATTAAAAAATATCTACCCAAATCCTTTTACAAACTTTATACCTATGTCTTATAAGTTATTTTCTCACCAAAATACCAACCTAGAAGGCTTAAGTTCTAATCCAAAGGGGGTTTCTTAACAAAGTGGTATAACTCTTACCAAGTGTTTTCATGTTTATTTCTCCTTCCACCTCTTTAAAATATTCTGTAAACATGATAATATATTAAAATAATTTTCATTAAAATAATTAAATTTCATTATTTTGATGTAATAACCTATATTCATATCCTTTTCCATCCCATAGAAAATGAAAACATTGAGTTTGCGTACATAGGGACTAACCTCTCCATGAAGCGATGAATTTCATTTTTCATCACCACCTCTTATGGATGGATAAAATGATGTATTAAATAAATATATATGATATTTATGAAATAATTTTTATTATTTAAAGACAATATATTGTAACGAACCAAATTTTTTCAATGGAAATTCTTTTCTTATATTTATGTCATAAAATCACATGAAAACACAACATAATGAAATACTAAGTGATAAGTGACCTTTAAACATAAGTTTGTCACTTGTGTGTTTGGAATTTCGAAAATTTGGCATACACGGTTGTAATCAGTAAGTTATTTGGAGTCCAATAAGAAAAACTTAATTTTCGGTGAATAGTAACCTACCCTAATGAATAGTAACATACCCTTATAAATAGTGATATAACCTAATGAATAGTAAACTCTCCTATGGTGGTATAAAAATAATATTCAAGTTGGAAGTATGATATACCTATATTTTAGAATACGTAAATGAATGTTTTAAAACTGGTTTTAATAATAAATTATTATTTTAATTAAATATTAAAATAATAATATTTAGAAAATTATTTTTGAAAAATGTACTTCATTTTTGGATTCTACACATCAAAAAATGGTTAGGGTGAATTTTTAAGATTTTTGTGAAATACTTGAATTTTTGATGAATAGTAGAATCTGATAATTTACAATAAATGCTAATTAATGGATTAATTGAGTCATCGATGATGTTATGTTGATGTAATCCCACTTGTTTCAGGATCACATGGTAAAATCACTATTCTTGGTCATGTAATACTTACTATTACTTGTCTTGGTAAGAAATAATAAATTAATGATTATAATATTATGAAATCCCTCCTCTCCTCCACTATAAAACCCCCTTCACCCCCTCTTCTATACACTCCTCTCAAGCCTTGTGCCTTGCCATTATTCTGCCCAAATATCTCCCCAAGGTCCTCCCCCACGTCCAAAAGCTCTCATCCTCCTAAAAATACCAAAACCTCTCCCCTTAAGAGGTTCTCAAAGGAGGAAGTCTCAAGAGGTAAATTCCTCTTCCCAATTTCTTCTTTTCTTTTAAGTTCTTTTCTTTTTTATTTATTTCCTCACCTCCCTTCACCATAATAGTATGATAAATCTAGTAAAATACATGTACTGGAATTTCTTCATGCTAGTGGTATATTTCATTATCTTCTCTCCTTTCCCAACCTTTTTATTTGAAATAAATTAAAGCACCGTTTGAGATGTGCTAATTTAGCACATTCAAGGAAAATAATTTATCAATTTATATTATTATCTTTAATTCTGGTCATGAAACCATTTGTGTTATGGTTGAACCAGATTTTTATATATTTAATATATCCTTTTTTTTCTGTAATCCTTTGGTACAAATGGAATTAAGTTATAAAGAAAAACACATTCTTTATAATCAAATCCACCGATTAACAAAAACAGTTATCACTATGGTTATATATATAATAATTCTACTTCACTATAAGTAACATAATTAAAATTTAAACCATGTAATCTTATGGATATGAACTAAAGAATATAACTTCAATTCTGGACAACCACTTTCATCTTGCATATAATCCAAACTTGAATATAAGTGAACCGATCTTTTAAAGCCAAGTAAACAAACGATCTCGAACAATAAAACTAATCCTTATAACTAATCAAAAAAGATTTGAATGAACTAAAAGGGTTATAATAAATAAATTACATATATAAGAGGTTCTGTAATTATTAATTAATAATCCTAATTTGTTTATTCAGGTCATTAATAACAAGTGGATAACACCATCAGATTTAAGGTAAGAGATCCTCCCCTTTTTACTCTTAATCAAGATTGTTCTCTATGTTATGCCTTTTTGTGTAATTCCAAGTTATGAGGTATGTTTATACACCTTCTCCATACTGACCTAATGTTTTATAAGTGATTAGGAACCCCTTATCTCTCTCATCAAGCCCTCTTAGTTACACCCAATACCATGCCGATAAACCATAATGGATTCTACCCGAACTTCCTTTATTCCTTCGGGTTGCCCTATCTATCTTTTTACCAAAATATACTTGTCTTTTATTTTTATGTAGAACTTCAAAATTCTGTTTATATGCTCCAAACTCATGTTCTAGGATCCATCTCTCATTCTATTTCTGGGATATACATTCTTTTAAGTGAATCTCTCCTCAATACTTCCCTATAAGCACACTCTTTTTAAAGGAACTTCCCGAACTTTTACCCAATTTCAAGTGCACTTTATCTTCTATTTTAAGACACCATTGTCTTTCTAAATTCAGTATTTTTACTATTAAAACCTTATTGGTTCAATTTTGTTTTGATATAAAAGAATTTCTTCTTTACTATTTTAAAAGCTCTATAGTATTTTCCTTAAAACCGCACAAAAATGTTTTAATTCTAATGTCTCTCAAATACATTTCTTATGTGACCTCACTTATATTTGTTACCAAATACCATTTTTATGACTAAATTACCTTATGAATGTCCATGTATTTTCTAATCCCTTTCTTTCATGGACACTTTCATGATACACTCATTGGTTATGCTTTATGTCATGATTGTGGTACCCAATTATCTCCATGGGTAACCTTATGTTTATGAACAATTGATTATGTATGATTACCCATGTTGAAATAAGATTTATGTTGTAATAATATTTATATGGAAAGAATATTCATGAAAATGTAGATATGGGTGCGCCTAGATAGCGCTCCAATGCATTGGGTAAGGATAAGTCTCATGAGATACGATGTGAAACGGGATTGGCGATTTGCCTTGACCCGTACTCAAATGGGAAACAGGATTGGCAGTTAGCCTTGAGAAGTACTAAAGAAATGTTTTATGATTCTTACACATTTATATGATTCCATGTTTATATGATCCCATGCATATATTAAATGATTTTATAAGTTTCATGCTTTGGTTATCATTATGTCATGCCTCCTAACTCATGTGCTTGAGATGTATCCTTATGTTCTTTCCCTTACTGGTCCTTTTAGCTCATCCCTTTGCTCATGTGTTCCCCAAGGTACCCTATGTAGATGTAAGGGATCAAAGGAAGTTATAATCTCTTTATGGAGATTAAATAAAGAAGTTTTCTTAGCCCCATGTTTTATGTTATATGTACCTAGTCTTCCAAGACACTAGAATTAATGATCCTTGGCTTGTACTCTGATGACTAATTATTCTTAAAATCATGAAATGTTTTATGTAAAAGGCTCGGGTCACTATAGTTGGTATTAGAGGATGGTCTAGTTATTTTTGGAGATTAGGAATAGATAACCTTTGTGAGAACCTTAAGGATGAGACTAAGTATAAGAAAATAGTCCTAAATTTTGGTGAGTATAGAGTAAGTGGTTTATCAAGAAAATACATCCCTGTCTAGATATGAGTAGGTAGAGGCAGCTTTGGAATATATGTATCTAGGGGTAAAACCCAAAAACACCGCTTTTATCTAGACTCGAACGGGAACCGGTGCATGATAATGAGCCTTGCTGCACTCTTGGTTATGACACTCCTGGGGGATATACTTCGGTAGATTCACAAGCTTAGTACAAACCATTATTAAGGGACAAAAAATCCCATAATAATATAAGTTAAGAAATAGATTGAGGATAAACTAGATATAAACCTAAGTAATCACAAGTCAGGATATACTTATTCTTTATAAGTTCATACTTTTATGTTCAAAGTTTATTTTTATGCTCAATAACTAAGTATTCAAGACCTCTAATTATACGTTCTTTTTCTTAGTTAATGGTGGGAAATAGAAGAACATGTTCCAAAAACCAATGTGATAGGCAATGTGATGATTGCCCTAATGATATGCCTGATGTGACGGAAGTGGGAGCTCAAAACTTCATAAAAGTACTTTCTCAGCTGACTCAAGTTATGAATAATAGCTTGAATAAGGTGGAACATCCTCTTCCTACAAGGAAAGAGAAAGTTGCCGTAGAATCCTTCATACGGCAAAGGCCTCCCATGTTTAGCGGGTCTTCTGATCCCCTCCTAGCAGAACAATGGATTAACTCCGTTGAAAATATTTTATCCATCCTCCAGTGCTTGAAAGAATAGAAAGTTGTTTTGGCGGTTTATCATTTTTATGGGGAAGCTGATCAGTGGTGGACACTGATCAAGAATACAAATTCCCAAGAGGAAATTGATTCCATAGATTGGGAGGAATTCAAGAGGATGTTTTTCAACAAATATTTTCCTCAAACCCTCCATCTCAAGATGAAAAGAGAGTTCCTTGGACTCAAGCAGAAGGAAGATGACTCCATCAGGGCATATGAAGTGAACTTTACAAGGCTTTCAAGGTATGCCTCTGGCTTTCTCATGAACACCGAAATCAAGGCGGATCACTTCTTTAGCAGACTAAAGTCGAGTCTACCAAAAGTGTTGGCAATTAGAGACTTTTACAACTATGAGGAGATTGTAAATTGTGCCCTCAACATTGAAATGGAGATTAGAGAATCTCAGTGGTATCATGGGCCTAGTGACAAGAAGCTGAAAATAGAGAACAACATGGGTGGTTCATCAAAAAAATCCCATGATGGAAAGAAGACTCACTTTCCCCTTTGCAAAAATTGTGGGAAGAAGCATCTTGGTGAATGTCTCAAGGGAACCAAGAATTGCTTAAAATGCGGAAATTTTGGTCATCTGGAAAAGAACTACGAAGGGATATGAAAAATCCTACTAATGTTGAAGAAAAAAGGAAGTTTCAGATCAACACTCAGCCTGCAGTGCAGTGTTATAACTGCAAGGAGCTTATGCATTATGCGAACAATTTTCCTAAGATGAGGGTTGTTGGAGGCAATCAACAACAACCTCCAAGGCAACAAGGAAGGGATTATGCTATCACAACTTCTAAGGTGGAGCCAGAAAACGATGTGGTGACAGGTACGCTTTTTATTCATTCAAGAATAGAGAACGTACTATTTGATATTGGTTCTACGCATTATTTTATATCTTGTAAGTTTAGTAGAACTATTCAAACACCACCTCAAAATTTAAAGGAAAAGTTATCTGTGAGAATAGATAATGGGGAAATTATTGCATCCATGGTTTATAACTCCTCTCCGATTAATGTTTATGGACTAAACCTCCCAAAAAATCTTTTCATACTTCCTTTAGTGGAGTTTGATGCAATCTTGGGAATGGATTGACTATCTTTGTACAAGGCCAACATCAATTTTTGGGAAGGGGAGATCAATTTTCACATCCTGAAGCATCCTCTAATTCTTTAAAAGTGTAAGGAGGAAGATGAGTCTCCTTTATAATCTTCATCTCAAGTTTGGATACTGCTTCCTTATGAGAAAAAATACCTAACTCAAATGATTGGGACAAAGGATAGAATCATTCTTGAAGACATGCCCATCGTGAGGGATTACACTGATGTATTCCCCGAAGAGTTGCTTGGTCTTCCTCTTGGCCGAGAGGTTGATTTATTAGTTGAACTTATACCTAGGTCTCTACCAATCTCAAAGAAACTTTACAGAATGGACACCGTGGAGCTAGAAGAGCTGAAGAAGCATTTACAGGAGAATATGGAGAAGGGTTTTATATGCCCGAGTGCTTCACCGTGGGGTGCTCCAGTGCTCTTCTTCAAGAAGAAGGATGGATCAATGTGCCTATGCATTGATTATCGTGAGATCAATAAAATCACTATAAAGAACAAGTATCCCCTTCCACGGATAGATGACTTGTTTGATCAGCTTCGTGGGGCCAGTTATTTCTCTAAGGTGGACCTTCGGTCGGGAGATCACCAACTAAAGGTGAGGAAGGAAGATATTCCCAAGACTGCCTTTCGAATGAGGTATGGACACTATGAGTTCATAGTGATTCCTTTAGGATTCACTAATGCTCTATAAATTTTCATGGATTTAATGAATAGAGTCTTTAGAGATTACCTCGAAAAATTTGTGGTGGTCTTTATTGATGATATTCTAATATACTCCAAGAGCAAGGTGAAACATGAGGAGCATTTGGAAACTATGTTAAAGAATTTGCGAAGGGAGAAGTTGTATGAAAAGTACAATAAATATGAGTTATGGATGGAGGAAGTATCATTCTTGGGGCATGTTATCACCAGTAAAGGGATATCCATGGACCCTTCCAAGACAAAGGCAATTGAAGAGTGGCTGAGGCCAACTTCTGTAACGGAGATCTGCAGCTTTTTAGGTCTAACTGGGTATTATCGACAATTTGTGAATAACTTTTCATGATTTTCAAACCCAATGACCAAGCTGACACAAAAGGGAGTAAAGTTCATCTAGACACAGGAATGTGAAGACTATTTCAAGGAGTTGAAAAAGAGGCTTATCACTGTGCCGATACTCACACTCCCTTCAAGTGGAGAACTCTTTGTGGTGTATAGGGATGCTTCTAAGAAAGGATTAGGCTGTGTGCTAATAAAAAATGATAAAGTGATAGCCTATTCATCAAGGTAGCTGAAAATCCATGAGAAAAACTATCCTATGCATGATCTAGAGTTGGCGGCTGTGATCCTTGCGTTGAAAATCTGGAAGCATTATCTATATGGGAAGAAATGTGAGATATATACTAACCACAAGAGTCTAAAATATATATTCACATAGAAAGAGATTAATATGCGCCATCAAAGATGGATAGAGCTCATCAAGAATTATGACTGCTCAATCCACTACCATCCCAAAAAGGCAAACAAGGTGGCAGATGCTCTAAGTAGAAATGATCCTGCATCTTTATCAATGATGAGAATTGAAAAGGATCTGATCTTCTTAGATTTACAAAGAATGGACATGGGAATCATTAAGGGAGGAACATCATCAATCCTTTCTCAAATTATTTCTCAACCATCCCTCTTAGAGAAAATAAAGGATGCTCAAAGAAAGGATGTGGAAATTTAGAAAAGGATGGAAGCTATTAAAAATGCGAAATCCTCCGATTTCAAAATTGATGAGGAAGGAGTTGTAAGATTTGGGACACGATTATGTGTACCATCTGATCCAAAGATAAATAAGGAGCTATTGAATGATACACATAGCTCGACCTTCTCTATCCATCCTAGGAGTACCAAAATGTACTATGATCTCTGAGAACAATTCTGGTGGGATAACATGAAGAAAGAGATTGCAGAATATATATCAAGGTTCTTAGTATGTCAGCAAGTTAAAGCTGAGCGAAAAAGTCCAAAGGTATGATGTATCCATTTTCTATACCCATGTGGAAATGGGAAAATGTTACTATAGACTTTGTCACGGGTCTCCCGAAGACGTCGAAGGGAAATAATGCGATATGGGTTATGGTTGACCGACTCACCAAGACATCCTATTTCATCACTATTTGGGAAGATCTCTCACTTGAACAACTTGCAAAGTTATATGTGAAGGAAGTGGTGAGACTGCATGGTGTTCCACTCTTATTTGTCTCTGACCATGATCCAAGGTTCACATCTAAATTCTGGAGGAGTCTTCAACATGCTTTGAGTACTGAATTAAATTTCAGCACGACCCATCACCCCCAAACTGATGGCCAATCTGAAAGAACTATTCAGACGCTTGAAGATATGCTAAGAGCCTACTTTGTTGAATTCAAAGGTGGTTGAGATCAACATCTCTTATTAGTTGAGTTCTCATACAACAATAGCTTCCACTTGAGTATTCAGATGGCTCCTTATGAATCTCTGTATGGAAAGCGATGTAGAACTCCAACCTGTTGGGATAAAGTTGGAGAAATAAATCTACTTGGACCCGATCTCGTTCAAGAGATGACAGAGAAGGTTCAAGTCATCCAGAAACACATCAAAGCTACTCAAAGTTGGCAAAAGAGCTATGCTGAAAACCGTAGAAGGGACTTGGAGTTCGACGTTGGAGATAAAGTCTTCCTTCGAATATCTCTATGGAAGAGAGTCATGCAATTCGGGAAGAAAGGGAAGCTAAGCCCAAGGTATATTGTCCCCTTTGAGATCCTTGACCGCATAGGAGCCGTGGCCTATCAGATTTCACTTCCACCGAATATGGCTCGAGTTCATGATGTTTTTCACGTATCAATCTTGAGAAAGTACATACCTGATCCCTCATATGTACTAAACTCAGAGGTGGTGCAGCTGGAAGATGATCTCTCCTATAAGGAGTAGCTAGTAAAGATTCTGGATCGAAGAGATAAGGTTCTATAAAACAAGACAACCCATCTTGTCAAAGTGTTGTGGAGCAACCTTAAGTTTGAGGAAGAAACTTGGGAACCATAAGAGGCAATCAAGGAGAAACACCCTCACTTGTTTGTGTAAAGTGAAATTTTGGGGGCGAAATTTCTTAAGGGGGGAAGAATGTAACAACCCAAAGTTTTTCAATGGAAATTACCTTATTATATTTATGTCATAAAATCACATGAAAACACAACATAATTAACTACTAAGTGATAAGTGACCTTTAAACATAAGTTTTTCACTTCTGTGTTTGGTATTTTGAAAATCCAACATACACAGTTGTAATCAGTAAGTTATTTGGAGTCCAATAAGGAAAACTTAATTTTTGGTGAATAGTAACCTACCCTAATGAATAGTAACATACCATTATGAATAGTGATATACCCTAATTAATAGTAAACTCACCTATGGTGGTATAAAAATAATATTCAAGTTGGAAGTACGATATACCTATATTTTAGAATAAGTTAATGAATGTTTTAAAACTGGTTTTGATAATACATTATTATTTTAATTAAATATTAAAATAATCATATTTAGAAAATTATTTTTGAAAAATGGACTTCATTTTTGGATTCTACAGGTCAAAAAATTGTTAGGGTGAATTTTTTGGATTTTTCTGAAATACTTGAATTTTTAATGAATAGTAGAATCCGATAATTTACAATAAATGCTAAATAATGGATTAATTGAGTCATCGATGATGTTATACTAATGTAAGCCCAATTGGTTTGGGATCACATGATAAAATCACTATTATTGGTCATAGAATACTTACTATTACTTGTATTGGGAATAAATAATAAATTAATGATTATAATATTATGAAATCCCTCATCTCCTCCACTATAAAACCCCCCTTCACTCCCTCTTCTCTTAACTCCTCTCAAGCCTTGTGCCTTGCCATTATTCTGCCCAAATATCCCACCAAGGTCCTCCCCCATGTCCAAAATCTCCCATCCTCCTAAAAATACCAAAATCTCTCCCCTTAATAGGTTCTCAAAGGAGGAAGTCTCAAGAGGTAAATCCTCTTCCCAATTTCTTCTTTTGTTTTAAGTTCTTTTCTTTTTTATTTCTTTCCTCAACTCCCTCCAACATAATAGTATGATAAATATAGTAAAATACATGTACTGGAATGTATTCATTCTAGTTTTATATTTCATTATCTTCTCTTCTTTCCCCACCCTTTTATTTGAAAGAAATGAAAGCACCATTTGAGATGTGCTAATTTAGCACATTCAAGGACAACGATTTATCAATTTCTATTATTATCTTTAATTCTTGTCATGAAACCATTTGTGTTATGGTTGAACCAGATTATTATATATTTAATATATCATATTTTTTGGTTCTGTAATCTTTTGGTACAAATGGAATTAAGTTATAAAGAAAAACACATTCTTTGTAATCAAATCCACCGATTAACAAAAACAGATATCACTATGGTTATATATATATATATATATATATAATAATTCGACTTCACTCTAAGTAACCTAATTAAAATTAAAACCATGTAATATCCTGGATATTAACTAAATAATATAACTTCAATTATGGACAACTACTTTGCATCTTTTATATAATCCAAACATGAATATAAGTGAACCGATCTTTTAAAGCCAAGTAAACAAACGAGCTCGAACAATAAAATTGATCCTTATAACTAATCAAAAAAGATTTGAATGAACTAAAAAGGGTTATAATAAATAAATTACATATATAATAGGTTCTGGACTTATGAATTAATAACCATAATTTTTTATTCAGGTCATTAATAACAAGTGGAGAACACCACTAGATTTAAGGTAAGGGATCCTCCCCCTTTACTCTTAATCAAGATTGTTCTCTATGTTATGCCTTTTTTTGTAATACCAAGTGATGGGGTATGTTTATACACCTTCCCCATACTGACCTAATGTTTTATAAGTGATTAGTAACCCCTTATATCTCTCATAAAGCCCTCTTAGTTACACCCGATACCATGCCGATAAACCATAATGGATTCTACCCGAACTTCCTTTATTCCTTCGGGTTGCCCTATCTATCTTTTTACCAAAATATAGTTGTCTTTTCTTTTTATGTATAACTTAAAAATTCTGTTTATATTCTCCAAAATCATGTTCTAAGATACATATCTCATTCTCTTTTGGGGATATACATGCTTTTAAGTGAATCTCTCATCGATACTTCCCAATAAGCTCACTCATTTTAAAGGAACTTCCCGAACTTTTACCCAATTTCAAGTGCACTCTATATTCTACTTTAAGACACTATTGTATTTGTAAATTCAGAATTTTTACTATGAAAACCTTCTTGGATCAATTCTGGTTTGATATAAAATAATTTCTTCTTTACTATTTTAAAGCTCTATAGTATTTTCCTTAAAACCGCACAAAAATGTTTTAATGCTAATGTCTCTCAAATACATTTATTATGTGATGTCACTTCTATCTGTTACCAGCTACCATTTTTATGCCTAAATTACCTTATTAACGTCCATTTATGTTCTAATCCCTTTCTTTCATGGACACTTTCATGATACACTCATTGGTTATGCTTTATGTCATGATTGTGGTAGCCAATTATCTCCATGGGTAACCTTATGTTTATGAACAATTGATTATGTATGATTACTCATGTGGAAAGAATATTTATGTGGTAAGAAGATTTATGTGTAAATAATATTCATGAAAATGTTGAGATGGGTGCGCCCAGATAGCGCTTCAATGCATTGGGTAAGGATAAGTCTCATGAGATGCGATGTGAAACGGGATTGGCGGTTAGCCTTGGCCCGTACTGAAATGGGAAATGGGATTGGTGGTTAGCCTTGACCCATACTAAAGAAATATTTTATGATTCTAACACATTTATATGATTCCATGTTTATATGATCCAATATTTATATTAAATGATTTTATAAGTTTCATACTTTGGTTATCATTATGTCATGCCTCCTAACTCATGTGATTGAGATATATCCTTATGTTCTTTCCCTTACTGGGCTTTTTAGATCATCCCTCTGCTCATCTATTCCCCAGGGTACCCTATGAAGATGTAAGGGCTCAAAGGAAGTTATAAGCTCTTTATGGAGATTAAATAAAGAAGTTTTTTTAGCCCCATGTTTTATGTTATATGTACCTAGTCTTCCAAGACACTAGACTTAACGATCCTTGACTTGTACTCTGATGATTAATTATTCTTAAAATCATGAAATGTTTTATGTAAAAGGCTCGGGTTTCTATATATATCACCTACCTTATTACCCATCCATCTGTTGGAAAATGACAGTGTTTCTTGTGTGTACGTGTGGATTACCACCTCTGTGAAGTAATGAAATTCATTTTTCATCACCAACTCACATGGATAGTAAAAATGATGGAAATAATGATTAAATATAACATTTATAACATAATTAAGGTTTTTTATAATCAAAATATTATCTATTTTATTTATTTTCCACCCAGTTTAAAAATAGAAACGTCGCTCATGTGTACATTCAGACTACCACCTCCATGAAATGATGTGTTTAATTTTTTGTGAACACCTTATATGAATTATTATAAAAATATATTTAATGTACAAAAAATGAAAATTATAACATGTTTCAGAATCTATAGATTATTTAACTATAAATACTTTGACCCTGATCAACCTATAGAAGATGTTTTCGAAATTATGAATCAAACAACCTAAAAAATATCCAATGTGAACTTAGCTGATTTATTACTTAAATAAAAAATGGTAATAAATGATATAAATAAAATAATAATAAGGTAATAAATTTTAAAAATGTTTTTAATCAAGTATATAATTAATAAATTTTATTATTCATGGAAGTAAATGATGTGCGTGATGAGTTAGGAGATGAAGTAATGGATTTTAAAACATTGTTTTAAATGTTTTAAACTCTTTATCCTCTTTATCCATGTTCTTTAAAATGTTTCGAGACTGTTATTTTTTATAAGAAAAATATTTTTAAATTATATTTTAAAATATCCTTGAATTTTTACAAATTTTTTAAAAAATGAATCTTTTAAACGTTTTTCATACATGTCACTTTTGACTCTTTTTACCAAAGTGAAAAAGAATATTTTTTTAACATTTACCGCATGACTGTATTTTCCCACCATTATAGCCATTATTATTTGTCAATATTACTATATAATTTTACATGATTTTTAAATAATATTCAATTCCCTATCTTTCAGTATTTTTTAGTTTTACAATTTTTTCTAAAGAAATGGAAATTTATTCTCATTTTTATGAGATAACTAAAAGTATTATTACTCATGGGATTGGATGAAACTTAAAATAATTTTTATTTTTTAAGTGAAATATATATATATGTTTTATTCATGATATGATTCTAAGAAATTTTATATTATTGAATATCTCTAACAATGAGTGAGTCTGATATAGCTCTCCAATATATTGGGTAAAGTGGCAGAGTTTATCCAGTTACGTGATTCTATTATAAGGGTTCTTATAATGATATTATCCCAAGATAACTACATGGTTTTTCAATGCTTTATATAATTTTTAAATTAAGTCTTTTTATTTCATAAGGTAAGAAAATTAACTCATGATTTAAAGAATTTTTATTATCTTTTAAAGGTGAAAAGTTTACCTTAATTTGTTCTCATGTTTTACTAAGTAACTTTCATGATTATGATTTTAATTTATGATTTATTATAAAATGATTTATGAAAAATGTAGGCTTTGAAGTTGATTTCATGAGTAAGTAATGATTATTTTGGGCTCAAAGTTTATTATAAAAAAATCCAAATTTCTTTATGGGTTTTTATAAACTTTCAGAAGGATTAAAAAGCTTCCTTTCCTTTTATATATCTTAATGAACATTGTTTTATTAATCCCACATTTTAAAATGGGTTTCACAGGGCTTAAGGATAATTATAAATGTTAATAAATTAAGAGATCCAGTTATGGGAGTTATCTTGAGAGTAGAAAGTGTGTCTTTATAAAGAACTCGTTTTGTGGAAAAAATGGAAATTTGTGGAAGAGAACACATTTTAATGTAATAGATTTCCTAATTATCTAAACCTATAAACATAAACAGGTATTTGGGATGAATGTGATGAAATATATTTCATAAATCATGTAATTTAAGGTACGATCATGTGCGATTTTTTATAGTTTGTATCAGAGTATGGTTTTAGATAAATTTAGTGGCTAGGATGATTCAAATGAAGATATTTTAAGATTTTTAGATACCATCATGGGTTATTAAGTCTAAGGATGATCATATGTTTAAAGGATTAGATTCCACTTTTGATGTTTTATGTGATGATATTTTAAGATGATTAATTATATTTTTGGTGACATTTTTGGGAATATGACCCTTAGGTTTAGTAAGTGTTTTAGTGAAAAGGTTATTTGAGGAGGAATGATTTTATATTTTGTGCATATAAATTAAAAGTTACTGATAAAATTTAGGTTTAATATGATTTTTTATGTTGATATAATAATAGTTAATTGGGATAAAGGGTTATTATATTTTTTAACACATGTTATATCATATAGATAACCATGAGATTGAAAAGTGATTTGGTAACTATGTGATTAATGTTATTTTTGAAGAAGTTCACTATTTTGGGAACATTAAATGATTAAGTTAAACATTATTTTAGGAAAAAATATCAGGTTAGTGGAAGTATATATGATTTTATTATAAAATATCAACATATTTTGGAGATTATATGATTAAAACATATATAATTTTGGTATGTGACTTTATGAGTGATTGATTTTGTTTGAAGATAAATGTTAAGTTAATCTTCGAAGAATGTGTGATCAAATAATTTTGTTTTTTTTGTTTCGAATTAAGACAAACATATTTTGAAGTTCTTTAAGGTTAGTTATTTATGTAATGTTTAAATCTAAAATTTGGATGTTAATGTTAAGGCTTTGAATATTAATGTAGTATTTCTTCATATGAAGATTTATTCATATTTGATACTATCTTATCTTATACTAAACATTTTTTTGTTTCAATCAAAGGATAAAAATAAGAGAAATAAATTTTAAAACTTTTCTGGATCTTAAGATCTATTTAAAGTAAATTTTAGTGCTTCGAGCATGAAAAATTCATCATTTAGAATATGATACAAGAAGTGTTAGAAAACTACTCAAAATACAATTAGAGGATGAAATTATGACTATGGTATGAAATGAATTCAAGTAAGTATATTTTCTCTTATTCACTATCTTGATGGTAAAATAACTCATCAACTTATGTAATATTAATATAAATATAGCAAGTCTTATATGGAAAATATCACTCAGTTATGAATGTACGCATTATGAATCTCTTTCACTAGAACTTGTCACATTATGGTAAATACATGGTTTAAGAAATACTTAGTAAATAATAAGTTTTCTAGTCTAAAAATATACATTAAAGTACTATTAAAATTGACATGTTATAAATGAGTGTTAAAAGTCATTTATTTCCACTTATGCATATTTATATTTCACACATTGGAATTGATCTTGAAAATGTTTTAAACCATTTTTATCAGCTATGAGATAAAATTACGAGGACACAATTTATTTAAGAAAAAAAAATGCAACACCCCAATATTTTAGTTTATATTCCTTTAAAAATAATACTAAGTTTTATGTCATGTTCTACAAACAACATTGAGATTAAAAAAACTGTGATATACTATAGAAATATTATTATTTAAATATGACTATTAAAACCCAGTCATTGGTTTGTCATATATGAATAAGAGTAACCACATTATGAAATATATTTTGAAAAGCTTTAATTATTCAAAATTATTTATTATTTACTATTAAATAAGTTCTAAATTATTAATTATAATAATTAAATAAAATGAGTATTAAAACCCTTAAAATTATAAAAAGGTTATTTTTCTATAAAAATAGGTTTTTGTTATATTTTTTATTTTCATTAAAATGCTAAATTTATAAAGTTTAGAAATTATATTTTATAAAATGGAAATAATTTTTTTTATCATAATATAAAATATATGTTTGGGTGATTGTTTTTGGATTTTGATGAAAATATTGATTTTTGGGCGAATAGTGAAAAATATTGATTTTTATAAAATCAATCATTTATTTTATTTTATTTTAAAAATACCATTATATTTTTTATTGGTTTTAAACTATTATTAGTCCTATTTTATTAAAAATAATACAATTAATTCAATTAGAATCAACATTATAAATAATTTTTGTATAACATCATTTTTATGCTTAAAATATGTATTTTTCTAAAAACTATTTTTTGTTACATTTCAAGCACTTATATTAAAATTAATTTTCAAAACTTCTATAAATTAAATAATAGAAAATGGATTCCATATTTTTAATCATTATATTTAAATTATTTAATTAGTTCAATTTCATTTTTAGTCATAATGAATAGTAACCATGATAAAATATTATTACTACGGTAAATGGTAAAATGGGTTAAACGGGATTAGGAATATGTGATAAGGTCTAAAAATAAATACTAAACTTGAATTTATTTAATTGGATGAGTTTATTTATACCAAATTCATCCTATATTTAAAAATATGGCATCTTTTCCACTTTCCTTTGATTATAACCTTTATATTATTTTAAGTAAAGGATGATTACAAAAATATTACTCTCTTTTAATATCTCAAATATGTTGTGATAAAAATAAAAGGAAGTTATCAAAAATTATAAATGTTTATTTTTAGTATCAATTAATTATTTTTATGATATTAATTTATTTTTTAATTTTTAATGATGGCATAATTACCTTAAACACTCATGCAAGGCCGAAACAACACTTGTGCAAGCAATAGAAAAAACAAGTAAATTATTTTAAAAAACATTAAAAGTAATATTATTTGGATGAATTATGATATTAAAATAATTTAATGGGTAATTATAAGGTATTAGTGTTGGTTAAAGTGTTTATATTCTAATTATATTTTTAAATTTATGTCTTTAAAGTCAAATTTTTTGAATAATCTCAAAAATGACTTTAAATGGTATTTAATGTTTAAAAATTATTTTTAAATCTTATAAAATTATTAAAATTATAAATTAACTAAAGTATATGGGAAAGTTTATATTATATCATTAAATTCCCATGTATGTTCCACTTTGAATTTTTAAAATTACTTTTATTTCCCTTAGACATTGAAAAATTTGTTACCACGGTTAAGGTTAAAAGGGTTAACGAGGGGGTTACACTAAGAGATAAGGTTAACAAAAATCAAACATTTAAAAATTTTATTGTTGTAATTTAATTAAAAATAAAACTACTTATATTCTAATATATTTTTACTTTTGATCCATTTAAAATGATTTATACACATATTATATATTAATATTTCATGTATTTACAAGATTTCCACCCACCTCATTTTTAAAAGGGAACCTACTCACCTCTCTAAATCAAACATATTGTGCCATTTATCTCAAAAAATAACTATAAAAATCCCTTAAAAACCTTACTATACATGTATGAGAGGTTCTGGTCTCACCAAAAGACCAACCTAGAAGGATTAAGTTGCAAGACAAAGCAAGTTTCTCAAAGAAGAGGTATAACTCTTAACCGAGTATTTTCATATTTATTTCTTCTGCCACCTACTTAAAATATTATATAAACATGATAATATAATAAAATAAGTATATTATATATACTTAAATGTTATTATATTGATTACATATCCCTTATTCATCTTCTTTTCTATCTTATAAAAAATGAAAACATCGCTCGTGCATACATACGAACTACCGTCTCTACAAAGTGATGTATTTTGTTTTTCATCACTGCCTATTATGTCTAGTTATAATTATGGATTAAATAAGTATGTATTATATTTATGATATAATTTTTATTTTTTAAATATAATATATTACCTACCTTATTTTTCACCTATCCATTGGAAAATGATAACATCGCTCATACATACATGTGTACGACAACCTCCATGAAGCGATGCAAGTCATTTTTGTTACCGCCTCACATGGATAGTCATAAGGATGGATATAATGAATAAATATGAAATTTTAAAATACTTAATATTCTATAAAATTAAAAATATTATCTAATTTATCTATTTTTTACCCGATAGAAAAATGTAAACATCATTCATGTATACGCAGAGACTACCTCCTCCATGAAACGATGTGTTTCATTTTTCATGATCAAATTATATGGATGGTTATAAAAATATATTTAATATAAAAAATTATTATTATAAAAAATATTAATATTTTTTAGATGATGTAACCATAACTCCTTTGATTCCGATAAACCTCCAAAATATGTTTTCAAAATCATTAACTGAACAGCCTCAAAAACACCTAACATGAAATTAATAGATTTATTAATTAAATAAATCATGGAAATAAATAAAATAAAAGGAATAATGATAAGTGAATAAAGATTAAAATTTTTCTTAATCAAGTATAAAATTAATACAATTTTATTATTCAGGTAAGTAAAGGATGCACATGACGAGTCAGGAGATGAGGTAAGGAATTTTAAATTATTGTTTTAAATGGTTTAAACTCTTTCTACTCCACATATATGTTCTTTAAAACATATCAAGAATGTTATTATTTAGATATAAAATATTTTTAAATTTAATTTTAAACTATTCTTGACTTTTTTAATAGTTTTAAAAAATAAATATTTTAAACATTTTCCAAACGAGTCACTTTTGACTTTTTTACCAAAGTGAAAAAGAATGTTTTTTAATGTTTACCACATGACCTCATTTTCACACCATTATTCATTATCAATATATTCCTACAAAATTTAAAATTATTTTTATAAATAATATTATACTAGGATCTTTTTTTAAAAAAGTTTTTCTAAATAAATGAAATTTGTTTCTCATTTTTATAAGGTAACTGAAAGTGTTATTGCTTATGGGATTGAATGAAAATTAAAATGATTTTTATATTTAAATTGAAAGATATATATGTTTTATTTTTGCTATGGTTCTTGGAAATTTTATATGAATTATGGGTGAGTCCAAAATAGCTTTTATGATGGGTGAAACTAATATATCTCTCCAATGTATTGGATAAAGTGACAGAGTTTACCGATGATAGGTTACTCCTAAAAGATATAGAAATCATCAAGTTGGGTGATTCCATTATAAGGGTTCTTGTAAGGGTGATTATAAGTATAATTTCCCAAGATACCTATATGGTTTCTTAATTATTTCTATGGGTTTTAAAAAAAATATTTTGATTTTATAAGTTAAGAAAATGAACTCATGATTTAAGGAAATTTTGTGATCTTCTAAATGTGAAATGTTTGTTTTCATGAGTTCTCATGTTTTCTTAAGTAACTTTAATGATTATGATTTTACACTATGGTTACTTACAATTTTTTTATGAAAAATATATCTTTAAAGTTTATTTCATGATTAAGTAATGATTATTTTGAGTTTAAAGTTTATTATGTAAAAAGGAAATTTATTTATGGGTTTTCATGAATTTTCAAAAGGTCTAATGAGTTTCCATTATTTTTACATTACTTAATGATCTTTTTTTTCTTTTTAATCCCACATTTTAAAATTTTATTTTACAAAGGATTAAGGGTGATTGGGATTATTAATAAATCCATGGATCCAATTATGGGAGTTATCTTGAACACATTATGTTTGTATTTAAAAATAACTTATTTTATAGGAAAAATCGACATTGTATTGAAGTGTACACATTGTAATGTAATGGATTTCCTAATTATATAAAAATATATACCTAGAAAGGTATTTGGGATATAATTTATTCAACATACTCTATAAATAATATAATTTAATGGATGTTTATGTGAGGGTTATTATATAATTTCTCTATTTTATTCATCCAATTTGAATACTATGAGAGGAAACTGCTTTAATATCTCCATAACATTGAATAAATGAACCTGAATGTCTAAAAAAATAAACTTTTGAAATAAAATGGTCTCCAAATTTCATAGTCATAACATTTTTGGAAAATAATTTACTAAAATGATACTCCATTTATTCTATCTTATCCCCACCAAGATGAAGACCTTTTGATTCTAAGTCCTCTCTCCAATGATCTAACTTTAAATTGACAGTCACTTTGGATCCTGTAATGAGAACCATATCATATGAGAAAATCCTGAAATTAATTTTATCATCTTAAATATCATAGGAAATAGATATTAAATTTCTCAAAGTAATTAAATGTAACTTTTCACATTTTTATTTACTGTCATATATGTTAAATTCTTTAGGATATTAAGCGAAAAATAACTCTAAATTTAGACTGGTATAAAATTTTATTTTTTTACTTTTTAAATTCTTTAATTTCAAACATATTTCCCCTAGCCTCATAGACACTATATTCTCTTCATGATATCATTCTAATATACACAAACTCTTTTATTTTAGGAAATAACACTTATTTCCTTTCATTATAAATATTTAAAAAATAAACCATTGTTTCCATATCATTATTTTTTTTCAAATTTTTTAATAGCGCTATTAAAATCCAACATTTAACAATGCTAAAAAAAAGCGATGTTAAATGATGTCTTTATCATCGTTTTCTTAGTGTTGTAAAAGAGTTCCTTTAGCACCTCTTTTTTTAGTGCCGTGAAAGATTGATTTTATAACAGTGCTAAAAAAAGTTTTTTTAAAAAAACTTGATTTTTTTTTTCAAAAAGTGTACTTAAGAAATTTGAAAAAAAAATATTTTTTCAAGAACCTCCAACACTCTTTTTATCAGTGTTTTTGTTAACGACGTTAATGAGTGCCTTTAAAAGTGTTTTTTTAGCGCTGTTAAAGATCAGCTTTTAACATGGTTCGCTTTATCAGCACTGATAAATTCCATTTACTAGCACTACTAATGGGATTTAAATCCTCTTAGGTTGGGCACTTGAACCTGCCTCTCAGGTTGGGGTTTTGGACAAAAATGCCCCCATTATGCATTTTGGGGGTTTTTTTACACTGCCGCTGCTGGAAATTCCCGTTGACCAATAGGGTGCACCAACCGAAGGCCACCCATGGGGTGCTCCATTAATTTATTTGGTTTGACCTTTGATGAACTACCCAAGGGGTGTGTTCTTGAGTTTTCCTTGTTTAAGGAAGCTCAATTATACTTAAATGAGGTTGAATTACATGCATAGTAGATGTACTGCCTCCTTTCCTTATGTTATCATAATATTTCATGCATAACTTGATTAAGGGCTTAAATGAAATTTGTTAAATGAGTGAATATACTCACTGGTTGTTTTTAGATTGCTTAATGACTAATTGTGATTAATTGGCGGGTGATGTGTTAAATGGATATTTGTGATTAAATGGGTGGGTATACCCATGCGAATTATTTAAATAGAAATGGAATATATGAGTGGGTAGACTCATATGGTTTTTTATATGGAATGAAATGGTTGATGATTGTATAGATGTCATGGATGACTCTCTATGGATCTGGAATGCAGTAGTGGAAACCTTGGCTGAGTATTCACCTTGGGTCTCGATTCTGTGGGATTCCTCCAGCTTTTATACCCTTTGAATTCGGCTTGCATAGAATCGCATAGGATATGTTGGTACACATGCTTCTAGGACTCCAATCAGCGCCTATATCGAGTTTCCATCGATATGCTTCTGGGACTCGATGAAGATGTCTTCATCTTATACACCTTGGATATGTCCCTTCATGGTATACACTTCATTATATATCAAGGCCATGGGTTTATTTTTTGACTTCATTATATGGTAAGGTTGTGGGTTTCTTTTATGAATTCATTATACGACATGACCGTGGGATATATGACTTTGGTGGTACAGAAAGGCTATGGGTTTATGTTGTGGATTCTTATTACAGAAAGGGCATGTGGACATGATATGGATGGTTGTATGATGAGGTCATGTTGTTTGTTTATATCGCTTTTAGCTTCCTTGTTAGGAGATGAAACTTGTATCAGGGAGCCTTGAGAGGTAGTTTGGTATTAATTGTTATAGTAGAAATATGCCTTGGGCATTCACACTTACATTGCTGCTTACATTAACTTGTTTAGCATATTGCATCATGTTGTTTAGAACAATATAGACTTCTGGGTGGTTACCCACTGGGATGTTATCTCACACCCTATTTGGGACTCCTTGGGGACCCAAACATATTATATGGTTGCATACGTTGATAGGGGTAAGCACCCTGACATAGGTTTTTGAACGTTGCTTTGGATCAAGGGAGCATGAGACCAAGCTAAGGCTTGCGATGCTACTGGGACACTTTTTGTTCTTTTTAGATTTTGGATACTTGTATTACAATGTTCTTATATGTACCTGTTTTGGCTATTTTCTAGATACATGTATAATCTACATTATTTTATTTGAGACACTTCTGACTTGTTATATAATCCTATCGTTCTTGTCTATTTATATGTTTTCTACTTATTTTATCTACTTACGCTATTGGATGTGTTTGAATTATTTTGTAATATACTCTGGTAATGAGGGAATAATCACCTCAATGACCCACCTAGGACCACACTGCTAGTCGTAAGCCTCTAAAATTTGGGAAGATGCATTTGAGACCATGTAGAAAATTAGTATTGGGGCACAAATGAGTGGCATTTGGGTCTGATATGTTACACAAATGATACCATTATTCAACATTTTCATAATTAAAATTAATAACCAAAACATCTTTCACTACAAACACAATATGACATAACTTGAATAAACTACATTGTTTTAAACTGACACTTATGATGATTTTGTGGATCATGCATCATAACATCTAGAATCACATTCCTAAACTCCATTGGGAAATTTAAGAATAGATTGGTCCTCTCTGGATTCTATGTAAGAAACAGATATGCCTTAGTAATAAATTCTGAAGTAATTCCTATTTCTTGTAGTTCTTGATTCACCTCTCCACATGGTAAACATCCTTGAGGCCTGCACAAATATGAATTTACATCCCTCATAATATCTAAAACTTCATGCAATTCCATATTTAATATTTCAATGTATTTTTAATTACTATATGAGCCCTTTTGTTTCATTTTTTTCATAACATTTTCACTCGGAGGAGACAATAAATCTAAATCTACATCTAGTATGTTAAAATTTTGCAAGTTTTCTGCATTTTAAAACATAATTTTGTTAATCTCTTCAATTTTATCTTTATTGGCATTATTGGATGATCATTTCCACTCTTGCACTTTCTCTTTAGTGGTTTGAGTGTCTGTACCTATCGCTCTATCTTTTCCAAAATTTTCAGCGAGTTTCTCATAATTACAAATAGGAGTATGCTTCCATTTCTCACCATAAGGATTTAACTTATATGGGAATATATATATACATGCACAATCAAAAAAATGTTATAATTGTGTATAGTTTTTATTTTTAGGGAAAAACATAAATTAAATTAAATTTCAATACATACCTCAATAAATTTCTTACACACTTCAAGTTCATGAGTAAACATTCACTACTACAAATACGGCTTTTATCAGTGCTAAAAATGACATTTATCAGCACTAGAAAAAGCGATGATAAAGCCGGCGAAGATAAGGGGGGGGGGGGTTCCCCTTTATCAGCGCTAAAAAAAGCGCTGATAAAAGGCATATTTTATCAGTGCTAAAACAAAGCGCTGATAAAAGGTTCCTTTATCAGCGCTTTGTTTTAGCGGTGATAAAAGACCCCTATATTAGTACTTTCTTTATTAGCTCTTTCGTTTTAGCACTGATAAAAGTTAAAAAAAATATAAAAAATTTTAAAAAAAAATTTAAAAATTTAATTTTTTTTAAAAAATACTACCAATTGGGGGGGGGGGGCTTTTATAGCGCTTGATCCCGCCCTTTTATAGCGCTTTTCTGCCCCTGTACAGCACCCCACGCACCCCCTTCAACCTTTAACAACGCTTGTTGCTATATTCCCCCATGCACGCGCGCCCCTGCCTCCACTAGGATTTGAACTCGAGACCTCCTCCCTGCGTGCCTAAGCCTTTACCACTACTCTATTTTGAATTGTCTTCCAATTCATGATATATATATATATATATTTAGTTATATTTATTCGTATAGTAATATATATTTATATTAATATATATATATATAGTTATATTATAATATATATATATAGTTATATTATAATATATATAGTTATATTAATATATATATAGTTATATTAATATATATATAGTTAGATTAATATATATATATATAGTTATATTATAATATATATATAATTATATTAATATATATATAGTTATGTTAATATATATATAGTTATATTAACATATATATATATATATAGTTATATTAACATATATATATATATATAGTTATATTTATTTGTATAGTAATATATATTTATATTAATATATATATAGTTATATTAACATATATATAGTTATATAAATATATATATATAGTTATATTAATATATATATATATATAGTTATATTAATATATATATAGTGATATTAATATATATATTTATAGTGATATTAATATATATATTTATAGTAATACTAATATATATATATATGTAGTTATATTAATATATATATAGTTATTAGATTAATATATATATAGTTAGATTAATATATATATATAGTTAGATTAATATATATATATAGTTAGATTAATATATAGGTATATAAATATTCATATATTTGTATTTTAAATAAAATGGATGTTAGTTATTATTTATATAAAGCTAATATATTTTATATGTAAATATATTTTATTATTAATTTTTATAATTACATTTTTAGGTGTGAATATATTGTTATATATTTGATTATAAATAGCAGTGCATTATAAAAAATGATGAAATTTCAAAGACATAATATCAATATGAATGTAATACCTTGGAATAAATTCAGACCCCATCAAAAAAATCCAATAATACCCCCTTAAATGAGGCTGAAAACCCACAAAATGTTAAAAAATCGGGGTACCCCAACTAAAAACTCAGTTTTGGAGGCCTTTTAGGCCTCTTTTGGCCTCGAAAATCCCTTGATCTGGTTTCTACCCAATCACAATGAAGTATAGCTTGTCGCAGACTTCGATTTGATATGTGGTAGAGCTCAAACGGACACCCGAATCAAAAGTTATGTCCGTTTGAAGTTTGAGTTGCGTTTTCAACATATTTTGGATCTTTTTTAATTTTTTTTAATTTTTTTAGTCTTAAAATTGTTATTAAATGACTATTACTCCATAATAATTAGCAAATTATTAATTAAAAATATTTTTTTTTAATTTTTTAAGAATCCATTTTCACTAAATATCTTATATATAGTATATTAAGTGTAAATGTACATTTATAATTTTCTAAAATATATTTAAAAATTATATATTATATCGATATATCAATATATCTATATTTATATATTAATATATTAATATTTTTTTAATTTTTTTTTGAAGTCGACCCTTTATCAGCGCTACTAAACAAGCGCTGATAAAGGGGGACACTGCGAAAAACTATTTTTGTGGTAGTGATTTGTGAGATTGGACTACACAAAAAACCACTAGTATTCTTAAATAAATCATAAAATTCTGAAAAATGTTCCTTAATGGTCTTCAATCGATTCTTGATCTTAGCCTTATCCAAATATAAGTTAAACTTATCTCATAGTTCTCTAACAATATTATCATATGAAAAAGTAGTGAAAGTACTATTTACCCTATTCCCTTCGACGTGTTTATGATATGAAGCTTAAATTATTCCATTGTACATCGGATTTTTCCATGACAACTTTTCTCATTTAAAATCCTCTCATTTTTTCATTTTTTACTCATTGCAAAAAACTACATTAAAAACAATAAATAAAAAAATAGTCATAACTAGGAAAAATTACAAAGTTTTTGATATCTCCAACAATATATCGAGATTAAATAAAATCATAAAGGTTAAAAATTAAAAACAAGTAATATAATACTAGAATAATGAAACCATGTTGGTAAAATAAGTATATAACATGAGACAGACATGGTTCATCTTTAATTATTAACATAATCAAAACACACATGAGTTTTAATTTCATAACTAAATTTATCCCCTTTTTTCCTCTTTATCAGTGTCTCTTTGCTCACTAGATTCCTGATCAACTTCATAGTAATTTTCAAGAGCATTATCCACCTTAGAAAGAAGATTTTCATCTGGATATACACCCATTAGAAAGTTTTTTAGTATACAACAAGCTAATATGATATTTTATTATGTCTTCACCAAGTATATATAGTTTTTTGTAGTTGATATAAATGAAAGTCATTTCTTAAAAACTCCAAAAGCTCTCTCAATAGAATTGTGAAAAGAAGAATGCTGATTATTAAATAACTCTTGTTCATTTTTTGGAGGATGATTGGAGTACTCATTAAAATGATAACATACACCTCTATAAGGTGCTATAAGGCCACTCCATAACATATACCCTGCATCAATGAGATAAAATTTTCCTATTTTAAATAAAAAATGTCATTATGAAATATAATTTAATTTACATTTCTTAATAAGTAAAATTAATTTAAGTAGAAATTATTGGTCAGTATTTTCAATTTTTCTTCTCTAGATAATTCATTTTTAATAATTCTCAAGTCTGATGTAGTTCCCTCCCATTCGGGAAACACATAAGTAAAATTTAGATCAAATGTACATGCACATAGTACATTCATTGTGGGATAACCTTTTCTACCATGATATCTTGATGCATCATTATTAGAAACTTTGACATAGACATGTGTTCCATCCAATGATCCAATACAGTCCTATAAGTTAATATATTTTATGATATTTTTAAATATAAAGATAAAAATAATTGAAAATTTAAAGAATGATTATATTATATAAAATGTACCTTAAAATATGGGTGAAATCTTCCACTATTGAGTACCATAGGATAAAATTTAGATCCATCAGGTTGGCGCATAAATTTATCTTCTAATGAAATCATTTCTCTAAAAAATCAGGGAAATTTCTAATTTTTGTTTCATCAGATCAATGAAAAAAAGGAAACATTTCTATTTTTACATTATGTGACTAAATCTAAAGACATTTTTCAACTTGTTCTTCAATTATTGAATACTTTGTCAGTTTCATACCACAACGTATTTTAATCATAGAAAAAAATGTGAAAAAGAATGTGGCCTCATACGGATTATGTTACGACAATCCTTGTCACATTTAAGTTGATCCATGAGTTCAACTCAAACTTTTTTATGTTTCATGTAATTAGTGGATTGGTTTATCTGTTTTTTACGATGATAAATTTTACAAGAATACCAAAAGACCAGTACATGAAATAAGTTCAACAACTAGTATCTTTTGGATTACATCCCATTTAATCAAATGATTATTCAATGCTCTATCTTGTTGATCTATAAGGATTGTAATTTTTTTAAAAACAATTTGATAAAATTTATTTAATAAAAACATATAAATAGAGATATATATAATTTACAATTAAAATACCATGGAATATGACATGTATAAAATAAATAATTAATATATCATATAAAAAATTATCTTATAGCTTTTAATTTTTTACAGAGCCATGAAGGTTCAATAGGAGCAGTGGGGGGGGGGGGGAAACCCTTTGGTTGTAGATGTCTTCAGGCAGCTGATCAAGGATTTGGGTGATCCCATGCCAAGTTCACCTACTCCTCTAGGTACAACTAGCATGGAAGGGGGAAAAGTGGCTGATGTTGGAGATTTATTGGCTCCCAAGGATGCATCCTATGTGGATACAGTACACTTAATTCAAGGTCCTTATGCAAGGAAGGGACCTCAGGAACCTAAGAGTTATGTAATGGAACCAGTTACAGTAAGGAAACCAAGCCCGAGAAGGGATTCCCCTATAATAAAGTTAGCTAACCCCTTTGAGAGCATAGATGTTATTTTGGACTTGGGGGTTGAAGATGCACAAATTGATCACCCCATTGAGAAGTAGGGAGACCTCGATGAGGTATCCAATGATGACCAATCTAGTCATTTTTTAGGTGACAATAAAGGTGAGTTTCAAGGTAAAGATATCCTTAATAAAAGGAGGAGGAAGGGCCAGAAAGGCACTAGGAAAGGCTTGAAGGATTATTTATATTTTCCCCTTCCAATGGAGACAAGATCCGTCAAACATATAAAGGGAAAGAAGATGACATGTAGCGCCTCTGGCTCACCTGTTCAGGAAAAGTCTGATGTCTACAAGGCAGTCCCCTTTAGAGTAACCCTTGATGAATACCATCGTGATAATTTGGAATTGCTTATGCATTCAGGTGAATAAATACTAGAGGATTCTCTAAGGATCAATTCCCCAGATGTGGATGATGAAGAAATGATGGGAAGACTGTTGCGTGTGGACACATATTCTTAGAAAATAGACTGGATTAGTAAGCAAGACTGCATTTTGATAAGAGGCTTCAATGTGTGGAAGATCAATAAATAAAAATACATGAAAACATGGGATTATTTAGCACATCTTTTTGAAGACCTCATAATGGCTGACACATGTACACAATCGACTTCTATATCTTGGAAATTGTTTAGGGAGCACGATTCCAACCAGCTTAAATTATCCTTCAATAATTATGTTGTTTCTTTTAGTGGATAATTAGTTTTGACTGTATGGGTTCACACTTCCCCCTTAAAAGTGTTTTTAATAATAAAAAAGTTAATTTTGAGTGAGTTATTTATCTAACACATAATTTATACTTTAAAAAACAATAGATTTCAACCTATTGAAATTTAATAACTAAAATTTCATACAAAAAATTATCTTACTCCCCTATAATGTATTTAATTTTATTTACTATTATTTATAAAATTATCTTTACAGTATTAATATTATATATTTTATAAAAATATAATATTTCTTTTATAAATTTATTATAATAATATAAATGGTCAGTCATATTCAAAAAATTATTTTAATATTAATATTTAATTGAATAATTTATTGACATTATTCGTAATTTCAATTATTTTTATAAATCATAAAGTTTGTAATATAAAAAAATAATAAATCAATGATAAACCTATAGAACGAATATGATATATAATGGACAATAATTAATAAAAAAATCTTATGAAATTTTAATAATATATAAATTAATATGACCCATATACCAAGAAATAATCACAAGTTGTCAATTGAAATGTGTTGTTTTTTCTTATACTCATTTTAATCTGTATGACTATTTTTATGTGAATTATATAAATCTATAAAAAAATAATGTATTCATAATTTAAATAGTAATCGTGTATTGCAACAAAAAAAAGTTTCAAGTATAAATTTTTAATAAAAAAACAACCAATTATAAATCAATATATTATGAAAAAACAAAATATAAGAATTTTAAAAAATGAATTACTTAGAACAACAATACCCAATGAAGAATATGGGAATGAGTGAAGATGAAGTGGACCTTCTAAAAATTGGATGCAAAAAATATTAGTCGGATGATGAAAGGAATTAATTTTAGGGTAATAATAATAGAGATGAAGGAGAAAGCAGGGTATGATGGAAGCAGAATATCAATTGATTATGATGAAATGCATGAAGGGGAATGGATTCAAAACTTGAAATAATATCAGTAGAGGACTGCTACAATGGCAGAAGAACCGAACAATGTTAGGTTTAAGGGGAATGGAGCGGAACTGTGAGGAAATCAAAGTCATGAACTGACTATTTATATAGACAACCAGAGATAATAAGGGAAATTTAAAAAATACCTTAAAGGGGCGGAGTATTTCCATAAAAAATATCTTGATTTTATGACGATTCCATATCTTAGGAAATCTAGGATCTGAGAGAAATTTGTTTCTCCCATTTTTCATGCCTCACATTTCTCTCCATCATCTTGACCTCTCCAAACAAGAGATATGGGTTTCAATTATTCCAAATATTTTATTTTCCTTCCAAATATATACTACCAAATGATCTTTCATAGTCAGAATAATCTTCAATATATGGAAGATATTATTATTCATATGTGACTCGACTTTCTCTTTCATGCTCGTACGATTCTCTAACAAAAATCTGAGCTCAGTTCACACTTCATCATTGTCATCCTTCGATCTCAAATAAAGTCTTATATTCAATTCCATTCCATTTTGGTTGTCTGGTGATCCTCATCCACGATCATTTCTCTACCTCAGAACATAATCTTGAATCTCCCCCACACATTCAATCAGTCCTTTTCAAAATTTGCATCTTTGACATTCATTTCAAAAACACACACATTTTTTTAGTGTTCTCTTATTCTGAAATTAAAATTGAATTAACCATTTAAAAAAATTATAATGAATTTACCTTAGAATAGTTTTATTTCAAATTACTGTATGGATTTCTTGTAATTCAAAATGTATAAAACCATTAAAAATTATAATTAAATCCATTTTAAAAAATTAATTCTAGATTTCGCAAAACACATACATTTCAAATTTAATTTCTAGATCACACTTAAATTCATAGTTGACGTGTTACTATTTAAAATCCATTTTTTAAAATGTAGTCTTATTCTAGATAAACTTAAAGATCATATTACAAATCCATTAAATATTTAAATTACAAAATAACGCATGACATCCCGGTTAAATCTAAAAAGTGGGAAAATAATTAAAAAAAATATTAAATACATTTTTCAATAGTATATAATTATCCAATGAAATAAAGATCAATGAATTAACCCTATTTTAATTAAATTAGGGGGTTATAAATAATGAAAATTGGTTTACAATTTTGAAATTTTGATCTCTCATCACTCACCCACACTTGAACTATTTCATTTTTAGATGATATAGTGAATTCTATTTATTTGAAAATATATTCCCACCTAGACTTAACTACACAAGATAAGAAAGAATAAAATTACAAATTCCTCAGTTGTTTGAATTATCATGCCTATTCTATGATTTTAATTCACTAACTCACTCCAATTCAAGTAAACTTCTAGTTCAAGGAGTGAAATAAAATAGATTTTAGTGGAATCAAAACTTTATAAAGTGGCACCTCTATTCATACCTTTCTCTTAATTTTCTTAAACCAAATTTCTAATTTCCACTTCATTGATACAAATAAAATGAAATTTTTATAAGTCAATTTCTTCTTATTTATCTGAGCTAAATATTCCCCTCACCTGAATGAATTATTTTTTGATAATTAGGTACTTATTAATTTTTTTCAGTCATGTATGAATAAAGCAATGTGCAAATGAACTTATTAAATATTCATAAAAGGATTTAATTTACTCATAATGCCATTTCCTAATGTCTTAGATATTCATTGTGGGACCCCAATTTCACATTTTACTCTATTTTCCAAGGACTTTTATCAATTACTTTTGATTTGGTTCCCTGAGGTGTTATTTTTCATAGAGGACAAGTTACTTTAGATTAATCTCAAAAATCTAGAGATCTCATGTTATAATTCTAATCTCACAAAGTTTTTTTCACTCACACTTCTTTTCATAGTTCTAAGACCAAATTTCCATGAAATGAGTAGAAAATTAACTCAGTAATCATTTAATTCTAAAAATTTTAGAACTAATTAATTCCCTCCACTCTAGCATGGTATTTAAACTAGGCAGGACAACATGAAAGTATACGTTTTTTTATTTATGTATTTAGACTCAAAAACTATAAAAATAAACATAGAGAAACTATGTATATATCCACAAAAATAAATTGTAACTCTCACTTTTTTTATTTACTTTATTTAAGTCTAAAAATACTTAAAAGTAGATAAATGAAAACAAGTATTTATATCCTAAGATATTTGTCCCTATCCCCCAAACTTATCTTATAAACCATTCTAGTATACATTTATCTAGGAAAGAAGATTTAAAAATGATAGGTATCTAGAAAAATTTAGAGGAAAGAGACAAACTCTAAATGGTTATTCAATGATAATAAAGATTAGTTTAGACTCCTCTATTGGTTATTTTGAGAAATATTCATAATAATGATTCACTTATTTGACATCCACCTTGAATGGTGTAGAGACCTAGTTTTTCCCTTGTAATACTTTGAAATATTTCTACATATATTTATGGATCCATGCACTGATACGACATGCAATTTGGTGTCCTGGTATGCCTAAAATTAATTTTATAAAAATATTAAATATATTTTATATTACACATGCACAATTTCTTAAAGAAAATGGACTAACTCTTAAAAAAAACTCAAATAAAAAATATGAGACTACGGTTGAGTTCAGAACATGATATTAACCCTAGGAGTGACCTAAAATAGGTCAGTGTGGGGAGTTTGGATAATCTATCCATTAGAGGTATATTTTGTGGATTAATTAAATTATTAATTTAATTAATATATTAAATTAATGCAACTAATTACATCTATAAATTCATAGATATGATTATTTTCCTAGGGTTATCCACATAAACCTTGGGTGGATTCCAGATCATTCTTCCTCCTTCCATTGGCGAATCACATCGGATGACGATGAATCTATGGATCAGAGAAGATCATAGTGCAGAGAATGCAACAAATTCTTCCATTTGTTGGTGATCACGTTTTTCAATGATGAATGATCCTATATTAATTAAATACTTATCAATTCATGGATTTCTCCCTTATTGATTAAATTTATTGAGGAGAATCACTCCTTTTATGATCTGTACCAATTAATGAACCTTGGAATGATCATATGTACTGATTTATTTATTATTAAATTATTTTCTAACCTCAAATATCATTGTTTTAATCATTGGCCAAGAATGCTTGGCCAACAATGGTTAAACCTTTGTTCTTGTAGATTAATCCCACAATTTCTTTGTGTTCTTCACTGATTGGACTCTGTGGTTCTGGTTAAAAAATTTCGGGTAGTAGCGAGCCTGATCAGATCCTTGGAATCATGCCAAATTCACACACGAGAGATGGATAGATAAACTAGGGATGCTTTCAGATGGATTTCAGGTTGTGGGTGGTCATATTAACAACCAAAATCTAAATTATCAATGATAGAAAAAATTGAGGTGTGCACAGTGGTGTGTGAGAAGATTCGGGAATTGGTTTTTCAGCCACTGGATGGATGAAATCTACTAAATGAAGATAGATCTACCATTTTTGGTAATAAATGAGGCTAGATATGAAGGCAAAAACATTAGATATGCCACAATGAGCATGGATCTAAGTTCTATGAAAAAAATGACTATATATTGTGTATCATGATGAACACACAGTGTGTATCCCCTATGCTATGACAATTGGGGTGTTTAGAATTATAAGGACGACATGATGTGTAGCCCTCCTACACATCATGTACCACTTCCCCGAGTGGACGAGGCATGTAGTGGAACACATAGGCAGAACCCCATGCTGGAAGACATGACCAGAGGCATGAAATGTACTAGATTAAATAGAGATGGTCAGGTACATTCCATGTGCTGAGTACATGGACACGACTTGAGTACATAGACACATGATGGACCTCGAGTGGAATGAGCATGCCGTGTAGGTCCCCTACATGTCACAGATCCTTATACAGTTAGAAAGTCATGTACCTATAGGGGAAAAAATAGACGATGGAGTGAGACCACATGTCGTGTGGGTCCCATCACACATTGTGAACCCCTTTGTTCCTTTTGAGAAAACTTTAATATCTCATATTTCCTTAATTTGAACTCAAATTTTGGCCTGCGAGTATCCTATTCTGAGTATTTTCTATGTAGAGTGTGATGGTTTCCTCCATTGTGGATTTTTGGATATGATATGAGATTTCCTGGACGCGACGCTTATTTAAGTAATTCTGGATGAAGGTAGTGATCAAACAGGATCACCAGAGGCATCCCAAGTGGAACCCTCCTACTGGGCTGGGCATGGGTCCTCAATGATAAGAGTGGAAACTTCTAGCTAGGGTATGCATGGTTACTCTACAAATTACTAGATTAGAACCCTCATGCGGAGTCAGGGCATGAGTCCTCTATCCTTTAGAGTGGAACCCTATAACTGGGATAGGCATGGGTCTTCTAGCATAATAGAGTAGAACCCTCATGAAGATTCAAGGCATGGGTCCTTTATCCTTTAGAGAGTGAAACTCTCATGCGGAGTCAGGGCATGAGTCCTTTATTCATCAGAGTGGAACTCTCCTTTTGGAGAAAGGAATGGTTCCTCCATCATTCAGATTGGGAACCTCCCTTGAAGTTAGGGAATGGGTCCTCTACTATCGAAGAGTAGAACCCTCCTATTGGAACATACCATGGGTCCTATATCGACCATCAAAGTGGAACCCTCCTATTATAACAGGGTATGGGTATTCTACCTAGAGGTTGTTTTCCCTTGAATGCGAGACACAGTGACAAATCTTGTCTTGACCAGGATGTTTTATGTTGGGAAGACGTGTGATATGCTGGGCATCATTGTTGGAATTCTAGAACTATTCAAAACTCTTTTCCTGGGTTGGGTTGTGAGATAGAGATCCCCTTTCTCTCTAATTTGGGTTTCTTTTTACTGATCACACACACACACACACACACATCCATGCCTTTGGATTCGATTACTCTCCTTCCATGGGTTATGAAGATGCATGGGGTATTCCACCTGCTTTTTGTGTTTAACTTATTATGGTTGGATGAGGTTACTCTCCTACTATGGGTGGAAAATAATCGATGTGTAGTCCATTGACACACTGTGTTGAGACCCTTGTGTTTGGATGAGGTTACTTTCACTTTCTTTAGGTTGAGTTGAATCATGTTCACTATTTACTATCTAATGTCTTTCTTTTCCTATTTTATCTCTTAATACTCCTCCTTCAGCTTTTAGGGAAACCTATTGGGTATGTATATACTCACCCCTATATATTATTTACTCATATGTGTCATGTCTTATAAAGTCAATAGATAGGACGATAGTAACTATAGAAGATATTAGGGATACCAGGTATTTTTAGACCGTATATGGTGGTCGCAGCTTGGAGATCAGGAGTTGGGATCTCACAACATTTTACTTTCTAGTTTTTTTAGGTTGGGATATATTTATGGTAGGATGTGTATTTTCCCCCTTTACTTTTCAGTTTTCACAATCGTACTCTTGTACACCCTAGAGGTTTTTCATGATTGGTTTACTTTTTATATGTTGCATCTTTTTGTTATTATTCCCCATCACTTCTACATTGATATGGTTGGGTGTGTGCATATAGGTAAGTTATGAAAATACCTCCGATTTATTATATTTATTTTGATTCTTGTATCCACCTCCTAGCCTATGTAGGCAGGCTTGGGGTAGTTACACCTCGATCCCTGGTTAGGGTCGGGTCATGACAGATTAGTATCAGTGCAGTTCATTCCTTGGGATGGTGTTTGGTGTATCCCCTTATGAGGTTTTTTAGGATCAGGGAAATAGTGTTAAAGCATCTCAAGTGAAGATCTCAAGCCAAATAATCCAGTGGTGGTATGAGCAGCCGATGTATCCATTCACCAGGACCTTGACTACCTGCTTGTTGACTCAGCATATCGAGACATTGGTTGAAGGGATCAATGGTACATGCATCATATAGAATTTAGTTTGACTGTACTTCTTGAGTCAGATCTACATTGATATATATATATATATATATGCTCATATTAACATGATGCATCTTGAATTTTTTTTAAGGATGCCTCCATGACGATGACTATCTAGGATACTAGTTCTGGATCATGACGATGATCCAATGAGTGATGGGGCCTTAGTTTGGGGTCCATCTTGTGAGATCCTTCCTCTAGGTGTATAGGTAGAATCACTATCACCTATAGAGCATCATATCATAGCAACTGTCTAGGTTAAGGATGTGTGTAGACTTAGCGCACTCCATGAGTTCTAGCACCAGAGGCCATTAAGGTTCCGTAGTGAGACAGATCCCCAAGCAGTAGAGGATTGACTATATTCAGTGGTCCATATTTTCAGTCTTATTTGGACATCGACAGATCAGGTGGTTGTACTAGTAGCTATCCTTTTCCATGGAGTAGCTGGGCACTGGTGTATTCTTGTTACCTAGATGCATGATGAGTCAACACTCTCATGGCCTAACTTCTAGAATTTGTTTCATGAGGAGTACTACCCCTCTTATTTGCACTCAGTTCAGATTTAGGAGCTTCTAGATCTACAATAGGGATATATGACAATGATATAGTATGAAAAAAGGTTCACATACCTTACATGGTACTCCCTTAACATGATCCAATATGGTTACTTCTGATTATATAAGTTTGGTCAGGGAATATACATAGCGATCTATGCTAGTGTGGTGCCCTTGTGCATTCCCACATATGTTGGGGTGTTGGAGAAGGCACTGGTGATAGATATTTTTCTACTAGAGGGTTTTTAAGGATGATATTATGAAGCTAGCATTCTTATGTCGATATAGACACTATGAGTTCCCAATGATGCCTTTGGTGTGACCAATTCCCCCACCATGTTTGTATCCTTAATGAACTAGATCATCCAGCTACACTTGGACCAGTTTTTGGTTATCTTTATCGAATACATACTCATCTACTCTACATTAGAGGAGGATCGTGTAGAGTACTTGAGGATGGTATTATATTTTCTTTAGGAGATCTAGTTTTATGGTAAGCTCTAGAATTTCCAATTTTGGATTCATGAGGTTCAATTTTTAAGGAATTAATTTTTTAGAATGGTTTAGCATAGACCCAATGAAGATCAATGGAGTTCTTTCTTGGGATCCAACCAAGCACGTGTCATAGGTTCAGAGCTTCCTTGGATTTTTAGGGTACTACATGAGGTTTTTTGGAAGACTTCTCTAGGATTTCAACCCTTTTGACCCCTATAATGTGGAAATGGAAGCCTTTTACCTAGACTAAGTAGTACCAGAGGGCCTTAAATAAGTTTAGGCTAAGGCTGATGAATAATCTTGTGTTGAGACTACCAGAGTAGGGTGTGGATTAATTAGTGTATAATGATGCCTCAAGAGCAGGGCTCGATTGAATTTTGATATAGCGATAGGTTGTTATCACATATGGGTTGAGTTAGTTGAGACCCCACAAGTAGATTTATGTGAATCACAACCTAGATAAGGTAGTGGTGGTATTTTCCCAGAGTATGTGGAGACACTACCTTCTAGGAGACCAATTCTTTGTTTTCTTAGACCATTAGAGTATCATGTACATCTTCACATAGAGAGACTTGAACCCGAGACATCAGACCTAGTTGGAGTTCCTACAGGACTATGAATTTGAGATAATATATTCTCCAGGGAAGGTCAATGTGGTAGAATATGAAATTATAATTAAGACTCAGGCTCACTTAGTGTAGGAGGTTTCTGAGAAGTTGTATTCCTAGTAAATGACCCTGGTGGAGAAGGAGGTTGCAACTTTTCTTCAGTCGATGATGTTGAATCGTTCACTTTTTGATCATTTTAGAGATTCCAAGCCAGGAGACATCAAATATAAGGTCTTTCATGACCATATATACACAAGATATTCTACAAATAGATATTCTGAAGGAGGGAATCACATCATCATTTTCTAGGGACAAACGATGCTCCCAGTCACAATGTAGGAGGAAGTGATATGAGAGTTCCACACTTCTCCCATAGTTGTACATCCTAGAGTAGAAGTGGGATGATATATCCATGAAATTTTTTAAAGGGATTCTATAGATAGGGAAGGTCCATGACACCATCTGGGTGATAGTTGACTGACTCATGAAGTTAGCGAACTTCCTTACTATTAGGGAGCAGAGTTCGCTGGAGAGTTTTGGGAAGATGTACATACGGGACATTATTCTCCTTCATGGGGTTACCTCAATGATTGTATTTGATCATGATGGACAGTTCATGTCACAATTGTGGAGTGGACTGCAGGAGGAATTTGGGACCTATATGAGGATGAGTACATCCTTTCAAACCCAGACATATGGTAAGATGGAGTGCACTATCCAGGTGTTGAAGGATATGATGAGGGATTGAATTTTGGAAGTTGATTGAAGATGGGAGGATCACTTTTCTTTGGTAGAGTGTGCATACAAAAAAAGATACCAATCTACTATCAACTTGACACCTTTCGAGGCCCTATACAAGAGACCCTATATGTCACCTTTTTACTAGATAGAGATAGGTGAGGTGTCTCTTTTGGGTAAAAAGTTGGTTCATGTGACGATGAAGAAGGTCCAGGTTATCCATGAGCGGATGAGGATGACCCATATAAGGTATAAATCTTACACAGATCGATGTCATAGGCCCTTAGAGTTTGATCACAGATACCAAATTTTCCTAAGAGTCTCCCCAATATGAGGATTTCATAGGTTTAGCTGGGGAGGAAAGCTATTCCTGAGATTCATCAGGAAATTTGAGATCATGCAAAGGGTTGGAAAGGTTGCTTACCACCTCACCCTACCCCCAAAGTTGGAGTTGGTTCACCCCATCTTCCACATGTCATAGTTGAGGAGATACATGTATGACCTCATACACATCATCAACTAGGGAGATATGGACATCGAGTATGGAGACACTTTTGTGGAGCAGCCAATGTCAATCGAGTATTGAAAGGAGAACCCCACATGGATGAACTATACTCTAGGTGTGTGTGTTGTGGTAGTATGGGAACATGAAGGAGAGTTCCTAAGAGAAGTAGATCCAGATGAGATCCTATTATTCCGAGTTTCTTTTATTTTTTCTTTTAAAGGATGAAAATCCTGAAGGAGGGAATGATGTAGAGACCCATTTTTTCCTTGTAATAATTTAAAAGGTTTTTATATATATTTTCAGAGTTGGGCACTGATACGTTGTGCAATTCAAAGGCCCAGTGTTTCCAGAATTAAATTTAAAAAAATGTTTAACATATTTTATATTATGCACATGCAGTTTATTAAATAAAATGAGATAACTCTTAAAAATAAACTTAGATCAGAAATTTTAGACCACAGTTGAGTTTGTAACATGATATTTACCATAGGAGTGACCTAAAATAAATCGACATGGGGTTTTCAGATAAGCCAGCTGTGGCAGTATATTTAGTGGATTAATTAAATTATTAATTTAATTGATTCATTAAATTAACTAAATGGATTAAATCTATAAATTCAATATATGGATATTTTCCCAGGGTTAGCCGCATAAACCCTGGGGGGATTCTAGAGCGTTCTTCATCCTTCCATTGGAGAATCACATCTGGTGACGATGAATCTCTATATCAGAGTAGATCAGAGCATAGAAAATGCAATGAATTATTACATTTGTTGGAGAGCATGTTATTTTATATAGAATGATCCAATATCTAGGTAAGACTCATCAATTCATGGATTTCTACCCTATTTATTAAATTAATTGTGCATAATCACTCCTTTTATTATCTTCTCCAATTGATGAAACTTGGAATGAGAATATGTACTAGTTTATTGATTATTAGATTGTTTTCTAAACCAGAATATACTTTTTCTTGATCATTGGCCAAGAATGCTTGATCAATAGTGGTTAAATCTATGTTATTACGCCTTTATCCCATAATTTCTTCATGTTCTTCACCGATTGGACCCTGAGTCTGAGTCTGACATTTTCAGGAAGTATCGAGCCTGATCGGACCCTTGGAATCATGAAAAATTCACCAATGAGTGATGCATTGACAAACCAGGTATTATTTCAGATGAATTGAGGGTGGTGGGTGGTAATATTGATGATTTACATCCAAACCATCAACAAAATAAGAACATGAGGTGTGCGTGGTGTGAGGTGGTGTGTGTGAAGCTTTAGGAATTGGTTTTATGGCCACCGAATGGCTGAAATCTACCAAAAAGAGATAGATCAACCATTTTTTGAGAAGAAACGATGCTGAATCTCAAGTAGGAAGCACCAAATATGGAATATGGATTTCAAATCTATAGTTTTGTGAAAAACAAAACTACACATCTTGTATCATGATGATAACATGACGTGTAGACCATATGATGTGATGACGAGGGTTTTGGAGAATTATAAGGATGACATGACATATATCCCTACTATACGTTGTGTTATGCTTCCCCAGGTGGATGAGACATGTGGAGGAGAACATAGGAAGGACCCCATGTGGGAAGAAATAATCAGAGGCACACTGTGTACTGAATTACACAAACATATCTAGGTATATGCCATGTGCTGAGTACACAAACACGACTTGAGTACATAGACACGTGATAGATACACGGACATGAACAAGAACACAAAAGGGACCTCAAGTGGCATGGGAATTTCGTGTAGGTCCCCTACACACCATGTGTCCCCACATGGTTGTTGAGTTGTGTACCTCTAAGTACATGACTAGGTGATGAAGTGGGAACAAACGTCGCGTACCCCTTGGGTTCTTTTAAGGAAACTTCAATCCCCCATATCTCCTTCATTTGAACTCATATTTTAGCTTGTGAGAAACCTATCTTGAGTTTTTTCCATGTAGAACATGATAGTTCCCTCTATTGTGTATTTTGGGAGATGATGTGAGATGTTTCAGGCATGACTCTTATTTAGGAAATGCTCGAAGATGGGAGTGATCACACATGATCACCAGAGGCATCCCGAGTGGAACCCTCCAGTTGGGCTAGGCATGGGTCCTTAATGACTAGAGTGGAACCCTCCAGTTGAGCTGAGCATGAGTCCTCTATAAAATACTAGAGTGGAACCCTCATATTAAGTCAGGACATGGGTCCTCTATCCTTTAGAGTGGAACCCCCCAACTAGGCTGGGCATGGTTCCTCTAACATTAGAGAGTGGAACCCTCCTACGGAGTTAGGTAATGTGTACTCTAACCTTCAGAGAGTGGAACCATGTTATAGAATTAGGGCATGTGTCCTCTATCCATCAGAGTGTAAAACTTTTATTTGGGTATGCCATGGGTCCTCCATCCTTCTGATTGGAACCATCCTATGGAGTCAGGTCATGGGTCCTCTATTATTAGAGAGTGGAACCCTCATGTTGTCACATGACATGGGTCCTCTATCAACCATCAGAGTAGAAACCTCCTATTGTAACAGGGCATGGGTCCTTTACCTATAGGTTGTTTCCCCTCGATTATGTGGCATAGTGACAAGGTGTGTCTTAACTTGGATGTTTTCTACTAGGAAAATGTGTGAGATACTGGGAATCATTGTTAGACTTTTGGAACTATTGGAAACTCTTTTCCTAGAATAGACTATGAGATGGAGATCCCCTTTCTCTCTCATTTGAGATTCTTTTTACCGAAAACACACACACAAACACACACACACATTCATGCCTTTGGATTCAATTACTCTCCTGCCATGTGTTGAAAAGACGTGTGGGGTAGTCCACATACTTTTTGTATTTATCTTCTCATGGGTTTTTGAGGTTACTGTCCTTCTATGGGTGTAAAAGACTCAATGAGTAGTCCACCTACACACTATGTTGAGCCCCTTATGTTTAGATGATGTTACTTTCTCTTACTTTGGGTTGAGATGTATCCTTTTCACTATTTACTATCTACTATCTTTCAATTTATATTGTATCTCTTATTACCCCCCTTCAGCTTTTAGAACATCCTATTGGGTATGTATATAGTCACCCATGCATGGGTTTTTTCTACATGTGTCGTGCATTATGCATATGATATATAGGTCGACAGTGACTATAGGGGAGCTTAGGGATACCTGATATTTTTAGACTATGTATCATGGTCATAGCTTAGAGATCAAGAGCTGGGAACTCTCATCATTTTACTTTCTAGTTTTTTTAGGTTGGGACATCATTCTAGTTGGGCGTGTATTTTTCCCTTTTAATTTTTAGTTTGTACGGTCGTACTCTTATACACCCTAGTGGTTTTTAATGCATGATTTACTTTATATCTATTGAACATTTTTTTTATTCCTCTAAAATTATTCATATATATGGTCGGGTGTGTGAGTACTAGTACATTAGGAAAATTCCTCCCATTTAGTATATTCCTTTTGATGATTTTTCCACCCACTGGCCTATGGATGTGGGATTGGGGTGGTTGCTGCTTAAGCCTTGGTTAGGGTCGGGTCATGAAAAATGTCTACTTTGAATATTCTACTTTGATCTCAATTACACCAAATTATTAATTTATAGTAACTATGTATGGCCCAATACACTCAGAACATTTTTTACCAGGAATCCCCTTCATTCTTGAAGGGTGAAACAACACTTTATCTCCTACTTCCAAGCTTGTTTTCTGAATGATTCTATCATGAACAGATTTGGAATTCTGCTTATATAGTAGGGTTTTCTTATATTCTTTCCTCCTCAACTCTTCATGTTTAATATTCTATATATTCCTCTATCCTCCATTTTTTCCAAATTATATGTTAACTCGCTTCACATACTATTATGCCTTATGCTATATATCAACATGAAAATGATAATGTTTTACATAGAAAATTCTAAAAGGGGAAATTCATATGGACTTATATTTTTTCTTAATAATCAAAAAAAGTTAGTGTTATTGAGTGGGAATTAATTTTTTTTGAAATTATTACTATGAGTTTCTCATTTTCATTTAAATAAGCATATTTCAAATTGGGTTGTATTAGTTTAAATTATAGTTTAGGAGGTTGTTCTAGTGATGTTTTTAACTCAATATTCTCTATGCTTACAACTTGAACATGTAAAGAAGAAGTATAAGTGATATTATTTAGTAAATTATCAAAATAATTATCATATAAATAACTCTCCTCATCACACATAATAATTTCTAGATTGAGTTCATTTTCAAAATAAAATTCATCAACAAGATCATATATTTTGAAGATATTCTTCTAATAGAATCATGTTATAAATTTTTTTAATCTTTTTCTTAGGGAAATATGTAAACCAGAAATGATTTAATGTAAAAATATATTGCTCCTTAGAGGGGTATTTCATTGAATCAAGAATGTTAAAGTTCATAGTTTTCCCCCAAAATTCATTAAAAGTGTTTCTTTATTGAAATTTATTATTATTTTAGTAGTCTTGATAAATGAAATAACTAGAATGATATGGGCATAAGTTTTACATATTTCCTCTTCCATTTCCTGGATGTAAAAATTAAAAGGGTAAAAAAAATACTTTCATGCTTACCAACACATCCTCTAGTACTGAAATAGGGTAGATAGTGGTTCAATTATCCAATTACACAACCACTGAAGTGGTTTTGATCTCTCCCATCAATGGGGAAGAATGTACTGAATAATATATTACATTAATTGATGATCTTAAATCACATAATGCGTTGAAAAAAGTGTGTTTTTATATGGTGAAAGGGATATTAAATGTACGTGTCTTGGAATTTTCTAGGTATTTTTGGGGTAACAAGGACATAAATATTTCTATATAAACTCACCTTTTCATTCCCTTGTAATATTCTCTTCTCAGTGTACATGCCTTTGAGAAATTTTGAATACCTTGGGATTTTAAAGATGAATTACATTAACAGGTTGTTGATTTATACTTTTTTTAATATCTATGGGATCTCCTTTTGTAATGAATCTTTATTGTATTTATTGGGTGGTTTAATCCTTCTAGGGAAGGGAGGTTGGGGATAATTTAGGTCCTTTATCCTGGACTTTACTTTAATCTTTTTCACTAGGGTTGTCTCCACAGGTGGTTCTCCTTTAATTTACTTTTAAATAATAGATTCTTTGGTTTAATGGGAGGTTAAATTCCAGATTCATCTTGATATGGTGATTCTCTACTGTCTCCTAACTTCTTGACACCCCTTAATGTGATAGGACTAACATTTCCTTTAGGGTTAGGAATTGACTAAGTAGGGAGTTTACCTATAACATCATTTTTCAATTCATTTATGGTAGTTGGAATCTAGATGTTTAATTTCACAAGTTGTTTCATTAGGCCATTCATTAAGGATTCTTGATCTTTCCTTGGTTGGTAGCTTGTAGATGGTTAAGTGTTCTGTCTTTGAAAGGGTGGTGGTTGGAAAAGTGGTTGAAAACCTTACTAGAAGAGTGTCCTTTGCTGTTGTTGGATCCTAAATTAATATTTAATACTAGAATACTCTCTTCTTCCCTAATCATAGCTTGGATATTGTAGGTTTTGTCTTTGTTACATGGATTCAAAACTTTTGGTTCCTTGAACTTGAGGGAAAGCATCACTATAGTGGTCCCGAGAGTAGAAAATTTGGCAGACTCGAGGGGGTGTTTTTCTAAAATTTGCTCATAACTAACTATTTGAAAAGAGTGTTTAGGTATTCTAATTTTTTATCATCTAAAAAAGAGTAAGAACTTTGTACCTCATGTAATACCCTTGATATGGTTCTCATACTAAATTGATGAAAATTTTGGGAGATCCTCTTGATCATATCTCTAGCTTTACCAAGTGACTTGTAGATCAATGATCCACTAGAGGAAATATCCAATAGGTTCTAGTCATTTTATATCAATCCTTGGTAAAAGTATACTAGGAAGTGATGACATCATGGGGATAGTGTGGAAATTATGTTGTTAACTGCTTGAATCTTTCACAGTACTTGTAGAGAGTTTATCTACTTTTTTTCTTGATCGTACATATCTCACTACAGGAAAACGACGATTTAGCGACAGTGTTTTCGTGGCTGTTTTAAAAACTGACACCAAATGTTTTTTCAGGATAAAATTTAGCATCATTTTTTAACGAATTTTTTAAAAACCACTGCTAAATGTTCTTAAACAATTTTTTATAATTTTTTTTATAATTTTTTTCAAAAAAAAATTCATTTTTTGGTGGCGTTTTTTAAGACCATCGTGAAATAGAAGGGAAAAAATATTTAATTATTAATTATTAATTATTATTTTCTATTTAAAATCATATATATTTTATTATTTATAATTTTAAATAATTATAATGTTTAAATTAATAAATATTTCTAATTATTAGTTAATAATAATTTTAAAGTGAAAACAAATATTCAATAGGTTAAAAATCAGTCTTCAGCATCAAATGACCATAAATTTTGATCTGAGAGTCAGTTTTATCTCTAAAACTACTCAAATAGAATCTTTTGAAATGAGATAAAACCACATGAGATTTAAATCATGTGATAATCAAAGGAAAAAATATATTAAAATTTCAAAAAATTTGAAAATTGAACTCTAATTCAAACGAACATAACTTTTGATCGGGGTGTTTTTTTGGGCTCTACCATATATCAAATCAAAGCCTACACTGAGATCTATGCAAAATATGGTCTCAGACTAAGGTGAAAGAGCTATGTCTAGGTTTTCTTCCCCAGAAAGGCCCATAAGGTCTCTAAAACTATGTTTTTTTCACCAACCCCGGTTTCTTTAAATTTAAACGGTTATAACTTATGATTCAGGTGTTTGTTTGAGATGGTGATATTGTGTTCAGCCTCTAGGGTTTCCTCCCTCCTTTTTCCTTCTTCTTCACCTGATTCGAAACCTATGCTTGTCTCTGGTGCAATTTCTCAGGATGATTAGGTCTGCTCTTTCTCGAAGTCCCCTTTTCCTCCTTCGGAGGCACAACTGCTTTTCCTCTCTGTGTGCCGATTCTTGAAGAAGTTTGGTTTTGCTGGTTCAATTTCATCTGGATGCTCCCTAACTCTTCGCGGCGCCTGACCGCTGCTTCCACCTCACTTATCACAAGAATCTTTGTGATAAAACCCCATCTTGGTTTTTCACAAAGATACTCCGGTGGTTTGGGTTTTTGGTTGTAGCTGTGTCCAACAACTTCTCCTCATGGGATTGATCAACCTCCTATGATCTTGCTACCCAGAACATCATCTTGTACCTCTTCTCGGGTCGGTACGAAGGTGTTTGTGGTGGCTTGGGATGGTGCTGGGGGTTTTGTTCGATGTCAAGGTTTCTTGGCAGCAGGGTTTGTTCATCGCTATGGTTGCTGGTTGAATCGAACGATCTGGCAGAAGTTTGGTGTTCCATCCTCATCGATGTCTTTATCTACTGGTTAGTGGGCCTTTTTGGTGGTCCTTCAATCTTTCCCTCCTTTTTATACCTTTTCAACTTGTTGGTCTCTATCTCCCTATTGGTGGCTTCAAAGAAACTGGTTCATGATCCATCTGAAGGTCACCTTTCCCTGATTAGGCATCCCCTCTCCAAACTCTGCCCTAGCCAATAGTTTCTTCTCGCCAAGCCAGGTTAGCATGGTGCGATGGATCTTGGTGGGGTTTTGGGATGGTGCTGTTTGAGCAATTGTTGCTGATTCATGAGGTGCGAACTGGAAGTCGATGTTTGAGTTGCTACTGGTTTGGTGTATCTTCCTGTTTTTGATGATTCTTGCTGGAAGTTGTGCTTGTGGATTGTATGTTCATAATGGTGATGGTGGTTTTCAGTGGATAAGTTTTTGTGTCTTTCTGATTCAGAATAGTGATGCCATTGATCCTTTTTTAGGTCCTCGCCGACATTGGGGTAGGGATGCTGATGGATGGTTCGTAGGGTGTGCAGCTTGAGATGGTTCGTCTTCCATGATGATATGGTATGATTATGTTTTTTTTTCTGAATTTGAATCGGTTGGCTGTGTACTGGGTTATTTGGTGCTCATTTTGATTTTGGTATGACGTACGAACTGTGGTAGCTGTGAGGTTCCCACTCAGCCATAAAAGTGTTTTTTTATTGAAAATGAAAAAAGAGATTGGTGGATTTTTAGGGGTTTTAGGGTTTTTTGAGTTTTTTAATGTTTTTTATGTGTTTTAACGGTACCCCAATTTTTTTTAACATTCTATGGATTTTCAGCCTCATTTAAGAGGGTCTTATTTCCTTTTTTTGGTGGGGAATGAATTTATTCTCAGGTATTACATTCATATTGATATTATGGTTCTAAAAATTTATCATTTTTCACAATGTAGTTTTATTTATGTTTAAATATATGCATATTTCCTTATATTTACTCACAAAATTACTTGTATAAATACATATTTACATAGAAATTTATTTTTAAGCATATAAACCAAATAGAAATAAATATTTTTTATTCATTTCATTTAAAATAAATAATTATCGATTTTATATACATTTGTAAATATTTATAAATAGTTATGTTTATATTTTTATATCATATTTATGTTTATATATTTTTATATCATATTTTTGTTTATATATATATAGGGATATTTATATTTACTTATGTTTATATATTTGTTTATATTAGTATACAATTATAAATCTGAGTGTGTTTATATATATTTATGTAACATAAACATGTCTTTATATATATTTATGTAAATTTTTTTATAAGTATATATATTTATAGATATTTATAACCATTTATCATTTTATCATTTTATCATATATTATTTATTATTAATTATTTTTCAATTATTAATTATTTATTATTATTCATTTATTATTATTAATTTATTATAATTTATTTATTAGTTATTGTTATTTACTTATTATTATTTATTATTTATTATTTTATAATTTTATAATTTTATTTTTGTGATTTCAATATTTTATTATTTTATTATCGCAATTTTATTAATATTTATTTATTTATTATTTATTATTGATTGATTAATTTATTATTAATTATTAATTAATTAATTATTAATTAATTATTAATTAGTAATTTATTTATTATTTATTATTTTATTTTCACAATTTTATTATTTTATTATTTTTTAATTTTATCATTTATTTATTTATTTATTATTTATTATTGATTTATTAATTATTAATTAATTATTAATTATTATTCATTTATTATTATTTATTATCATTATTTATTTATTATTTATTATTTATTTATTATTTATGTATTAGTTATTTATTAAGCTATTAGTTATTTATTTATTAATATTTTATATTTAACATTATTTATTATTTATTATTTATTATTTACTATATATTATTTATTATTATTATTTATTATTTACTATTTTTTATTGACCATTTATTTCCATATCATGTGTGTATGTATTTATTTTTTATTAATTTTTTATTTATTTATTTATTAGTAGTTTGTAATTTTTATTTAGTAATTATTAAATATTATTAATTTATAATTTATAATTTATAAATAATAAATAATAAATAATTATTAATTATTAATTGATCATGCATGTGCATGTGCATGTGTATGGTAATAAATAATAAAAATCATAATAAATAATAAATAAATAATAATAAATAATAAATAAATAATAAATAATAAATAAATAAATAATAAAAAATAAGAAAATAAGAAAATAAATAAGAAAATAAAAAATGTTAAAAAAAATGCTAAATCTTTCTATGATGGTTTTGAAAAACCGTCGCTAATTGATTTTTGACACACGATTTAGTGGCAATTTTTCAAAACATCACAGAATGATTTAGCGGTGGTTTAAACCACCGCTCAACTCAAATTTCAGCATAATGTCTCCTTCCCCAGCTAGGAAATCCTTAATGCATGGAAGTATTTCTTGAGTAAGGCAGTGTGGAATTCATTCCAGGTGGTGATCTGTTTCGGTTGGATGTTGTAGAGCCACTCTTTTCCAAACCCTTCAAGGGAGAAGGGGAACACTTTCCAGCTGACCTGTTCTTTTGAGACTTCTCTAGGTTTGAATTTATAAAAAATGTCACAAAATTATCTGTGATATTGGTTAGGATCCTCTCATATAAAGCCATGAAAATTTGGTAGGAATTGGACCATTCCATTTTTAAGATCAATGTCTTGTTGATTGGTAAGCTATAAAACCTGATTAATAATATTGCAATTAGGCGCATACATTTCTCTTAAAGTCTTATTTTAATTAAGAAATATTTTTTTCCATGTATTCATTACCTAAAAGTAACTTTAGTGGAAGAAGAATACGAGGAAGGAAATTTAGTCAGTGGAATTGTAACAAACTATATTTCCTCTTGTTCAGTAATTGTTAGAGTTCTAAGTCTTTCCAACACATTTATTTCAAGCTATGGATCAAAACTAATGAGGCGAGATGAACTAAATTTGGTAATTTTTTGAAATTGGTTTAAAAAAAAAATTAAGACACAACACTTTACTCCTCAACAATGTCTCCAGGTTAACACACATATTGTCGCAAGGTTGATAGTAAAGGAATTTTGAACCTTAGTTTTAAACGCATATGTAGTGGGACTTAGGTTGTCTCGAGAGTGGAGAGTGCTATGAGAGTTTTTTTCTCTTATTTCATGGGTTCTGTGTTTGAGTGTAAATAATGGTTGAATTGATATTATTTTAAATTAAATATTAAAAAAGTTTCTTAACCTTTGATATCACCTCACTTTACTTATTAAATCATAATTCCACATTTATTCTTCTATATTCTATCTTGTCATGTGAAACCTCTCTTGATAACCCTCCTCTGGTTATTTTAGCTTGAATAAGGGAGTATAATGATCACTGTATCCCTTAATCTTACTTTTATGAGTGATAAAAATATCTTATCACTCTTAGATCATTATGTTACTCATGATCAAAAGTAATGGATAGAACCTAAGTGGTCTAATTTAAAATTTAATAGAAGAGGGGAGATGAATTAAGAATGCATAAAATTAAGGAAATATCTTATCATCTAAACAATTCAAATAAATCCTGATATTGATAGAATAAATATTCAATTAAAATATTTAATTCATTAATAGGAAGTAAGAGGAATCTCCTTGGCTCATCCACTGATGGCTTAGTGTTCCATCACTTGAGAAATATAGTAGAAAGAAATGAACAAAAGAAATAAGATGCATCAATAACTTGATCGATCCTATTAGTGAAACCCCTTATTTATTGAATAGTAGTTCCTTTTGTTGGAATGCTTAGGATTTTTAAATCCTTCATTCCTCGCCACATGATGGGAACAAGCTTCAACTCCAATGAACCCAAAAACTCTGAATTATTCCTCAAATTATGAGACTAGTTCCCTTTCTTTATATTTTCACCACATGCATAGCCTGATGGTCGAGATTTTTTCATGTGATTTTCATTCAAAATTTTCTCATAAACTCATCCTCTCCAAATATAAATCTCTATACTCCTTTGAGAAGTATCTGAGGGTGAAATGATGTAGTGTTCCACGTCCATAATGGAAATAAAATATAATGGAGATGCGCTTATGAAGAAGATGATACACGTGCCTATAGTGCATGATTATTTGAATAGTGGGGGCATGTTTTAATATATTTGGGTCTAGTCTAAAATTTGGGCCTATACATCACTGCATTTTGGATGATATTGTGAGTGGGCTTCAAAAATATCGAGCTTAACCTCGTTGGGCCTCAGGATTGGGTCTACAAGTTTCTTGGCTTATCGAGCAGATATCTTGCATTCATCATCAAACTTGGACGATCAAGGATGATGATTCATGTGTTAATTGATGCTTCTCAAGATGTGATGAGCATTTGGTTATGTGATTCCTGGAATACATTTAAGGAGTTAAGATCATGGATTGAACATGTTGGAATAGTGATCTTGATCTTGCAAGGTTGTTTTCAATACTGGGTAGTTAAGCCTGGCCTTACTTAGACATTCTTTTCTTTGATTATCATGATAGTCATGCTAATGGAATGAAGATAATGTAAATCTCTTATTATGCTGTTGAAATTCATGTCTAGTGCCTTTTATCAAGGCTAGTGCAGGTCTAAATAGGGTATTGATTTGCGCAGACAGGACTGGAATAGGTCTGCATTAGCTGAATATGTGAGTATGGAGGAGTCTTTGGTGCATAGAGTGACACTACTGAAAAAATAGCTTTTTGCGATGGGATTAATTCCCATTGAAAATAGTCCATCCCAAAGGTTATTTGCGACGGGATTTGAGGTCCCTTCGCAAAAAGTAAAGAGTGGTTTGGCGCGGACTGCGCGCCAAAGTGCTAGAAGGTTATTTGCGACGGGGGGATTCCCCCATCGCAAATAGTGCGTCGCTCGGAGGGTATTTATGACGAGACCCATCGCAAATACCAGTGGTGGTAAATAGGTTTTTGTGACGGGATGTTGTCCCGTTGCAAAAAGTGTGTCGGTAGGAAACTATTTGCGACAGGTCCCGTCACATATTTCCTTTTAACGACCGACACCAATTAATGCAGACAAAGGTTTTTGCGACGTGACCCGTCACAAATAGTCCTATTTGCGACGGGTATCCCGTCACAAATAGTCCCGTTGCAACTAATCTAACATATATATACCCCTTCCATTTTTCATTTTCTTCCTCTCAATTCTCACTTCCTCTCTCTCTCTAAACTCTATTTTTAGAGGGAAAATTTATCTGAGTTAGTTTTTTTACGAAGAAGTTGTGAAGTCGTCTACATCAATAAGGGTTCAAGTTTAAATATATTTATATTTTATTTAATTAAGTATTTATTTCATGTTTTATGTTATTTTTAATTATTGTTGATTAGTTGTAATTAAATAAGATTTAAATTGTTTTGTTATCAGTATTTATTTGTACTAATAAATTGAAATTATTAGAACTAATTCTTAATAGTTAGTAATAATTAATAATTATTAAGGAAAATTAGTATTGTATATAAATAATTAGTGGTAATTAGTAATTAGTAGTTTTAAATTGTAGTTATTAACAACAATTAACGATAATTAGTAATAGTTACGGGTAATTAGTAATAATTACGGGTAATTAGTAATAATTACGGGAAATTAGTAATAATTAGGGGTAATTAGTAATAATTAGGTGTAATTAGTAATAATTAGGGGTAATTAGTAATAATTATGGGTAATTAGTAATAATTAGGGGTAATTAGTAATAATTAGGTGTAATTAGTAATAATTAGAACTAAATAGTAATAAATAGGAATAATTAGTAATAAATAGGAATAGTTAGTAATAATTAGGAATAATTAGTAATAATTAGGAATAATTAGTAATAATTAGTAATAATTAGTAATAATTAGTAATAAATAGGAATAATTAGTTATAATTAGTAATAAATAAGAATAATTAGTAATAAATAGGAATAATTAGTAATAAATAGGAATAATTAGTAATAATTAGTAATAATTAGAAATAATTAGTAATAATTAGTAATAATTAATAATAAATAGTAATAAATAGTAATAAATAGTAATAAATAGTAATAAATAGTAATAAATAGTAATAAATAGTAATAAATAGTAATAAATAGTAATAAATAGTAATAAATAGTAATAAATAGTAATAAATAGTAATAAATAGTAACAAATACTAAGAAATAGTATCAATTAGTAATAATTAGTAATAATTAGTAATAATTAGTAATAATTAGTAATAATTAGTAATAAATTATAATAATTAGTAATAAATTGTAATAAATTGTAATAAACTGTAATAAATTGTAATAAATAGTAATAAATAGTAATAAATAGTAATAAATAGTAATAAATAGTAATAAATACTAATAAATACTAGAAATACATACTAGTAATAAATATTAGTAATAAATATTAGTAATAAATAGTAGTAAATTGTAATAAACAGTAGTAAACTGTAATAAATTTTAATAAATTGTAATAAATTGTAATAAACTGTAATAAATTGTAATAAATTGTACTAATTTGTAATAAATTGTAGTAAATTGTAGCAAATTGTAGCAAATTGTAGTAAATTGTAATAAATTGTAATAAATTGTAATAAATTGTAATAAATTGTAATAAATAGTAATAAATAGTAATAAATTCTAATAAATTGCAATAATTAGTAATAAATAGTAATAAATAGTAATAAATAGTAATAATTAGTAATAAATAGTAACAAATAGTAATAAATAGTAATAATTAGTAATAATTAGTAATAATTAGTAACAAATAGTAATAAATAGTAATAAATAGTAATAAATAGTAATAATTAGTAATAAATAGTAATAAATAGTAATAAATACTAATAAATAGTAATAATTAGTAATAATTAGTAATAATTAGGGATAATTAGTAATAATTAGTAATAATTAGTAATAATTAGTAATATATTGTAATAATTCATAATAAATTGTAATAAATTATATTAAATTGTAATAAATTGTAACAATTAATAAGAAATTGTAACAATTAGTAACAATTAGTAAGAAATTGTAAGAAATTGTAACAATTAGTAAGAAATTGTAACAATTAGTAATAAATTGTAACAATTAGTAATAAATTGTAAAAATTAGTAAGAAATTGTAATAATTAGTAAGAAATTGTAATAATTAGTAACAATTTGTAACAATTTGTAACAAATAGTAACAATTTGTAACAAATAGTAACAAATAGGAACAAATAGTAACAAATAGGAACAAATAGTAACAAATAGGAACAAATAGGAACAAATAGTAACAAATAGGAACAATTAGTAAGAAATTGGAACAATTAGGAACAATTTGTAAGAAATAGGGATAATTAGTAAGAAAATCAATTGTAATAAATTGTAATAACTTGTAATAACTTGGCACAATTTCCAGTGGATTGGCGACACTCCTTTTGGTCGATGACTCTTCTCCTTTAAACTTTCACCAACTCAAAAAATTATGAAAAGTATGCTTCTACGTATGTCTAATCTCATATGCATGAGTTTGAAAATGAATTCGTAGGACCACATTTTTTATAATGTGTTCAGGCAGTGATAGTTGCAAGAAGATGATTCATCGATGAAAAGGGGGCTCTTTTGTCCGATAAATCATTTACTTGTAACTTTCTCACACTGAAATCACAATAAAGAATCTGCTCGAAGGTACGCATATTCATTCTCATATGGACGAGAATGAATATGTGTACCTCAGAGCTGATTCTTCATTGTGATTTCTGTGTGAGAAAGTTTCAAGTAATTGAGATGTCAGACAAAAGAGTAGCCGTCAATCCACTGGAAATTGTTTCACTCATATGTAATGGTAATTATTAAGAAGTAGTTGTAATTATTTATATTTTTTTTTTCAGATAGTGTTTTTATAATTTCAAATTATTCAAAAATATTAATGATTTTATATTTTGTAGAAAAATATGGAACAAGGAAGTCAACAATAGTCATTATTAGATGATCGCTCTTGGATAAATCCGCATATAAATCTAAACGTTTATAGTTTAAATCCTATATATATTGAGGGTGTTGAAGCTTTTTTATCATTTGCATCATCAAAACCAGAATATGTTTCAGAAGGAACAATAAAGTATCCTTGTAAAAAATGTTCTTTGAGAACATTTGACACATTTGAAATAGTTGGGGGACATATCTTGTGGTTTGGTTTTCAAACATATTATGTTTTTTGGTATCAAAATGGTGAACGTAGTTCCAGAGAAGATACTAATAACTTGATTCCAGATCCATCAGATTTTCAAAATTTAGTACATGATGTTGCAGGTCCATTTGTTCAACAAACTGAAACTCAAGATGATATTGATTTAACTCCTAAGTTGGTACCTTCTGAATTTTATGAGTTGTGGAGGTTTGTTGAGGATGAATTATATCCTGGTTGCAAGATAAGTAAATTAGATGTGGTTTCAAAATTTATGGCTATTAAATCAGATAATGCAATGTCAAATAACTATTTTGATCAGATATTTTATTTGGTTAAAACACTGTTACCTGAAGGAAATGTGTTGCCTGCAAATTACTATGAGAGAAAGAGGCTGGTTCATAATCTGGGCCTTAGTTATTGGAAGATTAATGCATGTCCAAATGACTGAATCTTATATTTTGGTGAAAATGAGTCATTGGATATTTTTCCCCCATGTGGAAAATCGAGGTATAAAGAAGCTCAACCAGGGAAGTCTGGATCGATTCCTATAAAATAGTTGAGATATTTCCCCCTAACACCCAGGTTACAATATTTATTTATGTCTCAGAACACAACATCAATGATGTCATGGCACAAAACCAAGATTTCAACTGATAAAAGCTTGAATCATCCATCAGATGGTGATTCATGGAAACATTTTGACCGTCTGCATTCATCTTTTTCTTTAGAATCCTGAAACATGCGATTGGGTCTTTCTACTGATGTTTTATGTCTATTTGGTTCTTATGGTAGTCAGTATTTAGGTTGTAATGTCTTTATAACTCTTTAAAATTTACCTCTATGGATGTTGATGAAGGATCCCTATATCTTTTTGACCTTATTAATCCCAGGACATCTGAAAAAGAATATTGATGTTTATTTGAAAATATTGATTGATGAGTTAAATGCATTGTGGAGTAATGGTGTTAGTACATATGATGTTGCTGGGAAAAAAAATTTCATATTAAAATATGCATTGATGTGAACGATTAGTGACTTTACGGCATATGGAATGTTATCTGGCTGGAGTACACATGGTCTGAAATCATGTCCTTACTGTATGAAAGACAATAAACCCTTCATGCTCATCAGTGGAAAAAACCTTTCTATTTTGACTGCCATCACATATTTCTTCCAACTGATCATCCTTTTCAGAGGAAAGAATCTAATTTCAGAAATGGTACAATTGAAAGGGATGAACCTCCAAAAATGATCTCAGGTACAGAGTTAAAATCAGTTGTATTTTCATTACCTCCCATCACATTTGGGCCAACAGTAAACCAACAGAAAATTCATGGATTTGGGAAAGAACATAATTGGATAAAAAAATAATTTTTTGGGATCTTCCATATTGGTCTAATTTGTTGGTCTGCGACATGTTGGATGTCATGTATATTGAGAAGAACTATTTTTATTATTCATTTCATACAGTTTTGGATACACCAGGTAAGACCAAAGATACTGTAAAGGCATGATTAGATCTTGTCCAAATTTGCAGGTGACCTGAACTTGAACTATTTGAAAATGTCAGATCATAGATTTTAATAAATCCAAAAGCAGCTTATACACTATCCAAAGAGAGTCACTTATTATTTGGTTAGTGGATTGCAGATTTGAGACTTCTAGATGGATATGCTTCCAATTTGGGAAGATGTGTTAAGAATGATTATATTACTAGATTAAAAACTCTTGATTGTCATGTTATAATGGAAACACTTATGCCAATTGAATTTAGAGGTTTTTTGAATTCAATGATTTGGGATTCTATAATAGACATATCATATTTTTTTCTAGATATTTGTGCTGCGACAACATACTACGATGCGCTAAGAAAACTGGAAGAAGATATTGTTGTAATTATATGTAAACTCAAAAAAATATTTCTACTGACTTTCTTTGACTCAATGGAACATATGATATTACATTTCCACAAGAATATAAATGTGGAGGTCCAATACAGTTTCGATGGATGCACCCATTCAAGAGATGCATGCAGAAATTGAAGAAAAAAGTACGTAACAAAGCATCAGTTAAAGGCTCAATTGACGAAGCTTATTTGCAAGAGAAAATTTCTTTTTTCTTCTCTCATTATTTTGAATCTGAATATCCTTCAAAACAAAACCGCATGGGATAGAACGAGGGGAATTTTAATGACAAAATGGAAAATCAATTATCAGTTTTTAATCAGCCAAATCTTGGCTTCAGTGGAGTTCATGAATGATAGCTTTCAGATGGTGAACATCACAGAGCTCATAAATATGTTATACTTAACTATGAATAAATGACATCATTTGTACTATGAGTGCTTCTATCACTTATTCTATAATTTATGTTACAATATGTAAAATTATTTTATTTGTAGGTTATATGATAATAATATCAAGAAACAACTTCCACAAATTACTACAGCTGCTCTTGAAGAACAAAAACAATTTTTTTCTCAATGGTTTCAAAAACTGGTAACATAAATTATTGATGGTTTAATATCAATTTCATTTATTATTTATTATAGTGATAATTGTTTTAAAAATTTTCAGGTGTCTCAACATGATAATAAAATTGATAAGCGACTATGTATATTGAGTAACCCACCATCCAAAATAGTTAAATATTATAATGAATATATGGTGAATGGTTTTCGATTTCATACAAGTGAATATGGGGAATCAAAAAAACAATGAACATTGGAGTTTTCTTAAGAGGATCACATCATAGAGAAACTGTACTTGAGTTTTATGGCATTCTGGATGAAATTATTGAGCTGTGTTATCTAGGACATAATTATATAATGATGTTTAAATGTCGGTGGTTGGATACTAAGAGATGATTGCATGTTTATCCAACTCATGTAATCATCAATATTAAATATAAAAGTTTTCTTGTAGTAGATGGACAATTTTTACTAGCTCAACAGGCACATCAAACTTATTATTCCAAGTACTGTACTAATTTAAGAGACTTGAGAGATTGGTGGAGCATAATAAAAATGAAATCTTGGGAAAATCAGTTTACTCAAATAGAATGTGGTTCCACTGAAGTGGATGTAATTTAAATTTTTCAAGAGGCTGCTCAAAATCCATCTTTTTCACAAAGAGACGTGAATATCGATGATGACACCCCACAATTAAGGATCGATGGTGATGAAGATGTTAATGATGTTACAAATGAATTTGAAATGACAATAGATGATGAAACTGAAACTCATATGGATATTGATGATGCCGAGGAGGAATATGAATACATTGACATCGTCAGATATGAAGATGATGATGAAGGTGAACATTGACATAGTTAAATGCTGACTATAATCATAACTAATATATATCTATATATAATAGTTATTTTCAACTATCTTCTAACAACAATTATTTTGTGTTTCAGATGGACCCTGATCTATTTCACGAGTTGTAAGAGGCTAAGATACCTTTGGATGAGGGGGATTTTGGATCATCCGACCCTTTTCCTACTGGCAGTTCAGGGGGTACATGGAGGGGGTGTGGTCTTGTGTGACTGATGATTCCTGACCCTATCCCCGATCGATGTCCAAGTGTTGGATTCGATCCATACACATGAAGGTATGGTAACCTATATATTTTAGTTAGATTTTATTAATTTATTTATATATATACTAATTGTTTGATTATTTATTCTTTTTTCACAGTTTTGTGCATGTAACTGTTGGACAGGGGAGTGCTATCTTGCATAATTATTTTTCTTAGCTATGGATCACATGGGAATATATTCCCATTGATGTGCAAATCAGTATGTTCAATCATTTGTTGGTACATAAATAAATAATATTTATTTTGAAATTTATTTTATTAATAACTTGATATTATAAATTATTTGTAGGGTTTATGGTATCCCATTGATGATGGCATGCGTGACGCTATCGACGCGACATGGCATGTGTCTATGTGTGACCATTTCCATCCGTTTTTGAAAAATTTGAGAAGGCTGGCCATTAAGAAAGCAGAAGTGACAGAATTTGATGAGTTGTGTAGAGCCCACTGACTAGAGTACATTTCATCTCATGTTTGGGATGGATTATGTTTACACTAGTTGGGTGGTGGATTTCAGAGGAGATCTTCAGTGGGTCGTCAGAACCGGGGGAGACAAGAGGTGATGCATCGAGCTGGTAGTTGTATATTCAGTACGCATAGAGAGAATCTAGTAAGTATATTTTTTAAATATTTTATATAACTTTAAATATAAACTTTTTATTTTATATTTCTATAGGTATTATAGAATCCTGATATTACGTATTACGATGTTTATCGGAGGATGTACAATGATCCAGCCACTAGAGAGATTAGAGGTGATCACCAGCATCAGATTGTGGTTAGTATTTTTTTTTCAGTTTGACAATTAACTTCATTTAATATTTTCATAATTTTAATTTCAACTTTGAATTGAAAGATTCATATGAGGATGCAACCTCTCATATACAGGCTGAGAGTTAGGACGAGATGACTGATCAGACCAGTGCCCACCATTTCGATGAGGCTGTATGGATGCAGGCGACTTAGTATGGCTTTGAGAAGAGCCAAGTAGTTGGTATTGACTCTCATTTGACTCCTGATACTTATTATGGTACAAATGAAATGTCGAGATCCAACTCGAGGGGAGCTCATGGAGTGGCATCATCTTCTGCTTCACAGTATTAGGAGCAGTTGTGAACTCAGATTGAGCTTATAAAGAGTTTTTAGAAGCAGCATGAAGAGATGAATCAGCAGCAGCAGCAGTAGCAGTACAAGGAGGATATGCGTCGATGACAGCAACAACAACATCATGAGCAGATGGAGTACATGCGCCGTCAGACTCGTAGTTTGGGGATGAAGTTTCCTCCACCATCTCCTACAGCTCCTCCACCTCCTCCAGAAGACGACCGCTCCAGTGATTTTTTTATGTTAAAAACATTTGAATTCAAGATTTTTTGTAATATGAACTATTTACAGTTTCTATCTGTTATATTGGTGTGAATGTTACATAATTTATTATTTATTATTTTTAATATTTTAATATTTATTATTAGTATTATATTATTTAATATTTGTTTATTTTAATAATAATAATAATAATATTTGATGATTTTTTAATATTTTTTTTGTAAATATTGAGAATTTTAATATATTTTTATTTTATTTATTATTTTAATAATATTAATATTAGTTTTTCATTAATCATAATTTTATTAAATATATTTTTTAGTATTATATTTTTTAGTGTTTTTTTATTCTAATAATAATAATAATATTTGATGCTTTTTTATATTTTTTTGATAATATTGAGAATTTTAATATTTTTTATTATTTTATTATTTTAATAATATTAAAATTATTTTTTCATTAATCATAATTTTATTAAATATTTTTTTACTTTGTTTAGTATTTGTGATGGGAGCCCGTCACAAATATTTTAAATATATATTTTTTAAAAATGTATTTGAGATGGGACAAAGAGCCCGTCACAAAAAGTTTATATATATAATGTATATAATCAGAGACTTATTTGCAATGAGGAAGTTCCCCGTCACAAATACTATTTGCAACAGGCTCATTGCAAAAGGTTTATTTTTATATAATGTATATAATCAAAGACTTATTTGCGATAGAAAAGTTTCCCATCACAAATACTTTTTTTTGTGATGGACCCGTCGCAAAAAATAGTATCTGAGATGCCGTTTTCTACAGCGAGCTATTTGCGACGAGGCCCCATCGCTAAGGCTTATTTTTGATGGGATCCCGTTGAAAATAGCCCGTCACAAATACCTCTAATTCCAGTAGTGCGAAGAATGCAATAAATATCTTAAGCACATGAAGAATGGTTGTATTTGGTGTGAAGGATCTCAAGTGGGATTACTAGTGTTGGAAAATGGTTGAGTGCATAGATATCTTTGATGAAATTCAACTAGAACCTTGTGTTTATTGGTCTTTGATCTTGAAATCTGTGTGTGGGGAAGGTATAAGGTCCCCACCATCTTCAATTATGCATAGAGAACACATAAAAACAGTATAAGAACAAAATAAAGCCAATCTCATTCTAGTTTCGAAGATGGATGGTTGATATTCATCATCGACCTTTCTTGTTCAGCCTTTTTGGACTCAATCAGTGTCTTTTATGATAGTTATCAAGATCGATTCCTCTTTAACCCATATCAAACTCACTTATCTTCTATAAGGGAGTAAAACTGAGGCCCATCATCCTTTTATTGGCTTAGTATCATCCTTAGTACCATTGATATCCAAATTGTTTCCCTATTTTGGTCTGGAAAAACATTATTCAGTCACACCATATCCTTTAATCAGTATTTATTAGTGCATGTTTGGATGATTATTCACTTTATCCTCATTGGTTCTTCACCCAGGATCAAGACCATCAACAAATCAACTATCTAGATATTTATTTGATAATTTCAACATACACCTTGCGTGTGACTTTAAAAAACTTATAACCACATCAATAGGGAACTCCATAAGGACCATTGTCTTCTTCATTCCATCCCTACATAGGGAACAAACCCAATTATTGAAAAAATTTAGTCTTATTCGATGAATCTTCAATGGATTTTAGTTTTTTTATGGTTTTTATCATATTGATTTATTTTCATAAGCTATCTTGGATTATTTCTTTCTCACAAATCAAAGCTTGAATCATGTGAGAATTGTGGTTACTACCCTATCTCAAAACCATCTTTGGAAAATCATTTTTGAGGTCGGTACCTACAATGAATCAATTATCAAAATCTGCTTCGATGTTAATCCTCATTTTTCCACATTTGGTCGAGGCTTAACACCATTATCATCAGTCTTTAGTCAAGATTCTATCTCCCTATTTCAACTTCAATAATCCATCACACTTGACCTTTAATAAATTGGAAAAAACCAAGGTTTTTAGTTGTTTGTTAGAAGTTTGAAAAATCCCATAGCCTAAATCATCTTCAACATGTGGTGATTTGGATTCTTCATACATGGATCAACTTTCTATTTCATACTCGTGTGATTCTCCAATAAAAATTTGACAATAATTTACACTTCATTATAATTCTCCTTTGATATCAAATTAAATCTCATATTTAATTCAATTAGTTCATCAGGAATGGTTTCATGGTATTTTTACTGATGGAAGATTAGTGTCACAATAGCTTAAGGATATTACATGGTCTATGGGTGTGATGAAAGGATGAATTCCTCATTGAATCATGTGATTTCCTTCACATGAAAGGAAGGGGAGTTAGGGTATGAAAACATGATGGTGCACAGAAGTAGGCAAAGGCAGTAGATTCTTATGGAATCATGCTCAGGGTGTTTCATGGAAGAATATTGTTTTCATTTAAGTAGTTGGCTGGTGAAAATTTTTATCTCATTTAATATCCATATGGTTCATGGAAGCATGACATAGAAGAATATTTTCATTATCATAGAATCACATTGGATTCTTGTGAAAGCTTGAGTCCTTTACAAAATTTCCATCTCTGACCTGCATTTCACAGTTACATATATATATTTTAAGCATGCTCTTGTTCTAAAATTAAAATTGAATTAATCATTTAAAAAAATAATAATTAAACTCCTTTTAAATAATTACATTTCAAATTTCCATATGGATTTTATGTAATTAAAAATGGATAAAACCATCAAAAATCACAATTAAATCCATTTTAAAAAACATGATTCCAGATTCTACAAAACAGATTCATTTCAAATTTAGTTTCTAAATCACACTTGAATTATTAATTGATGTGTCACAATTTAAAATTCATGATATAAAATATAGGATTATTTTTTATAAATTGAAATATCATATTATAGAGCATTAAATAGTGAAATTAAAAATTAATGTATGACTCCCAGGTTAAATCTAAAAAATGAATAAATCATTGAAATTCAATATTAAATCCATTTTTCAATAAATTCCAAAATTATAAAATGTAATAAATATCAATGAATTAACCTAGTTTTAATTAAATTTGGGGGTTATAAATAATTAAAACCATTTTATTTTTTTGAAATTTTGAGCTCTCAGCATACACGCTTCTAGGAATCATCTATTGAACGTGAAACTACAGTTTGGGATTCCTAGTATATGTTCCATGGATCCGTTATGATATGGTTTGGATTGACTAGGACTTTCTATTATGAATCAAATTGATGAATGGTATTAGTTTTTACAGTTTTATGACATGCTCACAGAAACTCTGACACTAGATGAAGTAGGTATGATATTGATTATTGGATTTGAGGAAGGACTTGGTCCCACTAGGTGGTTACTTAAATTCAAAGACATCTAGAACAGGCCAAAGTAGGTATTTTTAGGGTTTTAGGTGTACTGGATGACACCTATTGGCCTGATGTGTATGTTTGATAAGATTTACATATTATGTTTTGAGATGGGAGTGTTGCACAAGCACCACTACACTTTATATGTATGTATGTATGTATGTATTTATGTGTCTCATGCACATCCACTTGATCATACTCAGTATTGTTGAGGGATTGTGTGTTACTATTAGGTCATTGGACTCATCCCTTACCTGTGTACACAAAATGAGTTTCAATATACATTGGTATACCTTATTGTTTTCTATTAGGGCATAAGTAATTCTTAAATCTGGATACATAATATATGTGTGGCCATTTATAGAGGTCAAGGATTCAGTGGGTTGGTTATGTGAGTTGGGTCTAAACCCACTAATTTTTAGTTACCATTCACTATGTGTACTATCCACTATGCCTTTTATTTATATATGATTCCTGATTATTTGTTATTTACTATTTTTATTCTTTTATGATAGATACATCATATTGATTGTTTTATTTCTTTTTATTATGGATAATAGGGGCTCGTTTAGCTTCATATTTATTTTTCCACATGTATTTAGGATGTCCGTCATACAAATGGATCATTCCAAATTTTCAAAATAATCAAGCTTGACCCCCAGGCCTTATATGAGAGGGAATAGTCTCCCCATAACTACTTTAGGCCATCACCACTAGTCGATAGCCTCAACTATACAGGGAGGCGCGCCTGAGGTGTTTTCATGTCCCTCCATGGGTTCCATTTTGGAGGGACTAGGTTAGGACATGACAAAGTGGTACCAGATATTTTTTAGGATGGGAAAGTGTAAGATAGTGATGGAGTTAGATTTTTAGGATTCAGTAGGTAGGTTGAGCACATGTCTGGATAACATGCATTTAGTTGGGTCCCAAGTTACCAGGGGAAGTCTATTATTGGGACTAGGAACTCTAGGATGAGTGAGGAGTTGGTTTAAAACAAGAATCCCAATGTGGAATAGATGAGACATATGATGATTCATAGGGCTCAATTGGGATCCAATGAGTTGTACATACATCATGACAGTGGCATACTAGGGGCATAATACAAGTACCTTTGGGCAGTGTTGTTCAACATATTGTCTCATTAGAACCCATTATTAATTGAATTAACTTATAATATAATCAAAATTTTCCTAAATATATTATAATGGGTAATTGGATTAATATATATTTGAGGGTATTGATTGATTGAATCTAACTATGATATGATTGGTTGGCTGATATAGGGAAATTATTTTCAAAATGGTTTTTGTTTGATAGGAATCTAGGTTTGAAAGGAAAATTTGTGTGTTGGAACAATGTGTGTGTATAATGGTTTTGAAAGTTGGTTTTATGTGAAATGTATTATAGTTACAATGATTTTAAAATGATTTGGATTTTTAGATTTTGGGAAAATATGAGGAAAATGGTTTTTGAAATTGGATTTAAAATGTATTTTAAAAATGGGATTGAATTTCAAAAAAAAATACCAGTAAGGCTGAATACTTTTACGGGATTTTAGTTTTTGTTAAAGACCCTTGGAATCCAACGAGTGTTTTGAAAACTTAGGAAAGTTTTAGTGTGTGTTGATTTTTGAAAGAAGTGACTAGAACCTATGTAAACTATATTTCTTTTATTTCTATATGCTCGATAGGGGGGAAACTAATTGTTTGATTTTCGTATACTTAACTAGGGAAAACTAGATGCTTGATTTCCTTATTCTTGATCAGAAGTGACCTAAGTGTTTTATTCATGTGTTTGGGTGGTATGTAATGTTTTTTGAAATATTTACATGTATCAGGTTTGAGAAATTTGTGTTTAATGTTGGGATCAAGTATTTGGTTATGCATTTTGATTTGGGTCCATGGTTTGGATCAGTTAACATTGAATTTCTATTGATGATTCCTATAGTGGGGAGTGTTGTATTGATTAATGGATGGTTGATATAGAAGTAGGATACCAATGAGTGGATTGAACCAATTTGAGAATTTTGGTGTGGTGTTGAATGAGGTCCATGTATTGGTGATGAACTTGGAATGATTTTGATGGGTTTTGAGTAGGAGTTCAATTAGATATGTATCAGTGCTCATGAGTGGAGTGAAATGATGATTTTGGATGATAAAGGATTTATCCATGGAATTATATTGAGTTATGGGTTTTTACTTTAATGTCATTTTTGTTTCAGTAAGTCCTTCTAGAATTAAGGCATTATGTGGTTGGGTGATGTAGTGTTGTGGTTATACATTGATGGTGAGGCTGATTGTTTTTTTGAAAGTCAACCCAATTTGGATTGAATGGTGTTTTGTGAAAAATTAGATGTAATGATTTAGGAATTGTATAAATAGAATTTTTTGATATGTGGTTGAGGTGGTTCAAGGATTAAAATGGGGGTTTTTAGAGGGAATCAATTATACTTGGGCTTGGTGTTATGAGTTGACTAATGGAAACTCATTTAGAATTTTGGAGTAAAACATATAATTTGAGCATGAATTGAAATAAAGATATATCAAGGAGTGTGGATGAATTACCATTGAGTCTTCTCAGAGATGATAAGTATTATGGTGGGGAGTTTGTAAAACCCTACTCCTTGAAGAGTGGTGAAATTTAGCAGGAATTTGAATTTTTGGAATTTTAAGATGAAGGTTGTTTGGAGAAATAAGATTTTTATGTGAATTTAGAGAGTTATAATGTCTTAAAGGAATATATTTTCATATGTTTTGAGGCTTGAGAGGTGACTGGGGTTCTTGGGTGAGTCTCAAGATCTTTGGTTTGAATTTCATGAGTTTTTGAGGATTCTTGACTCAATGCACAGTTTAGGTCACATAATTTAGGGAAAACTATGTGGTTACCCTTATGAAGAAGAATTTTAAGTTAATTTTCTAAATAGAATGGTTATAATTCATTGTTATCACATGATTAATAGTGAACCATGTTGATTTTAGAGGAAACCATGTAGCTTGGTCTAGAATAAGGGTAATGGTGCATAGGTGGAACACAATTAGGGGGAACCGTGCATGGAGAAATGTGAATATTGGTTTGGGAATGATACTTGGTACAAAGTTGGTTTATAATTTCAGAAAAACCTTGTGAGATGTTACAGAATGAAATAGTACCAATTTACATAGTTTGAGCATGATTTGGAAAACCATGCAGACTAACCATATGAGAGGACTATGCTTAGATTATTCCATTCACATGGTTAGTGCATGGTTTATAAAACTACAAAACCTATTAATTATCATTAAAATTGATGGAATTATGGAAATTACCCCTTGGACTTAAATATATAAACCTCCCCTTTCTCCCCCTTGTGCACATACAGACCAGGATCTCCCCCCTCTTCTTCTTCAATCCCTTATGAAATGGGGCATATTCATGGATTTTTTCATGGTATTTCAAGGTGAGTTACCCTCCTTCTCACTCCATTATTCTTTCTCTATTTTCCTTTATTTTTTTGATCCTTGGATTTAGGTTCTTGATGATTTCTATTGGATCATGGGGGAAATTGTCCTGCTTCTTCGGGGTTTTGTTTTCATCTCAAAGATGTCTTGAAATTATGTAATCAAGTTATTGATCAATGTTCTCCTTGAGGTATTTCTACTATTTTGGTTCCAAGAGTGTATATCAAACCTTCCATGTGTGGGTTTTCATTATTTCAGTGTGATGAGTGTTCCTAGATCCCAAGCCAATATTGGACCTTGAATGAGATTAGGCAACGATGGTCGGATTATGAATTAAAGTAAAATGACTCATTTGAGGTAGGTAGCCATAACATTGACTAATTATCTTATTCAATTCGTGATTTTATGATCATATACCTTTATTATTTGATGTCATCATATTTTATTGACTTGTGTGACTCTGCCATAAACTAGGATGGGATCGCATTGGCCTGATAGTCAACATATACCACATAGATTGTTAAGTGGTTCGATGGAGAAACCCTAGTCAAATGAGCACCACTGTATCTCTTTATAGTTTTCTTTGTGATGTGTGTTTAGTTTTAAAGAAGAAAATGGTTTCTTCTTAAAATGTGCTTAAAAATAGGTATGACTTGAATAAGGATTCTAAAAAAATGGGTACTTATGTAAATGGGTTTTAAATAATACTTAAAAATAGAAATGGTTCTATAATGAATTAATTATTGAATGTTGGTCCAAGGTCCTAGTGTGAGTAAAGTGGTGCGTGATTCCTTTTTGAAATGGTTAGAAAATGGGACTTTACTTAGATTTTAAAAGAAATCCTGTAGACATTATCTTGAATTGTTTTGGTTTGTTTGACCTCATATGGGCAATGCTATATTTTATAATGCTTTTCTAGTTTATGTTCCTCCTTATTATGCTTAATTATTATGTGTCAAGTTTCATTATGATTCACATGGTGTGTGTATACCTATGAGAACTTTTCTTATTGTACCAAAGTATTAGGTTGATTTGGATACTTGTGATAGACCCTTAGAGGGCAGCGGCGGTTCTGTAGGACCCTAGAGACTATTGAGATACATTATAATTGGAATAATGGGTAGATACCGAGAGATATAAATGTTCAAGGATCCTATGTAGGGTGTACATGTAGTGATGTGAACTTAGGGACCCCGATGGGTACCCTAATAGCATGATAACAAGATAGGGTTCATGTGATTTATGCGTGGTGGTGATTACAAGTGTCACCTTAGAAAATAAGTTGTTAGTGTGAGCATGCTATGGTTGGGGTAGTGTGAGGTTATGTTCATGAGAGTCTAACCTAAGTGACATGGGTTTGGGTATATAGAAAAAATTATGAGATTCTTATTTTGAGATGATTCGGGTGGGGTGCACTGCCCACCGTGATGTATTTATATTCATGGGATGCCTTGGACTTGTTCCTTTGATTTTACCTTCATGTCTGATATCAGTTGGGAATTACTTAGATGTGATCCTTGAATTTAGATGTGATATTGGTTTGGATTGACATAGATAAGATACTTGGATTCATATGTGATACTGGTTTGGATTTCCTAGGATATGGTCCTAGGAATCAGTTATTGAGCATGTAATTACTAGTTTGGATTGCCTTGGATGAGTTACTTGGAATTAGGATAGGGGATGTGACACTTACATGTATCATATGGATGCAGTTTATATTTCCTAGGACACACACCTAAGAACCGGATATTGATAATGAAACTATTTATTTGGACTTCCATGGATGAATTCCTTGGAATTAGGATAGGGGATGTGATAATTCCATGTAGCCTATGGGTGTGGTTTGGATTTACTAGGACAAGCTCTTAGGAATCGGCTGTTGAACATGGAACTATTGTTTGGGATTCCTCAGACATGTTCCATGGATCTACTATTATATAATTTAGATTTCCTAGGACTTGATTATAGGAATCAAATTGACAAATGGTATTAGTTGGCATAGTTTTATGATTCAATTAATGAAAATTTGACACTGGATGAAGTATCTGTGATATTGGTTATTGGTTTCTAGGTAGTAATTAGTCCCCCTAGGTGGTTATTTATGTTTAATGAAATTCAGAACTGGACGATGTAGATATTTTGGGGTACAAGGTGGTCTGAATGACACATGATGACCCAAGGTGTATGTTTGATGAGATTTTAATGTTATGTTTCTTAGAGGGTGTGTTTAACTTGTTAGTTTGGTTGGTATGGAAGTAATAACTAGAGGGGAGTGAATAGTACTTTTTGATTTATTATTACAAATGCTAATTTATCAAAGTTATAACAGTGTTAAAAGTTAAAGCAGAAATAAAATAGATAACACTTAATGTTTTTATCTATGTTTGAATCAACAAGATCCTAGTCCACTCATCAATCACTTATACCCCTTGATGAGACAAGTATTCAATAAAACCTCAATTTTTAATAGGAGTGATAAACCAATTACATACAAATAAAAACGTACCTTTTTTACACCTAGTGTTATAACCCCTGACATTTGAAGGAGTCACAAATTAGATTCCTTTTTTATGGTTGGAACATCCTAACCTTCCTTTTAGTTGGGAGAAATAACCCGATGAAAAATTTTGGGTGGAAAAATATTAAACCAAAAATCTAGAGGACAAATAGGTGGTAGAAAGAATTACAATAGATAAATAAGAAAAACAATTGAAATTTTTAGTTGAGAAAATGATGTAGAAATTCATTATAGCTCTTGTTCTTTGATCAAATCAGGGGTAGAAGATGAAATAGATGAAGATATTCATTTATCAAAATAGAAAAATAGAAGTGGAAGAATTTTATTGATCAATTCAAGAGCTGCATAAATTTTATCATCGCATACTTATTGAATGAATCATCTACACTAGTTTTTGTTTTATCGTTGAAGAGATCTCTTGAAACATTAAAAATGATATCTATAGGAGTGTGACTATGTCTAATGTCTACACAACATTTTTAGTGTATAAAAATAATTTAATATGGACTTTACCTTATTTTGTTGAAGTCGTGATGAAAATAAAAAACAACCAGGCTTATATTTATTTATGAAATGTTAAAGGAACATTTAATATATTAAGAATAATAATTCTTAAACAAATAATATTTTAAAAACAATTGAAATAATATTATAATTCTATATATTATAGACACAAAAGAATGTTGTGAAAAATAGAGCATCGTATGAAAAAAATTTGCATGAATAGGCAATACTAAAAAGTGCTACAATTATTTTAAAAAATGTTGCAATTATATTTCAACATAATATAACAAAAAATTTGACAAATTAATTTATTTTAACAACATTAATTAAAATTAAGAAATAAAAATTTTAGAAACATTTTTTAACTAACGGTGGGTCATGACCTACCATTGAAAACAGAGAGCGGTGGGTCTTTACCAGCCATTGGAAATGTCCAACGATGAAAAAACAGAAGATTACCTACCATTGAAAATTTAATAAAAAATAAAAATAATTAAAAAAAATTAAATTAATTCTATGCATCTTAATAATAAAATGCTTTATGTGAAGACTAAAAAATTACCCACTATTTGGTTCAAATGGTGGGTAAATTACCAGCCGTTGGGTTCCAATGGTGGAACTTTGAAAAGATATTAACCCATAACAAAAAATGACATAACATGTGAATAAATCAAAAAAATTAATTCTCAAATAATCAATGATTAATAAGATTAAACATGATTAAAAATAGATTAAATAAACACAAAAAAATATAGTAGCAAATAAATTAATAGGGATCTTCTGTTGAAGCTTGATGGAGATTCGACCAAGGAAAAGAACAAAAAAATAGAAAAAAATGGTGGGTAAAAACATAACCTACTATTGATGTTTAATGTTGGGTAAATTACTTACCATTTATGTCCAACTATGTGTAAATTTACTCACCATTGAAGTCATGGAAGTGGGTCATTGACCCACCATTGGTAATATTCCAATGGTGCATTGAATCACCCACCACTAGCAATTAAAATGATGAGTTGACTTACCCATTGTTGGTAAAAACAAAAGGTGACTCAGCATGGTTGAGAAACCAATAATGAAGTCTTAAAAATAATTGAAGAACAAATTATGGAAGATGAAGAAGATCAAAAGATTTACTGATAAAATATAAAAAAATTTAATAAACAAGATAAACTGAAAGCTGAAGAAATAATGAACCCTCACAAAAACCACAAGAATTATGAAAGATTTAATAAAATACAAACTAAAAAAATGAGTTTTTGAAGAAATAAAGAGAATATATGAAATTTAACTTAAGAGGAGGGGGAACCCCTGGTGCATATTTCACTGATCTAGAGAAATGAAGGACGCTAATGAGCTGTAGGGATGGGTAGACGTCCAAAGATGATGAAGGAAAAATCAAAAACTAGAGAGTGGGAGTTCAAAATAAGGGCATGGGATAAACATGATGATTGGATGGTGGAGATTAAGGGGATCAATGACTAATATTTCAACTGAGTTTTTAAGAATTGAATAGTGATCAAACTCATTGTCCCGCATTGAATCGAAGGAAAGGAGGGTGTGTGGTATATCAAGCAAAATGTACTGAATGTTGGATCAGATTAAAACATAGCACACACACATTGCTTATGGGCCATGTAGATGACCTATGCCCAAACCTTGAGGGTGCACTCCTCATTCCTTATAGATATTCCCACATGCTAAAAACATTCACTCTACTCACCCAGCCTTTTTGCGAGACACAAGGGATGGAATTACCATGAGGGTAGGCCTTCTGGGTCCCCTTAAGAGTGGTTTATGGTTAGGTTTTAGGGATTTCACAAATGGCTATATTTTTTTAGCACATAACAAAAAATAAAGATTATAAAGATAAAATACAAAATAAACATAAATAAATATTAGAAAAGGTAAATAAGAAAGATTATATTTAAACTATATTGAATTTAATTAAATGTGATGTAAGAGTAATTTATCAAAATAAAGAGAGAGATAAAAACATTAATACCCAATTACAAATAATCTCCCCTTTTTGTAAATTAAAAAAAACAACAACATTTATTAAATTTTAAAACAACTTTTCAAAAAATTTATTAAAAATTCAAAAAAAAAAAAATTCACCTTTTTGAAATTTATCAAAAAGCACATTAGAATTCAATATTTAAACCAATTTATATTTTTAATTAAAAAATATCTATTTAAAAATAAACATATAAAATAATTATCATAATATTTACAGAAAATTTTAGTGTTCAAGTAAACATTGAAATTTATCAAATATAACATTAAAACAAATTCTTAAAAAACAATTACTATAATAGTAGAAAAATAAAATATTCATAGAGGGAATAATTGGGATAGTGTTATTTTAAGAATGAATTTTTAACCAAAATGATCTAATCATCATTTTTAGTAGAGTATAAAATAATAGTGAGATATATAAATTAATTAAAAAAATTAAATAGATTTATCCAAATAAAAAAATTCATAAGAAAAAGTTAAGCTACTTGCATACCCAATTAAAACTTCCTTATCTCAAATTTAACAAAATCTAGGGTTTAGTGAAAATATCAGCTAATTTTTTATAAATAGAAACAAATTCTAAACATATATCACCATTATTTACAATATCCCTAAGAAAGTGAAATCAAACATCAATGTGTTTAGTTCTTGAGTGTTGAAGAGGTTTTTTTAGAAATTTAAATGGTATTAGTGTTATCACAATATATAATATTTTTTTTCAAAAATAATATTAAAATAATACAAAATTTTCTTTATAAAATTACTCTATGAATATCTACTAACATTAGAAACATACTCAGCCTGAGCTGTTGACAGTGTTACTGATGATTGTTTCTTAGAACTCCATGAAATTAAGCCTTTTCCTAAAAAATGACACATACCTGAAGTGATTTTCCAGTCAAATATGAAAACTCCAAATTTAGAATCAAAATAATATATTAAATCAGAGATAATTTCATTATAATAGAAAAATACAATACTAAAAATATCCTTGATATACCTAATTACTCTTCTAACAGCTTTAAAGTGATTTTCTTGGGGTTTTGATTGAAATATTGAATACATACAAATAGAAAAAATAATATCTGGCTTAAAAGTAGTAATATACAGAAGGCTTACTATCATTCCTCTATAGACCTTATCAAAAATATAATTTCTAGATTCATTTTCATCAACTTTAGAGTTTATGGTCATAGGGGTTCTCATAGTTTTATAAAAATCAAGTCCAAACTTTTTAACAAGTTCTTTGGCATAATTAGATTGATTTAAGAAAATACCATCATTCCTTTGATTAATTTTTAAACCAATAAAAAATTTAGTTTCCCCATTAGTCTCATATCAAAATCATTTGTCATTAATTTTGAATACTCATTACTTAGTTTATCATTTGTATAACCAAAGATAATATTGTTAACAAAAATCTGTATAATCAGTATATCATTATGAGTAAGGTTGAATCAACCTTAACTTTAAAAAATCATTTTGAATTAAAAGAAAATTTAGTCTTTCATACCAAGATTCAGGATCTTACTTAGGATCATATAAATCTTTAGGCAGTTTGAAAACATGATTTGGAAATTCATTATTTTCGAAACCAGGTGGTTGTTTAATGTAAAACTCTTTTTGAGATCACACAATTTAAAAATGCACTTTAGAAATACATTTAAAAAGGTTTAAATTTTTTAAAGCTTGAAAAATATAATAAAATTAGAATTTATTCTAATCTAGAAATGGGGGAAAATAAATCTTTAAAATCAATTCCTTCTTCTTGAAGGTAACCTTGGGAAACTAATCTTGCTTCATTTCTAACTATATTACCACATTTATCAAATTTATTTTGAAAAAACCATTTGTTTCTTATAGAAATTGTATCTTTAAGTAAATCAACCAGATTCCATACTTTATTTATATCAAACTGGTAAATTTCATCATACATAGAATTTATCCAGTTAGAATTATTAAAAGAATATTTGATATTAGTTGGAACAAAATCAACTACAAAGGAATAATTAACACAGAAATAATTTCTAGTTCTAATTCCAGATTCAACATTTCATATAAAATTTTCCAAATAGTGATATTTATGAGTTTTCTATATTAAAGGATCAGATTAAGATGAGATATGCTCCCCCAAAACTGATGCGTCATTATTCTCAAGTTTATCTTCATCAAAGTTTAATTCTTTAAAATATTCAACAATATCAACAGAATCATTATTATGTTTTTCATTATTTTCAATGAACTTAACATAAATAAATTCATCCATTATCATAGTTATTTTATTTTATACCCTATAAGTCATGCTGTTATTATAGTATCCTAAAAAGATACCCTCATCACTTTTTGAATCAATTTTTTTAGATTATCTTTAGTATTTAAAATATATATAGTACAACCAAAAACATTAAAATAACCAATCTTGGTTTTCTTATTCTTAAATAGTTCATAGGGAGTTTTTTTAATAAGGGTATGTTGTAAACTCTATGTAAGATATAATATATACTTTTAAATGATTTAGTCCAAAAATATTTTGGAAGGTGGAATTCATTATGCATTGGTCTTACCATTTCATGAATTGTTCGATTTTTCATCTATATAAAACCATCCTGTTGTGGTATTCTAGGGGAATAAAATTTATGAAAATATACACTAGTTTCATAGAATTTTTTATATTATAAATTAAAAAAACCTCTTTCTTTATCACTTATAATAGAATAAATTATGTGACCTTTCTAATTTTGAATTTTATTATAGAAAGTAACAAATTTTTTAAGGTTCTACTTTTGTGAGATAAGAAAACAGTCCAAGTAAATCTACTAAAATCATCAACAATTAAAAAAACATATCTTTTTATAACATAAACTAGTAGTTCTCATGGGTCCAAAAAGATCAAGTAGATAGTTGTTTTGGTACTTAGACTAGTTTGGGTCTAACTAGACTAGTAACAAAAGATTTAGGTACCCATACAGATTTGAGACATTTAATTATTATAGGTTAATGTGGATAATAAATTTTTATAAATAAAATTCTTAGTATAGCCTAAATATTGATTAAGATTTAATGAATATTTTTTAGTATAATTCCCTTTCAAGTTATAATTAAAGAAAGTAACATTAAAAATATTCCCATTTGTTCCTTTAAGAAAAATAGTTCTATACATCTTAGGAACCTGATTTTTATATCCACAAACCTTTTTCTCATATTTGGGCTTGTTCATAGCCATTATTTTATCAAATTTCTTTCGGCCTCAAATAAAAATAGATAATGTTTCCTTTAAACTAGTAATTTTCTTTTCAATGTTTTCATTCTATTTCTGAATAACTTCCAGGTCATTAGATATTTTTTCATTTGAACATGATCCATAATTTTTAAGTTTCCTATTTTCATGTTTAAGATTATTGCATTCATTTTCAACTTTATCTAATTGATCACAAAATAATTTAATTTTTTGTATTTATCTTCATCGTTTTTTGACAAGAAATGATTTATTATTTTATTATTATCTTTAACTTTAAGTTGTTCAGAATCTACAACCTTTTTCTCTTTTATTCTACTTAAAATAGAAACATTTAATTTTTTATTTTCTTCTTTAATATTCTTATTTTATCTTTTTAGTTCCAAATATAATTCATCAATTCTCAAGATATCACTTTGAAAATTTTCATTTTGAGTAGTTAATTCTTTAAATTCATTTTCAATATCATATTCATAACAATAACTGTAATTATAATTAGAGTGTACCTAATTTTAGTTGTATCCATCAAACATAGATTTTCAAATTATTTTTTCACTTTCAGAACCAATAACACCCGATTTTAACTCTTCTATATAACTTCATACTACATGGTATGCCTTCCTTTGTTCCTTTTTATATTTATTGTCTTTTCCATCTTGTTTTAATTTGGGGAAGTTTGATTTTATATGCCCCTTTTTTCTACACTCGTAGCATATTAATTTATAAACATCATATTTACTATTTTGACCTCTTTTACAACCCTTTCTATTATCCTTTTGATAATATATTCTAGGACACTTCTTAAATAATATCTTACCCTTCAGGTACTTGTAAACTCATTTAGTGAAATTTGCGATTTCATCCTTCTCACTTTGCTATAACTCAAAATCCAAAGAATTAGAAATAGAATTTATATTTGATTTAAATGTTATACCTTTCCCTTTATTATGGTCATCAACATTATGATTCTTAATTTTCTATCTCACATTGAAGTAGTGATACTATCAACTCATCCCTTGAATATTCACTGAAATACTTACTTTATTCAGTAACAAAATTATTTTAATTCTATATCTTGAGTGGATATCGAAGTAATATTTCGATGAGAGATTCATTCTTTATGGTATCTATGTGAGTAAACATACTGTTGAAAATTTTGGTGAATCTATTGTACATATCATTTATTATTTCTTGATCATTCATCCTAAAGTCTTGAAACTCGACTCTATGTATACCCAACTTGATTATCTACAACTTATCAGTTCCTTGATGAGTAACTTTTAATTTCCTCCAAATGTTATAAAACGTTTTACAGGATGAAATATGAATATACATATTTCTATTTAAAGAGATGTATAAGTAATTCATAACTTTGTAATTCAACATTCATTTTGTAGCATCATTATGAGTGAGAGTTTCTAAATCAACTTTAGGTAGTTTATATGGTTTTGAAATTATATCCCAATAATCAAGACCTATATTTTTGAGAAATTCATATATTATTTCCTTCCAGTTTACATAGCCACTTCTATTGAAGTGAGGTGTTCTGATGGGATTCAATATCTCAAAACCCCGATTAACCATAAAAAAGTAGTGGATCTTTTCCTTAGACTTTTAAGTCTAGGAAAATGGTTAGCTTATAAATTGATAATGAAACAAATAAAACTGAATCCTTAAAAAATGAAACACCCTATTATGCCAATTTTTAGGTCCCTTGGTATAGAATTAGTGACTAGAGGGGGGGGGGAGTGAATAGTCCTTTTTGATTTATTATTACAAATATTAATTTATTAGAGTTATAACAATGTTAAAATTTATAGTAGAAATAAGCCAAAAACACATGATGTTTTTATAAAGGTTCATATCACCAAGATCCTAGTCCTATCATCAATCTCCTCTACTGGTTGAGAAGACTGGTATTCACTAAATCCTCATTTTTTAGTGGGAGTGATAACCTAATTACATACAAATACAAATTTACATTTTCACACCTGGTGGTATAACCCCTGGACTTTGAAGGAGTCACAACCTACCTTCCTTTTGTCTAGGATGAATGACCTAACCTTTATTTTAGATGGGAGGAGTAACCCAATGGTAGATTTTGGATGGGAAAATATTAAACCAAAACTCTAGATAAAAAACAGGTGGTAGGAAGAATTATAATAAAGAAATAACAAAAGAATTAAAAAAACAGTTGACTAGATTATGTATAAATTATTGTTATTCGATCACATTAGGGGTGGAAGATGAAATCAATGAAGATATTCAATTATCATAGTAAAACAAAATAATTCAAAGAAGTTTCTTGATCAATTAGAGAGTAAAAGAAATTATATAATCATATACTTATCAAATTAATCATCTGCACTTGTTTTTGTTTTATCCTTAAAGAGATCTCCTGAAACATTAAAACCGAGATCTATACGATCATGTCTATGTCCAATGTCTTCATGACACTTGTTAGTGTATAACAATAATTTAATATGCCCGTTACCTTATTTTGTTAAAGCTGTACTGAAAACAAAACACAATAGGGCTTGTATTCATTCATGAAATATTAAAAGGAAAATTTAATATATTAAGAATAATAATTCATAAAAAAATCATAATTTAAAAGAAATTTAAATAATAATATAATTCTTCAGATTATACATATAATAAAATGTTGTGAAAAATAGATCATCATATAAAAAACAATATGCATGAACAAACGTAACTAAAAAGTGATACAATTATTTTTAAACACTGTTGTAATTATATTTCAACATAAAATAACAAAACATTTGAAAAATTAATTTATTTTAACATCATTAATTAAAATTATGAAATAAAAATTTTGGAAACATTTTTTTAACTAATGGTGGGTCATGAAATACCATTGAAAACAGAGAGTGGTTGGTCATTACCTACCGTTGGAAATGTCCAATGGTGGAAAATCAAAGTATTACATACTGTTGAAACTTTATGTAAAAAAATAATTAAAAAAACTAAAAGTAAATCCATGCATCTTAATAATAAAAGGATTCATGTGAAGAATAAAAAATTACCTACTGTTGGGTTCTAATGGTGGATCTTTGATAAGATATTAACCCATAACAAAAAATGATAAAACATACGACTAAATTAAAAAAATTAATTATCAAAGAATCAAGCATTAATAAAATTAAATAGAATGAAAAATAAATGAAAAAATATAGAAAAAAATACCAAAAAATAAATGAAGAAGGAAAGATTCGACCAAGGAAAAGAAAACAAAATGAAAAATAAATGGTGGGTACAAACATAACCCACCGTTGATGTTCAATGGTGGGTAAATTATATACTGTTAATGTCCAATGGAGAGTAAATTTTCTCACCATTGAAGTCCTAGTGGTGGGTCACTAACCCACCATTGGGTTCCAATGGTGGGTAAAATTATCCATTGTTGGTAATATTCCAACGGTGAGTTGATTTACCCATTGTTGGTAAAAACCAATAGTGACTCGATACAGTTGAGAAACTAACAATAAAGGCTTCAAACCAGTCAATGAACAAATAGATGAAGATTAGTAAGATAAAAAGATTTACTAATAAAATAGAAACAACAAAAAATAGAATAAAAAAGATAAACTGAAAGATGAAAAAATAATGAAACCGCACAACAACCACTAGTAGTACGAAGGCTTGAATAAAATAATATAAAAAAACAAGTTTATGAATAAAACAAAAGATAATAAATAAAAGTGAATTTTAGAGGAGGAAAAATAACTAGTATAGACACTATCAATCTAGAGAAATGAAGGATGTTGGTGAGTTGGAGGGACAGATGGACATTCGAAGTGGATGAAGGAAAAATCAAAAACTGAAGAGTGGGAGTTCAAAATGAGGGAAAGGGATAAATAGGGTGATCAAATGGTGGATATTAAAAGGATCAATGAATGAGATTTAAATTGAGTTTTTAAGATATGAACATTGATCAAACTCACTATTCCACATCGAATCGAAGGAAAGAAGGGTGTGTGGTATATTAACCATAATGCATTGAGTATTGCTTTAGATTAAAACACAGTGCACACACATGGACTGTGGGCTATGTGGGAAACCTATGACCAAACCTTAAAAGCATGCTCATTTGGCCTTATAAATAGGCTCACATGCTACCAATATGCACTATACTCACTCAGCCTCTATGTGCGCCATGAGGGTCAGACCTCCCATGAGGGTGGACCTTCCAGGTCCCCTTAAGAGTAGTTGAAGGTTCATCTTGAGGGATTTCAAATATGGATATATATTTTTAGCACTTAAAAAAATAAAGATTATAAAGATAAAATACCAAATTAACATAAATAAATATTAGAAAATGTAAATAATAAAGATTATATTTAAACTATATTGAATTTAATTAAATGTGATGTGAGAGTAATTTATCAAAATAAAGAGAGAGATAAAATTGTTAATACCCAATTACAAACAACATGTTCATGAGTGAACCTTATATATATGAATTTCATATATATATATATATATCCAATTAATCATAATAACACTCAATATTATTGTGGCAATAGGGATTTCTACTGGGTCATAGGACTCACCCCCTACCCATGTATATGGAGTGGGTTTTGATGTATATGGGTATACATTCATGTTTTCTATTAGGGAATATGTACCACTTGGGGATGGATATATGGTACATATCTGGTAGTTTATGGAGGCCAAGGATTCATTGGGATGATTATGTGAGTTGGGATGTAAGCCCATATTTTTTTATTTTCAGTTATCGTTGAACATATATACTAGACATTTTTCCTTTTATTTGTATATAATGCCTTCTTTTTTGTTATCTTATTTTGTTAATATTTTATGAATGATGCATAATATATATTATTTTACTTCTTTATATTCTAGACTACAAGGGCCCATTTGTATCCTTTTTTATTTTTCTATAGGTTTTTGGGATGTCCATTATATGGATGGGTCATATCAAATTTTTGGTAGAATCAGGCATGACCATTAGATCATATATGAGAGGGCATAGTGTCCCCATGACTACTTTAGAACCTAATTACTAGTCGATGGCCTATGGTGTATTGGGAGGCACACCTAAGGTGTTGTAGCATCTTTACATGGGCATTGTTCGGGTGGCCTGAGCCATGGCGTGGCATCAGACAAGTGCTAGAAAAGGAGAGGAAGAAGAAGTCATAGGTCAATCCTTGGAAAGAATCAGAGAGAATGATTAGTTTCATGAGGTCATCTTGCTGGAAGGTTTGTGAAATTCTCTAATTAGAAGAAGTTTAAGTATAGTTGTACACCATTTAAGGTGTAATATTTGTTTCTTGTTTGTGGAAGTACAAAACAGAGAACTCAGAGGAGTGGTGATTTCTTTGAGTGTTTGAGAGTTTTGAAATCTCTATATTTGTTAGGGTCATAGTCTTGAAAGGTAAGTATAAACACTTTAAATTGATAAATTATTTTTATTAGTGTTTCACTACTCTAACACATTGTTATTGTATTCTCCTTGGATTAGCTCAGTTTTGGTGAACTGAGTGAAAATGTTGCATCCCTCTCTTTTGTGATTTATCACTTCATAATTATTTTGAGGGAGAAATTGTTCCAAATAAAGGTTCAACAATATTGTTTAAAATGGTAAGAAAAAAAATAATTAAATACCCTGATTCACCTCTCTTAGGGTATTTAACTTTCTTAGGACCAATAGGTGTTTTCAATTTTAAAGGTTCTTGAGGAATTTACCTCTCTTTAAATCCATATTATTAGTTGTTGACTATAAGGATATTCTAATATTTGATGGAAAAAACTTTTAACATTGAAAAAAAAGAATGATATACTATTTATGATCATTAATAATGAATGTCTACACAACTGAAATACATGGAATTTCATCCAGTATGGAGAGTGTGTTGATTTAATAATTTCTTGAATTTATTTTTTATTTTGATGCTCACAAACACCCACATTTATGTTGATAATAAAGTTACTTTAAGTATATTTCTAGATATTAATTACTAGAATAATTGTTCTTATTATAAAAATATATTAAATCATTAATCCATGGTATGGTATTTGTTTTCTCAAAGGAAAAGTATTCTGGATGGGTTTTATAAGTCATCTGGAAACATTGTTCATACCCTAAATTTATGATTGGAACATATGGTTTGAGAACCCTACGTTTGGAGTAAAACTATGGATCCGAAACCATAGTTTTGGAATCAACCCTAAATTTGAGGAGGAAATGTATGGTTCATCATCCCTAATTTTTTAATAAACATTATACTTTCAACCATACTTTTGGATTTTATTGCTGTGTAACCTTATGTATGACTTAGTCAAAGACAGAGTTTTAAAGTATGGTTTATTTTTGTATTTTCTATAATGGTCTCACTAGAATTAAATATATCTTTAAATATATTTAAAGAATGATTCAATGGATAATATTCAATAGATTATAATATCCCTATTTATAAGGAAATTTACAACTCTATTTTAACTTCTTAAATTCAAATATTTGCGATTTATCATGCGATATTTCTGGAGATTTTTGAACTAAAGAAAGTTCAACCATTATGATAAATATCAAGATGTTCATTTTCTATATATATATATATATAATTATTCTAATGATATACACATAGATAAGTATATGTGTTTGAAAAATAAGAATGTGTCATTGCCTTTAGAGATACACTTTGGTGACATACATGTTTTGATACTTGTTTATTAAACTTTTGTTGCTGCTATTGTATTTCACTATTAATATTTTATTATAGTTCTAAAAAGTTCTTATTAGAGATACAGTTTAGAGACATGCATGTTGTATAATATTCCTAGTGTTTCTAATACTGTTTTTTAAATAAATTCTATTTGATTTTGAATATTTTACTAATGACGTGTTCTGTTGAAGATCATATACAATTTTCAATTTCTGGTACAACTCTGTTTTGAATCTATTTAAAAAAACTTCATGTCATCTAATCTCTATTGAAGTGTGGACTACTCATACTCAGTTGTGGAAGAGTGTCATCTTATCATACTAATATGTGTATATTTTGGTTACATGTAAAAGAACTATAAATCCCTGTAAAAGCCTTTTAAGGTGTCAACTATCTATACTAAGTTATAAAGGTCTCTGGATAAGAGGACCTACTATTGAAAATCACAATACTCATAAAGTAGAGAGTTGGTGGAGTGGATTGGGGGATATTTATTCCCTAAACCACTATACATCATTATGTTATTTTCTTTATTTATTTCCACTACTCACTTTTCTTTGAGAGAGAAGCAAATAATAGATTTAAACTCAAGAGGGAAGTTTGGTTTTTTCCAAGTTTTTAAAGAAACATAATTCACTCCCTCTTGTGTCTTTTTCATCACCATTCTGACCTAATAAGTGGTATCATAGGTTGATCTATTTTGTTATATTGGATATTTATTTTGTCTTTAACAACCCCGAGTTAAATATTCAGATGAAGACATATCTTAATAGATGATCTTAGAGAAGTTATGTCGATGATTTGTGCTCTTTATTTTAATGGTGATAATTATGGATGTTGTAAAGGACACATTAGTATTTATTTGAAAAATATTATAATAAGAGTTTATTTGAAGTTTGTAAATCCTTATTAAATTCCTAAAGGTGATTTGGGAAAATGGAATGATGATAAATAAAAATATTATGATCTTAATTATAGAGAAAGGAATGCTATTTTCTATGGATTAGGAACCTGATGAATTTGATATAGTCTCTTAGTATGATACTGCATATGATTTGTGGAATAATTTTTTGTTTGATTATAAAGTAACTTATAATTTTAGAAAATGAATATATAATATATAAAAATTGAAATTTGATACTTTTAAGGGCTTGAATATGAGATCATTACTCAGATGAATTGAATATTTATAGAAGTTATCAATGATATTATTTCTTTTGGAGAACTAATTAAACAATAAGACCAAGATTTAAAAGTTATTGGAGTCTTACCTTCTAAGTGGAATGTAATATCAAATACTATTCATCACTCTACACTGGTTAAATAATTAAATATGAAATAATTTATTGGAACCTTGATGATGTATGAAGCTGTGATGGAGGCTGAAGCAGAAAATCATATTTCTATCAAAAAAGAAGTTTCTACTCGTATAACTACTATGGATGACGCATATGATTCATATTATTTGGATTAAAGAAAATAATTATCAGAAATTTCTAAAATATTACATAAACTGTACAATAAGTGGAAGAAAGGGAATAAAAAAGATAGATGTTATGAATGCAAGGAGATAGGACACACTAAGACTAATTTTCTTGTGATTAAAGCTCAAAGTAAAGAAAATTATAAAAGAAAAGAAAATAAATTAATGAATACTAACTATAGTGATACATTTGATTCAAGTGATGAATCTATCACAAACTATGAATCTTATCATAGAAATAAAATTTTAAATCTATGTCTTATGGCTTATGCTAATGAGGTAAAATCTTCTAATACTCAAAATTATGATTCATAAATTTTTTATTATGATGAATTAAATAAATAATATTTTATGATTTAAGATAAATTTTAATCTTTAAATAAAGAGCATAAAAAACTTATTAAATCTTAAGATATTACTTTTAAAGATAAAGAATGTTTAACAAAGTAGATTTTAGATTTAAAATCTAAGTGTTCTTATGATCTAAATGAAAATAAAATTAAGGAACTATTAGAAGAAGTTAATAATCTAAAACAAGCCTTGATTATTCTTATTAAAGGATAATACTATTCAAATTTCATTCTTGGAAAAAGTAAAATACATAAAGGTAAACTAAGAATAAATAGAAATGGATAAAAACTAAAATTATATGGATTTTTTTGTTTTCATATCTGAAAAAATCATATCTATAATCAAATGTTTTTATTATGAAATAAACAAACTTTATGAAAATGAATGTGATTTTAGAAAACCTAAATTTTCAGGAATTAATCATGTTTATTATTCGAAATAAATATCCAACTTTAATTATAAAGTATATTCTCAAAACAAACAAACTTGGTTACCTAAAACATTAATTGCTAACACTGCCATAACCAAAAGTAAATGGGTACCAAAAGGAACTTGTATTTAATATATTATAGGTAGGTACCACTGGAATTCATTTTTATATCATTTATTTGATTCTTAAAGATTATGAATATTTCTATTTATTTGGAAAATTTATGAAAGTTGAAACTGTTAATCTTGGGATTATTTTTTATATACACTAACTATTTCATAATGGGGAGATAAATTCCTTATACTTAAACTGCTTAAAGTTCGTTACTCCATTTTTATGAGATTCATTATTTTGTTAAATTATTGATTATATACTTTATTATTTTAATTTCATGCTAATTTTATTTTCAAAAAAATTAGTTTCAATAAACTTTGATGTATATTTATCACTTAAAAATATTATATGAAATTATAATTCAAAAGTATAATGAATTAATTGATTTTATTATAAATATAGGTTTATAAAAAATTATTCTTAATTTAATATTTCATTTTTTAAAACATCGTTTTGAAATTTATTTTCTTCTTATAAATTTTATTCATTTACATAATTTCTTCTTTCAGAATAGTTTTCTTACATAAAACTATATTTTCAAAATTAAAATATAAAATGATTAATCTGTATTTTTAGCTCAAGAATATGAAGAATTGTCTTCAAATTTTCAGAATAAAACATATTTTATTACTATTTTAAACCCCATAATATTCTTCTCAAAACCTCTTAGACCGTTTTTCTTCCTTATTGGAAATAAAATTTTCAAATACTTCTGTAGAAAACAGACCAAGAAAGATCCATAACTTCAAGCTCAGAGAAATGTTTTTCTCAAAATAAAAAAGCAAGGAAATCCTTTTTCTGACATGTTTTGATAATAGTAAGTTTTTTTTGTTAAATATTACTTGAAAAAATCTTCTAGAAAATATAATGAAATTCATGGTTTTTAAGAACCAGGAGTTTAAACTTTTCAAATAGTTAAAGGTGGAATTCCTTCTGAAGAGCTTCTGTTCAAGTTTAACCTTTTAAAAGAATAATTAACAAAGCTTGACGAAGTTCTAGAATTTTATAGAAAATCATATGAAGAGATAAAAAAATCACCTATTTCAGAAATATTTTTTTATTCAATTCAAAGGAAGTATCAAAATATGAAGGAACGATCAGTTTTTATAAAGGAATTATAAGTGTTTAAAGTAATGATGATAAGTCATATGGATCCACTCAGTTGATAAGATATTATTAAGTTGTATCTTTTTTATTTAAAAGAGTTTTTTTGTTAAACATCTCTCATACTCTTTATTGAATAAAATATTAGTATATTTTCAAATAAAATTAGAATAAATGTCAAGAGTTTTAGATTCTCTTAGTGAAAAAGTTCAAAGTTTGGAAAGTGCATATGATTCATCTAATCCTTCCAGAAATACTATTTATTATTCATATCTGTAGATTATTAAAAGTTAAAATTATATATATATATATATATATTGTTTTTCTGTACCTCTTAATTTAAATATTATTTTTATATTCTCTCTGATTAAAAATTATATAAACTATTTCTTAATATTTTTTTATGTTAAAAAAAAGGAGAAGATTATGAGAAATTTATGAAAAATTTATGGAAATAATTTTGTTAAAATAATTATAAAATATATATGAAATATTTCTTTATACAAATATTTGTAAGGGGGAGAAATCTGCTTAAAATTTATATTTATAAGGGGGACAAATGTGGTTGAAATTTATATTTTTAATATTTAATTTATTATTTGTTTTAATTTTTAATATTTATTTTATTGGTTTTTTGATCATATAAAAGGGGGATATTGTTGAGAATGCGTTGTTTCAAAATTTTTGTTAATTTATTTTTGGTTTTGATGCTCACAAACACCTATATTTATATTGATAATAAAGTTTCTTTAAGTGTATTTTAAGGTATTAATTACTGGAATAATTTTTTTTATTCTAGAAATATATTCAGTATTTATTCCATGGGATGATATTAGTTTTCTCAAAGGTAAAGTATTTTGTATTGGTTTTATAAGAAATATGGAAACAATGTTCAAACCCTATGTTTATGAGTGAAATATATAGTTTAAGAACCATATATTTGGAGTAAAATTAGGAAACAAAAACCCTAATTTTGGAATAAACCCTATGTTTTAGGAATATACTTATGGTTCATCATCCCAACTTTTGTAATCACCCGTATGCTGTCAACTGTGCTTTTGGTGTTTATCGCTGTACAGAAAAACCCTATGTTTGAATTGGTCAATGATGGAGTTAAATTATGATTTAATTTTACATTTTCTACAATAGTATCACTAGAATTAAATATCTCTTTAAATCTATTTATAGATCAATTCAAAGGACCATATTCAATATATTATATTGAACCTATTTCTAAGGGAATTTATGACTATATTTGAATGTGTTGAATTCAAATATTTGAAATTTATCATGCGGTATTTTTGGAGTTTTTTGACCTAATGAAATTACAACCATAATGATAAATATCAAGATGTTCATATTATATATATATACATATATTATTCTTCTAAAGATATACACATAGAGAAATATGTGTGTTTGAAAAATAAGATCATGACATTGCCTTTAGAGATACACTTTGGATACATACATGTTTTGATCATTGTTTGTTCAACTGATATTGCATATACTATGTTTCACAGTTAAAATTTTTCTATAGTTTGAAAAATTTCTTATCAAAGATTCACTTTGGAGACATACATGTTTTTTTATCAGCCTGGTGTTTTCTCTACTAATGTCTAAAGAAATCCTGTTTGATGTTGAAGATTTTTTTTTCTACTGTGTTCTATTGAATATCATATATAACTATTAGTTGCGGCTGCAACTATGTGTCGAATCCATTTCAACCAACTTAATATCATATAATTACTTTTGAAGTTTTTACTACTCATACTCATCCATGGTGGAGTCTCAACTTCTCATACTAATATATAGATATTTTAGTTCCCTGTAAAAGAGCTAAAAGGCCCTGTAAAAGCCTTGTAAGGTGTCAATTGCCTATACTCAGTTGTAGAGGTCTCCAGATAAGAGGAACTACTATTTAAAGTCACCAATCTTGTGGATTAGAGTGTTGTTGGAGTGACTAGGGGATATTTGTTCCATGAACCACTATACATCACTATGTTCTTTTCTTTATTTATTTTTCTACTCATTTGTATTTAATAGAGAAGGAAAGAATCATTTTAAACTCAATAGGGAAGTTTTTTTCTTGTCAATATTTTAAAGGAACTCAATTCACCCACTCTTATGTATTCGTCATCACCATTATGACATAATATAATGGAGATTAATTAGAAAAAATATTTAAGGAATATCTATGATAATGTCAAAGATTTTAATGCATTGGGAGGAGAATTATATTATTCTATATACTCAAAGGTGATTTAATGTAAATCCTCACATTCCATGTAGAAAAAACTTATCAACATTTAAAAAGGTTATACCAAGGTACGTGAAACTAAACTATAGGTTTTATGGAAGAATTATAAGGATTTTAGGATGAAGTCAAATGAGAACATCAGGGAATTCTTTGATCGGGTGAATATTTTTATGAAGGATATACGTATACTTGAATAATCTTTCAATGATATCAAAATATTAAAGATAATCCTAAGAATACTTCCACCACATTTCAATGAAAATTTATCAGTTCTAAAAAAATGTACTAAAAGAAGTAACGCCATATAGTCTTCACAACACTCTCATTTAATAAGAAATGAGTAACATTGATAATTAGTACATAAAAAATAAGAGTTATGAGGAAGTGGAATTCAATGAAATGAAGAAACTCAATTTAGAAGAAGATCACAAGGAAAGATTAGTTTAGGAGGTGATGTCCTTCCTTTTATCAAACCTTAAAAGGGGAAAAGTAAAATTTAAAGGCAACATTCCACTTTCTTTTTTTTACATGGAAAGGTTGGGAATATTTCTACAAAGTTCCCAAATAAATTTTAGGATAATGATAAAGATAAAGAACCAATGAAGAAACCATTTAAGGGTATAAGAGTTAAAATGAGTTCATAATAAAAGTTATTAAAAATAAATAACTTATTGTCAAAAGAATATGATTGATTAGAAGAAATGGAATTAGTGGGAATTGAGGATTTCAAAGACATTAACAACAAATTTCTTGTGTCTATCATAGAAATACCACAATAGGAGGATAGAGATGATGAATTTTAGGGAAGAGTTGACCTCAATGTTTAGTTAGAATCTACTATTGAAGAGATTTATGTATAGAGGGAAAATAAAAAAAATCCATTGGAGTGGTATGAGACTCTAAAATATACATTCAGTAGATATAAAAAGAAAATTTTGAGTGGAAGGTTGAGATCATATGACTTAAATCATAAAATCCAAAAAACATGAAAATGGTTATTGAGTATAATCTCAATGTTCATGAGTAGGTCTGTATCATTGATGGATTTATTGATTTAATGAAATTTCATGCCTAAAAAATCATGGAACTTGAAAAAAAATCCATGGATATGTGAAAAATTGTTGATGATCATGAGATAATTCTAACTCAGAACATGACATCAGAAAGTTCAAGTGTACATGTTGTAAAAAAAATATAAAGAGGTGTATAGGGAATCCAACAAAAAATTAATCACTTACTCAAAAGTGTGGTGGTTCAAAAACAAGGTAAAACCTGTTTAGGGTATTGATCATAAGTATAAATTATTTTTGTTTGATTTGAAACCACAAGCACACACACCCTGAAATAAGGTTGATTCAGGTAACACTCAAAAGACCAAAAGGCCACAAGTGTAATAGTGAAGACAGACAATAATTAACCAATAATCTAGTGCTATTGTTGTGGAAATATGGGCCATAAAAAATATGCATGTTCTATAGAAAAAATTACTTCAAGGCTTTATAGAAACAAAAATATATGAGTATAATTTCATATACTCGGTATGTTTTTAATGGATATTATTTTTTGTGTAAAGGTTTTGGACACAAAGATGTGGATTTCTCATCAAGGGTATAAAAGGATATACCAAAGGGAAATCATAAAATAAAATCTTAGTAGTTATATGATTCATCAAGTATTATGGAACCACATAAAAAATTTACAATCTAATAAGATAAGGGTGGTTCAATAAATATAAATATGGAGAAATCACACTCACCACAAAAGTAAGTAAAGCATCAGACATGGACTAAAAAAGAAATGGATGGAAAGGTGAATGTCATGTAAATTTATTTGAGATAAATAGAACAAGATTAATTATGGATTTTGATAGTGGTTTTACTTCCCATATGATGAGGAATAAAGATCTTTTCACAACAATAAAATATGAAAAATAGAGTGACATTATATTTTTCAATGATGTAGGAATAAAGATCATTGGCTTCAGAAAATAAAAAATTGGCTGTAAAGACTTGAGGCACACATATGTATTAACTGTTAAAGTAATTGGTAAATATATACTAAGAATAATTCAATTATGTGACTTGGGGCATACCATTAATTTCAAAAAGGATTTATATATCATTAAAGGAAAATATTGTTCAGTTTCAATATAGGGAAAGTGCATTTAGGGGAATATCTACCTCATTTGTGGAGAAGAATATAGGTGATTTTTTATCCAAGGAGGAAGAGAAAAGTTGTGGTATAATAAAATTGGACCCTTGGAAGACTTGGTAAATAAATAATTATCTTTTGGTTTCCCTGAACTCACACATGATCACATTTATACTTGAAATACTTGCTAAAATGTGGAAATCATTTGGAAGGCATACACGGAAAAAGATAAGAAATTAGAAATATTTATTGAGATGGTGTATATTAATGTGTGTGGGATAACATTTCCTAATGTATTTATAGAAAATTTATTATATTCTTTTAACAATGATTTAATAAATATGTCATGGATGATGGTTATCTCCCATAAATATGAAGTGTTTTTGTGTATTAAATGGTACAAATGATTAGCTGAGAAGATGATTGGGATAAAAATTTAGAAGTTACAGACTGATAATGTTATAGAATTTACCAAAATTTAGGTGGAATAATATATCAAGAAGTATGGGATAAAGAAATAAGTTTTAGTAGAAATAACCTCACAAAAATGGTGTTTTTGGGAGGAGGAACCGAATCATCAATAATATGGCCCAAATAATGTTAATTGAAAAAAATATACCGAAGAAACATTAGAATGAATATGTGTTAATATTGGTATATATCTCAAATAGATATTTTCTATGTTCGGGTGGAGTGAAGGCACCCTATGAGATATAGTGTGGGAAGAACCCAACATTAAAATACTATTGAGTCTTTAGAAATAAATGTTTTATTCTCAATAAAGAGAGGAACCAAATATGTTAAGCTCATGGGGATAAAGATATTTTCCTTAGGATATCAATTTAAAATAAAGGCGTATAAATTATATAACAAAATTCCTGGGAAAATATTTGAAATTCAAATATTCCACTATTGTAGAGAATGAGAAGAATTCAAAAACTAATGAGTGGGTTTTTAGTAAAACAATGATGAAACATAAAAGGAAAGTGACACTAAAGTGAGTAGTTTAGGGGTAACGCATGGAGTTGAAGTAGGATTAGAATAATATATAGATGATATGGAAAACAGAAAAAGTTATATAGCTATAAAAATATAAAGTGATAGGAATGAAATCATTGAGTAGAATATCATTGGTTAGTGAACAACCCTAGTGAAAATACAGAGAATGAAGAATCTACAAAAAAATATCTCTGTTATCCCAAATAGAAGATGAATATCTTAAATAGGGTTCAAAATATGAAAATTGGTTAAAATATATGCATGATGAGCTTGATCATATTTGAGTTAATGAGACGTTGAGGGTAGAATAAAAGAATATCATTAGAACTGAGTTAATGTTCCATAATAAACTCTATAAAGATAAAAGGTGACTTGGAATAATGCATGTATAGTGTGTAAAGGGTATTATCAAATTGAATACATTAATATTTTCAAGACATTTCCCCCTATATCCCTATTAGAAACTATTCAATTTTTTTGGTTATGTTAGTGAAAAGGTAGTTCAAGGTTTATCATATAGATGTAAAATCCATATTCCTCAATGGATTTCTTGAGGAGGAGGTTCACATTGAGAAACCATATGAGTTTCTTATAGATGAACATAAGAATAAGGTGTTCTGGTTGAAAAATCCTTTCTATGGGGTGAATAAAGCACCAAGGTCCTAGTATTAGAGGCTGGATCAATACCCAAGAAATCTTGGTTTCCAAAAAGTAAGAGATGATCACAACCAGTACATTAAGAATGATAATGATAAAATAATTTCAACACTAATATTTTTTTATATATTATAATTTTTAGTGGATTGAATGAAGCATAATAAAATAAGTTTTCAAAACATATGAGGTGCAGGTTTAAGATATCAATTATTAGTAAATTAACCTTTTTCCTTAGTTTATGGGTGAATCAATTAAATCTTATAACATTAATTTCTCAATAAAAATATGCAAAAGATATGATCAAGATATTTGTAATGGAATATTACAATCCAATGATAACACCTAACGCTACCCAGATTAAGTTTTCAAAAGATGATAATGAAAAGGAGGTCAATGTAACAACTTATAGGAAAATAATTAGGAGCCTATTGTATATAACAATGACATGATTAGTCATTTTGTTTTCCACATGTCAATATACATAGTACCAATGTTATCCTAAGGAAATCCACATGATAAATATGAAAATAATACCTTTTTATGTTAATAAAATTGTGGACTTCCATCCATTTTATCATAGATCATTATAGCAAGATTTAGTGGGATTTACAGATATAGATTGGGAAGGTTCAATATATGATCACAAGTTAAAATTGGGTGATGTATTTTATCTTAGTGATTTATGTATTTCTTATATGAGAAAGAAATAATATTTCATTTCTTCAAGAATTGAAAATTCTGAATATAGTATGGCTACTCAAGTGTGAACTCAGTTACTATGGATAAACAATGACTTGAGGATGTTGGAGTTGATGTAGAATCTCTAATTATAATTAGATGTGATAAATCAAGTTCCCTTAGTCTTATTAAATTTTTTTTCCATGAAACATGGATAAAACACATTGATATAAAGTATTATTTTATCAAGGAGAAGTTTTATAAATTGATAGTGAAGTTAGTTTATATGTCAGTACTAGATCAAATTCCAAACATAATGAAAAATTGACTACCCAAATTATTTTTAGAATCGTCGGTTGGTTATTAGAGTCCAACCACCTCCCTCTAATTAGATAGTTTATAGACATAACCCCTGTCCCCATGTAATTTTATATTTACAACAATGGATGGTAACTCTCTTCTATTAATTTATTGGATTTATATATCTCTTTTATTGAGATTTCATAGATGTGATCTTTGGGTTATTGAAAAAGCAGGAGAAACATTCCATAAAATTATTAAGAGAAACTACATCCTTGGGGGAATATATCCCTATTTTTTTCATAAAAGTGTCAGGTAATTTTCTTTCTTATTATCAAAAGGGGAGAAATTCTATGATTATGTTTTGTCCAGGGGAGAGTGCATGAATGTTTATTCAAGGTGAGTGGTATCATAATTCGAAGAGAATGGAAATATTATAAGGGTTTTAATGATTATCTTTTCATTTAACCCTTATTTCTCATGATGATATTAACTCATATGGGCATAGAGTTAGTAATTAGTGAATCATTGATGCACTATCTAAAGGCAAGAGATTTTAGGTTAAGTTGTTGGTTAATTATGAAGTCTTCAGATAAATATATGTTGAATTAGTCTTTGAAGGAGTGAAGGGTTTCTAAAAAACACAAAGGGTGATATTTTTAGCAAAAAAACCTTAAAGTAGTTTTTGATTTGTGTTTATTGACAAGACTAGATAAGGAATTCCCAAAGGAGTTTATAAATCCATAAAGAATTCCTAAGTAATTTTATAAGTAGCTAAAGGAGTTATTCCTATTGGATAAAAGTTGTTGCATGAAACCTCAAATCATATAATAACATGTTTAAGGTATAGAAGTAGATTTTTGAAGGAAATCCTCATGAGGAGGCTTGTGTCATGATAAGAGCACATGAAGTTATGTTGGTTTAATATATTTTGGTGGTAATTCCATATAAGTACATGTCATGTCATGAAAGGATTTAAGGATGTAAATTTAGAAAAGTACCCTGATATATAATATGTTTATTGGAGGGATAGAGGGTATACATAAGATTTTTTCCCTTTATAAAATTTAAAGTGAATAAGTGGTCTTGCAATAAAATATGATTTTGCACCATGAAGTGGGAATGTAATAGAAAAATGGATAAGTCCCATTTATTAAGAATTATAAAATAATTCATAATACTCCTCAAGGATTTCATAAGATTCTTTTATTGTTTCACAAGACTCTTTCCTTTTCTAATTCAAGGAGAAATAATATTTATGTATCAAAGGGTTTTTCCATTCCATGAAGGGACTGAGGAAAATTTCAACAGTTCTATCTAGGTGAGTCTTGTTCCGTGAGAAGGTAAGATATACCATGAATCTACCTGATTCATATTTAAATGTTTTTCTAGGATTATTTAAGATTCATACACCATAAATAAGAGATTTTACACTATGAAATTGGAATTATGTAGAATTCTATGGTTATATCTTGGTGGATCATGCACCATGAAGTAGAGGGTTGCATGATGACCTGTTTGAGAATCAAAATAGATTTAGAAATTCATGAAATAATTCCAATGAAAAAATATACGATATAAAGATGATTTTTTGGATTTTTTTATTGAAATCACACCGTGAAGTAGGAAATCACATTATGAACTGATATTTTATAGATTTGGTGAATTGATCTATACAAAATGAAAAATAGGGAGTTGAATTAACCTTATTAAAATAATTTTCATAAAAAGAGAATATGTCAGTTTTTGAATAAAATAAGGTGATAGATATCTTCTTAGAATAATAGGAATATATATCTTGAAAAGAAATAGAGATAATGGTTTATAGAGTAGAATAAAAATAGAGAGAATAGAAATTATAGAAAAGTTCTAGAAAATAGAGAAGAAAAATAATTTCTAGGAAAAGTGCTAAAAAGAATCAAACAAAAGGAGGACTTCCATGATATCATCTTGATAGAATTTTTATATAGTTATTCAAGTTGAATAAGGTAAAATATATTCATACACCATTTAATGTGTAATCTTATTTTTTGGTTTATGGAAGTAAAACATAATTACTCATAGGAGCAGTGATTTTCTAAACTTTTTGAGAGTAGAGATATCTCTATCTTTGTGAGGTTTGTCTGGATATTCAGTATGGATAATTAAAATTATAAAATTTTCATGATTAGTATTTTGGTGCTCTAAGATATTACTGGTGTATGCTCCTTGTATTAACCAAGTTTGGGTGAACCAAGTAAAACTATTTTATCACTCTATTTTATGATTTATCACTTCATAATTAGTGTGTGGGAGAAAATTTTACTCATAAAATTAGAACAAGATCATTAGAAAGGGTCAAATGAAAAATAATGACATAACTTGATTCATCTCCCCTCTTAGGTTATTTACTTTGCTTGGGACCAACATGTCAATCATTATTTCAATTCATGAAATATTTGAAACCAATGCGAAAGAATGATAATGTTGATACTGCATTTGTATAAAATGATTTTTATATTATTTAACTTATTTAATAATACTTAACAAAACCATACAAATTAAACCATCTAATCATATCACATATTATATATAATCAGATAAGACTTATGTTTTCTATACTTTTAGGCTTTTTTAAAAATCATTACATCTCTATATAATTCCTGCCACATATTTATGTAACCATCTAAAAGACCCTAAAACAAAACTTCTTTAGTGAGTAACATCCATTGTGAGTTTTTTTGAATAATTAAATGAATTAGTGTTATATTTTGAGACACCTTGAGAGGTTGGTGGGGGGTGAATCAAAGTGTTATTTCTTTTTTTCATTTCTTTTTTCTCCGTATTTATTTTATCTCTTTTAGGACCTTGTTCCCATGTTAGTAAGAACAATTAATCCATCCATTCTTTTTCATGAGTTCAAAACATACATCATTCACATAAAATAAAGGATTAAAGGATATAAATAATTACTTGGTTCACCCAAATGAGACACTCCATGGTGCACACACCAAATTGTTTTAGTGTTCTAGAGATGTAATGCTACTCATAGTTGTATTACAAGGATTTAAGAAAGTCTCACTACTGATCCAATGGTTACCCCCACTTCCTCACTTTTTAAACTACTTATGTGAAATATATTGTAATTTTATATACTTTAAGGTCACTTAAAGATCATTTTTATGCACAAATTGATTTCATATATAATTCCATATAGATGAACTTCAGTCATCAATATAATAAACTTATTATTTTTTAAAAAATATAGACTAAACTACTTAAGAATGAGGGTTAGATATATGTCTTCCCTCAAACCACAAAATAACTCCACCAAATGATGATTATTCCAAGAAACTAGAATCAATACTTTTAAACTCACTTTTTTCTTTAACTAGATGTTGTAATAATCACCATTATTTTCATTCTCTTGTTCCATTACTCATACTACACTAGATAAGGTGGTGTAATCATATTCCCAAGTTTTTTGCCTTCAATATCTTCTAAATATGAACACTAGAAAACCCTATTCCCCTTATCTTTATATAAAAAACAAATATTTCAATATATGTAGGAATGTTTCTCTTCTTAATTTATTATTTTATTTGGAATCAGATATAACCATGTAGTGTAACCTCCATTTTATTCCTTGATTGGTATATCGATATCAAGAATTCCTTTCACATCTTTATTAATTTTTTAAAAAGGATACTATGGAAATACAAGACCCATATCTCTGTTTTCCCTTTTAACTTATCTTAGAAGTTTAAATAGAAACTTAATTCCATGATTATTTAATAATGGTGTGGATCATAGCATGTTTTCATAATTTTCAAGATTTCACTAAGTGTAAAATGTGATGAATCTATTTAAATTTAAATACATACATGAATAATACTTCATAATTTTATAAATTAAAACATGTTTCTTTTTTCATAATCTAGTTGGAGAAGATTTAATATTGGTCAAATATTGATCTACTAAATACACCCAAAGCATTTCCTTTAAAACTCTCTTATAAAATTCCTAAGTATCACAACATAATATCTATATTTAATCATCCCTTTTTTCCTTATCAAATATCATGTCAAGATATTTTCTTCTCTTTTTTCTTTTCTTGTCATGTAATGTAACATGTTGGATACCAATTTTATAAAAAACCCTTGAACCATACAAAGATTGAACCATACAATAAACAAAATTATAAAAATCAACCTTATAAGCTTTCTATTTTCCTTTTGCATGAATTTATTTAACTTCATAATCTTTTGTGACACAACACATGTCTTTATGGTGTGCCTCATACTTTCATGACATGGATTATAGATTTATCATGCTGAAATTGATCTCTATATACACTGGTACTTGAATTATGTGGTGCAAGGATGTGAATGAGATCTTAATTCATCGAATGAAGTCATGAAATCTTGATCTTCATGCATTCATGAATTCATGTATGAAGGTAAAAGAAAATAGGAATGAAACCATTCTATTTAAATCCCACACATTTTAAAGATGCACAATACCCACTATAATCTCTTTCCCAAATTGATTTTTATGATGTACTAACTCCTATTTTATTAACATGAGTTCACTATAAGGACACCAAACAATACATCAGACCCTATTCCTGACCATTAGATCACTGTGTTTACCTACTCGATGTTTTCTTCTCCTATGTGTCACCCTAATCCTACCCATTCTTATATCGATCCACACTATCTTTATACTTCCCCTAATCCACTAATGCCTTCAAACTGGGCCACCATTGAGATTGGACACTATCTTTGATAGTAGGTTGCTTGGGTGTCTCTCTCAATGAGGGATGACCCATTTTTTTTGTAAAGTCCTTAATCATTAAATACTTATCCAAGAACCTCTACGATATATATATATATATTGATATCATGAAAACACTTAGTACCATTATTTTCAGATAAACAGAGCCTTATTTTTTTTATAAAACTAAAGAAATCCATTTATTTTCATGCACATCTATATATCTTATCGCTTGTATCCATTTCCATGGAATTTATTCACTATATTGAAAAGGTAATATCTCCACGCAATGCATACAACTCCTTTATTAAGTAACATATAAACTCTATATAACAAATGTAATAACTTGATTCAACTATAAATGAAATTCTATTATAATAAAACATAACTTATTTCCAGATATGCATGACTTCCTTTGAGGATGAATCCATAATAATCCTACAAGTATTACTATGAATACATAACAATCATCCAAGCACCACCACTTTATTTAACACCTGACTTATCAATCATGACATCCAATGAAACTCAATAAATCACCAATTACATATATATTTTTAAAAAATATAACATATATTCATGGTTATAATAATCCCCCCCCTTTAGATTTTTTTGAAAATATTCCAAAAAATCCATCTTCTTATTATACATTCAACTTATTTAAAATTGAGTATGGATTTTAGGGTTTATTCTTCCACCCCATTTTTCTATAAAATGAAAAGTAGTTTCTTTATCCTTTCTTTGGGGGTATCAATATAATTTTTGAAAATTTTCTTTATTAATTTTACTCCCTACTTTTCACTATGCTTCATGCACCAAATATTGTAAGAGATCCCATCATCTTATAATTATTTTAGGAATTCTAGATATAAAGAAACTATTCCCCCCTTAATGTTTGCCTCAATATTTCATATATATCCATATGATGATTAGTATAAAATCCATTTAACTCCTTTCATACATCATGAATTAACACTTCAACCTCCACTTTACTTATATATTACAACTTCATTCTTTCTTCCAAAACCCAATGAGTGAATTCCACCAATAAGTAATGAATTATCAATAAATCCTCTAATCCCATTGTTTCATAACTCAGTGTAGGAAACAATGGTCTTTGTTAACACACTCTATTACATCAATATAAATCACTATATACTCATAATCCACATGTAAAAAGTGAAATTGAACTTTTGTGAACTCAAAAACTTATCACAAAACTATAAATACATAAAATTTAAAGCACACGAGTGAGGCACATACCACTTAAAATATTATTTTCATATCATAGGTTATTACCAAAAAAATTGATACCACTTGAATTTTATATCTCCCATGTCCTTCCAAAGTATATCTCTTCTTTTAAATGTGGTTGAGCACCTTTTGTAGGTTAATCTCTAACTCCCCTTGACTTTACATCTAGATACTACTTATTGAGATGATCTTTATAGGATAACACTTGTTGATACCATTTATTGATAGATTTTTTTCCTTCTAGTGTCTTCAAGAAATCTTAAAACATAACTAACTAATACCACCATGTTAGTTTGTAAAAAAATAAAGAAATAACTCCATGAATACTTCTGATCCACCACAAGGCTACCCATATATATATTAAATGATATAAATTTTCTAAAACATTATTGATATCAATTTAAGGGATTCCAAAAAGTGTCAAAAAACCATTAAGAGAACTAGAACTCATCCTTGATACCTATATCACTCAAAAATATACTTTAAAACCACTATATTTTCATCATTTCTTCATGATCACATGGAGTGATCAAAGAAAAGGTGGAGTAAGGAGCAATAAAAATTTAGCATTTTGTAACTAATGATTAAGTGGTAGATATAAATACTTAGTCGTTAACCACTCTAACATCCATGAAATATCAGTTTATCCTCTATGTTAAAACACCTTCATTAGATCGAGAAGGTTTGGAATGATACCCCTCACCCCATTACTTAACTATTTATAACTCTTTATGCAGTGGTATATGATTAAGTGGGAGTTAAATCTTGGGGTGTGCTATGATAAAAGAAGATAATATTATTCTTTCTATGTGAGTTTATTTTGAAATGGGAAAAAATTCTAATGAAATTCAATTAAATTCAATGATAAAATATATTTTTAACTCTATTTTCCATTAAGTGGTTTAGGGAGAATGATTCTATCATTAAGAGGGATTTCATGGTATGATGGTATGAAAGACAATGAGAGTTTTGTAATGTGAAATGACATGAGGCATGTAATTCTATCTTTTATCAAGGGTGAGTTCATTGTATAAAGGTATAGAACACAAGGGAATTTTTTTAATGTGAAATGACATGATGCATGGAATTATCTCTTGAAATCTTGTTTTATATTCTAAGAATTATTTACATAGACATAGATTGATGGATTTTTTTGTTGTCTTTTAGAATCTGTGGAGAATGATTATGGAATTTAATTTCAAATTGGATTTCCAATAAACCCAAAGGGGGATAAATTTGGAACCAAGGTGATCCAAGAAGAAAATTAATAGGGTATTTTGTTTGTTTTCAATCAATTTTAAGGTTTATCTTGAAGTTTTATGGCTAAAGGGTATGGTTTATAGGGAATGGAATCATGTAATAGGAATTGAAGATGTTTGAAAATGAAAAAGTTTTCCGGTGTTTGTGAATTTTTTTGGGTGTGAAATTTTGGAGGAAGTGTAAAGTTAATTTTAGGGTTAATGAAGGGATTTAATGCCCGTCTAGAAATTCTTCATTGGTTGGGTCAAGAATCATGTGCTAATGAGGCAACATGCTATTCATGGTGCCACTTGAAATTAAGAGTTTCATGGATAGATCACCATGCTAAGGTATTTATTATTATATGGGCACCACATAGGAAGAGTTTGGAAAATTCTTCTCCATGATTTTTAGAGGTTATGATTGAGTGAAGATGGGTATCTACCTATAAATACCCTATAATCCCCCTATTTTGAGTTAATGAGGATTTGGAGGAGGATTATAGGCACTCCCCTAATGTATGAAACACCTAGGTGAACGATTCTTGAGTGAAGTATTTAGGCAAAGAAGTAACATAAATATAGTAGTACAAATAGGGTAGAGTGAAGGATCCAAAGTGAAGGAATTACATGAATAGGGTTTTGTCAGTATGCTTGAGTAAATGGGCAAGGGTGAATCTACTTGAGAAAACTCACCTATGCAAAGGGATTTTCATGAACCTAACTAAATTGAAGGGGGTTTCACGAATAAACCTAATAGAATTTTCCACAACACACAAATTATATGTTAAGGGACTTGGGGAAACTATACCCCAGTGAATCTAGGTACCTGGGTGTGCCATACTAGGGAGAAACCATAACTGAGTGAATGAGAAGACTTGGGAGAACTCAAATTGGGTGAATTTGTGCATGTTCTTTCATGTATTTTTTATTTTGTTTAATTACACTAAATATTGTTTTATAACATTAACTGTGATTATTTTTTTATTAAAATTTCACTCATGCATGTTTAATATTAACAGGTGTTAATTTTATTATTCCAAACCCTATGATCATTTTATGTGAAAATAATTTTTTACTTGATCACTGTATTTTAACTATATCTTGAGTTTTAATGATAAGATTTTTATAATTTTTATTTCCTATGAAATATAAGTAGTTTATATAAATTTTATTTTACTTTTTCAAAGTCCAATTTAATCTATTATATGTACTCATTTTGATCCAAACATATTGCATGATTTTCATTTCAAAAAAAATATTCTATTTATAGATTTAATGTTTTCTATATATATTCAATTATAATATGAGTTATATAGATAATATTCTCAAAAAAAAAATTTCATTGGAAAGACAATTCTTTTTACATTTCATTATACTAAGTGGAACCATGATTTTGTTGTTTATGTGGTCTAAAAAATCACCAAAATTTATACAATAATTTTGATAGTTTAAAATTTTCAAAATAATAATTATTTTGTATTTCATTGATATCTATCATGATACACATCAAATATCACACCATTTTTCATGTTATAAATATAAGATATTATATACATTTCATTAAACTTTATGAAAGTCTGAAAATCTCTTTTATACACCTAAAAAATAGACTGAAGTACTGTAATAATTTCATCCTTTTTTGTATAGTTTTTAGATAATGTATTTTACTATTTTTCAATCATATCTTGTTCTATAGATATCAGATTGATGTGTTCTTGGATTCATTGGAAATATATAGAAATTATATACATTTTAGTCTTATGTATAAAATGTTAATTTTTTTTGTTTAGTGGATCGAATAATCAGGATAATATTCTGTTATCAACTTTCCACATAATTTTAAGTTTTCTTCTCTCTTATAAATATATCTACCATGCATTTTAACCAACTTACCATGAAATTGAAAACCAAACTACCTTGTATTGTGGTAGTGACTATGTGGAACATATCTCTCTCCATCTGTAAGAAGATAGTATTCCATGATACTTCTATTGGAAAAATCCCTGCAACAATGCAACAACACACAACACATCTTCATGGTGGCCCGACTCTTTCTTGCAACAGCTCGTCGACACCAAAAACCTCCCACTCCTTCTATCGATCATTATTACTTGGAAATTAGTATGAAACAACTCAGTAAGAGTTAAATAATACAATAAATAGTAACTTGATCCCTGAACGGTGCATGCTATATCCCTCACGTATTCATATGACATGAAGTATATATGAAAATGAGATGTGTGGCTCTCATTAAAGATACCACATGACATGGTAAGTATGGTTACCAACATTTAATTATTCTTGGCTAGTATAAATACCTTGCATCCATGGTTAGTATAATTATTTCATGTTAGTATGGTGATCACATGTTAGTGACTACACGAACACTTAAACCAACCACGCATGGGCAATTCATTCTTTTTATTATTTTTTTACTTAAAACTAAATTTTTAAACATACTATTTTTTCTTTATTTTTTATAATATCATTAACTGCATGTTTATTTTAATTGAGTTAAGTGTTTTATTAATTTATAAAATTAATATATATTATAAAAAATCCATGAAAGGTGTTTCTAAATATTTTAAATAGTTTTAAAATATGATTTATATTTAATCATTATTCTTGCATAACTCATGTAACATGTATTTAAAATATTTAATTTTTTATATTTTGAAATTATTTTTTTGGTCTTATTAATTTCTAAATTAATATCTAGCGATGAAAAAATTATTCAAACTTATTTTCTAGTATTTAATGCAGCATAATTAATTTTTTATTATTTATGAACTACATTAAATTATATTGTTTTTGAAAATTGAATTTAATAGTCAGAAGTTCTTACAATATTTATGGAATTACTTTGACCCACTATTATGGAGTTTATATGAATTATTTAATAGGGAATTCAAATCGGTTTGAATCGGTTTTTAAGTTTTAAATTTAAACAATTATTATTACAATTAGTATGGATGATAATTTTCTCTCTCCTGGATAATTATCTATTTTGTATTTGAATTTATTTACTAGGTTGTATTTTGGTTTGTTATTCTTTTACAAATTCTATTTAAAGGACTCGGGATGCATTCAAATAATATACATGATACTAATATGAGTTATGAGAACATAAACATTTGGATAACCAAATCTTGATGTTGAACATTGATATCTTGTGTAGTCAACTTGTCATCTATTGGTGAATCTCTCATGAAAAATGAAAAATCTACGGCTACTGCTGCTTTTACAAGATGATCTGATACCATGATCAAGAACAAGTACATGTTCTTTCTTTGTTCTATCATCTACTTCACCCTGGTTTCTTGAGTTTGTAATAGTTCTTCATATCTTTCATGTACACTCTATTTTTTGTTTATGCTTTTACATACAGAAGCATTTTCTTTCTTCAAGTTATGACTCATGGATTCTAAATTTAGGATTTGAGGGTTGTGAATATTTTTATCTAAAGTTAGGACCATCCAGGCTGGGACTCTAATTCCCTAAATCCAGTATTGTATTTGGGTTTTCACTCCCTATATAACAATTAGTGTGTTAGTGTATAGCCCTCCAATTTTTAGAAAAGAATTTTATAACTGGGTTATTATTTACCTTTAAAAATAAGGCATTTTACAACGTTTCTCTCATTGAGTAGAGAGGTATAAGACTGTACTATGTATAATTTAGACTAAACTAGTATAAAAATATATGTGCATCTTTTTATTTATTCCCCTTCTAATTAACTCTCATAATTGATTTATATAATTAATCAATTTAATTTTTTAATCTAGTCTATTCAACCACCTCTAGACCATCTATCATTACCCTTCAGGAACTAATAGGGTAAACTTACCAGAGTGAAAGGAGGTTTTTGAGTGAAGTTTAGGATTACATTATAACATCATATTCAGGAATGCATAATATAGGAAATTCAACACTCTCTATATATAGAAGCATCCTTCATGGATTTAAACTAAGGGAGACTACCATCCAATTTAGTGTGCATAGGAGTCAGTAGAAGTGATCCAAGAGAGGCAGTGCATTAATCCATGAATCAAATTGTAAAGGCAGTGCAACTGGAACATAGTGATGATGAAAAAAAATTATATAAAACAATATTAGTGAATGATAGTGTATTTTGATATGAATGATACATCATTGACTTATGCTCCTCGGATTATCCCTTAACGGTGAACCAAGTAAAAATTCTGGTATCTTGTTTTAATTTCTATATTTGTGATTGTAGTGATTGTGTTGATAACTTCTATAGTTTTAACGAGTTCCTATCAATATGAGAACATGATCCAAAGAATTAAAATAAAATGTAGAAATATTGATTCACTCCTCCCCTATGAGGGTATCTTGAGTTACAACACTTAGGAATCATATTAATAATATTCAACTCTTTAAACATAGTATTAAAACTCCTTTACTTCACAATATCAAATGTTATGATGTAAATGACTTTATTTTTCCAATAAAAAATAATTATAATTTTATCATCATTATCATGGAAACATCACATTTCTTTCAGATAATTTGGTAACTAATGTAACTATTTTCATTACTATATATTTAGAAACACTTCCTAAACTATTTGAGGATATAAAGTGGCATTCACTTTATTATGATAACTAAATATAACTCTTTAAAATTTTATTTAAAAATATATTATAAATTATTTTATGATATTAAGTGACATTCAATTTGAATATTGGACAACATAATTTTTTATCTATTGTACTTGAACTTATTTAAGTTTACATATACTCCCCCTAGTCTCTTAGAGATTATATTCTCTCCAGAATATCACATCAAGATACAAAAACTTATTTGTGTTTAGGAAATAACAATTATTTCCACTTAGTGAGAATATTTAACAAATAAACTATTATTTTCATATCATATATGGTATTCTATATGTTTTAATAATTTTTTAAAAAAAGACTTCATTCTTTTAAAATATGCCATTGATGAGTGGTGGAATGTCGATTCCGAATATTTTAACAAATATCTATGATAAAATCTTTTATCCTAGATAAAAATCTTTTTATCCTTCTATCCTTTTTCAAATCATATTATAGAATTTACTAAATAATAAACCACATTTATCAAAACCGTCATCTCATGTTGTTCATAACAATAATTTTTCTATAAACAATATCTCTTATTATATAAGAGAAATAAGATGAAAATAAAAAACTGTTATTTAGATCCATTAGAGCTTGAAATATTCCTTAGCATTCACTCCATGATTTATAAAACCTTTACTTCATTACTATATCCTAGACATCATATATCATGCTCATTTTCATCAACACTTATATAAAGTAGGGTAAAATTTTATAGAACTTAATCACATTTTTGGAACATTTCCAATGATTGTGACATAACAAATTCCATAGCTAGAAAAATCCTTAAGGGAAACCTTTAGTCTCACCAATTTGTTTAAATATCCAATCATATTGAATATAGGAGTGGTGAATAAAATACATTTTTCCATATTTTATATAAAAAATTCCTTTTAAACCTTAATTGAATCCTTTTATACTTCTCATAATCATTTAAATTCTCTTATTGAACAACATCAACATTTGGTTGCTCAAGAACAAGTTACCCTAACAAATAAACTTTTATTCTTGATTAAGAAGAATTATTAAGTTTCTACCCAAATCTAATAAGTATATTATATTAATCTTATCCCACTCAATGATTTATCTCAAAGTCACATTCAATGATGATGATTCTATTTTATCTATAATATAAGATTATATTAGATGGGTATCATGTTTTGAATTCATTTAATAAGAACTTTTATTAAATTTTCTCCCACTAAAATGATAACCCATTTTAAAAACCATCTTATCAATTAATGGTTGAAGATACATAATTCACTAATATTGGGATGACTTTAGAATTTATCCCCCCAATTAGATATATATATATATATATATATAGATAGTCAGGTCAATCATATCAAATAATAATCTTGTATAGTTAAATAGATAACCCTTTATTCTAATCCATCAAATGAATTCACTCAACATTATTCCCATGGTATCCTATTTCTATTAGGTTTTCCCAACTAAGTGTATCCCAAAAAAACAAAAAAATGGGAACTTAATCATACTAGGGTCACCCATTAATTTCTTTACTTATATATGATAATATAGGGGAACCTTATTTTATCATGACCTACTCAGTTGGATGATCAAGGCCATGATAAGTGTCTACTTTGGAAGAAATCTGACACTTAGTGTTTTTAAAGGGTATTTAATCTCAAATCACTTATCATGTTATTCTCTTTAAATTTATGCATGATTTTAATGATTTAGTTTGGATTCCCTAATCCCTCCACTAAATTAATATGTTCTGAAAAAATTGATGTGTAACTCTTTACAGAAAGTATGTTCAAGCTAAATTCATGGTTAATGTAGAATAAAAAAATTATCATATTGATGTTATTATCCTTAAATACATGTCTGATTAATTAAAGATTAATTTTAACATCTTAAACTAATGTAAACATTTATTCATAATA